>OX388036.1:14151725-19267562 GCA_947578705.1 Lacanobia wlatinum | reverse complement strand
GGCTACCTTTTAAGACGACTAAAATGGCACCATGTATACTTACAAGTACTTTCCTTACTATTCTAAGTAGTAGGTATTTTTTTATTAATTTTTTCAAACATTTGTTCAATAACGTTATTTGCCAAATTCTAAATGTGAAATTTTTTATTTATATATATAATTAACTCTCTAGCCTACGTATCTAACCTATGTAAAACATGGGCTTTTATTACCGTCAATTTCTACCCCAGAACGATAGTAGTTGGTACTACCAAATTCCCGAGGGGATATCTAGAATCATGATAATTTAACCATTGACGCAACCGCTGCGGTGTCCACCATTAAATGTTATATAGAAGTAACAATCTTTCCGTCCAAAGTGTTAAGTTTAAAATATCTTAGGGAATAACTTTAATATAGTGGGTTTCCATCCAATAATTTTTCTCTTGATATCAAGTTACTTTTGCATTCTGTAGGAATTCCCCTTTTTAAGGTTTTGTAGTCAATTAGGAACTCGTGTAGATTCGCCATGGCTGTAAATATTAATATTAATCGCTCCGACAAAGTAGTAAAATAAAATATTGAAAAACAAAATATGTATATTTTAGCGTACACGTTAAGTGGCGATGAAATGTTTTTTTTCGTCGATCCCATGTTGTGGGGTCGCCACCCCTAGGCTAGGCCGTTTGCGAAATATTGAGCCCTTCTGCCGACTAAACGGTTTTTTTAGAGTTGTTCCTAACATTATATAAATTTAAATGAAAACTATCACAGCTAAGTAGGTTTTACAAGTTAATGAGTAATAGTCGTCGAGTTAGATATAAAATGTACTTGGAGAAGGAAAATTTCGTATAAATTCACGACAGACCGAAAAATACACACTTGGCCGATTTTTCAAATATAGCCTCGTGGTGGTTCGTTACTATTAAGAGACACCATCCGTAAACTCACATAGTTTTCTTATAGAAGGCAGCAGAAACTACATAACGTCTGCTACAATGCTTGCAAGCTCCTTTTGCTTCCGTAACACTCATAGGCTTGAGTGCAAATTCTACTAATTTTAAGTAACTGCAACATTCGAATTGGCACTCAGGTCTATGAGTGACTTTTTTTGTCTAATCTATTAGTACCTTTCATCCAAATCCTTTAAGATATAAAGAGGTCAGAGACGGACAGAGTTACTTTCCCTTTATAATATTATTAAGTATGTCGAAGAGTACATGATCCGTAATATAAAGGCCTATAACATTATGGATTATGCCTTAAAAGGAAACTCATGGACATGTGCATCCTCCCCACCCTCACGTATGGAGCGCAGACGTGGTCATTAACGCAACGTCAAAAGTCCGCTCTCGGGGTCTGCCAGCGAGCAATGGAACGAAGTATCCTCGGAGTCAGAATAACAGACCGTATAAGGAACAATATACTTCGTTCCAAAACTCAAATCGCAGATGTAGGCAACACAGCTGCCAAATTGAAGTGGAACTGGGCAGGCCATATCTGCCGCATGCCACAGGAGAACTGGGCAAAAATAACTACGGATTGGGTCCCGAACATCAGGAACCGGCGATGCGGTAGACCCAAACGGAGATGGTGGGACGAGCTGGACTCCTACCTGGGGGATTGGACTCGGATTGCTCAAAATAGACTGGAATGGAAAGAAGGAAGGGAGGCCTATGCCCTGCAGTGGGACACCACGGGCTTATAATAATAATAACATTATGGAGGAACTACGTTCATACAAGTCGAAGACATAGTTCATATTGGCATTTCTCTTTAGAGCCAATTCGTGGAATAACACGTCAAGTCTTTCAACGACTCTTTTAATATAACGAAGTTTGTTCAGTGTATCGAAACTTCCTACTGGAACGATTGTCAAGAGCTAGAAAAGAATTTGTTTGGGGGTGTAGATCTAGACATACTGACGTAGAATGCACCAGTTTAAAAAACCATCTAATGTCAACTTACAACCCGTCTGTTCCTGAATAATCTAAGACAATGGTCTACGTCCCACATGTGAGAAGGGTAAGTAGGTACTTTGTTAAACTTTTAGGAAGGCCTTTGCCTTGCAGTGAAACAGTGTTGGCTCGTTAAAAACAATTTACCTACCTACATGGTTTCAAAACTATAGTTCCAGCTCCAATGCACTAAGAAACACCACGTCGTAAGTACATATTTTTCGTAGATACGAGTTTGCGCGGGAAATATAACTCTTTTTATCCACCATTGATGCTTCCTCTTTTGTATTTTTTTTGTATTGCCTTTTTTAATAATTTTAGTAACCTACTATTAAAGTAATAGCTACACTACGTGCCTCTTTTGCTCTAAACTGGATCGCGTCGCCTCACTTTGATCCGCAACGTGGCTCGACCCTCTGCGTCAAGGTGGGCAACCTCAGTCTGCCTCAAATAGAGGCTGCTCGACCTGAGGCTGCTCAAATGGATGCAAAGCTTTACAATTTACGTCTTTCTGGGGAACTAAAATGAAGTGTTCTTATCTTGTTCGAGAATGTCATGCTTTGAGGTTGCTGGATTGGGTTGAAGTAATGCGACAGATTTCCGAGAATATTGTGAACTAAGTTCTCATATTTTTGTTGTGATGCTTTTTTATTTTTTTATTCGTAGATATTGTTCAGATCTGGCTACTAACACACAACTGACTAACAAATTATGTTCATTAAATTATAGCCGCATAGGTCTTTACGCTATTTATGTTATAACTTACTTAAGAAATACGTAATTCAATGTCTACAGGCAGGCAATGATGAAAGATGATGGTAGTCCTTAAAAAAATGAGAGAATTAAAAGTACAAATACAAATCAAGTACAAGTACAAATCTTTTTCATGCCATAGGTAATGGCATGAAAAAGATTTGTACAGCTTTGTCTTTGTTTTTATTGAGCAGGGTCCCATAACAATAAGCCAGCAAACTTACTTCAATCGTGATACCATACATATTCCTGATTAAACTAGTTCACATAAAAATGTTTTGCACTTTTTTGCAGTTCAAAAATAGCGAGTTTATGTTTGTACAGCTCACAAAAGAGTCGTTCGCCCGCTCTACTAAGTGCGTTGCCATTCAGTGGTGTACTTAAACTACTTTTTATTAAGTGGAATAAGTAAAAAAATACTTTGTAATGAAAATGAGGGAGGGATAAAATTATACCAAAGGTATTATGCAAGTATTCCGGTCAGAGATATGTTTTTGGAGGTATACGGAACAGAGAGTAAAGTCCCGCAAACCTCCATTGAAAAGGAAGGATCCTCGGACCAGAAAGTTAATGTGTGTGTGTGTTAATGTGTGTTGGTGTGGGCAACTGCCCGATAGTTGATATTCGGGCTAATGTATATGTTCAAATCGCACGGTAAACTCTGATTTCGACGTAGTAGTTCGCTGCTAGTTGGATAGATGGCGTTGTGGTTCTTTTTGTTGCGATGTAAATTTGCTGCGTTGGTTTTTCTTGCTACATGTTTATGCTATATTTCGCTAGAGTTTTTTCATTATTTTTGTGAATTATATCCTATTAATGTTATACATGTGAAACGGTAATTTATTTAAATATCAAACTATATACACTTAAAATAGAAAAAAAAACTTTTAACAATATTATGGCATCATAAATTCGACCGCAATGTGAAAGTACGAGTATGTTTGTTACGTGTCCACGTTCAAAGCGCTGAATCGATTTGGATGAATTTTGGAACAGAAGTGTGTGGGACATTGGAGACAGTTGTCGACTTCTTTTTTTGGGAAAAACTATGTTATTAACACATGTGGAGTTGAGAGCTAAAGCTAGTTTTTAGGGTTCCGTAACCGAATGGTAACCAATGGAAACCTAAAAACTAAGCCTCCGCTGTCCATCGGTCCGTCTGTCCGTCTATCTGTCTGCCAGCGAGTCTGTTACTTTTCACACGGGCTTAGCCGCTAACAGAAGCTTGTTTATTACAAAAAAAGAGCGATGATCGCTTTACATACTTACCGCGTGCCAACTTCCGATCTATGCATGGAAACGACCAAATGATCAGGTCATAGACTGACGATAGTTAAGTTTTATGACAAAAAGCATAATTATTATTAGTTCAGTAACTCAGGCGTAACTATCGCATGATTCTACTATAATGGCAAGCGCGATATCAAATGCCAGACAGGGTGCCCATTGTATCCATTTTTTTTTTTTATTAAACCAAAAGTAACTAGATTTTTTTGAGTACAGTGTTTATATTACAAAGCTATTTGCTATTTTATATGGTAAATAACATTGAAAAGTTTTCACCTTTTTGTTGCTTAAATTAAAACGCTTTTTTTTCATGTTTTTAACCAATTTTTCGCATATTTTTTAGTAACATTCGGTTTTCAGTGTAGTGCATATATAGCAAAACACTAAAAACAATTTGCTAAGGTCTGTTTTTAAATCCTGGGGAATAATTGACAAGTGTAAATGTCAAACTGTAATATATGTCAGTTTGTAATTTGCACTTGTCAATTTATTTTTCGGGATTTAAAAACAGACCATAGAATATAAATTCTAGTTAGTCTTTTTTCAATCCACTTACGAACTTAATTTATGAGATGAATACAATGACTATGGCCTTGAAAGTAAAAATGCGGCTCTTTACAAATAAAATGATTAAAAAATACTACAAGAACATAACCCAAAATGACGAAAAATCAAAGTTGTATGCGTTCGATTTGGCTACCATGTATAATTCAAAATTGGTTCCAGTATCTTAGTGAGAACCTATTATAATACTGAATCACTTCAACTTCCCATCATCGCCACTATAATAGAAATACGAAAACCACCACTTACGTTTACGAAATAGTCTGAATACGATAACAACGGTAGGTCATAAATAAAGATCAAAAATATAGCAGATTTTTAATTCTGATGTTTTATCGATATTAGTTTGATGCAAATAAAAATGCAAGATAAATTTAAGCTATATGACCATCGAGCTAGGAGTTGAAATTATCTGTAAGTAGTGTCAGATGTAAATAATTATGACTAACTCGATGTAATATAGTTAGGATATAAGCAACATCTAATTAAATAACAAACTTTATACACTTAAAATATAAAATGTGGCGTGAAAAAATTCGTCGGCATCGCTGTCGACTAGAAGTGAGCCCAAAAGACTGGCGGCATTGCCACGTTGTATGGCAATGATTATCCTCTGTCCGAGGTAAAAGCCAGCTCTGGGGTCACGCGAAGTGTGCGCGTTTAGCTAACTCGATTATTTCTGTATTTATGGACATGTGGCACATATTAACAATCACGCATTGACTCTCAAGCACATACAGAATTAACGCAATACCTCTTAAGGGGTCATTGTACTCATCATTATGAACAACTTTTAATATGGGACCAAACCCGAAATCACGAAAAAAAAAAACAGCTGTTCAGTACATTTTGTCGAGTTATGCGCACAGAAATGTATGGGGGAGTCGATATTTTTCGCAATTTCAGTGTTGGTCCTATAGTGAAAGTTGTTCATAATGATGAGTTCAAATACCCCTTAAGAGGTATTGCGTGTATTCTGTTACAGGTTGTAGTTCCAAAAAAAATCGACTTCTGTGCAATTTTCTTTTCGTTTTATTGCATTGGGATTTGAAACAAATCCACGATTCTCGGATTCACATTCAATATGTTTTGTTTTAAATATGTAAAATATCTTTTTCAGCGTTCGTTTTACTCTAAATATGGATTTCAGATTAAAATTTTGAATAGGTATATCATGACAAGAAAATGACTGGCTATTGAACGAACCTTACTAGTAATTACAGTAAAATATTCTAGGTAATCAAATCATAAAATCATTCCATTTTATTGAAATTAGGCTGAGTGCCACCACTTTTTAAACGAAAACATTTACAACAAAAAGACAGTCCCCTAAAAGGTTCGTCTGTAGCCCGAAAAATACGAATAGGTGGTTCCGTACATCCGCAAGAAACGAAACCCTTATAGGATCACTCGGGTGTCTGTTTATCTGTCCGTCTGTCACAGCCAGTTTTCTCCGGATCTACTATTCTGTTAAAATTTGGTACACGTGTGGACTTCTGTGACCAAAACACGGACGCGTTACGTAAATAAATACATTTTGAGTAGTCACTTTTTTGGGGTAAATTTCGGGGGCCAAACTGGAAAATAAAAAAAAAATGTTTTTTAAACTGTATTGCGTGATATATCAAATGAAAGGGCTTACTGTGGAAGTTTTTATTAAGTTTTCTTCATAATTTTAAAATAAACATTTTTGAAGTTATTCAAGAAATTAGACCAAAAATTATCATTCTCCTAGTCCCAAAAACTACTGAGCCTAAAATTTTGTCAAAAAAAATGCAGATATCTTCAAAAATAATCTTCAAAAACAAAAAAAAATATCAAAAATAATAATCTATACCTACAGATTACAGGAAAACCTATAAGAAGTTAGTATAGTGTTCAAATAACATGTTACAAAAATTATATTGGTTCGGAAGTCTTTACACGCGAGTCCAACTCGCACTTCGCCAGTTTTTTTTTATTTTATCAATGGAAGAAAAATGAATGGAGGTATTTTTTCTTCGTTGTCATATTTTTGTTCTTTATTTGCTATTGTTGGCAAAAAAACGAAAGCGCTTCCAACTAAGATCAAGTGGGTAATTTACATGAATAGCAAAATCTAAACAGTCTTTTTGTTGCAGACCAAGAAACATAATTATGCATCAGAGCCGATAAATTAGAATTATGTACAGAAGAAATACTTAAAAAAACTGGTCAAGTGCGAGTCGGACTCGCGTGCAAAGGGTTCGTAACGAATTTTTTTTTTTTTTGACTTTTTATATTGACACTATAGGGCTCCATTTTTTTTTCAAAATTTTAGGCTCAGTAGTTTCGAAGATAAGGGGGGGAATAGTCATTTTACGTCTTATTTCTTGCATGAAGTTATGCAAAACTGTTTATTTTAAAATAATGAAAAAAATATAATTAAACCTCTCATAGTAACTCCTTTCATTTGAAATGCCACACGATATTGTTTATAAAACCTTTTTTTGAAATTTGCTAGTTTGACCCCCAAAAGTGACCCCCATACTAAAAAATTAATAATTTACGTAACACGTTTGTGTTTGGGTCACAAAAGTCCATATGTGCACTAAATTTCAACAGAATTGGTTTAGTGGATCTGGAGAAAACTGGCTGTGACAGACGAACAGACAGACAGATACCCGAATGATCCTATAAGGGTTTCGGTTTTTGTTCGGAACCCTAAAAATGTTGGTTTGAAGGAATTTTTATGCTACGCAGCAATTTTCCGAACCATCTGGGGCCACTGACTTCGGTTAAATTATAATCACTAAAGAGACGTCTTCGTCGAATAGAACATTATATTGACTTCAATAAATTCTTATTATTTTTAGTCTTTCCAAATAAGAATTTGTCAATAAACAAAATAGGGTTTAAAGCCGTCGTTACTTTATAGTTTTACTACCATTTATTGAAACGTAAAATATAGTAAGAGATACACACACGTATTAACAGTATTCTTATCTTTAAATGTGCTGTACATTAACTGATTCTACAAACAAATACTCCACATAAAATCCAATCCTTCTATCCGCATTTATCACAGCCATTTTTTAACCTGTTATGGTCGCGAATGTTATGCAACCTCTGAAAAAGTTTCACGTAGGCTCAGTTAGAATAATTTAAACATAAACTTACTTTAATGACTATCTTAACAATCAATGCAAAAGACGAGCCGGGAAATTGCATTTTCATTAATATCATGACCTGCCTTGGAAGAATTGTATAAAGAATCTACTAGCTGTTTAAAAAAATAAAATTTAATTTATTGACGCATTATAATTCTTCAAAGACAGGATAGTAGTATACAATAAATGTTTCGTAAGTTCGATCTTTATTTAACTATTGCTAAACATACCAGAAAGTGATCTTTACCTTTTTTGCAAACTCTGAAAATGTCAAGTTTTTTTTTTTTAATTGACCCTGATTTAGTCGCAAAGGAACTTGCACATTTGACGAAAAATTCTTGGCTGCTTATGATTTCCCCTGTTCAAACTGAGCTTCCCAATAAACAGCGACAACGAGCGAGCCATAAGGGTGCCTGTCCATTTCAGCGAAGCGAGGCAGCAAAGCGGAGAAACGGAGAAATATTAACCAATGGAACCGCACAAAATGTCAGTGACTCACGTGGTGTGAAGATTTTATGCAATTCCATTGGTTAAAATTCCTCCGTTTCTCCACTCAGCTGCCTCGCTCCACTGTAATGGATAGGCACCCTAAATCTGTTATCTGCGTATTACGCAAAGAGGTTTATGATCGCAGCCTTACTCCTACGGAAGCCGCAACCTACCCTCTTTTAATAATCCGTCTATCGTGATTTATTGATGTCTTACTTACCGGTCGTTAAAGGTAGAATTCCGTGCATCGCGATCGATCGCGGCCGCGCGCGTCTGTCGCGGGCCTCGGCAGCGGTGCCATACATTTTCATAATTTGACTATTGTCGCGAGCGATCGACGACAGTCGTAGCCCGCGCGCGGCTGCGATCGATCGCGATGCACGGAATTCTACCTTAATGGTTAAAGCAAATTCGTGTCTTTGTTTACAGATAAAATTGCCATCCGATTGTTAACAAAAGACCAGTAAATCAAATATTGCCGAAAGTAAGGAAAACGATCCGCTTTTAGGATCAGCTAGGATTTAGTAGGACACATATCACTAAATCCTCTAGGAAATAGTCTTTGTGTGGAAAGACAGAGACAAATTGCAAATCTGAAACCAAAGGACATTTGCCAAGGCCTCCTAGGTGATGAATTGACAGGTCGGTAGCTCACTTGATTGATACTTGCTTGGTACTATGAAAGACTACTGTGACCGTTTCTCAAAATACTGGCCATTTTATAGGACGGGTCATGAAAAATGAAAACCCGGCCAAGAGCGAGTTGGACTCGCACATGAAGGGTTCCGTACTATAAACCTTAATTATTATTATTATTATTTGTTGTTATAGCAGCAATAGAAATACACAATCTGTGACAATTTAAACTGTCTACCTATTACGGTTCTTGAGATACAGCCTGCTGACAGATAAACGGTCGGACGGACAGCGGAGGCTTAGTAATAGGGTTCTGTTGGTTACTCTTTGGGTACGGAACCCTAAAAAGGATCAAACTCGGGATGGGATTGAAATTAAGGTAGGCTAAATAAATGTTTTAAAAGTTTGTTACATCTGTAGTCCGCTATGAACATTGTGTAGCATAGTCTTATTGTAAACTAAAACTTTGTGAGACAATATCTGAAGGTATTAGACCAAAGCTGGGTTTTTAGGGTTCAAAAATTTATAGGATTACTATGTTGTCGTCTGTCTGTCTGTCCGTCTGTCACAGCCAATTTTCTCTAAATTTACTGGACCGATTCATTCATTCATTCGACCGATGGTTTGAAAGTGACATGTTATAAAAAATTCTTTCGGAACCCTTAGCATTCGAGTCCGACTCGCACTTGACTATTTTTTTAAATCAAACCATAAGAGATGAAATAATTATTTAGCTACAAGCAACAAAATAACAGCGCGACCGTCCATGATGGTAAAGAAATATATATTTATTTTCAGGTTTTATAAAATAACTAGTTGTCCTGCGCAGCTTCGTCTGCTCCGCATTCTCGTTTTAGCGGGATGATATATAGATTATAGCCTTCCTCGCTAAATGGACTATCTAACCATGAAAGAATTATTCAAATCGGACCAGGTGTTCCTGAGATTAGCGCGTTCAAGCAAACAAACAAATAAACTCTTCAGCTTTGTATACATATTACTACTAACTGACCCGCGCAACTTCGTCTGCGTCACAATTTTCATTACGGCTCCACTCGTATTGGTCTTAGCGTGATGATATATAGCCTATAGCCTTCCTCAATAAATGGGCTATCTAACGCTGAACGAATTTTTCAAATCGGACCTGAGATTAGCGCGTTCAAGCAAACAAACAAACAAACTCTTCAGCTTTATATATTATTACTATAGATTTTATTATGATACCTATGTATTACGATGTGACACCAAAAACTAACTTTCAGCAATTTATTATCTAGCTATATCACAGACTGGTCTTAATATATTTATTCCAAAATTTGGCACCTATTCATTTAATTTCAATAATAATGTAAGATAGGGTTACATTTTCCAGTCATAAAAAAATAAAGTAAATGTTATTGGTAAACTTTTGCAATCCGTTTTAATTCTATTTACCAATAAGATGATTGATTCTAATAATATAATTATTCCGGTTTCTAAAATTCTTTAACTGATAGAAAGCTACTCTATAATCAAGGTTAAAAAAGGCTTCTCTGCCTTTTACTGATAGGCTACTTAAACGAAGTTGCGTGAAAAGCTAGTTTAAATGTTTTTTTACATACATTACTTACCTGCATACTTTTCTTCATTGAAACGATGAAAGGCACAGTATTTACCTTAATGATTTTGCATTGGCACACGTGTGTGCCACTGGGCGTCATTTGAAATTGACGCATAATGTCATCCCACATGCCATACGAAATCACGTGGTTTTAACTTCTTTTTTTTAAAAAACACAGTGTTTAATAACCTATGCCCCCGAGGCCCCGATCGACCAAAAAACATGGCGGCCGCCGATTTTTTTTACAATAAATTATTCAATTGTTGTTGACGGCTATTGCGACCGGGTGCCCACAGGTTAAACACACATAATATCATGATTTAAAAAATAATTTAATGTTACAATCGCTGAAATCGTTTAATTTCACTCTTAATGCTGATAAAATATACAACAAAAATGTTTTCAACCAATAACAGCGATGCTTTTAGTTAGTGATACGTGTTTATTCGTCAGTTAGAATCAGTTGGCTTGTAAAATCCGATTAACTACATAATATAAACAGTACGTCTACCATGAGTTTTAGCAATCTATACTCGCTAGCGACTGTAGTTAAAAAAATGTATGAAAACTTTTACAGCGCCTCTAGCGGATAGTTAGGTACTAAAATGCGCAGTATGAGTCACATAGTTAACTATCCTACGTCACCGTGTAGTAAACTATACTACAGCGACTGTAGTTGGGTCTTCATTTGCTTAGAATTTGGTACCATGAGTTACAAATTTGACAGATGTCATAGTAACGTACTATTACTACTGTAGTTGCAGCACTCACCGAAGTTTTGATCTATAGTTTGCGATAAATTTTGTGATTTTTGATTAAAAAATGTTCAATAGATCATTTTTTGTATGGGAAATGTTAGCTGCTGCCGAATTAGAAGATAAACGACGCGAGCAAAGAAAATTTCAAAGTGAGATGCGTATTCTAATTGGAAATCATCTGCGTTTAATATGTTCACTAGTTCCTCCCAGCGTCTTATGTTAGTTATCCTCCCGCTGGGCCCGTTCGTCGCCGGCTTGCTGAGGTCACCGTTCCTTTCAAGTTAAATTTCGCTAATTATAAACACGGTAGAAAGTTATCTAGGTACACAAAGAATGTGATGAATTAATAATTTAAAACACAATAATCGGTACCGAAAGTCCGAAACTCAAACTCCGGCCCTACTTTAGCCAAAGCGACAGAAAAAGTAAAACTAAAGTTTTTAGAGGTTGTGACAATACTGAATTAATGTATTTACATACCTTTCCATGAAATCCACCATAATTTCGAACTGCGAGCACTCGTTTTCGGCATTTTTATTTTTAAAAACCACAGAACACTAATATAAACAAACAATTCGCAAAGTCAGTGGAACCGTTGTAACACAAATAAATTAGGGCTGCATTAGATTTCATTGGAATGAGTGAGTCAGGTGACTTTCTAAATTTGGTCGGATAATAGTACCAAATGATCTGTCTTTTGTCTCTATCAGCGTGCATTATTTAAAAAGAGATGAAAATATGCAATGTGAAGTGAGCTTCGTTTTCTAAAAATGCCAACATAACAACGCAAAACTACGCAAGGTGTAGTTGTAACTATAACGTTAGTAGTAAGCACCAACACGACTCATGGTACCATGAAAAAAGCTAACTATACTATCTACGTATTTACGTAACTATTGTAGTTACTACAAGCGATCCAACTATGACAACTCATGGTAGACGTACTGAAGTGGCGCAATCATACTAGGCACACAGTTTGCGGCTTATAATAGGGTTGTCACACACCGGTTGCAATGCAGTATGAAAAGACGAGCAATAGCAGACAAAAGAAAAGCGACCGCGTCAGGCAAGTGGCGCCGGAAGTCTTGTATTTAGCTCCTTATCGAGAATTCTCAAGTGTCTTTTTTTGTCTGCTAACCAGATAACTTTGGAATGTGATATGATGCTGTTTTCGGTATAATATTACCTTTTAGTTTATCAATAACAGAGTTCCCAATTTGTGGAAACTTCATCTCTCTGTTCGAAACTTTCAGTGTGTCAGGTGCTTTACTGAGTTATTGAGAGCTACCTATTGGGTTAATTTGGTTCATAGAAACTGAAGTTTTTACCGAAGTAGATTGGTATCAATTACTTTTTTTTATTTTAAATTATTTATTGAAGTTTAGTTTATTTGAAATAGTTTTTTTATTTTTTTTATTTTACTATGTACTTAGTTTAAAAGTCACTAGTTTTAAAGTTTATGTACCGCTACTGTAAACTAGAGGAGCGGATCTACCTACTACAAGCACTCTTATTTGCTCAAAAGGTAGTTCCTAATTTTGTAATATTACTTACATAAGTTGATGAAATGAACATTTTTTTTAAAATTACATTTTTAAATCGTGTGATTTTAATTTTCGAACATGGAGTCCAACATAGACATGGGATGATTTTCAATGCGTACGTGCCCACGCATACCTAGCGCGTTTAAAACATATTTCCAGAAGGCCGCTTAAAATCAGCTCATTGACATGCTATTTTTGGGTAATACTGAGAATCTGAATTCGCTGAATCAACTGGAATTGACTGAACTATCTCTCAAAACATGGTTATCTACACGATAACATTATCGTTATTGTGTAGGTAACCTGGTTTTATTTGGAGAGGAAATTATTAAAAGGAAAGATTTGTAAGCTTTTAACAAATAAACCCAAAAACTATTGGACTGTTCTCAATAATTCTTTCACCATTAGAATGCTTCATTAACCCTGAGTAACCGTAGGCTATATTTACAACTAAAAACAATAAGGGTGCTTTAAGAAAATTGCAGCGCGGACGAAGTCGTTTGAGAAGTGCTAGTTTAGGTATAAACAGGCAGACAGCGTCTTGTGCTAGTTTAGGTATAAACAGGCAGACAGCGTCTTGTCTATAGATATACACCACATAATGCGGCGACCTAGAATCTGAACTGATGTTGCCTTCCCCTCTTGTTATCGTATATCTGTGTTTGAATCTGAAACTGAATGGATTAAATGAACTTGACAGCCGTATCTTAATTGAAACGCCCTTGGTTCGGATATTATCAGTGTACAATGGCGTCAAGTAAAAAACCTTATTGTCCCGCTTATCAACATTCTATGCGAATAATGCATCTATAAAACGTTACAGAACATCGCGTCTGTATTCTAAAGTAAACAAAAATATTTTTTCTAGTAAGCCCATACTGTTCCACTGCTGGTTTAAGGCCTCCTCAAGTCCTTCTAGGAATTCTTTTCGTTCCTCGCAACAGCTCTCACGGTACGCGTCCATCCAGGTCGTTTGGCCACCCTTTCCTGGGCCTGCATCGGCGGCGCCTTCCGTCTTCACCTATTGTGTGGGTACAATGCTCAACTTTCACAGTGCATGTGGTTGACGTGAGACGTACGATCTTGGCCCTTCTTACCCACGTATATTAGTCCCTTCTTGGAAAGTAGTGTGATGTTTCAAATTCTGTCCTGTTTTTTTGCAAAGCAAAACATAAATTGCTTTAAAGTAAGGCCAACGAGAAGCGATACGAAAGGTCATTAACCTAAAAAAACAACTGCGGCGTTGACAATCTAATATCTATCTCTTTCCATCTTGTGCCTTTGTCGTAATGTCTCGTTCTCCCGACAAAAACATGACAACGTCAAGACGGGTTCACCAACAATTCGGGCGGCCATTTTAGATTCATTCTGTTTCGAAACGCGCTCGTGGTGATACAAGTTATTTGTTAAAGTTTTGTTATTATTTTGTTGTTTATTTAATTATTTCTTGTTTAAGTTATTTTTTGTTGATCATTGTTTGTTTTTATTAAGAGTGGTTAATGATGGAGCCACAACCAAGTACGTCGAGAGATAAATCAACAGATTTTACTTCTCCAAAAAAGAAACGTCCGAAGGTATGTATAGGAAACCTTTTACCGTTTGCATTGATATTTGGGTTTTAGCTGATAGATAAGAATATTGTTTAGTAGTTTTGGTTGGGAGTGTACTTTAAAATTATCTTAAAGTTATAAAACAACAACTGTAATAATAAAAGTTTTTTAATTTATTAAAGATGCATGTGTATAAAGTATGTAGGTATATCATTTTAATTTGATTTTTAATTTTAGGTGACTAGTTTTACTGTGAATGAAAAAAATATGATTATTAATACCTACAAATATATTAAAGAAACTTGGCCTAATGATAAATACCCATACAGAAAAGAGATGGCGAGGAAAGCAGCTAGTATTTTAGGTATCGGCGTTGCATCTGTATATAGAATCCTCAAGGACTATAAAGAACACGGCGAAATTTCTTCTCCTGTCACCACCAAACCTAGACCAACGTTTAGTGACAAAATTGATGATTTTACTAAATCAGCCATACGCAAAAAAGTACATGCTTTCTTTATTAAAGGAGAACTTCCTACAGTGAAAAAAGTACTTTCAGATATCAATGAGGACGATACTCTGCCAAATTTTAAAAGGACTACTTTCCAAAAAATATTAAAACATTTAAAGTTTAAGTATATCAAGAGGCAAAGAAATAATGCACTGATTGACAGAGACGATATCGTATTGTGGCGGCGAAAATACTTACATAAAATTAAGAAGTATAGAGAGGAGAATCGGCGTATTTTTTACATGGATGAAACATGGGTGAACGCAGGTCAGTAATTTACAATTTTTGCGTTAGTATACTTGAGCGCAGAGAGTTTCTATCTTCAGAGAAATCCTTCGGCGCATAATCAAAACTAAGTATTTCTGCCTGAAAGATTGTGTAAGTTTATTATTTGTAATATTGCCTATGTTTTTTTTGTATCCTGTATTTTATTTTCAGGTCACACTGTTAATAAAACTTGGGTAGACACCGAAATAAAATCAAAACGGCAAGCGTTTTTAGAAGGTCTGAGTACAGGTGCGAAGAATCCCACTTCAAAGGGCCGGCGACTAATCGTAGTCCACATTGGAAACGAGGATGGTTTTGTGGAAGACGGTAGCTGGGTGTTTGAATCTAAAGGCACTGGTGACTATCACGAATCAATGGATGCTGCACATTTTGAAAGCTGGTTTGAGAAGATATTGCCCAAATTAGGCGAGAATGCAGTTGTCGTCATGGATAACGCGCCTTACCACTCAAGGCGACAGGAAAAAACACCCAGCTCAACATGGTTGAAGGCTAACATTCAGCAGTGGCTTCGTGACAAAAAAATTAGTTTCGATGAAAAGGAAATAAAAATACAATTATTAAATAAAGTAAAGATGGTGAAGAACCAATACCAGTTATACGTCGTAGACGAATTAGCAAAAAAATATGGGGTCGAGGTACTAAGACTCCCCCCTTATCACTGTGAATTAAACCCCATTGAGTTGATTTGGGCTGATGTAAAAGGAAACATAGCTAGAAATAATACTACGTTTCAATTTGAAAAAGTTAAGGCACTCTTAGGTGAAGGTATGGCGAAAGTCACGTCTGATCGGTGGAAGAAATGTGTGGAGCACGTTCGAAAAGAAGAAGAGAAGTTTTTTAAACTTGATTTTATTGTAGATGACGTGACGGATAAATTTATTATAAGTGTTACAGACTCTGATTCTGACTCTACAGACTCAGAAGAATCGGCGTCTGACTAAATAAACAAGAATTTCCTCAAAAAAAATTGTATTTTTATTTCCATAAACATAACTTATCATCACGCTTGTATTCCTTAAGGGGCAGGCAGAGGTATTAACACTCACATTTCGACTGATTTGTTTCAAATCCCTATGTAAAAGGGGGCAAGTGTGTTGCCATACACAGATTCAGAAAAATATTATTATTCGCGTTATTTAATTTAAATCTACATTATACAATAATTCAAATTATGATAAAATTTATAAAAATAGACTATCCTTTTTGGTATTATTACAATTTGCCGGATATTTTTTAAAACTATATAAATCCAACTTTCAAAAAGTTACGCACCCCTGCTATTCCCAATGACCTTGCATGTGTTTTGTTTACATTTGGTATCTTTTCTCGTTGGCCGTACTTTAATTATTGTAAATGTACTTCAAAATTGCTTAATACTTGGATTTAAAAAAAATGAGTGTCCCTTGAGTTTCGAGTATGCAGTGTACCTACTACTTTTTGTTTCTGCCTATACTACTTTATAGTCTCGTAAAAAGATTTCAAATAAAAAAAGTACATTCTAAAGTAAAGTAAATTAAATAAATAAATTTTAAGCCCATTTCATAGTTCAGCTCTGCTAAATAATTTTGTAGCAATTTCATTAACTCAAAAACTTCGGGTTTTGTGATTCCTGTGAAAGTTTTAGGTGTTTAATTGATAACGTTTTTATATCGGTTTATTTTGTAAACTGGAAATACGACGATGATTGTTGAAAAAACCCGACCAAGTGACAGTGAAGACACACTGGAGAAATGTCTCTGAAAAGAATTACCGCTGTAAATCCTTATTTAACTACGGAACCCTGCAAATTACCTCCCTTTGCGTACGCTGCGAAAATGATTGATGATATAATAAAAAAACTGGCCAAGTGCGAGTCGGACTCGCGTGCAAAGGGTTCCGAACGAATTTAATTTTTTTGACATGTTATTTTAACACTACAGACTTCTAATAGGTTTTCCTGTAAACTTTAAGTAAAGATCTATTATCTCCATTTTTTTCAAAATTTTAGGCTCAGTAGTTTCGGAGATAAGGGGGGGGGGGGAATGGTCATTTTTCGTCAAATTTCTTGAATAACTTCAAAACCATTTATTTTAAAATTATGAAAAAAATATAATAAAAACCCTCACAGTAAGCCCTTTCATTTGATATGTCACACGATATTGTTCAAAATACTTTTTTTTTAAATTTTCTAGTTTGACCCCCAAAAGTGACCCCCATACTAAAAAAATAATAATTTACGTAACGCGTTCGTGTTTGGGTCCCAGAAGTCCATATGCGTACCAAATTTCAACAGAATCGGTCCAGTGGATCCGGAGAAAACTGGCTGTGACAGACGGACAGACAGACAGACAGACAGACACCCGAGTGATCCTATAAGGGTTCCTTTTTTTTTCGGAACCCTAATAATAAACTCGAATTTTAGAGGACACATCAATATCTACAAACAGAAAAGGCAGTGATACCAAATGTCCAACTGTTATTGCATGTCACTTTTTTATTTAAAAATTAATACATAGATACGACATGACAGACCACGTTATTCGCACCTTGGTATTAGTTTTATCAAAATAAATCGTACTTTAATTCACTTATTTTTTTTTGGAATTACTCAAATCGAACATTCAAAAGATATCATAATTTTATCAAAACAATACAATTTAGCCAAACGGTCCCCCACAGACGCGACTGACACGCCGCATATACCGACCGAATAATGAAAATAAATGTTTGTTAATGAATTTGTGTTTGTTTATGTTTTTGTTGAAGAGCTGCACACCTACCGCAGTGTATTTCTTTTAACCCAAAGGTTGACTAATAGAGATGTCCTCGTTGCATTAAGTCCGCCTATGTACCACTATTGTTCATGATGTTTAAATGAATAAATAAACTTTTATTGATTTTTTATTTTTCTTTAATATTATTCAGTTTGTTGGTAATAAAAGAAATTAAGAATTAACGACGGCTACGTTTGAAAAAAAAGAGCAGACAAAACCCGAGCCACGCCGATAGTATTTTGATAAAAGTTGCTGTATGAAACTGTACAATGCGCCCACGCGCTCAATCAAACTGGCTCCTCTGCAAAGAGCTAGTCTATGAACGCACACTAATACAAAAGTTCGTAAATATTTGCACTAACACATTCATATACGCGTAGTCGGTCGATAGCGCGAGCGGAGCAACGAGCGACACAGCCTCCCCGTCTCAGTGCTAACGCACGACTGCCGCCTTCGTCCAAACAGAGCTTTAAAAATATGGGAGACTCAATATTGAACATTTTCTTTGCAAAATATTGATTGATTTACATGAGCAATGTTCACTTTGTAGTACACTTTACCAGCAATTTTTCCATGTAAAAATATTTTTAAACTTCGAAGCCGTTTGGAAGAAATATCCAAAAAATAGCGTGTTGTTAAATATTTTTTTACAGCAAAACTATATGTCGTACGAAAACAGCAATTGTTCATATTGTTGTTTATGAATCTACCATATACATATATTTTTTTCCAATCTTTTGACCCAGTCGTTAATGGGGAATATCTTTTAGAAAGTAGCCTTTTGACGGCTCTGAAGCAGAGGTAGGGCCTTAACGCGTAGGCGTTAAGTCAAATTGAATGAAAAAAAAAGGTTTTCCGTTATTGTCACCAGACGGCGCTTATTCAGTTTGACGTTTACGCTCACGCGATCGATAACTTTAAAAAACTCGCACTAAGGCCACAGTTATGTTTCAGTCCTATAATAATAATAATGTTTATTTATTTATCTCCACAAAAATTACACTATTTACACTATTTAAGTTGACAGAAAGTTTGGCAAAACAATTGTAATTTGTGGGAGATCTGGAGTCTGAACTAAGCCAAGGCCTGTATTTCAGATCTCCAGGCCCATCACATCCTGAACAGAAAAGATTGTCAGCATGTAAACAGTGCGATGGTGTGTGTGTGTGTGTGCGTGTGTCTAATATGTATTTAAATGTATGTAGTAGGGAACGAGCCTCTTGCCACCAAACGGGGCATAACGCCAGAATACAAGGTCTTTGCCAAACCAGACCTCATACTCCGCAGTAACGCTTGCTAGGTACAGACGCCACATCAAACTACAACAATCTGTCAGATTTCTTTAATAGATTTTCAACATAATCGCAAAAGCATTAGGTTCAAAGCTGATTGGGAAAATTTGACAATTTGTAGCTTGATGCGCTTGTGCCACAAGACTAGCAAGGCAGTCTAAAAAATAAAGTACCTACTCGAGGCACTTAAAAGATTTGTTGAACTATGTAAACGACAAAAGTTCCTCTTAGTACTTGTTCACGTTGACTCGCGGGCGCGGTGGCGGGCGCGGTCACGAAATATCAAACATATGGCGTAATATCCAAGTGTTCACGTACGAAACGCACGTGCGGTGTAAGTAGCGGGCAAGCTAGCGACAGGCGCGCGCGCGCTGCTCGCGTCAATATCAAACGCGTGAGATGTTTGTGTTGTTCACGTCGAACTAGCGGCGGAGCGCGCGATTATCTCGCGACGTCAGGTAAGTTCAACCAGTTTGAACTTATCGCTACAAACGCTAGCACGTTTTCATCATGTCACACTCGCGCAAACGCCAGGCGGCCAATGTGAACACGAACCCGCCACGTCTTCGCGACCGCACCCGCCACCGCGCCCGCGCGTTCCAACGTGAACAAGTACTTACTCCGAGTATTATTTTTAAAACATATATGAAAGAATTTTTTTTATAAATTACGTTTTTTTTCGCCAGAACACGCTACGCACGCCGGTCTACACCACATCGCAGCGCCGCAACTCAATGGGAGTGGGTCTGGTCTTCAACTCAGACCTGTGGACTGCAGAACACCCTAGCCATTGGATTCTTCAAGGAGTCTGCCTTATTATGAACACCGACTGAGCGATGAGGCGAATCTTCAAAGGCGGTCAATACGCATCTGAATACGTAAAGAAATAAATGAAGTTCGTTTGCGCGGTGCTACTTCAGTCGTCATACAAAGGCGGCCCACTTAATGTACCCGTCATGAAGTACTTCTAGGCAATTTTTTTTAAAATGATTATTAGGATAATAGGTACAATAACAATAAATAATGCACTAGAATTATGAAACACTCTGTTAATAATATTTACGAATCAAAACAATGTTACCGTTCCATACCGCGCCGTCCTTGAAATACAAGGCTCGGGCACACGACGCTCGTTTGAAACATCCAGGTGAAATGTTTCAAACTACTTCATGCGTCATGATAACGAATAATATTTTCAGTTTTTAAATAATTCAAGTGTTCATAAATATTTTTTTTTTTAATGAATGTGTAGTAGTCATTGGATATATGAAGTGGGCTGCCGTTGTAAGACAGCAAAAGTAGCACCGTGAACATATCAAGCAGTGGACGTCTCCCGGCTGAGGCAGTGGACATCTTTCGTATCTTTCGGCCGAAATAGAGACACATTAAACCATTATAAGTTCCTCCAAACGCAGTCTTGCGACAAAAGGAACGATTTACCAGCTTCCATTTTTTAAATTTAGAGGAAAAAAGGAAAACCGGCCAAGTGCGAGTCGGACTCACAAGCAAAGGATTCTGAACGAATCTCATTTTTACACGACTGCCTAATTGTAACATGATACTTTCAATACATGGTCTTCTTACCTAGGTTTTCCCGTAATTTATAGGTAAAGACTATTTTTTTGTAGTTTTTCAACATTTTAGATTCTGTTGTTTCGGAGATAAGGTAATCAATTTTCATGTAATTACTTGAATAATTTCAAAACCGTTAATTTTAAAGTTATGAAAAAAGAATGACAGTGCGCCCTTTCATTATTTTGATGTCACACGTACCAGCATACCTACAATTGGAAACTTTTTAAAATTTTCTAATTTGCCCCCAAAAGGTGGTCCCATTTTCAAAATTGTTTATTTTCGTACACGTTCGTCTTTGGTCACAGATTTTATGTGTATCAAATTTCGACTGAATCAGTCCAGTAGATATGAGAAAATCGGCTGTGACCGACGGACAGCAGTGTACGACTAAACGCCGACAGACTGAACACCGACAAGACTTTACTTCGACGGGACTCTTCGCCGACAGGACACTTCGCCGACAGGACTCTTCGCCGACAGGGCTCATGAGCGACGCAACTTATCTCCGATAATCAGATTTGGAAATCGATTATGCTTTTCTTGTAATTATACAATTCATAAAAAATAAAGATTTGCATTGTTTATGTATCGGTATCAAGTGTACTACGTGAGCTCGACAAATGGATGTGCGATTATGCGACAAAACTGTACTGCGACTCACCATAGTTCGAATGCACGCTTGTGCGACACACTGAAGATCGACAACACCCCGACTCAGGATAGGTTAGGTTAGAAGGAACCCTAAAAATTACTCTTACTTGTTAAAGGATCTTTTAACAGTTGAGTAATGATCTGAAGCTCATTTGAGTTAAGGATTCTGGGTTTTTATCTCAACGCATCATGACCATCAGAAATACAGAAATTATGAAATATCAGAGTTCGTCTATCCTATTAAACTCTGAAATGCTTATTCGTTGTTTTAATATGTAATAGAGTGCACAAATGTCTCACCGCCTTAGGGTGCGTCCACGAGCACGAGCAAGTCGCGAGCGGCGCATTTGCCAGATGTGTGACACACCCTTATCAAGTCAACTATCTAGTCAGTGTTGTAGTTGTACCTTTTGTTTAGAATATGTTTTTATTATAATAATTAATTATGTTTCATTAGTTCATTACTATTATATACTTACTTAAGGTTTTTAATTAGATGTTAATTTTCAAATAAAGACTGATAAGAATTTAAATAACTGTTTTTTATTGATAAATATATTTTATTTTATTGGTACCTTATATTTATATTTACATTCAATTTTATTCATATATCAACGGAAGCAACAATTTGACCATCAAAGTTGTTTGACCACCAAACAGAATGACCTTGACCTACCTAAGTATGTACTTGTTAAGGTCACAACGATTCTTTGTAAGTATTTTTTGTTTATAAATATTCTTTCCTTGTATGGGTTGTGTTAATGTAATTACAAAAAATACAATATATTTTTGCGTTCAATGTCAATAGTCTGTAATAATGCGCATCTATCATATCATTACATTTCAGCTAAATAAAAAAAAATCAGCGAAGTGAAGGATTTTCTAATGATAGTATTAAATAAATATTATAAGGAGGAAAGATTTGTTTGTTTGTTTGCTTGAAATGAATAGGCGCCGAAACTACTGGATTGATTTGAAAAATTCTTTCAGCAATGGATAGCTACATTATCAGGGAGTAACATAGGCTATATTTTATCCCCGTACTCCCACGGGAAAGGGAACTACGCGAGTGAAACCGCGTGACGTCCACTAGTATTAAATAAAACACTTTGTTCTCAGTGTCTTAAAATGCAAAGGAGGTTTTTCAAAAATTTTGCACTATAGCATGTGTGACAATTATAAAGTGCATTATTCTATAAAACAGGGAACCCTTTGATTTTTGCTCCTAGCTTCACACACACATAATCTAACTCAATTTGCCTTTGGCTTTCACTTGAGGTAAACATAGATTATAAAATGAGCTACTTATAAAATCTGTCAGCCGTTGCCACTTCACCCAGCCTTTGTTGAAGAGGAACTCTTTTGTTTGCTCCTTTCCAACATAATGGGGATCCTGTAACCAATTAAATATCAGATATATAACTTATTAAACTTACACATGTCAAATGTAGTAGGCTCACTAGTTCACTATAAGATGAACCATACAATGAACAAATTGAGACCTGTGGGTCTAAAAAGGCCACTACTTTAGCAGAATCATAATATTAGCCACACAACAATCTGTTAAATTTCATTTTCATCTTTATCGCTGACGCATTAGGTTCAAGGTTGACTCGGAAAATGATGGGTAGCGTGCTGTGCTTTCTGATTCTGCTGAAGTGGTCTTTTTAGACCCCCTGAATAGATTAAACATTTGAAAAGACAAAAAGCAGAAATAAATACTCTTTAGCACTGGAAGAGTTGCTAAAGTACTACCAACATTCAGGATTGGATAGACACAAATAGTTTTTCTAGATTCCCATGTTTAATCCAAAATGTATGCATACCACAACTAATAGACTGGCATCTCTATATCCAACATGAATTCCCACAATTCCTTTAGAAGAGGCATCAACATCTCCGCCCATCATCACAGGACTGCCAAACTTGTCAAAATGGGACACCAAGGTATCCACTAATGTCTTTAGTTCATCTCCTCGGTTCACATGGAGTATCTTGCAGGGAATGTCATACAGTTTGTCTATTACTAGACATACCTGTAAGGAATAAGAGTATTTTTAGTTAAAAGCAAATGGTGTTAAGACAAACATGAAATATCTTTTTGTTTGTTCTAAGATACTTTGGTCGTAAGTATTAATTTTATGAGATCTATTGTGTATTGATGTATTGTGTGCTTTACAAGAGCGAACTTTTTAAGGTTTTTAGTCAAGTCTGCCTTGCGATTCCGAGTTAATTAAAGCACCTTAGGACATCGAATTTTCGGATCAAATTTTAGAACGTAACGTTTAAGTACCTCAAAACTACCGATCCATTGCCTTGAACCCAGAAATCCTCGGGGTTTGTCTTCCAGGTGTACCAATACCTCTTGGATTTCCCTTATGGTAGGGACTTTGACGTCACAGTTTTGATTATCAGTCATCCAGGAACATACTGTTTGCAAAGTTCTATATCCACAACCCCAGCCCTGGGAGAAAAAAGATAGTAAAAATGATAAAACAAATACGTAAACAACATAACCTCACTCACATAGAAATGATACACGAGAGTGACACCGAACTAGGAACAAATACAAAACATATCTTACTCGGTCGTCGAAACCATCGCAAAGATAATGATAATATTCATAATTTCCAGAAACTAAGTATGTTTTTCCCGAGTCCTTTAAAATCCCTGCGCTGTCGTGGACGTTTGTCAACAAACCTGACATTTTGACTTGACGGCAAGTCGGCAATGTTGCTATAAGTGTACCGTACTTACGATTTTCTAAACTGCACATGCATAAAAATATTTTGTTAATTATTAGGCGTAATATAAATAGGTATAGAACCAGTAGTCAGAAAAGAAAATAATATGGGTACAAGAGCATTACAAGAGTCGAAAAATTACGTCCATTTACGTCAAATTATGGCAGCACCAAGTCATTGAGTTTGTATCCGGGAGTTTTTTAGCGGGATTTTTCCGAGTAAAGATTACCGGGTGTTTTAATTTTTCGTAAATTGATTGATTCCAAGTGTTATTGTGGTGTAAATTATATAATTTTGTGTCGAAAGTGGCCCCGCAACTGGACAATACGTGGAATCATTGAATCTGGTGCGATCTCGGTTAGTTGGAGCTGAGAATTTTATATTGTACTATTGACTACTTACAAGACTGGACAAAGTACGAAACGAACATATCCGTGGTAGTTTTAAAGTCGCCCCAATATCAGAGAAACTGGCCGAGAGTCGTCTGAGATGGTGCGGTCACGTGATGCGAAGAGACGAGGAACATGTAGTCAAAAAAGCGTTGCAACTTCCTGAACACAAAAGAGGTAGAGGACGACCTTCCGCTACGTGGTGTACCAGCAGGACGAAACTCTTATCAGAGAAAGAACTGCCCGATCCGACAACCGAGGACAGATTGTCCTGGCACCTCAAAATTAGGAGAGCCGACCCCACATGAAGGGGGAAAGAGCAAGGAAGAAGAAGAAGAACATAAGTGTTTTATCTAAAGATGACCTACTAGGAGTAGGACTAATAGTTACTGAAGCACTATGAAGTACTAAGCATATCCATGGACCATGCATGGCCATGAATAAAGATTTAAAAACGAGACCTTGTGTCCAATGGGTGTATAATAATCAGGACTGTCAGACAGAAATTCAATCAATTCTTAGTAGAAGCTCAAGTCTACTATGAGGATTTATGAACCAAAAACTGGAAACAAAATACTTTCGGCACCAGGGCAACGCTTGCAAACAGTGGCAATGAATATCATTGCTACTGTTTCCATTGCAAGCGTTGCTTATGAGGTACCGAATAGTTAACTAGGTATATAAGATTAAACTTTATTTACCTTCCTTGGCAGAAAGATAACCTTAAGAACCTACTGGTTATATTGTACCGAGACTTATTAACGGTCTACCCTTAGAAACAAATAATTGTATAACAGACAAAAATATCAAATTTAAGCTTAAGCAATATTTAATTAAGTTTCATTTAGATAAGTTTGTGAAACCAGTTAAAGACCTAAATATTATGTGTTAAAGATGTTATTTATTGTTATCGATATTAACGTTTATTATTGTACAGTTGTATGCTGTAACGACAGTAAGTAGGTACCTGCCTAATTCTAAGTAGATATATTAAATTGAATAATGATCTGAATGCGTTTCCTTATTATTTTTTCATTTCTTATTATTTTAATATCTACCTTTGTTTTAATAGGTAGATAGCTAAGTGCTTTAACTTAGGTAGCAAGGTAGGTATGTAAGTTTACTTAAGAACAAGTTTTTTTTTCTACATAGCAGGTGATTTATTAGTCTACTGGACAAATATGACGTAATTCTTATTATGTTAAAACAGGAATATCTACATAGAAACCGCTTAAAAATTCTAAAAAAAAAACACCGACACTATTTAAATAAATGCTTACACTTATATTTTGTGTTTAATTTTTTTGCGGAACCATCGTACCGTTAGCAATAAAGGTCGATTTAACACTCCTAGTTTTACACAGGTTAAATCCAATTTTTTTTTGTGTCGCTGGCGCGACACTGATTTAAATTTTATTCGCCCATAACTTGGACATTTGCACGGCGATGTTGTTAAACAAGTTTATTGACATACGCATCATATTGTAGTGCCGCAGGTTCCTACTGCTGCGACACCACGTAATATAAGTAGAAATGAAACAACGATTGGGCTGGGACAAGTAGGTTCATATGCTTTACAATACATGTATACCTATATTTACTTACGCTTAATTTTTCAGTGCCTATCTATTTATTTGCAATAGCCAAAAATGCGTCCAATGAATCCTATTTCGGGAATTCGATGAATCGGTTAAGAACAAGACCACCAATACCACGGCTGCTCTCTCGAGAAATGCTTAAAAATAGCGTGCAGATGAAGCAACTTTTCGTCGACATTTACCTACTGAGAAATTACATCTGAAAAATAGGTAGTTAATCTACATGATATGAAACGTAATTTGGTTAAGCCAGAATTTATGTATCGGTTTCACACAATAAGAAAAAAAAAAAAACGAAAAAATCGTTGTGATGAAATCATTTTACTCCTTCATTTTATAACAAAAGTCTAAAAAAAATATGTACTGCTTTGTAATTCAAACGAAAATAATTTGGTTTTGTTACTTTTTAAAATATGTGTTATTTTTTGTAATAAATTTAAAATGCGGGTAACGGAGTGGCGCGTAGAGGAGTAGTTAGCTCTGTTAATATGCACAAGGTCATTGGCATGTATACAAGCCTTAAGATTTCAACAGCAGATCAACAACTAGACTTAAATCGAATACCGACAATCTAATATGAAGAACCTCTTTATGGTTACGGGCACCAGGTAGATGACAGTAGACCTGAAGAAGAAAAAATTGGGGAGACCTATATATTCTGTACTTGCTCAATAAAAAATAAAAACTTTAGTTAAATCAAGTTTCATTGTTGACCGTACACTACGACCAGTTGCCCGTGATCCTGATGTACCGATCTAGACACCTCATTACTACCTACTTGCTAATAAGTAACACACAAACAAGAGATGCTAAGTAAATGGAAGATGCCAATATTCACATCGCGTTGACTTCATTGAATGGCACTTTTATGTAGGTACCTAATAGGCAGGTACCTACTAGTATACCTATACTTACTCTTTTCATACATGTTTGGGCTTTGGGAAATCTTCCGCAACATGTATGAAAATAGCATTTTGTGTTTACGAATTTAACACCTAGGTAGGTACAATGTTTTGGTATCTGAGCTATGTAAATAGGAACACGTTTGTAAGACAAAGAGCAATTATTTGCACATAGATCTCAAAAACACAGGCCGTCGGGCCATCTTTACTAGTGTCAACGCTTTTTGGAAAAACAACATTTTGTAAGTGTGTACCACGAAAGTAGATCTTTTAATTAAGTAGGTAGGTATTTATTTTAGTTCGAGTTCACTGGTCCAGATTTTTTAAGTGATACCAGCATCTTTAGGTAGATAATACCTAAGTGCCTACCAACACTACCTACCTAAGTAATCAATTTTCGGGTTTGATAGGAAGTACTTAAATTAGCTGGAGAAAATCCACACATGTAATGAGTTAACTTATTTCTTTTATTAAATCTGTACCCTAGGTACATGTTCAAAACATGACACATTAAGTACCTTCCTATTACGCTAAAATAATTCTCCTTTTCCGATACCGAAAGGAAAATCGAATATGAAGTGCTGTATCTTTAATTCTTTACCCAACTATCCTCATACAGATGGATTCGATTGAAGGAAAAGTCAAACAAAATTAATTCACAGAAATTAAAGAAAAACATTACCGAATTACCGATTAGGTCTTGGCCCATAATATTTGGGCAGATGAGCGATTACTTGAAATTATTGGAATTGGTACAGGAAAACATTTCTTGGGGCTTAGTATTTGTAAATCGCGACGCGCCAAATATTTGAACGCTTCACTATTTGAACAATATTCTCTTAGGTCAGACGGGTTATCGGCGTCGTGGTATAAAAGACACTACTCTAAAAAAAAATCGGCATATACTCGTCTGGTCTTATAGTTCTCTCATCATCTGTGATATTTCGTACTATTAAACAAAATGAAGGCATTTTTGGTGAGTCAACTGTGATTAACTTTTTGTAACCGTAGCTATTAGATAGCAGATTTGTGAAATCTCTATAAAATTACGTTGGTACCTAACAAAAAAAAAAAAAGTTTTTTGATTTAGCTAGTTCGTTATTAAATTACTTATTCAAATAAGTAATTTAATAACGAACTAGCTAAATCACAGGAAAAACACTATTTTTTTTAGTTTTTTTTTATAGTTATTAGGCGCATTATTTATTAATAATTCACTTTACATTTTTCTTGTAGGAACAGTAGCGATGATGTGATTATAAACGGTATACTTTTCATTTTAGAGTTTTGCTTCTACAGGAACTTTACAAGCAGACCTTAAGTTTATTTACAATTAGACGCGGTAATGCGCAGTACATATACCTAATTATTCTCCTATGTGTAACGCAAGTGGTTATTCTATATTCTGAGTTATTCATTAGAGGTTCTAATTGAATATTGCAATAAGCAAGAACATTTTGATTTTAATATCATAATATCGGACCCAATTCAGATCCCTGAGGAACACTATAAAATTTAACTCAAGATTAATTCTAGAAATCAACAGCAAACTCAGTAGTATAAATCTTAACTAGTGAAAATATTTTTCTTAAATACAAAACGAGACAAGTGACTTAGTGGATAAAAACACCGCTGCATTAAAATGATTCCATGGATGAATTGACTCAAATGGCTAACTTAAATACATATTATTACAAATGGACTCTATATTCTCATATGCCCGATCTACAAGATAACCTCTGGACTTTAAAAGTGACGATGATTTCGAAGATTGTGTCTACCTCATCAAGTTTTAAATTATTTTCTTACTTAGAGATAGTGTTTTTTAACCGGACTTTCAGGAATAAAAAAGAAATATGACTGACGAAAAACAAAGACCTAAAAAAAGATTGATGTAGACATCTTCTGCGGTTTATAACTTCCCCAATTATTGCACCACCTATAGATAAGATAACGTTTAAAAATACAACAAAGTCTTCAGTAAAGTCCGATAACCCACGACAACACCGATCATTTAAAAAAAAAACAACAACAATAAACTTGCGCCAACGCAATTCATAATAGGTAAAATAGTGACTTGTCAACTAATGGGCATTGATTGCAAATCTGATAACGATATAATTATATCGTTTTTATTTGAGATTGTCTGTACCTAGCTATCATTTCATTGCACGACATTGTCTTTCTAACTTGTGTAAATAGGCAATTACTTATTAATTGCTGTTACTAGATTAATTGTTTAAGAGGTAGGTAAATATGCAATTTTATTTTTTACTGAGCTGTATTCGTAGACAGGATTTAGATTTCTGTTGTATTGTTGCTTGTTCTTTGCAACTTTTTTATAGCTTCACTAAGAGGAAAACAATTATGTTTATTGATGTTGCTATGTACAGCACGATATTTTAATTAGTTAATGAATGAAACACATTAAGTAATTAAAATATCGTGGTGTACCTACATAGATGTGCATCGATGAACGCACATAGAAACACTCTTATAAGCTCAATTAGTTCTGTTTTTATTATTCTCATTATTTCAAAATTATTGTTTTTCTTTGCAACACTTCACTGATATTTTGCAGTTCCCTGTGATCTTGCATAAATTCATCAACAAAAAGATGAGTTCAGTTTTGTTATTTCTAAAAAATTCAATGGCTAAAACAAATTGATCCTTTTGTGTGCAAACAATGAGCGCCAAATCAAATTGTTTGAATAGATAAACAAACGATAGAAAAAACCAAGGCTATGTGTGTGATAAGCAGATATTTACATATGATTCAAATCTCGCAAACAGGTCTTATTCAGCAGAAGTCCTTGACATCAGAATTCGTCGGGTATTTTTGTATGTGTTAATATATCGAAGTCTTTAGGTGCCTATTGCTTACATAAAATTATGTTTAATAATTTTATTAATTTGTCTTGTTGGTTAAATAGTCAAATCTGTTTGAACGAATAGCAAACAAACTCATAATAAAGGACTATACCTACTTACTTCCACACTTTGTATAATTTCCATGTAATAAGTATTAGGGGCGAAATCACCGTGAGACGAGTTTTAAATTGAACACGGTGCTAATTTCGTAAGTACTAATCAATATCTTCTAAAAATAAAAAATCTCGTGTTATCGAACTCCTCCGAAACGGCTTTTTATGAAATTTTCTATGTATAGGTATGTCTGAGAATAGATCGAAGGCAATTTTTTTTATATGGAAAAACAACGTTTGCCGAGTCAGCTAGTATGTATATACAATTCTTCTGTTACCTACTAGCGCCGTAGTGAGTGACTGGCAGACAACGCACAGCCGAAACTACTGGTCGTAGAAAGCGTGAATAATTTGGCATGTAGGTTCCTTGGGGAGCGTAGGGGAGCACTTAGAAAGAGTTCCCGAAGTTCCTACGAGAACGGAAAAAACGGGAAATGCGCGTACGAAATCGCAGGCAAACGCTAGTATAAGTTATGCTAAAACCTATTGATCAGCCGGTCGATTCTGTAAACATGTCGAAGTGAAGGCGTGGGTGAAGTGATCACGAAGTGAGCTGTCAAACCATACAAACAAGATGGAATGACAGCTCACTTGTCGTTCACTCCACCATGTGTACACGGTGAGATGTCGACAGAATAAACCGGCAGGATTAACCCTGACTAACATTACCTACGAACTGATCTTATCTACAAGATATCTTAATCAAATCCGTATCGCATATCAGCTGTCAATGTTTGAAAATTTATATTTTCTTCCATAGTTGCATCAGTCTGTTAGTGAATCAGTGCTAAAATGAAGGTGTATATCGTGTTCCAGGTTTTGTTCGCGTTGGCGCTGTTCGCCATGGCTGCTGCTTTCCCGCAAGGAGGTTTGCTTAACTATTTGATTATTATTATTATACAAGATGCCATTTATTCGTCTTACAAAGACGGCCCACTTAATGTAACCAATATAAACTACCTCGAGACTCGATCTTTTTAAAAAATAATTCATTAAGATAATAGGTACATACTCGTACAATAAAATTAAATAATTCATTATCAAAACAATGTCACCGTTCCATTCCGCGCCGTCTTTGGAACACAAGGCACGGACTGTGCTTGCTCCTGGATGTTGAAAACTCCGTCATGCGACATGATAATGAATAGTATATATTTTTTAAATAGTTAAAATGTTCATAAATATATATATATATATATATATTTAATGAATGTGTTGTAGTCATTGGATAGATGAAGTGAGCTACCGTGGTAAGACGACTAAAATAGCACCGTGTATAGACCATACTATTATTAAGTATTATTTAGGTAGTAGTTAGGAAGTCTGACCAAGTTAAACGAAGAGAAATCGAGTTATCCAGTTATTACTGGGTTGTGGAGGTCAAATATAGTTGTGGAGATGCGGACGCTTAATATAGAAACACTACGTCTACCATGAGTTTTATCAATCTATACTCGCTAGCGACTGTAGTTAATTTCTTTTTTAAAACAAGTTTCTAAAGGCTGCTCTCTCAAGCAATGCTTAAAAACAGCGAGCAGATGAAACAACTTTTCGTCGGCACTAACAGAGAAGTGACATCTGAAAAATAGCTAGTAATATACATGATACGATACGTAATTTGGTTAAGCCAGAATTTATTTATCGGTATCACATAATAAGAAAAAAAAAACATCAAATCACCTCCAAGTCGTTGAGATGAAACCATTTTACTCCTTCATTTTTTATCAAGAGTATAAAAAATGTATTTTCTGCTTTGTAATACTTACAAACGAAAATGATTTGATTTTGTTACTTTTTAAAAACATGTATTATTTTTATCATAAAAAATTAAAAATGTGGGCAGCGGAGTGCCGCGTAGAGGAGTAGTTAGCTCCGTTTATATATACAAGGGCATTGGTATGTACACAAGCCTTAAGTTGTTAACTAACAAGCAAGCAAGTTGCAAGTAAAACTTTAGTTACCAACTAAACAAAAAAATTAGAAGCTTGTTTTTTTTAAGTTTTCACACTTTTTTTTGACTACAGTCGCTAGCGAGAAGGTATAGATTGATAAAACTCATGGTAGACGTACCTATTGGTATTTTAGCTGTAGGTATCCGGAGACTGGATGTCGACTCTGACATAGGCGGGAGAAGGCTAGGCAGATCCATTTTGTAGATAGGTAAATTAAAATTACCTAGCAGTTTCATGATTTCATCAGATTTTTTGAGTTATGATTTTTCAGTAGTAATTGTGATTATCTAGGTAGATAAATATGATAGTCGGATTATAGGATATATAGAAGACTTCCTATCATTTTCGAGGTTTAAACTACTGTTTAATAAATATTCGAATAAATTAATTTGATGAGTTCGAGGTTAGTTAACAGTCTAGGTCAACCAAAAATCAACACATTGTAATGCCAAGGAACTTGATTTTAATGAGCAAATTTTCTCAACCACATTTACCTATGTAGGTACTTACATAATTTTATGCCAAAAACACTGTCCCGTACCAGCACTTGTGAAAATTGATCTCCTCAACAGTAAATTTCCTTGGCTTAACATTCATAAATCATTCGTGTAAACCTGCTGATTTATATGTTTCTAATGTACCTACTTCTATTCTATTCTTTAAGCCTCTTCTAAATGTTAGTCTTATTGCAAGAGCATAATAGTATTTTCATCCACAAGACGATGAAAACGCTTTGCTTATGTGTTTTATGTATTGTTTACAGTGAATGTTGTCGACAACAACAACCCTGGAAATGGTGAGTTAAGTAGAGTGGAGATTCATAATAAATTAATTATTAAAATCACTTTTCCATGTGGGGATATCCTGACGGATCCCTCAACAATAAAATGTTATGTCCAACGTCTATCGACCCCATGTTGACGCACACTATAGGCACAATAAATCTGTTTAATTATTTTAAAGAAAAACATAATAATAAGAATTTGTTTAATTAAAGTGTCAGTTCCTAAATTTAATTTAAAAATAAATATCTTCAAAAATGTAGGTAGCAAGGTCCAGTCTTTGCTCATTAGACGTTAATATTGCTTACAGTTCAGTTCGTAGACAACACCTATCCCAGCCAAGGTAAGCTGGATGTGACTAATTAATACCTAAATTATACCAATTAACATTAAGTAGATACCTAAATTATAAAACAAAAACTTTCTAACTACTAAAAATACCACTAAAACTTAAATTATAAAACTAAAAATTTCCGTACTAAAAATACTACGTACTAAAACACACTTAATATACTACTGTACTACGATGAATAATCCACTATTTTTGCATGGTTACATATTTATTTTCGACAAACTAAGCATGTACTTACCATCAACAGATACTCCTTATTACTCATTATCTGCTAATAAACAAGTTGGCTGAGACTGAGATATTAATTTAAGAAACGCGGTGTGACTGTGGTCTGCGCAGACCACATTCACACCGTGTTTTAGGCATAGCTAGCATTGCACGCACCATGGAAACCAAATGGTACCTTTAATAGTCATTCATGACTTACATTTATGTATATTGCAGTTTTAGCACCTTATTATAAGAGAGAAAGGCGAAATCAGTCACAATACAATCTAATAAAAGTAGATAAGTATTGCTATTAAATAGCGAAAAAAAAGTTCATTCTGAATGCTCACTTTGAAATACTTATGATCAATTCACAAATACAAATGATTGTTCACATCAATGAAATTATTTTCAGGGAATTATGGGGCTAATAGGCCTACACCTGGTGAGCACATTTATAAATTAAAATAATTCAAATTAAAGCATTCGAAACGTAAATGCAACGAACATACCTGATTTTTTTTAATGCTGACCGTTTCGACGTTATTTAGTTTTACACTTGGTACAAAAATAACTAAATATCTCTCAGTTCTAAATGTCACAGGATATTACAAAAATCAATATCGCAAGCGTGCAGCATGAAGCACTGCGTTACTACCAAATCATTCATGCAATTGTCACAGATTTAATATTTGTTTGAAAATATTAATGGGAATGCTCGATCAAATGTTCACGTTGCGAATGCTCGCATTTGAATGAATTCACTTGGGATGCACCGAAATGCTTTGCTCATTTGGGACATATTATTTTCAGTACACTTTGTGAACAACAACCGACCAGGCAATGGTGAGCACACAACTTTAATTACATAAGTATTTAATTATGAAACTGATGAAATAATGCAGCTATATAGAAACTAGTGTAAATACGAACACTCACTTTGGAATGCTTGTGGTACACGCACTAAATGCATGGTTTATTATATTGGATAAATTATTTTCAGGAAACTTTGGGGGTAATAGGCCTAGTAGACCTGGTGAGCATGTTTTTTTAGTCTCTGCGACATTTATGTACTTTCTGTTTCGAAATGCTCAAAGTAGTGTTCTGAACGCTCAGGCTCAAAATTTTTGTCAAAAGTGCTCAAATAATAATTCTCTTTGCGAATGCTCGCTTTTGAATGCAAGTGCTTTGCTCATATCGGTCATACCTATTATTTTCAGTGCACATTGTGAACAACAGGCCGGGAAGTGGTGAGCACATAACATTAAATATGAGTATTGAGTGACTAACACAGTTATGGATGTGCAAAATTATCCGAAATAAAGTTAAAATATATATAGTAAAAAAAGGTGATTTAGCACTCTAGGAATTGCGATGATTTAACTTTACAGGTTTTCTTACCGTCAATCAATATTTTCATAAATGTATCGTAAGAGCACTTTTCACATAATGCAGTTACGCTCTCGAACGCTTTTGTATGTTGACGTGTGCACAATGCTTTGCTTAAATGGGTCATATTAATCTATTGCAATTTGTCTACGATAATCCCTATTACCACAACTACCTTGGAACACTGAGTACTTATGAGCATTCTAAATATAATATCCTCATGCTCACCTTAAATTACAAATATGTACATAACCATCCATTGATATAAATGAAAAAGGACTTACGAATTTAATATTTCCACAACCTTACCTTTCACATTGAATTTTGATTAGAAGTGTGCAAGTAAAAATAATCCGATAGGTGTAAAAGCTTTCAATTTGGTTAGTGAATACCTAAAGCCATCGCTGTAAGTTCTTAGTTCTACAGCCAATAATGTTATTTTAAACCCTTTGTTTTCTCATCTATTAAATCTTTAACTGTACATAAATCAGTTACATACATACACAGGCGCGGTTGAGGTGCTTTGCTTATAAAGATCATTGTATTGTTTCTAGTGAACTTTGTCGACAACAACCCCAGTGACGGGACCGCCGGTGAGCAAACTTCTTATTTATGCAATAAAAATCTAAATTCAGTAATTGTAATACATTTTTGAGTGACACTGACTTTGATAAAACCTTTTACAGTAAAGATACTTTCATGCTTTTAATCTTCACCAAAAACCTAAATGAGAATTTCTTACTCTTTTAAGTAAATCATAAAACCAAAGACGAACCAACTTCAAATGTATATATATGTCGTATCTTTGAATTGGTCGTTTTTATAAATTTCATCGATGAAATTTTCAAAAGTGAATCGTTGTGTCGGCGAAACGTTCGTCATTGAAACGTTCTATCGGTGAAAAAGTGAAAAGTGAATCGTTCTGTCGGTGAACCGTTCAACGGCGAAACGAATGTTGGAGAAATGATTCAGAATCGAGCAAACTTTCTAATTATGAAATAAAATAAAGAAGATACAAAATTCAGAAATTGTAGCACTGTTTTGACTTTAACGTCTGTTTAAATTGGCGATTTAAGAATGTATTATAAAGATGTTATCATGCCAATACAGTTATTGGAGTAGCTTAAAAGTCACTCGTTTATAAGACCAATGCAATCTCCGAAAATCTTTTTCAAACCTTGACCAAAAACCAAAGATTTTTCTGTACTCGTTCAAATAAAAACCTTAAAATAAAAGAAGTTGTAGACAAACCAAGTTCAAATATCTATGACGTTGCTAGATCTTCGAATTCTCCGTTTCATGAAATATTACGACCTGGCTACAGTGGCTACGACATAGGCGCAGATACGGCTCAGTAGCTGATTTTAAAATGAGAATCACGTCTAAACGAATAGTTCTAATTAAAAATAAGAGTTACATTTGACTATTTTCTTAATAATTGAATAAATGAAAATTTTAGTTTTATTCCTTCAACATAGTGTAATTAATTTGTAAAGTTATGACTAACACGAACATTAAAACGACAATCGACAATCAATTATTTAATAGAATTTGCACTATCTCAAAGAAAATTTACCTACGTACATTTTGATTTACGACAATTTTTTTTTAAGTTATAGAATAATAAGGAAAGTACAAAACACCACTGAATTTTGGGTCGCGCGTTGTGTTCCTCCAAGGTCGCTGGCGTATATAAGCAAAGGCGACGGCCTTTGCTCGCTCTCGTATGCAATAGGTGGTTGTACCATACTTTGTTTATCTTGTTCATTTTTTATTTCTAGTGAACTTTGTCAACAACAACCCCAGTGACGGAACTTCGGGTGAGCAAACTTCTTAACTAGGACTTATTAAAAAAAATACCAAACAGATAAACGGTTTATTTGGAACTTTATATTTTTATTTAAATTCAAACAATTTGAAAGAGCACCCGTGGAATTCAGTTTCAAATGTTCGAACTCCGAATTCTTTCAGTAACAGCGGCACTATTCTGTAAACACCACACCGTGAAAAATTAGGTGAATTAAGCATACGTGATTTGTGCTTTCGATGTAAATGCTTGTGGGAAAACAGTCTCGTTTACTTCCCCAAGTGCTCACTGTGACAATAAGATTTTATAGTAACTTCACTATTCTCGAAAAATTGTAAAAAACTCAAGTTCTCGTAGCGAACTGTTGCTCTTGAATGCTGTTATAATATTAATAATTCATTTATTTCGGAATAATCCACACATATAATACAACATTAAACACAGCTCAATAATTAAAACTTTAATTGATAATTAATTAATAGCAAATATTAAACTATGTAACAAAACAAAATAACAAATGAACATTCAAAATGATTGTGTTGAAATTATTTTATGCTTATGCTAGTACAGTAGGCTGCACGTCGGTGGTAACAATACCAGTAATATTAAAGAGTTACCACGGGCATGCAGTCTGTGTCAGTGTACCACGCTTTGCTTAAAACTGTCTTGTTATTGTTTCTAGTGAACTTTGTCAACAACAACCCCGATGACGGGACTGATAGTGAGCAAATTTCTTACCTACAATTATAAGATCTAACTATAATAGCGGAAATACTCATGCTCTTAAAGAGCATTCTTGTTTAGTAGGTAGAATGCTCATATTTTTGTACAAAATGCTCTCCGTACGTTAAAAATAAGTAAGCTTAGGTATTCGTGTACTAACGGTAACTGTCTGCTTCTAAATAGCATCTTCACGATAATATCATAGGTTTGTGCTACTAGATAGCATGTGAATTATAGGTTTTTGGAGGGATGCGGTACAGAGAATAAAGTCCCGCAACCCCCATTGAAAAGGGAGGATCTCCGACCAGGCGGCTGTGGTACCTGGCGGGCTACTGCCTGATAATTAATATTTTTCGGGCGAATTTATATGTTCAAATCGCACGGTAAACTCGGCTTGCGCGATGCAGGATTTCGACTTAGTAGTTCGCTGCTAGTTGGATAGATGGCGTAGCGATTCTTTTTCTTGCGATGTAGATTTGCTCCGTTGTTTTTTTCTTGTGGCGGTATTGACGCCGCTACACTTTATATGTGTATAAAATACAGTCAGTAAAAATAAGCGATTTCCCTGTGCGCTAAAAACTTCCATTGCAGTTTGTTGTATACATGTTTGTCTTGTGCTTATCACGAGATGTAAGGTATATAATACAAAATAAATACTAAACATTTTGGTTTAGCTTCCTTTAAATGGAACTCCTCATATCACGTCTTACTTACTGAGTACCTAATACTATTTTGATTAGATCTTATAATTTAGTCTGCTAAACATACATAATATATACCATAGCCAACGACTGCTATGTACAGCTTTGCCTTAATCATCATGTTTCATATTATTTCAGTGCATGTGGTTGACAACAACCCCGGACAAGGTTGGTACTGTTCGTAAGAAGACCTCTAAAGATTAGTTTCTAATGCGAGCCATAGACGTTCCAATCATTTGATTAAACAGGCTATTTGGCGGGAATGTCTGTGGGAGAATTTGATAAAAATCAGTCTTCAAATGGCATGAAATAGATAATACGAAATTTCGTTTTTCTATTTGATCAAACAGTTTTATCAAATTATTGGAACGTGTAAGGCCCGCATTTCAATTAATTTCCTAGGTATCGTAATTAGAAGATCATTTTAATATCACAGTTTATTATAACAGTTAGTGAATTCCCGCGTAATTTCATTCGATTTTTAAACTGTTGTCAGTCTTGCTTTTACGTAGGGCACACTGTGACAAAAAAAAACTATAATTAATTATATAAAAAGGCACATTTTTAAGTACCTAACTATTTAACACTGATCTAACTTTTTTTTCTTTTTTGTTTCAGTTAACCTGAACAACCGTAAGTACCAACAAAATTATGATTAAAAAAAAATAGTAGGTTTGCTTACTACAGACTTAAACGTACCAGCACAAGGCTGGGCTGCGTTTCAACCGGAGATGTGCGAGGATGAAGGATAGAATCGTTTCATTTACCTAGCTTCGCTCAGCGCAACCAATTCTATTGGTTCTTAGCAAGCACATTCCTCGCTACGCATCCTCGCACATCTGTGGTGGAAACGCAGCCTAATGAGAGTTGTATTTTGATTTATCCCACCTGCTATTGTCAGCCAGACTAGTGTCGCTAAAACGTCTAAAGTTTAGCAGTCGAGCTCTACATAATTACTTAGATAGATATATATATAGACTTTCCTGGGATCTGCAATATTGAAATTAAACTGGGGCCCGATAGCACCACAAAATTAAATACCTATAAGTACTTAGAGCTTATATGATTATTCAAAAAATAATTTTGTCTCTGTTAATCTTTATTCTTCGAAATGTGTGTGGCATGCACACACTTTTATAAGATAGCATAATAAGTATAAATTGTTAAAGTATCGTATTTTTTTTTTAAAAGAGACGTATTTATGGTTTCACAGCTGACCCAGCTTTCGGCAGGCCCACATACGAGCAACCCGGTAAGGATCACTTTAGATATTGTATTAAATTAATATATATCTTCCAATATATCCGTTATCGTCTAAAATCAAGATGGCGGCGGATGACAAGGCCGAGGGAATCGAACTTAATTGGCCTAGTAAAATACTGCCATGTATGAATAGAGAGCTCATAAAAAAGAAACAAAAAATGATTGAAAAATACTGGCCAAGAGAGTCGCGATACGAGGTATTTTGAGGTACAGATCTTTGATGAGGCATTTAGTTGAGCCTACTAGGACCACTTTCTAAGTGATGGTGCTCTGTAAAACTACATTGTATAGGCAGAAGAACAATCAAATAAATTATGTTGTGATATACAGAGTTATTGGAAGGCAAGGATCGTTTGAGAACTTTAATTCCAAATATTTCCGCATCGTGGCATTGCACTTTGTTCTCGACTTATTTACGCCCAAATCATCTCACGCCGCAACTTTCAGAATTACTAGAGCTAATAAAGCTGATGCAGCTTCCGTAGAAAAAAGTTCGTATCCCTTATACCCACCAACCAGACAGTAGGCCAGCTGTGGCCATAGGCGTGTTAGGAATGTAAATGATCGAGGTCACAATATTTTACTTTTTCACAGACATTTCTCCGGCCTGGGCACCAAACCCGTACCCCGGCAAGCCCCGTAAGTATTCAAGATCGTGGAGTAAAACCTTGAAAAATGAATGTGACAGCTGCTCGTCGGTGGACATTGACTTACCCTTTTTTTGTTTTTAGAATGGGAAATCATCAAATGACTCCTCCCGCTCTGAGCGAAGCAAAAGGGAGTGTCAGACTCTCACTGACTAAAACCCATCCGTATTCCTACTAGTGCCCTTTGCGTTCCAGGGCCGCGGTGACTCTTTTGAACAAATTCCGCAACCCTGGCAGGCACTGACCCTAGCTAAGTTGCTTCATCTGCACGCTGTTTTTAAGCATTTCTCGAGACAGCAGCCTTAAGGCGCGCGTGGAACACAACGCGCCGGCGACCCGCCTGGTTCTGATCGGACGGCATCCGCAGGCCCTAGAAATAGGAAAACGGTCCGGGCGGTTCGATAGATGAGAGGCGCTGTCAATGTCAAATTGTGGCCGTAAATGTGCTTTGTCATTAATTTAAATAAATAGATAAGGTACTCCAAACACACAAGAGACACTTTTGTGCGTCTAAAATAAGGTCGTTAACTGTGAAAAAGAAGATTACCAATTTAGGCGGTGGTGACCGACCACTGTGAGCCATAGTAGGCCATACATTGCCCAATTGATTGTTAGTCCCCCAACGTCAAAACAACAGAATTTGTAGAAGAAGTTTTATCTAGTCAAGTTAGTCTATGTAGAAGGGATTGTTTAAACTTTGTTTTTGTCTGTTTTCAGAAACCAACCCCTATGCGCGTGGTGGCAAGTGAACTCCTTCACTCAATGGACATGCAAATACCTTTTATTAAATAACGAATACCTTTAATTAAATTCCCAGAACTTTTGGTAACATATTAATGAATAAAATCAGTACATAGTTGAAAACTTTGGTATTCAAGATATTTTTTGAGTATCTTTTTTTTATTAAATAAAATCATTCTTAATTTTATTTGAATTTTCATTTTGATGACCTAGCTTCTGCCAAAGGCTTCTCTCGTTCTTATTCCAAACAGCAATCTATCTCTGTGCCAAATTTCATCCAAATCGGTTCTGCCGTTCCGGCGTGAATGAATAACAAACATACATCTATAATCGAATAATAGTAGCTATGGCGCCTTCTTTGTCGCAAAGTGCCGCGTGGCAGCAGCGCGGCTGCAGTGTTGCTGCCGCGCGGCACTTTGCACTTAATATTTGTATGGATTATCAAAGCAGCGTGGCAGCAGCACTGCAGCCGCGCTGCTGCCGCGCGGCACTTTGCTACAATTTTGAAGGCGCCCTTAGATTAAGAGGATGGTATTACGTGCCCTGACAGAAGTGGGCATAACATTATGAGATGCCGACATAAACTGAGTGCGATTCGGTAGCGTATTTATCCTCATATGGGATGAATTTTTAAAGTGAAATCATCAAATAAATTATCCTGTGATATACCGAGTTATTGGAAGGCAAAGATCGTTTGAGAACTTTGATTCCAAATATTTCCGCATCGTGGCATTATACTTTGTTCTCGACCTATTTACGCCCAAATCATCGCACGCCGCAACTTCCAGAATGACTAGAGCTAACAAAGCTAAAGCAGCTTCCGTCAAAAAAAGTTCGTATCCCTTATACCCACCAACCAGACAGTAGGCCAGCTGTGGCCATAGGCGTGTTAGAAATGTAAATGATCGAGGTCACAATATTTTTCTTTTTCACAGACATTTCCCCAGGCTGGGCACCAAACCCGTACCCCGGCAAGCCCCGTAAGTATTCAAGTTAGTGGAGTAAAACCTTGATAAATGAATGTGACAGCTGCTCGTCGGTGGATATTGACTTATCCCTTTTTTTTTGTTTTTAGGATGGGAAATCATCAAATGACTGTCAGACTCTTACTGACTAAAACCCATCCGTGCCCTTTCCGTTCCAGGGCCACGGTGACTTTTTCGAACAAAGTCCGCAGCCCCAGCAGGCACTGGCCCTGGCGGGCCCCGTCTTTTATGCTGACAGCCCTTTGAGGCGCGCGTGGAACACAGCGCGCCGTCGACCCGGGCCTGGTTCTGATCAGACGGCGAGCCACCCAATGCTCGCCGTCCGCTGGCCCGCACCTATGGTGGCCGAGAATCGCCCAGCGACTCCCGACGCCCAGGGCGTCTTCTTCTATTGCGGCGGCTGGGGCGTGTATTGCGTTTATTCTGTTACAAATAGTGTAATAAGATTATGATTTTGAACTAGCAAGTTAAAAATATATTATTCGTTCGGAACCCTTTCCACGCGAGTCCGACTCGTACTTGACCGATTTTGTAACGTCGCAGTCTGCCAAAAACGCCTTTAAATTATAGACAAGTTTTTGACATATTGCTGCTGCGATGATATTGCTATTAATGATGATACGCTTGTTCAGTACGAGTACAGAGTTAAATTGAATAGTAAAATTCAACAGGCGTTTGCTTTTTTTTTAAAGGTGGGAAATCATCAAATGCCTCCTCCCGCTCTGAGTGAAGCAGAAGAGAGTGTCAGACTCTTACTGACTAAAACCCATCCGTGTTCCTCCTAATGCCCTTTGCGTTCCAGGGCCGCAGTGACTCTTTCGAATAAATTCCGCAACCCCGGCAGGCACTGGCCCTAGCGGGCTTCGTCTTCTATGCTGACAGCCCTTTGAGGTACGCGTGGAACACAGTGCGCCGTCGACCCGGGCATAGTTCTGATCGGAAAGCGAGCCACCCAACGCTTGCTGTCCGCAGGCCCGCGCCTACGGTGGCTGGGAATCGCCCTGTGACTCCTGATGCCCGGGGCGTCTTCTTCTATTGCGGCGGCTGGGGCGTGAGGTTTCCTTCTCTCTCACTGGTTCGGTCTCCTCCTTCCCTAGCATTGCAGCTTCGCAGAAAGGGGTGACCGCTTCCCATGCCTCCTCGTTCCGGAACATAGATTGAACCAGGGCCGGACGCGAGAGGTCGCCGCTGCCGATCGCCTCGACGAGGACACGGCGGTGCTCTACCCAAGCAGGGCAAACCTCCACCGTATGCTCCACCGTGTCCTCCGGGCGATCCACGCAGTGTTGCCACCCGGGGCGTATCCTCCCGCTGAATTCGAAACAGGCATCTCCCGAAACAACCGTGTCCGGTGAGTAACTGCGTCAAGCGGAAGATGAGGACGCTGTGGCGCTGCTTTAACCACTTCTCACTTATCGCCGGGATTGTGGCGTGCCCAGAACAGGCGTTTGTTTGTTGGTAACTAATAAAAGCATTTCTTATTAAAGAAGGCAGTAATTGGCCTTCAACAATTCGCTTGTTTTACACAGAATTTAATTTTGGATTTTTTTTCCATACAGAATTTGAATTAAAAAAATCTTTAACCTTTATTTAAACTTATCACACGGTAAGAAGCTGTTTATAAATACGACTCTTAATTAATTTATTTATCTAAACCTGTCCTCTTCCCTATTATGACCAATGACATCATGATTCCGTTGTGTAAGACAGGCGAAGCTCTACAGGACCACAGATAAATTATAAAACTAACACGCAACGATATCACGATGGCAATGTCACGTTATAGTAAGGGGAGCGCGTTGTTTTCATAACTATATGAAATACTAGCTGTGCCCATGACTTCGTCCGCGTGGAATAGTGTCTTTGGGTAGCATTTTTAATTATTTAGATTAATTATTTTACAAATAAGACACATACATATAAATACACCCTTGAGGGTAAAACTTTTACAAACTTTGAAAGTCATATTTATTTATATCGAATCAACAGCCTAAAAATATGGTTTCACTCAATATAATACAGTGAAATGCACGAAGCTTGAGACCTAAACGCAATGAATTAGAACTCCTATTGCAATTATACTTCGTTGCTTCGTCCTTCGAGATTAGATAATATTGTAGTAATACGTCTAAGATATCGCCTTTCACCCACTAAGTTTGAATTTTTTTTTTGTGGGTAGTTTGCCTGCCTTCTCTTTATGCCTGCAGTGTCATTCATTCGCGTTTTAGTGCGTCGCCGATCACCACTTACTTTCTACTTTTCGTTGAAAATTGAGAAAAGATGCCGAAACGTATTCATAAAAACGACGACAGTGATTATTTAAGAAGAAAGATTCGAAAACTTGAAAAGAAAATCAATAAACGTTGCAAACGGTCGCGAGTTCGATTAAGTTCTGAAAGCAGTAGCTCATCGGCAAATATTATTCTATCGCCCGAGCAATCGGATCATGAAGGTAAGCTGAAGTGTTTTCTTATCAAAAGAAAGATATTGTGAATAGTTTTTAGGACTATATCCGTATCATAATTTGACAAGACGTCATATTCCAAAAAGTGTTGTGAACATCTTGTGGGGATGCTACCTTCACTTCGATTCCCAATTTATTGGGTAAAATTGTCTACTTACCTACATAATTTAGTGATTGTGTACATTTAAAAGGAATGTTACCTTCACATTAGTTGATGACCTACTTAATTTTTTTGTAGGTACGTCTAGGTGTAAATTAAATATATTTCATTGGGTTGTGGATAGTTTTCAAGGACTATCGCCACTCGAAATCTTAGTAGGTACCATTACCTACATATGGTTAGTGATCATTGTGATTCACATTGTTTTCTAAATATTGGTATGGATGATGAACTCGGTGTTGTGGATAGTTGTTAAGGACTATCGCCGCGCTATTTTCTCTTCAATACCTACATCTGGTACTTATTATATTCCAGATGAGATGGAAGTTCAGTTCGAAGTCGAGTCTATTCCGATTTTCGAAGACCCGCAACCGGGAACGTCCACCTCAAGTACACATGTCCCGGCTACAGATGCGGTACAGACATTGCAGTCGGATCTCCCCGTTGAAGCAGCGCCCGATCCCCTTAAACTGGATGAGGAGATTCTAAATCTGTTGGGTGAAACACCTTCAAGGGATAAAAAATATGGACCGGATATTAGAGGTGAGTTATGTGTTCGCTGGGAACACATTGCCACGACGGGTTTGACAAAGGATGCCAGAAAAGAGCTGTTGGAGAAGCATCTTGTTCCAAAAAACTGCACAAAGATTGATGCGCCGAAGTTAAATCCAGAAATAAAGGCCGCTTTATCGGATGCGCTTATCAAGAAAGACAAAGCACTGGAGAATAAATCTGGAGTATACCTTGTATTGGTGAAGCTCTCAATACATTGTTCTCTTCGGATCACAAAGACCAGACTGTAATAAAATTACTGATCGAAGCGAGTCGACTGCTGTGTGACTCACGACACACCGAGTCCATGACAAGACGTAGTTTTATATGTTCTACAATAAAAAAAAGATATTAAAGATCATTTGTTTAATACAGAAATCGATCAATTATTGTTTGGCGAACAGCTCACCGATACTCTCCGAGCAGCAAAAGCCATATCCAAATCAGGCTCTGGAATTAAAGTAAACACACCATTCAGAAGGCCTGCACCAGCGCAGAGACTAAGACAGACCCCTACTCAGTCTTTAAACCAGAGGCCTCCGTTCCCGCGCGCGCGCCAAGCAGGAGCAGCGAGGAGGACCGAGCCGGCGCCGCGCCCGCGACCGCAGAAGCAAACGCGACAGCCGCCGCGCTCGCAGGAGCGCCCAGCCCCCCGGCGCTAGATCTGGTACGTTCCGCAGGACGATTATCATATTTTTATGATCAATGGCAATTGATAACCAATGATCGTGTTTTACTATCGTGGATAAGAGGTTATGAGATACCGTTTACTAAACCGGTTTATCAGTCATACGAACCTACCAGTTCACCTACATTGTCTCCATCAGAATCCCTTCAATACAGGGTGGTCATCACTGACCTTGTAAGCAGTGGAGCTATTTCACATTGCGAACCATGTGAAGGACAATTTCTCTCTAGTTTTTTCCTGATTAAAAAACCCAATGGTAAAAACAGATTTATATTAAATTTAAAGTCTCTGAACAAGCACATCACAACAGAACATTGTAAAATTGAGGATCTAAGAACAACTTTGAAATTAGTATCAAAAAACAGTTTCATGACCACCCTTGATTTGAAGGATGCGTATTTTCTGGTATCTATACATCCGACCTGCAGGAAGTTCTTGCGATTTAAGTACGAGGGTAAAATTTACCAATTCAATGTTTTGCCGTTTGGCCTAAATACAGCCCCATTTGTTTTTACAAAATTGCTAACACCGGTAATTTATTTACTGAGATCATTAGGCTATTTATCATCTATTTATTTAGATGATATTTGTATTATTTCTAATAATTATCAAGATTGCCTAGACAATGTATTGCAAACAAGAAGTATTTTAGAGTCCTTAGGATTTATTATTAACTAGCTGACCCGCGCAACTTCGTCTGCGCCACATTTTTCTTAATGCTCCGGTCCTATTGGTCGTAGCATGATGTTATATAGCCTGTAGCGTTCTTCAATAAAACGTGTCTAACACTAAAGTAATTTTTCAATTCCAACCAGTACTTTCTGAAATTAGGGCGATCAAGCAAACAAACCAACTCTTTAGCTATATTATCGAATCTTCTAATATATAAAAATCCCGTGTCACGGTGTTTTTATCGAACTCCTCCGAAACGGCTTGACCGATTTTGATGAAAAATTTTGTGTATATTTGGTAGGACTGAGAATAGGTCGTAAGCTAGTTTTTTTATTTATATTGCAAAACAACGTTTATCAGGTCAGCTAGTAATAGTATTGATTCCAAGAAAAGCCACATTTTTTCTTTTAATGTAGCATAAACTTTATTTCTCACCACAATTTACATAAATTATTTTACATAGGTCAGATTCCATACATAATTCAGGTAAGTATATACACGTGGGAGACTGGTGCCTAAGCCAGGCTCGAGGGATGTGTTTTAGGACACCAGGATCCCACCCCTTTACAATTTCATTTTATAAATTACTATCTGTTGGATAGTCAAATGATGTCGCTAAGATGAGATATACGAACAGTCAACATCTAGCAGAATATATCTAGTCGAATTCGGAAGATTGTTATGCAAGGCATTGGCTGTATCACCGCTTCTATTCAAAACGCCGACCAGCCCTAGTAATTTTTCGTAATGAGAAACGTTTTAACGATAACGCTTTTCTATACACGATGTTAAAGAAAGGTGCTAGGGTTGTTAACACGCAATAGAGTTACATAAAGTTGGAGATGGGAAAACCAACCAGAAGAGAAGTCTACCCCCGCATCGGATAAAGTAAAGTAGAGTTGAGACTCCGTTATGCGTACTTAGACTATCATCCGTTCCGTTGTGCGTAGGAGTTCTGGCTTAGCCGGCCTTGCTCCGCCCAAGTGCACAGAAGCCTCCTGGGCGCGTCATAGGTCGACGAAGCAACCTCTGCACATTGAGCTCTCTATGGCGCCTATTGTTGAAAAGAGGTTTTTTAGGGGGCAATGACCCGTAATTATACCTATTATTATTCGGAGGGCATTTCTACTTGGGCTGAGAAGTCGTTTAGTTAGTCGCATGTATAAGCTTGACAATGCCATTTTAGACGACCTGCAATTTGTAGTCCGTGACCATTTCTTATCATGCAGTTCATTTGATTTCTGGCAAATTCATCTACGAAACTGTGAGAAAGGCAGGAGGAGAAGTGGGTACGGGTCCAGCTGATCCACTGGAGGGTGAACCCTCCACTGTAGATCCTGTGCCGGTAACGGATAATTACTGGCCCTGAAATAGTCATGACGTTTCATAGGTTCACTGGGAATTTGGTTGGTTATATGTGACTTTCAGTCGAGTGCCTTTGCAACATGTTATACAACCTGTATTGCGTGTATTCTGTTACACGTTGTAGAAATTAAATATGTTAATAGAAATCATATAATTTAATCGGATGATATTTATCATTTTTTTTTCATGGACGTATTCATGGACATATTTTCCTTATTTTTCCCTAAAAAATTTGGCAATATTATCCGTATTGATGGTCTGCTTTGGTCGGTGCGTTCCTTGAACACAGAAGAAATAAATTAATGCTGAAGCAACGGAACAACAGAGGCTATCTTCTAAAATAACCTAACCATCTTCTGGATTGTGGCGTGTGCCGTCAAAAATTTTTAGCACTATTCGTAAAATTATGCGCATTTGAGTGGCCTTCTAATATCATGTTCGTATTTTTCTTCTTCTGCGTCGTTCCTTTATGGAGGGTATGCGGTACAGAGAGTAAAGTCCCGCATACCTCCATTGCAAAGGGAGGATCCTCCGGCAGACGGTTGTTGTGTCTGGCGGGCTATTGCCCGATAGTTGTTATTCGGGCTGATGTATATGTTCAAACTAGCTTTTGCCCGCGGCTTCGCTCGCGTTAAGAAGTTTAAAATTGACAAAGTTTCATACAAACTTTCATCCCCTATTTAATCCCTTTAGGGGTAGAATTGATCAAAATCCTTTCTTAGCGGATGTCTACGTCATAACATCTATCTGCATGCCAAATTTCAGCCCGATCCGTCCAATGGTTTGAGCTGTGCGCTGATAGATCACTATGTCAGTCAGTCAGTCAGTCACCTTTGAGTTAGATATATTTAGATAGCACGGTAATGTCTGCTTGCGCGATTCAGGATTTCGACGTAGTAGTTTGCTGCTAGTTGGATAGATGGCGTCGCGGTTCTTTTTGTTGCAATGTTGATTTGCTTCGTTGGTCTTGCGGCGGTATTGATGCCGCTACACCTTCACTGCTGAGGATCGCGACCGCACACGACGTGTATCCATGCGGTCTTTTGCTACGTGCACAGTCTGTGCGTGCTGCCTCTAACAGCCTTCTTTAAGGCATCGGGCCATAAAGAAGTCCATACTATGTTTGCATATTACTTCTCTTGAAATCGTCAATGTAATTTATTTTATTGCATGTAAGTCCAATTTATAAAGTTAATTTTTACGTTTTATTCACTTGTATTTTTATGATTTTGTCGTTATTTAATAATTAATGGTTTTACCACTGTTTTTTGTGCTAGCGGCGTTAACCTATAATTAATTGTTGCATTGTTACTTACTTGACAATTTTCGTTATATTTTGGACAATTTACATACTATCTTTAAAATTTGTAGCCTATGTGTTAATCTAATGAATAAGCTATATTATTTTAAACTTTCATTAAAATCCATGTGGTAATTTTTGCGTGAAAGAGGAACGAACATCCATACATCTATACATCCATACATACAAACTTTCGCGTTTATAATATAAGTAGGATTAAAATCCATGCGGTAATTTTTGCGTGAAAGAGGAACAAACATCCATACATCTATACATCCATACATCTATACATCCATACATACAAACTTTCGCGTTTATAATATTAGTAGGACTATCTTTTATACTGGGGATATTCCAAACCAATGGCGTGACATATTGGTGACGCCCATACCAAAAAATTACCCTAATAATAGTCTTAAACTACGGCCAATTTCATTAATATCCTGTGTGTGCAAAATTTTCCACTCAATGTTGACGAAACGACTTGAATGGTACATAGAAAAAAATAAATTGTTATCTCCGTACACGTCCGGATTTAGAAGAGGGCAGTCATGCCAGGATTGTTTGGTTAAGTTAGTAAGCCAGATATATGTAGGATTTTCGCACAAGGTTCCAACTATAGCTTGCTTTTTAGATATTTCTAACGCTTATAATAACGTATTAGTAGACGTGCTGATTAAAACTTTAGATGAAATAGGAGTTGGACAAAAAATATGTCGATATCTATGGAGCTTTCCAAGCGAAAGGCACCTTATGATGAAAGATGAGACTGATCAGCACAAATATTTTATTAGATATATTGATAGAGGTTTGGCACAAGGGGACCCAATTTCTCCCCTTCTTTTTAATGTAGTCACAATGATTTGCTTCCATAAGATTAAAAATGTGAGTATGTGTCAATACACAGTTGATTTTGTTTTGTATTGTTCTTCTAGAGATCTTAATCGAAGTAAACATGAATTTCAAGTAGCATTAAATACATTTTGTAATATTTTGCAGGATATGGGTTTAGAATTATCGGCAACTAAGTCTAAAGTATGTATTTTAACTAGGGGATTCAGACAATTAGAAATAGATTTAAACACAAATACTTTACAGTTAGTAGACAATTTTAAGTATTTGGGATTGTGGTTAGTTAGGTCATTGCGTTGGAGTAAACACATCAATATGATAGCTGAAAAAGTACAGATGAGTCTAAATTTACTCAAAGTCTTGGCTGGCACTGCATGGGGCGTGCACCCTAAACATTTGAGACATATTTATATAGCCTTGATTAGAAGTTGCATAGACTACAGCAGCTTTTTATATGATGTGAGTGCAATGTGCCACCTTGACAAACTAAATAAAATTCAAAACCAGGCCTTGAGAATAATAGGAGGTTTTATCAAAACCACTCCTATACACGTTATGGAAAGTGAGCTCTGTGTAGCTCCGCTGTATTTACGGAGAAAATATTTAGGTTATAAGTTCTGTTTAAAATCTAAATCTATAGATAATAATATTAGCAATAATTTGTTAGGACAGCTTCACTCTCTTGTACAGAATAGTTTTTGGAGAAATAAAAAGATTCCTCTATTGATTTCCTTATATAATGAAGTGAAAGATGAACATATAGCATCATCACATCCCTTGCTGATGTTTACTCTGAGGACATGGATGACCAACATTAATATCCAAGAAGTAATTATATATGATTTAGATGCAGTGAAGTTATCTAAACAAAGTTATAATAGTAACTCATTAAAGTTTGAAGTTATTAGAGAGTTGCATTAGAAGTACAATGAATGGCTTAGTATATTTACAGATGGGTCGAAGAGTGTAGATGGTCGTGGAGCAGCCTTTATGTGCCTAGTGAATCAAATAATTGTCAAAGTAATTGCTTTAAAATAGATAAGAATGCGTCCATAATGACGTTGGAGCTTATTGCGATCTCTGAAGCACTCACGTTTTGTAACAGTAGTCAACATGAAAATATTGTTATTTGCACAGACAGCAAAAGTTCCTTACAACATTTAGCTCGATGTATCGCTAGCTTATGTGATTCTATCTAAGATAGATGAATTCATGCTTAAAGGTGTTACATTGGGATCGCAATGGGTTCCATCACATATTGGAATACAGGGCAATGAAAGGGCTGACATGCTGGCAAAATATGCAACTAAAAATGGAGGAGGAACTAGCATAATTTTGGATTATTCAGAAGTTTTACCTAAACTTAAAAATAAGTGTTATGATGATTGGAAGGAATATTTTGACAAGCGCTCTTTAGAAAAAGGAATCTGGTATAAAATCATGCAGGGTCAGCCTTTTCGTGTGCCCTGGTTTGTAAACGGATTTTTAAACCGAAAATTAGTTGTTACGGCTCATAGACTCAGATCTGGACACATTCCATGTAATAAGTTTGCGTTCATGATGAGGAAAACGAACTCTCCTAACCGTGTGGAGTGGTTGAAGACTTACACCACTTATTGATGGACTGTGTCCGGTATGAGTCTGAGAGAAATGATTTGTTTAGGGCCTTGAGGTTGAACAGACTTGACGTAGGCACCTTCAATAAAATCTTGGCTCAGCCAAATAGCGATGATGCGAAGAATCTGTTTAGGTTCATGGTCCAGATATGACTGATTTGTATTTAGGGTACGATGGGACTGACATACGCATTGCGATTCTAAATGTCCCTCAATAAATAAATAAAGAAAAAAAAACACCCTAAAAAATAAGTTTCAAGTTTCTAGCTCTAAAAATGACGATACTTCCATACAACTTTTCATGCTCCCCTTTAAACCTCTTACAACCCTTTTTTCGCATTAAAAAGTAGCCTATGTCCTTTCTCAAGCTCTAGATTATCTATGTAACAAATTTCATTTGAATCGGTTCAGTAGTTTTGGCGTGATAGCGCGACAGACAGACAGATAGACAGAGTTACTTTCGCATTTATAATATTAGTAAGGATAGCTTTTGCCCTCGACTTCGTACGCGGGTATCCCGTTATGATTTCGGGTCAAAAAGATTTCAAAAGGATTTCCCATCTCCAACTTTATGTAGCGCTATCGCGTGTTAACAACCCTAGCAACTTTCTTCAATATCGTGTATTGAAAAGCGTTATCGTTAAAACATTTCTCAATACGAAAAATTACTAGGCTGGTCGGCGTTTTGAATAGAAGCGGTGATACGGCCAATGCCTTGCATAACAGTCTTCCGAATTGGTATATCTCATCTTAGCGACATCGTTTTACTATCCGACATACACGTGAACGAAGTCGCGCGCAACAGATAGCAATTTATAAAAATAAAATTGTAATGGGGTGGGATCCTGGTGTCCTGAAACACATCCCTCAAGCCTGGCTTAGGCACCAGTCTCCCACAATATACACTTACATGAATTATGAACGGAATCTGACCTATGTAAAATAATTTATGCAAATTGTGGTGAGAAATAAAGTTTATGCTATATTAAAAGAAAAACTGGCTTTTCTTGGAATCTATACTACTACTAGCTGACCTGACAAACGTTGTTTTACCATATAAATAAAAAACTAGCCTACGACCTATTCTCAGTCCTACCAAATATACACAAAAAATCTTCAAAATCGGTCAAGCCGTTTCGGAGGAGTTCGATAAGAAACACCGTGACACGAGATTTTTATGTATTAGAGGGAATTAGATTATATAGCTAAAGAGTTTGTTTGTCCTAATTTCAGGAACTACTGAGGTTGGAATTGAAAAATTACTTTAGTGTTAGGTACATTTTATCGAAGAACGCTACAGGCTATATAACATCACGCTACGACCAATAGGAGCCGAGCATTCAGGAAAAATGTGGCGCAGACGAAGTTGCGCGGGTCAGCTAGAATATAATATATAGTAAGGACTAGCTGTCGTATAATGAAAATATCATTGTTTTTACGAATGCACCTGCAATGTTTTGTTGTTTCAGCTAAGTACACTTTTTTCAGGAAATGAGCAATTATTTGCATAAAAATGAGAGAGATGGCACAAATACAAGTCGCCGAGCCAAATTCGCTCGAATTTGAATGGCTGACGTCGTCGTAGCGAGTATTAATAGTTTAGGAAAAGCAGAATTTTGTAGGTATCTACTTTGAAACTAGGTCTTTAATCGTCACCGGTCTATATTTTTGTGGTGAGAGCAGCTTTTTACCCTAAACAGTATCTAATTTATAACAGGGTTGGATAGAAAAGCTACCTACTGCTGATACTAAATGACAATTTAGGGGCATCGACGCCTTTCTTTTTCTTTACATAATAGGCGATTAATGAGCTGCTCTCCTATTTTCGGAAATGTAGAAAAGTATGCTAGGCCAGTAACTATATAAAAATAACATTTCAACATATAAAATAATACGTACAAAATACGGATTTCGCTGCAACTTTAACTCTAAACCTAACTGTGTAGGAATACTGATGGTTTTCGTTTGACGACAAGAAAATAACAAACAAAGTTCATAATTTACACAGATGAACGATGACATGAAATTCTTGGAATTGGTACAGGAACACATTTCAAGGTAAGTACTATTTGTATACGAGTAACGAAATGCGCCAAATATATGTTGATGGAACAATACTCGCAGATATTTACCTTAGGTCGCGGTATAAAAGACACTACTCGGAAAAAAATTCGCCATAAACTCGACTGGTCTTATAGTTCTTTCATTATCTGAGATATTATTATATTATACAAAATGAGGGCGGCATTTTTGGTGAGTGACTTTTTGTTTCTTTTACTGGACTATTAGCTTCTCGGTACAACATCATCGGTTTAAGAACAACTTTATTTCTCATATGAATTGCATACATAATTCACTTACTGATAAATAATATCTAAAACTAAGATTAATAATTAGAGCTCACAGATGTACGTATCTATATCTATATCTTCTCTTCTATATCTATCTATACATATAATAAAATAGTAAATCTTGAGGTGTATGTTCCCGATTGGCGCGAAAACTACTGAACAGATTTTTTTCAAATTTTGCATAAATAATCCTTATAGGTACGGTCAGGCTATAAGGATTATGTATGCTATAGGCTATATATAGATTATCACGCTATGTGCTATGGAGGATGATTAATATTCAAAAATGTCAGTTTTGAATGAGAAGTTCGAATGGTTCGATCCCGAGCAACAGATATTATTTTTGTATTTATTTTCTCTTTTGAACTGTATTTTTACATAACAATATTTTCAAAATAAAAATAAAATGGGTTTTTGCGTACCTACTTGAAATAACTTTTAAATGTTTATTCCACATTTTTCAAAACTGTTAAGTGAGGAATTGTTTTAAGAAACCACAACAGATTACAATATTGCAGATACGTATGGGTCTAACCTTAGCAATGTTTATCAACACGCTATACTTTCAAGGAGCTGAGCAGCGAAAGCCCATGAAATAAATAAGATCGGCTATTTCAAACAATTTTCAATAGTAGTCATAGACCATCGGTTTAAAGACTGCTTGCCGATAGAGTTGATGTCGGTTCGAATCTCAGCAGTAGTAGTTTTTATTTTATTTTATTTTACTAATGCATTTCCTTACTTTTATGATTCCTATTTTCAAATATTCATAACATGTTATTGTTGTATTTCGGATATTGTTTAGCACTTATCCAAGTATGCCAATTATAATAGCCAGACTGTTAAAAGTATAATTAACAGAACATATTTTATTTTTATCTGTATTCTGATTTGTTTGCATCACGTTTAAAAAAAGTACAAAACGAATGTATGTAAGTTTTACACATAAACCTGATAGGAATTGTAGCAATTTTCTAGAAGAAATCAACGTATTATTCTACGTAACGCAGATACACGCAGTGCCGTCTATTGACCGACATATTACTATCGACAGCTTGAGAATCACACTAGAAAATATTTTTTATTTATTACTTTCACAACGTCTTAAAAAAGTTTTTTATTTTAAATTTAGGTTAGCCTACAATTGTTTACACATTACATTTCATTTAAGAGTACACGATATACATTTATTATTGCAACAATTACTTACAGGCTAACACTACGTTACGTACGCTACGATATGTACTATTTTAATTTCCATTATTGCAATTTATAGTTACTTTACTTATGAAAGATAAAAAATAATGTACAACAGTGCATAAATCTAGTGATTTAACAAACAAATCAAGATTAGCATTCAATTAAATTAAAAATATTATATTGATAGGTAATAAGTTAACAGAACATATAAATAAATTAAACTAAACTAAGATTAAATATTTGGTTTAGATTAGATAACAATTAAAAACATTAAAAGATTAAATGACGTTAAATAAGCATAAAAAATAACAAATTGCATTTCATACTCGTATGTCTTATTATGCGAATAGTATTGAATAATTAATTTACAAAATTTTCCTGTGCTATCGTGGTGTAAATCGATCATATCACTGTTTAAGATTTTACACATTCGCGATATGGGTGAGTTAGCACCTAGGACAGTCTTACGCAAGGGTGGGCAAAGAGGAGTGATGGGATTTCGAGGAATGCGGGTTGGGGCACGAAACTTGAGGAGACCCAGCAACTGTGGACAGTCTATTTGATTTCTGAGGAGTTTGTATAGAAATAAGGCATCCATAACTTCTCTTCGGGTCGATAACGAGAGCATCTTGAAAGTTTGCAGACGGGACATATAGGAGGGCAACTGCTTGCTTTTCCCTTTGGAAAAAGCAAGGTGCCATAGAAATCGCTTCTGGACCCTTTCTAAGAGAAGTTTATGAGTGGCGTAGTGTGGTCTCCAAATGACACTACAATACTCCAGTACGCTTCGGACAGGGCTATTATAAAGCAATATTTTAGTGCCGACATTTTTGAAACCCTTAGTGTTGCGTAGTACAAATCCTAATATTTTAGAAGCTTTTTTCATAATGTTTTCGATGTGGGGATAAAAGTAACTTTTATATCAAACAACACTCCCAGATCCTTCATAGTTTCTACTTCATGAATATTTTGGCCGTCTATCTTTATAGATGGCCAAAAAATTCCAACAACCCCATCCACTCGAACTACTTTTAGTTCGAGTGGATGGGGTGAACTTTTCTAGAAAATGACAGGTAGCATTTATTGAAATTCAATTCTATTTTGTTATTCTTGCTCCATTCAATTACTCTATTCAGATCATCTTGTAGAAGCACAATATCATTTAATGATTCGATTTTCCTGGCTAATTTTAGGTCATCCGCATACAAAAAAACACTCTGAGAAGCGAAGGCAATGGGGAAGATCATTTATAAAAATTATAAACAATAGGGGGCTAGGAGGGAACCCTGCGGGGCACCGGAAGTCATGTGATAATTGTTTGTAGAGCGAAAACCATTTACAACAACATGAAATTCACGGTTAGCGAGATATGATCCCAACCATTTCAGCAAGAATCCCGTGATACCACATGTTGCCAGTTTTTTTTTCAGTATGGAGTGGGAGATTTTTATCAAACGCCTTACTGAAATCGATGTATATCATATCAAACTGCTTATTCGAGTCAATAGTTTCAATCAGGGACTCCGTGAAACACATTAAGTTTGTGGCAGTAGACCTTGACGCTACAAAGCCATGTTGGTGATCGCTTAGATAAAGCTTAAAATGGTGATGGATATGAGGACAGATCATTGACTCTTATACCTTTGCGAAACAGGAGAGAATTGCAATGGGCCTATAGTTTGAGATGTTCTCTTTTTTATCCGATTTGTGTATTGGAACGATTTTGGCTTTTTTCCACTCGGATGGAAAAGTACCGGTGGCTAAAGACATCTACATTAATATTATAAAGAGGAAAGATTTGTTTGTTTGTTTGAATTGAATAGGCTCCGAAACTACTGGACCGATTTGAAATATTCTTTTAGCATTGGATAGCTACATTATCAGGGAGTAACATAGGCTATATATTATCTCCGTACTCCCACGGGAACGGGAACTACGCGGGTGAAACCGCGTGACGTCCACTAGTCTCGTGTATTTTCAGTAGCGGAGAAACCAATACCCGGCGCACATACAGAAATAAACAGTGGTGGGATTTCGTCAGGACTTGCTCCTTTCCCAATCTTTAAAGATTGCAGTTTTCTGAGTAAAGAATCCATGTCCAGATCTGGGGTATTGTTAGGCACTGGCTATTAGTTTCCAAAGAATTAAGATAGTTTGAGTCGTTCTTAAGTTCTGTTTTATTTTCAGGTGTGTAAACGGATGATAAATAATCACCAAAAAGGTCACAGATAGTCGAGCTATTAGACGTAGTAGTCTGTCCGTCAGTCATTGTCAGTGGATAGACACTAGCTCCTCCGCGCTTAGTCTTAACGTGATTCCAGAATAGCTTAGGATTATCTTTGATTTCCGATTCTAGGTTATTTAAATAAAGACTGTATAAACTTTTAGCTATTTTTGACAACGTTTTGCAATTAATTTTAGTTCTATTTCATCTAGCGGGTTTTTGTATATCTTGAAGCGCGATCTTAGCTTATATTTTTCTTTGAGAGTATTTATAATCGATTTATCAAACCATGGGGGATAACGACTGGACATTGGCTTACAATTTGGAACAAATTTATTAATGGCTGTGTTTAAGACGTCGTAGAATATCATTTATCAGGCCATCCACATCTTTTGACTTGCAAATAGTTGATCCCAGTCTTGTTCGCTTAGATAGACGTCGTCCAAGTATTACCACTTAAAAGTGAAAAATAAAAAACTTTTTACAATAAAATAACCTTAATTACGGAAGTCGGTGTTTTTGGTTTTGTTTCTTTGTTTTTTAACACCGACTTCCGAAATTAAGGTTATTTTATTCTTTGTAGTGTTTTGTTTGGAAATAGGTTATATTTTTTTGTGTTTTTTTTTTTTTCTCATGGCCAACTTTATGTAGCTCTATCGCACGTTAACAATCCTTTTTTTTCATGTGTGTTCGCGGATAACATCGTCGTTTATGAACCGATTTCGATGAATCTTTTATATGAAAGGGTATGCTGCAGAGGTGGTCCCGTTGCTACCACGTTAGGATCTCGAGGAGAAATCGAGGGCAACCCTCGAAAATTGTAGGCACGCATCTGATAAAAACTTGATATTCATGTGATAAAACAAAACAATGAAGGTTTGTATCAGACCTGATGATAGAGACGACAGAGAGTCAAGGGAACTCCATATCAGTGTGTAGGAACTACCAAGTGTTTGGGCTTATTTCATTCGTATTGACGAGACTTTCACACCGAAAGCACTATGTAAGTTTTATTAAATAGGCTCCAGTTCATAACATAACATCACGCCGGTACGCTGTGAATGGGTACGCAGGTACCATTAAAAGGGAAAAATAAAAAACTTTTTTCGAAAAACATAACCGACATCCTAAACCAAAACACTACAAAGTATAAAATAACTTTGATTTCGGAAGTCAGTGTTTTTGGTTATTTCGTTTTTTGACACCGACTTCCGAAATCAAAGTTATTTTATACTTTGTTTTTTTTTTTGGAAGTATGTTATTGTAAAAAAGTTTTAAGGATGGGAAATCATCAAATGACTCCTCCCGCTCTAGGCGGAGCAGAAGGGACTGTCAGACTCTTACTGACAAAAACGTATACGTGTTCTTTCTAATGCCCTTTGCGTTGCAGGGCTGCGATGACTCTTTCGAACAAAATCTGCAACGTGTTAACAACCCTAGCAACTTTCTTTAACATCATGCATAGAGAAGCGTTATCAATAAAACATTTCACGTTACGAAAAATGACTAGGGCTGGTCGGCATTTGGAACAGAAGAGGTGAAACAGCCAGTGCCTTGCATAATACTCTTCCAAATTCCTAAATCTACGAGGAGTCAAGAAATGCTAGATATTGATTGTTCGTATATATCTTATCTTGGAAATCTTATCTAGCAACAACATTATACTTTCCGACTTACTCGCGACTAAGTCGCGGGCAACAGCTAGTATAAAATAACAAAACAAAACAGCAACAAAAATGTGGGTAAACAGATAATAAACTCGGTCAGTTAACCAAACAAAACATGGATGTATGAAATTGTTTTTTACTAGATGTGGCATTGATGGCATAGTCTGTTATTAGCAAGTTTATTATTATAAGAATAGTTTATTTTTAGTTTAATGTTCTATTTATATATTTCATCATCATCTTCATTCATAAAATTCAAATTGTACCTTATTTCTTTTTTACCGTTAACTACCTCATATACCTAATATCCGCAACCCAAATATCATCATCATCTGCCTAGCCTTTTCCCAACTATATTGGGGTCGGCTTCCAGGCAAACCGGATTCAGCTGAATACCAGTGTTTTACGTGGAGCGGCTGCATACCAGACCTCCACAACCCATTAACAGGGTAACACGGTACTTCTTGGCAAGACTGGAGTCAGATTTACTGACAACCCAATTACATTAAGGGATTAATATTACTAGGCTAATAAAACCCCAGGTAATCAGGTTATTTCTGATGATTAACATTAGCTACTTACCCACATACCTACTAATCTCATAGATAAGATAAATAAAGTCCGTATCACTGTACTGTCAATATTTGAGAATACATATATTTTATTCATAGTTGCATCAGTCTGTTCTGTTCTAGCTCCTGTAATACAGTGTACACTAGCGCAGGAGCTAGGGAATTCATAAAAATGTAAATAATAATTTATGTCAATAAAGATTATTAATATTATTATTATTAATCATTGCTACAATGAAAGTTCGTCGTGTTACAGGTATTCTTCGCGTTGGCGCTGTTCGCCATGGCCGCTGCTTTCCCGCAAGGTTTGCTAAACAATATAATTAGTAGTAATAGTCTGGAAGCAGACTCCGATTGTATTTCCAATAAAACTTGGCTTTAGCCAGCCAATACAAAAAGGAGTTGCGATAAATTTAGTCCGGTTTGTTTGTAATTTGTGTGACTTGTGATAAAAAATCAGTAAATAATTTTAAGTATTCAAAAGAAATCTTGAAACGGCTGCTTGACAATTCCCATGACCCAAGGGCTGACTTTTACTTTTGCCAAAAGCTAAGCATTGCCTTACAATGTGGCAATCTCTCTTTGGCCTATTAGCAGCTGACAGCGTTGAGGACGAATGTTTTGATGCTGTAGTTTGACTTGTTGTTACTTTAGTTTATTTGTTTTGTAAATTTTAGTTTTTCAAGTATTCCTTAATGTACTCATGATGTTTCCTTAATGTATCATGTCTTTGATCATATAATGTATAGATGGAGTGTCGCTCTACAAACAAACCAAAAAAACGAGCCAAAAATTGCAAGCATGTGTACGTGCGGCAGCGTGCGGCCGGTGTTTATACGCGTCTAAGTCTCTGTGTGCGTACTTATAAGCCAACAAGTGGCTGACATTTTTGACATGTTTGAGCGCATTTGATGTTCTATCTAGACATTTTATATTCAAAGACTCATGTATGTAAGGGTACCTATGTACATTATGAGTTTTACACCTAGACTACGAGGTTTTTACACCTGGACTTCGAGGTCGTGTTCAGCTATCCGTTTTGACTGAAAGCTGAGCTCTACACAGCTGGGGAAGGCCTAGAATGATGATAAACATCCAGATTACAATGAAATGTGTAATTTCAGGAAACTTGATTGATATCCAAATTAACTCACTTCAAATATCTCGGCAACGTGACACTGTAGGGCACCATGTTACCAACATTTTTTGTTTGTTTAAGTGTCTCCTACCCAAAAACGCATGTTGTCTGAAAAATGTGACTGCCGGCGAGGGAGCTATGCCAGCTCCCATAGAAATAACTTCGAAACCCTTACTTGTAACAAACAATCATCTCAATAGTAAATTTCCATTTATAACTGTACAGTCAACAAAGCTACTGGATATGCAGGCAGCTAACTTGCAACTACTTTTAAACAACGTTGTTAGTGTGCTGAGTAGACAATTATTGTACAACACACTCGTAAGTATGTCAAAAGCTTAAAAAATTATAATGCACACATTAGAAATAAACATTGGCAGTGCTATGGAAAAAATAATATTTTTACACGATTGCCTAAAAAAGGAGTGTTATGTTCTCAGGGTTCATGTATGTTTGTATGTTTGTGAGTTTCTTTATTCCATCGTAACTCCTAAATGCCTTAACCGATTTCGATGTATATGGTATCGTTTGAAGCGTTGCGTTATCCCGTTATATTATAAAAAATATAATGGGGTAGCCATGCCCATGAATCATGAAAAATACGGAAACATTTTTTTATTTTTATGAAAATTTGCTGACTTATACTATCATCATCTAGAGCTTGCTTAGTATATAGCAAATATATATAATAGTAGTATTTAATATGCATTCGTTTGCTAATAATGAAAATTTAAAAAATAATTTTAGGACAGCCATGGTTTATGAATAAAAACGGACCATTTTTTTTCATGTATAATTATATAAATAAATAGTATAAGAAGGTACCTAATTAATTAACTAGGTACTTATACTATCATCGTCTAGACCTAGCTGAGTAGATTACAAAAGTAATCTACTCAGCGAGTATATTTTGACAGTTGTATTCAATATCCATTCATTCGTTACTAATTTTGTATTTTTCGTCTCTAAACTTGCTTCCTTTCTAGAAACACTACATTATTATACGGATATTGTATGAAAAGAATGTTTCCTTTCCTTAAGAGTGGTGATCAGACGTATCCCGGAGTCGATAGGACTTTCTACATGACCTCTTACCCCAAAATGTCCATCTCTGCCGTTCATGGCTTAAACTTATCGAGAGGTGGGCAAGTATAGGTAAGCATGGTGCGTGTCATATGTGACCCCTGAAGGCTACCATCCAATCATCAATATATACAAAATTCTTTCGAACTATACGGCCATTTGGAATGCCATTTGTAACTCGCTTTGTAACTCCCAGATAAGTTAAGGAGTGAGCATGGTACTGCAAATTACCTCCGTCCCCAGGACCGCGCCCAATGCACAGTACCATTAAGTTGTGTTCTGTGCGGACAGTTTGACCACCCAGTTAACGGCTGCTCTAAAGCCCATAAGCTGGTTTAGCATGCCAACGCCTACCAACAGCGAGAAAGTCAATCTGTGAGGATCCCATCCTCCCAAGTGCCCAACAGTGTTATTTGAACACAGAGATTTGGTGGCTTCCCAATTCCCGTTCATCACAACGCTAAAGGCTAATCCCATTAGGCTGCCTGTTCATTGACGCGAGGGAGTAATGCGGAACCGAGTTGCCGACTGTGTCTGTCCATTGATGCGGAGCGCGGTAGTGTGGAGCGAAGGTGAGGACTGCGTGGGCGACGGACAGCGGGAGATCTGCCGGTCGATTCTGTCGACATCTCACCGTGACCACTTAGGTGGAGTGAACGACAAGTGAGCTGTCATGCCATCTTGTTTGTATGGTGTGACAGCTCACTTGTCGTTCACTACGCCCAAGTTTTCACTTCGACATATTTACAGAATCGCACTGCAGTTATACGCGAAATTCCCCGCTCCACTTCCTCTCTTTGGTTCCGGTTTTTTATGATTTTTTTAACTACTTCGCAAATCTCTGTCCACTGAAGCGGTGCGAGGGTTCTATGCAATTCCGTTGGTTAATTTTGGCACAGCTCCGCTCCACTTCTCTTCTTTCTGCTCCATTGGACATCCAGCCTTACACCGCCATTTCCAGCACCTGTGGCCCCACTAGCCCCAGCCGCACGCAAACTCACGCCACCCTGTCACCTCCCTCTGCCCCAGGGCAGCGACTTAGTGTCACCCAATAACCCTGCCTATAAGATCTGTTTTATACTCGCCGCCAAACCCATGGCTAATGAGCTCCGGGATTCAGTAGGCAAGCTCGATTTTATATTGGTCTGGAGCATTTTCGATGCGTAGCCCTCGGTTGCGCATGATCTGGATTTAAGAACCTACGTTTGATTCAATGGATCAAAAATAGATTAGCTGTTACAAAACCCGAACTCTTAAACAAGGTTCCTTCAATGCCAATGGCATCTGCACCGTGCCTCTCTGCACCTTACCACGCCATTGTCTCACCTTGAGTACTTTGCCTGTGAGCTGCGTGTGACTTGGCATCACAACCGATCACCATCGTTTCGGCTTATTACCATCTGCCCTAGGCTTCGTTTGCCATCACAGACAATCCTACAGAGGTATGCGGAAGCCAAGGTCGCTGATGAGGTTCAGGGTGATGATAGAGACTGAGGATGCTGACCAGGAATGCGCGTACACTGCATGCTGGTGGTCAGGATACCTATAGAAGCCATGGGTGCTGGCTGGCTGTATGACTCGCTACTCGAGAGCTTGAAGTCGCAATGAGTAGAATCGATGTTGACGTCATGATGAAGCAGTTGCACGAAGGCTGCGCTGACGTTCAATATCGAGGGTCACCAGTATAGAGGCGATGAATGCGAAACAGAGTGTAAAGTCTCGCAAACCACCATTGAAAAGGGAGGGCAACTGCCCAATAGTAGATATTCGGACTGTTGTATATGCAGGTTTTCGTTAGTAGTTCTGCTAGTAGGATAGACCGCGTTGCGTTTTGTTTTATTGCGATGTAGATTACGCTACGTTTTTTCTTGTGGCGGCATTAATCAGTACAATCTCATTTCATGACTCCGTTTTATGAGTAGACGATTTCATTGCCAAACATCTCGCATGGAACTGTTATACGACCAATGCCAGAAGCAAGGTCCACACGTCGCCACAATTAGGTGAAATCCACCATGTCGCCTCATTTGGATGCCATCACTGGTCAAACAGTCTTATTTGCTAACACAAAGGCGGTGGCGATTCGACTCGTATACAGATCACATAGGTACCATTCGTCCTAAACCACAGTTCGAGTGAAATCCCAGTGTCAGATGACCATCGCTGGAAACCCTATGATGATGTGCGAGTGCACAACGAGTGGCGGGAACTGAATGGAAGCTGATGTAATTTGGTCATGGTAAAGCCGAGCGGCGTATGCTACCACCCGGATTATGTCAGGCTACAACAGTTCACAAGCTGTAAGGAACGGCTTTCTCCAGAGTCGTCGTAGATCTAGGCTCTACCATGTTTGCCAATGGCTAAGTTGATGCGCACTTAGTCGCGTGTGATAGCTAGGTTTGGCAATTGGGTTTTTAGATCCACGTAAGCTTATCCACGAGCTACGTTATAAAAAATCTCTCCATGTATTAAATCACCTCAGAAATTTTAGTATCAATGTGGTACCATACTAAAATCGATTTAGTTTTAAAAAATTAAAAACAAGCATTCGCCCAAAAATTAAAAACTGAAAAGCAACTTTTTATTGCAGTCGGGGGACAGTAAGTACCTACTCTGTAACAATTCTTTAACGGTCCCCCGACTGCAATAAAAAAGTTGTTTTTCAGTTTTTAGTTTTTGGGCGAATGCTTGTTTTTAATTTTTTAGTTCATTTTAAGACATGGCAGGCGTGCTTTTAATTTATTTAATTATTTGTTTTTTTGCCTGTATACCGAACAGCTTTGTTGACTGACTGTACATTCATGTTCATTCGTGTCATAATTTTCTGACTTCTGGGGGGCTAAAAAGACCACTTTAGGAGAATCATAATAGTAATCACACAACAATCTGTCAAATTTAATTTTCATCTTTATCTCTAACGCATTAGGTTCAAGTTTGATTGGGAAAATTTGACAGTGACGGGTAGGGTGGTTCACTTTCTGATTCTGCTAAAGTGGCTTTTTTAGGCTACCAGCTCAATTCTTTGTATAGCCTGTTCTGAATGTTACTCTTAAATTACAAGAAAATATCATTATTTTCATCCACAAGACGATGAAAACACTTTACTTATGTACGCTTATGTATCATTTGCAGTGAGTGTTGCCGACGACATCACTCTGTCTGGACAAGGTGAGTTAAGTAGTAGTTATTAGTAGTATTCGTAATCAATAAATATAAAATTCTTCCGTTACTGACTGACTGACTGACAGACAACGCACAGCCGAAACTACTGGTCGTAGAAAGTTGAAATTTGGCATGTAGGTTCCTTGGGGAGTGTAGAGGAGCACTAAGAGAGGATTTCCCGAAATTTCTACGAGAACGGGAAAATCGAGATATGCGCGTACAAAGTCTCGGGCAAAAGCTCGTAATGAAAATATTTAAGAACTTTGACTTGTGTGGGGATATCCTGATGGATTCCTCAACAATAAAAGGTACGTACTTAATGTGTGTTGTACTTTTAAAAATAAAATTTGTCAATAAAAGGTTATAGTGAACTTGTGTCGACTTGAATTCCTTGTTTTTTGCGCACACCGAAGGCACAATATACCTGCACACTATTTTTCTATTTTAGGGTTCCGTATCCGAAGACCAACGGAACCCTGTTACTAAACCTGCGCTGTCCGTCCATCTGCCTGTCAGTGAGCTGGATCCCAACTGGTATCCCTCTGATAGGAACTCATTAATCGAGCCTGTCTCAAGATTAACCGAGTTAAAAACTAAGAGACTGAATCCATGAACGAATTTTCACACAGTGAATACTCATTTTAGAATGCTGGTCATGTTCATAAGCATTACAGCATATAAGGAATAAATTAGTACGTGTTAACTTTGGGATTAATTAAAGTATCATAAGAGAACTTTCCACATTGTGTATTCTCGCTCTCGAATGCTTTTCTGCCTGGACGTAGTTAAATGCCTTGCTTATAATAGCACATATTATTTCTGGTGGAAGTTGCCGACAACAGCGCGTACTACCTCAACAACCCCGAAGAAGGTGAGCATGAGTTTAACATACTACATGAATGAATAATAAGTGCGTTCGTGGTAAGAAAAGCATATGCTCTTTCAAATACAAAAATGTAACTGCAGCAAAGCAAAAGAGCTCCTTATCTTTTAATACCCGACCGTCACGGAAGGGTTATGTTTTTAGCGCGTATCTTGTATGTATGTTTATTTGTTTGTAAATTTCTTTATTACCTCGCACCTTCCAAACGGCTGAATGGATTTCGACTTAAGCGTCGTTAGATTCATTTCAAAAACCCAAGTGTCCTTAGATAGGTGTTTTTAAGAAAAAGCAATATTGCGGATTTTAGGCGCTAAATTGTAAGTCGTTAAATTATTTTTTTAACCAATCCTACCGAGTAGGGTATTAAAATGAAGAAATTAAATGGAGGTTACAAAAATATTTATAAGCTATACGTTTAATTGTTTAAATTCAATTAGGATACATTTTTCGTCCATAAAGGTGTCCCGATTGAATATTTTACAGTAGTGTTTTTTTTTTTATTTTTCTAATTTGCGACTCTTTGACGGTTTTTTTGAAGATAATATATTTATGCTTTTACGTTAGTATGTCAGATGGAATGGGATGTTAGATGAGGTCTTGTACCAGGATATAGTAGCAATGCATTGATAATCATGGGTTATTTCATTTTGCCGACAACTACGTCTTCTACCCCAACGACCCCACGCCAGGTGAGCAACAACTACACACAAATACAACAACAAGCCCTCAGCGCAAATAGAGTTCCTTATCTTTTATACTGTAATTTCATTCTCTGAACAAGCGTGCAAGATTTTTTTTTATAGATAGGTACTAATCCTTTTCATTCTATGATGACAGCTCCAAAATTATACACCCAACGGTACTATTTGTTCCAAAATATGTCTGTTAGGTAATCTGTCCTAGGTATCTGTCCTAGGTAATATTTAGAAAAATAATGAATATTATTGACGATTTTATACTTTACCTAGGTAATGTATACAATTCCTAGGGATTGTATAGATTACCTGCTGGTCTACCGGCAATATGCAAAATAAACAGATTTTGGCCTGTATTAATCAGTGAACAAGTATTTGTCTCAACTAACTAGCTTCTAAGCTTCTAATTAGCGGCCTAAGTGACATGCCTCGCATTTAATTGAACAGCAAGGCAAATAAATTGGTTCGATATCGTTTAATAACTTACTTAGCCAAGTCATTTGGGAACTTGGGGGCACTCCCACATGGATAGGTTAGGCTCGAATGAGATGGCGGGAGCTAATCTGGGGGGCTATTCTCTAAGCCCGAAGTCCGTATTTTTGGGCTTAGTTGCGGTCGTAGAAAGAAATTTATGTCATCGTGTGAACGTAGCGTTACTACCGTGTGGGGGCGGTAGTAACGCTACGCTACGCTAGCCGGCAATGTGTGTAAAATACGATAGCAGGGAAAGGGGAGCCTTTCCCTGCTATCGTATTTTACACACATTGCCGGCTGCGTATTCAGTATTGTATAGAATACCTAGGCAAAGTATAAAATGAATAATATTTCATACATTAACTGAATGTTTTAGGTATTCTATACATTGCCTAGGTATTCTATAGAATATCGGATTATACAGATTGCCGGTAACATCTATACCGTTACGGTAATATTCAAATGTCAATCGAAATATGCATAATATGCACGTTAACGCTCACAAATGTTTCTCTTTCTGGACGTAGTTGCACTGCTTTGCTTATAATGGATAATTTTATTTGTTGTGATGTGAAGTCCCTACTTCCCAACAACCCCGGACAAGGTGAGCCAGAGCATATTGAGCATACTAAATTTACAATAAAGACTTGTGGAACGAAAAAGATATTGAATACAAAATCGCAACGCGAGGTCTATCCATGTATTCTGTGTACTGTTATGAGATACTTATTCGTTAAGAAGCGTCCAAGAAAAATATGTCGATAAACGCCTGTTCTTTGTTCGGGATAGGCGCGTACGAAATCGTCGCGGGCAAAAGCTGTAAAACAATTCTGTTTCGAAAGAGTTTCGGAAGCCTTCACAATGCACGTAAGGGTTTTAATCAGAACTTCAAACAAAACCCTAACTACGGAATTAAAAAATATCTAGGTTCACAAAACGAATTCTCGGTCTCAATGTAAATGTAACACAAGTCTCTAGCTAGACAAAGCGCCATTATGCGCACGCTATATTGGCGAATGCGATTGTCGAAATTGAAAAATATAGGGGTTTGATCACGTGACATTTGGACAGCGTTTGACAATCCCATACATTTTTGAGGTTTCCAAAATCGCCTTGCGCTAGCATAATGCCAATTGTCTAGAGTCTCTAGTTGTTGTGCTCGTTTAATGCTTTGCTTATACTGTTCATGCTATTGTTTCTGGTGAACGTTGCAACGTTCACCAGAAACAATAGCATGAACAGTACATTATACATTCATTCAGGTAGCCTTACTACCGCCCCCACACGTCTCCACGTGTGGGGGCGGTAGTAACGCATTTCTCCAAAATTTTAAAAAGTGTAATTTTAACGGGTGACATAAACCTCGACATAAAAACTACTACCTTAGATACCCGCTCCCACGAGTATCTTAATTGCCTGGCTTTTCATGGCCTCCTCGCAGCACATACCATTCCAACTAGAGGCGATAACTGTTTGGACCATCTTATTTTAAGAACAAACTCTCCTTCATATTCCTTCGTCTATGACTCCGTGGTCACCGATCACCATCCTTCACTACTCTGCTTGGATAATCGACGTATACGCAGTAGCACAATTCTTACCGTCACCAATATTGACTTTGGGAAACTAGATGAAACAATGTCACAAATAGACTTTAATCCAATTTTCTCCATAACCAACGTTGATGTTGCTACAAATAAGTTTCTGGAATTAGTGACCACGGCCATTACTAAACACACCTTGATCAAGAAAGTGCCTGCGAGAAAGAAAGTCCTGAAACCCTGGATCACGACTGGTCTGTTACGCTGCATCAGAAATAGGGATGCGTTACATAAAAAGGCAAAACAAGATCCAGAAAATGATATATTAAAACTAACCTACAAGCGCTACAGACATTTATGTGCAAAAATTTTAAAGAAAGCGAAACGTCTTTATGATACAGGAGAACTAGAAAAAGCTGGCCATAGCCCAAAATTACTCTGGGAAACAATAAAACGAGTTACTTTTACAAAAATACTTCTACATAACTATTAACTACCTCATCATCACCGATAGAATGCTGTGACAAAGTAAACTCCTTTTTCGTCAACGTCGGTAAAAATCTTGCTGATAATATCAGAACAACTCCCATACAACGATCGGCAACTTTCTAATACGGTACATAAAACTACACCCACTTCATCTTTCGTCCTAGAACATACCGACAATCACGAAATCATTTCAACTATATACTGCCTACGGACCAATGCTGCTACTGGACGGGACTTTACCTAATAATTACCGACCCATAGCAGTCCTAAGTGCGCTATTTAAGGTGCTCGAACGTTTAATTAATAAAAGATTGGTTAATTACTTAGAACACTGTAAGCTAATATCATCTCATCAATTCGGCTTTCACAGAAACTTGTCAACATGTGACGCAGTCCACGAATTAACTAATCACGTGGTACAAAGTATTAATAATAATAAAAAAGTCCTGACCAAATTCTTAGACCTCGCAAAAGCGTTCGACACGGTCCCCGTCTCTACTCTATTATCAAAACTTGAAGAAGTGGGTGTCAGAGGTGTTCAATTAGATATGTTCCAGAGCTACCTAACAAATCGATCGCAATATGTCAGAATAAATAATTACAATAGTAAAGAACTTCCTACTCATTATGGTGTGCCCCAGGGAAGTATACTAGGACCAACCCTATTTCTTATTTTCATCAATGAGCTACGCAACCTCAACATCCAGAATGGTAACATAATATCATTCGCGGATGATACTGCGATAACTGTTGTAGCTGAAACATGGTCTCAACTAGAAATCAGAGCGCAACTCGCATTCAGCACAGCACTAAACTGGCTCAATGAACACACACTAACACTCAATACTTCCAAAACCAACTTCCTTACATATTCAATCAGTGCAGCCTCTCAACCACGCATCCCGATAACTTTAATTGCTCACTCATGCCATAATCAACCCCAAACTCCTTGCAACTGTCCATCATTAATCTCTGTAAACCAAATAAAATATCTGGGTGTGACACTGGATAAAATTCTAAACTTTAAATCGCATATAAACATTCTAATAGGCAGGGTCCGCAAACTTATATTCATATTTAAAACTCTTCGGACAATTGCTAATCAAACTGTCATACGCAATGTTTATTTTGCATTATGCCAATCTATTGTCACATATTGCATTTCATGTTGGGGTAGTGCTGCTAAAACGATTTTGAAACCATTAGAGATAGCACATAGAGCAGTATTAAAAGTTGCTACCTTTCGCCTGATTATGTTCCCTACTAATGAATTATACCATAAGTGGAATATTCTAAACGTTAGACAACAGTTTATCATGAAAGCAGTTCTCTTACAACACGAAAATACGCCATTCAGGTCAATCGATGAACGTAGAAAAGATTTAATTTGTACCGTCCCACATACACGTTCTAAATTCATTAAAAGATTATTTTATTTTCTTGGCCCTTTTTTATATAATAAAATGAATAAACGTTTTTTCCAGTATACGGCTTATCACATTATAACTGTTAAAAAATGGTCTACTCATTTCTTTTGGACTACACATATGAAGAAACGGAAAGAAATGCTTATTTAAGATAAGTTAAATGGAGTGTAGTACACTTAACATAATATGTTACACAACACAAACACACACACATACATACACACACATGTAAGTAGTTTTAACTCACATTTAATTTTCGAAATTGTTGTTACCTACATAAAGATATTTTTTTTCTTTGTTTACATTTAGTTATACCATAATTTTATAGCAGTAATACATAAGTACGTAAATTGTAAAAAAAACATATTCTCAAATCCAAGGGGGATCGAAACTGTCACTCCTTCATACAGGTTATACTATAACCTAGTTAGGAGATCAGAGCTGCACCCACTGCATAATTGTAGCAAATTTGTAATTTTACCGTGTTTAAATTAAATAACCATGTACTGCAATTCTTGTAAAAAAAAAGATCAATAAAGAATTATAATTTAAAGTTCATCATCCGAGCTACATATTCCTAATCTATCTAATATATAAAAATCTCGTGCCATGGTGTTTGTTACCGAACTCCTCCGAAACGGCATGTTTTGTGTGTATATTCGGTAGGTATGAGAATAGGTGGTAGGGTATTTTTTTTTTATGGCAAAACGACGTTTGCCAGGTCAGCTAGTATTATATAAAATTCTTCCGTCACTGAGTGACTCGAGAAACTGATAGACAACGCACAGGCGAAAATACTGGTCGTAGAAAGCTGAAATTTGGCATGTAGCTTCCCTACACTCCGTAGGGGGGCATTAAGAGAGGATTTTCCGAAATTCTTACGGGAACTGAATAAATTATATAGATATAATAGAATTTAATAAGTTATCATACTAATGAGCTGTATTTATGGTTTCACAGCTGACCCAGCTTTCGGCAGGCCTACATACGAGCAACCCGGTAAGGATCACTTTAGATATTGAATTAAATTAATTTATATCTTCCAATATATCCGTTATCGTCTAAAATCAAGATGGCGGCGGATGACAAGGCCGAGGGAATCGAACTTAATTGGCCTAGTAAATGATACTGCCATGTATGAATAGAGAGCTCATAAAAAAGAAACAAAAAATGATTGAAAAATACTGGCCAAGAGAGTCGCGATACGAGGTATTTTGAGGTACAGATCTTTGATGAGGCATTTAGTTAAGCCTACTAGGACTACTTTCTAAGTGATGGCGCTTTGTAAAACTACATTGTATAAGCAGAAGAACAATCAAATAAATTATGTTGTGATATACAGAGTTATTGGAAGGCAAGGATCGTTTGGGAACTTTAATTCCATATATTTCCGCATCGTGGCATTATAATTTGTTCACGACCTATTTACGCCCAAATCATCTCACGCCGCAACTTTAAGAATTACTAGAGCTAATAAAGCTAAAGCAGCTTCCGTAAAAAAAAGTTCGTATCCCTTATACCCACCAACCAGACAGTAGGCCAGCTGTGGCCATAGGCGTGTTAGAAATGTAAATGATCGAGGTCACAATATTTTACTTTTTCACAGACATTTTCCCAGCCTGAGTACCAAACCCGTACCCCGGCAAGCCCCGTAAGTATTCAAGATAGTGGAGTAAAACCTTGAAAAATGAATGTGACAGCTGCTCGTCGGTGGATATTGACTTACCCATTTTTTTTTTGTTTTTATGATGGGAAATCATCAAATGACTCCTCCCGCTCTGGGCGAAGCAGAAGGGAGTGTCAGACTCTCACTTACTAAACCCCATCCGTGTTCCTCCTAGTGCCCTTTGCTTTCCAGGGCCGCGTTGACTCATTTGAACAAATTCCGCAACTCTGGTAGGCACTTACCCTAGCTAAGTTGGTTCATCTGCACGCTGTTTTTAAGAATGTAGCCTTAAGGCGCGCGTGGAACACAACGCGCCGTCGACCCAGGCCTGGTTCGGACGGCGAGCTACCCAAAGCTCGCCATCCGCAGGCCCTAGAAATAGGAAAACGGTCCGGGCGGTGCGATAGATGAGAGGCGCTGTCAATGTCAAATTGTGGTCATAAATGTGCTTTGTCATTAATTTAAATAAATAGATAAGGTACTCCAAACACGCAAGAGACACTTTTGTGCGTTTACAATAAGGTCGTTTATTGTAAAAAAGAAGATTACCAATTTAGGCGGTGGTGACCGACCACTGTGAGCCATAGTAGGCCATAAATTGCCCAACTGATTTTTAGCCCCCAACGACAAAAAAAAGAGAATTTGTAGAAGAAGTTTTATCTAGTCAAGTTAGTCTATGTAGAATTGATTGTTTTAACTTTGTTTTTGTCTGTTTTCAGAAACCAACCCCTATGCGCGTGGTAGCAAGTGAACTCCTTTACTCAATAGACATACAAATACCTTTAATTAAATACCCAGAACTTTTGGTAACATAATAATTAATAAAATCAGTACATAGTTGAAAACTTTGGTGTTCAAGATATTTTTTGAGTACTCTTACCTTGTTTTTTTATTAAATAAACTCATTCTTAATTTTATTTGCATTTTCATTTTGACGAACTAGCTTCTGCTAAAGGCTTCGCCCGTTCTTATTCCAGACAACAATCTATCTCTGTGTCAAATTTCATCCAAATCGGTTTTGCCGTTCCGGCGTGATTGAGTAACAAACATACATCCATCCAATCTTTCGCATTTTATAATAGTATTAAGATTAAGGAGAAATAAAATTAAGAGGATGTGTTACGTGGCTTGACGGAAGTGGGTATAACATTACGAGGAGCCTGTATAAACAGCAAGCGATTTAGTAGATATGGGGTGAATTTGAAAGTGTGCTTCGAAAAACATTTAAAGGAGTCTCGATCGATTTTGATGACAACTAAAACTACTACTGTTGGAGTTTTGAAAAACCAGTATTCCTAGCCAGGAATCGAACCAGTTGATGCTACTAAGGAGTGTTCATCTTTAACAAATTACTTTTTCGATATTCCTCATAGTTTGGATTTGGGCATCCAGGCACACTTTGAAAATTCACCTGTGTAGTGCTAGATTAGTAGGGCCTTAGTCTGGGCAGCAGAATGCGAGTACTACCGCCCCGTGCTAGGGCCTACCAAACTGACGAAATTTCTTGAGTAAAACACAACTAAAATCAAACCTACCAATACACAATACCAATCTATGTATGTAGGCTGAACCAAGTGCGGCCCAGAATGAACAAATAGTCCATTTTGCCCCCCAGGCCAACACTATTCTTTAAACCGCGCTTCAAATTCTGTCCGAGGAGTCAAGAGAAAAAAATGTTTTCTTGTAAATTTAGTGGTGAAAAATTAATATATTATTTTATCAAAGCTTTATACATAAGTAAGTTCTTTATCCGTGTAGTATGAATAGTAAAATGATAGTGGAGAAGTATTGTCGCTCGAGCTCGATGCAACTGCAGCTACCGGAAAGTCTGTACTCACCTCTGGCGCAGGTCGCAGCGGTGGTGGCGGCGACTGCCAGGCGAAGCTGAGCGACGTGTGGTTTGTGCTCGTGTTGTGTGGTTTCTTTACTCTACAACGCAGGAATACTAGGACATCAAGATTATCAAGAGCGAAAAGCAACTTCAAAAATTTCAGTAACCCGTTTAGGTCAGGTTAAGTTCGATTTTGTGTACCTATACATAGAGAAATAGAAATAGATGAAGATAATGTCACTTTATAACTTTATTTTCTGCAAAACTTTAAAATAATTGTCAAGTTCCCCGTAAATAAGTATGATGTATTTTCATACAAGCTGTGCTTCTTGGTCTGCTTGAGCTTCAAGATAAATCAAACGAGCCCAGACCCAACGGGTTTATCTTAGAAAAAGAGTTAAGGAATTACTATATCAACCATCCCTTAAGACCTTAAGGTGGTGACCCATGATGAGTATAATGGATTACAACTAGGGAAAACACACGTGTCAGGACAAAACTATCGAGGCCAAATATAACCGGACCATCCTGCCTTGGTGAGAAGTTTCCATTGAGACCTTTCTGTTCTATCATCAGACCCTGAACGATGCCTTGGATTATCTATACTTTTTGTCAAGACAAAAACAACGAGCCATAAGAGAGACATAAAGCTGTCCTGAATCGACTTCTTTCGTGATCCTTTACGTTCTCTAGTATTGATAAACGGTTTATAATTTACTGTTCGAGTATCTACTAAGGGATATTAGGGAAAGGGCAATGTAATTTATTACACGTTTATCTGGCACCTATCATAGATCGTTTTTCGAATCCGGTAATCCGGTAAACGATTACGGTCGCCGTAGGTAGGTATACGGTGACCAAAATAATGTAAACCGCCCAATTCGATGAATCAATTTGGTTAAACCAAAAGGTAGGGGGGCTACGGACTTTGTTCGAAAGAGTCACCGTGGCCCTGGAACGCAAAGGGCACTAGGAGGAACACGGATGGGTTTTAGTCAGTAAGAGTCTGACACTCCCTCCTGCTTCATCCAGAGCGGGAGAAGTCATTTGATGATTTCCCATCCTTAAAAAAAAGGGAGGCGGGGTAGGTTAACCAATGTAAACGCGCCATTACTTGTTAAAACAAATCCGATAAACCCAAATACGGTGGGGTTGTCTTGCTTGGTTAAGGAGTTGCTATGGCCAACTTCCTTCCTCCATTATCAGATAGATCAGCTTCATATTACATAGCTTACCGCTTAACGCCGCTTAGCGTATTCTAAAGTTTGTATGGACGTTTGTTACTCAGTCACGCCGGAACCGCTAAACGGATCTGTACGAAATTTGGCACAAATTAGATAAATTACAGTCTGGAAAAGCAAATAGGCCACTTTATCTTATACTAGTTGACCCGCGCAACTTCGTCTGCCCCGCTACTATTGGTCTTAGCGTGATGATATATAGCCTATAGCCTTCCTCGATAAATGGGCTATCTAACATTGAAAGAATTTTTCAAATCGGACCAGTAGTTCGTGAGATTAGCGCGTTCAAGCAAACAAACAAACTCTTCAGCTTTATATATTAGTATAGATATAGATGCCGTGAGTATCTATATGTTCCTTAGAATTATTTCCCACTTTCGCGCAGGCGAAGTCGGCGGCAAAAGCTAGTAGTGCCATATGCAAACCGTGGCAGGACTCTTCTGTCCATATACTGTTTACCACCAAGCGAACATCTTCCTTCAGGGTCTTACCTTTCGTGGTGCACTTGTCAGTCCCTGAACAGCATTAGAACGCAAGTAGGAACGTGTAGGTATCACAACCTCGCAAAGTGGGACCGTGACGGATCAACTGCAGGGTGTGGATGTGGAGTCGAGTTACATACCATGCTCCACCTCCTATCTTGCCCTCTGTGCCCTTTAGGACATGCACCCAAGGAGACCTGTGCAGCCAGTAGTGATGCCGTGGAGATGGCAATATTTTGGGCCACCCAAATGTAAAATAAAACCTGTCGTGCAGAATTTTATTGTTTCCAATATAAAATTAACATTGCCAAGTTTCAGGTTTACCGGATGTCAGAAAGTGCTTGAAAAATAGATAACTATAGTTTGTAACCGGAGACGAACCGAGCAAGTAAATAATCTTCTACTTCTTCTTATCGTGTGGGCGGTAAGGTCTAACGACCCCACACACCCTAGTGTTAGAGTTTCTAAACCGCCTCAAGGGCCTCTGACATGGTTTTTTGGCGACCGGGACCACCGGCTTATTCGTGCCTTCCGAAGCACACGGAATCATCTTTTTATCAGACAATCAGGTGATTCAAGCCTGCAATGTCCTAGCCAAATTGGAACCAACTTTACAAAGTATGCTTCCCGTGGGAATCAAACCCACTACCACCGGGTCACAAGGCAAACGCCTGAACCACTCGACCAGGCCACGGAGGCAGTTAAAAAACAAAACTTTTAAGAATATTCTTCCCTCCTTACAAATAATATAAGTACATACTCTCGTAATTACCATCCTTCTTGGGCAGTCGGGTAAACAAATATGTTAAATTATGCAGTGTAAGTAACCTTCATATAATTAAAAGACAATTAAAAGTAAGAAAATGTTTATTAGAAACCATAATAATTTTGCAAATTGAATAAGAAAAAAAAACAGTGTGTTATTAACTAAAAGTTATTGAATATGAAAGTTTTCAAGTATGCAATATTAGAGCATAGGTACATTAAATTTATATGTGGCTAAAAGTTCAGGGTGTTTAATTCCATTAAAGTAGTCGTATTTTCGCAGTTAGGGTCGATTAGTGAACTTCTTCATTTGCCACCGCGCGCCCAGGGGTTGTCGTCTGAAAAAAAAAAACAGCAAAGTTTTAGAAATAATCCCTTCTCCCCAGAATTTTCACTTGTAGCAAAGAAGTCGCACTGCCAAGAATATGCAATACCTACATCCCCATGCCTTGTGCTTAGGGGTGGGCCAAAGATGAGATGATAAAGAAACCGCTCTTTTGTAGAATCACTCCTCAGTTTGACTTTGACAGATTACAGGTTATTCTCGCATACCAAAGACTGCTGTTGCATACTTACATTGTTTACCGGGGTAGCGCTTTGGGGCCCAAGCCTGGGAAATGTCTGGAGTGAAAGAGAAAAATAGTAAACAATTAGATTTTTAACATCTTGATGCGCGCAAAATGAGTAGTGGACTTTCCAAACAAAAACTTTACTGCATTTACTGTTCTTATGTAATCTGTCTACAAAATGAATGATTTTTATTTGGTGTATTAACTTCGAATCTTGCAGTGCAATTTACTCTTTTGTTTCTCACTTATTTGAGGTCAAAAACTTGTAAAACTCTAAAAGCAAGTAGAGCTGTTTTACTCAGTACTCCGAACTCATGGGATTTAGGATCCGCAGATAAGATATCGACGTCCAACCGAAACGCAAATACTCAACGCAAGATCAAACGCAAAAGTAATTATCTGAATATAAGTAAATGGTCTTACCGGGTCTCTCGTATGAAGGCCTGTAGAACGCTGGGTCAGCTGTAAAACCAAAAATAAGTCTCATTTGTAAGATCCCAAAGAATCTTAAGGAAGAACCTAGAAACTTATCGTGTGATAATTTGAATTGAAGTTGAGAGGCTTGTCTCCCAGTGAGGTGATGAAAATCTGGTCACTTTTAACGCCACCAAAACACAGGCGTGTCATTTTACATTGCATGAGTCAGTAATATGAGTTCTAATAAAGTATGTATAAAGTAATTATCTGAATATAAATAAATGGTCTTACCGGGTCTCTCGTATGAAGGCCTGTAGTACGCTGGGTCAGCTGTAAAACCAAAAATAAGTCTCATTTGTAAGATCCCAAAGAATCTTAAGGAAGAACGTAGTAACTTATCGTGTGATAATTTGAATTGGAGTTGAGCGGCTTGTCTCCCAGTGAGGTGATGCCAATCTGGTCACTTTTAACGCCACCAAAACACGGGCGTGTCATTTTACATTGCATGAGTCAGCAATATGACTTCTAAGAAAGTATGTATAAAGTAATTATCTGAATATAAATAAATGGTCTTACCGGGTCTCTCGTATGAAGGCCTGTAGTACGCTGCGTCAGCTGTAAAACCAAAAATAAGTCTCATATGTAAGATCCCAAAGAATCTTAAGGAAGAATGTAGTAACTTATCGTGTGATAATTTGAATTGGAGTTGAGAGGCTTGTCTCCCAGCGAGGTGATGAAAATCTGGTCACTTTTAACGCCACCAAAACACAGGCGTGTCATTTTACATTGCATGGGTCAGCAATATGACTTCTATTAAAGTATGTATAATAAAAAGAAAATATAATAGTGCACATAATATTTTCGAGCTTGCTTCGCTCGCTCTTGTGTCCTGCCCTCTCTTACTTAATTTTTCATCAGTCAACAAAGTTTTCGAGCTGGCCTTAGTACATAAACCTAACCTAACCTAACCAGTACTTACGGGATAGTCCAAAATTATTGTCTTTAAGAGGGCTATTACATTTTTTCTTGGATTTGAGCGTTTGACTCGAGTTTTGATGTGTGATTATGGTTTATATATAGCCACAAAATTTAAAAATATATGGACAAGAAAGTTTGATTATTTTTCTTGGGAGTGCTTAAATAAACATTTCAAGTTGTTTACGTAAATTAGTAAAAACTGTGTCTCTGCAAAGGATTTTTCATAAAATTTTACTTTAGGCATCTTTTGATGCTTTATTACATCGAAGATATAATAATTTAATCAATAATAAAAATGTTTATGGTACAACTGTATCTTCTACTTTGGAGAGCTTTATTCAATTTATTATGTTTCATACAGTAATACACCAAATATAATTCCGTAATACAGAGAGTTACTGATAATTTTTCGTCCGAAATTATATTTTTTTTCTATGAAAATATAATCCAAATCCAAACAAAACGTAACTAATAACTGAGGTTAATATGTGACCCTGAATGAAAAAAAAAACTGGCCAAGTGCGAGTCGGACTCGCGTGCAAAGGGTTCCGAACGAATTTAATTTTTTTAACATGTTATTTTAACACTATAGACTTTTCCAGTAATCTATAGGTAATCTATTATCTCCATTTTTTTTTTCAAAATTTTAGGCTCATTATTTTCGGAGATAAGGGGGGTGGGGAATGGTCATTTTCCGTCTAATTTCTTGAATAACTTCAAAACCATTCATTTTAAAATTATGAAAAAAATATAAATAAAACCCTCACAGTAAGCCCTTTTATTTGATATGTCACACGATATTTCTCAAAAAACTTTTTTTTTATTTTTTCTGGTTTGACCCCCAAAAGTGAACCCCATACTAAAAATTTAATAATTAACGTAACACGTCCGTGTTTAGGTTATAGAATTCTATATGTGGACAGACAGACACCCGAGTGATCCTATAAGGGTTCTGTTTTTTTTCCGGAACCCTAAAAATTGTCTATTTAAATGTAAAACAATATTTTAAAACAATTGTTGTATACAGCGCTATAATCACTGTATAAAGAGACATCGACAGAGTTGCAAACAAAATAAGTTAAAAAGATCAAAAAGGTTCGTTCCATGACCGACACGAATATGTCGAAAACCAAAAATTAAGTGGAAATATGTCCCATCCTACTAATATTATAGAAGTGAAAGTTTGTATATTTGTGCCTCAATCAGGAAAAAATGGCTAAAGGGATTTGAATGAAATTTGGCACACATATAGTTCACATCCCGGAATCAAACATAGGCTACTTTTTATCCCGGTAAAGGGCATGGCTTAATGGAGACTGAGGAGAAAGTGGAAACCCAGCGCCGTTGCTGCCTTAGTACTTCAGATTCAAAATTACCAGGAGAACAGGATGATGTAAGTATTTTTTTTTGGTTGAAATTGTGAGCGCTAAAGATTCATAAGTACCAGGAGACCATTAACGTGTCGAAATATTTTCGGCGCTGGAATTGTGACCGGTTAGAATTCAAAAGTACCAGGAGAACAGAAACATCTCGATGTATTTTCGGGGCTAGGATTGTGAATGCTAAAGATTCATAAGGACCAGGAGGCCAGAAACATGTCGAAATATTTCTGGTGCTAGAATTATGAGCGGTAAGGATTCAAAAGTACCAGGACACAGAAAAATGTGGAAGTTTTTCCCGGACAGGAATTATGAGCGCTAAAAATTCATTATGTACCAGGAGACCAGAAACATCTCGAAGTATTTCCAGGGTTGGAATTGTGAGCGGTTAGATTAGGATTCTAAAGCGCCAGGAGAACAGAAACATGTGGAAGTATTTTCGGGGCTGGAATTATGAGCGTTACAGATTCACATGTACCAGGAGAACAGAACGATGTTAAAGTATTTTGGGCTAGAATATTTTTGTTTTTTTTTTTTTAACAGTCAAACAGCAATATGTTTGTCGCTGTTTTTTCTGGGCTGGAATTGTAAATTTTATAGATTCACAAGTAACAGGAGACTAGAAACATGTCAAAGTATTTTTTTGGCTGAAATTGTGAGCGCTAAAGATTCACAAGTACCAGGAGATATTCTTTCATACCAAAGACTACTGTTGCATACTTACATTGTTTACTGGGGTAGCGCTCTGGGGCCCAAGCCTGGGAAATGTCTGGGGTGAAAGAGAAAAATAGTAAGTAATTAGATTTTTTAACATCTTGCTGCACGCAAAATGAGTAGTGGACTTTCCAAACAAAAACTTTACTGCATTTACTGTTCTAATGTAATGTGTCTACAAAATGAATGATTTTTATTTGCTGTATTAACTTCGAATCTTGCAGTGCAATTTACTATTTTGTTTCTCACTCATTTGAGGTCAAGAACTTGTAAAACTCTAAAAGCAAGTAGAGCTGTTTTACTCAGTACTCCGAACTCATGGGATTTAGTATCCGTAGATAAGATACCGAGGTCCAACCGATACGCAAGATCAAACGCAAAAGTAATTATCTGAACATAAATAAATGGTCTTACCGGGTCTCTCGTAAGAAGGCCTTTCGAAAGCTGGGTCAGCTGTAAGACCATAAAAACTCTCATTGTTAAGATTCCAAGGAAACACAAGGAAGAATTTAGTTACTGCTGTTTGTGTATGTAAGATTATTTGAATATAAATGCACCTGCGGTACAGGAAAAGTCCTAGTGTGGGCGCCGTTTTTTTTTTAATAAAAAGAATAAAAGCTTTTCCTGTGATAATTTGAATTGCCTGGACAAGGTTGGTACTTTACATAAGTGTTAATATTATTAATAAGATTAGTTGCATATAAATAAATAAGTAGTCTTACTGGGTGTCTTGTATGAAGGCCTGCCAAAATCTGAGTCAGCAGTAAAACCAAAAATAACTCTCATTAATAAAATTCTAGGCACGCGACGACGGCAAGCGACCGGACGGTATGTCTTTGTTTCCATGGAAGATGGGTAGGCCTTTAGTGTGGGACGCTACTTGTGTCGATACTCTTGCGCCATCCCATCTTCCTAGCTCGTCGTGCTGTGCTGGTACTGCCGCTGCGGCTGCTGAGAACCTCAAGCGGCGGAAATATAATAACCTTCTTGGCAATTATATTTTTGAGCCGTTTGGGGTTGAAACTCTTGGACCGTGGGGTCCGAGTTCTCATGCCTTATTTAAAGATCTTTCTAAACGCTTAGTTGACACTTCGCGTGACCCAAGGGCTGGCTTTTACCTCGGACAGAGGATAAGCATTGCCATACAACGTGGCAATGCCGCCAGTCTTTTGGGCTCGCTTCCGGTGGACAGCGATGCGGACGAATTTTTTGACGCCTTATCTTAGTTAGGATATTTTATTTTAAGTGTATATATTTAGTACTTTACTGCTGTACCTGGTTTACATTATATTAAAATAAAATTAAATAAAATTCCATAAGGATGAACATAGTACCTTTTCCTGTGATAATTTGAATTGGGGTTTACACTAAATAAAATTATGACAAGTCTGTAACTGGTTCACCGCAGGGCACAAGTCTCTTCTTAAACAGGGAGGAATAAGCATTCATTGCCACCTTCAGATTTCCTTATGAGTTTGGAAATTGGAGTTATCGGACTTTTAAATACTCCATTTAGTGTCACAAAGTACAGTGGCCTTATTGCGTTGAATTGACAAAGCGAACGCTTACGTTAACGCGATCGAATATGATTAAACTCGCACTTCAGTCTCTACAGGCTTGTTATGATTTTTTAAAATCACTCGATCGCGTTAACACTTAAAACTTTTGCTTTCGTCAAATCGTAAAAAAAAAAGTATTTCGTAATCGTCACTATCGTCATATTTGCATTAACAAGTCAAGCATATTTCTTAATTTTTATATTTCGACAATAGTTTGTTGTACTTACTTGTATTCAGGATATAAATTACCTGATGTTTATAAATTATCTGATGCCCGTCATTAAAGTATTTTTCGAAAATAAAATTTTATCTTTCAACGAACTAATCTTTAGAGGCTTTATCATGAGAAGTACCAACCTTGTCCTGGGCTAGTCAAGTCTTCTATCAGCACTGAAAATAATATTTACATATTACTTTATTTATTTAATTTATTCATTCACACATACGATAATTTTTTCACATAGGAACGAAAGCTAATAACAAAATTAGTCACATTTTGCCTCACTCAAAGACGCCACTCAATAACGGTTTACTCATGATAAGCATACAATATATTGTCATAATTTACATTTTTTTTTTCACCTGAAGAGGATTTCCCTTACGAACCGATTACATATCAATTAGAGCACAAGATTTATTTATATATGCTTTATTGTACACCAAAATATAAAAACACTAGTGGACGTCACGCGGTTTCACCCGCGTATTTCCCGTTCCCGTGGGAATACGGGGATAATATATAGCCCATGTTACTCCCTGATAATGTAGCTATCCAATGCTAAAAGAATTTTTCAAATCGGTCCAGTAGTTTCGGAGCCTATTCAATTCAAACAAACAAACAAACATACAAACAAACAAACAAACAAACAAACAAACAAACAAACAAATCTTTCCTCTTTATAATATTAGTGTAGAAGTGTAGATGAAGAAAACCTTAAACTAAAAAATATACAATTGGCGGCCTTATCGCATTCCGCGATCTCTTCCAGGCAACCTGGAATGGAAAGAGATAGCCTGGAAATGAAATAGGGTTACACTTGGTGCTAATATCAACAATTATAATAGAGAAACGACGACTGAAACGTAATACAAATAATACAATATACGAAATATATACATAAATACATACATACTTAATATACAAGCAAAAGGATATACTAATAATAAGAACATCATAGTGACAAGTAGTGATCCTTAACTAGTATTTTAAAAACAGGCAGTGATTGCGCGCGCTTTATTGACAGAGGCAACGCATTCCATAAACGTGTGGCCTTAACTGTGGAAGATTTATCTAAAAAAGTTGTGGAAAGCATTGGCATTTTAAGTTTCAAGTTATCTGATGACCTAAGAAATCTTGTGCGAGAGTCACAAAGAAACTGGAAACGTTTCTTTAGGTAAAGAGGAGTATTTGGGGAATAAAGCACATTGTACAAGAGGGAAAGAATATGGGCATTCCGGCGAAGGCGAATTGGCAACCACTTGAGTTTAACACGGAATTCTGAAACATGGTCATATTTGCGCAAACCAAAATGAATCTTATGCAGAAATTTTGAAGTCGCTCAAGTTTATCAAGTTGTACTTCAGTGAGGTCAAGATAGCTGACATCAGCATAATCAAGGATGGGTCGAAGAAGAGATTGTGCAAGCGCAATCTTGGTGGCAGTCGGCAGAAAATTACGCAGTCTCCTCAAAGATGCAGCAGATGCAAATAGCTTGCGACTAACTTCCTGTAGCTGGGCAGTCCAAGAAAAGTTCATGTCGATAAAAACCCCCAAGTTCTTAACTTTCTCACAATTCTCTCAAGGTTGTTCAGTTCTAAGTAACGCTCCTAAGAATTGGCACGAGTTTTACTCTAAAACAAACCAGAGTAGGTAATTTTTAAAAAGCAGCTCTGACTTACTTTTAACATGGCGTTATTACGGTATGGAATAATTTTTATATTACCTCGATTTAGCAACTAACTCTGAATTAAAATATGTATAATTCTAGTTTATGCAAGTGAGTGTACGTGTACGTCAAAGAGCAAGAAAAGATGAAGGACGCTATTGAGTTTGAGAATTATAGCACTAGTTTCCAGGCTATATAAAAAATCTTGTAAAAAATGCTGTAAATCTTAGGGCGCTAGCCGAATAAAATACAAAATGTGTATTGATTCGGGCCGGTCTTGTCGTTGAACAAATACTGCCTGTAGTGTATGTGGGTAGATGGTGACATTATTATGTATAATCTATGGCAGCGACAGTCAGTCGCTCACAGGCCGTAAACCGGGATGCACGTGTTCAGTGTCTCGCATACCGTATAGTTATCGGAGTGTATAAAGTTTATTGCCTCCCGAGTTATATTACACTGCCCAACTGATTGTGCCAGCCCCATATGTGTGTAACAACCCCTTAGAGACTCTCACGAATAGTGCGGTACCAACCTTGTCCGGGACTAAAATTACACGGGAATACACTAACTGCCACTTTAAAATATTGAAATGACATTCTTCTTGCGATACCTAGGTAATTAACTGCTGTAAATATTGTAAACTAATCTCTAAAGGTCTTCTTACGAATAGTACTAACCTTGTCCGGGATTATTTTCTACCACATGCACTGAAAATAATGAGAAATATAATGATTAAAGCAAAGCTGTACATAGAAGTCGTTGGCCACGGTACGTATGTTTAACAGACTTAATTGAACTAGTTGAATAAAATCTAACTAAAATAGTGTTAACTAGGTGTCTTAGGAAGTGATTTGCAATTCCGTTAAAAAATTGTTACAAGTTAAATGTAAAGTATTAATAAAAAAATGTGATGTAGGTAACCAAACAACAGCCAGTTTCTGAATTTAATATTAAAATTCGAGGACTTGTCAAGCTCGACCTTAAAAACAAGTAGGATCACCTTTGAAAAGTTTACAAATTAAAGAAGAGCCTATTCTGTAGGTAACCGAATATACTAGATAATATACTTATGTTAAATCATTTGCATTAAGATTGTTAATATATCCAGTGTATTTAACTACTATTATAGCTAGGTCTTATATTTAGCTAAGAAGTTTGCTCACCGGCACTCTCGCCACTGGGTTCGTTGTTGTTGACAACGTTCACTAGAAACAATTACATAAACAGTATAAGCAACGCATGAAACCAATAATAGAAGATAAAAAACTTATTCCAAGTCAATTTGGCTTCAGGAAAAAACACTCAACAATAGACCAGGTACATAGAATAAGTAACATCATTGAAAAAACGCTTGAAAATAAGGAAATCTGCATCACCGTGTTTTTAGATGTCACGCAAGCTTTTGACAAATAGTCAAGCTCAGACGCATGCTACCAGAATTTGCAGATATCCTAGATTCGTATATTAGGTACTAACAGAACGTTTACAATACGGCAGGAGGATGCATATTCCGAGCTAAAAGCCATAAAATCTGTTGTACCTCAGGGAAGTGTGCTAGGCCCAATTTTGTATTTGTTATACACATATATTAGCTAAGAAGTTTGCTCACCGTCAGTCTCGCCACTGGGTTCGTCGTTGTTGACAACGCTCACTAGAAACAATAACATGAACAGTATAAGCAAAGCGTTAAACGAGGACAACAACTAGAGACTCTAGAAAAGTGGCATTATGCTAGCGCAAGGCGATTTTGGAAACGTCAAAAATGTGGATTGTCAAACGCTGTCCAAATGTCACGTGATCAAATCCCTATATTTTTGAATTTCGACAGTCGCATTTGCCAATATAGCGTGCGCATAATGGCGCTTTGTCTAGCTAGAGGCTTGTGTTACATTTACATTGAGACCGAGAATTCGTTTTCTGAACCTAGATATTCTTTATTTCCATAGGTAGGGTTTTGTTTGAAGTTCTGATCAAAACCCTTACGTTAGGGAACGTGCATTGTGAGGGCTTCCGAAACATAATTGTTTTACAGCTTTTGCCCGCGACTTCGTACGCGCCTATCCCTTACGAAGGACAGGCATTTATCGACATATTTTTCTTGTACGCTTCTTAACGAACAGTACTCATAACAGTACACAGAATGCAAGGATAGAGCTCGCATTGCGATTTTCTATTTGAAACTGCTGATCTTTTTCTTCTACAAGTCTTTATTATAAATCCAGTATGCTCAATACGCTCAGGCTCACCTTGTGCGGGGTTCTTGGGATAGTAGGGATTAAAAAAATCACTACAAATAAAATTATCCATTATAAGCAAAGCATTGCAAATACGTCCAGAAAGAGAAACATTTGTGAGCGTGACCGTGCATATTTCGATTGACATTTGAAAATTACCATAAAGGTATAGACATATTTTGGTACAAATAGCACCGTTGAGTGTACAATTTTGGAGCTTTTATCGTAGAATAAAAAGGATTAGCACCTATCTGAAAAACATTTTTCTTGCATGCTTTTTCAACTAATGAAAATAACTGTATAAAATATGAGGAACTAACTCTATTTGCGTTGGGTTGGTGTTGTGTATTTGAAAGTGCTAACCTACGTAGTATGCTCACCTGGTGTGGGATCGCTGGGGTAGAAGGCGTTGTTGGGCGCAATTTGCACTACAAAATAAAATAACCCATGATTAGCAAAGCATTCTACTTCGCCCATGTAAAAAAGCGTTTGTGAGCATGAATGCACCATGTGATAATTGCTTCTATGATAATTTATGAAATTTTGATTGACATTTGAAAATTTATAAATAAAGTCATTATGATCGCGAAGCCGCGAATTAGTGTAGTGTAGTGTTCAAAGTGAATGAATAATAGTAACAATGATGTTTTGCTATACATATAAAACGTGAACAGTGTTTTTGTAAATTATATCAGACTCTATGAAAGTGCTACGGACTTTTGTAAAAGTGCAAATGGACACGATTCTTAGTTTTAATATAGTATATCACGTAACATTTTAAGTTTGAGTTAAATTGCTTATTAGTCGTTTAGGCTGAACCCTTATAGGATCACTCGGGTGTCTGTCCGTCCGTCTGTCACAGCCAGTTATCTCTGGATCTACTCGACTGATTCTGTTGAAATTTGGTACACATATGGACTTCTGTTACCCAAACAAAAATTTGTATGAATTACGCGTTACGTAAATCATAAAATTTTTTGTTTGGGTTACGATTCTTAGTTTTAATATGGTATATCACGTAACGTATTAAGTGTGAGTTAAATTGCTTATTAGTCGTTTAGGCTGAACCCTTACAGGATCACTCGGGTGTCTGTCAGTCCGTCTGTCACAGCTAGTTTTCTCCGGATCTACTCGGCTGATTCTGTTGAAATTTGGTACACATATGGACTCCTGTAACCCAAACAAAAATTTTTATGATTTACGTAACGCGTACGTGCGTTACGTAAATCATAAATTTTTTTGTATGAGGGTCACTTTTGGGGGTCAAACTAGAAAATTAAAAAGAAAAAATTGCACAATATTGTGTGACATATTTTATGAAAGGGCTCACTGTAAAGGTTTTAAATATATTTCATAATTTTAACACAACAGGTTTTGAAGTTCAAGAAATAAGACTAAAAATGACATTCCCCCATTATCTCCGAAACTACTGAGCCTAAAATTTTGAAAAAAATGGAGATAGTAGATCTTTACCTGTAGATTACAGAAAAACCTATAAGAAGTCTATAGTGTAAAAATAACACATTAAAAAATGAAATTCGTTCGGAACCATTTGCACGCGAGTCCGACTCGCACTTGGCCAGTTTTTGTATTTAAAAGAGCATATCCTTGTCTTGCCACGAAAGCACTTATTATTCATTCATGTATTATGTTCAACTCATACTCACTTTCTTCGGGGCTGTTGGGGTAGTACGCGCTGTTGTCGGCAACGTCCACTGGAAATAATATGTGCTATTATGAAAAAAGCATTTAACTACGTCCAGGAAGAGAAGCATTCCAGGGCGAGAAAATACACAATATGGATAGTACTCATAAGATACTTTAGTGAATCCTAAAGTTAACACGTACTCATTTTTTCCTTATATGCTGTGATGCTTGTGAACACGACCAGCATTCTAAAGTAAGTTTCACTGTATGAAAATTCGTTTATGGATTCAGTCTCTTAGTTTCTAACTCGGTTAATCTTGAGACTAGCTCGATTAATGAGTTCTTATCTGAGGTATACTAGTTGCTTGCGACTGATTTCTTTATAGGGTTACAAAGCCTCTGCTCTCCGTCCGTTTGTCTGTCAGCGGGGTTGTTGTATCTCAAGAACCATAATAGGTACCTTACAAGTTATGACCTCTAAGCCTATTAGGTATCCCACAACGGCCCAAAGATTCAAATATCAAATATTAAAATGCATCAATGTCGAACTTATTTAGATAGCATACCACACAAACTATAAAAATACTTAAACGTACTTAGATTCATATAGATTCCTGACAATAGCACTAGGTAACCTAACAATTTTATATCCTATTATAATCCTGGAGGATTATACAGTAAAACTTGGTTAAGTGGGACCTGGATAAGTGAGAAACCTCCATAGCTGGAACTCATGCTTAGGTCCCGACACTTTAGTTCTTTATTACCTCTGCTAGTGGGAAAAAACAAACCTCTATATCTGGGATAAGTTCTTTCGATTTTATCGTCATAACAACCTCTATAATTGAGACAGAGAGTATATTTTACCTCTGTTACTGAGACTATATTTTGTGTACTGTTCTCGTTAATTCTTATTCTACCTGCAAACGCACTTGGCTAACTATGTAAAACTGACCTCCAGTTTTAGTTTGGTTTAATCGTCCGGATATTTATTTGAAAATGCCGAAGCGAAGGCTTAAGTCTTTATCAGTACGTGAAAAACTAAAGTTAATATATGTTTATGAAAGTGGAAAGACGCGCGATGAAGTCTGTGTCGAATTTAAAGTGCCAAAATCTACTCTTTTTAGAATCATCCAGAAAAAAGATGTAATTTAGTCTCAATGTTCTCAAGGACAATAAAACTAAAACGTTTGTATTGTTTATAAAAAACGTGCTTAATTAGTTTTGTTAAATAGCTTTTTGATTGATACTAAAGATTACAACTCGTATATAATGTTTTGAAAAAATACGCTATTTTATTTAATAATTGCACCTCTATAACTGAAATAACATCTTTTCTCACCTCTAATAATGAAACTCTCTGTAAATGAGACAGATATTTATTTATACCTGGATATCTGAGACACTGGGTAAGTGGAATACCTCTTTAAGTAAGACAAATTTGCAGGTCCCTTAAGGTCCCAGTTATCCAGGTTTCACTGTAATAGGATATAAAATTGTTGTAAATCTTAAGGCACTAGCCGAATAAAATACAAATCGGCACAAGCCGAATAAAATACAAGTCTGCACCAGCCGAATAAAATACAAAATGTGTATTGATTCGAGCCGGTCTTGTCGTTCAAGAAATACTGCCGAACTGATTGTGCCAGCCCTCATATGTGAATAGCAACCCCTTAAAGACTCTCTAGAATAGTACGGTACCAACCTCGTACGGGGCTAAAATTACGCGGAAATTTACTAACGGCGGTTGATATCCTAATTACGATACCTAGTTAATTAATTGCTGTAAATCTTTGAAACTAATCTTTAAAAGTCTTCTTACGAATAGTACCAATCTTGTCCGGAGTTATTCTCTACCACATGTACTGAAAATAATACGAAACATAATGTTTAAAGCAAAGCTGTACAGTACATAGCAGTCGTTGGCCACGGTACGTATGTTCAACAGACTACATTGAACTAATTAAATAAGATCTAAGTAAAATAGTGTTAACTAGCTGTGTTAGGAAGTGATTTGTACTTCCGTTAAAAATTGTCTCTTCTTCTTTTCGAGTCGATGGTTAATTTCTTAGATTTTTTGGGCCCAATAGGTGGCTTAACGTTAATTTCAGCGTCGGTGGCATTCATTAAATCCCCCAAAGTACAAGTGTATGGGCAATTGGGGCACTCCAGCGTGTGGCTCATGTTCTGAGCAGGAGCACCGCACTCACATTGAGTATCCGACGGGTCTATGAATCCCCATTTCGCCAGATATTGTTTGCAGCGGCCAAAACACGCGAGAAAAATTGTTACAACTTATATGTAAGGTATTAAAAAAATGCTTTCTGAATTTAATATTAAAATTCGAGGACTTGTTAAGCTCTACCTTAATTACAAGTAGGTACACCATGGAAAAGTTTACAATATAAAGAAGAGCTAATTCTGTTGGTCACCGAATATACTAGATAAGATACTTATGTTAATTCATTTGCATTAAGATTGTTAATATATCCAGTGTATTTAACTACTATTCTAGCTAGGTCTTATATTCAGCTAAGAAGTTTGCTCACCGGCACTCTCGCCACTGGGGTCGTTGTTGTTGACAACGTTCACTAGAAACAATTACATAAACAGTATAAGCAAAGCATGAAACCAATAATAGAGGATAAAAACCTTATTCCAAGTCATCAATTTGGCTTCAGGGAAAAACACTCAACAATAGACCAGGTACATATAATAACTAACATCATTGAAAAACCCTTGAAAATAAGGAAGTCTGCGCCACCGTGGTTTTAGATGTCACGCAAGCTCAGACGCATGCTACCAGAATTTGCAGATATCCTAGATTCGTATATTACTAACAGAACGTTTCCAATACGGCAGGAGGATGCATATTCCGAGCTAAAAGCCATAAAATCTGTTGTACCTTAGGGAAGTGTGCTAGGCCCAATTTTGTATTTGTTATACACATATATTCGCTAAGAAGTTTGCTCACCGTCACTCTCGCCACTGGGTTCGTCGTTGTTGACAACGCTCACTAGAAACAATTACATAAACAGTGTCAGCAAAGCATGAAACGAGCACAAACTAGCTCTAGAGGCTCTAGACAAGTGGCATTATTTTATTTTATAGCTTTTGCCCGCTACTTCGCACGCTCCTATCCCGTACAAAGGACAGGCATTTATCGACATAATTTTCTTGCACGCTTCTAAACGAATAGTAAGTACCTCATAACAGTACACAGAATGCAAGGATAGCGATTTTCTATTTAAAACTGCTGATCTTTTTCTTCTACAAGTCTTAATTATAAATGCAATATGCTCAATATGCTCAGGCTCACCTTGTCCGGGGTTTTTGGGATGGTAGGGACTAAAAGAATCACTACAAATAAAATGATCCATTATAAGCAAAGCATTGCAACTACGACCGTAAAGAGAAACATTTGTGAGCGTGAACGTGCATATTTCGATTGATATTTGAAAATTACCGTAAAAATAGCACCGTTGAGTGTACAATTTTGGAGCTGTTATCATAGAATGAAAAGGATTAGTAACTATCTAAAAAACTAATGAAATAACAGTATAAAATATAAGGAACTCTATTTGGGTTGGGGAGGGGACGTTGGTGTTGTGTATTTGAAAGTGCTTACCTACGTAGTATGCTCACCTGGTGTGGGATCGCTGGGGTAGAAGGCGTTGTTGGGCGCAATTTGCACTACAAAATACAATAACCCATTATTAGCAAAGCATTCTACTTCGCCCATGTAAAAAAGCGTTCATGAGCATGAATGCACCAATCGTGATAATTGCTTTTATGATAATTTATGAAATTTTGATTGACATTTGAAAATTTATAAATAAAGTCATTATGATCGCGAAGCCGCGAATTAGTGTAGTGTAGTGTTCAAAGTGAATGAATAATAGTAACAATGATGTTTTGCTATACATATAAAACGTGAACAGTGTTTTTGTAAATTATATCAGACTCTATGAAAGTGCTACGGACTTTTGTAAAAGTGCAAATGGACACGATTCTTAGTTTTAATATAGTATATCACGTAACATTTTAAGTTTGAGTTAAATTGCTTATTAGTCGTTTAGGCTGAACCCTTACAGGATCACTCGGGTGTCTGTCTGTCCGTCTGTCACAGCCAGTTTTCTCCGGATTTACTCGACTGATTCTGTTGAAATTTGGTACACATATGGACTTCTGTTACCCAAACAAAAAATTGTATGATTTACGTAACGCACGAACGCGTTACGTAAATAATTTTTTTTTTGTTTGGGTTACGATTCTTAGTTTTAATATAGTATATCACGTAACATATTAAGTTTGAGTTGCATTGCTTATTAGTCGTTTAGACTGAACCCTTATAGGATCACTCGGGTGTCTGTCTGTCCGTCTGTCACAGCCAGTTTTCTCCGGATCTACTCGGCTGATTCTGTTGAAATTTGGTACACATATGGACTTCTGTAACCCAAACAAAAATACTTACGATTCACGTAACGCGTACGTGCGTTACGTAAATCATAAAATTTTTAGTATAAGGATCACTTTCGGGGCTCAAACTAAAAAATTAAAAAAAAAACAAATTTGCACAATATTGTGTGACATATCAAATGAAAGGGCTCACAGTAAAGGTTTTAAATATATTTCATAATTTTAACACAACAGGTTTTGAAGTTCAAGAAATAAGACTAAAAATGACATTCCCCCCTTATCTCCGAAACTACTGATCCTAAAATTTTGAAAAAAATGGAGATAGTAGATCTTTACCTATAGAAAAACCTGTAAGAAGTCTATAGTGTAAAAATAACACGTTATAAAATGAATATCGTTCGGAACCCTTTGCACGCGAGTCCGACTCGCACTTGGCCAGTTTTTGTATTTAAAAGAGCATATCCTTCTCTTGCCACGAAAGCACTTATTATTCATTCATGTATTATGTTCAACTCATACTCACCTTCTTCGGGGCTGTTGGGGTAGTACGCGCTGTTGTCGGCAACTTCCACTAGAAATATCATGTGCTATTATAAGCAAAGCATTTAACTACGTCCAGGAAGAGAAGCATTCCTGGGCGAGAAAATACACAATATGGGAAGTGCTCTTATGATACTTTAATGAATCCTAAAGTTAACACGTACTAATTTATTCCTTATATGCTGTGATGCTTGTGAACATGACCAGCATTTTAAAGTGAGTATTAACTGTGTCAAAATTCGTTTATGGATTCAGTCTCTTAGTTTCTAACTTGGTTAATCTTGAGACTGGTTCGATTAATGAGTACTTATCTGAGGGATACTAGTTGCTTGCAACTGATTTCTTTTTAGGGTTACAAAGTCTCTGCTCTCCGTCCGTCTGTCTGTCAGCGGGGTTGTTGTATCTCAAGAACCATAATAGGTACCTTAAAGTTATGACCTCTAAGCCTTTTAGGTATCCCACAATGGCCCAAAGATTCTAATATCAAATGTTAAAATGCAACAATGGCGAACTTATTTAGATAGCATACCACGAAAACTATAAAAAAACTTAAACGTACTTAGATTCAAATGGATTCCTGACAATTGCACTAGTTTCCAGGCTTATATAAAATTGTTGTAAATCTTAAGGCACTAGCCGAACAAAATACAAATCGGCACTAGCCGAATAAAATACAAGTCAGCACTAGCCGAATAAAATACAAAATGTGTATTGACTCGAGCCGGTCTTGTCGTTCAACAAAACTTAATTACAAGTAGGTACACCTTTGAAAAGTTTACAATGTAAAGAAGAGCTAATTCTGTTGGTCACCGAATATACTAGATAAGATACTTATGTTAATTCATTTGCATTAAGATTGTTAATATATCCAGTGTATTTAACTACTATTCTAGCTAGGTCTTATATTTAGCTAAGAAGTTTGCTCACCGGAACTCTCGCCACTGGGGTCGTTGTTGTTGACAACGTTCACTAGAAACAATTACATAAACAGTATAAGCAAAGCATGAAACCAATAAAAGTCAGAGGCATGTTACCAGAATTTGCAGATATCCTAGATTCGTATATTACTAACAGAACGTTTACAATAAGGCAGGAGGATGCATATTCCGAGCTAAAAGCCATAAAATCTGTTGTACCTCAGGGAAGTGTGCCAGGCCCAATTTTGTATTTGTTATACACATATATTAGCTAAGAAGTTTGCTCACCGTCACTCTCGCCACTGGGTTCGTCGTTGGTGACAACGCTCACTGGAAACAATTACATAAACAGTATTAGCAAAGCATGAAACGAGCACAGACTAGCTCTAGAGGCTCTAGACAAGTGGCATTATTTTATTTTATAGCTTTTGCCCGCTACTTCGCACGCTCCTATCCCGTACAAAGGACAGGCATTTATCGACATAATTTTCTTGCACGCTTCTAAACGAATAGTACCTCATCCAACAGTACACAGAATGCAAGAATAGCGATTTTCTATTTAAAACTGCTGATCTTTTTCTTCTACAAGTCTTAATTATAAATGCAATATGCTCAATATGCTCAAGCTCACCTTCTCCGGGGTTCTTGGGATAGTAACTAACTAAAAAATTCACTACAAATAAAATGATCCATTATAAGCAAAGCGTTGCAACTACGACCATAAAGAAAAACACTTGTGAGCGTGAAAGTGCATATTATGCATATTTTGGAGCTGTCATCATAGAATGAAAAAAATTAGCACTTATCTGCATAACATTTTTCTTGCATGCTTTTTCAACTAATGAAAATAACAGTATAAAAGATAAGGAACTTGGGGTGTTGGTGTTGTGTATTTGAAAGTGCTTACCTACGTAGTATGCTCATGCTCACCTGGTGTGGGATCATTGGGGTAGAAGGCGTTGATGGGCGCAATTTGCACTACAAAATAGAATAACCCATGATTAGCAAATGTAAAGTAGCAAATGTAAAAGCATTCGTGAGCATGAATGCACCATGTAATAATTGCTTTTATGATAATTTATGAAATTTTGATTGACATTTCAAAATTTAAAGTGTTGCATGATATGTTTGTCTTGCGCACTTCATCAATTAAACAAAACAAAACTATAAAACAAGTCGCAAAATAGAAAGACAAAAAAACCCGACTGCAAAATATTTAACCGAGACACTTTTATGAACGAAAAATGTTTCCTAATTAAATTTAAACATATAGCTTATAAATATTTTTGTAACCTCCATTTAATTTCTTCATTTTAATACCCTACTCGATAGGATTTGTAAAAAAAATATTGATTGTTTTTAAAAAAACACCTATCTAAGAACACTTGGGTTTTTGAAATTAATAGTCGCTTTAATAGTCGAAATCTATTCAGCCGTTAGGAAGGTAATAAAGAAATTTACAAACAAACATACATACAAGATACGCGCGAAAAACATAACCCTTCCGTGGCGGTCGGGTAATAAAAGATAAGAAGCTCTTTTGCTTTGCTGCAGTACTATTTTTGTATTTGAAAGAGCATATGCTTATCTTGCCACGAACGCACTTATTATTCATATGTAGTATGTTCAACTCATGCTCACCTTCTTCGGGGTTGTTGGGGTAGTACGCGCTGTTGTCGGCAACTTCCACTAGAAATAATATGTGATATTATAATCAAGCCGCTCCATGTAAAATACTGGTATTCAGCTAAATCCGGCTTGACTGGAAGCCAACCCCATTGTAGTTGGGAAAAGGCTAGGCAGATGATGATGATGATAATCAAGGCATTTAACTAGGTACGTCCAGGAAGAGAAGCATTCGAGAGCGAGAATACCTACACAATGTGGAAAGTGCTCTTATGGTTCTTTAATGAAACCCATAAAAGTTTAAACGTACAAATCTATTCCTTACATGCTTTAATGCTTGTGAACACGACCAACATTCTAAAGTGAGTATCCACAGTGTGTAAATTCGTTTATGGATTATTTCCCTTAATTTTTAACTCGGTTAATCTTGAGATTGGCTCGATTAATGAGTTCCTATCAGAGTGATACTAGTTGCATAACCACGTTTCTTGTTGGTAACCCCTTTAATTTAATTGAATCGTTTTTATTTGTTTTTAAAAGCGGCAATAGAAATATATTCTGTGGTAATTTCAACTGTCTATTTATTACGGTTCTTGGGATCCAGCTCGCTGACACGTAGATGGGCGGATAGCGCAGGCTTAGTAACAGGGTTCCGTTAGTCTTCGGATACGGAACCCTAAAAAAGAAAAGTAGTAAACAGGTATATTGTGCTTTCAGTGTGCGCAAAAAACAAGGAATTCAAATCGACACAAGTTCACTGTAATCTTTTATTGACAATTTTATTTTTAAAAGTACAAAAAAACATTAAATACGTACCTTTTATTATTGAGGAATCCATCAGTATATCCCCATACAAGTCAAAGTTCTTAAATATTCATTACTAGCTTTTGCCCGAGACTTCGTACGCGCATATCTCGTTTTTCCCGTTCTCGTAGAAATTCTCGAGAAACCCTCTCTTAGAGCTCCTCTACACTCCCCAAGGAACCTACATGCCAAATTCACCTTAATAAGACCAGTAGCTTCGGCTGTACGTTGTCTGTCAGTCAGTCAGTAACGGAAGAATTTTAGGTTTATTGATTACGAATACTACTAATAACTACTACTTAACTCACCTTGTCCAGACAGAGTGATGTCGTCGGCAACACTCACTGCAGATAATACATAAGCGCACATAAGCAAAGCGTTTTCATCGTCTTGTGGATGAAAATAATGATATTTTCTTGTAATTTAAGAGTAACATTCAGAACAGGCTTATACAAAGAATAGAGCTGGTGGCCTGAAAAGGCCACTTTAGCAGAATCAGAAAGCGAACCATCCTATCCGTCACAGTCAAATTTTTCCAATCAACCTTGATCCTAATGCGTTAGTGATAAAGATGAAAATTAAATTTGACAGATTGTTTTACATACTTACGAGTGTGTTGTACAATAATTGTCTATTCAGCACACTCACAACGTTGTTTAAAAGTAGTTGCAAGTTAGGTGCCTGCATACCCAATAGCTTTTTTTTTTTTATGGGACAAGCCCGCCACACATTCCCAACCACTGAAACTCCTGAAAGCCAGAATCAACAGTGGCGACCACCAGAAAAACGCCGAGCCAATGAAGCCCGACGAGTCCCGGAGAAACGATTTAACTGTCTTGGATCCTGCAACGAATTTAATCAGAAAAGTACAGCGGAGGAGTAGGAAACCCAATAGCTTTGTTGACTGCACAGTTATGGAAATTTACTATTGAGATGATTGTTTGTTACAAGTAAAAGGTTTCAAACTTTTGGCTGGCATAGCTCCCTCGCCGGCAGTCACATTTTTCAGTCACAAACAAACAAAAGATTTTGGCAACATAGTGCCCTAAAGTGTCACTGTGTGTGTGAGTGTCAATTTGGATATCAATCAAGTTTCCTGAAATTACACATTTCATTGTAATCTCGATGTTTATCATCATTCTAGCCCTTCCCAGCTGTGTAGAGCTCAGCTTTCAGTCAAAACGGATAGCTGAACACGACTTCGAAGTTCAGGTGTAAAAACCTCGTAGTCTAGGTGTAAAACTCATAATGTACCTACGTACCCTGACTTACATGAGTCTTTGATTATAAAATGTCTAGATAGAGCATCAAATGCGCGCAAACATGTCAAAAATATCAACCAATTGTTGGCTTATAAGTACGCACACAGAGACATGGACGCACTGTGTATAAACAACGGCCGCACGCTGCCGCACGCACACATGCTTGCTATCGTTGGCTCGTTTTTTTTATTTGATTGTAGGGCGACGCTTCATCTATACATTATATAATCAAAAACATGAGTACATTTATAGTACTTGAAAAACTAAAATTAACAAAACAAATAAACTAACCACAAGCCAAACTACAGCATCAAAACATTCGTCCTCAACGCTGTCAGCTGCTAATAGGCCAAAGAAACATTGCCACATTGTAAAGCAATGCTTAGCCTCTGGCAAAAGTAAAAGGGTTGACCTTTGGGTCACGGGAATTGTCAAGCAACCGTTTCAAGATTTTTTTGAAATACTTGAAATTATTTACTTATTTTTTATCATAAGTCACACAAATTACAAACACACAGGACTAAAGTTATCACAACTCCTTTTTGTATTCAATGGCTAAAACCAAGTCTTATTGGAAATACAATCGGAGTCTACTTTTAGTCTTTACTATTAGTACTAATTATATCGTTTAGCAAACCTTGCGGGAAAGCAGCGGCCATGGCGAACAGCGCCAATGCGAACAAGACCTGTAACACGACGAACACTTTCACTGTAGCACTGATTCACTAACAGACTGATGCATCTATGAATAAAATATATGTTTTCTCAAATATTGACAGTTCAGTAAAACGGACTTTATTTATCTTGTCGATAAGATAAGTAGGTATGTGGGTAAGTAGCTAATGTTAATCATCAAAATTAACCTGATCACCTGGGTTTTTTATTAGCCTAGTAATATTAAGCCCTTAATATATTTTGGTTGCTGGTGTTGTTGTCTATATGTAGGTACATATTATACGGGTATCACGCCAGCTCATTGAAAAGGGTCTGCCGAACATTTCCAACATGACAGTCTTACTTTTTTTTGAAGAGCTAGTCAATGGTTAACAGATGCTGCTACTCCTGGTCGGGTTTTAGGTGTATGAGGTAGTTAGCGGTAAAAAAGAAATAAGGTAAAAGTTGAATTTGCTTGTTGATTGGACAGGATAATGTAAGGCAGCCCGGACTTTTTTTAATACATAACTAAGTTCGTCTTTTCAACTAGTTTACGAGTAACTAGTTGAAAAGACGACTTCTTACGGTCGTTTCCGTACTATGTGGCATCAAATAATTATTACTGTGTTGATTTAAATACATTATGTCTGCCTCATTTGCATTTGTGCCCGATCATGGCAGTATCAGGTGAATTATATTAACCCATTCGATACCTGAAATGTGGTTGATATATTCTGGCTAGTGGCTATGATGTTAAGAACAAACAAACAAGAGTTTCCTATTTAATGTTGCTTTGCTTGGTGATAATCCAAGCAAAGATAGTTAAAAAACTACAGAAAAGACAAAATTATGATTAGTAGTAGGTATGTAAATGTAAGTAGTTATGTAAACCAACGAATCTGTGATGTCAGGGACTTTTGGATTAGACCTGTTTTTTTTTCTATTGATAGGCACGCGTTTGACCACCATTTCACCTGATGGTAAGCGATGATGTGGTCGAAAATGGAGCACGCTTGCCTAGAAGCTTGCTTGTTTCCGATGTTTGAATCATATGTAAATCTGCTTATCACACACGTGACTTTCGGTTTGTCTGTCAGGCTGTTTGTTTATCGACTTGTACAATTTGATTTAGCGCTCATTGTTTGAACACAAAAAGATCAATTTCGTAAAGTAAAAGGCAGGCAAGTAGGTTAACGGACAGGAATGCTATCTTGGTCTTGTATTACTCCTATTCGAGAAAAAGTATAAGCTGATGATAGAACGGGAACGTATAAAAAAATATTTGGGTACTGTTCCTATTTTTCTCTGTTTGTCACGGGAATGGTGGGGCATCAACACGCTAGAACTGTTACGTAAATGTGCGCTGTTGATGCACTACTATTTATTGCTGAACAATAAGATCGACGACGTGACCACGTTAGCTCGCTGTGCACTGTTCGCTCAGGACCGACAGCCGGTGTATCGCGGTGCCTGTTCACGGCACCACGAGCGCAAGCGATTAGCTTGATGAATGCCCAGATTGCTCAGGAACCGGAGGTATTAGTATTTACGTGCACTTACAGATCGATGATCAAAATTTGTATATTTTTTTATCTTGTAAGATTTTTTTTTTTTGTTGGCTTCCTATACGCTTTGGTGCAAACTGTTAGTATAGGAAACAATTGCTATGAAAATAAATAAATGAATCATTGTTTTTTTTTAATATTATGAAGAGTGAAGCAGCAAGGTGCAGACCAGACAGTTAAAATTTAAAAGAAATAGATCTAATTATATCGGTGCCAGTTCGCATCAATCCGTATTACATGACAATGATCTATCTTATTGTGGCTTGTCGCATTTTACTTAGAAACTAAAAATGTTTTGTTTAAATGAATAAAAGAACTTTTTTATAAAAAAAAACACTATAAAGTGAAAATAACTTTAATTTTGAAAATCAGTATTTTTGGTTGTTGTTGTTATTTGGAAGTAGGTTGTATTTTTTTTTGTATTAAAAAAAAATATTTTTAATTTTTTAGTGTAGTGGCCACAAAACAACACCACTGGAAAGTTGCAGAAAAGCAAAATACGCAATTTCGTTTACTTGGATGACAAACGAACTAAGTCGTAAACGAATTCCAACTATTTTGATTTAAAAGCCAAACTAAACCGATTTTCATGAAACTAAATGGGACCAATCGGAAAGTTTCCTTTCACATGAAACAATAATTTTTCAAATCGGTTCATAAATGACAGAGTTATAAGGTAACACATAAAAAGCAACCGAATTGAGAACCTCCTCCTTTTTTTTGAAGTCGGTTAAAAAGTAACCTAATCTACATACAGGCTGCGTGATAATTGCGGAAGTAACCCCAGCTTCGATGGGTTTACAAGCAACTTCTATAAAGCCCGTTCAGATATTTGTCAGTTTCAATATTTTTCAGTAAGGCATTTGAGTCAGTTATGTACAAAAAAATTGATTTTTGTGTATAAAGAAAACTTGGCTTATTTTATGTTAGAAACAGAAATGTTTGATTTTATATGACAGATATTGAGCGTGCTGTAGATTTGCGATGTTAATTATAAAAAAGGTCCATTTTCGTGGTTTCCTTCAGGGATCTATATTCGGTCCGACATTATGTTATATTAGTATGAAAATGATCTTATAAATATTATTAAGCCGATGTCCAAATACCACCTTAAGATTAGAGTAGAATTTTTCATCACAGTGTTTCTGGTTCAATTAAGTGATTTAAGTAAAAAATATCTAAACCTAATCACAAGTAAACTACTTGTTTGTTATTAAAGTTTATAGATGTACCGACAAGCTAATAGTCCAGTAAAAGAAACAAAAAGTTACTCACCAAAAATGCCGCCCTCATTTTGTTTATTAAAATAATATCGCAGATAATGAAAGAACTATAAGACCAGTCGAGTTTATGGCGAATTTTTTTCCGAGTAGTATCTTTTATACCGCGAACTAAGGTAAATATCTACGAGTATTGTTCCGTCAACATATTTGGCGCATTTCGTTACTCGTATACAAATAGTATATTGAAATGTGTTCCTGTACCAATTCCAAGAATTTCATGTCATTGTTCATCTGTGTAAATTATGAATGAACTTTGTTTGTTATTTTCTTGTCGTCAAACGAAAACCATCAGTATTCCTACACAGTTAGGTTTAGAGTTAAAGTTGCAGCGAACTCCATATTTTGTACGTATTATTTTATATGTTGAAATGTTATTTTTATGTAGTTACTGGCCTAGCATACTTTCCTATATTTCCGAAAATATCAGAGCAGCTGATTAATCGTCTATTATGTAAAGAAAAAGAAAGGCTGCTAAATTGTAATTTAGTATCAGCAGTAGGTAGCTTTTCTATCCAACCTTGTCATAAATTAGTTACTACTTAAGGCTAATGCTGCTCTCACCACAAAAATATAGACTGGTGACGATTAAAGACCTAATTTCAAAGTAGGTACCTACAAAATTCTGCTTTTCCAAAAACTATTTATACTTGCAACGACGTCAGTCATTCAAATTCGAGCGAATTTGGCTCGGTGACTTGTGTTTGTGCCATCTCTCTCATTATTATGCAAATAATTGCTCATTGTCTGAAAAAAGTGTACTTAGCTGAAACAACAAAACATTGCAGGTGCATTCGTAAAAACAATGCTATTTTCATTACACGACAGCTAGTATTTCATATTTTCATATAGTTATGAGAATAACGCGCAGGGGTACTAGAACGTGACATTGCCATCGTAATACCGTTGCGAAAACGGGATAGTGTTGTTCTTCCTGTGCTAGTATTATAATTTATCTGTGGTCCTGTAGAGCTCCGTCTGTCTTACACAACGGAATCATGATGTCATTGGTCATAATAGGGAAGGGGACAGGTTTAAATAAAGAAATGAATTAACAGTCGTATTTATAAACAGCTTCTTTCTTATGATAAGTTTAAATACAGGTTAAAAGATTTTTTAATTCAGATTCTGTATAGAAAAAAAAACCAAAATCAAATTCTGTGTAAAACAAGCGAATTGTTGAAGGCCAATTATTGCCTTCTTAAATAAGAAATGCTTTTATAAGTTACCAACAAACGCCTGTTCTGGGCACGCCACAATCCCGGCGATAAGTGAGAAGTGGCTAGAGCGGCGCCACGGCGTCCTCACCGGCCAGTGCCTGCCGGGGTTGCGGAATTTATTCGAAAGAGTCATTGCGGCCCTGGAACGCAAAGGGCATTAGGAGGAACACGGATGGGTTTTAGTCAGTAAGAGTCTGATACTCCCTTCTGCTTCACTCAGAGCGGGAGGAGTCACTTGATGATTTCCCATCATTAAAAAAAAAACTAACGCCTGTTGAATTTTACAGTTCAGTTTTACTCTGTACTCGTACTGAACAAGCGTATCATCATTAATAGCAATATCATCGCAGCGGCAATATGGCAAAAACTTGTCTATAATTTAAAGGCGTTTTTGACAGACTGCGACGTTAAAAAATCGGCCAAGTGCGAGTCGGACTCGCGTGGAAAGGGTTCGGAACGAATAATATATTTTTAACTTGCTACTTTAAAATCACAATCTTCTTATACAACTTGTAACAGAATAAAACCAATACCTCTTAAGGAGTCATTGAACTAATCATTATGAACAACTTTCACGACGGGACCAACACGCAAAAAAAACTGGCCAAGTGCGAGTCGGACTCGCGTGTAAAGGGTTCCGAACGATTTTTTTTTTTAACATGTTATTTTAACACTATAGACTTTTTATAGGTTTTCCTGTAATCCTCCATTTTTTTTTTTAAATTTTAGGATCAGTAGTTTCGGAGATAAGGGGGGGAATGGTCATTTTTCGTCTAGTTTCTTTGATAAATTCAAAAGCAGTTATTTTAAAATTATGAAAAGAAATATTAAAGACCCTCACAGTAAACCCTTTCATTTGATATGTCACACGATATTGTTCTACTGTACTTTTTTTTGAAATTTTCTAGTTTGACCCCCAAAAGTGACCCCCATAATAGAAAATTAATAATTTGCGTAAAGCGTCCGTGTTTGGGTCACAGAAGTACATATGTGTACCAAATTTCAACAGAATCGGTCCAGTGGATCCGGAGAAAACTGGCTGTGACAGACGGACAGACAGCCAGACAGAAATACAGACAAACAGACAGACGGACAGACAGACAGACACCCGAGTGATCCTATAAGGGTTCCGTTTTTGTTTTGGAACCCTAAAAATCGGCTCTCCTATTAATTTATAGAACAAAAATAGTATTGAGACTCAGACGATGAGACCTTTTATTTTATATGTCACACGGTTCAGGTGGAAAATAGTTATTTATTTATACTATAGTCACGAGTTTGTAAAAACCAATTTCTTTAGATTTCAAAAATAATGATCAGATTTTGAGATATTTGCAAAAGACCAAACCCTTTTTTCTTTTTTCAGTAAATTGTTTATAACTTTTGCATTTTTTTCAATTGATGATGTCAGTTTGTGACATTTAATTGTCATAACAGAAAATATTCATTTTTAGTAGGCCAATCGTTTTTCGTAGATCGTGCGTCAATATCTATTATAAGGAAAAATGTATTATCTGATTCGATGCGTATATGTTATGATAGCACTACTATAAACGGCATTGGGGGCCAGATCAACTTTTATGGGATATGTAACCTTGAAACTTGTTACAGAAAATAATGACAAGTTTTTTTATAAATTTTACGTTTTTAAAATTTACCATTCAAGGCAACTGGTATTTTAGGCTTAGATTTTCTATCTACTCATGGCTGTAATATTGATTTGGCTACCATCGTGTTAATTGTTAATCATGCAGGTAAACTACTTTATTTACAATTATACATATGTAAAGAATATCACTACACTAGTGTAGTTTCTTTTTTTAAGGATTTATTATCTACAGATCTCTAATAGATGTCAGTGTCATGCCAGTGACACCGGCTGTCAGTATGGAGGGAATTTTTAGGAAGCAAAAGCGAGGTTATGGTATTTTAGAAAAACGTGGAACACTAAATATTCTCCTATATAAATAAAGGAAGTATATAAAGTAAAGTAGAAGTAAAGGCTTTAAATGTTGTTTTTTGTTATTTCAGGTAAGTTACTTTATTTAGAATGGGTAAATTATATTGAAACTTTGTATTTAATTGTGTTGTGAATAAAATAATTTTGTTATTTCAGAAAACGCAATTTCGCTTTTATTTCACCAAAGCATATTACCATTATACATATTATACAATAATAATTGTCTTGTATTACCGACCCGAAGTGAATCGACCCATTTCGTAGAATTAGATATTGAAGCGGAATCATCTTCCGCTTCAATATCTGTTGTTTGCTCGAAAGATGTAGATAAAGATATTTTTTTAGCAGGAGCTATAATAATAGTTAGACTTAAAAATCGTAGGATTCCGATCAGAAAACTTAATATTAGAGATCAAGAAATAAGAGTAGAAAATTTCAAACCGGAAGTAAAATTTTTAAGCAAGTATAATATTTTTTTTTTATAATACTGTACGGTGCAATCGCACAATATGCAATTCAGCAGTTCATGCCGCACATACATTTCAACTCATAATACAGTTCAGTTCGCGTTGGGCTATCAAGTCAGCCAGGCGTTGTCGTTACAGCCAACAAGGGCCGCGTCACTCACTTCATTTGCCACACCATCAGTCCATTAACTCATTTTACCTTTAAGTACTTTTGGGACAATACAGTGGTGTTCTAGTACTTACCTTCTTTTTTTTTCCATTCATCTCCCATCTAAAAGTAATGTAGGGTCTAGCAAGAGATCATAGCCAATGCTAATAGGGCTGAAAATTTGCTAACATTGTTGAAATTAAATCATCTTAATTCAGAAGAAAAGAGTTCTCTCTAAACAATTTGTACTAAATATTCAGATGTGTTTTTTTCTACTAGGAGATAAGCTAGCCACCACTTACTTCTACGAACAATCCATAACACTAAAACCTAACGTTAGTCCTACATATGTTAAACCTTACAGATAACCTCAATCACTGAAGCCAGAGATTGATAGACAAATTAAACAAATGTTGAAGGACGACAAAATAGAAGAGTCCTCAAGCGAGTGGAACAGTCCTGTACTACTCGTTCCCAAAAAGTCTGAAGGCTGTAAAAAGTGGCGTTTGGTAGTGGACTACAGAAAACTCAATGATGTAATAGTCGATGATAAGTTCCCAATAACAAATATCACCGACATGTTAGACTCGCTTTCAGGGTCAATGTATTTCACTCATTTGGACTTAAATCAAGGTTATTATCAAGTTATTTTATGCCCTGAAAGTCCTAAATAAATATACTGCTTTCTCTACTAGCTCGGGTCAGTATCATTTAAAGCGTCTTCCTATGGGACTAAAAACTTCCTGTAGAAATTTAAGCAGATTAATGTCTATAGCTATGTCTGGTCTGACATATGACAAGTGTTTTATTTACCTAGACGATTTAATAATTTTTGGGCGAAATCTAAATTCTCATAATAAAAATTTGATAGGTTAAATTGATTGTGCAGAAAGAATATAGTTTTCAATTGGACAGCCGAATGTCAACACTCTTTCGAGATCTTAAAACAAAAGTTAATTATGTTAAGACCGTGTACGCTCAGTCTATGTGAAGACACAATAAAATGAGATGTTACCGAGTGCAAATGTCTTTCATTTACCACGACACCTCATTTTCATTTAAAACGGTCCAATTGAGGTTCTACGTAACATCTGTGGACACCAAAGGTATTTCAGGGGATGACTGTTGTAAATGATTGTCAACTAGACGAAAGCGCGTATGTGTAGCATCGTTCAAACATAGAAAAATGCTGTCTATAAGCGAGTCATAAGACTGCCTTTGTGGTCAGTTAAGACCAGCTGACGCGATAAGCATTAAAATTACCTAGAATTAAAGTCTTAGAAGGCCATATCGACAACAGATCACCCAATCCTGCTGAGTGAAAACGATTCTAGATGGACAATAGACAGACACAATATTCTCAAACGGATCACAATTAAATAACTGCATGCACACAACCTCAATATTGGTGTTGTTTACATGAAAGAGTCGCAGCTGCGCTTTAATAGTTTTGTGAACACTGATAGCTACACCACCGTATGAGTCATCCCGGTTTGCGCGATAAAAAACATAATCATTAACTTTAAATTGACTTTCGAGAAATCGACAACTGTCACGGTCATCTTCGCGAAATGATACAGCTGTGTCGGGCCAGCTGGGTGACGTCAGGCGCTTTCGGCGCATGTGATTAAAATGCCGATATCTCTAAAGTTTTGTGTGGGAACTCTATGTGGAAAATGTGTTGTTGGAATTGGTTTGAATTGAACTATCAGATTTAAAATAATTTAGTCCAGAACGGTCTTGAAATATATTGTTAATTCTACCTTGAAATCAGCGTGAGTGAAATTTTCCCAGTTCATTGTACAAAGTAGATAGAAATAAAAAAGTAAACTATTATTTTATTAATTATTTATATAATTTACAAAAAAACACCTTATTTCACAATAATCAATTAAAAGAACACATATCTTTACAAAAACATGCCTAAGGTAACTGACCCGACCGCAGACAAAAACATTCCTCTTTAACCTTGCCATCATCGGATACTTGATCAGTTGCAGGCGTATCTTGATTCCGGAACACCCAGTAATACAACATAGCCCTATTTTACTTTTACAAGTATTCTTTGCGGGGACCTAATTATATTTTTTAAATTATGTTGGTTAAACATAATACGGTCCCTTAGATAGGTTCTTAATTAATTTGCGTGGCCTTTAACTGTACCTTTATGAAAACCATGATTCTCTCAATATAAATTGTGCAAGTATACAATTAGCCATCTGCCTAGCCTTTTCTCAATCTTATTGGGGTCAGCTTTCAGTCAAACTGGATTCAGCCGAATAACAGCACTCTACATGGAGCGGCTGCCTACCATACCTCCACCACCCATTAACTGGGTAACACGGTACTTCTTGACAAGACTAGCCAGATTTTACTAGCTTCTGACAATCGATTTCGACTGCCAAAGATCGACAAATACAGGCAGGACCAACAGTTAAACGTGCTTTCCGAGGCACAGAGGAAACTCGGCATGTTAAGATGGTCACCCGTCCACAGGCCAACCTTGGCAAGCATTGCTTAACCTTGAAGATCGACCCGTGCGGCTGTTATTCTTTAACCACGAGCTCCTCTTTACTGTTACCTTCATAATTACTTTTACGATACCTATTACTCCCAACTAATAAAAATAAATTGTAGGTATCTACTAAAAGATTTTTACAATGTGTGTAGGTATCCTCCAAATGCCTATTTAGTAAAATAATCCTAATTCATCTCATACCTTAAGCTCTCAAACAAAATTTGAAAAGAATTAATTGCCACAAACAGTTTCAAAATGATCTACGCCGATATTTTTTTTTTTTAAATGGACTTTTTGTGAATTCAAAGTAGGTAGTTAAAATGAATAAGACCCAATAAATCCGTATGTTCCATTTTTAAAAGTAGCTGAACTTCGAGTACTTAAAATGAATAAACATGATTTTTTACAAGGCGGCCATCTTTTAATCTGAGCGATGCTTATTTTCCCGCCAATAAGTGTTCGTTTTACTTATTGGTGTAAAAATGAAACGAAGCATTGGAAAGCACACACTGTTTCACGTACTACTTTTTTTTTTCTAAACAAGGCGAATTTCCCCAAGCAATGATTTTATTGTGTTCTACTACAAATCATACTTTATTTTCCTTAGCAAAATTAAAATCATTATGTACCTTTATTCCTTAAATCGTAGGTATTGAAGAACATTTAGTAATATAAACACGCTTCCGCAGCGCGACTGTCGCGCGGCTGCAGCACTGCCGCCGCGCGGCACTGTGCGTTTCTTATTCGTATGGATTAATAAAGCAGCGCGGCAGCAGCGCTGCAGTCGCGCGGCACATTGAGACAAATTTGAAGGCGCCCTAAAACCGTCCAATTGAGGTAAAGGTATGTCAGGGAATGACTGTTGTAAGACATTATACATCTCTGCATTTGAACGCGCCGCTGCAGCGCTGGTCGCGTCAAATGCAGAGATGTATAAAGTAACCGCCCGCGCCGCCCATCGCGCCACTGAGATTGTGTCCGCAGCTTAAATGATTGTCAACTAAACGAACCCGCGTATGTGTACCATCACGCAAAGAAAAAAAAGATGGCGGTCTATAAGCGAGTCGTGCATAAGACTGCCTCTGTGGTCAGTTTTATAAGACCAGCTGACGTGATGAGCATTAAAATCACCTAGGATTAAAGTCTTGGAAGACCATAAAGATAACAGACTAACCCAATTCTGCTGAGTGATAACGATTCTAGATGGAAAATAGACATACACAATATACATAAGCAGTGTGTGATCGACCTTGTCAAAAGCCTTCTGAAAATCCGTGTAAACAGTGTCAACCTGTACCCGGCGGTCCATATTTTCAAAGAGATAGTTCACAAAGGTCATGAGGTTAGCGGTGGTAGAGCGACGTTTGACGAAACCATGTTGTTCGGGTATGATAAGATGACGGATATGAGGATATAGCGCACTGTGTATAAGTTGTTGTAGATTCTCTCAACATCAACACATCTATCTTAATTCATACACCCATGCAAACACTAACACACAAAATACATACTTAGTTATCTACTGTTTCTATGTGCATTTGTTTTAGTTTTTCTTTGTGTATTCGTTTTTTTATTGAATACTCCTTTAACTATTTTTTTTTACAATTAAGAAGTTTATTGTGACGTAGTACATGTATAGCAACAAGTGTAAACGGAACGAAGGAGCCTGGATCTCACGACACAGGGAATCCTAGTGTGAGTTCCAGGAGTCAACACAAACGAATGTAATTCCTTAGGTAATAAACTATTCTTATTCTCTTATTCTTACATCGAGAGTATGGGGATGGTTACTTTTGATCTTATTTCTTAAAAAACTTCAAATCTATTTATTTTAAATGTATTTAAGAAATATAACTAAAACCCACACAGTAAGCCCTATCATTTGATATGTCACACAACACAGTTTGAAAAACTTGTTTTTTTTATGTTTATTTATATATACTTTATTGAACACCAAAAAACTGGCTGTGACAGACGGACAGACAGACAGACATCCGAGTGATCCTATAAGGGTTCCGTTTTGTACGGATGTTCGGAACCCTAAAAATTAATTAAATTAAAAATGAAAGGGGGCTCATACAAGAAACTTGTTTATGGTACGGAACCCTTCGTGTGAGTGTCCGACTCGTTATTGCCCGGTTTTTGGGTTCCGTACCCAAAGGGTAACCATCGAAACTCTATTACTAAGTCTCCGCTGTCCGTCCCTCCGTCCGTCTGTCTGTCAGCCGGCTGTATCTCAATTACAGTCATAGGTAGACAGTTGTTTGTGTAAGTATTTCTATTGCCGCTATAACATCAAATAATAAAATTAAAGTTTAGGGTACGGAACCCTTCGTGTACGAATTCGACTTGCGCTTGGCCGGTTTTTCTTTAGAAACCGCAAATAAAAATTTTGAATAGAAAAAAAATAGTCACTCATAACGAAAGTCATGGAGCACTATATCAATATCACGATTCTGTCTCTAATATTCATCATCACATCACTACTGTCACTACTTCCACTACTAGTTGTTAGAACCATTTTTAGTTAAATTTCTTCACATAATAAATTGAAGTACAAAATTATAAAGCTCTGACACAAGTTTTGTGTACAACATTAGAGCTACACCGCCGTATGAGTCATCCCCGGTCTGCGCAATAAACAACATTGTTAGTAACTTTCAATTGACTTTCGGGTTCAAGACTATTAGAAATGTCGCACAAAGAAAACAAATACGAACAGTGCTCGAAATCTATCTAGAAATATTTTAAATGAGATCTACGTAGCTCTGGGCCTTGTTTAATAAACGTTACAATTTGTAAATTGTAATTTACAAGTTACTAATCTACAAGTTTCTGTTTAATAAAAAATACAGCTTACAAATTTACCATAGTGGAAAACTGACTAAATTGTAAACTAGTACCTCCAATTTTACATATTTCTGTTTAATAAACTTTTCCTCTTTACAGGTTACAATTTACATATTTGTAAGGAAAACTGTTTTATTGAACGCATAGTTGTATTTACAAATTTACACGTTTTGTAAATTGTGGAACAATTTCGACAGGTGGACTAGCCTTGTGTCAGAGTTTTACAATTTTGTACCTCAATTTAATAAGTGAAGAAATGTAATTAATTAAAAATGGTTCTAACAACTAGTAGTGGAAGTAGCGACAGTAGTGATGTTGAATATTAGAGACAGAATCGTGATTTTGATACAGTGCTCCATGACTGTCGTTATGAATATTTTTTTTCTATTCTATATTATTTGTGATTTCTAAAGAAAAACCGGTCAAGCGCAAGTCAGATTCGTACACGAAAGTTTCCGTACCGTAAATCTTAATTTTTATTAGTTGTTGTTATAGCGGTAATAGAAATACTAACACAATCAGTGAAAATTTCACCTGTCTACCTATGACGGTAATTGAGATACCGCCGCCTGACAGACGGACGGACGGACAGCGGAGGCTTATTTATAGAGTTCCGTTGGTTATCTTTTTGGTATGGAACCCTAAAACCGGCCAAGTGCGAGTCGGACACTCACACGAAGGGATCCGTACCATAAACAAGTTTCTTGTATGAGCCCCCTTTCGTTTTTAATTTTTAGGGTTCCGAACTCCGGATAAAACACGCAAACCTAATAGGATCATTCGGATGTCTGTCTGTCTGTCCGTCTGTCACAGCCAGTTTTCTCCGGATCTACTAGACAGATTCTGTTGAAATTTAGTATAAATGTGGACTTTTGTGACCTAAACACAGACGCGTTACGTAAATGATTAAAGTTTGAGTAAGGGGGTCACTTATGGGGGTCAAACTAAAAAATTAAAAAAAAGTTTAACAAACTGTATCGTATGACACATCAAATAAAAGGGTTTACTGTGACGCTTTTAACCATATTTTTATCGTAATTTCAAAATAAAAAGTATTGAAGTTATTTAAAAAAAATAGACAAAAAATTACCATTCCTCCCTTATCTCCGAAAATACTAAGCCAAAAATTTTGAAAAAAAAAATGCAAATACAAAACACATAAAAATTACAGGAGAATGTATAAGACGTCTGTAGTGTTAAATAACATATTTAAAAAAAATTGGTTCGGAACTCTTTGCACGCGAGTTCGACTGGCACTTGGCCAGTTTTTTTATAGCGGCAATAGAAATACACGCTCAACGAAAATTTCAATTGTCTAGATATTACGGTTTTTGAGATACAGCCCGCTGACAGACAGACGGACGGACGGACAGCGGAGGCTTAATAATAGAGTTCCGTTGGTTACCTCTTGTGTATTTAACCCTAAAAATAGAAACAATTTCTAAATAGAAAACCAATTTCTAAATATTTTAAATTATAAAATTTTTGAAATCTACTCTCGATTTAAAAATCTTCAACAACTTGATCACAGTGCGTTATATCCTCATATCCGTCATCTTATCATACCCGAACAACATGGGAACAAAATGGGATTGTAAAAAAATTATAAAATGGATAAAATCACTAACTTTAATGACACGGAGGCACTCTTGTAGTACATTAAATAAATACTAAATAAGTAGTCATAATCATAAACAGTATACATAAATACGAAATACGCATCACGCCATAATCACACGTATATATCTTGTTCTCTTCATTTAAGATTTTCTGTATTGCCTTCATCATTTTGCAATAATATTTCTGAGTGTACTGGTTGCTCATTTAAACATGCATTTACAGCCGACATACTATATTGCATATCTCGATGTCCCCTTACCTGTAGTACTACTACAAGATGTTGACATAACGTGCTTTGATCTGGAAACTTCATTAACATCGCAGCGCCTCTGTTCCGTGCAACGTATCCTTTGGGCCCTCTTGAATGCGAATCTAATAAATAATAAGGATCGTTCAATTTCAATACTGCTACAGCAATATTTATTTATTCTTTTTTGTTTTTCTTTATTTGTTTATTTAGGGACATTTAGAATCGCAATGCGTATGTCAGTCCCATCGTACCCTAATTACAAATCAGTCATATCTGGGCCATGAACCTAAACAGATTCTTCGCATCATCGCTATTTGGCTGAGCCAAGATTTTATTGAAGGTGCCTACGTCAAGTCTGTTCAACCTCAAGGCCCTAAACAAATTATTTCTCTCAGACTCATACCGGACACAGTCCATCAATAAGTGGTGTAAGTCTTCAACCACTCCACACTCCACACAGTTAGGAGAGTTCGTTTTCCTCATCATGAACGCAAACTTATTACATGGAATGTGTCCAGATCTGAGTCTATGAGCCGTAACAACTAATTTTCGGCTTAAAAATCCATTTACAAACCAGGGCACAATAAAATATATACACAATTAAAAAAACACTGAACAAAGGCGGACTTAATGCCTTAGGCTTTTTTATATTTGTTTGACATGTAATAATTCCTTTTTGTGTCATGTAAAAAAAGAATTCAATCCCTGATGATTAAAGTAGGAAAGTATCATTCGAGTACATCAGATGGTCCAGTGGTATTAACCACTCCAATATCAACTTCAATATTAAGATAGAAGAATTCTGTTCGAGCTACTGAACGAGAAGGTAAAAGTAAGTCTGTATTTAAAAATTGTGGCCTCACTACCAGTCGTGACATGCACTGATTGAAGTACGTATTTCCGGCCAATAAAACACGATCCACATCTGAACAAGCCCATGTTTCCAACGGTTGTATGCAGGAATAGGCGATTGCAGTCGTAGCATTTGCCGTACATTGACGATTACGAGAATTATCTTCAAATTCTTCGCTGCCTTGATGAGAAGACCCACGCAAGATGTATTTGTCATTTCCCAACGATTTTAAATGAATTTGTGGCTCGATTCTTACATGAGTTTCATTTTGTGGAGTAACTATAGCCTCCGAAATACTTGACTGCAGTAAGTTCTACATTTGTTATATTTGAATTAATATGCACATTAGAATACAAATGATCATTAAGTATAAAGCCCTTTTAATTTTCTTATTATCTACTGAGAACCTTCTATTGTGGGTTACATTTTCAAGATTTTCTATTACAATGCTCATTCCAGTACTTGCAGCATTTATCGGAAGCTGCTCTATTACTTCTTCTCAGGGACCGGACAACCCCGCTTAAGAGTTAAGCCTTTTGATAGGGTAAGCCGTACATGAGGTAACTCATATCGCAGTGTTACCTTTTGATCGAGTTACATCTCCGAAACCCAGCGAAACGGTAACCTATCACCTTTATTATGGTAAACACGTGAAGGCGTTAACCCCTTCAATGGCTTAAGCCTTTGAAGAGGTTACCTTCACGAAAAGCTTTTATTCGGGTTACCCTGAATTACGTAATACACTCGAGCTCCATGTAGGTGTGGGATACTTGCACCCGATCGGCGCCTAATTGCCTTACTATTTTTATTCAGTTATTACTAATTTGACAAGTGACGAAAGTCGACAGACAAGCGAGCTAATAATTAGGATGAGTAACACAGGTTAGTGATTATTATTTAAAGAACTGAGTTAGGTACCTTAATATTAATATTGTGAAGTGTAATAATATTTGTTATACATATATAATTACTAGCTGACCCGCGCAACTTCGTCTGCGTCACAATTTTCATTACTGCTCCGCTCCTTTTGGTCTTAGCGTGATGATATATAGCCTATATCCTTCCTCGATAAATGGGCTATCTAACACTAGAATTTTTCAAATTTTTTTTTTAGTTCCTTGGATTTTTTTAGTTCGCGATCAAGCAAACACACAAACAAACAAACTCTTCAGCTTTATATATTAGTATAGATTGTTATTATGTTAATTTACAAGTTACAACTGAATTACTTATCTTTTAAGTTCCTACTTATTTATTTATTTAATAACATATATTTTATTATTATTCTTATAGGATTGATTGTGTTTAGGGTGACGCTAGCGATACTGATGATGATGATGTACGATTCCAAGAATATAGTTAGCCGCTTTTTACAGAGAATCAAGACGAATTCCCGAGTACGATTACTAGCAATGGCGGCAATAATATGCATGAATAGGTTTAAAAACTTTAAACTGTGTACTCGTAGGTATAGCATATTTGGTTCGATGTAAACTCTGGCGGTTGTGAAGAAAAGTGCCGACCGACGAGAAGCGCGTGCACGTCTCGCGCGCGATCTTTTTATTTTAATAAAAACTCGAAAAGTGCGAGTTAGACTCGCGTGCAAAGGGTTCCTAACGAATTTCATTTTTGTAACATGTTAATTTGACACTATAGACGTTTTATAGGTTTTCCTGTAATCTATAGGTAAAGATCTATTATCTCCATTTTTTCAAAATTTTAGGCTCTGTAGTTTCGGAGATAAGGGTGGGAATGGTCATTTTTTGTCTTATTTCTTGAATAACTTCAAAACCATTTATTTTAAAATTATGAAAAAAATATAATTAAAACTCTCACAGTAATCACACGATTGCACGCGAGTCCGATTCGCACTTGGCTCGATTATATTTAAAAAATAATTCATTAAGATGGTAAGTACGATAAAAATAAATATTGTACTTGAATGTACAATAATACAACAATAATCTCGCCAACGTGACACTTTAAAGCACCATGGTTCTAACATTTTTTGTTTGTTTAAGTGTATGTTAGACAGGGCGCTGAAACTTTAAAAAAAATATCTTAATGCCAGCTCCCATAGAAAAAAGTTCGAACCCCTTTCAACAGGATCGGTAGAGTAAGTTTGGAGAAAATCTGCTGTGACAGGCGGACATAAAGACAGACATTATTTTTATTATTTTGGAAATTCACTAATAGGAGAGCTTCAGTTTTTGCCTCCATGTATAAGATCACGCGCCTACATTAACATTTTGAAATATATCGAAACACTGAAGAATAAGCATTTAAATAATAATTAAAATTTGTTACACTAATCAGTCTTTCATTTATTTTGTCACTAGAGTGAAATCATATTTGTCAATAATGTTGAATGAATGATGACGAATTACAGCTGTTTTTTTTTTTACTTTATATAGGCATACGTTTGACCACAATCTCACCTGATGGTAAGCGATGATGCGGTCGAAGATAGAGCACGTTTGCCTAGAAGCAACCTATTCACTCTTGTCTTAAAGACTCCTAGGTTGTAGCTATCTGGAAACACAGACTCTGGCAGGGAATTCCACTCCTTAGCTGTACGCACTATGAATGTGTTCCCAAAACGTTTAGTGCGTGTGGGTGGGATGTCCACCATGTACCGGTGGCGCATCGCCGTTCGTCTTGTGGTCCGATGATGGAACGGGCTTGGCGGAATTAAATCATGCAATTCCGTCGCACACTCCCCAAAATGCAAGCGATAGAAAACCGACAGGCCAGCAACTCGGCGTCGATGCACAAGGCTTTGGAGCTTCGACTCGACGAGCCTGTCATTACTGATGATCCTCTTGGCTCGTTTCTCAATTGGCTCAAGGGTATCAAGCTGGTATTTGGCAGATCCGTCGCAAAGATGAGAGCAGTACTCCATACACGATCGAACTTGCGCTTGATAGAGCTTGAGCAGCTGTTCCGGCGTGAAGTACCGTCTCACTTTTGCTAGGACCCCCAACTTTCTGGCAGCCACTTGAGCCTTTGCTTCTATGAAAGGGCCAAATTAAAGTTAAGTAAGTATAACACACTAAAAAATAAACAATAAAACACACACACACACTCTACATAAATTGACTTGGCCATCGCATTAAATCACAATGTATCTCACAAGTAATACATATTATATTAAATTAGATCGTTTAGTGCCATTGCCAAGTCAATCTTTTTATTTAAAACATAAAACATTTTTAATATTGATATGAGATATTGTTAGGTTAGCTAATTACGTAATAACTTAAGGCAGAAGGATCCTTAAGTAGGAATTGAATAAATAAACCGACTTGATATTACATGAATCTCACAAATTAACGGTAGAAGAACTGAGTTGCGAGACTTGGTTTTTTTACAAGTTATGTTTTGATGGCATTACATTTGCTTGTGTAAATTTATGCATCGCATACATAATATCGGTGTCACAGATAGAATATCTCCCTAAATTCCTTGCTTACACTTTGCCGTGTGGTATCCGGCAAGTAAAAAGAATAGACCAACCCATCTCCTCCTGTGAGTGTCGTATAAGGAGACTAAGGGATATTAGCCGGAATGATAACAACGCATCCGTTTCTGGCTCCGGTGACCGAAACATGGCGGTATATCCATGAACCATGCTGGAATGCTCCAAAATGCCGAACCTTACAGCGGGCAGCAGCAGCACTATAAGAGAAAGCATTCCTTGCCTGTCCCTTAAAACCTTTTTGCCCGTAACGGCCGCTCAAGTGGACAATTTTCATGAAAGGCTTTATCCGAGAAATGAGGCACACCTCCATCTCAGAGAGACAGTCCAGTTCTGGTGGCGCAGGAGAAAGTCATGTTATCCCAAAAGGAATTCGATGGGCACTGATTTTTTAACAATTTCATAGCACATCTAGTGCAACAAACAAAGCGGTCAAGAGCGTCTAGGGGTACGACTGCAATAGAAGAAGAAACCACGCTTCGCGATTGTTTTCTATACAGAAGTTTTTACATGAATAACACTCCACATTTGCTTTCTGAAAAATGAAATCATTGAGTGTTGCATCATCATTTGCAATAACTATCGTCAAACTCGGGAATTTGCTCTCCAATTTAATATTCTTTGTTCTCGTGTGAGAGGTGATTCATTACCACACGACAGCGTTGCATGTTGTCTCATGCAATCCAGTCTCAAGTTGTGTGAAGATGGTGATTCTAGATCACAAACATTTACCTATGCATTCGTTCGCGACGCATAGATCGAGACGATGGAGACTCCAATTCCTGAACATTTTCAACATGTTCACGCATTCTTTGCAGTCGCTGTGTTTGGGTGGATGGTGATTCGTTGTCACGTCTATGCTTAGAGCGTACATTAATATTTTTTTAAGCTATTTACGAGATTCTTGTGAAAGCTGACTGTAGAGTACTACAATCAGCAAACAAGACAGAGAAAGAAGTCAGAAGACAGAGACAAGATCTCAGTAGAGATCTTGTCTCTCTTTGCTTTTTTAAACGTTTGTCACGTTTAATAGGTGATTCCTTTTTCAATGTAGCAATCTTAGTTCTATTATTTTTGTTAGTCTTAGTTTTTCGGGATAGAGCCGTTTTTAATCGGTACAATGCAAGATGGTCAAGCTCAAAAAATACTATGTAATATGTACCTACTTGAGGTAGGTCTCGTCTGTTTCAATACGATAGTGTAATACTTATTTATAAATTATTTGTCGATACAAACTGAACAAGCGCATCATCATCAATTGCAATGTCATCTCAGCGGCAATGTGCCAAATACTTGTCTGTAACGACAACACGTCATGTTCGTCACGTTTTTTCAGAGTGCGACGTTAAAATATCGGTCAAGTGCGAGTCAGACTCGCGTGGAAAAGGTTCCGAACGAATAATATATTTTTAACTTGATACTTTAAAATCATAGACTTCTTACAAAGGGTTATTTGTATATATTTAGCCAATGAAAATGTATGAAACAGCTGATACTTTTTTCGAGTTTTCAGGATTGGTCTCAAAGTAAAAGTTGTTTATAATCATGTGTTCTTTCAGTGCCTAAGAGGTTGTTGGTGATTTACAAATAACCTTGTATATTTCTTAATGGAATATTTTAAAATTATAAAAGATAAATAGTTTTGAGATCCATACGATGAGCTCTTTCATTAAATATCACAAGGTTCAGGTGGCAAATAGTTATTTAAACCATAGTCACGAGTTTGCAAAAACCAATTTCCGTACGTGTGTCATACAACGTTTTTCAACAATTTTGCGAGAAAACAGTACAATAGATAATGAAACAAACTTTTTGTTCTTAGATACCTACCTATCAGTCGGAAAGTCGCAACAATCTTTGACGTTCCTAAATTGAAATTGGCGCGAATTTGCAAATGATGCCACGTGCGCGTGATAAAGTTGCAATGTCGGATCTGTGCAGTGAACGCAAAAAAACATGGAAGCATTCCTAGCTCCAAAAAATGACCCAACGCGGATTGTGCCGCGGTAGGCGGGGCTTACCGATTGTGCTGCGCACGCTTTCAGTCCGTCCGCAATAGGTGCCAGCCGCGGTCGAAATTATTATTTACCGGATTTCACGTGATAAATATTTTAAAATGCCGTGTAAATGTTGTGTATAAATAAATTACACCTTCATAAAAGAATGCTAGAATGAGTTTTCACGTGTAAGTAAATTGCTATTTATTATATTTCTATTAAAAATGAAGACGGAATGACGGATAATGAATTACCACGTGGTCTATAGGGATGATGTTATGCCAACCAAACAATTTACTTTTGTATGTAACAGTAATGACAGCTCTTTATTGTTACATACAATCTTTCTCCATTTTTTTAAATGTATAAGCCTCTATGCAAAATAGAGTAAGTTATTGTTAGAACCTACATAAAAGGTCCTTTAATAGCATGGAGAAAATGGACATCTTTGCTGTATTGAAGAAATATCTTTTTTTTACTCTAGTCTAGGTCAGAGATGACATAGACAAAGTCTACAATGGAGCGAGCTTACCCAGAAGAAGCCTGTTCACTCTAACTTTGAATAGATTAGGGTTGTAAGCATTTGGAAACACAGACGCAGGCAGAGAGTTACACTCCATTGCTGTATTTTAGAACTAAGATCATTAACGCGGGTTGCGGTGGGAGTTGAGTGGTAGAAGACGTTAAACTGTATATTCTAGATGGCGGCAGCTCATATATTCTTCGTTATGGGTGTCGTTTTCATAGGTTTTGAGGGTGTTAAAGCTAAAAGGGAAGTTCACATATTTATAAATACAAGATAGCGATAATTGAAAGTGTTTCGCCATGGGTGTCGTTTTCATAGTTTTAAAGGGTGCTAAAGCCAATAGTGACGGCATGACGGCAGTGAAAATTTTGTCCTTATTAAACCATACATGAGAAGAAACTTCGTTCCTTACTGTGCTTCCCCGACCACTCACGTTTTTTATGCTTCTTTAATTCACTATATTATCTTATGGCAACAAAGTAAATGGACCCCAAGTAATTAAAAAATATATGCTCGGTTCATTTTGGAAATGACAATTGTGTAAAATAAATAAATGAAAAATAATAAATTAAAAACAGACCACACATTTTTTATTTACCTTATAAATTAAGCTTAAAACTCTACTCTATTTAAATCCAAATCGTAATGAAATATGGTTTATTTTTAACTGTGGATCATGGGTGGTAAAAATATTGTTTGTGTGGGTTGGCGAATCAGCGAAGTCGTTTCGATGTATGAGTTTGTTTGGAATTTTGTGTCAAGATGCGCGCTTAGTTCCCTTGAAGTAATGCTTCCATGTTTTTTTTGCGTTCACTGGATATGTGATTGAACTGCATCAGACTGCTTGAAAAGTGTGTCGTTTTTACCGGTCGGGTTTTTTGACAAAGTATTTTTATATTTTCTACATTTTAATGAGTTACATTTTTGGAAACGTCTTGTTTTATCTTGATACCTCTCTCGATAGCTTTAAAAGAAAAAAAAATAAAGACATTAAAGACTGGAATCTCAACAACATCTTCATGATTCGGATATCCTTTAGTTTAAGAGTCTTTACCGCTCGTATTTCCAGCCCCGGAAACACATCTTCGTGTATCTACTACCCTTTTTATTAAAGATGGGAAATCATAAAATGACTCCTCCCACCCTGGGTGAAGTAGAAGGGAGTGTCAGACTCTTACTGTCTTAAAACCATCTGTGTTCCCCCTAATGCCCTTTGCGTCTCTGGGCCGCGTTGACTCTTTCAAACAAATTCCACAACATGGATCTACTACTGATGCTTCGAAATACTTCGACATGTTTCTGATCTCCTGGTACTTGTGAATTTTTAACGCTCACTGTTCCAGCGTTCTCTAATCCTACTCTCAAACTTAAGAAGGAGAGGCGGGAGATGATTCTGCAGTGTTCAAATAATGCTTGCAAATGTCCGCAGCTCAATAGACGGATCTCCAAGTTCTTGAAAAGCGACCTCTGCCGCTTTAATAAAGACGCGCTAAAAGGATTAAAGACGCGATAGAGCGGAAATAAGGGCTTCAAGGTCTTTGAATGACGCCTGTTTATTGGGCAGAGCCAGCTTACAAAGCTGAATATCGACGATAGCAAAACCATATCCGCCAAATCGGAGCTTTATAGGGAAATTGAGACATTCTATGAACAGTCATACACGTCAATGAGTTGAATGAACTTGCTGCGAATCTAGCAAACGACACAAGAGCTAGATTGACCCGGAGTATATCGAAGACATCCCGTACGTCAGCCTGTACGAGATTAGAATGGCTCTGCAGCAGCTTCAAAACAACAAAGCGTCGGGTGAGGACGGAAATACGGCCGAACGTACCGTCTCGCGCCCACGTTTGACGACTTCCAGCCTCTCAAACAAGCTGGATTCCGAAAAGACTTCAGCACCGTGGACCACATACATACGCTGCGGCAGGTTATATAGACGACCGAACATCAAATAGAAGAAAGAAAGAAAGGTATGTCGAGGTACTGAAGTGTTTGTACTAAAACGCCACCATGTCAGGACTTCAAGATCAGACCTCGAAACCTATCCCCCTGCAGCGGGGTTTGAGGCAGGGAGACGTAATATTCCAAACCTATTCACAGCCGCAATGGATGATGCCTTCAAGATTTTGGACTGGAGAAGGCTAGGCATTAATGTCAATGGCGAGTACATCACTCACCTTCGATTCGCGGACCTCATTACAACACTAGATAACATCAGTAGAGCTTCCAAAAGATTAGGTCTTAAATTTATCATTGACAAAACTAAGGTCATGATGAATACTCATGTAGCACCCAATACTATCAAGATTGGAGACTCTACACTCGAAGTTGCAGGCGAGTACATATGAGTAGGAACAATCGGCCCAGTTAGGTAGGGCTAACTTCGGGAAAGAGGTCAACAGTCGAAATTGACTCGGCTGAGCGGCGTTCGGGAAGTGGCGTGGTATCTTCTCGTCTCACATATCACAGTGTCTCAGAAAAAAGTTTATGAGCAGTGCGTGTTGCCAGTGATAACTTCATCATCATCATATCAGCCGAAAGACGTCCACTGCTGGACATAGGCCTCCCCCAAGCGTCGCCACAACGACCGGTCCTGTGCGTCTCGCATCCATCGGCTACCCGCGACCTTCACCAGGTCATCGGTCCACCTTGTGGGAGGCTTTCCAACGTTACGTCTTCCGGTATGCGGTCCCCACTCTAGACCTTTACGGCCCCATCGACCATCTGTTCTGCGAGCAATGTGCCCTGCCCACTGCCACTTTAGTTTGGCGATCCTTCGGGCTATGTCGATAAACTTGGTTCTCTTGCGGATATCATTATTCCTGATTCCATCACGCAAGAAAACTCCAAGCATTGTCCTCTCCATTGCCCTTTGAGTGACTTTGAGCCTTCTGATGAGGCCCATTGTAAGCTACCACGTTTCAGTTCCGTGTGTCATCACTGGCAACACGCACTGATCATAGACTTTCATCTTGAGACACTGTGGTATGTGGGACGAGAAGATACCGCGCAACTTCCCGAACGCTGCCCAGCTGAGTGATAACTTATGGAACCGAAATGTGGTCGCTCACAATGGGCCTCATCAGAAGTTTTAAAGTCACTCAAAGCGCAATGGAGAGGGCAATGCTTGAAGTTTTCTTGCGTGATGGAATCGGGAACCAAGCTAAAGAAACAAATTTACCGACATAGCGTCCTTTAAAAAGTTTAGCTCTTACAAGTTTTGCATATTTTAGTTTGGTTGGGAACAATTTATTTGCGACTCACACTTGACCGTCTTTTTATCGATAAATTTCAAATTTTGTGTAACCCAGATGACAATCAAACGTCGTTTTTATGGTAAAATGCTTAAGTTAATTAAATTTCCTATTAAATAGTTACAAAAAAGATGGTATTTACCACTCAAAATTTTGAAAACTTCGCGACGAAAAATTGTGTTTAGGATGTCTCTTGTGACGTCTTTTTTTCAATGTTCTAGACCATTTTTATATAATGTGAAATATCTTTGTAAAATGCTTACCTTTAAAGACTTGGCTATATACTGTTTTTTTTTTCCGCTTGAAACTGACATGTATTACCAGTATCGAAATCTCTGCGACGAAAAAATGGGCATTTTTCGGTGCTCTACACCGAAAAATGCCCATTTTTTCGTAGGTATGGCAGCCCCTTAAATAGTCCACCCAATGAAGGAAAATTAGGGGATATAAGTCGTATACAGGGTAACTAGAATAATATATAATATATTCTAATTCGACGTATATCCGTCCGGTACTGATAGGGGGGCCAAAATGCAGCAAATTGAACCCCCAATATGTATGGCCGAAATTCAATCGTTTTCGAGATATTGGAATTTTATGATTTTTTCTATATTTACTTAAAATAGAAAACCACATACGGAATGGTTACCATTAGAGAACGATATCGTAGTTGGCTCTTCAATTAAGCTATGAACATAATTCAAAGTTCTTAATTCAACAAAATTAATAAAATTAAAATGATGAGTGATTTAGGAATACTATCTTACTAATGTATTCATTTTACTTTTCAAAAACTGTTCTCTCGTTCAAAAAATTGCTATAAACTTAATCATACAAATAACTAAAACAACTTGCCTCTTCTGTAAGCTTTCCAAAAAGGTATAAAAGTTAATTTAAAGACATATGGCATGAGTTTGAATCGGCGCGAGGAGAGAAGATCATCTGTGTTTTAGTTTAGGATCCTCGCTAAAACATCCGATGATACTAGCGAAATTCTGCGTGATGGGCCACAGATTAGAAATGACTGTCAGAAAAAATTCAACTTCATTAAAAATGGAAGATATGAAATTGCTAATGCTTATTAATTTTAATAAGTATTTTTAAGTTCAAATTATGACGCCAAATAATAAAAGATAACAAACCGAAACAAGAATTGAAAATAATGATCGATTACGAATTAACCCAATGAGAGATAGGTGAATAGCAAGATAACAACACACGTTCTTGCGCGTCGAAGAAGTCATCGCGTCGGGAGACCGCTAATAATACTTATTCTTAGTAAATACAAAAGATTTGCGGTCTCCCCAGGCGAAGATGCTTGGCCCAATGAATCGTACCTACAAACCAAACTAAAAAGATCAATAGAAATTATATTTAACTTTTTAAAGATTTTTTTTTTGTCGGAGTTTTTATAAAATAACTACTTTGCGAGTAAGATAAAATTGTATATATTTTTTCAAACGTCATCTAAAACTACTCCAAATTTCAAGTTGATAGCGTTAACAGTTCTTGAGATATTCAGTCATGGTAGACGGACAGACTGAGTCGCACCATAAGAGTTCATTTTTACCATTTTTGTACGGAACCCTAAAAATGCATTCAAATCCCGAGTAGGTAGTTGGTCGTCAGCTATAAATATCTTTATTAAACACAACGACTGCGTTTTCTCGATGTATTCAGCCAGTGTAGTTTAGTACCACGTACGGGAAAGTTGTGTTTTGAAAATAAGTTGATAGTGCTTCAAAAAACATGAAGCTGTTTGTAAGTGTTATTATTTCAGTTTTTAAATTGATCGTAGTTATGCCAAAATATTCAAATTCACAGCAAGTTCAAATTGAGAAAATTAGAATTAGTGTTCGGGTGGTTTTCTTTTTTATGTTAATAGATAAGGCTGTGTGAAGTGTGTCATTTCTTAGAAGTGTATAAAAATGATTTTATAATTAGCTTTATTTCCATATACCTATGTATTTGTGTTTCTCTGGTAGATATTTCGTAAAAACCAGCTTGGAACGTTAACATCCTCAGAATTTTCGTCTGAAGCACTAAATTTTTTTGTAACATTTTAAAAAGTCAATATTTAAAGAGGAACACGGCTAAGTAGGAGGGCTTTTGGCTTTTTTTCCGGTTTGTAATAAAACTTAGGGACAACCCGCGTTGCCAAGATACTCGTAGTTGGAGGCAAAGGTCCCATAAGCGAATTTTACATGTCATTGTGCGCCCCAACTTGAAGTGGGTCTACACGATACAGACTTTTGTCAGCACAGACTTTGAACTCTCAACAAAAAAATCTATCACACTAACATTTGTCTGCACAGACAATTTCTATGGAAGTTTGTAGAAGTCTGTATCGTGTGTGTCAATCAGTAGAAAAAATAAGATAAATGGGACTTCAATAGAAAAAGTTTCAATTCTTTGGTGGTTCCGAACCTGAGGATAATTATCCCCATGGGGATTAGCTATTCTGTGGGGTGACAAAAAAACTTATAGTAAAATTAAGACCTTAACTTACAAAACACGTAGCTAGATAGTAACCATATAAAATTATAGATTGCCGCATAGTAAGTACCGCACGTGGCATCTCTTTCTGTAATAATTGGTTAATATTAAACCAAACAAAAATACATTTCAAAATTATTCTGTGGTTCAACATTTATCTGCAGTAGTAGACTCACTGCAGGAACATTTTCTATCTAGCTCTTGGTTGAGACCATTTACTATCGATGATTACACTATTGAAGATGAAGACGTAGCAGCTTATGTGGATATTCTTGAACTACGTTAGAATACCACTTGCAGAGTAGTGTTACATAATTATAATCTCAGCACTGTTTGGCGAAAAGCTAGTGCCGAATATCATGTGTTAGCTAAAATAGCTTGAAAAATGCTAATACCCTTCGCCACCAGATGTGAAAGTGCTTTTTCAACTTTGGTTACAATGAAACAAAGGTTAGAAACCGTCTCAATGTGGAACATGACCAAAGATTCGTTAAAAAATCTTGTGAATATAACAATACCTACCGTGACACTATTTTTACTTAATTATTTGTTGAGATATACAAAATACGTTAAAATTGTAAAACTGATGAACTGACTGAATTTGAGGTTAATAAAGATATTTATTTTGTATTGTTTGCATTGATAAAGTTTTAAGGTTGGGGTAAAGCCTGTTTCCCTTATAAGGTCACAGGGGTAACAATATTGAAAAAGTTAGGAACCACTTTACTAAAACAATCTACCCATTATGATCGGCTTGGTTATTATACTTTGTTTCGTTCCAAAACCTATGACACACTTTTTCAATTGACATTCCATGAAAACATTGTTACAATAACGTTTCAAGTTTACGTGAATCATTACAATGAAATGATTCATATTAAAAAGTTTACAATTTCAGAAGAATGATGCGTTTTGTGTTGTTTTTAGCTACGAATATTTTATGCGTTGTTTGTTGAAATTTTGGAAAAGCAAGAAATAATAACTTAAGGACTGGATTGTTTTTACTATGTGATAATATAATACAAAACATCTGGGAGCATTCCAGCATGGTTCATGGATATACCGCCATGTATCGGTTACCATAACCGAAACACGAATGCGATGTTCTCAGCTTTTCCGGTTAATATCCCTTAGTCGCCTCATACGATACCCACGGGAGATGGGTTGGTCTATTCTTTTTAGTTCCCAGATACCACACGGCAATTTATGAAAAGCTATATTATTATTTGATTAAACTTTATAATATTATTGCAGGCCAGCGTTTTCCTTGTTTTGGTGCTTTTGGAAGAATACCACTGTAAGTATGATTTAAACATCATATTTTAATTAACCTGTTTGTTTGTGATTGTTTGTTTGTGTCACTTCTCCGCAATGGCATTGTCATCCATACTAATTTTAGGGGCCGTCTCCACGATCGTCGTGCAACGTATTTCTATAACAACTCTATCAACGTGTCTCCACACGGCGATAATATCGCGGCGATTCGACGAGTGAAAAAAACGTCAGCTCGCCGCGACTCTCTCGCTCGTGGAGACGGACCCTTAGGCCCCTTCGGGGGTTATTTTGTTTTGTTTGTCTGTAACGTTGTCACGACCAAACCGCTGAACTAATTTTTATACATTTTAGTTCAGATAGATGGGAATCTGTGGTCGGTTACAGGCTTCTACTTTATGAAAATCTATTTCAACGTTCCATGCTTTAGTGTTATCAATGCGAAAGTAACTCTGTCGGCGAGTCTACTAAGGCCACTTTAGCAGAATCAGAAAGCAAATCACGCTACCCGTCACTGACAAATTTTCCCAATCAATCTTGAACTTCATGCTTTAGCGATAAAGATGAAAATGAAATTTGACAGTTTGTTGTCTGATTAATAATTATTATGATTCTACTAAATCAGCCTTTTTAAACCCGCAGGTCGTTACCTCTTGATGTCTTACGTCTGAACGGATCTAGATGAAATTTGAATACAGGCTGGAGTATCTCATAGACTGTTCTTTACCCCGAAAGAATATTACTTTCACATTTATAGTAACCTGTTATAGCGAAAGTAACTGTGTCTGTCTGTTTTGCTTCATTTATATTGTACCTACCTATAACCTAAATCCGCCTAACAACGCCCGCCTGCCAAGCGTGGCGATTATGGCAACCCCTCCCCCCGCTTTAGTGGAGGCTTATGTCCAGCAGTGGACGTCTTTCGGCTGTTATGATGATAACCTAAAAGAAGTTTTTAGTTTCAAAATACATAACATGATTTGTTCGGAACCCTTGCGCGCGTGGCTGACCCATACTTCGCCGGCTTTAATTCTTCAGTAATTTTACCATTAAAAATACCGGTCCTAAAATTAAGGCAAGGTTTTGAGCATTAGTTTATAAACAAAATGTCCCCGTAATAAGCTGGCAGTTTAAATAATGTTTTTTTTTTACAGGTGTTCCGTGTCTGGAATGGTTCTTACCACCACCAGTTTGCTTTTACGGCATCAATCCGCCGATCTATTATAACCCATGGAACCCTCAAAATCCGGCACTATTTTGGCCAACGTATGACACATCGTTTGGCGGAGGAGCAATGCAGAACGGAATCCCATACGGAACGCCATATGGAGGGCAGGGAAGTTTCAATCGTCCACCACCTCCACCACAGAATCTGACACCATCCGGAGGAACAGTGAACCAAGCACCTAATGAAACACCAAATGGGACTCCAGTACAAACACCAGTTGAGGTTGGGAACGGCACACCGCAGGGACAAGCACCTAATGAAACACCAAATGAGACTCCAGTACAAACACCAGTTGAGGCTGGAGATGGCACACCGCAGCCACAACTGTTCTACGTCACACCAGATGGCATTCGGGAGATTCCTGCAGAACCACTTGACAACGTGTGTCAAGAAAACCCGCCAACCCCTTGAGAAAACTTCCTTGAAAGCTATCACCACCCCACGGTGGTCCTCACCTTCTAGATTAGATTTTTTCGGATAAATAGCTTTGATTTTGTGCATTTAAGAATAAAGTAAATTGCATTTTTATTACAGTTATTTTAACTCATTTATTTTAAGTAAACTACTGCTCTAATGCTGGCCATAGACGTTCAAGTACAAGCAAATTTCTTCATGCCATTTGACAACTCATTTTTGAACAAATTTTGCCTTGTTTAATCAAATTACTTGAACGTTTATGGTCGTTTTGTGCGTACGGATATCCCAGCCGCACGCAAAAAACGTTTTGGGAATACTTTTATTGTGCGAATTGCAGCTAGGGAGTGCAAATCCCTGCCGGAATTCCTGATTGCTACTGCTTGGGGTGTTTAAGTTAAGAGAAAACAGGTTATGGACCGCAAGCCAGGCTCAAATTTTGTCATACATTTCCTCCCGGACGAAAACTTGTAAGATGGTTAAGAGAGCTTTGTTATGGACCTCTGTGATCGTCAGCTGCGAGTCGGTGGGTGAGCTAAGCAGTGGCAGCCTCCCAAACAGGTCGAAAAAAATGTTTTTTCAGCCTTTTCCTACCGAATGAAAATAGTGTCAGATTATAGCCTACCCGATATCTTACAGAAAACAAAACGTCAGCTGACACTGTAAGCTGATAGTTAATATGATCATGTAAGTAATTAACATAGTCAGTTGGCAAGATGCCGAGGGAAAACTCGTCAGTTGGTGCATTTAAATAGGCGATAGATGCTCCTACGTTACACGGTTCAGAGCATCAGCTGAGCCAACTTACGTATTTATTTGTTCACAATAGTATTTATTCTCATACGAATCTAATAACACCGTATTTTGAAAGTTTACAACAGAATTTTCAAGTAAAATTTTGTACTGTAAAACAATTACGTAACTTGAAAATGTGATTTTTGTTTATGGAGGTATTGTTATAAATAAAAAGGGTTCCGAACGAATTATTTTTTTTAACATGTTATTTTAACACTACAGACTTCTAATATCCTTTGGTGGTTTTCCTGTAATCTTTAGGTAAAGATCTATTATCTCCATTTTTTTCAAAATTTTAGGCTCGGTAGTTTCGGAGATAAGGGGGGGGGAATGGTCATTTTTCGTCAAATTTCTTGAATAACTTCAAAACCATTTATTTTAAAATTACGAAAAAAATATAATTAAAACCCGCACAGTAAGCCCTTTCATTTGATATGTCACACGATATTGTTCAAAAAACATTTTTTTTAATTTTCTAGTTTGACCCCCAAAAGTGACCCCCATACTAAAAATTTAATAATTTACGTAACGCGCCCGTGTGTGGGTCATAGAAGTCCATGTGTGTACCAAATTTCAACAGAATCGGTCCAGTGGATCCGGAGAAAACTGGCTGTGACAGACGGACAGACAGACAGACACCCAAGTGATCCTATAAGGGTTCCTTTTTTTTCGGAACCCTAAAAACAATGTTAAAAAAATAATTAAGTCGATAGGATATCCAGTTTTCGAAATATAAGGAAAAAGGTAAAGTGAAAGTTGGTTACATTGGAATTTGGTAAGTTTTTGTTCTAGGATTTGTTTATTCTTCATAGTTATGGATAAAATTATCATATTATAGAAGAAGGTATTAGAAATCTAAATATGTATAAATTGTAAGTGCTTTTTATGGAAAAAATAGTAAATAAAGGCTCCAAAGTTTAATCTTTCATTCGGAGTATGAAGCATAAAGTCGAATAACTTTAGACACGTTATTTCCTCCCGGATAAAAATTTGTAAGCTGATAGTTAATATGATCTTGTAAGTAATAAAATAAACGAGCTGGCAAGATGCCGAGGGAAAAGTCGTCAGCTGGTGAATTTAATTAGGCGATAGATGCCCCTTTCAGGGCGCTAGCTGACGACCTTCCCACCGAGCTACAGCCAGCTGACGTTTTGTTTTCTGCAAGATATTGGATAAGCTATAATCTGACATCATTTTCAATCGGGAGGAAACTAATGAAAATTTGAAAAAAGAAAATTACATTTTCGTGAGATCAACATACCAACCATGTTCTGACAAATAAATTATGATTATGATTATGATCAGCTGACGACCTTTCCACCGAGATACAGCCAGCTGAGGTTTTTTTTCTGCAAGATATTGGGTTGGCTATAATCTGACTCTATTTTCATTCGGGAAGTGAGGAAATGATTGAAAAAAAAAATTTTTTTTTCTACTTGTTTGTGAGGTTGTCGCTGCTTAACCCACCCAACGTATCGCAACTGACGTTCACAGAACTTTATAATAATGCTCTCTTAACCATCTTACAAGTTATCGTCCGGGAGGAACTTGGTCATGGAAATCTGTTGCTGGCTCGCGGACCATTACTTCTAGGCAAGCGTCCTTCGTGGTCCCCTCTTTCCATCAGGCGAAATTGAAACCAAACGCAAGCCAATTACTGCTCGTATAATAAATTAGTTCTTTTTATCTTTATTTATTTATAGGGTTTTTTCTATTAAGAATATGTCACTTCGATGATTGATTACAAATGACTTATATCTAAGAATTAATCTACCCGCAACCTTATACCGCTTATTTGCCAGTTGTCTCCCTAAGCCTGATGAATTGGCTTTTGCGCTATACTTATGGGACTGTTAACAGTATAAGGTTTCTGGGGAGAGGGATTACGCCTAAATTTGGATAATGCAAGCCAACGTTGAGCTGATAGTTTTACAGACCAATAAAGATTCGGGATGAAATTTGAAGTGGGGTTTTGTTTAAATTTTAAGAAAGGGATGAATTTGTCTGCAGTTTCATTCAGAATACTTAAAAATAAACCGTAAGTACTTTAAAGGTCATTCGGTAAACATACATTACAAAATGTTTGTTCTAGATGCTTTTTAAATGAAGTCCAGTCCGCTTTGCCAAAGTTTCTCGTAATAATTGTAGGGAGATGTAACGTAAGCGTAAGTAATATATGATAAAATTAAAAAATCTCTAATATTTACAAGATATAACAACTGAATCTATAATTTTGTTTGATATAATGATCAGTTAATATGATAAAAGAATTATACAATTTAAAAAATAACTAATTTTTATAAGCATAACATACATTGAATATAAAATCATTAGATATACCACTCAAAAAACATAAAACCTATTTAGTATAGTATGATAAAAAGGCCTATTTAAAAACACAAAGCAAAATTGTATATTATACACATAACTTAGTCTGGTCTAATATTGATAAGTGGTAGCTTAACAAATATAGTATAGGTGGTGATGGTAGTAGTGGTGGTGGTGGTATAGTTGCATGAGTAGATATATGATAATCATGATAAATTATATTTCTTTTTGCAAATAGTTTACAAGTAACTCTTTTACACGTCAATATTTTTTTGTCATATTAATCTAGATGAGGCCGATGTACCTAGTAACTGATTACCACCTGCCAAGCATGCATGCCACATGCTGCATGCAAGCAAGCATGCAGCATGCAAGGAAGCAAGCAAGCACGCATGCAGCATTCACGTAAGCATGCAGCATGCAAGCAAGCATGCAGCATGCAAGCAACATGCAGCAGGCATAGTTTCTGTCACGGCTCCGGCGCTGGAGTACGCTGCACTCTAGGGGTAGGGTAGACAAGACTACGTGGAGTCAGTTTTGTAGCGATTTGTTTCTGTCACTAAATTTTGTAGCATAACATGATTACCGTCAAACTGTACAACTTTGCCCAAATTTCTTGCGTTTTTGTATTCGACTCCAAATATTTTTTTAAATAATTTTACTTTTACTTGGTGATTGTCCTACATCATTCATAAATGTAATTTAATTTTCATATAATAAATGAAAACATCAAGGCAATGAATGTTTATGTGCTTAAATCATCCATTTGGAACGCGGGCCAAATTTTGCAGAAACCTTCGAAACTTCGGTATTTTCTATCTTAAGAACAGCAGGTTTCGCAATCATTTTAGAAAAAATATAAATTTATCATAATATTTTATTGCTAAGCGTTTAAAACTTCGTATTACCTGTCAAATTTGAATGGGCAAAGTCACAACATTTTTTTTGTAATTTTCCTTTCAAATACAACGACGAACTCGGTATGTCACTTTTTATTTTAATCAGTACATTTTACACCGGTACGTTATGATCTCATTGCTCGCTCTTAAACATTAATTTAAAATATTTCTACTTTAATTTTATCCGTCGAGGGATCCCGAACTCTTTTCTGCCTCCCGACTTGTCCATATCAACTAATTCATCCTGAAATAAATGAGAACTTGATGACTTCAACAAAATTAACAAAATATGCATAACTAATGGAGGAGTTATTGAGCTCCTAAGATTTTTTTGACGTGACAATGTCTAATAAATCGATGAACGCCCGATGCACGCACGAAAAAGGATGACCCATTGTCCCGTAACGTTCATTGTAACATTACGCTCATTTTTTACTTAGAGGTTTGAAATTAATTTAATTTAAAATTAAGTATATTGTATGTAATCGTATGTTTTTAACCGACTTCAAAAAAAGGAGGAGGTTATCAATTCGACTGTATTTTTTTTTATGTTTGTTACCTCATATTAACCGACTGGGTGAACCGATTTTCATGATTCTTTTTTTATTTGAAAGCTGGTGCTTCCCGTGTGGTCCCATTGCCACCACGTCAGGATCTGATGATGGAAACCCTGAGAAATCGAGGGCAACTCTCGAAAATTGTAGGCACGCATTTGGTAAAAACTTGATATTCGTGTGTATATCGGGTGATACTACAAAAGAATGAAAGTTTGGATCAGACCTGATGATGGAGACGACAGAGAGTCAAGGGAACTCCACATCGGTATGTAGGAACTACCAAGTGTTTGGCCTTATTTCATTCGTATTGACGAGACCTTTACACCGAAAGCACTTAGTTTTATTTTCATAACATAATATCACCGGTACGCCGGTACGCTGTGAATGGGTACGCAGGTACCACTAAAAAGTGAAAAATAAAAACTATTTTACAAAAACGTGACAACTCAGAACAAAAAAAGTCGGTTTCATTTTTTGTTCTGAGTTGTCACGTTAAACTATCGTCCGGAAACCGAATTCACAGACAGCCAATTTTTTAGAAAAAAAAAAACTATTTTTTAGAAACAAGTTTCTTCTTAGGATATTTAAATATTACAAGCATTAAACAATTTGATTTCGAGGAAATTAGTACATATATATAAAGAAATCAACAAACAGACAAAAATCTAACAAATTAAAGAAATTTACTTTATAGCTCATTCGTAGTCACCCTAAATAATTGGCAAAAACATTAAATGACCCTACCTATTAAAAAAAAAAATATCACATGTTGGCTAGTGATTAATTAGGTTTTATCCTTTGTATACTCTCTCATTAGATCTGCATTACTTAGATTGTAAAACTATGTAAAACAAAATACCAACTTATCTAAAAAAAAGGGTTGTCACCTAAATGTTGAATTAGATCTTAATTTAACATTTTTTTTTGTTTTACTATATATAGGCATACGTTTGACCACAATCTCACCTGATGGTAAGCGATGATGTGGTCGAAGATGGAGCACGTTTGCCTAGAAGCAACCTATTCACTCTTGTCTTAAAGACTCCCAGGTTGTAGCTATCTGGAAACACAGACTCTGGCAGGGAATTCCACTCCTTAGCTGTACGCACTATGAATGTGTTCCCAAAACGTTTAGTGCGTGTGGGTGGGATGTCCACCATGTACCGGTGGCGCATCGCGGTTCGTCTTGTGGTCCGATGATGGAACGGGCTTGGCGGAATTAAATCATGCAATTCCGTCGCACACTCCCCAAAATGCAAGCGATAGAAAACCGACAGGCCAGCAACTCGGCGTCGATGCTCAAGGCTTTGGAGCTTCGACTCGACGAGCCTGTCATTACCGATGATCCTCTTGGCTCGTTTCTCAATTGACTCAAGGGCATCAAGCTGGTATTTGGCAGATCCGTCCCAAAGATGAGAGCAGTAAGTACTCCATACACGATCGAACTTGCGCTTGATAGAGCTTGACCCTTTTTTTTAAGGATGGGAAATCATCAAATAACTCCCCGCGCTCTGGGTGAAGCAGGAGGGAGTGTCAGACTCTTACTGACTAAAACTCACCCGTGTTCCTCCTAGTGCCCTTTGCGTTCTAGGGCTGCGGTGACGCTTTCGAACAAATTCCGCAACCCTGGCAGGCCTAACGGTAACAACCCTAACGGTAATATTATGGTGGGCATAGACGTAACTTTTGCTTCAGAAAAACTAATTTGACATAAGAATTAAAAATAATAAATAAATAATAATAATAATAATTTTATTTAATTTGAATTTAAGAGAGATTTTTCGTCGGATATTCGATTTTTCTTGTGTATGTATAACTTATTGAGAATGGTAAAAACTTAGCATTCTCACTCATAATGACTTACCTGCTGTAATTACAAATAGAGTTTCGAAAAAAGTTTTTTACACGACTTTTGGTCCGCAAAATAAACCATCAACTTAAACAGAATTTGATATTTCACATTTGGAAAAATTAGTTACGTAGTGTTGTCAGAGATTAAAATTTCTTCGAAAGTTAAATAATAAACGAAACGCAAAAATGTTGCCTGTTTTTGAAATACATATATGTGAAAAGTGACGGCCTGGGCAGACTCAGATTAGTTGGACAATCTTGAAAGGTTTTACGGTATTGACTTTTTATGACAATATATTAATTTTAAACGATACACCTAATGATTTTCGATTAAATAAACCTTATATCAAATAATGTTAAACGAAAAAGTTTTAGAGTATGTAAATGTGTTGTGTAAAGAAATTATATGAACAGTTGGTATATCTCACGTTCGGCGCCTTAAACCGTCCAAGTGAGGTAAAGGTATGTTAGGGAATGACTTTTGTAAGACATTATACATTTCTGCATTTGAACGCGTCGCTGCAGCGCTGGTCGCGTCAAATGCAGAGATGTATGAAGTTACTGCCCGCGCCGCCCATCGCGCCACTGAGTTCGAGTCCGCAGCCTAAATGATTGTCTACTAGACGAACTCGTGTATGTGTACCATCATGCAAAGAAAAAAAAATGGCGGTCTATAAGCGAGTCGTGCATAAGACTGCCTCTGTGGCCAGTTTTATAAGACCAGCTGTCGTGATGAGCATTAAAATCACCTAGGATTAAAGTCTTGGAAGGCCATAAAGATAACAGACTCTGTCTCTGAATTCTGCTGAGTGATAAAGATTCTAGATGGAAAATAGACTATACACAATATACGTAAGTAAAGCCTTCTGAAAATCCGTGTAAACAGCGTCAACCTGTACCCGGCGGTCCATATTTTCAAAGAGATAGTTCACAAAGGTCATTTGGCGGTGGTAGAGCGACGTTTGACAAAATCATGTTGATCGGGTATGATAAGATGACGGATATGAGGATATAGCGCACTGTGTACAAGTTGTTGTAGATTCTTACATCGAGAGTAGATTTCAAAAATCTTAGAATTTAAAATATTTAGAATTTGGTTTCAGCATTTGGTTTGCAGAGTACTTTTCTATTTTTAGGGTTTCGTACACAAGGGGTAACCAACGGAACCCTATTATTAAGCCTTCGCTGTCCGTCCGTCCGTCTGTCTGTCAGCGGGCTGTATCTCAAAAACCGTTAGCTGGACAGTTGAAATTTTTATTGAGCGTGTATTTCCGGTGCCGTTATAGCATCAAATAATAAAAAACTAGCCAAGTGCGAGTCGGACTCGCGTGCAAAAGGTTCCGAACCAATTTCAATTTTTTTTTTAATTTAATTTTTTTTTGTTTTTTTTTCTGTCTTTTTCTGTAATCTTTATGTACAGAACTATTATCGGCATGTTTTAAAAAAAAAAACTAATTTTAGACTCAGAGTTTCGGGGATAAGGCCCCCCCCTAATGTCCGAAACTCTGAGTCTAAAATTAGTTATTTAATATTCAGAAAATAGTAATTTTTTGTCTAATTTCTTAAATAATTTCAAAACTATTTATTTTTAAAGCATGAAAAACAAAATAATTCAAACCCTCGCAGTAAATCCTTTCATTTGATGTCATGTTTTTAATTTTCTAGTTTATCTCCCAAAAGTGACACCCCATACTCAAAATTTAAACATTTGCGTAACGCGTCCTTGTTTGGGTCACAAAAGTCCACATATATACCCAACAGAATCGGTTTAGTAGATCCGGAGAAAACTAACTGTGACAGACGGACAGACAGACAGACAGACATCCGAGTGATCCTATAAGCGTTCCGTTTTTTACGGATGTTCGGAACCCTAAAAATTATTTAAATTAAAAATGAAAGGGGGCTCATACAATAAACTTGTTTATGGTACGGAACCCTTCGTGTGAGTGTCCGACTGGCACGTGGCCGGTTTTAGGGTTCCGTACCCTAAGGGTAACCATCGGAACTCTATTACTAAGTCTCCGCTGTCCGTCTCTCCGTCCGTCTGTCTGTCAGCCGGCTGTATCTCAATTACCGTCATAGATAGACAGTTGTTTGTGTAAGTATTTCTATTGCCGCTATAACATCTATACATATAATAAAATCTATACATATAATAAAATCGTAGACTAACCGTGTCTGTACATTGAATATTTTTGCATGAAAATTACACAGAAAACTCAGGAAAAAGATATAAAACACAAAAATGCAATTTTTGAAATTTTTGTCTGTTTATCTGTTTGTCTGTTTGTCTGTGCGTTTGTGGGAGCATCACGCATAAACCACAGTTTGGATCCCAAATCTAAGTACTTAAAAATATTAAGTGATAACCCGAGTAACATTTAGCGTTTATTTCATCAAAATCGATCCACAAAATCAAAAGATATTGAATTTTTAAGTTTAGGAAGAAACTTCCTAATGTATTCTGATGAGTCAGAGCGCCATCTATTGAGAAAAAATAAAATGCACGAAAGCATTCAAAAATGTTGAGTTATTTGTGAAACTTTGAATACGTGGCAAAATAAAAGTGATCATTTTTATACCTTTTCGTTATTTATCGTTACAATCGATCCACAAAATCAAAATATATTGATTTTTTAGTTTAGTAAGAAACTTCCTAATGTATTTTGATCAGTCAGAGCGCCATCTATTGAGAAACCATAAAATGCATGAAAGCATGAACGTTACCCCAAAACACATTGATTGAGTTATTTGTGAAACTTTTAATACTAGACGTACCTAGCAAAATAAAATTAAACATTTTAAAACCTTACTATTAATCGTTATTTATCGTTACATACGGGCTTCTCATTTAACATCTTCCGCTGCCAATTATTTTGTCAGTTTACATGGTCGATAGATGGCGTTGCACAGATTACGCATTTTTCTGAATTGCGGTGTTAAGATTTTCCGCTGGAGAATGACCTCACACGACTTACAAACAGTCGACGTTCGTAGAGATTTTAGTTTGGTCTCTTAAGCTGTTAGGGAAAGGACCAAAATGCTTAAGTGCATTTATCGTAGAGTCTTAAACTGATTTAGTTTTGCGAAGTACTGGACGGTTCGACTTGCGGATCAGGCCTGTAGGGTTCCGTACCAAAGGTGCCAACGGGACCCTACTGGTAAGCCTCCGCGATTGCATCCGTTTAGAGCGAAGCAACGAACGGTTCGATTTGCGAAACAAGGCTAATAAGTTACCGTACCAAAGGTGGTCACGGTGACAGGAGCAATCGATTCTGGGGGGGGGGGCTACTCTCTCCGAAGTCAGTAGTTTCGGGCTTAGTTGCGGGCTTATTCTACTCCGTACCACCTACAGACTTACAATTAGTCCCAAACCCGAACTAAGAATGAATGACAACACGATTTCACAGTAACTGTCAAATCGTGTTATCATTAGTTCTCAGTGGTTAGGTGATACGGAGTAGAATATGCCCGCAACTAAGTTTTTAATTCGTGCGAAGTATCAGACGGTTCGATTTGCGAGCTAAGGCAAATTATAGGGTTCCGTACCAAAGTTGCAAATCGTCGGTGCGCTTGCCAAATTAGATATGTATTTTTCATCAAGTTGACAAGGGAGACAATAATCTGTTTTATTTAATGATTAATTGATGATTTTTTAATGATTAATTGACGAATTCATAATTTCAAAATGCCGTATGAACTGAGATACACGTGAAAATGATAAAATGTATTGTTAATATACTTGATTTTAAAGGATATTAAGTAACAAGAAAGTATCATAGAAATGCACATATCAGATTTGGCAAGCGCACCGACGAAATGGGACCCTATTATTTAAGCCTTCGCGTACGATTTTGATTCGTGCGAACCAAGACGATTTAGTAAGCCACCGCTGTCCGTCTTCCTTCAGTTTATTCGTTTTATATCTTACTCCCTAATATAAAATTGTCTTCTAGAAAAACTTTTTACAAAAAAATATAACCGACTTCCAAACAAAACACTACAAAGAATAAAATAACCTTAATTTCGGAAGTCGATATTTTTGGTTTTGTTTCTTTGTTTTTTAACACCGACTTCCAAAATTAAGGTTATTTTATTCTTTGTAGTGTTTTGTTTGGAAATCGGTTATATTTTTTTGTAAAAAGTTTTTATTTTTCACTTTTAAGTGGTGATACTTGTACGACGTCTTCGTCAACGCAGAAATTGAAAAAGAAGAAAGAAAAAGCGTTTATTTGCGCCAAGCATGACGAATACCAAAAAAAAAAAATTTAATAAAACAAAATTACAATTATATAACAATTGGGAAGCGAAAATTCTCATAAAACAAAAACTACTAAACCAAACCGAATCAAATTTTTGTGGGACCAAATGGCAAGTATGCATACTGCATCGAACTAAAAAAGAATCATGGAAATTGGATCAGAGACCTCGCAGTAATCAGTGTACTTACATAAAAAAAATACCCACCGAATTGAGAACCTCCGCCTTTTTGGGAAGTCGGTTAAAAAAGGTCGAATCTTTCACAATATAGCAAAAATCTTAATCTTCTTAATATACATACAAAGTCGGGTTTGTTCGAACACTTTTCTAACTAACTAGAGAATTTCATAGTTTTTCACCGATTTTCATAGTTTTTTTGTTTTTGGATTAGTCTTCGTCCGGAATAGCAAAATAATTAAAATACAAAAAAAAATGAGTAGGTAGGTAGGGTAGGTAGGTAGGCAGGTAGGTAGGGTAGGTAGGTAGGTAGGGTAGGTAGGCAGGTAGGTAGGGTAGGTAGGTAAGGTAGGGTAGGTATGGTAGGTAGGGTAGGTAGAGTAGGTAGGTTAGGGTCAGTAGGTAGAGTAGCCAGTTGACGGGAGCGAAGCCGCGCGGGTCAGCTAGTCAAATAATAAAATTAAAGTTTAGGTTACGGAACCCTTCGTGTGCGAGTCCAACTTGCGTTTGGCCGGTTTTTCTTTAGAAATCGCAAATAAAAATTTTGAATAGAAAAAAAAAATAGTCATAACGAAAGTCATGGAGCACTATATCAATATCACGATTCTGTCTCTAATATTCATCATCACATCACTACTGTCACTACTTCCATTAATAGTTGTTAGAACAATTTTTAGTTAAATTTCTTCACATAATAAATTGAAGTCCAAATTATAAAGCTCTGACACAAGTTTTGTGTACAACATTAGAGCTACACCGCCGTATGAGTCATCCCGGTCTGCGCAATAAACAACATTGTTATTAACTTTCAAATGACTTTCGGGTTCAAGACTCTTAGAAATGTCGCACAAAGAAAACAAATACGAACAGTGCTCGAAATCCATCTAGAAATATTTTAAATGAGATCTACGTAGCTCTGGGCCTTGTTTAATAAACGTTACAATTTGTAAATTGTAATTTACAAGTTACAAATCTACAAGTTTCTGTTTAATAAAAAAATACAACTTACATATTTAGCATAGTGGAAAACTGACTAAATTGTAAACTAGTGCCTACAATTTTACATATTTCCCTTTAATAAACATATTCTTTTTACAGGTTAAAAATTACATATATGTAAGGAAAACTGTTTTATTGAACGCATAATTGTATTTACAAATTTACACGTTTTGTTGTACAACAATTTCGACAGGTGGGCTAGCCTTGTGTCAGAGTTTTACAATTTTGTACCTCAATTTAATAAGTGAAGAAATGTAATTAATTAAAAATGGTTCTAACAACTAGTAGTGGAAGTAGTGACAGTAGTGATGATAAATATTAGAGACAGAATCGTGACTATTTTTTTTTTCTATTCTGTATTATTTATTTGTGATTTCTAAAGAAAATTTTCATCTCTGACCTGGACTAGATTCAAAAGCAAACCCTGCACAAATAAAAAAAACAAAAAAAACCAGTCAATCCCAAGTTCGTACGCGAAGGGTTCCGTACATAATTTTTATTAGTTGTTGTTATAGCGACATAGAAATACTAACACAATCAGTGAAAATGTCATCTGTCTGTAATTGAGATACAGCCGCCTGACAGACGGACGGACGGACAGCGGAGGCTTATTTATAGAGTCCCGTTGGTTACCTTTTTGGTATGGAACCCTAAAACCGGCCAAGTGCGAGTCGGACACTCACACGAAGGGATCCGTACCATAAACAAGTTTCTTGTATGAGACCCTTTTCATTTTTAATTTATTCAATTTTTAGGGTTCCGAACTCCGGATAAAACACGGAACCCTAATAGGATCACTCGGATGTCTGTCTGTCTGTACGTCTGTCACAATTAGTTTTCTCCGGATCTACTAGACAGATTCTGTTGAAATTTAGTATACATGTGGACTTTTGTGACCTAAACACGGATGCGTTACGTAAATGATTTAATTTTGAGTATAGGGGGTCACTTTTGGGGGTCATACTAAAAATTTAAAAAAAGTTTTACAAACTGTATCGTGTGACACATTAAATGAAAGGGTTTACTGTGACGGTTTTAACTATATTTTTATCGTAATTTTAAAATAAATAGTATTGAAGTTATTAAAAAAAATAGACAAAAAATTACCTTATCTCCGAAACTACTAAGCCTAAAATTTTGAAAAAAATGCAGATACAAAACACATAAAAATTACAGGAGAATGTATAAGATGTCTGTAGTGTTAAAATAACATATTTAAAAAAAAATTGGTTCGGAACTCTTTGCACGCGAGTTCGACTGGCACTTGGCCAGTTTTTTTTATAGCGGCAATAGAAATACACGCTCAACGAAAATTTCAACTGTCTAGATATTACGGTTTTTGAAATACAGCCCGCTGACAGACAGACGGGCGGACGGACAGCGGAGGCTTAATAATAGGGTTCCGTTGGTTACCCCTTGTGTAGGTACGTTGGATAACCCTAAAAATAGAAAAGTACTCTCTAAACCAAATGCTAAAACTAAATTCTAAATATTTCAAATTAAAAGATTTTTGAAATCTACTCTCGATTTAAGAATCTTCAACAACTTGTTCACAGTGCGTTATATCCTCATATCCGTCATCGTATCATACCCGAACAACATGGGAACAAAATGGGATTGTAAAAAAAATATAAAACGGATAAAATCACTAACTTTAATGACACGGAGGCACTCTTGTAGTACATTAAATAAATACTAAATAAGTAGTCATAATCATAAACAGTATTCATAAATACGAAATGAACAACACAAAAAAACAAACATAAACATTTTTCTTTCTTTCTTTCTTTCCATAATCACACGTATATATCGTGTTCTCTTCATTTAAGATTTTCTGTATTGCCTTGATCATTTTGTAATAATATTTCTGAGTGTACTGGTTGCTCATTTAAACATGCATTTATAGCCGAGATACTAAATTGCATATCTCGATGTCCCTTTACCTGTACTACTACAAGATGTTGATATAACGTGCTTTGATCTGGAAACTTCATTAACATCGCAGCGCCTCTGTTACGTGCAAAGTATCCTTTGAGCCCTCTTGAATGCGAATCAAATAAATAATTACGATCGTTCAATTTCAATACTGCTACAGCAATATTTGTTTGACATGTTTATAATTCCATTTTTGTGTCATGTAAAAAAACTGGCCAAGTGCGAGTCGGACTCGCGTGCAAAGGGTTCCGAACGAATTTTACTTTTTTAACATGTTGTTTTAATACTATAGACTTCTTATAGGTTTTCCTGTAATCTTTAGGCAAAGATCTATTATCTCCATTTTTTTTCAAAATTTTAGGCTCATTAGTTTCGGAGATAAGGGGGGGAATGGTCATTTTTCGTCCAGTTTCTTTAATAACTTCAAAACCATTTATTTTAAAATTATGAAAAAAATATAATTAATACTCTCACAGTAAGCCCTTTCATTTGATATGTCACACGATATTGTCCAAAAAACTTATTTTTGAAATTTTCTAGTTTGACCCCCAAAAGTGACACCCATACTACATACATACATGCAGGAATAGGCGTTTGCAGTCGTAGCATTTGCCGTACATTGACGATTACGAGAATTTTCTTCAAATTCTTCGCTGCCTTGATGAGAAGACCCACGCAAGATGTATTTGTCATTTCCCAACGATTTTAAATGAATTTGTCGCTCGATTCTTCATCATGAGTTTCATTTTGTGAAGTAACTAGGTATATCCTCCAAAATACTTGGCCGCAGTAAGTTCTACATTTGTTACATTTGAATTAATATGCACATTAGAATACAAATGATTATTAAGTATAAAGCCCTTTTAATTTTCTCATTATCTACTGAGAACTTTCTATTGTGGGTTACATTTTCAAGATTTTCTATTACAATGCTCATTCCAGTACTTGCAGCATTTATCGGAAGCTGCTCTATTACTTCTTCTCAGGGACCGGACAACCCCGCTTAAGAGTTAAGCCTTTTGATAGGGTATGCCGTACATGAGGTAACTCATATCGCAGTGTTACCTTTTGATCGAGTTACATCTTCGAAACCCAGCGAAACGGTTACCACCTTTATTATGGTAAACACGTGAAGGGGTGTTAACCCCTTCAATGGCTTAAGCCTTTGAAGAGGTTACCTTCACGAAAAGCTTTTATTCGGGTTACCCTGAATTACCTAATACACTCGAGCTCTATGTAGGTGTGGGATACTTGCACCCGATCGGCGCCTCATTGCCTTACTATTTTTATTCAGTTATTACGAATTTGACAACAAGTGACGAAAGTCGACAGATAAGCGAGCTAATAATTAGGATGAGTAACGCAGGTTAGTGATTATTATTTAAAGTACTGAGTTAGGTACCTTAATAATAATATTGTGACGTGTAATTATATTTGTTACTAGTTGACCCGCGCAACTTCGTCTGCGTCACAATTTTCATTACTGCTCCGCTCCTTTTGGTCTTAGCGTGATGATATATAGCCTATAGCCTTCCTCGATAAACGGGCTATCTAACACTAGAATTTTTCAAATCGAACTTGTAGTTCCTGAGATTAGCGCGATCAAGCAAACAAACAAACAAACTCTTCAGCTTTATATATTAGTATAGATTGTTATTATGTTAATTTACAAGTTACAACTGAATTACTTATCTTTTAAGGACCTACTTATTTATTTATTCAGTAACATATATTTTTATTATTATTCTTATGGGATTGATTGTGTTTAGGGTGACGCTAGCGATACTGATGATGATGATGTACGATTCCAAGAATATAGTCAGCCGCTTTTTACAGAGAATCAAGACGAATTCCCGAGTACGATTGCACAGGCGGCAATGATATGCATGAATAGGTTTAAACTGTGTACTCGTTGGTATAGCATATTTGGTTCGTTGTAAACTCTGGCGGTTGTGAAGAAAAGTGCCGACCGACGAGAAGCGCGTGCACGTCTCGCGCGCGATCTTTTAATTTTAATAAAAACTCGAAAAGTGCGAGTTAGACTCGCGTGCAATGAGTTCCTAACGAATTTCATTTTTGTAACATGTTAATTTAACACTATAGACGTTTTATAGGTTTTCCTGTAATCTATAGGTAAAGATCTATTATCTTCATTTTTTCAAAATTTTAGGCTCTGTAGTTTCGGAGATAAGGGCCAATGGTCATTTTTTGTCTTATTTCTTGAATAACTTATAAAATATAATTAAAACTCTCACAGTAATCACACGATTGCACGCGAGTCCGATTCGCACTTGGCCAGTTTTTCTATGGGAGCTTGGCATAGCACCCTCGCTGCCATTTAGTCTTTTTTTTTTCAAGGTAGCGGCGCATGATTTAACGTGCATAAACACGGTGCCATTTTAGTCGTCCTACAAAGGTACCCGACAAAAACTACCTCTAGGCTCGATTATATTTTAAAAATAATTCATTAAGATGGTAAGTACGATAAAAATAAATATTGTACTTGAATGTACAATAATACAACAATAATCTCGCCAACGTGACACTTTAAGGCACCATGGTTCTAACATTTTTTGTTTGTTTAAGTGTATGTTAGACAGTGCGCTGAAACTTAAAAAAAATCTAAATGCCAGCTCCCATAGAAAAAAGTTCGAACCTCTTTCAACAGGATCGGTAGAGTAAGTTTGGAGAAAATCTGCTGTAACAGGCGGACATAAAGACAGACAAACCGACAACTGAATGATCCTGTAAGGGTTCCATTTTCGCAAACGGATGTTCGGAACTCAAAAAACGTTTAAAAACACATACATAAGTAGGGACTACATTTTTTAAATACTAAAACAAACAACATTGGCATAAGACCAGTCATTCATAACTTTCTTAAAGCTTATTCTATACTTACCATTTGAGGCAGTGCTTTATTTTTGGGAGGAACTTTCAAAAGATAAACTCAAGAAGATAATATTTTTAAAACTAACGAACTAAATAAGTACCTACTACTTTTCAGGTTTCACCGAATGCGGCTTTAATGTTACGGATAACGAATCACATAACAATATTTAAAACAAAGTACAAATAACATAAATAAAAGGAAATATGTACTCGAGACGGCAATAAATGAAAATAAAGAGACTTGTGAATTTCAAAATGATTATGGTGCAAACAGTAATCCAAAGAGGAAAAAAGTCGAAGAATCGTGTGAGAACGTTACAACAGATAATGATAAAGAATATATTTACTGTTTTTTTGACAAGGAGCTGGATAAAAGAAATTATTATTTTGGAAATTTACTAATAGGAGAGCTTCAATTTTTGCCTCCATGTATGAGATCACGCGCCTACATTAACATTTTGAAATATTTCGAAACACTGAAGCATAAGCATTTAAATAATAATTAAAATTTGTTACACTAATCAGTCTTTCATTTATTTTGTCACTAGAGTGAAATCACATTTGTCAATAATGTTGAATGAATGATGACGAATTACAGCTGATTTAAATAGAGTGAAGTTAGTATAACACACTAAAAAATAAACAATAAACCACACACATACACTCTACATAAATTGACTTGGCCATCGCATTAAATCACAATGTATCTCACAAGTAATACAATCATATTATATTAAATTAGATCGTTTAGTGCGATTGCCAAGTCAATCATTTTATTTAAAACATTTTTAATATTGATATGATATGTTGTTAGGTTAGCTAATTACGTAATAACTTAAGGCAAAAGGATCCTTAAGTAGGGACTGAATAAATAAACCGACTTGATATTACATGGATCTCACAAATTTACGGTAGAAGAACTGAGTTGTGAGACTTGGTTTTTTTACAAGTTATGTTTTTGATGGCATTACATTTGCTTGTGTCAATTTATGCATCGTATACATTATATCGGTGTCACAGATAGAATATCTCCCTAAATTCCTTGCTTAATATAGAAGTACTACAACATACACTTTGCCGTGTGGTATCCGGCAAGTAAAAAGAATAGACCAACCCATCTCCTCCTGTGGGTGTCGTATGAGGAGACTAAGGGATATTAGCCGGAATGATAACGCATCCGTTTCTGGCTCCGGTGACCGAAACATGGCGGTATATCCATGAACCATGCTGGAATGCTCCCAAATGCCGAACCTTACAGCGGGCAGCAGCAGCACTATAAGAGAAAGCATTCCTTGCCTGTCCCTTAAAACCTTTTTGCCCGTAACGGCCGCTCAAGTGGACAATTTTCATGAAAGGCTTTATCCGAGAAATGAGGCACACCTCCATCTCAGAGAGACAGTCCAGTTCTGGTGGCGCAGGAGAAACAGTCATGTTATCCCAAAAGGAATTCGATGGGCACTGATTTTTTAACAATTTGATAGCACATCTAGTGCAACAAACAAAGCGGTCAAGAGCGTCTAGGGGTACGACTGAAATAGAAGAAGAAACCATGCTTCGCAATTGTTTTCTACACAGAAGTTTTTTACATGAATAACACTCCACATTTGCTTTCTGAAAAATGAAATCATTGAATGTTGCATCATCATTTGCAATAACTATCGTCGGACACGGGAATTTGCTCTCCAATTTAACATTCTTTGTTCTCGTGTGAGAGGTGATTCATTACCACACGACAGCGTTGCATGTTGTCTCATGCAGTCCAGTCTCAAGTTGTGTGAAGATGGTGATTCGAGATCACAAACATTTACCAATGCATTTGTTCGCGACGCATAGATCGAGAAGATGAAGACTCCAATTCCCGAACATTTTCAACATGTTCACGCATTCTTTGCAGTCGCTGTGTTTGGGTGGATGGTGATTCGTTGTCACGTCTATGCTTAGAGCGTACATTAATATTTTTTTAAGCTCTTTACGAAATTCTTGGGAAAGCTGACTGTAGAGTACTACAGTCAGCAAAGAGAGACAAGATCTCAGTAGAGATCTCAGTAGAGATCTTGTCTCTCTTTGCTTTTTTAAACTTTTTAAGCTTTTTCTCGCGTTTATTAGGCCTTTTTCAATGTAGCAATCTTAGTCCTATTATTTTTGTTAGTCTTAGTTTTTCGGGATAGAGCCGTTTTTAATCGGTACAATGTAAGATGGTCAAGCTCAAAAAATACTATGTAATATGTACCTACTTGAGGTAGGTCTCGTCTGTTTCAATACGATAGTGTAATACTTATTTATAAATTATTTGTCGATACAAACTGAACAAGCGCATCATCATCAATTGCAATGTCATCTCAGCGGCAATATGCCAAATACTTGTCTGTAATGACAACACGTCACGTTCGTCGTTCGTTTTTTCAGAGTGCGACGTTAAAATATCGGCCAAGTACGAGTCGGACTCGCGTGAAAGGGTTCCGAACGAATAATATATTTTTAACTTGCTGATTTAAAATCATAGACTTCTTACACAGGGTTATTTGTATATATTTAGCCAATGAAAATGTATGAAACAGCTGATACTTTTTTCGAGTTTTCAGGATTGATCTCAAAGTAAAAGTTGTTTATAATCATGTGTTCTTTCAGTGCCTAAGATGTTGTTGGTTTTTTACAAATAACCTTGTATATTTCGGAATAGAATATTTTAAAATTATAAAAGATAAAGAGTTTTGAGACCCATACGATGAGCTCTTTCATTTAATATGTCACAAGGTTCAGGTGGCAAATAGTTATTTATACCATAGTCACGAGTTTGTAAAAACCAATTTCCGTACGTGTGTCATACAACGTTTTGCAACAATTTTGCGAGAAAACAGTACAATAGATAATGAAACAAACTTTTTGTTCTTAGATACCTACCTATCAGTCGGAAAGTCGCAACAATGTTTGACGTTCCTAAGTTGAAATTGGCGCGAATTTGCAAATGATGCCACGTGCGCGTAGTAAAGTTTCAATGTCGGATCTGTGCAGTGAACGTAAAAAAACATGGAAGCATTCCTAGCTCCAAAAAATGACCCAACGCGGTTTGTGCCGCGGTAGGCGGGGCTTACCGATTGTGCTGCGCACGCTTTCAGTCCGTCCGCAATAGGTGCCAGCCGCGGTCGAAATTATTATTTACCGGTTTTCACGTGATAAATATTTTAAAATGCCGTGTAAATGTTGTGTATAAATAAATTACACCTGCATAAAAGAATGCTAGAATGAGTTTTCACGTGTAAGTAAATTGCTATTTATTATATTTCTATTAAAAATGAAGACGGAATGACGGATAATGAATTACCACGTGGTCTATAGGGATGATGTTATGCCAACCAAACAATTTACTTTTGTATGTAACAGTAATGACAGCTCTTTATTGTTACATACAATCTTTCTCCATTTTTTTTAATGTATAATTCTATATACAAAATAGAGTAAGTTATTGTTAGAACCTACATAAAAGGTCCTTTAATAGCATGGAGAAAATGGACATCTTTGCTGTATTGAAGAAATATCTTTTTTTTACTCTAGTCTAGGTCAGAGATGACATAGACAAAGTCTACAATGGAGCGAGCTTACCCAGAAGAATAGAATAGAATAGAATAGAATAGAATAGAATAGAATAGAATAGAATAGAATAGAATAGAATGGAATAGAATAGAATAGAATTTTATTCTGCAAATATAGGTAGTAGATATACATAGTTGTTACAAATAATTAAATTAAGGGTCAGCCATATTTTACCATTCGGCATGCAGACATTTAGGTACCTAGAGCCTGTTCACTCTAACTTTGAATAGATTAGGGTTGTAAGCATTTGGAATCACAGACGCAGGCAGAGAGTTACACTCCTTTGCTGTTTTTTAGAACTAAGATCATTAACGCGGGTTGCGGTGGGAGTTGAGTGGTAGAAGACGTTAAACTGTATATTCTAGATGGCGGCAGCTCATATATTCTTCGTTATGGGTGTCGTTTTCATAGGTTTTGAGGGTGCTAAAGAAGAAATTTTCAGATCTGTAAAGAAATACGTCACATACGGTGTTCCTCAAGGCAGTGTGCTAGGGCCACCATTGTTTATTATTTATATTAACGACTTGCCAAAGGTAACGACTCAACCTATGACATTATTTGCTGATGACAGTACAGTTTCAATTGCATGTAAGGACATTGGCAATTATAAATCTGACATAAATAATTCACTGACATCTATTATTTCTTGGCTTTATAATAATAATTTAAAAATAAATTTATCAAAAACAAATATAATGCACTTTGGACAAAGATTGTCCATTAAATGTAAATTTGAGTCAGGATAATTACACCATAAATGAAGTAACTAATGCCCGTTTTCTAGGCGTAATTATAGACAGTAAACTTAATTGGAAAGAACACGTTGACGAACTATGTAAAAAAATCAGTAGTCAAGCATATGCTTTGTACCAACTCGCTCCAACTATAAGCACTTACTCTCGGCTTATTATGGACTTGTGGAATCTGTTCTCAGATATGGCATTATCTTTTGGGGAAACTCAACAAATAAAGATATGGTATTTAAAATGCAAAAACGATGCATACGTTCCATGTTCGGCATCCTCAGTACCGAGAGCTGTAAGCCACTCTTTACAAAATATAAAATCCTCACACTTCCTTCACTTTATATTTTGGACATTTCCCTGTTTGTCAGAAAAAAACCCCATTTGTTTCCTCGGTTATCGGACATTATAATGCGTAATCGCCGGGATAATAGTAAAATTCGTGTTCAGTCAGCTAAGACAGCGCTGCTGCGTAAAAGCGTTGTATGCATGGCGCCAATAATTTATAATAATATCCCTAACCATATTAAAAAATTAAATACAGACCAGTTTAAGGAAACTTTTAAAAAAACTAAAACTTTAAAAAAAACCAGTTTAAGACTTTCTAAATGACAAATCGCTGTAATGACTAAATTTGTTTATTTATCTTGACTATTTACCTAATTTCAAATTTAATTTTAATGTTAATTGTTGATGTATTTATTGTTATTAATCTTATCTGTATTTTATCTATTTTTTAATTTGTATCATGTGATTTGTACACCAGCCATGGTAAAACATGTTGAGCCAAAGAATTTATGTAACACCTGTAATAAGCATGTATTATGATTGTCCATGTATATTATCTACACATGTTTTAGCAAATAAATTGAATCTGAATCTGAATCTAAAGCTAAAAGGGAAGTTCACATATAAATTCAAGATAGCGATAATTGAAAGTGTTTCGCCATGGGTGTCGTTTTTATAGTTTTCAAGGGTGCTAAAGCCAATAGTGACGGCATGACGGCAGTGAAAATTTTGTCCTTATGTTAAACCATACATGAGAAGAAACTTCGTTCCTTACTGTGCTTCCCCGACCACTCACGTTTTTTATGCTTCTTTAATTCACTATATTATCTTATGGCAACAAAGTAAATGGACCCCAAGTAATTAAAAAATATATGCTCGGTTCATTTTGGAAATGACAATTGTGTAAAATAAATAAATGAAAAATAATAAATTATAAACATACCACACATTTTTTATTTACCTTTTAAATTAAGCTTAATACTCTACTCTATTTAAATCCAAATCGTAATGAAATATGTTTTATTTTTAACTGTGCATCATGGCTGGTAAAAATATTGTTCGTGTGGGTTGGCGAATCAGCGAAGGCGTTTCGATGTATGAGTTTGTTTGGAATTATGTGTCAAGATGCGCGCTTAGTTCCCTTGAAGTAATGCTTCCATGTTTTTTTTGCGTTCACTGGATAAGTGATTGAACTGCATCAGACTGCTCGAAAAGTGACTTGTTAAGAACTTTTTAGTCGTTTTTACCGGTCGGGTTTTTTGACAAAGTATTTTTTTTATTTTCTACATTTTAGTGAGTTACATTTTTGGAAACGTCTTGTTTTATCTTGATACCTCACTCGATAGCTTTAAAAGAAAAAAAAATAAAGACATTAAAGACTGGAATCTCAACAACATCTTCATGATTCAGATATCCTTGTAGTTGGTAAAGACTCATACTGTCTAAAACCCATATGTGTTCCCCCTAATGCCCTTTACGTCTCTGGGCCGCGTTGGCTCTTTCAAACAAATTCCGCAACATGAATCTACTACCAATGCTTCGAAATACTTCGACATATTTGTCATCTCCTGGTACTTGTGAATCTTTAACGCTCACTGTTCCAGCGCCGTACAGATAAGAAAAAGAGGCTCTCTTATCCTACTCTCAAACTCAAGAAGGAGAGGCGGGAGATGATTCTGCAGTGTTCAAATAATACGTGCAAAGGTCCGCAGTTCAATCGACGGATCTCCAAGTCCTTGAAAAGCGACCTCTGCCGCTCTAATAAAGACGCGCTGAAAGGATTAAAGACGCGATAGAGCGGAAATAAGGGACACTCGAAGACTCTACACTCGAAGTTGCAGGTGAGTACGTATGAGTAGGGACAATCGGCCCAGTTAGGTAGGGCTAACTTCAAGAAAGAGGTCATCAGTCGAAATTGACTCGGCTGAGCGGCCTTCGGGAAGCGGCGTGGTATCTTCTCGTCTCCCGTCTATATCCGTCTGGTCGTATAGGGGGGCCAAAATGCAGCAAATTGAACCCCCAATATGTATGGCCGAAATTCAATCGTTTTCGAGATATTGGAATTTTACGATTTTTTATATATTTACCTAAAATAGAAAACTACATATGGAATGGTTACCATTACAAAATGATCTTCTTCAATTAAGCTATGAACATAATTAAAAGTTCTTAATTCAACAAAATTATTAAAATTAAAATGATGAGTGATTTAGGAATAATATCTTACCAATGTATTCATTTTACTTTTCAAAAAATGTTGTCTCGTTCAAAAAATTACTATGAACTTAATCGTTCAAACAACTAAAACAACTTGCCTCTTCTGTAAGCTTTCCAAAAAGGTATAAAAGTTAATTTAAAGACATACCTATGGCATGAGTTTGAATCGGCGCGAGGAGAGAAGATCATCTGTGTTTTAGTTTAGGATCCTCGCTAAAACATCCGATGATACAAGCGAAATTCTGCGTGATGGGCCACAGATTAAAAATGACTGTCAGAAAAACTAAAGCTCACTCATTTTAAGTTCTTCAAATTCAACTTCATTAAAAATGGAAGATACGAAATTGCTAATGCTTATTCATTTTAATAAGTATTTTTAAGCTCAAATTATGACGCCAAATAATAAAAGATAACAAACCGAAACAAGAATTAAAAATAATGATCGATTACGAATTAACCCAATGAGAAATAGGTGAAAAGCAAGATAACAACACACGTGCTTGCGCGTCGAAGAAGTCATCGCATCGGGAGACCGCTAATAATACTTATTCTTAGTAAATACAAAAAAAATGCGGTCTCCCCAGGCGAAGATGCTTGGCCCAATGAATCGTACCTACGTACCAAATTAAAAGAATCAATAGAAATTATTATTTACTTTTTAAAGTTTTTTTTTTTTTTGTCGGGGTTATAAAATAACTATTTTGCGAGTAAGATAAAATTGTATATATTTTTTCAAACGTCATCTAAAACTACTCCAAATTTCAAGTTGATAGCATTAACAGTTCTTGAGATATTCAGTCATGGTAGACGGACAGACTGAGTTCCTTTTTACCATTTTTATACGGAACCCTAAAATGCATTTAAATTCGGAGTAGGTAGTTGGTCGTCAGCTATAAATATCTTTATTAAACACAACGACTGCGTTTTCTCGATGTATTCAGCCAGTGTAGTTTAGTACCACGTACGGGAAAGTTGTGTTTTGAAAATAAGTTGATAGTGCTTCAACAAACATGAAGCTGTTTGTAAGTGTTATTATTTCAGTTTTTAAAATGGTCGTAGTTATGCCAAAATATTCAAATCCACAGCAAGTTCAAATTGAAAAAATTAGAATTAGTGTTCGGGTGGTTTTCTTTTTTATGTTAATAGATATGGCTGTGTGAAGTGTGTCATTTCAAAGAAGTGTATAAAAATGATTTTATAATTAGCTTTATTTCCATATATGTATTTGTGTTTCTCTGGTAGATATTTCGTAAAAACCAGCTTGGAACGTTAACATCCTCAGAATTTTCGTCTGAAGCACAAAATTTTTTGTAACATTTTAAACAGTCAATATATTTAAAGAGGAACATTAAGATCGGCTAAGTAGGAGGGCTTTTGACTTTTTTTCCGGTTTGTAATAAAACTTAGGGACAACCCGCGTTGCCAAGATACTCGTAGTTGGAGGCAAAGGTCCCATAAGCGAATTTTACATTTGATTGTGCGCCCCAACTTAAGTGGGTCTACACGATATAGACTTTTGTCAGCACAGACTTTGAACTCTCAACAAAAAAATCTATCACACTAACATTTGTCTGCACAGACAATTTCTATGGAAGTTTGTAGAAGTCTGTATCGTGTGGATGGTCAATCAGTAGAAAAAATAAGATAAATGGGACTTCAATAGAAAAAGTTTCAATCCCTTGGTGGTTCCGAACCTGAGGGTAATTATCCCCATGGGGATCAGCTATTCTGTAGGGTAACAAAAAAACTAATAATAAAATTAAGACCTTAACTTACAAAACACGTAGCTAGATAGTAACCATATAAAATTATAGATTGCCGCATAGTAAGTACCGCACGTGGCATCTCTTTCTGTAATAATTGGTAAATATTAAACCAAACAAAAATACATTTGAAAATTATTCTGTGGTTCAACATTTATCTGCAGTAGTAGACTCACTGCAGGAACATTTTCCATCTAGCTCTTGGTTAAGACCATTTACGATCATGGATACATCGATGATTACACTATTGAAGATGAAGACGTAGCAGCTTATGTGGATATTCTTGAACTACGTTAGAATACCACTTGCAGAGTAGTATTTCATAATTATAATCTCAGCACTGTTTGGCGAAAAGCTAGTGCCGAATATCATGTGTTAGCTAAAATAGCTTGAAAAATGCTAATACCCTTCGCCACGAGATGTGAAAGTGCTTTTTCAACTTTGGTTACATTGAAACAAAGGTTAGAAACCGTCTCAATGTGGAACATGACCAAAGATTCGTTAAAAAATCTTGCGAATATAACAAAACCAACTGTGACACTAACTATTTTTACTGAGTTATTTGTTGAGATATAAAAATTACGTTAAAATTGTAAGACTGATGGGCAATTTGAGGATAATAAAGATATTTTGTATTGTTTGCATTGATAAAGTTTTAAGGTTGGGGTAAAGCCTGTTTCCCTTATAAGGTCACAGGGGTAACAGTATTGAAAAAGTTAGGAACCACTTTACTAAAACAATCTACCCATTATGATCGTCTTGGTTATTATCTTTGTTTCGTTCCAAAACCTATGACACACTTTTTCAATTAACATTCCATGAAAACATTGTTACAAAAACGTTTCAAGTTTATGTGAATCATTACAGTGAAATGATTCATATTAAAAAGTTTACAATTTCAGAAGAATGATGCGTTTTGTGTTGTTTTTAGCTACGAATATTTTTTGTGTTGTTTGTTGAAATTTTGGAAACGCAAGAAATAATAACTTAAGGACTGGATTGTTTTTACTATATGATAATACAATACAAAACATTTGGGAGCATTCCAGCATGGTTCATGGATATACCGCCATGTATCGGTTACCGTAGCCAAAACACGGATGCGATGTTCTCAGCTTTTCCGGTTAATATCCCTTAGTCGCCTCATACGATACCCACGGGAGATGGGTTGGTCTATTATTTTTAGTTCCCAGATACCACACGGCAATTTATGAAAAGCTATATTATTATTTGATTAAACTTTATAATATTATTGCAGGCCAGCGTTTTCCTTGTTTTGGTGCTTTTGGAACAATACCAGTGTAAGTATGATTTAAACATCATATTTTAATTAACCTGTTTGTTTGTGATTGTTTGTTTGTGTCACTTCTCCGCAATGGCATTGTCATCCATACAAATTTTAGGGGCCGTCTCCACGATCGTCGTGCAACGTATTTCTATAACAACTCAATCAACGTGTTTCCACACGGCGATAATATCGCGGCGATTCGACGAGTGAAAAAAACGTCAGCTCGCCGCGACTCTCTCGCTCGTGGAGACGGCCCCTTAGGCCCCTTCGGGGGTTATTTTGTTTTGTTTGTCTGTAACGTTGTCACGACCAAACCGCTGAACTAATTTTTATACATTTTAGTTCAGATAGATGGGAATCTGTGGTCGGTTACAGGCTTCTACTTTATGAAAATCTATTTCAACGTTCCATGCTTTAGTATTATCAATGCGAAAGTAACTCTGTCGGCGGGTCTACTAAGGCCACTTTAGCAGAATCAAAAAGCAAATCACGCTACCCGTCACTGACAAATTTTCCCAATCAATCTTGAACTTCATGCTTTAGCGATAAAGATGAAAATGAAATTTGACAGTTTGTTGTGTGATTAATAATTATTATGATTCTACTAAATCAGCCTTTTTAGACCCGCAGGTCGTTACCTTTTGATGTCTTACGTCTGAACGGATCTAGATGAAATTTGAATACAGGCTGGAGTATCTCATAGACTATTCTTTACCCCGAAAGAATATTACTTTCACATTTATAGTAACCTGTTATAGCGAAAGTAACTGTGTCTGTCTGTTTTGCTACATTTATATTGTACCTACCTGTAACCTAAATCCGCCTAACAACGCCCGCCTGCCAAGCGTGGCGATTATGGCAACCCCTCCCCCCGCTTTAGTGGAGGCTTATGTCTAGCAGTGGACGTCTTTCGGCTGTTATGATGATAACCTAAAAGAAGTTTTTAGTTTCAAAGTACATAACATGATTTGTTCGGAACCCTTGCGCGCGTGGCTGACCCATACTTCGCCGGCTTTAATTCTTCAGTAATTTTACCATTTAAAATACCGGTCCTAAAATTAAGGCAAGGTTTAGAGCATTACTTTATAAACAAAATGTCCCCGTAATAAGCTGGCAGTTTAAATAATGTTTTTTTTTTTAACAGGTGTTCCGTGTCTGGAATGGTTCTTACCACCACCAGTTTGCTTTTACGGCATCAATCCGCCGATCTATTATAACCCATGGAACCCTCAAAATCCGGCACTATTTTGGCCAACGTATGACACATCGTTTGGCGGAGGAGCAATGCAGAACGGAATCCCATACGGAACGCCATATGGAGGGCAGGGAAGTTTCAATAGTCCACCACCTCCACCACAGAATCTGACACCATCCGGAGGAACAGTGAACCAAGCACCTAATGAAACACCAAATGGGACTCCAGTACAAACACCAGTTGAGGTTGGGAACGGCACACCGCAGGGACAAGCACCTAATGAAACACCAAATGAGACTCCAGTACAAACACCAGTTGAGGCTGGAGATGGCACACCGCAGCCACAACTGTTCTACGTCACACCAGATGGCATTCGGGAGACTCCTGCAGAACCACTTGACAACGTGTGTCAAGAAATCCCGCCAACCCCTTGAGAAAACTTCCTTGAAAGCTATCACCACCCCACGGTGGTCCTCACCTTCTAGATTAGATTTTTTCGGATAAATAGCTTTGATTTTGTGCATTTAAGAATAAAGTAAATTGCATTTTTATTACAGTTATTTTAACTCATTTATTTTAAGTAAACTACTGCTCTAATGCTGGCCATAGACGTTCAAGTACAAGCAAATTTCTTCATGCCATTTGACAACTCATTTTTGAACAAATTTTGCCTTGTTTAATCAAATTACTTGAACGTTTATGGTCGTTTTGTCGGACGCACAATAAAAGTATTCCCAAAAAACGTTTTGGGAATACTTTTATTTTGCGTCCAGCTAGGGAGTGCAAATCCCTAACGGAATCCCTGATTGCTACTGCTTGGGGTCTTTAAGTTAAGAGAGAGGGGAGAGAGGTTATAAAATATAATAAAAACCTTATATTTCAGACAGAGTCTATTTTTTGGTTAGTATTCAAAAACTTAGAAACTAGTGTTAGTACTTACATTCTATCTAATTTTAACAAAACTATCATAATTACCTACACCACAGTCACATGTAGCCCTATCCAATGCCCCAGTATGGGGTTGTCCCACCTGTCCGCTATAGCTCTCAGTATGCCGTTGGGGCTGGCGCGTACCCGGCGCATGGTGGTAGCGCATCGCTTGTGCATGATTGCGTGAATGCCATCAATCTCCGCCTCCGCGAACATGCCGGATGCACTACAGTAGCGCGGCAACCCCATCAACACCCTAAACGCATTATTATATTGGACTCGCAGAGCGCTGTATGCCCTCCGCGTATAGTTGACCCACAGACTGCATGTATAAAATGACTGACACTACGCTCTAAACAACGTAGCCTTTACGGCAGTCGAGCATTTCGCAAATCTGCGAGCCAACATATTGCAGCGGACAGCCAACGCTCTGCGCTCACGCTCAATGTCCAGGTTGTTTTTAAGGTCTTCGGAAACCCAGTGGCCCAGATACTTGAAGGTTGTGACTTGCCTTAAGGGACTTCCGCAAAGTTTCAAATGTGGTACTATCGGATAGGTTTTAGTGCCTGCCTTAAAGACAAGTACCTCACTTTTCTTTACATTGTATCTGAGCCCATGAGTCTCCGCATACCTCTCACATATCTCGAGCAGACTCATCATTGCGTTAATCGATGGGCTCAGCAAGACCATGTCATCCGCGTAACTGATATTGCTGACGCATGTTCCGTCAACATATCATCCCTGATAAGTGTTGCTGAGCTCGACGATCGACCGGTTTATGTACAAGCTGAAGAGGCGGGGGGAGGTCAGGCCGCCCTGCCTCACCCCGCACTCCAGCCCCGCGACCGCGGCCGCGAGCCAGGCTCAAATTTTGTCATACATTTCCTCCCGGACGAAAACTTGTAAGATGGTTAAGAGAGCTTTATTATGGACCTCTGTGATCGTTAGCTGCGATTCAGTGGGTGAGTTAAGCAGCGGCAGCCTCCCAAACAGGTCGAAACATTTTTTTTTCAGTCCGTTCCTGCCGAATGAAAATAGTGTTAGATTATAGCCTACCCAATATCTTGCAGAAAACAAATCGTCAGCTGGCTGTATCTTGGTGGAAAGGTCGTCAGCTGATCACACGAACAAGTATCTTTTTTTTCAATTTTCAGTCATTTCCTCCCGATTTAAAACTATGTCAAATTTTAGCTAACCCAATATCTTGCACAAAAAAAAACGTCAGCTGGCTGTAGCTCGGTGGGAAGGTCGTCAGCTAACCCCCTTCAGGGCGCTAGCTGACGACCTTCTCACCGATAAGCCACTGGAAGCTGATAGTTAATATGATCATGTAAGTAATTAACACAGTCAGCTGGCAAGATGCCGAGGGAAAACTCGTCAGTAGGTGCATTTAAATAGGCGATAGATGCTCCTACTTTACACGGTTCAGAGCATCAGCTGAGCCAACTTACGTATTTATTTGTTCACAATAGTATTTATTCTCATAAGAATCTAATAACACCGCATTTTGAAAGTTTACAACAGAATTTTCAAGTAAAATTTTGTACTGTAAAACAATTACGTAACTTGAAAATGTGATTTTTGTTTATGGAGGTATTGTTATAAATAAAAACAATGTTAAAAAAATAATTAAGTCGATAGGATATCCAGTTTTCGAAATATAAGGAAAAAGGTAAAGTGAAAGTTGGTTACATTGGAATTTGGTAAGTTTTTGTTCTAGGATTTGTTTATTCTTCATAGTTATGGATAAAATTATCATATTATAGAAGAAGGTATTACAAATCTAAATATGTATAAATTGTAAGTGGTTTTTATGGAAAAAATAGCAAATAAAGGCTCCAAAGTTTAATCTTTCATTCGGAGTACGAAGCATAAAGTCGAATAACTTTAGACACGTTATTTCCTCCAGGATAAAAATTGGTAAGCTGATAGTTAATATGATCTTGTAAGTAATAAAATAAACGAGCTGGCAAGATGCCGAGGGAAAAGTCGTCAGCTGGTGAATTTAATTAGGCGATAGATGCCCCCTTCAGGGCGCTAGCTGACGACCTTCCCACCGAGCTACAGCCAGCTGACGTTTTGTTTTCTGCAAGATATTGGATAAGCTATAATCTGACATCATTTTCAATCGGGAGGAAATTAATGAAAATTTGAAAAAAGAAAATTACATGTTCGTGAGATCAACATACCAACCATGTTCTGACAAATAAATTATGATTATGATTACGATCAGCTGACGACCTTTCCACCGAGATACAGCCAGCTGAGGTTTTTTTTTCTGCAAGATATTGGGTTGGCTATAATCTGACTCTATTTTCATTCGGGAAGTGTGGAAATGACTGAAAAAAAAAAAAAATTCTACGTGTTTGTGAGGTTGTCGCTGCTTAACCCACCCACCGTATCGCAACTGACGTTCACAGAACTTCATAGTAATGCTGTCTTAACCATCTAACAAGTTATCGTCCAGGAGGAACTTGGTCATGGAAATCTGTTGCTGGCTCGCGGACCATTACTTCTAGGCAAGCGTCCTCCGTCGGTGACCAGGTCCCCTCTTTCCATCAGGCGAAATTGAAACCAAACGCAAGCCAAAGACTGTTCGTATAATAAATCAGTTCTTGTTTTATCTTTATTTATTTACAGGGTTTTTTCTATTAAGAATATGTCACTCCGATGATTGATTACAAATGACTTATATTTAAGAATTAATCTACCCGCAACCTTATACCGCTTATTTGCCAGTTGTCTCCCTTAGCCTGATGAATTGGCTTTTGCGCTATACTTATGCGACTGTTAAGAGTATTAAGTTTCTGGGGAGAGGGATTACACCTAAATTTGGATAATGCAAGCCAACGTTGAGCTGATAGTTTTACAGACCAATACAGCTTCGGGATGAAATTTGAAGTGGGGTTTTGTTTAAATTTTAAGAAAGGGATGAATTTGTCTGCAGTTTCATTCAGAATACTTAAAAATAAACTGTAAGTACTTGAAAGGTCATTCGGTAAACATAAATTGCAAAATGTTTGTTCTAAATTCCTTTTAAATGAATTCCAGTCTGCTTTGCCAAAGTTTCTCTTAATAATTGAAGGGAGATGTAACGTAAGCGTAAGTTATATATGATATAATTACAAAATCTCTAATATTTACAAGATATAACAACTGAATCTATAATTTTGTTTGATATAATGATCAGTTAATATGATAAAAGATTTATACAATTTTAAAATAACTAATTTTTATAAGCATAACATACATTGAATATAAAATCATTAGATATACCACTCAAAAAACATAAAACCTATTTAGTATAATATGATAAAAAGGCCTATTTAAAAACACAAAGCAAAATTGCATATTATACACATAACTTAGTCTGGTCTAATATTGATAAGTGGTAGCTTAACAAATATAGTATAGGTGGTGATGGTAGTAGTGGTGGTGGTGGTATAGTTGCATGAGTAGATAAATGATAATCATGATAAATTATATTTCTTTTTGCAAATAGGTTGCAAGTAACTCTTTTACACGTCAATATTTTTTTGTCGTATTAATCTAAATGAGGCCGATGTACCTAGTAACTGATTACCACCTGCCAAGCATGCATGCCACATGCTGCATGCAAGCAAGCATGCAGCATGCAAGGAAGCAAGGAAGCAAGCAAGCACGCAAGCAGCATTCACGTAAGCATGCAGCATGCAAGCAAGCATGCAGCATGCAAGCATGCAATATCATGTGTTAGCTAAAATAGCTTGAAAAATGCTAATACCCTTCGCCACGAGATGTGAAAGTGCTTTTTCAACTTTGGTTACATTGAAACAAAGGTTAGAAACCGTCTCAATGTGGAACATGACCAAAGATTCGTTAAAAAATCTTGCGAATATAACAAAACCAACTGTGACACTAACTATTTTTACTGAGTTATTTGTTGAGATATAAAAATTACGTTAAAATTGTAAGACTGATGGGCAATTTGAGGATAATAAAGATATTTTGTATTGTTTGCATTGATAAAGTTTTAAGGTTGGGGTAAAGCCTGTTTCCCTTATAAGGTCACAGGGGTAACAGTATTGAAAAAGTTAGGAACCACTTTACTAAAACAATCTACCCATTATGATCGTCTTGGTTATTATCTTTGTTTCGTTCCAAAACCTATGACACACTTTTTCAATTAACATTCCATGAAAACATTGTTACAAAAACGTTTCAAGTTTATGTGAATCATTACAGTGAAATGATTCATATTAAAAAGTTTACAATTTCAGAAGAATGATGCGTTTTGTGTTGTTTTTAGCTACGAATATTTTTTGTGTTGTTTGTTGAAATTTTGGAAACGCAAGAAATAATAACTTAAGGACTGGATTGTTTTTACTATATGATAATACAATACAAAACATTTGGGAGCATTCCAGCATGGTTCATGGATATACCGCCATGTATCGGTTACCGTAGCCAAAACACGGATGCGATGTTCTCAGCTTTTCCGGTTAATATCCCTTAGTCGCCTCATACGATACCCACGGGAGATGGGTTGGTCTATTATTTTTAGTTCCCAGATACCACACGGCAATTTATGAAAAGCTATATTATTATTTGATTAAACTTTATAATATTATTGCAGGCCAGCGTTTTCCTTATTTTGGTGCTTTTGGAACAATACCAGTGTAAGTATGATTTAAACATCATATTTTAATTAACCTGTTTGTTTGTGATTGTTTGTTTGTGTCACTTCTCCGCAATGGCATTGTCATCCATACTAATTTTAGGGGCCGTCTCCACGATCGTCGTGCAACGTATTTCTATAACAACTCAATCAACGTGTTTCCACACGGCGATAATATCGCGGCGATTCGACGAGTGAAAAAAACGTCAGCTCGCCGCGACTCTCTCGCTCGTGGAGACGGCCCCTTAGGCCCCTTCGGGGGTTATTTTGTTTTGTTTGTCTGTAACGTTGTCACGACCAAACCGCTGAACTAATTTTTATACATTTTAGTTCAGATAGATGGGAATCTGTGGTCGGTTACAGGCTTCTACTTTATGAAAATCTATTTCAACGTTCCATGCTTTAGTATTATCAATGCGAAAGTAACTCTGTCGGCGGGTCTACTAAGGCCACTTTAGCAGAATCAAAAAGCAAATCACGCTACCCGTCACTGACAAATTTTCCCAATCAATCTTGAACTTCATGCTTTAGCGATAAAGATGAAAATGAAATTTGACAGTTTGTTGTGTGATTAATAATTATTATGATTCTACTAAATCAGCCTTTTTAGACCCGCAGGTCGTTACCTTTTGATGTCTTACGTCTGAACGGATCTAGATGAAATTTGAATACAGGCTGGAGTATCTCATAGACTATTCTTTACCCCGAAAGAATATTACTTTCACATTTATAGTAACCTGTTATAGCGAAAGTAACTGTGTCTGTCTGTTTTGCTACATTTATATTGTACCTACCTGTAACCTAAATCCGCCTAACAACGCCCGCCTGCCAAGCGTGGCGATTATGGCAACCCCTCCCCCCGCTTTAGTGGAGGCTTATGTCTAGCAGTGGACGTCTTTCGGCTGTTATGATGATAACCTAAAAGAAGTTTTTAGTTTCAAAGTACATAACATGATTTGTTCGGAACCCTTGCGCGCGTGGCTGACCCATACTTCGCCGGCTTTAATTCTTCAGAAATTTTACCATTTAAAATACCGGTCCTAAAATTAAGGCAAGGTTTAGAGCATTACTTTATAAACAAAATGTCCCCGTAATAAGCTGGCAGTTTAAATAATGTTTTTTTTTTTTACAGGTGTTCCGTGTCTGGAATGGTTCTTACCACCACCAGTTTGCTTTTACGGCATCAATCCGCCGATCTATTATAACCCATGGAACCCTCAAAATCCGGCACTATTTTGGCCAACGTATGACACATCGTTTGGCGGAGGAGCAATGCAGAACGGAATCCCATACGGAACGCCATATGGAGGGCAGGGAAGTTTCAATAGTCCACCACCTCCACCACAGAATCTGACACCATCCGGAGGAACAGTGAACCAAGCACCTAATGAAACACCAAATGGGACTCCAGTACAAACACCAGTTGAGGTTGGGAACGGCACACCGCAGGGACAAGCACCTAATGAAACACCAAATGAGACTCCAGTACAAACACCAGTTGAGGCTGGAGATGGCACACCGCAGCCACAACTGTTCTACGTCACACCAGATGGCATTCGGGAGACTCCTGCAGAACCACTTGACAACGTGTGTCAAGAAATCCCGCCAACCCCTTGAGAAAACTTCCTTGAAAGCTATCACCACCCCACGGTGGTCCTCACCTTCTAGATTAGATTTTTTCGGATAAATAGCTTTGATTTTGTGCATTTAAGAATAAAGTAAATTGCATTTTTATTACAGTTATTTTAACTCATTTATTTTAAGTAAACTACTGCTCTAATGCTGGCCATAGACGTTCAAGTACAAGCAAATTTCTTCATGCCATTTGACAACTCATTTTTGAACAAATTTTGCCTTGTTTAATCAAATTACTTGAACGTTTATGGTCGTTTTGTCGGACGCACAATAAAAGTATTCCCAAAAAACGTTTTGGGAATACTTTTATTTTGCGTCCAGCTAGGGAGTGCAAATCCCTAACGGAATCCCTGATTGCTACTGCTTGGGGTCTTTAAGTTAAGAGAGAGGGGAGAGAGGTTATAAAATATAATAAAAACCTTATATTTCAGACAGAGTCCATTTTTTGGTTAGTATTCAAAAACTTAGAAACTAGTGTTAGTACTTACATTCTATCTAATTTTAACAAAACTATCATAATTACCTACACCACAGTCACATGTAGCCCTATCCAATGCCCCAGTATGGGGTTGTCCCACCTGTCCGCTATAGCTCTCAGTATGCCGTTGGGGCTGGCGCGTACCCGGCGCATGGTGGTAGCGCATCGCTTGCGCATGATTGCGTGAATGCCATCAATCTCCGCCTCCGCGAACATGCCGGATGCACTACAGTAGCGCGGCAACCCCATCAACACCCTAAACGCATTATTATATTGGACTCGCAGAGCGCTGTATGCCCTTCGCGTATAGTTGACCCACAGACTGCATGTATAAAATGACTGACACTACGCTCTAAACAACGTAGCCTTTACGGCAGTCGAGCATTTCGCAAATCTGCGAGCCAACATATTGCAGCGGACAGCCAACGCTCTGCGCTCACGCTCAATGTCCAGGTTGTTTTTAAGGTCTTCGGAAACCCAGTGGCCCAGATACTTGAAGGTTGTGACTTGCCTTAAGGGACTTCCGCAAAGTTTCAAATGTGGTACTATCGGATAGGTTTTAGTGCCTGCCTTAAAGACAAGTACCTCACTTTTCTTTACATTGTATCTGAGCCCATGAGTCTCCGCATACCTCTCACATATCTCGAGCAGACTCATCATTGCGTTAATCGATGGGCTCAGCAAGACCATGTCATCCGCGTAACTGATATTGCTGACGCATGTTCCGTCAACATATCATCCCTGATAAGTGTTGCTGAGCTCGACGATCAACCGGTTTATGTACAAGCTGAAGAGGCGGGGGGAGGTCAGGCCGCCCTGCCTCACCCCGCACTCCAGCCCCGCGACCGCGGCCGCGAGCCAGGCTCAAATTTTGTCATACATTTCCTCCCGGACGAAAACTTGTAAGATGGTTAAGAGAGCTTTATTATGGACCTCTGTGATCGTTAGCTGCGATTCAGTGGGTGAGTTAAGCAGCGGCAGCCTCCCAAACAGGTCGAAACATTTTTTTTTCAGTCCGTTCCTGCCGAATGAAAATAGTGTTAGATTATAGCCTACCCAATATCTTGCAGAAAACAAATCGTCAGCTGGCTGTATCTTGGTGGAAAGGTCGTCAGCTGATCACACGAACAAGTATCTTTTTTTTCAATTTTCAGTCATTTCCTCCCGATTTAAAACTATGTCAAATTTTAGCTAACCCAATATCTTGCACAAAAAAAAAACGTCAGCTGGCTGTAGCTCGGTGGGAAGGTCGTCAGCTAACCCCCTTCAGGGCGCTAGCTGACGACCTTCTCACCGATAAGCCACTGGAAGCTGATAGTTAATATGATCATGTAAGTAATTAACACAGTCAGCTGGCAAGATGCCGAGGGAAAACTCGTCAGTAGGTGCATTTAAATAGGCGATAGATGCTCCTACTTTACACGGTTCAGAGCATCAGCTGAGCCAACTTACGTATTTATTTGTTCACAATAGTATTTATTCTCATAAGAATCTAATAACACCGCATTTTGAAAGTTTACAACAGAATTTTCAAGTAAAATTTTGTACTGTAAAACAATTACGTAACTTGAAAATGTGATTTTTGTTTATGGAGGTATTGTTATAAATAAAAACAATGTTAAAAAAATAATTAAGTCGATAGGATATCCAGTTTTCGAAATATAAGGAAAAAGGTAAAGTGAAAGTTGGTTACATTGGAATTTGGTAAGTTTTTGTTCTAGGATTTGTTTATTCTTCATAGTTATGGATAAAATTATCATATTATAGAAGAAGGTATTACAAATCTAAATATGTATAAATTGTAAGTGGTTTTTATGGAAAAAATAGCAAATAAAGGCTCCAAAGTTTAATCTTTCATTCGGAGTACGAAGCATAAAGTCGAATAACTTTAGACACGTTATTTCCTCCAGGATAAAAATTGGTAAGCTGATAGTTAATATGATCTTGTAAGTAATAAAATAAACGAGCTGGCAAGATGCCGAGGGAAAAGTCGTCAGCTGGTGAATTTAATTAGGCGATAGATGCCCCCTTCAGGGCGCTAGCTGACGACCTTCCCACCGAGCTACAGCCAGCTGACGTTTTGTTTTCTGCAAGATATTGGATAAGCTATAATCTGACATCATTTTCAATCGGGAGGAAATTAATGAAAATTTGAAAAAAGAAAATTACATGTTCGTGAGATCAACATACCAACCATGTTCTGACAAATAAATTATGATTATGATTACGATCAGCTGACGACCTTTCCACCGAGATACAGCCAGCTGAGGTTTTTTTTTCTGCAAGATATTGGGTTGGCTATAATCTGACTCTATTTTCATTCGGGAAGTGTGGAAATGACTGAAAAAAAAAAAAATTCTACGTGTTTGTGAGGTTGTCGCTGCTTAACCCACCCACCGTATCGCAACTGACGTTCACAGAACTTCATAGTAATGCTGTCTTAACCATCTAACAAGTTATCGTCCAGGAGGAACTTGGTCATGGAAATCTGTTGCTGGCTCGCGGACCATTACTTCTAGGCAAGCGTCCTCCGTCGGTGACCAGGTCCCCTCTTTCCATCAGGCGAAATTGAAACCAAACGCAAGCCAAAGACTGTTCGTATAATAAATCAGTTCTTGTTTTATCTTTATTTATTTACAGGGTTTTTTCTATTAAGAATATGTCACTCCGATGATTGATTACAAATGACTTATATTTAAGAATTAATCTACCCGCAACCTTATACCGCTTATTTGCCAGTTGTCTCCCTTAGCCTGATGAATTGGCTTTTGCGCTATACTTATGCGACTGTTAAGAGTATTAAGTTTCTGGGGAGAGGGATTACACCTAAATTTGGATAATGCAAGCCAACGTTGAGCTGATAGTTTTACAGACCAATACAGCTTCGGGATGAAATTTGAAGTGGGGTTTTGTTTAAATTTTAAGAAAGGGATGAATTTGTCTGCAGTTTCATTCAGAATACTTAAAAATAAACTGTAAGTACTTGAAAGGTCATTCGGTAAACATAAATTGCAAAATGTTTGTTCTAAATTCCTTTTAAATGAATTCCAGTCTGCTTTGCCAAAGTTTCTCTTAATAATTGAAGGGAGATGTAACGTAAGCGTAAGTTATATATGATATAATTACAAAATCTCTAATATTTACAAGATATAACAACTGAATCTATAATTTTGTTTGATATAATGATCAGTTAATATGATAAAAGATTTATACAATTTTAAAATAACTAATTTTTATAAGCATAACATACATTGAATATAAAATCATTAGATATACCACTCAAAAAACATAAAACTTATTTAGTATAATATGATAAAAAGGCCTATTTAAAAACACAAAGCAAAATTGCATATTATACACATAACTTAGTCTGGTCTAATATTGATAAGTGGTAGCTTAACAAATATAGTATAGGTGGTGATGGTAGTAGTGGTGGTGGTGGTATAGTTGCATGAGTAGATAAATGATAATCATGATAAATTATATTTCTTTTTGCAAATAGGTTGCAAGTAACTCTTTTACACGTCAATATTTTTTTGTCGTATTAATCTAAATGAGGCCGATGTACCTAGTAACTGATTACCACCTGCCAAGCATGCATGCCACATGCTGCATGCAAGCAAGCATGCAGCATGCAAGGAAGCAAGGAAGCAAGCAAGCACGCAAGCAGCATTCACGTAAGCATGCAGCATGCAAGCAAGCATGCAGCATGCAAGCATGCAATATCATGTGTTAGCTAAAATAGCTTGAAAAATGCTAATACCCTTCGCCACGAGATGTGAAAGTGCTTTTTCAACTTTGGTTACATTGAAACAAAGGTTAGAAACCGTCTCAATGTGGAACATGACCAAAGATTCGTTAAAAAATCTTGCGAATATAACAAAACCAACTGTGACACTAACTATTTTTACTGAGTTATTTGTTGAGATATAAAAATTACGTTAAAATTGTAAGACTGATGGGCAATTTGAGGATAATAAAGATATTTTGTATTGTTTGCATTGATAAAGTTTTAAGGTTGGGGTAAAGCCTGTTTCCCTTATAAGGTCACAGGGGTAACAGTATTGAAAAAGTTAGGAACCACTTTACTAAAACAATCTACCCATTATGATCGTCTTGGTTATTATCTTTGTTTCGTTCCAAAACCTATGACACACTTTTTCAATTAACATTCCATGAAAACATTGTTACAAAAACGTTTCAAGTTTATGTGAATCATTACAGTGAAATGATTCATATTAAAAAGTTTACAATTTCAGAAGAATGATGCGTTTTGTGTTGTTTTTAGCTACGAATATTTTTTGTGTTGTTTGTTGAAATTTTGGAAACGCAAGAAATAATAACTTAAGGACTGGATTGTTTTTACTATATGATAATACAATACAAAACATTTGGGAGCATTCCAGCATGGTTCATGGATATACCGCCATGTATCGGTTACCGTAGCCAAAACACGGATGCGATGTTCTCAGCTTTTCCGGTTAATATCCCTTAGTCGCCTCATACGATACCCACGGGAGATGGGTTGGTCTATTATTTTTAGTTCCCAGATACCACACGGCAATTTATGAAAAGCTATATTATTATTTGATTAAACTTTATAATATTATTGCAGGCCAGCGTTTTCCTTGTTTTGGTGCTTTTGGAACAATACCAGTGTAAGTATGATTTAAACATCATATTTTAATTAACCTGTTTGTTTGTGATTGTTTGTTTGTGTCACTTCTCCGCAATGGCATTGTCATCCATACTAATTTTAGGGGCCGTCTCCACGATCGTCGTGCAACGTATTTCTATAACAACTCAATCAACGTGTTTCCACACGGCGATAATATCGCGGCGATTCGACGAGTGAAAAAAACGTCAGCTCGCCGCGACTCTCTCGCTCGTGGAGACGGCCCCTTAGGCCCCTTCGGGGGTTATTTTGTTTTGTTTGTCTGTAACGTTGTCACGACCAAACCGCTGAACTAATTTTTATACATTTTAGTTCAGATAGATGGGAATCTGTGGTCGGTTACAGGCTTCTACTTTATGAAAATCTATTTCAACGTTCCATGCTTTAGTATTATCAATGCGAAAGTAACTCTGTCGGCGGGTCTACTAAGGCCACTTTAGCAGAATCAAAAAGCAAATCACGCTACCCGTCACTGACAAATTTTCCCAATCAATCTTGAACTTCATGCTTTAGCGATAAAGATGAAAATGAAATTTGACAGTTTGTTGTGTGATTAATAATTATTATGATTCTACTAAATCAGCCTTTTTAGACCCGCAGGTCGTTACCTTTTGATGTCTTACGTCTGAACGGATCTAGATGAAATTTGAATACAGGCTGGAGTATCTCATAGACTATTCTTTACCCCGAAAGAATATTACTTTCACATTTATAGTAACCTGTTATAGCGAAAGTAACTGTGTCTGTCTGTTTTGCTACATTTATATTGTACCTACCTGTAACCTAAATCCGCCTAACAACGCCCGCCTGCCAAGCGTGGCGATTATGGCAACCCCTCCCCCCGCTTTAGTGGAGGCTTATGTCTAGCAGTGGACGTCTTTCGGCTGTTATGATGATAACCTAAAAGAAGTTTTTAGTTTCAAAGTACATAACATGATTTGTTCGGAACCCTTGCGCGCGTGGCTGACCCATACTTCGCCGGCTTTAATTCTTCAGAAATTTTACCATTTAAAATACCGGTCCTAAAATTAAGGCAAGGTTTAGAGCATTACTTTATAAACAAAATGTCCCCGTAATAAGCTGGCAGTTTAAATAATGTTTTTTTTTTTTACAGGTGTTCCGTGTCTGGAATGGTTCTTACCACCACCAGTTTGCTTTTACGGCATCAATCCGCCGATCTATTATAACCCATGGAACCCTCAAAATCCGGCACTATTTTGGCCAACGTATGACACATCGTTTGGCGGAGGAGCAATGCAGAACGGAATCCCATACGGAACGCCATATGGAGGGCAGGGAAGTTTCAATAGTCCACCACCTCCACCACAGAATCTGACACCATCCGGAGGAACAGTGAACCAAGCACCTAATGAAACACCAAATGGGACTCCAGTACAAACACCAGTTGAGGTTGGGAACGGCACACCGCAGGGACAAGCACCTAATGAAACACCAAATGAGACTCCAGTACAAACACCAGTTGAGGCTGGAGATGGCACACCGCAGCCACAACTGTTCTACGTCACACCAGATGGCATTCGGGAGACTCCTGCAGAACCACTTGACAACGTGTGTCAAGAAATCCCGCCAACCCCTTGAGAAAACTTCCTTGAAAGCTATCACCACCCCACGGTGGTCCTCACCTTCTAGATTAGATTTTTTCGGATAAATAGCTTTGATTTTGTGCATTTAAGAATAAAGTAAATTGCATTTTTATTACAGTTATTTTAACTCATTTATTTTAAGTAAACTACTGCTCTAATGCTGGCCATAGACGTTCAAGTACAAGCAAATTTCTTCATGCCATTTGACAACTCATTTTTGAACAAATTTTGCCTTGTTTAATCAAATTACTTGAACGTTTATGGTCGTTTTGTCGGACGCACAATAAAAGTATTCCCAAAAAACGTTTTGGGAATACTTTTATTTTGCGTCCAGCTAGGGAGTGCAAATCCCTAACGGAATCCCTGATTGCTACTGCTTGGGGTCTTTAAGTTAAGAGAGAGGGGAGAGAGGTTATAAAATATAATAAAAACCTTATATTTCAGACAGAGTCCATTTTTTGGTTAGTATTCAAAAACTTAGAAACTAGTGTTAGTACTTACATTCTATCTAATTTTAACAAAACTATCATAATTACCTACACCACAGTCACATGTAGCCCTATCCAATGCCCCAGTATGGGGTTGTCCCACCTGTCCGCTATAGCTCTCAGTATGCCGTTGGGGCTGGCGCGTACCCGGCGCATGGTGGTAGCGCATCGCTTGCGCATGATTGCGTGAATGCCATCAATCTCCGCCTCCGCGAACATGCCGGATGCACTACAGTAGCGCGGCAACCCCATCAACACCCTAAACGCATTATTATATTGGACTCGCAGAGCGCTGTATGCCCTCCGCGTATCCGTAAAGGCTACGTTGTTTAGAGCGTAGTGTCAGTCATTTTATACATGCAGTCTGTGGGTCAACTATACGCGGAGGGCATACAGCGCTCTGCGAGTCCAATATAATAATGCGTTTAGGGTGTTGATGGGGTTGCCGCGCTACTGTAGTGCATCCGGCATGTTCGCGGAGGCGGAGATTGATGGCATTCACGCAATCATGCGCAAGCGATGCGCTACCACCATGCGCCGGGTACGCGCCAGCCCCAACGGCATACTGAGAGCTATAGCGGACAGGTGGGACAACCCCATACTGGGGCATTGGATAGGGCTACATGTGACTGTGGTGTAGGTAATTATGATAGTTTTGTTAAAATTAGATAGAATGTAAGTACTAACACTAGTTTCTAAGTTTTTGAATACTAACCAAAAAATGGACTCTGTCTGAAATATAAGGTTTTTATTATATTTTATCAGTCGAGCATTTCGCAAATCTGCGAGCCAACATATTGCAGCGGACAGCCAACGCTCTGCGCTCACGCTCAATGTCCAGGTTGTTTTTAAGGTCTTCGGAAACCCAGTGGCCCAGATACTTGAAGGTTGTGACTTGCCTTAAGGGACTTCCGCAAAGTTTCAAATGTGGTACTATCGGATAGGTTTTAGTGCCTGCCTTAAAGACAAGTACCTCACTTTTCTTTACATTGTATCTGAGCCCATGAGTCTCCGCATACCTCTCACATTCTCGAGCAGACTCATCATTGCGTTAATCGATGGGCTCAGCAAGACCATGTCATCCGCGTAACTGATATTGCTGACGCATGTTCCGTCAACATATCATCCCTGATAAGTGTTGCTGAGCTCGACGATCAACCGGTTTATGTACAAGCTGAAGAGGCGGGGGGAGGTCAGGCCGCCCTGCCTCACCCCGCACTCCAGCCCCGCGACCGCGGCCGCGAGCCAGGCTCAAATTTTGTCATACATTTCCTCCCGGACGAAAACTTGTAAGATGGTTAAGAGAGCTTTATTATGGACCTCTGTGATCGTTAGCTGCGATTCAGTGGGTGAGTTAAGCAGCGGCAGCCTCCCAAACAGGTCGAAACATTTTTTTTTCAGTCCGTTCCTGCCGAATGAAAATAGTGTTAGATTATAGCCTACCCAATATCTTGCAGAAAACAAATCGTCAGCTGGCTGTATCTTGGTGGAAAGGTCGTCAGCTGATCACACGAACAAGTATCTTTTTTTTCAATTTTCAGTCATTTCCTCCCGATTTAAAACTATGTCAAATTTTAGCTAACCCAATATCTTGCACAAAAAAAAACGTCAGCTGGCTGTAGCTCGGTGGGAAGGTCGTCAGCTAACCCCCTTCAGGGCGCTAGCTGACGACCTTCTCACCGATAAGCCACTGGAAGCTGATAGTTAATATGATCATGTAAGTAATTAACACAGTCAGCTGGCAAGATGCCGAGGGAAAACTCGTCAGTAGGTGCATTTAAATAGGCGATAGATGCTCCTACTTTACACGGTTCAGAGCATCAGCTGAGCCAACTTACGTATTTATTTGTTCACAATAGTATTTATTCTCATAAGAATCTAATAACACCGCATTTTGAAAGTTTACAACAGAATTTTCAAGTAAAATTTTGTACTGTAAAACAATTACGTAACTTGAAAATGTGATTTTTGTTTATGGAGGTATTGTTATAAATAAAAACAATGTTAAAAAAATAATTAAGTCGATAGGATATCCAGTTTTCGAAATATAAGGAAAAAGGTAAAGTGAAAGTTGGTTACATTGGAATTTGGTAAGTTTTTGTTCTAGGATTTGTTTATTCTTCATAGTTATGGATAAAATTATCATATTATAGAAGAAGGTATTACAAATCTAAATATGTATAAATTGTAAGTGGTTTTTATGGAAAAAATAGCAAATAAAGGCTCCAAAGTTTAATCTTTCATTCGGAGTACGAAGCATAAAGTCGAATAACTTTAGACACGTTATTTCCTCCAGGATAAAAATTGGTAAGCTGATAGTTAATATGATCTTGTAAGTAATAAAATAAACGAGCTGGCAAGATGCCGAGGGAAAAGTCGTCAGCTGGTGAATTTAATTAGGCGATAGATGCCCCCTTCAGGGCGCTAGCTGACGACCTTCCCACCGAGCTACAGCCAGCTGACGTTTTGTTTTCTGCAAGATATTGGATAAGCTATAATCTGACATCATTTTCAATCGGGAGGAAATTAATGAAAATTTGAAAAAAGAAAATTACATGTTCGTGAGATCAACATACCAACCATGTTCTGACAAATAAATTATGATTATGATTACGATCAGCTGACGACCTTTCCACCGAGATACAGCCAGCTGAGGTTTTTTTTTCTGCAAGATATTGGGTTGGCTATAATCTGACTCTATTTTCATTCGGGAAGTGTGGAAATGACTGAAAAAAAAAAAAATTCTACGTGTTTGTGAGGTTGTCGCTGCTTAACCCACCCACCGTATCGCAACTGACGTTCACAGAACTTCATAGTAATGCTGTCTTAACCATCTAACAAGTTATCGTCCAGGAGGAACTTGGTCATGGAAATCTGTTGCTGGCTCGCGGACCATTACTTCTAGGCAAGCGTCCTCCGTCGGTGACCAGGTCCCCTCTTTCCATCAGGCGAAATTGAAACCAAACGCAAGCCAAAGACTGTTCGTATAATAAATCAGTTCTTGTTTTATCTTTATTTATTTACAGGGTTTTTTCTATTAAGAATATGTCACTCCGATGATTGATTACAAATGACTTATATTTAAGAATTAATCTACCCGCAACCTTATACCGCTTATTTGCCAGTTGTCTCCCTTAGCCTGATGAATTGGCTTTTGCGCTATACTTATGCGACTGTTAAGAGTATTAAGTTTCTGGGGAGAGGGATTACACCTAAATTTGGATAATGCAAGCCAACGTTGAGCTGATAGTTTTACAGACCAATACAGCTTCGGGATGAAATTTGAAGTGGGGTTTTGTTTAAATTTTAAGAAAGGGATGAATTTGTCTGCAGTTTCATTCAGAATACTTAAAAATAAACTGTAAGTACTTGAAAGGTCATTCGGTAAACATAAATTGCAAAATGTTTGTTCTAAATTCCTTTTAAATGAATTCCAGTCTGCTTTGCCAAAGTTTCTCTTAATAATTGAAGGGAGATGTAACGTAAGCGTAAGTTATATATGATATAATTACAAAATCTCTAATATTTACAAGATATAACAACTGAATCTATAATTTTGTTTGATATAATGATCAGTTAATATGATAAAAGATTTATACAATTTTAAAATAACTAATTTTTATAAGCATAACATACATTGAATATAAAATCATTAGATATACCACTCAAAAAACATAAAACTTATTTAGTATAATATGATAAAAAGGCCTATTTAAAAACACAAAGCAAAATTGCATATTATACACATAACTTAGTCTGGTCTAATATTGATAAGTGGTAGCTTAACAAATATAGTATAGGTGGTGATGGTAGTAGTGGTGGTGGTGGTATAGTTGCATGAGTAGATAAATGATAATCATGATAAATTATATTTCTTTTTGCAAATAGGTTGCAAGTAACTCTTTTACACGTCAATATTTTTTTGTCGTATTAATCTAAATGAGGCCGATGTACCTAGTAACTGATTACCACCTGCCAAGCATGCATGCCACATGCTGCATGCAAGCAAGCATGCAGCATGCAAGGAAGCAAGGAAGCAAGCAAGCACGCAAGCAGCATTCACGTAAGCATGCAGCATGCAAGCAAGCATGCAGCATGCAAGCATGCAATATCATGTGTTAGCTAAAATAGCTTGAAAAATGCTAATACCCTTCGCCACGAGATGTGAAAGTGCTTTTTCAACTTTGGTTACATTGAAACAAAGGTTAGAAACCGTCTCAATGTGGAACATGACCAAAGATTCGTTAAAAAATCTTGCGAATATAACAAAACCAACTGTGACACTAACTATTTTTACTGAGTTATTTGTTGAGATATAAAAATTACGTTAAAATTGTAAGACTGATGGGCAATTTGAGGATAATAAAGATATTTTGTATTGTTTGCATTGATAAAGTTTTAAGGTTGGGGTAAAGCCTGTTTCCCTTATAAGGTCACAGGGGTAACAGTATTGAAAAAGTTAGGAACCACTTTACTAAAACAATCTACCCATTATGATCGTCTTGGTTATTATCTTTGTTTCGTTCCAAAACCTATGACACACTTTTTCAATTAACATTCCATGAAAACATTGTTACAAAAACGTTTCAAGTTTATGTGAATCATTACAGTGAAATGATTCATATTAAAAAGTTTACAATTTCAGAAGAATGATGCGTTTTGTGTTGTTTTTAGCTACGAATATTTTTTGTGTTGTTTGTTGAAATTTTGGAAACGCAAGAAATAATAACTTAAGGACTGGATTGTTTTTACTATATGATAATACAATACAAAACATTTGGGAGCATTCCAGCATGGTTCATGGATATACCGCCATGTATCGGTTACCGTAGCCAAAACACGGATGCGATGTTCTCAGCTTTTCCGGTTAATATCCCTTAGTCGCCTCATACGATACCCACGGGAGATGGGTTGGTCTATTATTTTTAGTTCCCAGATACCACACGGCAATTTATGAAAAGCTATATTATTATTTGATTAAACTTTATAATATTATTGCAGGCCAGCGTTTTCCTTGTTTTGGTGCTTTTGGAACAATACCAGTGTAAGTATGATTTAAACATCATATTTTAATTAACCTGTTTGTTTGTGATTGTTTGTTTGTGTCACTTCTCCGCAATGGCATTGTCATCCATACTAATTTTAGGGGCCGTCTCCACGATCGTCGTGCAACGTATTTCTATAACAACTCAATCAACGTGTTTCCACACGGCGATAATATCGCGGCGATTCGACGAGTGAAAAAAACGTCAGCTCGCCGCGACTCTCTCGCTCGTGGAGACGGCCCCTTAGGCCCCTTCGGGGGTTATTTTGTTTTGTTTGTCTGTAACGTTGTCACGACCAAACCGCTGAACTAATTTTTATACATTTTAGTTCAGATAGATGGGAATCTGTGGTCGGTTACAGGCTTCTACTTTATGAAAATCTATTTCAACGTTCCATGCTTTAGTATTATCAATGCGAAAGTAACTCTGTCGGCGGGTCTACTAAGGCCACTTTAGCAGAATCAAAAAGCAAATCACGCTACCCGTCACTGACAAATTTTCCCAATCAATCTTGAACTTCATGCTTTAGCGATAAAGATGAAAATGAAATTTGACAGTTTGTTGTGTGATTAATAATTATTATGATTCTACTAAATCAGCCTTTTTAGACCCGCAGGTCGTTACCTTTTGATGTCTTACGTCTGAACGGATCTAGATGAAATTTGAATACAGGCTGGAGTATCTCATAGACTATTCTTTACCCCGAAAGAATATTACTTTCACATTTATAGTAACCTGTTATAGCGAAAGTAACTGTGTCTGTCTGTTTTGCTACATTTATATTGTACCTACCTGTAACCTAAATCCGCCTAACAACGCCCGCCTGCCAAGCGTGGCGATTATGGCAACCCCTCCCCCCGCTTTAGTGGAGGCTTATGTCTAGCAGTGGACGTCTTTCGGCTGTTATGATGATAACCTAAAAGAAGTTTTTAGTTTCAAAGTACATAACATGATTTGTTCGGAACCCTTGCGCGCGTGGCTGACCCATACTTCGCCGGCTTTAATTCTTCAGAAATTTTACCATTTAAAATACCGGTCCTAAAATTAAGGCAAGGTTTAGAGCATTACTTTATAAACAAAATGTCCCCGTAATAAGCTGGCAGTTTAAATAATGTTTTTTTTTTTTACAGGTGTTCCGTGTCTGGAATGGTTCTTACCACCACCAGTTTGCTTTTACGGCATCAATCCGCCGATCTATTATAACCCATGGAACCCTCAAAATCCGGCACTATTTTGGCCAACGTATGACACATCGTTTGGCGGAGGAGCAATGCAGAACGGAATCCCATACGGAACGCCATATGGAGGGCAGGGAAGTTTCAATAGTCCACCACCTCCACCACAGAATCTGACACCATCCGGAGGAACAGTGAACCAAGCACCTAATGAAACACCAAATGGGACTCCAGTACAAACACCAGTTGAGGTTGGGAACGGCACACCGCAGGGACAAGCACCTAATGAAACACCAAATGAGACTCCAGTACAAACACCAGTTGAGGCTGGAGATGGCACACCGCAGCCACAACTGTTCTACGTCACACCAGATGGCATTCGGGAGACTCCTGCAGAACCACTTGACAACGTGTGTCAAGAAATCCCGCCAACCCCTTGAGAAAACTTCCTTGAAAGCTATCACCACCCCACGGTGGTCCTCACCTTCTAGATTAGATTTTTTCGGATAAATAGCTTTGATTTTGTGCATTTAAGAATAAAGTAAATTGCATTTTTATTACAGTTATTTTAACTCATTTATTTTAAGTAAACTACTGCTCTAATGCTGGCCATAGACGTTCAAGTACAAGCAAATTTCTTCATGCCATTTGACAACTCATTTTTGAACAAATTTTGCCTTGTTTAATCAAATTACTTGAACGTTTATGGTCGTTTTGTCGGACGCACAATAAAAGTATTCCCAAAAAACGTTTTGGGAATACTTTTATTTTGCGTCCAGCTAGGGAGTGCAAATCCCTAACGGAATCCCTGATTGCTACTGCTTGGGGTCTTTAAGTTAAGAGAGAGGGGAGAGAGGTTATAAAATATAATAAAAACCTTATATTTCAGACAGAGTCCATTTTTTGGTTAGTATTCAAAAACTTAGAAACTAGTGTTAGTACTTACATTCTATCTAATTTTAACAAAACTATCATAATTACCTACACCACAGTCACATGTAGCCCTATCCAATGCCCCAGTATGGGGTTGTCCCACCTGTCCGCTATAGCTCTCAGTATGCCGTTGGGGCTGGCGCGTACCCGGCGCATGGTGGTAGCGCATCGCTTGCGCATGATTGCGTGAATGCCATCAATCTCCGCCTCCGCGAACATGCCGGATGCACTACAGTAGCGCGGCAACCCCATCAACACCCTAAACGCATTATTATATTGGACTCGCAGAGCGCTGTATGCCCTCCGCGTATCCGTAAAGGCTACGTTGTTTAGAGCGTAGTGTCAGTCATTTTATACATGCAGTCTGTGGGTCAACTATACGCGGAGGGCATACAGCGCTCTGCGAGTCCAATATAATAATGCGTTTAGGGTGTTGATGGGGTTGCCGCGCTACTGTAGTGCATCCGGCATGTTCGCGGAGGCGGAGATTGATGGCATTCACGCAATCATGCGCAAGCGATGCGCTACCACCATGCGCCGGGTACGCGCCAGCCCCAACGGCATACTGAGAGCTATAGCGGACAGGTGGGACAACCCCATACTGGGGCATTGGATAGGGCTACATGTGACTGTGGTGTAGGTAATTATGATAGTTTTGTTAAAATTAGATAGAATGTAAGTACTAACACTAGTTTCTAAGTTTTTGAATACTAACCAAAAAATGGACTCTGTCTGAAATATAAGGTTTTTATTATATTTTATCAGTCGAGCATTTCGCAAATCTGCGAGCCAACATATTGCAGCGGACAGCCAACGCTCTGCGCTCACGCTCAATGTCCAGGTTGTTTTTAAGGTCTTCGGAAACCCAGTGGCCCAGATACTTGAAGGTTGTGACTTGCCTTAAGGGACTTCCGCAAAGTTTCAAATGTGGTACTATCGGATAGGTTTTAGTGCCTGCCTTAAAGACAAGTACCTCACTTTTCTTTACATTGTATCTGAGCCCATGAGTCTCCGCATACCTCTCACATTCTCGAGCAGACTCATCATTGCGTTAATCGATGGGCTCAGCAAGACCATGTCATCCGCGTAACTGATATTGCTGACGCATGTTCCGTCAACATATCATCCCTGATAAGTGTTGCTGAGCTCGACGATCAACCGGTTTATGTACAAGCTGAAGAGGCGGGGGGAGGTCAGGCCGCCCTGCCTCACCCCGCACTCCAGCCCCGCGACCGCGGCCGCGAGCCAGGCTCAAATTTTGTCATACATTTCCTCCCGGACGAAAACTTGTAAGATGGTTAAGAGAGCTTTATTATGGACCTCTGTGATCGTTAGCTGCGATTCAGTGGGTGAGTTAAGCAGCGGCAGCCTCCCAAACAGGTCGAAACATTTTTTTTTCAGTCCGTTCCTGCCGAATGAAAATAGTGTTAGATTATAGCCTACCCAATATCTTGCAGAAAACAAATCGTCAGCTGGCTGTATCTTGGTGGAAAGGTCGTCAGCTGATCACACGAACAAGTATCTTTTTTTTCAATTTTCAGTCATTTCCTCCCGATTTAAAACTATGTCAAATTTTAGCTAACCCAATATCTTGCACAAAAAAAAACGTCAGCTGGCTGTAGCTCGGTGGGAAGGTCGTCAGCTAACCCCCTTCAGGGCGCTAGCTGACGACCTTCTCACCGATAAGCCACTGGAAGCTGATAGTTAATATGATCATGTAAGTAATTAACACAGTCAGCTGGCAAGATGCCGAGGGAAAACTCGTCAGTAGGTGCATTTAAATAGGCGATAGATGCTCCTACTTTACACGGTTCAGAGCATCAGCTGAGCCAACTTACGTATTTATTTGTTCACAATAGTATTTATTCTCATAAGAATCTAATAACACCGCATTTTGAAAGTTTACAACAGAATTTTCAAGTAAAATTTTGTACTGTAAAACAATTACGTAACTTGAAAATGTGATTTTTGTTTATGGAGGTATTGTTATAAATAAAAACAATGTTAAAAAAATAATTAAGTCGATAGGATATCCAGTTTTCGAAATATAAGGAAAAAGGTAAAGTGAAAGTTGGTTACATTGGAATTTGGTAAGTTTTTGTTCTAGGATTTGTTTATTCTTCATAGTTATGGATAAAATTATCATATTATAGAAGAAGGTATTACAAATCTAAATATGTATAAATTGTAAGTGGTTTTTATGGAAAAAATAGCAAATAAAGGCTCCAAAGTTTAATCTTTCATTCGGAGTACGAAGCATAAAGTCGAATAACTTTAGACACGTTATTTCCTCCAGGATAAAAATTGGTAAGCTGATAGTTAATATGATCTTGTAAGTAATAAAATAAACGAGCTGGCAAGATGCCGAGGGAAAAGTCGTCAGCTGGTGAATTTAATTAGGCGATAGATGCCCCCTTCAGGGCGCTAGCTGACGACCTTCCCACCGAGCTACAGCCAGCTGACGTTTTGTTTTCTGCAAGATATTGGATAAGCTATAATCTGACATCATTTTCAATCGGGAGGAAATTAATGAAAATTTGAAAAAAGAAAATTACATGTTCGTGAGATCAACATACCAACCATGTTCTGACAAATAAATTATGATTATGATTACGATCAGCTGACGACCTTTCCACCGAGATACAGCCAGCTGAGGTTTTTTTTTCTGCAAGATATTGGGTTGGCTATAATCTGACTCTATTTTCATTCGGGAAGTGTGGAAATGACTGAAAAAAAAAAAAATTCTACGTGTTTGTGAGGTTGTCGCTGCTTAACCCACCCACCGTATCGCAACTGACGTTCACAGAACTTCATAGTAATGCTGTCTTAACCATCTAACAAGTTATCGTCCAGGAGGAACTTGGTCATGGAAATCTGTTGCTGGCTCGCGGACCATTACTTCTAGGCAAGCGTCCTCCGTCGGTGACCAGGTCCCCTCTTTCCATCAGGCGAAATTGAAACCAAACGCAAGCCAAAGACTGTTCGTATAATAAATCAGTTCTTGTTTTATCTTTATTTATTTACAGGGTTTTTTCTATTAAGAATATGTCACTCCGATGATTGATTACAAATGACTTATATTTAAGAATTAATCTACCCGCAACCTTATACCGCTTATTTGCCAGTTGTCTCCCTTAGCCTGATGAATTGGCTTTTGCGCTATACTTATGCGACTGTTAAGAGTATTAAGTTTCTGGGGAGAGGGATTACACCTAAATTTGGATAATGCAAGCCAACGTTGAGCTGATAGTTTTACAGACCAATACAGCTTCGGGATGAAATTTGAAGTGGGGTTTTGTTTAAATTTTAAGAAAGGGATGAATTTGTCTGCAGTTTCATTCAGAATACTTAAAAATAAACTGTAAGTACTTGAAAGGTCATTCGGTAAACATAAATTGCAAAATGTTTGTTCTAAATTCCTTTTAAATGAATTCCAGTCTGCTTTGCCAAAGTTTCTCTTAATAATTGAAGGGAGATGTAACGTAAGCGTAAGTTATATATGATATAATTACAAAATCTCTAATATTTACAAGATATAACAACTGAATCTATAATTTTGTTTGATATAATGATCAGTTAATATGATAAAAGATTTATACAATTTTAAAATAACTAATTTTTATAAGCATAACATACATTGAATATAAAATCATTAGATATACCACTCAAAAAACATAAAACCTATTTAGTATAATATGATAAAAAGGCCTATTTAAAAACACAAAGCAAAATTGCATATTATACACATAACTTAGTCTGGTCTAATATTGATAAGTGGTAGCTTAACAAATATAGTATAGGTGGTGATGGTAGTAGTGGTGGTGGTGGTATAGTTGCATGAGTAGATAAATGATAATCATGATAAATTATATTTCTTTTTGCAAATAGGTTGCAAGTAACTCTTTTACACGTCAATATTTTTTTGTCGTATTAATCTAAATGAGGCCGATGTACCTAGTAACTGATTACCACCTGCCAAGCATGCATGCCACATGCTGCATGCAAGCAAGCATGCAGCATGCAAGGAAGCAAGGAAGCAAGCAAGCACGCAAGCAGCATTCACGTAAGCATGCAGCATGCAAGCAAGCATGCAGCATGCAAGCAACATGCAGCAGGCATGGTTTCTGTCACGGCCTCGGCGCTGGAGTACGCTGCACTCTAGGGGTAGGGTAGACAAGACTACGTGGAGTCGGTTTTGCAGCGATTTGTTTCTGTCACTAAATTTTGTAGCATAACATGATTACCGTCAAACTGTACAACTTTGCCCAAATTTCTTGCGTTTTTCCATTCGACTTCAAATATTTTTTTTAAATAATTTTACTTTTAGTTGGTGATTGTCCTACATCATTCATAAATGTAATTTAATTTTCATATAATAAATGAAAACATCAAGGCAATGACTGTTTATGTGCTAAAATCATCAATTTGGAACGCGGGCCAAATTTTGCAGAAACCTTCGAAACTTCGGTATTTTCTATCTTAAAAACAGCAGGTTTCGCGATAATATTTTATTGCTAAGCGTTTATTTAAACCTTCATATTACCTGTCAAATTTGAATGGGCAAAGTCACAACATTTTTTTTTGTAATTTTCCTTTCAAATGCAACGACGAACTCGGGATGTCACTTTTTATTTTAATCAGTACATTTTACACAGGTACGTTATGATCTCATTGCTCGCTCTTAAACATTAATTTAGAATATTTCTACTTTAATTTTATCCGTCGAGGGATCCCGAACTCTTTTCTGCCTCCCGACTTGTCCATATCAACTAATTCATCCAGAAATAAATGAGAACTTGATGACTTCAACAAAATTAACAAAATATGCATAACTAATGGAGGAGTTATTGAGCTCCTAAGATTTTTTTGACGTGACAATGTCTAATAAATCGATGAACGCTGGCTGCACGCACTAAAAAGGATGACCCATTGTCCCGTAACGTTCATTGTAACGTTACGCTCATTTTTTACTTAGAGGTTTGAAATTAATTTAATTTAAAATTAAGTATATTGTATGTAATCGTATGTTTTTAACCGACTTCAAAAAAAGGAGGAGGTTATCAATTCGACTGTATTTTTTTTTATGTTTGTTACCTCATATTAACCGACTAGGTGAACCGATTTTCATGATTCTTTTTTTATTTGAAAGCTGGTGCTTCCCGTGTGGTCCCATTGCCACCACGTCAGGATCTGATGATGGAAACCCTGAGAAATCGAGGGCAACTCTCGAAAATTGTAGGCACGCATTTGGTAAAAACTTGATATTCGTGTGTATATCGGGTGATACTACAAAAGAATGAAAGTTTGGATCAGACCTGATGATGGAGACGACAGAGAGTCAAGGGAACTCCACATCGGTATGTAGGAACTACCAAGTGTTTGGCCTTATTTCATTCGTATTGACGAGACCTTTACACCGAAAGCACTTAGTTTTATTTTCATAACATAATATCACCGGTACGCCGGTACGCTGTGAATGGGTACGCAGGTACCACTAAAAAGTGAAAAATAAAAACAATTTTACAAAAAATGAAACCGACTTCCAAAACAAAACACTACAAAGTATAAAATAACTTTAATTTCGGAAGTCGGTGTCAAAAACCGAAATAACCAAAAACACCGACTTCCTAAATTAAAGTTATTTTATACTTTGTAGTGTTTTGTTTTGGAAGTCGGTTTCATTTTTTGTTCTGAGTTGTCACGTTAAACTATCGTCCGGAAACCGAATTCACAGACAGCCAATTTTTTAGAAAAAAAAAACTATTTTTTAGAAACAAGTTTCTTCTTAGGATATTTAAATATTACAAGCATTAAACAATTTGATTTCGAGGAAATTAGTACATATATATAAAGAAATCAACAAACAGACAAAAATCTAACAAATTAAAGAAATTTACTTTATAGCTCATTCGTAGTCACCCTAAATAATTGGCAAAAACATTAAATGACCCTACCTATTAAAAAAATAAATATCACATGTTGGCTAGTGATTAATTAGGTTTTATCCTTTGTATACTCTCTCATTAGATCTGCATTACTTAGATTGTAAAACTATGTAAAACAAAATACCAACTTATCTAAAAAAAAGGGTTGTCACCTAAATGTTAAATTAGATCTTAATTTAACATTTTTTTTTACTATATATAGGCATACGTTTGACCACAATCTTACCTGATGGTAAGCGATGATGTGGTCGAAGATGGAGCACGTTTGCCTAGAAGCAACCTATTCACTCTTGTCTTAAAGACTCCCAGGTTGTAGCTATCTGGAAACACAGACTCTGGCAGGGAATTCCACTCCTTAGCTGTACGCACTATGAATGTGTTCCCAAAACGTTTAGTGCGTGTGGGTGGGATGTCCACCATGTACCGGTGGCGCATCGCGGTTCGTCTTGTGGTCCGATGATGGAACGGGCTTGGCGGAATTAAATCATGCAATTCCGTCGCACACTCCCCAAAATGCAAGCGATAGAAAACCGACAGGCCAGCAACTCGGCGTCGATGCTCAAGGCTTTGGAGCTTCGACTCGACGAGCCTGTCATTACCGATGATCCTCTTGGCTCGTTTCTCAATTGACTCAAGAGCATCAAGCTGGTATTTGGCAGATCCGTCCCAAAGATGAGAGCAGTAAGTACTCCATACACGATCGAACTTGCGCTTGATAGAGCTTGACCCTTTTTTTTAAGGATGGGAAATCATCAAATAACTCCCCGCGCTCTGGGTGAAGCAGGAGGGAGTGTCAGACTCTTACTGACTAAAACTCACCCGTGTTCCTCCTAGTGCCCTTTGCGTTCTAGGGCTGCGGTGACGCTTTCGAACAAATTCCGCAACCCTGGCAGGCCTAACGGTAACAACCCTAACGGTAATATTATGGTGGGCATAGACGTAACTTTTGCTTCAGAAAAACTAATTTGACATAAGAATTAAAAATAATAAATAAATAATAATAATAATAATTTTATTTAATTTGAATTTAAGAGAGATTTTTCGTCGGATATTCGATTTTTCTTGTGTATGTATAACTTATTGAGAATGGTAAAAACTTACCATTCTCACTCATAATGACTTACCTGCTGTAATTACAAATAGAGTTTCGAAAAAAGTTTTTTACACGACTTTTGGTCCGCCAAATAAACCATCAACTTAAACACAATTTAACATTTCACATTTGGAAAAATTAGTTACGTAGTGTTGTCAGAGATTAAAATTTCTTCGAAAGTTAAATAATAAACGAAACGCAAAAATGTTGCCTGTTTTTGAAATACATATATGTGATAAGTGACGGCCTGGGCAGACTCAGATTAGTTGGACAATCTTGAAAGGTTTTACGGTATTGACTTTTTATGACAATATATTAATTTTAAACGATACACCTAATGATTTTCGATTAAATAAACCTTATATCAAATAATGTATAAACGAAATAAGTTTTAGAGTATGTAAATGTGTTGTGTAAAGAAATTATATGAACAGTTGGTATATCTCACGTTCAGCGCCTTAAACCGTCCAAGTGAGGTAAAGGTATGTTAGGGAATGACTTTTGTAAGACATTATACATTTCTGCATTTGAACGCGTCGCTGCAGCGCTGGTCGCGTCAAATGCAGAGATGTATGAAGTTACTGCCCGCGCCGCCCATCGCGCCACTGAGTTCGTGTCCGCAGCCTAAATGATTGTCTACTAGACGAACTCGTGTATGTGTACCATCATGCAAAGAAAAAAAAATGGCGGTCTATAAGCGAGTCGTGCATAAGACTGCCTCTGTGGCCAGTTTTATAAGACCAGCTGACGTGATGAGCATTAAAATCACCTAGGATTAAAGTCTTGGAAGGCCATAAAGATAACAGACTCTGTCTCTGAATTCTGCTGAGTGATAAAGATTCTAGATGGAAAATAGACTATACACAATATACGTAAGTAAAGCCTTCTGAAAATCCGTGTAAACAGCGTCAACCTGTACCCGGCGGTCCATATTTTCAAAGAGATAGTTCACAAAGGTCATTTGGCGGTGGTAGAGCGACGTTTGACAAAATCATGTTGATCGGGTATGATAAGATGACGGATATGAGGATATAGCGCACTGTGTACAAGTTGTTGTAGATTCTTACATCGAGAGTAGATTTCAAAAATCTTAGAATTTAAAATATTTAGAATTTGGTTTCAGCATTTGGTTTGCAGAGTACTTTTCTATTTTTAGGGTTTCGTACACAAGGGGTAACCAACGGAACCCTATTATTAAGCCTTCGCTGTCCGTCCGTCCGTCTGTCTGTCAGCGGGCTGTATCTCAAAAACCGTTAGCTGGACAGTTGAAATTTTTATTGAGCGTGTATTTCCGGTGCCGTTATAGCATCAAATAATAAAAAACTAGCCAAGTGCGAGTCGGACTCGCGTGCAAAGGGTTCCGAACCAATTTCAATTTTTTTTTTTTAATTTAATTTTATTTGTTTTTTTCTGTCTTTTTCTGTAATCTTTATGTACAGAACTATTATCGGCATGTTTTAAAAAAAAAAACTAATTTTAGACTCAGAGTTTCGGGGATAAGGCCCCCCCCCCCTAATGTCCGAAACTCTGAGTCTAAAATTAGTTATTTAATATTCAGAAAATAGTATTTTTTTGTCTAATTTCTTTAATAATTTCAAAACTATTTATTTTTAAAGCATGAAAAACAAAATAATTCAAACCCTCGCAGTAAATCCTTTCATTTGATGTCATGTTTTTAATTTTCTAGTTTATCTCCCAAAAGTGACACCCCATACTCAAAATTTAAACATTTGCGTAACGCGTCCGTGTTTGGGTCACAAAAGTCCACATATATACCCAACAGAATCGGTTTAGTAGATCCGAAGAAAACTAACTGTGACAGACGGACAGACAGACAGACAGACATCCGAGTGATCCTATAAGCGTTCCGTTTTTTACGGATGTTCGGAACCCTATAAATTAATTAAATTAAAAATGAAAGGGGCTCATACAAGAACCTTGTTTATGGTACGGAACCCTTCGTGTGAGTGTCCGACTCGCAATTGGCCGGTTTTAGGGTTCCGTACCTAAAGGGTAATCATCGGAACTCTATTACTAAGTCTCCGCTGTCCGTCTCTCCGTCCGTCTGTCTGTCAGCCGACTGTATCTCAATTACCGTCATAGGTAGACAGTTGTTTGTGTAAGTATTTCTATTGCCGCTATAACATCAAATAATAAAATTAAAGTTTAGGTTACGGAACCGGTTTTTCTTTAGAAATCACAAATAAAAAATATAGAATAGAAAAAAAATATTCATAACGAAAGTCATGGAGCACTATATCGATATCACGATTCTGTCTCTAATATTCATCATCACTACTGTCACTACTTCAACTAATAGTTGTTAGAACCATTTTTAATTAATAACATTTCTTCACTTGTTAAATTGAGGTACAAAATTGTAAAACTCTGACACAAGGCTAGTCCACCTGTCGAAATTGTTGTACAATTTACAAAACGTGTAATTTTGTAAATACAATTATGCGTTCAATAAAACAGTTTTCCTTACAAATATGTAAAGAGAAAATGTTTATTAAACAGAAATAAGTAAAATTGGTTCGGAACTCTTTGCACGCCAGTTCGACTGGCACTTGGCCAGTTTTTTTATAGCGGCAATAGAAATACACGCTCAACGAAAATTTCAACTGTCTAGATATTACGGTTTTTGAGATACAGCCCGCTGACAGACAGACGGACGGACGGACAGCAGAGGCTTAATAATAGGGTTCCGTTGGTTACCCCTTGTGTATGAAACCCTAAAAATAGAAAAGTACTCTCTAAACCAAATGCTAAAACCAAATTCTAAATATTTTAAATTATAAGATTTTTGAAATCTACTCTCGATTTTAGAATCTACAACAACTTGTTCATAGTGCGTTATATCCTCATATCCGTCATCTTATCATACCCGGACAACATGGGAACAAAATGGGATTGTAAAAAAAATATAAAAATGGATAAAATCACTAACTTTAATGACACGGAGGCACTCTTGTAGTACATTAAATAAATACTAAATAAGTAGTCATAATCATAAACAGTATTCATAAATACGAAATGCGCATCACGCCATAATCACACGTATATATCATGTTCTCTTCATTTAAGATTTTCTGTATTGCCTTGATCATTTTGCAATAATATTTCTGAGTGTACTGGTTGCTCATTTAAACATGCATTTACAGCCGAGATACTAAATTGCATATCTCGATGTCCCTTTACCTGTACTACTACAAGATGTTGATATAACGGGTTTTGATCTGGAAACTTCATTAACATCGCAGCGCCTCTGTTACGTGCAAAGTATCCTTTGAGCCCTCTTGAATGCGAATCAAATAAATAATTACGATCGTTCAATTTCAATACTGCTACAGCAATATTTGTTTGACATGTTTATAATTCCTTTTTGTGTCATGTAAAAAAAGTAAAAGAAAAGTATCCTTCGAGTACATCAGACGGTGTACTGATATTAACGACTCCAATGACAGTATCAACTTGAATATTAAGACTTAATTCTGTTCGAGCTACTGAAAGAGAAGGTAAAAGTTCCTCTGTATTTAAAAATTGTGGCCTCACTACCAGTCGTGACATGCACTGATTGAAGTACGTATTTCCGGCCAATAAAACACGATCCACATCTGAACAAGCCCATGTTTCCAACGGTTGTATGCAGGAATAGGCGATTGCAGTCGTAGCATTTGCCGTACATTGACGATTACGAGAATTTTCTTCAAATTCTTCGCTGCCTTGATGAGAAGACCCACGCAAGATGTATTTGTCATTTCCCAACGATTTTAAATGAATTTGTCGCTCGATTCTTCATCATGAGTTTCATTTTGTGAAGTAACTAGGTATATCTTCCAAAATACTTGACTGCAGTAAGTTCTACATTTGTTATATTTCAATTAATATGCACATTAGAATACAAATGATTATTAAGTATAAAGCCCTTTTAATTTTCTTATTATCTACTGAGAACCTTCTATTGTGGGTTACATTTTCAAGATTTTCTATTACAATGCTCCTTCCAGTACTTGCAGCATTTATCGGAAGCTGCTCTATTACTTCTTCTCAGGGACCAGACAATCCCGCTTAAGAGTTAAGCCTTTTGTTAAGGTAAGCCGTACATGAGGTAACTCATATCGCAGTGTTACCTTTTGATCGAGTTACATCTTCGAAACCCAGCCAAACGGTTACCTACCATCTTTATTATGGTAAACACGAGAAGGCGTTAACCCCTTCAATGGCTTAAGCCTTTGAAGAGGTTACCTTCACGAAAGCTTTTATTCGGGTTACCCTGAATTACGTAGTAAACTCGAGCTCCATGTAGATGTGGGATACTTGCACCCCAGCGGCGCCTCATTGCCTTACTATTTTTATTCAGTTATTACGAATTTGACAACAAGTGACGAAAGTGGACAGATAAGCGAGCTAATAATTAGGATGAGTAACACAAGTTAGTGATTACTATTTAAAGTACTGAGTTAGGTACCTTAATAATAATATTGTGACGTGTGAATGAATTATATTTGTTACTAGTTGACCCGCGCAACTTCGTCTGCATCACAATTTTCATTACTTCTCCGCTCCTTTTGGTCTTAGCGTGATGATATATAGCCTATAGCCTTCCTCGATAAATGGGCTATCTAACACTAGAATTTTTCAAATCGAATCTGTAGTTCCTGAGATTAGCGCGATCAAGCAAACACACAAACAAACTCTTCAGCTTTATATATTAGTATAGATTGTTATTATGTTAATTTACTAGTAACAACTGAATAACTTATCTTTTAAGTTCCTACTTATTTATTTATTTAGTAACATATATTTTTATTATTATTCTTATGGGATTGATTGTGTTTAGGGTGACGCTAGCGATACTCATGATGATGATGTACGATTCCAAGAATATAGTTAGCCGCTTTTTACAGAGAATCAAGACGAATTCCAGAGTACGATTACTAGCAATGGCGGCAATAATATGCATGAATAGGTTTAAAAACTTTAAACTGTGTACTCGTAGGTATAGCATATTTGGTTCGATTTAAACTCTGGCGGTTGTGAAGAAAAGTGCCGACCGACGATAAGCGCGTGCACGTCTCGCGCGCGATCTTTTTATTTTAATAAAAACTCGAAAAGTGCGAGTTAGACTAGCGTGCAAAGGGTTCCTAACGAATTTCATTTTTGTAACATGTAAATTTAACACTATAGACGTTTTATAGGTTTTCCTGTAATCTATAGGTAAAGATCTATGATCTCCATTTTTTCAAAATTTTAGGCTCTGTTGTTTCGGAGATAAGGGGGGGAATGGTCATTTTTTGTCTTATTTCTTGAATAACTTCAAAACCATTTATTTTAAAAATTATGTTATATACAATACTTAAAAATATAATTAAAACTCTCACAGTAATCACACGATTGCACGTGAGTCCGATTCGCACTTGGCCAGTTTTTCTATGGGAGCTTGGCATAGCACCCTCGCTGCCATTTAGTCTTTTTTGTTTTTCAAAGTAGCGGCGCATGATTTAACGTGCATAAACACGGTGCTATTTTAGTCGTCTTACAAAGGTACCCGACAAATACTGCCTCTAGGCTCGATTATATTTTAAAAATAATTCATTAAGATGGTAAGTACGATAAAATAAATATTGTACTTGAATGTACAATAATATAACAATAATCTCGCCAACGTGACACTTTAAGGCACCATGGTTCTAACATTTTTGTTTGTTTAAGTGTATGTTAGACAGTGCGCTTAAACTTTAAAAAAAATATCTAAATGTCAGCTCCCATAGAAAAAAGTTCGAACCCCTTTCAACAGGATCGGTAGAGTAAGTTTGGAGAAAATCTGCTATGACAGGCGGACATAAAGACAGGTAAACCGACAACTGAATGATCCTGTAAGGGTTCCATTTTCGCAAACGGATGTTCGGAACTCAAAAAACGTTTAAAAACACATACATAAGTAGGGACTACATTTTTTAAGTCCTCTCACTAGGTTGACACTTATAGGTACTTATTTATGTATGAAATACTAAAACAAACAACATTGGCATAAGACCAGTCATTCATTACTTTCTTAAGGCTTATTCCATACTTACCATTTGAGGCAGTGCTTTATTTTTGGGAGAAACTTTCAAAAGAAAAACTCAAGAAGATAATATTTTTAAAACTAACGAACTAAATAAGTACCTACTACTTTTCAGGTTTCACCGAATGCGGCTTTAATGGTACGTGTAACGAATCAAAATCTTTAAAACAAAGTAAAATTAACATAAATAAAAGGAAATATGTACCCGAGACGGCAATAAATGAAAATAAAGATACTTGTGAATTTCAAAATGATTATGGTGCAAACAGTAATCCGAAGAGGAAAAAAGTCGAAGAATCGTGTGAGAACGTTACAGATAATTGTAGAGAATGTATTCACTGTTTTTTGACAAGAAGCTGGATAAAAGAAATTATTATTTTGGAAATTTACTAATAGGAGAGCTTCAGTTTTTGCCTCCATGTATAAGATCACGCGCCTACATTAACATTTTGAAATACATCAAAACACTGAAGCATAATCATTTAAATAATAATTTTTGTTACACTAATCAGTCTTTCATTTATTTTGTCACTAGAGTGAAATCACATTTGTCAATAATGTTGAATGAATGATGACGAATTACAGTTGATTTAAATAGAGTTAAGTTAGTATAACACACTAAAAATAAACAATAAAACACACACACACACACTCTACATAAATTGACTTGGCCATCGCATTAAATCACAATGTATCTCACAAGTAATACATATTATATTAAATTAGATCGTTTAGTGCCATTGCCAAGTCAATCTTTTTATTTAAAACATTTTTAATATTGATATGAGATGTTGTTAGGTTAGCTAATTACGTAATAACTTAAGGCAGAAGGATCCTTAAGTAGGGACTGAATAAATAAACCGACTTGATATTATATGGATCTCACAAATTTACGTAGAAGAACTGAGTTGCGAGACTTGGTTTTCTTAGAAGTTATTTTTTTGATGGCGTTATATTTGCTTGTGTCAATTTATGCATCGTATACATAATATCGGTGTCACAGATAGAATATCTCCCTAAATTCCTTGCTTAATATAGAAGTACTACAACATACACTTTGCCGTGTGGTATCCGGCAAGTAAAAAGAATAGACCAACCCATCTCTTCCCGTGGGTGTCGTATGAGGAGACTAAGGGATATTAGCCGGAATGATAACAACGCATCCGTTTCTGGCTCCGGTGACCGAAACATGGCGGTATAGCCATGAACCATGCTGGAATGTTTCCAAATGCCGAACCTTACAGCTGGCAGCAGCAGCACTATAAGAGAAAGCATTCCTTGCCTGTCCTTTAAAACCTTTTTGCCCGTAACGGCCGCTCAAGTGGACAATTTTCATGAAATCTTATCCGAGAAATGAGGCGCACCTCCATCTCAGAGAGACAGTCCAGTTCTGGTGGCGCAGGAGAAACAGTCATGTTATCCCAAAAGGAATTCGATGGGCACTGATTTTTTTACCATTTGATAGCACATCTAGTGCAACAAACAAAGCGGTCAAGAGCGTCTAGGGGTACGACTGCAATAGAAGAAGAAACCACGCTTCGCGATTGTTTTCTATACAGAAGTTTTTTACATGAATAACACTCCACATTTGCTTTCTGAAAAATGAAATCATTGAATGTTGCATCATCATTTGCAATAACTATCGTCGGACACGGGAATTTGCTCTCCAATTTGACATTCTTTGTTCTCGTGTGAGAGGTGATTCATTACCACACGACAGCGTTGCATGTTGTCTCATGCAATCCAGTCTCAAGTTGTGTGAAGATGGTGATTCGAGATCACAAACATTTAGGTACCTATGCATTTGTTCGCGACGCATAGATCGAGACGACGGAGACTCCAATTCCCATTCTTTGCAGTCGCTGTGTTTGGGTGGATGGTGATTCGTTGTCACGTCTATGCTTAGAGCGTACATTAATATTTTTTAAGCTCTTTACGAAATTCTTGGGAAAGCTGACTGTAGAGTACTACAATCAGCAAACAAGACAGAGAAAGAAGTCAGAAGACAGAGACAAGATCTCAGTAGAGATCTTGTCTCTCTTTGCTTTTTTAAACGTTTGTCACGTTTAATAGGTGATTCCTTTTACAATGTAGCAATCTTAGTTCTATTATTTTTGTTAGTCTTAGTTTTTCGGGATAGAGCCGTTTTTAATCGGTACAATGCAAGATGGTCAAGCTCAACAAATACTATATAATATTTATACCTACTTGAGGTAGGTCTCGTCTGTTTCAGTACGATAGTGTAATACTTATTTATAAATTATTTGTCGATACAAACTGAACAAGCGTATCATCTTCAATTGCAATATCATCTCAGCGGCAATGTGCCAAATACTTGTCTGTAACGACAACACGTCACGTTCGTCGTTCGTTTTTTCAGAGTGCGACGTTAAAATATCGGCCAAGTACGAGTCGGACTCGCGTGGAAAGGGTTCCGAACGAATAATATATTTTTAACTTCCTACTTTAAAATCATAGACTTCTTACACAGGGTTATTTGTAAAACACCATCTCGAAAAAAATATCAGCTGTTTCATACAAAATGCAATATTTAGCCAATGAAAATGTATGAAACAGCTGATACTTTTTTCGAGTTTTCAGGATTGGTCTCAAAGTAAAAGTTGTTTATAATCATGTGTTCTTTCAGTGCCTAAGAGGTTGTTGGTGTTTTACAAATAACCTTGTATATTTCGGAATTTAAAATTATAAACGAAAAATAGTTTTGAGACCCATCGATGAGCTCTTTCATTTAATATGTCACAAGGTTCAGGTGGCAAATAGTTATTTATACCATAGTCACGAGTTTGTAAAACCAATTTCCGTACGTATGTCATACAACGTTTTTCAACCATTTTGCGAGAAAACAGTACAATACATAATGAAACTTTTTGTTCTTAGATACCTATCTATCAGTCATAAAGTCGCAACAATCTTTGACGTTCCTAAATTGAAATTGACGCGAATTTGCAAATGGTGCCACGTGCGCGTGGTCAAGTTGCAATATCGGATCTGTGCAGTGAACGCAAAAAAACATGGAAGCATTCCTAGCCCCAAAAAATGACCCAACGCAGATTGTGCCGCGGTAGGCAGGGTTTACCGATTGTGCTGCGCACACTTTCAGTCCGTCCGCAATAGGTGCCAGCGGCGGTCGAAATTATTGTTTACCGGTTTTCACTTGTTAAATATTTTAAAATGCCTTCTTGTGGTGCATAAATAAATTACACCTGCATAAAAGAATGCTAGAATGAGTTTTCACGTGTAAGTAAATTGCTATTTATTATATTTCTATTAAAAATGAAGACGGATAATGAATTACCACGTGGTCTATAGGGATGATGTTTTGCCAACCAAACAATTTACTTTTGTATGTAACAATAATGACAGCTCTTTATTGTTTTGATTACAATCTTTCTCCCTTTTTTTAAATTCAAAGCCACTATGCAAAATAAAGTAAGTTATTGTTGGTACCTACATAAAAGTTCCTTTAATAGCGTAAAGAAAAAGGAGATCTTTGCTGTATTAAAGAAATATCTTTTTTTTACTCTAGTCTAGGTCAGAGATGACAGAGACAAAGTCTACGATGGAGCGAGCTTACCCAGAAGGAGCCTGTTCACTCTAACTTTGAAGAGATTAGGGTCGTAAGCGTTTGAAACACAGACGCAGGCAGAGAGTACCACTCCTTTGCTGTTTTTCAGAACTAAGTTCATTAACGCGGGTTGCGGTGGGAGTTGAGTGGTAGAAGACGTTAAACTGTATATTCTAGATGGCGGCAACTCATATATTCTTCGTTATGGGTGTCGTTTTCATAGGTTTTGAGGGTGCTAAAGCTGATAGGGTAGTTCACATATAAATCCAAGATAGCGATAATTGAAAATGTTTCGCCATGGGTGTCGTTTTCATAGTTTTCAAGGGTGCTAAAGCCGATAGTGACGGCATGACGTCAGTGAAAATTTTGTCCTTATGTTAAACCACACATGAAAAGAAACTTCGTTCCATACTGTGCTTCCCCGACCACACACGTTTTTTATGCTTCTTTAATTCACTATATTATCTTATGGCAACAAAGTGAATGGACACCAATTAATTAAAAAAAGATATGCTCGGTCCATTTTGGAAATGACAATTGTGTAAAATAAATAAATGAAAAATAATAAATTAAAAACAGACCACACATTTTTTATTTACCTTATAAATTAAGCTTAACACTCTACTCTATTTAAATCCAAATCGTAATGAAATATGGTTTATTTTTAACTGTGCATCATGGGTGGTAAAAATATTGTTCGTGTGGGTTGGCGAATCAGCGAAGTCGTTTCGATGTATGAGTTTGTTTGGAATTTTGTGTCAAGATGCGCGCTTAGTTCCCTTGAAGTAATGCTTCCATGTTTTTTTGCGTTCACTGGATATGTGATTGTACTGCATCAGACTGCTTGAAAAGTGACTTGTTAAGAACTTTTTAGTCGTTTTTACCGGTCGGGTTTTTTGACAAAGTATTTTTTTATTTTCTACATTGTAGTGAGTTACATTTTTGGAAACGTCTTGTTTTATCTTGATACCTTACTCGATAGCTTTAAAAGAAAAAAAAATAAAGACATTAAAGACTGGAATCTCAACAACATCTTCATGATTCAGATATCCTTGTAGTTTGAGAGTCTTTACCGCTCGTATTTCCAGCCCCGGAAAAACATCATGAGGATCTACTACCCTTTTTTTAAAAGATGGGAAATCATTAAATGACTCCTCCCACCCTGGGTGAAGTAGAAGGGAGTGTCAGATTCTTACTGTCTAAAATCCATATGTGTTCCCCCTAATGCCCTTTACGTCTCTGGGCCGCGTAGACTCTTTCAAACAAATTCCGCAACATGGATCTACTACTAATGCTTTGAAATACTTCGACATATTTGTCATCTCCTGGTACTTGTGAATCTTTAACGCTCACTGTTCCAGCGCCGTACAGATAAGAAAAAGAGGCTCTCTTATCCTACTCTCAAACTCAAGAAGGAGAGGCGGGAGATGATTCTGCAGTGTTCAAATGATGCGTTCAAATGTCCGCAGCTCAATAGACGGATCTCCATGTCCTTGAAAAGCGACCTCTGCCGCTTTAATAAAGACGCGCTGAAAGGATTTAAGACGCGATAGAGCGGAAATAAGGGACACTCGAAGACTCTACACTCGAAGTTGCAGGTGAGTACGTATGAGTAGGGACAATCGGCCCAGTTAGGTAGGGCTAACTTCGAGAGAGGTCATTAGTCGAAATTGACTCGGCTGAGCGGCCTTCGGGAAGTGGCGTGGTATCTTCTCGTCTCACATATCACAGTGTCTCAGAAGAAAGTTTATGACCAGTGCGTGTTGCCAGTGATAACTTCATCATCATCATCATCATATCAGCCGTAAGACGTCCATTGCTGGACATAGGCCTCCCCCAAGCGTCGCCGCAACGATCGGTCCTGTGCGTCTCGCATCCATCGGCTACCCGCGACCTTCACCAGGTCATCGGTCCACCTTGTGGGAGGCCTTCCAACGTTACGTCTTCCGGTACGCGGTCGCCACTCCAGAACTTTACGGTCCCATCGACCATCTGTTCTGCGAGCAATGTCCTGCCCACTGCCACTTTAGTTTGGCGATCCTTCGGGCTATGTCGGTAACCTTGGTTCTCTTGCGGATATCATCATTCCTGATTCCATCACGCAAGGAAACTCCAAGCATTGCCCTCTCCATTGCCCTTTGAGTGACTTTGAGCCTTCTGATGAGGCCCATTGTAAGCGACCACGTTTCAGTTACGTATGTCATCACTGGCAACACGCACTGATCATAGACTTTCGTCTTGAGACACTGTGGTATGTGGGACGAGAAGATACCGCGCAACTTCCCGAACGCTGCCCAGCCGAGTGATAACTTATGGAACCGAAATGTTCGCTCACAATTGGCCTCATCAGAAGTCTTAAAGTCACTCAAAGGGCAATGGAGAGGGCAATGTTTGGAGTTTTCTTGCGTGATGGAATCAGGAATCAAGCAAAAGAACCAAGTTTACCGACATAGCGTCCTTTAAAAAGTTTAGCTCTTACAAGTTTTGCGTATTTTAGTTTGGTTGGGAACAATTTACTTGCGACTCACACTTGACCGTCTTTTCATCTATAAATTTCAAATTTTGTGTAACCCAGATGACAATCAGACGTCGTTTTTATGGTAAAATGCTTAAGTTAATTAAATTTCCTATTAAATAGTTACAAAAAAGATGGTAAATACCACTCAAAATTTTGAGAACTTCGCGACGAAAAATTTTGTTTAGGATGTCTCTTGTGACGTCTTTTTTTCAATGTTCTAGACCATTTTTATATAATGCGAAATATCTTTGTAAAATGCTTTACTTTAAAGCCTTGGCTATATACTGTACTTTTTTCCGCTTGAAAATGTATTTACCAGTATCGAGATCTCTGCGACGAAAAAATGGGCATTTTTCGGTGCTCTAAAGTATAGCAGCCCCTTAAATAGTCCACCCAAGGAAGGAAAATAAGGGGAAATAAGTCGTATACAAGGTTACTAGGTAATTCGACGTATATCCGTCCGGTACTGATAGGGGGGCCCAAATGAAATGCAGCAAATTGAACCCCCAATATGTATGGCCGAAATTCAATCGTTTTCGAGATATTGGAATTTTACTAAAATAGAAAACTACATATGGAATGGTTACCATTACAAAATGATCTTCTTGAATTAAGCTATAAACATGATTAAAAGTTCTTAATTCAACAAAATTATTAAAATTAAAATGATGAGTGATTTAGGAATATTATCTTACCAATGTATTCATTTTACTTTTCAAAAAATGTTGTCTCGTTTAAAAAATTACTATCAACTTAATCGTTCAAACAACTAAAACAACTTGCCTCTTCTGTAAGCTTTCCAAAAAGGTATAAAAGTTAATTTAAAGACATAATAATATGGCATGAGTTTGAATCGGCGCGAGGAGAGAAGATCATCTGTGTTTTTGTTTAGGATCCTCGCTAAAACATCCGATGATACTAGCGAAATTCTTCGTGATGGGCCACAGATTAAAAATGACTGTCAGAAAAAGTAAAGCTCACTCATTTTAAGTTCTTCAAATTCAACATCATTAAAAATGGAAGATACGAAATTGCTAATGCTTATTCATTTTAATAAGTATTTTTAAGTTCAAATTATGACGCCAAATAATAAAACATAACAAACCGAAACAAGAATTAAAAATAATGATCGATTACGAATTAACCCAATGAGAGATAGGTGAATAGCAAGATAACAACACACGTTCTTGCGCGTCGAAGAAGTCATCGCGTCGGGAGACCGCTAATAATACTTATTCTTAGTAAATACAAAAGATTTGCGGTCTCCCCAGGCGAAGATGCTTGGCCCAATGAATCGTACCTACATATCAAACTAAAAAGATCAATAGAAATTATATTTTACTTTTTAAAGATTTTTTTTTGTCGGGGTTTTTTATAAAATAACTATTTTGCGAGTAAAATAAAATTGTATATATTTTTTCAAACGTCATCTAAAACTACTCCAAATTTCAAGTTGATAGCATTAACAGTTCTTGAGATATTCAGTCATGGTAGACGGACAGACTGAGTCGCACCATAAGAGTTCATTTTTACCATTTTTGTACGGAACCCTAAAAATGCATTCAAATCCCGAGTAGGTAGTTGGTCGTCAGCTATAAATATCTTTATTAAACACAACGACTGCGTTTTCTCAATGTATTCAGCCAGTGTAGTTTAGTACCACGTACGGGAAAGTTGTGTTTTGAAAATAAGTTGATAGTGCTTCAAAAAACATGAAGCTGTTTGTAAGTGTTATTATTTCAGTTTTTGAATTGGTCGTAGTTATGCCAAAATATTCAAATCCACAGCAAGTTCCAATTGAGAAAATTAGAATTCGTGTTCGGGTGGTTTTCTTTTTTATGTTAATAGATATGGCTGTGTGAAGTGTGTCATTTCAAAGAAGTGTATAAAAATGATTTTATAATTAGCATTATTTCCATATATGTATTTTTGTTTCTCCGGTAGACATTTCGTAAAAACCAGCTTGGAACGTTAACATCGTCAGAATTTTCGTCTGAAGCACTAAATTTTTTTGTAACATTTTAAACAGTCAATATATTTAAAGAGGAACATTAAGATCGGCTTAGTAGGAGGGCTTTTGACTTTTTTTCCGGTTTGTAATAAAACTTAGGGACAACCCGCGTTGCCAAGATACTCGTAGTTGGAGGCAAAGGTCCCATAAGCGAATTTTACATTTCATTGTGCGCCCCAACTTAAGTGGGTCTACACGATACAGACTTTTGTCAGCACAGACTTTGAACTCTCAACAAAAAAATCTATCACACTAACATTTGTCTGCACAGACAATTTCTATGGAAGTTTGTAGAAGTCTATATCGTGTGGATGGTCAATCAGTAGAAAAAATAAGATAAATGGGACTTCAATAGAAAAAGTTTCAATCCCTTGGTGGTTCCGAACCTGAGGGTAATTATCCCCATGGGGATCAGCTATTCTGTAGGGTAACAAAAAAACTATTAATAAAATTAAGACCTTAACTTACAAAACACGTAGCTAGATAGTAACCATATAAAATTATAGATTGCCGCATAGTAAGTACCGCACTTGGCATCTCTTTCTGTAATAATTGGTAAATATTAAACCAAACAAAAATACATTTGAAAATTATTCTGTGGTTCAACATTTATCTGCAGTAGTAGACTCACTGCAGGAACATTTTTCATCTACCTCTTGGTTAAGACCATTTACTATCGATGATTACACTATTGAAGATGAAGACGTAGCAGCTTATGTGGATATTCTTGACCTACGTTAGAATACCACTTGCAGAGTAGTATTTCATAATTATAATCTCAGCACTGTTTGGCGAAAAGCTAGTGCCGAATATCATGTGTTAGCTAAAATAGCTTGAAAAATGCTAATACCCTTCGCCACCAGATGTGAAAGTGCTTTTTTAACTTCGGTTACAATGAAACAAAGGTTAGAAACCGTCTCAATGTGGAACATGACCAAAGATTCGTTAAAAAATCTTGCGAATATAACAATACCAACCGTGACACTAACTATTTTTACTTAATTATTTGTAGAGATATTCAAAATACGTTAAAATTGTAAAACTGATGAACTGACTGAATTTGAGGTTAATAAAGATATTTTGTATTGGTTGCATTGATAAAGTTTTAAGGTTGGGGTAAAGCCTGTTTCCCTAATAAGGTCACAGGGGTAACAATATTGAAAAAGTTAGGAACCACTTTACTAAAACAATCTACCCGTTATGATCGGCTTGGTTATTATACTTTGTTTCGTTCCAAAAACTATGACACATTTTTTCAATTAACATTCCATGAAAACATTGTTACAATAACGTTTCAAGTTTATGTGAATCATTACAGTGAAATGATTCATATTAAAAAGTTTACAATTTCAGAAGAATGATGCGTTTTGTGTTGTTTTTAGCTACGAATATTTTATGTGTCGTTTGTTGAAATTTTGGAAAAGCAAGAAATAAAACATAAGGACTGGATTGTTTTTACTATATGATAATACAATACAAAAAATTTGGGAGCATTCCAGCATGGTTCATGGATATACCGCCATGTATCGGTTACCATAACCAAAACACGAATGCGATGTTCTCAGCTTTTCCGGTTAATATCCCTTAGTCGCCTCATACGATACCCACGGGAGATGGGTTGGTCTATTATTTTTAGTTCCCAGATACCACACGGCAATTTATGAAAAGCTATATTATTATTTGATTAAACTTTATAATATTATTGCAGGCCAGCGTTTTCCTTGTTTTGGTGCTTTTGGAAGAATATCACTGTAAGTATGATTTAAACATCATATTTTAATTAACCTGTTTGTTTGTGATTGTTTGTTTGTGTCACTTCTCCGCAATGGCATTGTCATCCATACTAATTTTAGGGGCCGTCTCCACGATCGTCGTGCAACGTATTTCTATAACAACTCTTTCAACGTGTCTCCACACGGCGATAATATCGCGGCGATTCGACGAGTGAAAAAACGTCAACTCGCCGCGACTCTCTTGCTCGTGGAGACGGCCCCTTAGGCCCCTTCGGGGGTTATTTTGTTTTGTTTGTCTGTAACGTTGTCACGACCAAACCGCTGAACTAATTTTTATACATTTTAGTTCAGATAGATGGGTATCTGTGGTCGGTTACAGGCTTCTACTTTATGAAAATCTATTTCAACGTTCCATGCTTTAGTATTATCAATGCGAAAGTAACTCTGTCGGCGGGTCTACTAAGGCCACTTTAGCAGAATCAGAAAGCAAATCACGCTACCCGTCACTGACAAATTTTCCCAATCAATCTTGAACTTCATGCTTTAGCGATAAAGATGAAAATGAAATTTGACAGTTTGTTGTCTGATTAATAATTATTATGATTCTACTAAATCAGCCTTTTTAGACCCGCAGGTCGTTACCTCTTGATGTCTTACGTCTGAACGGATCTACATGAAATTTGAATACAGGCTGGAGTATCTCATAGACTATTCTTTACCCCGAAAGAATATTACTTTCACATTTATAGTAACCTGTTATAGCGAAAGTAACTGTGTCTGTCTGTTTTGCTACATTTATATTGTACCTGCCTATAACCTAAATCCGCCTAACAACGCCCGCCTGCCAAGCGTGGCGATTATGGCAACCCCTCCCCCCGCTTTAGTGGAGGCTTATGTCCAGCAGTGGACGTCTTTCGGCTGTTATGATGATAACCTAAAAGAAGTTTTTAGTTTCAAAATACATAACATGATTTGTTCGGAACCCTTGCGCGCGTGGCTGACCCATACTTCGCCGGCTTTAATTCTTCAGTAATTTTACCATTTAAAATACCGGTCCTAAAATTAAGGCAAGGTTTTGAGCATTAGTTTATAAACAAAATGTCCCCGTAATAAGCTGGCAGTTTAAATAATGTTTCTTTTTTACAGGTGTTCCGTGTCTGGAATGGTTCTTACCACCACCAGTTTGCTTTTACGGCATCAATCCGCCGATCTATTATAACCCATGGAACCCTCAAAATCCGGCACTATTTTGGCCAACGTATGACACATCGTTTGGCGGAGGAGCAATGCAGAACGGAATCCCATACGGAACGCCATATGGAGGGCAGGGAAGTTTCAATAGTCCACCACCTCCACCACAGAATCTGACACCATCCGGAGGAACAGTGAACCAAGCACCTAATGAAACACCAAATGGGACTCCAGTACAAACACCAGTTGAGGTTGGGAACGGCACACCGCAGGGACAAGCACCTAATGAAACACCAAATGAGACTCCAGTACAAACACCAGTTGAGGTTGGGAACGGCACACCGCAGGGACAAGCACCTAATGAAACACCAAATGGGACTCCAGTACAAACACCAGTTGAGGTTGGGAACGGCACACTGCAGGGACAAGCACCTAATGAAACACCAAATGAGACTCCAGTACAAACACCAGTTGAGGCTGGAGATGGCACACCGCAGCCACAACTGTTCTACGTCACACCAGATGGCATTCGGGAGACTCCTGCAGAACCACTTGACAACGTGTGTCAAGAAAACCCGCCAACCCCTTGAGAAAACTTCCTTGAAAGCTATCACCACCCCACGGTGGTCCTCACATCCTAGATTAGATTTTTTCGGATAAATAGCTTTGATTTTGTGCATTTAAGAATAAAGTAAATTGCATTTTTATTACAGTTATTTTAACTCATTTATTTTAAGTAAACTACTGCTCTAATGCTGGCCATAGACGTTCAAGTACAAGCAAATTTCTTCATGCCATTTGACATGCCGGATGCACTATACTAGCGCGGCAACCCCATCAACACCCTAAACGCATTATTATATTGGACTCGCAGAGCGCTGTATCCCCTCCGCGTATAGTTGACCCACAGACTGCATGTATAAAACGACTGACAATACGCTCTAAACAACGTAGCCTTTACGGCAGTCGAGCATTTCGCAAATCTACGAGCCAACATATTGCAGCGGACAGCCAACGCTCTGCGCTCACGCTCAATGTCCAGGTTGTCTTTAAGGTCTTCGGAAACCCAGTGGCCCAGATACTTGAAGGTTGTGACTTGCCTTAAGGGACTTCCGCAAAGTTTCAAATGTGGTACTATCGGATAGGTTTTAGTGCCTGCCTTAAAGACTAGTACCTCACTTTTCTTTACATTGTATCTGAGCCCATGGGTCTCCGCATACCTCTCACATATCTCGAGCAGACTCATCATTGCGTTAATCGATGGGCTCAGCAAGACCATGTCATCCGCGTAACTGATATTGTTGACGCATGTTCCGTCGACATAACAACCCTGATAAGTGTTGCTGAGCTCGACGATCAACCGGTTTATGTACAAGCTGAAGAGGCGGGGGGAGGTCAGGCCGCCCTGCCTCACCCCGCACTCCAGCCCCGCGACCGCGGCCGCGAGCCAGGCTCAAATTTTGTCATACATTTCCTCCCGGACGAAAACTTGTAAGATGGTTAAGAGAGCTTTATTATGGACCTCTGTGATCGTTAGCTGCGATTCGGTGGGTGAGTTAAGCAGCGGCAGCCTCCCAAACAGGTCGAAATTTTTTTTTTTTCAGTCCGTTCCTGCCGAATGAAAATAGTGTCAGATTATAGCCTACCCAATATCTTGCAGAAAACAAATCGTCAGCTGGCTGTATCTTGGTGGAAAGGTCGTCAGCTGATCACAGGAACAAGTATATTTGTTTTCAATTTTCAGTCATTTCCTCCCGATTTAAAACTATGTCAAATTTTAGCTAACCCAATATCTTGCACAAAAAAAAACGTCAGCTGGCTGTAGCTCGGTGAAAAGGTCGTCAGCTAGCGCCCTGAAGGGGGCTAGCTGACGACCTTCCCACCGATAAGCCACTGGAAGCTGATAGTTCATCTCTCTCTTACTGGATCATGTAAGTAATTAACACAGTCAGCTGGCAAGATGCCGAGGGAAAACTCGTCAGTAGGTGCATTTAAATAGGCGATAGATGCTCCTACTTTACACGGTTCAGAGCATCAGCTGAGCCAACTTACGTATTTATTTGTTCACAATAGTATTTATTCTCATAAGAATCTAATAACACCGTATTTTGATAGTTTACAACAGAATTTTCAAGTAAAATTTTGTACTGTAAAACAATTACGTAACTTGAAAATGTGATTTTTGTTTATGGAGGTATTGTTATAAATAAAAACAATGTTAAAAAAATAATTAAGTCGATAGGATATCCAGTTTTCGAAATATAAGGAAAAAGGTAAAGTGAAAGTTGGTTACATTGGAATGTGGTAAGTTTTTGTTCTAGGATTTGTTTATTCTTCATAGTTATGGATAAAATTATCATATTATAGAAGAAGGTATTAGGAATCTAAATATGTATAAATTGTAAGTGCTTTTTATGGAAAAAATAGTAAATAGTTATTTCCTCCCGGATAAAAATTTGTAAGCTGATAGTTAATATGATCTTGTAAGTAATAAAATTAACGAGCTGACAAGATGCCGAGGGAAAACTCGTCAGCTGGTGAATTTAATTAGGCGATAGATGCCCCCTTCAGGGCGCTAGCTAACAACCTTCCCACCGAGCTACAGCCAGCTGACGTTTTGTTTTCTGCAAGATATTGGATAAGCTATAATCTGACATCATTTTCAATCGGGAGGAAATTAATGAAAATTTGAAAAAAGAAAATTACATGTTCGTGAAATCAACATACCAACGATGTTCTGACAAATAAATTATGATTATGATCAGCTGACGACCTTTCCACCGAGATACAGCCAGCTGAGGTTTTTTTTTCTGCAAGATATTGGGTTGGCTATAATCTGACTCTATTTTCATTCGGGAAGTGAGGAAAAGATTGAAAATATTTTTTTTTTTTTCTACGTGTTTGTGAGGTTGTCGCTGCTTAACCCACCCACTGTATCGCAACTGACGTTCACAGAACTTTATAATAATGCTCTCTTAACCATTTTACAAGTTATCGTCCGGGAGGAACTTGTCATGGCAATCTGTTGCTGGCTCGCGGACCATTACTTCTAGGCAAGCGTCCTCCGTCGGTGACCAGGTCTCCTCTTTCCATCAAGCGAAATTGAAACCAAACGCAAGCCAATGACTGTTCGTATAATAAATCAGTTCTTTTTTTATCTTTATTTATTGACAGGGTTTTTTCTATTAAGAATATGTCACTCCGATGATTGATAACAAATGACTTATATATCTAAGAATTAGTCTACCCGCAACCTTATACTGCTTATTTGCCAGTTGTCTCCCTTAGCCTGATGAATTGGCTTTTGCGCTATACTTATGCGACTGTTAAGAGTATTAAGTTTCTGGGGAGAGGGATTACGCCTAAATTTGGATAATGCAAGCCAACGTTGAGCTGATAGTTTTACAGACCAATACAGCTTCGGGATGAAATTTGAAGTGGGGTTTTTTTAAACTTTAAGAAAGGGATGAATTTGTCTGCAGCTTCATTCAGAATACTTAAAAATAAACCGTAAGTACTTTAAAGGTCATTCGGTAAACATAAATTACAAAATGTTTGTTCTAGATGCTTTTTAAATCAATTCCTGTCTGCTTTGCCAAAGTTTCTCTTAATAATTGAAGGGAGATGTAACGTAAGCGTAAGTTATATATGATATAATTACAAAATCTCTAATATTTACAAGATATAACAACTGAATCTATAATTTTGTTTGATATATTGATCAGTTAATATGATAAAAGATTTATACAATTTTAAAATAACTAATTTTTATAAGCATAACATACATTGAATACAAAATCATTAGATATACCACTCAAAAAACATAAAACCTATTTAGTATAATATGATAAAATGCCTATTTAAAAACACAAAGCAAAATTGCATATTATACACATATGTATGTATGTATGTAAATCGGGCTGGTTTCCGCAACTCCACGACTAAGCGCGTATTTTGCGTGCAGGTGGGACAAATGTGTCATTCGATCCACCCCAGCTCCCCAAGGAAGGCCAGCAACGCCTTGGTGTTACCAACTATCTCACAGAGGGTACCTGGGTTACCGAAGTACTTGGCCCTGTAATCCGCGACTACCGGGCAGCTTAGAAGCAGGTGTGCTGCTGTCTCATTCTCCTCCATGCAGGCTCTGCATAGCGGGCTGTCAGTGACTCCTATAGCATAGAGGTGTTTATTAAAAGACCCGTGGCCTGTTGTTACGGCTGTGACTGTACGCAACTGTTGTTTAGTCAGTCTTAGGGCTTGTTTTGTAAATCGGCCATCTATTGAGGGAAGTGCCTCTTTGGCCTGCCTACACTCACCATGGTCAACCCATAGCTTGTGATGCCTATCTCCGGTGCGTTTCCTTACCAGATTGCGTAGGTAACCGAAAGGCAGAGGTACGATGGGTTCGGGTCCCATCACTGCCATACCCCTTCTGGCGAGTTCATCCGCCGCATCGTTGCCTCGGGATTTGCTGTGTCCTTTGATCCATTGAATGGTTACTTTATTGTGTCTACCAACCTGATTAAGACGTTGATGACACTCGAGAATCAGCCCAGAGTTGACCGTGTGTTATACACATAACTTAGTCTGGTCTAATATTGATAAGTGGTAGCTTAACAAATATAGTATAGGTGGTGATGGTAGTAGTGGTGGTGGTGGTATAGATAATCATGATAAATTATATATCTTTTTGCAAATAGGTTACAAGTAACTCTTTTACAAGTCAATATTTTTTTGTCATATTAATCTAAATGAGGCCGATGTACCTAGTAACTGATTACCACCTGCCAAGCATGCATGCCGCACGCTGCAAGCATGCATCATGCAAGCAAGCATGCAGCATGCAAGGAAGCAAGCAAGCACGCATGCAGCATGCACGTAATCATGCAGCTTGCAAGCAAGCATGCAGCATGCAAGCAACATGCAGCAGGCATGATTTCTGTCACGGCTCCGGCGCTGGGGTACGCCGCACTCTAGGGGTAGGGTAGACAAGACTACGTGGAGTCGGTTTTGCAGCGATTTGTTTCTGTTACTTAATTTTGTAGCGTAACATGATTACCGTCAAACTGTACAACTTTGCCCAAATTTCTTGCGTTTTTGTATTCGACTCCAAATATTTTTTTAAATAATTTTACTTTAAGTTGGTGATTGTCCTACATCATTCATAAATGTAATTTAATTTTCATATAATAAATGAAAACATCAAGGCAATGTGCTAAATTCATCAATTTGGAACGCGGGCCAAATTTTGCAGAAACCTTCGAAACTTCGGTATTTTCTATCTTAAGAACAACAGGTTTCGCGATCATTTTAGAAAAAAATATAAATGTATCATAAGATTTTATTGCTAAGCGTTTAAACCTTCATAATTATTACCTGTCAAATTTGAGTGGGCAAAGTCACAACATTTTTTTTGTAATTTTCCTTTCAAAGACAACGACGAACTCGGGATGTTACTTTTTATTTTTAATCAGTACATTTTACGCAGGTACGTTATGATCTCATTGCTCGCTCTTAAACATTAATTTAAAAAAAAATAATAATAATAATAATTACTCGGCTGTCAAGTCAACTGACAAAAAGAAATTTTCATCCCGTATTTTTACCAAATTTTATTTAAAAAACCCACACATTATGCATTTTATATGGAATAAAACAAGATAAAAAAACAGAACTATATTACAATAATAATTTATATACGAAATGGAAAGATGAAAATGGACAATAACGAAAAACAATGTTGACAAGAAGCCGGGCACGATTGCAAGACGCACTAACACCATCTTCGGGTTCGTCGCTCAGCTCCGCCTCGCAGCCGCCGGGACCAGCGCCAGCCGTGAGTCCTGAGATTCCGGTAGCTGCAGTTGCGTCGAGCTCGAGCGACGAATACTTCTCGCCGCCGACGACACCACCACCTGCGCGTCGGCGCGGGCGAGGCCGACCACCGGCCTGCTTGGGACCTCGAGGCCCACCGGTCTCTGATAGGGTCCCCGCTATCGGTGGAAGTGTGCAGCGCATGCGATGGACACAATCCATTAACGAGAATGTCATGCGCTCATACTTTGGGGCTACAGAGGGGGGAACTAACCTGACTGCGTACCGTGGTCGGATGCTCTCTCTGTTTCAGGTACTTGAACCAGCTGTCAACGTGTCGGCCCAACGACTGTCGGATCAAGTGCGCGTCATCCAGCGTAACCGTATGTTGGATGATAGTGTACTTGATCGCCTCCGAACTGAAATGTGTAGCCATGTCATTGCTACTTCGTTGCAGACTGTGGCACCACAACAGTCAACGCAGATTCCTAGCCACGCTGACGAGGAGAGTAATGACAGGGTTACAAACGTAAGTACCCAGTGCAATGACGAATTGAGGAGTGCTTTGGAGTGTGCTATTCAGGAATATCGCTACATGCCGCCTGAACTTAGACCACGTTTACCTCGTTTGCCCATGCATAACAAGAACAGGGCGCTGGTGGCTGCTCTGGATTCGCAGTTGTCACATCATTTTGATGACTGCGAAGACCTCACTGATGCACACTCGATAATGTACTGCGCGGCTGTAGCGGCATGTCGTGTAGCTCATGTCAAAATAACCAATGACAGAGTTACACGACCAAAACCAGCCATACCAGCTTGGCAGTGCAGGATCGAGCGTCATATCGGTGAGGCCAGAGCGCTAATCGGCAAACTGACCTGCTTCAGGGAGGGCAACAGTCGCCGTAGAGTGATGCGCTTTGTGAGACGGGCGTTTTCGGGGACTGATGTCAATCCCCGAGACTATATATCTCGTGTCACAGAGCGCATCGATTTCCTGAAGCAGATGGTGTATGCATGGGCAAGCCGTATTCGTAGGTATAGGCGGCGAGTGGAGCGATACACCCAGAATCGCACATTCCGAAGTAATGAAAGGTGGGTATATAGGGATTGGGAGCGACCGGACCAAGGTGTGACTGATATGCGCCTGCCGGATGATGATGCCATGTGTTCATTCTGGCGCAGCATCTGGTCGGTCCCTGTCAGTCATACTGAGGGCGATTGGACTCGGGAGGTCGAGCGCGTGTGCGATGTGATACCAGAAATGGGGGCAATTACCATCAGCCCCCAAGATGTAACTTGTGCAGTTCGTCCGTTGCCTAACTGGAAATCTCCAGGGCCGGACGGGCTGCACAATTTCTGGATTAAATGGTTCACAAGATCGCACACTTGCTTGGCGTCTCAATTCCAGTCTGCCTTAGAGTCTGGGTCGCTACCCCAGTTCTTAACTACAGGAATAACCCACCTGCTCCATAAATCAGGTAGTACTGCGGACCCTAAAAATTATAGACCGATCACGTGTTTACCGACGGTCTATAAAGTTCTTACATCCATTTTGAGGGCAAAGATTAATAGTCATATTAACAACAACAACATCATGTCTGCCTCTCAAAATGGATGTAGGAATGGGTCCCGCGGTACTAAGGAGCTACTCCTAATTGATATGGCCATTAGCCAACAGGTTCGTCGTTCCCGAAAGGATCTGTCGACATGCTGGATAGACTATAAGAAGGCCTACGACTCGGTGCCTCATACATGGCTCATGAAGGTGCTAGAATTGTATAAAATTGATACAACGCTACGCACTTTCCTGATGTCGTGTATGGGGCAATGGAGGACAGTCCTTCGCTATCCAGGATGTCGAAATATCCAGAGGAATAGCGAACCGGTAAGGATCGAGCGAGGTATATTTCAGGGCGATAGTTTGAGTCCGCTTTGGTTTTGTCTAGCCTTGAATCCTCTTAGTACACTGCTAGAGAATTCAGGGCTAGGCTATCGGTTGAAGAGAGGTGGTCAGGTTATATCTCACCTCCTTTACATGGATGATCTGAAACTCTTTGCCCCCACTAATCTGCAACTGATGGAGCTACTGAAGGTAACTGAAACTTTCAGTGACGCCATCAGGATGGAGTTTGGTGTGGACAAATGTGCGATCATGCATGTAAAGCGAGGAGAGATTATGGGATCCGTGGGAACTCAACTCTCGGATTCCATAAACCTGAGATCTCTCTCTTCAACTGAAACTTACAAGTATTTGGGTATGTCGGAAGCGTTAGGTATCAATGTTACTGACATGAAGCAATCGTTGAAGGAGCGCTTCTTTGGTCGCCTGAAGAAGGTATTCAATAGCCTTCTATCAGGCGGAAACAAGGTGCGCGCCTTCAACGGTTGGGTCATGCCGGTATTAATACTCAATACTCAATTCTTTATTGCGTTCCATATGTATAACATAGATGGTATATACAAGTTTAGAGAACAATATGGACCCTGTCGGGCACAGCAAAAATTAGGAGAGAGGAAGACGGCTAAGTAGCATTTCAAGGTATTCAATATTTTCAAAAATTATTTTAAATGTAGAATTGTATGTATAAATATGGATATATTTATTAGGTCCGAGTTTGTATTATAGGAAAAAAAAAAAATGTCTAGACGTAATCGGTAATTAAATGTCAAATTGTATGTATCATTATGTATATATGAGTTCGAAGACTGTGAATTGATTGTAAAAAAAAAAAGAAAAAGAATAATAGGTCAAAAAATGTCAAAATTAAATAGGTTAATAAATGTCAAAAAGTAATAGGTAAATAAATGTCAAAAAGTAATAGGTAAATAAATGTCAAAATTTAATAGGTAAAAAAATGTCAAATTGTATGTATCATTATGTATATATATTAGGTCTGTGTTTGTTGGTGTACTATTATTATAAATTGAATAAGAATAATAGGTATTTTGGAATTGTTTGAAGTATATTCATTCATTAAGATTAATTATGTTATTGTTTGTGTATTCATATTTCTTTTTTACGTTTGATTTTTATACGTACCTGTGTTTGGTGAATAAGAGAGAGAATAATTTTACTTTACAATTAATTTGTCATCAAAAAACTCTTTTACTGAGTAATATGATTTGGATTCCAGAAATTGTTTCAATTTATTCATAAATATATTTGTTTTGCTTACTTGTCTAATATCATTTGGAAGATTATTATAATTTTTTGTGGACATTACTAAAGGGCTGGTTGAGTGCATTTTAAGTCGGGATTGAGGTATGTTTATTTTGTTTTTGTTGTGTCGAAAATTGAATCTTGTTTGTGTTTCTTCACAAGTTGTGTAAAAATCTGGATGTTTTCTGACAAATGTACATAGTTCTAAGATGTATAAACAGGGAAGTGTGAGTATTTTATGTTTACGGAAGTGTGGTTTGCAGCTATCTGTTTGATCTATGTTGGTTATTATTCGAATTAACTTCTTTTGTAAGATAAATATGGTTTGTGAATCTGTACTGTTACCCCACAACATGACCCCATAGCTAAGCCATGCCTGGGCATATGCGTAGTAAGTGACAAGTGCAGTCTGCAGGTTAGTAGTTTTTTTAATTTCGCGTAAGGCATATGCAAATTTTGATAGTTTAGCTCTTATTTTCTGTATATGGGATTTCCAATTTAGGTGGGTATCTATAGACAAACCGAGGAGAGTAAACTCATTGACTTGTTCCAGTTTTGTATTATTAAAAATAAAATTTATTTTTAATGGAGATTTTTGATGGGGATGAAAAGTAATTAATTTTGTTTTGGTGTAGTTAATCTCTAGATTATGGTTATCCATCCAGTTTACAGCTGTAGAAAGAAGAGAGTTTAATTTGTTGTTTATATTATCATCGCTCTGGCATGAGGTGAGCAGGGAAATGTCGTCCGCAAATAGAACACATGGTCCATTTATTATTTTAGGGAGGTCATTTATGTATATAAGAAACAACAAGCAGCCTATTACACTCCCTTGGGGAATTGATGCGTTAACTGTTTTACTGTCGGATCTCATTTTAATTATTTCATGTGTGTTCTCATCAAAAAATTCGATTTCTACTAGTTGTATCCTATCCTTTAGGTATGATACAAACCATTCATGAGCCTTTCCGCGTATTCCTATCCCATGTAACTTGTCCAGTAGTATTTTAAATTGCACCTTATCATAGGCTTTAGTCATATCGAGCAGCATACCAATGGCATAGTTTTTATTATTAATTGTAGTTAGGGCCTCTTGTACGTATTTGTAGACTGCTAACGTTGTAGACCTGTTTTTACGGAAACCGTTTTGGCAGTCGTCAAGTATTTTATATTTTCACAAAACGAGTACACGCGGTCACACATTGCCTTTTCAAAGATTTTAGACGCTGTTGGTAACAACGCGACAATTGATGTACTCTTTCGGCGTACTCAAATGGACTCAAACGGAACTTGACGCTCTGGATAGGCGGGTCCGCACACTGCTTACTGCATATCGAATGCATCATCCACGGTCATCGGTAATGAGACTGTATATCCCGCGAAAGTGTGGAGGTCGAGGCTTTTTAAATGCTAAGACTCTCGACAATCGCGAGATATGCAGTCTCAGGGAATATTTCCTAGCTGTCGACGTGGGTATGCATCGAGATGTAGTGGCGGTGGACAAGGGACTCACCCCGCTCTCCTTGGCAAATGAGAACTGGCGCAAACCTGCGGTGCTTGACACTAACGATCGCAGGGCGGTATGGCAGAGTAAGGAGCTTCACGGACGCTTTTTCCGGGCCCTACATGGGTCGGACGTAGACCAACTAGCGTCCGTAGCCTGGCTGCGTTTTGGTGATCTGTTTGGAGAAACCGAAGGTTTTGTCTGTGCAATTATGGACGAAGTTATCGTGACGAATAACTACCGGAGATTTATTGTGAAGGACGGCACGGTCGACATATGTCGGGCATGTCACCGTCCGGGAGAATCAATTCGCCACATTATCTCTGGTTGTTCTCGTCTAGCTAACGGAGAATACTTGCATAGGCACAACCTTGTAGCCAGGATTATCCATCAGCAACTTGCTCTGAAATACTCTCTTGTGGAGTCGGAGGTGCCGTACTACAGGTATGCGCCCGACCCAGTTCTCGATAATGGCAATATCACATTGTACTGGGATCGGTCCATCATCACTGACAGGACTATTGTTGCCAATAAGCCTGATATAGTGGTGGTGGACCGAATAGAGAGGCGTGCAATGATTGTAGACATAACCGTCCCGCATGACGAGAACCTTGTGAAAGCCGAGAAAGATAAACAAATCAAGTATATTGACTTGGCTCGCGAGGTTGTCGACATGTGGGATGTGGATTCCGCAATCATTGTACCGATAGTCATATCAGCCAATGGCTTAATAGCTACGAGCCTCGACCAACACCTCAGGAGGCTCTCGTTAGGCAGCTGGATCAAGGGCTTGATTCAGAAAGCGGTACTTCTGGACACGGCTCGTATTGTTAGGAGGTTCCTCTCTCTGGAGCCCTGACCGCCGGTAGCTTGGACCCTGTTCCCGATACCGGTGGGCTACTATTTTTATATTTTTAAATGTTTTTTTTTAATGTTTTTATTGAAATATTTAAAAATATAATGTATATGTTAAAAAAAAATAAACGAAAAATAATAATAATATTATTGAGTGATTTATTATTAAGTGAGTGATTTATTGAGTGTGCAAGTCATCCCCTGTCATTTTAAAGCCGTTATAATTGGCAGTGGTCAGGCAGGGGCCTATAGTTCTTCCATAGTAAACGATTATCAGTCCACTAAACCACCCAAACCCATAGCGTTTAATCTTTTGTTTCTATATTTTGCAATAGTTCTGCTCCAACCGGGGATTGTCCTTGGGTATACTTTCACAGTGCATACAGGGATAATCGTCGGTTGGTGCCCCATTCCATTTGAAATGTCTAACCGGGCCTCTGCGAGTTGGCTTCGGCTCCTCGTACGCCTATCAAAGGACCGGGTCTCCAGGGACCCGAGAAAGTGAAAAACAAAAAAAAATAATAATATTAAAAAATAATAATAATTTTAATATTTCTACTTTAATTTTATCCGTCGAGGGATCCCGAACTCTTTTCTGCCTCCCGACTTGTCCATGTCAACTAATTCATCCTGAAATAAATGAGAACTTTATGACTTCAACAAAATTAACAAAATATGCATAACTAATGGAGGAGTTATTGAGCTCCTAAGATTTTTTTGACGTGTCTAATAAATCGATGAACGCTGGCTGCACGCACTAAAAAGGATGACTCATTGTCCCGTTACGTTCATTGTAACATTACGCTCATTTTTTACTTAGAGGTTTGAAATTAATTTACTTTGAAATTGAGTATATTGTATGTAATCGTATGTTTTGTTCTGAGTTGTCACGTTAAACTATCGTCCGGATACCGACTTAAAAGACAACCAATTTTTTTGAAAAAAAAAAACTATTTTCTTAGGAACAAGTTTCTTCTTAGAATATTTTAATATTACAAGCATCAAACAATTTGATTTCGAGGAAATTATTACAAATATATAAAGAAATCAACACACATACAAAAATCTAAATAAATTAATACTTTATAGCTCATTTGTAGTCACCCTAAATAATTGGCAAAAAAATTAATTGAAATCTACCAATTAAAAAAAAAAAAAACATTTTTTCACATGTTGGCTAATGATTAATAAGGTATTATCCTTTGTATACTCTCTCTTTAGATCTGCATTACTTAGATTGTAAAACTATGTAAAACAAAATACCAACTTATCTCAGATCTCATTTAACATTTAGGTGACAACCCTTTTTTTAAGGATTGGAAATCATCAAATAAGTGCCCCCGCTCTGGGTGAAGCAGGAGGGAGTGTCAGACTCTTACTGACTAAAACTCATCCGTGTTCCTCCTAGTGCCCTTTGCGTGCTAGGGCCGCGGTGACCCTTTCGAACAAATTCCGCAACTCTGGCAGGCCTAGCAGTAACAACCCTAACGGTAATATTATGGTGGGCAAAGACGTAACTTTTGCTTCAGAAAAATTAATTTGACATTGCCCACCACCATATTTTCGAATTTAAGAGAGATTTTGCGTCGGATATTAGATTTTTCTTGTGTATTTATAACTTACTGAGAATGGTAAAAAACTGAATTACCTGTTGTAATTACAAATAGTTTCGAAAAAAGTTTTTCACACGACTTTTGGCACGCAAAATACACCAACAAATTAAACACAATTTCACATTTCACATTTGGAAAAATCAGTTAAGTAGTGTTGTCAGAGATATATTCAAATTTCTTCGAAAGTTAAAATATTAAACGAAACGCAAAAATATTGCCTGTTTTTGAAATATATGTGATAAGACTGATAAGTGATGGACTGGGCAAACTCAGATTAGTTGGGCAATCTTGAAAGGTTTTACGGTATTGACTTTTTATGACAATATATTAATTTTAAACGATAGACATAATGATTTTCGATTAAATTATGCGAAATAAGTTTTACAATATATAAATGTTATGTAAAGATGTATATCAACAGTTGGTATATCTCACGTTTATTATATCTTGTGAACGTTATTAAAATGAAAGTATATCAAATAACTTTATATGATATGAGACGCACCAGTGACGTACACAATGTTGATATTTTAATAAAATTATAAGGTGGTCGCTGCCTAAATTTTGATACAACTTTCAGCCGCGCGGCACTTTGAGACAAATTGAAGGCGCCTTAAAACGGTCCAGTTGAGGTAAAGATATGTCAGGGAATGACTGTTGTAAGACATTATACATCTCTGCATTTGAATTCGCCGCTGCAGCGCTGGTCGCGTCAAATGCAGATATGTACAAAGTAACTGCCCACACCACCCACCGCGCCGCTGAGTTCGTGTCTGCAGCCTAAATGATTTTCAACTTTTTTGATAATGACCACTCGTAGTTCACCTCTAGACGGGTGGTTACTACTTAACCGGGCTAGCCTGTGGTGGCCTCAGAATGACTCTAAAGCCCCCAGCCAAGGCAACTAAAAATACTTAAACCTACAACTCTGCTCACTGGGGGCACCCCCTGTGGGGTTCGGGCCTCGGCTCAGTGGCATCGTTATCGGGAGGGCAGCAAGGGACAGGCTGGGTCATGACATTATTTAGGGGGTTTAAAGCTAATGGCTCCGCGACGCGGGCTGGCTCGTTAGGCAAAAGACGGGGAGCAACAACAACATTGCTATTATTACTGGGACGTCGCGCGGGGCCTCGGCGGCGAGGCCGGAAGGCGGCGGGTCGCGGTTTGTGTGCTTGTTTAAGAGTACTGGTTTCCCTACAGCTCTCTTGTACAAGGGTGATTGGGTCGTCGGGTTCTAGTAAGGTATGCCGTGGACGGCGGACCTTACTAATCTGAGAGGGTGATTTTCAACTAGACGAACTCGCGTATATGTACCATCTTTCAAATAAAAAAAATGGCGGTCTATAAGCGAGTCGTGCATAAGACTGCCTCTGTGGTCAGTTTTATAAGACCAGCTGTCGTGATGAGCTTAAAATCACCTAGGATTAAAGTCTTGGAAGGCTATAACGATAACAGACTATCCCAATTCTGCTGAGTAATAACGATACTATATGGACAATAGACAGACACAATATTCTCAAACGGATCACAATTAAATAACTGCATGCACACAACCTCAATATCGGTATTGTTAAATGAACGCGTCGCAGCTGCGCTTTAAGAGGAAATGCTGGCGGCGAGATTTTGTATGTAAAACTGGCCAAGTGCGAGTCGGACTCGCGTGCAAAGGGTTCCGAACGAATTTAATTTTTTTAACTTGTTATTTTAACACTACAGACTTCTTATAGGTTTTCCTGTAATCTTTAGGTAAAGATCTATTATCTCCATTTTTTTCAAAATTTTAGACTCAGTATTTTCGGAGATAAGGGGGGGGAATGGTCATTTTTCGTCTAATTTCTTGAATAACTTCAAAACCATTTATTTTAAAATTATGAAAAAAATATAATTAAAACCCTCACAGTAAGCCCTTTTATTTGATATGTCACACGATATTGTTCAAAAAACTTTTTTTTTAATTTTCTAGTTTGACCCCCAAAAGTGACCCCCATACTAAAAATTTTATAATTTACGTAACGCGTCCGTGTTTGGGTCATAGAAGTCCATATGTGTACCAAATTTCAAAAGGATCGGTCCAGTGGATCCGGAGAAAACTGGCTGTGACAGACGGACAGACAGACAGACAGACAGACAGACAGACACCCGAGTGATCCTATAAGGGTTCCTTTTTTTTTCGGAACCCTAAAAAGTCATAATTTGAGGTTTGGTTCTCGACTATTTTCTCTTCCAATATTGGACCGATTTAAGAGATATTTCGAAATATAAGATCGTACAAGAGGGATATATACTGTGTCCCTATGTTTTCTTTTTTGATGATTCAATAACCGTATAAGCACTAGAACTTTCACAAAATGCTCAAAATTGACCGATAAATCGCTGTCAACAGAACCCTAGTGTACAAGTTTGGCAAATATTAATCAAAAGAAAACATAGAGACACGGTATACATCCTCCTTATTCAGTTTGTGAAATATCTCTTAAATCGGTCCAATCTTGGAGGAGAAAACAGTCGAGAACCAAACCTCGAATTATGACTTTTTACATACAAAGTCTCGCCGCCAGCATTTCCTCTTAATAGTTTTGTGTACAATGATAGCTACAACGCCGTATGAGTCATCGCGGTCTGCGCGAGAAAAAACATAACCATTACATTAATTAAAATAAAATGACTTTCGAGAAATCGACAACTGTACCGGCCATCTTTCCGAAATGACACATTTGTGTCGGGCCAGCTGGGTGACGTCATGCGCTTTCGGCGCGTGTGATTAAAACGCCGATATCTCTAAAGTTTTGTGTGGGAACTCTATATTGAAAATGTGTTGTTGGAATTGGTTTGAATTGAACTATCAGATTTAAAATAAATTAGTCCAGAGCGGTCTTGAAATATATGTTAATTCTACTTTGAAATCAGCGTGAGGGTGGATTTACAATACTGTCGAAAAATCAAGTTTTGGGCATAAAAAAATATATATTGCTCGATTATCGTATTTTTTTTTTTACATTTAAAGGGTGTATATTATAGCCTTGTTTTACAATGTGCTTTAACCCAAATATACTTAAACTCAATAGATTTTTATCGCGTGATCCCTTAAGACCAAAGTCTATAACCAGTGCGTCCTACCCGTAATGACTTACGGAGCCGAAACGTGGACACTCACATTCAAGGTTGCTCAGCGTGCAATGGAGAGAGCAATGCTCGGGGTTTTTATGGTGGATAGAATTCGCAACGAAGTCATTCGCCAGAGAACTAAAGTCACCGACATTGCGCGTAGAATCAGCATGCTGAAGTGGAAGTAAACCGGCCACGTCTGTAGACGGACAGACGATCGATGGAGCAGACATGTGTTAGAGTGGAGACTGCGTACGCAGTACGATGGAAGGTGGCTGGCTGTTGATGGATGCGGACTGCTCAAGACCCTCAGTTAAGAGAAAAATGTCTAAGACTGGTAGGAGTAGAAATTATGAATGTTGATTAAATCTTTAAAAAAGTTAGTTTTCATATATTTTGTTGTTTTTATTTGACATTCATGTATAAAGCATCATCACCATACACACGACATCATCACCATCCATAGATAAATCAATACCATACCACCGTCGTCATCACCATCTCCCCTCTTTTTATTGGAATGCTGATATCTTCTGATCTACACTTAAAATGTTGGTTTAAACACAATCTAGGAATATTATAGTAGTATAGAAGTCGCTGATAGACTCGTGCGTCCGATTTATACTGTTCGCGACGATTTCTTCTGCGACATCCGGCGTTGAAGGTCCAAAATATGTTTTGGAGATGAATGAAAATCTTCTTCGATAGCAATAAGGCGTATAATCAAGAAGTTATAGTTTTGACAAGAATAATGCGCTTTTTCGTATGCGTGTTTGTCAAGCGATTCGTAAAGTGACCGAGGCGCCGCGCGCGGAGGAATCCGGAACAACACCCGCGACGTCCAGTAGTAGTGGTGAGCTCGTTCATGATGACGATGCATAGACAGTCCTATCCACACTAGTTCGGATTTAGGCAGCAACACTCTACAACAGAGCAAGTCCATAGGGTTTGTGATAGGATAAGAATAAGAAAGTCCCAAAAGCAGAAAGAGTACTGTGCTTCAGCTTTTATTGACATAAAACAAGCTTTCGACAAGGTCTGGCACAGGGGTCTTATTTGCAAATTGTAAAAGTCCTCCCACACAGCTATCTTCCGCTACTCACTTCATATCTATCAGAAAGATTGTTCCAGATGAAAGAAGATAGAGCAATCTCTCAATTTCATATAATTAAAGCAGGAGTTCCTCAGGGATCAGTGGTGGGGCTGGTTCTGTATGTGATATATACAGCTGATTTACCAGTAAAGCGAAATATAACGACTGCTACATTCGCTGACGATGCAACCATCTTGGCTAGTAGCTCAGAGCCAACAACTGCATCGCATATACTCCAAGACGGACTCCATGAAATAAATAAATGGCTCAAAAAATGGAGAATTAAAGCAAATGCCAGCAAGTCAGTTCCAAGTGCCATCCACGCTTAGACAAGGAAACTGTCAAGGTTTACAACCTTGATGACCATATCTTGCCACATAGAGATCATGTGAAATATTCGGGCATGCATTTTGATCGGAGACTGACCTAGAAACAGCACATTAAAACGAAAAGACAAGAAATAAACATTCGGTATAGAAACCTGCACTGGTTTTTGGGTAGAAATTCCAAAATGTCAACTGACAATAAACTTATCATCTATAATACTGTGCTGAAGCCAGTGTGGACATACGGAATACAACTCTGGGGCAGCGCTAGCGACGGTAACATTAGCATATTGCAGCGACTCCAAAATGTCATACTAAGATCAGTGGCCAAAGTTCCATGGTTCATAATAAACGCTAAAATTCATGACGAATGCTAAATCAACACTGTGAAGGGCGAAATTTGCTCCAGCTCAGCAAAATACAGAAAAAAAGACTAGTAAAGCATCCCAACAAGCTAGTAACTGAGTTAGCTCATCAGAGTTGCACTAGGCGACTCAAGAGGAAGGAAATCCTTAATCTCAACCAAAAATAGGCTCTACTAGCTTACTCCTCATATAGTGGCGATCTTCACTGGAAGACGTTCACATCGCTCCACTCCGCACACACCACATCCGTTTATAGTTGACAACTGATTGGGGATCAAACAAGGAAAAATAAAAAAGATTTACTCTGCGCGACTAAAGAACTAAGTATAATTTCACGACGGAAAAGTTTACATGAGTAATTTATACGTCACCGTGTAGTCATTGAAGTGTCCTTAGATATTTTTTGCAAAAAATATGGTAATGTAACGATATCACCTACCCCGACTTTAAAACTAAAACTCCAATTTCAAACTTTTTGGAAAAAGTTAGCTATTTTTGAAGTCAAAGTCAAAGTCAAATGATTTATTTCAACTAGACCAATAAAGGCACTTTTGAACGTCAAATTAAAATAAAATAATATAGTGACTCTAGTCGTCCGTTTGCAAAAGGTAGATTCTTATGGAGAAGAACGGACAAGAAACTCCACAGTTACTCTTTTCAAAAATAAGCTTTACAATATTTGTATACATTAATCAGTTGATTATATGTGAGGACGATGCTCCCAAAAAACACTTATATACTACTAATAGGTACAATAAAGAAATGCCAGCAGAGGTAAAATTAATAAGTTTGCTAGTAAGGGGACATAATACTCACATATGTACAAATTTTTGCAACTATTGATTTATATGATCAGTGTGTGAGTTAAATTAAATATAAAAATCAGTAAATACACCTGTATACATAGTAAATATTAATATAATAAACACAAACATATCAACCAGTTTCACTATGTCTACTACAGCCTAGATTGACCTATGGAGCAGGACTAGCATGTTTCCAAGCATTCTTATCTTGAATATAATCATCTAATGTGTAATATGCTTGTTCACAAAGTGTGTTTTTCACACACGTTTTAAATTTTCTTTCATTTAATTCTAATATTTCAGAAGGAATTTTGTTGTAACATTTAATACAGTACCCCATGAAAGATTTTCGTACTTTGGATAATCTAAAAAATGGTTGATCTAGTTTATTTCTATTTCTAGTATTAAAATTATGTCTATCACTAATTTTGCTAAAGAGATGTTGATTTTTCCTTACATGCATAATATTTTCATAGATGAATTGATAAGGGACTGTCATAATATTAATCTTTTTAAAGAGTTCCCTAAGAGAATCGCGGTGACGAAGATTATAAATGGCTCTGACAGCACGCTTTTGTAGAATAAATATGGATTCAATGTCAGCAGCTCGATCCTACAGCAAAATACCATACGAAATAATGCTGTGAAAGTAACTAAAATAGACCAAACGCGCGGTTTCTATATCTGTTAGCTGTCTTATCTTTCTAACAGCATAAGCGGCTGAGCTTAGCCGCGCCGCAAGAGATGTTATGCGAGGTCCCCATTGCAATTTCTCGTCTAAAGTGATTCCCAGGAAGAGTTTTTCCGCTCTCCCTCCTGGTACCACTCCCATAAAACGGAAATGCACCATTCTTGAGAAAAACTAATTATTGTAGCCTAACCCCAAAACACTATTTGTCACAACAAAATTGTTTCTGGAACGTCTCCGGCGCTGCGGGAAGTGCAACCCCTTAGCCCTTGCGAGGCGGGGGCTACTCTCCCTCCGCGCCTCCGGATTTTATAAACACTCTAGGGGTAGTAGCCAGCACCGTCGTGTCCTCGTCGAGGCGATCGGCGGCGGCGACCTCTCGCGTCCGGCCCTGGTTCAATCCATGGTCCGGAGCGAGGAGGCGTGGGAAGCGGTCACCTCCTTCTGCGAAGCAGTGATGCTAGCGAAGGAGGAGGCTGAACGCGTGCGAGAGAGGGAACGCCCCAGCCGCCGCAACAGAAGAAGACGTCCCGGGCGTCGGGAATCGCAGAGTGATTCCCGGCCACCGTAGGCGCAGGTCTGCGGACGGCGAGCGTTGGGTGGCTCGTCATCTGATCAGGACCACGCCCAGGTCGACGGCGCGCTGTGTTCCACGCGCGCCTCAAAGAGATGTCAGCAAAGTAGATGGTGCCCGGTAGGGCCAGTGCCTGCCGGGGTTGCGGAATCTGTTCGAAAGAGTCGCCGCGGCCCTGGAACACAAAGGGCATTAGGAGGAGCACGGATGGGTTTTAGTCAGTAAGAGTCTGACACTCCCTTCTGCTTCACCCAGAGCGGGAGGGGTCATTTGATGATTTCCCATCCATAAAAAAAAAAAAAAAAAAAAGGGTAGTAGCCAAAAGACTACGTGGAGTCGGTGTACCCTGATTCGGTTTTGGGACAGATTCGACCTATTTCAACCTTAAAGAACTGAACAGAGTCCCAAAAAAAAAACAGTTAAACTAATGACAGTGACACATGACGCAAAATGGCGTTATTTTTACGTTCCTTTTCACCGATTTTCCACGATATTTTTTGCCATAGACGATATACTGGATGTACTGGTACAGTTTTGGTTGTCAATTACCCAAATTTACGTTTCGTTTTTCCTTTTTATCCGATTTTAGGTTAGAAACAATTTGTTGTAGTTTCTCGAAAAATATCCATTTCCTTTTAATAAGAGTGATAACGTTATAATTAGGGACCCAAACCGTACCACCTTTGACCCCTTTTACCCCTCTCCTCGAGCTACCGGTCTCTACAGTCCAGCCCCAGTAATATTGTTAATTACTCTGTGCCTCTTGTAGTATTTTCTTTAGTTACACAATACAAGGTCAATATAAACTGTCATGTTTTAGAAAAAAATACATGCAAAATTCCACAGTTTAAAGTTGACTTATCATGCATAAACATACCTACAGGAGTAAAGTTAGCCGATGTAGACTTTAACATCCCATCAGAAATAAATATGCTGATAGGCGCTGACATATTTTTTCAGGTGTTGCTACCGGAGCCAGTAGAGGTATTGCAGCCAGCTGCTTCGCAATTTGCTGAACAAACAGTTTAGCCAATTGCAACACCTGCAACCCCGTTTTATCAATACAAAGTTTGGGCATGTCATAGCTGGCGCTTTAACTGACCATGCAGTCCCCGACAAAAGTAATGTGTCGCTTTTATGTATTCATGATAAAGGTGAGTTAGAAGTTAATAAAACCTTGCAGCAGTTTTAGGCAACTGAATCTGTTCCACAGCATTTTAGTGAGAAAGGTTCAGAACATGATTTATGTGAAGGTATTAGTTAATTTACCATTAAAGATTTCCCTAGATGAAAAAGGGTGCTGCATTCTCTGATTCCAAGGTAGCATTGATAACACAAAATAAATCTAATATCTATCTGTTCATTGATAAGTATTCTGATTTAAATAATAATAATAAATCTCTTTATTTTCAGGCTACTTTGGCCCATATACCTTACAAAATAACATATATATTTTAAGATACAGATTGTGTAGATAGAAACTTAAAACCTATGTTAGTAAAAACACTTCACTTCACTTAGCACTACGTCATTGTGCGTTCTGGTGGCACCTGTCCGCAGAAGCGACGGAACACCACGTCCTGCGGCCAAAAGTCATCCGCCATGACGAGGTGCAAAAAACATGTTGGTCCGCGCACCACGAACGCCTTGAAATTAACGTTGCGGCGCGATTCCAACAGCTGCACCCTCGGCTTAACGGCTAATGGGTTCCTTGTCATCTCATAGAGTCACAGCTTGTCGTCCTTTCCAAAAGATTGGTATAGATTTTCGGAACCAATACAAGTCAAAAACTCACGTGTTAGACGTGCTATACAAACAAAAGATTATATCTGTGTATTTGTTTGCTTCGTTACGAAGGCAATACACCTCAAGATAGCTTCTGATTTAAGTACTGATTGTTTGTGATGGGGTGAGGAATTAGCTGTAGTGCCTGCGGTCCCCTGGGCTTTAATTAACTATTCCATTATAAGTTGACGTTAACGCGAACGCGATCGATAACGTTAAAAAACTCGCACTGAGGCCACGGAACGTAGGAACGAGCGAAGCAAACTCGAAAAGAAGAAGGGTTACGATCCCTTATCAAATACCCTCACGTCCTATAGAGTGAAGAATCTCAAAAATAAAAATAAAAATGAGTATTAAATAAATATTTCCGATCACAAATCACACAATAAAAAAAAATCCTTTGACAATTCGTTCAGGCGCAGTTATTGTATAGAACTCACTGCCGCCGCCGCGACGCTCCGAGGATATCAAAATTTAAATTCAACTAGGTATAGTAGTGCTTGTCTCAAGAAAAGGTAGGTAACTAGGATCACGCAGTTTACACCCGCACTGTGGCCTTCTTAGTCTAAAGATAGTCACGCTGCTGGGTAGAAGAATTGGCGGTAGTTACCGATGTTAATGGTAAGTATCATTCGTATTTATTTATTTGTCGTATCAGTTTCGCATCTAGCACCCGTGTAACCTGTAAAACATTGACAGAAAGGCTCATCTGCTTCGTTAAGTGAACATTCGCCTCTATTTAGACAATATCCTTGGCACTCATTGGCTTCGCACCTCTTCCCGGTGTAACCAGCATTACATCTGAAATAATATGTAAATATGAAATAGTAACTCAACTCAACAAAGAACAAAATACAGCCGGAGTAGAATATGTTTTACCTGCACTCCGGAAGCCCCTCACTATTGAAGCTGCAGCTGCCTTGGAAACAGTAGTTCTCACAGACGGATACATGACATCTGTTACCAGTATAACCGGTATTACAACTGTAAAAATAAAAATGTTAAACAGTGTTCATTAACTCAAACGGTTTATTACAACACTCTAGTCCCGAGGAATTTTAAAAATAGGTATTTGAAGAAACTATTGCCGATGCCGTCGCGCTGCGCCCTATCAAGTTAAGTGCTAAAGCAACAAGTGCAGCAGAGGCTGATTTTACCTATAAAAACTTTGACCAAAAGACTTTTTGTATTCCGCTGTTTTCTTCTTCTAAACTGGACTGATCAATAAAAATAATATATTAAAATTTATCGGAAGAGTATAATTATCTACGCTTCTATTATTTTCTATGTTGTTAAAAACTTATCAAATTTGTCTGATAGTCATCTGAACATGGCGGTAAGAATGGGGTGCTTTTTCGGGTTTTTGGATTGTCATAATTCTTTAAGTAATTATGTTTTGGAAAAAAGAAAATGATAGAGGCACGTATTAATTTGATCTATTTTTTTTTTTGGAAAAAAATCATTGCTCTGATAATATTATCCATGAACAAAACAGTGGAAGATGTTTTTATGGAGAAAGGCCCCAGAGTTACCGACCCGAGTCCCCTCTTAAGGAGAGATTTTTTACCATTATCATTTCCAATTGTCCATCTAATAAACTATAAGAAGCATAAAGAAAATATTATTCTACCTGCACTTAGGAAGCCCGTCACTATTGAAGCTGCACATGCCTTGGAGACAATAGTTCTCACAAACAGATACATCGCATCTCTCGCCGGTGTACCCAGGTGTGCATTTACAAGCAGATTGGCCATTTATTTTCGTTCCGTGAACACAAAACGGTCCATCACATTCTGTAGCAAGTTTTACTCGATTCAGAGGTTCACAATCTTGAATTTGGTCTTCAATTTTATAGTTGGCTACCATACTAATAGGCATCTTTCTATTAGAATACACAGTTTTCTTTTCAATAATAGTATTTATGGCATTTGAAAGGTAGGTTTCACTTGTTTTGATTTTTGAGTATGAATAAACTGCATTTATTCCGTAGGCATATTCTAAATGGAAGATGGAATCTTTTGAAATAGTAAATGTGTTTGACGGAACTTTGATATGCTTTGGATCGAATACACGAATAATATAAAATGGTGTATGTTTCGTATTCAATAATCTAGTAACTAGATGGTATTCGGTAGTATTGGCTGGCTCCATCCAGTATATCCTCTGTTTGTGTTGGTCGATAGCCAAGCTGTTTGGCTCCAATGTATAATACGCATCAACAGGTATCGTAGTAAGAGTCTCAAAAACTTCTGTCTCGGTCCCGTCAACTTGTACTCTCTCTATTGTAGGCCTCATCAGTCCTGTGTTGAGCCAGTAAACATACCTGTAAAAAAGAAAATCTTTTATGAATATCATCAGGCTAAATAGATTTTCTTGAGTAATACATTTATCAAATGATCTTTGGTGACGTACCCTTTACAACTATCTACAACTATATCGTGGGGGCTGCCATCATATACCCTTGCTAAAAGATTAACGTAGTAGTAAGATCCAGTTTGTAATGAAATCCAATTGACGCTTCTGGCGAAAGTGTCGGTGAAGAAGAGCCGCTCTGTAACTGGATCGAAGGCAAGATCATAAATGTTTCTGCCGCTTCCTTCGGTGAAACATTTGTTTTCCATAGAAGTTAAGTCAAAACCGCATATACGGTCGTTGTTGGTCTGTTTGTCGACGTATAGCATCATATTGTGGACTTCATCGTAAGTCAACGCTGTTATCTTTCGGGAAGCAATAGTTACGGTGTTAGTTAAGATTTCCTTCGTATAAAAATTTATTGTATCATCTCCTGAGCTTGTCGCGATGTCTGAAACAAGAAATAAAAACTTGACATCTAGGTACCTTCTTATGTATTTTTGACACAGGAAAAATCCACAGAGCTATAAAAACTCTGATGCAAAATTGTATTGTAGGTATTTTTTATATTACGAATGTGAACAGGTGAACACAAAGGAAGAATATCGGATAATTCATTCTCTGAAGTGCTTATATAATAGGGGAGCAATGTTCTGTATTTCGTAAACACATGGTGGACATCCTACAACCGGTACATGGTGGACATCCCACCCATACGCACAAAACGTTTTGGGAACACATTCATAGTGCGTACAGCTAAGGAGTGGAATTCCCTGCCAGAGTCTATGTTTCCAGATAGCTACAACCGAGATAGTGGTCAAACGTATGCCTATTAATAGTTAAAAAAAAACAGAGCTGACTGCAAAGTATAGTCAAGGAAATATCTTGTTTATTAGGGTTCTATACCCAAAGGATAACAAACAGAACCCTATTACTAAGCCTCCGCTGTCCGTTCGTCCGTCTGTCTATGAGCAGGCTGTATCTCAAGAACTGTAATAGATAGACAGTCGAAATTTCACAGAGTGTGTATTTTTATTGCCGCTATAAAAAAAATAGTTTAATTAAAAATTCAAGGGGTTTCCCATACAAGAAACCTGATTTTTCGGTTTATGGTACGGAACCCTTCGTGTGAGAGTCCGACTCGCACTTGGCTGGTTTTTTAAAACAGTTTTAAAAAACTGACCAGTACGATGTTCTGAAGTTAAAATAAAACATAACACTCGTACTCACCCCAGGAGCGCGCCACGCCCACGTACAGTGCCATCACCAGCAAAAACTTCATTCTACAAATTGTGTTCACAATACTCGTAGATATACAGGAGTAGATGAAACACTACCTTGCTTTTTGATCCCTCTTTAAATTGTGAAGCAAATCGTTGCTGTTCGGCAAGATAATTACGTCTTTTAAACTGATGATAAGAATGAGATAGACTCGCTTTGATAAGCGTGACCATAAAAAGAATCAAAACGGGACATACATTTTTTTTCTTCTTTTTTAGGGTTTCGTACCCGAAAGGTAACCAACGGAACCCTATTACTAAGCCTCTTCTTTCTGTCCGTCTGTCTGTTTATGGTACGGAACCTTTCGTGCGAGAGTCCGACTCGAGAGTTGGTTGGGTTACACCAAAATCGATTGATCATGTTAAAACACCTGTCGCCCCTGGTCTTTATCGCCACGGGCCTAATTGGTATCCACCTTATAATTAATACATCTTATGTTGTCCTGAATAAAGAATGTATTTATTTAGTCCAGGGATGGCGAATCTTTTTATTTTCAATACACAAATAATAATGTAGCCATGACGTGCCGCCAAAACAATCTTGATTTGGTGATTCAATGGACCAAAAACTGACACTGGATGCTGCAAAACTTAACTCTTTTTTGTAACTATAAATACACAAACCAATTTTAATGTTATCTTTAAGCTCTGTATTTCTTCAAATAAAAGTAAATTTCTCATGTCTTGTTGCCAAAAAAAAATCATTCTGATAATATTTTATAGGCGTGTCCAAATTATTGTGCTGCGTGCCACTATTGGCACGCGTGCCATAGGTTTGCCATCCCTCATTTAGTCGGACAGTCTTGTCAGAGTGGTCGTGGCTGCGCAGATGAGGTACTTACGTGGAGTTCGGTGGGTCGTCAATTTTCCCGAGTATTGTTCTTTTAGCGATTTTTTTTATTCTTTATATTTTATAAGGAGCTTTTATCTACACGGATACGTCAACCCCTTTCTCAGCGATGCGCTTCCATTTCTGCCGGTTGGTAAAATTTTATGGAAGTGGTCAAACTTTGTCATTGCTGTCGACGAGGAATAGTACCCGAGCCGAAGATAAGGCAGTTATGGAGCCGAGGTATCCAATGAAAAATGCCCACGTGTATAAAACAACGTTTTACAATAGGTACACTAAAAAAATTGGTTGTGTGTAAAGTCAGTTTACGGACAATAATTTTACGTGATAACGCCATTTCACCCATTTTGTCATTTTACCTTTTATGATTGTTTCTTCTATTTTTTATTCATCAATTTTAGTGAATTTTATAAATTTTTCGATTTTGTTATTTTTGCTTTTTATTATTGTATTTTAATTTATTTTAGGCCTATCCGTATTTGTTTTTATGAACGGGCACATAAATAAATCCTCTGTTTTAGTTGTTTTAAAATAGATTCACAATATTTTATTTCAGTTGGGTTTGTACAAAATATTCATACTTTTATAATATGTGTGTTTATGTCTTCGAGCCACTCGAGGCACTCGTGGGCTGCATCTGAAAATCAGTGCCAGGTGGTATATCTTGTGTTGCTAGCTGGCATTATGCTGAGCTGAGGCCCTTTTGGCATTAATCATTTTCATTATTTATTTTGTTAAATTTTAAGGTGTTTTTATTTGTATAATGCCAATAAACACAATTTTCTTTCTTTGTTTCATAAGAAAACATTAACAAACAAGTCGAACGCTTAGGCCGATCGTGCCTCTGTATCGCTTGTTCCGCGCTCTCGCTTGCACGCTCGGCTCAGGCGAAACATGACACCGGCACGTGACACTTTTTCGTGCGTGCAGCCGACGTACATATCTTTTTTTTTATCAATATGCGAACAAGAAAGTGGCAACCTCTAACAGCTTACGTATTTTATCTATGCAGAAAACTGTGCAAAAATCAATAGTTTGAAGAATGCGAAGCGAGCTCATAATTTTTTAATACGCCTTGTGGTGATGGACGGTCATCCATCCTTACCAACCTTTTTTTTTATTTGTGATGAGTTTGCTCTTGACTCTAGTCTATGTCAGAGATGACAGAGACAAAGTCTACGATGGAGCGAGCTTACCCAGAAGGAGCCTGTGCACTCTAACTTTGAAGAGATTAGGGTTGTAAGCGTTTGGAAACACAGACCGTGTCAACCGTAGCTTAAACTCTTAATTCGACCCGTGTATCATATTCAACGAGGTCCTATATACAATTCATGTAGATATGGTAGTTTATTTGTGATTTAGGCGTTTATTAATGGCTTGTGCAAACTGGCGGACGGGACGGCAGAGAATTTTTAATTTATCAATGAATTTAATAGGTATCCAATCGAAATAAGGTATATTTCACTGCGTCGTAGGTTTCGTGGTCGCAAACGCGCCTGCCGAGCGTGAGGTCTAGGTTTCGATTTCCAGGTCTGGCAAAAAGTGAAAAGGTGGGTTTTTCCATTAGGAATTTTTCAATGGTAGCAAGGAATTTCGAAGTTGGTAGTGTTTTCCCATGCCTCGGAAAGCACGTCAAGCCGATGGTTCTGCGTCTGATCTCTCTGCAGTCGTGTCGGATTGTTATTCCATCGGAGGGTAAAGGAATGGAGAGTGCACCTGTGTTTGCGCACACACTGGAACATTATAATATCCCCTCCGTACTTGGCAAATCTCCGTTGACATTGAATGAAAATGGGTTAATACGCTATTGACTGTATTAACCCATTGACTAGAGGCCGTTTATACGAGCGAGAGAATTGCAGCGATATTATCGTCCGTGCCACGTAATTCTATCACTACTCTATGAACATGCGATTCGACGAGTGAATAAAAGTCACCTCGCGGCAATTCTCTCGCTCGTGGAGATGGCCCCTTAAAACCAAATAGTTTGGCATCCCAAAACCTTCCTTAGGGATACCAGTATGGGAGTTGCGAAAAATGGACTGTTCTCTTCGAACATATGGCCACTTGAGCTATGATAAGAGTTAATTAAGTAAGTAGACGGTTTTTCCAACCAATCATCACACAGATAACTTGGTGACCCTGTGATATTTTATCAGGTAATAAAAAGTAAACATTTTATTTTATGAGATTTTTTTAAAGACGCATGGTAGGTATACCTAGTTAGGTTTTTCGATCATGAATATTTCGGTAGGTAGTTGGAGCCTGGACGTGCTTTGTTTTCTTAGGCCGCTACCCCACTGGCGTTTTACGAGCGTTGGCGTTTCTCCAACGTCTGCTCAGATACAATCACGCCGTCTCGCTTTGTTCGTGTGGGCGCGGTCGGGACGGTGTGAAAAAAAACTAGTAGCAAACGTTGCGTTTTTTAGCAACAGTTACATGTTGCTAAAAAACGCAACGTTTGCTACTAGTTTTGGTCGTGAGTCAGATAATTTCATAATAGTCTTAAAATGTGGTGCTTGACAACTAGGCTTAACCCAGTTGTACATGTCCCTTGGTGCCTATTGGCCTAGCTCTATTCTGTCTCCTGCTTGATAAGGAGGGTAGTGGAAATTATATTTTTTTTTTCCTACTCCTCCGCTGTACTTTTCTGATTAAATTCGTTGCAGGATCCAAGACAGTTAAATCGTTTCTCCGGGAATCGTCGGGCTTCATTGGCTCGGCGTTTTTCTGGTGGTCGCCAATGTTGATTCTGGCTTTCAGGAATTGCAGTGGTTGGAAATGTGTGGCGGGTTTGTCCCAAAAAAAAGTCTTAAAAACTTCGACAACTTGAAAACAATTTTATTGGAACCCCATGTTCTTGGGGTCAAAATCGTTGCTAATTAGCTCTAGTACAGAGGAACAACCCATTTCAAGAAACGCATTCAATTACCAGTCACCCTGTGTAATGTGCCGGGACAAATTCCTTGAGATTTTATTTTAAAACCGTTCATAAGTTCTAAAAATAACGATAACATCATTGTTCGATATTATATTGTGTAAAGTTTTAATCAATGTAAACAAAAAACTTAATCTACAATATGCAGTTTTGCGCACTCCAAGTGGCCTCAAGTAATTACAGTCTGTTCATAGGTACATCAGGTCACTCAAAGGGCAATGGAGAGGGCAATGCTTGGAGTTTCCTTGCGTGATCGAATCAGCAATAATGATATCCGCAAGAGAACCAAGGTTACCGACATAGCTTGAAGGATCGCCAAACTAAAGTGGCGGTGAACAGGGTACATTGCTCGCAGAACAGATGGTCGATGGGACCGAAAAGTTCTGGACCACGTACCGGAAGACTTAACGTTGGAAAGCCTCCGGCGGTGGACCGATGACCTGGTAAAGATCGCGGGTAGCCGATGGATGCGAGACGCACAGGACTGGTCGTTGTGGCGACGCTTGGGGGAGGCCTATGTCTAGCAGTGGACGTCTTTCGGCTGATATGATGATGATGGTAGGTAGGTGATGATTCCTGATATTATGTAATTATTGATCTTGCTGATCGTGATCATGTAAACAAGCCTGGAGCTTTGTTTACGTACCAGTCTCCCAAAATATTAAAATGTTGTCTGACTCTGATAACTTGTTTGTAATTTATAATAATATAATACTGTGGTAAGAAAATTATTTCTAATGGAAAACATGACACATGTTAATCGTATATCACTCTTGTGAGGTCTCCATCAAGCCTCCACTTTTGCAACTAGCTGACCCTCGCAACTTCATCTGCGTCACATTTTTCATTAATGCTCCGCTTTTATTGGTCATAGCGTGGTGTTATATAACCTATAGCCTTTCTCGATAAATGGGATATGTAACACTAAAAGTTTTTTTCAATTCGTTCAGTAGTTCCTGAGATTAGTCCGTTCCACCAAACAAACAAACTTCAGCTTTATAATATCAGTATAGATACCAGAACTATTCCTGTTCGAGGGCTCCATATTAAGAGCACACGCATTTTGAATTCTTATTAAATTACCTAAATATAAACGTTTTAAAAACTTAAAATCATCTGCGTAGCGTTTTCCCAATTATACTGGGCTCGGCTTCCAGTCCAGCCGGATTCAGCTGAATACCAGTATTTTACGTAGAGCGTATCTGTAGTGCTATTCTGTAACAACATTCGTAGTATCTCGACGGCGGAACCCGATGTGAATATCAAATTAAGACCTTTATGTTGTGTGCAATAAAGATCAGTTTGTGAGTTTTGTCACTTAGGTGAAGCTCGATATCGAAATAGTTATTTACAGAATAGACTAGTTGACCTCAACAACTGTTGTCGGATTTTCCTGCTTCTGACTATTCGTAACGACTGCCAAAGATCTACAAATGACAGCCGGGACCAAAGGCTTAACGTGCTTTCCGAGGCACGGAGGAGTGTTGCTATATGTTAATATGGTCACCCATCCAGAGACCAGCCTTGCCAAGCAATGCTTAACCCGTGCAGCTGTTACTTATTATACAGTTATAAAAATACAACTCGAAGCTGTTTTTATTTGATAAGGTGTTTAAAAGCCACTATCAAAATAATTATTATTTTGTTTTTCCTGTTTAAGTTTTTTTTTTCAAAACTTAGTCTTGCTTGTTTTATTTCTTAGTTTGATATATTAATGCCATTTAGATTTGTTGATCTCATATTAGTGTCAAACCGTTCAATGTTTTTTTTTTATCTTGTTAGCCTTAAGATCTGTTATTATTTGATAATTTTATGAGATAAAACAATAATAAATTAATAAGGAAAAGTTAGACAGGTCTTACGATTGATTGATTATGTTGGTCTTTAAGTAAAACAAGAACAGGTTTGGTCTCAGCATACTTCCTTGTGGGACGCCATATTTGTTCCGTTTATACACGGTGCCATTTTAGACGTCTTACAAAGGCGGCCACCTTAATGTACCCGACATAAATTACCTCTAGTCGCGGTTTTTTTTTCATAAAAATATTAGTACAATAAAAATAAATATGTATAAGAGTTATGAAACAGCCTGTTAATAATGATAACGTATCAAAACATCCAATTCCGCGCCGTCCTTGGAACACAAGGCTCGGACTGCTCTCGTTTCTGTATGTTTCAAACTACGTCAGGCTTCATAATAATGAAATATATTTAATTTTTTTGAATAATTAAAATGTTCATACTCGTAACATCATTTTTAGGGTTCCGAAAAAAAAAGGAACCCTTATAGGATCACTCGGGTGTCTGTCTGTCTGTCCGTCTGTCACAGCCAGTTTTCTCCGGATCCACTGGACCAATTCTATTGAAATTTGGTACACATATGGACTTCTGTGACCCAAACACGGACGCGTTACGTAAATTATATTTTTTTTAGTATGGGGGTCACTTTTGGGGGTCTAACTAGAAAATAAAAAAAAAGCTTTTTGAAAAATATCGTGTGACATATCAAATGAAAGGGCTTACTGTGAGGGTTTTAATTATATTTTTTCATAATTTTAAAATAAATGGTTTTAAAGTTATTCAAGACATTAAACGAAAAATGACCATTCCCCCCACTTATCTCCGAAAGTACAGAGCCTAAAATTTTGAAAAAAAATGGTGATAATAGATCTTTACCTAAAGATTACAGGAAAACCTATTAGAAGTCTGTAGTGTTAAAATAACATGTTAAAAAAAAATTCGTTCGGAACCCTTTGCACGCGAGTCCGACTCGCACTTGGCCAGTTTTTTGTAATGAATTACTTAGTTTAGTCATTGGATAGATGAAGTGGGCTGCCACTGTAAAACGACTAAAATGGCGGCATGTATACGGATTCGTACACACGGTCCTTAATACCAAATCTAAACTTTACAATAAATAGGTAAAATTGAATGCTTTTTTTAAGTTTCTAAATGTACTTTCTCTTGACATAAACTACATTATCGATGAACTTTATAGTTTTATTTTGCCCGCGACTTCGTACGCGCATATCCCGTTTTTTCCCGTTCCCGTAGGAATTTTCCAATCCCGTATAGCCTATAGCCTTCCTCGACAAATGGGCTATCTAACATTGAAAGAATTTTTCAAATCGGATCAGTAGTTCCTGAGATTAGCGCGTTCAAGCAAACAAACAAACAAACAAACTCTTCAGCTTTATAGATTAGTATAGATACCGGACCCGCAAGATTCCTATGAGACAGGCCATAAGGGAGAAACTGCGGGTTAGAGAGCTAGTAACATGAGTACATAACTGTAGGTAGACACTGCACATACTATTTTAATTACCAAACCTACCACCATTTTTTTCTCCTGTAATAATCCTCTAGCTGAGGGTCTTAAGAACTTACCTACAGTGGCCTTACTCAAACGTCTAAATGCCATCATGATTATGTTGTTAATAAACAGTGATAAAGGTCCTGCGGGTCTAAAAAGCCACTTTAGCAGAATCAGAAAGCACATCCAACTACCCAAGTAATATACAGGGTGTAAAAGACATCGACGCACAAACGATTTCCATGGGTCCAGGACATGATTCTGGACACCCCCAAGTTGGAATTTTTCGTCGGCTTTTTCCTCATTTTTTCATTTTTTTCAGGAGTTTTTTTTACTTTAGACTGCTCATAATCGTTATTCTGACCTAACCCAATAAGATTTTTAATAAAAAAATCAATAATTCTCTATTTTCACCAAAAAAAGCAATGTAAATAAAACTACAAATAGGTATACGCTCAGCTGTGCAAAGTTCAAACGAAAGGTCAACGCATGCCTAGTCCTGCCTGCACACTAACGAGTGTGCATGTGTGTATAGCTCATCAAAAGCGCCGCTCAAACATACCGTCTAAAGACTGCCGTCATTAGAAAATAATACGTATCACAACAAAACGAAGTAAGCGATTTCCAACATTAAAGTAATTGCTTAAAGACGCAAATCGGTTACTTCGTTTTGTGTCGCTATGTCGTATTTTCGTATAGCAGCTCACGTCTTTTGCACATGCCGCCGATGCCGACACAAGAGCCGATCTAGGTATTCTGTTGCTTTGATAGAAGAGAGCGCAAGGGGCGGCCTTAGATAGCCGACCGAGAAAATAAATCTTTTTTTTTTACTATTAATAGGCACGCGTTACACAAACCATAATAAGGCTAAAGTTAAAATAAGTAATGTTACGCTTATCTCAATTGGCTCTTGCTATACCCAATTTACGCTTTGATACATCAAAAGACAGAATGTAAAATTCGGCAGCACTAAATAATGTACATGGTGTTGAGACTTAATAATGACTAGTGATGACGCTAATTTGTTTGTTTTAATTAAATAAAATCATACTTCCATTCAGTGGCGAAACTTGTTCGCTTCGTTCGGTTTCTTGCAGCTTGGGTTCTCTTAGATCTTATCATTTTTGAAGGCGACCAAGTAACTAAATAGTTGTTTTAAAAAAAAAAAAAATCATTGAATAAATAAATAAAAACCAATGATAGATCCGCCACTGTACTGATGCACGTATGTCGGCGAAATCAAAGGAGAGTTCGAAAAGAACATTTCGTGATAGATTTTTGTTAGTATCTTGTTGATGTTGACCGCGAGCGAGTGTTTTTTTTTGCGAGATTTTGTTTTCGGAACGTTAGGAAAGATAAGTTTTGGTTTGATACCAAAACTTATTATTAATTTTCTCTGTGTTTGTGTGTGTTTTGTGTGTTTGATTTAAAAATGTCATCTGGACTTGTGGAATCGGTAGATTCGGTCTGGAGCCATGGCCAGTTCGCTCACCAGACTTTACATCATTAGATTTTTTTCTTTGGGGTTACGTCAAGGACAAGGTGTTTGTGTCCGAGTATTTACGACGCTGCGTGAAGAGTGTGCTCAGGACCCAAATTTGGCAGCGGCCACTTCGAACCCAATCTGTAACCAGATTGGGGTGAGCGAGCTTAAGGTAATTTAGTAGTAGGCAGATACTTACATTATCGGATCGCAATGTACTTACAATTAACCAACGAATCCCCTTTACTGAGCCTCCTCTGTCCATCCATCCGTAGGACTAGGTAATTTAAGGCTCGCATACAAGAAACGTGTTTTTTTGGGTTATGGTACAGATCCCTTTGTTTTAGAATCCGACTCTAACATGGCCGGCTTTGTTATCAATCCTTATCGGAATCGTGTTCGTGATTTGAAGAGACTAAAGTTACTAAAGAGACTAAAGTAATGTTCCACATAATGTTCTACAAGGATCCAGCGACCCATCCAAGGTGACCTTGCTTGTTGCCGTCCGTGAAGACGGCAGATACAATCCAAATTCATACAAAATTCGCGGATGGAAACCAAGCTCCCACCAAGGTCACCTTGGATTGGACATTGGATTAGGTACATCCGTGTGGAACATGCTTAAGCTTATGGCTCCTTAACTTCTGCATAAACATGTCAGTTGTTGTTTGCGAAGGGCCGATATTCGTAGGAACTTAGGTACATTCAAAGTGAGTTAGGTAGTTCATTAGTTATCTACGTTACCGGATCTCAATGTACTTCCAGCTTATTTTTTTAAATCAATCCTTATTTGAATCGTTATTTTAAGAAACTAAGCTTATGGCTCCTCTTAACTTCTTCAAAAACAAGTTCTTACCATCAGTGGGTAAGTTTTTCTGAGTGATACAAATGATTAATTTTATGTGATAGGCATTATTGTTGTTGGCGAAAGGCGATATTCGTAGGTACTTACATTCAAAGTGAGTTAGATAGTTCATTAGTTTATACCTACACGTTACGGGATCTCAATGGTAGGTACTTACAAGTTTCTTTTTTGTTATTTTATCAATCCTAATCGGAATCGTGATTTTAAGAGACTAAGCTTATGGATCCTTTTCTTCTCTTAAATTCTGCATAAACATTTTCATACCATCAGTAGGTACCGTAGGTATTTCTGAGTGATAAAATGATTTTGTGTGATTTGTTGTCGGCGATATTCGTAGGTAAGCACCTACGAGTACATTTAAAGACCGCAGCGCGCGCGGCGTCGCAGCCTTGTGTATGTGTGTGTGCAAGTAGTGTAGGTACGTATTCCGTACAACGCTCTCGCGCGTTTAGATCGCGTTGTTCACAATACATTGCGTGCTCGAAAATGACAATTTTTGTAACCGATCATTAGCGAGATTAATGACTTCCATAATTTGGTTAGTGGCATTAGGTGTAGCCATTTCGCGAAGTTTGCGTTACGATGTCCTTTACACCCTGTATATGTCAATGCAACTACCCGAAACTGTCAAATTTTCCCAATCAACCTTGAACCTAATGCTTTAGCGTTAAGGATGAATAATGAAATTAGAGAGATTGTTGTATGACTAGTATTATCATCCTAATTATTATGATTCTACTAAAGTGGCCCTTTTAGACCCCCTGTACAGCTCCATCTCTATCTCACAATATAAACTTGATAACTTTAAGTGGTTCCATACTAAAGTCCTGTTTATGCCACCCATGGCGACGCAAAATGAGTTAGACTTTAGTATGAAACCGAATTCCGCCGACTCATTTTACGCAACATACAACTCACAAAATTATGTTTGTTTAGCCTCAGCCTTAAGACTCTAGTCCCGAGGAATTTGAAAAATAGGTATTTGAATAAACTATTGCCGATGCCGTCGCGCTGCGCCCTATCAAGTAAAGTGCAAAAGCGACAACTGCAGCAGAGGCTGATTTTGCCTATAAAAATAATAGTTAAAAAAACTAGAAAACACGCTTTTAGTACGCACTAAAAATTACAAAATAATTCGGACATTTAGTTTGATGACTCAAGAGTTTTCCCTTTGCCAAATCTTCATTAGATCGCAGGTAAACATAAACAATTTCAGTTCGTGATGAACGATAAATAATTACCTATGCGAAATGGTTATAAGTAGGTAATCATCTTTATTGAATATTTACTATGATTTACTATGAAAGAAAGCGTTGAGCTTTTATGTAATCTTTCCTTTTTTTGGACAAAACGCTCTACGCTTTCTTTGCTGTTTTTTCGGGTTTTTGGATTGTCATAATTCTTGAAGTGAAAAGAAAATGATGATGCACGTATTTATTCGATCTAGATTTTTTGAAAACCATAATCATTGCTGTAGCAGCATTATCGACGAAGAAAACAGCGGAATGCGTTTGTATGGAGAAAGGCTCAAGAGTTATCGACTAGAGAGTGACCGCGCACGTCCCGCCCCGGCCGCAGTCTTTCGTTTTAAACAGACGGTCCGTCATAATGGGAACGGGTACTAAGACTATATAGCAGATTCCAAAATCCTTCCTTATTTGAAAAGACAAATTTTGAAAATGTTGTTTGTACCTAACTATTACCATCCCCGCTGGAACTGGTTTGCTCGTGTTGCAATAAAAGACGGAAAACTTAAGATAAGTCCGCAAACATTTGTTTAGTCTTCCGTCATAGTTATTCAACCGGCACTGTGATACCCATTAAAGAACAAAATGAAGGCATTTTATTTGGTGAGTCAACTTTGTTTAATTTTCCATCAGCTATGTGATTGTGCGTATGGACACTATATTGTATGTACTACCTTCTCTTTCTAAATTAAGAATTTGTAATTGAGAACTTATCAAATGCAACTTAAGTATGGTAATCTGCGACAATTCTGGCATTATAGTAGAGTTCCTTCTTGCTCTTCTTCCTTTTTCTAAGCTATTGTCCCAAATGACATAAGCTCAGCCCTCCTATTATTCTTGCGCCGCATATACGAGTACGCCACAGATTATTGACATGCGTCTACGCCCTCTTATTTAATCGTTGTTAACTTCAAATTCTTCATTCAGGAACCTGGTGTTTGTCATCCACTCGTTCTGCTGCCTAATATAACCAGCATACCTTCACCCAGAAGCTTTCTAGGAGCTGTTCAGGTTTCGCGGAACAACCTCATTGTTCCGAAGATTTGTGCACGACGGGTAACCAAGCCTCACCTTCCTTGGCGCTTAAGCAGCCTTTGCAGAGAGAGCAACGAGAGTCTGTTTTGCTTAGGATCCTATCATTACTACGGTCTGGTTCCTGTTTAGGCAGAAAATTCACTTCGCTATCAGAGTCCTGTTTGACTGCCTGCAGTCTGTTGGCAGTGTCCATTATGTTGTAATTAGTTCCGTCTATTTACTTGTTTGCAATTTCGTCAAGGTTAAGCAACGCTTGCCTAGTTTGGTCTGTGGATGGGTGACCATTTTAATATACCAATTTCCTCCGTGCCTCGGAAAGCACGTTAAGTTGTTGGTCCCGGCTGTTATTTATAGATCTTTGGCAGCCGTTAAGGATTGTCAGCAGCCAGTAAATTTGACTCGAGTCTTGCCAAAAAGTACCGTGTTACCCAGGTAATGGGTTGTGGAGGTCTGGTAGGCAGCCGCTCCACGTAAAGTACTGGTATTGAGCTGAATCCGGTTTGACTGGAAGCCTACCCCGATATAGTTGAAAAAAGGCTAGGCAAATGATGATGAATCCATGTAACATTTAGTAGGTACGTCTGGCAAGCACAACCTTCCTGTTACTAAACCGGTTCTGATATAATTTTGTAACGGGTTATAAGACAAACATGTTATTTTTTTGTATTTAAATGGTAATCTATTTTATTTAAGAAGGTCGTGCGGTTTTATGGGACCGCACATTTACTCTAATCTCAATAACCGACTCAATATTCTACAACTTACTCAAACAAAATGCAAGTACGGTTACAAAATGGCTACTTACTCTGGACTATGATATGACTGAAAATTTCTTAACCTAAAAAAAAATTAAAAACAAATATAAAAATGCGCTTTGATAGTTACCTACTGATACATACCTCTATTTATATATTGATTATTCTATAATACAAACTTCTACATAATTACATACATCCTCAGGTACAACATTCAGACGCTCTCAACATCAACACAACACCCATGCAAACACTAACACACACAGCATACATGCATACATACATAGTATTACATATATTAGTAGTATAGTATGACATACTTAGTTATCTACTGTTTCTATGTGCATTTGCTTTAGTTTTTCTTTGTGTATTCGTTTTTATTGTATACTCCTTTACCTTTTTTTTTGTAGATTTAATAGAATTAAGAAGTTTATTGTGACATATTAGGTACATGTATAGCAACAAGTGTAAACCGAACGAAGGTGCCTGGATCTCACGACACAGGGAATCCTAGTGTGAGTTCCAGGAATCAACACAAACGAATGTAATTTCTTAGGTAATAAACTATTCTTCTATTCTTATTATTTAGGTACATATAAAAAAACACGTGTTGTGTGTATGGATATGCATCTAACTGATTAAATTAATAACTACTTACACAAATATTTTTTGGGTTCCAGTTCTTCTTTGTGTTGGCGCTGATTGGCATGGCTGCAGCTCAGAAAGGTTAGTTAAACAATATCTAATCTTCTAATATATAAAATCTCGCTGGACCGATTTTTATGATTTTTAGGGTTCCGAAAAAAAGGAACCCTTATAGGATCACTCGGGTGTCTGTCTGTCTGTCTGTCTGTCTGTCTGTCTGTCCGTCTGTCACAGCCAGTTTTCTCCGGATCCACTGGACCGATTCTGTTGAAATTTTGTACACATATGGACTTCTATGACCCAAACACGGATGCGTTACGAAAATTATTAAATTTTTAGTATGGGGGTCACTTTTGGGGGTCAAACAAGAAAATTAAAAAAAAAAGTTTTTTGAACAATATCGTGTGACATATCAAATGAAAGGGCTTACTGTGAGGATTTTAATTATATATTTTTTATAATTTTAAAATAAATGATTTAGAAGTTATTCAAGAAATTAGACGAAAAATGACCATTCCCCCCCCTTATCTCCGAAACTACTGAGCCTAAAATTTTGAAAAAAATGGAGATAATAGATCTTTACCTAAAGATTACAGGAAAACCTATTAGAAGTCTGTAGTGTTAAAATAACATGTTAAAAAAATTAAATTCGTTCGGAACCCTTTGCACGCGAGTCCGACTCGCACTTGGCCAGTTTTTTTTGTGTATATTTGGTAGGTGTGCGAATAAGGCGTTGGCTATTTTTCATACCCCTAGGTGATAAGGGTGGCCGTCTTTGGGATAATTTTCTTCCTCTGGTAGAAGCTAGTGACTATATAATGGTATCACTTCTGAAGTGATGAACGTAACGTAGCACTGGGATAAAAGTTTATAGTCCTAACCTAGGTAGTGGCATTCATATGCCAAAAGCTATCGAAATCGGTTCAGCCGTTGAGCCGTAATAGGTTTAAAATATTCAAGCAACCAGACTTTCATGTTTATAATTGGAAGGAAGTATATAGGAAGCTATAGGATACTTAAAGAGTGAAAAGTTCGAATGAGCCCTAGGAACTTAGCAAAAACTAAACTATACCTCTTTTAAAACTATACATAAATACAGGATTTTGTTTTGTTTTGTTGAGGACTTATCTCTAGAAGTACTTACTGATCTCCATACGAAAATCATTTTAAGGGTTCCATATCTGAATGGAAACCAATGGAACCCTATTAACTAAGCCTTCGCTTCTGTCCGTCCGTTCGTCTGTCTGTGTGTTAGCGGGCTGAATCTCAAGAACCGTAATAGGTAAACAGTTGAAATTTTTACAGAGTGTGTAAATGTATTTCTGTTGCCGCTATAACAACAACAAATAATAAAAATTAAATTAAATTTAAAATTAAAGGGGGCTATCATGCAAGAGACGTGTTTTTTTCGGTTTATGGAACCCTTTGTAAGATTCCGACTCGCAATTGGCATGTTTTTTTTTAAACTATCCCCGAGTCTCGTTTTAAGCTGTACTTTATTTTGGAGATAAAACAGTGTCTGGGGAATAGTAAACGGGAGCAAAGTAATGAGTAGTAATCGGTTCAAAAGTCAATAGAGCTCTTTATGAAATGATGAAATAGAACAAGTCTTACTCAGGAGATAAAATTGCATTGCAAAAGATTTTTTAAAACGTTTGACTCGGGTTTAGAATCGCGTAGAATTAGGCTACGTACCAACGTATCAGACGGTCTATCTTTGCAGATGTATCCTTAGAATCACGTTAGATCCGATGTAATTGTTTTATTTTTCTTTGTTTCAGGTTTCAGGACCGGTAAGTTAATACTTTTCAAATCTGCTGTAAAATAATTACCTATACTAATAAATACCTTAGGTATTAAATTAAAGAGCAGCTCGTGGTTTCAGCTGTTGGTCCAGGCTGTCATTTGTAGATATTCGGTAGTCGTTATGGATAGTCAGAAGTCAGAATATGTGATACCAGTTTTGCCAAGGGCTCTTACCTGTCCTAAGGAAAGTATACGAGAAGATGCTGGTTGCTCGTCTCAAATTTAACCTTCTTCCAAGGATTAGTACTCGCCAATACGGCGAAATTCTGGTTAAAATCACTAAAATTCTGGTTACGTAATACTTGAATGGCCCCGGACGTAGTCAAGATGCAGCCTAGCTAGGTAAGACTACGGGTGTAGGCAGAAGTTTATCTGGGGGATTCAGAAATTGTAGTTGCAAACGATGTTTTCTAGATTTTTTTAAGTTTTTAACTTATACTAACAAGCATATGCCGTCAAATATCCTGTCCGTATTATTTTAATCTATATATTTAAAACACACAAAATTAATAAACTTATGTTTTTTTTTCAGCCCATTATCAACCAAACTGTAAGTATTTTTAACTTGTTTTTTACCAATATTCAAATTACCCCTAAGCCTTGTGTACATGAATAGGATAACACCCATCGTGCTATTGCAGTTTTAGGCTAAAAACGCGAAGACAGGAAATAAGCACGCTTTAGTTTTAAGAAAAACATGTTTGATCTATATTTTCCAATAACACCTTGTAAACATTGATCTATAAAAAAACCCAAGATGCACAGTCTCGAACAAATGCAACACTCGAAACTGTCTTCAAAAACTGACATGTATCAAGTGTCATGTGTGAGTTGTGTGTAGTTATACTATAAACAATTCTTTTTTGCTAATTCATCCTTACACGGATCGCTTAAAGTTGTTTTTACAAAGCAGTTCAGTATGGCGATTGATGCGCATTTTTTATTGCAAATTCAACCTTATACGGATCGCTTAAAGTTGTTTTTACAAAGCAGTGCACTATAGCGAGCGATGCGAGATTGTTTGAAACTTGCGCGCAAATTATACATATTGCGTTTATTTTTTGCGGACGTTTTTGAGATGCTGAGTGTGTATCTTGGGTTTTTTATATATCAATGCTTGTAAAACATATTTTATGCAAATAAAAATAACTTATCTTAAAAAACAGACGACTAGCGCGCGTCTGTACGGCTGTTTACGAAAATTCTAGTACATAAAATTACCCTTATATAAAACCCTTATATAATCCTTTCACTTCGCTACTCGCTAGGCTAGTTTAGCTAATTTTTTTTTCGCTTAATTTTTCAATTTTTTAAAAGCCTGCGCCACTGTGGAAAAATAGAAACTTCAGCATATTTAAGACGGTGTCACGGGTTCAGCTAGTCTAGTTTATTTTTTTTACCACAACGTAAGTCGTTCACGGCGCCTTTCCACCAAAGTTGGGCGTAGCGAGAGATTACCTATTTGAGCAATACCGAGCAAAAGGATAACTTTATTTTCCTAGCCTAGCACAGCACAGCTCCGATGTCAAAGAGCTTAACTTTAATATACGTATATGGGAGAGACGCGTACTTAGGATGTGTGCGACTTATCTCAATTCACTGGTTTTGTTTGTATAAGATGCCGCATCACAGCAGAATCCACTACTACTCGGCTTCCTCAAACAACTGTGATGAAAAGAGTCATAGCGTTTCAAAGCTTGCCTCTTCACTCTTCTAGTGGAATCTCACTCTTAAGCCTTGCCTTAAGGTTGCAGAAGAAGAAATAAACTAAGTGAGTTCAGCTTAGATCGCATAGCCGAGGTGATTTTGAATTATTACACAATTTAGTTTATATGTTTTCTGCCTCACCTTTGTGAGAGCAAAACTAACTTAAATAACTTAGATCGTGGCTTGCAATAGGCTTTAGACTTTAGGTAGAGTAGAAAAAAATCGAATTAGCTTATCATGATTTTTTTTTCGCAGATGCAAGTGTGACGACGGCGGTGCCGCAAAGGCACCCAGGGTGTAAGTATTCAAGAGGCTATTAGACCTATAGTATAGAAGTATTCGACGCAGGGTGATGCCGATAAGCGCCCTCTACCACGACGTATTTGCTTTTTTCGTACAATTGAACGCGACGATTGCGTATTCGCGCGATAATCGCTCTGTAGTATATAGTCCTGACCGATTTCGGCCATGGCGGCCAATCTCAACAGAGACTAACCATTGGCGCGGGTTTAGTGCACAAGTGTGTGCAGCGCAAACACAGGTGCGCTCCCTCTTCCATCTCTCTCATATTTCGATGGGACTGCCATCGGACACGACCGGAGGGAGATCTGGTGCAGGACGTCTAACGTGCTTTCCGAGTCACTTCACTAACATCCAAACTCCGGGCTGCCACAGAAAAGTTCATATTGGAAAAACCCAATAACATTTTTTGCTCGACCTGGGAATCGAACCCAGGACTCCACGCTCAGCATTCACGTTTGCGAGACAAGACCAACGGAGCAGTTAAACTCTGAGTTTTGTAGTAAGACGAAGCCAAAGAATTAGAGGGAAGAAAAGTTTGAAAACTTTCCCGGAAATTCTGAAAAAATTAACGGTAACTGACAATGTTTGGTGGATCGATAATATCTAATAAATCTTCTTTTGTATTACAGATGGAAACAAAGCCGGGCGTCCATAACTTGCTGAACTAAACTAAGAAGATATACAAAAAACAAGAAAACATTACATACATACATTTAGCAAACTTATACCTTTTTTTTTAAGGATGGGAAATCATCAAATGACTCCTCCCGCTCTGGGTGAAGCAGGAGGGAGTGTCAGACTCTTACTGACTAAAACCCATCCGTGTTCCTCCTAGTGCCCTTTGCGTTCCAGGGCCGCGGTGACTGTTTCGAATAAATCCTGCAACCCCGGCAGGCATTGGCCCTAGCGGGCCCCGTCTTTTATGCTGACAGCTCTTTGAAGCGCGCGTGGAACACAGCGCGCCGTCGACCCGGGCCTGGTTCTGATCGGACGGCGAGTCACCCAATGCTCGCTATCCGCAGGTCCGCGCCTACGGTGGCCGGGAATCGCCCTGCGACTCCCGACGCCCAGGGTGTCTTCTTCTGTTGCGGCGGCTGGGGAGCAAACTTATACCTAAATTGTTAAACGCATACAATATAATAGACTTTCAAGCTTTTAATCAATTTGCATATTGATGCAATAGTAAAAATAAACATTGTTACCTACGTAATCTTTTAGTTATTCCTTTATTTCAACCCGACTGCGGCAGACCCCAAAAAGATGGTTTGGTGGTTTCAAGTTGGATGACCAATTGATTTATTACTACATATTCATGTTTGTGTCAAGGTAGATATGGTTGGGTTACGACCACAGAAATATATCAATGTTATAGTTAGGCCCCAGAAGAATCTAAAAGTATCCCTCCTTTTAATTCCGAGGACGGTTACGCGACACCACGCAGCGGAACACGACGCCGACCACATAATGTGTATAGTTATAGTTTTAATAAGGTTTTATCAATATGTATTAGTTTATTATAGTTTAAGATAATTTTGTATATTTTAATTTTGTGTATTTTATCTATGGGCCTCAGTTGTCTGATAATAAAATGATTATTATTATTATTATTATTTAAAAAGAAAATGAATATTTATGCTAGCACAATTTTTTTTATTTTATTTTATTTGTGATGGGTTTACTCTTGACTCTAGTCTAGGTCAGAGATGACAGAGACAAAGTCTACGATGGAGCGAACTTACCCAGAAGGAGCCTGTTCACTCTAACTTTGAAGAGATTAGGGTTGTAAGCGTTTGGAAACACAGACGCAGGCAGAGAGTTCCACGTTACTCCTTTGCTGTGCGCATTATAAAAGACGTTTGGAAACGCTTAGTGCGAATTGGTGAAATAGTAACAAGGTAGGGATGTTAAGATGCAGTGCGCCTGGATGTCCGATGGTAGAAGGGGGCCGGTGGAATGAGGTCGTGGAGTTCCGGTGGAATGAGGTCGTGAAGTTCTTGGGCACACTCACCGAAGTACAATCTGTAGAAGACCGACAAGCAGGCAACCTTACGGCGATGAGCCAAGCTATGTAGCTTCCCAAGCATGACATTAGCGGAAATTAGATTTATAAACAAGCTAAATTACGGTTAAAGGGTCTTACGTAGCTGTACTAACGGATAAGACTATTCTTGAGACTGTATGAGGGGTGATCTCTACACTGTAAAACAGCACAGCTAACTAATGGCTGTATAATGAAGAAAAAAACAACAAAATGCATTTTAGTAGAATTTGAAAGAACTATTGTCCAGCCTTTGGCTACGTATAATGCTACTAGCTGGGTAAGAAGACCAAAGCTTGTAAACGGCTGCTTAACGCGATAAAGTCACACTTCTTCTAAGCTGTATTAGATAATTGCATTTTGCCAGTGGCTTTTTTACACTAACACTTTATTTTAGTGTACACAAATTCAATTATAAAGCTACCTCAATGAGCTTTATAGTAGCTGGACGACTACTACGTCAGCTGTAAATTAGTGTTGCCTTACTCCACTTTAATTCCAAAGGGTTATAGAGGCTTCAAAATAGCTAATATTTACACTATAGTGTAAAAATTTTCTATTTTTGAATATTAGTTTGTTTTTTGTTTTTTTACACTATAGTGTAAATATTAGCTATTTTAAAATATTTGTTTTTTTTACACTATGGTGTAATTATTAGCTATTTTTAAGCCTCTAGAATTATTGAAGAGTAAACATAGGTTTTTATAGTGCTATGACAACGTCAATTTTGTCATAACCTCGCAACGTGACTTAACTAATTATCGTGCGAGAATAAATTACAATTTAAAATGAATACGGTTAAATCATGGAAAAAAGAAAAGAAGTAGTTCAGTTAAAAATAAACTTTTAATGTAATACAATAAGCAAAGGAACAAGGATAGTAAAAATCTCCTTCATTTATGTAGCTGCAGTCACGTGCTGGTGTCGATTAAAAATGAGGGTTCCAGACACATAGATTTTGTCTGAAAGTAAAAGCATCAAATTAGGTAAAGTGATATAAATTTATGAGAAAAGATACAGGTTTTATATTAATAAGATATTTATAATTTAACTAAATAGAAAATCTCTGGAAGAAGTCCATCACTGATTGGCCTAAAATGGCGGCAAAATGGGTGGCAATGGCCGAAATGGTTTTCTATCAAGATTAGAGATCTCTGAGACGCCGTTGTATACTCTCACTTTACTCCTTTAACCAAGCGTTAGAATAACTGAAAACCATTGTACAGCTAGCGTACAGTTTTCAGCTGGTTAATAGACTTAGTTATGTAGTATTGAACAGAAAAGAGAGGGCCAAGGGAATTTAGTAAGAATTATTGCTGGATAACAAATTAACGCCATTTTAATGTAAACAAGCCGATAACATATGAAAAAATGAATGATTTCTGTTAAATTTTCAGGATATTTGAGAGCTATTAAAGTAAAAACACACTATTTCATTGTTACAAATAGATATTAATGTTCATTAAATGGAAAATTCGCCTTAAAATCCATGATTAATTCGTACACCGTATATATTTTTTGTATAATATTTTTAGTGAAACTATATTATTTCGATGGCGCGTGTAATATTTAAGAATATTACCATGTTTATTAACAGTAAAGTGGCACCCGCAGTACAATTTACCAATAGAGATACAAAACAAACGTGAAAAATACTTACCTTAAATTAGAAATTATTATTTGTCCACAGAAAGAGATGACGTCGGGTAACACTTGCACTGCACAAATAGTTTTTTGTTGCTATTTCTTTGTAGACTAGCAATAACCGATACTAAGCCATAAACCATCTTTTGGCTGTCTAGGAAAATTAAAGGAGCTGGATAGTGGCCTATTGATTAGGGTGGAGTGAACTTGGAAAGAATTTTTTTTTTTTGGAATTTCACTTTTCCTGTGTCATTAATCGATGACCGTACATATAATCTTTATTCATGCTAAAAATCAAAACCCTACGACTTTATTTTGAGGTGGCGCGCTATGAGGGTAATTTGAAAAAAAAAAACAATTTTTACGTCTATCGTGTACCTGCACGTCAATGTTATTGTGTATCTTTATGTAATAAAACTTATATTCTACGTTACTTTAAAGGGTTAACTTGTTCGTCTTTGCATAGTTTTCTTAAACTTTCTCATTTAAGTGGTAACGACAAGTAAAAAATAAGTCTGATTATTCGCCAATAAAATGCCGAAAACTCGAAAAGACTTGCGATGCCCCTTGTTTGGCGATCCAATTAAACTAAGTGATAATGTGTTACCAACTTATTGTGATATTATAAAATATTACTTGTGGTTAAGAAATGACTTACTGGAACTGAATAATGGTAAAGATCCTGCAGTCAATCAGAAAGATTTGTATGAAATGATAGCTGCTGATATTGAAAAAATTTGGAACAAGGCGTCAATTCCCATTATAAGTCATCAACAAATAGTTGCCAGATTGATTTCCTATTATAATAAATACAAGAATGTGAAGAAATTACGCAATGAAAAGAAAAAGCAAATGTTCTACGAAGAATCTGAATCAAAATTATTTGACATCGCTACTTGTAAATGTGAATCTAGAGGAGTTTGTAAGTGTGTGATTAAAGTCCCTGTTGTGGAAGAAACCTTTTTAAAAGACCAAAGAAATGAACGAAAAATGTATATTGGGTCTGTTGATAAAGTGTCTACTAAATCTATCTGCTGTAAAGAGAAAAGGAAGAGAAAGTATGATGAGTTTAAAAAAAAAGCCAGTAGTATCCAAAGTACTTCTTCTGATCCAGTTCTTAAGTGGTCTTCTAGTAGTTCGTCCATTGCAACATCAGACGAGGATGAAGAAGTGATTTTTAGAACAGAAATAACGACTCAATCAACCAGAGAAACTGAACAAATGAGAAGTAAATTGCAAAACTTAGCTACTGCTTGTGACCGAACTGGAGTTTCTGACCGATCCGCTGCATTAATCGTAAATGCTGCATTGTTGGATTTAAACGTTATCAGCACTGAAAACTCGTCAAAAGTAATAGATCGAAGTAAAATACGTAGGGAGCGGAAAAAGGCACGCAAAGATTTACAAAGCTTTGAGAGCAAACAAATTTTGACGGCTATTTACTTTGATGGTCGTAAAGACAAAACTTTAATTATGACTAAAAGTGACAGTATCTCACAACGGAAGAATATTACTGAAGAACATATTTCAATTATATCGGAGCCTGGTTCTGAATATATCGGTCATCTTTCTGTTGATTCTGGGAAAGCCACGACTATTGTGAAACATATAATTGAGTTTCATGAGTCAATGTTTGAATATCGGACATAATTTGGTAGCTATTGGATGTGACGGTACCGCTGTAAATACAGGACATAAAAATGAAGTCATAACTTTATTAGAAAAACATCTGCAAAGACCTTTGCAGTGGTTTGTGTGTTTGCTACATGCAAATGAACTACTACTTCGTCATTTATTTACCAGGCTTGATGGTACAACTACAGGACCAAACAGTTTTTCTGGGACCATAGGGAAAATGTTAGATAAATGCCAAAATTTTCAAATACAGGTGTTCGAACGCATTCCCATAGAATTACCGGAATTGAATACTAATACCCTTAGCACTGATCAAAAATATTTATATGAAATATGCTCTGCCATTTCGACAGGTGCGGTCCCACAAAACTTAGCCAGCAAAGATCCTGGTAAACTTGCACCGGTGGTTGACTTGCGCTAATAGAATTCTTCGTTTATATATTGGAACAACGAAACCTTCTAAGGCTTTAAAAGATCTTGCAACTTTCATAATGAAAGTCTATGCACCAACTTGGTTTGACATTAAAACAAAACCTTCTTACAAATATGGTCCAATTCATATCTTTAACATGATTCAAAGATGTCTGTATTCAAAAAAGCGTTGTTATAAAAACTATTCAGAGAAATTCTTTCTTTGCACATCCAGAAAACATACTATTAGCAATGTTATAAGATGATGAGTCTCACATAAGGGAACTAGGACTTCGTAGAGTTTTAAAGGCAAGAAAAGAGTTTAAAGGAAAGAAAGTAAGAGAATTTCAACTCCCAAATCTTAAAATCGATGCATCGAATTATTATGATTTGATTGACTGGTCAAATGAAAAAATAACAGAACCTCCGATGACCATGAAATATAGTGACGCAGAAATTTCAAGCGTGATTTCCTCAGGTGGCAAATTATTTGAAATCGAAAAGTATCCTTGCCACACTCAGGCAGTAGAGCGGTGCGTCAAGCTCGTTACTGAAGCTTCTTCGTCTGTTTGTGGGCCAGAGGTAAGAGATGGATTCATTTGCACGAGGATAAAGGCAAGGCAAGACATACCAGTATTTGACACAAAATCACAATTTTTTAAGCAAAAAGAAGAGTCTGTAGCTTCAGCTTCCAAATGTTAAAATGCTTTTATTTAATATATTTTGTATATTTATAAGTACAATACTTAATTTCAAGCTTCAATATTTTCATTTTGATAAATAGTTTGTCTCAAATAAAAACTTTATAAAAAACAAATTTTGTTATTTTCTTTAATTTTTAAATTTGATGCGACACCTTAAGATGTAAACGTAGGAACTTGAAATTTTATTTTTAAATCTCTGAGAATGTTGATCATCCATTGGTGATACAGGAGTAACCAAGTTTAATTTTTTTTTTCGCTCCACCCTACTATTGATAGCTGTCTAAGCCATTGTACAGCCCATGTACAACTCTTAAAATGCTCTGGACAGCTGTTAACAAGCTACTATAATGCTCAAGGCTGGTTACTTTGGGGCCAAATTTAGAATTATAAGAACTGTGTAGCCGGATATACAGCCCTTGTACAAAAAGCAAAACAGACTCGAGTTTTCAAAAATTCTGTTGTCCAGTGACTATACAGCTATGTGTGCTGCTTGGGTTGGTATCCACCAGGTTTTCGTCACCGATGAGCCTCTTAGCTCTGCGTTCCACCGAGTCAAGCGCGGCAAGCTGATACTTAGCTGAGCCATCCCAAAGGTGGCTACAATACTCCATGCAGGATCGGACTTGCGCAATATTGATTTTATCGACTGCATAATAATAGGTGTACCCTTTAACAGTATTTCACTTTTAATGTAATGAATTGAAGGTATAGAGGTATTCACTCCTCACATAACACTAACACATTGTAAGAACAAAAAAACTTTTTAACAAAAAAATATAACCGACTTCCAAAAAAAAAAACACTACAACCTTATTTTTGGAAGTCGGTGTTTTTGGTTTTATATCTTCGTTTTTTAATACCGACTTCCGAAATTAAGGTTATTTTATACTATGTAGTGTTTTTTTTTCCAAGTCGGTTATATTTTTTTGTAAAACAGTTTTTTAATTTTCACTTTTAAGTGGTGATACTTGGACGACATCTTGGTCTACGCAGAAATTGAAATAAGCGAAAATGCTCATAAAATACTACTGAGCCAATCTGAATTAAATTTTTACGGGACCAAATGGCAAGTATCGAACTAAAAAAGAAAGAAGAAAGAAAACTACTTTATTTGGCACACACGGAATCACACAATGTAGGCAACAATATGAGGAAATGAAAATTTAATTAAATTAAAAAAAAAAACAATAACATTGTGTGCCCCGCGGCTGCGCCAAATAGGTCCAGTTCAGCAAAATGCCAGACAACTAGGTGCAGCCTGACGCTGGTTTTCAACTGCACCTCATGTTGAAGTGTACGGATGTAAACCAGTTTTGTAGGGTATTAAATATAGAGGTGAATATATATAATATGCTAAAGTGTAGTTATACATAAATATAATTTAGTGTGCAGTGAAAAAACAAAGGAAAGAAAACAATTGAAACAAGAAGCAAACAGAAATAAATCTACGCAAAAAACCGGTTTCGTGCGATTCCCAACCCAGACTTAATGCCTTACAATCTGCGCAGTGCATATCATCATCATCAGCAATCACACAAATCGGATCATAAACCTCGGAGTAATCGGTGTACATACAAAAAAAAAACAAAAATACCCGCCGAATTGACAACCTCCTCCTTTTTTGGAAGTCGGTTAAAAACTATTCTGCCACAAATTCAGCCCAACGCCGCGACGTCAGATTGCCACCGCAGGGATCCAGCTGAATATCAGTGTCAGGTATATTTGACACGTGCAGATATTATATTGTATTTGAGTGACGCGAGCTGATCCGGACTCTCATTTGGTGCAACCTTGAAACGCACACTGCACTATGGTTGCTTTTACTTGATTTTTAGGGCTCCGAACATCCGTAAAAAACGAAACCGATCTGTCTGTCTGTCCGTCTGTCTGTCTGTTTGTAAATGAATAAATATGTTTTTAGTATGGGTGTCACTTTTGGGAGTTAAAGGAGAAAATTTCAAACAAAAGTTATTAAACTATATCGTGTGACATAATATATCAAATAAAGGACTTATTGTGAGGGTTTTAATTATATATTTTTTTCATAATTCTAAAATAAAGAGTTCTGAAGTTTCAAGAAATTAGATCAAAAATGGACATTGCTTCTGCGCGTGTTCTTCATAAATCGCCAATACGTGCTTTTTTAAGGTTGCGAACAAAAAACAGAACCCTTATAGGATCACTCGGGTGTCTGTCTGTCTGTCCGTCTGTCACAGCCAGTTTTCTCTGGATCCACTGGACCGATTCTGTTGAAATTTGGTACACATGTGGACTTCTGTGACCCAAACATGGACGCGTTACGTAAATATTTTTTTTTTTTGTATGGGTCACTTTTGGAGGTCAAACTAGAAAATTAAAAAAAAAAGTTTTTTGAACAATATTGTGTGACATATCAAATGAAAGAACTTACTGTGAGAATATTAATTATATATTTTTTCATAATTTTAAAACAAATGGTTTTGAAGTTATTCAAGAAATTAGACAAAAAATGACCATTTTCCCACCTTATCTCCGAAACTACTGAGCCAAAAATTTTGGACAAAATAGAGATAGTAGATCTTTACCTATATATTACAGGAAAACCTATAAGAAATCTGCAGTGTTAAAATAACATGTTAAAAAAAATTAAATTCATTCGGAACCCTTTGATCGCAACTCCGACTCGCACTTGGCCAGTTTTTTAATGCTGCATACTTGCCTAACTCTGGCGAGGCTTCGATTATATCGGTAACTTGCCGCACTGTGTCCTGGGTCTACCTGGCGATTGCTAAGTCGAACAATTGCGCGTCACCCAGCCTTTCATCATCATCATCATAACAGCCGAAAGACGTCCACTGCTGGACATAGGCCTCCCCCAAAGGGGGGGCCATAATCGCCACGCTTGGCAGGCGGGTTGGCGATCGCAGTGTATGGTGTTAAGTTTTACAGAGAATGCTGCTGCCCATTCTCTGGTGAGTCCCTTAGTCGCCTCTTACGACACCCACGGGAAGTGATGGAATGGCACCCAGCCTTTGTGGTGCCATAATAGTATCGAACTGACAGAATCATGTTGTAGGCAAATCTGACCAAAAGTCTGGTAAATATCTTTGTCTGGACCGATACCGCTGCAACTCCGGTTGCCGTTGGGGGATTTGTCGTGGTAACAGTTTTACTAGTTTCGAGACTATTCACTGTTACTTGCACCACGCGGTTTTTAACGCGCCAGCCACGTCACCAATGAGTCGCTTACGGCGCAAAAACAAAACACAAAAACCTATTGTAAACTGTAAACGTTTGGGGTCACCACTTGTGCGTATTATGGTTAGGGTCCAGAATAAATTATATGAACTTTGGTGAATATGATAAAAGTTTATTGAAGGTTCACAATTACCCAGTTATATTGTTACAGCAAAATAGGACGTGGCTGAACGGTGGTATGTAAGCGACTGCCGTGCTGGCTCTGGTGTTCCTTTACAATATCAAAAATGCAATTGAGCAAATCGAATCGCTAGGGTCGCTACAAACCCGGGTGTCAACACTGCGAGAATCGCCCGGAGGACACGGTTGAGCATACGGTGGAGGTTTGCCCTGCTTGGGCAGAGCACCGCAGTGTCCTCGTCGAGGCGATCGGCGGCGGCGACCTCTCGCGTTCGGCCCTGGTTCAAGCCCTGGTCCGGAGCGAGGAGACATGGGAAGCGGTCACCTCCTTCTGCGAAGCACTAATGCTAGCGAAGGAAGAAGCCAAACGCGTGAGAGAGAGAGGGAAATCTCACGCCCCAGCCGCTGCAACAGAGGAAAACGCCCCGGGCGTTGGGAGCCGCAGGGTGATTCTCGGCCACCATAGGCGCGGGCCTGCGGACGGCGAGCATTGGGTGGCTCGCCGTCTGATCAGAACCAGGCCCGGGTCGACGGCACGCTGTGTTTCACGCGCGCCTCAAAGAGCTGTCAGCATTAAAAGCGGGGCCCGCTAGGGCCAGTGCCTGCTGGGGCTGCGGACTTTTTTCGAAAGAGTCACCGCGGCCCTGGAATGCAAAGGGCACTAGGAGGAACACGGACGGGTTTTAGTCCGTAAGAGTCTGACACTCCCTCCTGCTTCACCCAAAACGAGAGGAGTCATTTGATGATTTCCCATCCTTAAAAAAAAAGGGTCGCTACAAAGTCTCTAGTGTTACAAAAATGAATAAATATTTTATCCAAGTATCTATCTTTTGATCTATTTATAATAAAAAAGTCACTCCAGAAAATCTCTGTCCATTTTAGGGTGTCTGGAAGGAGAGAATATTTCTACGTCTGGGAGTGATCGCGGAATACAATAAGCCCGTCAGTGGCGCTTTTTTTAGGATTTTCTTTTTGTAATTTCTTTTCTTGGTGTACAATAAAGTATAAGTAGATAATAACAAATAAAAAAAACTGGCCAAGTGCGAGTCGGACTCGCGTGCAAAGGGTTCCGAACGAATTTAATTTTTTTAACATGTTATATTAACACTACAGACTTCTAATAGGTTTTCCTGTAATCTTTAGGTAAAGATCTATTATCTCCATTTTTTTCAAAATTTTAGGCTCAGTAGTTTCGGAGATAAGGGGGGGGAATGGTCATTTTTCGTCTAATTTCTTGAATAACTTCTAAATCATTTATTTTAAAATTATAAAAAAAAATATAATTAAAATCCTCACAGTAAGCCCTTTCATTTGATATATCACACGATATTGTTCAAAAAACTTTTTTTTTTAATTTTCTTGTTTGACCCCTAAAAGTGTCCCCCATACTAAAAATTTAATAATTTTCGTAACGCATCCGTGTTTGGGTCATAGAAGTCCATATGTGTACAAAATTTCAACAGAATCGGTCCAGTGGATCCGGAGAAAACTGGCTGTGACAGACGGACAGACAGACAGACAGACAGACAGACAGACAGACACCCGAGTGATCCTATAAGGGTTCCTTTTTTTTCGGAACCCTAATAAGGGTTCCTTTTTTTTCGGAACCCTAATAAGGGTTCCTTTTTTTTCGGAACCCTAATAAGGGTTCCTTTTTTTTCGGAACCCTAATAACTATCTTTTTAATTATGGGGACCGACAGTATCCCACACGCTTATAGGAGCACTGTTTTTTTATTAGCGGGAGAAATTTGTGTCGTATTTAGAAACACATCTTTTTCCAAACATCGACAAAGTGCTTATAGTCTCCGAGTAAAATTATCGCAAAACATTTGAAGAGACGGACATGTCGAAATTATAAGGCTCCCGTATTTGCCATTTAGCTGCGGAACCCTAACAAGGAAGGATTTTGTTGCGCTTACGTGCAAGGACTCACGTGACGCAGTCACAATCTTTCATTCATTTTTCTTTCAGTTTTCCTGTCTTAGATTATTCTGCCGTCCAAAGAAAAAAGGGCGTATTCATCCTTTTAGGTAAAATTACGTTATTATCATATTCTGAATCAGGACACAAGGCTCATCAATTTTTTTTTTAATTTTTCTGCGAGTTTCCTTGCTCGAGTTACACTAGTGAACAATTCGCCCAACATCATCATCATTCATTCATTTTCCTTTCAGTTTTCCTGTCTTAGATTATTCTGCCGTCCAAAGAAAAAAGGGCGTATTCGTCCTTTTAGGTAAAATTACGTTATTATCATATTCTGAATCAGGACAGAAGGCTCATCAATTTTTTTTTCATTTTTCTGCTAGTTTCCTTGCTCAAGTTACTCTAGTTAACAATTCGCCCAACATCATCATCATTCAGGTAAAAGACGTCCATTGCTGGATATAGGCCTCCACCAGGTGTCACCACAACAACCGTTCCTGTGCGTCTTGCATCAATCGGCTTCCCGCGACCCTCACCAGGTCATCGGTCCACTTGTGGGAGGCCTATCAACGTTGTATCTTCCGGTACGCGGTCGCCACTCCAGAAGTTTTCGGCGCCATCGACCATCTGTTCTACGAGCAATGTGCCCTGGCCACTGCCACTTCAGTTTGATGATCCTTCGGGCTATGTCGGTAAAACCGACATTCGCTAAACAAATAAATATAAATTAACTACAAATCTTTTTCACTCAATTTTGTGTTATGGTCAGATGCGCCCTTTTTGCTCATGGTAGCAATATTGGCTAATATATACGAGTAGATATAGAAATAGGATGTATCAATTAAATAATTACTCATAGGAATCTTGATTGACAACGCTATAGAAGATAATTTCTCGTATCCGAGAAAATCCATTGTAATGATTATAATTGCGGCTTGTTTTTTATGAAATAAAGCAATTACTGCTTACGTATGTATCCCACGGTAAATAGGTCATATACTTATGTAGAAAGCTGATATAAAAGATGTTCGTCTCCATTTTGAGTCAGTCAGTGATTAGATCTTGTTAAATATATTATAGAAAATGTCTCGTCTAGGGGTGAGTTCTTGCTATCTTTTGATCATTTATTTATTTACTGTTGTTACCTTTTAAAACTGTAAAGTTAATAACTTCTATACCATTCACTATTTATTAATAATCATTAATAATTAATCGGTAATAAAATTCTTATAATATTTTTTGTCCCTTTTAATTAATTGCATTAAATTAAATCGAGAGAAACAATCATCAAATGTTCAATAAATTCTTATTTCGGGGACGTAGCTACTCAGATACCTATTTATTGAAAAAGTAGATGAACTGATAATTCTATTTTTCCACAGACGCCATTTGATAATTAATACAAATCTCTCGGTCTAAGACTAATATTTTCTTTTCAATTTACAATCTTATTCGTGCAGAATAAGATTGTAAATTGAAAAGAAAAGTTAAAAAAAAAAGTTTTTTGAACAATATCGTGTGATATATCAAATGAAAGGGCTTACTGTGAGGATTTTAATTATATTTTTTTTTATAATTTTAAAATAAATGATTTAGAAGTTATTCAAGAAATTAGACGAAAAATGACCATTCCCCCCCCTTATCTCCGAAACTACTGAGCCTAAAATTTTGAAAAAAATGGAGATAATAGATCTTTACCTAAAGATTACAGGGAAACCTATTAGAAGTCTGTAGTGTTAATATAACATGTTAAAAAAATTAAATTCGTTCGGAACCCTTTGCACGCGAGTCCGACTCGCACTTGGCCAGTTTTTTTTATTTGTTATTATCTACTTATACTTTATTGTACACCAAGAAAAGAAATTACAAAAAGAAAATCCTAAAAAAAGCGCCACTGACGGGCTTATTGTATTCCGCGATCACTCCCAGACGTAGAAATATTCTCTCCTTCCAGACACCCTAAAATGGACAGAGATTTTCTGGAGTGACTTTTTTATTATAAATAGATCAAAAGATAGATACTTGGATAAAATATTTATTCATTTTTGTAACACTAGAGACTTTGTAGCGACCCTTTTTTTTTAAGGATGGGAAATCATCAAATGACTACTCTCGTTTTGGGTGAAGCAGGAGGGAGTGTCAGACTCTTACGGACTAAAACCCGTCCGTGTTCCTCCTAGTGCCCTTTGCATTCCAGGGCCGCGGTGACTCTTTCGAAAAAAGTCCGCAGCCCCAGCAGGCACTGGCCCTAGCGGGCCCCGCTTTTAATGCTGTCAGTGATTAGATCTTGTTAAATATATTATAGAAAATGTCTCGTCTAGGGGTGAGTTCTTGCTATCTTTTGATCATTTATTTATTTACTGTTGTTACCTTTTAAAACTGTAAAGTTAATAACTTCTATACCATTCACTATTTATTAATAATCATTAATAATTAATCGGTAATAAAATTCTTATAATATTTTTTGTCCCTTTTAATTAATTGCATTAAATTAAATCGAGAGAAACAATCATCAAATGTTCAATAAATTCTTATTTCGGGGACGTAGCTACTCAGATACCTATTTATTGAAAAAGTAGATGAACTGATAATTCTATTTTTCCACAGACGCCATTTGATAATTAATACAAATCTCTCGGTCTAAGACTAATATTTTCTTTTCAATTTACAATCTTATTCGTGCAGAATAAGATTGTAAATTGAAAAGAAAATATTAGTCTTTTTAAAAGTAGATAGTATTTTAAAAGTACCTAAAAACAGTTTAGCGAAAGAGTCTGAATTTTTCACTTTCTATAGAAAGCTTAAAATAAATTGACGTAGATAAAACGCATAAAAGATCAGGGGGCTAAAAAGGCCACTTTAGGAGAATCATATTAGTAACAAAATATTAATCAAGCAACAATCTGTCAAATTTAATTTTCATCTTTATCGCTACAGAATTAGGTTCTAGATTGATTGGGAAAATTGGAGTGACGGGTAGCGTGATTTGCTTCTGATTCTGCTAAAGTGGCCCTTTTAGACCGGCAGGAGTGCTTGTGACATGTGAGTGTGTGTGTGGTGTCAGAGGCTTGTGACGTCACGTTTAGGTAAAAAGTGTACTGTGTATATAATGTGACGTCACATGAATTTTTAACGCACTGTTTCATCTTCATTTTTTGTTTACGTAAAAAAAGAAAAATTTGTGTCCTATGTTTTTTGGAAATCTATCTGACGGAATAACTAGATTTTTTTTGACATTCAGTCTATTGTATGTTTTTAGTTGAAGGTTTTTTCTATGTATTTTTAAAATTGGTGTACAATAAAGTATAAATAAATGAATAACGAATAGTTCATGCCGTTTGTCACACAGATGTTCGTATGCCTGCTGATGCTGGTGGCGGTGGCCGTCTGCGTCGACATGCCCCCCAACATGAAGGCCCTGGACCCCCCCAAGGATGGCGCCAAGCCCGACGCATCACGCCACGACCCCCAGATCCCACCCCGCCCCGAAGGGACCCCACCCCGCCCCGAAGGACGACCAGATCTGCCCAAGGCTGAGAACCCCAAATCTGACGCAAAACCACCTCAAGATGCCAAGAGCTAAACGTTTATATGGACCAATGCATTAGACCAAAGCAATACAATGATTATTTTTTATTTTTATGTATATAATACATATTTGTAGAGCATTATAAAATCAGCTGCAGCTGGAATGTTTGATTTTCTTTGGCTAAATTATTCGTGTAAGGTCGTGTATCCACGTGCAAGCACTGGCATGCAAGTTTAATTACATTGAGGAGCGCGATCGAGCGATTAACCACCAAATCGCACTTAGCGTTTCCAAACGTCTTTTATAATGCGCACAGCAAATGAGTGGAACTTTCTTCCTACGACTGTTTCCGGACACAATTAACCCCAATCTCTTCAAAGTTAGAGTAAAAAGGCCTCTTTTGGGTAAGCTCACTCCATCGTCGACTTTGTCTCTGTCACCTCTGACCTTAACCAGAGTCAAGAGCAAACTCGTCTCAAATAAAAACTACCGGCCAAGTGAGAGTTGGACTCGCCCACCGAGGGGTCCGTAGCCACAAATTACTTTAATTTAATTTTATTTTTTTATGATTTAATTACAAATGTATGGTTTTAGACTTTTCCCTATACTTGTAGGTATTACTCGCGAAACATAGTTCTAGGTCATCGGGTAATACCCTATAAATTTGGATTCCCTTGTGAGTGTCCAAATACACGTTTTTTTGCGGCATAAACGACCCTATACCTTTTTTTTATGTAACTTAGAAGTTTGATTTTGTCACAGCTGCAAGGGGTTATAAACTTGAGTATATGGTTTTAATTTAAACTCGATATCTCCACGCGTTCCCGAGATAAACGGTTTTGACAGACAGACAACAAAGTGATCCTATAAGGGTTCCGTTTTTTTCCTTTTGAGGTATGGAACCTTAAAATTAAATTTAAAAAAAAAACATATGTATCATCGAAGTCCTGAATATCGATGAGCTTTATCTTTTAGCTACAATTTTTATCGATTTCAAAGGAGTTTTCATCTGAATTCACACAAGTTTTCAACGCACTGTATAGTCCTAATTTTGGTTACATGAAAAAAGATAAAATACCTGTCCAATTTGTTTTTAAATCTTGCTGATGGACTGATTAGATTTCAGGAAGATACCAAATTCACGGGACGTTTCGGCAGTGCTTGTCAATTCTATCCAACTCGGATTTTTGAGAATGTGTATCGCTCATATAATGATACTTTTCTAGGCCTTATCGTCAGTCCTTTTTTTTGAGGACGGGAAATCATCATAAAGACTTCTGAGAAGAGTCTGATACTCTTTTCTGCTCCGCCCAGAGCGGAAGAGGTGTCTAGCTCTTGACTATAGACTAAAACCCATTCGTTTTCCTCCTAATGCCCTTTGCGTTCCAGAGGGGCTACTCTTTAAGCCCGAACTCCGTAGATTCGGGCTTAGTTGCGGACGTATTCGACTCCGTATCACCGAACCACTAAGAATTAATCACAACACAAAACAGTCAGCTTGTTACTATCAAATCGTATTGTCATTCATTCTTAGGTCGGGTTCGGGACTAATCGTAAGTCTGTAGATGATACGGAGTAGAATACGCCCGCAACTAAGTCTTTAGGCTTAGAGAGTAGCCTTCCTGGGCCTAACTGGGCCTGGGAACAAATTCCGCAACTATCGTCACCCCTACTGCACAATCTGTGAGTTACTAAACTAGTGGAGGTCAAAAGATGTGGTTTTAGCTAATTTAGGAACTGGTGACGGGTGGGCTATTTGGCTTTCTGTCTACGCCAAACATTGACGTTCAAATAGTGCTGTAGCGTGTAGTGTACTAAGCGTCCGCTGTCCGTCCGTCCATCTGTCAGCGGGCTGTAGCTCTAGAACTGTAATAGGTAGATAGTTGAAATTTTCAGAGTGTGTCTGAATTTCTATTGCCGCTATACCAACAAATAATAAAAATTAACTTAAATAAAAAATTAAAGGGGAACATACAAGAAACGTGTTTTTGTCGGTTTATGGTACGGAACCCTTTGTTTGACAGTCCGACTCGCATTTAACCGGTTTTTTAGGTGGAAATAGCGCCCTCCTGCCACAAAATTAAAAGCAATCTGCGGTCTGTCTGTTATGTGTGTTACCTATAATGACGATATCACTTTATTGTTGTTATGGGTCGCGTAAGTAAAATGATGATCTTCGCAGGATTATTGGTTGCAGCTGGATCAGTTGCCGAGGATCCAGATGCATGGCGTGCGATTGGAAAGGCCCATATCCAGCTGTGACTGAAAATGATGGGTGTAACCAGGAACAGGAACAACCATGAACAAGTTTGCGAAGTATTGTGATTATGGCGACCCCTCTTAAAGTTGTTATGGGTAGGTATTTATATAAAACTTAATATTTTTTGTCGAAAATTCATTGTTGCGGGGATTTCGTCAGATCGAGGTAACTTTATGAAGAAATCCTATTGTTTAAAATTCTTCCGCTACTGACTGAGTGACTGATAGACAACTCTTTGAGGCGTGCGTGGAACACAGCGCGCCGTCGACCTCAGTCTGGTTCTGATCAGACGGCGAGCCACTCAATGCTCGCCGTCCGCAGGCTCGCACCTACGGTGGCCAGGAATCGCCCTGCGACTCCCGACGCCCGGGGAGTCTTCTTCTGTTGCGGCGGCTGGGGCATGAGGTTCTCTCTCTCTCATGCGTTCGACTTCCTCCTTCGCTAGCATTACTGCTTTGCAGAAGTAGGTGACCGCTTCCCATGTCTTCTCGCTCCAGACCATGGCTTGAATCAGGGCCGAACGCGAGAGGTGGTCGCCGCCCATCGCCTCGATGAAGACACGGCGGTGCTCTGCTCAAGCAGGGCAGACCTCCACTGTATGCTCCACCATGTCCTCCGGGCAATCCTCGCAGAGTTGACTACCGGGCGTATCCTCCCGCCGAATTAGAAACAGGTACCTCCCGAAACATCCATGTCCGGTGAGTGCCTGCGTCAAACGGAAGGTAAGGATGCCGTGGCGCCGCTCTAGCCACTCTTCAAAGAGGGGACTTATCGCCGCAATTGTGGCGTACCCAGCGCTGGGTTGCGATAGTCGTTGTCTCCATACTGCCATGAGATCCTGCCGGAGTTCCGTTCGCCGTGCTGCGATTTGCCGTGGCAGAGGAGTCTAGCCCCTGCGTATCGCTTCCACGCGCAATTCGTAAATGAGCGCGAGGGATCTCGCCTCTAGATCCCATGGCGGCAGTCCGGCAAGGAGGCTTGCTGCTTCGCCAGAGACCGAGTGGTATCCCCGGGCCAGCCGGATGGCCATGACCCTCTGGGGCGTGTTTAGGTAACGGGCAGGTCCACCAGCGCCCCATAAAGGGCCATGAACCGCACGACCCCCGCCTAAAGCCTCCGGCAGGAGGTGTTTCGACCCCCTACATTGGGAAGAAGCCGCTTGAAGGCAGCCCCGGCTCGCCCCAGTCTGAGAGCCAAACGTCGGAAATGCTCGACGAAGTGCCACCGGCTGTCAAGGACGAGACCCAGGTACGTCATCGTCGATTCGACACCGATGTGAACCCCTCCTACCGTTTTGGGTTCCCGATGGTGGCCTATTCTGAGAACCATGAAAGCACATGGCTTCGGACTTGTGTAATTTATGACATACTTAGGTATTAATCACAGTAAATTATGGGAAGTTTGTTTACGCGGTCAAAAGGACAAATTTTAGAATTGAAAATGTGTTAAACTCAAGACGCAATGTCATCTCAACGATATCAATATCGAAAACTTGTCAAAGGGAAATTAATAGGGCTTTTGAGAGTCTCCAACTACGATGCGAATGCTCATGGGCGCCGGCAGAACTATTTTCAGGGGAGGGCCATCTTCAAAACCCCGTCTCGATTAGGATTGATTTTCTTCTGCCCATTCAGATGGAAATGGAACTAACTTTGTTGACTTATGCAGAGCAGCTTGAGAACTAAAGTAGATGGACGCAAGGCCTAACGCGAGGGAACTCGAAGTAACTAGTGTAAGGACTTAACTATTAAAAAGGTATGGAATGAAAGTATGAATAATCTCACAAGCATTTAATGGAGACTAAAACACGATATTTAACAGGATATTATTAACACCAGAAATGACATTATATATCTTAGCCTTAAAGTAGGTTACCTGGTTACATTTAAGTTAAATTTAGAAATATTAACAACCAACAGCACTCAGATATTTAAACATTAAAGATAAAATTAACCGACCTGACCATGCTCCAACAGAGTAACAGTTTATTACTTTATGGTGTTTAAACTTCGGCGTCGCAGGAACAACTGCTCTGCGCACGGCCCGTTCTTCGTTTAAATAAGCCAACTTTCACGCGCACAGTCTCGCGTTACCCGCTGACCGTTACATTATTAAAACAAGCAGGCGGTAGTTGATACAATAAATGCGTTTATCACAATGTAAAACGCATTTATTACATCTACTAGGTACAATTGTGTAATGAATTTACTAAAATCCTAACAGCTCGGCCATCCTGTTAGAGCAAGTCCCTTCGCTCACCAATTTATTAATAATTAACTTAAAATCATAGAATTATGCAACAGTATGTATCTTCATTGATTTATCATTAATTTTTATAAGTTATTTAATACTTACTTTGCATTAGTATTAGATAATAGAAGAAAGAAAGGAAAGAATAGGGTGTGTACAATATCCTTATAAACTATAACTTAATAAACACACGGATAACATAAATTACGGAATTTTAAACAAAAATGTAATTTTAATATTAATGCAATAAGTACACAATAATAAAAATAATATTACAGGATATAAATACAGTAGTACAAATTAACAAAACATTGTTTTATTTATTTTATATTACAGACAATAATAGACACACACACACAACAACAGCAAAATACTTAAATCAACAACTAAACATTAGGTACCTACTGCGTTTATAACTTATGCTATTTTATAACTTGATTTAATTGTATATTTTAAAAGTTGTATTCATCTGGACTATCCAAATAATTTGCTATTAACTTAGTTTTCAAATAATTAAGTAACAAAATTTTGGTCATTACCTAGTCTAGAATAAACAAATTTTAGTTTTATTTAGTTTTTTTTTTATTAATTAGTTCTGTAAATATTGGTGTTAAACATTAATTTGTTGCCATAATCTTGTTTACACAATGATGTATTGCAGCGGGTATCGAAGAGATATTTTCTTTGATGTGTCGTTCGATTGCTCCAATTCCGAAGCATTTATCACATTCGGATTCAGAACTACCAGTTTTGATTTATTTTTAAAAAGCACGATCACCAAACTCATCCGATAAGGTCTATAAACTACTGGATCAGAATTTCCCAACTCTATTATCATTTCTCCCGCGGAGGTTAGACCTTTTGATGTAAGTTTTCACACTCCTCCATCTTGGTAAGCCACATTAAGATGGTCAGCTAGTCTATTCCGCAAGTAACCATTTCGATATCGAGCTTCACCCGAGTGACAAAGCTCACAAAGTGAACTTAATTACACGTAACATAAAGGTCTTACGTTTATACTCTCGGATTCCGCTGTCGAGACTCGAAAATGTTGTTACAGAATAGCACTACTGATCTTTTGATATTGGATCAAATTATGGAATGACGTTATTTAAGGGAAGTGTGGAGTCAGACGGACCTTTTACATCTTTAAGAATATATATCTTGAAACTTATCTTTATCATCAAAATTAGTATTTACACGACTGAACATTCGGGGAATAATGACGTTTACTTTGTTTACCGTTAGTTGACTAATCAGAATTACTACTAGTTCGCAGTCTTTTACTCCCCTTACGTTCGTCACATATTTTATCATTAGTTAGCCTTCGTTGATTAAGTCCTTAACGCGATGAAAACCGATCCGATAATCTATGCACCTTGATGCTCGTAATCTGCGGCGTTGATGTACTCTTAACTCGCGGGACTTACTACGTTGCTTTGATGCATGTTCCGACAAGCGCGACTGGTGTCAACGTTTGGACGAACTTCTTGGTCTTCGAGATTGGTCGTTACGAGAACATAGACTCGTCGCTTGAAGCACCAGGCGAATCCTTCTGTTGCTAATTTGCACCTGCAGCCGCTCCTCCGGTAGACATGACTTCGTGCCCGCTCAATAGCAGCACCGTACCCAAGTTACTTGCACTTGATAACAGCACTTGTGCCCAAGCCAATTATACTTGATAGCAGCACTATGATGATTAACGTGCCCAAGCCTTCTTATACTTGATAGCAGCACTGTGATGATTAACGTGCCCAAGCCTTCTTATACTTGATAGCAGCACTATGATGATTAACGTGCCCAAGTTACTTATACTTGATAGCAGCACTATGATGATTAACGTGCCCAAGCCTTCTTATACTTGATAGCAGCACTATGATGATTAACGTGCCCAAGTTACTTATACTTGATAGCAGCACTGTGATGATTAACGTGCCCAAGCCTTCTTATACTTGATAGCAGCACTATGATGATTAACGTGCCCAAGTTACTTATACTTGATAGCAGCACTATGATGATTAACGTGCCCAAGTTACTTATACTTGATAGCAGCACTATGATGACTAACGTGCCTATGCCTGCTTATACTTGATAGCAGCACTATGATGATTAACGTGCCCAAGTTACTTATACTTGATAGCAGCACTGTGATGATTAACGTGCCCAAGTTACTTATACTTGATAGCAGCACTATGATGACTAACGTGCCTAAACCTGCTTATACTTGATAGCAGCACTGTGATGATTAACGTGCCCAAGTTACTTATACTTGATAGCAGCACTATGATGACTAACGTGCCTAAGCCTGCTTATACTTGATAGCAGCACTTACGCTTCATTAATGCGTGTTTGAAAACTGAAACTTTAGTGTTAACAATGTCATCATCATTCTAATGCTTTGGAATAGAGATGAGATATACCTGCCATTCTCCATACCCGGCCTTTAAGGTATGGGTATCACTAAATACCTGGTACAAATACCAGGTATCAAAATACTTCGAAGTATTTGGGTGTGGTAGGATTTCGATAAGTAAACGTATGCGATAAGTATGGTATGCCTCCAATATAATGTAGGTACGACGTTTCAAGTACCTATACGTAATTATGCATTATGAGATATGAAATCTTTCCTTCCTACTTTACCAGGCTTAGGACTGTCGGCTAAGAGTATGACGATGGTTATTAATGAATTCTAGTTATTTCTATATAAATTACACAACGTAATCAGACAACGTAAATATTCAAACACGTAATAATATTCCCTAACATAAACAAACTAAGGAACTCTTTCACGTCGTGACAAAAAATGTAATTATGCTATTATGTTCCTTATGCACGTAAAAATAAGTACCCATTTTGTCTAACTAAATTAAATCAACCGAATGTTCATAAAGCACGAATGACGTTTCGGGTCCCTTCGTAAGCTGTCGGGTAGCTTCGGGTTGCTTCGGCGTACCGAACTACCGATAAAACTGGGCGCTACCTTGTGGTAGCGGTTCGTATCGTACTATGCGTCTGACGTCATACCTTCAAGGTATTTACCCAGTATTTCGGTCCGTACCCGGTCTATGTACTGGGAAGCACATACTTGGTATATATACCTCTACCAGTATATACGTCTCATCTCTACTTTGGAAGATCCGTTGCACCAACATGATGAGCGAACAGTTCACATTTGAATGTTACAAAATCATTTTTTTTTTTAATATATATTTTTGCAATGACGTAGCGTTTCCAAAGACAATTTTTGAAGTGAAAACTTCTTTAGGCTCGTTGAGCGTAAAACGTCTTTAGGCGCGTTAAGCGTAAAACTTCTTTAGGCGCGTTGAGCACTTTTTGGATGAGGAAAAAAAACTGATTTTGCGTGATCGGCACGTCACGTCACGTCACCTCACCGAACGCTTTCGATCTACATTTATATTATAAAGAGGAATGATTTGTATCTTAAACCAACTGGACCGATTTAATTTTTTTTTTTTTTGCGGCAATACAATATTCTCAGAAAAATTATGGATCCGTATGAAAACTTCGATAATGTAACCCAAGGTGTCAAATGGAATGGTGATTTTAGTATCATGATATTATTCCTTATCTATTTTAATAATTAAGGTTAGTTATGTAAAGTAGTAGCCAAAAGTGGCGTAGTAATCTCACAAGGCAATAGATGGACACTTCGGTTTAATTTAAGACCTTCTTTTAATAAGTACCTTCAATACTATAGACACATGCACCCTTTGCAAATGATTGTATCTCATAAATTCAACCATTAGGGTTTATGCTATGATAGCCTGGCGGTCACAGTAGTGGAGTAAGCACGATCATGCGCATTGAGCCGCGGGCCCAAATCCCACACATGTGATGGGTTTTATTTTTTTAAGTTTTAAAAACTGCTCGAATATTCAAGCTGTTGTACTCGTAAATCTTTGTGATTATACCCACAGAAAACTGGATTTAAATCATTAAGGTAGATGCGTTTAACTTAAGACTCTTCACCGCGACAAAATAGAACGTTTTTGGTTGGTTGTTATTATGGGTTAGTGGCGTATTTTTAATCTAATATCGGTGTAGTAGTTCATTTTGAAATGCAAGAAAATTTGAATATTGAGATAAAAGCGAATATTATTGCGCTCTACCTATGTCCAGCAGTGGACGTCTTCGGGCTGATATGATTGATGATGATTATTGCGCTGCGTAAAAGTGGACTTAACATATCACAAACATCTGATGAAACCCGACTGAGTGTGAGTATTATAATTTAATTACTTTATCAAACATTTTTCTTATTAAATTATACTGTACTATATTAATTATAGTGTACTGCTGATCCTGGTAGTGATTTCTTTAACGTTTTATTTTTTCAGTAGATCTCAAATAAAAAGAAGAAAAAATATACTTAATTTCCAAGAAAATTTATTTACCTAGATTACTAAATGGTGAAAATATCATTATGAATGTGACTCTGACTGTTCTATTTTCAGTATAATTTTGTTCCTAAACAGTATGCAAATTATATTAGGTACTATTTTGCTTAGTCTAACGGTACTTTTTTTGTTTTAGAGAAACCGTGAGCCGGTGTGTCAAAAGATATGAGGAAGAGGGGTAGCCTTACCAGTTGAAAGCGAAGTGGAAGAACCCAGCTTATACAAGCGGCGCAACGACGGATATGGTCAGCGAATATGAAACGAGTGGTTTAGTGAAAACCCAGAGATAAAAGTTATCCCATGGCCAGAACGATCTCCTGACCTCAACCCCATTGAAACCCTATGGGGTCTGATGATACAGCGATGGGAAGCACGGAATGAGCGATCTGATGAGCAGTTGATGCATTGCATGGAAATATGGGAAAATTTAAGGGGAACAGACATATGCTTCAATATTGTAGGATCCATGCGTCAACGTTTACTTGATGTCTTATCCGCAATAAGGATTATTTTGAGGTTTAGTTTCAATATTCTTTTCGTAATTAAAGTGAATACTTAAGCTGTAACCTCAATAAGTCTTAGTGAATACGATTTGTTTACTTTGAGGTTTCAAATAAACAACTTTAAGTTAAAAGAACTCACTCGCAGTAGAATAGAAGTAGTACTTCAGAGTTATTTAATTGTATCGTGACGAGTTCGCACTTGTTATATTTACGTGAGTAGATCTGCCCAAATTTGTTAGTTGTGATTTGTTAGAGTACCCACTAAGATATAATATTATTTGCCTGATTGTCATAGTTGACTTAGTAGTTACTTAACTTTAATAAATTGTTCGTTATGAGAAAATAAACTGTTTTAACAAGAATTTTATTTATTTATACTTTGTAAAATTATTACAAATAAACGTTTTGCCATCGCATATATATTATTATTATTACTGCATATGTAACATTTTAATTCTTAACCCCTTTATTCAATAAGAATATAATAATAAAAATAATTATTGCATTATTATTTGTTACTCTCGTTTATTTATTTATTAAATAATAAAAGATGATTATTATTGAAAAGAAAAAAAAAAAGAGTCACCTGAAGATTCGAACCCAGACCTAGGTATTTCACAATCCTGATACGATATTAGCTATCACGACTTGTTTGAAGAGTGTGAATTTTAGTAATTTTATGAACCTAGGTCATACGTAATTACATACTCTGCGTGTGTGAAAAAGCGACTAGATGTTTTTTTGTTTCGTTCGACGCCAGTTTGTGAATTCTGAGATGTCCGACTTTTACACACAGATTCAGGTACGGCCAATACCGCGCGTTCACACCAATACAAACTTTAGCGGGCTACTGCAATTTTGAGCATTGAATGTACTTGTAAATAACACATTAAATTATTCAAATCGGACCTTTCGTTTAAAAGTTACAACGGGTATAAAAATACTATAAGTAAGAAAAATGTGTTACTTACTTAGTTTTCACTTCTATCAGCAGTCCCCAGACTGCCCGATTTTTTTTTAGCAAGGGTGAGTAATGATGTAACGCATCCAGAGGGTAGCCTTGGCAAAGCTGTTCAGTGATTATGTGATGAAGTGCTTCCAGAGATTAGCCCTGGCAAAGCTGTGTAATGATTTAATGCTTCCAGAGAATAGCCCTGGCAAAGCTGTGTTATGATTTAACGCTTCCAGAGAGTAGCCCTGGCAAAGCTGTGTAATGAGTTAACGCTTCCAGAGAGTAGCCCTGGCAAAGCTGTGTAATGATTTAATGCTTCCAGAGAACAGCCCTGGCAAAGCTGTGTTATGATTTAACGCTTCCAGAGATTAGCCCTGGCAAAGCTGTGTAATGAGTTAACGCTTCCAGAGAGTAGCCCTGGCAAAGCTGTGTAATGATTTAACGCTTCCAGAGAGTAGCCCTGGCAAAGCTGTGTAATGAGTTAACGCTTCCAGAGAGTAGCCCTGGCAAAGCTGTGTAATGAATTAACGCTTCCAGAGAGTAGCCCTGGCAAAGCTGTGTAATGATTTAACGCTTCCAGAGAGTAGCCCTGGCAAAGCTGTGTAATGATTTAAAGCTTCCAGAGAGTAGCCCTGGCAAAGCAGTGTTATGATGTAATGCTTCCAGAAAGTCCTGGGAAAGCTGTGTAATGATGTAGTGTTTCCATGTTAAATATCATACACATTCGAATAAGAAATAATATTTTACAACAACGCGTTGAACAAAAAGAACTTTATGAGGTAACTAAGATATAATGCCATTGCTCGTTTTAGTATTAATTGCGCAGACTAAGAATAAAATGCAATTAAGATCATTCAACTACCATTGCGGGTATTGTAAAAAAAAACGAAAACAAAATTTTCAACCGACAAAAAACCTGTGGGCAGGATAAACGAGTAGATAGTTTTGCTATTACTCGTCTATCCCACTTCTGAGATGTAAGGACTTAACTATTAAAAAGGTATGGAATGAAAGTATGAATAATCTCACAAGCATTTAATGGAGACTAAAACACGATATTTAACAGGATATTATTAACACCAGAAATGACATTATATATCTTAGCCTTAAAGTAGGTTACCTGGTTACATTTAAGTTAAATTTAGAAATATTAACAACCAACAGCACTCAGATATTTAAACATTAAAGATAAAATTAACCGACCTGACCATGCTCCAACAGAGTAACAGTTTATTACTTTATGGTGTTTAAACTTCGGCGTCGCAGGAACAACTGCTCTGCGCACGGCCCGTTCTTCGTTTAAATAAGCCAACTTTCACGCGCACAGTCTCGCGTTACCCGCTGACCGTTACATTATTAAAACAAGCAGGCGGTAGTTGATACAATAAATGCGTTTATCACAATGTAAAACGCATTTATTACATCTACTAGGTACAATTGTGTAATGAATTTACTAAAATCCTAACACTAGGATTTGCTAAGTCTATTTTAATGTATTCCACTTGTCTTATAATTTTTTTAAATGTTTTCGTATGTTTTATTGAAAGCCACAAGTGCACCCGTTTTCCCGGCGCCCATGTGAATGCTTCATAAAAATACGAGAATTTCTGGTTTAAGACATTTATTTCTCAAAAAACAGAATACAATTATTCACTTATAATGAGAAACACTGGTTACATAAGATAAACGTTCCTTAGAACGAGGATCGGAACAATATTTGGAAGTTAGAAGTACAATAGTGTTAGTCACTAACTTATCCCTATGTTAGTAATTGAGACTATGCTAAAAGAGATCGAGTTTAGAAGATTTTATTATTTTTGTTTTATTTTTACTTTATGTAGGTAATCTGCAAAAAACATCGAGACCGAGTCCTTATTACGTATCGAAACACAGTTTCTATCATGGTTACTATTAAAACCATAATCGTCTTTAATTTTAATTGTAATGTTTGTTCTTTTTTTTTCATTTATTTATTTTAACTTAGTTTTATTATTGCATTAGGTATTCGTTATTTTGTATTTGTTGTGGATACGTGATTTAGTTTTTATTATAATATGATCAATTTTTTGACGCCATTTTTTCAATAGGGAGTTTTTTTTAGGTGTTTATTTTAGTTTGTTATTTACATAGTACATAGGACAATTTCGGAGTTACTAATAGTTTTTATTATTAGTATTTAAGTTTATGTAAAAGTGAGTGTTATTAAAAAGTTAGACTAACATAATTGAAAATTTTTCATCATATGGAATTTTAGTTTCTTTTTAAATAGGGGGAAACATTGTATTTCCTTTATATCTTTCAGCAATTCATTATACATTTTGGCACCCTCATACTATCATATAGGTCTATTATCTAGGCAGATATCGTTGGCATTTCTCAATAACCGGGTCTGAACTTGAGCTTTTTTAGTAAAAAATATTTGAGATTGTGAGTCTTTTGTCAGTATCTTCCGTATAAGAATGCAGGTATGAAATTTATACATTTGAACAAGAGTCATTAATTTGGTTTTATGAAACACAGTTTCAGTTGGCGTTAAGTAGTCAAGATGGAAGAGTAATTTAATTATTTTATTTTGAGCGATTTGTAAAATTTTTATGTTTGTTTTAGCTGCAAAGCCCCAGACTTCAATTAGGTAGGTCAGGTGAGATTTGATGAGGGAATTATAAAGTAAATACTTGACTGATTTAGGAAAGCAACGGACGGTACCCCGTAGTGTTCCCATCAATGATGATTATTTTGAACGCATTTTGTCCAAGTGTGGCTTCCAGGTTAGGTTTTTATCTAAGATTAGGCCAAGATATTTTTCTGATTCTACTTTAGTTCATGGTTCATTATTAACGTGTAATTGTTGAAAAGTTGGAACATTTTTATTTTTAGCACTAAATATCATAAAATTGGTCTTAGTCACATTTATGGTTAGCAGATTATATTGAAACCAAGTAAATAAGGTATTATGGTCCTCTTGGGCTCGACTGACAATTGCTTGAATTATTAATAATATTATTAATCCTTGCCAAAGTAGAAGAGACAGGTGTCTAAGTAGGGAACCTTGTGGAACGCCGTAGGTTATTAATTCAGGAGTGCTTTTAGCCTCACCTATTTTAACTATCTGGTATCTATTGGAAAGGTATGATTCAATCATTTTAAGTGCAGAATCTTTAATGCCCATATCATGTAGTTTTTGAAAAAGTAGTTTATAGCTGATCGTGTCGAACGCCTTTTTTAAATCTATAAATACACCAAGAGCTATTTGTTTGTTATCTATTTTGCATTTCAAGTTGGTTACAAGGTCTATACAGGCTGATAGTGTGTTAGATTTGGAACGGAAGCCATACTGTTTATGGTAGAGGAAGTTGGTAGAACTCAGATATTTGTCCAAACGATTATAAATTATTTTTTCGAAAATCTTAGAAAGAACTGGTAGTACCGAGATAGGGCGATAGTTACCAGGGTCAGTTTTATTGCCAGATTTAAAAATTGGACTCACTTTAGCTATCTTTAGGGAATCGGGAAAATATCCTGATCCAAGGCACTGGTTAATGCAGGCAGTTAATTTCTTGAGTACTACATCTACACTAATATTATAAAGAGGAAAGATTTGTTTGTTTGAATTGAATAGGCTCCGAAACTACTGGACCGATCTGAAATTCTTTTAGCATTGAATAGCTACATTATCCGGGAGTAACATATGCTATATATTATCTCCGTGCTCCCACGGGAACGGGAACTACGCGGGTGAAACCGCGTGACGTCCACTAGTTTTTTATACATTTAAGAGACTTGCATAAAATTCCATCGAGACCAGTTGTTGTATTCGTATTTAGGTTGTCAATTATCTTACTAACTTCCGTTAAAGAAGCAAGGGCAAATTCTGATAGGTCAGTGCATTTAAATTCTATTTTATTGTTATATAACTGTTTGTATGCTCCACCATCATGATATTTAGGTGGTATTTTATTAGCTAGGACAGCACCTATATTGGCAAAGGAGTTAAAGTAGTTGCACACATCAGAAACTTCAGCAAAGCAGCCCGAGTGTGTCTCAAGTTTGGATGGAGCAATGCTATTTTATATTTTTTTGTTGATGCTCAAAGAGTTAATTAATTGCCACATTTTAAGTGGTTTTTTGTAACAATTTTTAAAGGCTTTGTGGTAGTACCTACTTTTCGCATCTTGTATTTTTATTCGGAGTTCCTTTCTTGCTTTTAATAATTATATCTCTATGTTTTCTTCCTCTTCTTCATTTTCTTCGAATGCTGTCGCATTACGGGCACTTAATAATTGGTTTCATCTGCTTATTGAATCGATAATATTTTTGTTGATCCAGTCCGACTTTGGTGGGTTTTGTATTTTTGTTTTGGTAATCCTGCTTTGCTTTACAGCTTCTATAAGTTTTTCTTCAAGTTGTTCGTACTCCAGATAATCGTCCTGGAAAAGAACTTGTTCGACTGTCTTGTTTAGTTTATCATAGTTTATAGTAGTGTACGTGATTTTATATTTTTTTTCTGGTTTGTAATTGTGTGTTTCCAGATTGTATTTTCCAGAGAATAGACGTTTATGATCGGACATCGCGCAATTTACGACGGCTAGATGGAATTTATAATTCTTGAGGTTGGTGCTGACATGATCGAGGATTGTTTTCGTACTCTGTGTCTCTCTCGTGCAGAATGTAGGGTTTATTTTATTCAGAATTTTAAATCCATTTTCTTGTAGTGTCATTTTTAATAAGTTGTAGTTGAAATCTCGGAATACGACTGCCCATTTTTGTTTATGCAGCTGCTGCGAGAAGGTATCTAGAAAATGTTCGTTGTTAGTTCTCTCCGGCTTGTAAACAACACCAATGTCTAAAGAAAATCTGTTGAGATGGATCCATAGAAAATGGTTGTCATCTTCGCATAATTCTTCGATGAGATTGTGCTGTAGGCTGGTATGTACATAGATCGAGACACCTCCTCCTCTTCCACTGGTTCGGTATTTATAGTAGTGGGTGTAGCCCGATAGCATTATACTCTCAGATTCAGAGTCACTTTTTATCCATGTTTCTGTCAGTAATAGTAGATGTACAGGGCTTGGGACGAATTGGATTATATATTTTAGTTCATCTAGTCTCCCTGGGCTGACTACACTGCGTACGTTAGTGTATAAACATTTTAGGGATTTCTTATTATTGATTACATTAGTATGGGTGTCCGATAGCTGGTATTATTTAGAGGTGCATCTCTTAAGTCAAAATCTGTTTGCGTCAGTTTTTTGGTGCATTTTGGGTACACCCTTAATATATTTGATAGCAAGGTTTTTCTCACCATCTTCTGTTCTTTTATTTAGTTCGACGCGTAATTTCTGCATTTCCTCTTTTTGTAGGGGTATTTGGTCGGAGTAACATTTGATGTTAGTAATCTTTTTATAAATGTTATTTTTATTGCGGAGTATTGATTTAGCTGTATCCGCAGATGCAAAACAAACTTTGATGGGACGCGATTTATTAATGTTGTATTTTCCCAATCGGAAACATTTTGTGGGTTCGATACAACTTGGGTCAGCTAACTTAATGATTTTTATAATTTCTTATTTATCGTATGTGCTTCTTTCAGCCGAATCTCCAGAGTTTATTTCTTGTAAGCCACTCACGACTATGTTTTTCTCCCTTTGGGCTTCCAGAGGGAGAAAAACATAGTCGTGAGTGGCTTGCTCATGGATCTCAGAGATCATTTTACCATGCGGAAAACTGTAGACTGTGCATTAGCTGAAGCTTTCAAGTCACCAACATCATTAGTCAAGTCAGCAATTCTATTCACCAAATCAAGTTTTGAAGATTCCAATTTGGCTAATTCGCTCTTCACCCTATTTTGTTCCAAAGAAAGTTGATCTGTAGTAATTTTTATTTGGAAAATTTGGTTTGTTATTGTCGAAACTTGTTGCGATATTTTGTCCAATTTATCAGTTTGTATTTGAGACATATTAGTTAAAATCGTATGTCGATTTTAACTTTAATTTTAGTCTCAAATTGATCGAACCTGACAGAAAAGTCATCGTCAGGTGTTTTTCTTTTGCGAAACGTAACTTTGTTAGTTTCCGCCTCCGGCTGCAACAACTGCCTAAGATCAGGTTGCGATTGTGATTGTGTTTCGCTACGAATCGCTATCAGCTTATTGCTATCCGAACACGTAATTGATCCCTTAGTTGGAGGGAGAGATCGAGATCGAGGTACGGCCAATGCTATTGTTTCTTGTTACCGCAGATAATAATAAGTGCGTGCAGTTGCTTTTTAAGTCTTCGCTGCGTGCAGTGGGGGAGGAACGAGATGGATATTATGAAATTATTGTCTTTCTTAACCGGCGGTGAGGCGTTGTGCGACGCGCACACTGGATTTTAGTGTTGAAGCGTTGTTTGTTACACTGAATTGGCAATGAAGATAGCGATTATGGTAAAAGCAAGGGTTTAATTTTCTCTGACGACAATTTAATTATTTCGAGATTAAGCTAGCGACACGTCCGTTCCGTACGCTCGCTCGCTCAAGACTCCCACAAGAATTTTCCCTTCGGAAACGGTTTTGTTATTAAACTACCTGGCTAGTCTTTAACCAACTATGGCTGTTGGGGTCGACTTCCACTAGATTTTTGGGTCGAAACCGAACCTTCGGTCAGTATTTAGTTACTATTTTTAGGCATGAGCTCCTCACATTCTAATTGAACACACTCAGCACAATAGAAGTGACTATATTCTCAGTGATATGCATCAAGGGCATCAGTCGTCGGCACCGACCAGAGAACTTCGGAGATTGAACTATTTACTGTATTGCTCCATAACATCTTTATTGTCTCTAAGTAAATGTGGTTCTGACTTGATTATGATTCAGGTATTAATTTGTAACTAACACAAGTTAAGCGAATTTTACCCAGAATTGGGCTCTCTAACAATTCAGAACGAAAAAACATTCCTTATTATCTAGAATTATTAATAAGCCACCGCTGTCCGTCTTCCTTCAGTTTATTCGTTTTATTTCTGTCTCGAAAATATAAAAATGTCTTCTAGAAAAAGGTCGAATCTTTCACAATATAGCAAAAATCTTAATCTTCTTAATATATAAAACAAAGTCGGGTATGTTCGAACACTTTTCTAACTAACTCGAGAACGGCTGGACCCGTTTTCATAATTTTTGTGTTTTTGGATTAGTCTTCGTCCGGAATAGCATAATAAGAATTAAAATACAAAAAAATAAATAAAAAAGAATGAGTAGGTAGGTAGGGTAGCTAGGTTAGGGTCGGTAGGTAGAGTAGCCAGTTGACGGGAGCGAAGCGGCGCGGGTCAGCTAGTCTAGAATAATTTATTTGAGACGAGTAAAAGCTTAGGCACAGATAACTTTATTACAGTATACTCAAGGCTAATAAATAGTAAATACAACAACATTAACGTATGTTACGATAAATTATACGAATGACGTAGTGGGTCTTGCTTGGTTCTTCAACTGGTATTTGATAACCAGAAACCAACTTATTGTATATTATGATTTTCGTTCGGAGCTCCATTTGCTGGAGCATACTGCGGAGTACCCTGCGGGAACTGTTGCGGGGATCCTTGTGGCACATTCAGTGGGACCGGGGCGAACTGTTCAGCTAGCGTATACTGTAGAGCCGGGGCTCCGTGTTGCCCATACTGTTGGGCAGGGGCGAACTGTTGACCCGCGGCGTATTGTTGAGCCGGGGGGTACTGTTGAGTCGGGGCATGTTGTTGGGCCCCTTGTGGGCCCTGCGGGCTACCTTGTGGAGTAGGCCACTGTTGAATGGGCTGTGAGGTAAACTGATTGTAGTACGGTACGCCAGGTGCTGGGTAATTTACGGGGCCAGGTGCTGGGTAATTTACTTGGCCAGGTGCTGGATTGTTTACTGGGCCAGTTGCTGGGTAATTTACTTGGCCAGGTGCTGGGTAATTTACTAGGCCATTTGCTGGGTAATTTACTTGGCCAGGTGCTGGGTAATTTACTGGGCCAGGTGCTGGGTAATACAACGAGCCAGTTGCCGGGTAATATGGAGAGCCAGGTGCTGGGTAATTCGGAGACCCTAGCCCTGAGCCGGCGTTGTTTGGTGCGGGTACCGGATTGATTGCGTAGTTAGTTTCCTTTTGACTGTTTGTTTTGTTTCCCCCGACGTCAAAACCTACGCGATTTACAGTTCCTAGGGTCCCATGTCCATTTTTCCACCCTCCTTCAAATCCAAGCTTAACATCGACACCGGCGCCGTAGTTCCAACTGGTTGTAGTGTTGGTTTCTTTGAAACCTTCATCATCACTGCCAATCAATGGAACACCTAAAATAAAATATTATTAACGTTAATGTCTGTGTACACAATAAACATCACTTCAGAATTCGAGCTCATGCGTAACGATGGGAAGAGACCAGATGGTATGACTTCGTGCCCTGGTCGGTGGCAAGGCCTCTGGTGTGGGAAGCTGCCGCTGCGGCTGCTGAGGCCCTTAAGCGGCACAAATACTGTAACTTTACTGGCAATTACAGTTTTGAACCGTTTGGCGTTGAAAGGCGTCGAAAGGCTTGCTCCTTTACAAGGATATATCTCGCCGACTGCTCGACACTTTGCGTGACCAGAGGGCTTTTTAATCATCTAATGACTCCTCTATATCTGTGCGGAGCAGAAGGGAGTTTCTGGGTGTGAACTCTTACTGACTTAAATCCATCCGTGTTCCTCTTAGTGCCCTTTGCAAAAAAAAAAATAGCATTACTATTTCAACGTAGCAATGCTTCTGGGCACGTTGCCGGATGACAGCGATACGGTGAAATACGCCCTATAGTCGACACCTAAGTGTAGTTTGTTTTTGTATATTCACTTGTATACAATTAGGTTTAGTAGATATTAATAGGTAAGTAAATAGCTTTCAAAAAAGACAGTTCCTTAAACGATTTAAACAGCGGGTAAATATTAGATACTCACAGTGGAACAACTCCAAAAGCGACAAACTCAGGATAACGCCTGCCTGTAAAAAATGTGAGGGTGGTATGTTTATTTATTAGTGACGGCACGGTTGGCATTGTTGAGCGATTGACTGCTGCGCTGCGTGTCGCGGGTTCTATTCCCGCACAGAACAAATATTTGTATGGCCTACAGATAGTTGTTCCGGGTCTGGCTATTTGTGTAAGAGAGTTTGTATGGTTGTAATCGCACTCAAGATACAGGAGAAATTCCTAGTGTGGGGCAAGGATTTTTATAAAAAATAAAATACAAAAATATTGGGAACCGTGCTGTGGTGGTGATGAGAGAGGTTAGTTTGCGAAAACTGTTAAGAATATTGGCTAGCACTACCGGTCTGTTTTGTCCACCTCTCTCCGTGTAATCTTATGTGGAGTAAACATAAGATGAGCGGTATAAAGGGGGGCTACTCTCTAAGCCCGAAGTCTGTAGTTTCGGGCTTAGTTGCGGGCGTATTCTACTCCGTGTCACCTACGGACTTACATTAGTCCCGAATCCGAACTAAGAATGAAATACAACACGATTTTACAGTAACGGTCAAATCTTTATGGTTAGGTGATACAAAGTAGAATCATCATCATCATAACAGCCGGAAGACGTCCACTGCTGGACATAGGCCTCCCACAAAGGGGGGGGGGGGTGGGGGTTGCCATAATCGCCACGCTTGGCAGGCGGGTTGGCGATCGCAGTGTATGGTGTTGAGTTTTACAAAGAACGTTGCTGCCCATTCTCTGGTGAATCCCTTAGTCGCCTCTTACGACACCCACAGGAAATGATGGGATGGTATTATTCATAAAGTAGAATACGTCCCCATAATCATACCTGTTTTTACCATTTCAGATATAATTAGAGCACTAGTTCTTAATGGGGTCACTACAGTTGAAATGTTAAAAAAAATATATAAAAAAATCTTAAAAAAATATTTTGACTATACTCATTGAGATCAAAGGGTTTTTAAACATGGTAGGCACCGCAAAATAATAATAATATTGTCTTAGACACAATCCTAACAAATTTTCGTAGCGACATTCAAGGTAAAATGGGCATCATATACCTGCTGGGGTGTCGCAACACCCCAAAACTATCTATACCACTGAAACGGCGGTTTTTTCAGTCTATACTAAACGGCCACTGATTTTATGTATTTTATGTAAAAAGGTAAGAAAATAGGTGAAATATTAATCTGAAACATCCAACCAATTTCGCAATATCAGCGCTTGATTGTTCGTCTGGAGTGTTGGCGCACCCCTGTTACCATCCTAAAGTTAAGACACAGATTCAAGATTTTAGGTATGAATATGAGAATTATAATACTACTACAACCTCGTAATGTGGGGCTACCATAGTGAATCAACAGCAGGGTGTGGGTGTAGAGCCGAGTTACAAACCATGCTCCACTACCTATCTTGCCCTCTGTGCCCCAAAACGTGCAGCCAAAGAGACCTCTGTGCTGCCACCAATGATGCCGTGAAAGTGGCAATGTTTTGGATCATCGAAATCTAAAAAAAACCGTCGTGCTAGCGAAGAAGATGAGACTACTTTTAGAAAGGCAAAGTAAAGGTTTATACAATTTGTAACTAAATATCTCTTATTCCAAAGTTGGTCCTCTTTTGTATTACTGGTTGTCGTTATAATGTATCGTAACACACAGGCTCATTAAAAAATTGATAATTAATACAAGCACACTTACAATTAGCTTCATGGTGGCTGGTCAAAGAGTATTACTTGTGACGATCTCTTCACTGAAAGCTCCAAACCGTACTACCGGTAACAAGCTGTGAGACAGACTATTTAAACACGACGATTTCATTTATCAATAACTTGTGACCTCACACTTATTAACAATACCACTGGCAAAGCTCAAGTTTAATGAGTTCATAAGTAATTTATCATTCTCAGAAAACCCCTGGGAGATCCGTGGTTTATTTTAAGGACAGCTTCAATGAAAAGATATTTACAAATTGACATCAAAATTTTCCTTAACGATGCAAAATAATGTTGAGTCCTTAAACTTCGGTGTCTTGAGAAGAGTCTTGTATTTTCCGATCACGAGAGCAAAGCTTTGTGCTTTTTATTATTATTATTTAATTCTGCCGCTAAGATCTGCAAGCGGGTTTTACGTAGGGCACGTTTTGACCATGTCGGACGTATCGAGGCCAAACTAGCATTGCAACCTCCGGGTAGTAAGTAGTTTTGGTCCCTGTCGAAAGCCGTTGAAACGAATTTCTGTTGTCCCACTTTGCCTCCAATGTTGAAACCTGATGGCTCGCTGGCTCACTCCGCAAGTGAGAAAGCAAATTATATTTGCAACTCTCTTTGCAAGCAATTCGCGCCTGGATGCTGGCTCCAAGCAACTACCGACTTTACCTCGTTTTGACTCTTCGATGCCGGAGATCGCAGTTCACATTAAAGAGGTCCGAAGAGTATTGTGCAGTCTAGACGTGAAAAAGGAGGTACCAGCGAGGGTGTTGAGGCAATGTGCACCTGAACTGTCTCCTGTGTTGACACGCCTGTACCGCCTCTCCCTTGAAAAAAGAACGGTGCCGAAATCATGGAAGCTTGCGAATGCGCAACCGGTGCCCAAAAAGGGAGACCGTGCTGACCCTGCACATTACCGTCCAATCGCCATTTCCTCCATCCTATGCAAGGTTATGGAATGGGTTCTGAACAGTAAGCTGCTAACCTACCTTGAAGACAATGATCTCCTCAGTGACCGTCAATATGGTTTTCGACGGGGACGGTCAACTGGCGATCTTCTTGTGTATGTCACGCACTGCTGGGGTGAAGCCATCGAGAGACACGGCGAAGCACTTGCCGTGTAGCTCGATATCTCGAAGGCCTTTGACAGGGTCTGGCACGCAGGTCTACTCAGCAAGCTTCCTGCTTATGGCATCTCAGCTGGTTTTTGTAGCTGGATATCAGACTTCCAAAGCGAACGGTCGATCCGAGTAGTCGTTGATGGCTGCTACTCTGACCTCATGGCTATTGATGCCGGAGTTCCTCAGGGGTCTGTTCTCTCTGCAACTCTTTTCCTGCTGCACATCAATGACCTAGTTCAGCCTGGTCTTATTGGGTACGCAGATGACAGTACGGTTTCAGAGATATACTTGTCCAGCGCAACAATCGGCGGTGATGAAGTTCGTTCCTTGAGAGAGGCCATGGTAGAGCGGACAACTTTGACCTTGTCTCCCAGTCCAAATGACCACACTGTCATCACCCAGATGACAATGTGGTCATTTTTAGCGCCACCAAAACACAGGCGTTTTTTTTTACCGCAAAAAGAAGTCGTTTTGACCAAACTCCTACTTTTCGGGGTGCATCTGTTCCTGTGACTGATCGGCTCGAGCTCTTAGGTATAGAGTTGACATCCAGTATCAACTTCGGCGCCACCATTGAGTACAAAACCCAAACCGCTGCCAAAAAGCTGGGCATCCTAAATAGGGTGAAGCAATACTCAGGCCTGGACAGCTTTTACTCTATACAAAGCACAAGTCCGATCCTGCATGGAGTATTGTAGTCACCTTTGAGATGGCTCAGCTAAGTATCAGCTTGCTGCGCTTGACTCGGTGGAACGCAGAGCTAAGAGGCTCATCGGTGACGTAAAACTGATGGATGCCAAGCTACATAACTTGGCTCATCGCCGTAAGGTTGCCTGCTTGTCGGTCTTCTACAGATTGCACTTCGATGAGTGTGCCCATGAACTCCACGACCTCATCCCACTGGCCCCCTTCTAACATCGGACATCCAGACGCACTGCATCTTACCATCCCTACCTTGTTGCTATTCCACCAATTCGCACTAAGCGTTTCCAAACGTCTTTTATCATGCGCACAGCAAAGGAGTGGAACTCTCTGCCTGCGTCTGTGTTTCCAAATCTCTTCAAAGTTAGAGTGCACAGGCTCCTTCTGGGTAAGCTCGCTCCATCGTAGACTTTGTCTCTGTCATCTCTGACCTAGAGTAGAGTCAAGAGCAAACCCATCACAAATAAACAAAAAAAAAAGTATTATAAAGCTGAAGAGTTTGTTTGTTTGAACGCTATACTTAATCTCAGAAACTGCTGGTTCCAATTGAAAAACTCTTTTAGTTATGGATAGCTCATTTGTCTAGCAAGGCTATTCCAATACGCATCACGCTACGACCAATAGGAGCGGAGTATTAATGAAAAAAGTCAAAATTAAAGAAAAAAGGTCAGCTGGCCTAGAATTAACTGTAAAGCTTATTTTATATTTATTTTATGTCCAATGTTTTCTACTGCTTACCTCACAATTTAAACTTTCTTTCTTGCTTATCAGGCGTGTAGGTCCTTCACCTTTATTTATTGGAACTTTAACATAAATTCACAATAAATTATACGCATCTATCTTATCACATTCTTGTTGTGTGCTGAGCATATCTTTTTTGTTTTATTTCTGGATAATTATTAATTAATCGTCGAGCAACAGTCGGCGTTCCGGCTGTTTTAGGACCCAATGGCCTGGCACGCAACGATGGCAAGAGACCGGACGGCATTTCCATGGAAGAATGGTAGGCCTTTAGTGTGGGACGCTACTTGTCTGTATACTCTTGCGCTAGGTATCCTATCTTCCTAGCTCGTCGTGCTGTGGTGGCGTTGTCGCTACGGCTGCGGAGAACCCTAACCAGCGGAAATACAGTTGGTAGTTATATATTCGTGCCCTTTTGAGGTTTTAACTCTCGGATCGCGGGGCCCGAGTATTCATCACTTATTTAAAGATCCATCCAGACAATTAGTTAAACGTACGGGAGACCCAAGGCGGGCTTTTACCTTGGATTAAGAATAAGCAGTTCATGGATGGCTTGGATTATTAGTTAGATAACTTATATTGCTTGTTTACTTGTAGGTGTAGGTATAAGTGAATTACTATGTATGATTGTTCCATATTATAAAAATGCAAGTGAAGGTAGGCAGGAGAAATATGTAGATGTACGAAGTACAATAAACCAGTCTTTGCTCAACCACTGAGTTTCAATGCTGTGTCCCTGTCTCCCAAAACAACATGGCACAGCCGGTAGCTAAATAAGTTAGACAGCCGTCTAAAAACAAAAACAAGTTTCAAGTGAAATAAAACAATATCGTAGATGACAAGTAGCAGTGACTCCGAATCATTCGAAGAAGCAGAAGTATTACAAACGAAGCACACAATGGAGTCCATTTTCCAACCACCATCAGGTCTCCATCATCAGGTCTGATCCAAACCTTCATTCTTTTGTAGTATCACCCGATATACACACGAATATCAAGTTTTTACCAGATACGTGTCTACAATTTTCGAGAGTTGCCCTCGATTTCTCAGGGTTTCCATCATCAGATCCTGACGTGATGGGACCATCTCGAAAGCATACCCTTTCATATAAAAAAAGATTCATCGAAATCGGATCATAAACGACGAAGTTATCCGCGAACACACATAAAAAAAAATATATACGCTGTGGAATTGAGAACCACCTTCTTTTTTAGAAGTCGGTTAAAAAATCGATTATTTTTACGCAATAAATCGATTCTATGAAAGCGTAATATATAAAACACATCATAAGAAGCTGAAATTGGCAAGGTACCTTGGAGAGTGTAGGGGAGCACTAAGAGAGGATTTCCCGAAAGAACAGGGAAAAACAGGATATACGAGTACGAAGTTAAGCAAAAGCTATCCTAATATATAAAAATTTTCCGTTACTAAGTGACTGTTGACAGACAACACACAGCCAAAACTACTGGTCATAGAAAGCTGAAATTTTGCATTTAGGTTTCTTGGAGAGTGTAGGAGATGCGCACTATGAGAGGATTTCCCGAAATTCTTACAACAATGAGCGACAAAACGGGATATGCGCGTACAATGTCGCGGGCAAAAGCTAGTATCTGAATAAAATTAAATTATCAAAAGATGAATTTGTCCATACAACAATGAAGTTTCAGGGTTATTCGGGTAGTCAAATTAAAGTCATTGGTAAATGTTATCTCAAAGTACGATATAAAAATAAAACATATATCTTACAATTTATAGTTGTCGAGACTAATTCACCTCCCATTATGGGTAGGAGTTCATGTGATGAATTAAAATGATTGAAAAAAGTAATGAGTATCAACAGTCCGATAAAACATGTGCAAATATATTGTATGAACTCCCTGACATATTCACTGGAATGGGTTAGTTACCAGGCACTTATATAATACAATTATTAAAAGAAGGGTGCAAACCAGTAGATCATGCGCCACCTAGGTAACCTATTTGGTTCAAAGAACAAGTTAAAGAAAAACTAATGGAAATGAAAAAAGAGGGTATAATTGCCAAAGTTGAGGGACCCACCAATAGGGTAAATAGCATGACGGTAGTAAAAAAGCTAAACGGACGTCTACGTATTTGCTTAGAACCGCGTGACTTAAATAAAGCAATAAAGCGGGAACATTTTAAGTTACCCACTCTTGAAGAAATAACCCACAATTTATCCGGTGCCAAATATTTTAATACATTACATGCTAAACAGGGATTTTGGCATGTTTTACATCCAGATAGTACAGACCTCTGTACATTTAGCACAATCTTTGGAAGGTTTAAATTTTTAAGAATGCCATACAGTATATCATCGGCGTCAGAAATTTTTCATAAACGTTTATATTAACATTTCGATGACATAGAGGGAGTTATATTGTTTATTGATGATCTCCTTATTTACGCTGAGACAAAGGAAAAACACGGTCAGAGATTACGCGCAGTCTTGGAACGGTGTCAGGAAATAAACATAAATTAAATAAAAGTAAATGTAAAATAGGTCATATAAAATAACAAAAGACGGCATCTGCTCCGATGAGTCACAGCTATTGGTTTAAAAAAAAATGTCAAGACCACAAAATGTAAAAGATGTAGAAAGAATTTTAGGTATGATAACCTTAACTTCATTGCAATTTTTTCTGAAAAAAAAAATATGTTTTCTCCGTGGGTTATTAAAATAGACGTAGCTTGGCACTGGGATCATACTCTAGAGCAATGTTTTGAAATGTTAAAAAAGCAGTTAACTGGTCCACCCGTATTAAGATATTACACATTTGAGAAACCATAATCATCTCAGTAGAGGCAAGTAAAAATGTTTTAGGTGCCTGTTTAATGCAGGACAACTATCCCATATGTTATGTTTTGAAATCGTTAACGAACACTGAACAGAATTACGCACAAATTGAAAAGGAATTATATGCTTGTGTATTTGCATGTGAGCGATTCTATACCTACATATATGGTCGTAACGATGTGACGATAGAAACAGATCACAAGCCATTAGTGAGTAATTTTTCATTGGAGCGGCAATAGAACCGTTAATTCCGCATGACATACCCGACAGAGCTTGGTAGAAGATAGGCACGGATATTTTCCACTACGGCACTCAATTTTATTTAATAGTGGTAGGTTTACAATTCAACAACTTCTATGAACTTACTATAGTAAAGTTCTTAGAAGTTGTTGAATTGTGTAAGACGACATCATCAGAGGTGATCAAGCAAATAAAAAAATATTCAGACGTCATGGAATATCACAAACAGTTATGTCAGATAACGGCCTGGAATTTTCTTTTCGTGTAACTAGCGTTTTCAACACATAACGTCTTCACCTAGGTACCCCCAATCATATGGACAGGTTGAAAGAGCCGTCCAGACAATTAAAAGTATGATGAAAAAGACCACCTTTCAAAATACCGACTTCAATTTAGGATAGTTAGAATATGTGAATACGCCGATAAGTAATGACTTGAGTTCACTTGCCGAGTTGTTATACAACCGAAAATTTCGAAGTGTAATTCCGTATTCTCCACATCTTCAACCAAAATTGTAAGGGAATGTATCAAATAAACTAGAAAATCAACAATGGTGGAGGTAGAAAATCGGCGACGAGCCATTGCTGAGTGGAGGTCACAGCGACGGCAAACGTTTGCAAGAAACACGTGGTCCGTATTTTGATAATGCAGCGTTTGAGTATAATTCGATTCTTGAATACGCCAAGCACAGGGTTATAAATTGGGGAGGATAATTAAATAATGAGTGTAGATTTTGTAGGGCACTAAATAGAAGGAAGAAACTGCAGGAATGTGTTGTTTTGGAGCAAAAGGACCTTCTATACCTTTAATTGAGGAGCCTGTGGAAACTTTAAAACAGTAATTTTCTTATGAGACAGAAGAACCACGGCTTGTTTTGAATAATCTTAAAAATCAAATCAAATCAAATCATCTTTATTGTGGATCATAGGTACATAATACAGATGGTGTTATTTAAATATTTAGGACCAGCTATGTCCTACCCTTAGGGCGTACAATAGAATGTAGGTAAGTTTACTCGTACATGCATGTCAACAATAATGTAATACATTGCAAATTATTAGATTCTTGAATGAAATTGATTCATATTGACAGCACGGTTGGCGCAGTGGTTGAGCGATTGATTGCTGCACTGCGTGTCGCGGGTTCGATTCCTGCACAGAACAAAAATTTATATGGCCTACAGATACTTGTTCTGAGTCTGGCTGTTTGAGTATGTGAATTATATGTTTGCAAACGCATCCACGATACAGGAAAAATTCAAAATGCAACGATTTTTTTTGTTCATAAAAAATATAGTTATAATTTAAAAATAAAAAAACCATTTTAATTTAAAACTCTATGGCCGACCGAAGTTATTGTGGTTCAAAGTGGTCCGAAAAAATGACAACTTCATAGGTTATGACTCAATAGTAATAAGATTCGTGATATTATAGGTCACTTTCAAGACGAGATAACTTTTAAATATAAAAGATCGTTAAGACCATTCAGTCCTTAATAGCAGCTGGGTAGTCATTTATTGCTGTCGTGTTGAATAAAGTCGTTATCATGCAGTTGATAGTGAGTATCTTTCTGCGCTTTGTTAAAACCCATGACGTAAGAATTGCGATAATTTAGTTTATATATTTTGTTCCTTCAGTCTATAATTAGTTGGTTTTTATCATCTATTACCATAATTAATTGCCCTAGAGGTTATCTTCTTAAAGGAATAATAAGCTTTTTTAACTTTTTAGGAATCACGTCGATCCGGTTTGAATCGATTTTACTAAAACTTTGAAATTCAACTTTACAGGCTTGCAGTATTCTGTTGTTGGTGATTCTGGGAGAATCGTATTGTAAGTATTATTTTATAACATTTACTATTTTTAAATATGCTTAGTAATTAACTCGTTTATCTTACTTATCGTTTCATCTTCGTTACGTTAATAATATCTATATTAACGTAAAATGTCATTCATCCAATGGTTAATTTTTTCACATTTTTCGTCGAAAGTCGAAAGCCATGCAGACTAAGAAAAAAAAAATGTTTTTTTTAGAATGTGCAAAAAGCGCTCTTTCATATGGTACCGCCATTCCACGCCACATCAAATTTTTAAGAAGACCTTTCAGGAACTATTGCAAAAAAAATGTATACATTATAAATTCTTTCTTATTTGCAAAATAGTTGAATAAACGTCATCTAAAACTATGCCCAATTTCAAGTTGATAGCATTTGTAGTTGTTCCAGTGACAGATGGACAGACTTAGTCACACCATAAGGGTTCCTTTTTACCATTTTGGTACGGAACCCTAAGAATTTCACTCCTTATCTGTACGCACTATGAATGTGTTCCTGTTTCCGTTTTGTGCGTGTGGGTGGGATGTCCCCCATGTACCGGTAGCACATTGCCGTTCGTCTTGTGGTCCAATGAGAACGGGCGGAATTAAATTATGCATCAGGAGAAGCAGGGGGCTCCGCGCCACCAGGATCCAGACGTGAAGATTCCGCAAACATAGAAGCAAATAAGTTCACTTTCTCCTCAGCGGAGTGGGCCAGCGTCCCGTCGGGCCTCAGCAGTGGTAGTAGTGAGGGGCGGCAGAAGTTCGATTCGACCGACTTAGCCAAGGACGAAAAAGCCTTACTACCTGCTGGGTATGAAGAAGTTTGTTCCCTATTCGGCTATTGTGGTCAAACCGAGCCCTCCGCAATACCTTCTTGCAGGACTTGGCAACCCTGTTAAAGGCTCTCTTCTTCCGACTCACGTTATTTGCTTTGTGCGTACGAGCGTCGACCTACGCAAGTTAAGCCGCGTGCTTAAGCACATCAGCGCATTTGCACTCGGCACCAAACCATGGACGAGTTTCTCCAGACATTGTTGTCAGAGAACACATCCGTCAGAGCGTCTGCGCACGACGAAGCATCATTTGAAGAAAAGCAAGTTGGCTGCCAAGGGTAATATGCGAAGAATGATCGCGTGCTATCCCAGTCTACTGACCTGTATCGCCATGCCTCTGGGGCTAGTATCGGGCGGGGAGTAGATGGACAAAGACTTCACCAGATAGTGGTCGGAACATAGTACGGAACCCTTCGTGTGCGAGTCCGACTCGCAATTGGCCGGTTTTTTTTTGTCCAATGTTTTGAATTTCAAAGCAATCTGATTGTTACAATATTTTGGCCAAGAATTGATTTTAATTATGATTGTACTGAACTTAAATAGGAAATCCCTTTAGGGACACACAGGGTTTTTGTAACATATTGTATTTTACTTAGATAGCGCTCTTGATTTTCATAATCATTTTATGTTCAAGTGGTCATGCATGAGGTCACCTATGACTATAAGTGATTGTTGCACTGTGTAAAGTTGTCAACTCATCTTTTATTTTGTAAGTTGTTAGTGTAAACAATTGTCGGTAGACCAAATTAATAAATGAATTAATTTCAGGTAAAACTACAGTAACGGTCAACCAGACAAGCAGCAGCTGGGGCTACGACTACAGCCAAACTGACACCAGTGGGTACAAGGTGAAGCACGACCACACAGGATACCAGTTTGAACCGTATAACAACCCCAGTTCGAGCCTCAAGAAACACTACAATTCTAGCTCGGTTTATAAACAATTTACGTCACCTGGGACCAATACGAGTATCAGGCGTTCGAATGCGACAAATTACGTCATTAATGGTATACCTAATGGGAATACTGACTCCAGGGCTAACAGCACTGTTCTCGCCGACAAAGAACAAACCACGGAATTCCGAACGTTACCCATAGTTAAAACCCAAACAGTAACCGTGACAGAAACGCGAGCTCCGACCGGCCCGATGTATCCGCAGGCCCCAACATACGGTCAAACATATGGACCAGTGGGTGGATCAATGTACGGAATACTAAACGGACAAATAAACGTGCCGCCACCAGGCCCATTGTACGGTTCATCGTACGGACAACCGGCCGGCCCTATAAACGTAAATGCGCCGTATGGGTACGGGCCACAAAATGGTCCAATGTACGGGCCACAAAATGGTGCAATGTACGGACCACAAAATGGTCCAATGTACGGGCCGCAAAATGGCCAAATATATGGGCCAGGGACTGGCCAAGGCTATCCAACCGGGTCATTGTATTGATTTCACCGCAATTACTAATTAAAGCCTTTAATGTGATGTGTTGCTGGGGAGTTTGTTGGCCACTTCTTCTCCACAGCTAAAACACTAGGAAGTGGTGACGGGCGGGCGTTGTGGGGGACTGTCTTTTGTAAAACTTGACATTCAAAAAGTGGTGGCTCTCAGCCTAATTTGAATAAACGACTTTTGATTTCGATTTAATTGAAGAGGCAAGAAATTATTTTTTGTGGGAATAAATTAAATATATGTTCAATTTCTATTTTACTTTTTTATTTTACCATGTTTTGAATGAAAGAAAATCCAACAGGATGTAAAATTACTTTTTGTTACATAACAACTTTGTATTGTGTTACACAGCAACACTTACTAAATCTTGTTTTTGAAAATTTTGTTTATGATACAGAGAACAATCATTGAACACAAGCTAACCTATAGTTATTTTGCCTTTAAGCATTCAAGCCTTTTTGAGTTTAACGTTAGAAAGTTCAAGAACATGATTAGGTCGATCTTCTGATCGTCTGTTTCTAAACTACCCTAGGCCGATAAAATTACCGTTTTTCATAATTTTATCCAAGATTTTGCGTACAGGTCGGGTTTCCTTAAGGCTTGTATACATGCCAATGGCCTTGTGCATATAAACGGAGCTAACTACTCCTCTACGCGCCACTCCGTTTCCCGCATTTTTAATTTATTATAAAAAAATAACACATTTAAAAAAAGTAACAAAACAAAATTATTTTCGTTTGTATTGCAAAGCATTAGAATGGTCCCTAGCAGATCTTCGATCGCGGCAAGTGTGCGACCGTCCTTGTCAAGTAACAGGGCGGCTAGTTTCAGCGGCATCATGCTCATATGAAGACATGGTCCCTAACAGTCCTTGGACTGTATAATATGAGATAGAGGTCAACCCAACTCCAGAGAGCGCATTCTTCGTACAACAAGCACATCTGCAAGACACAGTGATCGTATCTGACCGAATCAGCGGTTGCTGGTAAGGAATTAAAACAAATACAAATAGATACTACAATCGAGGGTTAAATACGCAAAAAGTAAATAGAATTGATGATTTCAACTCTTTTGAAAGCCTTTAGGCAGCCCCAAAAGCGTCCACCCGTCACCACGTACTTGCTAGGGAGAAAATACTGGCCAAGTGCGAGTCGGACTCGCCTTTAAAGGGTTCCGAATCAATTTTTTTTTAACATGTTATATTACCACCACAGACTTCTTATAGATTTTTCTGCAATCTATAGATATAGAACTATTAGCTGTATTTTTTTTTTTCAAAATTGTAGGCTCAGTAGTTTCGGAGATAAGGGGGAGGGGGAGGGGGAATGGTCATTTTTGGTTTTATTTCTTGAGTAACTTCAAAACTGTTTATTTTAAAATTATGAAAAAAAAAAACTAAAACCCTCACAGTAAGTCCTTTCATTTGAGATGTGACACGATACAGTTTGAAAAACTTCTTTTTGTAATTTTCTAGTTTGACCCCCAAAAGTGACGCCCATACTAAAAATTTATAATTTACGTAACGCGTCCGTTTTGGGTCACAGAAGTCAAATCAAAAAATTCAAAATCAAAATTGTTTATTTCTTAGAATATAGTACAATAGATGTTATAATAATGGTTCCAGCATATCCTGCCATAATATGGCGTACAAATATTTCTATATAAAAAAGAAACAAAGCTTATATTACTAACCTATTAATAATTATGTATTGCAGAATAAAATATGAATTATATTATTTATACTTATAATATAAGATTTAATAAATAAGGATTGACATTTTATTTTATTGGAATTGTAATGACTAATAATTAATAAAGTTGTATTATATTATTAACGACTTATCCTCTAATATTCTTGAACACTAGTTTTTTTTTTCTAGTAACACTGAACAATACCCTTTTGAACAACGGCAATGGTAAATCTTGAGTATTATTTGGTAAATGGTTATATACAATAATTGCCATGCAGTACGTATTTCTTTTAAATAGCATTAATTTTATTTGGGGTAATTTTAATTTGTCTTTGTGTCGCGTTCTACTACTTATTTTGTAACTGCTTTTTCAAATAAATGATCATTCTTTTTTACAAAAATGCATATTTCGAAAATATAGAGACATGGTAAAGATAGTATTTTAAGTTTTTGAAGTAATGGCTTACAGCTATCTAAAAAGTGGGCTCCACACATTGCCCGGATGCAGTTTTTTTGTCCGTTAAAAACTCTTTGCACGTCTACTGAATTACCCCAAATTATAAGACCATATCTGAGTACATATGCTACATAAGCATGGTAAGCAACCATAGCGGTATTTAGATTAACCGTTTGTTTTTTATCGTTTCAAGACATACACAAAGAGATCTATTTTTCTGAGTGTTTTCTCTATGTGTGGTTTCCAATTGCAATTTTTGTCCACGGTTAAAAATACACATTCATCAGCAACGTTTAAGGGCGAATTGTTACACTGAATATCTAGACTATCCGTGTTTGTGTTGAGTGCTTGAAATTTTATTATATTTGTTTTTGTCATGTTTATTTTTAAGTTACTTTGTTCTAGCCATTTGATTGTCTTGTCTAATGCTTTAACAATTCGTTTTTCCTAGTCTTTATTATCGTCACTATTAATAATCAATGTTGTGTCATCTGCAAATAGTACGCACTCTTTATTAATCGCCTCTGGTAGGTCGTTGATGAACACTAGAAAGAAAAGAGGGGATACCATTCCTCCTTGAGGTGTGCCGAAATTGTTTTGTCTGTATTTTGGTCTAAATATTTTATGTTGGTTTTGACATTTTCTTGTTATTTCTACGCATTGCAGTCGGTCAGTAAGAAAGCTTTTTACCCAATCGTTGGCCTTTCCGCGGATTCCATAGTGTGAAAGTTTTGAGGGTAACGTTTTATGACAGACAAAGGCTTTTGTCATGTCTAGAAAGACACAGCCTATTTTGGATTTTGTTTAATTAAGGAGAAACAATCTGAAGCCGTAGAGCTCCTCTTAATTCAAACTGTTATTTTGAAGGATGTCACACGATGTCAAAAAGTTCTCTATTTTATTACACATAACCTTCTCAAATATTTTCGATAAGATGGGGATTAAAGTGATTGGTCGATAGTTACTTATATCCAATTTTAAGCGTTTCTTGTATAAAGGTTTGATAATCGTCATTTTTAGTCGTTTTGGAAAACTTCTTCACTTAGAGATAAATTTATTATGTAGCATAAAGGCCGGACTAAACATATGTGTACCAAATAACAACAGAATCGGTCCAATGGATCCGGAGGAAACTGGCTGTGACAGACGAACAGACAGACAGACACCCGAGTGATCCTATAAGGGTTCCGTTTTATGTTCGGAACCCTAAAAAAATATTTATTTACGTAACGCGTCCATATTTGGCGTTCACAGAAGTCCATATGTATACCAAATTTCAAAAGAATTGGTCCTGTAGATCCATAGAAAACTGGCTGTGACAGACGGACAGACAGATACCCGAGTGATCCTGTAAGGTTTCTGTTTATTACGGATGTTCGGAACCCTAAAAAGTAGCGTAACAAACTCTCCAGCAACACGTCTCTGTCTATTTAGTTATAAGATTTTATACAACTAGTTTTTCCCGCCTTAGTGTTAGTAGGAGACGCGGGGCGTCGCGTGCGGCGTGGCGGCCCGCACTAAATTCAAATATATGGCATTATATGAGAGCGTTTACGGAGAAGCGATTTTACAGGCGTTTGCTTGAAATGCAGGCGGAGCCCGCTGCGGGACCCGCGGCCTCGCATGCGGCGGCGCACGCGGTTGGGCCAACGGCATGCACGTGGCGTCGCACGCAGCAATACAAACATACACCGATACCCGACACCGCGGACAAGCGTTGTCAACACCAATTAATCAATTTCCCCGAAAATCCAAGTCATATTTTGGAGACAAAAATCTACTGATTCCCCTGTAATTCCCCCAATTTTTGTTTTTTAAAGAAATTTAACAAGTTGCAACTGATTTTATAAGATTAATTGTTTTCTTTTTTAATTTTTCTCAATTTTTTGTCAGAAGCGTTTTGCTCGATGGAGTAAACTAGACACTGTCACCCAGATTTTAATTCCCTTCCCTTGTTGCCATTATGCCAATCTGTTTAATTTTTTTAATGACACTACATTTTTGCTCGATCGATGCGTTCAAAAACATAAGTATCAACAATTTTTTCTTTCAAGTTGATTGCTGGTACTGCTCCACAGCCACTAAGGCGCACAAAATAAACTGTTAGCATTTGGGAACATTGTTGGACCGGCTCAAGATTGTAAGAAACCAATATTTGCATTGTATAGTCTCAATTTATTTAGCATTGTATAATCCTTACTAATATTATAAATGCGAAAGTAACTCTGTCTGTTTGTCTGTCTGTCTGTCTCGCTTTCACGCCAAAACTACTGAACCGATTTAAATGAAATTTGGTGCACAGATAGTCTAAAGCCTGAGAAAGGACATAGGCTTTTTATCCCGGGAATATGTTCCCTAGGGACCACGCGGGCGAAGCCTCTGGCAGAAGCTAGTTTCATCTATTTTAGCGGCACATGTGTGAATGCTGTGTATCTTAAACTTAAGCTATAGCTATCAGTTTTAGGTTTGTTTTTGACTTGAATGTACCCTGGCGGTTGGGAATGTCATGCTCAGTCAAAAATCTAGCTGATGGTGGCGTATGCGTTGGATCATTTGGCTCCCTTCAAAATGGTTGAGCCGAATGTTGCTAGCGCATGCGTCATATTCGTGAACGGGCGCTGTCAGTTGGGACTGGTCATTTTTCAGCTGCTATGGTTTATTTTAAGTATTTCTTTGAATTATTCCTTTTTTTTCCGGACGCTGTTATCCTGCTCGCCTTTTACGTCGTTCTCACATATATGTATGTCGGAAATAAGTCAGTCAATAGAATAATCGGGACACCAACGCCATCTAGTGGCGTTCGACGGAGTCTAGGACGGTGTGCTCGACAGAGGCTGAGCTCAGTCTACTAGTGGCGGTCGAGCAGTGCAGACGTGCCCCTGTCTAGAAACCGCCGCGTGTTCCGAATATTTGTTCAGTGTACCTATAGAGTAAGAATATTGTAAGTGAGACTTTCGAGTGTGAATAATAATTTGATTTAAAAGCAACCGGTGTTTCTATTGCGCAATAACCAACAATTCCCAAAGTACGCCCACTGTAGTTCCAATATCCTGGCTGATGTAACCTGAAGAGTTGTACCATCGCTGACATGTGTAATTTCAACACGATGTAAACAAAACTTTGTGACAATTTTTAAAACAGTGTCCGTGGAGTTTCTTGCACGTTCTTCTCCATAGAGTACGCTTTGGAACGTGCAAATAGCTTCATCTTTTTGAACCGACCGACCTTGACAATTCAAAAGTGCCTGAAAATGGTTTATTTGAAATATATATTTTGAGTTTGAGTTTGATTGTTTGCAATCAAAAACCAGCAAAAATACGAAAACGAAACGAAGATTAATAAATGTCGTTTAATAATAAAATTAATAATGGCATTGCTAATGTTACGTTACTTAAGTTGGAAGCAAGTAATTTACAAAAGGCGTGTAAACATCCAGTTTATAGGAAGCAAAGGAAAAGCGTTAAGTTAATACGACGATATACGCTAGCGACCGTGAGGGAACATAACGCGCACTCGTATCACACCCGCGCGACCCGAAATTCGGAATCAAATCCTCGGAATGGTGAGGTCGCTCCATGAAACCTGTGGAGCACCCAGGAGGCTTTTGTGCATTAAGGTTGAGCTAGGCTAGCTAACTTAGGTAGAACACTTACGCGCAATGGACCGAATGGGAGTCTAAATGCGGATTACGGAGTCTCTACTCCATTCGTTGCGGGGGTAGACTTCTTTTCTGGTTGGTATACCCATGGCCAAATTTATGTAGCTCTATTGCGTGTTAATAACCCTTGCAACTTTCATCAACATCGTGTACAGAGGTTTCTCATTACGAATATTACGAAAAATTACTAGGGCTGGACGGCATTTTCAACAGAAGAGAGGATACAGTCACGGACTTGCATAAGTCCTTTATCACACGGCATGGACTTTGTAGCGGTGCCCCGTGCGGTAAAGCGTTTTACGTGTGTTAGGCATCAACGGATTTATTAGAGTTCAATGCGACATGAGATCCGCTTTACCGCCTACCGCGGCGGTGCGCCGTGCCGTGTGTTAATCGCCTAAAAGTCTTCCAAATTCCTTATTCTAAGAGGGATCTACCAATGCTAGATATTGACTGTTTGTATGTCTTATCTTAGCGATCTTACATAGCGACATGATTTTATTTTTCAACATACACGCGAACGAAGTCGCGGGCAACAGTTAGTAAGTAAATAAAGACATCATTTGTTTACCGGTTGGAGTTAGTTTACGTCAATAAATTACAGATAGCAAAATTTTACCCTGGGGAATTCTGAAGTAGGTACGGTCAGTCATTGTAACAATGATAATGTCAATGAATAAATTACTTATCATTGACTTTTATTTACAACGTAGTTTAATGTTCCGTACTTCGAAGATAAAAACGTTATATTTTTCTTTATACCAATTACTTCGTCATTTGTCCGTCAGTCGTCATCAAGACATTTCTCAGGAAGGGAGGTTTTAAATTAAAAGTAATCTCAAATACGTAAGTTTATATTCATTTGAACTACTGCTTTTAAACTAGGAAGACGCTATTATTGTCCAGGATTTTTACACTGCAGGGGCAAAGTCTCCCTCTACATCTATACGTGTAGAGCTTTATCGGAAGGAGTCCAGCTCTTCCCATCACTCTGTTTGGGTCTGCCGTGATGACGCCTGCCATATGAAGGGACAATGTTACCTACCTACCACCATGCTACCTACTATACCACTTCAGCCAACCTCACACACATAGGCAGTAGGGGAGACCTTTGGGTTGGTTAAGTTATACACGGTGATAACGATATCATTTCCAAATTTTGAATTTAAAGGCTTAATAATAAAATCAATTTTCTGAGTAAAATAGCATTGTAACATAAATAAAGCGAATTATAACTAAAGGCGGAAACCCACCGCAACGCACGGAGAGGCTACGCCCGTGTGTTCGCCTTGCATGAAAATGTATAGACTGTTTCCACTGCAACACACGAACACGCTACGCATCGATTGCTCAAATATGGTGCCCACGTAGCTCAACGCTGTCAACGCCATGCACGTTGTGCACGCGGTACACGCTATACACCCACGACTATATCAAAACCATATTGTTGCAAAAAAATGTGCGTAGCCTCTCCGTGTGCTGGGCCACGTTACATTTGAACATAGTCGTGGGTGTGTAGTATGTACTGCAGTGGAAATGTAAACCCACGTTGTCAAACAAATGAACCCACGAAGCTAAAATGCGCCGCGTCGCCGTGCATATCGTGTGCACCTCATTGGGTTCGCGCCTTTAAGGCAGTAATGCTACGTAGGTTGCTACACGGCCACCGCGCCTCGCCGATGATGGTGCTACGTCGTAGCTCTAGTGCTACGCAGATCATTTTGTTGCTACGCCGTAGCACTCAGAGGCTACCGAAAACATAAAGTTGCTGTTATTGTAGGTACTTACTAGACCTATTTGACTGCTATTGGGTATTTCCATCAGGAGTTTCTCAGCAGCATCCCGGAGTTTAGATTCGTGCTCGTTGATGGCAATAGGTTCGCCCCTATTGTATGGAACTGAAACATAACTGGCGGAATGTGGGTGTTCTATAGATAAGTACAACTACGCCAAACCTTTGGGCTAAAAAAACAGTTATTAGTTTCATGGTAGGTTTACTGTAGGAATTCCCAATCGAAAATAGTGTTCAATCGGTATGTCTATGAAATCGCAAATGGGATATTTCCAATAAATTTAAAATGTTCGAGACACAAGCGATCATTAACACATTGTGAGCACTGACTAGTATTGAAGATATAAAGGAACTTACGAGTATATTGCAGTTTGGTTTGTTGATATAGTAATTTTCAGCTCTCTATCAGAAATAACTGAAGAATTAAAAAAAAACCCTATGTTTAGAATTAAATATGAAAGCAAGATGTTTTATATTTAAAAAAAAAACACCATTTCTGTGTCAACATCATAACACCACATGTGCGGTTGTGGCTCAGCATAATAACAACACTTTAGTTACACACGAATATTCTACTCAAAACCACGAATTTATCTCGTAACCATCATAAACAATCTTTTTTTTTTACTGTTTATAGGCGCGCGTTTGACCATTATCTCACCTTATGGTAAGCGATGATGTGGTCGAAGATGGAGCACGCTTGCCTAGAAGTAACCTATTCACTCTTGACTCCCAGGTTGTAGCTATCAGGAAACACAGACTACGGCAGGGAATTCCACTCCTTAGCTGTACGCACTATGAATGTGTTCCCAAAACGTTTAATGCGTGTGGGTGGGATGTCCAACATGTATCAGTGGCGCATCGCCGTTCGTCTTGTAGTCCGATGATGGAACGGGCTTGGCGGAATTAAATTATGCAATTTCGTCAAACATTCCCCAAAATGCAACCGGTAGAAAACCGACAGGTTAGCGACTCGTCGTCGATGCTCAAGACTTTGGAGCTTCGTCGCGACGAGCCTATCATTGCCGATTATCCTCTTGGCTCGTTTCTCAATTGACTCAAGGGCATCAAGCTGGTATCTGGCAGATCCGTCCCAAAGATGAGAGCAGTACTCCATACACGATCGAACTTGCGCTTGATAGAGTCTGAGCAGCTGTTCCGGCGTGAAGTACCGTCTCACCTTTGCTAGGATCCCCAACTTCTTTGCAGCCACTTGAGCTTTTGCCTCTATGAAAGGGCCAAAATTAAGGGTAGATGTTAATGTAACCCCAAGAAGCTCAAGTTGGTCGGTTATCGGCACGGTTGCACCTCGGAAAGATGGAGCTGGGTGGAATTGGCTCCTTTTGGCGGAAAATAGACACGCTTGGGTCTTAGCAGCATTGAACTAGACCAGATTGGCATCGGCCCATTCAGACACAGCCTGTAAGGACACGTTCAAGTGCTCAACCATAGCCTCCCGGAGAAACCGGATCTGCGACCCACAAGCTCGTGCGTCGAACATGTTTCTCTCAGCAACAGTGCTGTCGTCTGCATACCCAAAGGTACCGGGTTTTAGCAGATCATTAATATGCAGCAAGAACAGTGTTGCCGAAAGCACCGACCCCTGAGGAACCCTGGCATTAATATCCAGCAGTCCAGACGAGCAGCCATCTTTAACCACTTGGATAGACCGATCCCTCAGGAAATCCGCGATCCAATCACACAATCCGGAGGGCAGACTGAAGGAAAAGGCTTACTAATAAGGCTATCGTGCCAGATCCTGTCGAAGGCCTTCGAGATGTCAAGGGAGACCGCTAGTGCCTCCCCGTGCTTCTCTATGGCCTCACTCCAGATGTGAATGGCATACGCTATAAAGTCCCCAGTTGACCGATTTCGGCAGAACCCGTATTATCGGACACTAAGGATATCATTCGCTTCCAGGTATGCCAGGAGCTTATGATTCAGCACGCGTTTCATACTCTTACAGAGTATGGACGTCATCATGATGGGTCTATAATTCGACTGGTCAGCTCGACTACCCTTTTGGGCACGGGCTACACCTTAGCTTGCTTCCAAGCCTTCGGCACTTTTCCAGTCGAAATAGGAGTGTCAAGATCGCAGACAACTCAGGCGCACAAGTCTTCAGAACAAGTGCCGGTATCCCGTCGGGGCCACTAGCCTTGTTCACGTCTAGGTTACGCAGTACCCTACGGACGTCCTTCTGATGAATGCGAAAGTTCGAGATACTCGACTCGCATTTAGAAGAGGAAATACAACTTCATCAAAATATTACTAATTTACAAAACACGGCAGGGATGTCAGCGGATCTGTGATGTCGAAAACTTATCCGAACACCCCGTTTATATGCATTATGTAGCCTGAGCTTAATTTTTTATAGCATCCAATAGTCGTTAAGGAAAATTTTGATGTCAATTCGCAAATAGCACTTGACTATTCTTAAATGCTGTATTTTTTCCTGACGCTGATATTATCATAAATACTAAGAAATTGAAATAATTAAAATTAAACTTTGTCATTAGTGTTGTTTAATAGTGAGGTCACTAGTTATTGATAACCGAAATCGTCGAGTTTAAAAAGTCTCCCTCGCAGTTTGTTATCGTTAGTTCGGATTGGAGTTTAATCAGTGAAGTGTCCATCACAAGTAGCGTTCTGTCTGTAGCAATCATGAAGCTAATTGTAAGTGTGTTTATATTAATTAACAGTTATTTATTTAATGACTTTACCCGACAGCTAGGCAGGTGAGCGGAAAGGTTTCTAAAATATTTACACATCTATAGGGCAAACGTTTTATATCTCATATTATGGAGTAAAAAATGTGATAAAATAAAACTTCATCGCTCTATCAGAAGCTAATTTGTATTTTTTTGCTTATAGAAGTTTAATAAACTTTGACTCTTTACGGGCTCTTTATGAGGCCCCGCAGCCTACACGATTTGATGGATTTTTACAAATAAGGAATCATTCTATTATCCAATGCAGAGTGGGTCACGCACAGATTTAAAAAAAAAACAAGGCAGCGCATAAAGCGTCGTCATATTTTTTGTGACTAGGTTATGTGAGGTAAAATTAAAAGACTCAATACATCGATTTTTAAAGGTGTAACTCACTTAACTGGTGAAAAAAACTGGTATAAAAAGTTATCTTCAATCTTTTAATTAAACAACATACCCCGGCAATATACCCAAAGGTATAGGGGTTTTAGCAGAAAACCTGCTTTGGGTATGGTATGCAGACGAGAGCACTGTTGCTGAGAGATACGTGTCCGACGCACGAGCTGGTGGGTCGCAGATCCGGTCTCTCCGGGAGGCTATGGTTGAGCGCTTGAACTTGCCCTTAGAGGCTGTCTCTGAAAGGGGCGATGTCAGTTTGGTCAAGTTCAATGCCGCTAAGACCCAAGCGTGTTTTTTTTCGGCTTAAAGAAGTCAATTCTACCCAGCTCCATCTTTCCGAGGTGACCGTGACGATAACCAACCGACTTGAGCTTCTTGGTGTTACGTTAACATCTACCCTCAATTTTGGCCCTTTCATAGAGGCAAAGACTCCTGTGGCTGCCAGAAAGTTGGGCACCCTAGCAAAGGTGAAATAGTACTTCACGCCGGAACAGCTGCTTAAACTCTATCAAGCGCAAGTTCGATCGTGTATGGGGTACTGCTCTCATCTTTGGGATGGTTCTGCCAGATACCAGCTTGATGCCCTTGAGTCAATTGAGAAAGGAGCCAAGAGGATCATCGGTAATGATAGGCTCGTCGAGTCGAAGCTCCAAAGTCTTGAGCATCGACGCCGAGTTGCTGGCTTGTCGGTTTTCTATCGGTTGCATTTTGGGGAGTGTGCGACGGAACGCCATAATTTAATTCCGCCGAACACGTTCCATCAACGGGCCATAAGAGGAACGGCGATGCGCCACCGGTACAAGGTGAACATCTCACCCTCACGCACAAAACGATTTGGGAACACATTCATAGTGCGTACAGCTAAGGAGTGGAATTCCCTGCCAGAGTCTGTGTTTCCTGATAGCTACAACCTGGGCGTCTTAAAGTCAGGAGTGAATGGTTACTTCTAGGTAAACGTGTTCCATCTTCGACCGCATCATCGCTTACCATCAGGTGAGGTCAAATGTATGCCTATGAATAGTAAAAAAAATCCTTAAAGTTTTCTTTTTAATCTAATTATAATGCAACGTTTAATGATTTGACTTTAAGGTTCTTTTAGTCAACATAACAAATTACCCATGTTTATTTTGAACCAAAATGAGTTTTTGTGAAGAACACCTAACATGCTTCTTCGTGAAAAAAAAAATAGCCACCTGAAAGACAGATAGTGGTAGTCATCATCGTATCAACCGTTCCTGTGCGTCTCGCATCCATTGGTTACCCGCGACCCTCACCAAGTCATCGGTCCACCTTGTGGGAGGCCTTCCAACGTTGCGTGTTCCGGTACGCGATCGCCACTCCAGAACTTTTCGGCCCCATCGATCATCTGTTCTGTGAGCGATGTGACCTGCCCACTGCCACTTCTGTTTAGCAATCCTTCGGACTATGTCAGCAAACTTAGTTTTCTCAATAGTGGTAGTACTTATATTGTGTTACTACTCTTCTTACTTTAAAATTCGAGATATGAATCATAAGCGCCGGAGCTGGGTTAATTTTGTACCATGTCACCAACTCACCTATTGCTGAAGAATAGACTGAACTTCATCAGACTGGTAAAGTTCAGTGTAATCTTCAAGAATATAAACAAGAAGGTAATGTAAAAGAGCTCTACTCAATACTACTTTACTCTACTACTACTACTTTACTCTCTCGCACTAGCCAAGCCTGGCGTAATAGCTCTTTTTAGATAACATTCTAAATAGTTTTCGCGAACTGACTTCTCTTTGTCCGACTTTGGCACGGTTCCAAAAATAAATTACTGATAAGAAAATAAATTCCGAACCTCACATTTTTTACAGGCTGGCGTTATCCTGAGTTTGTCACTTTTGGAGTTGTTCCAATGTGAGTATCTAATCCGAACTTTTGAAATCCCGGTTTTCCCATTCCCGTAAGAATTTCGGGAAATCTTCTCATAGTGCTCTCTTACACTCCCCAAGAAACTTACATGCCAAATTTCAACTTTCTACGACCATTAATTTCGGCTGTGCGTTGCCTATTAGTCACTCAGTCAGTCACCAGTAATCGAAGAGTTTTATATGATATATTGATTAATTCACCTGTTTTTTAAATTGTTTTAGTAACTGGCTTAGTTAATAACAATAACATCATTAAATACATAAGAAAGGGTTACAAATTCAGTGAAGTCCTGTGCTGTGTGATGTACCTGCGTTAGTTTGTAAAATTGGAGACTGACAGTTAGATTCACCTGAGTAATAAAAGATAATTTCATTACATCGCCACTTATTCAACTTTAAGCTAGTGATTTCTAAGTTGATTTTGTACTTCCAAATATAAGCTCGAATTCTTAAGTGATGTTGTATTAGATACACAAACATTTACGTCAACGTTATTTTATTTCAGGTGTACCATTGATTGCCAGTGATGATGGAGGTTTCAAAGAAACCAACTCTTCAAGCAGTTGGGGCTTACACGCCGGTGTCGATGGCTATCTTGGTTTGGAAGCGGGATTGAAAGATGGAGTGGGAATCCTAGGAATTAAAAAACACTTGGGTGTTAACGTAGGGGGAGATAGAGCAAACAGCCAAAAGAATACTAACTACGCAATCAATCCGGTACCCGCACCAAACAACGCCGGCCCAGGGCTTGGCTCTCCGAATTACCCAGCAACTGGTTCTCCACAATACCCAGCACTTGGCTCTGCTTATAACCCAGCACCTGGCTATCCGAATTACCCAGCACCTGGCTCTCCAAATTACCCGGCAGCTGGCTTTCTGTATTACCCAGCACCTGGACCTGTATATTACCCAGCACCTGGCCCACCGTACTACAATCAACCGTTTCCTCCACTAAATACCATACAGTTTGCCTCACAGCCCATTCAACAGTGGCCTACTCCATACGCCCAATAAGTGCCTCAGTTCAACCAACAGCTCCCGATTTCTCCTCAAAAATACATAGCAGTTAAGTTAAGCATCAACACCTGCCACCCAGTTTGCCCCGGCTCAACAGTACGCCCCGGCTCAACAGTACACCTCGGCTCAACAGAGCGCCCCGGCTCAACAGTACGCCTCAGCTCAACAGTATATGAACAAATAAACTTGTATGTGCCTGTACCTAAGCGTTTACATGTCTCAAATAAATTATTCTTAACAAAATGTGTATTTTTACATAACTGCGCTTAAATTAGGGTTATGTCTTTTTATCTTTTTTTCTGAAAATCCCATTCTGGGCAAAACTTCCTTAGGCTGTCCTATTAAACATAAATACACGAGTTAATAGTAGTAGTAGTTATATCTCTGAATTATTGCTCACGTCTGTGTCAGCGTCATAGATATATTCCTATGGTCGGCGCTGACTATTATATGCCTCAGGAGCATATCACTGAGTATATAGTCACGTAACTATAATTGTGTCTGTATTATGCTGATTTATGTTTAATTGAACTATGGGGAGGTTTTGGCTCGCTCGCTCGCTAAATAATAACTGCCGCACCTTTAGATATTTATTTATTTATTAGGAACAAAAACATTGTGAACAAAAAACAGCATCGAGATTGGTAGCAGTGGACCAAGGCCTTGCCGTGCTCTCCTTGGCTAACGAGAACTGGCGCAAACATACACCCTACATGGGCCCAAAGTAGACTTCTTAGCGTCCGTAGCCTGGCTGCGTTTTGGTGACCTCTTTAGGGAAACCGATGTTTTTGTCTGTGCGAGTATGGACGAAGTTATGACGACGAACAGCTACTGGAAACACGTATACATAGTGAAGAACGATACGGTTGACATATGTCGGGCATGTCACCGGCCCGGGGAATCCATCCGCCACATTATTTCCGGTTGTTCTAGTCTGGCTAATGGAGACTATTTGTACAGGCACGACCTTGTAGCCAGGATTTTCCACCAGCAACTTTCTCTTAAATACAATCTGGTGGAATCGGAAGTACCGAACAAAAATGTGCCCGACCCAGTTCTCGAAAATGGCAATTGCACATTATATTGGGATCGGTCTACCATCACTGACAGGACTATTGTTGCCAATAAGCCTTTTCAGATAGATCGACTAAAGCGTCGCGCAATGTTTGTTGATATAGCAGTCCCTCATGACGAGAACCTCGTCTGTCAGAAAAAGAGAAACAAACGAAGTATGTTGACTTGGCTCGCGAGGTTGTCGACATGAGGGATGTGAACACAGTAGTCATTGTGCCGATAGTCGTGACGGCCAATTGCATAATTGCCAAGAGCCTCGACCAACATATCAAGAGGCTCTCGTTGGGCAGCTGGATCAAGGGCTTGATCCAGAAAGCAGTACTCCTGGACACGGCGCGTATAGTAAGGAGGTTCTTCCCTCGGGAGCCCTGACCACCGGTAGCTTGGACTCGGTTCCCGATACCGATGGGCTACTAATTTTTATATTTTTAAAAGTTTTTTTTTGTGGAAATATTTAAGAATATAAGTAATATGTTAAGGAAATAAATAAATAGAAACGATGATTAGAATAATACATTGGCGGACAGCCAACAGTGAAGAAATAGGAAACGGAAGGGTATTGTTAGATATTTAATTTTTACTAGAAATAGAGAAGATATCTATGTCTAGGAAGTGTGCGTTGGTTTCCACGAGTTGACGAAGAGGTACTAGAGCCCCGGCGCGCGGCGGTGGTCCTACATGGATCACATGGAACAACCAAGGTTTAGTAGCGCTTGCCGTGGTCCATCCATAGCTCCATGCATATTGAGACTCCTCCGTGTATCGGAAAGCTTGTATTAAGACAGTACTGGCTGTCAATTGTAGATCTTTCAGAGTCGTTACGGATAGTCAGAAGCCAGAACCAGAGTCAGATACTATTAAAATTTCTCTTTAAATTTCAACTCAATACACAGAAATTCAAATAGTAACTATCACTTCCTCAAATAACAAATACACACATTTACTCATTTTATACCTTAAATTAAAACTTCCGCTTATTTATTCAATAACCCTAAAATATATGGAAATTTCTCAGCCACTATTCGAACTCCTAATCATAATCCATGAGATATGCCTACCAGACTTTTCAAGCGAAAATGGAATAGGCTAGTTTCCACCATCAATAAATTGCAAATTTATTTAGTCCGTCAGTTAGTATTAAAAAATAATGGACACGTATTTTTTGTTTTTGAAAAGCAATGAATATTGACAAAGATAAAACGCATCAAAACTCGAGAGAGGGGGCTGGTGACGTCACGTCGCTAGTAAAATTGTAGTATCGTAGTGACGTCACGCGAGTTTTCAACGTACTGTATCTTCATCATCACTTATAAATGCCTAACAGTTTTCTTAGATCTTAAAAAAGCTTTTGACACCGTTTCCGTTCCAGTCCTTTTGCGCAGACTAGAAAGCATAGGTATTAGAGGGACGGCTCTCCCTTTTTGAAAGCTATCTGAAAGATAGAAAGCAGATGGTAAAAATATAATAACTTGTTTAGCGACGAAGAAAATGTATATTACGGAGTTCCACAAGGGAGCCTATTGGGCCCTCCATTGTTTCTCGTTTATATAAATACTCTCTGCAACATGCAGATCAACGGTGGAACAATTTTTTCATATGCCGAACACACTGCGGTTGTTTTCTCAGGTAAGACTTGGAACTCCCAATGCCAAATACCAAGATCTGCCATAACTCGCGTCGCCAACACATGGTCTGATCTCGAGGACAAAGCACAGTATGGCTTTGATTTAGCGCTAAACTGGCTTCATTCCCATACTCTCACACTTAATACCTCCAAAACGAAGTTCATTACCTACTCGATCAGTTCTGCTAACCAACCAAATCCACCGATATCACTTAAAACCCACACATGCAATTTGCTAACTCGAGTTTCATGCCACTGTGCTCCTATATTCTCTACGGATAAAATCAAATACCTAGGTATAGTCATAGATAAGAATCTTAAATTTAAATCCCATATTAATCTCCTTACTGGCAGAGTTCGCAAACTTATATATATTTAAAACATAGATTATTAATTCCATTATTATACGTAATGTCTATTTTTCCTTATGCCTATCTATTATTACCTACTGTATTCCATGTTGGGGTGGTGCTGAAAAAACTATCCTAAAACCGCTTGAAGTTGCACATCGCGCCATACTGAAAGTGGCTACTTTTCGTCCGCTAATTTATCCAATTAATGAGTTATACAAAAGCTGCAACGTCCTCAACGTGAGGCAACACTTTATTTTACAAACAATTCTGTTGCAACACCGCATAACCCCGTATATTGAAATTATCAAACGCCGAAAAGATATAATATGTACTCCTCCAAAAACCCGCTTGGCGTTTACTAAAAGATTCTTTTATTACTTAGATTCGTCTCTTTACAATACAATAAATAAGAAATATCCAATATATAAATTGACTTATCATATTTGTAAAAAGACTGTCCGGACATTCTTTCAAAATAAAACCTACGACGAAACAGAAAAATATTTCATTTAAGTAAGTTATGACAAGTTTGTAAATTGTACCATACACCCAAAACAGACCCACACTAATCAAATCACCTTACTTACGCACGCATACACAGCCGCACGCTCACGCACATACATACAGACCCATGCACGCACATACAGCACACACGCAGACACACACACACAAATACGATCACGCACTAATATCTGTATAAAATTTAAAAATGTTAACTTTTACAATTAAAACTGTTTTCAAAATTAAAACAATTGGAGGGGAAAGGCACTGTTACTCCTTAATACAGGCTATTTCATAGCCTAGCAAGGAGAACAGCGCGTCACCCACTTAATTGCCAGAGATTTAAAACTACCCACTTTGTAAAAACTGTAACATGTACTTCAATCTGTGTGTTTTTGTATAAATAAAGATTATCATTATTATTATTATTATAACCATGTGAAAACTGTCGCTGAAGAGGGTTTGGCCGAGATTGTGCGCTGGCTTAAGATAAATCTCTTGACCGTAAATACTATACTTTGCACTGACGATTTATGTCTTACAGAACAACGCCGACAATAACTGTGAATTTGGCTGACAAGTCATTACACAAATTGGCTTCACAAAATATTTGGGCATTATTGTTGATCAGAGACTATCTTGGCACTCTCATATTGAGCTTCTCATGATAAGAGTCAGAAAGTTTATTTGGAAATTCAAAACATTGCGTCAAATTAGTTCAAGAAAGCTTATTAATAAAATATATGTAGCTCTGGCGCAATCGATTATAACTTACTGTATTCCAGTATGGGGTGGCGCTTCAAAAATGAAATTTCTCGATCTGGAAAGAGCTCAGCGATCGCTTATCAAAGTGATGCATTTTAAACCCTTTCGCTTCTCTACAACAGATCAAAGCTTGTAACTTGCTTTCAATTAGAAAACTGTATCTTTTAAATGTATCCCTCACCCTGCATAAATGTTTATCTTTTGACCCCGCTACTCAGACCAGAAGACGGAGAGATATAGTGGCTGACTCCGCGGGGGTTCGAACAGTTTTTGCCAGACGTCAATATATGACACAATCCACGAACTCAAAATTGAATATTTATCCGCTGCTACACGACTGTACACGACTGTTCAGCCACCAACTAAGGGAAGAGCGTGACAGTCCCAACACAAGTGCTATTACAACTTACTGGGGCTGCCACAATTCATGTATGCTCACAATGTTTTGAGATGAAATATTTTTTTTTAGACACCAGTTTGCCAGCTGCCCCGTTCATTAGAATTTGGAACGTTTTTATAGAGGACAGCATTATAAAAACAGCTGCAGCTGGATTTTTTCGGTTTTCTTTAGCCGCTTAGTTGACACTTCGCGTGACTCAAGGGCTGGCTTTTACCTCGGACAGAGGATAAGCATTGCCATACAGCGTGGCAATGCAGCCAGTCTTTTGGGCTCACTTCCAGTAGACAGCGATGCGGACGAATTTTTTGACGCCTTATTTTAGTTAGGATTTTTTTTATTTTAAGTGTATATATTTTGTTTTATTTTAACTTTCTTCCTTTTAGCCAAATTAAGTGTTTCTACAAGTTTTATTTCATTGTAGGGCTCTATTGAGCAATTTGCAGATGGAAATGTGGCCCAAGTTATACTTTAAAAATTCACGTGAGATTTCGGCAGCGCTTGTCAATTCTATTCAGCTCGGATTTTCTTACTTTTTAGGGTTCTGAACATCCGTAAGAAACGAAACCCTCATAGGATCACTAGGGAGTCTGTTTGTCCTTCTGTACGGCCAGTTTTTTCGGATCTACTGAACCAATTCTGTTAATATTTCTGGCACACATATGGACATCTGTAACCCAAAAACGAACACGTCATGTCGACATGAATTTTGTGGGGTCACTTTCTGAAGGGTCAAACTGTAAAATAAAAAAAAAAGTTTGCTAACTGTATCGTTTGACATATCAAATAAAAGAACTTACTATAAAGGTATCAATTATATTTTTTTCATAATTTTGAAATTATTCGTTTTTAAGTTATTTAAGAAATTAGACCAAAATGATCATCTCATCCTTATCTCCGAAACTACGGTGCTTAAAATTTTGACGAAATGCAATAGTTCTTTGCCTTCAGATTACAGGAAAACCTATAAGAATATTTTTGTTTGTAAATAACATTTTACAGAAATAAAATTGGTTCGGAACCCTTTCCACGCGAGTCCGACTCGCACTTGACCTCGCAGTTTTTTTTAAGGGGATACCTTAAGAATAAGGCCGTTTTTCGTTTTAACGTATCTTGTTAGGTACCTCGAACAGGGATGTGAGATTACGGTATATGCTTTTTGACTTTATAATCTAGTATCCAACTGAAGGAATACACGATACGAAGAAATTTTCTCGATAGAAAAAGAACACAAAGTTCGAAATATCTTTTTACTTTTTTTAGCTACACGACGCAACGCTTTAGATTGATCCTATGAAAATAACTTTAAAGCATATAAAATAACCTTATCGAGGTTTCAACTGAACAGATTTCGATTTAATAATACTTTTATGTTATCAAATCCGAAAATATATTTTGGCACTTACGTTTTTTTATTCCGAGCTACACTCTTATTATCTTCATCTCATCTTTTGCCTTGCAAAAGTATTTGCATCTCACTCATTTGTTCAGTTCTTCAGATGCTCCGTGGAGCTCTTGCAGGCAGGACCTGTATCACTTTTCTGCAAATCGGTGCTGTCAGATCTTCGTAATTTCAATATATTTTATTTCAGTAAATGCTAATAGTTTAGCCGTTTATAGATAAATTTATTGTTAAAAAATGTCTGCACCATGTGAATGTGTATCTTTATGACCTTGAACAATATAAAACGCAATATTTTTCTATCCACACTAATTTTTGAATAATGTATAAAATTGGTATGAAATAATAGAGCAAAACTAAATAAAGTACAACGTCGTTGGGACTTCCTACCTGAAGGCGACAATGGACTCGTTTACCAGGAAATGAATAGCAACGGCTTGAAGAAAATAACGTCTCCAAGTCATCACCTTTACTTGTACATACGTACTGTATCCTCCAATGTTCTCATCTCACAAAACAATATTGGATAAACATTATGTTTTCTATATTGGAGTGTCTGTTTATTCACCGTTATTCTTACATTTTAACTCAAGACACACGCTAAAATAAATGTTTTCATTTTAGGATTGAAATACGTCAAACATCAATGTGTCAAGAATGTGTTAAATGTCAAAGGCAACAAGCCTAGGGAAAATTATGGAGTCGCGTTTGAACTGTGAAAAATGTGTTAAGTAAATACTAGCTTTTTACCCCGACTTTTCTGCGTGGGTTTTAGAAGTACCTACCAGAAATGAATGAAAAATATTTAATCCTACTAATGTTATAAATTTAAATCAATATGATGTTGTAATAGTTGGTAGGCCAATTTTAATTTATCATAATTCTGGGCTCTTGATATTTTGTGACTCTTTATCCCTCATCATTTCAGCCTTACTTCATCTCGTACCACAGACATATTTTTGTAAAAATAAAATATTAGCAAGTTCAATTTAATTGACAATGACGTAATTTCAAAGCCTTAAGTTAGTTATGACGCATTTTCAACGTCTCATTAGATATATCGCCAATAAAACAGTATGTAAATCAAGCCTTCTCATAAAGTCGGCGAAAAAATTATAGTTTATTTTTTAATTTTTACCGTCCAAATTTGTTTAAAACGCTTACTTTCCTTCGCTTTTACGACAGTAAACATTACAAACATCAGAATAAGGTTAACATTTTTCCGCCATTCCAACCTATCAAAAGTCTTGGTAGGTATAGATAGTTTACGAAGACAAAAACAGTACAATACAATATCAGCGTTTTACCTGAAATAAAACGCATATTAAAATACTTACCTCACTGGAAGCTTTCTTATGAGATCTGTTTGTTATCGCCTGGTGCTATACTGTAGGCCAATGTGATAAAGCAAGAAAGAAGAGAGATAGAAGAAAATTTAAACAAAGTTGAAATTAACAATTTATGCATTTATTTAAATAAATGTATAAAGCAATTCAATGAAAGTACATAGATAAGTGAACTTTCTAGAAACTTTATTTATAACTACTATGTGTAACTTAGAAATATAATTAAAATTTTTTTTTTAATAAGAAATCATAAATTGTAATCATAAACAACCAATTTAAGAATATCTAACTGTTCTAAACAACATTTTTATTTAGCAATGTTAATCAATTGGATTGAACAATTGTTTGACGTTTTGTGAATCAGTACTTCTCATTATTTCTTGTCTATAAAACTGCTGGAATGTATTAGCTGAACGCCAATTTCCACGTGCCAAGATTTCGTCGAGAGGATAATTTTGAAACCAGCTTTTGGAGGCTACAGCAGACCGGGTGCTACCTGGTGTGGCTGCAATGCCAGCTTCCCGAAACAGGGTCTTTACCCAACCTGCAATGGCTGTACGTGAAGCAGGTTTAGCCACACCTCTAATCGTAATAAATAAATTAGTTGATTTTGCCGCTTTACGTCTGTCGTTTAATAATGCTATAGTTTTTTCTGTCCAGTATATAGTGTTAAGGTTAGAACTATCGGTATGTAAAAGCAATTTCCAGCCGGATTGCCTATAATTACTGCTGTCAGTTTTGGAGCCAAACCGAGGCCAAAATATTATACTGCTATCAGATCTTATGCAATGATTAGGATCAATATTAAGTAGAGTTAGATCGTGTATTCGCCTACCAGAGCAAAGCAACAACAAAATTCCAGTATGACGTGATGTTTGAAGTAGATTATTTGAATCAATTGTGTTATTATTCAAAAATGAAATTAATTTATCAATATGACCTTTGGATTTTTAAGGGCAATAGATTTTAAAACATGTCTTACTAGAACGTGTGAACTTAACTGACTTGAAATTTCAGCGTTACATAGTGTAGAAATTACCGATTTATAAAAAAGTATTGAATTATACGACAACTTATCAATTAAATATAATTCACATAAAAACTGCGCTAATTGTGAACCAGTGGGATTCATTAAGTCAAGGTTTTTATTACGGCACCACGACGTCCAGCGCTTCCAGGCTACCTCGTAGGTTTTTAGTGTAGATTTTGGCCAAGAAATCTTAAGCAGTGATAGTTGTTGAGCGTTCCATGTCTTTATCGTGTCGGACCACCTCCACACTTCCAAACATCGAGGACAATGTTCTCGACCTGCGGTGGTGGGAGTTCCGTCGACGTGTCTATTAGGTATCTCTATAGGTTTCTCAGAGTTAAAGGAGCTGCGAGCGCTCGGGCTTTGAGATCGTCTCGCCAGAATACCCTCTCCCATCGAGGTACTACTAATAGGAATATTCCTATCGACTGTTTTAAGTGAGACAGGACTTTGGGGACTAGGAAAGGTGGTGGGAATATCCATGCGAGCTCGTAATTCCATGGGGCACTGAAGGCATCGTGGAACAGAGCTTGAGGATCTCTCAGATATAGGGACACGTAATTGTACACTACGTGAGCAGTCGCCGAGGCAAATAGATCTAATATTGGGGTTCCCCATTTTGCAAACACTGTATCAACACAAGTCGGTAGTAAGTGCCATTCTAGAGGTTGGCGAAGGCGCGATAAATGGTCCGCATGATTATTAGTATTTGCCCGGAATGAAGTGTATGTTGAAGTGTATCTGATGTTGGTCTAACAAATTCAGAATTCGATAGGTTATTTCCAACAGGGATAATGTCCTTGTACGTCCTTTCTTTCGTAAGTAGGTGACCGCAGTTCTGTTGTCGCTTTGAATGAGGAGCGAACTTTGATGAAGCCATTGAACTTGGTTCTGAAGAGCATATAAAATTGCTAGCGTTTCTTTTTCATTGCAATGCAGCGTTTTCTCTTCTTGCGACCAAGTTCCTGACAGAGCTAAATTGTTCGCATGATCCAACGCATCTGTCGTTGGAGGAAATTTATTGGAGGAGGGTACTGAAGTGGTGTTGACCTTTGACGATTTTGGGCCCACCAGTTTAGTTCCTCTAAGACACCTTGTGGTAGTGGGTAGGTCTTTGATGGCAGGACTGGCAGCGAATTCACGAACATTAGTAACTGTCGATGATTGAGCCGACCCCGAGGGACAACAACAGGCAAAATTTATAAGTCCCACTATTTTCTGCAACTCCTTCAAAGTTAACCGCTCTTGTTCGCCTGATTTATCCTGACAGCCTGATTTATCTTTGTAATGATGTCCTGAATCTTTTCTTTTGGTATATTTTTTTTATTTTCCCATGGTTTCTATAGTATCCCTAAATAAATTATCTTTTGAGGAGAAACCACAGATTTTTCAAAATTTCTTTTCCACCCCAGTTTTTGTAACATTTGTACAGCTATTTTGACATGCTCGCGAAGCGTGTGAACAAAAATGGCGTGCCACTTTTTCACGAAAACTAAAAACTACCCGCAAACCCCAGGTGGTGTCACTGAGCCGGAAGTATAGAGGGGATAAAAGTACGAAAACTGGAAAGAAATCGATGGGAAACGGAAATGCCATCTCATATGAAAGCTTCCAGTGACGGTCAAGTAGTTTAATACAAGTACTTTTCCATGATTTGGTATAAGTCTTGAAGATGTTCCGTGGATGAAACAACAATCAGGATGAAACTATTTACTACTTAGCAATATGGGCCTGAGGAAGGGTTATCCTACAGCCCCGGATTTGGAATGCCGCATATAATAGCAGCGGTGCTCATGTATACTTCCGATGTAACTTTACTGAAAGGGTCATTGCATCACATTTAGGGTCTCATATCAACCGAAAGACGTCCTCTGACGGACATAGGCCTCCCCCAAAAGGGGGGGGGGTTGCCATAATCGCCACGCTTGGCAGGCGGGTTGGCGATCGCAGTGTATGGTTGAGTTTTACAGAGAACGCTGCTGCCCATTCTCTGGCGAGTCCCTCAGTCGCTTCTTACGACACCCATGGTAAGTGATCGGATGGTATTATTCTTTTACGGCACCATACGGCACCGGCCGACACCATACGGCATTTAGGGTCTAATACTGATTAACTATGTCCAGCAGTGGACGTCTTTCAGCTGATATGATGATGATGATGATGACTGGTTAACTAGGTATTGAACTCAACTAATATGATAAAGAGTTAAAAATATATGTTTTTTTTTATTTGTGATGGGTTTGCTCTTGACTCTAGTCTAGGTCAGAGATGACTGAGACAAAGTCTACGATGGAGCGAGCTTACGCAGAAGGAGCCTGTTCACTCCAACTTTGAAGAGATTATGGTTGTAAGCGTTTGGAAACACGGACGCAAGCAGAGAGTTCCACTCCTTTGCTGTGCGCATTATAAAAGACGTTTGGAAACGCTTAGTGCGGGTTGGTGGAACAGCAACAAGGTAGGGATGGTAAGATGCAGTGCCTCTGGATGTCCGATGGTAGCCGGTGGGATGAGGTCGTGGAGTTCTTGGGCACACTCACCGAAGTACAATCTGTAGAAGACCGACAAGCAGGCAACCTTACGGCGATGAGCCAAGCTATGCAGCTTGGCATCCACCAGTTTTACGTCACCGATGAGCCTCTTAGCTCTGCGTTCCACCAAGTCAAGTGCGGCAAGCTGATACTTAGCTGAGCCATCCCAAAGGTGGCTACAATACTCCATGCAGGATCGGACTTGCGCTTTATATAGGGTTAAAAGCTGTCCAGACCTGAAGTATCGTTTCACCCTATTTAGGATGCCCAGCTTTTTGGCAGCGGTTTGGGCTTTGTATTCGATGGTGGCGCCGAAGTTGAGACTGGATGTCAACTCCATGCCTAGGAGCTCGATGTTTACAGGACGTTCGATTTATTTTTCACTGATACAAAACAATCTCCGGAAAATGCACGGTTTCTGTGGAAAAGGCTACGTGGGTAAAGCCAAGCGAAATAAAAAAAAAATTGACTACTTATCTTTTCATTCGTTTTCATAACTTGTGTACATATTTCAATTACGATTAAAATATAACTTTTATACAACTGGTCTACTCCATACCTTCCGTATGCTTAAAAGTCTCTAGTACTATCTCTATCGCACAATTATGGCCATGTTCTTAAATAGTCAACTGAATTAGTAGTTTTCACAATAATTTGGGGCCATACAAAACATGATATAATTTACCAACGATTGTAAAAAATGAGTATTAAAACAAATCAATATTTTTCGTCGCTCGATATTTTATTAAATTGTATTTTATTTACGTCTAAAATCACTGTTTATAAGAGTGCTAATTTGTGTAAATATATTGACAAAAGAAGTTAATGAAGTTTGCGTGCGGGCAACTCTGAATCAGTTGGCGGTTTGAATTAATTTCATGTTGTGGCGCTAGGTTCGATATTTCGGACTTTGTACATGGAAGCATGCGGGGACTGCGCGGTGCCAGGAGATGAAATCGGTGCTTTCGAGCTATCATTTATTTCAAAGATACGGCCTTAAGCCTTATTGTCACCTTTTTTTATTGGAAATTATCAAATGACTGCCTCTTATCACACACATCAAAAAGTCTGCACAGTGATTAGGAAATACCTCTTATTTATACATAAATATTTGTGTCATAAAATCCGCTAAACTTATGTAACTCAAGGGATTGTCTAGTTAGGGAACTGCTTACGCCGTAAGAGCCAACTTAGTGGAGCAACCCTGTACCTATCATTTTACGGCAAAAGTTCATAATTTATTTTCACGCACAAAGTGCCTTGGGTCTAAGAACAATACTACACACGTACATTGGTAAAGGAAAACAAATCATACCTAATTTAAGTTCCCGCAGGTACTTAGGAGGAAAATTGGAGTAATTTATGATAAACTAATCACGTTTAATTACGAGAATTTTATAACGTACTAGTGGACGTCACGCGGTTTCACCCGCGTAGTTCCCGTTCCCGTGGGAGTACGGGGATAATATATAGCCTATGTTACTCCCTGATAATGTAGCTATCCAACGCTAAAATATTTTTTCAAATCGGTCCAGTAGTTTCGGAGCCTATTCAATTCAAACAAACAAACAAATCTTTCCTCTTTATAATATTAGTATAGATGACTTCAAACAACCGATTTTCGAATTTAAACAGTAACCAAATTCAAGTCGTATTATCAAATTCCCAGCGAAAACAATGTCCAAGGGAAAGGGCTTTTGACAGTCTGCAACTGCAATACGTATGCTTCTTAAAAAACCTGCTAAGTGCGAGTCGGGCTTGCATACGAAGGGTTCCGTACCATAAACCTTAATTTTTATTATTTGTTGTTATAGCGGCAATAAAAATACACAATCTGTGAAAATTTCAACTACTGTCTACCTATTACAGTTCTTGAGATACAGCAGGACGGACAGATGGATGGACGGACGGACAGCGGAATCTTAGTAAGGGGGTTTTTAGGGTTCCGTTGGTTACCCTTTGGGTACGGAACCCTAAAAAATATGAAAATTTTATTGCCTCAGAAAATTGGGTCTAAATTCTAAATAAATTGGGTCGGCATCCAGCTTAGTACCAGTACATGGACCTCAGATACGTACTACCTGGGTAACACGGTACCCCTTTACAAGACTAGTGTCAGTATTTCTAGCTGACTATCCATAATGACTGCCAAAGATCAAAGAAATGCAGCCCGAACCAACGCCTTAACGTGCTTTGCGAAGCACGTTGGAGTCCCGGTATGTAATGAATGGATCGACCCCAGCAAACTCTGCTTAACCTCAAAGATCGAACCGGGTGGCTGTTATTATTTAGCCACAATCTCCCCACTTTATATTTAAGAACAATCAGCATAATCTATACATATAATAAAATCGTAGACTAACCATGTCTGTACATTGAATATTTTTGCATGAAAATTACACATAAAACTCAGGAAAAAGGTATAAAACACAAAAATGCAATTTTTGAAATTTTTGTCTGTTTGTCTGTTTGTCTGTGCGTTTGTGGGAGCATCACGCTTAAACCACAGATTAGATTGCAAATCTAAGTACCCAAAAATATTAAGTGATAACCCGAGTAACATTTAGCGTTTAATTCATCAAAATCGACCCACAAAATCAAAAGATATTGAATTTTTAAGTTTAGGAAGAAACTTCCTAATGTATTCTGATGAGTCAGAGCGCCATCTATTGAGAAAAATAAAATGCACGAAAGCATTCAAAATTGTTGAGTTATTATTTTGTTAAACTTTTAATACGTGGCAAAATAAGAGTGATCATTTTATACCTTTTCGTTATTGATCGATACAATCGATCCACAAAAACAAAATATATTGAATTTTTAGTTTAGTAAGAAACTTCCTTATATATTCTGATTAGTCAGAGCGCCATCTATTGAGGAACCAAAAAATGCATGAAAGCATGAATGTTACAACAAAACACATTCATTGGGTTATTTGTGAAACTTTTAATACGTAGACGTTAGTCTTCTATACATATAATAAAATTGTAGACTAACCGTGTCTGTACATTGAATATTTTTGCATGAAAATTACACAGAAAACTCAGGAAAAGGTATAAAACACAAAAATGCAATTTTTGAAATTTTTGTCTGTTTGTCTGTGCGTTTGTGGGAGCATCACGCTTAAACCACAGATTAGATTGCAAATCTAAGTACTTAAAAATATTAAGTGATAACCCGAGTAACATTTAGCGTTTATTTCATCAAAATCGACCCACAAAATCAAAAGATATGGAATTTTTAAGTTTAGGAAGAAACTTCCTAATGTTTTTGATGAGTCAGAGCGCCATCTATTGAGAATAATAAAATGCACGAAAAAATTGTTGAGTTATTTGTGAAACTTTTAATACGTGGCAAAATAAGAGTGATCATTTTATACCTTTTCGTTATTGATCGATACAATCGATTCACAAAATCAAAATAAATTGAATTTTTAGTTTAGTAAGAAACTTCCTTATAAATTCTGATTAGTCAGAGCGCCATCTATTGAGGAACCAAAAAATGCATGAAAGCATGAATGTTACACCAAAACACATTGATTGAGTTATTTGTGAAACTTTTAATACGTAGACGTAGCAAAATAAAAGTTAACATTTAAATACCTTATCGTTATTTACCGTTACATACGGGCTTCTTATTTAACGTCTTCCGCTGCCAAATATTTTGTCAGTTTACATGGTCGATAGATGGCGTTGCACTGATGACGCGTTTTTCTGAATTGCGGTGTTAAGATTTTCCGCTGGAGAATGACCTCACACAATTTCTAAACACAGTCGTGTTTCGAAGAAATTTCGGTTTGGTCTCTGAAAGGTCTTAAACTGTTAGGGACCATAATTGGTTAAATCTCTGGTGCTGGTTTCGTTTAAAGTGCATTAATCGTAGAGTCTTAAACTGATTTAGTTTTGCGAAGTTCTGGACGGTTCGACTTGCGGATCAGGCCTGTAGGGTTCCGTACCAAAGGTGCTGTGCTGACGGGACCCTACTGCTAAGCCTCCGCGATTAATTCCGTTTAGAGCGAAGCAACAAACGGTTCGATTTGCGAAACAAGGCTAATAATAATAAATAAAAATCTCATATTTCAGACAGAGTCCATTTTTTGGTTAGTAGTTAGGTTTAGGTTTAGTTTAGGTTAGTAGTTTGGTTTTTTATAATAAGTTATCGTACCAAAGGTGGTCACGGTGACGGGAGCGATCGATTTTGGGAGGCTACTCTCTAAGTCCGAAGTCCGTAGTTTCGGGCTTAGTTGCGGACGTATTCTACTCCGTATCACCTACAGACTTACGATTAGTCCCGAACCCGAACTAAGAATGAATGACAACACGATTTCACAGCAACTGTCAAATCGTGTTATCATTAGTTCTCATTGGTTAGGTGATATGGAGTGGAATATTTTTTTTTTTTTTAATAGATAGGCATACGTTTGACCACTATCTCACCTGATGGTAAGCGATGATGCGGTCGAAGATGGAGCACGTTTGCCTAGAAGCAACCTATTCACTTTTGTCTTAAAGACTCCCAGGATGCCCGCAACTAAGTTTTTAATTCGTGCTAAGTATCAAACGGTTCGATTTGCGAGCCAAGGCAAATTATAGGGTTCCGTGCCAAAGTTGCTAATGGGACCCTATTATTTAAGCCTTCGCGTACGATTTTGATTCGTGCGAACCCAGTCGATTTTTGGGGTTCCGTACCAAGTTTGCTAACGGAACCCTTTTTTTTTATAAGCCACCACTGTCCGTCTTCCTTCAGTTTATGCGTTTTATTTCTGTCTCGCTAATATAAAAAATTTCTTCTAGAAAAAGGTCGAATCTTTCACAATATAGCAAAATTCTTAATCTTCTTAATATACTTAAAACAAAGTCGGGTTTGTTCGAACACCTTTCTAACTCGAGAACGGCTCGATCGATTTTCATAGTTTTTGTGTTTTTGGATTAGTCTTCGTCCGGAATAGCATAATAAGAATTAACATACAAAAAAAAAGAGTAGGTAGGTAGGGTAGGTAGGTAGGATAGGTAGGTAGGGTAAGTAGGGTAGGTAGGGTAGGTAGTGTAAGTAGGGTAGATAGGGTACGTAGGGTAAGTAGGGTAGGTAAGGTAGGTAGGTAGGTAGGGTAGGTAGGTAGGGTAGGTAAGGCAGGGTAGTTATGGTAGGTAGGATAGGTAAGTAGGTAGAGTAGGTAGGTAAGTAGGTAGAGTAGGTAGGTAAGTAGGTAGAGTAGGTAGGTAGGGTAGGTAGGTTAGGGTCGGTAGGTAGAATAGCCAGTTGACGGGAGCGAAGCCGCGCGGGTCAGCTAGTGGATACATATTTCAGTGACTGTACTCTCAGTGATATGCGTCAGGGGCACCAGTCGTCTACGTATTAACTAATCCTAATTTAGACTATTTGTCTACTGTCGCGGAGTGAAGTAGCGGAGCGGAGAAACAGAGAAATTTTAACCAATGGAATTTTATTAAATCTTAGTAAATCACGTGGTGCGGAGATTTTGTGAAATTACATTAGTTCAAATTTCTCCGCTCCGCTACCTCGCTCTACGACATTCGACAGGCAGCCTAAGTAAATGCGATTCTGACTTGATTTTGATTCGTGTATTAATGTGTAATAATTCAGCCTGAGGTCAGTTTTTTTCAGAATGGGGGGTTGTTAGACAACGTAAAGTGAAAAAAATACAACTTATTGTAATAAATAATTTATTACAGACAAGTAAACATTAAGATACAGCCACAGATAAGTTTATTTAAGAATACTCAATGCATATTCTAGTAAAATTAAGATGAAAGTTCATTAACTAATTATAAATTATATGAATGATGTAGTGCGTCTGGCTTGGTTCTTCTTCCACTGGTATTTGATAGTCAGAAACCAAACTATTTTAAATTTTCTTGATCAATGTTGTTCGGAGTTTTATTTGCTGGAGCATACTGCGGAGTACCCTGCGGAACCTGTTCCGGGGCTCCTTGTTGCACATACTGCGGGACCGGTGCGTACTGTTGAGCCGGGGTATACTGTGGGACCGGGGCGTACTGTTGAGCCGGGGCGTACTGTTGAGCCGGGGCGTACTGTTGAGCCGGGACGTACTGTTGAGCCGGGGCGTACTGTTGAGCCGGGGCGTACTGTTGAGCCGGGGCGTACTGTTGAGCCGGGGCTCCTTGTGGGGCAAATTGCTGCGGGCCACCTTGAGGCGTGTTTTGTTGGGGGGCAACTTGTGGTGCATAACGTAATTGCTGTGAATTTTGTGGGGAAACCGGGAGCTGTGGCCCTTGTTGGCCGTATGGAGTAGGCCACTGTTGAATGGGCTGTGGAGCCAACTGACTGTTGTACGGCGAAGTGGGTGCTTGGTAATACTGAGAGCCAGGTGCCGGGTAATATGGATAGCCTGGTGCTGGGTTATAAGGATAGCCAGGTGCTGGATAGTATGGTGAGCCAGGTGCTGTATAATATGGAGAGCCAGGTGCTGGGTAATTCACAGAGCCAGTTGCCGGGTAACCCGGAGAGCCAAAGCCTGAACCGGCGTTGTTTGGTGCGGGTACCGGATTGATTGCGTAGTTAGTATTCTTTTGGCTGTTTGCTCTATCTCCCCCTACGTTAACACCCAAGTGTTTTTTAATTCCTAGGATTCCAACTCCATCTTTCAATCCCGCTTCCAAACCAAGATAGCCATCGACACCGGCGTGTAAGCCCCAACTGCTTGAAGTGTTGGTTTCTTTGAAACCTCCATCATCACTGCCAATCAATGGTACACCTGAAATAAAAGAACATTAACGTAAATGTTCGTGTTCATAATACAACATCACTTCAGAACACAAGCTTTTTGGAAGTACAAACTCGTGCGGCCGCTCGTTTACGAGACAAAATAAAAAATGGTCACTTCAAAATCAGCTTAGAAAACATAAGCTTAAAGTCAATTTTTGAATAAGTGGCGATGGGTTAATATTATTTTTAGGGTTCCGAAAAAAAAAAAGGAACCCTTATAGGATCACTCGGGTGTCTGTCTGTCTGTCTGTCTGTCTGTCTGTCTGTCTGTCTGTCTGTCTGTCTGTCTGTCTGTCTGTCCGTCTGTCACAGCCAGTTTTCTCCGGATCCACTGGACCGATTCTGTTGAAATTTAGTACACATATAGACTTCTATGACCCAAACACGGACGCGTTACGTAAATTATTAAATTTTTAGTATGGGGGTCACTTTTGGGGGTCAAACTAGAAAATTAAAAAAAAAGGTTTTTGATCAATATCGTGTGACATATCAAATGAAAGAGCTTACTGTGAGGGTTTAAATTAAATTTTTTTCATAATTTTAAAATAAATGATTTAGAAGTTACTCAAGAAATTAGACGAAAAATGACCATTCCCCCCCCCTTATATCCGGAACTACTGAGCCTAAAATTTTGAAAAAAATGGAGATAATAGATCTTTACCTAAAGATTACAGGAAAACCTATTAGAAGTCTGTAGTGTTAAAATAACATTGTTAAAAAAATTAAATTCGTTCGGAACCCTTTGCACGCGAGTCCGACTCGCACTTGGCCAGTTTTTTATCACCACACGAAAACCTACAAACTAACGCAGACACACCACTCAGCACAGGAGTTCACGGACTTCACTGAATTTGTAACTCTTTCTTATGTAAATAATTGCTTTATTGTTATTAACTAAGCCGGTTACTAATACGATTTATAAAACAGGTAAATATTAAATACTCACAATGAAACAACTCCAAAAACGACAAACTCAGGATAACGCCTGCCTGTAACAAATGTGACGTTAATAAGTTCATTATAGGGAACCGCGCCGTGATGGTGATGAGATATAAGTCAGTTTTCAAAAACTGTTTAGAACATCTATACTCAACCTGCGGCCCGATGTGGCCCGCCGTAGTTTTCTGTGTGGCCCCGTAGCCTAGCATAAATTATATTATTGGTGCATTTATTGACTACTAATTTGCGAGAATTTATTTACATATCTAGGCTTTCTGATTCACTTATTGACGATGTCCTGAGACTATTCACCCTCTTGTAAAATTATAAAGTTAGCCTATGCCATGGCTGGCATGTAGCAATTTGATTGCAAACCGTCTATTAAACACATATTCAAAAATCCCATTTATGCAGATACTGTTAGATGTAAAATTATATTTTACTGTTATTGTGGCCCATCATGACAAAAGTAGAAGCGTTATGTGGCCCAAGAAGAAAAAAAATTGGCCAAGTGCGAGTCGGACTTGCGGGCAAAGGGTTCCGAACGAATTTTATTTTTTTAACATGCTATTTTAACACTATAGACTTCTTATAGGTTTTCCTGTAATCTTTAGATAAAGATCTATTATCTCCATGTTTTCCAAAATTTTTGGCTCAGTAGTTTCGGAGATAAGACACCCCCCCCCCCCTTATCTCCGAAACTACTGAGCCAAAAATTTCTGTCTAATTTCTTGAATAACTTCAAAACCATTTATTTTAAAATTATGAAAAAATATAATTAAAATTCTCACAGTAAGCCCTTTCATTTGATATGTCACACGATATTGTTCGAAATACTTTTTTTTAAATTTTCTAGTTTGAACTACAAAAGTGACCCCCATACTAAAAATTTAATAATTTACGTAACGCGTTCGTGTTTTGGTCTCAGAATTCCATACGTGTACCAAATTCCAATAGAATCGGTGCAGTGGATCCGGAGAAAACTGGCTGTGACAGACGGACAGACAGACAGATACCCGAGTGATCCTATAAGGGTCCCGTTTTTTGTTCGGAACCCTAACAAGATTGAGTATGGCTGGTTTAGAATAGCTAGCAATGGTAATGTTTAACTTAGTTGACACTTGTACCTACGCATAATCCAATACCCGTGTTTTGACTATTTTAGATAAAGAGCGCTAGTTTTATTTTTAAGGTAGCGAACCTCTGTGTGGAAAAACAGAACTCCTTTAGGATCATTCAGTTTTCTGTCTGTCCGTCTGTCACAGCCGATTTTCTCCGAATCCCCAGTAGATGCAGTTGAAATTTAGAACGCAAGTTTCAAATTTAAAATTTATTTACCTCTTTTTTTTAAATAGAGTCACTTTTTGAAGGGAAAATTAGGAAATTTAACAAAAAGTATTTCCAAGTGTATCGTGTGACATATTAAATCAAAGGGCTCTTCGTAAGGGTCTCAAGAACATTGTTAATTAATACAAACACACTTACAATTAGCTTCATATTGGCTGCGGACAATGTGTTACGACCACTGCACTGATTAGGCTCCACACCGTACTAGCGGTACCAAGCTGCGAGACAGACTATTTAACCAAGACGATTTCGGTTATCAATGACTGGTGACATCACTCTTATTAACAATACCACTGTCAGAGATCAACCTTTGTAATTTTGATGTTGGTATTTGTAATGAGGAAAACCGAGGTATTTCAACACTGTCATAATATGAAGCTGTATTTGCGAATCGATATCAAAATTATCCTTATAGGCACTATTAACGTGTACGGTGTAGTTTCGTTGGATAATTTGCTCTCAGTAAAATTTAATGTATTTTAATTGTATCATTTTTAGGGTTCCGTACCCAGAGTGTAGCCAACGGAACCATATTACTAAGCTGTCCGTCCGTTCGCCCGTCCGTTTGTTGGCGGGCTGTATCTCAAGAACCGTAATAGGTGGAGAGTTGAAATTTTCAGAGATTGTGTGTTTCTATTGCCGCTGTAACAACACGACTCCGCCACACCCTTCGTGGTAATTTTTTTCTCGGAAACGGTGGCAATTTCGGGATTTTGTACTTCGGGTACGTATTAAAATCCCGAAAGTTCATAATATCTATGATTGAAATACCGACGTCCAAAACACCGAAATTCAAAATACCGAAAGTTTTAAATGCCGATAGTCGTTATATCGAAACACAAAATACCGATGTTCAAATGCCCGAAAGGACGAAATCCCGAATGGACGAAGCTCGGGACCTTAGGGCACCCCGACACGGACAGGTAAGGTTAGAAGGGTGTGACGGAGTCTAGTGAGCGAGCGAAGCGAGCGAACACAGACTCCGCCACACCCTTCGTGGTAATTTTTTTTCGTAAACCCTAGAGCCCTAGTACTTCAGTAGTCTCCGAATACGCTTTTTAGGCAACTTTTAAGTGTTTTGATGTAAGGTTTACAAAAACTCGTTTTTCTCGGAAACGGTGGCAATTTCGGGATTTTGTACTTCGGGATTTTAAACTTTCGGGCAAAGGAACTTTCGGGATTTTAAACTTTCGACCAAACAACCATTCGGCGTTTGAATTATCGGGATTTCGTCCATCGGTATTTTAAAATTCGGTCTTTTAAAATTCGGGATTTTGATACGTACCCAACCCACACGCAGAAAACTATTTGCAAACATTTATATTGCTTCAGCCAATGAGTGGAATTCCCTGCCAGAGTCTGTGTTTCCTGATAGCTACAACCTGGGAGTCTTTAAGTCAAGAGTGAATAGGTTAGCCTATGATACTCCCTCAGAGATAAATTTAAAGATATAAATATAATGACTGTCCCTTCTCAGTTTATTTATGAAAATATTTTGTATGCCCATAAAAATATAAAAATGTTTAAAAAATACAGTGATATACATAATGTTAATACTAGGAATAAACACAAATTTGTTGTTCCTGTAACCAGACTAAAAAAATAGGGGGCTCATTTAGATGCCAATGTATACGCTTTTATAATAAACTTCCAAGTCACATTCAAGATCTAAGCATAAATAAATTCAAAGCATTTGTAAAGCATAAACATTGCCAGAAGGCTTTTTACACCATAAAAGATTATCTTGAAGACAAAAAGGCTTGGGATTGAGCTGCTCCAATAAAATACACTTGCAGTCTCTGTTTTTATTATTATTGTCAATATATATTTATTTGCTTGATTTATACATTGACATTTTTTTTTTATCAATTTTTTAGTTTTACTTTTGACATATTTTTTTATTATACACAATTTGACTTTTATACAATTTTTTTGTTTTTATATACAACTAGCTGTGCCCGCGACTTCGTTCGCGTGGATGTCGAAAAATATCTGTTGCATAGATAAAATCTACTTTAAGTTAATACCTTGCGTATCCTGATCTCAAAATTAAGAAAATAGGAAGAGGGTAATGCAGGGCACTCTACCATCTCTTCCGGTTGAAATGCCGATTAGCCCGGGTAATATCCTGGTACATACCTACCTCGAGCTAGGTATCAAAATCAACAAAACCGACTATCGAATGAACGGTGGTAGGTAGTCTTCAAACTACGAAACAAAGAAACTGATGAATAAAGTTGATTCTTAATTTTGTCCAGCCTTAATTTTGTCTCTGGCGAGGCGGCGAGCCTCCTTGCCGGACTGCCGCCATGGGATCTAGAGGCGAGAGCTCTCGCGCTCATTTACGAATGGCGCGTGGAGGCGCTACGCCGGGGCGAAACTCCTCTGCCGCGGCAAATCGCAGCAAAGGGGACGGAGCTGCGGCGGGATCTCATGGCAGTATGGAGACAACGACTGTCGCAACCCAGCGCTGGGCACGCCACAATTGCGGCGAGAAGTCCCCTCTTTGAGGAGTGGCTAGAGCGGCGCCACGGCGTCCTTACCTTCCGTTTGACGCAGGTACTCACCGGACACGGTTGTTTCGGGAGGTATCTGTTTCGAATACGGCGGGAGGATACGACCAGATGTCAACACTGCGAGGATCGCCCGGAGGACACGGTGGAGCATACGGTGGAGGTCTGCCCTGCTTGGGCGGAGCACCGCCGTGTCCTCGTCGAGGCGATCGGCGACGGCGACCTGTCGTGGTCGGCCCTGTTTCAAGCCATGGTCCGGAGCGAGGAGACTTGGGAAGTGGTCACCTCCTTCTGCGAAGCAGTAATGCTAGCGAAGGAGGAAGCCGAACGCGTGAGAGAGAGGGAAACCTCACGCCCCAGCCGCCACAACAGAAGAAGACGCCCGGGCGTCGGGAGTCGCAGGGCGATTCTCGGCCACCGTAGGCGGGGGCCTGCGGACGGCGAGCATTGGGTGGCTCGCCGTCTGATCACAACCAGGCCCAGGTCAATGGCGCGCTGTGTTTCACGCGCGCCTCAAAGAGCTGTCAGCATTAAAGATGCCCGCTATGGCTAATTCCTGCCGGGGTTGCGGGATTTATTCGAAAAAGTCACCGCGGCCCTGGAACGCAAAGGGCATTAGGAGGAACACGGATGGGTTTTAGTCAGTAAGAGTCTGACACTCCCTTCTGCTTCACCCAGAGCGGGAGGAGTCATTTGATGATTTCCCATCCTTAAAAAAAAAGCAAAAAGAAACAGTTTCTTTGATTTTCCCTGACAATTGCAGATTACAGAACACCGATATTTTTTTTACATTTTATGTTAATTAGTTCTACCGGGTTTATAGAATCGATTTACTGTGTAAGAATAATCGAATTTTTTAAATCGATATTTAGTAGGTACTGAAAGAGGAGACTTATTAAATGAGGAGCTCGTAGCTAAATAATAACAGTCGCACGGGTCGATCTTCATGGTTTACCAACTCTTGCCTAGGTGTCTCTGTGAAAAGGTGACCATATTATTTAACATACCGCGACTTCGCCGTGTTGATCGGAAGCTGATCCGAATATAGTTGGGAAAAGGTTAAGCATATATTAGAAAAGACAGACAATACCATTTGGCCCCAATTGGGGCTGACGGTCCTTGAGAGAGTAACTCTGCCGTTTTATGTCCTTTTCATTTAATGGCGGCCTAAATGATCCCCAATGCGCAAATGTGTCAAAGTGGCGAATGGGTCTGTCATGTGACAATATTTAATTAACAGGCTGGCAGATGCTTAGGCCGTCTATGAATAGGGTAGGTAAATGTGTGACGAAAATATAATTATGAAATTATTTATTTTTTGGGAATCCTAAATTCTATTAAATGCCGGGATGTCACTTAGACCGTCTCCCTAGTGGATAAACGTTTGTAATCTGTGCCCAGTTTTGCCAACTGTAGATTAAGTGTTTTTCGCAAATCATTTCAGTTTTTTACCATGAAGCATCATCTGCCTAGCCTTTTCCCAGCTATATTGGAGTCAGCTTCCAGTCAAACGGGATTGGAGCGGCTGCCTACCAGTCCTGTACAACCCTACAATACTGGGTAACACGATACTTCTTGGCAAGACTGTAGGTGTCAGATTTGTCGGCTTCTGACAATCCGTAAAGACTGCCTGAGATCTCTTCTCCGTAGGTATGTTAAACTGGTCACCCATCCACAGACTGACCTTGGCAAGCGTTGCTTAACCTTGAAGATCGACCCGGGCGTCTATTATATTCCGTGGTACATAGGAATCTCGGTATGTTAAAATGGTCACCCATCCACAGACTGACCTTGGCAAGCGTTGCTTAACCTTGAAGATCGACCCGGGCGGTTATTATATTCCGAGGTACGTAGGAATCTCGGTATGTTAAAATGGTCACCCATCCACAGATTGACCTTGGCAAGCGTTGCTTAACCTTGAAGATCGACCCGGGCGGCTATTATATTCCGAGGTACGTAGGAATCTCGGTATGTTAAAATGGTCATCCATCCACAGACTGACCTTGGCAAGCGTTGCTTAACCTTGAAGATCGACCCGGCCGGCTATTATATTATAATAGACCGACGTTTTTACGTGAAGCAGCTGCCTACCAGACTTCCACAACCCATTAATTGGGTAACACGGTAGTTCTTGGCAAGACTGGAGCCAGATTTACTGGCTTCTGATAATCCGTAAGGACTGCCAAAGATCTTCAAATGACTAAATGTTATTTTTTTTTCACAAATAATATAGGTACGCATTCATTCATGAAACAGTTCTAAACTGTTACTATTTAATTATCTCAATAGATGGCGGTGCGTGTATGTAATGAATCTTTAAACGAAACCTTTAAATACAAATATCTTTTGATAGAGTGAACCGATTGCGATGAAACAAAAACTAAGTTATACCTCCAGTTACGTACAATTTCAATGCGTGAAATTTATCTACGTTATTTCTGTACTTTTTACGTGATGCCTGCACATCCAAACAGATAAACAGACAAACAGACAAAAATTCCAAAAATGATGGAAATGGGTAATTATTTTTTAATTTTTTATTTTGAATGTACAAAAACGACTCTTCAACAGATTTATTATATGTATAGATTTGACATTTTTCTTTTTATTATATACAATTTGACATTTTAATTTAATTTGTTATATACAATTTGACGTAATTCTTTTGACATTATCATTATTTTTATTATGAATGGGGACTATGTGGATTATTTTTTATTTCATTGAGTAACTTTAATGTTTGTCTGGCAGTTTGAGTGCTTTGTACGGCCTACACAAATGTCCTTTCTTTGGTATTGTTCGTCGAGTTGTTGAGCTCCTATGTGGATCTGAGTTGAGCTACACGACTACTGACAGAGGCTTGCATTGACTGGACAGGTTCACTCAAATCTGTGTGGTTCTTTCTTCTAAAGACCATCTCAGACACTAATCTGCATGGTTCTTAAAAAAATGATGTATTGTAAGTGTGAGGACTATGTAGGTCGTTTGTTTAAGGATTGATTTCATGACTGTCTGGCAGTTTGAGTATATTATGCGGCTTACCCAAATGTCCTTACTTTGGTATTGTTCGTCGGTTCGTTGAGCTCCTCAAAGTTTTGAGTTGAGCTGCACGATAACTGACAAATGCTTGCACTGTCTGGACAAGCCCACTCAAACCTGCGTGGTGCTTTCCTCAAAAGGCCACCTCAGACCTTAACCTACATGTTTTTCATATGTTATTGGCAATTGTATGGACTTCAAAAGAGACTGTGACCTCTGAGTTTGTTTCGGTGTTTCTTCTCAGGGTAGTCAGCTAGGAAACATCCGGCCTCATCTAGATAAATAAGTAAAAAAAAATGACGTGTAAAAGAGTTACTTGTAACCTATTTGCAAAATAAATATCATTTATCATTTATGAAACTCTACAATTTAGTTTAACGCGAGCGTAGTAGTTCACTCGTGTGTCACTTTTTCACCCTATCCACTTATTTATTTATGAATTTTGTAACTTTCAGTAATATTCTTCAAAATCCTTGCGTAGGATCTTTAAGTGATATATTCATGATTATGAGGTGATTTAGGAACTCAAGGCAATTTTTGTGTGACACTGAAATAATGTCATTACCTATGCAGAGCAGCAAACACACATGGCGGCTGCCGTTAACACATACATGGTGTTTTTGGCGAGTTGTATGCGGCACCCGCAATTACTTCACGAAAATGGAGGAGAAAATAAAAGTATTTATATTTATCTCTATTTTAAACAATTATATAAGTGTAGAGTTTACTTGGGTTTGATCAGAACTCACATCGCTGCGGTATGCGTTATGCTGTGTTGGATACGTTAAGTTTCTCCACAGCCACATTCATGAGGAAGGCCATAGACATAATTTTTAGCTTAATGCAAATTATTGTAACCTTACCTCAATTAACCGGACTAATGCAGAAGTTCCATAAAACACCGATATGAAACTAACTAGATGGGAATAAAATATTTATTTCAAAACTTTTTGAAAAATAAGGAATTTTATATTTTGTATTCTTCTTGGCAAATCGTCGTAAAAATAATTTTAGTCACATATCATAGGCGAGCGTACAAAATAATTGGCTATAGTTGCGAGTCCGACATAGTGCATTTAAAATAAAAGGATGACTTGCGCAAAAATAAACTAACTAACTTGCCAGCTATCTAGTAAGCCGGTATTTGTACAGCCGGGTTAACTTTTGGTTAGCCCCAAAGACGTGCCAAAAACATACAAGTCTATATTTTTTCTGACATTGTGCTATTTAATTTAACACCAAAAATTAATGTTCAAACCGCATTTTTATTTATGTATCCGCATTTTATGAAATCAGTAGAAGGCCTAGTCAGTTCTGCACTATCGGGTATAAAGGCAAAATAGTTCATTTGTAGGTAATAGGTACTACTTCTTGTCCCACAATAAAGTAGGTACTATTTAGCATTTCGTCTACGTATTTATCACACTAACACTAATACCACATATTTTGTTACTAAGATAATAAGTAAGGACCGGGGCTCTGGGATTTTAGAACATAAGAAGTTATGTCAATTTGATGTAACTGTTTGTGAAAGACTACTGATATAACAAAAACTGGCCAAGTGTGAGTCGGACTCGCGTGCAATGGGTTCCGAAAGAATTTTATTTTTTTAACATGTTATTTTGACACTATAGACTTCTTATCGGTTTTCCTGTAATCTATATGTAACGATCTCCATATTTTTTCAAAATGTTAGGCTCAGTAGTTTCGGAGAAAAGGGGGGGAATGGTAATTTTTCGTCTAATTTCTTGAATAACTTCAAAACCATTTGATTTAAAATCATTAAAAAATATAATTAAAACCCTTACAGTAAGCTCTTTCTTTTGATATGTCACACGATATTGATCAAAAAACTTTTTTTTTAAATTTTCTAGTTTGACCCCCAAAAGTGACCCCCATACTAAAAGTTTAATAATTTACGTAACACGTCCGTGTCTGGGTCATAGAAGTCCATATGTGTACCAAATTTCAACAGAATCGGTCTTGTGGATCCGGAGAAAACTGGCTGTGACAGACGGACAGACAGACAGACACCCGAGTGATCCTATAAGGGTTCCGTTTTATTGTTCAGAATCCTAAAAAATGCCAGCTGCCATGGTAGTTAGCACAAGTGGGCCTTAGCTGACTATAAAACGTCCAAACCAAACGTTTAGTTAGGTATGTTTGTGTCACTGAGCAAAAGGAAGTAGGTAAACCTATAATCAGATAGTGTCCACTCAATGTGAAGTTTAGGGTCAGTATAATATAGATAGTTTAAATGGTTTTAATATTTCGGAAAGCGCGATAAGGATGGTCGGCTGTCGCAACAGATTAAAAGGTTAATTTAACGGTTTATCAGCTAAATACACTAAACGTTTAAGATAATTATTTTTGTTTTGGAATTCATGTGTCTGTTATCTGTACTATTATATAGCAATATTATAAATGCGAAAGTTTAGATGATGTACTCAATCACGTCAGAACGGATGAACGGATCTTAATGAAGCTTGGCACAGGTAAATTATAGTCTGGAATAATTTACGCCTGCTTATTTTAGTTCATAGAATACTTTTCATCCCAAGAGTTTGTTTCTTTGGGATAATTTGCGACATTCAGGCGGGCGGAGTCGCAGACGGCAGCTCGAAGAAAATAATTAAATAACACAAAATTTTGCAGTACTTGGCCCTAAAAGCTGCATGGTTGAAGTGAGACTGGGCAGGCCAGGGCTCCACGATGCCTTCTAAACTGTGCCGATGTATCGCTAAGACTGAAGTCTGGACCCTGTTCACAGCTAGACAGGATTGTGACAGACCGAAGAAAAGAATGCGAGACAACGTAGTTACCGTTCACGACAATGGCCAAGATGTATTGCAACATCGAAATAAATTAAAGAAGTGGTTTGAGGCTTCGTCCAAAATGCAATAACAACCGCACCTCGCCGATTGTAGTGCTACGCCGTAGCTCGAGGTCTACGAATATAATTTTGTTGCTACGACGTAGCACGTATGCTAAACTTGCCATTGTGTATGTTATTGTTCTACATCGAACTACTGCTAAGCACGAGGTCCTAATTTCAATTACTGGGTGATATTATTGTGTTTTTCCATCAAGGTTTGTGCCCATTAATATTCCATGAAGTATAACTGGCGAGTATACTATAGATATATAGGCTTAACTTACCCGTCGGGATTCCCGCTAATTTGAGAATGCTTTTAAAACAGATAAGGATTCCGTTTGTTCAACTCTCCGATATGAAGTGGGTCACCGTTTTAATTTTTGTTACTGATATTGGGTATTTCCACCCAATTTCTTGTGCTTCGTGGATACGATCATCACGAATATTAAATACACAAACAACAACAAAGAGCAACAAAAGCCGACCAAATGCGAGTCGAACTCTCTCAAACGAAGGGTTCCGTACTATAAACAAAAAAAAAAAACGTTTGTAGCATGGAACCCTCCTCTAATTTTCCATTTAGTCTAATTTTCATTATTGGAACGAAGTTCCTTATCGCGCGTTGTGAAAGGGGGCTAGACGGAAAAAGTTCTCACTCACACGTATAGTTGTCAGCCGTGCGACGTGCGCGTGTTTCTCTGTCTGTCTCTCTCTCAAAGAAAACAAGCCAGTTATTTTCGTTTCGTCTTTCAATTTCTGTTTACATTATATTTGTAAGGTAGGCAGGGTAGGCAGGGTAGGCAGGGTAGGTGGGTAGGCAGGGTAGGCAGGGTAGGCAGGGTAGGCAGGGTAGGCAGGGTAGGCAAGGTAGACAGGGTCAGCAGGGTAAGTGGGTAGGCAGGTAGGCAGGGTAGGCAGGGTCAGCAGGGTAGGCAGGGTAGGCAGGGTAGGCAGGGTAGGCAGGGTAGGCAGGGTAGGCAGGGTAGGCAGGGTAGGCAGGGTAGGCAGGGTAGGCAGGATAGGCAGGATAGGCAGGGTAGGCAGGGTAGGCAGGGTAGGTGGGTAGGCAGGGTAGGCAGAATAGGCAGGGTAGGCAGGGTAGGCAGAATAGGCAGGGTAGGCAGGGTAGGAAGGGTAGGCAGGGTAGGCAGTGTAGGCAAGGTAGGTGGGTAGGCAGGGTAGGCAGGATAGGCAAGGTAGGTGGGTAGGCAGGGTAGGCAGGATGGGCAGGGTAGGCAGGGTATGCAGGGTAGGTGGGTAGGCAGGGTAGGCAGGGTAGGCAGGGTAGGCAGGGTAGGCAGGGTAGGCAGGGTAGGGTGGGTAGGGCCTACCCTACCCACCCTACCCTGCCTACCCTGCCTACCCTGCCCAATTAGTAGGAGTAGGCTCAATTTTAGACCCTAGTACCTATACTAGGTTCTAAAATTGAGCCTACTGATTAAGTTTATATTACATTATATTTGTTAATAATAAAAAAAATATTATTATAACTTAAAAAAAAAAATATTACAATTCCTTCACTAATTACTTCTCCGAACTTCGTTCCATCCGGGTGTCCCTTGACACCTCTCAAGTTATTTTTTTGTTATAGCGGCAATAGAAATATACACTCTGTGAAAATTTCAACTGTCTACCTGTTACGGTTCTTGAAATACACCAAAACAAGAGTAACATCACGCTTAAACTCCCCGAAGGTTTTTTTTATTCTGTTAATAGTCATACGTTTGACCACTATCTCACCTGATGGTAAGCGATGTAGCGGTCGAAGTTGGAGCACGCTTGCCTAGAAGTAACCTATTCACTTTTATCTTAAAGAATGTAGCTATCTGGAAACACAGACTCTGGCAGAGAATTCCACTCCTTAGCTGTACGCAATATGAATGTGTTCCCAAATCATTTTGTGCGTGTGGGTGGGATGTCCACCATGTACCGGTAGCGCAACGCCGTTCGTCTTGTGGTCCGATGATGGAACGGGCTTGGCGGAATTAAATCATGCAATTACGTCGCACACTCCCCAAAATGCAACCGATAGAAAACCGACAGGCCAGCAACTAGGCGTCAATGCTCACGACTTTGGAGCTTCGACTCGACGAGCCTATCATTACCGATGATCCTCTTGGCTCGTTTCTCATTGACTCAAGGGCATAGGATTAGTGAAAAGAGAAATAATAAGAATTAATTGGAAGAAAAAGTGATATGCTTTAAACTAGGAGGTGCGAAATAAGACACGGGTGTTACAAATGATCGTTAGTTTAATACTGAACCTTTGACAGACAGGGCACTCACACATTCACAATATGGAACTACCTACATTGTGTGAGCAGCAGGCACATACACATCACTCCTCCACACTAATTTTGAGACCTGTTGACAAGAATATACGTATATAGATACTTATATAAACTTATTTAATCTATTTATAAAATAACGAATAGTCTACATTTTTCATGGGGCGCTGAGAACGTGCACGTGATACTGGTATGGCAGCTGAATCCTGCATGACGGCTGAGGCTTGAGGAGCCTGGGCGTCATCACTAAAAGATTGCTGTGCATTTTCTCGGCGCTCAGTATTAATTACTCTAGTCTGATTGCTGCCCGCTTCAACGCTAGCTGCAGCGGCAGCAACACGCGCTGTATCCTTTTCCACTTCCAACGGTTCCTGTGAGACAGCGCTCTCGGGCGTGCTAACTGAATTTGATTCATTTATTGGTCCGGGCATCATGGGTGATCTAAACGGAACAGGTGAAGTCGGTGGACTAGGAACAAGCGGGTTATCCGGAAGTGTTGAGTCAACACAATCAATTGACCTTGCAATATTAATTCTCTTTTTACTTTTACAATTTAACAGTTGATCAAGATGTCTTATACAAAATAAACCATTATCTTCAACCAGCACTTTATACATTCTTTTTCCTATCACCTTATTTATTACTCCTAACTTCCAAGTCTCTATTCTACCACTGTACCAGCGGACCCATACCCTATCACCTGCTTCGAAAGCTCTTGTGCGACATTCTTGCTCTCCCGACGATTTTGTGAGCAATTTATTGTCTTTAGGGAGTATTAAGTCAAGACGAGATCTTAAATCTCTGCCAAACATTAATTTGGCGGGCGAATGTCCAGTGCTACAGTGCTCTGTGTTCCTGTATTCGAACAAATATTCTAATAATTTGTCATGTATAATATTTTGTGCCGTATTTTCTTTTATTATACTTTTTAACATCTTTTTACATGTCCTTACTGAATTCTCAGCTTGTCCGTTGCTATATGGATGGTAAATCGGAGATGTCAGATACTTAATACCATTATTGGAACAGAACATATTAAATTCTTTTGAATTTATCTTCACGTCGTTATCAGAGACTAAAGTACACGGTAAACCAAATATGGAAAAAACTTGTTTTAATTTTCTTATTAAAGATTGAGTGGTAAGATCATTCCGCATGTGAATACACTCTAACCATTTAGAGTACGCATCAATCACTACCAAGTATGTCTGTTGACGTATAGACAAATAGTCGATGTGGATTCGTTCCCACGGCGCCGCCGGACACGGCCACGGTGAAGGCGCAGCGCGTGGCGGCGCAGGCCTCTCGCTTGCGCATACATCGCATGCACCGATCCACCTCTCAATATCCTGATCTATACCGGGCCACCACATCCTACCACGCGCATTGCATTTCGTTTTGACGATGCCTAAATGTGTGCTATGCAGTTCGCGCAGCATTCTTTCTCGCAGTGTCACAGGAATTACCACTTTATGACCCCGCATTAAAACACCATTTTCATATTGTAAATCCGTACGACATAAAAAATAAGGACGAATAGATTCGCAAACAATTTTGCGGGGCCAACCTACATTTGTATACTTAACGACAGTTTGTATAGTCTTATCGCTACAAGTAGCATTCTTTACATCCAACAACAAAACAGCTGGTTCGTTCGCATCTAAAAAATTTAGTGAGCAATACGCGTCATATTCGCTATCTTCTTTGCACACACTATCCGGTACAGGTGCACGGGAGAAATAATCGGCTACTAAGTTATTCTCACTAGTTATATACTGAACTATGTAATTATATGCAGATAGAATAATAGCGTATCTTTGTAAACGTAACGCTGTGGTTGTCGATATACCTGTTTTATTATTAAACTAGCTGACCCGCGCGGCTTCGCTCCCGTCAACTGGCTGCTCTACTTACCGACTCTAACCTACCTAGCCTACCTACCTACTCTACCTACCCTACCTACCTACCATAGCTACCCTACCTTACCTACCCTACCTACCTACCCTACCTACCTGCCCTACCTACCCTACCTACCTACATACTCATTTTTAATTATTATTTTTTTTAATTATTATTCTTATTATGCTATTCCGGACGAAGACTAATCCAAAAACACAAAAACTATGAAAATCGATCGAGCCGTTCTCGAGTTAGTTAGAAAAGTGTTCGAATAAACCCGACTTTGTTTTATATATTAAGAAGATTAAGAATTTTGCTATATTGTGAAAGATTCGACCATTTTCTAGAAGACATATTTATATTAGCGAGACAGAAATAAAACGAATAAACTGAAGGAAGACGGACAGCGGTGGCTTATTAATAAATAGGGTTTCGTTAGCAACCTTGGTACGGAACCCTAAAAATCGACTTGGTTCGCTCGAATCAAAATCGTACGCGAAGGCTTAAGTAATAGGGTCCCATTAGCGACTTTGGCATGGAACCCTTTAATTTGCCTTGGCTCGCAAATCGAACCGTCTGATACTTAACACGAATTAAAAACTTAGTTGCGGGCAATCTGGGAGTCTTTATAACAAAAGTGAGTAGGTTGCTTCTAGGCAAACGTGCTCCATCTTCGACCGCATCATCGCTTACCATCAGGTGAGATAGTGGTCAAACGTATGCCCATCTATAATAAAAATATATACTAACTAATCGTAAGTCTGTAGCTGGGGGGCTACTCTCTAACGAAATCCGTAGTTTCGGGCTTAGTTGCGGGCAGGCGTATTCTACTCCGTATCACCTACAGACTTACGATTAGTCCCGAACCCGAACTGAGAATGAATGACAACACGATTTCACAGTAACTATCAAATCGTGTTATCATTAGTTCTCAGTGGTTAGGTGATACGGAGTAGAATACGCCTGCCCGCAACTAAGCCCGAAACTACGGATTTCGTTAGAGAGTAGCCCCCCTGATACGGAGTAGAATACGTCCGCAACTAAGCCCGAAACTACGGACTTCGGACTTAGAGAGTAGCCCCCCAAAATCCATCGCTCCCGTCACCGTGACCACCTTTGGTACGGTACCTTATTATTATTAGCCTTGTTTCGCAAATCGAACCGTTCGTTGCTTCGCTCTAAACGGAATCAATCGCGGAGGCTTAGTAGTAGGGTCCCCCGTCAGCAAAGCACCTTTGGTACGGAACCCTACAGGCCTGATCCGCAAGTCGAACCGTCCAGTACTTCGCAAAACTAAATGAGTTTTAGACTCTGCGATAAATGCACTTTATGCGAAACCAGCACAACTCAGAGATTTAAGCAGTTTTGGTCCCTTACAGTTTAAGACCTTTCAGAGGCCTAACCGGAATCCTTACGAACCACGACTGTGTTTAGCGTATAATCGTGTGAGGTCATTCTCCAGCGGAAAATCTTAACACCGAAATTCAGAAAAACGCGTCATCAGTGCAACGCCATCTATCGACCATCCAGACGCACTGCATCTTACCATCCCTACCTTTTTGCTATTCCACCAACTCGCACTAAGCGTTTCCAAACGTCTTTTATAATGCGCACAGCAAAGGAGTGGAACTCCCTGCCTGCGTCCGTGTTTCCAAACGCTTACAACCCTAATCTCTTCAAAGTTAGAGTGAACAGGCTTTTTCTGGGTAAGCTCGCTCCATCGTAGACTTTGTCTCGGTCATCTCTGACCTAGACTGGAGTCAAGAGCAAACCCATCAGAAAAAAAAAAAAACCATGTAAACTGACAAAATATTTGGCAGCGGAAGACGTTAAATAACGATAAGGTATTAAAATGTTTACTTTTATTTTGCTACGTCTACGTATTAAAAGTTTCACAAATAACTCAATCAATATGTTTTGGTGTAACATTCATGCTTTCATGCGTTTTTTGATTCCTCAATAGATGGCGCTCTGACTGATCAGAATACAGTAGGAAGTTTCTTAGTAAACTATAAATTCAATATATTTTGATTTTGTGGATCGATTAAAACAATAGATAACGAAAAGGTATAAAAATGATCAATTTTATTTTGCCACGTGTTAAAAGTTTCATAAATAACTCAACAATTTTGAATGCTTTCGTGCATTTTATTTTTTCTCAATAGATGGCGCTCTGACTCATCAGAACACATTACGAAGTTTCTTCCTAAACTTAAAAATTAAATATCTTTTGATTTTGTGGGTCGATTTTGATGAAATAAACGCTAAATGTTACTCGGGTTATCACTTAATATTTTTAAGTACTTAGATTTGCAATCCAATCTGTGGTTTAAGCGTGATGCTCCCACAAACGCACAGACAAACAGACAAACAGATAAACAGACAAAAATTTCAAAAATTGCATTTTTGTGTTTTATACCTTTTTTCTGAGTTTTCTGTGTAATTTTCACGCAAAAATATTCAATGTACAGACACGGTTAGTCTACGATTTTATTATATGTATAGATATTGACACTAAGGGACGGTGATCGGTCTTGAGAACAAAAGGTTCACTTCTACCATACAGGTATTGGTGGAAATGTTTGACGCCAAAAATTATCGCCGTCGCCTCCTTTTGGATTTGACTATAATTGCGTTCACTCGCCGAGAGCGACCGTGACGCATATGCCAGCGGGCGTTCGCCGCCATCGTTATCCCGTTGAGACAAGACAGCTCCGAGACCATGCGGGCCCGCGTCTACCGTCAGCACTAACAGTGCACTCGGCTCGAAGTGTGCCAGCACGCGCTCGGAGGCGAGTTGAGCGCAAACGCGGCGCACCGCGCGGCGCTGTCGCGAGCCCCACTCCCACCGTGCGCCAGCGCGCAGCAACTCGTGGAGCGGGCTCATAATGCTTGACGCATTAGGAATAAAATTCCTGTAGTAATTGACTACTCCTAAGAACCTTTTAACTTCTGTGACGTTAGTCGGTTCTGGAGCGTTTAATATTGCTTTAACTTTTTCGCGGTTAGTCCGTAATCCGTTCTTATCAATAACATAACCCAAGTATGTTACGTTCTCTTTAAAAAACTCACATTTGTCCTTTTGAAGGCGCAGCCCAGCCTCATTTAACCTGCTTAAAACTTGAGCTAATCTCGTCATATGGAGTTTTTTCGTTGGCGCAGTCAAACAAATATCGTCTAACCATATACTGACTCCATCGATACCAAGCAATAGTGTTTCCATTGCCTTTTGGAACAGAGCTGGAGCGTTCGCAAGACCATAAACTAGGCGCGTATATTTAAATAGTCCTTTTGGTGTGTTAATGGTAGTCAACTCCTGGGAATCTGCGGAGAGTGTAAATTGGTTATACGCGTTTTTTAAATCAATTTTAGAATAATGTTCTCCTCCGCCAAGTTTTGCGAATACTTCTTCAATTCTAGGCAATGGATACTTATCTATTATAAGGTCCTTATTTAGTGTGACGGAAAAATCACCTGCAATCTTAACCGTGTTATTGTCTTTGAGGACTGGTACTATAGGGGTTGCATAACGAGAATTACTCACTGGAACTAGTATACCCAAACTGACTAATCTATTTAATTCAGATTTGACCTTGTCTTTTAATGCGAACGGTATTGGGCGAGCCTTAAAAAATTTTGGTACTGAGTTTTCCTTTAATTGCAGATGGACTTCAAACTTATTAAAATTACCTAGTTCGTCTTTCCATAAATTCGGAAACTGTTCCAATAATGTATTAACATCATCATCCTGGCTTATTTTATAAACATTTGTTAAAATTAAACCAAAAGCGGACATAAAGTCGCGACCGAGCAGGGGAGGGCCATTTGAATCTACAACAAATAATTTAATTTCTTTCTTTTGATCTCCATATTCGACGGTAGGCTGAAAATACCCCAACGGTGAAATTTTATGTCCGTTATATAAACACATTTTGATTTTGAAATTAATTAAGTTATAATGTGCAAACAGTTCTAAGTACATTCTCTTTGACATAACCGAAACCCCCGACCCGGAGTCCAACTCCATCGTCACAGTTTTATCACCTACTTTTATCGTTAAATTCAACGGTTTATCGGTTACGTACCTTATGTTAAAGTTATGACATTCGTTACAGGTGCTGCCATCCGTGTCTGTTTCTGCGCCACTATTATCACTCCCGATATTATTAACGCGAACACGACCGGTTTGGTCCTTTTTATTATCACACACTTTTTTTAAATGACCTACTTTTCCACATTTTTGGCACTTATAATTCTTGTAACGACACTTGTCCTTATCGTGATTTTTTAAACCGCAAATTGAACAACGAAAGTCTTCAAAACACAGGTCACGACCATTTTTTGATGTTGACGAGCGCCCATCCCGCGAGCCCGTACGCCCACTGCCGGCGCCACCGCCACCACTGCGTTTACCGCTACCCTCGCTCGACCGCCAGCATTCACCTTTGCATATTTTGTTCACTGCTTCTTCTTTTATATTAGTGACATCAGTGGACACCATATTCCTGGACTCTCTAGCGCATTCCGCTCGCTCTGCTATTTCTAGAGCTTTGGAGATCCCCAAGGTGGAAGCATTCTGCTCAAATAGCTTGTCACGCTCGGGTCCCGCACCTAAACCAAGGACGAAACGATCCTTCAGGTTCGTATCTAAAGCCGCTCCGAAGTCACAGTAGCTCGCCAATCCTCGCAGTCGTGCAGCCCAATCGCCCAACGACTCGCCTGGGTTCCTCTTCGCCCCGTAAAATTTGGCCTTGTCCGAGAATGAGCATTGTTTTTGTTTGAAGTGAGTATCAAGCAATTCCACCAGCTTCTTATAATCTAGCGCCTCCAAATCGACTGGGTATGCTAGATTCCGCACCAACCGATATGATTCATCAGATAGATGAGTTATTAAAATTGCACTTTTAATTTCCTCCTGCACATCGTTGACTTTAAAAAATTGGGTCAACCGACCTTTATAAATCAACCACTCGCATGATTTATAATCGAACGTCGTTAAACTCCCTAAAAACGACTTCGCCATTTTTTTTTTTTGTTTGAGGGTAAGATCGTCCTCGTCGCCAATGATATGTTTTAAACTAGGAGGTGCGAAATAAGACACGGGTGTTACAAATGATCGTTAGTTTAATACTGAACCTTTGACAGACAGGGCACTCACACATTCACAATATGGAACTACCTACATTGTGTGAGCAGCAGGCACATACACATCAAAAAGACTGTGAGCTATTTTGGTATAAGTAATAGTCCTGTTTAGGCTTGTTTCACACTTACCAGAACCAAAATAAATCACTTTTTTTTTTTTTTACACCACAACCACAATACGTGGGCGGGTGCTAATTTGAAAGAAAATGAATAGACCAGACCAGATTTGGCCGTCATTATCGACAGCGTGTGTGATACCGACCAAATCGCAGCCATGTTGCTACCACAACGCAACCACAAGCGACACCGCGAACTAGTAGCCGGCCACATCGCAAACACCTCCACAATTTGTAGGTACTAGAACGCAACCGCAAGAAGTCACAGCGACACGATTCCCACGTAACCACAGTTTGACCACCTTTTGTCGCGATAGCGGTGTGATGTGGTTGAGGTACGTGTGATACAAGCCTACGGTGAGCCCAATATTTCCCAACCACTGCAACTCTTCAGAGCCAGAATCAGCAGTGGCGACCACCAGAAAAACAAAAGAACAGCAGAGGAGCAGGAAAAACCGAAGAGCGAGCCTAGATGAGTCTAAATACATTCTGTCTCACGACTTGATGGTATATACAACAAGATGTTGGTGGTGGTGGTGGTATTTGTCACCACTTTTACAAAACGACACCATCTACGAAAACTATGCTAAGTCGATTTTATTGATTTTTAATGTCATTTGTCTTTATGGTGAATACAAGGTTATTTCGGACTCCTAACGACTAAACACTTGCCGCTACTAAGGATACTATTTACACGAGTAATCGTGCGTGATCCTCTGACGACTCAGTTTCGTAATAATAACAATGTCACAGTAATAAATTAACTATTTTCAACGTTTCGTAAAAAAAACGGAGAAATTTTAACTAATGGAATAGCATAAAATCTCAGTACCACGTGAGTCACTGACATTTTGACTGACATGATTGGTGAAAATTTCTCCGTTTCTCCGCTCCACTGCCTCGTTCCGCTGTATTGGACAGGCACTCTTACTCTTTGATGTACTTGTTGGCCAACAAGTACATACATCAAGAAGTTTGTCTTTTTTCATCAATGCCACGATGTAATCGGATAAGAAAAAAAAAAGACAAAGTATGGATTTAATTAAAGACTCTGGAAGACTTACAGCTAAATATAATGGATACGTACGATAGATACGATATGTTTGAAAATTATGAATTCAAACTAGAAGTCTTTAACGATAGTGTAAGTTGTACTTAAATATATATTAAAATATTATACAGCAAAAGAATTTTTTTGGTTAAACGCGCTGAACTCAAGAACTGCTGCTTTGATTTCAAAAATTATTTTGGGTTTTTGCCATTCATCGAGGAAAGCTACAGGCTATATAAGACCATGCTACGACCAATAAGAGCGGAGCGATAGGAGTAAAATGAAAAATGTGACGCTGACGAAGTTGCGCAGGTCAGCTGGGTATGTAAATAAAGACAAAATATTAATATAAACATTTAGCTTAAAAGAAAAAGAAAGAAAATCTTGGCTAATGTAAGAAGGCTACCACTCAGCATAATGCTGTGTCATGGGTGACATTTCAGTGGTCGCCTAAAACACGATGTAGTATGACGTAGGCACTTTACTAAAATATATTAAAATAAATATAAAAATAATAAATAGAAAAGTAGATATAAATAGTATATCAGAGGACCAGGGGGGCTAAAAAGGCCACTATAGGAGAATCATAATATTAATCACACAACAATCTATCAAATTTAATTTTCATCTTTATCGCTAACGCATTAGGTTCAAGATTGATTGGGAAAACTGATTTCAAAAAAATTGACGGATAGCGCGATTTGCTTTCTGATTCTGCTAAAGTGGGCTTTATAGACCCGCAGTCATTGATATATAAAAAACCCAAGATACACACTCAGCATCTCAAAAACGTCCGCAAAAAACAAGCGCATAATGCGCAAGTTTCAAACAGTCTCGCATCGCTCGCCATACTGCACTGCTTTGTAAAAACAACTTTAAGCGATCTGTGTAAGGTTGAATTTGCAAAAAAAAATTGCGCATCACTCGCTATACTACACTGCTTTGTAAAAACAACTTTAAGCGATCCGTGTAAGTTTGAATTTGCAAAAAAAAATGCTTACTGTATAACTACACACGACACTTGATACATGTCAGTTTTTGACGACAGTTTCGAGTGTTGCATTTGTTCGAGACTGTGCATCTTGGGTTTTTTATATATAAATGCCCGCAGTTCTGTTATTTTTTTAAGCAACGTTTGTTTTCGCATCTTAGTCGCAAAATGTCAAAAAAGCCTTCTTATTCCAAATGTATTGACTAATTGCGTCTGAGATGCGAACGTTGTTTAAAATTTGTAGAATTGGCACTCAGTTGTGTTTGGCCAGGCTTCGGTAATTTAAATAATTCTAATTCAAAAACGTAGATATCTAGGTACAATGTTAGCACAGTGTTGTTGCACTCGTGAGATTTTTCTTCCATGTTGTTCAGATCTGCTAACAACGCATCTATTGAGCTTTTAATATCATTTGTCTGTTCTTTCGTCGAAGATATATCATCACGAATGGTTTCCAAGTTTGAAGAATTGATATTATCTCCGTTCGAAAGTCACTGAGTAAAAGAAAGAATGAAAGGAAAAGATCTTATCCCCCCTAATCCTATGCCTTTGTTGCTTAATTAAGCCATTCATAAATAGATATGTACCAATATCGTTATCAGATTCTAAGGTATCTACAGTCATCGCTTTTCAGAAACTTGTAAGCTTCGCGTAGTTTTTTTTAATAATAATAATTTATTTCCAAAAACTTCATACAATGGCAATGTGGGAACAATTTCGATTTAGGCAACGAGATTAGCGTTTGTCGCCGAACTAGGCAAAACCTGTATTTCGGCTATCAGCACCATTCCCCTCGAGTCATACCAAAAATAGGTGCCCAGCAATAAAAGATGATATGTACTCTTTAGACAAGCAATTTGGAAATGAGTAAGTGGATAAATCTAGTCTAATTTTTAAATGGAATGAGTGTGATGTTGAGGATGTGTGTGTGTGTGTGTGTGATGTATGAGTAGAGTGTATGAGTGTACTACGTGTGCGTGAGTGTTTGTGTGTGTAGGTGAGCTATGTCGAGAGTTTATCTTTGTTTTCTATGCTTTTAGCCGTATTCTTAAAGTGTTTAGAATAAAAGGTGTTCCGTCATCTCGTTGCTTAAATTCTGCAAATACTTATTGGCATACTTTTCATTTGCATTGTTTTCTAGTTAAGGAGTATACATGTCCTCTCGCGTCCGGCCCTAGTTCAATCCAGGCATGGGAATCCTGGGTCGGTCCGGAGCGAGGAGGCATGGTGTAAGGCAGTAATGCTCACTAAACGCAATTAATTGATTTTCATAAATGATCCCAAAGAAACATAGTCCCGGTATACAAAATAACCTGTGCTATTCCAGTTCCTCTATGCCTAATCTGTCTCTGTGCCTTTCATCCAGATCCCATAAGCCATTCTCGTATGATTGAGTAACAAACATCTTTCCATCCAAACTTCCAACAAGATAAGATTTAATTTACCTGTGACGTCACCACTCGTGTACCTAAAGGTATACCTATAAGATGATACCTATATTCCTCGAACAGTTACTGGTACAAGTTGGTATGTTGACCTCAAAATACCAACATTATTTCTCCTCTTACCCATTATCCCACCTAAAATATTTTAATTTACCTTCCCGTTTGTGTTTCCATCGCTTAATTCATTCTGTTGAACACTATTTTCGATTGACAACACAGACCTACATCATAAAACCACTACCTATATTAAATCGCAGGTTTTTTGTCAAAATAGTTTGTCGGTCAGCGGGAATATCCTTACTAATATTATAAATGCGAAAGTAACTCTCTGTCTGTCTCGCTTCCACGCCAAAACTACTGAACCGATTTTAATGAAATTTGGTACACAGATAGTCTAGAGCGAAGCCGCTGGCAGAAGCTAGTAATAAATATATCATACTAGCATGCCTCTTTCCGGCGAAATGTTAGGCATAGTTGTATACCTATCTATAGAACACCCACACTCCGCTAGTTATGCTCCATGCAATAGGTGCGAGCCTACTGTCATCAACGAGCACGAATTCAAACACCGGGTTGCTACTGAGAAAGTGCTCAAGGAAAAACCCAGTAACACTGCCCAACCCCAGGCCCTCATTCGCAGCTGTAGGTCTTGGTAGTGCTAACACACACAGGAAGTATAGCAACTTCATGATTTCTGTAGCTCCTGAGTGCTACGGCGTAGCAACAAAATGATCTTCGTAGCACTCGAGCTACGTACGTAGAGCGTAGCAACATCACTGGCAAAGCTTATTGCACGTATGTGAAAAACGCTCCATTACGCAAAAAATATATGGATTTGACGGAAAATCATAAAAAAACACAAGATACAAGCACATTTAAATTTATTTTAGTATAGGTACTCAAGACAAATCCTAGTAAACACAACAAAATTAAAGTTTGTTAATAGAGGTATAAATTATTTGAATGATGTTGGATAAGAACCAAGGAAGACAATAGTCTTACTTGACAAGACAATACAATATAATTACAACAACAAAACTGAACAACACAACAATACAATTACAATATAATTGAAGACATTAGTCTTGCTTGGTTCTTATCGAACTGGTGTTTGACAGCCAGCATCTAAGTTATTGCATGTTTTCTTCGTCAATTTCGTTCGGAGCTCTCTTTGCCACAGCACCTTTTATGCATACTGTGGGGATAGGGCATACTATTGGGAGCCTTCTGGGACATAGGAATTGCTGAAAAATCGGAATGTAACGTTGCGGGACGAACCTTTGTGGGCCCCTTCGCTCCTCAACGCGTTACCTTTTTGGGCTAAAATCCTCAACGCGTGCTCTTTACGGGCCGAAATACTCAACGCGTCGTCTTTGCGGGGCATTAGGAGAGGATTGTTGAGAGAACTGTGGGGCAATTCATCAGATGACCAATCTGGGACTTGTTGAAGGCGTTTCGGGGCCATGTCTTGGGGATTTTGTTTAATTGTATTTGGCGGAAATCTAAATTGTGGAGCTCCGTGTTTGGCGTATTCATTTATCAAGTTTCCTTTAAGACCAGGGCCAATAATGGATTCTTTGTAGGCGTTACTTCCATAATCATTGTCAGTCACTGGTACACCTGAAATTAAATCAAATTAACATAAACGTTAGTATACAAAACAATCTATTGCCCGAGCCACCAGCGTTCTATCTATCTCTATACCAAAATTTGTCAAAATCGGTTCGGTTATTTCGGCGTGAAAGCTTTACCAATAAACAAACTTTCGCATTTAAAATATTAGTTCGGAAGTATACAACGCCACTTTGAGTTCAAGTTTTTTTTTAAGTATTGGAAATCATCAAATGACTCCCGCTCTGGGCGGAGCGGAAGGGAGTGTCAGACTCTTACTGACTAAAACCCATACGTGTTCCTCCTAATGCCCGTTGCATTTACTACACATATATTTTAAATATCCCTTCTTACTGTAGGCATAGTTTTTATATTACTGTATTCATTTACGATTTAAATATGTTTATTTTGTCAATATTTAGTTAAGTATTCTGTTTATTGTGTCTACCTTCGTCCGTGTGTCACTGCGGGGTGCCAACTGAAAACCAGCGCTGGGTGTCTAACGCTCAGCAAATGCTGAGATGGCTACCCTTTCGGTATGGGCACGCTCAGCGCAATTATTGTGTACTCGTACCTACTATTATTTCTGTTTATTTTGTCTATGTTGCTGTGAGTTTGTGTCTATGCTGAATAAATGTTTTCTATTCTATTCTATTCTACTTCGAGCAAATTCCGCAACAATTCAAGATAATATCTAAATATCTAAATTTTTGAACTAGAAACTTTTATATCACATAAGTGACCATTTTCAACTTGAGACAAAGTTAAAAATGGTCGATATTTGAGTTAGTGGCGATGGCTTGAAATTATCTTGATTTCTCATTTAAATAATTTCAAGCAACATTCATAGATACAGCATTCTATATAAATCGAATATTCAGAGTCTGCAAGAAGAGGAGCTCGTGGCAAGATAATAACAGCCGCACGGGTCGATCTTCAAGGTTAAGCAACGTTTGCGAAGGTCTGTGGATGGGTGACCATCATATCACACCGAGTTTCCTCCGTGCCTCGGAAATCACGTTAAGCCGTTGGTCCCGACTGTCATTTGTAGATCTTTGACAGTTATTACAGACTAGCTGAATCGCGCAACTTCGTCTGCGTCACATTTTTCATTACTGCTCCGCTCCTATTGGTCTTAGCGTGATGATATATAGCCTATAGCCTTCCTTGATAAATGGGTTATCTAAAACTGAAAGAATTTTTCAAATCGGACCAGTAGTTCCTGAGATTAGCGCGTTCAAGCAAACAAACAAACAAACAAACTCTTCAGCTTTATATATTAGTATAGATATATCAATGTATGTAAATAATGTTTTTATGCCATTACGATATAAAAAAAAAAACAAGTGCGGGTCGGAATCGCGTGCAAAGGGTTCCGAACGAATTTTATTTTTTTTAACATGTTATTTTATCACTACAGACTTCTAATAGTTTTCTTTTTCTGTAATCTTTAGGTAAAGATCTATTATCTCCAATTTTTTCAAAATTTTAGGCTCAGTAGTTTCGGAGATAAGGCCCCCCCTTATCTCCGATACTACTGAGCCTAAAATTTTGGAATGGTAATTTTTCGTCTAATTTCTTGAATAACTACTAAACCTTTTATTTTAAAATTATGAAAAATATATAATTAAAACCCTTACAGTAAGCCCTTTCATTTGATATGTCACAGGATATTGTTCAAAAAACTTTTTTTTTTAATTTTCTAGTTTGACCCCTAAAAGTGACCCTCATACTAAAAATTTAATGATTTACTTATCGCGTCCGTGTTTAGGTCAAAGAAGTCCATATGTGTACCAAAAATCAACAGATTCGGTCCTGTGGATCCGGAGAAAACTGGCTGTGACAGATGGACAGACAGACAGACACCCGAGTGATCCTATAAGGGCTCCGTTTTTTTTTTCGGAACCCTAAAAAAACAGGTAAATGTTAGATACTCACAGTGAAACAACTCCAGAAGCGACAAACTCAGGATAACGCCTGCCTGTAACAAATTTGAGGTTGGTACGTTTATTTATTGGGGACCTTGCCGTGATGGCGATGAGAGAAGTCAGCTTGCGAAACCTGTTCAGAATATTAGCTGGCATTGGCGAAGTTTAGCTTAGTTGACACTTGTAAGTTGTACCTATACAAATCATCCCTGTGTTTTAACCATTGAGCGTTAGGTCATTCGTTACCCTGACCCACGCAATTTCGTCCGGTTAAAATGTTTCATTAATGCTCCGCTGCTATTGGTCGTAGCGTCATGTTATATGGTCAATTCACACAAGACTTCCACGATAAATGGGTTATTCAACTTTACACGTTCACTTCAACAGTGGAATAGACGAGTTTCTCACCAAATCCCGCTCGCCTGTCCGATAGTCAGACAAAATCATTAAATAATTGTTAATTATACTTACAAAGACGCTTACAATGAGCTTCATTCTGGCCGCAGACAGTACGTTACTTATGACGATCACTTCACTGATTTCAAAACAGAACTAACGGTAACTAGCTGTGAGGATGAATATTTAAACTCGACGATTTCCGTTATCAGTAACCTATAACAACCCGTGTCAAAGTTCAAACTTTATGAACGTATATCTATAATAGTCTGGAAAAGCCGTGGTATTAGACTGCCTTTCGAACAGAGATGTGTGAGGATGCATATCGAGGGATGTGTTTCGCGTCTTCGGAAACAGCACACGTATCAACTCGAAAAGAGGTCGTAACCGTATCGCCTTTCGCCTCGCTGTCAAACAGGTATCAAACTTACGTAGGCACGTAACCAAAGCGGATCAGCAGCTACAGCTAGGCGTCGCCGCGCTTACGGCTAGGCGTCGCCGCGCTTACGGCTAGGCGTCGCTTCGCTTTCGGCTAGGCGTCGCTTCGCTTACGGCTTGGCGTCGCCACGCTTGTCCCGAGGCGAGGCGATTACTTTACGATTCCGATAAGTGTGCGTTACAGTAGGGAGTGTTATACTAAGAATACCGTACGGCTCGAGTCGATACGGTGACGATCCCTTTCCGAGTTGATATGTGTGCTGTGTCTTTAATTGCTCCATCTATCCCATATTGCTCGAATTCTGCTATTCAGGGCGTCTAGCCGTTGCGGAGGAGTTCGATAACAAACACCGTGACACGAGATTTTTGTATATTAGAAGACCAGCTGACGCGGCAAACGTTGTTCTGCCATATGAAAAAAAATAGCCTACCTATTCTACCTATTCTCAGACCTGCCAAATATACACAAAAAAAAAACATAAAAATCAGCCAAGCCGTTGCGGAGGAATTCGATAACAAACACCGTGATACGAGATTTTTATACATTAGAAGAAATAGCTTCCGCCCGCCGATTTGCTCGCGTGAAATGTGTTGTGATTATCACTTTGCAGCTATCTGTTTTGTATTCATGATCACTATATAATGTTATCCATAATTTTATTATATATGAATTCGTATACTTTTTTTAATTAGCTGCTGCCTGTAAGTCCGTCTGCGTGAACTTTACAACTGGCTCCAGTGTGAAATAATCAAATAACATCTCAATGTGTAATCCAAATAAATAAATACATTAAAAAAAATGAAGTTAAAATACTTCTTAGCTGCATTCCGCGATTTCACCAGGTGATGATAGCCTAATGTTGAATTATATTTAGTGTTTGAGTCTTTACCGCTCGTACTTCCGAGCCCCGCAAATACATCTTCATGATTTTGATATCCTGGTACACGTTCCGGGTATGGCTCTGATCTGTATGTGTGGATAAACCTCAAGAGCGTAAATTCTATCCATACTTGTTTGAAATATTACTTGACGATTGTTGTTTGTATTATTTGACGATTTTTCCTTTTTTGATTGGGATATCATCGGCAGACAGTAAACAGGATACGGTGTAGGTAAGTTTAGCCTGCTGTGTGTCGGTAAAACCGTTTTAATATTTAAATTAAACACGCGTTCGTTTTTATCTGTTATGAATTAAGTAAGTATCATTATAAAATATGGGGTCAGATGGGGGTGTCAGCTAGATAACGATTACGGTTTAACATCACAGTTTTAAATACCTTTTATGTTTTTAGAGTCCCGTATCTATCTATACATATAATAAAATCGTAGACTAACCGTGTCTGTACATTGAATATTTTTGCGTGAAAATTACACAGAAAACTCAGAAAAAAGGTATAAAACACAAAAATGCAATTTTTGAAATTTTTGTCTGTTTATCTGTTTGTCTGTTTGTCTGTGCGTTTGTGGGAGCATCACGCTTAAACCACAGATTGGATTGCAAATCTAAGTACTTAAAAATATTAAGTGATAACCCGAGTAACATTTAGCGTTTATTTCATCAAAATCGACCCACAAAATCAAAAGATATTTAATTTTTAAGTTTAGGAAGAAACTTCGTAATGTGTTCTGATGAGTCAGAGCGCCATCTATTGAGAAAAAATAAAATGCACGAAAGCATTCAAAATTGTTGAGTTATTTATGAAACTTTTAACACGTGGCAAAATAAAATTGATCATTTTTATACCTTTTCGTTATCTATTGTTTTAATCGATCCACAAAATCAAAATATATTGAATTTATAGTTTACTAAGAAACTTCCTACTGTATTCTGATCAGTCAGAGCGCCATCTATTGAGGAATCAAAAAACGCATGAAAGCATGAATGTTACACCAAAACATATTGATTGAGTTATTTGTGAAACTTTTAATACGTAGACGTAGCAAAATAAAAGTAAACATTTTAATACCTTATCGTTATTTAACGTCTTCCGCTGCCAAATATTTTGTCAGTTTACATGGTTTTTTTTTTTTTCTGATGGGTTTGCTCTTGACTCCAGTCTAGGTCAGAGATGACCGAGACAAAGTCTACGATGGAGCGAGCTTACCCAGAAAAAGCCTGTTCACTCTAACTTTGAAGAGATTAGGGTTGTAAGCGTTTGGAAACACGGACGCAGGCAGGGAGTTCCACTCCTTTGCTGTGCGCATTATAAAAGACGTTTGGAAACGCTTAGTGCGAGTTGGTGGAATAGCAAAAAGGTAGGGATGGTAAGATGCAGTGCGTCTGGATGGTCGATAGATGGCGTTGCACTGATGACGCGTTTTTCTGAATTTCGGTGTTAAGATTTTCCGCTGGAGAATGACCTCACACGATTATACGCTAAACACAGTCGTGGTTCGTAAGGATTCCGGTTAGGCCTCTGAAAGGTCTTAAACTGTAAGGGACCAAAACTGCTTAAATCTCTGAGTTGTGCTGGTTTCGCATAAAGTGCATTTATCGCAGAGTCTAAAACTCATTTAGTTTTGCGAAGTACTGGACGGTTCGACTTGCGGATCAGGCCTGTAGGGTTCCGTACCAAAGGTGCTTTGCTGACGGGGGACCCTACTACTAAGCCTCCGCGATTGATTCCGTTTAGAGCGAAGCAACGAACGGTTCGATTTGCGAAACAAGGCTAATAATAATAAGGTACCGTACCAAAGGTGGTCACGGTGACGGGAGCGATGGATTTTGGGGGGCTACTCTCTAAGTCCGAAGTCCGTAGTTTCGGGCTTAGTTGCGGACGTATTCTACTCCGTATCAGGGGGGCTACTCTCTAACGAAATCCGTAGTTTCGGGCTTAGTTGCGGGCAGGCGTATTCTACTCCGTATCACCTAACCACTGAGAACTAATGATAACACGATTTGATAGTTACTGTGAAATCGTGTTGTCATTCATTCTCAGTTCGGGTTCGGGACTAATCGTAAGTCTGTAGGTGATACGGAGTAGAATACGCCTGCCCGCAACTAAGCCCGAAACTACGGATTTCGTTAGAGAGTAGCCCCCCAGCTACAGACTTACGATTAGTTAGTATATATTTTTATTATAGATGGGCATACGTTTGACCACTATCTCACCTGATGGTAAGCGATGATGCGGTCGAAGATGGAGCACGTTTGCCTAGAAGCAACCTACTCACTTTTGTTATAAAGACTCCCAGATTGCCCGCAACTAAGTTTTTAATTCGTGTTAAGTATCAGACGGTTCGATTTGCGAGCCAAGGCAAATTAAAGGGTTCCATGCCAAAGTCGCTAATGGGACCCTATTACTTAAGCCTTCGCGTACGATTTTGATTCGAGCGAACCAAGTCGATTTTTAGGGTTCCGTACCAAGGTTGCTAACGAAACCCTATTTATTAATAAGCCACCGCTGTCCGTCTTCCTTCAGTTTATTCGTTTTATTTCTGTCTCGCTAATATAAATATGTCTTCTAGAAAATGGTCGAATCTTTCACAATATAGCAAAATTCTTAATCTTCTTAATATATAAAACAAAGTCGGGTTTATTCGAACACTTTTCTAACTAACTCGAGAACGGCTCGATCGATTTTCATAGTTTTTGTGTTTTTGGATTAGTCTTCGTCCGGAATAGCATAATAAGAATAATAATTAAAAAAAATAATAATTAAAAATGAGTATGTAGGTAGGTAGGGTAGGTAGGGCAGGTAGGTAGGGTAGGTAGGTAGGGTAGGTAAGGTAGGGTAGCTATGGTAGGTAGGTAGGGTAGGTAGAGTAGGTAGGTAGGCTAGGTAGGTTAGAGTCGGTAAGTAGAGCAGCCAGTTGACGGGAGCGAAGCCGCGCGGGTCAGCTAGTTTCCTAATAAAAACGAAACCCTGGTAGGATTACTTTGTCATCATCATCTGCCTAAGGCTTTTCAGAACACATGTGAGCAAGAAGAAGTCTTTCTGGACATCTCATCTGGCAAGATGCTGGATATGGCGTAAGAATTGGAAGTGCTTCTCTTGTGACTCGCTGCAGAATTTTTTTTCCTTGTAGGTTGATACACGACGTATAAGTACCGACGTGAGACGCTCGCAGTTGTTCGGTTCTAAAGGACCAGCTATAATATGGAGGGCATTACCTCCGATGCGTGAATCTTATCCAGCTGTCCCATTGAATAAGGAATTTGGTGCTTTTCATTGTTATGTTAGCTAGGAAAAACTGGCTTCCTAGCAGGTAAAACCAGAAAACTGGTTTCTCGACGTAAACTGGAGGTACCCGTATGCCAACGCATCGAATACCATAAGTCGCGCCGTGTGGCGCCTTGCCGCGCGTCGCGGGGATCCTTCGGCTCGGACATACTTCGTGTTCGTCGGGGTCACCAAAGAAGCGTACGTTAAGAGTTTGATTTCGAGTCATGGATCGGGTAAATTAAAATCGCTTCTCAAATAAGCCCATGAAGCCGAATCTGACAACATGTCAAAAAGATTTTTTTTTCATCCTGCTAATATTACAAACTAGTTTCTGCCCACAACTTAGTCTGCGTGAATTTTAGAGCTGGCTTCAGAGAAAAATTAAAAATGCTAGTACTAATTGTACTAGCATCTCAGCAGTTCGCCGGGATACCACATAGTGTGCGTGCTATTGGCGTCGATGATCCGCTGCTCCGACGTTTCGTTAACTCTCAAGCTGGCCGCCGCTGAGCTTGTTCTTCCTGGTAATCGTGAATCTTGACCGGTATCTAGCCCCCAAGCAAAAACGGATTAAGAGATTTTGATGAAATTTGGCTCACATATAGTACACATCCTGGAATAACTCACAGGCTATTTTTTATCCCGGTTAATGGGAACTGAGGACGAAGTAGAAATTCAGAGTCGCAGCTGGCGGAGCTCTAAAAGTTTCACAAGTACCAAGAGACCAAAACTATTATTGAACCAACACAAAAACAAATTTATTTTCGTAAATGAAAACAAACTTGCCTGCCGTGCGACTGGAATGTGATGGCATTGCGACACGAATGTGAATTGAACGATTTTTAAAGTTAGCAGAATACCATTTTCCAGTATCTTAAAAATCTAATCACATTCGCATGTCATGTTTTTCGCATGACACGTTAATAAAATAAAAAAAAATCTAAATCAAAAGTCGTTTATTCAAATTAGGCTGAGAGCTAGCACTTTTTGAACGTCAAGTTTTACAAAAGACAGTCCCCCAAAACGCCCGCCTGTCACCACTTCCTAGTGTTTTAGCTGTGGAGAAGAAGTGGCCAACAAACTCCCCAGCAACACATCTGTCTGTTACGTTTTAAGAACTTGAGTCTATATAAAAGTATGCTAAGTAATTAAACATGACACGAAATTTACTTGTTGGCTAGCACACTATGATACGGATAATGATAGACATTTTTATTAAAAAAAATAACGAATTGAATAGTCAGGTAAATAAAAAAAAAAAAAAACATAAATAAAAACAAAAAAAAAACAATATTATATGAACACATATAACCTATAAGTAAACCACCTAACCAACCTATAAGTAACATATAAGTAAAATTGGCCCTGAAAAGGAGGTATAGAGCTTTTTCTACTCATGTTCTTGAACTTTTTAGAACTGTTGAACTCATGAAGGCTATTTCTAAGCCTTTGTTTAATGATTTTTCTGTGTATGATAAGCAGAATTTCCCAAAACAAGATTTAGCAGAAATCACTTGATTTTCATACTAAAATACTATAGCTGTATAATAAAATCCATGGTTATTTTACGCTCTGTTGGATTTTTCTTAATTCAAAATAAGGTAAAAAAAAATAGGAATGTGCAAATTATTCATGATTCATTCTCAAAAAAATACAACTTCTTGCCTCGTCAATATATTAAAGGCCTTAATTAGTAATTGCGGTAGGATCCATACAATGACCCGGTTGGATAGCCATATGCTTGGCCATTCCCTGGCAGATACATTTGGCCATTTTGTGGCCCGTACATCTGGCCATTTTGCGGCACGTACATTTGGCCATTTTGTGGACCGTAACCGTACGCCGCATTCCCGTTCATTGGGCCGGTCGGTTGTCCATACGTTGAGCCTTGTGGGGGCACGTTCATTTGTCCGTTCGGTATTCCGTACATTGATCCACCCACTGGTCCGTATGTTTGACCGTATGTTGGGGCCTGCGGATAATACATCGGGCCATTCGGAGCTCTATAGCCATATGGCACAGCATACGTTCCTTGATGAAGAGGTCTACTTACAGGGACGTTCGGAGATCCGTTTATATTACCGAAAACGGTTCCCTGTGAGGGGCTAAGAGGTGCATTTGATATTACGTTGGGTTTTGTAGGAGCATCTGTCTGTGTTCCTGTCACGATTACTGTATGGGTTTTAGTAACGGGTAATGTTTGGAATTCCGTGGTATGTTCTCTATCAGCTGACGTGTCTAACGGTTCTTTATGGAATACAGTGCTGTTAGTCCTGGAGTCAGTGATCCCATTCGATTGGCTGACACTCGTATTTGTCCCTGGTGACGTAAATTGGCCATAAACCGAGCTAGAATTGTAGTGTTTCTTGAGGCTCGTACTGGGATTGTTATACGTTGGTTTGAAGTGGTATCCTGTGTGATCGTGCTTCACTTCGTACCCGCTGGTGTCAGTATGGCTGTAGTCGTAGCCCCAGCTGGTGCTTGTCTGGTTGACCGTTGTTGTAGTATTACCTGGAATTTGTTTATTTATTTATTTGGTCTACCAACTATTGTTAACACATGTGACAAAAACCTAGCACATGGAGAGTTAGCTCCCAACACCGTTCTTCTCCTGTGGACACATAGTGGGGTAATAGGTCTAAAGCACGAAAAGTAATGAGTGCGAGTAGCGGCGCGGCGGTCAGTCTATATTTCGTTTCAAAATTTTACCAGCAAACATAGCGTCATTAAAACGTCTTCGCTTTTACAAAAAAAGAAATTTTTTCAATATGCGTACTGTTGAAAAAATACAGAAAAAGCTAGATGCCAAACGAAGCGTTTTTGGACGCGCTCTGTATCTAAACTATAATAATAACAAAACATTTATTTTCAGGTTACAATGACCCATAGACCTAGCACCGCGCGGCGCCGTCTGGTGTGGCGACATAGCGTAGCGCGGCCGCCACACCACACTGCAGTATTCCAATATGCGACGAACTAAACTTTTGTAAAGTAAAATTTTGACATTATTTTATGAAAATACCCATCATCCGGGACGCTTTATAACTACGTGTTTTAAATGCAGCCCAAAGATAAATTTTTGATCAAACAAAACTCCAAGATCTCGTATAGTGTCAACTTCATTAGCATTGTCCTCGTTAGTAAAGTATGCTGTCTTTATAAGATTATTTTGTTGTGTATCAATGCTATCACAAGAAAAACCAATGGAGCAAATCTACATTGCAACAAAAAGAACCGAGACGCCATCTATCCAACTAGCAGCGAACTACTAGGTTGAAATCCTGCATCGCGCAAGCAGAGTTTACCGTGCGATTTGAATATATACATCAGCCCGAATATAAACTATCAGGCAGTAGCCCGCCAGGCACAACATCCACCTGGTAGGAGGATCCTCCCTTTTCAATGGAGATGTGCGGAACTTTACTCTCTGTTCCGCATCCCTCTAAAGTTGCATATTGAACGTGATAACATTTTTAGGATAGAAGTTCAAATATATTTCATGATTTTACACCTTTTTAGGATAGGAGTTCAAATATATTTCATGATTTTACACCTTTTAATGAGACCAGTGAAACTATCAAGGTCCATCCATAAAAGTGAGAAGTTTCTGCCAGATTTGATCATTCTGATTAATTTATTTTCCGCATAGCTCATTAAAATTGTGGAGTGCCGTACACAGCTGGGAATGTCGTTAATTAAATAGTTGAATAATATTGGCCCTGTTAGAGAGATATTATATACCTACGTTAGATTGATAACCGTTTACCACGACAAATAAATATCTGTTTTCTAAGGAAGAAGTCACCCATCAACCAAATCACCAGTGATACCATAAGCACAACTTATAAGATAGGATTTTGTAGGACACTTTATCAAAGGCGTCAGTGTAAATTTCATCAACCTGGTAACCAGCTGGTAACCAACAAGTTCCGTGAAAGAAACCAAATAAGTAGTTATGGATAAATTAATACAGTACTGTTACTACTTCAGTAGGCGTGACTTTCTAGCAACGTCCGTAATTTACATGGTTGAAATTTAATAATATAAGTAATTCGCCAAAAAATTTCAGAAGTAATTTTCTGACGGCGGAAAAATAAAATTTGTCGATATTTTAACCCATTTAAGAAACCAATACAGTAGTTTGTTCAATAGTTATCTCATGTAATCTAGTTTAGTGCTACGCAGCCAGGGGTTTACGCTTGTCTACGGCGCGCTACGCTGCTACGCAGGATCTACGCTACGGAAACATTTTTGCCACGACACTTCTCGCGTATGGATGTTTTCCAGTAATTGGATATTTTCATGCGAAGGACGTAAAAATAGATTTCATAAAACAAAGTTAAACGATTTATAATACACTTAGAATGTAAGAACGCACGAGTAGTAATCTTATATTGTACTTTCCCCACTTTCTTGTTTTTCGGACTTACTGCTAATAGAACGATTTGCGAATAGGACGATTTTCTAATAGGACGTCATGACATGGAGACATACGTGATACCAAAAATAGCCCAACATGACGAAAAAAATCTGGTGTTCACTTTGTAGAGTTATGCGCACAGAAATATATGCGTACAGTGATTTCAGTGTTAGTTGCATAGTAGTAAGACTGCCTGTCCTTTGACACGGAGCGAGGCAGCGGAGCGGAGAAACGGAGAAATATTAACCAATGAAATTGTATAAAATGTCACTGACATTTAATGCAATTCCATTGGTTAATATTTCTCCGTTACTCCGCTCCGCTGTCTCGCTCCGCGTCTATGGACAGACGCCTTAGTTGTTCATAATAATGAGTGCAATGACCCCGTTTCAGGTATTGCGTTTATTCTGCTTCATGCTGTTTTCAAAAATAGTTATAAAAAATAGGGCTATCTAACACTGAAATAATTTTTCAAATCGGACCAGTAGTTCCTGAGATTAGCGCGTTCAAGCAAATAAACAAACTCTTCAGCTTTATATATTAGTATAGAAGTATAGATTATAATAATACTCACAATAAGATTCTCCCAGAATCACCAACAGCAGGACACTGCCTGCCTGTAAAGTTGAATTTTAATGTTTTAATGAATTCGATTCAACCCGGATCAACGTGACTCATACTACAACTAAAAATAAAAGTTGGTTATTCCTATAAATGAAGATGATGACCGCGAGGGCAATTTATTATTGTAATTAATTGATGATAAAAACGAACTTATCATAGGGAAAAATATAAACTAAATAATTCATACGTCATGGGTTTTAACAAAATGCAAAAATACACTCACTATCAACTTCATGATAACGACTTTAAATACGACAGCAATTAATAACTACCCGTCTGCTATTAAGGTCAGAATGTTCTTCAACGATCTTTTATATGAGGAGCTTATCTACTCTTGAACGTGTGACTAAGATCCCAGGGCCAATCGACGAGCGCGTGTGTTATATTTAAATAGTCTGGTGTTTGCTTTATTAAACTTACGTTATTAAGAATCTAAGGCGATTCACACACTGCCCCGCTATACGTTGCGAGGTACGTGGCAACGGCGAATGCATCGCATTTCGCGTGAATGCGTTTTCTGTGTGTTGCATTACGCGTGTTTTCATTGCAAAGAAACATACTTTCAAGCAACGTAAGACCACGCACTCGAGCGCTACGCTGCGTAATGCGGTGCAGTGTGCATATCACCTAAAGAATGTCTTCAATCATTGTTATTTTAAGGCTTCATTAATATGATTATAATTAATCTCGTAGTGAATATTTGTGCTCTTAGTGCAGGCAGAGGCGTATGCTTCAACTACTAGTATTATGTAGATCGTCAACGGGCATCATAAAGCTGTCTTTATGATGTCTTGAGGATAATTTATTTATATTATTGTCATTCTTAGTTTGTTCTTCGTCATAATTATTAAGAGTTCTCTTCAGAAAGATTATAATAAAACATCATATTTATTAGTTTATTAGACGGGCACGCCTCCCATCCCCGGACCCGTCGCTGAACTCCGTCTTGCTGCCCTCGGTTGCAGTAGCGTCGAGCTCTAGCGACGAGTATTTCTCCTCGCCGACGTCGCCAACACCTGTGCGTCGGCAGGGGAAAGGCCGGCCACCGAGGGGCTTGGGACCTAGGGGCCAATCAGCCCCGAGCCGACTCCCCGCTGCCGGTGGTTGTGTGCAGCGCGTGAGATGGACGCAGTCCATGAATGAAAACGTCTTGCGCGCATACTACGAGTCTACAGAGGGGGAACTAACCTCACTGCATACCGGGTCAGGATGCTGTCTCTGTTTCAGGACCTACAACCAACGAACCGTTGCGGTTGTGAACGGTTGTGGAGGACTGGTAGGCAGCCGCTCCACGTAAAATACTGCATGGTATTCAGCTGAATCCGGTTTGACGGGAAGCCGACCCCAATATAGTTGAGAAAAGGCTAGGCAGATGATGATTTATTATCTAGTTTATTATTTTAGCATATACAGGTTGTTTCATAAATACGTTGTCATATTTAAATTCGGTGTCCTGTAGCTGCATCAGAAAGCTTAATTTTTTTTATTATTTTCAACTTTTTTGTCGTTTTTTGCAGGTTTTTAGGGTTCCGTACCCAAAGCGTAACCAATGGAACCCTAATACTAGCCTCCGCTGTCCATCTGTCCGTCCGTCCGTACGTCTGTCAGCGGGCTGTATCTCAAGAACCGTAATAGGTAGACAGTTGAAATTTTCACAGATTGTGTATTTATATTGCCGCTATTTTTTGTTAAATAAAACAAATTAAAGTTTATGGTACGGAACCCTTCGTGTACGAGTCCGACTCGCATTTGGCCGGGTTATTAGAAAAAAAAAATATTTTTGAATTTTATATTTTTTTCTTCATTGTAAAGCTGATACAAAACAAATGACCACGCACTTCGGGTTCACTAAGTAATTAAATAAATACATATTATATAAATAAATAAAACTATTGGTTTATGAAAAGAAATTCTTCAACAAAGAATTCAACATCCAGCTTTTTGGCCTAAGTACATACCGAAAAATAGCGCGACCGCCAACGGGAGCCGTTTGCTAAGCTATTTCTCACAGGAATTGCTATTTTTAGATCCGAAATAGCTGGCCAGTTATCTCACAGAATATAAATCCTATCAAAACCAAAAAAGTTATAACTATAGACGCTGACAAGGCAAATTATAATAAGTGAAAAATACAAAAAAAAAATCAGGCTGCAGTAGAAATATAGCCTCAAATAATAACCAAAAAGGAATGAGTAGAAAACTTACTTATGTTTAAAATGAGTTTATTTTTTACTAAGAGGGTTCCGTACAAACTCGTATGTAGATAGGCCGTCTGTTACGGGAATCTTAGTTATTCCGAGTATTTATTTATTTATTTTATTTTAAAGAAAAATTACAGACTAATAACAAACTTAAATATCTACATAAATAGGGAAATTTGCTAATTACAAGCTTCCACATGTAAATATCTACTTAGTTATGAGTTATTTGCGTTGACCAGTTACAGCGTAAATAAGTAAGCCGATTTTTTTTAGATTGATAGATGACAATGTTTTTTTGTTTTTACTATTTATAGGCACGCATTTGACCACTATCTTACCTGATGGTAAGCGATTATGTGGTCGAAGATGGAGCACGCTTGCCTAGAAGTAACCTATTCACTCTTGACTTAAAGACTCCCAGGTTGTAGCTATCAGGAAACACAGACTCCGGCAGGGCTCGCCGTTCGTCTTGTGGTCCAATAATGGAACGGGCTTGGCGGAATTAAATTATGCAATTCCGTCGCACTTCCCCAAAATGCAACCGGTAGAAAACCGACAGGCTAGCGACACGTCGTCGATGCTCAAGACGTTGGAGCTTCGTCGCGACGAGCCTATCATTGCCGATGATCCTCTTGGCTCGCTTCTCAATTGACTCAAGGGCATCAAGCTGGTATCTGGCAAATCCGTCCCAAAAATGAGAGCAGTACTCCATACATGATCAAACTTGCGCTTGATAGAGTCTGAGCAGCTATTCCGGCGTGAAGTACCGCCTCACCTTTGCTAGGATCCCCAACTTCTTTGCAGATACTTGAGCTTTTGCCTGTATGAAAGGGCCAATGTAAATTGTACCTATTGAAATTCATAAATTATGAAAGCTTAGAACATTACTTTGACGAAAATGTTCTCCCATACAATATTTCAGAATATTTTTTTAACATTTTATGGTAGGCACCAGATAAACTTGCAGTATTGCAAGTTTATCTGGTGCCTACCATAAAATGTACATTGACCTTTTCCTAATATCCCTTCGCAGATACCCGAGCAATAAATTATGAACCGTTTTTCATTACTAGAGAACGTAAAGGATCACGATTGAAGTCGATTCAGGACAGATTTATTTCTATTTTTAGGGTTGCGAACAAATAACGAAACCCTTATAGGATCACTCGGGTGTCTGTCTGTCTGTCCGTCTGTCGCAGCCAGTTTTCTCCGGATCCACCGGACCGATTCTGTTGAAATTTGGTACACATATGGACTTCTGCAAACCAAACACAAACGTGTTACATAAATCATTAAATTTTTAGTATGGGGTTACTTTTGGGGGTCAAACATGAAAATTAAAAAAAAAAGTGTTTGAACAATATTCTGTGACATATCAAATTAAAGGACTTACTGTAAGGGTTTTAAATATATTTTTTCATAATTTTAAAATTAATGGTTTTGAAGTTATTCAAGAAATTAGACGAAAAATTACCATTCCCCCTTATCTCTGAAACTACTGAGCCTAAAATTTTGAAAAAGATGGAGATAATAGATCTTTACCTACAGATTACAAAAAAAAACTATAAGAAGTCTATAGTGTTAAAATAACACTAAAAAAAATGAACCCTTTGCACGCCAGTCCGACTCGCACTTGGCCAGTTTTTCATATTAAGAAAGTTAATAAATACTTATATCTGGGTAAATGACCGTTATTATACATTTATCTAGCACCTACCAAATCAAATCAAATCGTATATTTCAAATAAACCATTTACAGGCACTTTTGAATTGTCAAGGTCGGTCAGTCCAACAAGATGAAGCTATTTGCACGTTCCAAAGCGTAGATCTCTATGGAGAAGAACGTGCAAGAAACTCCACGGACACTCTTTTAAAAAATAATAAATTGTTACAAATTTTTGTTTACATCAAGTTGAAATTATACAAACATGTGAGAACGATGTAAAAGACGAGCAGGATAAAAGCGTCCGGGTAAAAAAGGAACAATTCAAAGAAATATTTAAAATAAACCATGGCAACTGAGAAATGACCAGTCCCAACTGACAGCGCCCGTTCACGAACATGACGCATGCGCTAGCACCATTCGGCTCAACCATTTTGAAGGGAGCCAAATGATCCAACGCATACGCCACCATCAGCCAGACTTTTGTGTGAGCATGACACTCCCAACCGCCAGGGTACATTCAAGTCAAAAACAAACCTAAAACTGATAGCTTAAGTTTAAGGTACACAGTACTCACACATGTGCCGTTAAAATGGATGAAATTATACATTGCTAAATAAAATTGAGTCTATACAATGCAAATATTGTTTTTTTTTTACAATCTTCAGCCGGTCCAACAATGTTTCCAAATGCTAACAGATTATTTTGTGCGCCCTAGTGGCTGTGGAGCCGGACCAGCATTCAGCCAAGCATTTTTATCTTCAATATAATCCCCCAACTTATAATATGCTTGCCTGCATAGTGTGCGTTTAATACAAGATTTAAATTTTGTCTCATTAAGTTCTAATATATGGGAAGGTATCTTATTATAACATTTTAAACAGTACCCCATAAAAGATGAGGCAACTTTAGCCAGTCTGAAACCTGGTTGAACAAATTGATCCCTATTTCTAGTACCATAATTATGTCTGTCGCCTCTTTTACTAAAAAGATGTAAATTCTTTCTGACATACATGATGTTTTCGTAAATGTATTGACAAGGTACCGTCATGATGTTAATATTCTTAAACAGTTCCCTTAGAGAATCGCGCCGGCGGAGATTGTATATCGCTTTGATGGCTCTTTTCTGCAGAATAAAAATAGACTCAATGTCTGCAGCCCGTCCCCATAGTAAAATACCGTAAGACATGATACTGTGAAAGTAACTAAAATAGACCAGTCTCGCGGTATCGACATCCGTTAATTGGCGAATTTTCCTAACAGCATAAGCTGCTGAACTTAGCCGTCCAGAAAGAGATGTTATATGAGGGCCCCATTGTAGCCTTGGGTCAAGCGTAATTCCCAGGAAAACCGTTTTATCGACAAATTCTAGTTTTTCCCTGTTCAATACTATGTCACAATCACTGCTTTTGACATTGGGTAAAGCAAATCTTATACATTTCGTTTTCTTTTCATTCAAAACCAAATTATTCTCCGTGAACCAATTTTGGACTTGCATCAGGGCATTATTTATGATATCAACATTGTCTGTCTGTCTATTTATCTTAAAAATTAAGGAGGTATCGTCGGCAAACAGCACCATATCAAGTTTTTGTTGCAATAAATAGGGTAAATCATTGATATATACCAAAAACAAGAAAGGACCTAAAATCGAGCCCTGGGGAACGCCCATTATAACGTTTAATCCCGATACCATAGTTTTAACCGCTCAAAATGTTATGTAATACTAGAAATTAACGTTTTTATCGTGCCAAATTTTGTGGTTATACTTCAATGTAATGAACCATAATAAATAAAGGTCAACGATAAGTAATTTGTTAATTGAACTTATCATTGTTATTATAACTGACCCGCACTTCAGAATTCCCAAGAGTTAAAATTATTTATCTACAAGAGCTGCAAACAGTTAAAAGAAGATATTCTTATCGCCGGGACCGTCAGATTTTTGTTTGCAAACTAAGTTTTTTTTTTCTATTTATAGGCACGCGTTTGACCACTATCTCACCTGATTGTAAGCGATGATGTGGTCGAAGATGGAGCACGCTTACCTATTAACCTATTCACTCTTGACTTAAAGACTCCCAGAAGAAGTTAAAGAGTCACTTCAAGTAATTTATTATTACGAGCAGTAATTAGATAACAGTAGCCGTGCGAGTCGATTTCAGGTTAGGTTATTTTTTGTTATTATTAATAGGTTTGCATTTGGCCACAAACTCACCTGATGCAAAGAGAGGACCTGGTCAACGACTGAGGACGCTTGCCTAGAATTTACCTGTTTACTCTAAACTTAAAGACCCCAAATGGCAGTTATAGTAATGGTAGGTAATTTGGGGAGTGGAAATCCTTACTGGATTTCCACTCCCCAAAATGGCTATAGACGTTCAAGTAAATTGATTAAACAACGAAAATGAGTTGTCAAATGGCATGAAGAAATTTGCTTGTACTTGAACGTCTATGGCCAGCATTAGAACAGTAGTTTACTTAAAATAAATGAGTTAAAATAACTGTTATAAAATTGCAATTTCCTTTATTCTTAAATGTACAAAATCAAAGCTTTTTATCCGGACAAATTTTCAAACAGGGTCCAAAACTGGATATGGAATTTCAAAAAGAAGGAGTAGCATCTAGAAGTCACGGTGGTGATAGCTTTCAAGGAAGTTTACTCAAAAGTTTGTCAGGTTTTCTTGAGCCACGTTGTCAAGTGGTTATGCAGGAGTCTCCCGAATGCCATCTGGTGTGACGTAAAACAGTTTTCGCTGCGGTGTGTCGCCCCTAGCCTCAACTGGTATTTGTACTGGAGTCCCATTTGGTGTTCCATTAGGTGCTTGGTTCACTGTTCCTCCGAATGGTGTCAGATTCTGTGGTGGTCTATTGAAACCTCCGTGCCCTCGATACGACGTTCCATATGGGATTCCGTTCTGCACTACTCCTCCGCCAAACGGTATGTTATACGTTGGCCCGAATGTTTTGCCATAGTTTGGGAAATATGGTGCCGGATTTAGAGGGGCCCATGGTCTATAATAGCTCGGCTGATTAGTGCCGTAATATGGGAAATTATTATAAGTGTAAACTGGTTGATAACTTCGTCTTACAGTGGTATACGATGGAGACGGGTTTGGTAAATATCGGGGATATGTCGGCTGCTGCCAATGTCTTCGGATTTCTTCCCTCCCGTCCCGATTTCTATTTTCACTGCGATTTTCGGTTGGAGAACCAAAGAGCCATTCCAGACACGGATCACCTGAAATAAAAGAACATTATTAGAAACTGCCAGCTTATTACGGGGACATTTTGGTTATAAACCAATGCTCAAATAATGCACCTTGCATTAAATCGTGGAGTTTATAGCGAGTTTACCTTGCCTTACTTTTAGGACCGATATTTTAAATGGTAAAATTAGTAAGGAATTAAAGCCGGCAAAGTATGGGTCAGACTCGCGCGCAAGGTTTCCGAACGAATAATGTTACTTTGAAACCAAAGACTTCTTTTAGGTTATACAGAATTTTTGTATCAAAACAGACAGACATAGTTATTTTAGCTATTATATTAGTATTACTATAAATGCAAAAGTAACATTCTTTCGGGATAAATAATAGCCTATGCCAATAATCTATATGTGTGCCAAATTTCATCCAGATGCGTTCAGCCGTTACGACGTGAACAGGTCACAACCAGACAGAGTTACTTTCGCATTGATAAACTACTAGTGGACGTCACGCGGTTTCACCCGCGTAGTTCCCGTTCCCGTGGGAATACGGGGATAACATATAGCCTATGTTACTCCCTGATAATGTAGCTATCCAATGCTATAAGAAACTTTCAAATCGGTCCCGTAGTTTCGGAGCCTATTCAATTCAAACAAACAAACAAATCTTTCCTCTTTATAATATTAGTGTAGACTAAAGTATGGAACGTTAAAATAGATTTTCACAAAAATGTAGCCTATAACCGACCCCAGAGTCCCATCTATCTCTGTACTAAAATATATGAAAATTAGTTCAGCGGTTTGGGCGTGACAACATAACAAACAAACAAAACAAAATAACCCCCAAAGGACCCTAAGGGGCCGTCTTCACGAGCGAGAGAATCGCGACGAGTTGAAGTTTTTTCACTCGTCGAATCGCCGCGATATTATCGCCGCGATATTATCGCCGCGATATTATCGCCGCGATATTATCGCCGCGATATTATCGCCGTGTGGAGACACGTTGATAGAGTTGTTTTAGAAATACGTGGCACGACGATAATATAGTCGCGATTCCCTCGCTCATGGAGACGGCCCCTAAATTAGTATGGATGACAATGTCATTGCGGTGAAGTGACACAAACAAACAATTACAAACAAACAGGTAAATTAAAATATGATATTTAAATCATACTCACAGTGGTATTCTTCCAAAAGCGCCAATATAAGGAAAACGCTGACCTGCAATAATATTATTTAATTTAATAAAATTAATAATATAGTTTATCGTAATGACACATTAAAAAGGTAATAATAATATGAGTCACTCAACTACTAATTATCGAGCGGTACTTTAATGAAATAAAACATTATTTTAATACAGAAGGTGTGTTATAAAATGAATTGTATTTTTATTAGAGTTGTCTGTACCTATAGTTTGTCAATAAGGTACAACTTTCGATTTTATAATTCTAACTTTACAAAATGAGATGAAGTGAAATGTAATTATGGTCCTACACATTTTTATACACTTGTATATTTTTCAAAAAATCATCAGTATGGTTTGGAACATAGAATAGAATAGAATAGAATCTCTTTATTATGCACACCATATAACTTAATCAAAATAACAACTATGAATATCTCGTTCTTGAGGGTTCCGTTCCCAAAAGGTAACAAACGGAACCCTATTACTAAGCCTCCGCTGTCCGTCCGTCCGTCTGTCTTTCAGCGGGCTGAATCTCAAGAACCATACCAGGTAGATAGTTGAAATTTACACAGAGTATGTATTCCTTTCGCCGCTATAAAAAAATCATAAAATTAAATTGAAGTAAAAAATAAAGGGGGCTCCCAAGCTCCAATACAAGAAACTTGGAAACCTTCGTGTGGGAGTCCGACTCGCACTTGGCCGGTTATTTTACGGGGAGGGATGCGTCATGCTTGGCCCGAATAATCTCTTTTTCTTAGTTCTAAGCATTGATATATAAAACAGTCTCGAACAAATGCAACACTCGAAACTGTCGTCAAAAACTGACATGTATCAAGTGTCATGTGTGAGTTGTGTGTAGTTATACTATAAACATTTTTTTTTGCAAATTCAACCTTACACGGATCGCTTAAAGTTGTTTTTATAAAGCAGTTCAGTATGGCGAGTGATGCGCAATTTTTTTTGGCAAATTCAACCTTACACAGATCCCTTAAAGTTGTTTTTACAAAGCAGTATGGCGAGCGATGCGAGACTGTTTGAAACTTGCGCACAATTGTACATATTGCGCTTGTTATTTTTTTACACGACTGCCTAAAAAAAGGAGTGTATGTATGTTTGTGAGTTTCTTTATTCCATCGTAACTCCTAAACGCCTTAACCGATTTCGATGTATGTGGTATCGTTAGAAGCGTTGCGTTATCCCGGGTAACATAGGCTAGTCAAAACTAAAAAAAATATAATGGGGTACCATGGATCATAAAAAATACGGATATGTTTTTTTTATTTTCATGAAAATTTGCTGTCCTATACTATCATCATCTAGAGCTTGCTTAGTACATAACAAAAATATATAACAGTAGTATTCAATATGCACTCGTTCGCTAATAATGAAAATGTAAAAAATTATTTTAGGACAGCCATGGTTCCAATAAATAATTGAAACTGAATAACAACTTTTTTATTGCAGTCGGGGGACAGTAGGTACTCTGTAACATTTCTTTAATGGTCATGTGTTTTTTTAATTTTTTAATTATTTGTTTTTTATTTGCGGACGTTTTTGATATGCTAGTGTGTATCTTGGGTTTATTATATATGAATGGTTCTAAGTGATAATTTAACAAGCCACAAATTAGAAAAATCAAAAACCTCGACTGCAAAAATGTCAAAGTCAAAGTCAAAGTCAAACGATTTATTTCAACTAGACCAATAAAGGCACTTTTGAACGTCAAATTAAAATAAAATAAAATATTATAGTGACTCTAGTCGTCCGTTCGCAAAAGGTAGATTCTTATGGAGAAGAACGGACAAGAAACTCCATAGTTACTCTTTTCAAAAATAAGCTTTACAATATTTGCATACATTAATCAGTTGATTATATGTGAGGACGATGCTCCCAAAAAAACACTTATGTACTACTAGTAGGTACAATAAAGAAATGCCAGCAGAGGTAAAATTAATAAGTTTGCTAGTAAGGGAACATAATACTCACATACGTACAAATTTTTGCAACTATTGATTTATATGATCAGTGTGTGAGTTAAATTAAATATGAAAATCAGTAAATACACCTGTTTACATAGTAAATATTAATACAATAAACACAAACATATCAACCAGTTTCACTATGTCTACTACACCCTAGATTGTCCTATGGAGCAGGACTAGCATGTTTCCAAGCATTCGTATCTTGAACATAATCATCTAATTTGTAATATGCTTGTTCACAAAGTGTCTTTTTTACACACGTTTTAAATTTTCTTTCATTTAATTCTAATATTTCAGAAGGAATTTTGTTGTAACATTTAATACAGTACCCCATGAAAGATGTTCGTACTTTGGATAATCTAAAAAATGGTTGATCTAGTTTATTTCTATTTCTAGTATTAAAATTATGTCTATCACTAATTTTGCTAAATAGATGTCGATTTTTCCTTACATGCATAATATTTTCATAGATGAATTGACAAGGGACTGTCATAATATTAATCTTTTTAAAGAGTTCCCTAAGAGAATCGCGGCGACGAAGATTATAAATGGCTCTGACAGCACGCTTTTGTAGAATAAATATGGATTCAATGTCAGCAGCTCGACCCCACAGCAAAATACCATACGACATAATGCTGTGAAAGTAACTAAAATAGACCAAACGCGCGGTTTCTATATCTGTTAGCTGTCTTATCTTTCTAACAGCATAAGCGGCTGAGCTTAGCCGCGCCGCAAGAGATGTTATGTGAGGTCCCCATTGCAATTTCTCGTCTAAAGTGATTCCCAGGAAAACCGTCTGATCAATAAATTCCAGTTTTTGTCCATTCAATATGATGTCACATTCGTTACTTTTAACATTAGGTAAAGAAAATTTAATACATTTAGTTTTTTTTTCATTTAGTACTAAGTTGTTTGCCGTAAACCAATCTTGAACCTGGTGAATAGAGTAATTGACATCATCAAGGTTTTGTGACCGTCGGTCTATTTTAAATATCAATGATGTGTCATCAGCAAATAACACCATCTTTGGTTCATTTTGAAGTAATTGGGGCAAATCGTTTATGTATGCTAAAAAGAGGAATGGACCTAATATTGAACCTTGCGGAACGCCCATTGCCATTTCAGACCCTAGTGAGTTTACACCGTTTACCTGTACTTTAACCTGTCTGTCTTTCAAGTATGATCCAATCAAATCAAGGGATGTATTCCTAATCCCATAATGCTCAAGTTTCAACAAAAGTGTCTCATGGTTAACGCAATCAAACGCTTTCGAGAGGTCACAAAAGATTCCAATGGCGTCTTGTGAATCCTCCCAGGCGTTAAAGATGTTCTTTATTAGGGTGACACCAGCGTCAGTTGTACAACGCCCTTTAGTGAAACCGTACTGTTGTTCGTGAAAGATGGAATTCTTATTAAAATGTAGTAACATCTGGCTAAGCATTAACTTTTCAAACACCTTACTGAGAACCGGCAGGATTGACACCGGCCTGTAATTGTTGGGTTCTTGACTATCACCGGATTTAAACAGTGGAACGACTTTACTGTGCTTCATGAGATCAGGAAATACTCCCTGGTCTACACCAGAGTTAAATATGTGAGCTAAGTAGGGAGCAATAGTTTCAATAACAGATCTACAGACTTTTACAGACATTCCCCAAAGATCTTCTGTTGATTTAATTTTAAGATCTTTAAAAGCCTTTATAATGGCTAAGGGGTTCGTATGTTGAAACTTGAACTCTGATGGGCATACCTTGACATTCTTCCTTAAAAAGGCAGCAGAGAGCGCGGGTGACGAGTTAAGAGCTTGTGTAGTTTTACGTGGAATATCAGCAAAGAAGTTTTCAAATTCCTGAGCTACCTCTGCATCTGAGTTTATGGGACCATGTACGGTATTTAAATTAAATTTAGTTTCACGCTTTTTCTTCCTACCTGTTTCATTATTTATTATTTTCCAGGTGGTTTTTATTTTGTCATCTGCTGATTTTATTTTATTGCTAATAAACAGAGCTTTAGCTATTTTGCATACACTTTTAAATGTTTTTGAATATTTTGCAACATACTTATGAAAGCTTATGTTATTCACATGTTGCTTTAGGCCATATAGTTCGTATAGCTTTTCTCTACTTATTCGAATGCCTGGAGTCGCCCAATCACTGAATATAAACTTAGTGTAAATACTTTTAGACTTAATTGGAAAATTATCATTAAATTGAGTGTTGAGTAATGAAAAAAATTTGGTATAAAACACATTTGGGTCTTCTATGTTATTAAAATTTTGAACACATAATTTACTGGCCAAAGTACTATTAAGTTTTTCTAAATTTTTATCTGTTATTGGTCTAAATTTTATTTGAATTTTTTGTAAAGGTATGTAGGTGCAAAACGTTATTGTTTGTCCACTGTGATCAGAGGGCAACTTATTCACAATCTCTTTATGTAAATAATCACAATTACAAAATATGTTGTCTATGCAAGTCGCAGACGAAGCTGTTACTCGGGTAGGTTCAATAAATACATTTGATAAATTAAATGATTTAAATAGACTCAATAATCTAATACTATTCGAGTTAGTTTCTAATAAGTTAATATTAAAGTCGCCACATATAATTATTGATTTATTGCTAGTACAAACTTTTTTTAACACATCTTCCATTACAGAATCAAACACAGATAGATTCTGGTAACTTGGAGGTCTGTAGACACATACAACAACATGCTTATCTAGCTCAACACAGGACAATTCAATGGTGTGTTCAACCGACAGCTTAACAATGTCTTTTCTTTCTTTAGATTTAATGTAACTTTTAATTAAAATAAGTGATCCTCCATGTATCATACATTGTCGGCTGAAATGGCTAGCTACACAATAATTTTCAAAATTAAGAGATCCTACTTGGTGATCTTTTAACCAATGTTCAGTTAAGCAAACTACATCAAACTTGGTCTTTTCTAAAAACATTTCTATTTCAAGTAATTTGGAAGAGCAACCTTGAATATTCTGATTAAACAATTTTAAAGTGTGTTGCCCTCCCTTAGGATTTTTACCATTAACTATATTACTACTGCTAGAAGATACCTTGTTCCTATTCACATATAATAATTGGTTATTAGAAGAGGTAGCTTCTGTTGTCTTGCAGTTCAGTTTAAAGAATTATCCGGAGCGATCTCCACAGCTACAATTGAGGAGTCTAAAATGTCTTTATAGGGTCCATCAGGAAGAGAATACTCTATCTGATGGGTAGAGGCCTCCATGAATGTTGATATTTTAAGTGGGTCCTCCTTCGTACAACACAAAGAATCATAAAAATAAGTCCCTACGCTGTTAGAGCAACTAGACAACACAGGCTCGTCACTTAACCTAATCTTTGTTATATTAGCTATAACCTCGTTAATATTATATGCTATCAACATAGCAATCATATGTCTACATTTACCAGACAGAGATAAAGCTCCCTGAGTTAATTTAAAACCACTAACAAACTTATTAGTGTCAAAATACAATAATTTGTCACTATGACAACATGTCAGCAAGTGAATAGTATTATTCAGCTTTAAAATATGCTTGTTTTGATCATCTGATAAACTATCGGAATAAGGAAAAGCACATAACATCAGTTTTCCTATGTTTAACTTTAATAAGGAGTCAACACTATCCACTATGTCCTTTCTGGTAATACCAGTACTATTCCCTAATAGAAGAACCATTGATGAATAATCATCAAGATTTGTATTTATAATTCTTTTAACCATTTGTTTAAGACTTATATTATGATAACTATGGTTGGTAAAACTATGGCTTAAGTAGTTATGTAGTATTTTTCCAAAGCCAGACCCTAATTCATCACAAAAAAATATAGATTTATTTCCTGGTATTTTGACACATGTTTCTAATGGAAGAGCCAACACCGGTGGAGACATGTCTAGTTGGGGCTGGGGAGATGATGGCCGGTTTACACAGCTGCATGAAAGATTATTAGTCAGAGACTCGTATCTTTCAGCATTGTACTTCACCAAGTCCAATAGTTCCCCAGCCTCAAACAAGCGCTCACTCAGTTGTTGTTGTGAGGTCTCATATTTTTCATAAATATTTTTCAGCAAGTACTCCTTGTATAGTATATCATTTTGGAAGCACTGAGTATCTTTATCATATTGTTCCCTACATTGGTCCAGCTCTTCAGTACAAAGTTTCAATCTATTTGTAAGGCTGACTCGGTCCTTTCTAAGCAAAATGTTAAATTTTTTGAGATTGTGTTTTTTTATTTCTCTCCGAGACCGTTTGATTATTTTCTTAAATTTAATATATTTCTTTAACTTGTTGTGACTCATTACAATAGGACATAATGGTATGGTGTCATCACCTGTCAAATCTATAATTATGGCTGGCTCACACACTGATTTAGACTGAACACCTACCAACTCATCAAATAAATTATTAGTGTTAGATAATTGTTCACTAACCTTAACAGACTCTGCAATATAAAGGGCCTTACGGGCATCACATAGTTCTTGTTCGAGTTCTGAAACACGGTTCAAAGTCTGTTCATATATGTCACTGCACTTTTCAAATGAAGACACTTGCTGTTGGAGTTCAGTGAGTTGGTCGGTTAAGTCCATGTGCTGGATGTGTAGCTCAGCTAGCTCATTCTTGAGGCAGGTGTTTTTTTGGACCACATTTTGCACTTCCACCTCGCCTTCTGCAATCTCTTGGAGCAACTTTTGGTTTAGTGCTTTGGAATCTTTCAGCTCCTTCAAAGACACTCTTAATTTTGCTTCCAGCTCTTTAATCGTGGCACTGCGGGTCATCATTTTGTTGGGTCAACTGGAATATGTACAGTTATATAGTTAACTAACAGTGAATGAAAATTTTTAGTAATAAAAATAAGTAGGAGGTAGTAGGGAAAAGAAAAGTAAAATTAATTAATTAGGGATAGCTATTAAAGTTAAATAAAGTTATTAGAATTACATGGAAAGAATTACAAGGGGAAAGTTAAATAAGAAAATATTACTATAAATAAACACTGCTTTTGTTATTTTATCTAAGTTTTAAATTACACTGGAACTTGATTAACATAAAGATTTATTATACATTACAGTTTAAACTAACAGTACCTAGCATAGATTTTATTATGTAGTGTATTTGTGCAGTAAATTATGCAGCGTTAGTTGTCTGGGCGAATGTATTCGTCGTCGATTTTGCTTCCACCAGTTGTCAAGCAAAAGGAGACATAAACCGTGCCAGTGTGTGATGGACGTTGCTCAGAGGCCTGAGCAGTATCTCGTGATGTTTTGTAGTATGTATATATTGCCTACATTAATATAATTCAAACAAAATACTCCCCGGGTTCGTCGATCTTTTTAAATCAGTCACCGTCGTTGCGTTGGTTTGACAGCTGGTTTTAGTGTACTTGTTTTCGGAAGTTATCGGTACAAAAAACACTGTACAATTACTGGCACTTGTTATTACTAGGACTTTTTTACCTATTATACACTAATTTAACTTAATTAAAACACTTTTAACAATTTTCTTAAATTAATTATTATTAGAGACCGTTTTTTGACGACCGGCTACCAGTGTTGCCCTCATTAGTCAAGTCAACCGGAACACTTTTATGGACGAAAACTGTTTCCACAATTAATTTAAACATATAGCTTATATAAATTTTTGTAACCTCCATTTAATTTCCTTCATTTTGATACCCTACTCGATAGGTTTGTTTAAAAAAAATAGTAACGACTTACAATTTAGCGCCCAAAATCTGCCATATTGCTTTTTTTCAAAACACCTATCTAAGAACACTTGGGTTTTTGAAATGAATGTAACGACAACTTTATAGTCGAAATCCATTCAGCTGTTTGTAAGGTACGAGGTAATAAAGAACTTTACAAACAAATAAACAAACATACAAGATACGCGCTAAAAACATAAACCTTCCTTGGCAGTCGGGTAAAAACTGAAATAATAACACTTACAACCAGCTTCATATTTGTTGAAGCACTATCAACTTATTGCCAAAACACAACTTTCTCATACGTTGCACTAAACGAGACTGACTTAATACATATAGAAAACGCAAAAATATGTACTTGAAATAAAAAAGATATTTGACCCGGAGTTCCTACAGATAAAGTATTTGCGTAAACACAGACTACTCGCTATTAAAATGCATATTTTTGTTTTAAAATTTAGTTATTACATTCTCGATAATAAATATTACTATCACCAGATTTATTATTGTTTCCTTTAGGCGCTCCGCAGACGAATCAACTTTGGTGTTAATCAAGTTTGTGGTTTCCGCAACCTTTAAGCACCCATTACAAGGTAGGTTTTTCTGTCAGTTTAACCACAGTCAACGCTGTGACTGACGGATAACCTATCGTGTCTTCTTCTTTTGTGGAAGAAGACGTATCGTGAAATGCAGTGACTGATGGTTGTATTAAATTTGGATATTTTATTAGTCAGTTATTTATGGAATGGGTCTATTTTTATAGGTATGTTTATGGAATGGGTAATAAATAGTTCAGTCCTTAATCCCGTCTAACAGCGTATATCATAGCGTATTTAAGAATGAGTGTTCAATGTCAATCTGGGCTACCGTTTTTGTGCTCAGCAGTTGGCGCTACTGTCAAGTTAGGTTCTTAATCATAGCATTAAAGTTGTTATTACGCGCATGTGAACAAAGTTAGAAGGAACATAAAAAATCAAAACAAATAAGTATCTCGCGTCAATAGCCAACCAACAGTTAAAATTGACATTTAAAACCTCACACTACACTAGCGCCTCTAGCGACGGATTCAAACGCGATAGCCGTCAATGAATTCTTTCACTCACCATCAGTCATTCATGACTTTTGGAATAGAGTGCCGTTTGAATGAGCGTGTATCAATGCGTTGAGAGACTAGACTCCCTGCCTGTCCACAGCAGCATACAGAACCATTTTTAGGGTTCCGTACCCAAAGGGTAATCAACGGAACCCTATTACTAAGCCTTCGCTGTCCGTCCGTCCGTCCGTCCATCCGTCCGTCCGTCTGTTGGTCAGCGGGCTGTATCTGAAGAACTGTAATAGGCAGACAGTTGAAATTTTCACAGACTGTGTATTTCTATTGCCGCTATAACAACAAATAATATAAATTGAGGTTTATGGTACGGAACCCTTCGTGTGTGAGTCCGACTCGCTCTTAGCCGTTTTTTTTGTAACTTATGGGGTAGGCGGATGGATCTGTGAAAGTTTACCGACTAACATCAATCGCGGTAGCATAAAAGTGGTTATTCTTAAGAAGTTTGCAAGTTAGTCAACTAAAGTTGCTGTCTGCAGAGCGCCTTATGGGAACTGGCACCATCGTAGTTCATGCTTCAGTACGACTTGACCTAATAACGGCTCTTATTACTACGTAAGAAATGCGCTGCTAATGATGCGTTAAACTGCTAGTTGGAGGCGAATAAACTCAAAACGAACAATCTGATTTACGAACGGTTTTACTGTTTTCACAGACGGTGATTCATGAGGATGGTTCATGAAAGTTTTATGTAATAAGGTTGAAATATGACGATGATTGTTGAAGGAAAGAAATTAAACACTTCGACTGGGAGTGGGAGCTTTATGTGGACTTTATAACATAGGTGAACTAGCCGCATGACTAAACGCCAGCACAGCACGACTAGCAAGAAAAATGGGATGGCGCAAGAGTTTCCACACCAAAGCCCAATGGCCCAGTGCTCTAGCGTCACTTGTCGAAGTCACTGACAAATGAGGGAGCGCACGGGCGCAAACGGCAGGCTATGGTCGACTGTCAAAATTAAAAAAACTGGTCAAGTGCGAGTCGGACTCGCGTGCAAAGGGTTCCGAACGAATTTCATTTTTTTACACGCTATTTTATTACTATAGACTTCTTATAGGTTTTCCTGTAATCTATACATATAATAAAATCGTGGACTAACCATGTCTGTACATTGAATATTTTTGCATGAAAATTACACATAAAACTCAGGAAAAAGGTATAAAACACAAAAATGCAATTTTTGAAATTTTTGTCTGTTTGTCTGTTTGTTTGTGCGTTTGTGGGAGCATCACGCTTAAACCACAGATTAGATTGCAAATCTAAGTACCTAAAAATATTAAGTGATAACCCGAGTAACATTTAGCGTTTATTTCATCAAAATCGACCCACAAAATCAAAAGATATTGAATTTTTAAGTTTAGGAAGAAACTTCCTAATGTATTCTGATGAGTCAGAGCGCCATCTATTGAGAAAAATAAAATGCACGAAAGCATTCAAAATTGTTGAGTTATTTGTTAAACTTTTAATACGTGGCAAAATAAGAGTGATCATTTTATACCTTTTCGTTATTGATCGATACAATCGATCCACAAAATCAAAATATATTGAATTTTTAGTTTAGTAAGAAACTTCCTTATATATTCTGATTAGTCAGAGCGCCATCTATTGAGGAACCAAAAAATGCATGAAAGCATGAATGTTACAACAAAACACATTGATTGGGTTATTTGTGAAACTTTTAATACGTAGACGTTAGTCTTCTATACATATAATAAAATTGTAGACTAACCGTGTCTGTACATTGAATATTTTTGCATGAAAATTACACAGAAAACTCAGGAAAAAGGTATAAACAACAAAAATGCAATTTTTGAAATTTTTGTCTGTTTGTCTGTGCGTTTGTGGGAGCATCACGCTTAAACCACAGATTAGATTGCAAATCTAAGTACTTAAAAATATTAAGTGATAACCCGAGTAACATTTAGCGTTTATTTCATCAAAATCGACCCACAAAATCAAAAGATATGGAATTTTTAAGTTTAGGAAGAAACTTCCTAATGTTTTTGATGAGTCAGAGCGCCATCTATTGAGAATAATAAAATGCACGAAAAAATTGTTGAGTTATTTGTGAAACTTTTAATACGTGGCAAAATAAGAGTGATCATTTTATACCTTTTCGTTATTGATCGATACAATCGATTCACAAAATCAAAATAAATTGAATTTTTAGTTTAGTAAGAAACTTCCTTATAAATTCTGATTAGTCAGAGCGCCATCTATTGAGGAACCAAAAAATGCATGAAAGCATGAATGTTACACCAAAACACATTGATTGAGTTATTTGTGAAACTTTTAATACGTAGACGTAGCAAAATAAAAGTTAACATTTAAATACCTTATCGTTATTTACCGTTACATACGGGCTTCTTATTTAACGTCTTCCGCTGCCAAATATTTTGTCAGTTTACATGGTCGATAGATGGCGTTGCACTGATGACGCGTTTTTCTGAATTGCGGTGTTAAGATTTTCCGCTGGAGAATGACCTCACACAATTTCTAAACACAGTCGTGTTTCGAAGAAATTTCGGTTTGGTCTCTGAAAGGTCTTAAACTGTTAGGGACCATAATTGGTTAAATCTCTGGTGCTGGTTTCGTTTAAAGTGCATTAATCGTAGAGTCTTAAACTGATTTAGTTTTGCGAAGTTCTGGACGGTTCGACTTGCGGATCAGGCCTGTAGGGTTCCGTACCAAAGGTGCTGTGCTGACGGGACCCTACTGCTAAGGCTCCGCGATTGATTCCGTTTAGAGCGAAGCAACAAACGGTTCGATTTGCGAAACAAGGCTAATAATAATAAATAAAAATCTCATATTTCAGACAGAGTCCATTTTTTGGTTAGTAGTTAGGTTTAGGTTTAGTTTAGGTTAGTAGTTTGGTTTTTTATAATAAGTTATCGTACCAAAGGTGGTCACGGTGACGGGAGCGATCGATTTTGGGAGGCTACTCTCTAAGTCCGAAGTCCGTAGTTTCGGGCTTAGTTGCGGACGTATTCTACTCCGTATCACCTACAGACTTACGATTAGTCCCGAACCCGAACTAAGAATGAATGACAACACGATTTCACAGCAACTGTCAAATCGTGTTATCATTAGTTCTCATTGGTTAGGTGATATGGAGTGGAATATTTTTTTTTTTTTAATTAGATAGGCATACGTTTGACCACTATCTCACCTGATGGTAAGCGATGATGCGGTCGAAGATGGAGCACGTTTGCCTAGAAGCAACCTATTCACTTTTGTCTTAAAGACTCCCAGGTTGCCCGCAACTAAGTTTTTAATTCGTGCTAAGTATCAAACGGTTCGATTTGCGAGCCAAGGCAAATTATAGGGTTCCGTGCCAAAGTTGCTAATGGGACCCTATTATTTAAGCCTTCGCGTACGATTTTGATTCGTGCGAACCCAGTCGATTTTTAGGGTTCCGTACCAAGTTTGCTAACGGAACCCTTTTTTTTTATAAGCCACCACTGTCCGTCTTCCTTCAGTTTATGCGTTTTATTTCTGTCTCGCTAATATAAAAAATGTCTTCTAGAAAAAGGTCGAATCTTTCACAATATAGCAAAATTCTTAATCTTCTTAATATACTTAAAACAAAGTCGGGTTTGTTCGAACACTTTTCTAACTCGAGAACGGCTCGATCGATTTTCATAGTTTTTGTGGTTTTGGATTAGTCTTCGTCCGGAATAGCATAATAAGAATTAACATACAAAAAAAAAGAGTAGGTAGGTAGGTAGGATAGGTAGGTAGGCTAAGTAGGGTAGGTAGGGTAGGTAGGGTAAGTAGGGTAGATAGGGTACGTAGGGTAAGTAGGGTAGGTAAGGTAGGTAGGTAGGTAGGGTAGGTAGGTAGGGTAGGTAAGGCAGGGTAGTTATGGTAGGTAGGATAGGTAAGTAGGTAGAGTAGGTAGGTAAGTAGGTAGAGTAGGTAGGTAAGTAGGTAGAGTAGGTAGGTAGGGTAGGTAGGTTAGGGTCGGTAGGTAGAATAGCCAGTTGACGGGAGCGAAGCCGCGCGGGTCAGCTAGTTTGTAAATAAAACAAAACAAAAGCCATTCCTAGCGAGTTTAGCATCTAAAATTGCGTTTAAGTTTAACTAAAATAAGTACACACACAGTGCCTCCATGCCTGATAAGCAAGAAAAAAAGATTCTATGAAGTAAACTACAAAGAAAATCTATGTATACTAATATATAAAGCTGTAGAGTAGTTAGTTCTCCTTCTCCAAAGCTTCTCCGGATGCAACACCACTTCTGCTATCTATGGAAAGAGCAAATTGGAAACTGCTAAGCTGTTCACAGATAAACCAGACCTGATCCAAAAAAAATCAGACATTTTCAGCGAGACCTCATCAACTATGAGTGTTGAACAGCCGGCGAAAAGCTGTTTCTGCGATTTACCAAGCGCCTGCCCAGGAACAAAACCTGAATAAATATTTCATCTCATCAGCTTTATTGAGTAGTCTCAATAAAGCTGATCAGTGGTCAGATCTGATTACGGCTTCAAAGATGGTTTTTTGAAGCCGTAATCAGATCTGGCCACTGTTCCTCCTACCAGAGGAGCTTTGAAGCAGCACTCGTTCAGAGTATATCTACTGTTATCTTTAATCAAAAACCACCATATAATTTGGACCGTAATGCTTCTGTAGATACTGATGGCAAATCGAAGAAAAGTTGGAGGATGGTTTCCATTTCATACGGTGTAGAAGGAACCCACCGTCTACCACAATGGTGCTTTGGTTGAGATCGAGAGATGTATTGTTCTTTACTGGCATAACATCGTAGAGGGATGACTTCTTCCCTTTTTGGTTTCTGTTACTTATGTAGGTTATATTAACCTAAATTATTACCCCTGGCACCTGACTCTATTCTCAACACCATTTTTGCCGATGCACGACTGGGTGTGAGGTACGATGCGGCTGCCGGAAAGCAGAATTGCCTGCTCCAGTGTCTGCGGTGTATGCTTCGGCTCATGCACTAACGGAGCCCCCATCGAAGTCACCATTGATGACAATGATGATGATGATGGTATTTTAGTTTTAGCAGATTATTAGTTTATTTTTGTTAGTGGCCACTTTCTTACCTCCATAGCTGGACTTGTTCCCATCCTGAAGTAATGGTACGAATACCAGGTTAACAGTGTCAGATGGGTGGGCACATTATCGGAGCCTTGCAGGCTTGAGTGTGGAGTGAGACAAGGTGGGTTAACATCACCCACACTTTTTAATCTTTACATGGATACACTCATCGTTGCGCTCAGTAGTCGGCATGTTGGATTATATTGATGATGTGTGTGTGAACAATCTGAGCTATGCAGACGACATGGTGCTGCTGACCGCGTCGGTTTGTGGATTACGCAAGCTGTTGAAAATATGTGAAGAGTATGCTGGCAGCCATGGCCTTATGTATAATGTCGTTAAGAGGCAATATATGGTCTTTCAGGGAGGCGCCAAATGCCCACAACCCGTGCCCTCTATTCGTCTGAATGATTTGCCATTGCAACGGGTGAACAAATTTAAATACTTGGGGCACTGGGTAACGGCTGACCTGAAGGACCATGTCGACATTGAGCGGGAGCGAAGGGCACTGTCTAAGAGAGCAAATATGATAGATAACCCGTAGGTTTGCACGGTGTTTGAATCAAGTAAAGATAACACTTTTCAAAGCTTTCTGTACTTCTCTATACACGTGCAGCCTATGAGCATCTTACTCACCATCTGCTTACAGTGCCCTTCGTGTCCAGTATAACAACGCGTTCAGGGCAGTGTTGAGGTTACCCCGCTTCTGTAGCGGCTCGGGCATGTTTGCGGATGCGCGCACCGACTGTTTCCGGGCCACCATGCGCAAGAGGTGCGCGTCCTTGATGCGCAGGGTGCGGGCTAGCTCTAACACTGTCCTGGTTATGATTGCCAAGCGTTTTGATTGTCCCTACATTGGGCACTGTTGTGACAGGGATGTCTTGGCAGTGTAATTTGTCATGACTCATGTTTGAATGTAGTGTAGTTGACATTTAATAGTTTTTCTTTATTTTAATTTGACATTTATTTTTGACTTTTTAAATTAATTTGAATGTGATAAATGACAAATTGATAATTTTATGTTATGCTATTAATTGAATATCTATGGGTCTTTACCTGAAACAAATTCAATCATCAAATTCAATTCATTTTTTTCAATTCATTTGTACATAATAAAGAGTATTCTATTCTATTCTATTAATTTTATTTTATTTATTTTTTATTTATAGCTTATTAATTTTATTGATCCTAGCGAAAAAGTGTACAGAATATTTTTTGTACAAAATTTAATGTAGATTATTCATGTACTGGAACATTTTTTACTGTGGGCCACCGTTTACGAGTTTTTTACGAAAATCTGAAAAAAGGGACCTTTACAAAGAAAGCTCCACTCTTCAGCATTTTAAGTATGTTGCCTAAAACACCATTTACTACAACTATGCCAAATTTCGCTTATATACGTATTATTTCCCCATTTTTCCTTCCTTGGGTGAACTATTTAAGGAAATTTTAATGTTTATTCGTAAATCCCACTTCATTATGACTGTCCTCAGAAGTATACCATGGGTTTCTCTGAGTATGATAAATACTTATGAACTCATTAAACTGGGCATTGAGCATTGCCAGTGGTATTGTTAGTAAGTGTGATGTCACAAGTTAAATACAAACGAAATTGTCGAGTTTAAATAGTCTGTCTCGCAGCTTGTAACCGACAGTGCGGTTTGTAGCTTAATTAGTGAAGCGACTGTTACAAGTAACATACTGTCTGCAAGCAACATGAAACTCATTGTAAGTGATTTTGCATTAATTAACATTTATTTAATGACTTTGCCTATCTGTCCAACGAGCGAAACTTTGTTAAAATCACGTCTATTGCAATATAACCTTGCTGCATAAATTTGTTTTGGTTAAAAGTAAAGTTAACGCAAGGTACCTTAATTCGATAACCATCCAAGGGATAAGCTCGAATTTTATATATAGTAGTATTGATAATACTTTTGTTTCCTAACATCAACGATTCATTTTAAATTGAAAAAAAAAACATGCGAACATCACAAGCACCTTTTCAGTATTTTAAGCATTCAGCGCCGAAATACTGAAATCGCTCCATATTGCGCTTTAAATCTATATCTATACTAATATATAAATCTGAAGAGTTTGTTTGTTTGTTTGTTTGTTTGTTTGAACGCGCTAATCTCTGGAACTACTGATCCGATTTGAAAAATTCTTTCAGTGTTAGATAGCCCATTTATTGAGGAAGGCTATAGGCTATATATCATCACGCTAAGACCAATAGGAGCGGAGCAGTAATGAAAGATGTGACGTAGACGAAGTTGCGCGGGTCAGCTAGTAATTAATAATTTTAGATACTATGATCCCATACAAATACATATATCAAAGGCTATGTAGATGGAATCCGTATTTACTTGTACAAACATGACTAAACTTTCAAGTGTCAACTAAGTTTAACTTGACCAGAGCTAGCCAATATAATAAACAGTTTTCACGGACTAACTTCTGTCATGGCAACTTTGGCTCGGATCTCAAAAGTTAATCCCGACCTCAACTTGTTTACAGGCAGGCGTTATCCTGAGCTTGACGCTTTTGGAGTTGTTTCACTGTGAGTATATTTAACTAGCTTTTGCCCGCAAATTTGGTTGCAATTTCTGGAAATCCAGTCTTAGTGCTCCGCTAGACTCCCCAAGGAACTTACATGCCAAATGTCAGCTTTCTACGACCAGTAGTTTCGGCTGTGCTTTGTCTGTCAGTCACGGAAGAATGTTAAATTTTAGGATTTACCTTTCTTTTCAATTTGCTATAGTTACTGGTATAATCGATAACAATAAAATCTTGGTTAGCAAAGACAGACAGTGGTGGCTGGAGATCATTTCACGCTCTCCAGAGCTCGTAGGGAGGCGAGGAATGAAGGAAAGTGTGTCCCCCTGTCCCCTTTCTGCCACCTCCATTATAGCCATCATTCTCTCTCACCACGTGCTCTCGCTAGCGTGCCGTATCTAATCACATATTTCTCCCTAAACTACCAGGTCAAACAAAACTGATGTGGTATCATGCATACTAACACATATTCTAATTTTATTTAAGGTGCACCGTTGATTGGCAGTGACGATGGAAGCTACAAAGAAACCCACACTACAAGCAGTTGGGGTTACAACGCGGGAGTCGATCTTAACGTTGGACTTGAAGGAGGTTGGAAAAATGGACATGGAACCCTAGGAACTGTAAATCACATAGGTGTTGGCGTCGGGGGTCACAAAGAGAACGGTCAAAGGGACATTTACCACGCAATCAATCCGGTACCCGCACCAAACAACGGCGGCTCAGTGATTGGCTCTCCGAATTACCCCGGAACTGGCTTGCCGTACTACAATCAGTATCTTCAATATCCGCCACAGGTTCTTCCTCAATATACTGGACAGCCCATTCAACAATATGTTCCACAGTGGTCACAAGTTGCCCCACAGTTCAGTCAACAACTGTACGCTCAACAATGGCCACAGTTCGCCCCACAGCAATATGCCCCGGTCTCACAGTATATGCCACAAGGAGCCCAACAGTAATGCCCCAGCAAATGGAGCTCCGAAGGAAATGAATGAAAAATACCTACTCTAAGTTAGTTTCTGGCTATCCAACACTAGTTGGACAAGAACCAAGCAAGACAGTACATCATTCAAATAATTTATACTAGCAAAATTAAATTTTGTTCTGTTGTTCTATGCTTGAAATATATGGACACAACTGAAGTAAAAACATTTATTTTCTTGTACATATCTACATACGTACTACTAAAAATAAAATCAAAACTACAAAATAAGTTTTTAAGCTTCTTTGTGGGCTCTAGCAATTGCCTTGATAGAAAAAATAAATAAATATTTGTGATAAGTGAACTGTAGTATAAAGGAACAGCAAATTAACTGCCTGTACTTACTGCGTGTATTCTGTTTTTCCATGTGAAATAAAACGTGTAAACAATAAGGTGTATTTTTCTAATTTTGTGTGGTTAGAGAACCCAATTCCATGCAATACTCGCCTTTGTAGTCTGGCTGTCAGTTTATAACGATATTTGTTTTTAGGGTTCCGAACAAAAAACGGAACCCTTATAGGATCACTCGGGTGTCTGTCTGTCCGTATGTCACAGCCAGTTTTCTCCGGATCCACTGGACCGATTCTGTTGAAATTTGGTACACATATGGACTTCTGTGACCCAAATACGGACAAGTTACGTAAATTATCAAGTTTTTAGTATGGGGGTCACTTTTGGGGGTCAAACTAGAAAATTTAAAAAAAAAGATTTTTGAACAATATCGTGTGACATATCAAATGAAAGGGCTTACTATGAAAGTTTTAATTATATGTTTTACATAATTTAAAATGAATAGTTTTGAAGTTATTCAAGAAATTAGACGAAAAATTACCATTCCCCCCATAATCTCCGAAACTACTTAGCTTAAAATTTTGAAAAAAAAAGAAGGTAATAGATCTTTACGTATAGATTACAGGAAAACATATAAGAAGTCCATAGTGTTAACGTCACATGTTAAAAAAAAATTCGTTCGGGACCCTTTGCACGCGAGTCCGACTCGCTCTTGACCGGTTTTTTTGTACAGTCAGAATCAGTGTGCCAATTCTACTAATTTTAAACAATGTTTGTATTCGCATCTTATTTATTTATTTATGTAGACACAATAAACTTAACAAAAGATAATGAAATACAGACAAAAGAGCACAAAGGTCACAATGTGTCAAAAAAGCCTTAATTTCCATACATTTTTGACAGGTTGCGACTGATATGCGAATGCGAACGTTACTTAAAAAAAACCGGCCAAGTACGAGTCGGCATAATTCGGCCTTAATTTTTATTATTTGTTGTTATAGCGGCAATAGAAATACACAATCTGTGAAAATTTCAACTGTCAACCTATTACGGTTCTTGAGATACAGCCCACTAACAGACAGACGGACGGTCAGGGGAGGCTTAGCAATAGGGTTCAGATGGTTACCCTTTTGGTACGGAACCCTAAAAATAGTAGAATTGTCACTCAGTTTCAAGTCAAAGTCAGAGTCAAGAAAAATAAGTTAATACATTGTTCTATTTCTGAATTACTTGGGTCGACACCGACCACTGTAGTTGCCTGTCACTAACCACTCAGAATACAATCTGATATCTAGGCACTGAATTTTACACCAGCTAATATATTTTACTGAGAACGAATTTAGAACTCTAGAAGTCAAATCGAATCGAACAACTAATTTTTGTTAGGTATATTGAACACGTACACCGCCGGAGATCGCGAAACTTTTTCTTTCCTTGAGTGAAAAATCCAGTTTATCACAGTTTGTAGAATGATACGATTTGAACGATTTGACAAGTTAACGCAATGGTTAAAAGAAAAAAGCTTTTATAATATTAATGAATATATGTCATATCGCGGAGAAGGAAACATGAATTAATAATATTGGTACATACTTTCTAGTAATTGATAAATGTAAAAATTTTACTTTGACATTATTATAATAATTATGACATTACAATTACAATTATTTATATTTTCTTAATCTGACATTTTATCTTGTGAACCGACATCTAAGGTATAATTTTGACATTAATAGATATATTATTTTTTTTGTAATTCCATATGCATGAGAACTGTTGCTGTATGTGTTCTTTTTTGTATTACTAATTAAAAACTAACATAAAATAAAATATTTGCACACCATATGTAATGGTAGAATGTAAGGGCCCAATATAGTTTTAAGATCTTGTATCAACCAACACTGTACTACATTCTGGCAAATAAACAGATTTGATTTGATTTGAATTAGAAGAAACCTATATTTTAGGAAAGCCTTTCAATTTTAGCTTGAATTACATAAACTATTACAATTATCCTCTTATTTACTTACGTGACTATAATCAGGTCAGCTATGTTTTTTATGTGTGATCTGATGGTGCAATGTAGAAACGATGAATTCTGTAAGCCACCTGTGTGAGAAATTGTCCCAGGTGATTTTTGATTTGAACTAACTCTATAATTCACTAGATATTCCGATCAAAACTGCACCGAAATTTTCTAAGACCAAATGTCGAACCATAAAAAATACACTGTTTGGTGAAATCGCGATAAATTCATAAGCAAATTAACAAGAGCACCAAATCCAATATTGACATTAGTGCTAGATTGATCTAGAATACTTTCACAGTAAAAAGAAAACGAATGATTGCTCTTTCTTTTAAATTTATTTAGCGGTTCCAGCTGCTGAGTTTATGTATAGCCGAAATATTTACTATCGACTTCTTTAATTAATGAAATAATGTACTTCAACTATGAGAAAGTATGATTTTTCCATAGTGTATCCACCCCTGTTCTTGGCAAAACTTCAAATCTAAGCCGGAGGCAGAAATACTACACCGATTGCAATAATATTTGATACATGTCGTATCAGTCCCAAATAGCAACATGTTTTTCGTTATTAGAATCTATAATTTTGAAAAAAAAGTGTATACGGAGCTACTTCGTAGCAAGATCATTTCTTTTTTCTTACCACGTCTTGAATAAAAAAGAAAAACACGTCGGGAAGCAAAGGCCTCATTTCCAGGTTGAAGTGGGCGACTGATTTCTCGGCGTCGAAGCGACCTCTGCAAATTGGGCTATCAATGGCGCCTTTGTTGTAGAAATATTTTTTTTAGAGAGCAATGACCCGTGATTATACCTATTATTATTCGGATGGTATTTCTACTTAGGCTGAGAAGTAGTTAAGTTAGTCGCGTGTTTAGGCTTGACATTGCCATTTTTGATTGCAAGCAAATTGTAGATCGTGACCATTAGCTCTCATGAAGTTTAATTCACCTCTGGCAAATTCATGTACGAAACTGTGAGAAAGGTAGCAGGAAGAGTGGGTATTGGTCCAGTTCTACCATCTTGGAACCTCTTCGCGAGTTCGTCTGTGGCGTCATTGCCTAGGGATCTACAGTTCCCCGTGATGAACTGGAGGTACCAACACTTACTGCGAATAAATTGATTGATTGATTGAGGGTGAAGCCCTTAACGCATAATTTCTGGCCCTGAGCTGGTCATGGCTCTCTGGGAAATTAACAGTTTTGAAAATAAATAGAAAATAATTGGGAATGAGAGGGATTCTGGAAATGATTACATCGTCGTCACCGGAGTAATCAGCCCAAGTCTTATTTCAGCTACTTTATCAGTTTGTTGGATATGTATGACTTTCAGCCGAGTGTAAATGCAATTTTTGAACTCAATAGGATAATGTGTACCATTTCTTCCATGCCCGTCTTAATGGAAATATTTTCCCCAGAAACGTTTGTCAATATTATGCGTATTGATAGTTGCTGCTTGGTCGGTGGGCTCCTCGTACAGAAGAAATGAATTAATGCTGAAGTAACGGGACAACACAGGTTATCTTCTAAAATAACCTAACCACCTTTTGGATTGTGGTATACGCCGTCAGCAATTTTTAACAGTATTCGTAAAATTATATATCTTCTTCTTCATCGTCGTCTCCTCACTGCTGAGGATCACGACCATATACGTCACATCTCCAAGGCATTCGGACAACCTATCTACAATGCAGAAGACTGCAGTGTGGATCGCTCTGTAATGCTACCTCAAACCGCCTTCTTTATGGCGTCAAACCATAAAGAAGACCATATGTTTGCATATTTGAACTTTAACGTGTTGATATTATATTGCGCTAATTAGTTAATGGTGCTATTCTTGAAACTACGAAGTTAAGAAAATTCTTTATGAATAAAGTTGATTCTTAATTATTTGGAACCAGGAACACAAATCATAACGATGTTCAGTTTTTGGAACACAGTTAGACATCCGATTAACCGAGCTAGTTCAACTGTTTTTGCGACTCCTCTGTCATGGGACTTCGCCACCTGCTCGCGGTTGGCATGACCCCTGGCTTCAGGCCTGTAAAGGTTAATTTTTCTTCGTCTTTTCGCGTCGATGGTTAACTTTTTATGCTCTTTTGACCCAGTAGGTGGCTACGTTAATTGCAGCATCGGTGGCATTAATTAAATCCTCCAAAGTACAGGTCTTATTGAGCAGCTTTAGCTTGTTAAGCTTCGCAATTGTAAGCGTGCGTAAGTTGACGAATATTGTTATCTTAACACTATGAAAATGAGATCAAATGCGTAACGCCATGTGTGGAATAATTATGAAGTTGAACTATCAGAAGATTAGTTTGGAGTTCGTTTTATTTTTATTAATAGAAATTATTACATTCACCAGAACGATATTTTGTTTAAAGTAATAAATAATAAAATAATCAGTATTTTTTAAGACGTTTTAAATGTCCACCTATTACTAAGAAATACGTTTTGGTGTAGGTAATTTCATGTCGTCTGAAGTATTATTTGGGTCAATAGATGGCATTGCAGGTATCTTTATTACGTAGTAAGTTGATATTATCTACATTGCCACAAGTTCCTATCAGGTTGATGTGTAAAAGTTATCTACTTTGGTTTTGTACTTTTTATCGTGATGCGGACAAAAACAATATTGAAAAACAGAAAGAGAATTTCAGTACTTCATCACATCCAGTTCTACAAATTTTGAAATGTACAGGGAAACGAAGTCGCGGCCAACGAAAATAATATAGCAGAAACCAGAAACATAAAAAAGTCAAAAATAATTTCAAAAAGTGGCGAAAACTGGGGTTCGAACCTACACCAAATCATTCGGAAGCCAGTCATTGTACCGCCGGATCTATGGATTCAGTTGACATTTGATTTAAATGGCCGATATTATATTAAGATATGGAAGAGCTAAGCAGTCAATAATGACTGCTTAGCTCCTCGAAGATATAGCGTGATGATTACAATATCTAAGAATATGTTTTTAAAGTCTAATTTTATGCTATTCTAAACGAATAATTGAAAGTTGAACAAAACTTGTCGAAAAACGTTGATAAGTAATTTTAAAATCTTTAAGTGTCCATAACTTTTTTTTCCGGCCACCAATTTAACTTTGAAAACCCCAACAAAATCTGTTCAGTATTTTCGGAGATAAGCGTGTACAGAAAGACAGACACACAAAAGGAATAAAAATGCTCTTTTTGTGTTCTATAGCTTTCTTTTGATCGCCTACTCTATTTTTGGTATTTTCGTTTAATGTACAGAAATCACGGTCTCTACTGTTTTATTATATGTATTGATGATGTATTGATAGTCATAATCTGAATCTCGGAAACGGCTCCAACGATTTTTATGAAATGTATAGTATGCAGAGGGTTTCGGGAGCGATAAATCAATCTAGCCAGATTTCATATTTAGAAAACGTCGTAAAAAAACTGAGCAAAGATCTATATATGAAAAAAAAAATGAAAAATTGTTTATTCACGAAAATGCATTTTACAAGTAAATTATTACTTCTGCCAAACTGCAACGCAGTTTGTTGGCAGATGTAGCTCCTTTTAACTAGCACATTCAACAGAGAAACACAGAAGTACAGGTTTATGTTTTCTCTACAGTGAGGCTCTGACAATATACATTGAACAGATACTTATGTATTTTATTTTTATAAGATGCTTTTGTGACACAGTTATTTATATCGACCGGAAGGTTATTAAAAATAGTTGGAACCAAGTAGTTTCGACATCTTCGACCATAATAATTATTGCAAGTGGGTACAACAAACCTTTTAATATTATTATTTTTTTGAGATCTTGTCCGTATAACATTGTTTTTAAATATATCACTACCATACTGTTCTAAAGCTACTGACAACACTACCCTCTCATGAGCCGGCAACATTTTACATTCCAAAAATAACTCTTCGTACTCACTACTTTACAACGTTTTTTTGTGTTTTTATCTACTCGTAGTTTCATGAATCTGATTTGTATTTTTTTTATTTTATCCAAGTATGTCTTATAGCCTTCCTCGATAAATGGGATATCCAACACTAAAAAAAATTTCAATTCGTATTCGAACCCCCAAGCCCATTCAACCAAACAAACACTTTAGCTTTATAATGTTAGTATAGATGTTATTCAAGGCAATTATTTTTGAGGAGCTCGTGGCTAAACAGCCACGCGGTTCGATTTTCAAGGTTAAGGTAAGCAACATCTGCCCAGGTCGGTCCGTGGATGGGTGACCATCTTAAGATACAGAGATACTCCGTGCCTCGGAAAGCACGTTAAGCCCTTGGTCCCGGCTGTCATTTGTAGATCTTTGGCAGACCTTAAGGATTATCAGAAGCCAGAAAAATCTGACTCCAGTCTTCCCAAGAAGTACCGTGTTATCTGCGTAAAATACTGGTTCCGCTTCAGCTGCTTCCGATAAGATTGGAAGCCAGCCCAAAATTTGCTGGGAAAAAGCTAGGCAAATTGACTGTGCTTCTTTTTTTAGATGCAAGCTCGCACTCCGCGCGCTGGCCGCGAGATGCAAGCTTGTTGTCACCGCGAACACAATACAATTGTTATATGACATTTGTTCTCATAATGTAATAATGCGACTCTGAGTCAGCGGGCAGTAAGCACGTGGTCGGCGCGCTGTAAGCACGCGGTCGGCACATTGTAAGCATGTTGTCGGCACATTGTTGTACGGTAGCGACAAGCGCGATGACTGCCCGTCGTTGGCTTATTAAAATTGTTATTACGACACACGATTCAATGCTATAATTTGAATAAAAAGCAATATAAATTGCTGGGTTGGAGCGGTGCCGTTGCGGAGCCGTTATAGTGTGACATGCACATTCATCCTTGTAACTTGCTATACGCTCGCCACGCTTTACAGGTGGTGTTGCTAAGACGTAACTCGAGTGCTACGAAGAATATTTTGTTGCTACGCCGTAGCTCTCACAGTCTACAGAAATCATGAAGTTCATAGGTTGCTATATTCATGGCTAAATGCGAGTTTTCTATAGATTGTATAGATATATAGGTGCACCTCTGTCTTCTTTTGCTGGCCTACCTAAGTAAATTAACTCATCGACATAGTGGATCTCTTGCTGATCAACCAGTCATAACTTTAAGTCTTGATTGCACAGAAAAAAAATGTTTTTACTACAACGGCTAGTTGCACCAAGAATTGCGGTCTCTAACAACACAAAATTAAAAAATAAACCGAAGGTTATGTACAAATTTGTTGGTACATATTATAAACTAGCACCTCGCCCGCGACTTCGTCTGCGTAGATTTAAAAGGTGGCGCGCAAATTCTTTGTCCCATATTCTCATTGTATCTGATCACCTGGTGCTTTAGAATCCTAACTGCTCACAATTCCAACCCTGGAAATACTTCGTCATGTTTCTGGTCTCCTGGTACATAATGGATCTTTAGCGCTCATAATTCCTGCCCGGGAAAAACTTCCATATTTTTTTGTCGTTTTGGTAATTTTGAATCCTTACCGCTCATATATTTATATCGCAAAAATATTTTGACATGTTGCTGGCCTCCTGGTACTTGTGAATCTTTAGCGATCATAATTTCAGCCAAAGCAATACTTCTTCAACATGTTTCTGGTCTCCTGTCACATATGAATCTATAGCGTTTATTTACAATTCCAGCCCGGAAAAACTTCAACATACATCTTTCTGTTCGATGGTTAAAAAAAGAACAAAAAATAATCTAGCCCAAAAATACTTTAACATCGTTCTGTTCTCCTGGTACTTGTGAATCTTTAGCGCTCCCAATTTCAGCCCCGGAAATATTACTACATGTTTCTGTTCTCCTGGTACTGGTGAATCTGAAGTAAGGCAGAAGAAGCGCTGGATTTCCACTTCCTCCTCTGTCTCTTTTAAGCCATGCCTTTTACCGGGATAAAAAGTATATATAGCCTATGTTTGATTCCAGGATGTGGACTATATGTGTGCCAAATTTCATCCAAATCCCTTCAGCCATTTTTGCCTGATTGAGGCACAAACATACAAACATACAAACTTTCACATTTATAATATTAGTAGGATAGTTTAGGAATCGAGTCTCGCAGTTTTTTCCGTGTTTTTCAGTTTTTTTCCCATACTTGTAGTATTAGACTGTATTACTTGCCATATTTCATAGTTCTAGGTCAACGGAAAATACCCTTTAAATTTGATTCCCTTGAGAATGTCGAAATATACGTTTTTGCGGCATAAACGGCCCTATCTTTTTTACGTTAACTTAGAAGTTTGATTTTTTCACAGCTTCAAGGGACTGTAGACCTGAGTATATGATTTTATTATTTCAACTCGATAGCGTTCTCGTGATAAAGAGTCTTAACGGACAGACGGACGGAGGGACGGACAACAAAGTGAACTTATAAGGGTTCCGTTTTTTCCTTTTGATACCTCAATAGGAAAAACCGGAGCCGTAAAAACACCTGATTGTTTAGAAAAATATATTTCATACGTGTAGACATTTTTCATATAGACTTAGGTACCCATAAAAATATTTATTCGAGTTAGACAATTTCTTGTAAACATGAAAAATTGTTTGTTGTGGTGCAAGTTTGTTTATATAAATTGTAAACAAATGATGATGCAGTGTGTCTTGCTTGGTTTTTACCCAAATAGTGTTTGATAGCCAGAAATTAACTTATTTATTTAACACTTCATGCACACAAATGTACAGAGGCGGACTTAATGCCTTATCCCTCTTATCCCTTATTGTATATTTTCTTCATTTATTCCGTTCTGAGGTCCATTCGTTGGGGCATTAGGCGTGGTGGCGTTCGGGACGTGTTGCGGAGTTACTTGTTGCACATACTGTGGGGTCGGGGCGTACTGTTGGGCCGGTGCATATTGTGGGACCGGTGCATACTGTTGTACCGGTGCATACTGTTGGGCCGGTGCATACTGTTGGGCCGGGACATACTGTTGTGCCGATGCAAATTGTGGGACCGGTGCATACTGTTGCACAGATACATACCGTTGGGCCGGGGCATACTGTTGTAACCTTTGTGGGTCATATTGCGGGGGGGCAGGTTGTGGTGCATATTGGGGGTGAAACGGTTGCTGCGGGCCAAACTGTGACCATTGAGGAAGCTGTGGTAGATATTGTGAACCATATTGAGTGTAGTACGAAAAGCCACTTGCTGGGTAATTTGAAGAGCCAAGTCCTGAGCCGCCGTTGCTTGGTGCGGGTGCCGGATTGATTGCGTAGGTAATATCCTTTTGGCTGTTTGATTTGTCTCCCCCGACGCTAACACCTATGTGTTTTTTAATTCCTAAGATTCCTTGTCCATTTTGCCACCCCGCTTCCAAACCAACATTGGCATTGACATCAGCGTGTAAGCCCCAACTGCTTGAAGTGTCGGTTTTCTTGTAACTTCCGTCATCACTGCCATGTCCATTCGGCATGCTCGATAGATTGTTTGTTATGTCCCATTGGTTGTTCGACATGCCTCCTGGTCTGTTTGACATGTCGCCCTGGTTATTTGTAGGTGGTGGGGTCGCATCAGCTGGTCTGTCAAATGTTTTGACAACGAAGTCTGTGTAGTTATTAACGTCGGGACCAGATCGTTTTGTAGCTTCTAATATTAGGACTCCATCTTTAATTCCTATCGCTGCGCCTAAGTCCAGACTATGAGTATTGCGATTACCCGTAACTGACATGTTATGTGTCTCTGTGTAATGTCCTCTGCCATCTTCGAATATTGACCAGCCTGAAATAAAAATTTGGACTTTACTAAGTTACTAAACATCATCAGGTTTCTTATGAAATATAAAACTACCCAAGTGCGCCTCCCGCCACACACAGTGTATGGTTTCGAAGTTAGCTGTCCCGAAAACAAAGGTCGAAAAAAAAAATGCAAAAAATTAAATGTCCACAACTAGACTGCAAAAACATTTATAATGTTCTACTTAAGATCACTTTTCACTTTTGTGTTGTATTCATGGTCACCTATGGGTTGACCTAGCGTTGGTCAACCCATAGGTGACCATGAGACTCCATGTGGCTCCTCTGAGTTCAGAATACTCATTAAACCCTTTCCAGATTGAAACACTTCCAAATTAAAAGTGGTTCATGATGATAAAACGTACAATATAATGTACATGGATGTCACAATTATGCCTATTTATTTAATAATTACTTAATAATCTGTAATTTAACATATTTAACTGCGTGTCATCATAACTTTTCTGAAATGAGAATTTCAAACTCTAGTATGAATTGCATAGATTCACTGACAGTTCATATCCCACAGTCACTGGGTCTAGAATCAAGACTCAGCTGGTTTAGGCTTTATAATTTATATGGTGCACCTACTCCCACACTATCCAAATAAAACATTAAAGTAAGTATGTACTCACAGTGGATTCTATCCAAAATCATGACGATCAGGAAAAGGGTAAGCTGAAACAAAGTGGTTCCGGTTAAACCAAATAAAAGGTTTTGTGCTTAAATTCTACAATAGGTACTGAAGGTATAGTTTTCTCTCATTCCGAAGTTCATTCAGGACTCCAGTTTTTAGGGTTCCGTGCCAAAATGATAAAAAGGATCCCTTAAATATGGTGTGACTATGTCTGTCTGTCTATCACAGCTGGTATAGTATTCTTGAATAATTCGAACGAATACAACAGTGCGAAAATGAAATGAACATCCATACAAACAAGATGGGATTACAGTTCACTTTGTGACTTTCTGTCATTTACTTCATCAGCCCAGGGTAATTATTCAGGAACAGTCACAGCTTATACGGTTAGATTTTGGCAGAATAGCCCGTTTGTTTTGTGATATTCTCACAAAATCCTGCTCGCCTGTCCGACAGTGAGACAAAGTCATTGAATAATTATTTTTTCACACTACCTGCCTGAAAATGTCAGATTATATTATGTCATGCAAACTTAACTAACGTACATAAGTTATTATGGCCCGGCGGGTTATAATAATAAAATTCAGTACAATATTATTGCACGTAGGTCAATAATGTGATCTGAATTTGGGAATTCGGGAACCGCTTGCGGCCTGTCACCGGCGGTTGTGACTTGCGAACAATTTTCTCGCAGTAGCTGTGAAAAGTACAGTATGCTCCTCGGGGATAAAGTTGTCTTTGCCTTGGGCTAGCTTGAATCAGTCGCTGCATTCAGGATTCTTGTATTAACTCACGAGCGAAGCAAAGGAGTTAAACTCTAAACTCCCTTGCTACGCTCGGGAGTTAACTTCCGGGTCCTTCATTAGGTTCGGGATTCAATATTAAAAAAAACTTACATTTCAAACAGAGTCCAATATTTGGTTTGTATTCAAAAACTTAGAAACTAGTGTTAGTACTTACATTCTATCTGACTTTACATAACTAACATAGTTACCTACCTACGCCACAGTCACATGTAGGCCTATCCAATGCCCCAATATGGGGTTGTCCCACCTGTCCGCTATAACTCTCAGGATGCTGTTGGGGTTGGGGCTGGCGCGTACCCGGCGCATGGTGGCCGCGCATCGTTTGCGCATGATTGCGTGAAATCAATCAATGTCCGCCTCCGCGAACATGCCCTGATGCACTACAGTAGCGCGGCAACCCCATCAACACCCTGATCACATTATTATATTGGACTCGCAGAGCGATGTATGCCCTCTGCGTATAGTTGACCCACAGACTGCATGTTTACAGCGACTGACAATACGCTCTATACAGCGTAAATCTCGTAAATCTGCGAGCCAACATATTGCAGCGGACAGCCAACGCTCTGCGCTCACGCTCAATGTCCAGGTTGCCTTTAAGATCTTCAGAAACCCAGTGGCTCAGATACTTGAAGATTGTGAAAGTGACTTCCGCAAAGTTTGACTCTCGCGACATAAGACACTGCTTTATATGTGCATAATCTACTATTTTAATTAATATATTTTCACTTACAATGAGCTTCATGGTGGCCGCAGACAGTATTTTACTTGTGACGAACACTTCACTGACGTCTAAAACCGAACTAACGGTAACTAACTGTGAGGATCACCATTTAAACACGACAATTTCGGCTATCTATTACCTTTTGGGTTTCTTAGTATTTAGAATATAATTATTAGGAAAATCCATGGTATTTAGTGACAGTCATCAAGGGTGTGGGATTTACCAACGAGAAGATATCAACAGCTCCCATATTGCCATTTTTGGAAGCATGACGTTACCGTTTAGGTAATTAGCGTCAACCTCTGGCGTCAGCACGGATTTATTCCAGAAACATTATCTTGTTGTGGTTATGTGTTTAAACAGTCTCTGATACTAAAAAACCGGCCAAGTGCGAGTCGTATTCGCCCACCGAGGGTTCCGTACAAATTTGTATTTTCTATTTTTTTTTATATTTTTTTTTATTCTATGTTCCGCATACAAAAAATAAATGTATTTGTAGTTAAATCATGAAAAAATACAGTTTTCAGAGTTTTCCCTATACTTGTAGTATAAGACGGTATTACTTGCCGAATTTCATAATTCTAGGTCAACGGGAAATACCCTATACATTTTGATTCCCTTGAGAGTGTCGAAATATACTTTTTTGCGTTAACTTAGAAGGTTGACTTTTTACAACTGCAAGGGGCCATAGACCTGAGTATATGGTTTTAAATTCAACTCGATACCTCTACGCGCTCCCGAGATAAACGGTCTTGACAGACAGAAGGAACAACAAAGTGATCCTGTAAGGGTTCCATTTTTTCCGTTTGAGGTACGGAACCCTTAAAAATGGGAGTAGGTTTCTCATTTACGCCGCGTCACCATGAATTCATGACGGGGTCAAATAGTTACGGTGTAGACGGCTACAACGTGGCTACAACCATCGTCTTTGTAGTTTCGTGCTTAAGGCTGTTCCCTCGAAATAAGATTAACAAGTTTAATATAATTAGAAAAATCAAAAAACCCGACTGCAAAACGTAAACGTAGCAATACATTAAGGTGTATAGTAGGCTCAGTAACCTTGAGCATCTGGGCCACACATTATCTGCGCCGCACACACTAACATTTCCGTAGCGCACGCGCTACCTCAAAACTATTATCAAAGATTATGCGAGGACGCAGACATGCGCGCCAAGCCGGCTTTTTTGCCTACGACTACACAAGAGTATGGCGATTGCACGGCTAATTTTTAGTTTAGATAGATACATACGTTACGCATATTTTTATTCACTGGTCTCATTTTTTATACGAATGTGGTTAAATAGAAGTAAAACAATATAGGTCAGATAAAACAATTTTGTGAAGCAGTTTCGTCTTTTCTGCTTACGATCTATATAAAGATACTCGAAATTCGAGGTATCGGTATGTAATAGGAGTTTCGAGTATGCAGTGTACCTACTACTTTTTGTTTCTGCCTATACTACTTTATAGTCTCGTAAAAAGATTTCAAATAAAAAAAGTACATTCTAAAGTAAGTAAAGTAAATGAAACAAATAAATTTTAAGCCTATTTCAGCTCTGCTAAATAATTTTGTAGCAATTTCATTAACTCAAAAACTTCAGATTCTGTGATTCCTGTGAAAGTTTTAGGTGTTTAATTGATAACGTTTTTATATCGGTTTATTTTGTAAACTGGAATACAACGATGATTATTGAAAAAACCCGACCAAGTAACAGTGAAGACACACTGGAGAAATGTCTCTGAAAAGAATTACCGATGTAAATCCTTATTTAACTACGGAACCCTGCAAATTACGTCCCTTTGCGTGCGCTGCGAAAATGATTGATGATATAATAAAATAATAAACTCGAATTTTAGAGGACCCATCAATATCTACAAACAGAAAAGGCAGTGATACCAAATGCCCAACTATTATTGTATGTCACTTTTTTTATTTAAAAATTAATAGATACGACATGACAGACCAAAGCAGACCACGTTATTCGCACCTTGGTATCAGTTTTATAAATAAATCGTACTTTAATTCACTTATTTTTTTGAATTACTCAAATCGAGCATTCAAAAGATATCTTAATTTTATCAAAACAATTTAATTTAGCCAAACGGTCCCCCACAGACGCGACTGACACGCCGCATATACCGACCGAATAATGAAAATAAATGTTTGTTTATGAACTTGTGTTTGTTTATGTTTGTGTTGAAGAGCTGTACACCTACCACAGTGTATTTCTTTTAACCCAAAGGTAGACTAAAAGAGAACTCCTCGTAGCATTAAGTCCGCCTATGTACCACTATTGTTCATGAAGTTTAAGTGAATAAATAAACTTATATTGATTTTTTATTTTTCTTTAATATTAATCAGTTTGTTGGTAATAAAAGAAATTAAGATTTAACGTCGGCTACGTTTGAAAAAAAAGAGCAGACAAAAATAAAACCCGAGCGACGCCGATAGTTTTTGATAAAAGTTGCTGTATGAAACTGTACAATGCGCCCACGCGCTCAATCAAGCTGACTCCTCTGCAAAGAGCTAGTCTATGAACGCACACTAATACAAAAGTTCGTATATATTTGCACTAACACATTCATATACGCGTAGTCGGTCGATAGCGCGAGCGGAGCAACGAGCGACACAGCCTCCCCGTCTCAGTGCTAACGCACGACTGCCGCCTTCGCCCAAACAGAGCTTTAAACATATGGGAGACTCAATATTTAACATTTTCTATGCAAAATATTGATTGATTTACATGAGCAATGTGCACTTTATAGTACACTTTACCAGCAATTTGTCCATGTAAAAATATTTTTAAACTTCGAAGCCGTTTGGAAGAAATATCCAAAAAATAGCGTGTTATTAAATATTTTTTTACAGCAAAACTATATGTCATACGAAAAGAACAATTGTTGTTTATGAATCTACCATATACATATATTTTTTTCCAATCTTTTGACCCAGCCGTTAATGGGGAATATGTTTTAGAAAGTAGCCTTTTGACGGCTCTGAAGAAGAGGTAGGGCCTTAACGGCCATTTTCAATAACCAATCTATCTTTACTTCCAGCTACTAAAGATAAACAAAGCTATCATTTTATCCTTCTCCTTCAGTAGTTCTGCCTACAGATGGTCAACTTGGTTAGATTTCATAATGGTTGATTTTGACAAGATTCTATGCCATTTCTTTCAATGGAGTGTTAGTGGTTGACCACTGGATATAAAAGCGTCATTATGGCTTTCTAGTGGTCAACCACTGACACTCCATTGAAAGAAATGGCATAGAATCTTGTCAAAATCAACCATTATGAAATCAATGATAGACCATTCTGACACTATTGTAATAGCGACTTGGGGCCCAGGTAGTGGTATACCAAACAGCTGAGTTTTAAACTGCGATTGCTAGTTTATACTTTTACAAAAATGTATTGTATTGAGTGGTAGGACATTCACAAATATAGATTGAGTGATCATGAGTAGGTAAGGTGATGTATAAAATAAAATACTCGTAAAACACTTTTTTGTTATTACTTTTTATTCATCTTCAATTGTAACCGCGTGGGCACTACTGTAGTGCTATTCTGTAAGAACATTTTCGTATCTCGACAGCGAAATCCGAAGCGAGTTTTAAATTAAGACCTTTATGTTGTTTGCAATACAGCTCACTTTGTGAGTTTTATCACTCAGGTGAAGCTCGATATCGAAATATTTATTTACAGAATAGACTAGCTGTTTACCTAATATAAAATAGGGAAAGATTAATCTCGACATGTTATGATTAGGTACTATAATATATACAATAGTTTAGGTGATTTTTAAATGTTGAAAGACAAACACTTTAAAAAAAAAATCGGTCGAAGAAAACACATGAAGAACCTGTACACCAGCACAGTACCCGCTGACGTAAATGAGTAATCAAATGTTACTGTGACGACTCTCTCCTATTTTTAAGGACATCGTTCAACTGGTTAAGATTTGTATTCACGCCAATGGGCTTGTGCATATGAACGGAGCAAGCCCTAAAAATTTAAAGTACGGGTAGTGTAGTGACGCGTAGAGGGGTACTCTACGCGTCCTTACACTACCCGTACTTTTAACTTTAAGGGCTTGCTTTAAAAGCTTTAAAAGGAACCCTTATAGGATCACTCGGGTGTCTGTCTGTCTGTCTGTCTGTCCGTCTGTCACAGCCAGTTTTCTCCGGATCCACTAGACCGATTCTGTTGAAATTTGGTACACATATGGACTTCTATGACCCAAACATGGACGCGTTACATAAATTATTAAATTTTTAGTATGGTGGTCACTTTTGGGGTCAAATTACAAAATTATAAAAAAGATTTTTGAACAATATTGTGTGACATATCAAATGAAAGGGCTTACTGGGGATTTTAAATTATGACCTTTCCCAACCTTTCATTGACCTGGGAAGTATCTCAAGATGTATGGACGACTCATCTACTATCGACCTCCGGACTCCGGAGGGGGGGAGTGACAAAAAACTAAGCGAAATTTGTACGGCAACAATCCTGCATCACGGTATCAGAGTTTTACGTGCGATTAGAAACATATACAATCCGAATATCAACTATCGGGCAGTTACTAGTGCCCACCAAACACAACAACCGTCCGGGTGGAGGTTCCTCTCTTTTCTATGGAGGGTTACGGGACTTTACACCCTGTTCCGCATACTCTCCAAAAACCTATTGTATATTTTCTTAATTAATTTCGTTTTGAGCTTCATTCGTCGGGGCATAAGGCGTGTTGCTGTTTTTTTTTTTGCAATTACCGTGGGGCCGAGACATACTGTTGGGCCAGCGCATATTGTGGGACCGGTGCATACTGTTGGACCGGTACATACTGTTGTCCCAAGGCATACTGTTGGACCGGGGCATTCTGTTGGGCCGAGGCATATGGTTGTCCTGGGGCATACTGTTGTAGCGGTGCATACTGTTGTCCCGAGGCATTCTGTTGAGCCGTGACATACTGTGGTGTCGGGGCATACTGTTGGAACCTTTGCGGGTCATATTTTTGAGGGGCAGGTTGTGCATAACATTTTAGATAATCTAACTGCTGTGCAGATTGGGGGGAAATCGGGCGCTGCGGGCCAAACTGTAGCAATTGAGAACTATTTGGCTGATATTGTGGATCATATTGAGTGTGGTACTGCCAGCTACTTGCTGAGTAATTCGGAGAGCCAAACTCTGAGCCGCCCATGTTTGGTGTAGGTACCGGACTGATTGCGTTATTAATATCCTGTTGACCGTTCTCTTTGTGACCCCCGACGTTAAAACCTATGTGTATTCCGGTTCCTAGGATTCCATGTCCATCTTTCCACCCTCTTTCAAGTTCAATGTCAAGATCGACTCCCGCGTTGAAGTCCCAACTGCTTGAAGTGTGGGTTTCTTTGTGACTTCCATCATCACTGCCAATCAATGGTACACCTGAAATTTAATAACATTAATGTGAATGTTAATTTTCATAATACAACGCTAAAATTTTTGACGGATACGGTCAAAGTTCAGGAGCGGTATGTGTGATGCGCCAAAACGTTCGAAAAAGTAATAATACTAGTTTATTTGAAAACATAAATTACAAGCAATGTGAAGCCCTGACTCTAGAGCTAGATATGTAATACCTGTATTTCAGGAGTCAGTTTCTTCTTCCTTAATATAGCTTCTTATTGTTTGCAATAATTTAATAGAAACAACTAGACTTTTACAACATAGATATTAATATTGAAATTTATAGGTATACATTTATATTCAAATTAAATTATAATTTAACGATTTTAAAATTATAGATATACAAATATTTTGACGACGGTGACTGATTTAAAAAGATCGACGAACCCGGGGAGTATTTTGTTTGAATTATATTAATGTAGGCAATATATACATACTACAAAACATCACGAGATACTGCTCAGGCCTCTGAGCAACGTCCATCACACACTGGCACGGTTTATGTCTCCTTTTGCTTGACAACTGGTGGAAGCAAAATCGACGACGAAAACATTCGCCCAGACAACTAACACTGCATAATTTACTGCACAAATACACTACATAATAAAATCTATGCTAGGTACTGTTAGTTTAAACTGTAATGTATAATAAATCTTTATGTTAATCAAGTTCCAGTGTAATTTAAAACTTAGATAAAATAACAAAAGCAGTGTTTATTTATAGTAATATTTTCTTATTTAACTTTCCCCTTGTAATTCTTTCCATGTAATTCTAATAACTTTATTTAACTTTAATAGCTATCCCTAATTAATTAATTTTACTTTTCTTTTCCCTACTACCTCCTACTTATTTTTATTACTAAAAATTTTCATTCACTGTTAGTTAACTATATAACTGTACATATTCCAGTTGACCCAACAAAATGATGACCCGCAGTGCCACGATTAAAGAGCTGGAAGCAAAATTAAGAGTGTCTTTGAAGGAGCTGAAAGATTCCAAAGCATTAAACCAAAAGTTGCTCCAAGAGATTGCAGAAGGCGAGGTGGAAGTGCAAAATGTGGTCCAAAAAAACACCTGCCTCAAGAATGAGCTAGCTGAGCTACACATCCAGCACATGGATAAGTCCATGTGCTGGATGTGTAGCTCAGCTAACCGACCAACACACTCAACTCCAACAGCAAGTGTCTTCATTTGAAAAGTGCAGTGACATATATGAACAGACTTTGAACCGTGTTTCAGAACTCGAACAAGAACTATGTGATGCCCGTAAGGCCCTTTATATTGCAGAGTCTGTTAAGGTTAGTGAACAATTATCTAACACTAATAATTTATTTGATGAGTTGGTAGGTGTTCAGTCTAAATCAGTGTGTGAGACAGCCATAACTATAGATTTGACAGGTGATGACACCATACCATTATGTCCTATTGTAATGAGTCACAACAAGTTAAAGAAATATATTAAATTTAAGAAAATAATCAAACGGTCTCGGAGAGAAATAAAAAAACACAATCTCAAAAAATTTAACATTTTGCTTAGAAAGGACCGAGTCAGCCTTACAAATAGATTGAAACTTTGTACTGAAGAGCTGTACCAATGTAGGGAACAATATGATAAAGATACTCAGTGCTTCCAAAATGATATACTATACAAGGAGTACTTGCTGAAAAATATTTATGAAAAATATGAGACCTCACAACGACAACTGAGTGAGCGCTTGTTTGAGGCTGGGGAACTATTGGACTTGGTGAAGTACAATGCTGAAAGATACGAGTCTCTGACTAATAATCTTTCATGCAGCTGTGTAAACCGGCCATCATCTCCCCAGCCCCAACTAGACATGTCTCCACCGGTGTTGGCTCTTCCATTAGAAACATGTGTCAAAATACCAGGAAATAAATCTATATTTTTTTGTGATGAATTAGGGTCTGGCTTTGGAAAAATACTACATAACTACTTAAGCCATAGTTTTACCAACCATAGTTATCATAATATAAGTCTTAAACAAATGGTTAAAAGAATTATAAATACAAATCTTGATGATTATTCATCAATGGTTCTTCTATTAGGGAATAGTACTGGTATTACCAGAAAGGACATAGTGGATAGTGTTGACTCACTTAACATATCAACATGGAGGACCCACTTAAAATATCAACATTCATGGAGGCCTCTACCCATCAGATAGAGTATTCTCTTCCTGATGGACCCTATAAAGACATTTTAGACTCCTCAATTGTAGCTGTGGAGATCGCTCCGGATAATTCTTTAAACTGAACTGCAAGACAACAGAAGCTACCTCTTCTAATAACCAATTATTATATGTGAATAGGAACAAGGTATCTTCTAGCAGTAGTAATATAGTTCATGGTAAAAATCCTAAGGGAGGGCAACACACTTTAAAATTGTTTAATCAGAATATTCAAGGTTGCTCTTCCAAACTACTTGAAATAGAAATGTTTTTAGAAAAGACCAAGTTTGATTTAGTTTGCTTAACTGAACATTGGTTAAAAGATCACCAAGTAGGATCTCTTAATTTTGAAAATTATTGTGTAGCTAGCCATTTCAGCCGACAATGTATGATACATGGAGGATCACTTATTTTAATTAAAAGTTACATTAAATCTAAAGAAAGAAAAGACATTGTTAAGCTGTCGGTTGAACACACCATTGAATTGTCCTGTGTTGAGCTAGATAAGCATGTTGTTGTATGTGTCTACAGACCTCCAAGTTACCAGAATCTATCTGTGTTTGATTCTGTAATGGAAGATGTGTTAAAAAAAGTTTGTACTAGCAATAAATCAATAATTATATGTGGCGACTTTAATATTAACTTATTAGAAACTAACTCGAATAGTATTAGATTATTGAGTCTATTTAAATCATTTAATTTATCAAATGTATTTATTGAACCTACCCGAGTAACAGCTTCGTCTGCGACTTGCATAGACAACATATTTTGTAATTGTGATTATTTACATAAAGAGATTGTGAATAAGTTGCCCTCTGATCACAGTGGACAAACAATAACGTTTTGCACCTACATACCTTTACAAAAAATTCAAATTAAATTTAGACCAATAACAGATAAAAATTTAGAAAAACTTAATAGTACTTTGGCCAGTAAATTATGTGTTCAAAATTTTAATAACATAGAAGACCCAAATGTGTTTTATACCAAATTTTTTTCATTACTCAACACTCAATTTAATGATAATTTTCCAATTAAGTCTAAAAGTATTTACACTAAGTTTATATTCAGTGATTGGGCGACTCCAGGCATTCGAATAAGTAGAGAAAAGCTATACGAACTATATGGCCTAAAGCAACATGTGAATAACATAAGCTTTCATAAGTATGTTGCAAAATATTCAAAAACATTTAAAAGTGTATGCAAAATAGCTAAAGCTCTGTTTATTAGCAATAAAATGAAATCAGCAGATGACAAAATAAAAACCACCTGGAAAATAATAAATAATGAAACAGGTAGGAAGAAAAAGCGTGAAACTAAATTTAATTTAAATACCGTACATGGTCCCATTAACTCAGATGCAGAGGTAGCTCAGGAATTTGAAAACTTCTTTGCTGATATTCCACGTAAAACTACACAAGCTCTTAACTCGTCACCCGCGCTCTCTGCTGCCTTTTTAAGGAAGAATGTCAAGGTATGCCCATCAGAGTTCAAGTTTCAACATACGAACCCCTTAGCCATTATAAAGGCTTTTAAAGATCTTAAAATTAAATCAACAGAAGATCTTTGGGGAATGTCTGTAAAAGTCTGTAGATCTGTTATTGAAACTATTGCTCCCTACTTAGCTCACATATTTAACTCTAGTGTAGACCAGGGAGTATTTCCTGATCTCATGAAGCACAGTAAAGTCGTTCCACTGTTTAAATCCGGTGATAGTCAAGAACCCAACAATTACAGGCCGGTGTCAATCCTGCCGGTTCTCAGTAAGGTGTTTGAAAAGTTAATGCTTAGCCAGATGTTACTACATTTTAATAAGAATTCCATCTTTCACGAACAACAGTACGGTTTCACTAAAGGGCGTTGTACAACTGACGCTGGTGTCACCCTAATAAAGAACATCTTTAACGCCTGGGAGGATTCACAAGACGCCATTGGAATCTTTTGTGACCTCTCGAAAGCGTTTGATTGCGTTAACCATGAGACACTTTTGTTGAAACTTGAGCATTATGGGATTAGGAATACATCCCTTGATTTGATTGGATCATACTTGAAAGACAGACAGGTTAAAGTACAGGTAAACGGTGTAAACTCACTAGGGTCTGAAATGGCAATGGGCGTTCCGCAAGGTTCAATATTAGGTCCATTCCTCTTTTTAGCATACATAAACGATTTGCCCCAATTACTTCAAAATGAACCAAAGATGGTGTTATTTGCTGATGACACATCATTGATATTTAAAATAGACCGACGGTCACAAAACCTTGATGATGTCAATTACTCTATTCACCAGGTTCAAGATTGGTTTACGGCAAACAACTTAGTACTAAATGAAAAAAAAACTAAATGTATTAAATTTTCTTTACCTAATGTTAAAAGTAACGAATGTGACATCATATTGAATGGACAAAAACTGGAATTTATTGATCAGACGGTTTTCCTGGGAATCACTTTAGACGAGAAATTGCAATGGGGACCTCACATAACATCTCTTGCGGCGCGGCTAAGCTCAGCCGCTTATGCTGTTAGAAAGATAAGACAGCTAACAGATATAGAAACCGCGCGTTTGGTCTATTTTAGTTACTTTCACAGCATTATGTCGTATGGTATTTTGCTGTGGGGTCGAGCTGCTGACATTGAATCCATATTTATTCTACAAAAGCGTGCTGTCAGAGCCATTTATAATCTTCGTCGCCGCGATTCTCTTAGGGAACTCTTTAAAAAGATTAATATTATGACAGTCCCTTGTCAATTCATCTATGAAAATATTATGCATGTAAGGAAAAATCGACATCTATTTAGCAAAATTAGTGATAGACATAATTTTAATACTAGAAATAGAAATAAACTAGATCAACCATTTTTTAGATTATCCAAAGTACGAACATCTTTCATGGGGTACTGTATTAAATGTTACAACAAAATTCCTTCTGAAATATTAGAATTAAATGAAAGAAAATTTAAAACGTGTGTAAAAAAGACACTTTGTGAACAAGCATATTACAAATTAGATGATTATATTCAAGATAAGAATGCTTGGAAACATGCTAGTCCTGCTCCATAGGACAATCTAGGGTGTAGTAGACATTGTGAAACTGGTTGATATGTTTGTGTTTATTGTATTAATATTTACTATGTAAACAGGTGTATTTACTGATTTTCATATTTAATTTAACTCACACACTGATCATATAAATCAATAGTTGCAAAAATTTGTACGTATGTGAGTATTATGTTCCCTTACTAGCAAACTTATTAATTTTACCTCTGCTGGCATTTCTTTATTGTACCTACTAGTAGTACATAAGTGTTGTTTTGGGAGCATCGTCCTCACATATAATCAACTGATTAATGTATGCAAATATTGTAAAGCTTATTTTTGAAAAGAGTAACTATGGAGTTTCTTGTCCGTTCTTCTCCATAAGAATCTACCTTTTGCGAACGGACGACTAGAGTCACTATAATATTTTATTTTATTTTAATTTGACGTTCAAAAGTGCCTTTATTGGTCTAGTTGAAATAAATCGTTTGACTTTGACTTTGACTTTTTAAATTAAATTATATTTAAAACTAGCTGACCCGCGCGGCTTCGCTCCCGTCAACTGGCTATTCTACCTACCGACCCTAACCTACCTACCCTACCTACCTACTCTACCTACTTACCTATCCTACCTACCATAGCTACCCTACCTTACCTACCCTACCTACCTACCCTACCTACCTACCTACCTACCCACCCTACCTACCCTACTTACCCTACCTACAAAAAAAAAAAAAAAAAAGAGTATGTAGGTAGGTTAGGTAGGTAGGATAGGTAGGTAGGGTTACCTACCTATCCTACCTACCTAACCTACCTACCTACTCTTTTTTTTTTTTTTTTTTGTATTTTAATTCTTATTATGCTATTCCGGACGAAGACTAATCCAAAAACTATGAAAATCGGTCGAGCCGTTCTCGAGTTATAAAAGTGTTCGAACAAACACGACTTTGTTTTAAATATATTAAAAAGATTAAGAATTTTGCTATATTGTGAAAGATTCGACCTTTTTCTAGAAGACATTTTTTATATTAGCGAGACAGAAATAAAACGCATAAACTGAAGGAAGACGGACAGCGGTGGCTTATTAATAAAAAGGGTTCCGTTAGCAAACTTGGTATGGAACCCTACAAATCGACTGGATTCGCACGAATCAAAATCGTACGCGAAGGCTTAAATAATAGGGTCCCATTAGCAACTTCGGCACGGAACCCTATAATTTGCCTTGGCTCGCAAATCGAACCCTTTGATACTTGGCACGAATTAAAAACTTAGTTGTGGGCAACCTGGGAGTCTTTAAGACAAAAGTGAATAGGTTGCTTCTAGGCAAACGTGCTCCATCTTCGACCGCATCATCGCTTACCATCAGGTGAGATAGTGGTCAAACGTATGCCTATCTATAGTTACAAAAAAAAATATTACACTCCGTATCACCGAACCAATGAGAACTAATGATAACACGATTTGACAGTTACTGTGAAATCGTGTTGTCATTCATTCTTAGTTCGGGTTCGGGACTAATCGTAAGTCTGTAGGTGATACGGAGTAGAATACGTCCGCAACTAAGCCCGAAACTACGGACTTCGGACTTAGAGAGTAGCCTCCCAAAATCGATCGCTCCCGTCACCGTGACCACCTTTGGTACGGTACCTTATTATAAAAAACCAAACTACTAACCTAAACTAAACCTAAACCTAACTACTAACCCAAAATACTGGCCAAGTGCGAGTCGGACTCGCGTGCAAAGGGTTCCGAACGAATTAATTTTTTTTAACATGTTATTTTAACACTACAGACTTCTTATAGGTTTTCCTGTAATCTTTAGGTAAAGATCTATTATCTCCATTTTTTTCAAAATTTATGGCTCAGTAGTTTCGGAGATAAGGGGGGGGGAATGGTCATTTTTCGTCTAATTTCTTGAATAACTTCTAAATCATTTATTTTAAAATTATGAAAAAAAATATAATTAAACCCTTCACAGTAAGCCCTTTCATTTGATATGTCACACGATATTGTTCAAAAAAGGAATCAATCGCGGAGGCTTAGCAGTAGGGTCCCGTCAGCACAGCACCTTTGGTACGGAACCCTACAGGCCTGATCCGCAAGTCGAACCGTCCAGAACTTCGCAAAACTAAATCAGTTTAAGACTCTACGATAAATGCACTTTAAACGAAACCACTACAACTCAGAGATTTAACCAATTATGGTCCCTAACAGTTTAAGACCTTTCAGAGACCAAACCGAAATTCTTTCGAAACACGACTGTGTTTAGAAATTGTGTGAGGTCATTCTCCAGCGGAAAATGTTAACACCGCAATTCAGAAAAACGCGTCATCAGTGCAACAGATGGCGTTGTAAACTGACAAAATATTTGGCAGCGGAAGACGTTAAATAAGAAGCCCGTATGTAACGGTAAATAACGATAAGGTATTAAAATGTTTACTTTTATTTTGCTACGTCTACGTATTAAAAGTTTCACAAATAACTCAATCAATGTGTTTTGGTGTAACATTCACGCTTTCATGCATTTTTTGGTTCCTCAATAGATGGCGCTCTGACTCATCAGAATACATTAGGAAGTTTCTTCCTAAACTTAAAAATTCAATATCTTTTGATTTTGTGGGTCGATTTTAATGAAATAAACGCTAAATGTTACTCGGGGTATCACTTTATATTTTTACGTACTTAGATTTGCAATCTAATCTGTGGTTTATGCGTGATGCTCCCACAAACGCACAGACAAACAGACAAACAGACAAAAATTTCAAAAATTGCATTTTTGTGTTTTATACCTTTTTCCTGAGTTTTCTGTGTAATTTTCATGCAAAAATATTCAATGTACAGACACGGTTAGTCTACGATTTTATTATATGTATAGATTTTATTATATGTATAGATTTAGCTGTGTCAAAGTATATTTAAATTATATTTAAAAAATGACAATGAGGTAAGGATGAAAATGAGGTAAGGATGAAAGTATGAGTGTGAGAGTGGTGTGAAACGGTGTGTGTGGGTGAGAGTGTGCGTGTGTAAGAGATTGTGTATGGGGTAGACTTTGTAGCTATTTGCGTGAATTAGATAATTTTAGTGTGTCTACGACGAGACGAGATATACCATAATATGCTTCACATCCGCTGCAACAGTTTTTCGGTTTTTTCATAATCATGTGAAAGCAACCAAGTTTTCACTGTTTGTCTTGTTTCATGGATTAGTAGTGAATTAATATTTAGCGTCGTGTTTAACTTTTTATGTAGGTAGGTGGCCGGGCGGGCACGCTGTCTTCTAGGCAGGCAGACGTCAGGGTGTGATAGATGTATCGTCGCAAATGAGTCCGTGGCTGTGGAAGTGGAGCATAAGCTCCAGATACCGGAGCACGCATAATAATCTCCGTACCCTGCGAGTGAGAGACTTATAGAGTATGTCTCCTGAACGGACACAGGGTCAAGACCTCTCAAGAGGAATCACAAACGTGTGCGCGCACAGAAGATGACTGGGTCCGTTTCATGTAATGCTGGCTCAGTACCTAGCTCAGGAAATCCGGCAAAACGTAAAATTTAAGAACACTGTGTGGGTTGTAGTCATTATGAGTCTGTCATACCGTTCTGCTCACCCTAGGACGAATAACATGCATAACTTTGTATTCTAAACTAGCTGCGCTCGCGGTTTCGTTTTGTTTGACAATTTTTGATTGAGTTCAGAAGAACTCAATCAACTTGCCGAGTCAACTCAACTTGCCCAGTCTATTTCCATTCTGTAGGGGTCGGCTTTCAGGCCAACCGGAACCATACGGAGCTGTATATCAGCTTTTACATTAAGCGACTGCTTATTAGTAACAGCTGTAAAAGATCTAAAAATGACAGCAGAGACGAACGGCTTAACGTGCTTTCCAAAGCACGGAGGAGCATCTGATGGCTGGTCAGCCATCCATCTACTTTTTCCGATTACTCGAAGATCAACCCATGCGGCTGTCATGAATAAGCCACGAGCTCCGAGAATTCTATTCAAATATAAGTTACTAGTGGACGTCACGCGGTTTCACCCGCGTAGTTCCCGTTCCCGTGGGAGTACGGGGATAATATATAACCTATGTTACTCCCTAATAATGTAGCTATCCAATGCTAAAAGAATTTTTCAAATCGGTCCAGTAGTTTCGGAGCCTATTCAATTCAAACAAACAAACAAATCTTTCTTCTTTATAATATTATTATTATATTATATAGTATAGACTACAAGTTTTTTTTTCTCTTCAGATGGGTTTGGTTTTGACTCTAGTCTAGGTCAGAGGTGACAAAGACAAAGTCGACGATGGAGTGAGCCAGAAAAATCCCGTTCATTCAACTTTGAAGAGATTAGGGTTGAATGCGTTCGGAAACACAGACGCAGGTAGAGAGTTCCACTCATTTGCTATGCGTATTATAAAAAACGTTTGGAAACGCTTTGTGCGAATTGGTACTAATTACTTAGGTTTATTAATCTTAAATCAGCAGGTTGAAAATAGGTACAGTCAAACAAATACACTGTTTTCTACACTATCTACACTAATATTATAAAGAGGAAAGATTTGTTTGTTTGTATGTTTGTTTGAATTGAATAGGCTCCGAAACTACTGGACCGATTTGAAAAATTCTTTTAGCATTGGATAGCTACATTATCAGGGAGTAACATAGGCTATATATTATCCCCGTATTCCCACGGGAACGGGAACTACGCGGGTGAAACCGCGTGACGTCCACTAGTATAATATAAACCCTTTATGTAAATAATGATATTATTAACGGTGCCAGCTACTTGAAACGATTTAAACAGCTGGTAAATATTAGATACTCACAGTGAAACAACTCCGAAGGCGACAAACTCAGGTTAACGCCTGCCTGTAACAAATTGTGATGTTGACTTAACAGGGTTTTTTACTAGATAAGTAGAACAATTATAATTATCTTAAACCCATCCGATACATTAAAAAAAAAAACACACCTATTTTTGCACATTTCAAATCGAGAAAACATTATAAATATAAAGCGCATCAAAGTTCAAGAGCGGGGTCTGATGAAGTCACGTCGCTTGAAGATGTACTACCTTAGTGATAAAAAATTGTATTATCACAGTGACGTCAACGCACTGTATCATCTTCTTGAAAAAATATGTTTAAAATATTTTTTGAAAATCTATGTGACGGACTAATTAGTTTTTTTTTCTGTAAAATACCCTATTCCGATCGCCTGTCCAGTAGTCAAATAAAGTCGATAAGTGATTGTTAATTCATACAAACACACTTACAGTTAGCTTCATGGTGGCTGCAGACAATAAGTTACTCGCGCAGATGTAAACTGTACTAGCGGTAACAAGCTGCGCGGATGACGAACGACACCATCTACGTAAACTACGCTAAGTCGAAAAACGCAAATTTACAGAAGATTTTTTTGAAGTGAAAACTTCTTTAGCGGCGTTGAGCACTTTTTCTGTAATGGGTATAAAATCTTAAACTCGCGTCAGGACACGTGACCTGATCGCAAAAAGCGTAAGACGGACTCGCGTCAGGGTCACGTGATGCGAAAAAGCGTAAGATCGAGGGGAAGGGAGAGGAACTAGTATCTCCCACTCTTTCTACCGTGCCTGAGTGTGCTGCTCCGCTTAGGCGGCACAGGGCGCTTGCGCGAATGTCCGTCTGTGTTTATGTACAGCGTGCCACGCGTATCCAAGGATACGAAATTACGGAATTACGAAATTATGGATGAAAGTTGATTTTTCTAAGAGATAAAAATTAATGTAATATATAAATAAATAACGATATAATATTATGAATAATAACATGTAAATTGTCATATTTGTGTACGATAGCGCAATAAATAAACATTGTATTCTACCTCATAAATGATAGTATTTTTGTACTTATAATTAAACACAACGTTATTTTTTGTTGTTTTTATGGTTCGTTTTGTTTATGTCAGGAACTGTGTCAAGATTGACATCTGTCACTGACAGTCGCTGTCGCGGCCACACGTCAGTGTCTTTTTGTTTATTTTGTTGTCGGTGGTTTGTCTATGATGTGACCGCGACAGTAAGGATGTATTATTTACATGTTTTCACTTCTGCCGGCACTCCCGGAGTGCTACCGGTGTTTTTTTATTTTTAGATTTTTGAAAATAAGTGTTTTCCATGATTCAGGATGAGTTACATTAATTTTCACGGCGTTTACGGATTGCATCTTTGATTTAAAAGATGCTAACTTAGCGTCATACATTTTTTAATATGTATGTGTAAGTTAATATTGGAACAGCAAATCTACTTTATAAATAAAAATATGTGTTTTTGCCTCAAAATGGTCACTAAGCGTTATTTACTTTACATAGGTAGGCAAAGGGGATAGAAGCTTTGTGGCCCCCCTTTTCAAAGTTGCGGCGCATTATCTAACATGCATGTTTATGGGTACACTTCAACAAAAAAAAGTTAGGAAAGTGGTGGCCTAAAGTGTCAGTTGCCATGTTCTTTATATATATGAAATGTTGTTAAATAAAATGTATTTATTAATAAATAGTACAAATTATTAATTGTTAGCAATACATTAAGTATTTCTTAACTTTAAACAAGGCATTATTCACCGAAATTCACGGTTGACCATGTATTGTAAGAGCTGTGCGCTCTCAAATACGTTTGAACGCATGAAAAAATGCTCGCAACAAATGCAAATGCAACTTCTACAGTTTTGATCATAGGTGTTAACACCATTGGAGCTATAGAAACCGAGATAATAAAATAATCCGAAAAAATGATTTTTGTGACCTCTGTCTCTCTGATTTTCATGAAAACCTGCGTCTTAAGACACAAAAACGAGATTTTATGAAACTTTTAACAAAGTTTTAAAACGCCAGTTAGCGGGATATACACCGGATATTTATATAAAAACAGCTGAGCAGACGATTTTTAAGACAAATGGTAGCAAAAAGTGAATAACGTCAAAAATCGACTTAGCGCAGTTTACGTAAATGGATCACCATTTACGTAAACTGCGCTAAGTCGATTTTACACTTGATACACGACTATATCACCCATCCCCATACCGAGTGACCTCAATTTTAAATTATGGATTTATATGATTAATAAGTATTTATTTATAATAATTGTCTGGAAAACCCGTGGTATTTTTAAATAATTATGATTTTCCTCAACGAAAAATTTTATGTGAGGCCCTTTAAACTTCGCTTTGGTATTTCGATCGAGACGCACAACGATGCGGTATGCGGTAGAAGGTGCCAAACCGCAGATCGCAGCGTTATGCGTACCAACTCTGTGCTCATCAACTACCCGTCCATTATCGCTCGTACCTACTCGGTAGATAATGTGTCGTTTGTAAGTGATTTTTTTTTACTATTTATAGGCTCGCATTTGACCACTATCTCACCTGATGGTAAGCGATGATGTGGTCGAAGATGGAGCACGCTTGCCTAGAAGTAACCTATTCACTCTTGCATGTCATGTCATCATGTGTGTTATTATTATCTATTATTTGTTATGTCTACCTACAGGAGCTCGTAGCTTAAGAATAACAGCCGCACGGGTCGCACTTCAAGGATAAGCTACGTTTCCCAAGGTCACTTTGTTGATGGTTGATCACACCTACGAGTACTTAAGAAGCTTTCATAAATTTTTGTACTCCATCTCTCTATTTATTCAAAATTTGGTATATTTATCTATTTTATATCGTAACTGACACTTAAGCACGATAGTTAAGTAATTTTGATTAAGTTTTACGTATCTGTCATCCTAGCGTTTTTTTTCTATCGCTTATCTGTGAACAGCGTTGTGGGCTATAATATTGTGATACTCGTATGTTTTATGTAACTTTGTTTTTTACGTTTTATATTGTAGCTGTTTGTTGTTCCTTGCAAATAAAATAATAATAAAAAAACACATATTACAACTTTGTCAGCCATACCGTTAGTCAGAAGCCAAAACATCTGACACCAATCCTGCCAAGGTGCAAAGTAATACCCAGTTACTGGGTTTTGAAGGTCAGACAGGCAGTTTCTCCATGTAAAATACTAGTATTCAGCTGTATCCGGTTAGACTGGAAGCCGAGCCCAACATACATAAGTGCTTATTACACTACACGGTATTCAGGGCCCTAAGTCCCGATTTAGGGTGGTGTAATAAGAATTAGGGAGTTAGGGACCCTAATTAGGGTGACCGGAGCGGCCCGGCCTAGTTAGCTCCCTAACTCCCTTGCTACCGGGCAGTGTAATAGCGTTTAGGGAGTTAGGGAGCAGTGTTGCCAATACCAATTTAACGAATTCCCCAAAAATGCAAGTCCAATTCCCCAATTTGGGAACAAAAAAACTACTGATTCCCCACAAATTCGATATTTAGAATAATATCAGAAGAATAAAATCGATATTTAGAATCCCCGCATTTTCCCCACATCTTGCCAACCCCCAATAAATCCCCAACTAACTTGAGATTCCCCACACGTTGGCGACGCTGATTACTTCACAACTGATTTAGAGCCGAATTGACCGGCTAATGTAAGCGGCTCCCTAGTTAGGGGCCAGGCCCACCCTTGCCACCGGGCCCTGAGAATCGTGTAGTGTAATAAGCGCATTAGTTGGAGAAAAGCTAGCTAGATCTGTTCGTTATTGTTGCCCTATCAATCAATCCTTATATACAAAACTAGCTATCCCCCGCGGCTTCGCTCCCGTCAACTGGCAACTTTCTTATATTTTTCTTTCATAAGAACGTTCTCCTTCCAAAAGGAGAGGCCTTTGCCCAACAGAGGGATACAAGAGCAGGCTAGCAAAAAAAAGAACCTTCTCCTGAATAACAAACAACAAAAAAAGAATTAGCGAAACCGGTGCAGCCGTTTACGCGTGATGCCGTGACACTACGAAGTCGTGGGCAAAACCTTATCTATACTGATATAATAATTTTTATTTATCTAACCACAATATTACAACATACATATTACATGGTATCAGTAAGACAACATTTCCAATATTGTGGGAGACTGGTGCCTAAACTAAGCTCTAGGCCTGTATTTCAGGACACCAGGTCTCCGCCCTTTTACAGAATGATACATTTTATTTTGTTATGTACTTTTACACTGACAACTTAAAAGATGAAAAAACAAAGAAATTAACATTATAAGATTAGTGGCTCAAGTGGAATTTCTAGCCATAAACTTTTGTTAGTTAGGTTAATTGTGTGTGTAAGTGAGTGTTGTGGGTGCGCGCGTTGGGCGCGTTTTTTTTTTTTTTGGCGAGCGTGGCTAAATGGCAGTGTTATTGTAATATGTGACTGTGAACGAAACTTTGGTAAGTAATACACTTGAAGGATTTTTGAGACTAGACTAATAATGAAAAAAGATTTGTATTTGGTAAGGTTATTGTTACAGCGACGAGATTACACCATATGGGATAGTAATTTTTCAGTATCCTCGTAATTTAGTTGTTGTAGTAGGGCAGTAACTTTCTTCCTGCACATAGCCTTAGTGAGGTTAAATATATAAAGCTGAAGAGTTTGTTTGTTTGTTTGTTTGAACGCGCTAATCTCAGGAACCACTGGTCCGATTTGAAAAATTCTTTCAGTGTTAGATAGCCCATTTATCGAGGAAGGCTTTATATCATCACGCTAAGACCAATAGGAGCCGAGCAGTAATGAAAATTGTGACGCAGACGAAGTTGCGCGGGTCAGCTAGTATCCTAATATACAAAATTCATCCGTTACTGACTGGCTGTGTGATTGAGTGACTGACAGATAACGCACAGCCGAAACTACTGGTCGACGAAAGTTGAAATTTGGCATGTAGGTTCCTTATGGAACAAGGGTAGCACTATGAGAGCGGATTTGCAGAAATTCCTATGGGAACGGGAAAAAATGGGATATGTGCGTACAAAGTTGCGAGCAAAAGCTAGTCTATACTAATATTATAAATGCGAAATTTTGAATGGATGTTTGATACCCAATCACGTCAGAACGGCTGAACGGATCTCTATGAAATTTAGCATAGAGGTTTATAATTGTCGACAACATGCGGGTGGAGCCGCGGGCGGCAGCTAGTAACACCATTAAAATACATTAGAGACGGCATTTTTTTTTTGAGATGGGTTTGCTCTTGACTCTAGTCTAGGTCAGAGATGACGGAGACAAAGTCTACGATGGAGCGAGCTTACCCAGAAGGAGCCTGTTCACTCTGACTTTAAACGAGATGAGGGTTGTAATCATTCGGAAACACAGACGCAGGCAGAGAGTTCCACTCTTTTGCTGTGCGCATTATAAAAGACGTTTGGAGTCACTTCGACCGAATTGGTGGTTGTACGTTGTCAGTTTCGTCGTAGCAAGTGCGACTGCTAAGCGTTGGGTCCTTGGTTTTTGGAAATCTATCAGACGGACGTCATTCAATTTTTTAAAGAAATTCCCAATTTATCATTGACAGCACTTATCTCGTAGCATTAAGGGAAGTTTTCGTAGCAATGTCTTGTTACCGCGTGCAAGTGATTGTACTAATCAGTGCTAACAATATTAGGTAAATAATAAATTAATATGTACATTGTCGTTTATTATTCACTCGAATACAATTTCATTTTATTGAAAACTTTCCTGTTTGTTATTTTAAAGCTATGTAGGTACCAAAACCAGTTGAATACTATTTTTGTCTGGAAGTTTCTACAGGAAAACATTATCTTTATTAAAAAGCAGGTTAAAAATAGATAGCTAGTCAGGCGTCAGCGGGAATGCAATTAGTAGTAGATATCCTTCGAAAACAGGCAAGATACAAAATATTACTGTCATGCCGAGAACACCTGTGAAAACCCCAACTTCCTACGCAACAGCAATCTTGATGTCTTCAAAAGGAAAGTTAAAGAGAGAGAGAGAAAGTTAATTTCCTTTCGGTTTTGATACAATATTCGTATATTTGTATGTGTGTATATTTTTGTATGTATTACAAAATATGTAGTATTTTATGTGCACTGGATCCTCTATTGTGATATCTCTCTATCCATGGCTTCACTCTATCGCTAGGCTTAAAGCTCTATATAGGCTTAAAGGCTTGCTGGGAGAAAACTCAACTTTGAGTTAATCTCGCCTTTGAACTTTAACTTTTCTTCACTGTAAATTATATAAGTTGCTACGGTGTACAATTAAGAATTAAGCTATAAACGCCTATCGAGAACACGTAGATACAGCATGTTAAAAAAATCGCTCGCAGTAGATTAAATATAATATTTACTTTTTAACGGCACTGATTTAAAGAGGCAGTTGTAAATAGCGGTTTTGGTAAGTTAAAAGTTATAAATGGCACGTTTAATAACTAGTTTCTAGAGTAGTCTGTGTTTCCAGATAGCTACAACCTGGGAGTCTTTAAGACAAGAGTGAATAGGTTGCTTCTAGGCAAACGTGCTCCATCTTCGACCGCATCATCGCTTACCATCAGGTGAGATTGTGGTCAAACGTATGCCTATATATAGTAAAAAAAAAAAAAAAGTTCAGCAGTTAAAACTAAGCAGTAAAGTACACAAAAATGAGTAATAAAAAAGAACGAAATGGATCAGTGAATATAATTGAGCAGGAAAATAATTAAATGGGCGGTAAAAATTATTGAACGAGCGGTTATGTGTGGGCAGTAATAAATCGGAATTTGTCGGTTAGAAATCTCATTCTAAGCAATTCTATAAACAATGAGGTTTTAAAGTAGATTCTTATTCAAATTGCTGATTACCACCTACCAAGGTAGCTCGACGGAGTCTCGCTTCGCGAGGCTCCTATTTCTGTTTGCAAGGTTTAAAGTAACCTAACACGAAGGGGATGGCGGAGTCTTTCACACCCCGCCATCCCCTTCGAACCTAACCTGTCCGAGTCGGGGTGCCCCAAGTCCCGAACTCGTTTCGCTCGCTCTGTCATCCTTAGTCAAATTGCTGATTACCACCTGTCAAGGTATGATCTGCCAAACTATTTATTGAACCGCTTATTCCATCATTTTTACCGTTCATTCAGTTATTGGACTGGTCAATTATTTTTTGAATTGACATTGTATGATAAAATAACCAACAAATTGATTTTTGAGTACTGTCCATGTTTTACTGTCGCAATAATTAATCAACCGCCATTAAATTAAATAACTGCTCAATATGTTTTTCAACTGATCATAATAACATCTCGAATATTTTAATAACAGCTCAAAAAATAAGTTCACCTTTTTAACACATAGGGATAACCCTATGCACCGAATCATTGTTATCGGCTCAAAAGGATGACTTTGGCGAAAATAACTGTGTTTCATACTTCTTTAACTTTTATCATAGTTAGCGTGACCATAGTTCCATTTCGAAGGGAACAGTTTCTCTTTTTGCATTAGTCCGTCCCGGTGTCCCCGAGGAAAGCTTTGGGATGCCTGTATCGTTTTAAGTTACAGAAGAGCATTATCATCGTGCCGAACCCTTTCACTACTATATTGAGGTCGGCTTCCAGTCAACCCGGATTCCAGTTTGACTGGACGCTGAATACCAGTATTTTAGCAGATGCGAATGCCTTTCTTACCTTTACAGCCCAGTACTAACACGGTACTTTTTGACAAGACAGATGTCAGATTGTCTGGCTTCTGACAATCTGTAACGACTGCCAAAGATCTACAAATGAGAGCCGGGACTAGCAGCTTAACTTGCTTTCTAAAGCACGGAAGAAACTCAATATGTTAAAAAGGTCACCCGTAATCTTGACCATGTCTCATCTCGTCTTTCTTGTGGTCATATTAATCGTCGGTATAAAAAACGTAATTATCTTGATGAGCAGCTACTTTTAGCTTCACAATTTATTCCAAGAGTGATCGGCGAGGAAGGGCGTACCGTCTATTTCTATTGATATATACTATTCTCCTTGTATAAGCACCAGTATTGTGAATATAATTTTACGTGGGCATGGCGCACTCCTGGGGTGAGTACGATAGCGTGTTTTAGCTGACAGTAAAGACAATGTAATGTTGTGTTTGTGTTGTTTTAGCTACCTACTCGTATATACATATTTACGTTTAGTGTTCTATATCTTCGCAACTTCTTAGCATCGTAACGGCTGAGTGTACATCACTTGTTATAAGATCTTTTGAAATCAACAAGATGTTTCCTTGACTATATTACAGTACAGCCAGCTCCATTTACAAAATACACAACTTAAATCTCCCATTGAAGCACTTCAGAGAATGAATTCTCAAGAAATTTTCGTTTTTGCTCTAATTCGTAATATCAAAAATTTTGTGCGAAATTTTACCTTTTATATTTTCTGTGTGTTAGCAAATCTATACTTATAATTATATAAAGCTGACGAGTTTGTTTGTTTGTTTGCTTAAACGCGCTAATCTCAGGAACTACTGGTCCGATTTGAATCCGGTTTTCAGTGTTAGATAGCCCTTTTATCGAGGAAGGTTATAGGCTATATATCACGCTAAGACCAATAGGAGCCGAGGAGTAATGAAAATTGTGACGCAAACGAAGTTGCGCGGGTCAGCTAGTATAATATATGAATAAAATAAGTAGCTACATATTAAGTATTTTTCCTTGTTTCAGATATCGCCACAAGCTCTGGAGATGACACATTATTTTTTTATAATAACGAAATCTTAAATAGCACCAAAACTATTGCTTCCTGAAAGCTATCAGCGTTGACTTAGAATGAAGTCCACAATATTATGCTTTACGTTGACAAACAGACCAACAACGAGTCTACATGTGGTTATGACTTAATGTCAATAGAAAACAAATGTTTCACCGAAGGAAGCGGCAGAAACATTTATGGTGTAGCCTTCGATCCAGTCACAGAGCGGCTCTTCTTCACCGATACTAATGACAGAAGCATCAATTGGATTTCATTAAAACCTGGATCGAACAACAACGTAAATTTTTTAGTAAGGACGTATGATGGCATCCCCCGCGATGTAGCTGTGGATAGTTGTAAAGGGTTCGTTACCAAAGATCACTTGATAATGTATATTACTCAACAAAATGTATTTAGCCTGATGACATTCACAACAGGTTCTCTTTTTTATAGGTATGTTTACTGGCTCAATACAGGACTGGTGAGGCCTACAATAGAGAGAGTTCGACTTGATGGTACCGAAAGAGAAGTTTTTGGGACTCTTACTACTACACCTGTCAATACAACTTATACGTTGGAGCCAAACAGCTTGGCTATTGACCAAAATCAACAAAACATATACTGGATGGAGCCTGCCAGTACTACGGAATACCATCTGTTTACTAGATTATTGAATACGAATCACACATCTTTCTATTTTGTTCGTGTATTCAATCCAAAGCATATCAAAGTTCCGTCAAACACACTTACTATTTCAAAAGTTTCCATCTTTCATTTGGAATATGCCTATGGAATAAATGCAGTTTATTCGTACTCGAAAATTAAATCAAGTGAAACCTACTATTCAAATGCAATAAATACTATAATTGAAGAGAAAACTGTGTATTCACATAAAAAAATGCCAATTACTATGGTAGCCAACTATAAAATTAATGATCAAATTGAAGATTGTGCAGCTCAAAATCAGGTAAAACTTACTGCAGAATGTGATGGACCGTTTTGTGTTCACGGAACGAAAGTGAATGGCCAATCTGCTTGCAAATGCAGAGCTGGATACACCGGCGAGAGATGCGATGTATCTGTTTGTGAAAACTAGTGTTCGCAAGGCAATTGTAGTTTCACTGATGAAGGGCTTCCTAAGTGCAGGTATAATATATTATCTTCTTGCTACCCGTGCTTTGTTTAAGGAAACTTTTCTTGCACTCTATAAAGATCTACGTTTTGCAAAGTGCAAGTAGCTATTCTATTACTATCAAACTTCTGAAAATTTTAGTCCCTTTAAATTTTTTAGTTGAAATAAGTAGTTTCGAGTTGAAGTTCTTTGTTGAATCTTTTCTATTATTTCAGATGTAATGCCGGTTACACTGGTGAGAGATGCCATGCATCTATCTGTGAAGACTATTGTCTCCAAGGCAACTGCAGCTTCAATAGTGAGGGTCTTCCGGAGTGCATGTAAAGCATATTCTACTCCTGTTGTAGCTTTCATTGTTTATTAAATTACACTGTTTGACATTAACATTATTTCAGATGTAATATTGGTTACACCGGTGAGAGATGACAATACATGTACCTGTCTGTGAGAACTATTGTCTCCAAGGCAGCTGCAGCTTTAATAGTGAAGGGCTTCCAGAATGTAGATAAAACATATTCTACTCTTTTTTTTAAGAATGGGAAATCATCAAATGACTCTTCCCGCTCTGGGCAGAGCAGAAGGGAGTGGCAGACTCTTACTGACTAAAACCGATTCATGTTCCTCCTAGTGCCCTTTGCGTTCAGGGCCGCAGTGCCTCTTTCGAACAAATTCCGCAACCCTGGCAGGCACTGAGGCCCTGTCTATTATTCTAACATCTCCAAAAGGCGCGTGTGGAACACAACGCGCCGTCGACCCGGACCTGATTCTGAACGGACAGCGAGACACCCAACACTCGCCATCCGCAGGGCCGCGTAGGCCGGGACTCACCTTGCGACTCATGACGCCCGGGGCGTCTTCTTCTGTGGCGGGGGCTGGAGCGCGAGGTTTCCCTCTCTTTCATGCGGTTGGCCTCCTCCTCGTATTCTACTCCTACTGTAACTTTCATTGTTTATTAAATTACACTGTTTCACATTTAAATTATTTCAGATGTAATCCTGGTTATACTCGTGGGAAATGCCATTTACCCGTCTGTGAGCAGTATTGTCTCAAAGGCTGTTGCACCTTTAATAGTGAGGGGCTTCCGGAGTGCAGGTAAAACATTTTCTACTCTGGTCTAGCTTTCAATGTTTAGTAAGAGTACACAGTTTCAAATTTACATTATTTCAGATGTAATGCCGGTTACATTAGTGAGAGATGCCATGCATCCGTCTGTGAGAACTACTGTCTCCAAGGAAGCTGCAGCTTGAATAGTGAGGGGCTGCCAAAGTGCAGGTAAAACATGTTCTACTTCTGCTATTTCATTGTGTAGTAAAATTAATTGTATATGGCATGAACAAGTAATTGTATATGGTTTAACCGCGATAGACTGCTAGAGTACAATAGCCGCTCGTTGCGACTTCTTGCGTCAAAATGTAGTATAGTTGACTTAAAAATTCAATATAATTTGGATTCACATTCGGGATTTTCTAGTTTCGCGCTGTGTGCTTAAATTCCAGTCACTAAGTTCTGACTTACAAAAGGCCAAGGAGAATTCCAACTTAGTAGAGTGTATGTAGGTAATACTTTGGTGTTCTTATTAATACTTAATTAAGTTAGTTCTAAAAGTATTTACCTATTTAAGTTTTGTAATTAGACTGATTGATTACTGCCAAGAAGACGATGTCTACCAAAAATATTGAGATTTATAAAAAAGTATTCACTACCTACAAAAATTGTTTTTTTTTAGGGTTCCGTCAATCAATCAATCAATCAAATCGTATATTTCAAATAAACCATTTACAGGCACTTTTGAATTGTCAAGGTCGGTCAGTCCAACAAGATGAAGCTATTTGCACGTTCCAAAGCGTAGATCTCTATGGAGAAGAACGTGCAAGAAACTCCACGGACACTCTTTTAAAAAATAATAAATTGTTACAAGTTTTTGTTTACATCAAGTTGAAATTATACAAACATGTGAGAACGATGTAAAAGACGAGCAGGATAAAAGCGCCCGGGAAAAAAAGGAACAATTCAAAGAAATATTTAAAATAAACCATGGCAACTGAGAAATGACCAGTCCCAACTGACAGCGCCCGTTCACGAACATGACGCATGCGCTAGCACCATTCGGCTCAACCATTTTGAAGGGCGCCAAATGATGCCGTATCCGAAGGGTAACCAATGGAACCCTATTAGGTACTAAGCCTCCGCTGTCCGTCCGTCAGTCAGTCCACCCGTTTCTCTGTCAGCGTCATGTATTTTAAGATCCGTAATAAGTAGACAGTTAAAATTTTTACAAAGTGTGTAACTATTGCCACTTTAACAACAAATAAAAATTAAATTAAAATAGAAGGGTGTAACGTCCCCATACAAGAAGCGTGTTTTTTTTCGGTTTATGGTACTGAACCCCTCGTGTGAGAGTCCGACTCGCAAATGGCCGGTTTTTTTTTAATTTTTTGTCGAATTCTTAAATTGATCCTTACTGGGAAACTTTGAAAACTCTCTCCCAAAGTCTTCAGCAGACCTGTGGTCCAGTCATATAAATAACTAGCTGACCCGTGCCCACTTCGTTAAGTGGTATTTTTTGAGTTAAATATATATAGCCTATGACACTCACAAATAAAAACGTGGTTCAGTAGTAACTCACTTTTGCATTAATAAATTACTAAATGACCCGCGCAACTTCGTCTGCGCCACATTTTTCATATTGTTTTCCCTCATTCCTCAAACCCCTCTTTCATCTTTCAGTTGAGTCTGTGGTACCAGATAGCTACAACCTGGGAGTCTTTAAGACACGAGTGAATAGGTTGCTTCTAGGCAAACGTGCTCCATCTTCGACCGCATCATCGCTTACCATCAGGTGAGATTTTGGTCAAACGTATGCCTATATATAGTTAAAAAAAGTTATTTTTTAAATATTTTTTGCAATTACTCGAGCGGATTTTTTTTTAAATGATCTGCATACTATTCCGAATCGAATGGCACCTAATTCATATTTTTCCAAGTCTACTGAAAAAAATTGTCTGACAGAAAGTACCTTACAACCAGGGCTGGGCAAAATACATGCTTTGCTTTCATTGAAATACTAATTACAAAATACTGTCTCGCAAGTATTTAAAATATAAAATGTCTTTAAGTAATGTGTTTGAAATATAAAATAAAAAATACAGTATTTAAGCTATTTTTATTTGAAGTACAAAATACTATAAATAATAAAAAGTATTCCAGCCCAGCATGGGCTTAAAAGAAGAGTAATGGCAGCCACACACGTAGCGATTTACTTGCACAAGTTTAGTTAGACTTGCACAAATATACGTTATTCCGAAGTGACCACAGGCTACTCAAGTACGCTTGTACAAGTTTGGAGGGTATGCGGTACAGAGAGTAAAGTCCGCACAACTCCATTGTAAAGGGAGGATCCTCCGACCAGATAGTTGTTGTGTCTGGCGGGCTACTGCCCGATAGTTGATATTGGGGCTGATGTTCAAATCGCACGGTAACTCTGCTAGCGCGATGCAGGATTTCAACCTAGTAGTTCGCTGCTAGTTGGATAGATGGCGTCGCGGTTCTTTTTGTTGCGATGTAGATTTGCTTCGTTGGTTTTTCTTGTGGCGGCATTGATGCCGCTACACAAATATCAGTTCTATCAAAGTGAGCGTCCAGGTGTGTTGTTTCAGTTTTTGGTATCCTTCAAGTAATTTATTATAGGCAGCAGTTTTTTTATTATCTCTGATGTGATTATATTTTTCACTATTTATTTGCCAAAGACATGGTTAATTTCTAAACATATATGAATTCTTCCAAAATCTCGCGAGTTCCATGCCTCTCCGTTGTCTCACTCAAAAACGACAGGGTGTTATAAGTTTGACGCGTCTATGTTGTTGTGTCTGTCTGGGGCATCGTAGCTCCCCAACGGATGAACCGATTTTGATTTTGTTTCTTTTTTTGTTTGAAAGGTGAATTAGTCGGGAGATGGCTGCCGCCACAAAATGGCGGATTACATATTTTTTCACAACACAGTATGGAAATCACATGACAGGGCTTGACTAATAGAATAATGTACACTTTATTGAAAGGGAAAAAGAATAATATTAATTGACGAAATGAAAATAAAGTTTAAAAAGCATGAAATAAAAATCAAACTAAAAATTTCAAAAACCCCCACAAAAAAAAACTTTAAAGTAAAAAATAATTTCTTTTAGTCCTCAAATCCTTTTAGTTTAATATAGGTACGATTCTTTGGCCCAGCGTCATCGCGTCGGGAGACCGCTAAAAATTATTAATCCGCAAATCTTTTGTAATTAGTATATACAAAAGATTTGCGGTCTCCCGAGGCGAAGACGCTTGGCCTTTATTTCTTTTTCGGGTATTTTTTTTAATTTTAAATTTATTTTTTTAAGTCACACAAATTAGTTTGCTTCTGAAACTTGTATACACGCTGCACACACGTTCAAGTAAACTTGCGCAAACGTAAGTTTGCACAAATCGAGAATCGAAAATTTAAAGTTTTTTTAAAACTAAAACAAGATAGTTGCGCCAATTTCTGACTTGTACAAAGTCAGAAATTTGCGCAAGTATCTTCCAACACACGTTACAGTATACTTGTGCATGTCTAAACTTGCGCAAGTAAATCGCTACGTGTGTGACTGCCATAAAAGAAGATTAATCAGTAAAACCAGAGTTTGTTTTCATGAACACTACATTTTTACCTGATACTTGACATTGATAATTTGACGTAGGTACAGTAACAGGTGCGGTGTTGCCAAATCTAAAGATCGACATATTTAGCGGTCGCTATTTTGCTTACGAAAGTTATCGAGTGCTATTTTCTTCAGAACGCACCCGTTAATAAGATCGCTAAATGAAGGTTAAATGTATTTATGTTAAAACTAGTGGACGTCACGCGGTTTCATCCGCGTAGTTCCCTTTCCCGTGGGAGTACGGGGATAACATATTGCCTATGTTACTCCTTGATAATGTAGCTATCCAATGCTAAAAGAATTTTTCAAATCGGTCCAGTAGTTTCGGAGCCTTCAAACAAACAAACAAACAAATCTTTCTTCTTTATAATATTATATAGTATAGATGTATTTTGAAGCCATAAGTATTTGAAATACTAACTACAAATTACCTCAGCGTTATGTATTTGAAATACGAATTACAAATTACATTTATTTTAATTACAAGTAATTCAAATACTGCCCAACCCTGCTCAAATCACTTATATATAGATAGATCCTCCGTTGGAAAGAGTGTCGGATGAAAAGTATTCACCCTTAGCACGGTTCTTTGAGTTGTTTCCAATTTTAGCAATATGGACTTAGGAGCACCACCCCAGGCCGAAACACAATATGACAAGAAGGATTGGCAAAGAGCGACCCTTTTGACAATGAGGTGCTTCAGCCCCATAACGAAGAGTCTTAAATGCGAATATCAGTTTTCTTGCCCTTGCTGTTAGTAGATCTATGTGGGCTAAGAAGCTCAGATTGCCATCAAGAGTTTGGGGGTACGTGTGAGTTTGCCCAAGAGCAGGTGCCGTTTTAATTGGGGAATAAGAACTTAGAGGCTATTTAGATTGGCGAAGAAAATACCAATTCAAAGCTAAATGTTTCGCAAACCCATCTATGAATAGCAAAATGGCTGAAGACCTATTCATTGGTACCCCATACGATGGAAAGGACTATAAAAATCATAACCCTTTCACCGGTTTTGTAATAAAAAAGATTTATATTCCAATTTCGAAGCCGTGATTAATATCCACAACCATGCACCATACAGCTTTGCTGCATCAATAGTCTCTGACTGAAACCGGGGTCGGTCCGTCCGTCGGACGTTGCGAAACTATAAGGGGCAAACGTAGACACTTTTTGTTACCGACAGAACACACCATCACAGAAAAACGTTGTTGCTGTGTCCTGTAACATCTGCCCAGGGAGTGGCTGATTTCATACTGCTTATACAGAAATCAAATATTCATTGGTAGCTGTATCCGACACAAGACACAAAAATGTCTACGTTTGCGCAGCCCTTAGGGGTTCCTTTTTTTACTAATGAAATCTAAAAATAAGGTAAATAGAAAAACAATTAATTTCACATTTTATCTATACATATAATAAAATCGTAGACTAACCGTGTCTGTACATTGAATATTTTTCCATGAAAATTACACAGAAAACTCAGGAAAAAGGTATAAAACACAAAAATGCAATTTTTGAAATTTTTGTCTGTTTGTCTGTGCGTTTGTGGGAGCATCACGCATAAACCACAGATTGGATTGCAAATCTAAGAACTTTCAAATATTAAGTGATAACCCGAGTAACATTTAGCGTTTATTTCATTAAAATCGACCCACAAAATCAAAAGATATTGAATTTTTAAGTTTAGGAAGAAACTTCCTAATGTATTCTGATGAGTCAGAGCGCCATCTATTGAGAAAAAATAAAATGCACGAAAGCATTCAAAATTGTTGTGTTATTCGTGAAACTTTTAATACGTGGCAAAATAAAAGTGACCATTTTTATACCTTTTCGTTATTTATCTTTACAATCGATCCACAAAATCAAAATATATTGAATTTTTAGTTTAGTAAGAAACTTACTGTGTTCTGATCAGTCAGAGCGCCATCTATTGAGGAACCAAAAAATGCATGAAAGCATGAATGTTACACCAAAACACATTCATTGAGTTATTTGTGAAACTTTTAGTACGTAGACGTAGCAAAATAAAAGTAAACAATTTAATACCTTATCGTTATTTATCGTTACATAAGGGCTTCTTATTTAACGTCTTCTGCTGCCAAATATTTTGTCAGTTTACATGGTCGATAGATGGCGTTGCACTGATGACGCGTTTTTCTGAATTGCGGTGTTAAGATTTTCCGCTGGAGACTGACCTCACACGATTATTAAACACTGTCGTAGTTCGTAGGAATTTCGGTTTGGTCTCTGGAAGGTCTTATACGAATAGGGGCCAAAATTGCTTAAATCTCTGAGTTGTGCTGGTTTCGTTTAAAGTGCTTTTATCGTAGAGTCTTAAACTGATTTAGAACTCAGTAGTTTTGTGAAGTACTGGACGGTTCGACTTGCGGATCAGGCCTGTAGGGTTCCGTACCAAAGGTGCTGACAGGACCCTACTTCTAACCCTCCGCGATTGATTCCGTTTAGAGCGAAGCAACGAACGGTTCGATTTGCGAAACATGGCTAATAATAATAAGGTACCGTACCTACCAAAGGTGGTCACGGTGACGGGAGCGATCGATTTTGGTGGGGCTACTCTCTAAGTCCTAAGTCCGTAGTTTCTGGCTTAGTTGCGGACGTATTCTACTCCGTATCACCTACAGACTTACGATTAATCCCGAACCCGAACTGAGAATGAATGACAACACGATTTCACAGTAACTGTCAAATCGAGTTATCATTAGTTCTCTGTGGTTAGGTGATACGGAGTAGATTTTTTTTTACTATAGATAGGCATACGTTTGACCACTATCTCACCTGATGGTAAGCGATGATGAGGTTGAAGATGGAGCACGTTTGCCTAGAAGCAACCTATTCACTTTTGTCTTAAAGACTCCCAGGTTGCCCGCAACTAAGTTTTTAATTCGTGCTAAGTATCAGACGGTTCGATTTGCGAGCCAAGGCAAATTATAGGGTTCCGTGCCAAAGTTGCTAATGGGACCCAATTATTTAAGCCTTCGCGTACGATCTTGATTCCTGCGAACCAAGTCGATTTTTAGGGTTCCGTACCAAGGTTGCTAACGGAACCCTATTTATTAATAAGCCACCGCTGTCCGTCTTCCTTCAGTTTATTAACCGACTTCAAAAAAAGGAGGAGGTTATCAATTCGACTGTTTTTTTTTTAATGTTTGTTACCTCATATTAACCGACTGGATGAACCGATTTTCATGATTCTTTTTTTATTTGAAAGCTGGTGCTTCCCGTGTGGTCTCATTGCCACCACGTCAGGATCTGATGATGGAAACCCTGAGAAATCGAGGGCAACTCTCGAAAATTGTAGGCACGTATTTGGTAAAAACTTGATATTCGTGTGTATATCGGGTGATACTACAAAAGAATGAAAGTTTGGATCAGACCTGATGATGGAGACGACAGAGAGTCAAGGGAACTCCACATCGGTATGTAGGAACTACCAAGTGTTTGGGCTTATTTCATTCGTATTGACGAGACCTTTACACCGAAAGCACTTAGTAAGTTTTATTTTCATAACATAACATCACGCCAGTACGCTGTGAATGGGTACGCAGGTACCACTAAAAAGTGAAAAATAAAAAACTTTTTTACAAAAAATGTAACCGACTTCCAAAACAAAACACTACAAAGTATTGTAGTGTATTATAATGTATTATAATTAAAGTAAAAAAACTTTTGTACTTTAATTTCGGAAGTCGGTGTCAAAAAGCGAAAAAACTAAAAACACCGACTTCCGAAATTAAAGTAAAAAAGTTTTTTTCGTTTTTTTTCTGTCTCGCTGATATAAAAATGTCTTCTAGAAAAAGGTCGAATCTTTCACAATATAGCAAAATTCTCAAAGTCGGGTTTGTCCGAACACTATTCTAACTAACTCGAGAACGGCTCGATAGACCAGGTAGATAGGCTCGACTTTCATAGTTTTTGTGTTTTATTCGGGACGAAGACTAATTCCTTCGTCCGGAATAACATAAATGTAGGTAGGGTAGGTAGGCAGGTAGGTAGGGTAGGTAGACAGGTAGGTAGGGAAGGTAGGCAGGTAGGTAGGGTAGGTAGGCAGGTAGGTAGGGTAGGTAGGTAAGATAGGTGAGGTAGGGTAGCTATGGTAGGTAAGTAGGTAGGTAGGGTAGGTAGGTTAGGGTCGGTAGGTAGAGTAGCCAGTTGACGGGAGCGAAGTCGCGCGGGTCAGCTAGTTCATTAATATGTCACAAGAAGTTGCATTTATTCAAAGTATTTTGATTAAAATGAAAACAATACTTTCGCGTTTCTTTGAACTTAAAACTAGTTGAAAGGTCACATAAGAGTATTCGGGTAGTAAGTTTACGGGCCTCAGCGCGGGCCAGGTTATACTAAGGCCGCGGTTTTTGACCGAGTGGGATGTCGGAGAATAGAATGAAATACTCCATCTCCTGCCAAATCACGTCCGCAATCACGTCAGCACAGCACGAGGGGTCACCCGAGGAGAAGCACACTTGCCACCATGGATAAAACGCAAAAAAGTGCCGCATCTCATCCCAATCTGCTGACTCGTATCGCCATACTCGTCTTGTATCTCTAGGACTATTATCTGAAGGAGAGCAGGTCCACACGGATTTCAACAGGCAGTGGTCAGACGCTCCCAGCGTGGCTGAGACCGATACTTTATTTATTTTTTTAGCTGGGTTTGCTCTTGACTCTAGTCTAGGTCAGAGATTTCAGTGACAAAGTCTACGATGGAGCGAGATTACCCAGAAGTAGCCTGTTCACTTTAATTTTGAAAAGATTAGGGTTGTAACTGAAGTCTCCGAGACGATTCCAGATCAATTGATCAAAATGTTGGGCTCGAGTTGTCTGGCCTTCCTTGAGGGCTCTTCCAAGGTTTAACTTGAGAAATAAATCACCGGTTACATTAAGGGTTTGGTTAGCAGATCAATATGGGGCCAGAATAAGGTCTTGGTTATAATGTCTTATAAAACTTAATTTAAGGGCTCATCTGGCAAAACGAATTCAGTTATGGACTCGTTTGGAATTTCTATCAGGGGTGTTAGGGGGTTTACTGATGGCTTTCCCGCAAGCTTTTCTGAGTGATTTTCAGAGAGCTTTTCTAAGGGTTTCTCTAAGGGCTTTTCTGAGAGCTTGTCTAAGGGCTCATCTGAGGTCTTCTCGGTCGACACTCTTAAGATGTCAACTGCATTGTCGGATTCTGGATCAACATAGTATGCTTCTTCATAGTATGTTTCGAAATCTTGGTATGGGTAGCGTCGGACACCAAACCCACAATCAGTTATGAATGGCCGTCTCCTCCCCATGGGGTAGCGGCTGGAATACCAAACTGGTGCACCTGAAATATGTAAAAAAAATATTTTTAAAATCTACTAGCTGAAACATAAAAACCTCTTTGTTGTAATGGGCTCAGATTCAAGGCATTTAATTACAATTTACCGGCTTTTTCAAATTGTCAAAGAGTGGGTTAATCAGAAAATTGACTCTCGACTGTTTTCTCCTTCAATATTGGACCGATTTAAGAGGTATTACACAAACTGAATAAGAAGGATATATACTGTGTCTCTATGTTTCCCTTTTTGATGATTTATTAACCGTATAAGCACTAGAACTCTTACAAAATGCTCAAAATTGTCCGATAAATTGCTGTCAACAGAGCTCTAGTGTACAAAATAAGCAACTGTAGAGACACAGTATACATCCTTCTTATTCAGTTTGTGAAATATTTCGTAAATCAGTCCAATATTGGAGGAGAAAACGGTCGAGAGCCAAAGCTCGAATTATGACTTTTTACACTCAAAGTACCGCCGCTAGCATTTCCTCTTAAGTTACTTGTTATCATGTGCCAACCAGGCATGAATCCAGACTCTGGGCTGTTCTGACAAATTCCAGATGGACAAAAAAAACCGGCCGAGTGCGAGTCGGACTCGCCCGCCGAGGGTTCCGTACATATTTGTTGGTACATATTACTTTAAATCATTTAATTAAAATATATAGTTTTCAGATTTTTCCCTAAACTTGTAGTATAAGACGATATTACTTGCCAAATTTCATAGGTCAACGGAAAATACCCTATACATTTTGATTCCCTTGAGTCTCTAAATATACGTTTTTTGCGGCATAAACGGCTAAATCTTTTTTTTAAATGTAAACTTAGAAGTTTGATTTTTTCACAGCTTCAAGTGACTGTAGATCCGAGTATATAGTCTAAATTTTAACGCGATATCTTCATGCGTTCCCGAAATAAAGAGTCTTGACAGACAGATGGACGGACGGACGGACAACAAAATGATCCATCCTATAAGGGTTCCTGTCCTGGGAATAGAACCCTGGACCTTATGCTTAGCAATAGAGCTTGTGACTATGATACCAACGAGATAGTAATGAGGTTATGTTATGTTGTATTAATCCGAAAAATACTGTGATAAATAAATGTATTTTACACTTATGTATTTTTTCGTCTAGTTACTAGACGGCGCTGTGTACCGGGGCCCCCAAGCTCAGGGGGGCCTCAGATCCTGATCAGCAAACCTCTTAGTGATCGAGCTAAAAATTCTCTCACCTTCGGAATGTAAATTAAATAGGCTGCAACATAACTTTAAGTTAGTACCTATTGTCGGTCAGAGAGTTAACATTTAGAATTTTCTAAAATTTGGCATATAAGAGCTCATATTTTTTTTAAAAAGCTACAAAAACCAGTAAACAGATATTGAACTTTGAAGTTTTTCACATTTAAAATTGAGGCTTATGAAATATCACAGTTTTTATTTCAATTTATAATAAGTACCGTTTACATTCCATTCAAAATTGAGAATATGAGAGAAAATAATTTATAGAGCATTTTAGACACATAATTACTGCTTCAGAGCCTGTGGTAGTAATAATAATTAATTAATAACTGTCAAAAATGCTCTCTATTCAGTCTCTAACGTGATTTTGCCTATACTACGCTAGTCAAATAAGACAGTTTGTTTACATTTGACTCTTGCAGTATCGACTATCGGCAGTACTACTTTAATCATGACAGCTCGTAGTCTTTGACAACATCATTTGAAATAATACAAGGGAATTTCCCACAAGTTTCGGAAAGAAGTCGAAACTTGTTGAACTTGTTTGATAATCTAATTCGTTTATCGCTGTTTTAAAAAAAAAAGGTTTAGTCCTATTGTAAAAGTTATTCATTTTGACGTGATTATCTACTTTCTTCCCTAAAAGATTACCAATGTTTCAAATGATAAGTTACCCGACTTTTAATCATCACCAAAAAAAAGAAAAAAACTTCCGTTACTGACTGATTTAGTGACTGACAACGCACAGCCGAAACTACTGGTCGTAGAAAGCTGATATTTGGCATGTAGGTTTTTTGGGGAGTGCAGGGGAGCACTAAGAGAGGATTTCCCGAAATTTTTACGGGAACGGGAAATAATGGGATATATCATATCGGAATATGTACGAAGTGGCGGGCAAAAGTCCGCGACTTCGTACATATCCCGATAGCTTAACAGTTACTTACATTTGAACTCCCCCAAAACCAGTAGGATCAGGAACAAGGAACCCTGTAAAAATATTAATGTTAGTGATTGTTATTTTTTAACTACAATGTATTGACTCTTCCAGTGAGGTTACAGAACTCGTGGTCCGAAAAGGTCACTCATGAGTTTCATCATCATCATCATATCAGCCGAAAGACGTCCACTGCTAAACATAGGCTTCCCCCAAACGTCGCCACAACGACCGATCTCGCGCTTCTCGCATCCATCGGTTACCTGCGACCTTCCCCAGGTCATCGGTCCACATTGCGTGAGGCCTACCAACGTTGCGGTACGCGTCTCCAGGAGTCGCCACTCCAGAACTTTCCGGCCCCATCGACCATCTGTTCTGCGAGCCTTCTGATGAGGCCCATTGTAAGCGACCACGTCTCAGTTCCATATGTCATCACTGGCAACACGCACTGGTCATAGACTTTCGTCTTGAGACACTGTGGTATGTGAGACGAGAAGATACCACGCAACAAATGATTTTTATGGTTTTATTTGTGTTAGGTACGGCCGATGAATTTCTTTTCCGTATATTATTACGAATTCCTACAATGTGGCAATTCAAACAAAATCACATTGTAATCAACAGCTCTGTTTTGTTTGTAAAACAACTAGCTGGTTGGTATGTGATGCGGTGGATTATATTAATTGGCTGCGACTACACCTCTATACTACAAGATATTGTAAAGTCTTGCAGGGAATCAGACAGCTTTTAAACACGAAAAGAGTAAATAATGTGATCACTTACGTATAACTTCATTGTCATTTAAATATAAAAAGACCGATATGACCAATTACACTGGTATCTAATTTAATATAGACTTTCTCGTACTAACTGAAATGCAGCTGATAATTGCAAAGCTTTATATACAAATGCGTCGTATGCTTATCGTAATGTGTCGGTGACCTGTGAACTCGTTAAAATACACATAATATTTACTTGACAAAGAGAAGTTTACTATTTTATTTATTTAAGTGCTAAGTTTTATTATAAGAATTAGTATATCTTTCGGGAAGCCCGAAGTGTTATAAAACGCATCTACTAGAACAGTGGTTCTAACCTTAATTTGACACGAGACCACTTTGATTTCTTTGTTGCTAGCACGGACTAGAAATCAAGAATATAATAAAACTTAGTTAATCTTTAAATAGACTTATACCTAGATATTCAAAACTTTGAGCATAGTTAAATTCTTTGAAACCAAAAGCAATGAGCATTGATAATAACTTAAAACTTGAATTTTGAAACCCTTTCCAGACCATAATTTGGCCCTTGAGGACTACCGAATCTGCAGACTACAGGTTAGCAAACACTGAACTAGGGGTATTAACAACGTGCAGTTCTGGGCTTCCGCCGGGTAGGGCGCAGTTCTCGTCAGCAGCCTGGAGTTTAGATTTGGGCCCGTTGAGTGGAATTGAACTCAGTTATTGAGATGTGGAGGTGAGATAGCCAGACGTTTTATATAAAATACTGGTAGTCGGCTACACTCGGTCAGACCAAAAGCTGACACCAACGTAGTTCGGAAAAGGGTGGGCGAACAGATTCATAAGTGGAATTTCAATCGACCCCTTTTTACCTGTATTGCTCCATTGCTGGATAAAGGTCTTCCCCATCCCACAGCCTTCCACTCTTCCCCATCCCATAGACTTCCACACTTCCCCATCCCATAGCCTTCCACTCTTTCCATCTTCCGCATCCCATAGCCTATCACTCTTTTCCATCCCACAGTCTTTCACTCTTCCCAATCCCAAATCCTTCTACACTTCCCAATCCCATAGCCTTCCACTCTTTCCCATCCCACAGCCTTCATGGCGTGACGACTTAGAGGCGTTTATGACCACGTTGTCACGCCAACGTTTCCTAGACTTTCCTCGAAGACGACGCCCTTCCTCTTACACCCACTGCGAAACTGCTTTGTCTCCCATCTGTCCTGATGCATTCTATGTATTTTTATGACCCGTTAAATCCTAAATCCGATGTAATAGAATAGAATAGAATAGAATAGAATAATATTTATTTGCATAAAACATGGTATGTAAGATGGTACAAGAACTACATACAGAGCATACATGTTTTTGCTTAACATTATACGCGTGCAAATTTTTCGTGCATACAATCAATCATTTACATTTTTTTGTCAAAAAACTCTTTAACACTATAAAAACTATTAGTGGACAGCCAATCATGCAATTTACGTTGAAACATTCTGGTATTTAGGATTTTTAGGTCACTCGGTATCTTATTAAATATTTCTACGCACATATACAAACAGCTCTTTTTATATTTGGTCAATCTTGGAATTACATCCAGCGCGAGCCTGTGAGGGTCGCGCCGGTTTCGAGGACGTACATCGTCTGCTTTTGTAAATAACTCCTTATGTTTCCACACAAACATACATATCTCATATATATAAAGAGACGGTAGCGGTAACAAACCAAGTTTTTGAAATACCGGCCGGCAAGAATCATCGGATTGAAGTACGTATAATGCTCTAATACATTTTTTTGGGCAACAAAAGCTCAATTTGGTCGATGCTATTGCCCCACATAATCAACCCATAGCGTAACACCGATTCAACATATGCATGGTACGTTGTTATTGCCGTTTGGATGTTTGTGATGTTCCTAAATTTTTTTAGCGCGTAAACAAACTTGTTTATTCGTTTTGAGACAGAGTCAACATGGGTTTTCCAGTTTACGTCCTGATCCAAAGAAATGCCCAGAAATTTAGTTTGTGTTACTTCAACAATTTTCTTTATATTCATTTTGTAGTTATATTTAGGATTATTCGATCGGTTATACTGTATATATACAGACTTTTCTAGATTTAATGATAAATTATTTTTATTTAGCCATTTAATGAGTATGTCAATTGTATTATTAATGTCAGTTTCATGATCGTCAATTGTATTATTATTTTTATCAGATGTCACAATAATGGAAATGTCATCAGCAAATAATATACATTTATGATTTGTTATTTCAATAATAGAATTAATATACAATAGGAATAAAATTGGGCCTAACACACTTCCTTGCGGGACGCCATATTTGTTGCATTTGAGTTCAGAAGAGTGCGGTGTCATGTCGTTATATCTATCCACTTTTGTAATTATAACACGCTGTTGTCTGTTACTTAAGTATGTCGATATCCATTGAAGTGCAATGCCTCTAATGCCAATTGCCTCCAATTTTTGTAGTATTAGGTCGTGAGATACTAGTTCAAAGGCTTTAGATAAGTCAAAAAACAAACCTGTAGTAAAGTGGTTTTGGTTAATATTAGTCAATATGGTTTTTATAAGAGAGAAGATAGCTAGAGTTGTGGATTTGTTTTTTTTTGGAAGCCAAATTGCTCTTTTTTAATAATATTAAATTTATCGCAGTAGCCTATCAATCTCTTGCACATACACTTTTCAAAAATTTCGATATAATAGGTATTAATGTTATTGGACGATAATTATTAATATCCGACTTTTCACCTTTTTTAAAAAGTGGCTTAACAATTGACACTTTCAATGATTCCGGAAAGGTGCCAAGTGCGAATGATAGATTGATTGAATATGTTATTATAATAATAAGTTCATTGGTGCATGTTTTTATAATCCTCGTATTAATTTCGTCATAACCTGCTGAATTTGTGTTTTTAATGATGTTATTACCGCTCTGACTTCATTCTCGGACACAGGTTTCAGAAACATCGAATGAACTTGTGAACTTTAGTCAGAATTAGTCTTTGTACTTGTGCTAGAAGAGTGTGCTATATTGATATAGTGATTATTAAACGCATTTGGTATTTCAACAGGGTCTGTAAGTACTGTATTGTCAATAAGGATGTTTCCTATATCGTTCTTAAAGTTATTGCCCATGAATTCATCTTTAATTACTTTCCATACCGCTTTGCATTTGTTTTCACTTTTATTGATAAACTTGATATTTGCGTTCTTTTTAGAGTTATATATGCATTTCTGTAAAAGTTTTGAGTATTGAACAATTTTTTTTATAATATTGGTAGCGCAAGAGCCGTTTCGTTTTAGAACTCTTTTTAAGTCCTTTACTTATCCAGTTCTGTTTAATTTTAATTTTGTTTTTTACTTTTACCTTTATTTTAGGGAAGCATAAATTAAAGAACAGGCACAATGTATCATGAAAGGAACTAAATGCTTTGTTTATGTCTTTCTCTGCGTAAGTTTCGGACCAAGATAAATTTTGTAAGCATTTTTTAAACTTCTGCATGTTATCTGAGCTGAAAACTCTTTCATATGCATAGTACGTTGCTTGAGTTCGTGTTTCATGTCTTACGGGGAAGCTCAACATTTGTGCTGTGTCGTGGTCGGATAAATGGAGTAAAGACGTCATAACCCTGAACCTCTAGAACATTAGTCAGTAGTCGTAGTAGTCCTCTATATATTAATCATTACATACTTCCATTATTGTCTCGGACACAACTAGTCTGAATCTGGGGAATAGAAATAAAACACATACTGTAGGTATTATTTCATCTTTAAAAAACACACAAAAGAAGTTAGTTATATTGGTTCTGCATTGAACGTGCATCTCCATACCAGTTTGTACGGAACCTCGGCACGCGAATCGGACTCGCACTTACCCTTTTTTTTTAATCTCATGTTGTTAACGCAATGTAAAATGATAACAGTTGTTATCTGTTTTGGAAATCCCAAAAAGCTATAAACAACTAATTTTATTGTTTATTAAAAAAAAAACTTATATTTCAGACAGAGTCCATTTTTTGGTTAGTATTCAAAAACTTTGTTAGTACTTACATTCTATCTAATTTTAACAAAACTATCATAATTACCTACACCACAGTCACATGTAGGCCTATCCAATGCCCCAGTATGGGGCTGTCCCACCTGTCCGCTATAGCTCTCAGCATGCTGTTGGGGCTGGCGCGTACCCGGCGCATGGTGGCAGCGTATGATTGCGTGAAAGCCATCAATCTCCACCTCCGCGAACATGCACTACAGTAGCGCGGCAACCCCATCAACACCCTAAACGCATTATTATATTGGACTCGCAGAGCGCTGTATGCCCTGTGCGTATAGTTGACCCACAGACGGCATGTATAAAACGACTGACAATACACACCACACCACATATCAAGTTGATCGTTTTATTTTTAGGATTCCGAACAAAAAACGAAACCTTTATGGGACCACTCGGGTGTCTGTCTATTTGTATGTCTGTCCGTCTGTTACAGGCAGTTTTCTCCGGATCCACTGGACCGATTCTATTGAAGTTTGATACACCTATGGACTTTTGTGACTCAAACACGGACGTGTTATGTAAATTATTAAATTTTTAGTGTGGATGTCACTTTTGCGGGTCAACTAGAAAATTAAAAATAAAGTTTTTTGAACAATATCGTGTGACATATCAAATGAAAGGGCTCTTACTGTGAGGATTATAATTATTTTTTTTTAATAATTTAGAAATAAATGGTTTTGAAGTTATGCAAGAAATTAGACGGAAAATGACCATTCCCACCCACTCCCTTCAGAAACTACTGAGCCTAAAATTTTAAAAAGATTGGCCAAGTGCGAATCGGACTCGCGTGCAAAGGGTTCCGAACGAATTTCATTTTTTTTAACGTTATTTTAACACTATAGACTTCTTAAAGGTTTTCCTGTAATGTAAAGGTAAAGATCTATTATTTGCATTTTTTCAAATTTTTTGGGCTCAGTAGTTTCGGAGAAAAGGGTGGGGGAAATGGTCGTTTATCGTCTAATTTCTTGAATAATTACAAAACTATTTATTTTAAAATTATTAATAAAATATAACTAAAACCCTCACAGTTAGCCCTTTCATTTGATATATCACACGATATTGTTCAATTTGTTTTGAACATATTTTTTAATTTGACCCCCAAAAGTAACACCCATGCTAAAAGTTTAATAATTTACGTAACGCGTCTATGTTTGGATCACAGAAGGTGACCCAAACACGGACAAGTTACGTAAATTATATGTGTTCCAAATTTCAACAGGATCGGTCCAGTGGACCCGGAGAAAACTGGCTGTGACAGAAGGACAAACAGACAGACAGACAGGCAGACATCCGAGTGATCCTATAAGGGTTCCGTTTTTTGTTCGGAACCCTAAAAATGAAGATATTACATCTTTAAACATATAAGATGTCTATAGTGTTAAAATAACATGTCACAAAAATGAAATTTGTTCCGAGCCCTTTGCACGCGAGCCCGACTCGCCAGACTAAATAGAGTTTGAGACATTGTGTTCTCAAATTCGAATTCTAAAAGCAGCAACCAGGGGTAAGAATAGAGAGTCTGCAGACGGCGTGCGTCGGGGCGGTTGTCTGATACGAATAAGAACCAAGCCCGGGTAGACGGAGCGTTATGTTCCACGCGTTCCTCAAAGAGATGTCAACATAGCAGACGGGATCCGTTAGGGCTAGTGCTTCCCAGGATTACGGAATTTGTTCGAAAAAGTCACCGCGGCCCTGGCACGCAAAGGGCATTAGGAGGAACACGGATTGGTTTTAGTCAGTAAGAGTCTGACACTCCCTTCTGCTCTACCAAGAGCAAGAAGAGTCATTTGATGATTTCCCATCCTATAAAATGGGGTAAGAATAGAAATTAAAAACATAGCGATAGTTGCAATATTTTAATATTAAAAAATACAAATGAATAAAATCAGTTAAATATTTTTATCACTGAAAAGGGGTTTTCTGTAGACAATTCTGATAGGTTTTCAGCGGGCCAATCATCGAATGGGCTGACTGTCGAATAATCAGACAAGTTCTCCGACGAACTCTTTTCAGAGTTAGGTGAAGGTTTGGTAAAGAGTTTGTCTGAGCGGTTTTCCGAGGTGTTCTCTACAGGCTTGGGCTCTAAGGGCTTCTCATCGGTCACATCCTGAGGTTCGTCTCCAGGCATCTTTACAGGATTGGTCGCGGTCACGGCCAGTGATGGCCTTACCGTTGACTTCTCAACTGGATTATCTGTTACCTTCTTAACGGTCATAATCTGAGAGTTATCTTCAGGCATCTTTACAGTAGCTGCCGCAGTCACGTTTATGGCCAGAGTTGGCTGTACCGTTGACTTCTCAAGTAGCTCTTCAACAAGATTGTCAGCGTGCTTATCTAGTGGTATATCTGAAGGCTTCTCTGTAAACTGAGCTACAAGTTCTTCTGTAGATTTATTTTTAGGCTTTGCTGTTGTCTTCTCTACTAGTTTATATATGGGCGTCACTACGTTCAAGGGCTTGTCTTCGGTGTTGTACATAGGCGGAGGCTTTGCTGTTGTCTTCTCTACTAGTTTATATATGGGCGTCACTACGTTCAAGAGCTTGTCTTCGGTGTTGTACATAGGCGGAGGGTTTGCTGTTGTCTTCTCTACTAGTTTATATATGGGCGTCACTACGTTCAAGAGCTTGTCTTCGGTGTTGTACATAGGCGGAGGGTTTGCTGTTGTCTTCTCTACTAGTTTATATATGGGCGTCACTACGTTCAAGAGCTTGTCTTCGGTGTTGTACATAGGCGGAGGCTTTGCTGTTGTCTTCTGTACTAGTTTATATATGGGCGTCACTACGTTCAAGGGCTTGTCTTTGGTGTTGTACATAGGCGGAGGCTTTGCTGTTGTTTTCTCTACTAGTTTATATATGGGCGTCACTATTTTCAAGGGCTTATCTTTGGTGTTGTACATAGGTGGAGGCTTTGCTGTTGTCTTCTCTACTAGTTTATATATGGGCGTCACTACGTTCAAGGGCTTGTCTTTGGTGTTGTACATAGGCGGAGCATTTGGAATAAAATGCCTAGTACTGTACCGGGGATTGTAACCGGGGAAGGCACGGGAGCTGTGTCGGGATCCAAACCCAGAACAGTGCCGAGAACTGTATCTGGAACCGTGCCAAGTACAGTGACGGGAATCACGCCACGGATGGTATGTATAGTGGCGCGGCTGGTACCCATGTCCATGCCTGCTATACATGCCAGGAGATCTGTAAGGTGAACGATGTCTTGATGATCCATATTGAAGACCATGATGATGTCTATGTCGGCTCCTTGTTCTAGTGTACGGTGCACCTGAAATCAATTAAGTTATTAATTAAATTGTTAAAAATTTTACATGATCCAACAGTGGGACAATAATCTATACTAATATATAAAGCTGAAGAGTTTGTTTGTTAGGCTATTTATCATCACGCTAAGACTAATAGGAGCGGAGCAGTAATGAAAATTGTGACGCAGGTGAAGATGCGCGGGTCAGCTAGTCCTTTAATATAGGTAACAAATGTTTGCATTCACAACTCTGTCACAGTATGTCAAAAACGGCTATTACACTTTGTCGACTGCGACTGCTATGCAAATCAGCTTTCATACTATAGGAACGACTAATATATGTATATGAAACAGCTGCTATGTAGAAACATTTATGTTTGCATGACTCGATAAAAGATAGGGAATCCCCGTTTTGTTGCTTTTTTAATATTCTGAATTCTACAAACACATAATAATAAAATTAAAGGAAATTAGTTACAAAGAGAAAGTATCAAGAGACAATGTTGTTGATAAGATGCATAATAGGACTAAAATCACATCTATCAGCGAACTTTTTCAGGAGACTGCCGCGTAATCATCCCCTTAAACATTGCCAATATGTTAAAATTCATTCTGTATACGAATTTTCCAGCCCCAGCATTGTGCTGAGTGATGGCCGTTTTGTACAGCCGGTCGATTCTGTAAACGTGTCGCAGTGAAGGCTTAGGTGACGTGATCACGAAGTGAGCTGTCAATCCATATTGATAACTTGGATAGACAACTCACTTCGTGATCACTTCACCCAAGCCGACATGTTTACAGAACCGCACTGCTTATGTGACGCTTTTATTGAACATGCGTCATACTTGGTTCAAATTAACTTTTATTCTTTCTTTATTTCTATTTATTGCTTTGCAAAAAGATCTGCAAAAAAAGCATAAAAGTGTTACTTACAGTTGTATTCTTCTAAAAGCACAACGATCAGGAACAAACATACCTGAGACAAACAATATAATCGGTTAGTAAGATTCACAAAATAAAATTGGATAGAAAAATATTGAGGGTATCGTGCTTTTGAACGATTGTGAAAATCAGACAACAGTTAGGCTGCGTTTCCACCAAGAATGTGTTCGTTAAGAACCAATAGAATCGCTTGCGCTGAGCGAGTATAGGTAAATGAAGCGATTCTATTGGTTCCTAACAAACACATCCCTCACTGTCTGCCTATTCAGTCAAAATGACACCGTGAAAACTTAGAACGCGCGGCTGGCCGCTTTTCCAGTTTAATAGGCAACGGCTAGTGATTGTACACACATAACCGCCATTATATGACAAGCGGTTGCTTATTAAACTAGAAAGACGCAGTTGGCCGCCCATGCGGCTGACCGCTAGTGCTTAGGAGGGCTAAGGTGCAGTGAGCCGTCAATTTGTAACTTTCGATGGAATGTCAGCCGGTGAATTTGATATTCCTAAAGTCTCAGATTTTACAGAATACCACTAAAGCAGTGCGATTCTGTAAACATCTCACCTTGTAAACTTCGATGAACTGAGGTGTCAATCCATACAGCTGGTCTATTATGTCAACATTTCACCGTGTTATCTTAGGTGGAGTGAGCATAAAGTGAACTGCCACCCCATCTTGTTTGTATAGATTGACAGCTCACTTCACGTTCACTCAACCAAAGCTTACAGGGTGAAACTAGGTTGTCAAAATCGCACTGCAGATAAAATAGAATGACAATTGACTTCATGCTCATTCCACAAACGTTTACACGGTGAGATGAAACAGCAGTGCGAATCTGTAAATATGTCGAAGTGAAGGCTTGAGTGAAGTGAGGTGTCAATCCATGTTATCAAGATGGAATGACAGTGCATTTCGTGATCACTTCACCCAAGCCTTCACTTCGATAATTATGCTTATAGAATAGACCGGCAGTTCACCTCGCACTCACTTCTTCTCAGTTTTCAGGGTGAAATGTATACAGAATAGCACACCCGAGAGACACCCCTGAGTGCACTTTTTAAAATACCGATACAATATAGAACTTTACTAACTGCACAAATTTTTATTACTTCTTAATTGCCTCTGTGGTCGAGTGGCTTAGGCGTTGGCCTTGTGACCCGGTGGTCGTGGATTCGATTCCCACGGGAAGAGCATACTTTGTAAAGTTGTTTCCCAGTTTGGCTAGGACATTGCAGACTTGAATCACCTGATTGTCCGATAAAAAGCTGATTCCGTGCTTCGGAAGGCACGTATAAGCCGGTGGTCCCGGCCGCCAAATGGCGGTCATCATATAAATCATGCCAGAGGCCCCTGAGGCGGTTTAAAAACTCTGACAATAGGGTGTGTGGGTTCGCTAGACTTTACTGCCCACACGATAAGAAGAAGACTGGACAAAATTGCGTCTCATTGTGTAATGATAATGAATAATGACCTTAGGGAGCTTAGTCTTAAAGCCGGGTTCACATTATTGCGTTGTGCCACCTTCGTTGGCAGCTTCAGATGCAGTTGATTAACTACAAAATTCAGATAACACGTAGCCTTGACTAGTTTCGCTTGATTGGTGTCTCCCGCGCCACGACATACCTACCCCGACACAGTAACATGAATGTAATAGGTAAATTAAACACAACTTACGAGTAACTTCATCGTTAAAACACAAATGTAACTAAACACACTAACAGTTCAAAAGATCTTCTTTGACTGAGTCACCACTGATACCCGCAAAACTATATATCTACATTAATTAAGATTGTAGTGAACCTTTGAACTCGTACAAACATAACATAAATATTATTTACATACAGAAGATAAGTTACTGCAAATTAAAAATTACGTTATCTTTTATTTTTACCAAGAACTTTATAAAAATTTACCGGGCTTTTTGGAAAATACACATTTATTTTTATTTATTAAACAGTTTGTGTACACACATTTAACAAATATTATGTAGATTATGTTGTGATGTATATAGGTTTTTCCTGTCAAGTATTCTCCGTAGCTATTCAGTAGACAGTATGAATCAGTAACCTACATATAACCGGCGAAATCGGTAGGTATCATGCTAAAGAGAACTGTATAGCATGGACTAGCAGAAAAGTAACCCTGTCTGATTATAAACACTCGTACGATCTTAAAATAGATTTTGAACACTTGTGCGCTTATGTGAACTTAAATCGTTTTTTTTTTTTAAGGCAAACCAACTAAATACTTACAAAGGCTTTCACAGCACGTCATATCATTTATAAATACAATAGCATTGCATGCATCTATATCATCGTTTCAAATATCAGAACCTTAAATTATTATGAATGTCTAGATATGATGACAAGCGTCATTATTATTTTTGGCGCACGTTTTAAAAACTGCAAGGGTTAAAGGAACTGTCAGCAGTTTGTTCGTTAAAATCGTGCCATTTTGTGGTGACATCATATATATCTAGAAAACTTAACCAATTTTATAAAGGCGAAAGTGAGTGTGCTTGTTTGTTACTTACTCTTTCACGCCTAATTGGGTTAAGTGATTTTGATGAATCTTCGTTTAGACAGTTTGGCATGGATACGATTATATTATGCTACTTTTTATTGCAAAAATCTATATTAGAGCGAGCGAAGCCACTTCCAAAAGCTGTTTTTTTTAATATAATCTAAACAAGCAACTTTTGCTATGTTCCAGTTTAAAGTTTCCAAAGGCACATGAGAATTGAGATGCTCTTGTGTCCCTAGAAAAGATCACACACTGGCGCATCTTCTGGCGATAGTAAATACCAAGCATTTTTAAACAAGACGTTCAACTCAAGTCGCAGTATCAATTCATCGACAACGTCAAAATATGTAGATTTATAAGTCTTTTTGATAGATCGAAACGTCAACATTAAACGTTCCCCAAAAACACGGTCCTGCGCCATTGAAATTGACATTGATCTGGGTAATATGAACATTTTAGTCGTTCGTTGTTATATTAAAAATTACACCCTCACCATTACAGGTCGAGAGGTGACCACAGTCGTTTGCTCCTTCCGGAGTGGCTCTGCTGGAGGCCTCGACGCCCTTAGTCCGCAACACCTAAAGGATCTTATCTGTTCAGGCGCCGGGGAAGCTGGTGCGTTGCTTTTGAAGGAGCTCACGGCTCTGATTAACCTAATGCTCTCCGGCAAGGTAAACGAGGCCGTCATCGACGTCTTATACGAGGTCAACTTATGTGCCCTACGCAAGAGAGATGGCGGTATTCGTCCCATTGCCGTCGGAACTACTTACCGTCGTATGGCAGCCAAGATTTGTTGTAAATTTTATAGTAAGGTAGTTTCGGTAAAATTTCAGCCCCTGCACTTGGGTTACGGCTCCAAAGGGGGTTGTGAGGCTGCCGTACACGCACTGTCGACCTACGCAAATTCTGGCAAAGGAGAGGTCATCCTGAAGGTTGACATCAAAAATGCATTTAATTCGGTAAATAGGGACACCTTGTTGGCAGAATCTAAAAAATAAATTGACTTCATTCCATTGGTCTTGATCTGAATTTTTCTAAATGCGAATTATTTTTACTGACAGTACTGACCGACAATTCACACTTTCAAAATTTAACGCAATAGCCCCTGGAATCAAAATTATGGACAAAAGCTCTTTTCGCCTCCTTGGGTCGCCAATCTTTGAGAATTCCTTTCCCAATTTTGTCGAAGAAAAAATTCAAAATTTCAAAGACGTTTCGTAAAAGATTGTTAAAAATTAACATGCATTCGGCTATCACCATAATTCGTTACTGCTGTTTCGGTCGTAAATTGACATATTTCCTTCATGCTTCCCATATGTGGAAGCACCCTCACCTTTTAGAAATAATGGACCAAATTATCAAGCATACACTATCTTCAATTTTAAATGTGACCATGGACGACTGAGCTTGGGCTCAAGCTACTCTTCCCATTCGTATGGGAGGCCTCGGTGTCCGCAAAATTACCAGTATTAGCACTGATAAATTAATCAGGAATATCCTAGCTTCCACGCTGATTGATTTTGATGTGCCGTGATTCGCTTGCCCGAATGTAAATCTACCCGACAACATGATGGGTTGTCGGGTAGATTTACATTCGGGCAAGCGAATCACGGCACATCAAAATCAATCATCAAAACCAGAGACAGTGGGATGAGCCGCTCTGCAGAGAAGTTCAGAGGAACCTTAAAGCCACTTCTGCTTCTACTGCGGAGCGTGCGCGCCTGCTGGCTGTGGGTGAGTGGGAGTCGGGCCTCTGGCTTCACGCACTACCGTCGTCGAACATAGGCACCTTGATCGACAATACAACTTTCCGCCTCGCTGCTTCTTTCGCTTAGGTGCATCATGTTGTTCTCCCCATCGTTGTCACTGTGGCGAAGCTGTCAGTAGCCTCGGGCACCACGGCCTCTCATGCAGTCAAAGTGCGCTTTGCACGGCACGCAAACATCAACGACATTATCCGACGAGCTCTTGTCGCCGTCAGCGTTTCAGCCGTACTAGAACCCAATGGCCTGCCACGCGACGACGGCAAGCGACCGGACGGTATATCTTTGTTTCCATGGAAGATGGGTAGGCCTTTAGTGTGAGACGCTATATTCTTGCGCCATCCCATCTTCCTAGTTCGTCGTCCTGTGCTGGTACTGCCGCTGAGGCTGCTGAGAACCTCAAGCGGCGGAAATATAAAACCTTGTTGGCAATTATATTTTTGAGCCGTTTGGGGTTGAAACTCTTGGACCGTGGGGTCCGAGTGCTCATGCCTTATTTAAAGATCTTTCTAAACGCTTAGTTGACACTTCGCGTGACCCAAAGGCTGGCTTTTACCTCGGACAGAGGATAAGCATTGCCATACAACGTGGCAATGCCGCCAGTCTTTTGGGCTCACTTCCAGTGGACAGCGATGCGGACGAATTTTTTGACGCCTTATTTTAGTTAGGATTTTTTATTTTAAGTGTATATATTAAGTATAGTTTAATTGAATAAAGAATTATAATATTTCAAAAGATCGCTTTTTTTAACCGACTCCCAAAAAGGAGTAGGTTCTCAATTCGGTGGGTATTTTTTTTTATTTATGTACACCGATTACTCCGAGGTTTCTGATCCGATTTCTGTGATTCTGAACAAAACACTACAAAGAATAAAATAACCTTAATTTCGGAAGTCGGTGTTAAAAAACAAAGAAAAAAAGCCAAAAACACCGACTTCCGAAATTAAGGTTATTTTATTCTTTGTAGTGTTTTGTTTGGAAGTCGGTTACATTTTTTTGTAAAAAGTTTTTTATTTTATTAAAATAAATCCAAAATCTGTGTGAATTCTGTGATAAACGGTGTGCGGCAAAGAGGGAACGAATGCTCATGGTTATTTGGTCAGGGAAACGCCTTAAGTGTTGGTGAGTTTTAGTTCAATGTTCTCAGCATAACATAACGCCTTCTTGCGACTAATTATAAAACTCAGACCGCAACTATTCAATGACACATGATTTTATTTACTAATAAGTTCTGCCATTATTATTTTTTTCCAACATGACAGCTGGCCCCCCCAAGTGCACTCGCGCGTTCCGTCATTTGTGACATTCACAATTGATATTGGAGCACTGGGCCTTTGGGCGTGGGCCAATGTTATTGTTAATTATTATTAATTATATGTATTGTATTTTTTCATAATTTATTTATTTTATCTGTATCTATTATATTACTATTTCGTATGTGTTACGTAAGTAAATGCGTCCGTGGCATCACAGGCCCTATCATAAAACCAGCGCTGTGTTATTTATGTTTAAATTTCGCGGCCTATGCCGAGATAGGGACCTTTTTGACCTCGCACTGACTAAAATTATTATTGACTAGCTGATGCCTGCGGTTTCGCCCGCGTGGATGTCGGCGAAACCGCCCAGGCGACTTATTTTTTTCCGATATACATATTTTAGCCAATGTACACGAAAACTTGAGAATTTATATACTCAAACCTTCCTCGAGAACCACTCTATCCATTGGACCAACAGCATGAAAATCGGTGTAGTAGTTTTTGAGTTTATCGCGAACAGACAGACAGACGCGGCGGAAGACTTTGTTTTATAATACTAGGCATGCCTTTTAAGTTTTGTCGTTTGAAGAAAAAAACACAACTAGAACCTTATAGTACTTTTTATTGTTTTTCAAAGTATTCACCACGTGGCTTAATACACTTATGTTTCTCTTTAAAAATGCATCATTCTGTTACAATTTCATACTTTTAATAGATAGAGACGAGCCGCCTGACCCGTTCCGTCGTCGTGTTTAGGGTTCCGTATCCAAAGGGTAACCAACGGAACCCTATTAATAAGCCTCCACTGTCCGTCCGCCCGCCTGTCAGCGGGCTGTATCTCAAGAACCGTAATAGGAAGACAGTCGAAATATTCAGTGTGTATTTCTATAAAACAAAAAAATACTTTAAGGGGGCTCCCATACAAGAAACCTGTTATTTTTCGGTTTATGGTACGGAACCCTTCGAGAGAGAGTCCGACTAGCACTTGGCTGGTTTTTTGTACTTTTTCAGTAATTATAATTGAATAACTACTTCACTATGTTTGATAAACTATCTGTTTAACATAAATAATTACATTGATAAAGAATGAAAGAAAGAAAGCTTAAAGCTAAAGCTAGCTTAAGGCTGTAAGGTGTTATGATAATAATTCATTTATTTCTTAATTATCCAAATACATAATACACAACCCAATAATTAAAATGTCAATAGATAATTAATTAATAGCAAAAATTAAACCATATTAAAATATATTAAATATATATAAATACAAAATATATTTAGAACTAGCTGACCCGCGCGGCTTCGCTCCCGTCATCTGGCTACTCTACCTACCGACCCTAACCTACCTTCCCTACCTACATACTCATTCTTTTTTTTTTGTATTTTAATTCTTATTATGCTATTCCGGACGAAGAAATTAGTCTTCGTCCGGAATAAAACACAAAAACTATGAAAATCGGTCGAGCCGTTCTCGAGTTAGTTAGAAAAGTGTTCGAACAAACCCGACTTTGAGAATTTTGCTATTTTGTACTATGCTTAAAGTCGTGTTTTTTATGTATTGTTTGTTTTTTTCTTTCTATAAGTGACCCTTTATTCATTTTGTTATCAGAAGGCAAGAGAAAACCATGTAAAAGTACAAAATGGCAAAACGACATCCTTACTTTTACTCAAGAAAAAAACTATTTATGGTTTACAAGACGATATACACGACATTATTAGCCAAGATAGTGATGATGATGCTACTTACGATGTGTTTATCTACCACCCAATCCAGACGTTATCACCGATGAAGAGGAAGGTGGAGACGACGACTTATACGAACATGGATAACCTGAAGACGTTCCTGCTTGCCGGCAACATTTATAAGTTGTTCCTCACAGACATACCACTGTCCACTGTTGAAGATGAATGGAGCAGTGGTGCCGATGAACCCCTCATAACATTCGCATCATCTACTTGACGAAACGTGCCAAAGAGAAGAAGAGTTCAACTATTGGTTAGGTGCCAACTTGGAGAAAATATGTGCCTTTTTACTCCGTTTCTCGGTCTACTACAGAGCAAATGTCTAGTGAAGAACGACGTGCTAATTTTTCGGATATCCTAAAGGGCACCCCTGTTCAAGTTTTTGAGCATCTTTTTGACGATGAAGTGCTAGGGCTTATCGCAACGCAAAGCAAAAAATATGCTGGACAAAACAATAGGCACGAAAAAGTTTCTACCAAAGAGGAACTCCGTAAATTATTGGGCATTCTTATAATTACTGGTTACCATAAATCACCTAGAGAAAGTCATATTGGAGCTTAGATGACGATCTCGGTGTACCAGTAGTTTCAGAGTGCACGTCAAGAAACAGATTCTTGGAAATAAAAAGGAACCTATGTCTACTTTTAAAATTTTCAAATTGCGTCCACTTTGTGATCTTTTACAAAAAAAAAATTGTCGATATGGAATGTTACATGGAGACTAGAAATCCAGATGATCGTCTGGAACAGCTAGTGTTTCGCAGACACATAGCACGAACGTATTTGAGCCAATAAAAACAATAAAACAAGACGTTCTTTCCTCTGGATTGAACGGATTAAATAGAAAAAAATATGGGCATAACCCAAAAATATGTACCGAACCAACAGAGATGTGTTGTGTGTTCCAACCGGGTCAAAAGAGCATGTGACAAGTGCCTAAAAACACTACGCCTGGATAGAGGATGCTTTGCCCAATATCACTTCTAAGCGCCCATTGTACTAAACTTAGTACACCCCTAAAAATACAACTTCCGATTATTTTTTGTTTCTTTTTTCTATACAGTGTCTCAATTAAAGTGTTAGATTAACTATATCAAAAATTGTTTACGTAAAATTTTAGATGGTTTATATTTGGGCGTTAATGGGTTAAGACAAAAGTGAACAGGTTGCTTCTAGGCAAACGTGCTCCATCTTCGACCGCATCATCGCTTACCATCAGGTGAGATAGTGGTCAAACGTATGCCTATCTATAATAAAAAAAAAATCTACTCCGTATCACCTAACCACTGAGAACTAATGATAATATGATGTGACAGTTACTGTGAAATCGTGTTGTCATTCATTCTTAGTTCGGGTTCGGGATTAATCGTAAGTCTGTAGGTGATACGGAGTAGAATACGTCCGCAACTAAGCCCGAAACTACGGACTTCGGACTTAGACAGTAGCCCCCCCAAAATCGATCGCTCCCGTCACCGTGACCACCTTTGGTACGGTACCTTAAATTATTATTAGCCTTGTTTCGCAAATCGAACCCGAACGGTTCGATTTGCGAAACAAGGCTAATAATAATTCTTCGCTCTAAACGGAATCAATCGCGGAGGCTTAGCAGTAGGGTCCCGTCAGCACCTTTGGTACGGAACCCTACAGGCCTGGGGGGCTACTCTCTAACGAAATCCGTAATTCTACTCCGTATCACCTACAGACTTACGATTAGTCCCGAACTCGAACTGAGAATGAATGACAACACGATTTCACAGTAACTGTCAAATCGTGTTATCATTAGTTCTCAGTGGTTAGGTGATACGGAGTAGAAAATGCCCGCCCGCAACTAAGCCCGAAACTACGGATTTCGTTAGAGAGTAGCCCCCCAGATCCGCAAGTCGAACCGTCCAGTACTTCGCAAAACTAAATCAGTTTAAGACTCTACGATAAAAGCACTTTAAACGAAACCAGCACGACTCAGAGATTTATGGTCCCTAACAGTTAAGACCTTTCAGAGACCAAATCGAAATTCTTTCGAAACACGACTGTGTTTAGAAATTGTGTGATTGTCATTCTCCAGCGGAAAATCTTAACACCGCAATTCAGAAAAACGCGTCATCAGTGCAACAGATGGCGTTGTAAACTGACAAAATATTTGGCAGCGGAAGACGTTAAATAAGAAGCCCGTATGTAACGGTAAATAACGATAAGGTATTAAAATGTTAACTTTTATTTTGCTACGTCTACGTATTAAAAGTTTCACAAATAACTCAATTAATATGTTTAGGTGTAACATTCATGCTTTCATGCATTTTTTGGTTCCTCAATAGATGGCGCTCTGACTAATCAGAATACATAAGGAAGTTTCTTACTAAACTAAAAATTCAATATATTTTGATTTTGTGGATCGATTGTATCGATCAATAACGAAAAAGTATAAAATGATCACTCTTATTTTGTCACGTATTAAAAGTTTCACAAAGAACTCTACAATTTTTTCGTGCATTTTATTTTTCTCAATAGATGGCGCTCTGACTCATCAAAATACATTAGGAAGTTTCTTCCTAAACTTAAAAATTCAATATCTTTTGATTTTGTGGGTCGATTTGATGAAATAAACGCTAAATGTTACTCGGGTTATCCCTTTATATTTTTAAGTACTTAGATTTGCAATCTAATCTGTGGTTTATGCGTGATGCTCCCACAAACGCACAGACAAACAGACAAAAATTTCAAAAATTGCATTTTTGTGTTTTATACCTTTTTCCTGAGTTTTCTGTGTAATTTTCATGCAAAAATATTCAATGTACAGACACGGTTAGTCTACGATTTTATTATATGTATAGATTAAGTAATAGACTACTGTTAGTTTTAATTAATTTTACATCTGTCTGTTTTGTGCAAGTCCCAAATAAACATTTTTCTTTCTTTCTGATTGAGAGGTGGTCCACATGTTTGTGGATGTTCGTTTTTCGAGAGCGATGGTGTGATCGCGACTCGTGGCCTATAGTGGCCATAGTGGGTGAAAACCCCACAATGCGCCACAAACATGGAGGATGCACGTATTCGAGAGCAATGTACTCTTCCGGGAGAAAATTGCTGCTCGTGGTCAGTAGTGAAGCCAGTATTCGAGGGCGATGTACTCTTCAGAGAGGAAAATTGCTGCTCGTGGTCAGTAGTAACCGTGGAACGGCCGTGAGAGCCGTGGCGTTAGAGTTGTTTACTTGTGTGAGGGGTTCCCCGAGGCTTTGTTGTGATAGATTTGATTTTTGGTGTGAATAACGATGGTATATGGCTCTGGGTTATGTTTTCAATGTTTCAAAAGGTTTCAAAGCTTTTTTTATTGTGTGTGATAACTGGAAAGTAAAGTTTTGTGAAAAGAATTAAATGATTGAGGATAAATTTTTCTGAGCCTTATTGTGGTCAGCAGTAGCGGCTTTAGGGCTGGGCGACCCGGGCGGCCACCCGGGGCGCCGGCAACTTAAGGGCGCCAGGACATACAGGGCTCTGCGCGCGCCAGCTTGACTTAACCACTTAATTTGCATACCTACATATTTCTTTCGAAATAAAGAAAAACTGAAATTATTGTTACCTACTAAATTCACCGTAGTAACTTTTATAATCTTATTTTGTAGGAATAACTGGGTATGAGCAGGGTCATAGCTAGGGTCCTGAGCGCCCCTGGCAAGATTCGAATTTTACGCCCCCCAATTCCTGTTTTTACCTGATTGCCGCAGGAGGGTACCTAATATTTTTCCAGAACATTGTATATTTCTAGAGCACAAAAATTTGTGTTATGTTATGATATGTTAAAAATAAAGGAAATCGAGGTTTGTGGTGTATGGGGCGCCTTTGGGACACAGGTTTAATTATTATATTCTGGCACTACTTTCCTTTTTCTTATTTGTTATGGGTTTGTTCTTGACTCTAGTCTAGGTCAGAGATGACCTAGACTAGAGTCAAGACGATGGAGCGAGCTTACCCAGAAGGAGCCTGTTCACTCTGACTTTAAAGACATGAATAGAATAGAATAGAATAGAATAGAATAGAATAGAATAATATTTATTTGCATAAAACATGGTATATAAGATGGTACAAGAATTACATACAGAGCATACATGTTTTTGCTTAACATTATAAGCGTGCAAATTTTTCGTGCGTACAATCAATCATTTACATTTTTTTGTCAAAAAACTCTTTAACACTATAAAAACTATTAGTGGACAGCCAATCATGCAATTTACGTTGAAACATTCTGGTATTTAGGATTTTTAGGTCACTCGGTATCTTATTAAATATTTCTACACACATATACAAACAGCTCTTTTTATATTTGGTCAGTCTTGGAATTACATCCAGCGCGAGCCTGTGAGGGTCGCGCCACACAAACATACATATCTCATATATATAAAGAGACGGTGGCGGTAACAAACCAAGTTTTTGAAATACCGGCCGGCAAGAATCATCGGATTGAAGTCCGTATAATGCTCTAATACATTTTTTTTGGACAACAAAAGCTCTATTTTGATCGGTGCTATTGCCCCACATAATCAACCCATAGCGTAACACCGATTCAACATATGCATGGTACGTTGTTATTGCCGTTTGGATGTTTGTGATGTTCCTATTTTTTTTAGCGCGTAAACAAACTTGTTTATTCGTTTTGAGACAGAGTCAACATGGGTTTTCCAGTTTACGTCCTGATCCAAAGTAATGCCCAGAAATTTAGTTTGTGTTACTTCAACAATTTTCTTTATATTCATTTTGTAGTTATATTTAGGACTAGCTGACCCGCGCGGCTTCGCTCCCGTCATCTGGCTACTCTACCTACCGACCCTAACCTACCTACCCTACCTACCTACTTACCTACCCTACCTACCTACCATAGCTACCCTACCTTACCTACCTGCCTACCTACCTACTCATTCTTTTTTTTGTATTTTAATTCTTATTATGCTATTCCGGACGAAGAAATTAGTCTTCGTCCGGAATAAAACACAAAAACTATGAAAATCGGTCGAGCCGTTCTCGAGTTAGTTAGAAAAGTGTTCGAACAAACCCGACTTTGAGAATTTTGCTATATTGTGAAAGATTCCACCTTTTTCTAGAAGTCATTTTTATATTAGCGAGACAGAAATAAAACGAATAAACTGAAGGAAGACGGACAGCGGTGGCTTATTAATAAATAGGGTTCCGTTAGCAACCTTAATACGGAACCCTAAAAATCGACTTGGTTCGCACGAATCAAAATCGTACGCGAAGGCTTAAATAATAGGGTCCCATTAGCAACTTTGGCACGGAACCCTATAATTTGCCTTGGCTCGCAAATCGAACTGTCTGATACTTAGTACGAATTAAAAACTTAGTTGCGGGCAACCTGGGAGTCTTTAAGACAAAAGTGAACAGGTTGCTTCTAGGCAAACGTGCTCCATCTTCGACCGCATCATCGCTTACCATCAGGTGAGATAGTGGTCAAACGTATGCCTATCTATAATAAAAAAAAAACTACTCCGTATCACCTAACCACTGAGAACTAATGATAATATGATTTGACAGTTACTGTGTGTTGTCATTCATTCTTAGTTCGGGTTCGGGATTAATCGTAAGTCTGTAGGTGATACGGAGTAGAATACGTCCGCAACTAAGCCCGAAACTACGGACTTCGGACTTAGAGAGTAGCCCCCCCAAAATCGATCGCTCCCGTCACCGTGACCACCTTTGGTACGGTACCTTAAATTATTATTAGCCTTGTTTCGCAAATCGAACCGTTCGTTGCTTCGCTCTAAACGGAATCAATCGCGGAGGCTTAGCAGTAGGGTCCCGTCAGCACCTTTGGTACGGAACCCTACAGGCCTGGGGGGCTACTCTCTAACGAAATCCGTAGTTTCGGGCTTAGTTGCGGGCGGGTGTATTCTACTCCGTATCACCTGCAGACTTACGATTAGTCCCGAACCCGAACTGAGAATGAATGACAACACGATTTCACAGTAACTGTCAAATCGTGTTATCATTAGTTCTCAGTGGTTAGGTAATACGGAGTAGAAAATGCCCGCCCGCAACTAAGCCCGAAACTACGGATTTCGTTAAAGAGTAGCCCCCCAGATCCGCAAGTCGAACCGTCCAGTACTTCGCAAAACTACGATAAATGCACTTTAAACGAAAGTCGAAACCAGCACAACTCGGAGATTTAAGCAATTTTGGTCCCTAACAGTTTAAGACCTTTCAGAGATCAAACCGAAATTTCTACGAACACGACTGTGTTTAAAAATCGTGTGAGGTCATTCTCCAGCGGAAAATCTTAACACCGCAGTTCAGAAAAACGCGTCATCAGTGCAACGCCATCTATCGACCATGTAAACTGACAAAATATTTGGCAACGGAAGACGTTAAATAAGGGCTTCTTATTTAACGTCTTCCGTTGCCAAATATTTTGCTTTCATGCATTTTTTGGTTCCTCAATAGATGACGCTCTGATTGATCAGAATACATTACGAAGTTTATTACTAAACTAAAAATTCAATATATTTTGATTTTCGGGATCGATTGTAACGATAAATAACGAAAGGCATAAAACTGATCACTTTTATTTTGCCACGTATTAAAAGTTTCACAAATAACTCAACAATTTTGAATGCTTTCATGCATTTTATTTTTTCTCAATAGATGGCGCTCTGACTCATCAGAATACATTAGGAAGTTTCTTCCTAAACTTAAAAATTCAATATCTTTTGATTTTGTGGGTCGATTTTGATGAAATAAACGCTAAGTTTTCCTCGGGGTCACTTAATATTTTTAAGTACTTAGATTTGCAATCCAATCTGTGATTTATGCGTGATGCTCCCACAAACGCGCAGACTAACAGACAAACAGATAAACAGACAAAAGTTTCAAAAATTGCATTTTTGTGTTTTATACCTTTTTCCTGAGTTTTCTGTATTTTTCATGCAAAAATATTCAATGTACAGACACGGTTAGTCTACGATTTGATTATATGTATAGGAAAAAGGTATAAAACACAAAAATGCAATTTTTGAAATTTTTGTCTGTTTGTCTGTGCGTTTGTGGGAGCATCACGCATAAACCACAGATTGGATTGCAAATCTTAGTACTTAAAAATATTTGGCAGCGGAAGACGTTAAATAAGAAGCCCGTATGTAACGGTAAATAACGATAAGGTATTAAAATGTTTACTTTTATTTTGCTACGTCTACGTATTAAAAGTTTAACAAATAACTCAATCAATGTGTTTTGGTGTAACATTCATGCTTTCATGCATTTTTTGGCTCCTCAATAGATGGCGCTCTGACTGATCAGAATACAGTAAGAAGTTTCTTACTAAACTAAAAATTCAATTTATTTTGATTTTGTGGATCGATTGTAACGATAAATAACGAAAAGGTATAAAAATGATCATTTTTATTTTGCCACGTATTAAAAGTTTTACAAATAATTCAACAATTTTGAATGCTTTCGTGCATTTTATTTTTCTCAATAGATGGCGCTCTGACTCATCAGAATACATTAGGAAGTTTCTTCCTAAACTTAAAAATTCAATATCTTTCGATTTTGTGGGTCGATTTTGATGAAATAAACGCTAAATGTTACTCGGGTTATCGATTAATATTTTTAGTTACTTAGATTTGCAATCCAATCTGTGGTTTATGCGTGATGCTCCCACAAACGCACAGACAAACAGACAAACAGACAAACAGACAAAAATTTCAAAAATTGCATTTTTGTGTTTTATACCTTTTTCCTGAGTTTTCTGTGTAATTTTCATGCAAAAATATTCAATGTACAGACACGGTTAGTCTACGATTTTATTATATGTATAGATTATTCGATCGGTTAAATTGTATATATACAGACTTTTCAAGATTTAATGATAAATTATTTTTATTTAGCCATTTAATGAGTATGTCAATTGTATTATTACTGTCAGTTTCATGATCGTCAATTGTATTATTATTTTTATCAGATGTCACAATAATGGAAATGTCATCAGCAAATAATATACATTTATGATTTGTTATGTCAATAATAGAATTAATATACAATAGGAATAAAATTGGGCCTAACGCACTTCCTTGCGGGACGCCATATTTGTTGCATTTGAGTTCAGAAGAGTGCGGTGTCATGTCGTTATATCTATCCACTTTTGTAATTATAACACGCTGTTGTCTGTTACTTAAGTATGTCGATATCCATTGAAGTGCAATGCCTCTAATGCCAATTGCCTCCAATTTTTGTAGTAACAGGTCGTGAGATACTAGGTCAAAGGCTTTAGATAAGTCAAAAAACATACCTGTAGTAAAGTGGTTTTGGTAAGATTAGTCAATATGGTTTTTATAAGAGAGAGGATAGCTAGAGTTGTGGATTTGTTTTTTTGGAAGCCAAATTGCTCTTTTTTAATAATATTAAATTTATCGCAGTAGCCTATCAATCTCTTGCACATACACTTTTCAAAAAATTTGGATATAATAGGTATTAATGTTATTGGATGATAATTATTAATATCCGACTTTTCACCTTTTTTAAAAAGTGGCTTAACAATTGACACTTTCAATGATTCCGGAAAGGTGCCAAGTGCGAATGATAGATTGATTAAATATGTTATTATAATAATAAGTTCATTGGTGCATGTTTTTATAATCCTCGTATTAATTTCGTCATAACCTGCTGAATTTGTGTTTTTTAATGATGTTATTACCGCTCTGACTTCATTCTCGGACACAGGTTTCAGAAACATCGAATGAACTTGTGAACTTTGGTCAGAATTAGTCTTTGTACTTGTGCTAGAAGAGTGTGCTATATTGATATAGTGATTATTAAACGCATTTGCTATTTCAACAGGGTCTGTAAGTACTGTATTGTCAATAAGGATGTTTCCTATATCGTTCTTAAAGTTGTTGCCCATGAATTCATCTTTAATTACTTTCCATACCACTTTGTATTTCTTTTCATTTGCATTCTTTTTAGAGTTATATATGCATTTCTGTAAAAGTTTTGAGTATTGAACATATTTTTTTTTTTTATAATATTGGTAGCGCAAGAGCTGTTTCGTTTTACAACTCTTTTTAAGTCCTTTACTTATCCAGTTCTGTTATTTTTAATTTTGTTGTTTACTTTTACCTTTATTTTAGGGAAGCATAAATTAAAGAACAGGCACAATGTATCCTGAAAGGAACTAAATGCTTTGTTTATGTCTTTCTCTGCGTAAGTTTCGGACCAAGATAAATTTTGTAAGCATTTTTTAAACTTCTGCATGTTATCTGAGCTGAAAACTCTTTTATATGCATAGTACGTTGCTTGAGTTCGTGTTTCATGTCTTACGGGGAAGCTCAACATTTGTGCTGTGTCGTGGTCGAATAAATGGAGTGGCATACCGTACCAATAGCACCAGGAATGTTACTCAAAATATGGTCGATGCAAGAAGACTTACGAGTTGGTTCATTAATATGCAGTTTAAGATTATAATTGCATGCTAGATCCTGAAACTGATTTGTAATATTGCCTTTTTTAAGAGTGTTAATGTTAAAGTCCCCTGTTAGAATCACGTTTGGATTCGAGTTATATATTTGGCATACCTGGTACAAAAGACCGTTTAACTTGATTAAAAATTGGGTGGGGTCGGATTGAGCTGTCCTATAGATACATATAATTATAAATTTATGACAGGTAAGTTCCATGCCACATACTTCAAACGTATTTTGTATTGCATGGTTATGTAAAAAGGGTAGAACCCTGTAGACAAGATCACGCTTAACGAAAATGCAAGTCCCGCCTCTTTGTTTTTCCCTGGAGAAACTAGCAGCCATTTCGTAATCATGAATCTGAATATAAGCTTCATTGCTTTTTTTTATAAAGGTTTCGGAAAGGCATATTACATCCGGGCTATTCTGTTGTTCGTGTAGTTCCTGTAAGGTTAATTCAAGGATTTCTTTTTTTGATAAGATACTAGCGATATTTTGATGAAGTATTTTAAAATTGTGTGTCACCGCTGGTGGAGTCTTCTCGAAAAAACGTCAATTTCCTTTGTGTCACACGAAAATAATAGGGAATAGTCCCTTTCTGAGCTTTTTCTGTAATTGATCTGGATTCTGAATTTATATGTTCGTTAGTTTTTTGTGTTTTTAATTTCATGCGATCAAAATAGAAGGGGATTGTCCCTCTTTTGGGTTCATTAATATTGTTAAATAGTTTTAAACTTGATCTGTTACTCGCTATTCGCTTTACAAGTTCCCTTGGATTTAAATAGTTCTCGTTATAATCATTACAATCAATAAGATAATTTATTTTAGTGCACAGTTCAGATAGTTTCGATGTTTCGCTTTCTAGAAATTTACATTTTTTATAACTTGTACACATATTTTTAAATCTGTAATTAAGTTTATCAACATCTATATAATAATTTTTGAACACATTCAATACAATAATCATGTTATTATAAAAGGTATCTAGAGCAATTTGTAATTGTGATAAAATATATTTTACATTACGATCATTTTCTCCTATACAAATCACAAGTTTATCGTTCAAATTTAACTTAGCATGACGGCAACTCGTTATTATTTGGCTAATGAGTGCATTTGGTTTAGTATCCGCGACAATGTTATACTTTTCATACATTGTGTTTCGTCTTGAATTTATCATGGCTGCTGCTAAGCCGACACATTGTTGAGAGCCGAAAATAAGTATCCTATTTGTCGATTCATGTTTTTGCTCCTCAGTACAAATAGGCGTCTGTGTGCAGATTTTTGGTACCGGTGAATGTTTAGGTAAACTGTAATCGCGGTTTAACGTATCTATTTTCTTTGTGAAAGCTTCAATCTTCTGTTGGGCTTCTTTCAGTTCACGTTGCAGGTCCGAGATTTTTTGTTGCAGGCACATTATTTCAATGTTTTTACCACTGTTAACAATCGATTTTATCGCCAAAGGAGTAGATGGCGTGGAGAATGAATTTTGATCAAGAAGCGAATGTCTTTTCTTATTATGTTTATTTGCCGGACTGTTTCCTAGGGTTGCCGGCGAATGACACAATGATTTTATCATTTTTATTTCCGCATTTAGCTTATTTATTTGATAGCTAAGATTGTTATGAGGGTTGTAAGCGTTTGGAAACACAGACGCAGGCAGAGAGTTCCACTTCTTTGCTGTGCGCATTATAAAGACGTTTGGAAACGCTTAGTGCGAATTGGTGGAATAGCAACAAGGTAGGCATGGTAACTTGCAGTGCATTTGGATGTTTGATGGTAGAAGGGGGCCGGTGGGATGAGGTCGTGGAGTTCTTGGGCACACTCACCGAAGTATAATCTGTAGAAGACCGACAAGCAGGCAACCTTACGGCGATGAGCCAAGCTATGTAGCTTGGCATCCACCAATTTTACGTCACCGATGAGCCCCTTAGCTCTGCGTTCCACCGAGTCAAGCGCGGCTAGCTGATACTTAGCTCAGCCAACCCAAAGGTGGCAATACTCCATGCAGAATTCCTGCTAGAATAGTACAGTGTTATATGAGTAGTTGTTGTTTTTAGTGTTTTTACCACTAACCAATAAATACAATACAGTATGCAATGAATTTACTGGCCTCAACAGGCCCTTTGAGATGAACGCCAGTCCGACTCGCACTCGGCCAGATTTTCTTAATTTTAAAGCACAGTAGCGCTCACCAGCTACTGCGTCAACTGCTTGCGCCTTGCCGTTGTAGGTAGTATCCGAATGCATGACTGGCCCAGGGCGCTTAAAAATCAAAAGTCATTTATTCAAATTAGGCTCGGTACCAGCACTTTTTGAACGTCAACGTTTACAAATAGACAGTCCTCCAAAACGCCCGCCCGTCACCACTTCCTAGTGTTTTAGCTGTGGAGAAGAAGTGGCCAACAAACTCCCCAACAACACATCTGTCTGTTGAGTTAGAAGAACTCGCATTTATACAATAGTATGTAAACCTTTATCTACACTAATATTATAAAGAGGAAAGATTTGTTTGTTTGTTTGTATGTTTGTTTGAATTGAATAGGCTCCGAAACTACTGGACCGATTTGAAAAATTCTTTTAGCATTGGATAGCTACATTATCAGGGAGTAACATAGGCTACATATTATCCCCGTATTCCCACGGGAACGGGAACTACGCGGGTAAAACCGCGTGACGTCCACTAGTTACAAATAAAATAATAGACTGCGTAACACTTACAACCTAAAAACGAAATCATTTGCCAATTGTAGATGGTTAAGGCCGGCCCTGGTCAATCCGGCCAGGATTGGCCGAGTCGAACAGAGTACTGTTTTTGAGTTTTGGTTGCAGGTTAACACACGAGGTCGTGTGCTAGCAGGAGGGCCGTGTCCGAAATACGTCAGTCGATTGAAAAATCGGGACGTCAACGTCATCTAGTGGCGTTCAACGGTGTCTAGAACGTTGTGCTCGACCGATATTGAGAGCAGTCTACTGGTAGCGATCGAGCAGTGAACGCGTCTTGAAACCGCTGCGTGTTCCGAATACTTGTCCAGTGTACCTACTGTGTGAGAATCTTATTATTGTGACTATGAGTGTGAATTATAATTTGATTTAAAAGCAAACGGTTTTTCTATTGCGCAATAACCAACAGTTCCTATAGTACGCCCACTGTATGTAGTTCCAATATCATGGCTGATGTAACCTAGAGTGTAACTTTTTCCGACAGATATATTTCTGTGGTGGTAACCGAACTGAATCTCCTTAGTTCGATGGTCGGGTGCTCTGTCGGAGCCGTACAGGTTGGAGTGCGGGGTGAGGCAGGGAGGGCTGACCTCGCCGAGGCTCTTCAACCTGTTCATGAACGCACTGATAGAGGAGCTCAGTAGCACCCGTGTCGGCTGTCATATTGACGGTGTTTGTGTCAACAACATTAGTTACGCGGACGACATGGTGCTGCTGAGCGCCTCGGTGTGTGGTTTGTCCAGGTTGCTAGGTGTCTGTGAGCGTTACGCGCTTGATCACGGTTTGCTTTATAACGCGAAAAAGAGTGAATGCATGGTTTTTCGGGCCAGGGGTCGGAGCTGCCCGGATTCTGTTCCATCTGTTAGGTTGAACGGTGTTAAGTTAAGAAGAGTTCAACAGTTTAAATATCTCGGGCATATCGTGACCTCTGACCTGAGGGACGATGCGGACATCGACAGGGAGCGGAGGGCGTTGTCTGTGAGGGCCAATATGATCGCCCGCAGGTTTGTTCGTTGCTCGGGTGCCGTCAAAATAACTCTTTTCAGAGCCTTTTGTACGTCCCTGTACGCGGCCAGCCTGTGGGTGTCATATACCCAGAAGCAGTACAGCGCACTCCGTGTTCAGTATAATAATGCGTTCAGGGTGTTGTTGGGGCTGCCCCGGCATTGCAGCGCCTCGGGGATGTTCGCCGACGCCCGTGTCGACTGTTTCTACACGACGATGCGAAAGCGGTGCACATCTCTGGGGCGCAGGCTCCGGACCACTTCCAGCAGCATTCTGAGCGTATTTGCGAACAGGTTTGATTGCCAGTACATTAATCATTGTTATATGATTAATGTACTGACAAACGAACAAATGACTCAGAGGCAGGTATACTATTAGGTTTCTTATGTTAGTTTCTGATTTTAATTGTGGTTATTTTATGATTTTAATTTTATGATTACTGATTTCATAATTTCAATTTTATTTATTATTTATTTTACTTGATTAATTATTATAATTGTAATCAAATTATAATTACTGTAATTCAAATTTTATGTCTGACATTGTTTTTTGTATTATTATTATATTTTATGGCTATTGTGCAATGGGTCGAATTGCCTGAGTAAATAAATGAATTATTATTATTATTATTATTAGGCACCAATATGAATAGTAAGAAATCAATTGGTCAAACAACTTGAAAGTATAACTATCTTTTTGGGGTCTGCCGCAGTCAGGTTGAAATAAAGGAACAACTAAAAGATCACGTAGGCCACAATGTTTATTTTTGCAATTGCATCAATATACAAATCAATTAATATCTTGAAAGCAAACAAATTATAAGTTGGTAGTTGTAGTATGTATGTAATGTTTTCTTGTTTTTTGTCAGTACATCTTTTTAGTTAAATTCAGCAAGTTAGGGAAGCCCGGCTTTGTTTCCATCTGTAATACAAAAAAAAGATTTATTAGAAACTATTGATCCAACAAACATTGTCAGTTCATCATCATCATGTCACCCGAAAGACGTCCACTGCTGGACATAGGCCTCCTGGCACGCTTGTCAGGCGGGTTGGCGTTCGCAGTGTATGGTGTTGCTTTTTACAGAAAATGCTGCTGAATATTGTCGGTTATTAACTGTTAATAGGGCGGTGTCCCCGGGCTCAGGCACAGGGCGTAGACTCTGGGGGGTGCAAGAATGGCCAGACCAGGCAGGACTATTATTTTTTCGATTTGCTCCTGATAATTTCCCACTGCGTCCCTAGTGCTCGATTCCAACACATATGTACCAGTATCATCAAAACATGCCAGAATCATCAAAAACGTCTGCTAAATTTCGCGCTCATTTTTGTGGCAGCGCATGAGCGTATTTGTCTTTAGTGTTTATCGGAGAGAGATTTAAAAAAGAGTCAAGTTGTAACGACTATATTATTTAATAAATGTGACCGTAGTTCAAGTCTGGGTCTTCTTGAAGCTATATAGCCTATAGTTGAAGTAGACTTAAAAGAGATGTTTCCCAATGTAGTACCTAGTCGCTATCAAGATTTTTTTAACAATTCCAGTGACTGTAGTTTCCTGCAAAAGATCGTTCAGTAAGCTCAAATTAATAAAAACTTACTTGCGGTCGACGATTGGCCAAGAAAGGTTGACTGGCCTAGCGAATTTTTCTCGGTTCATCGTTACAGTTGTCGCCTGTCGTAAGAAAAGGTTATCAACGATTTCGCAATGAAGAAAGCGCGAAGAATAAATCTTTAAAATAGTTTATGGCTTGGTTATTTTTATTTAAAACATCACTGTGTTTGCCCACATCAGTTCTACTTCTTCAAAAAAATATTTTTTCTTCCAAAATATTAAATAATTGGCCCACCAACAAACGGTCCTTGTGCCTTATTTTATCGCCCTGAACAGTATAAAGTAGGCCTATACATAGCATTGCTCTAGCTAGGGTACCTATTATATCTAAAAATACAAGGGCGCAATTATAGAAGCTCGCACAGGGCGCAGAAAAGGCTATTTACGGCACTGTCCGTTAATGTTAATTTTTTCAGAATTTCCTGGAATCTTTTCAAATTTTTATTCCCTATAATTCTTTGGCTTCGTCTTACAACGACACTCAGAGCTTAACTGCTCCATTGGTCTTGCCTCGAAAATGCTGAGAATTGAGTCCTGAGTTCGATTCCCAGGTCGAGCAAAATATATTATTAGATTTTTCCAATTTCTCTGTGACAGCCCGGAGTATGGATGTTAGTGAAGTGACTCGGAATGCACGTTAGACGTTGGTCCTACACCACATCTCCCTCCGGTCGTGTCCGATGGCAGTCCTATCGAAATACGAGAGTGATGGAGGAGGGAGTGCACCTGTGTTTGCGCTGCACACACTTGTGAATAAAAAACCCGCGCCAATGGTTAGTCTCTGTTGAGATTGACCGCCATGGTCGAAATCGCTCAGGACTATATACTACAGAGCGATTATCGCTCGAATAAGCAATCGTCGCGTTCAATTGTACGAAAAAAGCGAATACGTCTTGGCAGAGGGTGCTTATCGGTATCACCCTACTTCGAATACTTCTAAATTATACATAGGTCTTATAGCCTCTTGAATACTTACACCCTGTGTCCCTTTGCAGATCCTCCATTGTGTCGAACGCAGCTGCGAAAAAAAAACAACGATAAGCTAATTCGGTTTTTTTCACTCTAACTAAAGTCTAGACCCTATTGCAGGCCACGATCTAAGTTAAGATAGTTTTGCTTAGCTCACAAAGGTGAGGCGAAAAACATATAAACTACTAGCTGTAGCCCGTGACTCCGCCCGCGGGAATGACGAAAAAAAATACTATGTGTTTTTCCAGACTATACCTGTGTGCCAAATTTCATGAAGATCCTTTCAGGTGTTCTAGCGTGTTTGAGTAACAGTTATTAATCCATCCATCCTCAGAAACTTTCGCATTTATAATCTTAAGTTACGAAGTTGTGTAAGTATTAGACTAATTTTAATTCTTCTTCTGCAACCTTTTAAGCTGATTGGAGGAGTGAGAAGGCGAGTTTTGAAAGGCTATGACTCCTTTCATTATAGTTGTTTGAGGAAGCCGAGTAGTAGTGGGTTCTGCTGCGACACGGCGTCTTATACAAACAAAACCTGTGAATTGAGGTAAGCCGCACACATCCTTGGTACGCGTCTCTCGCATACATATTAAAGCTAGCCTCCTTGACATCAGAGCTGTGCTGTGCTAGGCTAGGAAAATAAATTTATCCTTTAGCTCGGTATTGCACAAATAGCTAATCTCTCGCTACGCCCATCTTTGGTGGAAAAACGCCGTGAAGGATTTAACGTTATGGTAAAAACAATAAAAACAAACCAGACTTTTTTTTATTACAAAGATGGGTGTAGCGAGAGATTAGCTATTTCTGTAATACCGAGCAAAAGGATAACTTTATTTTGTTGTTAACTGAACCCATGACTCCGTCTTAAAAATGCTGTAATTTTTATTTTTTTACAGTGCTTTTAACAAATTGAAAAATTAAACGAAAAACTTTTAGCGAAACTCGCGGTAATACCTGCAGTCCCTACACTGTGTTGGCGGTTCCTCGGGCTTGATCAAATCATTTTGGTTGAAAACGCACTGAAATGCAGCCTGTCAGACCGTTTTCGAAAAAAAGGCCTTAGCCTTTTTGTGGATGGAAAATCGTTAAATGAATCTTCTCGCTCTAGGCGGAATAGGACGGAGTGTGACTAAAAACCCCTTCCTTCAAATGCCCTTCGTTTAATTCCGCAATCCCGGCCGGGTTCGCTTGCTAAGAGCCTGGCGAGTAGCGAAGTGAAAGGATTGTACTAGAATGTAAACAGCCGCACAGATGCACGCTAGGCGTCTGTCGATGGCGCTAACCAATTTACCTGTCTTCGCATTTTTAGTCTATAACTGCAATAGCACGATGGTGTTAACCTTTTCATGACAACGAGACTTAGGTAGTTTTAAATATATATGTTACAGTCAAAGTGATTAATCCGGATATATATTATCCAACTATTATGTATAATATCTACTCAATTTCACACAAAGTCATTATTAACACAGAATTTATTAAATTATCCAGCCATTTTTTGGGCAGTGGATACGAAAAGGGGCAATATGAAAAAAAAAGGCTTCAACAAATTTTACCAAAAACGATGGTTTTCACCGGATCCCGAAGGCTTGACCGATAGAATTTGGACGATGTGTCAGTAGTAGGGTGGGGGAACACCATGGGACACCTCAAGGACATTGACATTGACCTCAGGTTCACTGACCTTAAGTTCAAGGTTAAAAAAACGAAAGAAAATATCTGCTATTCTCAGGAGCAGTCATCATCATCATCATCATCATATCAGCCGAAAGACGTCCACTGCTGGACATAGGCCTCCCCAAGATGATGGTCAATATTCATGGTTAGTGAACTTGAGGTCAAGATCAAGTGACCTAAGGGTCAAGGACAAGTGACTTTGAGGTCGAGGTAAGTGATCCCGGAGGTCATGATACCTTGGAGGTGTAGTTTGGGTAACCTTGGAGGTCCAGGAGAGGCCAGCTTATATCCATACACATAATAAAATAGTCAATTTTAAGGTATATGTTTCCAAGTGGCGAGAAAACTACTGCACCAATTTTGTTTTTTTGCTATGCAGGATTAGCAATACTCAAAAATGTCTGTTTTAAACGAGAAAGTGCACATGGTTCAAACCTCACCTATAATTTTTTTTTTTGTGTTTATTTTCTCTTTAGAAATGTATTTTTACACCATAATAAGGTCAAAATAAAATTGGTTTACGCGTACTTAAAATAACATTTAAATTCATATTCCACATTTTTCCTAACAGTTCATCGAGGAATTGTTATAAGAAACCACTACATATTACAAAATTGCAGATACTTATGGGAATAGCCTTAGCAATGATTATCATAACGCTATACTTTCAAGGAGCTGAGCAGCGAAAAACCATGACATAAATAAGATCGACTATTTCAATCACTTGTCAGCAGTAGCCATACGCCATTGGTTCGCAATCTCAACAGTCGTCAATATTTTTGGATTTTATTTGACTTATGCATTTTCTTACGTTTATTATTCCTATTTTACCTGACGTTTTCAAATATTCATAAGATGTTATTGTTGTATTTCGGATATTTTTTTAGCATTTATCCAAGTTTGCCAAATATTATTAACCAGACTGTTAAAGTATAATTAACAGAACTTATTTCCTCTTTATCTGTTTTCTGTTATGTTTGCATCACGTTAATAAAAGTACAAAAACAATGTAGATTAGTTTTACACATAAACCTGATAGGAATTGTAGCAATTTTCTAGAAGAAATCAATGTATTGTTCTATGTAAAGCAGATGCACGCAATGTCATCTATTGACCGACATATTACTATCTACAGCATGAGTATTAAACTAGAAAATATTTTTTTAGTTATTACTTTAACAACGTTTTAAAAAAGTGATTCTTTTAATATCTTAAAAAAATCGCTCTGAATGCACATAATATTCCTATTAATAAAAATTAAAACAACTCCGAATTTATATTTTAACAGTACAACTACATATTCCATAGATGGCGTTATGCATTTCATCTCATTTTTTGAATCGCAGTATTAAGACTGATTTGCGGTATTAAGATTGACTTAATCCATCTTTCATATAAAATTAAGCCTCCTAAGCAGCGGCCGGCCATTGTGTTTCTCAGGAATTTCGCGAGGATGGACAAAGACCAGCTTAACAAAGATGCAGGAGCCGTTGATAGGGCCGATGTTGAACAGGCATCGTCAATGGATGAGAAAGTGGAAATATTTAATAGATCTGTACTCCACCTTCTAGATGCTCATGCACCTCTGAGGGCCGTCCGTGTTAAGCGCCCCCCGGCTCCATGGATTAGTCTTGGAGTTCGTATGGCGATGAGACGGCGTGACAAGGCCTCCCGCAGATACAGACGAGATCGCAGTGAGGAGAACTGGAGTCTGTACAAGGTGGCTAGAAACCGTTGTAACCAGATGGTAAGAGCTTCTAAACGCCGATACATTTCTGAAAATGTTCTCAACTCTTCACCGGCTGATATATGGAAGTTTCTCAAATCACTCGGCATAATGAAGTCCACTACCAATGTTATTTCTGCTAACGTGTCCTTGAGTGATTTAAATAAGCATTTTTCATCGTCGACAATGCTTCCGGTTGCTGTAAAAAACAATACTATTCTAGAAATTACTTCCTCGCCTATCTTACTTCTCGATTCTTTTTCATTTTCCCCAGTGGCCGACCCAGAGGTCCTGAAAACCTTTAATGCGATTAAGTCCAAGGCTGTTGGCTGTGATGGTGTCAGCAGAACTATGTTGTCTCTTATAATTAAAAGTATTCTCCCTATTATCACACACATAATCAATGCTTCTCTGCAGACTGGAGTATTTCCCACAATCTGGCGTAAGGCCTTCATAATCCCTCTTCCTAAAATATCCAACCCCAGTTTATTTAATCACTACAGACCAATCTCCATTCTCCCTTTCCTATCTAAGATCCTGGAAGCAGTTGCTCTCAAGCAAATATCCTCTTTTGTGTTTAGGAATAACCTGTTGTCCCCTTTCCAATCTGGTTTTCGGCCTGGCCATAGCACAGCCACAGCATTACTTAAGGTTACAGAAGACGTTAGGTGTGGCTTGGAGGATTCGAGATTAACGGTGTTGGTTTTAATAGATTTCTCCAATGCTTTTAATGCCGTTGATCACGACATCCTCCTGGCTATTTTGTCTCAAATTGGGGTTTCTTCGTCGGCACTGGATTGGTTTTCATCATATCTTCGTGGTCGCCTGCAAGCGGTTCGTGCTGATCAGAAGTTTTCTGACTGGTGCGCCCTGAAAACTGGCGTTCCACAAGGCGGTATACTCTCTCCACTCTAATTTTCTCTGTTCATTAACTCTATCACCACTATCCTCAAATGCTCTTACCATCTGTACGCTGATGACCTACAGCTCTACGCGCAAACTGACATTGACAGCCTAGACAACTGCATCTCGTTGCTGAATGCTGACCTTCTAGCTATCAGTGATTGGTCAAGCAGATTTGGGGTTACTGTCAATGTCAGTAAATGTCAAGCTATCCTTATTGGTAGCTCATATTTTCTGCATAACTTGGACACCAGCCATCTACTGCCGCTTACTTTCAACGATTCCGTCATACCTTTGTCGCCACACGTTAAAGACTTAGGCCTAAACATTGACGACAAGTTAAGTTGGAATAAGCAGATTGCTCAGGTTAGCCAGAGAGTAACTTTCACATTGCGATCTCTCTACCGATTTAAGCACTTTCTTCCTTCAAGCACTAAAATTACTTTGGTCCAATCACTTGTGCTTCCAATTATTGATTATGCTGATGTTTGCTACTCTGATCTATCTCAGGAACTTCTTAACAAACTGGATCGACTTCTTAACAATTGTATTCGTTTTATTTTCGGCCTTCGTAAATATGATCACATTTCTTCCTTCCGTACTCAGCTTAAATGGTTGCCTATCCGCCAAAGGAGATCGCTCAGATCCCTCTGCATGCTCTTCTCTATTATAAACGATCCTTGTGTTCCTGATTATTTAAAAAAATATTTTAAAGTGTTGGGCAGTTCTCACAGTCTTAACCTTCGAGCTTCCAAAAACTTACTTCTTCACATTCCTTCTCACCGCACCGGGTTTATGTCTAATTCTTTTGCTATTTCAACCATCAAACTCTGGAATATGCTTCCCTTTGACATCAAGAAGGCTGAGTCAAAATTTTCCTTTAATCCGAAATCACTACTTAAAATCCTGTCATTCTTAGTTTGGTCTAGTCATCATTTTTGAGTTCTCTTAATCAGAAAGATTTGTATATGACATCATATTTATTAGTCTATTATTTTAGAGTATATATGTATTTTATTAGCATTATATATATTATTTGTATATTCTTCCCGAAACAAAATTCTACTTTAAATTTTATTTATTAGATGTAAACCTACCACAGCGTAATCTTTTTAGGTTGACTGGTAGAGAATGCCTTGTTGCATTAAGTCCGCCCATGTACCACAATTGTACATAAAGTTTAAATAAATAAATTAAGATTAGAATATTGGTCAACAGGCGCACGCTTACATTTGCTACGTTTTGGTACAGTTGCCCAATCCTGGGTCTTTACGGGCTTGAAGCCAGGGGTCACATAATATCACCCACGAGCAGGTGGCGAATTCCCACAATAGAGGAGTCGAAAGAATTGCATTAACTCCGCTGAAATTAGGTTTCTGTATTTTAAAAACATAAAATTGTTTCGATTTTCGTTCCTGGTTCATAATGAATAAAAAATGAACTTGATTCATGAAATAGTTTCAAAAAGATTGTTCGGTTATTTTAGAAGATAGCCTGTGCTATCCCGTTGCTTTACAGCATGAATTAATTTCTTCTGCCATGTGTACGGGGAACCCACCGACCAAGCATCAACCATCAACACGCATAATATTGACAAATGTTTCTGGAGAATATAAGGAATATATTTCCATGAGAATGCATTCCACGTTTTAATTTTTTTTAAGTGTTATAAATACATTTAAAATCTAATTTAAAAAAAATACTAAAATGATTGATCGTATGCATTTGTTGCTAAAGGCGACACTCTAATCATTTGAGGATTAAACTATTGGATAGATTATTTAAAAATCTAAATTATACACGTTTTATTTAATTTCAAAAGATCGCTTTTTTTAACCGACTCCCAAAAAAGGAGGAGGTTCTCAATTCGGTGGGTATTTTGTTTATGTATGTATACCGATTACTCCGAGGTTTCTGATCGGATTTCTGTGATTTTTAGTTCGATGCAGTATACTTGCCATTTGGTCCCATAAAAATTTGATTCAGTTTGGTTCAAAAGTTTTTATTTTATGAGTATTTTTGCTTATTTCAATTTCTGCGTTGACGAAGACGTCGTCCAAGTATCACCATTTTTCGTCAATTTCGGAATTCGGTGTTAAAAACAAAGAAATAAAACCAAAAACACCAACTTCCTAAGTTAAGGTTATTTTATTCTGTGTAGTGTTTTGTTTGGGAGTCGGTTAAATATTTTTTTGTAAAAAGTTTTTTATTATATTAAAATAATTCCAAAATCTGTGTGAATTCTATGATAAACGGTGGGGTGCGGCATAACGCCTTCTTGCGACTAATTATACGACTCAAACCGCAACTATTCAATAACACCTGATTTTTGTTGCACTATTACGATAGTTTTTGGTATGGCTTTTATTTACTAATAAGTTCTGCCATTATTTTTTTTCCAACATGACAGCTGGCCCCCTCCAAGTGCACTCGCGCGTTCCGTCATTTGTGACATTCACAAATGATATTGGAGCACTGGGCCTTTGGGCGTGGGCCAATGTTATTGTTAATTATTATTGATTGTGTGTATTGTATTTTTTCAGAATTTATTTATTTTATCTGTATGTATTATATTACTATTTCGTATGTGTTACGTAATTGCGTCCGTGGCATCACAGGCCCTATCATAAAACCAGCGCTGTGTTATTTATGTTTAAATTTCGCGGCCTATGCTGAGATAGGGACCTTTTTGGCCTCGCACTAACTAAAATTATTATTGATTAAGTAATAGACTACTATTAGTTTTAATTAATTTTACATCTGTCTGTTTTGTGCGAGTCCCAAATAAACATTTTTCTTTCTTTCTGATTGAGATGTGGTCCACATGTTTGTGGATGTACGTTTTTCGAGAGCGATGGTGTGATCGCGACTCGTGGCCTATAGTGGCCATAGTGGGTGAAAACCCCACAATGCGCCACAAACATGGAGGATGCACGTATTCGAGAGCAATGTACTCTTCCGAGAGGAAAATTGCTGCTCGTGGTCATTAGTGAAGTCAGTATTCGAGGGCGATGTGCTCTTCTGAGAGGAAAATTGCTGCTCGTGGTCAGTAGTAACCGTGGAACGGCCGTGAGAGCCGTGGCGTTAGAGTTGTTTACTTGTGTGAGGGGTTCCCCGAGGCTTTGTTGTGATAGATTTGATGTTTATGTGGATAACGATGGTACATGGCTCTGGGTTATGTTTTCAATGTTTTAAAAGGTTTTGTTTTAAAACTATTGTCACGGAATCCGCCACGTTCTAGAGTTATTTGGGGTGAAAGGGACGCATCTCAGATAAAATTTTACAAGGATTTATGTAATGAGAGGTTTCGTAACATTGATTTTCCACCTGAATTCTCAGAGTGTTGCTATGGGTTTTGCAGCTCAGTGAAGCATAAACATATCCTCGACGACTTGTACGGTGAAATTATAATAAGTATTTTATGTGACGCTGCCGAGCAAATATATACGTATGTGGTAGGAGGGTGCAGGCCAAGGAGATGAAAAGTGGTGTGTGGATGGAACAGTCATGTTCGTGACGCTCACCGTGAGGCCAGGCTTAAGTTCAAAGAATGGGTTAGACAAAAGAGACCAAATAGAGGAGTAGTTTTCGATGAGATGTGTGAGACCCGTAAAATCTTCAAGGGTCGCCTGAAATGATGCCAAAAAAACGAAGAGCAGGTCAAAATGGACAACATAGCAAAGCAATGAGGCACGAAAAATTTAAGTAAATTTTGGAAGTCGACACGTAAGTTGGATACTAGGCCTGGTCTATCGGCGAGCGTAGGAGGTGCCAATGACCCGGTGGGAATTGCAAATATGTTTATGAAACATTTTAAAGTGCAATCTCCATTGGGCCCGTCGGTTGAAGCGGCCGATGCTGAGTCTGACAGTGGAGGGACGGAGCCACTCACTCTTTTTTTGGCTAAACAAGTAAGATCCGTCATTCAAAGCATGAGCAGAGGTAAATCGCCCAGCCACGACGGACTCAGCATCGAGCACTTCGAATACGCGGGGGTTCACTTGCCGAGGGTCCTGTCCTTGTTTTACACAATGTGCATCAGTCACTCTCATTTACCTGCTGAGCTGATGCAAACTATTGTAGTACCTATAGTAAAAAACAGGACAGGAGATATCTCGGGCAAGGGTAACTACCGTCCAATCTCCCTTGCTACCACAGCGGCTAAAATATTGGACAGTATACTTGATTCGTGCCTGAAAAAGTATTTGTGTTTGCACGATGCACAGTTTGGTTTTCAACCTAAACTTTCAGCCGAGAGCGCTGTGCTGAGTTTGAAGAATACTGTCCAATATTACACAGATCGAAAAACGCCGGTGTATGCCTGCTTCTTGGATCTCTCCAGAGCCTTCGACCTGGTGTCATATGATGTGCTCTGGAGAAAGCTGGGTGACAGGAATGTACCGGCACCAGTGCTTAAGCTCATGCAGTATTGGTATGCGAACCAAACCAACTATGTAAAGTGGGCTGGAACGTTTTCTGAATCATATGGGTTGGAGTGCGGTGTGAGACAGGGGGGGTTGACGTCTCCACGGCTCTTCAACCTTTATGTTAATGATCTCTTAGTCGGGCTCAGTAGTATGCGTGTCGGCTGCCGGGTTGGTGGTGTTAGTATAAACAGCATCAGCTACGCGGACGACATGGTTCTGCTGGGCCCGACTATCTATCAGATAAATGTTGAAGGTCTGCGAGAGATATGCTGCCTTGCACGGCCTTGTGTACAATGTCCGTAAATGTGAACACATGGTTTTTAAGGCCGCCGGTAAGTGCCCTAATCATGAACCTACCTTCTTTCGGAATGGTATAAGCATAAATTAAGTCTACCAATTTAAGTACTTAGGGCACATACTTACCGACGACCTTAAAGATGATGTAGATATTGAAAGGGAACGTAGGGCACTGGCAGTCCTTGGGCACGCCACAATTGTGGTGATAAGTCCCCTCTTTGAGGAGTGGCTAGAGCGGCGCCACGGCGTCCTCACCTTCCGCCTGACGCAGGTACTCACCGGACATGGATGTTTCGGGAGATACCTGTTTCGGATTCGGCGGGAGGACACGCCTGGGTGTCAACATTGCGAGGATCGGCCGGAGGACACGGTGGAGCATACGGTGGAGGTCTGCCCTGCTTGGGTGGAACACCGTCGTGTCTCGTCGAGGCGATCGGCGGCGGCGACCTCTCGCGTCCGGCCCTGGTTCAATCCATGGTCCGGAGCGAGGAGGCATGGGAAGCGGTCACCTCCTTCTGCGAAGCAGTGATGCTAGTGAAGGAGGAGGCTGAACGCGTGCGAGAGAGGGAACGCCCCAGCCGCCGCAACAGAAGAAGACGTCCCGGGCGTCGGGAATCGCAGAGTGATTCCCGGCCACCGTAGGCGCAGGTCTGCGGACGGCGAGCGTTGGGTGGCTCGTCATCCGATCAGGACCACGCCCAGGTCGACGGCGCGCTATGTTCCACGCGCACCTCAAAGAGATGTCAGCAAAGTAGACGGGGCCCGGTAGGGCCAGTGCCTGCCGGGGTTGCGGAATCTGTTCGAAAGAGCCGCCGCGGCCCTGGAACACAAAGGGCATTAGGAGGAGCACGGATGGGTTTTAGTCAGTAAGAGTCTGACACTCCCTTCTGCTTCACCCAGAGCGGGAGGGGTCATTTGATGATTTCCCATACATAAAAAAAAAAAAAGGGCACTGGCAGTCCGAGGCAACATGTTGTTGGCTCGTAGATTCTCGCGTTGTGCGGACCAAGTCAAAATCACCTTGTTCAAGTCATTTTGTCAAGGTCTGTACGCGGGGGGTCTGTGGGTCAGCTACTCCAAAAGGTCGTTAGATGTCTTACGCGTCCAGTACAATAATGATTTTAGGATGTTGTTGAAACTGCCCCGTTTCTGTAGCGCATCGGAGATGTTTGCTCAGAACCGAACTGATGGCTTTCAGGCAGTAGTTCAAAATAAAGTCGCATCACTGATGCGTAGAACGCGGGACAGTGACAATAGCATCCTGAAAACAGTTGTGGAGAGTCCTTACTCACCTTTTCTGAGGCACTATGTGGGGTAGAATGGTCAAGTAGCTATTCCTCACTCTATCGTTCTTTGCACATCCTGCCTTAGACATTTACTTTGTGGTTTGTTTTTGTCCTTGTTTGTTTACTACTAACACTAGTTATAAGATATATATATTTTATTTACTAAAAAAAATGGGCGAAATTGGTAACTAATTATTTTTATTAATATTAAAGCTTTTTATTGTGTGTGTTAACTGGAAAGTAAGGTTTTGTGAAAACAATTAAATGATTGAGGACAAATTTTTCTGAGCCTTTTGTGGTCAGTAGTAGCGGCTTTAGGGCCGGGCATCCCGGGCGGCCGCCCGGGGCGCCGGGACATACAGGGCTCTGCGCGCTTGCTTGACTTAACCACTTAATTTGCATACCTACCTATTTCTTTCGAAATAAAGAAAAACTGAATTTATTGTTACTAAACTCACCGTAGTGACTTTTATAATCTTATTTAGTAGGAGTAACTGGGTACGAGCAGGGTTGTAGCTAGGGTCCTGAGCGCCCCTGGCAAGATTAGAATTTTACGCCCCCCAATTCCTATTTTTACCTGATTGCCCCAGGAGGGTACCTGATATTTTTCCATAGCATTGTATATTTATAGAGCACAAAAAATTTGCAAACAAGTCACTTTTCAAGCAGTTTGTGATTAATCTTCACGAAATGCTCCAATCCTGCTGATGCTAAGCCAAAGCTTTGACTCTCGAAAAGGCGCTTCAGTGTTAAAAATAAAGGAAATTGAGGTTTGTGGTGTATGGGGCGCCTTTGGGACACAGGTTTAATTATTATATTCTGGCACTACTTTCCTTTTTTTTATTTGTTATGGGTTTGTTCTTGACTCTAGTCTCTCTCTAGGTCAGAGATGACCTAGACTAGAGTCAAGACGATGGAGCGAGCTTACCCAAAAGGAGCCTGTGTACTCTAACTTTGAAGAGATTAGAGTTGTAAGCGTTTGGAAACACAGACGCAGGCAGAGAGTGCCACGCATTATAAAAGATGTTTGGAAACTCTTAGTGTGAAATGGTGGAATAGCAACAAGGTAGGGATGGTAAGATGCAGTGCGTCTGGATGTCCGATGGTAGAAGGGGGCCGGTGGGATGAGGTCAAGGAGCTCTTGGGCACACTCACCGAAGTATAATTTGTAGAAGACCGACCTAACGGCGATGAGCCAAGCTATGTAGCTTGGCATCCACCAATTTTATGTCACCGATGAGCCTCTTAGCTCTGAGTCCCACTGAGTCAAGCGCGGCCAACTGATACTTAACTCAGCCATCCCAAAGGTGGCAATACTCCATGCAGAATTCCTGCCAGAATAGTGCAGTGTTATATGTGTAGTTGTTGTTTTTGGTGTTTTTACCACTAACCAATAAATACAATACAGTATGCAATGAATTTACTGGCCTCAACGAGCCCTTTGAGATGAACGCCAGTCCGACTCGCACTCGGCCGGTTTTTCTTAATTTTAAAGCACAGTAGCGCTTACCAGCCACTGCGTCAACTGCTTGCGCCTTGCCGTTGTAGGTATTATTAATTAATAATAATAAAGGCATGTTATTAACTCGATATCTGTATATTCCCTTTTTTCGAACAAAATATTTCAAAGTTAAACCAAAAATACTGACTTGCACACAAATAATGCGCACTAAATAAATCAAATTAAATATACTGTTCAATGGTATTTGCAGAACTGTTTTACTGAACGAATAACTATTATCAAAATAGTATATCTAACAATTCCTTAGTCCAACAAACATATTAAAACTTATTTAAGGAAAACCATCACCTAATCTACCTTTAGGAACATCGTTTAATCTTGCAAGGAAGCATGCATTACGCAAGCAAGCATGCAGTATGCAAGCGAGCATGGAACATGCAGCAGGCATGATTTCTGTCACGTCTCCGGCGCGGCGCTGCGGGACTACGGCGGTCCCCCACGAACTTATCGTCGCAGATTCTTATAACACGCACCACCGCAGCTTCGGCTTAATGGCCGGCGAAGCCGACCAGCAAGCCTCAGCCGCGGCGGCGGGCTTTATAACACCTGCTCCTCAGTTCGCGGGCCGCCTCGCCCCTTCGCGCCTACGCGGGCTTAAATTACACTCTAGGGGTAGGGCAGACAAGACTACGTGGAGTCGGTTTTACAGCGATTCGTTTCTGTCACATACTTTTGTAGCAAAACTAATTGACTGTTTAAGACAATATTTTTATTTAAGGTTCATAATGCTTAAAAATATTCGTTAGGTATATTAAACAATAGGTCTTTTGACCGTACTAGTTATTTGGAAAATAGTTAAAATATCTTTAGATATTTTAATATGTTATTAGATACTTTATTGTGGTGCACCTTTAGATATCAGTTTTAGAAATTCCGTAGTATGATTGTACAATTTAGAGTGCAAGTTAGTATTTTTGATAAACAATTCGTATTTGTTTTATAAATCATATATATCCGATGTACGAAGCACATTTTTGTCAATAAAAAGGTCATCTCGTTTTGTGTGATTTTTTAGTTCTTTTTGTAAGACATGTTCAGTTAATCCATTGGTTTTTTTGCACAGCATTCTTTTTTTTTGGTATGCATTCAGTTAATTAGTTGAGTTACCTTGTGTGCTGTAAAATTATACAGAGGTGCATTTAAAAATATCCCAATTTAAAATTATACAGATGTGCGTTTAAAAACAAAAGGTTATTAATACCTACATATTTGTAGTTTTAACTCAATAATAAATATGGCACAAAATTGAAAATAAGTTATTTTAATTTTAATCTATACTAATATTATAAAGAGGTAAAGTTTGTGAGTTTGTGGGTTTGTGAGCTTGTGAAGTTGTAGAGGGTAATCTCTGCATATTCTGAACCGATTTTGAAAATTCTTTTACCATTAGAAAGCCACGTTATTTTTGAGTGTCCATAGGCTATATATTCACTTGAAAAATACCGCTCAATGAAGTGGGCACGGATCAGCTAGTGACTAATATCCAGGGGAAGTGATTAATTTATCACATTGTCTACACCGTTTAGTCATGAAATAAAAACATTCTATTCTATTCTACTACTTTAAATGATCAACATTATGTGAAAAAGCAAATTAATTACTTGACTGTAACATATAGATTAAAATAATACGGACGGGATATTTGTCGACACGTAAGCTTGTTAGTTAGTTTAAAACTTAAATGTCTAGAATTTTTTTTTTCATTTTTTCGTTCATTTATTTTTATACACACAATATTTGTAACAAAAGAAAATTTAAACGGAAAAAAGAGCACAAAGGAAAAACTTATTTCAGTTATCGTTTTTGTGTTTTCAACTGCATTTTCTTAACGCCCCACTTACACTTCTGCCCAGAGCGACTGCCTATCTGTCCTTCACAACCCAGTTACTTGGCCATGTGATACCCCTTGGCTAGACTGGTATCAGATTTTCTGGCTTCTGACTATCCTACTGCCAAATATCTACAAATGAATGAGCCGGGACCAACAGTTTCCTATTCAAGGTCCTCCCCCCTCGACCTAGACTGACCCGTGCAGCTATTATAATTTAGCCACGAGCTGCTCTTTCATTTAATACCTAAGGTATTAAAATAATTATTTTACAGAAGATTTGAAAAGTATGATCTTACCGCTCCTGAAACCTGAAACAAAGAAAAGTAAAACAATTACTTCGGATCTAACGTAATTCTAAGAATACATCTGCACAGCCGTCTGATGCGTTAGTACGTAGCCTAATTCTACGTGGTTCTAAACCTTGGTGTCCGGTATCGGTATCGGTAGTACAAGTTTGTACCGGCTGGAGCCGTACACCTTAAAAAAAATCTCAATTCAAATTTATCCTCTAAGTAAAACTTGCTCTGTCTCATCATTACATAAAGAGTTCTATTGTCGTTTGAACCGAATCTAAAGTTATTAATTACTAGCACTTCGCCCGCAACTTTATCCGCACTGCAATTTTCTTTTTAAATGAAATTAAAAAGCCATTTATTTCTTATCCTTCTTATACAATACATTTTACTTCTTAATACTATTACTTATATATTAGACATTACATAAAATTTACTTCACACTATTTTATTATGTATCTAGTTATTACGGATAGGAACCCCTTCTCGGGTATAGGCCTCCTCCAGCTTATTCCATCTATCTCTATCTGCGGCGTTTTTGATCCATTGCTTTCCAGCAGTTCTTATTATGTCATCTGTCCAGCGTTTTTTAGGCCTCCCTTGTCGTCTCTTGCCGCTGGGTCCTGACCACCGGGTCGCCTCTATGGTCCATCTCTTGACGATAACTTCGGCTTCATCGATTTGATCTCCTTTTTCTTCATGGTATTCTATTCCATGGTACTCTTCCTCGTTGTTGTAAAGTACTGTATTATAACCATATAGCCTTGTGTAGAATGTTGTGGCACATTTGATGATGTCCTGCCTAGTATTTGTGTCTCTGTTTTTTGTATTTACTTTTAGAATCCAGTTTTTATGGATACTTAGTTCTTTAAAAGCTCTCTTTGTGCTTCTGTAACGTTTTATATTTTTCTCTATTATATTAAATCTGTGATTTTTGTAGTCTTTTTTAAAAGCCTTATTTGTCTGATTGAATAGTTTAGTTAGTAATTTTTACATTGCTATTGTTTTTTGTTTCGTTTTTATTAGTTCGTTCGGCTTTGAGGTCTCTTGTATATGAGGAAAAAAAATTGTTAACTCTATCTCGTTTTTCTTTTGTTTCTATACTCTTTTTGATCATTGATTTCAGTTTGTCGTAGTATGTTTGGATATTTTCATTAGGATGTTCTGTCTCCAGTTCTTAAAAGTTTTTGTTTAAATTGACTTTATATAATTTTATGTCCTGCTCTGTCTTAAAGGTGGAATATGGTCTGTAAGAAGGTCTGCTTTTCTTTATTCCCTGCAGGCGGCAGTAGGCTCTGACCATTCGATGATCGGATGGAAATTGGATTGTATTTAATACATCTACATTTGCAACATGTTTTTGGTATTTTGTTAAAATGTAATCGATTTGGTTTTTCGTTTTTTTGATCGGGGGAGATCCAGTTCCATTTACGCTGATTTCTCTTTTTGAAATAGGTGTTCATAAGTAACAGTTTGTGTTCATAAGCATATTGTATAAGTCTCCGTCCTCTTTCATTTCTAGATCTATAACCGTGTATTCCCATTATAAGGTTTTCGCTGTCATTCAATATTGAGTCTGATTTAGTCCTAGTACGGCGGAAAGTAATATTTTCTAGGAAATTCATATCGGATACAGTCGACTTAATTTGTTTTTATACGTAAAACATGGAAAAAGAATACCAATTCTTGGATTTGAACTCGCGCACTTACGAGTAGAAATGTATCACTTGCGGCCTCTAGACCGAACGTGTCTTTACTAAACGCTGCGAAATAGTGATCCCAGTTCGTTATCTATTCGCAGCGACACCTATTAGTCACTGTGATATTCATAGGTACAGGGTCACTCTCACGCGTCAAGATGTACGATAACAATCCATGTAAAGATCTCATTAGACAGTACGAAATTAATTCGCTAGATGGCGCTGTTAATACTTACATAGCGCGATCATAGTGATTCTGCACACATGATTGAATTTGTTTTAAAATGTCACACACAACCATAATTTTTTTATCACTTTAAGTTTTTTTTTTTTTTCTCGAACGTAATTCTTGGAAATGGTTTATTTCGGGTTTAACAGTTCGGGAATCAGTATTTAAGGTCGACGTTCACACAAAAAGAAACTATGTAGTTATATTGTTATACTCGTAAATTCACTGTTGATTTCTATTGTCATATTGTTCACTGTGTTGTTTTAACCGTTTGGGAATCGGTATTTAAGGGCGATGTTCACACACTAACTAAGTAATCAAATTGTTAGTTACAATGTTGATTTGTAGTGTTATATATTTCACTATGATAATTTCACTTTAACGTCAATTTTGCACATTGTTATTATTGTAGTCCGTGCGTCATAATTTAATTGTTCATTCAAATCACTTTTTATATAGAAGCAAACACTTTTAGAGATTAAACGAACTTACCTGTGAGTGAAGTTCGATCCTAATTATATTATAGGCTTCGTCCGAAGAGATTAGCATTTTATACACATGTAGTAACGCCTAGTACACACCATTCCACACTATTTTGAGAATATTTTTTATTTTTTTTATTTTTTTGTGGGTAGATTACTTAGTCTACTTGATTCCTGCACCCGCAATCCGTGTCATATAGTTTAGAGTTTAGCGCATTCACTTCATATTTTATGATTGATTAGGGTAGAGACTGAACGAGTGGGTGGGGGGGTTGCTAATCTCTTCGGACGAAGCCTTCATATAATTAGGATCGAACTTCACTCACAGGTAAGTTCGTTTAATCTCTAATTATACTTCAGGCTTCGTCCTCGAGATTAGCATTTTATACACATGTAGACTTTTAGAGATACGAATCGTAAAATATAATTAAATGAAATACATGAGCTATACGTTGCAAAGTATTTTTTATTCTTAACAACCAAAAAATCACTTAATTTTACAATTGCTGTAACTAAGTAGGTAACTAAAAGGTTAACTTGTTAATTGAATCATTCATAATAGCCATACCAAAATAATCATTAGACGTATTACTAACAGGTCTATTTTAAAATTTTGCAAATGTTTGGGATCTAGGGCTCTAACCAGCAGCTTTCCTAATTTTATCAACATTGACACCTAATCTTTGCGCAGCAGATGTGGCAGCATGCCGAGTGCTATGCGCAGTGAACGTGGAAGTATCAATTCCGCTTAAACTTAGGGTATGTTTTATTCACCTAGATAAAGTTTGTGCACCTACGGACTTATGAGGCCTTTTAAAACTGATAAATAAATTATCCGTATTAATACGAAGTCCTTCAGTCATTTCGAGGTAATTGAGTAAGGCTTTTACTGGACAAATCTCTAGTTTTTTATCAAAAAATGGAATCATGAGCATGGGTTGAGATGCCCCATTTCTAGATGTTTTTATAAGGTCGGGAATTTTAATTTTGATTTCTTTTGGAAACCGTTCAATATTATAAATTTAAATTTTTGATCATGTTTGCACCCTATGTGCAGTAACAAGAGCCAATAGAGTAATTAATTTCTTTGAAAATTTTTCAAGGCCAAGGTCTCCATTTGGGTAGCATTTTTCCAGATAATTTAATACCAAAGACGTGTCCCAGGTTTCATTATACTTAGGTAGAGGGGGTCTAGAACGAAATACTCCTTTAAAAAATCTTTTAATATCTTCATTCCCAGAAATGTTTTCTTTAGTAATTAAATTCAAAGCGGACCGGTATGAAGTTAATGTTACATATTGTGCACCACCCTTATACGCAATTGTTAGGAAATTCATAATATTTGGTATAGATATATTTATATGTTCAATTTATTCTCATTACAATAAATGATCCTCTTTTTATAACACCCTTCATATTGTTTATAAGAGTTATCCGAGGTTTTAAGTACTATATCCATAGATGAAAGTGGGATACCTCTTTTTATCATCGCCTCGCGGATAAGATCCCTGCCACCAGGGTAAGGCTGTTGCGCATGTGGAGGCGACATGATATTGTAAAAGCATTTACTGCGTAGGCATCCGGATTTCTGTGCCAGGAGACGTAACTTGGGCGTTTATCATTTAACCGACTGGAGAATAAATCTATGTTTGGGGACCAAATTTTGTAACAATTTTACGATAGGCATAGTCTGCAAGTTGCCACTTAATATCTGGATGCGTAGGTACGTTTTGACTCCAGATCTGCTTCAAAATTCTCTGAAGAGCTAATATATGAAGCAAAAACATATAAATTTCTATGTTCGCACCATTGCTAAAGTTGCTTCGTAACCTCTGTTAAATGGGGGAACTGGATGCCTCCCATCCTGTTGACGTTGGAAATAGCGGTGGTATTGTCAATTCGAAGGAGAATCTGAGAGTGAGATAAATCTTTAGCAAATATTTTAAGACCATAAGCAGCCATAATTTCAAGAAAGTTGATATGCTGGCTGAGTTCATCGTCTCCCCACAGGCCACTAGCTCTTTGATCACCACACGCGATTCCCCACCCCGTTGTTGAGGTATCAGAGAAAATTTCAAGGTCATATTTTTTATCTATTTTGATTTTACAAACAGAATGATCGATAGCATGATTCCACCATTCTAAGTCTATTTTTAATGAATTTGGTAAATTCATAACAGTTTCATAATTTTATGTTTTGTATTTTTAATTTAATTGTAGTATTGAGACTTAGTGCCCTAATAAATAAAATTTATTATTATAATTATTGTTGTTTGCATTTTTAAAATTAAGATATTTGTATTTTTCAAATAGTTTAGTCATGGGGTCCCAACACGAAGAAAGAAAATTTAGTTCTAATAAATAATAATAGATGGCGTGACATGTATTGATTTTTATTGAAGTTTGTGTAAAAATATTTTTTTTTTCTTTTTAATGGTCTTTAGAATAGTATGTTCTTATTTAATAACCTCCCCTAAGCCCTAAATTATGGAATAATGGGCTTCTTACTCAACTTTGGAAGATTATTGGAACGAATCATTTAAAATCCGTACATTATGTAGCAATAGATGGCGCTGTTCGAAATTTTAGAGTTTGCTATTCAACTCATTCATTAAATTAAATAGGTACTACTACTCGGGCGAGTTGCTTGGTAACTGCCTCGAATGACGTTTGTGCAAAGTGCAGTGTGCAAAAAAGTTTTTGTTACCGTTTCATATTCTTTTACGAAAATTATTATTTTGTTTTTTTTTTTAAACATGTACATGTAGGTTTATTATTAAATCGAATGTATGAATCTGTATTAGTTATCTTGCATTTACCAACACAATATTTAACATATTTAGCCATTCAAATCTTTATAAACAATTATATCGCGATATATTTTCAAGGAAACATTCATAATAAACACTAATCTCAAGCATAGAAAGATTATTATAGTAGAATAGCAAATCAGTGCTAGGAATCCCAAACTAAAATAAAGATTCAATATTAATACCTAATGTAGGTAGGTACCTATTAATTTTACGTTTTTTTTTTTAACTTAAGAATCGAGTAAGGTTATGTACCTAATGTAATTTTTTCATTAACTTGAATAAGTATTCAAGTAATTTAAACAATTAAGTAAATTTAATGTTAATAATTTGAACTTAAATGGAACAATTCGATTTCGATGAAAATAACAATAATTAATAGGTGTAAACGCAACGGTAATGATGCTATCTCTACTGTCTTCGACGGCACGGCGGAGAGCCGCGCGCGCGCGGGATTACGGAGGGCAGCTCAGTGTCGCGTTTGTAGGTATCTACGCGCATTTCAAATGGACGCGCTGAGCCGCTGATTTAAGTCGCTGTGTGTGTGTGCTTGTGCATTATTTGTCTCGCCCGCAACGCGTTCAGATTGGCCGCTTTGGCCGAAACGGGTCAGGAGGACTACCTATAATAATTACCTATAGGTACTAGCATAACCGAATAATCACCACAAAGTAGGCATATAAGAAAATTTGTAACAACGCAAGCTTCAAGGTCAAGTCTAGTATTAGGTATAGTATCTGTGGCCTAGCTAGCAGTAGCAGTAGAACCCGTAGTGAGGTCTAGGCTGAACGAATAATATGGCGCACTAAATTTAAAAACTCCGACCCCGACTTAGGTGCTGATAAATCCACCTCCGTAACATTGTAGGATGCTACCTACATACAGTTGCAGTGATAAATTAAGGAACAAAAATATTCGTATTTACAACGTGTAACAGAATAAACGCAACACATCTTAAGGGGTCATTGTACTCATCATTATGAACAACTTTTAGTCTAGGACCAATCACGAAATCGCGAAAAAAAACAGCTGTTCAGTACATTTTGTCTAGTTATGCGCACAGAAAAGTATGGGGGCGAAGATGTTTTTACAAGCTACAAAATCTTGAAAACCGACGTATCTTTTTGGAGACAATGTTTTTATTCCACCTATGTAATAACACTTTTGATTGTACTGAAATTATTAATAAAATTAGTTACGTAGTACCTAGAACCACCATAGGCCGCGGAGTGCGCGCACGACCCTTGTTTGCCGTATCTTCTAATCGAACGAACGCAGGTTTGCGAGCACCCTTACGCCGCCTTGCTGAGCAATATAATAAGTATTTCAATAATATTGACATATTCGCTGCTTCATCACGAGAATTTAGACGCCTGTTTGTGACATTATTGATACTGCCGATAATCTCAATTAGTTGACTTTTTTATGCTTTTTATTTTATTTTTTGTATTATCTCCTTTTTTTTCTCTTTGCATGCCTGTTTAGTTTTAAATTTATCTTCAACATTTAAGATATTATATTTTTTAATTATTTTTTTTTTGTATCTATTGAGAGCGCACGTCGTAGCTGTTTATTATAAAATAATTTTATATTATGTGGAAAATGTTGTTGGTTTCACACTTGTTTTGCTCTTTTATCAATATTGATTGTAATATATATTATTATGTGTAACCGTTTATTTTCCCTAATAAATAATAAAAAAAAAACCTTCGTATAAGAGTCCGACTCGCACTTGGCCGGTTTCATACTTTGAAGTATCTTTACTAAAATCTATAGGTATTTACAGATTTTCATTTATTCTATCCAATCTATTTGGTTTTTAAAATAAAAGTAACTTATTGTCGAATTTAAAATTTCCCAAAAAACTAAAGGGAGCAAAAAACGTGTTCTGGTTCGAAACCCTTCGTGTGAGAGTCCGACTCACACTTGACCGGTTTATAGGCACTTTACAGAGTTTTATCTAATTCTATCCAATCTATTTGGTTTGAATAATAAAAGTAACTTGTCAAATTATAAACGATGTTTTCACTATTTTGAGTAAATATTCGAGTCATTTTAAATATTTGTTGAAATCTCTACATTACTCTCGTAACGACGACGTCAGCTTCAAGGTCAAGTGGACAAGCGACAAACAATACAGTTCCTACAATACGCTTTCAACGCCATCTATTAGTTGGAATTCGAGGAAATCGCGCTTGCAAGTTGTCACTGCTAACACCATCTAGCACGCGTACTCAAAACCAAGATAATTCGTCTGAATTAATTTTTACGGCGGTCGCGTTTCTTTGTATGAGATGAGGCATCTGTACGCTAGTATTATATTATCTGTGGTTTAGTGTAGAGCCAGCCATACTCCACAGCCAGAGCAGGCAGACACCAAAAGACCAACAAAGCTAGCAAAAGCTCTGATTTTGCATTGTTTTAATTTAGTAATTTTTTTTTTTCAATTTCTAATTTTATTCTATTATTATTATTTTTTTTTTTTTTGGTAATGCGACCTGAAACTTTTTTGTATCTATAATGTATCCTAAATATCTGCAAGAGTGTGAAGGATTTAAATTACTTTTTTCCTTATATGATAAAAACCAAGGCTCATAAGGAGGTTTTGTGTTTCTTGTAGGTTTTTATAACATGTTTGTTGATCATGACTAATAAGGCAGATGTCATCTTAATATATAGTAGATATGCAACCACGTGTTCGCAATAATTTCATCACTGGTTTCATAACCTTTGTAAATATAAATGGAGCAGTATTCAAGCCGAAAGGTAAGATTTAAATTCATAAATAGAATGCTCAAACTGGAACCGTAGGTAACGATAATCTTTATCAATCTTGATGAAATAAATATGCGTCTTTTAAGTCGATAGTGAATAAGTAACAATCTCGTGATATTAGTTTTAGTACAGTTCTCATGTCTTCTAGTTTGAAGTGATTGGTGTCTATAAATTTATTTAAAGATTTTAAGTTTAAGATAAAACGCAACTTTCCGTTTGGCTTGGGTATTAAAAAGACATTTGACAAATATTGGTCGGACCGAGCTTCACATTCTGAAATGGCTCCTATTGACAATAAATTATTATCAATGGCTTCAATGAAGTGTGCCCTTTCTGACTCCGAGTATTTCCGAATACTAGGGGGTACTGATTGACTTGGCAACCGAGAAAAGGGAATTTTATGACCCTTTATATATGAAAGAATCATTGACCATTCTTTATAAAATAAGGACATTCAACCAGCAGGATTTACCTTGTTTAGCGACGTCTGTAGTTCTGTCTCTGCTGCGGATGCTGAGACTGCTTGGATGAGCTGGCTGGCCGATTGGGCGTCGAGGTCGTTGCAGGATCCTTCATCCTTAGTGGACCCGTCGGCCTGCGAGCCGGACCCGGATTTCTCAAGTTTCAATTCCTTGAAGGATTAGCTGTGCTCTGTGTAAACTTCTTATTTGCAGGTTTAGGTGTCGGTGGTTTAAGATCTGTACCAGATTTATTGATGGCTTTTGCAGTTTTGATGATTTCTGCTAAGTTCTCACCGAAAAGAAGCTCATCAATTTTTGTATTCTGTAGTTGCTCTCTAACTTTTTTACGATGATACGTGTAAAATCTATCAGAAGTTTGAGTAAATCAGTGTTTTTCTCCTTAGCAGATAATTTAAGCGCGATGGCTTCTCCTAAGGAAGTAATGGCTAAGGTAAGTTGTTTTTGTTTACTTTCAATAGTTTTATCGCGTTTAGCAATAATATCGGATACAGCTGCTTTTATTTCTGCATTCAATTCTGGAGGATCAATCAACTTGGCATTTTCAGGAGTTAAATAATTTTGTTTAAGCTCCTTACGCAGCTTCTTTTGTTATACCCGCCGTTAAGTCCTGAGTCTTCTGTTGCTGCAGGTGACATTGTGTCTGCAAGCGGAATAGGTTCTGGGACTACGGGCGGTGAAGGGTCCGCAGGATCCAGCGCAACTATCACGACAGACTGAATCGGGACAGAGTTCCAGTTCCATCTCAAGCTGCGTTAGGTCTAAGTACATCTGTTTGTTGCTCGGGAGAAGGCTGAGCTAGGTCTGATATGACCGCTTCCTTGCTAAACAACTCCGTATATTCTTCGTCTAAAAAGGAGACGTAGATAGGTAGGAGACGTGATGTAGCCTGGCAATGCGAGTCAATATTATAATGTAAGTGACAGTCCCAAGTTACGATAACACGTACTGTCCACAAACAAATTTATCTAGCACCATGAGACAGTCCCATTGTACTGCTCGGTGGGCGCGATTATGACTGCATAAACTGTCGTAGGTGTTATCGTTACAATAAAGATTGAACATGTTGTTCAATATCTTAAAATCTTTTATGTTTTCAATGTAAAATACTTGTTAGTTACTTACGTAAAAGTCTGAAAGACTGAACTGTTGGAAATTAACAGTAAGTAAGAAACAGTCCCAATGCAAGCAAGTACTGTCCGCAAACTATTATTTCCTAAAGAATAATTAAATCTTATTTTGTCAGGCTCGTATTAGTGAAAAAACAGTCCCACTGTACTGTCCGTAACACTAATTTATCGAGTAGAAAAAGGTATGAAGTATGTACCTACATTATTATTGGTAGGTATATACAATGTTAAACAACGCAAACAAGTCATGTAATCTCGTACACTTGATTGTCTAACGGAGAACGGCGGCACAAACTTATTGTTGACGCTGTGAGTCATCCGAGTAATATAAATCACGCGATCGACGCCATTTGCGTCGTAATTTTCTTTGTAATCTTCTAATTTTATGTTTTATACGATCACAATCATCACCTTTTCTTTTAGGCATTATTATAATAGCAACACTAGACACTAACTTTTTAAATAAGTAATTGTAATCGCGAGCGAGTGTGGAACGGCGCAGCACTAAAAAGCGAATGACACGGATTGCGGGTGCAGGAATCAAGTAGACTAAGTAATCTACCCACAAAAAAATAAAAAAATATTCTCAAAATAGTGTGGATAGTGTGTACTAGGCGTTACTACATGTGTATAAAATGCTAATCTCGAGGACGAAGCCTGAAGTATAATTACTATTTAATAAACGTTGAAAATCACAGAACCGGGTAGTCGTGAATGTCACGTTAACATACGTGACATTCACGACTACCCACTTAGCAGTGATTGTGACATAGTATTGAACAAGGTAAAACTAGAATTTGTCGATAAAACTGTTTTTCTGGGAATTACGTTTGACCCAAGGCTACAATGGGGCCTTCATATAACATCTCTTTCAGAACGGCTAGGTTCAGCAGCATATGCTGTTAGGAAAACCCACCAATTAACAGATGTCGATACCGCGAGACTGGTCTATTTCAGTTACTTTCACAGTATCATGTCTTACGGTATTTTACTATGGGGATGGGCTGCAGACATCGAGTCTACTTTTATTCTGCAGAACAGAGCCATCAAAGCGATAAACTACATTAGCCGGCGCGATTTTCTAAGGGAACTGTTCAAAAGTATTAACATCATGACGGTACCTTGTCAATACATTTACAAAAACATCATGTATGTCAGACAGATTTTTTTTTTTTTTTTTTCTATATATAGGCATACGTTTGACCACAATCTCACCTGATGGTAAGCGATTTACATCTTTTTATTAAAATAGGCGACAGACATAATTATGGTACTAGAAATAGGGACCAATTAGTTCAACCAGGTTTCAGACTGGCTAAAGTAGCCTCATATTTCATGGGGTACTGTGTAAAATATTATAATAAGATACCTCCCCATATATTAGAACTAAATGAGACAAAATTTAAATCTTGTATTAAACGCATACTATGCAGGCAAGCATATTATAAGTTGGGGGATTATATGGAAGATAAAAATCATCAATCTGTTAGCATTTGGAAACATTGTTGGTCCGGCTGAAGATTTTAAGAAACCAATATTTGTATTGTATAGACCCAATTCATTTAGTATTGTATAATTTCATCTATTAACATTAAAACTTAAACTATAGTTATCAGTTAGAGGTTTTTTTTTGACTTGAATGTACCCTGGCGGTTGGGAGTGTCATGCTCACTCAAAAGTCTAGCTGATGGTGGTGTATCCGTTGGATCATTTGGCTCCCTTCAAAATGGTTGAGCTGAATGGTGCTAGCGCATGCATCATTTTCCTGAACGGGCGCCGACATTTGGGATCATTTGACATTTCTCATTTCTCAGCTGCCTTGGTTTATTATAATATGTCCCATATGAGCAAAGCATTTAGATGAGAGAAAATATTCAAATGCGAGCATTTGCAACGTGAGAATTCCTGTTAATATTTTTCAAATAAATATTAAATCTGTGACCATTGCATGAAGTAGCGATTGAAAAGATTTGGTGGTTACGCTTTATGCTGCACGCTTGTGATATTATTTTCTGTAATATCCTGTGACATTAAGAACTGAGATAGGTATACTTAGTTAGGTATATTTGTACCAAATCCCACCATTTTAAAAAAAATGGTATGCTCATTGCATTTACGTTTCGAAAGCTTTAATTTGAATTGTTTTAATTGATATTAATGTGCTCACCAGGTTTAGGGCTGTTAGCACCATAATTTCCTGAAAATAATTTCATTGATGAGAGCAATCATTTGTGTTTGTGAATTGATCATGAGCATTTCAAAGCAAGCATTCAGAATGAACTTTTTTATTTACTCGCAATACTTATCTACTTTTGTAAAATTGCTTTGTGACTGATTTTGCCTTCCTCTCTTCTAATGAGGTTCTAATGAGGTGCTTTTTTTTTAAGGATGGGAAATCATCAAATGCCTCCCTAATACCCTTTGCGTTCCAGGGCCGCGGTGACTCTTTCAAACAGATTCCGCAACCCCGGCAGGCACTGGCCCTAGCGGGACCCATCTTCTATGCTGACAGCTCTTTGAGGCGCGCGTGAAACAGCGCGCCGTCGACCCAGGCCTGGTTCTGATCGGACGGCGAGCCACCCAATGCTCGCCGTCCACAGACCCGCGCCTTCGGTGGCCGAGAATCGCCCTGCGACTCCCAACACCCGGGGCGACTTCTTCTGTTGCGGCGGCTGGGGCGTGAGGTTTCCCTCTCTCTCACGCGTTCAGCCTCCTCATTTGCTAGCATTACTGCTTCGCAGAAGGAGGTGACCGCTTCCCATGCCTCCTCGCTCCGGACCATGGTTTGAACCAGGGCCGGACGCGAGAGGTCGCCGCCGCCAATCGCCTCGACAAGGACACGGTGGTGTTCCGCCCAAGCAGGGCAGACCTCCACCGTATGCTCCGCCGTGTCCTCCGGGCGATCCTCGCAGTGTTGACACCCGGGCGTATCCTCCCGCCGAATTCGATACAGGTACCTCCCGAAACAACCGTGTCCGGTGAGTACCTGCGTCAAACGGAAGGTAAGGACGCCGTGGCGCCTCTCTAGCCACTCCTCAAAGAGGGGAATTATCGCCGCAATTGTGGCGTGCCCAGCGCTGGGTTGCGACAGTCGTTGTCTCCATACTGCCATGAGATCCCGCCGGCTAATGAGTTGCTAAAACTACAATATTCATAAATGTAGGTCATGAGAGGCCTATTAAAGGTACCATTCGTTTTCCAATGGTGCAATGCCAGCTATGCCCAAAACGCGGTGTGACTGTGGTCTGCGTACCCATTCTTAATATCTAAATGCAGCCAACTTTTGTATTAGCAAATAATGAGTAATAAGGAGTATCTGTTGATGGTAAGAACATGCTTAGTTGGCCGAAAATAAAACATGCAAAAATAGTGGATTCTTCATCATAGTAAAGTCGCAGTCGTATATTAAGTGAATTTTAGTAGTATTTTTAGTAGGTACGGGATGTTTTAGTTTGCTATGAGTTGTTGGTAACATCCAGCTTACCTTCGCTGGGATTGGTGTTGTTTACGAACTGAACTGTAAGTAATATTAACGTCTAATGAGCAAAGACTGGACCCTGCTACCTACATATTTTGAAGATATTTATTTTAAAATTAGGTTTAGAAACTGACACTTTAATGAAACAAATTCTAGTTACTACGTTTTTCTTTAAAATAATTCAACAAGTTTATTGTGCCTATGGTGTACGTCAACATGGGTTCGGTAGAAATTCGACATAGGTAACCTTTTATTGTTGATGGATCCATCAGGATATCTCCACACGGAAAAGTGATATTACATTATAATGAATTTATAATGAATCTCCTCTCTACTTCTCACCATTTCCAGGGTTGTTGTTGTCAACAACATTTACTTTAAACAATACTCGTACATAAGTGTGTATAAGCAAAAGCGTTTTCATTGTCTTGTGGATGAAAATAATATTATGCTCTTGCAATAAGAGTAACATTTAGAAGAGGCTTAAAGAATAGAATAGAAGTAGGTACATTAGAAACATATAAATCAGCAGGTTTACACGAATGATTTATGAATGTAAAGCCAAGGAAATTTACTGTTGAGTAGATCAATTTTCACAAGTGTGGGGACGGGACAGTGTTTTTGGCATAAAATTATGTAAGTACCTCATGTACCTACATAGGTATGTAAAATATATATTTTAGAAAATGTGCTCATTAATAAAGTTCCTTGGCATTACAATGGGTTGTCCTAGCCTATTACCTACCTAACTTCGAAACCAATTATACACGTCAAATAATTGTATTATTCATGGATCTACGTAGGTATACTAGAAAGGTTTAGACCTACCTAAACCTCAAAATGAGTTATTCTAAATAAAAGTGACATCAAGATTGATAACCTTTATTTAACTACCTATAGTTAAATAAAGGTCAATCTTGATGTCACTTTTTACACAAACACATTTTGAACAAATAAACTACTTACTGCTTATACTAATGGTTTAATTGATTTAGCAATCGTTATTGTTGTATTTTAGGTACATTGTTTTTTTTTTGGTTGCATTTATTTTAAAACTGAGGTTTTAAATAAAAAAGATTCAAAAGACACATCAAAACCTACCTTTATTGTTATAAAGTATTATTTGTTTAATATTGTTTGTTTACCTTTATTTAACTACCTTAACCTTTTTAATATCTAAGTATACTTTTGTATTGTTTTTGTGGGGAAACCTTCAAAAGGCGCCTGGACGTTTGGGGTAAAGACCAGGGAGTTTGGGATTTTTACCTCACTAAAACCACCCCGGTGATCAGCATCAGCACATAGAAGGGGCCCCGTTACCTCTTAAAAGACTACTCCGGAACCCCTTCTGTGCAACGCCTGTTAAGGCACATCCTTGAGGAGACTGTAAAGGGGTCTCCCCTTAGATCTAAGTATACCTAAGTAGGTACATATTCGAAACTGCAGTAGTTGAAACCTCGAAAATACTGGAAAGGCTTCTACCTATATTCTATAATTCGCGGACTCTCACATTTATCTACCTAATCACAATCAATACTGAAACTCCCCATGAAATCATAACACAATAAAATTGATGAAGCTGCTAGGTTCCTACCTACTTAATTTTAATTTACCTATCTACAAAATGGATCTGACTTGCCTTCTCCCATCTATGTTAGAGTCGACTTCCAGTCTAACCGAATACCTACAGCTAAAATACCAGTTTCTATAGGTATCAAGCGACTGCCTAAATGACCTCCACAACCCAGTAATAACTGGGTAACACGATGCCCATTGATACTAGTTGGTAAGACTACCTACCTACTAAGTAATACTTAACAATAATATGGTCTAGACACGGTGCCATTTTAGTCTTCCTACTACGGCAGCCCACTTCATCTATCCAATGACATTAAAAAAATATATATTTATGAACATTTTAATTATTTCAAAAATAAATACTATTCATTATCATGACGCATGATGAAGTTCTAAACATCCAGGAGCGAGCACAGTCCGAGCTTTGTGTTCCAAAGACGGCGCGGAATGGAACGGTGACATTGTTTTGATAATGCATTGTTTAATTTTATTGTACTTTTAAATTAATGAATTATTTTTTTTAATAATCGAACCTAGAGGTAGTTTATATTGGGTACATTAACTGAGCCGCCTTTATAAGACGACCAAAATGTACAACGTGTTGATTTGCATCCTAGTCAAATTCAAGGACGTAATTATGCTAATGATTCTCGACCCAAATCGACAGTAAAATGGGTAGGTATTTTTTTAATTTTATTTTTTTATTTATGGAAATCCGTAAGTGTAAACCAGCCGCGGCCCGTCTGTTACTAGCCTTATAATCGCGCTTTCACACACAAACAAACGCAAACAATACATACACAACGCATACGCAACGATCATTCGATAAATTCGTAGGTAATCAATCGCACCCCAATCACGGTACGGGGATTCTCCCGCGCAAGCTCCTAGCCACGCCCCCGGCCCCCGCGGCCCCGGAACTAACAGTGTGTTTGATGTCGCCGAAGCGTGCGCGCGTTAGCGAATTGTGCAAGATGACGGACAATTATTCAAAGTCGAGATGGTGGAGATGGTCCGCCTGTATGCCATCAGTGGAGACAGCCTACGTGGAGCCAACCGGATATTCACGGAAATGTTTCCCGATCGGGAACCCCCATCACAGAGCGTCATGCTGGCTGCTACGCAGGGACTGTGGGATCATCGGCAGTTTGACGTTCCCCGGCATGCTCATGCTCGCGGCAGCGTAGGCCTGCCTGTCGCCTTGCAGGAAGACATCCTGGAATACTTCCAGCGAGACCCACGGGCAAGCACGCGGGAGGCTGGTCAACACTAAGAAGTGCACCACATCACAGTGTGGCGCCTACTGAAACGTGAACTTCAACACCCGTTCCACTACCGCAAGGCATAACCTCTACTTCCAGCAGGATGGCGCTCCCTCTCACTATGGTCGGCAAGTACGCGAGTACTTGACCGAAAAGTTGGTGACCACTCGATCGGTCGCGGAAGACCTGTGGCCTGGCCTCCGCGTTCTACAGACCTGACGCCTGTAGACTTTTATTTGTGAGGAGACGTTAAAAGGTTAGTTTACACGGAGGAAGTGACAAGTGTAACAGAATTACATGCAAGGATCATTAGTGCTTTCGACACTTTAAAAACGAATGTGTTAGTGTTACGTAAGCTGAAGGAATACCAGCTACGTTGTGCTCGATTGTGCGAAGAGTGTGATGGTGGCAACTTTGAACAATACCTCCGGGTAACTTAAGTAGGTAATTTATTTATTTGTACATTTTGTAAATACGTTGTAAGCTTAATCAATTTTATTAGTGTAAATAAGTTGATTTCAAATTTTATTTTTAACTACGCCAATAATACCTAAGAGTCGAAAATATCACCACGTACTTTCACTTAACTAGCACGTCTTTCCATTTCCATCAAACGTAGAAAACATTTTTAGACTTAGTAGATCGCTACACTAACTAAGGCATTCTTGCCGGTCCTAAGCCCGTTAAGTAGGAAGGAAATCCACAAATAAAAACAAAATCACTACGAAAAGCAAAACTAACATTTTATTAATCATCTGATAACAGGTCAGTGAACTTTTCTTTGGCGCACTAGTATTATTGTCATTAGTAAGATTTCCGTATTCCAATGATGCTCAAAGATGAGTTAATTATCAAGCGAAATTTGTGACAATAATGTAAGTGATTTTCGAAATAAAATTAGGTAAAATTATTGCTACCGGTCATTGATCGGTCGCACTCGCGCGCGCTTGCATTTCGTAGGTAAGACGTCGACACTCACGCACACAGCTGCATTGTCGCTGTGTGCGTAGTCGGGTGTATCTGTTTTATTTTAGGGCTTAATTCTGAAATATTGTTAAATTTCAACAACAAAAAAAAGCAGCGCTTATTAGTTATTGCCCGCTACCGTACTTTCGATTGATTATTTATGTCTTTTATGACAAGCTCCTGAAATTTGACGAGGATGCAAAACAACACGTTGTATAATAATAATAATCAAATAGTTAAGCATACCTCCTTGCGGGATAGCAGCAGCCATGGCGAACAGCGCCAACAAGAACAAAACCTGGAACACGACGAACAGCTTAATTTTAGCACTGATTCACGAACAGACAGATGCGATGAGAGTTAATCTGAATTTCCAAGCATTGACAGCTGATATGTGATACGGATATGATTTAGGTATCTTTTCGATAAGATTAGTTAGTATGTAAAGTTGGTCAGGAATAATCCTGATCAGTACGATTTTAGTATAATACCAGAACTACCTATGTTCTACGAAATTAGCACCATGTTGGATAGAAACGCGTCTCGGGGTCTCGCCCCTAATATTATCCATCCAAATTATACAAAACTAGTGGACGTCACACGGTTTCACCCGCGTAGTTCCCATTCCCGTGGGAGTACGGGGATAATATATAGCCTATGTTACTCCCTGATAACGTCGCTATCAAATGCTAAAAGAATTTTTCACATCGGTCCAGTAGTTTCGGAGCCTATTCAATTCAAACAAACAAACAAACAAATCTTTCTTCTTTATAATATTAAGTATAAATGTATAACGTAAAACGCTGCAAATTTGCCAACCATGCCCAATTTAGCCTATTTCGTTTGAATTACAATATGTCCGGTTTGCTTACTTTTTTCTCGTTTTCTACCATTAGGTATGAACTATTTGTTATTTGGGCAATATATCTTTTTTTTTTAATGATAACTCCATATTCGGTCAGTTGGGCGACAAAAACCGTAGGAAGTGGGTGGATTTTTTTTTGGCCTTCTGTAACTTTTGCTATTGTGGCTACAATAACGGTGTTTTCGCGAAGGAATAACATTCCAAGGTAAGAAAATACTGTCTTTTTTCGTATTATTTGATAGGCAATGTGACACAACTTTGCCTGGGTCTAAGGTTTTCACTGGTTGGATTTTATCAATAATATATTTGAATATGATTTGATTCAGTCTGTATGTTCTCACTGATGTGTAAAGGCTTCTCTGAAAATCAAGCAAAATACTAGTCACTAGTAGTAGTGATTTTTACGTTAAATTACGTTAAATTAACTAGCGCAACTTCACACACGTGTTGGGTAATTTTTTTTTTCTAAATTCCTTCTAGCGAGATTAAATTTTTAATAACACTGTTACATTTTAGTTAACGTTTTTAAACAACTGGTGTAACTAAACATTAAAAAAGTTACTGAAATTATTGAACACGCAAAACCAGCTGTTAGTAGGTACCTAAGTTTGGCTAATTAATTTAAAGTAACGTTATATAGCAATAAAAAATCATAGCTGGCAAAATGTGGTGTAGTAGGTAGGTACACTTCTGAAAAACCCTTCGGGGCTTGTATTGTGAGGTAGGTAATAAAGCAAGTCTTAATTCTATTGCAGTTGAATAAAAAATGGGAAACAATAAAAAACGAAGCACGAGAAAACCAGAAGTGACCTTGTGCGAAACAAAATAAATAAGATAGATCTTTTTACATTGCTTACGTAAGTGTTATATTTTAAGTTATTTGCGATAAAACAATATTCGAACATACACACATAATATAACGTTCTGATAAAACCATGTCATAAAAATTAATTGTTGATTATATTAATAACTGTGAGTTTGAAAAAAGAATTAAAAATTCTAAATGGAATCAGTATTTTTTTGGGTTAACTCTACAGTCAACGACATTTTTGTACGGATTGTTTATGGTACCTGCTACAACTTTGCCTATTAGCTGAATTAAAAAAGTAAATAGCTACATTGTACTAATTAAACTGGCGGGGGACAAGCACGGTGTCTCATGAACATAGAAAAAAATACTGGAACTATAAGCATAATACTTACTGAGTTATCCTTCTGGGCAAAGTTGTGTCTTTTACATACAACTTTGCCTACGTCCTTGAGTACTTGTAATTCACAAAAGCAGCATGAATTACAAAGATTTGGGTTCTCCGAGGCAAGATATAAGGTCTATTTTCTATCTAAAACTCACTTGAAGTCAAAATAATAAAAAGGTTCAGAGATACGAACTAGAAACAAAATCCAGGCAAAGTTGCAGCATTTTACGGAAAATAAGTAGGTATAGTATGTACTTAATTATTGCTTTATTTGAACAGATTTGACTATTTATCTACCAAGACAAATTAATAAAGTTATTATTAGCAAGCCACAGGTATCTAAAGACTTCGATGTAAGTATAAACACATACAAAAATACTCAACAAATTTGGTATGTGAAGGACTTCTGCTGAATAAGACCTGTTTCCGAGATTTGAATCATGTGTAAATATCTGCTTATCACACACATAGCCTTGGTTTTTAGGGTTCCGAACAAAAAACGGAACACTTATAGGATCACTCGGGTGTCTGTCTGTCTGTCCGTCTGTCACAGCCAGTTTTCTCCGGATCCACTGGACCGATTCTATTGAGATTGGTACACATATGGACTTCTGTGACCCAAACTCGGAAGCGTTACGTAAATTATTAATTTTTTAGTATGGGGTCACTTTTGGGATCAAACTAGAAAATTTAAAAAAAAGTAAAAAAGTTTTTTGAACAATATGGTGTGTATCAAATGAAAGGGCTTTATATGAGGGTTTTAATGATGTCTTTTTCATAATTTTAAAATAAACAGTTTTGAAGTTATTCAAGAAATTAGACGTAAAATGACCATTAAAAAAGAATTCTGTAGTGTTATTAAGTGGGGTGATGACAATGTGGTCACTTTTAACGCCACCAAAACACAGGCGTGTCTTTTTACCGCAAAAAGGAGTCGTTTTTACCAAACACCTACTTTTCGGGGTGCATCTCTTCCTGTGACTGATCGGCTCAAGCTCCTAGGCATGGAGTTGACATCCAGTCTCAATTTCGGCGCCACCATCGAGTACAAAGCCTAAACCGCGGCCAAAAAGCTGGGCATCCTAAATAGGGTGAAGCGATACTTTAGGCCTGGACAGCTTAGCGCAAGTCCGATCCTGCATGGAGTATTGTAGCCACCTTTGTGATGGCTCAGCTGAGTATCAGACTAGATCAAGAGCAAACCCATGACAAAAAAAAAATAAAAAACATGTAAAAAAAAAATTCGTTCGAAACCCTTTGCACGCGAGTCCGACTCGCTCTTGGCCAGTTTATTTCTATCGTTTGTTTATCTTTTTTTGAAACAATTTGATTTTGCACGCATTGTTTGCACACAAAAGGATCAATTTGTTTTAGCCATTGAATTTTTTTGACAGTGGTTTTGAAATTGAACTCATCTTTTTGTTGATTAATTTATACAAGATCACAGAAAACTGCGAAATATCTGTGAAGTGTTGCAAAGGAAAACAATAATTTTGAAATAATGAGAATTGAGCTTATAAGAGTGTTTCTATGTGTGTTCATCGATGCACATCTATGTAGCTACACCAAGATATTTTAATTAGTTAATGTGTTTCATTCATTAACTAATTAAAATATCGTGCTGTACATAGCAACATCGATAAACATAATTGTTTCCCTCCTAGTGAAGCTATAAAAAAGTTACAAAGAACAAGCAACGACACAACAGAGATCTAAACCCTGTCTACGAACACAGCTCAGTAAAAAAATAAAATTGCATATTTACCTACCCCTGAATCAATCAATCTAGTAACAGCAATTAATAAGCAATTGCGTATTAACACAAGTTAGAAAGACAATGTCGTGCAATGGAATGATAGCTAGGGACAGACAATCTCAATTAAAAACGATATAATTATATCGTTATCAGTTTTGCAATCAATCCCCATTAGTTGACAAGTCACTCTTTAATTATGAATTCCGTTTGCGCAAGTTTATTGTTGTTTTTCCGTACCTCAAAAGGAAGAAACGGAACCCTTATAGGATCACTTTGTTTTCCGTCCGTTGTATGTCTGTCTGTCTGTCAAGACCTTTTATCTCGGGAATGCGTGGAGGTATCGAGTTGAAATGAAAACCATACACTCAGATCTACAGTCCCTTGAAGCTGTGAAAAAAAAAACAAACTTATAAGTTAACGTAAAAATAAGAAACGGCCGTTTATGCCGCAAAAGACGTATATTTTGTCATTCTCAAGGGAATCACAATTTATAAGGTATTTACCGTTGACAGAGAACTATGAAATTTGGCAAGTAATATCGTCATATACTACAAATATAGGAAAATCTCTGAAAACTACACATTTGTAATTAAATTATAAGAAATGTGGTCTTTAATGTACCCACAAATTTATACGGAACCCTCGGTGGGCGAGTGCGACTCGCACAGGTCATTAAAAAAATTATCGTAGGTTATCGGACTTTACTCAAAAACTTAAACTGTTATATTTTTAAATGTTACCTTATCTATAGGTAGTACAATAATTGGAGAAGTTATAAAACGCAAAAGATGTCTACTTCAATCGTTTTTGTGGAATTTGTTTTTCGTCAAAGATAATATATTTTATCTAAAAAACGCTATAACTCTTTAAGAAGAAAATAATATAAAAACTTGATGAGGTAGACACAAACTTAGAGGTCAATGTCACTTTTTAAGTCCAGAGGTTATCTTTGAGATCGGTCATATGAGAATATAGAGTCCATTTGTAACATTATGTAATTAAGTTAGCCATTTGAGTCAATTCATCCATGGAACAATTTTAATGTAGTGGTATTTTTGTTTGGTAAGTCATTTTGTCTCGTTTTGCATTTAAGACAAATATTTGGTTAGATATGATTTATACTACTGAGTATGCTGTAGATTTCTAGTATTAATTTTGAGTTAAATTTTATAGTGTTCCTCAGGGATCTGAATTAGGTCCGATATTATGATATTAAAATCAAAATGTTATTGCTATAATATTTAGGTCAATATTCAATCCCAACGTTCTTTTATTTTTATTTATATGGATTACTAGCACTTCGCGCGCAATTTCTTTGTCACATATTCTAATTCTCGGAAATTCATCTGCATGATGTTTTATTCTGATAGTTAGTGAGTATTTACTGTCCGTACTTTCAGCTTCGGAACTACTTCGACATGTTTCTGGTATTCCGGTACTTGTAATCTTTAGCGGTTATAACTCCAGCCCAGAAAAATCTCTTTGATATGTTTCGGTTCTCTTGGTATTTTTAAATACTAACCACTCACAATTCCAGCTTCGGAAATACTTCGACATGTTTCTAGTATCCTGGTACTTGTGAATCTTTAACACTCATAATTACAGCCCGGAAAAAACCGCTATATATTTTTATTCACCTGTTATTTTTGAATCCTAACCACTCGAAATTCCAGCGCCGGTGTTCGAGTGTTAATCGAACACTAAGCGAAAATGCATAATTGCATCGAATGCAAATATGCACATTCGCTCGTCCACCAAACTGTGGGCCAGTTCGCGTTCAGATCTCATTAGAGGCACCACGCACTCAAAACCATTTACCAATTACCATATCATTGTCTAGTAACAAAGTGTAATAGTGAATTATATTTAGCTATTACCATTACCATAGTGTTGTGTCGAAGTGTTATAGTGAATCAATATACAGCTATTTCATTTACATTTTTTTTTTTTTTTTTTTTGATTCGGACCACTCGTAGTTCACCTCTAGACGGGTGGTTACTACTTAACCGGGCTAGCCTGTGGTGGCCTCAGAATGACTCTAAAGCCCCCAGCCAAGGCAACTAAAAATACTTAAAACCTACAACTCTGCTCACTGGGGGCACCCCCTGTGGGGTTCGGGCCTCGGCTCAGTGGCATCGTTATCGGGAGGGCAGCAAGGGACAGGCTGGGTCATGACATTATTTAGGGGGTTTAAAGCTAATGGCTCAGCGACGCGGGCTGGCTCGTTAGGCAAAAGACGGGGAGCAACAACAACATTGCTATTATTACTGGGACGTCGCGCGGGGCCTCGGCGGCGAGGCCGGAAGGCGGCGGGTCGCGGTTTGTGTGCTTGTTTAAGAGTACTGGTTTCCCTACAGCTCTCTTGTACAAGGGTGATTGGGTCATCGGGTTCTAGTAAGGTATGCCGTGGACGGCGGACCTTACTAATCTGGGAGGGAGCGTATCGGGTAGCCGATGCGATAAGAGGGTTCTGGTGCCTCTCAGCAGATTCGATGAAACGCTTCGTGAGGCGTTTCATGAACTGCTTGATGGTCGGGATTTTGAGATCGACATGGAGTCGCTCATTCCGAACGAACCACGGGGCACCCGTGGCCTTTCGGAGAAAACGGTTTTGGAGGGACTGCAACCTATGGATCCGGTATGACTTTACGTGGGCGAATGTAGCACACGCATAGGTCATGATGGGGCGAATGCAAGTGGTGTAGATACGCAGCTTGCATTTTAGGGATAATTTGCTGTTGTGGTTCAGCATCGAGTGGAATTTCATTTACAATTCGAGACTTTAACTTATACCAAATAAACCATATCCTATCAATACGAGAAAGTAGTGTTAGGTCACCATAGCATCTAGCATTACTTTTTACATGGTCCTTCAAGCATTTATTTACCAGTGACTACCAAGTGAAACAGTGCCACGCGAACCAAAGGATCGCAGCACTTTGAAGAACCTCGGATTGCAGAGACGGTCGGTTGCAGCATATAAGGTCAGATCGAACCATTTATTTATACTAACCATTACCAAATATTTTCAAACCAATTTCAAACATGGATTCCGATTCTCTGTTTATCAACCAAACCGAACTCTATGCACTCCTGGAAAAGTTTTTGACCAACATAAAGAAAGATGGATCCGAGAGGAAGACCATCGATAATTATAAGCGCAAGGCCAATATTTTGGAAGCATACTGGCATGATTATTAAAAAAACCATAGGAAAATGTGCGAGTTTACAGAATTTGACCACATTTACTTCAAAAAGGGTTGTTTCGAAACAGTCCAGGAAATTTATTTGGACATTAAGGAGATTATCGTCAAAACCATGGGAAAATCAGGCGCGAAAGATGAAAGCCTCAGTAGAGCCAAAGCAGAAAAGGTACAACCGTTACCAGGTAACCGGGCTAGGCAACAGCTAGACGCGGACTATCGTCGACAGGAAAGTGACGCAGCGCAGCCACAACCAGGTACGTCGCTATGAGGAATCGTCGCAGCGAGAAAATTCACCATATAAAGATAGAGGCTCCAGCAAGCTGGACGGGTTAATAAAGAAGCAGAATATCAATTTCAAAGCCTTCATGAGAACTGTGAGTAATATACAAGTAGATAATTTCAAGAATCAATGACAATTCGAGAACGCTCTTAAATCGCTAGATAGCCGATGGGGTGAGATCGACAAGCTTCATTGGGAAATCGAAGGAGAGGATGGAGCCGACGATATTACTTACCAAATGGAATTCTGCAAGCACGAGGAAAAGTACAGTAAGTTGACAAACGACATCAACAAAAAGATGTGGGCAGTAAAGCACCGTGAAAAGTCAGCACCAAAAATGGACATCCCCGTGTTCAATGGGACTTATAACCAATGGGTTCCGTTCAAAGACTTGTTTAGCGAAGCGGTCGACAAAAACCCGTCGATGTCTAATGCACAAAAAATGCAGTTTTTGAAGAGTAAGGTGTCTGGAGAAGCAGAGCGTCTGATTCACCATTTACAGATTAGCTTAGATTAGATTTTAAACCACAGGTATGGTAACAAGAAATTAATTTTCACGTCCCATATTAATATACTGCTCAGACTTCCCAACATACAACAGCAGTCGCTAGCCATGATAAAGAAACTGCATGACGTTACTAAGGAGACGTTGCACGCTATATAGAATCTGGAACTTGATATAACAACTTGGGATCCGCTTTTAGTGCACTTACTAGCGCAAAAGCTTGATGACGATACTTTCACCGAATATATAAAATCGGTAAAAAAACCAAGAGAGCTTCCCGAGCTGCAGGAGTTCCGGGAATTCTCGGAAACCAAATTAACCGCACTAGAAGCGTCACGTCGCAAGCAAGAACCATCAAACCAAAAAACCACGACGTATCAATCAAGCAAGAACAATAACCAAAACCAGAAGTAAAGTTTTCAGCGCAGTAACCATCAATCAGGCAACAAAGACAATTCGAAGTCTAACATGAGCGCGCTACACGTGTCGCGGTCGATAACCTGTGCATTGTGCAATTTAGAACACGGATTGTGGCGTTGCTCAGAATTTTTGAAAATGACGCACGAGCAAAAAGCAAACAAAATTGAGCAACTAAATTACTGCCAAAACTTTTTATGCTTTCACAATAATAAACCGTGTCAATCGAGCAAACGATGTTGTAAATGCTTAGGTACACACAACACTCTACTTCACGAAGCATTAACAAAACAAACTCAACTGCGTCAGCAAAAGAAACCTCCACAAGAGTGTTGCAACCAAAAGAAGCGCAATTAGGTCATCTCACGTGTCTTGGGATGACATATCTGAAGTACTTTTAGCCACCGTAATTATAAAAGTAAAGGGATCTGATGGAACATAGCACAAGATGAGAGCAGGGTTCTCAGCTGTCGTTAATCACCGAAAACGCAGCACAAATATTGGGATTAAAGAGGGATAATTTTAAAGGTCAAATTTACGGTGTTGGCGAAAAAGAAAATAACGCGAAGGGAATGTTACAGGTAACACTGCAGTCAGCAAATAGTGAATTTACTTGTGACACGAACGTGATTATAATGAACAATTTGATCAAGCGACTGCCAAATAACACGTTCACTAGACCAGCAACGTGGAACCATATCCAAGGGATACAATTAGCCGATCCAGAGTTCCACATAAGCAGACCTGTAGACTTGCTTCTAGGTGCAGATGTTTATAGCAAGATAATGTTAGGAGGAATCTTAAGAGGAAACAAGGACACGCAACCAATCGCTCAACAGACGCAACTAGGATGGCTACTTTGGGGATCCATGAAACCACACTATCAATGCAACGTAATTCTCAACAACACAGAAGACCTTCTGAAATATTGGGAAAACGAAGATATTAACCAGAAGATAGAGATGACCAACGACGATCAAGAGTGTTTACAGTTCTTCATGAAAACCACTAAGAGGCTTGAAGACGGAAGGTATGAAGTCTGACTGCCACTTAAACCAGAACACAAAAATAAATTGGGTCAACACAAACCACAAGCATTAGCTCAATTTAGAAATCTAGAAAAGAAATTTGTGAAGAACAGCGAATTAAAGTCGGATTACAAAAAAATCATGGACGAATGTTTCGCATTAAACTACATGACACCATGCAGCATTAACCAGGCGCCCGAATGCTACTTACCACACCACGCGGTCATTCCGGCAGAATCTACCACTACCAAACTGAGAGTAGTTTTCAACGCCTCAGCAAAGTCATCATCAGGATATAGTCTAAATGACGTCATGTACAGGGGTCCAAATATACAGAAGGATCTTCAAGAGCTTATCCTGAAATGGAGACAATTTGAATTTGTATATACTTCTGACATCGAAAAGATGTACAGAATGATCCCAGTGCACCAAGAAGATCAAGCTTACCAAAAGGTACTATGGCGAGATTCAAATAACCAACCAATACAATCGTTTCAACTTGCACGCTAACATACGGAACCAAACCAGCAGGCTTCCTAGCGATAATGTGCTTAAAGCAACTAGCCTCTGATGAAAGACAAAAAATTCCTGACGCAGCAAAAGAATTGGAAGAAAGTTTTATATGGATGATTTTTGCGGAGGGCGTCATTCAATGGAAGCAGCAAATAAACTGAAATCCGACCTCATTAAATTATGCCGATTGGGAGGATTTAATCTCAGAAAATGGACCTCGAACAAAACAGAACTATTAACCGACTTAGAGAGAGAGCAATGTGACCAGTCAACATACGAGTTCAAGCAGAACGATTCTACCAAAACAATGTGTCTCCGTTGGAACCCACAGAAAGATAATTTTGCCTTCAACCCGAAAATAGAACCCGAATCACCTGCAACTATTACCAAAAGAGCTCTACTTTCGGACATTTCTAAGTTGTTCGTTCCATTAGAGTGGTTAACCCCCTTGAGCACTACCATGAAACTCCTGTTTCAAAAAGTCTGGATGGCAAAGATAAAATGGGATGACGCCTTACTAGAGGCATGAACTCGGAATGGGTTAAATTGAAGCAAGAATTCCCGGACATAAACAGCATAGAAGTCAACAGATGGTTAGGAATGGGAGAAAACCAAAATATAATTCAAAGGCAGAACAATTTTAGGTACATATACCTACTGCGCATTTCCGCGTCTATTTTTTTTATTTTAAACTCAAAAATGAAAAGTGAACCGTTTATAATTACATCACCACTACTGTACCTACAAGAAGTATGTAGATAAAGTGAATTATTAATAAATAATGCGCCTAAAAGCAATAAAAACAAAAACTTTTTCAATATTTTTCCAGTTCAAATGAGTAATTTAATAAAAAACTAACTAGCTAAATCAAAAAACATTTCTGTTTGTTAGGCAGTTGACAAAATTGGCCAGAGATCGCCCAAGACCGAGAGATTTGGAAGGAGAAAGGGGAGGCCTTTGTCCAGCAGTGGGCCACAAGAGCAGGCCTACAAAAAACAAAAGATGGGTATGTAATTTTACAGACTTTACAAAACCACAGTTGACTCACCAAAAACGCCTTCATTTTCTTTATTAAATAGTACGAAATATTTATCACAGATGACGAGATAACTATAAGACCAGACGAGTAAATGCCGATTTTTTTTTAGAATACTGTCTTTTATACCACGACGCCGATAACCCGTCTGACCTAAGAGAATATTATTCAAAAAATGAAGCGTTCAAATATTTGGCGCATCGCGATTTACAAAAACTAAGTACCAAGAAGTATTTTCCTGTACCATTTCAAATAATTTCATGTAATCGTTCATCTGCTTACATATTATGGAACAAGATCTAATCGGTAATGTTTTTCTTTAATTTCTGTGAATTACTGTTTGCTGTTTATTTTTGTTTCAATCGGAAACCATCTATGTGAGGATAGTTGGGTACCGAATTAAATACAGCACTCAAACGCTGCCCACCATTATTTTTATAGGAATGTACCTACCTACCTATTAATATTGTTTTAATAACTTGCTAAGTTTTCCGGAAATACGACAGTAACTACCTAGGTTATTACTTTTTTTTTTCGTTATCGGAAAAAGCGAATTGAGCGGAATAATGTGTGTCATGTTTTTAATAATAATGTGTGTCTGCCTGTAGGACTGATCAAAGTTATGTAAATATTTTTTAAAAATTGGCAATTAAGTCTGTCTTATAATTAAATGTTAGCAAACACCGATTATGATAATCCATTTCTTTTATTATTGGTCTATCCTGTTTGCTCGATCGGTGGTGATCCAATGACATAAACATATTCTAGCCATAATTATCATATACTATGGATACAACATAACAAGGCTGGGTAGATGGCAGACCTTCCCGTGGGTACGTAGCTAGCTTTCACACGCAACATTAGGTATTCTAAGGCTATTTGAACGCCCAATGCCAATTATAAATTAAAGCAGTTAGCAATAACATACAAGGTCTGAAAAAAATACCAAAAAAGATCTTTGTATCGTGTACGCTGCGGAAACTATTGACAATAGAGCAAAGTGATGCACTACAGTTTTATAGAAGACATCAATATCTACAAAAAAATCCGCAAGGGTGATTATCTAACTATTTATTTATTTATATAAGTCACAATGGCCGCTTTTTGTTCAAATCATTCAATCAAAACCCGGGTGAAATGGAATAGTGGTGATTTTAGTATCATGATATTAATCCTTATCTATTTAAATTATTTCATAATTAAGGTTGATTATGTACATGTAAATTATTAAAATCAGACCTTTCGCTTGAAAGTCACGACGGGTATAAAATACTCTAATTAAGAAAAATGTTCCGGTTTGAGTGAACTGCCCTACGTTTAGTCTATTAATGAGTAATTTACACATTACCCTTTAAGAGGGTAGAGGGGAGATGAAGTTCGCGGAGTACCAACTAAACCCGCGCGAACGAAGTCGCGGGCGAAGTGCTAGTATATATATTTTTATGTGTGTTCGCGGATAACTTTGTCGTTTATGAACCGATTTCGATGAATTGTTTTTTTTTTATATGACCATTTCATATATATGCTGCTGAGGTGGTCCTATTGGCACCAAGTCAGGATCTGATGTTGGAAACCCTGAGAAATCGAGAGCAACTCTCGAAAATTGTAGGCACGCATCTGGTAAAAACTTAATATTCATGTGTGTATCGGATGATACTACTAAACAATGAAGGTTTGGATCAGACCTGATGATGGATACGACAGAGAATCAAGGGAACTCCACATCGGTATGTAGGAACTACCAAGTGTTTGGGCTTATGTCATTCGTATTGAAGAGACCTTTACACCGAAAGCACTAAGTAAGTTTTATTAAATAGGCCCCAGTTTATAACATAACTTCACGCGGGTACGCTGTGTGTACTAAAAAGTGAAAAACGAAAACTTAAAAGAAAATATATAATCGAGTCGGTGTCAAAAAACGAAATTACCAAAAACTCCGACTTCCGAAATTAAAGTTATTTTTTACTTTGTAGTGTTTTGTTTTTGGAAGTCGTATAGGTACGTTTTTTGGAAAAAAGTTTTGTGTTATGTGTTGCATCTTAAGCGTCTTTTGAGTAGGTACTTATTTATTCTTGCAAATAAAATTAAACACTCCCTTTTAAGGTGAGGTCGATTAACCTTACGTTTACTTCGATCGAGAACCTCGTATACTAGTAAGACAGGCTCTTCGTGCTCAACTTGTACCTGAATACTACGTTGAACTAGTACAAGACATGTACAACAATGTCAGCACAGAAGCTTGAAGCTTAGCAGGTGATAGAAACGCTTTTGAGTTCAAAGTACAACCTATGTGTTCATCTTCGTGCTCAGCCCACTTTTGTTTAATCCGGTTATGGACTACCTCACCAGGGATATTCCTTCTCTGCTGCCTTGGACCATGCTATATACAGATGATATAGTTCTGGCTGCCAATACCAACTTTAAAATAAGTGGGCGCAGAAAAATACGACATAAAATTGAACAGGAGCAAAACTGCAGTGCGATTCTGCAGAGCAAAGCTGAAGTGAGCTGTCATTCCATCTTGATTGCTTGGATTGACTGCTCACTTCGTGATCACTTCACCCAAGCCTTCACTTTGACGTGTTCATAGACTTGACCTGCTGAATTTTTGAAATTACCTTACAGCGGAAACACTGCACCAGAGACCATAGAGATGTTTTTTGGTGCAGTGTTTCCGCTGATTCTATATCTATAAACATCAAGGATCCATACTTACACCCAATGCCGACGTAGATGTGAATCACAGGATAAACGTCGCATGGCAAAAATGACGTCCACTTACTTGCGTGCTGTGTGACCCACGTTTACCCTTAAACATTCAAGGTAAAGTGTATAACGAGCACTCCCTTCTAGACCTTAAGAAAGCCCAATTGCACGACAGAACAACCCAACATCGTTTGACTTGGCACAGGAAAGTGAGGAGGACCGATCCAAGTAAAGAAAGATTTAGTTTACAACTTGGATTAACATTAGTACAAAATTTTATACCCACTGGAAGTACGTTCCCATGGGATAATTTCTAACTTTCCCGGTCGAAGCGGCTAACAAAAGCTAAGTAGCATTTAAAGCTGCACGTCCTGTGAATTTGACTACCCCGAAGTTTTTCGGTAGCTGTCTATTGAGCGGTTAGAGGTCGTAATGTCACCGCATTATAACGTATATTTTACGTAGTCGGACAATCCGAAATAAAAAATTAAACCTTTCCTAAAATATTTTTCACTTGGGTATTCCCAAAATAGTCATATTATATTTCTTATCAGTCCTTGCAGCTAGAGTTGGCCATCAAAAACAAATAAAAAATAGATATGTAAGGCTGTGCACTCACAGAGACGCGCAGATTAAATTGCTGGGAGCACCCCCTTTTTTTGGTTATTAAATCATCAAATGACTTCTTCCTGTTTGGTGGTGCGGAAGGGAGTGTCAGACTTACTGATTAAAGTAATTCTTTCGAATAAATTCCGCAAACCTGGCAGGCACTGACCCTAGCGGGCTCCGTCAATTATGCTAACATCTCTTTGAGGCGCGCGTGGAGCACAACGCGCTGTCAACCCGGGCCTGGTCCTTGTCGGACGGCGAGTCATCCACCCCTCGTCATCCGCACCTACGGTTTCGCCCTGCGATTCCCGTCTCTCGTTCCGGACCATAGATTAAAATTGGAAAAATTCCATCAAAGGCCGTTACCACTACCAGTTTTTCCATCCGTTCGTGAGCGGCTGGATAAGGCATGGCTAGAGGTGTTGTCCAATTTCTCACAGGTCATGGCAACTTTAAGAGTAAATTATTTTCCTTTAGGCTTGTGGCTTCACCTCTCTGTCATAGTTCTACAGCTGATCTTGAATACGAACAATTCGCACATCATATCCTATGGCAGTGTATTCTTTGGCAAACTGAACGCAATATCATATCAGATAGTACCTACGTTCGTAGTTCTGTGCGTTCAAGCAATTTTGCCATACCTATTACTGGAATCAAAAGTAGCTCACAATTTAGGACCCATCAGTATTAGTGCTCGTTTACAGAGACGCGGGGCGTCGAGCGTCGCGTGCGGCTAGGCTGCCCGCACTAAATTCAAACATATGGCGTTGTATGAGAACGTTTACAGAGAAGCCATTTTACAGGCGTTTGCTTGAAATGCAGGCGTTGAACGCGGCGTCGCACGCGGCGATATCCGCCAGCGCGGACAAGCGTTGCCAACACAAATTTATCAAATTCAAAATCCAAGTCACATTCCCCAATATGAGGACAAAAATTCTACTGATTCCCCGCCCTAATTATTTTTCAAAGAAATTGAATAAGTTTCAGCTGATTTTTATTTATTTTTTTTGCTTTTAAATACGACCAGCGGTTTTGGTCAGATTGTTGTTTTTATGTCCGTGCACCTTAACAAATTATTAACTTAACTAAACCTATACTATGTTGACCGAATAAAACTCAAAATTTTCATACATCAAGTAATCAAGAAAATAGTCTAATGTAACATGTATTTTTTCCAAAAACTACGACAAGCCATTTAGACGTGATTCTCATTTTAATCAGCTACTGACTGACGGGTATCTGCGCCTTAAGAAAAGTCATTAGATTTCTTGAAAAAGTGTATCGATATTTAAAATTTCCGCATTTTGCCCACATCTTGCCAATCCCCAATAAATCCCCAATCAACTTGATCAAATACCCCGCAGTTGGGGAAATTCCCACACATTGGTAATGCTGGCTTGCGCGTCAAGGGTCCACCGCAGCGATGGACACTGCGTCCGCAACCGCATGCAACGCCGCGGGCACCGCCTCTCTGCACGCCCTGCGTCTCCAAAAACAACATCATATATTGCCATATGTTTGTGTTTGCACGTGTGATGATGCGGCCTGCTGCACGCGCCGCCTATCCATAAACGGAAATACGCCCCGCTCGACGCCATGCCGCACGCGGCGCTCGACGCCATGCCGCACGCGACGCTCGACGCCCCGCGTCTCTGTAAACGGGCACTTAGTGTTAGTTAATTTACAGGGTGGCCGGAACATTGACGTCCAAAAATACAATTTAGGTTCCTCGTATCGTGACTTGACTTACTTGACTCAAGGTCCTATGAACCCTAGCTGGAGCAGAGGGCGTCCACAGTAGTTCTCCATCGTGACCGGTCTTGAGATTCATCCTTCACTTCACTCCACGTCAGTCCGATGCTTGTCGCTTTTGCCAACCCTCGTATCCTGGGATATCCGAATCGCCCCCATGTTTGTGCCACGACTTTTCATGCTACGGATGTTTTTTTGAATTTTTGAGAATTACCGACCTGACCAATTTAAAACGGGATATCGACCAAGTAAGGATGGTACCCAGCAGCACGTCTGGTATTCTGGTAGTAAAAGGGCGATGGTGGGATCAGGTCGTGGAGTTCCTGCGCACACTCACCAAAGTACACTAACGTCTCGTCACCTTTAAGCCTTTTTGCTCTGCGTTCCACCGAGTCCAATGCAGCAAGCTGATATTTTGCTGAACCATCCAATAAGAGGCTGCAATACTCCATAGAGAAACGGACTTGTGCTTTGTACAGACTCAGAAGCTGTCCAGATGTATAGTATCGCCTTACCCTATTTAGGATGCTCAGCTTCTTGGCTGCAGATGTGCTATTGATTTGATGGTTGAGCCGAAGTTGAGATAAGACTTTTTTGTGGACCGAGTCTCCCGCGTCTGTAGGAGAATACCCAATACTAGAAGTGGTCCCCGGGTGGTGCTAATCAGGTGACACAAAACTGGTGGTAGGCTTCGGCCGATGGCTTGTGACCACCCACTGGGCAAAGACGTACCGCCAAGCGGCCTAGCCGCGTTTCGGTACGATGCTCAGTGTAGCCAATTCAGAGGGGATTGGATTGGGTCGAAATAGTTGTCCCAATGCAGGCAGAGCGACCATTGATTGACCAGGCTCGCATTGATATGGGCATATCGGGAGACTAGTCGCGGAGTGTAGCGGGATCCGAGGCACGGTGCGCCGCTGGCTGACCGCAGGTAGTTGGGAGCCCAAGTAGTATGCTAGCCACACATGAAAGGCTGCCCCGCCAACTGTCGAAAAATCCCGGAATGCACCATCGTGCTGGTTGGCGACCAGACGAGAGGGCCCGATGAGCTTTCCGGGGGGGGGGGGGGGGGGCTCGGGCGTCCCCGCAGTCTCCAGACTAGTCCCCCAATGATATCGTCCTGTCAGAGCGTGCCTGAGTGTTAGCAGCATGTAACCTCATTTGACTTCCTTCTCCTCTCCCTCCTGCACTCAAACTCATGACGAAAAGGAACAAAATAAGGAAAGCTGTGCATCGGCAGCACTCCCTCTCGCACAAAGTGCCCCTCAGCAATATTCGAGGTCTGCACTCAAATCTTGCCGCAGTCCATTACCACCTGGAGACTGAGAAACCAGCGCTCCTGTTCCTTTCGGAGACGCAGATCGGATGTCCGTCAGAGTTGTCTTACATTTTATACCCAGGGTTTACCCTGGAGCACTATTCCAAACCACGCGCGGGCGTATGTATGTACGCCCGTGACGACATCTGCTATCGGCGTCTCCGCAATCTTGAGGACTCCAGGTTCTCAACGCTGTGGGTTTTAGTGGACACAGGCCTGGACAAAATTGTCTACGCCTGTGTTTACCGTTCGCACAGCGGTGATTTGGAGACGACTGGGCTCACACAGCACCTCAGTGAGGCGGCGGATGCGGCTCAGCAGCGGTACCCTTCTGCCCAATTGGTGCTACTGGGGGACTTCAACGCCCACCATCAGGAGTGGCTCTTCCCATACCAGTGCACAGACCATGCTGGACGAGAGACGCGAAAGCTAACGCTAGCGTTAAATCTTATATACCCAGCTGGTCCAGGGGGCAACGAGGGTTCCGGATGTTAATTCGCACACTACCAATTGCTTGGACCTTCTGCTGACAACAGATCCAGACCGCTACTCGGTGTCGATTTCTTCACCACTGGGTAGTTCAGACCACTGTCTGGTGAAGTCTGTGTCCGTTTACTTCCCGCCCGATCCTAGCCCAAGAGGCGGGTATGGCGATACAGGTCAGCAAATTGGGATGGCATGCGATCTTTCTTCGCATGTTATCCTTGGCCTACTTGCTTTTCTTCGACTGATGCTTCGTCGTGCGCGGACGCCGTGACGGATGTGTTGCGGAGGGGAATGGAGTACTACATTCCGTTCTCTGACATAACAATGTCTGGCGAAGATCGTCCATGGTTTGGTGCCGAGTGCAATCGCGCTGACGCGCTTAAACACGCAGCATATACAGCATGGGTCGACGCACGTACGCGCAAATTAAATGACGTGAGTCAGAAGAATAGAGCCTTCAACAGGGTTGCTAAGTCCTGCAAGAAGGTGCTGCGGATGGCTCGTTTTGACCACATTAGCCGAATAGGGAACAAACTTGCTTCATACCCAGCAGGTAGTAAGGCTTTTTGGTCTTTGGCTAAGTCGGTCGAATCGAACTTCTGCCGCCCCTCACTACCACCACTGCTGAGACCCGAAGGGACGCTGGCCCACTCCGCTGAGAAAAAAGCAAACTTTTTTGCTTCTTTGTTTGCGGAATCTTCACGTCTGGATCCTGGTGGCGAGATGCCCCCTGCTTCTCCTGGTGGATGCGAGTCGAGTATGTCGAACATTCGAATTCATCAAAAGGACGTCCATAGGGTACTGTGTAACCTAGACGTGAACAAGGCTAGTGGCCCCGACGGAATTCCGGCAATTGTTGTGAGGACTTGTGCGCCTGAGTTGTCTCCGATCTTGACACGCCTATTTTGCCTTTCGTTTGAGATTGGAAAAGTGCCGAAGGCTTAGAAGCAAGCTAACGTGGAGCCCGTGCCCAAGAAAGGTAGTCGAGCTGACCCGTCGAATTATAGACCTATCTCAGTAACGTCTATACTCTGTAAGAGTATTTACTTCTTAAAATTAGGCTCAAGTGAGTATCCTGGGTACTTGAGGTACGACACGTCTAAAGGGGTCGCTATCTTCGACTCCGTCAAAAATAATAAGTACGGCTTCTAGGTCTCAAGGTGGTGATGGACCGTATTGATATTTGAGTGCAATTTACAGATGTTTGTTAATTGCACTTTAAGTCTAAAATTTAAGTTTAAATTGTCCTTCTCCTCCGCTGTCCTGTTCTTTTCTGATTAATTTTGTTGCGGGATCCAAGACAGTTGAAACGTTTATCGTTTCGTCGAGCTTCATTGACTCGGCGTTTTTCTAGTGGTCGCCACTGTTGATTCTGGCTTTCAGGAGTTGCAGTGGTCGGGAACGTGTGGTGGGCTTGGACCATGGATTAAATCAGGGCCGGAGCGAGAGGTTGCCGCCACAGATCGCCGCTACGAGCACACAATAGAGCTCCACCCAAGTATACCTTCACCGAATGCCCCACCGTGACCTCCGGGTGATCCACATAGTGGTGGCACCTGGGCGTGTCACCTCGCGTATTCAGAAACAGGTACCTCCCGAAACAACCGTGTCCGGTGAGTACTTGCGTCAGAGGGAAGGTGAGAACCTTCCTATTTTTGTTAACATCTGTCCTGTACCTACCCGACACTTAGTTCGCAATAAAGAATTTTGACTTTGACTTTGAGGACGCCGTGGCGTGGCCAGCGCTGGGTTGCGACCATCGCTATCTCTATACCGCCATGAGATCTTGCTGAAGATCTGTGCGCCACGTGGACGCACCCCAAGAAGCCCATTAGTACGTCAGGCGCTCGCTGCCTATACTTGCGATAGCCTCTAGAAGCCCTTCTGTGCTGTGCGTCAGCCACGCTCGCCGCCTTCGGTGTGAAAACTGCCTATGTTTTGCAACAAAAAAACCCGAACTTTATGATAGCTTATCACGGGATGACTCTGAGGTCTATGCAATACTGTGTGCTCTGTTATTGATAACAAAAGAACAGGAAAATTATTCATAATTATATATAGCTTTGCGTAGCTGGTATGGTTTCAGTGCTAGTACATCTTTTATAGCGAAGCTCACTGTTCCCAGTTGAGTCGGATACACATCGGCAATTTTATTATGAAGCTCTTTGTAAGTGTATTTTTTTTATTGTGGTTTTATCAATGCTATTTAAAAACTGCGGTCTATCTAGTCCGGTCCCTCTCGCTTCGGCCCTGATTTAATCCATGGTCCAAGCCCGCTACACATTCCCAACCACTGCAACTCCTGAAAACCAGAATCAACAGTGGCACCGAGTCAATGTAACTCGACGAGTCACGGAAAATTGTTCTGCAGTGTGATTCTGTAAACATATCGAAGTGAACACTTGGGCGAAGTGAACGACAGGTGAGCTGTCAAACCATACAAACAAGATGGCATGACAACTCACTTGTCGTTCACTCCACTTATGTGGTCACGGTGATAGTCGACAGAATCGACCGGCTGGTTTCTACAAGGTCCGTATAGTTAACAACTCCAGATGTCACTGAATACTATCTGGATGCAATAAGCATAAGACAGGTCAATGTGGCAACTCTTGAAGGAGGCCTATGTCCAGTTGTATCAGTCTGTCGGCTGAAATGACTATGATAATAGGGCGTCAAACGAATCCTCTACTATAGACGGCAAGCAGACCCAGACATTTTTAGGAACATTATAATAGATCTATGTTTGAGGAGAGACATTTTTTTATGACTATGAGGTATTAGAGGTGAGCTAGCTCGGACACTAACGTACTAACGTGAGTGAACGAGTTCATTTTAAACGTACACACAGATATTGTTTTGAGCTCCTGACGAACCGCGACCCGTCCAAGTCCCGGGCATGGTCCGGACAACTGTGGATTAACTTTAAGAGTTCCGTGTTATTTTATGTTGATTTATTATTTTTTTCAGGTTTTTGCCTTGATGTTGATATGCCTAGAAGGATTCTACTGTAAGTATTGTCTTAATATACATATATAAATCACGTGTCACTTTGTTTGTCCGCGATGGACTCCTAAACTACTGAACCGATTTTGATGAAACTTTGTAACTATCTGTTATTTGATCCAACTTAAAAGATAGGATAGTTTTTTGAAACGGGAAAAAACGGGATACGGGAAAAAACGGGATATGCGCGTATGAAGTCGCGGCCAAAAGCTAGTTGTATTATAAAGTACAGATGTACTGTTTTCTTTTAACTACGCTAATAGTTAATTATGCGCAATATACATGTTTAACACGTCTACGACGACGCCGGAAAGTGGGGTTATTATTTGAGCAGTCTGTATATGTAGCGTACCTTGCAGTAAATATATGTTGTTATTTATCTACGCATGTTTCACCGTAACACCTAAACTACAGCCTGTCGATTCTGTAAACATGTCGAAGTGAAGGCTTGGGTGAAGTGATCACGTAGTGAGCTGTCAATCCATGTTGATTACATGGATTGACAGCTCACTTGATGATCTCTAAGCTGCCAGCTGTACGGTTGTTTTTGGAGAGATTTTTTTTTGATATTGTTAGAAAAGCTTAGATCAAATACACGATTCAAGAAAAAATCTGTTAGGAATTTTTGCAAGGTTCAGAGCTAATTTTGAGTGGCCTGATATGAGTACAATAACCCCTTTTCGGGGGGTTTTCATTCTGGAACACCACACTAGATGTCTACTAGATGGCTCAGCCGGTCGATTCTGTAAACACGTCGAAGTGAAGGCTTGGGTGAAGTGATCACGAAGTGAGCTGTCATTCCATGTTGATTACATGTGTGGTGCAATTTCGAACCTACCGTACAGCTGACAACTTGACTACGACAAAAATTTGCACTGCTTAATATTTCGCAAACAGATCCTAAGGTGGAAAAAATCCGCCCAAGTGCAAATCCGACTCGCCCACCGAGGGTTCCGTACAAAGTAGCTACAAATTACATTAAATAAAGACTAAATATATTTTTTATAATGTAATTGCAAATGTATAGTTTTCAGACTTTTCCCTAAACAAGTAGTTTAAGACGGAATTACTTGCCAAATTTCATAGTTCTAGGTCAACGAGAAATACATTTTGATTCCTTTGAGAGTGTCGAAATATACATTTTTTGCGGCATAAACCATAATCTTTTTTTTTTATATTAATTTGGAAGTCGGTTTTTTTCACAGTTTCAAGGGGCTGTAGATTTGAGTACCTGTATAGTTTTAATTTCAACTCGATACCTCCACGCGTTCCCGAGATAAAGGGTCTTGAAAGACAGACGGACGGACAACAAAGTGATATGATCCTATAAAGGTTCCGTTTTTCCTTTTGAGGTACGGAACCCTAAAAATAGTTTCGCACACCCTCAGTATTTTTAAACGACCTATCCAACGACATCCCACGTCCGCGTCATGGTATAAAAAGGGAGACTGACAAGATAAAACTGACGCTTTTCAGAGCCTACTGCCAGTCGTTTTACTCGTGCAGCTTGCAGGTTAGGTATACGCAGAAGGCTTCCATTGCTCTGCGTCCAGTACAATAATGCGCTGAGGATATTGCTGGGGCTGCCTCGGTTTTGCAGTGCATCGGGCATGTTTGCGGAAGTGCGAATAGATGACTTTCATGCCATCATACGCAAACGGTGTGCATCGATGTTGCGGCGATTCAGAGGTAGCTCTAACAGTATTTTGGTTTTGGCTACACTGGCGGACAAAGATGATGGACCATTTATTACGCTCTGGGCTGGCAGGCATGTGCGAGCACTGGTCATCCAATTAATGTTTTATTGTATATTTCAGATAATGATTTTGCTAACATAGGGTAAGTTCAGACTAACAGTATCCCTTGGTCGTGGGGGGGTCTGTATGTATGCTTTTGCGGTTGCACAACGACACGCTATGCTTTGCTTTGCTTGGTAGTATAGATGCAGGCCTACCTTGCCGTCTCCTTCAGAGACGGGAAGGTGGCGTGGTCTTGAGGGAGAGCGCAACAGTCGTATAGATCCTCAAGGCAAGTCCGGTGGATATACCTTCTCGAGGTTGCCACCCCGTTATTGGTCTAATTCCCTATGAATTAGACGTAACTGAAACCACCGGGCGACCCGTAGAGTGGCGGGCTTTCCACTCAGTCCCATCCCAAACCCCACCGTACCCTGATTTCCCATCTACGACCCCTTCCAACTCCCCTCCTAACTGTGACCCTTCTGTGACGAAGTGGTTGCGGGCTCGGCCGTCACTAAACTCAGCTGATGGCGGGTAGGAGAAATTCAGTCACCTGCGCTAGGACCTGCGCAGTCGAACGCCGTAAGCGGGGATGAAGGAGTCCTGGGGGGTTGAGCCGATCGGCACTGGCGGTAATGTGTCCGTGAGGCAACACGCCCCCTTTGGTCTGGATTTCAAGCGAAACGGTGGCCCTACCCTCTAGCCAAAGGTAGGGAAATGGCCATAGTGTCCCGTCAGAGGGCCACAGGCGAGGTGCGTGGGGTCCGCGGAGGTCGCCCTGGGGCGGCCGAAGCGGTAGGTAAAGGCCATGCTGACGGTGTAAGTGAGGGTTGAATAGTTGCCAACCCGATCGAGCACCCGATGTCGCGCTGTAAACCAGCCTTGCGCACCTATATCTTCCTGGTAGTCCTAACGTTCGCACTCACAGCAGTGCGACGTTCCCAGGTGCGGGCTCCATGGTGGGTGGGAGCCAGGAAGATGAAGTTTGTCATTTTTAGTATGGACGTATTGAAGCCAACTAAAACCACCGCAGGAGCGGAGTCGGCGAAAGCTGGCAAAGCTCCTAAGCGAGGTGCCTCTGGTGCTTCGCTCGCCCCTGGATGCCCTGCGGCTCACGCCGTGGGCTCCAGCGCGGGCGCCGGTCCGGCTGTGGCGAAAACCGCAACCAAGACCAAAAAGTCCCACTCCAAGCAAAGGAGAACGGCGCTGCATGGGACCAGTACCGATCCTTTAGACAAAAAGGCGAAAACGGAGACGGTTAACACCTCTGCCGGAAGTAGCCTTCCCAAACACCCTCCTACTCCTCCTGTGGCTCTTCAAGCCACATCCCAAGATGCAGCCGTCTCCGGTCACACGGGGGGTGGGCAGCACCGAGGACGTTTTTGCGAGCGCCTGGCAGGTGCCTATCCGTAAGGGAAAAGGAAAGGGCAAGGGCAAAAAATCAACTCCACAAGCCCATTGCTCTTGCTCGGGCCCCTCAGGTCCAGCAGCTCCTACAAGCCAGGGTAAGAGGAGGGAAAGGCTGACGCGTAAGGAGCGGCGTCACGAACGCAGGCGGGGACGCAAACCCCCCCAAAGCAAGCAGGTTGCTGCCACTAGTTCGGTTAAACCGACCAAACAAGGTAAGCTGAACTTCTCCGAAGGGAAGCAGTTGCAGGCTGAGGCTGGCACTAGCCGACCAACGCCAAATAAACTGCCTTACAAATCCGCAGGAGGTCCGGCCGGAGTGGTAACCACAACTCTCAACGAGACGATTTCGCCCCGTGGAGAGCACAAGCGGCCGCGGCTTGACCAGTCCCAGCGGGTTGCCAACAAAAGCTACGCCCAAGCTGCCAGTGCGTCCCTGAACGTCGCGATAACCTGCGACCGGAGGGGAATCATCAGCCAGGGAGTATCGGACCAGGTCTTAGCTGCTATCCACAAGCAGATAATCAGTGAGGCCTGCTCCGCTATGCAGGACACACCAGGACCGACCTTCAACGCGAAGCCGCTGTTCGCCGGTGGAGTCCTCAAGCTGTGGTGCGGCAACGACCACACTTTAGCCTGGCTGAAGAAGACAGTCTCCAACCTGGCTCTCCCGGCTAGCACCTCGCTAGTCGTCAAGAGCCAGACGGAGATCCAGAAGCGGGTACGCTGCGGCATCGCCATTCCCGACGACCAGGGAGTCTACGAGGACTCGACCTTCATTGGACGAGCCCTCTGTTACCAGAATCGCTGGATCGACGTGAAGAGGTGGGTATTGCTGCACGCCGAGAAGCAGAAGGCATGCTGGTTCGTGGTGCTGGGTATCCCCGAGGACCAAGTTCCGACCCTGATGAGCGCCGAGCGCCGACTCTCAATTGGTTTGGGATCGGTGTACGTGAAGTTCCAGGGTCCGAATGGCAGGTTCGTCGACGTCCCTCGGGGGTGGGACCCGATCACGAAACAGCCGCTGGAAGAGGCAGTGGTGACCAATGCCGCGCCAAACAACCCGGATGCAACTGCAGCTGAACCTGCTGTAGCAGCAGTGTCGGCCGCCCCTGCCGCCACCGTGGATGCCGTCCTTTCATCGGGGGGGGAGCCGGACGACGTAATGTTGTCCCCGGTTTCGGACCCGGGAGGGGACGGTTTCGACGAGGGCGACCTGTTTGCCGGGCTGCGACTGGAGGGTGACGAGAAGGGTCTCGCCTGTGATGGCGTCCCTTTTGTCGGCCTGTAAAGTCGTGCAGGCTAACCTCCACCACAGCCAGACCGCGACGGCTCAACTCCGGAAGTGGCTGGAGGTACAACACACGGCCGTTGCCCTGATCCAGGAGCCGTGGATTAGGGGCGGCCACATACGAGGACTCTCCAATCTTGGCGGTAAGCTCCTTGTTACTACGGGCCATGATCACCCTAGATCGTGTATCTATGTCACAGGTAACCTCAAAGCACAGCTATTAAACGACTTCTGTTGCAGAGATGTCTCTGCAGCTAGGCTGTATATACAGCGTGGAGCCACAATGTCGGCGATCGTCTTCGCCTCGGCTTACATGCCTGAGGCAGAGGAACCGCCCCCACACGACCTTGTCCGCCTCATCACTAACTGTGAAAGTGGCGGGGATGAGATGGTCATCGGGACCGACGCAAATGCACACCATCCACTTTGGGGGATGGAGACGCAAAACGGAAGGGGTAAGGCATTAGTTGATTACCTGTTTACAACTAACCTATCCCTACTAAACACAGGTTCGGAACCAACTTTCGTAACCAGACGCAGTCGTACAATCATAGACCTTACTCTGGCAACGGAGGGAGCAGCGGAACTCATCACTGGGTGGCAGGTCTCAAATGAGGCTTCCTGCTCAGACCACAGGTGGATCCGCTTCGACATCCAGGTCTGTATACCACCCAAACAACCTAGGCGTAATCCGCGTAACACGGATATATCGGTATACACACGCAACCTTGCCTTAAGGCTTGCGCCACCAGGCGATTCGAAGTCTCTTGCGGACACGGCACAGATCGACGCGCAAGTATCACAACTCTCCGAATCGCTGATAAACAGCTACCAAATCGCATGCCCGGAAACGACTCCACGCGACACACCGGGTAAACAACCCTGGTGGGGTGCGGATCTAGAGCGCAAACGCGGTAAGGTAAGGAAGGCTCTCAACAGAGCCATGAACACATGTAGTGATGAGGACTGGGACGCGTATTACGCGGCCAAATCCAACTACAAAAAATGCATCAGATTCAGAAGAACTACAGGATGGCGTAAATTCTGTGGTAACATTGAATCATGCCAACAAGCAAACAGGGTAAGGAAAATACTGGCACAACAGAACACACCTGAGGTCGCCACGCTCCGGAAACCCGACAATACGCTGACCACGTCACCTGAAGAAGCGCAACGCCTCCTAGTAGAAACTCACTTCCCAGGCAGCGTATTCGCGCAGGTAAACGAATGGCATGACGTTATCCAAACACCATCAGCAGATGATTGGCTTTATGCAGGAAAGATGATTACGCTGGAAAAACTTCAGTGGGCCATCAAAAGCTTCCAACCTTTCAAGGCACCAGGTCCCGATGGTGTGTTTCCTGCCTTACTACAATGGGGAGGTACCGCTGTTGCAACAATACTGGTGCCCTTAATGCGAGCGTGCCTGGCCTTTAGATACGTTCCTAAAGGATGGAGGGAAGTGAAAGTCATATTCATTCCGAAGCCAGGTAAAAGTGACTACACAAACGCCAAATCCTATCGACCTATAAGTCTGACCTCGTTCTTACTAAAGACAATGGAAAGACTATGTGAAAGGGAGCTACGAGATGGCGTTTTAAAAACAATACCACTGCATGGTAACCAACACGCATACAGCTCGGGTAAGTCGACAGAGTCCGCTCTTCATCTGGTGGTGAGCCAGATTGAAGAAGCGATTCATCAAAAAGGGTCCTGCCTGGGCACTTTCATAGACATCGAAGGTGCCTTCGACAAGACAAACTTTTCCAGCATTAGTGCCGCCCTCTCTAAACACGATGTAGAACAGGTACTAACTGATTGGATTACTAATATGTTAAGCAAACGGGTGGTTCGTCTTGAGGAAGAGCAGCAGCTGGCCCTGATAGCCAGAGGCTGCCCGCAGGGAGGAGTGCTCTCCCCTCTTCTGTGGAATCTGGTGATTAATGACCTTATCACCAAACTCAACGCACAACGTTACTACACAATAGGGTATGCCGACGACCTCGCAATCCTTGTGCCAGGGAAGGTGACTGGAACGATCTGCAACCTCACTCAACAAGCACTACGCATCGTGGAGAGATGGTGCGAAGAATATGATCTGTCAGTAAACCCCACGAAAACTGAATTAGTCATGTTCACTCAAAAACGAGCACTAGGCCACTACCGGCTACCTAAGCTCTTCAACACAGAGCTCCAACTGTCTAACGAGGTAAAGTATCTAGGCGTCATCCTAGACACTAAGTTAAACTGGAGTAATCACTTAGACTACAAACTAAACAGGGCCTGCATTACCTTCTGGCAGTGCAGGAAAATGATAGGTAAGAAGTGGGGCCTATCTCCCAAAATCATACTATGGCTGTACAGCGCAGTAATTCGGCCCATGTTAACCTACGGGGCCGTGGTGTGGTGGCCACGCACAAAGCTAGCTACAGCCGAAAACAAGCTACAACACATGCAAAGGCTGGCCTGCATGGCGACGACGGGCTGCATGAGGACCACTCCAACTGCGGCGCTAGAAGCCATGCTGGGACTCCCTCCGCTACACTTGTTTATACAACAGGAAGCGACGATGGCAGCAGTACGCCTTAAAACACTGGATCTCTGGAGTAAGAGAGAAACACGGCACACCGCTCTGCTCGAGGAGCTCAATCATGAACTCCCTATAACAAAAGCAATCAATGACCGGGTACCCAAGCAATTTATCTTTGATAAAAAATACAGAATCCAATTGCATGAGGATCATCGCTGCGAGGGGCTGTGCCCCGCAGAGCTGCGGATCTTCACCGATGGATCAAAAACAGGTACAGGTACTGGTGCGGGCATCTTCTCAGAGGATCTCAATATACACATAGCCACACCATTGGGGGTCCACAACACAGTGTTCCAAGCTGAATGCATGGGCATTTCTCTGGCGGCATCAGCCATCCTAACCAGGGAAGTTAAGGACCACTCAATACGCATACTCTCGGACAGCATGGCTGTCCTGCAAGCTCTGAACAGCCACACGGTCAACTCTGGGCTGATTCTCGAGTGTCATCAACGTCTTAATCAGGTTGGTAGACACAATAAAGTAACCATTCAATGGATCAAAGGACACAGCGAATCCCGAGGCAACGATGCAGCGGATGAACTCGCCAGAAGGGGTTCGAGTATGGCAGTGATGGGACCCGAACCCATCGTACCTCTGCCTTTCGGTTACCTACGCAATCTGGTAAGGAAACGCACCGGAGATAGGCATCACAAGCTATGGGTTGACCATGGTGAGTGTAGGCAGGCCAAAGAGGCACTTCCCTCAATAGATGGCCGATTTACAAAACAAGCCCTAAGACTGACTAAACAACAGTTGCGTACAGTCACAGCCGTAACAACAGGCCACGGGTCTTTTAATAAACACCTCTATGCTATAGGAGTCACTGACAGCCCGCTATGCAGAGCCTGCATGGAGGAGAATGAGACAGCAGCACACCTGCTTCTAAGCTGCCCGGTAGTCGCGGATTACAGGGCCAAGTACTTCGGTAACCCAGGTACCCTCTGTGAGATAGTTGGTAACACCAAGGCGTTGCTGGCCTTCCTTGGGGAGCTGGGGTGGATCGAATGACACATTTGTCCCACCTGCACGCAAAATACGCGCTTAGTCGTGGAGTTGCGGAAACCAGCCCGATTTACATACATACATACATACATACATCCCTTGGTCTGAATTAAAATGTTTGGGGGTACCCTAATTTTTTTTGAAGTGAAAACTTCTTTAGCGGCGTTGAGCACTTTTTCTGTAATGGGTATAAAATCTTAAACTCGCGTCAGGGTCACGTGACCTAATCGCAAAAAGCGTAAGACGGCTCGCGTCAGGGTCACGTGATGCGAAAAAGCGTAAGATCGAGGGGAAGGGAGAGGAACTAGTATCTCCCACTCTTTCTACCGTGCCTGAGTGTGCTGCTCCGCTTAGGCGGCACAGGGCGCTTGCGCGAATGTCCGTCTGTGTTTATGTACAGCGTGCCACGCGTATCCAAGGATACGAAATTACGGAATTACAAAATTATGGATGAAAGTTGATATTTCTAAGAGATAAAAATTAATGTAATATATAAATAAATAACGATATAATATTATGAATAATAACATGTAAATTGTCATATTTGTGTACGATAGCGCAATAAATAAACATTGTATTCTACCTCATAAATGATAGTATTTTTGTACTTATAATTAAACACAACGTTATTTTTTGTTGTTTTTATGGTTCGTTTTGTTTATGTCAGGAACTGTGTCAAGATTGACATCTGTCACTGACAGTCGCTGTCGCGGCCACACGTCAGTGTCTTCTTGTTTATTTTGTTGTCGGTGGTTTGTCTATGATGTGACCGCGACAGTAAGGATGTATTATTTACATGTTTTCACTTCTGCCGGCACTCCCGGAGTGCTACCGGTGTTTTTTTTCCAATATTTATTCTTACCCCTTTGTCGGCGTGATTAATATGTATACCCATGCCAAATTCCAGCTTTCTAGTTCTAAGCGTCTCTGAGCTTAACCCTTAATTTAATACTGAGAAATTATTTCTCAGTTCGTCCTAATCAAAAATATGTTATTTATTTTTACACCACCTGCACGAAAACATCAGATTATTTGTCGTGCAAGTTCAACTTAAAGTAAATCATTACTGTCTACGTTATAACGAAATTCAGTACAATATCATTGATAAATCAGGGAGATAGTCAGAAATCAAGATTGTATTTATTTATTATTGCCCGGAGGTCAATAATGTGATTTGAATTTGTTACTCAAATTGGAGACCGACGGGAACCACTCGCGGCCAGCTCTTCATTACTTGCGAATAATTTTCTTGCAGTAGGTGTGAAAAGTAGAGCATGCTTCTCTGGGACAAAGGTGTTTTTGCCTTGGGCTAGCTTGATTCCCTCGATGCATTTAGGATTCCTGTATTAACTCCCTCGCTTAGCTCGTGAGTTAAACTCTTAACTTCTTCCCACCTTCCGGATCCTTCATTAGGTTCGGGATTCAATATGACGCCCGTGACATAAGACACTGCGCTTAACCCCGCGGTGCATAATTATAATCTACTATTTTGTAATTACAAATAATGGGAAACAATTTCCCTCCGCAAAACCCCCATTTCCCCTAACTTTATATAAAATTAAAAATGTTTTCGAAATCAACAGATCCAACTTACTTAGAAATCAGACCCGGTTTACGTTTTTCTCGAATTAAAAAATGTCCGTTTGATTAGGGGTTTGACCGCGGACAGACAGACAGACAGACATGGCGAAATTATAAGGGCTCCTTGTTGACTATGGAACCCCAAAAAGTATGGGACCAACCCTGAAATCGCGAAAAAAATATAAGCTGTTCAGTCCGTTTTTTAGAGTTATGCTCACATAAATGTATGGAGCTGTCGAATTTTTCGCCTTTGCAACACTGCAAAAGCGAAAAAATATCGGTTGCATAACAAAAGTTGTTCATAATGATGAGTACAATGACCCTTTAAGAGGTATTACTTTTCTTCTGTTACACGTTGTGTGCTACTAGCCTACCGCTATCTATCGGCAGTTCTTAAAATTATCAATTAGGGCTACTTTCGTAGTCGGGTAAATTTTTTACTTAAAGTTATATCAACTTGTCATTTTAAACAAAATGCTTTCAGGTGCACCGTTCTTCGGACTTCTTCCGAATAGCGACTTTCAAGCCGGCGCAGGGGTAAAATGGAATCTTAACTGGCCAGGGAGTAAACAAGACAATGGAAACCAACCACAAGGCTACCCACAGCCAGGCTCCTACTACCCACCGCCAGGCTCCTACTACCCACCGCCAGGCTCCTACTACCCACCGCCAGGCCCCTACCACCGACAGCCAGGCCCCGACCACCCACAGCCCGGCCCCTACTACCCACAGCAAAGCATCTACTACCTACAGCAAGGCCCTACTACCCACAGCAAGGACCCTATTACCCACAGCAAGGCCCCTACTAATCACAATTAGGGCCCTACTACCCACAGCAAGGGCCCTACTATCCACAGCAAGGTTTCGGTAACCCACCGTAAGGGGTCCCACAATAACACTAGACACAACGTACAGCAACAACTGCGGCCTGTAGGTACCAATATAATTTGTTCGTTTAGTTTACAAAACAATTTGCAATGTTAAGAGGGGACTCGAGTCGGTAACTTTTGGTCCTTTCTCAATACAAACGCATTCCGCTGTTTTCTTCGTGGATAATGCTGCTCGAGTTAATACGCGCCTCTATCATTTTCTTTTTTTTTTCAAAACATAATTGCTTAAAGAATTATGACAATCCAAAAACCCGAAAAAGCAGCCTGTTTTGACCACCACGTTCCGACGACTATCAGACAAATTTGATAAGTTTTTAACAAAATAAATAATAATAGAAGCATATACATAGTCTTCCTCTAAATTTTGATATATGATTTTTTTAGATCAGTCCAGTTTTGAAGAAGAAAACAGGGGAATACAAAACGTCTTTTAGTCAAGGTTTTCAAAGGTAAAAATCAGCCTGAGCGGCAGTTGTCGCTTTCGTACTTTACTTGATAGGGCAGAGTGCGACGCATCGGCAATAGATATTTCAAATACCTATCATTCAAACTCCTCGGGAATAGAGTCCCCTCTTATATCAACGGGTTCAGCTCCCAGTAGCCCTGTAAAGACCTGTCGTAATTTCGATCAAAGGCGATAACATGTTTTTTTTATTTAGAGGAAATTTTCCTTTTAATGATTTTTAAATGTTTTTTTTAAATACTGGGCTTTTTGCTATAGTGAATGTAGTTTTTACTTGTAATGTGCCTTTTGTTTCTGTACTATAAAATATTTTGCCTTCTTTCTTTTCTGTTTCTACTTTTTCTTTGATACTTTTTACCCTACCTACCTACCCTACCTACTTACCTACCCTACCTACCTACCTACCTACCTACCCTACCCACCTACCTACCTTACCTACCTACCTACCTACCTACCTACCCTACCTACCTACCTACCCTACCTACCTACCCTACCTACCTACCTACCCGACCTACCTACCTACCCTACCTACCTCAAATCAAATCAAATCAAAAGTCGTTTATTCAAATTAGGCTGAGAGCCAGCACTTTTTGAACGTCAAGTTTTACAAAAGACAGTCCCCCAAAACGCCCGCCCGTCACCACTTCCTAGTGTTTTAGCTGTGGAGAAGAAGTGGCCAACAAACTCCCCAGCAACACATCTGTCTGTTACGTTTTAAGAACTTGAATCTATATAAAAGTATGCTAAGTAATTAATACATGACACAAAATTTATATCTTGTAAGCTAGCACACTATGATATTGATAATGATAGAAATGTATATAAAAAAACAACGAATTGACCTACATAGTCAGATTATAAAAAAATAAATAATAATAAATAAAAAAAGAAAAAAAAAACAATATTATATGAATACATATAACCTGTCATAAGCTAATTACTTAAAGAGAAAGAACATGATAATTATGACATTGTCTTGCGTTTAACACAGCGACCATCTATTCTTATCATCTAAATAATCATTAATAGAATAGTATGCCTTCGAACAAAGGTTAGGTTAGGTTAGCTTTAAATGAGTTAAAAGGCAGATCAAGAAAAGAAAGTGGAAGTTTATTGTATAAACGGATACCGAGCCCCACAAATGAGTCGTGGACCTTACGAAGTCGGTGGGAAGGAGCATGTAGCTTGTGCTTGTTTCTGGTTTTAAAGCTGTGGATGTCGCTCGTTTTACTGTATAAATATATATTTTGCCTAATATATAAAATGTTTGCAAAAATGAATTGAGATGCTACCGTGAGAATTCCAATCTCTTTGAAAATTTCTCTTAAAGAAACTCTTGACCCTTTTTTTTTTTTAAGGATGGGAAATCATCAAATGACTTCTCCCGCTCTGGGTGAAGCGGAAGGGAGTGTCAGACTCTTACTGACTAAAACCCATCCGTGTTCCTCCTAATGCCCTTTGCGTTCCAGGGCCGCGGCGACTCTCTCGAACAAATCCCGCAACCCCGGCAGGCACTGGCCATAGCGGGCCCCGTCCTTTATGCTGACAGCTCCTTGAGGCGCGCGTGGAACACAACGCGCCGTCGACCCGGGCCTGGTTCTGATCAGACGTCGAGCCACCCAATGCTCGCCGTCCGCAGGCCCGCGCCTACGGTGGCCGAAAATCGCCCTGCGACTCCCGACGCCCGGGGCGTCTTCTTCTGTTGCGGCGGCTGGGGCGTGAGGTTTCCCTCTCTCTCACGCGTTCGGCCTCCTCCTTTGCTAGCATTACTGCTTCGCAGAAGGAGTTGACCGCTTCCCATGCCTCCTCGCTCCGGACCATGGATTGGACCAGGGCCGGACGCGAGAGGTCGCCGCCGCCAATCGCCTCGACGAGGACGCGGCGGTGTTCCGCCCAAGCAGGGCAGACCTCCACCGTATGCTCCACCGTGTCCTCCGGGCGATCCTCGCATTGTTGACACCCGGGCGTATCCTCCCGCCGAATTCGAAACAGGTACCTCCCAAAACAACCGTGTCCGGTGAGTACCTGCGTCAGGCGGAAGGTGAGGACGCCGTGGCGCTGCTCTAGCCACTCCTCAAAGAGGGGACTTATCGCCGCAATTGTGGCGTGCCCAAAACTCTTGACCCTAGCTGATATATTGCACGCACGGCACGTTTTTGTAAGACAAATATATTTTATATATCAGCAGTTTTTCCCCACAATAGAATACCGTAGGATAGTATGGAAATAACTAAAATAGACTAACCGAGCTGTGTCAACATCAGTAAATTGTCTTACTTTCCTGACGGCGTATGCGGCAGAGCCGAGCCTTCCCGATAGGCTTGATATATGTGGGCCCCATTGTAGTTTGGAATCAACAGTTATGCCCAAAAATACTGCCGTGTCTACAGTTTCAAGCACCTCGACACTTAAGATTACATTGGGTCCTAAATTTCTAACATTAGGCAAGGCAAATTTTATACATTTCGTTTTCTTGGCATTTAGAACTAAATTATTTGTCGTAAACCAATCCGTAACCATTGAAAGAACGTTGTTTACGTTATCGAAATCTTGTCTATTCCTATCTACTTTAAAGATAAGAGAGGTATCATCCGCAAACAATACTACGTCACAGATACCCTTTAAGAAGAATGGTAGATCGTTCATGTACACCAGAAACAAGAAGGGACCCAGTATTGAGCCTTGAGGCACACCTAGATACACTGGTAGCCCGGAAGATTTCACACCATTGACATCAACACATTGGAACCTATTATGTAAATATGAATCAATTACGTTAAGAGCTTCGCTTTGGAGACCGTAGTGACGTAGTTTACGCAAAAGCGTGTCATGGTGTACGCAATCAAAGGCTTTGGAGAGATCACAGAAAACTCCAATTGCATTTTGCGAGTTCTCCCATGCGTTAAATATATGTTTTAGGAGAGCGACACCCGCATCTGTAGTCGAACGACCTTTTGTAAAGCCGTACTGTTCATTATGGAGTAGTCTATTTAAATTAAAATGTATTAACAACTGCGTGAGTATTAACTTTTCAAATATTTTGCTAAATGCAGGTAAGATGGAGATAGGCCGGAAGTTGCCTATGTCGCTTTTATTACCTGATTTAAACAAAGGTATGACTTTACTACTCTTCATAAGATCAGGAAAAGTTCCCAAATCCACGCATTTATTAAACGTTACAGCCAGGTAGGGAGCTACTATGTCTATTATATTACTCAAAAGTTTTATGGAAATGCCCCAGAAGTCACCTGTGTTTTTAGATTTATGTGTATTGAAAACGTCAACTACATCACTTGGTCTAACGTGCTCAAAACTAAATAATTGATTACACTTAGGCACACTACTATGCAACAGGTTTTCAACTTTAGAAGAGGATGAATTTAAGGAGCGAGTTGTAGTTATAGGAATATTGGAAAAAAACTCATTAAATGCCTGAGCTACGACTGCAGCATCAGTCACTAATTTGCTGTCGACTATAATCTCTAACTGATTGTCTCGTTTAACCGATTTGCCCGTTTCATTGTTAATGATTTGCCAGGTGGCTTTTACTTTATTATTAGAATTTTTAATTTTCTCACTAAAAAATTTTGATTTAGCAACAACGCAAACCTTTTTATATAATTTGGAATATTTTTTAACATACTTTAAAAAAGGGATATCAAACCTGTATTTTTTAAAACCATATAACTCATATAATCTCGCTCTACTTTTATATATACCTGCAGTAGCCCATTGGTTGAAACCAACGGAGGTACTTTTAATGTTTATGGTTTTTGTCTTAAAAGTGGATTGATATTCTTTTTGCACAACATCAAAAAGAGCTCCATAAATTTTATTTGGATCCTCATGTTCTATCAAAGACGGTGTAATTTTATTAGCTATATTATTTTGGAACTTTTTGCAACGACTAGCTGTATAAGGCCTGCATTCAATTTTATGCGGCTTTTTATTTTTTGGCAAAGGTAAGCTAATTAATAGGCCACAGTGGTCAGACGTTAAGTCACTTAACACTAATTTATGTTCGGCATCACAATTACTAAAGATATCATCTAGACAAGTTGATGAAGATGCCGTGATCCTAGTTGGTTCATAAAACAAGTTAACCAAGTTATAAGACCTAAATAGATTCAGAAGTCTGATACTTAATGGAGTAACATCTAAAATATTTACATTAAAATCTCCACATACAACTATACTTTTATTACTTGATTTTAATTTATTAAGTGAATCTTCCATTACCGATTCGAAAAGACCAAAATCACCAGAGGGCGGTCGATAAACGCAAACTATAACGTATCGCTCGAGTTCAACACAAGACAACTCAATAGTGCGCTCAATAGAAAGATTAACTAAATCTAAACGTTGTTTACATTTTAATTTGTTTGAAACAAGGACTAATGATCCACCTACCCTACCCTGATGACCTACCTACCCTACCTACCTACCTACCCTACCTACCTACCCTACCTACCTACCCTACCTACCTACCTACCCTACCTACCTACCTACCTACCCTACCTACCTACCTACCCTACCTACCTACCCTACCTACCTACCCTACCTACCTACCCTATCTACCTACCCTACCCTACCTACCTACCCTACCTACCTACCTGCCTACCCTACCTACCTACCTACCCTACCTACCTACCTACCCTACCTACCTACCTACCCTACCTACCTTTCTTTTTTTTTTTTTTTTTGACCCTACCCTACCTACCTACCCTACCTAAAAATAAAAATGTTATGTTTTAAAAATGTTTATGAAATATATTTTAAATCGGTTCAATATTGGAAAAGGAAACAAGCGAGAGCCAATTACACATGTAAATGGCTCCATAGTGCTCACATTTACAAAAAATTAAAAATATGTTCTACATTATACAAAACTATGGTTTTCAATGACCAAGTAACAAAGAAAAGAAAAAAAAAGAAAACTGCTTTATTGTGCATACTTACTTTGCAAACACAATATTGCAAAGAAATAATAAATAAATTATAATATAGGAGAACAAAAAAAGGGTAAGTATTTCTTCCAATTATAAAAAACCTAACTAGTGGACCCATGCGGCTCTGGCTGTAGAGCAGGACCGGCATTTAGCCAAGCATTCTCTGTAACTTGATAGCAGCTGTGCTATGGGTGTACATTTTTCGCAGTAGTTATATGTAGAATGGTTCAATCTGTTGTTTCATCAGAGCATTAAATAATCTAAAAGAGCAACATACAGTGGAACTTTATATTTATCTATCTATATAAATAAAAATTGATACCCGAAATGTATTTATGTACGCGCATAACTTCGTAACGACTGACACTAATTGGATAATTCTTTTATAGTTGTGTTTGTAAATTTCAGGGCGAGGTTTGTATAAAAGAAATTTTTGAAAAAAAAAATACATCCAGGTGAAGCCGGTGCAGGCCCCTAGTCTACACTAATATTATAAAGGGGAAAGATTTGTTTGTTTGTTTGAAATGAATAGGCTCCGAAACTACTGGACCGATTTGAAAAATTCTTTCAGCAATGGATAGCCACATTATCAGGGAGTAACATAGGCTATATTTTATTCCCGTACTCCCACGGGAACGGGAACTACGCGGGTGAAACCGCGTGACGTCCACTAGTTCTTGATAATTTTCGACTATTTGGTTGATGGTTTGTAAATCAGTAATAGAAAGCCCTCTGCAAAAGCCTACTTGTTCTGTGGGTTGCTTTTCATCTAGTTGGTCAGCTATGCGTTTTTCAATAGCTTTTACCCGCGACTTTGTATGCGCATATCCCGTTTCTTCCCGTTCCCGTACAAATTTCCAGAAATCTTCTCTTAGTGCTCTCCTACACTCCCCAAGAACCAACATGCCAAATTTCAGCTTTCCACGACCAGAAGTTTCGGCTGTGCGTTGTCTTGCTGTCACTCAGTCACCAGTAACGGAAGGGTATCATTTAAGCTATCACCAATTTAATTAGTTTTGTGTTTCTTAAATAATAGGGTTTGTCCTCCAAATAGTAGATCTGTCACCAAAATGTAGTCACCAAACAATATAAAATCAATTCCACAATAAATCACCTAAAATCATGGAGATATAGGGTCTAGTACCAAATAAATGTTTTTGTGTATATGATCACCAATAAATCATAATATTATGTCACTAGAAAATTTCATAAAGTTCCAAAAAAATTTAGGGTTGAAACGATGGTGGAGTCTAGCATAATGTTATAAACGCATATGGTTTATAAAAATTCCGAGTCGGGGTGTCCCGGCTATAAAAATCCCGATAAAAAGGAGTCGCAGTCAGGGATCGATAATCGATTTATTTGGTGACAGATCTACCATTCTGAGCACAGAGCTATTATTTAATAATTCAATATTTAATAATTTGATAATTCATACCTGGGAACAATTTCTGTTTATCTGAGAACGAAAATATTTCGTGGCGATAGATCTATTTATTAGGTGATACAACTTGATGACAAATATAAATTTTGGTGATAGAAAATATAGTTCCCGTAACGGAAGACAATTATATTTATTGATCACTAGCTGACCTGTGCCCACAACGTTGGGCGGTATTTTTCGGAGCTTATGACACTCATAAATAACGTGGCTTTCTATTGGTAAAAGATTTTTCAAAATCGGTTCAGTAGATCCAGAGATTACCTCCTACAACCTCAAAAACTCACAAACTTTACCTCTTTATAATATTAGTATACATGACTAGGTTGTTTGTTCTAAAATTATTTATATCGCACTTCTTCTTCTTATCGTATGGACAGTAAGATCTAACGACCCCACACACCCTAGTGTCAGAGTTTGTAAACCGCCTCAAGGGCCTCTGACTTGATTTATTTGACGACCGCCATTTGGCGGCCGGGACCACCGGCTTATACGTACCTTCCGAAGCACGGAATCATCTTTTTATCAGACAATCAGGCGATTCAAGCCTGCAATGTCGTAGCCAAATTGGAAACAACTTTACAAAGTATGCTTCCCGTGGGAATCGAACTCACGACCACCGGGTCACAAGGCAAACGCCTAAACTACTCGACCATGGAGGCAGTCGCACTTACCACCCTTCTTGTGCAGAAGTATGAGACTAAACGTATGTGGAGACGCAGCTGACGCAGGTCCACGCAGCGCAGGTAAGAGCAGATTTTGTTATACATAAACTTACTAAGAGGTACTTACGTCTATTCTTTATCTAGTTAGTACGCGAATGTGTCTGAGCTGCGACGCAGCATGCGCTCGTGGCCTATGTCTACCTCGCCTGCTCTGCCCTGCAAAATCTGTACTGTGCTGTGCTGCATCACCTGCATCTAAGCTTATGCTTAGCCTAATGTGGGCATGGCTAAAGTTTGTAGGTAAGCTACCGGTACAAAGGAAGTCGTTGAATAACCTTGTTAGGTAGAAGAGTAATAATGGTTCACCCATGTTAGAGCTTCAGTACTTTCGCCGTCTTCAATACAGGATCAAACAATAAAAGAAAGAAAGGAAGAAAAATTAGTTTATTTTACAGAAACAAAAGGCACATTACTAAGCTCTTTGGAGCTGAAACCATTGATTTAACATCGCACAATGGTTTAGTAAACTACACTTATTAATTATATTGGTGCCTACAGGTCCCAGTTGTTGTACCTACGTAGTGGTTAGTATTGTTGTGGGCCGTCTTCATTCTTTTGTAAGTACCCGTAGCCTTGCGGTGGGTAGCCGACGCCTTGCTGTGAGTAGCTCCTAGGGACCTTGCTGTGAATAGCTCCTAGGGACCTTGCTGTGAGTAGCTCCTAGGGACCTTGCTGTGAGTAGCTCCTAGGGACCTTGCTGTGAGTAGCTCCTAGGGACCTTGCTGTGGGTAGCCGAGACCTTGCTGTGGGTAGCCGAGACCTTGCTGTGGGTAGCCGTAGCCTGGCTGTGGATAACCGTAGCCTGGCTGTGGATAACCTTAGACTGATTGTGGATTCACGTAGCTCGGCTGTGGATTCATGTACCCTGGCTGTGGATTCACGTAGCCTGGCTGTGGATTCACGTAGCCTGGCTGTGGATTCACGTAGCCTCTCTGTGGATTTCCATTGCCGTTGTCTTATTCTTTCCTATTCCACGACAAGTCCCAATCTAATTTATGATCGCGTTTAACGTGCACTAAGTTACCTAGGCCCAATTCAATCTGACCGTCGTGTTTAAAGCGGCTATTCGTAGGAAGCAATTTGTCCAGTAACAATGGTTCACCTGAAATTATTTTGTTGATCATAATAACAAATTGATGTAACAACGAACACCACGTGCGTTCTCAGTGGGCAAACGCCGACATCACATGCCTGTAACTTGCACAAATACATAGCACACACAGTTCACTAGTTTCTATCTAAAAGTTGTTACGGTACAAAGACATGCAAGGTACTTGCACACTTTTATGCGAGTTACAGGTATGCGTATTTAGGGCTTAAATGTCAGAGGGTCAGCAACTGCCGCGAGGATGATCTCCGTACAAAGAAGATTGGTTAATGATGACGTACATTATATGCAAGGAATGGAAATCAGCTGCATATATTTCTTCTCTTACATATAAAAATGAATCCCTATTTCCCGTGGTCATCTATAATATTTCAAAAATACTTACAGTAGAATTCTTCTAGGCATACCAGCATCAAGGCGAAAACCTGTAATAATAAAATAGTTGAACTCTTAAAGTTAATCCACAGTGTTGTCCGGCCCGTGCCCGGGACATGGACGGACTGCGGTTCGTCAGGAGCTCAAAAAAATATCGGTGGGGCACATTTTAAATGAAATCGTTCACACGCGTCTGTGGCCGAGCTAGGTTCCAACTTTAAAGTTAACAATAAGGCTAAGGCCATCATCCCTTACTTCACCCCTAATACCTCACAGTCATAAAAATGTCTTTTCCCGAACAAGGTCTATTAAAATATGTTCCTAAGAATCTCTGGGTCTGCTTTCCGTCTAAAGTAGAGAATTCATTTGACGCCCTATCATCATAGTCATTTCAGCCGATAGACGTACACACCTGGACATAGGTCTCCTTCAAGAGTCATCACATTGAACTGTCTTGTGCTTCTCGCATCCAGTAGTCCCCACCACTGTTTGCAGTCAGTTCTCCCTGGTTGAGGCCTTTCAACGCTCTGTCTCTGCTCAAGTCCATCCAGAGGGAATTGACTTGATGGACCTATCCGGATCCAACTGAACATATGGACTGTGTTTACATGGCAAACAGCGTTTGCAAAACACTGATAAAAATAAATACAAATTAAAACACTTACAAAGAGCTTCATAATGGCCGATATGTTTTCGACTCAACTAAGAATAGTGTAGTTTCGTAGTAAAATATGCACTCGTACTAAAACTGCAACCAGCTATGCAGAGCTTATATACGAGTACAGTTTTATAAATAATTTTAATAATAAGCTTACGTATGTCAAATAATTTTACTGCGCTTTTGTTGTCAATAACCGAGCACGGTATCACCTAGCGACCTACTGACCTTATTGGTGATAAGGTATCATAAAGCTCGGGTTTTTTGCCGAACAACTGATACGGGACAAAGACGGTTTTCACAGATTGAAGCGGATTTTACGGCGATGCGTAGAGCAAAGAAGCAGCGCCCGACGCACATAAGGGCTTCTAGGGGTGCGACGCTCCGGATTTGGTGGGAGGACACGTTCGGGTTTCCGCACTGCATGGATCGCCCGGAGAACACGGTGGAGCATAAAATGGAGGTCAGCCCTGCTTGGGCGGAACACCCCTCGCGTCCGGTCCTGGTTCAATCCATGGTCTGGAGCGAGGAGGCATGGGAAGCGTTTGAGCTCCTTCTGCGAAGCAGTAATGCTAGCGAAGGACGAGGCGCACTGCTTAAGAGAGAGAGAAACCTAACGTCTGAGCCGCCGCAACAAAAGAAGATGCTCTGGGCGTTGAGATTCTCAGGGCGATTCCCGGCTACCGTAGGCGCGGGCCTGCGGCCGGCGAGTGTTCAGGCGCGCAAAATAAAAACTTTTTTACAAAAGAAAATACAATCTACTTCCAAATTAGACAATACAAATTATAAAATAACTTTAATTCCGTACGTTGGTTGTATTTTTTTTAAGTTTTATTTTATGCTTTTTAGTACTTTATCATTTTTCATAATCCGTATAAACCACGAACGTCACAGGGAAGCAAACTAACCAAATTGAGAACCTCCTTTTTGAACTCGATTAACAAAAACGGCTGAACGGATTTGGATGAACTTTGGTACACAGATAGTTTATAACCCCGACTTTATGCACAAGCTGCACGATGGCAGAGTTATGCCTTACACTAAACTATGAAGAACTTAGGTTCTTATTTCTGTATTTGATATGTGGAGACTTGTACTTGACAGAAAGTCTAATTTGTTTTAGCTGTAAATCTTCCATAATGCTTAAATCCTAATATATAAATTTCTTCCGTTACTAAGTGAGTGACTGACAGGCAACAAACAGCTGAAACTACTGGCTGTAGAGAGCTGAAATTAGGCATACAGATTCCTTGAGGAGTGTAGAGGAGCACTAAGAAAGCATCTTCCGAAATTTCTACGGGAACATATTATATTACCATATATAAAATACCATATTACCCATATATAAAATTCTTCTGTTACTGACTGAGTGACTGACAGACAACGAACAACCAAAACTACTGGCTGTAGAGAGCTTTAATTTGGCAAATAGGTTCCGTGGGGAGTGTAGGGGAGCACTAAGAGAAGATTTCCGGAAATATCTACGGGAACGGGAAAAAACGGGATATGGACGTACGAATTCGTGGAAAAAAGCTAATTACTCATATTTACAAAACTTTTAACGAAGTAATTTAAAAAACCGGTCAAGAGCGAGTCGGACTCGCGTACAAAGGGTTCCAAACGAATTTTTTTAAACAAGTTACTTTAGAGTCAAGTTAGTTTTCAGAGCCCTACAAACGCATAGCTGACCAACTAGACGAAAAGCAACCCCCAGAACAAGTAGGCTTTTGACGAAGGTCTCTGTACCACACGTGTACCGTTCTTCTTTGTTGATATTCGAACTTGCTGTCTTCGGGATAGATTGGGGTTAGGGATGTTTGCTTACCAGGGAATTAATGAAGATGCAGAATTGATTGTTTAACACTGCAGCTAGCGGTTTAAGGGATGAATTCGCGACTACTTTACTTTTTTTTCTAGTTAAAAGTTCTAATTTTCTTCTTGCCAATGACTACAAATTCTATTTTTTGGTCTCTTTACTAAACCGTATGTTACTTTACCGTAACGAGGCCCAAAAACCACTAACTGTTTTAGTTTATTTTAAACCTTATGTTTAACTTTAACTATCGTACATTCCTGGCTATATCTAGGCTTATTCTAGGTCTGGATAGGGGTTGATGCACCTGTCTGTAAAGCCCCCGAAATTCCTTCAACCCTTCAACCCTACCCACTTAGGGGTTTGTTGCATTTTTCTATCGAAACTATTTACAAGTTTGAACTTGTTAATTATTAAGGGTTGACTTCCCGAAAAGCTGTGCCCTTAGGGCTGTTGGGCTATATGTCTTACGGTAGGTGCATCATCCCTCTATCCAGATACATATCTTACAAAGCCACCCCTCTAAGGGTGGAAGTACTATGAGGTCAGAAGCCCGAAAGGGGAAAAAATCGGTGTTTTTATATTTTCCTAATTTGTGGCTTTATGCCTTAACTGACCATATAGATGTATACATATTTGGATAGGGCTTAGTGCCAGCTCTCTAATGCCTATTATTTAAAGCTGTGAATGGTGGTTTGTCAGTCCACCCTACTACCTTTTGAGTAGCTGTCCTGTGTCGGTGTATGTGAAATGTTCGATACCTGTGTACCTCCTTTACCTTTAACTTTTACCAGATCCTTTTTTTTAAGGGTTTACCAGGAATGTGTAACCCTACCTAACCATATTCAGCTAAATAAGTTCCCCAGGAACGTCTAATGCGCCTGGGAAAAACGACAACAAATTATAAATTTAATTTTCAAACAATAAGTATCTACACTATAAATTATCCTATGTTTTACATAAGCTCGTATGTATGCGAGTTATATAATGCTATTTGACGCTACCGTCGCGAACACATTGTATGTTGCTTTTTTGGATTATTCAATGCCCTGGCAAAACAATAGATTGAAACAACCTTCATATAACTACTGCGAAAAATGTACACCCATAGCACAGTTGCTATCAAGTTAGAGAGACTAGGTCCTAAGTGAGTCCAACATGACAACTCGCTTTTCAATTCAATTCAATAACGATTTTTACATCCTGTCTGAATTTCTATAGCTAAATACATATGTAATAATCAACGTTCATGCAATCGATATTTAAATAATTACAAATCCAATTTAAATTGAAGTCAGAATAATACAACAATAATTTAAAAAAAAAAGATAGAAATTAATATCAAATCAATTCATAAAATACAACAATATTTCCTTTTGAAGTCAATAAAATTTATAATTCATCAATAGAATAAAGACATTTTTTTAAGAAGAACCGTTTAAGTTTATTTTGAAACCCACTTGAATGTGTGTGTGTGTGTGTTCTTGTGTGTGTGTGTGTGTGTTGTCTTGTGTGTGTGTGTGTGTGTTTATTTCTGTTGGCAGTTCATTGAACGTTTTTACTGGCTTGTGGTAGTTACTGTCCCCGAAGTTGTCCTGAAAGAAGTCTTTCAGATACTGGCAGTCAAATGGGAAGAAAAGAGTATTATTGTCGACCAAGCGTTGAAGGTTGACTTATTTTCGTTTCGCAGATGATATTGTCATTTTCTCTCCCACAACGACATGACTAGAGCAAATGCTACAAGACCTTACAGATGCGAGCCTTGAGGTTGGACTTAAAAACACTTCGATGACCAAAATTATGACCAACTGTTCTAAAAGGAACATACACGTAGAGTGGGAAAATATTACAGTATGTCCAAAAATACCTCTACTTCGGCCAAGTAGTCTCTTTTTACGTAAGGCAAGAAATTGCGAGACAAACAGAAAATGCCTGGAAGAGGTAATAGTCCACGAAAAAAAAAATTCAAAGGCGATTTGCCCATGTATATATTGTAGCGTAAGCTGATGGACATGTGTATTCTCCCCATCTTGACTTATGGTGCACAGATTTGGCAAGTTGCCATGGTGCTCTACTACCACGTTGAAACACTTCAAAAATACTTTCTTTTTTTTAAGGATGGGAAATCATTAAATGACTCCTCCCGCTCTGGGTGAAGCAGAAGGGAGTGTCAGACTCTTACTGACTAAACCCCATCCGTGTTCCTCCTAACGCCCTTTGTGTTCCAGGGCCGCGGTGACTCTTTCGAACAGATTCCGCAACACTTCACACATACTTAGGCACATTAATATTCACATATGTACACATATGGATTTCTATGACCCAAACACGGGCGCGTTACGTAAATTATGAAATTTTTAGTATGGGGGTCACTTTTGGGGGTCAAACTAGAAAATTAAAAAAAAATGTTTTTTGAACAATATCGTGTGAAAGGGCTTATTGTGAAGGTTTTAATTAAATATTTTTCATAATTTTAAAATAAATGATTTAGAAGTTATTCAATAAATTAGACGAAAAATGACCATTCTCCCCCCCCTTATCTCCGGAACTACCGAGCCTAAAATTTTGAAAAAAAAAAAAGGAGATAGTAGACCTTTACCTAAAGATTACAGGAAAACCTATTAGAAGTCTGTAGTGTTAAAATAACATGTTAAAAAATTATTCGTTCGGAACCCTTTGACGCGAGTCCGACTCGCACTTGGCCAGTTTTTTTGTGTGATATATAGTAAACCTGGAAACAAGGCTCTCAATGGTCGTTTCAGGGGGGCTACTCTCCAAGCTCGAAGTCCGTAGCTTCGGGCTTAGTTGCGGGCGTATACTATAGAGATGAGATATACCTGCCATTCTCCATACCCGGCCTTTACGGTATGGGTATCACTAAATACCTGGTACAAATACCGGGTATCAAAATACTTCTAAGTATTTGGGTGTGGTAGGATTTCGATAAGTAAACGTATGCGATAAGTATGGTATGCCTCCAATATAATGTAGGTACGACGTTTCAAGTACCTATACGTAATTATGCATTATGAGATATGAAATCTTTCCTTCCTACTTTACCAGGCTTAGGACTGTCGGCTAAGAGTACGACGATGGTTATTAATGAATTCTAGTTATTTCTATATAAAATACACAACGTAATCAGACAATGTAAACATTCAAACACGTAATAATATTCCCTAACATAAACAAACTAAGGAACTCTTTCACGTCGTGACAAAAAATTTAATTATGCTATTATGTTCCTTATGCACGTAAAAATAAGTACCCATTTTGTCTAACTAAATTAAATCAACCGAATGTTCACAAAGCACGAATGACGTTTCGGGTCCCTTCGTAAGCTGTCGGGTTGCTTCGGCGTACCGAACTACCGATAAAACTGGGCGCTACCTTGTGGTAGCGGTTCGTATCGTACTATGCGTCTGACGTCATACCTTCAAGGTATTTACCCAGTATTTCGGTCCGTACCCGGTCTATGTACTGGGAAGCACATACTTGGTATATATACCTCTACCAGTATATACGTCTCATCTCTAGTATACTACTCCGTATCACCTACGGACTACGGTGACTTCAAATATGAGATAACACTAAAACTATGGTAATATCAGTTATCATTTTATTCCCTGGGAACGGCGATTTCTTCTTCTTCGTCCTGGCTTGCGGGGCACGCCGCAAAACAGGTGTTAGGTGGGCTAGGAGGCCCACCCAGCCTAGTGCCCGGCTCTTACTGAATACTGTTACTTACAACCTACATAATAAGTTGATAAATTATCTAGGGTGCAATAACCTTCGAGCTCGCTTCGCTCGGTGTTGCATTCTACACTCTCAAGTGCTTGAACTTTTGTGCATTTATCAAAACAATTCTTCTATTTAAGTATAAAAAATTAAACCTAATGAGATGGAGTGCAAACATATTCAAGCTCGAATCTAAATAGAAAGATGAATTGTAAAATTCAATTTTACAATTATCTTTCTATTTAGGTATTAATGGCAGCCTTGAACTCGTGGTACAAAGGAGACCACGGACCCTCCTTATCAACAATTTTCCGGAGTAAATTACCCTTACATTTTTCAACCGATGCTCTGTAGCGTGACTTTGCAACTCTAAAAGTACTTAAAGCAAGATTAAGGGGGTCCCCGATAATCTTACGTTTTTTAAACAACTTGTCTGCGCGCTCTGCGATAGCTTTTACGTTGTTCAACAAGGTAGTCATTCCACCAATCACATCTACGAATATTGGTCATAGATGCGCGACCAATAGCAATTTCAGCACAGTAAGTGAAGGTGTCTGACATTATCTCAGCACCTTCCTCAGCTGACAGTCCATCGCGAGTGAAGTCTTTGGCATGACAAGCAAAAAGTGAGCTACAGAATTCCCAATTCGCGCCCTTACTTTTATATCTGAAATTCCCAATTAAGTGTGACGAACCTTGAGTAAACATAGGAACAAATTCGTACACGATCAGGCGATGATCATTACAAGACGCATCAGGAAGGACACGCCACCTATCCAAGCGTACGTCTGCACTAGAAAGTGTGACGTCAATACAAGATTCGCCCATTTGGCTACAAAAAGTAGGCGGTGCGTCTGGGGTGTTATGAATTAATAAGTTCATCTCAGCAATAAAATCTTCGACGGCACAACGTCGTTCGGAATCAGTGGCCCGAACTTTGCCATACCACAAGGAAGAAGATGCATTCACGTCAGCACCCACTATAACTTTGCAGCCCGCGAGCAACCGCAAGACGTGACGGAGATTATGTATATGTGGAGTAACTGGGTCTGAATATTGAAAGTAGCAGCTCACAACGTAAACCTTAAAGGTAGGTGATGATACTTCCGCCACGGCTCAATGGGGCGTCATGAGATTACATATAGATGTTACAGTAAAGCTCGAAGAACGCGCAACATAAATTCCGGCTCGCGCCTTGCAATCCAGCTGAACTACTTTGTGACGTAAGCGCGCGTTTTGATATTGTTCCTGAACAAGTACTATGTCAAGGTTATAATCCACAATCAATTTATCCAGCTCAGATGTCGCCATCCTATCGTTATGGAGATTTAATTGTCCTATGGTTAAACTATCCATTTTTAGTAATTAATGTTTAGGATTAATTGTTCGAGTTTCAGTTTGTAAGTAGTACACTCTTGAGATTCAAGCGTTTACACGCCACGCAAGTCGGCTTGAAATTTAAGTCGTACTTATGCGGGCAATCTTTTGTTTCGTGTGCCTCCAAACAATTAGCACTAGTCAGTTCTTTATTAACGCAGTGTTTCTTAAAGTGACCGAACTGTTGACAATGTAAGCACGTGACCGAACTGTTGACAATGTAAGCACCGAACGACTTCAACATCGTCAATAAACCAGCAGGTAGCCCAATCAATAAATAATTTATCCTTGGTAGAAACTAAGTGTTTACGTACCGCGGAATCTAATTCGATGCCTATCCACTTACAACCGTTGTCTAATGAACGCCTACGGATAATTTTAGTAGACTTAATAAAATCATCCTCTTTCATTTGAAGCTCATCTTTAATATTGTGGCGGCATAGCGCGATCAGAAAAGCGCCATCATCCATTGAAGATGGTACATCCTTAACTAATACTCGAGGGCGTCTATCTTTTTGTTTTTCTAGTCGTAAACCAGCGGCCTTAATTGCGTCCACGGATTCCAATTTTTTAAGCTGATGTTCACTAGCGACACGTAGAACAACACCGGATTTCGCGGTTTTTTTCACGCCTACAATTTGAAAACCGTCATCACAGGGCTTAATTGCTTTCATAAGCGCTTGTTTTGTCGCGGACGAAGTGCTATAATCAGCTGATCGAGCTGCGGTCGGATAAGCCAACACACACGGCAACTGTGGAGGGGATTCCATAATTGCTGGAGCTAATTTTGGCAAACGTAGTTTCAACGAGTCCGCATACGAAATTTTACAGTTGTTATTATTGACAGTATTGGGATTGACACAGTTATGCGGCTTGATTTTTTCTAATTCGCGTTCCGTATTGGCTAACTTCGTTTTGTTGCATGATGATTGTATGGCCAGCATAGAAACGATGGCCGTGACACGCTGTGTCATATCCATGATGGCAGATTTATTTGCAACGTTAAAGCGAGAGCCCTGATCATCATTGATCGGTTTGACAACGATAGCTCTGACGCTTCACGTTATTGGTTCGTCAGTAAATGCTCATCGACTATTTAATTGCGCCTGCATGTTTCGTTCGCACGAGATCATCCTGCTACATTCATCTATGCTCATGACTTGTGCCAGCTACTATACTTACAGTAATTTAAACCAACAACTTCGTGCATGAGAGGTGAGACTAACTAGGCCACCGCAACGACGAGTACAAAGTATACTCCGTTATTTTCTCTCTCACTCTTTTCAAGAGTGACCCGAATAACAGTGCCCTCTAATTTCAGGCTCACCGTTTTGGAACAGACGCAAGGACACAGAAGTGATGTATGAAAGGCATCATCAAGTCAAACTATTAGGTATGACTCGATACCCAGAAATATAACAGCAGAACGAATACTCCTCTAGCAAAGGTCATTGGATTGTTCGTACCTCGAGACACGCAGATTTAGCGCCAAAAAGACTATCATATAGGCATACCGGAGCTATTTGAGATTAGAGGACACAGAGGATTTTGTGTTGAGAACTATTGAATACCTAGAATTTATTTTTTCACAGTTTTTTTTTGCAAATGACTTAAGATCTACTGATAAATAGGTAGGTACAATGTAAATGATTTTTGTAATCAGTAAAATAAACATCTTTGTTTATAAAAATATGTACTTTTAAATTTCCAACAACCTCAAACTAATATTCTTTTAAACGAAACGAAGAAAACTGACTCTTACACGACCGCTTTTAGGTTAACCAATGAGGTGTATTTCGCACTATTGTGCAAAACGCGTGCTGGCTAGCCCCCACCACAATTGGTAATACCAGATCCGTCTCTGCTTGGTTGGATATAATAACGGCCGCCATGGCTCACGTAGGTACAGTGTCTTTAACTTGCACTTGGCCAGTTATTATTTTTAAATTTTTGGTTGTACCTCTACTTATACCTACTTTATCTTGGAACCCTAAGGCTAACTGTCCACTGGAGCGGAGAGGAGAGGAGGAGAAATACTAACCAATAGAATTGCATAAAATCTCCGCATCAGTTACTGAGACTTTATGCAATTCCTTTGTTTAATATTTCACTGCTTAGTATCCCAGAGGCAGCCTCAGCCAGAGGAAACTGGAGACGGGATGTCTCAACCTGAGGCACGCTGGGCCACGAGCCAGTTCATCGCCGCGGGCCGAGCCATTTTTTGTCGGTTTTCTGGTGCGCTCAAAGGAGCCTCAGTCTGAGCCGTGGGTTTTGTGGTGACGGGCGTGTCGCCTCAGGTCGCAACTTATATTAGAGACCGACAATTGTCTACCATCGATGCTTCCTCTTTTGTATTTTTAGGGTTCCGTACCTCAGTCGGCAAAAATGGAACCCCTATGAGGATTCCATTTTCACTTTGTTGTCTGTCTGTACGTCTGTCCAGACCCTTTTACTCAGGAACACGTTGAGGAATCAAGCTGAAATGACTATCAAACAAATACTCAGGCCTGCTCCCCTTCACTTGGAGCAGTGAAAAAGTCAAACTTCTATGTCAACGCAATCTAAAGATAAAGCTTGTTTTGAGGCTCGCAAGGGTATCCCGTTGACCTAGAGTCATGTTTGGCAAGAAGAACATGGACAGGAAAAACTCTGAAAACTGGGAATTTATAGTCTAAACATATATACATATATTTGTTTTGCTAACAAAAATTCCTAAAACGGATAATATTTGGGAGAACATTTGTTGAACAAAAAAGTTAAATAAGGCATAGTTGCTCGGACAAATAAAAACTCGATCGGACCCTCTGTGTAGTCTGGCTCGCACTTGTCTGGTTTTCTTATTTTTATATTCTCTTTTTATAACAGCTTTACTGCTCTACGCGCGTCTGGTGCCATCGCGCTTTTGCTCTAAACTGGATCGCGTTGTCTCACTTTAATCCGCAACGTGCCACGATCCTCTGCCTCAAAGTGAGGCTGCTCGGCCTGAGGCTGCTTAAATGAATACACAGCTTAAGAGGAAATGCCAGCGGAGACTTTTGAGTCATCTATCATTATCCACAGCCTGACTTCGCCCACTGTTGAGCATAGGCCTCTCTTGTCTTGTGCCAATCTACGCTCCTGTGCCGACCTTATCCACGTTCTTTCTGCGATGGCAACAATATCACCCATCCATCTCCCCGCCGGTCGACCAACACTTCTTATTCCAGTCCGTGGACGCCACTCGGTCACTGCCTTACTCCACCTATCATCACCGCGCCTTGCCAGGTGTCCTGCCCAGCTCCATTTTAGTTCCGCATTTCGTTTTGTGATGTCGAAACATTCGTACATCTTCGGATCTCGACGTTTGGGACTCGGTCCATTAGCCGTATGCCAAGCATAGAACGTTCCCTAGCTCTCTGTGCAACTCTCAATCTGTACACAGTCCCCTGCGTAAGCGTCCATGTCTCGGCACTGTAAGCCACGGCGCCACGGTAAGCCATGAGACTTTTGAGTAAAAAGTCCTAATTCGAGGTTTCGCTCTCGCCTGTTTCCTTCTCCAATATTGAACCGAATTAAAATATATTTCGTAAACTGAATAAGAAGGATATACACTGTGCCCCTACTCGACTGCCCTATACATTTATGTGCGCATAAGTCAACAAATTCGTGATTTCAGTGTTGGTCCCATAGTAAGGGGGGGGAAGTCAGGGTTTTGGGGAGCGAAGTCAGGGTTTGGGGGGAGGAGTCAGGGTTTGAGGGGGAGAGTCAGGGTTTAGGGGGGGGAGTCAGGGTTACCTATAAAATACCAAGCAACCATCTGCTGTGTTAGTGGCGGAAAACCTATTCGAAGCAGAATCCTGGCCAGTCCGAGTCACCCACGTCCACGTCGTCCCTCCTGGGAACTGCTGCAACCGCACCATTGTGCTGCTGCCACCCTAGTTGCAGCTGAGCTGAGGGTGCAGGGCGAAAGGCGATCCTTCTGCGCCTCAAAGCAGAACCTACTCACTAGGGAGGAACCCCGAAACATAACCGAGCATGCCTACAGGCTCCAAGGTGGCAGCCCCACCAGTAGGCTAGGGTATAGTGGGCTAATCACTCGCTTACCCAAACCCTCAAACTGATTAAAGAAACAGATACAGTGCAAACCCGGACCGATCATACTACGACGACTTTTGGCATGAAATCATGGACACGAATTGCTTGTTGGAATGTGCGAACATTGAGCTGCGATAGCCGTCTAGCCCAAGCAGAAGCAGAAATGCTTAGATACAAACTGCAAGTACTCGGTTTCAGTGAAGTGTACAGAAACGGATTCAGAGAACTGAGAACGCCCAGGGGCCTTACACTTCTTTACTTCGGGAAGAAAGATAAAGAGGACGTACGTGAGAACGGCATGGGATTCCTCCTTTCTGATGCTGCGAAGAAGAGCCTTGTGGACTGGAAACCTATCTCAGAACGAAACATCACGGCTCGTTTTAACAGCAAGGCCCGCAAGATAACCATCGTTCAGTGCTACGCGCCCACAAATCCGGCATCAGAGGAAGAAAAGGACGATTTCTGTAGTGCACTCAACCTGACCATGAATAATATTCGCAAACAGGACATAGTTATCGTCATGGGGGACCTGAATGCCAAAGTTGGCACAAATAACGATGGTTGTCAAAGACACATGGGCAGACTCGGGCTGGGAGTCCGTAACGAGAACGGGGAGAGATTTTTGGAGTTCGGTCAAGAAAATGATCTCTCCATCGGAGGCACCTTATCTGTCCATGGAGATCACCACAAATACACCTGGAACTCACCCGATGGAGTCACCAAGAACCAAATTGACCACGTTGCCATCATCTCTAAATGACGCTCGTCACATCTGGACGTCCGCAACAGTCGTGGCGCGGATATCGACAGTGACCACTGCCTAGTCGTAGCCGAAGTGCGGCTCAAAGTTCCCGTCGCACGACATGCTGAGGCAACCGACAAAATGGGCAAACGATTCGAGGTAAACAGGCTTCGGGATATAGGCGAAGCCTTTAGACTAGAGCTGCGGAACCGCTTCTCCGCCCTTGTGACGGACTCTACTTCTGTCGACACGGAGTGGAATCAAATAAAAATGGCCTACACAGAGACCAGCTCCGTTGTCCTTGTGCTTTTATAGAATGTTCCAAGAGCTAAAAAGCTGACTCATTACCCTCTATAATCATGCAAAAATATTCATATTTGTCTGGCTAAAGCAGGTGTAGAACCGATAATGTATAGGATCGGAATAAAAATCTCTATCAATCATACCTTATTAATAGAGATTTTTATTCCGATCCAGCACCATTTTGATAGGCCATAAGAGGATACCCTAGAAGAACATAGGGACACTAACCTAGCATAAAATTTACATTAGTGTCCGTTGATTTGGAAGTTCGTAAATAATGCTCATAAATAGAAAGCTTTTCACAAATTTTCAACAAGCGGAAAATCACAGTTTACTAGATATAATTCTTTAAAATTTCCATACAAATTGGAAAATAGTACGCCATTTGCAAATTTTTAGGTTGGTTAAATTGTCATGGTTGACGTCAAAGTTACCATTTCATGTTCCGTTGACGGTAGAAGTGTATTTTATTCAATTTCATGTCGTGTTTTTACATAAATATAATTCTATTTTTACATATTCACATACTTTTGGTGTGTACTAAATGTGCACAATAATTGTTGCTGTATAGTGCAATTACATTGACTTTTTTACACAAAAAATAATGTTTTTTTGTTAAAAGCGAGGAGACATTTATAGCCCCTCGATTTATGGGGTGGGGCGAGATGGAGGAGGGCGAAGGGGGCAGGGGTTACCCCCTGTACCACCCCCACCCCGCGGAGCCCCATGGTTATGGAGATATCCATGGTTAAAGTTTTGAGGTTAGAATATCATTTAAGTTACAAAAAGGGGTAAAAATTGAGTATTGTTTGACAGGAGGAGGGAGGGGGAAGGTGCCACCTATGTCCTGGCACCAATTCCATGTAAAGGCGATCCACCGTTCTTGAGAAAGTTTAATTATATTAACCTAACCTCAAAACGTTTTATAGCTGCTCAACATTGTGCAGTCGAGGGAAGCCCGGTAGACAGAGCCCGCTTCGCGGGACTCCTACTTCTGAATGGTTTATGAAAAGTAACAAAACAGCAAGGGCAACAAAGGATGACTAACGTTGACGGCTAGCAGATAGCATCGCGTCGCTTCTCGTTCCGTTCCACATAGTGTAAAAAGGTCAATGAAATTGCATAATGCTAGTGGCGCACAGACCAATAACAAAGCAGTTTTTGATGAAAAGATGGGTAAATACTTAGGTAAATGATTATTTTCAGTTTGATTAGATCGTCAAAAACTATTTTCAATTGTTTGTACGATCCCAAACTTACCTACATCACATAACCTCACATAACCTATAATGTAAGATAATGCGAATTCGATTTTATAAACCTCAAAACAAATCAGACTGCCTAGAATACACAAACAAACGAACTAATGAATCTTAAAGACTGGAATCACAGACTAATAGTTTTTATCTCACTTTGAAAAGGATTCGTGTAGTGGTGGCGCCATCTGAGAACAGCTTTCACTTGCCAACCCCATTATTGTGCACATTTCACACCAGAAGTATGTGAATATGTAAAAATAAAATTATAATTATGAAAAACACATGACATAAAATTGAATAAAATACACTTCTAACGTCAACGGAACGTGAAATGTCAACTTTGACGTCTACCATGACAGTTTATTCAACCTAAAAATTTGCAAATGGCATACTATTTTCCAATTTGTATTGAAACTTTAAAGAATTATATCTCGTAAACCGTGACTCTCCGCATATTTAAAATTTGTAACAAGCTTTTTATTTTTGAGAACTATCTATAGAAAAGATATGAACTTCCAAAGCAACAGACTATAATGGAAATTTTATCCAAAGCGAGGCTCCGTCGACCGGGCCTCCCTTGTCTGCGCAATGTTGAGCGGCTATAAAACGTTTTGAGGTTAAGTTACTATGTATTATAATTTATTTTTCTCAAGAACAGTGCGTTGCCTTTACATGGGAGTGGTGCCCAGGGCACAGGGGAACCTCCTCCCTCCCTCTTACTGCCAAACAATGCTAAGTTTTTACTCTTTTCCGCTATTCTAACCATGAATATGGCCACAACCAAGGGGCTCCGCGAGGCGGGGGTGGTACAGGGGTACCCCCTTTTCCCCTTTTCCTCCTGAACCCCATCCCAACCCATAAATCGACAGACTCTAATGCAAATTTTAATTTTGTGTTTTTTTTGTGAAAACATTAGGCATACCTACATAAACTTGAGTTTTTTTTTATAATAAACGTATCTTTCGGTACAAGAATTTAGTTACATTAAGTAAAGATAAATGTAAACGTAAACGTAAACGTAGTGTAAGCGTATTCGGGTATGAAAGTAAGACGACACTCCGCGCGAGCTTCTGACACATCACACAGCTGTCTGTCTCGATTGACAGTCAGAATCTGACAAAATGGCGCTATATTCGTGTGAGATTACGAGTGTGTGATAAAGACGGCAAAACTGATTTAGGTTCACACCATAGACAAGGCTGTTAAAAGAAAACCTAAAAATTAAAATACACATTCATTCTCTAGTTCTTAGAATACTAGAAAACACTAGCAAATATTTTTTTGCGCTTACGTAGGTACCTACTAGCAGGTTTTCATTATTTCGTTGAAGAACCCTAATCGAGTCTGTTTGTAAAATTTATAGGTGGCTTTATTGTCATCACTGTAGCAAATGTATTAAGCTATGTCTGTTATAACCATCTTAAGTCAGTAAAGGCAACACAATACTATTGACTAACAACTTTGTAGCTCAAAGAGTGGTACGAATGAGCTAAGTGAAGATTTAATATTTAAAGTAAGCTCACCATTGTGTTGGTAACATAACAATAAATATTTTTTCAAGTCATTCAACATTTGACCACAAAATACTAAATTTCTTATATTATTTGAAGCGTTCCATGAATACCACTTAATTTTACATGCCACTGCTCAGGAAGCCGGGATGAATAATAATGTTTAGCTTGAGGTGTCTATTTTATTATCATAACTTTTCTTTTAAATCTTGAATAAATCCTAGGCGCGTTAAAATTGAGATGCGAAACATGGTATACATTAACCGTGAAATCACAAGGGCAGTCATTTTTCACTTCACAAACTCAAATAACTTAATATTTAAAATGGCTTACCTATTTCATTCCATAATATTATTCTGCTGTGTTGAATGAAGGATGACATTACACTTCCACTACGAACAGATCTAATTGTATTAAGGTTATACAGTTGATATGTAATGTACTTAAGAAGTTTTTAGTGGCAAAGCATTCATATCCGACTCTTTCCTACCACCTGTAGTGATTACCAACCCAATATTACGACAGTAATATCGGTTAAAGTAGTAGCTGACGATGAATAAACGCTTTTGTGCAATCGATTTATTATCTTGTAACACCGTACTATCGGCTTTCTATATCTCTTACCTGTAAAATTGTGGGCCTCTTTCGTGGTTATAAGTGAGTTAGAGCATGCTCTAACATAGTTGTACAGATATGCGTTAACACTTTTATATTAAAATGGAACTATATACGACTCTTTTATAGGTTTTTTTAACGCTTTGGTGTTAGTTGGGATCTACAAGAAGTATTACTGTAGAGTGACACACGACGGCCTCATCTCGGAGGACATACCGGTACATGCGGGAGTTCGACAGGGGTGTCTTCTCTCACCGCTCCTCTTCTTTGTTGTTCTGGATGGCATCATGCTCAATACATTGAGCAGCAAATGCCGCGGCATAGAGTGGGGCTATCCAGCGTCTTGGAAGACCTGGATTATGCCGATGACCTATGCCTGCTGAGCCATACACGCTCTGACATGCAAGCCAAGCTGGACGACCTACGACGAGAGCCTAAGGAGGCGGTAAGTACTGTTGCTCGGGATCGAACTATGGGCTACTTCTCGTTCAAAACAGACATTTTTGAATATTTCTCATCCTCCATAGCACATAGCGTGATAATATATAGCCTATAGCCTGACCGTACCTATAAGGATTATTTATGCAAAATTTGAACAAAATCTGTTCAGTATTTTTCGCGCCAATCGAGAACATACACCTCAAGATTTAGTCCAGTCTGTTAGTAGTATAATAACTTATAACTAACTAATTTTTATTTGTATTATTTTAAAGTTAATCTGTATTATCATTGTGGGAAAGAAAATTAATCGAGTTTTTTTTAATCAACTTTGCATCTACGTCTATTTGATTGGGGTGCAAAAAGTATTAAAGAAAAAAATAGAAACGGAGAAGAAAGAAAGCAAAATATTTTATTTTACAGAAACAAAAGGCACAATACAAGTAAAAACGACATTCACTATAGCTAAAAGCCCAGTATTTAAAAAAATGTTATAAAATCATTACAAGGAAAATTACGTTTAAATAAAAAATCAAATATCGCCTGTGATCGACATTATGACAGGTCATTACAGGGCTACTTGGAGCTGAACCCGTTAATTTAAGAGGGGACTCTAGTCCCGAGGAATTTGAATAATAGGTGTTTGAAAAAACTATTGCCGATGCGTCGCACTCTGCCCTTTCAAGTGCGAAAGCGACAACTGCAGCTCAGGCTGATGTTTACCTTTACTAAAAGACGTTTTGTATTCCGCTGTTTTCTTCTTCAAAACTGGAGTGATCTAAAAAAATCATATATAAATTTAGAGGAAGACTATCTCTATGCTTCTGTTACTATTTATTTTGTTAAAAATTTATCAAATTTGTCTGACAGTCGTCGGAACGTGGTGATAAAGACGGGCTGTATTTTCGGGTTTTTGGATTGTCATAATTTTTTAAGGAAATATGTTTTGAAAAAAAAATGATAGTGGCACGTAGGTATTAATTCGATCTATATTTTTTGGAAAAAAAATCATTAATCAGCATTATCCACGAAGAAAACAGCGGAATGCGTTTGCATGGAGAAAGGTCCAAATGTTAACGATTTTATTCCCCTCTTAACATTGCAAATTGTTTAGTAAACTAAACGTGCAAATTATGTTGGTACCTACAGGCCGCAGTTGTTGCTGTACGTTGTGGTTAGTGTTATTGTGGGACCCCTTACGGTGGATTGCCGAAACCTTGCTGTGGGTAGGAGCCCTTGCTATGGGTATTAGGGCCTTTGCTGTGGGTAGTAGGGCCCTAACTTTGGTTAGTTGGGGCCTTGCTGTGGGTAGTAGGGTCCTTGCTGTGGGTAGTAGGGTCCTTGCTGTGGGTAATAAGGCCCTTGCTGTAGGTAGTAGGGGCCTCGCTGTGGGTAGTAGGGTCCTTGCTGTGGGTAGTAGGGCCTTGCTGTTGGTAGTAGATGCTTTGCTGTGGGTAGTAGGGGCCTGGCTGTGGGTGGTAGGGGCCTGGCGGTGGGTAGTAGGAGCCTGGCGGTGGGTAGTAGGGGCCTGGCTGTGGGTGGTAGGGGCCTGGCGGTGGGTAGTAGGAGCCTGGCGGTGGGTAGTAGGAGCCTGGCGGTGGGTAGTAGGAGCCTGGCGGTGGGTAGTAGGAGCCTGGCTGTGGGTAGCCTTGTGGTTGGTTTCCGTTGTCTTGTTTACTCCCTGGCCAGTTAAGATTCCATTTTACCCCTGCGCCGGCTTGAAAGTCGCTATTCGGAAGGAGTCCGAAGAACGGTGCACCTGAAAGCATTTTGTTGTTTAAAATGACAAATTGATGTAACTTTAAGTAAAAAATATACCCGACTACGAAAACAGCCCTAATTGATAATTCTAAGAACTGCCGATAGATAGCGGGAGGCTTGTAGCACACAACGTGTAACAGAGTAATCGTAATACCTCTTAAGGGGTCGTACTCATCATTATGAACAACTTTGGTTATGCGACTGTTTTTTTTTCGCTTTTGCAATATTGCAAAGGCGAAAAAAAATCGACTGCTCCATACATTTATGTGAGCATAACTCTACAAAATGGATTGAACAGCTGATTTTTTTTGCGATTTCAGGGTTGGTCCCATACTTTTTGGGGTTCCATAGTCAACAAGGAGCCCTTATAATTTTGCCATGTCCGTCTGTCTATCTGTCCGCGGTCAAACCCCTAAACAAACGGACCTTTTTTTCTTAGAGAAAAACGAAAACCAGGTTTGATTTCTAGGTAAGTTGGATCTGTTGATTTCTAAAACATTTTTCATTTTGTATAAAATTAGGGGAAATGGGTGTTTTGCGGAGGGAAATTGTTTCCCATTACTCGTAATTACAAAATAGTAGATTATAATATGCACCGCGGGGTTAAGCGCAGTGTCTTATGTCACGGGCGTCATATTGAATCCCGAACCTGTCGCTGAAAACCAGCGCTGTGGCTCTGTCTCGCACACGGGTCCTAGCATTATGCTGAGCGATGGCCGTTTTGCGCGAATGTGACGCATATCTTCCCAATTGTTATAAAATTGTAATTTTGTTTTATTTAATTTTTTTGGTATGCGCCATGATTGGCACAAATAAACGCTTTATCTTTCTTTCTTTTTCTTTAAGTATCCGAAAGGTAACGTTAAAAAGTAACGTGTATTTGATCTAAGCTTTTCTAACAATATCAAAAACAAAATCAGTGATCACCAAGTGAACTGTCAATCCATGTAATCAACATGGATTGATAGCTCACCAAGTGTAAATCGGACTCGCCCACCGAGGGTTCCGTACAAAGTAGCTACAAATTACTTTAAATAATGACATTATATTTTTTTTATAATTTATGTATAGTTTTCAGACTTTTCCCTAAACAAGTAGTTTAAGACGGAATTACTTGCCAAATTTCATAGTTCTAGGTCAACGAGAAGTACCCTATACATTTTGATTCCCTTGAGAGTGTCGAAACGTACGTTTTTTGCGGCAAAAACGACATTATCGTTTTTTACGTTAACTTAGAAAACTTTTATTTTTTTTCATAGCTTCAAAGGGCTATAGATTTGAGTACCTGTATAGTTTTAATTTCAACTCGATACCTTCATGCGTTCCCGAGATAAAGGGTCTTGACAGACAGACAACAAAGTGATCCTATACGGATTCCGTTTTTGCCTTTTGAGGTACGGAAACCTAAAAATGGGTTCGCATCCCTCAATATTTTGAAACGATCTATCCAACGACACTCCACATCATGAGATAAAAAGGGAGACTGACAAGGTAAAACTGACGCTCTTCAGAGCCTACTGTCAGTCGTTTTACTCGTGCAGCTTGCAGGTTAGGTATACGCAGAAGACTTCTAATGCTCTGCGCGTCCAGTACAATAATGCGCTGAGGATATTGTTGGGGCTGCCTCGATTTTGCAGTGCATTATTTGCGGAAGCGCGAATAGATGACTTTCATTTCATCATACGCAAACGGTGTGCATCGATGTTGCGGCGATTCAGAGGTAGCCCTAACAGTATTTTGGTTTTGGCTACACTGGCGGACAAAGATGATGTACCATTTATCAGGCTCTGGGCTGGCAGGCATGTGCGAGCACTGGTCATGTAGCCAATTAATGTATTATTGTATTTTTAAGATATTGATTTTGCGAACATAGGCTAAGTTTAGACTAACACTATATGGATCCCTTGGTCTGAATTAAAAATTTTGGGGGTATCCTAATTTTTTTTCCTATATTTTATCTTACCCCTTTGTCGGCGTGAATAATATGTATACCCATGCCAAATTCCAGCTTTGTAGTGCTAAGCTTCTCTGAGCTTAACCCTTAATCTAATACTGAGAAATTATTTCGCAGTTAGTCCGAATCAAAAATATGTTATGTTAAATTAGACGCAATTCTATATTGGTGTTGCTGCAACAGTATGACTCTCAACGCAAGTAAATGTGTTCATATTAAATTCACTTGAAAAAAAAAGCTACTTGCAAGTTAATGAAATCAGGGATCTTGGCGTGATAGTAAACTAAAATTTGCCTCCCATATCAACAAGTGTGTCACAAAAGCAGCTCAAATGCTCTGGTTTTTGAAACGGAACGCAAGCGGATTTAAACATGAGCGCACCAAAATCTTACTTTACCAAACCTTGGTGCGCATCTTGAATTCGCCAGCGTGGTATGGAATCCGTTTTATGGAGTACATTTGCAGCGCGTTGAGAGCATACAAAGAGCGTTCACCAGGTATCTGACCCATAACACTAGCGGTTTTTCACACAGGAATCCCTACAAAGAGCGCTTAAAAAATTATATAAAATATGTTCTCTTCGTAAACCTTAGGCTAGCTTGAATCCCTCGCTGCATTTAGGATTGATGATTCTGATTATCTCCTTCGCTTCGCTCTGGAGTTACCTTTCAAATCCTTCATTAGGTTCGGGATTCAATGTGACGCCCGTGACATAAGACACCGCGCTTAACCCCGCGGTGCATTATATAATATACTATTTTGTAATTACGAGTATTCCCACCGTAAAATCCCCATTTCCTAACTTTATATAAAATGAAAACTGTTTTCGAAATCAACTGATCCAACTTACCTAGAAATCAAACCCGGTTTCCGTTTTTCGATTTTATCTTGAATCGTGTATTTGAACTAAGCTCTTCTAACAATATCAAAAAAACAATCCTCTCCAAAAACAACCGTACAGCTGGCAGCTTAGTGATAGTAGTCTTTCTTTCTTTCTTTCAAGTGATCTGTCAACACATGTAATCAACATGGATTGACAGCTTACTACGTGATCACTTCACCCAAGCCTTCACTTCGACATGATTACAGAATCGACAGGCTGTAGTTTAGGTGTTACGGTGAAACATGCGTAGATAAATAACAATACAACCGTTTACTGCAAGATACGCTACATATACAGACTGCTCAAATAATAACCCCTTTTTCCGGCGTCGTCGTAGACGTGTTAAGCATGTATGTTGCGCATAATTAACTATTAGTGTAGTTAAAAGAAAACAGTACATCTGGACCTTATAATACAACAATACTTACAGTAGAATCCTTCTAGGCATATCAGCATCAACGCGAAAATCTGAAAAAAATAATAAATCAACATAAAAACAAGGAACTTTTAAAGTTAATCCACAGTTGTCCGGACCATGCCCGGGACTTGGATGGGTACCGCTTCGTCAGGAGCTCAAAAAATATCTGTGTGTACATTTTAAATGAACTCGTTCACACACGTTACTGTCCGAGCTAGGTTATATAAGACTAAGACCATCCCTTACTTCACCCCTAATACCTCATAGTCATAAAAAATGTCTTTTCCCAAACAGGGATCTATTATAATGTTCCTAAAAATGTCTGGGTCTGCTTGCCGTCTAAAGTAGAGGATTCGTTTGACACCCTATCATCATAGTCATTTCAGCCGACAGACTTATACAACTGGACACAGGCCTCCTTCAAGAGTTGCCACATTGACCTGTCTTATGCTTCTTGTATCCAGATAGTATTCAGTTACACCTGGAGTTGTTAACTATACCGACCTTATAGAAACCAGAACAAATTTCTGTGCGTTCAAGCGATTTTGCCATGCCTATTACTGGAATTAAAAGTAGCTGACAATTTAGGACCCATTAGTATTAGTGTTAATATATAATCCGTGGTGCTTGGCAACTGGGCTTAACCTAGTTGTATATTATGTCCCTTGGTGCCTAGTGGCCTAACTCTGTTCTGTCTCCTGCTTGGTAAGGAGGGAAGTGGATGTTTTTTTGTTCTTCTCCTCCGCTGTCCTGTGCTTTTCTGATTAATTTCGTTGCGGGATCCAAGACAGTTGAATCTTTTTTCCGGGACTCGTCGAGCTACCTTGACTCAGCGCCACTATTGATTCGAGCTTTCAGCAGTTGCAGTGGTTGGGAATATGTAGCGGGCTTGGACCATGGATTACATCAGGGCCGGAGCGAGAGGGACCGGACTAGATAGACCGTTTATCCGGATAAACACATCGCTGTTTTTACATGACATTGATAACCCCACAATTAAAAAAAAACAATTAAAACACTTACAAAAGGCTTCATAATTGCCGATGTGTATCCGACTCAACTAGGAACAGTGAAACTTCGTTATAAAAGATGTACTAGTACTGAAACCATACCAGCTACCCAAAGCTATATATATACGTATGAATAATTTTCCTGTTCTTTTGTTATCAATAACAGAGCACACAGTATTGCATAGACCTCAGAGTCATCCCGTGATAAGCTATCTAAACCCAAACATTATGTTTGGGTTTTTTGCCGAGAAGCTGATAAAAAACAAAGGCAGTTTTCACATGACAACATTTAGCGCCAAGAAGGGTGGAGATGACGAAGCGGATTTCATGGCGATGCGTCGCGCGGATAGATGGCGAGCGCGCCTGACGCACTGATGGGCTTTCAGGGTTGCCTCGCGCGGACAGGGTGTGAGCGCGCCTGGTGCACCGATGGGCATTTAGGGGTGTGCCCAAACGGTGGACAGTACTCCGGCAAGATATCATGGCAGTATGGAGAGCGACTATCGCAACCCAGTGCTGGAAATGCCACTACTGTGACGATAATTCCCTTCTTTGAGGAGTGGCTAGAGAGGCGCCACGGTGTTCTCACTTTCCATCTGACGCAGGTACTAACCGGACACGGTTGTTTCGGGAGCTACCTGTTTCAGATTCAGCGAGAGAACACGCCCGGGTGTTACCAGTATGTAAATCGCCCGGAGGCACCATGGAGCATTTGGTGGAGGAGCTCTGCCGTGTGTTCGTAACAGCAATCGGCGACGGCGCCCTCTCGCTACGACCCTGGTTCAATCCATGGGCAAGAAGGCATAGAAAGCAGCCACCTCCTTCTGCGAAGCAGTAATGCAAGCGAAGGGGAGGTGAGTCGCGTCAAGGAGAGGCAAACCACACGCCCTAGCCGCCGCCGCCCCAGCAGAAGAAGCGGCAGTCCCTGGCGTCAGCATTCGCATGGCGATTCCAGCCACCATAGGCGCGGGCCTACGGCTACGAGCGGTGAATGACTAACCGTCCGACAAGAAAGAGGCCGGGGCCGACAGCGCGTTGTGTTCCACACGCGCCTCAAAGAATACGAGTGAGTTGTAGTCAGTAAGTCTGACACTTCTTTCCGCACCACCCTGACCGGAAGGAGTCATTTGATAATTAACAAACCAAAAATACAAGGGGTGCGCCCAACAAATTTATTCAATCTTCGCGTCTCACTGAGTGCACAGCCTTACATGTCTAATTTTTATTTGTTTTTGATGGCCAGCTCTAGCTGCAAGGACTGATAAGAAATATAATATGCCTATTTTGGGAATACCCAAGTGAATAATATTTTACGTAATTGTAGTTTGTTTTCGGAGTGTCCGACTGCGCAAAATCCACGTTATCATGCGGTGACATTACGACCTCCAACCGCTCAATAGGCAGCTACCGATAAACTTTGGGGTAGTCAAATGCACAGTATTGTTCTAATGTTATTTATTTTCTTTTTTTTCAAGTTTTACTATTATATCTGAATGTTAACATTATTTATTTAAATAACAAACTATTTACACATAAAATAGAAAATAAAACTCCTAACTATAATAAGGCGTCAAAAAATTCGTCCGCATCGCTGTCGACTGGATATGAGTCCTAAAGACTGGCGGCATTGCCACGTTGTATGGCAATGCTTATCCTCTGTCCGAGGTAAAAGCCAGCCCTTAGGTCACGCGAAGTGTCAACTAAACGTTTAGGTAGTTCTTTAAATAAAACGTGAGCACTCGGACCCCACGGTCCAAGAGTTTCAACCCCAAACGGCTCAAAAATATTCAATTCAATTAAATTTAATTCGTTTATTAATTCAGACTAATAATGTCCATAATTGTTAGTAACAGAGGTCTTAAAACTATGTATGTTAGTCACTACTAAAAATTAAATAGAAACAATTAAAACAAATCAACAACAAGGCAACAATACTTCAGCCGTTTCAAGTTCTTAGCAGCCGCAGCGGCAGAACCAGTTCAGCATGACGAACTAGGAAGATGGGATGGCGCAAGAGTATCGATATAAATAGCGTCCCACACTAAATGCCTACCCATCTTCCAAGGAAATAAAGACATACCGTCCGGTGTTGCTTGCCATCGTCATTATAATGTTTAAGGCACTACTCCATCGTGCAGCTTTAAAAGCTTCTGCTAGCCGCTTCGACCGGGAAAATTAGAAATTATCCCATGGGAACGTACTCCCAATATAAAAAATGGATCCAAGTTATAAACTAAATCTTATTCTTTCTCTACTTATTTGGGATCGGGTCTCCTCACTTTCCTGCGCCAAGTCACACTTGGGTTGATGTTGCATGCAATTGCGTTTTCTTGAGGTCTCTTACAAGGGAGTACTCATTAAACACTTTACCTTTCGTATTTACGGGTATACGTAGGTCACACAGCACGCCAGTAAGTTGACGCCATTTTTACCATGCGACGTTTATCCTGTGATTCACATTTACGTCGGCATCGGGTGTTAGTATGGAACCATAATTTTAAAATGTGCCAACTGTGGGGACAGGTGTGGTTTCGAATTGAGATGGTTTCTGATGCAGTGTTTCCGCTGAAAAGTATTGAATTTCAAATATTCAATTTTTATTTTGCTCACTTTTAGGCCGTACATTTCTAGGGCTGCACCCATTTATTTAAAAGTAGCTGCATTTGACTCACGGTATTGGCAGCCAGAACTTTATCATCTGCATATAGCATAATACAGGGCAGCAGAGAAAAAATTTGGTGAGGTAGTCTATAACCGAATTAAACAAAAGTGGGCTGAACACGGATCCTTAATGAACGTCAACTTTGACCTCGAAAGCTTTTCTAACATCTGCTAAGCTTCTGACTCCTTTGCTGTACACCTTTCTCCATTGTTGTGCATGTCTTGTACTAGTTCGAAGAAGTGTTCAGGTACAAGTTTGGACAAAGACCTGTCATACTAGTTTACGGGATTCTAGGCTTATCTTAGTATCGTATATCGACGGCCTTCCACTTGGCTGACTAGCAAGACTACCCTCTTCCTCATATCTTTTGATCCAGCGACTTACAGTATTCCTCTAAAACAAAAAAAAAAGTGATATGAGGCAGCTATAACAAAATACTAAAGTGACTTAATTTTTAGGGTTCCGTACCCGAAAGGGGTCCAACGGAACCCTAATACTAAGCCTCCACTGTCAGTCCGTCCGGCCGTCTGTCTGCCTGCCAGCGGGCTGTATCTCAAGAACTGTGATAGGGCAGTCGAAATTTTCACAGACTATATTTCTATTGCCGGTTGTGGCTTGTATCTGAATGCATTGATCGAGGAACTAAGCAGTGCACATGTGGACTGTTTTTAGATGTGGGTTTTAACAACATTAGCTACACGGATGACATGGCTCCCTTGGTCAGTGCACTCAGAAAACTTGTCACAATCTATGAGAACTATGCTGCCAGCCATGGGTTGCTATATTATGTAAAGAAGTCCGAACTCATGGTTTTTGAGGCTGTTGGCAGGAAATGTCCAGTAAATGTACCACCAATAAAAAATAATGATGTCCCGATTCGTCGGGTACTATATTGATGTTAAATGGGAACGCAGAGCATTGGCGGTACGGGCGAACATGTTGACCCGTAGGTTCGCTCGATGTACAGAAGCGGTCAAACACACGCTAATTAAAGCATACTACACATCTCTGTAAGCGAGCGCCCTATGGGTCAACTGTACCAAACGTACCGTCAGTGCGCTGCGCATCCAATATAATAACGCCTTCAGGACGCTGATGCGGCTGCTGCGTTACTGCAGTGCGTCAGAGATGTTCACAAAAGCCCGATTCGACAGTTTCTCCGCTATAGTGCGGAAGAAAAGTGCGTCTCTGCTCGCCAGATTGCGTGACAGTGGCAACAGCCTCTTGAAGGTGATAGCTGACAGGTTTGTTGAGAGCACAATAATATAGCCCAGTCATTTTAGGCATCTTAAACCCCAATCTGCGGAAAATTCCTAGTGAGCTGAATTTTTGTATACACCTTTATTACGGCGTTGTAATGAAGATGTCTCTTTAGCCATGAACAACGGGGTACTCACCCCTTTGTCTACTGCGACCACATCTCGGTGCATACCGACATCAGCTTTTAGAAAATATTCTCTGAGACTGCACATCTCGCAGTTATCGAGAGTCTTGGCGTTTAAAAAACCTCGACCTCCTCACTACCGCGGGATGTACAGTCTCATCACCGACGATCGTGGGTGATGCATTCAGTTTGCGGTCGGTTTGAGTCCATTTGAGTATACCGAAAAATTACATTAATACCCATGCATGCATGCATGCATGACCCAACCGTTGAAGGCACGCACCTTATTTCCGCCCGACAAAAAGCTATTCAAAATCATTTTCAGGCGGCCAAAGAAGCACTCCTTCAACGATTGCTTCATGTCAGTAACATTAATGCCCAACGCTTCCGACATACCCAAATACTTGTAGGTTTCGGTCGAGCTGAGGGATCTAACCTGTATGGAATCCGAGAGTTGAATTCCCTCAGATTCAAAAATCTCCCCTTTCTTCACATGCATGACTGCACATTCGTTCACACCAAATTCCGTCCTGATAGCACTACTGAAGGTTTCAGTTACCTTCAGTAGCGTCATCAATCGCGAAATGTCCCCAACAATTTGCGACTGATGTCGCAAAGAGTTTCAGATCATCCATGTAAAGAAGGTGAGATATGGGCTGACCACCTCTTCTCAACCGATAACCTAGACCTGAATCCTCCAGCAATGTGCTTAGAGGATTCAGAGCTAAGCAAAACCAAAGCGGACTCAACCTGTCGCCCTGAAATATTCCCCGTTTTATCCACACATCCTCATCATTCCCCTGAATCGGTCGACATCCTGGATAGCGAAGAACTGTTTTCCATTGCCTCATACATGACTCGAGGAACGTGCGTAGAGTTGCATCTATTTTGTACAACTCCAACACCTTCATGAACCATGTATGTGGCACACAGTCATAGGCCTTCTTGTAGTCTATCCAACATGACGACAGATCCTTGCGGGATCGACCAACCTGTGGGCTTATGGCCATGTCTATGAGGAGAAGCTCCTTAGTGCCGCTGGACCTCTTCCTACATCCATTCTGAGAGGCAGACACAATTGAGTTGGTCTCAATGTGCTCATTGATCTTCACTCACAGGATGGATGTACGAAGTTTATAGACTGTCAACAAACAAGTAATTCGTCTCTAGTTCTTGGGCCGCGGAACTACTAGTCTTATGGAGCATGTGGGTAACGCCAGTTGTTAGAAACTGTGGTACCGACCCAGACTCTAAGGAAGACTGGAATTGAGATGCCAGAAGCGCGTGTGAGCTGCTATACCACTTAAGCCAGAAGTTATGCAGCCCGTCCGGTCGTGGAGACTTCCAGTTCGGTAATGGACGGACTGCTCTGGCTAAATAGTGGAGTGATGGTAATTTCATCCATTTGTGGTATAGGTTCACACACGCGATCGACATCGCGCATCCAGCCTAGCCTCATCGATACGCCGTTCGATTTTGCACTGCCAGGCTGGTGCAGCAGGTTTTGGTCGAATAGCTTCATCACAACTATTAAACTTGACATTTGCTAAACAACAACAACAGCCCCGCAATACAGGATTGAGTGCGTATCAACGAAGCTCGCGCTGCTTTAAAAGATGTTTTGCAGCAGCGAGTCCAAGGCACACACCAGCGCCCTATTTTTTTTGTGCATGGATAGCCGTGGTAATCGGGGCCTAGGTTCGGTAGGAATTGATCTATTTTCGCGAAGCGCATCCTCCAGTGCACTCCTCAGTCTATCGTTGCACTGGCTACTAACCGTGACAATCCTATCATCTACCTCATCACTGACGTTGTTAGGCCGCGTTGTGATTTTATTTTTATTTATTTGAGAAAATAAACGTTTACACATATCGCTCTTTTATTACAATCAATATTAATAAAAGAGCAAAACAAATGTAAAACCAACAACATTTTCCACATAATATAAAATTATTTTATGAAACAGCTACGAGGTACCCTCTCAATAGTTACAAAAATAAAATTAAAAGAAAAAATTACATTAAGTGCTCAAGTGTAAACCCGTAGTATGCGCGCATGACGTTTTCATTCATGGACTGCGTCCATCTCATGCACTGCACACAAACACCGGCAGCGGGGACCCGGCTTGGGGCCGGTTGGCCTCTAGGTCCCAAGCCCCCGGTGGCCGGCCTCTCCCCTGCCGACGCATAGGTGTTGACGACGTTGATGGGGAGAAATACTCGTCGCTGGAGCTCGACGTGACTGTGGCCGCCGGTGACTCTGGTAATCCGCTGGCTATCCGGCGGCGGTGAGGTGGAGCATTTAAATTTATCTTTATACTAATATATAAAGCTGAAGAGTTTGCTTGAACGCGCTAATCTCAGGAACTACTGGTCCGATTTGAAAAATTATTTCAGTGTTATATAGCCAATTTATCAAGAAAGGCCATAGGCTGTTATATCATCACGCTAATACCAATAGGAGCGTAACAGACGAAGTTGCGCGGGTCAACTAGTCAATATTTATTGAGTGACTGACAGACAACGCACAACTGAAACTACTGGTCGTAGAAAGCGGAAATTTGGCAAGTAGGTTTCTTGAAGAGTTTAGCGGAACACTAAGAGAAGATTTTCCGAAATTCCCACGGGAACGGGAGAAAAAAGGGGACGCTTCGTACGCGCATGCGTAAGAAGTCGCGGGTAAAAGCTTGTCTATCTATATAAATAAAAATGGATAGCCAAAATGTATGTACCCGCACAACTTCGTAACGGCTGACCCAAATTGGATAACTCGTTTAAAAACTGTCAGGGCGAGGTTTGTATAAAAGACAATTTTGAAAAAAAAATACATCCGGGTGAAGCCGGTGCAGGCCACTAGTTCTTGACAATTTTCGACTATTTGATGGTGTGTAAATCCTTGGGGGTTCCTTGGGGGGCACTACGAGAAGATTTCCGGAAATATCTACAGGCACCAGAAAAAACTAGTTACTCATATTTACAAAACTTTTATCAAAGTAATTGAAAAACGCATAGCTGACCAATTAGATGAAAAGCAACCCCCAGAACAAGTAGACTTTCGTAGAGGACTTTCCAACCACGACTTTTTTCGTTTGTAATCACATATTTATAATGCACCAAAACATAAATGGTCTAATAAATAAATCGGATCTATTAGGCATACATCTTAGTGAACTCTCAGAGGAGGGTAAATCAGTTGATATTCTTTGTATAACGGAACACAACATGAAACAGGGTGACCATCAACATTTACTATTACTCACTAGCAACATCCTGCACTAGAGATGATAGAAATGGGTGGTCATGCATCCTAATCAAAAACACACATAAATTTGAGGCTATTAATGTAAAGAAGTGGGCCATACCCAATGTAATAGAATGTTGCGCGACTAAGCTTTTGTCTCACCCTATCATAATTATTTGTATTTATAGACCGCCAAATAATAAAAAAAGATAAACTATCTATGTTTTTTGATCATTTTGATGTGATCTTAAAAGAAATTTGTCTGAAACCAAGTAATAAGATCATACTATGCGGAGATTTTAATATAGATATTAGCAAGAATAGCAAAGCCTCTCTCACTTTTCAAAACACATGACGCAGCCATAATCTAATTTTGGGTACTCGATCACCAACACGTCTATGCAGTGGTACCTGTATCGACAACATAATTCATAATACCAGGGGCAGCAGATGTGAGATTAAGGAATTAGCATTATCTGATCACACGGCACAACTACTAAAATGTCGTGTTAAGAAAACGTGCACGCTATCTCATTGGTTTATTCAGAAACGTGACTATAGCGATGAAAATATCAAAAAGTTTAGAGAATGTCTTCAAAATTTAACTTTTCACGATGTACATATGTGCTCCGATCCCAATGACGCATTTAATGAGTTCCATGACGTATATAAACTATTATATGACTTATGTTTTCCAATTAATAAAATTAAAGTTTCGGTAATTAAAAAACCTAAATGGATATCAACGGGTATAAAAAAATGTTCTAAACGGAAAAGGGGCATGCTATGGGAATATCGAAAGTCACCCAGCCCAGAAAACAAAAAAGAAACTTAAAACCTACACTAATCGATTGAAACACATAATTAAACAAACACAAAAAGCTCAAAATTCTCATACTATACACAATTCTGAAAACAAGAGCAAAGCTAAATGGAGTATAATTAATCAACAGAAAATAAATTATCCAAAAGAAGGAATAGACCAGATAATTATTGACGGTAAAGTTATTAACAGTCCAGAACAAATAGCGGAATCATTTAATGAATATTTTATCAATCAAATTCAATCTCAGAGTGACATTAACTATAATAATAATAATGTATTGACATTTGACACAATTTCTAATTCAATATTTATGATACCAACGATACCAGCTGACATTATAAAAATAATAAATTCTCTGAAAAATACAAACAGCGCTGGATATTACAATATAACCACCAAAGTGATTAAAGCTACATCTTTCATTATTGCACCTATACTTAGTCACATTACCAATGATTGCATTGAAAAAGGCATATTCCCAGGAAAACTAAAAATTTCTATAATAAAACCAATGTTTAAAAAAGGCGACAGGCAAGATCCTAGTAACTACCGGCCCATTGCCCTTATTCCAGTCTTCTCTAAAATTTTCGAAAAAATAATGTATTAAAAGTATATATTCATTTTTAGAAACCAATAAAATCTTAATCAGCGAAAAACAAAACAAAACAAGGTTTTAGGCAAAGGAAAAGTATTAATTCCGCTATATATGCGCTAGTCAAACACGTACTTACTAATATTGACAATAGAACTCCAGTTGTCGCATTATTTATGGACATGACTAAGGCCTTTGACCATGTTAGCCCCAAAATACTCCTTAATAAATTGGAAAAATGTGGCATCAGAGGTAATGTTCTTCAACTTATTAAATCATACCTAATGAATCGGCAACAATGTACATGCGTAAAGAAAATCTGCCCCTACACAAAAACAGAAATTACATATACGTCTGAATATCGCAAATCCTTATTTGGGGTACCGCAGGGCGGTATCCTAGCACTATTATATTTCATCGTATATATTAACGACATGCCAAAAACTGTTCCTAATCCGATGATCTTATTCGCAGACGATAGCACAATACTATTTAGAAGCGAAAATGATGAGACTTTCGCAAATGAAATAAATAATAACTTAAATAACATAATATCCTGGCTCATTGAAAATAACCTCAAAATCAATCTAGAAAAAACTACTTACATTTCGTTTGAACAAAGAACAAACAATAAAAAACTAGATGTGCGATATGGTAACAAATATATTCAGGAGACTGATAATACTAAATTCTTAGGTATCTGGATCGATAAAAAAATGAATTGGAAAATACATATTGAAAATGTATGCAAAAAACTTAGCCAGTGTTCATATGCCCTTTATAAATTAAGAAAAATTACAAATCGATCAACATTATTAATGGCATACCACGGATATGTATCATCTACATTGCGATACGGACTTATATTTTGGGGAAACTCGCCCGATAGAGAAATGGTGTTCAAAGCACAGAAAAAATGCGTAAGGGCAATATGTGGCATTCAAAGCACAGACAGTTGTAAGCCACATTTCCAAAAGCTTCAGCTACTTACACTTCCCTGTCTCTACATATACGAAGTAGTAAGTTATATACGAAGTACTATGTTAAGACAAATATACATCTTTACAATCACCCAAAGAGTTTACGCCACAAAAATAAAATATGCACAATACCACATAATAAAGCTATTTTTAATAAAAAAATTCTTGGTATGGCACCCAAAATCTATAATAAACTACCTGAACACATCATTGAAATTAAAAATATGGATCAATTTAAAAAAAAACCTGCACGAATTTTTAGTTGCGAAATGCTACTATCATATTACGCCTCCTCTCGCAAGTCGAACAAGCACTAAAAACTCGAAAAGAAAAAACGAATTACGTCCCCCAATACGGCTGGTCACCGCGGGGGCGAAAGACTACAACCCTCCAATAATTAAAACAAGGAAAAATAATAAGCTCTACATTAAGAAGAATATAAATTATCCTGAAATGTTTCAGAAATGTGGAGACAAAATGTGTCAAAATGAAGATCATAGGCGTGCTCTGGACTGCATGTATAGGGAAATCGTGACTATTCTGACCGAAGCGGCAGAAAAGACCTGTGAGGAGAAGTCGCCTCATACCGTGAGGAGAGTCATAGGATGGAACAGGCACGTACGTGAAGTTTATCAGGAGGCTCGGCTAAAGTATCAAGCTTGGTTGGTTCACAATAAACCAAACTCAGGTAAAATTTGGGAAGAGATGCGGGTTAGTCAAAAGATCTTCAGAGGTAGATTAAAATGGTGTCAAAATCACCAGGATCAAATAAAAATGGATATCGTAGCCTCGCATAGATCCTCTAAAGATTTCAGTAAGTTCTGGAAATCAACTAACAAGCTGAGTATTAGGCCGAGTCGCCCTGTAAGTGTTGGGGAATGTGGTTCGCCTAGGGATATAGCCAATCTGTTCAAGGAACATTTTAAGGTATCATCACCACTGGGTCCAAGCGAGAATGTAATCGATATTGAGATTTCTTGTGATCAGGAGCCAATTCGATTCTCAGCCAAAGATGTCAATACAATTATTTGGAATATGGCTAGAGGTAAATCTCCTGGTCATGACGGTCTCAGTATCGAGCACCTACGCAATGCGGGGGTACATCTTCCTGTGGTACTGGCTATGTTCTTTTCATTAAGTGTTAGTCACTCGTATCTCCCCTTAGAAATGCTAAAGACGGTAGTGGTGCCGATACTGAAAAACAGAACTGGCGATGTATCAGATCAGATGAACTACAGGCCCATTTCTCTAGCCACTGTCATTGCGAAGGTGTTGGACGGTCTGCTTGATAAACAGTTGGATAAGTGGCTGAACATTCATGACGCACAATTCGGGTTTAGGCCTGAACTGTCTACTGAGAGTGCTATATTCAGCCTGAAGCAGACCGTTCAATACTATAAGGATAGATGCACACCAGTCTATGCCTGCTTCCTTGATCTCTCAAAGGCTTTTGACCTAGTGTCCTATAAAGTCCTTTGGGGTAAGCTCAGGGAAGCGGGTGTACCTCTGGAGTTGCTGCGCCTGTTTCAATACTGGTACTCAAATCAGGTGAACAATGTTCGGTGGGGTGATGTTCTTTCAGACACGTACAGGTTGGAATGTGGGGTAAGGCAGGGGGGTATAAGCTCTCCCAAGCTCTTCAACCTGTACATAAATGAACTAATTGCTGGACTCAGCAGCAAACCTGTTGGATGCAAAATTGACAATGTTAGCGTCAACAATTTAAGCTACGCGGATGACATGGTCCTGCTGGGTCCAACGGCTGGCTCAATCAGGGAAATGTTAGACACATGCGAAAGGTATGCAGCCAGACACGGCCTAGTTTATAATGTTAAAAAAAGTGAATACCTGATTTTTAGGACTCCTGGGAGGCCAATTTCATATGAGCCTGTGTTGACAATCAATGGCGAGCCGCTTAAACGGGTGTCTCATTTTAAATACCTTGGCCACTATGTTACGGAGGACCTTAAAGATCAGGTGGACATGGAACGCGAGCGTAGGATGCTAGCTGCAAGGTGTAACATGTTGGCACATAGGTTTTCCCGATGTAGTACAGAAGCTAAAATCACGCTGTTCACAGCGTACTGTCAGAACTTCTACACGGGCAGCCTATGGGTCAACTATACGCGTAAAGCTCTAGACCTCCTACGAATACAGTACAATAATGCTTTCAGGATGCTGCTGGGGCTGCCTCGGTACTGCAGTGCTTCCACTATGTTTGCGGAAGCGCGAATCGATGACTTTTACGCAATTCAAAGAAAAAAGACCGCTTCTTTGCTTACAAAAGTGCGTGGCAGTTCCAACAGTATTCTGAAAGCCCTAGCTGGACAGCAAGATGCCCCAATGCTGAGGCATTTTATAAATGTATTGGTGCGACAAGGGCAACCTTGTCGCTCATAAATGTATACGTTTTGTTTTGTGTGTTTTTGTGTGTTTCTAATTAAGTTACTAACCCGTAGATTAAGTTTTTTCCCCGTGTTTTTATTTTACTAACAATTGGACCTTTGTAGTCAAAACAAATGAATAAATAATAATAATAATAATAATAATTGCCACCTTCAATGTAAGATCCCTAGCAAATGAATCTAGAATACTGGAAATGGAGCACGCTATAGCAACACTAAAATGGGATATAATAGGCATCAGTGAAACAAGACGACAAGGTTTTACAATAGAAGACAGAGACGATTACTACCTTTACAACTACGGCCACACCAAAGGAAAATATGGAGTAGGATTCCTAGTTAAAAAACAACTGTCAGTAGAGGTCCTTAATTTTATCGGTATAACAGATAGAGTCGCTTTAATTCACATCAAGCTGCATGGAAAACTATATAGTATCGGTCAAACCTACGCACCTACCCAAAAAGCAAGCGAAAAAGAAATAGAAGAGTTTTACACCAGCCTAGATACATTATTGGAAAAAAGCAACCCAAATTTTATATTTCTTGGGGACATGAATGCCAAAATTGGGCAACCAGCAGAAGGTGAGAACAGAGTGATGGGCAGCTACGGATACGGTAAAAGAAATAAGAGAGGTAAAAGATTTGTTCATTTCTGCCTTCAAAATAATTTAAAAATAGCTAACACGCTCTTCAAAAACCCAGAAAACTAAGATGGACTTGGCTATCACCTGATGGTTATACTCGAAACGAAATAGACTTCATTGCCACAAACAAACCGAACATTATAGAAAACTGCAGTGTGATAAATAGCATACACCACCCAAGTGACCACCGCATGGTTAGAATAACAATCAATGTTGAGCACAGGCACCTACCACGTAAAAACTTCTCTACAACAGCAAGAAAACAAATTGACTACGAATTATACACTGCAGCAATCAACAAATTCATAGAACCAGACACGACAACATCTGTGCAAAACTACTACGACATTATAGAGAATGCAATCTTACAGAGCGCTGAACGTACTAGCATCAAGTTTGCACCATCAAACTATAACAACAGGAGGAAAGCAATAATTACAACAGAGATTACAGAACTTAGTCAACAACGACACTACTTAAAAAACAAACACAATAAAACAAAAAGTGAAAAAACCCAACTTAGCAAGTTATATAGATTAAGAAAAATATGAGACAATATAGAGTCAATATTATAGAAAATCACATCAGAAAATCTGGAGCAGTTAAAAGGGCGTATAAATATCTATGCAACTCAAAACACGTGATGAACCAACTTCAAAATGAGAAAAATTCTACAGTTACGAGCAGAGATGGGATCATGCAAATAGCCACAAACTTTTACCAGCAACTGTATGCATCACAAGATATCAAAAACCAGGAAAAACTAGCAGAAGAAAGAGTTTCTCAAAACAATGACGAAGTACCAATATTTAATATAAATGAAATCGAATGCTCGTTAAAGTCATTAAAACCCGAAAAAAGCCCAGCATCTGATGGTATTACAAACGAAATGCTAATTGCCGGTACAAACGCTCTCATTTCACCACTAACAAACCTATTCAATTTAATACTATCAACAAAAGAAATACCTAAACAGTGGAGTTGCTCAGATATCGTTTTGCTTTTCAAAAAAGGAGACCCGAAATCAATATCAAACTACAGACCAATCAGCCTCACGTCGTGCGTCTACAAGGTGTTTGCATCGACTCTACTCCGACGCCTTATTAGTATCTTAGATGAACACCAGCCAGAAGAACAGGCAGGTTTTGTAAAGGGGTTTTCGACTACAGATCACATCCACACTTTGAAACTTGTCATTGAAAAATACAACGAATACGACCTACCTCTCTACATATGCTTTATTGACTATAGCAAAGCATTTGACTCTATATCCCACGGTGCAATTTGGCGAGCTCTATCAAATCAAGGAGTGAACCATGACTACATCAATATATTGAAGGAAATATACAACAAAAGTAACGCTAGAATTAAAATAAATGAGTATGGCTCAGCCTTTGAAATTGGAAGAGGAGTGAAACAGGGCGACCCCTTATCTCCAAAACTCTTCATTGCAGTACTCGAAGAAATATTCAGAACACTTGACTGGGAAGATAGAGGGATAAACATATATGGCAACCGCCTCTCGCACTTGCGATTCGCGGATGACATAGTACTGCTCTCGGAAGACCCAAAAGAAATGGAATTCATGATACAGTCACTCAGCAAAGAAAGCAGAAAAGTAGGTCTAGAAATTAACTGGGAGAAAACTAAATTAATGACAAATAGGCAAACCATAATTCTAAAGTCAGACTCAACAGAAATCGAATACGCCGAAGACTATATTTATTTGGGACATTTGATATCCTTCAAGTCATGCACTGATAAAGAGGTAGAGCGAAGAATCAAAATAACCTGGAACAAGTATTGGGCAATGAAGGAGGTTTTCAAGGGTAATCTACCAGTTACACTGAAAACTAAAGCTATGCAGACATGTTTAATACCTTGTCTCACTTACGCTTCCCAAACCTGGCCTTTGTCAACAAAACAGACTCATAAGATCAAAGTGTGCCAAAATAGCATGGAAAGGAGTCTCCTGGGCCTTAAGCTAAGGGATAAAGTGAGAAATGATGACGTCAGGAAAATTACCAAGGTAGAAGACATAGCAAAAATCATAATGACCCAAAAATGGAAATGGGCTGGGCATGTCCAAAGATCACCAGGGAACAAATGGTCCAGGATTGTCACTAATTGGTACCCTATTCACAAGAAAAGACGGAAAGGAAGGCCATTCAAAAGATGGAGTGATGACATAGTTGCCACGGTGGGAAATACCTGGAGCAGACTGGCAAGAGACAGAGCGAAATGGAAGGAAATGGAGGAGGCTTTCACCGCCAGAGCGGTCCTTACAACAAAACGCGCTAACGCAGTTTAATAATATATACTAACAAAATAGAATAAGTATAATACTAACACTACAAATAATGTTTAGAATAATTAATGTAAACTATGTGTAAGGAATAAATAAAGCTTTATTATTATTATTATTACTATCATATTAATGATTATTTAAATGAAAGATGCTAAGTGCCTACTACATCCGATTTATTATATTGGGGATAAACCAGTGCTAGTTTTATGAATGTTTATCAATTAATTATTTAGAATTAGATTTGTTATTTTATTAATTTTAAATCTGACTAAAATGTTTTATTTTGAACTGTAGTGGTATTTGATTTGTCAGTAATTTAATTTATATTTATTAGTAATTTAATTTATATTTGTTTGTAATTTATTTTGTTATTAACTTTATTTTAGTGTGACATAAATATTAATATTATACTAAAATATTTCATAATTGTGACTAACAAGACTGACATATTATATTTTGTTTTTTGTAATTACATTACAATAAAAAGAAATTATACCCATGTTTGCAAATAAATAAATTATTTCTGATTTCTGACAAACTATCAACCAAATAGTCGAGAATTACTCGGGGCTCGGCTGAGTCGTTCCTACGCGGGAGTACAAGTAACCCCGTGGCGGTACGGCACAGACCGCCAAGCATTTCTTCTCATGCAACCGAGTGGATGGGCGGGTTGCGGATAGCCCAGCTCCGACTGGGGGACCGCCACCTGACTTCTCAGATTCGATCCCCCGGCCGGAGTGTCTCGAAAGAGACTCCGGGCAAGAGAAGTTTCCCGAAAGCCAGTTCCTAGGCCTAGGGTTAACCCAGCAATTTATTTCCTTTGTTTACACCCACTCCAAAATCCTCCTTACTCCCCCATTCCTATCGGTACAGAGGAGGGGCAATCTCGATTCAAAAATAGCCCAACAACCACAACTAAACATCATGAAGCAGGAAGTCCAAAAATCTACCCAGGTGGGTCCCGGCCAAGCCGGCGAATCGCATGCCGACTCGTCGGTCAGCCCCTATCGTATTCTTGGGGGGGCAACCTACTGCCTAGTGATGACACGCCCTCAGCGCGATCAGCTGCTCTTACAGCGCCACACACACAAGACAACAACACAAACTTGGCTGCGACACACGCGCCCCTATCACTGACACCAGCTGCGATACACGCGATACTACCGACACAGAACATACCTTCCGGATGTGCCATGCAACAGTGCATTGTCCGGAATAGTTTTAGGAATAAACCAGAGCAAGAAGCTGAGCAGCGAAAAACCATGACATAAATGAGATCGGCTATTTCATTCAACTGTCGTCAGTAGTCATAGATCATCGGTTTAAAGACTGCCTGCCGAAAGAATTATTTTTGGATTTTATTTAACTTATACATTTCCTTACTTTTATGATTCCTATTTTACCAAATATTTTCAAATATTCATAACATGTTATTGTTGTATTTCGGATATTTCAATCTGATCACAGTGGTCAACTGGTGGTCAATAACAACTGGCAAACTAGCAAAATTTAATGGGACCTTACAAAATAAGTTAAATGCGCTAGGCCACAATATTGAGGATGCGAATAAATTTTATGATGGTTTCTTTTCTGTGGTCAACGCAACTTTTGAAAAGAAGTCCAAAGATACTTTCCCTAAATTTATATTTAGTGATTGGGCGACTAAAGGCATTAGGATAAGTAGGGAAAGACTATATGATCTATACAGCCTTAAGCCTTTCATTAACACTGAATCCTTTAATAAGTATGTAAACAAATATTCTAAAGTTTTCAGAAATACTTGCAAAGTAGCTAAAGCACTGTACATTAGCAACAAGATCAAATTGGCAGATAATAAAATAAAGACAGTTTGGAATGTTATCAATAATTTAGGCAGGTTAGGTAGGCAGGTTAGGTAGGCAGGGTAGGTAGGCAGGGTGGGTAGGCACGGTGGGTAGGCAGGGTGGGTAGGTAGGGTAGGGTTTGATTGGGGTGCAAAAAGTATTAAAGAAAAAAATAGAAACAGAGAAGAAAGAAGGCAAAATATTTTATTTTACAGAAACAAAAGGCACATTACAAGTAAAAACGACATTCACTATAACTAAAAGACCAGTATTTAAAAAAAAGGTAAATATCACTACAAGGAAATTTACGTCTTAATAAAAAAATAAATTGTTATCGCCTGTGATCGACATTATGATAGGTCAGGGATTATGACAGGGCTACTTGGAGCTGAACCCGTTGATTTAAGAGGGGACTCTAGTCACGAGGAATCTGAATAATAGGTATTTGAAAAAACTATTGCCGATGCGTCGCACTCTGCCCTATCAAGTATAGTGCGAAAGCGACAACTGCAGCTCAGGCTGATTTTGACCTATGAAAACCTTGACTAAAAGACGTTTTGTATTCCGCTGTTTTCTTCTTCAAAACTGGACTGATCTAAAAAATCATATATCAAAATTTAGAGGAAGACTATATGTATGCTTCTATTATTATTATTTTTTTTTAAACTTATCAAATTTGTCTGACAGTCTTGGTAACTTGGTGGTAAAAACGAGCTGTTTTTTCGGGTTTTTGGATTGTCATAATTCTATAAGTAATTATGTTTTGGAAAAAAGAAAATGATAGAGGCACGTATTAATTCGACCTAGATTTTTTGGAAAAAAGTCATTGCTCTCAATTCAATCAGCACTATCCACGAAGAAAATAGCAGAATGCGTTTGTATGGCCCAAAAGTTACCGAGTCCCCTCTTAACATTGCAAATTGTTTAGTAAACTAAACGTACAAATTATGTTGGTACCTACAGGCCGCAGGTGTTGATGTACGTTGTGGTTAGTGTTATTGTAGGAGCCCTTACGGTGGATTGCCGAAGCCTTGCTGTGGGTAGTAGAGCCCTTGCTGTGGGTAGTAGGGTCATTACTGTGGGTAGTAGGGCCCTTGCTGTGGGTAGTAGGGGTCTCGCGGCGTGTAGTGAGGCCCTAACTGTGGTTAGTAGTGGCCTTGCTGTGGGTAATAGATGCCTTGCTGTGGGTAGTAGGGGCCTGGCTGTGGGTGGTCGGGGCCTGGCGGTGGGTAGTAGGAGCCTGGCGGTGGGTAGTAGGGGACTCGCGGCGTGTAGTAAGGCCCTAACTGTAGTTAGTAAGGGCCTTGCTGTTGGTAGTAGGGGCCTTGCTGTTGGTAGTAGATGCCTTGCTGTGAGTAGTAGGGGCCTGACTGTGGGTGGTTGGGGCCTGGCTGTGAGTGGTAGGAGCCTGGCGGTGGGTAGTAGGAGCCTGGCCGTGGGTAGGAGGCTGGCGGTGGGTAGTAGGAGCCTGGCGGTGGGTAGGAGCCTGGCGGTGGGTAGTAGGAGCTTGGCTGTGGGAAGTAGGGGCCTGACTGTGGGTAGCCTTGTGGTTGGTTTCCGTTGTTTTGTTTACTCCCTGGCCAGTTAAGATTCCATTTTACCCCTGCGCCGGCTTCAAAGTCGCTATTCGGAAGGAGTCCGAAGAACGGTGCACCTGAAAGCATTTTGTTGTTTAAAATGACAAATTGATGTAACTTTAAGTAAAAAATTGACCCGACTACGAAAGCAGCCCTAATTGATAATTCTAAGAACTGCCGATAGATAGCGGTAGGCTAGTAGCACACAACGTGTAACAGAATAATCGTAATACCTCTTAAGGGGTCGTACTCATCATTATGAACAACTTTTGTTATGCGACTGATTTTTATTTCACTTTTGCAGTGTTGCAAAGGCGAAAAAAAATCGACTGCTCCATACATTTATGTGAGCATAACTGTACAAAATGGATTGAACAGCTGATTTCTTTTTTCGCGATTTCAGGGTTGGTCCCATACTTTTTGGGGTTCCATAGTCAACAAGGAGCCCTTATAATTTCGCCATGTCCGTCTGTCTGTCTGTCCGCGGTCAAACCCCTAATCAAACGGACATTTTTTTCTTCGAGAAAAACGAAAACCAGGTTTGATTTCTAGGTAAGTTGGATCTGTTGATTTCGAAAACATTTTTCATTTTATATAAAGTTAGGGGAAATGGGTGTTTTGCGATGGGAAACTGTTTCCCATTACTCGTAATTACAAAATAGAAGATTATAATATGCACCGCGGGGTTAAGCGCAGTGTCTTAAGTCACGAGCGTCATATTGAACCCCTAACCTAATGAAGGATCCGAAAGGTAACGTCAAAAAGTAACGTGTATTTGATCTAAGCTCTTCTAACAATATCAAAAACAAATCCTCTCTAAAAACAACCGTACAGCAGGCAGCTTAGTGATCACCAAGTGAACTGTCAATCCATGTAATCAACATGGATTGATAGCTCACCAAGTGTAAATCGGACTAGCCCACCGAGGGCTTTCAACTCGATACCTTCATGCGTTCCCGAGATAAAGGGTCTTGACAGACAGACAACAAAGTGATCCTATAAGGGTTCCGTTTTTGCCTTTTGAGGTACGGAAACCTAAAAATGGTTTCGCATACCCTCAATATTTTGAAACGATCTATCCAACGACACTCCACATCATGAGATAAAAAGGGAGACTGACAAGGTAAAACTGACGCTCTTCAGAGCCTACTGCCAGTCGTTTTACTCATACAGCTTGCAGGTTACGCAGAAGGCTTCCAATGCTCTGCGCGTCCAGTACAATAATGCGCTGAGGATATTATTGGGGCTGCCTCGGTTTTGCAGTGCATCGGGCATGTTTGCGGAAGCGCGAATAGATGACTTTCATTTCATCATACGCAAACGGTGTGCATCGATGTTGCGGCGATTCAGAGGTAGCTCTAACAGTATTTTGGTTTTGGCTACACTGGCGGACAAAGATTATGTACCATTTATCAGGCTCTGGGCTGGCAGGCATGTGCGAGCACTGGTCATGTAGCCAATTAATGTATTATTGTATTTTTAAGATATTGATTTTGCGAACATAGGCTAAGTTTAGACTAACACTATATGGATCCCTTGGTCTGAATTAAAATTTTTGGGGGTACCCTAATTTTTTTTCCAATATTTAATCTTACCCCTTTGTCGGCGTGAATAATATATATACTAATTCCAGCTTTCTAGTGCTAAGCGTCTCTGAGCTTAACCCTTAATCTAATACTGAGAAATTATTTCCCAGTTAGTCCGAATCAAAAATATGTTATTTATGTTTACACCACCAGCACGAAAACATCAGATTATTTGTCGTGCAAACTCAACTTAAAGTAAGTCATTACTGCCTACGTTATAATGACATTCAGTACAATATCATTGATAAATCAGAGAGATGAGTCAAATACCGGTGTTCCTCAGGGATCGCATTTAGGACCCCTTCTTTTCCTTATCTTTTTTAACGATATATTGGACCAAATAAGACACTGTAGGGTATCTCTATTTGCCGAGGACCTGAAAATATACAAAACTATAAATTCTGTTATTGACTCTCGCCAATTGCAAAGTGACCTTGACGCAATTCTATATTGGTGTTGCTGCAACAGTATGACTCTCAACGCAAGTAAATGTGTTCGTATTAAATTCACTTGAAAAAAAAGCTACTTGCTACGGAGTACAAGCTCGATACTACACCACTGGCAGAAGTCAATGAAATCAGGGATCTTGGCGAGATAGTTGACAGTAAACTAAAATTTTCCTCGCATATCAACAAGTGTGTCACAAAAGCAGCTCAAATGCTCGGTATTTTGAAACGGAACGCAAGCGGATTTAAACATCAGCGCACCAAAATCTTACTTTACCAAACCTTGGTGCGCAGTCATCTTGAATTCGCCAGCGTGGTATGGAATCCGTTTCATGGAGTACATTCGCAGCGCGTTGAGAGCATACAAAGAGCGTTCACCAGGTATCTGACCCATAACACTAGCGGTTTTTCACACAGGAATCCCTACAAAGAGCTCTTAAAAAAGTATATAAAATGTGTTCTCTTCGTGAACGGAGACGGTTGTTAGACATGTGCTTTTTCCACAAAATCGTGAGCGGTCGGTATCAGTCTTACTATTTCCTTGAGAATATACCTTTGAAGGTTCCACGCACTTATCCTCGAGGAAAACTTAAATATATTTTTCAAACTCCACCTGTAAACACTAATTTGGGACGACAAGCACCCCTCCGTAGAATCGTTGATAAGTACCACTCCCTTATTAGAACAATACCCAATCTTGACGTGTTCCACGATAAACTGCGTATATTTAAAAACAAAATTAAAAGTGTAAATACCCTAATTTAGAACGTAAATCGTTGTTTAATCGTTGAACTGCTTGTAAATGTTTTATTGTTATTTCATTTTGTTCTATTGATATTTAATAATTGGACATTTCTATCATAATCATATTTTACACTTCTATTAAATTTTATTTGATATTTCTGTATTGTATTGAACATTTCTATTACAATCGTATTTGACATTTTTGTATTGTATTGAACATTTCTATTAAAATTTATTTGACATTTCTATTAAATTGTATTGGACATTTCTAGAATATTATATTGGTCATTTATATTGTATTTGTCGTAGAACTTTAAATCAATTTTTATAGTAGATACTATATTTTTTTTTTAATAATTGTGTTTCATCACCGAGCCGCAAAATTGTCAATGTTATGTACGCCGTTATTGTCACGTGCATCAGACCACTTATATAATATTTTTTATAATATTTTTAATGTCATATTTGTATGTGATGTGGCAGTACTCTTAATAAATAAATAAATAAGATTGTTTGAAATCAAGATTGTATTTATTTATTATTGCCCGAAGATCAATGTGATTTGAATTTGTTACTCAACTTGGAGATTGACGGGAACCACTCCCGGCCAGCCACCTCTCTTCATTACTTGCGAATAATTTTATTTATTTATTTAAACTTTATGCACAATTGTGGTACATGGGTGGACTTAATGCAACAAGGCATTTTCTACCAGTCAACCTTTGGGTTAAAAAGATTACGCTGTGGTAGATGTACAACTAATAAGTAAAATTTAAAGTAGAATTGCAGTAGGTGTGAAAAGCAAAGTATGCTCCTCTGGGATAAAGGTATCTTTGTCTTGGGCTAGCTTGAATCCCTCGCTGCATTTAGGATTGATGATTCTGATTAACTCCCTCGCTTCGCTCGTGAGTTAAACTCTTATCTCCCTCGCTTCGCTCGGGAGTTGCTTTTCGAATCCTTCATTAGGTTCGGGATTCAATATGACGCCCGTGACATAAGACACCGCGCTTAACCCCGCGGTGCATGATATAATATACTATTTTGTAATTACGAGTATTCCCACCGCAAAACCCCCATTTCCTAACTTTATATACATGAAAACTGTTTTCGAAATCAACAGATCCAACTTACCTAGAAATCAAACCCGGTTTCCGTTTTTCGATTTTATCTTGAATCGTGTATTTGAACTAAGCTCTTCTAACAATATCAAAAAAATCCTCTCTAAAAACAACCGTACAGCTGGCAGCTTAGTAATAGTAGTGGTAGTAGTCTTTCTTTCTTTCTTTCAAGTGAACAACACGTGTAATCAACATGGATTGACAGCTCACTACGTGATCACTTCACCCAAGCCTTCACTTCGACATGTTTACAGAATCGACAGGCTGTAGTTAAGGTGTTACGGTGAAACATGCGTAGATAAATAACAACATACATTTACTGCAAGGTACGCTACATATACAGACTGCTCAAATAATAACCCCATTTTCCGGCGTCGTCGTAGACGTGTTAAACATGTATATTGCGCATAATTAACTATTAGCGTAATTAAAAGAAAACAGTACACCTGAACCTTATAATACAACAATACTTACAGTAGAATCCTTCTAGGCATATCAGCATCAACGCGAAAATCTGAAAAAAGTAATAAAGAACATAAAAACAAGGAACTTTTAAAGTTGTCCTGTGCTTTTCTGATTAATTTCGTTAAATCTTTGTTGAAAGACTGTTGAATCTTTTTTCCGGGATTCGTCGAGCTACCTTGACTCAGCGCCACTGTTGATTCGGGCTTTCAGCAGTTGCAGTGGTTGGGAATGTGTAGCGGGCTTGGACCATGGATAACATCAGGGCCGGAGTGAGAGGGACCGGACTAGATAGACCGTTTATCCTGATAAACACATCGCTGTTTTTACATGGCATTGATAACCCCACAATAAAAAAAAAACAATTAAAACACTTACAAAGGGCTTCATAATTGCCGATGCGTATCCGACTCAACTAGGAACAGTGAAACTTCGTTATACAAGATGTACTAGTACTGAAACCATACCAGCTACCCAAAGCTATATATACGTATGAATAATTTTCCTGTTCTTTTGTTATCAATAACAGAGCACTCAGTATTGTATAGACCTCAGAGTCATCCCGTGATAAGCTATCTAAACCCAAACATTATGTTTGGGTTTTTTGCCGAAAAGCTGATAAAAAACAAAGGCAGTTTTCACATGACAACATGTAGCGCCGAGGAGGGTGGAGGTGACGAAGCGGATTTCATGGCGATGTGTCGCGCGGATAGATGGCGAGCGCGCCCGACGCACTGATGGGCTTTCAGGGTTGCCTCGCGCGGTTAGGGTGCGAGCGAAATGCCACTATAGTGACGATAATTCCCTTCTTTGAGGAGTGGCTAGAGAGGCGCCACGGTATTCTCACTTTCCATCTGACGCAGGTACTAACCGGACACGATTGTTTCGGGAGGTACCTGTTTCAGATTCAGCGAGAGAACACGCCCGGGTTTTACCAGTATGTAAATCGCCCGGAGGCACCATGGAGCATTTGGTGGAGGAGCTCTGCCGTGTGTTCGTAGCAGCAATCGGCGACGGCGCCCTCTCGTTCCGACCCTGGTTCAATCGATGGGCAAGAAGGCATAGAAAGCAGCCACCTCCTTCTGCGAAGCAGTAATGCAAGCGAAGGGGAGGTGAGTCGCGTCAAGGAGAGGCAAACCACACGCCCTAGCCGCCGCCGTCGCCACAGCAGAAGAAGCGGCGGTCCCTGGCGTCAGAATTCGCATGGCGATTCCAGCCACCATAGGCGCGGGCCTGCGGCTACGAGCGGTGAGTGACTAACCGTCCGACAAGAAAGAGGCCGGGGCCGACAGCGCGTTGTGTTCCACACGCGCCTCAAAGAATACAAGTGAGTTGTAGTCAGTAAGTCTGACACTCCTTTCCGCACCACCCTGACCGGAAGGAGTAATTTGATAATTAACAAACCATAAATACAAGGGGTGCGCCCAACAAATTTATTCAATCTTCGCGTCTCAGTGAGTGCATAGCCTTACATGTCTAATTTTTATTTGGTTTTGATGGCCAGCTCTAGCTGCAAAGACTGATAAGAAATATAATATGCCTATTTTGGGAATACCCAAGTGAATAATATTTTACGTAAGTGTTGTTTGTTTTCAGAGTGTCCGACTGTGCAAAATCCACGTTATCATGCGGTGACATTACGACCTTCAACCGCTCAATAGGCAGCTACCGATAAACTTCGGGGTAGTCAAATGCACAGTATTGTTCTAAAGTTTTTTTTTTTTCAGTTTTTACTATTATATCTGGATGTTAACATTATTTATTAAAATAACAAACTATTTACACTAAAAATTGAAAATAAAACTCCTAACTATAATAAGGCGTCAAAAAATTCGTCCGCATCGCTGTCGACTGGATGTGAGCCCAAAAGACTGGCGGCATTGCAACGTTGTATGGCAATGCTTATCCTCTGTCCGAGATAAAAGCCAGCCCTTGGGTCACGCGAAGTGTCAACGAAACGTTTAGGTAGTTCTTTAAATAAAACGCGAGCGCTCGGACCCCACGGTCCAAGAATTTCAACCACAAACGGCTCAAAAATATTATTGCCTGCAAGGCAACTATATTTCCGCCGTTTGAAGTTCTTAGCAGCCGCAGCGGCAGAACCAGCACAGCATGATGAACTAGGAAGATGGGATGGCACAAGAGTATCGATACAAGTAGCGTCCCACACTAAATGCCTACCCATCTTCCAAGGAAATAAAGACATACCGACCGGTCGCTTGCCATCGTCAATATAATGTTTAAGGCACTACTCCATCGTGCAGGTTTAAAAGCTACTTAGCTTCTGCTAGCCGCTTCGACCGGGAAAATTAGAAATTATCCCATGGGAACGTACTCCCAATATAAAAAATGGATCCAAGTTATAAACTAAATATTATTCTTTCTCTACTTATTTGGGATCGGGTCTCCTCACTTTCCTGCGCCAAGTCACACGATCCTGGGTTGTTGTTGCATGCAATTGCGTTTTCTTGAGGTCTCTTACATGGGAGTACTCATTAAACACCTTTCGTTTTTACGGGTATGCGTGGGTCACACAGCACGTCAGTAAGTACACGCCATTTTTACTATGCGACGTTTATCCTGTAATTCACATTTACGTCGGCATCCGGTGTTAGTATGGAATTTCAAAATGTCCCAACTGTGGGGACAGGTGTGGTTTCGAATTGAGATGGTTTCTGATGCAATGTTTCCGCTGAAAAGTATTGAATTTCAAATATTCAATTTTGATTTTGCTCACTTTTAGGCCGTACTTTTCTAGGGCTGCACCCATTTATTTAAAAGTAGCTGCATTTGACTCACGGTATTGGCAGCCAGAACTATATCATCTGCATATAGCATAAAACAGGGCAGCAGAGAAAGAATATGGTGAGGTAGTCTATAACCGAATTAAACAAAAGTGGGCTGAACACGGATCCTTAATGAACGCTATCTTTGACCTCGAAAGCTTTTCTAACATCTGCTAAGCTTCTGACTCCTTTGCTGTACACCTTTCTCCATTGTTGTGCATGTCTTGAACTAGTTCGACGAAGTGTTCAGGTACAAGTTTGGACGAAGAGCCTGTCATACTAGTTTACGAGATTCTAGGCTGATCTTAGTATCGTATATCGACGGTCTTCCACTTGGCTGTCGACTAGCAAGGCTACCCTCTTCCTCATATCTTTTGATCCAGCGACTTACAGTAATCCTCTAAACAATAAAAAGTAATATTAGCAGCTATAACAAAATACTAAAGTGACTTTATTTTTAGGGTTCCGTACCCGAAAGGTATCCAACGGAACCCTTTTTTTTTAAGGATGGGAAATCATCAAATGACTCCTCCCGCTCTGTGAAGCAGGAGGGAGTGTCAGACTCTTACTGACTAAAACCCATCCGTGTTCCTCCCAATGCCCTTTGCGTTCCAGGGCCGCGGTGTCTCTTTCAAACAGTTTCCGCAACCCCGGCAGGCACGGGCCCTAGCGGGCCCCATCTTCTATGCTGACAGCTCTTTGAGGCGCGCGTGGAACACAGCGCGTCGTCGATTCAGGCCTGGTTCTGATCGTACGGCGAACCACCTAATGCTCGCCCTCCACAGACCCGGGCCTACGGTGGCCGAGAATCGCCCTGCGACTCCCGACGCTCGGGGCGTCTTCTTCTGTTGCGGCGGCTGAGGCGTGAGGTTTCCCTCTCTCTTACGCGTTCGGCCTCCTCCTTTGCTAGCATTACTGCTTCGCAGAAGGAGGTCACCGCTTCCCATGCCTCCTCGCTCCGGACCATGGATTGGACCAGGGCCGGACGCGAGAGGTCGCCGCCGCCAATCGCCTCGACGAGGACGCTGCGGTGTTCCGCCCAAGCAGGGCAGACCTCCACTGTATATCCAACGGAACCCTAATACTAAGCCTCCACTGTCAGTCCGTCCATTCGTCTATCTGTCTGCCAGCGGGCTGTATCTCTAGAACGTGATAGGGCAGTGGAAATTTTCACAGACTATATTTCTATTGCCGGTTGTGGCTTGTATCCGAATGCATTGATCGAGGAACTAAGCAGTGCACATGTGGACTGTTTTGTAGATGGGGTGTGTTTTAACAACATTAGCTACACGGATGACATGGCTCCCTCGGTCAGTGCCCTCAGAAAACTTGTCACAATCTATGAGAACTATGCTGCCAGCCATGGGTTGCTATATTATTTAAAAAAGTCCGAACTCATGGTTTTTGAGGCTGTTGGCAGGAAATGTCCAGTAAATGTACCACCAATAAAAATTAATGATGTCCCGACTCGTCGGGTACATCAATTTAAATATTTGGGACATTTAGTTGCTGAAAACCTTAGAGATGATGTTGATGTTGAACGAGAACGCAGGGCATTGGCGGTACGGGCGAACATGTTGACCCGTAGGTTCGCTCGATGTACAGAAGTGGTCAAACAAACGCTATTTAAAGCATACTGCACATCTCTGTACGCAAGCGCCCTATGGGTCAACTGTACCAAACGTGCCGTCACGTCAGTGCGCTGCGCGTCCAATATAATAACGCCTTCAGGACGCTGATGCGGCTGCTGCATTACTGCAGTGCGTCAGAGATGTTCGCGAAAGCCCGATTCGACAGCTTCTCCGCTATCGTGCGGAAGAAAAGTGCGTTTCTGTTCGCCAGATTGCGTGGCAGTGGCCTTGAAGGTGATAGCTGACAGGCTTGTTGAGAGCACAATAATATAGCCCAGTTATTTTAGGCATCTTAAACCACAATCTGCGGAAAAAATCCTAGTGAGCTGAATTTTTGTATACACCTTTATTACGGCGTTGTAATGAAGATGTCTCTTTAGCCATGGACAACGGGGTGAATCCTTTGTCTACTGCGACCACAATCTCGGTGCAAACCCACATCAGCTTTTAGAAAATATTCTCTGAGACTGCACATCTCGCAGTTGTCGAGAGTCTTGGCGTTTAAAAAACCTCGACCTCCTCACTACCGCGAGATGTACAGTCTCATCACCGACGATCGTGGGTGATGCATCCAGTTTGCGGTCGGTTTGAGTCCATTTAAGTATGCCGAAAGAGTACATTAATACCTATGCATGCATGCATGCATGACCCAACCGTTGAAGGCACGCACCTTATTTCCGCCGACAAAAAGCTATTCAAAATCATTTTCAGGCGGCTAAAGAAGCACTCCTTCAACGATTGCTTCATGTCAGTAACATTAATGCCCAACGCTTCCGACATACCCAAATACTTGTAGGTTTCGGTCGAGCTGAGGGATCTAACCTGTATGGAATCCGAGAATTGAATTCCCTCAGATTCCAAAATCTCCCCTTTCTTCACATGCATGACTGCACATTCGTTCACACCAAATTCCATCCTGATGGCACTACTGAAGGTTTCAGTTACCTTCAGTATCGTCATCAATCGCGAAATGTCCACAACAATTCGCGACTGATGACACAAAGAGTTTCAGATCATCCATGTAAAGAAGGTGAGATATGGACTGACCACCTCTTCTCAACCGATAACCTAGACCTGAATCCTCCAGCAATGTGCTTAGAGGATTCAGAGCTAAGCAAAACCAAAGCGGACTCAACCTGTCGCCCTGAAATATTCCCCGTTTTATCCACACATCCTCATCATTCCCCTGAATCGGTCGACATCCTGGATAGCGAAGAGCTGTTTTCCATTGCCTCATACATGACTCGAGGAACGTGCGTAGAGTTGCATCTATTTTGTACAACTCCAACACCTTCATGAACCATGTATGTGGCACACAGTCATAGGCCTTCTTGTAGTCTATCCAACATGACGACAGATCCTTGCGGGATCGACGAACCTGTGGGCTTATGGCCATGTCTATGAGGAGAAGCTCCTTAGTGCCGCTGGACCTCTTCCTACATCCATTCTGAGAGGCAGACACAATTGAGTTGGTCTCAATGTGCTCATTGATCTTCACTCACAGGATGGATGTGAGAAGTTTATAGACTGTCAACAAACAAGTAATTGGTCTCTAGTTCTTGGGCCGCGGAACTACTAGTCTTATGGAGCATGTGGGTAACGCCAGTTGTTAGAAACTGTGGTACCGACCCAGACTCTAAGGAAGACTGGAATTGAGATGCCAGAAGCGCGTGTGAGCTGCTATACCACTTAAGCCAGAAGTTATGCAGCCCGTCCGGTCGTGGAGACTTCCAGTTCGGTAATGGACGGACTGCTCTGGCTAAATAGTGGAGTGATGGTAATTTCATCCATTTGTGGTATAGGTTCACACACGTGATCGACATCGCGCATCCAGCCTAGCCTCATCGATACGCTGCTCGATTTTCATACCTAATGAATCGGCAACAATGTACATGCGTAACCAGTGCGGTACCGCAACGAGTGGACCCAACATGCTGCTACGCCCTGCTGTGCCTTCGACGCAGCTGTATATTTCACGTCTGCATTACTCTATTAGTTTATTATAGTTAAGATAATTTTGTATATTTTATTTTTGTGTATTTTATCTATGGGCCTCAGTTGTCTGATAATAAAATGATTATTATTATTAAAGAAAATCTGCCCCTACACAAAAACAGAAATTACATATACGTCTGAATATCGCAAATCCTTATTTGGGGTACCGCAGGGCGGTATCCTAGCACTATTATATTTCATCGTATATATTAACGACATGCCAAAAACTGTTCCTAATCCGATGATCTTATTCGCAGACGATAGCACAATACTATTTAGAAGCGAAAATGATGAGACTTTCGCAAATGAAATAAATAATAACTTAAATAACATAATATCCTGACTCATTGAAAATAACCTCAAAATCAATCTAGAAAAAACTACTTACATTTCGTTTGAATAAAGAACAAACAATAAAAAACTAGATGTGCGATATGGTAACAAATATATTCAGGAGACTGATAATACTAAATTCTTAGGTATCTGGATCGATAAAAAATGAATTGGAAAATACATATTGAAAATGTATGCAAAAAACTTAGACAGTGTTCATATGCCCTTTATAAATTAAGAAAAATTACAAATCGATCAACATTATTAATGGCATACCACGGATATGTATCATCTACATTGCGATACGGACTTATATTTTGGGGAAACTCGCCCGATAGAGAAATGGTGTTCAAAGCACAGAAGAAATGCGTAAGGGCAATATGTGGCATTCAAAGCACAGACAGTTGTAAGCCACATTTCCAAAAGCTTCAGCTACTTACACTTCCCTGTCTCTACATATACGAAGTAGTAAGTTATATACGAAGTACTATGTTAAGACAAATATACATCTTTACAATCACCCAAAGAGTTTACGCCACAAAAATAAAATATGCACAATACCACATAAAAAAGCTATTTTTAATAAAAAAATTCTTGGTATGGCACCCAAAATCTATAATAAACTACCTGAACACATCGTTGAAATTAAAAATATGGATCAATTTAAAAAAAAAACCTGCACGAATTTTTAGTTGCGAAATGCTACTATCATATTAATGACTAGTGGACGTCACGCGGTTTCACCCACGTAGTTCCCGTTCCCGTGGGAATACGGGGATAATATAATAGCCCATGTTACTCCCTGATAATATAGCTATCCAATGCTGAAAGAATTTTTCAAATCGGTCCAGTAGTTTCGGAGCCTATTCAATTCAAACAAACAAACAAACATACAAACAAACAAACAAATCTTTCCTCTTTATAATATTAGTGTAGATTATTTAAATGAAAGATGCTAAGTGCCTACTACATCCGATTTATTATATTGGGGATAAACCAGTGCTAGTTTTATGAATGTTTATCAATTAATTATTTAGAATAAGATTTGTTATTTCATTAATTTTAAATCTGACTAAAATGTTTTATTTTGAACTGTAGTGGTATTTGATTTGTCAGTAATTTAATTTATATTTATTAGTAATTTAATTTATATTTTTTTGTAATTTATTTTGTTATTGAATTTATTTTAGTGTGACATAAATATTAATATTATACTAAATTATTTCATAATTGTGACTAACAAGACTGACATATTTTATTTTGTTTTTTGTAATTACATTACATTAAAAAATATATATACCCATGTTTGCAAATAAATAAACTATTTCTGATTTCTGACAAACTATCAACCAAATAGTCGAGAATTACTCGGGGCTCGGCTGAGTCGTTCCTACGCGGGAGTACAAGTAACCCCGCGGCGGGACGGCACAGACCGCCAAGCATTTCTTCTCATGCAACCGAGTGGATGGGCGGGTTGCGGATAGCCCAGCTCCGACTGGGGGACCGCCACCTGACTGCTCAGATTCGATCCCCGGCCGGAGTGTCTCGAAAGAGACTCCGGGCAAGAGAAGTTTCCCGAAAGCCAGTTCCTAGGCCTAGGGTTAACCCAGCAACTTATTTCCTTTGTTTTCACCCATTCCAAAATCCTCCTTACTCCCCCATTCCTATCGGTACAGAGGAGGGGCAATCTCGATTCAAAAATAGCCCAACAACCACAACTAAACATCATGAAGCAGGAAGTCCAAAAATCTACCCAGGTGGGTCCCGGCCAAGCCGGCGAATCCCATGCCGACTCGTCGGTCAGCCCCTATCGTATTCTTGGGGGGGGCAACCTACTGCCTAGTGATGACGCGCCCTCAGCGCGATCAGCTGCTCTTACAGCGCCACACACACAAGACAACAACACAAACTTGGCTGCGACACACACGCCCCTATCACTGACACCAGCTGCGATACACGCGATACTACCGACAAAGAACATACCTTCCGGATGTGCCATGCAACAGTGCATTGTCCGGAATAGTTTTAGGAATAACCCAGAGCAAGAAGCTGAGCAGCGAAAAACCATGACATAAATGAGATCGGCTATTTCATTCAACTGTCGTCAGTAGTCATAGATCATCGGTTTAAAGACTGCCTGCCGAAAGAATTATTTTTGGATTTTATTTAACTTATACATTTCCTTACTTTTATGATTCCTATTTTACCAAATATTTTCAAATATTCATAACATGTTATTGTTTTATTTCGGATATTTCAATCTGATCACAGTGGTCAACTGGTAACATGTAAGCATGCAGCAGCCTTGCAAAAAGTTCAAATACAATTTAAGCCAATAACAACTGGCAAACTAGCAAAATTTAATGGGACCTTACAAAATAAGTTAAATGCGCTAGGCCACAATATCGAGGATGCGAATAAATTTTATGATGGTTTCTTTTCTGTGGTCAATGCAACTTTTGAAAAGAAGTCCAAAGATACTTTCCCTTAGTTTATATTTAGTGATTGGGCGACTAAAGGCATTAAGATAAGTAGGGAAAGACTATATGATCTATACAGCCTTAAGCCTTTCATTAACACTGAATCCTTTAATAAGTATGTAAACAAATATTCTAAAGTTTTCAGAAATACTTGCAAAGTAGCTAAAGCCCTGTACATTAGCAGCAAGATCAAATTGGCAGATAATAAAATAAAGACAGTTTGGAATGTTATCAATAATTTAGGCAGGTTAGGTAGGCAGGGTAGGTAGGCAGGGTAGGTAGGCAGGGTGGGTAGGTACGGTGGGTAGGCAGGGTGGGTAGGTAGGGTAGGGTTTGATTGGGGTGCAAAAAGTATTAAAGAAAAAAATAGAAACAGAGAAGAAAGAAGGCAAAATATTTTATTTTACAGAAACAAAAGGCACATTACAAGTAAAAACGACATTCACTATAACTAAAAGACCAGTATTTAAAAAAAAGGTAAAATATCACTACAAGGAAATTTACGTCTTAATAAAAAAATAAATTGTTATCGCCTGTGATCGACATTATGATAGGTCAGGGATTATGACAGGGCTACTTGGAGCTGAACCCGTTGATTTAAGAGCTCTAGTCCCGAGGAATCTGAATAATAGGTATTTGAAAAAACTATTGCCGATGCGTCGCACTCTGCCCTATCAAGTATAGTGCGAAAGCGACAACTGCAGCTCAGGCTGATTTTGACCTATGAAAACCTTGACTAAAAGACGTTTTGTATTCCGCTGTTTTCTTCTTCAAAACTGGACTGATCTAAAAAATCATATATCAAAATTTAGAGGAAGACTATATGTATGCTTCTATTATTATTATTTTTTTTTTAAACTTATCAAATTTGTCTGACAGTCTTGGTAACTTGGTGGTAAAAACGAGCTGTTTTTTCGGGTTTTTGGATTGTCATAATTCTTTAAGTAATTATGTTTTGGAAAAAAGAAAATGATAGAGGCACATATTAATTCGATCTAGATTTTTTGGAAAAAAGTCATTGCTCTCAATTCAATCAGCACTATCCACAAAGAAAATAGCAGAATGCGTTTGTATGGCCCAAAAGTTACCGAGTCCCCTCTTAACATTGCAAATTGTTTAGTAAACTAAACGTACAAATTATGTTGGTACCTACAGGCCGCAGGTGTTGATGTACGTTGTGGTTAGTGTTATTGTAGGACCCCTTACGGTGGATTGCCGAAGCCTTGCTGTGGGTAGTAGAGCCGTTGCTGTGGGTAGTAGGGTCATTACTGTGGGTAGTAGGGCCCTTGCTGTGGGTAGTAGGGGTCTCGCGGCGTGTAGTGAGGCCCTAACTGTGGTTAGTAGTGGCCTTGCTGTGGGTAATAGATGCCTTGCTGTGGGTAGTAGGGGCCTGGCTGTGGGTGGTCGGGGCCTGGCGGTGGGTAGTAGGAGCCTGGCGGTGGGTAGTAGGGGTCTCGCGGCGTGTAGTAAGGCCCTAACTGTAGTTAGTAAGGGCCTTGCTGTTGGTAGTAGGGGCCTTGCTGTTGGTAGTAGATGCCTTGCTGTGAGTAGTAGGGGCCTGACTGTGGGTGGTTGGGGCCTGGCTGTGGGTGGTAGGAGCCTGGCGGTGGGTAGTAGGAGCCTGGCCGTGGGTAGAAGGCTGGCGGTGGGTAGTAGGAGCCTGGCGGTGGGTAGGAGCCTGGCGGTGGGTAGTAGGAGCTTGGCTGTGGGAAGTAGGGGCCTGACTGTGGGTAGCCTTGTGGTTGGTTTCCGTTGTCTTGTTTACTCCCTGGCCAGTCAATTTTCCATTTTGTCCCTATGCCGGCTTCAAAGTCGCTATTCGGAAGTAATCCGAAGAACGGTGCACCTGAAAGCATTTTGTTGTTTAAAATAACAAGTTGATGTAACTTTAAGTAAAAAATTGATCCGACTACAAAAGCAGCCCTAATTTATTTATAATTTTAAGAACTGCCGATAGATAGCGGTAGGCTAGTAGTATACAACGTGTAACAGAATAAACGTAATACTTCTTAAGGGGTCATTGTACTCATCATTTGGAACAACTTTTGTTATGCGACCGATTTTTTTTTCGCTTGCAGTGTTGCAAGAGCGAAAAAAAATCAACCGCTCCATACATTTATGTGAGCATAACTCTACAAAATGGACTGAACAGCTGATTTTTTTTCGCGATTTCAGGTTTGGTCCCATACTTTTTGGGGTTCCGTAAAAATTTTAATTCAGACCAAGGGATACATTTAGTGTTAGTATGAACTTAGCCTATGTTAGCAAAATCAATGTCTTTAAAATACAATAAAACATTATTTGGCTACATGACCAGTGCTCGCACATGCCTGCCAGCCCAGAGCCTGATAAATGGTCCATCATCTTTGTCCGCCAGTGTAGCCAAAACCAAAATACTGTTAGGGCTACCTCTGAATTGCCGCAACATCGATGCACACCGTTTGCGTATGATGACATGAAAGTCATCTATTCGCGCTTCCGCAAACATGCCCGATGCACTGCAAAACCGAGGCAGCCCCAACAATATCCTCAGCGCATTATTGTACTGGACGCGCTGAGCATTGGAAGCCTTCTGCGAATACCTAACCTGCAAGCTGTACGAGTAAAACGACTGGCAGTAGGCTCTGAAGATCGTCAGTTTTATCTTGTCAGTCTCCCTTTTTATCCCATGATGTGGGGTCGACACCCCACAACAAGGATAGGTCGTTTAAAAATATTGAGGGTATGCGAAACCATTTTTAGGGTTTCGTACTTCAAAAGGAAAAAACGGAACCCTTATAGGATCACTTTGTTGTCTGTCTGTCAAGACCCTTTATCTCGAGAACGCGTGGAGGTATCGAGTTGAAATTAAAACTACGGGTACTCAAATCTACAGCCCCTTGAAGCTATGAAAAAACAGACTTCTAACTTAATATAAAAAAAAACGATAATGTCGTTTATGCCACAAAAAACGTATATTTCGACACTCTCAAAGAAATCAAAATGTATAGGGTATTTCCCGTTGACCTAGAACTATGAAATTTGGCAAGTAATTCCGTCTTAAACTACTTGTTTAGGGAAAAGTCTGAAAACTATACAATTGCAATTACATTATACTTGTCATTGCACTTGGCCGGATTTTTTTTACCTAAGGATCCGTTTGCGAAATATTAAGCAGTATTTAACGTGATAATTTTTGTCGTAGTCAATTTGTCAGCTGTACGGTAGGTTCGACATTGCACCACACATATAATCAACATGGAATGACAGCTCACTTCGTGATCACTTCACCCAAGCCTTCACTTCGACATGTATACAGAATCGACCGGCTGAGTCATCTAGTAGAAATCTAGTGAATCCAGAATGAAAACCCCCTGAAAAGGGGTTATTGTACTCATATCAGGCCACTCAAAGCTTTGAACCTTGCAAAAATCCTAACTGATTTTTTCTTGAGTCGTGTATCTAAGCTCTTCTAACAATATAAAAAAAAACCTCTCTATAAACAGCCGTACAGCTGGCAGCTTAGAGATCACCAAGTGAGCTGTCAATCCATGTATTGACAGCTCACTACGTGATCACTTCACTTCGACATGTTTACAGAATCGACCGACTGTAGTTTAGGTGTTACGGTGAAACAAGCGTAGATAAATACCAATATACATTTACTGCAAGATACACTACATATACAGACTGCTCAAATAATAAACCTTCTTTCTGGCGTCGTCGTAGACGTGTTAAACATGTATATTGCACATAATTAACTATTAGCGTAGTTAAAAGAAACCAGTACATCTGAACTTTATAATACAACAATACTTACAGTAGAATCCTTCTAGGCATATCAGGATCAAGGCGAAAACCTGAAAAAAAAACAACATAAAAACAAGGAACTTTTAAAGTTTATCCACAGTTGTCCTGACCATGCCCGGGACTTGGACGGGTCGCAGTTCGTCAGGAGCTCAAAACAATATCTGTGTGTGCGTTTTAAATGAACTCGTTCACACACGTTAGTGTCCGAGCTAGGTTATATAAGACTAAGACCATCCCTTACTTCACCCCTAATACCTCATAGTCATAAAAAATGTCCTTTCTCAAACATAGATCTATTGTAATGTTCCTAAAAATGTCTGGGTCTGCTTGCCGTCTAAAGTAGAGGATTCGTTTGACACCCTATCATCATAGTCATTTCAGCCGACGGACTTATACAACTGGACATAGGCCTCCTTCAAGAGTTGCCACTTTGACCTGTCTTATGCTTCTTGTATCCAGATAGTATTCAGTTACATCTGGAGTTGTTAACTATACGGACCTTGTAGAAACCAGAACAATTTTCCGTGACTCGTCGAGCTACATTGACTCGGTGCTACTGTTGATTTTGTCGCTTCAGGAGTTGCAGTGGTTGGGAATGCGTAGCGGGCTTGGACCATGGATTAAATCAGGGCCGGAGCGAGAGGGACCGAACTAGATAGACCGTTTATCCGCATTAACACATGGCTGGTTTATATAAAAAAACAAGTAAAACACTTACAAAGAGCTTCATAATTGCCGATGTGTATCCGACTCAACTGGGAACAGTGAAGATTCGTTATAAGAGATGTACTAGTACTGAAACCATACCAGCTACGCAAAGCTATATATAATTATGAATAATTTTCCTGTTCTTTTGTTATCAATAACATAGCACAAAGTATTGCATAGACCTCAGAGTCATCCCGTGATAAGCTATCATAAAGTTCGGGTTTTTTTGTTGCAAAACATAGGCAGTTTTCACACCGAAGGCGGCGAGCTTGGCTGACGCACAGCACAGAAGGGCTTCTATGGGCCATCGCGAGGATAGGCAGTGAGCGTGCCTGACGTAATAATGGGCTTCTTGGGATGCACCCACGTGGCGGACAGAGCTTCAGCAAGATCTCATGGCGGTATAGTGATAGCGATGGTCGCAACCCAGCGCTGGCCACGCCACGGCGTCCTCACCTTCCCTCTGTCGCAAGTACTCACCGGACACGGTTGTTTCTGGAGGTACCGGTTTCTGAATCCGCGGGAGGACATCGCCAGGTGCCACCACTATGTGGATCACCCGGAGGACACGGTGGGGCATTCGGTGAAGGTATACTTGGGTGGAGCTCTATTGTGTGCTCGTAACGGCGATCTGTGGCGGCAACCTCTCGCTCCGGCCCTGATTTAATCCATGGTCCAAGCCCACCACACATTCCCAACCACTGCAACTCCTGAAAGCCAGAATCAACAGTGGCGACCACCAGAAAAACGCCGAGTTAATGAAGCTCGACGAGTCCCGGATAAACGTTTCGACTGTCTTGGATCCCGCAACGAAATTAATCAGCAAAGAACAGGACAGCGGAGGAGAAGGACAATTTAAACTTAAATTTTTGACTTAAAGTGCAATTAACAAACATCTGTAAATTGCACTCAAATATTAATACGGTCCATCACCACCTTGAGACCTAGAAGCCGCAATTACTATTTTTGACAGAGTCGAAGATAGCGACCCCTTTCGACGTGTCGTATCTCAAGTACCCAGGATACTCACTTGAGCATAATTTTAAGAAGCAGGCCGGGGTCTGCGTGTACACCCGTGATGATATATGCTGTCAACGTTTTCATTGCTATGAAGCTGCGGGTTTTTCTACTATGTGGTTGCTAGTGGACACCGGCTCTCATAAAGCAATTTCCGTCGGTATTTATAGGTCGCACAGTGGAGATCAAGAGTCGACAAGACGTCTATGACCATCTTATAAGGGCAGTCGAATTGGCCCAACACATATATATCCGACAGCGAAGATTGTTTTTCTGGGGGATTTTAATTGGCATCATCAGGAATGGCTTTTCTCATTCATGACCACGCTGGAAGAGAGGCGCGCACGATTGCGCAGACAGGTGTGACGGTCAAAGTGTTCGCGCTATGAAAAAAGCGTACAATTCTACTGCTAAGGATTGCAAACGGGTGTTACGAAAGGCGCGTTTTGACCATGTTCTGGTCCCTGTGTAAATCGGTCGAGATGAAATTCTGCCGTCCTTCGCCGCCTCCAATGCTGAAGTCTGATGGAACGCTGGCTCATACATCAAATTTAATGCACTGAAAACACAGGACTTGGTCTCGGTGGAACGCAGAGCAAAAAGGCTTATAGGTGAAGAGACGTTAGCGTACTTTGGTGAGTGTGCGCAGGAACTCCACGACCTGATCCCACCATCGCACTTTTACTACCAAAATACCAGACGTCCTGCAGGGTACCATCCTTACTTGGTCGATATCCCATTTTAAATTGGTCAGGTCGATAATTCTCAAAAATTCTAAAAAACATCCGTAGCTTAAAAACTATGAAAAGTCATGGAACAAACATGGGGGCGATTCGGATACCCCACGATACGAGGGTCGGCAGAAGCGACAAGCATCGGACTGACGTGGAGTGAAGTGAAGGGTGAAGCTCAAGACCGCTCACGATGGAGAACTACTGTGGACGCCCTCTGCTCCAGCTGGGGTTCATAGGACCTTAAGTCAAGTAAGTCAAGTCACGATACAAAGGACCTAAATTTTATTTTTGGACGTCAATATTCCGGTCACCCTGTATATTAAGTAACACTAAGTGCCCGTTTACGGAGACGCGGGGTGACGAGCATCGCGTGCGGCGTGGCGTCAAGCGTATGATGTTGTTGTATGAAGTTGTAATGATATATGATGTTGTGAATGTATGATGTTGTTTTTGGACACGCAGGGCGTGCAGAGGCGACGCCCGCAGCGGCGTTGCATGCGGTGGCAGAATTTTGAATATCGATAGTCCGGGCAAGTCAGAACACTGACACTGACTGACGGGTGTCAGTAACTGATTAAAATGAGAATCACGTCTAAACGGCTTGTCGTAGTTTTTGGAAAAAATATATGTTACATTAGACTATTTTCCTGATTATTTAATGTATGAAGATTATGAGTTTTATTCGTTCAACATAGAGTAGGTTTAGTTAGTGTTAAGTTGCACGGACATAAAAACAACAATCGGACCAAAACCGCCGGTCGTATTTAAAAGCAAAAAGAAAAAAGAAATCTTATAAAATCAGCTGATACTTATTTAATTTCTTTTAAAAAATAATTAGGGTATTAGTAATCAGTAGAATTTTTATCCCCATATTGCGGAATGTGACTTGGATTTTGAATTTGATAAATTGGTGTTGGCAACGCTTGTCCTCGCCGGCGGATATCGTCATATGTTTGTATTACCGCGTGTGACGCCGCGATCAACGCCTGCATTTCAAGCGAACGCCTGTAAAATCGCTTCTCTGTAAACGCTCTCATATAACGCCATTTGTTTGAATTTAGTGCGCGCAGCTACGCCGCACGCGACGCTCGACGCCCCGCGTCTCTGTAAACGAGCACTAATACTAATGGGTCCTAAATTGTGAGCTACTTTTGATTCCAGTAATAGGTATGGCAAAATTGCTTGAACGCACAGAACTACGCACGTAGGTACTATCTGATACGATATTGCGTTCAGTTTGCCATAGAATACACTGCCATAAGATATGATGTGCGGATTGTTCGTATTCAAAATCAGCTGTAGAACTATGACAGAAAGGTGAAGCCACAAGCCTAAAGGAAAATAATTTACTCTTAAAGTTGCCATGACCTGTGAAAAATTGGACAACACCTCTAGCCATGCCTTTTTCAGCCGCTCACGAACGGATGGAAAAACTGTAGTGGTAACGGCCTTTGATGGAATTTTTCCAATTATAATCCATGGTCCGGAACGAGAGACGGGAATCGCAGGGCGAAACCGTAGGTGCGGGCCTGCGGATGACGAGCGGTGGATGAATCGCCATCCGATAAGGACCAGGCCCGGGTTGACGGCGCGTTGTGTTCCACGCGCGCCTCAAAGAGATGTTAGCATAATTGACGGAGCCCGCTAGGGCCAGTGCCTGCCAGGGTTGCGGAATTTATTCGAAAGAATTACTGCGGCCATGGAGCATGGAGCACATGTGGGCTTTAATCAGTAAGTCTGACACTCCCTTCCGCAACACCAAAAAGGAATAAGTCATTTGATGATTTAATAACCAAAAAAAAGGGGGTGCGCCCAGCAATTTAATCTGCGCGTCTCAGTGAGTGCACAGCCTTACATATCAATTTTTTTTTTATGGCCAACTCTAGCTGCGAGGACTGATAAGAAATATAATATGCCTATTTTGGGAATACCCAAGTGAAAAATATTTTAGGAAAGGTTTAATTTTTTATTTCGGATAGTCCGACTACGTAAAATACACGTTATCATGCGGCGACATTACGACCTCCAACCGCTCAATAGACAGCTACCGATAAACTTCGGGGTAGTCAAATTCACAGTACGTGCAGCTTTAAATACTACTTAGCTTTTGCTAGCCGCTTCGACCGGGAAAGTTAGAAATTATCCCATGGGAACGTACTCCCAGTAGGTATAAAATTTTGTACTTATGTTAATCCAAGTTGTAAACTAAATCTTGCTCTACTTATTTGGGATCGGGTCTCCTCACTTTCCTGCGCCAAGTCAAACGATGTTGGGTTGTTCTTTCGTTCAATTGGGCTTTCTTAAGGTCTAGAAGGGAGTGCTCGTTATACACTTTACCTTGAGTGTTTACGGGTATACGTGGGTCACACAGCAGGCAAGTAAGTGGACGTCATTTTTGGCATGCGACGTTTATCCTGTGATTCATATCTACGTCGGCATCGGGTGTAAGTATGGATCCTAGATATTTATAGATATAGAATCACTGGAATCACTGCACCAAAAAGCATCTCTATGGTCTCACCTGTGTGAACTTGGCACCCGACTTTTTTTTTCTTTTTCTTTTTTAGGTTTTTTTGATAGATTTCGATAAGTAGTGGATAGTAGTGAAGCTAACTTCGTTAGTAGTTCAGCCGAAAAAAAAAAAAATAATAAAAAAAAATGTCATCCCCCGACATTGCAAAAAATTACTTTTTCCAGCTGATTATTATAGGTAAACGTACGTAGTGGATTGTAGTGCAGTTTTTTTCGTTTGTAGTTAAACAGAAAAAAAAATAAAAATAAAAAGTGATGGCAAGAAATACGACATCAACGTAAAATAAAATAAAAATCGTTTAGAAACTATATGACTATAAATAGCATAAAATAAATAACAGAAAATTACAGACAGACGCTAAAAGAGGTTAGTAGTAGACGTATTTTTGTGAATAGTAGATAAGAAATAGATTTAGAGCGATCGACTTAAGTATTTTTTTTTTTTTATTGAAAACGGCACAATAACTACCGATACCTAATAAATGATTTCCATAAACGATAAAAATTACTGCGAAACGTACTCAGAGGTATGAAGTGGACAACTTTTCGTTTGTAGTAGGAAAGAAATTGAAAAAAAGCGATCAAATTGAGTAGTTTTTTTTTTTCAAATAATTTTCGACGGCTAAGTTCCGGTAGGAGGAATAAACAATTACTACAAACGCTAAAAATGACTACGAGACCTTCGCAAAACTTTGTAGTGGACAAATTTTCGTTTGTAGTAAAACGGAGATTGAAAAAAAGCGATCAAATTGACTAAAGTTTTATTTCAAACTATTTTCGACACAATTATTTCCGGTAGGAGGAATATACGATTACTACAAATGCTGAAAATGACTGAAAGACCTTCATAGAGGTTTGTAGTGGACAAATTTTCGATTGTAGTAGAAAGGAAATTTTAAAAAAAAGGATCAATTTGACTAAAGTCTTTTTTTTCAAATAAATTTCGACATAATTAGTTCCGAAAGGAGGAAGATACGATTACTACAAACACTGAAAATGACTGAGAGACCTTCGAAGAGGTTTGTAGTGGACAAATTTTCGTTTGTAGTAGACAGGAAATTGAAAAAAAAACGATCAATTAGACTAAAGTTTTTTTTCAAACCATTTTCGACAGAATAAAATCCAGTACGATGAATATACGATAACTACAAATGCTAAAAATTACTGAGAGACCTTCGTAGAGGTTTTTAGTTAACGAATTTTTGTTTGTAGTAGAACGGAAATTGAAGAAAAGCAATTAATTTGACTAAAGTTTTTTTTTTTACTATTTTCGACTGAATTATTTCCGGTAGGAGCAATATACGATTACTACAAACGCTGAAAATGACTGAGAGACCTTCGTAGAGGTTTGTAGTGAACTAATTCTTGTTTGCAGTAGAACGGAAATGAAAAAAAAGCGATCAATTTGACTAATTTTTTTTTGTCAAATTAATTTCGACATAATTAGTTCCGGTAGGAGGAATATAGGATTACTACAAACGCTGAAAATGAGTGAGAGATCTTCATAGAGGTTTGTAGTGGAAAAAATTTCGTTTGTAGTAGAACGAAAATTGAAGAAAAGCGATCAATTTGGCTAAAGTTTTTTTTTTCAAACTAATTGACATAATTAGTTCCGGAAGGAGGAAGATACGATTACAACAAACGCTGAAAATGACTGAGAGACCTTCATAGAGGTTTGTAGTGGACAAATTTTTGTTTGTAGTAGACCGGAAATGGAAGAAAAGCGATCGATTTGTCTAAAGTTTTTTTTTTACTATTTACGACAGAATTGTTTCCAGTAGGAGGAATATACGATTACTACAAACGCTGAAAATTACTGAAAAACCTTCGTAGAGGTTTGTAGTGGAAAAAAATTCGTTTGTAGTAGAACGGAAATTGAAGCAAAGCGATCAATTTGGCTAAAATTTTTTTTTTCAAACTAATTGACATAATTAGTTCCGGTAGGAGGAAGATACGATTACTACAAACGCTGAAAATGACTGAGAGACCTTCATAGAGGTTTGTAGTGGACAAATTTTTGTTTGTAGTAGACCGGAAATGGAAGAAAAGCGATCAATTTGTCTAAAGTTTTTTTTTTACTATTTTCGACAGAATTGTTTCCAGTAGGAGGAATATACGATTACTACAAACGCTGAAAATGACTGAAAAACCTTCGTAGAGGTTTGTAGTGGACAAATTTTCGTTTGTAGTACAACGAAAATTGAAGAAAAGCGATCAATTTGACTAAAGTTTTTTTTTCAAACTAATTGACATAATTAGTTCCGGTAGTAGGAAGATACGATTACTACAAACGCTGAAAATGACTGAGAGATCTTCATAGAGGTTTGTAGTGGACAAATTTTTGTTTGTAGTAGACCGGAAATTGAAGAAAAGCGATCAATTTTTCTAAAGATTTTTTTTTACTATTTTCGACAGAATTGTTTCCAGTAGGAGGAATATACGATTACTACAAACGCTGGAAATGACTGAGAGACCTTCATAGAGGTTTGTAGTGGACAAATTTTTGTTTGTAGTAGACCGGAAATTGAAGAAAAGCGATCAATTTGGCTAAAGTTTTTTTTTTTCAAATTAATTGACATAATTAGTTCCGGTAGGAGGAAGATACGATTACTACAAACGCTGAAAATGACTGCGAGATCTTCATAGAGGTTTGTAGTGGACAAATTATTGTTTGTAGTAGACCGGAAATTGAAGAAAAGCGATCAATTTTTCTAAAGTTTTTTTTTTACTATTTTCGACAGAATTGTTTCCAGTAGGAGGAATATACGATTACTACAAACGCTGGAAATGACTGAGAGACCTTCATAGAGGTTTGTAGTGGACAAATTTTTGTTTGTAGTAGACCGGAAATTGAAGAAAAGCGATCAATTTGGCTAAAGTTTTTTTTTTCAAATTAATTGACATAATTAGTTCCGGTAGGAGGAAGATACGATTACTACAAACGCTGAAAATGACTGAGAGATCTTCATAGAGGTTTGTAATGGACAAATTATTGTTTGTAGTAGACCGGAAATTGAAGAAAAGCGATCAATTTTTCTAAAGTTTTTTTTTTACTATTTTCGACAGAATTGTTTCCAGTAGGAGGAATATACGATTACTACAAACGCTGGAAATGACTGAGAGACCTTCATAGAGGTTTGAAGTGGACAAATTTTTGTTTGTAGTAGACCGGAAATTGAAGAAAAGCGATCAATTTGACTAAAGTTTTTTTTTCAAACTAATTGACATTATTAGTTCCGGTAGGAGGAAGATACGATTACTACAAACGCTGAAAATGACTAAGAGACCTTCATAGAGGTTTGTAGACGGCAAATTTTCGTTTGTAGTAGAACGGAAATTGAAGAAAAGCGATCAATTTGTCTAAAGTTTTTTTTTACTATTTTCGACAGAATTGTTTCCAGTAGGAGGAATATACGATTACTACAAACGCTGAAAATGACTAAGAAACCTTCGTAGAGGTTTGTGGTCGACAAATTTTCGTTTGTAGTACAACGGAAATTGAAGAAAAGCGATCAATTTGACTAAAGATTTTTTTTTCAAACTAATTGACTTAATTAGTTCCGGTAGGAGGAAGATACGATTACTACAAACGCTGAAAATGACTGAGAGACCATCGTAGAGGTTTGTAGTGGACAAATTTTCGTTTGTAGTACAACGGAAATTGAAGAAAAGCGATCAATTTGACTAAAGTTTTTTTTTACTATTTTCGACAGAATTGTTTCCAGTAGGAGGAATATACGATTACTACAAACGCTAAAAATGACTAAGAAACCTTCGTAGAGGTTTGTGGTAGACAAATTTTCGTTTGTAGTACAACGGAAATTGAAGAAAAGCGATCAATTTGACTAAAGTTTTTTTTTCAAACTAATTGACATAATTAGTTCCGGCAGGAGGAAGATACGATTACTACAAACGCTGAAAATGAAATCTTGAAATTTGCCCACTAAAAACCTCTATGAAGGTCACTTAGTCATTTTCAGCGTTTGAAGTAATCGTATATTCCTCCTACTGGAAACAATTCTGTCGAAAATAGTAAAAAAAAAACTTTAGACAAATTGATCGCTTTTCTTCAATTTCCGGTCTACTACAAACAAAAATTTGTCCACTACAAACCTCTATGAAGTTCTCTCAGTCATTGTCAGCGTTTGTAGTAGTCGTATATTCCTCCTACTGGAACTAATTATGTCAATTAGTTTGAAAAAAAAAAACTTTAGCCAAATTGATCGCTTTTCTTCAATTTCCGGTCTACTACAAACAAAAATTTGTCCACTACAAACCTCTATGAAGGTCTCTCAGTCATTTCCAGCGTTAGTAGTAATCGTATATTCCTCCAACTGGAAACAATTCTGTCGAAAATAGTAAAAAAAAAACTTTAGAAAAATTGATCGCTTTTCTTCAATTTCCGGTCTACTACAAACAAAAATTTGTCCACTACAAACCTCTATGAAGATCTCTCAGTCATTTTCAGCGTTTGTAGTAATCGTATCGTCCTCCTACCGGAACTAATTATGTCAATTAGTTTGAAAAAAAAAACTTTAGCCAAATTGATCGCTTTTCTTCAATTTCCGTTGTACTACAAACGAATTTTTTTCCACTACAAACCTCTATGAAGATCTCTCAGTCATTTTCAGCGTTTGTAGTAATCGTATCTTCCTATACCGGAACTAATTATGTCAATTAGTTTGAAAAAAAAACTTTAGTCAAATTGATCGCTTTTCTTCAATTTTCGTTGTACTACAAACGAAAATTTGTCCACTACAAACCTCTACGAAGGTTTTTCAGTCATTTTCAGCGTTTGTAGTAATCGTATATTCCTCCTACTGGAAACAATTCTGTCGAAAATAGTAAAAAAAAAACTTTAGACAAATTGATCGCTTTTCTTCCATTTCCGGTCTACTACAAACAAAAATTTGTCCACTACAAACCTCTATGAAGGTCTCTCAGTCATTTTCAGCGTTTGTAGTAATCGTATCTTCCTCCTTCCGGAACTAATTATGTCAATTAGTTTGAAAAATAAACTTTAGTCAAATTGATCGCTTTTCTTCAATTTCCGTTGTACTACAAACGAAAATTTGTCTACTACAAACCTCTACGATGGTCTCTCAGTCATTTTCAGCGTTTGTAGTAATCGTATCTTCCTCCTACCGGAACTAATTATGTCAATTAGTTTGAAAAAAAAAACTTTAGCCAAATTGATCGCTTTTCTTCAATTTCCGTTCTACTACAAACGAATTTTTTTCCACTACAAACCTCTATGAAGATCTCTCAGTCATTTTCAGCGTTTGTAGTAATCGTATCTTCCTCCTACCGGAACTAATTATGTCAATTAGTTTGAAAAAAAAAACTTTAGCCAATTTGATCGGTTTTCTTCAATTTCCGTTCTACTACAAACGAAATTTTTTCCACTACAAACCTCTATGAAGATCTCTCAGTCATTATCAGCGTTTGTTGTAATCGTATCTTCCTCCTACCGGAACTAATTATGTCAATTAGTTTGAAAAAAAAACTTTAGTCAAATTGATCGCTTTTCTTTAATTTCCGTTCTACTACAAACGAAAATTTGTCCACTACAAACCTCTACGATGGTCTTTCAGTCATTTTCAGCGTTTGTAGTAATCGTATCTTCCTCCTACCGGAACTAATTATGTCAATTAGTTTGAAAAAAAAAACTTTAGTCAAATTGATCGCTTTTCTTCAATTTCCGTTGTACTACAAACGAAAATTTGTCCACTACAAACCTCTATGAAGGTATCTCTGTCATTTTCAGTGTTTGTCGTAATCGTATCTTCCTCCTACCGGAACTAATTATGTCGAAATTAATTTGACAAAAAAACATTAGTCAAATTGATCGCTTTATTTTCATTTCCGTTCTACTGCAAACAAGAATTTGTTCACTACAAACCTCTACGAAGGTCTCAGTCATTTTCAGCGTTTGTAGTAATCGTATATTGCTCCTACCGGAAATAATTCAGTCGAAAATAGTAAAAAAAAAACTTTAGTCAAATTAATTGCTTTTTTTCAATTTCCCTTCTACTACAAACGACAATTTGTCCACTACAAACCTCTATGAAGGTTTCTCAGTCATTTTCATCGTTTGTAGTAATCGTATCTTCCTCCTATCGGAACTAATTATGTCGAAATTAGTTTGAAACAAACTTTAGTCAAATTAATCGCTTTTCTTCAATTTCCGTTCTACTACAAACGAAAATTTGTCCATCACAAACCTCTATGAAGGTCTCTTACTCCTTTTTAAGCATTTGTAGTAATCGTATCTTCCTCCTACCGGAAATAATTGTGTCGAAAATAGTTTGAAAAAAAAGACTTTAGTCAAATTGATCGCTTTTTAAAATTTTCTTTCTACTACAATCGAAAATTTGTCCACTGCAAACCTCTATGAAGGTCTCTCAGTCATTTTCAGCATTTGTAGTAATTGTATATTCCTCCTACCGGATATAATTGTGTCGAAAATAGTTTGAAATAAAACTTTAGTCAATTTGATCGCTTTTTTTTCAATCTCCGTTTTACTACAAACGAAAATTTGTCCACTACAAAGTTTTGCGAAGGTCTCGTAGTAATTTTCAGCGTTTGTAGTAATCGTTTATTCCTCCTACCGGAACTTAGCCGTCGAAAATTATTTAAAAAAAAAAAACTTTACTCAATTTGATCGCTTTTTTTCAATTTCTTTCCTACTACAAACGAAAAGTTGTCCACTTCATACCTCTGAGTACGTTTCGCAGTAATTTTTATCGTTTATGGAAATCATTTATTAGGTATCGGTAGTTATTGTGCCGTTTTCAATCAAAAAAAAAAAATACTTAATTCGATCGCTCTAAATCTATTTCTTATCTACTATTCACAAAAATACGTCTACTACTAACCTCTTTTAGCGTCTGTCTGTAATTTTCTGTTATTTATTTTATGTTATTTTTAGTCATATAGTTTCTAAACGATTTTTATTTTATTTTAAGTTGATGTCGTATTTCTTGCCATCACTTTTTATTTTTAATTTTTTTTCTGTTTAACCACAAACGAAAAAAACTGCACTACAATCCACTACGTACGTTTACCTATAATAATCAGCTGGAAAAAGTATTTTTTTGCAATGTCGGGGGATGACATTTTTTTTTTATTTTTTTTTTTTTTTCGGCTGAACTACTAACGAAGTTAGCTTCACTACTATCCACTACTTATCGAAATCTATCAAAAAAACCTAAAAAAGAAAAAGAAAAAAAAAGTCGGGTGCCAAGTTCACACAGGTCTATGGTCTCTGGTGCAGTGTTTCCGCTGTAAGGTAATTTCAAAAACTCAGCCGGTCGAGTCTATGAACATGTCATAGTGAAGGCTTGGGTGAAGTGATCACGAAGTGAGCAGTCAATCCAAGTAATCAAGATGGAATGACAGCTCACTTCAGTTTTGCTCTGCAGAATCGCACTGCAGTTTTGCTCCTGTTCACTTTTAAGCCGTATTTTTCGGCGCCCACTTATTTAAAAGTTGTTATTGGCAGCCAGAACTATATCATCTGCATATAGCATGGTCCAAGGCAGCAGAGAAGGAATATCCCTGGTGAGGTAGTTCAAAACCGGATTAAACAAAAGTGGGCTGAGCACGAAGATGAACACATAGGTTATACTTTGAACTCAAAAGCGTTTCTAACACATGCTAAGCTTCGAGCTTCTGTGCTGGCATTGTTGTACATGTCTTGTACTAGTTCGACGTAGTATTCAGGTACAAGTTGGGCACAAAAAGCCTGTCTTACTAGTTTACGAGGTTCTCGATCGAAGTAAACGTAAGGTTCACACCTCACCTTAAAAGGGAGTGTTTAATTTTATTTGCAAGAACAAATAAGTAACTACTCAAATGACGCTTAAGATGCAACACATAACACAAAACTTTTTTACTAAAAACGTACCTATACGACTTCCAAAAACAAAACACTACAAAGTATAAAATTACTATAATTTCGGAAGTCGGAGTTTTTGGTAATTTCGTTTTTTTGACACCGACTCGATTATATTTTTTTTTAAGTTTTCACTTTTTAGTGGTACTTGCGTACCCATTCACAAGTACCCGCGTGATGTTATGTTATGAACTGGGGCCTATTGAATAAAACTTACTTAGTGCTTTCGGTGTAAAGGTCTCGTCAATACGAATGAAATAAGCCCAAACACTTAGTAGTTCCTACATAGCGATGTGGAGTTCCCTTGATTCTCTGTCGTCTCCATCATCAGGTCTGATCCAAACCTTCATTGTTTAGTAGTATCATCCGATACACACATGAATGTTAAGTTTTTACCAGATGCGTGTCTACAATTTTCGAGAGTTGCCCTCGATTTCTCAGGGTTTCCAACATTAGATCCTGACTTGGTGCCAATAGGACAACCTCAGCAGCATACCCTTTCAAATAAAAATAAAACAATTCATCGAAATCGGTTCATAAATGTCAAAGTTATCCGCGAACACACATAAAAATATATATATACTAGCACTTCGCCTACTCCGCGAACTTCATCTCCCCAATACCCTCTTAAAGGGTAATGTGTAAATTACTTATTAATAGACTTAACGTAGGGCAGTTCACTCAAACTGGAACATTTTTCTTAATTAGAGTATTTTATACCCGTCATGACTTTCAAACGAAAGGTCCGATTTTAATAATTTACATGTACATAATCAAACTTAATTATGAAATAATTTAAATAGGTAAGGATTAATATCATGATACTAAAATCACCACTATTCCATTTCACCCGGGTTTTGATTGAATAATTTGAACAAAAAGCGGCCATTGTGACTTATATAAATAAATAAATAGTTAGAAATTCACCCTTGCGGATTTTTTTGTAGATATTGATGTCTTCTATAAAACTGTAGTAAGTACATCACTTTGCTCTATTGTCAATAGTTTCCGCAGCGTACGCGATACAAGGATCTTTTTTGGTATTTTTTTCAGACCTTGAATGTTATTGCTAACTGCTTTAATTTATAATTGGCATTGGGCGTTCAAATAGCCTTAGAATATATAATGTTGCGTGTGAAAGCTAGCTACGTACCCACGGGAAGGTCTGCCATCTACCCAGCCATGCTATGTTGTGTCTATAGTATATGATAATTATGGCTAGAATATGTTTATGTCATTGGATCACCACCGATCGAACAAACAGGAAAGACTACATTTAATTATAAGACAGACTTAATTGACAATTTTTATATATTTACATTACTTTGATCGGTCCTACAGGCAGGTACTGCTGTTAAGCTTTTTCCGATAACGAAAAAAAAAGTAATAACCTAGGTAGTTACTGTCGTATTTCCGGAAAATTTAGCAAGTTATTAAAAACATATTAATAGGTAGGTAGGCAAATTCCTATAAGAATAATGGTGGGCACTGTTTCAGAGCTGTATTTAATTCGGTACCCAACTATCCTCATATGCGCGTATATATCAACTCCTGCAATAAGGTGTTGCGGAGGGCTCGGTTTGACCACATTAGCCGAATAGGGAACAAACTTGCCTCATACCCAGCAGGTAGTAAAGCTTTTGGTCCCTAACTAAGTCGGTCGAATCGAACTTCTGCCGCCCCTCACTACCACCACTGCTGAGGCCCAATGAGTCGCTGGCCCACTCCGATGAGCACATTCGCATTCATCAGATTGACGTTCTTCGGGTATTGCGTAACCTAGACGTGAATAAGGCTAGTGGCCCCGACGGGATACCGGCAATTGTTTTGAGGACTTGTGCGCCTGAGTTGTCTCCAATCTTGACACGCCTATTTCGCCTTTCGTTTGAGACTGGAAAAGTACCGAATGCTTGGAAGCAAGCTAACGTGCAGCCCGTGCCCAAGAAGGGTAGTCGAGCTGACCCGTCGAATTAAAGACCCATCTCAATAACATCCATACTCTGTAAGAGTATGGAACGCGCGCTGAATCGTAAGCTCCTAGCATAACTAGAATAGAATAGAATAGAATACTCTTTATTATGTACACCATATAAGTTACAGAAAAGATAGATGAGAAACATTACATAGGGTGACACAATGGGCGGCCTTATAGCTAAAAGCGATCTTTTCAAGACAACCTTTGGATGGATTTTAAAGAAAAAAAGGAGATACAGTACTGTAGGTAGTCTTAGGTGTACTATTTATACAAACATCAATACATACTAAATAGATAAATTTATACAGTGATAATTGTGAAACAATAGCAGAGAACTCTAGTAACAGACACTTTAAAGAGAGAGAGATAGTGGTTCTTGACCAAAGTTTTAAAAATGGACAAAGATTGAGCCCGCCTTGGCGACACAGGCAAGGCAATCCATAACCTCACCACTTGAATCGTGAAAGAATTGTCATAGAAGGTGGTGGAATGCATCGGCATTTCTAGTCTCAAGTTTTCCGATGACCTCAGATATCTATTATGTGTGTCATGAAGGAACTTGAATCGTTCTTTAAGGTAAGAGGGGGTTGTAGGATTGAACAGAATACTGTAGAGCAGAAATAAAATATGAGAATCCCGGCGAAGACGTATGGGAAGCCACTTGAGTTTTGTCCGAAATTCAGAAATGTGATCATATTTACGCAAGCCAAATATAAATCTTATACAAAGGTTTTGAAGACGCTCAAGTTTATCTAGTTATGCCTGAGTGAGATCGAGATAACTGACATCAGCATAGTCAAGGATGGGAAGCAGAAGGGACTGTGCAAGCGCAGTTTTAGTGGCAGTAGGAAGGAAGTTCCGCAATTGTCTAAGGGACCTGGCAGATGCAAAGATTTTGCGGCTTACGTCCTGGAGCTGTGGACCCCAAGACAGATGTTTATCGATCCAAACCCCAAGATTCTTAACTTTCTCACTTAAAGGAATTGAAGTTCCATTAAACTGAACCTGGGGAAGTTGTGATCAATTTACTTTCGGAAACATCCTAAAGCTACCTACAACAATGACTTGGGTCTTTGATGGATAAACCCGCAGACCATTGGCCTCACTCCACTCACTAATTGTAGCCAAATCCTTGTTTATTGCATTCATTGCATCAACTAAGTTTGCAAGGTCAGCTTGTTGGTAGATTTGCAAATCGTCTGCATAAAGGTGGTAGGATGAGAGAAAGTTTTTGGAGATAGCGTTTATAAATATTGCGAAGAGTAAGGGAGATAAAACGCCACCCTGAGGTACACCGGCAGTTGTATAACACCAGGAAGAGTTAAATTCTTCTATGCATATACGTTGCCGGCGGCCATACAGGTAACTGCGAAACCAGTCAATCACCGTCGGAGATATGTTAAGCGAGCGAAGTATGCCAAGCAAGATGTCGAAATCGACAGTATTGAAGGCATTACTAAAGTCTAGCAAGCAAAGAACCGTCAGATTACCGCGCTCCATGCCTAATCGTATATCATCGGTTACGTTCACTAATGCTGAAGCGGTGCTATGACCAGGACGAAATCAGGATTGATAAGGATTCAGCAGACTATTCTTACAAAGAAAAGCACTAAGCTGATTGTGGACAAGGCGTTCGAGGACTTTGGATAGGAAAGGCAAGATGGAAATAGGACGGTATTCGGAAAAAGATGTAGGATAAGAAGCGAATGATATCGTTAGCGACCGACAATACGGGTTCCGCCAAAATCGATCTACTGGGGATCTTCTAGCGTATGCCATTCACATCTGGAGTGAGGCCATAGAGAAGCACGGGGAGGCACTCTCCCTTGATATCTCGAAGGCCTTCGACAGGGTCTGGCACGATAGCTTTATTAGTAAGCTTCCTTCCTTCGGTCTGCCCGCCGGATTGTGTGATTGGATTGCAGATTTCCTGAGGAATCGGTCTATCTGAGTGGTCATCGATGGCTGCTCGTCTGGACTGCTGGATATTAATGCCGGGGTTCCTCAGGGGTCGGTGCTCTCGGCAACATTGTTCCTGCTGCATATTATTGATCTGCTAAAACCCAGTACCTTTGGGTATGCAGACGACAGCACTGTTGCTGAGAGATACGTGTCCGACGCACGAGCTGGTGGGTCGCAGATCCGGTCTCTCCGGGAGGCTATGGTTAAGCGCTTGAACTTGTCCTTACAGGCTGTCTCTGAATGGGGCGATGCCAATTTGGTCAAGTTCAATGCTGCTAAGACCCAAGCGTGTCTTTTTTCCGCTAAAAGGAGCCAATTCCACCCAGCTCCATCTTTTCGTGGTATAGCCGTGCCGATAACCGACCGACTTGAGCTTCTTGGTGTTACGTTAACATCTACCCTCAATTTTGGCCCTTTCATAGAGGCAAAGGCTCAAATGGCTGCCAGAAAGTTGGGGGTCCTAGCAAAGGTGAGACGGTACTTCACGCCGGAACAGCTGCTCAAGCTCTATCAAGCGCAAGTTCGTTCGTGTATGGAGTACTGCTCTCATCTTTGGAACGGATCTGCCAAATACCAGCTTGATGCCCTTGAGTTAGTTGAGAAACGAGCCCAGAGGATCATCGGTAATGACAGGCTCGTCGAGTCGAAGCTCCAAAGTCTTGAGCATCGACGCCGAGTTGCTGGCCTGTCGGTTTTCTATCGGTTGCATTTTGGGGAGTGTGCGACGGAATTGCATGATTTAATTCCGCCAAGCCCGTTCCATCATCGGACCACAAGACGAATGGCGATGCGCCACCGGTACATGGTGGACATCCCACCGACACGCACTAAACGTTTTGCGAACACATTCATAGTGCGTATAGCTAAGGAGTGGAATTCCCTGCCTGAGTCTGTGTTTCCAGATAGCTACAACCTGGGAGTCTTTAAGACAAGAGTGAATAGGTTGCTTCTAGGCAAACGTGCTCCATCTTCGACCGCATCATTGCTTACCATCAGGTGAGATTGTGGTCAAACGTATGCCTATACATAGTAAAAAAAAAAACATGAAATTATTTGAAATGGTACAGGAAAATATTTCTTGGTGCTTATTTTTTGTAAATCGCGATGCGCCAAATATTTGAACGCTTCACTTTTTGAATAATATTCTCTTAGGTCAGACGGGTTATCGGCGTCGTGGTATAAAAGACAGTATTCTAAAAAAAAATCGGCATTTACTCGTCTGGTCTTATAGTTATCTCATCATCTGTGATAAATATTTCGTACTACTTAATAAAGAAAATGAAGGCGTTTTTGGTGAGTCAACTGTGGTTATTTTTTGTAACCGTAGCTATTAGATAGCTTTTTGTAAAGTCTGTAAAATTACATACCATCTTTTGTTTTTTGTAGGCCTGCTCTTGTGTCCCGCTGCTGGACAAAGGCCTCCCCTTTCTCCTTCCAAATCTCTCGGTCTTGGGCGATCTCTGGCCAATTTTGTCAACTGCCTAACAAACAGAAATGTTTTTTGATTTAGCTAGTTAGTTTGTTATTAAATAACTCATTTGAACTGGAAAAATATTGAAAAAGTTTTTGTTTTTTTGCTTTTAGGCGCATTATTTATTAATAATTCACTTTATCTACATACTTCTTGTAGGTACAGTAGCGGTGATGTAATTATAAACGGTATACTTTTCATTTTTTAGTTTAAAAAAATACACGCGGAAATGAACAGTAGGTATATGTACCTAAAATTATTCTGCCTTTGAATTCCCAACTGTTAAATTGAGATTTTAATTAGCTGATTAGAGCTGCTATGCCAAGTGTCGTGTCTTACTGTCTGTGTATTGTTTAATGTGGTTTATAAACCCACCTGATTATGAGGTGACGATTGTGAAGTTATCCTTAATCATTGTTTATATCACACTCGCACTGAAACCGCCTGATCCACGATGTATGGTGTTTAAAAGCAGAAATAACACTGTCACTGGTTTAACTACTCATCTAAATTGACTTTATGAAATTTACCTCGAAAAAATACACTTTAATTAAAATTAAAATGCACAGAGCGATATTTGACGCTTGTCGGTATTGCCAACTATCTCTATAATAATCTATATAATAAAAGAAATATTATGTATTCTGAAATATTTATTAGACGTTTTAATTGAATATTGACCTAAATATTTTATCAAGAACATTTTGATTTTAATATCATAATATCGGACCTAATTCAAATCCCTGAGGAACACCACAAAAATTTAACTCAAAATGAATACTAGAAATCTACAAAACACTCAGTAGTATAAATCTTATCTAATCAAAATATTTGTTTTAAATACAAAACGAGACAAAGTGACTTAGCAGACAAAAATACCACTACATTAAAATTGTTCCATGGATGAATTGACTCAAATGGCTAACTTAATTACATAATGTTACAAATGGACTCTATATTCTCATATGACCGATCTCAAAGATAACCTCTGGACTTAAAAAGTGACGGTGACCTCTAAGTTTGTGTCTACTTCATCAAGTTTTTAAATTATTCTCTTCTTAAAGAGTTATAGTGTTTTTTCACCCGGACTAGAAAAAAAAAATATCTTTGACGAAAAACAAATTCCACAAAAACGATTGATGTAGACATCTTTTGCGGTTTATAACTTTCCCAATTATTGCACTACCTATAGATAAGGTAACGTTTAAAACTATAACTCAATAAGTTTTTGAGTAAAGTCCGATAACCTACGATAACACAGGTCATTTAAAAAAAAAGCGACTCTTGGTCGATTTTTTTTAAATGACGACTTTAAAATGGCGACTTCGCGGTTCCGAACGAATTTTTTTTTACATTTTTTTATCACTATAGAATTCATTTAATGGTCATTTTTCGTCTAATCTATACTAATATTATAAAGAAGAAAGATTTGTTTGTTTGTTTGAATTGAATAGGCTCCGAAACTACTGGACCGATTTGAAAAAATCTTTTAGCATTGGTTAGCTACCTCCTCGAAACCTATCCTCCTGCAGCGGGGTGTGAGGCAGGGAGACGTCATTTCTCCGAAACTGTTTACAGCCGCAATGGAGGATGTCTTCAAGGTTTTGGATTGGAGAAGGCTAGGCATTAATGTCAATGGCGAGTACATCAGTCACCTTCGATTTGCCGACGATATAGTCATCATGGCTGAGACTACGGAGGACCTCAGTACAATGCTCGATGACCTCAGTAGAGCTTCCGAAAGGGTGAGTCTCAAAATGAACATGGACAAAACCAAGATCATGGTAAATACCCATGTAGCACCCACTCCCATCAAGTTCGAAAACTCCACGAAGTTGTAGACGAGTACGTCTACCTAGGACAAACGGTCCAGCTAGGTAGGGCCAACTTCGAGAAAGAGGTCAACCGTCGAATCCGACACGACTGGGCAGCGTTCGGGAAGTTGCGCGGTATCTTCTCGTCCCACATACCACAGTGTCTCAAGATGAAAGTCTATGATCAGTGCGTGTTGCCAGTGCCATGACATACGGAACTGAAACGTGGTCGCTTACAATGGGCCTCATCAGAAGGCTCAAAGTCACTCAAAGGGCAATGGAGAGGGCAATGCTTGGAATTTCCTTGCGTGATCGAATCAGGAATGATGATATCCGCAAGAGAACCAAGGTTACCGACATAGCCCGAAGGATCGCTAAACTAAAGTGGCAGTGGGCAGGGCATATTGCTCGCAGAACAGATGGTCGATGGGGCCGAAAAGTTCTGGAGTGACGACCGCGTACCGGAAGATGTAACTTTGGAAGGCCTCCCACAAGGTGGACCGATGACCTGGTGAAGGTCGCGGGTAGCCGATGGATGCGAGATGCACAGGACCGGTCGTTATGGCGACGCTTGGGGGAGGCCTATGTCCAGCAGTGGACGTCTTTCGGCTGATATGATGATGTTGATGATTCGATAGCTACATTATCAAGGAGTAACATAGGCTATATATTATCCTCGTACTCCCACGGGAACGAAAACTACGCGGGTGAAACCGCGTGACGTCCACTAGTTTCTTGAATAACTTCAAAACTGCTTATTTTAAAATTATGAAAAATGCATAATTAAAACCCTCACAGAAAGCACTTTCATTTGATATGTCACACGATATTGTTTAAAAAACTTTTTTTTTAATTTTCTTGTTTGACCCCCAAAAGTGACCCCATACTAAAAAAATTAAAATTTACGTAACGCTTCCGTGTTTGGGTCACAGAAGTCCATATGTGTACCAATTTCAATAGAATCGGTCCAGTGGATCCAGAGAAAACCGCCTGTGACAGACGGACTGACAGACAGACACCCGAGTGATCCTATAAGGGTTCCGTTTTTTGTTCGGAACCCTAAAAACCAAGGCTATGTGTGTGATAAGCAGATACCTATTTACACATGATTCAAATCTCGGAAACAGGTCATATTCAGCAGAAGTCCTTCACATAACAAATTTGTTGAGTATTTTTGAATGTGTTTATACATATATCGAAGTCTTTAGATACCTGTGGCTTGCTAATAATAACTTTATTAATTTGTCTTGGTAGATAAATAGTCAAATCTGTTCAAACAAAGCAATAGCAAACAAAGCAATAATTAAGTACATACTATACCTACTTATTTGCCGTAAAATGCTGCAACTTTGCCTGGATTTCTAGGGTTCCGAAAAAAAAAGGAACCCTTATAGAATCACTCGGGGTGTCTGTCTGTCCATCTGTCACAGCCAGTTTTCTCCGGACCCACAGGACCGATTCTGTTGAAAATTGGTACACATATGGACTTCTATGACCCAAACACGGACGCGTTACCCAAATCATAGATTTTTTAGTATGGGGGTCACTTTAGGGGTTCAAACTAGAAAATTAAAAAAAAAGATTTTTGAACAATATCGTATGACATATCAAATAAAAGGGCTTACTGTGAGGGTATATTTTATATTTTTTTCATAATTTTAAAATAAATGGTTTGGAAGTAATTCAAAAAATTAGACGAAAAATGAGCAGTCCCCCCCTTATTTCCGAAACTACAGAGCCCAAAATTTTGAAAAAAATGGAAATAATAAAGATTACAGGAAAATCTATTAGAAGTCTGTAGTGTTAAAATAACATGTTAAACAAACTTAATTCGTTCGGAACCCTTTGCACGCGAGTCCGACTCGCACTTGGCCAGTTTTGTTTCATGTTCGTATCTCTGAACATATTTATTATTTTGACTTCAAGTGAGTCTTAGATAGAAAATAGACCTTATATCTTGTCTCGTAGAACCCTAATCTTTGTAATTCACGCTGCTTTTGTGAATTACAAGTACTCAAGGACGTAGGCAAAGTTGTATGTAAAACACAACTTTGCCTAGAAGGATAACTCAATAAGTATTATGCTTATAGTTCCAGTATTTTTTTTCCATGTTCATGAGACACCGTGCTTGTCCACGCCAGTTTAATTAGTACAATGTAGCTATTTACTTTTTTATTACAGCTAATAGGCAAAGTTGTAGTAGGTACCATAAACTTTCCATGCAAAAATGTCGTTGACTGTAGAGTTAACCCAAAAAAATACTGATTCCATTTAGAATTTTTAATTCTATTTTCAAAGTCACAATTATTAATATAATCAACAATGATTTTTTATAACATGGTTTTATCAGAACAATATGTGTTTATGTTCGAATATTGTTTTATCGCAAATAACTTCAAATATAACACTTGCGTAAGCAATGTAACAAGATCTATCTTATTTATTTTGTTTCGCACAAGATCGCTTCTGGTTTTCTCGTGCTCCGTTTTTTGTTGTTTCCCATTTTTTTATTCAACTGCAATAGAATTAAGACTTGCTTTAGTACCTACCACACAATACAAGCCCCGAAGGGCTTTGCAGAAGTGTACCTACCTACTACAACACATTTTGCCAGCTATGTTTTTTTATTCCTTATAACGTTACTTTAAATTAATTAGCCAAACTTAGGTACCTACTAACAGCAGGTTTTGTGTTCAATAATTTTAGTTACTTTTTTAATGTTTAGTTACATCAGTTGTTCAAAAACTTTAACTAACATGTAACAGTGTTATTAAAAATTTAATCTCGCTGAAAGGAATTTAGAAAACAAAATTACCCAACAATGACATGTGTGTGAAGTTGCGCTAGTTAATTTAACGTAAAGTAATAAGCACTACTACTAGTGACTAGCATTTTGCTCGTTTTTCAGAGAAGCCTTTACACATCAGTGAGAACATAAAGACTGAATCAAATCATATTCAAATACATATATTATTGATAAAATCCAACCTGTGACAACCCTAGACCCAGGCAAAGTATCACTCAAGTTTCCAAAACAGTGTGCAACATTGCCTATCAAATGATACGAAAAAAGACAGCATTCTCTTACCTTCGCGAAAACACTGATATTGTAGTCACAATAGCAAAAGTTACAGAAAGCCACCCACTTGCAACGGTTTTTGTCACCCAACTGACCGAGTATCAATGAAGTTATAATAAAAAAAATAAAAAAATATATAAATATGTTGCCCTAATAACAAATAGTTCATACCAAATGGTAGAAAACGAGAAAAAAGTAAGCAAACCGGACATATTGGAAAATTGGGCATGGTTGGCAAAGTTCAGCGTTTTACGGTATACATTTTGTATAACTTCGATATTATATCAGGGGCGAGACCCTGAGACGAGTTTCTATCCAACATGGTGCTAATTTCGTAGAATATAGGTAGTTCTGGTATTATACTAAAATCCTACTGATCAGGATTATTCCTGACTAACTTTACATACTAACTAATCTTATCGACAAGATACCTAAATCATATCCGTATCACATATCAGCTGTCAATGCTTGGAAATTCAGATTAACTCTCATAGTTGCATCTGTTTGTTAATGAATCTGTGCTAAAACTAACGTGTTCGCCGTGTTCCAGGTTTTGTTCGCGTTGGCGCTGTTCGCCATGGCTACTGCTTTCCCGCATAGAGGTTTGCTTAACTATTTGATTATTATTATTCTACAAGGTGCCTTTTTAGTCGTCTTATAAAGGCGGCTCAGTTAATGTACCCAACATAATTCATTAATTTAAAAGTACGATAAAATTAAATAATGCATTATCAAAACAATGTCACCGTTCCATTTCGTGCCGTCTTTGGAACACAAGGCTTGGAATGTGCTCGCTCCTGGCTAGTACCTATTTATTCTTGAAATAATTTAAATGTTCATAAAAATCTTTTTTTTTATGTCTTTGGATAGATGAAGTGGGTTGCCGTTGTAAGACGACTAAAATGGTACCGTGTATAGACCATATTATTATTATTAAGTACTACTTAGTAGGTAGGCAGTCTTACCAACTAGTATCAATTGGCATCGTGTTACAGTGGTACCCAACTGATAAGGCGCGGCGTGAATCTTCGTTCGCACAGAAAAGAAAGTATGGCCCCGAAGATTTACGAAAGAAAGCAAACTTACAATCAATCTTAGATCACTACCATAAGGTTCAAAATATACTGCAGCTGTTAGTTCCGTCTCACTCGCATGTCACGTGCATGCCACGCGGCGCGCGCTAACATGGCGGCAGCTGCCGACCAATAGCGGTACAGGAAAAAGAATCGCGTTGCGTGGAGCGTGCCAATTAGTCAATAGCATATCCTGCGTTTTAAAAATTCATCTTCTGCGCAGTTACATCGGTAAGCCATATCAGTTGGGTACTACTGTACCCAGTTATTACTGGGTTGTGGAGGTCATTTAGGCAGTCGCTTGATACCTATAGAAACTGGTATTTTACCTGTAGGTATCCGGTTAGACTGGAAGTCGACTCTAACATAGATGGGAGAAGACAAGTCAGATCCATTTTGTAGATAGTTAAATAAAAATTAAGTAGGTAGGTACCTAGCAGCTTCATCAGTTTTATTGTGTTATGTCTTTCATGGGGAGTTTCAGTATTGATTGTGATTAGGTAGATAAATATGAGAGTCCGCGAATTATAGACTATGGGTAAAAGACTTTCCAGTATTTTCGAGGTTTCAACTACTGTAGTTTCTAATAAGTACCTACTTAGGTATACTTGCACTAAAGGGAGACCCCTTTACAGTCTCCCCAGGGACGTGCCCTAACAGGCGTTGCACAGAAGGGGTTCCGGAGTGGTCTTTTAAGAGGTAACGGGGCCCCTTCTATGTGCTGATGCTGATCACCGGGGTGGTTTTAGTGAGATAAAAATCCCACACTCCCTGGTCTTTACCCCAAAAGTCCAGGCGCCTTTTGAAGATTTCCCCACGAAAACATAAAAATGTATACTAAGATACTAAAAAGGTTTAGGTAGTTAAATAAAAGTGATGTGATGTGTGAGAAGGTGATGTGTGTTGATGTGTCTTTTTAATCTTTTTTATTTAAAACCTCAGTTTTAAAATAAAATGCAACTAAAAAAAAACAATGTACCTAAAATACCACCATTACCACCATTAGTATAAGCAGTAGTTTATTTATTCAGTATACGTAGATCCGTGAATAATAAAATTATTTGACGTGTAATAATTGGTTTCGAAGTTATGTAGCCATTGCAATGCCAAGAAACTGTATCAATGAGCACATTTTCTAAAACATATATTTTACATAACTATGTATACCTACATAGGTATGTATACATACATAATTTTATGCCAAAAACACTGTCCCGTCACCACACTTGTGAAAATTGATCTACTCAACAGTTAATTTCCTTGGTTTTACATTCATAAATCATTCGTGTAAACCTGCTGATTTATATGTTTCTAATGTACTTACTTCTATTCTTTAAGCCTCTTCTAAATGTTACTCTTATTCATCAAATCAGCCGAAGACGTCCACTGCTGGACATAGGCCTCCCCCAAGCGCCGCCAGAACGACCGGTCCTGTGCGTCTCGCATCCATCGGCTACTCGCGACCTTCACCAGGTCATCGGTCCACCTTGTGGGAGGCCTTTCAACGTTGCGTCTTCCGGTACGCGGTCGCCACTCCAGAACTTTTCGGCCCCATCAACCATCTGTTCTGTGAGCAATGTGTCCTGCCCACTGCCACTTTAGTTTGGCGATCCTTCGGGCTATGTCGGTAACCTTGGTTCTCTTGCGGATATCAACATTCCTGATTCAATCACGCAAGGAAACTCCAAGCATTGCCCTCTCCATTGCCCATTGAGAGACTTTGAGCCTTCTGATGAGGCCCATTGTGAGCATCACTGGCAACACGCACTGATCATAGACTTTCTTCTTGAGACATTGTGGTATGCGGGACGAGAAGATACCACGCAACTTCCCGAACGCTGCCCAGCCGAGTCGGATTCGACAGTTGACCTCTTTCTCGAAATTGGCCCTACCTAACTGGACTACTGATGTTATCTCCAGAACTCTATGTCCGACAAAGGCCTTCCATCGCGAGACATCGCCCTTTAGCCAGCCAAGTACGATCATTGAATTGAGTTTGTTGTTTTTGGACTGGAGCGACCTTTGTTTTTGCCGCAACCATTGCTATTTGTCGCTATTTCCCTTCTGTAACCTTACTGTACACTACACAAGACAACGCTTTTTCCGATGCGTCACATAATGCGTGTAATTCCCAATTCTTGTTTGTTTCTAACCCAAGCCATCGGTTAATTTTGAAAGGTTGCATTTTTGTTAACACAGTTTTTAGTGTTCTCCATTCCTTTTCAATACCATCTGGAACAGTATCATCCCATTCGATTTTGTATGGTAGGATAATATATATCCGGATTAATCACTTTGACTGTAAAATATATATCTAAAACTACATAAGCCTCTTTGACATGAAAAGGTTTTTGCCCATCGTGCTATTGCAGTTATAGGCTAAAAACGCGAAGACAATTAAATTGGTTAGCGCTATCGACAGACGCCTAGCGTGCATCTGTGCGGCTGTTTACGAACATTCTAGTACAATCCTTTTACTTCGCTACTCGCCAGGCTTTAAACAAGCCAACCCGGCCGGGGTTGCGGAATTAAACGAAGGGCATTTGAAGGACGGGGTTTTAGTCACACTCCGTCCTACTCCGCCTAGAGGGAGAAGATTCATTTGACGATTTTCCATCCACAAAAAAGGCTAAGGACTTTTTTTCGAAAACGTACTGACAGGCGGCTGCCTTTCAGTGCGTTATCAACCTAAATGATTTGACCGAACCCGAGGACCCGCCGACACAGTCTAAGGACTGCAGGTATTACCGCTAGTTTCGCGAAAAGCTTTTCGTTTAATTTTTCAATTTGTCAAAAGCACTGTTAAAAATTAAAATTACAGCATTTTTTAACCGCCAGCTGAACCCGTGAGTCCGTCTTAGGCTAGGAAAATAAAGTTATCCTTTTGCTCGGTATTGCACAAATAGCTTATCATGTTTTTTTTTCGCAGCTGCGTTTGCCACAATGGAGAATCTGCAAAGGGACACAGGGTGTAAGTATTCAAGAGGCTATTAGACCTATCTATAGTACAGAAGTATTCGAAGCAGGGTGATACCGATAAGCACCCTCTGCCAAGACGTATTCGCTTTTTTCGTACTCAATTGTACGAAAAAAGCGAATACGTCTTGGCACGCGCCATCGCGCGAATACGCGACGATTGCGTATTCGCGCGATAATCGCTCTGTAGTATATAGTCCTGATCGATTTCGGCCATGGCGGCTAATCTCAACAAAGACTAACCATTGGCGCGGGTTTAATGCACAAGTGTGTGCAGCGCAAACACAGGTGCACTCCCTCCTCCATCACTCTCATATTTCGATAGACTGCCATTGGACACGACCGGAGGGAGATGTGGCGCAGGACCAACGTCTAACGTGCTTTCCGAGTCACTTCACTACTTCAGGGAATAAAAGTTTGAAAAGATTCCAGGAAATTCTGAAAAAAATAACATTAACTGACAGTGCCGTAAATAGCCTTTACAGCGCCCTGTGCGAGCTTCTATAATTGCGCCTTTGTTTTTTTAGATATTATAGGTACCCTAGCTAGAGCAATGCTATGTATAGGCCTACTTTATACCGTTCAGGGCGATAAAATAAGGTACAAGGACCGTGGTGTTGGTGGGCGCATTATTTAATATTTTGGAAGAAAAATTTATTTTTTTAAAGAAATAGAACTGATGTGGGCAAACACAGTGATGTTTTAAATAAAAATAACAAATAACCAAGCCATGAACTATTTTAAAGATTTACTTTTCGCGCTTTCTTCATTGCGAAATCGTTGATAACCTTTTTTTACGACAGGCGACAACTGTAATATCCAACCGAGAAAACTTCGCTAGGCCAGTCAACTTTTCTTGGCCAATCGACGAGCGCAAGTAAGTTTTTATTAATTTGAGCTTACTGAATGATCTTTCGCAGAAAACTACAGTCACTGGAATTGTTAAAAAAATCTTTATAGCGACTAGGTACTACATTGGGAAACATCTCTTTTAAATCTAGTTCAACTATAGGCTATAGCTTCAAGAAGACCCAGACTTGAACTACGGTCACATTTATTAAATAATATGGTCGTTTCAACTTGACTCTTTTTTAAATCTCTCTCCGATAAACACTAAAGACAAATACGCTCATGCGCTGCCACAAAAATGAGCGCGAAATTTAGCAGACGTTTTTGATGATACTGGCATGTTTTGATGATACTGGTACGTATGTGTTGGAATCGAGCACTAGGGACGCAGTGGGAAATTATCAGGAGCAAATCGAAAAAATAATAGTCCTGCCTGGTCTGGCCATTCTTGCACCCCCCAGAGTCTACGCCCTGTGCCTGAGCACGGTGACACCGCCCTATTTACAGTTAATAACTGACAATATTCAGCAGCGTTCTCTGTAAAACGCAACACCATACACTGCGATCGCCATCCCGCCTGCCAAGCGTGGCGATTATGGCAAACCCCCCTTTGGGGGAGGCCTATGTCCAGCAGTGGACGAGTTTCGGCTGACATGATGATGATGTACTGACAATGTTTGTTGGATTGATAGTTTCTAAAAAATCTTTTTTGTGTTACAGATGGAATCAAAGCCGGGCGTCCCTAACTTGCAGAATTGGACTAAGTAGATGTACTTACCAAAAACAAGAAAACATTACATACATACTACAACTACAAACTTATAATTTTTTAAACGCATACAATATTATAGACTTTCAAGATAATAATCGATTTGTATATTGATGCAATTGTAAAAATAAACATTGTGGCCTACGTGTTCTTTTAGTTGTTCCTTTATTTCAACCTGACTGCGGCAGACCCCAAAAAGATGGTCATACTTTCAAGTTGTATGACCAATTGATTTATTATTTGTGCCTAAAGAGATTCGGTTGGGTTACGACCACAGAAATATATCTGTCGGAAAAGGTACAACACTCTAGGTTACATCAGCCATGATATTGGAACTACATACTATGGGAAGGGTTGGTTATTGCGCAATAGGAAAACCATTTGCTTTTGAATCAAATTACAATTCACACTCATAGTCACAATAACAATATTCTCACACAGTAGGTACACTGGACAAGTATCCGGAACACGCAGCGGTTTCTAGACGCGTTCACTGCTCGATCGCCACCAGTAGACTGCTCTCAAGCTCGGTCGAGCACAACGTTCTAGACATTGTTGAACGCCAACGCCATCTAGTGGCGTTGGCGTCCCGATTGTTCAATCGACTGACGTATTTCCGACATGTGTTTTCATGGTTCTCGGAACAGGCCACCACCAGGATTCCAAATAACGGTAGGAGGGGTTCACATCGGCGTCGGATCGACGATGACGTACCTGGGTCTCGTCCTTGACAGCCGGTGGAACTTCGTCTAGCATTTCCGACGTTTGTCTCCCAGACTGGGGGGAGCCGGGGCTGCCTTCAAGCGGCTTCTGCCCAATCTAGGGGTCAAATCGCCTCCTGCCGGAGGCTTTACGCGGGTGTCGTGCGGTCCATGGCCCTTTATGGGGCGCCATTGTGGGCGTCTACTATAAGGAAGTGACCTGCCCGTTACCTCAACACGTACCAGAGGGTCATGGCTGGCTCGGGGATACCGCACGGTCTCTGGCGAGGCGGCGAGCCTCCTTGCCGTACTGCCGCCATGGGATCTAGAGGCGAGAGCCCTCGCGCTCATTTACGAACGGCGCGTGGAGGCGCTACGCCGTGGCGACTCCTCCGCCGCGGCATCTAATGGCTATCATGGCAATATGGAGACAACGACTGTCACAAACCAGCGCTGGGCACGCCACAATTGCGGCGATAAGTCCCCTCTGTAGTACCCCAGAGTAGCCACGGCGTCCTTACCTTCTGTTTGACGCAGGTACTCACCGGACACGGTTGTTTCGGGAGGTACCTGTTTCGAATTCGGCGGGAGGATACGCCCGGGTGTCAACACTGCGAGGATCGCCCGTAGGACACAGTGGAGCATACCGTGGAGGTCTGCCCTGCTTGGGCGCAGCACCGCCGTGTCGCGCCCGGCACTGGTTCAAGCCATGGTCCGGAGCGAGGAGACATGGGAAGCGGTCACCTCTTTCTGCGAAACAGTAATGCTAGCGAAGGAGGAAGCCGAACGCATGAGAGAGAGGGAAACCTCACGCCCCAGCCGCCGCAACAGCAGGAGACGCCTCGGGCGACGGGAGTCGCAGGGCGATTCTCGGCCACCGTAGGCGCGGGCCTGCGGACGGCGAGCATTGGGTGGTTCGCCGTCTGATCAGAACCAGGCCCGGGTCAACGGCGCGCTGTGTTCCACGCGCGCCTCAAAGAGCTGTCAGCATTAAAGGCGGGGCCCGCTAGGGCCAGTGCCTGCTGGGGCTGCGGACTTTGTTCGAAAGAGTCACCGTGGCCCTGGAACGCAAAGGGCACTAGGAGGAACACGGATGGGTTTTAGTCAGTAAGAGTCTGACACTCCCTTCTGCTTCACCCAGAGCGGGAGGAGTCATTTGATGATTTCCCATCCTTAAAAAAAAACCAGTCACATGTTAAAAATGTGTACGAGTGGCTCCGCTAGTTCCGATCGACAATCACGCATTACAAATGTAAGGATCCCGTCCGGGCCTACTGAACGCTTGGGCTTGAGACGAGTCAGGGCCGCTTGCACCTTGTTTATTCATCTGGGCGAATTCGCAAAAAGTCATAAAAAATTCAAAATAATGTTTAGTGCTTTCATTACTTGAGTTTAAATTAAAATCACCCAATAAAATAACACTTTTATATTTAACACACAATTGTTTAATGATTCTAAAAAATATCATATACTCATACTCATTTGTCTTGTGTGGTATGTAAACAACGCAGCACAAAAACATGAACTTATTCTTAACATGTACGGTCGCACAAACTAGTTCAAATAATCAATTATCGATGTTGACGATGTACTCACTCGTCGAAGCTCGAGTCCGTGTGGCCACGAGAAACGCGCCGCCTTGCTTGCAGCCGTCAGCCCTGTCACATCGAATAATTTGGTAATTAGGTACGATCTCCGCATCCATTATAGAATCATTACATCCCGTTTCCATAATTGTATTTGTTATTATTTTATATGTAGCCACGAGATATTTATACCAAATATATATACCTAAAACGTTCCTGGAAGGTCGAAAGTCGAAGTAATGGTACGCATCGTTGCGTGTTCCACTTAGCTCTACGAATTACAGGCAAAATTCATTTAAAGTGCATGCAAATAGATACTTTAATGATATGTGTAAACAACATGATTTTGATCCATTCGTGACGAGTGTCCTCGGCCGGAAAGTGCCTGAGCCTTAGCTTTTTTAAATAAGACTTTGTACATTCAGGTTTTTATGCTTGTATTGAATACGATAATTATGTAAATTTAGATTGAGCTTTACTTCTTGTTTTGTTTGCCTTTTTTAGCTGTGTTCTGTTGTTCACACTTTCTTTCCAACCTGTTTTTAAAAGTGATGACTTTAAGTTGGCTGTCAGTCTCACATGCTATTCTTTTATTCTGTTTGCATTAGCTGTAAGTCATCCATACTTGATTAATAAATACATATAAAATAGTCGAGTTTTTTATTCAACTTTGCACCAACGACTATTTGTATCTGCATCACCCTTGCAGAAAATGCTTGAGGCATTAATTCCTTCCTGCACAATCGGGTGCAAAAGTATTAAAGAAATAAATAAAAACAGAAAAAAGAAGGCAAAATAGTTTATTTTAAAGAAATAAATAGCACATCTATACATATAATAAAATCGTAGACTAACCGTGTCTGTACATTGGATATTTTTGCATGAAAATTACACAGAAAACTCAGGAAAAAGGTATAAAACACAAAAATGCAATTTTTGAAATTTTTGTCTGTTTGTCTGTTTGTCTGTTTGTCTGTGCGTTTGTGGGAGCATCACGCTTAAACCACAGATTAGATTGCAAATCTAAATACTTAAAAATATTAAGTGATAACCCGAGTAACATTTAGCGTTTATTTCATCAAAATCGACCCACAAAATCAAAAGATATTGAATTTTTAAATTTAGGAAGAAACTTCCTAATGTATTCTGATGAGTCAGAGCGCCATCTATTGAGAAAAATAAAATGCACGAAAACATTCAAAATTGTTGAGTTATTTGTGAAACTTTTAATACGTGGCAAAATAAGAGTGATCATTTTATACCTTTTCGTTATTGATCCATACAATCGATCCACAAAATCAAAATATATTGAATTTTTAGTTTAGTAAGAAACTTCCTTATATATTCTGATTAGTCAGAGCGCCATCTATTGAGAAAAATAAAATGCACGAAAGCATTCAAAATTGTTGAGTTATTTGTGAAACTTTTAATACGTGGCAAAATAAGAGTGATCATTTTATACCTTTTCGTTATTGATCGATACAATCGATCCACAAAATCAAAATATATTGAATTTTTAGTTTAGTAAGAAACTTCCTTATATATTCTGATTAGTCAGAGCGCCATCTATTGAGGAACCAAAAAATGCATGAAAGCATGAATGTTACACCAAAACACATTGATTGAGTTATTTGTGAAACTTTTAATACGTAGACGTAGTCTTCTGTACATATAATAAAATCGTAGACTAACCGTGTCTGTACATTGAATATTTTTGCATGAAAATTACACAGAAAACTCAGGAAAAAGGTATAAAACACAAAAATGCAATTTTTGTTTTTGTCTGTTTGTCTGTGCGTTTGTGGGAGCATCACGCTTAAACCACAGATTAGATTGCAAATCTAAGTACTTACAAATATTAAGTGATAACCCGGGTAACATTTAGCGTTTATTTCATCAAAATCGACCCACAAAATCAAAGGATATTTAATTTTTAAGTTTAGGAAGAAACTTCCTAATGTATTCTGATGAGTCAGAGCGCCATCTATTGAGAAAAATAAAATGCACGAAAGCATTCAAAATTGTTGAGTTATTTGTGAAACTTTTAATACGTGGCAAAATAAGAGTGATCATTTTATACCTTTTCGTTATTGATCGATACAATCGATCCACAAAATCAAAATATATTGAATTTTTAGTTTAGTAAGAAACTTCCTTATATATTCTGATTAGTCAGAGCGCCATCTATTGAGGAACCAAAAAATGCATGAAAGCATGAATGTTACACCAAAACACATTGATTGAGTTATTTGTGAAACTTTTAATACGTAGACGTAGCAAAATAAAAGTAAACATTTTAATGCCTTATCGTTATTTACCGTTACATACGGGCTTCTTATTTAACGTCTTCCGCTGCCAAATATTTTGTCAGTTTACATGGTCGATAGATGGCGTTGCACTGATGACGCGTATTTCTGAATTGCGGTGTTAAGATTTTCCGCTGGAGAATGACCTCACGCGATTTCTAAACACAGTCGTATTTCGTAAGAATTTCGGTTTGGTCTCTAAAAGATCTTAAACTGTTGGGGACCATAATTGGTTAAATCTCTGGTGCTGGTTTCGTTTAAAGTGCATTTATCGTAGAGTCTTAAGCTGATTTAGTTTTGCGAAGTTCTGGACGGTTCGACTTGCGGATCAGGCCTGTAGGGTTCCGTACCAAAGGTGCTGTGCTGACGGGACCCTACTGCTAGGCCGCGATTGATTCCGTTTAGAGAGAAGCAACGAACGGTTCGATTTGCGAAACAAGGCTAATAATAAAAAATAAAAATCTTATATTTCAGACAGCGTCCATTTTTTGGTTAGTAGTTAGGTTTAGGTTTAGTTTAGGTTAGTAGTTTGGTTTTTTATAATAAGGTATCGTACCAAAGGTGGTCACGGTGACGGGAGCGATCGATTTTGGGAGGCTACTCTCTAAGTCCGAAGTCCGTAGTTTCGGTCTTAGTTGCGGACGTATTCTACTCCGTATCACCTACAGACTTACGATTAGTCCCGAACCCGAACTAAGAATGAATGACAACACGATTTCACAGTAACTGTCAAATCGTGTTATCATTAGTTCTCATTGGTTAGGTGATACGGAGGGGAAATTTTTTTTTTTACAATAGATAGGCATACGTTTGACCACTATCTCACCTGATAGTAAGCGATGATGCGGTCGAAGATGGAGCACGTTTGCCTAGAAGCAACCTATTCACTTTTGTCTTAAAGACTCCCAGATTGCCCGCAACTAAGTTTTTAATTCGTGCTAAGTATCAAACGGTTCGATTTGCGAGCCAAGGCAAATTATAGGGTTCCGTGCCAAAGTTGCTAATGGGACCCTATTATTTAAGCCTTCGCGTACGATTTTGATTCGTGCGAACCCAGTCGATTTTTAGGGTTCCGTACCAAGTTTGCTAACGGAACCCTTTTTTTTAATAAGCCACCACTGTCCGTCTTCCTTCAGTTTATGCGTTTTATTTCTGTCTCGCTAATATAAAAAATGTCTTCTAGAAAAAGGTCGAATCTTTCACAATATAGCAAAATTCTTAATCTTCTTAATATATTTAAAACAAAGTCAGGTTTGTTCGAACACTTTTCTAACTCGAGAACGGCTCGACCGATTTTCATAGTTTTTGTGTTTTTGGATTAGTCTTCGTCCGGAATAGCATAATAAGAATTAAAATACAAAAAAAAGAGTAGGTAGGTAGGGTAAGTAGGTAGGATAGGTAGGTAGAGTAGGTAGGGTAAGTAGGGTAGGTAGGGTAGGTAGGTAGGTAGGTAGGTAGGTAGGTAGGGTAGGTAGGATAGGTAAGTAGGTAGAGTAGGTAGGTAGGGTAGGTAGGTTAGGGTCGGTAGGTAAAATAGCCAGTTGACGGGAGCGAAGCCGCGCGGGTCAGCTAGTCACAAATAAAAATGACATTCACTGTAGCTAAAGCCTAGTATTTAAAAAAATGTAAAGAATTCATTAGAAGGAAAATCACGTGCAAATAAAAAAATAAATTGTTATCCTCTGTGATCGACATTATGTCCGGGCAGGTCATTACAGGTCTACTTGAAGCTTAAACCGTTGATTTAACGTTGCAAATTGATTAACTAAACTAAACTGTACGTTGTGGGATCCCTTACAGTGGGTTGTTGGAACTTTGCGGTAGGATGCCGGGGCCTTAGTTTGGGTAGTAGGGCTCTTGCTGTTGATAGTGGAGCTCTTAATGTTGATAGTGGGGCTCTTGATGTAGGTAGTAGTGGGTTTGCTGTTGATAGTAGAGCTCTGATTGTGGGTTGTAGAGGTCCTGCTGACGGTAGTAGTCGTCTTGATATCGGTATTAGGGGTTTTGCTGTAGGTAGTTGAGGCCATGCTGTCTGTGGTAGGGGTCTTGATTTCGGTAGTAGGTGTCTTCCTGTGGGTAGTTGGGGCCTAGCCGTTGATACCCGATGTCTTGCGGTTGGATGCCATTGTCTTGTTCGTTCCCATTCCAGTCTATGTCCGTATCGACATCATGACCGTGACCGAAGTCCACGAAGTCTCCTATTTTGAATCTAATCTGACCGCGATGCTTAAAGTTGATGTTCTTAGGAATAAGTTTGTCCAAGAACGTTGCACCTGAAATCATTTTTTTGTTCAGAACATTGTTACAAGCTTGGGGTTCGTCACAATAAAAACAGCCGATTAAGTAACCAAAAACAGGCCAAGTGCGAGTCGGACTCGCACTCGTAGAGTTCCGTACCATAAACCTTAATGTTTATTATTTGTTGTTATTGTGAAAATTTCAACTGTCTACCTATTACCGTTCTTGAGATACAACCCGCTGACAGACAGACGGACGGACGGAAACCGGAGGCTTAGTAACAGGGTTCTGTTGGTTACACTTTAATTTACAACACTTTTTAAAACTCAAAAATCACTTATAACAAAACTCAATTTACGCCAGTTACAGTAGACATATTAAACGTGTTAGGTCGCAGTAAATTGCACTGTCCTGATTTTTTGGGTGGTTGTTAGGATACATGCCAGTAGTGTCCATCCAATTTTTCAACCTCGAAATACCTTTTTTTTGCGCTGGGAAAAAATGCATTACGCATACCCTCCCATCGGGGGATGGGGAGCTATGTGGGACTCCCCGGGCTGACCCGGTATACCCACTAAAATAACCCAGCGTCATTCCCGCTTCGTCTGAGTGGAGGGGGACTGGGAGATCGGCACAGCCTTTACGTCCAGTACCCCTCCGACGTCCGCTCGCCATCACGGCGGGCCCTTCACGTGGGGGGCGGGCCGGGAATGTCCGACGAAGATGGTGACGGGTGCAATGCGGGCGAAGACGCCCCCGCGCCTGTCGCCCGCCCGTCACCACCACGAGGGGGGAGAAAGCCACGCCGTCTCCGACCTCTTCTTCGCCTACGGAGTGGCGCAGCGAGAGGGTCGTCCTCCCGCTCGCGCTCCGCCGCCTCCTTTTGCGAGATTACGTCCTCGCAAAAGAAGGCCACCGCTGCCCAGGCCCCCTCACTCTCCAGCATGGCGCTGACCACGCCGGGAAGTGAGAGAACCTTGAAATACCTGAGTTAACTGCGTGGTGCTCAGAAAACTTCTTAATTTTCGGTAATTTTTAGGGTTCCGAAAAAAAAACGGATCCCTTATAGGATCACTCGGGTGTCTGTCTGTCTGTTTGTCTGTCTGTCCGTCTGTCACAGCCAGTTTTCTCCGGATCCATCGAACCAATTTTGTTGAAATTTGGTATACATATGGACTTCTATGATTCAAACACGAACGCGTTACGTAAATAATTAAATTTTTAGTATGGGGTCACTTTTGGGGGTCAAACTAGAAAATTTAAAAAAAAAGATTTTTGAACAATATCGTGTGACATATCAAATGAAAGGGCTCTTACTGTGAGGGTTTTAATTATATTTTTTCATAATTTATTTATTATTTATTCAAGAAATTAGACGAAAAATGACCATTCCCCCCCTTATCTCCGAAACTACCGAGCCTAAAATTTTGAAAAAAATGGAGATAGTAGATCTTTACCCAAAGATTACAAGAAAACCTATTAGAAGTCTGTAGTGTTAAAATAATATGTTAAATAAAAAATTCGTTCGGAACCCTTTGCATGCGAGTCCGACTCGCACTTGGCCAGTTTTTAAGATTTAAGCTTAATTCTTCTAAACGGTGCGTTGTAAGGAGAACGTTAATCAGAATACTTTTTAACCCCCGGCCAAAAAAATAGGAGTGTTATAAGTTTGACCGCTATGTGTGTCTGTGGAACCGTAGCTCTTAAACGGCTGAACCGATTTGTATGCGGTTTTTTTTATACAAGAAAATCGGTTCAGCCGTTTTAAGATCATCAGCCCTATTGGTTTGATCGATTCGAAATTTGGTTTTCTGTTACTTCAATGATATTGCAAGAGCATGGTAACCTTAACCTGATGCTGCAGCATGTCCTGAAATCTGCAGGATACCCAACTCCTCACTTATTTACAGAAGACCTTTCGTTTTTGTATTAATTTAAATGGTCGTAATAAACAGGTTACAATCATATTGTGATCAGGGTCTGATGATGAAGCAGAAAAGAGAAATGAGTGAATACGTTGGTGAGAGATGTTTAGCAACTTTTACTTGTTCTACCGATATGATATTTTGTTACACGATGTAGTGCCCTTTAGGTGTAGTGTTTGATCATAGGGTTTCTAGTAGTAACTATTAGGTAAAAAGTTCAAAAAAAATTAAAAAGAATTCGCAATTTTTTGTATTTACTAAGTACCTATATTATAAGCGGTCCCACGATGCGATGAAGCTTCGCCGAAAGAATCGTACCTATATTAAACGAAAAGATTGATTTTAGTTTAATACTAGCCGTGCCCGCGACTTCGTTCGCGTGGATGTCGAATAATATCTGTTGCATAGATAAAATCTACTTTAAGTTAATACCTTGCGTATCCTGATCTCAAAATTAAGAAAATAGGAAGAGGGTACCTAATGCAGGGCACTCTATCATCTCTTCCGGTTGAAATGCCGATTAGCCCGGGTAATCTCCTGGTACATACCTACCTCGAGGTAGGTATCAAAATCAACAAAACCGACTATCGAATGAACGGTGGTAGGTAGTCTTCAAATTACGAAACAAAGAAACTGATGAATAAAGTTGATTCTTAATTTTGTCCAGCCAGCAAAAAGAAACAGTTTCTTTGATTTACAGAACACCGATTAATTTTTATTACATTTTATGTTAAATAGTTCTACCGGGTTTATAGAATCGATTTACTGTGTAAGAATAATCGAATTTTTTAAATCGATATTTAGTAAGTACTGAAAGAGGAGACTTATTAAATGAGGAGCTCGTAGCTTAATAATAACAGTCGCACGGGTCGCCATCGGGTCGGGTGGGAATCTTCATGGTTTACCAACTCTTGCCTAGGTGACTCTGTGAATAGGTGACCATATTATTTTACATACCGCGACTTCGCCGTGTTGATCGGAAGCTGATCCGAATATAGTTGGGAAAAGGTTAAGCATATATTAAAAAAGACAGACAATACCATTTGGCCCCAATTGGGGCTGACGGTCCTTGAGAGAGTAACTCTGCCGTTTTATTGTCCTTTTCATTGAATGGCGGTTAATCAGCGGCCTAAATGATCCCCAATGCGCAAATGTGTCAAAGTGGCGAATGGGTCTGTCATGTGACAATATTTAATGAACAGGCTGGCAGATGCTTAGGCCGTTTATGAATAGGGTAGGTAACTGTGTGACGAAAATATAATTATGGATTTATTTATTTTTTGGGAATCCTAAATTCTATTAAGTGCCGGGATGTCACTTAGACCGTCTCCCTAGTGGATAATGGAAATTGAAACAAAATTATGTTTGTAATCTATGCCCAGTTCTGCCAACTGTAATGCGATTAAGTGTTTTTCGCAAATCATTTCAGTTTTTTACCATGAAGCATCATCTGCCTAGCCTTTTCCCAGCTATATTGGAGTCAGCTTCCAGTCAAACGGGATTGGAGCGGCTGCCTACCAGAGCTCTACAACCCTACAATACTGGGTAACACGATACTTCTTGGCAAGACTGTAGGTGTCAGATTTGTCGGCTTCTGACAATCCGTAAAGACTGCCTGAGATCTCTTCTCGGTAGGTATGTTAAACTGGTCACCCATCCACAGACTGACCTTGGCAAGCGTTGCTTAAGCTTGAAGATCGACCCGGGCGGCTATTGTATTCCGAGGTACGTAGGAATCTCGCTATGTTAAAATAGTCACCCATCCACAGACTGACCTTGGCAAGCGTTGCTTAACCATGAAGGTCGACCCGGGCGGCTATTATATTCCGAGGTACGTAGGAATCTCGGTATGTTAAATTGGTCACCCATCCACAGACTTACCTTGGCAAGCGTTGCTTAACCTTGAAGATCGACCCGGGCGGCTATTATATTCCGAGGTACGTAGGAATCTCGGTATGTTAAAATGGTCACCCATCCACAGACCGATCTCGGAAAGCGTAGCTTAATCTTGAAGATGGACTCGTGCAACTCATCATCTGCCTAACCTTTTCCCAACAATATTGAGGTCGGCTTCCAGTTAAACCGGATTTAGCTGAATACCAGTATTTTACGTGAAGCGGCTGCCTACCAGACCTCCACAACCCATTAATTGGGTTGTGGAGGTCTGGTACACGGTAGTTCTTGGCAAGACTGGAGCCAGATTTACTGGCTTCTGACAATCCGTAACGACTGCCAAAGATCTTCAAATGACTAAATGTTTTTTTTTTTCACAAATAATATACGCATTCATTCATGAAACAGTTCCAAACTGTTACTATTTAATCTCAATAGATGGCGGTGCATGTATGTGCTTCACGTAATGAAACTTTAAACGAAACCTTTAAATACAAATATCTTTTGATAGAGTGAACCGATTGCGATGAAACAAAAACTAAGTTATACCTCCAGTTACGTACAATTTTAATGCGTGAAAGTTATCTTCGTTATTTCTGTACTTTTCACGTGATGCCTGCACATCCAAACAGATAAACAGACAAACAGACAAAAATTCCAAAAATGATGGAAATGGGTTCTATAAGTTACCCTTTATCTCCCTAGCTATTTTTTTATTTTTTATTTTGAATGTACAAAAACGACTCTTCAACAGATTTATTATATGTAATAATAATAATAATATAATAATAGATAGGCATATTATTTTAAACTTTTTAAAGTTTTTTTGTCGTGGGTTTTTTTAATTTTTTAAGTAGACAAAATTTGCTGCAATTTGAGTGTAACGGCTATGTGTAGATATAATAATTGTTGGGGTAAAGTGCTTCAAATATACTATATTTTTTCCAAAAATTTCAAAATTGTAGTTTTAACTTTAAAGTCGGGATAAGAAGTATCGTTACGTTACACTTACACATTTTTTTTGCATAAAACATCTAAGAACACTTCAATGTCTACAAGACGACGTATAAATTACTCATGTAAACTTTACCGTTATGTAATTATGGGTAACTAGTTGACCCGCGCATCTTGGCCTGCTCCGCTCCTATTGGTCTTAGCGTGATGATATATAAATCTAGAGGAAAATTTTTGAGCCCCTCCCTGCTCAATGATGTCTGCACACGACAGTGTAAGTGCATTCACGGGCGATGCAACTCTCTAATCACGAGATTTATGATTTTTAGAAATAGTTATGTTTATAGCAAAAGTTCTTCTTAATAGTTCTTTCCAACGATGACTTTAATATAGCTACAGGGTGCTTAAAAATCCTTAACTACAGTATTAAGAAATATTTATCCGTTATGGTTTAATTTTATGAATTAACTCAAACGAATTCATAATTGACAAAAATCTAATTACTAACAAATGTTCTTTCCAACGGTAAATATTAAGGAAATTGAGCATTGCGGTATCTTCCGATAGTTGGATGAACATTCTCCTTGATTATTGATACTACTAATTTACATTATGCCGTGTATTTCTGTTACAGAAGTCAGCTGAGGTCCCGTCATTACGTAACGTAAATCATTTCCCTTAACATTCCTCTAAAGTTGAATACTACCAATATATGTACAATATTTAAGATTGATAAATTTATACGTTTTTTAGGGTTACGTACCTCAAAAGGAAAAACACGGAACCCTTATAGGATCACTTTGTTGTAAGTCCGTCTGTCTGTCCAGACCGTTTATCTCAGGAACGCGTGCAGGTATCGAGTTGAAATTAAAACCATATACTCAAATCTATGGTCCCTTGCAGCTGTGCAAAAATCAAACTTTCAAGTTAACGTAAAAAAATATGCGGTCGTTTATGCCGCAAAAAACGTGTATTTCGACACTGTCATGTATAGGGGGTATTTCCCGTTGATATAGAACTATGAAATTTGGCAAGTAATACCGTATTACTAAATTAAATTAAAGTTCATTTCGACCAACAAAGGATCATATTAGGACACACATTACATACATAAAATAAAATAATAACAAAAACACATATGATATAACATTACATTGAATTCATGATTGAATTCAATTATACTACAAGTATAGGGAAAAGTCTTAAAACTATACATTTGTAATTAAATCATAAAAAAATATTGTCTTTATTTAAAGTGATTTGTGGCTACAGTATGGAACCCTCGGTGGGCGAGTCCCACTCGCAATTTTCTGTTTTTTTTTTTATTGTACTCGACTTTATTTTATATGATAAGAAACATTTTCCACTGAGCTGCCTTTTTCCGGCGTCGTCGTAGACGTATTGAACATACAGCGTAGTTAAAAGAGAACAATAAAATTTGATTTTATTTATTTGGGACAAAAAACAGTTATACGTTACAGCATTTGCAAAAAAAGTAGTTATAATATTACTGTCGAAAAAACGGAGTATGATGATAACGAACGCATGTTAAATGAGAAGAAATAAAAAATAAATATCGAGAAGAAATAAATATCAATAGAAGAAAAAAACACTGTACAGATACCGACGAATCAATGTCTTATAGGCGACTCGCAAGTAATTGAGAAACCATTCTTTTAAATTTAGATTGCGACAGCGCGAAAATATCAAAATCATGGAATTGTGAGTTGTAGGTTTCTAAAAGTCGGCGAAGAGGGGCCCGCACCCCAGCCTTCGTTCTACAACGCCCGATGTAGAATAGTCGAGGTGCGCGTACCTCCCGCCGAATAACAGTTCTAGGTACTACATAACACAATCTATTCGACAGCTCATTACAATTAAATTTGTTATTGCAAATACCGGACAGCATCATTACCATGATCAATAAACGTCTGGAATCCAAGGTCAATATTTCGCAATGCTTTAGTAAATCTGCATAGGGAATCCTGGTACGGAAGCACTTGTAGTGCATGGCACGAAGAATTTTTTTCTGAACCATTTCTATTGCTCGCTTATATTTATCAAAATACGGGCACCAGATGGGTACCGCGTATTCCAACTGTGAACGGACCAGTGTTTTATATAAGAAGAGAAAAGTAGAAGGCTTTTTCAAATCTTCACAAGACCGCATGACGAAACCATACATCCGAAAGGCTTTGTTAATTATTTTATCGATATGGGTGTCTAAATGTAATTTACAATCAAGCAGTACGCCAAGATCACGTGTGCACTCAGTTTTTTTCAATTGGATGTCGTTTAAGGTATATGGGAAGTTAATAGGATTTTTGTTTTTAGTGAAAGAAAATAATGTTATAACACGTCAACTTTAAACTAATAATACGTGAACTTTATAATACGTCAGTGAACTGAAACTTATTTCAGCCGATCTATACTGTCAACACACCGTGAAAACGTAGGTGGAGTGAGCACGAAGTCATTCTATCTTGTTTCCATCATGTTAACAGAAACACACTGAATATTGAAAAGGATGTAGGCAGATATTCGATTCTTTTTTCTGCTGGGGTCGAGAAAAACACGTGACCAGACTAGAGCACTCTGTACACGGGACACAGGTACCTAGTTGAAAGAACACCACGTGTCATCAGTAAGCAAACGCCGTAATACACATGCCTGTAACTGGCACAAAAGTATGCTAGTAGCTTGCTTAGTACCATAACACAACACACACACCTTACTATTTTTATTTGGTGACATCCTAAAATTAAAAATTGTTACGGCTATGACATGCAAGGTACTTGCACACTGTATTTAGGGATTAAAAGTCAGAGGATCAGCTACTGACGCGGGGCTAATTATGACGATCTCCGTACAAAGAAGATTGTTTGATTATGACGCCTGATATATGCAAGGAGTGCTATCCAGCTGCATCCTCATCATATCAGCCCAAATACGTCTACTGCTGGGCAGCCCCCCCCCCCCCCCCAAGTGTCGCCAGCAGCATAAACTCTGACAAAAGAATCCGTATATTATTTCAACAATACTTACAGTAGAATCCTTCTATTCATAACAGCATCAAGGCGAAAACCTGAAAAAATATAATAATTAGCACTCCATTTTTAGGATTCCGTTGTAAAATAACAAGCAACTCTTTTGTTTAGGTTTGTGTGTGTGTTTTATTTACACAATCACACACTTCCGCACACTCTACTACCCCACACACAGAGCTAGTATGGCAAATTTTATTGCTTGACTTGGACGGACCGCGGTTCGTCAGGACCTCAAAGAGATACGCATCCAGAGTACATTTTAAAAGAACTCGTTCACACGCGTTAGTGTCCGAGCTAGGTTCCACCTTAAAGTTAACAATAAGACTAACACCATCCCTTACTTCACCCCTTATACCTCAATCATAAAAAATGCCTTTTCCTAAACGTAGATCTATTATAATGTTCTTAAAAATTCCTGGGTCTGCTTGCCGTCTAAAGTAGAGGATTCGTTTGACACCCTATCATTATAGTCATTTCAGCCAACAGACGTACACAGCTAGACATAGGCCTCCTTCAAGAGTCGTCACACGTCTGTCTTGTGCTTCTTGCATCCAGATAGTATTCAGGGGATCCAAGACAGGTGAATCGTTTCTCCTGGACTCGTCGAGCTTCATTGACTAGGTGTTTTTCTGGTGGTCGCCACTGTTGATTCTGGCTTTCAGGAGTTGCAGTGATTGGGAAGGTGTGGCGGGCTTGGACCATGGATTAAATCAGGGCCGGAACGAGAGGTCGTTTCGTTTACCTTTCAACGCTCTGTCTCTGCTCAAGTCCATCCAGAGTGAATTGACTAGATAGACCGTTTATCCAAATCCAACTTAACACAAATGCCTCGTTTTTACAGTGCGTTGATAAAACAGCAATAAAAAAATTAAAACACTTACAAAGAGCTTCATAATTGCCGATGTATATCCGACTCAACTATGAACAGTGTAGTTTCGTTACAAAAAGATGTACTAGTACTGAAACCATACCAGCTACGCAAAGCTATATATAGGTACTTAAGAATCGTAATATTAATCTAGTCGGAGTCTAATAATTTTCCTGTTCTTTTGTAATCAATAATAGAATACAGTATTGCCTAACGACCTCAGAGTCATCCCGTGATAAGCTATCATAAAGTTCGGGATTTTTGCCGAAAAGCTGATGAAAACCAAAGGCAGTTTTCACACGACAACGCTTGTCGCCGAGAAAGGTGGAGGTGGCGAAGCGGATTTCATGGCGATGCGTCGCGCGGATGGGTGGCGAGCGCGCCTGACGCACTGATTCGCTTTCAGGGTTGCGTCGCGCGAATAGGTGGTGAGCGAAGACACGCCCGGGTTTTACCACTATGTAAATCACCTGAAGGCACCATGAAGCATTCGGTAGAGGAGTTCCACCATGTGTTCGTAGCAGCAATCGGCGACGGCGACCTCTCGTTCCAACCCTGGTTCAATACATGGGCAAGAGGGCTTAGAAAACAGTCACCTCCTTCTGCGAAGCAGTGATGCAAGCGAAAGGGGAGGCGGGTCGCGTGAAGGAGAGGCAAACCACACGCCCTAGCCGCCGCCGCCGCAGCAGAAGAAGCGGCGGTCGCAGGCGTTAGAAGTCGCATGTCGATTCCAGCCACCATAGGCGCGGGCCTGCGGACTACGAGCGGTGAGTGACTAACCGTCCGATAAGAACCAGGCTGGGGTCCACAGCGCGTCGTGTTCCACACGCGCCTCAAAGGACACGGGTGAGTTTTATTCAGCAAGTCTGACACTCCTTTCCGCACCACCCTGACCGGAAGGAGTTATTTGATAATTAACAAACCAAAAATACGGTGTGCCCAGCAATTTTATTCAATCTTCGCGTCTCAGTGAGTGCACAGCCTTACATGTCTAATTTTTATTTGTTTGTGATGGCCAGCTCTAGCTGCAAGTACTGATAAGAAATATTATATGCCTGTTTTGGGAATACCCAAGTGATCAATATTTTACGTAAGTGTTATTTGTTTTCGGATTGTCCGACTGCGCAAAGTCCACGTTATCATGCGGTGACATTACGATCTCCAACCGCTTAATAGGCAGCTACCGATAAACTTAGGGGTAGTCAAATGCACAGTATTGTTCTTATGTTTAAGGCACTACTCCATCGTGCAGCTTTAAAAGCTACTTAGCTTCTGCAAGCCGCTTCGACCGGGAAAATTAGAAATTATCCCATGGGAACGTACTCCCAATATAAAAAATGGATCCAAGTTATAAACTAAATCTTATTCTTTCTCTACTTATTTGGGATCGGGTCTCCTCCCTTTCCTGCGCCACGTCACACGATCTTGGGTTGTTGTTGCATGCAATTGCGTTTTCTTGAGGTCTCATACAAGGGAGTACTCATTAAACACTTTACCTTTCGTTTTTACGGGTATACGTGGGTCACGCCAGTAAATTGACGCCATTTTTACTATGCGACGTTTATCCTGTGATTCACATTTACGTCGGCATCGGGTGTTAGTATGGAAGCAAAATTTTAAAATGTGCCAACTGTGGGGACAGGTGTGGTTTCGAATTGAGATGGTTTCTGATGCAGTGTTTCCGCTGAAAAGTATTGAATTTCAATTATTCAATTTTGATTTTGCTCACTTTTAGGCTGTACTTTTCAAGGGTTGCACCCATTTATTTAAAAGTAGCTGCATTTGACTCACGGTATTGGCAGCCAGAAATATATCACCTGCATATAGCATAGTATAGGGCAGTAGAGAAAGAATATAGTGAGGTAGTCCATAACCGAATTAAACAAAAGTTGGCAGAACACAGATCCTTAATAAACGTCATCTGTGACTTCCAAAGCTTTTCTAACACCTGCTGAGCTTCTGACTCCTTTGCTGTACACCTTTCTCTATTGTTGTGCATGTCTTGTACTAGTTCCTTCCACTTTGCTGTCGACTAGCAAGGCTACCCTCTTCCTCATATCTTTTGATCCAGCGACTTACTTAGCAGCTATAACAAAATACTAAAGTGACTTCATTTTAAGGGTTCCGCACCCGAAAGGTATCCAACGGAACCCTTACACTAAGCCTCCACTGTCAGTTCGTCCGGCCGTCTGACTGTCTGCCAGCGGGCTGTATCTCTAGAACGTGATATGGCAGTGGAAATTTTCACAGCCTGTATATTTCTATTGCTGGTTGTGACTTGTATCTGAATGCATTGATCGAGGAACTCAGCAGTGCGCATGTGGGCTGTTTTGGGTTGGGGTATGTTTTGATAACATCAGCTACACGGATGATATAGTGCTGTCTGCTCCCACGATCAGCGTACTCAGAAAACTTGTCACAATCTGTGAGAACAATGCTGCCAGCCATGGGTTGCTATATCATGTAAAGAAGTCCGAACTCATGATTTTTGAGGCTGTTGGCAGGAAATATCCAGTAAGTGTACCACCAATAAAAATTAATGATGTCCCTATTCGTCGGTTTATAAATTTAAATATTTGGGACATTTAATTGCTGACAACCTTAGAGATGATGCTGATGTTGAACAGGAACGCAGGGCATTGGCGGTACGGGCGAACATGTTGGCTCGTAGGTTCGCTCGATGTACAGAAGCTGTCAAACACACGCTATTTAAAGCATACTGCACATCTCTGTACTCGAGCGCCCTATGGGTCAACTGTACCAAACTTGCCGTCAGTGCGCTGCGCGTCCAATATAATAAAGCGTTCAGGACGCTGATGCGGCTGCCGCGTTACTGCAGTGCGTCAGAGATGTTCGCAAAAGCCCGATTCGACAGCTTCTCCACTATCGTGCGGAAGAAAGGTGCGTCTCTGCTCGCCAGATTGCGTGGCAGTGACAACAGCCTCTTGAAGGTGGATAGCTGACAGGCTTGTTGAGAGCACAATAATGTAACCCATTCATTTTAGGCATTTTAAACCCCAATCTGCGTAAAAATTTCTAGTCAGCACCCGATGATCTACTGAACACAATCTTTTGCAATTGTACAATAGGTTGTGGAAGCAAAAGTGGATTCAAAAAAATTGGATTAAAATGTTCAAAAGTTTGTGGACATTGCCGTTGCCAGTCATGCTTAAACGCAGAGTAAACCAATGATGAAAACGATGAAGATGTCGATTTAAATCTATACTTTATCTATACTAATATATAAAGCTGAAGAGTTTGTTTGTTTGTTTGTTTGTTTGCTTGAACGCGCTAATCTCAGGAACTACAGGTCCGATTTGAAAAATTCTTTCACTGTTGGATAGCCCATTTATCGAGGAAGGCTATAGGCTATACGGGAATGGGAAATTCCTACGGGAACGGGAAAAAAACGGGATATGCGCGTACGAAGTCGCGGGCAAAAGCTAGTAATATATAAAGCTGAAGAGTTTGTTAGTTTGTTTGCTTGAACGCGCTAATCTTAGGAAGTTCTGGTTCGATTTGAAAAATTCTTTCAGTGTTGGATAGCCTATTTATCGAGGAAGGCTATAGGCTATATATCATTACGCTAAGACCAAAAGGAGCGGAGCAGTAATGAAAATTGTGACGCAGACGAAGTTGCGCGGGTCAGTTAGTATAGGAATAAGTCCACTCGACGTTTTGTCAGCAACTGTTAATGCTATTGAAACTGACAATATCGACAATGAATGACACAAAAAAATTATATACTAAAGTTATTTTTTTTCCGTATTATCAGTATTCAAATAAAAAAAACCTCTTCTTAAATATCATGGATTATGCCTACGGAAGAAACCATGTAAAAAAAACGCAACTTGCATTCTACCTCGAAGGTGATGAGGAAACAAGTGCATCGTCATAATGTAATCGATCGCTCAGCGAAAACGGTTAAATTTACAGAAAAATGCATTTTTTGTACTTACCTTTACGACAAACAATTTTTATAATTACCTCTATTGACTTCCGAGCGTCGCGAGATATTCGCGAAAAACTGATTTTCGTGACATTTTGACCGTTAGAACTTTTTTAGCCGGCACGATATCAATGTCGATTTTTCACATCTTCATTACAACGCCGTAATAAAAGTAAATACAAAAATTCAGCTCACTAGAAATTTTTCCGCCGATAAAACCTAAAATGACTGGACTAATAGGGGACAACAACACTGTCTGTCATCATCACTACATATTATAGAACAAAGTCGCTTTCTCTGTCCCTATATCCCTATGTATGCTTAAATCTTTAAAACTACGCAACGGATTTTGATGTAGTTTTCTTAATAGATAGAGTGATGGAAGAGGAAGGTTTATATGTATAATAACATCCATTAAATAGTGGAGAAATACTGTTATTTTTGAGGTTTCTAATGTGATGTCGTAAATAATTACATTTTATACCCGTGCGAAGCCGGGGCGGGTCGCTAGTAGAATATAAGTACTAACATAAATCATAAGCCACATTGTTACTAACATCCTAATATATAAGTACTAACGTAGGTTTAGAGGATATATTTGTTACTAACATTTATTTTTTTAAATTTGTTTGTTTTTGTGGACCTTTTGTTGCCTTATAAATATTTTTTTTGTTGGGGACCGAGTCACCCGCGGCCGTAGGAGAATACTCATTGCTAGACCCTACACGTGGTCCCCGGGTGGTTCTAATCAGGTGAAACTAACTGGTGGTAGGTATCAGTCGATGGCTTGCGACCACCCACTGGGCAAAGACATACCGCCAAGTGGCCTAGCCGTGTTCCGGTACGATGCTCAGTGTAGCCAATTCAGAGGAGTTGGGTCGAAATAGTTGTTCAAATGCAGGCAGACCAACCAGGCTCGCGTTGATATGGGCGTATTGGGAGACTAGTCGCGCAGGGTAGCGGGATCCGAGGCACGGTGCGCCGCTGGCCGACCGGACGAGTGTGCGACGGAATTGCATGATTTAACTCCGCGAAGCCCGTTCCATCATCGGATCACAAGACAAACGGCGATGCGCCACCACACATTCATAGTACGTACAGCTAAGGAATGGAATTCCCTGCCAGAGTCTAGGTTTTCAGATAGCTACAACCTAGGAGTCTTTAAGACAAGAGTGAATAGGTTGCTTCTTCTCAAACGTGCTCCTTCTTCGACCGCATCATCGCTTACCATCAGGTGAGATAGTGGTCGCATGCGTATATCTTAACGTATGCGTTAATTTAGTATATTCTTATTATTTCTTTTTTATTATTTGTTTTTTTTTCTTATTCTTATTTAGTATAATGTTCTTTTGATCAAATTATCATCTTGTATAACTGAAATTTGATCTAACCGCTGAACAAGGAGCGACCGCGCCAACTCGGAAATTTAGAGCACACCAGAGCAAAGCGAGCGAACTTAGCTCCCGTGATCCTATTCATGTTAGGTTACTTAAATACCTTGCAGGCAGAAATAGAAGCCCCGCACAGCGGGGCTCCGTCAACCTGCCTTGGTCACAACCGTAATTTCAGCTGAATGTACATTCATATTAAAAATTAGTTATACCTAAAATTACACACCCAAAGTAAACTCAACCAACATCGGACAACGGTAGGTTCATTTAATTCGTAAATCTATGGCGTACATGTGACGTCACATTTGAACAAACCAATGAGAGCCTAGTTTTTTGTAGACTTGTACTCTGATTGGTCGCCATTTTATTTCAGTTCCCAATTTCTCGGAATGAATTCGAGAAATTATAAACTATCATATTTTAATGCGTAAAAAGGCATTTCAAATGTTCAGTTGTCAATTTGACGAAAACTTACAATCTCTCAAGTTATTTTATAATCTTACGAAGTTTGCCATTTTCCGGTGACATCTATATTCATCTTTGACACGCTGCGTAGCCTAATCGGCTTGATCGATTTTAACTTGAGAGGTGTCGTTAGAATTGTCTTGATTGTGAAAGTGACACTGGGTATATAAAAATTAAATGACCAATCTTTACGCCACAATTATGAAAATTAAAAAAATAGTTAATAGTTTTTTACCTATAGATTGCAAGAAAACCTCATCACGATCATCATCATATCAGCCGAAAGACGTCCACTGCTGGACATGGGCCTCCCTAAAGTGTCGCCACAACAACCGCTCCTGTGCGTCTCGCATCCATCTGCTACCCGCGACCCGAGCCAATTCTGAGGTTCACCTTGTGGGAGGCCTTCTAACGCTGCGTCTTCGGGTACGCGCTCGACACTCCAGAACTCAAGAAAACCTATAGGATGTTTATAGTTTAAAGTAACATGTTACAAAATTGAGATTCCAGTCCCATCTCAGTTGGGCAGCCTTTTGAGCCACCTCAGTGATTTGCGGTTAGGAGCGCAGTGAAGTGTTTCAAACGTGATAGTAGAGCACCATGGCATCTTGCCAAATCTGTGCACCATAAGTCAAGATGGGGAGAATACGCATGTATATCAGCTTACGCTACAATGACATGGGCAAAGCGCCTTTGAATTTTCATCTTCATGGACTGTTAGCTCTTCCAGACATTTTCTGTTCGTCTAGCTATTTCTTACCTTAAGTGTAAAAAGACTACTTGGCCGATTCTTGGAAATATTGTATACTAGCTTCTGCCAGCGGCTTCGTCCGCGTGGTCCCTAGGGAACATACTCCCGGGATAAAAAGTAGCCTATGTCGACTCGCACCTGGTCGGATTTTTATCACACGTAGTGATAAAAAAACGTACAAATAACCACTATTTTAACTATTTCCGAAGTTTGCAACATCACTTCAGATTACATCCAGGTTTATGGACATATTACTAGAAAAAAAAACTAGCCAAGTGCGAGTTGCAGTCGCGTGCAAAGGGTACCGAGCGAATTTTTTTAACATATTATTTTTATACTATAGAATTCTTATAAGTTTTCCTGTAATCGTTAGGTAAAGATCTATTATTTCTATTTTTTTTTTTTAATTTCAGGCTCAGTAGTTTCGGAGATACGGGGGAAATGGTAATTTTTATTTTTATTTTAATATGTTATTTTAACACTACAGACTTATAATAGGTTTTCCTGTAATCTTTAGGTTAAGATCTATTATCTCGATTTTTTTCAAAATTTTAGGCTCAGTAGTTTTTGAGATATTAGGCGAAAATTGACCATTCCCCCCCTGGGAATGGTCAATTTTCGCCTAATTTCTTGAATAACTTCAAAACCATTTATTTCAAAATTATGAAAAAAATATAATTAAAACCCTCACAGTAAGTCCTTTCATTTGACGTGTCACACGATATTGATCTAAAAACTTTTTTTTATTTTTCTTGTTTAACCCCAAAAGTGAACCCCACACTAAAAAAAATATAATTTACGTAACACGTCCGTGTTTCGGTCACAAAAGTCCATACGTGTGCCAAACTTCAACAGAATCAGTCCAGTGGATCCGGAGAAAAGTGGTTGTAACAGACGGACACCCGAGTGATCCTATAAGGGTTCTGTTTTTTGTTCGGAACCCTAAAAGTAAAACGATCAACTTGACCTAAAACTGGACCCTACCGAAAATTCCCGTTGTTGACCTGTGGTGTGACTAATGCAATAAACAATGAAATTGGTTGTTTATAGCTTTTTGGGTTTTCCAAAACAGATAACAATTGTTATCATTGAACATTGCGTTAACAACATGATATTAGAAAAAAAGGGTAAGTGCGAGTCTGATTCGCGTGCCGAGGTTCCATGCAGACTGGTACGAAGATTATTCTGGACGAACTATCTCCATACCACTTACGGGAGTCAAATCTCGATTTTTTTAAGAGTACTTTACTTTCTGAAGCTCATAAAGTATGAAAGCGTCGAACTTTGAAAAAATGTTCCCCCATAACCTGTCACTGTCAATTCTCCAACAGCATTTTGTATTTTTGGAATCGCAAAATAATATACATATTCAGACTTCTCCCTATACTTGTTCTGTATTATGAAAAAAACAATAAATAATTTTGTATGGTTATAAGATTAGCTCCACCTTTCATCCATACTGAATGTCAGTAAATTATACTAGTAATATGTGGAAACGTTGTTGATTGTACGTTAACCTACTTAATTGTATACTTAGACGTAAGAAAAAATGTACAATTGTTTGTTTTCCCTAATATAATAAAATAAAATAAAATTATGAAACCTAGCTAACACGATTCTAAGTCAACGGGAAGTTAGTATCATAATCATCATCTGCCTAGCCTACTCCAAACTATATTGGAGTCGGCTTCCAGTCCAACCGTATTCAGTTGAATACCAGTATTTTTCGAGGAAAAGCTGCCTACCAGACCTCTACAACCCATTAGCTGGATAACACGATACTCCTTGGCAAGACAAGTGTCATTTTCGGGCTTCTGACTATCCGTAACGATTGCCGAAGTTAGTATTATAATGTAGCGCATAAATTGCTCTACTCTTTTATTGTGTTGACTTAGAAGATACATGTGTATACACGAGTTCTTGATGCCTACACGCGTTCAAAATAAAAAGGGTCTTGACATACTCACTGACAGACAAACGGACAGCTGGATGACGAAGTGATCAAATAAAGGTTTCGTTTTATACTTTTGAGGTACGGAACTCTAAAATTAAATTGATGTTAGGTACTTGTCTTTGGCAAGTAAATATGGACATAATTATGTCTTTTTACGAGATCACAGGTCAGCAACTATGATAACAATTTCTTACGTATAAAAAGGTTTTGCAAAAATGAGTGACCATTCAGCTTGAGAACGTGTATTTGATAAGACTCCACTGTTCACAACATCTGTGTTTCAACATTTTAGCAAGTATGAAGTTATTGGTAAGTGGACATACAATAATTGTTGTTCTCATATTTAAGTTATAGTCTAATAAGTGCTTTTTTAGGGTTCCGAAAATAAACGGAACCCTTATAGGATCACTCGGGTGTCTGTCTGTCTGTCCGTCTGTCACAGCCAGTTTTCTCCGGATCCACTGGACCGATTCTGTTGAAATTTGGTACACATATGGACTTGTATAACCCAAACACGGACGCATTACGTAAATTATTAAATTTTTAGTATGGGGGTCACTTTTGGGGGTCAAACTAGAAAATTAACAAAAAAAGTTTTGTGAACAATATCGTGTGACATACCAAATGAAAGGGCTTACTGTGAGGGTTTTCATTATATTTTTTTCATAATTTTAAAATAAATGGTTTTGAAGTTATTCAAGAAATTAGACGAAAAATGACCATTCCCCCTCCCCTTATCTCCGAAACTACTGAGCCTAAAATTTTGAAAAAAATGGAGATAATAGATCTTTACCTAAAGATTACAGGAAAACCTATTAGAAGTCAGTAGTGTTAAAGTAACATGTTAAAAAAAATTAATTCGTTCGGAGCCCTTTGCACGCGAGTCCGACTCGCACTTGGCCAGTTTTTGTTCAACTTTTCAGCAGTCTCGGAAAAATATGAATGAGATGTCATTGGATTTGGAAGAGCATGCAGATGATTTTTGAAAAAAAAAAATAAGTTCCGCTCAAAAAAAGTGCAAAGGTTTAAAGCAATTTCAAATTTCAAAAATCTTAATTCGATTTTGAGGTATTTCGTCTATAACTTTTGGAACTTATTTTTTTTTTTCAAAAATAGTCCACATTTTTCAAAAAAGCGAAACATAAAAGCACTTGTTACAAAGAAATTAAATTACAAAAATATCTTTGACTTGTTGACTAGAATATTACTGTCAATCAGTGCAGAAGCTCCTATTCAAACAAGGTCCCAGGTGTTTGAGTGTCCGAAATATCGATAGAGGTTGTTTTAGAAGTGCGTGGCCATAACTAATTTCTTAATTGACGTTCTTAATCAGTGTGCCAATTCTACAAATTTTTAAGCAGCGTTCTTCTATCTCAGACATATCTGTCAAAATATATGGAAATTGAGGCTTTTTAGGGTTCTGCACCCAAAGCGATAGCCGGGATAGGCGGGTAGCCGATGGATGCGTCTATGCGAGACGAGCAGGACCGGTCTTTGTGGCGACGCTTGGGGGGGGCTATGTCCAGCAGTGGACGTCTTTCGGCTGATATGATGATGATGATGACCTAAAGGGTAACCAGTGGAACCCTATTACTAAGCCACCGCTGTCCGTCCGTCCGTCCGTCTGTCCGCCCGTCCGTCTGTCCTTTCGTCCGTCCGTCCGTCCGTCCGTCCGTCCATCCGTCTGTCTGTCAGCGGGCTCTATTTCAAAAACCATAATAGGTAGATAGTTGAAATTTTCAGAGTGTGTATTTTCTGTTGGCGCTGTAACAACAAATAATAAAAATTAAAAAAAATACAGGTACTCCCATACAAAAACGGTGTTTTAAAGTCGGTTTATGGTATGGAACCCTTTATGTGAGACTGCATCTCGCACTTGGCCGGTTTTTGTCAGATTGCGGCTAAGATGCGAACACAAACGTTGCTTGAAAATTAATAGAATTGGCACTCAGTGCGTGTACTGCGAATTTTATTAACATCGGCATTCTTTACAGGGCTTCGTGTTCCTGCTTCTACTGGCTTTGGAAGAATACAAATGTAAGTAACTGTTTAGGGCCTGCCAGGGTTGCGGAATTTATTCGAAAGAGTCACCGCGGCCCTTTTTTTTAAGGATGGGAAATCATCAAATGACTCCTCCCGCTCTGGGTGAAGCAGAAGGGAGTGTGCCTCCTAATGCCCTTTGTGTTCCAAGGCCGCGGCGACTCTCTCGAACAAATCCCGCAACCCCGGCAGGGTCACCGCGGCCCTGGGCCTGCAGTCTCGATATAGATAATGATCGCGTAGCGACCGAATTTGGTCATTAAGTCCTAAATACACAGTAAATTTCGAACGCGATCAACGGATCATACCATTGATTTTGACCGTGTGGAATGCGTTCGAGATTGACTGTGTACGGGTGAATTTAATGCATTCGGTCGCTAGGTGATCGGTAACTGGAACGCTAAGGGCATTTGGAGGACCACGGATGGGTTTAAGTCAGTATGAGTTTGACACAGCGCCCAGAGCGGAATAAGTCATTTCAAAGCTTAAAAAAAAGGTAACTGTTTAGGAACACATCTTGGCTGATTAAGCCCGTGCGAACTTCGTAATGTTTGCTCCACTGGAATTCCGCCACAAAGCAATAAAAAAAAATGATCATAAACTAGGCTATTGCGAGACGCACAGGTCCGGTTGTTGTGGCGACACTTGGGGGAGGCCTATGTCCAGCAGTGGATGTCTGCAGGCTGATATCATGATGATGATGCTATTGCAAATCTTACTGCCCGACTCATAGACCGGGACCGCTAGATAGAGTTGAGTGTGTAAAATTAGTGACTGCATTCTATACATATATAGTTTTGAACTCAGGAAAGCTTGTAGATTATGATTCTGAATGTTGCTAAGAGGTTTGTCGGTCCATTTATTTTTTTATATTCCATCCCTTTAGATTTAAGTAAATGGATGGAACAAATATTTAGAACTATTTTAATGACTGTTTTAGTGGCAATAGCCAATTGTTTCTTATGATTAAAGATACAAAAGATAAATACAAGAATTTTTGATAACAAGTGCGAGTCGGACTCGCGTGCAAAGGGTTCCGAACGAATTTTTATTTTTTATTTTAACATGTTATTTTAACACGACAGACTTCTAATAGTTCAGTGGTTCAGGAAAAAACTGGCTGTGACAGACGGACAGACAGACAGACACCCGAGTGATCCTATAAGGGTTCCGTTTTTTTTTTCGGAACCCTAAAAATATTACGAAAATGTTCACCGGTGTAAGTATTTCGAAGCGCCTAAGTTCAGACTTACACATTTTAGTTTATTTTTTTACTTTGCTAGATGGAAGCATCTTTAAGAAGATAAGATAACTATACGAAACAGTTGGATATGGTCACTAAAATATCATTGAAATAGTTCCAAAGTATTTGTTTAATTCATTTACTTGATACCTAAAGGGAAGGAGTATCTTATCTTACTACTATTAAATGCGAAAGTTTGAATGTATACATAGATGTTTGTTACTCAATCACGCCGGAATGGCTGAAGGAATCAGGATAACACTTGGTACAGACAAAGATTACAGTCGGGAATAGCACATATACTATCCCGGGAGTATGTTTCCTTGGGATTAAATCCAGCAATCATGCGGGCAAAGCCGTTGGCAGAAGCTAGTAAATAATAAAAGAACCAACAAACCTCCTGGCAACATTGAGAATCATAATATACAAGCTTTTCTGAGTTCAGAACGATGTACGGTCCTTATATTTTTGCATACTCAACTTTCATTGGCGCCTGCACGGTCACCAGTGCAGTAAGGATTCGCAATAGCATGTCTCTGCGATTGAATATCTTTTATTACTCGATCTTTAGTAGAATTTCAGAGGGTGATACTAAGCGTATTTTGTTCAGTAGGTATACCTTGAGCGGGTAATTAAACTTGCTACTTTTTTTTTATTTATTCTACAAAAAGGGGTTTTTCCTTAAACTTACAAAAGGCACTAATATTATAATTGCGAAAGTAACTCTGTCTGTCTGTCTGTCTGTCGCGCTTTCACGCCAAAACTACTGAACAGATTTAAATGAAATTTGGTACACATATAGTCTAGAGCCTGAGAAAGGACATAGGCTACTTTTTATCCCGGGATTATGTTCCCTAGGGACCACGCGGGCGAAGCCGCTGGCAGAAGCTAGTATTATATAAAACATAACGCCTACTACACAAGGGTTAGGGTGCACCTATAGGTTCACACAAAGTACTGGAATATTATTGATGAGTACAATGATCCCTTCCGAGTATGACGTAAATTCTGCAAAACATTGTATAATGGGGCCGTCATCTCTCTCTCACTCTGTTAGTTTCGTTGCTTACCAGGACATGCACCACTGGCGGTTTATAAGCTATCTAATAATTTATTTGAATATTTTCAGGTGCACCGCTTTTAAGTTGGCTTGGATCAAACGATTATCATCAAACAGGAGTAATCACAAATTGTTTCGGACACCATCGTCAATGGCATGAACCCATTAATATAAGAAACAACCACCTCCAATTAGGATATCCATTTAATGCACATGAAACGAAAGTGATAAATGATAAACCATACAGCAAAATAGGTATCACATATTCAATATTACCGACAAGTTTTCCAGTGTACGGATCTATGTATGAACGGACAGATACTTGTTGGTACGATAATGGTACTCCATACGTACCGTACGCTCTAAACACCTGGTATAGACCATACGATCAGCATACTCCATATAACCCGTATGTCCGTCCGATTGTACCTCAGTATGTCCCTCCAAATGCCCCTCAGTATATCCCTCAGTATGTCCGACAGTATGTTCCTCCGTATGGCAGCCCTTACTATCGGTATGATAATCGATACCCTGCGTATGGTAGTCCATTCACATCGTATTATGCTCCATATTATACTCCTTATGCATCTACGTACTCGTACAGCTTTTATACACCACTTGGCCAAGTTCATTGTCGCAAGTCAACAGACAGTATAACACAGAATCCAGTAGAAAAGCCAGTTGAAAAGTCAACAGAGAAGGCAGAAGAGAAAGTAACAGAGAAGGCAGAAGAGAACGTAACAGAGAAGGCAGAAGAGAAAGTAATAAAGAAGGCAGAAGAAACAGTAACAGAGAAGGCAGACGAGATAGTAACAGAGAAGGCTGAAGAGAAAGTAACAGAGAAGGCAGAAGAGACAGTAACAGAGAAGGCAGACGAGATAGTAAGAGAGAAGGCTGAAGAGAAAATAACAGAGAAGGAAGCTATCGGAACGGAAGGGAGCTCCTCGGAGAACTTCCCGGACCATTCGACAGTCAACCCTTTTGATGACAGGTCCACTGAAAACGTAATTAACATAGTTACAGAAAACCCGTTCAATGTGGAACGAAATTAGACAATTTTTTTTGTGTCTTTTTAAAGATACAATAAAGATAAAATAATACCTACACTATGTGTTTTGTTTCTATTCCCCACATTCAGACTAGCTGTGTCCGAGACAATAAGGTATGGAATGATTATTATAGGAAACTAACTAATGTTCTAGAGGTTCAGGAGGGCTAAGACGTCTTTACATCGGAATTAGGATTGAGTGGGTCATAGAAAATATGTAGAATGCATCAGGACAGATGGGCCTGAGCCGTTTCGCAGTAAGAGCCAGAGAAAGAGCGTCGTCGTGGAGGAAAGTCTAGGAAACGCTAGCGTGACAACGTGGTCATGAACGCCTGTAAGTCGTCACGCCACGAAGGTTATGGGATGGGAAAGAGTGAAAGGCTATGGGATGGGGCAGATGGGGAAGAGTGGAAGGCTATGGGATGGGGCAGATGGGGAAGAGTGGAAGGCTATGGGATGGGGAAGTATGAAAGTCTATGGGATGGGGAAGACCTTTCCCCAGCAATGTAGCAATATAGGTTGATTTAAAAGGGGTCGAGTGAAATTCCACTCTATGAATCTCTCCGCCCACCCTTTTCTGAACTATGTTGGTGTCAGCTTTTGGTTTGACCGGGTGTACCAGTATTTTATATGAAGCGTCTGGCTATCTCACAACCCAATAACTGAGTCCAATTCCACTCAACGGGCCCAAATCTAAACAGCGCCCTGCCCGGCGGAAGCCCAGAACTGCACGTTGTTAATCAGTGTCAGTTCCGTTCCGTGTCGGTGTTTGCCAACCTGTAGTCCGCGGACTCCGTGGTCCTCTAGGGCCAAATTATGGTAAACTACCGTAGTCAAGTCCTGAAAGTGTTCCAGCATTTGGCATTTGCCGCGTATAAACTGGAAAGAACTCGTTTCTTGTATGAGAGCCCCTTTAATTAGGATTCCGTATCCGAATTGTAATAAAAATGTACTAAAAAATTAAGAACAAGCATTCGCCCAAAAATTTAAAACTCAAAAACAACTTTTGTATTGCAGTCGGGGGACCGTTAAAGAAATGTTACAGAGTACCTTCTGTCCCCCGACTGCAATAAAAAAGTTGTTTTTCAGTTTTAAATTTTTGGCCGAATGCTTGCTTTTGATTTTTTTGTTAATTTTTAGACGTGGCAGGTGTTTTTTTTTAATCATTACTTTTTATTTCATACTAAATCGATTTTTGATTGGTACCACATTGATACTAAGTTTTCTGAGGTGATTTAATAAATAAAGAGACTTTTTTTAACGTAGCTCGTGGAAAAGCTTACGTGGATTTAAAAAACCAATTGCCAAATCTTCTAGCTATCCCTGAACAAAATTATCGAAGACGAACAGTACCCCATTCCAATCATAGAAGACATCTTTGCTGAAATGAATGGAGGGGAACTCTACTGTACATTAGATATTAGCCAAGCCTATCTTCATATGGTAATGGATGAAGAGAGTGCCTGCCTACAAACCCTAAGCACTCACAAAGGTACGTACAAAGTGAACAGACTCATGTTTGGCGTCAAAGTGACTAATCTGTGGCAGAAATTCATGGACAGAACACTGCAAGGCATTGAAGGGATCAAATGTTTCTTCGATGATATTATCGTGCAACGATCATGCGAAACTCAGCTACTACAACGTCTTAACACGTTCGGTGCGGTATCGGGTTGATTATATCCGATGCTCATCTTTCCTCCGGTGCGGGGTAAAAATTACTGCGCTAACCGCTGGTGCGGGACAGATATTTTTGGTCTCCTAATGAATATGAATGAGATGGTTAGTGTTTTGGAATTGCCTCGTTAAATAGACAATATTAGTACAAAAAAATCGTATCGGGTTCTTACGACCCGATGCCGACTGAAGCAAAAAAAATTACGTCTAGTGCGTTTGGCAGTTCTTAACGACCCGATGCCCGATGACCCGACAGACGCACTAGATTACATGCTAGTTGAGCTAGTGAGGTCCGTGTGTTTCGATGAGTTTTTATGCAAATGAGATGAGAAAGTGAATGGCACATGAAGCGATCCAAAGAAAAATATAGTAAGCGAAGGTTTTTTAAGACAAGTAAGTAGTATCTTCAGAAGTTCTCGAAGGAGTGACTGAGAAAGCAAACAATGAACTAACAACAATGGATTCAACATCAGCTTTACCAAGTTATGAACAACGAAATTTTCTAGCATGTTACGATAAAAGCCGGCAATAAAGTTAGATTAGAACAATATGTACTGCAAAATGACATTATGTCGAGAAGACTAAAATGAAAATCATACGATCAATCGACAGATCTTTTAATTACATATAAAAATAAACTGTACCGTAAAATGTACCATCAATTTTTTATACGTAAATAATGTAAAGATCTGAAAAAATAACTATTTATTTTATCGCCATCGATATTTTTTATCATCCTCAACACTAAAAATTTATCGACACTTTTACTTACCAGTGCAGATAACGGGTCGAAAAGATCCGACAGACAAATCCTTTATTTACAAACAAACCATTCAGTGAATCTACCTACGATTTCAGCATTATATTGAGTGTTTATTTTGCTATAAAAGAATATGCTTTAATCATTAAACCTATAAAGATAAGTCCACCTAAACAGATGAAAGTCGAACGGGTCTTTTCGACCCAGCAACGCACCGGGAACAAATCGTGCTTCCGATATAATAGACCCCATGCCGCACCAACTGAAAGTCATCAAATTTGACCAACGTAGTGAGCGTGTTAAAAAGGTATTAGAGAGACTGAAAGAAAATAGCTTAAAAGTTACAAGGATAAATGTCATTTTTTCGAGAAGAGCATTAAGTACTTAGGACACATATCGACAAACAAGGATTACATAAATGCAAAGAAAAGTAAAGGCAATATCCAATGCAGAACCTCCAACGAATGTCAATGTACTTCGAACTTTCCTCGGCATGGCAAATTTTTACAATAAGTTTATTCTAAACCTTGCATCGATTACCAGCCTATTAAATGAACTTTTGCGAACAGGTGTTGAATGCAAATGGTCAAAAGAATGTGAGAAGAGTTTCAAAGCTACCAAAAGTGAAATTTTAAGTGACAAAGTTCTAGCTCACTTTGATCCACAGAAAACAGTGCTCCTTGCAACGGATGCTTCACCAAATGGATTAGGAGCAGTGCTTTTGCATAGACTTAAAAATGGTTCAGAAAGGCCCATTGCATTTGCCTCAAGAACTCTATCCAAAAGCGAGAAAAATTACAGTCAGATTGATAAGGAGGCGACCGCCATTTACTGGGGATTGAAAAAGTTTTTTCATTACTGTTATGGGCAGAAATTCATACTGGTTACAGACCACAAACCTTTAACCCTTACATTTCATCCCCACAAGACATTACCTACCATGAGTAGTATGAGATTATTTCACTACGTCCATTTCTTGTCTAGTTTCTATAGAATACCGCACTTCATTGAACAATAGCAATGCTGACTACTTATCCAGATTTCCCGTCGACAAAACACCAGAACATATAGTTAACAGAATTGCAATTCGGAAAACATTAAAGCGGAAACACAGAAGGATGACAGGGGGAGGGTCTGTATGTATGCTTTTGCGGTTGCACAACGACACGCTTTGCTTTGCTTTGCTTGGTAGTATAGATGCAGGCCTACCTTGCCGTCTCCCTCAGAGACGGGAAGGTGGCGTGGTCTTGAGGGAGAGCGCAACGGTCGTGTAGATCCTCAAGGCAAGTCCGGTGGATATACCTTCTCGAGGTTGCCACCCCGTTTTTGGTCTAATTCCTTATGAATTAGACGTAACTGAAACCACCGGGCGACCCGTAGAGTGGTGGGCCTTCCACTCAGACCCATCCCAATTCCCACTTAACCCTTTTTTCCCGTCTATGACCCCTTCCAACTCCCCTCCTAACTGTGACCCTTCTGTGACGAAGTGGTTGCGGGCTCGGCCGTCACTAAACTCAGCTGATGGCGGGTAGGAGAAACTAGTCACCTGCGCTAGGACCTGCGCAGTTGAGCGCCGTAAGCGGGGATGAAGGAGTCCTGGGGGGTTGAGCCGATCGGCACTGGCGGTAATGTGTCCGTGAGGCAACACGCCCCCTTTGGTCTGGATTTCAAGCGAAACGGTGGCCCTACCCTCTAGCCAAGGGTAGGGAAATGGCCACAGTGTCCCGTCAGAGGGCCACAGGCGAGGTGCGTGGGGTCCGCGGAGGTCGCCCTCGGGCGGCCGAAGCGGTAGGTAAAGGCCATGCTGACGGTGTAAGTGAGGGTTGATTAGTTGCCAACCCGATCGAGCACCCGATGTCGCGCTGTAAACCAGCCTTGCGCACCTAAATCTTCCTGGTAGTCCTAACGCTCGCACTCACAGTAGTGCGACGTTCCCAGGTGCGGGCTCCATGGTGGGTGGGAGCCAGGAAGATGAAAAGAGTCATTTTTTAGTATGGACGAATTGAAGCCAACTAAAAACACCGCAGGAGTGGAGTCGGCGAAAGCTGGCAAAGCTCCTAAGCGAGGTGCCTCTGGTGCCTCGCTCGCCCCTGGATGTCCTGCGGCTCACGCCGTGGGCGCCAGCGCGGGCGCCGGTCCGGCTGTGGCGAAAACCGCAGCTAAGACCAAAAAGTCCCACTCCAAGCAAAGGAGAACGGCGCTGCATGGGACCAGTACCGATCCTTCACACAAAAAGGCGAAAACGGAGGCGGTTAACACCTCTGCCGGAAGTAGCCTTCCCAAACACCCTCCTACTCCTCCTGTGGCTCCTCAAGCCACATCCCAAGATGCAGCCGTCTCCGGTCACACGGGGACGGTTGGCAGCACCGAGGACGTTTTCGCAAGCGCCTGGCAGGTGCCTACCCGCAAGGGAAAGGGAAAGGGCAAGGGCAAAAAATCCACTCCACAAGCCCATTGCTCTTGTTCGGACCCCTCAGGTCCAGCAGCTCCTACAAGCCAGGGTAAGAGGAGAGAAAGACTGACGCGTAAGGAGCGGCGTCACGAACGCAGGCGGGGACGCAAAGCCCCCCAAAGCATGCAGGTTGCTGCCACTAGCTCGGTTAAACCGACCAAGCCAGGTAAGCTGAACTTCGGTGAAGGGAAGCGGTCGCAGGCTGAGGCTGGCACTAGCCAACCAACGCCTAATATACTGCCTTCTAAATCCGCAGGAGGTCCGGCCGAGGTGGTAACCACAACGCGGCAATCCGATGGGAACGATCAGGCTGCGGCCAAGCGGGCTCTCAACGAGACGATTTCGCCTCGTGGAGAGCACAAGCGGCCGCGGCTTGACCAGTCCCAGCGGGTTGCCAACAAAAGCTACGCCCAAGCTGCCAGTGCGTCCCTGAACGTCGCGATAACCTGCGACCGGAGGGGTATCATCAGCCAGGGAGTATCGGACCAGGTCTTAGCTGCTATCCACAAGCAGATCATCAGCGAGGCCTGCTCCGCTATGCAGGACACACCAGGGCCGACCTTCAACGCGAAGCCGCTATTCGCCGGTGGAGTCCTCAAGCTGTGGTGCGGTAACGACCACACTTTAGCCTGGCTGAAGAAGACAGTCTCCAACCTGGCTCTCCCGGCTAGCACCTCGCTAGTCGTCAAGAGCCAGACGGAGATCCAGAAGCGGGTACGTTGCGGCATTGCCATCCCCGACGACCAGGGAGTCTACGAGGACTCGACCTTTATTGGACGAGCCCTCTGCTACCAGAATCGCTGGATCGATGTGAAGAGGTGGGTAGTGCTGCACGCCGAGAAGCAGAAAGCGTGCTGGTTCGTGGTGCTGGGTATCCCCGAGGACCAAGTTCCGACCCTGATGAGCGCGGAACGCCGACTCTCAATTGGTTTGGGATCGGTGTACGTCAAGTTCCAGGGTCCAAATGGCAGGTTCGTCGACGTCCCTCGGGGGTGGGACCCGAACACGAGACAGCCGCTGGAAGACGCAGTGGAGTCCATTTCCGCGCCAAACAACCCGGAAGCAACTGCGGCTGAACCTGCTGAAGCAGCAGTGTCGGCCGCCCCTGCCGCCACCGTGGGTGCCGTCCCTTCATCGGGGGAGGAGCCGGACGACGTAATGTTGTCCCCGGTTTCGGACCCGGGGGGGGACGGTTTCGACGAGGGCGACCTGTTTGCCGGGCTGCGACTAGAGGGTGACGAGGAGGGTCTCGCCTGTGATGGCGTCCCCTTTGTCGGCCTGTAAAGTCGTGCAGGCTAACCTCCACCACAGCCAGACCGCGACGGCTCAACTCCGCAAGTGGCTGGAGGACCAACACACGGCCATTGCCCTGATCCAAGAGCCGTGGATTAGGGGTGGCCATATACGAGGACTCTCCAATCTTGGCGGTAAGCTCCTTGTTAATACGGACCATGATCGCCCTAGATCGTGCATCTATGTCACGGGTAACCTTAAAGCACAGCTATTAAGCGACTTCTGTTGCAGAGATGTCTCTGCAGCTAGGCTGAATATACAGCGTGGAGCCACAAAGGTGGCGATCGTCTTCGCCTCGGTTTACATGCCTGAGGCGGAGGAACCGCCCCCACACAACCTTGTCCGCCTCATCACACACTGTGAAAGCGGCGGGGATGAGGTTGTCATCGGGACCGACGCAAACGCACACCATCCACTATGGGGGATGGAGTCGCAAAACGAAAGGGGTAAGGCATTGGTTGATTACCTGTTTACAACTAACCTATCCCTACTAAACACAGGTTCGGAACCAACTTTCGTAACCAGACGCAGTCGTACAATTATAGACCTTACTCTGGCAACAGAGGGAGCAGCGGAACTCATCACTGGGTGGCAGGTCTCAAATGAGGCTTCCTGCTCAGACCACAGGTGGATCCGCTTCGACATCCAGGTCTGTATATCACCCAAACAACCTAGGCGTAATCCGCGTAACACGGATATAACGGTATACACACGCAACCTCGCCTTAAGGCTTGCGCCACCAGGCGATTCGAAGTCTCTTGCGGACACGGCACAGATCGACGCGCAAGTATCACAACTTACCGAATCGCTGATAAACAGCTACCAAATCGCCTGCCCGGAAACGATTCCGCGCGACACTCCGGGTAAACAACCCTGGTGGGGTGCGGATCTAGAGCGCAAACGCGGTAAGGTAAGGAAGGCTCTTAACAGAGCCATGAACACATGTAGTGATGAGGACTGGGACGCGTATTACGCGGCCAAATCCAGCTACAAGAAAAGCATCAGATTCAGAAGAACTACAGGTTGGCGTAAATTCTGTGGTAACATTGAATCATGCCAACAAGCAAACAGGGTAAGGAAAATTTTGGCGCAACAGAACACACCTGAGGTCGCCACGCTCCGGAAACCCGATAATACACTGACCACGACACCTGAAGAAGCGCAACGCCTCCTAGTAGAAACTCACTTCCCAGGCAGCGTATTCGCGCAGGTGAATATATGTCATGACGTTATCCAAACACCATCAGAAGATGATTGGCTTTATGCAGAAAAGATGATTACGCTGGAAAAACTTCAGTGGGCCATCAAAAGCTTCCAACCTTTCAAGGCACCAGGTCCTGATGGTGTGTTTCCTGCCTTACTACAGTGGGGAGGTACCGCTATTGCGACAAAACTGGTGCCCTTAATGCGAGCGTGTCTGGCCTTTAGATACGTTCCTAAAGGATGGAGGGAAGTGAAAGTCATTTTCATTCCGAAGCCAGGTAAAAGTGACTACACAAACGCCAAATCCTATCGACCTATAAGTCTGACCTCGTTTATACTGAAGACTATGGAAAGACTGTGTGAAAGGGAGCTACGAGATGGCGTTTTAAAAACAATACCACTACATGGTAACCAACACGCATACAGCTCGGGTAAGTCGACAGAGTCCGCTCTTCATCTGGTAGTAAGCCAGATTGAAGAAGCGATTCATCAGAAAGGGTCCTGCCTGGGCACTTTCATAGACATCGAAGGAGCCTTCGACAAGACAAACTTTTCCAGCATTAGTGCCGCCCTCTCCAAACACGGTGTAGAACAGGTACTAATTGACTGGATTACTAATATGTTAAGCAAACGGGTGGTTCGCCTTGAGGAAGAGCAGCAGTTGGCCCTGATAGCCAGAGGCTGCCCGCAGGGAGGTGTGCTCTCCCCTCTTCTGTGGAATCTGGTGATTAACGACCTTATCACCAAGCTCAATGCACATCGTTACTACACAATAGGTTATGCAGACGACCTCGCAATCCTCGTGCCAGGGAAGGTGACTGGAACGATCTGCAACCTCACTCAACAAGCACTACGCATCGTGGAGAGATGGTGCGAAGAATATGATCTGTCAGTAAACCCCACGAAAACTGAATTAGTCATGTTCACTCAAAAACGAGCACTAGGTCACTACCGGCTACCTAAGCTTTTCAACACAGAGCTCCAGCTTTCTAACGAGGTAAAGTATCTAGGCGTCCTCCTAGACAGTAAGTTAAACTGGAGCAATCACCTAGACTTCAAACTAAACAGGGCCTGCATTACCTTCTGGCAGTGCAAGAAAATGATAGGGAAGAAGTGGGGCCTATCTCCCAAAATAATACTATGGCTGTACAGCGCAGTAATTCGGCCCATGTTAACCTACGGGGCCGTGGTGTGGTGGCCACGCACAAAGCTAGCTACAGCCGTAAACAAGTTACAACACATGCAAAGGCTAGCTTGCATGGCGACGACGGGCTGCATGAGGACTACTCCAACTGCGGCACTGGAAGCCATGCTGGGTCTCCCTCCGCTACACTTGTTTATACAACAGGAAGCGACGATGGCAGCAGTACGCCTTAAAACACTGAATCTCTGGGGTAAGAGAGAAACACGGCACACCGCTTTGCTCGAGGAGCTCAATAATGAACTCCCAATAACAAAAGCAACCAATGACCGGGTACCCAAGCAATTTATCTTCGATAAAAAATACAAAATCCAATTGCATGAGGATCATCGTTGCGAGGGGCTGTGCCCCGCAGAGCTGCGGATCTTCACCGATGGATCAAAAACAGGTACAGGTACTGGTGCGGGAATCTTCTCAGAGGATCTCAACATCCACATAGCCACACCATTGGGGGTCCACAACACAGTGTTCCAAGCTGAATGCATGGGCATTTCTCTGGCGGCATCAGCCATCCTAACCAGGGAAGTTAAAGACCAGTCAATACGCATACTCTCGGACAGCATGGCTGTCCTGCAAGCTCTGAACAGCCACACGGTCAACTCTGGGCTGATTCTCGAGTGTCACCAACGTCTTAATCAGGTTGGTAGACATAATAAAGTAACCATTCAATGGATCAAGGGACACAACGAGTCCCGAGGCAACGATGCAGCGGATGAACTCGCCAGAAGGGGTTCGAGTATGGCAGCGATGGGACCTGAACCCATCGTGCCTCTGCCTTTCGGGTACATACGCAATCTGGTAAGGAAACGCACCGGAGAAAAACATCACAAGCTATGGGTTGACCATGGTGAGTGTAGGCAGGCCAAAGAGGCACTTCCCTCTATAGATGGCCGATTCACTAAACAAGCCCTAAGACTGACTAAACAACAGTTGCGTACAGTCACAGCCGTAACAACTGGCCACGGGTCTTTTAATAAACACCTCTATGCTATAGGAGTCACTGACAGCCCGCTATGCAGAGCCTGCATGGAGGAGAATGAGACAGCAGCACACCTGCTTCTAAGCTGCCCGGTAGTCGCGGATTACAGGGCCAAGTACTTCGGTAACCCAGGTACCCTCAGTGAGATAGTTGGAAACACCAAGACTTTGCTGGCCTTCCTTGGGGAGCTGGGGTGGATCGAATGACACATTTGTCCCACCTGCACGCAAAATACGCGCTTAGTCGTGGAGTTGCGGAAACCAGCCCGATTTACATACATACATACAACACAGAAGGATAGCGAACTAAAACTTATATTACTGGCTCTGTAGACTGGCAGAACATTTAAACAGTTTGGTTACAGAGACAATGAATTTACTGTGCAAGAGGACTGCCTTTTTCGAGGGTCACGAGTAGTGATCCCAAAGACACTCCGTGCTTTAGCATTGCAAGAATTACGTACTGGACATGTGGGAATGGTAAAAATGAAACTTTTAGCACGAAGTTTCATTTATTGGCAGAACATTGACCGTGACATAGAAAACATGGTTAACGCATGCCGCACCTGTAGAATGCATCAAAATGAACCTTCTAAAGTGCCAGTACATCATTGGGAAACCCCAAAAAAACCCTTGGCAAAGAATCCACATTGATTTTGCAGGCCCAGTGGCTGGTCATCAACTTTTCATACTAGTGGACGCATTCTCTAAGTGGGTAGAAGTTATTGCAACAAAAACAACCACAGGCACGTGGTGTGTAAACAAATTAAAAGATGTTTTCTGTACTTTTGGAATTCCCCATACACTAATATCAGATAATGGACGTCAGTTCACCTCAACTGAATTCGAAATATTCCTTAAAAGGACTGGTGTTGTACATCGCACCTGTGCCCCTTACCATCCGGCTACGAATGGGCAAGCTGAAAGGTTTGTCCAAACAATAAAGAAGACGTTCAAGAAGATAGAAGAGAATAAGGGGAACCTACACGACAAATTACGATACATCATGAAGCAGTTGAGACGCACACCAAATAGCGCAGGACAGACCCCATATGAAATAATGTTTGGTCGGGAAATCAGAACAAAACTACATGTTATGTTTCGCAAGGAAGGGCCACAAGACAATGCAACACACTCCACCATTACAACTGGCATCAAGATGTTTACTCCAGGAGACAAGGTGCAACTACGTGCATATCGAAACCCAGATACAAGGTGGGAGTTCGGCAAGGTATTGCGTCGTCTGGGCCAAGTCCACTATGAGATACGAACTGAACACGGAGGAGTGGTGCGACGGCATGTGGACCAGATGCTGCAGGCTGGAGCTGTGGCACTGAAATTCGCGGCGGAGGACTGATACATCTGTAGTTTTGGTTACCTTGACAACAAGTTGTCAGTATGTAAATAAAGTATTGACTTGAGCCTAAATATGTTAAAATTATTAAATACAATAGTCATGGTAACCACCTAGATTATGTCAGGCTATGACAGTTCACAAGCTGTAAGGAACGGTTTCGTCCAGAGTCGTCGTAGATCTAGGCTCTAACAATGTATGTCAAGGGCTAAGCTTATAAGCACTTAGTTGCGTGTGATAGCTAGAAGATTTGGCAATTGGTTTTTTAAATCCACGTAAGCTTTTCCACGAGCTACGTTAAAAAAAGTCTCTTTATTTATTAGCAGTCGGGGGACAGAAGGTAACATTTCTTTAACGGTCCCCCGACTGCAATAAAAAAGTTGTTTTTCAGTTTTAAATTTTTGGCCGAACGCTTTGTTTTCATTTTTTTGTTAATTTTTAGACGTGACAGGCATTTTTTTTTTAATTTTTTTTTTTTACTTCATAGTAAATCGATTTTTGATTGGTACCACATTGATACTAAGTTTTCTGAGGTGATTTAATAAATAAAGAGACTTTTTTTAACGTAGCTCGTAGAAAAGCTTACGTGCTTGCTATCAACTTGAAATTTGGAGTAGTTTTTTTTAGATGACGTTTTCTCAACTAATATAGGCTTTGCTGATGAAAATTTTAAAACATTTCACGTTTCATACGATGGTACGGATCCCTCGGTGCGCGAGTCCGTCTCGCTCTTGACCGGATTTTTTAAATTTAATTATTAAGTATTATTTGTTGTTATAGCGGCAATAGTCACCCATCCTGCGTGCCTGTTTCTTAGCCTTGTAGATTGACTCTGTAAACATTTCAACTGTCTACCTATTACGGCTCTAGAGAGACAGCCCGCTGACAGACGGACGAACGAACAGCGGAGGCTTAGTAATAGGGTTCCGTTGGTTACCCTGTGGGTACGGAACCCTAAAAAAGATGTTATGTGAGTTCTTGGTGGGATTGTAAAGCAGAAATGAGCGCAGGCGTCAGTTGATCAATTCTTGCCAACAGTCGAGGGCCAATAACTGTGTGTACATTGTTGAACTTGGATAGTATTTAAATCAGTCAGCTGGATTCGCAGCTCCTCGGACGTCTAGATAATTCCTTATTTTATAAAGGACCTTTATAGCTGATGACTATGGATCTTCTTCTTATCGTGTGGGCAGTAAGGTCTAACGACCCCACACACCCTAGTGTCAGAGTTTCTAAACAGCCTCAAGGGCCTCTGACATGGGTTATTTGACGACCGCCATTTAGCGGCCGGGACCACCGGCTTATACGTGCCTTCCGAAGCACGGAATCATCTTTTTGTCAGACAGTCAGGTGATTCAAAGCCTGCAATGTTCTAGCCAAACTGGAAACAACTTTACAAAGTATGCTTCCCGTGGGAATCGAACCCACAGCCACCGGGTCACAAGGCAAACGCCTAAAGCACTCGACCACGGAGGCAGATAATGATTATGGATGGAAAATTAGTTCTAACCCTTGCAAAAATTTGAAAGAACCTAGCTTTCCTAGTAATAACAAAAAATTACAATTTTCCAGAGCCGGGTCATGATAAAAGAACTAAAAAGCGTTTTTTTTTAAATAAAAACTAGAAAAAAGTTATTTCTGTTTTTTTTGTAACAAATTACAAAGCGTAAAGAAGAGGTGAAATAGTTATTTCCACAAATACACATTTCTAGGTGTGGAAATGTTTGAGAAGCACCCTATAGATTTTTTTTAATTTCAGCTTGATTCCTCCACACGTTCCTGAGAAAAATGGTCTTGACAGACGGACACACCGACATACAGACAGTAAAATGATTCTATAAATAAATGTTCCGTTTTTGCCGACTGAGGTGTGAAATTGACATGGAAATTTATATTGAAGAACAGAATAATGGCGACAGTTCCGATTTTGGGCATCCTCCAAAGTAATAGCTCAAAAACAATGAGAAATAACAAAACAATGAGAACCTACATAATCCAATATTTACCGTAGTATAGTTATACATAGATGGTTTTCATGTTTAGCAGAGAAGGATCGTGGTAACCAATACTTATTTTATTTGTTGTTGTACAAATGTATGGTTCCTAAGTGGCATACAAGAATGTTATTGCTAACTGCTTTAATTTATAATTGGCATTGGGCGTTCAAATAGCCTTAGAATACCTAATGTTGCGTGTGAAAGCTAGCTACGTACCCACGGGAAGGTCTGCCATCTACCCAGCCATGCTATGTTATATCTATAGTATATGATAATTATGGCTAGAATATGTTTGTCATTGGATCACCACCGATCGAGCAAACAGGAAAGACCATAAATAAAAGAAATGGATTATCATAATCGGTGTTTGCTAACATTTAATTATAAGACAGACTTAATTGCCAATTTTTAAATATTTACATAACTTTGATCAGTCCAAAATCTCGTAAGATCTGCCGCTAACCATTTCAATGGAAGAAAGTGAAATGGATGTAGATATTATCTGTTAATTGTCTAAGACAATAGGGTATGATCACTGGGTCGATTCACTGTTCTCTAGTGGTGGTAGCCCTTGCCGCCGCCGTAACCGAGACCGCCGAGTCCGCCGTAGCCGTAGCCTCCAGCGTAGCCGAGGCCTCCGAGCCCGAGTCCGTAGCCACCGAGTCCTCCGACAGCGACAGCCGGCCCGGCGATCACTGCGCCACCGCCGACGAGTCCGCCACCGCCGCCCAGCAGGAGAGCGCCGTCTTGAGCTTGCCTGGCGACCGCGTCAGCGACGGCCTGAGCCTGGGCCGCGCTGGTGGCGACCGCGGCAGCCTGAGCACGAGCAGCGTTGGCGATACGAGCGGCCTCAACAGCGCGAGTGTTCGCAATAGCGATAGCCTGGACGCGGGCAGCGTTGGCCAAACGTTCGGCTTCCGCAGCACGTGCTACTTCTAGAGCGCTGGCGGCACCGGCGCGTCTGGCGGCCTCCGCGGCTCTGGCGTTCTCCCAGGCAGCAGCCTGGGCGCGCTGTACATTGGCGACACGAGCGGCGTCCAAAGCGGCGGCGTTGTTGATGGCGTGCGCTTGGCCGGCGCGGGCGGCGGCCTCGGTGACGCGGGCGCCCTGGATGGCGGCGGCGGCCGTGTTGGCGATCTGAGCGGCCTGCACGGCCTGTGCGTTCTGGATGGCGCTGAGCTGAGCGGCTCCTACAGATCCAGCGTTGTTGAGCGCTATGCCTGAGCCGATGGCGGGGCCGCCGGCGATGACAGCGGGGCCGGCAATGATGCCAGCGCCGCCAGCCAGTGCCGCGCCAGCGAGTCCGGCGCCACCGAGCCCGCCAAGCCCGCCGAGCCCGCCATACCCGCCGTACCCTCCGTAGCCGCCAGCAATCACGGGACCAATGCCCGATTGCTCCGCACGTGAATCTGCTACTTTACCTGTCAAACATTACAAAGTGTCGTGTCATTAACAGTTTTCAAAATAAGATAGGTACTACTTAATTAGTTCGCAGATGATATCAGATAGACTTCACTTACCGTCTGCAACGACTTCGTACGCCACAGCGATAACAAAAAGAATCTGGAAAAAAATGATATTTTTAATTCTTGGCTCTAATACAATGTTAATTAAACTAAATTTAAATAAACTTTGAAGCTAAATAAATTATATTTCAACCAGGGATAATACTAGATGCCTCGTCTTACCGTAAGTCGAGACATTTTCGTTAATATTATTTGTTTACTGCTGCTCGCTACGACACTACCAAATTGGACTGTAAACTGTAATTGTTGTGGTTTCTGCCAATTGCGTGCACTTTTATACTGCACCGAAAATTATTAACATCGAATTAACAATGCTAAATAGTTGTTCGATGCCGCCCCATTTGAATATATTAGGTACGTGAGTAAAAACTAATCGGCGAACATGCGTAGTTGGTACATGTTGTACCAATCAAAGCAAGCCGGGAGATATCAGACCATGTCGGATGCGCGCGCCGCACATCCCTTGAACACACCAAGCAAACAACACCTATATTACAATCATTAATAATATTACTCAAGTTTCCATCCCGATAAGATTTCAAATATTCGAAGGTGCACCATAGATCTATGGTGTATCCCATATTTATAATACATATAACATGCTTGCTTTGATTCAGTAACTAAATCCACTTGTCATATTCAATAAATCTGTTCAACATATTTATCTAACTAAATTAAATGGCAAATAGATCTTTGAAGCTGAAATTGGCGTCATTCTCGAACACGTGTCCAGTCATTACATTCCCATACATATTCATTCAACAAACAAGTTTTACTTTTGTTGAACAGCAACTGCTGAAAGCAACGTTGCTTCACCTCAGATACAGTAGAAACTAGGGATTGCGATCACATCCTTTCCTGTGCCGAATCAGAAAACATTACAATATTGTGAAACAACAACCAATTATATGAAAACCAATTAACGCGTCGACGGATCTAAACGCATCTTCAATACAAAAAACTGTGTTAAAGAATATGGCATGCAAATGAACATTGTGTATTCAGTTGAAGTAAAGCTGATGTAAAACTCTTGAATGATTGCGTGTTTTGGCGCCGGCAGACATATTGTTTTGACGGCGGACATCTTTTTTTCTTTTAAGTTGCCTGACCTGTCTCTGAGGTAGCCTAGCAAACAACCTTGCAACATTTCAAACAGCAAACCACTAGGATTACGTACCACTGGCAATACTGACATACTGGATATGTGAATAAAAAATATAGTGCCTGTAAAAAGTCAGTCGTCGGTCGCCCATCGCGTGTCATTTGTATTCCAGTTGATCAATACGATTTTACAGAACGGTTATTTGATAAACTGCTTGAGTGGGTAATAAATCAGTATTGATTATTAAAGATTTAACTTTTTTTTGTTCGTTTTTAACAGCTGACCTGATTTTATCGCAAGAACGGATGTAATGTAATGGGTGCTGATAAAGGCAAGCTGTATTTCAGTGGAAAATGCGAAGACAAATTATGATTGATGTGTTCCCAGTTGTTGAGGGGAGAGAAATAACCGAATAGTTTTGTCTTTAATAGCTACAAAACAACAACTGAATTGGAAAGATCTAGTTGTAGACAAGATTCTTCTATAACATCAGTATTCATGCATTTTATCATGGTTCCTAAAATAGTACCCTGGGGAACGCCAAGCATTGCTATACGATTTTTTTGCTGCTGTGGTTTTTAATAAAATGGTTTTTCCTAGCTTTCAAAGCTAAAAATAGTATATAATGGTATGTACGACTGACATACGTTTAAGATAACCCTTTAAACACATATTACTAGTTAAAGTGTATTTAAAAGCATAAAGCTGAAGCATCTAATCAGGGTATATAATTAATAAAATTTGTTACAAGTTAAATTGTTTTTATTGTTAAATTGTCGTCGTCGTATCGTGGATTTATTCATATCTACTGCGTAGGTCGGTGGTCGCTTCTTCACTTTTTTCCCCATTTAAAGGTCTCCACCAGAGGTCCATAAACTTGAGGGCTCTGAACAACCCTGGAAAAGAAATAAAAATAAAATTGATTTTCATGGAACATCTGTAGGCATGAAGCCTGTAGTAAGAGAAGCCTATAAAGTAAAATATCAGTCTTGAATTTATAGTGCGTAATAGCAGATGAACCATAGCCATCACCATCAGCACTCTCGCTTAGGGTATCAGCACTCTGTATCACTGACTCTTTAATAAGATCTTTATACTTGGTCCAGGTAAAGGTACCAGTGCTGGCTTTATACACGGTGCCATTTTAGTCTTCTTACAACGGCAGCCTACTTCATCTATCCAATGACTACTACACATTCTTAAAAAAATATGATATTAAGGAACATTTGAATTATAAAAAAAAAATGATTCATTATCATGACGCATAACGTAGTTTCAAACATCCAGGAGTGAGCGCAATCCGGTTCCAAGCAGGGCCGGGAATGGAACGGCGACAATATTTTGATACGTACGTATTATGGAACACCATGATAATAATGTTTATTATCATGTGTTCCATAATTCTAATGCATAATTTGTTTTTATTGTACCCATATCTTGATGAATTATTAAAAAAAAATATCGCGACTAGAGGTAGTTTACATCGGGTACATTAAGTGGCCCGCCTTTGTAATACGACTAAAATGGCACCGTGTATAAGAAATATATATCCAGGTTGCATTAAACACTCTTGTGGATTAGCTTTGAACATAACTTAAGCCACAAACTCATGGGCTATCAAAGTCATACTCACTCATAGGCATAGGGAGAGTTGGCAGGGCCGACGATCTCAAAGGTAGGTGCATCTTCGTCCACGGTCCATACTGACTGGCTGAGCTGAGGAGGCGCCGGGATGTCCCAGAACTGGGGCTTGACGTCCACGGAGACTGTGCTGATGGGTGGGATCTGGACGGGCACCTGGACAGTCTGGAAACGTCGATACATGGTTAATATTGGCAACTAGTAGTATCTCCTCTTTCATTTAATAAATTGGTCTTATTGTAGGCTCTTGTATTTGCGGTATTAATTAATTTTATTATGGGTCCTAAAATTGTTCCCTGGGGGACGCCAGGCATTGTTAGTAAGTTTTTTTTTCATTTATGTGCTGTACTTAACATTGACGTTAGTAGAAGGTTAGCAGCAGTTTTTTTCTGACCAACTACTACCACTTCTATATTCTAATACGATGTCAGTTATGGTTTGCTTCCGGTTTTGACCACTCATTAAAGCATTCAAAGGGATAGTCCAAGTTTAGCAATGGAATACCTAATCATAATATAGTAATGTCCAAAGTTAGAATGATGTCCATAAACTAACTGGTTATGCACAATTTTAAATTGATTTATCTAATATACCTTATAGATTTCTTTTTAAACAATATTAGTAAAATATTGACCCTCTTAGTGAACTGAACGATTTCCCTCATTGGTAGTAGATAAAGCGATTTTCCCGTCCTCGTATAAGCAACTATTGGCTCATGAAATTATTATGCAAATTGTGATTTAATAACAAGTGTAGACGAACTGTTGTTACTTGTCCAGTAAACGTTTTATGGGTCATAGAATTGACATTCTATAAGTATAATGTTCATAATCGTCATGCAAATTATGTTAAAAAGCTCCTAAATAACGAGCTTCTTTTATTTTTAGCGCAGTTTCTAATCTCAGAACTAAATATTTGTTCCCAAAAGATAACCAAAAGTTACTTGGTCCTATAGCTTTAATTAAAAAGTATAGTTTATGACTACCACGAGGAGACTGTCTCAAGACTTTCTCTCTAATGTAGGTATTAGTTCAGGAATAATAAATTCAAGGTTAAGCAATGCTTACTGAGGTCGATATGTGGATGGGTGACCATCTTAACACACCGATACTCCTCCGTGTCTCGGAAATCACTATAAGCTGTTGGTCCCAGCTCTTATTTGTAGTGTATCTTTGGCAGTTGTTACGGATCGTCAAAAGCCAGAAATGCTGTTACCGTTTGTGTCATGAAAGAAGTACCTACCGTGTTACCCAATCACTAGGTCGTGGAGATCAGTGGGAAGCAGTCATTCTATGTAAAATACTGGTATTCAGCTGAATCCAGTTCGGACTGACAGCCGAAAATAAAGTTGAGAAAAGGCCAGGCATCTGCCTAGCCTAAACCTGCATAAGATGAGGAGTTCAGGAATACTCACTTGATCATATTCAACAACGACAGGCTCCTCCACAATCGTTTCCTCTACAATAGCATCTTGCAGCACTGGTTCCTCGATCACAATTTTGGAAGGCTCATAGACGAGGGTTGGCTTTGCTCCGAACTTGGCGGCGATCATGTTGAAACCAGCCTTCGCGATGGTGGCCCCGATGGACACTGCGCCATTGATGACGGCGCCAGCTATTGATGTAGCTGCTGTTTTTGCGGCTTCGCCTGGAAAAGAAGAAATGTGGATAAGATTTGAGGGAAATAGTTTTGCGTAACGATAATGTGATATATTGACTTATTATTATTTCAAGTTATGTATTGATAAATCGTATTTACTTTATCAGAATATTAGTTGTAACGAACGCTTTGTACGTCAAGAAATTAATATTTAAACACTAGATTATGTCGGTGTTTCCTTTCCTTCTACTATGAGAAGAAACACAGAAACAACCCCAAAGGATAGTCTATTTTAAAGCCCAGAAATTGTCCCAACTTCTAAATTAAACACTAAAACATTTGGTACTAAAATAGGGCTCAAAAAACTCGATTCATAAACCACCATCTTGGTCAGGTTAATGAATCATAAGAAAACTATGCAGATCAGTGTTTGAAATAGTCTTTGAGTACAGACCCACACAGATTTAAATATACCTGTCCAGTTAGTGCACGCATTTGTCATAAATCGTGTAGCTCAACGCAAGTATAGTTGGAAACATTGGAGGTGTCAGTTGATTGCTAATTATTTACCACGCCTGGCTGGCGACCGGTAATCGTAAGTGTTATTAACACTTCGACCGAGACACTTGACGAGAAGTTATCGAAGTTAAATTAGAATCAGGTTTACAGTCGTTCAGAGTTATGGAATACGTTATCTAACATGGCGAGGCGGTTTTTAAAAAACTTCCGAATTGAGTTCCAAAGGGAATATTTGGGAATTGAAATTAAATCCCGACTGGTAGGTGCAGTTCCACAACTCCAGTGGAAAATAATACAAGACATCGCGGCTGTTTCGCCCGAAGGTTAGCGCAGAGATAAAACAAAATATACTTAGCTTAATACACCCAGATTTCGCTCATTGGGCTCAAACCCAAACTCAAATCTCGTATCTACTAGGCAACATTTGACGCGCGACATTATGTATATCATGTTGAACGTCAACGAGGAACTTTTATTTAGTAAAATTGTCAATGTTGCGCGACGCTGGCAACGTCGAGCGTTGTTGAGCAATATTGCTGATCATGTTTAGCATCGCGCGTTGCGCATCAAATGTTGCCTAGTGGATACAAGGTTTTAGGACTGCTACTAAGAAAATACAGATGGAAAAACCCAATATCAGTGATTGCTATTAGGCGCTTCTGCATATCATGAGGTCTCATGATATGCAGAAGCGCCTAATAGCAATCACAGAGCAATGATTTGCACCTGCGTGACTGGGAACGATGCGCATCGGCCAGTCGTCAAAAATAAGCGCTCTGTGAGACTACTAAACCGCCGAACATATCACCGAATCGAAGATAAGATGGAAAATAATGGATACTCTATCTCGAAACGAAGATGATATGTACAATACTATCGTTTCAATATGCACTAAAAAACCATACCTTTAAGAACAATACTTTGGGCAATAATAGAAGCTATTTCCGAAGCAGCCTTAGCTACAGCTTCTTTTTTAGCAACTACTGTATTGGCGCCAATGGAGACGACGTCCTGAGCTGCCTGGCTTGCCACGGCCTTAGCAGCCAGGAGGTTGAAAGACACCGCTGAGGGTATCAGGCAGGAGAAACATGCGACCTGGTGGAACGGAAAAACGCTATTAATAAAAGATACAACAACGGAGTAGCCAATGGGCATAAAGTTAGTCTGTCCTTTATTTGTTATGAGCTTTCTGTTGATAAATAGATAAAACAATTGTTCAGTACAAGAATAGAATACCCTACACACAAAAGCATAGTTACACAAATTAAACGACTAAAATAAAAACTAGTAAGTACAAATATTAAAAGAACAATCATGACAAAGAAGTCGGTTAAAAGAGAGAACAAAGAAAGAATTGTTTATGTTGACCACGAAGTCGCCGTATTAGCAATGGATTAGGTCAACTATGGGACGAACAAGCCAAAAGAGAGTAAAGCAAAAGTAAATAAAGCATTTAGGACATAGTTTATGGATCGTTTTAGTTACTCATGTCTTGTCATTATTTTTTCTTCTAAAGATGATATTCAAGTAACGCACTACTGAAATAGTCTTAGTAACGCCTGAACTAAAAAAACCTCTTGTTCATGTACGGAAAACTTGACTGTGCTTTTTGTTATTTCAGGCGCTCACTTACCATTTCTACGAAAAACATTATGGTGCCGTAAGTTCTTATACTAATTCAACATAGATTGAGGATTTGGGGGTACTAGTTCAATATAGAATTGTTGTAGAATGATTTGATACTATTTATTTGCCTATACTATGTAATAGATATAAAATGGTTTCGTAAGGGATACTCCGTAGCGCAACCATATTAAATAAAAGTTTACGACAAAACTAGAGGTATAAACTTTTTTCTAATATAGGATATAATTTTATAGATATTCCATAGACTTTCTTATGTAACTTATTCGCCGGGGAGCGTGCTTGGACGTGAAAGAACAGGATATCGACAGGATATACACGTTTACCAAAGGTGTTGTTAAAACATACAAGATCCTCAAGAAAAACACAATAATTTAATATCAAGAACAGCAAAAATTACCGATAACATAACTAGCCTCAACTCCATCTTGATATATTTGTTGATAGATGACAAATAACAGAAATAAATATTCTTCGATGATAGCTGCGTCCAACTGATGACCTGATTACTTTCCATAATGGTTTTATAGCAAAACAATTGCAAAATTAAGTCCATTTTGCAAATGAGTATCATTAATTAGGATCTGGTTTCCATTGCCTAATTTAATTGTAATGCTTTTGCAGGTATTTTAATGGTAACTAAATCCCATTAGTAAGTACTTATGATTTAACGATCCTGTCATTCGATCAGTATGTCCATATATGCGTCTCTTGAAATTTTTGTAGCGAGTGTTAGACCGTGAGGATACGATATATAAACAAAGGAACTGATGCCAAACCCGACAAGTATTATTTCATGTAAACAAATAGTATTTGAGCCATATATACATTCTAGAGAGACAAGACGAAGACAGCACTGGTCCATGATGGATCTTAAGAAAAGGTTAAAATTACAAAACAACATAATATTCACGCTCACAGAATAAGAAAGCTGAAGTAGCAATGAGCCGGCCATATTAGCCGTAAAACTGATGACCATTGGGGAAGACGTTTTTGCGTGGAGACCGCGAATCGGCAAACGCTCATATTCGCAGGTAGCTGGAGAGTTGCCGGAAATCGAGTTGAGATTTATTTTTTAAATATCGTAGCATATGCTGAGACAGGGACCTTTTTGGCCTGGCACAAATTAATTTAAGGATGCCGCTAGTTAAGCGTGAACATATTTTTATAACTGTTAGTTTTATTTATTTTACTTTTATGTGTCTTGTGCGAGTCCCAAACAAACATTTTTCTTTCTTTCTTTCTTTCTTTCTTTCTTTCTTTCTTTCTTTCTTTCTTTCTTTCTTTCTTTCTTTCTTTCTTTCTTTCTTTCTTTCTTTCTTTCTTTCTTTCTTTCACATTTAGCCAGTTTTGTTAAAAAAGACATTTTATTATAATAGCCAAATTTCATCAACCGGGCAAACTAGAGATTGCTGCTACTGACAAATTCTAGATGGAAATCCCAATAATATATTAGCCAACCAGGGATACGAACCTAGACTCTCATGCCTAACAGTAACGCTTCCGAAATTTCGGGAATATTAGGAGTATCAGTCTCTTTACTTACAGTCACTGTAAGTAGGTACTTTAAATAACTACAGCTATTTAAAACTAGATTCTGCCAGCGAGTTCACCCGCGTGAACGTCAAAAATAATCCTAAGGCACTATTATAGACTCTCGCGATGAAAATGATGAGTGTGCCAAGTTTCATCCATTCAGCTGTTAAAAGTGATTAGGTAACAAAAAGATAGAGTTACTTTCGTATTTTTATGGTGCCGTAGTAGGCTGAAGGAGATTTTGTTTTTAAAAGGAAAAACAGTTCATCAAAAGGTGCAAAATTGTTTAAAGTGATGTGTTCAATGGGTAATATCAGTAGTAGTAGGAAATATTTCGGACTGGCCAATGTTAAGCTATTTCGGTTACAATGAATAATACTTAATCTCATAAAACTAAACATCATTCAGTGGAATGCACAACGTGTTCGCCCTAAGTCATTACTTCATTAGCATTAGAACAAATTACGATGCCAAGAAAAAATTCTCATTGCAGCACTGATTGAAACGAGGCTGGAACCTGATAGTGACTTTAAGATGAATGGCTATAAAATATTCCGTAAAGATAGACATGATTCATATGGTGGTGTAGCATTGCTGATGCATAGATCTATAGAAGCTAATTTACATATTTTTAGGAGTAGTAATTCAGATATTGAAGTATTAATGATCAAAATTTACAACTGTAAAATTGAATACGTAGTCTCAGTTTACTGTGCACCTTCAGTTCGCACGAATCAATCAGACTGGAAAGAAAGAATGAAAAAGAAAGATAATTTATTTGTCAAATATGCGTATACATGAACTGTCGAATCAGACATGCAAGGTATTAACAGCGTATTGTGCGCGTCCATATTTTGCCAATAGTGGCGTACAAATTTTGTAGGTATAACAATATAGTCATTTTGAATTTATATAAGAAACAAATGTCAAGATTCACACTAAATTACATTATGTCCGTTATTATAAAAAAAAAAACTAAAAAAAAAACTGTTATTTTAGGGGATTTCAACGCTACCATACGAACGGGCCTCAAGTCTGCTATTACAATAGTGTCAGAATGGTCTATCATTGATTTCATAATTGTTGATTTTGACAAATTTGGTATTCTACTGACACTCCAATGAAAGAAATGGCATAGAAACATTGATATATAAAAAACCCAAGATACACAAACAACTCCAAACATCTTCACCTGATGTTACATGAGCTACTTATGACATTGCGATAAGGTTGAATTGGTCCACTACCAATGAAAACTTGGGCAGCGATCATCGTATTAAGTCATAAGTTATTTATTTCTTAACAATATAAATTGTGTAGAAAATTAATAATAGTTATAACAGAAACAAATTCATTTAAAACAAACCTCCAATAAAAAAATTATATCAAAAATAATATTTAAAAATCAATAATTTCTCGTATAATATAGCAACTATAAAGATAATAATACAAATTCCAAGTATCTAATATTCCAAATCAATAATATCGCATAATCACAATAATCCAAATTCACACGAAAAATGATATAATTATGTCAAAAATAAAATTCAATAATAAAAAATGTCACATGTGCACAAAATCACAAAATAATTGCTGTAGTATTCCAAATCATTCAAGTCAAAATAAGAAAAGAAAAAAAACAATAGGAATTTTGAAGCAAATCATAACGTCATACAATAATACTTAATCCAAATTCCATTTTAAAATTATTCCAGTCAGATAAAAATTAAATTAAATGTCAAAAATAAAGTTCAATAACAAATAAAATAAAAAAAGATAATTAATGTCATAATGTCACAATGTGCAACCACAAAATAATTAATAAATCAAGTCAATAAGAAAAATTCATAGTCAAAAATAAATGATTAGTGATGCTAACAATCCATATTCCAAAGTTAAAGTAACATTATTGTCGTTTGTCCTCCACAAACTCATCAACACTGTAATAGCCCTTCCTCAATAAGTATGCCTTGAGTTTGTTTTTGAATAAGTTTGTACTATTTATGATTTTATATTCTATGGGTAACTTGTTGTATAGAAAGACTGACTGATATCTGGGACTGTGTTGAACAACGTACGTATTATCAAGGTGGTTACACATTTAGAAGGGAATCTGGATCTCATAATTTCGCGACGTAACTATAGGAAGGCAGACTGGATATCCTATCGAGAATTATTAGGAGTGTTATTTAAAGAGTTTATATGTATTTAGAATGACCTTCAAAAATCATATGACACATTTGTTTATTGTTTGAATAGCAGCAGATCGATTCATACCCCATTATAAAATAAATCGTAATCCCAGTAATAAGTTTTCACCTAAACCGTATTGGAACGCTTCCCTATCTAAATGTGTAGCTGAAAGGCGTCTAACACTTTCGGAATTCCGACGTAACCCTAATCCTAATGATTTAATTAAATTGCCAGACAAAATAAGAAGCTTACAAAAATGAGTCCTTCAAGCTCGAGATAAATCTTGGCATGAGTTTTGTACTTCATTGGATGGTAAAATCATTCAAAGAGAAATGTAGACAAGGAAAAAGCCAAAGATCTATTGGGTAGTTTAGGAGCAGGAAAATTACGTACAAATTAAATAGAAAATCTGCGCATGACCCGACAACTGTTTTTATTATAAGTTAGTAGCTATGGAAGTATGCACATTCTTAGATACCAAATGACTGGAGAAACCAAACAGATCCCACATGCATAGGAAAGAAGTAACATGAAATGATACCCACAATACCTATCTCTATTCAGATTCTGGGAATCGATCCCAACACTCTTCCTACCTACACTATCTGGAGTTCTGCCGAAGTGAGAGTTTGTTTACCTTACAAATAAAGTCAACCACACTTCGTCCAATAGTAAAACAAGTCAGTGTGTCAGTCATGAAACACAGATATGTGCTAATTGGTTCAGCAAGTGTCGGCGTAGTAACATAAAGACATGGAGTCGCTGTTGGAACTATAATATTTTGAATTGGAAATAACTTTTACCATGGACTCACCCGAGAGGCCTATCACATAGGAACTTTGCATCTTTTCGGGATCTTCACGCAAAATGCTAAACGAAAACGCTTTTTCTTTCTTTCTTGTATATCAGCAAAAGCTTCTAGAGATTAGCCGTTTTCTATGCCGTTTTTTGCCAGTTTGGGAAGCTTTACCTGTTAAGCAACTGATTAGCAAAAAAGCTCTACGTATAGTGAACCTATGTCTTTTTCCAAGGTTCAACGGTTAGCCTAAAGTTCAACGGTATAGGCGTGGAAGCGTAACAGACAGACAGAGTTAATTTCGCATTTATAATATTAAGTATGGATTTGATTTAACAATGTACAGGAATAAGAAATTGTTTTTATTAAAACATAATAAAAAAGCGCTGTCGGGATGACCTGGACGCGCACCACAAGGGCTGGTTCGAGGCAGCGCAGGAGAAGAGAGTCTGGAAGGATGTGGGGGAGGATTTGCCCTGCAGTGGGACCCAACAGGCTAACAAAAAAAAAAAACATTTAAGGTCTTATTATAAATATAAATGATCTGACAGGTTTCACCACGTGCTAATAATTCAGAGATAAGACTGACGGTGTCTAGCTATTTAGACGCAAAGAATATAATTATTTAACACATCATCAATGATTATAACCAACCAATAACGGCCCCAATAATTACGGAAAATAATAGTAAACCTGTTACACGCTGGCAATAACCTATAATATCTATAATTTAATATATTGTTTTTGTTCGTATGTCCAACATGTCTATACCTAAAATTAAAAGCAGTTATTAGTCATCATGGAATGTTTGAGCCCGAAAGAAAATCTGATTCTCAAACCGGTAATTCATAATGGTACGAAACCAGTTTAATTAAATTATCCGGAAGGCGATACGGCCAAAGATTGAATACCCTTAACCGATAAACAAAAACATTAAAACATTGGCTTGGCTCTTAGTTAAGAACGTATAGTTGTTCCAACTTTGGAACACTATTCCCAACCACTGCAACTCCTTTTTTGTCATCGCCTGCGGGTTCCCGCCGGGGTCAGCTTCTCTATGTTTAGCATCATTCATAGACAGGCCATATACCTTCATGTAGGTACTTCTAGACTTTCGCCATCCGTGTCCTCTATGGCCTGCCTCTCCATCTCAAAACAAAATAAAATCCTTGATTTCAAATAGACTAGTTACAGGCACTTTAGAATTATGAAGGTCTGTCAATCCAATAGATGAAGCTAATTCTGCCGGGCTAGCGATAAAAGCATAAGTTGTTCTGCAGCAAAACACACACACACTGACATCTCCAGCGCGGCAGTTGCTGATCCTATGGAGAAGAACGAGATCCTAGGAAGAAGTCGTCTCTTCTATGTAGTCATAGAAAGGCACTTTTTGACAATATGCAGCCTGCAACTTTTGAAAACCAGAATCGACAGGGTGACCATGTAGCAACCATCAAAAAAGTGCCGAAACGCCGTGGCTTGTTTCAGGACAAGTTTAAAACAAAGTGATCGGTACGTTTACAATAGAAATCTTTTATTATGTGTAACTATGCCCAGCTTTTCAAATGGGACAGCTGCTTCAGGCACCATGCATACGAATAAATGTCGCTCCATTTCCACTTAGAGCCTATTTGCAATGTCCGAATAGCCACTGACTAGGTACTCAGTTACCCACCTCATAAATTGATAAAATAAAACAACAGAAATTGTATTAAATCTGCCAAGTTAACGGGTTCTTTATCGTAAGTAGGCACTGAAACAGGCCCATACAGCCTAAGGTCAAACGTGTTGTTTATCGCCGGTAATATTTTACCATCCTCTGTCATTGACTTGAATAGTCCACAAGACAATAATCAGCTTTAACTATTCATAAAAACCTTTAACCAACCTTAATGCTTAGTTTAAATACTGATTAGTAGATAATTTATTCAAATCTATAGAAAATCAGTGGATTTTTAAACTAAGCCTGTCCTCAATTTAATTATGGACGTCATCCTTTGGTCATCTTTTACTCTAAATGTATGCGGAAGCGGAAATATTATACTTGACCATTTATATTAATCTTTAGTCATGTTAATTAGTCAAATATTTTAACTGAACTGTTATTTAGGTTAATGAAAAACATGCTTGTTTTCAAGACGAGGCTTAAGAGAATTTTAACATTCTTTCAGAAGATAATTGATTATTACAAAGAACTAGGAAGTTACAGACGCCCTTGTTTTAATAACTCCGCCGTCGTCGCCGCCTTGAAACCTGCCACTGTATAACAAAAGCGTAAAAATCACAAAACCAAGCCTTTCATCATGAAAATATACATACTTACATAGGTACTTAGTGCGTACTAGCTTTTTCACGCGACCTCGCTCCCGTGGTCTATGAGGCTGGACATATGCGAGGATGCATAGCGATCGCTTGCGCTGAGCGAAGCTAGTAAATGATTGACGATTCTATTACATTCCTCGCCACGCATCCTCGCACATCTCTGGTGCAAACGCAACCAAAGCCTATCGTTAATTTATCCGGGATAAACAGGCAACTTTCGAAGAATTAGACGCGCACTAAACGTTTTGGTAACACATTCATAGTGCGTACAGCTAAGGAGTAGAATTCCCTGCCGGAGTCTATGTTTCCAGATAGCTACAACCCAGGAGTCTTTAAGTCACGAGTGAATAGGTAACTTCTAGGCAAGCGTGCTCCATCTTCGACCACATCATCGCTCACCATCAGGTGAGATAGTGGTCAAACGCGTGCCTATCAAAAGTAAAAAAAAAATCTTCGGATCAAGACAGATAAAAACAATGGATAGTAATCTAATAATATTTACTGGAAAACAAATCGTAAAAACGTTATTTAAACAAACTGGAAAAACAGTTTTACCTCTCCAGTATATCTACTTATACCAATCAAGCTTCTGCCAGCGGCTTCGCCCGCGTGTTCCCTAGGGAACATACTCCCGGGACAAAAGTATGCCTATGTCCTTTCTCAGTCTCTAGACTATCTGTGTACCAAATTTCATTGAAATCGGTTATGTAGTCTTGGCGTGAAAGCGCGACAGACAGACAGAGCTACTTTCGCATTTATAATATTAATTAGTAAGGATTATAAAGCTGAAGAGTTTGTTTGTTTAGTTGAACGCGCTAATCTCAAGAACTACTGATTCGCATTGAAACATTCTAGCTAGCCATGATAGCCCATTAATCGAGGAAGGCTATAGGCTATATAACATCACGGTACAACCAATAGGAACGGAGTATTAATGAAAAATGTGACGCAGACGAAGATGCGCGGGTCAGCTAGTTATTTATACAAAAAGTTATCGACTCCATCGGCTCTGTTCTACATGTAACCCATTTTTATGTCAATAGGTATAAATAAGAAAGTCAAGTTCAAGGTATTTTCACTACATAAGAGTTTGGATCTACGACAGAACTTCAGTACTGGTTGTGTGATGTTTACTGACTTTTGCGTACACAATTTAAGATCAGGGAAATAAAATAGTGGTTTCTCAGAATACCCAAACATGGATAATTTTAGACGTGTTTTAATAAAGGTAAGGTTTTTCCTTATTCAGTTTTATTTAAATATCAAAGATGTCATAAACTGGTGGAAAAATAAATTATGCAAATGTGTAGATACCTATTTTTCTTACAGCCGTGGTCATGTTATTATTGTTGTGTAGTAGAAACGAATTTAGAACTTCCATGTGGCTTATCCGACTACACTTGTTTAATATCATTGGTACAGGACGGTATTTGAGCTTCGCAAGATTAAGCGAGACCAGATTTTTAGGGTTCCGTACCTCAAAAGGAAGAAACGGAACCCTTATAGGATCACTTTGTTGCCCGTCCGTCCGTCTGTCTGTCAAGACCCTGTATCTCGGGAACCCGTGGAGGTATCGAGTTGAAATTAAAATCATATACTCAAGTCTATAGTCTTTTGAAGCTGTGAAAAAAATCAAACATCTAGGTTAAAGTGAAAATAGATACGGCCGTTTAAGCTGCAAAAAACGTATATTTCAACACTCTCAAGGTAATCAAAATTTATAGGGTATACCCCGTTGACCTAGAACTATGACAAGTAATACCGTCTTATACTACAACTAGCTTCTACCAGCGGCTTCGCCCGCGTAGTCCCTAGAGAACATACTCTCGGGATAAAAAGTAACCTATGTTCTCTCTCAGGCTCTAGACTATCTGTGTTCCAAATTTCATTTAAATCGGTTCAGTAGTTCTGGCGTGTAAACGCGAAAGACAGACAGACAGAGTTACTTTTGCATTTATAATACAAGTAGTAAGGATTATATTAAAACTATACATTTGTAATTAAATCATAAAAAATATACCTAGTCTTTATTTAAAGTAATATGTACCTACAAATTTGTACGGAACCCTCGGTGGGCGATTCCGATTCGCACTTTCAGTTTTTTTAAAAAAGTTTTTTTTTTTCTCAGAAAAGCATATATCTTACTGACGTTTTTTTTATATCAGAGTGGCTTGAACATGTACCATCTTAGGAATTCAATTTTCACCCGTATGATCATAATTCAGAGGCATTATTGCTCTGAATGTTATATAGAATGTAATGTTAATGCAGAGGAATGAAGGTTATTTGGAGTAAAATGTCGATGGCCATAAAATAGCGCAAGCAAAAATAGCCAGCGTGCAAATGAAGCAACTTTTCGTCGGCATTTACTGGAAATTACATCTGAAAAAAATAGGTAGTAATCTACATGATACGTAACTTGGTCTAGCCAGAATTTATGTATCGGTATCACATAATAAAAAAAAAACACCAAGTTACCTCCAAATCGTTGAGATGAAACCATTTTACTCCTTCATTTTTTAACAAAAGTCTAAAAAAAATATCTTCTGCTTTGCAATATAAACGAAAATAATTTAGTTTTGTTACTTTTTTAAAATACGTGTTACTTTTTTATAATAAAATTAAAATGTGCGTAGAGGAGTAGTTAGCTCCGTTTATATGCACAAGGTCATTGGCATGTATACAAGCCTAAAGGATACGATATCAACAAATGATTCATCCCGCTCTGGGCGGAGCAGAAGGGAGCGTCAGACTCTTACTGACTAAAAGTACTAAAACCCATCCGTGTTCCTCCTAGTGCCCTTTGCTTTCCAGGGCTGCGGTGACTCTTTCGAACAATTCCGCAGCCCTAGCTGGATGGGAGTGAACCCTGAGAGTCGTTTCTCGTTTCCAACATAAGTTTAAACTACAACTATGTGATCAATTACTTACACAGTTATTTTTAGGGTTTCGAACAAAAAAAAACGGAACCCTAATAGGATCACTGGGGTGTCTGTCTGTCTGTCCGTCTGTCACAACCTGTTTTATCCGGATCCACAGAACCGATTCTGTTGAAATTTGGTACACATATGGACTTCTGTGACCCAACACGAACGCGTTACGTAAATTATAAAATTATTAGTATGAGAGTCACTTTTGGGGGTCAAACTAGAAAATTAAAAAACAAGTTTTTTCAACAATATCGTGTGACATATCAAATGAAAGAGCTTACTGTAAGGATTTTAAACATATTTTTTTCATAAATTTAAAATGAATGGTATTGAAGTTATTCAAGAAATTAGACGAAAAATGACCATACCCCCCCCCCCCCTTCTCCGAAACTACTGAGCCTAAAATTTTGAAAAATATGAGATAATAGATCTTTACTTATAGATTACAGGAAAACTGAACTCTGACCAGGAAATAAGAAATCTATAGTGTTAAAATAACACGTTAAATAAAATGAAATGCGTTCGGAACCCTTTGCACGCGAGTCCGACTCGCACTTGGCCAGTTTTTTATAGACACCAATCGCAAACCAATTCATCGCAGAATTGGGTTTGTGTTACCCAATGTGGTGAAAGAATTAAGAGTGCTAGCTGTCCAGGGTGCGCCAGCCACGGTGTGCCTCTGGAACTCTGGAGTCATAGTACGAGAGGTATATTTAATGACCCTTTGAGGTTTTATAGACCCGTCGGAATTCGGATACCGAATGTGAGTACGACGCTCCTGTTCAAACAAGTGCGAGTCGGACTCGCCCACCCAGGGCTCCGTACAAATTTGTAGCTACAAATTACTTTAAATAAAGACTATCTTTTTATGATTAAATTACAAATGAATAATTTTCAGACCTTTCCCTATATTTGTACGGTATTACGGTATTACGTTATTACACAGCATATGTAACGGGAAAATTCCGAAAAATAAAATAATTTGAAAATTAAGGTAAATTTTGGTACTTACAAATTTTCGCGACAATCTAAATTTTCCCATATCTTTTTATCGTGTTGACAAAGGACCTTGATTTTTATATACCTAATAGGGACTGTAAACCTCATTATCGGGTATAAATTTCAACGTTCACCCGTTCCTGAGAAAATCGGTGATGACACACGGACAGACTGACGGACAAGAGAGTGATCGTACAAAGGTTCCTTTTTTACCTTTTGAGGTAGGTACGGAACCATAAAAATGAGCCACACATTGGAGTGCCCCAATTAGTGCCCATGCACCTGTATTTTGGGGGAATTATTTAATGCCGACCCACAAAATGTAAGGAGTTATTAACTATCAACTCGAAACAAAGAAGATCAAAAATTTAACAGTTTCTATTTTTTTTTTTTCAGATCATCATTTTCACCTTGATAGTGGTCATCATTTCTGCCAGCATTGCAGACGCCAAGAAAAGTAAAAAGCACACATCGAAAGCATCAAAACGACATCTGGAATATCTAGAGAAATACCACAACAAAGCCAAAAGAAGCACTTACAGCCGAAATTGGGGAAAGTCTAATTACGGCAACTATGGCCTCCCACCATATTTGGTTTATAACAGAAAATTAGGAGCTTATTACCCATATTTTAAATACCCAGAAAACAGCATCAGACGAAGTATGAGGAAAACTAATTATAATAATTCTAGAAAATATATCTGAATAATAACATTTGTGAATACCTATAGAAGAACATGTTGTTCTGGTTTTTCTTTTAACTTTTAAAATACCTAATTCCTACTATTTAAAGAATAAATCATTTGTCTAGTACCTAAGTATAGTTGTAAGGTAAGCTTAAATCGTGGCCCTTTGCATTCCTGTATCTTCTTTCATTGGATTGCTGATGACCGTCAAAATTCTTGTTCCTAAGGAGGAACAGTGCAGTTTTGTTGCCAAATGTATTGTAGACTGAAAGAAAAAAGAAAGAAAAGCGTTTATTTGCGCCAAGCATGACGCATACCAAAAAAAAATGAAAAATTTTTTTACAATTTTGTAAAAGTTGGCAAGATATTCGTCACATTCGCACAAAACGGCCATCGCTCAGCATAATGCTAAGACTCGTGCGCGAGACAGCCACAGCGCTGGTTTGCAGCAACAGCCGGCATTGAGTGTGACTGCTGCAAGTATACCTTATAACAGCTTTACCTGTGGACCCTGAATACCAAGAAAACTGAATGCAATAGGAATTAAATTTGCATGCACTTATTACGAAATTTATATTTACTCGAAAATGTTGTTTTTATTACCCGACTACCAAGGAAGGGTTATGTTTCTCGCGCGTATCTTGTATGTGTGTTTGTAAATTTCTTTTTTCGTACCTTCCAAACGCCTGAATGGATTTCGACTATTAAGTTGTCGTTAGATTCATTTCAAAAACCCTAGTGTCTTTACATAGGTGTTTAAAAAAAAACAGAATGACGATTTTGGGGCGCTAATTTGTAAGTCGTTAATAATTTTTTTTACCCTAACCTATCGAGTAGGGTATCAAAATAAAGAGAATTAAATGGAGGTTACAAAAATATACATAAGCCATATTTTTAAATTCAATTAGGCAACAGTTTTCGTTCATAGAAGAGTGCCAGTTTCGGTCTTTTTAGTGCATTGCTTTTATGTTGACTGTTTTGAAGTCGGTTTTTTTTATTTTCCAACTTATATTTAATCTTGTTTAGAATAGCAAAGTGGAGGTCTTTCAAACTGACTTGCTTACTGCAATGTCTAAAGTCATCTCTATTTTAGTCATTGATCTGTGTTTCCTGGTAGCTTCAACTTTTACAACAAGCCTTTAAGTCAAGAGTGAATAGGTTACCTACTTCTAGGCAAGATATGATGTGGTTTAAAAAGTGGTCTGTAGATAGGTATAGCAATATGACAATGACTGAGTATTATTACTTATATAATATATGTTGTACATAGATCATTCTTTCCTTAACTTATGATAAATATTTTTGCAAATCCTGTGTCCTACCTAATTTATAATAAACACAACTTTGAAAAGAACATCTGTTTTATTTTTCAAACATGCTTAAGCTGCTTTTGATAAATGTTTGCCTCAATAAAACATGTTCAAAACAGCTTATCGGGTAGGTAAAAATTTAAGGTATCTATAGGATTGACGTAATTACTCAATCTATACGTTCTTGCGAGGAGTTCTGTTGTGCGCCATCGTAGTCCAAGTTTAGGCTTCCCGTAATTAAATAGGGACGGGAAATCATCAAATGAACGCTAGGCTTTGGCTGCGCATCTACCAGAGATGTGCGATGCTGCGTAGCGAGGAATGTGTTTGTTAAGAACCAATAGAATCGTCAATCATTTACCTGGCCTTGCTCAGCGCAAGCGATCGCTGGCCCTGGGGGGCTACTCTCTAACGAAATCCGTAGTTTCGGGCTTAGTTGCGGGCGGGCGTATTCTACTCCGTATCACCTACAGGCTTACGATTAGTTCCGAACCCGAACTGAGAATGAATGACAACACGATTTCACAGTAACTGTCAAATCGTGTTGTCATTAGTTCTATTCATATTAAATAAACTCGCTGAGCGCAGCGAGCTATGGAACAGATAGCCGGTTGGGATCTCTTTGAGAGATCGAATCCGCATCGAAGTGATCCGACAGAGAACCAAAGTTGTGGACATAGGTCATAGAATTAGCAAGCTGAAGTGGCAATGGACCGGCCATATTAGCCGTAGAACCGATGACCATTGGGGTAGACGAATTCTTCCGTGGAGACCGCGAATCGGCAAATGTAAGGCAGGACGCCCTCAGGCTAGGTGGAGCGACGATCTTCGCAGGGAGGCTGGTAGCAGCTGGATGAGAGTTGCCGAAGATCGAGCCAAATAGCGTGCACTTGGAGAGGCCTATGTCCAGCAGTGGACTGTTTTTTTTACTATATATACCACAATCTCACCTGATGGTAAGCGATGATGCGGTCGAAGATGGAGCACGTTTACCTGGAAGCAACCTATTCACTCTTGTCTTAAAGACTCCCAGGTTGTAGCTATCTGGAAACACAGACTCTGGCAGGGAATTCCACTCCTTAGCTGTATGCACTATGAATGTGTTCCCAAAACGTTTAGTGCGTGTCGGTGGGATGTCCACCATGTACCGGTGGCGCATCGCCGTTCGTCTTGTGGTCCGATAATGGAACGGGCGGAATTAAATCATGCAATTCCGTCGCACACTCCCCAAAATTCAAGCGATAGAAAACCGACAGGCCAGCAGCTCGGCGTCGATGTTCAAGACTTTGGAGCTTCGACTCGACGAGCCTGTCATTACCGATGATCCTCTTGCTCGTTTCTCAATTGACTCAAGGGCATCAAGCTGGTATTTGACAGATACGTCCCAAAGATGAGAGCAGTACTCCATACGCGATCGAACTTGCGTTTGATAGAGCTTGAGCAGCTGTTCCGGCGTGAAGTACCGTCTCACCCTTGCTAGGACCCCCAACTTTCTGGCAGCCACTTGAGCCTGATGATGATGATGATACAAACAAACTCAGTCGATTGGAGAACCTCCTCCTTAAAGTGGGTAACATCGCTCAAGACGTCATACGCAGTCAAACCGATGTGATTTTGTATTGAAATGTTTGAATTCTTATTAGAAACCTTGATTCCAAGTAACTTATAAAGTTATAATTAAGGTCAGATTAGTTTGGATCACGTTTGGATATTCATAATTTTGACAAAAAGATACAACGAAACGACGTATTTATAATATTTTTACATTTCTTCAACTCAATGTTTTATTTATTTTTTGTGTAACATGTGCAGTGTATTCCATTCATGTCTGTATCTTCGCAAGTGTATTGAATTAATTAATTTAGACAAAGCATTAAATTAACCTGAATTTACTGCTATAAAATGTTTAATCTAAAAAAAAAATTGATGATGCCTTTGCACTTTTTCTTTTTAAATTAAATAAAACCATAAAAGATACACAAAACTGCTGCATGTGTAGTTTATTGACCCATAAACAGGCTGGCACGGAATGCCTTTATTAATGGAACTAGTTTTACTAGTAAAAATATTGTGCAACTATACCTACCTACTAAGTACTACATGCAAATAATATTTAAATATCTGTTTTATAATATCAAAATAACAGCTTTTTAATAAATTCACATGAAATTACATACGATACTTACAACAAAAACACTTCTTTTTTTTTGTCTGTTTGTTCCGGATAATCTCCAAAACTGCTGGACCGATTTTGACGAGACTTTCACTGGCAGATAGCTTATGTTATAAGGGGTTACTTATTTTATAAACCATTTCCAGACACGTGAAGCCGCGGGCAGAAGCTAGTTAATAATAAACAAGTTATCCAGACAAGTGTGTTTTGTATTTATTTTTCTCCCGGGTTTTACCCCCGGTGCTGTATCTTTATAATGTTCGATGTTGATCTGTCCTTATGGCGTGGGGGACCTAAGAGCAACGAGTTACTGCGTCTGATGCAGACATAGAATAGAATGCAGCACAGGCTGGTACGAAACAATATTTAACAACTTCCATAGCTGGTGTGAATTTAGAATTATTGTGAGGATCCATTTTTGCAACGTGGATCAAAAGAATATCACAGAAGTTGAGAAAATAAACTAATTTACAGAAATTGTTTGTTTATTTTCTCTTGTGACATTGATATAACTGACAATGACATATATTCGATTTCCACTTTGTTTTTAATTTAGTTTATGTGTTCACTAAAGTCGCCGTATGGTGTCGGCCGGTGCCGTACGGTGCCGTAAAAGAATAATACCATCCCATCACTTCCCGTGGGTGTCGTAACAGGCGACTAAGGGACTCACCAGAGAATGGGCAGCAGCGTTCTCTGTAAAACTCGACACCATACACTGCGATCGCCAACCCGCCTGCCAAGCGTGGCAATTATCGCAACGCCCCCCCCCCCCCCATTCTTGGGGGAGGCCTATGTCCAGCAGTGGACGTCTTTCGGCTGATATGGTGGTATGATGGTTCAGTAAAGGTCATCATTTATTCTACCATATTAATGACGTCATCGCTTGTTTTTTTTATTTTTATTCTAAATCTCCAAGAATAAGGATTGATTGCGATTATAAAAGTCCTCGTTTAAATAAAAAAAATGCATTTTTTCGTCTATTTTAGATTTTAGGATCCTATCCCACATGAAACTTGTTAGGGGAGCATCATACACACATGCGTCGTTAGGTTTTTAGGGTTCCGTACGAAATTCCGTTCTGAATTGAAAACACGGAACCTTTATAAGATCACTCGTGTGTCTGTCTCTGTCTGTCACGCCTTTACGAAGAAATAAATATTACGAGAAAGATACTTCTTAATACCTAACTTCAACCTAATGTCCAAGTTTGAGATAATATTGTTGTGCGGAACCCAAAGTAGTGTTAGCTAGTAACCGATACGTCAACCCAATAAGAAAAAGAGTACAATGTTTTGTTGATTTATTTACCACAACACATACCTCGATGAACCCGAACAACCTGTTTTTCTGCTACTCTAACGTATATTTTTTAAACATATATTAAGATAACCTGAACTGTGGTGTTGTCTTTCTCATGTTACGGTGCAACCAATAATGAGGGGATTTTATGAAATGGCCGACACCACGTGATTCTTGTACAGCATAGTGAAATTGACATTATCGTCAAACTGCACAAAATTTCAGGATCAAATTTTTCATCGGAGTTCTACATAGGATGCATTAAGGCCGCTATTACAAAATCGAGCGCTTGGCCCGTACTAAAGCTACAATACGCGTTTCCCGAGATTTATAGTGATTGTAGCGCTGTATACAACAATTGTTTAAAAACATTATTTTACATTTAAATAGGTAATTTTTTTATTTCGGACGAAGAATTATCAGTTTCTCTCTGTTTTACGGAATTATCTTTGGTGTATTACTGTACGAAACATAATAAATTGAATAAAGTACTTCAAAGTAGAAGATACAGTTGTACCATAAACATTTTTATTAATGATTAAATTATTATATCTTCGAAGTATCAAAGCATCAAAAGATGCCTAAAGTATAATCTCAGGTTTGCTCAGCAAGCTTCCTGCTTATGGCATCCCAGTTGGTTTTTGTAGCTGGATATCAGACTTCCTGAGTGAACGGTCGATCCGAGTAGTCGTTGACGGCTGCTCCTCTGACCTCATGGCTATTGATGCCGGAGTTCCTCAGGGGTCCGTTCTCTCTGCAACCCTTTTCCTGCTGCACATCAATGACCTACTTCAGCTTGGTCTTGTTGGGTACGCAGATGACAGTACGGTTTCAGAGAGATAATTGTCCAGCGCAACAACCAGCGGGGATGAAGTTCGTTCCTTGAGAGAGGCCATGGTAGAGCGGACAAATTCGACCTTAAGCCTTGTCTCCCAGTGGGGTGATGACAATGTGGTCACTTTTAACGCCACCAAAACACAGGCGTGTCTTTTTACCGCAAAAAGGAGTCGTTTTGACCAAACTCCTACTTTTCAGGGTGCATCTGTTCCTGTGACTGATCGGCTCGAGCTCCTAGGCATGGAGTTGACATCCAGTCTCAACTTCGGCGCCACCATCGAGTACAAAGCCCAAACCGCTGCCAAAAAGCTGGGAATCCTAAATAGGGCGAAGCGATACTTCAAGCCTGGACAGCTTTTAACTCTATATAAAGCGCAAGTCCGATCCTACATGGAGTATTGTAGCCACCTTTGGGATGGCTCAGCTAAGTATCAGCTTGCCGCGCTTGACTCGGTGGAACGCAGAGCTAAGAGGCTCATCGGTGACGAAAAACTGGTGGATACCAAGCTACATAGATTGGTTCATCGCCGTAAGGTTGCCTGCTTGTCGGTCTTCTACAGATTGTACTTCGGTGAGTGTGCCCAAGAACTCCACGACCTCATTCCACCGGCCCCCTTCTACCATCGGACATCCAGACGCACTGCATCTTACCATCCCTACCATGTTACTATTCCACCAATTCGCACTAAGCGTTTCCAAACGTCTTTTATAATGCGCACAGCAAAGGAGTGGAACTCTCTGCCTGCGTCTGTGTTTCCAAACGCTTACAACCCTAATCTCTTCAAAGTTAGAGTGAACAGGCTCCTTCTGGGTAAGCTCGCTCCATCGTAGACTTTGTCTCTGTCATCTCTGACCTAGACTAGAGTCAAGAGCAAACCCAACACAAATAAAAAAACAAATTTTTGAAACATCCTTTGCAGAGACAAGGTTTTTACTAATTTACGTAAACAAATTTAAATATTTATTTAAGCACTCCCAAGAAAAATAATCAAACTTTCCTGGCCATATATTTTTAAATTTGTGGCTATATATAAACCATATTCACACATCAAAAATCGAGTCAAACGCTCAAATCCAAGAAAAAATGTAATAGCCCTCTTAGCCAAATGTGGATAATTATGTACAAAATTCAATAGATAATTGGCCTGTTTGAGAGTCAAATCGCTTGACAGCACTGCTTAAGGTGAGAAGGGAATACTAGGAAGGCACCCCCAAAATCACGAATGTGAGACACGTTCGATAATTTATGCTCAGTCATCCTCACACGAACCATAATGAATATGTTTAGGGATTCTATTAAGAGAAGAGGTAAAAAGTCTACTAAGAAGAACAATTTTTAATAAATATTGATAGACCTGGGTCACCTGGGGCCATACTAGGACATCGTAAAACCATCACGATTCATGACGTACGCAGACCATACTTACCTACTTCATATTAGCCGTTTGTCCGAAAGTCTGATTTTAAAAGCAACAACAACATTCTACTGTCCACAAGGTAATTATGCTCTATACGTATGTACGTACGGGACCAGCTGACGGAGCGGTTTGTGTCTCGTTCGCTTGAACCCTAAACGAGTATACATATAAAGAGATGCTCATCTCACTAAGGACATAGTTGGTGGTTTAGCTTGTGTTGATCATATTGTGATACACTTTTAAAATAATATGGCTAAGTTTGCGGTGAGTATTTATTGTGTGAACTCAAATACTTAGAACGTATTCAAGTGATGTGGTCTAATATAATGTTAGAGAATTTCGTCTACATATTATTGTGTTTTAATTTGGAGTGATTTTTAACAGCGGCAATTTACGAAATTAGTCTACGTTTCTATTTAGGCGATGCAATTTTTTTCTTCAGTTGTCGTTGGACCTCATTCATTTGAAAACTCGTTCGTTTTAGTCGTGCCTCTATTTGTTGCAAATTTAGGCTAGCCTTACTGGAACTAGGGTGTAGAAATGAGAATTTGCACTCAAGCATTTTTCCCGCGGGAGTGGAAACTATAGAACGTTAGGTACTGTTGCTACGATCCCACTGCGTGTGAATGACCGAAATAACTGTGGGTATCTAGCATTAGATGATCACGAGACAAACAGAGACATCATCAGCCTCCAGCAGTCCTTTGCTAGAAGTGCAGCTGGAGGCTTTTAGGCTAATACGATAAGCTATTTGGTATAAAGGCAAAAATATTAATTTTTCCACTGCACTTCCAATATTTATTTCTAATATGTGCATAATAACTTTGAGAGCACCCGGTCGCAATAGCCGTCGCGACACAACAACAGTTATAGAACAGAATAATTTATTGTAAAAAAAATCGGCGTCGCCATGTTTTTTGGTCGATCGGGGGCCATAGTTATTAAACACTGTGTGTGTTTTTTTTTAAAGAAGTGTAAACCGGTAAACCGCGTGATTAGGTATGGCATGTGGGATGGCATTATGCGTCAATTTCAGTTGACGCCCAATGGCACACACGTGTTCCAATGAAAAATCACAGTTTAAGCTTATAACATACTTACGAGTGAGGTATACAATAATGAGGGCTAACGTTTTTGTACTCACCAGTTGGCGCCACTGTCGAGTAAGGTTCTTAAATAGCATTAAGGTTGTTATTACGTGCATGTAAACAAAGTCAGGCAGTTTTAGATTTTTTTTCAAAAAATCAAAACAATGTAGTAAATAAACTCGCGTCAATAGCCAACCAACAGATCCGATGCAGGAGAAATTCCTAGTGTGGGGCAACGTTTAATAAAAAAAAAACAGTGAAATTTGACATTTAAAACCTCACGCTACACTAGCACCTCTAGCGGCGAATTCAAACGCTATAGCCCTCTTTTTCTACTCAGCACACTCACAACATTGTTTAAAAGCAGTTGCAAGTTAGCTACCTGCATACCAAGTAGCTTAATTTCTTGACTGTACCATCCTGCCGGTCTATCCTTTCGATATCTCACCGTGTACACTTAGGTGGAGTAAACGACAAGTAAGCTGTCATGCCATGTTTTTTGTATGGTATGACAGCTCACTTGTCATTCACTTCGCCTAAGTTTTCACTTCGACATATTTACAGCCGATCGATTCTGTTAACATGTCGAAGTGAAGGCTTGGGTAAAGTGATTACGAAGTGAGCTGTCATTCTATCTTGATTACTTGGACTAACAGCTCACTCCGTGATCATTTCACCCAAGCCTTCACTTCGACATATTTACAGCCGATCGATTCTGCCGGTCGATTCTGTCGACATCTCACCGTGACCACATAAGTGGAGTGAACGACAAGTGAGTTGTCACGCCATCTTGTTTGTATGGTTTGACCGCTCACCTGTCGTTCACTTCGCCCAAGTGTTCACTTCGACATGTTTACAGAATCGCACTGCTGTTAACATGTCGAAGTGATGTAGGGTGAAGTGATCACGAACGCGAGGTGAATCGGACTGCTGCACAGCTCCTAAGTACAGGTAGTCTCGTGTGTAATATAGCATGTTTTTCCCTTCCGAAAACGCTATCGGGCAAATCATTTGATAAAAGTCCTTTTCCACCTACCCGGACTTTGTAAAACAGGTTCACAATATTTTTGTTTGAAAAATAATAAGAAGGATATTTTATAATTCGGCAAATTTAAATTCAAGGAAAATGATTGCATATTAAGTTTTAGAGTTGGCAATATTATTATGAAAATATGTAAGTTCTATCTAGAGGAAAAATGTAGTTTACCTTCCATTTGTTCGTATCTACTAATAGTAGTAGTATACTTCATTTCATTCAGCCCGTAGCATCCCATTGCTGGGATTGCTGGGGTTTAATATATGTGATGCTCCCTCCAAATGCTTGGTGTTTACCACAAACAGACTTGACAAACACCAAACACGTGCCGAACACCGACCACTAACACCCAACATAAACACGATATCCATATGCTTGGCGAACGTGCTAGTATATTCCGGATTAGTTTCGGGTTAATAGTACTCCCGCAGTAAAAAAAATTACGTATCTACAAAACTAAGTACTTTTTTTCCGACCTTAAGTTTTTTTCTAAAAGTCGGAAATCAGTTACTTCGTTTTATGTAGATACGTCCTTTTTCTTATGACGGCAGAATAGAACTGAACAAGCGTTTGGATACATTGGAAACACTTTTGTCGAACACCCTTTGATTTGTGCACAAAAACCGACACCGATGCCGATCACTGCCAAACACTTGCCAAACACATACGCAAACAGCAAACATCTATCCACAGGTTCGTGTTTGTTGTTTGGTGTTCGCTGTGTTTGCCACTGTTTGCCAAGCGTGTGGAGGCAGCATGATAAAAATGCGACAGCTTACATAAGTGCCACAATTTCGCGACAGGTTTTGTTTAATAAAGCAGAAAATGTATGAAATAAACTTATAAAATTATCGAATTGTCAGATTTGTACCTGTGTAGTGCAAAAAGTACAGTATATAATTATATGAGAGTGTACCTAGTGTAGTTTGACACTTTTACCTATCACTTTTATTAAATAGGCCCCAGTTTAAAGGTCTTCCCCAAATCCTTCCAGACATTTTTCCCGAGCCAACTTGAACCAACTCGTAGCGCTCCTACGCACTAGCGGTTGGCCGCAGGGGCGGCTGACCGCGCGGCTGGCCATTTTTCCATTTTAATATGCAACCGCTAATGGTTGTACACACTTAACCGCCATTAAATGAGAAGCGGTCGCATATTAAACTGGAGGGGCGACAGTAGGCGTCTAGGTCGTCTCTCCACCTATTCCTTGCCCGGCTTCGGTGGTGCCGTCCATCCTGAGGCAACCACTTTGTGGAGACTACTGTCCAGTTCTTAAAATATATAAATCTAACCGTTTTTTTCTTTTCTATTTCAGCTTCTTACTCTGGCGCTAGTCGCAGTTATGGCGACTTCAGGTAATTTTTTCTACTTGAAACTATTTTTCTTACATTTAAGTTGATGATAAGTTCGTATAAAGCCAAGTTCCTCTTCAGAAAGTAGTTCGTATTTTAACATCCCATCTTTAAACAGCAACTGTGCCAACAACTACGCAATGATGATAACTTGATAACATACCAAACCAAGTAAATAATTTAGTAAATTAGGTTTTTTTATATTTAAGGAGTGAGTGTCGCCTTCAAACTGCAAAGTTTGTCGTGGCTAAAACATTTGTAAAAGAAAATAAGTTTGACATAAAAAAATACTTGCTGTGTCCTTTAGTTGCCAAGATGCCGAAATTTTCATATAACGAAATATTTTTCCAAGTAAACAACTTCATATCCATGAAATCTTTAATTGATATTTGGTGCTAATATAACAATGTTTCCAGTGTACGCCAAACCCGGTGGCTACGGGGGCCACGGGGGCCACGGGAGCTACGGGGGCTACGGCGGCTATGGTCACCACGGCCATCATGACTACCACGGCCACCATGACCACCACGAGGACAAAGACGACTCCAGCGAAGAGGAATGGGGCCATCATCATGACAAAGACTCCAGCGAAGAGAAATGGGGCCACCATAAAGAAAAAGATGACTCCAGCGAGGAGAAACGGGGCCATCATTATGATAAACATGATGAAGGAAAGAACAAGCATAAATACGAACACAAGAATAAGAAGGATTCGGATGAAGACAGCAGCGAGGAGAAACATGGACATCATTGGAACAAACACGAAGATAAGGAGAAGTACGACCACCACAAGCATGAAGAACATGACCATCACAAGAAACCTGAACATCATGAGAAGGAACCCAAAACTACAACTTCTACAACACCCAAGCCACAAACGACACAACATATACAAAAGGAAGCTGAAATCAAAGACGCTTTTGCCCAAATATTTGGCACTGGGCAAGGAGAACAAGTTATACAAGAAACTGGTGTCAGTGCTGCTGGCTCAGCCAGTGGTCAAGGCAGTCTAAAAGCTGAAACAAGTGAAGGTAGCCAGGGTCACCAAAGTCATAAGGAACACGAACATGAAGGGCACGGTGGATATGACCATCATGGGGTCGGACACGATGGCCACCATTAAGGCTATACGAAATAGAGTATATGATTTAGAGATGTTTGCTCTTTAGGAATTAAAATATTTATTATTAGTAAGAAGTGGTTTCATTTTGACATTACTCCCTTAATGACAGGATTCCTGAAAGTTGAAGCTGTAAATTATAGCTGATACTAATCCAGACTAAGGTTCCTCCAGGTAAGTAGGCCAGTAGGTGTTGCCTAGGAGGGCCCTGGATCTGGTCAATAAATAATACAATCATAATAGAACCTGATACAACCAACCTATTAGGTACAGCCTCCATTGTTAAAGGAACTACATACACTACAATCACACAATTGATTAAAAGAAATATACTGCTTTATTTTTCTTCTATTCCATATTCAAAATTCAAAAAGGAAAACAGTCACAACAACTGCCCATTTTCTTCAGTATAATTTTAAAACTCATCATAAAATCATATACGTTTATAAAAATCGATAAAAAATAATTCTGCTTTTAGAACCAGAAAAATATTCTAAATTTTAAGTGATAGCTTTTCTGTTACGATTTTCTATTCTAGTATTTTAATAATAGTTTCAAGATGTTCGGTTTCGGAGGTAAGTATTTTTCCTAGTATACAGCAACTGAGGAACCTTGACATGCAAAACAGGGCTGATAAAGCCCTACTTTTTGGTTGCCGGGAATTCACTAAGATGAACTTGCCTGCGGGTATGATTTCGGCAGTGTTTCGCAATTTACTCGCATCTTCGTGAGGTCCTGACAACTAGCAAGTCAAACAAGGCCGCGGTTGTACTTCCGGGTCTTGGTCGCGGGGTTTTTGCTGTACCTGACTAGCCTAGTTAAGCGTCTACAGGTCGGTTATCGTACGCATCGCATTTAACGGATCGACGTAAGTGCGTCCACTGATTCGCATTGTACGGATCGTACATCGGCAATGCACACCGCGCGCTCGCTCCGCGTCGTCCGCGCACAATCGGTCAAGAAAATGCGAATGAAACTGGCATCTGCAAGGATTGCTGGTAGTTGCGTCGGCAATCGGAGCGCTGCCGATAATGGACACAGTATGAAAAATGATAATGCGGTTGATGCGATGCGTCCGATGCGTACGATAGACCTGTCGACGCTAAGCTTGAAAGGCCTGTTTCTGCGATGTAACAGCAAGGTCGTCTTAACCCGCAGGCAAGGTTGTTCTGATGAAATCCCCGCTTTTAGGGTCTGTCCTTTGTGTTGTGAGCCTGTTGTTAAACTATAACTTTACTACAGTTGTAGTATTCCAGCGAACCAGACGAACAAACTTGCCTGCGGAGTGTCCTGTTTATGGACAGGACACAAAACCTCTGCAAGCAAGTTTGTTCGTCGTATTAGAATTCCCCACTTAGGGTGTCCTTCCTGTGTGCGGCTGCTGTCGCAGACTTTACGATTATACTAGGAGCCAATTCCGAATATGCCTCGATGCCTACGAGGGCAAGTCAGTCTACAATTTCTAGTTTACTGGGTATTTATGGCGTGTTGGCTGCCTATCATTTGCCTAAATTTAAATCTCAAAAAAATAATCTGTAACTCCCAGTATTTTTTTCTATCCAAAATATAGATGCTTTAAAAATGTTCTATTCCACAGGTAACGGCGGATTTGGCGGAGCCCAAGGCTTCAGTGGCCCCCAGGGCTTTGGCGCAGGCTTCGGCGGAGCTGGACAGGGCTTTGGAGGATTTAACCCAGGAATGCAGGCAGGAATGAATGGACACAGGCCAGGTGGAATGGCTAGCCAAGGCGGATTCGGAGGAGGATCGTTTCATAGTGGCCAAGGAGGATTCAGCAACGGTCAGGGAGGATACAGCGGAATGCAGAATGGAATGCAGAATGGCATGCAAGCGTCGAGCCAGGGTCAAAGCCAAAGCCAGGGATATAGCAGTCAGCAGCAGGGGGCGGGCTACGGAGGCCAGGCGGGCTACGGAGGAGGCAGCTACCAAAGCAGCGGATATGGCCAATAGTCTAGTATCGTCAGTTAGTGCAACGTAGTTTACCTATAAGTGTAACAAGTTTGTGATTGAAAGTCAGCGTTATCGTCATGTATTTTGAAATAAAATGTTTTTAGTTGAGAATGCTTTTAATTTTTTGGTGATAAGTTTGTGAAATTTACACATAGGTACACGGGTTTTCACCTACTCTACCAGCCTTGTTTTTATCACACGATTACGTTGGTAAAAGTATAGACTTAATATAAATACAATCATAGACTAATAATAATAGTAATCAGTGTTCAAGGAGAAATCTAAAACCTCTTCACAAAGTTTTTTCCTAAGCCCCTCTAGACATTCTTCTTCCTCCCTCACAAACTCAAGAGTGTTCCCCACCCTCACAGGAGGGAGTAAAGCCGCCTCTCATTTTGGATGTTCCCTCTCAAATGGTGTACCTTCCTCTGTGACCTCCTGCCTGCCTCGCAGGATGGGGAGTAAACCCGTAACATGTCGGTGGCTACCACGGCCGACTCCCAATCTCTTCCATATTTAGTAAATAATATTAGTACTCAATTGGTACTAAATTGGTACTCTTAACAAAAAAATTGGTGCCTTCGTAGTTTGCGAGAAAATGAGGTGAGATAGTGGTCAAACGTATGCCTATCTATAGTAAAAAAGAAAGAAAAATCGACTTTGGTTTCAGCGGGGACCACCATGAGTGCCGAAAAAGGGGGCATGCTACTGCTACTCGTAAGTATATAAATAATTAGTCCCTACCCTCCCTACCCTTATAATGTGATTCATTTCGTAAAAGAAAACAACCGAAACATATTTACCGAGAAATCGACGATGATCAACTTTCGCGCGCTCCTTCAGCAAGACCACGACTTTGAATGTTGATTCCGAGTTTGTCGCTCTCCTCAAACCTATATGTCCAAAATCCAAAATTAGTAGGTACTCCAGTAGTTTACGAGATATACCATGCCATTGTTGGGGTGGCCTTAGTCACGGTGTTAAGATTTCATTTCAAGATTTCTCTATTAAAAACTATGGTTTCTTCCCAAATTTGTAAAAAAATTGGTACTCCCAAAGAAGTTATAGGGACCAAAAATTCAGATTCCTAGGTGTTGTATTTTAAGAGGAATTTGCTTTCAAACTTTCCATACTACCTACCAAATCTCCGCGAATAACCCAGCCAAATTAAGTTGTCAATGGTATTGAGTTTTGTAGGAGATGTAGGTACAGTCGAGCACATAAATTTATGGATGTCGGAACAGTAATAACAACAGTTCACTATCTTTATTTTTAAATTGTTTTAAATACATACTTGTAAATACATATAATTTTAAGTGTTTAATCAATATAGTTACTGTTATAACATGCACGTTATCTAAGTAATTATACAATGTGTAACAGAATGAAGGCAATAAGGGGTCATTGTACTCATCATTATGAACAACTTTTTACTATGGGACTAATCCCGTAATCGCGAAAAAAAAATCGGCTGTTCAGTACATTTTGTCGAGTTTTGGGCACAGAAATGTATGGGGGAGTCGATTTTTATTTCGCGATTTCAGTGTTGGTCCCATAGTGAAAGTTGTTCATAATGATGAGTTCAATGAACCCTTAAGAGGAATTGCGTTTATTCTGTTACAGGTTGTATATCGCACACCTAGATGAAGGGTAGCACAACTCAAAATAATCCAAAATTGAGTTATTGCAATTATCGGAATCAGCGCCGAAAACTACATAAACTCCAAAGACACCTGTGTACAAACTTCATTCCTAAAAAACTAGATGGCGCTGTAAGTCAGTCTTTCTGAGTAGCTCCACGGTCACCCCCCACCAACAACAGTAACGCATCACCAGTTACGACATGTCAGCCGCAGGGGAATATGCTGTCAACTCGCACAAAGACTAAATTATTTCGACTTAGTTTTGTATTCGTGGCAAACCGCAGTAATAAAGCGTGAATTATTTTGAGTTGATTTTGTATTCGTGATTGAATCGGTCTTGTTTCTTGGGTGTTCTTCAAACTATTTCCACTTATACCAGTATTGTTGACGAATGTAAGTAATTTTTGTTTTACTAACTAATAATAGTTTAGTGTTGGTGAAATTATTTGGAACTATTTGAGTTGGTCTGTTATTGCTGGTTAAATTTAAATTCGCTCTTATTCTAAAACAATAAATGCTATTGTTTATTTTGTTATAGGAATATTTAGAGTTGCCTTTGTATTTTTGAAACTGATTTAATAAATTTTAATTCTTTAATAAAATACTGCAATTTATAAACTTTTTTGAGTTAATTTGGTATTCGTGAATTTTATTAACTTCGTATTTTTTTGCTACAGATGATGAGGGGCCGTGGCCTTTTACTTCTACAGAAGGTGATGGAGACCAGTTCAAATGAGCCTGAACGCAGTCATGTGGAGAAACAACTCCAAGAGAATTCCACAACACCTTCAAATACCACCATGGTGATGGAAGAAATCTCTGAAAATGGCACCATGGAGTCACAAAAGAATCCAGCAACGTTAGCACCACCATCAGCCAGCACCCAGGTGAAACCATCGTACTATATTTCTCCGGTTAACAGCGAATGTAGCGATTTAGACGATTCAGATGCGGATCCGCCCTTCAACCCACCTCCCAAAGAGAGCTACCGTCCATCACTCGTCGTTCCAAGAAAGAGGTATCGATCCTCCAGTACTACCTCGTCTTCCAGTTCTAATAGTCCCAACAAGACTACACCACCAACTCAACTCTGCAACTCCGTGCCATCTACCATGCCGGATTCTGCCAATCTTTTAAACGACAATCCGGTTACTGAACCATCCACCTCTCAACCGATCATAGACCAGTCTGCTGATCCTGAAAGCCTACAAAGAGGTAAAAAAAAGACAAGAAAAAGATCTCGTTCCTCCAGCTCCTCCTCTAGTTCTAGCTCATCCTCTAGTAGTTCCAGCAGCTCTTCAAGCAGCAGTAATACAGAAATAGGTAGTAACTCTGTGCCGTCTGCCATGCCGGATTCTCCCAATCTTTTAAACGAAAATCCACCTGTTGAAGCTTCTACTTCTCAACCGATCATAGACCAGTCTGTTGATCCTGACAGCCTTCAAAGGGGTAGGAAAAGAACAAGAAAACCAGCTGGTTGGCTCACAAATCTTAAGAAATCTCGTCGAAATACCGGAAAGGCTTATGTAAGTTCAACTAATAAGAGAGTCCCTGAAAGAGCGGTTAAGCCTCCATGCCACGATAATTGCAAATTGAAATGCAAATCTAAAATAAGTGAAGTATTACGCAAATCTTTGTTCGACAAATTTTGGGGACTAGGCGAACTTCAACGGCAAAGAGAGTTCATTGTAAGGCACACACAAGAGATTAAGCCTAAATATAGATACAGCAGTACCCAAAATTTTAGGGCACTAAATTCTGCATTTATTTTTGAAGTTGAAGACACTCGTATTAGAGTCTGCAAGACTTTTTTTAAAGCTACACTAAACATAAGCGACCAATGCATTAGGACAGCTCTTTCAAAACGACAGGAGGGCGGTTTCATAGAAGATGACCGGAGGGGTAAGCACGGACAGCATTCCACCATAGATAATGAAATAAAAGAAAGTGTCGTCACTTTCATTAAGTCTATCCCCAGAATAGAATCTCATTACCTTCGAGCACAAACAACGAGAGAATTCATTCCAAGCGAAAGATCACTTGCGGATCTATACCGAGATTATAAAGATCTACGCGAAAATGAATGTTTACCATTTGCTTCGTCATCAACTTTTAATCGTATTTTTAATACACAGTTTAATATTTCGTTTCACATCCCCAAAAAAGATGCGTGTGATCTTTGTGAAACATTCAAAAATGCTATCGGAGAAGAACAACAAAAACTGCGTGAGGCTTATGACCAACATTTGAAAGAGAAAGTGTTGTCCAGATCAGAAAAGGAAGCTGACAAGAAAAGGACAGATGTAGTTGTTGCAGTTTACGATCTCCAAGCCGTGATGCAATTGCCAAAAGGGCAAGTATCCTTGTTTTTTTATAAATCTAGAATTAATTGCCTAAATTTCACGATTAGTGACTTGTATGCAAAAGATGTAATATGCTTCTTTTGGGACGAAATCGAAGGCAAACGTGGTGCTGTGGAAATTGGATCCTGTGTACTGCAATATATACAAATGGTTGTTGAGAAAAGTACATCGGGTACCGAACTGGACCTTATATTTTATAGTGACAACTGCTGTGGTCAGCAAAAAAATAAATATCTGCTGTCTGCCTACGCATTTGCTGTTGCAACCATGAGAGTAAACTCAATTACTCATAAATTTTTGATTCGTGGTCATTCGCAAAATGAAGGCGATAATGTGCATAGCGTTATCGAAAAACAAGTTAAACGATACACTAAATCAGGCCCGATATACTGTCCACAACAATACGCGACTTTAATAAGAACAGCTAAAAAGACTGGGAAACCTTATCATGTGGAAGAACTTACACATGACAAGTTCTATGATCTGAAAGCCCTTCAAGAAGAATGGGGAAACAATTTCACTGTTAATGTTGACAGAGAACAAATAAAATGGCACGATATCAAACAACTTCGCGTTGAAAAGCAACAACCAATGTCATTTTTTTATAAAACTTCTTATGAAGAGACAGTTTTTAAAAAAGCGTTTGTAAGAAATCAAAGACGCACACAAGATCACCAATTTTCTCCAACTTTGACACAAGCGTATTTGCAAAAAATACCATTGGGTGCCAATAAAAAGCGGGACATTACGGAACTAATTGATAAGAATATTATTCCACAGAGTTACGTCAATTCTTATTACAAAAATGCACTAGATTTATAGAATAAAAATTACGCGAAGAAATTTCTTCCAAACAATACCTACATACATAGGTGTATGTCGGTATTGTTTGGAAGAAAATCTGAATACTTATGTTTTTATGTTTTTTGATAACTATAGATAATACTAAAAAGTCTGATTTAATTAAGTAAAACAGTTTACAATTCTGTCGGTGAGCCTGTAACAATACTATTATAGTTTTAGATGCCTATAATAGATATTAGGTAAAGGTTGAAAATAAAAGTCTGATTTAACTAATAAGTTTAATCCTCTCGATGAGACTGATAATAATAGAATAGTTAAGTGTTTTAGATGCCTTTATTAATGTTACCTTTTTGTTGTAGTTTTTTTTGGTTATTTAAGTTAAGTGAAAACAGATAATTGTTGGTACCTAGTACCCACATTTCTCATGCCTGTTATGTTGAGTAATAAGTACGTGTTTTTGTAACTAAGTCATTCTTAAAATATCTTCCAAAGACTGTGCTATTTATAAAAAAATATACTACTTTTCCTGTAGTTTATAGACTTAATGGTCTAGTACTGATTAAAGAGAACTTAATACCTAGATTATAAGAAAAATGTCTACTTTGTTAAACGTTTTACTAACCTGTTCAAAGTTTAATGGATCTCAAATTAGAATAATGTAAGGTGTTCATTCTATTTTCCGAACAAGTGATGTGTTTTTGATTATCTTTATTTGTTTGTTACCTTAATACAAAATAAAGATGTGTCTTAATTAAATATAATGTTTTACTTCATTATTATAATAATTATACAAATAATAATTTAGATACACTACTCTTTATGTAAAGATTTTAAAAAAATATATTCACATTAAGACAGGATTAATTTTAAAAAAATCACTAATATGAAATCAATTTGAGTTGATAAAAATATTGAACAATGATTTAGTCACGATTACTAATATAACACGAAAAAAAATAATTAAAAATGTATTTGAAGGTAAGTAATTGATCAAATTAATATCTTAGTAAAATAATATACAACCTCATCCAACAATCATTTAAATCGGTCAAATAGAAAACGAGTAAAACGTTTTTTGCTGTTCCTGAAAAAAGAGGTATTTTGAGTTGTGCTACTCTTTATCTAGGTGTGCGATATGTTTAATCAAAAAACGTGAGACATGACGTGTTCAAACGGAGATCCACTGACTATAAGTTATAACTAGCTGACCTGCGCAACTATGTCTGCGCGTCACATTTTTAATTAATGCTCCGCTTCTATTGGTCGTAGCGTGATGTTATATATTATATGCCTATAGCCTTCCTCGATAAATGGGCTATCCAACACTAAAAGAATTTATCAATTCGAACCAGTAGTTCCCGAAATCCTGAGATAAGCGCGTTCAACCAAACAAACTCTTCAGCTTCATAATATTAGCCCTATAGATTCACAGAAAGTAATTATGTAAATAGGCATGTTAAAGTCATTTTAAGTCCTAAATATCAACAAAAACTATGTAACTGATAGATTCAAATGATTTAAAATTTTACTTTATCTTGTCCATGGTCCATCCAATACTTTTTAGGGTTCGTATCCAAAGGGTAACCACCGGAACCCTAGGTATTACTGAGCCTCCGCTGTCTGTCCGTCCGTTTGTTGGTCAACGGGCTGTAACTCAAGAACCGTACCTAATAGGTAGACAGTTGAAATTTACACAGAGTGTGTACCTACCTATTGTTTTTTTAACCAAAAATAAATCAAGAAACGTGTTTTTTTTTCGGATTTTGGTACGGAATCCTTCGTGTGAGAGTCCGACTCGTACTTGGCCGGGTTTTTTATTCGTATATGGTTTTTCGTTTATGGTTCCAGATTATTTTTAAGAAAAATAAATAAACGAATAAGCAATTTCAATAAAAAAATTAAGTTAAGTTAAGTAAAGCCGTGGTCACATGCCTGTATTTGCAAACCTATAAAACTATAAAGGCATGCGACCACGGCTTTACTTTCACCATTTTTGTACCTCTCTTGATTTGTTTCTGAATTATTTTCTTGTTTCATACTTTTGAGATCACTTTTATTTTTCTGTAGTCGGGTTACAGTTTTTTAAACATTTTTTTTTATTTTATACTTTTCCGTTTTAAAAATCGTTTCTATTTATAACTGCACGTCGCTATCATTTTAATTATGTACAACTAGCTATGCTCGCGACTTTGTTGGCGTGGATATTGGCGAAAAAATGTGATGGTGATGCATAGATAAGATGTAAAAATTTCTTTAGTTCTTTCTTACTGTTTTCTACATTTGCGGGTGACACTCAACCATTCGTTGACTTTTTTGTTACGGTCGGGTGTCACCCCTTAACAGGGGACGCAATGAAACCTGTCCGAGATGAGGTGCAAAAAAATTCGAAAAATGGCTTGTGACTTCCGTCACCGCGCAAGGCATAAATATTTCAGGGTGCCCCAGGTATCAGCCATGCTAGCTACGCCACTGTTGCTGAAGTCGGTCCGTGGATGGTTGATCGTCTTATCTTATCATACCAAGACTGTTGCGTGCCTCGGAAAGTACTTAAATCCGTTGGTCCCGCCTGTTATTTGTAGACTTTTGACAGTCGTTACGGATTGTCAGAAGCCAGAAAATCTGACCCCAATCTGACCAAACAGTACCGGGCCACCCAGTTATTGGGATGTGGTATTCAGCTGGATCCAGTTTGTCTGGAAGCCGAACCCAATATATTTGGGAAAAGGTTGGACAGTTGATGAAGATTTAGGACATAGATACATAACCAACACTTTATGTCTTGTCTTAAAACTCAAAACTTTGTCTTGTCTTAAAAGTCGCGACGAACCTATCATGGGGCTTTGCCCCTCACCACGGGTGATAAGCCATTAAGGCCTGCGGGTGACCTAATGTTGCCAGGTTTCCGCATAAAACCGGAAGTTTAATTTTCACTGAAATTAAATGAGTATGTTAAAGAACTCTGACTCATTTAATTTTGTTTTTCTATTACAAGTTAAAACGGTTTAATATTGCTACTGGTCATAAAGTCTGGATTTGCTTACAATGCTACTTAATATTAGTCAGTAATCTCAGGACACTGTTCGCAAAATTCGCGCTTTAACGTAGAGTTGGGGATACCAATCAGACTTATAAACATACATACTTATTTTTATTATTTTAAAGATACAAAATCATAAGTAACATGACTTTTCATCCCATTTAATACGGCTAATTATCAATAATGGTTTCTGAGAATCTTGGGGCTAAATGATAAAAGCCACGCGAGTCATGCTAAGACTCCTCCGTGCCTCGGAAAGCAAATTAAGCCGTTGGTCCCGCCTGTTATTTGTAGATTTTTGGCAGACGTTACGGATGGTCAGAAGCCAGAATATCTGACACCAGGTCTGCCAAGAAGTACCGCGATACCCTGTTTCTGGGTTGTGGAGATCTGCCGCATCACGTAAATTACTGGTATTCAGCTGCGGAACGCTGGGAAAAGGCTGAATAGATATTATATAAACATATCTATCGGCTGTTCCCTGCGACTTTCCAGTTTTAAGGCCTGGTGTTATTTCCATGAACTGGTAGTACGATTTTTGTTGAATAGATGGCGTTACGTGTATGTATTTGCTATACGTAATGAAAATTAATTTTAAATTCACATTTCTTTTGATAGAGCGAACCGATTCGGATGAAACAAAACCTTAATTTTGTACTTTGAGTTATAAAATTACAATTGATAAAAGTTATCTGCATTCGTTTTATACTTTCCACGTGTTTTGAACAATTTGAACTATTCCTGGCTACTTTATTTTATTTAAATGTACAACAACAACTCTTTTACAGATTCTACATAGATTACTTATTCAGTAATACTCACTGTCGCTTGTTTGTTAACAATTTATACATATTTATTTACTTAGACAATACAATATTTGTACATATTTACAAAGTGCTCGTTAAGACCTTTCCTTTGATACCAAACATGTTATGATTATCTCAATAAATTTTTTTTTAGAGTCAGAAATTTACGTGTATTTTCTCGCATTTTAAATAAAGTGAAAATGTATACCTAGCCTATGTCACCCGCAAAGTTCTTACAAATCTATTGATACCTTATTCATCACAATCAGTTCAGTGGTTTAGTTAGGCGCTAGAGTGGAACATACATACATACATACATAGATAGACAGCTAAAATCATAACCCTTCCTTTTGGTTTTGCCGTAGTCGGGTAAAAACAAACGAAACCTGTTGACTGCCGACTTGGTGTCGTGAAAATGCGACAATGAGATAACGGCGCCGCAGCGCGCCTGCAGTATACAATTAGCATTTATACACGTTGCGTATGAGTTCCTATCACTTTTTGGGCAGGCGCTCACTCGACGAATTTAAGCATTTTTAGCTATGGAACACAGTGAGAGGCCCGTTTTACGGGTCGAGAGGTTGCCAAGGGCAGGGTCGTGACGGCTCATCACGTCCCATTACGGGGACGCAGCGACATCAGAAACAAAAGCATGGCGTGATTTATTTCGACGCTAACACCATCTATCGAGCTTCGAAAAAATCCGAAACATAAATATTTCACTTTATGTATTTTTCTTCTAACGAGTGGCATAACAAATCGTTAAGATTTCAAAGATTTGATTAACTTCATGTTGGTATCACTTTGATCATGTTTTTCACTAAATTGTACAGCTACGTCCCACGAAGTGCAGGCTCGCTTTTTCTTGTTTGTTAGCAATTTAAACATATACATTTACTTAGACAATATGATATACATACATATTTGTAATGTGCTCATCAAGACCTTTCTTTTGATACCAAACATGTCACAATTATCTGAAATTATTTTTTTTCGTGGACAGAAATTTACGTGTCAACTCCATCACAATACATTTAGGAATAATTTATATAGCCTATGTCACCCGGAACGTTTTTAAGAATCTATTGATACCTCAATCATAAAAATCGGCTCAGTGGCTTAGGCGTAAGAGTGGAACATAGTTATATACCTACATACATACATACATAGACTACTAAAATCATTACCCTTCCTTTTGGCTTTGCCGTAGTCGGGTAAAAAGGTCACATGTCTCAATATTTAAAGGTGTGTGAAGGTTGTATCAATGGCAAAGCACACAGGTTGAAGTTCGAAACACGAGCAACGATGCTAGGAGAGCTTATTCACTCTGATGTTTGTGGACTGTCTGTGTTCTTTTCAAAGACGACTACTCTCGGTCTCGTCATGTCTACTTCATGAAACACAAAAGCGAAGTTCACAGCAAACTTAAACAGTTTCTAGCTGAGATAAAAACCGCTGGCCATGTTGTACAAAACTTTCTAAGCGATAATGGAGGAGAATCTGACAATGAGCAAGTACGTAATACATTACGAAAGAATGGTATAAAACAGCGTTTCACTATGCCTTATACGCCAGAACAGAACGGATGGTCGGAACGAGATAATAGGACTATAGTAGAAACTGCTAGGGCAATCATGCATGCTCATGATGTTATACCACAAGGTCTTTAGGCAGAATTAATTAATACTTCTGTCTACATACTTAATCGAACGGGACCGACAACAGTTGAAGAAAAGTCACCTTTTGAGTTAATTTTTAGGAAGAAACCAGGCATCAAAGATTTGAGGATAATTGGATCAACGTGTTATGCACACGTAACGGAGACCAAGGAGGGTTGTGTCAATTTTTATTTAAACTGACATATCTCAGCCAAGAAACATTCTACATCTATGAGTTCTATAAGTCCATGTAGCTCAATTCATAATCTTTATGAAACAATCATTAAAATTAATTAAAGTATAAAGTTTTTTGAGAAAATCTGCAAAAACAGAAACTACTCCCCGTGTCACAACTCTCCTACTACCGAGGTAAGTTGTGACTGATACCAAGGTAAGTTGTGATACCTGTATTAAGGGTAATTGTTGAATAAATAATACCACTTCAATAATTATGTAACTAATAATTATTTATTTACACATTTGATTAACAAAATAGTACTTACTCTAATCAACATTTGGCATACCTCTACGAACTAGAATAACATGTTACATCGACATAAAAAAATGTTAGTATCAAACAATAACGTATGGCTTCTTTTGAGATAAATTTTAATAAATTCAGTCTAAAAACAAACTGTAATTTGACAAACAATTATGACAGACGTAGGTAAAGAAGCTTTATGGGACCAGCCTTGGCATTCGAGGCACTGAACCCACTTCTCTTTTGATTTTCTTATCTATTGTAGCAGATCCTCTTCCTCATAATTGCTGGTTTTATTCCTAAACACCATCAAAACCAGCACTTATATTCCTTGCAGTGATCGCCACATCAAATGCAGATCCTTCTTCAAAGGCAGTTCATAAATTTCGATACAAGCCATGCCTCTATCTTTGGTATATATTTATTTGGCACTAGTGGACGTCACGCGGTTTCACCCGCGTAGTTCCCGTTCCCGTGGGAGTACGGGGATAAAATATAGCTATGTTAAATACAGTCAGTATTTTCTGTACTCTCGATCCCTGACCCTGCAGAGGTTCTAGCCTGCTGCGTCACAGTACCTACATCTCCTCACAGCTAAATACCATTGGCAACTTAACTTGGCCGGGTTATACGCGGAGATTTAGTATGGAGAAGTAATTAAAGCTTATTTCTCTTAAAATACAACACTTAGGAATATGAATTTTGGGTCACTATAACTTCTTTAGCAGTATAAATTATTGTATAAATTTGGGAAGAAATCACGGAGTTTTTAATAGGGAAATCATGAAATGAAATTTTAACACCGTGACTACGGCCACCCCACCAATGGCATGGTATATCTCGTAAACTACTGGTCTACTAATTTTGGGTTTTGGGTACTAATTTCATTCTGCAGGGTACTAATTTTCTATATAGGTTTGAGGAAATCGACAAGCTTCTCAAGCTTGGAATCAACATTCAAAGTCGTGGTCCTGCTGAACGAGCACGCGACAGTTATCATCGTTGATTTCTCGGTAAATATAAATTTTTCAGTTCTGTTTTTTTACGAAATGAATCACATATAAGGGTACTAATTATTTGTATACTTAGAAAAGCTGTAGCATGCCCTCTTTTTCGGCGCTCATGGTGGTCCTGCTGAAAACAGCGTGACTACCACAGGACCACCTTCAAACCTTTTTTTTTTGGCAGCGCGGCGCGACCCAATCTGCCAGAATGACACGGAGATTTTTTGTGCGCCGGACGTTTTGCACGTCGTATGCGTTAGGGTGAAGTCAGACGAGCGCAATTTTGTGAGTTGTGAGTCGCTTAAAATGAGTCGGCGGAATACGGTTTCATACTAAAGTCCAACTCATTATGCGTCGCCGTGTGGCACAAACAGAACTTTTATATGAAACCTAATGCAGCGTAAATTCCGCCGACTCATTTTACGCGACTCACAACTCAAACAAAAAATTAAGCTCGTCAGGCTTCACCCTTACTGCATATAATTGCTTAGGTTCTATTTTGACAGACTAAAAAGTGCGTCACGGATAGTCTGTCGTCTGTGCTGCACCTTAGCAAACTACTAAACTATAAGGCCGCTTGTACACAAGCGGCCTTATAGTTTTTAAAGTATATTTTATCTTTCCATCTTGTGCTGTTGCGTAGCGAGAAAACAATTGCGACTCGTCTTCCAACTATAGGTAGTTAATAAAAATTAGTCATCAACAAACTGTACAAAATGAAACACCAAACTCATAAAACAATAGTATTTATTTTTCATTGTATTACATTGTCGTCTATCTGCATTTGTCATAATTTTCGACATAACGTGTCGCATCTCATTCAATCAACTGAAGGCAACTGAAAATCAAGCACAATGTTTTTTTATATAAATCTATCACGTATGAGAAAATCTACGTTCTGTTTATTATAGAAAAATACACGTCCCCAGTGCTTTGACCACCTAATCTATGACGAACGCACCGCCAACATGAAGAAAGGCGCAAGTGCAAAATAATACTCTATTCTCTATAAATACCACGCCCAATTTTTAAGCTACAAACTATAATAGTGATTAAATTTTAACATTTGTAGTTACGCCTTTCTCCAACGTGATGGTATAATTTATAGTTTTTTATCGTTTCACTGTGCATATTAATTAGACTGTGACCATAAAATTACATTTTAATATTACTTTATAACAAACGCACCCTCATAATGATGTTATAATTTCCCATTATTAGTATCACTATGATTTAAATCTTACTTCTGTCCAAAATAAATAAAAATCCAAACGTCTAAATAAATATATTTAAGTTCTACTATTTACAATTCTAACAATTATATACACAGATCAATAATTTATATTATTATGACATAATAAAACGAAAAAGCGTTTTTTTTTATCTATATCTCTTCTAACATTAAAGCATTATAGAAGGCGAATAAACGAACACTATTATTACAATCATAATAATTATTATTATAAGTTCGAGATAATCTCACGCCGCACATCGCAGTCAAACGTAACCAATTGTGAATAGAATTAACATTTCGCACTTTTCAATCGTTACCCTGTCGTTAAGCGATATATAATGAAAATAATTTAGTAACAACTACGTCACATAAAGATTTTTATATTAATAACTTGTATTAGATACATCTGTTAGTTAAATTATGATTATGAGCAACAATAATTATAATTTCAATTATTTTAACGGCCATGAAACAAGCGGTTTTCGTCGCTCGCGAAGTCTCGTTACCATTCGTTAGTTAAATTAACAGTTGTTTCTTCTAAACCACTAATTATTGCTAGCTACATTCTTCTTTCCTGTATTAATTACATATTAAGAAACATAAAAAAGTAAATTATGGACAATACAAAACGGTACGACATAAAAGAAATGCAATATCTGAGTCTCTGAAGCTCTTTTTGAGCGTAACAAAGACAGTAAAATAATTGAGACAGTTTAGCGCTGCTCAAACTGTCATGGTAATCGCTTATTCCATGGCCCCGCTGCCAACTATTGCTTAAACTCAGTTTAAACAAAGTACCAAACAACAGTTCCAACTGATCGTAAAACTATTGTTAATAACCTCAGTAAGCCTCATAATATAATGCAATGGTAATATTTCTAACGCGCATTAACATTCATATATCTGATAATGAATAACCAATTATAAGGAACCCTTAGGATTTGTAAATACAACGATATGAGTAATTTAGTGCGCGAATAAATTTCTTCAATACCTGCGCAACAACACATTCAATGTGTATAAATTGCCATTTTTAAATAAACTACAAACTGCAGCTAGCTGCAAAATAATACTAATAAATAGAAAAAGAAACCTTGTGCATTCATAATAATTACAATATAGCATGTTAATTAATTAAAAAAAATACTAAAATAATGATTAGATGTAAGTTGGCAACCCGAAACTTTCGATGACGTCATGAGACTGTTCTATATGTAGGTGGGGCAATGTTCGAGACTAGTGCCGCACGCGTCGCACACTTTAGCGTCCCGCTCGTTGACAAGCGTGCAGGCGGGACACTCGCGGCCGCCCGACCTCAGCGGCTGTATCTCGGGCCCTCTCTTCGACTTACCGCACATCTCACACGCCTGCACACTTCCTCTATTCAAATACGTACAAGTTCCACATTCCCATTTGTCTCTTTTCACCTCGCTGGGTCCTGTATCTGGCCTCTCCCTCTCGCTGTTGTGTTGGCTCGGCGTCCGACTGGCGGGGCGCTCGCGGTCGCCATTTTGTTGCGAATGCTTCGGCGGGGATCGTCGCACGTGGTCTGCTTCGTCGAGTGATACTATTAGTTGTGCTTTTAGGTCGTAGCTTGATGGTTGTGTGTTTGTAACTGAAATGTGGAAATAGAATCATTTATTTTCGGTTCAACCGGAAGTTATAGCGCTTAGTAACAATATTTCAATTTATGATCTCAGATATTGAAATTCAACATCGTTATTGGTGACCATTCGCAAGAAGGTCCTTAAAAGATTATGATTGCAATGGAATTTGAACTTTACTATGAATGACATTGAGTAGTTAAAAACACTCACCTGGATTACTTTTAGAGCTGTGCGCTGTACTGTGGACACCATTCTCCACCGCCTTACTCTTGGGCTTGTCTGCCTCACCCCCGACTAGTTTCGCCGGCTTCTTCACTTTCTTAACTTCAGCCGTATTAGGCCCCGCTCCGTTCACCGTGGTCTGTTGCTTTATGACCTCCTTCCTTTCTTTAATATCCTTTTTCGACAATAGCTTCACCTTGTCCGGTGCAACTTTTGGGGTTATCAACGCATCGGCCTTGGGGTTTCCAACCGGTTCTGGGACTTGTCTCCTCGCCTTTAACTCGGCTGCCTTTTTCGCTAGCTGCCTTGCTCGTTTTATTTCTTGTTCATGTTTCATCCTCATTAAGTTTTCTACCTTCGCTGTTCGGTAGACTTCTTCGTCGTATGACCGGTCGAGATTTAAAGCTTGTAGTCCATCTTCTAAGTCCAGAGTCGTAGGTTGGTACTTAGCCCTCCTCTCCTCTCTGTCCAGCCTGTCCAATGTCCTCGAATCCCTATCGAGTGACGGAGAGAATCGACTTCTTCCATCTCCCTCTTGTTCTTTGCTCGATAAATTCCTAAATACGTAATCCCAGCTCTCATAAGTCCCCATACCATCCTCCCTTGCTTTGCTCAGAGCTGGTTGCGTATCGGATCGCGGTAAACTCGGTAGCGATACGTCACTAAACCCAGATTTCGACGTGCTATTTCTTCTTGAAGATTCTGGATGTCTTTTCTTGTGGCTTCTTTCTTCATCTTTGTACCTTTCGAATTTTCCGTTTTCGTAGACTGACGGGGTATCCAGTTCGATGAGTTGCGCGGTAGGGACAGCGGGGTACCTATACTGTGCCATAGGTGGGTATCCGTTGACAGGGACTGTGGCTGCGTGTTTTATTGGGGCGTATACTGGAGTGGGGAGCATGTATGGGGATTGTACGGGGTAGTAGTAGGGGACTCCGTATGGGGTCATCATGGGTATGGAGCTGCATTGTGGGAGGGTGACGGGTACGTCAGGGTGCATGTGCTGAGGGAGGGGGTACATCATGTGGGGCAGCATGGGGGGCACCATGTAGGGCGCGCACGGGAGCACGGGCGGCACGTCCTGGTCGGGATCGTCGCAGATGTGGTTGCAGTGCTGCGAACCGTGGTACCTGTCGTCCACGAGTCGGCTTCGGTACGCGTCGGAGGCAATCGTTGTTGGTACGTTTGAGTATATTTCTGAACCTGGAAGAAAACAAATTAAGTGCGGTTAGTTTTAGATGCGTTTGTTTATAGTGCACTCGAGCCACACATCTACATACTATAAGGTAGTACTCACTCTCACTATACACACACTTGCTGTTCCGCTCCACGTGCGGCGGCGCGGCGAGGCGCGCGGCGGCGGCCTGCGCGGGCGCAGCGTGCTGCACGCGCTCGAGCCACACGTCGCGCCACGACACGCGGCAGCCGCGCGACCACGACTCCTCCCAAATGTGGGACATTATCTGGACAAAAGCAATACGACTACGTTAAAGATATGAAAATTATCTTAACGATCGAAAGGCGAGTAATGGCCAATGAGTCTTCTGTGTCATGCAATGTTAATAACTTCGATCGGAAATAATTAGATCGGATGGCTCCGATCTACAGCGTTTGTATGACGTCTCTCTGCAGTCCATCCCACTTTTCGACTTTCGCCGCATGCCTGTCACCTGTACATGTGAGGACTTTATGGCTGCGTCAGCGAATGGTGGTACCGTTGTTAAGTACTGGACCAAACATTCAATTTAATTACACAGTATTTGCCATCGACATGCAAAGAAGAATTACGCTGGCTCTCAGCCTAATTTGACTATGCAAAAGTCTACCAAGAGACAATGGAGTGAAATCCATAATCAATTTAGCTAATAGTTTGCTTAACAGTGTAACACGAATAACATCTTGCACGATAAATAGTATGGTTTCACCAAAGGACGGTGTACAACTGACGCTGGTGTACTAAAAAATATTTTCAATGCGTGGGACGCAAGATGCCATAGGCATTTTCTGCGACCTGTCTAAAGCGTTTTATTGCGTTATCCACGAAACATTACTGTAGAACAGTAGAAGCTCGAGAATTACGGACTAGGAAAATCAGCGTTAAAGTTAGTCACATCTTATTTGAATGATAGACAGCAATTAGTCGTAAATAAACGGTGTCAATTCCTCGGGATTAAACGTAAAAATAGGCGTCCCCCAGGGCTCGATTTTAGATCCTTTCTTATTTTTAGTTGATATAAATAATTTACCCTATTTATTGCAAAACATGGTCTTGTTTGCCGACGATACTTCTTTGATTTCCTCAATAAATAGACGTAGTAATAACCTTGACGACGTAAATAACACCTCCTTGCAAGTCCAAAATTGAGCCACATATTTTGACTAAAGTGTAGAGTTTGTGAAGTTAGGGCTTGTAGATTTAGGGCGTGTAGAGTTAGAAGCTTGGCTCTCTAATCCACACATCAGGGCCGAATCCGAGATGCGGACGAACCTTGTCCTTGTGAACTCACACACGTTCGTGTCACGGACTGGACACGAACATGTGTGATCGAGTTCACACAAAAATTCACTCACCGCTATTTTTTTGATCTTCTAACGGAACACGGACTGTCTACATCCCGGGTATGAACCTGATATGTGTGGATCACCCTTAAGAACGCTTTGGTAAGGTTAGTCAAAAACTACTAAGTAATCATTTCACATTTTAGGAAACCAAATCCAAAAAAAATGATCTAGCCCACTACAAAAGACTTACCTGACACACACTGCTTTAAACCGTAGTACCCATCATATAATGGCTGTTTTTTCTTAAGAAAACCGGAACTTAAAATAATATCAATTCAACAATTGTCCATATTTCCTAAACATTCGATTGTCTTTGAGAACTATGACATAATGACATACGGAATAAGGGTATCCTTATACCATGTGAATGAGTTTTTTTTTTGCATACCTGTAAGTTCTAGTCCAAAAGCAGTAATTTAAACATAATATTATAATGTTGATTACTCATACTCATGCCTCATAAGATGTTATAAGGCATGAGTATGAGTAAATATTACTTTATGTACCCACTAGCTCAAAAATTCCTGGTCAAACACCTTGCACCCTACGTGCTTAGCAATAAGGATGAAAAATGGTCGACTGGGATAGTCGTTCGTCGAAAGGAGTTGAATATTGAGAAGACGGCAAATAGAGATATATGAAAAAGAAGATTCACTGCGCCCAAATCTAGAATAAGGGTATCTAGCTGTAAAGACAATATATTAAAACTCACGAGCGCGCATCATATAACTCATATACCACTGCAATAAGGTGGAACATGTATGCTCTGTATGTAATTCTTGTACCATCTTATATACCATGTTTTATGCAAATAAATATTATTCTATTCTTTTCTATTCTATTCTAGAAATTGAAATTATTGATACGCTTTTCTTTTTATTTGAGATGGGTTTGCTCTTGACTTTAGTCTAGGTCAGAGGTGACAGAGACAGAGTGGACGATGGAGCGAGCCTACCCAGCAGAAGCCTGTTCGCTCTAACTTTAAAGAGATTGGAGTTGTATACGTTCGGTAACACAGACGCAGGCAGAGAGTTCCACTCCTTTGTTGTGCGCAATATAAAAGACGTTTGGAAACCCTTAGTGCGAATTGGTGGAATAGCAGCAAGGAAGCGATGGTAACTTGCAGTGCGTCTAGATGTTCGATGGTAGTAGGGGACCGGTTGGATGAGGTCGTGGAGTTCTTGGGACCACTCACCGAAGTACAATCTGTAGAAAACCGACAAACAGGCAACCTTGCAGCGATGAACCAAGCTGTGAAGCTTGACATCCACCAGTTTTACGTCATCGTCATGTGCTTTCGTGAAATTCAAAATCTGTGGAACCACTTTTTTTTGTAAAGTTGTTTTAATATAGCTGTACCTGACATTCACACTGCGCGATAAGAGCATCTCTAGACACAGCGGCGACCATGTCCGGACAGATAGGTGCGTCTAGTTCGAACCGCCCGGCGCCCGAGGACTTGTAACCCATCGCTTGGAGGAGGGTCTCGGCGCCCACCATGTTGGCTTCCACCTCGTGTTTGAAATAGCCGCAGTATAACTGGAAAAATATCAAAGATTTAGAGAACAGTTCACAGTTATTATAGCTTGGCTGATAATAATCGTAAAACGTATAAGCGAGTTCGAAAATCTAGGGGCTACTCTCTAAGCCCGAAGTCCGTAGTTTTGGCCTTAGTTGCGGGCACTAAGCCCGAAACTACAGACTTCGGGCTTAGAGAGTAGCCCCCTGACGCCAATCTTGCCAAGTAGCACCGCGCTACCCAGTTACTGGGCTGTGGACGCCGTCCCCAATATAGTTGGGAAAAGGCTAGGCAGTCTATCAAGCAAGCAGGGACATCTAACGCTAAAGCCAGCCTCGTACTCACCCGTATGACTTTATACTCTTTCCTCCAGGGCTGGGCCAGCAGGTTGGCCGCATACCTGGCCAGCGCCGCCCAGCCCAGCCCTGCTCGATACGCACTAAACTCTGTCAGCTCGTTGATCGTCTTCTGGAACACTTTTCCTGTCTCCGCCAGCCCGAACTTGCACTCATGAGGCACTAATGATAGGTATTCTATTATGTAGTCTGTAAAAGAAGAAAGAGTTTCTATTACAAGCAATTTACACACCACAAGGTGGGTTTTTGGTTTTAGTACTACTTGATACAGTTGCGGTTTACAACTATCTAGTTTGATGTTAAGTGATGATGTAGTAAATGACGCAGAACGGTTACCTCCTAGCGTATTCTATTCATTCGTACTTACTTTTAAGCACGGTTAACATATGTTCCATAACTCAAAAGGAAAAAGAAGGAACCCTTATAGGATCACTTTGTTGTCCGTCCGTCTGTATGACTATAACTTACGCAAAAGCATGCAAGTAGCTTGCATGAAACTGTGACATTCTCCAATAGCACATAAGTAGGTAGGGTATTGCATAATGAGATTGAGCCTTTTCCGCTGGTTTAAGAAATTAGAAGAACTCTTTCCGGACCTAATCAAAATATTCCTCGGTGCTTTATTAGCCAAGTATAGCGCTATACTTGGCTAATAAAATCGTGGCATATTGACAACGCGTTAGGAAGAGTAGGCCAAAACTAACAATGCACAATAGCAGCTCGTTACGCTCTATTAGCTAATAGTTCGCGCATTCCTTTCCGCTTTTGTCACTACAAATACAAAAGCGTAACTAAACCCGTTGTCACCGTAACTATAATAAATACTTGCAAACCATAAGCATTGGTTTGAAATACGTCCTCTACTGGATTTCGGTCTCCCCCAAAGACGGTGCATCGACCGGTCCTGTGCCTTTCTAGCATTCTTGTATCATTCTTCTTTGCGGAGTCATGTAACTGCCAGAGCTGGATATAAGCCTCTTCGCTAGGTCATCGATCAGCCTTAATAAAAGAAAGTTTTTCTTCATAGACTGACAGTCCCTTACAATTCAAAAGTTCCTGTACCTAAATGGCGAATTTGAATGGCTTTAAATTTGATGACCACGCTGCGCCACTATTAGCAGTCCGAAAACCATATTATACATACTTCCTGGTAATAATATAAATGTGTAGTCTTTTGGAAGTTTATTAATCAATCACGTGATCTCGTCTCGATGGCAGAACACATCTGGATAGCACACGGGTAGCCTGGATTAGAACATGGAATACTTTCTATACCCGAATAATACCCGGTAGTTTTTCTTGTCTTAACGTGGGTGAAATAAAAGCTAAAGTAGCCGGCACGACTCGTGAGCACAGAAGAATGAAGCAGGGGTGATCTCGCCAATGTACGGTGGACGAACGAAGCTTGCAAGCCCAATAGTCGATGAGCATTGACTGACGAACCAATAACGTGAAGGCTCAAAACTACCGTCGTCAAACCAACCAATGGAGTGTGTGCTCACGACTCATGCCGGTTATTATACTTTAAAATAAAAATAGCCATAGTTTTAGTACCTTCAAGCTTCTTCTTCTGGTCCAACTTCTCTGGGCTGTCATCGGTCTCGAGGTAGCTGTAGTGGGCGTCTTCGATGCGGCGCCACAGGGCTGGCAGCCGCTCGCGAAGCACCGCGTCACCCATGCCAGCTGAGCACGACATCACCATCACAGAGTACGTACCGGTCAGGGGTCAACTGGGGACGAAAGAAAGAAAACTGGTAAGCATGATATGACAGAGAACCCCCGAAGAAGTTACACTGAGACAATTTCGCTCCCTGTCTCTCTCGACAGAGTGAGAGAGACAGGGATTTCCCTCTTTCTTACGCTGTCTCCTACTCTCTCCCTCCCCGTAATGAATAATTTGTTTAATGATGAGTTTGTACGAGTAATAAACGATAGTGTACATAACGATAGTGTATCGTATTACCTAGTTAGCTTGGGTTGTGGAGGACAGATTATTGTGCCATGGAAAATACTGGTATTCAGCTGCATTCGATTAGAATGGAAGACGGCCCCAACCAAGTTGCAGAAAAGTCTTGCATGAAGTCTGCCCAGATTGAATATAGCATAATCGCGTCTGTTGCGGAATTTGTTCGAAAAAGTCACCTCGGCCCTGGGGGGCTACTCTCTAAGCCCAAAGACCGTATTTTCGGGCTTATTTGCGGGCGTTTTCTACTCCGTATCACCTAACGACTAAGAATTAATTATAACAGGATTTGTCAATTACTGTCAAATCATGTTGTCATTCATTCTTAGTTCGGTTTCGGGACTAATCGCCAGTCCTTAGGTGATACGGAGTAGAATACGTCCGCAACTAAGCCCGAAACTACGGAGTTCGGGCTTAGAGAGTATCCGCCCTGGAACGCAAAGGGCATTAGGAGGAACACAGATGGGTTTTAGTCATTAGAGACTGACACTCCCGCTCGAACTAGAGCGGAAGGAGTCATTTGAAGATTTCCCATCCATAAAAAAAAAGAAAAAATGTTTGTAACAGCCAATTGATCGAGCCACGAATATTCAGTGGAACTATCCCGACAATAGGTACAGCATGATTCATGTGGCAAGCATGATTCAGCAACCGAGTAGCTCGACCCTTCGTCCAAAGGTAAACAACACATTCACATGGTGTATTTCCAGCTCCATGTTGTATCTGAACTTGGCTGTTTAATTCTCACTGCTGGCCATATAAAAATCGGGTCATCATCACATCAACCGAAAGACGTCCACTACTGGACATAGGCGTTGTGGCGATGTGGCGACCCTTAGGGGAGCCCAAGTCGCCACAACAACCGGTCCTTTGCCTCTTGCATCCATCGGCTACCCGCTATCTAACCAGGCCATCGGTCCACCTTGTGGGTGGCCTTCCAAAGGTGCGTCTACCAGTACTTAAAAAATCGGATATATCATGAGATCATGAGATTTGGTAAAGTAGGTACATAGTGTCGATATCGGAATTTGAGTTTCAGAAATCGATAACACGCACCAAAGATAATTTTAATTAGCCCGTAGGAATAGGGTCTTGAAATGGCAATGGGCAGGCCAAATGGTTGTCCAAGAAATATTCTCGAATACCAATGTAACTATAGACAAAAATTTAAAAACCCCCGACAGAAATATGTAAAAAAATAATACGTGTCGATCCTTTGAATTTAACATAGGTGCGATTCTATGGGCTAAGCGTCTTCGACTCGGGAGACCGCAAATTTTTGTATTTGTTAAGTACGTATATTGTTAGCGGTCCCCCGACGCGATGACGCTTGGCCCAAAGAATCGCACCTACATTAAATTAAAAGGACCAACACGTATTAATTTTTTTACTTTTTTTTGTCGGGGGTTTTTATACTTTTAATTTTATTTATTTAACACTTCAGCACACAAATGTACATAGGCGGACTTAATGCCATAGGCAATTTTATTTTTATTTAATGTTTTTTAACTTAATTTACCTAATAGGTACTACTAGAAAACCTATGATCTTATCATCTTTTTGCCCTTATTCCATGTTACCTGAAGTCGGCACAACACTTTTTTTACTTCCATTCTGTCCTACCAGCCATCACGCTATCACTAACTCCCTTTTCTTTCATATTGCTCCTCACACAATCCTTTTTTTGGTCCTTCCTCTCCCTCTCCATCCATCCATCCACATAAATCACACCATACACACATCTAAACGGCACTACATCCTACATCGTATACCAAAATATCATATCGGTAGAACGAGTGAAAGTAGCTTAGCATCTCTCACCAATGTATTCACTCATTTCTCTTTTCTGCTTCATCATCAGGCCCTGATCACAATCTATTTATAACCTTGTTAATTTATAACTCTTTTATAACCATTGCGACCTTTTAAATGAATACGAAAACGGAAGGTCTGCTGTAAGTAAGTGAGGAGTTGGGTAACCTGCAGATTTCAGGACATGCTTCAGCATCAGGTTAAGATAATCTAATATAATCTGTTCATTGAAACCATTCCAGTGAGTTCAAACACGATACCTCTGCTGTAACTTCGTGAGGAGTTGTGTATTCTGCAGACCTCAGGTTATGCTACAGCATCAAGTCAATATAACCATGTTCTTGCAATGTCATTGAAGTAACAGAATACCAAATGCCTTCATCAACTAAAAAACAGCTGATGATCTTCAAAGGTTCAACCGATTTTGATAAAACTTATCTATGAAGCACCGCAATGAAACTGGCTTTTAAATGAAAAAACCGCATCGAAATCGGTCCATCCGTTTGAGAGCTACGATGCCACAGACAGACACACACACACACACAGACAGACAGACAGACATCAACGTCAAACTTATAACACCCCTCTTTTTGGTTAAAAAAAATCTGATCGTGGACCGGTTCATTGTGATCTGGAGAGGTTCATTGTGGTACAGACGCCAGCACATCAAGCTACCCGAATCTGTAAAATTTTCCGAATCAACATTGAACCTAAAGCTTTAGCGATGTAGTTGAAAATCGAAAGAAATTTGAGAGATTGTTGTAGCTTGATGTTCTGGCGTCTGTACATACCTATAAACATAAGTGAAATTGTAACTGGCACTTTATGACCGGGTTATTCGTCTCCGTTATCCCTCTTCCCGCTTGCCAATATACTCAAGACTTGGCACACGGAACAATAACGAAACCACAGCAGATAATATAACATGTTGAAAGGTGAGTATATCATTCAAAACTAATGACTGGTTTCGAGTTTAACCTACATCTCTTTCAGTTAGTGCGATCCAGTTAAATATAGCCTCGGAAATTGGGGTACTAGTACTTCGAATTTAAAAGCTCAAGCGATCTGATAGCCGGGATTTGTAGCTAAGACTTTTTATTGGTTCAATGTCCCTTCGTCCTACCGCCTGTAATGACATTCCGTATTCAAAACTTAATGTAGAAAATCGAATCATAAGCATCGGCGCCGGGAGGGGTTGCAAGGGGGTGCACTTGAACCCCCCTGGCTTTCAATAACACATACGAAAACATAAAGATATAAAAAAATAATTACAAATCCGTCTTCTTTAGTTCTGGGCAAACGAAAACCTATCCCATTCGAGGCGAGGTTTTGAAGATGCACCCCCTGAAAATAGTCCGGCGCCCATGTTCATAAGTTCACATTACATCTAATTAAAAATATTCCAGTACCATCTGTAACTGTTGTGAGTCCAACCACAAACACAGTAATTACATTGTAGCGGTACCTACTATTATTTACTGTTGATAAACAATTAAATCACGCACACCCCGTGGGCCGTGTTATCAGGACAACAGAATCGACTGGTAGTGGTATCCATGACAAATAACGTTGTTATCAAACAAAGAACGCAATCGAAGAGTCGTACGCAATTTAAATACAACAAGAATTTTAAAAACTGCTTGGCCGTATACTACAACACGGCACGACATGCAATGTTGTATTATTTTAAAGGATAATATATTTTGAGCCAGCGGCATAGGGTTTAAATTTCAATGGCCTGTAAGTACTAAGGTCTGTCTCTCAGGGTCAAGGCACACTGCGACAGAATATCTCGCGCCATTATGCCATATGTTTCCTTTTCTCGTTCTACTGCAGTGATTGCAGTTTGTTCACAGGGCTTAAAGGCTCCTGCAGTCAGGAGCTTTGCGACAATGCGACATCGATGTGATGTGACGGCTGGGTAATGGTAATTCCTATGAAAAATGGTCATCGAATTGCTGTCACACTGTCGCGTCGTACTTGTCTGTTCGACCTTGAGAATGTCCTAAAAGGAAGAATATCTGAGTAACCTTCATGACTGAAGACCTTCATAATGCTTACCTACTAATTAACTAAAGAGCCTACATATATATTAAAACAACAATGAATACACGAATTGCGCACCCTGTCTTTTAAAAAAGTATTCGTGCCGTGCTCCAGTAGATACAAAGCATAATAAGAGAGGGTAGGCAGTTAATCAGCCATTGAAGTGCGGATCGCAAAATACGCAAGTGAGTCATGCACGTATTGTTCAGGAAATACATCGATGGTTCATTCATTCATGACAATGTACGAGTTATATTGCTTGATGGGCAATCAAGGCAATGATGATACGCAAACTATAGATGGCAACAAAAAAAACCCGGCCAAGTGTGAGTCGGACTCTCACAAAATACCGAAGAAAAAACACGTTTCTGTATGGGAACCCCCTTTTTAATTAAACTAAATTTTAAGCGGCAATAGAAATGCACACTAAAAATTTCAACTGTCTACCTATTACGGTTCTTGAGATACAGCCGGCTGAGGTGCTGACAGACAGACGTACAAAGAGCGGAGGCTTAGTTATAGGGTTCCATTGGTTACCCTTTGGGTATGAAACCCAAAGAATTAAGGTATGCTTGTGCTTGTTTTTTACAGCTGTGATGGTGATGAATGAAGGCACGTCATTGTTGATGGGTGTCATTTTATGTTGGTTTAGTGTTTCAAATGATAATAAATTATATGTGTCATCATTTGAACTTTAAACAGATGTTTGTTGTTGAATGGTTAGTGTGTGAGGGGTCAACTTTAACAGATAGGTCTATTACACATCATGGTTAATCATAGTTTATATGTTTTCATAACCATATAATAGCTGTTATTCATAGGTGACGGGAGAAAACAGACCTTAACACGAAATGCAGGATAATTTACGCTCAAATTATTAGCATCATAGCTCATTTAGGAACAACCATATGGACACTCACTTTGGTGTATGCATCAACAGCTTGGAGGTACATCTCAGTAGAATGCAGTGCATTTTCAATGTTTTCTCATTGTAGAAAGCCATCTCAGCCAAATTGCGAGGCAAATATACAAATCATGAAGTGAAAATACTGTAAAACAACTGCAGTGATACAAACACCCACCCAGTTGCAGGAAATGAGTATGTAGTAGAGTAGTGACTCCGTTTGAGTGCGTGGCATGTATGAGTATGTAAGGATCAAAATTATAGTTAGTTATAGTTTTTGGTTATTGTTTTATGTTTATCTATTTTATTGGCCCTAGATGCCTGAAATAAGATTAAATTAATTAAAGCACAAGGCATTCTAGTTTTTTGCCTATCTTCATTCGAAAGAAGCTTGAGTTTATAGATATGTCCCACATATGAAGAACTATAACAATTAAAACAAACAATACTATAGTACAAATATTTTGATAATATGGTTATTATAAACAAAGTGCCCTGTTCAGCTGCACATATCATTATGAAAGGAAAAAAATAAAACAAAAAGACATTTAAATTAGCTGAAATTACTTGTAGTACTCCACATTACTACTATTGAAAAACAATACAAAGTTTATGGCTCAGATTCCTTTGAAGAGACTGGAAAATGGGCAATTAACTTTGCCACGCTGAAACTAAACCACCAATGGTGCACACGACACGGGTCAAAATGCCAAAACAAATATGTTAAGAAAATGCTGACTGAAACCAAAAAATTATTGTGTACAATAATCCTAATATATAAAAATTCTTTTGTTACTGACTGATTGAGGGACTGACTGACAGAAAACGCACAGCCGAAACTACTGGTTGTAGAAAGCTGAAATTTGGCATGTAGGTTCCTTGGGGAGTGTAGAGGAGCACTAAGACAGGATTTCCCAAAATTCCTGCGGAAACGAGAAAAAAAAACGGGGTATGCGCGTACGTAGTCGTGGGCAAAAGCTAGTATTAAATAAAACTAATATTTACTTTTTACATTACCAAATTCCATTTTTTTTTTTTTTGTATATTTGGATTACGTAAAATTATTATCAGTCAATGAGCTGATAATGGTTTGCCTTGATAACAAATGAAGAAGTCAATTTGTTAGGAACATATAATTGTATGATAAGATAAGACACAGATAAATGTATCATGTGTGTGATGTGAGTCATATAGTATTACCTACTGTGTTGTATGTACTTAGATTAAGGAGTAGGTACTATCGATCCAAATGAAAAAATCAATGCTTTTGCTTTTGGATTTCAAATAAAAACATCATGATCATTTTTTTGAATATCCCGTTATAAATTAGTATTTTTTTTTAATTACCTATTTGGTGCTGGTAAATATTTCTTATATTCCTCATGAATAATCTTTCTCACATGCCATTCATAGTTTTATGGTTGTCTCCTAATCTTATAGCTCAATAAAATGAAGGAACAATTAAATATTTTAATTTCTTTAGCATAAGGTGTGTACATAATGCATTTTTTATTTTTTACCCATTTCATTGTAGTTGAAATTTAAAAGACTCAAAATATTTCATTATATTTTGTCAGCTGACTTAAAAAAGAACATCTGAGTTCAATGTAAACAATAAATAAAAGCAGCACTACCTATTTACTCAAGGCAATAAAAGATTTAATTCATAATCATGTTATGGTTAATGCAGTATATTTAAGAAAACAAAGACCAGAAGACCTGACTAAGTGATCTGATTTTATTTGATAGTAAATAGGTAATTAAATGGTGACTTGTTGTTAATGGAATCTTGGAAATCATGCTAAATATTTACAACTTGACACAGCTAATGAAGAAACCAATTAGAGGAGATATAGTTTGTAAATTAGAGAAGATAGAAGCAGTAATTATCGCGCTAAAAGAATCCAAGAAAGCGACGTCGCAGCAAAAAATATGCTAATGATCATACTCCCACGCGATCCACCAATGTGCGATTCATACGAGATTTAACCTAATTCTAGCCTACAGCTGTTATCTATAATGTATACTAGGGTCTAACGAACTTACCGTACAGGAAGAACATTCTTTTCCTGGATGTCAAAATTTATTCCAATGCACCGAAACTAGAGCGGACAAAAATAGTTCACCCAAAATAAAAGCGACCGCTGGGAACTGATATCCAATTATCACAAACAAATATTATACTCATTTCATAATCACAGCTTAGATCAATTTACAATAAAAGCTACAAATCCCCAGTAAATATCAAAGAATAAAAAAATAGTAGAACAAAATTTTTGGGATTTTGTTTTGACGTTTATTACTACCTGGCACAGATTATCAATGAAATACGTTCTTGACATAAAAAATGACGTTTAGTTTTACTGTTGTCTATTGGCACCATAGCCTTTAAATAGTAGAAAACATAGATTATACATTATAATAGAAGAAAGTTTCAGCGGTGTTGGTATGTATAAGTCAAACGAGAAAACGGTTTACTTGTTGTTGTATCTAGCCGTGCAGTATATCACCCTACTAGGAGTCTAGTAGGGGTGGGTCAGACCGGAATCTACCAGTGTATGCAAAATTTACGCACTACCCCGCATCGCCATTAGTAGCCCCACTTCCAAACAAATAGGCTAGTTTCCACCATCAATAAATAAATTAGTCCGTCAGTTAGAGTATTGAAAAATAATGGACACGTATTTTTTGTTTTTGTAAATCAATGAATATTGACAAAGATAAAATGCATCAAAACTCGGGAGAGGGGGCTGGTAACGTCGCTAGCAAAATTGTACTATCGTAGTGACGTTACGCGAGTTTTCAACGTACTGCATCTTTGTCATTTTTTGTTTACGTGAAAAAATAAAAAATATGTGTTCAACATTTTTTGGAAATCTATCTGACGAACTAATTCGTTTTTTCAGTAAAATACCCTATTGTTGCATTAGATGTTTTTTTTAACCGACGAAAAAACGGAGGTGGTTCTAAAGTCGACGCGTATATTTTTATTTTTATGTATGAACACGCATTAACTTTTTACAGAGTAGTCCGATTTTGACAATTCTTTTTTTATTAGAAAGGGTACCAAATAAATTTGGAAAAAAATCTAAACGTAAGGGTAGGAAAACAGGGGATGATTGATTGTTCACTCACTGATTGTAAAGTATAACCACGCATAACTTTTCTTTAGAAAGGGTATACCTCGAAAGTGGTCCCACATAAATTTTAAAAAAAATCCTATCCTATTAAAGGGGGAAAATAGGGGTGATTTATTGTTCACTCACAGATTTTAGTGCAAAGTTTTGTAGCATTTTTTGTTGGCCTACCCATGTGGGTATATAAAGCCTGTTTTTTTTAAGTATTTATATTATACAACAAGTAATAGTTAAAGTAGGATTATATAATAGTTAATAGCTAAAGTAAGATAGGTAGCTATGTTAAAAGTAAAAAAACATTAAGCATGTATAAATTATTAGATTATAGCCACAAAAAAGTATAAAATAAAACTTTATTACAAAAAAATTAAACCTCCGAAAAAACTGAAAAGCAAAAAATAATAAACTTTTTTACAAAAAATCACTTTAGGTAATTTCTGAAGTCAGTACGAAGAAACAATAAAAAAAGGTTTATTATTTTTTGCTTTTCAGTTTTTTTATGTTGCGATGTGGCTCGGACTTGGTGGACTGGTTGCACTATGAATGCCTATTTTATTGTCAACGGAGCATCTCTCAGCTACTTTACCAACACAGAAACCCGACCATAATAACCCTTGATACTTGTTTGGAGAGACCCACATTCAAGTGAGGATTGAGAGCTTTGCACCCTATTCCTCATACCTATAAAGTCCCAGCGCAAAACAGTTTCAGTTGTACGTAACACGCCAGCTATCTTGATCTCACCCAAGACCAATTGGACAAGCTTGAGCGACTTCAAAATCTCTGAATCAGGTTCATATTTGGCTTGTGCAAGTATGACCACATTTCTGATTTTCGTACTAAGCTCAAATGACTTCCTATCCGCCTTCGCCGGAATGCCCACATACTTTCTCTACTTTATAATGTGCTCTTTAATCCTTCTACTCCTTCTTATCTTAAAGAACGCTTTCATTTTATCTGTGACACACATTCTAGGTCCTTGAGATCATCGGAAAATCTTAAATTAAGTATTCGTATGCATTCCACAACCTTTGACAAATCTTTCACTATTCAAGCAGCTTGTTTGTGGTTTGTTTGCTTGCTTGCTTGGTTGTTTGAGGCGCGCTCAAACGCTACCAACGTCTAAAAAATTGGTAAAGGAATATTACCTCTCACTATAACTTTTTGTCTCCTTTCCCTGTTATATATTTGTTATTTATTGGTATATTATTTAGTATTTAATGTATTTGTTTTGTATGATTATGTATGTCTCTGTATATAATATTATTTATGATGTTTGTACACTGACCGCCCTAAATCTAACTTCTTTAGTTCAGTCCATCCAAAGGTTGTCTGTAAGAGATTTCCCTGTGCGATAAGACCGCCCATTGTACACTAGTTTTTATAAGCGTTTTTCCTGTGTTTTTTATGAGGTGTGCAATAAAGTATATAATAAATAAATAACACATACAGATGTTACTGCGTACCCTCATGCTTGTTGGGGCACTAACGTTTGTGTCTGCATTTATGATACAGGGTATTTGATTGATGACTCAATCTCGTTCACATAACCAGCGAGCTACAAGAAAACAGGTTGTCGTCACAAAAATAGTTTTATTTTTTACTCTTTCATGGGTTGTTTTCGTTTTGACGTTTAACGTTAATTACTTGTCAATGTGGTTGACGCAAAAGGCACCCAATTTTTGATAATGGTTAAATATGTTTTATTCTCTGATCCCTTACGGCAAGAAGAAATAGAGACGTTTTACACGGTTTGTAAATTTTAATGCGAGAAAATAGGTAGGTACATAAATATCTAGTTTGTTTAACTAATCTAGTCACCTCTTCCTTAGGCTTGTCAAATGCATCGTAATTACTACAGAGGGCATGCTGATAGCAAGCACCCACTAAAGTTCTTCATAGAGCCAGAATACAAATGGCAATGTCCGTCAGAGATGACTCAGTAAGTTTAGAATTAAGTACAATTGACCAATGTCGATAAAAGCCCTTGTCTCACCGCCGGCGATCAGCGAGTTGCGAATAAAGTTTGAAACTCGAAACTAATTGGCGAACAGCGAGTAGCAAGTAGAAAAGTTTCGATAGTTTTGTCACTCTGCGAGTGCTTTTGTGCGACGGGCGATTACTCGCAATACTCGATCCGGCCCGCACTATAGGTAGAAACTACCGCTGGTTGGTGAGTTCTGACCGCCAAGCAAACATCGCCGAGTGAGTATCGCTAAGCGAGTGCAATCTTTGATAGCTCTTGTCGCTGCGATCAACTAGTGGTAAGAGCCGGCTCGCCGGCAGTGTGAACAGCTATCGACTATAAATGTATGTGTCTCTATTACTTACACGAGGTCTATACCTTTTGTCTCTTTCCTCAATGAGCAAATAGTCGATAGCTAATCGCTTCCTCGCCGGCGGTGAGACAAGTGCCTAAAGTTGTCCACACTTATCCGGACCGTCACACATGGCCCGAACGAGTTCATGACATATAGAATGAATGATGTATTTTGAGCTCCTGACGGGCCAACGGGGCCCACGGCCCGTCCACGTCTCGGGTACGGCCCGGATATGTGTGGATCAACTTTGAGGCCTTTTATTCGAGCTGCAGTCTTATCCTTATTCCATTCAATTATTTTACAGGGTGTACCTAACCTACCCAGCGTTCCATGTGAAGTACAAGCAACCTGTCTCATGGCCAGTAACTCTGGAACGTACTTCTGAAATGCCCATACTTCCTGACAGAACTTTGGCCGGACGGTATAACAAAGGCGCTTGTAAACGTTTCATCAGATAAATTGATGAAAAATAGTAGAATTTCTTTTTTCAATTTATAAGTTCATATAAAGATGGTTATATATTCTTTTGTTGAATAAACTTTTGAAACTACTGAGTTATAAATTATTTAGTCCTGAAAAGCGCTATTGTGTAAAATGGCACAGAAGAAACACAGGAAATTATAATCATCATCATTATCATATCAGTCAATTGCCGTCCACTTACTGCTGAACGTAAGCCTCCCCCAAAGAGCGCCAACCATCCAGGTCTCGAGCAATCCGCATCCATCCGCTGCCCGCTACTTTCTTCAAATCTTCGATCAATCGGGCTGCAGGGCGTACCACAATACGTTTGCCCATACGCGGTTTCCGCTCTAACACAATGACATGTATGCTCCATCGACCGTCAGTCCGTCTACAGACATAGCCGGTCCACTTCCACTTCAGCGTGCTGATTCTACGCGCAATGTCGGTGACTTTAGTTCTCTAACGAATGACTTCGTTGTGAATTCTATCCACCAGAGAAACCCCGAGCATTCTGCATTGCTCTCTCCATCGACTGACGTAAAGGCTATGCTGTTTAGAGCGTATCGTCAGTCGTTTTATACATGCAGTCTGTGGGTCAACTATGCGCAGAAACGCAGAGTGCATACAGCGCTCTGCGAGTCCAATATAATAATGCGTTTAGGGTGTTGATGGGGTTGCCGCGCTACTGTAGTGCATGTGGCATGTTCGCGGAGGCGGAGATTAATGATTTTCACGCAATCATGCACAAGCGATACGCTGCCACCATGCGCCGGTTACGCGCCAGCCCCAACAGCATCCTGAGAGCTGTAGTGGACAGGTGGGACAGCCCCATACTGGGGCATTGGATAGGCCTACATGTGACTGTGGTGTGGGTAGGTAATTATGTTAGTTACGTTAATGTTAGATAGAATGTAAGTACTAACACTACTTTCTAAGTTTTTGAATACTAACCAAAAAATGGACTCTTCTGAAATATAAGATTTTATTTATTTTTTTTATAATTTTTTATAGCACGCTGAGTAACCTTGAATTTGTGGAACAGACCTATGGTGAGTGTCCATGTTTCGGCTCTGTGAGTCATTACGTGTTACGGGGGACGCACTGGTTATAGACCCTGGTCTTAAGGGATTGTGGGATCGACGATGCAAAGCTATCACACAGCAAAAGCGTACCTAATTATAATATCTGCAGTATTCCGATGTGCAAAATATCGAATGATTCAAAATATCTGTCTTGCCAATACCAAGCGCTACTGCAAAGGTTAAGTCACTACTTCAGTTTGTGGGTCGTCTTAGGAGCGGAATATCGAAAGTTCGTCTCTTTGCAATGCAAATCCGAAAAATAACAATTCGAAAGTACTTGTCGGCTTTTAAGGACACGTTCCCTTAAAAAGCCTATGAGAAGGGTGTGATACCGGCTGATGAAAGTTTTTTGAGAAGAACCTTATAGTAAATAATGCCTGCAAGGGGCTTACTAAAATAAAATAAAATAAAATAAAATACGTAATTTCCATAGACAGTAAAACAAATACCTTGATTGTGGCACAACGACGCGACGTAAGATTAGGCAACATGGTCAAAAGACTACAGCCTTCCTTTAGGGGTAAATAAAAAAAAAATTGTGACACTGACAAAACTGGTTTTGACAGATTCGCGGGGCAGGTTAGGGCAGATCTTGCTGGATTATTATGGTAAACTAGGTACCAGTCAGTTATGACTAGCGCGTAATTCAAATTAATTCCGGTAACACTCAGGCAAAATTACAGTAAGTTGGTTATGGACAAAATATTATTCATAGATAATGCGAGACAGGACGAAATAGAAACATTTTATGAAGTGAGTACCGTAAAATAAACTTGGAACTTTTGCGAATTAAGTAGCTACTACCTACCTACTTAGCCAAATAGTTATGTTTGAGTTGTTAAATATTATGATTTTTACAGGCATGTCAACGCCACAGGGACTTTTACAGAGGATATCCAAATGCTCATCATCCACTAGTTTACTTCAAAGAACCAGAATACAAGTGGCAATGTCCTCAAGAAATGACTCCGTAAGTACCTACTTCGTGAAATCTTAGAGGGAGAAGGTAACTTTTAGCCATTGTGCTGAGCTCTTCATGTGTGCCTTCGCCATCATTGTCTATAGGTCAGCTTTAAGTTTTAAGGCACTTTTCTATCAGAAATAAGTGAGGTAGCTAAGCGGTGCGAGGATGCGTAGCGGCGCTGTAAAAATGTGGGATTTTTTCCATCCACCCTGGCCTAGGAGCTAGCGTGGTGCGAAGAAGCGTAGCGTAGCGGACTTAGTTCAGTTGTGCGACACACATTCCTCACTTGTGCCCCTTGCACTCATTCCTTGCCAAACACAAATTTCTCGCCTGGCCCTCTCGCTTTTGTGTACGCAAAAATACCAAGCTCCGCTAACGTTACCACCAGAGCTGCGCTTAGCCAGGGTTGGAAAATGAAGCAGTGAGTAGCTCTACTATCTGTCGCCTGCGTAACCCAACTTGGGTCCAGCATTTGGCGGTATGTTCATGAATACTTTCGTGGACACCACACTTTACCTAAACATAACCTATATCAAAATGATGACGTCCACAACTAGACATGGCCACCTCCAAACATCACGATAGATTTATAATGAAGGTGATTACTCAGATTAGTTATAAGCAAAATTCTGTTACTACCACCTCGGCTTTTTTGTCTGATTTTTTTTTATTAACTTGCTGTCATCTTTCCACAGCGTATACATGTCGTTCCCGATGTACCATGTGAAGTACAAGCAGCCAGCCATGCTGCCTAACACCATAGGCCGTACCTCAGACATGCCATCGATGCCGGGCCGCACGCTCGCTGGCCGCTTCAATAAAGCAGCCTGCAAAGCTTTCGTCAGATAAATCAAAACGGTAAGGTGTCCATTACACGCTCATTCTTTAGGCTGCTCTCTTGAGAAATGCTTAAAAACAGCGTGCAGACCAATTAACTTTTCGTCGGCATTTAGTTAGAAATCACATCGCCGATATGAGCGCCGTGGCGATTTTTGACGGCGTCGGCGTGCCGGCGGCGCGGCCTTAAACCAATCACTGAGGGAGCGCTTTAAAGAAAATAGCCATCTGTCGAGCGGGCCGCATTATATTTAAAAAAAACCTTCAAATTTCAAATCCATTTTGGGCTCTGCCTGCATTGTCATCGTCAACCTAGAGCAGTCTACTGCCAACATGGCGTCCCCAAATGCCTGCCACTCATATCGATTCCCGACAACTCTCATCTAGCTGATGTCACCCTGTGCATCCCTCAGAGCATAACATTTTCTATAGCTTGCTTGTTATCTTCAACATAAGGACCGAAAGGTATCCATGTTTTTAAATTCTCCAATGCGTTTGTCAACCATTTCGAGTACCTAACTTACATCCATCTTACTCACTTCTAGTAGTATCTATGCTTTGTTCAGTTTGCTGGTCCTTGGTTTGGACGCTCATTGTCGCCGCATACGGACAATGGACATCGCAGTACTTACTTGAATGTATGGTCAATCGACTTGGCGTCGCGGCAGACCTCAAAACTGACCGACCTGTGTCTACTATGACGTACCAATTTCGTCAGGATTCTGATGTGAAGTGAGAGAGATGAGAGAGAGAGCTACACAGGACATTTTTTATTTTATTAAGCCTATACTGTCTCATTGCTGGGAAAAGGCCTCCCCCCAAGTCCTTCCAGATTTTTGTACCGAGCCAGCTCGAACCAACCCTGGGAGTAGGCGGTAAGGTCGTCTCGCCACCTCTTCCTAGGCAAAGTTCATTTAAAACGCTTGCATACTTTGTCGCTGTTACGAATATGAACCGTACTACAAATAAAACGCATAGCAGCGGCGCGCCGGATCATTCCAGCGGCGACGGCGCGCTGTTTAAATCCACGGCGACGGCGGCGCGCATATCTAATCGGTATCACATAATAAGAAAAATAACTGGCCAAGTGCGAGTCGGACTCGCGTGCAAAGGGTTCCGAACGAATTAATTTTTTTTAATATGTTATTTTAGCACTACAGACTTCTAATAAGTATTCCTGTAATCTTCAGGTAAAGATCTATTATCTCCATTTTTTTCAAAATTTTAGGCTCGGTAGTTTCGGAGATAAGGGGAATGGTCATTTTTCGTCTAATTTCTTGAATAACTTCAAAACCATTTATTTTAAAATTATTAAAAAAATATAATTAAAACCCGCACAGTAAGCCCTTTCATTTGATACGTCACACGATACTGTTCATATATTTTTTTTAAATTTTCTAGTTTGACCCCCTCAAAGTGGCCCCCGTACTAAAAATTTCACGATCTACGTAACGCGTCCGTGTTTGGGTCACAGAAGTCTATATGTGTACTAAATTTCAACAGAATCGGTCCAGTGGATCCGGAGAAAACTGGATATGACAGACGGACAGACAGACACCCGAGTATACGGGTTCCGGGGACTATAAGGGTTCCGTTTTTTTTTTCGGAACCCGGAGGGTTGTAAGGTGTTGAAGGGGGGGATGAAAAGTTGTATGGAAGTATCGTCATTTTTAGAGCTAGAAGCTTTAAACTTATTTTTTAGGCTGTTGATTCGATTTAAAAAAATATGACATTAAAAGTTTGTAAAAGTTTTACCCTCAAGGGTGTAAAATAACAATAGGGAATAGGGGATGAAAGTTTTTATAGAAAAATGTAAAAAATTAAATAATTAAAAATGCTACCCAAAGACACTATTCCATGCGAACGAAATAACGCAACGCGGGCACAGCAAAGTCAAAGTCAAATGATTTATTTCAACTAGACCAATAAAGGCACTTTTGAACGTCAAATTAAAATAAAATAAAATATTATAGTGACTCTAGTCGTCCGTTCGCAAAAGGTAGATTCTTATGGAGAAGAACGGACAAGAAACTCCATAGTTACTCTTTTCAAAAATAAGCTTTACAATATTTTTGCATACATTAATCAGTTGATTATATGTGAGGACGATGCTCCCAAAAAAACACTTATATACTACTAATAGGTACAATAAAGAAATGCCAGCAGAGGTAAAATTAATAAGTTTGCTAGTATGGGAACATAATACTCACATACGTACAAATTTTTGCAACTATTGATTTATATGATCAGTGTGTGAGTTAAATTAAATATAAAAATTAGTAAATACACCTGTTTACATAGTAAATATTAATACAATAAACACAAACATATCAACTAGTTTCACTATGTCTACTACACCCTAGATTGTCCTATGGAGCAGGACTAGCATGTTTCCAAGCATTCTTATCTTGAATATAATCATCTAATTTGTAATATGCTTGTTCACAAAGTGTGTATTTTACACACGTTTTAAATTTTCTTTCATTTAATTCTAATATTTCAGAAGGAATTTTATTGTAACATTTAATACAGTACCCCATGAAAGATGTTCGTACTTTGGATAATCTAAAAATTGGTTGATCTAGTTTATTTCTATTTCTAGTATTAAAATTATGCCTATCACTAATTTTGCTAAAGAGATGTCGATTTTTCCTTACATGCATAATATTTTCATAGATGAATTGACAAGGGACTGTCATAATATTAATCTTTTTAAAGAGTTCCCTAAGAGAATCGCGGCGACGAAGATTATAAATGGCTCTGACAGCACGCTTTTGTAGAATAAATATGGATTCAATGTCAGCAGCTCGACCCCACAGCAAAATACCATACGACATAATGCTGTGAAAGTAACTAAAATAGACCAAACGCGCGGTTTCTATATCTGTTAGCTGTCTTATCTTTCTAACAGCATAAGCGGCTGAGCTTAGCCATGCCGCAAGAGATGTTATGTGAGGTCCCCATTGCAATTTCTCGTCTAAAGTGATTCCCAGGAAAACCGTCTGATCAATAAATTCCAGTTTTTGCCCATTCAATATGATGTCACATTCGTTACTTTTAACATTAGGTAAAAAAAATTTAATACATTTAGTTTTTTTTTTCATTTAGTACTAAGTTGTTTGCCGTAAACCAATCTTGAACCTGGTGAATAGAGTAATTGACATCATCAAGGTTTTGTGACCGTCGGTCTATTTTAAATATCAATGATGTGTCATCAGCAAATAACACCATCTTTGGTTCATTTTGAAGTAATTGGGGCAAATCGTTTATGTATGCTAAAAAGAGGAATGGACCTAATATTGAACCTTGCGGAACGCCCATTGCCATTTCAGACCCTAGTGAGTTTACACCGTTTACCTGTACTTTAACCTGTCTGTCTTTCAAGTATGATCCAATCAAATCAAGGGATCCTAATCCCATAATGCTCAAGTTTCAACAAAAGTGTCTCATGGTTAACGCAATCAAACTCTTTCGAGAGGTCACAAAAGATTCCAATGGCGTCTTGTGAATCCTCCCAGGCGTTAAAGATGTTCTTTATTAGGGTGACACCAGCGTCAGTTGTACAACGCCCTTTAGTGAAACCGTACTGTTGTTCGTGAAAGATGGAATTCTTATTAAAATGTAGTAACATCTGGCTAAGCATTAACTTTTCAAACACCTTACTGAGAACCGGCAGGATTGACACCGGCCTGTAATTGTTGGGTTCTTGACTATCACCGGATTTAAACAGTGGAACGACTTTACTGTGCTTCATGAGATCAGGAAATACTCCCTGGTCTACACTAGAGTTAAATATGTGAGCTAAGTAGGGAGCAATAGTTTCAATAACAGATCTACAGACTTTTACAGACATTCCCCAAAGATCTTCTGTTGATTTAATTTTAAGATCTTTAAAAGCCTTTATAATGGCTAAGGGGTTCGTATGTTGAAACTCGAACTCTGATGGGCATACCTTGACATTCTTCCTTAAAAAGGCAGCAGAGAGCGCGGGTGACGAGTTAAGAGCTTGTGTAGTTTTACGTGGAATATCAGCAAAGAAGTTTTCAAATTCCTGAGCTACCTCTGCATCTGAGTTTATGGGACCATGTACGGTATTTAAATTAAATTTAGTTTCACGCTTTTTCTTCCTACCTGTTTCATTATTTATTATTTTCCAGGTGGTTTTTATTTTGTCATCTGCTGATTTTATTTTATTGCTAATAAACAGAGCTTTAGCTATTTTGCATACACTTTTAAATGTTTTTGAATATTTTGCAACATACTTATGAAAGCTTATGTTATTCACATGTTGCTTTAGGCCATATAGTTCGGATAGCTTTTCTCTACTTATTCGAATGCCTGGAGTCGCCCAATCACTGAATATAAACTTAGTGTAAATAATTTTAGACTTAATTGGAAAATTATCATTAAATTGAGTGTTGAGTAATGAAAAAAATTTGGTATAAAACACATTTGGGTCTTCTATGTTATTAAAATTTTGAAGACATAATTTACTGGCCAAAGTACTATTAAGTTTTTCTAAATTTTTATCTGTTATTGGTCTAAATTTAATTTGAATTTTTTGTAAAGGTATGTAGGTGCAAAACGTTATTGTTTGTCCACTGTGATCAGAGGGCAACTTATTCACAATCTCTTTATGTAAATAATCACAATTACAAAATATGTTGTCTATGCAAGTCGCAGACGAAGCTGTTACTCGGGTAGGTTCAATAAAAACATTTGATAAATTAAATGATTTAAATAGACTCAATAATCTGATACTATTCGAGTTAGTTTCTAATAAGTTAATATTAAAGTCGCCACATATAATTATTGATTTATTGCTAGTACAAACTTTTTTTAACACATCTTCCATTACAGAATCAAACACAGATAGATTCTGGTAACTTGGAGGTCTGTAGACACATACAACAACATGCTTATCTAGCTCAACACAGGACAATTCAATGGTGTGTTCAACCGACAGCTTAACAATGTCTTTTCTTTCTTTAGATTTAATGTAACTTTTAATTAAAATAAGTGATCCTCCATGTATCATACATTGTCGGCTGAAATGGCTAGCTACACAATAATTTTCAAAATTAAGAGATCCTACTTGGTGACACACAGCTAGTAAACATATAAAATAAAACAGACCCATTAATTTAAAAGTCGTGACTAATCTAATAAATTATCCAGATTTTCGTCAATTTCCTGCAACCATCAGTCACTGCATTACAAGATATCATCACGATCTGTCAGTCAGAGCCTTGACTGTGGTAAAACAGACAGAAAAACCTACCGTGTTATAGGTGCCTAAGGGTGTGTTTAAATACACGAATTCCTGACAACCCAACACTTTCGTCACACGCTATCACCGTGCTGCGTCCGCGTAGACCACGTCGTTACAGCAAAATTGCTCGTATTTATTTGGTGCGGGGGCGGGGTTGCATTCATACACTGCGCAGTCTTCTAGGCGACCACGTAACAGACGTGCGCCGACCACGTGGTGAACGTTACCGAACAAGCATAATATTCTGGTGTGATATGATATAAGGTGGCCGATATCAACTGACGCTATTAGGTTGTCACGATTTACTTACATAGGTAGGTATCACATAATTTGCAACAACTTTTCGCTGAATAATTCGAAACATAAAAAAGACATCACGCCTATATTCCCCACAGTTTAGGCAGAGGTGAACCTATAGTAGGTACGCCCGATTTTCAACAGTTATGTAAAACCCATGTAATAGGGGGCGAGTCTAGTGACTAGGAATACTAGGAATTAAGGTCAAAACAAAAAGCTATTTAATTCAACTAGTAGGCAACTTTAATTCAAATAATAACGTATAGTAGGCAGACGGTCGTCGGTTAACTTTGCTAGGCTGCGCTGCCTGTGACCCGTCCCACTCCTGAGCAAAAGAATCCCTCCACTCCACCCATCTTTCGCGAGCTCGCGCTTCTTCTTTGCAGTTATATTATATTTTACAATCTAAAATAAAATGACGTTGGGAACTCCGGTAGTCGAGCCATAATGAGTTTGAATTCGTTCAGTCCGATGCCTCCACTCTTGTCCAAATTAATTTCATCCAATATCTGAGAAGTAACAAAAACATCTTGTATAAAAATATTGTATACGTTTTTAAACTCAAAAAATAATGATCTTGCCAGCCTGTCACTGTCCCACTACAGATTCTCAAATTTCTCATAGATTGGAAAATACCGTAAACGCGTAAAAATGGAACTCGAAAGTCCTTTACGGAACGTGCAAGAACTATAGGTGGCAGAATAGGGTCAGGAGTATCACTGTGAAGTATATATCTATATACTAATATACAAAGCTGAAGAGTTTGTTTGCTTGAACGCGCTAATCTCAGGAACTACTGGTCCGATTTGAAAAATTCTTTCAGTGTCAGATAGCTCATTTATCGAGGAAGGCTATATATCATCACGCTAAGATCAATTGGAGCGGAGCAGACGAAGTTGCGCGGGTCAACTAGTTTTACTTATAAGTTTCGAATATGCAACACTAGATGGCACAGTCAACGCCGAGCACGTTCCCTTTAAGTTTCGAATTTTCAATGCTAGATCACACAATCTACTTCGTGCACGATCCGCTAAACGGAGCATGCGTGAACGATAGGTGGCAGCACAGAAGCGTTAATGTCAAGTAATGTTTACTAAGTTTCGAATATGCAACACTAGATGGCAAAGTCAACGCCGTACACATTCCCTATCGTGAAGATGGAGCAAAAATAATACGAACTGCTAGTCCCCATTACCTAATGCGAAGGCCTAAAATAGAGGCGAACAGCTGCAATGAAACTACATTTAGCAATACAAATTGACCTGTGACGTATTTGCTTCTAGGAATATGCACTCGGTGACATTTTTTAGTCTCGATATATTCCTTCGATATGGTTTTCCTTGTAAATCAGGTCTAACACATTTATAAATAGGATTTTCCGTAACTTGGCTTGGTTTATTTTGTTTTATCTAGCCATTGTTGTTTCAATGCCGAGCAAAGGCCTTCCCGAAGTCCTTTACGAGCTAAGTTATTTACGAGCCATACCTAACTACAAAAATATTTAACCTGTCGAAGATGTGCGCATCCGGCGAACCCCTGGATTAACAATTCATCAGAGCTGCCCACGGCTAGACAAGGGGCGTCCATAAATTACGTGAAGCATTTTAGGGGGGGAGGGGGTCGAGCCTTATCTCACCGAATCTCATGTGGGGGAGAGGGGAGTCACGGCAAATATCACGTATTTTTTTCCGAAAGCAACTGATGCAAATAGTATAAAATTGCGAGAAAACTGGTCTTTCAACAAATCAATTAGTAAAACATGAGATGTTTCTGAGCTGCAGAGCACCAGTGAACATTCCACAGTGCACCAGCAAAACTAAAACAGTTTAGGAGTGCTGGTTTTACTGAAAATCACATGGACATGTTGGTTTGAGTAATTATTCTTAAGAAAAGAACACACATGAGTCCCTGTGGAATGAATTTAAATAATCTTTTGCAAGTTTCAGTAAGAAAGAAAGAAGTCTTAACTAGTCTGATTCACAGATTGACGTGTTTACTCTAAAAACACGCATTTTTAGGGTTCCGAAAAAAAAAAAGGAACCCTTATAGGATCACTCGGGTGTCTGTCTGTCTGTCTGTCTGTCTGTCTGTCTGTCTGTCCGTCTGTCACAGCCAGTTTTCTCCGGATCCACTGGACCGATTCTGTTGAAATTTTGTACACATATGGACTTCTATGACCCAAACACGGATGCGTTACAAAAATTATTAAATTTTTAGTATGGGGGTCACTTTTGGGGGTCAAACAAGAAAATTAAAAAAAAAGTTTTTTGAACAATATCGTGTGATATATCAAATGAAAGGGCTTACTATGAGGATTTTAATTATATTTTTTTCATAATTTTAAAATAAATGATTTAGAAGTTATTCAAGAAATTACACGAAAAATGACCATTCCCCCCCCCCTTATCTCCGAAACTACTGAGCCTAAAATTTTGAAAAAAAATGGAGATAATAGATCTTTACCTAAAAATTACAGGAAAACCTATTAGAAGTCTGTAGTGTTAATATAACATGTTAAAAAAATTAAATTCGTTCGGAACCCTTTGCACGCGAGTCCGACTCGCACTTGGCCAGTTTTTTTTTTATATCTCACGTGAGATTAGGACGTGGGGGAGGGGGTCGAGTCAAATCTCACGGCATCTCACCAAGGGGATTGGGGGGGTCGGATAATCGCCAAAATCGCCTCACGTAATTAATGGACGCCCCCCAAGCGCCTCATCAATCGCACGACTCATCTGATTCGCGGATATTCTCATCCAGCTGCTATCAGCCACCCTGCGATAGCTCTACCGATAAAACTTCCCCCACTTATCTAGAAGTCATAGCCTGTTGGAGGCTGCGTTTCCACCCACCACAGTTTGTTAAGAACCAATATAATCGCTTCATTTACCTAACCTCGCTCAGCGCAAGCGACTCTATTGGGTCTTAAAAAACAAATACCTCGCTACTCAACCTCGCACATCTCCTATGGAAATGCACCGTAATAATAATAATAATAGCTACGAGCCTCGACCAACACCTCAGGAGGCTCTCGTTAGGCAGCTGGATCAAGGGCTTGATTCAGAAAGCGGTACTTCTGGACACGGCTCGTATTGTTAAGAGGTTCCTCTCTCTGGAGCCCTGACCGCCGGTAGCTTGGACCCTGTTCCCGATACCGGTGGGCTACTATTTTTATATTTTTAATTGTTTTTTTTCTAATGTTTTTATTGAAATATTTAAAAATATAATTTATATGTTAAAAAGAAAAAATAATAACAGTTATCACTGTATTTCAGAAAAACCATACCTTGTTAGTAAACCTTAATAACTAAGTTAGTAAACATGCAAGTTGGACATAGAACGTACGAGCGAGCAACGGGTTTTCCCGCAATGACATTCAGGAGACTGTTCGAGACCCTCGACCCTCTGCAGCAGCGACGCGGCACGCTTACGTCTGATCGCTGCAAAGCCATCAGTGTGCGCATCAGCAAACATTCCCGACGCACTGCAGAAGCGAGGCAGCCCCAGCAGCATCCTGAACGCATTGTTATATTGGACCGGCCAACTTTAACCACTACCGGACCCTTTCCATATCGATCTCCGAGTCTCGACCCCCCTCAACTTCTGTCGCTGATAGCGCTTTGGGGAGATTTCTTGGGGGCTCGGCAGAACCTACGGAGGTCGACGCTCGACCTAGTCTGAGGGCATCCTACTATGGTGCACCGGGTACGCAAACATAGGTTCAAAGCAGTGTCTAACACAATAATAGGGTACCTAGATACGTATACTTACAACTTTGGCAATTTTTAGCTTAGAGTCCCGATCTATGTGGTTAGACGTAATACGGTCATCAATAACACTCCAAGTCAACCGGTCCACGATCTTACTGATGTCCTTCTCAGTTATCTGACCGTCATCGTCTAAATCTGAAAATATTTTTTTTTTTTCATATAAAAGGACAACATGGATACCTACTTATAAGCCGAGACGATGGGTACAAAACTTTATAGTTCGCGACTTAAACAATTAGCCACACATGACCATACATGTCATATTCTTATCACAAATTATCCTTTAAAAAAAACTTGCATAAATTTACCGGATATTATAAGGAAGGACGACCGCTAGATTACCTATTGTTCTCGATATTAATTTTAGGATGCCTTCATTCGGAAAAATAAATAAATGATCACAACCAACTAATTTAACCAAATATGCTTTCAGAACATGAACTTCAATAAACTCAACGTGCCCTATCTTGAAAAGCGATCTCATACCAAATATCCTGAACGCCCAAGCTGCCTTAACTTCGGCGGGGCAGCCAGCGCTCATGGCCGAACATAAGTCCACCAAGTCTTCGAACGAGAAACAGTCATCTTCCTTCGAGGAAAACACACGGAATATCCTGTCTTGAAACGGGTTGTTCTGAAAATTAAGTAGGTACCGTGTTTCGAAATATGCGTTAATTTTGCAATAAAAAGACGTGATCGTCAGGATGGCTGGACCAAACGAGATATGTATGTACATGAGACTATGTGCACTATTTACTAACTATAATGAAATATTTGCTACCTTTGCGTTTAGAAAATAGTCAAAGAAATAAAGTGGTCAGAAATTTTGACGTCAGGTTGGCTGACCACTTCCAAGATCTCATAGTTTTAGCGTTGTATTAACCGCGTTGTAAAGTAAATATTTAGTACCTTAACATATTTTTTACACAATTTTATGAAGGTCCTATAAAAAATAATTAATAAAATCTATTAAAACGTCTACATCAATTATTTTGGTATTTTCTTAGAATAATTGCTAACAATGTTTTTACAGACGCTTAATACAACGCTAAAACTATGGGAACTTGGAAGTGGTCAACCAACCTGAAGTCAGAATGGCTGACCACTTTATTTCTTTGATGTTTTTCTAAACGCAAAGTCAGAAAATATTTCATTTTATGAAGTAAATAGTGCACATAGTCTCATTTACAAATCAGGATTGAAAAGACGAGTTTCTGTATTAAAAGACGTTTTTTTATTCCGTTACTTTTTTGCGGTTATTTTTTTATGAAAAATTAAACTTTTTTTTATTTTTATATGCTTTCTTCTTTGATCGAAACAAGCCTAATTATTAAATTGTAGAACGTCTTTTAATCAGACACTTCCAATTCCGCATCAGTTTGGTTATCTTGCAGAAATAACGTCAATGTAAACAAGGGTTACCTTTAGCACGCAGAACTTGTTCACAATATCTTCCCTTCTAAATCTGTGATGGTAGTTGTTTTTAATCATCTCTGGATCAATCGAATAAAACTTTTTCATCAAGCTGAAATATGTGTTTTATTTGCTTAGACAGATGCAAGGAAGTTGATCACAGAACACTTATAACCTAGCGGAAGTTAATGCAGTCGCCAAAACATGAATAGGTACTGAGTCACTTACTACAATATTTCTCCCTTGGTCAAATATGTCAAGGCTGCATAGTCTTCCAGCATATCTTGTGTTAAACCAGGATACGATTGTGCACTACCCATTATTTTGTTTGTTCTTCGTTTATTTCCGTGTAATCACTATAACTCACTGCTTCAATCTAAAATCCTTGTGTATACAACAGAAACTTAATCGCTCTATAAAAATTATCTTATCAGTCCTATTAGCAATTAAAACTGAAGATTATATCGATCATAAGCTTATTACTATTGTGACGTCGAAGCGCCAGCAGATGCAGACTGTTCAAATAAAACTGCGAAATTATATTAAGGAAAATAATTTATTGTTTAAAAATAACACCCGAGATCATACTCAGCAATAGTAACACATACATACACGAAAAGTCAATGCAATACAAATATAGCAATACACGCTTCACTCTACAATTTGCTAATTTACTTATTCCAGGGTAATGACGTCATTTCATGAGCTACTAGTTGCTAAAAAGTCGTGCACAACGAAATAAATATATGATTCAAAACAATATACTGAAATAAACTTGCAATTAAGGAAGCGTCTAAGATATGAGAATGACTAAATAGTGGTTGATTGAAAAATTACTAGAAAAAGAGAAATTCTGGTCATAAGGATAATATCGTTTCTAAGTTTTAGCTGATACCACTTGAACTTATGATTGTCACTAATATTTACATGCGTCGGTTTAGTTTGTCATGTTCAGTTGCGATTAAACTGCAGCTGAATGACGCTCTGCGCCTGCAGATCACCTTTTAGGGAAGTCAACATTGTCAAAACTTATTTGGCGTCGCGCTCTCAATTTAGCTGCTTCCTCGAAAGAGGGCATGGAATTCGACTTGAAGAGGCCTAGGCTGGACTTGTCAAGCATGCTAAGTCCGCTACTGCTATTCGAGTTACTATCTATATTCACTAGTTTGTCTTGTAAGATATTTTTGGAGCCACTTTTTGGTTGTTCCTGCTTGATTCCGCTGCTATGCGTGTTTTCTTTGATCTGCGAGGTGAATGTGCTGGGAACGTTCTGGCGGGCCCTCATCTGCTGGTAGGCACTGGCTGAGATGTAGCCGGATACTTTGTTGTTAGTTTCATTCGCGATCTTCATCTGTTCCTCCTGGAAACACTCGTCGACCGTGCGACCTTGTATTATTGCGAATACGTACTGACGCGCTAACCTGAAAAAGACGTGATGTCGTGTAAATACAAATTGAAGACTAGCTTGACAAGGGAATAGTTCACAGGAGGTTCTTGTCGTAAACTGAATTAACTGCTATGTGAATGCGGCCATAGTACGAATTAGCTGAGTTGTTCAACGAAAAGCCTGACTGGATTAATTGATTGCTCCACCCTTTTTTAGCCCACATTATCAACTGTCTAGTTTCTAGCCGTTTCCGAGCTATGTTTGGAGTTGGTTTGCAGTCTAACCGGATGCATCTGAATACCAGTATTTTATACAGGGAAATTGAAAAATTACCCGAAACCTCTTAATCCTGACTTCGCATCATGACCCTGAACAACATTGTTCTACGATTTTTCAAAATTCGTTTTTTTTTTCCATACAAAATATATAAACATTTAAAAATAAAAACACAAAATTTTGCATATTCTCGCCTTATGAGGCGGCCGAACGAAAGGGCGTGCGGCGCGGGACTGGGTGCACGCGCGCGCGTATTATAAGCGAATTTTAAAGACTTCAAATAAATAAAAACAAATTGTTTTTGGCTACATTGTTTAGTTGAGGTCAAAGTCGTAGAACAAATGTTATTCAGGGTCATTTAGGAGGTTTTGGGTATTTTTTCAATTCCCCTGTATAGAGCGACTGCCTGTCTGACGGCCACGACACGGTAACTGGGTAGCACGATATCCTCTTAATTCAACACCTTAAAAGGGATCATTGTACTCATTATCCTCTGAACCGTGAGTCAAACTCTTTGAGTCGACTTTAAAAGTTGGAAAACCGCTCTTCGACTCTTAGAGTCGACGTGAGTCGGGTCGGATTTAATACGATATATTGCCTGTCAAGAGTGTACCGTTCCTGCTCTTACTTCTACAGAGTGTAGCAAAAAGAAAAGGAAAGGCATATAACATCACATGTTAAACATTTAACAACAATTCGTTACGGAATATTTCACTCAATATTGTCTGTGACGACGCGTAAATTTCGTTTTTGTAAGCTAAGTGTAAAGAGGTGAAGTGCGCAAATATTTACATTATTCATTAAAAACAACGCTCTCAAACATGGACGGGTAAGTAATAAACAGTTTATAGTTGCCGCATTGTGAATTAGATACAGAGTTTGGTCAGAATTTGTTATTTCATCAACCATAGTTCGGAAATTAGCGCGCTATGCCGGTACATTTCCACTTGTTGTGAGTACAAAATACACTAGTGACGGCTAAATATCGCTAGAAACATGATTAAGATACGTTACTATGTATGTATTAGGCATTTTATTAGTGAAATTTGATACAATTTTGCGTAAATACTGAAATGTAAAAATGTAACCGATACTCGAACTCCTAGAGTTCGCGTTACAGACAGGCGTTTGACGTTTATCTGACATTTATGACAGCCAAGCCGCCATGTTTTTTTATGTTCCGACCACAGTATGGACAGTGGCCAGTAAGTTTTGACCAACGTAGGAAAAAAGCGAGGTTAAATTATTTGATTATTTTTTGTTTTTAATTATTTTTTTATTTGTTTGTTTGGTTGGTTGGTTTTGCATTTTATTTTAATGTATTTAATTTAAAAAAAAATCCTACTCCTGTTTGAAAATCGCATAATTTTGTTTTTTTTTTTTTTTTTTTTTTTTAATTTCAGATTTTTTTTAGTAGTTTTTTTATTATTCAGATTAGTTTCTCATATATGAAAAAAACTCCTATCCCTGTTTGAAAATCTATTCAGTTTTGTTTTTGTTCAGATTTGATGTACTGGTTGTATCCTGTACTGTGTACTTGGAATTTTTGAACTGAAATTGCTTGTTTCTCGATTTTTATATTTGATTTTAGTAATGTTTTTGTTAGGCAACATGCCTTTGTGTCATATTTTCCCATTAGTAAATGTCATCAACATGTTGATTGTGAAATAAGATTTCAAGTAAACGCAGTAGTACTTGCACTGTAATCCAAATTATGAAGGGGCCTTTTGTAGCGCTCTTTTTCAAGTGTTTACATTGTGACTCATTGTTCGTAAACTAAACAAATCTAACATCTAAACATTTGTCTGCAATAAGATTGTGTACCAAACTTTGTAATAAACTACTATCCTAAGCCACTTAGCTTACAGAGTTCCCGCAACTGAAGTGTAAACATGCTTAATTTTTTTGTCGGCGGCCGGGTCACCTACTTGAGGCATATTTTTGTAAAGCTTGTCTTTTCAAAAAAATGTATGGCGATGTCTGTTCTTTATATTGATTTAAATAAAATAATGGGTTTCTTGTAAATTAAAACAATAACTTTCGAAAAAGATGCTATTATTTCATAAATATGACGACTTTTGTACAAAAAACTGGGAAAAAGTCGCTCACCCGACTTTCAACTTCGAATTAAAAATATATTACAAGGTAAAACTGCACTAAACTCGATATAATCAGATAGCTTATTTCATACAAATTTTAATGACATAGGATATGTGGAGCTACGACGCTTAATTTCTGAGATATCGTAGTTTTAGTGAACGCGGCGAAATCGCGCAATTTCGGTCGGGCGCAACTTAACAGTTGCTCCACAATGGCGCCACAAGGCGTTGCAATCGAGAGGTTATGAACAACTTTCATTACTTTTACTATACGACTAACACTGAAAACGTGAAAAAAAGACTACCCCTACATTTCTGTGCGCGTAATTTGACAAAATGTACAGCAGATTATTTTTTTCGTGATTTCAGGGTTGGTCCCATAGTAAAAGTTGTTTATAATGATGAGTACAATGACCCGTTTTAAGGTATTGCGCTAATTCTGTTATGGAGGCTGTACACTCTCGCCGAGACAGTCCGAGGCAAGGCGAGCGTGAGAGTGTAGATGGTAGCGCTCGCCCGTCCACCTTTGTGTTCCTCGCTAGCTCTCGCGCCCCCTCGCGCGAACTGCGAGCGCGTCGCTGTACGAGCGACCTCGCTCGGCGAGTGTACATGGTCACTCGTCTCGACCGAGGCCTCTCGGGCGAGACATAGCGAGTGCTCTCGAGCAGTGTACAGCCACCATTGCAGGTTGTATAGGACAACAAGCTTCTGCCAGCGGCTTCGCCTGCGTTATCCCTAGGGAACATAATCCCCGGATAAAAAGTAGATAGTATAGTATAGCCTACGTCCTTTCTCAGACTATCTGTGTACCAAATTTCGATTTAAATCGGTTCAGTAGTTTTGGCGTGAAAGCGCAACAGACAGACAGACACAGTTACTTCCTCGCATTTATAATATTAGTAAGGATATTCTAGTACTCACTTCAGCATAGTTTCAGAAGTAGACAGCTTAGGTGCTGCAAGTTTGGCAGCGTGTGGCGGCAGAGTTAGCAAGCGGCGCGTGAGTCGCGCTAGTGAAGACGCCTTCTCGCGGAACCCGGGCGAAGACATGCGCCAGCCGTGCACGCGCAGAGCCTCTGATACTGCCCATAACAATTTCTGTAAGATTAGAAAGGCGTGTTTAGAAAAATAGAAAGTTAATATATTTACAACTATGTTTCCTATTGGTCACAAAGTAGCGGTCGCTGAGCGCGGGGTCTTCATTGGATATCCGGTTCAGGCAGCAATATTTCGCTTCCCATCAGGCGTGATTGTGGTAAAAAACAAGCCACTTATTCAATAAAAAAAAAAACTCAGTAATAGCGCAAAGGCTGTATTTTTGTGCACGTTTTGTGACAAGCTATTGACATTGTACTCAAAGTTATTGAAACGTAGATTTTCGATACCTCTATTTACGGTGTCTGGTAATACTGGCGTGATATTATGTTTTGTTTTTTTTTTTTTTTTGAAAGCAGTGAGGCAAAGGACATACTAATACTAACCTTCTTATGAGTCTCATTCAATTCACTGGAGGTCCTCGTACCAAACGCTTCCGACGCCCGGCGTGCGAAAGAAAGTTGTGAATGCGAGCTCCCAATAGAATCCCCACCGAATGACAAACTCTTTGCTATTTTACTCCTTCCATTATCTGAGTCATCATCAAAGGGATCGCGCTTTCTTTTCATGAAATGATCGCTTTGTGTGCCATCCATGCTTTTTGTTTCGGCAGTTCGGACTGGTGACCCAAATAATGCTCGCTTGGATTTCATAGCTTGAGCTGGTACGGATGTAGAAGAAGCTTGTGGCATAGGTCTTCGGTTTTCAGGACTGAAGAGGGCTCTTTTGAGGGTTTCTCTAGTAGGCTGCGACCTGGTTAGCTGGTCAGAGTCCATGAGCAATCTTCTCATAGCTTTCTTCTTGCTAGAGCCGCCACTTCGTGTCTTGGGGGTCTTCGCTGGTGTTTTCTTGCCTGGGGTCTTGCGAATGGGAGTCCTTTTACCCGGAGTGCGTCTGGTGCGGGGACTCTTTCTCTCTGAGGAGTTGACCAGCTTTCTGTGTGGGAAGAAACTTGAAAGGATTTCGATATCAGTATTGACACAGACAGTTACACATACAGAAGAACAAAAAAAGTGAACAAGACTACAGAATAGATTGATAGTAGGAAAGGGTTTTCCCAAATAAAAACATAAAATAAAACAGTTGCTGACAGTTAACACAAGCCAACTATAAAGATTTAACACAGTGATAGAAGCTTAGATTGAAAAACATTGCTTATTCAAAAATTAGGACTTAATGTTGTATATAACTTCTCATCCAAGCACGTAATTGAGTAAAAAGATAGATTGGGAGTTTGGCTCTTGAAAAGATATTGCAATAATCATGCATTATGTCAATGTTTAGAGGTGTACCTCTTCCTACTCATTTGGGGGATAAAGGCAGGATGTAATGTTAAATAGCCAAGTATACTTACTTCTTATCAATGAGCACCATCTTGGCGGTGGAAGACTGCGCCTTCTCATTGATGGTGGCTGCACTGGCGAAGGCCTGCCGTCGACGGGCCAAGTGCGATAGACGACGGCCAGGAGACTTCGCTTGCGCCATTCTGAGGATAGTTAACAAGTTATTAGTCGTACTACAATAAGATAGATAAACTTAAATGTGGTGGGATGAGTTTTACACCTACATGGTGGGGGAGGTACCCCTGAACCCCAGTTCTAGTTCAAAATCAAGTGGTAGAAATTAAAGAACACCTTTGGCCGCAACATTTTTCTTACTTAAGAGTATTTTTATACCCGTCGTAATTTTTAAACGAAAGGTCGGATTTGAATAATTCAATGTGTAATTTACATGTAGGTTCAGTCAACAAAACTATTCAGTATACAGGCAAAAATATTATTTTTTCCACAGCACTGCCAATGTTTATTTCTAATGTGTGCATTTGACATACTTACGAGTGTGTTGTACAATAATTTTCTACTCAGCACACTCACAACATTGTTTAAAGTAGTTGCAAGTTAGCTGCCTGCATACCCAATAGCTTTGTTGACTGTACATAACCAACCTTAATTACTAAACAATTTAAATAGATAAGGATTAATATCATGATACTAAAATCACCACTATTCTATTTCACCTGAGTTGTGATTGAATAATTTGAACAAAAAGCGGTAATTGTGCCTTAACCATAATAATTAGATATATTTACTCGCGGACTTTTTTGTAGATATTAATGTCCTCTATAAAACTGTAGTACATCACTTTGCTCTATTATCAATAGTTTCCGCAGCGTACGCGGTACAAGGATCTTTTTTGGTATTTTTTTCACACCTTGGGTTACATTATCGAAGTTTTCATACGGATCCCTAACTTTTTTGAAAACATTCTATAGCCTATGTTACTTAGTGATTACGTAGCTTTCTAACGGCAAAATAATTTTTGAAATCCGTCAGTAGTTTTTAAGGTCATTTGTTACATACAAAAATACAAATCTTTTCTCTTTATAATATTAGTATAGATAAACGCGAAAGTCACGCCTAAATCGCCCAACAGCTAGTCTATTCTGTAAATAACTATTTCGATATCGAGCTTCACCTGAGTGACAAAACTCACAAAATGAGATTTATTGCACACAACATAAAGGTCTTAATTTAAAACTCACCTCGGATTCCACTGTCGTGATACGAAAATGTTGTTACAGAATAGCACTACAGATTTTGATGAATAATGGTCGAGATAGATAAGCGCGAGCAAAGCCGCTAGCAAAAGCTAGTAATAAATACATAGTTAAATACTACATGATAAAAAGAAAATTATGTTTTATAAACACATAGGCAATGACTTAATGAGGCATTCTCTAATTATATAACAATATTTTAGCATTTATCTAATGATTCCTTCCTTACAGATCTCCAAGATTTGCTTCTTGGAGGGCTTGAAAATCGAAAAGCCCCGCCGTAGCAGCATTATTGGCCAGTGCCATAATTGCCAGCTATACGGCCACTCCCAGCGCAATTGCTTCGGCAAACCGCGCTGTGTCAAAAACCATAAATGCTTGATTTTCACTGATCAACAAGGATTTTGCCACAAGGAATGTGTTTACTAATTTTGAATTACCTACTTACCCTTATCACAAAACCATATTTATTTTTCTTTGTTTAGGTCTAGTTTTTGTGTTACAGTTTCTACTAGTGACATCATTTTCCCTTTAGCTTGTAAATTCCGTTTTTTTTTTTTTTCAGTTATGTAGCTATTTTTTCAGTTTACGGAGTTATTTTATTCGTTTAAAATGTGGAAGAAGTGTCCAAAAGATTCTGACAAGTTCCTTTACATTTATGATGAAATTATTTTTAAAACTCAAAAAAGAAATACTGCACGATCAGTAAAAAAAATGTGAGCTTTATTTTGGGTTTTTTGAATATAAAGGGATAGTTGAGTATTCTGACGTACCATCTGCTGCACAATCAATCCTTTAACTTGATAATGTGCCTGTATAAGAACCGCCTGAAAACTTCAGTTTTTACCTCAAAGCTCCACTTCAAAATCATATTACAAGAAAGCTGCATGTCTCAATAATTCTAATTTCAGTTCTATGATATTAAACATGTTCTTAACATCATTAGTTAAAAACATTCTTGTGGCACATAAAAAGTGTTTTTTGTTGACCAGTGTTATTAATTACTTAATAAGAGCATTAGGGTAATACTCGTCATTAAGTAATTATTTTAGCTTACAAACAAAAAGATATTTTTGTAGGTATACAGCAGCTTCCACCAGGAATACATATAACATATTCATTTATTTTGTTCATATTTTCCAGGTTTGAATATTATTTACAAGTGCACAAGCACTTAGCCTGAAACCGTAGTGAAGCCACGCGATTCTATACTAATATTATTAAGAGGTGAAATGTTTGTTTGTAAAAGAGAATTACTGATTAGATGAAAGAACAAAAAATTGATACAATTTGCGAAAAAATGCACCATATCTGTACAAAGCTTTACATACTTGAGTCTCAATGCTTTCCGCTTGCTGGCACTGTTGGGGGATTGCAGGCCTCCAGAGTAAATGTTTACACTTGTATCAGTCTCGGCTCCAACGTATCTCTCTCCATAGCGTAATGCAAGTAATTCTAGCTTCTCTGAGTGCTTTGTCACATTGTAGCTGGAAAATGAAAAGATCAAATAAGAAAAGTTTTAATATTGTCAATCAGTATACAATGAAAATTGCCATGCTGTCTAATTGCTTACAGCAAAATACTTTGATGCAACTTTCACTGAGGAATATTAATGAACTATTAAAGATCTAAACTATTAACTCTACTAAGTTGCTCTACTACTTCAAGTGCTAAACAAAGCTGTGGCAGGCTGTTTTTAACTTTATTAGCCCATACCATTTGGCTATTTGAGAATTGCTAGATAACTTTATTAAACTGACTTCCTCAGTCAGAATCCATGAGGAAATATTTTTTGAGGAATATTATTGTTACGAGCTTGGGGTTCGTTACAATAAAAACAGCCGATTAAACAACCCAAAACTGACACTTTAATCCACAACACTAATTATCACTTTAAAACACACTAATTATAAAACACAATCGCACTACTGAACACTTCACTTCACTATAATTCGCAGTCGAAGATCGCTCTCGAAGTTGTCGTTTGTATCGCTAATTCAATACTGACTGCCGTCGCCGGATGTCCGCCCTTTATATACCGACAGTCATTTCCAGAACCCTCCTGTATGGAAACCTCTGGAAAGTTCGGGCACACACAGGTCCCGTCAAAACATCGAGAATGTTCTAGCACGTAAATGTCAGCTACTGGATACTAGATGGCGCCAGCAGTATGCCAGTATCTGCTACTCGATACTAGATGGCAGGCACGTAAATGTTTGGTTTGTTTCCGCTACCTGCTACTAGATGGCGTTATCAGCACGCAAATGCCGCCATGTCCCCAACATTAATTCTGGCGCGTAACACTGCCCCCTCCTAAGACATGCTCGCCCCGAGCATTATCGGCCCCATAATAACGCGCCAGTCGATCCACGTGGACGATTTTAGGAGCACTTCTTGTACCTTTTTGTATACGGTAGGTCACGTCATTGATTTTTGTCGCAATCCGGTACGGCCCGTCCCATTTAGCTTGAAGCTTAGGAGATTTGCCTTTACTGCGAACTGGATTGTGCAACCACACTAGTGAACCTTCATCGAACCCTTTATTGTTCATTTTGCGGTCATAACGGGTTTTCATCTTGTTAGACATTTGCTGGCCCGATTCTCTGACGTGCTCATAAATGTCATTCATTTTGTTCCGCAAGTCATTCGCATAATCGGTTATACTACGTGGGGCATCAGGTGGCATTCCAGTGATCAGGTCTGCCGGCAGCCGTAATTCTCTACCAAAGTTTGCGAAAGCTGGTGTCACTGATGTGCTTTCGTGAACAGCACTTCGGTATGACAGCAAAAATGGTTGTATATGCTTGTCCCAATCGCGTTGCCGGTTTTCCACAACTTTTGCCAGGTATCTCTCCAATGTCTGATTGAATCGTTCCACCATTCCATCCGATTGTGGGTGGTAAGAAGTTGTTCTCGTTTTATGAGTACCCATCACTCTACAAGTTTCCTGGAATATTTGTGACTCGAAATTCCTTCCTTGATCGCTGTGAATTTCCAAAGGTACTCCAAAACGACAGAAGACTTCATGAACCAGTTTATCTGCAACTGTTGAAGCTTCTTGATTTGGAATAGCGAAGACTTCCGGCCACTTAGTGAAGTAATCCATTACAACCATGAAGTACTTGTTACCACTTTCACTTTCCGGAAACGGTCCCGCAACATCCAGAGCTATCCTTTCCCATGGTGCACCAACATTGTACAATTGCAATGCACCTCTGCTACGAGTTTGAGGTCCTTTTACAGCCGCACAACTTGTACATTTGCGACACCAGTCCTCGACATCGGCACGACAATGGACCCAGTAAAACCGTTCCCGTATCTTCAGTAGAGTCCGTTTGACTCCCATATGGCCTCCTGAACAGCCATCATGGTACAGCTGTAGAACATCCGGTACTTTAGCTTTAGGGACAACCATTTGCAAATGACAGCTGTCTCCTCGAGCATTTTCCCATTTACGGCACAGTACTCTATCCTGAATCACTAAGCTATCCCATTGGGCCCAATAAATTTTTGTGATCGAACTCATCGCTGAGACATCACTCCACGTGGGCTTAGGAGCACTGGCCTTCATCCACTCCAGAATCGGCTTGATGTCTGAATCTTCGTGCTGAGCATGTTGTAGGCTTTCCTTCCACTCATTGCTGAGGTCTGTCTTGAGCATCCTCACAGGTATGACTTCTTTACCCTCTTGCCTAGTACAATGCTTGCAGTCTTCAGGGCAAGGTCTTCTTGACAGTGCATCAGCGTTGCCATGAGATTTTCCGCTGCGATGTTCTACCACAAAGTCGTATTCCTGCAGTAGTTCAATCCATCTCGCAACTTGTCCTTCTGGATTTTTGAACTGCAATAGCCATTTCAGCGCAGCATGGTCAGTTCGTAGGTGAAATTTCCGCCCCAGTAGATATTTGCTAAAATGTTGCAATGACTTTACCACAGCAAGCAATTCCCGTCTCGTGACACAATAATTCCTCTCTGGTTTCGACAATGACTTGCTGAAGTACGCAATCACAACCTCTTGATCGCCATTCCGCTGAGATAACACACCGCCAAGTCCGATATCACTTGCGTCTGTGTCAACTATAAATTCCTTGCTGATGTCAGGATACCCCAAAATAGGAGTTTTGCACAGACGGTCCTTTAGCTCCTGGAAAGCGATGTCGCAACTTTCATCCCAACAGAAATGTCGCTTTTCCTCAGTTAGCTTGTGCAGGGGTTTGGCTATATCTGCAAAGTTCTTGACAAAACGCCGATAATAGGAGCACAGACCTAAAAATGCTCTGACCTGCGTCTTGTCTTTTGGAATTGGCCAATCCTTGACAGCGGCGATTTTCTCTGGATCCGTACGGATACCTTCTTCCGACACAACATAACCCAAAAAGCTAACTTGCCGTTTGAAAAATGAACACTTTTTCGGACTCAACTTGAGGTTGGCACTCTGGATCTTCATGAGCACGCGTTCCAGGTTTTGAAGATGTTCTTCAAACGTACGGCCTACGATGATGATGTCATCCAAGTAGACAAGGCAGGCATCACCAATCAACCCGGTTAGTACCAGTTCCATCAATCTTTCAAACGTTGCCGGAGCGTTACACAATCCAAATGGCATAACTTTAAATTGCCATAGACCCTTTCCTGTCGAAAATGCAGTTTTCTCCTTGTCTTTCGGGTCAATTTCTACTTGCCAGTAGCCACTTTTTAGATCTAGTGTGCTAAACCACTTTACTCCAGTAAGCATGTCCAGCGTGTCATCAATTCTTGGCAAGGGATAGCTGTCTTTCTTCGTAACGTCGTTCAGACGACGATAATCAACACAAAACCGCATGCTGCCGTCCTTCTTCCTTACCAGCACTACCGGTGAACACCATGGACTGGATGAAGGTTCTATAACACCATCCTTCACCATTCCCTCGATCATGGTTTCCACTTCCTTTTCACGTGCTACCGGTAATCTCCTTGGCCGTTGACGGATAGGCAATTCTTCTCCTGTGTTAATTTTGTGTTGAACTAAGCCAGTCTTCCCCATGTCAGCATCGTTCGAAGAGAAAACATCGGTGTACTTAAGTAACATCCTCTTCGCCTTGACCATTTCATTTTGAGACAGAGCGCTGCGACAGTCTTCTAAAAGTGTGGTCACTCTCGTTTGTGCATCCTTGCTGAGGGTCCCAGTTGATAGATATTGGCATCGACGCAACCAATCCACTTCCTCGCAGGTACCCATCAGTGTGCCCTTTTCTATCACCTGCTCCTTGTCACAAAGGTTCAGCACACGTACTCCTGAGATGTCGGTGGCTCTGACCAATGTTCGTGCCACTTTCCATGGAAGGTCATTGTCTACCCTTTCCACGAGTACGCAACGATGAGTTTGCCCAGGATTCCGAGGAAGACTAACCGGTACAATCGTTTCCGATCTCGGAGGAAGAACAATCTTCTTTAGGTTGTACACATTTCCAGGTAAAGCCCCTTCCATGAAAAGTTCCTCTTGTCCACATTTCATAACTCCTTGATTAACGTCGATCTCACAACGATTCTTCCTCATAAAGTCTAAGCCCAGGATGCAATCGTCCATTATATCGGCCACAACAACATTATGCAGGTAGCTTTTGTTGCCTAGCTTCAACTCCATCTCTCTTTCTCCTCGGACGGGTATGCGCTGACCGGTGGCTGTTACCAAATTTATGCGCTCTCGGTTGTATGCAGAGTCCCCAAGGAGCCGACTTATAATTTGGGAACTGACAACCGTGCGAGAAGCTCCAGTGTCTATCGTCAGCTTACATGGTGTTCCGTTGACCTCGCCCTTGATGATAAGGCTGTTCCCGTCACGGGTTTGTGAGATCGAAATCCTTGGGGCTCCTTGAACATCAGCCAGCACCCGCCCCGCAGTCCTGGCTTTTACTCGTTTCCCTGCTGTTGCTGGGCGGTGCTATTAGCCGCCCTGCCCTCTGGAGATCGGCTACCTTCCCCTTCTGCAGTTCGCTTAGGGCAACTGGATCGAAGGTGGCCCCTTTCACCACAGCCGTAGCACCTAGGGCTGTATCCTTTAACACGATCGCGAACTGTAACCGCTGCAACCTCCCTGACGCGGTGGGAACGATGATCTTGCCGCACAGCTTCCACCTCCAGTGCATTGGCCAAGGCGTCCTTAAGCGTCCCGTGGTGCCCGAGCCTCACTGCAGCCCTAACCTCAAGGTCGCGGATGCCGTCGATGAATGCCTGCACCAGGTTCCCTTCAATGAGCGCTGGTGCAGACTGGTATGCTTTTCGCACCAGCTTCTCCACTTCCAGGGCCCACTGCTGCAGGTTCTCACCGCTGCGTTGCACGCGATCCCTTAACTGCGCACGAAACACGTGCTCCAGGTGGGCGTCGCCATACCTGGCTTCCAACGCCTCAAGCAGCTGCTCGTAAGTCACCTCCTTACCGAGAGCTTCCAGGACAGTTAAAGCCTGGTCGCGCAGGCCTAGGGTGAGGGCAGTCATGGCCTGATTTTTACTCCACCCGTTCGCCTTCATGACAGCCTCAAACTGAATCTTGTAGGCCGACCAAGAAGACGTCCCATCGAACGGCGGCACTTTGAACCCACGTGGCGAAGGTGTAGTGGCTGCTGAATTAGCAATCCCATCTCCAAGTTTAAGGTTGCCCAACTCCTTCTTCACATCCGCAATGACGTCATCAAACTTGCTGATCCTGGTTTCAGCGTCTGACAAGCGGTTGTCATGCTGAGCAACCTTATCCTTCACCTCCTTCATGTCTTTCCCGAAGGACGCGTGAAGTTCCTTTATGAGGAGCATCTGTTCTTCCTGGCGGCGCGCCTGCTCCTCCTTGTCGCGCTGCAGATGTTCTTCCAAGCGTCGGGCCTGCTCCTCCTGTCGGCGGGCCTGCTCCTCCTTATCGCGCTGCAGCTGTTCTTCCAAGCGTCGGGCCTGCTCCTCCTGTCGGCGGGCCTGCTCCTCCTTGTCGCGCTGCAGCTGTTGTTCCAAGCGTCGGGCCTGCTCCTCCTGTCGGCGAGCCTGCTCCTGCAGCATCATCATCAGAGCAGCAAAGTCTGGTGCTGATGATGCCGGAGCTGCTGTAGACGGGCCGGCCTCCATGGTCGGTAGCTGACCTTCCGACGTCTGCGGCGTTGCACCACCAAAACGCCTCTGGTCCGTCTCCTGCTGGCGTTGACTACGGGTACGGATACCCTCCGTGTCGTCCTTTGGCAGAATCGGCATGATTATCCACTCTTCTGACACCAATTGTTACGAGCTTGGGGTTCGTTACAATAAAAACAGCCGATTAAACAACCCAAAACTGACACTTTAATCCACAACACTAATTATCACTTTAAAACACACTAATTATAAAACACAATCGCACTACTGAACACTTCACTTCACTATAATTCGCAGTCGAAGATCGCTCTCGAAGTTGTCGTTTGTATCGCTAATTCAATACTGACTGCCGTCGCCGGATGTCCGCCCTTTATATACCGACAGTCATTTCCAGAACCCTCCTGTATGGAAACCTCTGGAAAGTTCGGGCACACACAGGTCCCGTCAAAACATCGAGAATGTTCTAGCACGTAAATGTCAGCTACTGGATACTAGATGGCGCCAGCAGTATGCCAGTATCTGCTACTCGATACTAGATGGCAGGCACGTAAATGTTTGGTTTGTTTCCGCTACCTGCTACTAGATGGCGTTATCAGCACGCAAATGCCGCCATGTCCCCAACATTAATTCTGGCGCGTAACATTATGTTACAAAACCCTATTTTGTTATTTGACCAACATATTATACTATTAAAAATAATAATAAATAGGTACACGGTTTGAAATCACACAAAACAACGAAGTACAGATAAAAGATACTTACTACACATCATAGTATCTGCATTTCAGCACATCTGGCCACCCTGTTTCAGCTGCCTCTATCTCTGTACACATCTTCAAATGTATACTCTTATCAACACTAGTATCTAACTCTGAAGTCTCATTGGACATAGAACTCTTAGATTTCTCCCCATTTGAACTCTTACTTGTACTTTCTTCAGTGTCTAGTGTTTTCGTAATTTCAGGGATTTCTACGAATGACACCCGTTTTGTAGGTGTTGTAGAGTTTATCTCGGGCACTATGACTTTTGCTTCTTCATCAAAGAGAGGCAGGTAGGAGTAGTACTTCTTGAGCATCTCTGTCACATCAGTCTTCAGAATGGTCACAGATGGTGGTGGTAAGACTCCTTGAAGAGTTTCCTGTTCGGAAAAATGAATATAATTAACACAGATTGATAGATATACTCTTTATTTTACACCACAAAATATAATAAGGGCTTGAGAATTGATAACCCAGGTGTAACAATGGTTGCTCTTCCCACTAAAAAGTGATAGTACAAAATAAGTGAAAAGATAGGTTAGGTTTCAAAAAGAGCCCCAAACAGAAGATGATTAAGTTTTTTTTCAAGAGTCAAACTATTGTTTTGATCTTGTTTATAAATACCTACATCATTTTAATGGGTACGACTTTCCATTGACGTCCGTCGAATTGAGGGTCGGGGAGGGGGGGGGCGGGAGGGGGGGGGGTGGTTACTACCCCCCCTTAAAAGGAAAAGTCTCGATGCCCCCCCCTTTTCGAGTTTTTTGAATTTTTAAATTCTGATGGTAATTTCCTCATTTAATGGATTAAAATTAATAATAAGTGTAAAAAAACCAGGGGGAGCCCTTGGGGGGGGTTGTCTATTGTTTACCCGAAGATTATATACCATAATCACCATATTCTCGAATTTCATTTAACGATTTTTGATGGTGGGCTCGGTCGACGGAGCCCCGCTTCGCGGGGCTCCTACTTCTGTGTGGTTTATAAAAAAATAACCACAAAGGGGATGGCGGGGTCTATTCGCTCGCTTCGCTCGCTCAGACGACCCCGCCATCCCCTTCTAACCTAACCTATCCGAGTCGGAGTGCCCTAAAGTCCCAATTGCATCCAGTTTCTCCTGATATAACAACAGTTACACGGTACTGGGACCGGTGGCGCGGGAACTACCAGCTACTGGTTCCAATGGCAAAGTCATGGGCACAAGTGGCTCACTAGAGTCCAACACCTGCACACACGGGGGGCCTGCAGAAGAGCTCGCAACAAGTGGCTCATCAGAGTCCAACACTTGCACTACACTCAATTCTTCAGACGGCACAGCAGAACACGAAACCCGGGGCTTCGGAGACGCCATGGTGGTAGTCAAACGTTGTTTTCACCGACAGGAGTATGTAAACACTCTCAACTGCTAGGGACACATACGATGAGATGACTGACGATGACAGTGACAATACAAAATAGCGTCAGTTTTACGTTTCGTTCTACAAGCCGGCAAAAGACGGTAAACACTACACATTTTCAATTATAATAGCTCGTAATGAAAATAATGCTGTGATTTAAATATAAACTGTTAAATATATGTGTACATGAAAAGTATTGAAATGAGTACAAAATATAATTACTAAACATACATTTTTATAAAATAAAATGTTACCGAACGTATGAAACCTTAACCGTAGGTAAAACGAAACGTTCAATGGTGAGAATTCTATATAGTCTGTGGTAGGGATTGACATAAATATTGTAAAAATAATTGATTTTCAATATTTTTTTTCTCAAAAAGTACGCGTCTTCGAATGTCGAAACTTTGCGTGTGTGCTTATAATAATGTAACCTTTCTGTAAAAAAAATATCAACTCCCAACTCGCCGGACGGCAATGGAAAACTCACCCGATAATTAGATATTGGTACCCATTATGTCTACAGATTATCATTGGTTAATTTAATTGGACTCTGTATAAATGACCAGGAAGTTAATTTAACTTAAGTCAGCTAATGCTAATAGTAGCTAATAATACTACAGGACAACAATTTAATATAATCTGGGAGTTGTGAAATCCAAATTAAAGTTGTTTAAATATTAATTTGTATTCCTGTAATATTATTAGATATGATATTGAACGCATTTTTACAAACATTTGTACTTTGTTTACATATTCTATCGTAAATATCGACAAATTGAGTAATGAGACTTCACTACTAATTAGAATTAGCTCATGGCCAGCATTAGGCTGACATTGAAGCCAAGCAAAATATTATTGATGTTTTAAACAATATTTTTCAAGATGCTGACCATTCAAAATATATGTTGACTATTAAATAATCTTAACTTGTTTTTATCATTACTTTTTTAGTTTTTTACATCTAGATACACACATATTATGAAAATAATTTTATTGTATTGGTGTAGTTTTTCATCAATGAAACCACACAACTATGCTAGAAAACACATGGTTGCTTTGGAATAGGCTACATAGAAAACCCATTGGAAAAGCTAGATATGAATGGAAACAAACATAGTTGTGTAATTATACATGTTTTTAAGACTGTAGCCGTTCTGGATCAACATTTATTGTGATCCTTTACATTTCTTTGCAATGAAAATAAATTCTCAATTTTATCGGTTGAGTTTCTATGAATAGATATATTAGGGAGAGGTCAATGTACTTTATAGCAAATCTATCTGGTGCCTCCCATAGTCAAATAGGACTGTATAATGATTCTAAACAAATAATCTATTTTATATAGACTATATGAGGTCATTGAACATACAAGGTAATAATAACATTTGGGTGTTAACCACACAAGGATATTAGTGTTAATTCAACCATGAAAAATGCAACTGATAAGAACTGCAGTAGGTATCTACCTTCTCAGATTACTAAATGCATATAAAAATATCACATAGCAACACATTCTTTACAAAAAATAAGATTGTAATATTCTTTAGAAGTATTATCTTGTTGCATTCATCATATAACATGTTATGATGAACATACAAAACAAAATAATGTAGGTTTGCAGGTTATTATGTAAATGACACAGGTAAGGTTAAAAATAATGTTGGTATTTACAATATCTATGCTTACCTCAATCTTCCTCACTTTTCTTTTATCATGAATTTCAAAATCTTTAAGGAAATTCCAAAAAGGTTCTGGCTCTGGAGGCCGATCATCATCAGCATCGTTATCAGAAAACATATCGGGAGATCTTACTCCGCTGTCAAAAGATGCCTCGAGTGATGAGTAACTTTGCTCTGAATTCCACTTTGCTGTGCTTCCATCATCATTTACTGGACAATCCTTCTTGTTACTGTCATCATAATGAGAGTCTTCAGTACTCTCCGAGTTCTTATATCTATCACTAACATTGTCCGATGCATCACTGACTCTCTGCTCACCGTCATTACCCTCCATAATTGACTCTGCATTATCATTGCTATTCATATACATCCCACAAATCTCTTCTACACGTTTTTCTTCTAAATTAGCTAAGCTGGTGCTAGAACTCATTGCAGAGATGGGATCTACTATAGGTTTCAACTTTTGAACATGCTTAATTGTACCGTTAAACGATAATTCACTTATAGGCAACTTGAATACGTTTTCTGAAGGCCCCACATCTCTAAACATAGGCACACTGTCCACTGCATTATTGCTATTTTCCATAGTAGGGGTTATGAACATGGGATGCTTAACTATTTCAGTTCTTGAATCCTCTGACGTGTGAAGGTCGATTTGGTTGGACTTTTCGTTTATAAAACTGTGATCGATCGCAGCAAATGAATTCTCAAGTAACGATGCCGCGAGTGGGGAACAGGGCGAATTGATTTTAACACACAAATCTGTATCTAAACTAGATCCTTTGTCAGTCATATGATCACGAACAATCTGATTTAGTAAACTATTCTCAGTTTCAGCTGTTTCGCAATGTTTATTTTTAACATTAGTTGATGTTACGATAGATAACTCTATGTTACCTCGATTCTGCGAATGCGAACTCTCAGAATCACAGTGGTTCGAAGATATACCCTCGTTCGGTTCACGTTTTACACTTTCCTCTATCAAAGGATCAACAACATTAAAACTTCTCAAATACCGTTCGTACAAAGAAAAACTATCGCTCATGGAGTGACAATTTGAGTCTTCAAAGGATTCCATCACCACTTCATTCTTATTTGAGAAACGTCGTTTTATGGATTCATTATTTGTTTTTGCACAATAAAAGACACTTTTATTTATAACGTTATCTAATTAATATTGCAAAATTACTCTAATATTATCTTCTATTCTGAGCTTATACAAACGCGCCATTTACGCCATGTTATAACTAAATAAAAAAATGCCACAACTAGCTAAGTAAAGTACCTAGCTAGCCAGTCAAGTCAAGTCAATAGCAAGACAAGGACAAGACATAAAACGACTGGCTTACTGGCATTTTCAGTCTATGGTTTTGTGTTTAGTCGATTGTCCCTTAATTGCCAGTATCTTTCTTAAGTTCGTTTTTTTTAAATCCCAGATACTAATTTGACACTTCAAGACAAGTGATTGTTCTTTCTTTTTTCGAGTTGTTTGCACCTGTCAAATTAATTACTGGAAAAAATAAAACGAACTCTAGTGGTGCAAGTGGTGCCAAACGACAACATATTATTATGTCATTCATATCAAATTTTGATATGAATGACATAATAATATGTTGTCGTATATCGTCCACTCTGTCGAGCGAGAAGGGTTTATCCTAGGTTTATCATACTACCTTTTTATTGTTATATATATTTTGTCACCTCTGACGAATGAGATGATAAAAGTTTCTCATAATAACTAGAAAAGCTATCCTGGGGTATGAGATAAAACGTTCGAGGTCACGCATGCTTTGCGGCATGCCATGAAGCGATACTGTACAATCGAAGCGAACTTATGCAGGAAACTGCATATTTTAACCCCTAATTCTGATTGAATGGGTAATGGTAATCTACGTAATCTATCCGAGAATCAAACTTAATCGACCTAATTACATTGACCCGCACATACGAAAACTGAACTACTAAGTTAGTTGATTTCATAGTGTATTCGATTGGCTGTCTAAAGTTTGAACTACGCATTATATTGGTAAGGTTGTAACACCTGATGTATGTACATCAGTCAGTCATAACAGCCGAAGACTGCTGGACATAGGCTTTGCCATAATCGCCACGCTTGGCAGGCGGGTTGGCGATAGCAGTGTATGGTGTTTCGTTTTACAGAGAACGCTGCTGCCCATTCTCTGGTGAGTCCCTCAGTCGTCCCTTACGACACCCACGGGAAGTGATGGGATGGTATTATTCTTTTACGGCACCGGCCGACACCATGCGGCGGTGTACCCTTAATCCAGCAATTAAATTGTTTGTATTTGTAATAGCTGCAACACACGCTCGGATTTGGTACGACCGTACCACCAATTTAGTTCGCTGCAGTAGGTACTAAATCCAACCTTCTGTAGAATAGTCCAGCGAACATAATTATTATTCATCGAGTCCGCCGCGGTCCGCTAGTCTGCATAGTGGATTCGGTTTGCTCCGTACCGAATCCGGGCGTGTGGACGGTAGTCCGAACAAACTTGTGACTAGGTGTGTTCGAATTTTTAGGGTTCCGTACCCAAAGGGACCCTAACTAAGCCTCTGCTGTGCGTACGTCTGTCTGTCAGTAGGTAGATAGTTGAAATGTACGTGAAGCAAGTGTCCTATCCGATCGTCTGTAGCGAGAACGGATCTGATGGGCGGATTTGATCTGCCGTACCAAATCCGAGCGTGTGTTGCAGCTATAAAAAAGGTACTTTTTTGAAGTGAAAACTTCTTTAGCGGCGTTGAGCACTTTTTCTGTAATGGGTATAAAATCTTAAACTCGCGTCAGGACACGTGACCTGATCGAAAAAGCGTAAGACGGACTCGCGTCAGGGTCACGTGATGCTGATCGAAAAAGCGTAAGACGGACTCGCGTCAGGGTCACGTGATGCTGATCGAAAAAGCGTAAGATCGAGGGGAAGGGAGAGGAACTAGTATCTCCCACTCTTTCTACCGTGCCTGAGTGTGCTGCTCCGCTTAGGCGGCACAGGGCGCTTGCGCGAATGTCCGTCTGTGTTTATGTACAGCGTGCCACGCGTATCCAAGGATACGAAATTACGAAATTATGGATGAAAGTTGATTTTTCTAAGAGATAAAAATTAATGTAATATATAAATAAATAACGATATAATATTATGAATAATAACATGTAAATTGTCATATTTGTGTACGATAGCGCAATAAATAAACATTGTATTCTACCTCATAAATGATAGTATTTTTGTACTTATAATTAAACACAACGTTAATACTAAAGTTTTCACTTCTGCCGGCACTCCCGGAGTGCTACCGGTGTTTTTTTTTCCAAATGTAATCTGTGATTCCGAGCGAGCTGTCAAAAATGACACTATCGGAAGCTAGAGATGTGCATAATTGAACGTATTTCATGATATCGACATTTTTGGAATTACTCTAATTAATCACCGGAAACGATGATTCTATTAAGTAATAAATTAGATTATTAATAAGTCCCTCTTGGCGACGACGATAGTCTCTTGGCTCCCAATGCGTAACAACTCTGCAATAGGCTAGGATCATTACACAGTGGTAGCCCTCCGATGCCCATACTACTTACAGCATTACGATTCTATAAACATCCGATGTGACGACCATGAGACGGTCTTCATGTTTCAAATAAATTGGTAAGATACTTCAAGCTCATGAGTAGACACCAGCCAATTAGGCGATGCTATGGACAAATCTTCAATCGTCGACTCTGCCTCAAATACGATTGGTTTGATATATTAGTATGCAACGATTTATTTATTAGTAAATCCTCGCATTTGAACACCAATGGAGCAATTACACCAAAAGAGCACTCAAATCAAGTCTTTGCTGATTTTTAATATACTGTATGCGGTGGACTGCAGCAGTGTGATTCTGCAAACATCTCACCGTGTAAGCTTAGGTCATGAAGGTAGATAAAAGAAGAGGCAACCCTCTAAATACGACTGTGAAGACAACTGTGGTCGAACGCTCTCTTTCTTAATACACACATAAGAACGAGACAGTGATATCTGTTTTCTTTATCGTAGGCTTAGGTTAAGTGAATATGATGTGAGCTGTCAATCCATACAAAAAAGATGGAATGACAGTTCACTTCGTGCTAGCTACACCTAAGTTTATACGGTTTAACGTTGACAGAATAGCCGGCTGGACATAGAATGGTAGATCGCAGAATCTTGCACGCTCGCTTACTCAGCATCGGGTAATATGAGTACCTTTCTAGACTTATGCGCTGAAAAGCTTGATAACTAAAGAATGAGCATGAGCGAGCTCAAACATCAAAGCACCTCCCCAGGAACAGTCTAGGTTTTTGTAGGCTTTTTGTTTAATGTCTTATCGAAAGCTAGGGGGGTGCGCCCATGTCTTTAACTGATGATTTTTGCTAACAACAAAAGCTTGAAAAACTGTAATCGTAAGATCGACATTGAAAGTTGAAGTAACAATATCGGACACGCTATGCTCATTTTATCGATACTGATTTAAAATGTGGATGGACATCTCTACATGATCGGGCAAACTTTATTGAATGAAAAATTGTGAACTCGTGAAACACAAACAAAATCCCGGCGTCGAAAATAAATCTTATTGGTATGTATAACATTTTTTTAACAAGTGCAATGTTATCGTAAGTAGATAGTCCTACAAATAATTAATCTTTCTTTACTAAGAAAGTTTAGAAAGCATTGGTACCTTTTTAACACGCAATCAAATTAATAAATTGTAAGAAAATTATGCTTTCGGCTTTTTAGTGTGCTATTCTTATGTGATATTATGTAAGACTCTAAGGAGGACGTAATTTTTAATTGTTTATAAGTGCATCTGCTTGTTATTTGCTAAGCCGGTATTCTATTTAATTATAACTACCCACCAACATTTTTGTATCATATATGTTCTTATTGTATGTTACATTCCATTTACGTACCCCGCTTTTTTGTATCTTCTATTAGTGACCCTTGTTGAAGTTGCTGGCTCAGAAGAATCAGTACTTAGGTACCTAATTTGGTTTTAAATTTAACTACCTACCTTCAATATTATAAGTTTTTTATAGTTGGGAAAACTAATACCAGTCAAGTTTTCCCCAACAGTTATCTGAGCTTGTGATTAGGTAAGAAGCAAAAATATATTACTATTAAATACATCAATATATTTATAAAATTAATAAATTAATGAACCGTCCAAGGTCCAAAAGACATCAAAAGTGAGACATTCTCAATTATATGCATCCTCCTCTAACTTAATTGTAATCTGATATTCTTATATATATAAAAATCTTGTGTCACGGTGTTTGTTACGGAACTCCTCCGAAACAGCTCGAGCGATTTTCATGAAATTTTGTGTGGATATTTGGGAGGTATACTAAGGCTATTTTTCTTATTTTTTTATTTGGCAATAAATGTTGGCAGAGCCAGCTAGAATCAATATAAGAAGTCTTTGGTTAAACAAAAATCTTAGTTCAAGTAAATACCAGGTATTGATTGTAGTCTGGTACCTACTTATGTACAAATATTATTAATAAACAATAAACACAAAAGTACATGTATAAAATACTGATTATGTAGTAAATAAAATCATACAGCACTGTTATTAATAATTTTATTGTGTTATCTATATGAAATTGTAACAGGTAGTTTGTGTGTTGGTTTGTTCATTGCATAACCAATTTGTATAAATATGCTGAGTTTAAAAAGTTTTTAAAGAGATTAAAATGTTAAAATATTTATTATAGAATCACTCCATATTAATTCAGAATTAACTATGTTAATATTTAAAAATACTAACAATAACTTGAAAAATATTGATCATATCAGCATAATTCCAATCTTTATTCCGAATGTATTACATCAGTAAACTAGTTATCCTGTTAAGTATTATTCTATTCAAGGCTGAAAATAGTAAAACTTTTCCTTATTTGTGAAAGATTGATTTCAACTAGTTAGAAGAGCTAAAATAATTGTTCCAAGCAATAGGTAGTACAGAAATTATTATTGGTAGAAACATAATAATGTCCTTACAAGATGAGTAAACATTGTTATATTCATACTTAATTAAGCCTTGAGAAGTTAAATAATTGTCTGTTCCATAAGTAGATGCTTGATCATTTCAATTCTCTTAGATCTTTTAAATAATTTTGACTTTTTAAAAAAACCAGTCAAGAGCAAGTCGGGGTCGCACATCGAGGGTTCTGTACCATCATATAAAACGTGAAATGATTTAAATTTTTATCACGAGGCCTATAATCGTCTGAGAATTTTACACTGCTGTATGTTGCAGTTTTAGATCAACACCATCTCTTGACCGATAGTGGAAATAATGTAAGTTTTGTTGATGATTTCTGAAAAAGTGCTATTAAGAGTTTTTTTTTTTTTTTTAGATGACTCTCACAGTAAGCCCTTGCAAATTTTTATTAGGTACAGCATTAAAGTACTAAATATATACACTTAAAATAAAATATCCTAACTAAGATAAGGCGTCAAAAAATTCGTCCGCATCGCTGTCCACCGGAAGTGAGCCCAAAAGACTGGCACCATTGCCACGTTGTATGGCAATGCTTATCCTCTGTCCGAGGTAAAAGCCAGCCCTTGGGTCACGCGAAGTGTCAACTAAGCGTTTAGATAGATCTTTAAATAAGGCATGAGCACTCGGACCCCACGGTCCAAGAGTTTCAACCCCAAACGGCTCAAAAATATAATTGCCAACAAGGTTATTATATTTCCGCCGCTTGAGGTTCTCAGCAGCCGCAGCGGCAGTACCAGCACAGCACGACGAGCTAGGAAGATGTGATGGCGCAAGAGTATCGACACAAGTAGCGTCCCACACTAAAGGCCTACCCATCTTCCATGGAAACAAAGACATACCGTCCGGTCGCTTGCCGTCGTCGCGTGCCAGGCCATTGGGTTCTAGTACGGCTGGAACGCCGACGGCGACAAGAGCGCGTCGGATAATGTCGTTGATGTTTGCGTGCCGTGCAAAGCGACCCGCACTTCGACTGCATGAGAGACCGTGGTGCCCGAGGCTGTTGACAGCTTCGCCACAGTGACAACGATGAGGAGAACAACACGATGCGCCTAAGCGAAGGGAAGCAGCGAGGCGGAAAGTTGTATCGTCGAACAAGGTGCCTAAGTTCGACGACGGTAGTGCGTGAAGCCAGAGGCCCGACTCCCACTCACCCACAGCCAGCAGGCGCGCACGCTCCGCAGTAGAAGTAGAAGTGGCTATAAGGTTCCTCTGAACTTCTCTGCAGACCGGCTCATCCCACTGTCTCTGGTATGATGGGTTGTCGGGTAGATTTACATTCGGGCAAGCGAGTTTCCAGGCATTCACAGCCTCGGTGAAGCACGGCACATCAAAATCAATCAGTGTGGAAGCTAGGATGTTCCTGATTAATTTATCAGTGCCATGAACCGAAGATATAAAAGCCGGTAAACTAATACTGGTAATTTTGCGGACGCCGAGGCCTCCCATACGAATGGGAAGAGTAGCTTGAGCCCAAGCTCGGTCGTCCATGGCCACATTTAAAATTGAAGAAAGTGTATGCTTGATAATTTGGTCCATTTTTTCTAAAAGGTGAGGGTGCTTCCACATATGGGAAGCACGAAGGAAATATGTCAATTTAGGACCGAAACAGCAGTAACGAATTATGGTGATAGCCGAATGCATGTTAATTTTTAACAGTCTTTCCGAAACGTCTTTGAAATTTTGAATTTTTTCTTCGACAAAATTGGGAAAGGAATTCTCAAAGATTGGTGACCCAAGGAGGTGAAGAGAGCTTTTGTCCATAATTTTAATTCCAGGGGCTATTGCGTTGAATTTTGAAAGTGTGAATTGTCGGTCAGTACTGTCAGACAAAAATAATTCGCATTTGGAAAAGTTCAGATCAAGTCCAATGGAATGAAGTCGATTTTTTAAAAATTGTAGATCATTTAATACCAAATTTACATCGCCTCCAAGGGTACCATCATCGAGATACCAAACATTAAATTTAGAATTTAGCTGTCGAATAATAGGGTGAATAGCTAAACTAAAGATCACTGGCCCGAGGGGATCACCTTGTTGACAGCCAACAGCGGATTCCAAAAGGTTGTCCCGATAAAGTAATTTAGATGGTTGTCTATAACATTGCCAGAGAAAACTGAAAATTTGAGGTATTTCTTTCTTAGATTCTGTCAACAAGGTGTCCCTATTTACCGAATTAAATGCATTTTTGATGTCAACCTTCAGGATGACCTCTCCTTTGCCAGAATTTGCGTAGGTCGACAGTGCGTGTACGGCAGCCTCACAACCCTCTTTGGAGCCGTAACCCAACTGCAGGGGCTGAAATTTTTCCGAAACTACCTCACCATAAAATTTACAACAAATCTTGGCTGCCATACGACGGTAAGTAGTTCCGACGGCAATGGGACGAATACCGCCATCTCTCTTGCGTAGGGCACATAAGTTGGCCCCGTACAAGACGTCGATGACGGCCTCGTTTACCTTGCCGGAGAGCATGAGATTAATCAGAGCCGTGAGCTCCTTCAAAAGCAACTCACCAGCTTCCCCGGCGCCTGAACAGATAAGATCCTTTAGATGTTGCGGACTAAGGGCGTCGAGGCCGCCAGCAGAGCCACTCCGGAAGGAGCAAATGGCTGTGATCACCTCTCGACCTGTAATGGTGAGGGTGTGAATATCCGAATCAGGGGGGTCGGGAAAAGAAAGACCATCCGCTGGGGGAGGATGTTTGCTCTCCAGAGCTGCGAGAGTATCTGGAGAACACGGAGCCACCACATCACTACTGAAAAGAATCCTGGCTGCTCCGCTAATGTCACCTTCCCCTAATTTGGATTCGACCAGATGGGAAATACCTCTTAAGGAGGTAAACCTCTGTGTCGACAATTTAGATTCGAAATTTAGAGCCGAAACGTTACAGTTTTCTTTAATTTGTGATGTTAAAGTCTTTTTGGTTGCCAAATTCTTATTAACATGTAAAATTCTGTAGGGAAAAGTGAGAAGATGTTCCCAGGCACTTTGCGAGTTCTCCCGGGCGGCACGGCGAACGAGTCCTGCCAAGTGTTGCGCTACTAGAGGTCTAGCGCCGCGGGGAACTCGCTTTAAAACCGGTACAGAGTTTTTGAATTTTGCAAGAGTTTTCCAAAATGGGTCAAAGGATGTAGCTGGTGTAGAAGGCACAGAAGATGAAATAACAGGGTCTGAAGTGAGTGCATTCTGAGATTTATGCACCTTTCCAATATGAACATTCAGACCCCGCTTACCTTTAAAAAATCGTGCCTGGGTGCAGAGAGGACACCTCTCCAGGATGCCTAGTGATGTCGAAGGTTGACCGGCACTATCTTGCAACACAACATCACTGCTACCACTTTGCATTTAATATAATTATAATTAAATAACTAGAAAAAAAATTCAAGAAAAAACACAAGTAAAAAAGTCAAATGATGACAGCAAAAGTCAATTGCGAAAAACGCGCAGTCGCGCTGAGGGCCTGGGGCGCCGCGACTTGTCCGTGGCAGCGCCCTAGGCAACCGTTGCCTGGCGACACGCAGGCCGACGCGGCGTCCCGTCCCAATCGTCGTCGCGTTTCAAGGAGCGGCTAGGCGGCGCGGTCTCTGCGCAAGATACTCGAGTGGAGATCGTGCATCAGCATACAACCGGCCAAGAAGAGTTGTGCGTAGGCTTCTCTTTATTTACCACAAGTCCGACATGGAACACACATATAATCAAATGAATAATGTATGCAAATATTGTAAAGCTTATTTTTGATAAGAGTAACTATGGAGTTTCTTGTCCGTTCTTCTCCATAAGATCTACCTTTTGCGAACGAACGACTAGAGTCTCTATATTCTATTTTCATTTGACGTTCAAAAGTGCCTTTATTGGTCCAGTTGAAAAAAATCATCTCTATTAAGAGACATCGTTTTATTTTTCCTGTAATCTTTACATAAACTTCTAACACATAGAATAATTTCAGATTTTTCTCTATGCAATCTTCGGGGATAAGTTTTGAGGGTCAAACTGAAAACTAAAAAAAAAAGTTTTTCAAACTATCGTGTGACATATAAAATGAAAGGGCTTACTGTGAGGGTCTAAATTATATTTTTTTCATAATTTTAAAATAAACAGTTATGAAGTTATTCAAGAAATTAGACCAAAAATGACCATACTCGCCTTATCTCCGAAACTACCGAGCCTAAAATTTTGAAAAAAATATGCAGGTTATAGTTCTATACCTAAAGATTACAGGAAAACCTATAGAAGTCTGTAGTGTTAAAATAACATGTTAAAAAAATGAAATTGGTTCAGAACCTTTTGCACGCGAGTCTAATAAAGCGCCTGTATTAAATATAGTGCAACTTTACTTGAAGTGTTTTTGCTCGTTGAATTATTCAGGCATAGAAAATGAAAAAATTAATTTGTAAATAAATTAAGATATCCGTCACACACTGTTGATTTTTGGCGGTACTAAATCAGGTACTAAATACTGATTTGATCAGAACGATGTAATTCGTTGTAGTTTTGGAGTACAGGCATGGTCTCGTCATTATCACGCATAATAATAGCGAGACCAGTGGTATCGTAAAATTTCGTTTACGCCGTGAGAGGTACAAAAATTTCGGGACAGGTACAAATTCTTTCAATTACAAGATTTGGTCCCGTCTTTATGATCAGGTGTCCTCAGGCAAAAAATATCATAAATCATATTTATTATATTGAATTGATATCCAAACACAAAATTAAACAAGCAAAGTCATAGTAAATCACTAGTAATTAGATATATTGGATATTTGTCTCACTGGCCTCACGGTATCTGTCTATGATTGCACTAACCTCTGCCCTCTGCGCCTCATTATCTATAAGGTATAAAGAAGTCAAAATGATGTATTCACTCTGGCTCCTGCACTCATTACCAGTGCCTCAGTAAAAATTAAAAAGATAACGGTGCATACGTTCTTTTTCATTTTGGCGCGCGCATGCGCTCAGTGAATGATATAACGTAGTTTAGTGTTACACGTTAATTGATATTTTCGCGGAAATTGTGAAGGTAATGTTAAATAAGTTATGTTAATTAGTATAGATAATATCTTAAATAGCTTTTGTTTTGAAATTGTTTGTCCTCTGTGATAATTTTGGGGAGCAGCAAAGCGAGACTCGTTTGTGATGACAATGATCATGTAGGTTTAGTTGATTTGTTATCACGCGAAAGGGTGCACGTGAGTTCCAGGATTAATTGATACCTATAATATTTAGGTAGGTAAGAAAATTCATTTTGTACATTCTGTCACTGTGTTGATTGAGTGTGGTAGACAGTTTGCCCTCTCATCATCATGGTCATTCTTACTCATCGTCATTTTTTACGCGTACAGCCAAAGTGTGGAACTCGCCAGCGTCTATGTTCCCTTCCACACATAACCTGTTTGCCTTCAAAGCAAGAGTAAACAGGCATCTTCTGGGCACGCTCGCCTCATCATAGACTTCATCCATCGCTTTCCATCAGGCGTGATTGTGGTCAAGGAAAAGTCCATTCCTCAATAAAAATAATGGTGTGGCTTCTTTATTGGTGCAACTTCGTATGCGTCACATATTTCATTAATGCTCCACTCCTTTTGTTCGTAGCGTGATGTTATATGTATAGCCTACTATAGCCTTCCTCGATAAATGGGCTCTCAAACACTAAAAGAATTATTCAATTCGAACCAGTACTTCCTGAGAATATCGCGTTCAACCAAAAAACACAAACTTCAGCTTTATAATATCAGTAGGTATAGATTAAATACTCCAAAAAGATGAACTAATTCAAAATAATACTGGGTGCTAATTACGACTTCTATTGTGAGTTGTGTGACTGAGTGACAGCAACAAAACAATTTTTACGATAGGTAATTCGTATCACAATCACAAAAATGTTTCTCATGAATGATTTAATTGCTCCAATTAGTGATTTTAAATTAATTAGAGACACAATCTGATAAATTGGCGTAAATATAACATATTGTCTAGACATGGACGCTGTTACTTCTATATTCATGTTGTTTACATCTCAACATATCTACTTGAAGTACTTATTATAAGTATTTGCTTGGAATTTGAACAGGGAAGTAGGTGACTTATTTGTGTGCGGTTTAAGAGTCTTACAAAAGCGAAGGGAATAGATAAATTGGCCTATTCTTAAAGGGAATAAAGGTCGACGTTGGACGGGTTTCGGAGACACTCCTATAGGTCCTTGTGGCAGGCGCATAGGTACCATAAAGCTTGAAGAAATTGTGAAACGATACCTCCTTTTTTTCTTGTGGCGATCTTCGCCTATGTCCTGAACCTAGCAGCAGGCGGAAGGGTTTGGTCAAGTTACTACAACCACACGTTGTGCTTGCAATTAACTCTAAGCAGGTTTTGGGAGCGCTCGCTTATTGATGCATTATTTTTTAATTTTAGCGGCATCCATTCGAATTAATTCCCGAAACAGAAAAAAAACGAACAGCTCTGTAAAGTTCTTGTAAGGAGTTTGCCACAAAACGGTTATTTAAATCTTAGTTCATTAAAAAATAAAACATGTTTTACATGCTTATCTGCATTCCTTCCAACTTTGGCAAGCCCTTCACAATTCATCACTCAATATCCTCTGTGGTCTGCCGCGATCCAGCCAGTTCTGTGTTATTTGTTGTTTTCCGTCTATGTTCACTACCGTTACCAACGAGAGTCATTACAATCTCTCCGCCAGCTTTTACTAATAGCACTTAGGTCAAAGGACATGTTTTGTTTTCTTTTACTCTTAAGAGGGAGTCATCCATAAACCATAACATGATTAATTTATCAGTGACGTTATTATCTATAACTCAGACATATTGCATTTAAACAAACTTGCAGTTTGAAAACTATATTAAACTCTTGCATTATTGAATGAGAAATTGAGCGAATCCCTATTCTTTAAGTCCGCATTTTGTAATGGAATAACTGATTTGAACAGGCCGGAAAAGGCGTTTATATTAACAATGAATCAGGCACAAGAATTACTTCCAATTTAAGCTTATAGATTGATAAAGAGACAACTACTTCTGTACTTCACATTTCGCGTTCAAAGCAACTTATATGCACTCGGCTATTGTGATCTGAATAAGTGCGCCCCATTCCCGCGTATGTGTGCATTCACGTCATTTGGTACCGCGGCCGGTTTGACAGCGCGAACCAGCACGAATAGTCGCTAAACAAAATTGTATTGTTGCTGATACTCTGGTTCTTACCGGTTCGTACAAAAAGAAAGAGTTATATGTGCCCGTCCGCACTAGCTCTTAACAACTTTTAAACCGGCATGAGCTACTACATTTACTCGTGAATGCACCTTATTTTTTTTATTACTAGCTTCTGTCAGCGGCTTCGCCCGCATGGTCCCTAGGGAACATACTCCCGGGATAAAAAGTAGCCTATGTCCTTTCTCAGGCTCTAGACTATCTGTGTACCAAATTTCATTTAAATCGGTTCAGTAGTTTTGGCGTGAAAGCGAGACAGACAGACAGACAGAGTTACTTTTACATTTATGATATATGTAAGTAAGGATAGTAAGGATGTTGTCGTTAGAAAATAACACCTATTCCCAAGGGTTAAAATTCAAAAAACCCTTCCAACCATTTTAATTGACAAGAACTTCTCTTGGACTGCCCAGCTACAGGAAGTTAGCCGGAAGCTATTCGCATCTGCTGGATCTTTAAGAAGACTGCGTAATTTTCTGCCGATTGCCACCAACTTCTACCCATCCTTGATTATGCTGATGTCAGCTATCTTAACCTCACTAAAGTGCAACTTGACAAACTTGAGCGCCTTCAAAATGTTTGCATAAGGTTCATATTCGGTTTACGCAAATATGACCATGTTTCCGAATTTCGTGTTAAACTCAAGTGGTTGCCAATTCGCCTTCGCCGGAATGCTCATATTATTTCCCTCTTGTATAATGTGCTCTTTTCCCCTTCCACTCCTCTTTATCTAAAGAAACGATTCCAGTTTCTTTGCGACTCTCACACGAGATTTCTTAGGTCATCAGATAACTTGAAACTAAAAATGCCAAGGCATTCCACTACATTTTTAGACAATTCTTTTACAGTCCAAGTCTATGGAATGCATTGCCAGTATCGATTAAACGTGCACAATCGCTACCTGTTTTTAAAAAACTTGTCAAGGAACACTACTTGTCACTGTGATTCCTTTCTCGTTTTAATTTTAATAATTGTTACACATTTTCTTACTTCTATATTAAATATGTATCTATTTTAGTAGCTGTTATATTGTAATGCTGTATTTCTATATGTTTTTTTTTTTTCTATGTAACTTTATATTAGCACCAAGTGCAACCCCATTTCGTGTCCAGGCTCTCACTTTCCAGTCCAGGTTGCCTGGCAGAGATCGCGGAATGCGATAAGGCCGCCAATAGTATGTCAGTTTAAGTTTTTCTGTACGTATTTTTAAATTTGGTGTACAATAAAGCATATATAAATAAATAAATAAATAACCCCTGCTAAGTGCTCGTCTACATCATAAAGTAGTCAGTTGTTTCGACTGTACCTTGATAATGTTAGTCAATTTTTAAAAATAGATACACTTATGCCCTTTCTAGCATTAACGCGGCTGACACTCAAACTTCCGACAGCATTGTCACCTAATTTACCTACCTTTTCTCACCAAACCCAATATTCAGCTTTACTTTCAACTGTTTCAGATATGGAGCTAGTCTCTCTGGCGAAGGAGGTGTTCCAGACTATAGCGGAGCATGCGGCGAGCTACCGGCTGGGGCAGTCGGCACTGAGGCACCTCGACCGAACGCTGTGGGTGGTCGAGAAGTGTGCGAGATGGGCTGTTCCACCTCCATGTTAGTATTTTATTAAATAACAGTAAATATGCACACATAATAACAGGCAAGAATAAGGAACAGAAAATTATAAAGGCGATGCTTATTTCTAAAAAGAGATCATCCAGCATACCTGTGAAAAGAGTATTGAAAAAAAAGAGATATGGACACAGTGAAAATGTTTTTCTGAACAAGGGAAAAATATACAGCAGTGTCGTATAAGTCTCTACTCTCACTGCTGTTATAATGAACCACGCATTAGATGCAGAGATCGTATGCGTAGATAGTTTGTGTCCATTTATGGGCACACTAGTGCCTGTCTATATAGTATAGACTTGAAAACGTATTTTGAATATTTGATGAGCACATGTTTGGTCTAAACGGAAATGACACTCGTTTGAATTGCGCTTGAGTCTTTACCAAATACACTCAGGCTGCTACATTCCAGTCCAGTTGAATATTATTGAATGGCTAAGCAGGCGCTCATCGACATCATCATTTCAGAGCACTATGCACTTGTCAAGTTTGCATTCATTTAAATGACAACTCGTTTAGACTTTTCAAGGTTGTAACTATAAAACACTAAAGCTATGCTTGCTTTTTTATTAATCCTGATTTCACATTCCGGATTATGTACTTATCTCAACTCAAATCTAGCTTTAGGCTGCATTTCAATCACAGATGTGCGAGGATGCGGTAGCGAGGGATGTTTGTCATGAAACAATAGAATCGCTTGCGCTGAGCGAGGCTAGGTTAATGAAGCGATTCTATTGATTCTTAACGCTACACATCCTCGCACATCTCTGGTGAGAACGCAGCCTTAAAACGAATTTTATGACTGAGCAACATTCTACAGTACTGGCCTTCAAGAATCCAGCTAGTTCACACAAAATTTTATCAATGTACAAACGCCTTTACTTAGTATACGTTTAAAGTCCATTTTACCATTTCCTCGTAAGATAACAGTAATAGATAAAGAGTTAGCTGAATGGAGACTCTATTTTGTATCTTTTTTCTAAGAGATAAAGTTTATCGGGTTTAGCTGTGTTTTGCTAAATGATGCTATCGCTCACATTACTTATCTGCGTATGTGAATCATGCGCCTAATAGTGTTCGTCTGCTGATTGCGGCTTTGCAATGACTAATTTATTTAGCCTAGCACTAACTAAAATAAGACATGACATGAACGGGTACTGCCATTCAAGATTTTTGTCATTTAGTGTGTAGGGACTCTAAACCTATGTTGACTGCGCGAACTTAAACAGTCTACCATCTATAAAGAAGAAGTTAAAATAAATAAACATAGCACTATATGCCTTACAAAGCTCGTTATACACACGTTTGTAAGTGCTGCCTATAAAGTTAATCCGAAAGCCCGAAAATGAGCTCTTAAGACAACGTATTCGTCGATAGTTAGGTTGCAGATAAGAAGTCACACTTTTGAACTAAGTAAACCTACCGTATTGCTGCGAAATAAAGGTCAAACTGTAACCATGACCGTGCAGTGTTTGTAAAACAGCTTTTGTAGTTCAACACAAAGCAAGCCAAATCATTTAATTTCAAATATTTTTTCGTACCCAAAGGGTAACTAACGGAACCCTATTACTAAGCCTCCGCTGTCCGTCCCTCCGTCTGTCAGCGGGCTGGATCTCAAGAACCGTAATAGGTAGATAGTTGAAATTTTCAAAGATGTGTATTTTTATTGCTGACCTAATTTTTAATAAAAAATAAGGTTTATGGTACGGAACCCCTCGCGTGCGAGTCCGACTCGTAATTGGCCTGTTTTTAAATGTATATTAGAAATCGCATCAATTCTTTTTCATTACAATCACATATTGTAAGGCACATAATAAAATATTCACTCCCATTGATTTATGAAAAATATCATGTTTAAATACCTAAGGCATTAGTCTGCCTTTGTACATTGTTTTTTTATTTGTGCATACAGTTTTAATAAATAAAATAAATATGTTTTCCAGTGGATCAAGACGAGCGTCCACAGCCGGAACTGGTACGGCCGCTGCCGTGGGTGTTCTTCTTAATGATGATCGTGACGCTGAGGATCACTCGCGAAGGGATATCGCTGCTTAACCTCGTCATGGGGAAGCCACCTTTAAGGTCTGCTGATGTGGTATGTACTTCTTTAAATATATTTCAGGTATGTAGTAAGTTAGAGTGGACAGGCTTCTTCTGGATAAACTCGCTCCAACGTCGACTTTGTCTCTGTCATCTCTGGCCTAGACTAAAGTCAAGGGCAAACCCATTTCAAATAAAAAAAAATTGTAGCTTTGAAAAAAATTACTGTGACAGATGGACAGACAGACACGAGTGATCCTTTAAGCGTTTCGTTTATCCTTACGTTATCTGCCTATTGCGTTGGTACGTTAAAGATATTAGAACTGTATAATATAGGCTTTTGCCCAGGAATGGGAAAAAAGGGCAAGCAAAACGTCAAAAACAAACTACACAAAATTATGTTTCAAAATAATAAACTCATGCAAATTGAAAACTAAAAATCTATTAACTACGCAAAGGCACAAGGTTTGCTTTTGCCTGTACAATAGTGAAACAGTGAGAATATTTGCCCATTTCCCCTTTTTACCTAGCTATTGATGAAACTACTGTTTGGAAGATTATATCGAACATAACCGATCGAATAAATACGTCTCTTAGGATCCCATGACACGGCCCAAGTTAAGAAAAGCTTAGATAGCTAAGTTTCATCAAATAGTTTCTTCCAGGTCATGTACATACAAAGCAAGAGACGATACCTGCGCACTCTCAAGTACCAAGGCAACAGAATGATGCGCGCACGCACCAGCTCAGCTGTCGCACCGCGGGAGTCCTGGTCCAACGCACTACACAACATATTCGAGTTCACTATGTGCTTCCGGCGCCAGTCGCACTACGGTAACAACAACTCTACGCGCATCAGTAACAACGACGAAGTACTAGTAAGTTATACTGCAGCACACCAGTGTTGGTGCTTAGCGTTACACTTCATATTCAGTTCACTATGTGCTTCCGGCGCCAGTCGCACTACGGTAACAACAACTCTACGCGCATCAGTAACAACGACGAAGTACTAGTAAGTTATACTGCAGCACACCAGTGTTGGTGCTTAGCGTTACACTTCATATTCAGTTCACTATGTGCTTCCGGCGCCAGTCGCACTACGGTAACAACAACTCTACGCGCATCAGTAACAACGACGAAGTACTAGTAAGTTATACTGCAGCACACCAGTGTTAGTGCTTAGCGTTACACTTCATATTCAGTTCACTATGTGCTTCCGGCGCCAGTCGCACTACGGTAACAACAACTCTACGCGCATCAGTAACAACGACGAAGTACTAGTAAGTTATACTGCAGCACACCAGTGTTAGTGCTTAGCGTTACACTTCATATTCAGTTCACTATGTGCTTCCGGCGCCAGTCGCACTACGGTAACAACAACTCTACGCGCATCAGTAACAACGACGAAGTACTAGTAAGTTATACTGCAGCACACCAGTGTTGGTGCTTAGCGTTACACTTCATATTCAGTTCACTATGTGCTTCCGGCGCCAGTCGCACTACGGTAACAACAACTCTACGCGCATCAGTAACAACGACGAAGTACTAGTAAGTTATACTGCAGCACACCAGTGTTGTTGCTTAGCGTTACACTTCATATTCAGTTCACTATGTGCTTCCGGCGCCAGTCGCACTACGGTAACAACAACTCTACGCGCATCAGTAACAACAACGAAGTACTAGTAAGTTATACTGCAGCACACCACTGTTAGTGCTTAGCGTTACACTTCATATTCAGTTCACTATGTGCTTCCGGCGCCAGTCGCACTACGGCAACAACAACTCTACGCGCATCAGTAACAACGACGAAGTACTAGTAAGTTATACTGCAGCACACCAGTGTTGGTGCTTAGCGTTGCACTTCATATTCAGTTCACTATGTGCTTCCGGCGCCAGTCGCACTACGGTAACAACAACTCTACGCGCATCAGTAACAACGACGAAGTACTTGTACGTTATTAGTAAAGTTCACCCGCATAAAAAGTCCTAGACATCCTTTAAAAACTACCAGTTATGTCCCAAAATCTAAGGAAGCTAACTAAAGAACAAAAATGATCCCATCAAAAACATAAATGTGAAAAAGGGAGCCAAGTTCAAAGTTAATGATATCCATGATTGTCGACTTCTGCGAAAAAAAAATTCAGATCTAAATGGGCGCCAAGTTATGTTAATAATCCTAAAATAAGATAAAGCTCAAGATTCGAATTTTTGGTAATTCTTTCCATAATTTCCAGGTCGTAAAGCGAAACAAGCGCGGGCGCTCGCACGATAGCCCGGCGGTGTCCACCAGCGAGACCACAATGGAGCGCCTCATAGAGAAGATGATGGTGGACCTGGACGCCGAGTCTGACGAGGACTCCAGTTTTACGGTGAGCTTGTCTTAAATATTGAGTGTTCGTTGCTACTGGCTCACTCCCGTAGCCTATCTCAGGGTAAAAACCCAGGCAAGGGTATAAAGGGCGATTTTGAAACTATGAGCAATAGCGTTCCGAGTCATCATTTGGTGACCTTCTTCTAGGAAGAGTTTTGGCCAAAAGGTGTGTTGTATCGGCGTTTCCGCAGCCGCGGCTACCCGACACGACCCCGTCCCTTCGTGTGCAGTAGTTTTTAAGTTTTCTGTACAAATTATATATTAGTTTATTGGTATTGTTTTTATGCTGCTTATATATGTAGTGTTTTATGGGCCTCAGTTTACTGAAATATAGGATAAATAAATAATAAACTGTTTAATGGAGGGTCTGGCACGGTTTTGATGAAAACTAAAGCTGCATTTTTATTGAAACTTACCATTTTCCTAAAGTTAGCTGTATATCATTATTTCCCAGAATCAAATTTTATTTGCGTCACTATCGTGTTTTAATACAATATTCTTTTTTTTTTAAATGGAGGGTCCGATTACTGGCCTAGAATATTGATTTTTTTTTAAATACAATAATGCAGTTTTAGTTTTCATAAAAAATGGGCTCGAGACTCCTTTGAGTGATTTTCGTTATTCCTTTTGGTTTCGAATTTTGAAAACCTTGCCCACTTGAGATTCACCTAGTTAGAGCGTGCTCGTTCTGCCAACCATAGACTTTGGTAGCAGATGGGCCTGGCTGCATTTCCATACAGCCCCGATGCGTGGCCTGAAGGAAAATAATTTTCTCTTACTGCAATTTACGTTTGTAGCTACTGAAGATATAGTTAGTTACTCAACACAAAGTGACCCGGTGAAATCACTTCTCAATATGTTAATGATAATATGTAGCTGCTTATTGACTGTGTGGCTAACAACTCCGTGACATTCAAAAGAACAGTGTAAATGGACCAATTAAAATTAATGCTAAGTCTTACTTGAGAACTTTTAAATACACAATTGGAAACGCATTTATTTATATACAATAGTAACTAAAATGAACAAATACAGAAAACTTACAATAAACTAAAACAGCATTAAAAAATTCGTCCTCAACGCTATGAGCTGGTAATGTGCCCAAGAGATTGGCGGCATTGTCACATTGAATGGCAATGCTTAGCCTCTGGCCAAAGTAAAAGCCAGCTCTTGGGTCACGGGAAGTGTCAACCAGTGTCTGTGTTTTTTAAATACACAGTTGAGCCTGTACCGTTTTCATAACGTATGTGGTTTTAAAAAAATAACTTGAATTTGATTACAGCTAACGAACGTGACAAGCCCAAAGAGCGACCGATCAGACTTAACCACCGAGTCGGACCAGGACACGATATACCACAACAACATCCCGGACAAACCTGCCGAGGACAACCACCAACAAATGGACTCCCCATTCTCACCGAACATGTCCGAAGCACCCTGCTCCACTCCCGAGAGGTCCGAAGTACTAAAGGAGCCTGAAACGCCCCCTGTATCAGACAAGTCAGAAGAATTGACCATTGAGCCAGAAGAATTGATCAGAGAGCCAGAAGAATTGATCATGGAGCCAGAAGTGTTATCGCCTAAAGAAGCAACGCTAAAGTTCATGCAACAAGAGATGTCGCCGTCAAAAATCCCAAGAACTCCAAATAACGAACAGAAAATCGGTACGAAATTAAAGATTTGGTCTATTAAAATGAAAGAGAAATTCTCTAAGCAAGCGCATACTTCACTTGGTACGTTGGATTATTGATCGAATTGTTTTTCTTTGTTTTTCAGCCAATGGGCGAACGGTTAAGAGTGTGCCCAGGAAAAAGAAAGGTATTCTGATGATTTTATGACAGAAGCTTGACATATCATTTTATATCATTTGATATGCGATCTCAGAATTCTTTACAGTAATTTTGCTTGCTCCTTGTTTTCAATCGTATTTTCTTTCGCATGATTCATATTTTTCGTAAATGGTTACGCTTCTTAAATATTTTGTTAAAAAAGTACAATTTATCAGTCTGATAAAAAACGTCTTTCATGTATGCCTTATCAATTTCATTGTTATTTTTAAATGTGTTTGCAGTATGTTCAGTGATCCGTAAAAATCATTAACGTTGCATTGATTAAAAATGATCATTAAACCACATTTTTGCGATAAAACTCATTATTATGAACTTTTTTTTACAAACAACGTTGTAAAAACGGCTTTGCATTTGACCGCTTGCTTTATAAAATATTTTTTCACACAGACATTATTATGTCGATTCTCAAATACTTAGAATTCAGAGGCAAAAATTATAAAGTAATAATAAAATACGTCGCCTGGATCGGTCTCCTTCAACAGTTTTATAATGTCATGGAGACTTCTCTCTCCTATTTCATCCCTCCTACGGGACCCCCATTCGGTCGGCACTCGGCCATATATAGCGACTCATACAGCAGTGTTTTCGCCCTATCCTCTTAGTTGAAATTAGACTTGCAGATCTTATTTTAATTAGATTTTTGCATACTTTTTAAATAAATAAACATTATTGTTATATTATTATTTTTGCATACTTTTATTCTGTCAAAGAAAGCAGTATGTTTTAGTGAAAATCGAGTTGATATCTCCATCAACATACAACTATTCTCAATTTGCCAAATGTTCAAATCTCTTTAATATTTATGAATAGTCATAAAACCGACGTAATATTCTATATCAAAGAACGATAGCTAGCTGTAAATCTTTTTGTATTGCGGGGGCAGTGGGCAGTGTCAGCAATCTATTTCAAGACGATTTTGAACATGACTCAAACTTTTCTAGCATGGTTTTTAGCATGCAATGCAATTTATACGTGGCTCTAAAAACAAAACACACGGATAGGTACAGTCTGTACATCTTTGTTTACTAGAAATCTGTCCCTGCTTCGGACGGGTAGCAGAGCATTTTGTTATTTACTAGCTTCAACCCGCGGCTTTGCTCGCATTTTTTTAATAAAAAGTATCCTATGTTACTTCTAATACCTCCAAGAATACGTGTACAAAGTTTCATGATGAGCAGTTAAGTAGTTTTCGCGTGAAAGCGTTACAAACAAACTTACATTCACATTTATAATATTACTAGCTGATTCGGCAAACGTTGTATTGCCATACAAAAAAAATACCCTACCACCTATTCTCATACCTACAGAATATACACACAAAATTTCATGAAAATCGGTCGAGCCGTTTCGGAGGAGTTCGGTAACAAACACCGTGACACGAGATTTTTATATATTAGAAGTAGGGATAAACTCCCAGTAAAAATGTTTTTGACATCTTCATTCTCAGTCATTAGGATTCCCGTACCCAAAGGCCAATGGGCCTATTACTGAGCCTCTGCTGTCCGTCTGTATGTCCGCCCGTCCGTCCATCCGTCCGTCTGTCTGTCAGCGGGCTGTATCTCATGAACCGTAATAGGTAGACAGTTGAAATTTTCACAGAGTGTATTTCTGAGGCCGACTCGCACTTGGCTGGTTTATATTAAATTCCGATTACCCAAAAAAAGTAAAATATAATTTCTTAGCTACTCTTCTCTGTCTTCATTTTACACACAACAAAATTAAATTAAAATATTAATTCAGACGGTTCATTTTAACAGTAGCGTATCTTGAATCTTATCGTCATTTCATAAACATAGTGTTACCTCTGCCATATAGTCTCGATGCGGTGGTAGACTGCAAACAATGTACTGTTAAAAAATCCATTATTTCTCGCTTTTATGACCCACTGCCCTTGAGTATGTCTTGTGGCGGTTAAAGTGTAGCTATTCATATCAGGAATCTTATTAACTTTTGAGCTAAATCGTGTATGATAGACCAGCTGACCCGCGCAATTTTGTCTACGTCACATTTAACATTAATGTTCCGCTCTTATTTACTGTAGCGTGATGTTATATAGCCTATAGCTTTCCCCGATAATTGGGCTATCCATCACTAAAATATTTTTCAATGCGAACCAGTAGTTTCTGAGATAAGCGCGTTTAAACAAACTCTCTAGTATAGATAGATGTTAAATTGTAAACAGAGGTTTTCATTTTGATTAGCCATCTTATTAATGGTGAATTGATTATTTCATAAGTTTCATTCGTAAAAATATACAGGATGCAAAACGGGTAAATGTTATACACATCATTATGTAAACAACCTGCAAATCGTGAAAAATAAAAGCTACTGTTTAGTAAAATTTGTCGAGTTATGAAAACATATATGTATGGGGCAGTTGTTTTTTTTTTTTGTTTTTAAAACTGTTTGTTTTTGTTTGTAGGGAACGCTATTTACATAACCTAACCTTTATTCAACTCAGCATGTTCATGTTGCATCTCAGCATCTCCATACTTCACAGGAATCATAGATGTACACGTAAATATATTCATACTTCTGATTTTTTACTCAGGATCGCCGATAGCGGAGAAAGACAGGCGAAACTCAGATGGCAAAAACATATCAGGAAATAACACCATGTAAGGAGGATAAAAAGGTAATTATTAACTTTCCTCATTGATTATTGTTCCTTTTATATGTTAGCAATACATTGTAGTCGTATTAAGTAGTCCCTTACTCTTATATTTATTCTTGGAAAATAACGAACAGATTTTAATCAATCGTTTATAATAATGCTAGTTGACCCGCGCAACTTCGTCTACTCCGCTCCTATTGGTCTTAGTGTGATTTGGCCTATAGCCTCCTTCCTCGATAAATGGAAAAAGAAACAAAAAAGAAAAGAATGGAAAAGAATTTTTCAAATCGGACCAGCAGTTCCTGAGATTTCAAACAAACAAACTCTTTAGCTTTATATATTAGTATAGATATAAAAGCCTATCTATACTTAATATATAAAGCTGAAGAGTTTGTTTGTTTGTTTGTTTACTTGAACGCGCTAATCTCAGGAACTACTTATCCGATTTGAAAAATTCTTTCAAAGTTAGATAGCCCATTTATCGAGGAAGGCTATAGGCATCATCACGCTAAGACCAATAGGAGCGGAGCAGTAATGAAAATTGTGACGCAGACGAAGTTGCGCGGGTCAGCTAGTATTAGGATATAGGCCCCCCACAAGGTGGACCGATGACCTAGTGAAGGTCGCGGGTAGCCGATGGATGCGGGATGCGCAGTATCGGTCGTTGTGGCGACGCTTGGGGGAGGCCTATGTCCAGCAGTGGACGTATTTCGGCTGATATGATGATGATAATGATAGATATAAAATTCTTCCGTTGCTGAGTGACTAACAGACAACGCACAGCTAAAACTACTGGTCGTAGAAAGCTAAAATTTGGCATGAAGGTTCCTTGGAGAGTGAAGAGGATCACTGAGAAAGGATTCCCCGAAATTCCTACGGGAACGGGAAAAAACGGGATATGCGCGTACTAAGTCGCGGGCAAAAGCAAGTGAAACATAATACGTATTAGCAAGATACTTTAATAGATAGTCAAGGACTTTGAGTTTAGAGAGGAGAGAGGAATTTTAAGCTTTCTATAGAAATTGAAAAGTCACTATCTCCTTCTCTGAACTGGGGCTAGGACTTCCCAGTTTGTATGAAACACTTTCGAGTATTGGGTAGGCAATCTATACTTCTATACTAATATATAAAGCTGAAGAGTTTGTTTGTTTGTTTGCTTGAACGCGCTAATCTCAGGAACTACTGGTCCGATTTGAAAAATTCTTTCAGTGTTAGATAGTCCATTTACCGAGGAAGGCTTTAGGCTATATATCATCACGCTAAGACCAAAAGGAGCGGAGCAGTAATGAAAAATGTGACGCAGACGAAGTTGCGCGGGTCAGCTAGTTAATAATAAAGTAAAAAAAGTATTTTTTTCAAACACCCCTGAGACTAAAACGACATATTGGAATTTCTAAGAAGGAGTTAGCGCGCAGTTTCCAAAACACAATCGCGTCGAATGAACATTGTTGACAAAGAAATGCATAATTTTATCAGTGTTCGATTGATTAATAATTAATGTTGTGATAATGGTTTGTTTTAAATCATAGTTTATTTATATAAACCTATATTCATTAAAGCTTATTGATGGATATAATGCTTAGTAATACGCCTACTCGATTACTTTTTTCTTTATCGTTAGACATTTGAACCATAACGCCACGTTACTGCTTGGCACACACCACACATAGCCGTTATTATTCAAATTAAATCAATTGATAAAACTTCGCAGAAGTGATAAGAATTGATAACTTGTATTCCCTGATTCAAGACATAATCTTGACAATTTACTTACTTATAAACATTGCAATATTAATTAACCGACTTTCAAAAAAGAAGGAGGTTCTCAATTCGGTGGGTATATTTTTTTGTATAATATAATAATTATATTTATTTCTATTTTCAGTAAATCTCGCACAGTCAATCATAGGACGCTGCCTTGCAGTTTGTTATTAATTTAAGTTTATTCATGTGTATTGTCTTATGTCTGTTTGTGCAATATGTATCATAAATATCATATGGCCGCATTGTTGTATGCTATTATAGGTACACTAAACTTCTCACGGCCTATTTCACGTATAAAACGGTCCAGTAAACCAACTATAGTAGACACCAGATAAATGTGCAGAAACGGTAATTGACCCACATACATTTATTGACTTTCTTAATATAAAAACAGAAATAAAGACATAAAGCTGTCCTGAATCGACTTCTACCTTGATCCTTTACGTACTCTAGTAATGAAAAACTGTTCATAACTTATTTTTTGGGTATTTAAGAAGGGTTATAAAGGAAAGGTCAATGTACCTTTATTGCAAGTTTATCTGGCGCATACCATAGCTGATAATTTCATTTATATATAAACTATTTACCAAATAAACTGGTACATCGTTTTTGTTAGGGAACTGTAAAATGGGCCATTAATGAGATACTTTGTTTTTTAATGTGTTGTATGCGAAAATGCCTTCATTCTACGTATTGTGTAGACGTACTATAACGCTAATTTACTAAGCATCTTCTGTAAGTTATTTACATACAAATATTTATTGTAATACAGGCAAGTTAGTCAAATACAAAAAATCTATGTAGATACCATACCTACATACATATTTATTGTTCTTACATTATCTTAAACGATTTGAAATTGAGATTTAAATGTCTATACCAATCATATTTTTTGTAAAAATGACATTTCAAACAATTTGTACAATAATAGATTTTTTCTTCTAAAAACAGTAATGTTTACTTTTAACGACTGACATCTGCCTATGTTGTGACGCATTTCGTCATAAAGGCCTGTATACACTTTAATTAGTGCATAATATCAGCGAATTATCATAAAACGTGGATACATTATTACTATATGTTATCATCAACGATATGATAATGATTAATGCGCGACAAACTTTCACGTTTTACAATTATCAAAGTGTAAATAGACCTTTAGACGATGTGTGAGAATGGTAATCATTGAATGCTATAGATAAGTGCAATTTGTATGAAATACGCCCCTGTTTTTAGTCATGCCAACTATTCAATCTCGAAAATAGTTGCATTTTATTATCTTGACATTAATAACTCCCAGAATATATTTTTTATGTATTCATGTCGTTATATAGCATGTATTTTTGCACTACACAATAGAGAATCTAGTGTTACAACCTATTCAATTAAAGTACTTATTATGTAAACATAACAGTCAATTTTCTTAACACATTAACTTTGTTCAATCAATCAGTGGCTATTTCTATTCTTATTTTATTTCGCATACTTAACAAAAAATAAACTGTAATGTCCTCGGGAGTAAAATATGTCTTAAAACAGCTTGTAAATAAGCAGATTGTAATTCATGAGCACGCGTCAACACTGCAATTTCAACTTTATATTAAAGAAGTAAAAGTCATAAGTCGCATGCTTGGGATTTGCGACACTCACCAATACTGGGTGTATAATGTGTGTACTTTGAGTGCCTCACATAATCGCTTTTTTTGTTATATACCATTTTAAAATAAGTTCTAATTGTGTAAGTTTAACATATGGAGGCAAAATTTGTAATACAAAAATAAGTGTTTTTTGTAAGGCAAAGGTCGCAATGTCAGCAGTAAAATGTCATTGTAAAAGAAGTTTTTATATATATTTGCCGTTTAGTAATTGGAAAATTAAAAATTCATATGTAATCAATGAAATAATGTACGATTTTTGTACATAATTTTCCTTTTTTAACATAATAATAATGCACACTAATGCTCGACTAGAATACTCATATTAATTTACATTTGAAACATCATCTTATTTAATTTACACACACATTAGTGTTCCTTAACAACAAGTGCAATTATTACAACATTAGAATACTTTGTAGAAATTATTTCAATAAAATTATTTATTATTTCATATTTCCAAAGATTTGGCTGTGTACAGATCAAATAATATAAAAGACTGATGAAATTGTAACAACTATTATTATTATAAATGTTTTCGTTTCCTAAATTATATAATCTTATATTTTTTATAAAGTTTGATACGTTTTAAATTATGAAATTATTGTTACAAATATATCTTTAACAATATTGTCGTTGGTTTTATTAAATTACCTTTCTTTTAAATTCAGTTGCAGATATAATCAACAATCACAATGTGTTCTCGTAATCTGATACGACATTAATTTTTCATCATTCGTCTGACAATCTGTTTTTGCAGCATACTTGGCCTTGATAACAATCATAGTTTTCTAAACACAAGTTTCAAGGTGGCAGGTTTCGTACTAACTGTTTGTTACTTTTCAACAAAAAGCTTGAAGATAAAAATGATCAGTTTCAAAATTACAAAAAGCAACTGTTTCCGCCCGGGATCGAACCGGGGGCCTTGTGCGTGTGAAGCACACGTGATAACCGCTACACTACGGAAACTTGATTATTAGCGTCAAAATTTCTGTTCTATTACCGAATTGAAACGACTCTAACAAAAATGTTGAAGGATTTGACAGAGTTGTTTATAACCAAGCAACCTGTCGGTCAACGCTAACCCCAGAGGCAAAACGAGATATTTGTTGCGTCTGACCAAAATAATAAAAGGCATTCTTATACATAATAGTGAGAGCGAGCTCGCCGCATCCCAGTCTCGCGGCAACATCGGCCGCGGTTAGTCGCGGACGCGCGTCACCGTGTCACGCTATTGTCGGTGTTTAGTTGTGCAAATAATTTATAATAACCCGTGAAATAAACTAAAATCTAACACCATGGATCCCGAGGCCTTCTTGGACTTGGCCAACCAGGTCATTAAACTAAAAATGTACCCATATTTCGACATAGCACATTCTCTATTATGCGCTCTTGCAGTCAGAGAGGATTTAGGATCCGGTAAGTGGTATTTGATTTATTTTTAAATGGAACCCGCCAAAATAATGGGTTTTATCGTCGCGCTTCCGCATCCTGTAATCAATTTATGTTCGAAAACTAATTTGTACGGAATGTCCTAAAATAAAAGACACCTAAACGCGTTTATAAATAGATCGTTCCCGCAGCATCCAGAACGAATAGCTCCAATAACAGCTAATGTTAACTGAACACAATATATTTGCAAAAACACATTGAAGCGTGAAAGAAAATAACAATAACCTTACGTATTGGAATTACAGCGTCTATAAATAAGTAGGATAAAATGTTATAAATAAATAATTTATAACCAAAGTATCATATTTATTGTTTATCAAATGCATGATCGCTTGATCTTATCACTGACGTGGACACTTGAAACTTGTCGTGGAAAAAAATCCACTATTGATAATATAAATAATTAATTGTTATTCCATGGTGAGGTTAGGTTTTAGATAAGAACCTTACAGAAGGAGCTTCTGTCATGTCTGAAGCTTGGAGATTAGCATCCTACGTCTTGTTACCCCTGACAAATAGATGGCGCTAAATTAAAAAAATATATTTTTCCCAAAAAAAAGAGAAAACGAAATGAAAGCTCTATCTGTAAAATGCTTTCGCGATCTAAAAGTGATTTCTCACGGGCTCGTCCGGGATTTGAACCCGGGACCTCTCGCACCCGAAGCGAGAATCATACCCCTAGACCAACGAGCCATACTACTCTTGGACGAAATTACGAATTAGTTTCCACAGAGGGCTACGTCATCAATAATGTTTCGATTCATGCTCGTGCAAGGGAAAAATTTAACTAAAATATTTATAGTAACTTTGAATGGGGCGTTGCTTCATTGATTAATACCTAATACTCTGATTAGGTATTGTGTCATTACGGCGACGCATAGCGAGAGCGCCTGAATAAAAGAACACTTGGGGAATCGGCATAATTAAAGTTCAATAGGAAAATAACAGCTTCGGTCATAATTTTACTCCTTAGTGCCCCTCTTACAGATTGCAGCATAAAAATAAAGATGTAGATAAAGATCAAGTCTCGTTGATTTTGGCCTCAAAATGAAAACAGTAAAATAAAAAAAAACAAACATATAATATTAATGGTACTTATGGGAATTAAAGCGTTCACATTCATTCAGAAAGGTGGAGAACGCGCAATTTAGGCTAGGCATTTTCATAATAATGTGATTTTGGCAAAACAGTCGACATCATGTCACACAGCGTTGTTTCTATGCAATGAAGTCGTAAGTTTTAATATGAAACCTATGTAAAATGTTTGAAGGTTCAAAATAAAACGCAAGCGACCTACCTATGACCGCGGCGCCTCCACAAAATATAAGAGCAATTGTTCAAACTGCACAATAAAATTGGTTAACCGTTAAAAGACCACGTGTAGAGCAAACCTGCGGTATTTAATATTAAAAATTTAAAATGCCAAGAGACAGGTTCCTGGCTTGAAGCCAACTAAACACGGTTGTCTCTTGATATGAAGACAGACGCGAGACTAGGAGCAATTTGAATACATTATACTTTTTCTTCATGATTTATTCTTCCTAGATTAGCTCAGGACACTATGTAGAGTAGTTACTTAATTTAAAATGACGTCTGTTCATAATATGACTGATTTTGCGCTATTAAAAGCTCCCGATACAAACGTTAATCCGGGCCGGGAAACACGCACATCCGCCCGATGTCAAAAATCAGGAGAATTTCTTTATAATCAACATCTTTAATTCTTTATGTTTGTGTGATCGCTAGTATACTTATTAATACACTAGCGATCCGTCCAGGCTTCCTCCCTCGTTTACCGCTCTTTCTGTTCGTGAAACTGAAAACATTTTCAAAAAAAGAAGTAAGCCGTGAAAAAGATAGAGATAAGAGCGCGACATTTGTTTTATATTTACTGCTATTTTGAGATAGAGAAGACTAGTCTGGCCCTTTTTTCATGGTTATGAGTGGATTAGCTGTTCCTGCAACAAGAGCGATCTCCTCAAGTTCAAGGAGAAAGAGTGTTTTTTTTTCAGTTTCCTTAGAAAACATAAAATTACTTAATCTTTCCCTCTTACTCTTGTTCGAAAAAGTTCCTAACTAAACTTTTGGACCTGGGTATCATGCGTTTACCTGCCAAGATTCCTTAAAATCGGTTCGTCATTTCCAAGAATAAGAACTGGAAAGTTTCTATGAAACACTGTAAGGAGTACTTAGGTAAAAGCTCTTAAAGCAGCAACATTCAAGTTGGAGGCGAGATCATTACCAGCCCACCAACTTCATTACTTAGATAAGAAACGAGTCCGACATCTTGGATCTGTCTTTCACCGCTAACAAAGTCCGTCGGTTTAAAGGTTTAAAGCTATTTATTCACATTTGTTTAGCGCCGACTGAAAAGCAATCTGTAAACTGTTTACTCTGGGTAACACAAATAGCCTGTCATTTTACTGCTACGATTACGGCCAGCCGTATTACGGCAAACCTTAATTTTATGGCGACCACATTGAGCTACTAATACAGTTATAGGTATAAGTTATAGGCAAGACGGAAGGCAGTTACAGGTAGGTAGAGAGCCAATGCCAAACCGATGTTTATGCAAGTCATTTGGTTATTGGTTAAATATTGGTCGTTACCTTCATATAGGAGGTACCACGGCCATTTTGCCCAAAGATCATGGCAGTAAAACATTTCAATTTCTTTGATTGAAAAGTTCTCTGCTTTTTGTAGAGTTAACAATACAATTTTTTTCAGAAGAAACAGTTTTATTAACTCAATTAAAATCAAGTACATTGGTGCTACAGCTTTGGTGCCAAAGGTTTAGTTTTGTGGTTTATGATTTGATGCTTAGTTAGGTGGACGAGGACTATCAGACTAATGCAATTTTTTGTTTTGCCCTGTATATTCACAATTAGACTAAAATGTATGAAGACTTGACAAACTTTGGCATTAATTATGCATCTTTGATACGTTCTTAACTCCACATTGGCAATTCAGAAATGCATATTGCGATCAGTGCTGTACATCTTACCCAACAACGTAGTGAGGTAAGATCCATAGACCTGTAGGGACATTAATACGACCTACATTACGAAAACCCAGTTCCCTAGTTTCTCTGCGCCCTGCGGCCTGCGGGTAACGAGTGGCGGTCGCAGTGGGACGGGGGTCAAACGGTAGTCGTTCACGTTAATCTGGGTCACTAAATCGAATTTCAACAGGTAGGTGTGACGTAGGTAATTATCACGGACGATGGAACGTGCCTTCCTTGACAATGGAGCTTGCATTCATTAGTGAGGGATTGTTCGTCGTTTGAGTGTGAAAGAATTTAGGTATTTCGTTGAGAAGTTTTCTTAGAAATATGAAGTTCTACAGAATCAATAGAAATTATTAGAAATAGAGTTCTATAGAAAGAGCTTGTCGAGAGAAGTATCCCTACTTGGATACTGGATTATCGCCCATATTTCTGTCTCCTTTTAAGATGCAACGAGACAAAACCATGACACAGTAGACATCAGTAGTGCTATTCTGTAACAACATTTTTGTGTCTCGATAGCGGAATCCGAAGTGAGTTTTAAATTAAGACTTTTATGTTGTTTGCAATACAGCTCACTTTGTGAGTTTTATCATTCAGGTGAAGCGCGATATCGAAATATTTATTTACAGAATAGACTAGCAGCTCTGACAAACTCTTTTGAGATACATAACATGTTCCATCTTAGATAGACTACGGTCGCCATCCTAAGTATTCATCTAGTGGACCACCTGGGTTTTCCTGTAGAAGGTTGTGCTCATAACTAAATTTTCAAAACCTACCCAAGTAGCACAGATAGCTGTATAACTACTCACTTTTAGACCTATTTGAAACTCTATGCGTATTAAGACTCTTTTAAGAGTACCCTGGTGATCCTACAGTTGCATAGTAGCTGACAGTGATATTTAAACAGCTTAGGCTGGTGAAGAGCTGCATTAAGGCTGATTAAGACCGACAAAACTACCATTAAGATGCTAAGGGTGCTATAAAGGTATATTTTCAACGACTCTATTCAGCTTTTAACCTTTTCTAATGCCTTAACCGTATTAAGGGCTATTTAGTGCAGATGCTGTATAAGAAGATATTTGTGAGCTCCTATTACACTGACTTATTAAAGGGGCACGTGTGAACGATTATGACGTTAATAGCTGTATAATGAATGATTTGTAGCCCACATTATAGCTTATTGCTGAATATCTCTACCGCTAATCAGCCTCTATACTGCCATTGATATTGTCTGCATAGCGGCTGTTTACACATTCACTAGATGCCTCGCAGCTGCTTAGAGACTCACTAGTGTATCAAATTAACGGCTTCTACTTTATAGTGGTTCACATAAGTACAATTAATCAGACTTTATCTGAATAAAAGTAACATGTGGTACTGTAATCAGTCAGTGTAACTAGTTGATGATGGCGATTATACTGACGTATATTTGATTGCTTTATAAGTATAAATTCGACTAATTCGTGGAAAATGAAAGCTAGGCATTAGACGAAAATTATCGATATAGTACCAAAGAATTATGAAGAAAGAAGAAATAAAAGCTTCAAGTCGAGAAGTAACGCAAAGGGTGACACATAGTTTGAAACAGTATGGTTCCGTACATAATATTAGTCGCAATAGCTCAGAAGATGTTGCACATTCAACAAATTATGTGTGTCCAAGTTCTTCTTCCAATAACCTCGGTGATAATATTAATTGTTTAATTCAAAACACCGGCAATTATAACTCAGAAAAATATCGAGTTCTGAAGATGATGACGACGGCAACTATATGATGATGTAAAGCACTCACTGTTAAGGGAAAAAATTAGAACGTGGGCTGTAGAAAAGAGTATTAACCATGTTGCTCAACGACTTGATTCCGCAAATATTACCAACTGATTCAAGGACAATTTTAGCAACTCCTCAAAATGTCAACATAAAAGAAATCGAAGGTGGCGAATACTGGCACAACAGAATAGCCAATTCTGGGATTAAAATAATGAATAGTTGGGATGTAGCTCCAGACGAAATTTGATTGGTATATACAAAGCTACAAGTTCGGATGAATGTGCTAACGCTGCCGTCATTTTAGATCTTCGGGAAATAAAATGCAAATTAGTATGTATTAAAATAAAGAATGCCATTATTTTATTGCATTATTACATACTTTGTAAATAAAACAAAATAAATGATTGAACTTATACATGTTTATTGATTCATTTAGCTCACATCATTTGGTACTCTATCAATGTAGGTATCCTCTGTCACAGAAAAGTAAAAGGTAACAACAACAAACTTAACAAAAACTTTGATATCACTATTGTATCATATCTTTTACCTACACTTTCATGCAACTAATAAAACCTGCATAACAGTAAATCACTTATTAACAAAGTATTTGAAACGTGAACATAAAACAAAAGTACTGTTAATAAAAATATAACAAAACAATGAAATCTGAAGCCTACTTGATCATAACATAGTCTACCTAGAATCATATTAACCTTTAATCGTAATAACAGTCACCCGCAATAACATAATATGATGGAACGAAGGCTGCAAGAGGTTGCCAGTCTTCTTGATATATTCGTCTACAAAACTACCAAAATTAGCACAATTGTCCTCACATATAGAAGCAATCAAAGATAATGTTAACAAGAATTTTGTAATACATCACATGATTTAAAAGAGTGTCCGTGGAGTTTCTAGCACGTTCTTCTCCATAGATATCTACGCTTTGGAACGTGCAAATAGCTTCATGTTTTTGCCTGTAAATGGTTTATTTGAAATATACGATTTGATTTGATTTGACTTCACAACGTTCTGATCGTTTTCTAGTGAACTGTTATTACTTATAATATTCTCTATGACTCCATCTCTAACGTCTTGTTTGTCCTCTGTCTCTAACGAGTTTTGTTCTCGTTGTATATTATTTTCGCCTTGTTTTGTAGAATCTTTTTTTTGCAGGATTTTTATTTTTTCGACGTTTCGTCACTGACACTCTTAGGTCTCTCATCAATTTTCTCTTTCCTGATTTTTTTAAAGCAGTCTTGAAAAATATTTCCGAAGCTTCTACTGTAAATTCTGCGTCCCACGAATGAACCATGTCAAAAAAAACTTTGTAGTTTTTCAAAGCAATTTTCGATTTTTCTCCTCGGCCTCCACCAGATCACGAACAGGAACAGATAAATTCCCGAGAAAGCAATGTGTCAAGTAATCGATAAGCAAATGTTTTACCATCTCCAGTGGAAGGCGAGCATAAAAATGACAAATGTTTCTTAAGTTTCTTGTATTCGGATTTATCTGCTAGTTTGACTTCTAACACATCCAACTGACGTTGGTCTTCAATTATATTAAAGCAAAAGCTCTCGGCTTCATCTTGACGGACATCTTTCAATAAAGTGACTTGTACAGGTTGTTCGTTTCTTGGCTGGTTCAGTTTTTCTGATATGTCTTCTAATTGAACAGATATTATGCAGATTTTGTTCACCATATTTTCTATAATTTTATTTTGAGTATGAATCATATATTAACCATCATATCAATTTTGTCCGAAAGCATATTCTGGTCTCCACGAACTTGTAAAATTACTTCTCCAGTATCAGGCGTATTATTGATGGACGGATTTGTTATGTTTCTGAGTACGGAGTTAGTGTTAGTCTGAAAAAAAAACATATAAATGAAATATACCATACATATAAATATATTTATACACATATATTATACTCATATGTGAATGACGCTTCTAGCGCGCGAACGACATAAAGAGATGGCCGCATTTAGGCACAATAGGCTAGGTGACAACACAGTTTTATAAACGAGAGCCGCGCGCGCGCGGACTGCGCAGTGGTCGATCCGAATCCGATACATTATGAGGATTAAATGTGAAAGAAGCAATTTCATAAATACAATACAAAAGTCAGAAATGAGCGTCAAAGTTCTAAATTCAATTACGATCAAACGCAATGACAGTTATCGTTTTACTAAACGAAAATTAAGCGTGAGGTCACGTTTTGAGTAACAGCTTTCTTAGAGTATGTAAAAACTAGGAAATTAAAATATGTTGAGGATGAAATATTACATTTGTGTTTATGTAGCAGTACAATTTATTTTACAATAGAAAAATAATATATCTATTTATATATTAATATCTTTCTACCCAATATGAAAGGTTTGCGCGCGCGTAAAACGGTGTGTTAAATAATATCACTTTGGCACTTTTGAACTAGAAGTTATCCATGCGGTGGTTTAAGATATAATACTACGGATCCCTAAAGAGTCTGCATAACAACTGTTTAATTGTTCACATTATGGCTAACGATAGAGCTTGTGGACCATTAAAAGTAAAGAAATTAGCTTATAGCTGCATACAGTTTACATGTGTAATTTTATTCAGTTTTTTGCTGATTAACAGTACACTAGTGAACTATAACACATCCTTTTGCAGCATATAAGAGTTTTAACTATTCACGTCGCTGTTTAACATTGTATTGTATAACCTATAAATATACTGATTATTTTTTCAACTTTTATGATGTTTTGTGTATGAATTAGAAATGTATTGCATTAGTTTTTACTTCCTGATAACATAATAATAACTTTTTATCTTATAATTCTTTTCAAAGCACTAAAAATTGTTTATTCAAGTTTTCATCACGGCTTATTTATATCACAAAACTAATTAAAAACAGAATATTTCCGTGGCGCACTAAAATTTTCTTAGACAATATATATGTATAATGTCAGTGAAATTACATTCCCAATCATTTCTCTTTTAGTAATATGTAAAACAATGTACTTACCATGGAATATGAATATTATCCACGTATAATTCACTCCACAAAACAAGTGTTCAATTGGCAGCTAGTGTTATATTTGCTTCTATATGTTTGCTACACCAAATATGTTCACTTTTACACTGGGCGCAAGCAGCCTTTCCCGGTTTAAAACATCTATTAAGAGCGTAGATGTGACATATTTACTGAATAAAGAGTAACTTGTGATCTCTAAGTCAGTCGATATTCAGCGCATAGTACTGTCGTTACCCTTTATAACACTGTTAAAATGCTGCTACACAGCTCCTAAGCAGCTACGTGAACTTAAGGCTGAATAATTTGTGCCCATTTAAGAGTTATAAGAGCTGTATAAGGCCCTATACAGCCCTTATGCAGCTTTTTTATTCAGCTTTAAGCATGATGGAAATCGGTTATTCGGCTAATAAGCAGCCTAGTGTGCTACTTGGGTATGTATATTTCAAATAATATCGCTCTAGGCAAACCTCATCGGCGGCCGCCCCTAAGGTAAGGCACGAGCAGGCGCGGATCCAAAATTTCGCTGGAGGGTTATTGCACTAGTCAAGTCTCATCAAGGTTATTTTAAGTTTTCTTCATTAAAATCGGAGTTTTGAGCACAACTTTATGGAAAACCCCCTGAATGTGCAACGTCTGAACATCTTGTTGGCTTCGCTTAAATCTGATCAGTCAATAACTCTCCATCATTGCTATTTCCAGGTGCACAAGCGTTCTCCCGGAAGCACCCGCTGTCATGCTGGCTGTCCACTATGCTGGTGATCTTCGCCGGCGGCATGGTGGTCAACGGGTTGCTCGGAGAACCCATGCTAGCGCCCCTCAAGAACACGCCGCAACTCATTATTGGAACTGTCACATGGTATGCTTTCTTTTTTTTTATCTCTCACTAGCTGACCCGCGCAACTTCGTCCAAGTCGCATTTTTCATTATTGCTCCGCTCCTATTGATCGCAGCGCTATGTTATACATCACGCCTATAGCCTTCCTCGATAAATGGCTTCCTCGATATCCAACAAAAAAATAATTTTTCGAATCGAACCTGCTTTATAATATTAGTATAAGTAGATGAACCGCTTTTGACTTCGATCGCACCTTCCAGTAAGAAAGGTGTGATGGATGAAAAATGTGACTTCATCCATCACTCTATCGCTTCACGCATCGCAGCATCGCTCGCTCGCTCCATCGTAAACTTCATTGAAGTCTAACCCTAGGTCACTCCTGCTTTGAAGGCTGATGTGATGGGAATGTATGTAGGTGGTAAGCAACACATGCTGGCAGAGAGTATCATGCGTTTGATCTATCCCTATGTCAGGTGCAAATAATGTGTGGCCCATAGGTTTTATAATTTTAACAAACAAAAAAAAAATTGTATAAAGCATATTGCATAGCATAGCATAGTCGGCCTTATAATGTTCCCACTGTCGGGACTCAGGCCTCCTCTCAAGGAGAGGGAATGGACCGTAATCCACCACGCGGGCCCAATGCGTGTTGGTGAATGTCACATGTCTTCGAATTTTTGGTTCTAGGACATGCCGGTTTCCTCACGATGTTTTCCTTCACCGTTTTGAGAGCAGTGGTGATGAAATAAATTACACAAAGTAATGTGCCTGGCTGGGTTTGCACCCGCGACCTACAACTCGTAAGTCGAAGCCATTACCACTCGGCCACCATTGCTCGTATAAAGCATGTATAAATAAATAAATAAACAAACGAAAAAATCATATAAAATAAAAATGGATTACTTAAATCCAACCGGACACACGAAAGCAAGGCAAAAAAAATAAAGCTTGTAATAAAAGGCATCTACCTATTCTTAAAAGCGATGCGGTAGAACCCTCCCGCTTTGCTTTTAGCAGTCAAGGAAAATTAGAACTGGTTTGGAAACTTAAAATTCATACATACCTAGATAGAATACGTACATATAATTATGCAGACAGATTGAACTGGTAGACTAATTAATTCAACCAGTTCTGCAACCAGTATTGTGCTTGCGTGACACAGGTCGAATCTCGATGTCATAAAATGAATTGGCTTCATTTCATTACGCTATTCATTTCCTTATGTGGACGTTCCTTAATGTTAAGTGCCCACCATTTACGGAAGGTATTTCTTGATGAAACCGCTTATCGCTTTAGTAGCTAGGTACTGGCGCAAGTCATTAATTTGCGATACCTATGTATGTGGGCCGATCTTTATCACATGCATGTACATGACACGTCGCCTAACAAGAACTATTTTTTTAATTTAAATGTTGCCCCATAGGAATTTCTTCTGTATCGTGGGTGCGTTTACAAACATACAAAGTCATATACACAAACGGAACAAATTATTCTAGGTCATATAAATATTTGTTCCGTGAGCGAATAGAACCCACGACACGCGGTGCAGGAGCCAATCGCTTAACCACTGCACCAACCGTGTCGTCAACTATACAATATGCACTTAGCAACCGAACATGCATACAGGTGTTAGCCAAAATTTATGCATACACCATAAGACAAGTATTTTGGATTATGGATTAGGAAAGATTAAGATATCGATTTTCTAGTGCTTTGTAGCGAGGCAGCTGGTTTGAAGGCCAACGGGACTCTTTGAATTGACAACCAGTCGAACTTATAGGAGAGATATAGATATGAGACAGGATACAGATAAGAGAGTTCTTAGGGCGCCTTAAAATTTGTCGCAAAGTGCCGCGCTGCGGCCGCGTTTTTATTATAGCACGGCACTTTGCAACAAAGTAGACGCCTTTATTCTCTGTGACCGAAGCAATCAAGGTTGTGAGGTCACGTTTAGGTACCTAGGATCTGCCAGGGTTGAGGAATTTGTTCGAAAGAGTCACGCGGCCCAGTCTACTCTCTAAGCCCGAAGTCCGTAGTTTCGGGCTTAGTTGCGGGCGTATTCTAATCCGTATCACCTACGGACTTACGATTAGTCCCAAACCCGAACTAAGAATGAATGACATCACGATTTGCCAGTAACTGACAAATCCTGTTGTCTTTAATAGGGAATATGTATGCGATTTTTTTATTTGCTAAATGAAATAGGTACTTATTAACTCTAATAAACAATTATGAAATTATTTTTTAAATACCTTCATCAGCGATGAAGTTATAAAGCTTCAAAGTTTACAATTAGAAAGAGAAGTCCGATATGAATTGTGACGTCAAAGTTCTTGGCGCCTATACAGCTGCCATAGAAAACAGCGTTTTCGCGAGAGGGACAGATACATTTGTTTAAATTAATTATATCTCGTTTGTTTTTCGAGCAATTTTGATTCTATTTTCACTGTTAGTATTATATTTGTGTATATTTTTAGATAAACTGTATAGATAATAAATATTTTTTTCGTGCATATACCCTATTCTTAGTGGTTAGGTGACACGGAGTAAAATACGCCCGCAACTAAGCCCGAAACTACAGACTTCGGGCTTAGAGAGTAGCCCCCCTGGAACGCAAAGGGCATTAGGAGGAACACGGATGGCGTCGGATGGGTTTTAGTCAGTAAGAGTCTGACAGTCCCTTCTGCTCAGCCCAGAGCGGAAAGAGTCATTTGATGATTTCCCGTCCTTAAAAAAACCCTTGGTCCCCAGAGCATGGTAAGGTGATAGATGTCACTTTCTATGCAGCTCGTTGAAAAGAGCGAATTAGAAGGGTTTGCATTGATAAAGCTAGACGACTAGGTCCCTTTAGTTAGCGAGAAGTCTTGAGCCTTTTTAGGAGCAAAGGCATAAGTAATATATAATACTAAAGGATAACCAACGGAAACCTATTTCTAAGCCTCCGCTGTCCGTCCGTCCGTCTGTCTAACAGCGGGCTGTATTTCAAGAACCGTAATAGGTAGACAGTTGAAATTTCCACAGAGTGTGTATTTCTATTGCCGCTATAACAACAAATAAAAATTAAATAAAAAATTAAAGGGTTCTCACATACAAGGTGTTTTTTTTTTTCGGTTGTTGGCACGGAACCCTTCGTGTAAGAGTCCGACTCGCACTTGCCCGGTTGTTTTTAGGGTTCTTAAACAAATGGAACCCTTATAGGATCACTCAGGTGTCGGTCTGTCTGTCCGTCTGTCACACCCAGTTTTCTCCGGACCCACTGGACCGATTCTGTTCTGGTCACTTTTGGGGGTCGAACTAGAAAATTAAAAAAAAAAAGTTTTTTGAACAATATCGTGTGACATATCGAATGAAAGAGCTTACTGTGAGGGTTTTAATTATATTTTTTCATAATTTTAAAATAAATGGTTTTGAAGTTATTCAAGAAATTAGACGAAAAATGACCATACCCCCCCCCCCTTATCTCCGAAACTACTAAGCCTAAAATTTTGGAAAAAATGGAGATAATAGATCTTTACCTAAAGATACCAGGAAAACCTATTAGAAGTCTGTAGTGTTAAAATAACATGTTAAAAAAAAAATTTCGTTCGGAACCCTTTGCACGCGAGTCCGACTCGCACTTGGCCGGTTTTTTTAAATCGTTAGGGATTGAAATGAAGCCAATCATTTTTTGCTTGGACTAGCTCTAACCCTGTACCTAAATACTACCCATTTATTGACATTTGCTGTTCATGTTTCCAGGTACCTAGTATTCTACACACCTTTCGACGTGGGATATAAAGTGGCAAAGTTTCTACCGGTCAAAGTGGTAGCGTCCGCCATGAAAGAGATCTACCGCGCAAAGAAAGTATACGACGGTGTCAGCCATGCTGCGAAATTGTACCCTAACGCTTACGTCATAATGATTATAGTCGGTAAGCGAGATTATCTGTGCTAATCTGGTAGTCTGATAATGTTTGATTTCTTTGCTGAATAAATATTTGGTTTGCTTCGATTAGGTGCAATGATAAAAAAATGTATTTTCCCGCTTATGGAAAAGGCCCACTCGATAAGAAATTTTTGCAAAACAGATGCTTAAAATTAGTTTTCTAAAAATAGGGATGTCATTTTTTTATTTGCAAAATGAAACACTTTTTAGCTCTATTATACCTACACAATCATGAACTTATTTTTTTAAATACCTTCATTAGCGATGAAGTTATAAAGCTTCAAAGATTACAATTAGAAAGAGAAGTCCGAAATGAACTTTGACGTCAAAGTCCATGACGCTTATACAGCTGCCATAGAAAATAGTGTTTTCGCGAGAGGGGCAGATTTATATTTGTTTAAAATTAATTATATCTAGTTTGTTTTTCGAGCAATTTTGATTCTATTTTCACTTTTAGTAGTATATTTTTATATATTTTTAGATAAACTGTATAGATAATAAATATTTTATTCATGCATATTTAGGGAATAATCCCTTCAAATCTCTATTCACCATGTAATTTCACTATGACAACATCCCAAAATGTTTACCAATTGGGACGAATCAAGCTGCACGAAACCGTTAATACTTTTAACTTATCCAAACCTTGGTCTTCCTCCAGGTACCCTGAAGGGCAACGGAGCAGGCTTCACCAAGCTGGTGGAGCGACTCATCCGCGGAGCCTGGACGCCGACTGCTATGGAAACCATGCAGCCTAGCTTGTAAGTACAGTTTTTTTTTTTAAAGTCGCTCTATTTGGTTTTGGAATCTTGCTGATCTTGAGCTTTCTAAAAGCCTAAGGGCTGATGGTTTGATGCTGCTTATTGATCTTCCCTCTAGTAGAGAGTTTATTTGTCTGACCCAGTATAAAAAATGGTTTATGGGAAAACAACTGAATTTTTATGTACAGTCAGCAAAGCTATTCGGTATGCAGGCAGCTAACTTGCAACTACTTTTAAACAATGTTGTGAGTGTACCGAGTAGACAATTATTGTACACCACACTCGTAAGTATGTCATAAGCTTAAAAAGCTATAATGCACACACGAGAAATAAATATTGGCAGTGCAGTGGAAAAAATAAAAATTGTTACGTGCGTACCGAATAGCTTTGCTGACTGTACCTAAACCTTAATTAATACTTCTTAAAGATTCCAAAAATATGACACTTTTTAGAATAACTCTTTATTAATGCGTATTATGGCTTTCTAAGCAATTTTACTGCATGCAGGTCCTTGCCGAACCACCAAAGGTAACCCTTATAAAACCCTTACTAACCATAGATAATAAGTTCGCTTTTTAACCCGGGACAAGCACGCGACACGTAGGTAGTTCGAGGGTTAGCTAAACGTTCTTTATTTGAATTCTTTTGTTTTTTTTTTCAGCTACACGAAGGCATCTCTGGTTGCGTCCATTATCTTCGTATTGGACAAGAAGACTGACCTCATTTCTGCGCCGCACGCTCTTGTGTACTTCGGCATAGTGATATTCTTCGTTTACTTTAAGGTGAGTTTCTGCTAGTCATTTAGGGTCGGATTCTGATTTGCGGTCTTATTTAGTGTTACGATCGTGTCAATACCCTAATTTAAATGCAAATCGTGACAGGCTGGCAGTTTAAAGCAGAGTTTGACAAATAATTAACATATCATTATTCATTCACTCATGAAAGTTGCCAGAAAAGGAACAAGCAAACTGCGGTTTTGCCTACCTAGAGCGATGTCTCCAAAAAACACTGTATCTATTCATTTTAATTTAGCTTAGAAAGTAACATGCCTTCCCGTACTTACGTTACTTTCTTTTTATGAAGATCATGCAACATTTATACTGAATTCCCTCCCTCTTACAGAGAAGAGGCCGAAGTCCCAGCTGTGGAAACATTACAGGCCTAATATACTACCTTCTACTCTTTTCTTTTTTTTGTCGGAGACCACTCGCAGTTACAAACCTGTGAAGGTTGCAACTACTTAACCGGACTTGCCTGTGTGGGCCTCAAATGATATTAAGGCCCCCAGCCGACGCTATGCAACTTAAAAACTAAAACTCCGCTCGCTGAGGGCACACCCTGTGGGGTATGGACCTCGGCTCAGTGGCGTCATTTTGGGGAGGACAGCAAGGGACTGGCTGGGTCATGACATTATTTAGGGAGTTTAAAGCTAAGGCTCAGCGGCGCGGGCTGGCTCGTTAGGCAAAATACGGGGGGGGGGGGCATTACAGGGGCGTCACGATGTGCCTCGACAGTGAGGCTGGAAAACGGAACGCGGTCTGTTTTCTAAGAGCGCTGGTTTCCCTACAGCTTTCTTGAAGGATGGTGACTTGGTCGTCAGGATCGACGAGGGACTACCTTCCACTCAGTCTAGTTGAGCCTTTTATACACTGGCCACGTTATCCACGGCCTAACTCACCTAATCATCTTCCTCTGTATCCTTTGTTGATAAATAATTTCATCTTCATCATTTTTTTTCCTCAGCTATCATCAATTCTCCTGGGCATTCACGATCCCTTCGTGCCCTTCGAGAACCTGTTCTGTGCGCTGTTCCTCGGCGGCATTTGGGACTCGCTCGCCAAGCTGCTGGGCAAGGGACAGCCCAAGGAGGAGACTAAGGATACTAAGAAAACTAATTAGCCAATATCATAGGTATGTAAGAATATTAGCTTGTTTAAGGTTAATCCACACGTTACCGGGTCGTGCCCGGGACATAGATGAACCGTGGTCGGTCAGGAGCTCAAAAAAATATTCGTGCATACATTTTACATGAACTCGTTCACACACATCCGGGATGTGGATGTGGCCCACGTTGTGATTCAACATGGTCCGAGCACCTCCTGGGCATGCCCCTCATATGTTTGGATCAACCTTTAAAGAGACTTCCTAAGACTGTTCTTATTAGTTCATTTTAGGTTATGGGCCCAGAATTCATAAAAACATTCTACTAAAGCAAGCACACAGTTACATTGTTGTTATTATTTCAAGATAACTTGATTTACTTTCGTATAACTCTTTAGACCTGACTAGACAAGAAGGATTGTACTTAAATAGAAGCTACTGTAATTTCGTTCTGCGTTGTTCTTTTTTTCTGCAATAAATATAGCAATTTCTTAAATTTCGCCATTCGCTCGACATAGAATAAGAGCCATTATTTTATTTAATCATTTATTAACAGTGTTATCAGAAACATTCTGGCGTGAACACATTCTTCTAACGGTCTAACTACTCTTTTATTTTTTCAGGTCGCATTTTATAACCAGCAATATTTGCGCTACGTAATCAACTGACACCGACAATACAAAATGCGACGGCTTTATGTTAGGCAATAAAAAGGAAAAAATAAAAAAAATAGTAAAACCCTTAAATCCTAAAAAAATGGCACAACGACCAAAGTTTGATTTCATTAGTGTTAAGATCCACTAGTCTTAAAGTTTATTATTATTTTGTTAATGACGAAGTATGAGTTTGCGTTACCTAGGGGTGTATTGTAGTTGATATTTAGTTATTCAGTTCCTACAAGCAACTTTTTGCCAAAAATTGTGATACATTTAGTATTTATCCACAGTATCAACTATGCTATAAAAACTTGCCATAATAATTTAAAATACCTACCAATATTATAATGTAAGCATAATAATTTAATCGGTGCTTGGTACCATACAGTATACCAGTGTTCCCTGAGTGAAAAAAAAATAAAACCATCGAGCATTGTAATTTTATTTTTATATTAAGTTCACGAAACGAAAATCGACTAAGCCGACTTCCTTTACATTAAAAAAACAACCGGGAAAAAGCCACGTTTTCCCGCGCAATAATAAGATATAAGTTTAAAATAGATTTATGAATATTCTGACCGATTCGCATGGGTGCACGCGATGAGGAGCATTTTATTCGTGTAAAAATAATATAATACATTATTTCAAAATACATTATTATTAGGATAATTTGAATTGTGATTATTATAAGAAAGGTCTGACCGAGTTGCTGGGTGCATTGCAATGAGGCTCACATCTTTCAATGCGTTAAAAGTTTCATGACATGTATGCTATTTATTCAATGATATCTGGGTATGCTAAAGGAAGCAATAAATTGTTTTTATTAATTTATCGGAGTTTTTGTTAAACCTGCTTTCGTTCCCAATCAGCAGCCTAAGGACTAGGTTGGGAGTGGCTGACGAAAAAGAGAAAAGGAGATCGACCAGTTGCAATATGGTAAACCTACTTAAAATTGATCTCACACTTTAGAAGCTGGGGGGCTACTCTCTAACGAAATCCGTAGTTTCGGGCTTAGTTGCGGGCGGGCGTATTCTACTCCGTATCACCTTACCACTTACGGTTAGTCCCGAACCCGAACTGAGAATGAATGACAACACGATTTCACAGTAACTGTCAAATCGTGTTTTCATTAGTTCTCAGTGGTTAGGTGATACGGAGTAGAAAATGCCCGCCCGCAACTAAGCCCGAAATTACGGATTTCGTTAGAGAGTAGCCCCCCTGATTCAAGCTGAAATCTCGTGTGGAATAAGTAAACTAATTTTATCATCATTAAGGCTACCCACTCACCCATATCCAGCAGTGGGGCCCATATCCACCCACTTTCAAAAAAGCTTTTCCTCTTTTAGGGTTCCGTACCGGAAGGGTAAGCCAGGAAACCGGTTTGTGAAGTTTTATTTAGCTCCATAACAGCCTTGCCTTCGGCTAGGGCGTCTATTTCGCCTCGGTTGCAATGAAAAAGTTTGCCCACTTGCTTGCGTATGAATGAAAGTTAATAGGTACCTTTCAGGGTAAGTCGACATTTCGAAATATCGATATTTTTTCATAAAATTATCGATTTTTTTTAGGACAAGCCCGCCACACATACGCAACCACTGCAACTCCTGAAAGCCAGAATCAACAGTGGCGACCACCACAAAAACGCCAAGCCCATGAAGCCCTTCGACTCCCGGAGAAACGATTCAACTGTCTTAGATCCCGCAACGAAATTAATCAGAAAAGTACAGCGGAGGAGTAGGAGAAAAATATCGATATAAAGTCGTCGACATTTTTAAAGGCAAGGCGATAATATCGATATTGATTTTAAAGTATCGAATTTGTATCAATTTCGATATATTTTTAAAGTAACTTTGGTTTCGAATTTAACGTATGCTTTAGCTTTTATGCTGCCCGGTTCGGGTTAACCACAAAGGTATAGGTACCTACACAGGCTACATAATTATAATAATTGTTTAAACACAAGCATAATAAAAAACACAATTTTCTTCATGGTGTACCTATTACCTTTTTATTTACCTTTTACGAATTTTCAATGTTTTGGGAATATGTAGGTATCTAATGTTTGAATAATCATACGAAAACTGTCGATATATCGATATTTTTCACTCTATATTTATCGATAGGTACGTGAATATCGATATATTTTTTTCACTTGCCCATTCCTAGTAAGTAGTAGATAATTGAATAATCATACGAAAACTGTCGATACGTATTTCGATATTTTTCATTCAATATTTATCGATACTTTTATAAAAATATCGATAAGTTAAATATCGACATTTTTTTTTTCACTTGCCCATTCCTAGTAAGTAGTAAATAATTCTACGAATGAGCTTTATGTTTTGCGCTCCTTGGTCTGCTGCTAGCTAACTTCTGACTACGGTGGTACCTATGTTTCACCGAAAATCCCAAAGTCCGAAATCGTGACAAATTGTCACTTCCACGTCCACCAAACAAGAACCTCGTGATTGGCTCCAAACCGGACCTCGACACAAATAAACTGGCTCACTAACGTTTTGAAGGACGATAGATAAAAAGATCCTATTGTGAAAAATTGATAAATACATTAGGTCCTCATTGGGAATTTAAAAGATAAGCGTTAGAAATACATGTTTCAGGTAAAATAAACGTTATCCGATAAGTTAATTGGATGAAGTAAAAATATTGCTATAGGTACTGATAGAATCAGTAGGCAGGCTGTAAGGTAGGCACAAGGTACATGGTATAGGTTGGTAGATACCCTTCAGAAGTACAGAAGTATAATCTGGGGCTCTGTCGTCGAGGTTAGAATGTTGATATTGTGGTTTGGTTTCGAATTCCATATTTAACACGGGTAATTTTCGTCACACAGTGACTATTCTATGATTGGCCTAAGTATCTGCAAGCATAGTCATTAAATGTTGTAATAGACGCGTTGGCTGGATGCCATTTAGCCGCTAATGAAAATTCTAGGCAGGCAATTACCTAAACGATGATTAAACCAGATGATGGCTGCAACATCTCCATTCCGACTATTTTTTATCGTGTAACGCATGGAAATTTGTTTTGAATTCCATACTAACTAACGCCGAAACCAAATCAAAGAGAAAGCCCAAAAAGCATTTCGTCAATGTTCCCTTACAAGTTATAGGTAAGCAAGGGAAAACGGGCTCGTCCGGGATTTGAACCCGGGACCTCTCGCACCCGAAGCGAGAATCATACCTCTAGACCAACGAGCCACACTGACATGTAGGAACAACCCCTATTCACCAACCCCTTGGTTTATTATTTAAAATCAATACCTCTTGCCCTCGTAGGGGTAGATATGAGTTTAACGACAACGCTATCAAAGTATGTCGCAATTAAATAAATGCCTGGGTAGTAAGGTAGAAGAGGGTTGCTTAGGGTGTGCCGGACGTACAGTTAAGAAAGTTATTTGGTATGCGGCAGCTAACTTGCAAGGCAACTGCCTACTTTTAACACTTTTAGTGCCAAGAACTCAGCGTATGGGTCGAGCAGTGATTCGTTCGTGTGTCCACAACCCGCATCTGAGTCGTGGTTTTAAGTAGCTATATGTGACTTGTGTTCTCATGCGCGGGTTGTGGGCACACGAACGAATTGTTGTTCGGCCCATGTGTTGAGTGCTTGGCACTAAAAATGTAAAAACACTTTTGCACTTGGCACTAAAAGTGTTAAACAATGCTGTGAGCAGTGCCGGATTGACCACATAGCAAGAGTAGCAAATGCTACGGGCCCCGCGCATTGGGGGCCCGCACTTGGACTTACAAAAACATGTCGCTGAAAACCATGGAAATATCTCACTCACGAGTCCTTCTACAATGTGTAACAGAATAAAGGGGTCATTGTACTCATCATTATGAACAACTTTTTCTATGGGATCAATCCCGAAATCGCGAAAAAAAAATAAGTTGTTCATTATGTTACGCGCCAGAATTAATGTTGGGTACATGGCGGCATTTGCGTACTGCTAACGCCATCTAGTTTCAAGTAACGAAACATTTACGTGCTGCCATCTAGTATCGAGTAGCAGACACTTGCGTGCTGCTGGCGTCATCTAGTATCCAGTAGCAGGCATTTACGTGCTAGAACATTCTCGATGTTTAGACACCTGGTCGGTCGGGACCCGTGTGTGCCCGAACTTTCCAGAGGTTTCCATACAGGAGGGTTCTGGAAATGACTGTCGGTATATAAAGGGCGGACATCCGGCGACGGCAGTCAGTATTGAATTGGCGATACAAACGATAACTTCGAGAGCGATCTTCGACTGCGAATTATAGTGAAGTGAAGTGTTTAGTAGCGCGATTGTGTTTTATAATTAGTGTGTTTTAAAGTGATAATTAGTGTTGTGGATTAAAGTGTCAGTTTTGGTTGTTTAATCGGCTGTTTTTATTGTAACGAACCCCTAGCTCGTAACAATTGGTGTCAGAAGAGTGGATAATCATGCCGATTCTGCCAAAGGACGACACGGAGGGTATCCGTACCCGTAGTCAACGCCAGCAGGAGACGGACCAGAGGCGTTTTGGTGGTGCAACGCTGCAGACGTCGGAAGGTCAGCTACCGACCATGGAGGCCGGCCCGTCCACAGCAGCTCCGGCATCATCAGCACCAGACTTTGCTGCTCTGATGATGATGCTGCAGGAGCAGGCTCGCCGACAGGAGGAGCAGGCCCGACGCTTGGAAGAACAGCTGCAGCGCGACAAGGAGGAGCAGGCCCGCCGACAGGAGGAGCAGGCCCGCCGACAGGAGGAGCAGGCCCGCCGACAGGAGGAGCAGGCCCGCCGACAGGAGGAGCAGGCCCGACGCTTGGAAGAACAGCTGCAGCGCGACAAGGAGGAGCAGGCCCGCCGACAGGAGGAGCAGGCCCGACGCTTGGAAGAACATCTGCAGCGCGACAAGGAGGAGCAGGCGCGCCGCCAGGAAGAACAGATGCTCCTCATAAAGGAACTTCACGCGTTCTTCGGGAAAGACATGAAGGAGGTGAAGGATAAGGTTGCTCAGCATGACAACCGCTTGTCAGACGCTGAAACCAGGATCAGCAAGTTTGATGACGTCATTGCGGATGTGAAGAAGGAGTTGGGCAACCTTAAACTTGGAGATGGGATTGCTAATTCAGCAGCCACTACACCTTCGCCACGTGGGTTCAAAGTGCCGCCGTTCGATGGGACGTCTTCTTGGTCGGCCTACAAGATTCAGTTTGAGTCTGTCATGAAGGCGAACGGGTGGAGTAAAAATCAGGCCATGACTGCCCTCACCCTAGGCCTGCGCGACCAGGCCTTAACTGTCCTGGAAGCTATCGGTAAGGAGGTGACTTACGAGCAGCTGCTTGAAGCGTTGGAAGCCAGGTATGGCGACGCTCATCTGGAGCACGTGTTTCGTGCGCAGTTAAGGGATCGCGTGCAACGCAGCGGTGAGAACCTGCAGCAGTGGGCTCTTGAAGTGGAGAAGCTGGTGCGAAAAGCGTACCAGTCTGCACCAGCGCTCATTGAAGGGAACCTGGTGCAGGCATTCATCGACGGCATCCGCGACCTTGAGGTCAGGGCTGCAGTGAGGCTCGGGCACCACGGGACGCTTAAGGACGCCTTGGCCCATGCACTGGAGGTGGAAGCTGTGCGGCAAGATCATCGTTCCCACCGCGTCAGGGAGGTTGCAGCGGTTACAGTTCGCGATCGTTTAAAAGGATACAGCCCTAGGTGCTACGGCTGTGGTGAAAGGGGCCACCTTCGATCCAGTTGCCCTAAGCGAACTGCAGAAGGGGAAGGTAGCCGATCTCCAGAGGGCAGGGCGGCTTATAGCACCGCCCAGCAACAGCAGGGAAACGAGTAAAAGCCAGGACTGCGGGGCGGGTGCTGGCTGATGTTCAAGGAGCCCCAAGGATTTCGATCTCACAAACCCGTGACGGGAACAGCCTTATCATCAAGGGCGAGGTCAACGGGACGTCATGTAAGCTGACGATAGACACTGGAGCCTCTCGCACGGTTGTCAGTTCCCAACTTATAAGTCGGTTCCTTGGGGACTCTGCATACAACCGAGAGCGCATAAATTTGGTAACAGCCACCGGCCAGCGCATACCTGTCCGAGGAGAAAAAGAGATGGAGTTGAAGCTAGGCAACAAAATCTACCTGCATAATGTTGTTGTGGCCGATATAATGGACGATTGCATCCTGGGCTTAGACTTTATGAGGAAGAATCGTTGTGAGATCGACGTTAATCAAGGAGTTATGAAATGTGGACAAGAGGAACTTTTCATGGAAGGGGCTTTACCTGGAAATGTGTACAACCTAAAGAAGATTGTTCTTCCTCCGAGATCGGAAACGGTTGTGCCGGTTAGTCTTCCTCGGAATCCTGGGCAAACTCATCGTTGCGTACTCGTGGAAAGGGTAGACAATGACCTTCCATGGAAAGTGGCACGAACATTGGTCAGAGCCACCGACATCTCAGGAGTACGTGTGCTGAACCTTTGTGACAAGGAGCAGGTGATAGAAAAGGGCACACTGATGGGTACCTGCGAGGAAGTGGATTGGTTGCGTCGATGCCAATATCTATCAACTGGGACCCTCAGCAAGGATGCACAAACGAGAGTGACCACACTTTTAGAAGACTGTCGCAGCGCTCTGTCTCACAATGAAATGGTCAAGGCGAAGAGGATGTTACTTAAGTACACCGATGTTTTCTCTTTGAACGATGCTGACATCGGGAAGACTGGCTTAGTTCAACACAAAATAAACACGGGAGAAGAATTGCCTATCCGTCAACGGCCAAGGAGATTACCGGTAGCACGTGAAAAGGAAGTGGAAACCATGATCGAGGGAATGGTGAAGGATGGTGTTATAGAACCTTCATCCAGTCCATGGTGTTCACCGGTAGTGCTGGTAAGGAAGAAGGACGGCAGCATGCGGTTTTGTGTTGATTATCGTCGTCTGAACGACGTGACGAAGAAAGACAGCTATCCCTTGCCAAGAATTGATGACACGCTGGACATGCTTACTGGAGTAAAGTGGTTTAGCACACTAGATCTAAAAAGTAGCTACTGGCAAGTAGAAATTGACCCGAAAGACAAGGAGAAAACTGCATTTTCGACAGGAAAGGGTCTATGGCAATTTAAAGTTATGCCATTTGGAATGTGTAACGCTCCGGCAACGTTTGAAAGATTGATGGAACTGGTACTAACCGGGTTGATTGGTGATGCCTGCCTTGTCTACTTGGATGACATCATCATCGTAGGCCGTACGTTTGAAGAACATCTTCAAAACCTGGAACGCGTGCTCATGAAGATCCAGAGTGCCAACCTCAAGTTGAGTCCGAAAAAGTGTTCATTTTTCAAACGGCAAGTTAGCTTTTTGGGTTATGTTGTGTCGGAAGAAGGTATCCGCACGGATCCAGAGAAAATCGCCGCTGTCAAGGATTGGCCAATTCCAAAAGACAAGACGCAGGTCAGAGCATTTTTAGGTTTGTGCTCCTATTATCGGCGTTTTGTCAAGAACTTTGCAGATATAGCCAAACCCCTGCACAAGCTAACTGAGGAAAAGCGACATTTCTGTTGGGATGAAAGTTGCGACATCGCTTTCCAGGAGCTAAAGGATCGTCTGTGCAAAACACCTATTTTGGGGTATCCTGATATCAGCAAGGAATTTATAGTTGACACAGACGCAAGTGATATCGGACTTGGCGGTGTGTTATCTCAGCGGAATGGCGATCAAGAGGTTGTGATTGCATACTTCAGCAAGTCATTGTCGAAACCAGAGAGGAATTATTGTGTCACGAGACGGGAATTGCTTGCTGTGGTAAAATCATTGCAACATTTTAGCAAATATCTACTGGGGCGGAAATTTCACCTACGAACTGACCATGCTGCGCTGAAATGGCTATTGCAGTTCAAAAATCCAGAAGGACAAGTTGCGAGATGGATTGAACTACTGCAGGAATACGACTTTGTGGTAGAACATCGCAGCGGAAAATCTCATGGCAACGCTGATGCACTGTCAAGAAGACCTTGCCCTGAAGACTGCAAGCATTGTACTAGGCAAGAGGGTAAAGAAGTCATACCTGTGAGGATGCTCAAGACAGACCTCAGCAACGAGTGGAAGGAAAGCCTACAACATGCTCAGCACGAAGATTCAGACATCAAGCCGATTCTGGAGTGGATGAAGGCCAGTGCTCCTAAGCCCACGTGGAGTGATGTCTCAGCAATGAGTTCGATCACAAAAAGCTATTGGGCCCAATGGGACAGCTTAGTGATTCAGGATGGAGTACTGTGCCGTAGATGGGAAAATGCCCGGGGAGACAACTGTCACTTGCAAATGGTTGTCCCTAAAGTTAAGGTACCGGATGTTTTACAGCTATACCATGATGGTTGTTCAGGAGGCCATATGGGAGTTAAACGCACTCTACTGAAAATACGGGAACGGTTTTACTGGGTCCATTGCCGTGACGATGTTGAGGACTGGTGTCGGAAATGTACAAGTTGTGCGGCTGTAAAAGGACCTCAGACTCGTAGCAGAGGTGCATTGAAATTGTACAATGTTGGTGCACCATGGGAGAGGATAGCCCTGGATGTTGCGGGACCATTTCCGGAAAGTGATAGTGGTAACAAGTATTTCATGGTTGTGATGGATTACTTCACTAAGTGGCCGGAAGTCTTCGCCATTCCAAATCAAGAAGCTTCAACAGTTGCAGATAAACTGGTTCATGAAGTCTTCTGTCGTTTTGGAGTACCCTTGGAGATTCACAGCGATCAAGGAAGGAATTTTGAGTCACAGATATTCCAGGAAACTTGCCGAGTTATGGGTACTCATAAAACAAGAACAACTTCTTACCACCCACAATCGGATGGAATGGTTGAACGATTCAATCAGACATTGGAGAGATACTTGGCAAAAGTTGTGGAAAATCGGCAACGCGATTGGGACAAGCACATACAACCGTTTTTGTTGTCATACCGAAGTGCTGTTCACGAAAGCACATCAGTGACACCAGCTTTCGCAAACTTTGGTAGAGAATTACGGCTGCCGGCAGACCTGATCACTGGAATGCCACCTGATGCCCCACGTAGTATAACCGATTATGCGAATGACTTGCGGAACAAAATGAATGAATCAACTCCTTCTCGGATCGCACCCAGTGCAGACGTGTTTTTCAAACTAATTTGCAAAAATTGTAACTAAAACCATTTATAGAAAATCTAAAATAAAACTCAATAAACCAGTAGTGAGTACCAGGACTCCAGACATAACGAAGAAGTCATCGAGGCGGACTCTCCGACGAATCGACATTGCATCGTCGAGACTTTATTGGCTTGGCGAACGCACCCACGAGCGCAGGAGCAAGTTTTTGGTGGGCGGGGCAAGGCGACACTATCGCTATCCCAATCACCCAACCGAGCCATCCTGCTCGCTCGGTAACCTGACCTTGGATTGCGACACCGACATACACGCCGCGTACAAAGTATTTCAAAAACTGTGAGTAAACTACCCACACTGCGCTCTTACTTATTTTACGCCACCGAACAATGCCGCTTCAACACTCCCCTACTAAATCTCCACCATCAACCCCAACACCTACTTCAAAAAATAGCCCAATTTCAACGGCACCTAAGAAATCCACTTCCAGCAATGTAACTCAAAGAGCTCAAAAAAGGCGGCAGGGTGACGATTTAGATTTTTTTATGGAAAAGATGGAATCCATGTTTCAAACCTGGGCTGAAAATCAGGATTCCAAATATCAAAAACTTCTGGATTCCTTTGAGGCCATTAAAGTCCAAAATGAGGAGATGAAACATAGCATGAATGTTATTTCTATGCAATACGACGAGATCAAGTCGAAAATAGATCAATTAGAACAGGACAAAACATCTAACTTGTCCTATATCCAATCTATTGAACAAAAGTTTGAGCTGTTGGATAGATATAATAGGATTTCATGCGTGGAAGTTAGAAACATTCCCTACTCAAAAAAAGAAAACCTGAACGATTTATATTCTACAGCTTTGAACTTAAGCCAGGCACTAGATGTTTCTATTCAGCCCAATGATATTAGGAACATTTACAGAGGATATTCAAAAACCGAAGACAGAAAGCCAATAATAGTGGATTTTGTTTCGGTCCCAATTAAAAACAAACTGCTTGCATCCTACAAATCATATAATAAACAGAATAGCAACAATAAATTGAACACTACCCACGTCAAGATCAACGGCCCATCAGCTAATATATATGTATCGGACTACTTAACTCCTAAAATGAAGAAACTACATTTCCTCGCAAGAGACTTTGCATCAACTAATGGGTTCAAGTACTGTTGGTCGACCCCGGGGACTATATATCTACGTAAAAAGGAAGGCGATCCATCGGTTAGGCTTAAAAACGAACAAGATCTTACAAATTTGCGTAAACAAAACATAATATGACTAACTTCAATTATTAGATACAGATTGTTCCAACTTCATTTTTATTCAGTATTGTATTCTTATTGCGCAAATTTTCATTATTGCGTTATAACTTCAATTTTGTATTTTTATGCATGCTGTGACTCAATTTTGGATGTTTTCGAAAGTCTTGTATGTAACACAAACTTACACATACAACTACCCGCACACTCCACAAGTACACTTTTACAACATAACATCTCTCTGTCTAACCGAAACACTAAAAATATTCAGCTTAAGTATGACGTCAACGGTAAAATTGTGTTTACAAACCAGATATGTGATACGCAACTCTGCTATACTGTAGTGCAGGCTATCATACCTCTTTTTATACTTGTTCATACCCTCATTGATTCTTATATTCTCACATATAAAATTCTCAGACATAAACCACCTAATTAAAAATTTAGATCACATCAGTATAAGCGACTCATTAATTTGTCAGCCTGAACAATGTAAAAATATAATTAAAAATCCTCAAGTATTTACTAAAATATTACATCAAAACATTCGCAGTATAAACAAAAATTATGATAACTTGTGTATCTTACTAGAACGAACACGGGTAAACTGTGATATTATTATTCTCTCTGAGTGTTGGTTATCTTGTGCCCATAACCTGCCATCTATGGATAACTACGATTATTTTAGTACCACTAGACACTACAACCAAAACGACGGACTGGTTATCTATATTAGTAAACACCAGAAATATAAGATAGAAGAACCCACTTTTAATGACGCGAATTGTCTGCTCATTAAAAAAGGCAATAATGACATGGCTATAATTGCATTATACAGACCACATTGCTTCAAAAATATTGTCAATTTCTTAAATTCATTGAATGATCTGTTAACTGAGTTATCATCCTTTAAAAATATCCTTATCATTGGCGACATAAACATAAATATACTTGACTCAAATCAAAACGTATCCCGTTATCTTGAACTACTGACATTCCACGGATTAATCCCCGCTTTCGACATCCCAACTAGATCCAAAAGTTGTATTGATCATGTAATTATAAAAACAAAGTTACCCTCATTAACACTTATTCTTAACTCAGCCGTAACTGACCATGAAGCAGTATTTTTCTGTCTGGAAACTAAAAGTAACAACAGCCTAAATAACAAAAAAATCATCGATAAAATAAACTATAGCAATATCATTTCGGATTGCAAAAATATTGACTTTAGCCAAATTTTTAAAGAACGAGATCCAAACATTTCGCTTAATCTATTCATACAACATATACAACAATTAATACTGACTAATTCAATCAAAATTAAAATTCCTCGTAACAAAGTAACATTAAAGCCTTGGATCACTGTAGGTTTACTCAGATGTATCAGAAACCGAGATAGAATGCATTTTAAACTAAAAAAAGAGCCGGATAATCACATACTTGCAACGACTTATAAAAGGTACAGAAATTTTTGCAACTCTATTATCAAGAAATGCAGAAGACAATACGAAAAACATGAGCTTGAGATGGCCAAAAATAATAGTAAGAAGCTCTGGAGTAGTATCAAAAAAATAACAAACACGTTCAAAACCAAACAAACAAACCATGAACTACTTTCGCTAGAACAAACGCCTGTCGAGTCTTGTAACGCAATAAATAGCTTCTTTGCAACTATTGGCTCTCAATTAGCAAATAACATACCGATGACTACGCCGATCACTGACTATAATTCTCACAGTACTCAATGCGCATCCTTTGTTCTTTTGGACACAGACTGTGAAGAAGTTGCCTGTATAATTGAGAACCTAAAAACGGACTGCAGCACAGGCTGGGATGGTATATCGAACAGAGTTCTGAAACTCATTAAAGAATACATAGCCCCCCCACTCACGGAGCTCTTTAACAACTGTATCAGGCAGGGTGTGTTTCCCGATGCCCTCAAGCAATCTATAGTTATTCCTATTCACAAGGGTGGGGGAAGAGACTGTGTCAATAATTACCGCCCAATTTCACTCCTACCATCGCTGTCGAAAATCTTAGAAAAGATTATTAATAGAAGACTCGTAAATTTCTTGGAGAGTAAAAAATTACTAGCAGATGCCCAGTATGGTTTCAGACCAGGTAAATCGACAGACGATGCTGTACACAACTTTACTGAATTCATAGCAACGAAATTGGATGAGAAAAAGAGATGCCTGACTATTTTTCTAGACATGGCGAAGGCCTTTGACACGGTTTCTTCTGTTAAACTCTTAGATAAGCTTGAGGGCATGGGTATAAGAGGTACGGAATTGCTTCTTTTTAAAAGCTACCTTCAAAATCGTACGCAGAGGGTGAGGATAGACAATACGGTGAGCGAGGAGGGTCCGGTGACATTCGGAGTCCCTCAAGGCAGTATATTGGGCCCATCTCTCTTCCTGTGCTATATAAATAACCTGTGCAAACATAATCTCCAAAACTGCAAGATTACCTCATACGCTGATGACACCGCCCTTACTTTCTTTGGAGACACCTGGGACGAAGTCTTTAATTTTGCACAAGAAGGCTTCAACACGGTCTGCCATTGGCTCGCTTCAAACATCCTTACTTTAAATGCCACTAAAACCTACTTTGTTACCTTTTCATTACGCAACACTCCCATCCCATCACACAAAATAATCGCACATTCTTGTCATCAACAAATAGCCACAAATTGCAACTGTCCACATATTAATAATGCAAGATCCGTTAAATACCTTGGTGTAACAATTGATGAAAATCTAAACTTCCACGAGCATATAGGTAATGTGTCCAAGAGAATACGTAAACTTTCATATGTTTTCAAAAACCTTCGTCATGTAGCGGACTCCAAAGTAATGCGAGCTGTTTATCTAGCGCTCTGTCAGTCTGTTCTCACCTACTGCATCTCTTCATGGGGCGGGGCAGCTAAAACGCACCTGGTTGAACTAGAAAGAGCTCAAAGACTCATTCTAAAGATCAGCCTCTTCAAACCGAGGCTATATCCTACGACGGAACTGTACCAGCAAGCTGAAGTCTTAACGGTGAGACAACTATACGTTCTTTCTACCATACTTAGACAGCATTCTAGCTTGAATTATAGTAGTCTTAATCCTACATTAAAAAAGAGGCGTTTTTATCAGGTTTGCCAAATAAAACCAGCTAGGACAACTTTCAGCCGATACTTTTTCTTTTTCCAAGGGCCACGTCTATATGATATTGCAAATAAAAACCTTACAATTTATTCGTCAACGAAACTTGAATGCAAGCGTAAGGTCTCTAATTGGCTTCAAGCACTTAGCTATGACGATACGGAGAAACTGTTATATGGTTACAGAGAAGTGTAACACTCAAGCACTACACACACTCCCCCCAAAAACACACAAGCACGACTCATATTATATCACACACACAAACAACTACACAAACAATAAACACCCACCAACAAATTCACAAACTTACCAACCTTACCTTCCATTAATTTTGATAGGCAAATTCAATTTGATTTGTTTTTATTTTAAATGTAATATTCTGATTTAAGTAGTAATGAGCCATGAGCGCTCCCTACTACATTAGTTTGTATCTTTTTTATGGATCTATACATAAATCCGAGATAAGGAGACCAGGTGACCCATAGCACAGGTTTTACCTAGTATGGGCTCCTGTCTCCCATCTTCAAACGGTTTCCTTCATAAACTGTATAAAATTTGTTATTTGTGGGAGAAAATAAATAAATAATTGTAATTGTAATTGTAATTGTAATTGTAATGACATTTATGAGCACGTCAGAGAATCGGGCCAGCAAATGTCTAACAAGATGAAAACCCGTTATGACCGCAAAATGAACAATAAAGGGATGGGATCGATGAAGGTTCACTAGTGTGGTTGCACAATCCAGTTCGCAGTAAAGGGAAATCTCCTAAGCTTCAAGCCAAATGGGACGGGCCGTACCGGATTGTGACAAAAATCAATGACGTGACCTACCGTATACAAAAAGGTACAAGAAGTGCTCCTAAAATCGTCCACGTGGATCGACTGGCGCGTTATTATGGGGCCGATAATGCTCGGGACGAGCATGTCTTAGGAGGGGGCAGTGTTACGCGCCAGAATTAATGTTGGGTACATGGCGGCATTTGCGTACTGCTAACGCCATCTAGTTTCAAGTAACGAAACATTTACGTGCTGCCATCTAGTATCGAGTAGCAGACACTTGCGTGCTGCTGGCGTCATCTAGTATCCAGTAGCAGGCATTTACGTGCTAGAACATTCTCGATGTTTAGACACCTGGTCGGTCGGGACCCGTGTGTGCCCGAACTTTCCAGAGGTTTCCATACAGGAGGGTTCTGGAAATGACTGTCGGTATATAAAGGGCGGACATCCGGCGACGGCAGTCAGTATTGAATTGGCGATACAAACGATAACTTCGAGAGCGATCTTCGACTGCGAATTATAGTGAAGTGAAGTGTTTAGTAGCGCGATTGTGTTTTATAATTAGTGTGTTTTAAAGTGATAATTAGTGTTGTGGATTAAAGTGTCAGTTTTGGTTGTTTAATCGGCTGTTTTTATTGTAACGAACCCCTAGCTCGTAACAATTACATTATGTTGAGTTATGCGCACAGAAATGTATCGGGGAGTCGATTTTTTTTCGCGATTTCAGTGTTGTACCCATAGTGAAAGTTGTTTATTCTGTTACAGTTTGTATAACTCATACCCATAGAAATAATTATATCTATGCTCCTACCACACAGCGACAGCCGTTTTCTACGGATGAAGACAATTTGGTTTATTTTGTTACTAGCTGACCCACGCAACTTCGTCTGCGTCACAATTTTCATTATTGCTCCGCTCCTATTGGTCTTAGCGTGATGATATATAGCCTATAGCCTTCCTCAATAAATGGGCTATCTAACACTGAAAGAATTTTTCAAATCGGACCAGTAGTTCCTGAGATTAGCGCGTTCAAGCAAACAAACAAACAAACTCTTCAGCTTTATATATTAAGTATAGATACCTATAGTATGGGTCATACTTCGCGTAAAAAACTCGTTTTCATTCTTTTATTTCATGCTACCATACCGTCTGAAATCTAAACAGCCCCGGATCCGGTCTATAGTTCTATACGGACAATGTAGGCAAAGCCAAAAAAACTTGGCCTTTGACAATATAAGGGCCCCAGGGTCAGTGAAAAATAATAGAGGGGGGCTATAATTGTTTTAATTGGATATTTTCGTTTTCACTTTACGAAGGTTGCCCCTTGGTAAAATTTGCTACAGGCCCCGCGCTGGCTTAATCCGGCACTGGCTGTGAGTGTGCTGAGTTGACAATTATTGTAGGTACACCACACACGTAAGTATGTCATAAGCTTAAAAACCACCAAATAGCTTTGTTGACTGTACCTACTTGCCGAAATAGGGTAAATTAATTTTAAATTTTTCAGACTACCTACTGAAAATTAATTATCTTAGTAAGTACCAGCAGATCACATTTTGACTAAGTACAATACGCGCCACGAAAGGTGAGACTTGACGAGCGTCAGTAGTGGGAAGCTTGCGCAGGTACAGTCGTGTTAAAATAGTTATCCATAATTTGTATACCTATTCAGGGTTTTTTCGATGACATTTAGATTAAAATTCTTAATAATATTATAATATTAATTACGAAATAATAAAGTTTAAGTGGTGTGTCAAGTCTCATCTTTCGTGGCGCGTATTATACACAAGCGTTCAGCTTTGGACAAACCTGAGTTAGTCGTTGTTAGGTATTTAAGGGGGTGCAATAGTAAAATCATCATCATCATAATACCACTATGGCATTAGATATCATTGCATTGCGTAATCCGCATTACGAAAGCATAAGGTTGCGTTTCGACTACAGATGTGCGAAGATACGTAACGAGGGACGGATTTTTGTTAAAAACCACTAGAATCAATTCGTATAATTATGTAGCCTCACTCAACGCAAGCGATTCGATTGGTTCTTAACAAACACATATGTCGCTACGCATCCTCGCACACCTCTGGTGGAAACGCAGCCCAAGGCTGACCGTCCACTGGGGCGGAAAGGAGAGGAGCGGAAAAATATTAACCAATTGGAATTGCATAGAATATCCGCTCCGTCAGTCTCTCAGATTTTATGCAATTCCATTGGTTTATACTTCTCCGCTCCTCTTATCTCCGCTCCAGTGGACAGTTAGCCTTAGGCGGAAAAAACAGTTATTTTCTTTACAGAAGGAAAACCACGCGCAATTCGCCTGACAGCTGTTAAGCCGGAGCTCCGGTAGCTGGTTATCTCTATAGATTACTACAATTTTACTTTTATTTAAAAATCACAGAAAGATAATGAACAGGTAATACAATGAAGATTATCTTTTCGCTACTTTTTCAAAACAGCACAGTCTGATTAGTAGTCTATTCTGTAACAACATTTTCGTATCTCGACAGTGAAATCCGAGGTGAGTTTCAAATGAAGACCTTTATGTTGTGTGCAATAAAGCTCATTTTGTGAGTTTTGTCACTCAGGTGAAACTCGATGTCGAAATAGTTGTTTACAGAATAGACTAGTAGTTGCCGATGTACCAACAAGCCAATTGTTTTTTTTAGGGTTCCGTACCCGGAGGGTAACCAACGGACCCCTTACTAAGCCTCCGCCGCCGTCCGTCCATCTGTCTATCAGTGGGCTGTATCTCAAGAACCGTAATAGGAAGACAGTTGACATTTTCACAGAGCATGTTTTTTTCTATTGTCGCTAGAACAACAAATATAAAAAAATAAATTAAATTATAAAATTTAAGGGGATCCCATATAAGAAACGTGATTTTTTACGGTTTATAACATTGATATTATGTATAAAAAACCCAAGATTCACACTCAACATCTCAAAAACGTTCGAATAAAACAAGCGCAATATGCGAGTTTCAAACAGTCTCGCATCGCTCGCCATACTGTACTGCTTTGTAAAACAACTTTAAGCGATCCGTGTAAGGTTGAATTTGCAAAAAAAAATACGCATCACTCGCCATACTGAACTGCTTTGTAAAAACAACTTTAAGCGATCCGTGTAAGGTTGAATTTGCTAAATAAATTGTTTATAGTATAACTACACACAACTCACACATGACACTTGATACATGTCAGTTTTTGACGACAGTTTCGAGTGTTGCATTTGTTCGAGACTGTGCATCTTGGGTATTTTTATATATCAATGGTTTATAAGTACTTTTTGTGTTAGAGTCCGACTCGCACTTGCTTATAGTCATTCAAAAGAGTTAAGTTGATGGGCAGCTTCCAAAATTATCATATGTTGCAAATAAATATCGCTCACAAATAAAGTTACTGGTTTGACGTCAGAGCAGCTAGTCTATTCTGTAAACAACTAATTCGATATCGAGCTTCACCTGAGTGACAAAACTCACAAAATGAGCTTTATTGCACACAACATAAAGGTCTTAATTTGAAACTCACCTCGGATTCGACTGTCAAGATACGAAAATGTTGTTACAGAATAGCACTACTGATTCGATCGATGGAGGTCAAGGACTTGTAAAATGAGGGGCCCACACTTGGTCTCTCCTTTTACCATGCCTAGTTCATATCTGATGCAATATGCGTAAACAATATTAAATAGGATTTACTATTCCAGAGACTTTGCCACCTTTTTAGGGTTCAATGGTTGTACGTTGTTTTATAGAAAACAGTCTCATAGAATTTCGTTTCACATAAAAAAAACTCGTAGTATCATTTCATAGAATATGTATAATACGTAGAATACTTACCAACTTTAAATAAATTGAAATCATAGATTTTTGTTACAAATAAAATGTAATGTTTCGATATTCATAGCATATTGTATTATAATAACAAATCAAGTATTCTTTTTATTATTATAATTATATGTTGTTAAGTTAAAACATATAAAACTTATTACCAAGAAAAACATTTTATCGAGTGACAGTTTCTAAAAGTTTGACGAAATGCATGTCCTATAAAATTACAACACCGCGTTAGCAAAAACAATGGGGGTAAATTCTAGTCAAGGAAAACTTTTCATTCGGGCCCGGTCAATGGAACCCCGCGAAGCGATGGTGGCTAATGGCGATGGGGATAAAAGACAAAACTATGCAAACATGCAAACAAGCATACACCATGCATGCAGCAAGCATGCAACATTCAGCAGGCATTCAGGCATGGTTTCTGTCACGGCTCCGGCGCTGCGGGGTTCCGGCGATCCCACGCGAATTTATCGTCGCAGATGCCTACGTGGAGTCGGTTTGTCGGTTTTACAGCGATTAGTTTCTGTCACTAATTTTGTAGCACACATGTTGATTTTTGATAGTATTTTAATTTAAGGTTAATATGCTTTTTTATAGAAGTGGCAATATGCCTAGGAAAATTATTCCAAACTAGTTGACCCACGCAACTTCGTCAGTTCCGCTCCTATTGGTCTTAGCGTGATGATTTATGATAGCCTATAGCCTTCCTAAATAAATGGGCTAACACTGAAAGAATTTTTCAAATCGCACTAGTAATTCCTGAGATTAGCGCGTTCAAACAAACAAACTCTTTAGCTTTATATTTTAGTACTAGTGGACCCGCGTAACTTCGTCTGCTCCGCTCCTCTTGGGCTTAGTGTGATGATATATAGCCTATAGCCTTCCTCGATAAATGGGCTATCTAACACTGAAATAATTTTTCAAATCGGACCAGTAGTTCCTGAGATTAGCGCGTTCAAGCAAACAAACAAACAAACTCTTCAGCTTTATATATTAGTATACTAGCTTTTGCCCGCGACTTCGTACGCGAATATCCCGTTTTTTTTTCGTTCCCGTAAGAATTTCCCATTCCCGTATAGCCTATAGCCTTCCTCGATAAATGGGCTATCTAACACTGAAAGAATTTTTCAAATCGGAACAGTAGTTCCTGAGATTAGCGCGTTCAAGCAAACAAACAAACAAACAAACAAACTCTTCAGCTTTATATATTAGTAAGTATAGATAGATAGATCGGTAAAATTCTGCCGTCTTAAAACTTGTATGCCATGAAAACAATAATATTTAATTATAATTACATTTTCAATTAAATAAAATTCCATTGAAAAATACACCGGACAAACAATATTTGTTAAAAAAATCTTTTTTACGAAAAATTATAACCGACTTCCAAAAACAAAACACTACAAAGTATAAAATAACTTTAATTTCGGAAGTCGGTGTTTTTGGTTATTTCGTTTTTTGACACCGACTTCCGAAATTAAAGTTATTTTAAACTTTTAGTGGTACCTGCGTGCCCGTTCACAGCGTACCGGCGTGATGTTGTTATGAAAATAAAACTTACTAAGTGCTTTCTTTGTAAAGATCTCGTCAATACGAATGAAATAAGCCCAAACACTTGGTAGTTCCTACACACCGATGTGGAGTTCCCTTGACTTTGTCGTCTCCATCATCAGGTCTGATCCAAACCTTCATTCTTTTGTAGTATCACCCGATATACACACGGATATCAAGTTTTTACCAGATGCGTGCCTACAATTTTCGAGAGTTGCCCTCGGTTTCTCAGGGTTTCCACCATCAGACCTTGACGTGGTGGCAATGGGACCACCTCGGCAGCATACTCTTTCATATAAAAAAGATTAATCGAAATCGGTTCATAAACGACGAAGTTATCCGCGAACACACATAAAAAAATATGTCTAAATGTACGCGGTCGAATTGATAACCTCCTTCTTTTTTAGAAGTCGGTTAAAAAATAATTCTGCTGTTTGATATGTTTGTTAAGTAAAAAATGGGATTATGAAATTCATTGAATTGTTGTGCTTCTGAGAAATATGTTTCATTCAAGTAATGCGAAACAAGGGAACACCGTAACCAGCGGAACCCTATTACTAAGCATCCGCTGTCCGTCTGTCTGTCCGTTTAACCAGTAACCAAAATTTTTGGTTAGTTTTCTTTTTTCATACATCTCTATTTGCGGGCATCCCAAAGTCACCTCCTTTATATCAACATCGTCTTTCACAAATTCAATAAACAAAAAACTTACACACCCTACTAATCTACTGTCTTTTCTTCTAAGGCAAGAAAAAACCAATAATGAATGATGACAGCTACTGTAGATAAAACGTGTTTTTTTTGCGCACAGTTCCGTTCTGCGACTAGTAACGGAAGCTTTCGGACTCAGGAACGATGAGACAGCCAAGTTTTTAGATAACTTACGGTATTCTCGTGTTATTAGCATAGATAGATTGTATGTATAGCTCGTTATGAGGTCACTGTCGCTGGCTAGTGGGCCGCATTCACACCGACCCGAGCGGACGAGGCCTTTCCTTCAATGAATAGGTAGTGAGTGACACTGAGACAAACTCGCGCAATTAAAGTAAACCCAAGAACTAAAAGAGGGCAGAACACAAGAGCGAGCGAAGCGAGTTCGAAAATTTTCGCATCCCACCTCGGATAGGTTTTATTTTCTTTTGATCATTCATAACTTTGTGGAGTGATGCAAGAAAGCTCATTAACTGAGAGAGGGCAGAACACAAGAGCGAGCGAAGGGAGCTCGAAATTTTTGACAACCTACCTCAGATAGTAATTTTATGGACTGATGCTCATTAATTGAGAAAGAGCAGAACACGAGCGAGCGAAGCAAGCTCAAAAATTATTGCATCCCACCTCGGATACTTTTTGTTTTCTTTCGATCATTCATACATAAAAAGAAGTTACTTAATGGACTGATACAAGAAAGCTGTAGAACACAAGATTCATGGACCCCGGTAAGGTTTTATTTTCTTTTGATCATCAATATCATACTTAAATAGAAGTAACTATATGGACTGATGCAAGAAAGCTCATTAACTGAGAGAGGGCAGAACACAAGAGCTAAAAAAGAAGGAGGTTCTCGATTCGACCGCGTATATATATATATTTTTTTTATGTGTGTTCGCGGATAACCGTTTATGAACCGATTTCGATTAATCTTTTTATATATGAAAGGGCATGCTGCCGAGGTGGTCCAATTGCGCCATTCCATCATGCGTGAAAAAGCGGCATCCTTACTGCAGCGCTTGCGTAACACTCGGAACAGCATCCTGAAAATGATTGTTGACGGACCCGACTGCCTCATCCAAAGACACTGGGTGAAGGTAGCCGGTGGCGGTTCCTTCATACAAGCCCAAAAGCCCGGCATGCCTTACTAAAATGCTCGATAGAGAATCAATATCAAACCCGAACTATTTAAAAGTTCGCGCGCTTAATTCTTATCAAAATAACACAAAGTACGCTTCCTATGCCACATTACTACATAACTACACATCGCGATTGTTCGCGCGCAGAGTTTCGCATTTGCAGCGTCTACATATAGCTATCTCGCTTACACGTACCGGCTTTTACCGGGCTTTCAAATACTATCTCCGTCACTTTCGCACTTATAGCGATGTGCCGTATAACGAGTTCTAAACCTTGTGCGCCTACAAATCGATCAGTATTGAAGATTAAGCCGTGCTTGCGTATGAAGTTGGACGCGTATGCGTGACCTTGTCACCTTGCCAACTCTGCAGTGTTGCCGTTTTAGCGACGTTGTGAGATCTTGGAGATTTTTAACGAGTTTGGGGACTTTTTTTAAGATTTAGCAACAATAAAAACTAGCGACTTTTTAAAATAACGAAATTAAATACTCAAGCAATATCTTAAAAATAAAAAAATTGCGACATCTAGCTAGATTTTTCATATACCTGGTGACTTTTTTTGCCTAAATGACAACACTGCAACTCTGCGTAAGTAGTTCTTGACACCGGAGTGCAACTCACTTCAGTTTTATTTGCTTGAGAGTTGAAAAGTTATGTTGTTAAAGTTTTTTGTGTGTATTCTTAGATTTTCTCAGTGATACAATTGTTTTGGTGACTTACCTACAACAATGGAGGTAATTGTACCTTGTGAGGATTTAAAATGCGTTCAAGTTTTGATTGGCGAAGATAAGGTAAAATCTTTAAACTTTGCTCAGAAAAAACAGTTAATTTCTTCATTAAAACCGACGCCTAATCTGTGTTTTTCTAGACTAGTAAATCGCATAAACGAAATTTAATAGATCAGTATATAAAACTAGTTGGATTGTTGGCTGTTCGCACACTAATAAGTTGTGTTCGTGGCCTATTTTTTTCGAATGAAGATTCCGTTTGGAATACATCTGGTTATAATGATTTAAATAACATATCTGGCGCCATTAAAAGGCACGCAAATTCCCATATACACCTGTGTGCAATGGTTTCTTTCGGTAATTTTGGTAAGCAACGAATTGAGACATCTATATCAGTTTATGAGAAAATTGCGATGATACATACGAAGGTACCTACAGACTCAGTCGAAAACTGAACTTTCTTTTTTTGAAATCGGTTAAAATTTTATTGGGCTTGCCTTATTTTGAAGGTAGCTATAGGGTTATGTAGCTAAACAAACTAGTTTAAGTATTACTAATAACACTAATATAGCATATAAGCATAATCTGTTACTAAATACTAACTCAGTACTAACAACTTATGGGCTAGTAATGTCTGAAATAAAGATATTTTTATTTTTATTTTTTTTTATTGCCACCACGTCAGGATCTGATGATGGAAATCCTGAGAAATCGAGGGCAACTCTCGAAAATTGTAGGCACGCATCTGGTAAAAACTTGATATTCGTGTGTATATCGGGTGATACTACAAAACAATGATGGTTTGGATCAGACCTGATGATGGAGATGACAGAAAGTCAAGGGAACTCCACATCGGTATGTAGGAACTACCAAGTGTTCGGGCTTATTTCATTCGTATTGACGAGACCTTTACACTGAAAGCACTAAGTAAGTTTTATTAAATAGGCCCCAGTTCATAACATAACATCACGCTGTGAATGGGTACGCAGGCACCACAAAAAAGTGAAAAATAAAAAACTTTTTTACATTAAATATAACCGACTTCCAAAGAAAACACTACAAAGTATAAAATAATCTTAATTTCGGAAGTCGGTGTTTCTGGTTTTGTTTCTTTGTTTTTTAACACTGACTTCCAAAATTTAGGTTATTTTATAATTTGTAGTGTTTTGTTTGAAAGTCGGTTATATTATTTTGTAAAGTTTTTTTTTTAATACCGGAGACTAAATTGAGAAGCGCAAATAAATGGTGAACTGAAATAGATTACAATAGCATTTTAGTCAGTTTTGACCGAAACTACGGACTTCGGGCTTAGAGAGTAGCACCTCCCCCAAATTCGTTAATTACCACCCATCGTAATGATATTCGGTGTGATGTTTCAGATCCCAATACTTCCCGAGCCCGACCCCGAATTGAAGGGCTCAGCCTTAGCTAGGAAAGCTGACCCAAAGACCTGAAACATGAACAATAACCGAGAGAAATCGTGACTACACAACAGTAAATTGCCCACAATAAATCCGCTAGAAAAACGATTAGAAATCAAAACCAACCATCGTGCAATCACACCTATAATTAAGTAGATACTTAGGTACTTTTTACTATCGCTGGAGTCACCAAGTCTGATATGTTCGCCCCGATAATTCGGTGTGATTGCAATCAAGCAGGTTGCAAACACTACAGTGACGTCGAACACAGACACCGAGTATTGCGCGGCCGCGGCCCTCAACCCGTCAGATGCGTGTGCGATCAGACGTGGACTGAACGCGCCGCTTATTTTAATAATCTTAATTTAGTTTTAGATTAGATTTAACGTAACTTAGTGTTAATTAGTGTAACAATCAATTAATGGGAATAGTTAAATAAAGGTGAGTGATTTTTTTTTGTACTGTAATGGTGCGGTGTTCGAAAGTGAACGGCGATTTCTGTGAAAACAGTTAGTTAGATGAGATTCTTGTGCCGCATGCGATGTGATCACTCTTGATCAGTTGCTGTCTTCGCCTGCATTGATGTATCTTGATGAATGTCTGTATTTAGGTACCTAAATAGGTACTTACTTAGGTGGTCCCTTGCATTTGTTTCCAAAAAGGTTTTCCTTATTCCTCGTTTGAACCAAGTAAATTTTTCTGCCGAGGTGATTGACATTGTTTTGAAATTTTTTATTTTCGGTTGATTAAACATGAGTCTACCTTTTTATATAGACACGGTTTAAGTTAGGCTTCCGTAACAGGCAGTCAAAAATCAAAAGGAAAATACAGATATTATTTACCTGTAACAGTTTCATAAGCAATCAATTAGGTAGAAAGTATTGTTGAAATGAGATTCCAATATTTAATATCTAGTTCCATAACATAGGCTGTACAACTATTTGCAAACACACTGTATTATTTCAGAATGATAGTTATTGGTCAGCAGTTGGCATATTAAATGCTTTGAGTTAAGACATCTATTTGCAGAGAAACCATTATTATATCTAGTTTAACTCACCACATAAACCAGTCTCGAGCAAAAAGAAGATCGCTAAAATGGAACGTGTATTTTGAAGTGAACGTTATTATTTTCTTTTTCACCTGCATCCTGCATAGTTTAGATTGTGCTTTGCGATATTTTCTTAGCTCTCAGACTCTGAGAGAAAGGGCACTGAACCAGTTTGCCATAAAATACAATGATGCACCTTGTAGGTAGGTACAATTAATGCACGATAGTCATTTGATATTTTATTGCCCCGGAGTTGCTATTGGAAGCACACCATTTGGGTAAGTACATATTATTATCAGAGATGAGCAACTGTCTCATAAAATAATGGTTTGGTTAGCTCATGCTGCATACTTGTGAAATACCGGAGTTATTTAATCTACTAGAAACTTCCTGCTATTGATCCAGCATGCACCCGTCTTTATCAGAAACATTCAGAATTAGGTCTTAATCCTATGCGCTAAGCATTTTCATCCTTGTTGCGAATTGCTGGCTAACTTTCTAGTGATGTGCCAGATCAAGTTCTCTTTTCTATACAACTTTAACTAGGTACGTTGTAAGAGCCCCAGGTAACCGCATTCCACCGAATTAGATGGTTCTTTAACATTCCTAATCTAGTGCAAGCTCAGCTAAACTTCTCAGACTTTTTTCTCATCTTCTAGTCACGTAAATAAACTTCTCTCATTATTCAGCTTGTACTTATTTATAGGAAATATGTAGAAAATGCAAGTTTCTTGCGGTTGGTTGCGGAATTTGCTCCAGGGTTGTGAAATTGTTCGAAAGAGTCACCGCGGCCCTGGAACGCAAAGGGTATTAGCAGTGGCGTAGCTAGTCTCAAAGGGGCTCCGTACCAAAAATTTTGGGGGGCCTTTTTTAACGATATTTTTTTTACAAAATAGGCCGGGAATGCAATCTCGATTGAGATTGGGGCTCAGGCGAGATCTCGCGAATTTATAAATAACAATACCGCGAGATCTCGAATCGCCAATTTCGAGATCTCGCGAGATTGGCAGTTTTGTGTGTTTATTCTTGAAAATAATCACAATCTATACAAATATATAAAGCTGAAGAGTTTGTTTCAGCTAGAGTTTACACCTATAAAATTCTTATTATTTTATTTCCTAATTTATTCAAATACTATTTGACCCGGGCTACTTCGTCTGCGTCACAATTTTCATTACTGCTCCGCTCCTATTGATCTTAGCGTGATGATATATAGCCTATAGCCTTCCTCGATAAATGGGCTATCTAACACTGAAAGAATTTTTCAAATCGGACAGTAGTTCCTGAGATTAGCGCGTTCAAGCAAGCAAACAAACAAACAAACTCTTCAGCTTTATATAAGCTGCAGCTTATTATGTATGGATGAAATAAACATTTATTTTTACGAATGTTTGCCCTACTAGCTAAGGACTGTCTTGGCAGGTCACGAAGGAGACGGCGGGACTAAATGTATAGCTTTGCGTCCAGACGTCGGGGCTCTTGTAGTCTGGGGGCCCGTAATATCTTTATATTAAACAACTAGCTGACCCGCGCAACTTCGTCTGCGTCACAAATTCACAATTTTCATTACTGCTCCACTCCTATTGGTCTTAGTTTGATGATATATATAGCCTATAGCCTTCCTCGATAAATGGACTATCTGACATTGAAAGAATTTTTCAAATCAGACCAGCAGTTCCTGAGATTAGCGCGTTCAAGCAAACAAACAAACTCTTCAGCTTTATATATTAGTATAGATAGATAGATTCGGCTGATCTGGCGGTAGCTACGCCCCTGGGTATTAGGAGGAACACGGAAGGGTTTTAGTCAGTAAGCGTCTGACACTCCCTTCTGTTCCGCCCAGAGCGGGAGGAGTCATTTGATGATTTGCAATCTTTAAAAAAAATGGTTTCTTCTTCATCGCCATTACACGGTATCACATCTGACATCATGTAAAACCATTAACGCTTGTCTAATAAAAAACTGCATCGTGTATCGTGAGTCAGGACGAACGGAAGCGTCTTAAGTAACTTGCCATGTGTTATGAATTATTCAAACCATGAGGATGAAGGAGTCAAAGCGAACGTCCATTCGCTTTGACTCCTTCATCCTATTCCGTTCCTTGGAAAGGCTCTTCGAATTTGTATTTTGTTGTTTGTGGTAGGTATGGCTTTTTAAAGTGATTGGGCACAGATGTTCGTGGCCTTCCGTCATCGGCCCATTTTTGCAGCGGTCTTTCGGATCCTCTGGGTCTGCTGGTTAATACACTTCATTTCTGAACGTAACTCTAGTGAAAAATTAAATTGGAACTATGCTCCAAGACAAGATGGTAATATCAACGTAGCATATTACCTACTAACTCACTACTTTAAAACTCTAGCATTAACTTTAATAGCTTTCGGTAATCGTTCGCTAGTAGACGTGTCATACTCAAGCTGCTTGTTGTGTGGCAGTGTAACTGTGAAACTTAGGTACAGCTGGCCTATATCTATTCCAAAATCAAAACTCTCGTTTCTGACAAATACCCAAATATTTTATAGACTTTTCTTCAAGTAACAGAGGCCCAGAACAATTTCCCATGCACTTATTGTAACGGATTCATCTCATCGTCTCACGTCTGACAGTCCGTCAGACATTAGGAAGAAACGTGTCGAATCAAGCTTTAAATAAATTATGTTAATAAAACGCGATCAGCATAACAATCCAATATGTTCGGTTTTAAAATCGAACGAATCTAATTTGTTTTATAAGATGAATGGTTGTTTTCGTAACAAATATAGGTACCTATTTCTTTGAACATGTCCATCACACCGTGGTAGGCAGCAGTGTCATCTTTGATACTTTGAGACAGAACCATAAAATTACCTGCCTGTGTGTTTTAGGGTTCCGTACCTCATAAGAAAAAAAACGGAACACTTATAAGATCACTTTGTTGTCCGTCCGTCTGTCTGTCAAGAAGACCCTTTGTCTCGGGAACGCGTGGAGGTATCGAGTTGAAATTAAAACCATTTACCTACTCAGGTCTAGTCCCTTGAAGCTGTGAAAGAAATCAAAGTTCTAAGTTAACGTAAAAAAGGAAACGACCTTTTTTTGCCGCAACAAACGTATATTTCGACACTCAAGAGAATTAAAATGTATAGGGTATTTCTCGTTGACCTAGAACTATGAAATTTGGCAATTAATAACGTCTTATAATACAAGTATAGGAAAAAGTCTAAAAACTATACATTTGTTATGAAATCATAAAAATATAGTCCTTAACAAAAGTAATAAAAATTCCTACACATTTGTACGGAACCCTCAGTGGGCGAGTCCGACTCGCACTTGGCCGGTTTTATTTCATAAAATTATTTTTTTTCAAGGGAACAGTAATCAGCTGCTCCTTAAATTTTATCGAAAAAAGTTAGCTGTACTAAACAGCAGAATATTTTTTTGGTTCTAGCATAAAATGTGCCTTTGATTGACCTACCCTCTGGAAAAAATTTGGATAGTGGTACAAAAATCACATCGAATTAGAAGCAATTAACCACAAAGTAATTTTCCCAAATTCAGTAAGTTACCAGCTTATTAGCAAAAACAACTGTATCTTAACGCCTGCATAATATTAGCTCCTGAATGCATTTCTATATGCGTTTGGGGTGCATGAACTCAATTACGCTGCGGTACAGGACGTTGTAAAAAAAGCAAAGCAACATGGAGTCTTTATACCCTTGCTCCTTGCAAGCGAAGCTAGTAATTATGGTTAACGTTACTTAAATCATGGGTTTTTCCGTTCTTTCGGTATTTTGAAGACGTTTAGCGAAGAGCCGATCCGTTGTATTATGACTAAAGGCTTTCTGAGAAAATTGGGGGCCAAAGGCCCTCTTTTTGCGTAACCATCTTATAACGTGTGTCTTATTTAGCTTCCTGTTTGCATTGTACACAGGCCTTAAGTAAACTTGCGCCTAATACATTGCTATTGATGAGGCATTCTGTAATCCCGTTTTTAGTTCATTAACGGGCAAAATTTTAGTAATGCGCTTTCTCTCATCTTCTTTACAGCATCTCCATGACATGTTCTGGTTGAAACTTCTTGTTCTTTGAATTCCTACAGCCATAGAATGAAGACAAAACACGAAAGCTACTTGCAAGAGAACTTTGTGAGGAATTTAAACCTACGTAGGCAAGTAACTATAAAACTGTAGAAATGTAGCCTTGCCAAGGAACTGACTTGCTCACATAGGTACCTATACGACTGCATGTACCTACAGGGTTATTTTTAATGACGTTAATGCGGAAAAGATTCTAAGAAAACAATATTATTTGCACGCTTCTTAAGATAAAGCTAAAAGCCGTTGTTGATAAATTGTTTAGCTCATCATTTTGATAATTGACCAGCTGATGGACGCACAAGCGGTATAACGAATCCGTATTTATTTCCGATAAAGTAATTACACTCATATTTATCAATATTTTAATCACGACTATGATGGTATCATGGTTTGTTTAATTCTTCATACCATGACGTAATTTGATTCGGCTATCATGGAACATCCTCTTTGGATTACCTAATTTTAATTATGATTCATCTAGGATTTTTCTTACGGATTACATTCCCTGGTCGAGCAGTGTTATTGATTTTTTTTGTTTCAGGAATTTCTGTGTGTTTTGTTTTGTGGTAATAAACTCACGGAGGCAGATCAAGCCTTGTCGTTTGGCTTGAACCGCTGACGGTAGGTTGGGTTAGGCTTAGGGTAGCAAAGTAGCAACACTATAAAGCACATAAAAATATTTAGCTTAACGCATAACAAGCCTTCTTAGATAAGTTGTAGACTACCAAAGATAATATACACCCCCCCGGAACCGCCAATGCTCATGTCCTATTTTACGGGACGTAACTGGCCAATCGGGGCCGTAGATAGGTAGAAGATACCTACTACTACTTCTGGCTAATACTTTGGAGAAAAGTAACAGGCGTGATAATATTTTTTGTTATTTAAACCTATCATTTTCAGATTTCTGCTATTGGATGCCTTCCATTCAACAGTGCTAAATGTTACCTAGTGCGACATCGCTAACGCCTATGTTTATATGGCTCTCTAAACTAAGGTCATGTGGACAGTACAAGCCCTTTCATTTGAACGCGTCCGTGGCTTAGAAGTTAAATTGCGACAAAATACTGCCATCTTGGCAAAGATTGTCCTTTGCAATTGTGCAAGCGCAGCTCTTTGATGCGCATTTAGCAACTGCAGTCTAATTGCCGGCAGTTGACAACAATCTGGCGAGATTTTGCCTCTTAGATTTTTTAGGTGGCTTAGGTAACCTACTATTGATAACACAATTATTTAAAGAAGATTAGTTACAGACTACCTACGTATAACATCAAAATAGTAACTAGTACCTATAATTTTATGCAAGTGGGCACACTTTGTATTTGTAACCGAGGAGGAATATAGACGTCCAAGGCCGTTATGGAGCCGAGATACAGTGAATGCCCGTTCCCACTATGACGGACCGTCTGTGTTCCCGATCCCACTAAAGAGACGGATATGCCTGTGCTGTGGCAGTACATTTTATATGATACTGTTCACATTGAGACGGATCCGAGAAAAAGGACGGATCCGGGATTTAGACGGACGTTTTGTCACTGCGCAAGAGCGGGACGGATGTAGCGTGAGTGTGAACGAATCTGCCGATCGTTACCGCCGTCTTCCATTTAAAAAGATGGTCCGTCTAAGTGTGAACGCGCGCTAATGATGCATCGAACCAAAAGCCCAACGGCCATGCAAAATATTTTTTAAAGGAAACTTATGCACACTGCAGCTATAAATAACCAGAATGTCCTCACTTCAAAAACCTTTAAGGTCGATTAAAAATATAAAGGCTTCCATTTGCACTCAACGACCGATAATTATCGCAATTAATGGCTCGGCCTCAATAAACCACTAATTAACAAACATTCGATCAATCAACGTAAAGATTCGCAGTGCGACGTGATCTTAATAACGATGTTCTTAAGTGACTCACGAAGGCTCAGCTGGCTAATAACCCATTGTTGTAGATCAAAAGAATAGGGACCTAATGCATTAGGAAGTGGGTTATGTTTGAGTTGTAGATGCAAATTGCAAATCTTCTTTGACTAGAGGTTGCAAATTAAGATGTGATGCACGGCGTGTCTGTGGCAACAAGGCCCACAGCATGGCGCTGATTTTCAGTGGTCGCCTAAAATATGACGGAGATACAGATTTAAAAGTCAAAGTCACTCAAAGGGCAATGGAGAGGGCCATGCTTGGAGTTTCCTTGCGTGATCGAATCAGGAATGATGATATCCGCAAAAGAACCAAGGTTACCGACATAGCCCGAGGATCGCCAAACTAAAGTGGCAGTGGGCAGGGCACATTGCTCGCAGAACAGATGGTCGATGGGGCCGAAAAGTTCTGGAGTGGCGACCGCGTACCGGAAGACGTAACGTTGGAAGGCCTCCCACAAGGTGGACCGATGACCTGGTGAAGGTCGCGGGTAGCCGATGGATGCGAAACGCACAGGACCGGTCGTTGTGGCGACGCTTGGGGGAGGCCTATGTCCAGCAGTGGACGTCTTTCGGCTGATATGATGATGACAGATTTAAATTTATTTAGAAGTCATTTAATAGATGACCCAATAACAGGCTGGGGCCTGTTATTAGGTGAATGAAGGTACAACTTGGAACAGATTCCGCAGTAGGTAAACTCAAAATAAATACTCTTAGCCATTTCTAGAGCTGCTTTAGGGTATGCAATAGTTAATACTACAGTTTAGAAGAGTCGAGAATTCGTATCTGCTAGGGAAAATAACCCATAAAGGAGAAATTTAATCTTATCTACATACACTGTGTGCATCACGAAATTTGAACCGGTTTTACATTGGATACTGTTCCTTAATTCAATGAAACGTAGAAAAAACTAAATTAGTAGCCAATAAATTCTTCACAAGGCAAACTGAATAATATGCCTCACCTGTCTATAACGGTAACGCAATTAAAAGCGTTGCGTGCATGGTGCACCTGACTTTGAAATGAATATACCTACGAGAATAACGGCTCTTAAACATGGCCATTATCAACCATATCATAACTACTCACACAACTTTTGAGTAGTAGCTAGTATTTTTTTGTAAACGAGTTTTTATTTTTCACTTTTTATTGGTTCACATGTGCTTACCCCTTCACAGCGTACCGGCGTGATGTTATGTTATAACTGGTGTAAACGATAGACAGACATGAGATTTCCGCAATCCCGGCCCATTTGCTATCATTTATTGAGGAGTTCCGTTGACCATCTCCGAAGTTCTTCATCAGATCTTTACCAAATGAAATGGGACCACTCTGAGAAAGTACTTTTCCAAAAACTACCCAAATCGCTTCAAGTGTGCCTATAAAATTTGAAGAGTTCCCTTTATTTTTCCCGGATTTCATAATCAGATCCTGACTTGATGATCATGGGACCACCTGGGAAGTACACCCTTTCCAACAAAAAAAAATCCAAATCGGTCCAGCCATCTTCGAGTAATCGGGGAACATACACAAAAAAAAGGTCCGACGAATTGAGAACGTCCTCCTTTTTGAAGTCGGTTTAAACTTTAAAGTAAGGAAACCCTCTCACTTTTAAGCCGTAGGTACAACAATATCCTTGTTTTCGCCGAAAATAGATTCCGGCGTGTGTGCTTTTTATGATACGCCGCCCATTTGACGAATGATGGAATGTTAGAAAACACATTTTGAAAAATATCTACGGAAAAGAAGTTGTTTTTAGTTCTTTGTAGAAGCAATGGTCGCCGGTTTCAGAATTACCTGTGTGTTTGGAATTAATTTTGAAAACACAAACTAAACAATTTACATTTTTTATAGAACAAACAACAGTCAAAATGCCGCGATTCAAGACAATACTGGTGACGGGTGGCGCAGGCTACATCGGCAGCCATTGTGTGGTGGACCTCCTTCAAGCTGGCTACGACGTTGTGGCCATAGACAACTTCGCCAACGCCGTGGGCGATGATGATGGCTCACCGGCTCTGCAGCGGGCGGAACAGATTACGGAGAAGAAGATACACTTTTACAGAGCAGATTTGCTAAATAAGTCCCAGATTAATGACATATTTGATAAGGTAAGTTTGTTTTAGTAACTAACTGCTTTTTTTCCTTATGCTTCTGCAAATAAAGACCGAACAACTCAAATAGCCAGGCCCTGATTTGACTTTGAGCGCGAGATTTAAAATCACTCATTCAAGGAATGATCACGGCTAAATAGAAGTTGATCGACCTTTTGCCTTCCACGATTCTACGACACGATACCATGAACTCCTCAAACTCAAACTCAAACATTTTTATTTGTGGAACATAGGTAAACAAACGATGTTAAAATGAATAAAATAAGCGCTATGTCTTGCCGTCAGCGGCGTACAAATATTCTGATTATACTTTTGCCAATTAAACATAAAATATAAAACATTCAAAATTAAGAAATAAAATCAATTACACCAATAGAAAAAAAAAGAAATTCATCGTCACATAATCATTAGTTTACATTAATTAAAATAAAAAATAAAAATTAACCAAATAACACAAAATTAAATTAAATTGAAATAAACTCTAAATTAAATTAAACAATGAAATTATAATTACAATTTGTCTTCCAGGTACTCATTGACTGTATAGTAAGCTTTCTCGCCGAACAAATTTAGAAGAGCCCTTTTGAAATGGTGTATGCTGTCAAGATCTTTTATTGTAATGGGTAACTTATAATATAACTTGGGTGCCATTCCCAAAAAGCTCTTTGAGTACCTATAGTGCAGTCTTGTGTGGAATAGCACATATCTCCCTATTGCGTCGTTTAGATCTAAGTGTTTGAAATAAATGCAAGTTTGATTTTGCGAATATTTTCCTCGTCGTCGTTAATAAAGATACTCCTCGTTAATAAATATAGACCCTGCTATCTGACTCTTACCACCTTCCCATTCACAATAGAACTCCATAAGGTTATAATATGAACATAACCAAAGATAATTTTACTTGCAGCACCCAATAGACTGCGTGATCCACTTCGCTGCGCTGAAAGCCGTCGGGGAGTCCATGCAGCAACCTCTACTGTACTACCAGAACAATTTGCTTGGCATGCTCAATTTATTGGAGGTAAGGAGTATTCTTATAAAAATTAACACGAATGAAGTCGAAAATATGGAGGGTATTGCAGAGCTAAATAATGTGAATCCTTAAGCTGCAGGCCTTTAATTGTGTTTTTGACTTGAATGTACCCTGGCGGTTGGGAGTGTCATGCTCACTCAAAAGTATAGCTGATGGTGGCGTATGCGTTGGATCATTTGGCTCCCTTCAAAATGGTCGAGCCGAATGGTGCTAGCGCATGCGTCATGTTCGTGAACGGGCGCTGTCAGTTGGGACTGGTCATTTCTCAGCTGCCATGGTTTATTTTAAATATTTATTATTTATTTATATATGCTTTATTGTACACCAAATTTAAAAATACGTACACAAAATCTTAAACTAATGGCATACAATTGGCGGCCTTATCGCATTCCGCGATCTCTTCCAGGCAGGCTTTGAATTGTTCCTTTTTTTCCGGAAGCTGTTATCCTGCTCGTCTTTTACATCGTTCTCACATATACATGTATAATTTCAACATGATGTAAACAAAACTGTGTGTATTATTTTTAAAAGAGTGTCCGTGGAGTTTCTTCCACGTTCTTCTCCATAGAGATCTCGCTTTGGAACGTGCAAATAGCTTCATCTTTTTGGACCGACCGACCTTGACAATTCAAAAGTGCCTGTAAATGGTTTATTTCAAATAAATAATTTGAGTTTGTATTGCCAATTTCACTATTTATTTAGTTAGGAGTTTTCAAGTCTAGGTAATCCCGGTAGATCGCTTCACCAGCCCACTTGCTATGGGTGGAGTTTTATACGAGTACAAGGTGTAACTGGAATGATTACTGAAAATCTCTTCAGAGGTCATCTATATCTATACTTCTATATCTATACTTATACTATCTACACTAATATTATAAAGAGGAAAGATTTGTTTGTTTGTTTTTTTGAAATGAATAGGCTCCGAAACTACTGGACCGATTTGAAAAATTCTTTCAGCAATGGATAGCTACATTATCAGGGAGTAACATAGGCCATATTTTATCCCCGTACTCCCACGGGACGGGAACTACGCGGGTGAAAGCGCGTGACGTCCACTAGTCATTATATAAAATAGAAAAGTTCACTAGACATCGCAAAGTGCTGCTAAGTTATTTTGTTGAAGATTTAATTTAGTAGTTAGTTATAGACTAGAGTGTACTCAGGTTAGACGAACTAAAATGTGCTTAGCTGTGTTTTTCGCGATTTAAGGATTGTTTGGGAGTTGTTCACAATGATTAATAATTACAATGATGATTTACACATATTTCAATTAGGGTAAGGTATACCTTGTATAGTGCATCATGAAATACTCACATGGTAGATAAAGATGAAAAAGTCCGCCAGATCTTTATCGCTATCATGTTTACGAAGTAGCAATACCTAAATATGTATAAATATTAAATGTTTTGTTAAGTGATAAAAAACCTGAGTAATACAGTTTAAAGATGCTTATCTGTTTTGATTTTAAATTGATAATGACGGGAATCTAAATTGATTTTAAATGTACCTAATAAGTAGAATAAAATATATATATTCTTATACAATTTGCGTAAAATGATCTGAATAGCGCTGATTGTCGGAAATACCTACAGATTAATAATTAGGTACATACGTAATTACCTACGTAGATACTTTCATTTAATTATCAATTTCTTATCAAGTTCTGGCATTGCTTTTGTTTGAACTATCAATTATAATAATCTTTTTTCAAAGAGGAAAGTAGTTGTTCGAAACTATACCTTGTGCATTCGCGACCTAGATTTTTATCTATGCGTTATATTGGGTCTTTAATATTCGAACGACTGCTCGCTTTTAATTTACGAAATTAATGCAATCAATTCGAATATGAATAAATAAGAATACATTTATTAAAAGAAAATGAGATTAAAAATTGCGTGTTATACAGGAGCGTTCAGTTTCTTTACATATTTAATCTATGAGAATTTTCAAAGACTTCCTGCATTAGGCTAGGCCTGTCCTGCAGGAAGCTTTGAGGATTCCTTTTACGATTAGGTGCACTTTTTAATTAATATACATTACTAGTTGACCCGCGCAACTTTGTCTGCTACGCTCCTATTGGTCTTAGCGCGATGATATATAGCCTATAGCCTTCCTCGATAAATGGGCTATCTAACACTGAAAGAATTTTTCAAATCGGAACAGTAGTTCCTGAGATTAGCGCGTTCAAGCAAACAAACTCTTCAGCTTTATAGATTAGTATAGATAGATAATATTAACTTAGAAGTAAAACTAGATAATAGGGAATATGCACGAAAAAAATATTTATTATCTTTACAGTTTATCTTAAAATATACACAAATAGAATACTAACAGTGAAAATAGAATCAAAATTGCTCGAAAAACAAACGAGATATAATTATTTTAAACAAATGTATCTGTCCCTCTCGCGAAAACGCTGTTTTCTATAGCAACTGTATAGGCGCCAAGAACTTTGACGTCACAATTCATATCGGACTTCTCTTTCTAATTGTAAACTTTGAAGCTTTATAACTTCATCGCTGATGAAGGTATTTAAAAAATAATTTCATAATTGTTTATTAGAGTTAATAAGTATTTCATTTTGCAAATAAAAAAATAAGAATAGAATAGAATAGAAAACATTTATATTCCCTATTTTTTTTAAATAAAATCGCATGCATATTCCCTATTTTTTTTAATGCCTATGTTAATTAATGAAATATGAGATCACTCACAATAAGTGTTTTATAAAATTTTCTGTGTTGTCGTATGTCCAGTCTATCAACTCTTTGGTCGAATTCGAGTCTCCTTACTCTTCTATTTTTGGATAAGGTAACCCCAACTCATTTAGTATCAGAAAATGTGTTATAAATGCTTAAAAGCTAGCTGCCGGTCGATTCTGTCTGTTCTGTGTAAACTTAGGCGAAGTGAGCATCGATGAAGTGACTTGTCATTCCATCGATTTTGTATTGATTCACAGCTCAATTCATATTCACTTCACCTAAGCTGACATGGAGAGTTACACAATCGCACTCCTGGACCTACTACATTGCACATGGCTTTTTGGAGAACCTACATAAACAATCTGTTGAAGTTACTAAGTATACCGGTTCAGTCTTACTTACCTACTACTTACTATGTTTACCTAAACGGTTCGCACTCCGGCCGGCGCCGCTTTTACCGATATTACCATAGAAATATAAAAAAAACTTATTTATTATATCTATGGATATTACAATGCTCCATAAGATATTATGACATCACTCCTCACTCTTCTATTTTTGGATAAGGTAAACAAACTCATTTAGTGGAAGAATCAGACAATCTGTTATACTTAAATTCTTAAATGCCACCTACCGGTCGATTCTGTCAGCATTTAACTATGTAAACTTAGGCGGAGTAAGCATGAAATGAACTGGTATTCCATCTAGTTTGTATTAATTGACAGCTCACTTCATATTCACTTCACCTAGCTAGCTTACACGGTGAGAATCGCACTCCTGGACCTACTACATCACTGGCTTTTTGGAGAACCTACATACACAATCTGTTGAAGTTACTAAATATACCGGTTCAGTCTTACTGCTAGTCAGGTTTATCTAAACAACGGTTCGCACTCCAGCGCCGCCAATAACGATGTTACAATGCTCCATAAGAAGTTATGGACGCTTACCGTTACCCGAAGCTTGTACTCTACCTACAAATATTAATATTTGTAGCCTTTTTCCAACTAATTTGGGGTCGGTTTACAGTCTAACAGGATGCAGTTGAATACCAGTTTTTTACAAGGAACGTAGATAACGAACTATATCGGGGTCGACTTCCATCGACACCAAGATTGTTGGCAATCTATACTTAATATATAAAGCTGAAGAGTTTGTTTGTTAGCTTGAACGCGCTAATCTCAGGAACTGCTGGTTCGATTTGAAAAGTTCTTTCAGTGTTATATAGCTCATTTGTCGAGGAAGGCTATAGGCTATACGGAAATTCCTACGGGAACGGGAAAAAACGGGATATGCGCGTACGAAGTCACGGGCAAAAGCTAGTCATTTATAAAAGGGCAGGCAGATGATGCCGTTTCACCTTGCCTTTGCTAACTTTTTTTTATTTTGTTCGTTTGTCCTGAAATTACGTGTCAGTTTAACTTTGAATTTGTGCCAAATAACCATATTTTCTTGCTCGTGAAGGAATCACATAGTTTTTACCAAAACCTTCCTAAAAATGCATAACTTACCTTTCCAGATAATGCGATCACACAACTGCTATCAAATGGTGTTCTCATCGTCGTGTACTGTGTACGGCGAGCCCAAATACCTGCCCATCACTGAGACCCACCCCATTGGCAACATCACCAACGTGTACGGAAGAACCAAATATTTCATCGAGGAGATGCTCAAAGACCTTAGTGCTGCTGATGAGGTAAATATTCTGTGTAATCGCTAATATTACTTAATGGTTACGAGGTGGTGTTGGGTCATGTTTTGGGTAGTTTCAACATTTCCACACTAGTTATAAGGTTGTTTTACTCCGAATTTTGGGCCGGCTGTGTATTATGCATTTTCTTTTTGATATCTCTCTGCAAACGGACGCAGGCACATTGGGGTGGCCCATGCCAAATTAGATGCGGAGTTTAAATGCTAAGTTCCAAATGACTAATAGCAGCGGCGTGCGGTAGGTGCAAGCCAGCAGGACTCCCTAGTCCCTATACACGGTGTCATTTTAGTCTCGCTAGGCTCTTATATCATCTATACTAATATATAAAGCTGAAGAGTTTTGTTTTGTGCTATATATCATGTTCATCACGCTAAGACCAATAGGAGCAGAGCAGTAATGACAATTGTGACGCAGGCGAAGTTGCGCGGGTCAGCTAGTTTACGTTATAAAATACTAATAGGTTAAAAAAAGTTTTGATCTTGCTGAGCTAATTCTTTCAGAGTTAGATAGCCCATTTATCGAGGAAGGCTATAGGCTATATATCATCACGCTAAGACCAATACGAGCGGAGCAGTAATGAAAATTGTGACGCAGACGAAGTTGTGCGGGTCAGCTAGTACTAATATATAAAGCTGAAGAGTTTGATTGTTTGTTTGCCTGAACGCGCTAATCTCGGGATCTACTGGTCCGATTTGAAAAATTCTTTCAGTGTTAGATGGCCCATTTATCGAGGAAGGCTATAGGCTATATATCATCACGCTAAGACCAATAGGAGTGGTGCAGTAATGAAAATTGTGACGCAGACGAAGTTGCGTGGGTCATCTAGTTTAATATAATAGCACAGAATTCAGTACAGAAACAGCACAGTGCAGTGGGTCGGCGCGATAGCGATGATTTATATGGTGTTTTCTTTTAACCAGTTATTACATAATTATGCTGGTCTATGCTGGCTTGCACCTACCGCACGCCACTGACTAATAGGTACCTAACTATATTATATATTTAGGTTTATAAAATCTCAGTTGTTTGCCTAAAATCTACTTTAGATGATTGTATACAGAAATTGGTATTTATTTTTATTAGAAATCCATTACTATGCACCAAACAAATCACTGGCTTGACAGAAAGTATTACATTTCTTTTAATTTTCCAAATTCTATTTTGCAAAGAACCAATTACTGCATTAGTTTCTCAAACCGTAAAATAGCTTTTACTTTAGACGGAAAATGTGTTCTAGTAAACAGTCAACAGGCAAATGGTGAATGAGACCGCTTTCTAAATGACAAGTCTAGCCGGTGTGATTCAATACCGGTCCCGTTGGCCTACTGCCTGAATGCCAAGGTCGACAGCCGCCTATAAAACTGTATCGTCCGCGGAAATTATGTCATTTCGATGATACCAATCACTTTTTTAGGGTTCCGTACCTCAAAAGGAAAAACGGAACCCTTATAAGATCACTTTGTTGTCCGTCCGTCTGTCTCGAGAGCGCGTGGAGGTTTTTATTTAAAGTAATCTGTAGCTACAAAATTGTGCGGAACCCTCGGTGAACAAGTCCGACTTGGCCGGTTTTTTTGAAATAATGTCTTATTTAAATTCATGTATTTAATCAATCTGTCGCTAGTAGTGGTAATTTATTGTTTTTGGTTTTGATATTTTGATCGATATATAATTATGGTTTATAAACCATAAACGTCGCTCGAAATTCATAGTTTTCTTTAGGGTTCCGTGTGTACAAATGAAGACTGAGACTCGCGTGTGTCTTGCCGTCTCACAGCCAATTTGCTCCGAACTCACTGGACCGGTTATTTTATATTTTCACAAAAAAAGAAACTAAATACTTAGACCTTATAATAACAGGAACAACGAAAGACGCCATGATTTGTTCGGAACCCTTTGCGCTCGAATACGACTCGCACTTGGCCGGCTTTTCCTGAACGACAGTTTTCCCTACTCTAAAGCCTGGTTTTCACTGGCCAAGTTTCTAACCACCCAGTTGTGAGCAACTGTACATTCTGCTGTCTATACAGTACTGTCACTTTCCCGACGTGATCTCACTACTGGGTCTGCATAGGAGACAGCAGTACACAGCTACTGTGTTTCTGGTCTAGTGTTTCTGACCCATTGCGTTTTCACGAGGCAAGCAAAGTAGCTGATCAGTGCGATATAATTAGAAAAAATATACGAATACTGGCATAACTCTTAGTGAACATGTGATGGAAATGCTCAGCCAGAAGAAAAATCTGACTGTCCAGGCGTGCACTGTCCTTCGGCACTGACCGGCCACTGTCTATTTTCTTTTGTATGGAGCGAGTGACGACCCAGTAGCTGTCCTTGTGGGAGTGGGGGAAGGTCAGTGGACAGTAGAAACAAAACATTTTGAAGTAGCTGACCGACAGCAACTGACCGGTCAGTACTGGTTCAACGTTGTTTTCACGGACCTAGTAGCTGACAGTAACTGTCCTTCACTGTCCGCCAGTTACTGGGCCTGTGAAAACCAAGCTTTATTCTAAGAGGACTTAAACAAGCTGTTTGTCTTTTATTCACACCTATCTGACTTCGCTTACTGATTTCCTTAAGTAGTAGTCACTAATGTGGAATACAATTTTGTCAACTTCCATCAAGTATAATGATGAGATTCGTTTTCTTCCCCAGAAATGGAACATTATCTGCCTGCGCTACTTCAATCCAGTGGGTGCTCATCCTTCAGGCCTGATTGGCGAAGACCCTACGAAGGAGTTCACCAACTTGATGCCGTTCATGGCTCAGGTTGCCCTCGGCAAGAAACCTGTGCTCACAGTCTTTGGAAACGATTACAATACCCCTGATGGAACTGGTAAGCAATCACGAGCTTTACGTATTTTTACAGAAGGATTAGAAGAGGCTTGACTATCAACCTAAATTAAATGCTAACTTATAATATTACGGGCCGTACCCGGAACGTGGTGGTCTATCACAACGTGGCGCGTTGGGGCGACATGTGAACGAGTTCATATAAAATGTAGGTGATGTTCACATGTTTTTTTGAGCTCCTGGCTTACGACGGTTCGTTCACGTCCCGGGCACCGCCAGGATATTGTGTGGATAAACCTACATTCTTCATTCAAATTTCTAATCGGGACAAACAACGTCACAATGATACTATATTTTGATACTTTGACAAGGAAGTATTCCTTGATTAAGAACTAATACATTTTCGCCTTTGGCAACACTTAAAAATTCAAGGCAAAATCACTAACCTGATCCATCTATCAGAAATAAATATGTCTAATTTCAGGTATCAGAGACTATATCCATGTCATGGACCTGGCTAGCGGACACGTCGCGGCACTGAACTTGCTCGGCAACAACCACGTTAAACTAAAGGTAACAAACATTGATACACTGAACTTGTTTTGTTATTAACTCAGTTTCTATGCCCGGGTGGCCCTCGGAAAAGCACATAGCATATAAGCATAATCTGTTACTAACTCATCACTTACAACTTATGGGCTAATTAATACGTCTGAAATATTTTTTTTTTATTTTTCTCTTATAAGAATGTGAATAATTTTCTAAAAGCAGACCCTGCGAAGAATTTGGCTAGAACAGAGGAGGTTTAAGTGGACCGTATGACCACCATAACAATACCACTCTTTTCTCCAGACAATGGAATATGCCACAGACAGACCCAAAAAAGATCGACCGCACTTTGCCTTAAAAACGACCTTCATCATTTTCAGGTATACAACCTCGGCACAGGCAGAGGCGTATCAGTCAAGGAGCTAGTGGACGTGTTCGAAAAGGTGACCGGCACGAAGATACCGTTGAAGTACGTGGCCAGACGACTGGGCGACATCACCGCTATGTGGGCGGATGCCACGCTAGCTAAGGAGGAGTTGGGCTGGTCTACTAAGTTGACGGTTGAGGAGATGTGTGAGTATTTATATTGCAGTTTATTTTGAGGTATTCTACCAATTAATGTCCTATCGAACATCAATATATAGAGTACTAGTTAACCCGCGCCACTTCGTCCGCTCCGCTCTTATTGGTCTTAGCGTGATGAATTGATGATATATAGCTCATTTATCGAGGAAGGCTATAGGCTATATATCATCACGCTAAGACCAATAGGAGCGGAGCAGTAATGAAAATTGTCGCAGACGAAGTTGCGCGGGTCAGCTAGTAGTTAGATATATACCCTCGCGGACTTTTTCGTAGATATTGATGTCCTCTATAAAAGTACATCACTTTGGTCTATTGTCAATAGTTTCCGCAGCGTACGCGATGTAAGGGTCTTTCTTGGCATTTTTTTTCACACCCTGGGTTACATACGAAGTTTTCATACGGATCCCTAATTTTTTGAAAATATTATATAGTCTATGTTCATCAGGGATAGTGTAGGATTCTAATGGTAAAAGAATTTTTGAAATCGGTCGAGTGGTTTCGGAGCCTATTCATTACAAACAAACAAATCTTTCCTCTTTATAATATTAGTGTAGATTAATGTAGATTTTATTGAAAAAATCTAATAAGTCATTCAGATAAATTTCCAAAAAAAGTTAATCACATATTTTTTCTATTTTACTTAAAATAATACCGGCCAAGTGCGAGTCGCACTCGCACACGAAGGGTTCTGTACCATAAACCTTAATTTTTATTATTTTTTGTTATAGCGGCAATAGAAATACACAATCTGTGAAAATTTCAACTAACTATTACGCTTCTTGAGATACAGCCCGCTGACAGACAGACAGACGGACGGACGGACGGAGAGCGGAGGTTTAGTAATAGGGTTCCGTTGGTTACCCTTCGGATACGGAACCCAAGACGATACAGCGTTGAAAACACGCGTAACGTGACGTCACATCGCTGGTAAAAATTGTACCGTCGCGCGTCGTAGTGACGTCACGCGTGTTTTCAACGCACTTCGAACGCGCATGTTTATGTCTCTTGAACTTGCAGACTAGTGTGTTTAGAGTATGTGTTTCCATCGTTATAAATCAACAGTCACAGGAGTACAATTTCATCATCATCTCCCTGCCCTTATCCATGTTACTTGAGGTCGGCTTGGGGTCGGTTGTTAGAGGCCCTTGAGGCGGTTAAGAAACTCTGATACTAGGGTGTGTGTAGGGTCGTTGGACCTTACTGCCCACACGATAAGAAGAAGGCGCAACACGTACAATTTAATGTTTCTTTTTTTTTTCTAGGCACCGACTTCTGGCGATGGCAGACGATGAACCCCGACGGGTACCCGAAGAAGAGCAAGAAGACAAGCGTCATCGTCACCGTGAACGGCAACAGTTAACGTGCATCTCATATCCATTCTTATTATTTATAGCTCATATTAATAAATTAGTAACTATACCTACTATTTATATCACGTTGTTTCATTGCCCTACAATTATGTTCCAAAAAGTGGGAGGTAGAATTTCATCAGCGTACTGTTTTGTTTTGGATGCGAAATCATCAAATGACTCCGCTCTGGACAGAGCGGGAGTGAGTATCAGCCTGACTTAAACCTACCCGTGTTCCTTGAAATGCCCTTTGCGTTCCCCAACCTTAGCAGATAGTGTTTTTGAAAATTTACTTTAAAACTTACATTTAAAGTTCATTTTGCGCTACAACTTCATTCATCCTTACTAATATTATAAATGCGAAAGTAACTCTGTCTGTCTGTCGCGCTTTCAAGTCATTTCGTCAGATATTTAAGTGCAGATAACATTAATCAGCAATGTGTCGGTAATGAAGAACTAGGGATGTGATCAGTTGCGGATGTTATGGGAACCTATAACATCCGCAACCTTAACGATTGCCTTCGTTTCTGAATGAAGAGATTGAGGGTTATGTCAGACCTGCAGCATTTTCTGAACACCCTTGCCTACTACGTTCCTTTTAACATACCAGAGATTCAGTGGAATACCAGTGACCACGGGCGTGGCTATAGCTCCCGTAAGGGGTCCGAAGGTCCAAAAATGTACAAATATGCTAATTTTGGCCCGGGTTTCACGCAGAATTTTGAACTTCAATCTCATTCGACAGTGCTAGCAATTACATATTTTGGGTCCGGGTTATACGTGCGATCCTTCCAATATTTATAAAATATTTTTTTATATTCGTCGTAGGTATGCTAAGAGGGAGATGCGGACCCCCTAAACACCCTCCTGGGGCCCACGTCATAGTAGGGCCCATGGGCCCTACTATGACGTGCCAATGCAATCATGATTTCATTGTGAAAAAGGGATAGGCCTAAGCATCTGGCTATCCATCTACCTCCCATACCAGAATCAAGATTGTTTTAAGACATTACAGTAACATTATCACAGTCTTAATATTTTATCCACGTAATTGGGTTCCGAGAATATCAGCAGCAGTGAGAGATTGATTCAACAATAAAAATATAATTTTGTATACCTGTCTTTCTTTATTTCTATTTAAATAACTTCTTCATACAAAGAATCATGTTGCCATTTCAGTGGTTCGTAACCAACACTGGTGGTTTTAGGCAGTAGATATCTTGCAAACAGTTCTAGTGTTTGAGGATTTTCTGTGTTCACTAAGGGAGTTAGAATATCTGAAACAGGATAAATACGAAATATAGAAAAACTTGTTTAAACCTCCATAAGTTTGAGAAACCTCCATAGTTGGAACTCATGCTTAGGTCCCGACACTTTAGCACTGAATTACCTCTGTTAGTGGGACAAAACAAACCTCTATATCTGAGATTAGTTCTTTCAATTTTATCGTCATAATAACCTTTTTGTGTACCGTTTTGTTTACTAATTCTTATTCTACCCGCAAATTCCGCACTTGGCTAATTGTGTAAAAGTGACCTCCAGTTTTAGTTTGGTTTTGCTATCGTCCGGATGTTTATTTGAAAATGTTTAGAAAATACGTTATTTTATTTAATAATTCCACCTCTATAACTGTAATAACCTCTGTTTTCATCTCTATTACTGGAAAACTCTGTAAATCGGACAGATATTTATTTATACCTGGATATCTGAGACACTGGGTAAGTGGAATAACTCTTTAAGTGAGACAAATTTGCAGGTCCCTTAAGGACCCATTTATCCAGGTTTCACTATAATATCATGAGAAAATACGAGATTAATGAAATAATGACGACAATGACGTTAAGGTCTTAGTGAGTGGAGATGAGATACAATCGAATAATCTTAGCGACAAGACCCGCGGGATTGTTATGTCTCTTTATCTATACTAACTAATATTATAAAGAGGTAAACTTTGTGAGTTTGTGAAGTTGTAGAGGGGTAATCTGTGGATCCACTGAACCGCGCCCGCCACCCGACTTGTCATATCTGATTTTTTGCGGCATTAGGTAAAAAACCGAATTTGCGCTGGTGTGAACGCATGTATTAAAATGCTATTGCCACTGAACCGTATTCGGTATTTTGTCGTGTGACCGAATCATTATTGTAGTTGCAATTGTCGGATCTTAAAACCGAATGCACGTGTGACCTCATACACATAGGTAGGTACCTTAATTATATTGCGACTAAACCGTATCCAGCAAGAATCAGGTCCGACTTAAGCGTAAGGCAGTATACATCCATGGGTGAGCCTTGTTTAGTGTACTTATGTCTTCACAGTGACCTGTTGCCGCAATTTTCTCTCAATTTTCTTACTTCTTAAATGTAAGCGTGATCTAAATAAATAAATGACATTGTTAATCTGACTGTCTTACCTAACAGCGGCGGTTTGTGCGAATGCAAAGCACTAGGCACGCTGACAATCAACTGACAATTTGGCACATCATTGATGTTCCCAACTTTTCCCAATATTATCCTTTCATAAGGCTGTTTCTTACTACCAGTCCCAAACCCACATAAAGGCTGCAAATCTACCGTCACTTTCAGCCAGTACCAAGTAGCAACATACTCGACTCCCCATTTGGGGAAAATTATATTTTTTACAGCGGCAATATTGCTCGGTGCGTTTGTACACCATACTGCAACCAGGCAGTTGTCTGAAAGCAGGTTTTGTACTGGTATTGCTGCTATATCTTCGTTGTACATCATTGAGTAACTGGAATTAAAATTACAAAAACGAATTATAGGTAAACACCATATTCATGTTATAGCTTTCCATTGCATAGATAATTAAGTAATTAATAAAAGAAAAGAAAAAGAAAGAAAAATTGTTTATTCCGCCCAAACAGACGCACATTAAAAATACACAAATAATAATAACAACTATAAAACAAAATTAGAGACAAACCACTGCCAGCTTGTGTCAGGGACGGGGGGGGGGGGGGTTTCTATATTATTTTTTTCATTTTGACCAACCAAAGAAGAGTTTCATGGTGACACTTCACTTGGCGTATTTCTCCAAATATTTGCATTACTTTAGCAATACAAAATTAACCTTATTTCGAAAGTTATAAGGTATATTTTGTATTGCTTAAGTGACGCAAATATTTGGCCATGTGGAGTGGAATCCCAGCATCAAAAATTATATCAATTAAGATCATTAAAATACAAAAAAGATCATTATATTTCTTTCCAACAGCAGGAATCCAAATTTTTAGTAAGGTCTCTCTGATAGAGATATAGTTATACCAATAGAGAAAGTTCAAATTTTTGTACATTTGGACCAGTTTTTTCTTAACTTTTACCTTGCAAATGGATGCAGTTTCCTCAGTAAGAGGTAAATTATATAATATAGGCAATTTATTTACCTTAACTTATCATTGGCACTCTTCAGCCTCCTTGTGTACTTGTTCCACCAAGGTGGATCAGCAATTAGTATGTCAAACTTACTGCCCGTTAGTTTAAGGCACTGTTCTTTCACACATCCACAGTAGAACCTGAAAAAGTGTGGAAAAACATGCTTCAATGTTTTAAAATGATGAACAAACTTAAGTAGGTATTTTAAAATTTTAGTTTTTTTGAAATTTTGTTCAGCCAATAAAGCATTATTGAATTAAATATTAAAAAATATATTTTATTACCAAAATAAAAAAGTAAAATAATTCTTACTTTTATAACAATACCTTGAATTGGGTGGTACTAAATAAATATTCTCTTTCACCATACATTTTAAAGCAGTATCCGCATTATTACCACCCTTAACTCCCATGAGATCAAAGATGGTCGCCTCAAACAACTGCTTGGACAGGTCCCTTACGTCTGATGTTTCAATTAATTTGTATTTACTGACCGAACACTCTTTTATCTTTGAAGGGACCTCTTGAATGAATATCTCGTAAATTGCCTTCACTGTTGCTGTCTGAAAACAAACATATATATACCTATGTGAATAACAGTTAAGTCAGTTACAAATAACTAACGAGCGCAACACTTTGAAGGTATACATTTTAGCAGGGAATTGAGCAATCTGTTGAGAAAAAGAAATGGTTTTGTTCTGTTCAGCTCCATGAGCCTGTAGTACTATTTTCAATGAGGTGCAACTTCAACACATTGTCTCATACAGAAATAGTATTAACTTGAGCACTAAAGAAAGATGCAAGAGCAAGTGAAGGAAGTTTGAACTTTTCACAGCTCAGCATTCTGATCTATTCAATAAGACAGGTCTAATCATGGTCTTATAGAAAGAGAGAAAATATGAATATGTTGTACGCAGTATTTAATGTATTATATGTTGGCTTGCTATACGCTTTAGTGCAAACTGTAGATATAAGCAATTGTTAATAATATATTAATATATTCTCATACACTCTTTTGAACATTTTTGTATGTTAATTGTAAGCAAAGCGTCAATGCCCTTGTTTGGATCGATCTTTTATTGTGAAGGAAAAGAAGGCTTAAGGGAGCAGATACAGAGCACTCTGATCTCAACTCATACTTGCTCAGTGAGGAACCTGCGCTGGTATATTAAAAAAACTGGCCAAGTTCGAGTCGGACTCGCGTGCAAAGGGTTCCGAACGCAGTTAATTTTTTTAAAGTGTTATTCTAACACTATAGTCTTCTTATAGGTTTTCCTGTAATCTATAGGTAAAGATCTAGTATCTCCATTTTTTTCAAAATTTTAGGCTCAGTAGTTTCGGAGAAAAGGGGAGGGGGGAATGGTCACTTTTCGTTTAATTTCATCAATAACTTCAAAACCATTTATTTTAAAATTATAAAAAAAATATATTTAAAACCCCTTACAGTAAGCCGTTTTTAACCCCCGAAAAAACGACGGGGTGTTATAAGTTTGACGTGTCTGTGTGTGTGTGTCTGTCTGTGGCATCGTAGCTCCCGAACGGATGAACCGATTTTGATTTTGTTTTTTTTTTGTTTGAATTGTGAATTAGCCGGAAGTGTTTTTAGCTATGTATGACGAAATGAGAATTAAGTTTAAATAAAAAAGCATCAAATAAAAATTGAATTAAAAATTTAAAAAACCCCCGACAAAAAACCTTTACTTAGTACATACAAAAGAATTGAGGTCTCCCGAGGCGAACACGCATGGCCCAAAGAATCATACCTATATTAAACTAAAAGTATCAATAGAAATTATTTTTAAAGGTTTTTGTCGGGGATTTTTTAAATTTTTAATTTTTGTTTGATATGTCACACGATATTGTTGTGTACCAAATTTCAACATAATCGGACGGACGGACAGACAGACCAAAGAGGGAACGGTCCATTTTTTTTGTATCTGGGGAAGCTCAATTTTTTGGAAGGATAAATGTTTTTTTTCTTTTTTCGTGTCTGCGATCAGTCGTTGACTATGAACAGATACATTGTTAGTTTATTTGGTTTTGAAGAAGGAGTGCTCCAGTCAGCTTCTTTCCTTTCTTTTAAAATCAAGTTCCTTGAGAGAGTTCCATAATGTGGTGACGCTTTAGCATTTTTGGGTACTTTATTATGGCCAGCTGTGTTACTAAGGTATTTGGATGTGCTTAAGTCGCTTTTTGTATTTTTCGGCGTATATTTTGACTTCCTCTTTGACAGTCTGAATATGGAGCTCGTGATGCAACTCATCGTTACGTATGAACCACGGTGCATTTGTGATAGTCTTCAGAATCGCGTTCTGTGCTCTTTGGACTATTTCCGTACTTGAATTGCAGGTCGATCCCCACAATTTTTTTTATTTGAGATGGGTTTGCTCTTGACTCTAGTCTAGGTCAGAGATGACAGAGACAAAGTCTACGATGGAGCGAGCTTACCCAGAAGGAGCCTGTGCACTCTTACTTTGAAAAGATTAGGGTTGTAAGCGTTTGGAAACACAGACGCAGGCAAAGAGTTCCACTCCTTTGCTGTGCGCATTATAAAAGACGTTTGGAAGCGCTTAGTGCGAATTGGTGGAATAGTAACAAGGTAGGGATGGTAAGATGCAGTGCGTCTGGATGTCTGATGGTAGAAGGGGGCCGGTGGGATGAGGTCGTGGAGTTCTTGGGCACACTCACCGAAGTACAATCTGTAGAAGACCGACAAGCAGGCAACCTTACGGCGATGAGCCAAGCTATGTAGCTTGGCATCCACCAGTTTTACGTCACCGATGAGTCTCTTAGCTCTGCGTTCCACCGAGTCAAGCGCGGCAAGCTGATACTTAGCTGAGCCATCCCAAAGTTGGCTACAATACTCCATGCAGGATCGGACTTGTGCTTTGTACAGGGTTAAAAGCTGTCCAGGCCTAAAGTATCGCTTCACCCTATTTAGGATTCCCAGCTTTTTGGCCGCGGTTTGGGCTTTGTACTCGATGGTGGCGCCGAAGTTGAGACTGGATGTCAACTCCATGCCTAGGAGCTCTATTCGATCAGTCACAGGAACAGATGCACCCCGAAAAGTAGGAGTTTGGTCAAAACGACTCCTTTTTGCGGTAAAAAGACACGCCTGCCCACGTCACCCCACTGAGAGACAAGGCTTAAGGTCAAATTTGTCCGCTCTACCATGGCCTCTCTCAAGGAACGAACTTCATACCCACCGGTTGTTGCGCTGGACAAGTATCTCTCTGAAACCGTACTGTCATCTGCGTACCCAACAAGACCAGGCTGAAGTAGGTCATTGATGTGAAGCAGGAAAAGAGTTGCAGAGAGAATAGACCCCTGAGGACCTCCGGCATCAATAGCCATGAGGTCAGAGGAGCAGCCGTCAACGACTACTCGGATCGACCGTTCACTCAGGAAGTCTGATATCCAGCTACAAAAACCAGCTGGGATGCCATAAGCAGAAAGCTTGCTGAGTAGACCTGCGTGCCAGACCCTGTCATAGGCCTTCGAGATATCAAGCGACACAGCAAGTGCTTCGCCGTGTCTCTCGATAGCCTCGCCCCAGCAGTGCGTGATATACACAAGAAGATCGCTAGTTGACCGTCCCCGGCGAAAACCATATTGACGGTCACTGAGGAGATCATTGTCTTCAAGGTAGGTCAGCAGCTTACTGTTCCGAACCCTTTCCATAACCTTGCATAGGATGGAGGTAGTGGCGATTGGACGGTAATGTGCAGAATCAGCACGGTCTCCCTTTTTGGGCACCGGTTGCACATTCGCAAGCTTCCATGATTTCGGCACCGTTCTTTTTTCAAGAGAGAGGCGCATTGCCTCAACACTCTCGCTGGAATGCACATGGAATCACGTCTAGACTGCACAATACTCTTCGGACCTCTTTAATATGAATTGCGATCTCCGGCATCGAAGAGTCACAACGAGGTAAAGTTGGTGGTTGCTTGGAGCCAGCGTCCAGACGCGAATTGCTTGCAAAGAGAGTTGCAAATAAATTTGCTTTCTCACTTGCAGAATGAGCCAGCGAGCCATCAGGTTTCAACATTGGAGGCAACGTGGGTCGACAGAAATTCGTTTCAACCGCTTTCGACAGAATTGAATTCCGTATAGCCATATGGGTTTTAATATTGTTTTATAAATTAAAAGCTTGTTGTCAGTGCTTAACACAGAGCGTCTCCCAAGCAGCCAATGTAGTTCTCGGAACTTGAGATTGTGTTGGTCTCTCTTTTTAACCGACTTCTAAAAAAGAAGGAGGTTCTCAATTCGACCGCGTATATATATATACATATATATATTTTTTTTTTATGTGTGTTCGCGGATAACTTCGTCGTACATGAACCGATTTCGATTAATCTTTTTTTATATGAAAGGGTATGCTGCCGAGGTGGTCCCATTGCCACCACGTCAGGATCTGTTGATGGAAACCCTGAGAAATCGAGGGCAACTCTCGAAAATTGTAGGCACACATCTGGTAAAAACCTGATATTCGTGTGTATATCGGGTGATACTACAAAACAATGAAAGTTTGGATCAGACCTGATGATAAAGACGACATAGAGTCAAGGGAACTCCACATCGGTATGTAGGAACTACCAAGTGTTTGGGCTTATTTCATTCGTATTGACGAGACCTTTACACCGAAAGCTTTATTTTCATAACATAACATCACGCCGGTACGCTGTGAATGGGTACGCAGGTACCACTAAAAAGTGAAAAATAAAAAACTTTTTTACAAAAAATATATCTGACTTCCAAAAACAAAACACTACAAAGTATAAAATAACTTTAATTTCGCAAATCGTTGTCAAAAAACGAAATAACCAAAAACACCGACTTCCGAAATTAAAGTTATTTTATACTTTGTAGTGTTTTGTTTTTGGAAGTCGGTTATATATTTGGTAAAAAAGTTTTTAGTCAGTAAGAGTCAAACACTCCCTTTTGCTCCGCCCAGAGCGGAAGGAGTCATTTGATGATTTCCCATTCTTAAAAAAGGGGTCCTACTATGATGTGCCAATGCAATCATGATTCCGTTGTGAAAAAGGGATAGTTTTATAAGTTTTTTAGGGTTCCGAACAAAAACGGAACCCTTATAAGATCACTCGGGTGTCTGTCTGTCTGTCCGTCTGTCATAGCCAGTTTTCTCCGGATCCACTAGACCGATTCTGTTGAAATTTGGTACACATATGGACTCTTGCGACCCAAACACGGATGTGTTACGTAAATTATGTATTAACTTTTTAGTATGGGGGTCAAACTAGAACCCCTTTTGGCGGTCAAACTAGAAAATTAAAAAACAAGTTTTTAAACAATATCGTGTGACATATCAAATGACAGGCTTATGTGAGGGTCTCATCATTACTGTGAGGGTTTTAATTATATTTATTTTTTCATAATTTTAAAATAAATGGTTTTGAAGCTATAAAAGAAATTTGGCGAAAAATGACCATTTCCCCTTCCTTCTTCCTTTTTCCTTCCTTATCTCCGAAACTACTGAGCCTAAAATTTTGAAAAAAAAAAATTGCTTGTAATCTTTACCTAAAGATTACAGGAATGTAGTGTAAAAATAACATGTTGAAAAAGAAAATCGTTCGGAACCTTTTGCACGTGAGTCCGACTTGGTCAGTTTTTTTGGAGGTGACATTTCCATGTGATTCTGCGGTCCAGATGCATTCCTAGATATTTGACCGAGTTTTGCTGGTGGACAGTCTTATTTACGTAGGGTGAATGTAATATGGGACGATTTTGCGGCCTTGATTCGCCACTTTGTGAGCCACTGTGCTATATTGTCTAGTCCAATTTGGAGGTTTTGAGATGCAGTTTCAGGTTCAGAGCTACTGGCCGATATGGCAGTGTCATCTGCAAATGTAGCTGTGACTACTCCCGGTGTGACAGGTCTGATGTGTAGATGGTATAAAGTCATCATCTTCCTGCCTACATCCCATGTTACTTGGGGTCGGCGCAACACATTTTTTTCTTCCATTCTGTTCTATCAGTCGTCACTCTATCACTAAGTCCCTTTTCTTTCATATCGCTCCTCACACAATCCATCCATCTTTTTTTTGGCCTTCCTCTCCCTCTCCATCCATCCACATTCATGTTCATAACTCTTCTAGTTACATGCGTTTCATCCCTCCTCTTCGCATGACCATACCAAGACAAGCGATTCCCTTTTAACTTTTCCGTCACTGGCGCCACTTTTAAACTACCTCTAATGTACTCATTTCTCACTTTATCCATTCTCGTTACTCCACACATCCATCTCAACATTCTCATCTCCGCTACATGCAATCTATTTTCATCCGTCTTTTTGGCAGCCCAACATTCTGATCCATACATTACGACAGGTCTTATCACAGACTTATAGATTTTCCCTTTCAACTTGAGGGGCATTCGAGGGTCACAAGTTGTTCCAGTGACCTGCCGCCATTTCATCCATCCTGAGTTGATCCGTTGAGTTACGTCTCGGTCTATATCGCCATCTCCCTGGACAAGCGACCCGAGGTACCGAAAGTCGGAGCAAATCGGTATAGGCGTTCCGGTGAGAGTTATAGGCAGCGGACTGGGGAGACCGCCGAAATCGCAGAACAGGTACTCGGTTTTGGTTCTGCTCAATTTCAGACCAACACTCTCCAATCTTTGCCACCATGTCTCCAATTTGCTCTGGACCTCTTGGCCACTTTTGGCAACCAGCACAATGTCATCAGCAAACAGCATGCACCAGGGAGCCTCTTCCTGGATGTCCGACGTCAGAGCGTCCATTATCATCAGGAAGAGATAAGGGCTGAGGGCCGACCCCTGGTGCAAACCGACCGCCACACTGAAACTGTCAGTGGTACCCACTGCAGACCGGACTTGAGTACTGCATCGACTGTCCATCGCTCGGATCAACTGCAGATACTTCCCAGGCACACCTTTCTCCTTAAGGGCCCACCACAAAACCTCACGAGGCACCCGGTCATATGCCTTTTCGAGGTCAACGAATACCATATGCAGGTTTTTATGCACAGCTCTATATTTCTCGCACAGCTGGCGGATAGCAAAAATGGCATCCGTTGTACCCCAACCAGGCATAAAACCGAACTGCTTCTGTGAGATTTCACTCTCTTCTCTCAACCGCCTTTCAATAACTTTTTCCCAGACTTTCATACTATGTGACATAAGCTTTATTCCTCTATAGTTGTTGCACTCCAGCACATCGCCTTTGTTCTTGAAGATGGGCACCAACGAACTGTTGCACCATTCATCAGGTATGGACTGGTCCCAAAACAGAGCCTTGAGGTACTCCTGCTTGTATGTCCAAGCTAGTCGTGTATTCTACATCCCTCACTTGGAATATTCTACCTGATAGATATGACTGCAGCAAGCCAAAGTATGTGAGGCAGGAGGTTCCTGATCTTGCAGAAAAGTCCTCTGTGCCATACCTTGTGGAAGGCCTGTTGAATATCCAAGAAAGCTGCTGAACAGTATTCCTTTCGCTCCAAGGATTGCCTTATCTAGTCCACAACTCTATGTATCTGTTCCACAGTACCATTTTCTCTGCGGAAGCCAAACTGGTGGTTTAGTAGGTTTCTTTCATTCATGCACTGTAGCATTAGAGCAAGGAGTACCTTTTCAAAAACCTTAGAATATAGTCGGTAACAGGCTTATTGGTCTACATGAGCTGACTTCGTTAATGGGTTTTCCATCTTTATAGATCATAGTTATTTGAGATATCTTCCAGATTGTGGGGTAATATTCAACTCCAAGGTTGAACAGTGATGTTAGAAATACAATTCCTTGCCTAGGTAGTTGTACTAAGATCTCTTTTGATATTTGGTCAAAGCCGAGCGTCTTCTTATTGCCAAGCTTATTTATTTGTCTGATCACTTCTCTAGGGTTCTGCTTCAGAGGGATGTCTAGTTGAAAGTCTTGGTTTAATACTTTGTTGATTTATAACTCGTCACAATATATGTCGTCATTAGGTTTAAACACAGCCGCAAGGTGATTTGCAAAGGCGTCGACTCTCTGCTGTCTTGTTCTAGCCCATTTGTTGTTGTTAAGTTTAAGTGGTCGATTAGACACTTTTGGTTGGTTTAATTTCGATGTAGCTTTCCACAGTGAGTAATTTGTTACCTTAGCCGCTGTCATTGCCTATAATTGTGATTAATTTCTTCAATGCAACAATAGCTTTGTTTGGATGGATAAATGTAGAAAGATATTAAAACAAATCTTAGTTAAAAATTAATTCGTAATTGAAAGCCACTTATTAGCTAAATTGGCAGAAAAATTTCGAGCTCGCTTCTTACATGAAAAAAAAAGTTTTTATTTAAAAAAGTGACATTTTTGTTATGTCCAAGGAAAATTCTCAATTTCACCCAAATGTCCGGAGTTTTTAAAGTTTTTGTCCAGGGGCACCAAATTATGTGATGGCAGCCCTGGGGGTGGGGAATAGTTCCGATAGAAGTTTAACTAACTTACCTCCTCTTGCAAACTTTCAGAGTTGTGAGTCCTTTTCCTGTTGCTTTGTTGTTTATCAACATTTATAATAGAGAACAACTTGGCTAACATACTTAATGATTTTAGTTCATTTTCGTTAGTTACAGTATTTTTATAAATGTTTGTGATAAATTCTCTGTGATCTATCAAGCAATAATCACGATTCTTATGAATAACAGCCATATTTTGTTTCCTAGTAAGAGAAGTTCACACCAGTAGAAATTTTTGAAGAATATTTATTCAAGGGTCTAATAAGGCCATAAGGCCAGCAGAAAACTGTAAGACTTTCAGTTATAATCAATTAATATAAACAATATCACGTTGCGATCAGCTGGATACATTGGAAACTTCAAACTAGAAATTGGATAACATTTGTCAATTTGATTGACATTACTTTTTATTATGGTTCCTGTCTCGTTCACACTACAGTCAAATGTCCCATACTGTCCTTGTCTAAAAGACTTTAATGACAAGAATGACAACTCTTTTCTTGTCTCTCAATACGACATTTTTTTTTTTTTAATATTTTTTATTCATGACCATAGATACAAGTCTTTCAGTCGGATACATTGATGGGTTTTTACAATGTAATATTACAACGAATTAATTTATATAAATTTATAACATGAATTAAATTTTCTCTACTGTATTACAAATATATTTAAACAACACACTAAAATATTTCTTATTTACTAATAAATCCTGAACACTGCGGGGAACACTTTGATGTTCAGTATGTTCACTAATGTCATCGTCATTTAATTCATTCAATTCATACTCTTTGCTCAATTCACTGACCAAAATCAAACGTTGAATGTTAAAACTTGAACAGTTTAAGATAATATGATCCAAATCAGCATCCTCTGCTCCACAATGATGACATCGGCTATTGTTAATTATGCGAAATCTGTTCAGGTGAGCTGGAGTTAAGCAATGTCCTAATCTCATGCGTGATAAAATAGTTATGAATCTTCTTGTAATGTATTTGAAGTTATAGTACCAAGGTTTAATCGGTAATTCTTTTTGTATTCCAGCATACCATCTGCCTTTCGTTTCCACGGTTATGTCCCAATACTCCTTCCATAACTGTCTATTACGTTCTTGAAAAAGGCTATAGTAATCGGTGAATGGAACCTTGATTAACTGGGATCGATCTTCGTCATGGTCTGACCGGGCAGCAGTGTCAGCTACTTCATTTCCACGAATGCCACTGTGTGAAGGTACCCATACTAATTCTACTTTTGTATACTTATCAAGCAGATTTAGGATTATAAGTCTAATATTACAAATAATATAATTTAACTTAAAAGAAATATTTACATTATGTAGAGCAGACAAAACACTTCTGGAGTCTGTAACTATCAAAATATTATGTACATTATGTACAAGACTATTTACATGCTGCAGTGCACAATAAATTGCATAGCATTCTGCAGTGAAAATGCTACACACCCTGTTTAATTCAATACATTTACTGAAATCTAATTGTGGATCATAGAAAGCTGCATTTACATTATGATCTGTTTTAGATCCATCTGTGTATATAATATAATATTCTGGTCTATTATCTTTAAACAGTAAAAAATCAAATTTATTTTTTACCACATCTAAATGGATTGAAAAGCTGTTAATAATACCATTATAAGGTATTTTGTATATAGGCCAAATATCATTTTGAAAAATATCTTTTGAATTATTTTTTACTTGTTCAAATATTGTTGGCATTTCAGGTAGAGTTCCACCAACCAAAGAAGAGGCAGAGATGGCATTGGAAGCAATTGACTGTGAGATTTCAGGATGTATTGTTAGTTTCTTAAGTAAAGGATTATCATTTGACGTCATGACTTTTAATAAAAACCTCTCAGCCAACAACAACCTTCGTAAAGTCAAGGGAGGTATACATGTCTCAACCTCTAACGAATTAATAGGTGTGGAGCGCATAGCACCACAAATAAGTCTCAGTCCCATATTTTGAATTACATCTAATTTTCGTAACAAGGTGCTATTGGCATTCATGTAAGCTAAACTGCTGTAATCAAAATGGCTTCTCACTATACTTTTGTACAGCAAATCCATAACTTTGGGGTCAGAGCCCCAAAAACTGCCTGCTAAATGCCTCAATAGATTAATACCTTTTAATGCTTTGTTACTTATATCTTTAATATGTTCTTCAAATTTTAATCTATCATCAATAATGACTCCTAGGAATTTATGTTGCTTAACAACAGGAATTTCTACATTATTGTATAAAATTTTAACATTGCTATGAGTGTTTACATTTTTACTGACAATTAAAACTGAACTCTTTTCTGGACTTATTTCTAATTTAAGTTTATTATGGTAATAGCTGTATAATTGAGACAAAGCCTTATTGATATTAGACATTGCTATATCTATGTTTTGATTTATGCTGTACAAAAGCAAGTCATCTGCAAATTGCAGGATATTTACGCCTGGTGTATCTACATATTTTAATATTTCAGAAGTATATAAGTTATAAAGTAAAGGAGACAAAGTTGCCCCTTGCATTGTGCCTTTGTTAACAGTCCTGGGTCCATGTAATTTATTATTATATTTAACAAATACAGTCCTATTGTTTAAAAAATTATAGAGCCATTTTAGAGTATGACCAGGTATACTAATATCATGACATACTTGAATGAGTTCTTCTATGTTTACATTGTCAAAAGCACCTTTTACATCTAAAAACACGCAGATTGCATTAGAGTGGCTTAATTTAACCTGTCTTACATCTGATAATAAAGATACAAAGCTTTCAGAGCAACTTTTACCTTTTCTGAAGCCAAACTGCATAGAAGGAATTAAGCTTTGTGATTCAACAAAATAATCTAATCTTAACTTCAACATATTTTCAAAGAGTTTACCCAAACAAGATGATAAAGAAATAGGTCTGTATGAAGAAGCACTATTTATAGGTTTATTGGGTTTTAAAATTGGAATGACACACTGTGTTTTCCAAGACTCGGGTATTACTAATTCATTCCATAGTTTATTATAAATATTAAGTAATGTTGTTTGTGCATTTAAATGTAATTTTTTGATTAACATATAAGGTATGTCATCCAATCCCGGTGTAGTATCTTTCCTACTCTTTAAAGATGTTTTCAACTCTTCTATAGTGAAATTGTTTTTGAGAAATACATTTACATCATTTTCTGTAGCATTTTCGAACAAATACTCAAGCCTATTGCCATCTATTTCAGTAGAATCTGCCAAGTTATCTAAAAAACGTGGAACCCACTCATCATTTATGTTTTTGTTTCGATTTGATCCAATTTTTTTAAATTTTTTAATGTATCCCCATATCCTAGAAACTGGAGTTAGCCTGTTGAAGCTACTACATAAATTACGCCAAGAAGAAGAACTTTCTTCCTTCAGAATTCTTTTCTTTTTCGCATCTAATTTTTTATACTCTATCCAGTTTTGAATGTTCGGTTGAGAAAAATAATACTTTAATGCATCTTTTGATTTTGCGACAGCATCACTACATTTTGCATTCCACCATGGTACTGGTTTTTTAATAGCTGTGTTTGCACATAATTTTCGTTTTGGAATTGTTTTATTCCTCAAATCGTTTAATGTTTCTATAAAATGGTTATATGAATTGATAGGGGAATCATTTATTGAGTCCAAGTGGGAAAAACAAGTTTCAGATAGGCTATAATATTCATCCCAATCTGCCTTACTATAAATATATTTCTCTTGATCCACAGGAGGTGACATGCCATACATAGATGGCTGAATGTTGATCTCAAGTAAAGTTGGAAGATGATAGCTACCCATGGGATCGTCATGAACATACCAGTTACATAAATGAGCTATTGAGGAGCTAACAAGGGCAAGATCTATCGCTGAAGCATGTCTATTAGGATAAGGAACAGTTGTTGGTGATCCATCATTCAAAATACATAAGTCAAATTCATCAATTATATTATATAAACATCTACCTCTATTATTATCACTGTGGCATCCAAAGGCTATGTTATGAGCGTTAAAATCACCCATAACTATACAAGGTTTGGGTATGTTATTGATTAAGTCCTTTAACTTTGCTGAATCAAACCTGATACTGGGAGGGCTGTACACACAGAGTATTGCCATTGCTCCAAATTGTGTTTCTATAGTGATACATACATTTTGAATAGATTCTGAGAAGTGTGTATTAACTACTTTGTACTTTAAACGATGATTCACCAAAATGGCTACTCCATTATGAGAATTTATGGAATTTTTGTGGATTAAATTATATGTGGGAAAGTGTGGAATTATAGAATTAGATTTGAACCACGTCTCATTAAGAAGACAGACATCTATGTTTTTTTCAAACAATAAATTTTGTAATAGGGTCTTTTTACTCTGCAAACTTTGTATATTATACTGTAAAATATTTAGATAACTATCCATGTTTAAATTAAATTTGATAAAAATATTTCTTTTATTTTCTTATGTGTGAGTGGCCCATCAGAGTCACTCTTGTTTCCTAATGCGACCAACGATTTAACAATTGCATTAATTATAATATCATTATTTGCTATTTGCTTAGGATCTAAAGTATCATTGATTTTTTTAGGTTTATCAGTAACTTTGGGTAGAACAGGGAAAGATTTCTCATTAAATGTAGGGGGTGAGTTCACAACAGTGGCATATGATTTCTGCTTAAGAAATTTGGCCTTTTTCTCTTCAATTTTTTGTTTTTTAATGGGACAGTCTCGTGAAATGGCAAGATGATTACCTGCGCAGTTGATGCATGTGATCTCTTCGACATCGCATTCTTTGTAGGAGTGACGACCAGCACAAGAAGAGCAATGTTGCTCGCCTCTGCAAGCCTTAGCAGAATGGTTAAATTTAAGACACTTATAACATTGCAATAATGGTGGTATGTATGCTTTGACTTCGTATCTAAATAGTTTTATATAGGCGTATTGCGGTAAAGATGTTGATGCAAAGGTGACGGCAACTGTATTGAGGGGCACTAATTTTCCCTCTTCTTTACGCATGAATCTTTTAATAGAAATAACTTCAGAGTCGCACACTATATTTTTATATATTTCCTCATTGGAGAGTTCTTTAGGCACGAACCTCAATACACCAATCCTTTCAGTCAAATACGATGGTATAAAGGCTTTAAACTTATTTTTCCAGAGGAAGTCTTCCATCTTCAGAAAATTGTTGGCTGCAGCCGCTTTTCTGAATGTTATTCCTATTTTGTGTGCATTTATTCTATGAACTCCTAAGACTCCTTTAACATTGTCAGATATTAAGCTGGTGAGTGTGATAGGATTTTTATTCCCTATCTTCTCCTGCTCTGTTGACTCGACGTATACTACGTATTCAGAATTGGTGTTTTCTATAAAGAGTCTTTTATAATTTGGTTTCGTAAAAATTTTATACTTATTTGAATCAGGGCCGATTGTTCGAGTATTGTTGTACTTGCGTTTCTTCTTTTCCCCCGGCTCTGGCGGCTCCTCACCGCCACTGGTGACACTCATGGTTGTTTGAGACCTTATTCGTTTTTATTTATGTAATATTTCCGTACGTTTATTTAGTTTTAAACTTTTGGCAAAATCAAAATTACCGCCTCGTTTGACTTCCCGCCAAAAAGTCCTCAATACGACATTTTTTTTTTTTTAATATTTTTTATTCATGACCATAGATACAAGTCTTTCAGTCGGATACATTGATGGGTTTTTACAATGTAATATTACAACGAATTAATTTATATAAATTTATAACATGAATTAAATTTTCTCTACTGTATTACAAATATATTTAAACAACACACTAAAATATTTCTTATTTACTAATAAATCCTGAACACTGCGGGGAACACTTTGATGTTCAGTATGTTCACTAATGTCATTGTCATTTAATTCATTCAATTCATACTCTTTGCTCAATTCACTGACCAAAATCAAACGTTGAATGTTAAAACTTGAACAGTTTAAGATAATATGATCCAAATCAGCATCCTCTGCTCCACAATGATGACATCGGCTATTGTTAATTATGCGAAATCTGTTCAGGTGAGCTGGAGTTAAGCAATGTCCTAATCTCATGCGTGATAAAATAGTTATGAATCTTCTTGTAATGTATTTGAAGTTATAGTACCAAGGTTTAATCGGTAATTCTTTTTGTATTCCAGCATACCATCTGCCTTTCGTTTCCACGGTTATGTCCCAATACTCCTTCCATAACTGTCTATTACGTTCTTGAAAAAGGCTATAGTAATCGGTGAATGGAACCTTGATTAACTGGGATCGATCTTCGTCATGGTCTGACCGGGCAGCAGTGTCAGCTACTTCATTTCCACGAATGCCACTGTGTGAAGGTACCCATACTAATTCTACTTTTGTATACTTATCAAGCAGATTTAGGATTATAAGTCTAATATTACAAATAATATAATTTAACTTAAAAGAAATATTTACATTATGTAGAGCAGACAAAACACTTCTGGAGTCTGTAACTATCAAAATATTATGTACATTATGTACAAGACTATTTACATGCTGCAGTGCACAATAAATTGCATAGCATTCTGCAGTGAAAATGCTACACACCCTGTTTAATTTAATACATTTACTGAAATCTAATTGTGGATCATAGAAAGCTGCATTTACATTATGATCTGTTTTAGATCCATCTGTGTATATAATATAATATTCTGGTCTATTATCTTTAAACAGTAAAAAATCAAATTTATTTTTTACCACATCTAAATGGATTGAAAAGCTGTTAATAATACCATTATAAGGTATTTTGTATATAGGCCAAATATCATTTTGAAAAATATCTTTTGAATTATTTTTTACTTGTTCAAATATTGTTGGCATTTCAGGTAGAGTTCCACCAACCAAAGAAGAGGCAGAGATGGCATTGGAAGCAATTGACTGTGAGATTTCAGGATGTATTGTTAGTTTCTTAAGTAAAGGATTATCATTTGACGTCATGACTTTTAATAAAAACCTCTCAGCCAACAACAACCTTCGTAAAGTCAAGGGAGGTATACATGTCTCAACCTCTAACGAATTAATAGGTGTGGAGCGCATAGCACCACAAATAAGTCTCAGTCCCATATTTTGAATTACATCTAATTTTCGTAACAAGGTGCTATTGGCATTCATGTAAGCTAAACTGCTGTAATCAAAATGGCTTCTCACTATACTTTTGTACAGCAAATCCATAACTTTGGGGTCAGAGCCCCAAAAACTGCCTGCTAAATGCCTCAATAGATTAATACCTTTTAATGCTTTGTTACTTATATCTTTAATATGTTCTTCAAATTTTAATCTATCATCAATAATGACTCCTAGGAATTTATGTTGCTTAACAACAGGAATTTCTACATTATTGTATAAAATTTTAACATTGCTATGAGTGTTTACATTTTTACTGACAATTAAAACTGAACTCTTTTCTGGACTTATTTCTAATTTAAGTTTATTATGGTAATAGCTGTATAATTGAGACAAAGCCTTATTGATATTAGACATTGCTATATCTATGTTTTGATTTATGCTGTACAAAAGCAAGTCATCTGCAAATTGCAGGATATTTACGCCTGGTGTATCTACATATTTTAATATTTCAGAAGTATACAAGTTATAAAGTAAAGGAGACAAAGTTGCCCCTTGCATTGTGCCTTTGTTAACAGTCCTGGGTCCATGTAATTTATTATTATATTTAACAAATACAGTCCTATTGTTTAAAAAATTATAGAGCCATTTTAGAGTATGACCAGGTATACTAATATCATGACATACTTGAATGAGTTCTTCTATGTTTACATTGTCAAAAGCACCTTTTACATCTAAAAACACGCAGATTGCATTAGAGTGGCTTAATTTAACCTGTCTTACATCTGATAATAAAGATACAAAGCTTTCAGAGCAACTTTTACCTTTTCTGAAGCCAAACTGCATAGAAGGAATTAAGCTTTGTGATTCAACAAAATAATCTAATCTTAACTTCAACATATTTTCAAAGAGTTTACCCAAACAAGATGATAAAGAAATAGGTCTGTATGAAGAAGCACTATTTATAGGTTTATTGGGTTTTAAAATTGGAATGACACACTGTGTTTTCCAAGACTCGGGTATTACTAATTCATTCCATAGTTTATTATAAATATTAAGTAATGTTGTTTGTGCATTTAAATGTAATTTTTTGATTAACATATAAGGTATGTCATCCAATCCCAGTGTAGTATCTTTCCTACTCTTTAAAGATGTTTTCAACTCTTCTATAGTGAAATTGTTTTTGAGAAATACATTTACATCATTTTCTGTAGCATTTTCGAACAAATACTCAAGCCTATTGCCATCTATTTCAGTAGAATCTGCCAAGTTATCTAAAAAAAGTGGAACCCACTCATCATTTATGTTTTTGTTTCGATTTGATCCAATTTTTTTAAATTTTTTAATGTATCCCCATATCCTAGAAACTGGAGTTAGCCTGTTGAAGCTACTACATAAATTACGCCAAGAAGAAGAACTTTCTTCCTTCAGAATTCTTTTCTTTTTCGCATCTAATTTTTTATACTCTATCCAGTTTTGAATGTTCGGTTGAGAAAAATAATACTTTAATGCATCTTTTGATTTTGCGACAGCATCACTACATTTTGCATTCCACCATGGTACTGGTTTTTTAATAGCTGTGTTTGCACATAATTTTCGTTTTGGAATTGTTTTATTCCTCAAATCTTTTAATGTTTCTATAAAATGGTTATATGAATTGATAGGGGAATCATTTATTGAGTCCAAGTGGGAAAAACAAGTTTCAGATAGGCTATAATATTCATCCCAATCTGCCTTACTATAAATATATTTCTCTTGATCCACAGGAGGTGACATGCCATACATAGATGGCTGAATGTTGATCTCAAGTAAAGTTGGAAGATGATAGCTACCCATGGGATCGTCATGAACATACCAGTTACATAAATGAGCTATTGAGGAGCTAACAAGGGCAAGATCTATCGCTGAAGCATGTCTATTAGGATAAGGAACAGTTGTTGGTGATCCATCATTCAAAATACATAAGTCAAATTCATCAATTATATTATATAAACATCTACCTCTATTATTATCACTGTGGCATCCAAAGGCTATGTTATGAGCGTTAAAATCACCCATAACTATACAAGGTTTGGGTATGTTATTGATTAAGTCCTTTAACTTTGCTGAATCAAACCTGATACTGGGAGGGCTGTACACACAGAGTATTGCCATTGCTCCAAATTGTGTTTCTATAGTGATACATACATTTTGAATAGATTCTGAGAAGTGTGTATTAACTACTTTGTACTTTAAACGATGATTCACCAAAATGGCTACTCCATTATGAGAATTTATGGAATTTTTGTGGATTAAATTATATGTGGGAAAGTGTGGAATTATAGAATTAGATTTGAACCACGTCTCATTAAGAAGACAGACATCTATGTTTTTTTCAAACAATAAATTTTGTAATAGGGTCTTTTTACTCTGCAAACTTTGTATATTATACTGTAAAATATTTAGATAACTATCCATGTTTAAATTAAATTTGATAAAAATATTTCTTTTATTTTCTTATGTGTGAGTGGCCCATCAGAGTCACTCTTGTTTCCTAATGCGACCAACGATTTAACAATTGCATTAATTATAATATCATTATTTGCTATTTGCTTAGGATCTAAAGTATCATTGATTTTTTTAGGTTTATCAGTAACTTTGGGTAGAACAGGGAAAGATTTCTCATTAAATGTAGGGGGTGAGTTCACAACAGTGGCATATGATTTCTGCTTAAGAAATTTGGCCTTTTTCTCTTCAATTTTTTGTTTTTTAATGGGACAGTCTCGTGAAATGGCAAGATGATTACCTGCGCAGTTGATGCATGTGATCTCTTCGACATCGCATTCTTTGTAGGAGTGACGACCAGCACAAGAAGAGCAATGTTGCTCGCCTCTGCAAGCCTTAGCAGAATGGTTAAATTTAAGACACTTATAACATTGCAATAATGGTGGTATGTATGCTTTGACTTCGTATCTAAATAGTTTTATATAGGCGTATTGCGGTAAAGATGTTGATGCAAAGGTGACGGCAACTGTATTGAGGGGCACTAATTTTCCCTCTTCTTTACGCATGAATCTTTTAATAGAAATAACTTCAGAGTCGCACACTATATTTTTATATATTTCCTCATTGGAGAGTTCTTTAGGCACGAACCTCAATACACCAATCCTTTCAGTCAAATACGATGGTATAAAGGCTTTAAACTTATTTTTCCAGAGGAAGTCTTCCATCTTCAGAAAATTGTTGGCTGCAGCCGCTTTTCTGAATGTTATTCCTATTTTGTGTGCATTTATTCTATGAACTCCTAAGACTCCTTTAACATTGTCAGATATTAAGCTGGTGAGTGTGATAGGATTTTTATTCCCTATCTTCTCCTGCTCTGTTGACTCGACGTATACTACGTATTCAGAATTGGTGTTTTCTATAAAGAGTCTTTTATAATTTGGTTTCGTAAAAATTTTATACTTATTTGAATCAGGGCCGATTGTTCGAGTATTGTTGTACTTGCGTTTCTTCTTTTCCCCCGGCTCTGGCGGCTCCTCACCGCCACTGGTGACACTCATGGTTGTTTGAGACCTTATTCGTTTTTATTTATGTAATATTTCCGTACGTTTATTTAGTTTTAAACTTTTGGCAAAATCAAAATTACCGCCTCGTTTGACTTCCCGCCAAAAAGTCCTCAATACGACATCAAGACTTAATATTGCCAACAGTAGATCAATATTGATGAATGGTAGTTTTTTTCCATCACTTTTTATACAAGTACCATGAGTTAGGACCTCTAAAAAATGAAACTTAGTTAACAACAGAAAAAGGCGTGAGTTTATTCATCTTTGTACTAGTACTACAACGCCATATACTAGTTTTATTTTTTTGGTAATTCTTCAAAGTAAATGTACAATATTTACTCACGAACAGAACGAAGAATCTATTCATAATATAGATTTCACATTCGGTTGACGAAAAAAACCAATCGTGTTTTTATCAGAATGAATCGAAAAACTATTTTGTTTGGTAGACTTTGTTTTTTTACTGCTCATGCCCCGTTATGTTGCCGTCAAGAGAACTGTCAAACAAAACGAGAAATCGAGGAAGGCTTGATCTCGAAGCTAAAGCAAATCAAGTTGGAAGATTCACGATCGCTTGCTACGCTAATTCAACGCTTTGTTGTATGTTCAGTTAGCACGAATTATAAGACTGCTAATTGCAATCACGCACGAACTACGTGATCAGATTAGCTGAATAGCTGATTATCTTGGAAGTTTGTTTTGATACAGCAACAATCATTATTTGAAGAAGTTGATGACGATGTTTTGTATCCAAGGATCTTTCATTTAAATCATGGCTGGAAATAAAGGTAAGTCTCTTTTATATATTGCTATAACTTCACTTCTAAGTATATATTTACGTAGTAATACAACACAGTATGACGGCCTTGCTACTCCAGATCGCCGACTCGGTTTTGTAAATAAGTAACTATATTTTATGAAAAAATATAGCCTTCCGGTTTTTCCGGTTTGCCGTTGAGTTACTATGCTGTATTATATTTCATTCTTAACTATTTTACATATTATTATTTCCTTTTGATGCTTAGGACTTGGAAGATACCTGATTAAAAATTAATTTATTTTGATCGTCGTTAGGAATATGACTGAATACTCTCATTGCATAAAAAATATTTCAAAACTCATTTCACCTTATTGTGGCATTTAGAAACCTTTAATTAATTTGCTGTTAACTTCTTAATTCAAATTTATTATCCAGGAGGTATGATTAAATTATTTCCTAGTGCAATCTACAGATTAATTAAAAACTTTTATATTACTGAAAAGATTAGGATTGGTGAAACAATGATTAACTTGGGATTCTGCTTTTAAGATATACACATGAAAAAGTATTCTATATAGTTATCTTTCTGTAGCATAGCTGGTAATAATTAGTAATGAAATTGTATCTAGTTATTTTCTAGGAATTTTAAAAATTGCAAACAAATTATTATTTCAATGATTGAGAAGCGAAAAGTTTCCAACTGTGTCCATCCACACAAAGGTATTTAGGAAATTCAAAAATATTTCCTGGTGTTCGACTCTCCCCATGTTTTAAGATAAGCAATCTTCTTCTCATCGTGTGGGTAGTAAGGTCTAAATGACCACACACACCCTAGTTAAGCAATTATATTTAAACTAATATTATAAAGAGGAAAGATTTGATTTTTGGTTTGTATGTTCTATTATATATAGATTTAATCTAGTATAGTAGGTAAGGGCTCTAATGGGTCCTAATCTGTGTGAAGGTGATGGTCTGGTCCTGGTTCTTGCTTTTGTTTGTGATACCTGTATTGGTTTTAGGTAAAATATAAAAAAAAAACAACTTAAATATACTATTCGGACATATTAACAAAAAAAGAATAAACCACAATAATAGAGCATGAGATTATGCTATTAAAATAAATAAACATGATTTGAAATATTCAAATACATATAATGCAATCAAAATTTAATCCAAGTGTAATTAAAAAAATACTACTTTTTATTTTTACTAGTACTAGTCATAAAGCATTTATCAGGTCTTCTCTCTATTCAGGAACATTAGATAAAAATTCGTAGTGTACATAAATATAATATTCACTACCCCATTTCCTTCCAACTCTTACATTATCTTATCTGTACTTAAATGAGTTGACACCATCAGCCTAGGGATTATTTCTCATTTTATCTTGAAGCTGATAAACAATAAATTTAAAGCAGTACTCAGTTTTATTGAAATAACGAATTATTCAAGCATGATAAATGGAATATTGCATAATAGTCGAGACAGTTGAACCCTTTTAGCATGACAATTGCGCCATAAAAAGTGCTCTTAACAAAAAGTAAAAAAGTCGCATTAATATTTACAAGTCCCGACACAGAATATTGAGCACTGTTTCATTGAAGGGAACCATAAAAATTGTACGAAGTGGAGATCGGGAGCGATATTGATTAGGGGTGGATGCGCGCGCGGGCGGGAGTGGAGCGGGGGGAGGCTGCGCGCGCCGCCGCCGGAGTGCGCCCATGTGGTGCCACCGCTGCGACCCTCCATTGCCATCCCAATTATACACTAATGTTAAAATCTAACAAATATCAAGTTATCCTGCCCAATTCGCCCGCGACCGAGCCACTCATCATGTGAGCCGGGCCGCGGCCGCGACCTAGCGCATCCTCACGTATTGCGAGCGACAACGTAAAAATCAATAAATCTCCTAGTGAAACTTGGATATTGCATTTCATATATGAACAGTGGCTGATATGTAGTCGCGCAACGGTGTGGAGTGTGTTCCAATAGTGTATTTGTATTTCAGTGAAGATATAAAAGTTACCGATGTTCAATCACAAGTTACCGACTGACTTTCCAATGCAAACCCTTCGTAAGAAAACCAGCCCTTGCAAATGTGAGTCGTAAAGTTTAGATCGAGCAGCTTCACGATCACCATGTTTTTCCATACTTTGATATTACGGTAATGCGGTGTTATTAGATAGCGCTAAATGTTCCCGACCACGTTATTCGCATATCTTAGCTTTATTATATTTTGCGGTTTATGTTGTAACCTGCATGGTTCGGCTCAGTACTATCACCCTACTAACTAAGAGGTGGACTCAGCAGCGTGTAGCCGAGTGCGTGCTAGTCCATGTCATAATTAGTGACCCCCGTGGTGTTTTGGACAGAGGGTGTGTTGTGGGCCCGTGGCGGACGCGGAGCGGCGGTGCGTCGGGGGGACTAACTCCATCATAACTTGCTATTTGTCGGTTTGTACGGGAATTATGCAGGTGTGTCATTTCCAGCACCTCTTGCGGCAGTTCGGTGAGTACATCTGTCCTTAGATACGACAATCATGCTTGTGTGCTGTGTATCTACGTATGTACTTATTCGTATATCAATGTCATCGCATGTATTCACTCCTTTATTATTCCTGTTGTCTGCTTCGTTTATTATTTTTAATTAATGCCGCTACTGTGTTCGTTAAAAACTTTGTCCGCTAAATTATCTTACGTATTAATTTAGAATGAACAGGCACTGTGTACGTCTATACGCCAAACAATTTAGAGCACATTTTTGTGTTGATTATTCGGATGTCCGTCTATTAATGTTATTATATGTATCGCTCTATGTAACAATTTGGTTTAGTATAGTAATCAAAACTTAATAACCAGGGTAAAATATATCTACGCTCTGTATCTACTCTCTCTGCATAATCATATCGCATAATTATTAACTACCCGCTCGCCGGTTGTGGCTGAGCAAAGAGGTTTAGAAACAGCAAAACCGCTTTACTGTTTAGTAACATTTGGTAAATAGAACTTCAACAATATAACATCGAATTCCGCGACTAGACTAACATCTTATCCTCAGTAACAAAGCATGCTCTTTCGTAAATAACATACATACATACCTATCTATGTATATGTATGCAATGATTGCGCAGTTTGCATACAACATTCTTGAAGTATTTCTGTTTCCTCACACTTGTGAAAGAAAAATTAAAAACATATCACTGTGAATCTTCAGTTCAAAGAGGTCACATCCAACAGGTACCCGCCAGTGCGACAATCATGGATCTAAATTTAAAAACAGGATATTCAATTAAGAGGGAATGATGCACCGTAAACAGGGGCCAAAATAGGACACCCGCGCTCACTTTTATTTCGCGCTGAACTTCAGCCAGTGTTGTGCTCTATCGAAAAAAATAGTTTAAAAATAAAACCATGACATTGAAAAAGATTGAATCAAAAAGTCTAATTAGCAAAGGTGATATGCAAACTACTGTTATGTGTGTGCACTTGTGCTCTACTAATGTGCTTTGTTAATAAGTATTTAGACCGCTGGTTGACTTGCTTAGTTAATAACTCCGGTAAAGTTTATGACAGTCTTTACGATGCTTCCACGACCTATGGTTAATCAGGCTGATTATACCGACTGTCGAAGTAATTTATGTGAGGTCCTGATTTATTCTGAAAACGATGCTGGTGAACGACATTGGCATTAAAGTTCCAGTCATCGGCCCTTATAAGATATGAGTGTCTGTTTTTGTGTGAGTGTGTGTTTTTAAAGTCGTTTTTGTGTGTGTCAAAATATATGGGCTCTTCTTGTAGGGTCAGCACGTAGACCGAACTGTGTCAGATGACTTAAAAATGTGGTAGTGACTGCAGAAAAAGGTAGCTCCAATTGTTTACAGTCATTCCTGATCTGCGTCATTATAGCTCAATACTCATTGTCAGTCTTTAAAATATTGTTGTAAAAAGGTGACTTATATCTACAATATGACTATACAGACAAGAACGAGCCGGGCCGGTTCTTGGGCGAAGGCGTTTCGTTCCGCGCGAAGCTGATAGGAGTACTCGAAGTACCCGAGGCCCGGGGCGACAGGATGTGCCAAGAAGCCCTGGCTGACCTGAAGATGGCCATCAGAGCTGCTGGAGAGCATAAGCAGAGGATACAGGTCCACGTCGCTATAGATGGGCTGAGGCTGCGCGATGATAAGACTGGGGTATGTATTAATTAAATATTACACGGGTTATAGATCTACAGAATGCAGCAGAAATTAGGGACAGTTGGCCCAGAGTTGTCAGACAGTACGTAAGTACCAGGAAACTTACTTCTCCACCAGGGCTGGGAAAGTGATTTGTTTTTTCTTTGGGAGAGTGTCTTGCGAAGGTTTATGGGGTAAATTTAAGGGTCTATTGACTAGGAAACCGGTAAAGATATCAACAAAAGAATAAACTCCTTTAACCAGGTCAAACGGGAGGCGTAGCAAATAAGGTCTGTTAGATAAATAATAACCGGCAACGGCTTTCTGGTACATTTTAAATTACTAACACGGAAATTGCCGACAATCTGATTTACTTAGTGGTTGAGCACTTGACTTTCTGCTTCACGCATTGCGGTTTCGATGCTCGCCCTCCACATGCATAATTGGTGTCACTGCTTAAATACCTTTTTCATTCATTGATGAGAAGCTAAAATATGGAATCGTCAGCAATGCTGATCACAGGCTTATTCAGTCGCAAACATTACCCAGAATTGACAATTCTTACTAATATTATAAATGCGAAAGTAACTGTCTGTCTGTCGCGCTTTTACGCCAAAATGACTGAACCGATTTAAATGACATTTGGTGCAGAGATAGTCTAGAGCCTGAGAAAGGACATTGGATACTTTTGATCCCGTAAGTATGATCCCTAGGGACCAAGCGGGCGAAGCAGCTAGTAACGCATAATATAAACTGTGATACAGGCCGCAAGAGAACCCGAATAATCCCAGATTTCAAATATTTTTTTCTGTAAATATTTTAGCCGTCACTTGCCTGTGTCGACAGTGTACTAAAGTCATTACATTATTATAGTCATCTACACCCATGTTGTTGGTCCTGTGCCCTATTTAGCTGTAACATAGATGGCTGAAACACGTGTGGTGCCGAGGCTATTAAGAGATTAGGTCAGGATAAAGTAGGACTCCATGTGTGCTCTTATAAAATAAATGTGATCAGTAATCTGTTTGCCATTTGTGATCTACGATATAAACACTACAGTTGTAAATTGATTGAAAAGAAGAAAGATAAATGAACGAAACTTATTTGGACTTGCAAGGGACGCTACAAACATGAAAAAAGTGTGAAAATCCTGCATGAGACCAATACGCTCAGCTTTGTAATTCGGTATACCCGTATTGGTGAAGGCTGCTAATCAGAATATTGTTGATGTTTAAGTCACCATCTCAGTGGATATTTTAGCGTATGATCAGATCTGATATCATCTACGATTAGAGAGTACAAGTAGGCACTTATGTAATCTCGGCTTCACCTCTAATTCGTGACTCAAACTAAACAAATATTTGTTCTGAAGTCACACAGTCAGTTGTTGCATGTTTTTCACCTAGCAGATCTACTTTTTGGATTGTGCAACTTTGAGGCTGATTGTGCGGTCCCTTGACAGTTCAATGGTGCCTGTTATGTGAAATAAATAAAATCGTTTCAAACACCCTGAGTTTGTGTTTTAATCCGATAAAAAAAGTAGGTTCTACAGGTAGGAATAGGTTCTCAAGTGGACCCGTAAAGAGAAGTTGCATTTTCATCATCATCTCCCTGGCCTTTTCCCAACTATATTGGGCTCGGCTTTCAATCAAACCGGATTCAGTTGAATACCAGTATTTTACGTGAAGCGGCTGCCTACCAGACCTCCACAACCCGAGAGAAGAGAAGTTGCACTTTCATCGTTCATGAATCCTAACGTTTTGCCCAACATGTAAGGCCAATGTTCGAAGCCAAAGTAATCCGTATCACAATGTTACCAGGACTCCCTGTATCATCACCCGGTCCACAAGATATCCTTCATAGCGCAAGATATGACGGACTCCAGAGCTTTCGGCTACATCTTCGGCTCGCCCGATACCGGCCACCGCTTCTTCGGCATCAAGACTGATAAAGCTGCTAGTCAAGTAAGTTAACCATCTTTTGAGTAACTAAGTCTTTTTGATATTGCTAGTCTAGACCTTCGCCAGAAGAGGTTGCCATTTGATCAACTTGTAAAGGATGATTTCCACCAAACGGCTAACATCGCATCGGATCGGAAAGGATACGAACGGATGTGGCGACAGCCGATCGCGTCCGGTAGGATGTCGACGCATTCGATCGGCTCCGTACAGTAGCATGCGAACGTCTGCGCGTAGTCAAATAGTTTATAACAGGCGAATGGAGCCGATCGCGCGTCACAGCATACTTTCAGCTACGATCGCGTGTCGCGGAAGACGACGTCAAGCTGCTGTGCGCGGCTTGGTAATATAAGACTCCAAATTCTGTGTACACGATTTAATATCGTTTAAAGATAAAATCCGTTCCGTTCCGATGCGATGCGAGCCGTTTGGTGGAAATCATCCTGAAGAAACCAGAATCCTGAAACTAGGTTTTTGGACGAATGGACTAGTCCATCCAAAGGCCATAGCTAGCTACAGCTGTACCTGTATTATTCGTACTATCATAACCTGTAGCATATTATAACTTATGTGACTAATAAAGATACTTTATCTATTTATAGCGCCAATGGGCAAACATGTGCTAGGGGAGTCCCCATCATTAAAAGCTGGTCCCACTTAGTAGATTATTTTTTTCAGACTCGAATTAGATTAGCTATCGAAACTCTGCAGACGTGATGGATATCGCTAGGTATCCTATCCAAAATGACGTTAAAACAAAAAACAAAAATTACTCTTAATCCTTTGAGCTCCCAGTCACCTGATGTTGTTACTTACTTGAGTAACAACTTACTTGAAATCAGATATATTTTTTTATCATTATTTAATTTTGAAACTCGTCACAACTCCTGACTTACATCATGTACTTAAACGTACCTTTTTCCTGTAGGAGTAGGCAGAATCTAGAGAACGCCACCTACTAAGATCCTTATACACTCCTTTCGTTTCGAGTTTCGCTAGCTAATTTAATTTAACTTTTCTTTCTAAGTGACACATCTCATCATACACTCAAATCCTTTCTGTTATAGGTAGTAATAGCGATGAGAGACTTATTCCAAGTAGTATTCGAGCTCAAGAAGAAAGAAGTGGAAATGGCCAAGCAGCAGTTGGAAGGCAAGACAGTCACCAGCAGTTTAGTGCGGCACGCGACCAACGCCTCTACTGAGAGCAAAACGAAGGTAAATATTGGAATTAGAAACACTCTTAGCGTTATTTTATAGACTTGCACCTATACCGCCACAAAAACTAACGTAGCGGCATCGATACCGCCACACCTATACCGCCACAAAAACTAACGTAGCGGCATCTATACCGCCACAAAAACAAGCGTACCGACATCTATACCGCCACAAAAACTAACGTACCGACATTTATACCGCCACAAAAACTAGCGCACCGACATCTATACCGCCACAAAAACTAACATAGCGACATCTATACCGCCACAAAAACTAACATAGCAGCAACTTTACCGCAACAAAAACTAACTTAGCGACATCTATACTGCCAAATACCAACTGAAGATCTTACGTCATACAAATCCTGCATCGCGATCAGAGGTTTCCGTGAGTTTTTTCTTTAAAACGTTGCTAGGAATTTTTCCTGTATCGTACATTATGATATGACTAGCTGACCCGTGCCCACTTCGTTGGGCGGTTATTTTTCGGGTTAATATAATAGCCTATGACACTCAAAACTAACGTGGCTTTCTATTGGTAAAAGAATTTTCAAAATCGATTCAGTAGATCCAGAGATTACCCCCTACACCGTCACAAACTCACAAACTTTACCTCTTTATAATATTAGTATAGAAGTATAGATAATCTATACTTGGCTACTTAATAAATGGGCTATCTAACACTGAAAGAATTTTTCAAATCGGACCAGGAGTTCCTGAGATTAGCGCGTTCAAGTAAAGAAACTCTTCAGCTTTATATATTAGATCTATACTTCTATATATCTATTACTAATATATAAAGCTGAAGAGTTTGTTTGTTTGAACGCGCTCATCTCAGGAACTACTGGTCCGATTTGAAAAATTCTTTCAGTGTTAGATAGCCCATTTATTGTGGAAGGCCAATAGGAGCGGAGCAGACGAAGTTGCGCGGGTCAACTAGTTATTTTAAATTATTTGAACGGATTCAACAGCCCAAATATCAACCATTGGTCACTCTTGCCCACCAGACACAACAGCCGTCTACTCGGAGGGTCCTCTCGTTTCTTTTGTAAATTATGTTTTTTCTTAGTCTTCTGCGGTTCTTATTTGCTTAATTTCGTTTCGCGACCCAGGACAGTTGAATCGTTTCTCCCGGACACGTCGAGCTTCATTGACTCGGCGTTTTTCTGGTAGTCGCCACTGTTGATTCTGTCTTTCAGGAGTTGCAATGGTTGACGTTTGTGTTTATGTGACATCGTACATCGTATACACTGTGAGAGTTACTCGACTGGAATAAGCGGTTATCGAGAGAAGCTAGAGTGCGTACGAAATCGCCACACTTTTGGAAATTTATAATGTAAAAACAAAATTGTATATTGGATTAAAGAAAATCTAAATCGCTTTTGGGTCTTGGCCTTTTTTTTTGTGCAACGAGAACCGTATCGAACATTTTCTCTACATAAATTAACGCTCCTTTTGCTCGCTTTCTCTGTGTGAGACGGCAGCCTTACATAAGCGTTCTAAACTATTCAGACGTCCCCGAAATATTCACACACATAAAGCCAAGTATTTAAAACTCATAAACATATTTGACGTTCCATAGATTTCTAAGCGGCTGTTTTCAAAACAATGTTGCAAAGGAATAGGAGCGGAGTTGTGGATTTTAGAATGAAAATAACTAGACTTTTCACGTGTTTGGAAACCGCTAAAGCTAAATAATAATAATGTTTCACATTTCTTGGCGTTTTTACTGACAATATCATCTAGAAAAATCTTCTCTCCTTTCCTAGTCTATGGTTAAAGCAAATAAAATATTTAAAGCCAGGCCAATCATGGCATAATTGACATATTTTAGGTCCTCAGAAGTGCAGGAGTGTAGATAACTTCGGATAGTCCCACAGTATCACCGCGTTCACATAGGTGAGATTTAGAAAGATGTTGAGAATTTTCCTTAAATGAATTTTTTACTTTTTTTACCCGACTGCGCCAGAAAGAGGGTTATGTTTTTCGAGAGTAGGTATGCATGTATAATTGTTTGGCACGCTCTGCGGCCTGAACGGCTAATGGATTTGAGCTTGAGAGTTGTCGTTAGATTCGTATTTACTGTGTGAGTGACACTGGGTACATCAAAATAAAAAAAAACAAAATGGCAGATTTTTGGCGCCAAATTCAAATGTTTGGCTCGCTCTGTAGCCTAAACGGCTTGATGGATTTTAGCTTCAAATGAGTCGTTAGATTCGTCTTAACACTTTCAGTGCCAAGTGCAAAAGTGTTTTTACAGTTTTAGTGTCAAGCACTCAACACATGGGCCTAACAACAATTCGTTCGTGTGCCCACAACCCGCGCATGAACACAAGTCACATATAGCTACTTAAAATGACGACTCAGGGGGGCTACTCTCTAACGAAATCCGTAGTTTCGGGCTTAGTTGCGGGCGGGCATATTCTACTCCGTATCACCTACAGACTTACGATTAGTCCCGAACCCGAACTGAGAATGAATGACAACACGATTTCACAGTAACTGTCTAATCGTGTTATCATTAGTTCTCAGTGGTTAGGTGATACGGAGTAGAAAATGCCCGCCCGCAACTACGGATTTCGTTAGAGAGTAGCCACCCAGATACGGGTTGTGGGCACATGAACGAATCACTGCTCGACCCATACGCTGAGTTCTTGGTACTAAATGTGTAAAGTGAAAGTGACACTGCGTATATAAAAATTAAAATGGCCGATTTTTTCGCCATATTATGCCTTCAAAATGTTTTTTTTTTTTTCAAAAACCTATCGAGTGGGGTGTCAAGATAAAGGGCTCGAGGAGACGATTTAAAAAATGTCGCTTTTCAATCAGTCTTATGCAGTTCAATCACTGATCTGATGCCACCAACTACATCAGACTGCTTTTAAATCGACTTGTTTCGAACTTTTCAGTCTTTTCTAGCGGTCGGGATTTTTGCCAAAGTAATTTTTTTATTTCCTACATTTTAGTAAGTTACTTTTTTAAATCGTCTCCTCGAGCCCTTTATCATGATACCCTGGTTTTTTATAAAAAGTTTTTTTTTTTTTTATAAAAAGATGTTATCGTCTTCTAACTTACTCATACATAGAGATCATTAAATCAAAAGCAAATATGTTACTTCTAGGCAAACGTGTTCTATCGTCGACCACATCATCGGTGACAATCAGTTGAGGTCTAACACGAGCCAATTTATACTCATATTATAAAACTGAAGAGTTTGTTTGTTTGGTTGAACGCGCTAATCTCTGGAACTCTTGCTTCGAATTGAAAAATATTTTTAGTGTTGGATAGCCCATAGGCTATCCTGATATATATAATTCTCCCGTTACTGACTGATTGAGTGACTGACAGACAATGCACAGCAGAAACTTCTGGTCGTAGAAAGCTGAAATTTGGCATGTAGGTCCCTTGACGACGGTAGGAGAGCACTAAGAAAGGATTTCCCGAAATTCCTACGGAACGGGAAAACGCGGTTTATGCGCGTACGTTGTTGCAAGCAAAAGCTAGTAACATAACATGCTACGACCAATAGGAGCGGAACATTAATGAAATATGTAACGCAGGCGAACTTGCGCGTTGTGCTAGTCAATTATAAAAATAAAACATCCTTAACACCTCCTTAAGCAAACTTCATCAATAAAATCAAGTGTAGTGACACGCAATCGTTTGTTGAATCAATTCGTCAAAACATCAAATAACTTGGTTGATCAACAATCTGCGTGCCCGGTTCACAAGTCACATATAGTGCATAGTTGGCGCCGAATGTTCGTGTTAACGTGAGTATGAAGACGTGGCTCCTTATACCGACGTGTTCTTTGGATAACGTGAAAATTAAGGTACCTAAAGTTTCAGTGTTTATTATGGTTTTGTGTCAATATTTGTTGATGTGTTTTTACTACTCTTCCGATTTTTACATACAACGTGTAACAGAATAAATGCTATACCTCTTAAGGGGTAATTGTACTCATCATTATGAACAACTTTTACTATGGGGCCAACCCAGAAATCGCGAAAAAATAATCAGCTGTTCAGTACATTTTGTCGAGTTATACGCACGTAAATGTATGGGATAGTCAATTTTTTTTTTCGCGATTTCGGCGTTGGTCCCATAGTGAAAGTTTTTCATAATGATGAGTACAATGAACCATAAAGAGGTATTGTGTTAATTCTGTTACAAGTTGTATATATGTATACATATATATAAGTACACAAAACAAACTTTTTTTTTTTTCAATATTGGTTATGGTAATAATGGGTCTTTAACACTTGTTACGGATTGTCAAAAGCCAGTAAATCTGACTCCTGTCTTGCCAATTACTAACGTGTTACTCAGTTAAAGAGCTATGGAGGTCTGGTAGGCCACGTAAAATACTGGTATTTAGCTGAATCCGGTTTGACTGGAAGCCGACCACAATATAGTTGGGAAAAAGCTAGGCAGATGATGGTAAAAGGTATGCCTACTTAGTCGTCATCTACTTCCATGTCAATTTTGTTTGTATGACAGTGTGCAGGAAAGCCACGTTCGGTTCGTTCGGCATTTATATACTAAATCTGTAGGCAAATTCGATTTTATATTTAGTCAAATTGTGCTTATAACTTTTTTGTATAGTAATTAGAAAAAATACTATTACAAATTTACAACAGTGCTAAAAATACTCATTCATTAATTTGCATTTGCTGAGGTTTTATGCAAAAGTATGAAGTATATTTATTGAAAATAAAGTAGGATACGTTTTTATAAAGTATAGTTGGCAACCCTAATTACAACAGTGCTAAAAATAGTAATTCATTAATTTGCATTTGCTGAGGTTCTATGCAAAAGTATGAAGTATATTTATTGAAAATAAAGTAGGATACGTTTTTATAAAGTATAGTTGGCAACCCTAATTACAACAGTGCTAAAAATAGTAATTCATTAATTTGCATTTGCTGAGGTTCTATGCAAAAGTATGAAGTATATTTATTGAAAATAAAGTAGGATACGTTTTTATAAAGTATAGTTGGCCACCCTAATTACAACAGTGCTAAAAATAGTAATTCATAATTTGAAATTGCTGAGGTTATGCTATAAATTATACATAATTATACTCAATATGGATCCATCAGATGAAATTCGAGATGGATATGGCTATTCGTTCGGAGCAATAATTTTATTTATTTTAACTTTATGTACCTACTTACAGTAGTGAGAGGTGCATAGGCGGAATTTTGTTTCCTTATTTTACTGCCGCCGAGATGAAAATGCGACTTGAATTAAAATGATTTTTAAGTACGAAAACTGACCTTCTGATTTGGTCAAAATTAAACACGTTTTGAATGAATATCCGTTTCCAAAATAAAAAGAGAGGTTGCGGTCGATCAATGCCATAATGCGAAACAAGGAAAGCACTATAAGTTAGAACGAATAAAAACCAGATGAGCTACTAAGCTCAGTGTTTCAGGATTCAAATGACGTAACTATCTACATTTATTTATATAACAGTATTGATCATGTTTGAAAACGCTTTCCCTTGGAACCTGAAAGGAGCATGTAATACTGGATAGGAACTACTGAGAGCAGAGCCTATATAGGGTGTAGGTATTTTTTAAATGTACCTGGATTGACAAATCCGAACTCGGGTTTCGGATTTGGCCATCCAGGCATACTTTAAAAATACACCCTGTAAAACTATTCGTTGAAGTAACCGCTAACGACCGGTTTTGCAGTTCGTCTACCATGAGTTTTATCAATCTATACTCGCTAGCGACTGTAGTTAAAAAAATATGTGAAAACTTAAAAATCAAGTTTATAATGTTTTAGTTGTCAACTGAAGTTTTGCTTGCGACTTGCTTGCTTGGTAGTTAACAACTTAAACAAATAAATTAGAAACTTGTTTTTTTTTAAGTTTTCATACATTTTTTTAACTACAGTCGCTAGCGAGTATAGATTGATAAAACTCATGGTAGGCGTACAGATAGGTATGCAATTTATGTTTTCGTTGTTCCCTCACTTTTGAGGATTGCGACTACACAAGATGCGTCTTCCATTCATGCGGTCTTCTTCAATATGTACTACTTGGCACATGCTGCCTCCAAGCGTGCTTATACTTAGATGAACGCATACTATGTCCGAAAGGTGGCATATTACAGAGTAGCTAACCCGCGCAACTTCGTTTACGTCACATTTTTCATGAATGCTCCGCTCCTATTGGTCGTAGCGTCACTGCGTGATGTTATATAGCTCATAGCCTTCCTCGATAAACGGGCTATCCAACACTAAACTATTTTTTGAATTCAAACCAGTATTTCCTGAGATTAGCGCGTTCAACCAAACAGACTCTTCAGCTTTATAATATTAGTATAGATAGCCATAGCTGCTCTAAAAACGCCAACAGTCAAATACATTTGCATTAATGCGATATTTTCTAACCAGCCATTGGCAGGTTCTTTGGTGGACTGCGGTCTGACCTCTGACTTGTCTTAGAGAGGGAGGTATAAGTCCTGACTGACCACTGTAGGCTGCTTATGTTGAGACTGTTCAAAAACAGAACTTACATCATTAGTAGCTATGCCATCGCCTACGCTAATCGTCAATCTCCTTCAATTTGTATCTTGAATCTAATAGTTGATTAACGTTATGTTGAATCATTCATTTCTACAATGGAAATAAGAAACCTACTCCCCTTTTTGTAACACACTTTTTGTAGACAGATTGAAATAATAGGTCGTCTACATTGATTTAAGTAAAATAAATGTTCGTCTCGTTCAGATTCAGTTTTCTTCGACTTACCTACTAATATATTCTCGGCTGTCTGTCGGTACTAGAGGTCGCGGGATCGATGTTCGGGCTACGTAACTTATTTGTGTGACCTACAGACTGTTTGTTTTGAGTCTGAGTCGGCATCGGCACCAATGTGAGATTTATTGTGATAATTTTGACGAGGACAATTTTGCTTTTATGCGAGACAAAAATATCGAACACAATTTGTTAGTCATTAATTTTATTTGGCTACTACAATTAAATGTATTCCAAGATAATATAGGCTACCGCCTTGTTCGAATACAGATGATTCCAAGCTATAAATACGGAATATATTATGAATTTAAACATTGGCTAACTATGTTAGCCAGTTTTTAGGCTGCCTCAGTCAACAAGGACGTGTCTGTCTGTCTGTCCGCCGTTTAGCTCAATGACACTTAGCACTTAGCAGAAAGTTTGACATCACGCCGACAAAGTGTAACATAAAGCCTTGAAAAAACAAAGCGTTTTTAAGGTACCGCGCCGTGTAGTGGCAGTGAATTTTTTTATCGTCTGTCCTATGGCGTGGGGTGTCATTGGATAGGTCGTTTAAAATATTGAAGGTGTCTGAAAACCATTTTTCCATCCAAGGATCCGTTTGCGAAATATTAAGCTTTAAAGTTTAAAGTGCTCATTTTTGTTAGAGCCAAGTCCCCTCCCCTCTTCTGCCAGCTAACGTTTGTAACGAGTGATAGTCGAAAACCTATAAACTGTACTTGGAGAAGTCGGCAATGTGACGTGCAACTACGGAACTACCACTGCACACTGCTGCACTGTTTTAGTTGTATATTGTCATTTTAAACTTAGCAAACTTTGTCATTTCTTTGGTGAATTATTTGATGAATCTATATACTTAATATATAAAGCTGAAGAGTTTGTTTGCTTGTACGCGCTAATCTCAGGAACTACTGGTCCGATTTGAAAAATTATTTCAGTGTTATGATAGCCTATTTATCGAGGAAGGCTATAGGCTATATATCATTACGCTAAGACCAATAGGAGCGGAGCAGACGAAGTTGCGCGGGTCAACTAGTAATAAATAAAGTTTTCAACGAGAGCCTTAATATCTGGAGGAAGGAAAACCGGTAGGTACGTACCTGCGGGTGAAACGTTCGTGGATTTAATTCCCAATTTAGAAACTAATTTAACTTGCAGTTTGGTTAGCTTATAAAATTCGTAATACTGTCATGAAAATTTGCGAAGAGCAATGAGCTATCGTTTAAACAGTGCATTAGTATTCACCGACCATAATTTTTGTATCTCACGCGATTTGTTTTAAAGCCCCGACATCATGCAAACAATGTTTCGGTATTTAACTCGTAGATATAATCGATAAGTTTTTAAATTAATTCTTCCAAAGAGTTCTTGGAAAATTGATGGTTTTGGTAATTAAATCTAATTCCCAGTCTCTGAAACGTAAATTATCGTAATATGAATGTGACAAATTATCAAGCGCGCGTAAAATAGAGTGATTGGTTGACTGAATCGTCAACAGCCAATCACTGCAATTTGCGCGCGCGGGACAATTTGTCACATTAATTTTGCGCTCCTAGACACCTACCGCAGCTTTTAGTGCAGAGTAATTGAAATAAATAAAAAACGTTCCGCTGCAGAAACTGTGTTGTGGCCTGTACGTCTACCATGAGTTTTATCAATCTGTACTCGCTAGCGACTGTAGTAAAAAAAATGTATGAAACCTTTAAAAAAAAACAAGTTTCTTTTTTTTTTAGTAAACTAAAGCTTTACTTGCAACTTAATTGCTTGTTAGTTAACAACTTAAACAAATAAATAAGAAACTTGTTTTTTAAAGTTTTCATACATTTTTAGGGTTCCGAAAAAAAAGGAACCCTTATAGGATCACTCAGGTGTCTGTCTGTCTGTCTGTCCGTCTGTCACAGCCAGTTTTCTCCGGATCCACTGGACCGATTCTGTTGAAATTTGGGACACATATGGACTTCTATGGCCCAAACACGGACGCGTTACGTAAATTATTACATTTTTAGTATGGGGGTCACTTATGGGGGTCAAACTAGAAAATTAAAAAAAAAAGTTTTTTAACAATATCATGTGACATATCAAATGAAAGGGCTTACTGTGAGGGTTTTAATTATATTTTTTTCATAATTTTAAAATAAATGGTTTAGAAGTTATTCAAGAAATTTCACGAAAATTACCATCCCCCCCCTCTTATCTCCGAAACTACTGAGCCTAAAATTTAAAAAAAATGGAGATAATAGATCTTTACCTAAAGATTACAGGAAAACCTATTAGAAGTCTGTAGTGTTAAAATAACATGTTAAAAAAAAATTCGTTCGGAACCCTTTGCACGCGAGTCTGACTCGCACTTGGCCAGTTTTTTAACTACAGTCGCTAGCGAGTATAGATTGATAAAACTCATGGTAGACGTACTGATTAAAAAGATTGGGAAGAAGATTGAATTTCCAAGAATGAAGGGGAATGTACAAGGCTGTACTTATGGCGTATAGATTCCCCTGGAAGTCATCTTCAAGGCTGTATATGCAACGCGGCAAATCTAAACAAATAGAGTTATTTATGAAATAAATATTTCCCAAATGAAAAACATTTATGCCATCTTGCACCTAAAATCAAAATTACTTTACTAATAAGTATGAAAGAGACATAAAAATGAATCTCTTTCGCATTTAGTGGTAAAGCAATCTTCTAGCCGTCTCTACTCAGCTGTCAAATTGTACTTCTTAGATTTTGGTGACTTTAAATACGTTTACTTTTCATTTTCAAAGAATTAAAAGAAAAGATACATAAGAAGTACTAAAATTCGTTTAGCGGTTATATATTTGCCTATCTTTAACTGCGTTAAAGTTATTGCTCTCACAAAATAAAATGGCATTTGTTTGCTATAACCATAAGCCATGATAAGAAATTGTAACAATAAGTAGGATCATCGTCACATAAAATTAATGAGTAGTTAATCTTCTGAGCACGCTCGATCCATCGTAGACCACATTCATCGCTTTCTATCAGATAGCACTTCGCCCGCGACTTCGTTCGCGCGGTTTTAGTTGGCACTCCACGAACTTCATCTCCCCTCTACCCTCGTATAATGTGTAAATTACTTATTAATAGAATAAACGTAGGGTAGTTCGCTCAAACTGCAACATTTTTCTTACTTAGAGTATTTTTGTACCCGTCGTAACTTTTCACCCGGGTTTTGATTGAATAATTTTAACAGAAAGCGGTCATTGTGACTTAACCATAATAGTTTTAATAATAATAATAATCTTTATTGGAACAAAAATACATTTTACAAATTGATTGCGTACGTATATAGCTGCATTAGTTGCAAAACTGTGTCGCAGCTACTAACGCCCACCTCCAAGAGGGAGACGACAGCGTTCCAGATTTCAAAAAATTAAATATAGTGGGTGTTTAAAAAATAATAAACACGTATTAAACAATTAAAAAAGAAAGAAAAAAAATAAAACAATAAAAACATGAAATAGGTAAGTGCTTAGTGTTGTGCATGTGGGAGTGTTGTATGAGAGTGTAGTGCGTGTCTGTGGGTGTAAGTGTAGGGTGCGCTAGTGGAACCTCCCCACGAGCGCACTCTACGCTACGTGTATTTGATATGCATGTCTATGTCGAAGACTAAGTTAGATATATACCCTCGGGGATTTTTTTTTGTAGATATTGATGTCCTCTATAAAACTAGTACATCACTTTGCTCTATTGTCAATATTTTCCGCAGCGTACGCGATGTAAAGATCTTTTTTGATATTTTTTTCACACCTTGGGCTACATTATCGAATTTTTCATACGGATCCCTAACTTTTTTGAAAATATTCTATATCCTATGTTCATCAGGAATAACGTAGGATTCTAATGGAGAAATATTTTTTCAAATCGGTCTAGTAGTTTCGGAGCCTATTCATTTCAAACCAACAAACTAATTTTTCCTCTTTTATAATATTAGTGTAGACAAGAACGAGGTCAAAGCTGGCTCATTAAAAATAAATAAAACAAAAAAAAAAGCTTGTTGAAACAAAAGCTTAAGTTATCATTTTATCAGTCCATCCTTGATACGCTCAATAAAACAAAAGGCGATCAGCCTGTTATCGAGTGTCTGTAGTAATTTCTTTGTATCCGACACATCATGTTGCGTCCTCGGGTCAAGGTCACGGCACGATCGTATCCGCTGCAGAGTGCAGGATATCGTTGTGTCATACCAACGACCGCCCCCGTCCTTGTGTGATACCCTTTTATTATAGTTTTAATTAATTATCTTATTTTAATCGGGGCTTTGTTGAACAACGAAAAAGGAAACGTTAAAGCTAACTAGCTTTTGCCTACGGCCCACGTTGGGCTGCGAAGGTTTTAAAAAAACACTTCCTACAATACGCATATTTGCACATCTCTGGTGGAAACGCAGCCTTAGACTTGGGAATTATCCTTTAAGAACACACAAATTATATATTAATACAAATATTGATTATGATATTCTGATTATCTAATCTTATACCTACATAAAAATCTCGTGTCACGGTGTTTGCTATCGAACTCCTCCAAAACGGCTCGACCGATTTTCATGAAATTTTGTGTGTATATTCGGTAGGTATGAGAATAGGTGGTAGGCTATTTTTTTTTATTGGGCAAAACAACGTTTGCCGAATCAGCTAGTTTGATATAAATTCCATTGAAAATTAAATATAAATTCGATTATTAATATTACAATTAGTAATGCTTGGCAGACACAAGACAATCAATAACAAAAATTATCGTCAACTGGATATGAAACATTTAAAACTTCCAGTCGATAAAAATTCAGCAACAGAGTAGTAACATTTGTCTATAAGAAATTGGAACAATTTATTTTTATGTCTATCCAGTATATAGACTACCCATGCGCCAAGCTTTATGCAAATCCGTTCAGCCGTAAATTAAATACGTGAAGAGGTAACGAACAAAGTAACCTTCTCATTTATAATTATAATAATACTAACTTTTACCGCGACTTCGTACGCGCATATCCTCCTTTTTCCCTTTCCCGTCAGAATGTCGGGAAATCCTCTCTTTGTGCTTCCCTATACTCCCCAAGGAACCTACATGCCAAATTCAGCTTTCAACAACCATACAAGTTTCGGCTGTGCGTTGTCTGTCACTCACCAGTAACAGAAGAATTTTAAATACTAGGATAATATTACGGAAGCTTTACCTAGCGTCTAGCATGATACGAAAAAAAAAAACACCGGTAGCACTCCGGGAGTGCCGGCAGAAGTGAAAACTTTAGTATTAACGTTGTGTTTAATTATAAGTACAAAAATACTATCATTTATGAGGTAGAATACAATGTTTATTTATTGCGCTATCGTACACAAATATGACAATTTACATGTTATTATTCATAATATTATATCGTTATTTATTTATATATTACATTAATTTTTATCTCTTAGAAAAATCAACTTTCATCCATAATTTCGTAATTCCGTAATTTCGTATCCTTGGATACGCGTGGCACGCTGTACATAAACACAGACGGACATTCGCGCAAGCGCCCTGTGCCGCCTAAGCGGAGCAGCACACTCAGGCACGGTAGAAAGAGTGGGAGATACTAGTTCCTCTCCCTTCCCCTCGATCTTACGCTTTTTCGATCAGCATCACGTGACCCTGACGCGAGTCCGTCTTACGCTTTTTCGATCAGGTCACGTGTCCTGACGCGAGTTTAAGATTTTATACCCATTACAGAAAAAGTGCTCAACGCCGCTAAAGAAGTTTTCACTTCAAAAATGCATTCGAAATTGATATTCAGTCACAAAACATCATGCGAAGTCCATCCTTGATACACACAATAAAAGAAAAGGCGATCAACCTGTTATCGAGTCTGTAGTAATTTCTTTGTATCCGACACATTCAAGTGGTATCTTTAGGTCATGGCCAAGACACGATGATATCCTCTGCAGGATATCGTTGTGTAAGATACCAATGACCGCCCCCGTCCTTGTGTATATGTGATACACTTTTTATAGCTTTATTTTATTGCAGCGTAACGCACTTCACTTGTGGTGTAAACTTTCATCATTATAAAATTGCCAGGAAAAGATCTTTGTTTGTACAGTCAGGGAAATAGGTTCGAACTTTATTCTATCGGAGCTGGCATAGCCCCCGCCGGCGCCATTTTTTTTTTTTCGAAGTTGCGGCTCGCTATCTAACATGCATTTAATAGAGAATACTTAAACAAACAAAACGTGTTAGCAACGTGGTGCCCTAGTGTCACGTTGCCGAGATATTTGAAGGTAAAGCGATTGACCGCTATCTCACTCTGCTGGAAATTATCAATAAAAAAACTTTCACAACACATCAAGTTTAGTAGAAAGATCTGTAATGTCCAAAATTTTAGGTAGAGGGCACACCAACATAAATATGACCCTTGTAATAAGAGGCCAGGTTGTTACTTTTTTATTCAAGTGAAAAGTGTCAAGTTGGCTATCATCCAAATTCATTCCAATTTCAAATCGATACAAGATTAGAACCAAGGCGAATAATCCCCCGTTCATAAAAAAAAAAACATTTATAAGCGAAAATGTCGCACTATAAAATTGCTACGCTTCCCAGTTAACAGTTTTGATGCTCAGAATACAATTAATAAACTAGTAGTCGCTTTGTCTTAAAAATATTTTTTTGCCGTTGATTGACGACATCAGTATTGACGTCGCTTTTTGCATCAAGGTCTGCTGTAAGATCCTGACTGGATAAAAATACCTACATAAACTTCAAATGACTTAAAAATCGCTTCCTGATGGACTATTATTCCTTTCCCATCCCAAGTCCCACTGTGGGAACTGAACTACTTTCCAAAGACATAAATAATTTCAAAGATAGTATCGCAATCTTCCTCAGAGCATCGCTTCAGCTGAGACCAGTTCATCCACGTCCAAGGTCGCGGATACCGGGGCGGAGGGGGGCGTGGCCGAGCTGGTGGATTTGGAACAGGAGCTCAGTTCCCTTAGGAGAGGACTGACCCAGGTCGAGGGTCTCACCCCGTCTAACGATCCGTTCGGAGACTCCTTCACGGCTTTGCCTTCGCAGGTAAACTTGGGCTTTAGAGTGTAGTGTTAAGGTATATTTTACAATGTCGCTACTAGACAGTATTAAAAATGGAATAAAATTTTCTATATCAATTATGTGGTGAAGTAGAAAATTAATAAAATTGTTATAAAGACATGGTAGAAAATGTTCGCTGCTGAACTTAGCTTTTCCTTTATTGTTAGGTCTCGTTAAGATTTTGGCATAACGCCACTATTGTGACGTACAGAATTTGACGAACAATATAATTTACCACAATTGGCACATTTTTATTTCTTTTATTTTCGGTATACATACGTTTTTTAACAATATTACTCTGTATAGGTCCGGTCTGATACGATAAATAAATAACTTAAGTATCATAATCAGAAATCAAACCTACAAGAAATTCATGCATCATCGACATACCATTACATTCTACGGCCTATTATATTATTTTCATTTTAAATAAGTTTTTCTCTTACACCATCCAAATCTAAAATCAAGAAGAAGAAAGAGAATCTAAAATAATGCTCTCCTCTTATTTCCAGAAGGGTCTCCTCCCGCCGCCCCCCTCAGGCGCGTCTTCCCGGGGGCGCAGCACCCCCGCAGCCCCCGCTTCGTCCCGCGGGGTATTCAGCCCAGGCAAGGCTGCGCCCGCGCTGCCCTTCGACCTGGCTACGGTAGCCGCAGAGTTCGAACCTACACCAGCACTGGTCGACAATCTTAACGATACACCGGTTAGTATAAACAAGCATTGGATATTATGTTAAGATTTAGTCTTATGTGGAATATGAAATATTACTTTGTATGGAAGTGAAATTGTTCGTTTCTTACACCTTGAATCAGTAGAGCAATATGATCGCCCAGTGTCACACGCTTTCAAAGTTTCTAATTGTATTTTATATGGTACACAATCACAGAGGACGGATTCGCAAAGCCGGCAGCCACTAGAACAAACTTTATCAATAATGTTCGTGCCAGCAGAATGTGCGCTGAAGACTCGCCTTGCCTAACTTGGCAAGGCGAGTCTTCCGCCAAAGGCCGGAGTTGCCAAAACCCGAAGATCTGAATAAACGGTGACACTAAAACGATTGGTATGGGAATTTTTGACAATACCGCATCTAGCAGAAAAAGACGTAGCCACCAATGGCGTTTCGGTACTCTGTGTGGTACAATAAAGAAGTAATAATCTATGATGCGATCTGTAGCGCATTTTACGCGAAAGTTACGCTTCCATACGTTGTAGTATTTCATTTTCTATGACCCCTTTAGAACTGTTAATAAACGTTTTATAACTCTATCCTTGTCATTTGCATGCCAATGAATTGAGATGGCAAGAGAATGTTACGCTGTGACAGCTATAAGACAGTTGTAAGACTGAGGAAAGTGAATAACTCTATACAGTCGGTTCGAAAACATATTTTGAGCAATCTTAAGTTGTTATACACAGTGTAACAGAATAAACGCAATACCTCTTAAGGGGTCATTGAACTCATGGGAATCTCATCAACTCAAGGGGTCAACTTTCACTATGGGACAAACATTGATATCGCGAAAAAAAATCGGCTCCCCCATACATTTACGTGCGCATAACTCGATAAAATGTACTGAACAGCTGATTTTTCTTTCGCGATTTCGGGATTGTTCCCATAGTAAAAGTTGTTCATAATGATGAGTACAATGACCCCTTAAGTGGTATTGCGTTAATTCTGTTACACGTTATATTACCCCAATTTGCCCTGGAACACTCGTTTCAAGCCTAAAATATGCTCGAATAGAATCAATTTATTCCAATGAACCGCTGTAGAGAGTGTCTATTTAATATGTGGCAAAACTAAAGATGGCACCACTGTCGTAACGGTTTTACTATCAGATATGCTTGTAAATGAATTTTGTATAAATACAACAAAATATTAGCCATGAAAACGATAGTGACGCCACGAGTTCTCTAGTTTATTACCCTATTGGAACGATTGTATAAAACAAATAAATAGAATCCAATGGCTATAGTCCAAAACGGATTTAATTCGAGTATTTGTGTACGGTGTGTTTCGCGATCTCAAGTGTGATTGTAAGAAAGATCTCAACTCAATGTTGCCAATGTTGAGTTGAGGTCGCGAACAACATTTATATTATAGGTTTTGTTACACCACTCCCTGATACTGTATCCCAGAAATTAAAAAAAAAGAATTATCAAAAGAATTAAATTTCATGAAAACTTAACTACCTACATTGTCTGGAACTATTTCGTATAATGGTGAAACGCATGAACTATATTGAATATAATAATCGTATACTATATTTATATTGTAAACTGATATAAACTATGCCTAAATATATCTTAATTTATGTTGTATAACGGCCGTTTGGACAGATGTAATACTTATTTATCAATTAAAGTTTTTCTTGTAGTTGTGTACTTATTTTGGCAACGCTGTGTACTTTAAGTTAATGTTATGTGTAAGTGATATACTGTTCTAGTACCCTATTAGTGCATGGTGTCTGTCGTATGCTTGAAAAACTGCTGTTGTGGGATGTGATTGCGAAAATATTTATTTTAAAAGTAAAATTGAACCAGGATTGAGTAAATTTTAATACTAGTGAATGTGCACATACACATACAAAATGTTACAAAGATTATTTTTTAATTTATTAGTAAAAACCTTCCTGAACTAAATACTGTTAAACACCAATGGTAGGTGTAAGTTCTTTCGCAATAACATTTCAGTCAGTAGTAGCTCCCTGTGCTGTGACGTCTGGTCTGTATGCTATAAGACTGAATTATGTGGACGTGACGCTTAACTTTACCTTACCGAGAACCGTTACCTAAGCATGACGCTATTTCGCGAGTCGCAGTGTCCGTTGGCTGCCAAAACTACCGTCGAGTACCCCAAGCTAAACGAACTACCCCGCACGACTCAATCTCGCCCGGTTTAAGTTACGCACTAAGAAACGCACAATCTACGGTTATGTGTTTAGACGCACGCTTTCATCATTGTAGAACGAACTTTTTTGTTTAATAAAATCCCTGGATTACTTGCATCGCCAACGATGAAGTAATTCTTTGAACTCCCGTGCGCTCCACGTCTACATATACTTAGTGTTATGGTGACGGCTGTGTTACAGGTTTGCCAGCCCGGCGCGTCCACGACGCAGTCGCTCAGTTACGACGTATTCACGGAACTAGACCCCCTCGGCACCGGCCGGAGTAAACCTTACGTTGACAAAAAACTCTTCTTTCAGGAGCTCAAAAATCCGCCAAAGAAAGTGCTCAAAGACCTCGTGTCGACACAGAGTCTAATATCAGACATATTGCCGGTCACCACAGACACTAAGATAGAGCATTACGGGCCGGCCACGACCATGACGTCGCTGTCGCGGCACTCGGGCGGGTCCGTAGCGATCGTCAAGCCGACGCAGAGCGCCCTGTTCACGGGGAACTTTTTCTCCTCGGACCCGTTCGCGGAGACGGATCCTTTCGATAACACTGATCCGTTTTCGGATTCGTTTAAGGACGATCCGTTTACGAGTATGCAGGAGTTCCCGAAGTCGAGTGTATTGCGAGTGGATGAGCTAAAGAGCAAACTGAGCCGGGAAGTGCCCGTGGAGAAGCCGGAGCCGCTGGAGAACGGGAAGAGCGTGTTCAACGGACCGCTGCAGGTCAGCCTGCCGCCGGAGCCCGCACCCAAGTCGCCGCGCCTGCAGAGACAGGTACGCATGCCTTGTGTTCAAACTCGGTGCAAATATTTGTCTAATCATTGAACCCTTGTTACATCAGCAAGGAGATTTAAATAGGCACAAAGAAAGTTAGTAAAAAAGTAGCCTATAGTATTTTCTAGTTTATAAAACTATCCTTCAACAAACAGACAACAATGCTTCTTGCAAGAAGGATAAATCTTCAAACTATTTTCGATTTAAAACCTTTGCCGGCAGACGAAAATTCACACAGTCCAAATACTTTCGCTGAGTTTTTACACCCTGTCAATTTAATTAATCCAATGCTCCCGTGTCAAGCTCATATCCCTTTTATTATTACGTCCCTTCGTGTACGCTTTCCACCGACTTGGCCGGGCTGGGGAGACAATTCAGCAATGATTTGAGGGAAATTGAAGTGCTTGTGAAGAGGTCAAACGTTATATTTTCATGGATTTTAAATATCAAATGAACCCGTTTTAATAAACACGCCGATGCGTCCGGTGGGCTACCAAACAAATATGACGTTTAACTGCTTCACGTTCGCTTCAATTTCCTTTGACATATTGCAAAATCCGCTCCGAATATTTTGAACCGCTACCAAAACTTAGCGTTTCCACTTGCAGAGCACAGAGGGCAGCACAGTGCGACAGCGGCCCCAAGCGCACAAGCTGAGCGCCGACAGCGCGTCGCCGCCGCCGCCGCTGCCGCCCAAGAAGATCGCCGAGCTGGGCGTCAGCCGGCCGCCGCCGCGCCCGCCGCACGACCACGACGACGACGTGGGCCCGCCGCTGCCCAAGCCGGCCATGCGCAGGGAGCCACTGGTGAGATACTGGCGAACATTCACTTTTTATTTGCAAAGAACTATGCTTTATCACGTGAGTAACAGGCCACAGATGTATTTCATATAGGACCCGAAACCCTTATACATAGAAATCGAAACTATGTATCTGGTGATCTCTGAAAGATTTGATCTGATTACTAAAATTCTTTCAATGATGCCTATCAGTGAAAGAATTGTCGGATACACCATTGTGGAGCTTGCTATTTAAAAAACTGTCCGATGCCAGTGGGAAAGGCCATGGGTGCGAAGCTAATATCATATTGGTGCAGCAACATGAAAACGGACATTATTTGAAGGCGCCTCTTGTGAGCATAGTAGTCGTGTCCAGATAAGCGAAGTGGTCTTACAATTACTCGCGGCTCGCGCGCGACCCTCGTAACTTTTCATACTGCGGGCTTTCAAGGTATTACTCTTGAGGCGGATCGAGAACAATCTAGACCTTACTTATCATCTTTTTTCGTCATTGATAAACTTTTTTTACCCAGGCGGACCGCAGCATGAAGCCACGCTTATCTTCGGCCGCGACAAACAGCAGCGAAGACGAATACTTGACGCCTGCACCGCCGCCGCTGCCAACCGCGCGGCGCTTCGACATCACGCTCAGCCAGCTGCTCACCTGCACCATGGATGAACTGGCACACAGGTACTAGTACTATCATCATCATCCAAGGACCATTGAGTTCCGTAATTCTTTGCGTAAGTTTATAGTCGCACATATATCAATAGGTGCTAATCGCGATCAAAGGTCGGAAGAAAACGAAAGTCCTTCGGATAATGAAAATTGTATCGACACCACAGACCTTCCGGATTCGTAGGAGTAATTCTGCATCATCGAAACTTAGAAGTAAATAATGAGGTGTTGACGTGACAACAACATGACCAATGACAAAGTCTATGGCCTGATCGCATTACTATGCAGAATTCTCACTTAGTTGACACAATAAAATGCATATCCATATTTTGTTCCAGGTTACGAGTACCATCCGCAACTCTGTCTTCAATGACTCTACCTCAACTGACCGATTACCTCAGATCGTATTTAGCTGCCGACAATGATAGAGCTGTAAGTTATTGTTACTATCCTATTAGTGGAGTATTAATTTTATCACCTGTAAACATCCACTACTAAAAGTCTGGTTCCCAATGAAATGTTTTCAAACTAATGGTTTACCGACAGTTGAAATAAAATACACATAGTAGATAGAAAATAACCGCAATTATTAATATTCTCTTAGTAGTACTCTTCGTCCAAGATGATAGAACTTAACCTTATTTCTCATTTCAGCATATACACGTAGAACCGGCAACAAAAACCGAAAAGGAAAAACCCTTACCAGGGGTTACAGCACTATCAGGCTTATCAACGCCAAGCGGCATACTCGATAAGCCGGAAAAAATACAAACCATTCAGACGAACGATTTCAAACCGCAATTCGAAGATAACTTCACACCGCCCGCGGATATAAGCGACACTTTCGTTGCTAACTTCGACGATTTCGACAAGAAAGCGAATCCTTCTTACGATAGATACGCAGCTTTTAGAGAAATACAGGAAGAAGAACTAAAAGCGAAATCAATTTTAGACCCAATTGACGCCTTAGAATCCGAACCTAAACAAGACTCAGACGAAAAAGAACTAACAGCCATAGACAATCTTATGAGAGCCAATCAGGAGCGCGAAATTGAGAACAAAGATACGGCCCGGAGTCCTTTGAAAACGTTGGACGAATTGACGTTAGATTCGTTCAATATGTTCAGGAACTCTGTGAGTCCTAAGCCGTCGCAGATCGATGCCAAGATCGAAGATATCAAATCTGTGATGAAGACGCTACAGATTGAGAAGTCCAGGAGAAGTGTGTCGCCACGGGATAATGGACATGTTGATGTTAAACATGAGGATACTAATGATAGGTATGTAAATCATTTTTGTACGTTTAACTATTTTGTTCTTTAACTCGTTCTACTATTTTTATCTCTTAATAAACTTGCTGGCTAGAAATCTTTTCCAATACTTCAGTCACTTATGCCTTAAGCACTGGTCACACTGGAGCGAATTAAATGCGGGGTGCGGAGCGAAATTTATCCGCGCCGATTGCGTTAACTTGTACTTGTCGCGTCTTGTCACAGAGATTTGCAGCAGTCTGACCAAATCTTTAGTAGCGCACCAGTGTCAATAGTGAATCTTTCTTTTTGACAATTTACACTGCAGCTAGTTTCTTTCTTATGCTTTTATGTTTTGTTTTATTTTTGTTTCGTTACATTAATAAACTCCAATTGATTTATTTCAATTGCAGCACATATTCCAATACTTCCAGGTACGCAGCCCTCCGTGAAATAACAATAACTGAACCACCTCAAGACGAATTCGAGTCTTTACCGCCAGAGTTGCCAAAAGAACGAAAGAGATCCGATGAGAAATCGGACGGGTTCGATAATTCCGACTTTTTCGACTGCATTGACAATAGCTCCCTCTCTTTCACGCACGTGGAGGACGCGTTTCGGAAGAGTCCTATTGTTAAAGAGAGAGAAAGAGAGAGGGAGGAGGAAAAGAAAGTAGAGAGGGAGTTGAGGGAAGAGAAAAAGGAGCCTATTGTGGAGATAGTGCCACTGCCTGTGAGGGATTTAGCGCCGCCCACCAGGCTGTCGACAGGGTCTATTAGTGATGTTGTTAGTGGATCTTCGCCTGATACTAAAGGTATGTTGATTGAAAAATCATTTTCATTTTTTTTTTAGTCATTTTTGCCATTTGGTTAGTTTTTTGTCGGGTAGATCATGCATCACAGCCACATTCGATTTGAGAATGATTAGATTTTATCTAAGTTTAGCTATAGCCCGCGACTTCGTACGCGCATACCCGTTTTTTGGATTGCCTACCTCAAAACGAAAAAACAGCACCTTATAGGATCACTTTCTTGGCCGTCCGTCTTGACCGTTTATCTTGGAACGCATGGACGAGTTGAAATTAAAACCATATACTCAAGTCTATGGCCCCTTGCAGCTGTGAAAAAAAAAACAAACTTCTAAGTTAACGTAAAAAAGATATGGTCGTTTATGCCGCAAAAAACGTATATTTCGGCACTCTCAAGGGAATCAAAATGTATGGGGTATTTCCCGTTGACCTAGAACTATGAAATTTGGCAAGTAATACCGTCTTATACTACTAGTATAGGGAAAAGTCTGTAAACTATACATCAATGAAATCATAAAAAACGTCTTTATCTAAAATAATTTGTAGCTACAAATTTGTATGGAACCCTCGGTGGGCGAGTCCGACTCGCTCTTAGCCGGTTTTATCCTGTTCCCGTAGGAATTTCGGGAAATCATTAGTGCTCCCCTAGGGAGTGTAGAGAAGTTACATGTCAAATTTGAGCCTTCTACGACCAGTAGTTTCGGCTGTGCGTTGTCTGTCAGTCAGTAACGGAAGAATTTTATGATACTGATGATGATTGATTGGATAGGTTGATCAATTTTAAGAATTGTAAGTTAAGATCAATATAATAGTTTCCACAGTTCGCACAACAGACACAATACTGACACAGTCACTGAACAAGACTGAACCGGTTAAGATATTCAACAATGCTGACAGAAAGAAATGTTCAATACGACTGAAGCTTAAAATTGATGTGCATTTTCCAGAAAAAATAGGCGGCGTAGTGGTAGGTGGCACGGTATGCACGGGCGTGGTGGGCTCCGTAGCGGGCAGCGCGCTGGGCAGCCGCTGGGCGCCGCTGGACGGCCCGCGCGCCTCCGCCGGCTCGTCCGACTCGCGCTCGTCCGAGCCACGCGTGCGCCTGCGCCGCGCCCGCCACCACGAGCCGCCGCCGCGCGCGCACATCGGTAACGCGCTACTACTATTACACTATTTAGCGACTCCGAGCCGCGCGTGCGCTTGCGCCGCGCCCGCCACCACGAGCCGCCGCCGCGCGCGCACATCGGTATCGCACTACTGTCCGAAGTGTCCACTAGCAATAAATCTTGCACAAGTTGACTTGCGCAAGCGACATCCTATGTTTAAACGCTCGCGCAAGTGGATTTCTGCAAGTTTTAGTGACTTGCTTAACTTGCTGTAAGTCATAAGTGTATCCGGTTGTTTCGACTTTGCAGCAAGTACTTGCGACTTTCTTTTGTGCATTATATTTACCTGTTCTGCTTAGGGCGAAGTTTTTATCCGTAGTTACCCATCATGTGCCTCATCTGCCTAGCCTTACGTCAAATATATTTGGGTCAGTTTCCAGTCAAACTGGATTCAATTGAATGCCAGTGCTTTACGTAGAGCAACTACCTGTCTGATTTCCACAACCCATTAACTGGGTAACACTATAATTCTTGGCAAGACTGATGTCAGATTTTCTGGCTTCTGACAATCTGTAATGACTACCAAAGATCCACATAAAACAAGCGAGACCAACGCCTTAACGTGCTTTCCGAAGGAGTCTCGCTATGTTGAAATGGTCTCCCATCGACAGACCGACCTCGGCAAGCGTTACTGATCTTCGATCGAACCATTATCTATCCTGTTTAGTTAACCGTTTGGTCGCCACGGTCGGCTATAGCCGACAAACGAAAAAGTGCCCAACACGCCACCGTCGGCTATAGGGACCGTGTGTTGACTATGACATCTAGTGTCGCATATTCGAAACTTTAAGGGTCAAAATACTTGACATTGACGCTTCTGTGCTGCCACCTGCGGTTCCTGCATGCTCAGTTTAGGGAACGTGCGCGAAGTAGCCATGCCATCTTTTTTTTTTTAAAGATGGGAAGCCATCAAATGACTCCTCCCGCTCTGGGTGAAGCAGAAGGGAGTGTCAGACTCCTACTGACTAAAACCCATCCGTGTTCCTCCTAATGCCCTTTGCGTTCCAGGGCCGCGGTGACTCTTTCGAATAAATCCCGCAACCTTGGCATAGCCATGCCATATAGCGTAGCTATTTCGAATTTTAAACTTCAAACCATACTTGACAGTGACATTTCTGTGCTGCCACCTATAGTTTCCTATAGTTTTATAGCCGACAAGCAAACAACATTTTTAAGTACAAAATAAATTATACTAAATCAAGTTTTCTATGATTACGTTACGAGTAATATTTTATTTAAAAAATATTTATTATTATTTTATTTTATTTTGAACGAAAAGCAATGATTAATTGGTTTTCGATAAGATGTTGGAATCCGTATTTTTTTAGAAATTTGCGCTTTAAAACTTCTATACTTACGCACTCTTCTTCTAACATTCTAATAATAATTCTTCTCTTCTCTTCTTCTAACATTCTGATAGTAAAAATTCTTCTCTTCTCACAAACATTCAAATAATAATAATGTAGTATGTAGTATTCAAGTGTTCGGTTAGTCTACAAGCTAATCCCACTACAATTGACAAAACGGCTTATGTTGATAAAAAGGCTTATTATTCTGCAAGGATGGGTTGCGGACTAAACATTTAGTAAAGAGCCCTTAAATTGACATTATGACTTCAAATTTATCTGTTTGTACAGATGATGATTTAATACGTCGCCCGAATAATATTGAAGACAACAATAATCTGATACACGCAAGCTCGTTAACCTTCTTACAAAGATAGACATATTTACTTAGCAAGTTGTTTTGATCATGTGTTGCAGTGCAAACATCGTCGTCTTCCCGCGACGTGTCTCCGTGGGAGGAGGAGTTGCCGCCCGTCACTAGGCTGCAGCGACCGCCCTCGCATAGGGACAGAGATTCCAGGTGAGATTTTTACTATAGTAGCCGGCTCGAGTCGTGAGTACAGATTAATGCAGCAGGTTTTCGCCAATGTACGGTGGGCGAACGAAACTTGCAAGCCCAATAGTCGATGATTATTGACTGACGAACCAATAACGTGAAGCGTCAGAGCTGTCATAGTCAAACCGATCAATGGACAGTGTGCTCACAACTCGTGTCGTTTATTATACAACTGTGTCGTTGAAGGAGTAGAGTACTATGTCTGTAAGGCCGGCCGCATACGTACGGTTTCCTGATTAGGTTTTCCGATCTGGAATTCAGATTCGGAATTCCGCGAGACGTTCAATTTTCAGTTCTTCTGACCCGGTCACACAGCTCGTTTTTGAAAAGAAAGTCATCTGTTTTTCCCATTCGGAAAATAAACGAACGTATACGCCTAGTTGAACATTTTGTATGTAAGGCGAGCATTCAGGTCTCCAAATCGGAATTCCTTATTAGGAAACCTAATCAGGAAACCGTACGTATGCGGCCGGCCTAACGGAGTATGCCCCGGATTAGGTAATAGGGGCGAATTTTACCGTCCATTGCCATCGACTGGACAAATGTTGAGACTCTTGAACTGATGTAAAAACCCATATCATCCGCATATACGGTATTTCATCGCGCCGAGCCGGTTTACAGTCCCAAAAACCTGTTAAAAGATTGCTCGAATGAAATGAAACATATGGGAATGTAGCCATTTGCCCATACGAAAGCACTTTTTATAGAGCGTTGATTTAATTTTGGAATGAGGGCTTAATACTTTGCCCAACCCGAGTATCCAACTCAGTATTCCATGCTCAGGAGTTGCGCTTGCAACAATAGAGTGATAACTTACGATATTTCAAAACAAACAAACCCCTTTACTAACAATTTAATTTAAATTAAATTTTCTTTATTCCATATTACAGGCACAACTCATCCGGCTCAAGAGAATGCCTGGACTCGGGCAGCGGCAGAGAAAAAGACAAACTCCGCGACAAACGGGACATGAGGGACAGAGAGAGAGACATGAGTCGCGACGGCCGGGACTCTGCGCGGGACCGCCGGGACTCGGCACGGGACTCCGGCAGCGGCCGGGACCGCCGCGACGTCAGCAAGGAGCGGGACCACCGGGACCGGCGGGACAGGCGGTCCCGGGATCGCGAGAATGACTCGTGGGACCGAGACAGGACGTACAGCAGAGAGAGAGAGTACAGGGACTCGAGGAGTAGAGAGAGACTGCCCAAAGACTATAGGGAAAAGGACAGGGATAGACATAGGAAGCCTCGGCACTCGTATGATGAGGATGAGGAGTAAGTTGAGACTATCTTTTTTTTAATAAATTAGCGAGACTTCACATGTTACTTGATTGCTATCTTATATTTAATCAATTAAAACTAATACAAAAGGGGAAACGGCCGCTGGCAGATAACACTTGGTTGTCAGTGGAAGAATATACCTTTGCTTTGGCGAAGCCCACAAGGAGTTTTTCCCCTTCGATTACTATTAGATAATTTAGCATACTTTTTTCACAAAGTCGGAATTATAGTTGTCTACACTAATATTATAAAGAGGAAAGATTTGTTTGTTTGTTTGAATTGAATAGGCTCCGAAACTACTGGACCGATTTGAAAAATTCTTTCAGCATTGGATAGCTACATTATCAGGGAGTAACATAGGCTATATATTATCCCCGTATTTCCACGGGAACGGGAACTACGCGGGTGAAACCGCGTGACGTCCACTAGTCTACACTAATATTATAAAGAGGAAAGATTTGTTTGTTTGTTTGAATTGAATAGGCTCCGAAACTACAGGACCGATTTGAAAAATTCTTTTAGCATTGGATAGCTACATTATCAGGGAGTAACATAGGCTATATATTATCCCCGTACTCCCACGGGAACGGGAACTACGCGGGTGAAACCGCGTGACGTCCACTAGTAGTTCATAAATTTAAACGACATTTTTGTTCAGTTACAGTGACGGCTGTGGATCAGGGCGATCGTCACCCAGAGATCGGTGGCCGGACCAACGGTGGAGGAGAGATGGCTAGTATTATAAACAAATAATTTGCAATTTGTAGTGATTTTGAGTGCTGAAATCAAACATAATACTTTGGGGCTGCCTCTACCTTCAAAAACATAAATAAATGTATAATTTTCGTAAAAAAAGAGCGCCTTGCAGTTTTCACTGCCAAAAATACGTCATTCCTGTTAATATTTTTCGTATATTTGTTTCCAGAGAGAAATTATGGGTCTCTGGGCTGGAGGGAGACGAGGCGTCGCGCTGAGCTGAGGCAGAGTGAAGACTCCAGTGAGAGAAGGTTAGTGGCTCATACTTGTATAGTCTAGTATAAAACAATATTTTAAAAAGACTTGATGATAAGAAACCGACCTCTTTTAATACGCTACATTTGCAACTAACTTTCAAAGCGTCCAATATAGGTTTTATAAGTTGGGCGTCGGCGTCCAATACATCTGCAACGGAACCGAGCTAAAATTCACACTCTCAAACGATACTATCGATCAAGTGTTGATTTAAAAGCACAAGACTGTTTGATTCTTGTTGAGCGGCGAATGAACACACGCAAATTGCTCAAAGATACGTCGCAATCGAGTGCATATAGCATAGCATAGTCGGCCTTATAATTTTCCCACTGTTGGGACTCAGACCTCCTCTCTAGGAGAGGGAATGGGCCGTAATCCACCACGCGGGCCCAATGCGGGTTGGTGAATGTCATATGTCTTCGAATTTTTGGTTCTAGGACATGCCGGTTTCCTCACGATGTTTTCCTTCACCGTTTTGAGAGCAGTGGTGATGAAATAAATTACACAAAGTAATGTGCCTGGCTGGGTTTGAACTCGCTACCTACAACTCGTAAGTCGAAGCCATTACCACTCGGCCACCACTGCTCAGTCAGGCAATCGAGTGCGCAGAATGTCAATTTTACAAAAAACATAATACAGCGCATGCGCGGGCAGGTCGCGTATGCGCGTCTTTGCGCAAGATGGCGGGTGTAATGGCATCTCACTCGCTCGTATACGTTCGATGCATACGTGTAACCCGCTTGCTCAATGCAATACGACTGTTGATGCGAAAAGTGTTACACGTTGTTATTGTTTATAATTAACTAGCTTCTGCCAGCGGCTTCGCCCGCGTGGTCCCTATGGAACATATTCCCGGGATAAAAAGTAGCCTATGTCCTTTCTCAGGCTCTAAACTATCTGTGTACCAAATTTCATTTAAATCGGTTCAAGTTTTGGCGTGAAAGCGCGACAGACAGACAGACAGACAGAGTTACTTTCGCATTTATAATATTAGTAAGGATTATTTTGATTGTTTCTTACTATTTGATTTGTTTTTTGTGTGTTTTGTGGTGTACGTATTTGTGTTGTTACTTTTTGATTTTGTTATTGTTACTGGTAGTCTTTGTTACTTATTTATAATACAATACGTATATTATATTAATATTTACTATGTATACTGGTGTATTTACTGATTTTTATATTTAATTTAACACACACTGATCACATAAATCAATAGTTGCAAAATTTGTATGTGAGTACTATGGATATAGTACTAGCCCTTACTAGCAAACTTATTAATTTTACCTCTGCTGGCATTTCTTTATTGGATCTATTAGTAGTATATAAGTGCCTTTTTGGGAGCATCGTCCTCACATATAATCAATTGATTAATGTATGCAAATATTGTAAAGCTTATTTTTGAAAAGAGTAACTATGGAGTTTCTTGTCCGTTCTTCTCCATAAGAATCTACCTTTTGCAAACGGACGACTAGAGTCACTATATTTTATTTTCATTTGACGTTCAAAAGTGCCTTTATTGGTCTAGTTGAAATAAATCATTTGACTTTGACTTTATAAACAAAAAATATTCTAGGAACGTAACACTTGTTTACGCGATTGCACCTGCGCGGTCGTCACTAAAACCTAACTTCGGAGGGGTAAACAACGGTGATGCGAACTGTACTTAGGCGTACTTCCAATACAAAGCAAGAATCGCGCCAATACTCGATCGGCTTGATCATTTGCTCGACAAAAAAAAAGCGTCAACGCGCCGACAGAGGGTGCCTTACTGTTTTTCCGAGAAAATAATCGTGTATATCGTACATTCGATCGCTTTGTTATGATTAGAACGACACCTAACTTTTTACGAACAAAAGGCTAACGACATGTTCAACACTCCAGGTACGGCTCCACGCTGGGCTGGTCGTCCCGGCGCGCGGCCCCGCGGCGCGCGTCGTCCCGCGAGCGCGAGGCGCGCGACGTGCCGCGCGACAGCCGACGCCGCGTGCGCCGCGACGACGCGCGCCGCCCGCGCGACTACCGCTTCTCGAACGACTTCTCTCCGCGGGACCGGGACCACGCCTCGCCCTTCGATAACGACTTCCACGATACGCCTACGCCCACGGGGAAGAAGAGGGCGCCCTATGCTAGTTTGGAGGGGACTAGGTGTGTATTTATTTTATTATTAAGGATGAAAATTATTTATTCTGAATGAAAAGGTGCTAAAAGTAATAATAATGTGAATTATGGTGCCCCATGCCTTTTGTAATGTGTTATGGGGCCTCTGCGAGTTGGCTTCGGCCCCTCGTACGCCTACCGGACCGGGATCCCAGAATCCTAAATCCAAAAACCTACAAGTATGTTCTAGTCACAACACAAAATATCGAAGTCATATCCTGTTATTAAGTACGGTCAGCCGCTTGTCGGACAACCGTGATAAACTGCATTTACTACTGCGAAACAAACGCGCCATCAATATGCAACATGGCCACACTCACAATACCAACAATTTCAGAAGAACTATTGATTTTCAAAATAACAAAGACGATATTTAATTCCATAATAAAATATGTAAAAAACCAAGACTCAAAAACAGTGTAGCGACATCAATGCTGCCACAAGAAAAACCTTCGTAGCAAAAATCTACATCTATCCCGCCAATAGCGAACTACTAATGAAATCCTCCATCGCGGTATTTACCGTGCGATTTGAACATATACAACAGTCCGAATATCAACTATCAGGCAGTTGCCCACCGGACCCAACAACCGGCCGGTCGAAGGATCCTCCCTTTTCTATGGAAGTTGACTATTCCATTCTCTCATAGAAACCCAAACCCCTCTATTCCAGATTCGCATTCGAACCGGAAGACGCCACAGCCTCCCCGCTATCCGCCAGCAGCGCGCGCGCACGTGACAGCGAGCAGAGTGCCACGCGCTTCCGCTTCGACTCCGACTCCATCTCCCCGCGCTCCATGTTCGAGGACGACTTCGCCGCCGCCCCGCGCCCCCGCACCGCCTCCATCGCCGAGGAGGAGGAGGGCGAGCTGCCCCCCCTGCGCCCGCGCCCGCCGCCCGCCGCTACCCGCGACATACGTAAGTCCGACTCCATCAATATCTTCACGCGGGAGTCCGACCCTTTCGAAGGAGATGCGTTCTTCGCGTGCACCGGCTCCGACCGCGCGGCGAGGCGGGAGAACTGGCCCGGAGACTTTCAAGGGTTCGATAATGCGTGATTTGGCTCGTAACAGATTCGTCTTATAAAGTTGACTGATTCTTAGCGTGGTTTGCGGGGACGGGGGAGAACTTGACAGCTGGTGGATCATTTTTTATTTCTATTTAGGACTGTGACAAACTGCTTAGTAAGATATCCACAAAAGAAACTAGTTTTTCTGACCTTATTTTTCACCCCCGTTTCCAATCCTCTTGACCTCTATTTGCACTCAACTGTACTACTTTTTGACTCGCTTTTAAAAGTTCCTAAAATTTAGTTTCGCAGCGAGGCTATTTTTTATCATGAATTTCTTCGTATTTTAATAGTTTTGAGAGAGCAGCGAGAGGAGTGATTATGTAACCAATTTCATTGTCGCTTCTAAAAATAAAAATAGCGCGTAATTTGAACATTTAGGATACGGAAGAATGCAAATAGAGGTGTCAGATAGTTTCCGTGCAGGTCGCAAAAAGGAGGGTAGATGAAGAAATGAGTCTTGCCATAGAAATTAAGTATTTTTCCATGGATCTCGTATACCCCGTGCGATAGAGTCCCAGATATATGTCTAAAATAATCTCACGATCGTTCTCAAATTGGAGGCCTTTTCACATCATTGCGCATCAGTTTTTATTAGTGATGCATTTTTATAAAACTCGTGTTTTTATGTATGACCATAGATTATAGACCACTTGTTACAAAGAGTTGCGCAATGGTATGAAAAGACTTTGTATTAGATATCTTAGCTTTAAGATTACATGCCGCTATTGATTGATTACCTAGTGTAATATACTTAGTATAATATGTAACCACTGACCATTGTCGCCCTAGTATTATGTATATATTGAGACATGTACAGACTGGAGGTGGCTCATGTCTGTATGTGTCTTTAGACGCAACCTGTGATATATATAAGCAACGCCCTTTATGATTTTAATTTTTTCTGCGCTTTTCTTATAATGTGTATTTCTTGTTTTTTTACCTCAAATGAGTGTCACAAGTCCTTGTAGTGTTGTATGAATTTCTAAATAGTCGTTTAGCTAAATAAGTAATCATAACTTATTTTTTTCTCATTTTATACTTTTTAAATTGAATGAAATGCCAAAATGGTGGAAGGTTGAAAGAGATGAAATCAAATGGATTTTGAATTAATTTCGAATTAGTAAATAACAACCAGTATATTATAAAATATGTGGTATTTATAAACCCTTTATTTAGAAGACTGCACATATTCGTAGACGTAGTGGATCAAATATCTTATAACTATTATTACGAAACAATCATTCCTATTTTACATACTATAACGCTCCCCGCGGACTGAAATTTGCACGGATTTGCTGATGGCATAATAAAAGAAACCTTATCAATATAGTGACATAAAGTGAATATTTTTACCAATAACAAACGATTCCTCTCTTTGTGAATGCTCGCACTGGCTCGTTAGAACTTTATGAAACTAAAATTAAAATTGATTATTCAATGTCATGAGAAAATGCGTTTCTTTCGGTCTGCAGAGGGTTTGATAGAATGATGTTTATTTAAAGCCTGTGACCGTATATTTTGGATTGTAACGGCTAGAAAGTCAAAACTATGGAATGATAATATTCTAGGTATGAAAAAACATCACCAGTGAAAGTTTGGGCACAAATTTGTACAGTATTTAATTGGTATTGTAAATATTTTGCTACAAATAAAGAAAATATAGTTTCAAAGCGATCAAGAGCTGCTGAGCAAATGTAAATAATTAATATTTTGTAAATCAATTGACTTAAATCTACATCGTCAAGCTAAACTGTTTGAGCACATGATCAAGAAATGTTAGAAGATTAAAATGATTGTATAATTAAATAACATTCTAAAGTTTTTTATGTCTAAACTGATTATTATTCTTATTTTGTTAAACGTAAATTATTTCGTATTAAAAAAAAAAACAACCATAAATTCTACATACATTACAGTATTTTATAGTAGTCAAAATTGTGCACACACTTTTATATAAAAACACGCATTTTATGAATATGTTGTATGTTTCAAAGTCTGATGCATTTTGTGAATTGTTTGTCTATCTCATTATTTAATAAATAAAATATCATACACTTGTAACGTCTTATTGTAGTTTAATTTATTAATAGTTTTTTTTTTTGTGATAGAAATACTCGATATGTAAAAGCGACCTTCTGTAATATTAAGCGTCAATTGTGCATAAGATATTATGAAAATTATTTTTAGTGAATCATTACTGTGATAATTTTAATTTATTGTGATTTTCCGGAAGTCTTTTTTTACTTAATTTTGTATGCACTTGTTTCTATGTAAAAATCAGCATAAAGCAATTAAATAATATTCTAAATGAAAATGTCTATTTCTAACATGATAAACTTACCTATTAAAATGTTGACATAAAATATTGAATACCTAGCATTAATCGAATATAAACATAACAGAATAACTGGTCTTAAACCTGAAAAGTTATTGTAAAATCAGTTGCTCTGTTGTGTTTCTTAAAAAAGGGGGAATATAATGTTATCTGATATAATTACATGAATGTACCCTCAATATAAACCTACGACCCGTAATCATTTTCTAGCGACTATAACGAATGTATTCATGTAAACTAATGTTACCTATAAACTAGTGATGACGTCGATTTTGTATTAATGTATTTTTTGTACATAATGTAGCTAGAGGAAATTAATTATGTGCAATTACTACCACCTCTATGGCGCAATACCAAAGGTATTTATGTTCTGTAACTGTTGTGTAAAATACTCGGAGTTATTAAAATTATAACGAAATGATCGAAAACGAGTACTTTGTTTTTATTTTATTTATTCACACCTGCAAACTAATAAACCCAAAAGTAAAAAAGTTGTAAAAACAAATACAGAATGTTCCAGAAACGACAAAAGTTCTGACAATCACAGATTTGATGTCACCAACTGCATCAGACTGCTTGAAAAGTCATTTCTTCGGAACTGTTTAAATATGATCACGCACTTCGGGAACACCCTGTATAGAGGGATTAGAACCCAAACAGATGTGCGAAGACTAAAGATATTTTTCAGCCAGATAAAACCACCGAAACTGTGCGGAGATCCGTGTGGCGAACCTTGATGTTTAGATGAACGAACTCACACATACGATATTGATATAACCAGATAAAAAAAAAATATCTTTGTTTTGTCAGTCTGAACTGTCCTACCTCTGGACAAAGACCTTCCCCCAATCTTTCCATTTCTCTTTGTTGGGCTTCTCGACGCTATTCACAAAGATGCCATCCAAGAAATCCCGCCATTTTCTCCTCGGTCCGTTGCCGTTACCCCGACTTGCTGTAACAGGGCTCTAGACTTGCGACTTACAGCTTAAACAGACCACAGCTATACAAACAATATTTTGCTATAGCATATTATTTTACTAAAGCTTCATTGCACTCTGCTGACGTCTCCGATGCGCATCACACAGAGCCTGCATCTCTTTTAGATTACCTAAGTTCCCAGAGTCCCCAGACCTTACTTATTTTCTCAGTAACGAAATGTGTGATAGTATGGTGTTAGTATGTTCTTTGAAAATAAACATAGATCTATAGGTAGTCACTTATGGCACGACTATCTCTCAATAAGGTACGTTCAGCAGACATGCCAGCAAGCCATAACATTCACCGCGGGTGCGGGCCAAAATGGCGCCGTCGGCCATTGAGTGGGTTTATGACGACCGCTGCGGTAGCTGCGAAGTTGTGTAATGGTACTGTGCAAACCTGAGCGTATGTCACTACCGCTGTGGATAGCAGAACTTACTAGTTAAACCTATTTTCGCCGCCCTGGCGAAACTTATTTTACAAAGCAAGCGAAAATAGCGTCTACCTGGGCGATATGGCGATACCGGTTTCACCTGTTTGGCTCTATCCGCGGAACCGCATAAAAACGAAATGAACGTGCCATTTTGATTTTTTTTTTTCAAAGTTGCGGCGCACGATCCAACATGCATTTATGGGTAGAGGACACTTCAACAAACATAAACTGTTTGGAACATGGTGCCCTAAAGTGTCATATTTCGAGGTAAAGTATCTATATGACAATCATGACTATCAAAAAATGAATTATGAGTTATGTGAAAACTACTAAAACTACTTTATTAAGAACTTTGTGTCTCTCTTTTTAATGTCTCTCTTCGGCCCGATGTGGAACGCCACGGCCCCACCTGTTTATTTTATATAAATGGTAATCAATCCGAGAACTATTATTCGAATACAATCTAAAGCCCGTGATGAGTTCATTTTTATTGATTTTATTTGTACTCACATGGCGACTTTATTTTCAACGTTGCCAACATTTTTTGTTTGTTTGTTGTTGCTTTCGATCCAGTTAGATTGTGCGCCGCAACTTTAAGGAGTGGAAGGACTATGCGAGCTCCCATAGAAAAACGTAGGTAGGTAAACTCTAGGTAGCGAATACTGTGTATGTTGAATAGGCCTCTTTATTCTATACAAGATGGGCCACATGATGCTGCGACGTGATTGTGGCAAGTTTAAGAAGACTCAGGAGTAGCAAAGTAAACTGCAAGTAAACACAGGTTGCAAAGTCCTTGGCTTGAAGGTTCCACGTTCTAGCTTTTGTAAAACGGTAGCTGGCATAACTGCCTGCTGGTCAAATCGAATTTTTAATATATTTTCTTAAATCTGGCAACTTTAAGTCATACGTCATTTCATTGAAATGGTAAAAGTTGTCATCAATCATCCATCATTTAATTGTCATTGTCAAAATTGTATGGTTTGAGCAAGACTGGGTTGAGTAAATCAACAGCTGTTTTACATTTTTATACTTTAAAATTAATAAAAACTGGGTAATAAACAGGTAGTTTTGTTCTTTATTCAGGTCATGGTAGATTTTATTAGAATTAGTATTGTATTTGAACATGAAACAAAGGTAAGTGTAGCAAAAGATGAGCCATTTAGTTGTTACAATGTTGTTTACGTGTTACTGACAATGGTGTTTGTTTGTGAAGGGCTCGCCCAATGCACAGCGGAGATGACTTGGTGGCTTACGCCATGGGGAAGAAGGCTGACGACCTTGGCGAGAACACTGACATACAACTGCATAGAATAAAACGACAGGAACATTTTATAGAAGCTCAAGTTCAAGAAGGGGACACTTTACAAGCTATTGCGTTGCGATTTTATTGTTCTGTGAGTACATTTTTATTTTTTACTTATTTTTATAAGTACCTTAATGAGTACATAAAAATGTTCTGTAATTTGATTGTACTTTGATGTTCAAATTGAAATATCAGTTACTTCCTGTTACCATTGTTATCTTGTATCTAGCTAATACATTGTGTTTAATACAAATTTCAGATATCAGAACTAAAGAGGATCAACCATATACATAAAGATAATGAAATATTCGCAAGACGGACTATAAAGGTGCCCGTGACACCTTACTCGGTGCTGACAGAACTAATACCATCAGCGCACCCAGAGCCTGTGCCTTCAACCTCAAACAATGCATCTCACACAGTCATGCAGGAACTGTTAAATACTAATCATTTCAATGGACTTATAAACCAAAATAATATATCAATAAATGCATCTCCCAAGGAAGAAATACAGTGTGATATAGATTGTAACACAGTTGTGATGAACAGCACACTAGCGCCATCTATTGTCCCATATACGGACTCTGAGCAGAATGAACAAGCTACAGAAGATACGAAACTCTTGCCAAGTAACAAAGAGAAGATATCTGTAGAAGCGGTTGTGGTGAAGGAACTCACTTCACATGGAGCTGACTTTGGACTGAAATGGTTCCATTTAGTGTGCTGTATGCTCGTCTTAGGTGTTGTGATACCTCTTGTGTATGTTATGTTTTATTTAGACAAACATGAACATTCAGAAATTTCAGATCTTCCACCATTACACTCAAATCGATGACTGACTGATATAACACAATCTGATGGAAAAGCTTTAAGTTGCAATGGCATTCATTATAAATCAATTTTATATAACACTGTAAGGGGACGCAATGTGGTTCTTTTAATAAAATGTATCATTATAAGTACTCTATTGTTGCTGTTTTTATTTAAATTTATGTAAAATTTAGGAAATTTGGTTATCTAGTAGCTCTAAGCTTGTAAGTACCAACTCGTGTGCCTATTGGCATGGCATAGCATGCCCTGCTTACAGCAAAACACTTTGTAATATATAGTCCAGTGCCCCATCTATCCCACAGAGGGGGGCCAAGCCTGGCAAATGAATTTATTTTACTTTTTTCAAGATTAATTTAAATAACTTTGTAAAAAAAACCTAAGAGTTTTCACAATATGGTAACTACATACCATATTGTGAAAACTCTTAGGTCCCCAATGCTGGTTGCATATACTCTCATCTCATCTTAGTAAAAGACAAAAGCTGTGATAGCTACATAAGTCAAGAGTGAATAGGTTACTTCTAGGCAAGCATGCTCCATCTTCAACCACATCATCGCTTACGATCAGGTGAGATAGTGGTCAGTCGCGTGCCTATTAATAGGAAAAAAAGCTGTCCCTATTTTCCCAATAACCATCAAAACATAAGCCCCATTATAAGGCGTCATTTTAGGGCTTGTCTAGAAAGGGCGAATTCGTCGCGAAACGTTTCGCGCGCTATTGAGATACTAGGCACGAATACATCGCGTCCACAAGCATCGCGCGAATTCAAAATACGCGCGTAAATCGCGTGCATAACGCCAGACCCTCGACTCAGACCTCGATTCCGGTTCGATCTCGATACCATGCACAACTTTCAAGACCAAACGAATTTACTTTTCAAGAATATGATCCAGAAACGCCATCCCTTACAGCATGGCAAGGCCGAAATTCTATTTCAATGTAGGGATCTTCACAGGCATCATTATACGTAAATTCTCCATCAACATCTTCAAGAGATTCTCAGGATAGTAAATGTCTTGAACTCTTCCAAAACGATCACATTGTTTAATTATTATAAATAATTTGATAACTACCTACATTTGATTTGATTTTTATTAGTAAATATGATTGTTTATCGTAAAAGACTGAATTAGTATTATATAACATAGGTATATGAATAAAACATTACTTACCTTAAAGTTATCACGAGTTTTTGTTCTGCTGAAACGACATCCTCGCGCGGAACGTAATTTTCACGTGGTGATAAATCTTCTTCAATCAATAAAAGTAAATTATCAAATGATTTCACGGACATACGAAAGTAGTTAAAAAATTTCTTCTCATGTTGTCTTAATTTTGGATACAAAGTTACAAACATGCTATGTGTCATTCTATCATTAAGAATTGGATGTACTAAATACATTCTATTTTCCCTCCGTTTTTGTCTCTTCCAGCGACGGTAAGCTAACCACAACGCGACCTCTTCGTTCAACTCCATGCTTCCTACTGACTGAATTCGTCCCCAAATGCTCGCTCGTTGGTACGCTCTTTCTGGACGCAACGATCGCGCGTGATTCGCACGAGAGAATCGCGACGAATTCGCCCTTTCTGGACAAGCCCTTAGAGTATTTTTATACCCGTCGTAACTTTTAAACGAAAGGTCCGATCTGCATAATTTAAAGTGTAATTTACGTACCTAGGCATAACTAACCTAAATTAACAAACCATTTATATAGATAAGGATTACTATCATGATACCAAAATCACCACTATTCCATTCCACCCGGGTTTTGATCGATTCATTTGAACAAAAAGCGGTTATTGTGACAACCATAATAGTTAGATATATACCCTCGCGGACTTTTTAGTGGATATTAATGTTCTCCATAAAACTGTAGTACATCACCTTAGAATAATTATTCTAAGTACATCACTTTATTTTCAAGTTTCCGCAGCGTACGCGATATAAGGATTTTTTTGGTATTTTTTTTACACCTTAGGTTACATTATCGAAGTTTTTATATGGATCCCTAACTTTTTTGAAAATACTCCAGCCTATGTTCATCAGGGATAGTGTAAGAATTTTTCAAATCGGTCCAGTAGTTTCGGAGCAATTCAAACAAACAAACAAATCTTTCCTCTTTATAATATAAGGTGTAGATTAGTAAACTCACTAGAACATAACTAAATAAATCATTTTAGGAGCACATCATAAATCATAGTCGTTTGTTGGAAGAAAAGTTAGATTTTGGTGTTGATAAGTTTTTGCTTATTATTTAGTTTCTACTTACTAGATAAGATTTTTTTATTTAATTTGATTAGATAAGACTATCTAATTGATTAGTATCCCTAATGTCCACTCACCTGCACGCTAGACCTTGCCAATGAAATCAAGTTCAATCTTGCCAAAATCAGTTGCATAATCATAACTAGAATTTGATCTAGTACACTACAGTACGTAAGTTGCACATTCATTACTAAGTCCACTTGCACACTCATTACTAGATCACTTGCACACATTACTAGATCAGTTGCGCGTTCGTTACTAGATCAGTTGCGCATTCATTAGTAGATCAGTTGCGTGTTCGTTACTAGACCAGTTGCGCGTTCATTACTAGATCAGTGGTGCCCTAGCTTTTATTCAAATGGGCCAAGCTGGGGCAGGCGTTTCCCAGATCGGAAACTTGTAAACCCTTATAACTGTTTAACCAGCGACCGACTAATTCTGATATTTGGCGACTAATTAAAGACTTTATTTTTTATCAATATTAAAATATTGAAGGTGGCCATGCCAGTGTCAATCATACAGGTATGGGGGCTAAAGGAATCTTAAACTAATAGATCAGTCTATCTTTGAATAGATTGTAATCATTATCGATAATGACTTTTATAAGAAAACAATATTGATAGTGTAAGTCATTGGCTGATTATTATTATCGTTCGTTAGACTACTACAGCGATCTTTAATGTGATGAGATCCACTTATCGCTTTTTATCAGGCTTAAAAAAGAAAGGCAGGTTATTAAAAACATATTTCACAAAATAAACTATTTATTTTCCATTTCTATTTGCTATCACTTAAAAATACATCGATGTAACAAATAAATCGGTAAATCCATTGACACAATCTTAGTTTAAACTCTTTTTAACAGTATTATTATTAATAATGATAAATGCATTCTTAAATAGCTAAAACCCAACCAGAGAAATATATTTATATTACACTGTTATTGCAATCATACAGAATATTGCAAAAAAAATTAGGTAAAATATAGCCTATTATAACAATAATAGAAATTGATATTCAATGAGACAAGGTACAATAAAATGCCATTAGTGGGACTAATTAATGATGAAGTATTTATTTTCCTGGTAAGGCTTAGTCACTATGTACAGCTGATATATAATAATAATGTGAGCCTCGCAGAATGTATATTGTATAAAATTAATGACGTGATCTGAGGTGACTAAAGTAAAGCTTTTTATAATTTTAACAACGCACTTCGCGATTGCGGCTGCAATCAGAAGTTGCCTCGACCGCCGAGATTCGGGTTACTCTCGTGCACGCTGTGGAAAAAAAGGTGCATCAGTAAGTATTATCTTTGCTCAAAGCTCACAATGGATAATGCCAATGATGGGAAGTAACCACCAAGATTTAATATGGTCATTGGTGGGGAGAAAGTGGTGCTTAAAACAGACAGAAATAGCGTAAAATAAAATCTTCTTTATGCCATTTCGACCAGTCTCATTATAGATCTCTGCTAGCCAGAATTACGAAGTAATTATAGTTTCTATTGCAGCATTTTATGTCAACTTAGTTTGTGTCTTTCAAAACACTGACAATAGGTTCAAATTAATTTAGTAAACACATAATATGCTACAACTGTCAATATGAGAGTAAGGCACACAAACACAGTAAAAATCAAAAGCACACAGGAAAATAGACATTGTTAGTATTACAGAGACAGCAACACAGAAGATTATCTTGATCCGAAGAGTGGGCCAGCGCTTTGTAGGGAGATTAGTGATTTCTTGTTATCCAAATCAAAACAACAAAATCACTAGTCTTCCATACAACGCGCAGCCGGTGGCTGATGCCCGTTAGTTGATGAACACCTAGAAATGTTAATCACCAAAGGAGTTAGTTACAAAAAAGGTTAAAATGAGTTAGAACATGTAGTCATAATGAGTGATTGTATCTAAGTTACACTAGAATTAGATTGTACAGCGAAAATAATACAAGAATGGTAGGTACATGTGTGAACACTCTCGAAATGTCTACGCTCCCTCTACTAACAAGTGTGTGCACTTTACCTTAGCATCACAACATCGACGTCACACAGTCAAATCCGTTCAACAAACTCTACTTAATCTTAGTTTGGTTTGGTGCCAACTCAGGGAACTCTTCAAACATTCTATCGTCAAAATAATATTGTGTTAGTGATATTTGAATTATTGTGAAGTTGATCTCGGGAAACTCCTCAACCAAATAAAATGTTAACAGCACTAATTAATCAGTTTGACTCGCAATATTAGCAATGTACAGTATGGTAGTTATTGAAATTAATGTTGACATGCTCTAAATTATTGGTATGAAACAATACACGTTAAGATGTTGAGCAAACATGATGAAATTGAGCTCCAAAATCAGTAAAATGAATTTAAATTCATCTTGTAAACTCTCATCTGAAAGGTCAGTTCAGTCGGTTGTGTTCACAAGTGGAGGAGAGACATAGAGACTGTCGTAGTAGTGGTAGTATGTAACCGACCTCTGTTGCAGGAGATACTGCGCCATCTGAATGCGCTGCGGCGTGCCGGTGATGGTGATGATGCGGTCGGTGGAGCCGGGCAGCGGCTCGGCGATCTCGATGCCGGCGCCGCTCTCCGCGCGGATCTTACGTATGCGGGAGCCGGCCTTGCCTATTATCGCGCCGGCCAACTGCAACGGAAATAATACTGTCACATTTGATGTACCGACCTAGTTTAGCAATATGTACTAGATAATTTGTGCTTGAATTGTGATCTTGTTTACAGTTTATTTATATGGTGAAAAGTGCAATGTTGCAAGCTACTTACGTCTTTGGGAATGGTGACTTGAGTGGTGGTGTCCTGCTGGTTGCCGCCGTTGTTGCTAAAGTTTCCACCTCCGCCTCCCAAGCGGGCACCACCACCACCACCAAAGTTTCCTCCTCCGAAGCCACTGCCGCCACCACCGCCGCCGCCGACGCCACCTCCGAAGGCGCCGCGCGGGGGGCCGCTGAAGCTGGCTCTGGGTCCGGGACCACCGAAGTCATTGAATGGGGCTCTGGGGCCGCCGGGCGGGCCGCTGCGGCCTAGGGGCGGGCCCCTGGGCGCGGGTCCGCGACCGGCGGGGCCCATGGGCGGCATGCCGCGCGGGGGCCCGCGGGGCGGTCCGCGTGGCCCACCGCGGGGTCCAGCGCCGCCGCCAGCACCGCCTCCTTGTCCACTACCGAATCCTCCGTACTCATCGGCGTAGAAGTCATCGTAATTGTGCGGGTCGTAATTTTGCACGGCACCTTTGACGGGAACCTGTAATTTTACCAGTAGTTGTAAAATGCATTTTTGTATTGGCAAGGAAAAAGTTGAAATTGAACTAATGCCTTGCAGTAACTTTAAAGAGCAACGAAAAATGATGACTGTTTTCAAAGTCTGGACGTATTCACCTGTCTAATGAGGTCGAGCACCTCCTTGACGCCGGCGGCCACGGCGTCTGCCTTGCCCACCAGCTGCACCACGCGCTCCGTGCTCTGTGGCGCGGGGTTTGAGAATATCTTCAGGCGAGCGCCTGTTTTCTGTAACAGATCAACGCAACTGTTAGTCACTTATTTTTAAACAACGGCTTGTTTTGTTAGATTATACGAGACTATAGTTAATATTTATTATGTAATTGAAGACACTTTTGAACAGTTAGACAAGTGCTATTGTTCGTAATTATGTGCTTAAAATTTTTCTAATTTTCGAAAATTAATTCAGACGCCAAGACATTTGAAAAAATAAATATTTCTTGTTAACAGACAGAAAACTTCGTACGTAGGTAAACGAAAACATCAAGTCCTGTAGTAACGTACGAGTCCTCTAACCAATTTAAACAATAACCATTTACTTAACAATTTAAGGATAACCCAATTCCGAGCAAGTCTAACTCCAACGCCCTAACTCCAAAACAAATTACATAACACACATACTTAGTGGAGTTGTTTACGGCAATCTGTCGCGACACAGTCGGGCTGCTATAGAGTGGCATGAGAAATCGATGTGTGATCAATTACCGATATTAGATAACGTCAGCGTACGTGCGGTGTGTGGTGTCGATGACGTTTGACAGGCGGCGCGGCGCATGCGCGGCCGCATCGACCGGCGCACGTGGCCGCCCCGGCACGCACAAACAACCACTGGAACCCGCCCTCCCACATGCGAGCCACGCACCGCAACGCACCGCCTACTGAGACCCATTGCTCAATACTGACGCGCGTCAACTCAACTCACTTCACACTTCTTCAGCTACCACACCACACAGCCAAAAAAATATTCATCCAACTCAACTAATTATTTAAAAAAGAACACTCAAACTAAAATTATTTCGAACACGCAAAACGTAGTATAAAGTCGACGGTACCACGTTACGCGGAATACGGAGCGAGCGGAACGACCATCCCTCAAGGGTGGTCGGACGCGGAATGAGCGGGCGACCGGCGGCGCGTGCAACACCTGCCCGACTCCCCTCCTTGCACTTGTGGGGCTCCGAGGAAAGCTCGCACGCGCCACGCCTACCACATGCCACTGACTACTGAACAGACAGAACTCCCATTCCAAACACTGGAATCGACCCACTTAGACAAAACCGCTTTGAAATTGGAAGTATCTAAGAATTTTTCGAATTCTGACAGGCGCGCTTTCGTTTCGTTAGACATCATAATAAGCTTAGCATCATAGTAGTGTCTAGCAAGGACCTTCTACAAATAATGTCAAGTGTACACGCCCGTATTCGGCATCCATCACAAAAGTAAACCGCTTCTGATCCTCGTCACGAACGCGAGTCCGAGACGTCACTCACTATGAAAAGGATCCGTTGGCGAAACGTTCGCGACATAATTTATCAGCACACTCTACTCCAAGCTTATATCCGCAAGAAAACTAGGAAGCCGAAGTATAGTCACCAAAACTGCTTCGTGACTCGACTTTCAAACTTTTATTGGAGCAGTAACAAAATAAAAATCATAAACATGCCAGACTAATATAACAACATACCGTACTTTGCACCTACAATCAATCACAAAGTTCGCTAGTCTAACCATAAAATCTGCTGCAAATATTTGAACACAATTTGTCTTGATCAGGAGTGAAGCCGTCTTTGCACAAAGCTAAACCGTTATCCGATAGGGTGGTTCACTTCGTTCTAACTTTTGTTTAAGTATATTGATGCAATTTGGTCCATTTCGCGTCATTTAAAGCGAAGATTTCTTACCAGAGCTTATCTAGGTTACTAGAAAGCTAATTAAGTGGAGTTAAGAACATTTCGTAAATAATTAATACTATTCACAGGCATGTTTCAGTACACACAGCAAGCCCAAAATGTGTTGCTGGCAACATATTTCCCCCGGGAACCTGCCGCTAATCAGCTTACTGAGCAAGTCGTAATATTTCCAAACACGCCACGTTAACAATATTCAGATCAACGCTAGTATTCCCTGAACCACTAAACAATGTAGGGAGAATTCCGAAAATGTTGACACAGTTTACTTCGAAATTAGAATACGGATCAACAACCCTCCATCGATCTCTTGTAGTATTGATCCGAGCGCTCAATATTACCTGTTGCTTGTATTTCGGGGTTGAGCTTTTCTAGAGGCAGGACAACTTTCAAAATCGCTATAAAGGGGGCCATTTTAATCTAAACAAAAGCAGCAGAACCGGTCGGTACGATTCAAAGTAAAGAAGCCGTATGACAACCGGTGCGGTTCGATCGGAAACGGAAGCGGCCAGCTCGCGTGCTGCCGCGGCCCGTAATTGTCGGGGCCACCGGCCGGTGTCACCCGCGCCTAATTATGAGTACACCGACATATGCGCTGCCGGCTGCTATCTTTTATTTGTCTAAACATAAATAGCATTCCAATTGTATACCTAAAAGTTGATTACAACCCCATTTCAACTTTTCAACCCTCAATAACAATGTATAAATAATTGTGGTAATGCCATGAGAACGGTAAAACATATCCGCTGTACATTTTTTTGTGGCGTACTATAGAGGATGTGGAGGAGTTCCACAAAAAGTCCCGTGCGTCACGTGCGCGTAGCTCCGGTAACCCGACGCCGGCGCCGCGCGCTTCCGACGGATGAAGCCTTACATCTGATATTACCCCACGGCTATTTCACAACTCTACCCAGAACCGCGATTTCATCACAAGTAGCACGGGCCTTAACAAAACGTTTTGTTAAAACTTCCAAGTTTTAAAGTGAAGCCAAACGTTTGAATGCTTACGCAACCTGAATAAACTAGACGGGATAACTTGTGCTAATAAGGCTGCTCCAAGTATATTATATGTAATATGTTTATACATATCAGAAGACCTCAATGGGCGATGTTAGAAATAAATTCGTCCTCATAGGCGTAAATGCATCGCATTGTACAAAGTTTACCTGCACGATTCAAAGATAGGAGCGGCGGATGCGATACCATGTGTTCGAATTTCTATATATGTAAGAAAGGCCTCCGAGGGGCTCGGATCATTGTGCAAGTAGGTAGGCTGGGTGAAGCCCAGGTGCGCGCGAGCTTTTTGTGAGGCCTTCCGGCGGCTGCGCGTGCACCTGCCGCCGCCGCCAGCTGCCGCCCGCGCACGCGCCGTCCGGCTCTGCTCGCGCTCGCGCTCGACTCTACTACACACTTCAAGAACTGCTTGCTGGCCCTAGGTACAGTTCACACATAAAGGTCGGTAACCTCTTATTAATTCCACCTACATCACATGTCAATTCACTTGCGCTCTGAATAGCGCCAATAATAATAGCTTTTGCGCGAACATACAATGTTACCTTTGTCATACAGACATCCCCATTCAACACATTTTTTTTACTTAGACAGTATTTCCATGGGGATATTGTTAATTCTACATGTTATAAAGAATCCTGAATCTTGTGTCTTGTTAAATTGAGGCCGTAACGTACATTGAACAAAGGAGTTGCGAGAACAGCTGATCGATGGCAACAAAAAAAAAAAAAACGCAAAGAAAGAGGGTGCAAAATGGACTCAGGTAGATCACGATCAAGTTTTTAAATTGTTTCCGGCGAAGAACAACATTGGATGCATTCAAAAGCATTGTTTGCGAAGAACATGCAAACTCGTTCCTAGAGACAGCCTGAGGCATCGTGCCGCTAGTCCGCTACCAGACACGTCCGAAGCGTCAGCCCTCGTTACTCAAATCTCCGGACAAACATCAGCAGCTAACTAGCTGCTCGAGTTATGAAATGCAACACCGCTAATAGCTAGATTGCGAAGTTATCAGCGTCCCGACAACGCCGGCACGTACTCGTTTTATAACTTTCAGCGAAGTTGCTCGAGTGGTAATTGATCCTCCGCGGTGCACTCTGCAGTTATGCAGACGCTTTGCCTTGTTTATTCGACTTGACGACAAATTATGACGTCTACTGGAGTAGCTTTTGTGGAGTGCACCATTTTAAGTTACTTAACTATTTCCGACGTCGTCGGTCGCAATTCAATCTAAAAGGATGTTTCGAACAAAGGAGTCAACGTTTTCTGTAACATTATTAAGTGTATCTAAAAATTACACTGTCGATGAAGAGATAAAAGCTCGGGATTCGGGGCGGCAGCTGCATTCACATCTGCCTTGAAGCCCGTGCACCGACACCACGTGGCCAAAATGCCATCGGTGTCTACACGATAAAAAATCCTTAAGTATAACTGCACCTTCGCTCGGCAGATGACTGCTAACAAGTCTTAAAAGCTCGATGCATCTGCTCACCTCAATTATTGAGAGTAGATAACGGGATGCATTTAATCGCGAAAGATATGAAGATGACAAAAATAAAGATGAGCGGAAATTCTTTACTTGAGGACAATTATAGACCCTAGAACACATTACACGTACTGGCAGAGAGTATAAACATTAGTTCTATAGGAATGATAATATCGAGTGTTCGAAAGATATTATAATGGGTTCGCTAGAACATAAACGAGTCTCGCAAGTCTGGTTTCCCAACTTGGTCGGGATCAATTCCAGTGATTGTTTCAGGGCGACTTATTGACTTTCGACCGCGCTGTTGTTGTGGCAGATTGACGAAAGACTCAGTGTGTTTAAAATCGTATTTTTCGCGACAAACATTGGAAATGTTCGCTGGAAATCCTTTGGATTTTTTTATTCTTTGGGCCGCTTGTGTACTACAAGAAGTTTTAAGTTGGTTTTCAGGCAAATCAACTGGCAATTGTGGAAAAATTTCATATCCGGGCAAAATAGTTGTTCATGTTATTGCTTACCTCCCTCAGTTCTTTAATCTTGGCTCCAGCCTTGCCGATGACGCAGCCGGCGCGACTCTGGTGGATCAGTAGGCGGACGTCCAAATCTTCATTACTGCTCTTTGGACCTCCCTAATGAATAATTCTGGTTTATAATTTGAATATCAAGTAAACGCGCAAATGTAAAGTTAAGTAAAATACTTTATAAAGGCTCTTCTGATTATGCTTAAACGACAACCCATGCAAATGTAAAATTATTTGAAATACATGTAGCATACAGAAATAAAAATCACGCATTATAAAATACTTACATCAGCCAGACATGGTAGAATTTCTTTAACGATTTCCAGAATCGTGTCGACATCCGGCGCTGTTATCGATAGTACCCTGAAAAACAAGCATCATTAACGGAAACTATTTTCGCAGTTCGGGGAAATAAAATCACAGCACAATATTGAACAACGGTACAGACGTATCAACGGTCAGGGAGGTCTGGACTCATTAGTAAACTGAAGCATGATGGCGATGAAACTTGATGTCCGTACGTGTCGTACTCAGTAAGTAGATGCCTTCCAGCGTGGACAGAAGTAAGTCGAGTGAGAGGATTCAGTCCTAAGGGAACAGACTTATAGCGGCTAATGAGCGAGATGCGAGGACACCGAGGTCGTGAAAGTAAGATCAGAAGGCGTCCAGTGCGACACAGTGCAATCCTGCGGCGGAGGTGATGAGGACGGGAGCTCGAGACGGAGTAAAGCGCCTAACGCCGGGAGCTAATGATGTTTTACAAGATTCCAACTCCTGACTGTTGACGAGCAGAGTGCAAGAGCTCCACTCGGGCTGTATTAAGATTTGAGAGTAGATGTTGGCGATATAGTTTACCGTTCGGGGCCGGGGCAATCTGGGACTGTTATAGAGGCTTTGTACTGCGTGGCGGGGCGGCGGGTGCGGGGCAGCGGCGTCCGGCGGGGCGGGACCGGCAACCAAACACGCTGTAGCGGCGCGCCCCGCGCCTACACTCCTCGCCTTAGGCGCGCACTGACCAGCTTCAACTCTCGACTACCACTCACGTCATACTGAGAGAGTTGAAGGTGGCCAAGGGCGTCGGTATGAGTGTAGGCGCGCGGCGCGTCGCGCTACTAGCCACAGGGGCGTCTCGGGGGCGCTAATGACCTGCAAACTGGCTGCCGGGGGGTTATTCTGTCTATAAGTCTACGGACTCGCCGCTGTCGCAAGACTCGATGCCGAGATGAACCATCGAATCTTACAGTCTTCTTCGTTCGTTTTAGTTCTCTTTGATATCTACAAGACAGACTAGAATAGCGTATCATGATTAAAGCATAGAAGATACGGGTTTGATTGGTTTATGCGTTACCCATTAGAGGCATAGAGCAGTACAGTTTTTAGATTTTACAAGATTGTTGGACGTACCTGTGGCGAAAAAATGGTTAACAGTTAAATATATAAACTAAAAACATTCAAATAGGCATACAGTCAAAACCAACAAAAACATAAATGCGAATATCAACTTACTAGAATATACTAAAGTAAAATAATCTTTTTTATTTAGATTGATCTAAGCAACTTTAATTAATAATTTGTAAATACCTGCTATTTGCTTGAAAGCTTACGAAAATACGTTAATACTCAAAGAAGAACTAGATTAGATTACCTATAAGTACTTTATATTTCAAGCTCATTTTTGTAACGAGTCTACTCGTAACAGTCCGCTACTTACTTCACGTGTAGCTGAGGACGTTATTGTAAATACTGACCTGATTCCTTAGCTTGGAAATATTAGCGCCGCCCTTCCCGATGATCGAGCCAGCAACCTGAACAATTAATTCATAATGGAAAAAGTCCCTGGAAATCATATCAGTCGATAGTCATAGGCGTCGTCCTAATATAAAGCGATCATCGCGCGTATACGCGATCGTCGCGTATTTGCGCAATGATCGCTTTATATTATTAGGAAGACGCCATAGTAATAAAATAATCAAGTTAAAATCTCAAATTAAACTTTCTCATTTATTTTACAATTTTAATCATCTCAGAATTCTTTTTGGACAGTTCTTATAGTTCAGGATAGTTTAATTTAGCTACGTGATTTCATCAATTAACGGAATAAACAAAACATTATTCAAGTCAAACTCCAAGTACATTTCCTCTTCACTTTTACTATTCTAAAGGTTTATTCTTGACGTTGAAATGCTAAACAACATCTACCATTCATAAATTAAATCCTGAAATAGCTACAAGTGGAAATAGCCACTATTACAACCGACCCTAATATGCTAATACATGTTCAGCAGGCTGTACATAAACACAAGCCGTGCGAACTGCAACCTCACAAGGCTTGGATTGATTTTATGCAATTTTAATGACAACGCCGCTTGAGGGTCGGCTAAAGGCAAACCAACTGTAAACTTTACACGAAAACCTGTTTGGGACTTGTGTATTCAAATTTTTCGGCTAATATAAAATTGAATTGTAATTCAATTTCTTTATGTAATTTATGTCCAAATGTAAAATGAGTTGTATGTTTTATATCACCGTTACCTTTATGAGCCTAAAACCCAGTCCAGCGGACTAATTGCGTGACATACTCGTGTGGCCATCCTTTTCATTTCAACAATACAGCAAAATTATGTTTTGATAAATTCTTCTGCCTGACCGCAAAAATATTGAGTATTAAAAAGATATGAAATTCCATATTGCAGATTTACATTACGGTGACATGGGTCAATTTTAGGCATCTTGTATGTATAGCTACAATCTCCTTTTACGAGTTCAGCAGCTGCCACTCTGCTAAAATGATGAACATACCTTGCTCGGAATCAGAAAGGTAACTTCGTCGTCCGTCTGCCGCGGACGCTTCTGCACGGGGCCTCCCTCTTCTCCATAGGCGTCTCGCTTCATGTTACCTGTACAACAAAACAGCTGGTTAATATGTGATCATCGATATGTTTCTTCATTCAGACGAAATACGTCACTGCTGGACATAGGCCTACACAAACATTGCCACTTGCCACAATGACCGATCCTGTGCTTCCTGCATCCAGCGGATTGCCGTTAACCTTACTGAACCATCCATCGATGTATCGAAGGGATAGACCCTTAGTTGAAGTGGTTCAAATATTATTTGCCAAAAAGGTAATCGACGTTTTCTACAGCTGCAGTTCGTCGTCATCAACATCAAGATGATTTTTAAAAAACGTCCACAATATTTTTGTTTTCCGGAAAATGTAGAGTTTAATTAATCTCGCACCGAACAGCTAATTAAATAGTGTAGGTACCGTATTGGATGTAAGCACGTTGGGATATCGGCTGGCTAAACGTATCCATGTGTTTATGTGTGGCATAAGAATTGCTGTTTTGTCTTCAGCCTTCCGTTTAAACGTTCTTCGAATTTGCACAAATGCTACTTATGCGCCGTTTACATCGCGAGAATAATTATCCACGTGTTCGTATCTGAGTGCCTAAATCAAATCTTTTATGAGGCTTCGTAATCGTAACGACTTTAATTGCATATTGATTGATTAGTTTAATTACTTACTGGTCTGCGAGTTTTTGGAGGATACTATTCTATTTAAAAAACTCGCCAAGTGCGAATCGGAGTCAAATTTAATAATTTACGTAACGCGTCCGTGTTTGGGTCACAGAAGTCCATATGTGTACCAAATTTCAACAGAATCGGTCCAGTGGATCCAGAGAAAAGTGGCTGTGACAGACGGACAGACAAACAGACACTCGAGTGATCCTATAAGGGTTCCGTTTGTTGTTCGGAACCCTAAAAATAAACGATTTCGATAATAAAGTATCGCATGAGTAATGCGATGAGATGATACTTCCAAAGTGTAATTTAAGAAATAGTCCTACCTGTAATTGTTGATAATTTTCCGATATACGTTGTAGTTTTTATAAATGCTTAGTAAGTGTTCAAATGTTATTACTATTACACCTATGAAGACTAACTAAGCTTTTATAAAAACTTCCTATTTATTAACAAGATTATCTGGATAATAAGGGACTGTTACGGCCTGAGTCCTGCACAGGATGTGGACGTGACTTGGCGTATCGGACGGACGACCTACATCCTTTCGGTACCCTATTAACCTTCCTAGCGAATAGATTACAAATGAACCTATTACACATACGTTTTATAATCAAAACTTCTACTTATTTGGACGCCATACAGATTTTTTGGAAAAGGCTTTAAATTCATTGAATTCGGCCGAATCACTTTCCAGTAGCCGTGGTTATTGAATGAAAGTCCTTTAAATTGACAGAATGGTCTTCATTGTACACCAACATTTTTACAAAGCTAGGTAGAGGTTGTTCGTTTTAAAGAGTATACCTTCTATAGTAGTCCTTACTTAATATTTTAATGCGAAAGTAACTGTCCGTCTGTCGCGTTTTCACGCCAAAACTACTGAACCGATTTAAATGAAATTTGGTACACAGATAGTCTAGACCCTGAGAAAGGACATAGGCTACTTTTTATCCCGAGAATATGTTCCCTAGGGACCACGCGGGCGAAGCCGCTGGCAGAAGCTAGTAGAATAATATATATTAAATTAAAAAATACAAACCAATTGCTCACAGAAAATCTATGATATCATTAATTATATCATAAAATAAGTACCCACTCAATCATAAGAGCACATCAAGCGAAACATTATTTAATCCGCCCCATTGATACGCTTACGGAAAGCTTGAAATAAAACGTATTTTCAAACTTATATGAGTTATAATATAAATCACGTTTGACTGAATGAATGTTTATTTTTAGTGTGATCTCATTTGGTATAATATAATTTTCCGCTGCTCTAATAGTTACGTTTCCTCTTTTCCGTTTTGTCGCGCGTGCGGAAACCGGAAGCCGGCGACGGTGACCGGTTATTTTATTGTGATACGAATTTGGTCATCGCCTGTCGCTTTTAAAATAATGTGTAAGAACACTAAGAACTGTAAATAGCTTTGTATTAACAGTATAGTAAAGAAACAATGAAATATCCCAAGCGAATTCGGTAGTAAATTCAGAAGTGGGATGAATAATGTTTTTTTTCAAATTGTGATAGTCGTTTTAGAAAATGTTGAAATAAAACAAAATTTCCAGGTGTTGAAGTCATTGAAGGGTTGGCTTCAAGTATGAATGAACTTACTAAAATACCATTTAAATACGCCTTCATCAGAAACAGTTAACTTGGCTTAATTATTAAAAACATGAACAAAATCCGTTATCGACCTCTTAATTAATTTGCACGCCTAAATAACACAACATCTTAATGGTTTTCGCAATAACGAGCAACTTGGGAAACCGGGAAATTATGAATGCAATAATAAGAGGTTTTCATGACCCCGTAAAACTCATTTTAAATAAGCAGGAAGTTTTTAGACCGAAGGGACGTATTTTCCATTTTCTTCTTTTATTGTAACTTGTGACATTGCATCCGCGTGGAATTTAATTTCAGTTCACAAAGCATAGTTGCATGTCGCAAGCACTCGACTATTTTTCAAGCGAACTGTAGTTAAAAGTTCGCTGGGAATCTATTACAAACAGGAGTTGGCGTGTCGAGGACTATGGAGTACGCAAATAACAAATAAAAACGCTATCGGGCCACCTCTGTTGTCCAAACTGGAGGTGATATACGCCCGAAGATAAACAAATACAGATTTCATAATGGGTCGGAAGTTGAAAATTACTGTTTTATCATAAATTTCGTTCGCAACTCTGCTCCGTTATTTATGGATACGAAACTCCTAAAATAGCTTTTTCGGACTGTTTTCGGTTTTATGTCTTAACACGAACAATTTTTTTTACGGTTCTCTTATTTTTCTTGAAGATTTATTAAAAATTGAAGTGTTATAGGTCATTTTAAAAGATCTGCCACAATTATACAGAGAGAAAGAAAAATAAAACCAAAAAACATCAACGCCGCAGCCTTAAATCCCTAAACATCTGTGATCGGAGATAAATGGATAGAAGCAATAAAAACGGAGGTCTGCGAATTAGTCCAGGGGTGCAGATGGCACGTTTGGCCCAGCGTATGCTAATGTGACCGTCTGCCGGGCAGCAGGTGAACGAGGTCACTGACACATGCAGGTGCACGCCTACATTCGCGAGTCGCGTTCGCGCCACAAAGGGTACCACTGTACCAACACCAACCATCGACAAAGCCTTCACCTTTCTTCATTGCCTGCCAATTCGCTTTTTAGAACGGAATTAGAAAAGACCCGCTACGTTGAAATTTTAGTTCCATGTGTGATAGTTTGGAATATAAGGTATCGCACAGTTGCTAAAATAAGTTTGGTGTTAATGCACTCATTTATGACATTACACATCTCCTAATATAGTCAGTTAATTTTTTTGTTTGCAAACTAAAAACCGTTTCTGATTACCTTACAATATAATAAATGAAAAGTATTCTAGTAAAGAAAACAAATGCACAAAGAAATCGCAAAACTCAACGGTAATGTTTGTTATAAGTACAAAGAACAGCAACGAAGAGTTTCTGGAAATAGAACCAGGTTAAGGACGATCAAAAGTATAATCGAATGCGTGAATAGAAGCGGCGGGAGTAAAACGGGGCCCGGAGCCCGGCAGGTGTTCGGCGCACAAAGACCGACATACCGGCCTAAAGACCAACTCGCGCAAAAAATATTATAAAATAAAAGCCCGCAGCCAACCGTCGCTCAAAATGTCACTACCAGCTGTCCTGCCTCACCTGTGTACCATTCCTTTACCTAGCCAACCCTCTGCCTTTACTTAATAACCTAATAAACATAATGGATTCTTAAAGTCATCGTTGCCTTTTATATGTATTTATTTCTTTTCAGGATAAATTAGAACGGCGACGCAGGATGAAAGAGTTGCAAATTGTTTGTAGGTCAAATAAAATCACAGAAGTGATCTGTATAGTCTAAAAGAATCTTTGGGAGACAGCTGAAAACGACATAAAATGCGAAACCGAAAATGAACAAAAGTCGACGATGAAAATCCTGAAAATCCGGAGAAAATCCTGAAAAAAAAAAAAGACAATAACAAAAAAGGCGGAAACGTAACTACTCACCGAAGTTTTTCAGCGACTGGGCCACGGCAGGTTACACGTAAAAGCCAACCGAAGCCATTTAAATTTACGCTTTGATTGAATTTAATTATAAAAACTGCGAAAAAATTTAGAACCGTATGTAGCGACTTAGTAAAATAAAGAGCGCGTGTGGCTTCATGTTGTAAGGGTTGGTTCGCGTCTAGTTGTGAAGACGTCCGCGGGTAGACTGACATCGTTTGTGTTCCGACGGGCTTAAGTATAGCACCCCCGAGACGCCGAGGCGCCGGTGGTGCACATGCGCGCCACCCGCCGCCCCGTCAATAACACCCTGCCTCTCATTGTGCCCCGGAAACGACGACTTAACGAGTCACGCCGCAAGACGACACCCTGTTCTATGTCTAAGCCTACCTAGATGTCTTTAACAATTTAACTCAGAGTTAATATCTGTAGCAGAAGCACTGTTATCGTATGCCGCCAGATATGCCACGCGACTGCTCTTATCTACTTCTTTGTACGAGCTTTTGCATCAGTTGGCCGAACAATGCACAAAGGTTTAGTGTATGGGCAATTAGCTTCAATGACAGTAACCATGAAGAGGATACGTATCGGAATTGCAGTCATAATGATTTAATAGGCAGATAATATAATCCAACACAAGAAGAAAATGACTGCGTGCATTAAAAAGAAACGCTAATTAGGATGAGGAAGACCCAGCCAATTAATTAATTAAAAATATAATATTGTAAAATCACATTATTTTGTTAGAAAACACGCTCTTATCGGTGTGAGAGAGCAATCTACATAATAAACATCCTAGGTGGCAACTCTTGCATGCGACACTGTCGTTACGAGCCACTAATGTCCACCTACGACTTCACTTAACAAATTGACCACAATAAATGGACGTTAAATTCGTTGTTACACGTCCACCTCAATAATAATAACATTTATAACCTTTTAGTTAAACGCAGTTGTACCTAAATCAGTCGCTTTGGGAATGCTGAAGCGATTAATATTTGGGCCAGACTCTTATAAATTTGCATATAATTTTCTTAAAAATTTGATCTTACACTTCCAACTTACAGGAGAAAAATATTGTTGCACTAAATATACCAATGACAAAAGCTTATGATAATTTTGGGGATAAAATGTACATAATTGTCATTATCTGGATGACAAAATTCAATATTTCTAATGACAGTGGATAGTAAATTACTTTCACAGCGGAAAGAAGATCAATCAGACCATCCAAATATTCGTGCGATCAAAGTCCGATATGTGTGTTTGTTACATTTCATAAATGTATGTATGCATGCATACCTATATTTAATGTTTGTAGTTATATGTCAATAGCTAATAGCCTACCGATGAGCCACGTCGAAGACAATCGTTGCCTAGGCGACCTAACGACAACACAAATGCGCACTATAATAATATTCTGCCTAAGGACTGTGGGTTACGATGGTGACCATTTTTTGCAAGAGACAATTGCCAAACGGTGAAAAGCTAAAACAATCAATCTGGCTAACGTTTTCCCAACTATGTCGGGGTCGACTTTCAGTCTAACTGGAAGTAGCTGATGCCAGTATTCCACACGGAAATCTACAAAATTAAAAGCTTAAAATATCTAAAGCTCGGAGGTGTCTCGATATGTATGTTGCGCTGCTTGACTTCGATGATACCTCACGTAAAAAGCTCACGTAAATTAGGCATTCCAATTTTCTGAAATCTTGGTGACGACAGTTGTTCAGAGGAGAAATGAAAGCAATTTTAATTTAATCCCTCTCAGGTGCGACCTTTAACAAGGGTTTCTGAAACTGCCTGATGGACGCAACTCAATCATCATTTCAGCCGAAAGACGTCCACTACTGGACATAGGCCTCCCCCAAGATGGGGGGGGGTGTTGCCATAATCGCCACGCTTGGCAGGCGGGTTGGCGATCGCAGTGTATGGTTACTCTTTAAATATCTTAACTTTAATTGAATTCGGATATCGGAAAGAAGAAAGTCTTGCAAAGAAAATACGAAATTGTCACCGTCCTTGATTAAATATTAACGTGAGATAAAACATGTGCTCCGAAGGTGAACTATCGGTTCACTCGTGAGAACCGACGGCTGTTCGGACAATCATGCGGCTCTGACCTAATTGTAGCTCGCATTTCTTCCAGCGACATTATTTCAAATGTGTAATTGTAGTAACGGTCTGAGGGCTGAAGTGAAGTCTGTAATTTACCAGACACAGGTTGCTAAAATATTCAGCGATAATGGGAACCTGGCAGGCGCCACCGTCCACCTACCATGAGACTGGACACGTGGTGTTTCGAGGCTACACCACCGCCACCCATATCATTAATTCCCTCCTTCTAGAGAATATGCAGGTGTCTTTGAGGCCACTTCTTTATAATTCAAATGGCCGTAATTACCAGTCTCGATGTTTCGTGTGCATTTTATAGTAGAAAATGCACGATGTAAAATTGGATGATTGAAAATGTTTCAAAGAAAGTTTCTAGGTGCATGCATTTTTAATACGATAATAACAGTGGAGCATATTCAAAAAACGTAGTGAATATTGCGTCTTTGGTAACATATGCAGGGTTTCTACTTTACCAACCTATGCCATAAAGGTATATTGGATAATTCGTGAAATAAAACATGCGGTTTTTCTCTGAAATGGCACGCATGCGGGAGGTAAATACACGCCTGTCTCATATATTTTGCCAAAGCGATTCTTACACGATAAATTTGGGGACGTTTAGAGAACGAGGTCTTTGCGCAAAGGTTCGTAAGGACCTAATCTATTATTGATAAGAGGCTTTGGCAAAAGCCTTTTGACCAAGGGGAAATTCGATTATGGATGATGTTGTGAAACATCTTGCTATTTATTTTCAGTAATTCAATAAATAGTACAAAAACTACAAAAAGTATAATAACCATAGAGGCTAAAATGTTTATTTTAAACTATGTTTTCCAATGGAAGAGTGTAAAATTGGGAATCAAGTTGACGCTATCCTCACTCTCATAACACACATTGTTAAATAAGATGAAGGACAGAAACATCAGAACAAAAGCAGCGTTGTTTTTCTCCTCGCTAACATTACCACTAACGTTTTTCGTAAATCGTGGAAGGATCCACTTAACCCTCTGAGATTGACGACTAAGATTTTATCCGACAGTATTCAATTATTCATAACATCACCGTGCGCACACATACATCGCATAATAAAATCTTTGCTCAATATTTTGGCAGAATCATCGTTACAGTGTTGTGCTCAGTATGTCGTGATTGCCACTTCATACAAAGCAATCGCACTTATTTCACGCTCGAGGTCCCACGTTGGGCGCCCGTGTCTGTCGTCTCCGCTTTAGTATAATGTGCAACGAACCATGAAAGCATTACAACCTTACTTACGACGTTACTAGGCTAATATTCGCTACGTTTACAGCTCTCTGTGAGATAAATGATCTTGTAAGTGAAACCTTACCTGAATAAGACCTTAATTTGGATATGTATGTCGTGTAACATAAAAACTGGGGTCGGACATTCGGAGCTAATCTTGAACATAATAGAAAGGGTTCCGGAAGGTTTCAGTACTTAATCCAAACATTTCTCTCGGAGAAACATGACTATATTAATTACTGACTCACCGCTCTATAATTTTGCTTTTAAGGCAGACTTTGAAGCTTCAATACTATGGAGTGCTCAACCAAAATATGAATTATATGTGGAGAATTACGTCATCATCTAGATAACCAGTTGAAAAAAGTTTTCAGAGGTTTAGTTGTTACATGGTTACTTTACAATAACCAGTCAAAAGTTTTACACAGTATAATTAATTCAAAAGTACATTCATTATACCTGAAAAATAATAGGCTGGTCATTGAAAACTAACCCTGTATATTGCTTAAAACACAGATAGATCTTTTTTGCTTCCCTAGTAGTCTGAAACGGATATTCTGGGAGAGATCAAATGGCTCAGCTACTGAGTTAACCGCATTTTATTTGTTCCGATCTCATTACGGTCGTGTACAAAATCAGTAGGGAAGTCAATGTAATCGCCCATTTAGGTATATAATCAGATTCCACAAATGTTAGATGCGTGCAAGGGTTTGTAATTTAACATAAGTTCTAAGAATGTTCCAAAGCCGTTTGAAGTTGCCGAGCGCATTACCAATTCTTAATTATTGCTTAAAAATGTTTAGAACGCAGTTAAAGAATTGTTTCTATTTGAAGAAAACGTTTAGGTAATTAGGAGAAAGGGGCAGCGTGGAGGGCCTCGGTCGCCCCCTGTGGCCTTTCAGACAACGGTTATCCATTTCGTTTCCTCGTGGGCCGGTGTGCGTGAATATTTGATGTTTCTATCGATCATAACTTCTTTGCGGGCTGCGGGGCACCAAAGGAGGGCCTCTACAGTAGAAACTGTTGTTTAAGAATAATATCATGCTACTTTAAATTGAATAGAAAATGTATTCACATTATGTTATTTTAGACAGTTTCAATATTTGCAATTGCTTTTCATCCAACATAATTCCCAGGATTTTGTCATACTTCTAGTCTAGGGAAGAGGTATTTTGCTATGAATGAGACAATTGCAGTTCATCTGATTTTTCTTTTTAGCCACAACGTCATTTGTAATTTATTTAATGTAATGCAAAGTTCTGTAAGCAGCAAGGCTGTTGTGACTGAATTTAATTGCGTAAACATATTAGCATTAGGTACTGCTACCGTGCTTATCTCACGAAGATGTCGCGCTACAATTGGTTCGACCAAATTGATCACAGTGGTAATCAATTTAGCCGACATTCTTATTGAACATCCGGTATAGTAACGAAATAGATTAATCAAAATCAATTAAGGTATTTTAGATAATATTTTCGCATTTACCCGATGTAATTTTATTTTATTTTGTTGTTGTTGTTATTGCTTTTTACTGAACTACCTACTTAAGTTGTCTTAATTATGTAGTCGATGATTTTGGTGCACAGTAAAACTAATGAGTTTATGTTGACATCAACTGAAATAATTACATAAAACTAGCTTTTCCAGGGTTTAAAAGTAGCTTAAGTAGCCTCTGTCCTTTCTCAGGCTCTAGACTAGACGAATATCTGTAATTTAAATCGGTTCAGTATTTTGGCGTGAAAGCGTGACAGACAGACAGAGTTACTTTTGCTTTTATAATATTAGTAAGGATGTATGTGTCATCATCATCATATCAGCCAAAAGACGTCCACTGCTGGACATAGGCCTCCCCCAAGCGTTGCCACAACGACCGGTCCTGCGCGTCTCACATCCATCGGCTACCCGGTATGTGTGAATATAAACAATTAGACTACTGAATAAATAAATAAATAATTAGTCAAGTCCAAAACTCTGTTTTTGTTAATTGCTAGCCTGAATAAAAGAGACTTGAATGAATGAGCTATCGTGTTTGAATTCGCCGCTAGAAACTGCAATAAAAAGTTGTTTTTCAGTTTTAAATTTTTGGGCCAATGCTTGTTTTTAATTTTTCACAACATAACACTCCTTTTTTTAGGCAGTCGTGTAAAAAACGATAGCCCTCATTCAATTAGTCAAGCCATCAGTTAAAAAGTTATCTCTCCATTTCAAGTCCGATTTAATTACATCATTACATATTATATTCTCTACAAGTGGACCTACGATTAAGTGGAGACAGAGCTCCAATTTTCCTTTCGAAATAGACGGACATGAAAGACAGTTGCATTTAATATGTAAACTATAATTTCCCTTTGAACAATTCCGTATTGGATATTTGCGTGCAAGTCAATAAGGTAAAAGGAATATCAAATGATGCATTTAGGGCTTAATGGGGTTGTATTCATGACTTATGGAGGCGACGTGGTGGTTACGAAGTATAAATAGTCTAGAATAGTAAGAAAGGTATCGGACAGACGTTTCGTGAGTATAATTGGAGAGGTTCGTGGGCGTGCCGCACGCTAGGGCAGCGCAGTCGGGTGGGAGACATCTTGTATGTATTTGCCTCTCTAGTAATTTCCCCGTCCGTCCTTGTATATTTAAGCGGCGGCGGCGTCGTCCGAGCCGCTCTCATGCATATGTCATGAGCAGTTGCCGCGCGACGGTTTGTTGACGGTCGAGCCGCGGGAACCGCGACCACCGGCCCCAGCCCAGGCCCACCAGTCCCACCACCGATAATTATTACGTTCTACTTTCGATTCCGGTGGCTATCGGCGCCACCCTCGCCGCCTTGTGGTGGCGCCGCGACGCCGCACCACCACGACCAAAGGGATGAGGCGACAATTAGATTCCCGTTTTCTCCAATACTGTATTGCATGTACGGTCAAATTAAATGGCAGGCACCGTAAAAGCAGTCATAAGTCCGGTGTACGCACGCGAGGCAATAAATAACGTGGCTCTATTTAATGTCCCCATGGGCAAACTGCGTCGATAGGTTATTGAATAAAATCATCAAACATTTTTATGTCCTACTTAAATACTCTCGCCGGAGTCAATTAGTAACTTGGGGAGATTTTTATTTATACTGAACTAGCTTCTGCCAGTGGCTTCGCCCGCGTGTTCCCTAGGGAACATACTCCCGGGATAAAAAGTAGCCTATGTCCTTTCTCAGGCTCTAGACTATCTGGGTAACATTTAAATCGGTTCAGTAGTTTTGGCGTGAAAGCGCGACAGACACGACAGAGTTACTTTCGCATTTATAATATTAAGTAAGGATTATATTTAGAGGATATATGGACCCTGTTAAGCAGAAAAGATCCAACCAGCAATTTGTTGAAAATCGAGTTAATTATATAGTTAGAATCTACACATCGAACTTTATATACGCAAAAAAGATCCTAGCAGTCTGATCACTTTCACTAAACAAACTCCAATGACACTACATGTACCAAAAGACATTTAACGTTTTGAAAGAAAAGCAAAAAAGATACATGACTCTTGGATCTCAAAAAAACCACTGTGTAAAAATGTTACCGACAATTTTTTATTTGCATAAAAGATCCATGGGTAGTTTTTAAAGAAAATCAGGGAAACTGTATTCAACTTGCCTGTGGTATTACATTTCAATTAATGCTAATATATTGTGTTACCATTAGTAACTTTCCATTTTTGTATTCTTTTGCTTGTTATTTTTATATTCACTCCTAAACTTCAAATCGCGTTTACTCAAAAGTAACAAAATGTTAGTTGGATCTTTTCTGTTTAACAGGGTCCATATAATAGATTGATAGATACAATAACAGCGGAGCCCCGACGGATCCATCGCTTTCCTCGAGATAGATTACTTAGGAGATTTCATAGATGTTTGACTTTGTGATGGATTGCCTCGCAACCCCGCTACGTTTTAAGGGCAAGAGGGAGAGAATCATTAATTAACCACTACTGTTAGAAAGAGTTACTTTGTATTAAGATAAAAATGGGGCCAATGGTTTTTTAGAGTTCCGAACATCCGTAAAAAACGGAACCCTTATAGGATCACTCGGGTGTCTGTCCGTCTGTCACAGCCAGTTTTCTTCGGATCTACTGGACCGATGATGTTGAAATTTGGTACACATATGGACTTCTGTGACCCAATCCCAAACACGGACGCTTTCCGTAAAAAAATATTTTTTTATTATGCGGGTTGACTAGAAAATTAAAAAAAAAAGTTTTCAAACTGTATCGTGTGACATATCAAATGAAAGGGGTTACTGTGGATTTTAATTACATAATTTTTTTCATAATTTTAAAATAAATGGTTTTGAAGCTATTGAAGAAATTAGACCGAAAATTACCATTCCCCCCTTATCTCCGAAACTTTTTTTTCTCTATTATCAATTTTAGGCTTACTAAGCCTAAAATTTTGAAAAAAAAAAAAAAACGCTGATAATAGTTCAATACCTAAAGATTACAGGAAAACCTATAAGAAGTCTGTAGTGTTAAAATAACATGTTAAAAAATTTAATTGGTTCGGAACTCTTTGCACGCGAGTCCGACTCGCACTTGGCCAGTTTTCTTTTATATTGAGCTGTAACAGTATTTTACTACTAGGTTACATTACGATTACATGGCTGTGTTAGACTCGGCGCAATTCTACGATATAGTATGTCGTCCTAAGATAACATTATCTTAATTGGTACAATATTAGTCTTGACTTTTAATTTCGCTTGCAAAGAGATTTTATTGTTTTGAAATTAAAACATGTGTACATGCGCTACGATGATAGCATAAAGCCTTCGCAAGAATATAAGAAATACGTTATTTACCAAGTAATATGCTACTTATGTAACATAGGTATTTGACATTAAACAAATATGTATGTAGATTTGATGTTACTGACTGCTAGTAGGTGAAGTTATTAATCATATTGGTATTCTATTTGATAGGTTATTAAGTATTCATTAAAAAGAAACATCATGACTGCAGTTCACGATGGTGTAGGCAGTGAAGTCAATTACTGTCTCTATTTAGTCAATGGTATTTGGTCTCCAAATAGGAGAGTCTTTTTACATTTAAAGGATATGATTTGCAAGTGTCACTATTAAGACAATATAATTGTCTGATGGGGAAAATGGGACTTCAACTTACGACTGCCACTAGGGAATGTACAGAACCGGGATTCAAGGTACTTTCGATTCTTTTATTGGCTATTCAAGTATCGAAAGTAATGGGAATCCCGGTTCTTTGCATTCCCTAACCGCCACATCTAGTTTGATGTTACACAATGAGTATTTCTGAGGCAATTAAGTTTAAGTATTTCAATAAATGTAGGTGGGTCAATGACTGGTCAAATCTATCTGGTGTCAACCATAGTAGGAATTATCATATTTCATATGTTGTCAAAGCTGATAGGCAAGCTCACTCCACTGTCGACTTTATCTCTGTCATCTCTGACCTAGAAAAGAGCAAAGAGCAAACCTAACTCAAATAAAAAAGAAGTCATTCCCATAAAGTGTATATCCATCCAGACAATCCAAAAACCTTTGATAGTCATGTCTAAATGTAGAAGTTGAAAGTTAAAGGTCTGCATTATTGACACAATGCAGAATGCTTATCAATACAAAATATGTATCTGTTGTTTAGTTTTATAGTGTATAACACACAGAATACCTACAATGTAACTATTTTCTATGTGCTAATGAATTAAGTTCTTTTTAATATTAATTTGTGATATTCATCACAAATTAATTTGTGATGAATATTAAAAATCACAAAAATCACAAATTAAAATTTTGGTGAATTTCTGCAGTTCTGACAATTTAAACACATTTTCATTCAGACAAGTTTTAGAAATATTCAACTTTAAATGGTTCATTCTGAAATTGAGGGTCAGTAAAATTATGTCACGTTTTAGTCGAGTGCTTGTTAACAATTTGATTAAATCTGAGATTCCAGTTTTGTTGTTAAAATAGAGACAGCTTTTGTAGTAATGACACAGAGGATGAATTTCTTTCAATGGGTGGAATTTTCCTTAATTCTGATTTAATGTAATTTTAACTACTGATAGTTCCAATAATTTAGAGAGCAAGAAGATTCATAATTATTTGTATATTTATACTATTTTGTAAGATTTTTAATACCATGGTCAGTAAGTAAACAATGCAATTTCTATCAATACAGATTACTTGAAATAAACGTTTTTTTTTCTGATTGTAGAATTTCTCAATAGCTGGTAGTGTCAGAATTTGTGTCCAGTTGACTTAAATATAACTGGCAAAATATGGGCGTACTACCCATCAGGTAAACTTCTAAATTTTCCTTTAGAATAATAAGGTAGGTAAGGTACCTATGAGAGTATGAATAAACTTTCAAGTAGGTACTTCAATTATTTCCAAATAGTTTTACACTTAATTTGAAATGCATACTTATGTTATTGACATGTTTGGTTATTAGACGCCGTGGCGTATGTGTGGTTATACATGCAATTTGATGAACAAGTTATGGAAGAAAAAACAGCATAATTTTTTTAGTAACGAAATTAATACTATTAGGAATCAGGTTCTGCTCATGGAGAAGATCAGAGTGTAATTTGAGAAGAATTTATCTTAAATGAAAAAGCAGTTTTTCTATTTTATTTCCATTGTTTGTTTTTGTTTTAAGTATTTGAAATTTGTGCATCTGTTTGGGAGGAATAAACATTTTTTCTCTCTTGTTGAAGAAACATACAAGTAGGGTGGTACTTTATTATAAGTATTGTACATTATTTTGGGTAATGTCACTTTATTCTTAATGAGAACAATAACATACGCGAAAATACGTTATTTCGCATCATTTGATTTCACTGAGATTCATTTGACATTTCACATATTATAATATATAAAGCCAGGTTGGTTGTAAGTATTTTTGCGTAAAACAGAACAACATGATCAGATACATAGTTCTAAAGGTTTTGCGGAATTGTTTATTTCACAAAAATTACAGGTAGTAAGTATTTAATAAGTCTGATGAATTTTTAAGTATAAAGTAATTTCATTTTCCTTATGATTCCTGCCACATTAGAAATTTAGAGATTTTTTTTTTTGTGAAAAAAAAAGCAAATGGCAAGACGAAAGAAACAAAGCGTCTCTGAATCGGATAAAAATCGGCCAAGTGCGAGTTGGACTCTCACATGAAGGGTTCCGTACCATAAACCGAAAAAATACATGTTTCTAGTATGGAGCCCCCTTTAATTTTTAGTTTTATTTAATTTTCATTATGTTATTATAGTGGCAATAGAAATACACACTGAATTTCAATTGTCTACCTATTACAGTTCTTGAGACAGCCCACTGACTGACTGACTGACAGACAGACGGACGGACAGCGGAGGCTTAGTTATAGGGTTCCATTGGTTACCCATTGGGTGCAGAACCCTAAAAATGAAATGAATTATTTGTTAAAAGTTGTTAAAGTAACGAAAAACATGTTTTTAAGCAAAATAATGAAGTAAAGTAAATTGTTCCTTATTTTGACACATGTACGTTTTTTTCTACCTTTATTAACCAATGTACTTAATTTGCAGAAAAAAAGGTGGCAGCCCGACATACAAGCAACATTATAAACTAATTATATAAAATTGAATTTTCAGATTTCATCAAGCTTCGGTAGGTGCATACTAGTAAAGACGACCCACTGATCATGCTTAGTAGTGAGCACCTATGTAATTTATTACCTAGGAGTATTATTAGAATGTTATTTATGAACAACATTCGAGGATTGCTGCTGTTCTAATGCAGAACATGACTAAACTAACTAACCCAGTTACGTTACGAGTAAACAATTGCTCGAAACTTTTATCATTTCACTTATACCACTAATTTAGCTCGCGATTATCAATAATACAAGCCTTTCAACCTTTAATGCGTAAATGGAAATAATTTCAATTAGGTGTATCAACGCCGGTTGCAAATTAATCGATAACATGACATGTCGGTCATGACTCTTAAAATTATCAGACGATTAGAATAATAACAATGTTAACGTACCTTTAGTAGATGAAATACAACAATTATTATCCTCCGCACAAATTCTTCATATACGTGTAACGATGGTTTTTCAATTAACTTGAATATTAATAACCAAATAAATTGCGAAACAGGAAAACCACAAAAAAATGGCGGCAATGGTAAAAAAAAAGATGTTTGGTAGGTTTTCTGGTTGTATTACCAGACTCTGATATTCTACCATTTTGTTTGATAATCGATATTATTCGTGGAATATTATAGCGGATACATAAAGTCGTGGAGCATAGTATATTCTTTATATAAACCTAATAATCCATATTTCTTGCGTTTAATTAACCTCCTAATTGTAAATAGTCTGTCTAAAGTAAATTAATTGGGGGGCAGTCCAACTTTTTCGCTTTGGAGGTTGTGTGTAAATAAAAAGTAAGCGAAACGAGAATATCGGCCCAGTGTCGTAAAGATAATGTTTACGTTTGCCTCCTCCCCTCAGTCGTTCCTTAAAAAAAGTTGAAACAACAGTCAATGTCAAACAATACTGTCAAACTTAAAAATGTGTGATAGGTAAATGCGATTAAATTTTTATTTCATGAGAAAATTTCGATTTGTTACAAACAGTGTGTCTGTTTCGAAGTAATTCTAATTTTCTTCTGTGAAGTTTTTGTTTACAAAGACTTACCATGAGGAATACCTAGTGAAAGTACTACGAAATATTAATTAAATTACGATTTCTAAACTCCAAGACATGAAAAATGAATAACAGCTCGGATTATATTTACTGGTCCGAGCTACATTGCTCAAAAGATGCTCTTACGGATAATTATGGGTGGTTCATGCAGTTCCTATTGGCGGTGTTGGCGTTTACTTGTTTAGTAGGTAAGAAGTTGTGAAATACAGGCCAGAGTTCAAGGTAGTTTGATAGCGATACCACAATAATTTGCGTACTTTTTTTACGCTACGTTGCTCAATAAGTCTCAGTACATTTTCTATGGTTACGATTTTTTCCATAAACTTATATTTAAGATCCTAACATCCTCTAATAAAATATGTGATAAATAATATTGACAGTTTTAAGATAAGTTATCTAAGTAAACTGGACAGGTAGGCAGTAAAAGATTATTATTAATATCATCTTGTACTGCATTGCCCTATCTATATTATTAAACAACTACTGTTTGTTTAGTACTGATGAGATAAAATATTTTAATTAAAGGTAAAAGATTTTGTGAGCCACGGTATGCACGGAGGCCATGGCTTATTTGGTTCTACGACACATCAAAGCAAGGATTGGGAGCACTGATCATACATGCAGCCAATGTGTGGCTGTCACCACACCTCACTGGGAACCCATGCACATGGTATGAAAAGTTCATGAATGATAAACATTTGCAAACAATATTGTTTCCCTCTTATTTTCAACTAGCTTTTGCCCGCGACTTTGTTCGCGTATATCCCTTTTTTCCCGTCCCCTTAGAATTTTCGGGCAGTCTTCTCTTAGTGCTCCCCTACACTCCCCAAAGAACCTACATGCCAAATTTCAGCTTTCTACGGCCAGTAGTTTCGGCTGTGCATTGTCTGTCAGTCAATCAGTAACTGAAGAATTTTATATATTAGGATATCTGCCTGTTTATAATAATTATTGAATAGTGTTGGCATAAGCTGCACATAATCTATTGAAAATCTTCAACTCTAAATTGTTTTAAATTTTTCCAAGTCTACAAAGGCCTACGTATAAAACAGCAGTAATAATAATTTTCCTTGCCACATTTCCTATACATAATTCTATCTTTTAGAAGAATAGTTTTAAGTTAAAAGTAAAAAATAGTTTAAGTTTTCCATATAAGTCCAGATTCTGAATATGGTATGCCAGCTTAATTATTTGGTCTGGTTTAAATAGTAAGATTAACTTTAGTATGTGACAAAGATTGGCCTATACATTTTAACAAAAAGGAAAATAAATTGTAAAGATTTTAAAATAATCCATGATTCATAAATTATAATTACACAAACAACACATCAGTGTGCAAAACCATATAAACAATCAATTGTGCACTTTACTAAATAGGAATAAGGTCTAATATCCCCTGTATGTAAACTGAAGCCTTAAAAGCACTGTGACCAACATATTTTTATTCTCTGGTATGTTCTAGGTATACAATACAGCCATTGTTAAAGTGAATCTAATTGTCTTAACAGGTACATAGTAAACTTCATGTTGGATTCCACACTGGGCTTGCTAATAATATGGGCAGGCATCAGACTAGCCCAGCACTGCGCAAGAACTTATGACATTCCACTCATTAATTTTGGTGAATATGGTAAGTGTGCAACAGTCTTTCTTATTAATAGTACATTACTGCAGTGGCCAGCAAAAGAGGCATTGATGGACGAACGTCATACGCAAGTCCATTAATGCCTAGTTGTGGGCAAGGCTTGTGTAGTACTTTTCTCAAATAATGCGTGAAAATTAAAATACATCTTTTGCCAGCTGCTGCTTGCATGTATGGCCAGTACAGCAATTTCGATTTCGATCTCGAAGAAGGTTGTCAAAATAATGCTCAAATTTCCAAGCATGTTTGAGAAAAAATAATTTTATAGTTGTTGCTATTTTATGAGGCCCCATCTCTCATTGCAATTTAAACCTTATTTAAAAGTTGTCAGAGTCACACAAGCCTATAATTCGTTACAATCACTACCCTATCGTTTTTAGCACTATAATTAAATTAGCTATACTAAAATCTGATAAAGTCAGTTAACTTTAAATTGAATAAGTTTTAAGTATAGTACTAGAAATTGCTGTAATTAAATTACACCACTTGTGAAATGAGTTTTAATAAAATACTGAGAAGGTCACTCATGAGTATGACATAAACTAAGTCACAGATTGTGAAAAGAAGCTTAGTAGGCCTCACATAATAGCCGAGCAGGCTGCATGAAACAGTTCACTAGACTGCATGAAGCAGCCTACCCGGCCGCACGAAATAACCCAGAGGGCTGCAAGATGACGAAGCCGTTTAACCGGCCGCACGAAACAGCTCAGCAGGTCTCACTATATAGCCCACTGACCCGCGCAACTTCGTCAACAACGTCAGCGTCACATTAATTTTTCATTAATGCCCCGCTCCTATTGATCGTAGCCTATATATAGCCTTCCTCGATAAATGGGCTATCCAACACTAAAAGAATTTTTCAATTCGAACCAGCAGTTCCTGATATTAGCGTGTTCAAACAAACACACAAGCGAACAAGCTCTTCAGCTTTATAATACCTACTAGCTGACCCGCGCAACTTCGTTTGTGTCACAATGTTCATGTGCTCCGCTCCTATTGGTCTTAGTGTGATGATATATAGCCTATAGCCTTCCTCGATAAATGGGCTATCTAACACTGAAGGAATTTTTCAAATCGGACCAGTAGTTCCTGAGATTAGCGCGTTCAAGCAAACAAACAAACTCTTCAGCTTTATATATTAGTATAGATATAGATAGCTAAATGGGCTATCTAACACTGAAAGATTTTTTCTAATTGGACCAGTTGTTCCTGAGATTAGCGCGTTCTAGCAAGCAAACAAACAAACACTTCAGCTTTATATATTAGTATAGATTAGGCCGTCAGAATAGTCAGCTGGCAGCATGACATAGACAGATATTTTTTATTGTACACCATAGCAAATGACTATTAGGAGCTTAATAGCTTAACTAGCTTAACAGGCCAGGCCGCGACGCCAAGTCTCGCAGGTCGCATAAAATATAGAAAGTCTTCCATTAATTATATCATTAGGAATTACTAACTTCTCCGTTGGCGTAGCAGTCGCAAGCGCGACTGTTGAGCGTGGTGTAATGGTTTCGATTGCTAGGTCGGGCAAAAAAAGTGTTATTAGGTTTTTCTATTAGGACACCAAGCATTACCTTTCTACCTATTTTTCTGTTTCCTTCTTTTTATCTTTCTATGTAATGTGTGTACATAAATTGTTAAATAAATAAATAAAAGCACGTTAAGCCGTTCGTCGTGAGCCAGATCTCCCTCCGGTCGTGTAGGTCTGCCGTCCCAACGGATTATAAGAGTGATGGAAGAGAAAGTGCACCTGTGCGCAAGTGTGTACTATAATATCTACTTCGCCGATAGCTAATTTCCGTTGAGATTGTCCGCCATGGTTGAAATCGGTCAAGAGGACCGATATACCAAAAGTATACAAGTTTCTTACTACAAATCTTATTATTGTCCATCAGGCAAGCCACCGATGTGTGCAGCATGGATATGCCAGTGCATACTATACGCCGCGCTGGCCACGTTCGCGAAGTCGGTGCTAGCGCTGGTGCTGCGGCTGCCGCCGGTGGTGGCTGTGCTGTCCACCTTGAGACTGTCGCCCGTCTCCGACCCGAGGCTGGAACTGGCGGTGGTCATGCTTATAATACCCTTCTTTGTTAATGTGAGTATTTTTATTTTACCTGTTTTTTTTTGACGTGTCGACGCTGTTTATTGTGTGTGCCTTCCCTGTGGCGTCGGAGGCATTATTTAGATTGTTAAGAGGGGACTCGGGTCGGTAAGTCCTGGGCCTTTATCCATACAAACTCATAATAATAATGCTGCTAGAGCAATGATTTTTATTAAAAAAAATTAGATCGAATTAATACGTGCCTCTATTATTTTATTTTTTCCAAAACATAATTACTTAAAGAATTATGACAATCCAAAAACCCGAAAAAAAACAGCCCGTTTTTACCGCCATGTTCAGACGACTGTCACACAAATTTGATAGATCAGTCTAGTTTTGAAGAAGAAAACAGCGGAATACAAACAGTGCCGGTTTTAGCATTAGTGGCGCCCTGGGCGAGTTTTTTATGGCGCCCCTAACTGTAATTCAAACCCGTACGAAAAAAAAAAGACAAAGCATATAATGAAATAACTATTTATTCAGTGAAATACGTTACCCGTTTAGGGGTAACATTCGACCGTGACAAAATTCAACGAACAGTCGAGTGTCACCCCCAAATGCAGAAAATCTGAAGAACTAAAATATTTTTTTTCATCCCGGAAGGGTTTTATTGTCTTTTGTTAATTTATACAGAAAAGTTAGAGAGTGCAGAATGCAAGAGCGAATGAATCGATTTTAAAAAAAAGTTGCATCCTTCTTGACAGGTTTCATTACGTCAAACGTTTAGGGGTGACACCCGACAGTGATAAAAACTAGTCAATAAATGGTCGGGTGTCACCCCTTAGCGGGTGTCAAACGGTGTGGGCCGCCCCAGTTGACCGCCTGCGGCGCCCCTCTATATCCGGTGCCCTGGGCCGTCGCTCAACCTCGCCCTACCCTAACGCCGCTACTGAATACAAAACGTCCTTTGGTCAAGGTTTTTATAGGTAAAGTCAGCCTGAGCTGCAGTTGTCGCACTTTACTTGGTATGACGCAGTGCGACGGCATCGGCAATATTATCATCTGCCTAGCCTTTTCCCAATTATATTGGGGTCGGCTTTCAGTCAAACCGGATTCAGCTGAATACCAGTATTTTACGTGGAGCGGCTGTCTACCAGACCTTGACAACCCATTAACTGAGTAACACGGTACTCCTTGGCAAGACTGGTTTCACATTTTCTGGCTTTTTACTATCCGTACCGACTGCCAAAGATCTTTAACTGACAGCCGAGACCAACAGCTTAACTTGCTTTCCGAGGCACGGAGGAAACTCGGTATGTTAAGATGGTCACCCATCCAGAGACCAATCTCGGCAAGAGTTGCTTAACCTGGAAGATTGACCTGTGCGGCTGTTTTTAGGGTTCCGAAAAAAAAAAGGAACCCTTATAGGATCACTCGGGTGTCCGTCTGTCGCAGCCAGTTTTCTCCGGATCCACTGGACCGATTCTGTTGAAATTTGGTACCTACACAAATGGACTTGTATGACCCAAACACGGACGCGTTACGTAAATTATTAAATGTTTAGTATGGGGGTCACTTTTGGGGGTCAAACTAGAAAATTAAAAAATAAAGTTTTTTGAACAATATCGTGTGACATATCAAATGAAAGGGCTTACTGTGAGGGTTTTAATTATATTTTTTTCATAATTTTAAAATAAATGGTTTTGAAGTTATTCAAGAAATTAGACGAAAAATGACCATTCCCACCCCTTATCTCCGAAACTACTGAGCCTAAAATTTTGAAAAAAATGGAGATAATAGATCTTTACCTAAAGATTACAGGATTTTAAAAGTCTGTAGTGTTAAAATAACATGTTAAAAAAAATAATTCGTTCGGAACCCTTTGTACGTGAGTCCGACTCGCACTTGGCCAGTTTTTATATAGCTACGAGCTCCTCTAATAGTTTCTTCTAATACCTGTTTTACCGATTAGAGTCCTCTCTTACGGCTGTAGGTAGGTGCAGGTACATTATAAATAGTGCGCGAGAGAAACAGTTTTTCTACTTTATTTCCTGCTAGCTTTTGCCCGCAGCTTCGCTCGCGTTTATACTGATTTTCATGAAAAAAGTAGCCTGTAACAGTCTCCAGGGACCGAAATATTTCTGTACCATTCATCAATATCGGTTCAACGATTTGGCCGTCAAAGCGTGACAAACAAACAAACTCACTTTTATTAACCGACTTCTAAAAAAGAAGGTGGTCTCAATTCGACAGCGCATATATATATTTTTTTTATTTATAATATTAGTAAGGATTTCGTACTGATTGACTCAAATATGAAAACTTATGTAGAAATATTCCTGCGACTGCCTAAAATAACCGAACAAAAATCTACGAGTTTATAAAAGACAATGAATGGGATAAGTAGTTCTCGTGTTACGAGCGCATTAGAAGATAAAGTTTTATAATTTGCAAGGATACATTTATTATCTCCACGAACGCGACGATAAAGTCGCCACAAACAAACACCATGGAGAGCGTGGGACGATGAGAATATTCCTAATGCGAGCAATTTCCCATTGGATAATAAATTACCCATCTGGTCGATTATTATTTTTGTTCGGAGTCAATCTAAAAATAATATATCATTAGAGACTTCGAGGCTTCCTTTCCTAAGTAGGTAGAAAATTAAATCGAAGGTAGACATGATCTACGGTTTAAGAAATTTATTTCGCTCAAAAAGAATACAATTATTCGCTTCTATGCGGAAAAACATAAAAATTAAGATAGCAGCGGTTTCGCTTAGTAATAAACTAAAATTAAGTTCAAAAACGGTAAAATTTATGATTCATACATTACTCAGATGGTGCTTTAAATAGCCTTTTAAAAGTTGGAAGTGATTTCGATTCCCTTATCACTTTAGGTATAGAGTAGTGATGTAACGAATGTCATATTTTGGACATTCGTGGAAGCGAATGCGAATATCTGCTGCCAACATTCGCGAATGCGAATATTCAGTTTTTATTTAAACATGCCGCCATTTGTCTATGGCTTGGTGACTTTAGCGGCAGTCCCGTTCGAACGAAGTGCGTTCCGTCTTTTTGTCGTTCCGAGAATAGCCGAGTTAATACGAACGCACCCGACTGAAGTGTCATTCCGCTCGCGCCGGTGTTTTCGTAAACAAATCAAGTGATTTTGAGGTTACAGTATGAATAGTGATTATAAACATGAGTAAATCAAATTCTAGTGAATCAAATCAAAAATTATACACGCAAAAACATTCGCAATAATTTCGCGAATGCGAATGCGAATATGTAAAAATATGCGAATATTCGCGAATGCGAATATTCGTTACATCACTAGTCGTTCAGCCCCCTCATATATAACAGTCTTTCTACCATAGTTTGTCCTCGGTGCTCTTAGAATTATATGGTTAGCCTGCCTCATCTGCCTGATCTTCATACTTCTTCCTCGAAGGGTTTCGATGCAAAAACTACCTAGTCCCTGTCACCTCTTGAGGATATTAGTTGAATATTGGGACACACAAAATCAGGGTTATTCATCATCTCCCTAAACTTTTCCCAACTATATTGGGGTCGGCTTCCAGTCAAGCCGAATTCAGCTGCATACCAGTAGTTTTGAAGGCACGGTTGGCGCAGTGGTTGAGCGATTGACTGCTGCGCGGCGTATCGCGGGTTCGAATCCCCCACGGAACAAATATTTGTATGGCCTGCAGATAGTTATTCCGGGTCTGGCTGTTTGTGTATGTGAGTTTGTATGTTTGTAAACGCACCCACGGTACTGGAGAAATTTCTAGTGTGGGGCAACGTTTTTTTTTTAAATAAAAAAGTTTTCGTGGAGCGGCTGCCTATCACCTACCAGTCCTCCACAATCCATTAACTGGGTAACACGGTAAAACCTGCCATGACTGGTGTCAGATTTTCTGGCATCTGACAATCCGTAACGACTGACAAAGATCTTCAAATGGCAGTCAGGAACAACGATTTAACGATTTTCCGAGGCACGAAGGAGTCTGTATGTTAAAATGATCATCCATCCACAGACTAACCTAGGCAAGCGTTGCTTAGCCTTGAAGATTGAATGTTTTTTCGATAAATCAGTATTTAAACCAATTATACGGTTAGATTTTTCTTTTTTTTTTATTCTGTCTCCTGCTTGAAAAGGAGGGAAGTGGAAATTATATATATATTTATTTTCCTACTCCGCCGCTGTACTTTTCTGATTAAATTCGTTGCAGGATCCAAGACAGTTAAATCGTTTCTCCGGGACTCGTCGGGCTTCATTGGCTCGGCGTTTTTCTGGTGGTCGCCACTGTTGATTCTGGCTTTCAGGAGTTGCAGTGGTTGGGAATATGTGGCGGGCTTGTCCCAAAAAAAAAAAGCCTGGTAATATCTTTCTTACTATAAAACTTCACATTGAAATAATCTTGAAGCAGTTCGTTTACTTTACACATACATAAGGTGTAATCGAGCGATATTTGCCCGTCTCGCGATAACTTCTACATACTTAAATGTTATACAATACATGCTCTACTAAGAAAAACAAATTGGTCATCAGGGCATGAAGTCTCGACACTGGTAACGATTTCGATAAGGCGTCAAAATTAGACGCTTTTATGTATATGCAATTTGACATTTGCTAGCGATGACATTCGTTGGCTTTGAATGAGACTACCAAAGGTATTTTCAAATCGTTAGGACTTATCGACCGAATTCGGTCGGTAGGCGATCGGTACTATGTCGAGACTGCAGGCCCAGGTATAAGTACTTAATTAGTGACAAGAAGATAAATGACGATCTACTTAAAAAACGTCAACTAATTATACTTACTAGAAAGGTTTATGTAGTTACATAAAGGTAAAAAATAAAAATAATCTTGATGTGTCTTTTTAATCTTTTTTGGGTTCCGAGCATCCGTAAAAAACGGAACCCCTATAGGATACCTAAAAATTACAGGAAAACCCATAAGAAGTCTGTAGTGTTAAAATAACATGTTAATAAAATAAAATTGGTTCGGAACCCTTTTCACGCAAGTCCGACTCGCACTAAATCTGTTAAGTCCATTTTTTAGCTCAGTAGTTTCGGAGATAAGGGAGAAAGGTCATTTTTCGTCTAATTTCTTGAATAACTTCTAAACCATTTATTTTAAAATTATGAAAACAAAAAATTAAAACCCTCACAGTAAGCCCTTTCATTTGATATGTCACACGATATTGTTCAAAAAACTTTTTTTTTAAGTTTTCTAGTTGACTCCCAAAAGTGACCCCCATACTAAAAAAATAATAATGTAATTAACATGTCCGTGTTGGGTCACAGAAGTCCATATGTGTACCAAATTTCAACAGAATCGGTCCAGTGGATCCGGAGCAAACTGGCTGTGACAGACAGACGGACACCCGAGTGATCCTATAAGGGTTCCGCTTTTTGTTCGGAACCCTAAAAAGGCAAACTTAAACGCATACAATGGACGGCCTAATCGCATTCTGGGATCACTTCCACCAGGCGTAGAATGGACGGCTTGCAGCATGAACTTCGTCATTTTTGCCAATACGATGAAGATCTTCATCGGGTGCACGGCTTGCATAAAAATACATAACTTGTTGGCAGCTCTAGGTAGCACTTGAACAAATAATTACTTTCCTTCACAAATACTCGTCACATGCAACGTGGATAGACCAAGTAATCGATAAGAGCGAGTCAACAATACATCATAGGCGACACGTAATATTGCTTCGGGCACTAAGTAATAATTAATGTGTCTTGAACCATCCGCATAGGCATTGCAGTGCCAATGGGCTCTGCAATATACATGACACATAAACACGCCTTTTGCCTATGGGGACACCGGGTAGGCAGTAACTATAAAACCTCATGCTGTAATCCTTGCGTACCTACTCCTTTTTAATTACTATTACGGGCCAAGGCCTCCCTCAATTCCTTCCAATGCTCATGTCGTGCCTCTTCCTTCCAATTCGTAAGGAAGACATCCAGGTCGTCCCGCCATGTCCTTTGCGGTCTGCCGCGGCCTCGTCTCGCTGTTTCAGGGTCCCAGTCCTGTATTTTACGGGCCCACAGCTTGTCAGACATGTCCTGCGTAGTCCCATTTAAGTTAGGCAGCCTTTTGAGCCACATCGACGATTTGTGTTTTGGTGCGCAGTGTAGTGTTTCGTGATCTGTTAATTTAACACCGCTACTATACTGCGCTCCATAGCACGTTGGCAAACCTTGAGTTTGGACTTTTGGATGTTAGTCAAAGACCAAGTCTGTGCACCATGGGTCAAGATGGGGAGAATACACATGTACATCAGCTTACGCTTCAGTAACATGGCCAAAGAGCCATTAAAGAGCTCCTTCATGGACCTCATTCCATCTTCTTCACTTCATGTTCACTTCACCTAAGCTTAAACGGTTAGAGGTTTACAGAATTGCACTGCAGTAGCTCTTCTAGGCATTTTCCGTTCGTCTTGCAATTTCCTTATTTTGCCTTGCCTGTAAAAAGACTACTTGGCCCAAGTAGATGTATTCTTGGACGTATTGTATATTCTCACTGCCTACGTGTACCTATGCTCCTTTTGTAGCTGTTGGTCATGATTTAGGCCTTCGACATGTTCATCTTAAGTCCAACCTCAAGGCTCGCATCGCTAAGGTCTTGTAGCAAATGCTACAGTCTGCATTTGCTCGAGTCCTGTGGCTGTGGTAGAGAAAAGGACAATATCATCAGCGACACGTAGATTAGTGAACCTCGCTTGACCGATTATAATATACCCTTCTCTTTCCATTTGGCTGCCAGTGTCTGAAAGACTTCTTCCAGGGTACTACACTACTACTACAGGGTACTCCCATTTAAACTAAGGACCTAACCTCTGTAGCTTGACTCCTTTTTAATAATAATAATTTTATTATCAGGCAACTGTGGCCCATAGTATGGTTAGTATGAATGGTATTTTTCACCGCACCATGCGTGCTAGTAAGGAACAGAGGTGCACCTGTGTGTGCGCAAACGCAAATACTGTGCACTGTTATATCACCTGCGTATTTAACTAAACTTGTGTCAGATTGGGCAGTGTGGCCGAAATTCGCTTGGGAGGAGCTAACCTAACCTAAATAGTTTTTCCTGTTGCCTGACCCACAGTTGCACTACATTTTTACGGGATCGAAGCCTAAGGCATCTAGCGATAGTTAAGCTTTTTATCAGAGAGAATTTTCTTAATCGGATTAGTACTTCCAAGTATTATCTCTTCGCTTTTAATATTAGTTTAGATAAGCGTACCTACTGAACTGCCAGTTCTACAATACTTTTATACTGTGACGTGTCCTATGTCCAGCACGACACATCAGTTCACAAGCTTTTCAAGTTCCTCTAAGTTACCGACTTCTAAACAGCGTATTTTCCCTTTGTTACTAACAGGTTTTTCCTGAAAAAGACCCTTGAGTTTTATCCTCTTTTTACCGCAAAGACATGCATTGGTTCCCATAGCTCTCTATAATCACGAATTTATTATTAATGGAGGCACATATGAAAGTTATGCATTGCGTTCCCACCCAGCGCTAGCCTTGTACATCAAGGCTGAAGTATAAACGTCTACGTCTACATTACACAATACATAATTAAGTTTAAATACTTACGTAAATGACACAAAAAAACTAAAGATTATCTTCAACTAATGTTCGACTTGGCATCGTTATCTTCAAGTCAATACCCTCCTCGACACTTAGCATATACATAGCTGAGGAATATAACATGCTGATTACAGTTTGACGTATGTGTGTACTAGCGTAGTAGGTCGCTTAACCTTTTGATGCGTGTTGGACCCCCGGGGGTCGCGAAACTTGGGATGGCAATTCATAGCAACAGTGTCAAAGAGGACTATATATATCATGACCAGACGAATAACATTTCCTCTTCCAGTATGTGGACGCCATGTACCAAGCGTCCAAGTACTGGAATAGGTGAGATGCTGCTGGAAGAGTGGCGCGCCACTCAGTCACTGCCTTACTCTACCTGTCATCACCTGTACCTGTCATCAACGTAGTAAACGTTGGCATGTCTTCAGATATCTACATTAGAATATTAAGCTATCTTTTAGGGTTCCGATAAAAAAACGGAACCCGTATAGGATCACTCGGGTGTCTGTCTGTTTGTCCGTCTATCACAGCCAGTTTTCTCCGGATCCAATAGACTGATTCTGTTGAAATTTGGTATACATATGGACTTTTGTGACTCAAACACGGATGTGTTACGTAAATTATTACATTTTTAGCATGGGTGGTCAAACTAGAAAATTAAAAAAAAGTTTTTTGAACAATATCGTGTGACATATCAAATGAAAGGGCTTACTGTGAGGGTTTCAATTATATTTTTTCATAATTTTAAAATAAATGGCTTTGAAGCTATTCAAAAAAGTAGGCGAAAAATGACCTTCCCCCCTTATCTACGAAACTACTGAGCCTAAAATTTTGAAAAATAATTGGAGATAATAGATCTATACCTAAAAATTACAGGAAAATCTACAAGAAGTCTATAGTGTAAAAATAACGTGTAAAAAAAATCGTTCGGAACCCTTTGCACGCGAGTCCGACTCGCACTTGGCCAGTGTTTTGGCTTAATAATTACATTATCTATCGCGAATAGGAAAAATCTTATTAAAGAATCTGTCCAATATATAAAGTAGTCTATCCAATTTCAATGTCTATCCAATTTCAATTTTATCAATGTGTAAAGCGGATCCTTAGAAGATAATATAGCGAAGACTGCCTTTGAAATAAATCTTATCTATCCAGATTTCAATGATTTTCAAGCATTTTGTTGACAGGTCGCATACTTGTAAAATGTATATGAATAAGAAATGAGATTTTTCCACGCTAATAATAATTTTTAATACAGACTGCTGCTGGCCTACTATGACGTCTTAAAACGATCGTGTATAAGGTGTGGGAAGGAGACAGAGTTATACAAGACGCATAACACTATCCCTGCACGTCATAGTATCCTAGCATTCCTGTAGTTCACGTTAGTACGTTAAGTCAACTACTGAACGTACTAACGTATGACTAGTTTTATAGGTAGGTCCTGTATAATATGAGGACAGTGAACAAAGAAACGGTTAGGCCTATTTAGTCACTCAGGTTGATCATCGCTGCCTGTTGATCTTTACTGCCACGATAGATAAGATAATGGTGGACATCCCACCCACACGCATAAAACGTTTTGGGTGAGATAGTGGTCAAACGCGAGCCTATCAATAGTAAAAAAAAAACGTTTGTTGATGTTATCAATGTTACAATATGTAATTTGGACGCCATTATTTTATCCGTTCCTAAATTATTTACAACAAGCTGGGCCAGCGACTTCGTTCGCGTGGATGTCGGAAGATGTTGCATAAATAAAAACTACGTTCAGTTAATACTTTACGTATCCTGATCTCTCGCAGAATAAAAATGAGAAGAGAGTACCTAATGCAGGGCACTGTACCATCTCATCCGGTTGAAATGCCGACCAGCCCAGGTAGCATACCTACCTCGAATCAAAATCAACAAAACCAACTATCGAACGCATGGTGGTAGTCTTCAAAATACGAAACAAAGAAACTGATGAATAAAGTTGATTCTTAATTTCGTCCAGCCAAGCCCAAAAAGAAACACATTTTCTTCGATTTTCACTGACAATTGCAGATTAAAGAACACTGATTAAGTTAATCCATTTTTAAAATTTATATTATTAAAACAGTTTTGCCGGGTTTATAGAATCGATGTATTGTGTAAGAATAATCGATTATATTAGGTCCTTACATATTATGAAATTGGCGTTTCGTAAGGGAGGAACACAAAATCGATTTTTTTAGGCTTCCGAAAAAAAATACGGAACCCTTATAGGATCACTCGAGTGTCTATTTGTCGGTCTGTCTGTCCGTCTGTCACAGCCAGTTTTCTCCGGATCCACTGGACCGATTCTGTTGAAATTTGGTACAGATATGGACTTCTGTGACCCAAACACGGACGTGTTACGTAAATGATTAAATTTTTAGTATAGGGGTCAGTTTTGGGGGTCAAACTAGAAAATTAAAAAAGAAACTATCTATGCACTTGTGCCATCTCATAGGTAGTTCATTGATCCCTTTACTAAAAAAAACATTCGGACTGGAATCAATAAAATCTTTGAAGGCGCTTTGGACTGCCCCATCGGAGTTGATTTTTTTCCCTTGCAAGAAGTTATCCAAATTTCGAAAAAAATGGTAATCTGTTGTAGCAAGGTCCGGGGAGTACGGTTGATGTCTTAGACATTCCAATTGAAGCTCCTCTAATTTAGTATCCGTCTGTTGTGCAGTGTGTGGTCTAGCGTTGTCCTGAAGCAGCAGTGGCCTAGAGCGATTGACCAGCCTCGGATGTTTAGCAGCTAGCTTTTCCATCATGGTTTGCAGTTGCTGACAATAGACATCCGCCGTAATCGTCTGGCCAGACGTTTAAGAAAGCTGTAGTGAACGACACCGGCACTAGTCCTCCAAACGCTCACAAGTAATTTTTTTTGAGTCAATTTTCGCTTGGGGCAGGATTTGGCTGGTTCGCCAGGGTTCAGCTATTGCGATAAGCGTTTCCGATTGTCGTACAGGATCCACTTTTCATCACAGGTAATGATTCGATTTAAAATCCCTTCATTATTGTGCCGGTTGAGTGATGTAACGCAACAGTCGACGCGCGTTTGTCGGTTTCAATTTCTGTACTCAATTCATGAGGTACCCACCTTTCAAGCTTTTTCACTTTCCCAATTTGCTTCAAGTGGATTTAAACAGTTTTATCACTATCACCGCAGCCTGCAGCTAACTCGGACGTGGTTTGCGATGGATCCGCTTCCACAATAGCCTTTAATTCTTCATTATCAACTTTGGTCTCCGGCCGTCCACGGGGCTTGTTCTGCAGGTCGAAATTTCCAGAACGAGAACGTTGGAACCAAAAACGCACTGTGTTTTCTTTTGCGACACCGTCGCCATACACATCATTAATCCTTCAAGCCGTTTCTGCAGCACTGGTGCCACGATGGAACTCGTACTCGTAAATAACGCGATGTTTCAAGTTTTCCATTTTGTAAACTGACTGGCGCAAAGAAAAAACCAAAAGAGGAAAAAACAAATAAATTACGGTTTTCGAAACACAAAAGCATGAGTAAATAGCTGTATAAATTTGAAATTGGAATTCCAAACCAAAGAGGAGATATTTGAGATCCTTTGGCTAGTACGACAAAACGCCAATTTCATATGTAATGACCTAATATAATTATATAGTCGCACTACTAAAATGTCAACAATAAAACACTTTTTACAAAAAAAAACAGACTTCCAAATAAAAAAAAACTACAAAGTATAAAATAACTTTAATTTCGGAAGTCGGTGTTTTGTTTTTTTGTTTCGTTTTTTGATACCTTGTAATCTGCACACCCCTTCACGGCGTACCGGCGTGACATTATGTTATAAACTGATATAAACAATATACAGGCACGTAATGTCAGCAATCCCGGGAGGTTTGCTATCATTTAATTACTTAGCATACTTTTATATACTTAGATTCACGTTCTTAAAACGTAACAGACAGATGTGTTGCTGGGGAGTTTGTTGGCCACTTCTTCTCCACAGCTAAAACATTAGGAAGTGGTGACGGGCGGGCGTTTTGTAAAACTTGACGTTCACAAAGTGCTGGCTCTCAGCCTAATTTGAATAAACGACTTTTGATTTGATTTGATTTATTGAAGAGTTCTGTTTGCCTACCTCCGAAGTTCTTCATCAGATCTTCACCAAATTGAAATGGGACCAGTCCGGAAAAATATTCTTCCAAACAAAAAAAGAATCATCCAAATCTGGTAAAAATTGGCGAAAATATCGGTGAACAAACATTTTTCCTTGGATCATCAGACTGAGGTATACCTTCCATCATCAGCTCAGCAGCATGAAATATCAGAATTGCTATTGAAAGTATATGAAAAACATTGTATTGGGATCCCATTATCAGATTCTGATTTGGTGACAGTGGGACCACCTCAGGAGTATTAGTTTTCGAATAAAAAAGAATTTTTAAAATCGGTCCACAATTGACGGAGAAATCGATGAATATACATAAAAAAAACATACATACAGCCGAACATAGAACCTCCTTGTTTTTGAAGAAGTCTGTTAAATATCCGTACTAACATATTGAATACATAAGTAAAACAGTTTACCCATGTATAATGCAGTTTTAAAATCTCCAAGTAGACTCGAAAATCAAATCGAAGAAAAATAAGTCGTTAAAATCATCTTAGCTAAACACAAAGACTATACACAAACAAACTTTTCCGATTATCCGTTTATTGAGAACCTCCTCCTTTTCTTGAAGTCGGTTAAAAATATCATTCAACACAACATGGGCTGAGGTCATACGTTTGCGGAAAAACTTAACACCGCGATCATACCGCGATTCAGAAAAACGCGTCAACAGTACAACGCCATCTATCGACAATGTAGTTGAACTGTCAAAAATAAGTTTGAACTTAGAAGCCCACATAAATAATGATATGACAATAACATGTTCACTTTTCTTTTGCTACATAATATTAAAAGTTTAAGAAATAACTCAACCATATGTTTTGGTGTTCGTTTCACACATTTGTTACTATAATTATTGTCAATAGATGGCATTACAAATCTGGAGTCTCAATGAAAACTACCTATTTTAGCGCTCGATGAAGTTTCTTTCAAATATTTTTTGTGGGCCGATTTTGATGAAATAAACGCTAAATTTTACTCGGGTTATCACTTAATAAACTTTGAATCCAATCAGTGGTTTATGCGTGATGCTCTCACAAACGCATCTAAGTAAAACAAAGTATACAGAACGAGGGGTAACAACCTACCATAGACCCCTTATATACCCTACACATATTTGTCTATAGGCAGGGTAGGTTTTCTTCATAAGAAGCTATTACATTACAAAATATTGTTTCAGATATTAATATTTTGGGTGACAGACAACTTCCTCATGTACCATCCGCGAGGAGTGAGCTCAAAATTAAAGACCAAGGTAATTTAGATCATAATTTCTTAGCTATAAGGATAACAATACTTATATTGAAAGAGCAACCAAGCACAACCACATCTGAGGTAAGTAGGCATGATGTTGTGTCATGTCGTGTTGTGGCGCAGGATACACCAAGGCGGCTTTAGTCATTCGCAGACACACGTTGTCTTATCAGAATGTGTGTGTAGCCTCTGTCTTATTTAGAAACTAGCTTCTGCCAGCGGCTTCGCCCGCGTGGTCCCTAGGGAACATACTCCCGGGATAAAAATCCTATGTCCTTTCTCAGGCTCTAGACTATCTCTGTACCAAATTTCATTGAAATCGGTTCAGTAGTTTTGGCGTAAAAGCGAGACAGACAGACAGACAGACCGATAGACAGACAGAGTTACTTTCGCATTTATAATAAGGAATATTAGTAAGGATTAGAACATACATGAGCAATAATTCAATTGGTACTTTTCTTGTACATACTCTTAGATTGTTATTCTTTAATCTCTATCAAACTATCCCACAGGTGAGATATCAGTCCATCAAGAAAGAGAAGTCAGGTTCTGAAGAAGAGAGGGACTCTGCGGACGAACGTCTTCTAGGAGCCAGCGTATGACCCTACAGGAAGCCCAGTGTATTTCGGGCTTAAATTGTAATCTCCTAGAGTAGTACTAGCCTACCTAGTTTATTAGACAACTGTTTGTCGTGACGTCACTACTCAGTTTTAACGGTACTGTGATATCGGGGATAGAAAAACTCAGTGAACTGATAGTTAATAATAAATAATATTTTCCAACCAACCTTTCGGAATTAATGCAAATCTAATGGCCTAAAACAATATTTTTTTTTCTATCAAATTCAAATGCTATTCTAAATTTGCACGACCCTTTAAAATCGGCTAGTAAAATTCCCGCCAGCACTAGTGAAGGTATGCATCACAGTACCACAGATAATATAATACTAGTACAGTACTACGAAAAATGGGGCGGTTAAGGGAAGGAGAAATTCATTCCATCCAGTTGTTTAATTTTCTTGGTCGGTTAGTAATAGTAGCTACCTACTGGTCCACTACTGACTTGCCATGCCGAGGTCCTAAATCATGACTGTCCGGTCGGCTAATCGAAAGTGGACTACTGAACGACTGGCTAGTCGCTCAGTAGTCCACTTTCAATTATGAAAACTTGAAAATCAATTAACGACCTACTTGAATTCGATCAAGTAATTGTTAATCGATTCTGAATTTTTCACATACATTTTACTCGAATTGTAATCGATACATGTAACATTTTATGTTTTGTATATATGGCTGTGTAAATTAAAAGTATATTAGCATGGCAAGTTGTGTAGTACTGTGCGTTAAAATAGGAATTAAGTTTCGCCATGTCGTAACGGAGTAGCTGCCAAAACAACTTCAGTGCATAAACATTTAGAAAATCTCGTACATATCCATCTAAAATTAGTGTTTACGGGCGAAGTCATTCCTTATTTTATTTTAACCACAGGGTGGGTGGGTACCTAGTTAAACATGGTGTAAAATATATTTATTATGTAACATGGCACCTATTATAAAAAATACATGTCATATTAAGACATTTCATAAATTAATGTAAATTAATATAAAATTATTGTATAAAGACTTTATATTGATATTTTTGCTTTTTTTGAGGGTAAGACTTGGTACTTTGGAGAATTTTGCTGGCATAGTATATTTGCTATATATAGTGTGGCCATAATTTTAATAGATTGTTTTTGTTGTCTTAAAATGAGGTATTTGTACCCTGTGAGATATTTGAGAATATTTATTTGAAGTTAGGAATAAAAAAAAATGTTCCAGTATTACACGTGCATGGAATTGAGATGTCGCTTTACTAATTGAACGCTAAAATGAAAGTATAACTATCATGTACAAATATGCCATTTTGCTTCAAATAAATTTTATATTAAATAAAAAAATATTTTTATATGTTTTACTTTTGAAAAATATGATAATTTTAATGTTCCTACACGGTATAGTACTTAGATCCTCATAGCAGTGCCATGTATTTTGATTTTTATATATTATTTACACCAACATCGAATAAAGACTGATAAAGTCGTGGGAATCATATCTTCCTATAAAATTCCATTTGAATTCCACTTGTTTAGGGTAGCTTTACACTTGTTTAGTATGGCATCTACATTACGTTACACTTCATGGCATATGTGTGGCCACCAGCACGTGCGCCGATTGGATCAAAATAAATAGTGTGGTTGTGGTTTCTAAGTTAAATAAAAGCTAATTACCAATCAGAACTCATTTCTTGGTCAAGTACCTATTGGTTCTAAGGTTCAAATTCAAACGCCAAGCTACTTGCCGGGTAGTTATATTTTTATATCTTTCTGAAATGTTAATCTTTTGACCGCTTGTGTCGCATTTATGCGACACATATTTCCGTGCCCCTACCGCTCGTGTCGTATTTCTGCGACAGAGAACATGCATGATTTTTTCGTTCTATTTTCGTCCAATTAACTGCGTGGTACAACTAAATCCATTATTAAATAGAGATATTATTAAAAAGTAAATAAAATCGATACAACGATTGCTCCTCCTTATTTATTGTACATAGGTATTATTTTATCGATTTGTAGCCGCGCGGGCCCGCGCGTTAGGGGCACGGCAATCGATATTTAGCCAAGCGGTCAAAAGGTTAAATTATTTCACTACTAATTGAACTGGCCAAGTAAATCAATATTTCTCATTGAATCGATAACTTATAAGTCACATTGTTAAAATTCATAAAATCATAATCACATATCTGACTTCGATCTGATTTGAATCAACAAAAATGATAATCAAACAAAATGATAATTATTACTTAACCAAATAATATGTACCACTATTTTTATGAAAGCAAAACTCATCTATGATTGTGATGTAATGTAAATATTGATAATAAGGACAAGTTTTATAAAAACTATGGTGTGTATTTCGACCCATTGTAACATTACAACATATTTGTGCATCTGTTCATTGTTTGTGCGAATATAATTCACCTACGTGTTAATTTTAGTTTTATTTTTAAAAGCTTACATTAATACACCGTTATTTTTCCTGGCAACGTAATATTTAGGGTTCCGTACCTAAAAAGGAAAAAACGGAACCCTTATAGGGTCAATTTGCTGTCGGTTCTTCCGTCCGTCCGTCTGTCTGTCAAGTCCCTTATCTCGGGAACGCGTGGTAGTATCAAGTTGAAAATAAAACCATATACTCAGATGAGTCCCTTAATGGTCCGCGAGCCAGCAACATTTCCATGACCAAGTTCCTCCCAGACGATAACTTGTAAAATGATTAAGAGAGCTTTATCATGGAGCTCTGTGAACGTCAGCTGCGATACGGTGGGTGGGTTAAGCAGCGGTAGCCTCCCAAACACGTTGAAAAAAAATTTTTTCAGTCATTTCCTCCCGAATGAAAATTGTGTCAGATTATAGCTAACCCAATATCTTGCAAAAAAACAAAACGTCAGCCGGGTGTATCTCGGTGCGAATATCGTCAGGTGGTCACATGAAAATGTAATTTTTTTCCATTGTTTCAGTAATTTTCTACCAATTGAAAATTATGTCAGATTACAGTTAACCCAATATCTTGCAGAAAACAAAACGTCAGCCGGCTGTATCTCGGTGGGAAGGTCGTCAGCTAGCGCCCTAAAGGGGGCCTACTTAAATTCACCAGCTGACGAGTTTTCCCTCGGCATCTTGCCAGCTGATTTATTTTATTACTTACAGGATCATATTAACTAACAGCTGACAAATGTTCATCCGGGAGGAAATGACGTGTCTAAAGTTATTCGACGTTATGCTTCATGCTCCGACTGAAAGATTAATCTATGGAGCCTTTATATATTATTTTTCCATGAAAAGCCCTTACAATTTATACTTATTTAGATTTTTAAGACCTTATTCTATAATATAACGCAATAATATAATCCATAACTATGAAGAATAAAAAAATCCTAGAACAAAAACTTACAAAATTACACCGTGACTAACTTTCACTTTACCTTTTTCCTTATATTTCGAAAACTAGATGTCTTATGATTATTTTTGTAATATTGTTTTTATGTAAAAACCTTTCATTTGACAATATTTTTTTAACAATACCTCCATAAACAAAAAATCACATTTTCAAGTTACGTAATTATTAACCGACTTCTAAAAAAGAAGGAGGTTCTCAATGCGATCGCGTATATATATATATATTTATGTGTGTTCGCGGATAACTTCGTCGTTTATGAACCGATTTCGATGAATCTTTTTTTATATGAAAGGGTATGCTGCCGAGATGGTCCCATTGCCACTACGTCAGGATCTGATGATGGAAACTGAGAAATCGAGGGCAACTCTCGAAAATTGTAGGCACGCATCTGGTAAAAACTTAATATTCGTGGGTATATCGGGTGATACTACAAAACAATGAAGGTTTGGATCAGACCTGATGATGGAGACGACAGAGAGTCAAGGGAACTCCACATCGGTATGTAGGAACTACCAAGTGTTTGGGCTTATTCGTATTGACGAGACCTTTATACCGAAAGCACTAAGTAAGTTTTATTTTCATAACATAACATCACGCCGGTACGCTGTGAATGGGTACGCAGGTACCACTAAAAAGTGAAAAATAAAAAACTTGTAAGTCGGTTATATTTTTTGTAAAAAAGTTTTTTTACAGCACAAAACATACAGTACAGTTAGTCAGTCAGTCAGTACTTGAATATTCTCTTGTAAACTATCGAAATACGGTGTTATTAGGTTCTAATGAGAACTAGTACACACTATTGTGAATAAATAAACATGTCTGCTGGCTCAGCTGATGCCCTGAACCGTGTAACGTAGGAGCATCTGTCGTCTATTTAAATGCACCAGCTGACGAGTTTTCCCTCGGCATCTTGCCAGCTGACTTTGTTTATTACTTACAGGATCATATTAACTATCAGCTTAAAAAGAAAATTAAAACAGGGAGGCTGCCACTGCTTAACCGACCCACCGTATTGCAGCTGACGTTCACAGAGGTCCATGATAAAGCTCTCTCAACCATTTTACAAGTTATCGTCCGGGAGGAAATGTATGACAAAATTTGAGTCTGGCTCGCGGTTTTATTAACGCAAAAAAAAGATATATATAAAAACTAGCTTTTGCCCGTGACTTCGTATGCGCATATCCCGTTTTTTCCCGTTCCCGTAGGAATTTCCCATTCCCGTATAGCCTATAGCCTTCCTCGGCAAAGGCTATCTAACACTGAAAGAATTTTTCAAATGTTCCTGAGATTAGCGCGTTCAAGCAAACAAACAAACAAACTCTTCAGCTTTATATATTAGTATAGATGAATGCTGTTCGTTAGTCTCGCTAAAACTCGAGAACGGCTGGACCGATTTTAATCATTCTTTTTTTGTTGGATTCGCCGAAATACAGGAAAGGTTTAAAAGCAAAAAAAAATGGGTAGGTAGATAGGGTAGGTAGGTAGGGTAGGTAGGTAGGTAGGTAGGTAGGTAGGGTAGGTAGGTAGGTAGGTAGGTAGGGTAGGTAGGTAGGGTAGGTAGGGTTGGAGTAGGGTAGGAGTTATATTATAGATGAAAATTGTGACGCAGACGGAGTTGCGCGGGTCAGCTAATTTCGAATAAAAATTATAGGGTATTATTTTCCGTTGACCTAGAACTATGAAATTTGGCAAGTACTTTACATCGTCTTATACTACAAGTATAGGAAAAAGTCTGAAAACTATAAATTTGTAATTATCATAAAAATACACAAAAGTCTTTATTTAAAGTAATATGTAACTACAAGGGACATGTCCACTAAAAAAATTATGGATATTTTACATGTTCATGATTGAAGGTTTTACAGAAAGATTAAAAAATTTAGATCTAAATTACTATGGATTTTATTAATTCAGTATTATACTTACGTAACATAATTCTCAAAAAAAACAGTACTCAATCGTAGCTTCCGCTTTGCCATTCTTTACGGGAAGTACTAAAAATGTTTGTGACGTTCCATTATTTTCCTTAATTAGGTACCTTTAAATAGTGTGAACAATAACTATAAGCCGATTATTTTAGATCAAAGGAATATACTAACGTATTTGCGTATAAAATACGAGAATTACTAAAATATTCTAGTGTAGGTACACATCAATCGTGTTTTTTTTTATTTACCCAGTTCCTAACATGACGGTAAGTATTTATTACTTTTTTTGACATGACATTGACATATTACCATTTATTGTGTATATTCCGAAATATAAAACAAATACTTACTTAACCAGTGCTCATGACGTCATGAATCTGACGCCATATTGTACCAACAAATCTATTATCATCTTAATTCATACATCCATGCAAACACTAACACACAGTATACATGCACACCTATACATACTTGATTATCTACTGTTTCTTTGTGAATTCGTTTTTATTGTATACTCCTTTTCTACTTGATTACGAGTAGATTAGATAAAATTATGAAGTTTATTGTAACATATATGTATAGGCAAGTATACCTATTACATGTATAGCAACAAATGTAAACAGAACGAAGGAGCTTGGATTTTACGACACTGGGAATCTTAGTGTTTGTTCCAGGAATCAACGCATTCGAATGTAATTTCTTAAACAATAAACTATTCTTATTCTTATTGTACTGGTGTGCCACCATAGTGTACTGGTGAGACAAATATCAAAATAATGTGACGTATTAGAAGTATATCAAACGGGCGTGTGTGCGTCAACGCACTGGCCTGGCCTATGATGTCGATTCATGACGTCATGAGCCAGTGCCTGAAGTGAGTATTGAAGATAGAAACCAAAATATAAAGATACATGAATACCAATATCATATTATAATGTGCATTTATGTGTAGATACAATAAAGAATAAGAATGCTTTGCGACGAAATTATAAAAAAAAAATATTATGCACTTATTAGATATATTATAGGTGCTTTATATTTTTGTTACACAAATAGAGACATCCGAAAAAGCTGCCAAATATTAAATGTTTCAATAAACTTCTTTTTTTAAAAAAACGCAGTGGTTGGATCAAGATCCGCAAGTTCTAATCTGGTCCCTTTCATGGAACTTTTGATTGAAGCTGTTGACTCTGGTCACCAAGCTGACGTCATTTATACCGACTTCAGCAAGGCCTTTGATAATGTTTCTCACAAAATCTTATCTTGTAAGTTGCGTGCATATATCACTGGTGGCTTGCTTGAATGTGTGATTTCATACTTGAGAGATAGATCTTTTTTGTTGTGGTAAATGGTTATCAATCTAACGTATATAACATCTCATCAGGAGTCCCACAGGGCTCTCATCTGGGTCCAATATTGTTCAACTATTTTGTTAACGAGATTCCCAACTGTCTACGGCACTCATTTTTATGTATGCGGATGACTTGAAGTTTCTTAGAATGGTTGAATCTAACAGAGACGCTTCTCTTTTACAGACGGACCTTAATAGTTTAATTCAATGGTATGAAAGTAATGAAATGTACTTGAACTCGGAGAAATGTTACCACGTTAAATATACAAGAAAAAATAATCCCATAAAGACAGAGATTACATATATGAGGACAAAGTTAACGAAGTGGACACTATACGTCATTTTGGAGTTCTGTTTGATCAAAAGCTAACATTTGCACCACACTTGGATCACATTTCTAAAAAAGCATCAAGGATAATGGGTTTTGTTATAAGACAATGTAAATGTTTAGTCAAATTAAAACTACAAGCTTGCTTTATCAGAATTTAGTACGTAGCTTATTAGAATATTGCAGTGTGGTGTGGCGACCACACTATGCTACAAATAGTTTGCGTCTAGAACGAGTTCAGAAACGCTTCGTTTGGCATCTGGCTTTTTCAGTGGGAATAATTAAGAAAGTGCGTTCTTACAGAGAAAGATTGAAATTCTTCAACATGCACACCTTGGAAGAACGAAGATGTTTGAACGACGCAATGTTTGCTAGCAAAATCTTGAAGGGAAAAATCGACTCACCGCCGCCGCCGCTGCCTGTAGTGCTATTCTCTAACAACATTTTCGTATCTCGACAGTAGAATTCGAGGTGAGTTTCAAATGAAGATCTTTATGTTGTGTGCAATAAAGCTCACTTTGTGAGTTTTATCACTCAGGTGAAGCTCGATATCGAAATAGTTTCTTACAGAATAGACTAGCTGCTCTCATCAACTTTCGAGCTCGGTCGAGGATTCCGCGCAAACCTGTTACTCCATTTCGTCCTCCAATGAGAAGAACGGTGTTAGGATCTAACTCTCCATGTGCTAGGTTTCGTAGGGTTTTGAATAGTTGCAGTGATGTGGTTGATTTTCACTTTGATTCTCTCAACCAGCAAAAATTTAAATTTCTAAAATGTTTACCAGATTTGATGTAAAAGTTTTAGGACTGTTGTGTACGTTACTTTTCAAAGAAATTATGCTTTTAATGTTTTGCATGTTACTATATATAGAGTTTAATTATTTTACTAAGTTTACTTGTACAATATGTAGCTTACAACTTATGCAATTACTTATCATGGTTTTCTTCTTGTTCATGTGGTGTTTACCTATAAGTAATTGTTGCACTGTGTAGAGTTTTTACGCATGTTTTATTTTTGTTTGTAGATTAGGGTAAACCGGTAAACAATTGTTGGTAGACCTAATAACTAAAATAAAATAAAATATTCGCTCACAGACTGATGGCGTTATACAAAACAAAACTAAGAAAAATCCCCAGCGTATTAATCTTATTTTGACCACTTTTGTTAAGATCCTGACTCCTGAAACTTATTAATTGATAAACTGTAAAATATGACGATTGTAACAATATAACAATAATAACTGAACGTTTTGTTTAACTACCTAGACAATCGCCCATTGCTCCACCAGACGTGTCCTTTGTACGGAACCCTCAGAGGGCGAGCGGGACTCGCCCTTGTCCGGTTTTTTATCTAGGTATCAATCATAGGAAAAAAAGGGGCCAAGTGCGAGTCGTACCCGCTTGCAAAGTGTTCCAAACGAATCTCATTAAGATGCGATATGTTATTTTAACACCATAGACTTCTTAAGGTTTTCTCTCTACACGGATGTAATCTAGCGTGCCATCCAATCCTATCCAAGGTGACCTTGCTAGATTACATCCGTGTAGACGGCAGATGTAATCCAAATTCATACAAAATTCGCGGATGGAAATCAAGCTCCCTCCAAGGCTACGTTGGATGGAACGCTAGATTACGCTGATTGTTTTGATTATTTTTGATTATTTAGATTATTTTTGATTATTGTATTATTATTTTTTTTGATTATTTTTATTTTTGACTTGATTGTACTTGTTTGATTTTTTTTTTATTATTTGTTGTTTTTATTGAATTGACATGTTTTCATATGTAATAATTATATTTCTAATCATCAATTCAAATACTTAGGTTGTTGACTCTCTGTACGTGTTGGTAGATTTACTGTAAGTGCAGAGAGTAATTGAATTTAAATAAATAAATAAATTACATCCGTGTAGAAGGAGTTTTAACTTTCGGTGAAAAACCGACAGATTAAGGCTTTTCATTTATCTGATTTTTTTTAATTTTGCGCTCTGTAGTTTCGTAGATAAGGGGGGGGGGATGGTCATTTTTCATCTAATTACTTGAATAACTCCAAAACTGTTTACTTTAAAAATATGAAAAAATAAATAAAATTAAAGTCCTCACAATAAGTGAGGACTTTAATTTGATTTTATTTTTAATCCTATCATTTGATCTGTCAACGGTAGTACCTACTACAGTTTGAAAAACTTTTTTTGTCCCCCAAAAGTGAAATAAATTTTAACAAAGGGGTAGTTACAATTTATTTATTTACGTAACATGTCCGTGTTTAGGTCACAGGTCATATGTGTACCCAATTTTAACAGAATCGGTTCAGTGGGTTCGGATGAAATTGGTTGTGACAGACGGACAGACAGACACCCGAGTGATTCTACATGGGTTCCGTTTTCATGGATGTTCGGAACCCTGAAAACAGCAAGTCAGTACATTTTTGCCGCATATCTCGACAAAGTGTAGATAACAGCTTTTTTTCTTTTTAACAATATTGTTTTTTCAAAATATCAATCTTAGATTGATATTTGATGGAAGATGGTACCTACAGAAATCGCGATTTTGGTGTAAGTACTAAAACTAATAAGTATGCCAAGCATACACGGTCTCTAATATGGGACATCGAGTAGAAAAAAAACTGCTATTTCGAGCACCATCATTGGCACTCGGACACCCTTCCGAGTGCCTTCTATAAAAATCTATGCGTCATATAAACGCCCGGGTATCAGTGCTAATTTGCTACGTTTTTGGATTTTCCCATAATCAGGAAGAATGCATCAGGGTTGAACGGGTGGGACGTACATGGGGATAACATTATAAAAACACTTCCAGACCAAACAAAGCCTGCTGATCATGTGAAGCTCGTGCTTCAATTTCACATGTAGATCGTACTGAAAGATCGTCCCTTCAGTACGATCTACATATGAAATTATCATTAAACCGAAACTATTCACTCCAGGACATATATCTTCGCCAGGCTATCGTCGCAAACACCGGTCTGTGCGCCCAATAGACTTCCGGAGACCTTCTAGTCATTGGTTAACCTAGACCTACCCGGTTAGTGGTGCGACTTCCGGTAGATACGAAGGTCGCCACTCCAGTAGTGCTATTCTGTAACAACATTTTCGTGTCTCGACAGCGGAATCCGAGGTGAGTATCAAATTCGTATAAACATAAGACCTTTATGTTGTGTGTTATAAAGCTCACTTTGTGAGCTTTGTCACTCAGGTGAAGCTCGATATCGAAATGGTTATTTACAGAATAGACTAGCAGAAACAGGTATTCTTTGATTTAGACCTTACACTTTAGTATAATGTTAGGGACCTACGTGATACTGAAATGTAAGGTATCACGTAGGTACCTATACTACTGAAAGCTACAGGTGCTTAACGGGCTGTATCTGTATGCCGACGTAACGAGAAAAAAAATCTTGCAAACATTTTGAGGGTCCGAGGGTCCACATTCCATATCGCCTTGAACCAATGTGTAGATAGAGCTTTATATTATGCCTGTACAATCCCGACTATCCCTTATTTTCTTTCGTTTTGTTGTTTATTATCTGCATAAAAACAAAACGGTTACCATGGAATTATTGAGTTCCGTATTCAAATGTGACATCAATACACTGCGTTAAGTCAATGGTCAATTTCTACGTCAGAATGGCTTTTCTTGCGATGCTTTTATTTGTGAAAAACGATATTTTGTTATAAATTATTGTATTATTCATTTCGAAACTGTAAAAATGGACGAGAGCGATTTAAGGAAGCTGTTGACTACGAAAAATGGGTGTCGGGTGCCCTTGATGCGGCCCATACCTGATGTACACCAGATGGACAAACTGCCTTTTGTACCGTTACCGTCTTATAATAGAATCAAGGTAAAATAAAGCTATTGGTTTTATTGCACTACTTCATGTCAAATAGCTATTCTTTTTTCGTGTCGCTAGCACGACAGTATCTACATCAATTTTGGCGGCATCATAGCTATTGGATTTTCTTACAGTTTACATGTTAGGTACATCTACCTAGTTCCAAGTTCTTATTGTAAGGTAAAACTTTTTAACAAAAAAAATTAAAACTCCGAAAAAACTGAAAAGCAAAAAATAATAAACCTTTTTACAAAAAATAACTTTAGGTAATTTCGGAAGTCGGTGTTAAAAAGTTAAAATACGAAGAAACAATCAAAAGCACCGACTTAGTGAGGTTTAATTTTTTTGTTAAAAAGTTTTTATTTTATGTTTTTTTAAAACAGCTACCTATCTTGCTTTAACTGTTATATAATCCTACTTTAACTATTACTTATTGAATAATATTAATACCTACATAAAAAAAACAGGCTTTATATACCCACGTGGGTAGGCCTACAAAAAATGCTGCACAACTCTGTACTAAAATCTGTGAGTGAACAATAAATCACCCCTATTTATCGCCCCCCCCCCCCCCCCCCTTAGGTTATGATTTTTTTTGGAGGTATACCCTTTCCAATAAAAAAAGAACTATCAAAATCGGACTACTATGTAAAAAGTTATACGTGTTCATACATAAAAAAATATATATATACATATAAATATATACGCGCCGACTTGAGAACCTCCTCCGTTTTATCGTCGGTTAAAAAGCTAGTGACAAATGCTTACATACAGTTTTACTCCTATTAGTAGCAATAGAATATTCAAGAGCATTATTTTTTTCAGGACAAACAACAAAGCTTCCGCAGGATCCTCGAGGAGAAAGCTACCGAGAGGAAAGTGGAGGTAGCTCGGCCGCACCCGCAGCGCAGGGAACGAGACAGGTTAGAGCTATCACAGTCACGACACATCGCAGTGCTGCGAGAATGCGCGCAAAAAATACAACCGCCGCCTATGTCCAAGGACTGGGAGCGAAAAATTTGTAACTTGGTCCCCGCCAAACTACGAAACATGTTTCCAATTTTAATGGAAGAATTGATCCAAGAGAGCAAACTCGAATGGAATAAAAATCTCCACGACCTCGCGGTTAAGACCATCATCAGAGATGAACCCGGAGTTTCTAGGATTAGGTATCAAGAACCTTACTTCAAATATAAAGGCATTACAGAAAATTATGGGAAAATGCTCAAATTCCGTAAAAAACTTGTTGATGGTGCCCTTGTATTACATCCTTTTATAAGACTAGTGTTAGAGACCGCCGAAAAAATGTTTCCTGAATTTATCATTGACTTGGCGAAGTATAGGGCACAGGGTGCTTTAAAACTGAATGAATTTCTTACAAAAGTTTTGGATGAAATCAAACGCGCTGAATACCTTGTGTCTAGCTCCTGGTATGGGGTCCTTATTAATTGGCTCAAAAATCCTAGATGTCTCCGAGGAATGCGTCGTAAGAAAATACCAGAATTTGTGAGATGTGCGACTAAAATGATAGCAATGCAGATTCAAGAGCTTATGCGAAGGTCTGTTGACGCCATTATAGAGGGTCTTAAAGATCCCGAAAAGGTCCTTATTCTGAATTTAGATCTAGATTTTGACGGAGAATTTATTTACGATCCTACTTTAGAACATGTTTGTGAAGTTTTTCACAACATCGCAGACGCAATATGCAATATGTCGCAAAGACTTATGCCTATAGAACAGTATCTTAGAATACCATATGACTTTGACGTTTTACCTGTATATTACAACGAGTGGCTATACAACGATGGCCATAAAAGACTACAAAATCAATTAGATGTAGTATTCGAACCATTACTAGAGTATTTAGAAAAGTTACGACTAGATTATAGTATGCTGTACGGTTCTCCAGCGAAGGAATCCTTGCTCAAATTTATTGAAGCAGAAGAAAAGTTCGAAGTGTGTCGGGATAAGATTAAATATTTCCAAGAAATAGATTCCGAAATAACTGCTGTTGTTGAAAATGAATACTTTAATTGTGCAACTGTTCGTCAACTAAGAATGGTGGATGGTTTGAAACGGAAAGCTATGGAATTTGTTAATGACTTAATAGGAGGTATTATCTGCGCGCATTTAAAAGAAAATTATGGCATTTGTGCTGCATTTGAAACTATCAAAGCTAAAGCTCTTAAAGATCCAGAAAATGCAGGAGAGTTAATTGAACAAGGCATTTATATTTTACAAGCGAAAACAGTTTTAGTTGAAGCGTTAAAAGAAAGAATTTTGTCACAAATTAATATTATAGCCAATCTTCTCGAAATGACTTCACTAACTGAAGAACACGTAGCATCTAATACACGAACCGTTAACTGGCTCAAAGACATTAAGCCTATATTTGAAAAAAATGCTGCAGCATACGAAACCCACAAAGCAGAAATGGAAGATAACCTACTTTCTAAAATAACGCTCCTGAACAATGAAGTTCTTGAAATGATACCATACTTAGAACTTTTAGACAACATGGACGATGTTAACCACACACTTGAATACCTCGAATACTTGAGAAAACTTGTGCACCGATTGGACGATTGTGATAAACTTGTTGCTTGGATTAATACCGAAGAAACAACATTTAAATTTCCAAATACGAGCTATCCAGACTTAGAAGAATTAAAAGATTATGTTAAACCTTTTCACAGTCTTATATTCTTAGCTCATAAATGGAAACGGAGTTATTATACTTGGATGGATGGACCTTTTGAATATATGGATCACAATCAAATAGAATTTGATCATGATTTTTATTATAAGGAGTTCCTCAAGATCTCAAAAAATTATAAAATCAAGATAAAGCAACAAATTGCTGAAGGCACGGAAAAACGCTTCCAAGGACTGGTAGACGATCCTGATGTCAATAATCTTCCGGCTCCAATGAAGTTGTGTGCTCAAGCTATTGCCGAGTTAAAAGAGTGGCGACCCAATGTACAGATGGCCCATATAATGTGTAATCCTGCATTAGTGCAAAGACATTGGGATGAAATGACTCTTATTGCTGGTTTTGATTTGACTCCTACAGCGGGTACTACGTTGCGTAAGATCATCAACTTTAATCTGTGGGATGATATTGATCAGTACGAAATTATAAGTGTAGCTGCGACAAAAGAACTCGCTTTGATTACAAATCTCAATAAAATGATGGCCGAATGGACAGACATATGTTTTAAAACGAATCCATATAAAGACACCGGAATAAATATACTCACGGCACTTGACGATATTCAATGTGTTTTGGACGATCATATCGTAAAAACTGTTGGTATGAGAGGTTCTGCATTTGTTAAACCTTTTGAAAGTCAAGTAAAGGCATGGTATGAAAAAATTTTGAGGACTAATCTAACCATCGACGAATGGGGAAAAGTGCAAAGTCAGTGGTTGTATTTACTACCCATATTTTCTTCTAAGGACATAGTTTCTCAAATGCCCGAAGAAGGAGTAATGTTTGTTGAAGTAAATAATACATACCGCAGGTACATGGGTTGCGTGGAAAAAGACCCCCATGCGCTTGAGCTCGCAGGTGGCGCCGGTGTGTTAGAAGCGTTCAAAGTTTGCACAGGATTACTAGACAAAATTAACGATGGCGTAAATAATTACCTAGAAAAGAAACGATTGTATTTCCCGAGGTTCTTCTTCTTATCTAATGACGAAATGTTGGAAATTTTATCCGAAACAAAGAATCCTCTTAAAGTCCAACCTCATTTAAAGAAATGTTTTGAAGGAATAAATAAACTAGTATTCGATGAAGAATTTAATATATCTGCAATGGTATCTCAGGAAGGTGAACAAATAGAATTACTTGAATTGATTAGTGTGCAAGCTGCAAGGGGGTCTGTGGAAAAGTGGTTGGTTCAAGTCGAGGATCAAATGCTGAAAGCCGTTAGATCAGAGACCGAATTATCTTATTATGACTATCCAAACATAAGCCGTGGTGAATGGATACTTTCGTGGGAAGGTATGGTAGTTCTAGCTATATCTCAAATTTATTGGGCTAATGATGTACACGAAGCTCTGCAAACACATAAATTAAGCGAAATGGAAGCGTTTCATCGTTTGTTGACTAAACAACTAAACGAAACTGTGGCCGTTATTCGACGTACTGATTTAAGTAAACTACAAACTGTTACAATAAAAGCCCTCATTGTAATCGATGTGCACGCCAAAGATGTAATATTTGATTTAGTAGGTAAAAATGTTACTGAAGAAACAGATTTTCAGTGGCTAGCTCAGCTGCGTTACTATTGGGAAGAGGAGAAGGTTTTTGTGAAAATTATAAATGCCGTAGTGAACTATGCGTACGAATACTTAGGCAATACCGATAGATTAGTAATAACACCTTTGACTGATCGATGTTACCGAACTCTTATAGGAGCTTACTACCTTCATTTAAATGGAGCTCCCGAGGGACCCGCGGGAACAGGTAAAACTGAAACAACAAAAGATTTGGCCAAAGCATTAGCTGTTCAGTGCGTTGTATTCAACTGTTCTGACGGATTAGACTATAAAGCAATGGGTAAGTTTTTTAAAGGGTTGGCTGCGTGTGGTGCCTGGGCGTGTTTCGATGAGTTTAATAGAATAGATGTTGAAGTACTCTCTGTAATTGCTCAACAAATATTATGCATAGTTCAAGCTATTAGACAAAATCTTGAAACCTTTGTTTTTGAAGGCACAACGTTAAATCTAAATCCTGCTTGTTATGTTTGCATTACCATGAATCCGGGCTATGCGGGACGGTCTGAGCTACCTGACAATCTGAAAGTACTATTTAGAACAGTTGCAATGATGGTACCGGATTATGCAATGATTGGTGAAATTTCTTTGTATTCTTTTGGCTTTGTTGATGCTAGAAGTTTATCAGTAAAGATCGTTACAACATATCGATTGTGTTCTGAACAGTTATCTTCGCAAAATCACTACGATTACGGAATGCGAGCTGTGAAAACTGTTTTGTCGGCTGCAGGTAATTTAAAAAGAGCTTTCCCTAATGAAAGTGAGAGTATTCTACTCCTTCGGTCTATCACAGACGTCAATTTACCCAAATTCTTGTCTTGTGATGTACCTTTGTTTGAAGGTATAATATCGGATTTATTTCCCGGAATTACACTGCCAAAACCGGATTATGCCAACTTCTTGGATGCATGTCACGTTACATGTGAACGAAACAATCTTCAACCAATGGATTGTTTCCTTCTTAAAGTTATACAAATATATGAAATGATGATCGTGCGGCATGGATTTATGATAGTAGGTGATCCCTTTTCTGGTAAATCGATGACATTGAAGATATTATCAGAATCGTTAACATTAATGGAAAAGAGGAGTCAACCTGGCGGGTGTGCATGCACGTACAAAGTGTTAAACCCTAAAGCAGTCACCATGGGTCAGCTTTACGGTGCGTTTGATCCAATTTCTTATGAGTGGACTGATGGTATTGTTGCTACTATATTTAGAGATTTTGCGTCAGACGATACTCCTATCAAGAAATGGATCGTTTTCGACGGCCCTGTCGATGCAGTCTGGATTGAAAATATGAATACCGTATTAGATGATAATAAGAAGCTTTGTTTAACATCGGGTGAAGTCATGGCTATGTCAAGTGTTATGTCTATGATATTTGAAGTTATGGACTTAGCTCAAGCTTCTCCTGCTACTGTATCTAGATGTGGAATGATATACATGGAGTCAGCTTCAATGGGATTCAGGCCCTTTTATAAGTCCTGGGTAAACACCCTAAATCCAGTATGGTATGAAGATAATGAGGAATACATTTATACTATGTGCGATTGGCTATTTGATCCATTGATTTATTTCGTTAAAAAGAAATGCATTCAATTAGTAACAGGTGGAGACGTCAATTTAATAGTAAGTACGCTCCGACTTGTGGAAATGTATATGGATAATGCGGTAGAAGGTGAAGAAGACACAAAGTATACTAGAACTTGGTTTACCGCTGCGTTTATGTGTGCTTTAATTTGGGGCGTTGGCGGAATACTTAATACTGATTCCCGTGAAAAATACGATGCTATAGTTAGAGAGTACTTTAGGGGTGAAAGGGGTTTACCACCTTCGGTAGATCGCCTTGATGTATCTGTTCCTGCAGACGGAATGCTTGTTGATCATTACTACATGTTTAAAGGCAAAGGTTGCTGGAAACCATGGGCAGATTATGTGAAAGCAGTCGCTACGAAAGAACAAATTAATTTACTTCAAACTGTTATTCCAACTTTAGAAACTGAAAAATACTATGCTCTGTTACATTTGCACACTCAGTTCAAACAGCCTTTGCTCTTTATTGGACCCACGGGTACCGGGAAAAGCTTTATAATCCAAAATTTTTTGATGAATCGCATTTCAATGGATCTTTATACTCCAGGGTTCTTAACTTTTACAACTACAACTTCTGCCAATCAAACGCAAGACCTAGTTATTTCTAAGCTATATAAGAGAAGAAAAAATAATTACGGTCCATCAAAAGGAAAACTAGCTATCATATTTATTGATGATATGAACATGCCTGCAAAAGAAAAGTATGGAGCTCAACCAGCAATAGAATTACTTAGATTATTTTTCGATCAGAGACATTGGTATGATCTTAAAACAACTGATAAACTATACATACATGATACCTTCTTCTATGCAGCTATTGGGCCGGTTGGTGGTAGTCGACAACTTATTTACCCAAGAATGCTAAGACATTTTAATATTTATTCGATTAATGAGTTTTCAAAAGAAAGTATGAGTAAAATTTTTACTAGTTTGTTACAATTGGGTTGGCGAAGAAATGGATTCAGTCAAGACACACAGCCCGTTATAGTGAACATTATAGCTGCTACTATGGACGTATATGATAATGCTACGAAAGGATTAAGACCAACGCCTGCTAAATCACATTATACCTTTAACTTGAGGGACTTTTCTAGAGTTATTCAAGGATGTGCATTGTTAAGAAAAGAATCTGTTGATAACAAGAAAACATTTATAAGGGTTTGGGTTCATGAAATTTTACGCGTATTTTATGATCGACTTGTTGATGACGATGATCGTTCTTGGTTTTTTGAAGGTTTAAAAAAGACCACCAAAGATTTCATGAGAGATACGTTTGAAAATGCCTTGGATGATTATCAAGATGATAGAGGTGAGGTTACTCGCGATACTATTAAAGGCATGATGTTTGGTTCTTACCTAGACACAGATAGTCTAGAAGGTGAACGACGATATGAGGAAATGCCGACAAAAGAAGCTGTACTAAACGTAGCGGTTTCAATGCTAACGGAATACAATGCATTGCATAAAGCAAAAATGACTATTGTACTCTTTGACTATGCTCTGGAACATTTATCAAAGATTTGTAGACTTTTATGCATGCCTTCAGGAAATGCTTTATTAGTTGGTGTCGGCGGTTCTGGACGGCAATCTCTTACGCGTTTAGCCAGTACTATATTGGGTCAGCAAGTATTCCAGCCAGAGATTACAAAAACGTACAATGTAAAAGATTGGCACGACGACATAAAATTAGTTCTGCGTGAGTCAGGTGGCTTAAATAAAGACACAACTTTCTTGTTTACTGAAGGTCAAATAAAAGAAGAAGTGTTTATACAGAATCTAGATAGTTTACTTAACTCTGGTGAAGTACCCAATCTGTATGGGTTAGACGAACAACAAGAAATTCTTGAAATAACACGTTTAGCTGCACAGGGTGGTAACAGAAATCTTGACATCAGTCCATTACAGATACTGGCTTTCTTTGTTGGGCGCTGCAAAGCCAAGTTACACATTGTATTATGTTTCAGCCCGATTGGAAGTGCTTTTAGAACAAGACTTCGACTTTATCCATCTTTGGTTAATTGTTGTACTATTGACTGGTATGACAGCTGGCCCGAGGACGCTCTAGAAAGGGTTGCACATTATTATATGGTTAAAGTTAATGTACCCGACAGTGTTAAAGCATCTGCCGTAATAGCTTGCAAACAATTTCATGTAGACGCTCGAGTCATATCGACTGAATTCTTCAATACACTTGGGAGGAAAACCTATATTACATCGGCGTCTTATTTAGATTTAATTAAATCTTTTACCTCGTTGACTAACAAAAAGCAAAGAGAATTAAGAGCAGCCAAACTTAGATATACCAATGGTTTGGATAAACTAGGTCAAGCAGCAGATGCAGTAGCAATAATGCAACGTGATTTAAACGCCTTAAAGCCTCAGCTTATGGTTATGGCGGCGAAGTCAGCTAAGATGATGCAAGAAATAGAAGTAGAAACTGCAACCGCTGATAAAGCTGCCGCTCAAGTAAGAGAGGATCAAAAAGTTGCAAATGTCCAAGCGGCAGCTGCACAAGAACTGAAAAAAGATTGTGAAGCTGATTTAGCTCTCGCGTTACCAATTTTAGAAGATGCTATTGCAGCTTTAAATACGTTAAAACCAGCTGACATAACGATTGTAAAATCTATGAAGAATCCCCCGTTTACTGTAAAGCTAGTCATGGCAGCAGTATGTGTAATAAAAGGTGTTCAACCTGATAAAATCCCAGATCCAGATAACCCTGGAAAAAAGATATTAGATTACTGGGGCCCTAGTAAAAGAATACTAGGGGATATGAGTTTCTTAGAGTCATTAAAAAACTTTGATAAGGATAATATCCCTATTCCTGTAATGCAAAAAATTCGAAAAGAGTATCTTTGTCATAAAGACTTTAAGCCTCATATTATTGCCAAAGCTTCGACAGCCGCTGAAGGTTTATGCAAATGGATTATTGCCATGGATATGTACGATGCTGTAGCTAAGGTCGTAGCTCCTAAAAAAGCAAAATTAGAGGCTGCTGAAAGAGAATTCGCAGAAACAATGGCTATTTTGGAAGAAAAAAAAGCATTAGTAGCCAGATTAGAAGCTAGATTGGCAGAATTGAATGAAGCATTAGAAGAAGCTAACATTAAAAAAAAAGCATTGCAAGATGAAGTACAGTTGTGTATTGACAAATTGGGTAGGGCTGAAAAACTTATCGGTGGTTTAGGTGGCGAAAGAGTTCGTTGGACACAAGCCGCTGAAAATTTACAGACGTTATTTGATCATTTAGCTGGCGACATCCTTGTCTCATGTGCTATCATGGCTTATTTAGCACCTTATACGTTACCTATCAGAACGAGAATGGTTGACCAGTGGCGTGACCTAGTCATAAAGTTACAAATGCCACATTCCGAACAGTTCGTATTTAAAGATGTATTAGGCACCGATATCAAGATTCAAAATTGGTGTATAGCTGGACTACCTAGAGATTCATTTTCCGTCGATAATGGTGTCATTCAAGACAATTCCATGAGATGGTCTTTGATGATTGATCCGCAAGGTCAAGCAAATAAATGGATTAAGACGATGGAAAAAGCAAACGATTTGCAATTACTTAAATTCACCGATGGAAATTACATGAAAGTTATGGAAACTTGTTTGGAATACGGGAAACCTGCCCTCATAGAGTGCGTTTTGGAAGAGTTAGATGCACCATTAGACCCAGTTCTTTTAAAAAATACATATATGCAAGGAGGTAAAGAATTTATCGCCCTTGGAGATAATGTCATAGAATATCATCAAAACTTCAGGCTTTACATGACGACGAAATTGAGAAATCCGCATTATTTGCCCGAAGTTTTCAACAAAGTAACGTTAATTAACTTTGCGCTTACTAAAGATGGATTAGAAGATCAGTTGTTAGGTATAGTAGTAGCAAAAGAAAGACCAGACTTGCAAGAGAAAAGAGAAAAATTAATCGTCCAAAGTGCTAATAACCGAGCTGCTTTAAAACAAGTAGAAGATGATATCTTACGTACTTTACAAGAAACGAAAGGGGATATATTGGAAGATGAAACAGCTGTTGAAGTTCTGGACTCTTCAAAAACTTTAGCTGTTGATATTATGAAAAAGCAGGAAGCTAGTGTGGAGACCGAGATTATAATAGAAAAATTCCGTCTTGGTTATAGACCAATCGCTTCACATTCTGCTGTATTATATTATTGCGTCACGGAATTGCCTAACGTTGATCCTATGTATCAATATTCCTTAATTTGGTTTATCAATCTTTACATCATTTCAATAGAGAATGCCAATAAATCCAAAGATTTAGACAAGAGATTAAAGTTTTTAAAAGATACTTTTACATACAATTTGTACAGTAACGTATGTAGATCGCTTTTTGACAAAGATAAGTTGATGTTCTCTTACGTTATGTGCTCTAAAATGATGCTTTCTACAGGCGAATTGATCTTGGAAGAACATATTTTCCTTTTAACTGGAGGCATAGCTATTGAAAATCACTTAAAAAAACCCGTTGAATGGTTACCGGATAAAAGCTGGGACGAAATATGTAGACTAAGTGACTTGGAGAATTATGCTAAGTTTCACGAAGATTTTGAAAGGGACATTACTGCGTGGCAAGAAGTTTATGATGATATGGAACCACACAATAAAACTCTGCCCGGAAAGTGGGATACGAAATTGAGTCAATTTCAAAAACTATTGGTTGTTAGGGTTTTAAGACCTGACAAATTGACAACCGCAATATCAGAGTTCGTAGAAAAACAAATGGGGCGGAAATACATAACGCCACCGCCGTTTGATATAGGTAAATCTTTTGGCGATTCAAACTGTCTGGCACCTTTAGTGTTCATATTGTCTCCAGGCTCGGATCCAATGGGAGCATTGATAAAATATTGTGAACGAATGGGATATTCTCAAAGATTCAACTCCATATCATTAGGACAAGGACAAGGACCGATTGCACGAGCAATGATTGAAAAAGGCCAACTTGAAGGTGGCTGGGTATGTTTGCAAAATTGTCACTTGGCAGTTTCGTGGCTTCCAACTCTTGAGAAAATTATAGAAGGTTTCGATTTAACGAACACAGATTTAAGTTTTCGGTTATGGCTGACAAGTTATCCGTCTGATAAATTTCCCCAAGCTGTTTTGCAAGTAGCGGTTAAAATGACAAACGAGCCTCCCACGGGACTTCAACATAATCTCAATAGATCTTATATTTCCGAGCCTGTAAAAGAAACTGAATTTTTCGAAGGATGTCCAGGCAAAGATAAAACATTTAGCAAGCTTTTATACGGAATCAGTTTTTTTCATGCCGTATTACAAGAAAGAAAAAAGTTTGGTCCGTTAGGATGGAATATTCAATACGGCTTCAATGACTCTGACTTTCAAATATCAGTAATGCAATTGCAAATGTTTTTAAACCAATATGAAGAAATTCAATACGTAGCTATTAAATATTTGACTGGTGAGTGCAATTACGGTGGCAGAGTGACTGATGATTGGGATCGACGCTTAATAGTTACAATATTAGATAACTTTGTTAATCCCAGCATCGTAAATGATCCAAATTATTCGTTTTGTGACATTGGACCACAATATGGCTTACCGCGAAGATGTGAATATCAAGACTACTTGAAGCATATTGAAACTGTTCCTGTAAATCCCCCGCCTGAAGTTTTCGGACTACATATGAATGCAGGCATAACTCGTGATTACACTACTTCTATGGCATTAACGCAAGCATTAATTCTCGTCGAAGGTGGAGGCGGCGGCGGAGAAGGTGGAAATACAGAAGGTATTCTTGTTCACATGGCCGCGGAAATTCTTTCTAAGCTACCGAAAAAATTCGACGTGGAGACTGCACAAAAAAAATATCCTGTTGATTACAGTGAGTCTATGAATACAGTTTTAATTCAAGAGATGGAAAGATTTAACAAATTGTTAAATGAGATAAAGGTATCTTTAAAAGATTTACAAAAAGCAGTTAAGGGTCTTATTGTGATGTCCGCATCATTAGAATTACAATCCAATGCAATGTTGCTTGGAAAAATTCCAGATAACTGGAGTAAAGTTTCCTACCCTAGTTTGAAGCCACTTCCGAGTTATGTAACGGATTTCATAGAACGATTGGCTATGCTAAATGATTGGTATGTGAATGGGAAACCGCCGACATTTTGGTTGTCAGGATTCTTTTTTACTCAGGCGTTCCTCACAGGATCTGTCCAAAACTATGCTAGAGCCAAGAAAATTCCTATTGATTTGCTAATATTTGACTTTGAAGTGCATGATGTTGATTATGAAGAAGTTCCAGCAGAATCAGGAGTGTATGTGCAAGGTCTGTTTATGGATGGAGGACGGTGGGATCGGAAGAATCATGCAATAGCCGAACAATTCCCGAAAATATTAAATGATAATGTTCCAATTGTATGGCTGTTTCCCAAAATGAAACGAGATTTTGTAGAAGGTTCAAGATACAAATGCCCCCTGTACAAGACCTTAGAGAGAAAAGGAGTATTAGCTACAACAGGTCATTCATCTAACTTCGTATTAGCGTTTTATTTGCCGTCTGATAAACCCTCGGCTCATTGGATTAAACGAAGCGTGGCTTTACTGCTTCAGCTCGACAATTGAGGGTTCTATCATTTCTACCATGCAAATTTATTTAATGCTTTTTTTGCTGTCGGCGAAGGCTATATCGGACAAGGCCTTAGTATAGTTGATCGTCCTTGTTGAGTTGCTATCGCTTGTCAGTAAGTTGCGCGTTGTGTCGGTCGAAGCTTTTGTCCTCTCCGACGTGCTTTGTTAAGATTTTGGAATTATGTACAAATGTCATTTAATAGTGAATGAAATTATTCATTTCGCACCTACAAATAAAATAAAACAACTTAAGACCAGATTTTCCAGAACATATTTTTTAGAAGTTTGTAATTATTTACTTAGCAACGGATTTATGTAACGAAAGGAGTCGCTTATCTTAACTTATCTACACTAATACTATAAAGAGGAAAGATTTGTTTGTTTTTTTATTTGAAATAAATAGGCTCCGAAACTACTGGACCGATTTCAAAAATTCTTTCACCATTAGAATCTTACATTCCTCTTAAGAAAATTGCAATAATGTAAGCCAAAGTAGCAAAATTTTGCCTAAATTGCGTATTACGTAAATTGCGTGCGCTGAGAAAACTATGGATGATACATAAAAATAATATATTACATAGTTGAAGTACTCACTATTACCTGTTAAAAAGTCCGCGAGGGTGTATGTCTAACTATTACAGTTAAGTCATTGCGACTTAACTGTAACTGACCGTGGAGTACCTGCTAAACCCGTGCGAACGAAGTCGCGGGCGAAGAGCTAGTTCATAATATAATTAATAATACTTACTTATTTTTTAATCTTCTGTAATGGATCCTTAGGTAGGTATGATTTGATTGTTATTTGTCTTTAAATGTTTTAATTATTTCAGGCATATCTACCTAGTATGCTAGTAGGTAGTGTTAAAAAGGAATTTCTAGTAAAGTTGCCCGGGAAGACTAGGCAGACAGTAGGTACATTCAGGGAAATTAGTAATTGATAAGTTTTCCATTGGGATAATGGGCATTATTATCAAAAGTCGTAAAAAAGGATTTCTCTGAATTAATCAAATAAGTACTACCTCTGTAATCTCGCACTTGGTCAACTTTAAAGGTAACTACATTTTTTTGCAATCTTAACATTTAATCATGGTATTTAAAATAAAGTAATTATGGTATTTTATATTTGTTTTATTTTGTTTTGTATTTAGTTATTAATTTATTAGAATAGAAGACTGTAATGTTATTTTACTGTGGAATAATGTTTAATTTGTCTCACTGACATCGTTACTGGCTCATCTGGAGAGCATTCCGTTTCATGGCTCCGCGTCTTGCGTTTTCAGCCTCAAGCAATCTTTTTCTCAATTTCAACATTATTGCGTTGTTCCTTTTCTGAAATAAAAAAATATATATTATATATCTATAGTATACAGGGTGTCCCAGAAATAAACGTCACGCATTAAAAGTTGGCGCATGTAATCAGAATTCTAAAATGGTACAATACTTGTTAGTTCCATACAATAAAAAAGAGTAAAAAAATTAAAACCTCAAGTAACCCGATTTTTGCTATCTCAGTTAAAATGTTTTTGATTCGCACAAGCTCTAGGTAGGTTCTTAATTTTAAGGCAAAATGATGAGAGAGATGGATAGTGGGTATGTTTGCCATGAGTGAGCGAGACAGATTGTGACGCCACGCATTGAGACGGAGATGCGTCGTTAAAGAGTGCGAATGAAACAGATAGATGCCATACCAAGCAAATGGCTACGCTACCAGTCCGACACTAACCAGTTAGTACGTTTCGCTCATTCGTCTACTGCGCACATTCGTATTCGTTTGTGTTGATTTAGTACTGACAACTTTGGCTTCTCTTTTTGGACTTGGATCTTTGTGAATTGAATAGAAGATATGCCCGACTAATAATTAGATCTTTTTTAAGAAGATGTAGGGCTTGTATTGAGGCTGATGGTAAACAATTTGAACATTTATTGTAATTTTTTTTTTCTCTATCTGACTTTTATTCCAACAAACCTAAATTAAACTAGGTCAAGATTTTTCATTATTTTACTAATTTTACTCACTTTGGTAAAAGTGGCGTCACTATCTGTCTCGCTCACTCATGGCAAACATACCCACTATCCATCTCTCTCATCATTTTGCCTTAAAATTAAGAACCTACCTAGAGCTTGTGCGAATCAAAAACATTTTAACTGAGATAGCAATAATCGGGTTACTTGAGGTTTTAATTGTTTTACTCTTTTTTATTGTGTGGAACTAACAAGTATTGTACCATTTTGGAATTCTGATTAAATGCGCCAACTTTTAATGCTACATGCCAAGGCACTCTAGTACATTTTTTTTAAAGGAGGGCCTGTCAAAGTAGACGAATCTTGAACATTTTAAATTCGTAGTTTAACAAATAGTCTCAATTCTCGGAAACTTGAGGCAATTGTGTCATTATTTTTTATTGGGATTCTAGAAATGTTATTTAGGATTACGTTTCCAAAGTTCAAATGAACAAAAATAAAAAAGAATAACCACAATAACCGAAAAATGGTACAGTTTGATAAAATTTCTAGGTTTTTCTTAAAATGCCCATAATTTTCAACCTGCATAGGATAGATTTTTTTTCAGATTTTTCTCGTGATGGTTATGATCAATCCTGTCACCCCGTTTCGGCTTGACGTTGAGTTCTGGGACACCCTGTATATATTTATTTTATTATTTATGTACACAGAAAAAAACAGTAAAAGTTAACATTATAAACATGACTATTAAGGAACTGCTTATATATCTTCTAATCTAATATATATAAATCTCATGTCACGGTGTTTGTAATCGAACTCCTCCGGAACGGCTTAAGGCCCTACCTCTGCTTCAGAGCCGTCAAAAGGCTACTTTCTAAAGGATATTCCCCATAAACGGCTGGGTCAAAAGATTTAAAAAAAATATATGTATATGGTAGATTCATATACAACAATTTGAACAATTGCTGTTTTCGTATGACATATAGTTTTGCTGCAAAAAAATATTTAACAACACGCTATTTTTTGGATATTTCTTCCAAACGGTTTCGAAGTTTAAAAATATTTTTACATGGAAAAATTGCTGGTAAAGTGTACTACAAAGTGAACATTGCTCATGTAAATCAATCAATATTTTGCAAAGAAAATGTTCAATATTGAGTCTCCCATATATAAAAAGCTCTGTTTGGGCGAAGGCGGCAGTCGTGCGTTATCACCAGTGATCGGAGTAGGTAGATAGATTTTTGGTACTTGTATCATAAATGCACACAGAAAGAATAACATGGATAAGCCATTTTCCCGGAAAGTAATTCCGGTATTTCCGGATTCAATTAAATATTGTTAATGTTGGTAGTGATGTTATTCCTACTCAATTCAAAATTTAAAGGAAGGTATCAAAACTAAATCAATTCATTATTTATCTGTTGAATAATAAAAACAATCGAATTCCGATTGAAGTTTTAATTTTTTTTTTTTTTTTTATTTTTAGCCTTTTATGGCTAGAACTTTTATAGATAGACATAAATTGTTGCACTTAAATTTAAATATTTTCATAGTGGTCATGGTAATTTGCATTAAGGGTAGAATAAATGACGGGGCCCCATAGAGGGCCAATGCCTGCTGGGGTCGTGAGACTGTTCTAAGGATGCACCACGACTCTGAAACGTAAAGGGCATACGAAGGAACAGGTTGATTTTAGTCAGATTTTAGGACCAAAAAAAAAAGGGGTAGAATAAAGAAAAAAGATAAAAATCAACATTGTTTATTTAACATTAGTCAAAAAAATCAACATTAGTCAAAAAGGGAGTGCAGTGGTTGATGTTGAGGAGAAAAGTGTACAGTTCAGAGCGGCGGACACGAAAGTGCCGCTATTTATATCAAATGTGCATAAGGCAGTGTCTGAGCAGGATATTGTTAACTACGTGTATGAAAACACTCGAGAGCGAGTTACACTAGTTAAAATAAAAATGAAACAGGAAAAAGACTACAGTGCTTACAAGCTTTTTGTAACTAAGCATAAAATTGATACATTTTTAGACGATAAGTTGTGGCCATCTGGAGTATCTTTTAGGCGTTTTGTGCACTTTCATATGAGGCGGAAGACCAATGAAGTCAATGAAAATACAGATAGCAAAAATGGAAAGTCTTAGTAAGATAGTAAGTTTTAATTGCAAATCACTCAAGAGGTCAATGGACGGAGTCAGAGCGTTATGTCAGTCGGCGGACGTGGTAGCCCTCCAAGAGACGTGGTTGCGGCCACATGATTTGTCGCTACTTAGCACTGTCGATGACAGCTTCGGGTGCACCGGGACGTCAGCTGTGGACACCGCGGCGGGCCTACTGAGCGGGAGGCCATACGGTGGTGTCGCGTTATTGTGGCGTAAGAATGCGTTCGAGTCAGTGTTACCGATAGAGTGTAATAATGTGCGAGTGTGCGCGGTCAACATAACCGTAAGTAGTAGATCTGTAGTGATTTTTAGTGTCTATATGCCCACGAACTCAAATGACAATCTTCCGGAGTTTACAGCCTGTCTCAGTACTATTCGCTCAATAATAGAAGTAGAGGAGAATAAGGGAGTTGAGGCTTTTTATATCATAGGAGACTATAATGCACATCCGAATGAGTTGTTTTATAATGAAATGATAAATTTTTGTTCAGATCAGAGTTGGTTCTGTGTGGATGTAAATATGTGTGACGGCAACACCTATACTTTTACAAGTGACTCGCATGGCTGTAATAGATGGTTGGATCACTGCATCGTCACTGAGTCTGCGCGGCAATCAGTCGTTAGTGTGACAGTACTGTATGACTTGTATTGGTCCGACCATTTTCCGATTGCGGTCGTATGTAACTTACAGAAAATTAAGCCTAAAATTGTAGACAAGGTACATACACCTGTTAATCGTGTTTTATGGGGCGAGAGGTCATCTGAGCAGATTAGCGAGTATCGCGACCTCTGTAACTCTAGACTTAGACTGATAGATATTCCTCAGGAGCTGAGTGGTTGTTGTGATAGGTTCTGTGATCACATAGAACATCGCTCAGCTCTTGATGAAATGTATTTGAATATTATAAATACGCTAGCACTGGCCTCCGTTCAGACTTATAGGACAGAGTGTCGGAGGAGGGGTGGCTATGTTACAGGATGGAATAAACATGTCGCAGATGCTCACCGCGAGGCACGGCTTAAATTGCAAGTGTGGATAGCGGCCGGGCGACCGGCCAGCGGTCGTATATTTTGTGATATGGCGGAGGCGAGGAGACATTTCAAGGCCAAACTCAAGTGGTGTCAAAACAGGCAGGACCAGCTTAGAATGGATCTCCTCGCTTCCAACCACGCTGCTAAGGACTTTAAGCATTTTTGGAAAAACACAAACAGGATGAATGTGAGGCCGAGTCTCCCGGTGAGTGTCGGTGGTATTACTGACCATAAATAAGCATATTGCCGATGCTTTTAGGGACCACTTTTCTGTGCAGTCGCCCTTGAGCTCAGTGTCTCGTAATGCGAACGATGCTGAGACCATTGAGACAGAGCGGAACGTAAAAATACCTGCTAGGAAAGTAGCTTCAATTATTTCTAGAATGCAACGTGGAAAGTCGCCAGGTCACGATGGCCTCAGCATCGAACATTTTAAACATGCGGGAGTCCATCTGCCTAGAGTGTTGTCACTGTTTTTCACCCTGTGCCTGGGTCACTCTTATTTACCGGAGCCACTTATGCGGACGATAGTGGTCCCTATAGTTAAGAACAAGACGGGTGATACATCCGATATGAATAACTATCGGCCCATCTCGCTCGCTACCACCATGGCCAAGGTGCTTGACGGTCTGTTGAATGGCTACCTATTGGAACACGTTGAGATACATGACGCCCAGTTCGGGTTCAAAGCGGGAGTATCCACGGAGAGTGCTATCCTTAGCCTGAAACACACAGTCAAGTACTACACAGTGAGAAGGACGCCGGTGTATGCGTGTTTTCTCGACTTGTCGAAAGCCTTCGATCTTGTCGCTTATGATGTGCTATGGGACAAGTTGAGGGGCGCGGGTGTGCCGGCGGAGTATACATCCCTTCTCAGATACTGGTATGCTCACCAAACAAACCGGGTGAGGTGGGTCGGTACTCTGTCTGATGAGTACAGAATGGAATGTGGTGTAAGGCAGGGGGGGTTAAGCTCGCCGCTGTTATTTAACCTATATATAGACCAGCTTATCGAGCGACTGAGCAGCATGCATGTCGGCTGTCACATTGACAGTACTTGTGTCAATAACATAAGCTACGCTGACGACATGGTGCTGCTCAGTCCATCGATAGGCGGGCTGAAAAAGTTACTGTCGACCTGCGATACGTATGCGGAGGTGCACGGCCTTAAATACAACTCAAAAAAGAGTGAGATCCTAGTGTTTAAAGCACCTAAGCAACAGCCCCGTCGTGTACCTCCTGTATATCTCAACGGTGTAGTACTCAGTGTGGTTAATAGTTTTAGGTACCTGGGTCACATTGTCACCAGTGACCTACGGGATGACAGCGACATAGAACGCGAGCGCAGGGCGTTGGCGGTGAGGAGCAATATGCTGGCCCGTAGGTAAGTAAGTTTATTTAAAGCGTTCTGCCAGTCTTTCTACTCGAGCGGCCTATGGGTATCATATACGAGCCGAGCCTACAACGTCCTGCGAGTTCAATACAACAACGCCTTTAGGATGCTGTTGCGGCTGCCGTGGCGCTGTAGTGCGTCAGGCATGTTCGCTGAAGCTCGCACTGATGATTTTCATGCCATCATGCGTAAAAAAGCGGCATCCTTACTGCAGCGCTTGCGTAACACTCGGAACAGCATCCTGAAAATGATTGTTGACAGACCCGACTGCCTCATCCAAAGACACTGGGTGAAGGTAGCTATAGGGTTATGTAGCTAAACAAACTAGTTTAAGTATTACTAATAACACTAATATAGCATATAAGCATAATCTGTTACTAATTCAGTACTAACAACTTATGGGCTAGTAATGTCTGAAATAAAGATATTTTATTATTTATTTATTGTTAAATATGTACATTTTACATTTATTCACATTTTTAATCTTCATCGATTACAATGTCAGCATCCTGGTAATCCTGATCTTTACAATTAAAATATATAACTATGAGTTTCTCTATATTTTCTATTTTCAACCTATTTCTTTTAACATCTGAAATCCATTTATAAATGGAAAAAGACCGTTCTACATCTGACGATGTCAAAGGAGCAAATTTTAAAAAAGGTATTAAATTATGTGCTTCATTTTTTTCAATGGCCTCACTATATTCTCTAAGTGTGTCTAAATATGGGTTTCGTTCCATAACTCGTTCTATTTTATTTTTTATATTTTCTGAATTGCACTGATTTATAGCATCTCTGACGTTGTCAAATGCTAAAAGTGAATCTGTCAACGATAAATTATGCTTTTGCAATTCTTTTAAAGACAAATGAATTATAAAATAATTGTCTTTAATGTAATTTAAATCTTCTTTTAAATTTTCTTTTTCTATAATATTTTTTGCCTCTCGAATAGATACCGCATCAGAGCTGCTTAAACAAGATAATACTTCTTTTATTTTTTCAAAGTTTTGAGCGTAATAAAATGCTGCCTCTAACCATGTGCCCCATCTTGTAACAACTGGTTGGGGAGGTAGTGGCAAATCTGGATATTTTTCTTTTAAAATTTTGACTCTACTTGGGGCTTTCAAAAATACCTTTTTAACATTTGCTATTAAAATGTTAACATCGTGATATTCTAACCTAATTTGCTCAGATACGCGATGAAGAGAGTGCGCCAAACATGTTACGTGCTTCATTTCAGGTAAGTATTGTTTTAAATTTCGTCCTGCAGACAGCATATATGCAACGCTATCAGTGCAGAGGACAAGAATGTTACCTACCTTCGATTCAAAAGAATCTTCCCAAAAGTTTTCCAAACATTCTAACACAAATTGCGTGATTGTTTGTCCATTAACTACAGTTAGCATTTTACATGCTACCAAATAAGGTCTAGTCAAATTGCTAGGATGTAATGGTTTTATTAAAAATGGACTATATAGCGACCTAAAAAGTCTGTCGTTTCATCTAATGATATCCATAGTTTCTCATTTTTATAATTTTGCCGAATTGAATTGATTTTATTCTTAAAAAACTTGTCCAAGTAAACTTTCCGTAACTGTGATTCATCTGGCAGAGTACGATTAGTACACGTACAACAACAGGTACTACACATATAATTTATAAAGAAATCTTGAAAAGTAGTATTTTTCATCTGAGACCACGGAATATTGCACAAAATGAGAAATTTTATAAGATCGAAATAAAATTCCTCTTCGGGCCGCTTAAACTTTCCCTGGTGTACTGCTCCTTCTATATGTCTTTTAACGTTTCTTTTATTTATGGTTTTCAAATGGCTTTCACATTTTGAACAGTATATTGTACCACTAGCGTGATCGTAAAGTAGTTCGGGATTACCGGATATCCATTTTTCTACAGTTTCAGCCTTGACGTTTGCCATATCTGAACTCTGTTGTAGAGATGGAACCTCGTATATATCACCTAAAACAAAGACATGAAAAAATTACATTTTATTTATTTTATTTAGCTTACTCCGTTTGTTTTATTTTTCGTGGATCAAATTTAGTCATTGAAATTTCACCCTCTTCCTGTCAACCGATTGATCTAAAATTTGGTATTCGCCTTTGATTCTGGTGACAATACAATTATGTATATTCAATATTATTGTCAATCCAAAATGGCTGCCGCTACAAGATGGCGGACAACTTAGTTTTTTTTCAATCCCATCAATATGGGTATCAAATGAAAGGGCTTGTTACGTAGAATATTTTGTAGAGAAGTAGATAAGGCCTATAGTAATTTATTTTACCAATACATTGCAAGAGGACACAGGGCATTCAAATTATATACGGATTCCAGTAAAATGTCGGTTAATAGTGGAGTTAGCTAAATTGCGACTACATTACTAGAATATCATAATTTTGTTTCGCACTAAGCTCACTGGTTCATACTCTATTAAAGATTTAACAATATTAAGACTCCTGGTATGTTCAGCAGGTTAAGCGAACAAACACAATACTAAAAATATTCTTATAGTACATCCAAACATGCTTTATACTCCTTGTAACTAGTAAAATATTACTTACCAAAGCTTGGTTTAAATATGTAGATCCAATTCAATAGTGAAAAATCTGAGTCCGTATATTCGAGCCAAATCGTGGTTTAGAGTAGATTCCAGAAGTCAGTATGTACACAAGCCAGGGTCAAGTAACGTTTTCACAACACAGTAACAAACAAAGATGCGCACTCTACGAACCGAAGTAAACGAGTGAGCTACCTGGCATGTCGTCGGCGGGCGTACGCATTGTTCTGATAACCGGTTATTGTACCACCCATGATCCTTTGTTCTGATTGGTCGTTGGGTTTTGTCAAATCGTGACTGTGTGCCGTTAAAAAAAATATGAAGAATAATAAAGAATAATATTGCTCATTTTATTACAATTCCTACCCTTTTTTTGAGGATGGCAAGTCATCAAATGACTCCTTCCACTCTGGCAGAATAAAATTCCTACATAAGTTCCGGTTTTTTTTTAATAATCCACCAATTCCGAAGGAATGTCCATATTAATATATACGTTTCGGATCAATGACCCCATGTCAATCTACCTACTCCGATCACTGGTTATCACTGAGACGGGGAGGCTGCGTCGCTCGTTGCTCCGCTCGCGCTATCGACCGACTACGCGTATATGAATGTGTTAGTGCAAATATTTACGAACTTTTGTATTAGTGTGCGTTCATAGACTAGCTCTTTGCAGAGGAGCCAGCTTGATTAAGCGCGTGGGCGCATTGTACAGTTTCAACAACTTTTATCAAAATACTATCGGCGTCACTCGGGTTTTATTTTTGTCTGCTCTTTTTTTTCAAACGTAGCCGACGTTAATTCTTAATTTCTTTTATTACCAACAAACTGACTAATACTAAAGAAAGATAAAAAATCAATATAAGTTTATTTATTCACTTAAACTTCATGAACAATAGTGGTACATAGGCGGACTTAATGCTACGAGGAGTTCTCTTTTAGTCAACCTTTGGGTTAAAAGAAATACAACAGTGTATTTCTTTAGGTGTACAGTTCTTCAACACAAACATAAACAAACACAAGTTCATAAACAAACATTTATTTTCATTGTTCGCATATACCGAATATGCGGCGTGTCAGTCGCGTTTGTGGGGGACCGTTTGGTTAAATTAAATTGTTTTGATAAAATTATGATAATCTTTTGAATGTTCGATTTGAGTAATTCAAAAAATAAGTGAATTAAGTACGATTTATTTATAAAACTGATACCAAGGTGCGAATAACGTGGTCTGCTTTAGTCTGTCATGTCGTATCTATTAATTTTTAAATAAAAAAAGTGACATACAATAATAGTTGGGCATTTGGTATCACTGCCTTTTCTGTTTGTAGATATTGATGGGTCTTCTAAAATTCGAGTTTATTAATTTATTATATCATCAATCATTTTCGCAGCGCACGCAAAGGGAGGTAATTTGCAGGGTTCCGTAGTTAAATAAGGATTTACATCGGTAATTCTTTTCAGAGACATTTCTCCAGTGTGTCTTCACTGTCACTTGGTCGGGTTTTTTCAACAATCATCGTCGTATTTCCAGTTTACAAAATAAACCGATATAAAAACGTTATCAATTAAACACCTAAAACTTTCACAGGAATCACAGAATCTGAAGTTTTTGAGTTAATAAAATTGCTACAAAATTATTTAGCAGAGCTGAAATAGGCTTAAAATTTATTTATTTTATTTACTTTACTTACTTTAGAATGTACTTTTTTATTTGAAATCTTTTTACGGGCCTATAAAGTAGTATAGGCAGAAACAAAAAGTAGTAGGTACACTGCATACTCGAAACTCGAGGTCAAACTGTTACCAGTGCACTGGTAATCTTTATACATATAGATCGTAAGCAGAAAAGACGAAACTGCTTCACAATATTGTTTTATCTGACCTATATTGTTTTACTTCTATTTAACCACATTCGTATAAAAAATGAGACCAGTGAATAAACATATGCGTAACGTATGTATCTATCTAAACTAAAAATTAGCCGTGCAATCGCCATACTCTTGTGTAGTCGTAGGCAAAAAAGCCGGCTTGGCGCTCATGTCTGCGTCCTCGCATAATCTTTGATAATAGTTTTGAGGTAGCGCGTGCGCTACGGAAATGTTTGTGTGTGCGGCGCAGATATGAATGTGTGGCCCAGATGCTCAAGGTTATTGAGCCTACTATACACCTTAACCGATGTTTTTTCTTGTATGTTTGTTAGGTTTGGAGGTAGGCTATATTTTTAGGGTTCCGTAGCCCAATGCCAAAAAACGGAACCCTTATGGATTCGTCATGTCTGTCTGTCTGACTGTCCGTCCGTCTATGTCACAGCCACTTTTTTCCGAAACTATAAGAACTTTACTGTTGAATCTTGATTCTGTGAACCGCATAAAGTTTTTCACACAAAAACAGAAAAAAAAAGATCGGGGTTCTTCATACTTAGAACTGAAACTCGATTTTTTTTTTTCATCTAACCCTTACGTGTGGGGTATCTATGGATAGCTCTTCAAAAATGATATTGAGGTTTTTAATATATTTTTTTTCTAAACTGAACAGTTTGCGCGAGAGACACTTCCAAAGTGGTAAAATGTGCCCCACCCCTCCCCTGTAACTTCTAAAATAAGAGAATGATAAAACTAAAAAAAATATATGATGTACATTACCATGCAAACTTCCACCGAAAATTGGTTTGAACGAGATCTAGTAAGTAGTTTTTTTTAATACGTCATAAATCCTAAACTGCAATTTACCTTTCATTCAATCAAATCAAATTTAAAAAAACTGGCCAAGTGCGAGTCGGACTCACGTGCAAAGGGTTCCGAACGAATTTTATTTTTTAACATGTTATTTTAACACTATAGACTTCTTATAGGTTTTCCTGTAATCTTTAGGCAAAAATCAATTATCTCCATTTTTTTCAAAATTGTAGGCTCAGTAGTTTCGGAGATAAGGGTCATTTTTAGTCTAGTTTCTTTAATAACTTCAAAACCATTCATTTTAAAATTATGAAAAAAATATAATTACGAGCCTCACAGTAAGCCCTTTCATTTGATATGTCACACGATATTGATCGAAAAACTTTTTTTGAAATTTTCTAGTTTGACCCCCAAAAGTGACACCCATACTAAAAATTTAATAATTTACGTAACGCGTCCGTGTTTGGGTCACAGAAGTCCATATGTTTACCAAATTTCAACACAATCGGTTCAGTGGATCCGGAGAAAACTGGCTGTGACAGACGGACAGACAGACGGTCAGACAGACAGACACCCGAGTGATCCTACAAGGGTTCCGTTTTTTTTTCGGAACCCTAAAAAAACATTTAATTTCATAAACATAAACCTTATGCATAAACTGTGAACTATTATTTTCTAATAATAAATCTGTAATAGGTCATTTCATTTCATTTCATTTATTTATTGCTTCAAATATGGTAGGTACAAGTTCTTATATACAATATTAAGTAACACACATTTGGCCAATATATAGCATGCAATAGTAGGTACAAGTTTTTACTAAAAATATTAATTACTAGGTTAACACATTTCGTCAATTTACATACTTATCAATTAAATGTCTTTTTTTTTTAAGGATGGGAAATCATCAAATGACTCCTTCCGCTCTGGGTGAAGTAGAAGGGAGTGTCAGACTCTTACTGACTAAAACCCATCCGTGTTCCTCCTAATGCCCTTTGCGTTCCAGGGCCGCGGTGACTCTTTCGAATAAATCCCGCAACCCCGGCAATTAAATATGTCTGTGCTTTATTGTATAAAATTTACAGGGACACTTTGAAAGAACTCATCTATCGAATAAAAACACTCTTGTAACAACCGCTTCCGCAACGTAACACAAAACTTATTGAATGGCAGTTGAGTAATCGACCTTGGCAAAGCATTGTAAATTAGGGGAGCCATATAAACGCAGCTCCGCCAAAAAAGTTCTAGCTTTGGAACGGGCATTTCCAAATCTAAATGTGTGGGTTTCCTTTTATTTGTGTTATCTTTTCGCTTAAATAGCTCAAGATTGGACCTCACAAACCTGGCAACTTCGTAAATATAAATGCATGGGACCGTCAACAGATTGTGCGACTTGAATATAGGCCTGCATGAGTCAGACCACTGCATTTTGAATATTGCACGAATACACTTTTTTTGGGCGATGAAGATCCCCCCTAAGTTAATAATAGTTATAAAGTTACAACAAACTACAAAAACTTTTATATTATGTTACTTGCTGCTACGGAACCCTTCATGGGCGAGCTCGACTCGCACTTAGCCGCTTTTCTTTTATATGGCAAAACGTTTGCCGAGTCAGCTAGTAATATTATAAAGAGGTAAAGTTTGTGAGGTTGTAGGGAGGTAATCTCTGGATCTAGGTACTGAACCGATTTTGAAAATTCTTTTACCAATAGAAAGCCACGTTATTTGCAATTCGGAAAGTGTTTGAATGAATTAATGTGAACAGTAACTAGGTACCAGAAGGCCAGTCTCGTCTATGTCACCTAATATACCTAGAAGTTACCGCAGGTATAACACAACTTGTGTTACACCTGCGGTAGCATTGACCGGTCAAGAGCGAGTCGGGCTCGCGCACCGAGGGTTCCGTACAAATTTGTAGGTAGGTACGTATTAAAAATAGTTCAGGAATCAAGTCTCGCAGTTTTTTCCGCGCTTTTCCGAGCTAAGAATCTATCGCGGATGCTTAATATAGTAGGGCCCCGTCAGCACCTTTGGTACGGAACCCTGCAGGTCTGATCCGCAAGTCGAACCGTCCAGTACCTACTTCGCAAGTACCAAATTAGTTAAAGATTACGATTAACGAACTGGAACAAATCAGAGATTTAACGAATTTGGACCATAGCAGATACTTTTCAAGACCTTTTACAAACCGCCCTATACCCCTAAGGAACTACAACGCTCCGCTGTTTAAAATCGTGTGAGGCACCGCGATTCAGAAAAACGCGTCATCAGTGCAACGCCATCTGTCGACCATTTCGTAAACTTGCATTTTGCACTCTCTGACTTCCTGAGTTTTTCTATACAAATCAACAAAAAACTTAAATTTCAGAATGAATGTTCAAAATACAATAAACCCTTCCGAGATGAGTTGCAAAAATTTTTTTCGTCCTTCAGGTTTTCTGCATTTAGGTGTGACACTCGTTCGTTGACTTTTTGTCACGGTCGGGTGTCACCCCTTAACAGGCGAAGTTATGAAATCCGTCTGTAGAGGGGTGTAAAAAATTTCGAGCTCGCTTCGCTCGCTCTTGCTTTCTGAACTCTCTTTTTTCTCGAGCGTTTCTGTATGACTCAGTAAAATCACTATATTTTTATATGAAATGATTAAAAGAAAATAAAACCTTTCTCACTATATTTGTATATGAAATGATTAAAAGAAAAAAGTGCATGAATTTTCGAGCTCGCTTCGCTCGCTCTTGTGATCTACACTCTTTTAGTTCTTGAGTTTACATGCGTTACTCAACAAAGTTGGATTTAGATAATGTTGAAAACAAAATCAAAATAATCTAATTTTCGAGATTTTGTTTGTAAGTAAGCATGATGTAAGAACATAACTGAAAATAAAAACCTGCAGCGCAAATGGCACAACTTCACCCCTCCATTCCGAAAAACGGCTTGCGATTGCCGTCGCCAGAACGAAAAGCCAAAGGCGCAACTCATAATTTTAATTTCATGGGTTCATTTGTGTGGTGACACCACATGATCCGCCCCGGGTGTCACCCATGCTAGCTACGCTGCTGGTGCGAAGCCTGGGCGGATCGCAAGTTATACTAAAATATTTAAAAAGTTCCAGGCGCATTATATTTCCTGTATCTCCTTAAAGAGTAGTTAGAGACTCCACTGTTTTTCATTTGACCAGGGTGTCGGCCTGAGGCTGGTTTAGGATAGAGATGTAGGTACCTAGGTTATAAATAAAGCGACCCTTAGCACTTACTTTAAGCACAGCGCAATCAACACTTACTTTAAGTACAGCGCACTCTCGTTCAATAACTTCGCATTCCTCATCGATGGCGGCTGCTTCTCTTATCTGCCGTTGGTGTTCTTCAGCTATCTGCTTCTCTTTCTGACGCATATCCTCTTGTATCTTAGCTTCCTTGTCTCTTTGTTCTTTTAAACGTTGCTCTATTTCTCTGCGATCTGTGATTTCAGTGAAAAATGAAAAAGCGAAGCGAAATAACTTTGTACCTAAGTGAGCATCTGTTATTATGTTACCTATGCTTAGTCCAACCTACGTAAAGTTTCCTTCCCACATCCCCAGAAGGTTTCTAGGCAGTTTTCTTCCTTATTTACTAAAGAACTCATTGACATGCACTTATCCGTGGCGCGTAATGCTATGCTTTGGACACTGGCAATGTTACACGATCCGCACACCATCTCCGGATATGTCTCGATTCTTATGCCTTCGCCAGCATTACTGCTTCGCAAAAGGAGGTGACCGCTTCCCATGTCTCCTGGCTCCGGACCATGGCTTGAACCAGGGCCATGCAATCATGCCGAAAAATACGAATCAAAGTTTTATCTTCAGTTGAGATCTAAAGCAAGAAAAAACTTAAAAAAATATATAACCGAATTTCAAACAAAACACTGAAGTATAAAATAACTTTAATTTCGGAAGTCGTTGTTTTTGGTTTTGTTTCTTTGTTTTTTAACACCGACTTCCGAAATTAAATTATTTTATACTTCGTAGTATTTTGTTTGGAAGTCGGTTATATTTTTTGTAAAAGTTTTTATTTTTCACTTCTAAGTGTCATACTTGGACGACGTCATCGTCTACCCAGAAATTGAAATAAGCAAAAATGGTTTATTATGGTTGCAGAAATCTACATTCATACAAAAACAAATTTCTGGAGGATATTGTCCATCCAGGTTAAATAGTATTGGGTATCACAAACCTCTGTCAAATTTTTGTTGAAATCCACTTAAGTGCTCATTTAGGATATCAATGTGCGCTTCAATTTTCAAATCTTCAGATGCCATGCACATATCGATCATTGATATCTGGTGCTTGCTTTGGGTTATTTGATTCTTCAGGTGCTGGATAGGTAAGTAACGATGACGATATTATTTAAATTAGCAAGTTACAACAATATGAGTCACAAAAACTTCATTAGCCCGCATTTGCACAATGTTCTACAAAATCGCCGCTTTGAAACATTGATTTTGTGGGAACAGCTGATGAACAGTCAACCGCACATCAGTAATCACAATATGATATTGGAAGCGCCTTTATGAAGTAGATTTTAAGGGTGATTTTCTAAGTGCAACTTTACTTGACGCCTTATTCGTGTTTTATTCACGCGCTTAAATAAAATGCTTTAATGTAACTTGCGACTGGGAATCTTTAAGATTTAGAGCAGACATTAAGAAAGACAGCTGGAGATCATCATCATTCTGCATCTTTTGTATGGGGTTCGGCTTCCAGTCAAACTGGATTCAGCTGAATAGTTCGATCAGCTGAATATAAGTATTTTACGTGGAGCAATTTAGCGACTGCCTATCTGAACAAAACTCCACAATCCAGTAACTGGGTAACGCGGTAGGTATTACTGAACTGCTACTCTGCTAGACTGAGTTTCTAAATTGAGTATTTTGAGAACGTGTCAAGGCCTACTTTAATGACAAAAATTACAGGCTTTCAGGCCAAAGTAGAGTTTGACAAAAACTTGACCTCAAATTTAGGGACCTGGGGCTAGCCTTCTACTGCTAAATTAGCAATTTACCTCTAACTGTTCTGTTAATTGTTCTACTTCAGCTTTGGTCGTATTGAGTTCGTCAGTGAGCGATCGTTCTTTGTTGCGCAGTTTTAATACTTCTCTTTCTTTAGATAGCTTCTGTTTAGTCACTGTAATAAAATATCTTGTAAAGTGTTTGGACTTATCCAGGCCTTTATTGGCTAAAAAGTGTTATGTATCTTGTAAAACTCCGTCTCCCACCCACACCGTTATCATGGTGGTTTTAAGATGTCATATTCAGCGGACCTACCGGTGATTGACATCGAAGTAGGTACCTACCTAGGTAAAGTAAAGGTCCATAAGTTCTGGCGCATAAAACAAGCAATTGAAATATTATTTATATAAATTATATTTGGGTAAAAAATCTGTATCATTTAATCTATTTAAGAAACCAAGTAACAATATTTTAACGACTAAACTGAAAGTAATACGAGGCTCGAAACTGTCGGTCGGCCACAAACAGCTGTGCGGTGTCCGCGTACTCCTTGTCGCGTCGCCGTAAGATGCTCACTCCGACTTCATAAGCTTATGTAAGTAAGTCCATTTGAATAAAACTTTTAATAGTGTTATTATGGGTTCCTAATCAATTGATTTGATATATGTAGAAAAAGGTCATATGAAAGCATAGAAATCCCTTAAAACTGCAATAAACCGACTCACGAAATAGCGGTCATTTTATTTTTCGTGTCTCTCGTGTCATTACCGAATCAAGGATTTTATCGATACATTTTGGCTGCTAATGTTTTTATATAACAAACTAAGGTAATTTAAATGTGAATTATAAAACAAATAATGTATTTAATGAAGTTTCGTATGAGCTAAATTCGGTACATGTTTTGTTCACTAGATTTCTCCTATAACGAGTTCGATTGTGACCCGATTTTACAATTTTAAGGTAAATTAGTAGGTGGGAATCTTAAATTACTAAGGATTTAATCAGAGATTGGTTCCATTGGTTCTTTTTATTTTTCAGATAAGCCCCCCCCAAGCCCCTTGCCCCTGCAAGGTAAAAAATGCTGACTATCTGGAAATTCCTAAACATGAGAAATTTTGTTTTGTTTCAGCTATTAAGTACATAAGTACCTAGATTGTAAGTAACGATAAAAGCTTTACCAATGCTGGATCTCACTCTGATATGTATCTTTTTTATTTAAACCCGTTAAATATTTATGATTTTTATTAAGAAATGATCTGGAAAACTTTATCCCGAAACAGGATCCACGAATTCACGAACTTAGGAGCAGAGCCAAATGTTATCACGAATTAGGAGCCAAATACATAAGAGGTCCACAAATAAATTCATATAAAATACGCGATTTCTGCCAGGCGCGAACGAACCAGCCGGTCGATTCTGTTAACATGTCGAAGTAAAAGTTTGAGTGAAGTGATCATGAAGTGAGCCTTCATTTCATCTTGATTAAGTATAGATATGGATTGACAGCTCACTTCGTGATCACTTCACCCAAGTCTTCATTTCGACATGTTTGCAGAATCGAAAGGCAGGAATAGAGCCACATTAGAAATACGGCATCTCATTGGCATCCTGCATGGAGATATTACTACCAATTATGTTTCTACTAACCACATTTCAGTCTTAATTTTAAAGACTCAAGATTATCATTGTCACTAAACATCTTTAAGCGGGATTTTGTTTCAGAGGAATAAAATTTTTAAACAAAAACCACAATCACAATCGTTTTTGCCGCCAAGTTATTGTGCACTTTTTTTTAATGTAGGTACCTAAACACTGGGAAATACTTAGGCCAGCATAGGTATTGATCTAAGATAGGGATCTCGAACCTATGGCACGCATGCCAGTGGTGGCATGCAGTAAAATAATTTGGGCACACTTATGCAGGATTACTTAGCATCTTGATGATTAGCTAGGTACAACAGAAATCATACTGAACTTTTAATTTTATTTGAAGAATAAAGCCGATACCATTAAGCTTGCTTTACGAATTTATAGTTGCAGAAGAAAGTTTAACAGTGTTACTAGCTGAAACGGCAAACGTTGTTTTGCCATACAAAAAAAAAATACCCTCACCTATTCTCATACCTACCGAATAAGGCTCCGAAACTACTGGACCGATTTGAAAAATTCTTTCACCATTAAAATTTTATATTATCCTTGATCAACATAGGCTAAGTATATTATATTTTCAAAAAAAAAGAGATCCTTAAGAAAATTGCAATAATGTAAACCTAAAGCACCCTAAAGTAACGAAATCTTGTCTATAAAATTCATTATTTGGCGTGCGCTGAGAAAACTATTGATGATACATACAAATAGTGTTGAAGTAGGTTCTCATTATTACCTATAAAAAGTCCGCGAGGGTATATGTCTAACTAAAGTCGCAATGACCGCTTTTTGTTCAATTAATTTAATGGTGATTTTGGTAAGTATCATGATATTAATCTTTATCCATTTAAGTAAATGGTCTGATAATTAAGGTTTTCGTATGGAAATGTAAATTACACTTTAAATTATTCAAAAATGACCTTTCGTTTAAAAGTTATGACGGGTATAAAATGCTCTAAGTAAGAAAAATGTTGCGGTTAGAGCGAACTGCCCTACGTTGAGTCTATACACATTAACTATAAAGAGGGAGGTATAGGAGATTTTACTACTGTTGAGGAGTTTGGTGAAAACGCAGGGATTTCTGATTTACAATAGATACATATGCACGACGCAGCGCCTCTGTATCGCCGTATCACCGCGTATGAATATGCGATACAAATGAGTGTTTACAGCGCCACTAAATAAATGTTTAAACGTGTGCAAAAGTTTACTTTCTGCGTCTGAATCGCTTTTAAAGCGCGTTAGCGCGCGTCATCTGTGTGCGTCGTCGGCGCGTTAGAAAAGGCCGTGAGCAAAGGCCCTAAAAATACAAAAAAAAACTTTTTTTGTGTAAATGTGGTAATGAAAACGTCAAAGATTTCGTAGAGTATTTTTCAAGCTAACGCACGCAAATGTTTGTGGACGTTTACCGAGGGCGAGCGAATGGTTGGTTCACACATGTCAGGTCAAAGGAAAATTTGGCCGCAGTATCTGTACCCGGCATAATTGCACCTTCAATCTGTGTTGGTTTAAAAGCCACACACACACTCGAATTTGGTCTGGCGTGGGCGGACCAAACCCGCCCACCAATTTCGTTCTCGCTACAGACTATCGGATCGGAATCGGCCACTTGCTTCACACACGTCTTCAAATGCACACTGTTGTCATCATGTTGTTGGTCACAAAAACCGGCCACGAACACGATATGGAACGGAACACGAAGGGTTCCGTACCGTAAACCTTAGTTTTTGTTATTTTGTTGTTATAGCGGCAAAAGAAGTACACAATCTGTAAAAAATTTTACTGTCTACCAACTGACAGACAGACAGATGGACGGACAGCAGAGGCTTAGTAGTAGGGTTCTGTTGGTTATCTTTTGGATACGGAACCTTAAAAATTATGTTGGTAGCGGTAACAAGTCGTAGTTTGTTCGGCCTAAACTCTCAATAATTATGTAAATTAGGTGGATTCAAATAATTGTGTTAGTCGGACTACTCTACAGACGGTCAGATTGGGTTCGGAAGCGAACCAAATTCGTCGTCTGTTCGAACCTAATCCGAGCGTGTGTTACGGCTATAAGATAAAAGTTTATTACTCTGTGGTTTGATTTTTGACGTTTCTGTTTCTGACCTGTTTTATCTGTGGAAAGAAAGCGTGTGGTGGTTTGCGGAAAATATTTCACGAAAGTTCTTGTAATTACACAAAATGTAGAATCACAATGCTTTCTAGATAAAGCTAAAACTTATCATTAATAAGTGTTCGTAATTCGTACCGTTAATGTGTAAATCTTCGAAAATGGTTTCGGGCAGCACGAGGGTGATCCAAGTCACCAACATCGCACCCCAGGCCACCAAAGATCAGATGCAAACACTCTTCGGCTATTTGGGGAAGATTGACGACATCCGATTGTATCCAACTATCAGAGACGTGTCTTGCCCCGTGCAATCTCGAATATGTTATGTAAAATATTACGATTCAGCAACTGTAAACGTCGCCCAGCATATGACCAATACCGTATTCATTGATCGGGCTCTTATAGTGATTCCTATGCAGTCAGGAGAGATTCCAGATGAGCACAAAGCTTTAGAAATGTCTAGCAACGGAACCTTAGTGCCGGGATTGAGCACAGTAGAGCCGCGTTTACCGGCGCATGTTATCAATGCTTTGGACGGCGTTCCTCCTAACCAGGTAATCCAGACCCACGACCCTAAAATAGTTTCGTTAGGGTTGCCGCCTTACCCTCCGCTACCGGCTGCCTACGATTCCCGAAAGATAGAAGAAATAAGGAGGACAGTTCTGGTTGGTGATGTGGACAATTTAACTTCCCAGCAGTTAATAGATCACTTCTGTCAAGCTGGTGAAGTGAAATACATGAGGTTTTGTGACCGGGACATAGATAAGCAGAGGTATGCACTGATTGAGATGACAGAACAGGAGTCAATCATCAAAGCACTTCAGTTGAATGGCAGCCTGGTGGAAGGACAGGCTATCAAGGTGAGATACAAATATTTTCAAGTACTTAGTTGTCAATCCAGTTTAGAAATACTAAACAGATATGTTTCAAGTATGTAATAACCATATTTTTTGTCTTTTCAATGGTATGCTATTGAACTGTTGATTTACCAAAAGTGAGACCATAGAAATTGGGTCGACCTTACATCTATCTATAGAATCTTAGTTAAGTACAAATTACTATCAACTAAATATTCACACAAGATTAGTATTCAATATAAGTATGAATTAAAAACCAGCATCAGAAATGGACCTTTTTGTGCGGCCTTGTGGTTCACACATGGGTTTTGGCATATTTCATGAACATAGTATATATAGTTACCTATTTTTCTTTTGTTCCATCATACTTTCTCATGAATTAAAGTCGTATTTGGACCTGTTTTTATTATAATTACATTATATTCCACAATATTACAGGTGCACCATGCAACTCAAGCTATTTGCAAGCCACAAACAAAGAGCAACGAGGCAGCCCAGCGGGAGATTGAAGAAGCTATGTGCCGAGTGAAGGAAGCTCAGAACTTGATCTCAGCTGCCATCGACCCAGTCATAGGACTCCTATCCAAGGATAAAAGGAGGTAAAAGAATACTTGGTTATCTCTAAATACTAAAACTGCCTGTCTATAACTTCGCTTACTTCTTAACCACAAAACAGATTTGACATGGTTTCGTCCCACAGCCCACTTTTTGTCTTGCATCACATGCCCTATCACCTGTACTTGTGGGGACCTTATAGCTGCTTTAGCGAATGGTGTTACTGTTGCTGAGTACTTTATATAAAAATATGAGCGATGAGCTGCTCAAACTCTATCAAGCGCAAGTTCGATTGTGTATGGAATACTGCTCTCATCTTTGGGACGGATCTGCCAGATATCAGCTTGATGCCCTTGAAACGATTGAGAAATGAGCCAAGAGGTTCATCAGCAATGATAGGCTCGTCGAGTCGAAGCTCCAGAGTCTTGAGCATCGACGGTGAGTTGCTAGCCTGTCAGTTTTCTATTGGTTGCATTTTGGGGAGTGTGCGACAGAGTTGCATAATTTAATTCCCCCAAGCCCATTCCATTATCGGACCACAATATGTACGGCTATGCACCACTGGTACAAGGTGAACATCCCACCCACACGCACAAAACGTTTTGGGAACACATTCATTGTGTGTACAGCTAAGGAGTGAAATTCCTCGCGAGTCTGTGTTTACTGATAGCTAAAACCTGGGAGTCTTTAAGTCAAGAGTGAATAAGTTACTTCTAGGCTAGCATGCTCCATCTTCGAGTGCATCATCACTTACCATCAGGTGAGATAGTGGTCAAATGTATGAACCTATGTGAAACTGGGGATACAGGAGGTAAATGATGTGTAATAACCAAACCTTACCACTGGCCAGTCCCAAGTCCTTGTTAGTGATTAAAAACTTTTGAATTTTGTAACATATTCAGTGTGAAATTACATAATTTTACACTAATATGCTGACTAACTAAATATGTTTATCAAAATATTACTAAAACTTCATTTTAGGTTATGCTAATAAAAACTAGTATAAAACATATTGCTAAACCTTTGTGTGTGCTGGACACCGTTATGGTTTTATTGTTAAAATTTATGTTAAAAAATATACATGATAGAGTACTTAATAATCAAGAATGCTTTCTGTTGAACATAGTAAATTTAGCTCAAAGTGAACAACAGTTATTTTTAAAACTTAATGTACATAATATGCCAACAATCAATTTTTTAATATTTTTTAAAGATTTTCAACTTTACCGCTAAATTAGGTTCTATTCAATTCAATTTTTAAGGTTATGGCTTCATCGACGAACATTCGATGGTTTTGCCAATGTCAAGGTACGAGATAGTAATGATGGTTGATACTCAATTACGATAACTGTTTAATAACTATTGATCAGTTTTTGTAGCGATGTCATCCCATTATTCGCCATGCTAAAAAGGACAAAACATTTGATTAATAATATAGGACGGCACATAATATGAGTGTTAAAACATCAAACACATTTATACATATCAGTACTTAAATAAAAAAAATATAAATATATTTATAGGTTCAAGGTTGATTGGGAAAATTTGACAGTGTCATGTAGCTTGATATGCTGGTTTCTGTACAGTACTAGTGCATTCTTTATTAGTTAGCTTATACTTGTGTTCCACTTCTAGGAAAAGGCTAGTGCTACATAGGCAGACAAGGCAATATGTACCAGTCAACCTTGGATTAAATTAAGGATACCACTATTCCTTCACATAAACTTGACTGCTATCATTGTTTTCAGGACGCGGTCTCGCTCCCGGTCGCGGCGGCGGTCCCGCTCTCGCTCGCGCCGCTCCCGCTCGCGCCACCGCTCCAAGCGCTCCCGCTCTCGCTCCAGACACCGCTCTCGTCGCTCCAGGTCACGTCACAAGCACCGCTCCACGAGGTCAGTTTTAACTGATTCAATAGTCTTCTGTTTTCGAAGTCTATTGAAACGGCTGAAACTACCTGGTCGGTGATAATGATTTGCATTTTATGTTGTTTAGATTTAAATAGTACCATCAAAATATTTGTCCCATTGCTCATGATGCAACAGGACTAGTATTTCGGTTTTGTTGTATTTTTAGCCATAGGAACACCAGGCTTTTTGCATAATACACTTACAATAGCAATGCTATATAAGATCCCAATAGAACACATGGACAAACTTTTAGAAATCATTCAGACCACCAAAATAAGAACAATGGTAATGAAAATAATAAAAAAACGCATTAGATACTTACAAGAAAAAAAAAACAGCGAACGAAAATACACAAAAAATGTTGACAGTTTATTATTTTAAGTCAAAATAAAATCACTGTTTTTTTACTTGAATATCTTTGGTTAGATGTACTTGAACGCGATGTTAAAATTTGTCCATCAATTTTAAGGGACCTTATATAAGTTGAAACACTTTCATTTGGGAATGTTGCAGACCAATTTTTGAAACATGTGAACAATGGATTTCAATATCCATCATTTTTTTTTTATTGCGCTTGAAAGTGTGTACTTAGAGTACTCGTCTTTTCGTGTTAAATGTAGTGTTGAGATATAAACCAGGCTAAACTAACTAATGATTTGACAAAAAGTTTGGATCCCAAAAGAATCACATTTAATTAAGTACTGGATGTGACCATAGTTCAACTTATCAAGTTAAATATGTACATACTATTTTGTTTTTCAGCAAATCTCAGGTTAGCCGATTTTGTATTGTTTGAATAAAATATTATCAAAGAATACAATAATCGGTGTAACATTTTTTATAGGTTCAACACAATACATAGTCTACATAGTATAGTATACATAGTCAAGCACTGGATAAATGATATTTATTTTGTAAGTAGGTTAAACATAACACTTTGATACGTTAATCTTTTTTGGTCATTTTAAGCTAGATGAGGCTGGTGCTTCTTGTCTGAATGGTTGTTCTCCGAAGCTAATTGAACATGTTCTTCTTACAGGTCTCGGTCTCGTCACCGCAGCTCGCGGCGCTCCCGCTCCCGCTCGCGCCACCGCAGCGCGCGCTCCAAGCGCGACCGCTCCCGCGACAAGGACAAGGATAAGGACAAAGACAAGGACCGCAAGGACAAGAAGGACTCCACTGACAAGGAGAAGAAGGAGAAGTCGAAGTCCCCTCCCAAAGAAGTAGTAAAAGAGGAGAAAGAAGTTGAAGTTAAACCAGAACCAGTGGTCATTGAAACCAATGGCAACTCTTCTGACGTCAAGTCTAAAGCGTCCACGCCGGCCGATGACAAACCAGAGAAAGACGTTGAAAAGGAAAAGGATAAAGATAAAGAGAGGTCACCGTCGAAGAAGAGGGAGCGCACCAGATCTAGGGACAGGAAGCGCGACCGCTCCCGGTCTCGGCGCAGATCCCGCTCCCGGTCGCGCAGGAAACGGTCACGCTCCCGCAGGAGATCACGCTCCAGGGGAAAGAGATCTCGATCTAGAGAACGAAAGAGGTCCAGGTCGAGAGACCGCAAACGAACTCGTTCAAGAGATCGTAAACGAACTAGGTCTCGGGATAGGAAACGGTCTAGGTCCAGAGACAAAAAGCGCTCTCGATCCAGAGATCGTAAGCGCTCCCGGTCGGGCAGTCGCCATTCTAAGAGTCGCTCGCACAGGGACTCGAAGACGCCTCACGACCGTAAGTCACGAGATCACACTCCTAATCTTTCAGTTATAGAAGAAAAGGATGTTTCAGTGTTAGAAAATAAAATTCCCGACGTGTGTGACGAAAAGAATTCTCCTGATAACATGGACATTTCCAACTCTCCGTAGTTGGTGAGTTAACCTCAAACTATTTAAGCTGAATTTTAACTATGACGTTTTCCAAATTTCACATGGCCAATCAACTTCGTATTTGTTATAATTCAACAGGCATGTTACTGTTGACACAAGATGTTAATTTTTGTGTTGTAAGTATAAAATCTCTTTAAATCTTAACCTATCTTTTTTTATCAATTAATTGTCTCGGGCCTTAACATGTTATCAACAATAAAATGTGTTAATAATAGTTTATTTTTAAGGAACAATAAAGAATGATCCAAATTAGGTGTTTCTTTTGAAATAGTGTTCAGTTTTTCCGACCGAACTTAAGAAGCCTATTACAATTTAAGTGTGTTTTTTTGGGTAAAATGACCAACTTTGGCATTCTTATTCTCAGAAACTGAAATATGTCTAAACTTTGGCTAATTAGGTAGTTCTGGAATCTATGTTTGATTCTACTAATCATAGATTTACTTCAACGATGTCGAGGCATTGCCGACCCGATTATGTGAGGAAAAATATGTTCTACGTTTAGTTGCGAGAATAGTTATTAGTATTGAGCATAGCGGCCTCACTTTTCGAATTTTTCTCTTATCTATCTGTAAAAAGTCAAAATTCCGAAGTTTCTCATGAAAAGCGCTATGGCAGTCTTTTGAGCTCGTGAATTGAACTACTGTATTAACCAAATGAAATGAAAAATATATCATAATATTCCTTATATAGGTAGTGGTTTCGTGCATAGCGGCCTCAGAAATTTGAAATAAGAATAGAATATTCGTAAAAAAAATCCCATTCGAATCCATAATTAAAATTTAAAAAACGCCCGACAAAAAAAAAAAAATTGTAAAAATTTCTGTTGATCTTTTTGGTACGATTCTTCGTGACCGTCAGGATGGCTAGACCAAACGAGATATGTACACGAGACTATGTAAAAATATCAAAGAAATAAAGTGGTCAGCCATTCTGACGTCAGGTTGGCTGACCACTTCCTAGTTCTCATAGTTTCAGCGTTGTATTAACCGGGTTGTAAATGTTTAGTACCTTTTTGTACACTATTTTAAGAAGTTCCTATAAAACGTTATTAACAAAAGCCATTAAAACGTCTGTAAATCAATTATTTACGTCTTTTCTTCTCAAAAGAACTATTAAAAATGTTTTTGCAGGCGCTTAGTGTCTTATGAACAAATTGTTTCTGGATGTCCATAGTAAAGTTTTATCCATTTATAAAATTTTATAATTATTTATATATCGCATTTATTCATAGTAATATAAGTATGTATGGCATTAAAACGCTTGCACATTAATTATTATTAATCCCACGTCTTATTTTCGTAAGATAATTGCTAACAATAGTTTTGCAGGCACTTTATAAATTAACGTTAATTCATAACTTTTTATAGGAGCTTCTTAAAATTGTGTAAAAAATGTATGCAAAAAGGTACTAAATATTTACATTAACAACGCGGTTAATACAACGCTGAAACTATGAGAACTTGGAAGTCGTCAGCCAACCTGACGTCAGAATGGCGGACCACTTTATTTCTTTAACATTTTTGTAAACGCAAAGGTAGCAAATATTTCATATATTAAGAGGCCGGCGGAGACGCTCGCAACTACAAGTTTAGGCAAGCACAAAATTTGTTCGCGGCATATTGCCATCTCACTTTGACCAAAGATAAGCGGGGGACGGACGCGGTGTGCAGCTGTGTGCGTGTGAGTGGATAGATAGCTATTGTTGTATTCTTGTCTTCTATTCATAACGACTCGAGTCGAAGGCATTTAATTTTATTAGTAAAATAAGGTACCTATGTTCATTATTTGCTTTATTTTTGTCGGCTACTTTGGGGAATCGTTAGTGAATGTACAGATTAGTAATGCGTTTTTTGGAAATTTCTTCACCGTGCCGAAATCTCAACATAGGATCTCGAGATCTAGGCCTTGTAAAAAAAACCTATCAGATGCGTCATCCATAGGTGGTCTTGGGGGAAAAACGGCCCGGCCGCATGTCACGTATCGGGTGCCTAAATATAAATAATTGGAATATTATAATTCTCACAATTATAGTCTTCATTTATGTTAAGCCTGTTTATCTATACATATAATAAAATCTATACATATAATAAAATCTATACATATAATAAAATCGTAGACTAACCGTGTCTGTACATTGAATATTTTTGCATGAAAATTACACAGAAAACTTAGAAAAAAGGTATAAAACACAAAAATGCAATTTTTGAAATTTTTGTCTGTTTGTCTGTGCGTTTGTGGGAGCATCACGCATAAACCACAGATTGGATTGCAAATCAAAGTACTTAAAAATATTAAGTGATAACCCGAGTAACATTTAGCGTTTATTTCATCAAAATCGACCCACAAAATCAAATGATATTGAATTTTTAAGTTTAGGAAGAAACTTCCTAATGTATTCTGATGAGTCAGAGCGCCATCTATTGAGAAAAAATAAAATGCGCGAAAGCATTCAAAATTGTTGAGTTATTTGTGAAACTTTTAACACGTGGCACAATAAAAGTGATCATTTTAATACCTTTTCGTTATTTATTGTTACAATCGATCCACAAAATCAAAATACATATATTGAATTTTTAGTTTAGTAAGAAACTTCCTACTGTATTCTGATCAGTCAGAGCGCCATCTATTGAAGAATCAAAAAATACATGAAAGCATGAATGTTACACCAAAACACATTGATTCAGTTATTTGTGAAACTTTTAATACGTAGACGTAGCAAAATAAAAGTAAACATTTTAATACCTTATCGTTATTTAACGTCTTCCGCTGCCAAATATTTTGTCAGTTTGCATGGTCGATAGATGGCGTTGCACTGATGACGCGTTTTTCTGAATTGCGGTGTTAATATTTTCCGCTGGAGAATGACCTCACACGATTATACGATAAACACAGTCGTAGTTCGTAGGAATTTCGGTTAGGTCTTTGAAAGGTCGTAAACTGTTAGGGATCAAAATTGCTTAAATCTCTGCGTTGTGCTGCTTTCGTTTAAAGTGCATTTATCGTAGAGTCTAAAACTGAATTCGTTTTGCGAAGTACTGGACGGTTCGACTTGAGGATCAGGCCTATAGGGTTGCGTATCAAAGGTGCTGTGCTGACGGGACCCTATTGCTAAGCCTCCGCGATTGATTCCTTTTAGAGCGAAGCAACGAACGGTTCGATTTGCGAAACAAGGCTAATTATAATAAGGTACCGTACCAAAGGTGGTCACGGTGACGGGAGCGCTCGATTTTGGGGGCTACTCTCTAACGAAATCCGTAGTCGGGCCAGTTCGGGCTTAGTTGCGGGCGGGCGTATTCTACTCCGTATCACCTACCAGTAGCGTAGCTAGCATGTGTGACACCCGGGGCGGATAATGTGGTGTCACCCCACAAATGAACCCCCCCCCCCAAATAATTATGAGTTGCACCTTTGGCCTTTCTTTCTGGTGAGCACTCGCAAGCAATCAGCAATCGCAAGCCATTTTTGGAAGGGAGGGAGGAAGGTGTGCCATTTGTGATGCAGGTTTTTACTTTCAGGAATGTTCTTACATCATACTTACTTAAAAACAAAATCTCGAAAGTAAGTTTATTTTATTTTCATCACTATCTAAACCCAACTTTGTTGAGTAACGCAAGTAAACTCAAGAACACAAGAGCGAGCCAAGCGAGCTCGAAAATTTTCGCTTCCCACCTCGGATAGGTTTTATATTCTTTTGATCATTCATACTTAAATATAAATAACTTTATGGAGTGATGCTAGAAAGCTCATTGAGAGAGGGCAGAACACAAGAGCGAGCGAAGCGAGCTCCAATATTCATGCACCCCAACTCGGAAAGGTTTTATTTTCTTTTGATCATTTCATACACAAACATAGTGAATTCATTGAGACACACAGACACGCTCGAGAAAAAAGAGAGTGCAGAAAGTAAGAGCGAGCGTAGCGAGCTCGAAATTTTTTACACCCCACCACGGACGGGTTACATTACGTCGCCCGTTAAGGGGTGACACCCGAACTTGACAAAAAGTCAACGAACGAGTGTCACCTCTAAATGCAGAAAACCTGAAAGACTAAAGAAATTTTTGCACCTCACCTCGGAAGAGTTTTATTGTATTTTGAACATTCATACTAAAATTTAAGTTTTTTGTTGATTTATATAGAAAAACTCAGGAAGTCAGAGAGTGCAAAAAGCAAGAGCGAGCGAAGCGAGCTCAAAATTTTCTGCACCCTACTGCCGACAGGTTTCATTGCGTCAAACGTTAAGGGGTGCCACCCAATAGTGACAAAAACCAGTTATCGAGCGGTCGGGTGTCACCCCCAGCGGGTGTCACCCGGTGCGCGCCGCACCCCCGGCCCCCCCCTCGCTACGCTACTGTCACCTACAGACTTACGATTAGTCCCGAACCCGAACTGAGAATGAATGACAACACGATTTCACAGTAACTGTCAAATCGTGTTATCATTAGGTCTCAGTGGTTAGGTGATACGGAGTAGAAAATGCCCGCCCGCAACTAAGCCCGAAACTACGGATTTCTTTAGAGAGTAGCCCCCCAGCTACAGACTTACGATTAGTCCCTAATCCGAACTAAGAATGAATGACAACACGATTTCACAGTAACTGTCAAATCGTGTTAACATTCTTTCTCAGTGGTTAGGTGATACGGAGTAGAATATTTTTTTTTTTTCTATAGATAGGCATACGTTTGACCACTATCTCACCTGATGGTAAGCGATGATGCGGTCGAAGATGGAGCACGTTTGCCTAGAAGCAACCTATTCACTTTTGTTTTAAAGACTCCCAGGTTGCCCGCAACTAAGTTTTTAATTCGTGTTATGTATCAGACGGTTCGATTTGCGAGCCAAGGCAAATTATAGGGTTCCGTGCCAAAGTTGCTAATGCGACCCTATTATTTAAGCCTTCGCGTACGATTTTTATTCGTGCGAACCAACTCGATTTTTAGTGTTCCATACCAAGGTTTCGGAACCCTATTTATTAATAAACCACCGCTGTCCGTCTTCCTTCAGTTTATTCATTTAATTTCTGTCTCGCTAATATAAAAATGTCTTCTAGAAAATGGTCGAATCTTTCACAATATAGCAAAATTCTTAATCTTCTCAATATATAAAACAAAGTTGGGTTTGTTCGAACACTTTTCTAACTAACTCGAGAACGGCTCGACCGATTTTCAAAGTTTTTGTGTTTTTGGATTAGTCTTCGTCCGGAATAGCCGGATATAGCCGGAATAGGAAGAATTAAAATACAAAAAATGAGTATGTAGGTAGGTAGGTAGGTAGGGTAGGGTAGGTAGGCAGGTAGGTAAGGTAGGGTAGCTATGGTAGGTAGGTAGGGTAGGTAGAGTAGGTAGATAGGTTAGGGTCCGTAAGTAGAGTAGCCAGTTGACGGGAGCGAAGCCGCGCGGGTCAGCTAGTGTTTACATAATTTCTTTAGGACGGTCTCAGCTTTGAAAAGCTAAGACTTCTTCTGTCTTATTTCTGTATTTTTTTACTAAACTTCAAATACTTACTGTTATTACTAAACTAGCTTTTGCCCGCGACTTTGTACGGCCATTTCCTGTTTTTTCCTGTACCCGTGGGAATTTCGGAAAATCCTCTCTTAGTGCCCCCCTACACTCCCCAAGAAACATAGGTCCTTTCTCAGGCTCTAGACTGTCTGTGTACTAAATTTCATTTAAATCGGTTCAGTAGTTTTGGCGTGAAAGCGCGACAGACAGGCAGAGTAACTTTCGCATTTATATTTTAATAATTATATAATAATATTGGTAAGGATGATTGATAATGAAAACAAGACAAATAGTAAAAGTGTTATGCCAAGTATTATTAGTAGGTAAAAGACAAATATTCCAATAGGTAATTTACGCGATGTCTGTAAATCTTTCTGAACTAAGAATAATAAAATTAAAAAACAAGAATTTTCAATAAACATAACACTTATTAACATTTATGTTCACACTTCATAGATATTGATAAATCTATTCATCTTTAAAAAATATATGAATAGCAACGTGATAGTACGTAGTAACGTAGTCTCAAAGATCCACACTAAACAGGGTGGTAAACGTGAAGACGATGTATATTGGTGTCTGAAACCATGTTATAACCATGTGTATGTGCCCTGCGCAAGAGAGTTGGCGGGATTCGTCCCATTGCTATGGGAACTACTTATCGTCGTATGGCAGCCAATTGTTGCAAATTTTATGGTGAGGTCGTTTCGGAAAAATTTCAGCCCCTTCAGTTAGTTTACGGCTCCAAAGGGGGCTGTGAGGCTGCCGTACACGCATTGTCGACCTACGTAAATTCTGGCAAAGGAGAGGTCATCCTGAAGGATGACTTCAAAAATGCTTTTAACTTTGTAAATAGGGACACCTTGCTGGCAGAATCTAAAAAAGAAATACCTCAAATTTTGAGTTTTCTCTGGCAATGTTATAGACAACCTAAATTACTTCATCGGGACAACCTTTTGAAATCCGCTGTTGGCTGTCAACAAGGTGATCCCCTCGGGCCAGTGATCTTTAGTTTAGCTATTCATCCAATCATTCGACAGCTAAATTGTAAAAATGTTTGGTATCTCGATGATCCTGGAACCTTTGGAGGTGATGTTATTTCGGTTTTAGATGATCTACAATTTTTAAAAACTCAGTTTAATTCCATAGGACTTGATCTGAACTTTTCTAAATGTGTTTTTTTTTGACAGTACTGACCGACAACTCACATTTTCAAAATTTGACGCAATAGCCCCTGAAATCAAAATTATGACAAAAGCTCTCTTCGTCTCCTTGGGTCGCCAATCTTTGAGAATTCCTTTCCCAATTTTGTCGAAGAAAAAATTCAACATTTCAATTATGTTTCGGAAAGACTGTTAAAATTTAACATGCATTCGGCCATCACCATTGTTCGTTACTGCTGTTTCGGACCTAAATTAACATATTTCCTTCGTGCTTCCCATCTATGGAAGCACGCTCAACTTCTGGAAAAAATGGACCAAATTATCAAGCATACACTCTCTTCAATTTTAAATGCTGCCATGGGCGACCGAGTTTGGGCTCAAGCTACTCTTCCCTTGGCGTCTGCAAAATTACCAGTATTAGTTTACCGCCTTCTAAATCCTAGGTTCACCAAGGCTGTAACTGCTTGGAGACTCGCTTGCCGGAATGAAAATTTACCCGACAACCCATCATACCAGAGACGGTGGGATGAGCCGCTCTGCTGAGAAGTTCAGAAGAACCTAATTGCCTCTGCTGCTACTTCTGCGCAGCGTGCGCGCCTGTTGGCTGTGGGTGAGTCACGGTGAGTGGGAGTCGGGCATCTGGCTTCACGCACTACCGTCGTCGAACATAGGCACCTTGTTCGACGATACTACTTTCCGCCTCGCTCACGTTTTATTTAAAGAACTAGCTAAACGTTTAGTTGATACTTCGCGTGACCCAAGGGCTGGCTATTACCTCAGACAGAGGTAAGCATTGCCATACAACGTCGCAATGCTGCCAGTCTTTTGGGCTCACTTCCAGTCGACAGCGATGCGGACAAATTTTTAGACGCCATATTATAGTTAGGAGTTTTATTTTCTACTAGTGGACGTTACGCGGTTTCACCACGGGTAGTTCCCGTTCCCGTGGGAGTACGGGGATAATATATAGCCTATGTTACTCCCTGATAATGTAGCTATCCAATGCTAAAAGAATTTTTAAAATAGGTCCAGTAGTTTCGGAGCCTATTTAATTCAAACAAACAAATCTTTCTTCTTTATAATATTAGTGTAGATTTTAAATGTATATAGTTTGTTATTATTCTTGATGAGTAATAAATTCCTCCACAAACTGACATTTTAATACCTAACTGAAGTTTCACTGGTCAAAACCCGATTTCATAAAATTAATTTTTGACGTTTGCCTGACTAAAAGTCTCTCCTAGGTTTGACGAAAATTCTTTAGTCAAAGGCCGAAAAACATTATTTATTTGGGCTTTGACTAAGACCTTAAGTCAGACCTGAGGATTGACCAGTCAATCCTAGGAGCGACGAAGCTTCGAGGTTTGACTATAACAGATACAGCAACCGTTGACACGGCTCTAGTGCTTTCACACACACGGTTCTGTTGATACAGCAACCGTTCACACGGCTCTAGTGCTTTCACGCACGCAGTTCTGTTGATACAGCAACCGTTCATACGGCTCTAGAGCTTTCAAACACACGGTTCTGTTGATACAGCAACCGTTCACACGGCTTTATAATTTTCACACACATGGATTCTTTTCTCTCATCTTTTCATTTGGCAATTGTTCACAAGGCTGTAGTGATTTAACACACACACGGTTTCTGGTGCCTGTGCATTCATTTGAGTATTGCGAAATTACCCAACCTCATATTAGGTCATTCATCCGGATGTAGTTAAATACGCTGCTTAGTGATTTTCATTTAATATTATGTAGGGATAATGATTGTATCGAAATATTAGTATGAGCAAGAAAAATAGAGCCTGTCACTTAGGCCGCTGATTAAACGGCACCATTCAATGAAAAGGCTAGGGTTGGCTGCGACATCGATACTATTTAAAGGCCGTAATACACGCGCCTATAAAGGCATACAATAGTACATTGTTATCTTAGGGTGAAAGTAACTGATTTAGTCCCGAGACGGCGTTTGGCGAGCGAGGGCGCCAATAGTTCGAGGGACTAAATAAGTCTTTCACCCAAGGTAAACACTGTGCTTTTCATTACGAATACAAGGAAAGTAAAAATAAAAACACGAATTAGCTAAAGAATAAGCAATAAAAATTAAGTAACAAAGAATAAGAAAAGGAAGAATAAGGAGGAAGGAAGAATAAGTAATAATTTGAATTTGAATTTGAATTTTCTGATGAACTCATCGTGTTAATTAATACTAATCTCTGCTATGTAAAAAGTATGGACAAAACTTTACAATTCGAAAAACAAATTAAGATCGGACTGCCGCTTTCCCGCCTCTTTTGTTTTTTTTTCTGTGACAGGCCAGCTATTCAGATATTATTTTACATTTTCATCATTGCAAAAATGGTAAATATTTTGCCCAAACCTATGTTATTTTAAAATAGTTAAAAGTATTTATTTTCAATTATACATCGCGCTGTAATTGAATGGCTGTATAGAAAGTTAGGACATGGTTCATTAGTTTAAGTTTTTTTATAATTTGACGGCTGTCAGTTGAAAACGATTCTCCCTAGGGCTGAAAAGTAATACTTTCAACCCGCTCCTCAAGCAACTTCAGGCCTACTTTCTGAGTATGAGTAATGAAAAATATATTATTTACCTACTCGTATGTGTAGCTTGGCATATTTCATCATCCATTCCAATCATCTTCCAATCCATCATCCCGTTCCAAAGCAGTTACAAATGTATCATTATGGTACGATAAGATAGGTAGGTGCCTAATAACAGTAATACTATAATTTGCTTGATGACTTAACGTTTTTTGACAATAGGTACATTTGGTACCTACGTCTGAGAATAGGTTATTTTTTATTTATATGGCAAAAAAACGTTTGCCAGGTCAGCTATTCATACGCAATTTTGTAACAAAACACACCTACAGGTTTTAGGGTAACATGGCGTGGTGTTATTAAGGTATGTCAGATTAGATACTAACATTATTTGAATTCACTTCGATTCGAACCCACGCCAACAAAGAGACTGGTGCTTTTTATTATAAACGGACCGCCTTAGAACGCTCGATCACGCTATTTCTTGCTTCTTGCTAAAGACATTAAATTGATACTACCCAGTTTCTTGCTATCTGACAATAGACCTCCAAATTGCTTTTGTTGATATCAACACATTATTAATAGGTAGTAAAAAATAAAATAATAAATTAAAAGTTTTTAAAACACGTCGAGATATACTCTCGAATTCTCGATAAATTGGACCACCACACAAAGTTATAACCACCTTTTCCACTAACCAAAAATTAATACAGTTAGGTACCACCTAGAGTTGTCAACAGCACGAGGTTATGTCACCACGACGAAGTCCAAGTCATTGACCCTGAAGCGATGATCATTTGACACAACTCGTTGGCGTCACCCTAAATATTCTAAAATGGATTGAAAAAAAGTAGTGATGAAAAAGCGAGCTCTGGTACTCCAGATAGCGCAATAATAAATTATTATATATAATAGCAATTGCTTGATATGATAACTGAAGACTCAGGACAGAATAAAAATCAGAGAAAGTAAAGGAGAAGATAAATCTTTATGGAAGGATAACGGGAAGAAAATAGGAAGTATGTACGTATAATAACTATGTGTGACTCATAGTAACATAATGTTATTATTGTCTCGTCACATAAATTGCTGAAGGTGATTTTCTAGAACCTGAAGTGTTTTTATTGCGCAAAACTGGAGCAATTTGTGAAATCATTGTGCAATAATTGCACAATTTATGAAATCATTGCGCAACAGAATTTCACAATATTAGATAACAAAGATGTATAAAAGCGGATTGTTTGAGTCCCAGTCACCATTCATCCAGGAGACTCGTCACAAGTAAGACACCCAGTACCTATACCACTACTACAATCATTAACTAAGCAAACAGTTCTGCTTAGTCTGTTACAGAAGTTGGAGACGCCGCAAGGATGGAAGCAGTCGTCGTTGAAGTTCACGCCAACGGAAAAGGAAGTTCTGAGACTCAAGAAGTAAGTACGGAACTACAAGCTGTTCAAGATAAGAGGTGCTGTCGCTGCAGGGACCGCTCCAGAGACCGCTCTAGAGATCGGTCGAGAAGTCGCGGTCGCTCACGAGGTAGGTCTCGAGGACGCTCCAGGGGTAGGTCTCGTGGCCGGTCCAGGGGCCGATCCCGTGGTCACTCGAGAGGACGATCTCGTGGTCACTCCAGGGGGCGCTCCCGGGGTCACTCAAGAGACCGCTCCCGTGACCGCTCCAGGGGGAGGTCTCACGATGGATCAAGAGATAAAGCTTTAGAACGAACAGCTGAAGGGTCTGGAGGAAAATGTGTGGATCGCTACGAAGAAAGGCAAGGAAGACGAGACAGAGAAAGGTCCAGGGGACGTTCCAGAGGTAGATCTAGGGGTCGCTCCAGAGGAAGATCTAGGGGTCGCTCCAGAGGACGATCCAGGGGTCACTCCAGAGGAAGATCCAGGGGTCACTCTAGAGGCAGATCTAGGGACCGTTCCAGGAGATAAAAATTCAAGAAGTTTAAACCTAAGTTCTTAGAGTGTAACAAAAATCCAAAAACAAAAAAAAAACAAAAGCAAAATCACAAAAAAAAAACTAATTATAATGAGTATTAATTACTACGTTCTACGGAAATACAATGGATGTGAAGTGACTGCTGCTAAAGTGGAATAAAGGAAAACAAGAGAAGCACCAGGAAAATCGAAATATTAACGTTGCCGTTTAATAAGACAAAATGGTCAAGTGGTTGGATGAGACAGCACATGATTGGAGATAAAAACAAGAAAAGCGAAGAACAACAAAATACATATTAACTTATTTACCTACAATTAATTTACAATAGCCAAAATAAAACCTTCTATAGGTACTTTATTTCCTATTATTTCAAAAGACCAGAGCTACCTACTAACTTAAAAATAAATTGTTATAACCATGCAGCTGATAACAAGGTCTAATCAAAAGATTAAATTCTTTCTATCAATAAAGATTAATGACTGTAATCATTGAGTTTCAGGCATTCCTGGGATATGCACATTACTAAACCGCAGGGGTAGGCAGAAGAGTTTTGGCCTAAGGGAGACAGACTTGGGGAGTCTGTCGCCTGGACACAGGCCCGAGACAGCGGTGCGCCGTGTTCCACGCTCGCGTCTCAGAATTCACAGGTGGTGACATGACACACCTGAACACACAATACCTGTCGGGGGTCCAAAGCGCGAGCGTTCCTGTCCGCCTGCAGGTAGTTGGAAGAACACCGTGTGGTTTTAGTCAGTAAGAGTCTGACAGACCCCTCAGCCTGCCCCATGGCGGAGGACATCCATGAGGATTTCCACACGTAAAACAAAAAAAAAAAATACAAATCACAGTTTCTGAATCCACATTCCACAACTTGTGTCTCATTTAGGTACCTAAATACATAGTTTTGTCAATTCTCATTTAGGTACCTAAATACATAGTTTTTAACCCATCCACACATTTCCCCTGTCTTATAAACTATTCTTTCCAACACCTAACTAAACTGACTCACAAAGTGCATTGCAAAATAGCCTTAGCCTTTCAGTCTCGTCTCGACTAACATCATCAAACTCAAACTCAAAATATTTATTTGAAATAAACCATTTACAGGCACTTTTGAATTGTTAAGGTCGGTCTGTCCAAAAAGATGAAGCTATTTGCACGTTCCAAAGCGAGATCTCTATGGAGAAGAACGTGCAAGAAACTCCACGGACACTCTTTTATCATCATCGGCTCATATTCTCCATAATCCCCACATGGGCTGTTTCAGTATGCTAAAGGAACAGACGGTATCCGCCGAACTGCTAGTCCTATTTCGATATCGAGCTTCACCTGAGTGATAAAACTCACAAAGTGAGCTTTATTGCACACAACATAAAGATCTTCATTTGAAACTCACTTCGAATTCTACTGTCGAGATACGAAAATGTTGTTAGAGAATAGCACTACTGGACTCACTCCTATTTTAGTTTCTTAAATAATGTAGTGCAAACACATTTAAGGATTAGTTTTGACTACCCATAGTTACTGTTGATACGAAAACCGTTCAAAGGCTTCAGAGCTTTCATACACACACGTTGTGCAAGTTACAGGCATGTCTAATTCCGAATACCGATCTTCTACCACTGTTAAATGTGGCGGTAGCGCGCGACAGCCTCCGGAGGCTGGAGTCGGTGCCCCGTTTGCGCCGAGCCTTAGTCCTGCGCAAGTGTGCACCTCTGGTAAGTAGCTACTACATTCTATGATTTAAGGGCCCCGTAATCCCGTTTCAAAATAGTTAAAAATTTATCCTTAAATTACGACGCACGTCATCTGGCTATCTCTCTGTTACAGTTGCTTATTGAGATAGAATAGAATAGAATACTCTTTATTCATCATCATCATCATCTGCCTAGCCTTTTCCCAACTACATTGGGGTCGGCTTCCAGTCAAGCCGGATTTAGCTGAATACCAGTATTTTACATGGAGCGGCTGCCTACCAGACCTCCACAACCCATTCACTGGGTAACACGGTACTTCATGGCAAGACTGGAGTCAGATTTACTAGCTTCTGACAATCCGTAACGACTCTCAAAGATCTACAAATGACAGGCGGGACCAACGGCTTAACGTGCTTTCCGAGGCACGGAGGAAACTCGGTATGTTAAGATGGTCACCCATCCACAGACCAACCTTGGCAAGCGTTGCTTAACCTTGAAGATCGACCCGTGCGGCTGTAGAATACACTTTATTATGTACACCATATAAGTTACAGAAAAAAAAAATAGATGAAGAAAACATTACATAGGGTGACACAATGGGCGGCCTTATCGCTAAAAGCGATCTTTTAAAGACAACCTTTGGCGCATGATTGATGAATAATTGATGAAAAATTTTGGGTAGGTACACCATTGTACCAATACCAAGGGCATAATAAGTAGGTACTTATGATGTAACAAAACACACGTTACCAGTACAAGCCTCTTCGTCATACGGCGTGATGTTATGTCAAATTATCTTCTAAAATATAAAAATCTCGTGTCACGGTGGTTACCGAACTCCTCCGAAACGGCTCGACCGATTTTCTTGTGTGTGTATATTCGGTAGGTATGAGAATAGGTGGTAGGGTATTTTTTTTGTATGGCAAAACAACGTTTGCCGTGTCAGCTAGTATAATATATAATTAATAACCTACAACGCAAGCCTTACGAAACAAAAAGATTTAGCAGCGCACAGTGCGATATTATCAATATCTAACTGGACAATATTATTTTACTGTCTCAATTCGTTGTGACGTTTATTTTACTTAATAAAAAATGATCGTAGGAAGTAAAACAAAGTGATAAACGGTAATAATCAAGATTTAATACAAATTAAGTACCCATTACAACCAATATGAAACAAAATAAAATTCAAATTAAATGAGAGAGTGTAAACTTGTTTTATAATTTTAAAACTATTTACTAATTAAAGAAATACAAAAAATTACAAAAAAAAAAAAACAAAATCAAATTACATGTAAGTAGTAGTAATTAATCAGATTCGCTATCAGATTCGCTGGCATCTCTATTAGAATCTTGATCAGAATCTTCTGATTGGCTGTCCCCATATTCCATTATTGGGAGTCTTATTTCTAGTAATTCTAGAACTTCTGGAGTGATTTTTCCACGCTTGGTTTTGGGCAAAGCACGCAAACTTGCGATATATGGGTCGGATGTTATCAATAATCTATTAATTAAATCTCTATTAGTGTCCACTCTAGAAGTTTTTCTTGTAAATAATTCTCTGAACTTCAAGTTATGTTTGTTTCTTGACTCTTGTGCTTCTTCTGACAGCTGACCAATCGGGAGAACACACGATGAAATTATATCTTTCCCGTGTAATAATATTTTATGCACGCTGACAGGCATTGGGTACCAAGAGTACTCTTTAATATACAAGTCGCATGTTACTTTTGCATACTCATCAAATTTATCGCTGTTTATTGATAAACCACTATTTATGCACTCCAGTATGACGTGGAATCGCTTGATAAGTGCAACATTGACACCTGTAATCTCCGCTGACTTCTCGGCATTTCTAAAAAAATTTCGCGCTGTGTTTCCATCGTTAGTGTTTCTTAGGATAACATTGCTCTCTTGCAGCTTTAACTTTATAATATGCTGGATACATTTTAATATTAATTTGTTTTGCTTGTTGCCGTATTACGTTGTACTGGTGCGTTGAGAGATTTGCATCAACAATTAACGCAACAGCTCGGTCTGCGGACAGTTCCACCTTTTTATTCGCGAAACACTTTCGCACTTTTTTTAAAGTAGTCCCTCTTCGAGGTGAAGCAATAGACAGCTCCTTGACAATGGCTGCCGAGTCTCTTTTTCCCTTGTTGCGAAGTTGCACTTCGGCCGCAAATGACAACTCTCCTTCACTTGATGTATCAAGAAGATGTTGAACGCGACGTTTTTTGGTTTTGTAGCTGCAACTTTCAAAATCTTTGTGTGGTCTTCCGGCTCGGTTACTAGGCCCAGGTGCTAAATTACTAGCTACACTTTCTGTGACTATATTTTCAAACGTAAAATTATCTTCTAACCATTTCGAATTCGCCTTTAAAAAGCGATCTCTATGTCTTCCTGATTTTGACCATTTCTTGTCGATTTGTTGGCTATAACTTCTTATTTTTGCTTTTAATGAATCTATAATTTCATCTGGTATAGATCTGATAGACATTTCTTGTAATATATGGTTCAGAATTGCATCCACTCTGCACTCTTTCGCGTTGGCGAACCAGATATCGAAATACGTCATACGTGAAAATTGGTAGGTCATTCTGAAATTTAAAAAAATATGTATGGGTGTCGCAGCTTTTCGCAAGTTAATACCTATGTTTCTTAGAGTTTACAAGTGCATCTACTAAAAAAATACAGGACAAGACTGATATAATGTTATATAAGGTATTAAAAAACTGTTACAAACTGTGTTAGGTCTTATTTTGTCAAATAAAAAAGGATTCGTATTCTTTCTGCTCCAACTATTTAATTTATGGATATTTTTTATAAAAATATTGTGTAAACTTACCTTGACACTCAAACCAAGACGGTCACAACACTTAATCACAACTAGCGTACACAAACACAGCGTATTCATCGAGTAAACTCAGACGAATGATACAAACGTTCACTTGACGCGACCGGTACGCTCCAGGTAGTCGGCCCCTCCGACCCTTTTTTTATTGTTCGGGGCAACTTCTTGGAAAAAATACTTTATGATCTTGAAATATAGTTCATTATCCCTCATTTTACTCAAGCTATGACGTGGTACATAAAAGTGAGTATTTTGAATATTGTCCACCTAGATTTAAAAAATATTGCATTGTGCAGCGGTAGGATTCGAACCCACGCCTCCGAAGAGACTGGTGCCTAGTTAAACCAGCGCCTTATAGCGCTCGGCCACGCTACTACTTGTTTGATTCACAGAATACTTAAATGTGGAAATTGCGTACAATCTGGAGCAGCGGTCGTCAAACTGGGCCCCAAGTCTGTTATTACAATAGTGTCAGAATGGTCTCATAATGATTTCATAATGGTCGATTTTGACAAGTTTGGTAATCTACTAATATAAAAGCGTTATTATTACTTTCCAATGGTCAACCACTGACACTCCACTGAAAGAAATGGCATAGAATGGTAATCTCGTACCTACATACATAATGACAAATTAATAAATAATATTTAAAAACATATATAAAAGAAATCTGGCATAACTTGTCAAAATCGACCATTATGAAATCATTATGAGACCATTCTGACACTATTGCAATAACAGACTTGGGGCCCTGGCCCGCGGACGATATTTTTGTGGCCCGCGACATAAGCAAACAATTTAAGTAGACACGACTTCACATGTTGCTATGTATTGTTTGTGATCTATATACCTACCAATAGATCTAATGTTGTCTCGAGCGCACGGGTAGAGAGAACGGACGGCTATCTGCACACTGGTGTGGTAACGAGCCGACTCAAGTACTTGTGAACAGGAGTTTATTACATTAATTCACCATAATTATATTGTTATATTTTGTATTGACATAAAAAATCTATGGGGCAATCGCGTTTTCACAGCTCATAAAATATGTTAATTAGTTGATTGGTGGTGCCAACCCAACTGCCCAATCTGTGAATATGCGGCCCGCAGTGTGTGTGATACACATTGCCCTAAGAAGCTTAATGAGACCCTTGATCAGAAAGTTTGACGACCACTGCTCTAGAGCAACTACATATTATTTAATGCAGTGTTGCTTCAGAGTGTACGCGTGTAGGATAGGAACCTATGAACATAATTTATTTCCCAAATAAAAAAACCGGTCAAGAGCGAAACCGGGGGTTCCGTGCCATCATATAAAACATGAAATGTTTTTAAACATCGGCGAGGCCTCTATTCGTAAGAGAATTTTAACACTGCGGTGTATATTGCAGTTTGAGATCAGCGCCATCTTTTGACCGCTAGTTGAACTTATGTAATTTTAGGGTTCCGAAAAACAAACGGAACCCTTATAGGATCACTCGGGTGTCTGTCTGTCTGTCTGTCCGTCTGTCACAGCCAGTTTTCTCCGGATCCACTAGACCGATTCTGTTGAAATTTGGGACACATATGGACTACTATGACCCAAACACGAACGCGTTACGTAAATCATTAAATTTTTAGTATGGGGTTCACTTTTGGGGGTCAAACTAGAAAATTAAAAAAAAAAGTTTTTTGAACAATATCGTGTGACATCAAATGAAAGGCCTTATTGTGAGGGTTTTAATTATATTTTTTTTCATAATTTTAAAATAAATGATTTTGAAGTTATTCAAGAAATTAGACGAAAAATAACCATTCCCCCTCCTTATCTCCGAAACTACTGAGCCTAAAATTTTGAAACGAATCTAAAGATTACAGGAAAACCTATTAGAAGCCTGTAGTGTTAAATTAACATGTTAAAAAAATTAAATTCGTTCGGAACCCTTTGCACGCGAGTCGGACTCGCACTTGGCCAGTTTTTGTTGATGATTTCTGAAAGATGAGATTTAGAGACATCATTTTATTCTTCCTGTAATCTTTACATACACTTCTATCACATAAAGCATACTTTGTTGTTTCCAGTTTGACTAGGACTTTGCACGCTTGAATCACCTGATTGTCTGATAAAAAGATGATTTCGTGCTTCGGGAGGCACGTATAAGCCGGTGGTCCCAGCCGCCAAATGGCGGTCGTCAAATAAACCATGTCAGAGGCCCTTGAGGCGGTTTAGAATCTCAGACCCTAGAACGATTAAGAAGATCACATAAAATTATTTCAGATTTTTTTCTATGGAAACTTCGGAGGTAAGGGGGGGGGGGAATGGTAAAATTAAGTCGAAATCCATGCGGCCTAAAAAGTAAAGAAATATGTTTGAAAATGTGCGAATAGCGCTTCTTCATTTGATACCCCATCATCGTCCTAGTAGCCCCACTTTGAATTTTTAAGAACCCCTTTCCGTCGCTGTTGATCTAACACTATTCCTTTCAAGTACATAGCATTAGTAGTTCTTGAGATATCAAGCTGCGACAGACGGACCGACTTAGACTCACAATAAGGGTTCCTTTTTACCATTTTGGTACCTACAGAACCTTAAAATATGTAGGTACTTATTTTCTTAGAACATATTTCAGACGGCCGATGACCTGAAGACGATCGGTCGATTTAGCGCTGCTTGGGCTTGGGGATGATAAGAGAAAAGTCAATGATGACTGCAAGAGCAATTATTTAAAACTAGCTGACCCGTGCCCGCTTAGTTGGCCGGTATTTTTCGGGTTAATATATAGCCCATGACACTTACAAATAACGTAGCTTTCTATTGGTAAAAAAAAAATCAAAATCGGTTCAGTAGATCCAGAGATTACCCCTTACAACCTCACAACATCACAAACTTTACCTCTTTATGACATAAGTATAGAAGTATTTAGATTACTAGCTGACTCGACCAACGTTACTTCGCCATACAAAAAAATACCCTACCACCTATTCTCATACCTACCGAATATACACACAAAATTTCATGAAAATCTGTCGAGATGTTTCGGAGGAGTTCGGTAACAAACACTGTGACACGAGATTAGAAGATAAGTAAAAATACTTTTTGATTAAATGGTGGTCGACTATTTGATATAAGATTTTCTGGTATTTTTCAATAATATCTGTAACGTTAAAATTGGTATCAAACATCAGGAAGATACGTCAGTCGTCAGCATATTGCCGGCTGAATTCAGCTTTGTAAAGAATGTTTAAATAATGCTTTGTCAAGCCTAAAGTACTTATATAATAAAGACAGCTATAGATTTTTTGCGAAAATCCATATTAACGTGAGCGGAGCTAGTTTCGTCAACTCTGCCCAATATCACATTAGTTTCTGATTTATTTAGTTATTTTTCCCGACCCTGATTAGGAGAAGTTTAATTCACATTGTTTGTTGACCGTTTCAATGATAATTATCCTCTTATTAGTAACTTTATTGACGAAAAAATATTACAACCGTACATGTGAAGCCCCAGACTCCCTTGCTAGGCGAACCTGTGTTACAGGAATCAGTGTCCTATGACTAGACTATAGTCTAGTCTGGATTTTGCGCTCGGATATTGGCTAAGACTCATGCCTTTCGTTAAATTTGACTCTGTTAACAAGCAACCGACTTAGTTTTTTTTTTGTTTCACGTGTGGAAATCCTCATGGATGTCCTCCGCCATGGGGGAGGCGGAGGGGTCTGTCAGACTCTTACTGACTAAAACCACACGGTGTTCTTCCAACTACCTGGCCAGGGGGCACGATACCCTCGGCAGATGTTGTATGTTCGGGCGGGCTCCGTCACCCACTGCGACCGCACCCTGTGTTTGTGGTGTCTCTTCAGAGGCGAGCGTGGAACACGACGCGCCGCCGTCTTCGGCCTATTTTCAGGCTCCCCGAAGTCTGCCACCCGTAGGCTGTCACACCCCACACGTAGGTAATTCAAGCATTACCTGAATGTAGCTATGTGACTCAATAATTTCTGAGTTGTCTTTACGATTTACTTAAGTATCATTATCGTAAGATAGTGAAGTAGGTTACGTTTTGAACAGAGTTGTTATCAGTTCATACTTTGCAGTCAATCAGCTGATGCAGGAATATAAAAAAAAGAATATGAGTTTTATTTTAATAGTATTATTGATATATTTTGTTTCTTATACTTTGGTCTTTTCATGATTTTATCTCAGTCTTGTATCTTCTCATCCGCGTACTTGAGATAACCTCATTGTCACATCGCATTGTTCATCAACGTCATTATATTTCACTTTTCTTAGCGCGCTCTTCTTGCTTTCCTTCATTCCTCTTCAACAGCGGATACTTCTACTTCACTTCCGTAATAACATGTGCATTATTTTTGTATAATTACTATTTACACTATGTTTATAGTTACTAGATATTCTTATTAGACCTAGATTTTTTTTTGTTGCTTCTATGGTTTTTTGTTTTTTTTTTTGTAGTTTATGATTAGGTCCTATTATTGATAAACTTCAGGAACCTTGATTTTTTTATCTAGAATGAGATCTAGATTTTCCACTGGAACGGTCCCTAGACCTTCCTCTGGAGTGACCCCTGGATCTTCCTCTAGAGTGACCCCTAGATCTACCTCTGGAACGTCCCCTGGATCTTTCTCTGTCTCTTCTTCCTTGCCTTTCTTCGTAGCGATCCACACATGTTCTAGCAGGCCTTTCTCCTGTTAGTTCTAAAGCTTTACCTTTTGATCCATCGTGAGACCTCTCCCTGGAGCGGTCACGAGAGCGGCCACTTGAGTGACCACGGGATCGCCCCCTGGAGTGACCACGGGATCGCCCCCTGGAGTGACCCCGGGATCGCCCCCTGGAGCGGCCGCGAGACCTGCCCCTGGAACGTCCTCTAGACCTACCTCGTGAGCGATCGCGACTTCTCGATCGGTCTCTGGAGCGGTCTCTGCAGCGACAGCACCTCTTTTCTTGAACAGCTTGTACATCCGTACTTACTTCTTGAGTCTCAGAACTTCCTTTCTCGTTGGCGTGAACTTCAACGACGAGTGCTTCCATCCTTGCGGCGTCTCCAACTTCTGTAACAGACTAAACAGAACTGTTTGCTTAATTATTGATTGTAGTGGTGTTATACTTGAGAGTCTTACTTCTGACGACTCTGATGTATGAATGGTGACTGGGACACAAACAATTCGCTTATATTCATCTTTGCTATCTAATATTGTGTTATTCTATTGCGCAATGATTTCATGAATTGTGCAATTCATGTTCATGAAATAAGGACCGGTATAACGATATCTTATGCGTTGTTGTCAGCAAAACTGAGGGGCACCTGATGGGACACTTGTGTGGGAGACACTTATTCCTATGAGATGTGCCCAGAAGATTTTGCTGATTGCCTAGGATATATTGTATGTATAATTGTTAATATACTCACATAGTGTTTAAGTTAATACTAACACATGTATGGGTATTTTGCCTGAATAAAGATTTTTTTTTTGTAAGATGAACAATTACATTCTTCATCCCTTATCTCCGAAACTATAGAACCTAAAATTTTGATAAGAAAAATGCATGTATGTAATAGTTCATTACCTGTAGATTACGTTATAAGAACTCTTGTGTTAAAGTAACATATTACAAAAATGAGATTCGTTCGGAACCCTTTGCACGCGAGTCTGTCTCGCACTTGGCCGGTTTTTTAAAATATTTGTATGGTAAGTATCTAGCATGACCTATTTTGACTGCAGTGTCTATAAACGCAACTGGTTGTTCTATTTGTATAAGATAGCAATAGGTAGCGTGGCCGAGCGGTCTAAGGCGCTGGTTTAAGGCACCAGTCTCTTCGGAGGCGTGGGTTCGAATCCCACCGCTGCCAAACCTTTTTATTTTGTTAATTTAATGGTTAAGGTAATGGTGGTATCTAATTTGACATCATGCCTGTATTGCCCGAAGGATCAGACAGGAGTGTTTTGTCACCCAGTTGCGAATCGCACATCATAGCTTTTGGACGCCCTTAGTACCTATACTAGTGTACCCAAAAGTGACATTAGTCTAACAGTATTTATAACCTGACCCGCACAACATCGTCCGCGTGACATTTTTCAAATGCTCCACTTCTATTGATCGTAGCATGTTGTTATATAGCCTATAGCTTTCCTCGATAAATGGGCTATCCAACGCTTACATATTTTTAGGGTTCTGTATACTATGACTACGCATATCTAAGTCATAGACACAAAGAATAACTGAGTGCCAGGTCACAGAATAGATCGGTACAGAAGGTTAACGCTTATAGTACGAGTGCAAACAGGCGAACACATATAGACACGTAGATACGTATCCGGGCATCTTAAACCATAGATAATACACTATACTTAAGTAATACATATTTTAAACGAATGTCGTCAGTCATGAGCGTTTCCCAGCAAGTTTTTGGCCTTACAGGGCCAAATGAATACGACGGGAATAAAAAGAAAGTTTTGCTAATAGTAGGCTACCTAGCTACCTTGGGGTACAGAAGATATTTACCAGCTACATGTATGAAAAGCAGGCCTAGAGATGGCAGTATATCAGCCTGGTCCAGCAGCGTCCTTTCTGTAAACTCAGACCGTCCGCGTCGTATGTGTGTGCTCGTTGTATGAAACTGACCTTCTGTGCTTACGTATTTGGGGCCAGACTTCACATCAGAAATTTAAACGGAATAAAAAAAGATTATTATTTATATTTTAAATAATGTGATTATTATTTTATTAAGTATGTACCTACAGTGGAATTTTCCAAAGCCCTTGTTTTTATTGCGCAATGCTGATGCAATACGTGAAATCATTGTGCAATAATTACAGACTAGTGATGGGCCGACTAGCCAGTGGTCTAATGGCCGACTAGCCGGTGCTCAAATGGCCGACTAGTCGCCGAATAAAAAAAGTGGCTAGGTAATCGGCTTTTCCTCTCTGGCGGATTATAGAAGAGGTCAGCCGCCCCTAACCCCTATTTCCTAATCTTGAGAAGACTTTTACAATCGAATAACAAGGTTATATTCAGTCAATAGGACGCAGTTTGAAATTTGTGAATGTCAATGTTGTAAATGTCCAAAGTCATGTTTTCAATGAAGAGGACCTCTCGCCCATGTTGCGCCAACTGGTGGAGTAAATTTTCGTGAACACCCTCATTCAGAGCGCGCTCGGGCGCAGGGCCAGGGCCCCATCATTCTTAGTCAGTTCATCTCTATTACTTTATTTTTGTTTTTAGGTTTAAAACATCTACTGCGCACTGTTCAAGGAAGACTGTTTTAGGGTTCCGTACCTCAAAATACGGAACTCTTTTATAGGATCACTTCGTTGTCCTTCTGTCGATCTGTCACAGGAACAAGTCTCAAAATTCTTGTAGCTTATATTTGCAGCTGAAGAACTGTCTGTGATTTGCGTCTATGTATAGGAGAACATTTTTTTCAACCGAAAAGTTAAGTATGTATGTCCCTTACCTACCTTATTACCTAGGTACTTACCTATCTTTTTGTTAAAGTGATGAGAGTGCTTTCACACTTCAGTAGGTAATGTATACTTAAAAAAAAATCAAGACTCAATTCGCTTAATAATTATGTATCCACATACGAGTTTTTACGCAGCCCTCGATGTGCGAGCCCGGTTATTTTTTAATGTATAAAACAAATAATAAGCAGTATATTAAAAAGGTTTTCCTGTCGGTCATCAAGTGCAAACTAGTCGGCATCTTTTGCCCATCGCTCGCAGACTATAAATGTGGCCAGATAGGCGGCATTCCCGACTAGTTGGCCCATCTCTAAAAATTACACAATATTAGATAATCAAGCTGAATATAAGCGGGAAGCTTGTGCCTATTGCCATTCATACGGGAGAGTCGTTACAAGTAAGATAGCCGAGTGATACTACAACTACGATCATTTTTAAAGCAAACAGTTCTGCTTACTCTGTTACAGAAGTTGGAGACGCCACAAGGATGGTAGCAGTCGTCGGTGGAATTCAGACTTACCGAGAGGGAAGTTCTAAGACTCAAGAAGTAAGTACCGAAGTACAAGCTGATACGAGGTGCTCCCGCTGCAGGGAACGCTCCAGAGACCGCTCTAGAGATCGATCGAGAAGTCGCGATCGTTCACGAGGTAGGTCTAGAGGACGCTCCAGGGGCAGGTCTCGTGGCCGTTCCAGGGGAAGGTCTCGTGGCCGGTCCAGGGGGAGGTCTCGTGGCCGGTCCAGGGGGAGGTCTCGTGGACATTCGAGAGGCCGTTCCCGTGGCCACTCTAGGGGCAGATCTCGCGGCCGCTCTAGGGGAAGGTCTCGCGGAGCATCAAGAGGTAAATCTGTAGAACGAACCGCAGGAAGGTGTGGTGGAAAATGTGTGGACCGCTGCAGAGATAAAGAAGGAAGACGTGACAGAGAAAGGTCCAGGGGACGTTCCAGAGGTAGATCCAGGGGTCACTCCAGAGGAAGATCCAGAGGACACTCCAGAGGAAAATCTAGGGGACACTCTAGAGGAAGATCTAGGGACCGTTCTCGAGGAAGATCCAGGGACCGTTCTCGAGGAAAATCAAGGGACCGTTCTAGAGGCCATTCAAGATAAATAATGAAGAGAACGTGTGAAAAAAAAATAAGTAAAAAAAATACAAAACCAAAAAATTAAAAAATTTACATAATCACAAAAAAAAAATTTAACGTAAGCATAGGTACATTATATATGAAGTGTAAATATTAGATTAAACTAGGTAATATAATGATAATATGTGAAGTGTCTTCTGAAGTGGAAATGTAGGATGCGGAAACACCAAATGTGAATTAAAGTGACAAAGACGAGATCACGAGACAAATAAAGTGAAGTGAGTGAACAAGAAGATTTTTATGTAAAACCAAGAAACGTTTCGTTAGGTTTAGTTAGTTAATGTTAGGTATATGTGTATTTACTAATTAACTTACCTACTTATATTGTTAATTATTAAAAAAAAATTGAAAAAAAAAACTAAAAAAGATATTAGAAAAAAAAAACAAAAAAAAACAGTAAGTTTAGGTATTATATATAACTTCAAAAAGCAAATTTATGTTCAAAGTTAGCTATATTTTATAAAGTTAAAGGTTAAGGCTATTTAAATTTAACAGCACATTTCATTATAAATAGGTCGTTAAGATTACGTAGGATTTAATAATTTCTATGTATAAATTTAATTTACTTTATTATCTTTATTACATAACGTTCCTAGATTAGCATTTATTATACCTATAGCCCATTTAAAAATACTCTGTTGTTAAGACTAGCTAGCTTAACTCTTAAAATAAAAATATAATATTAAAACCCTGTTTATTCTGTCTAAACCACACACACCATATTTTTCTGCAAAAAACAAGTCCAGAAATAAATCGATTACTCATTGTTTTATCAAAACACAAGAGTAGGTATCCAACATTTTTATTGTTATCACATGCCTATATAGTATGACTGAATGCAGAGTAAAATAAGCGTGACTGATAACAGTATACCTAGTTGCTGCTATCAATCATGTCAATACATAAAATACAATCTGAAGTTATTGACATTCATGTAAGTACACTCCTACAAACAGGCATCACGCTTACATTGTTCGAAAGGGTTGCCAGAGCTGTAATAGTTTGCATGTGACAGATTGGGAGTATCCTGAAATAACACAGGCATGACGGCAGCGCCTCTCACGAGGGGCCGGAGGATCACAGAGGGTGACAAGACCAATCTGAACATCTGGCTGGCTAATACCCACCCCTGTACAAATATAGTTGAAAGAACAACATGTATAATGTAAGTGCCCTTAACCCTGGCCAGGTTAAGAGACCAAAATATTAAACTGGAGGGTAACTCTTCAGTTTCTATACTCAATGTTTTAAGTTTTCTTGATAAAGTTGTCTTTTTCTCACATTGCCTTTTTAATCTAAACTAATAATATTATAAAGAGGAAAGATTTGACTTGTTGTTTGTTTGTTACGATTTAACTCAATGGGATTGCGGGAGCTAGAGTGAGCGTGCGAAGCGAGCGAACTTAGCTCCCGTGATCACTAATCCCCGTGGACCGATTTCAAAAATTCATTCACCATTAGAATGCTACATTATCCCTGAGTAACATACCGTATGTCCCCACTACATTTAATTACGATATCAGCCTTCCTTGTCCTCCACTGAGCACGATCTGTATTTATGGCTCGACTAAAATATTGTATTCCAATTTCAGGGAGTCATTACGCTCGGTCTTTACGTTCACTATTTCATGCCAGGCAGTCTTAAAATCCATACTAAACTTTACACAGTTCCTCTGGGCGAACTACGAGAGTTGATAGATAACCCCGTGCCAGACCCTTTGCGTTTTGTGAACACACGAAGATGGTTGCCTAAAGGCGAAGCTCCTTATCCAGGGTACTGTAGGGCACCAGGCAGTGGGCAATGTATCCCAGCTCTTTGCAACTGCCAGAATCTCAAAAAAAGTTGGAACAAAGTAGTCCTGAAAAAATTTATCGATCAAAAACAAAAATCTAAGGAAAGGAAAGGGCAAAAAATAAAAGAGAAGGAAAAGAAAACTCAAGAACAGAAAGAGATAAAAAATAAAGGTCCAAAAGGTGTAAAAAGGATAAATTCTTAATTTCGTAGGTATAATCTCTTTATTGCGGTTATATTCATTTGAAAATCTTACACAGCCTTTTTACAATAAAGTATGAAAAGTGCGTTTACATTTGTCTTTTATCATCCACGTGTATTATAATCGATATTGATAGTCCATAAAGTATACATTGTGTGTGATTGAAGTAAAGTCATTTTATTATCAACAGGTATATTACAATACGCTTCTCCTTGATCCGTCTCCAAAAAAAAGTAATCAGCAAACGGTAGTAAATATAGTTTGCCATTTTACGAAAATGGAAGGATCTTCTGGTGCTTAAATGATGTTGTCAAGGGGTTATTAGAAATAATTATAGTCCCTCTGACTGGATGTCGGCCATGGCGGCCAATCTAAGCGGAGCACTAGCCATCGGCTACGGATTTATTATGGTGCACAAATGGCCTGAGAGATCAGACGCAGGTCAAGCAGCTTATGTGTTTGCCGAGGCACAGGGGCCTACTCCAACTTCCGGGCTGCTAATTAGAAATTTAAAAGCTTCAACTGATATAGAAAAAAAAATGTTTTTAAGTTTTTGTATTGCGCCAAAAGATCCCTGTATCGCTCTAGCTTGTCTTTGTTCGTTTCATTGTGACAGTGTCCGTACTTGCAACACTACGTGTTCACTCAGTAGGTCAGGAGGTCATGCATGGCGTAGCGCCACGTCCAGTTCCTGGCCAGGGTCTCGAAGCGCGCGCGGTCGCGTACGTACATCTCGCCGAGTTCGGGCTCCATGCATACCTAGTGAAAAATTATGCTTATAGTAACAGAAAAATGTGGGAGTGCTTACGCTAATTTCAACTTTGAGAACGTAACAGTTAATTTTACAATAGAACAGAATGATTTTTATTTGCAAAAATGTAGGTATATTATACATAAATTATTATTAAATATTAGGGTTCCTTGTACATTCTACCTTTAAGGCATGCAAAAATTCACGATAAGTAATTCAACATTAAAAAAACAAAGTTTAAATTAATTCATAACTAAGTAATTTATCCGCTAATACTTAGGACATATGACTTTAGGTCATGTAAAATTACAAAAAAAAAAAATTGACAAATAAATTATCTTTCTATCTTTTTTATAGTACTTGATTATGACAGAATACTTTTAGAACTAGAGATTATTATGTTAAACAAAATTTCGGGATTTTGAACATTATGCTTACTGAAGTTTATAGCAAACGTGTTATGGATAATGATTTTCGGACAAACAATTTTAGGAGAAGAAAGGGAGTACCTTTAAAAGGTTATACGACTAGCAAAAGGTTGACTTTTGGGATGACAACTATTAGAGAAGGGTAGATGATGAGAAGACCAAGTAGCGCCGACCCCAAATAATTTTGCCCTCATCATAGCTTACCACCAGGTGAGATAGTGGTCAAACGAGTGCCTATCATTAGTATAAAAAAACTTGGATAATCATAATTAGGATGACTTCATCAAGGTGGAGAAGAAGAAGCCTACTTGTCGGAACCGGTGCGGCACCGCGTTGGCAGGACCAAACATGCTGCTGCGTCCAGCAATACCTACGACGCTGCTGTATGTGTCCTGGCTACATCACTCCACGAAGGTTGAGAAGATCGTGGAGTACATGAGAGTGAAAGACCAACTGGAATTTGGGGGTCGAGAAGCTGGAGTCGCGTCATAACTTCAAGTCGTTTATGGTGCGGGTGGTTCCAACTCATTATCTCGAGATATTCCTCAAATCAGAGTTTTAGCCGAATGGAAGACAAAACGGAAAATGCGCGTACGAAGTCGCGAGCGAAAGCTAGTTCTTGTATATATCTATACTAATATACAACGTGTTGATTTGCATCCTAGTCAAATTCAAGGACGTAATTATGCTAATGATTCTCGACCCAAATCGACAATAAAATGGGTAGGTATTTTTTTAAATTAATTTTTTGATTTACGGAAATCCGTAAGTGTAAACCAGCCGCGGCCCGTCTGTTACTAGCCTTATAACCGCGCTTTCACACACAAACAAACGCAAACAATACATACACAACTATGCGTTGTACATACGCAACGATCATTCGATAAATTCGTAGGTAATCAATCGCACCCCACTCACGGTACGGGGATTCTCCCGCGCAAGCTCCTAGCCACGCCCCCGGCCCCCGCGGCCCCGGAACTAACAGTGTGTTTGATGTCGCCGAAGCGCGCGGTGCGCTTTGCGAATTCGCTTCTCGGTACATCGTTAAGACGTGGGTACGAAGTGCAAAATGACGGACTATTATTCTAATGTCGAGTTGGTGGAGATGGTCCGCCTGTATGCCATCAGTGGAGACAGCCTACGTGGAGCCATCCGGATGTTCACGGAAATGTTTCCCGATCGGCAACCCCCATCACAGAGCGTCATGCTGGCTGCTACGCAGAGACTGCGGGATCATCGGCAGTTTGACGTTCCCCGGCATGCTCAAGCTCGCGGCAGCGTAGGCCTGCCTGTCGCCTTGCAGGAAGACATCCTGGAATACTTCCAGCGAGAACCACGGGCAAGCACGCGGGAGGCTGGTCAACACTTCGGAGTGCACCACACCACAGTCTGGCGCCTACTGAAGCGTGAACTGCAACACCCGTTCCACTACCGCAAGGCACAAGACATTCACCCAGGTGATAATGCCGTGCGGATTACATTTTGTCGCTGGTTGCTGGAACACCAAGACGCCAACATCCTGTGGACGGACGAGTGTTTATTTACTCGAGTTGGCGTCTACAATGTTCATAACGAACATTGGTGGGCTCACCGCGACCATAACCCGCACGTAACCAAACGGCATGCGTTCCAAGTGCGGTTTGGACTGAATGTGTGGGCTGGCATAATAGGGGAACACGTGCTTGGACCCTACTTCATCGATGGGTACCTCAACAGTGCCACATACCTGGAGCTGTTGCGTCACGTTGTCGAGGAGATGTTGGAGGATGTTCCCCTGGCACTCCATCGCAACCTCTACTACCAGCAGGACGGTGCTCCCCCTCATTATGGTCGGCAAGTACGCGAGTACTTGACCGAAAGTTTTGGTGACCACTGGATCGGTCGCGGAGGACCTGTGGCCTGGCCTCCGCGTTCTCCGGACCTGACGCCTCTAGACTTTTATTTGTGGGGAGACGTTAAAAGATTAGTTTACACGGAGGAAGTGACAAGTGAAAATGAATTACGTGCAAGGATCATTAGTGCTTTCGACACTTTAAAAACGAATGTGTTTGTTTTACGTAAGCTGAAGGAAAACCAGCTACGTCGTGCTCGATTGTGCGAAGAGTGTGATGGTGGGAATTTTCAACAATACCTCCGGGTAACTTAAGTAGGTAATTTATTTATTTGTACATTTTGTAAATACGTTGTAAGCATAATCAATTTTATTAGTGTAAATAAGTTGATTTCAAATTTTTAACTACGCCAATAATACCTAAGAGTCGAAAGTATCACCACGTACTTACACTTAACTAGCAAGTCTTTCCATTTTCATCAAACGTAGAAAACATTTTTATACTTAGTAGATTGCGGTACACCAACTAAGGTAGGTATTATTGCCGGTCCTAAGCCCGTTAAGTAGGAAGGAAAATTTCAAATCAACCAATTTAGTCCACAAATAAATACAAAATCACTACGAAAACTTTAGGTTGAAGGGTAAAGCAAAACTAACATTTTATTAATCATCTGATAACAGGTCAGTGAACTTTTCTTTGCGCACTAGTATTACTGTCATTAGTAAGATTTCCATATTCCAATGATGCTCAAAAATGAGTTAATTATCAAGCGAAATTTAGGCCAATAGTGTGATTTTCGAAATAAAATTAGGTAAAATTATTGCTACCGGGTGGTCTTTGTCGACGTCTTACCTACGAAATGCTAGCGCGCGAGCGCGCCAGCATTTCGTAGGTAAGACAGTTTTGTAGGTAAATCGTCGGCACTCACTCACGCAGCTGCATTGTCGCTGTGTGCGTAGTCGGGTGAGTCTGCTTTATTTTTATTGAATTAAAGGTTTAATTCTGAAATACTTATAAATTTCAACAACAAAAAAAATAAGCGCTTATTAGTTATTGCCCGCTACCGTACTTTCAATTGATTATTTATGTCTTTTATGACAACCTTATGGAATTTGACGAGGATGCAAAACAACACGTTGTATAAAGCTGAAGAGTTTGTTTGTTTGTTATTGGCCCTATTTGAAAAATTCTTTCAGTGTTAGATAGCCCATTTATCGAGGAAGGCTATAGGTTATATATCATCACGCTAAGGTCAATAGGAGCGGTGTAGACGAAGTTGCGCGGGTCAGCTAGTGTATATATATAATCTGAATCTCGGAAACGGCTTCGACGATTTTCATGAAATTTAGTATGCAGGGGGTTTCAGGAGCGATAAATCGTCTAGCTAGGTTTCATTTTAAGAAAACGTCGTAAAAAAAATCGGTCATCCAGGTACTTTATTTGATGGGCCCTAGATGCCTGAAATAAAGGATTAAAATAAATAATTTCCTGAATTCTCACAATACAAACCAATTTAAATTACTTTGACAACATCTCAATTACATTTAACAAAAACACCCTGAATCATTCAGATTTAGGTATCTAAACCAATGACGGGGCCCGCTAGGGCCAGCGCCTGAAGGTGTTGCGGAATCTGTTCGAAAGAGTCGCCGCGGCCCTGGTACACAAAGGGCATTAGGAGGAACACGGATGGGTAGGTATCTATACCAATAATGAGGAGGAGGATAAATATGTATAATAACGAAACAAAGAAGACATCTTCAACTATTCAAGAACACTTCAAAATGATACGACTAACGCTAAGGCTGACTGTCCACTGGAGCGGAGAGGAGAGGAGCGGAGAAATATTAACCAATGGAATTGCATAAAATCTCAGTGACTGACGCGGAGCAGAGATTTTAAGCAATTTCATTGGTTGGCAATCTGCCAAAAATGTTTAACATTATTATAGGTGTTTTCGATTGATTGCGACTGCGAACGTTTATTAAAAATTAGTAGAATTTGCCCTCACATGTCTGAAACAACCTTAAGTTCTCGTTTACGGAGACGCGGGGCGTCGGACCCCGCCGCGTGCGTTCGCTTCTCCATAAATACTCTCATACTGTAGCGGTATCAATGCCACAAGAAAAACCAACAGAGCAGATTTACATCGCAACAAAAAGAACCGCTACGCAATCTATCTAGCGAACTACTACGTCGAAATCCTGCATCGCGCAATCAGAGTTTACCGTGCGATTTGGACATATACATTAGCCCGAATATCACTTATCGGGCAGTTGCCCACGCCAGATACAACTACCTGGTAGGAGGATCCTCCCTTTTCAATGGAGGTTTGCGCAACTTTACTCTCTGTTCCGCATTCTTCTATACTGGTGACCCTCGACATTGAACGTCAGCGCAGCCTTCGTGCAACTACTTCAGCGTGACGTCATCATCACTAATCATCGTGTCCTCAAGCTCTCGAGCAGCGAGTCATACAGCCAGCCAGTACCCACGGCTTCTACGGGTATCCTGACCACCAGCATGCAGCGGCCGCGCATTCCTAGTCAGCATCCTCAGCCTCTATCATCACCCTCAACCTCATCAGCGACTTTGGCAAGCACACTGCACCTTCGGCCAGTCACTTGAAGAGCCATGAAGAACCTTTTCTGGTCGACACTAGCAGTCACGTCACTACGTCGCACAGCACCGCTCCGAATCACTGGAGCCAGCAGCGGCACCAATCCGACTCACTCAAACTCAAAAATATTTATTTCAAATAAACCATTTACAAGCACTTTTGTAATGTCAATGTCGGTCGGTCCAAAAAGATGAAGCTATTTGCACGTTCCAAAGTGTAGATCTCTATGGGGAGAAGAACGTGCAAGAAACTCCACGGACACTCTTTTATAAATAATGAATTGTTACAAAGTTTTGTTTACATATATGTCAGAACGATGAAAAAGACGAGTAGGATAAAAGCGTCCGGAAAAAAAGGAACAAATCAAAGAAACTTTTAAAATAAACCATGGCAGCTGAGAAATGACCAGTCCCAACTGACAGCGCCCGTTCACGAACATGACGCATGCGCTAGCTCCATTCGGCTCAACCATTTTGAAGGGAGCCAAATGATCCAATCATACGCCACCATCAGCCTTTTGAGTGAGCATGACACTCCCAACCGCCAGGGTACTTCAAGTCAAAAACAAGCCTAAATCTGATAGGTATAGCTTAAGTTTAAGATACATAGTACTCACACATGTGCCGTTAAAATGGATGAAATTATACAATGCTAAATAAATTGAGTCTATACAATGCAAATATTGGTTTCTTCCAATCTTCAGCCGGTCCAACAATGTTTCCAAATACTAACAGTTTATTTTGTGCGCCCTAGTGGCTGTGGAGCAGGACTAGCATTTAGCCAAGCATTTTTATCTTCAATATAATCCCCCAACTTATAATATGCTTGCCTGCATAGTGTGCGTTTAATACAAGATTTAAATTTTGTCTAAGTTCTAATATCACTGGAGCCTGCAGCATCATCCCGACTATCTGGGATCTCATCACCCCGACTCACTGGGGCACCGCAGACAGTTTCTGCTCACCGTGAACTCTGCGACTTCCGGTTCCGACTCACTGGGACCAACCTTCCACTGGCCTGGCAAGCATCTCAGGATGTATGGACGACTCATCCACTATCGACCTTCGGTCTCCAGAGGGGAGTGATGTAGCGGCATCAATGCCGCCACAAGAAAAAACCAACGGAGCAAATCCACATCGCAACAAGAAGAACCGCAACGCCATCTATCCAACTAGCCATCGCGCTATCAGAGTTTACGTTGCGATTTGAACATATACATCAGCCCGAATATCAAGTATCGGGCAGTTGCCCACGCCAGACACAAAAACTGTCTGGTGGGATGATCCTCCCTTTTCAATGGAGGTTTGCGGGACTTTACTCTCTGTGCCGCTTACCTCTACAAAACAACACCATAATATGTTTGAATTTAGTGCGGGCCGCCACGCAGCACGTGATGCTGGACGCCCCGCGTCCTTAAACGAGCACTAAGCCTGTTTATACATATTTACGTCTCTAGAGCATACGTCTCCGAAACCATACTGAAGCATGCCTCGCACGAAATTTTAAACATTATGTCAAAGTCCGTAACTCTTATAATAATAAAATACCAAATCTAGCAAATTACATTGCTAGAAAGACGCATGACCGTCCACTCACCGCGGTGTAGGGGTCAGTGAGCAGGCTCTGGATGGAGATGAGCACCTTGCTGATGGTGAGCGCCAGCGACCAGTTGTGGTGCACCGAGTCGATGCCCACGTCGCCGTGACGAGAGATGTTGGGGTGCAGGATGCGCGTCAGGAAGCGCACCACTGGGGGACTCATTGGGTAGCTGTGGGGGATTAAAAAAAAAAACAAAATATTAGCTGGTGTTTAATATAGGAGCTATGGAGTAGACTCGTCGACTGCCGTTCTATTGTTTTTAGGGTGCCGTGCTCAAAGGGTAACCAACGGAACTCTATTATTAAGCCTCCACTGTCCGTCCGTCTGTCAGCAGGCTGTATCTCAAAAACTTTAATAGGCAGACAGTTGAAATTTTCACAGAGTATGTATTTCTATTGCCGCTTTAACAAAAAAAAATAAAAAAAAATGAAACAATTATGGATTAAAAACGCATACAAGAAACGTGTTAGTGGGGTTCCGTAGAACCCTTCATGTGGGAGTCGGACTCGCACTTCCCCGTTTTTTTTTATTATTGACGAACTTTTGCCTGCGACATCGCTCGAGTAAATATAGATTTTCGAAAAAGAAGTGACCTGTTACCATTTTCAGCTATATCTATGTCTGTACCACATTTCACAAAGTTTCAGCGATTCAGGGGGCCACTCTCTAAGCTCGAAGTCCGTAGTTGCGGGCTTAGTTGCGGGCGTATTCTACTCCGTATCATCTACAGACTTACGATTAGTCCCAAACCCGAACTAAGAGTGAATGACAACACGATTTGACAGTAACTGTCTGATCGTATTGTCATTAATTTTTAGCAGTTAGGTCATACGGAGTAGAATACGCCCGCAACTAAGCCCGAAACTACGGACTTCGGGCTTAGAGAGTAGCCCCCCTGGCGTGAAAGCGTAACGAACAATTCACTTTCAATTCCATTTAATTATTGATTGGCTCGCGTTTGCCCACCACCTCACCTGATGGAAAGCAATGATTTGGTAGAGGATGGAGCATGCTCGTCTAGAATTACCTATTCTTGACATACTCGTACAGACAGCCTATAATGTTCCACTACTGAGCAAAAGCCTCTTCGAAAAGAAATATGACTACTAGTAACCTCGTAAAAATCCATTACTATTAACAAAATAATAAGAAAGTATTTCCACTTACGCGTACGGCACTTGTATGTAGAGATAGAAGATGCCTCCCTCGTACGGAGAGCCGATGGGCCCGGTGACGCTCGCCTGCCAGTGGCAACACTTGGGGTCCAGCGGGGTCGCCGCTATGCCTTCCGGGGGGTCGTTACGCAGCATCTGGAAGATATAACTATTTTTATTTTTTATTTAGGTACATCAAATACACCTCTGCTTGAGATGCTTTTAATAAAGGCAGAGTCTGAGTATGAAATGGCAAGCACATGTATTCACAGAAATCTCGTTTTTCTTTCGATTTGAGCCGGGGCGTTTCTTTAAGCTTGCAAACCACGGCCTCTGTTGCAACTTTTCGGCGCTTTACAGTTACAAAATTCTCGATTATTAAAAAAAGAAAACGTTGTTTAAACCTTAATTTTAGTCCACGAAATGTCTGAATATAAACAGGAGACGAAAAGTATCGTGTTAGGTGATCAGCTGTATTTTCTGCGTAACATAGGTAGGGGAAGCAGGCGAGATTAATATTTATATTTTTTCAAAAAATAACCTAAGTTTTAATTGTTTTTAAGTAATCACATGCTGGGGATCGAACTCAAGGTATATTACCTTGAGTTCGATCCTCAGCCGGTTGCGGCGCCAGGCGTTCTCCTCGCCGGCGGGCTGCGCCTGCACACACATCTGCACCAAACAGTTGCGGCAGAAACACGACTCTACCAGGGATTGGTATTTCTGAAACAGAATAAATGCATTATTTTATTTGTGTGTCGTGCTCCCTCAAGAATTCCTCGCAATCCTATAACACCGCTCTGCCCTCCACAGAGAAGAACGGTTCTGGGTGCAAATTCTCCCTACGCGAGATTTTGCAGGGTTGTGAACAGTTGCAGTGATCGGTTCGATCTCCGTTTCGATGGTTAAAGGAAATTGAAAACCTTTTTTATAAGTATCTCCCCGAACATTAAGTTAGTTAGGCCTGCATTGTCTCACTGGGTGAATTGCAGTATGTATCACCTACCTACCTAGATCTATTTAGTTTAAATTGTTTTAATTTACTTCAATCTGTCAAGTTTAAGTTTAATTAAGTTCAACATTGATGAGACTTTTTATTATTTTATTTTTTTGGAAGTTACGACAACGTTTTGTGTGCTCGCAGAGTTTACCTGTAAGTGATTGTTACACTTTATTCTGATTTGTTGCTTCTATTTTATTTGTATATATCAGTGTATACAATTGTTGGTGAACCAAATAAAATAAATAAATTTGTTGTAGATTTAACTTATATAACCTAACACTGGGCTATCGCAAAGAACTTTTGTGGGCTATCGATTTGAGTTTTGCGAGCAACGATAGAGCCATCCCCTACTTCCGAGATGCGTTTTAATATTACACTTTCACAAGCGCGGCGACGCAAGGAACCTGTGATCAGAATATACAAAGAAGTATTACTGATGAACTAAAGATGAAGAGAAGCAAGAGCGAGCGAAGCAAGCTCGAAAAATTTGCATCATGTCTCGGAAATGTTAGGTCCTATAATTTTATAGGAGGCTTTTTCAAATATTTTATATCACTACATATTCCCTTCGCCGCGTCTGTTTATCTGTCTGTACGCGATAAACTCGAAAACGATTTTCATACGGTTTACATCAATGGACGAAGTGATTCATGAGGTTGAGGAATATAATTAATACGGTTATGTGGAAATTGGTTGAAATATGACGATTACTATTGAAGATAATCGGAAAAAATAATACCGGCGCTTTCTGTACCGCGACTCGCGCGAAGCGGGGACGGGTTACTAGTATTTTACTGAAAGCCATGCGTCTGAGCATTCTGGTTTGCTCTGTATTCAGAAGGCATGTCACCTTGTGCCAGTCGATGTTGGTGAGCAGCGGGCGGTAGAGCGGGAAGCGCTTGGTGGTGAACCCGGCCCAGCGCGGCGGTGCCACTCGCGCGCGCACTAGGCGCCACCAGCGTGAGCACACGCACGCGCACGCGCACAGCGACAGGTCGTCCAGGTAGCTGAATATGCACAGCAGCACTGCAACCACACGTAGTTCATCATCATCACCATTTCAGCCGAAAAACGTCCACTACTGGACATAGGCCTCCCCCAAGATGGGGGGGGGGGGTCGCCATAATCGCCACGCTTGGCAGGCGGGTTGGCGATCGCAGAATAATAAATTTCATGCCTTCAATAAGTTTATGATGATTTTTATTAATATCTTCAAATATAGCGGCTCCTCCTAGATTAAAGTCGCCTCTTACGACACCCACGGGAAGTGATGGGATGGTATTATTCTTTTACGGCACCATACGGCACCGGCCGACACCATACGTAGTTGCCTAGTGTTAAATGAATTGCTAGTGTGATCAAGACTCTCAGCCATTTTGGAATGCCGGGCCACCTAACGAAATTAGTTAGTACTAACACCATATAGCATCGAGTAGCAGAGTTAAGATCCTTCTAGACTTTTCCCCTAGAACCCCAAGCTCGTAACAGTTTATTTCAAACTTGTGAAGTTTCTCTGAGCTGTACCTATGCTAAGAAAACAGTCAAATAAAGGCTGTGTAAGAAAGACTATTAAAATATGTCCTTTAACAAATCATTGTGACTAATATCTGGATCTGAAGTCAAATTAATTAGAATTAATTAAAATTTTCTGCTGTATTCTAAAATTGATGTTTTTAATAATAATATGTTTCTGCAATAATATTAAAACTCTCTGACATGAAACTTTTACGAAATACCTCAAAAATATTAGAATACCTTCAGAAGGCAACTGCTCCACTAGTCCAGCAGCCAGATTGTCAGGTGGCCTAGGCGTTGACAGCGCCTGCAAGGAGCGCGCTAGGCAGGGCGGGTGTGGCGGCGGACCCAACCCAGCTCGGTCGTCGCCAGCCGGTTCAGAGCCATCTGCCGAGCCCGGGGCCGGCCCCTCCGCGCGCACTTGTACGTCATCAAGTGGCGGGTCATCGGCGAAAGCAGCGAAGTCGACCCGCATTGATCCATCAACACGAATCGGCCCATCAATAGGAGGACGCGGCGGATCAATGCGCAGCGGTCCGTCGGCACGCCCTGGCCCATCGGCGCGGCCTGGCCCATCAACGCGGCCTGGCCCATCGGCGCGGCCTGGCCCATCGGCGCGGCCTGGCCCATCAGGGCGACTGGGGCCGCCATTACCCCCGACAACACTACAGTTTCCACTGCTGCTTGCGCCACCTGCACCTGAGTTACTTGCCCGGCTAGCTTCATCTTCTGGACTTGTTTCACTGTCCATTGAACTCTATAAAAAGCGACAGAAGTTTGAACAGGTTACTTTTGTTAGTATAATGCAATTAAAATATTAATTGGGCAGACTAAAGAAAAAAAAATGGATCTTGGAAAAACCAAAAAACTGCATCTTGGAAAAACCAAATACCTACTACTATTATTATAAATGCAAAAGTAAATGTCTGTCTGCTACCTCTTCACATCTTAATGGATGGACTATGGAAGAGTGGTTCATGGTAGTAGGGGAAGGGTACACCTTGCCCTGGATTAGGGCACATAACATTACTTCTAACCTGAGGAACTTAGGAGGAGAAGTTTTGAATCAAAGCCGGCAAAGTTTGCTTGAGTGACTTATATCTCCACAACAACTGGAGCAACTGGTGGTCAGAGGTGTATTTGAGAAAAATATTGCTATTGTTACGATTTCCTGATGATATCTAAGGAATCATTCATAAGCAGTACTAACTCCAATCCTATAAAGCCAATGCGAAGGGATTAGATTTCTCACTTTCCTGTTTAACGCTATCCTACGAAGAGGAATTGAATAGAATTCTCTTTATTATGTACACAATATAAGTTACAGAAAAAATAGATGAAGAGAATATTACACAGGGTGACACAATGGGCGGCCTTATCGCTAAAAGCGATCTTTTAAAGACAATCTTTGGATGATTTTAAAGAGAGGAGTGATAGTGCTGCAGGTAGTCTTAGGTGTACTATTTATATATACAATAATTACAAAATAGATAAATACATATGAACAATAATAGCAGAGAACCCAAGTTAAGATGATTAAGGAGAGAGATAGTGATTTCTAACCATAGTTGTAAAAGTAGACAAAGATTGAGCACGCCTTACCGACACTGGCAAGGCATTCGATAACTGCACCGCCTGAATCATAAAAGATTTGTCATAGAACCTGATGGAATGCATCACCATCTCTAGTCTCAAGTTTTCCGAAGCCTTAGATACCTATTATGCGTGTCATGAAGGAACTTGAAACGAAAAATAGTCCCTCCTCTATGGAAAATAGCCCAAGTTATAATGGTTCCTAAGCCTGAAAAAAATCCGGTTGTCTGCAAGAGGATCACGCCAAGTATCTTCTTTCTATTATGTAATTATTGTATATATAAATAGTACACCTAAGACTACCTGCAGTACTGTCACTCCCCTCTTTAAAATCCATCCAAAGGTTGTCTTTAAAAGATCGCTTTTAGCGATAAGGCCGCCCATTGTGTCACCCCATGTAATGTTTTCTTCATCTTTTTTTTTCTGTAACTTATATGGTGTACATAATAAAGATTATTCTATTCTATTCTATTCTTGGAATATACTTGGATAGACGCCTAACCTGGAAACCTGGAAGAACCATATATTAACAAAGCTATTAGCTATGGGCCAAAAGTTGCGCACTATGTACTGGTTACTAAATGAAAAAACACGACTCTCACTTCAAATCAAACTATTGCTTTATAAATGCATAATAAAACCCATATGGCCTACAACTCTGGGGAACAGCAGCAAAATCAAACATTGAAATAATACAGAGTTTCCAGTAAAAAATACTAAGAATTATAAAAAATGTACCTTGGTATGTCTCAAGCATCAGACTCCAGCACAACCTCTGCGTCAAAAGTGTTATAGCAGAAAGGACAAAAGCATACAAGAAGCAAATCACTAATCTTCCAAATATGCTGGCAGTCAATCTAATGAACACCCAAAAAGTTGCTAGTAGACTAAAAAGAAAGATTCCTCAAGACTTTCTCTGAGAGGCACAAGAATAAACGGAGCAGCCACTGGACGGCTTTCGTGCAAGTCCTTTAATTAATTAAAATCTTACACATATTAGTAAATATCTGCAAGATTGATAGATTGCAAAAAAGACATCAAAAAAATAAAATAATAAAGCAAATCCAATAAACTCCAATTAGTATATTATGAGCCCTAATTGTTTCACACCCACTGAAGGCTATATCTTCCATCTATCCATTTCTAAAGGACTTTTTCAACTAGAGGCTAATATTCAATTACCATGATAATATTTGATGGTTTTAACAGAACCACATAAGTTCATTGTTTACAGTTTAGGCATTGATACCATTAGTTAGAGAACTGCTAGATGCATTGTTTAAATTTTTACTAAATAATAATAGTCCTATATTCAATCTATCTTAATAGGGAATATGCATGAAAGAAATATTTATTATCTATAGTTTATTTAAAAATATACAAAAATATAATACTAACAGTGAAAATAGAATCAAAATTGCTTGAAAAACAAACGAGATATAATTATTTTAAACAAATATATCTGTCCCTCTCGCGAAAACGCTATTTTCTATGGCAGCTGTATAAGCATCATGGACTTTGATGTCAAAGTTCATATCGGACTTCTCTTTCTAATTGTAATCTTTGTAACTTTATAACTTCATCGCTAATGAAGGTATTTAAAAATATTTTCATGATAGTTTACTAGAGCTAGTAAGTTTTTCATTTTGCAAATAAAATAATCGCATGCATATTCCCTATTGAAGTGCAAACAAATTATAAAATGTTATCATGGTATCTATATAAAATTATGCAGTTTTATCGCTCTCCTGTAAAGTTACTATTATTGACTTATGTGAAGTTAGAACTAAAGCAACAATAATATGTAAAAATTAAACTTCATAACTCAATATGTATTTTGAATTTTTGCTTTGCAACAAGGAACTTTTATTCCAATTTATTTAATAAATAAAAGTATGAATCAATCAGTTTTTCAATGTCATCTATTACTTACTCTGTAATGCCACCAGGACGGCACTGAAGCACAAGCTCTATTGATTTTGCGTTCAGCACTATAATTCAAGTCTGAAGGCTCGTCATTCCCTGAATCACCATCATCTGTCTTTTCACTGTAGAAATATGAAGATGGCAAGTACGAGGGAAAATCCGGGAAGAGAAAAGCGTGGCAAGTGACACAAACTGGCTCCCCGAAGCTAGGGCCGTAGTACCCATTGCATACGTGACAAGTAGAATTCTGTAACAAATGCATAGCACAACTAATTATTTGTCTCTTAATTTTACGCTATGTCGTAGTTCACTTTCATACGTACATCAAACTCAAACTCCAGAGGCTGCTCAGACGGAGGGGTATTACAAATGAGCTTGTCCCCATTTTCTTCCAGCTTCTTCATAAAATTAAAAAACTCGGGTCCCATACTAAACATGTTTACACTTTGTAGGAAACTTTATTTATTGTTGATTTCTTTTACAATTTGTACGATCATTGGATCGGAAATGAACAGTTGAACCACAGTTTAGATTAGTTCATGGAACAAATATTAGCAACACCAAAGCTCATTAAATTTTTACAGTGAGTAGATATTACTAATATATAAGAATACCATGAGATAATAAAATTATTCTCATTTTCCAGAAATCAGTCAAAGGATACAACTATCTATGTACAATTGTAGCTGTGACAACCTATCAAACCAAACAGTGTCAATGTCAAACTATAAAATTGCTACTAGGTACTTTTTTCTTTTTTGACAACGATGAGATCTATATTATTGCCAAGAGTAAAATTTTAACAAGAAAAAAGGGCACTTTTGCAAGTTCTAAATCCAATCGCCGTCCGTGTAAGCACCTCCTATGGGTTTTAGGACTAGAAGTAACGCTGGCGCAAGGCTAAAGATTAAAACGAAGCACCTTAAGATATCGCTAACGGAGCAACCTTATAATCTGGTTTCTGTAAACGGTTGTGTGTATGTATGTAAACCAGAAACGCCTTTTCATTTGTGCCCTTTTGTTTGGATTGGAAATCATCAAATGACTCCTCCGTCAGACTTATACTAAAACCCACCAGTGTTTCTCCAAATGCCCTTTGCGTTCCAGGGCCGCAGTTACTCTTTCGAACAAATTCCGCAACCCTGCCTGGCAGGCACTGGTCCTAGCGGGCCCCGTCAATTATGCTGACATCTCTGAAGTGCGCGTGGAACACAACGCGCCTGCGACTCAAAACTGATTCTTATCGGACGGCGTTCCATTTGTGCCTAGCCGTGAACTTGGGGTGTGTCTGTTACTTTAGGATTACTGTCCACTTCTGCTTTCAGATAATGTAGGGAAGACCTTACGTCTTCTATCCTAAAGCGTCGTTTTAATACAAAGCCATCATCGCGCGAATACACGATCGTCGCATTCATTTGGAGGGCAAACCTGATCACGTCACCGTGCGGACAGAGGGCGCCTTCCGGTTTTGCCGAACAAACTAAAGTTATTTTCATTTATATAACAAATGCGAATGCGTCGACAGAGGGCACCCGTCGTAAGGCACTTGTCCCACCGCCGACGATCAGCCAGAAGAAAGTAAAGCTTGATAGTAGATGCGAGTGGCCGAGCAGCGAGTGTGTAGTTTCTATAGCTTTGTCGCGCGGCTATAACGAGTGCGACGGACTATTACTCGCACCACTTGTGTCCGTTTTGATGGCGCGGCCATGACGTTTTTTTTTAAAAAATTATACTACGATTTTGTAAAAATTTGTAAAAGTAGACTACCAAAGCTATGGTTAAAAAGTTATAAGGGTTTGAACGTGGTCGCGCCATTGAAACGCTCCGAACCGCGCGGCCACGGAGATCTTTAAAGCTAAGCATTGCAGAGACCTGAAATTTTGGTAAATAACAGATTGAAACTAAGCTGTAAGACTAATACGCCATGGCCGCGCCATTGAAACGGTGAAAAACACATTTTCGCCGATATCTCGCCGAAAAAGCAACGCAGACGCCTGAAGTTTTTTTGTAAAACCGAGATTTGAATTTGTCAAAACTAGTAAAAATAAAACAAAAATCCTAGGTTTATATTTCAGGAGCTGTAAGACTAATACGCCATGGCCGCGCCATTGACACGGTGAAAAACATATTTTTGCCGATATTTCGCTGAAAAAGCATCGCGGAAATCTGAAGTTTTTTGTAAAACCTAGATCTGAATTTGTCAAAACAATAAAAATGCACAAAAAAAGCCTAGGTTTACATTTCAGGACCTGTAGAACAGAATCTTAAATACGTCTTGAACATTTCGATAGGGTGACCATGGCTTATTGTTTACAGAAAACTTTTCACTTATTTACTAGAAATTATATCTCAAGGATTCTAAATGAAATAAAAATGAAACGTTAGTATGCAAAATCATGTTTATTTGTTTAAAAATTACATAGATCACAGATTTTTTGCTTACACTGAGATGTGTGCTTTCAAAATCACAGATTAGTTTCTTTTGGGTACTAAGATATATATCTTATTTAAAAATCACATTAATTACAGATTGTTTGCTTACACAAAATTATAATATACATTTCTTTCAAAATTACAGATTATTTTCTTTTAAGTACTAAGATATATTTCTTATTTAAAAATCACATTAAAAATCATATTAGTGTAGATGTAGATGAGCTAAAATCAAGAAGTGTCAAGTACTCAGCCTATCGAAATGTTCAAGACGTATTTAAGATTCTATTCAACAGCTCCTGAAATGTTAACCTGGGGTTTTTTGTGCATTTTTACCTGTTTTGACAGTTGTTGTTTAATTACAATATCGAACAGACGTACGATCGCGCGCGCGTGTTCTAGTTAAGAGTATCCTGCAGACGCAGCACAACACCGTCGTCGCGGTGCACCTACGTCGATCTATCGGTCATTGTCATGACCTAGTTACAAGTGCGGAAATCATGAAGTGTTTACAATAATTAATTGTTTAGGTGATCAACTCGCCTTACAACAAAATAGCAGCTCTTAAGTGCAGTTAAAGATACACATTCCGAAGTTATGAGCACAGGTAAACCAACGTACTGGCCCACTGACCACCAGAAAATACCGGATCTTATTGATTTTTTATATGCAAAAATATATCCGCCAATTACGTCAGTTTGGAAGAAGGTTTACATATGAACTCGGACCACTCTTCGATTATACTAAAACTTAGTCAAAAAGTCGTACTCATAGAAAGCCATTTAACTCTGGTTAATAAGTTCACAGATTGGGAAAGTTTTGCCCTTGATCTAGATAATATGATCGACCTTAAAACTCCGATAAAAACGCGAGATCAGCTTGACTCAGAAGTAAACAGATGTATTTTTAATATCCAACAATGTGCATTGAATAACACACCGCAATTAAAACGTAGATATAAGGGATTTAACTATCCTAAAGAAATTGTGGATTTACTATCTGAGAAAAGGAAACAAAGGAAGCAGTGGTAGCAAACAAGATGCCCACGAGATAAAACATCACTAAATAACCTAACTAAACGATTAAAGAGGAAAATTATACAATTTGAGGATGAATCTCTGAACCTTCAGAAATAATTAAGCTTGTGACTCCTAAAAAAGTAATGAGTGAAATTCAAAATAACAATAGCTCGAAAAAGGTTCCGGGTTACGACCTCATTACAGGTGAAATTCTAAAACACCTGCCGCGCAAAGCCATAGTAAAGCTGACCAAGCTTATCAGTGCTGCATTTATCTTAAAACACGTACCTGAGTCATGGAAGGTTGCTGAAGTCATTATGATTGCGAAGCCAGGGAAACCACCCCATGAAGCATCATCATATAGACCTATTTCTCTGTTGCCCGTGTTATCAAAATTATTCGAAAAACTGTTTTTGAAACAGTTATAACCAATAATAGAATATGAAGACCTTATTCCAAATTATCAATTTGGCTTTAGGGAAAAACACTCAACAACAGACCAGGTACATAGAATAACGAACATCATTAAAAAAACGCTTGAAAATAAGGAAGTCTGCGCCACCGTGTTTTTAGATATCGCGCAAGCTTTTGACAAAGTTTGGCATAAGGGTCTAATATTCAAGCTCAGACGCATGCTACCAGAATTTGCAGATATCCTAGAGTCGTATATTACTAACAGAATGTTCAGAATACGGCAGGAGGACGTATATTCCGAGTTAAAAGCCATAAAAGCTGGTGTACCCCAAGGAAGTGTGCTAGGCCCAATTTTGTACTTTTTATACACATGTGACATCCCAGAAATGGAAAATAACACCATTGCCACCTTTGCAGATGATACTGCAATTATGGCTACCGGATCTAGCCACAGAGAAGCAGTAGAAAAAGTTCAACTAGCTGTGAACAAAGTTTATGACTGGACACAAAAATGGAAGATCAAACTGAATGAGTCAAAATCAATTCACATTGACTTCACAAACAAACACTTAGACTATCACCCAATTTACATAAATGGCATGCAAGTGCCTCATGCTAATACAGCCAAATACCTTGGCATAACTCTCGACCCCAAGTTGCGTTGGAAAGCTCATGTCAAAAAGAAAAGACAGGAACTTGAGTTACGTTATAAAAGTATGTATTGGTTACTCGGAAGGAAATCCTGTCTATCAATACATAATAAAATAACCCTATACAAGCATATTCTGATGCCAATTTGGATGTATGGTATCCAACTTTGGAGCTGTACTAAACAAAGCAACGTCAAAATAATCCAAAAATTCCAAAATAAAGTACTCAGGGATGCTGTCAATGCACCCTGGTACATAAGAAATGACGACCTCCACCGTGACCTTAAAATGGAATTCGTCACCACCATTATCCAAAAATTTGCTGAAGCCCGCGAACACAGACTTCATCGACACGTGAATGTTGAGGCAATTCAACTGCTAGACAACACAGACTTAGTGCGTAGGCTAAAAAGAACTAAACCTTTTGAATTAGTGTAGTGTACAAAGTGAGTGAATAATAGTAACAATGTAGTGCTATACATATGACACATGAACATAGTGTTTTTATGAATTATATCAGACTCTAAGAAAGTGCTACGGACTTGTGTAAAAGTGCAAATGGACACTATTCTTAGTTTTAACATAGTCTATCACGTAACATATTAAGTTAGAGTTAAATTGCTTATTAGTCTTTTAGGCTAGATCGTAATTAATTATTAAGAATATAATTCTTACTAATAAAGTACAAAAAAATAGAATCCTTAAGATATAATATCTAGTAAAATAGGTGAAAAGTTTTCTGTAAACAATAAGCCATGGTCACCCTATCGAAATATTCAAGACGTATTTGAGATTCTATTCTACAGCTCCTGAAATGTAAACCTGGTGTTTTTTGTGCATCTTTACCTGTTTTGACAAATTCAGATCTAGGTTTTACAAAAAACTTCAGACCTCTGCGATGGTTTTTCGGCGAGATATCGGCGATTACGTATTTTTTCACCGTTTCAATGGCGCGGCCATGGCGTTTTAGTCTTACAGCTCCTGAAATATAAACCTAGGATTTTTTGGTTAATTTTTACTAGTTTTGACAAATTTAAATCCAGGTTTTACAAAAAACTTCAGACGTCTGCGTTGCTTTTTCAGGGAGATATCGGCGATTACGTATTTTTTTTAACCGTTTCAATGGCGCGGCCATGACGTTTTAGTCTTACAGCTTCTGAAATAAGAACCTAAGATTTTTTGTATTATTTTTATTTTTTTTTACAAATTCAATATGTTACTTACCAAAATTTCAGGTCTCTGCAATGCTTAGTTTTAAAGATCTCCGTGGCCGCGCGGTTTCAATGGCGCGGCCACGTTCATACCCTTATAACTTTTTGACCATAGCTTTGACAAATTTATGGTTTTGGGAGTCTACTTTTACAAATTTTTACAAAATCGTGGCATATTTTTTTTAAAAAAAAAAACGTCATGGCCGCGCGATCGATACGGACACCACCACTTGCCCCGGCCGCCCGAGAAATACATTCCTGCGCAAACCTGCACGCGCTACGAAACGCTAAATTCATAATTATGTTAGCTAGCACTCAGATCCAATTGGTCTCGCGGCGTGAGTTCTGACCGCCAAGCGAGCATCGTTGAGTGAGATCTTTGATAGCTCTTGTGTCGCTGCGACAAATTAGTGGTAAGAGAGTTCTCCCCAGCAGTGTGAACAGCCAGCTGTCGCTATCAATATATGTTTCTTTTACACACAAGATCTATATCTTTTGTTAGTTTCCTCAGCGAAAAATAGTCGATACTTAGCTCATAGCTTACACGTCGGTGGTGAGACAAGTGCCTTAGACGACGCGAAAGTCAAGTGCCTTAGACGACGCGAAAATCCTGTGGATTATATTGACTAGGCCACGACATTCCAATTCCTCGGAAGCATGTAACTCTGCGGTCGCCACGAAGGCCGAACTGCGTATGAGGTCGCGCGGCGAAGGGTGTCATGTTAGCTCGAACATATTCTTCTCGGCGCGTTTGTAGCGCCTTAAGTGGCGATTAAAGTTTCCTGTCTGAAGTGTGTACCTGTACGTGTTGTGTAGTTTCCACATCCATTATTTTACTTACAAAATATCTGAAGTTGTATAGATGTGCTACCATAGATACCCCGCCTGAACAAGTTTTGAGGATATTTTGTGAGGACGTGGCCACTGGCACCGTGCGGTCTCTAGCTTATTTAATTAGTTTCAGGGGTTATCTTCATAAAAACTAATTTAAGTAAGGAAAATGAAATAAAACAACAGAATCATTCTTAAAATTATTCTTATTTTACTCTTATTTCATCTTTTTAGGGTTCCGTACCAAAATGGTAAAAAAAGAACCCATAAGGTGTGACTAAGTCTGTCTGTCTATCACAGCTGGATATCTGAAGAACTAATAAAGCTATGAACTTGAAATTTGGAAAAGTTTTAGATTACGTTTGTTCAACGATTTTGCAAATAAGATAAAAATAAAATTAGGTATATTTTTTTTTTGCAACAGCGACTGAAAGGGATTATTAAAAATTCAAAGTGGGGCTACTAGGTCATATGAAAGAACGCTGTTTACACATTTTCAAACATTTTTCTTCTTTTAAACATTTTTAGGCCGCATGGTTTTCGACTAATGACGAAAAATGTTGAACGATGAATCAGCTACAATTACATTAGTTGTCAAGAGATGGCGCTGATCTAAAACTGCAATATACACTGCATTGACGAATTCTGTGACGACTATAGGCCTCGCCGATGAAAATTTAAAAACATTTCACGTTTTATATGATGGGACGGAAACCTCGGTACGCGAGTTCGACTCGCTCTTGACCGGTTTTTCCTTTCTTTGCCATTCATTTATTATGTACTAGCTGTTTCCCGCGACTTCGTTTGCGTGTATGTTGAAAAATAAAATTATGTCGCTATGTAAGATCGCTGTGAAAAGATATACAAACAGTCAATATCTAGCATTGCTAGACCCCTCTTAGAATAAGGAATTTGGAAGACTGTTAGGCGATTAACACACGGTACCGCGCACTGCCGCGGTCGGCGGTGAAGCGGATCTCATGTCGCATTGGCCTCTAATAAATCCGTTGATGCCTAACACACGTAAACCGCCTTACCGCGCGAGGCGCTGCTACGACATCCATGCCGTGTGATAAAGGCAAGACAGTGACTGTATCCTCTATTCTGTTGAAAATACGGCCAGCCCTAGTAATTTTCGTAATATTCGTAATGAGAAACTTCTGTGTACGATGTTGATGAAAGTCGCTAGACCCCTCTTAGAATAAGGAATTTGGAAAACTGTTAGGCAATTAACGCATAATCTCATGTCGCATTGGCCTCTACTAAATCCGTTGATGGCTAACACACATAAACCGCCTTACCGCGCGGGGCACCGCTACGAAATCCGTGCCGTGTGTAAAGGGCCTTATGCAAGGCACTGGCTGTATCCTCTCTTCTGTTGAAAATGCCGTCCAGCCCTAGAAATTTTTCGTAATATTCGTAATGAGAAACCTCTGTACACGATGTTGATGAAAGTTGCTAGGGTCACGCAATAGAGCTACATAAAGTTGGTCATGGGGATACCAAACAGAAAAGAAGTCTACCCCCGCAACGAATGGAGTAGAGACTCCGTAATCCGCATTAAGACTCCCATTCAGTGTTGCATGATATGTTTTGTTTGTTTAGTTTTTTTTTTCCATTCCCTTTGATTTATCGAATTATATTTTTATTAGCTGTCCCCCGCGGCTTCGTTTCCGTCTACTGGCTACCTATCTAGGAAGATACCTATCTACCTAGCTAGCTACCTACCTACGTAAGTACCTGCCTACATACCACCTACCTACGCACCTACCACCTACCTACCTAATTGCTCTTTTTCAGGGGTGGCCAACATGATTAGGCCCAAGATCTACTCTTTACTGACGAAACCCTGCGCGATCTACCAATTACACACTTCTTAAAGTTTTAAATGAAATAGAATAGTTCAGTATATATCGTATATCCTTTTTAGGGTTCCGAAAAAAAAAGTTTTTTGAACAATATCGTGTGACATATCAAATGAAAGGGCTTACTGTGAGGGTTTTAATTATATTTTTTTCATAATTTTAAAATAAGTGGTTTTGAAGTTATTCAAGAAATTAGACGAAAAATGACCATTCCCCCCCTTATCTCCGAAACTACTGAGCTTAAAATTTTGAAAAAAAATGGAGATAAGTAATAGACCTTTACCTAAAGTTTACAGGAAAACCTATAAGAAGTCTGTAGTGTTAAAAATAACATGTTAAAAATTCGTTCGGAACCCTTTGCACGCGAGTCCGACTCGCACTTGGCTAGTTTTTTTTTTCTTAATTAGCCCGCATTGTGTCACTGCTAGTTAAAGGCCTCCCCCAAATTCTTCCAGGAATTCTTTTCTAGCGCCAGCTCGTACCAGCCCTCACGGTACGCATCCAAGTCGTCTCGCCAACTTTCTTTGGACCGGCCTCGGCGGTCTTCCATGAGGCTGCCAGTGTCTTAATATCTTCTCAAGTGTGCTCGTCAAGAATTTGGGAGAAAGTGGATCGCCCTATTTAACACCCTTTTTGAATGAAGGTCCAACTAGCAATATTGAGTTTTAAGTTAGCGGTGCTATTTTGGTAAATTTTTATTAACCTAACCTATTTATTTATCGTACTATTTATATATTATCTCTATAGATTATTCTAATTTCATTAAGCAAAATTATTTACATAGTTGCGCAGTCTGTTATAAGTATTTATATTTTTATCCTTGCTTGAAGCGATCGACAGGACTACTAGCCGCGATCGACTGCTTGGCCATCCCTGCTCTATTGCAATGTCATCATTTTCTGGGAACTCCTGTGCGGCCGCCGATCGGGCGGGAGACGAAGCGCGACATCCTTTCAATAGCGCCGGTGCACGACTGAGCGATCAGAGAATCGCGCGCGCGAATTTTATTTCGCAGTGCGCGAATAAAAATCCGCACCGCATCATATTTTGTAGCAAATCGCGCGCGGTTTTTATTACGCGCGATTTTTTTTGCAAGTGCGGATACTTGCATAGGATTCAATGTGTTACAGAATTGCGGAAAAAAATTCGCGCGAATAAAAATCGCAGTGCGGGCATGGCCTGAATCACAGGTGGCATTCGACAGCGGAATCCGAGGTGAGTTTCAAATTAAGACCTTTATGTTGTGTGCAATAAAGCTTACTTTGTGATTTTTGTCACTCAGGTGAAGCTCGATATCGAAATAGTAATTTACAGAATAGACTACCTGGTCAGTTCGGTCGGCCCGGCCGCGGCGGCGTCGGCGCAGCGAGCGGGCTCCCTCCCGCCCCGCGTGTCTAGCCTCACCGGCCGGCAGTACGATGGACGACGCGGAGTGTGTAACTTGCTTTCGCCGCTATTCCTCAAAAGTACCCTCGCGCGCTTGCTTGCCGAAGCTTATCTGCTTGCCTTCTTCTTCTTTGTGCTTCTGCAACTGTGAACTTTCTAACTTTCTCCTTCTATTCTTCCAACTGTTTGTGTGTTTGTGTGGACTGACAGTAAACACGTAAGTGGAATAAGACTTTTATTTCTCGACACACCCACTTCAACAGCATTAGTGGAGATTGCGGATGCAGAAAATAAATATCAAACTACCCGCGCTCTTCTCGATAACGGGAGCCAGCATTGCTTTATATCCGAAAAGCTTTGCAAAACCCTCAACATTCCAACGATACAGTCCACTATGAAAGTCATTGTGGTAGGCAACTCCGTGACACAATCCACTCAATTATGTAAAATAAAAATACGATCCAAAGCAAGCTCATGCAACACACACATTAATTGCTTAATTTTGTCTCAAATCACAGCACAATTGCCATCACTAGGCTTCGATCATAACATCGAAATTCCTAATAACATACAACTTGCTGATCCTGACTTTCATTCAAGTCATGAAATTGATTTATTAATAGGTGTCGACAAGTTTTGGGATCTGCTAAATGAGGGCCTAATACGTTTGCTTAAAGGTCCTTATTTGCAAAACACAAAGCTTGGCTGGGTTATATTGGGTTCAGTTCAAAAACAAATAAAACGAAGTTTGAATTCACAAACACAATGTAATTTCACACAAACATTAGATGCGAAACTTAACGTTTTTGGGAACTTGAAGAAATTACCTGTAATGAACCAAACTTGACAAAGGATGAAATCGCATGCGAAAATTTATTTAAAGACACCACTATGCGTGACGATAAAGGTCATTTTTCGGTGCGTATTCCGCTGAGAGAATCAGCTGATGAGCTGCGCGATACGTTTTCTATGGCTGAAAACCGGTTCTTGGCACTCGATCGCAAACTAATCCGAAGCGCGCCGAGTTATGGACAAAATATGTATTGCAATTTTATAAAAGAATATTTAAGTTTAGGACACATGAGCCGTATCACTGAATATCCGCCGCCTTATTATTTCTTGCCCCATGGTAAGAACGTAGTACTAACACAAAACTCAGAGAAGTGTTCGACGCGAGTGCTAACGTTGGGCAAGGTTTTAACCGTATAGTTCGGTACTAGTACCTAAAGGTATTAGCCAAGCAAACCTCCGACGGCTCGGAAGTAGTACCTTTAGGTACAATAGTACCCAACTGATATGGCTTACCGATGTACCTGCGCAGAAGATGAATTCTCAAAGCGCGGGAAATGCTATTGATCAATCGGCACGCTCCACGCACCGTGCTTCTTTTTTCTGTACCGCTATTGGTCGGCAGCTGCCGCCATGTTAGCGCGCGACACGTGTCATGTTAGTCAGCCGCCATACTTCTCATTGAGTGCACGCGTAGCAGGCAAAAGTACACTTAATGGCAATTTCTTTTTATGGTTTAAAATGAGTTCTTTATAAAGGGGGCAACCACTTAAAAGTCGAGCTCGGGAAATAATTTTCATGTACACGAATTTATGAAGAAAGAAGCTCAGGAGTCTTAGAACACAACATTTATAAACGATCGATTTATGAAAATTATTGACCGAACGGCCGAAACTACACACATTTCAAAACGAACAATAACGAGAATTCTTAAAGAGAAGGATCAACATACGAGTGACAACACTACAGGCCCGTCTTTTAGAACGTCGAAAAAGGGTAAATTGAAAAAAACTTATAGTAAATAAACACCTATTTGTTTATTAAATAAATCTTACATTTTAAATAACCTGTATTTTTAATTAAATATATTGTTGACGAAAACTGGTGACCCGATAAAATTGGCACGAAGTGTAATTGTGCGGTGGGGCGTGACTTGCGAGTGAGACGGAACTAACAGCTGCAGTGTATTATAAACCTTATGGTAGCGATCTAAGGTTGATTGTAAATTTAAGCATTCTTTCGTTAATCTTCGGGGCCATACTTTCTCTTCTGCGCGAACGAAGATTCACGACGCGCCTTATCAGTTGGGTACCACTGTACTAAGAGTTACGTCATACGACATCCTTTTTGACGACATTATTTGTTATTGATAAAGTTACTTAAAAAATCTTATGTATGAGCGTTAATTAAAACAATTGGATAAAAAAGTCATATATGATAGCACTAATAATCCTTTCGTATTTAACCCGTAAAATTACTATTTTTCATAATTAAAATCAAAGTGTATAATTTAATAATCGCCATCTACCGTCATCCACATCGTTTTTTTTTTAATTTTTAGGGTGTAGCAAAACGATTATGATAGTCGATATTTTTTTCAAATTTGATATTCCCATTTAATTTAAATGAACGATTATCGTAATACAGTTCTAAAAAATAAATAAAAGTACGTTAAAGGAATGAAAAACAATATGCAATAATGATAAAAATTATTTATGTTTTCTCATGTAATTTAAACAGGTTTTTGGACATTAGGAATAAAACAAACTCAAAAATTAATCGGACCCACGGCTAATTTTGCTAATTGCTTATATAACCTACTCAAAATTCAAATTCAGAATGCGCGCGTGATTAAAAAAATATTTTATTTGATTGAAAATATTGAGAGTTTGTGTAGATATACATTTACGCTAAAAGTACCGGGCATTCTATATCAATAAAAAAAAGCAACTTTATATTGAGTAACGTTGAGTACACTATGGTCAAGTATTGCATCAGGTTGTATTTATTTTATAATCCTTTAAAATTGGTTTGTGTGGATATGTGTATACTTGTTATAGATATGTTCAGAAGTTTTTTTCTCCTGCTGCAAAACGAAGGTGCGAATGCTTTTTGGCAGTATGCACGTAAGTGTGCATGTTTGGGTGTTTGTAGGTAGGTATGTCTATTTCTTTGAACCGCCTGGTAGCTTAAGGCTGCGTTAAAAACAAAATACAATACAACACATCCTCGCATATATCTCTGTGGAAACGCAGCCTAATGACTGGATAGATTTTTCAAATGAGGAGTCATTAGGTTTGTCTTTTAGTGTCGAAATATCATAGGCTCAGTGGCGTAGCTAGCATGGGTGACACCAGGTGTGTACAATGTGTTGTCACCCCACAAATCGACCCCCTCCCAATAATCATGAAGGAATTTGTGTGTTAAGTTGAGCTCGAAAAATGATGCAACCCGCCTAGATAATGTTTGACACCCCGAAAAAAATAGTCAAGGATCGGTTGCATTTCACCCCTACACGGGTTTCACCCCTAGCTACGCTACTGATAGGCTACATGAATTTGTAGTAAACATGGAAACCGTCGGTATGTAAGTAAAGTCGTATTTTTTTCGTGACATTGGCATGTCTACCTAGCCTTTCTCAACTATGTTGGGGTCGGCTTTCAGTTAACCGGATGCAGCAGTAACTGGGCTGTGGAGGTCTGCTAGCGAGTCGCTAGCAGACCTCCACAGCCCAGTTATTGGGTTGTACGATAACCCTCGGATAGATGGTGTCGAAGTTTCTGTTTTCTGACTACCCGTTACTACTGTCAAGATGTTCAAATGACAGCCTGGACCAACGGCAAAGCTTGCTTTCCGAGGCACAGAGAAAATTCAATGGATGATCACCCACCATCGCCCCGACCTCGACATGCGAAACTCAGCTTTAAAGTTCGATGTGTGCCGCTGTTATTATTTAGCTACAAGCCGTACTTAGTTATGTGAAGTATCCAAAAAGGGGCTCAAGATTCCAGAAATGTATCGCACTAAGATGTAGCGAATAACAAAAAATACTTGTATCAAAAAATCCCTAAATAATAGGTCACGCATGTCATGAATGTTCTCAACTCAAACATTTGAAACGATTTTTTTGTGGATTTTTATTTCTCATACCTACTCGTTATTAGCGACCCCGTGTCAGCCACGACAACCATGAAAATGAGAAGCATGTCAAAAATCTAGTAAATATTTGTCGGTGCCATGTCTTACTTGCGTATTAAAATTTATTTCATGTAGGATTTGGCCTAAGTAACCTAAATAATCTATTTTTTCTGTCTTAGTATGCAAAACTAGAAGACAGTTGTCGATGTTCAACATGAACATAATTTTTATCTGTAATTTGCATCGCCGAAAACATAGTCATTAATATTTCGATGCATTTGTATTAGGTATTAATTTGTTAGTTAGCCGTTAGTCTACTGGGCTTTCTAAATAAAAGAACATACCTCCAAACATACATACAAGACGTGTCTGTTTGTTATATCAAAATAACAGCTTTTTTTCTAAATGCATATGAAAATATATGGGTACGACAGCTAAAACAAAAATCTTTTTTAGGGTTCCGTACCCAAAGGGTAACCAACGGAACCCTATTACTAAGCCTCCGCTGTCCGTCCGTCTGCCTGTCAGTGGGCTGTATCTCAAGAACCGTAATAGGTAGACAGTTGAAATTTTCACAGATTGTGTATTTCTATTACCGCTATAACAACAAATAATAAAAATTAAGGTTTATTGTACGGAACCCTTATAGTATGAGAGTCCGACTCGCACTTGGCCGATTTTTTAATGATGTTAGAATGAGTAACTCTTTTTTGAAAGGATTAGGGTTTCGTCCACAAAAATCAAAACCCATGAAAATACTAATAACGCGGGCGAAGCCGCGGGCAGAAACTAGTCAAACATAAAACTCGCAATAATTTTAGTCTCATATTTCTTTTTTCTGAATCACAAGCTCATTCTAAATTTAAATTTCGAATAAAACAAAATTCCGTGCGAAGTTGATCATGGGTCCGATGAGTTACTTGAGTTGTTTTTTTTAATACTCAAAATTTGATGCCCAAAAACCTATTTATATGTAATAAGAAACCATAAATAATTGTTATAATAAGTTCTTATTTTATTTTAAGCCTTAAAAGTATTTTTTCTAGTTACTAAGAATCGATTTATAGAAATCACTCTTTATATTCATCGAGTCGAATGAAATTAAAAAAAAATCGATTAGCGTAATCGATATGGCACAGGCACACCCTAACAATTAAAAAAACAAAATGGTTGAAATTACGGATCTGTGTTTGTAAATTGCATTTAGATCTAGGGTTTTTTTTGTTCTTCATGATATTTAGGTTCTTATTTGTCATACTTTTAATCGTATTTACATGTGAGTGGGTGATATTTGTGTAAAATAAAAACGTAAACAAACACAGTTGGCGCGAAACTTCAACTTTGGAAATCAAAAAACTTAATTTACATTTATCGTTAGATAAATTCGTCAGATAATCAAATAATGAGCAAACCACTACTCCTGTAATGGAGTTTGGATGTCCGAAATCCACAATTTTCATGTTTTTTAGCCTCACACATCGCTGTCATCAAAATTGCAACGTAGATAATCAAGATACGATCGTATTTTTGATTTACTTATGTATGAATAAGGACAAAACGAAGAACGTAAATAGAATGATTATGTCTTGATTTTTCCCTTTTGCATCTTTTTAGTAAGCGATAAGTTTGTTAACTCATATATTTTAGAAAATCTAAGTTGACTACCTTTTTGAGAGGTGAAGTAATTCATATTTAAGACACATTTTTAAGTAGACTGAAGCGATTTGAATGACCTTAACTTGTAATTTCAGATAATTCTCACAAACTTATCGTATAATATAGCTACGGAAACAAATTTTTCATAGTAAATTCGATTGCCGAAATTTGATGTAATTCCTGAATTTGATGACGTAATTCGCAAAATCCCGTCGACTCAGCTGGTGTGTCAAATGTCAAAATCTTGTCGTACAGAGTGGTTAAATGATATACTAATGATATATTGTCGAGATAAAATAAAATCACAACGCCTCATAGATAACTTGTTGGTAGATGAATTAAACACATCGACAAAAAAATTTAAGGCGTAGTGCACAGCAAGAGTCTTTTCCAACAATTTATGATAACTTAATAAGTAAACAACCTTTAAAGTGTCCTCGTAATATTTCTAACTTGAACATAGTTTTAGACCAGCGCAATATAATTAGATTAGAAAATTCCGAATCATTCTCATTTGACCAAAAGCATCCTATGTTGTTATGCGGTCGACATAGATTCACGCGTTTTTTATTCGAATATAAACATAGGGTACTATTACATGCGGGGCCCCAATTGTTACACGCTACGATAAGAGAATCTTGGTGGCCACTCAGAGGGCGGAATTTAGCGAAACAAGTAGTGCATACCTGTGTGAGATGTGTTCGTATGAAAGCCAAACCTTTGAACATTCAAATGGGTAACTTATCACCCGAAAGATTGATACCCGGGTATCCATTCATGTGCTGTGGGGTCGACTATGCAGGACCATTGCTTATGTTGAACCGTTCGGGAAGGGGGGAAAAGTTAATAAAATGCTACATATGGTTCGTGTGTTTTAAAACGCGCGCGGTACACTTAGAAATGGTGTGAAGCATATTTATTAGCATTAAAGCCAGACGAGGTAAACCTTTGCAGATCTATTCTGATAACGGTACAACATTTGTAGGGGCTTTAAAGGAATTTGCTAAATTTCTAACAGATAATGAGAGTGACATCCGGGATTATGCTTCTAATAACTTAATTACATTCACTTTCATTCCGCCGTATTCGCCTCATTTTGGTGGTTTGTGGGAGGCAGGCATCAAGTCCTGTAAATTCCATTTAACTCGTGTAGTAGGGAATGCACATTTGACTTACGAGGAACTTAGTACTGTGTTGGCACAAATCGAGGCTGTCCTCAACTCCCGACCCATGTTCCCTTTGTCGTCCGACTCCTGTGACTTTTTCCCTCTAACTCCCGCTCACTTCCTGATTGGCCGACCGCTCACTGCACCCGCTAGTCAAGACTTCACCACAGCGGCTACGCAGCGTCTCCGTCGATACGATCGTGTGGAGCAGATGCGTCAGAACTTCGGGAGCCGATGGTCTCAGGAATATGTTTCTGAACTCCAGAAAAGAACCAAATGGCAGACCAACCAGGACACTATTGCTCCTAACACACTCTTGCTCGTGAAGGAAGACAACTTAATCTAATCTAATCTAATACCTTTAAACGAGCAATTCTTGTAAATATGTATGTATATATATATAATCTGAATATCGGAATCGGCTCTAACAATTTTCATGAAATGTGGTATGCAGGGGGTTTCGGGAGCAATAAATCGATCTAGCTAGGTTTCAGTTTTAGAAACGTCGTAAAAAAAAGAACCAGGTCATCCAGGTACTTTCCATTATATGTGTCATCGGAAAATGGCAAACTTCGTAAGGTAATAAAATAACTTGAGAGATTGTAAACTATCGTTAAACTGTCAACTGAACATTACGAATGCTTTTCTTTTTTAAGCCGAATGTACAGTCAACAAAGCTACTGGGTATACAGCCAAAAATATTGATTTTTCCACTGCACTGCCAATATTTATTTCTAATGTGTGCATTATAACTTTTTAAGCTTATGACATACTTACAGGTGTGGTGTACAATCATTTTCAACTAAGCACACTCACAACATTGTTTAAAAGTAGTTGGAAATTAGCTGCCGGCATACCAAATATCTTTGTTGACTGTACATTCATAACAAAAATTAGTTATACCTAAAATTACACACACAAAGTAAACAACTTCTCGGAATGAATTCGAGAAATTATAAACTATCAAATTTTTAGCATTCTCAATGTTCAGTTGACAATTTATCGAAAGTTTACAATCTCTCAATTCATTTTATAATCTTACGGAGTTTGCCATTTTCCGGTGACATCATACCGGCTACCTGCTAGCTTGGGACGACGGCCAATTTACAGTTACCACTTTTCTTAAAGTCTCAGTGCTGTTATATTCTATTAAACTTCGGTGCATCACGTGGTGTTTAATAGACCCCAGCAACACAAAAATCGTTGTAAATGTCTCAAAAATTGCGCTGCTGTGTCGGGGCTTTCAGTAGCTGGATTTAAAACGTTCCCAAACTGCATGGTGACAATAATGGTTTAGATATGAAATCGCCCACGTAGAAAATACACGTACCCTAAGTGCGTTGAGTTCCAACAAACCCCACGTAGTTCGGGACGTTATTCTGAGAAGTTGTTAACTTTTTGTATATAATTTTAGGTATAACTAATTTTATTATGAATGAACAGTCAACAATGCCATTTGGTATGCAGGCAGCTGTAGTAGTTGCAAGTGCAACTACTTTTAAACAATATTGTGAGTGTGCTTAGTTGACAATGATTGTACACCACACCTGTAAGTATGTCATAAGCTTAAAAAGTTATAATGCACACATTATAACTTACAATCAATATTTTTGGCTGTATACCCAGAAGCTTTGTTGACTGTACATTCGGCTTAAAAAAGAAAAGCATTCGTAATGTTCAGTTGACAATTTAACGATAGTTTACAATCTCTCAAGTTATTTTATAACCTTACGAAGTTTGTCATTTTCCGGTGACACATATAATGGAAAGTACCTGGATGACCTGGTTTTTATTTATTTATTTAAATTAAGTTCACCCGCATCACATACATTGCACAATAATTAAAAAAAAGCTCCATAACAATATTTCTAATGCACATGACAATTAAGGCGTACATAGCGCTCACCAGAACTATAGTGCTTGCTGCCTTGAAATAATAAGATTTATAACAATTTTTTAACAAAGCTTTCTATTATAACTAAAAGTAAAACACAATTTGTTACAAGAATTATTGCAAAAAAGAGTAAATTATACAATTGAAATAAAAAATTAAAACAGAATTATAAAATGTCAAACAATTAAAATAAAATAAAATCATTATCATATAAAATAAAATTAATTCAATTAAATCATTAAATTATAATCGATGCTTTGGGTAGAAATAAACGTCAATAAAAACAAAATAATAAAATAAATTAAAATAAAATCAAATCAACAAATACTATCAACAAATTACTGAGAACAACCTGGCAAAGATAGTGTGATCTTTTTCCGAAACCGCGGTAGCTTGTCACTGAATATGTCTAACTCAGGCATGTTCAAGACTGCATTGTTATATTCACTGCACATTCTTGCAATGGGAGACTGCAAGCCTAGGTTGGTTTTGACACACGACGTGTCAAAAACCTGTTTATTTTTTTTGGCCCGTGGGTAAGTTCTTGGAACCATTAAGGAAACGCTTTGCAAAAGGTAACTGCATTGATAATTCCCATTGATAACTTTATGGAGGAAGCATAAATCTAAGAGACGTCTACGATCGCGAAGGGTAACCATTTTAAATTTCTTCAAACGTTCTGTGTATGGTTTTCTGTGTGAAAAACCCTTCGTAGAGAAAGCAAGGTGTCTTGTGAAGGCTCTTTGTATGCTTTCCACACGTTGTGAGTGGACTGCATAAAAAGGGCTCCACACACTGCTTGCATATTCAAGATTGATGCGTACTAGTACATTATAAAGTAACACTTTGGTCTTCTCGAGTTTAAAACCTCAGGAGTTACGCCTTAAAAATCCTAGCATCTGGGCGGACCTTGTCACTGCCTTATCGATGTGCGAGGTAAACTTCAGCCTGCTGTCAACAATCACATCGAGATCTCGAATTTCATACACTTGGTCCAGTATTACGCCACCAATGTCATACTTTGTGTGAACTGGTGTTTTTTTCCTAATGAATGATATGTGCTGACATTTTTTAACATTTAGACTCATACCGTTAATGTCACACCAACGCTGAATATTATCCAAGTCATCTTGAATTAAATCAGCGTCAGTTTGGGAGTTTATCACTTTATATATTTTAAGATGATCAGCAAACAGGAAAAATTCTACTATATCGTATGTGATTGGTTAAATCGTTGATGAAGATGAGGAACAACAACGGCCCTAAGTGAGATCCCTGCGGGACTCCTGAGTGCGCGTAATATACCTCAGATCTAAAGCTGCCTATCACTACATATTGAGGTCTTTTTGATAAATATGATTTAAACCACTCCAGCAATTCACCTCCGATACCAAACCATCTCAGTTTTTCAACTAGTATGGGGTGATTTACTTTGTCAAAGGCGCTGCTGAGTGTATATCGCGTCTGTCTGCATACCCTTGTCAACCTCACGTGATACTTCAGAAACAAAGGGTACCAGATTAGTCACCGTTGAACGTCCACGTCTGAAGCCATGCTGATAATCCGAGATGCTGGAATCCACCATTTGTGAAATAATGGGGCATAACATTGATTCAAACAGTTTGAAAAAACATGAAAGGATCGAAATGAGGCGGTAATTAACTGCGCTGCCCGGATCACCTTCTTAAATATGGGAACTATACGAGCTTTCTTCCATTCTTCAGGGAATTTGCCCTCCTTCAAGGACCGGTTAAATATCAGCATTAAAGGAAGCGCAAGAGCCGAACTGCATCTTTTAACAAATACTAGTGGGATAAGGTCAGGTCCAGCACCCTTAGTTGGATCAACTTTTATAATTGCCCTGAAAACATCGGATTCATCAAATTTTACACTTGAAATGAAGTTAGAAGTTCCCCATTGGGATTCATAGCTAAACGATTGCGAACAATGAGTATGAGAATGTATGGGCTGCGATGTTTTAGGGATGTCATTTTCTATTTTGGTTTTGTATCTGGAATAGCATTCATAATAAAGCTTGTGAGAGCGAGAGCGTAGCAGTTGATACTCGATTTCATCTCTAGGATTAACAAATCTCTTATATCTCTTTCGAATGTTTTCCTATTCAGATAAAAGTCTAATTAACGAATTACTAAACCACGGAGGGAATTTAGCTCTAGCAGTTGCCGTTTTAGGGACTAACTTTTCGATGACAGTTCCAAGAATACTGTAAAACTCCGCGACCATACTATCAACATCGTTGCAGCTCAGAATTCGTTCTTGCCATTCTACACTCTTTAGCTCACCGACGATATCTTTATAGTTTGCTTTGAAGAAGTTATTTTTTTTGTCAGGTCTCAAACGCAGGCAAGTGAGATTGCTGTATACAATGTTAAGCAATAAATTAGGATGGTTTGGGTAGCATTTGCTAAGGATATTCAAAGGTCTTGTAACATAGGCGCCAGGCAAACTTGTAATAAATCTTTTTTTTTACGACTTTTCTAAAAATTAAACCTAGCTAGATCGATTTATCGCTCCTGAAACCCCCTGCATACAACATTTCATGAAAATTGTTGGAGCCGATTCCGATATTCAGATTATATATACATATACATACATATTTACAAGAATTACTCGTTTAAAGGTATTAGATTAGATTAGATACTAATACACTACACTATGCCACACGTTTATCTCTGAGTATATAAGAGAGGCTTGGCGGCCCCGGGATCTTACTTACTCTGTTACGTAAATCGATCATCAAACAAAAATTCTAATTACCTGAATTATCACTATCACAATACAGTGTTGCTAGTTGTGAGGAAAATACGCCCACATTGTTTTCAATTTTGTTCTTATTTTTGTTTATAAAAAAGTAGTTTTAGAAATACCTATTTCCTATGCTATTGAATATGATATAATACCAGGTGCACACTATAGTTCGTCTAGTACATGCTAGCTGGACAAAATTCAAAACCCACGAGCCTCTGATTCCACGAATTTTAATGCACATGAAGTCGCGTGAGCGCAACTCCAGTATATAAGAAAAAATGTCAGTAAACTGATTATAAATTATCATTTGCAATTTTAGCATTCCACGCGAATACTTGCGAAATTGATTTTAAAAGTTTTGTATTAATAATTTAGTGATGGTTATTGGTGTTAAAGGTACATCCTATCATCATACAAAATATGTTGGCAAGTTTACTACGTTTTTTATTGTTTTACATAAAATTTTAAGTTTGAAACTTTTTCCCCATTTTCTTATTTATTTTGGATACGGAAAGCATTGCCAATGCATGGTTTGACCTAAAACTTAATAAGAGTCGGTGACAGTGAAAGCAGCAGTCACAGGAGTTTAACAAAGAAAGAGGCTTTGGCATATTATGTGGACTCAAAATCTTCAAGCAACACCTACAAGACGCGTAAATGGAGTATGAAAACTGGGCATAAAGTATTTCCATCAATTTATAGTCCTAGGAACGCTAAGATACGCCAGTCTTAGTCAGCTTTGGACCTTGCAAAAATTCCTAACTCTGTTTTATTCTTGAATTGTGTATTTGATCTTCGCTCTTCTTATTATATCAAAAAAATAAACATTTTCCATCAAACGGGGCATTGCAATATGTAAAGTTTAGGTAAAACTAATTTATTTTATCATAATTAAACATTTTCGCCCTGAGGAATGTCGTCAAAAAAATAAATACAAAATTTTGAAAATCGTTACTTTAGTCATGTTTTTTTATTAAGTCAGACGTGGCCTGTTAATTAAAATTATATCCAATACAATTAAGTTACATATTGCCTGATCCGCTATCACAAAAAAAACTTGAATAAATGAATTGGGAAAACAGATACGTAATGTTCGATTTTTATGGTTGGCTTAAGAGGGGACTCTAGTCAGTAACTCTTGGGCCTTTCTCCATACAGACGCATTCCAATATTTTCTTCGTGGATAATGCTGAAAATGTGCCTCTATCATTTTCTTTTTTCCAAAAAGTTATTTCTTAAAGGATATGACAATCCAAAAACCCGAAAAAAACAGCCTGGTTTTACCGCCATGTTCAGACGACTGTCCGACAAATTTGATAAGTTTTTAACAAAATAGAAAATAATAGAAGCATAGATATAGTCTTCTTCTAAATTTGATGTATTATTTTTTTAGATCAGTCCAGTTTAGAAGAAGAAAACAGCGGAATACAAATCGTCTATTGGTCAAGGTGTTTATAGGTAAAATCATATCATATCATACAAAAAAATATAATTCTTTAATAAAACAGGATACTAGTACGGATTAAAAACTGACCTGCCTACTGCGAAAAACTCTACAATATTATTTCCCACCGAGTTATTATTGAAATTAGATGTAATATTAAAAAATAAACAAACATCACACAAATATTATATTTGTGGAGCTACCCCAAAAGTTATGAATGATATTTCTAGGGATTATATAGTGAACAGGGACAACCTTAGTTTTGGTTTATACATTGCATGCTTGGATTTTTTGTTTTGAATGTTTGCTTCATATAAACTCTAGATATAAAAAATGGCAGCTACGAGACCCAGGTGATAAGGCAAATATGAAGCAACGTTCTAGCAACATTCAGAACCGATTCTAAACTTAAATGGGCTTAAAATTATTGTTGAAACCAAAGTTTGGAAATACAAACGATGGAAATACTGCCCGTAGATGTTTTGAAAATCCTGAACTTAGTGGTAATTAATTGTAACACTATACTCCGAACCTTAGCTTCCGGTTACGATATTATCATCGAGAAACTTAATTAAATCTTTTTATCTGATCCTTTAATAAACAGCCTAAGACAGGTTCCCAAAAAAACACAGTTAGTCTGCCTGCAGTGTTAGATTAATAATAACCCCTACTTAAAATCCAATTCAAATTCCTAGACCCAATGTTGACATGTAGCTGCAGGACCTTTACTGCTGATGATTCGTCAGAAGACGAAGAAATAAGCGATAACGAGAATTAGTATAATTATTCAAGTTGTTAAAAAATCGAGTATTGGTCATCATCTAAAAAGTCGCCCAAAAAAACAATTTTTTGAGCTTTGCTTTTCACGCTTATAAATAACTAAGCTAAAATCTGTTATATGCAGGGATGCGCCTACGGTGCGGCGCGAGGGCACCCCCCCCCCCGCCTGTGGTCACTGCGATTCTTTCCTTTCTGCCCACTGCTTCCGTCCGACCGCTTAGTTCGTACTATCTTCTATAACTTAGTAGTACTATCTTATGGAAATCTGACAGTTCAACTGTCAAGTTACTGAATACAATTGAAAGTCGAACTTTATGTTTGCATAAAGAGGTTAGAAATGTCTGAGAAAAGTTTTGGAAAATAAAATATCAGCTGTTTAATTGAAAACACGCGCGGGGCATAAGTAAAACCTGCGCGGCCGGCCGGCCGACGCTCTCCGGATGACACCAGAGGGTGTTCTAATAGATAGGATAATCAACAAATTTAGAGCAGTGGTGGCCGGGTGGTAATGGCTTCGACTTACGAGTTGTAGGTCGCGGGTTCAAACCCAGCCAGGCACATTACTTTGTGTAATTTATTTCATTACCAGTGCTCTCAAAACGATGAAGGAAAACAACGGTGAGGAAACCGGCATGTCCTAGATCCAAAAATTCGAAGACATGTGACATTCACCAACACGCATTGGGCCCGCGTGGTGGATTACGGCCCATTCCCTCTCCTAGAGAGGAGCCTGAGTCCCAACAGTGGCAACATTATAAGGCCGACTATGCTATTCAACAAATTTATGCGTAGTGAAAATATTGATAAAACATTTTCTTTTTGTCATAAATTTTTACTTTGTATTCTAACAACTCCTCAAATTTCTTGCAGATAATTTTTAACACCTTGTACTAATACTAATTATATCTAATTTACTACGTTTTGTACACTTAGTTAATTATATGCAATTAGTAAATTTATGAGTTATTTTTATTGCTGAATATATCTAATTAACTAAATGATAGTTACTTACTTAGTTCATTAGATTAAGTACAAAAAATAGAGAGCTATCGCTAATTTTTACCTGCTAGACCGTTTTTGTGCAAATTGGTCATCGTTGTTAGTTTTCGTGCTATTTTCATAATGTACAAGGTGAATATGAAAGTGTGCGTGGATGGCCAAATCCGAAACTACGAGGAATATCGAAGAACACTGAAAAGAGTCGCAAGCCCGATTTTGATGAAAACAAAATAACTAACAAGTGTGTTAGTTATTTTGTACAGAACTTTTCAGCCACCCCTAAAATGTTACCGGTTTCAAGAATCTAACTTGGCTTTAGGTTTTTGTATTAATCTTTGTAGATAAGATACTGGTTTTCGTTTTTACATATTTTCTGGGTAACGGTCTAGTAATGGTATCACTGAAAGTTATATTTGTGTGCGTTTGAGGAACGTAGACACTTTCGGCTCACGCGCACAAAGAAAATTAAGTGGACACACGATATCGATCGTGTTTTGTTGTAGACGCGGTTTTAATGCGTTATTAATCTAAGATCAAAACATCTATTCAACAAGAGACAACTTGCGAAAGCCAGAGTACCCGTTTTCGGTGGTATTTTCACCCCTCTGGGATAGTTATAAATATCATTCCTACTGTTCCGAGAGTCGAGACTTTTTCTTAAGAAATTTTCTCCTCTTTTCGAATTTTCAATAAATTTCGAAAATATTGATCAGGTTATGAGAAATTTGCAAAAGATCAAACCCTTCTTTCGTTTTTCAGTAAATTGTTTATAACTTTTTCATTCATATTTTTCCGAGACTGCTGAAAAAAGTTGACCAAAAAAGCACATGTTGACTAGACTAAATTAACCTAAAAGAAACTTTCTTATTCCACACTGCCGATATCGTCGCCTATTGTACTTATGTGTTGTAATAAAAAAAATGATGCTATAATTTTTTTAGAAAACTTTGCTGTTTCTCAACTAGTCCCTTCTCTGTTTACGCAGCAAGTCCGCTAAACATGGACACTATTGACGTAGACAATAGATCAGTGTACGTCGGCAACGTGGACTACGCAGCCACTCCTAAGGATCTGGAAGAGCACTTCCACGGATGTGGACCTATTAATAGGTATGTAAGAAGTTGCTCCTTCATCTATGAACACTTAGGGCGAAAACGGCTTGTCAGCTTCATCATTGCTTAGGGGCCGTCTCCACGAGCGAGAGTATCGCGACGATATTATCGTCGTAACACGAATTCCTATAATAAATCTATGAACGTGTCTCCACACAGCTATATAATCGCGGCGATTCGACGAGTGAAAAAACGTCAACTCGCCGCGATTCTCTCGCTCTTGGAGACGGCCCCAGGAATATTGATGCTGACATCTCTTGACAACTCAGTTGATGAGATGAGATGTGCTGATTGTGCTCAGTTGGTAAATTTAGTCCTTAGCGTCTAAATAAACAGACTGGCTGCATTACAACTGCACTCTAAGTGCAAAAAGCAGTTTGGATGTCGTTTGTGTGCAAGTTTTTTACGTGTTATCGTGTTAGCGGAAACTTTAATTGGTATTTAATTGGTATTTATGTGGAGATTTTAATGTAAATATTTTAGATGTTACTCCATTAAGTATCAGACTTCTGAATTTATTTAAGTCTTATAACTTGGTTAACTTGTTTTATGAACCTACTAGGATCACGGCATCTTCTTCGACTTGTCTAGATAATATCTTTTGTAATTGTGATGCCGAAAATAAATTAGTGTTAAGTGACTTAACGTCTGACCACTGTGGCCTATTAATTGGCTTACCTATGCCGCTAAGTAAAAATCTGCATAAAATTAAATGCAGGCCTTATACAGCTAGTCGTTGCAGTAAGTTCAAAAATAATATAGCTAATAAAATTACACCGTCTTTGATAGAACACGAGGATCCAAATAAAATTTATGGAGCTCTTTTGGATGTTGTGCAAAAAGAATATCAATCCACTTTGAAGACAAAAACCATAAACATTAAAGGTACCTCTGTTGGTTTCAACCAATGGGCTACTTACTGCAGGTATATATAAAAGTAGAGCGAAATTATATGAGTTACCTATATGGTTTTTAAAAATACAGGTTTGATATCCTTTTTTTAGAGTATGTTAAAAATATTCTAAATTAAATAAAAAGATTTGCGTTGTTGCTAAATCAAAATTTTTAAGTGAGAAATTTAAATAATAAAGTAAAAGCCACTTGGCAAATCATTAACAATGAAACAGGCAAATCGGTTAAACGAGACAATCAGTTAGAGATTATAGTCGATAGCAAATTAGTGACTGATGCTGCAGTCGTAGCTCAGGCATTTAATGAGTTTTTTTTCAATATTCCTATAACTACAACTCGCTCCTTAAATTCATCCTCTTGTAAAGCTGAGAACCTGTTGCGTAGTAGTGTGCCTAAGTGTAATCAATTATTTAGTTTTGAGCACGTTACACCAAGTGATGTAGTTGACGTTTTCAAAACACTTAAATCTTAAAACACAGGTGACTTCTGGGGCATTTCAATAAAACTTTTGAGTAATATAGCTAGACATAGCATTTATTAAACGTTACAGCCGGGCAGGGAGCTATCCCTGCCCGGCTGTAACGTTTAATAAATGCCTGGATTTAGGAACGTTTGCTGATCTAATGAAGAGTAGTAAAGTCATACCTTTATTTAAATCAGGTAATAAAAATGACATAGGCAACTTCCGGCCTATCTCCATCTTATCTGCTTTTAGCAAAATATTCGAAAAGTTAATACTCAAGCAGTTGTTAATACATTTTAATTTAAATAGACTACTCCGTAATGAACAGTACGGCTTTACAAAAGGTCGTTCGACTACAGATGCGGGTGTCGCTCTCCTAAAACATATATTTAACGCATGGGAGAACTCGCAGAATGCAATTGGAGCTTTCTGTGAAACGCTTTTGCGTAAACTACGTCACTACGGTCTCCAAAGCGAAGCTCTTAACGTAATTGATTCATATTTACATAATAGGTTCCAATGTGTTGATGTCAATGGTGTGAAATCTTCCGGGCTACCAGTGTATTTAGGTGTGCCTCAAGGCGCAATACTGGGTCCCTTCTTGTTTCTGGTGTACATAAACGATCTACCATTCTTCTTAAGGGGTATCTGTGACGTAGTATTGTTTGCGGACGATACCTCTCTTATGTTTAAAGTAGATAGGAATAGACAAGATTTCGATAACGTAAACAACGCTCTTTCAATGATCACGGATTGGTTTACGACAAACAATTTAGTTCTAAATGCCGAAAAAACGAAATGTATAAAATTTTCCTTGCCTAATGTTAGAAATTTAGGACCCAATGTAATCTTAAGTGACGAGGTGCTTGAAACTGTAGACACGGCAGTATTTTTGGGCATAACTGTTGATTCCAAACTACAATGGGGCCCACATATATCAAGCCTATCGGGAAGGCTCAGCTCTGCCGCATACGCCGTCAGGAAACTAAGACAATTTACTGATGTTGACACAGCTCGGTTAATCTATTTTAGTTATTTCCATAGCGTTATGTCCTACGGTATTCTATTGTGGGGAAAAGCTGCTGATATACAAAATATATTTGTCTTACAAAAACGTGCCGTGCGAGCAATATATCAGCTAGGGTCAAGAGTTTCATTAAGAGAAATTTTCAAAGAGATTGGAATTCTCACGGTAGCATCTCAATTTATTTTTGCAAACATTTTATATATTAGGCAAAATATATATTTATACAGTAAAACGAGCGACAACCACAACTTTAACACCAGAAACAAGCACAAGCTACATGCTCCTTCCCACCGACTTTGTAAAGTCCACGACTCATTTGTGGGGCTCGGTATCCGTTTATACAATAAGCTTCCACGTTCTTTTCTTGACCTGCCTTTTAACTCATTTAAAGCTCAAGTTAAATCTAACCTCTGTTTGAAGGCATACTATTCTATTAATGATTATTTAGACGTTAAGAATAGTTGGTCGCTGTGTTAAACGCAAGACAATGTCATCATTATCATGTTCTTTCTCTTTAAGTAATTAGCTTATGACAGATTATTTGTGTTCATATATTTTTTTTTTGTTTTTATTTTATGCAAATTTTAATTTTTTTATATATCTGACTATGTAGGTCAATTCGTTATTTTTTTTAATATTCATTTCTATCATTATCCGTATCATAGTGTGCTAGCTAACAAGTAAATTTCGTGTCATGTATAATTACTTAGTATACTTTTATATAGATTCAAGTTCTTAAATTTTGCCTGCTGACATTAAACAATTACGAATCCTCCAGTTTAAAAAGAAACTACATTCATTATTAATAGACAAATGTTATTATGATGTCAAAGATTACTTGTGTGACAAAAATATTGTATTCCAATGACAAGAAAGGAAAAATAAGTATCATTTTCTCCCACATATGTTGTTGTTGTTGTTTAATATTTAGGTAAGAATATAATTTGCAATGTTGTAATAATGAATTATGACTAATGTGACTTTGAATTGAATTTGTATGTATTTATAATTTGGAATATTTTAATAATGTATCGAGACTAATATCACTAATTGTGTTTTAACTTCTGATTTGTATTTTATTATTGTATGCGTTAACGGCGGGACATAGCTGAACTTATTTTAATTATTTAAGAACTGTATATATGGTGTATACCTATAGTCCACAATAAAGATGATTTGATTTGATTTAAAACGTAACAGACAGATGTGTTGCTGGGGAGTTTGTTGGCCACTTCTTCTCCACAGCTAAAACACTAGGAAGTGGTGACGGGCGGTAAAACTTGACGTTTAAAAAGTGCTGGCTCTCAGCCTAATTTGAATAAACGACTTTTGATTTAGATTTTGATTTTTTTTCTATCTTGTTTTTCATTTTTTAGTTCATTTTTAGACATGGCAGGCGTGTTTTTTAATTTTTCTAATTATTTGTTTTTCATTTCATACATTTTAGTGATAAAACGATATTTTTATTGAATAAGTAATGCGAAACTAAATAGATTTTTGATTGGTACCACATTAATACTAAGTTCTCAGAGGTGATTTAATACATAAAGAGACTTTTTATAACGTAGCTCGTAGATAAGCTTACGTGGATTTAAAAAACCAATTGCCAAATCTTCTAGCTATCACACGCGTCTAAGTGCGCATAAGCTTAGCCCTTGGTATACATGGAAGAGCCCAGATCTACGACGACTCTGGACAAAACCGTTCCTTTCAGCTTGTGAAATATAATAGCCTGACATAATCTGGGTGGTAGCATACGCCGCTCGACTTTACCATGACCAAGTTACATCAGCTTCCATTCAGTTCCCACCACTCGTCGTGCACTCGCACATCATCATAGGGTTTCCAACGATGGTCATTTGTCACTGGGACTTCACTCGAACTATCGTTCATGACGAATGTTACCGATGTGGTCTGTAAACGAGTCGAATCGCCACCGCCGTTGTGTTTGCAGTTGAGACTGAGGTGGATTTCACCTAACTGAGGCAACGTATGGACCGTGCTTCTGGCATTAGTTATATAGCAGTTCCATGCGGAATGTTTGGCATTGAGATCGTCTACTCATATAACGGAGTTATGAAATGAGATTGTACCAGCATTAATGCCGCCACAAGGAAAACCAACGTAGCGAAATCTACATCGCAACAAAACAAAACGCAATGCTATCTATTCTAATAGCAGAAATACTAACGAAATCCTGCATCACGGTATCAGAGTTCTTCGTGCTTTTTGAACATAATATACAACAGTCTGAATATCTACTATTGGGCAGTTGCCCTCCCTTTTCAATGGTGGTTTGCGGGACTTTACACTCTGTTCCGCATACCTCTATACTGGTGACATTGAACGTCAGCAACTACTTCATCATGACGTCAGCATCACTTCTACTCATCGTGACTTCAAGCTCTCGAGCGGCGAGTCATACAGCCAGCCAGTACCCATGGCTTCTATGGGTATCCTGACCACCAGCATGCAGTGGACGCACATTCCTTGTCAGCATCCTCAGTCTCTATCATCACCCTCAACCTAGTCAGTCTCTATCATCAATCAGCGACCTTGGCTTCCGCATACCTCTGTAGGATTGTCTGTCATGGGAAACGAAGCCTAGGGTAGATGGTAATAAGCCGAAACGATTGTGATCGGTTGTGATGCCAAGTCACACCCAGCTCACAGGCACAGAACTAATATTTTATCTTTGTTACAATAAAGCAACAAAACAGTAATATTATACAAATTAAAACTTAGTCTTATTTTACCTAACTTACACCGTACCTACATTCTGATTAAAATGTCTATCTTTACAGCGCTCACATTGGTTATTTGGTTTTCAAATTTTCCTCCAGTCACACTGAACACCTTGCTATAACTTGGTCCCTTCATATTATGTATATTCAGACTCATCATTGAAATTCTCAAATCCTCACTTAAAGGTTAAAACCAGCCAAGTAAGTGCGTGTCCGATTCGGACACGAAGGGTTCCGTACCATAAACCTTAATTTTTATTATTTGTTGTTACAGCGGCAATGTTTGGGAACGATTTAAATCCAGCTACTGAAATCCCTGAAACAGCAGCGCAATTTTTGAGACATTTACAACGATTTTAGTGTTGCTGGGGTCTACTAAACACCACGTGGTGCACCGAAGGTTAGTAGAATATAACAGTACTGAGACTTTAAGAAAAGTGGTAACTGTAAATTGGCCGTCGTCCCAAGCTAGCAGGTAGCAGGTATGATGTCACCGGAAAATGGCAAACTCCGTAAGATTATAAAATGATTTGAGAGATTGTAAACTTTCGATAAATTGTCAACTGAACATTGAGAATGCTTTTTTACGCATCAAAATTTGATAGTTTATGATTTCTCGAATTCATTCCGAGAAGTTGTTTACTTTGTGTGTGTAATTTTAGGTATAACTAATTTTTATTATGAATGTACAGTCAACAAATAGTATTTGGTATGCAGGCAGTTGACTTGCAACTACTTTTAAACAATGTTGTGAGTGTGCTTAGTTGACAATGATTGTACACCACACCTGTAAGTATGTCATAAGCTTAAAAAGTTATAATGCACACATTAGAAATAAATATTCGCAATGCAGTGGAAAAATCAATATTTTTGGCTGTATACCAAGAAGATTTGTTGACTGTACATTCGGCTTAAAAATAGAAAAGCATTCTTAATGTTCAGTTGTCAATTTAACGATAGTTTATAATCTCTCATGTTATTTTATAACCTGATGAAGTTTGCCATTTTCCGGTGACACATAATAATGGAAAGTACCTGGATGACCTGGTTCTTTTTTTACGACTTTTCTAACTGAAACCTAGCTAGATCGATTTATCGCTTCCGAAACCCCCTGCATACCACATTTCATGAAAATTGTTGGAGCCGATTCCGATATTCAGATTATATATACATACATATTTACAAGAATTGCTCGTTTAAAGGTGAGAGGCTTAGCGGCCCCGGGATCTTACTTATTCTGTTACGTAAATCGATCATCAAACAAAAATTCTAATTATCTGAATTATCACTATCACAATACAGTGTTGCTAGTTGTGAGGAAAAAACGCCCACATTGTTTTCAATTGTGTTCTTATTTTTGTTTACAAAAAGTGGTTTTTGAAATACCTGCTTCCTACGCTATTGAATACGATATAATACCAGGTGCACACTGTAGTTTATCTAGTATATGCTAGCTGGACAAAATTTAAAACCCACGAACCTCTGATTCCACGAATTTTAATGCACTTGAAGTCGCGCTCATTAAGGGTCGCTACCTGCCCTTAATGAGCGCAACTCCAGTATATAAGAAAAAATGTAAGTAAACTGATTATAAATTATCATTTGCAATTTCGGCATTCCACGCGAATACTTGCGAAATTGATTTTAAAAGTTTTGTATTAATAATTTAGTGATGGTTATTGGTGTTAAAGGTACGTCCTATCTTATTTTACAAAATATGTTGGCAAGTTACAACTACGTTTTTTATTGTTTTACATAAAATTTTAAGTTTGTCACTTTTTCCCCATTTTCTTATTTATTTTGGACACGGAAAGCATTGCTAACGCATGTTTTGACCTAAAACTTAATAAGAGTCGGTGACAGTGAAAGCAGCAGTCACAGGAGTTTAACAAAGAAAGAGGCTTTGGCATATTATGTGGACTCAAAATCTTCAAGCAACACCTACAAGACGCGTAAATGGAGTATGAAAGCTGGGCATAAAGTATTTCCATCAATTTATAGTACTAGGAACGCTAAGATACGCCAGTCTTAGTCAGCTTTGGACCTTGCAAAAATTCCTAACTCTGTTTTATTCTTGAATTGTGTATTTGATCTTCGCTCTTCTTATAATATCAAAAAAATAAACATTTTCCATCAAACGGGTCATTGCAATATGTAAGGTTTAGGTAAAACTAATTTATTTTATCATAATTAAACATTTTCGCCCTGAGGAATGTCGTCAAAAAAATAAATACAAAATTTTGAAAATCGTTACTTTAGTCATGTTTTTTTTATTAAGTCAGACGTGGCCTGTTAATTAAAATTATATCCAATACAATTAAGTTACATATTGCCTGATCCGCTATCACAAAAAAAAAACTTGAACAAAAATAAGTTGGGAAAGCAGATAGGTAATGTTCGATTTTATGGGTCTTTCTCCATACAGACGCATTCCACTGTTCTCTTCGTGGATAATGCTGAAAATGTGCCTCTATCATTTTCTTTTTCAAAAAGTTATTACTCAAAGGATTATGACAATCCAAAAACCCGAAAAAAACAGCCTGGTTTTACCGCCATGTTCAGACGACTGTCAGACAAATTTGATAAGTTTTTAACAAAATAGAAAATAATAGAAGCACAGATATAGTCTTCTTCTAAATTTTGATGTATTATTTTTTTAGGGTTCACCCTTGTTTGGTATAACAACGTTTTATTGAAAATCGCTCCAGCTAATTTTAGTTCCAATAAAGTCATTTCGTATAGTTATTCAATTGACCGAATAATTAATTGGTAGATTTTTATTTAGCATATTTATTTGTTTGAAATAATGTCATTTGACCGAATTTTCAAATGCACTATTTTGTTTAAACTAATGTGTCACTAGACTAATAATCACTCGATTGTTAAATTTTATGTTGTTTGCGTACTTTTTTGTTCGTTTATGTGCTTGAATTTGTATTTAACAAGTCTAATTTACGGTTACTAGGTTATTAGGTTATTTATGGAACTTATATTTATAAAAATAGTTCATTATCAAAAAAAAATGTGTAGGTTAGGTTAGGTTAGTACTGTGACCTCCTACGCACGACCCGAGCGAGCGAAGCGAGCGGTGCCGCGGCAGCGGCCGGCGAGTGCCAGAAACGACTAGATTATATAGAAAGAAGTATGAAAAACAAACCTAAAGAGTCTACTCGAAACTGAACTAGTTAGACGAGATTAACTATTTAAAAAAATGCTTGTAAATACAAAAAAAAACATGCTAACAGAATATAGTTTAATTATTTTAGTCTAAGTGTTTTCTTTTTCAAAATAAATAATTTGCAAATATTTACGATTTTGTTTTCTGCATTACTTTACACCAATTGAATATTCGATAAAATACATGTTATACCATCTGAACATTACGTCAAATGAACACCTATACATTTTGATCATTAGCACAAATGTTGTTATAGCAAATAAATATTCGACGAACTGAAAATTCTTTCAAACGATATTATACTAAGTGATGATTTTCTTAAACGTTGTTCGATTTAGTAATATTGTATCAAACGTTGTTCGACCAAACAAGGTTGAACCTTTTTTTAGATCAGTCCAGTTTAGAAGAAGAAAACAGCGGAATACAAATCGTCTATTGGTCAAGGTGTTTATAGGTAAAATCATATCATATCATACAAAAAAATATAATTCTTTAATAAAACAGGATACTAGTACGGATTATATTTGTGGAGCTACCCCAAAAGTTATGAATGATATCTCTAGGGATTATATAGTGAACAGGGACAACCTTAGTTTTGTTTTATACATTGCATGCTTGGATTTTTTGTTTTGAATGTTTGCTTCATATAAACTCTAGATATAAAAAATGGCAGCTACGAGACCCAGCTGATAAGGCAAATATGAAGCAACGTTCTAGCAACATTCAGAACCGATTCTAAACTTAAATGGGCTTAAAATTATTGTTGAAACCAAAGTTTGGAAATACAAATGATGGAAATACTGCCCGTAGATGTTTTGAAAATCCTGAACTTAGTGGTAATTAATTCTAACACTATACTCCGAACCTTAGCTTCCGGTTACGATATTATCATCGAAAAACTTAATTAAATCTTTTTATCTGATCCTTTAATAAACAGCCTAAGAGAGGTTCCCAAAAAAACACAGTTAGTCTGCCTGCAGTGTTAGATTAATAATAACCCCTACTTAAAATCCGATTCAAATTCCTACACCCAATGTTGACATGTAGCTGCAGGACCTTTACTGCTGAAGATTCGTCAGAAGACGAAGAAATAAGCGATAACGAGAATTAGTATAATTATTCAAGTTGTTAAAAAATCAACTGCAAAAATTTCGAGTATTGGTCATCATCTAAAAAGTCGCCCAATAAAACCATTTTTTGAGCTTTGCTTTTCACACTTAAAAATAACTAAGCTAAAATCTGTTATATGCGGGGATGCGCCTACGGCGCGGCGCGAGGGCACCCTCCCCCCCTGTGGTCACTGCGATTCTTTCCTTTCTGCCAACTGCTTCCGTCCGACCGCTTAGTCGCCCGATAACTGTCGTGAGATAAGGTTGTGTTGTGTTGAACCAGTTTGTTGAAGTGTTGTGTGTGAGTCGGTGTTTTTTAACGATACCCAGAGCACCCGCGAAAGGTACGTACCACTTATTAAGAGAACAGGAATTAATCCCCACAGATTCGCAACTTATCGAGAGTACGCTCTCTCGAATTAAAAAAGGACTGTTTTCTCTATCTGTTTTCATTAATTAAATAAACCATTAAAATAAGCTGTATAGTTCGACTTTTAATTGTATTCAGTAACTTGACAGTTCAACTGTCAGATTTTAGTTGTGTTAATCGTGTTATTTAAAGTTTACTAGTTATTAAATTAAAAATAACACGTTTCAAATAAGTAAATTATTTTAGTTCATTCAATTGCGTCCATACTTACACCAACTATCTTATGGAAATCTGACAGTTCAACTGTCAAGTTACTGAATACAATTGAAAGTCAACTTTATGTTTGCATAAAGAGCTTAGAAATGTCTGAGAAAAGTTTTGGAAAATAAAATATCAGCTGTTTAATTGAAAACACGCGCGGGGCATAAGTAAAACCTGCGCGGCCGGCCGGCCGACGCTCTCCGGGTGACACCAGAGGGTGTTCTAATAGATAGGATAATCAACAAATTTAGAGCAGTGGTGGCCGAGTGGTAATGGCTTCGACTTACGAGTTGTAGGTCGCGGGTTCAAACCCAGCCAGGTACATTACTTTGTGTAATTTATTTCATCACCACTGCTCTCAAAACGGTGAAGGAAAACATCGTGAGGAAACCGACATGTCCTAGAACCAAAAATTCGAAGACATGTGACATTCACCAACACGCATTGGGCCCGCGTGGTGGATTACGGCCCATTCCCTCTCCTAGAGAGGAGGCCTGAGTCCCAACAGTGGCAACATTATAAGGCCGACTATGCTAATCAACAAATTTATGCGTAGTGAAAATATTGATAAAACATTTTCTTTTTGTCATAAATTTTTACTTTGTACTCTAACAACTCCTCAAATTTCTTGCAGATAATTTTTAACACCTTGTACTAATACTAATTATATCCAATTTACTACGTTTTGTACACTTAGTTAATTATATGCAATTAGTAAATTTATGAGTTATTTTTATTGCTGAATATATCTAATTAACTAAATGATAGTTACTTACTTAGTTCATTAGATTAAGTACAAAAAATAGAGAGCTATCGCTAATTTTTACCTGCTAGACCATTTTTGTGCAAATTGGTCATAGTTGTTAGTTTTCGTGCTATTTTCATAATGTACAAGGTGAATATGAAAGTGTGCGTGGATGGCCAAATCCGAAACTACGAAGAATATCGAAGAACACTGAAAAGAGTCGCAAGCCCGATTTCGATGAAAACAAAATAACTAACACACACTAACAGAGCTTTTCAGCCACCCCTAAAATGTTACCGGTTTCAAGAATCTAACTTGGCTTTAGGTTTTTGTATTAATCTTTGTAGATAGGATACTGGTTTTCGTTTTAAATATTTTCTGGGTAACGGTCTAGTAATGGTATCACTGAAAGTTATATTTGTGTGCGTTTGAGGAACGTAGACACTTTCGGCTCACGCGCACAAAGAAAATTAAGTGGACACACGATATCGATCGTGTTTTGTTGTAGACGCGGTTTCAATGCGTTATTATTCTAAGATCAAAACGTCTTTTCAACAAGAGCTTTTTTGAAACTTTTGTGAAAGTTGGATTAATCATTGATTTTTTTTACAAAATTTTAATGATTCGTTTTTCAGGGATATATTCTGAAACCTTTAAAGAAGAAGTTTAACAATTATCACGCTTGCAATGTTCATGTTCGCTTGATAACTAATTGAAAAATCGCGATAAAACAAATTGCTGGCGGATTATTGTGCATTCATCTATCTAGTAATTGCCTGTTGTTTTTTTCATTTCCTTATTTTGATATGTAAAATGGTTAAATCAATTTTATTGTTAAAGTGGCCGAAGCGGTCGTGACTTGCGAAAGCCAGAGTACCCGTTTTCGGTGGTATTTTCACCCCTCTGGTATAGTTATAAATATCATTCCTACAGTTCCGAGAGCCGAGATCTTTTTTTAAGAAATTTTCTCCTCTTTTCGAATTTTTCAATAAATTTCGAAAATATTCATCAGGTTTTGAGATATTTGCAAAATATCAAACCCTTCTTTCTTTTTTCAGTAAATTGTTTATAACTTTTTCATTCATATTTTTCCGAGACTGCTGAAAACGTTGACCAAAACAGCACATGTTGACTAGACTAAATTACCCTCAAAGAAACTTTCTTATTCCACACTGCCGATATCGTCGCCTATTGTACTTATGTGTTGTAATAAAAAAAATAATGCTATAATTTTTTTAGAAAACTTTGTTGTTTCTCAACTAGTCTCTTCTCTGTTTACGCAGCAAGTCCGCTAAACATGGACAATATTGACGTAGACAATAGATCAGTGTACGTCGGCAACGTGGACTACGCAGCCACTCCTAAGGATCTGGAAGAGCACTTCCACGGATGTGGACCTATTAATAGGTATGTAAGAAGTTGCTCCTTCATCTATGAACACTTAGGGCGAAAACGGCTCGTCAGCTTCATCATTGCTTAGGGGCCGTCTCCACGAGCGAGAGTATCGCGACGATATTATCGTCGTAAAACGAATTCCTATAATAAATCTATGAACGTGTCTCCACACAGCTATATAATCGCGGCGATTCGACGAGTGAATAAACGTCAACTCGCCGCGATTCTCTCGCTCTTGGAGACGGCCCTAGGAATATTGATGCTGACATCTCTTGACAACTCAGTTGATGAGATGAGATGTGCTGATTGTGCTCAGTTGGTAAATTTAGTCCTTAGCGTCTAAATAAACAGACTGGCTGCATTACAACTGCACTCTAAGTGCAAAAAGCAGTTTGGATGTCGTTTTTGTGCGAGTTTTTTACGTGTTATCGTGTTAGCGTAAACTTTAATTTGTATTTAAACTGAATAAGCGCCGGCTGGCGACAATAACGGTAATAAAACCTTTTTTTTTCATACAATTTGACATAGCCAACATTTACGTTAACGCGATCAAGTTCGTTAAGAAAGTTGCACTAAGCCCTCAGTTGACCATATATGCCAAACGAAATTTAACACACAGTATGTGCATTGTCCACTTTTGTCCAGGCGATTTGCGCGGTCACTGTGGATTAGATCACGGGCCTGAAATAGCTAGTAAATAACAAAATAAAACCAAAATTTTCCTGAAATCTTAGTGTATCATCATAGTGGTACATCGAATATGATTTATATTAATTCAATTCAATGCTACCTTACAGGGTTACAATTTTATGTAATAAGTTCGACGGCCACCCAAAGGGATTCGCCTACATAGAGTTTGGCGACATAGACAGTGTACAGACTGCAATGGCAATGAACGAATCATTATTTAAAGGGCGTCAAATTAAGGTAAGCTTTTGAATTATTTTTTAGAAGAATTCTAACTTGGCGGTGGAGGTGGAGTCCTAATGCGTTTGAAAGGGGAAATACCAATATACCATACTTCTTAATTAAACTTCAAAAATTGTGGCAACAGCTGTTTTATCTACTTGATACTGTTTTGTTTGTTTTACTTGTTACTGCTGTAATGTAAAGGTCTGTAACTTGCACAAAGTATGCAAATAGTTTACAAATTGTTAGGCCGTTATGCACTTGCCTATAGATTGCTCAAAATTATTCGAGTAACTAGTTTGTTATAACAAGTTCTAATTCGTACAAGACTGCTTCTTGCATACTTTAGTGCAAATGACAGGCACGTGTACTACGGCCTATAGTGTTTAATTATTATACCAGAACTTTATCCTCAAAGCAGCATAATCAATTGAGTTAGGTATGATCCTCATTTAGCTCGTACTAGAATAGCATGACGTTGTGTGTGCAGGTGATGCCGAAGCGCACCAACAAGCCGGGCTTGTCCACCACCAACCGGCCGTCGTGCACCATGCGGGGCCGCGGGCGCTCGTTCCGCGGCGGTTTCTCGCCCTACTACTCTGGCTACCGGCCGGTGCGCCGCGGCGGGTACAATCCATATGTATATATAAACAAAACTGCCTCAAAGTGCTGTAGTTAACGATCTTTGTACAAAAATTGTTGTTTAAATTGTCTCTGTATGAGCTTTGGATATAAACTTCTCTTAATTTATTATAATTCATCATCATCATCATCATCATCATATCAGCCGTAAGACGTCCACTGCTGGACATAGGCCTGCCCCAAGCGTCGCCACAACGACCGGTCCTGTGCGTCTCGCATCCATCGGCTACCCGCGACCTTCACCAGGTCATCGGTCCACCTTGTGGGAGGCCTTCCAACGTTACGTCTTCCGTTACGCGGTCGCCACTCCAGAACTTTTCGGCCCCATCGACCATCTGTTCTGCGAGCAATGTGCCCTGCCCAGTGCCACTTTAGTTTCGCGATCCTTCGGGCTATGTCGGTAACCTTGGTTCTCTTGCGGATATCATCATTCCTGATTCGATCACGCAAGGAAACTCCAAGCATTGCCCTCTCCATTGCGCTTTGAGTGACTTTGAGCCTTCTGATGAGGCCCATTGTAAGCGACCACGTTTCAGTTCCGTATGTCATCACTGGCAGCATGCACTGATCATAGACTTTCGTCTTGAGACACTGTGGTATGTGGGACGAGAAGATACCGCGCAACTTTCCGAACGCTGCCCAGCCGAGTCGGATTCGACGGTTGACCTCTTTCACGAAGTTGGCCCTACCTAGCTGGACCGTTTGTCCTAGGTAGACGTACTCGTCTACAACTTCGAGTGTAGAGTTTCCGATCTTGATGGGAGTGGGTGCTACATGGGTATTTACCATGATCTTGGTTTTGTCCATGTTCATTTTGAGACCCACCCTTTCGGAAGCTCTACTGAGGTCATCGAGCATTGTACTGAGGTCCTCCGTAGTCTCAGTTTCTCCGTAGTCAGAGTTTCGGAGAAATGACGTCTCCCTGCCTCACACCCCGCTGCAGGAGGATAGGTTTCGAGGTCTGATCCTGAAGTCCACTACATTTCGATGGTTTAAGGAAATTGAAAGCCAGTTTTCATAAGTATCTCCCCGAACATTAAGTTAGTTAGCCCTGCATTGTCTCACTAGGTGAATTAGGATGGGTAAATTGCAGTATGTATCACCTACCTACCTAGATCTATTTAGTTTGTTTTTTTAATTTAGTTCAATTAATCTGTTAAGTTTAAGTTTAATTAAGTTCAACATTGATGAAGCTTTTTATTATTTTGGTTTTTGTAAGTTACGACAACGTTTTGTGTGCACGCAGAGTTTACCTGTAAGTGATTGTTACACTTTGTTCTGATTTGTTGCTTCTGTTTCATTTGTATATACCAGTGTATACAATTGTTGGTGAACCAAATAAATACAATAAATAAATAAATAAGTCGGACTGACATGGTGGCGTTTTTGTATAAACCTTTCAACACCTCGATGTACCGATAGTCGATCTGGCACCGTTGGAGAGACTGCAGCACAGTCCAAGTCTCGATCGAATCAAAGGCTTTCTCGTAGTCCACAAACGCTAAGCAGAGGGGCAGATTATACTCTTCGGTCTTCTGCATAACCTGACGGAGCGTATGTACATACATACGCTCCGTCAGGTTATGCAGAATCGTAAAAGGTCTACGGTGCTGAAGCCTTTTCGGAATCCGGCTTGTTCGGGAGGCTGGAAGTCGTCAAACCTGCGTGCGAGACTTATTATAATTATGATATTTTAATTATACGATCTCAAAATGTCCCTCGAAGGCCAGCAGAACATTAATATCATGCTATAGTTTGTAAAAGCCGGTGTTCCAGCAAATTGATTATGTTTTATTGTTCTGTAAAATGCAAATATAACAAAAGTATATAAATAAATATAATTCAAGATAAATACATTCAATTGTTTTACTTAAGATTACTTCCTGTCATTTAAATAATACATCCCTGAAGAAAATATTTAATTTGTGTTATTTAGCCTATCAACTTAAGGGGCTACATTTAGTATAAGGCCGTCTTTCGTTTTAGCGTATCTTGTTAGGTACCTGGAACAGGGATGTGAGGTTACGGTACATGCTTTTTGACTATATGATCTAGTATTCAACTGAAGGAATACACGATACGAAGTAATTTTCTCTATAGATAAAAAATCACAAAGTTCGAAATATCTTTTTACTTTTTTTAGTTACAAGACGCAACGTTTTTGATCCTATGAAAATTACTTTAAAGCATGTAAAGTAACTTTATCGAGGTTTCAACTGAACAGATTTCCATTAAATAATACTTTTATGTTATCATATCAGAAAAATTATTTTGGCACTTACGTTTTTTATTCCGAGCTACACTCTTATTATCCTCATTTCATCTTTTTACAAAACCCAAACCGCGGCCAAAAAGCTGGGCATCCTAAATAGGGTGAAGCGACGCTTCAGGCCTGGACAGCTTTTAACTCTATATAAAGCGCAAGTCCGATCCTGCATGGAGTATTGTAGCCACCTTTGGGCTGGCTCAGCTAAGTATCAGCTTGCCGCGCTTGACTCGGTGGAACGCAGAGCTAAGAGGCTCATCGTTGACGTAAAACTGGTGGATGCCAAGCTACATAGCAATAATATATACAAGCTACATAGGCAACCTTACGGCGATGAGCCACATCGCCGTAAGGTTGCCTGCTTGTCGGTCTTCTACAGATTGTACTTCGGTGAGTGTGCCCAAGAACTCCACGACCTCATCCCACCGGCCCCCTTCTACCATTGGACATCCAGACGCACTGCATCTTACCATCCCTACCGTGTTGCTATTCCACCAATTCGCACTAAGCGTTTCCAAACGTCTTTTATAATGCGCACAGCAAAGGAGTAGAACTCTCTGCCTGCGTCCGTGTTTCCAAACGCTTACCAACCCTAATCCCTTCAAAGTTAGAGTGAACAGGCTCCTTCTGGGTAAGCTCGCTCCATCGTAGGCTTTGTCTCTGTCATCTCTGACCTAGACTAGAGTCAAGAGCAAACCCATCACAAAATAAAAAATAAATAAAAAAACAAATACGTTTTTCGTAAAATTGTTCACTTTTTTTCGGCATTTCGAAAAAGGAAACCTAATGCCAATTTCACCACTAAATAACACAATGAAGCTTCTTTACACTATGAATAGAAAATGAAGACTGATAATGTTTATGAATGAATAGTTTTTCAAAGTACACATAATTTGGGTCTCACCAGGTTTTTTATGGTCCATAGAAATGGGTTATCTATCGTTTTAAGTATCGTTTGACGGCATTGGCTTGGCTATTGTTATAAACGTTTGCCGTTTTCTTTAATAAGTTTTGAGATATCTTTGATTTAGAGGGGTGCCTAATACTTTTGGCCAAGGCTGTCTATTGTTGTAGTACAAAAGATAGGTTTACTCTCCTTTAGAACAATAACAGTTAGTAATGGTACCTTTAGTGTAATCCATGCTTTTGCTCTTAATGTGTTTTTATCCAAAGGTCTTGCTACTAAATATTAAGGATTTTGTCTGGTAAACTTAAATATCACTTCTGGTTAAACAAGGTGCTCTGAAAAAGAAAAAAAATGGGTTTGCATGATTTGATGTTATCATTTTCAACATTCACATGTGAGCTTTGCTATTCTATTTTATTAAAGGGTCTTGTGAGACTTGTCTCCGTCAGCTTATCTTAGCGCGTCATTCTTATTGCCAAGGGCAAGTCCACCCTGTAGGCACCTAAACTTTTTAATTATACACTGTTGGAGTATTGCAGCAGGGCTGGTTCTTGGAGGTTTTTGCAGGTGTAGAAATAAATAAAAAAGCAGGCTTTTTGTGACACGTGAATGGATCGGATTTAATTGCAGACTCAACTGAACTATTTTACCCTTGACAGTAATTTGACATAAGGATACGGAAACTTAAAAATATATGTTTTGTTGGAGTTGCCAACATGCTGGGGGGAGGGGTTGGCAATTACAGAAATACATTATTTACTGAAGATAAACCAAATCGAATGGACAAACAGAAACAACCGATATTTAATTACTTACTGAATTTAACTTAAACAAAACTATTACATAAGAACCTCCTCTTTAAATCAAATGTAAGTTGCATGTTATTGGTATTTATATTTATTACATACTGTTTTTCAATAAACAAAGGGAACAAGTATTCAAAAACTATAATGCTACATTGAAATACCAGATTGAGAGTAAACAAAGACTTATTAGCTAACATTCAGCTCTTACATTATACTAGGGTAAAGTATATTATAGTTGATATACAAACTTAATGCGTAAGGTAAAAAGTTAAGTAGAGTTTTAAAGTTTACAATTTTTACATATAATTATAACACTAGTCACCTACCCACTAACATAGTAACTAATGTAAGAATTTATTTTTTAATATAGTGTAAAGAATATTTACTCTTCTAGAGGCAATAAAGAAATAGCAGCCAATGAACGTTTATAAATCTTTTGGTTAGGTGTCATAACATCAACCACACGGATTTTTCCATCTTGGCCTGGGTACACTTTCACAATTCTAGCCATAGGCCATGATAATGGGGGAGAGTTAGGCTCCCTCAGAATAACTAAATTTCCTACTTTTATGTTATTTACACAGTCACGCCATTTGGGCCTCGACTGCAGTACATTAAGGTAGTACTTGTGCCATACATTCCAAAAGTGAGTTCTAACCTTATTACAAATTTCCCAAAATTTTAATCTGTTAACAGGAATATCATTAGTATTATTTTCAGGATAAGACGTTAAAGAAGCACCTATCAGGAAATGTCCTGGTGTTAAATAAGAAAAATCATCAACTTTTTCAGCTGTAACAGGCAATAATGGTCGAGAATTTAAAACTGCTTCTATTTGACATAAGACAGTGTTTAACTGGTTGTACGTTAGGACATACTTTTGTATGATACGTTTCAAGTGAAACTTCATACTTTTCACTGCTGCCTCAGCAAGACCAGCAAACACAGGCGAATAGCTAGGTACAAAATGAAAAGTTATGCCTTCCTTGGCCGCATAGCCTTGCACCAGTGCTTGATGCTCCCGTGAGGTTTGCAAATTATATAGTTCAACTAATTCGTTCCTTGCCCCCTTAAAACAACCTGCGTTGTCACAGAAAACGTCAGTAGGCAATCCACGTCGCGCTATAAAGCGTTTAAAACAAGCAAGGAAACAATCAGTACTTAAATCAGAAGCTATCTCGAGGTGTATTGCCTTCGTAACGAAGCAAACAAATACACAGATATAACCTTTTGTTTGTATAGCACGTCTAACACGTGAGTTTTTGACTTGTATTGGTCCCGCAAAATCTATACCAATCTTTTGGAAAGGACGACAAGCTGTGACTCTATGAGATGGCAAGGAACCCATTAGTTGTTTAGCACATTTAGCTTTCATTCTGAAACAAAGTAAGCATTTATGAATAATCTTTTTTACATGTCTGTAACCATTTACAATCCAATATTTTTCATTAAGGCTAGCTAACAATAACTTTGGTCCAGCATGCAATAATCTTATGTGTTCCTGGTATATAATCAAATCAGTAACACGAGATTGTTTAGGTAAAATAATAGGGTGTTTCTGTGAAAATGAGACTTCAGAATTATCAATTCTACCACCTACTCTTAACATATTCTCTTTATCAATAAAGGGATGTAAGGGTTTTAAAGGGCCTTTAATATTTTCATCTTTTGAATTTAAATGATTTAACTCATGACTGAAATGTATGTTCTGTTCATGCTGTATAATTTTAAGCAAGGCATTTTTTAACTCGAGAGGAGATAGTGGAGTAACCCCTCTTATCTAGATTATAACAAAACCTAAGTATGTATGCCATGACACGGATCATTTTATTTAAATCAGAATACTTATCAATGAACAGATAGATATTAGATTTATTATGTGTTATCAAGGCTACCTTGGAATCAGAGAATGCAGCACCCTTTTTCATCTCAGGTAAGTTTTCCAGGAGTGGTATGGGAAGTTTATTATTAAATTCATACTTACTGTCCAGCATAAACTTTGGACCATGCCACCATAATTCACAGTTACATAAATCATCAGGAACGGCTCCCCTGCTAACATAGTCAGCTGGATTTTCGTTGCTCGCCACATACAGCCAGCGCCATTTGGAAGTCTGCTCCTGAATTAACTTAACCCTATTAGCAACATATGCTTGAAGCTTAATTGGCTCTGTAGCTAGCCATGCAAGTGCAACTTGTGAATCTGAATATAAATAACCACCACTTATATTTATTTTAAGGCTTAATGTGTCATAAACTCTATTGGCTAGTTTGGTAAGCAAAAGCATTGCATTTAACTCTAATCGCGGTATGGTGAGTGCATTGTTGCTTTGGGGGTTAATTCGGGATTTAGAGCAAAGTAAGGAAGATGAAGCCTCACCTGAATCCTTCACCACCCGAAGATAAACACAGCAGCCATAGCCTGTAGAGCTAGAAGCATCAGCAAATCCTATTAATTGCACTGCATTTGCATTTTTATCGATCCTTATATTTCTATCAATGTATAAAGGTTGCATGTTCATCAAACATTTAACAAATTAAAGCCATTCCAATCTTATCCCCTCTGGAGGAACATCATTCCAGTCTAACTTTTCTAACCATAATTTTTGCATGAATGCCTTGGCTTTTACTATAACTGGAGACATAAAACCTAATGGGTCAAAAAATTTGGAAATGTAACTCAATATTTGTCTTTTTGTAGGATATTCAATATTAAAAGGCTCTGGACATGAAAATACAAAGCAATCCTTACTCACATTAAGCGTTAATCCTAAAGTTTTCATGAAATAATTACCTTTTTGAAGATCAAAATCATCAAAATGCTGTTTGTCAGAAGATATGTCATCTAAAATTTGTTGACAATTAGATGCCCATTTGTGGGTTTCAAAACTACCCTTACTTAATAACTCACACAATTGCCGTTTTGCTTTTTTGATTACATTTAAATCGGAATGGGAATAGCAAGCATCATCAACATAAGTACGCGCGCGGGAAAAATAGGCCCGCCGCGAAACAACAAAATGGCTTCCTCTGGATACTTGCACAACGGGTAACCCTTGGTATCGCGTCATGCGACCCTCGGCCCCGGGAGGCGTTGAAACGAGGGTTTATGACGAAATATCCTATAAATACCTCCTTGCAGTCGGCGACTGATGAGTTGAATCTTGATTGCACTCACGCACGTAGCAGGCGACACGGCCCGAGCACGTACGTCGTAGAAAGCACACGACAATTTTTTCTTGCTCGTATTTCTGCACCAATTCCTCTTCCTTCGAAGGACCACAAATATGTTGGAGTATTGCAGCAGGGCTGGTTCTTGGAGGTTTTTGCAGGTGAAGAAATAAATAAAAAAGCAGGCTTTTTGTGACACGTGAATGGATCGGATTTAATTGCAGACTCAACTGAACTATTTTACCCTTGACAGTAATTTGACATAAGGATACGGAAACTTAAAAATATATGTTTTGTTGGAGTTGCCAACATACACCGTGAAATTTTAGTGGTTGCTTTTCCACAGGGAAATGATTTTGTCTTGGTCATACAACCGATTTATAAAAGAAAATGGAAGACACGTGCGTGCAGTTATCTATCCCAACGTATGAGAGCTTATTTTGCTCTAAATATTTATGAATCGCTATTCACTTATCAGCAGCGTGTGCGTTTTGAGTAGCTACCTACCTACGTCGCTAGTGAACTACTATTTTTTCTCACGCTTCGAGTTTATAAATATTTTTTAAATTTTTTGAAAACGGAATATTATTATTTTGTAAGGCTTTCGATAGTACTACTAATGGCTAATCGTACTGCCGCAGGAAAAAACCATTAAAATTTCACGGTATATAGCACTCGGATTAAGAATAAAGATAAAAGCTATTTTTTTATATTTTTATATATTTGTCACCGGATAAAAACTCCGTAAGATTGTTACAAACCTTTTTTAGTTTATATTTTCTTGATATATTGTGATCATATCATTTTGAATATACTAAATCCCATCCAAATTTAATAGTTTTTAAGTCTAGGCAACTCATTAAAAAACGAGGTTTTCATGGATGCTGGTTTTCTTTCGGAAAAATATGCATACGGAAGAATGAGGGTGACGCACCCATTCACATTAAAAATACTGAAGATTTAGATAATACATATTATATAATGACTGCTCATGTTTTCAGTTAAACCGTTTGTTATTGTTTTTAAAATATGTCCTAGAATTTATCACCACCTCTTCTTACATAAAATCATGTTCTCGTTCCGTGGAGTCACACAAATATTCAAAAGGGTCACCTGTTATGTTCCATGTAAACCAGTTTTGGTTGAATCGATGTTGTTGTTTGCCATACAGCTGCACTAGTTCCGATGTCTGTTCAACTTGCATCCTAGTCTAAATAAAATACAAAACGGAAAATAGTCTTAAACTTAGTCGGGGGACAGAAGGTACTCTGTAACATTTCTTTAACGGTCCCCCGACTGCAATAAAGAAGTTGTTTTCAGTTTTTTGGGCGAATGCTTGATTTTCATTTTTTAGTTCATTTTTAGACATGGCAGGTGTATTTTGCGACATATAAATCTCGTATGACAATTTGAAAAGGACAAGGAGAGTTTAAGACTATTTTCTGTTTTGTATTTTATTAAGACTAGGATACTGGACCAGCATCAACAGCTCAGTCAACTTGTGTCTAATTTCCAGCACTGCAGCGACACACATGAACTGGCTTTGAGACGCATATCTGAGCTGGAATTGAAGTTAACCAGAACCCACAGTAATATTACCCACTTGGAAGCTCTTAAGGCCAGTGAAGAGTCTGCGAAGACCAGCAGACTTTATGATGAGTTTGTTGGTAGCGGGTCCGGACCAATTTGTGTAGAACCAATGGTTACAATAGACTTAATTAACCAATGAAACCAATAATAAATGTAATTTATTTAGAGGCCATAATAAAAATAAAAAAGTATATTACAGTTAATAGATTAATTAGGAGAATCCATAAACCATTAAAAAAACAAAAAGTCAACAAATTAAATTTAGAACTGAGGCAAAAAAATATCAATTTAATGTTTGAATTAAAAGATAGTAGTGATGAGTTAAATTTATGTAAACTTTTGTATGAAAAGGATACTCAGCAGCTTCAGGATGAACTTTTTGTTAGGGAACAAACCCTTAAGCAAATATTTAGTAAATATGAGGCTTCTCAACTGGATCTGAGTAAACGCTGGCAGGAGGTGTAATGAGCTGGTGGACCTGGTAACGTACAATGCGGAGAGGTATGAGTCTCTGACAAATAATCTCTCTTGCAGCTGTGCTTGCTCCCAGGCACCACAGCCTCAGCATGTTACACTCACACCCCCGGTAGCTGAGCCTGTAGGTAACTGTATTGTTAATAATAGCATTAATTCAAATAATTTGACTAACACAACATATGTATTTTCTGACAAATTTGGTCAGGGTTTTGGTAGTGTATTTAACCAGTGTTCAAACCATTATGTAATAAAAAATCGTTCACCCGGCGCCAGTTTTTGCCAATTAATTAGGAATATTAAATTGTCAAAGATAAACCCCAACTCAACTATTATAATATTATTTGGGGATAGTTTAGCCGTAGGTAAGAAAGACATAATTAAATCTGTCAATTTAATGTTACATCTAAGTGAGATAAATAATTGTAAATTTATTTTCTGTGCTTTGCCTTACTCTCAATATTTATCTGAGGATCTAAACAGGCACATTTTTTATTTAAATGCTTGTTTATAATAGGACCTATCGTCATAGTGACGCTATTTTATATTTTGATTGTAATCAATTTCTTGCTGATTACAAACTGACTAGTTATGATATGTATTTACCATCTAGTTGTAGGAGACATATTGCTAATCGTTTAGCATTCAATATACGGTGTGACACCGGTATATGCGGTGTACCATCGAGTACTGTTAGTAATGATACTAGCATTTCTATTGATACACATAAGAGTTTAAACTATGAAACTCGACAACGGAAAAGCCTCATATGTTGAATATTGTACATCAAAATATGCAAGGTCTGTCCGGCAAGGAACTTGAGTTAAGTTTATTTATAGAGAACTATGATGTTCAGGTGTTATGTTTAACTGAGCATTGGTTGAAAGAACATGAAGTAGTTTTTATTAATGATGATTACTTTACCGTACAAAGTGCGTTTGTAAGAAAAAGTGCTATTCGCGGTGGATCATTAGTCCTTGTTTCAAACAAATTGAAATGTAAACAACGTTTAGATTTAGTTAATCTTTCTATTGAGCGCACTATTGCGTTGTCTTGTGTTGAACTCGAGCGATACGTGATAGTTTGCGTTTATCGACCGCCCTTTTTATATCGGGCTATTAGACTTTTCGAATCGGTAATGGAGCATTCACTTAGTAAATTAAAATCAAGTAATAAAGGTATAGTTGTATGTGGAGATTTTAATGTAAATATTTTAGATGTTACTCCATTAAGTATCAGACTTTTGAATTTATTTAGGTCTTATAACTTGGTTAACTTGTTTTATGAATCAACTAGGATCACGTCATCTTCATCGACTTGTCTATATAATATCTTTAGTAATTGTGATGCCGAAAATAAATTAGTGTTAAGTGACTTAACGTCTGACCACTGTGCCTATTAATTGGCTTACCTATGCCTCTAACTAAAAAGCCGCATAAAATTGAATGCAGGCCTTATACAGCTAGTCGTTGCAGTAAGTTCAAAAATAATATAGCTAATAAAATTACACCGTCTTTGATAGAACATGAGGATCCAAATAAAATTTATGGAGCTCTTTTGGATGTTGTGCAAAAAGAATATCAATCCACTTTTAAGACAAAAACCATAAACATTAAAGGTACCTCTGTTGGTTTCAACCAATGGGCTACTTACTGCAGGTATATATAAAAGTAGAGCGAGATTATATGAGTTATATGGTTTTTAAAAATACAGGTTTGATATCCTTTTTTTAGAGTATGTTAAAAATATTCTAAATTAAATAAAAAGATTTGCGTTGTTGCTAAATCAAAATTTTTAAGTGAGAAATTTAAAAATTCTAATAATAAAGTAAAAGCCACTTGGCAAATCATTAACAATGAAACAGGCAAATCGGTTAAACGAGACAATCAGTTAGAGATTATAGTCGATAGCAAATTAGTGACTGATGCTGCAGTCGTAGCTCAGGCATTTAATGAGTTTTTTTCCAATATTCCTATAACTACAACTCGCTCCTTAAATTCATCCTCTTGTAAAGCTGAGAACCTATTGCGTAGTAGTGTGCCTAAGTGTAATCAATTATTTAGTTTTGAGCACGTTACACCAAGTGATGTAGTTGACGTTTTCAAAACACTTAAATCTATAAACACAGGTGACTTCTGGGGCATTTCAATAAAACTTTTGAGTAATATAGCTAGACATAGCATTTATTAAACGTTACAGCCGGGCAGGGAGCTATCCCTGCCCGGCTGTAACGTTTAATAAATGCGTGGATTTAGGAACGTTTCCTGATCTTATGAAGAGTAGTAAAGTCATACCTTTATTTAAATCAGGTAATAAAAATGACATAGGCAACTTCCGGCCTATCTCCATCTTACCTGCATTTAGCAAAATATTCGAAAAGTTAATACTCAAGCAGTTGTTAATACATTTTAATTTAAATAGACTACTCCGTAATGAACAGTACGGCTTTACAAAAGGTCGTTCGACTACAGATGCGGGTGTCGCTCTCCTAAAACATATATTTAACGCATGGGAGAACTCGCAGAATGCAATTGGAGTTTTCTGTGACACGCTTTTCGTCTCCAAAGCGAAGCTCTTAACGTAATTGATTCATATTTACATAATAGGTTCCAATGTGTTGATGTCAATGGTGTGAAATCTTCCGGGCTACCAGTGTATTTAGGTGTGCCTCAAGGCTCAATACTGGGTCCCTTCTTGTTTCTGGTGTACATAAACGATCTACCATTCTTCTTAAGGGGTATCTGTGACGTAGTATTGTTTGCGGGCGATACCTCTCTTATCTTTAAAGTAGATAGGAATAGACAAGATTTCGATAACGTAAACAACGCTCTTTCAATGATCACGGATTGGATTACGACAAACAATTTAGTTCTAAATGCCAAAAAAACGAAATGTATAAAATTTTCCTTGCCTAATGTTAGAAATTTAGGACCCAATGTAATCTTAAGTGACGAGGTGCTTGAAACTGTAGACACGGCAGTATTTTTGGGCATAACTGATGATTCCAAACTACAATGGGGCCCACATATATCAAGCCTATCGGAAAGGCTCAGCTCTGCCGCATACGTTGTCAGGAAACTTAGACAATTTACTGATGTTGACACAGCTCGGTTAGTCTATTTTAGTTATTTCCATAGCGTTATGTCCTACGATATTCTATTGTGGGGAAAAGCTGCTGATATACAAAATATATTTGTCTTACAAAAACGTGCCGTGCGAGCAATATATCAGCTAGGGTCAAGAGTTTCATTAAGAGAAATTTTCAAAGAGATTGGAATTCTCACGGTAGCATCTCAATTTATTTTTGCAAACATTTTATATATTAGGCAAAATATATATTTATACAGTAAAACGAGCGACAACCACAACTTTAACACCAGAAACAAGCACAAGCTACATGCTCCTTCCCACCGACTTCGTAAGGTCCACGACTCATTTGTGGGGCTCGGTATCCGTTTATACAATAAGCTTCCACGTTCTTTTCTTGACCTGCCTTTTAACTCATTTAAAGCTAAATCTAACCTCTGTTTGAAGGCATACTATTCTATTAATGATTATTTAGACGATAAGAATAGTTGGTCGCTGTGTTAAACGCAAGACAATGTCATAATTATCATGTTCTTTCTCTTTAAGTAATTAGCTTATGACAGGTTATTTGTGTTCATATATTTTTTTTTTTGTTTTTATTTTATGCTAATTTTAATTTTTTTATTTATCTGACTATGTAGGTCAATTCGTTATTTTTTTTTAATACACATTTCTATCATTATCCGTATAGCACAAGCGCTAGCTAACAAGTAAATTTCGTGTCATGTATAATTACTTAGTATACTTTTATATAGATTCAAGTTCTTAAATTTTGCCTGCCGACATTAAACAATTACGAATCCTCCAGTTTAAAAAGAAACTACATTCATTATTAATAGACAAATGTTATTATGATGCCAAAGATTACTTGTGTGACAAAAATATTGTATTCCAATGACAAGAAAGGAAAAATAAGTATCATTTTCTCCCACATATGTTGTTGTTTAATATTTAGGTAAGAATATAATTTGCAATGTTGTAATAATGAATTATGACTAATGTGACTTGGAATTGAATTTGTATGTATTTATAATTTGGAATATTTTAATAATGTATCGAGACTAATATGACTAATTGTGTTTTAACTTCTGATTTGTATTTTATTATTGTATGCCTTAACGGCGGGACATAGCTGAACTTATTTTAATTATTTAAGACCTGTATTTATGCTGTATACCTATAGTCCACAATAAAGATGATTTGATTTGATTTAAAACGTAACAGACAGATGTGTTGCTGGGGAGTTTGTTGGCCACTTCTTCTCCACAGCTAAAACACTAGGAAGTGGTGACGGGCGGTAAAACTTGACGATCAAAAAGTGCTGGCTCTCAGCCTAATTTGAATAAACGACTTTTGATTTAGATTTAGATTTTTTTTTATCTTGTTTTACATTTTATAAGTTCATTTTTAGACATGGCAGGCGTGTTTTTAATTTTTCTAATTATTTGTTTTTAATTTCATACATTTTAGTGATAAAACGATATTTTTATTGAATAAGTAATGCGAAACTAAATAGATTTTTGATTGGTACCACATTAATACTAAGTTCTCAGAGGTGATTTAATACATAAAGAGACTTTTTATAACGTAGCTCGTAGATAAGCTTACGTGGATTTAAAAAACCAATTGCCAAATCTTCTAGCTATCACACGCGTCTAAGTGCGCATAAGCTTAGCCCTTGGTATACATGGAAGAGCCCAGATCTACGACGACTCTGGACAAAACCGTTCCTTTCAGCTTGTGAAATGTAATAGCCTGACATAATCTGGGTGGTAGCATACGCCGCTCGACTTTACCATGACCAAGTTACATCAGCTTCCATTCAGTTCCCACCACTCGTCGTGCACTCGCACATCATCATAGGGTTTCCAACGATGGTCATTTGTCACTGGGACTTCACTCGAACTATCGTTCATGACGAATGGTACCGATGTGGTCTGTAAACGAGTCGAATCGCCACCGCCGTTGTGTTAGCAGATGAGACTGAGGTGGATTTCACCTAACTGAGGCGACGTGTGGACCGTGCTTCTGGCATTAGTTATATAGCAGTTCCATGCGGAATGTTTGGCATTGAGATCGTCTTCTCATATAACGGAGTTATGAAATGAGATTGTACCAGCATTAATGCCGCCACAAGGAAAACCAACGTAGCGAAATCTACATCGCAACAAAACAAAACGCAATGCTATCTATTCTAATAGCAGAAATACTAACGAAATCCTGCATCACGGTATCAGAGTTCTTCGTGCTTTTTGAACATAATATACAACAGTCTGAATATCTACTATTGGGCAGTTGCCCTCCCTTTTCAATGGTGGTTTGCGGGACTTTACACTCTGTTCCGCATACCTCTATACTGGTGACATTGAACGTCAGCAACTACTTCATCATGACGTCATCATCACTTCTACTCATCGTGACTTCAAGCTCTCGAGCAGCGAGTCATACAGCCAGCCAGTACCCATGGCTTCTATGGGTACCCTGACCACCAGCATGCAGTGGACGCACATTCCTTGTCAGCATCCTCAGTCTCTATCATCACCCTCAACCTAGTCAGTCTCTATCATCAATCAGCGACCTTGGCTTCCGCATACCTCTGTAGGATTGTCTGTCATGGGAAACGAAGCCTAGGGTAGATGGTAATAAGCCGAAACGATTGTGATCGGTTGTGATGCCAAGTCACACCCAGCTCACAGGTACAGAACTAATATTTTATCTTTGTTACAATAAAGCAACAAAACAGTAATATTATACAAATTAAAACTTAGTCTTATTTTACCTAACTTACACCGTACCTACATTCTGATTAAAATGTATATCTTTACAGCGCTCACATTGGTTATTTGGTTTTCAAATTTTCCTCCAGTCACACTGAACACCTTGCTATAACTTGGTACTTTCATATTATGTATATTCAGACTCATCACTGAAATTCTCAAATCCTCACTTAAAGGTTAAAACCAGCCAAGTAAGTGCGTGTCCGATTCGGACACGAAGGGTTCCGTACCATAAACCTTAATTTTTATTATTTATTGTTACAGCGGCAATGTTTGCGAACGATTTAAATCCAGCTACTGAAATCCCCGAAACAGCAGCGCAAATTTTGAGACATTTACAACGATTTTAGTGTTGCTGGGGTCTACTAAACACCACGTGGTGCACCGAAGGTTAACAGAATATAACAGTACTGAGACTTTAAGAAAAGTGGTAACTGTAAATTGGCCGTCGTCCCAAGCTAGCAGGTAGCAGGTATGATGTCACCGGAAAATGGCAAACTCCGTAAGATTATAAAATGATTTGAGAGATTGTAAACTTTCGATAAATTGTCAACTGAACATTGAGAATGCTTTTTTACGCATCAAAATTTGATAGTTTATGATTTCTCGAATTCATTCCGAGAAGTTGTTTACTTTGTGTGTGTAATTTTAGGTATAACTAATTTTTATTGTCAACAAATAGTATTTGGTATGCAGGCAGTTGACTTGCAACTACTTTTAAACAATGTTGTGAGTGTGCTTAGTTGACAATGATTGTACACCACACCTGTAAGTATGTCATAAGCTTAAAAAGTTATAATGCACACATTAGAAATAAATATTCGCAATGCAGTTGAAAAATCAATATTTTTGGCTGTATACCAAGAAGATTTGTTGACTGTACATTCGGCTTAAAAATAGAAAAGCATTCTTAATGTTCAGTTGTCAATTTAACGATAGTTTATAATCTCTCATGTTATTTTATAACCTGATGAAGTTTGCCATTTTCCGGTGACACATAATAATGGAAAGTACCTGGATGACCTGGTTCTTTTTTTACGACTTTTCTAACTGAAACCTAGCTAGATCGATTTATCGCTTCCGAAACCCCCTGCATACCACATATCATGAAAATTGTTGGAGCCGATTCCGATTTTCAGATTATATATACATACATATTTACAAGAATTGCTCGTTTAAAGGTGAGAGGCTTAGCGGCCCCGGGATCTTACTTACTCTGTTACGTAAATCGATCATCAAACAAAAATTCTAATTACCTGAATTATCACTATCACAATACAGTGTTGCTAGTTGTGAGGAAAAAACGCCCACATTGTTTTCAATTGTGTTCTTATTTTTGTTTATAAAAAAGTGGGTTTTTGAAATACCTGCTTCCTACGCTATTGAATACGATATAATACCAGGTGCACACTATAGTTTATCTAGTATATGCTAGCTGGACAAAATTCAAAACCCACGAATCTCTGATTCCACGAATTTTAATGCACACGAAGTCGCGCTCATTAAGGGTCGCTACCTGCCCTTAATGAGCGCAACTCCAGTATATAAGAAAAAATGTAAGTAAACTGATTATAAATTATCATTTGCAATTTTGGCATTCCACGCGAATACTTGCGAAATTGATTTTAAAAGTTTTGTATTAATTATTTAGTGATGGTTATTGGTGTTAACGGTACGTCTTATCTTATTTTACAAAATATGTTGGCAAGTTACAACTACGTTTTTTATTGTTTTACATAAAATTTTTAGTTTGTCACTTTTTCCCCATTTTCTTATTTATTTTGTACACGGAAAGCATTGCCAACGCATGTTTTGACCTAAAACTTAATAAGAGTCGGTGACAGTGAAAGCAGCAGTCACAGGAGTTTAACAAAGAAAGAGGCTTTGGCATATTATGTGGACTCAAAATCTTCAAGCAACACCTACAAGACGCGTAAATGGAGTATGAAAGCTGGGCATAAAGTATTTCCATCAATTTATAGTCCTAGGAACGCTAAGATACGCCAGTCTTAGTCAGCTTTGGACCTTGCAAAAATTCCTAACTCTGTTTTATTCTTGAATTGTGTATTTGATCTTCGCTCTTCTTATAATATCAAAAAAATAAACATTTTCCATCAAACGGGTCATTGCAATATGTAAGGTTTAGGTAAAACTAATTTATTTTATCATAATTAAACATTTTCGCCCTGAGGAATGTCGTCAAAAACATAAATACAAAATTTTGAAAATCGTTACTTTAGTCATGTTTTTTTTATTAAGTCAGACGTGGCCTGTTAATTAAAATTATATCCAATACAATTAAGTTACATATTGCCTGATCCGCTATCACAAAAAAAAAACTTGAACAAAAATAAGTTGTGAAAGCAGATAGGTAATGTTCGATTTTATGGGTCTTTCTCCATACAGACGCATTCCACTGTTCTCTTCGTGGATAATGCTGAAAATGTGCCTCTATCATTTTCTTTTTCAAAAAGTTATTACTCAAAGGATTATGACAATCCAAAAACCCGAAAAAAACAGCCTGGTTTTACCGCCATGTTCAGACGACTGTCAGACAAATTTGATAAGTTTTTAACAAAATAGAAAATAATAGAAGCACAGATATAGTCTTCTTCTAAATTTTGATGTATTATTTTTTTAGGGTTCACCCTTGTTTGGTATAACAACGTTTTATTGAAAATCGCTCCAGCTAATTTTAGTTCCAATAAAGTCATTTCGTATAATTATTCAATTGACCGAATAATTAATTGGTAGATTTTTATTTAGCATATTTATTTGTTTGAAATAATGTCATTTGACCGAATTTTCAAATGCACTATTTTGTTTAAACTAATGTGTCACTAGACTAATAATCACTCGATTGTTAAATTTTATGTTGTTTGCGTACTTTTTTGTTTGTTTATGTGCTTGAATTTGTCTTTAACAAGTCTAATTTACGGTTACTAGGTTATTAGGTTATTTATGGAACTTATATTTATAAAAATAGTTCATTATCAAAAAAAAATGTGTAGGTTAGGTTAGGTTAGTACTGTGACCTCCTACGCACGACCCGAGCGAGCGAAGCGAGCGGTGCCGCGGCAGCGGCCGGCGAGTGCCAGAAACGACTAGATTATATAGAAAGAAGTATGAAAAACAAACCTAAAGAGTCTACTCGAAACTGAACTAGTTAGACGAGATTAACTATTTAAAAAAATGCTTGTAAATACAAAAAAAAACATGCTAACAGAATATAGTTTAATTATTTTAGTCTAAGTGTTTTCTTTTTCAAAATAAATAATTTGCAAATATTTACGATTTTGTTTTCTGCATTACTTTACACCAATTGAATATTCGATAAAATACATGTTATACCATCTGAACATTACGTCAAATGAACACCTATACATTTTGATCATTAGCACAAATGTTGTTATAGCAAATAAATATTCGACGAACTGAAAATTCTTTCAAACGATATTATACTAAGTGATGATTTTCTTAAACGTTGTTCGATTTAGTAATATTGTATCAAACGTTGTTCGACCAAACAAGGGTGAACCTTTTTTTAGATCAGTCCAGTTTAGAAGAAGAAAACAGCGGAATACAAATCGTCTATTGGTCAAGGTGTTTATAGGTAAAATCATATCATATCATACAAAAAAATATAATTCTTTAATAAAACAGGATACTAGTACGGATTATATTTGTGGAGCTACCCCAAAAGTTATGAATGATATCTCTAGGGATTATATAGTGAACAGGGACAACCTTAGTTTTGTTTTATACATTGCATGCTTGGATTTTTTGTTTTGAATGTTTGCTTCATATAAACTCTAGATATAAAAAATGGCAGCTACGAGACCCAGCTGATAAGGCAAATATGAAGCAACGTTCTAGCAACATTCAGAACCGATTCTAAACTTAAATGGGCTTAAAATTATTGTTGAAACCAAAGTTTGGAAATACAAATGATGGAAATACTGCCCGTAGATGTTTTGAAAATCCTGAACTTAGTGGTACCTTATTAATTCTAACAGTATACTCCGAACCTTAGCTTCCGGTTACGATATTATCATCGAAAAACTTAATTAAATCTTTTTATCTGATCCTTTAATAAACAGCCTAAGAGAGGTTCCCAAAAAAACACAGTTAGTCTGCCTGCAGTGTTAGATTAATAATAACCCCTACTTAAAATCCAATTCAAATTCCTAGACCCAATGTTGATATGTAGCTGCAGGACCTTTACTGCTGATGATTCGTCAGAAGACGAAGAAATAAGCGATAACGAGAATTAGTATAATTATTCAAGTTGTTAAAAAATCAACTGCAAAAATTTCGAGTATTGGTCATCATCTAAAAAGTCGCCCAAAAAAACAATCTTATTGAGCTTTGCTTTTCACACTTAAAAATAACTAAGCTGAAATCTGTTATATGCGGGGATGCGCCTACGGCGCGGCGCGAGGGCACCCTCCCCCCCTGTGGTCACTGCGATTCTTTCCTTTCTGCCAACTGCTTCCGTCCGACCGCTTAGTCGCCCGATAACTGTCGTGAGGTAAGGTTGTGTTGTGTTGAACCAGTTTGTTGAAGTGTTGTGTGTGAGTCGGTGTTTTTTAACGATACCCAGAGCACCCGCTAAACGTACGTACCACTTATTAAGAGAACAGGAATTAATCCCCACAGATTCGCAACTTATCGAGAGTACGCTCTCTCGAATTAAAAATAGGACTGTTTTCTCTATCTGTTTTCATTAATTAAATAAACCATTAAAATAAGCTGTATAGTTCGACTTTTAATTGTATTCAGTAACTTGACAGTTCAACTGTCAGATTTTAGTTGTGTTAATCGTGTTATTTAAAAGTTTACTAGTTATTAAATTAAAAATAACACGTTTCAAATAAGTAAATTATTTTAGTTCATTCAATTGCGTCCATACTTACACCAACTATCTTATGGAAATCTGACAGTTCAACTGTCAAGTTACTGAATACAATTGAAAGTCGAACTTTATGTTTGCATAAAGAGCTTAGAAATGTCTGAGAAAAGTTTTGGAAAATAAAATATCAGCTGTTTAATTGAAAACACGCGCGGGGCATAAGTAAAACCTGCGCGGCCGGCCGGCCGACGCTCTCCGGGTGACACCAGAGGGTGTTCTAATAGATAGGATAATCAACAAATTTAGAGCAGTGGTGGCCGAGTGGTAATGGCTTCGACTTACGAGTTGTAGGTCGCGGGTTCAAACCCAGCCAGGTACATTACTTTGTGTAATTTATTTCATCACCACTGCTCTCAAAACGGTGAAGGAAAACATCGTGAGGAAACCGACATGTCCTAGAACCAAAAATTCGAAGACATGTGACATTCACCAACACGCATTGGGCCCGCGTGGTGGATTACGGCCCATTCCCTCTCCTAGAGAGGAGGCCTGAGTCCCAACAGTGGCAACATTATAAGGCCGACTATGCTAATCAACAAATTTATGCGTAGTGAAAATATTGATAAAACATTTTCTTTTTGTCATAAATTTTAACTAACAACTCCTCAAATTTCTTGCAGATAATTTGTAACACCTTGTACTAATACTAATCATATCTAATTTACTACGTTTTGTACACTTAGTTAATTATATGCAATTAGTAAATTCATGAGTTATTTTTATTGCTGAATATATCTAATTAACTAAATGATAGTTACTTACTTAGTTCATTAGATTAAGTACAAAAAATAGAGAGCTATCGCTAATTTTTACCTGCTAGACCGTTTTTGTGCAAATTGGTCATAGTTGTTAGTTTTCGTGCTATTTTCATAATGTACCAGGTGAATATGAAAGTGTGCGTGGATGGCCAAATCCGAAACTACGAAGAATATCGAAGAACACTGAAAAGAGTCGCAAGCCCGATTTCGATGAAAACGAAATAACTAACACACACTAACAGAGCTTTTCAGCCACCCCTAAAATGTTACCGGTTTCAAGAATCTAACTTGGCTTTAGGTTTTTGTATTAATTAATCTTTGTAGATAGGATACTGGTTTTCGTTTTAAATATTTTCTGGGTAACGGTCTAGTAATGGTATCACTGAAAGTTATATTTGTGTGCGTTTGAGGAACGTAGACACTTTCGGCTCACGCGCACAAAGAAAATTAAGTGGACACACGATATCGATCGTGTTTTGTTGTAGACGCGGTTTCAATGCGTTATTATTCTAAGATCAAAACGTCTTTTCAACAAGAGCTTTTTGGGTCAACTTTTTTCAGCAGTCTCGGAAAAATATGAATGAGGTGTACTTAGTTTATAAATTAAAAAGTTGGATTAATCATTGATTTATTTTACAAAATTTTAATGATTCGTTTTTCAGGCATATATTCTGAAACCTTTAAAGAAGAAGCACGTTTAACAATTATCACGCTTGCAATGTTCATGTTCGCTTGATAACTAATTAAAAAATCGCGATAAAACAAATTGCTGGCGGATTATTGTGCATTCATCTATCTAGTAATTGCCTGTTTTTTTTTTCATTTCTTTATTTTGATATGTAAAATGGTTAAATCAATTTTATTGTTAAAGTGGCCGAAGCGGTCGTGACTTGCGAAAGCCAGAGTACCCGTTTTCGGTGGTATTTTCACCCCTCTGGTATAGTTATAAATATCATTAAGAAATTTTCTCCTCTTTTCGAATTTTCAATAAATTTCGAAAATATTGATCAGGTTTTGAGATATTTGCAAAAGATCAAACCCTTCTTTCTTTTTTCAGTAAATTGTTTATAACTTTTTCATTCATATTTTTCCGAGACTGCTGAAAACGTTGACCAAAACAGCACATGTTGACTAGAGTAAATTACCCTCAAATAAACTTTCTTATTCGACACTGCCGATATCGTCGCCTATTGTACTTATGTGTTGTAATAAAAAAAAAAATGCTATAATTTTTTTAGAAAACTTTGCTGTTTCTCAACTAGTCTCTTCTCCAAGTCCGCTAAACATGGACAATATTGACGTAGACAATAGATCAGTGTACGTCGGCAACGTGGACTACGCAGCCACTCCTAAGGATCTGGAAGAGCACTTCCACGGATGTGGACCTATTAATAGGTATGTAAGAAGTTGCTCCTTCATCTATGAACACTTAGGGCGAAAACGGCTCGTCAGCTTCATCATTGCTTAGGGGCCGTCTCCACGAGCGAGAGTATCGCGACGATATTATCGTCGTAACACGAATTCCTATAATAAATCTATGAACGTGTCTCCACACAGCTATATAATCGCGGCGATTCGACGAGTGAAAAAACGTCAACTCGCCGCGATTCTCTCGCTCTTGGAGACGGCCCTAGGAATATTGATGCTGACATCTCTTGACAACTCAGTTGATGAGATGAGATGTGCTGATTGTGCTCAGTTGGTAAATTTAGTCCTTAGCGTCTAAATAAAAAGACTGGCTGCATTACAACTGCACTCTAAGTGCAAAAAGCAGTTTGGATGTCGTTTGTGTGCGAGTTTTTTACGTGTTATCGTGTTAGCGTAAACTTTAATTTGTATTTAAACTGAATAAGCGCCGTCTGGCGACAATAACGGTAATAAAACCTTTTTTTTTTCATACAATTTGACATAGCCAACATTTACGTTAACGCGATCAAGTACGTTAAGAAAGTTGCACTAAGCCCTCAGTTGACCATATATGCCAAACGAAATTTAACACACAGTATGTGCATTGTCCACTTTTGTCCAGGCGATTTGCGCGGTCACTGTGGATTAGATCACGGGCCTGAAATAGCTAGTAAATAACAAAATAAAACCAAAATTTTCCTGAAATCTTAGTGTATCATCATAGTGGTACATCGAATATGATTTATATTAATTTAATATAATGCTACCTTACAGGGTTACAATTTTATGTAATAAGTTCGACGGCCACCGACATAGACAGTGTACAGACTGCAATGGCAATGAACGAATCATTATTTAAAGGGCGTCAAATTAAGGTAAGCTTTTGAATTATTTTTTAGAAGAATTCTAACTTGGCGGTGGAGGTGGAGTCCTAATGCCTTTGAAAGGGGAAATACCATACTTCTTAATTAAACTTCAAAAATTGTGGCAACATCTGTTTTACCTACTTGATACTGTTTTGTTTGTTTTACTTGTTACTGCTGTAATGTAAAGGTCTGTAACTTGAACAAAGTATGCAAATAGTTTACAAATTTTTAGACCGTTATGCACTTGCCTATAGATTGCTCAAAATTATTCGAGTAACTAGATTGTTACAACAAGTTCTAATTCGTACAAGACTGCTTCTTGCATACTTTAGTGCAAATGACAGGCACGTGTACTACGGCCTATAGTGTTTAATTATTATACCAGAACTTTATCCTCAAAGCAGCATAATCAATTGAGTTAGGTATGATCCTCATTTAGCTCGTACTAGAATAGCATGACGTTGTGTGTGCAGGTGATGCCGAAGCGCACCAACAAGCCGGGCTTGTCCACCACCAACCGGCCGTCGTGCACCATGCGGGGCCGCGGGCGCTCGTTCCGCGGCGGTTTCTCGCCCTACTACTCTGGCTACCGGCCGGTGCGCCGCGGCGGGTACAATCCATATGTATATATAAACAAAACTGCCTCAAAGTGTAGTTAACGATCTTTGTACAAAAATTGTTGTTTAAATTGTCTCTGTATGAGCTTTGGATATAAACTTCTCTTTAGTTTATTATAATTCATCATTATCATCATCATCATATCAGCCGAAAGACGTCCACTGCTGGACATAGGCCTGCCCCAAGCGTCGCCACAACGACCGGTCCTGTGCGTCTCGCATCCATCGGCTACCGCGACCTTCACCAGGTCATCGGTCCACCTTGTGGGAGGCCTTCCAACGTTACGTCTTCCGTTACGCGGTCGCCACTCCAGAACTTTTCGGCCCCATCGACCATCTGTTCTGCGAGCAATGTGCCCTGCCCAGTGCCACTTTAGTTTGGCGATCCTTCGGGCTATGTCGGTAACCTTGGTTCTCTTGCGGATATCATCATTCCTGATTCGATCACGCAAGGAAACTCCAAGCATTGCCCTCTCCATTGCCCTTTGAGCGACTTTGAGCCTTCTGATGAGGCCCATTGTAAGCGACCACGTTTCAGTTCCGTATGTCATCACTGGCAGCATGCACTGATCATAGACTTTCGTCTTGAGACACTGTGGTATGTGGGACGAGAAGATACCGTGCAACTTTCCGAACGCTGCCCAGCCGAGTCGGATTCGACGGTTGACCTCTTTCTCGAAGTTTGCCCTACCTAGCTGGACCGTTTGTCCTAGGTAGACGTACTCGTCTACAACTTCGAGTGTAGAGTTTCCGATCTTGATGGGAGTGGGTGCTACATGGGTATTTACCATGATCTTGGTTTTGTCCATGTTCATTTTGAGACCCACCCTTTCGGAAGCTCTACTGAGGTCATCGAGCATTGTACTGAGGTCCTCCGTAGTCTCAGTTTCTCCGTAGTCAGAGTTTCGGAGAAATGACGTCTCCCTGCCTCAAACCCCGCTGCAGGAGGATAGGTTTCGAGGTCTGATCCTGAAGTCCACTCCATTTCGATGGTTTAAGGAAATTGAAAGCCAGTTTTCATAAGTATCTCCCCGAACATTAAGTTAGTTAACCCTGCATTGTCTCACTAGGTGAATTAGGATGGGTAAATTGCAGTATGTATCACCTACCTACCTAGATCTATTTAGTTTGTTTTTTTTAATTTAGTTCAATTAATCTGTTAAGTTTAAGTTTAATTAAGTTCAACATTGATGAAGCTTTTTATTATTTTGTTTTTTGTAAGTTACGACAACGTTTTGTGTGCACGCAGAGTTTACCTGTAAGTGATTGTTACACTTTGTTCTGATTTGTTGCTTCTGTTTCATTTGTATATACCAGTGTATACAATTGTTGGTGAACCAAATAAATAAGTCGGACTGACATGGTGGCGTTTTTGTATAAACCTTTCAACACCTCGATGTACCGATAGTCGATCTGGCACCGTTGGAGAGACTGCAGCACAGTCCAAGTCTCGATCGAATCAAAGGCTTTCTCGTAGTCCACAAACGCTAAGCAGAGGGGCAGATTATACTCTTCGGTCTTCTGCATAACCTGACGGAGCGTATGTACATACATACGCTCCGTCAGGTTATGCAGAATCGTAAAAGGTCTACGGTGCTGAAGCCTTTTCGGAATCCGGCTTGTTCGGGAGGCTGGAAGTCATCAAACCTGCGTGCGAGACTTATTATAATTATGATATTTTAATTATACGATCTCAAAATGTCCCTCGAAGGCCAGCAGAACATTAATATCATGCTATAGTTTGTAAAAGCCGGTGTTCCAGCAAATTGATTACGTTTTATTGTTCTGTAAAATGCAAATATAACAAAAGTATATAAATAAATATAATTCAAGATAAATAAATTCAATTGTTTTACTTAAGATTACTTCCTGTCATTTAAATAATACATCCCTGAAGAAAATATTTTATTTGTGTTATTTAGCCTATCAACTTAAGGGGCTACATTTAGTATAAGGCCGTCTTTCGTTTTAGCGTATCTTGTTAGGTACCTGGAACAGGGATGTGAGGTTACGGTACATGCTTTTTGACTATATGATCTAGTATTCAACTGAAGGAATACACGACACGAAGTAATTTTCTCGATAGAAAAAAAATCACAAAGTTCGAAATATCTTTTTACTTTTTTTAGTTACAAGTCGCAACGCTTTTGATCCTATGAAAATTACTTTAAAGCATGTAAAGTAACTTTATCGAGGTTTCAACTGAACAGATTTCCATTTAATAATACTTTTATGTTATCATATCAGAAAAATTATTTTGGCACTTACGTTTTTTATTCCGAGCTACACTCTTATTATCCTCATTTCATCTTTTTACAAAACCCAAACCGCGGCTAAAAAGCTGGGCATCCTAAATAGGGCGAAGCGATACTTCAGGCCTGGACAGCTTTTAACTCTACTTAAAGCGCAAGTCCGATCCTGCATGGAGTATTGTAGCCACCTTTGGGATGGCTCAGCTAAGTATCAGCTTGCCGCGCTTGACTCGGTGGAACGCAGAGCTAAGAGGCTCATCGTTGACGTAAAACTGGTGGATGCCAAGCTACATAGCTTGGCTCATCGCCGTAAGATTGCCTGCTTGTCGGTCTTCTACAGATTGTACTTCGGTGAGTGTGCCCAAGAACTCCACGACCTCATCCCACCGGCCCCCTCTACCATTGGACATCCAGACGCACTGCATCTTACCATCCCTACCGTGTTGCTATTCCACCAATTCGCACTAAGCTTTTCCAAACGTCTTTTATAATGCGCACAGCAAAGGAGTGGAACTCTCTGCCTGCGTCCGTGTTTCCAAACGCTTACCAACCCTTCTGGGTAAGCTCGCTCCATCGTAGGCTTTGTCTCTGTCATCTCTGACCTAGACTAGAGTCAAGAGCAAACCCATCACAAAATAAAAAATAAATAAAAAAATAAATACGTTTTTCGTAAAATTGTTCACTTTTTTTCGGCATTTCGAAAAAGGAAACCTAATGCCAATTTCACCACTTAATAACACAATGAAGCTTCTTTACACTATGAATAGAAAATGAAGACTGATAATGTTTATGAATGAATAGTTTTTCAAAGTACACATAATTTGGGTCTCACCAGGTTTTTTATGGTCCATAGAAATGGGTTATCTATCGTTTTAAGTATCGTTTGACGGCATTGGCTTGGCTATTGTTATAAACGTTTGCCGTTTTCTTTAATAAGTTTTGAGATATCTTTGATTTAGAGGGGTGCCTAATACTTTTGGCCAAGGCTGTCTATTGTTGTAGTACAAAAGATAGGTTTACTCTCCTTTAGAACAATAACAGCTAGTAATGGTACCTTTAGTGTAATCCATGCTTTTGCTCTTAATGTGTTTTTATCCAAAGGTCTTGCTACTAAATATTAAGGATTTTGTCTGGTAAACTTAAATATCACTTCTGGTTAAACAAGGTGCTCTGAAAAAGAAAAAAAAAATGGGTTTGCATGATTTGATGTTATCATTTTCAACATTCGCATGTGAGCTTTGCTATTCTATTTTATTAAAGGGTCTTGTGAGACTTGTCTCTGTCAGCTTATCTTAGCGCGTCATTCTTATTGCCAAGGGCAAGTAATAATAATAAATAATAAACCTTTATTTCGTAAAAATACAGATTAAAAATATTTTATATTAATACAATTTATATGAGCTTTGGTAGTAACACAATTCGATACAAATCTAAGTACTGAAATCTGTACACAATATATAAAACCCTGCCTCTCAAACTAGGTAATAACCTGTATCTTGAGAGACAGTGATTTAGCTAGAATGTGATGCTGTAAGTATAATAGTAGACTGTGTCGATCTACCTGAGCGATTGAATATAATAAAGCTAATTTAAGTACCTATATATTAAGTGATGTGTATGTGTGTGGGTGATGGTGTGTGCGTGTATGTGTGGGTGTGTTGTGTGGGATTGGAAATATGTAGGTAGTTAGGCGACGTACTTTAGCAAGGATTCTGTTTGTAGATAGTCCTGTTCCAGTAGCCATTCCGTTAATTTTGATTTTATTTCATATTTATTTAGATCTATAATGTATATTTTTTTGTGAATTTGTTTATAGATGTATGTACTTAATGTGTAGTATTGGTGTTTAGCGAAGGTGGTTTTGTGAGGGGTACTTAAGGGTAGTTTCTTCCTTTTTGTAGGGTCAGTTGGGGGAACGCTAGCGTGTTTTCTTACGGTAGACTGAAGTACAAAAAGCTGGCGCACTGAAAGTACTTTGCAATCAGCGTATAGTTGCGTAGTGGGATAGCGATAAGGTTTGCGCAACATCACCTTCAGTACAGCTCTCTGCGCTCTTTCAATCCTCAGAAGACTGGTTTTATTTGCACCACCCCATACTGTGATGCAATATCCAATGACGGATTGACATAATGCAAAGTACACCATCTTAAGGGTTTCAGGTGCAGCCGAATCTCTAAGGGATTTGAAAATATGCAGAAGTCTCATAGATCAAGTGGTAATGGCGTCAACCTGTTTGTCCCATCGTAATCCTCCGTCTATTTGGATACCCAGATATTTCACATTATCAGTTCTTGTAAGTGTCGGACATAAGCATTGTGGGGATTGTTTGGAGCAGGTGTGCGCTGTTATGGAGAAAGATTTGTCGGGCAAGTTGTTACGACGGATAGCGAAAGGAATGAACGATGTTTTGTCGCAGTTTAGGGTTAGTAAGTTTAGGTTGAGCCATTTCATTATACCCGTTATTGCCGCTTCTGCGTAGCGCTTAACGCTATCCCAAGTTGGACCGTAAACTATGACAGCGGTATCGTCTGCATACGCAATGATCTTGGAGTTGGGGATGGTCATTCTGCACAACTCATTGACGTATATTTGGAAGAGGGTGGGTCCTAAAATGCTTCCCTGAGGTACACCGTAAGTGGTTGATACTTCGTCACTTATATACTCTCCAATTCTTACTCGTTGGGTCCGGTTGTTCAGATAGTCTTTGAATATTTCGAGGGTGTTTCCTCGTACACCTAGGAGTTCCAATTTAGAGATAAGTTTGGGAACAGATACTGTGTCAAATGCTTTAGAAAGGTCTAGGAAGATCCCTAGACTTTTAACTCTACTGTCAAGATTTTTAGCAACCAATTGCGTCAGCTCAAGAACTGCATCTTCAGTTGAGAATCCTGAGCGAAAGCCATACTGATTATCAGCAATGAGCTGATGTTTGTTGAGGAATTTTTTTAATCCTTTATTCAGGATCCTTTCTAGTATTTTTGAGAGTGCTGATAGGACCGATATAGGTCTGTAATTGTTGACACAGTTTCTGTTCCCTCCTTTATGAATTGGATGGACGATAGCTTTTTTTAGCGCATCAGGAAAGATGCCTTTTTGTAGGCAACAGTTAAGGATATACGTCAATGGTGGCGTCAAGGTCTGGCGGCAACTTTTTAACACCAGGGGGGATATGCCATCCCAACCTATTGCGCAATCATTGCGCAGTTGCAGAATAAGAGACTCCACTTCTGATTCATCAACCTCAAGTATTACAAGAGAGTTGGCGGGGCTGGAACACATATTTTGACATGATCTTTTAGGTGGGTTTGTAGGTTGGTGAGATTGGGACAAGATTTTTTCTGCCAATTTAGTGCCTATATTACTGAAAAATCTACACACTTCGTTTACGGATGATATAGCGTTATCACAGATATCCAACAGTTCCACTGGGCTAGTTTTCTTTTTAGTGGTATTGGTGATTTGTTTTATTGTTTTCCAAAGAGCTTTGGGGTTGTTACGGGATTTTTCAAGTTCACTTTTTTCATGGGCTATTTTTAGTTTCCGGAGCAGGTCATTACAATAATTCCGGTACCGCGTATAGGTAATTTTCAGGATAAGATTATTGGGATCTTTTCTTGATCTGTTGTGCAACCGATCACGGTTTTGTATACACTTTAATAGGCCGGTGGTTATCCATGGTTTTTTTATTCGTTTTTTTCTAGGAATTCTAATTCGTTTAGTGTGTTTAGTAATTACTGAAGAGATAATGGTTATGAACATATTCATAGATGTATTGGGGTCATTAACTTTGTATAGTGGGGTAAAATCAGAGTTTTCCAAATCTAACTTAACTGCATCGTAGTCTATGCAGGTAGCTATGTGGAGTGGTTTATTTTCAGGGTTTGTTTTAGCAATAGCAAGTAGCACCGGTTTGTGGTCCGTGATGTGTGAGTCTAGTACAAGGGTAGTAACAGGAAGGGTACTTTTAACGAGTACATGGTCTAGACAGCTATCCAGCCGAGTGTTGTACCTGTGGGTTGGAAGAAGACCGTGGGAGGCATTTAAAATGAGATAGTTGATACAGCGGTTATCTGTACTATTGAGGTCGAGATTAATATCACCTATAAGAATTATATTCTTGTAGGAGGAAAGGCTTACATACACACTATTTAAACTATCCAAAAAATGTTCGATACTTTCCTTGGAACTGTATGACGGGGATCGGTACACTGCTACGATAGCAATATCTTGGTTAACTATTTGACATACCAAGCAATTCCCATCCACAATACGAGGTTCCCACTCTGAAGTCCGTAGTGCTTGTTTTGTATAGATTACAATTCCATCATTTTGGTTACTGTTTATTTGGGTACAATAAGACTCATATCCATTCAAGATAGGCAGATTACTGACTTTACTAAGCCAGCATTCTGTAAGGATTACCACGTCTAAATCAAGTTTTATTGAGTGCATTAGTACCTGGAGTTGGTCAAAGTTTTTATTTAAGCTACGGATGTTTAAGTGTAGTATTTTCATGTTGATATTGGTAATGTAAACATATTCAATACAATTTCCTGGGGCACAGTTAAATGAGTTACCTACTGTTAGCGAGTCAAGCTCGCTGCATATACTATTTATGTTAGCCATTGGGAAAGTGTAGATATAACGTGAGGTGACTAAAAGGTATGACTTCTATAGTTAGGATTTGCTTAGTGTATAATATGTGGTTCGTAATTTGATTTTTTGGGAAAATGTGGTTTTTGTAGCAAGTGTCTTTATGGGAGTGAGTTGTGAGTGTTTTGTGTAGAGTGCGTATGCCATGGTGTGTTTTTATTTGTGTGGTTATGTGAATGTTACATAATTTGTGTATTTTTCTAGATTTAGAAACAAATACAATCTCGAAAATTAACAATAGTAGACAGATGAACGATAATACATAGCTCTTAACGGTACGGATTACTAGTCACATGCAAGTGTAATCTATATCCTGGAGACATTTTTCGGAGTTGATTAGCAGTTGTTTGTCTCCTTCCTTTTTGCGCAAAAATATGTTACCATTAGAAACCCAGCAGAATTTGAACTTATGGTTTTTCGCAAACTCTCTTGATTGATAGAACAATTTTTTGGTGTTACCCGGAAGCTGTTCTGTGACATAAACCGGCTGGCTAGTTCCTGAAATGCCAATGAGACTAGTATTTAATTTATCTTCCTTGTTCTTGGCTTTGTTGAACGTACGGACTGCAGAAATGAGTGTCTCCTTTTTCATAACAGAAGAAAATTCAGCTATAATCGGTCGAGTTGTGTTAGAGGTACTCGTTGATTTCCCGGGCAAGCGAAAAATATCCCTCAGTTCAAAGTCTTTTATGGGTACTCCAACCGCTTCGCCAATACTGGATACCGTTTTTACAAGAGTGGCATTGGTTTCAGTGTTACATTGCGGTATATTACGGATTTCGATGCCCGACGACCTTGATTTATGTTGTAGATCTTGTATTCTTTTTTCTAGACTTTCTATATATTGTTTCTGCTCCCGACGTTCCTTTCTTAGGTCTTCAACTTCCTTTTTCAGCTCCTCAAATTGTTGGTTTATGAAAGACATGGATTTAACTATCTATCTATCTATCGTTTGACTTGTGTATTTCAGTATTAGATGCCTGAATCTGGGTGTTCTGGGATTTTATTTCTCCAATATCAGACGCCAGTTTAGCCATTATAGCGGTTTGAGTCGCAAGTAACTTTGCAATTGAGGAGTCTTGTTCTTCTTTCCAATCTGCGAGTTGGGTTTGAAGGTCGTGCGAACTCAACGTAGCAGCGCCTTGTGGCGAGTTTGCCTTTCGGGCTCTTTTATTTCGATTAGTATTTACGTAATCACTCACCACTGCATTGGCTAAATCCGATTCTGATTTGGTCTGGGACTGGCAAAGGTTGATTATTTGCGTTTTCGGCGTGCTCGGGGGAGTGCGTTGTACACTGGACATGTTGTACAATTGATACCAAATCTCGTAGATTTCGTCACGAACGATGATTGCGTGCGCACTGCACCGTGAGCCTGCGTGAGCACTGCACCGTGAGCCTGCGTGAGCACTGCACCGTGAGCCTGCGTGAGCACTGCACCGTGAGCCTGCGTAAGCACTGCACCGTGAGCCTGCGTGAATACTGCACCGTGAGCCTGCGTGAGCACTGCACCGTGAGCCTGCGTGAATACTGCACCGTGAGCCTGCGTGAGCACTGCACCGTGAGCCTGCGTGCGCACTGCACCGTGAGCCAGTGTCGCGTGACGAGCGGAGTCTCAGCGCATCGGCTACGAGTACTTCGCGTTCGTAGCCTCGTAGGCAATCCGTAGCAGTTACGTCAGCGGCTACGGCGGTCGCGTAGCAGATAGCGAGGAGTTAATACAATACCCTACGTCACAAGCACCGTAGCACACCGGGCAAGGGGTCGGACCGCAACACCACACCGCGGGTTCAAATCCAACAATGCACAGTCACTTTTCGAAAGACAGATTCTAATGTAGTTGACAAAATTGTTTGTATCTCACTCTATGACCGCCCAGTGGGCGTTGATTACTGGTAAGAAACAGGCAAGAGTGACAAGGAAATCACAATCACTTAACTTAGCCAATCACAAAATTCGAAAGCAAAAATTCCGAGGACAACCGACACGCGTCTACTCGGTACAACGTACGGGCGCTCAAGTCCACCCTGTAGGCACCTAAACTTTTTAATTATACACCGTGAAATTTTAGTGGTTGCTTTTCCACAGGGAAATGATTTTGTCTTGGTCATACAACCGATTTATAAAAAAAAATGGAAGACACGTGCGTGCAGTTATCTATCCCAACGTATGAGAGCTTATTTTGCTCTAAATATTTATGAATCGCTATTCACTTATCAGCAGCGTGTGCGTTTTGAGTAGCTTCCTACCTACGTCGCTAGTGAACTACTATTTTTTCTCACGCTTTCGAGTTTATAAATATTTTTTAAATTTTTTGAAAACGGAATATTATTATTTTGTAAGGCTTTCGATAGTACTAGTAATGGCTAATCGTACTGCCGCAGGAAAACCACCATTAAAATTTCACGGTATATAGCACTCGGATTAAGAATAAAGATAAAAGCTATTTTTTATATATTGGTCACCGGATAAAAACTCCGTAAGATTGTTACAAACCTTTTTTAGTTTATATTTTCTTGATATATTGTGATCATATCATTTTGAATATACTAAATCCCATCCAAATTTAATAGTTTTTAAGTCTAGGCAACTCATTAAAAAACGAGGTTTTCATGGATGCTGGTTTTCTTTCGGAAAAATATGCATACGGAAGAATGAGGGTGACGCACCCATTCACATTCAAAATACTGAAGATTTAGATAATACATATTATATAATGACTGCTCATGTTTTCAGTTAAACCGTTTGTTATTGTTTTTAAAATATGTCCTAGAATTTATCACCACCTCTTCTTACATAAAGTCATGTTCTCGTTCCGTGGAGTCACACAAATATTCCAAAGGGTCACCTGTTATGTTCCATGTAAACCAGTTTTGGTTGAATTGATGTTGTTGTTTGCCATACAGCTGCACTAGTTCCGATGTCTGTTCAACTTGCATCCTAGTCTTAGTAAAATACAAAACGGAAAATAGTTTTAAACTTAGTCGGGGGACAGAAGGTACTCTGTAACATTTCTTTAACGGTCCCCTGACTGCAATAAAGAAGTTGTTTTTCAGTTTTAAATTTTTGGACGAATGCTTGATTTTCATTTTTTAGTTCATTTTTAGACATGGCAGGTGTATTTTGCGACATATAAATCTCGTATGACAATTTGAAAAGGACAAGGAAAGTTTAAGACTATTTTCCGTTTTGTATTTTATTAAGACTAGGATACTGGACCAGCATCAACAGCTCCGTCAACTTGTGTCTAATTTCCAGCACTGCAGCGACACACATGAACTGGCTTTGAGACGCATATCTGAGCTGGAATTGAAGTTAACCAGAGCCCACAGTAATATTACCCACTTGGAAGCTCTTAAGGCCAGTGAAGAGTCTGCGAAGACCAGCAGACTTTATGATGAGTTGGTTGGTAGCGGGTCCGGACCAATTTGTGTAGAACCAATGGTTACAATAGACTTAATTAACCAATGAAACCAATAATAAATGTAATTTATTTAGAGGCCATAATAAAAATAAAAAAGTATATTACAGTTAATAGATTAATTAGGAGAATCCATAAATCATTAAAAAAAACAAAAAGTCACCAAATTAAATTTAGAACTGAGGCAAAAAAGTATCAATTTAATGTTTGAATTAAAAGATAGTAGTGATGAGTTAAATTTATGTAAACTTTTGTATGAAAAGGATACTCAGCAGCTTCAGGATGAACTTTTTGTTAGGGAACAAACCCTTAAGCAAATATTTAGTAAATATGAGGCTTCTCAACTGGATCTGAGTAAACGCTGGCAGGAGGTGTAATGAGCTGGTGGACCTGGTAACGTACAATGCGGAGAGGTATGAGTCTCTGACAAATAATCTCTCTAGCAGCTGTGCTTGCTCCCAGGCACCACAGCCTCAGCATGTTACACTCACACCCCCGGTAGCTCAGCCTGTAGGTAACTGTACTGTTAATAATAGCATTAATTCAAATAATTTGACTAACACAACATATGTATTTTCTGACAAATTTGGTCAGGGTTTTGGTAGTGTATTTAACCAGTGTTCAAACCATTATGTAATAAAAAATCGTTCACCCGGCGCCAGTTTTTGCCAATTAATTAGGAATATTAAATTGTCAAAGATAAACCCCAACTCAACTATTATAATATTATTTGGGGATAGTTTAGCCGTAGGTAAGAAAGACATATTTAAATCTGTCAATTTAATGTTACTTCTAAGTGAGATAAATAATTATAAATTTATTTTCTGTGCTTTGCCTTACTCTCAATATTTATCTGAGGATCTAAACAGGCACATTTTTGATTTAAATATGCTTGTTTATAATAGGACCTATCGTCATAGTGACGCTATGTATTTTGATTGTAATCAATTTATTGCTGATTACAAACTGACTAGTTATGATATGTATTTACCACCTAGTTGTAGGAGACATATTGCTAATCGTTTAGCATTCAATATACGGTGTGACACCGGTATATGCGGTGTACCATCGAGTACTGTTAGTAATGATACTAGCATTTCTATTGATACACATAAGAGTTTAAACTATGAAACTCGACAACGGAAAAGCCTCATATTTTGAATATTGTACATCAAAATATGCAAGGTCTGTCCGGCAAGGAACTTGAGTTAAGTTTATTTATAGAGAACTATGATGTTCAGGTGTTATGTTTAACTGAGCATTGGTTGAAAGAACATGAAGTAGTTTTTATTAATGATGATTACTTTACCGTACAAGTTGTTTCAAACAAATTGAAATGTAAACAACGTTTAGATTTAGTTAATCTTTCTATTGAGCGCACTATTGAGTTGTCTTGTGTTGAACTCGAGCGATACGTGATAGTTTGCGTTTATCGACCGCCCTCTGGTGATTTTGGTCTTTTCGAATCGGTAATGGAGGATTCACTTAGTAAATTAAAATCAAGTAATAAAAGTATAGTTGTATGTGGAGATTTTAATGTAAATATTTTAGATGTTACTCCATTAAGTATCAGACTTCTGAATTTATTTAGGTCTTATAACTTGGTTAACTTGTTTTATGAACCAACTAGGATCACGGCATCTTCATCGACTTGTCTAGATAATATCTTTAGTAATTGTGATGCCGAAAATAAATTAGTGTTAAGTGACTTAACGTCTGACCACTGTGGCCTATTAATTGGCTTACCTATGCCTCTAAATAAAAAGCCGCATAAAATTGAATGCAGGCCTTATACAGCTAGTCGTTGCAGTAAGTTCAAAAATAATATAGCTAATTAAATTACACCGTCTTTGATAGAACATGAGGATCCAAATAAAATTTATGGAGTTCTTTTGGATGTTGTGCAAAAAGAATATCAATCCACTTTTAAGACAAAAACCATAAACATTAAAGGTACCTCTGTTGGTTTCAACCAATGGGCTACTTACTGCAGGTATATATAAAAGTAGAGCGAGATTATATGAGTTATATGGTTTTTAAAAATACAGGTTTGATATCCTTTTTTTAGAGTATGTTAAAAATATTCTAAATTAAATAAAAAGATTTGCGTTGTTACTAAATCAAAATTTTTAAGTGAGAAATTTAAAAATTCTAATAATAAAGTAAAAGCCACTTGGCAAATCATTAACAATGAAACAGGCAAATCGGTTAAACGAGACAATCAGTTAGAGATTACAGTCGATAGCAAATTAGTGACTGATGCTGCAGTCGTAGCTCAGGCATTTAATGAGTTTTTTTCCAATATTCCTATAACTACAACTCGCTCCTTAAATTCATCCTCTTGTAAAGCTGAGAACCTATTGCGTAGTAGTGTGCCTAAGTGTAATCAATTATTTAGTTTTGAGCACGTTACACCAAGTGATGTAGTTGACGTTTTCAAAACACTTAAATCTAAAAACACAGGTGACTTCGGGGGCATTTCAATAAAACTTTTGAGTAATATAGCTAGACATAGCATTTATTAAACGTTACAGCCGGGCAGGGAGCTATCCCTGCCCGGCTGTAACGTTTAATAAATGCGTGGATTTAGGAACGTTTCCTGATCTTATGAAGAGTAGTAAAGTCATACCTTTATTTAAATCAGGTAATAAAAATGACATAGGCAACTTCCGGCCTATCTCCATCTTACCTGCATTTAGCAAAATATTCGAAAAGTTAATACTCAAGCAGTTGTTAATACATTTTAATTTAAATAGACTACTCCGTAATGAACAGTACGGCTTTACAAAAGGTCGTTCGACTACAGATGCGGGTGTCGCTCTCCTAAAACATATATTTAACGCATGGGAGAACTCGCAGAATGCAATTGGAGTTTTCTGTGACACGCTTTTGCGTAAACTACGTCACTACGGTCTCCAAAGCGAAGCTCTTAACGTAATTGATTCATATTTACATAATAGGTTCCAATGTGTTGATGTCAATGGTGTGAAATCTTCCGGGCTACCAGTGTATTTAGGTGTGCCTCAAGGCTCAATACTGGGTCCCTTCTTGTTTCTGGTGTACATAAACGATCTACCATTCTTCTTAAGGGGTATCTGTGACGTAGTATTGTTTGCGGACGATACCTCTCTTATGTTTAAAGTAGATAGGAATAGACAAGATTTCGATAACGTAAACAACGCTCTTTCAATGATCACGGATTGGTTTACGACAAACAATTTAGTTCTAAAGGCCAAAAAAACGAAATGTATAAAATTTTCCTTGCCTAATGTTAGAAATTTAGGACCCAATGTAATCTTAAGTGACGAGGTGCTTGAAACTGTAGACACGGCAGTATTTTTGGGCATAACTGTTGATTCCAAACTACAATGGGGCCCACATATATCAAGCCTATCGGGAAGGCTCAGCTCTGCCGCATACGCCGTCAGGAAGCTAAGACAATTTACTGATGTTGACACAGCTCGGTTAATCTATTTTAGTTATTTCCATAGCGTTATGTCCTACGGTATTCTATTGTGGGGAAAAGCTGCTGATATACAAAATATATTTGTCTTACAAAAACGTGCCGTGCGAGCAATATATCAGCTAGGGTCAAGAGTTTCATTAAGAGAAATTTTCAAAGAGATTGGAATTCTCACGGTAGCATCTCAATTTGTTTTTGCAAACATTTTATATATTAGGCAAAATATATATTAATACAGTAAAACGAGCGACAACCACAACTTTAACACCAGAAACAAGCACAAGCTACATGCTCCTTCCCACCGACTTCGTAAGGTCCACGACTCATTTGTGGGGCTCGGTATCCGTTTATACAATAAGCTTCCACGTTCTTTTCTTGACCTGCCTTTTAACTCATTTAAAGCTATAGTTAAATCTAACCTCTGTTTGAAGGCATACTATTCTATTAATGATTATTTAGACGATAAGAATAGTTGGTCGCTGTGTTAAACGCAAGACAATGTCATAATTATCATGTTCTTTCTCTTTAAGTAATTAGCTTATGACAGATTATTTGTGTTCATATAATTTTTTTTTGTTTTTATTTTATGCTAATTTTAATTTTTTTATATATCTGACTATGTAGGTCAATTCGTTATTTTTTTTAATATACATTTCTATCATTATCCGTATAGCACAAGCGCTAGCTAACAAGTAAATTTCGTGTCATGTATAATAACTTAGTATACTTTTATATAGATTCAAGTTCTTAAATTTTGCCTGCTGACATTAAACAATTACGAATCCTCTAGTTTAAAAAGAAACTACATTCATTATTAATAGACAAATGTTATTATGATGTCAATGTGACTTTGAATTGAATTTGTATGTATTTATAATTTGGAATATTTTAATAATGTATCGAGACTAATATGACTAATTGTGTTTTAACTTCTGATTTGTATTTTATTATTGTATGCCTTAACGGCGGGACATAGCTGAACTTATTTTAATTATTTAAGACCTGTATTTATGGTGTATACCTATAGTCCACAATAAAGATGATTTGATTTGATTTAAAACGTAACAGACAGATGTGTTGCTGGGGAGTTTGTTGGCCACTTCTTCTCCGCAGCTAAAACACTAGGAAGTGGTGACGGGCGGTAAAACTTGACGTTCAAAAAGTGCTGGCTCTCAGCCTAATTTGAATAAACGACTTTTGATTAAGATCTTTTTTATCTTGTTTTTCATTTTTTAATTCATTTTTAGACATCGCAGGCGTGTTTTTTAATTTTTCTAATTATTTGTTTTTCATTTCATACATTTTAGTGATAAAACGATATTTTTATTGAATAAGTAATGCGAAACTAAATAGATTTTTGATTGGTACCACATTAATACTAAGTTCTCAGAGGTGATTTAATACATAAAGAGACTTTTTATAACGTAGCTCGTAGATAAGCTTACGTGGATTTAAAAAACCAATTGCCAAATCTTCTAGCTATCACACGCGTCTAAGTGCGCATAAGCTTAGCCCTTGGTATACATGGAAGAGCCGAGATCTACGACGACTCTGGACAAAACCGTTCCTTTCAGCTTGTGAAATGTAATAGCCTGACATAATCTGGGTGGTAGCATACGCCGCTCGACTTTACCATGACCAAGTTACATCAGCTTCCATTCAGTTCCCACCACTCGTCGTGCACTCGCACATCATCATAGGGTTTCCAACGATGGTCATTTGTCACTGGGACTTCACTCGAACTATCGTTCATGACGAATGGTACCGATGTGGTCTGTAAACGAGTCGAATCGCCACCGCCGTTGTGTTAGCAGATGAGACTGAGGTGGATTTCACCTAACTGAGGCGACGTGTGGACCGTGCTTCTGGCATTAGTTATATAGCAGTTCCATGCGGAATGTTTGGCATTGAGATCGTCTACTCATATAACGGAGTTATGAAATGAGATTGTACCAGCATTAATGCCGCCACAAGGAAAACCAACGTAGCGAAATCTACATCGCAACAAAACAAAACGCAATGCTATCTATTCTAATAGCAGAAATACTAACGAAATCCTGCATCACGGTATCAGAGTTCTTCGTGCTTTTTGTACATAATATACAACAGTCTGAATATCTACTATTGGGCAGTTGCCCTCCCTTTTCAATGGTGGTTTGCGGGACTTTACACTCTGTTCCGCATACCTCTATACTGGTGACATTGAACGTCAGCAACTACTTCATCATGACGTCATCATCACAGAGCAGCGAGTCATACAGCCAGCCAGTACCCATGGCTTCTATGGGTACCCTGACCACCAGCATGCAGTGGACGCACATTCCTTGTCAGCATCCTCAGTCTCTATCATCACCCTCAACCTAGTCAGTCTCTATCATCAATCAGCGACCTTGGCTTCCGCATACCTCTGTAGGATTGTCTGTCATGGGAAACGAAGCCTAGGGTAGATGGTAATAAGCCGAAACGATTGTGATCGGTTGTGATGCCAAGTCACACCCAGCTCACAGGTACAGAACTAATATTTTATCTTTGTTACAATAAAGCAACAAAACAGTAATATTATACAAATTAAAACTTAGTCTTATTTTACCTAACTTACACCGTACCTACATTCTGATTAAAATGTATATCTTTACAGCGCTCACATTGGTTATTTGGTTTTCAAATTTTCCTCCAGTCACACTGAACACCTTGCTATAACTTGGTACTTTCATATTATGTATATTCAGACTCATCACTGAAATTCTCAAATCCTCACTTAAAGGTTAAAACCAGCCAAGTAAGTGCGTGTCCGATTCGGACACGAAGGGTTCCGTACCATAAACCTTAATTTTTATTATTTGTTGTTACAGCGGCAATGTTTGCGAACGATTTAAATCCAGCTACTGAAATCCCCGAAACAGCAGCGCAAATTTTGAGACATTTACAACGATTTTAGTGTTGCTGGGGTCTACTAAACACCACGTGGTGCACCGAAGGTTAACAGAATATAACAGTACTGAGACTTTAAGAAAAGTGGTAACTGTAAATTGGCCGTCGTCCCAAGCTAGCAGGTAGCAGGTATGATGTCACCGGAAAATGGCAAACTCCGTAAGATTATAAAATGATTTGAGAGATTGTAAACTTTCGATAAATTGTCAACTGAACATTGAGAATGCTTTTTTACGCATCAAAATTTGATAGTTTATGATTTCTCGAATTCATTCCGAGAAGTTGTTTACTTTGTGTGTGTAATTTTAGGTATAACTAATTTTTATTGTCAACAAATAGTATTTGGTATGCAGGCAGTTGACTTGCAACTACTTTTAAACAATGTTGTGAGTGTGCTTAGTTGACAATGATTGTACACCACACCTGTAAGTATGTCATAAGCTTAAAAAGTTATAATGCACACATTAGAAATAAATATTCGCAATGCAGTTGAAAAATCAATATTTTTGGCTGTATACCAAGAAGATTTGTTGACTGTACATTCGGCTTAAAAATAGAAAAGCATTCTTAATGTTCAGTTGTCAATTTAACGATAGTTTATAATCTCTCATGTTATTTTATAACCTGATGAAGTTTGCATACATAATAATGGAAAGTACCTGGATGACCTGGTTCTTTTTTTACGACTTTTCTAACTGAAACCTAGCTAGATCGATTTATCGCTTCCGAAACCCCCTGCATACCACATTTCATGAAAATTGTTGGAGCCGATTCCGATATTCAGATTATATATACATACATATTTACAAGAATTGCTCGTTTAAAGGTGAGAGGCTTAGCGGCCCCGGGATCTTACTTATTCTGTTACGTAAATCGATCATCAAACCAAAATTCTAATTACCTGAATTATCACTATCACAATACAGTGTTGCTAGTTGTGAGGAAAAAACGCCCACATTGTTTTCAATTGTGTTCTTATTTTTGTTTACAAAAAAGTGGTTTTTGAAATACCTGCTTCCTACGCTATTGAATACGATATATTACCAGGTGCACACTATAGTTTATCTAGTATATGCTAGCTGGACAAAATTCAAAACCCACGAATCTCTGATTCCACGAATTTTAATGCACACGAAGTCGCGCTCATTAAGGGTCGCTACCTGCCCTTAATGAGCGCAACTCCAGTATATAAGAAAAAATGTAAGTAAACTGATTATAAATTATCATTTGCAATTTTGGCATTCCACGCGAATACTTGCGAAATTGATTTTAAAAGTTTTGTATTAATAATTTAGTGATGGTTATTGGTGTTAAAGGTACGTCCTATCTTATTTTACAAAATATGTTGGCAAGTTACAACTGCGTTTTTTATTGTTTTACATAAAATTTTAAGTTTGTCACTTTTTCCCCATTTTCTTATTTATTTTGGAAAGCATTGCCAACGCATGTTTTGACCTAAATCTTAATAAGAGTCGGTGACAGTGAAAGCAGCAGTCACAGGAGTTTAACAAAGAAAGAGGCTTTGGCATATTATGTGGACTCAAAATCTTCAAGCAACACCTACAAGACGCGTAAATGGAGTATGAAAGCTGGGCATAAAGTATTTCCATCAATTTATAGTCCTAGGAACGCTAAGATACGCCAGTCTTAGTCAGCTTTGGACCTTGCAAAAATTCCTAACTCTGTTTTATTCTTGAATTGTGTATTTGATCTTCGCTCTTCTTATAATATCAAAAAAATAAACATTTTCCATCAAACGGGTCATTGCAATATGTAAGGTTTAGGTAAAACTAATTTATTTTATCATAATTAAACATTTTCGCCCTGAGGAATGTCGTCAAAAAAATAAATACAAAATTTTGAAAATCGTTACTTTAGTCAAGTTTTTTTTATTAATTCAGACGTGGCCTGTTAATTAAAATTATATCCAATACAATTAAGTTACATATTGCCTGATCCGCTATCACAAAAAAAAAACTTGAACAAAAATAAGTTGTGAAAACAGATAGGTAATGTTCGATTTTATGGGTCTTTCTCCATACAGACGCATTCCCCTGTTCTCTTCGTGGATAATGCTGAAAATGTGCCTCTATCATTTTCTTTTTTCAAAAAGTTATTACTTAAAGGATTATGAAAATCCAAAAACCCGAAAAAAACAGCCTGGTTTTACCGCCATGTTCAGACGACTGTCAGACAAATTTGATAAGTTTTTAACAAAATAGAAAATAATAGAAGCATAGATATAGTCTTCTTCTAAATTTTGATGTATTATTTTTTTAGGGTTCACCCTTGTTTGGTATAACAACGTTTTATTGAAAATCGCTCCAGCTAATTTTAGTTCCAATAAAGTCATTTCGTATAATTATTCAATTGACCGAATAATTAATTGGTAGATTTTTATTTAGCATATTTATTTGTTTGAAATAATGTCATTTGACCGAATTTTCAAATGCACTATTTTGTTTAAACTAATGTGTCACTAGACTAATAATCACTCGATTGTTAAATTTTATGTTGTTTGCGTACTTTTTTGTTTGTTTATGTGCTTGAATTTGTCTTTAAAAAGTCTAATTTACGGTTACTAGGTTATTAGGTTATTTATGGAACTTATATTTATAAAAATAGTTCATTATCAAAAAAAAATGTGTAGGTTAGGTTAGGTTAGTACTGTGACCTCCTACGCACGAGCCGAGCGAGCGAAGCGAGCGGTGCCGCGGCAGCGGCCGGCGAGTGCCAGAAACGACTAGATTATATAAAAAGAAATATGAAAAACAAACCTAAAGAGTCTACTCGAAACTGAACTAGTTAGACGAGATTAACTATTTAAAAAAATGCCTGTAAATACAAAAAAAAACATTCTAAGTGGTTCTTTTTCAAAATAAATAATTTGCAAATATTTACAATTTTTGTTTTCTGCATTACTTTACACCAATTGAATATTCGATAAAATACATGTTATACCATCTGAACATTACATCAAATGAACATTATACCTTTTGATCATTAGCACAAATGTTGTTATAGCAAATAAATATTCGACGAACTGAAAATTCTTTCAAACGATATTATACTAAGTGATGATTTTCTTAAACGTTGTTCGATTTAGTAATATTGTATCAAACGTTGTTCGACCAAACAAGGGTGAACCTTTTTTTAGATCAGTCCAGTTTAGAAGAAGAAAACAGCGGAATACAAATCGTCTATTGGTCAAGGTGTTTATAGGTAAAATCATATCATATCATACAAAAAAATATAATTCTTTAATAAAACAGGATACTAGTACGGATTATATTTGTGGAGCTACCCCAAAAGTTATGAATGATATCTCTAGGGATTATATAGTGAACAGGGACAACCTTAGTTTTGTTTTATACATTGCATGCTTGGATTTTTTGTTTTGAATGTTTGCTTCATATAAACTCTAGATATAAAAAATGGCAGCTACGAGACCCAGCTGATAAGGCAAATATGAAGCAACGTTCTAGCAACATTCAGAACCGATTCTAAACTTAAATGGGCTTAAAATTATTGTTGAAACCAAAGTTTGGAAATACAAATGATGGAAATACTGCCCGTAGATGTTTTGAAAATCCTGAACTTAGTGGTAATTAATTCTAACAGTATACTCCGAACCTTAGCGACGATATTATCATCGAAAAACTTAATTAAATCTTTTTATCTGATCCTTTAATAAACAGCCTAAGAGAGTTTCCCAAAAAAAACACAGTTAGTCTGCCTGCAGTGTTAGATTAATAATAACCCCTACTTAAAATCCGATTCAAATTCCTACACCCAATGTTGACATGTAGCTGCAGGACCTTTACTGCTGATGATTCGTCAGAAGACGAAGAAATAAGCGATAACGAGAATTAGTATAATTATTCAAGTTGTTAAAAAATCAACTGCAAAAATTTCGAGTATTGGTCATCATCTAAAAAGTCGCCCAATAAAACCATTTTTTGAGCTTTGCTTTTCACACTTAAAAATAACTAAGCTAAAATCTGTTATATGCGGGGATGCGCCTACGGCGCGGCGCGAGGGCACCCTCCCCCCCTGTGGTCACTGCGATTCTTTCCTTTCTGCCAACTGCTTCCGTCCGACCGCTTAGTCGCCCGATAACTGTCGTGAGATGAGGTTGTGTTGTGTTGAACCAGTTTGTTGAAGTGTTGTGTGTGAGTCGGTGTTTTTTAACGATACCCAGAGCACCCGCGAAAGGTACGTACCACTTATTAAGAGAACAGGAATTAATCCCCACAGATTCGCAACTTATCGAGAGTACGCTCTCTCGAATTAAAAAAGGACTGTTTTCTCTATTTGTTTTCATTAATTAAATAAACCATTAAAATAAGCTGTATAGTTCGACTTTTAATTGTATTCAGTAACTTGACAGTTCAACTGTCAGATGTTAGTTGTGTTAATCGTGTTATTTAAAAGTTTACTAGTTATTAAATTAAAAATAACACGTTTCAAATAAGTAAATTATTTCAGTTCATTCAATTGCGTCCATACTTACACCAACTATCTTATGGAAATCTGACAGTTCAACTGTCAAGTTACTGAATACAATTGAAAGTCGAACTTTATGTTTGCATAAAGAGCTTAGAAATGTCTGAGAAAAGTTTTGGAAAATAAAATATCAGCTGTTTAATTGAAAACACGCGCGGGGCATAAGTAAAACCTGCGCGGCCGGCCGGCCGACGCTCTCCGGGTGACACCAGAGGGTGTTCTAATAGATAGGATAATCAACAAATTTAGAGCAGTGGTGGCCGAGTGGTAATGGCTTCGACTTACGAGTTGTAGGTCGCGGGTTCAAACCCAGCCAGGTACATTACTTTGTGTAATTTATTTCATCACCACTGCTCTCAAAACGGTGAAGGAAAACATCGTGAGGAAACCGACATGTCCTAGAACCAAAAATTCGAAGACATGTGACATTCACCAACACGCATTGGGCCCGCGTGGTGGATTACGGCCCATTCCCTCTCCTAGAGAGGAGGCCTGAGTCCCAACAGTGGCAACATTATAAGGCCGACTATGCTAATCAACAAATTTATGCGTAGTGAAAATATTGATAAAACATTTTCTTTTTGTCATAAATTTTTACTTTGTACTCTAACAACTCCTCAAATTTCTTGCAGATAATTTTTAACACCTTGTACTAATACTAATTATATCTAATTTACTACGTTTTGTACACTTAGTTAATTATATGCAATTAGTAAATTTATGAGTTATTTTTATTGCTGAATATATCTAATTAACTAAATGATAGTTACTTACTTAGTTCATTAGATTAAGTACAAAAAATAGAGAGCTATCGCTAATTTTTACCTGCTAGACCATTTTTGTGCAAATTGGTCATAGTTGTTAGTTTTCGTGCTATTTTCATAATGTACAAGGTGAATATGAAAGTGTGCGTGGATGGCCAAATCCGAAACTACGAAGAATATCGAAGAACACTGAAAAGAGTCGCAAGCCCGATTTCGATGAAAACGAAATAACTAACACACACTAACAGAGCTTTTCAGCCACCCCTAAAATGTTACCGGTTTCAAGAATCTAACTTGGCTTTAGGTTTTTGTATTAATCTTTGTAGATAGGATACTGGTTTTCGTTTTAAATATTTTCTGGGTAACGGTCTAATAATCGTATCACTGAAAGTTATATTTGTGTGCGTTTGAGGAACGTAGACACTTTCGGCTCACGCGCACAAAGAAAATTAAGTGGACACACGATATCGATCGTGTTTTGTTGTAGACGCGGTTTCAATGCGTTATTATTCTAAGATCAAAACGTCTTTTCAACAAGAGCTTTTTTGGTCAACTTTTTTCAGCAGTCTCGGAAAAATATGAATGAGGTGTACTTAGTTTATAAATTAAAAAGTTGGATTAATCATTGATTTTTTTTTACAAAATTTTAATGATTCGTTTTTCAGGCATATATTCTGAAACCTTTAAAGAAGAAGTTTAACAAATATCACGCTTGCAATGTTCATGTTCGCTTGATAACTAATTGAAAAATCGCGATAAAACAAATTGCTGGCGGATTATTGTGCATTCATCTATCTAGTAATTGCCTGTTTTTTTTTTCATTTCTTTATTTTGATATGTAAAATGGTTAAATCAATTTTATTGTTAAAGTGGCCGAAGCGGTCGTGACTTGCGAAAGCCAGAGTACCCGTTTTCGGTGGTATTTTCACCCCTCTGGGATAGTTATAAATATCATTCCTACAGTTCCGAGAGCCGAGATATTTTTTTAAGAAATTTTCTCCTCTTTTCGAATTTTTCAATAAATTTCGAAAATATTGATCAGGTTTTGAGATATTTGCAAAGATCAAACCCTTCTTTCTTTTTTCAGTAAATTGTTTATAACTTTTTCATTCATATTTTTCCGAGACTGCTGAAAACGTTGACCAAAACAGCACATGTTGACTAGACTAAATTATACTCAAAGAAACTTTCTTATTCCACACTGCCGATATCGTCGCCTATTGTACTTATGTGTTGTAATAAAAAAAATAATGCTATAATTTTTTTAGAAAACTTTGCTGTTTCTCAACTAGTCTCTTCTCTGTTTACGCAGCAAGTCCGCTAAACATGGACAATATTGACGTAGACAATAGATCAGTGTACGTCGGCAACGTGGACTACGCAGCCACTCCTAAGGATCTGGAAGAGCACTTCCACGGATGTGGACCTATTAATAGGTATGTAAGAAGTTGCTCCTTCATCTATGAACACTTAGGGCGAAAACGGCTCGTCAGCTTCATCATTGCTTAGGGGCCGTCTCCACGAGCGAGAGTATCGCGACGATATTATCGTCGTAACACGAATTCCTATAATAAATCTATGAACGTGTCTCCACACAGCTATATAATCGCGGCGATTCGACGAGTGAAAAAACGTCAACTCGCCGCGATTCTCTCGCTCTTGGAGGCGGCCCTAGGAATATTGATGCTGACATCTCTTGACAACTAAATTTAGTCCTTAGCGTCTAAATAAACAGACTGGCTGCATTACAACTGCACTCTAAGTGCAAAAAGCAGTTTGGATGTCGTTTGTGTGCGAGTTTTTTACGTGTTATCGTGTTAGCGTAAACTTTAATTTGTATTTAAACTGAATAAGCGCCGTCTGGCGACAATAACGGTAATAAAACCTTTTTTTTCATGCAATTTGACATAGCCAACATTTACGTTAACGCGATCAAGTACGTTAAGAAAGTTGCACTAAGCCCTCAGTTGACCATATATGCCAAACGAAATTTAACACACAGTATGTGCATTGTCCACTTTTGTCCAGGCGATTTGCGCGGTCACTGTGGATTAGATCACGGGCCTGAAATAGCTAGTAAATAACAAAATAAAACCAAAATTTTCCTGAAATCTTAGTGTATCATCATAGTGGTACATCGAATATGATTTATATTAATTCAATTTAATGCTACCTTACAGGGTTACAATTTTATGTAATAAGTTCGACGGCCACCCAAAGGGATTCGCCTACATAGAGTTTGGCGACATAGACAGTGTACAGACTGCAATGGCAATGAACGAATCATTATTTAAAGGGCGTCAAATTAAGGTAAGCTTTTGAATTATTTTTTAGAAGAATTCTAACTTGGCGGTGGAGGTGGAGTCCTAATGCGTTTGAAAGGGGAAATACCAATATACCATACTTCTTAATTAAACTTCAAAAATTGTGGCAACAGCTGTTTTACCTACTTGATACTGTTTTGTTTGTTTTACTTGTTACTGCTGTAATGTAAAGGTCTGTAACTTGCACAAAGTATGCAAATAGTTTACAAATTGTTAGGCCGTTATGCACTTGCCTATAGATTGCTCAAAATTATTCGAGGAACTAGTTTGTTACAACAAGTTCCAATTCGTACAAGACTGCTTCTTGCATACTTTAGTGCAAATGACAGGCACGTGTACTACGGCCTATAAAGTTTAATTATTATACCAGAACTTTATCCTCAAAGCAGCATAATCAATTGAGTTAGGTATGATCCTCATTTAGCTCGTACTAGAATAGCATGACGTTGTGTGTGCAGGTGATGCCGAAGCGCACCAACAAGCCGGGCTTGTCCACCACCAACCGGCCGTCGTGCACCATGCGGGGCCGCGGGCGCTCGTTCCGCGGCGGTTTCTCGCCCTACTACTCTGGCTACCGGCCGGTGCGCCGCGGCGGGTACAATCCATATGTATATATAAACAAAACTGCCTCAAAGTGCTGTAGTTAACGATCTTTGTACAAAAATAGTTGTTTAAATTGTCTCTGTATGAGCTTTGGATATAAACTTCTCTTTAGTTTATTATAATTCATTATCATCATCATCATATCAGCCGAAAGACGTCCACTGCTCGACATAGGCCTGTCCCAAGCGTCGCCACAACGACCGGTCCTGTGCGTCTCGCATCCATCGGCTACCCGCGACCTTCACCAGGTCATCGGTCCACCTTGTGGGAGGCCTTCCAACGTTACGTCTTCCGGTACGCGGTCGCCACTCCAGAACTTTTCGGCCCCATCGACCATCTGTTCTGCGAGCAATGTGTCCTGCCCACTGCCACTTTAGTTTGGCGATCCTTCGGGCTATGTCGGTAACCTTGGTTCTCTTGCGGATATCATCATTCCTGATTCGATCACGCAAGGAAACTCCAAGCATTGCCCTCTCCATTGCCCTTTGAGTGACTTTGAGCCTTCTGATGAGGCCCATTGTAAGCGACCACGTTTCAGTTCCGTATGTCATCACTGGCAGCATGCACTGATCATAGACTTTCGTCTTGAGACACTGTGGTATGTGGGACGAGAAGATACCGCGCAACTTTCCGAACGCTGCCCAGCCGAGTCGGATTCGACGGTTGACCTCTTTCTCGAAGTTGGCCCTACCTAGCTGGACCGTTTGTCCTAGGTAGACGTACTCGTCTACAACTTCGAGTGTAGAGTTTCCGATCTTGATGGGAGTGGGTGCTACATGGGTATTTACCATGATCTTGGTTTTGTCCATGTTCATTTTGAGACCCACCCTTTCGGAAGCTCTACTGAGGTCATCGAGCATTGTACTGAGGTCCTCCGTAGTCTCAGTTTCTCCGTAGTCAGAGTTTCGGAGAAATGACGTCTCCCTGCCTCACACCCCGCTGCAGGAGGATAGGTTTCGACGTCTGATCCTGAAGTCCACTCCATTTCGATGGTTTAAGGAAATTGAAAGCCAGTTTTCATAAGTATCTCCCCGAACATTAAGTTAGTTAGCCCTGCATTGTCTCACTAGGTGAATTAGGATGGGTAAATTGCAGTATGTATCACCTACCTACCTAGATCTATTTAGTTTGTTTTTTTAATTCAGTTCAATTAATCTGTTAAGTTTAAGTTTTATTAAGTTCAACATTGATGAAGCTTTTTATTATTTTGTTTTTTGTAAGTTACGACAACGTTTTGTGTGCACGCAGAGTTTACCTGTAAGTGATTGTTACACTTTGTTCTGATTTGTTGCTTCTGTTTCATTTGTATATACCAGTGTATACAATTGTTGGTGAACCAAATAAATAAATAAATAAGTCGGACTGACATGGTGGCGTTTTTGTATAAACCTTTCAACACCTCGATGTACCGATAGTCGATCTGGCACCGTTGGAGAGACTGCAGCACAGTCCAAGTCTCGATCGAATCAAAGGCTTTCTCGTAGTCCACAAACGCTAAGCAGAGGGGCAGATTATACTCTTCGGTCTTCTGCATAACCTGACGGAGCGCATGTACATACATACGCTCCGTCAGGTTATGCAGAATCGTAAAAGGTCTACGGTGCTGAAGCCTTTTCGGAATCCGGCTTGTTCGGGAGGCTGGAAGTCGTCAAACCTGCGTGCGAGACTTATTATAATTATGATATTTTAATTATACGATCTCAAAATGTCCCTCGAAGGCCAGCAGAACATTAATATCATGCTATAGTTTGTAAAAGCCGGTGTTCCAGCAAATTGATTATGTTTTATTGTTCTGTAAAATGCAAATATAACAAAAGTATATAAATAAATATAATTCAAGATAAATAAATTCAATTGTTTTACTTAAGATTACTTCCTGTCATTTAAATAAACATCCCTGAAGAAAATATTTTATTTGTGTTATTTAGCCTATCAACTTAAGGGGCTACATTTAGTATAAGGCCGTCTTTCGTTTTAGCGTATCTTGTTAGGTACCTGGAACAGGGATGTGAGGTTACGGTACATGCTTTTTGACTATATGATCTAGTATTCAACTGAAGGAATACACGATACGAAGTAATTTTCTCTATAGAAAAAAAATCACAAAGTTCGAAATATCTTTTTACTTTTTTTAGTTACAAGACGCAACGTTTTTGATCCTATGAAAATTACTTTAAAGCATGTAAAGTAACTTTATCGAGGTTTCAACTGAACAGATTTCCATTAAATAATACTTTTATGTTATCATATCTGAAAAATTATTTTGGCACTTACGTTTTTTATTCCGAGCTACACTCTTATTATCCTCATTTCATCTTTTTACAAAACCCAAACCGCGGCCAAAAAGCTGGGCATCCTAAATAGGGTGAAGCGACACTTCAGGCCTGCTATGCTATTCTCTAAAGATTCAGCCTTGTGTACAGCGCTGCGGCAGCGGTGAAACTCAGTTTCGTATTCTCTAAGCTACGTAAAGCTACACTAGCGCTCAAGGCTGTGACGGCCGTGAGTTAAAACTATCCAACGGCGAACAAATTGACACTATTGACAGTTCTTCATACATTTTGGTATTCCCTACGAAAAAACAGCGACGAAAACGCTTACAGCCTCGCACACAGCCTCGCTTCGAACTGTCAAATCCAAAAGCTACAATAATCGCGCTTTCGACTCTTACATTTTACATTTATTTTTCTTATAAGTATATAAAATGGCAGATCGGTTGATTATAAAAGCTTAATTTATTAGAAGAAGCTAAGAAAAGTAACGATTTGTCGCTCCAACGTCGCTCTTCCAAACTCTACTAACCTAACATCTCTACTTGCACACGGGATGGAACGCAATGCCATGCTTAAATTACACAATGTTCCTTTACAACAATATAATTATAGGTAGGTACATTAATACTCACGTTTCAGTAGGTTTATTCATTTATCCTCTTGGTCACAGAACTATCTATAAAATTCAAAGCAATAGCTGCTAATGCCGACACAAATAAAAGTTTCCAAACTAAAAACTCAGGTGGTTTTGTTAGCGTTGCGTCTATTGTTTTTTGTTTACACGTTCGTTGTCATCGTCGGGTTGCATTGCTCGAAATAGGCAAAGGAATCGTCATTCAGCCTTAAAATGTAACAATTATAAGCAATTAATTCTTATAATTATGGAATTTGTGCATAGTTTTACTCTATTCCTTAAAATACATAAAGATAGACATTTATTTCAAATTTTAAACCCCTAAAATTCTCAGTCGAGATTGCTCGATTATGATTAAAATAATTTGTTTCAAGGCCCTAATTCGTCTACGAAACAGCGACGAGAGGCTACAGCCTAAAGTTCGTCGACGACCACAGCCACGCTAGTGAATACAGTTTGAATCAGCGCCACACGCTCGGGCGATCTCAAGGCTGTCTCGTCGACGAACTCGTCGCAGCTTACAGCCAAGAAATTGTCTTTTAGAGAATAGCACTGCTGGACAGCTTTTAACTCTTTATAAAGCACAAGTCCGATCCTGCATGGAGTATTATAGCCACCTTTGGGATGGCTCAGCTAAGTATCAGCTTGCCGCGCTTGACTCGGTGGAACGTAGAGCTAAGAGGCTCATCGTTGACGTAAAACTGGTGGATGCCAAGCTACATAGCTTGGCTCATCGCCGTAAGGTTGCCTGCTTGTCGGTCTTCTACAGATTGTACTTCGGTGAGTGTGCCCAAGAACTCCACGACCTTAGCCCACCGGCCCCCTTCTACCATTGGACATCCAGACGAACTGCATCTTACCATCTCTACCTTGTTGCTATTCCACCAATTCGCACTAAGCGTTTCCAAACGTCTTTTATAATGCGCACAGCAAAAGAGTGGAACTCTCTGCCTGCGTCCGTGTTTCCAAACGCTTACCAACCCTAATCTCTTCAAAGTTAGAGTGAACAGGCTCCTTCTGGGTAAGCTCGCTCCATCGTAGGCTTTGTCTCTGTCATCTCTGACCTAGACTAGAGTCAAGAGCAAACCCATCACAAAATAAAAAATAAATAAAAAAATAAATACGTTTTTCGTAAAATTGTTCACTTTTTTTCGGCATTTCGAAAAAGGAAACCTAATGCCAATTTCACCACTAAATAACACAATGAAGCTTCTTTACACTATGAATAGAAAATGAAGACTGATAATGTTTATGAATGAATAGTTTTTCAAAGTACACATAATTTGGGTCTCACCAGGTTTTTTATGGTCCATAGAAATGGGTTATCTATCGTTTTAAGTATCGTTTGACGGCATTGGCTTGGCTATTGTTATAAACGTTTGCCGTTTTCTTTAATAAGTTTTGAGATATCTTTGATTTAGAGGGGTGCCTAATACTTTTGGCCAAGGCTGTCTATTGTTGTAGTACAAAAGATAGGTTTACTCTCCTTTAGAACAATAACAGCTAGTAATGGTACCTTTAGTGTAATCCATGCTTTTGCTCTTAATGTGTTTTTATCCAAAGGTCTTGCTACTAAATATTAAGGATTTTGTCTGGTAAACTTAAATATCACTTCTGGTTAAACATGGTGCTCTGAAAAAGAAAAAAAAATGGGTTTGCATGATTTGATGTTATCATTTTCAACATTCACATGTGAGCTTTGCTATTCTATTTTATTAAAGGGTCTTGTGAGACTTGTCTCCGTCAGCTTATCTTAGCGCGTCATTCTTATTGCCAAGGGCAAGTCCACCCTGTAGGCACCTAAACTTTTTAATTATACACCGTGAAATTTTAGTGGTTGCTTTTCCACAGGGAATTGATTTTGTCTTGGTCATACAACCGATTTATAAAAAAAAATGGAAGACACGTGCGTGCAGTTATCTATCCCAACGTATGAGAGCTTATTTTGCTCTAAATATTTATGAATCGCTATTCACTTATCAGCAGCGTGTGCGTTTTGAGTAGCTTCCTACCTACGTCGCTAGTGAACTACTATTTTTTCTCACGCTTTCGAGTTTATAAATATTTTTTAAATTTTTTGAAAACGGAATATTATTATTTTGTAAGGCTTTCGATAGTACTACTAATGGCTAATCATACTGCCGCAGGAAAAAACCATTAATATTTCACGGTATATACGGCACTCGGATTAAGAATAAAGATAAAAGCTATTTTTTATATTTTTTATATATTTGTCACCGGATAAAAACTCCGTAAGATTGTTACAAACCTTTTTTAGTTTATATTTTCTTGATATATTGTGATCATATCATTTTGAATATACTAAATCCCATCCAAATTTAATAGTTTTTAAGTCTAGACAACTCATTAAAAAACGAGGTTTTCATGGATGCTGGTTTTCTTTCGGAAAAATATGCATACGGAAGAATGAGGGTGACGCACCCATTCACATTAAAAATACTGAAGATTTAGGTAATACATATTATATAATGACTGCTCATGTTTTCAGTTAAACCGTTTGTTATTGTTTTTAAAATATGTCCTAGAATTTATCACCACCTCTTCTTACATAAAATCATGTTCTCGTTCCGTGGAGTCACACAAATATTCCAAAGGGTCACCTGTTATGTTCCATGTAAACCAGTTTTGGTTGAATCGATGTTGTTGTTTGCCATACAGCTGCACTAGTTCCGATGTCTGTTCAACTTGCATCCTAGTCTTAATAAAATACAAAACGGAAAATAGTCTTAAACTTAGTCGGGGGACAGAAGGTACTCTGTAACATTTCTTTAACGGTCCCCTGACTGCAATAAAGAAGTTGTTTTCAGTTTTTTGGGCGAATGCTTGATTTTCATTTTTTAGTTCATTTTTAGACATGGCAGGTGTATTTTGCGACATATAAATCTCGTATGACAATTTGAAAAGGACAAGGAGAGTTTAAGACTATTTTCCGTTTTGTATTTTATTAAGACTAGGATACTGGACCAGCATCAACAGCTCCGTCAACTTGTGTCTAATTTCCAGCACTGCAGCGACACACATGAACTGGCTTTGAGACGCATATCTGAGCTGGAATTGAAGTTAACCAGAGCCCACAGTAATATTACCCACTTGGAAGCTCTTAAGGCCAGTGAAGATTCTGCGAAGACCAGCAGACTTTATGATGAGTTGGTTGGTAGCGGGTCCGGACCAATTTGTGTAGAACCAATGGTTACAATAGACTTAATTAACCAATGAAACCAATAATAAATGTAATTTATTTAGAGGCCATAATAAAAATAAAAAAGTATATTACAGTTAATAGATTAATTAGGAGAATCCATAAATCATTAAAAAAACAAAAAGTCAACAAATTAAATTTAGAACTGAGGCAAAAAAATATCAATTTAATGTTTGAATTAAAAGATAGTAGTGATGAGTTAAATTTATGTAAACTTTTGTATGAAAAGGATACTCAGCAGCTTCAGGATGAACTTTTTGTTAGGGAACAAACCCTTAAGCAAATATTTAGTAAATATGAGGCTTCTCAACTGGATCTGAGTAAACGCTGGCAGGAGGTGTAATGAGCTGGTGGACCTGGTAACGTACAATGCGGAGAGGTATGAGTCTCTGACAAATAATCTCTCTTGCAGCTGTGCTTGCTCCCAGGCACCACAGCCTCAGCATGTTACACTCACACCCCCGGTAGCTGAGCCTGTAGGGAACTGTATTGTTAATAATAGCATTAATTCAAATAATTTGACTAACACAACATATGTATTTTCTGACAAATTTGGTCAGGGTTTTGGTAGTGTATTTAACCAGTGTTCAAACCATTATGTAATAAAAAATCGTTCACCCGGCGCCAGTTTTTGCCAATTAATTAGGAATATTAAATTGTCAAAGATAAACCCCAACTCAACTATTATAATATTATTTGGGGATAGTTTAGCCGTAGGTAAGAAAGACATAATTAAATCTGTCAATTTAATGTTACATCTAAGTGAGATAAATAATTGTAAATTTATTTTCTGTGCTTTGCCTTACTCTCAATATTTATCTGAGGATCTAAACAGGCACATTTTTGATTTAAATATGCTTGTTTATAATAGGACCTATCGTCATAGTGACGCTATTTTATATTTAGATTGTAATCAATTTATTGCTGATTACAAACTGACTAGTTGTGATATGTATTTACCACCTAGTTGTAGGAGACATATTGCTAATCTTTTAGCATTCAATATACGGTGTGACACCGGTATATGCGGTGTACCATCGAGTTCTGTTAGTAATGATACTAGCATTTCTATTGATACACATAAGAGTTTAAACTATGAAACTCGACAACGGAAAAGCCTCATATTTTGAATATTGTACATCAAAATATGCAAGGTCTGTCCGGCAAGGAACTTGAGTTAAGTTTATTTATAGAGAACTATGATGTTCAGGTGTTATGTTTAACTGAGCATTGGTTGAAAGAACATGAAGTTGTTTTTATTAATGATGATTACTTTACCGTACGAAGTGCGTTTGTAAGAAAAAGTGCTATTCGCGGTGGATCATTAGTCCTTGTTTCAAACAAATTGAAATGTAAACAACGTTTAGATTTAGTTAATCTTTCTATTGAGCGCACTATTGCGTTGTCTTGTGTTGAACTCGAGCGATACGTGATAGTTTGCGTTTATCGACCGCCCTCTGGTGATTTTGGTCTTTTCGAATCGGTAATGGAGGATTCACTTAGTAAATTAAAATCAAGTAATATAGGTATAGTTGTATGTGGAGATTTTAATGTAAATATTTTAGATGTTACTCCATTAAGTATCAGACTTTTGAATTTATTTAGGTCTTATAACTTGGTTAACTTGTTTTATGAACCAACTAGGATCACGGCATCTTCATCGACTTGTCTAGATAATATCTTTAGTAATTGTGATGCCGAAAATAAATTAGTGTTAAGTGACTTAACGTCTGACCACTGTGGCCTATTAATTGGCTTACCTATGCCTCTAAATAAAAAGCCGCATAAAATTGAATGCAGGCCTTATACAGCTAGTCGTTGCAGTAAGTTCAAAAATAATATAGCTAATAAAATTACACCGTCTTTGATAGAACATGAGGATCCAAATAAAATTTATGGAGCTCTTTTGGATGTTGTGCAAAAAGAATATCAATCCACTTTTAAGACAAAAACCATAAACATTAAAGGTACCTCTGTTGGTTTCAACCAATGGGCTACTTACTGCAGGTATATATAAAAGTAGAGCGAGATTATATGAGTTATATGGTTTTTAAAAATACAGGTTTTATATCCTTTTTTTAGAGTATGTTAAATATATTCTAAATTAAATAAAAAGATTTGCGTTGTTGCTAAATCAAAATTTTTAAGTGAGAAATTTAAAAATTCTAATAATAAAGTAATAGCCACTTGGCAAATCATTTACAATGAAACAGGCAAATCGGTTAAACGAGACAATCAGTTAGAGATTATAGTCGATAGCAAATTAGTGACTGATGGTGCAGTCGTAGCTCAGGCATTTAATGAGTTTTTTTCCAATATTCCTATAACTACAACTCGCTCCTTAAATTCATCCTCTTGTAAAGCTGAGAACCTATTGCCTAGTAGTGTGCCTAAGTGTCATCAATTATTTAGTTTTGAGCACGTTACACCAAGTGATGTAGTTGACGTTTTCAAAACACTTAAATCTAAAAACACAGGTGACTTCGGGGGCATTTCAATAAAACTTTTGAGTAATATAGCTAGACATAGCATTTATGAAACGTTACAGCCGGGCAGGGAGCTATCCCTGCCCGGCTGTAACGTTTAATAAATGCGTGGATTTAGGAACGTTTCCTGATCTTATGAAGAGTAGTAAAGTCATACCTTTATTTAAATCAGGTAATAAAAATGACATAGGCAACTTCCGGCCTATCTCCATCTTACCTGCATTTAGCAAAATATTCGAAAAGTTAATACTCAAGCAGTTGTTAATACATTTTAATTTAAATAGACTACTCCGTAATGAACAGTACGGCTTTACAAAAGGTCGTTCGACTACAGATGCGGGTGTCGCTCTCCTAAAACATATATTTAACGCATGGGAGAACTCGCAGAATGCAATTGGAGTTTTCTGTGACATGCTTTTCGTCTCCAATGCGAAGCTCTTAACGTAATTGATTCATATTTACATAATAGGTTCCAATGTGTTGATGTCAATGGTGTGAAATCTTCCGGGCTACCAGTGTATTTAGGTGTGCCTCAAGGCTCAATACTGGGTCCCTTCTTGTTTCTGGTGTACATAAACGATCTACCATTCTTCTTAAGGGGTATCTGTGACGTAGTATTGTTTGCGGGCGATACCTCTCTTATCTTTAAAGTAGATAGGAATAGACAAGATTTCGATAACGTAAACAACGCTCTTTCAATGATCACGGATTGGTTTACGACAAACAATTTAGTTCTAAATGCCAAAAAAACGAAATGTATAAAATTTTCCTTGCCTAATGTTAGAAATTTAGGACCCAATGTAATCTTAAGTGACGAGGTGCTTGAAACTGTAGACACGGCAGTATTTTTGGGCATAACTGATGATTCCAAACTACAATGGGGCCCACATATATCAAGCCTATCGGGAAGGCTCAGCTCTGCCGCATACGTTGTCAGGAAACTAAGACAATTTACTGATGTTGACACAGCTCGGTTAGTCTATTTTAGTTATTTCCATAGCGTTATGTCCTACGATATTCTATTGTGGGGAAAAGCTGCTGATATACAAAATATATTTGTCTTACAAAAACGTGCCGTGCGAGCAATATATCAGCTAGGGTCAAGAGTTTCATTAAGAGAAATTTTCAAAGAGATTGGAATTTTCACGGTAGCATCTCAATTTATTTTTGCAAACATTTTATATATTAGGCAAAATATATATTTATACAGTAAAACGAGCGACAACCACAACTTTAACACCAGAAACAAGCACAAGCTACATGCTCCTTCCCACCGACTTCGTAAGGTCCACGACTCATTTGTGGGGCTCGGTATCCGTTTATACAATAAGCTTCCACGTTCTTTTCTTGACCTGCCTTTTAACTCATTTAAAGCTAAAGTTAAATCTAACCTCTGTTTGAAGGCATACTATTCTATTAATGATTATTTAGACGATAAGAATAGTTGGTCGCTTTGTTAAACGCAAGACAATGTCATAATTATCATGTTCTTTCTCTTTAAGTAATTAGCTTATGACAGGTTATTTGTGTTCATATAATTTTTTTTTTGTTTTTATTTTATGCTAATTTTATTTTTTTTATATATCTGACTATGTAGGACAATTCGTTATTTTTTTTAATATACATTTCTATCATTATCCGTATAGCACAAGCGCTAGCTAACAAGTAAATTTCGTGTCATGTATAATTACCTAGTATACTTTTATATAGATTCAAGTTCTTAAATTTTGCCTGCTGACATTAAACAATTACGAATCCTCCAGTTTAAAAAGAAACTACATTCATTATTAATAGACAAATGTTATTATGATGTCAAAGATTACTTGTGTGACAAAAATATTGTATTCCAATGACAAGAAAGGAAAAATAAGTATCATTTTCTCCCACATATGTTGTTGTTGTTGTTTCATATTTAGGTAAGAATATAATTTGCAATGTTGTAATAATGAATTATGACTAATGAGACTTATACGGAATATTTTAATAATGTATCGAGACTAATATGACTAATTGTGTTTTAACTTCTGATTTGTATTTTATTATTGTATGCCTTAACGGCGGGACATAGCTGAACTTATTTTAATTATTTAAGACCTGTATTTATGGTGTATACCTATAGTCCACAATAAAGATGATTTAGTTTGATTTAAAACGTAACAGACAGATGTGTTGCTGGGGAGTTTGTTGGCCACTTCTTCTCCACAGCTAAAACACTAGGAAGTGGTGACGGGCGGTAAAACTTGACGTTCAAAAAGTACTGGCTCTGAGCCTAATTTGAATAAACGACTTTTGATTTAGATTTAGATTTTTTTTTATCTTGTTTTTCATTTTTTAGTTCATTTTTAGACATGGCAGGCGTGTTTTTTAATTTTTCTAATTATTTGGTTTTCATTTCATACATTTTAGTGATAAAACGATATTTTTATTGAATAAGTAATGCGAAACTAAATAGATTTTTGATTGGTACCACATTCATACTAAGTTCTCAGAGGTGATTATTAAATCACCTCTGAGAACCTCTTTATGTATTAACATAAAGAGACTTTTTATAACGTAGCTCGTAGATAAGCTTACGTGGATTTAAAAAACCAATTGCCAAATCTTCTAGCTATCACACGCGTCTAAGTGCGCATAAGCTTAGCCCTTGGTATACATGGAAGAGCCCAGATCTACGACGACTCTGGACAAAACCGTTCCTTCAGCTTGTGAAATGTAATAGCCTGACATAATCTGGGTGGTAGCATACGCCGCTCGACTTTACCATGACCAAGTCACATCAGCTTCCATTCAGTTCCCACCACTCGTCGTGCACTCGCACCTCATCATAGGGTTTCCAACGATGGTCATTTGTCACTGGGACTTCACTCGAACTATCGTTCATGACGAATGGTACCGATGTGGTCTGTAAACGAGTCGAATCGCCACCGCCGTTGTGTTTGCAGATGAGACTGAGGTGGATTTCACCTAACTGAGGCGACGTGTGGACCGTGCTTCTGGCATTAGTTATATAGCAGTTCCATGCGGAATGTTTGGCATTGAGATCGTCTACTCATATAACGGAGTAAACATAAACCTTAATTTTTATTATTTGTTGTCACAGCGGCAATGTTTGGGAACGATTTAAATCCAGCTACTGAAATCCATGAAACAGCAGCGCAATTTTTTAGACATTTACAACGATTTTAGTGTTGCTGGGGTCTACTAAACACCACGTGGTGCACCGAAGGTTAATAGAATATAACAGTACTGAGATTTAAGAAAAGTGGTAACTGTAAATTGGCCGTCGTCCCAAGCTAGCAGGTAGCAGGTATAATGTCACCGGAAAATGGCAAACTCCGTAAGATTATAAAATGATTTGAGAGATTGTAAACTTTCGATAAATTGTCAACTGGACATTGAGAATGCTTTTTTACGCATCAAAATTTGATAGTTTATCATTTCTCGAATTCATTCCGAGAAGTTGTTTACTTTGTGTGTGTAATTTTAGGTATAACTAATTTTTATTATGAATGTACAGTCAACAAATAGTATTTGGTATGCAGGCAGTTGACTTGCAACTACTTTTAAACAATGTTGTGAGTGTGCTTAGTTGACAATGATTGTACACCACACCTGTAAGTATGTCATAAGCTTAAAAAGTTATAATGCACACACTAGAAATAAATATTCGCAATGCAGTTGAAAAATCAATATTTTTGGCTGTATACCAAGAAGATTTGTTGACTGTACATTCGGCTTAAAAATAGAAAAGCATTCTTAATGTTCAGTTGTCAATTTAACGATAGTTTATAATCTCTCATGTTATTTTATAACCTGATGAAGTTTGCCATTTTCCGGTGACACATATAATGGAAAGTACCTGGATGACCTGGTTCTTTTTTTACGACTTTTCTAACTGAAACCTAGCTAGATCGATTTATCGCTTCCGAAACCCCCTGCATACCACATTTCATGAAAATTGTTGGAGCCGATTCCGATATTCAGATTATATATACATACATATTTACAAGAATTGCTCGTTTAAAGGTGAGAGGCTTAGCGGCCCCGGGATCTTACTTACTCTGTTACGTAAATCGATCATCAAACAAAAATTCTAATTACCTGAATTATCACTATCACAATACAGTGTTGCTAGTTGTGAGGAAAAAACGCCCACATTGTTTTCAATTGTGTTCTTATTTTTGTTTACAAAAAAAGTGGTTTTTGAAATACCTGCTTCCTACGCTATTGAATACGATATATTACCAGGTGCACACTATAGTTTATCTAGTATATGCTAGCTGGACAAAATTCAAAACCCACGAATCTCTGATTCCACGAATTTTAATGCACACGAAGTCGCGCTCATTAAGGGTCGCTACCTGCCCTTAATGAGCGCAACTCCAGTATATAAGAAAAAATGTAAGTAAACTGATTATAAATTATCATTTGCAATTTTGGCATTCCACGCGAATACTTGCGAAATTGATTTTAAAAGTTTTGTAAGTATTAATAATTTAGTGATGGTTATTGGTGTTAAAGGTACGTCCTATCTTATTTTACAAAATATGTTGGCAAGTTACAACTACGTTTTTTATTGTTTTACATAAAATTTTAAGTTTGTCACTTTTTCCCCATTTTCTTATTTATTTTGGACACGGAAAGCACTGCCAACGCATGTTTTGACCTAAAACTTAATAAGAGTCGGTGACAGTGAAAGCAGCAGTCACAGGAGTTTAACAAAGAAAGAGGCTTTGGCATATTATGTGGACTCAAAATCTTCAAGCAACACCTACAAGACGCGTAAATGGAGTATGAAAGCTGGGCATAAAGTATTTCCATCAATTTATAGTCCTAGGAACGCTAAGATACGCCAGTCTTAGTCAGCTTTGGACCTTGCAAAAATTCCTAACTCTGTTTTATTCTTGAATTGTGTATTTGATCTTCGCTCTTCTTATAATATCAAAAAAATAAACATTTTCCATCAAACGGGTCATTGCAATATGTAAGGTTTAGGTAAAACTAATTTATTTTATCATAATTAAACATTTTCGCCCTGAGGAATGTCGTCAAAAAAATAAATACAAAATTTTGAAAATCGTTACTTTAGTCAAGTTTTTTTTATTAATTCAGACGTGGCCTGTTAATTAAAATTATATCCAATACAATTAAGTTACATATTGCCTGATCCGCTATCACAAAAAAAAAACTTGAACAAAAATAAGTTGTGAAAACAGATAGGTAATGTTCGATTTTATGGGTCTTTCTCCATACAGACGCATTCCCCTGTTCTCTTCGTGGATAATGCTGAAAATGTGCCTCTATCATTTTCTTTTTTCAAAAAGTTATTACTTAAAGGATTATGAAAATCCAAAAACCCGAAAAAAACAGCCTGGTTTTACCGCCATGTTCAGACGACTGTCAGACAAATTTGATAAGTTTTTAACAAAATAGAAAATAATAGAAGCATAGATATAGTCTTCTTCTAAATTTTGATGTATTATTTTTTTAGGGTTCACCCTTGTTTGGTATAACAACGTTTTATTGAAAATCGCTCCAGCTAATTTTAGTTCCAATAAAGTCATTTCGTATAATTATTCAATTGACCGAATAATTAATTGGTAGATTTTTATTTAGCATATTTATTTGTTTGAAATAATGTCATTTGACCGAATTTTCAAATGCACTATTTTGTTTAAACTAATGTGTCACTAGACTAATAATCACTCGATTGTTAAATTTTATGTTGTTTGCGTACTTTTTTGTTTGTTTATGTGCTTGAATTTGTCTTTAAAAAGTCTAATTTACGGTTACTAGGTTATTAGGTTATTTATGGAACTTATATTTATAAAAATAGTTCATTATCAAAAAAAAATGTGTAGGTTAGGTTAGGTTAGTACTGTGACCTCCTACGCACGAGCCGAGCGAGCGAAGCGAGCGGTGCCGCGGCAGCGGCCGGCGAGTGCCAGAAACGACTAGATTATATAAAAAGAAATATGAAAAACAAACCTAAAGAGTCTACTCGAAACTGAACTAGTTAGACGAGATTAACTATTTAAAAAAATGCCTGTAAATACAAAAAAAAACATTCTAAGTGGTTCTTTTTCAAAATAAATAATTTGCAAATATTTACAATTTTTGTTTTCTGCATTACTTTACACCAATTGAATATTCGATAAAATACATGTTATACCATCTGAACATTACATCAAATGAACATTATACCTTTTGATCATTAGCACAAATGTTGTTATAGCAAATAAATATTCGACGAACTGAAAATTCTTTCAAACGATATTATACTAAGTGATGATTTTCTTAAACGTTGTTCGATTTAGTAATATTGTATCAAACGTTGTTCGACCAAACAAGGGTGAACCTTTTTTTAGATCAGTCCAGTTTAGAAGAAGAAAACAGCGGAATACAAATCGTCTATTGGTCAAGGTGTTTATAGGTAAAATCATATCATATCATACAAAAAAATATAATTCTTTAATAAAACAGGATACTAGTACGGATTATATTTGTGGAGCTACCCCAAAAGTTATGAATGATATCTCTAGGGATTATATAGTGAACAGGGACAACCTTAGTTTTGTTTTATACATTGCATGCTTGGATTTTTTGTTTTGAATGTTTGCTTCATATAAACTCTAGATATAAAAAATGGCAGCTACGAGACCCAGCTGATAAGGCAAATATGAAGCAACGTTCTAGCAACATTCAGAACCGATTCTAAACTTAAATGGGCTTAAAATTATTGTTGAAACCAAAGTTTGGAAATACAAATGATGGAAATACTGCCCGTAGATGTTTTGAAAATCCTGAACTTAGTGGTAATTAATTCTAACAGTATACTCCGAACCTTAGCGACGATATTATCATCGAAAAACTTAATTAAATCTTTTTATCTGATCCTTTAATAAACAGCCTAAGAGAGTTTCCCAAAAAAAACACAGTTAGTCTGCCTGCAGTGTTAGATTAATAATAACCCCTACTTAAAATCCGATTCAAATTCCTACACCCAATGTTGACATGTAGCTGCAGGACCTTTACTGCTGATGATTCGTCAGAAGACGAAGAAATAAGCGATAACGAGAATTAGTATAATTATTCAAGTTGTTAAAAAATCAACTGCAAAAATTTCGAGTATTGGTCATCATCTAAAAAGTCGCCCAATAAAACCATTTTTTGAGCTTTGCTTTTCACACTTAAAAATAACTAAGCTAAAATCTGTTATATGCGGGGATGCGCCTACGGCGCGGCGCGAGGGCACCCTCCCCCCCTGTGGTCACTGCGATTCTTTCCTTTCTGCCAACTGCTTCCGTCCGACCGCTTAGTCGCCCGATAACTGTCGTGAGATGAGGTTGTGTTGTGTTGAACCAGTTTGTTGAAGTGTTGTGTGTGAGTCGGTGTTTTTTAACGATACCCAGAGCACCCGCGAAAGGTACGTACCACTTATTAAGAGAACAGGAATTAATCCCCACAGATTCGCAACTTATCGAGAGTACGCTCTCTCGAATTAAAAAAGGACTGTTTTCTCTATTTGTTTTCATTAATTAAATAAACCATTAAAATAAGCTGTATAGTTCGACTTTTAATTGTATTCAGTAACTTGACAGTTCAACTGTCAGATGTTAGTTGTGTTAATCGTGTTATTTAAAAGTTTACTAGTTATTAAATTAAAAATAACACGTTTCAAATAAGTAAATTATTTCAGTTCATTCAATTGCGTCCATACTTACACCAACTATCTTATGGAAATCTGACAGTTCAACTGTCAAGTTACTGAATACAATTGAAAGTCGAACTTTATGTTTGCATAAAGAGCTTAGAAATGTCTGAGAAAAGTTTTGGAAAATAAAATATCAGCTGTTTAATTGAAAACACGCGCGGGGCATAAGTAAAACCTGCGCGGCCGGCCGGCCGACGCTCTCCGGGTGACACCAGAGGGTGTTCTAATAGATAGGATAATCAACAAATTTAGAGCAGTGGTGGCCGAGTGGTAATGGCTTCGACTTACGAGTTGTAGGTCGCGGGTTCAAACCCAGCCAGGTACATTACTTTGTGTAATTTATTTCATCACCACTGCTCTCAAAACGGTGAAGGAAAACATCGTGAGGAAACCGACATGTCCTAGAACCAAAAATTCGAAGACATGTGACATTCACCAACACGCATTGGGCCCGCGTGGTGGATTACGGCCCATTCCCTCTCCTAGAGAGGAGGCCTGAGTCCCAACAGTGGCAACATTATAAGGCCGACTATGCTAATCAACAAATTTATGCGTAGTGAAAATATTGATAAAACATTTTCTTTTTGTCATAAATTTTTACTTTGTACTCTAACAACTCCTCAAATTTCTTGCAGATAATTTTTAACACCTTGTACTAATACTAATTATATCTAATTTACTACGTTTTGTACACTTAGTTAATTATATGCAATTAGTAAATTTATGAGTTATTTTTATTGCTGAATATATCTAATTAACTAAATGATAGTTACTTACTTAGTTCATTAGATTAAGTACAAAAAATAGAGAGCTATCGCTAATTTTTACCTGCTAGACCATTTTTGTGCAAATTGGTCATAGTTGTTAGTTTTCGTGCTATTTTCATAATGTACAAGGTGAATATGAAAGTGTGCGTGGATGGCCAAATCCGAAACTACGAAGAATATCGAAGAACACTGAAAAGAGTCGCAAGCCCGATTTCGATGAAAACGAAATAACTAACACACACTAACAGAGCTTTTCAGCCACCCCTAAAATGTTACCGGTTTCAAGAATCTAACTTGGCTTTAGGTTTTTGTATTAATCTTTGTAGATAGGATACTGGTTTTCGTTTTAAATATTTTCTGGGTAACGGTCTAATAATCGTATCACTGAAAGTTATATTTGTGTGCGTTTGAGGAACGTAGACACTTTCGGCTCACGCGCACAAAGAAAATTAAGTGGACACACGATATCGATCGTGTTTTGTTGTAGACGCGGTTTCAATGCGTTATTATTCTAAGATCAAAACGTCTTTTCAACAAGAGCTTTTTTGGTCAACTTTTTTCAGCAGTCTCGGAAAAATATGAATGAGGTGTACTTAGTTTATAAATTAAAAAGTTGGATTAATCATTGATTTTTTTTTACAAAATTTTAATGATTCGTTTTTCAGGCATATATTCTGAAACCTTTAAAGAAGAAGTTTAACAAATATCACGCTTGCAATGTTCATGTTCGCTTGATAACTAATTGAAAAATCGCGATAAAACAAATTGCTGGCGGATTATTGTGCATTCATCTATCTAGTAATTGCCTGTTTTTTTTTTCATTTCTTTATTTTGATATGTAAAATGGTTAAATCAATTTTATTGTTAAAGTGGCCGAAGCGGTCGTGACTTGCGAAAGCCAGAGTACCCGTTTTCGGTGGTATTTTCACCCCTCTGGGATAGTTATAAATATCATTCCTACAGTTCCGAGAGCCGAGATATTTTTTTAAGAAATTTTCTCCTCTTTTCGAATTTTTCAATAAATTTCGAAAATATTGATCAGGTTTTGAGATATTTGCAAAGATCAAACCCTTCTTTCTTTTTTCAGTAAATTGTTTATAACTTTTTCATTCATATTTTTCCGAGACTGCTGAAAACGTTGACCAAAACAGCACATGTTGACTAGACTAAATTATACTCAAAGAAACTTTCTTATTCCACACTGCCGATATCGTCGCCTATTGTACTTATGTGTTGTAATAAAAAAAATAATGCTATAATTTTTTTAGAAAACTTTGCTGTTTCTCAACTAGTCTCTTCTCTGTTTACGCAGCAAGTCCGCTAAACATGGACAATATTGACGTAGACAATAGATCAGTGTACGTCGGCAACGTGGACTACGCAGCCACTCCTAAGGATCTGGAAGAGCACTTCCACGGATGTGGACCTATTAATAGGTATGTAAGAAGTTGCTCCTTCATCTATGAACACTTAGGGCGAAAACGGCTCGTCAGCTTCATCATTGCTTAGGGGCCGTCTCCACGAGCGAGAGTATCGCGACGATATTATCGTCGTAACACGAATTCCTATAATAAATCTATGAACGTGTCTCCACACAGCTATATAATCGCGGCGATTCGACGAGTGAAAAAACGTCAACTCGCCGCGATTCTCTCGCTCTTGGAGGCGGCCCTAGGAATATTGATGCTGACATCTCTTGACAACTAAATTTAGTCCTTAGCGTCTAAATAAACAGACTGGCTGCATTACAACTGCACTCTAAGTGCAAAAAGCAGTTTGGATGTCGTTTGTGTGCGAGTTTTTTACGTGTTATCGTGTTAGCGTAAACTTTAATTTGTATTTAAACTGAATAAGCGCCGTCTGGCGACAATAACGGTAATAAAACCTTTTTTTTCATGCAATTTGACATAGCCAACATTTACGTTAACGCGATCAAGTACGTTAAGAAAGTTGCACTAAGCCCTCAGTTGACCATATATGCCAAACGAAATTTAACACACAGTATGTGCATTGTCCACTTTTGTCCAGGCGATTTGCGCGGTCACTGTGGATTAGATCACGGGCCTGAAATAGCTAGTAAATAACAAAATAAAACCAAAATTTTCCTGAAATCTTAGTGTATCATCATAGTGGTACATCGAATATGATTTATATTAATTCAATTTAATGCTACCTTACAGGGTTACAATTTTATGTAATAAGTTCGACGGCCACCCAAAGGGATTCGCCTACATAGAGTTTGGCGACATAGACAGTGTACAGACTGCAATGGCAATGAACGAATCATTATTTAAAGGGCGTCAAATTAAGGTAAGCTTTTGAATTATTTTTTAGAAGAATTCTAACTTGGCGGTGGAGGTGGAGTCCCAATGCGTTTGAAAGGGGAAATACCAATATACCATACTTCTTAATTAAACTTCAAAAATTGTGGCAACAGCTGTTTTACCTACTTGATACTGTTTTGTTTGTTTTACTTGTTACTGCTGTAATGTAAAGGTCTGTAACTTGCACAAAGTATGCAAATAGTTTACAAATTGTTAGGCCGTTATACACTTGCCTATAGATTGCTCAAAATTATTCGAGTAACTAGTTTGTTATAACAAGTTCTAATTCGTACAAGACTGCTTCTTGCATACTTTAGTGCAAATGACAGGCACGTGTACTACGGCCTATAGTGTTTAATTATTATACCAGAACTTTATCCTCAAAGCAGCATAATCAATTGAGTTAGGTATGATCCTCATTTAGCTCGTACTAGAATAGCATGACGTTGTGTGTGCAGGTGATGCCGAAGCGCACCAACAAGCCGGGCTTGTCCACCACCAACCGGCCGTCGTGCACCATGCGGGGCCGCGGGCGCTCGTTCCGCGGCGGTTTCTCGCCCTACTACTCTGGCTACCGGCCGGTGCGCCGCGGCGGGTACAATCCATATGTATATATAAACAAAACTGCCTCAAAGTGCTGTAGTTAACGATCTTTGTACAAAAATTGTTGTTTAAATTGTCTCTGTATGAGCTTTGGATTTAAACTTATCTTTAGTTTATTATAATTCATCATCATCATCATATCAGCCGAAAGACGTCCACTGCTGGACATAGGCCTGCCCCAAGCGTCGCCACAACGACCGGTCCTGTGCGTCTCGCATCCATCGGCTACCCGCGACCTTCACCAGGTCATCGGTCCACCTTGTGGGAGGCCTTCCAACGTTACGTCTTCCGTTACGCGGTCGCCACTCCAGAACTTTTCGGCCCCATCGACCATCTGTTCTGCGAGCAATGTGCCCTGCCCAGTGCCACTTTAGTTTGGCGATCCTTCGGGCTATGTCGGTAACCTTGGTTCTCTTGCGGATATCATCATTCCTGATTCGATCACGCAAGGAAACTCCAAGCATTGCCCTCTCCATTGCCCTTTGAGCGACTTTGAGCCTTCTGATGAGGCCCATTGTAAGCGACCACGTTTCAGTTCCGTATGTCATCACTGGCAGCATGCACTGATCATAGACTTTCGTCTTGAGACACTGTGGTATGTGGGACGAGAAGATACCGCGCAACTTTCCGAACGCTGCCCAGCCGAGTCGGATTCGACGGTTGACCTCTTTCTCGAAGTTGGCCCTACCTAGCTGGACCGTTTGTCCTAGGTAGACGTACTCGTCTACAACTTCGAGTGTAGAGTTTCCGATCTTGAGTGGGTGCTACATGGGTATTTACCATGATCTTGGTTTTGTCCATGTTCATTTTGAGACCCACCCTTTCGGAAGCTCTACTGAGGTCATCGAGCATTGTACTGAGGTCCTCCGCAGTCTCAGTTTCTCCGTAGTCAGAGTTTCGGAGAAATGACGTCTCCCTGCCTCAAACCCCGCTGCAGGAGGATAGGTTTCGAGGTCTGATCCTGAAGTCCACTCCATTTCGATGGTTTAAGGAAATTGAAAGCTAGTTTTCATAAGTATCTCCCCGAACATTAAGTTAGTTAGCCCTGCATTGTCTCACTAGGTGAATTAGGATGGGTAAATTGCAGTATGTATCACCTACCTACCTAGATCTATTTAGTTTGTTTTTTTAATTTAGTTCAATTAATCTGTTAAGTTTAAGTTTAATTAAGTTCAACATTGATGAAGCTTTTTATTATTTTGTTTTTTGTAAGTTACGACAACGTTTTGTGTGCACGCAGAGTTTACCTGTAAGTGATTGTTACACTTTGTTCTGATTTGTTGCTTCTGTTTCATTTGTATATACCAGTGTATACAATTGTTGGTGAACCAAATAAATACAATAAATAAATAAATAAGTCGGACTGACATGGTGGCGTTTTTGTATAAACCTTTCAACACCTCGATGTACCGATAGTCGATCTGGCACCGTTGGAGAGACTGCAGCACAGTCCAAGTCTCGATCGAATCAAAGGCTTTCTCGTAGTCCACAAACGCTAAGCAGAGGGGCAGATTATACTCTTCGGTCTTCTGCATAACCTGACGGAGCGTATGTACATACATACGCTCCGTCAGGTTATGCAGAATCGTAAAAGGTCTACGGTGCTGAAGCCTTTTCGGAATCCGGCTTGTTCGGGAGGCTGGAAGTCGTCAAACCTGCGTGCGAGACTTATTATAATTATGATATTTTAATTATACGATCTCAAAATGTCCCTCGAAGGCCAGCAGAACATTAATATCATGCTATAGTTTGTAAAAGCCGGTGTTCCAGCAAATTGATTATGTTTTATTGTTCTGTAAAATGCAAATATAACAAAAGTATATAAATAAATATAATTCAAGATAAATACATTCAATTGTTTTACTTAAGATTACTTCCTGTCATTTAAATAATACATCCCTGAAGAAAATATTTAATTTGTGTTATTTAGCCTATCAACTCAAGGGGCTACATTTAGTATACGGCCGTCTTTCGTTTTAGCGTATCTTGTTAGGTACCTGGAACAGGGATGTGAGGTTACGGTACATGCTTTTTGACTATATGATCTAGTATTCAACTGAAGGAATACACGACACGAAGTAATTTTCTCGATAGAAAAAAAATCACAAAGTTCGAAATATCTTTTTACTTTTTTTAGTTACAAGTCGCAACGCTTTTGATCCTATGAAAATTACTTTAAAGCATGTAAAGTAACTTTATCGAGGTTTCAACTGAACAGATTTCCATTTAATAATACTTTTATGTTATCATATCAGAAAAAATATTTTGGCACTTACGTTTTTTATTCCGAGCTACACTCTTATTATCCTCATTTCATCTTTTTACAAAACCCAAACCGCGGCCAAAAAGCTGGGCATCCTAAATAGGGTGAAGCGACACTTCAAGCCTGGACAGCTTTTAACTCTATATAAAGCGCAAGTCCGATCCTGCATGGAGTATTGTAGCCACCTTTGGGCTGGCTCAGCTAAGTATCAGCTTGCCGCGCTTGACTCGGTGGAACGCAGAGCTAAGAGGCTCATCGTTGACGTAAAACTGGTGGATGCCAAGCTACATAGCTTGGCTCATCGCCGTAAGGTTGCCTGCTTGTCGGTCTTCTACAGATTGTACTTCGGTGAGTGTGCCCAAGAACTCCACGACCTCATCCCACCGGCCCCCTTCTACCATTGGACATCCAGACGCACTGCATCTTACCATCCCTACCGTGTTGCTATTCCACCAATTCGCACTAAGCGTTTCCAAACGTCTTTTATAATGCGCACAGCAAAGGAGTGGAACTCTCTGCCTGCGTCCGTGTTTCCAAACGCTTACCAACCCTAATCCCTTCAAAGTTAGAGTGAACAGGCTCCTTCTGGGTAAGCTCGCTCCATCGTAGGCTTTGTCTCTGTCATCTCTGACCTAGACTAGAGTCAAGAGCAAACCCATCACAAAATAAAAAATAAATAAAAAAACAAATAGGTTTTTCGTAAAATTGTTCACTTTTTTTCGGCATTTCGAAAAAGGAAACCTAATGCCAATTTCACCACTAAATAACACAATGAAGCTTCTTTACACTATGAATAGAAAATGAAGACTGATAATGTTTATGAATGAATAGTTTTTCAAAGTACACATAATTTGGGTCTCACCAGGTTTTTTATGGTCCATAGAAATGGGTTATCTATCGTTTTAAGTATCGTTTGACGGCATTGGCTTGGGTATTTTTATAAACGTTTGCCGTTTTCTTTAATAAGTTTTGAGATATCTTTGATTTAGAGGGGTGCCTAATACTTTTGGCCAAGGCTGTATATTGTTGTAGTACAAAAGATAGGTTTACTCTCCTTTAGAACAATAACAGCTAGTAATGGTACCTTTAGTGTAATCCATGCTTTTGCTCTTAATGTGTTTTTATCCAAAGGTCTTGCTACTAAATATTAAGGATTTTGTCTGGTAAACTTAAATATCACTTCTGGTTAAACAAGGTGCTCTGAAAAAGAAAAAAAATGGGTTTGCATGATTTGATGTTATCATTTTCAACATTCACATGTGAGCTTTGCTATTCTATTTTATTAAAGGGTCTTGTGAGACTTGTCTCCGTCAGCTTATCTTAGCGCGTCATTCTTATTGCCAAGGGCAAGTCCACCCTGTAGGCACCTAAACTTTTTAATTATACACTGTTGGAGTATTGCAGCAGGGCTGGTTCTTGGAGGTTTTTGCAGGTGTAGAAATAAATAAAAAAGCAGGCTTTTTGTGACACGTGAATGGATCGGATTTAATTGCAGACTCAACTGAACTATTTTACCCTTGACAGTAATTTGACATAAGGATACGGAAACTTAAAAATATATGTTTTGTTGGAGTTGCCAACATGCTGGGGGGAGGGGTTGGCAATTACAGAAATACATTATTTACTGAAGATAAACCAAATCGAATGGACAAACAGAAACAACCGATATTTAATTACTTACTGAATTTAACTTAAACAAAACTATTACATAAGAACCTCCTCTTTAAATCAAATGTAAGTTGCATGTTATTGGTATTTATATTTATTACATACTGTTTTTCAATAAACAAAGGGAACAAGTATTCAAAAACTATAATGCTACATAGAAATACCAGATTGAAAGTAAACAAAGACTTATTAGCTAACATTCAGCTCTTACATTATACTAGGGTAAAGTATATTATAGTTGATATACAAACTTAATGCGTAAGGTAAAAAGTTAAGTAGAGTTTTAAAGTTTACAATTTTTAGATAAAATTATAACACTAGTCACCTACCCACTAACATAGTAACTAATGTAAGAATTTATTTTTTAATATAGTGTAAAGAATATTTACTCTTCTAGAGGCAATAAAGAAATAGCAGCCAATGAACGTTTATAAATCTTTTGGTTAGGTGTCATAACATCAACCACACGGATTTTTCCATCTTGGCCTGGGTACACTTTCACAAGTCTAGCCATAGGCCATGATAATGGGGGAGAGTTAGGCTCCCTCAGAATAACTAAATTTCCTACTTTTATGTTATTTACACAATCACGCCATTTGGGCCTCGACTGCAGTACATTAAGGTAGTACTTGTGCCATACATTCCAAAAGTGAGTTCTAACCTTATTACAAATTTCCCAAAATTTTAATCTGTTAACAGGAATATCATTAGTATTATTTTCAGGATAAGACGTTAAAGAAGCACCTATCAGGAAATGTCCTGGTGTTAAATAAGAAAAATCATCAACTTTTTCAGCTGTAACAGGCAATAATGGTCGAGAATTTAAAACTGCTTCTATTTGACATAAGACAGTGTTTAACTGTTCGTACGTTAGGACATACTTTTGTATGATACGTTTCAAGTGAAACTTCATACTTTTCACTGCTGCCTCAGCAAGACCAGCAAACACAGGCGAATAGCTAGGTACAAAATGAAAAGTTATGCCTTCCTTGGCCGCATAGCCTTGCACCAGTGCTTGATGCTCCCGTGAGGTTTGCAAATTATATAGTTCAACTAATTCGTTCCTTGCCCCCTTAAAACAACCTGCGTTGTCACAGAAAACGTCAGTAGGCAATCCACGTCGCGCTATAAAGCGTTTAAAACAAGCAAGGAAACAATCAGTACTTAAATCAGAAGCTATCTCGAGGTGTATTGCCTTCGTAACGAAGCAAACAAATACACAGATATAACCTTTTGTTTGTATAGCACGTCTAACACGTGAGTTTTTGACTTGTATTGGTCCCGCAAAATCTATACCAATCTTTTGGAAAGGACGACAAGCTGTGACTCTATGAGATGGCAAGGAACCCATTAGTTGTTTAGCACATTTAGCTTTCATTCTGAAACAAAGTAAGCATTTATGAATAATCTTTTTTACATGTCTGTAACCATTTACAATCCAATATTTTTCATTAAGGCTAGCTAACAATAACTTTGGTCCAGCATGCAATAATCTTATGTGTTCCTGGTATATAATCAAATCAGTAACACGAGATTGTTTAGGTAAAATAATAGGGTGTTTCTGTGAAAATGAGACTTCAGAATTATCAATTCTACCACCTACTCTTAACATATTCTCTTTATCAATAAAGGGATGTAAGGGTTTTAAAGGGCCTTTAATATTTTCATCTTTTGAATTTAAATGATTTAACTCATGACTGAAATGTATGTTCTGTTCATGCTGTATAATTTTAAGCAAGGCATTTTTTAACTCGAGAGGAGATAGTGGAGTACCCCTCTTATCTAGATTATAACAAAACCTAAGTATGTATGCCATGACACGGATCATTTTATTTAAATCAGAATACTTATCAATGAACAGATAGATACTAGATTTATTATGTGTTATCAAGGCTACCTTGGAATCAGAGAATGCAGCACCCTTTTTCATCTCAGGTAAGTTTTCCAGGAGTGGTATGGGAAGTTTATTATTAAATTCATACTTACTGTCCAGCATAAACTTTGGACCATGCCACCATAATTCACAGTTACATAAATCATCAGGAACGGCTCCCCTGCTAACATAGTCAGCTGGATTTTCGTTGCTCGCCACATACAGCCAGCGCCATTTGGAAGTCTGCTCCTGAATTAACTTAACCCTATTAGCAACATATGCTTGAAGCTTAATTGGCTCTGTAGCTAGCCATGCAAGTGCAACTTGTGAATCTGAATATAAATAACCACCACTTATATTTATTTTAAGGCTTACTGTGTCATAAACTCTATTGGCTAGTTTGGTAAGCAAAAGCATTGCATTTAACTCTAATCGCGGTATGGTGAGTGCATTGTTGCTTTGGGGGTTAATTCGGGATTTAGAGCAAAGTAAGGAAGATGAAGCCTCACCTGAATCCTTCACCACCCGAAGATAAACACAGCAGCCATAGCCTGTAGAGCTAGAAGCATCAGCAAATCCTATTAATTGCACTGCATTTGCATTTTTATCGATCCTTATATTTCTATCAATGTATAAAGGTTGCATGTTCATCAAACATTTAACAAATTAAAGCCATTCCAATCTTATCCCCTCTGGAGGAACATCATTCCAGTCTAACTTTTCTAACCATAATTTTTGCATGAATGCCTTGGCTTTTACTATAACTGGAGACATAAAACCTAATGGGTCAAAAAATTTGGAAATGTAACTCAATATTTGTCTTTTTGTAGGATATTCAATATTAAAAGGCTCTGGACATGAAAATACAAAGCAATCCTTACTCACATTAAGCGTTAATCCTAAAGTTTTCATGAAATAATTACCTTTTTGAAGATCAAAATCATCAAAATGCTGTTTGTCAGAAGATATGTCATCTAAAATTTGTTGACAATTAGATGCCCATTTGTGGGTTTCAAAACTACCCTTACTTAATAACTCACACAATTGCCGTTTTGCTTTTTTGATTACATTTAAATCGGAATGGGAATAGCAAGCATCATCAACATAAGTACGCGCGCGGGAAAAATAGGCCCGCCGCGAAACAACAAAATGGCTTCCTCTGGATACTTGCACAACGGGTAACCCTTGGTATCGCGTCATGCGACCCTCGGCCCCGGGAGGCGTTGAAACGAGGGTTTATGACGAAATATCCTATAAATACCTCCTTGCAGTCGGCGACTGATGAGTTGAATCTTGATTGCACTCACGCACGTAGCAGGTGACACGGCCCGAGCACGTACGTCGTAGAAAGCACACGACAATTTTTTCTTGCTCGTATTTCTGCACCAATTCCTCTTCCTTCGAAGGACCACAAATATGTTGGAGTATTGCAGCAGGGCTGGTTGTTGGAATATTGCAGCAGGGCTGGTTCTTGGAGGTTTTTGCAGGTGAAGAAATAAATAAAAAAGCAGGCTTTTTGTGACACGTGAATGGATCGGATTTAATTGCAGACTCAACTGAACTATTTTACCCTTGACAGTAATTTGACATAAGGATACGGAAACTTAAAAATATATGTTTTGTTGGAGTTGCCAACATACACCGTGAAATTTTAGTGGTTGCTTTTCCACAGGGAAATGATTTTGTCTTGGTCATACAACCGATTTATAAAAAAAAATGGAAGACACGTGCGTGCAGTTATCTATCCCAACGCATGAGAGCTTATTTTGCTCTAAATATTTATGAATCGCTATTCACTTATCAGCAGCGTGTGCGTTTTGAGTAGCTACCTACCTACGTCGCTAGTGAACTACTATTTTTTCTCACGCTAAAAATATCTATAAACTCGAAAGAGTTTATAAATATTTTTTAAATTTTTTGAAAACGGAATATTATTATTTTGTAAGGCTTTCGATAGTACTACTAATGGCTAATCGTACTGCCGCAGGAAAAAACCATTAAAATTTCACGGTATATAGCACTCGGATTAAGAATAAAGATAAAAGCTATTTTTTTATATTTTTATATATTTGTCACCGGATAAAAACTCCGTAAGATTGTTACAAACCTTTTTTAGTTTATATTTTCTTGATATATTGTGATCATATCATTTTGAATATACTAAATCCCATCCAAATTTAATAGTTTTTAAGTCTAGGCAACTCATTAAAAAACGAGGTTTTCATGGATGCTGGTTTTCTTTCGGAAAAATATGCATACGGAAGAATGAGGGTGACGCACCCATTCACATTAAAAATACTGAAGATTTAGATAATACATATTATATAATGACTGCTCATGTTTTCAGTTAAACCGTTTGTTATTGTTTTTAAAATATGTCCTAGAATTTATCACCACCTCTTCTTACATAAAATCATGTTCTCGTTCCGTGGAGTCACACAAATATTCAAAAGGGTCACCTGTTATGTTCCATGTAAACCAGTTTTGGTTGAATCGATGTTGTTGTTTGCCATACAGCTGCACTAGTTCCGATGTCTGTTCAACTTGCATCCTAGTCTAAATAAAATACAAAACGGAAAATAGTCTTAAACTTAGTCGGGGGACAGAAGGTACTCTGTAACATTTCTTTAACGGTCCCCCGACTGCAATAAAGAAGTTGTTTTCAGTTTTTTGGGCGAATGCTTGATTTTCATTTTTTAGTTCATTTTTAGACATGGCAGGTGTATTTTGCGACATATAAATCTCGTATGACAATTTGAAAAGGACAAGGAGAGTTTAAGACTATTTTCTGTTTTGTATTTTATTAAGACTAGGATACTGGACCAGCATCAACAGCTCAGTCAACTTGTGTCTAATTTCCAGCACTGCAGCGACACACATGAACTGGCTTTGAGACGCATATCTGAGCTGGAATTGAAGTTAACCAGAGCCCACAGTAATATTACCCACTTGGAAGCTCTTAAGGCCAGTGAAGAGTCTGCGAAGACCAGCAGACTTTATGATGAGTTGGTTGGTAGCGGGTCCGGACCAATTTGTGTAGAACCAATGGTTACAATAGACTTAATTAACCAATGAAACCAATAATAAATGTAATTTATTTAGAGGCCATAATAAAAATAAAAAAGTATATTACAGTTAATAGATTAATTAGGAGAATCCATAAATCATTAAAAAAACAAAAAGTCAACAAATTAAATTTAGAACTGAGGCAAAAAAATATCAATTTAATGTTTGAATTAAAAGATAGTAGTGATGAGTTAAATTTATGTAAACTTTTGTATGAAAAGGATACTCAGCAGCTTCAGGATGAACTTTTTGTTAGGGAACAAACCCTTAAGGAAATATTTAGTAAATATGAGGCTTCTCAACTGGATCTGAGTAAACGCTGGCAGGAGGTGTAATGAGCTGGTGGACCTGGTAACGTACAATGCGGAGAGGTATGAGTCTCTGACAAATAATCTCTCTTGCAGCTGTGCTTGCTCCCAGGCACCACAGCCTCAGCATGTTACACTCACACCCCCGGTAGCTGAGCCTGTAGGGAACTGTATTGTTAATAATAGCATTAATTCAAATAATTTGACTAACACAACATATGTATTTTCTGACAAATTTGGTCAGGGTTTTGGTAGTGTATTTAACCAGTGTTCAAACCATTATGTAATAAAAAATCGTTCACCCGGCGCCAGTTTTTGCCAATTAATTAGGAATATTAAATTGTCAAAGATAAACCCCAACTCAACTATTATAATATTATTTGGGGATAGTTTAGCCGTAGGTAAGAAAGACATAATTAAATCTGTCAATTTAATGTTACATCTAAGTGAGATAAATAATTGAAAATTTATTTTCTGTGCTTTGCCTTACTCTCAATATTTATCTGAGGATCTAAACAGGCACATTTTTTATTTAAATGCTTGTTTATAATAGGACCTATCGTCATAGTGACGCTATTTTATATTTTGATTGTAATCAATTTCTTGCTGATTACAAACTGACTAGTTATGATATGTATTTACCACCTAGTTGTAGGAGACATATTGCTAATCGTTTAGCATTCAATATACGGTGTGACACCGGTATATGCGGTGTACCATCGAGTACTGTTAGTAATGATACTAGCATTTCTATTGATACACATAAGAGTTTAAACTATGAAACTCGACAACGGAAAAGCCTCATATTTTGAATATTGTACATCAAAATATGCAAGGTCTGTCCGGCAAGGAACTTGAGTTAAGTTTATTTATAGAGAACTATGATGTTCAGGTGTTATGTTTAACTGAGCATTGGTTGAAAGAACATGAAGTAGTTTTTATTAATGATGATTACTTTACCGTACAAGTTGTTTCAAACAAATTGAAATGTAAACAACGTTTAGATTTAGTTAATCTTTCTATTGAGCGCACTATTGAGTTGTCTTGTGTTGAACTCGAGCGATACGTGATAGTTTGCGTTTATCGACCGCCCTCTGGTGATTTTGGTCTTTTCGAATCGGTAATGGAGGATTCACTTAGTAAATTAAAATCAAGTAATAAAAGTATAGTTGTATGTGGAGATTTTAATGTAAATATTTTAGATGTTACTCCATTAAGTATCAGACTTCTGAATTTATTTAGGTCTTATAACTTGGTTAACTTGTTTTATGAACCAACTAGGATCACGGCATCTTCATCGACTTGTCTAGATAATATCTTTAGTAATTGTGATGCCGAAAATAAATTAGTGTTAAGTGACTTAACGTCTGACCACTGTGGCCTATTAATTGGCTTACCTATGCCTCTAAATAAAAAGCCGCATAAAATTGAATGCAGGCCTTATACAGCTAGTCGTTGCAGTAAGTTCAAAAATAATATAGCTAATTAAATTACACCGTCTTTGATAGAACATGAGGATCCAAATAAAATTTATGGAGTTCTTTTGGATGTTGTGCAAAAAGAATATCAATCCACTTTTAAGACAAAAACCATAAACATTAAAGGTACCTCTGTTGGTTTCAACCAATGGGCTACTTACTGCAGGTATATATAAAAGTAGAGCGAGATTATATGAGTTATATGGTTTTTAAAAATACAGGTTTGATATCCTTTTTTTAGAGTATGTTAAAAATATTCTAAATTAAATAAAAAGATTTGCGTTGTTACTAAATCAAAATTTTTAAGTGAGAAATTTAAAAATTCTAATAATAAAGTAAAAGCCACTTGGCAAATCATTAACAATGAAACAGGCAAATCGGTTAAACGAGACAATCAGTTAGAGATTACAGTCGATAGCAAATTAGTGACTGATGCTGCAGTCGTAGCTCAGGCATTTAATGAGTTTTTTTCCAATATTCCTATAACTACAACTCGCTCCTTAAATTCATCCTCTTGTAAAGCTGAGAACCTATTGCGTAGTAGTGTGCCTAAGTGTAATCAATTATTTAGTTTTGAGCACGTTACACCAAGTGATGTAGTTGACGTTTTCAAAACACTTAAATCTAAAAACACAGGTGACTTCGGGGGCATTTCAATAAAACTTTTGAGTAATATAGCTAGACATAGCATTTATTAAACGTTACAGCCGGGCAGGGAGCTATCCCTGCCCGGCTGTAACGTTTAATAAATGCGTGGATTTAGGAACGTTTCCTGATCTTATGAAGAGTAGTAAAGTCATACCTTTATTTAAATCAGGTAATAAAAATGACATAGGCAACTTCCGGCCTATCTCCATCTTACCTGCATTTAGCAAAATATTCGAAAAGTTAATACTCAAGCAGTTGTTAATACATTTTAATTTAAATAGACTACTCCGTAATGAACAGTACGGCTTTACAAAAGGTCGTTCGACTACAGATGCGGGTGTCGCTCTCCTAAAACATATATTTAACGCATGGGAGAACTCGCAGAATGCAATTGGAGTTTTCTGTGACACGCTTTTCGTCTCCAAAGCGAAGCTCTTAACGTAATTGATTCATATTTACATAATAGGTTCCAATGTGTTGATGTCAATGGTGTGAAATCTTCCGGGCTACCAGTGTATTTAGGTGTGCCTCAAGGCTCAATACTGGGTCCCTTCTTGTTTCTGGTGTACATAAACGATCTACCATTCTTCTTAAGGGGTATCTGTGACGTAGTATTGTTTGCGGGCGATACCTCTCTTATCTTTAAAGTAGATAGGAATAGACAAGATTTCGATAACGTAAACAACGCTCTTTCAATGATCACGGATTGGTTTACGACAAACAATTTAGTTCTAAATGCCAAAAAAACGAAATGTATAAAATTTTCCTTGCCTAATGTTAGAAATTTAGGACCCAATGTAATCTTAAGTGACGAGGTGCTTGAAACTGTAGACACGGCAGTATTTTTGGGCATAACTGATGATTCCAAACTACAATGGGGCCCACATATATCAAGCCTATCGGGAAGGCTCAGCTCTGCCGCATACGTTGTCAGGAAACTAAGACAATTTACTGATGTTGACACAGCTCGGTTAGTCTATTTTAGTTATTTCCATAGCGTTATGTCCTACGATATTCTATTGTGGGGAAAAGCTGCTGATATACAAAATATATTTGTCTTACAAAAACGTGCCGTGCGAGCAATATATCAGCTAGGGTCAAGAGTTTCATTAAGAGAAATTTTCAAAGAGATTGGAATTTTCACGGTAGCATCTCAATTTATTTTTGCAAACATTTTATATATTAGGCAAAATATATATTTATACAGTAAAACGAGCGACAACCACAACTTTAACACCAGAAACAAGCACAAGCTACATGCTCCTTCCCACCGACTTCGTAAGGTCCACGACTCATTTGTGGGGCTCGGTATCCGTTTATACAATAAGCTTCCACGTTCTTTTCTTGACCTGCCTTTTAACTCATTTAAAGCTAAAGTTAAATCTAACCTCTGTTTGAAGGCATACTATTCTATTAATGATTATTTAGACGATAAGAATAGTTGGTCGCTGTGTTAAACGCAAGACAATGTCATAATTATCATGTTCTTTCTCTTTAAGTAATTAGCTTATGACAGGTTATTTGTGTTCATATAATTTTTTTTTTGTTTTTATTTTATGCTAATTTTATTTTTTTTATATATCTGACTATGTAGGTCAATTCGTTATTTTTTTTAATATACATTTCTATCATTATCCGTATAGCACAAGCGCTAGCTAACAAGTAAATTTCGTGTCATGTATAATTACTTAATATACTTTTATATAGATTCAAGTTCTTAAATTTTGCCTGCTGACATTAAACAATTACGAATCCTCCAGTTTAAAAAGAAACTACATTCATTATTAATAGACAAATGTTATTATGATGTCAAAGATTACTTGTGTGACAAAAATATTGTATTCCAATGACAAGAAAGGAAAAATAAGTATCATTTTCTCCCACATATGTTGTTGTTGTTGTTTAATATTTAGGTAAGAATATAATTTGCAATGTTGTTATAATGAATTATGACTAATGAGACTTTGAATTGAATTTGTATGTATTTATAATTTGGAATATTTTAATAATGTATCGAGACTAATATGACTAATTGTGTTTTAACTTCTGATTTGTATTTTATTATTGTATGCCTTAACGGCGGGACATAGCTGAACTTATTTTAATTATTTAAGACCTGTATTTATGGTGTATACCTATAGTCCACAATAAAGATGATTTGATTTGATTTAAAACGTAACAGACAGATGTGTTGCTGGGGAGTTTGTTGGCCACTTCTTCTCCACAGCTAAAACACTAGGAAGTGGTGACGGGCGGTAAAACTTGACGTTCAAAAAGTGCTGGCTCTCAGCCTAATTTGAATAAACGACTTTGATTAAGATTTTTTTTATCTTGTTTTTCATTTTATAGTTCATTTTTAGACATGGCAGGCGTGTTTTTTAATTTTTCTAATTATTTGTTTTTAATTTCATACATTTTAGTGATAAAACGATATTTTTATTGAATAAGTAATGCGAAACTAAATAGATTTTTGATTGGTACCACATTAATACTAAGTTCTCAGAGGTGATTTAATACATAAAGAGACTTTTTATAACGTAGCTCGTAGATAAGCTTACGTGGATTTAAAAAAATAAATTGCCAAATCTTCTAGCTATCACACGCGTCTAAGTGCGCATAAGCTTAGCCCTTGGTATACATGGAAGAGCCCAGATCTACGACGACTCTGGACAAAACCGTTCCTTCAGCTTGTGAAATGTAATAGCCTGACATAATCTGGGTGGTAGCATACGCCGCTCGACTTTACCATGACCAAGTTACATCAGCTTCCATTCAGTTCCCACCACTCGTCGTGCACTCGCACATCATCATAGGGTTTCCAACGATGGTCATTTGTCACTGGGACTTCACTCGAACTATCGTTCATGACGAATGGTACCGATGTGGTCTGTAAACGAGTCGAATCGCCACCGCCGTTGTGTTTGCAGATGAGACTGAGGTGGATTTCACCTAACTGAGGCGACGTGTGGACCGTGCTTCTGGCATTAGTTATATAGCAGTTCCATGCGGAATGTTTGGCATTGAGATCGTCTACTCATATAACGGAGTAAACATAAACCTTAATTTTTATTATTTGTTGTTACAGCGGCAATGTTTGGGAACGATTTAAATCCAGCTACTGAAATCCATGAAACAGCAGCGCAATTTTTTAGACATTTACAACGATTTTAGTGTTGCTGGGGTCTACTAAACACCACGTGGTGCACCGAAGGTTAATAGAATATAACAGTACTGAGACTTTAAGAAAAGTGGTAACTGTAAATTGGCCGTCGTCCCAAGCTAGCAGGTAGCAGGTATGATGTCACCGGAAAATGGCAAACTCCGTAAGATTATAAAATGATTTGAGAGATTGTAAACTTTCGATAAATTGTCAACTGAACATTGAGAATGCTTTTTTACGCATCAAAATTTGATAGTTTATGATTTCTCGAATTCATTCCGAGAAGTTGTTTACTTTGTGTGTGTAATTTTAGGTATAACTAATTTTTATTGTCAACAAATAGTATTTGGTATGCAGGCAGTTGACTTGCAACTACTTTTAAACAATGTTGTGAGTGTGCTTAGTTGACAATGATTGTACACCACACCTGTAAGTATGTCATAAGCTTAAAAAGTTATAATGCACACACTAGAAATAAATATTCGCAATGCAGTTGAAAAATCAATATTTTTGGCTGTATACCAAGAAGATTTGTTGACTGTACATTCGGCTTAAAAATAGAAAAGCATTCTCAATGTTCAGTTGTCAATTTAACGATAGTTTATAATCTCTCATGTTATTTTATAACCTGATGAAGTTTGCCATTTTCCGGTGACACATATAATGGAAAGTACCTGGATGACCTGGTTCTTTTTTTACGACTTTTCTAACTGAAACCTAACTAGATCGATTTATCGCTTCCGAAACCCCCTGCATACCACATTTCATGAAAATTGTTGGAGCCGATTCCGATATTCAGATTATATATACATACATATTTACAAGAATTGCTCGTTTAAAGGTGAGAGGCTTAGCGGCCCCGGGATCTTACTTATTCTGTTACGTAAATCGATCATCAAACCAAAATTCTAATTACCTGAATTATCACTATCACAATACAGTGTTGCTAGTTGTGAGGAAAAAACGCCCACATTGTTTTCAATTGTGTTCTTATTTTTGTTTACAAAAAAGTGGTTTTTGAAATACCTGCTTCCTACGCTATTGAATACGATATATTACCAGGTGCACACTATAGTTTATCTAGTATATGCTAGCTGGACAAAATTCAAAACCCACGAATCTCTGATTCCACGAATTTTAATGCACACGAAGTCGCGCTCATTAAGGGTCGCTACCTGCCCTTAATGAGCGCAACTCCAGTATATAAGAAAAAATGTAAGTAAACTGATTATAAATTATCATTTGCAATTTTGGCATTCCACGCGAATACTTGCGAAATTGATTTTAAAAGTTTTGTAAGTATTAATAATTTAGTGATGGTTATTGGTGTTAAAGGTACGTCCTATCTTATTTTACAAAATATGTTGGCAAGTTACAACTACGTTTTTTATTGTTTTACATAAAATTTTAAGTTTGTCACTTTTTCCCCATTTTCTTATTTATTTTGGACACGGAAAGCACTGCCAACGCATGTTTTGACCTAAAACTTAATAAGAGTCGGTGACAGTGAAAGCAGCAGTCACAGGAGTTTAACAAAGAAAGAGGCTTTGGCATATTATGTGGACTCAAAATCTTCAAGCAACACCTACAAGACGCGTAAATGGAGTATGAAAGCTGGGCATAAAGTATTTCCATCAATTTATAGTCCTAGGAACGCTAAGATACGCCAGTCTTAGTCAGCTTTGGACCTTGCAAAAATTCCTAACTCTGTTTTATTCTTGAATTGTGTATTTGATCTTCGCTCTTCTTATAATATCAAAAAAATAAACATTTTCCATCAAACGGGTCATTGCAATATGTAAGGTTTAGGTAAAACTAATTTATTTTATCATAATTAAACATTTTCGCCCTGAGGAATGTCGTCAAAAAAATAAATACAAAATTTTGAAAATCGTTACTTTAGTCATGTTTTTTTTATTAAGTCAGACGTGGCCTGTTAATTAAAATTATATCCAATACAATTAAGTTACATATTGCCTGATCCGCTATCACAAAAAAAAAACTTGAACAAAAATAAGTTGGGAAAGCAGATAGGTAATGTTCGATTTTATGGGTCTTTCTCCATACAGACGCATTCCACTGTTCTCTTCGTGGATAATGCTGAAAATGTGCCTCTATCATTTTCTTTTTCAAAAAGTTATTACTCAAAGGATTATGACAATCCAAAAACCCGAAAAAAACAGCCTGGTTTTACCGCCATGTTCAGACGACTGTCAGACAAATTTGATAAGTTTTTAACAAAATAGAAAATAATAGAAGCACAGATATAGTCTTCTTCTAAATTTTGATGTATTATTTTTTTAGGGTTCACCCTTGTTTGGTATAACAACGTTTTATTGAAAATCGCTCCAGCTAATTTTAGTTCCAATAAAGTCATTTCGTATAGTTATTCAATTGACCGAATAATTAATTGGTAGATTTTTATTTAGCATATTTATTTGTTTGAAATAATGTCATTTGACCGAATTTTCAAATGCACTATTTTGTTTAAACTAATGTGTCACTAGACTAATAATCACTCGATTGTTAAATTTTATGTTGTTTGCGTACTTTTTTGTTCGTTTATGTGCTTGAATTTGTATTTAACAAGTCTAATTTACGGTTACTAGGTTATTAGGTTATTTATGGAACTTATATTTATAAAAATAGTTCATTATCAAAAAAAAATGTGTAGGTTAGGTTAGGTTAGTACTGTGACCTCCTACGCACGACCCGAGCGAGCGAAGCGAGCGGTGCCGCGGCAGCGGCCGGCGAGTGCCAGAAACGACTAGATTATATAGAAAGAAGTATGAAAAACAAACCTAAAGAGTCTACTCGAAACTGAACTAGTTAGACGAGATTAACTATTTAAAAAAATGCTTGTAAATACAAAAAAAAACATGCTAACAGAATATAGTTTAATTATTTTAGTCTAAGTGTTTTCTTTTTCAAAATAAATAATTTGCAAATATTTACGATTTTGTTTTCTGCATTACTTTACACCAATTGAATATTCGATAAAATACATGTTATACCATCTGAACATTACGTCAAATGAACACCTATACATTTTGATCATTAGCACAAATGTTGTTATAGCAAATAAATATTCGACGAACTGAAAATTCTTTCAAACGATATTATACTAAGTGATGATTTTCTTAAACGTTGTTCGATTTAGTAATATTGTATCAAACGTTGTTCGACCAAACAAGGTTGAACCTTTTTTTAGATCAGTCCAGTTTAGAAGAAGAAAACAGCGGAATACAAATCGTCTATTGGTCAAGGTGTTTATAGGTAAAATCATATCATATCATACAAAAAAATATAATTCTTTAATAAAACAGGATACTAGTACGGATTATATTTGTGGAGCTACCCCAAAAGTTATGAATGATATCTCTAGGGATTATATAGTGAACAGGGACAACCTTAGTTTTGTTTTATACATTGCATGCTTGGATTTTTTGTTTTGAATGTTTGCTTCATATAAACTCTAGATATAAAAAATGGCAGCTACGAGACCCAGCTGATAAGGCAAATATGAAGCAACGTTCTAGCAACATTCAGAACCGATTCTAAACTTAAATGGGCTTAAAATTATTGTTGAAACCAAAGTTTGGAAATACAAATGATGGAAATACTGCCCGTAGATGTTTTGAAAATCCTGAACTTAGTGGTAATTAATTCTAACACTATACTCCGAACCTTAGCTTCCGGTTACGATATTATCATCGAAAAACTTAATTAAATCTTTTTATCTGATCCTTTAATAAACAGCCTAAGAGAGGTTCCCAAAAAAACACAGTTAGTCTGCCTGCAGTGTTAGATTAATAATAACCCCTACTTAAAATCCGATTCAAATTCCTACACCCAATGTTGACATGTAGCTGCAGGACCTTTACTGCTGAAGATTCGTCAGAAGACGAAGAAATAAGCGATAACGAGAATTAGTATAATTATTCAAGTTGTTAAAAAATCAACTGCAAAAATTTCGAGTATTGGTCATCATCTAAAAAGTCGCCCAATAAAACCATTTTTTGAGCTTTGCTTTTCACACTTAAAAATAACTAAGCTAAAATCTGTTATATGCGGGGATGCGCCTACGGCGCGGCGCGAGGGCACCCTCCCCCCCTGTGGTCACTGCGATTCTTTCCTTTCTGCCAACTGCTTCCGTCCGACCGCTTAGTCGCCCGATAACTGTCGTGAGATAAGGTTGTGTTGTGTTGAACCAGTTTGTTGAAGTGTTGTGTGTGAGTCGGTGTTTTTTAACGATACCCAGAGCACCCGCGAAAGGTACGTACCACTTATTAAGAGAACAGGAATTAATCCCCACAGATTCGCAACTTATCGAGAGTACGCTCTCTCGAATTAAAAAAGGACTGTTTTCTCTATCTGTTTTCATTAATTAAATAAACCATTAAAATAAGCTGTATAGTTCGACTTTTAATTGTATTCAGTAACTTGACAGTTCAACTGTCAGATTTTAGTTGTGTTAATCGTGTTATTTAAAGTTTACTAGTTATTAAATTAAAAATAACACGTTTCAAATAAGTAAATTATTTTAGTTCATTCAATTGCGTCCATACTTACACCAACTATCTTATGGAAATCTGACAGTTCAACTGTCAAGTTACTGAATACAATTGAAAGTCAACTTTATGTTTGCATAAAGAGCTTAGAAATGTCTGAGAAAAGTTTTGGAAAATAAAATATCAGCTGTTTAATTGAAAACACGCGCGGGGCATAAGTAAAACCTGCGCGGCCGGCCGGCCGACGCTCTCCGGGTGACACCAGAGGGTGTTCTAATAGATAGGATAATCAACAAATTTAGAGCAGTGGTGGCCGAGTGGTAATGGCTTCGACTTACGAGTTGTAGGTCGCGGGTTCAAACCCAGCCAGGTACATTACTTTGTGTAATTTATTTCATCACCACTGCTCTCAAAACGGTGAAGGAAAACATCGTGAGGAAACCGACATGTCCTAGAACCAAAAATTCGAAGACATGTGACATTCACCAACACGCATTGGGCCCGCGTGGTGGATTACGGCCCATTCCCTCTCCTAGAGAGGAGGCCTGAGTCCCAACAGTGGCAACATTATAAGGCCGACTATGCTAATCAACAAATTTATGCGTAGTGAAAATATTGATAAAACATTTTCTTTTTGTCATAAATTTTTACTTTGTACTCTAACAACTCCTCAAATTTCTTGCAGATAATTTTTAACACCTTGTACTAATACTAATTATATCTAATTTACTACGTTTTGTACACTTAGTTAATTATATGCAATTAGTAAATTTATGAGTTATTTTTATTGCTGAATATATCTAATTAACTAAATGATAGTTACTTACTTAGTTCATTAGATTAAGTACAAAAAATAGAGAGCTATCGCTAATTTTTACCTGCTAGACCGTTTTTGTGCAAATTGGTCATAGTTGTTAGTTTTCGTGCTATTTTCATAATGTACAAGGTGAATATGAAAGTGTGCGTGGATGGCCAAATCCGAAACTACGAAGAATATCGAAGAACACTGAAAAGAGTCGCAAGCCCGATTTCGATGAAAACGAAATAACTAACACACACTAACAGAGCTTTTCAGCCACCCCAAAAATGTTACCGGTTTCAAGAATCTAACTTGGCTTTAGGTTTTTGTATTAATCTTTGTAGATAGGATACTGGTTTTCGTTTTAAATATTTTCTGGGTAACGGTCTAGTAATGGTATCACTGAAAGTTATATTTGTGTGCGTTTGAGGAACGTAGACACTTTCGGCTCACGCGCACAAAGAAAATTAAGTGGACACACGATATCGATCGTGTTTTGTTGTAGACGCGGTTTCAATGCGTTATTATTCTTAGATCAAAACGTCTTTTCAACAAGAGCTTTTTTGGTCAACTTTTTTCAGCAGTCTCGGAAAAATATGAACGAGGTGTACTTAGTTTATAAATTAAAAAGTTGGATTAATCATTGATTTTTTTTTACAAAATTTTAATGATTCGTTTTTCAGGCATATATTCTGAAACCTTTAAAGAAGAAGCACGTTTAACAATTATCACGCTTGCAATGTTCATGTTCGCTTGATAACTAATTAAAAAATCGCGATAAAACAAATTGCTGGCGGATTATTGTGCATTCATCTATCTAGTAATTGTCTGTTTTTTTTTCATTTCTTTATTTTGATATGTAAAATGGTTAAATCAATTTTATTGTTAAAGTGGCCGAAGCGGTCGTGACTTGCGAAAGCCAGAGTACCCGTTTTCGGTGGTATTTTCACCCCTCTGGGATAGTTATAAATATCATTCCTACAGTTCCGAGAGCCGAAATCTTTTGCTTAAGAAATATACTCCTCTATTCGAATTTTTCAAAAAATTTCGAAAATATTGATCAGGTTTTGAGATATTTGCAAAAGATCAAACCCTTCTTTCTTTTTTCAGTAAATTGTTTATAACTTTTTCATTCATATTTTTCCGAGACTGCTGAAAACGTTGACCAAAACAGCACATGTTGACTAGACTAAATTATACTCAAAGAAACTTTCTTATTCCACACTGCCGATATCGTCGCCTATTGTACTTATGTGTTGTAATAAAAAAAATAATGCTATAATTTTTTTAGAAAACTTTGCTGTTTCTCAACTAGTCTCTTCTCTGTTTACGCAGCAAGTCCGCTAAACATGGACAATATTGACGTAGACAATAGATCAGTGTACGTCGGCAACGTGGACTACGCAGCCACTCCTAAGGATCTGGAAGAGCACTTCCACGGATGTGGACCTATTAATAGGTATGTAAGAAGTTGCTCCTTCATCTATGAACACTTAGGGCGAAAACGGCTCGTCAGCTTCATCATTGCTTAGGGGCCGTCTCCACGAGCGAGAGTATCGCGACGATATTATCGTCGTAACACGAATTCCTATAATAAATCTATGAACGTGTCTCCACACAGCTATAAAATCGCGGCGATTCGACGAGTGAAAAAACGTCAACTCGCCGCGATTCTCTCGCTCTTGGAGACGGCCCTAGGAATATTGATGCTGACATCTCTTGACAACTAAATTTAGTCCTTAGCGTCTAAATAAACAGACTGGCTGCATTACAACTGCACTCTAAGTGCAAAAAGCAGTTTGGATGTCGTTTGTGTGCGAGTTTTTTACGTGTTATCGTGTTAGCGTAAACTTTAATTTGTATTTAAACTGAATAAGCGCCGTCTGGCGACAATAACGGTAATAAAACCTTTTTTTTCATGCAATTTGACATAGCCAACATTTACGTTAACGCGATCAAGTACGTTAAGAAAGTTGCACTAAGCCCTCAGTTGACCATATATGCCAAACGAAATTTAACACACAGTATGTGCATTGTCCACTTTTGTCCAGGCGATTTGCGCGGTCACTGTGGATTAGATCACGGGCCTGAAATAGCTAGTAAATAACAAAATAAAACCAAAATTTTCCTGAAATCTTAGTGTATCATCATAGTGGTACATCGAATATGATTTATATTAATTCAATTTAATGCTACCTTACAGGGTTACAATTTTATGTAATAAGTTCGACGGCCACCCAAAGGGATTCGCCTACATAGAGTTTGGCGACATAGACAGTGTACAGACTGCAATGGCAATGAACGAATCATTATTTAAAGGGCGTCAAATTAAGGTAAGCTTTTGAATTATTTTTTAGAAGAATTCTAACTTGGCGGTGGAGGTGGAGTCCCAATGCGTTTGAAAGGGGAAATACCAATATACCATATTTCTTAATTAAACTTCAAAAATTGTGGCAACAGCTGTTTTACCTACTTGATACTGTTTTGTTTGTTTTACTTGTTACTGCTGTAATGTAAAGGTCTGTAACTTGCACAAAGTATGCAAATAGTTTACAAATTGTTAGGCCGTTATGCACTTGCCTATAGATTGCTCAAAATTACTCGAGTAACTAGTTTGTTATAACAAGTTCTAATTCGTACAAGACTGCTTCTTGCATACTTTAGTGCAAATGACAGGCACGTGTACTACGACCTATAGTGTTTAATAATTATACCAGAACTTTATCCTCAAAGCAGCATAATCAATTGAGTTAGGTATGATCCTCATTTAGCTCGTACTAGAATAGCATGACGTTGTGTGTGCAGGTGATGCCGAAGCGCACCAACAAGCCGGGCTTGTCCACCACCAACCGGCCGTCGTGCACCATGCGGGGCCGCGGGCGCTCGTTCCGCGGCGGTTTCTCGCCCTACTACTCTGGCTACCGGCCGGTGCGCCGCGGCGGGTACAATCCATATGTATATATACACAAAACTGCCTCAAAGTGCTGTAGTTAACGATCTTTGTACAAAAATTGTTGTTTAAATTGTCTCGCATCCATCGGCTACCCGCGACCTTCACCAGGTCATCGGTCCACCTTGTGGGAGGCCTTCCAACGTTACGTCTTCCGTTACGCGGTCGCCACTCCAGAACTTTTCGGCCCCATCGAACATCTGTTCTGCGAGCAATGTGCCCTGCCCAGTGCCACTTTAGTTTGGCGATCCTTCGGGCTATGTCGGTAACCTTGGTTCTCTTGCGGATGTCATCATTCCTGATTCGATCACGCAAGGAAACTCCAAGCATTGCCCTCTCCATTGCCCTTTGAGTGACTTTGAGCCTTCTGATGAGGCCCATTGTAAGCGACCACGTTTCAGTTCCGTATGTCATCACTGGCAGCATGCACTGATCATAGACTTTCGTCTTGAGACACTGTGGTATGTGGGACGAGAAGATACCGCGCAGCTTTCCGAACGCTGCCCAGCCGAGTCGGATTCGACGGTTGACCTCTTTCTCGAAGTTGGCCCTACCTAGCTGGACCGTTTGTCCTAGGTAGACGTACTCGTCTACAACTTCGAGTGTAGAGTTTCCGATCTTGATGGGAGTGGGTGCTACATGGGTATTTACCATGATCTTGGTTTTGACCATGTTCATTTTGAGACCCACCCTTTCGGAAGCTCTACTGAGGTCATCGAGCATTGTACTGAGGTCCTCCGTAGTCTCAGCCATGACGACTATATCGTCGGCAAATCGAAGGTGACTGATGTACTCGCCATCAACATTAATGCCTAGCCTTCTCCAGTCCAAAACCTTGAAGACATCCTCCATTGCGGCTGTAAACAGTTTCGGAGAAACGACATCTCCCTGCCTCACACCCCACTGCAGGAGGATAGGTTTCGAGGTCTGGTCCTGAAGTCGGACTGACATGGTGGCGTTTTTGTACAAACCTTTCAACACCTCGATGTACCGATAGTCGATCTGGCACCGTTGGAGAGTCTGCAGCACAGCCCAAGTCTCGATCGAATCAAAGGCTTTCTCGTAGTCCACAAACGCTAAGCAGAGGGGCAGATTATACTCTTCGGTCTTCTCTATAACCTGACCGGAGCGTATGTATGTGGTCTACGGTGCTGAAGCCTTTTCGGAATCCGGCTTGTTCGGGAGGCTGGAAGTCGTCAAACCTGCGTGCGAGACTTATTATAATTATGATATTTTAATTATACGATCTCAAAATGTCCCTCGAAGGCCAGCAGAACATTAATATCATGCTATAGTTTGTAAAAGCCGGTGTTCCAGCAAATTGATTATGTTTTATTGTTCTGTAAAATGCAAATATAACAAAAGTATATAAATAAATATAATTCAAGATAAATAAATTCAATTGTTTTACTTAAGATTACTTCCTGTCATTTAAATATTACATCCCTGAAGAAAATATTTTATTTGTGTTATTTAGCCTATCAACTTAAGGGGCTACATTTAGTATAAGGCCGTCTTTCGTTTTAGCGTATCTTGTTAGGTACCTGGAACAGGGATGTGAGGTTACGGTACATGCTTTTTGACTATATGATCTAGTATTCAACTGAAGGAATACACGATACGAAGTAATTTTCTCGATAGAAAAAAAATCACCAAGTTCAAAATATCTTTTTACTTTTTTTAGTTACAAAACGCAACGTTTTTGATCCTATTAAAATTTCTTTAAAGCATGTAAAGTAACCTTATCGAGGTTTCAACTGAACAGATTTCCATTTAATAATACTTTTATGTTATCATATCTGACAAATTATTTTGGCACTTACGTTTTTTATTCCGAGCTACACTCTTATTATCCTCATTTCATCTTTTCACAAAACCCAAACCGCGGCTAAAAAGCTGGGCATCCTAAATAGGGTGAAGCGACACTTCAGGCCTGGACAGCTTTTAACTCTATATAAAGCGCAAGTCCGATCCTGCATGGAGTATTGTAGCCACCTTTGGGCTGGCTCAGCTAAGTATCAGCTTGCCGCGCTTGACTCGGTGGAACGCAGAGCTAAGAGGCTCATCGTTGACGTAAAACTGGTAGATGCCAAGCTACATAGCTTGGCTCATCGCCGTAAGGTTGCCTGCTTGTCGGTCTTCTACAGATTGTACATCGGTGAGTGTGCCCAAGAACTCCACGACCTCAGCCCACCGGCCCCCTTCTACCATTGGACATCCAGACGAACTGCATCTTACCATCCCTACCTTGTTGCTATTCCACCAATTCGCACTAAGCGTTTCTAAACGTCTTTTATAATGCGCACAGCAAAGAAGTGGAACTCTCTGCCTGCGTCCGTGTTTCCAAACGCTTACCAACCCTAATCTCTTCAAAGTTAGAGTGAACAGGCTCCTTCTGGGTAAGCTCGCTCCATCGTAGGCTTTGTCTCTGTCATCTCTGACCTCGACTAGAGTCAAGAGCAAACCCATCACAAAATAAAAAATAAATAAATAAATAAATAGGTTTTTCGTAAAATGGTTCACTTTTTTTCGGCATTTCGAAAAAGGATACCTAATGCCAATTTCGCCGCTAAATAACACAATGAAGCTTTTTTACACTATGAATAGAAATGACGACTGATAATGTTTATGAATGAATAGTTTTTCAAAGTACACATAATTTGGGTCTCACCAGGTTTTTTATGGTCCATAGAAATGGGTTATCTATCGTTTTAAGTATCGTTTGACGGCACTGGCTTGGCTATTGTTAAAAAACATTTGCCGTTTTCTTTAATAAGTTTCGAGATATCTTTGTTTTAGAGGGGTGCCTAATACTTTTGGCCAAGGCTGTCTATTGTTGTAGTACAAAAGATAGGTTTACTCTCCTTTAGAACAATAACAGCTAGTAATGGTACCTTTAGTGTAATCCATGCTTTTGCTCTTAATGTGTTTTTATCCAAAGGTCTTGCTACTAAATATTAAGGATTTTGTCTGGTAAACTTAAATATCACTTCTGGTTAAACAAGGTGCTCTGAAAAAGAAAAAAAAATGGGTTTGCATGATTTGATGTTATCATTTTCAACATTCACATGTGAGCTTTGCTATTCTATTTTATTAAAGGGTCTTGTGAGACTTGTCTCTGTCAGCTTATCTTAGCGCGTCATTCTTGCCAAGGGCAAGTCCACCCTGTAGGAACCTAAACTTTTTAATTACACGCCGTGAAATTTTAGTGGTTGCTTTTCCACAGGGTAATGATTTTGTCTTGGTCATGCAACCGATTTATAAAAAAAAAATGGAAGATACGTGCGTGCAGTTATCTATCCAAACGCATGAGAGCTTATTTTGCTCTAAATATTTATGAATCGCTATTCACTTATCAGCAGCGTGTGCGTTTTAAGTAGCTACCTACCTACGTCGCTAGTGAACTACTATTTTTTCTCACGGCTACTACTAATGGCTAATCGTACTGCCGCAGGAAAACAACCATTAAAATTTCACGGTATATAGCACTCGGATTAAGAATAAAGATAGCTATTTTCTATATTTATAAATGTTTTTTATGTATTTGTCACCGGATAATTGCAAACTTCGTAAGATTGTTACAAATCTTTTTTAGATTATATTTTCTTGATATATTGTGATCATAATTGTGATTGTGATCAAATTTAATAGTTTTTAAGTAGATAGATAGATAGATAGATAGATAAAACATTTATTTGGAACAAAGAAAGAAACACAACACACAAGCACAGTTACATAACACTAGAAAATAGAAATAATTAAATGAAAACAAATAAAAAGAAAGAAAAGGCAGAATGTATGGTGGCAATTACTAGGTATTCATAAACTAAAGAATTTGCCAGATTACCTACCTACTTAAAAAAAATATATATATATACATATGACTTCTACACTCAAATGTGCGGTGTGTGTGTCTCCAAGCTGCACCAAATGGGAGTCCAACTCAGCATGTGCCAGGTAAATATACCTGGCGCTGGTATTCTGCTGGATCCCAGTAGCGACATACGGATGCCAAGCAGATACCAAACAGTGATAATAAAAGTAAATAGTGGTTTTGTGTAAGGTGAGTCCAGATTTGTTATTTCAAATATTTTGTGTGCATATTTTGTTTAGTGTGTGTATAATATTAATAGATATAAATGTGTGAAGGTAGAAATACATTAAAAAAAAATTGGAGACGATGTTAAAAGTATAGGTATAAAAATAGATTGTACAATGTTTGCTGTGAATTACTGTGTTTAATAGCTACTCAGACTTGTAAATTTAACGTACGAAATTGTAAGACCAAGTTGGTCACGAATAAATAATAAAATTAAAAAGTAAATATTTTTTCCCCTCTATTAAGGGCCTGCGGCGGCAACCCTCTGCTAATTTTAAATTATCGACGTGTTCGAAATCGTCACGCCCAGATCTTTCTGAGAGTTGATAAGGAACTGCCGGAGTCGACTTCTAAAGATATTAAGACTTCTAATGCTTCGTATCGGCGGGGGAATATTGTTCCAGCACTTGGATGCAGCGTACCTGAAACTACCTCTGAAGGCGGCTGTCTTGTGCGGCTGAGTAGCAAGTTGTTGAGAGCACTGTCTGCTTGCGCATTCCCTTTTACTAGCAATCCAGCTCAGTTTGTTGTAAAGGTAGGTCGGCTGCCTGTACTTTATAACGCCAAACAGTAGGCAAGCCAAGTGCAACTTACGACGCGACTTCATCTTGAGAATTGAGTGCTTATTTAAAAATGGTGTTACGTGAGTTCTAGGAGGGATTGTAAAGCAAAATCGAGCGCAGGCGCCTTGCACTCTCTGTATCAGTCGATCAGTTCTTGCCAGCAGCCGAGGGCCAATAACAGTATCCGCATAATTTAAGTTTGAGAGTACGAGCGACTCAACTAGCAGGATTCGCAGCTCCTCTGATAGATAGGGTCTTATTTTATAAAGGACCTTGAGCCGATAAAAACAGGTGCGCACTGACGCTGCCACATGTGCTTCGTATCTTAACTCAGCGTCCATGTTCAGTCCCAGATTACGTGCTTCACTAACTCGACTGACCGACTCACCCAGAAGGGTAACGTTGAGTGTTGCAGGCACTGCACTGATTTGGCACTTGGTCCCAAAAAGCAAATATTTCGTTTTAGTAGGGTTAAGTACTAAACCGTTGTTCTCAGCCCAACATGCTATTCTGTTGAGATCATCGTTAAGATCCTTTAACGCACTGTCATAGTCACTCGGCTTAAAAGAGATGTAAACTTGCACATCATCAGCATAAATATGGTACCTACAGTGCTTCAAGGACTTTGTGATGTCCGCACAATATAAAATAAAAATAATGGGACCAAGTATAGAGCCTTGCGGAACTCCCCTATTAACGGGAGTGACCGAAGAAACAAAAGATGAGCCATTGCTCAAACGGATTTCCACACGCTGCTGACGATTATTGAGATAACTAAAAAACCAGTTTATTGTATTTTGTTCAAAACCATAATACTTCAACTTTGAAAGAAATAGTTCAACATTTATACAGTCAAAAGCCCGCGAAAAATCAAGTAGTACAAGAAGTGTACATAAGCCCTTATCTTGAGCCGCCAAAATATTATCGGTGACATCCAAAAGGGCTGTAGCAGTACCACGCCGTTTACGAAAGCCTGATTGTAGCTCAGGAAGTATGTCATTTTTTTCCAAATATTGAGACACCTGCTGGCACACGGTCTTCTCGGCAATTTTAGAAAGGCAAGGCAGAATGCTAATGGGCCTGAGATCTTTTAGGTCTGTTGGATTCGTATTTTTAGGTAGCGGTCTGACGATTGCAGTTTTCCAGATGTCAGGGAATGTTGCAGAGCTGATTGATCTGTTCACAATTTCGGTGATGGCTTTTAGTGTATGTGGGAGGGTTGACAAAAGCATATTCAGAGTCACCTTATCACTGCCTTCCGCATTAGATTTAAGCTCGCGAAAGTATTTCAAAATTTGACTTTCGGTTACTGGTTCTAATGCGAATGCGACACTGTCATCCCTGAATCGATGAGACTCGTAGAAATTGCGCTGCGCAATATTGCAGATGGGGTTGCCAGGAACACTTAAAAAGTGATTATTTATTCGGTCTGGGTCTCTGAAATGAGTAGGAAGGTCATTAATTCGTTTACTTGGCAGCACGGTGCTTTTTAAATTATTCCATAATGCTTTAGGGTCTTTTATTTTATTATTAATATTAAATTTAAAGTATGCTACTTTTTCTCTAAATATGGAAGTTAACACCAGAGATTTGAGTTGCTTGTAATACGCCCTGTTAGAATCTGACTTCGTTTTACGGTACTTGGACAGAGCACAATTCCGTAGATTCATCATTAGTTTTATGGTATCAGTAATCCAGGGGTATGACGGTTCCTTGATTAAGCATGTCTTAATGGGAGCGTGGACGTCGTAAATTGTTAAAATGTTTTTGTTCAAAACTTCAACCATGTCATTTACATTAGACAAGTCGCAAATGTTGTCCCAGTAAATATGCGAAAAATCACCATCAAGCATTTCGTTGTTTATTTGTTTGAAGGGTCTGTACGTAATTGTTTGGGGTTTATATTTACTACGCTTAATGTTAAATTCACAGACGATAAGCGAGTGACCATTGAATGAGCCAAAGGGCTCAACGTATACCGCTTTGTGGTTGAGATTAGTACAGACAAGGTCGATCAATGTTTCGCTATGGTCTGTGAAATGGGTAGGCGAACTAACTAGCTGTTTTAAGCTTAGGCTATTCAGAAACTCACTTACTTTCTTAGTTTGCCAGTTAATATTCAGTAAGTCGACATTAAAGTCACCGAGCAATATGTAATGGTCGCATTTTACTAAGGAGCTAATGGAGTCAGTTATAGCATCGAGGAAAAGGTCCAAGTCGAAGCGAGGAGGGCGATACGCTGTACCAATAGCAATTCTAATACCATTTAGTGTTAGAGTTATCCACATTTGTTCTATGGTCCCGTATCTTGGGTCAGCTGGAGTTGGCCAGTTACGAGCGGTAAGGCCGCGCTTGAGATGAAACCCCACGCCTCCCCCGCGACCCCCGTGTACAGTCAGCGGCCGCGGCGTGTGGCGCAGGCGATAACCTGGCACAGTAGGCGCGCGCCCCTCCTCGCCGGCTCGTAACCAAGTCTCGTTGACTGCTATTACATCAAAAGAATGCCCTTCCACCGCTGCTACAAAATCATCGTGATTGGTGCCAAGGGACCCCGCGTTTAAAAAACCAACTTTAAGGTATTTTTCAAGCATTTTTAATTAACAAATTAATACAAAGTTGGTCACATTTGAAATCGCAAAGTTTAAGCCTATGTAAAAACACAAAGAAGTGAGTCTGATAACAGTAATTGAACTTAAAGGTTAGAAAAGCAAATACTGAGGGCAATTGGTGAATTAAAAAAACACCATTGTAAATAATAAGCTTTGCAAACAACAATGTAAAGATTCTTATTTGCAGAAATGTTAAATCAATAATTGCAAATAACAGTGCGATAAAAAAAATTGTAAATAATAAATGCACACTAATCATTTTATAAAGTGTAAATATAAATAAAAATAGTGTATAAGTTTTTGTAAATAATAATTTGATAATCACGTTATTTTTAATAATATTTGTATATGTTGTAAATATCAGGTGATTCGTTACTTGTTGAAAACACCACAATCCCAGTTTACTCCCACTTAGGACCTCAGGAATGTAATGGTCACAATGCCCCAATGAGCTTAGGGAATCGGTTATGGCATCCATAAAAAGGACAAGGTCTAACCATGGCGGACGGTACGCGGTACCAATGGCTATCTTTTTGCCATTCACTGAGAGCAGCCTCATTAGCTCAACTGATTTGAACCTGGGATCAACCGCAGAAGCACAGGTATGCGCGCTCAGTCCTCGCCGCAGGTAGAAGCTCACACCCCCACCACGACCCGAGCGCACACTCGCTAGCCGCGGCGTGTGACGCAGTCGATTGTCCGGCACAATGGGCGCGTAAAAATGAGATGGAATAAACCGAAACAAACCTAAACAACTGTGTAATGATAATATGTTAATTGTAAATAGCGTGTATATACAATAAAAAAGTAGTGTTACGATAGGTAGGTATAGATAAATATAATGTGTGGTGTTAGGTAACTGGTTCATGTGCACTTTCATGAGATGCGCCGCGAGACACACATTTATGAATAAAAAACAAAAAAAGTAATAGGTAGGTAATCTGCAATACAAACATAATAACCACACATTATATTGAGAAGTAGCGGCATTTGCTACTACCAAATTCTCATCAAAAATCGACATGACAACTTTAAAATGTGTAAACCTACGAAAAATAATCGCAATAACAAAAAAAATAAACAGAAAAAGAAAAGTAAAAATTATTCTAGTTGGTAACAGTTGCACCACTACTCGGAATAGTCTTGAAAGTACGCTGTAAGTCAGCCTCACAACGAATGTGGCAAATTGCGTCCCCGGGTTTGTACCGAGCAAGAATACGGCCGCGCTTCGACCACACAAATTGCCAACCAAGGCGACTGCCGGCCTCACGGGCGCTCCGAAACAACTCACGGTTTATTTTTGTGAGGCGCTCGTTGACGTAGAATCGCTTCGCTGGTCCAGGCAAACCGAGGTCGGCAGTAGTCATGCCGCGTCGCACTCTGGCCCCCTCCAGCAGCTCGTCGCGCAGGTCGCGGCGCGCCATGCGCACGACGAGGAAGCGCGGGCGGGTCTCCACCGGCGCCGCCGCTTGCGTCGCGTTGATACGCCTGCCTCCGAATCGCTCGGCGCTCACTATATCGCGCGCTTCAATAACGACGCCAATCTTTGTAGCTATCAACATGACCGTGTGGGTGGGATTTTCACCACTGACCTCCGGTATGTTTGAGATTTGGAGGTCATTGGCGAGCAGCTCCTGATCACGGTCATTTATATCACTTTTCAATTGAGTGATTTGCTCATCCACCTCCGACGATCGCGCTGATTGAGGCTGAGCCAGTTTTGCCTCCATTAGAGCCACCCTTTCCTCCAAATGACTCATTCTGTCATTTGTACCATTCAGAGACGACCTTAGGTTTGACATATCATCACGTAGAAGTTGCAATTCACTTCTAACTGACTTTAAAAAATCCTCCTTGAATAATTTTAGCTCTGCCCTTAGGATGTTGAGGTTGAGCTCCTGTGTAGCATTAAGGGCAGGGGTATTTATGGGGCTAGTATCCATTTGCGTAACAGGGCTATCTTCGTGTGCAGCTGGTCGCCCCCTTACCGGCGTGTCGGCCCGGTTATCCCTAACAACATTCCTATTGCACTCGGGGCAGTGCCAGGCGGTAGCTATTGGGCCGGCATTCGGTATCCCCACGCATGCACGATGGTACCAACACTTGCACTTGCTACAATTTGCGGCCTCTGTCGATGATAAGAATTTGCCACAGCCACCACACTTAGCCATTGTTATCAGAGCTTGTTTACGTCTCAAACACCTCAGAACAATCGACCCGTTCAATAAGTTCACGAGCCAATCAACAGATGGCGTTATACTAAGGAACGCGTTATGGCAGTTTTTATGGTGTGTACGGTACGGCTAAACACTTGTGGGTCCAGTCACTGTTTCAATGTAACGGTGCGCACACACGGGAAGTTTGGGCACAGTCTATTATCTTCAGTATGAAAATATCGTTCACTTTCTTTTGGGTTTCGGGTACCCAAAAATTAACTGGGACTTGAGTTATTGTTTTTAGAGTTTTATTGTATTTTACACTGCACACAAACGCTAGATAACACTCTGACTTGTAAATTGCACTTAAACAACAATTTTCTCAATAAATTTATGCAAAACTGTGAGTTATTTTTATTTATTCAAGGGAAGTAAACAAAGAGCGTATGGCTGATTGACATCCGTGACGTCAATGTCCGTCATCGTCATGAGTCTAGACAACTCATTAAAAAACGAGGTTTTCATGGATGCTGGTTTTCTTTCTGAAAAATATGCATACGGAAGAATGAGGGTGACGCACCCATTCACATTAAAAATACTGAAGATTTAGATAATACATATCTATTATATGACTGCTCATGTTTTCAGTTAAACCGTTTGTTATTGTTTTTAAAATATGTCCTAGAATTTATCACCACCTCTTTTTCCTATTCTCACCAAGTAAAATTTAGCATACAAATATAAACAAACAACACACAAACACACACCTCTTCTTACATAAAATCATGTTCTCGTTCCGTGGAGTCACACAAATATTCCAAAGGGTCACCTGTTATGTTCCATGTAAACCAGTTTTGGTTGAATTGATGTTGTTATTTGCCATACAGCTGCACTAGTTCCGATGTCTGTTCAACTTGCATCCTAGTCTTAGTAAAATACAAAACGGAAAATAGTCTTAAACTTAGTCGGGGGACAGAAGGTACTCTGTAACATTTCTTTAACGGTCCCCCGACTGCAATAAAGAAGTTGTTTTTCAGTTTTAAAGTTTTGGGCGAATGCTTGATTTTCATTTTATTTTTTACAATAAAAACAATTATGACTGTAAAAAAATTATAACAAACTGGGTTAAATCTCTTACTTATGAGGATACGGAATCGCTTTTGGTTTATCATGAGTAATACGTTTAGTTAATATTATTTTATTTTTATTTTATTTGACATTAATATTTTGATTTCTATTTAATTTAAGTCTGGACATCTACATATTTATAAATTCTTGTTATTATTTTTTCAATGTTTCTTTATATTAATCAGACCTATTCTGACAATGATGTGCATGCCTGTAAGTGACTTGTTTACAGAGGATCCTCTCGAAAATTGTCTTAATAATTATGTTGATTTGTAAATAAGTCGTTGGTGTGCCTATACTAAATAAATAAATAAATACATTCACACACCATAACGATACACACCATAGAGTATGGTGTGTATCGTATCCACTACTTCGCACCACATCACACCACACACCACACCATACCACACACCACACCACACCACACCACACCACACCACACCACACGCCACAACACACCACCACACTCCACACCACACACTGCACATCACATCAATCCACACTACATCTTACACACACACCACATCTAAATAAAGCACACCACGCTTCTTACCACACGATACATAATGATCAGATGTTTATATTTAATAGTAGCAACATGCTGTAATATATTATTATGTAACATTTATCTAAGATATGGAAGAGCGGAGTCTCCTAACACAGGCATTGTTTGTCTACAAGGAGGCTCCAAACACAATTCATTGTTTATGAAGCATTTTGTTTTAAATAAAGATTTTTTTCATTTTCATTTTTTAGTTCATTTACACATGGCAGGTGTATTTTGCGACTTATAAATCTCGTATGACAATTTGAAAAGGACAAGGAAAGTTGAAACCTATTTTCCGTTTTGTAATTTATTAAGACTAGGATACTGGACCAGCATCGATAGCTCCGTCAACTTGTGTCTAATTTCCAGCACTGCAGGGACACACATAAACTGGCTTTGAGACGCATATCTGAGCTGGAATTGAAGTTAACCAGAGCCCATAGTAATATTACCCACTTGGAAGGTCTTAAGGCCAGTGAAGAGTCTGCGAAGACCAGCAGACTTTATGATGAGTTGGTTGGTAGCGGGTCCGGACCAATTTGTGTAGAACCAATGGTTACAATAGACTTAACCAATGAAACCAATAATAAATGTAATTTATTTAGAGGCCATAATAAAATAAAAAAGTATGTTACAGTTAATAGATTAATTAGGAGAATCCATAAATCATTAAAAAAACAAAAAGTCAACAAATTAAATTTAAAACTGAGGCAAAAAAATATCAATTTAATGTTTGAATTAAAAGATAGTAGTGATGAGTTAAATTTATGTAAACTTTTGTATGAAAAGTATACTCAGCAGCTTCAGGATGAACTTTTTGTTAGGGAACAAACCCTTAAGGAAATATTTAGTAAATATGAGGCTTCTCAAATGGATCTGAAAAAACGCTTGCAGGAAATGTAATGAGCTGGTGGACCTGGTAACGTACAATGCGGAGAGGTATGAGTCTCTGACAAAAAATCTCTCTTGCAGCTGTGCTTGCTCCCAGGCACCACAGCCTCAGCATGTTACACTCACATCCTCGGTAGCTCAGCCTGTAGGTAACTGTACTGTTAATAATAGCATTAATTCAAATAATTTGACTAACACAACATATGTATTTTCTGACAAATTTGGTCAGGGTTTTGGTAGTGTATTTAACCAGTGTTCAAACCATTATGTAATAAAAAATCGTTCACCCGGCGCCAGTTTTTGCCAATTAATTAGGAATATTAAATTGTAAAAGATAAACCCCAACTCAACTATTATAATATTATTTGGGGATAGTTTAGCTGTAGGTAAAAAAGACAATTAAATCTGTCAATTTAATGTTACATCTAAGAAAGATAAATAATTGTAAATTTATTTTCTGTGCTTTGCCTTACTCTCAATATTTATCTGAGGATCTAAACAGGCACATTTTTGATTTCAATATGCTTATTTATAATAGGACCTATCGTCATAGTGACGCTATTTTATATTTTGATTGTAATCAATTTATTACTGATTACAAACTGACTAGTTATGATATGTATTTACCACCTAGTTGTAGGAGACATATTGCTAATCGTTTAGCATTCATTATACGGTGCGACACCGGTATATGCGGTGTACCATCGAGTACTGTTAGTAATGATACTAGCATTTCTATTGATACACATAAGAGTTTAAACTATTAAACTCGACAACGGAAAAGCCACATATTTTGAATATTGTACATCAAATATGCAAGGTCTGACCGGCAAGGAACTTGAGTTAAGTTTATTTATAGAGAACTATGATGTTCAGGTGTTATGTTTAACTGAGCGTTGGTTGAAAGAACATGAAGTAGTTTTTATTAATGATGATTACTTTACCGTACAAAGTGCGTTTGTAAGAAAAAGTGCTATTCGCGGTGGATCATTAGTCCTTGTTTCATACAAATTGAAATGTAAACAACGTTTAGATTTAGTTAATCTTTCTATTGAGCGCACTATTGCGTTGTCTTGTGATGAACTCGAGCGATACGTGATAGTTTGCGTTTATCGACCGCCCTTTTTATATCGGGCTATTAGACTTTTCGAATCGGTAATGGAGCATTCACTTAGTAAATTAAAATCAAGTAATAAAGGTATAGTTGTATGTGGAGATTTTAATGTAAATATTTTAGATGTTACTCCATTAAGTATCAGACTTCTGAATTTATTTAGGTCTTATAACTTGGTTAACTTGTTTTATGAATCAACTAGGATCACGGCATCTTCATCGACTTGTCTATATAATATCTTTAGTAATTGTGATGCCGAAAATAAATTAGTGTTAAGTGACTTAACGTCTGACCACTGTGGCCTATTAATTGGCTTACCTATGCCGCTAACTAAAAAGCCGCATAAAATTGAATGCAGGCCTTATACAGCTATTCGTTGCAGTAAGTTCAAAAATAATATAGCTAATAAAATTACACCGTCTTTGATAGAACATGAGGATCCAAATAAAATTTATGAAGCTCTTTTGGATGTTGTGCAAAAAGAATATCAATCCACTTTTAAGACAAAAACCATAAACATTAAAGGTACCTCTGTTGGTTTCAACCAATGGGCTACTTACTGCAGGTATATATAAAAGTAGAGCGAGATTATATGAGTTATATGGTTTAAAAAAATACAGAATTGATATCCCTTTTTTAGAGTATGTTAAAAATATTCTAAATTATATAAAAAGATTTGCGTTGTTGCTAAATCAAATTTTTAAGTGAGAAAATTAAAAATTCTAATAATAAAGTAAAAGCCACTTGGCAAATCATCAACAATGAAACGGACAAATCGGTTAAACGAGACAATCAGTTAGAGATTACAGTCGACAGCAAATTAGTGACTGATGCTGCAGTCGTAGCTCAGGCATTTAATGAGTTTTTTTTTTCAATATTCCTATAACTACAACTCGCTCCTTAAATGCATCCTCTTGTAAAGCTGAGAACCTGTTGCATAGTAGTGTGCCTAAGTGTAATCAATTATTTAGTTTTGAGCACGTTACACCAAGTGATGTAGTGGATGTTTTCAATACACTTAAATCTAAAAACACAGGTGACTTCTGGGGCATTTCCATAAAACTTTTGAGTAATATAATAGACATAGTAGCTCCCTGCCTGGCTGTAACGTTAAATAAATGCGTGGATTTAGGAACGTTTCCTGATCTTATGAAGAGTAGTAAAGTCATACCTTTATTTAAATCAGGTAATAAAAATGTCATAGGCAACTTCCGCCCTATCTCCATCTTACCTGCATTTAGCAAAATATTCGAAAAGTTAATACTCAAGCAGTTGTTAATACATTTTAATTTAAATAGACTACTCCATAATGAACAGTACGGCTTTACAAAAGGTCGTTCGACTGGCGGGTGTCGCTCTCCTAAAACATATATTTAACGCATGGGAGAACTCGCAAAATGCAATTGGAGTTTTCTGTGATCTCTCCAAAGCCTTTGATTGCGTACACCACGACACGCTTTTGCGTAAACGTCACTACGGTCTCCAAAATGAAGCTCTTAACGTAATTGATTCATATTTACATAATAAGTTCCAATATTTTGATGTCAATGGTGTGAAATCTTCCGGGCTACCAGTGTATTTAGGTGTGCCTCAAGGCTCAATACTGGGTCCCTTCTTGTTTCTGGTATACATAAACGATCTACCATTCTTCTTAAGGAGAATCTGTGACGTAGTATTGTTTGCGGACGATACCTCTCTTATCTTTAAAGTAGATAGGAATAGACAAGATTTCGATAACGTAAACAACGCTCTTTCAATGGTCACGGATTGGTTTACGACAAACAATTTAGTTGTAAATGCCAAAAAAACGAAATGTATAAAATTTTCCTTGCCTAATGTTAGAAATTTAGGACCCAATGTAATCTTAAGTGACGAGGTGCTTGAAACTGTAGACACGGCAGTATTTTTGGGCATAACTGATGATTCCAAACTACAATGGGGCCCACATATATCAAGCCTATCGGGAAGGCTCAGCTGAAGTTCTTAAATTTTGCCTGCTGACACTAAACAATTACGAATCCTCCAGTTTAAAAAGAAACTACATTCATTATTAATAGACAAATGTTATTATGATGTCAAAGATTACTTGTGTGACAAAAATATTGTATTCCAATGACAAGAAAGGAAACATAAGTATCATTTTCTCCCACATATGTTGTTGTTGTTGTTTAATATTTAGGTAAGAATATAATTTGCAATGTTGTTATAATGAATTATGACTAATGAGACTTTGAATTGAATTTGTATGTACTTATAATTTGGAATATTTTAATAATGTATCGAGACTAATATGACTAATTGTGTTTTAACTTCTGATTTGTATTTTATTATTGTATGCCTTAACGGCGGGACATAGCTGAACTTATTTTAATTATTTAAGACCTGTATTTATGGTGTATACCTATAGTCCACAATAAAGATGATTTAGTTTGATTTAAAACGTAACAGACAGATGTGTTGCTGGGGAGTTTGTTGGCCACTTCTTCTCCACAGCTAAAACACTAGGAAGTGGTGACCGGCGGTAAAACTTGACGTTCAAAAAGTGCTGGCTCTCAGCCTAATTTGAATAAACGACTTTGATTAAGATTTTTTTTATCTTGTTTTTCATTTTTTAGTTCATTTTTAGACATGGCAGGCGTGTTTTTTAATTTTTCTAATTATTTGTTTTTCATTTCATACATTTTAGTGATAAAACGATATTTTTATTGAATAAGTAATGCGAAACTAAATAGATTTTTGATTGGTACCACATTAATACTAAGTTCTCAGAGGTGATTTAATACATAAAGAGACTTTTTATAACGTAGCTCGTAGATAAGCTTACGTGGATTTAAAAAAATAAATTGCCAAATCTTCTAGCTATCACACGCGTCTAAGTGCGCATAAGCTTAGCCCTTGGTATACATGGAAGAGCCCAGATCTACGACGACTCTGGACAAAACCGTTCCTTCAGCTTGTGAAATGTAATAGCCTGACATAATCTGGGTGGTAGCATACGCCGCTCGACTTTACCATGACCAAGTTACATCAGCTTCCATTCAGTTCCCACCACTCGTCGTGCACTCGCACCTCATCATAGGGTTTCCAACGATGGTCATTTGTCACTGGGACTTCACTCGAACTATCGTTCATGACGAATGGTACCGATGTGGTCTGTAAACGAGTCGAATCGCCACCGCCGTTGTGTTTGCAGATGAGACTGAGGTGGATTTCACCTAACTGAGGCGACGTGTGGACCGTGCTTCTGGCATTAGTTATATAGCAGTTCCATGCGGAATGTTTGGCATTGAGATCGTCTACTCATATAACGGAGTTATGAAATGAGATTGTACCAGCATTAATGCCGCCACAAGGAAAACCAACGTAGCGAAATCTACATCGCAACAAAACAAAACGCAATGCTATCTATTCTAATAGCAGAAATACTAACGAAATCCTGCATCACGGTATCAGAGTTCTTCGTGCTTTTTGAACATAATATACAACAGTCTGAATATCTACTATTGGGCACACTTCGTCATCACTTCTACTCATCGTGACTTCAAGCTCTCGAGCAGCGAGTCATACAGCCAGCCAGTACCCATGGCTTCTATGGGTATCCTGACCACCAGCATGCAGTGGACGCACATTCCTTGTCAGCATCCTCAGTCTCTATCATCACCCTCAACCTAGTCAGTCTCTATCATCAATCAGCGACCTTGGCTTCCGCATACCTCTGTAGGATTGTCTGTCATGGGAAACGAAGCCTAGGGTAGATGGTAATAAGCCGAAACGATTGTGATCGGTTGTGATGCCAAGTCACACCCAGCTCACAGGCACAGAACTAATATTTTATCTATGTTACAATAAAGCAACAAAACAGTAATATTATACAAATTAAAACTTAGTCTTATTTTACCTAACTTACACCGTACCTACATTCTGATTAAAATGTCTATCTTTACAGCGCTCACATTGGTTATTTGGTTTTCAAATTTTCCTCCAGTCACACTGAACACCTTGCTATAACTTGGTCCCTTCATATTATGTATATTCAGACTCTTCACTGAAATTCTCAAATCCTCACTTAAAGGTTAAAACCAGCCAAGTAAGTGCGTGTCCGATTCGGACACGAAGGGTTCCGTACCATAAACCTTAATTTTTATTATTTGTTGTTACAGCGGCAATGTTTGGGAACGATTTAAATCCAGCTACTGAAATTCATGAAACAGCAGCGCAATTTTTGAGACATTTACAACGATTTTAGTGTTGCTGGGGTCTACTAAACACCACGTGGTGCACCGAAGGTTAATAGAATATAACAGTACTGAGACTTTAAGAAAAGTGGTAACTGTAAATTGGCCGTCGTCCCAAGCTAGCAGGTAGCAGGTATGATGTCACCGGAAAATGGCAAACTCCGTAAGATTATAAAATGATTTGAGAGATTGTAAACTTTCGATAAATTGTCAACTGAACATTGAGAATGCTTTTTTACGCATAAAAATTTGATAGTTTATGATTTCTCGAATTCATTCCGAGAAGTTGTTTACTTTGTGTGTGTAATTTTAGGTATAACTAATTTTTATTATGAATGTACAGTCAACAAATAGTATTTGGTATGCAGGCAGTTGACTTGCAACTACTTTTAAACAATGTTGTGAGTGTGCTTAGTTGACAATGATTGTACACCACACCTGTAAGTATGTCATAAGCTTAAAAAGTTATAATGCACACATTAGAAATAAATATTCGCAATGCAGTTGAAAAATCAATATTTTTGGCTGTATACCAAGAAGATTTGTTGACTGTACATTCGGCTTAAAAATAGAAAAGCATTCTTAATGTTCAGTTGTCAATTTAACGATAGTTTATAATCTCTCATGTTATTTTATAACCTGATGAAGTTTGCCATTTTCCGGTGACACATATAATGGAAAGTACCTGGATGACCTGGTTCTTTTTTTACGACTTTTCTAACTGAAACCTAGCTAGATCGATTTATCGCTTCCGAAACCCCCTGCATACCACATTTCATGAAAATTGTTGGAGCCGATTCCGATATTCAGATTATATATACATACATATTTACAAGAATTGCTCGTTTAAAGGTGAGAGGCTTAGCGGCCCCGGGATCTTACTTATTCTGTTACGTAAATCGATCATCAAACCAAAATTCTAATTACCTGAATTATCACTATCACAATACAGTGTTGCTAGTTGTGAGGAAAAAACGCCCACATTGTTTTCAATTGTGTTCTTATTTTTGTTTACAAAAAAGTGGTTTTTGAAATACCTGCTTCCTACGCTATTGAATACGATATAATACCAGGTGCACACTATAGTTTATCTAGTATATGCTAGCTGGACAAAATTCAAAACCCACGAATCTCTGATTCCACGAATTTTAATGCACACGAAGTCGCGCTCATTAAGGGTCGCTACCTGCCCTTAATGAGCGCAACTCCAGTATATAAGAAAAAATGTAAGTAAACTGATTATAAATTATCATTTGCAATTTTGGCATTCCACGCGAATACTTGCGAAATTGATTTTAAAAGTTTTGTATTAATAATTTAGTGATGGTTATTGGTGTTAAAGGTACGTCCTATCTTATTTTACAAAATATGTTGGCAAGTTACAACTACGTTTTTATTGTTTTACATAAAATTTGAAGTTTGTCACTTTTTCCCCATTTTCTTATTTATTTTGGACACGGAAAGCATTGCTAACGCATGTTTTGACCTAAAACTTAATAAGAGTCGGTGACAGTGAAAGCAGCAGTCACAGGAGTTTAACAAAGAAAGAGGCTTTGGCATATTATGTGGACTCAAAATCTTCAAGCAACACCTACAAGACGCGTAAATGGAGTATGAAAGCTGGGCATAAAGTATTTCCATCAATTTATAGTCCTAGGAACGCTAAGATACGCCAGTCTTAGTCAGCTTTGGACCTTGCAAAAATTCCTAACTCTGTTTTATTCTTGAATTGTGTATTTGATCTTCGCTCTTCTTATAATATCAAAAAAAAATAAACATTTTCCATCAAACGGGTCATTGCAATATGTAAGGTTTAGGTAAAACTAATTTATTTTATCATAATTAAACATTTTCGCCCTGAGAAATGTCGTCAAAAAAATAAATACAAAATTTTGAAAATCGTTACTTTAGTCATGTTTTTTTTAATTAGTCAGACATGGCCTGTTAATTAAAATTATATCCAATACAATTAAGTTACATATTGCCTGATCCGCTATCACAAAAAAAAAACTTGAACAAAAATAAGTTGTGAAAACAGATAGGTAATGTTCGATTTTATGGGTCTTTCTCCATACAGACGCATTCCACTGTTCTCTTCGTGGATAATGCTGAAAATGTGCCTCTATCATTTTCTTTTTTCAAAAAGTTATTACTTAAAGGATTATGACAATCCAAAAACCCGAAAAAAACAGCCTGGTTTTACCGCCATGTTCAGACGACTGTCAGACAAATTTGATAAGTTTTTAACAAAATAGAAAATAATAGAAGCACAGATATAGTCTTCTTCTAAATTTTGATGTATTATTTTTTTAGGGTTCACCCTTGTTTGGTATAACAACGTTTTATTGAAAATCGCTCCAGCTAATTTTAGTTCCAATAAAGTCATTTCGTATAATTATTCAATTGACCGAATAATTAATTGGTAGATTTTTATTTAGCATATTTATTTGTTTGAAATAATGTCATTTGACCGAATTTTCAAATGCACTATTTTGTTTAAACTAATGTGTCACTAGACTAATAATCACTCGATTGTTAAATTTTATGTTGTTTGCGTACTTTTTTGTTCGTTTATGTGCTTGAATTTGTATTTAACAAGTCTAATTTACGGTTACTAGGTTATTTATGGAACTTATATTTATAAAAATAGTTCATTATCAAAAAAAAATGTGTAGGTTAGGTTAGGTTAGTACTGTGACCTCCTACGCACGAGCCGAGCGAGCGAAGGGAGCGGTGCCGCGGCAGCGGCCGGCGAGTGCCAGAAACGACTAGATTATATAGAAAGAAATATGAAAAACAAACCTAAAGAGTCTACTCGAAACTGAACTAGTTAGACGAGATTAACTATTTAAAAAAAATGCCTGTAAATACAAAAAAAAAACATGCTAACAGAATATAGTTTAATTATTTTAGTCTAAGTGTTTTCTTTTTCAAAATAAATAATTTGCAAATATTTACAATTTTTGTTTTCTGCATTACTTTACACCAATTGAATATTCGATAAAATACATGTTATACCATCTGAACATTACATCAAATGAACATTATACCTTTTGATCATTAGCACAAATGTTCTTATAGCAAATAAACATTCGACGAACTGAAAATTCTTTCAAACGATATTATACTAAGTGATGATTTTCTTAAACGTTGTTCGATTTAGTAATATTGTATCAAACGTTGTTCGACCAAACAAGGGTGAACCTATTTTTAGATCAGTCCAGTTTAGAAGAAGAAAACAGCGGAATACAAATCGTCTATTGGTCAAGGTGTTTATAGGTAAAATCATATCATATCACACAAAAAAATATAATTCTTTAATAAAACAGGATACTAGTACGGATTATATTTGTGGAGCTACCCCAAAAGTTATGAATGATATCTCTAGGGATTATATAGTGAACAGGGACAACCTTAGTTTTGTTTTATACATTGCATGCTTGGATTTTTTGTTTTGAATGTTTGCTTCATATAAACTCTAGATATAAAAAATGGCAGCTACGAGACCCAGCTGATAAGGCAAATATGAAGCAACGTTCTAGCAACATTCAGAACCGATTCTAAACTTAAATGGGCTTAAAATTATTGTTGAAACCAAAGTTTGGAAATACAAATGATGGAAATACTGCCCGTAGATGTTTTGAAAATCCTGAACTTAGTGGTAATTAATTCTAACACTATACTCCGAACCTTAGCTTCCGGTTACGATATTATCATCGAAAAACTTAATTAAATCTTTTTATCTGATCCTTTAATAAACAGCCTAAGAGAGGTTCCCAAAAAAACACAGTTAGTCTGCCTGCAGTGTTAGATTAATAATAACCCCTACTTAAAATCCGATTCAAATTCCTACACCCAATGTTGACATGTAGCTGCAGGACCTTTACTGCTGAAGATTCGTCAGAAGACGAAGAAATAAGCGATAACGAGAATTAGTATAATTATTCAAGTTGTTAAAAAATCAACTGCAAAAATTTCGAGTATTGGTCATCATCTAAAAAGTCGCCCAATAAAACCATTTTTTGAGCTTTGCTTTTCACACTTAAAAATAACTAAGCTAAAATCTGTTATATGCGGGGATGCGCCTACGGCGCGGCGCGAGGGCACCCTCCCCCCCTGTGGTCACTGCGATTCTTTCCTTTCTGCCAACTGCTTCCGTCCGACCGCTTAGTCGCCCGATAACTGTCGTGAGATAAGGTTGTGTTGTGTTGAACCAGTTTGTTGAAGTGTTGTGTGTGAGTCGGTGTTTTTTAACGATACCCAGAGCACCCGCGAAAGGTACGTACCACTTATTAAGAGAACAGGAATTAATCCCCACAGATTCGCAACTTATCGAGAGTACGCTCTCTCGAATTAAAAAAGGACTGTTTTCTCTATCTGTTTTCATTAATTAAATAAACCATTAAAATAAGCTGTATAGTTCGACTTTTAATTGTATTCAGTAACTTGACAGTTCAACTGTCAGATTTTAGTTGTGTTAATCGTGTTATTTAAAGTTTACTAGTTATTAAATTAAAAATAACACGTTTCAAATAAGTAAATTATTTTAGTTCATTCAATTGCGTCCATACTTACACCAACTATCTTATGGAAATCTGACAGTTCAACTGTCAAGTTACTGAATACAATTGAAAGTCAACTTTATGTTTGCATAAAGAGCTTAGAAATGTCTGAGAAAAGTTTTGGAAAATAAAATATCAGCTGTTTAATTGAAAACACGCGCGGGGCATAAGTAAAACCTGCGCGGCCGGCCGGCCGACGCTCTCCGGGTGACACCAGAGGGTGTTCTAATAGATAGGATAATCAACAAATTTAGAGCAGTGGTGGCCGAGTGGTAATGGCTTCGACTTACGAGTTGTAGGTCGCGGGTTCAAACCCAGCCAGGTACATTACTTTGTGTAATTTATTTCATCACCACTGCTCTCAAAACGGTGAAGGAAAACATCGTGAGGAAACCGACATGTCCTAGAACCAAAAATTCGAAGACATGTGACATTCACCAACACGCATTGGGCCCGCGTGGTGGATTACGGCCCATTCCCTCTCCTAGAGAGGAGGCCTGAGTCCCAACAGTGGCAACATTATAAGGCCGACTATGCTAATCAACAAATTTATGCGTAGTGAAAATATTGATAAAACATTTTCTTTTTGTCATAAATTTTTACTTTGTACTCTAACAACTCCTCAAATTTCTTGCAGATAATTTTTAACACCTTGTACTAATACTAATTATATCTAATTTACTACGTTTTGTACACTTAGTTAATTATATGCAATTAGTAAATTTATGAGTTATTTTTATTGCTGAATATATCTAATTAACTAAATGATAGTTACTTACTTAGTTCATTAGATTAAGTACAAAAAATAGAGAGCTATCGCTAATTTTTACCTGCTAGACCGTTTTTGTGCAAATTGGTCATAGTTGTTAGTTTTCGTGCTATTTTCATAATGTACAAGGTGAATATGAAAGTGTGCGTGGATGGCCAAATCCGAAACTACGAAGAATATCGAAGAACACTGAAAAGAGTCGCAAGCCCGATTTCGATGAAAACGAAATAACTAACACACACTAACAGAGCTTTTCAGCCACCCCAAAAATGTTACCGGTTTCAAGAATCTAACTTGGCTTTAGGTTTTTGTATTAATCTTTGTAGATAGGATACTGGTTTTCGTTTTAAATATTTTCTGGGTAACGGTCTAGTAATGGTATCACTGAAAGTTATATTTGTGTGCGTTTGAGGAACGTAGACACTTTCGGCTCACGCGCACAAAGAAAATTAAGTGGACACACGATATCGATCGTGTTTTGTTGTAGACGCGGTTTCAATGCGTTATTATTCTTAGATCAAAACGTCTTTTCAACAAGAGCTTTTTTGGTCAACTTTTTTCAGCAGTCTCGGAAAAATATGAACGAGGTGTACTTAGTTTATAAATTAAAAAGTTGGATTAATCATTGATTTTTTTTTACAAAATTTTAATGATTCGTTTTTCAGGCATATATTCTGAAACCTTTAAAGAAGAAGCACGTTTAACAATTATCACGCTTGCAATGTTCATGTTCGCTTGATAACTAATTAAAAAATCGCGATAAAACAAATTGCTGGCGGATTATTGTGCATTCATCTATCTAGTAATTGTCTGTTTTTTTTTCATTTCTTTATTTTGATATGTAAAATGGTTAAATCAATTTTATTGTTAAAGTGGCCGAAGCGGTCGTGACTTGCGAAAGCCAGAGTACCCGTTTTCGGTGGTATTTTCACCCCTCTGGGATAGTTATAAATATCATTCCTACAGATCCGAGAGCCGAAATCTTTTGCTTAAGAAATATACTCCTCTATTCGAATTTTTCAATAAATTTCGAAAATATTGATCAGGTTTTGAGATATTTGCAAAAGATCAAACCCTTCTTTCTTTTTCCAGTAAATTGTTTATAACTTTTTCATTCATATTTTTCCGAGACTGCTGAAAACGTTGACCAAAACAGCACATGTTGACTAGAGTAAATTACCCTCAAAGAAACTTTCTTATTCCACACTGCCGATATCGTCGCCTATTGTACTTATGTGTTGTAATAAAAAAAATAATGCTATAATTTTTTTAGAAAACTTTGCTGTTTCTCAACTAGTCTCTTCTCTGTTTACGCAGCAAGTCCGCTAAACATGGACAATATTGACGTAGACAATAGATCAGTGTACGTCGGCAACGTGGACTACGCAGCCACTCCTAAGGATCTGGAAGAGCACTTCCACGGATGTGGACCTATTAATAGGTATGTAAGAAGTTGCTCCTTCATCTATGAACACTTAGGGCGAAAACGGCTCGTCAGCTTCATCATTGCTTAGGGGCCGTCTCCACGAGCGAGAGTATCGCGACGATATTATCGTCGTAACACGAATTCCTATAATAAATCTATGAACGTGTCTCCACACAGCTATAAAATCGCGGCGATTCGACGAGTGAAAAAACGTCAACTCGCCGCGATTCTCTCGCTCTTGGAGACGGCCCTAGGAATATTGATGCTGACATCTCTTGACAACTAAATTTAGTCCTTAGCGTCTAAATAAACAGACTGGCTGCATTACAACTGCACTCTAAGTGCAAAAAGCAGTTTGGATGTCGTTTGTGTGCGAGTTTTTTACGTGTTATCGTGTTAGCGTAAACTTTAATTTGTATTTAAACTGAATAAGCGCCGTCTGGCGACAATAACGGTAATAAAACCTTTTTTTTCATGCAATTTGACATAGCCAACATTTACGTTAACGCGATCAAGTACGTTAAGAAAGTTGCACTAAGCCCTCAGTTGACCATATATGCCAAACGAAATTTAACACACAGTATGTGCATTGTCCACTTTTGTCCAGGCGATTTGCGCGGTCACTGTGGATTAGATCACGGGCCTGAAATAGCTAGTAAATAACAAAATAAAACCAAAATTTTCCTGAAATCTTAGTGTATCATCATAGTGGTACATCGAATATGATTTATATTAATTCAATTTAATGCTACCTTACAGGGTTACAATTTTATGTAATAAGTTCGACGGCCACCCAAAGGGATTCGCCTACATAGAGTTTGGCGACATAGACAGTGTACAGACTGCAATGGCAATGAACGAATCATTATTTAAAGGGCGTCAAATTAAGGTAAGCTTTTGAATTATTTTTTAGAAGAATTCTAACTTGGCGGTGGAGGTGGAGTCCTAATGCCTTTGAAAGGGGAAATACCATACTTCTTAATTAAACTTCAAAAATTGTGGCAACAGCTGTTTTACCTACTTGATACTGTTTTGTTTGTTTTACTTGTTACTGCTGTAATGTAAAGGTCTGTAACTTGCACAAAGTATGCAAATAGTTTACAAATTGTTAGGCCGTTATGCACTTGCCTATAGATTGCTCAAAATTATTCGAGCAGCTAGTGTGTTACAACAAGTTCTAATTCGTACAAGACTGCTTCTTGCATACTTTAGTGCAAATGACAGGCACGTGTACTACGGCCTATAGTGTTTAATTATTATACCAGAACTTTATCCTCAAAGCAGCATAATCAATTGAGTTAGGTATGATCCTCATTTAGCTCGTACTAGAATAGCATGACGTTGTGTGTGCAGGTGATGCCGAAGCGCACCAACAAGCCGGGCTTGTCCACCACCAACCGGCCGTCGTGCACCATGCGGGGCCGCGGGCGCTCGTTCCGCGGCGGTTTCTCGCCCTACTACTCTGGCTACCGGCCGGTGCGCCGCGGCGGGTACAATCCATATGTATATATAAACAAAACTGCCTAAAAGTGCTGTAGTTAACGATCTTTGTACAAAAATAGTTGATTAAATTGTCTCTGTATGAGCTTTAGATATAAACTTCTCTTTAGTTTATTATAATTCATCATCATCATCATCATATCAGCCGAAAGACGTCCACTGCTCGACATAGGCCTGCCCCAAGCGTCGCCACAACGACCGGTCCTGTGCGTCTCGCATCCATCGGCTACCCGCGACCTTCACCAGGTCATCGGTCCACCTTGTGGGAGGCCTTCCAACGTTACGTCTTCCGTTACGCGGTCGCCACTCCAGAACTTTTCGGCCCCATCGACCATCTGTTCTGCGAGCAATGTGTCCTGCCCACTGCCACTTTAGTTTGGCGATCCTTCGGGCTATGTCGGTAACCTTGGTTCTCTTGCGGATATCATCATTCCTGATTCGATCACGCAAGGAAACTCCAAGCATTGCCCTCTCCATTGCCCTTTGAGTGACTTTGAGCCATCTGATGAGGCCCATTGTAAGCGACCACGTTTCAGTTCCGTATGTCATCACTGGCAGCATGCACTGATCATAGACTTTCGTCTTGAGACACTGTGGTATGTGGGACGAGAAGATACCGCTTAACTTTCCGAACGCTGCCCAGCCGAGTCGGATTCGACGGTTGACCTCTTTCTCAAAGTTGGCCCTACCTGGCTGGACCGTTTGTCCTAGGTAGACGTACTCGTCTACAACTTCGAGTGTAGAGTTTCCGATCTTGATGGGAGTGGGTGCTACATGGGTATTTACCATGATCTTGGTTTTGTCCATGTTCATTTTGAGACCCACCCTTTCGGAAGCTCTACTGAGGTCATCGAGCATTGTACTGAGGTCCTCCGTAGTCTCAGTTTCTCCGTAGTCAGAGTTTCGGAGAAATGACGTCTCCCTGCCTCACACCCCGCTGCAGGAGGATAGGTTTCGAGGTCTGATCCTGAAGTCCACTCCATTTCGATGGTTTAAGGAAATTGAAAGCCAGTTTTCATAAGTATCTCCCCGAACATTAAGTTAGTTAGCCCTGCATTGTCTCACTAGGTGAATTAGGATGGGTAAATTGCAGTATGTATCACCTACCTACCTAGATCTATTTAGTTTGTTTTTTTAATTTAGTTCAATTAATCTGTTAAGTTTAAGTTTAATTAAGTTCAACATTGATGAAGCTTTTTATTATTTTGTTTTTTGTAAGTTACGACAACGTTTTGTGTGCACGCAGAGTTTACCTGTAAGTGATTGTTACACTTTGTTCTGATTTGTTGCTTCTGTTTCATTTGTATATACCAGTGTATACAATTGTTGGTGAACCAAATAAATACAATAAATAAGTCGGACTGACATGGTGGCGTTTTTGTATAAACCTTTCAACACCTCGATGTACCGATAGTCGATCTGGCACCGTTGGAGAGACTGCAGCACAGTCCAAGTCTCGATCGAATCAAAGGCTTTCTCGTAGTCCACAAACGCTAAGCAGAGGGGCAGATTATACTCTTCGGTCTTCTGCATAACCTGACGGAGCGTATGTACATACATACGCTCCGTCAGGTTATGCAGAATCGTAAAAGGTCTACCGTGCTGAAGCCTTTTCGGAATCCGGCTTGTTCGGGAGGCTGGAAGTCGTCAAACCTGCGTGCGAGACTTATTATAATTATGATATTTTAATTATACGATCTCAAAATGTCCCTCGAAGGCCAGCAGAACATTAATATCATGCTATAGTTTGTAAAAGCCGGTGTTCCAGCAAATTGATTATGTTTTATTGTTCTGTAAAATGCAAATATAACAAAAGTATATAAATAAATATAATTCAAGATAAATAAGTACATTCAATTGTTTTACTTAAGATTACTTCCTGTCATTTAAATATTACATCCCTGAAGAAAATATTTTATTTGTGTTATTTAGCCTATCAACTTAAGGGGCTACATTTAGTATAAGGCCGTCTTTCGTTTTAGCGTATCTTGTTAGGTACCTGGAACAGGGATGTGAGGTTACGGTACATGCTTTTTGACTATATGATCTAGTATTCAACTGAAGGAATACACGATACGAAGTAATTTTCTCTATAGAAAAAAAATCACAAAGTTCGAAATATCTTTTTACTTTTTTTAGTTACAAGACGCAACGCTTTTGATCCTATGAAAATTACTTTAAAGCATGTAAAGTAACTTTATCGAGGTTTCAACTGAACAGATTTCCATTAAATAATACTTTTATGTTATCATATCTGAAAAATTATTTTGGCACTTACGTTTTTTATTCCGAGCTACACTCTTATTATCCTCATTTCATCTTTTTACAAAAACCAAACCGCGGCCAAAAAGCTGGGCATCCTAAATAGGGTGAAGCGACACTTCAGGCCTGCTATGCTATTCTCTAAAGATTCAGCCTTGTGTACAGCGCTGCGGCAGCGGTGAAACTCAGTTTCGTATTCTCTAAGCTACGTAAAGCTACACTAGCGCTCAAGGCTGTGACGGCCGTGAGTTAAAACTATCCAACGGCGAACAAATTGACACTATTGACAGTTCTTCATACATTTTGGTATTCCCTACGAAAAAACAGCGACGAAAACGCTTACAGCCTCGCACACAGCCTCGCTTCGAACTGTCAAATCCAAAAGCTACAATAATCGCGCTTTCGACTCTTACATTTTACATTTATTTTTCTTATAAGTATATAAAAATGGCAGATCGGTTGATTATAAAAGCTTAATTTATTAGAAGAAGCTAAGAAAAGTGACGATTTGTCGCTCCAACGTCGCTCTTCCAAACTCTACTAACCTAACATCTCTACTTGCACACGGGATGGAACGCACTGCCATGCTTAAATTACACAATGTTCCTTTACAACAATATAGTTATAGGTAGGTACATTAATACTCACGTTTCAGTAGGTTTATTCATTTATCCTCTTGGTCACAGAACTATCTATAAAATTCAAAGCAATAGCTGCTAATGCCGACACAAATAAAAGTTTCCAAACTAAAAACTCAGGTGGTTTTGTTAGCGTTGCGTCTATTGTTTTTTGTTTACACGTTCGTTGTCATCGTCGGGTTGCGTTGCTCGAAATAGGCAAAGGAATCGTCATTCAGCCTTAAAATGTAACAATTATAAGCAATTAATTCTTATAATTATGGAATTTGTGCATAGTTTTACTCTATTCCTTAAAATACATAAAGATAGACATTTATTTCAAATTTTAAACCCCTAAAATTCTCAGTCGAGATTACTCGATTATGATTAAAATAATTTGTTTCAAGGCCCTAATTCGTCTACGAAACAGCGACGAGAGGCTACAGCCTAAAGTTCGTCGACGACCACAGCCACGCTAGTGAATACAGTTTGAATCAGCGCCACACGCTCGGGCGATCTCAAGGCTGTCTCGTCGACGAACTCGTCGCAGCTTACAGCCAAGAAATTGTCTTTTAGAGAATAGCACTGCTGGACAGCTTTTAACTCTTTATAAAGCACAAGTCCGATCCTGCATGGAGTATTATAGCCACCTTTGGGATGGCTCAGCTAAGTATCAGCTTGCCGCGCTTGACTCGGTGGAACGTAGAGCTAAGAGGCTCATCGTTGACGTAAAACTGGTGGATGCCGAGCTACATAGCTTGGCTCATCGCCGTAAGGTTGCCTGCTTGTCGGTCTTCTACAGATTGTACTTCGGTGAGTGTGCCCAAGAACTCCACGACCTCAGCCCACCGGCCCCCTTCTACCATTGGACATCCAGACGAACTGCATCTTACCATCTCTACCTTGTTGCTATTGCACCAATTCGCACTAAGCGTTTCCAAACGTCTTTTATAATGCGCACAGCAAAAGAGTGGAACTCTCTGCCTGCGTCCGTGTTTCCAAACGCTTACCAACCCTAATCTCTTCAAAGTTAGAGTGAACAGGCTCCTTCAGGGTAAGCTCGCTCCATCGTAGGCTTTGTCTCTGTCATCTCTGACCTAGACTAGAGTCAAGAGCAAACCCATCACAAAATAAAAAATAAATAAAAAAATAAATACGTTTTTCGTAAAATTGTTCACTTTTTTCGGCATTTCGAAAAAGGAAACCTAATGCCAATTTCACCACTAAATAACACAATGAAGCGTCTTTACACTATGAATAGAAAATGAAGACTGATAATGTTTATGAATGAATAGTTTTTCAAAGTACACATAATTTGGGTCTCACCAGGTTTTTTATGGTGCATAGAAATGGGTTATCTATCGTTTTAAGTATCGTTTGACGGCATTGGCTTGGCTATTGTTATAAACGTTTGCCGTTTTCTTTAATAAGTTTTGAGATATCTTTGATTTAGAGGGGTGCCTAATACTTTTGGCCAAGGCTGACTATTGTTGTAGTACAAAAGATAGGTTTACTCTCCTTTAGAACAATAACAGCTAGTAATGGTACCTTTAGTGTAATCCATGCGTTTGCTCTTAATGTGTTTTTATCCAAAGGTCTTGCTACTAAATATTAAGGATTTTGTCTGGTAAACTTAAATATCACTTCTGGTTAAACAAGGTGCTCTGAAAAAGAAAAAAAAAATGGGTTTGCATGATTTGATGTTATCATTTTCAACATTCGCATGTGAGCTTTGCTATTCTATTTTATTAAAGGGTCTTGTGAGACTTGTCTCTGTCAGCTTATCTTAGCGCGTCATTCTTATTGCCAAGGGCAAGTCCACCCTGTAGGCACCTAAACTTTTTAATTATACACCGTGAAATTTTAGTGGTTGCTTTTCCACAGGGAAATGATTTTGTCTTGGTCATACAACCGATTTATAAAAAAAAATGGAAGACACGTGACAGAGCTTATTTTGCTCTAAATATTTATGAATCGCTATTCACTTATCAGCAGCGTGTGCGTTTTGAGTAGCTTCCTACCTACGTCGCTAGTGAACTACTATTTTTTCTCACGCTTTCGAGTTTATAAATATTTTTTAAATTTTTTGAAAACGGAATATTATTATTTTGTAAGGCTTTCGATAGTACTACTAATGGCTAATCGTACTGCCGCAGGAAAACCACCATTAAAATTTCACGGTATATAGCACTCGGATTAAGAATAAAGATAAAAGCTATTTTTTATATATTGGTCACCGGATAAAAACTCCGTAAGATTGTTACAAACCTTTTTTAGTTTATATTTTCTTGATATATTGTGATCATATCATTTTGAATATACTAAATCCCATCCAAATTTAATAGTTTTTAAGTCTAGACAACTCATTAAAAAACGAGGTTTTCATGGATGCTGGTTTTCTTTCGGAAAAATATGCATACGGAAGAATGAGGGTGACGCACCCATTCACATTAAAAATACTGAAGATTTAGATAATCCATATTATATAATGACTGCTCATGTTTCAGTTAAACCGTTTGTTATTGTTTTTAAAATATGTCCTAGAATTTATCACCACCTCTTCTTACATAAAATCATGTTCTCATTCCGTGGAGTCACACAAATATTCCAAAGGGTCACCTGTTATGTTCCATGTAAACCAGTTTTGGTTGAATTGATGTTGTTGTTTGCCATACAGCTGCACTAGTTCCGATGTCTGTTCAACTTGCATCCTAGTCTTAGTAAAATACAAAACGGAAAATAGTTTTTAACTTAGTCGGGGGACAGAAGGTACTCTGTAACATTTCTTTAACGGTCCCCTGACTGCAATAAAGAAGTTGTTTTTCAGTTTTAAATTTTTGGACGAATGCTTGATTTTCATTTTTTAGTTCATTTTTAGACATGGCAGGTGTATTTTGCGACATATAAATCTCGTATGACAATTTGAAAAGGACAAGGAAAGTTTAAGACTATTTTCCGTTTTGTATTTTATTAAGACTAGGATACTGGACCAGCATCAACAGCTCCGTCAACTTGTGTCTAATTTCCAGCACTGCAGCGACACACATGAACTGGCTTTGAGACGCATATCTGAGCTGGAATTGAAGTTAACCAGAGCCCACAGTAATATTACCCACTTGGAAGCTCTTAAGGCCAGTGAAGAGTCTGCGAAGACCAGCAGACTTTATGATGAGTTGGTTGGTAGCGGGTCCGGACCAATTTGTGTAGAACCAATGGTTACAATAGACTTAATTAACCAATGAAACCAATAATAAATGTAATTTATTTAGAGGCCATAATAAAAATAAAAAAGTATATTACAGTTAATAGATTAATTAGGAGAATCCATAAATCATTAAAAAAACAAAAAGTCAACAAATTAAATTTAGAACTGAGGCAAAAAAATATCAATTTAATGTTTGAATTAAAAGATAGTAGTGATGAGTTAAATTTATGTAAACTTGTGTATGAAAAGGATACTCAGCAGCTTCAGGATGAACTTTTTGTTAGGGAACAAACCCTTAAGCAAATATTTAGTAAATATGAGGCTTCTCAACTGGATCTGAGTAAACGCTGGCAGGAGGTGTAATGAGCTGGTGGACCTGGTAACGTACAATGCGGAGAGGTATGAGTCTCTGACAAATAATCTCTCTTGCAGCTGTGCTTGCTCCCAGGCACCACAGCCTCAGCATGTTACACTCACACCCCCGGTAGCTCAGCCTGTAGGTAACTGTACTGTTAAAAATAGCATTAATTCTAATAATTTGACTAACACAACATATGTATTTTCTGACAAATTTGGTCAGGGTTTTGGTAGTGTATTTAACCAGTGTTCAAACCATTATGTAATAAAAAATCGTTCACCCGGCGCCAGTTTTTGCCAATTAATTAGGAATATTAAATTGTCAAAGATAAACCCCAACTCAACTATTATAATATTATTTGGGGATAGTTTAGCCGTAGGTAAGAAAGACATAATTAAATCTGTCAATTTAATGTTACATCTAAGTGAGATAAATAATTGTAAATTTATTTTCTGTGCTTTGCCTTACTCTCAATATTTATCTGAGGATCTAAACAGGCACATTTTTGATTTAAATATGCTTGTTTATAATAGGACCTATCGTCATAGTGACGCTATATATTTTGATTGTAATCAATTTATTGCTGATTACAAACTGACTAGTTATGATATGTATTTACCACCTAGTTGTAGGAGACATATTGCTAATCGTTTAGCATTCAATATACGGTGTGACACCGGTATATGCGGTGTACCATCGAGTACTGTTAGTAATGATACTAGCATTTCTATTGATACACATAAGAGTTTAAACTATGAAACTCGACAACGGAAAAGCCTCATATTTTGAATATTGTACATCAAAATATGCAAGGTCTGTCCGGCAAGGAACTTGAGTTAAGTTTATTTATAGAGAACTATGATGTTCAGGTGTTATGTTTAACTGAGCATTGGTTGAAAGAACATGAAGTAGTTTTTATTAATGATGATTACTTTACTGTACAAGTTGTTTCAAACAAATTGAAATGTAAACAACGTTTAGATTTAGTTAATTTTTCTACTGACCGCACTATTGAGTTGTCTTGTGTTGAACTCGAGCGATACGTGATAGTTTGCGTTTATCGACCGCCCTCTGGTGATTTTGGTCTTTTCGAATCGGTAATGGAGGATTCACTTAGTAAATTAAAATCAAGTAATAAAAGTATAGTTGTATGTGGAGATTTTAATGTAAATATTTTAGATGTTACTCCATTAAGTATCAGACTTCTGAATTTATTTAGGTCTTATAACTTGGTTAACTTGTTTTATGAACCAACTAGGATCACGGCATCTTCATCGACTTGTCTAGATAATATCTTTAGTAATTGTGATGCCGAAAATAAATTAGTGTTAAGTGACTTAACGTCTGACCACTGTGGCCTATTAATTGGCTTACCTATGCCTCTAAATAAAAAGCCGCATAAAATTGAATGCAGGCCTTATACTGCTAGTCGTTGCAGTAAGTTCAAAAATAATATAGCTAATTAAATTACACCGTCTTTGATAGAACATGAGGATCCAAATAAAATTTATGGAGTTCTTTTGGATGTTGTGCAAAAAGAATATCAATCCACTTTTAAGACAAAAACCATAAACATTAAAGGTACCTCTGTTGGTTTCAACCAATGGGCTACTTACTGCAGGTATATATAAAAGTAGAGCGAGATTATATGAGTTATATGGTTTTTAAAAATACAGGTTTGATATCCTTTTTTTAGAGTATGTTAAAAATATTCTAAATTAAATAAAAAGATTTGCGTTGTTACTAAATCAAAATTTTTAAGTGAGAAATTTAAAAATCTAATAATAAAGTAAAAGCCACTTGGCAAATCATTAACAATGAAACAGGCAAATCGGTTAAACGAGACAATCAGTTAGAGATTATAGTCGATAGCAAATTAGTGACTGATGCTGCAGTCGTAGCTCAGGCATTTAATGAGTTTTTTTCCAATATTCCTATAACTACAACTCGCTCCTTAAATTCATCCTCTTGTAAAGCTGAGAACCTATTGCGTAGTAGTGTGCCTAAGTGTAATCAATTATTTAGTTTTGAGCACGTTACACCAAGTGATGTAGTTGACGTTTTCAAAACACTTAAATCTAAAAACACAGGTGACTTCTGGGGCATTTCAATAAAACTTTTGAGTAATATAGCTAGACATAGCATTTATTAAACGTTACAGCCGGGCAGGGAGCTATCCCTGCCCGGCTGTAACGTTTAATAAATGCGTGGATTTAGGAACGTTTCCTGATCTTATGAAGAGTAGTATAGTCTTACCTTTATTTAAATCAGGTAATAAAAATGACATAGGCAACTTCCGGCCTATCTCCATCTTACCTGCATTTAGCAAAATATTCGAAAAGTTAATACTCAAGCAGTTGTTAATACATTTTAATTTAAATAGACTACTCCGTAATGAACAGTACGGCTTTACAAAAGGTCGTTCGACTACAGATGCGGGTGTCGCTCTCCTAAAACATATATTTAACGCATGGGAGAACTCGCAGAATGCAATTGGAGTTTTCTGTGACACGCTTTTGCGTAAACTACGTCACTACGGTCTCCAAAGCGAAGCTCTTAACGTAATTGATTCATATTTACATAATAGGTTCCAATGTGTTGATGTCAATGGTGTGAAATCTTCCGGGCTACCAGTGTATTTAGGTGTGCCTCAAGGCTCAATACTGGGTCCCTTCTTGTTTCTGGTGTACATAAACGATCTACCATTCTTCTTAAGGGGTATCTGTGACGTAGTATTGTTTGCGGACGATACCTCTCTTATGTTTAAAGTAGATAGGAATAGACAAGATTTCGATAACGTAAACAACGCTCTTTCAATGATCACGGATTGGTTTACGACAAACAATTTAGTTCTAAAGGCCAAAAAAACGAAATGTATAAAATTTTCCTTGCCTAATGTTAGAAATTTAGGACCCAATGTAATCTTAAGTGACGAGGTGCTTGAAACTGTAGACACGGCAGTATTTTTGGGCATAACTGTTGATTCCAAACTACAATGGGGCCCACATATATCAAGCCTATCGGGAAGGCTCAGCTCTGCCGCATACGCCGTCAGGAAGCTAAGACAATTTACTGATGTTGACACAGCTCGGTTAATCTATTTTAGTTATTTCCATAGCGTTATGTCCTACGGTATTCTATTGTGGGGAAAAGCTGCTGATATACAAAATATATTTGTCTTACAAAAACGTGCCGTGCGAGCAATATATCAGCTAGGGTCAAGAGTTTCATTAAGAGAAATTTTCAAAGAGATTGGAATTCTCACGGTAGCATCTCAATTTGTTTTTGCAAACATTTTATATATTAGGCAAAATATATATTAATACAGTAAAACGAGCGACAACCACAACTTTAACACCAGAAACAAGCACAAGCTACATGCTCCTTCCCACCGACTTCGTAAGGTCCACGACTCATTTGTGGGGCTCGGTATCCGTTTATACAATAAGCTTCCACGTTCTTTTCTTGACCTGCCTTTTAACTCATTTAAAGCTATAGTTAAATCTAACCTCTGTTTGAAGGCATACTATTCTATTAATGATTATTTAGACGATAAGAATAGTTGGTCGCTGTGTTAAACGCAAGACAATGTCATAATTATCATGTTCTTTCTCTTTAAGTAATTAGCTTATGACAGATTATTTGTGTTCATATAATTTTTATTTGTTTTTATTTTATGCTAATTTTAATTTTTTTATATATCTGACTATGTAGGTCAATTCGTTATTTTTTTTAATATACATTTCTATCATTATCCGTATAGCACAAGCGCTAGCTAACAAGTAAATTTCGTGTCATGTATAATAACTTAGTATACTTTTATATAGATTCAAGTTCTTAAATTTTGCCTGCTGACATTAAACAATTACGAATCCTCCAGTTTAAAAAGAAACTACATTCATTATTAATAGACAAATGTTATTATGATGTCAATGTGACTTTTAATTGAATTTGTATGTATTTATAATTTGGAATATTTTAATAATGTATCGAGACTAATATGACTAATTGTGTTTTAACTTCTGATTTGTATTTTATTATTGTATGCCTTAACGGCGGGACATAGCTGAACTTATTTTAATTATTTAAGACCTGTATTTATGGTGTATACCTATAGTCCACAATAAAGATGATTTGATTTGATTTAAAACGTAACAGACAGATGTGTTGCTGGGGAGTTTGTTGGCCACTTCTTCTCCACAGCTAAAACACTAGGAAGTGGTGACGGGCGGTAAAACTTGACGTTCAAAAAGTGCTGGCTCTCAGCATAATTTGAATAAACGACTTTTGATTTAGATTTAGATTTTTTTTATCTTGTTTTTCATTTTTTAGTTCATTTTTAGACATGGCAGGCGTGTTTTTCAATTTTTCTAATTATTTGTTTTTCATTTCATACATTTTAGTGATAAAACGATATTTTTATTGAATAAGTAATGCGAAACTAAATAGATTTTTGATTGGTACCACATTAATACTAAGTTCTCAGAGGTGATTTAATACATAAAGAGACTTTTTATAACGTAGCTCGTAGATAAGCTTACGTGGATTTAAAAAACCAATTGCCAAATCTTCTAGCTATCACACGCGTCTAAGTGCGCATAAGCTTAGCCCTTGGTATACATGGAAGAGCCCAGATCTACGACGACTCTGGACAAAACCGTTCCTTTCAGCTTGTGAAATGTAATAGCCTGACATAATCTGGGTGGTAGCATACGCCGCTCGACTTTACCATGACCAAGTTACATCAGCTTCCATTCAGTTCCCACCACTCGTCGTGCACTCGCACATCATCATAGGGTTTCCAACGATGGTCATTTGTCACTGGGACTTCACTCGAACTATCGTTCATGACGAATGGTACCGATGTGGTCTGTAAACGAGTCGAATCGCCACCGCCGTTGTGTTAGCAGATGAGACTGAGGTGGATTTCACCTAACTGAGGCGACGTGTGGACCGTGCTTCTGGCATTAGTTATATAGCAGTTCCATGCGGAATGTTTGGCATTGAGATCGTCTACTCATATAACGGAGTTATGAAATGAGATTGTACCAGCATTAATGCCGCCACAAGGAAAACCAACGTAGCGAAATCTACATCGCAACAAAACAAAACGCAATGCTATCTATTCTAATAGCAGAAATACTAACGAAATCCTGCATCACGGTATCAGAGTTCTTCGTGCTTTTTGAACATAATATACAACAGTCTGAATATCTACTATTGGGCAGTTGCCCTCCCTTTTCAATGGTGGTTTGCGGGACTTTACACTCTGTTCCGCATACCTCTATACTGGTGACATTGAACGTCAGCAACTACTTCATCATGACGTCATCATCACTTCTACTCATCGTGACTTCAAGCTCTCGAGCAGCGAGTCATACAGCCAGCCAGTACCCATGGCTTCTATGGGTATCCTGACCACCAGCATGCAGTGGACGCACATTCCTTGTCAGCATCCTCAGTCTCTATCATCACCCTCAACCTAGTCAGTCTCTATCATCAATCAGCGACCTTGGCTTCCGCATACCTCTGTAGGATTGTCTGTCATGGGAAACGAAGCCTAGGGTAGATGGTAATAAGCCGAAACGATTGTGATCGGTTGTGATGCCAAGTCACACCCAGCTCACAGGCACAGAACTAATATTTTATCTATGTTACAATAAAGCAACAAAACAGTAATATTATACAAATTAAAACTTAGTCTTATTTTACCTAACTTACACCGTACCTACATTCTGATTAAAATGTCTATCTTTACAGCGCTCACATTGGTTATTTGGTTTTCAAATTTTCCTCCAGTCACACTGAACACCTTGCTATAACTTGGTCCCTTCATATTATGTATATTCAGACTCTTCACTGAAATTCTCAAATCCTCACTTAAAGGTTAAAACCAGCCAAGTAAGTGCGTGTCCGATTCGGACACGAAGGGTTCCGTACCATAAACCTTAATTTTTATTATTTGTTGTTACAGCGGCAATGTTTGGGAACGATTTAAATCCAGCTACTGAAATCCATGAAACAGCAGCGCAATTTTTGAGACATTTACAACGATTTTAGTGTTGCTGGGGTCTACTAAACACCACGTGGTGCACCGAAGGTTAATAGAATATAACAGTACTGAGACTTTAAGAAAAGTGGTAACTGTAAATTGGCCGTCGTCCCAAGCTAGCAGGTAGCAGGTATGATGTCACCGGAAAATGGCAAACTCCGTAAGATTATAAAATGATTTGAGAGATTGTAAACTTTCGATAAATTGTCAACTGAACATTGAGAATGCTTTTTTACGCATAAAAATTTGATAGTTTATGATTTCTCGAATTCATTCCGAGAAGTTGTTTACTTTGTGTGTGTAATTTTAGGTATAACTAATTTTTATTATGAATGTACAGTCAACAAATAGTATTTGGTATGCAGGCAGTTGACTTGCAACTACTTTTAAACAATGTTGTGAGTGTGCTTAGTTGACAATGATTGTACACCACACCTGTAAGTATGTCATAAGCTTAAAAAGTTATAATGCACACATTAGAAATAAATATTCGCAATGCAGTTGAAAAATCAATATTTTTGGCTGTATACCAAGAAGATTTGTTGACTGTACATTCGGCTTAAAAACAGAAAAGCATTCTTAATGTTCAGTTGTCAATTTAACGATAGTTTATAATCTCTCATGTTATTTTATAACCTGATGAAGTTTGCCATTTTCCGGTGACACATAATAATGGAAAGTACCTGGATGACCTGGTTCTTTTTTTACGACTTTTCTAACTGAAACTTAGCTAGATCGATTTATCGCTTCCGAAACCCCCTGCATACCACATTTCATGAAAATTGTTGGAGCCGATTCCGATATTCAGATTATATATACATACATATTTACAAGAATTGCTCGTTTAAAGGTGAGAGGCTTAGCGGCCCCGGGATCTTACTTATTCTGTTACGTAAATCGATCATCAAACCAAAATTCTAATTACCTGAATTATCACTATCACAATACAGTGTTGCTAGTTGTGAGGAAAAAACGCCCACATTGTTTTCAATTGTGTTCTTATTTTTGTTCACAAAAAAGTTGTTTTTGAAATACCTGCTTCCTACGCTATTGAATACGATATAATACCCAGGTGCACACTATAGTTTATCTAGTATATGCTAGCTGGACAAAATTCAAAACCCACGAACCTCTGATTCCACGAATTTTAATGCACACGAAGTCGCGCTCATTAAGGGTCGCTACCTGCCCTTAATGAGCGCAACTAAAGTATATAAGAAAAAATGTAAGTAAACTGATTATAAATTATCATTTGCAATTTTGGCATTCCACGCGAATACTTGCGAAATTGATTTTAAAAGTTTTGTATTAATAATTTAGTGATGGTTATTGGTGTTAAAGGTACGTCCTATCTTATTTTACAAAATATGTTGGCAAGTTACAACTACGTTTTTAATTGTTTTACATAAAATTTGAAGTTTGTCACTTTTTCGCCATTTTCTTATTTATTTTGGACACGGAAAGCATTGCCAACGCATGTTTTGACCTAAAACTTAATAAGAGTCGGTGACAGTGAAAGCAGCAGTCACAGGAGTTTAACAAAGAAAGAGGCTTTGGCATATTATGTGGACTCAAAATCTTCAAGCAACACCACAAGACGCGTAAATGGAGTATGAAAGCTGGGCATAAAGTATTTCCATCAATTTATAGTCCTAGGAACGCTAAGATACGCCACTCTTAGTCAGCTTTGGACCTTGCAAAAATTCGTAACTCTGTTTTATTCTTGAATTGTGTATTTGATCTTCGCTCTTCTTATAATATCAAAAAAATAAACATTTTCCATCAAACGGGTCATTGCAATATGTAAAGTTTAGCTAAAACTAATTTATTTTATCATAATTAAACATTTTCGCCCTGAAAAAATAAATACAAAATTTTGAAAATCGTTACTTTAGTCATGTTTTTTTATTAAGTCAGACGTGGCCTGTTAATTAAAATTATATCCAATACAATTAAGTTACATATTGCCTGATCCGCTATCACAAAAAAAAAACTTGAACAAAAATAAGTTGGGAAAACAGATAGGTAATGTTCGATTTTATGGGTCTTTCTCCATACAGACGCATTCCACTGTTCTCTTCGTGGATAATGCTGAAAATGTGCCTCTATCATTTTCTTTTTTCAAAAAGTTATTACTTAAAGGATTATGACAATCCAAAAACCCGAAAAAAACAGCCTGGTTTTACCGCCATGTTCAGACGACTGTCAGACAAATTTGATAAGTTCTTAACAAAATAGAAAATAATAGAAGCATAGATATAGTCTTCTTCTAAATTTTGATGTATTATTTTTTTAGATCAGTCCAGTTTAGAAGAAGAAAACAGCGGAATACAAATCGTCTATTGGTCAAGGTGTTTATAGGTAAAATCATATCATATCATACAAAAAAATATAATTCTTTAATAAAACAGGATACTAGTACGGATTAAAAACTGACCTGCCTACTGCGAAAAACTCTACAATATTATTTCCCACCGAGTTATTATTGAAATTAGATGTAATATTAAAAAATAAACAAACATCACACAAATATTATATTTGTGGAGCTACCCCAAAAGTTATGAATGATATCTCTAGGGATTATGTAGTGAACAGGGACAACCTTAGTTTTGGTTTATACATTGCATGCTTGGATTTTTTGTTTTGAATGTTTGCTTCATATAAACTCTAGATATAAAAAATGGCAGCTACGAGACCCAGCTGATAAGGCAAATATGAAGCAACGTTCTAGCAACATTCAGAACCGATTCTAAACTTAAATGGGCTTAAAATTATTGTTGAAACCAAAGTTTGGAAATACAAATGATGGAAATACTGCCCGTAGATGTTTTGAAAATCCTGAACTTAGTGGTAATTAATTGTAACACTATACTCCGAACCTTAGCTTCCAGTTACGATATTATCATCGAAAAACTTAATTAAATCTTTTTATCTGATCCTTTAATAAACAGCCTAAGAGAGGTTCCCAAAAAAACACAGTTAGTCTGCCTGCAGTGTTAGATTAATAATAACCCCTACTTAAAATCCAATTCAAATTCCTAGACCCAATGTTGACATGTAGCAGCAGGACCTTTACTGCTGATGATTCGTCAGAAGACGAAGAAATAAGCGATAACGAGAATTAGTATAATTATTCAAGATGTTAAAAAATCAACTGCAAAAATTTCGAGTATTGGTCATCATCTAAAAAGCTTGCTTGAGCTTTGCTTTTCACACTTAAAAATAACTAAGCTAAAATCTGTTATATGCGGGGATGCGCCTACGGCGCGGCGCGAGGGCACCCTCCCCCCCTGTGATCACTGCGATTCTTTCCTTTCTGCCAACTGCTTCCGTCCGACCGCTTAGTCGCCCGATAACTGTCGTGAGATAAGGTTGTGTTGTGTTGAACCAGTTTGTTGAAGTGTTGTGTGTGAGTCGGTGTTTTTTAACGATACCCAGAGCACCCGCGAAAGGTACGTACCACTTATTAAGAGAACAGGAATTAATCCCCACAGATTCGCAACTTATCGAGAGTACGCTCTCTCGAATTAAAAATAGGTCTGTTTTCTCTATCTGTTTTCATTAATTAAATAAACCATTAAAATAAGCTGTATAGTTCGACTTTTAATTGTATTCAGTAACTTGACAGTTCAACTGTCAGATTTTAGTTGTGTTAATCGTGTTATTTAAAAGTTTACTAGTTATTAAATTAAAAATAACACGTTTCCAATAAGTAAATTATTTTAGTTCATTCAATTGCGTCCATACTTACACCAACTATCTTATGGAAATCTGACAGTTCAACTGTCAAGTTACTGAATACAATTGAAAGTCAAACTTTATGTTTGCATAAAGAGCTTAGAAATGTCTGAGAAAAGTTTTGGAAAATAAAATATCAGCTGTTTAATTGAAAACACGCGCGGGGCATAAGTAAAACCTGCGCGGCCGGCCGGCCGACGCTCTCCGGGTGACACCAGAGGGTGTTCTAATAGATAGGATAATCAACAAATTTAGAGCAGTGGTGGCCGAGTGGTAATGGCTTCGACTTACGAGTTGTAGGTCGCGGGTTCAAACCCAGCCAGGTACATTACTTTGTGTAATTTATTTCATCACCACTGCTCTCAAAACGGTGAAGGAAAACATCGTGAGGAAACCGACATGTCCTAGAACCAAAAATTCGAAGACATGTGACATTCACCAACACGCATTGGGCCCGCGTGGTGGATTACGGCCCATTCCCTCTCCTAGAGAGGAGGCCTGAGTCCCAACAGTGGCAACATTATAAGGCCGACTATGCTAATCAAAAAATTTATGCGTAGTGAAAATATTGATAAAACATTTTCTTTTTGTCATAAATTTTTACTTTGTATTCTAACAACTCCTCAAATTTCTTGCAGATAATTTTTAACACCTTGTACTAATACTAATTATATCTAATTTACTACGTTTTGTACACTTAGTTAATTATATGCAATTAGTAAATTTATGAGTTATTTTTATTGCTGAATATATCTAATTAACTAAATGATAGTTACTTAGTTCATTAGATTAAGTACAAAAAATAGAGAGCTATCGCTAATTTTTACCTGCTAGACCGTTTTTGTGCAAATTGGTCATAGTTGTTAGTTTTCGTGCTATTTTCATAATGTACAAGGTGAATATGAAAGTGTGCGTGGATGGCCAAATCCGAAACTACGAGGAATATCGAAGAACACTGAAAAGAGTCGCAAGCCCGATTTCGATGAAAACAAAATAACTAACACACAATAACAGAACTTTTCAGCCACCCCTAACATGTTACCGGTTTCAAGAATCTAACTTGACTTTAGGTTTTTGTATTAATCTTTGTAGAGAGGATACTGGTTTTCGTTTTAAATATTTTCTGGGTAACGGTCTAGTAATGGTATCACTGAAAGTTATATTTGTGTGCGTTTGAGGAACGTAGACACTTTCGGCTCACGCGCACAAAGAAAATTAAGTGGACACACGATATCGATCGTGTTTTGTTGTAGACGCGGTTTCAATGCGTTATTATTCTAAGATCAAAACATCTATTCAACAAGAGCTTTTTTGGTCAACTTTTTTCAGCAGTCTCGGAAAAATATGAATGAGGTGTACTTAGTTTATAAATTAGAAACTTGGATTAATCATTGATTTTTTTTTACAAAATTTTAATGATTCGTTTTTCAGGGATATATTCTGAAACCTTTAAAGAAGAAGTTTAACAATTATCACGCTTGCAATGTTCATGTTCGTGTAATAACTAATTGAAAAATCGCGATAAAACAAATTGCTGGCGGATCATTGTGCATTCATCTATCTAGTAATTGCCTGATTTTTTCATTTCTTTATTTTGATATGTAAAATGGTTAAATCAATTTTATTGTTAAAGTAGCCAAGCGGTCGTGACTTGCGAGAGCCAGAGTACCCGTTTTCGGTGGTATTTTCACCCCTCTGGGATAGTTATAAATATCATTCGTAAAGTTCCGAGAGTCGAGACCTTTTCTTAAGACATTTTCTCCTCTTTTCGAATTTTTCAATAAATTTCGAAAATATTGATCAGGTTTTGAGATATTTGCAAAAGATCAAACCCTTCTTTCTTTTTTCAGTAAATTGTTTATAACTTTTTCATTCATATTTTTCCGAGACTGCTGAAAACGTTGACCAAAACAGCACATGTTGACTAGACTAAATTACCCTCAAAGAAACTTTCTTATTCCACACTGCCGATATCGTCGCCTATTGTACTTATCTGTTGTAATAAAAAAATAATGCTATAATTTTTTTATAAAACTTTGCTGTTTCTCAACTAGTCTCTTCTCTGTTTACGCAGCAAGTCCGCTAAACATGGACACTATTGACGTAGACAATAGATCAGTCTACGTCGGCAACGTGGACTACGCAGCCACTCCTAAGGATCTGGAAGAGCACTTCCACGGATGTGGACCTATTAATAGGTATGTAAGAAGTTGCTCCTTCATCTATGAACACTTAAGGCGAAAACGGCTCGTCAGCTTCATCATTGCTTAGGGGCCGTCTCCACGAGCGAGAGTATCGCGACGATATTATCGTCGTAACACGAATTCCTATAATAAATCTATGAACGTGTCTCCACACATCTATATAATCGCGGCGATTCGACGAGTGAAAAAACGTCAACTCGCCGCGATTCTCTCGCTCTTGGAGACGGCCCTAGGAATATTGATGCTGACATCTCTTGACAACTCAGTTGATGAGATGAGATGTGCTGATTGTGCTCAGTTGGTAAATTTAGTCCTTAGCGTCTAAATAAACAGACTGGCTGCATTACAACTGCACTCTAAGTGCAAAAAGCAGTTTGGATGTCGTTTGTGTGCGAGTTTTTTACGTGTTATCGTGTTAGCGTAAACTTTAATTTGTATTTAAACTGAATAAGCGCCGTCTGGCGACAATAACGGTAATAAAACCTTTTTTTTTCATACAATTTGACATAGCCAACATTTACGTTAACGCGATCAAGTACGTTAAAAAAGTTGCACTAAGCCCTCAGTTGACCATATATGCCAAACGAAATTTAACACTCAGTATGTGCATTGTCCACTTTTGTCCAGGCGATTTGCGCGGTCACTGTGGATAAGATCACGGGCCTGAAATAGCTAGTAAATAACAAAATAAAACCAAAATTTTCCTGAAATCTTAGTGTTTCATCATAGTGGTACATCGAATATGATTTATATTAATATTCAATATCATGCTACCTTACAGGGTTACAATTTTATGTAATAAGTTCGACGGCCACCCAAAGGGATTCGCCTACATAGAGTTTGGCGACATAGACAGTGTACAGACTGCAATGGCAATGAACGAATCATTATTTAAAGGGCGTCAAATTAAGGTAAGCTTTTGAATTATTTTTTAGAAGAATTCTAACTTAGCGGTGGAGGTGGAGTCCTAATGCGTTTGAAAGGGGAAATACCAATATACCAAACTTCAAAAATTGTGGCAACAGCTGTTTTACCTACTTGATACTGTTTTGTTTGTTTTACTTGTTACTGCTGTAATGTAAAGGTCTGTAACTTGCACAAAGTATGCAAATAGTTTACAAATTGTTAGGCCGTTATTCACTTGCCTATAGGTTGCTCAAAATTATTCGAGCAGCTAGTGTGTTATAACAAGTTCTAATTCGTACAAGACTGCTTCTTGCATACTTTAGTGCAAATGACAGGCACGTGTACAACGGCCTATAGTGTTTAATTATTATACCAGAACTTTATCCTCAAAGCAGCATAATCAATTGAGTTAGGTATGATCCTCATTTAGCTCGTACTAGAATAGCATGACGTTGTGTGTGCAGGTGATGCCGAAGCGCACCAACAAGCCGGGCTTGTCCACCACCAACCGGCCGTCGTGCACCATGCGGGGCCGCGGGCGCTCGTTCCGCGGCGGTTTCTCGCCCTACTACTCTGGCTACAGGCCGGTGCGCCGCGGCGGGTACAATCCATATGTATATATAAACAAAACTGCCTCAAAGTGCTGTAGTTAACGATCTTTGTACAAAAAAATGTTGTTTAAATTGTCTCTATATGAGCGTTGTATATAAACTTATATTTAGTTTATTATAATTCATCATCATCATCATATCAGCCAAAAGACGTCACCTGCTGGACATAGGCCTCCCCCAAGCGTCGCCACAACGACCGGTCCTGTGCGTCTCGCATCCATCGGCTACCCGCGACCTTCACCAGGTCATCGGTCCACCTTGTGGGAGGCCTTCCAACGTTACGTCTTCCGGTACGCGGTCGCCACTCCAGAACTTTTCGGCCCCATCGACCATCTGTTCTGCGAGCAATGTGCCCTGCCCAGTGCCACTTTAGTTTGGCGATCCTTCGGGCTATGTCGGTAACCTTGGTTCTCTTGCGGATATCATCATTCCTGATTCGATCACGCAAGGAAACTCCAAGCATTGCCCTCTCCATTGCCCTTTGAGTGACTTTGAGCCTTCTGATGAGGCCCATTGTAAGCGACCACGTTTCAGTTCCGTATGTCATCACTGGCAGCATGCACTGATCATAGACTTTCGTCTTGAGACACTGTGGTATGTGAGACGAGAAGATACCGCGCATCTTCCCGAACGCTGTCCAGCCGAGTCGGATTCGACGGTTGACCTCTTTCTCGAAGTTGGCCCTACCTAGCTGGACCGTTTGTCCTAGGTAGACGTACTCGTCTACAACTTCGAGTGTAGAGTTTCCGATCTTGATGGGAGTGGGTGCTACATGGGTATTTACCATGATCTTGGTTTTGTCCATGTTCATTTTGAGACCCACCCTTTCGGAAGCTCTACTGAGGTCATCGAGCATTGTACTGAGGTCCTCCGTAGTCTCAGTTTCTCCGTAGTCAGAGTTTCGGAGAAATGACGTCTCCCTGCCTCACACCCCGCTGCAGGAGGATAGGTTTCGAGGTCTGATCCTGAAGTCCACTCCATTTCGATGGTTTAAGGAAATTGAAAGCCAGTTTTCATAAGTATCTCAACGAACATTAAGTTAGTTAGCCCTGCATTGTCTCACTAGGTGAATTAGGATGGGTAAATTGCAGTATGTATCACCTACCTACCTAGATATATATAGTTTGTTTTTTTAATTTAGTTCAATTAATCTGTTAAGTTTAAGTTTAATTACGTTCAACATTGATGAAGCTTTTTATTATTTTGTTTTTTGTAAGTTACGACAACGTTTTGTGTGCACGCAGAGTTTACCTGTAAGTGATTGTTACACTTTGTTCTGATTTGTTGCTTCTGTTTCATTTGTATATACCAGTGTATACAATTGTTGGTGAACCAAATAGATAACATAAATAAATAAATAAGTCGGACTGACATGGTGGCGTTTTTGTATAAACCTTTCAACACCTCGATGTACCGATAGTCGATCTGGCACCGTTGGAGAGACTGCAGCACAGTCCAAGTCTCGATCGAATCAAAGGCTTTCTCGTAGTCCACAAACGCTAAGCAGAGGGGCAGATTATACTCTTCGGTCTTCTGCATAACCTGACGGAGCGTATGTACATACATACGCTCCGTCAGGTTATGCAGAATCGTAAAAGGTCTACGGTGCTGAAGCCTTTTCGGAATCCGGCTTGTTCGGGAGGCTGGAAGTCGTCAAACCTGCGTGCGAGACTTATTATAATTATGATATTTTAATTATACGATCTCAAAATGTCCCTCGAAGGCCAGCAGAACATTAATATCATGCTATAGTTTGTAAAAGCCGGTGTTCCAGCAAATTGATTATGTTTTATTGTTCTGTAAAATGCAAATATAACAAAAGTATATAAATAAATATAATTCAAGATAAATAAATTCAATTGTTTTACTTAAGATTACTTCCTGTCATTTAAATAATACATCCCTGAAGAAAATATTTTATTTGTGTTATTTAGCCTATCAACTTAAGGGGCTACATTTAGTATAAGGCCGTCTTTCGTTTTAGCGTATCTTGTTAGGTACCTGGAACAGGGATGTGAGGTTACGGTACATGCTTTTTGACTATATGATCTAGTATTCAACTGAAGGAATACACGACACGAAGTAATTTTCTCGATAGAAAAAAAATCGCCAAGTTCGAAATATCTTTTTACTTTTTTTAGTTACAAGTCGCAACGCTTTTGATCCTATGAAAATTACTTTAAAGCATGTAAAGTAACATTATCGAGGTTTCAACTGAACAGATTTCCATTTAATAATACTTTTATGTTATCATATCAGAAAAATTATTTTGGCACTTACGTTTTTTATTCCGAGCTACACTCTTATTATCCTCATTTCATCTTTTTACAAAACCCAAACCGCGGCTAAAAAGCTGGGCATCCTAAATAGGGCGAAGCGATACTTCAGGCCTCGACAGCTTTTAACTCTATATAAAGCGCAAGTCCGATCCTGCATGGAGTATTGTAGCCACCTTTGGGATGGCTCAGCTAAGTATCAGCTTGCCGCGCTTGACTCGGTGGAACGCAGAGCTAAGAGGCTCATCGTTGACGTAAAACTGGTGGATGCCAAGCTACATAGCTTGGCTCATCGTCGTAAGGTTGCCTGCTTGTCGGTCTTCTACAGATTGTACTTCGGTGAGTGTGCCCAAGAACTCCACGACCTCATCCCATCGGCCCCCTTCTACCATTGGACATCCAGATGCACTACATCTTACCATCCCTACCGTGTTGCTATTCCACCAATTCGCACTAAGCGTTTCCAAACGTCTTTTATAATGCGCACAGCAAAGGAGTGGAACTCTCTGCCTGCGTCCGTGTTTCCAAACGCTTACCAACCCTAATCTCTTCAAAGTTAGAGATAACAGGCTCCTTCTGGGTAAGCTCGCTCCATCGTAGGCTTTGTCTCTGTCATCTCTGACCTAGACTAGAGTCAAGAGCAAACCCATCACAAAATAAAAAATAAATAAAAAAATAAATACGGTTTTCGTAAAATTGTTCACTTTTTTTCGGCATTTCGAAAAAGGAAACCTAATGCCAATTTCACCACTAAATAACACAATGAAGCTTCTTTACACTACGAATAGAAAATGAAGACTGATAATGTTTATGAATGAATAGTTTTTCAAAGTACACATAATTTGGGTCTCACCAGGTTTTTTATGGTCCATAGAAATGGGTTATCTATCGTTTTAAGTATCGTTTGACGGCATTGGCTTGGCTATTGTTATAAACGTTTGCCGTTTCCTTTAATAAGTTTTGAGATATCTTTGATTTAGAGGGGTGCCTAATACTTTTGGCCAAGGCTGTCTATTGTTGTAGTACAAAAGATAGGTTTACTCTCCTTTAGAACAATAACAGCTAGTAATGGTACCTTTAGTGTAATCCATGCTTTTGCTCTTAATGTGTTTTTATCCAAAGGTCTTGCTACTAAATATTAAGGATTTTGTCTGGTAAACTTAAATATCACTTCTGGTTAAACAAGGTGCTCTGAAAAAGAAAAAAAAATGGGTTTGCATGATTTGATGTTATCATTTTCAACATTCACATGTGAGCTTTGCTATTCTATTTTATTAAAGGGTCTTGTGAGACTTGTCTCTGTCAGCTTATCTTAGCGCGTCATTCTTATTGCCAAGGGCAAGTCCACCCTGTAGGCACCTAAACTTTTTAATTATACACCGTGAAATTTCAGTGGTTGCTTTTCCACAGGGAAATGATTTTGTCTTGGTCATACAAACGATTTATAAAAAAAATGGAAGACACGTGCGTGCAGTTATCTATCCCAACGCATGAGAGCTTATTTTGCTCTAAATATTTATGAATCGCTATTCACTTATCAGCAGCGTGTGCGTTTTGAGTAGCTCCCTACCTACGTCGCTAGTGAACTACTATTTTTTCTCACGCTTTCGAGTTTATAAATATTTTTTAATTTTTTTGAAAACGGAATATTATTATTTTGCAAGGCTTTCGATAGTACTACTAATGGCTAATCGTACTGCCGCAGGAAAAAACCATTAAAATTTCACGGTATATAGCACTCGGATTAAGAATAAAGATAAAAGCTATTTTTTATATATTTGTCACCGGATAAAAACTCCGTAAGATTGTTACAAACCTTTTTTAGTTTATATTTTCTTGATATATTGTGATCATATCATTTTGAATATACTAAATCCCATCCAAATTTAATAGTTTTTAAGTCTAGACAACTCATTAAAAAACGAGGTCTTCATGGATGCTGGTTTTCTTTCGGAAAAATATGCATACGGAAGAATGAGGGTGACGCACCCATTCACATTAAAAATACTGAAGATTTAGATAATACATATTATATAATGACTGCTCATGTTTTCAGTTAAACCGTTTGTTATTGTTTTTAAAATATGTCCTAGAATTTATCACCACCTCTTCTTACATAAAATCATGTTCTCGTTCCGTGGAGTCACACAAATATTCCAAAGGGTCACCTGTCATGTTCCATGTAAACCAGTTTTGGTTGAATCGATGTTGTTGTTTGCCATACAGCTGCACTAGTTCCGATGTCTGTTCAACTTGCATACTAGTCTTAATAAAATACAAAACGGAAAATAGTCTTAAACTTAGTCGGGGGACAGAAGGTACTCAGTAACATTTCTTTAACGGTCCCCCGACTGCAATAAAGAAGTTGTTTTTCAGTTTTAAATTTTTGGGCGAATGCTTGATTTTCATGTTTTAATTCATTTTTAGACATGGCAGGTGTATTTTGCGACATATAACTCTCGTATGACAATTTGAAAAGGACAAGGAAAGTTTAAGACTATTTTCCGTTTTGTATTTTATTAAGACTAGGATACTGGACCAGCATCAACAGCTCCGTCAACTTGTATCTAATTTTCAGCACTGCAGCGACACACATGAACTGGCTTTGAGACGCATATCTGAGCTGGAATTGAAGTTAACCAGAGCCCACAGTAATATTACCCACTTGGAAGCTCTTAAGGCCAGTGAAGAGTCTGCGAAGACCAGCAGACTTTATGATGAGTTGGTTGGTAGCGGGTCCGGACCAATTTGTGTAGAACCAATGGTTACAATAGACTTAATTAACCAATGAAACCAATAATAAATGTAATTTATTTAGAGGCCATAATAAAAATAAAAAAGTATATTACAGTTAATAGATTAATTAGGAGAATCCATAAATCATTAAAAAAACAAAATGTCAACAAATTAAATTTACAACTGAGGCAAAAAAAAATCAATTTAATGTTTGAATTAAAAGATAGTAGTGATGAGTTAAATTTATGTAAACTTATGTATGAAAAGGATACTCAGCAGCTTCAGGATGAACTTTTTGTTAGGGAACAAACCCTTAAGGAAATATTAAGTAAATATGAGGCTTCTCAACTGGATCTGAGTAAACGCTTGCAGGAGGTGTAATGAGCTGGCGGACCTGGTAACGTACAATGCGGAGAGGTATCGAGTCTCTGACAAATAATCTCTCTTGCAGCTGTGCTTGCTCCCAGGCACCACAGCCTCAGCATGTTACACTCACACCCCCGGTAGCTCAGCCTGTAGGTAACTGTACTGTGAATAATAACATTAATTCAAATAATTTGACTAACACAACATATGTATTTTCTGACAAATTTGGTCAGGGTTTTGGTAGTGTATTTAACCAGTGTTCAAACCATTATGTAATAAATTATTGTTTACCCGGCGCCAGTTTTTGCCAATTAATTAGGAATATTAAATTGTCAAAGATAAACCCCAACTCAACTTTTATAATATTATTTGGGGATAGTTTAGCTGTAGGTATAAAGACATAGTTAAATCTGTCAATTTAATGTTACATCTAAGTGAGATAAATAATTGTAAATTTATTTTCTGTGCTTTGCCTTACTCTCAATATTTATCTGAGGATCTAAACAGGCACATTTTTGATATAAATATGCTTATTTATAATAGGACCTATCGTCATAGTGACGCTATTTTATATTTTGATTGTAATCAATTTATTACTGATTACAAACTGACTAGTTATGATATGTATTTACCACCTAGTTGTAGGAGACATATTGCTAATCGTTTAGCATTCAATATATGGTATGACACCGGTATATGCGGTGTACCATCGAGTACTGTTAGTAATGATACTAGCATTTCTATTGATACACATAAGAGTTTAAACTATGAAACTCGACAACGGAAAAGCCTCATATTTTGAATATTGTACATCAAAATATGCAAGGTCTGTCCGGCAAGGAACTTGAGTTAAGTTTATTTATAGAGAACTATGATGTTCAGGTGTTATGTTTAACTGAGCATTGGTTGAAAGAACATGAAGTAGTTTTTATTAATGATGATTACTTTACCGTACAAAGTGCGTTTGTAAGAAAAAGTGCTATTCGCGGTGGATCATTAGTCCTTGTTTCAAACAAATTGAAATGTAAACAACTTTTAGATTTAGTTAATCTTTCTATTGAGCGCACTATTGAGTTGTCTTGTGTTGAATTCGAGCGATACGTGATAGTTTGCGTTTATCGACCGCCCTCTGGTGATTTTGGTCTTTTCGAATCGGTAATGGAGGATTCACTTAGTAAATTAAAATCAAGTAATAAAAGTATAGTTGTATGTGGAGATTTTAATGTAAATATTTTAGATGTTACTCCATTAAGTATCAGACTTCTGAATTTATTTAGGTCTTATAACTTGGTTAACTTGTTTTATGAACCAACTAGGATCACGGCATCTTCATCGACTTGTCTAGATAATATCTTTAGTAATTGTGATGCCGACAATAAATTCGTGTTAAGTGACTTAACATTAAATTAATTAATCTTGAAATATGCAGGTGTCCACATGCCGAGGGTCTTGTCGTTGTTCTACACGATGTGTCTACGCCATTCATACTTGCCGGAAAATTTTATGATAACCCTTGTTGTTCCCATTGTTAAGAACAGGGTAGGGGACATATCAAGTAAGGGGAATTATCGTCCGATTTCCCTGGCTACGATAATGGCTAAGGTATTGGACAGTATGCTTGACTCATATTTGAAAACAATTTTAAACCTTCATGAAGCACAGTTTGGTTTCCAGCCTGGACTATCAACCGAAACTGCTATCTTGAGCCTCAAGCATACTGTTCAATATTATACCGATCGTAAGACGCCGGTGTACGCCTGTTTTCTTGACCTCTCGGAGGCCTTCGATCTGGTCTCCTACGATGTGCTTTGGGACAAGTTGAGGGACAGGGGTGCCCCGGCTGAAATACTGAAAATGTTCCAGTACTGGTACGCCAATCAAAAAAACCAGGTGAAGTGGTCTAACACTCTCTCTAGAGCATACAGATTGGAATGCGGTGTGAGACAGGGGGGTTTGACATCCCCTAGACTCTTCAATCTGTATGTTGACGGCCTCATCACCGAGCTCAGAAGCATGAATGTTGGATGTCGAATAAATGGAGTGAGCGTCAATAACATCAGCTACGCGGACGACATGGTGCTGCTGGGCCCGACTGCTGGGGCAATTAGGGAATTGCTCAAAGTCTGTGAGACTTATGCTGCCTCACATGGACTTATTTATAATGTCACCAAGAGTGAATATATGCTTTTTAGGGCCGCAGGTAGATGTCCACACTCTGTACCAGAAATTATTCGGCTGAATGGCCTCCAGTTAAACAGAGTGTCCAAATTTAAGTACCTTGGACATTTCATCACCGACGACCTTAAAGATGATACTGATATTGAGAGAGAGCGTAGGGCACTGGCGGTCAGAGGTAACATGTTGGCCCGTAGATTTGCTCGGTGCTCTGACCTAGTAAAAATTACTCTTTTTAAAGCCTATTGTCAGAGTTTTTATACGAGCAATCTATGGGTCAACTACACTAAAAGATCGCTGAATGTCCTGCGCGTTCAATATAATAATGCTTTCAGGATGTTGTTGCGACTGCCCCGCTTCTGTAGCGCCTCTGGAATGTTTACCGAGACCCACACAGACGGCTTTAAAGCCATACTACGTAAAAAAACTGCTTCGCTGCTGTGCAGAGTGCGGAGTAGTCGCAACTATATCCTGAGTGCTGTGGCGGAGAGCTATACGCCAAATATTAGGCATTTTGTGAGGAGGTTGATTAGGTAGGAAACATTTTCCTGCCTGGTCATCCGTTGTCTTACAATACATGTTCTACAATTTCTATATCAATGTTTACTAACACTAGAATATAAGATGTTTGAAATACTAACAAAATATGGATCACCGTAGTCCGAAATAAACGAATTTTAATTTTTTTTTTTTTTTTTTTAACGTCTGACCACTGTGGCCTATTAATTGGCTTACCTATGCCTCTAAATAAAAAGCCGCATAAAATTGAATGCAGGCCTTATACAGCTAGTCGTTGCAGTAAGTTCAAAAATAATATAGCTAATAAAATTACACCGTCTTTGATAGAACATGAGGATCCAAATAAAATTTATGGAGCTCTTTTGGATGTTGTGCAAAAAGAATATCAATCCACTTTTAAGACAAAAACCATAAACATTAAAGGTACCTCTGTTGGTTTCAACCAATGGGCTACTTACTGCAGGTATATATAAAAGTAGAGCGAGATTATATGAGTTATATGGTTTTTAAAAATACAGGTTTGATATCCTTTTTTTAGAGTATGTTAAAAATATTCTAAATTAAATAAAAAGATTTGCGTTGTTGCTAAATCAAAATTATTAAGTGAGAAATTTAAAAATTCTAAAAATAAAGTAAAAGCCACTTGGCAAATCATTAACAATGAAACAAGCAAATCGGTTAAACGAGACAATCAGTTAGAGATTATAGTCGATAGCAAATTAGTGACTGATGCTGCAGTCGTAGCTCAGGCATTTAATGAGTTTTTTTCCAATATTCCTATAACTACAACTCGCTCCTTAAATTCATCCTCTTGTAAAGCTGAGAACCTATTGCGTAGTAGTGTGCCTAAGTGTAATCAATTATTTAGTTTTGAGCACGTTACACCAAGTGATGTAGTGGATGTTTTCAATACACTTAAATCTAAAAACACAGGTGACTTCTGGGGCATTTCCATAAAACTTTTGAGTAATATAATAGACATAGTAGCTCCCTGCCTGGCTGTAACGTTTAATAAATGCGTGGATTTAGGAACGTTTCCTGATCTTATGAAGAGTAGTAAAGTCATACCTTTATTTAAATCAGGTAATAAAAATGACATAGGCAACTTCCGGCCTATCTCCATCTTACCTGCATTTAGCAAAATATTCGAAAAGTTAATACTCAAGCAGTTGTTAATACATTTTAATTTAAATAGACTACTCCGTAATGAACAGTACGGCTTTACAAAAGGTTGTTCGACTACAGATGCGGGTGTCGCTCTCCTAAAACATATATTTAACGCATGGGAGAACTCGCAAAATGCAATTGGAGTTTTCTGTGATCTCTCCAAAGCTTTTGATTGCGTACACCATGACACGCTTTTGCGTAAACGTCACTACGGTCTCCAAAGCGAAGCTCTTAACGTAATTGATTCATATTTACATAATAAGTTCCAATGTGTTGATGTCAATGGTGTGAAATCTTCCGGGCTACCAGTGTATTTAGGTGTGCCTCATGGCTCAATACTGGGTCCCTTCTTGTTTCTGGTATACATAAACGATCTACCATTCTTCTTAAGGAGAATCTGTGACGTAGTATTGTTTGCGGACGATACCTCTCTTATCTTTAAAGTAGATAGGAATAGACAAGATTTCGATAACGTAAACAACGCTCTTTCAATGATCACGGATTGGTTTACGACAAACAATTTAGTTCTAAATGCCAAAAAAACGAAATGTATAAAATTTTCCTTGCCTAATGTTAGAAATTTAGGACCCAATGTAATCTTAAGTGACGAGGTGCTTGAAACTGTAGACACGGCAGTATTTTTGGGCATAACTGATGATTCCAAACTACAATGGGGCCCACATATATCAAGCCTATCGGGACAACTAAGACAATTTACTGATGTTGACACAGCTCGGTTAGTCTATTTTAGTTATTTCCATAGCGTTATGTCCTACGGTATTCTATTGTGGGGAAAAGCTGCTGATATACAAAATATATTTGTCTTACAAAAACGTGCCGTGCGAGCAATATATCAGCTAGGGTCAAGAGTTTCATTAAGAGAAATTTTCAAAGAGATTGGAATTCTCACGGTAGCATCTCAATTTATTTTTGCAAACATTTTATATATTAGGTAAAATATATATTTATACAGTAAAACGAGCGACAACCACAACTTTAACACCAGAAACAAGCACAAGCTACATGCTCCTTCCCACCGACTTCGTAAGGTCCACGACTCATTTGTGGGGCTCGGTATCCGTTTATACAATAAGCTTCCACGTTCTTTTCTTGACCTGCCTTTTAACTCATTTAAAGCTAAAGTTAAATCTAACCTCTGTTTGAAGACATACTATTCTATTAATGATTACTTAGACGATAAGAATAGTTGGTCGCTGTGTTAAACGCAAGACAATGTCATAATTATCATGTTCTTTCTCTTTAAGTAATTAGCTTATGACAGGTTATTTGTGTTCATATATTTTTTTTGTTGTTTTTATTGTAAGCTAATTTTAATTTTTTTATATATCTGACTATGTAGGTCAATTCGTTATTTTTTTTAATATACATTTCTATCATTATCCGTATAGCACAAGCGCTAGCTAACAAGTAAATTTCGTGTCATGTATAATTACTTAGTATACTTTTATATAGATTCAAGTTCTTAAATTTTGCCTGCTGACACTAAACAATTACGAATCCTCCAGTTTAAAAAGAAACTACATTCATTATTAATAGACAAATGTTATTATGATGTCAAAGATTACTTGTGTGACAAAAATATTGTATTCCAATGACAAGAAAGGAAAAATAAGTATCATTTTCTCCCACATATGTTGTTGTTGTTGTTTAATATTTAGGTAAGAATATAATTTGCAATGTTGTAATAATGAATTATGACTAATGTGACTTTGAATTGAATTTGTATGTATTTATAATTTGGAATATTTTAATAATGTATCGAGACTAATATCACTAATTGTGTTTTAACTTCTGATTTGTATTTTATTATTGTATGCCTTAACGGCGGGACATAGCTGAACTTATTTTAATTATTTAAGACCTGTATTTATGGTGTATACCTATAGTCCACAATAAAGATGATTTGATTTGATTTAAAACGTAACAGACAGATGTGTTGCTGGGGAGTTTGTTGGCCACTTCTTCTCCACAGCTTAAACACTAGGAAGTGGTGACGGGCGGGCGTTTTGTAAAACTTGACGTTCACAAAGTGCTGGCTCTCAGCCTAATTTGAATAAACGTCTTTTGATTTAGATTTAGATTTTTTTTATCTTGTTTTTCATTTTTTAGTTCATTTTTAGACATGGCAGGCGTGTTTTTTAATTTTTCTAATTATTTGTTTTTCATTTCATACATTTTAGTGATAAAACGATATTTTTATTGAATAAGTAACGCGAAACTAAATAGATTTTTGATTGGTACCACATTAATACTAAGTTCTCAGAGGTGATTTAATACATAAAGAGACTTTTTATAACGTAGCTCGTAGATAAGCTTACGTGGATTTAAAAAACCAATTGCCAAATCGTCTAGCTATCACACGCGTCTAAGTGCGCATAAGCTTAGCCCTTGGTATACATGGAAGAGCCCAGATCTACGACGACTCTGGGCAAAACCGTTCCTTTCAGCTTGTGAAATGTAATAGCCTGACATAATCTGGGTGGTAGCATACGCCGCTCGACTTTACCATGACCAAGTTACATCAGCTTCCATTCAGTTCCCACCACTCGTCGTGCACTCGCACATCATCATAGGGTTTCCAACGATGGTCATTTGTCACTGGGACTTCACTCGAACTATCGTTCATGACGAATGGTACCGATGTGGTCTGTAAACGAGTCGAATCGCCACCGCCGTTGTGTTTGCAGATGAGACTGAGGTGGATTTCACCTAACTGAGGCGACGTGTGGACCGTGCTTCTGGCATTAGTTATATAGCAGTTCCATGCGGAATGTTTGGCATTGAGATCGTCTACTCATATAACGGAGTTATGAAATGAGATTGTACCAGCATTAATGCCGCCACAAGGAAAACCAACGTAGCGAAATCTACATCGCAACAAAACAAAACGCAATGCTATCTATTCTAATAGCAGAAATACTAACGAAATCCTGCATCACGGTATCAGAGTTCTTCGTGCTTTTTGAACATAATATACAACAGTCTGAATATCTACTATTGGGCAGTTGCCCTCCCTTTTTAATGGTGGTTTGCGGGACTTTACACTCTGTTCCGCATACCTCTATACTGGTGACATTGAACGTCAGCAACTACTTCATCATGACGTCATCATCACTTCTACTCATCGTGACTTCAAGCTCTCGAGCAGCGAGTCATACAGCCAGCCAGTACCCATGGCTTCTATGGGTATCCTGACCACCAGCATGCAGTGGACGCACATTCCTTGTCAGCATCCTCAGTCTCTATCATCACCCTCAACCTAGTCAGTCTCTATCATCAATCAGCGACCTTGGCTTCCGCATACCTCTGTAGGATTGTCTGTCATGGGAAACGAAGCCTAGGGTAGATGGTAATAAGCCGAAACGATTGTGATCGGTTGTGATGCCAAGTCACACCCAGCTCACAGGCACAGAACTAATATTTTATCTATGTTACAATAAAGCAACAAAACAGTAATATTATACAAATTAAAACTTAGTCTTATTTTTTTAAAATGTCTATCTTTACAGCGCTCACATTGGTTATTTGGTTTTCAAATTTTCCTCCAGTCACACTGAACACCTTGCTATAACTTGGTCCCTTCATATTATGTATATTCAGACTCTTCACTGAAATTCTCAAATCCTCACTTAAACGTTAAAACCAGCCAAGTAAGTGCGTGTCCGATTCGGACACGAAGGGTTCCGTACCATAAACCTTAATTTTTATTATTAGTTGTTACAGCGGCAATGTTTGGGAACGATTTAAATCCAGCTACTGAAATCCATGAAACAGCAGCGCAATTTTTTAGACATTTACAACGATTTTAGTGTTGCTGGGGTCTACTAAACACCACGTGGTGCACCGAAGGTTAATAGAATATAACAGTACTGAGACTTTAAGAAAAGTGGTAACTGTAAATTGGCCGTCGTCCCAAGCTAGCAGGTAGCAGGTATGATGTCACCGGAAAATGGCAAGCTCCGTAAGATTATAAAATGAATTGAGAGATTGTAAACTTTCGATAAATTGTCAACTGAACATTGAGAATGCTTTTTTACGCATCAAAATTTGATAGTTTATGATTTCTCGAATTCATTCCGAGAAGTTGTTTACTTTGTGTGTGTAATTTTAGGTATAACTAATTTTTATTATGAATGTACAGTCAACAAATAGTATTTGGTATGCAGGCAGTTGACTTGCAACTACTTTTAAACAATGTTGTGAGTGTGCTTAGTTGACAATGATTGTACACCACACCTGTAAGTATGTCATAAGCTTAAAAAGTTATAATGCACACATTAGAAATAAATATTCGCAATGCAGTTGAAAAATCAATATTTTTGGCTGTATACCAAGAAGATTTGTTGACTGTACATTCGGCTTAAAAATAGAAAAGCATTCTTAATGTTCAGTTGTCAATTTAACGATAGTTTATAATCTCTCATGTTATTTTATAACCTGATGAAGTTTGCCATTTTCCGGTGACACATATAATGGAAAGTACCTGGATGACCTGGTTCTTTTTTTACGACTTTTCTAACTGAAACCTAGCTAGATCGATTTATCGCTTCCGAAACCCCCTGCATACCACATTTCATGAAAATTGTTGGAGCCGATTCCGATATTCAGATTATATATACATACATATTTACAAGAATTGCTCGTTTAAAGGCTTAGCGGCCCCGGGATCTTACTTATTCTGTTACGTAAATCGATCATCAAACAAAAATTCTAATTACCTGAATTATCACTATCACAATACAGTGTTGCTAGTTGTGAGGAAAAAACGCCCACATTGTTTTCAATTGTGTTCTTATTTTTGTTTACAAAAAAGTGGTTTTTGAAATACCTGCTTCCTACGCTATTGAATACGATATAATACCAGGTGCACACTATAGTTTATCTAGTATATGCTAGCTGGACAAAATTCAAAACCCACGAATCTCTGATTCCACGAATTTTAATGCACACGAAGTCGCGCTCATTAAGGGTCGCTACCTGCCCTTAATGAGCGCAACTCCAGTATATAAGAAAAAATGTAAGCAAACTGATTATAAATTATCATTTGCAATTTTGGCATTCCACGCGAATACTTGCGAAATTGATTTTAAAAGTTTTGTATTAATAATTTAGTTATGGTTATTGGTGTTAAAGGTACGTCCTATCTTATTTTACAAAATATGTTGGCAAGTTACAACTACGTTTTTTTATTGTTTTACATAAAATTTTAAGTTTGTCACTTTTTCCCCATTTTCTTATTTATTTTGGACACGGAAAGCATTGCTAACGCATGTTTTGACCTAAAACTTAATAAGAGTCGGAGACAGTGAAAGCAGCAGTCACAGGAGTTTAACAAAGAAAGAGGCTTTGGCATATTATGTGGACTCAAAATCTTCAAGCAACACCTACAAGACGCGTAAATGGAGTATGAAAGCTGGGCATAAAGTATTTCCATCAATTTATAGTCCTAGGAACGCTAAGATACGCCAGTCTTAGTCAGCTTTGGACCTTGCAAAAATTCCTAACTCTGTTTTATTCTTGAATTGTGTATTTGATCTTCGCTCTTCTTATAATATCAAAAAAATAAACATTTTCCATCAAACGGGTCATTGCAATATGTAAGGTTTAGGTAAAACTAATTTATTTTATCATAATTAAACATTTTCGCCCTGAGGAATGTCGTCAAAAAAATAAATACAAAATTTTGAAAATCGTTACTTTAGTCATGTTTTTTTTATTAAGTCAGACATGGCCTGTTAATTAAAATTATATCCAATACAATTAAGTTACATATTGCCTGATCCGCTATCACAAAAAAAAAACTTGAACAAAAATAAGTTGTGAAAACAGATAGGTAATGTTCGATTTTATGGGTCTTTCTCCATACAGACGCATTCCACTGTTCTCTTCGTGGATAATGCTGAAAATGTGCCTCTATCATTTTCTTTTTTCAAAAAGTTATTACTTAAAGGATTATGACAATCCAAAAACCCGAAAAAAACAGCCTGGTTTTACCGCCATGTTCAGACGACTGTCAGACAAATTTGATAAGTTTTTAACAAAATAGAAAATAATAGAAGCATAGATATAGTCTTCTTCTAAATTTTGATGTATTATTTTTTTAGGGTTCACCCTTGTTTGGTATAACAACGTTTTATTGAAAATCGCTCCAGCTAATTTTAGTTCCAATAAAGTCATTTCGTATAATTATTCAATTGACCGAATAATTAATTGGTAGATTTTTATTTAGCATATTTATTTGTTTGAAATAATGTCATTTGACCGAATTTTCAAATGCACTATTTTGTTTAAACTAATGTGTCACTAGACTAATAATCACTCGATTGTTAAATTTTATGTTGTTTGCGTACTTTTTTGTTTGTTTATGTGCTTGAATTTGTCTTTAACAAGTCTAATTTACGGTTACTAGGTTATTAGGTTATTTATGGAACTTATATTTATAAAAATAGTTCATTATCAAAAAAAAATGTGTAGGTTAGGTTAGTACTGTGACCTCCTACGCACGACCCGAGCGAGCGAAGGGAGCGGTGCCGCGGCAGCGGCCGGCGAGTGCCAGAAACGACTAGATTATATAGAAAGAAATATGAAAAACAAACCTAAAGAGTCTACTCGAAACTGAACTAGTTAGATGAGATTAACTATTTAAAAAAAATGCCTGTAAATACAAAAAAACATGCTAACAGAATATAATAATAATAAATCATTTATTTCGGATAGTTCAGGATCCATATTTGTTAGTAAAATTGCTTAAAAACTAATGTTAGTAATAATACGAAAAAATATAGAATAATTATTAGAATATAGTTTAATTATTTTAGTCTAAGTGTTTTCTTTTTCAAAATAAATAATTTGCAAATATTTACAATTTTGTTTTCTGCATTACTTTACACCAATTGAATATTCGATAAAATACATGTTATACCATCTGAACATTACATCAAATGAACATTATACCTTTTGATCATTAGCACAAATGTTCTTATAGCAAATAAATATTCGACGAACTGAAAATTCTTTCAAACGATATTATACTAAGTGATGATTTTCTTAAACGTTGTTCGATTTAGTAATATTGTATCAAACGTTGTTCGACCAAACAAGGGTGAACCTTTTTTTAGATCAGTCCAGTTTAGAAGAAGAAAACAGCGGAATACAAATCGTCTATTGGTCAAGGTGTTTATAGGTAAAATCATATCATATCATACAAAAAAATATAATTCTTTAATAAAACAGGATACTAGTACGGATTAAAAACTGACCTGCCTACTGCGAAAAACTCTACAATATTATTTCCCACCGAGTTATTATTGAAATTAGATGTAATATTAAAAAATAAACGAACATCACACAAACATTATATTTGTGGAGCTACCCCAAAAGTTATGAATGATATCTCTAGGGATTATGTAGTGAACAGGGACAACCTTAGTTTTGGTTTATACATTGCATGCTTGGATTTTTTGTTTTGAATGTTTGCTTCATATAAACTCTAGATATAAAAAATGGCAGCTACGAGACCCAGCTGATAAGGCAAATATGAAGCAACGTTCTAGCAACATTCAGAACCGATTCTAAACTTAAATGGGCTTAAAATTATTGTTGAAACCAAAGTTTGGAAATACAAATGATGGAAATACTGCCCGTAGATGTTTTGAAAATCCTGAACTTAGTGGTAATTAATTGTAACACTATACTCCGAACCTTAGCTTCCGGTTACGATATTATCATCGAAAAACTTAATTAAATCTTTTTATCTGATCCTTTAATAAACAGCCTAAGACAGGTTCCCAAAAAAACACAGTTAGTCTGCCTGCAGTGTTAGATTAATAATAACCCCTACTTAAAATCCAATTCAAATTCCTAGACCCAATGTTGACATGTAGCTGCAGGACCTTTACTGCTGATGATTCGTCAGAAGACGAAGAAATAAGCGATAACGAGAATTAGTATAATTATTCAAGTTGTTAAAAAATCAACTGCAAAAATTTCGAGTATTGGTCATCATCTAAAAGTCGCCCAAAAAAACATTTTTTTTGAGCTTTGCTTTTCACACTTAAAAATAACTAAGCTAAAATCTGTTATATGCGGGGATGCGCCTACGGCGCGGCGCGAGGGCACCCTCCCCCCCTGTGGTCACTGCGATTCTTTCCTTTCTGCCAACTGCTTCCGTCCGACCGCTTAGTCGCCCGATAACTGTCGTGAGATGAGGTTGTGTTGTGTTGAACCAGTTTGTTGAAGTGTTGTGTGTGAGTCGGTGTTTCTTAACGATACCCAGAGCACCCGCGAAAGGTACGTACCACTTATTAAGAGAACAGGAATTAATCCCCACAGATTCGCAACTTCTCTTTTTTTCAACTCGAATTAAAAAAGGACTGTTTTCTCTATCTGTTTTCATTAATTAAATAAACCATTAAAATAAGCTGTATAGTTCGACTTTTAATTGTATTCAGTAACTTGACAGTTCAACTGTCAGATTTTAGTTGTGTTAATCGTGTTATTTAAAAGTTTACTAGTTATTAAATTAAAAATAACACGTTTCAAATAAGTAAATTATTTTAGTTCATTCAATTGCGTTCATACTTACACCAACTATCTTATGGAAATCTGACAGTTCAACTGTCAAGTTACTGAATACAATTGAAAGTCAACTTTATGTTTGCACTAGTGGACGTCACGCGGTTTCACCCGCGTAGTTCCCGTTCCCGTGGGAATACGGGGATAATATATAGCCTATGTTACTCCCTGATAATGTAGCTATCCAATGCTAAAAGAAACTTTCAAATCGGTCCAGTAGTTTCGGAGCGTATTCAATTCAAACAAACATACAAACAAACAAATCTTTCCTCTTTATAATATTAGTGTAGATAAAGAGCTTAGAAATGTCTGAGAAAAGTTTTGGCAAATAAAATATCAGCTGTTTAATTGAAAACACGCGCGGGGCATAAGTAAAACCTGCGCGGCCGGCCGGCCGACGCTCTCCGGGTGACACCAGAGGGTGTTCTAATAGATAGGATAATCAACAAATTTAGAGCAGTGGTGGCCGAGTGGTAATGGCTTCGACTTACGAGTTGTAGGTCGCGGGTTCAAACCCAGCCAGGTACATTACTTTGTGTAATTTATTTCATCACCACTGCTCTCAAAACGGTGAAGGAAAACATCGTGAGGAAACCGACATGTCCTAGAACCAAAAATTCGAAGACATGTGACATTCACCAACACGCATTGGGTGGGCCCGCGTGGTGGATTACGGCCCATTCCCTCTCCTAGAGAGGAGGCCTGAGTCCCAACAGTGGCAACATTATAAGGCCGACTATGCTAATCAACAAATTTATGCGTAGTGAAAATATTGATAAAACATTTTCTTTTTGTCATAAATTTTTACTTTGTATTCTAACAACTCCTCAAATCTCTTGCAGATAATTTTTAACACCTCGTACTAATACTAATTATATCTAATTTACTACGTTTTGTACACTTAGTTAATTATATGCAATTAGTAAATTTATGAGTTATTTTTATTGCTGAATATATCTAATTAACTAAATGATAGTTACTTACTTAGTTCATTAGATTAAGTACAAAAAATAGAGAGCTATCGCTAATTTTTACCTGCTAGACCGTTTTTGTGCAAATTGGTCATAGTTGTTAGTTTTCGTGCTATTTTCATAATGTACAAGGTGAATATGAAAGTGTGGGTGGATGGCCAAATCCGAAACTACGAAGAATATCGAAGAACACTGAAAAGAGTCGCAAGCCCGATTTCGATGAAAACGAAATAACTAACACACACTAACAGAGCTTTTCAGCCACCCCTAAAATGTTACCGGTTTCAAGAATCTATTTTGGCTTTAGGTTTTTGTATTAATCTTTGTAGATAGGATACTGGTTTTCATTTTAAATATTTTCTGGGTAACGGTCTAGTAATGGTATGACTGAAAGTTATATTTGTGTGCGTTTGAGGAACGTAGACACTTTCGGCTCACGCGCACAAAGAAAATTAAGTGGACACACGATATCGATCGTGTTTTGTTGTAGACGCGGTTTCAATGCGTTATTATTCTAAGATCAAAACGTCTTTTCAACAAGAGCTTTTTTGGTCAACTTTTTTCAGCAGTCTCGGAAAAATATGAATGAGGTGTACTTAGTTTATAAATTAAAAAGTTGGATTAATCATTGACTTTTTTTACAAAATTTTAATGATTCGTTTTTCAGACATATATTCTGAAACATTTAAAGAAGAAGTTTAACAATTATCACGCTTGCAATGTTCATGTTCGCTTGATAACTAATTGAAAAATCGCGATAAAACAAATTGCTGGCGGATTATTGTGCATTCATCTATCTAGTAATTGCCTGTTTTTTTTTCATTTCTTTATTTTGATATGTAAAATGGTTAAATCAATTTTATTGTTAAAGTGGCCGAAGCGGTCGTGACTTGCGAAAGCCAGAGTACCCGTTTTCGGTGGTATTTTCACCCCTCTGGGATAGTTATAAATATCATTCCTACAGTTCCGAGAGTCGAGACCTTTTCTTAAGACATTTTCTCCTCTTTTCGAATTTTTCAATAAATTTCGAAAATATTGATCAGGTTTTGAGATATTTGCAAAAGATCAAACCCTTCTTTCCTTTTTTCAGTAAATTGTTTATAACTTTTTCATTCATATTTTTCCGAGACTGCTGAAAACGTTGACCAAAACAGCACATGTTGACTAGACTAAGTTACCCTCAAAGAAACTTTCTTATTCCACACTGCCGATATCGTCGCCTATTGTACTTATGTGTTGTAATAAAAAAAAATGCTATAATTTTTTTAGAAAACTTTGCTGTTTCTCAACTAGTCTCTTCTCTGTTTACGCAGCAAGTCCGCTAAACATGGACAATATTGACGTAGACAATAGATCAGTGTACGTCGGCAACGTGGACTACGCAGCCACTCCTAAGGATCTGGAAGAGCACTTCCACGGATGTGGACCTATTAATAGGTATGTAAGAAGTTGCTCCTTCATCTATGAACACTTAGGGCGAAAACGGCTCGTCAGCTTCATCATTGCTTAGGGGCCGTCTCCACGAGCGAGAGTATCGCGACGATATTATCGTCGTAACACGAATTCCTATAATAAATCTATGAACGTGTCTCCACACAGCTATATAATCGCGGCGATTCGACGAGTGAAAAAACGTCAACTCGCCGCGATTCTCTCGCTCTTGGAGACGGCCCTAGGAATATTGATGCTGACATCTCTTGACAACTCAGTTGATGAGATGAGATGTGCTGATTGTGCTCAGTTGGTAAAGAACAATGCCCACTTCCCATACATTTAAAAATCTGATAATGAAAGTACATGTATAGCTATAAGATATAGTAGAAAGACTACCTTTGAGTTTAGAAAATAATGTCCTGCAGTCATTTTTACGATTGAAACGCCACGAACTCCAAGAAATACGAATGTTACTTTTTAGGTTAGGATTTACCAAACAGCTAATAAAGAAATAAATGTGCTAGAACTAACTATTACCGCTCGGTTAGCCCAAAATAGGAATACTTACGTAGCTATGGTCTTAAACGCCTTTTTTACTTTGTTTATTCCTTGAAACCCCCTTACGTCACTGCTTAGACTCTCGATGATTGTCGGTATACATTGAGTGTCGAGCATTAACTACTGTTACTATAAGTACTTACTCACTAACTACATTTAAAAAAGGATAGTTTCTTTCTATACCTACCTCAAAAATACAAACATAGTTTTTGTATACTCTACCCAACACATTCATCTTATGAATGAACAAAATGGGAAAAACAAATAAAAAGATATGTTCAAGTGGAAAGATTTATTAATTATCATCATTTTCATCTAAATCTCTTATTACTATGTCATCCAGAAATTCTACTGGAGCAGAGATATTTTCTTGATACCTAGCCCATCCAAGGTACCACACCAATGTCATTACGTGAGCGCAACATCCAGTTTTTCATCGAACGACCAAATAATTGCAATAATATTCGACTATACCAGCTCTGCCTGACATATTATTTTCTATTAATATTGTTTTCTTGAAATGTGCCACAAATGTAATCTTCCTCAGTAATCTGAAATAGGAAAATCAATATATACTTCTTATAATTACAATATTGATACAATAACTTAATGCCAGCAGCACATGTTAAAAAATGGTCCCACATTAACAACAAACAACAAGCAGACAGTTTGTGATATGTCATACATTATATAGAAGCTTTGTTAGTTTGATAAAGACATTATTGAGATATTTTTCATTAATTTGATATTATTTTAATTAATAAGCATAAATACTTACGATTACTGGTGATAGCCACTCGCTAAGTAACGAAATAACTCTTATGTTGAGCTCATGAACAAGATAATGCCGAAACGTATTTAAATAGACGTCGCAGTTGATACAAGTAGTATACGTCGACTTTTTGGTATAGCCGGCATTGTCAAGAGATTTACAACGGTATAGTAAGCAAAGGTCGTCAGATGAGGAAGATATCGAGGTCCAGGGGCGGTAAACAGGGTCGTAAAAAGAAGAAACACACAAAATGGCACAGTACACAACGTAAGGCAAGCGCAACAACGAAGGACTGCGCCAATGCCAATCGCAGAACTGTCAAATGTCAAAAAAATCCGTTTCACTCGTGCGAACTCAATTATATGCCAGGCGATTAATTTATTTAATTATTATGTTATTTTTAATTACCCCATATTGTACAAAGACAAATAAAAAATACTTATTGATTAAATAAAACGTAAAATAATGTATAAAACTCCGAAACAGAGTTGAATAAAGTCAAGTATCAGTGTGTAACATGGAACGTCGTGAAAAAGGCTAGTTGAGATGCGTTCAAAATAATGTAGGTAATACGTTAACCCTTGAGGAATAAGCATAAAGAAAAATTAAAAAATAATTCTTTCCTGCGTTTCTTTTAACATTGTGATAAGCGTATCTAATACACAATTCAATAACCTGCATTTTAAGATTTATTTCATTTCTATACATAGTCAGGTGAAAAATGGGCATTCTTCTTTAGTCCTTAGCGTCTAAATAAACAGACTGGCTGCATTACAACTGCACTCTAAGTGCAAAAAGCAGTTTGGATGTCGTTTGTGTGCGAGTTTTTTACGTGTTATCGTGTTAGCGTAAACTTTAATTTATATTTAAACTGAATAAGCGCCGTCTGGCGACAATAACGCTATTAAAACCTTTTTTTTCATACAATTTGACATAGCCAACATTTACGTTAACGCGATCAAGTACGTTAAGAAAGTTGCACTAAGCCCTCAGTTGACCATATATGCCAAACGAAATTTAACACACAGTATGTGCATTGTCCACTTTTGTCCAGGCGATTTGCGCGGTCACTGTGGATTAGATCACGGGCCTGAAATAGCTAGTAAATAACAAAATAAAACCAAATTTTTCCTGAAATCTTAGTGTAATCATAGTGGTACATCGAATATGATTTATATTAATTCAATATCATGCTACCTTACAGGGTTACAATTTTATGTAATAAGTTCGACGGCCACCCAAAGGGATTCGCCTACATAGAGTTTGGCGACATAGACAGTGTACAGACTGCAATGGCAATGAACGAATCATTATTTAAAGGGCGTCAAATTAAGGTAAGCTTTTGAATTATTTTTTAGAAGAATTCTAACTTGGCGGTGGAGGTGGAGTCCTAATGCGTTTGAAAGGGGAAATACCATACTTCTTAATTAAACTTCAAAAATTGTGGCAACAGCTGTTTTACCTACTTGATACTGTTTTGTTTGTTTTACTTGTTACTGCAGTAATGTAAAGGTCTGTAACTTGCACAAAGTATGCAAATAGTTTACAAATTGTTAGGCCGTTATGCACTTGCCTATAGATTGCTCAAAATTATTCGAGTAGCTAGCTTGTTACAACAAGTTCTAATTCGTACAAGACTGCTTCTTGCATACTTTAGTGCAAATGACAGGCACGTGTACTACGGCCTATAGTGTTTAATTATTATACCAGAACTTTACCGTCAAAGCAGCATAATCAATTGAGTTAGGTATGATCCTCATTTAGCTCGTACTAGAATAACATGACGTTGTGTGTGCAGGTGATGCCGAAGCGCACCAACAAGCCGGGCTTGTCCACCACCAACCGGCCGTCGTGCACCATGCGGGGCCGCGGGCGCTCGTTCCGCGGCGGTTTCTCGCCCTACTACTCTGGCTACCGGCCGGTGCGCCGCGGCGGGTACAATCCATATGTATATATAAACAAAACTGCCTCAAAGTGCTGTAGTTAACGATCTTTGTACAAAAATGGTTGTTTAAATTGTCTCTGTATGAGCTTTGGATATAAACTTCTCTTTAGTTTATTATAATTCATCATCATCATCATATCAGCCGAAAGACGTCCACTGCTGGACATAGGCCTGCCCCAAGCGTCGCCACAACGACCGGTCCTGTGCGTCTCGCATCCATCGGCTACCCGCGACCTTCACCAGGTCATCGGTCCACCTTGTGGGAGGCCTTCCAACGTTACGTCTTCCGTTACGCGGTCGCCACTCCAGAACTTTTCGGCCCCATCGCCCATCTGTTCTGCGAGCAATGTGCCCTGCCCAGTGCCACTTTAGTTTGGCGATCCTTCGGGCTATGTCGGTAACCTTGGTTCTCTTGCGGATATCATCATTCCTGATTCGATCACGCAAGGAAACTCCAAGCATTGCCCTCTCCATTGCCCTTTGAGTGACTTTGAGCCTTCTGATGAGGCCCATTGTAAGCGACCACGTTTCAGTTCCGTATGTCATCACTGGCAGCATGCACTGATCATAGACTTTCGTCTTGAGACACTGTGGTATGTGGGACGAGAAGATACCGCGCAGCTTTCCGAACGCTGCCCAGCCGAGTCGGATTCGACGGTTGACCTCTTTCTCGAAGTTGGCCCTACCTAGCTGGACCGTTTGTCCTAGGTAGACGTACTCGTCTACAACTTCGAGTGTAGAGTTTCCGATCTTGATGGGAGTGGGTGCTACATGGGTATTTACCATGATCTTGGTTTTGTCCATGTTCATTTTGAGACCCACCCTTTCGGAAGCTCTACTAAGGTCATCGAGCATTGTACTGAGGTCCTCCGTAGTCTCAGTTTCTCCGTAGTCAGAGTTTCGGAGAAATGACGTCTCCCTGCCTCACACCCCGCTGCAGGAGGATAGGTTTCGAGGTCTGATCCTGAAGTCCACTCCATTTCGATGGTTTAAGGAAATTGAAAGCCAGTTTTCATAAGTATCTCAACGAACATTAAGTTAGTTAGCCCTGCATTGTCTCACTAGGTGAATTAGGATGGGTAAATTGCAGTATGTATCACCTACCTACCTAGATCTATTTAGTTTGTTTTTTTAATTTAGTTCAATTAATCTGTTAAGTTAAAATTTAATTAAGTTCAACATTGATGAAGCTTTTTATTATTTTGTTTTTTGTAAGTTACGACAACGTTTTGTGTGCACGCAGAGTTTACCTGTAAGTGATTGTTACACTTTGTTCTGATTTGTTGCTTCTGTTTCATTTGTATATACCAGTGTAGACAATTGTTGGTGAACCAAATAAATAAAATAAATAAGTCGGACTGACATGGTGGCGTTTTTGTATAAACCTTTCAACACCTCGATGTACCGATAGTCGATCTGCACCGTTGGAGAGACTGCAGCACAGTCCAAGTCTCGATCGAATCAAAGGCTTTCTCGTAGTCCACAAACGCTAAGCAGAGGGGCAGATTATACTCTTCGGTCTTCTGCATAACCTGACGGAGCGTATGTACATACATACGCTCCGTCAGGTTATGCAGAATCGTAAAAGGTCTACGGTGCTGAAGCCTTTTTGGAATCCGGCTTGTTCGGGAGGCTGGAAGTCGTCAAACCTGCGTGCGAGACTTATTATAATTATGATATTTTAATTATACGATCTCAAAATGTCCCTCGAAGGCCAGCAGAACATTAATATCATGCTATAGTTTGTAAAAGCCGGTGTTCCAGCAAATTGATTATGTTTTATTGTTCTGTAAAATGCAAATATAACAAAAGTATGTAAATAAATATAATTCAAGATAAATAAATTCAATTGTTTTACTTAAGATTACTTCCTGTCATTTAAATAATACATCCCTGAAGAAAATATTTTATTTGTGTTATTTAGCCTATCAACTTAAGGGGCTACATTTAGTATAAGGCCGTCTTTCGTTTTAGCGTATCTTGTTAGGTACCTGGAACAGGGATGTAAGGTTACGGTACATGCTTTTTGACTATATGATCTAGTATTCAACTGAAGGAATACACGATACGAAGTAATTTTCTCGATAGAAAAAAAATCACAAAGTTCGAAATATCTTTTTACTTTTTTTAGTTACAAGACGCAACGCTTTTGATCCTATGAAAATTACTTTAAAGCATGTAAAGTAACCTAATCGAGGTTTCAACTGAACAGATTTCCATTTAATAATACTTTTATGTTATCATATCTGACAAATTATTTTGGCACTTACGTTTTTTATTCCGAGCTACACTCTTATTATCCTCATTTCATCTTTTTACAAAACCCAAACCGCGGCTAAAAAGCTGGGCATCCTAAATAGGGCGAAGCGATACTTCAGGCCTGGACAGCTTTTAACTCTACATAAAGCGCAAGTCCGATCCTGCATGGAGTATTGTAGCCACCTTTGGGATGGCTCAGCTAAGTATCAGCTTGCCGCGCTTGACTCGGTGGAACGCAGAGCTAAGAGGCTCATCGTTGACGTAAAACTGGTGGATGCCAAGCTACATAGCTTGGCTCATCGCCGTAAGGTTGCCTAATTGTCGGTCTTCTACAGATTGTACTTCGGTGAGTGTGCCCAAGAACTCCACGACCTCATCCCACCGGCCCCCTTCTACCATTGGACATCCAGACGCACTGCATCTTACCATCCCTACCGTGTTGCTATTCCACCAATTCGCACTAAGCGTTTCCAAACGTCTTTTATAATGCGCACAGCAAAGGAGTGGAACTCTCTGCCTGCGTCCGTGTTTCCAAACGCTTACCAACCCTAATCTCTTCAAAGTTGGAGTGAACAGGCTCCTTCTGGGTAAGCTCGCTCTATCGTAGGCTTTGTCTCTGTCATCTCTGACCTAGACTAGAGTCAATAGCAAACCCATCACAAAATAAAAAATAAATAAAAAAATAAATACGTTTTTCGTAAAATTGTTCACTTTTTTTCGGCATCTCGAAAAAGGAAACCTAATGCCAATTTCACCACTAAATAACACAATGAAGGTTCTTTACACTATGAATAGAAAATGAAGACTGATAATGTTTATGAATGAATAGTTTTTCAAAGTACACATAATTTGGGTATCACCAGGTTTTTATGGTCCATAGAAATGGGTTATCTATCGTTTTAAGTATCGTTTGACGGCACTGGCTTGGCTATTGTTAAAAACATTTGCCGTTTTCTTTAATAAGTTTTGAGATATCTTTGTTTTAGAGGGGTGCCTAATACTTTTGGCCAAGGCTGTCTATTGTTGTAGTACAAAAGATAGGTTTACTCTCCTTTAGAACAATAACAGCTAGTAATGGTACCTTCAGTGTAATCCATGCTTTTGCTCTTAATGTGTTTTTATCCAAAGGTCTTGCTACTAAATATTAAGGGTTTTGTCTCGTAAACTTAAATATCACTTCTGGTTAAACAAGGTGCTCTGAAAAAGAAAAACAATGGGTTTGCATGATTTGATATTATCATTTTCAACATTCACATGTGAGTTTCACTATTCTATTTTATTTTCGAATCGGTAATGGAGGATTCACTTAGTAAATTAAAATCAAGTAATAAAAGTATAGTTGTATGTGGAGATTTTAATGTAAATATTTTAGATGTTACTCCATTAAGTATCAGACTTCTGAATTTATTTAGGTCTTATAACTTGTTTATTTTTTTTATGAACCAACTAGGATCACGGCATCTTCATCGACTTGTCTAGATAATATCTTTAGTAATTGTGATGCCGAAAATAAATTAGTGTTAAGTGACTTAACGTCTGACCACTGTGGCCTATTAATTGGCTTACCTATGCCTCTAAATAAAAAGCCGCATAAAATTGAATGCAAGCCTTATACAGCTAGTCGTTGCAGTAAGTTCAAAAATAATATAGCTAATAAAATTACACCGTCTTTGATAGAACATGAGGATCCAAATAAAATTTATGGAGCTCTTTTGGATGTTGTGCAAAAAGAATATCAATCCACTTTTAAGACAAAAACCATAAACATTAAAGGTACCTCTGTTGGTTTCAACCAATGGGCTACTTACTGCAGGTATATATAAAAGTAGAGCGAGATTATATGAGTTATATGGTTTTTAAAAATACAGGTTTGATATCCTTTTTTTAGAGTATGTTAAAAATATTCTAAATTAAATAAAAAGATTTGCGTTGTTGCTAAATCAAAATTTTTAAGTGAGAAATTTAAAAATTCTAATAATAAAGTAAAAGCCACTTGGCAAATCATTGACAATGAAACAGGCAAATCGGTTAAACGAGACAATCAGTTAGAGACTATAGTCGATAGCAAATTAGTGACTGATGCTGCAGTCGTAGCTCAGGCATTTAATGAGTTTTTTTCCAATATTCCTATAACTACAACTCGCTCCTTAAATTCATCCTCTTGTAAAGCTGAGAACCTGTTGCGTAGTAGTGTGCCTAAGTGTAATCAATTATTTAGTTTTGAGCACGTTACACCAAGTGATGTAGTTGACGTTTTCAAAACACTTAAATCTAAAAACACAGGTGACTTCTGGGGCATTTCAATAAAACTTTTGAGTAATAAATGCGTGGATTTAGGAACGTTTCCTGATCTTATGAAGAGTAGTAAAGTCATACCTTTATTTAAATCAGGTAATAAAAATGACATAGGCAACTTCCGGCCTATCTCCATCTTACCTGCATTTAGCAAAATATTCGAAAAGTTAATACTCAAGCAGTTGTTAATACATTTTAATTTAAATAGACTACTCCGTAATGAACAGTATAGCTTTACAAAAGGTCGTTCGACTACAGATGCGGGTGTCGCTCTCCTAAAACATATATTTAACGCATGGGAGAACTCGCAGAATGCAATTGGAGTTTTCTGTGACACGCTTTTGCGTAAACTACGTCACTACGGTCTCCAAAGCGAAGCTCTTAACGTAATTGATTAATATTTACATAAAAGGTTCCAATGTGTTGATGTCAATGGTGTGAAATCTTCCGGGCTACCAGTGTATTTAGGTGTGCCTCAAGGCTCAATACTGGGTCCCTTCTTGTTTCTGGTGTACATAAACGATCTACCATTCTTCTTAAGGGGTATCTGTGACGTAGTATTGTTTACGGACGATACCTCTCTTATGTTTAAAGTAGATAGGAATAGACAAGATTTCGATAACGTAAACAACGCTCTTTCAATGATCACGGATTGGTTTACGACAAACAATTTAGTTCTAAATGCCAAAAAAACGAAATGTATAAAATTTTCCTTGCCTAATGTTAGAAATTTAGGACCCAATGTAATCTTAAGTGACGACGTGCTTGAAACTGTAGACACGGCAGTATTTTTGGGCATAACTGTTGATTCCAAACTACAATGGGGCCCACAAATATCAAGCCTATCGGGAAGGCTCAGCTCTGCCGCATACGCCGTCAGGAAACTAAGACAATTTACTGATGTTGACACAGCTCGGTTAATCTATTTTAGTTATTTCCATAGCGTTATGTCCTACGGTATTCTATTGTGGGGAAAAGCTGCTGATATACAAAATATATTTGTCTTACAAAAACGTGCCGTGCGAGCAATATATCAGCTAGGGTCACGAGTTTCATTAAGAGAAATTTTCAAAGAGATTGGAATTCTCACGGTAGCATCTCAATTTATTTTTGCAAACATTTTATATATTAGGTAAAATATATATTTATACAGTAAAACGAGCGACAACCACAACTTTAACACCAGAAACAAGCACAAGCTACATGCTCCTTCCCACCGACTTCGTAAGGTCCACGACTCATTTGTGGGGCTCGGTATCCGTTTATACAATAAGCTTCCACGTTCTTTTCTTGACCTGCCTTTTAACTCATTTAAAGCTAAAGTTAAATCTAACCTCTGTTTGAAGGCATACTATTCTATTAATGATTATTTAGACGATAAGAATAGTTGGTCGCTGTGTTAAACGCAAGACAATGTCATAATTATCATGTTCTTTCTCTTTAAGTAATTAGCTTATGACAGGTTATTTGTGTTCATATATTTTTTTTTTTTTTGTTTTTATTTTATGCTAATTTTAATTTTTTTATATATCTGACTATGTAGGTCAATTCGTTATTTTTTTAATATACATTTCTATCATTATCCGTATAGCACAAGCGCTAGCTAACAAGTAAATTTCGTGTCATGTATAATTACTTAGTATACTTTTATATAGATTCAAGTTCTTAAATTTTGCCTGCTGACATTAAACAATTACGAATCCTCCAGTTTAAAAAGAAACTACATTCATTATTAATAGACAAATGTTATTATGATGTCAAAGATTACTTGTGTGACAAAAATATTGTATTCCAATGACAAGAAAGGAAAAATAAGTATCATTTTCTCCCACATATGTTGTTGTTGTTGTTTAATATTCAGGTAAGAATATAATTTGCAATGTTGTAATAATGAATTATGACTAATGTGACTTTGAATTGAATTTGTATGTATTTATAATTTGGAATATTTTAATAATGTATCGAGACTAATATGACTAATTGTGTTTTAACTTCTGATTTGTATTTTATTATTGTATGCCTTAACGGCGGGACATAGCTGAACTTATTTTAATTATTTAAGACCTGTATTTATGGTGTATACCTATAGTCAACAATAAAGATGATTTGATTTGATTTAAAACGTAACAGACAGATGTGTTGCTGGGGAGTTTGTTGGCCACTTCTTCTCCACAGCTAAAGCACTAGGAAGTGGTGACGGGCGGTAAAACTTGACGTTCAAAAAGTGCTGGTCTCAGCCTAATTTGAATAAACGACTTTTGATTTAGATTTAGATTTTTTTTATCTTGTTTTTCATTTTTTAGTTCATTTTTAGACATGGCAGGCGTGTTTTTTAATTTTTCTAATTATTTGTTTTTCATTTCATACATTTTAGTGATAAAACGATATTTTTATTGAATAAGTAATGCGAAACTAAATAGATTTTTGATTGGTACCACATTAATACTAAGTTCTCAGAGGTGATTTAATACATAAAGAGACTTTTTATAACGTAGCTCGTAGATAAGCTTACGTGGATTTAAAAAACCAATTGCCAAATCTTCTAGCTATCACACGCGTCTAAGTGTGCATAAGCTTAGCCCTTGGTATACATAGAAGAGCCCAGATCTACGACGACTCTGGACAAAACCGTTCCTTTCAGCTTGTGAAATGTAATAGCCTGACATAATCTGGGTGGTAGCATACGCCGCTCGACTTTACCATGACCAAGTTACATCAGCTTCCATTCAGTTCCCACCACTCGTCGTGCACTCGCACATCATCATAGGGTTTCCAACGATGGTCATTTGTCACTGGGACTTCACTCGAACTATCGTTCATGACGAATGGTACCTATGTGGTCTGTAAACGAGTCGAATCGCCACCGCCGTTGTGTTTGCAGATGAGACTGAGGTGGATTTCACCTAACTGAGGCGACGTGTGGACCGTGCTTCTGGCATTAGTTATATAGCAGTTCCATGCGGAATGTTTGGCATTGAGATCGTCTACTCATATAACGGAGTTATGAAATGAGATTGTACCAGCATTAATGCCGCCACAAGGAAAACCAACGTAGCGAAATCTACATCGCAACAAAACAAAACGCAATGCTATCTATTCTAATAGCAGAAATACTAACGAAATCCTGCATCACGGTATCAGAGTTCTTTGTGCTTTTTGAACATAATATACAACAGTCTGAATATCTACTATTGGGCAGTTGCCCTCCCTTTTCAATGGTGGTTTGCGGGACTTTACACTCTGTTCCGCATACCTCTATACTGGTGGCATGGAACGTCAGCAACTACTTCATAATGACGTCAGCATCACTTCTACTCATCGTGACTTCAAGCTCTCGAGCAGCGAGTCATACAGCCAGCCAGTACCCATGGCTTCTATGGGAATCCTGACCACCAGCATGCAGTGGACGCACATTTGTCAGCATCCTCAGTCTCTATCATCACCCTGAACCTAGTCAGTCTCTATCATCAATCAGCGACCTTTGCTTCCGCATACCTCGGTAGGATAGTCTGTCATGGGAAACGAAGCCTAGGGTAGATGGTAATAAGCCGAAACGATTGTGATCGGTTGTGGTGCAAGTCACACCCAGCTCACAGGCACAGAACTAATATTTTATCTTTGTTACAATAAAGCAACAAAACAGTAATATTATACAAATTAAAACTTAGTCTTATTTTACCTAACTTACACCGTACCTACATTCTGATTAAAATGTGTATCTTTACAGCGCTCACATTGGTTATTTGGTTTTCAAATTTTCCTCCAGTCACACTGAACACCTTGCTATAACTTGGTACCTTCTTATTCAAACTCATCACTGAAATTCTCAAATCCTCACTTAAAGGTTAAAACCAGCCAAGTGCGTGTCCGATTCGGACACGAAGGGTTCCGTACCATAAACCTTAATTTTTATTATTTGTTGTTACAGCGGCAATGTTTGGGAACGATTTAAATCCAGCTACTGAAATCCATGAAACAGCAGCGCAATTTTTGAGACATTTACAACGATTTTAGGGTTGCTGGGGTCTACTAAACACCACGTGGTGCACCGAAGGTTAATAGAATATAACAGTACTGAGATTTAAGAAAAGTGGTAACTGTAAATTGGCCGTCGTCCCAAGCTAGCAGGTAGCAGGTATGATGTCACCGGAAAATGGCAAGCTCCGTAAGATTATAAAATGAATTGAGAGATTGTAAACTTTCGATAAATTGTCAACTGAACATTGAGAATGCTTTTTTACGCATCAAAATTTGATAGTTTATGATTTCTCGAATTCATTCCGAGAAGTTGTTTACTTTGTGTGTGTAATTTTAGGTATAACTAATTTTTATTATGAATGTACAGTCAACAAATAGTATTTGGTATGCAGGCAGCTAACTTGCAACTACTTTTAAACAATGTTGTGAGTGTGCTTAGTTGACAATGATTGTACACCACACCTGTAAGTATATCATAAGCTTAAAAATTTATAATGCACACATTAGAAATAAATATTAGCAATGCAGTGGAAAAATCAATATTTATGGTTGTATACCAAGAAGATTTGTTGACACATGTACATTCGGCTTAAAAAAAGAAAAGCATTCTAAATGTTCAGTTGACAATTTATCGATAGTTTACAATCTCACAAGTTATTTTATAACCTTACGAAGTTTGCCATTTTCCGGGGACACATTTAATGGAAAGTACCTGGATGACCTGGTTCTTTTTTTTACGACTTTTCTAAAACTGAAACCTAGCTAGATCGATTTATCTCTTCCGAAACCCCCTGCATACCACATTTCATGAAAATTGTTGGAGCCGATTCCGATATTCAGATTATATATACATACGTATTTACAAGAATTGCTCGTTTAAAGGTATTAGATTAGATTAGATACTAATACTACTTTATGCCACACGTTTATCTCTGAGTATATAAGAGAGGCTTGGCGGCCCCGGGATCTTACTTACTCTGTTACGTAAATCGATCATCAAACAAAAATTCTAATTACCTGAATTATCACTATCACAATACAGTGTTGCTAGTTGTGAGGAAAAAACGCCCACATTGTTTTCAATTTTGTTCTTATTTTTGTTTACAAAAAAAGTAGTTTTTGAAATACCCACTTCCTACGCTATTGAATACGATATAATACCAGGTGCACACTATAGTTTATCTAGTATATGCTAGCTGGACAAAATTTAAAACCCACGAACCTCTGATTCCACGAATTTTAATGCACATGAAGTCGCGCTCATTAAGGGTCGCTACCTGCCCTTAATGAGCGCAACTCCAGTATATAAGAAAAAATGTAAGTAAACTGATTATAAATTATCATTTGCAATTTTGGCATTCCACGCGAATACTTGCGAAATTGATTTTAAAAGTTTTGTATTAATAATTTAGTGATGGTTATTGGTGTTAAAGGTACGTCCTATCTTATTTTACAAAATATGTTGGCAAGTTACATCTACGTTTTTTATTGTTTTACATAAAATTTTAAGTTTGTCACTTTTTCCCCATTTTCTTATTTATTTTGGACACGGAAAGCATTGCCAACGCATGTTTTGACCTAAAACTTAATAAGAGTCGGTGACAGTGAAAGCAGCAGTCACAGGACTTTAACAAAGAAAGAGGCTTTGGCATATTATGTGGACTCAAAATCTTCAAGCAACACCTACAAGACGCGTAAATGGAGTATGAAAGCTGGGCATAAAGTATTTCCATCAATTTATAGTCCTAGGAACGCTAAGATACGCCAGTCTTAGTCAGCTTTGGACCTTGCAAAAATTCCTAACTCTGTTTTATTCTTGAATTGTGTATTTGATCTTCGCTCTTCTTATAATATCAAAAAAATAAACATTTTCCATCAAACGGGTCATTGCAATATGTAAGGTTTAGGTAAAACTAATTTATTTTATTATAATTAAACATTTTCGCCCTGAGGAATGTCGTCAAAAAAATAAATACAAAATTTTGAAAATCGTTACTTTAGTCAAGTTTTTTTATTTAGTCAGACGTGGCCTGTTAATTAAAATTATATCCAATACAATTAAGTTACATATTGCCTGATCCGCTATCACAAAAAAAAAAACTTGAATAAATAAGTTGGGAAAACAGATAGGTAATGTTCGATTTTATGGGTCTTTCTCCATACAGACGCATTCCACTGTTCTCTTCGTGGATAATGCTGAAAATGTGCCTCTATCATTTTCTTTTTTCAAAAAGTTATTTCTTAAAGGATTATGACAATCCAAAAACCCGAAAAAAACAGCCTGGTTTTACCGCCATGTTCAGACGACTGTCAGACAAATTTGATAAGTTTTTAACAAAATAGAAAATAATAGAAGCATAGATATAGTCTTCTTCTAAATTTGATGTATTATATTTTTAGATCAGACCAGTTTAGAAGAAGAAAACAGCGGAATACAAATCGTCTATTGGTCAAGGTGTTTATAGGTAAAATCATATCATATCATACAAAAAAATATAATTCTTTAATAAAACAGGATACTAGTACGGATTAAAAACTGACCTGCCTACTGCGAAAACCTCTACAATATTATTTCCCACCGAGTTATTATTGAAATTAGATGTAATATTAAAAAATAAACGAACATCACACAAATATTATATTTGTGGAGCTACCCCAAAAGTTATGAATGATATCTCTAGGGATTATGTAGTGAACAGGGACAACCTTAGTTTTGGTTTATACATTGCATGCTTGGATTTTTTGTTTTGAATGTTTGCTTCATATAAACTCTAGATATAAAAAATGGCAGCTACGAGATCCAGCTGATAAGGCAAATATGAAGCAACGTTCTAGCAACATTCAGAACCGATTCTAAACTTAAATGGGCTTAAAATTATTGTTGAAACCAAAGTTTGGAAATACAAATGATGGAAATACTGCCCGTAGATGTTTTCAAAATCCTGAACTTAGTGGTAATTAATTATAACACTATACTCCGAACCTTAGCTTCCGGTTACGATACTATCATCGAAAAACTTAATTTAATCTTTTTATATAAACAGCCTAAGAGAGTTTCCCAAAACAAACACAGTTAGTCTGCCTGCAGTGTTAGATTAATAATACCCTACTTAAAATCCGATTCAAATTCCTAGACCCAATGTTGACATGTAGCTGCAGGACCTTTACTGCTGATGATTCGTCAGAAGACGAAGAAATAAGCGATAACGAGAATTAGTATAATTATTCAAGTTGTTAAAAAATCAACTGCAAAAATTTCGAGTATTGGTCATCATCTAAAAAGTCGCCCAAAAAACAATTTTTTTGAGCTTTGCTTTTCACACTTAAAAATAACTAAGCTAAAATCTGTTATATGTGGGGATGCGCCTACGGCGCGGCGCGAGGGCACCCTCCCCCCCTGTGGTCACTGCGATTCTTTCCTTTCTGCCAACTGCTTCCGTCCGACCGCTTAGTCGACCGATAACTGTCGTGAGATAAGGTTGTGTTGTGTTGAACCAGTTTGTTGAAGTGTTGTGTGTGTGTCGGTGTTTTTTAACGATACCCAGAGCACCCGCGAAAGGTACGTACCACTTATTAAGAGAACAGGAATTTATGCCCACAGATTCTCAACTTATCGAGAGTACGCTCTCTCGAATTAAAAAAGGACTGTTTTCTCTATCTGTTTTCATTAATTAAATAAACCATTAAAATAAGCTGTATAGTTCGACTTTTAATTGTATTCAGTAACTTGACAGTTCAACTGTCAGATTTCAGTTGTGTTAATCGTGTTATTTAAAAGTTTACTAGTTATTAAATTAAAAATAACACGTTTCAAATAAGTAAATTATTTTAGTTCATTCAATTGCGTCCATACTTACACCAACTATCTTATGGAAATCTGACAGTTCAACTGTCACGTTACTGAATACAATTGAAAGTCAACTTTATGTTTGCATAAAGAGCTTAGAAATGTCTGAGAAAAGTTTTGGAAAATAAAATATCAGCTGTTTAATTGAAAACACGAGCGGGGCATAAGTAAAACCTGCGCGGCCGGCCGGCCGACGCTCTCCGGATGACACCAGAGGGTGTTCTAATAGATAGGATAATAAACAAATTTAGAGCAGTGGTGGCCGAGTGGTAATGGCTTCGACTTACGAGTTATAGGTCGCGGGTTCAAACCCAGCCAGGTACATTACTTTGTGTAATTTATTTCATCACCACTGCTCTCAAAACGGTGAAGGAAAACATCGTGAGGAAACCGACATGTCCTAGAACCAAAAATTCGAAGACATGTGACATTCACCAACACGCATTGGGCCCGCGTGGTGGATTACGGCCCATTCCCTCTCCTAGAGAGGAGGCCTGAGTCCCAACAGTGGCAACATTATAAGGCCGACTATGCTAATCAACAAATTTATGCGTAGTGAAAATATTGATAAAACATTTTCTTTTTGTCATAAATTTTTACTTTGTATTCTAACAACTCCTCAAATTTCTTGCAGATAATTTTTAACACCTTGTACTAATACTAATTATATCTAATTTACTACGTTTTGTACACTTAGTTAATTATATGCAATTAGTAAATTTATGAGTTATTTTTATTGCTGAATATATCTAATTAACTAAATGATAGTTACTTACTTAGTTCATTAGATTAAGTACAAAAAATAGAGAGCTATCGCTAATTTTTACCTGCTAGACCGTTTTTGTGCAAATTGGTCATAGTTGTTAGTTTTCGTGCTATTTTCGTAATGTACAAGGTGAATATGAAAGTGTGCGTGGATGGCCAAATCCGAAACTACGAAGAATATCGAAGAACACTGAAAAGAGTCGCAAGCCCGATTTCGATGAAAACAAAATAACTAACACACACTAACAGCTTTTCAGCCACCCCTAAATTATCATGCTTGCAATGTTCATGTTCGCTTGATGACTAATTGAAAAATCGCGATAAAACAAATTGCTGGCGGATTATTGTGCATTCATCTATCAGCTAGTAATTGCCTGTTTTTTTTTTTTCATTTCTTTATTTTGATATGTAAAATGGTTAAATCAATTTTATTGTTAAAGTGGCCGAAGCGGTCGTGACTTGCGAAAGCCAGAGCACCCGTTTTCGGTGGTATTTTCACCACTCTGGGATAGTTATAAATATCATTCCTACAGTTCCGAGAGCCGAGATCTTTTTTTAAGAAATTTTCTCCTCTTTTCGAATTTTTCAATAAATTTCGAAAATATTGATCAGATTTGAGATATTTGCAAAAGATCCCTTCTTTCTTTTTTCAGTAAATTGTTTATAACTTTTTCATTCATATTTTTCCGAGACTGCTGAAAACGTTGACCAAAACAGCACATGTTGACTAGACTAAATTACCCTCAAAGAAACTTTCTTATTCCACACTGCCGATATCGTCGCCTATTGTACTTATGTGTTGTAATAAAAAAAAATGCTATAATTTTTTTAGAAAACTTTGCTGTTTCTCAACTAGTCTCTTCTCTGTTTACGCAGCAAGTCCGCTAAACATGGACAATATTGACGTAGACAATAGATCAGTGTACGTCGGCAACGTGGACTACGCAGCCACTCCTAAGGATCTGGAAGAGCACTTCCACGGATGTGGACCTATTAATAGGTATGTAAGAAGTTGCTCCTTCATCTATGAACACTTAGGGCGAAAACGGCTCGTCAGCTTCATCATTGCTTAGGGGCCGTCTCCACGAGCGAGAGTATCGCGACGATATTATCGTCGTAACACGAATTCCTATAATAAATCTATGAACGTGTCTCCACACAGCTATATAATCGCGGCGATTCGACGAGTGAAAAAACGTCAACTCGCCGCGATTCTCTCGCTCTTGGAGACGGCCCTAGGAATATTGATGCTGACATCTCTTGACAACTCAGTTGATGAGATGAGATGTGCTGATTGTGCTCAGTTGGTAAATTTAGTCCTTAGCGTCTAAATAAACAGACTGGCTGCATTACAACTGCACTCTAAGTGCAAAAAGCAGTTTGGATGTCGTTTGTGTGCGAGTTTTTTACGTGTTATCGTGTTAGCGTAAACTTTAATTTGTATTTAAACTGAATAAGCGCCGTCTGGCGACAATAACGGTAGTAAAATCTTTTTTTTTCATACAATTTGACATAGCCAACATTTACGTTAACGCAATCAAGTACGTTAAGAAAGTTGCACTAAGCCCTCAGTTGACCATATATGCCAAACGAAATTTAACACACAGTATGTGCATTGTCCACTTTTGTCCAGGCGATTTGCGCGGTCACTGTGGATTAGATCACGGGTCTGAAATAGCTAGTAAATAACAAAATAAAACCAAAATTTTCCTGAAATCTTAGTGTATCATCATAGTGGTACATCGAATATGATTTATATTAATTCAATATCATGCTACCTTACAGGGTTACAATTTTAAGTAATAAGTTCGACGGCCACCCAAAGGGATTCGCCTACATAGAGTTTGGCGACATAGACAGTGTACAGACTGCAATGGCAATGAACGAATCATTATTTAAAGGGCGTCAAATTAAGGTAAGCTTTTGAATTATTTTTTAGAAGAATTCTAACTTGGCGGTGGAGGTGGAGTCCTAATGCGTTTGAAAGGGGAAATACCATACTTCTTAATTAAACTTCAAAAATTGTGGCAACAGCTGTTTTACCTACTTGATACTGTTTTGTTTGTTTTACTTGTTACTGCTGTAATGTAAAGGTCTGTAACTTGCACAAAGTATGCAAATAGTTTACAAATTGTTAGGCCGTTATGCACTTGCCTATAGATTGCTCAAAATTATTCGAGTAACTAGTTTGTTATAACAAGTTCTAATTCGTACAAGACTGCTTCTTGCATACTTTAGTGCAAATGACAGGTACGTGTACTACGGCCTATAGTGTTTAATTATTATACCAGAACTTTATCCTCAAAGCAGCATAATCAATTGAGTTAGGTATGATCCTCATTTAGCTCGTACTAGAATAGCATGACGTTGTGTGTGCAGGTGATGCCGAAGCGCACCAACAAGCCGGGCTTGTCCACCACCAACCGGCCGTCGTGCACCATGCGGGGCCGCGGGCGCTCGTTCCGCGGCGGTTTCTCGCCCTACTACTCTGGCTACCGGCCGGTGCGCCGCGGCGGGTACAATCCATATGTATACATAAACAAAACTGCCTCAAAGTGCTGTAGTTAACGATCTTTGTACAAAAATTGTTGTTTAAATTGTCTCTGTATGAGCTTTGGATATAAACTTCTCTTTAGTTTATTATAATTCATCATCATCATCATCATCATCATATCAGCCGAAAGACGTCCACTGCTGGACATAGGCCTGCCCCAAGCGTCGCCACAACGACCGGTCCTGTGCGTCTCGCATCCATCGGCTACCCGCGACCTTCACCAGGTCATCGGTCCACCTTGTGGTTGGCCTTCCAACGTTACGTCTTCCGTTACGCGGTCGCCACTCCAGAACTTTTCGGCCCCATCGACCATCTGTTCTGCGAGCAATGTGCCCTGCCCACTGCCACTTTAGTTTGGCGATCCTTCGGGCTATGTCGGTAACCTTGGTTCTCTTGCGGATATCATCATTCCTGATTCGATCACGCAAGGAAACTCCAAGCATTGCCCTCTCCATTGCCCTTTGAGTGACTTTGAGCCTTCTGATGAGGCCCATTGTAAGCGACCACGTTTCAGTTCCGTATGTCATCACTGAGACCCACCCTTTCGGAAGCTCTACTGAGGTCATCGAGCATTGTACTGAGGTCCTCCGTAGTCTCAGTTTCTCCGTAGTCAGAGTTTCGGAGAAATGACGTCTCCCTGCCTCACACCCCGCTGCAGGAGGATAGGTTTCGAGGTCTGATCCTGAAGTCCACTCCATTTCGATGGTTTAAGGAAATTGAAAGCCAGTTTTCATAAGTATCTCCCCGAACATTAAGTTAGTTAGCCCTGCATTGTCTCACTAGGTGAATTAGGATGGGTAAATTGCAGTATGTATCACCTACCTACCTAGATCTATTTAGTTTATTTTTTTAATTTAGTTCAATTAATCTGTTAAATTTAATTAAGTTCAACATTGATGAAGCTTTTTATTATTTTGTTTTTTGTAAGTTACGACAACGTTTTGTGTGCACGCAGAGTTTACCTGTAAGTGATTGTTACACTTTGTTCTGATTTGTTGCTTTTGTTTCATTTGTATATACCAGTGTATACAATTGTTGGTGAACCAATAAATAAAATAAATAAGTCGGACTGACATGGTGGCGTTTTTGTATAAACCTTTCAACACCTCGATGTACCGATAGTCGATCTGGCACCGTTGGAGAGACTGCAGCACAGTCCAAGTCTCGATCGAATCAAAGGCTTTCTCGTAGTCCACAAACGCTAAGCAGAGGGGCAGATTATACTCTTCGGTCTTCTGTATAACCTGACGGAGCGTATGTATGTGGTCTACGGTGCTGAAGCCTTTTCGGAATCCGGCTTGTTCGGGAGGCTGGAAGTCGTCAAACCTGCGTGCGAGACTTTTTATAATTATGATATTTTAATTATACGATCTCAAAATGTCCCTCGAAGGCCAACAGAACATTAATATCATGCTATAGTTTGTAAAAGCCGGTGTTCCAGTATTTTTTTTTTTTTTAATAATATAACGTTTATTTCTCCTCACATAATGCATACACTGATGACACCTTTAATCAAATTTGACGGACCAGAATATGTGAGGAGCTGGTGTCTGAAGTAGGTTAAACCCTGTATTACAGATCACCAGGTCCCCACCCACACATTTGTAGATTCACATTTTTATTTGATAAGACGTAGTACGAGTTACATATATTGCTGTCAGAGGATTTTTTTTTTGTTTTCTTTTTTTTACTACTATTGTAATCAAACCTTGTGTTTTAGTGTAAAAAGTGTGTTTGTGTGAGTGTTTGTGAGTGTGTGTGTGTGTATGTGTGTTATCCCTGTTTTAAATTGTTTAACAAGCTTTCTGTTTCTTTATAGTCAAGGTCAAGCAGCCATTCCTTGACCAACTTTTTACATTTAACCTTTGTAAGCGAGTAAATTGACAAAATACTATTTAATTTATTATAGAGATTACTGCTTTGATAGCAATAGAAGCGGTGGGAGAAGCTTGTATGAAATGCTTGCGTTTCGCAAACCCTATTTTTCCTACAAGTATTAGTGTTTTTTTCCGGTTCATAGTTTATTTGGGAATGTTTTCTAATAACAGTATTTAAGATGAACAGTTGTCGGACAGTTAACACTTTCGGTAGCTTGTAAAGATCAGACGTGGGGTAAAAAAATGGTAGAAAATTAGCTACTTTTAGAATAGCTCTTTGAGCTCTTTCAATTTTAAGAAAGTGTGTTTTAGTAGCACCTCCCCACGAGGTGACACAGTATGATAATAGTGATTGTGACAATGCTAGATACACAGATTTGATCAGCTGTACATCCGCCACATGTCGCAAACTCTTAAAAAATACAATAAGTTTGCGTGTTCTGGCTGCAATCATGTCTATATGAGTGTGAAAATTTTACTTATCATCGATAATAATGCCCAAGTATTTGATTGAGGAAGTTTGTTGTAATCTAGGGCAAGTACACGCATGGTTAGTAAAGTCATCGCACGAGTGTGATATAATGTTAGTAGAGAGGACATTAGTAACTGGATTTTTTAAGGAAAATGCCATGTATTTTGTTTTTTCTACATTGAGTGTCAGGAAGTTTTCACCAAGCCACATATTTACAGTATTAAAGCCTTGTTGGGCATGGAGGAATACTTCTTCCCAAGTGTCTCCGCAGAACAGTAGGGCTGTGTCATCAGCGAACGTTACAATTTTAGCCTTAGGGAGTATTAGTTGGCAAAGGTCGTTTATATATGCCGGAAACAATGTGGGACCCAGTATGCTACCCTGCGGTACACCAAAGTGTACCGGAGTCTCATCGCTACTGACATTATTAATTTGGACACATTGTGTTCTGTTTGTCAAATAATTTTCAAACAGTTTCAGCTGGAGGCCCCTGATTCCCAGATGTTCCAGCTTTCTGATTAGGATGGGGACAGAGACTGTGTCAAATGCCTTGGCTAGATCTAAAAATATGGCAATTATTTTCTTTTTGTTATCAATATTTATGGCAATAAAGTTTGTTAATTCATGAACTGCATCTGCGGTAGATTTTTTCGATCGAAAACCAAATTGTGATGGGGATAATAAATTATAATCTTCAAGAAATTTTACTAATCTCTTATTAATGAGACGTTCTAAGACTTTTGATACTGATGGGAGAATTGAAATAGGCCTATAGTTATTGACACAGCCTCTGTCACCGGTCTTATGAATCGGGTGGATTCTGGACTTTTTTAATGCTGTTGGGAACACTCCGGTTGCGAAGCATAAGTTACAAATATAGGTCAAAGGTGCACTTAGAATATCACTATTTGCTTTTAGAATAGCAGCTGGAATCATATCCAGGCCTACAGCGCTGTCACTTTTCAGACTTGATATAATTGATTGAATTTCCTGAACGTCCGTAGGTAGGATGACGAATGATTTGGTATTTGATTTTAATTCTAAAAGTTTTGATTGAATATGCGTTGTTCTTATGTTATTAGCCAATTGTTTCCCTATGTTAGCAAAGAAATGATTAACATCGTTTATAGCCTGCAGCGGGTTATGAGTACTTATGAGTTCGGATGCACTTTCCTTTGGTTTCACAGTGTACGTCATTTCTTTAATCGCTTTCCAAAGTTTTTTATTATCTTTGCTAGCATTTTGTAGCTGTTGTTTTTCATAATTTCTTTTCAATCTCTTCAGTATTGAGCAACAAAAGTTCCTATACCTCTTATATGTTATGAGTAGTATGCTATTGTTCGGATCCTTTTTTAATTTTTTGTGTAGATTATCTCGGTTTCTAAGACATCTCAAAATCCCTGTTGTTATCCATGGTTTTAATATTCTCTTTCTACTTGGCGTTTTAAATTCTTTAGAATTGGACAATATTAATGTACGAAGAGAACTTAGAAAATATTCAGTGGCATCATTAACATCAGTTTTGTTGTACAGTGGGCTAAAATCTGTGTTTTTCATATCATTATTAAAGTTAATGTAATCAATACGAGATATGATTTTAGCCGGTTTCAAATTCTGATTTGCTGTTAAGTAAAGAGCCACGCTGTTCTGATCAGTAAGGGTTGTCTGGAGGATAAGGCAGTGAGCAGCTAGCCTTGTTTTTAGTAATATATGATCAAGGCATGTTTTATTGTGAGTTGGATGTAGATAGCCCGGCAAAATACCATGATATGCTAGCATGTCTAGATAAAGATTTGAATTTCTGTTCGAAGTGTTTTCACTAATATCTATATTAATGTCGCCAACTATAGCAATATTTTGTGTATATAATAACCTTGTTGGCAATTATATTTTTGAGCCGTTTGGGGTTGAAACTCTTGGACCGTGGGGTCCGAGTGCTCATGCCTTATTTAAAGATCTATCTAAACGCTTAGTTGACACTTCGCGTGACCCAAGGGCTGGCTTTTACCTCGGACAGAGGATAAGCATTGCCATACAACGTGGCAATGCCGCCAGTCTTTTGGGCTCACTTCCGGTGGACAGCGATGCGGACGAATTTTTTGACGCCTTATCTTAGTTAGGATATTTTATTTTAAGTGTATATATTTAGTACTTTAATGCTGTGCCTTTATTATAATATTCAAACAAAAAAAAAATATTTTGTGTTGATGAATACTTTAACAGGACATTGTTCAGTGATTCTATAGAGATGCTGACATTTTTATAGCCTGGAGGACGATAAATTGCTATCACTACAATATTGTTATTTGGTTTAATGACCATACAATTTGCTTCTGATATTATTGGTTCTTCTATATGTACAGATAACTTTTGAATATAATAAACGACAACACCTTCATTTTGGGTGAGGTTATTAGTAGTGAATGAATAATTATAGCCGTTTATAGTAGGTATATTGTGAGTAGATGGTAACCAACATTCGGTCAATACTATGTAGTCCCAGCTCACTTTGCTACTGATGAGTATGGGTAGTAAACCATCAATGTTTCGGTTAATACTTCTTATATTTTGTTGCAATAATTTCAGATTTCTATTAGGTTCTGAGAGGAAAGTACTACATTCGTCAGTGTTACAGACATTGGATTTAGCTATCTTGAAGGCATCAATTTCTTATGTTTTATTGTTCTGTAAAATGCAAATATAACAAAAGTATATAAATAAATATAATTCAAGATAAATAAATTCAATTGTTTTACTTAAGATTACTTCCTGTCATTTAAATAATACATCCCTGAAGAAAATATTTTATTTGTGTTATTTAGCCTATCAACTTAAGGGGCTACATTTAGTATAAGGCCGTCTTTCGTTTTAGCGTATCTTGTTAGGTACCTGGAACAGGGATGTGAGGTTACGGTACATGCTTTTTGACTATATGATCTAGTATTCAACTGAAGGAATACACGATACGAAGTAATTTTCTCGATAGAAAAAAAATCACAAAGTTCGAAATATCTTTTTACTTTTTTTAGTTACAAGTCGCAATGCTTTTGATCCTATGAAAATTACTTTAAAGCATGTAAAGTAGCCTTATCGAGGTTTCAACTGAACAGATTTCCATTTAATAATACTTTTATGTTATCATATCAGAAAATTTATTTTGAGGCCCAAAAACCACTAACAGTTTTAGTTTATTTTTAACTATCGGTTTAACTTTGACTAGAGTACATACCTGGCTTTATCTAGGCTTATTCTAGGTCTGGATAGGGGTTGATGACTTGTCTGTAAAGCCTCCGAAATTCCCCGTCGAACGGGGTGGAAATCAACCCTTCAACCCTGCCCACTTAGGGGTTTGTTGCATTTATCTATCGAAACTATTTACAAGTTTGAACTTGTTAACTATTAAGGGTTGACTTCCCGAAAAACTGTGCCCTTAAGGCTGTTGGGCTATATGTCTTACGGTAGGTGCATCATCCCTCTACCCAGATACACATCTTACAAAGCCACCCCTCTAAGGGTGGAAGTACTATGAGATCAGAAGCCCGGAAGGGGAAGAAATCGGTGTTTTTATATTTTCCTAATTTATGGCTTTATGCCTTAACTGACCATACAGATGTATACATATTTGGATAGGGCTTAGTGCCAGCTCTTAAATGCCTATTGTCTGAAACCTAAATATCTAGATTTTCTGTATGTTTAGTACTCAAAAGGTAGTAGGGTGGACAGACAAACCACCATTCACAGACACCTCTGTGAATGGTGGTTTGTCTATCCACCCTACTACCTTTTGAGTAGCTGTCCAGTGTCGGAATGTGTGAAATGTCTGACACCTGTGTACCTCCTTTACCTTTGACTTTTACCAGATACCTTTTTAGGGTTTACCAGGAATGTGTGTAACCCTACCTAACTATATTCAGCTAAATAAGTTCCCCAAGAACGTCTTACGCGCCTGGGGAAAACGACAACAAATAATGAATTTAATTTTCGATTACAAAAGTATCTAAACTATAACTTATCATATGTTTTACATAAGCTCGTATATATGCGAGTTATATAATACTATTTGACGGTACCGTCGCGAACAATTTTTCTATCCGCGCTAACTATACAATGATGTATAAAATTGGTACGAAATGAAACAGCAAAACTAAATTAAGTACAACATCGTTGGGAGTTTCTACCTGAATTCGACAATGGACTCTTTTTCCAGGAAATGAATAGCAACGGCTTGAAGAAAATAACGTCTCGAAGTCATCACCTTTACTTGTATGTACGTACTGGATCCTCTAATGTATCTCTATCTCACAAAGCAATATTGGGTAAACATTTTATTTTCTATTATGGAGTGTGTGTTTATACAGCATTAATCTCACATTTTACTTTAAGACACACGCTAAAGTAAATAATAATATAATAAATATTGTGTCAAGAAACTTACAGATAAGTACAAGGTTTATAGTAGTATAGAACTTATAGTAAAAATTTTAAATTACATAAATAAATGGACTGTTTGGTAGAAGAGAACTAGCCAGGTGTTATATGAAAAAGATCTGTACGCAAAATGATGAGCCCTGCCTTTTAAACTAGGGAAACCCTGTATCTTAAGAGACAGTGAGCAGCCATTATAACATGAACATGTGAGATAATGTTAGCTGCCAAACTCTTCCCCACATTAGTGAAGAATTTGCACACATCATTAATGGAGGATTTGGGATCATCTGATATTTGCAAGAGTACTGGGCTGGTTTTTAATTTACTTGTGTTACTTATTTTCTTTATTGTTTTCCAAAGGGCTTCAGGGCTATTTTTTGCTTTTTCAAGTTCATTTTTATCGTAGACAGTCTTTAATTTATGTAGTAGTTCATTGCAAAAATTACCATAGCGCTTATACGTGGTTTGAATATCAAATTCTCAGGTTCCTTGTATGATTTAGCGTGAAGCTTGTCCCGATTTAAGATACACCTCAAAAGGCCAGGGGTAATCCAGGCCTTTATAGTTCGTTTTTTCCTTGGGATTCTAGTTTTAATTGTGCGTTTGCAAATAAGAGACGTTAATGTTGAGATGAAAGCGTTCATGGATGTGTTTGGATCGTCAGATTTATAGAGGAAAGAAAAATATATTTTTTCTAGTTCTGACTTAATTTCATCGTAATTTATGGAAGTAGAGAAGTGACCTGTTGTTCGTTTGGGAATTGTGTTCGCGATACTAAGTAGAATTGGTTTGTGATCCGTAATATGAGAGTCTAAAACTAATGTGTTGCCGTAGGTTAGTTTTTACGAAAGCATGGTCTACGCAATTATCGAGTTTGGTAGGAAGCAAATGTGTTTGGAGGAGTCCATGAGATATATTGAGCATGATAGTCAACGCTTCGGTCACTTCTACTATTCGGCTTTATGTCAATATTTAAGTCATCAACGAGGGCTATGTTCCGCCATGAGGAAAGTTTGCCGTAGACATTTTTTAAACTTTCTACAAAGTTACCAAAACTTTCCCTAGAATTGTGTGATGGAGAACGATATACCGCAACAATAGCTATTTTTTGTCTATTTAACAAACGAGACAGTGGCCAAAACTGAGACTTGGAGGTCTTGCTTCGTGTAGATAACAATGTCGTCGTTCTGATTGGAGTTTACTGCTGTTAAATGTGATTGAAAACCATGCAGAACAGGCAGATTAACAACCTTACTGAGCCGAAATTCAGTCAAAATAATGACTTCAAAAGATATATTTGAAGCAGCACCTGCAGCTGATCGAAGTTTTTGTTAATACTACGTATATTTAAATGTAGAAATGTAAGGTTACTATCCCTTACCTCAAATTCTGTTAATTTTACTCCTACGGTTTCGCCGAGGTTGCAAACTGTTTTAACAAGACTAGCACTGGACGCAGAGTTGGATTGTGGAATATTTCGGATCTCGACGCCAGATGACCTAGACTTTTGCTGCACATCCGCTGAATTTTTCTTGCCAAATTTTCTATATGCTGTCTTTGTTCTTGGCGGACTTTCCTATGATCAGTAATTTCTTTCTTGAACTCTTCGAATTGTTTATTAATGAAAGAGATTGATTGAACAATATCTTCATTGGAATTACGAATTTCTGCGTATGAGGCCTGAATCTGAGTGTAAATTAGAGATCGAAGATTCTGTTCTTCCTTCCATGCTTGAAGCGTATCCTGAAGTTGTCACGAGCATGGAAGCGCTACACTTTGTGGCAAGTAATCGCGTGGCGAGGTCGTTTAAATCTATTCGTGTTTTCATTTTCACTCCTGAGGATTGCTGAGTTTATATCAGGCTCTGATTGAGTTTGGATCGGAGTTGAGGTCGGTGTTCGATTAATGGGAGTTTTCAGTGGAGTTCTTTGTACTCCGGACATGTTAATTCGAGTTATAGAATAACGAATAACCACTAAAACTCAATCAGGAAAAAATAAATCCAATGCGACGGTTATATTTTGTTGTATTGAGCGAGCTTGCAGCCGATGCGAAGTTCGTAGGCGATGCGACGCTCGTAGCCGATAGCTCGTAGCAACCGTAGGCGTAGTAACGTAGCGGTGACGTCAGCGCACGTAGCAGATCGCTGTTTTGGTACAGCCGGCAATCGCTCTGGTGGCGCGTAGGCAACACGCTCGGGCCTCGGAATCACAGGACACCGGTTCGACTCCAACGAATCACGGCACTTGAAATACGTCAAACATCAATGTGTTAATGTCAAAGGCAACAAGCCAAGGAACGATATGGAGTCGCGTTTGAATTGTAAAAATATGTGTTAAGTTAATACTAGCTATTTACCCCTACTTCTCTGCGTGGGTTTTAGAAGTTCCAGAAATAAATGAAAAATATGTAATCCTACTAATGTTATAAATCTTAAACAACATTATGTTGTAATAGTTGTTAGTACAATTTTAATTCATCATAATTCTGGCCTCCTGATGTTTTATGACTCTTACCCCTCATCATTCCAGCCTTACTTCATCTCGTGCCACAGACATATTTTTGTAAAAATAAAATGTTAACAAGTTCAATTTTATTGACAATGACGTCATTTCAAAGCCTTAAGTTCGTTATATAGTATTTTCAACTTCTCATTACATATATCGCGTATAAAACAGTAGGTATGTAAATCAAGTGTTGATAGCCTTCTCATTACGTCAGCGAAAAAATTTTGTTCTTTTACTATTGATAGGCACGCGTTTGACCACTATCTCACCTGATTGTAAGCGATGATGTGGTCGAAGATGGAGCACACTTGCCTATATACATTATTTGTTAAATTTAACCGTCCACATTTGTTTACAATGATTATTTTCTTTCGCTTTTACGACTATATAAATTTCAAGCATCAAAATAAGGTTAACATTTTTCCCCCTTTACAACCTGTCAAAAGTTTTGGGTAGGTATAGTTTACGAAGACAAATTATCCTACAGCCCCGGATTTGGAATGCCGGATATAATAGCAGTGGCGCTCATGTATACCTCCGATAGAACTTTACTGAAAGGGTCATTCCATCTCATTTAGGTTCTAATATTGGTTAACCAGGTATTGAACTAAACTAATATGATTAAGAGTTAAAAATATATGTTTATAGGACGTACGATTTTTCGTCAGTGACACAAAACCATCTCCTACAAAATAATAAAATCTTATCTATCTATCTCCGGAAAATGCTCGGTTTCTGTGGAAAAGGCTACGTGAGTAAAGCCACGCGAAAAAACAAGTTGACTAGGTACTTAACATTTCATTCGTTTTCATAATATAGGTACATATTATTTCAATTATGATTAAATGATTTTTATACAACTGGTCTACTCCATACTTTCTGTATACCTACTTAAAAGTCTCTAGTGCTATCTCTTTCGCACAAATATGGCCATGTTCTTAAATAGTCAATTGAATTAGTAGTTTTCACAATAATTTGGAGCCATACATAACATGATATATTTTACCAACGACTGTAAAAAATAAATATTAAATACGTAATTATTTTTCTGCATACCAACAATATTTTATTTTATTGTATTTTATCTACTTTTTTTTTCTTTTTTATTTGTGATGGGTTTGCTCTTGACTCTAGTCTAGGTCAGAGATGACAGAGACAAAGTCTACGATGGAGCGAGCTTACCCAGAAGGAGCCTGTTCACTATAACTTTGAAGAGATTAGGGTTGTAAGCGTTTGGACACACAGACGCAGGCAGACGTCTAAAATCACTGTTTATAAGAGTGTTGATTTGTGTTAACATGTTGACAGAAGAAGTTTATGAAATTTGCGTGCGAGCAACACTGAATCAGTTGGCGGTTTGAATTAATTTGATGTTGTGGCAATAGGTTTGATGTTAAGAATAAATAAAGGGTATTATTGTAGCCATTGTGAGTGCTGCAGAGGATGATAGAAATGCTAGTACCTACTTCGCTGGTTAACTCGCAATATGACGTGTATAAGCCTACGCGGCTCCCGGACCGCGCCGCCTCGCGTCCTTCGTGTGGACAGCGTCATTGTGAAAAGCTAAATATAAGATGGCAGCCGTCTTAAAGTTATAACCTGTAAGCCTTTTAGGTATCCCACAACGGCTCTCTACACAGAATATAAAGTCCATACGGTGAGACAGCTCTTTGTGCTCGGCACTATTCTACGTAAACATCCTTCAGTGGTATATGAGCCGAATGCTACCAAAAAACGCAGATACTACATTGTTTGTCCTACCCACAGATGTAGAACAAACCTTGCACGGCGCTATTATAGTATACTGTCAAATCACCTATACAATAAGGTGAATAAACTTTGCGACATTGTTTCCTTCTGTCGAAATGGATGTAAGACCACTGTTTCTAAGTGGCTCTTCACACTTAATTATAATAAGACTGAAGATCTGATAAATATATCGAACAGGTAAAGTAAAAAATCAAATAAAAAAAACACTTAATTGCGTACCTACTCTAACGACTCATTATATTATATACACTTACATATCAAACATATATAGACTTACATAACAAACACACCATCACACTCATCCTATCATACATGAGGCTACATCTTAGTAAATATGTACTTGATTTTTTGTAATATACTGTGCTCGTCCTACAACTTGTTATGTACTTAAACTGTAACCGAGAACGCCGGTACCCTAAACACAATTTTAATCTTACACTGGGTACCGGAGTTAAACGTAAAGACCTTTTATTGTTGTTTTAAAACTGTTTAATGTCTAATTTGTGTTTTGTACAACCTATCGAAAACAAAATATTTTGTTATTATTCCATTTATTAAATTAAATACATATAAATTTACATTTTTAAATATTTCTATACAAAAACAAAAAAAAAACATTTAAAAATATAAAAAATAGTAGCCCACCGGTATCGGGAACAAGGTCCAAGTTACCGGTGGTCAGGGCTCCCGAGAGAGAAACCTCCTCACTATACGCGCCGTGTCCAGGAGTACTGCTTTCTGGATCAAGCCCTTGATCCAGCTGCCCAACGAGAGCCTCTTGAGATGTTGGTCGAGGCTCTTGGCAATTATGCCATTGGCCGTCACGACTATCGGCACAATGACTGCTGTGTTCACATCCCACCAGTGGCGGTACCTTCATATGTATAAGCCCAAAAGCCCGGCATGCCTTACTAAAATGCTCGATAGAGAATCAATATCAAACCCGAACTATTTAAAAGTTCGCGCGCTTAATTCTTATCAAAATAACACAAAGTATTACTGCCACATTACTACATTACTACACATCGCGATTGTTCGCGCGCAGAGTTTCGCATTTGCAGCATCTACATATAGCTATCTCGCTTACACGTACCGGCATTACCGGGCTTTCAAATACTATCTCCGTCACTTTCGCACTTATAGCGATGTGCCGTATAACTAGTTCTAAACCTTGTGCGTCTACAAATCGATCAGTATGTACGATTAAGCCGTGCATGCGTATGAAGTTGCACGCGTATGCGTGACCTTGTCACCTTGCCAACTCTGCAGTGTTGCCGTTTTAGCGACGTTGTGAGATCTTGGAGATTTTTAACGAGTTTGGGGACTTTTTTTAAGATTTAGCAACAATAGAAACTAGCGACTTTTTAAAATAACGAAATTAAATATTTAAGCAATATCTTAAAAATAAAAAATTTGCGACATCTAGCTAGATTTTTCATATACCTGGCGACTTTTTTTGCCTAAATGACAACACTGCAACTCTGTGTAAGTAGTTCTTGACACCCGAGTGCAATTCACTTCAGTTTCATTTGCTTGAGAGTTGAAAAGTTATGTTGTTAAAGTTTTTTGTGTGTTTTCTTAGATTTTCTCAGTGATACAATTGTTTTGGTGACTTACCTACAACAATGGAGGTAATTGTACCTTGTGAGGATTTAAAATGCGTTCAAGTTTTGATTGGCGGAGGTAAAATCTTTAAACTTTGCTCAGAAAAAACAGTTAATTTCTTCATTAAAACCGACGCCTAATCTGTGTTTTTCTCAGACTAGTAAATCGCATAAACGGAAATTTAATAGATCAGTGTATAAAACTAGTTGGATTGTTGTCTGTTCGCACACTAATAAGTTATATTGCTGGTGTTGCATATTTTTTTCGAATGAAGATTCCGTTTGGAATACATCTGGTTATAATGATTGAAATAACATATCTGGCGCCATTAAAAGGCACGCAAATTCCCATAAACACCTGTGTGCAATGGTTTCTTTCGGTAATTTTGGTAAACAACGAATTGAGACATCTATATCAGTTTATGAGAAAATTGCGATGATACATACGAAGGCACCTACATACTCAGTCGAAAACTGAACTTTCTTATTTTGAAATCGGTTAAAATTTTATTGGGCTTGCCTTATTTTGAAACCCTAGGCACGCCACTGCATCCCACATGTCGACAACCTCGCGAGCCAAGTCAAGATACTTCGTTTGTTTATCTTTCTCAGACTTCACGAGGTTCTCGTCATGAGGGACTGCTATATCAACAATCATTGCGCGACGCTCTAGTCGGTCTATCACCACTATATCAGGCTTATTGGCAATAATAGTCCTGTCAGTGATAATAGACCGATCCCAATACAATGTACAATTGCCACTTTCGAGAACTGGGTCGGGCACATACCTATAGTACGGTACTTCCGATTCCACAAGATTGTATTTAAGAGCAAGTTGCTGGTGGATAATCCTGGCTACAAGGTTATGCCTGTGCAAATAGTCTCCGTTAGCCAGACTAGAACAACCGGAAATAATGTGGCGGATGGATTCCCGGGGCCGGTGACATGCCCGACATATGTCAACCGTGCCGTCCTTCACAATGTATTTCCGGTAGTTGTTCGTCATCATAACTTCGTTCATAATTGCATAGACAAAACCTTCGGTTTCCCCGAATAGGTCACCAAAACGCAGCCAGGCTATCCTCGGGCGCAACTTGTGCTAAGTTAATATGGGCAGGTTGCGTTCCGAAAACCCATACAAGCATCCTCGAGAGACGCTCGAACTCACACAACGAATTCGTGCTAAGTTAATATAGGCTTATTCGCTGCAGATGCACTGGACGGTAGTACTCACAATACACGACCGTTTACACACACACAAGACGGCTCTGCGGTCCGGATCGTGATCGGCTAGCTCTGAGAGCGAGACGGACGGGAGCCACACACCTATCTGCAGGTATGTCAACAAAGTCGGCACCCTCGTCGCTGGTCGTCCTCGCTGGGCCTCCCCCAGGCAACTGGGGGTCTCACCCGGTGGGGCCTGACCGCCGTAGGCGCCGCGAAGAGGCGGCACTGCACTGAGCACAGTGTCGCGACGTGCCTGCAGTAAAACTGCGCAGTTACACAACAGGCGTGCGTCTTATAGCTAAGATTTTTCTGCCAGGCGCACGCCAAACAAGCTACGCCAACAGATGGCACCACAGGGACCGGTCCGCCGTCGCGGGCCGAGGTACCTACGCCACCGCGGTCAGTGGTCAAGTGTTAAATCAAGCCGAGCCTGTCCGTGCGCGTCCTTCACATGCTTATTCCAGCCCGTTATGTATCGCTTTTTGCGCTGTATTCCCTTATTACAACTCATGATTGCACCCTCACAGAGAATACGCACAATTTCCGCATACATACCGTCTAAAATTGTTTTATGTTCCTTAATTTTACATCTATCATGACTACATTCTGTAAATTCTATGGGAAAGTCTAAATTTTTAAGAGATCATTACAATAGTTGCTATATAACTCAGTCTGCCGTAAGTCCCTGCCTCCCATGTCACTTTGTTATATTTATGTAGTCAAGGTGTAATTTTCGGCTTTAATAAGTTGAGATCACATTTTTCTATTAGAGGAAAATAGTCCGACCAAGACACGTCGTACAGCACACTAGCGTCTCAAATAGTGTCCCACGCCGCGTCCGTCACTTAGTCACTTATACGCAGTGGTCTAACCAACTAGTAGAACCATGTGCATCACGCCGAGCAAGCTCACGTCAGCGCATCGCCACTGCACTTCAGACGAAAAACTCACTAGTTCTTTACCGAATAAACCATTTGGTTGAGCATTAAAATCCCCCAGAATATAGACCGCGTCCACACCACTACTTTCTATGATTGCGTGAATCTCACTTAGACATTCAACAAATTCACCGAGATTGTCCATCGACTCTGTCGGCAACCGAGAACACTAAAAGGGATTTACCTCCTACTGTTATTTTGATAGCTACAAGACGCACACTTTTGCACAGCCGCTCTTTTGTAGGCGCTCTTTCGCCACAATATAGTAAAACAAAAACAGATTCTTTATTTTAATATCAATGATATTATTACATTGATAATGATGTTGTTTTTATTTTAAATTTTTATTGGTCAATAGCTAATAAATAAGTAGTTTTAAGAGTACAAAGTTAATTCAGTTGTTTTATTATCTGCTAAACTATTGTGTACACACCTGAACGAAACTATTATACACAACAACGATACCTACTATACTGGAAATTTTAGAGCGTTAGCTCTGTGGCGCCTTTTTATAGCCATTCAAACTTGGTCGGATTATCCATGTTTTGTGGTGGTTCTGGTATTTTTATTAATATCTCTTTAATTATTCAGTGTAATGAGCTGAAATTTAACATGTGAATAGTTGCATTAATACACTAAATATTGGAGTATGTTTTATTTTGCTTTTCTTTTAAATAGTCCTACAATCGGATGACATAAAACATAGTGGTCCGGTCGTAGTAAATTATGCCATTGCTCAGTAATTACAAAGAGCACATCATTGAAACTTGGCAGGACATTGTAGACCCTTACAAGATACAAATAAACGTCATAAGTTAGGCTCTAGAGTTCCTATTTTAAATACTAGGACCTAATAACCTTATTTTACTATGACGAATATATCTTCTAAACGGTATGTTTTTTTTTTCAAATTCTGTTTTCGCAAACATTAAACACAAATTCGAAGCAACGTGCGTAAAAAAATACAACTCTCCGCTAAACCGTTTTATATGATTTTCATCAAATAGCCAAACGTCAGCGCAGCGGAAACTTGAATATCTCCGCAGTTTCATGACACACAAATTTCATTTTAACATAGGTACACATTTACACACAAATACACACTAATTATTTTATGTATTCTTAGGGTTCCGAAAAAAAAAGGAACCCTTATAGGATCACTCTGGTGTCTGTCTGTCTGTCTGTCCGTCTGTCACAGCCAGTTTTCTCCGGATCCACTGGACCGATTCTGTTTAAATTTGGTACACATATAGACTTCTATGACCCTAACACGGACGCGTTACGTAAATCATTAAATTTTTAGTATCGGGGTCACTTTTGGGGGTCAAACTAGAAAATTAAAAAAAAAAGTTTTTTGAACAATACCGTGTGACATATCAAACGAAAGGGCTTACTGTGAGGGTTTTAATTATATTTTTTTCATAATTTTAAAATAAATGGTTTTGAAGTTATTCAAGAAATCTCCGAAACTGCTGAGCCTAAAATTACCAAAAGATTACAGGAAAACCTATAAGAAGTCTGTAGTGTACAAGTAACATGTATAAAAAAAAATTCGTTCGGAACCCTTTGCACGCGAGTCCGACTTGCACTTGGCCAGTTTTTTTCTTGTACGTCCATAGGAAAAAAAAAGTTCTTGTTGAATAACTCCCTAATGGTTGGATGCACAAATTCGTACTTACCATACACAATTACAGGACGTCATACACTAAATATCTGCTAAACTGAAATGAAGAAAAACGACACTTTTCCGATGGGACTACGCACACCATTTGACAGCAGAACTACCACATATAATGTACTCTGTGACTACCTTTAAACTTGTCGCTTATCATGGCGAACACCATAGAGATAGAAAATATATGGAGATGCCGCAACATTCTATATCTACCTTTGCTTATACAAATATGGGTGAAATACGAAACAGACTGTGAAATATCGTTTTGTTTCACTCTTTCTAATGTGGTAATCGTATTTGATAAAAGAGATAACAGCATTTCAGTTGTTGTTCATAATGGCAACATTTTCTTGTGACGTTGTGACAGTTGTAGGTAGGTGCCGTTTTCGCCATTTTATGCGCCAAGTCTCGTGGTAGTTCTGCCAAATTGCACGTATAAGATGGAAAACCGCCATTCAAGATGCCTGTGCGTTGTATTATGGAGTGTGGTGCAAGAAAGAAGGAAAATCAACCTGAATTGTCTTTGCACAGGTTAGTAACCGGTTTTCATGCAATATTACACATAGTAATACATTTTCGATGAAAAAAATGCTAAGCTACCACATATTTATGGTTGTAGAATATTTGGGCTTATTCTCGTCCAACAGCCCTTTTTTTTAATTTCATTGTTTCATTCGTTTGTTTACAATAATATGTCATGATGGAATAGTGTAGTACCGTTGCCGTAATATTTTCCGATACTAGTTCCTTCGCTGCGCTGATACAACATCGGTATAATACGTGTTCTAATCGGTTCGAGAGACCTTGTTAGGTCCGGCTCGCTGTTCACAGCACTGAGAGATCGTTCCCCAGACTTTTATGATGATTGGTTATACAAGATCCGGAAATAAGACATCATTTTATTTGTTTTATTTTTTTAATTATGTATTGTAACAACTCGAACCAAATGATTTATTGATAAAAATATTAACCTTTTTATAGGTTTCCTAAAAATGAAGGATTAACCTCTCTGTTCTGTAGAGGTTCTACAGACAGGTTTTAACTACGGCTACAAAGCAGCGTTTTCGATATAACTTAAGGATTGAATTAGTTTTTTTCCCTTTTTTCAGGTTGCACAAACTGGAAAAATTAAGACTGAAAAATATGTCTATAAACAGAAAAAAATAAGCGCTTCAACGAAAGGATACTCTGAAGAAATCCGAAAGTTCGCATTAACGTTGCATTTTTATCCCCGCCTATAATTATATAAGGCGAACTTACAATACATGCTTACTCACACAAGAACGTTGAGCAAATGGTACCAGCATGTAAATTGGGAACCGGGATTAACGAAAGAAGCATTTGTTTAAAAATTAAAGTGCAATGAAGTGCAGTGTCATACCAAATGTTTATTGAATAAATAAAACACTTATGTTGATTATTACCGAAGTTTTATTTAATGAATCAGTAAAAGCGAGGTGCGATGCACAATTTATGGTTATGTTATTTTAAAATGTTATTTTAAAAATAATCTGCATTGTATGAGCAATGGAAGCTGGTAAGTTCGTTTTTGAAATAGGTGTATTGGTACGTTTGTAAAATATTACTAGAAATGCAATATACAAAGACCACTATCTATTTTCGTACACACCAAATTAGTATCCCTGGAATTGTCCCGGAAATGAAATGACTGTATCTGGCAAACCTAGTCCGCATACCTACCAGAAGCTACAGACCAGATATAAAATAAGCGAAAGCGCAAAAGTGATGCAAGTAAAAGTGTTTTTAAAATCTGTGCAGAAAAAACTCTACATTAACTGTTATTAACAGAAAGAAGTAAGCCTTTACTCATTGTTTTGTTACAACAGATTGTAAGAATATAAATTATACTTTTGATTCAAACGTGATGTCTAGTACGATTCGTAATACTAGTATGTAGTATTAGTATCGATACTTTTTATAGTATCGTTATAGTAACATTGTATTCCCTGATTAGTACAACCCTAGCATTGGCAGCCATTTTATGCGCCACTTTGAATTGTAGGTATGCACCTATTTTTTGTAGGCATTTCCAGTCCATACTTTTTATATGTCTATGGCGAAAACGGTACTTACCTACAACTGTCACAAGTTCACAACGTCACAAGAAAATATTGCCATTATGAGCAACAACTGAAATACTGTACCTATCTCTTTTATCAAATACCATTACCACATTAGATAGAATGAAACAAAATGATATTTCACATTCTGTTTCGTATTTCACCCATTTTGTATAAGCAAAGGTAGATATAGAATATCGCGGCGCCTCCATATTTTTTCTATCTCTATGTGTCACAAACTATAAAATTGACACTTTCGACAACATTGAGATCTATATTGTTGCTTACAGTAAAATTTTAACAACCAGAGTAAAGGTCAGTTTTTCAAGTTGTAAATCCAAACGCCGTTAGTACCTCCTATGGGTTTTAGTACCTACTAGAAATAATGCTGGCGCAAGGCTAAAGAATAGAAATGAAGCGCCGTAGATATCGCTTAAGAAGCAACCTTTTATTCTAATTTCTGTAAACGGTTGTGTGTAGGTATGTACGTAAACAGGAAACACCTTTTCATTTGTGCCTTTTTTTTTGGATTGGAAATCATCAAATGACTCCTCCGTCAGACTCACACTAAAACCCACCCGTTTTCTCCAAATGCACTTTGCGTTCCAGGGCCGCAGTTACTCTTTCGAACAAATTCCCTAACCCTGGCAGGCACTGGTTTCTAGCGGGCCCCGTCAATTATGCTGACAATCTTGAGGCGCGCGTGGAACTGTGGAACACAACACGCCGTCGACCCCACAAATGCGGAGCGACGGCGTCGTCGCGTCGACACAGCACCTGGCGTAAAGCAATTGTCATTCATTCATTCATTAAAATGTGAGCTAGCACTCAGATCCACTTAGTCTTGCGGCGTGAGTTCTGACCGCCAAGCTAGCATCGCAGTGTTATCTTTGATAGCTCGTGTCGCTGCGACAAACTAGTGGTACAGAGCTCTCGCCGGCAGTGTGAACAGCCAGCTATCGCTACCAATATATTGCCTCTTTTACACACAAGATCTAGTTAAGTTAAGATCAAGATCTTTTGTTAGTTTCCTCAGCGAGAAAATAGTCGACAGCTAACAGCTTCCACGTCGGTGGTGAAACAAGTGCCTAAGACGACGCAAAAGTAATCTCCTGTGGATTACCTTGACTAGGTCGTGGCCTAGTCAATATAGGCATTCCAATTCCTCGGAAGCATGTAACTCTGCGGTCGCCACGAAGACCGAACCGCGTAAGAGGCCGCGCGGCGAAGGGTGTCATGTTAGGTAGCTCGAACATATTCGTCACAGCGCGTTTGTAGCGCCTTACGTGGCGATTAAAGTTTCCTGTCTGAAGTGTGTACCTGTACGTGTTGTGTAGTTTCCACATCCGTAATTTTACTTACAAAATATTGAAGTTGTATCGATGCTACCGTAGATACCCCACCTGAACAAGTTTTAAGTATATTTAGTGAGGACGTGGCCACTGGCAACGTGCGGCCTCTAGCTTATTTAACTAGTTTCAGGGGTTATCTTCATAAAAAGTAATTGATGTTAGGAAAATGAAATAAAACAACAGAATCATTCTTAAAATTATTCTTAAATTACTCTTATTTCATCTTTTTTCGTTTTACTTCTTTCTTTCGAGCTTTTCAATGTGCCATTTTTATCAATATTTTTTGAAAACGAACACAAAAATTACATATTTTTAATATAATTATATCATACGCGTACATTGTACTTTATAATTAAATTAATATAATCCGAATATCGATTTGTGTAAAGGAGCATAAATTAATTTCTGCATTTCTATTTTTTTAGTAATACGTTTACTACCATTTTGATGCTTCATAAACATAATGTTCAATATTTAAAATCATTCCCTAAGTGGCGTGGACGAATACGAACTAATACTACCACGAAAATACTATTTTACACATATTTGAGTTATGGAACCTTATCCATAAAGTAACAAACACAATGTAGAAACATATGGTCAAATATTAAAATTATAACAATTCTTCGACACAAGTGTAAATGTAATTACCTATTCTAATTTAATACACAATATTAGTTAAGACAGCTGCCATCTTATATTTAGCTTTTCACAATGAAGCTGTCCACACGAAGGACGCGAGGCGGCGCGGTCCGGGACCAGCTGGTACACAACGCGACGTGTTGCACGCATATTTAAAGGCTTGTATACTTCATATTGCGACTTAACTGGATAGGTACTAGCATTTCTATCATCCTCTGCAGCACTCACAATGGCTACAATAAGACCCTTTATTTAATCTAAATACCTAAAACGCGATATGAACAATGATTGCCAAAATAGTATTCACAAAATCACTAACGACATCTTTAAGGCGAATATAATACAAAATTAGTGTCAAAATTATATATTTCAACAATATCTAATTTGTGTAGACACATAATCAGACGTTCAGGCGATCAGCAACGGAAGTCAACATCGTATATTTTAAATATCTATTCACTAGACTTATTTTATACACATCGCCCTAAACGAGTCCTAGGAAGAATTTTTTGTTCACAATCAGAAACAGCACATTTTAAAAACAGTCACTTCATCTCAGTAATCTTATACAAATAAAAATAAAATCCATATTTCCTTAATGCGATCCGTTATAATACACCGGAGTCCGTATATTTTCTTTACCTACATAATCGTAACCGACAACGTTTAGGAAGTAAAGGTAAAGAGGTAGAGCTAGAGTCCAATGGCGCAGCTCGCAGCTCTAGTCGAGTCGGCGCGGCGTCCACACACTAACTTAGCTATACCGCACACTCGCACAGAGTTACCGCGCGGCGGCCGGGGCTCTACCGCACTCAGTACGGAGAGTAATACATGCCGCGCCTGTAACCTCTGCAAACAAGGCACGCCGTTAGTCACTACAGCTACGTGCTACACGTTACAGATACCAAACTACCGCTACGCGCTACGCACTGCCATGCAAGCTACGTCACGACGGAGGAGGGGCGCCGCATTGAAAATACTCAAGTTTTCTATTACAAACTTTATTTGTAAAAAGTGTGTATAAATATTGTCTTTCTTTTGATCAATTTACAACAGTTTGTACCGAATTTTACAACAGCGTGTACTGTCTACAGAGTGATTCTTTGCTTAAGATGCCACATCTAGTTTACTGTCAATATTCAACTGACTGAAATCCTTCCACTTCTAAATCTATAAAACAGAAGTAGAACAAGTGAGGAGAGAGGTGACATCTTCCACAAGTTAGTGTAGAAATGGGTGTAATTTGCAACTGTTAATGTAGGTATTACAATAATTGGTACCAAACTTAGTCTCTCATTAGTGTTATCAAAAAGTGTATGCTTCTTTCCACTATACTGATACTGGAGCCTTAGTTAATTCCAGACTTGTCACTTGCACATAATATGAATGAATGACTGATGATATAATGATAAAACTTTTCAGCATGACGTCATGTGATGGTAATAAGATGCGTTGCTTTATTTAAATAAATAGAGATGAGATGAAAACAAAATGACAAACAAAAATACCCATTAACTTGATAGGCTAAATAACACAAAATATCTCTTCAGGGATGTGGTATTTAAATGACAGGAAGTCATCATCCTAAGTAAAACAATTGAATTTATTTACCTTGAATTATATTTAGTTATAAACTTTTGTTGCATGTTTGCATTTTACAATATTTTGTTTGCTTGTACAAAACAATAAAACATAATCTGCTGGACCAAATTTAGGCTACAAATGTTTATAGTTATAATACACCAAATAGGTCACAAGTCTAACGTATTTATCTTCATAAAATCCCTAATTTTACAGTTTCTATAGAGGCTCTGGAGATGGATAGATCTCTCAATAAAATTATAAAAGATCGTTTCTCGGGGCCTACTCTCTAAGCCCGATGTCCGTAGTTTCGGAAATAGTTGCGGGCGATTTCTACTCCGTATCGCCTAACCACTAAGAATGAATGACAACACGATTTCACAGTAACTGTCAAATCGTGTTGTCATTCATTCTTAGTGGTTAGGCGATACGGAGTAGAATACGCCCGCAACTAAGCCCGAAACTACGGACTTCGGGTTTAGAGAGTAGCCCCCCTCTACCGGTATTTACAAACTATAGCATGATATTAATATTCTGCTGGCCTTTGAGGGACATCACGAGATCGTATAATTAAAATATCAAAATTATAATAAACTAAAGATAACTTTATATCCAAGGCTCATACAGAGACAATTTAAACAACAATTTTTGTACAAAGATCGTTAGCTACAGCACTTTGAGGCAAAGTGTTGTTTACATGACAATTTCATCGTAACAGTTGCAAATTATTTAACAGAATAAAAAACCACAGAAGTTGAAGATGTAGACAGTGTTAATATGGATTGTACCTGCCGCGGCGCACCGGCCGGTAGCCGGAGTAGTAGGGCGAGAAGCCGCCGCGGAACGAGCGCCCGCGGCCCCGCATGGCGCGCGGCGGCCGGTTGGTGGTGGACAAGCCCGGCTTGTTGGTGCGCTTGGGCATCACCTGCACACACAACGTCATGCTATTCTAGTACGAGCTAAATGAGGATCATACCTAACTCAATTGATTATGCTGCTTTGAGGATAAAGTTCTGGTATAATAATTAAGCACTATAGGGCCGTAATACACGTGCCTGTCATTTGCACAAATTTACGCAAGAAGTCTTGCACGAATCAGAACTTTAATGGCGCAATGACATGCAAGCTTCTCACACAATTTTGAGCAAATTATAGGCGAGTGTATTAATGCCTCCATAGCTCGTAAACTACTTCCACACTTCGTGCAAGTAACAGGCCTTTACAGCAGTTACAAGTAAACACAAACAAAAAACAGAACAAGTAAAACAGTTGTTGCCACAATTTTTGAAGTTTAATATTTCCCCTGTCAAACGTATTAGTACTCCACCTCCACCGCCAAGTTAGTCTTCTTCTAAAAAATAATTCAACAGCTTACCTTAATTTGACGCCCTCTAAATAATGACTCGTCCATTGCCATTGCAGTCTGTACACTGTCTTTGTCGCCAAACTCTATGTAGGCGAATCCCTTTGGGTGGCCGTCGAACTTATTACATAAAATTGTAACCCTGTAAGGTAGCATGGTATTGGATTAATATAAATAATATTCGATGTACCAGATACACTAAGATTTCAGGACAATTTTGGCGTTATTTTGTAATTTACTAGTTATTTCAGGTTCATGACCACAGTAAGTAAGTTCTCACAACTGCAACACATGCAATGTACTTGAGGATGTACATCATTTGCTTATGGATTGTGTCAAGAACCAAAAGGAAAGGAGAATTTTAATCAATGAGTTTAATTTAAATATATCAGAGGTAGGCTTAATTCAATCAATTTTAGCACAACCGATGTCCGATGTGGCGAAAAGATTAAGCGAGTTGGTGTAACAAAGATTAAGATTCTTCTTTAATTTAAGTTTAAAGCGCATTTCAGACAACGGTGTACTATTCTGCTATAAAGCATTTCAAGAAAGTCAATATTATATATTATAGCTAAGTATGAACGTGTTCTAAATAAACGTATGGTGAGCGATATTGTAATGCTATGAACTATATGCTATTACGTTATGCGTAGTCTGAAATGCGCTATAAGCAATGTTTTGTAGTAGTCTGTGGCATGATGGGGTTGGCGTATCCATTGGGATAAAAAACCCCCAATTAAATCAATAAAAATTGAAAAATAATCTATTGAATTGTCAAATTGGCAGGCATTGCGAACTTGTGTGAAATTGTGTGTTGTCCCAAAGCATTAGGTAATTGCTTAAAATGTTTATAATATTAGTTAAGTCAATGCCCACTTCCCGTGACAGCTAAGGTTGACGCAATGACGGGTGCTTGCAAAGCTAACTGTAAGTAGATGTTGGTTCGTTTGGCATTTAAGGTCAAGTAAGAGCTTAGTGCAACTTCCTTAACGCACTTGATCGCGTTAACGTAAATGTTCGCTGTCAAATTGTATAAAAAAAAAGGTTTTCCGTTATTGTCACCAGACGACGTTAACTCAGTTTCAATACAAATTGACGTTTAGGCTTACGCGATCGAGAACGTTAAAAAACTTGCACCTCTGTACAAAAACAACATCCAACTGCTTTTGCAAGAGTGCAGTTCTAATGCAGCCAGTCTGTTTATTTAGAGCCTTAGTAATTCCACCAACTGAGCACAATCAGCACATCTCATCTCATCAACTGAGTTGTCAAGAGATGTCAGCATCAATATTCCATTCCTAAGGGCCGTCTCTAAGAGCGAGAGAATCGCGGCGAGTTGACGTTTTTTCACTCGTTCGAATCGACGCAGTTATATCGCCGTGTGGAGACACGTTCATAGAGTTATTATAGAAATACGTGTCATGACGATAATATCGTCGCGATACTCTCGCTCGTGGAGACGGCCCCTAAGCAAAAATGAAGCTTACAATCTATTGGACTCGTTTTACCGTTTTGCCCTAAGTGTTTACAGATGAAGGAGGAACTCCTTACATACCTATTAATAGATCCACATCCGTGGAAGTGCTGTTCCAGTTCCTCAGCAGTGGCTCCGTAGTCTACATTGCCGACGTACACTGATCTGTTGTCTGCCTCGATCTTCTCCTCGATTGACATATTTAGCGGACTTGCTGCGGAAACAGAGACGAGACTTGTTGAGAAATAGACAACTTTTCTAAAAAAATATAGCATTATTTTTTTATTACAACACATAAGTACAATAGGCGACGTATCGGGAGTGTGGAATAAAAAAGTTTTCTTTTAGGGTAATTGTTTTGATCTTAGAATAATAACGCATAGAAACCACGTCTACAACAAAACACGAGCGATATCGTGTGTCCACTTAATTTTCTTTGTGCGCGTGGGCCGAAAGTGTCTACGTTCCTCAAACGCACACAAACATAACTTTCAGTGATACCATAACTGGGCCGTTACCCAGAAAATATGGGAAAACGAAATACTCTAAATGAAATTTATTTCTATATCAAAATAAATAGTATTAAGATTATTTTTTTTTGATTTCATCAAAATCCAACTAAGACTCTTTTCAGTGTTCTTCGATATTCCTCGTAGTTTCGGATTTGGACATCCACGCACACTTTAAAATTCACCTTGTATATTGTGAAAATAGCACGAAAACTAACAACTATGAGCGATCTGCACAAAAAAGGTCTAGCTGGTTAAAATTTAGCGATAACTCTGTATTTTTTTCCTTAATCTAATCAACTAAGTAACATTTAGTTAATTAGATATATTCAGCAATCATTACTTAGTTAATTAGATGTAATTAGTAAATTTATAAATTTACTATTACATCTAATTAAATTTACTAATTACATCTAATTAACTAAGTGTATAAAACATAGTAAATAATAATACATAATTAGTAAATATACAAGGTGTTAAAAAATTAACTGCAAGAAATTTAAGGAGTTGTTAGAATACCAAATAAAAAATTTATCACAAAAAATATGTTTTATATAACAATCCGTTTCAAAGATATACAATGTTTTCACTACGCACAAATTTGTTGAATATGCGCACTGTACTCCGCTTAGGCCACCCTGTGGTGTCGCCCGGAGAGCGCCGGGCGGCCGGGCCCCCAGGTTTTACTTATGCGCGAGTTTTCAATTAAACAGCTGATTCCTAACTTTCCAAAACTTTTCTGACATTTCTAAGCTCTTTAACCAAACATAAAGTTCGACTTTCAATTGTATTCAGTAACATGACAGTTGAACTGTAAGATTTTCATAAGATAAGAATGTAAGAATGGACGCAATTGAATGAACTAAAATAATTTATTTAAAAAAAGCGTAAAAAAAAAAATTTTTTGGGCGACTCCTCAGATGATACCGAGCATGTACACGAAATTTTTGCAGTTGATTTTTTAATAACTTGTATAATTATACTAATCCGCGTTATCGATTATTTCTTCTTCTTCTGACGAATCATCAGCAGTATAGATCCTGCAGCTACATGTTAACATTGGGTCCAGGAATTTGAATTAGATTTCAAGAAGGGGTTATTATTAATCTAACACTGCAGAAGGCAGGCTAACTTTTTTTGGGAACCTCAGGCTGATTATTAAACGGTCAGATATAAAGATTTAAATTATTCAATGTTAATATCGTAACCGGAAGCTAAGGTTCGGAGTATAGTGTTGTAATTAGCACTAAGCTCAGGATTCCCAAAAAATCTAGGGGCGTGCTTCCGTCATTTGTATTTCCAAACCCTGGTTTCTACAATAATTTTATTAACTTTTGGGGTAGCTACACAAATATAGCATTTTTATGATGTTCGTTTATTTTTTAATGCAACATCTAATTTCAATAACTCGGTGGGAAATAATATTTTTGAGTTTTACAAGTAGGTAGGTCAGTATTTTTATATGTGCTGCTATTCTGTTTTATTAAATAATTATATTTTTTTATTTTGTACTTCAAGCCAAAAATTAGTAGTAGTAATAAGTACTTTCTTTTCATAAAATTACTTAATTAAATATCTTAATTAGCTAACCATCAAAATCGAACATTATCAGAATTCTGTTTTCGCGAGTTATTTATTCCAGTTCTTTTGTGATAGCGGATCAGGCAAAATGTAACTTAATTGTATTGGATATAATTTTAATTAACGGACCGTTACTTAAAAAAATAAACATGAATACCTAAAGTAAAGAATAAAAAAACTATTTTTTTTTTGACGACATTCCTTAGTGTCAAAATGATTAACTCTGATCAAATAAATAAATTTTACCTAAACTTTACATATTGTAAAAGAAAAATTGGAGATAACTTGATTTTTTAGCTTTTATTGAAATAAGTTTTTTTTTTTTCGGAATGTCCCGGTTGCTGGAAAATGTTTATTTTTTGATACTATAAGAAGAGCGAAGATCAAATACACAACAAGAATAAAACAGAGTTAGAAATTTTTGCAAGGTCTAAAGCTAATTGGACTGGCCTGTCTTAAGTGTTCCAGACTATAAATTGATGGAAATACTTTATGCCCAGTTTTCATACTCCATTTACGCGTCTTGTAGGGGCTTGAATATTTTGAGTCCACATAATATGCCAAAGCCTCTTTCTTTGTTAACCACCGCACGCATGTGTGGAATAAAATGCGTGTAAAACTTGGAAAACTGGATTTTTTAATTTTTAAGTAACAGAACACAGCCACTCGTAAAAATCTCTTGGATAAACTCCTGTGACTGCTGCTTTCACTGTCACTGACACTTATTAAGTTTTAGGTCACAACACGCGTTGGCAATGCTTTCCGTGCCCAAAATAAATAAGAAAATAGGGAAAAAATGGCAAAATTAAAATTTAATGTAAAGCAATAAAAAACGTAGAACTTGTAACTTGCCAAAATATTTTATCAAATAAGATAGGACGTACCTTTAACACCAATAACAATCACTAAATTATTAACACAAAACTTTTAAAATCTATTTCACAAGTATTCGCGTGGTATTCGAAATTGCAAATGATAATATAATCAGTTTATTTTTTTCTTTTATACTGGAGTTGCGCTCATTAAGGGCAGGTAGCGACCCTTAATGAGCGCGACTCCATGTGCATTAAAATTCTTGGAATTAGAGTCGTAGGTTTTAAATATGATCACGTATTTTGTCCAGCTAGCATGTACGCTTTATTGCGCAACTGGTATTATAATTATCGTATTCGCGTACGAAGTAGGCATATCAAAAACTATTTTTTATAAAAAAGAATAAGAACAAAATTGAAAACAATATAGATGTTTTTTCTAGCAACACTGTATTGTGTAAATGATAAGTTAAATAATTATAATTTTTGTTTCATGATTGATTTACCACGAGTAAGATCCCGGGGCCACCAAACCTCTATTATATTCTCAGAGATAAATATGTGGCATAAAGTAGTACCTATTAGTATTTATAGTATAAGTACCTGCTACCTCAGGGCCTATCACGAATATTTTCACATATAGTAACGTTAACGTAAGTGAATTTCTGTGAAAAAACTGTAACGTGAGGTTGCAGTTTTTTCACAGTATTTGGTTTAATTTTATGGGACATACACAATTTATATCATTCAAAAATATGATTATAGCATCTAATTCAAATAAATATTATGTGCGAAACGAGTATTGTAGCTATGGTAAAATTTTGCACGTAAATCAATACTCAATCGCTCAGTCTGCAAGACTTAAGTTTGCGTCACTGTAGTAACGAACTGAGTTATGGAACATTTCAATACTGTCAAATAATACCTTAGTTAGTATACTAATTATGCAAAATATAAGGGTTTCCTACAAAAACATTTAATTTTTTAATTCTAGACACCTTTTGTGGGTCGTTGCCCCATTGTGCGACGCCCAATTTACAGTTACCACTATTCTTAGTCTCAGTGCTATTCTGTTATACATATATATATTTTAACCTTCAGTGCACCACGTAGTGTTTAATAGACCACAAAAATTGTTGTAAACGTCTCAAAAATTGCGCTGCTGTTTCGGGGCTTTCAGTAGCTGGATTAAAAAATAAAGTTATTTTATACTTTGTAGTGTTTTGTTTTTGGAAGTCGGTTATATTTATTGTAAAAACGTTTTTTATTTTTCACTTTTAGTGACAGTTCACATTCACAGCGTACCGGCGTGATGTTATGTTATGAACTGGGGCCTATTTAATAAAACTTACTCAGTGCTTTCAGTGTAAAGGTCTCGTCAATACGAATGAAATAAGCCCAAACACTTGTTAGTTCCTACATACCGATGTGGAGTTCCCTTGACTCTCTGTCGTCTCCATCATCAGGTCTGATCCAAACCTTCATTGTTTTGTAGTATCACCCGATATACACACGAATATCAAGTTTTTACCAGATGCGTGCCTACAATTTTCGAGAGTTGCCCTCGATTTCACAGGGTTTCCATCATCAGATCCTGACGTAGTGGCAATGGGACCACCTCGGTAGCATACCCTTTCATATAAAAAAAGATTCATCGAAATCGGTTCATAAATGATAAATAAATGAAATAAACGACGAAGTTATACGCGAACACACATATAAGAAAATAAAAAATATGTATATAATATATATATTTTTTTTTTAAATATGTATATAATATATATATTTTTTATTTTTTTCGGTCGGATTGAGAACATCCTCCTTTTTTTAAGTCGGTTAAAAGTATGAAGATTTTTTGTTTTGTATAATATAGTATTTTTACAATATTGTATTTATTTCCATTTAGTCATTATTGTTTTCACATGCATGATGACTAAAATAGCTCGTTCAATGAATGATTGTGAAATATCAGAAAATCTTTTTAACGAATCTATACTAATATATATAAAGCTGAAGAGTTTTTTTGTTTGCTTAAACGCGCTAAGCTCAGGAACTACTGGTCCGATTTGAAAAACCTTTCAGTGTTAGATAGCCCATTTATCGAGGAAGGCTATAGGATATATATCATCACGCTAATACCAACAGGAGCGGAGCAGACGAAGTTGCGCGGGTCAACTAGTGCGGGTGTTTTCCCGCGGCAGAAAGATTTGCCATCAGTAGTACTATCGAAACAACGTTAAACTTACAAAATAATATATCCGTTTCCAAATAATTTAAAAAAATATTCAGAAACTCCAAAGCGTGAGAAAAAATAGTAGGTCAGTAGCGACGTTAGTCGGTAACAACTCAAAAGGCACACGCTGCCGATAAGCTAATAGCGATTCATAAATGTTCAGAGCAAAATAAGCTCTCATGCGTAGATACGGCATTAACTGCACGCGCGCAACTTCCTTTTTTTTAATACAAATCGGTTGTATTACCAAGACAAAACCATTTCGGTGTGGGAAAACAACCATTGAAATTTCACGGTGTATTATGGTGAAGCAGTATGAATTATCTCTTTTTACCTTCAAGCGAGGATTTTAGAATTTCAGTGATCAGTCTGAATATGAAGGTACCAAGTTATAGCAAGGTATTCAGTGTGACTGGAGGAAAATATGAAAACGAAATAACCAATGTGAGTGGTATAAAGCTTGCTTAGAGCATGGTTACTTCTACCATAAAAAAATGTACGGAGTCAACTAACCTGGATCTTATGAAAACTTAACTATATTATGATGTTTCTGGTAAATTTATGTGCTTTATAATGTCAACTTTGCAAATATAAGACATTTTTGATTAATTTGTACAGTGTAAGTTAGGAAAAATAAGACTGTTTTAATTTGTTTCTGTTTTGTTGCTTTATTTTAACAACGATAAAATGTTGAGAATTTATCACGGTTTTATTGAATTATTATTTAAAAAATTCTCCACTTATACTTCAAAAAAAAAATCCCATAATAACACGTGGCGTGCCCAGATTATTATTGGGGTCTGTAAAACCCAACATGGTTTCGCATGTAACTTTTATGCACATGGTCCACGGAATGTTAAGTGAATCGCTTCAAAAAGAATAAGGTATTATACTTTACTTTAAATTATTTATACGCGGTGGTGTACTAAGTTTATACACGGTGATATAGCTAGCGTTGAAAAAAGCAGGAAAAATCCACGTTTCTTTCCAATTCCGTTGTTTTTTTTTCAATGTTACATTCGAAAGTTTCGAAGAAAATTGGCCAGAATATATTTCATGCTTTTTTCCAATAAAACCGAAAAAGACCGAAGAATATACGTATAAATAAACGGGAAACTTTTTATATATTTTTTTTTTTTACAAAAACGTACTTAGTTTATTTAACTTAGGATATTCTATGCTTTAACTCTTTCCATAATAATTATGTATTACGTGCTACTAAAATGGCGGGTCGAATAAAAAACTAAATTCAGCGAGCTAGGCACGCGCACGATACAAAAGATAGGAATCGCCTTCTTCCAGAGCGACTTAATAAACTTGTTTACGTTCGATCAAATTAGCATTTAATGCAAGCTAAAAAAAAAGCTTTCGAACTCGAGCCTGGTGAAGCTGACGATTCTTCAGACAGTGAAATTGAAATTGTGGCCGAGGAGAGCTAGATGGATAGACCTAATTGTATTCACCTTCTGCATGTTTTCTTTTTTAGGGTTCCGAAAAAAAAAAAAGGAACCCTTATAGGATCACTCGGGTGTCTGTCTGTCTGTCTGTCTGTCTGTCTGTCTGTCCGTCTGTCACAGCCAGTTTTCTCCGGATCCACTGGACCGATTCTGTTGAAATTTTGTACACATATGGACTTCTATGACCCAAACACGGATGCGTTACGAAAATTATTAAATTTTTAGTATGGGGGTCACTTTTGGGGGTCAAACAAGAAATCAAATGAAAGGGCTTACTGTGAGGATTTTAATTATATTTTTTTCATAATTTTAAAATAAATGATTTAGAAGTTATTCAAGAAATTAGACGAAAAATGACCATTCCCCCCCCCCTTATCTCCGAAACTACTGAGCCTAAAATTTTGAAAAAAAATGGAGATAATAGATCTTTACCTAAAGATTACAGGAAAACCTATTAGAAGTCTGTAGTGTTAATATAACATGTTAAAAAAAATAAATTCGTTCGGAACCCTTTGCACGCGAGTCCGACTCGCACTTGGCCAGTTTTTTTTTATTTGTCCGATTAAAAATATTTTTCAATCTCAATAAAACTTGTTTTTTTTTATTCACTTTTTCAAAACAATTAGTGAAAATTTCGAAAAAAAACCTGTTTCTTTCCGAAGGATTCTTTCTCTTATTTTTTCTATGTAAAACCCACAAGGGTTTTTTTTTCGTGAAAACAAACAAATTGTTATTTTCGGCATTTTCAACGCTAATTTGAGCACGGTGTACAAAATTTATACACGGTGACATTTTAGTAGTCTATTTAATCGTCGTAACTATTTGTTTTTTGATAATTTTATTTGTTTTTACGAAAAAAAAGAAACTAAGGACAATGGTGATACTTATTAAGATAATTCATACCAAAATTAGCTTAATGATGAGTCATTTAACTTCGATGATGATGATGATAATGAAGATTAATTAGTTAATTAGAAGAACATAACATACTAATTAATAAATTATGATATTTTTAACCCTCGGTATGCCTGGTGGCTAAATGTTACGCGGTATGCCTGGTCAGACCCTAATTAAAAGTGACAATTTTTCGTACTAATAGTGGTGTATCTAAACATACTTATATCTGTACTAGGGGTACATAGTAGGGATAAAAATGAAAAATACAAATCCACCATATTAACTAAATAAATTATTAAATAATAATAAATAACACTTACGTGAACAAAAAAAAACAAAATCAAAAAACTTTAGACAATAGAAGGAATAACCTCTGGATTTGACACCGGTGCTCGTGGTTTTTTGTGATTTTTCACAATCCCAGCTGACTCCGGACTAAATTAGAGGCCATAAGGCTTCAGTTGGTTAAAAATGTTCAGCTACTGAGAGTGGTGGCGCAGAAACATCATATTTTAATGAAATACAACGGTTTAAGTAACAGGGTGGGTCTGACAGACCCTACCAGGCATACCGAAGGTTTATAAATTCCAAAGTTTTGTCTATACTAATATTATAAAGAGGAAAGATTTGTTTGTTTGTTTGTTTGAAACGAATAGGCTCCGAAACTACTGGACCGATTTGAAAAATTCTTTCAGCAATGGATAGCTACATTATCAGGGAGTAACATAGGCTATATTTTATCCCCGTATTCCCACGGGAACGGGAACTACGCGGGTGAAACCAAGTGACGTCCACTAGTTCCTTATAAGTTGATTTGTTTATATTAAGATAAAAAGTCAATAAACAATTATTTTATGAATTTTATTTCAGTTGAAAGTTATAAATATTATATACCCAATGAAAATATTCTCCCTAAGTTGTATGTATATTCAAAATGTATTCGTACAATAGTATAGAGTACGTGTATATATAATATGTCTAGTTTATATGACAACTTATAATAGATACAAACAACTAGACTAATAATCACGGCAATATGTACAAACGCGTATAAATACAAAATATTATTGGGCATCAATAAAAATAATACACTTCGCTGTCAATGGCAAAAGTGCCCAGAACGTTGGCAGCATTGCCGCGTTGAATGGCAATGCTGATTCTTTGGCCAAAGAAAAGCCCAGCCCTCTGGTCACGCGAACAATCGACAAGTTGTTTGTTTGCTGATGTTCTTAAAGACTCGATGCGCACTCGGACCCCATGGGCTTAGTGTTTCAACGCTAAAAGACTCAAATATATAACTCCCAATTAGGTTGTTATATTTGCGCCGTTTTAGGTTTTCAGCACCTGCAGCAGCCGCCCCAGCACAGCCCGCCGTGCTAAGAAGATGGGATGGCGCAAAGGTGTCGACACATGTCATGTTGCATCCCACACCAAAGGCCTACCCATCTTCCAAGGCATTATGGTCATCCCATCTGGTCTCTTCCCATCGTCACGTGCCAAGCCGTTAGGTTCTAAAACAGCTGGCACCCCGGCGGTAACAAGAGCCCGACGGATGATGTCATTAATGTGTCATGTCTGCGTGTCGTGCTAACCGCCGTCCAGCGCTCCTACTGCAGGACAGGCCATGGTGTCCGAGGCGGTCGACTGCTTCACCGCATTGACACCGATGTGGAGCTCCGCTAGGAGCACCCAGACGCAGACACGTAGCGAACCGGAAAGTACTGTCAATTAGCATAGTACCTACGTTGGGCGACGGTTGTGCCTGTAGCCGAAGACGCGACTCCCATTTTCCCACACCACAGCCAGCAGGCAGGCACGCTCCGCAGTATTGGTGGTCGTACTTAAGAGGTTATTCCGTACCAACCTGCAGAGCGGCTCATCCCATTGTCTTTGGGAAAATGGGTTATCGGGCAACGCCGTGTTCGGGCAAGCCACTTTCCAGGAGTTCACTGCATCAAAATGTTATATATGACTCTGTTTTTGATATTTTAATAAAGCCTTAAAATATTATTGAAGACTTCCTTTAATAATATCAGTTTAATAAAGTTACGTACCAATACCAAACCTAATTATACACTCGCGCTCGTACTCACTGCGGTACATTAAGCGTGTCTGGGGTATGTTTAGCCCCTTACGATTGGTCTGGCTGCTTTCAGAAGGTATTGCCATAGTATATTGTGATTGTAGTGTATATTGGTCGTAACGAGATGATAGCGTTTAGTCTTCCTAGATAAATAGACAATCCAACACAGAAATATTTTTTTCAATTCGACCAGTAGTTCCAGAGATAAGTGCGTTCAACCAAACAAATAAACAAACTCTTCAGCTTTATAATATTAGTATAAATTTAAATAAAAACTGAGAAAACATAACCCTTGGCAGTCGGGTAAAAATAAGAGAACTAACATAATATTTTTGGGAGTTTTAAAGCGTCTAGTTCAAGTTACCGCCGACGCGCGGTTAGTGTCTGGCAATATTAATGATTAATTTTCAAACATATTTTTGACAGAACAGCGCTGGGACTGAGAAAAGTTAGTAGTTCTTATACGTACCTTTGGCACCTGGTCCCTATAATTTTACCGTCGGCCCAAGCTAACAAGTATGCACTAACTGTACATACTAATACTACTTTATGCCACACATTTTATCTCTGAGAATATAAGGTCTGATGGCCCTGGGATCTTGGACTATGAAGATAACGTCTAAAATATGAGTACTAACTTGTGAAATGTAATTTGATCACATTTTTTTGTTTTCCCAAAGTTTATTGCTATGACATACCTTCACGCTACAAAAGCGTCATTTTCAATTATTTGCTGCGAGCTGTGTTCGTAGAACGGGACCTTAAGTACTGACGGCTCGCTGAGAGAACTTAGCCCTTATGACTAAACTTTAGTTGCCTCACTTTTTGTACTAGTAATAGGTTTCTATGCGTTATTATTGTAAGGTTTTGATGTAATGGGAAAATAAACAATCCCGTACCTACTTTAAAACTGTTCTTAACTTAATACTAATTCTTTCCCAAACTATCGCGTATTGTACAGAGTATATTATAATGTCATGTCACAACATTCGCAGATGCGCCAAGCTGTCCAAATATCCGACGGCAAACAGCCAATTTCTTCTTAAAACTCAGTAAAAAAAATAGTCTTAGCCCTGCCCATGATCTTAAACTTACTCCCATTAGTTGTTTTTCTATTACTTTCTTCTTTATTCAATTAAATAGGTATACTTATAAATGACATTTTTAAATATAAAAAATATATATTTAAAAACAATTAAAAATAATAAATAGCTATTATTTTTATATTTAATCCGAGTGCGATACACCGTGAAATTTAAATGGATGTTTTCCCGCGACAGAACGTTTAACCATAAGTAGTACTATCTCCAAACAACGTTAAACTTACAAAATAATAATATTTTTGTTTTTCAAAAAACTTGAAATATTATTCATAAACTCGAAAGCGAGAGAAACGATAGTAGTTCACTAGCGACGTCGGTAGGTAGCTACTCAAAACGCACACGCTGCCGATAAGTGAATAGCGATTCATAAATGTTCGGAGCAAAATAAGCTCTCATGCGTTTTTTTTTAATAAATCGATTGTAATAAAATCATTTCGCTGAGGGAAAAAAACCACTACAATTTCACGGTGTATAATTAAAAAGTTTAGGTTCGGGTGGACTTGCCCTTGGCAAGAATGACGCGCTAAGATAAGCTGACAGAGACAAGTCTCACAAGATCCTTTAATAAAATAGAATAGCAAGGCGCACATGGGAATGTTGAAAATGATAACATCAAATCATGCAAACCCATTTTTTTTTTCTCAGAGCACCTTGTTTTACCAGAAGTGATATTAAAGTTTACCAGACAAAATCCTTAATATTTTATAGCAAGACCTTTGGATAAAAAAACATTAAGAGCAAATAGCATGGATTACACTAAAGGCACCATTACTAGCTGTTATTGTTCTAAAGGAGAGTAAACCTATCTTTTGTACTACAACAATAGACAGCCTTGGCCAAAAGTATTAGGCACCCCTCTAAAACAAAGATATCTCAAAACTTATTAAAAAAGAAAATGTTTTTAACAATAGCCCTTTCAAACGATGCTTAAAACAACAGATAACCCATTTCTATGGGCCCTAAAACACCTGGTGAGACCCAAATCATGTGTACTTTGAAAAACTATTCATTCATAAGCATTATCTGTCTTCATTTTCTATTCATAGTGTGATTTAGTGGTACAATTAGCATTATCCTTTATCGAAAATGCCGAAAAAAGTGAACTGTTCTACGAAAAACGTATTAAGGGGCTTATTACAAAATAGCGTTCTCGCTTACAAAAGTATGTAGAAATAGGATGTATATCAGGGCAGTTGCAATTACGTTTATTTTAAGGTTTAATATTTATTTTTGTAATGAATATACAGGGTGGCCAGAGCATTGACGTCCAAAATTAAAATTTAGGTCCCTCGTATCGTGGGGTATCCGAATCAAACCCATGTATGTTCCGCGACTTTTCATAGTTTTCGAGTTATGGATTTTTTCTGAATTTTTGAGAATTATCAAGCTGACCAACTTTAAAAAAATAAAAAAAAAGATGAAGACTGTCGAGATTTCTTTGTGCAACCGAATCTTCACGAGTTAGGCTATTTTGGCTGAAATCGGCCTCCAAAGACAGTGAGGTGGAAAATTCTTAAAAAGCCATCTGATTAAAATATTTTTTACCATATTTATCACACGTAGGCGATTGAAAATTCACATAAAGTGAGAGCTTTTTTTACTATTAATAGGCACACGTTTGACCACTATCTCACCTGATGGTAGGCGATAATGCTTTGCCTAGAAGTAACCTATTCACTCTTTACTTAAGATTCCCAGGTTGTAGCTATCAGGAAACACAGACTCTGGCAGGGAATTCCACTCCTTAGCTGTACACACTATGAATGTGTTCCCAAAACGTTATGTGCGTGTGGGTGGGATGAGATGACGTGTGGGAAACGAGAGCTTTCCTTTAGTTTGCCATGTATTATTACTTCCCAGAATTTGATCCTTATTAGCTACACTTTCGGATGGTGTAATAATAAGGGTGTGTTTTTTTTTCAAAATGGGGCTCAACACTACTTTTATTATTTTTCGATATTCCTAGTTTCGGATTCCTGATGATCTTTATATGGCTGAACCAATTTTCTTGAATCATAGCTAAGAACACTTTCTATTAAATTACCTTTCAAATAAAGTAAACCGAATCCAAATAGGTTCACCCGTTTAAGAGCTACCATGCCACACATAGCGGTCATACTTATAAAACTCGTTTTTTGGTTGGGGGTTAAAAAATGCTTTTATTCAAGAGTGGGATGCCATAAGTGCAGAAGAATGTAAAAGGCTTGTAAGCAGCATGCCCAAACCAATTGCTGCTGTGATCAATGCAGAGGGTGGGCCAACTAAATAATAGTGATACTAATATAGTAATACTTCTGGCCAAGGCTGTATATTTACAAGACAACTGAGCTATAATCTAGATGAAATGGGTAACATTGATTTCCAACATAATACTCAAAATATTTGATAACTAAAACTAAATTGAATGGATTATGTTGTGACTGTACAATGATCTACTTGCAAATTTTTAATAGACAAATGGTTGTCCATTCTGGGCAACACAATGTGATAACCAATTTTAAGGAATGTGTATCAAAAAACACATTTTCCAAAACTTGTATGTTGTTATGTGAAACTCACCAACAGCTTATGTTCCTTGTTTATCATTTGGTTTACAAAATTTTGTGTTGTGCTGCCCAGATAGAACAAAACCTACTTCTAGTAACCTATAATCTATTAATGTGGACCTACATTATAAAGAGATGTATGGTCTGTAATAAGGTAAAAAAACAAAAACTTACTAAGTCCCGGTGGGCTACCCATACTCATCTGCTTGTCTACTTCAGTTTGCATCTGTTTTAGTTTCTCAGCTTCTTCTTCCATTTCACGCACTCTTGCTTTGATGGCTGCCAAGTCTGGCACTTCACCACCAGCGGCTTCATCACCACCCTGAGTACCAATGGATTATTTTAGCAGTATTGTAAATAATTATTTTAGAACTAATAGGTGAAACAATTTTGATGCTGTAATCAAACTGCTGTTTTATCAACTACTCAAGAATGTTAGATTTGCTAAGGAAGCATACTTGTTCCATTTCAATGTGGCAATAATGGTTGTTTCCATTTTGGAAAAAGGAATAATCAATAAGTGTGCGTGTGTCAATGACTTATATGTTAATGCTAAAACACATCAGCTGTAGGTTATGCGAAGATTTGATTGAAAATTTGATTTTATTATTTTCGTGTAAGCATTTTACTTAATTGGCCCATAGAAGACTATCTAAACAAGTTCAATTACAAAAAAAAAAAACAAAGTAGAATGTAGAAACCTGCATGTTGAACATAAACAAATGAATAAATATCAAACCCCAGTCAACATGATTTTCTTAAACAAAATATAGCTTGGCTCTTATCTGGCTTACTCAACCAATATCAAACCAAATTATGTATGTATGTTATGTGTTTATCATTGAACGCTATAATAATAAAATGCCACAGATTTAGGATCTAGCATTGGTCCAACATAACGAAATTTATTTAATTGTACAGTAATATTTACATAAAACTTATGTTACACTTACGTGTAATCGATGGTTTGCAGGTTAGCTTTGTAAACCAGCCATGTAAAGGCCGATTACCGTTAATACTCAGTAAGTGTAACATTTCACCTCAGAATAACTGTTATCTTCTCCTGCTTACCAACAGACTGTGTTTGTACATCATTACACACAAGCATTATGTTACTTTAGACGAAAGTAAACCAAGAAATACTCACTCCAAGACTATTGTCAGTCATGTTTAGGGAACCGTTGGTTCCGTCCAAATGATTGTTGTCAATCGTCTCTAAATAATCATCATTTTCTGCCATGGCCACTAACTGCTTCTTTCATGAATTCAACACTGAGAACTTCACACTTCACTAAATCCCTGAAACAACACGTAATTAGTGAAACTCTACGCTGAAATAATTCTGATGATTACGAAGTTACTCTGACGTACCGGTAACCAAATCCGTTAGAAGGCAAATGGCCTACTTTTAAAATACTATTCACGTTCAACACTTAGGGTCATTGGCTTTCACTGTATAAGTGGTAATTTCATGAACATCCTATAATTCTTTTGATATTTACAGATTCCTTTCGGCCAAAATACCTAAAAATTAAACGCCAAACCAAACAACTGACAATGTGACCACTACAAAAAATATTTGATCTATAGATAATATTTTGGCAAGTTGTTATGTATGCAGTGTGTAAGTTTTAGTTGTATGCTGTGAATTTTCATTGTTTGCTCTAGCTTGTAATTTTAAATAATATTTAGCCTTACTGTTGATAGCATTGTGTGCTCTTGCTGAAGATATCTGTTTTAGTGTTAGGTTCATTGCCTGCTTATTTTATGTCTACCATGCTATTTAATAATGCTTGGCAACCCCACATTTCTATGACAGAAACAGTAGTGGACAGTAGTTTGTTGTCACCTTTATATTCTGTGGTTGTCACTAGGTAATATGTGTTCTGTGGTTGTCACTGTCAATAACTTCAAATTTCAATGTAAGTGTAAAGGTAAACTTGTTAAAATTGATGGAAATCTCGACTAATATTGTAGTCTTTGATCTCCACTACTCGAGAGATTTCGTAAATCTTGTTGTTCGAAGAAAGGCACATACCATTAACTGGGTAGCTACTATAAATAAATAAGCTTTGCAGATATAACAAGACTAGACCTTAGTAGACACTAGTATCACAAACAACAATAGACAACAATTTTTAATTTATCCTTCTATACACTCATGGTGTATTCTAGTTTAATATACAAAATACTGGTAGCGGTAAGTATTACAACAAAAAACTATTCAGAATGTGTTATTCCTATCACATGCTATTTACTTGTGTCCCTTACAAGTCCATTATTTAATTAAAACTTGATGGTTTCTTTTCTAACTTAACAAGTAAACTTTTAGGTATTTGTGTGTATCTGTTGGTTCCATGCAATTTATCTGAGTTCGAGTTTATCAACATTGCTGAAAGATGCCGCTCACAGCTGATGTGGCTGCTCAACAAGTGCAGGTATAGAATTCGGGAATAATATTCTGAACTCACAGTTACTCTCTCACTATTCCACCAACACAAAATTTGCTCCAACTGTAGTGTGTGTGTAAATCTTAATTATGATCTCTAAATTGTTGCGTCTGCAGTTTCTGTACCTGGCCATAAAATTGTAATAAAAATATCATGTCCTAACTAGCTCACTCAAGTGATCTAGGTTTGAGTTCCATGTTAAAGTACTTTTTAGAAACCTCAATTTATAAGATCAATATAAATTTTTCATTTCAGGAGCGTCTCAGATCCTTGCATAGATTGATTTATGACATTGAAGCAGAGAGGTCTCGGAATGAACAATGCATTGACTCAATATTAAGAGCTGAGAAGACTGTGGAGTCACCCCCCTCTAATGAAGACTCCTCCAGTTCCTCACAACAGGTTTACTATGTTTTTTATTTTTATTGTTAGTTTTCTTTAATTTTGTTTTTTTGCCTCTCATTAAGTAGCTTTTAGACATGTTCAGATGACTTGCTGATTATCCTAATACAGTACAGTTTCAATAATCCGGCGCTTCAGTACTTCGGCACATCCAGTAATCCGGCACCCTCTACCCGTGCCTTTTCGACCACTTCTTTCACATCCCCTTAACAAATGAGTACATTCCGAAGTGCTTAATTACACTGGTCAACAAGGATTTTGCCAAAAGGAATGTGCTTACTAATTTTGAATTACCTACCTACCCTTATCACAAAATCATATTTATTTTTCTTTGTTTAGGTTTAGTTTTTGTGTTACAGTTTCTACCAATGACATCATTTTCCCTTGATTTTTTGTTTTTTTCAGTAAAGAAGCTATTTTTTCAGTTTACGGAGTTATTTTATTTGTTTAAAATGTGGAAGAAGATTCTGACAAGTTCCTTTACATTTATGATGAAATTATTTTTAAAACTCAAAAAACAAATACTGCACAATCAGTAAAAAAAAATGTGAGCTTTATTTAGGTTTTTTGAATATAAAGGGATAGTTGAGTATTCTGACGTACCATCTGCGACACAATCAATCCTTAAACTTGATAATATGCCTTTATAAGAACCGCCTGAAAACTTCAGTTTTTACCTCAAAGCTCCACTTCAAAATCATATTACAAGAAAGCTGCATGTGTCTGAATAATTCTAATTTTAGTTCTATGATATTAAAACATTTTCTTAACATAATTAGTTAAAACATACATGTGGCACATAAAAAGTGTTTTTTTGTTGACCAGTGTTATTGTATCTTTTTTTTTTCTTAGCAATCCAGTAATACAAACATTCCAGTAATCCGGCACAACATGTTTTTAATAGTGTCGTGTTAGTGAGACTACTGAATATAAAATTCCTTCATTAGGTGTCTGAGCGAGTGACTGACAGAAAACGCACAGCTGAAACTACTTTTTTTATTTTTTTTTATTATGTATACTGCTCATCACAGCAATCTGTCATGGACATTTAGCTGCTCCTTTGTATGAATTTCTTCTGCATTTGGTCTTTGTAGCAGTGAGGAATTGTCCATTGACCATTCTCACTCATTCTGCTGAGAATCTTTTTATTAAACTTGGAACACTGTTCCTTTTAAGTCTTGTGTGTACAATACTTCCGGACCCCGACAAATCAGCAGCCAGTGAGTTGACGTGTTTGGTGAGCTTTTTCTGGTAGTTTGTGCTACGGGCAGCAATCTCTTGCTTTACAGTTTTGAGCTTCAGATCTTGCAGGATGTATTTATTTTGTATGCATTTAGGGATGTTGAACATGAATCTCAAAGCTTTAGTCTGAAACCTTTCCAGGATGTCGATATTGCTGTTGCTTGCTGTTCCCCAGAGCTCCACTCCATATGTCCAAACCGGCTTCAATATCGTTTTGTATATCAGCATTTTGCTTTCATTGGTTAGCTGAGACTTTTTACCAATCAGCCAGTACATGCTTCTCAGCTTTGTGTCTAGGGTTTTCCTTTTACTCCAGATATGTTTTTGCCAAGTCAACCTTCTGTCCAGGTGCATGCCAAGGTATTTTGCACTATCTTCGTGTGGGATTTGTTCACCGTTTAGTGTAATTGGGGGACAGTTTCCTTTCCTTAGAGTATAGGTGACTTGAACAGATTTGTTTTCATTCGCCTTTATGCGCCATATCTTTAACCATTCCTCAATTTCACATATGTGTTTCTGGAGGTTTGCTGAGGCAACATCTGGGTTGGTGTGTACTGACAGTATTGCAGTGTCGTCAGCATATGTGGCGATGAGGGTGTTGTCATCTGATGGTATGTCGGCAGTAAATATGAGGTAAAGAACGGGGCCCAAGATGCTCCCCTGTGGAACACCAGACTTGATTTCATACAAGTCAGATGTGATGTCGTTAAGTTTTACCTCGAAACAGCGCTTGTCCAGGTAACTTTTCAGTATGAAAAAGAAGGAGTGAGGCAGATATTTTTTTAACTTAAATAGGAGTCCGGTATGCCAGACCCTGTCAAAGGCCTGGCTGATATCCAGGAAGACAGCCGAGCAATATTTTTTGTTTTCCAGTGTGTTGCTGATGGTATTTGTCAACCTATGTACCTGCTCAATAGTGCCATGTTGCTGTCTGAATCCGAATTGATGCCCAGGAAGGATGGTATTTAGATGAGGGCGCATTCTATTGAGGATAATTTTTTCAAACAACTTGCCAACCAAAGGCAGGAGGCTAATTGGTCGATAGGACGAGGCTTCTTCTGACGGTTTACCAGGTTTAGGTATCATAACAACCTGAGCAAGTTTCCACTGGAATGGGTAGTGGGAGAGTCTCAGGCAGGCATTGAAGACCATCACCAAGAACATTATACCTTTTTTAGGAAGGTTGTTTAGAAGTACGGAGTCTAATAGATCATAGCCCGGTGCTTTCTTTGATGGAAGAGCTTTAATCTCACAGATTAATTCAGTAGGACTTACTGCTTTTAGGGGGAAGCATAATTGATTTGGCGACTGGAGGTAGTCTGTTATTTCCTCGTCTCTATTGATGTCAGTGCAAGGTAACGGAGTAAAAACCTTTTCCAGGTGTTCGGCAAATGCAGTTGCTTTTTAGGGTTCCGAAAAAAAAAGGAACCCTTATAGGATCACTCGGGTGTCTGTCTGTCTGTCTGTCTGTCTGTCTGTCGGTCTGTCTGTCTGTCTGTCTGTCTGTCTGTCTGTCCGTCTGTCACAGCCAGTTTTCTCCGGATCCACTGAACCGATTCTGTTGAAATTTGGTACACATATAGACTTCTATAACCCAAACACGGACGCGTTACGTAAATTATTAAATTTTTAGTACGGGGGTCACTTTTGGGGGTCAAAGTAGAAAATTAAAAAAAAAGTTTTTTTATCAATATCGTGTGACATATCAAATGAAAGGGCTTACTGTGAGGGTTTTAATTATATTTTTTTCATAATTTTAAAATAAATGGTTTTGAAGTTATTCAAGAAATTAGACGAAAAATGACCATTCCCCCCCCCCTTATCTCCGAAACTACTGAGCCTAAAATTTTGAAAAAAAATGAAGTTAATAGATCTTTACCTAAAGATTACAGGAAAACCTATTAGAAGTCTGTAGTGTTAAAATAACATGTTAAAAAAATTAAATTCGTTCGGAACCCTTTGCACGCGAGTCCGACTCGCACTTGGCCAGTTTTTTTTCAGTTTCAGATCTAGCCCACCTTCTGTCCTGTCTTCGCAATGGCGGGATATGTTCTTTTGGTCGCTTAAGTTTCTTAGTCGCACGCCATAACGAGTAATTTGTGTCCTTATGTGGGGTTAGGTAAGATAAATGTCTTTGTAGGCAAAGGTTCTCGTATTCCTTGATCATCTCTTTCAGCTCTTTTGTTGCTTTGTTAAACTTAGTTTTGTCCGTAGGATATCTGGTTCTGTGCCATTCTTTCCTCGTTTCTCGCCGTTCGTTGACTTTCTCCATAATGTTCCTTGGAAGTTCCGTTTCTTTTGCCTTCTTTTTTCTATTTTTAGGTGTAGAAGCGTTGGCCGCCAGGTGTATTGTGCTGTTGAACGTTTCGATAATGGTATCGATGTCTTCAACTGTTTTCAATTTGATGTTTTGATTTAAATTACTTGTTACATATTTTTTATATAGGTCCCAGTTGGTGTTTTTGCTGTGGACATAGTGCGGCGACTCTAATGGAACAGCTTGTTTGAACACATTTAAAATGACTGGGGTGTAGTCTGATGACAGATCCTCACATTTTTCAATCTGTAAGTAGTTGTGCCCAAGGTTCTTAGTTATGTAGAAATCTAGCAGATCAGGTATTTTATTGTGATCTGTGGGCCAGTATGTTGGCTCTCCGTGAGAGACGCATTCTAGGTTTAGGTCTAGCGTGACTTTATGTAATTGTCTGCCCCTTGGGTTAATTAGTCTTGATCCCCAATATGTGTGTTTGGAATTCCAGTCTCCTCCGCAGATAAAAACTGAGCCCAGTTGATTGAAGAATTGCTTGAAAATGTCAGCCCCTATTTTATGTCTAGGTGGGCAGTAGATTGCAGAGAGTGTTGTGTCATTGTTCTTGTGTTGTATTTTAATTGATGTGGCCTGTATTTCCTCCCTTTTGTAAGGCTCAAGCGGATAATGTTTAATGTTATTTTTGACAATTACAGCAGTCCCGCCGTGGGAGTTACCGGAAGGGTGGTCTGTCCTACAGATTACGTAATTTTCGAATTTTACGTGTGATCTTTGGGTGAGTCTTGTTTCCGATATAAGTGCGACATCAATTTTCTCAATATTCATGAACAACTCAAGCTCATGCCGTCTGTCGGTCAGCCCATTGGCATTCCAGGTCATGATGCGGATATTTAGTCCCTCGGTGAAGCCAGGCGGGTGATTAAGTTGATCATTTGATCCATCATGCTGTCCATCATGTTTTTCATGATTGCTTGGAATCTATTGAACATTGTGTCCAATAGACTGGTAAAATCATGTTGGCTGGTTTCCAAAGAGGAAACCTTAGATTGTGTTGCAGGCTTGTCGCTTTTGTTTTTCAGAATATCAGCATAGCTGGTTCCTGGAAGATACGCTGATTTAACACTTTCGCCAGTACTGGGTCTTTGTTCTTTGGTCACAGGTGTGTATTTGAATGGTTCGATAGCAGGCTTAATTTTTAGTATCTTCTCTTTGTACTGTTTATATTTATTGCAGCCCTTATAGCTTGCATCTGTCTCCGGGGATTTGGTGCACGATGTCGTTGGGTGGTCGTTTCCGCATTTAACGCATCTGAAGGGTCTGATGCATTGATTTTTCGATTGCCCAAATCTTTGGCATCTCTTACACTGCAACACCTCTTTTTTCTTGTAGGGTGCTTCAACCGTTACTTTGACGTGATTGATGTACTTAACATTGAAAATATCTTTGTTATTGGCTCGTGGCTCAAGATCTATGTAATAGAGGGGAAGTTTTTCTTTTGTAGCTCGATGCAACACATTGACAATTTGACGAACTTCATGTCCATTTGCTTGTAGATCTTCTTTGACCATATCAATATTTTCTGAGGCGTGCAGACCTCTAACCACTACTCTGTAGGGCCTTTCGCTCTTGAGTTTGTAGGTGTAGTGGTTGATGTCCTTTTCAATGAGTTTATCTCTTATTGTTTTATAGGTTTCAACGTCTGCAGGCATGAGCTTGATTATGTGTCCTGATTTTAGTGTAGTCATGGTATACTTGTTCCTTTCAATCATTTTGCTTAAGAGATCTCTTAAGGGTGTTATATCCACTATGCCAGTCACAAAAATTGGTTCAGGCTTCGGTATGTATTCTTTGTGTTCTTTTACAGCTATAGGATCTTCATCGCTGAGAATGTCAAAAGTGTTTTGCACGGGAATTGTGTAGTTAATCCGTTTGGTGGATGTTTGTTTATTTTTACCTTCTGTGGGGCTATCGAGCCTTCTGCGTTTATTGTTAGGTACTTTGTCTTGCTGCCACTCTTGATTTGAGGATTCTTTATTCTGTTGTCCAAAAGAGTCCCTTTGACTTGCCCGGGTGATTGATGAGGTGTTGTTTTGCATGTGGCTTGACTGAGAAGTATTTACATTACTTCCTTGACTGTCGGCCTGCTTATCCGTGCTTATGCATCCGCTGAATGACAAGGACCTTGGTCTAGTTTCCAGGAGTCCTTTGTGAAACTGAAGCTGAAACTACTGATTCTAGAAAGCTGAAATTTGGTGGCTGAATTTAGTGTATGGGAGCACTATGAGAGGATTTCCCGAAATTCCTACGGGAATGGGAAACATCGAGACATGCGCGAACGAAGACGCGGGGAAAAGCTAGTTAATAATATAATAAAACCATCATTTTAAAACGTTTACCCAGCTACTTGCTTATCTTAAATTTATAACAGCTGCCTATCACCCTCTATAAATTCTGTTTTGGCATTTTCATTCAAATATCTTGAAATCCTTCAGCAGATGCAGTTAAAAAACTTGTATAAAGCTGGACTGTCGGCAGCTGAACAAGAAGAGAGTCTACTTCGGAAGGCCTTGTCCCGCATCTACGAGATTCGTAGCATCAAGAATGAAAGAAGAATACAGGTAAACTAACTACATGCTATTACAATGGAATAAAAATCACTTTCTGCTGAAGAAACTATCCTATGCACTTTAAGATCTATATTGTTATCTCTCTAAATATAAATTAATAAGCTTCTGCCCGCGTTTTCGTACACGCATATCCCATTCTTCCCGTTCCCGTAGGAATTTCGACGAACGACGGGATGAATTATACATACAAGCCTTCCTCTTGAATCACTCAGTCTAATTGATCAAAACCGCATTAAAAAACGTTGTGTAGTTTAACAGATATAAACATACAGACGGAAAAATCGATTTTGTTTTATTGTATACGTACTAAAGTTAAAACAAAGTTGTTAAGTTAACTATAAGAAACTGCATAAAAGTTGGTCAATGGATTGTGTACTTTCAAATCATCTATTTATTTGTCAGTGTTTGTTTTGAGTCATAATTCAGCTGAATATAATAATTGTTGCATCACTGGATGCATGTCCAGCAAGCCTAAGTGATTTACTTATCAGAATACAATTAATTACTAACTATCTTTGAACAAACATCCCTCTCATTTTTACTGATAAACATGAACCACATGCACTTACACACAACACCCTAACACACTACACATACAATTCTACAATAGCATTACTTAACATTACAAATATAACCACACTTTTATTATATAAACTTACCTCTCTATCAAAATTGTTCGCTAATAGTGCTATGTATAATCTGATTGATAAGCCTGGAGATTTGTCGTACAGGTCCCGAACCTAGTTCAGACTCCAGCTCTCACAAAGGTTCTAGCGTAAGGAAAAATGTATATTATGAGTAAATTACCTAATGAAACAATGTATCTTTATGAGAGAAATAAACTATATATGTTATGCATGTTATGTTACTAACTGGGAGCTGTTTTGCAGATAAAACCGGTATTTATTTCTAAAACCCTTGACCGACCGTTTCCAGGCACGCTACGCTGGTAATAAGGAGACCATTGGCTGTGGAGCCCTGATGAAGATGCTGTTGAGTGCGGCGCAGACGCTGCCTCTGCACGTAGGACGTGTGGGAGAGCGTGCGCCGCCACTGTGCGGGGCCGTGCCGCCGGACTCGGGACATGTCGCCAAGGCTGGGGACGCCGTTGCTGCGCTCGTCAGGGTGTCGGAGAAAGAGGAGAACTGGATATTGGCTGAGGTAATGTGATGACGTTTTTCGGGTCAGATTGTTAAAAATGATGTCTTTTAAGATCTCGCGCACAAAGCACGACTCGCACAACCTGGCCCAATCTTAGTCGCAGAAGTTCCGACCAAGGAAAAAATCTGGTCGGTTTATCGAGGATCCTTAAGACGTTAGAAGACTATCTTGCGCTGTCCTTCGGTCTATGCAGTTAAACTCACATAGAATTTTGAATTTTCTCAGCGTAAGATGATATTTACCGACCTATTTCCGACTGATGGATGTGAACCCTGGAATCGCGGGAATAGGAATGAATGAAAAGTATGCTAATTTATTTTTATGGTTTTCTTCTCTACAGGTAGTAAGCTGGCTTCCCGCTCAAGGAAAATACGAGGTCGACGACATAGACGAAGAACAGAAGAACCGTCACATCCTAAGCAAACGACGGGTCGTCCCACTGCCTCTAATGCGTGCCGACCCACGCGTCGACGAACACGCCTTGTTCCCTAAGGGCGCCGTCGTGATGGCCCTGTACCCACAGACAACGTGCTTCTATAGAGCTGTGGTCAATAGACTGCCGGCCAACGCTGCTGATCCTTATGAAGTGCTGTTTGAGGTAACTCTATTTTTCCTAGTTTTTAGATAGCAAACAATGTTATTGCATGAAGGGACATTTCAATACTAGTAAATACGAGTAGGTACTCGATACTTTTGATTCGATACCAAGTACTAATAGCATCGAATCAATCTTGCGATACTTATTCGGTATCGAAACAAAGGTTCGTGGTATTGAATCGAATCAGACTGACCTTATTTAAAATATCCGAACTTCCAAACACATAAGACAGAACAAGAGAGCGCTAGGGGCCTTTCTCACTCGGTGTACGGTAAAGCACGCCATTCATCGCGTGTCACGTGTATCGAGCCGAACCCGTCCGACTTCACTCGAGCCACTTCATAGACGTTCGTGAACGTACCACTGGTTCGGCGTATTTGTAATTTTTTTTACGAGTAGGGGAGAGCGGTGCTGAAAGTGCCGGGGGTAAATTGTGCCGACGCGAATATCTCGAAAACAGAAAGAAATAGATAAACGATCGTATTGTGTCGCATAATGCATGACAGTCGGGCAACCGCGGCTGGCATTTTAGTTGCGTCAACGACGCGGACCGAGTAGCAGTGCATGTGAACCCCATCCAGCGCCTCGTAAGTAAATATTTTCGTTCCGATACTTTTTGGTCGCAAACTTGCATTTTTCGTGCTTTTAATATGAGAGTTTCAGTAAAATGTTTGTTATATATCCTAGACTAGCTGACCCGCGCAACGTCGTCTGCGTCACAATTTTCTCCGCTCCGCTCCTATTGGTCTTAGCGTGATGATATATAGCCTATAGCCTTCCTCGATAAATGGGCTATCCAACACTGAAAGAATTTTTCAAAAACGGACCAGCAGTTCCTGAGATTAGCGCATTCAAGCAAACAAACAAACAAACTCTTCAGCTTTATATATTAGTATAGATTGTTATGCAGTGTAATTTTAATGCTTTGAGCAGAGTGATTTTTATATGTGAGACAAAATATCACTCTCATAAGCGGGGTAAAATGTGCCGTTCATGTGGGGCTGCTTGTGCCGCGGCACTTCCAACCCCTAAGCAACCTTTATTGTTTCAAGATTGTTTATGTTTACGCGAGCACTTATGACAGAAAGAAAATTCTTTTTGATATGATACTTTACTAGCTTCCAGCTTCCTCACAAAACAGGAGACAAAAATACAGCAATTTTCACACCAGAGCTAATAAGACCACTGCCTAAAGCACCTCCCCGATTAGTTGGACATAATGAAGGACGTAAAAGAAAGACAGCTGTTCTTACGGACAGTCCAGAGAAAAATGCTTTGGCCGAAGAACAGACTAATTTGGCACTTTCAGCCTCGCTCTCCCCTAAGGCTCTTGTCTCGCCGCCGGCGAGGAAGCGAGTAGCTATCGACTATTTGCTCGCTGAGGAAAGGGATGACAGATATAGATCTCGTGTGAGTAAGAGATAGCCATAGCCATAGAGATAGACATAGTCGATAGCTGCGAGCGGCTCTTACAGTTCTTACCGTGCTGACGCTGCACATTACCGTCCGATCGCCATTACCTCCATCCTATGCAAGGTTATGGAAAGGGTTCTTAACAGTAAGCTGCTGACCTACCTTGAAGACAATGATCTCCTCAGTGACCGTCAATATGGCTTTCGCCGGGGACGGTCAACTGGCGATCTTCTTGTGTATGTCACGCACTGCTGGGGCGAGGCCATCGAGAGACACGGCGAAGCACTTGCCGTGTCGCTCGATATCTCGAAGGCCTTTGACAGGGTTTGGCACGCAGGTCTGCTCAGCAAGCTTCCTGCTTATGGCATCCCAGTTGGTTTTTGTAGCTGGATATCAGACTTCCTGAGTGAACGGTCGATCCGAGTAGTCGTTGACGGCTGCTCCTCTGACCTCATGGCTATTGATGCCGGAGTTCCTCAGGGGTCCGTTCTCTCTGCAACTCTTTTCCTGCTGCACATCTATGCCCGTCGCCCAAAAGCACTCGTTGAAAGCCGAGCGTCAAAACTATCGAAACTTTTCACTCGCTATTCGCTGCAAGCCAACTCGTTTCGAGTTTGAAGCTTAACTCGCTACTCCCTGATCGCCGGCGGTGAGACAAATAAGTGCCTGAAGAGTAAGAATGGTCAATTTCTTTACACAGTGCTGAAAACGTCGATCGGCGTTTTATTATATCCTCATGAGGTGCGGAGGATTCCCATCGGCGTTCGCGAAGAAAACCCTTCCGCATCTGGCTAATAAAAATAAATTATATCGCCTCGTAGAAGGGGTTTATAATAAAAGATAATTTTTGTTAATTAAATAAAAATCTGTTAATTTATTACTTTATTTCTAATGTTTACCCTCACAAAATTAACATTTTACAACAACAACAACATTTTTACGTTAGTTTTGTTAAAAAAAAAAACATCTTTAAGTATCGACTATCGATATGTCACCGAAAACTCCGTAAGATTTTACAATAACTTGAGTCATTGTAAACTTTCGATAAATTGTCAACTGAACATTCGGCATGCTTTTTTACGCATCAAAATTTGATAGTTTATAATTTCTCGAATTCATTCCGAGAAGTTGTGAACTGAAATAAAATGGTGACCAATCAGAGCACAAATCTACAAGAAACAGGCTCTCATCGGTATGTTCAGATGTGAAGTCACATGTACGCCATAGAGTTACGAATTGAATGGAGTCGTTTTCGATTTCGCGAAATAAAACAGACACGTGACAAAAGATTGGGATTTTTTCGTTCGTTTAGTATATTCTTATTTTTCGTTCGTTTATTCGTTCTTTTGATATAATTATCGTATTGTATAGCTGACATTTGATCTAACCGCTGAACACAAGAGCGACCGCTCCAGCTCGGGAACTTAGGGCACACCGACCCGGATAGATTAGGTTCAAATGGGATTGCGGGAGCTAGAGTGAGCGAGCGAACTTAGCTCCCATGATCCCATTCATGTTAGGTTACTTTAACCCCGGTCACAACCGTAATTTAAGCCGAATGTACATTCATATTAAAAATTAGTTATACCATTAAATTACACACTCAAAGTAAACTCGACCAACATCGGACAACGTGAGGTCCATTTAATTCGTAACTCTATGGCGTACATGTGACGTTACATTTGAACAAACCAATGAGAGTCTAGTTTCTTGTAGACTTGTGCTCTGATTGGTCGACATTTTATTTCAGTTCACAATTTCTCGGAATGAATTCGAGAAATTATAAATTATCAAATTTTGATGCTTAAAAAAGCATTCCAAATGTACAGTTGACAATATAACGAAAGTTTACAATCTCTCAAGTTATTTTATAATCATACGAAGTTTGCCATTTTCCGGAGACAGATACATTAGGAGTATTTATATGAGTAGCATTAAAAATGATTTGAGTGCTACTGATATCAAATCAAATCAAATCAAATCGATTTCAAATAAACCATTTACAGGCACTTTTGAATTGTCAAAGTCGGTCAGTCAAAAACATGAAGCTATTTGCACGTTCCAAAGCGTAGATCTCTATGGAGAAGAACGTGCAAGAAACTCCACGGACACTCTTTTAAACCATGTGATGTGTTACAAAAATCTTGTTAACATTAACATTGATTGCTTCTATATGTGAGGACAATGCAAAGAACAAGAAAACATATAAACAATTCAAAATGCAGGTACAGATTAAAATAAGCCAGTGGCAGGTAAGAGATGACCAGTTTCAACTGACGGCGCCCGTTCACGAACATGACGCGTGCATCAGCACCATCTAACTCAACCATTTTGAAGGGAATCAAATGATCCAAAACACGCGCCACCATCAGCAAAACATTTGTGTGAGCATGACAAGCTCTCAACTGCCACGCTCGTTCATGTCAAACTAATTTAATAACGAAATCTATAATTACATATGTAAATGGCTCCATAGTGCTCACATTTACAAAAAATTGAAAATATGCTTCTACGTTATACAAAACTATGGCTTCAAGTAACTAAGAAAAGAAAAAAAAAAGAAGGCTGCTTTATTGTGTATACTTTGCTAATACAATAATGCTGATATGAGTAGGTATCGATACTTTGATGGTATCGGAACATCCCTAATTGCATGACGTGCTTGCGGAAGGATCTTGCTGCTATGTATATCATAGTAACAACGTTGATCGGCAGTTTTCGTTTACGCATGTACAGCGAGTTTTCTATGGCTAGTTAACATACGTAAGGTTGGTTCCAGGATTCATCGTACGCGGACGGCTACTCTCCGCCGGAGCGCGTGGCGCAGCGCTACGTGATCGCCATCAAGGAGGGCAAGGGGCGCGCCACCTGACCCTCAGCCGAGCGTCCGCCCTCCAGCCGCTCCGACGCCACCTCCAGCGACTCTATGCTGTAGTGCTCTAGGCTATAACGTGCTTATTGCAATGGACTTTTTAAAATGTGCGGCGAGCAAGGGCGTACCTAAGATGTCAGTTCAGAATCAATTCAGAATCCCAGATAATTTACATTCATTGTCATTTATTAAACTATTTACTTTAATGTATGTTACGTAGATGTCTTAAAATAGTTGCAATGGTATTTGAACTTTGTCATGTCTACACTGCGAGTTGGTGGTTCATAATGTGACAGTTATCTGAGATTCTAAGTTAATTCAAGTTTAGTCTATTTATAATGACGATTGTCAGTCATTTACTATGGTTTAATTTTAAGATTAGAGCGAATGCTAAGGGAGATGGTTAGTGGATAACCTGAAAAAAATGTGAAATTCATGTAAGCTCCTTTCAGCCATGGAAGCGTCACTTATGTACGAGTATGTGTGATAATTATGTAAATTAATGCAAAAACGGACTACTTGGTATGGTCTTTGTATGCATTATGCATATGTGCTGCAGAATAGTAGTGTCTGTCAGTCTTGAACTTCTGTATTTGTAGTATGTGTTGATAAATAAGATAGTAAATTAGGTAGCTTATGACAGTGTGTTTGTGTATTGCTATTTTTGACTATCTTATTCATGTATGTTACAACAGTATTGTATGAATAATAGAATGTAGCTAAGTTAGTTTTAAGTCTATAAATAAGCAATGGTTGGTGTTTAATTAAAACAATACATTGGATACAATCTTTTATTTACTATCTAAGGTTAAAATCTAATAGAATACATGATATATAGTGCTTAGGTCCGAAATATACAATCATTTAATTTTGATTGGTAGTTAAAACGAATTGATTTTATAATTTTCTCTGATTACTTACAAACTAAGGAATAATAATACAATTAATGGAAGAAACTAAAATATGTCAGATTGTAATAAACAAAATTTTCGAAGGAACTCAAGTTTTAGGTACAGTGCAATAACTACAATATGAAAAATCTATGGGATAAAATAAAACATTTGCTAACTATTCAGTCAAAATCGTGGTAAGATGGAAAATAAAAACTCAACATAAGTAGGACGAAGGTGGTTACATTACTTGCATAATGAAATCTGGTAAATAAAAAACAATAAGGTGTTCTTGCCTCAGAAACACTAATTCATTCTGACACAGCCGTTGAAGACTCTTATTACTTTAACTTAAATCTTACGTAAGCGATGAGCAAAATTCAAGTTATGGCATATCAATACTATATGTATATCAACATAAATAAAAAATGAGATCAATATGTATTTTTCTCAACATTTTGGGCGCTAAGTACGCGGGTCATTGCCTCGGGGCGGTAAGCACCACTTGAAACACAAGTTGTGACAAGATAAACATTACTTATTATGGTCAACCTTAACAAAATTGATTTCACATTTACATATTAAATTCGTCAAATATTCAAATCATTTTTTTAAAGGAAAGACGACGGCTAGAGAGCTAGAAGCGATTTTTGGTACTAAGTGAAACGAAATAAATATGACTAAGAACGTAAAGAGACTCGAATGTTAATTTGGATGGAGTCGGTTGAGTCTGGAAACAAAGAGAAATAAATAATTAGAAAGAAGTAAACATGTAAAAATACTAGGGTTTATTGACGCTTCAAGGCATATCAGTCGGGTCGGGTGTTAATATATCACATAGAACTTTAGAAAACTTTTACATAGTTGAGAGAATCAGCTCTGCAAAGCCACACTTATGATCATACATAATGAAATGACAAACCTAGAATTGCCACATCAACCTGCTCAATACGAGTAGCGCCGTAGTGGGTTTTCTATAGGATTTTATTCAAAACGCCAGCCGCGAACTCAGAGTCGATGACTCTGAGTATGTGGGCAACATCTCTGAACTTCGTTGTGCCTTATTAACGACCATTAAGATGAGCATGACAGTGTTGTAAAATCAGTAGGTAGTTACCTCTAAACAGCCTGTCGGTCGGTCATGAGCCCCTGCAGCTTGCGCGCCACGTGCGCGTTGCCGAGGCGCGCGCGCTTCACCACGTCGCCGCCCGCCTCCGCGCCGCGCTTCACGCCCAGCGCGCCCAGCGACGACGCCAGCCCGCCCACCTCGCACGACACCATCGTGTTGATAGCGTGCAGGTCCTGGGGAATGAAGGTCATTTGGTAACTAGTGCTACGACTTCAACATACGATGACGCTCTGATACGCGCTGGCCTGCTGGGGAGCACGTGTTCAGTGGGTAGGTAGTTACCTTAGCAGGACTGCGACTGAACCGGTACGTGAGGTGGTGGTGCGGCGGCGGCGGCGTGGTGAGCGGCTTGACGTACAGCTGGTGACGCTCTGACACGCGCTGGCCTGCTGGGGACCATGTGGCGTCACCACGGCCCGCTGGCAGGGGGGACAGGCTACATTCCTATGTAACACACAAATATTACAGTATGTCCTTTTTGATGAATGGGAAATGGTCTGGGCGGAGCGGGTGGAAGTGCGAGAGTCTTACTGACTAAAACCCACACGTGTTCCTTGAAATGCCTTTTGCGTTCCAGGGCCGCGGTAAATCTTTCGAACAATTCCGCAACCCTGAATTATAGATGTCATAACGTTCATTCGAGATCATAAAACGTGAGAGCGAAAAGACATGAGATAAGTTTTGTTTGAAATCCCGCAATTTGTAATTATATAGTCATCATCCCTTTTTCAAGTCTTTTGACCGTGACTACGCCCCATGTACGCCGTTGATTAGAGGCAGATGCGTAGAGCGGAAAATGTCTGTTCCAAAACAACTGAGTTGCTTTTGCTTCGGCATGGACCACTTAAGTTGTTTTAGACATCGAGCTGATACGAAGAGTAAAGACAGTAAAAGAACAATATATGTGTCAATAAATGTCTCAAATCAGATACTTACATCTTTATGTTTCCCAGTAAACCTCAGTGCAAAGTTTTGCATACATTGCACATAAACTTTATTATAGAAGTTAATCAAATCGCCTCTCTCTGGTGAACCTGAAAGGGATAATAATTATAAACACGTCAACATCGTTCAGTTGCAATATAAAGAAGTGAAATCATTATTGTCTCATGAAAAGGTGATGGAGCTCTTTTTCGCCCGGTGCTTCAACAGAACTATATCAAGTTCAAATAAAATCTACTCACTCTCTCCTTCGCTCTGTTTAATAAGAACAGATCTGTACACATGATTGTCAGCTAAAGGTCGCTGTCTATAACAACGCATGATTTCTGCAAACGTCCTCTCTACTTGATTTGTAGGATTGTTTGACACCTGAAATAAAAAAAATATACTTCTTTATTAGCGTCATGCTCGTGGCAAATAAACGCTTTTTCTTTCTTCTGCTTCCTAAAATAACTTATGATAAAATTATAACTTCATGGGAGATTTAGTGGGTCTTTTCGGAAGTCGCGAGTGTCGAAAAGACTGGTAGACTGTACCTGATAAAATGCTTGCATTGAAGAATATATATCATGTAATTATGGCTATAGTTCAGCTAGCTTACTGGGTGTCAACGCGAGCATTTTCGGACAATAGGGTTCGCAATACCTGGGCGATTATACAATCTTACTGCCTACAAGTGAGAAGCACAAACCCGGCTGTTAAGAACATTTTTGAGGAAGCCTATGTGGAATGTTTGTACATCTGAATGATATGGCTATACTCACTCTACATATAACATATACTGCACACATAAGGATCTGGTCGAGGTGACGATCCTTCATGAGCTGAGTTTGGTGCATGATGGAGTACTCCAGACAGGTCCATATCTTGCGCTTCAGTTCTTCGTCAGTGAGGCGCAGTCGTGTGCATAGGTCGTTGATACGGACTACTGCTAGACTATAGAACTGGAACAAATAACTGGCTTATCAATGTTGGAAGACCAATGGAAATATGGATTGGCGAAAAATTCAAGTCTACAGCCCAATATAAACCTACGTAATATGTGCACGGAGTCTACTACAACGTTAGTTGCGCGGTTCATTTGTCTGGCAGTCACGTTTTCGTAAGCTTGGCCGTACAGTGGATGATCCCGCCCACACTTTCATACAAAGCGAAACTAGTGTATATGTGCGTACTTTAGCCGTGGATTGCTGTGACGCCTTGACGTTATAAGCTAGCTCAGCGAATTGTTCACAAAAGGCTTATGCTGTTAGGGATCGAAAAAAAATGTGATGTTTTATTTGAGCCTAATTAAAATAACAAAGTTTGCATTGACTTACCTTTCTAAAGAAGAGTATTAACGAGTTATTAGTTTTCTTCGGTGTGGACGAGTTGCTATTCGATTCGCCGTTCGAACAACTCGGTGTGGGCTGCGATGTGCTAGTCTCTTGTTTCGGCGTGTTGTTTGTGGCAACTGAAACAATTTATTATACTTAAGTCTGTTTAGCATGTATGTCCAGGGCTACTCTCTAACTTTCTCGCAACTAAGGCCTAAGTCCGTAGTTTCGGACTTAGTTGCGAGCCCCCCCCTTAGTTGCCCCCTGATACAGTGTAGTTAATGAAATAGATAATGAATGCAGTACTGGTTATAACTGTCACAAGATCATTGCTAACACCATAATACTGTAATACATCTTGATTGGGTTATAGTAAACTTGTGAACAGATCACTGAAACACAATAAATCTCATCCAAATTTGATAGTTTACAAAATATCTGTCTTATCGAGAAGAAAAAGTTTACAATCTTTTGCAACTTATTACAAACTTAAGGTATTTGCAATAATCTGATGACATAACTAAAATGTCTTACCTAATAACGACTGGCCGGGCTTGATAGGATCCTTAAATAGCTGCTTTTTGGCCTGATCGGCCACCGGTGAGAGGTAACGATCGATGTCTGTCGACACAGGAGACTGAAGACCATCTGTAAAGAAAGGTTAATTTCAAACTTTGATATAATTGTACTGGCTACTAGAGATCTTAATGGAAGAAGATATACGGCTCCGAACCCCAAACAAATTGGGATGTGGACAGAAATTGATGGATTATATTTGATAGCTACAAATCAAGTGGATTTTTTTTAAACATACCTAATATTTAAAAAATTATGAACATGGTTAGACTTGTGGAAGAAAAAGAGGTGCTTCACCAACCTCATGGGATAAGGACAAGATGATGTACTTACTGGACCTACGATGCGGCGAGTCGTGAACTTTGACGTCATTAGACGCTGGTACCGGAGTTTTACTTAGCTGGTCCCACAATGGACTGTCCGAAGTCCACACCAAGGACTCCAATACTTCTTCCTCCACCTAACAGAAAGGAAAACAATATGCTGTAGAATATAACTTTACATAGTGTAGGTGCGTTGATGTTTTTTGCGCTTTTAAGCTATCAACGAAACGCAAAAAAAAAACACTGCAGTATAAGAGCCCTTCTTAGGTTAAAGAGCTCACCTAGAGAAGTACTACTTTCTTCCACTGGGATTTTTATTTGATGCATATTATAATTGCCAGATTAATTAAAGGCATACAAACATTTCAGTTTTGTCTCAACTGTGATTCCTTTAGTGTTGTCACTACAAATTCCATCAAGCTGATTACTACAAAATTATTAATGACATGACTTTACTTACAGCATTAAGATGTTTAATGACATCCCGACTGAGTTTCTCTACAACCGCTTGTACAACGAGCTCGATAATCTTGTAGAAATGGAAGGCACTGAGTCCGTATATCTGTAGCACTCTCGGGAACTTGAGAGAGTGGACGCCATACGCGTGTAAGACTATCTCTGTGCAACATGCGAATACGGCTAGCTGGTATGTTTCTTGATTTAGCAGCATCTGTTAAAGAAATTAAAACCGATTAAGAATTCTGCTGTGTTGTAGCACCATTTCAGTAAGGGTCCCGCAAAGTATCATTGAAGCCTCAAAGTCGTCCTGACCCCTCTCTTCCATCACTCTCATAGTCCCTTGGGACGCCAATCCGACACGAGCGTGGAGATATCTCACAGGACCAATGGTTTAGCCTCAATACAGAGGCAATGAAGGCACCATTGCCGCGAGGAGCAAGGACTTCAGTCCAGTAAGCCATCCTATGGACATTACAGCAGTAATTTAATGTTTGGATGCAACTATGTATCTCATAGCCACTGACACATTTTGTCTGTCCAGTTTTCTTCCAATTTTTTTTTTTGCTCTCTACTGAGCTCTGTCCTCTGCTACTCTGGTCCAGTATGGCCTCATGGTTAGGTAGATATCATCTTTCCGTCTTGTTTTCAGACACCCCTGTCTTCTAATGTCCTCTCTTGTGTACCATAATGTTACTTATTTGTTCCATTTGTTTAATTAACGAAGAATACTATTGCTTTATGATACAAATACGTAATTACCTACGTATCATCATCATCATCATATCAGCCGAAAGACGTCCACTGCTGGACATAGACCTCCCCCAAAAAGGGGGTTTTGCCATAATCGCCACGCTTGGCAGGCGGGTTGGCGATCGCAGTGTATGGTGTTGATTTTTTTACAGAGAACGCTGCAGCCCATTCTCCGACGAGTCCATTAGTCGCCTCTTGGAAGTAATGGGAATGTATTATTCTTTTAACCCACGGGAAGTAATGGGATAGTATTATTCTTTTACGGCACCATACGGCACCGGCCGACACCATGCGGCGGCCGGTTACCTACGTATGACAGTAGGTAATTACGGATTTAATTCACTAGAACATATTTGGTAAGGTTTTTCGCATTTTAATTCCTAACCAACTATTAGCTCATACATAACAAAAACTGGGTCGATAACGTTGATTAACCTAGGTCATAGCCAAAGAGATAGCACAAAATCAGATGATAGCAAATACATTTATCTTATCGCTATTATCTTCATTTGTGTTAATGCAAAAACAGCTGATATGATTTTAATGCACAGCACCTGGTGCAACGCCTTGTTTCATATTTGTTATGATAAATCACAAAAAACGTGAACATTTTATTTATTATGTTATCTTGAAATTACTTGCAATGTGGTATAAGCATTATATGCTATAAAAGGAATTACGTCAAAACTGCAATATGTGGTGATTCATGAGTTTGAACTCGTAACTGTCCTTTACAACATTTCAACACATTACAGTAGTACCCAACTGATATGGCTTACCCGATGTACCTGCGCAGAAGATGAATTTTCAAAGCGCGGGAAATGCTATTGACCAATCGGCAAGCTCCACGCAATGCGCTTCTTTTTCCTGTACCGCTATTGGTCGGCAGCTGCCGCCATGTTAGCGTGCGCTGCGAGGCATGCACGTGACTTGCGAGTGAGACGGAACTAACAGCTGCAGTGTATTATGAACCTTATAGTAGTGATCTAAGGTTGATTGTAAGTTTGCTTTCTTTCGTTAATCTTCGGGGCCATACTTTATTTTCTGTGCGAACGAAGATTCACGACGCGCCTTATCAGTTGGTTATCACTGTACAATAGTTTCAATTAAAACTCTATCCTACTAATATTTTAAACATGAATATCTACATTGCTGGATGTTTTTTAATCAATCACATAATCACATCTCAATAGTTTGGGCAAACAGGTAGACCATGGCCTGGATTAAACCTTCATAAGTATATTTTTTCTTGTGAGATAATATTTTGGTGCTGAGAAAGCCATTGCAAAAAAGGGGGGTGGTCAAATAATACTTTTTCTACTTACATTCAAAGAAACTAACGGTTTTTTCCTGTGTTCCTCTCTAATTATGTGTTCTAAGACTTTGTAGTACAAACACGTGACCATATTGCACCGGAACCTGATAGTTTCATTACTAGAAGTGCTGTTGGTCTCCCTAAGGCTGTTGGCAAACTGTTCCATCCAATTGCTGCATGGTTGGACGAGGTTTGCGGTTATTGCGTCCATGTTCACGTTGCAGTCGCTGTGGACAATAATTATTATCAATTCAAAAATAGAGCAAATTCAAAATTTTGTTGAAATGTTTTTTTTATTTTAGTAAAATACCCCAGAAACCAAACTCGACGAGTAGTTAAAAACATAAATCCATGTAGCTCAATAGCATCTACACAAAGCAGTGTAGTATTTAACCTGGGAAAAGGTTCAAAATGAGAATTGCTTTATTTCTTGAATAAAGAAAAACTAAAATAAAAAGTTATTGAGAATCTCCTTTTTCGGATTCGATTAAATAGGGCGGCAGGGCAGCTTTCAGCCATCATCAGCGCAATCACTTACCACAAACAGCTATATTAACATTTGCTTCTTATGGTTAATTTCACGAATGCCCGTCAATCATTCCAATTTATACCTTATTCCACTGACATATGAGTCACATGACGCGGGCCTTCTGAATAGCCTTATTTTTTCTATTAGTCTATGGTCTACTTACGTGAACAACTTCAGGAGGTCCCTGGAGGGCTGCGGCTTGGCGTTCCTCAGATATGCAGCGAGGCGAGCCAGACTGTTCTTGGCTTCAGACACTGGAGTCAGTTCCTCACCACGTCGCGCTAGGTAACGGCGCCCGGTGAGAGGTGTCTCGTGGCATGCGCGACCACTCTGATAAGTACAAAAATATATTCAGTCAATAATTTCTAGAGTTGTACACGACATTAAATCAAGCTATACATTTCCAGTGTAAGCTGACCTCGCGTTATATAGGCATGAACATACAATAAGAGGTCAGTGTATACTGAAACGGAATGGCTTGATATATTGTCGTCGTGCCTACTGCTGGAACTCATAGAAATAAAAAAAACAGGAGAAGTGGCAAGGGGTCGTGTCGGCGAACTAGTGCGCTCCCGACCACGATCGTGAAAAGTTATAAGAATTCCGTGTTGTTCAGTGGTTTCCTGTAAAAACCAAAGCCTAAACCAAAACTTTGTAAATTATGGAATCACTTGCCATATGTAAATATAACTATTTTACTGTATTTGTCTTTAAAATCATGAAAAACAACAAATCGTAAAAAATGTCTTGCTTTTACTATGTTATTTTTGTGTTCAAATATCACAGCGACTGTACTATTTTTGCAATAAATACATTGCTCCTTAACCACTACCGAAGTTAGTCACTAAGTGACTGAACAAGGAATGTAAAAATCACAAAACGATACTTTAGTATGCGGATTCATCGCGTATTACGGTCGCTGCTTCTTGCGACGAGTTAATGATGTGCTTGTGCAGGTCCACTTACGTAGGTTATCGACAACAATGACGATTGACGAATGAAATTTTCCTTTAATAGTTTATTTTTCAATTTGTCAACCGTTTTAACCCGGTTAGAAGATCGACAAATAACGTTTTTAATTTATTTTACAGCGTAGTAGAGCAATGCGTAACTAACTTTCGTAAATTAAGTTAATTAAATTTAAGTTAATAATCGGTAGTGTTTATAATATTTTCTGGACATGCCGTTTTTAGGATTCCGTACCCAAAGGGTAACCAACGTAACCCTATTATTAAGCGTCCGCCGTCCGTCCGTCTGTCTGTCAGCGGGCTGTATCTCAAGAACCGTAATAGGTAGACAGTTGAAATTTTCACAAATTGTGTATTTCTATTGCCGCTATAACAACAAATAACACAAATTAAGGTTTATGGTACGGAACCCTTCGTGTGAGAGTCCGACTCGCACTTGGCCGGTTTTTGGTCTAATTTATTAATTTTATTTTTAGGACCGCAAAAAACATTTTTTGTACGATAATAAATGGAGAAGATTTGATAACTTTCCGATTTAGTCAATCACTAGCGTGTATGAAAAATAAATTGCTTTTGCACAACACAACGATAGCGTGCGCTGTTTTTGTGTGGGTAAGTTGTAAGGTGCATGGTAAATACACGCTTTGTTTGATAGGATAAGGTTTATAATTGACTGTGTAGCACGTTCTGTTTTGAGAAATGCATATCCCTTGTTTATTATATCTATGGCTGGAACCGTAATCCACCAAGTGGGCCCAGTTTGGGTCGACGTTTTTCGTTCGAGATTTTCGATCTAGGAGCTTGTCCTAAAAATTCTTGTAATATCTATCAACCAGAATTGTGCATTTCTTCAACATTTTTGTGATTTTATAAATTGCGCAAAATAGAGCTGTCTCAGTCCGAAATCCATAACTTACGACGTTACTGTAGCGACTGGCCCACCACAGCTTAAATACTATTTATTCCGTCACAGCCTCACCGCAAATATGATATTTGAAAACATGCCGCGGATAAAAATACTTTTAACAATGTGCAGTACTGACAAGGATGCTTCATAATTGCACCGCAATAAACATACAAAACCAAAAGATGACAAATTCAGTTTCCAAGTTCACTATGGTGAAGTAGAACTTTTTGCACACAGAAGTTCTATTTAGGCAAGTTTTCTCTTTGCTTTTGGTAATTTTGTTCGACTTTTTCATGCTCTAAATGGTTGATAACATTTATAATATTTTTTTATGGAAAGATAAGTGTTGTACCATTTTGAAATCTTAAGTTATTTAAAAAAATGGTCCATTTAACCATTTTTTTAAATATTTTAAATAACTTGCCTAGGGTAGTATAGTAAATTTTTTTGGAAAGACGGAGTGTAAAAGTTATCTGAGAAAAGGTTTTCTAAACATGGCCCACTAAAACTTTTATTTTTTTTTACTAAAGTCACCATATTAATTATTGTATTTGTGACTGCGATCAATAGCATAGTTATATAGGATTACAATAAAAAAAACACTACAAAATTGAGAAATTTGTGATCACAGGACCTAAATATGTGAGTGACAACATTTTCAAAAATATTCCTATTATCACTTAACAAAGTAACTTGGTTTTTTTTTTGCCTGAATTGGTATAACCTAAGCTATCGCCCCGTACCCGCTTGACGCTGAGTTTCGGGACACCCTGTATAGGCTGCGGTACTAGTAACCATTTTAGTTGTGACCAAGTGTTACACCTGTGTGCACGCTAAGTTATTACAAATTGTTATAATTTTTCATGCAATTTATAATGCATAAAAATGCTTTCATGCGCGGTGAAGTGGTGTGGGAAACATTCAAATTTAATTTAATTCACATACTGTCATAAAATACCTAACTACTTTTAACCGACTTTCAAAAAAGGAGGAGGATATCAGTCTTTCCATCTGTGTTTTTGACATACATGTTTTCATTTTAGATTTTCGAAGATTCCAGAATTAAAAGAATAGTGGATTAAGGTTAATAGGGAAAATTGGTATCAACAAAATACAGCCGTTTGTTTTGATTGGGTATTTTTTATAATGTTAAAATCCATTTTATCAATTTCGACTATTTTTCTTTAATCAAGTAGAGCCACCACTAACCAAAGGCTATATACTATTTATTCCGTCACAGCCTCACCGCAAATATGATATTTGAAAACATGCCGCGGATAAAAATACTTTTAACAATGTGCAGTACTGACAAGGATGCTTCATAATTGCACCGCAATAAACATACAAAACCAAAAGATGACAAATTCAGTTTCCAAGTTCACTATGGTGAAGTAGAACTTTTTGCACACAGAAGTTCTATTTAGGCAAGTTTTCTCTTTGCTTTTGGTAATTTTGTTCGACTTTTTCATGCTCTAAATGGTTGATAACATTTATAATATTTTTTTATGGAAAGATAAGTGTTGTACCATTTTGAAATCTTAAGTTATTTAAAAAAATGGTCCATTTAACCATTTTTTTAAATATTTTAAATAACTTGCCTAGGGTAGTATAGTAAATTTTTTTGGAAAGACGGAGTGTAAAAGTTATCTGAGAAAAGGTTTTCTAAACATGGCCCACTAAAACTTTTATTTTTTTTTACTAAAGTCACCATATTAATTATTGTATTTGTGACTGCGATCAATAGCATAGTTATATAGGATTACAATAAAAAAAACACTACAAAATTGAGAAATTTGTGATCACAGGACCTAAATATGTGAGTGACAACATTTTCAAAAATATTCCTATTATCACTTAACAAAGTAACTTGGTTTTTTTTTTGCCTGAATTGGTATAACCTAAGCTATCGCCCCGTACCCGCTTGACGCTGAGTTTCGGGACACCCTGTATAGGCTGCGGTACTAGTAACCATTTTAGTTGTGACCAAGTGTTACACCTGTGTGCACGCTAAGTTATTACAAATTGTTATAATTTTTCATGCAATTTATAATGCATAAAAATGCTTTCATGCGCGGTGAAGTGGTGTGGGAAACATTCAAATTTAATTTAATTCACATACTGTCATAAAATACCTAACTACTTTTAACCGACTTTCAAAAAAGGAGGAGGATATCAGTCTTTCCATCTGTGTTTTTGACATACATGTTTTCATTTTAGATTTTCGAAGATTCCAGAATTAAAAGAATAGTGGATTAAGGTTAATAGGGAAAATTGGTATCAACAAAATACAGCCGTTTGTTTTGATTGGGTATTTTTTATAATGTTAAAATCCATTTTATCAATTTCGACTATTTTTCTTTAATCAAGTAGAGCCACCACTAACCAAAGGCTACCTAAGCAACTACACTTTGAATTGACCAATTGCAGCCGCGCATTCTTCTTCGTCCCCCGGCCCGCGGTTGTGAGTCACGTGCGTAGAAGTAATCGGCCTATACACTCTCTAGTGGTTATATTTTCTATAGGTGCATACGATATGGCGAACAGTTAATTACCATGTAATTTTTTAGGCAAATATTATATTTTACTTAAAACATTCAATTAACTAAGGAAACACACACTACACAGCAAACCGACTGTGGCAGATGCACATTAAAACACCATTTAGGTATTTTTTCAATCCATGAGACAAGGTATGCAAGATGTTGTTTCAAAGGATGAATAATAACAAAAAAGCAGTTGCAAATTTGGTCATGCAATATATGCCTAGTTAGGTGTTTGATTGTAATATAGCATAGAATATTATTTATTGTTTCAGAAGGATAGTAAAATAAAGCTGGTAAAAAAGTATCTTGGTAACATAAGTAAACAATAATTTCAGATATTATTGTATACATAAAACATCACTTAAAATACACTTATTACAGGAGTTAGATACTCACAGGTCCAAAAGTAGCAATAACTTGGGATATTTCATCTCCAGACACTTTATTTGAAGTACCAATTTGTTCATTTGCATGTTCACCTAAAAAATTTCCATTGAAATTAAAACACGAGATAGTGAAAAAAATTGGGTACAGTAACATATATTTTCCTTTACCTTCGTAATCTACAAAGCACGTTAAAATTGGATTTAAGTAATAAAAATTATTATTATCAGAAATATTCGACATTTTTACTTTCAAGTAAACAAGCTTTGAAAACTGTCAGACCTAATTTTTTATTTACTAATGCATTTATGGTCGAACATATTTTTATTAGTGGCCAATTAGACAAAAACATCTTTTAGTCACATTTTTATTTGCAAGGTACATAATTATGCAGTTTAAAAAAGTATGTGCTGATCTGGAATAATTATGCACCATCTTCTTAGTACTTGTTCACGTTGGAACGCGCGGGCGCGGTGGCGGGTGCGGTCGCGAAGACGTGGCGGGTTCGTGTTCACATTGGCCGCCTGGCGTTTGCGCGAGTGTGACATGATGAAAACGTGCTAGCGTTTCTAGCGATAAGTTCAAACTGGTTGAACTTACCTGACGTCGCGAGATAATCGCGCGCTCCGCCGCTAGTTCGACGTGAACACACACAAACATCTCACGCGTTTGATATTGACGCGAGCGGCGCGCGCGCGCCGGTCGCTAGCTTGCCCGCTACTTAGACCGCACGTGCGTTTCGTACGTGAACACTTGGATATTACGCCATATGTTTGATATTTCGTGACCGCGCCCGCCACCGCGCCCGCGAGTCAACGTGAACAAGTACTTACACTTGCCCCATGTAACTTGGGATTGGCGCAACTCATTGTTTTCCTCTGTTCTGTCTTGCCAGATGTCACGCTATCACTAACACTATTTTTTATTTATAATTATCTTCTCATTCTCTCTTCACAAAATCAATCTATCTTTTCTTCGCTGGCATAATTATTATAATAAACCAACACGGTAACTCACCTAAGAATATACGTTCATCAAATTCACCAACACTTAGCACATAGGTTTCATATAAATTGTTTAATGATTTTAGATTTTGGTCAAAAGTGCCAACTTCTAATACTCCACAAAGTTCTTCAACATCTCCTTTTAAGATCTAAAAATAATATAAGAAAAAAAAATTAAATTTTACAATAATTATTATTCAAAAGGAGATGCCATTTCAATTGAACCCAATAATATTTTCTATGTACATAAAATAATTATTGTGAATGTGTATTTGAACAAAAACATCAAAATCTTATTAACTTACTTGTTTTTCAAAAAACTTCTTTATCGCTGGCTTCCAGGTGTATTCCTTAGAAGCAGCAGCATCTACTAGCAGTCCATTTTTGATTTCACATAATGCAGACATGATGCAAGGTGCCGTTGACGGCATTTTGAAATCATCTTTCAACCAGTCCCTGGGCAAACCTACAACACAAAATATAAGCTAGTGTACCCTTACATTTAAATGAAAGTTTCTTATTTTATTTTAATTATATAATATAATTTTAAATTATTTACTTATTCTGGGGTCTTCTAACTAATTTTAAACTCCAAACAATGTTCTCAAAATTATTAAAACAGAAAATACCATAAAAGTTTTGAATAATATTGTCTACAAACCTTTAAATGCAGGATTAATTAAATCTACTCTTCTGTCCAAAAAGGCATTTGCAAATACAAAGTCTAAAGATGCAAGCAGCAAATGGTACATGTCCACAAGATCATGAGCAGACCTGTGATGCTCCCCTTTCACACAAATGTACAAACACCAAGTGAATTCGAACAAAGCATTTGTTGTACAAGGCTGTGTCCTGTGTAGGGAAAAAGACGTGGTCAAACACAAGCCCTTAATTATGTAATAATGATGTTCATATTAACTATATGCAGCATTGTTGGGTATGAAAGATAGTCAGTTTTTGCCAAGCTAGAAAAAGTAAGTTAAAGCAGACCTGAACTATTTTTGTAAATATGTTGTTGATATTGTAACCAAATAACATGAATAGGTAAAATTTACAGTCGAAAATGTGCTGAGAACTGAAGTGGAACTACAAAGTGATGTCTTAGGACATTAGATTCAGTTGAATGGTAATCAACAATCTAAACAATGGTGAACTTCCTGTTGCCTATTGATGTGGAAACCTGTTTTTAGTATTCTTTGTGTTAACCATGTATGTAAACTGAAATCTGGGTATTATTCTTTTCAATTGACCAATGAAACATCTACATAATTATATGAAAACTTTATTTACTATTGAACTGAGCACATCAATTGTTTAACATTATGACATATGAGCTATTAAGAAATATGCTTTGATGTGAATGCATGAGAATTCATATCAAAACATATTTCTATATTTATTTGATCAATATGATGTTATCTTTCTACATTCAAAGTGAACATAATGAAAAAATCACTTACTTAGGCCTTCTTTTAGAACTGGTTTTCACAGGTTCATTTGTTAACCCAGAGAAGATCTCCTGGAAAATTGGCTGGAAGTTCCTGTACAGCACAGTGGAGACTGCAAACTTATGCTCCAAATGGGATATCCTGTCTCTGAATTCAGTTGACATTGAAGCCATCTCCATCCAGTTTTTGATTTTTTTGAAGAACTGGATTAGACTGTGGAGAAAGTAAAGAACTGTATTGTTTGATACTAAGTTGTAACAGGTTATAAACCAAAATGCATGATACTGAACTGAATATAAACTTTCACTACTAAACTATTTAAATAATGAAAATATAATAACCTTATGTTGCATAGTCTCAGCAGCTTGGTAAGACTGACACAATTTCCTTCTACTGCCTTCCCAGATTGCACTGTAGGAGTTATGGAGGTTCTACATGCCACATACAAGGCACATGCCATCCAGTGCAAGGAATCACCCTAGGAAAATATAAAATGTAAGGATAATGTGAATTATGTCATTGTCTTATCATGACTTATTTTCAAACAATGTAAATTGGCATTGTAAACAAAGGTTTAAGGAAAATGATTGCAGCAAATATTGTCTCATTGTTTGTGTCTTCTATGGAAAACCTCTATTTCCTGATAAGTAATTGTAATCAGTGGCCATCCTGAGATAAGGGCCTCGTGTGGATTAGAGCAGGTGAAAGTTGTAACAGGTTAAAAAAAATCACATGAAGCCAAATCACAAATGAACGAAATACATCCACCATAAGGACCTTAAATTAAAGAACGCGTAGTAAGCTAGCATAAACTTATAAACCTGGCTAAAATCAAAACATTTGCAAGCACTAGCGAGTCGACGTAGCTTGTTCATAACACTCTCTGTACTGACGCTCGAGTTTTTTTTTAAGAGAATCTCAACAATTATGAAGCAAGGATTATTAATTGCAGTAACAATATGAATGGACTGGACTAAAATACTTACATCCAAAGTATAATTTCGTTTTATCTCTAGAAAGGACTCCTTGGATTTTTGTGCTGCAACTGGATCGACATTTAAATCTGAACAAAGACTGTTCATTTTATCAATCCAATTTTCTTCATTGTCTTCTAATTTAGACATATTGGTAGTGTATTCACTATTGATTTAAATAAAACATAAAAATAAACAACCTATCACACGTAAACTTATCCCGATTTTGACAATTTGACAGGTATTTGGCGGGAATAGCACGACTCCTCCCACGCGCGGCAAATTTTGTCTATGGTGTGAAAACATGGTTGCAAAAAGGGTTGGTCTCACCACTCTTTTTTCTCTTTGTAAAAATATGAGAAAGATTTTGATCATTGCATTGGGAAAATACATTAAATTATGATTGGTTTCGGTCCTCATATTAGTCCTCTCTCCTTGCCTTTATCCCTTGTAAGTTGGGGTAAAACGCAACCATTAATTTTTATCTGGCACGCCGCACGAATAATTCCGTTTTGCAAGTTGGAAGACGACAAAAAAAAAGTGAATTTATTGAAAACGAAATACAGTAACTGTTCCAATGCTGAAACTGATGACTGTACACTAGACCCAGTGACTGGAATAAATTAATTTGTGGCCGATCCACAAAAAACACAAACTGCATTTAAATAGACACCCATTGGATGTGACTCCCTGTGACATACTTGACAGTGACATTTATGTTGCAGCACAGAAATGTCACTGTCAAGTATGTAACAAGTATAAAATTCGAAATAGATATATAATAATACAAGTATAAAATTCGCTAGATGGCACAGTTTACTTTCCCCTAAACTGAGCGCGCAGGAACCGCAGTTGGCAGCACAGAAGCGTCAATGTGTCAGTCTATCTGGCGGGCCCCAACGAGATTTATCAACAGGTGATAGCTTTTCATAAATACATTATTTTGTACCTAAATAAAATAAATAAGATATATTTTGTACCTCGACAGTTTTTGATATAATGACGTTTTTATGAAGCGTCTAGCTAGCGGGCCCCTTTTTAAATATTACTCTTTTACATCAAACAATAGTGTTAGGGGCTTGATACTATTATGTACCTTACAAATACAAAATTCCTACTTTCTGTAAGCTTATACTTCAGAAGTTATTCGTTATTTAGTGAAACGTCTAGCCAGCAGGCCCCTTTTTAAATACTACTCTTTTACATCAAATAATAGTGTTAGGAGCTTGACCTGTTGATAAATCTGGCCCGCCAGATAGACTGACACAGCGTCAATGTCAAGTATTCTGACCCTTAAAACTTCGAATATGCGACACTAGATGGCATAGTCAACGCTGTGCACAATCCGTATGGTACTTACTACTTCTATGCGTTTTTAGTTGGAAAGAGAAGAGAACACCAACCAGGCCTGGTCAACTTTGTTCTACGAATTTGAGACATACCTACAGGGGATAGAAAAAATGTTACCTCAAAAATAGAAATGAATGTATTTAACTATTGGTAGAAAATAATTATCGACAATAAAATTATTTACAGAGAATTATAGACTTTCTTTAAAGTATTATCACTTAATCTAGCAAAACACATCCAAATGACTCCGTATTAGTTACTTACAATGGTTGATAATGAAATATAATTTTAAGTTTAGATTTTATAGTAGTAACTTTATTAAATTCATGGGCAACCCAACAAAAAATGGCGTAATTTTTTGTGCTTATTCTTATTTTTGTGTAATTCTGTTAAATTGGTTTAAATTTATGCATGAGTATATTTAAAAATGTACGTAATATGTATCACCGGCAATGTGTAGCATTTCGACATATAAAATGTTCAAGAATTGCTTTCCGGCTTGGAATAATATTATACCTTCCGTAAGTACCTGGTACCTACTTACTTCAAAGTTGTTTTATTTTAAATATATAGAATGCTGAAACACATAGGTAATTGTAATTCTTAGTGATAAAATATGTTATTGAGCAATAAGCAGTAGATTAGAGATTATTTCATGGAAACCTGTTACTGAGTTAACCTAACTTTGGCCATGTAATGTTGGGGTTCCTACAAGATGATTTCAAGAAAACAACTACATCTGTTAAGTATTTAATGACTACTAGGGTCTCAACTTACTTGATAATAGTCTAGGTGAGTAAAATAAATGGCTCCAGTAAGCATATCTAAATTTCATTAATATTTGGTGAAGGAAATTTATCGTCATAAATAACCTCGTTTAATTTCCTATAATCTACAACTTTCTTACTTATTGAATTGGACTGGACCATTCACTATTTTACTCTTCTATTATTTAATTTTCTAACTTGCTTGGCTATTTCTGGTTTTAGTCCCTGTGGTAACCTATACAGTGTAATGTAAATTATCTTCTTCTAAATGAAAAACATCAGAATACTTTGCACAAATTGCTTCAATTGGATTATTTTTATTCTCCGTCTAAATAATTTACATTTAATTCAGACAGCTAAGTTTTAATCCTAGTAATGTCGATATTGGTCTTATTAAATTGAAAAATATTATAGTCTCCCAAGTTTATCAAATCTGGTAAAAAGATGGCAAGCATACTTCCTTGACCCTAACATTAAGGATCTTGACCAAAATTCTATTATTACTTACCTTTGCTATTGCTTTTGATATAAACACATCATTCGCTAACTCTCTACTACACACTGCAACTTCTCTATTTACATTCTCATTCGCAAAAATAAAATGAATTGATTCCGAATGTTGGAATTATTATTGCATTTTTCATCCTATCATGTTATCATATTTTCATCCTATCATGTTCATCTACGAAATAAAGATAATGTTGTTTATTTTTGTTTAAGAGTGTTAAACTATTTGAATCTATATCTATATTTGCTCGAAATTTTTCTAAAAAGTCCAACCCGCCCAAATCCATTCGGCTATTGCAGTGTGATTGAGTACCAGATATCTAAACATTATATAATTAAGTTATATTGAAAAGTCAGTAAATTTGAGCACTACATTGCATATAACTACAGACCACTCATTATTTATTACCAAACCAAGATTTTTTTATGTTTGGTGAACATCTTGTAACAAGTTTTTAATTTTCATGTTTTAGCATTGCCGTTGCACCAGTTTTCAAATCCAAACAATCCTGCTCAGTTAGAATGTTTTCAAACTTGGGTTATGAAAATTAAAGGAGAAGATAATGAATTCATACATGAGGACAGAAAAGTATGTCAAACATTTTGAAGATGTTTACAAATATCCAAATATGAAACACTGCAGTGGCAATACTGGCTGTTTATTGATGGAAAGTGTAAAGGTGAATAATCTAACCAGGTAAGGTATGGTGAGTAGTCAAAAGTTCTTTGAAATTGATTCATGATGATAACGGCTTCCTAAGAATAAATTATTTTATCCCATATGGTAAAGTTCTTCATTCCATTTAAAAATCATCCTACTTTCAGGTGTGCAAGTTGGTGAGTGCAGGCAAATTGAATTACCATCTACACCAATTCAAATGACGACAGCTTCCTTTACTAAACCATGGACACAGATTTATCTTCGAGTTCAGGTAAATAATACATTACATAAAATAATAATCCTTACTTCCTTACTTAATATTATAAATGCGAAAGTAACTCTGTCTGTCAGTCTATCTGAACCGATTTAAATGAAATTTGGTACTATGTAATTTGTAACTTTATTAGTTGTTATCTATGTATCATGTATGTATTGTGTATGTGTGTGTTGTGTATGTATTACGTGTGGTGTGTATGTATTACGTGTGGTGTGTATGTATGTGTTGTGTATGTACTGTGTGTTTTGTGTATGTACTGTGTATGTGTTTGTTGTTTATGTACTGTGTGTGTAGTGTACGTGTATGTCGTGTACGTGTGTGTTGTGTATGTGTGTGTTGTGTATGTGGTGTATGCGTGCGTTGTGTATGTGGTGAACGTGTGTGTTATGGATGTGGTGTATGGGTCTGTTGTGTATGTGTGTTGTGTATGTGTGTTGTGTATGTGGTTGTGTTGTGTATGTGTGAGTGTTGGGTATGTGTGTGTCACGTACGTGTGTTGTGAATGTGTGTGTTGTGTGTGAGTTGAGTATGTGTGTTTTGAGTTTGTTCGCGGTTTGAGTTTGTTTGTGGGTTGAGTATGTGTGTGTGTTGTGTGTTGTGTATGTATGTGTTGAGTTTGAGTGTTTACTGTGTATGTGTGTCTTGTGTATGTGTTTGGTTTGAGTATGTTCGTGGCTTGAGTATGTGTGTGTGTTGTGTAAGTGTGTGTGTAGTATATGCGTTGTGTATGTATATTTGTTTGACGTGTATGTGTGTGTTGTTTATGTATTTTGTTTGTGTGTAGTGTGTGTGTTGAGTATGTGGTTGTGTTGTGTGTTATGTTTATGTGTACTATGTATGTGTTGTGCATGTGTGAGTTGTGTGTATGTGTTTGTTGTGAATGCGTGTGTGTTGTATATGTGTTGTGTATGTATGTGTGTCTGACGTTTAAGTAGTGTTGTGTGTGTTGTGTATGCTTGTGTTGTGTGTTTTGTGTATGTGGGTAGTGAATGTGAGGAATGTGTGTGTGTTGTGTATGTGCTGCGCATGTGTGTGTGTTGTGTATGAGTGTGTGTTTTGTGTGTGTATGTGTTTGTTAGGTTTGTTCTTGGTATAAATTCATCCCAACTACAGAACCCTTCATTGTGCTTGGTCCAACACGCACTTGGCCGGTTTTTTATAACCCAATGTTTGATTTGTGTTTATTATGTTCTTACAGTCATGAATATTGAACTGCCATCTACTTCAGTTCAAATAAAGGCAGCATTCTCTACCAGACAAGTTCAAATTGACATAGATATATCTTTACAGTCAGGTAAATATAATACAGTCGGCCAGAGATAGTGCTCATTTTGCTGATAGATTTTGTGCAGTTAGTAATCTAAACACAATACAAAGTTTAATTTTGTTTTTCTTATGTGATTACAGTAATGAATATTGAAATGACATCTACTTTAATTCAAATGGAAACTGCCATCTCTGGTAACTAATCTGGCAGAGACCAGTTGAAATAAACACAGACATATCTTCGACTCCAGGTAAATAAAAAACAAAATAATTATTAAATACAAGCCCTTCTCCCGTGACTTCGTTCGCGCGGGTTTAGTAGGTACTCCTCGAACTTCATCTCCTATACCTCCCTCTTTATAAGATAATGTGTAAATCTATATCTATACTTCTATACTAATATATAAAGCTGAAGAGTTTGTTTGTTTGTTTGCTTGAACGCGCTAATCCCAGGAACTACTGATCCGATTAGAATAATTATTTCAGTGTTAGATAGCTCATTTACAGAGGAAGGCTATATATAATCACGCTAAGACCAATAAGAGCGGAGCAGACGAAGTTGCGCGGGTCAACTAGTTACCTACAAATAGACAAAACAGGGCAGTTCGCTCTAACCACAACATTTATAGGGTTCCGAACATCCCTAAAAAACGGATCCTTTATAGGATCACTCGTCTGTCTGTCTGTCTGTCCGTCCGTCTGTGTGACATATCAAATGAAAGGTAATTACTGTGAGGGTTTTAATTATATCTTTTTCATAATTTTAAAATAAACAATTTTGAAGTTATTCAAGAATTTTAACCAAATTTACCATTTTAGGCTCGGTCGTTTCGGAAAACGACTGAGCCTAAATATGAAAAAAAAGGAAATAGAGAATTCTATACCTAAAGATTACAAGAAAACCTATAAGGGAGTCTGTATTGTCAAAATAACATATTAAAAAACTGGCCAAGTGCGAGTCGGACTCGCGTGCAAAGGGTTCCGAACGAATTTAATTTTTTTAACATGTTATTTTAACACTACAGACTTCTAATAGGTTTTCCTGTAATCTTTAGGTAAAGATCTACTATCTCCATTTTTTTTTTCAAAATTTTAGCCTCAGTAGTTTCGGAGATAAGGGGGGGGAATGGTAATTTTTCATATAATTTCTTGAATAACTTCAAAACCATTTATTTTAAAATTATGAAAAAAAAATATAATTAAAACACTCACGTAAGCCCTCTCATTTGATATGTCATACGATATTGTTCGAAAATCTTTTTTTTTTAATTTTCTAGTTTGACCCCCAAAAGTGACCCCCATACTAAAAAAATAAGGATTTACGTAACGCGTCCGTGTTTGGGTCATAGAAGTTCATATGTGTACCAAATTTCAACAGAATCGGTCAAGTGGATCCGGAGAAAACTGGCTGTGACAGACGGACAGACAGACACCCGACTGATCCTATAAGGGTTCCGTTTTTTTTTCGAAACTCTAAAAAATGAAATTGTTTCAGAACCCTTTGCATGGGAGTCCGACTCGCACTTGGCCAGTTTTTCTTATTTAGAACATTTTATACCCGTGGTAACTTTTAAACGAAAGGTCAGGTTTGAATAATTTAAAGTGTAATTTACATTTACATAATCAACCTTAATTATCAAACCATTTTAATGGATGGATGGAATGGATTAATATCATGATATTAAAATCACCACTAAGTGCTCCATTGCGCCCAGCTTTATATATTAGTATAGATTTAACCTCCCGGTCTTTTCAGTGTTCCAAACAAAAAACGGAACCCTTATAGGATCACTCGGGTGTCTGTCTGTCTGTCCGTCGGCCTGTCCGTCTGTCTGTCCGTCTGCCTGTCCGTCTGCCTGTCCGTCTGCCTGTCCGTCTGTCTGTCTGTCCGTCTGTCTGTCTGTATGTCCGTCTGTCTGTCCGCCCATCTGTCTGTCTGTCCGTCCGTCCGTATTTCTGTCTGTCCGTCCGCCAGTCTGTCTGCCTGTCTGTCTGTCTGCCTGTCTGTCTGTCTGTCTATCTGTCTGTCCGTCCGTCCGTCCGTCTGTCTGTCTATCTGTCCTATCTGTCTGTCCGTCTGTCATAGCCAGTTTACTCCTCCGGATCCACTGTACCGATTCTGTTTAAATTTGGTACACATATGGATTTCTATGGCCCAAACACGGACATGTTACGTAAATTATTAAAATTTTAGTATGGGGGTCACTTTTGGGGGTCATACTTGAAAATAAAAAAAAAAGATTTTTTAACAATATCGTGTGACATCAAATGAAAGGGCTTACTGTGGGGGTCTTAGGCCCGTATTAATATTAATAAACGGCCCTCAACAACGTACTCAAATGCGTTATCATTTGAAACGGCATTATGACGTCATCAGCATCTCAAGATTATTGCTTATTAATAGACACATAAATACAGTATCTCAGTAACCAAGATCAGCATCTCACCTAGCTGTACTTGATGCCTTAATCGCGTGAACGATGACGTCACATTGACCGAAGTTTTGAATGACACTTGTCGCCTTTCGTTATTGCTATGTTATAAGATGTAAACTAAAATACTATTACTACTACTTTACTTTACTTTACTATTACTTTTATTTAATTAAATCTTTAATGAATGGCGCTAATACACGTTATAAAGTTGTTTGCTACCCAAGAAAGCGTTAAATTGTCAAAAAAATGTGTATTTGTTTCCCAATATGACAATTGTTTACTACTTACTTCTTTCTAACTCAGTAAGCATAAACAATATAACGCAATGTAGCATCAGTGTCCAAAAAAGGAACGTCAAACATAAACATCTGTTTGTATTCAGCACGAACATCTCAAGATTTTAGGTACATTATCATATGAATTAATGGATTTGTTTCTATTAATATTAGATAAAAACTATTGTTTTAGTAGGTACACATATTAGTAGTAGTTAGTACCTACCTAACCACTTACTTGTTAGGGTTCCGTAAACCAACGGAACCCTATTACTAAGCCTCCGTTGTCCGTCCGTCCGTCCATCTGTCTGTCAGCGGGCTGTATCTCAAGACCCGTAATAGGTAGAAAGTTGAAATTTTCACCGAGTATGTATTTATATTGCCGCTATAACAAGAAATAATAAAATTAAACTTAAAAATTAAAGGGGCTCCATTACAAGATACGTGTTTTTTTCGTTTATAGTATGGAATCCGACTCGAACTTGGCTGTTTTTTTTTATTTTCACTAGGTAACTCAAAAGGATTTGAAGCATCTCTTATATAAACTTTTGGTAAACGAAATCACAAAGGCCACAAAATATCGTCATAGTAATCTACTTTATCGTAATAATTCATTTCACTTCAATATTTTCAAACTCCATTTTTGGCGCCACACAGTGGATCGACGCCATACAAGCAAAGGGACATAGGCAACTCAAAAATACATGTGTCAGTTTTTGAAAAACAAATCATTCCATCGTATAGGCCTACTTATAAGCTGTAAAAAACCTATGAAGCATTTTCTTATCGGAATCTTATATTGAGGGCTATGGCATCAAACGTGATTTTTTTTGTATGGGAAACGGCATAAAAAATAGTATACCTTCTGAGTCCCTTCGTGTTTCGACTTGATTTTTTTATATGGTAATAAGACATATATTTGCTACATTTTCTCCAAACAAATATGGTGCGCCACTCGCACCCCTTATGATGTACAAGCGTTGACCGATTTTTTCCTTATTATCTACAAATTGACAGGTACTGATAAGTTCAGGTCATAAATCAGACAAGTCAGGTCATAAATCTCTGGAAACGATTGTGTCAATTAACGATGCGTAATAGAGACCAATATCTATTACGCATCGCTAATTAACACAATCGTTTCCAGAGATTTAGCTAATTAGCTATGCTTTCATTATAAACGTATGAGGCTTTATTCCTTTAATGGCTTAGCTGTAGTTGAAACAAAAAAGGCTCTTTTGATCGAGTACATAAATATATTTTATTCTAATTCTTAACCAACAAGAAATGTCGCACAAAAATAATTACAAATTAACTGAAACCTTCCTACTGGTCTTATGCTAAAAGATGACAGTTTAATAAAGTAAATTAAAATCCTCAAAAGATATCATATATATCTATTATCTAAACTCAACTTGATATTAACTAACTATAAACAAAAGACAATAAATATAAACCAATAAAATAATTTTAAAACACAGTATTAACAACATCATACAACAAAATAACAAAAAGTAGCTTAGGATATAGTAAATTTCGAAATTAAATTAATTGATCAGATCAATAACAAATTCAAGTATTAGTCACAGAAAGTATCATCTTCAGATTCTATTTCAGAATCTTCGGAATCACTTTCAGAAACTAAATTTGTAACATCACAAAATTCTATTTTGTTTTCTTCTAAATCTAACATTTCATAAACTTCTTTGAACATTTTTTTCTTTTCTTTTTGATTCAGTTTTGGTCATATGGTTGTCAGAACAGGATCTGAAGTAAGTAAAAGGTTATGCAGTACATCTTCGTTACAAGAAACACTGCTGTTTTTTATCGAGTGAGACTCTCTAAATTTACGAAAATCCTTGTTTCTTGCTTCAGATGCCTCTTCTGACAAAAAACCGATAGGAACTACAGATAAATGCTCAATTATATGAGCCCCATGAATGAGCAACTTATGAATACTTACAGGCATATAATACCACGGATAAAGGTTACTAAACATTTTTGCAGTATCTATACAGTACTTGTTAAATTTATTAACTACAATTTTTTCACCAGAAGAAATACATTGCAGGACCACACCAATTCTTCGCACTAAATCAACGTCAAGTCCAGTTATATCAGCAGTCTTTTCTGGATCTTGAAAGAATCTTCTAGCCGAGTTCCCGTTGTTTGTTGTCCCACTGCCTTGTTTTACAACGTCTAATAACAAACCAGTTTCTTTTCTGAATTGGTCTTGAATTTTCTTTTTTCTTTCGTCTACTGAATGTTTTGCATCGTCTCCTCTTGATTGCCAGGATTTAATGTCTAATCTATATGTTATATGAAGCAAACATTCCATCACACGAATCCCAGCATGAAGGCCGCTTAATCCATATTTGTACATATCTTCATTCACTGTTTTTTTCTGTACTAATTCTATGTTATTCATTTCCTTCGGACGCGCCTTGCACAAATCACAAACTGCTGCAGAAGTACCCGAGATGTAAGATGCCACCTTACCATCTATCATCGTCAAGAGCAATTTATGCTCAATATTTGCGTTTTCGTAATTTCAGGGTCATAAATTTTCAATTTCATTTTCTATAGCAGCCATTTCGGTTTTGACATTAAACTCAGTCTCTTTCATGAACTTCCACATAATTGGTCGGCAGTAAGACGTTGAGGAAGGGCGTTGGTTTTGCCAAATAACACATCCATCTTCTGCTGTGAGCTTCAATGGTACAAGACTTGGCATGAAAACACTTTGTAAATCTGAATATGAAACATCAGATTTTTGTTGATACACGCTTTGGTTTGAGGCTCCATCAAAACCCCATTTGCTTATAAGCAGAAGTTTACTTTTGCCAACAGTTTGGTCCAAAGACTGAATAATTCTCTTTACAGTTAAATCCAACAATGCTTGTAATGTTATTTTAACCGAGGTTTCTGTTATAGTTATAGCACTTCTGCCATCAGGGTAACACTTTTTCTTCTCTTCTTGAATTTTATAATAACTAGGATATTTACAAATTCCTTCTTTTTCAGTGAAATCTCTTAGTGTTATATAGCGAAACTTAGATAATCTCAAAGTGATAAATAATGCTAATGCTTTTAGGGTTGATATTTCTTTCATTTCTCCAATTTGAATAAATTGTTTCACTTTAGAAACTTGGTCTGGGTTTTCCATAAGGTATTGCAGTATTTCAGCAGCATCTTTTTTCCAGACGATTTAAGGCTGGTTTGAGCTGAGAAGACGATTTCTTTCGTACTGTTGATGCTGCAAGTTGCTTCTGTGCGTCTTCTTTTTTGTTTATTTGATAGGTCTTCGAAAGATTTGCGGCTGTCTATCGAAGTTGACGTAGATGCGTCGGAAAACCGACATACCGGGTCCATTATAATATGTATTTGTAAAAGAATCGGATGTTGTCGCAGCTGGTTCTTCAGACAACTCATTCATACCTTCTTCTGTTAGAGCACAATTCTCTTTCCAATTTTCCGGCCATTGAATGTCTGTCTGCAACCAGGAAGAATTCTTCTTCATACATTTTTCCTGGCTTCTTGAAGATTTTGTCCACTTAGCAAAGATCCGATAAAAGAATTTACGGCACCAGTCTTTTACTTCTTTATCAACAGTGACCCTTAACTGAACATTACAGTTTGTTCTTAAAGATGTATATAATAGATTATAGTCCCAGAGATCACCACCATCACGTAGAGAAACGTAAAGGTCGAGGTAAGTAACGAAACTAGGGAAAGACATAATGACAACACTCGAATGAGGATGAAATTACAATTTATGCACTTCAAGTAATGCACCTATTTATATGGTTTAAAAATTGGTACTAATGATAAGGATAATTATAACAAAAGTATAATTATCAATTAGCTATTGATTGATTCTTTGAAAATGATGGTTATGTTCGATATTAAAGAAACATACCTTTGAGAGAGACTAGCTAGTGAAATTTTTTCCGGGCTGGAATTGTGAACGCTAAAGATTCACAAGTACCAGGAGACCAGGAAAATGTCGAAGTTATTCAAGGGCTGTAAGTACAAACAGCAAATACTCACAAACTATCAGGTTACCAGAATCATGGAGATGTATTTCCATGGATGAGAATATGAGACAATGTAGTTGCGCGCCAGGCATAAATACTATGCAGACGAAGTTGCGGGCAGAAGCTAGTTACCTGAATACCTACCCCCCCCCCCCTATTTTGATCTGATCACGAGATGTACCTACCTATTCAATTCATACTTAAGTTCAATGCCAAGTGAATGCATGTGTATCTATAAGATAAACATGCCTTCACTTTTAGTTATTTTATTTCATTCAATACGTACTTACCTAAATTTTTGAGAAAAATAAAATACGCTTTTTTATAAAAATAGCCTGCCTTGCCCTGCTAGGCAAAGGCCTCCTCCTAAATTTTCCAGCTAGCAATCTGTTACCTTCTCCGGCATAAAACACACTATTTATGTTTTATTTTTTTAATTCTAGTTTGTTCCTGTTGCTAAAGTGGGGTTCTATTGTGACACCTAAACCAGGCTTATCACAATTATTTATTGGCAGTAAAAGGGAGCATCAAAAGGTAAACGTTTGTTGTAAAATTGTTAATTAAATCCTTCATGAAATATTAAATAATTATAAATACTTATAACTTACTATCTTCTGCCAGCGGCTTCGTCCGCGTGATCCCTAGGGAATGTACTCCCGGGATACATTTAGGCTATTTGTTATTTCTACCTCTGTGCCAAAAATCATGAAGATCCTTTCAGGCGTTCTGATGTGAAAGAGTAACAAACATTCATCCATCCATCCATCCTCACAAACTTTCGCATTTATAATATTAGTAGGATGTAATTTTTATATTGTTAACTAATTTAGTTTTAATATTATTATTTATCTTTATTTCAGTTACTTTCTCCGGCGGAACCTAAAAGTCCAGAAACTGAATTATACAGCCTTATATAAAAACTGTAAAAAACACATGAAAAAGAGTCTGCTACTTGCGTAATAGAGTAAAACAATTAAAACGAAAAGATTTGTTGAAGGCCTTGACTGAAAACGAATCGGTGCAATCTTTAATGACAAAATTAAGTCCTTGATGTTGCAATCGCAATTAAGAAATGTAAAAGGAAACACACTGGCAGAAGGTGGATTTTGGAAGAAAAAAAATATAGCATTAGGCTATGTAAAAGATGTGCCACTTGCTACCGGCTCCTTCAAAGACTGTGGTGTCTTTCTGTACCAAACAGTTTAAAATCGCTGTTAAGCCAATTCAACCTAAATACAAGTATTAACAACAAAATTTTCGATGGCTTAAAGAAACACATTAAAAGACAAAATCCGTCAGATAATGCTTATGTTCTTATGTTTGACGAGATGGCCATTAGGAAACACCTGTGGTATAACAGCAAACACGATAAAATTATGGGGTACCAGGACCATGGATTACAAGAACCAACCCAACAAGAGGCCACATATGCTCTTGTGTTTATGGTAGCTGAAATAAGAAAAAAAATGAAGCAACCTGTAGCATTTTATCTGTCATGGTTCAATGTGGCTTCAGATAAATTGGCAGTCCTAATAAAAGAGGTTTGTATATTTAATTTTTTTTTTCTTCCTTAATGGCAACTGAGCCGGTTCCGACTATACTGCCAGTGTCATGTCGTGACGGCAGCAACGAAGAGTCAGGAGGAGATTTAGTTATTCTTAAAAATGTTTTACCTTTTTGTAAACATCAAGGTGCATATAGTTAGTGCAGCAAACTTATCTGGCCCGGTTATGGTGGTGCTATCGGTGAACAAAAATGATAGATCCTGTCAATTGTCACTGATTTCGTTGAAAGTCATACAAAGAGGTCGTATGTTGTTATGGCACATAGATTGCGTTCTGGTCATTTTCCATCCAGGAAATTTGGATACCTTATGAAAAAAGTCGATTCCCCTAATTGCCAAGTGTGTAACAAAGTTGAAGATGTCCAACATCTGCTGGTGGAATGTGAAAAGAACAAGAGAGAGAGGGAGATAGCGATGCGGGAGTTAAAAATTAATATGTATGATGTTGGGGCTTTCATTAGAATATTAGCTACACCTAATTCGGGAGACGCGAAATTGATCTATGAAATGGTTGCTGCATCACTAGCTCCCTCGCTTACGCAATAATATATAGTTACGTGTAATAATTACTTAGATCAGGATATGATGAGGCTGACGTACCTTTATAAGGTAAAGAAAAAAAAGCACTGGATCAGATAAGTTTGCTGCACTATACAGTTTTGTCATACCATGCAAGCTTCAGGTGTACTTAATATTCAACTGTTTACTAATCACAATCTTTTTTTAGGTTTTGAATAAATGCTTCGAAACAGGAATGAGCATAACCGCAAGACCGCAACTGTGTGTGATATGGATGGAGTGAACAGAAGAGCCCTATCAATTTTGGGTACTTCCAAAAGTCCAACCAATGAAGTGGTGGCTATTTTCGATCCTCCTCATTTATTAAAATGTTTGAGAAACTTATTTCTTAAATATAATATGAATTGTATCACAAATATTACATCTGATAACACGAAAGACAAAGGTAATTATTGTTCATTATTAATAAGATGTGTAAATATAGATGATGTATGCCTGTACAACTAATGTTAAATTTACAGTATTCTAACCAGTGATGATATGACCTAAAGCTGTTTGGCCTTCTATTTAGCTATAATAAGTCGTTCTGTTTTGATCAATTGAACTTAAATTATACTGTGGAGTCATCTTCAAGTATATTATGCGTAAATAAAATTAAATCTTGTAACAAACTTTATTTATTTACAGGTGTTGCTAAGTGGAGTCTCATTCAAGCCTTTTACGACCTCGACAACATGAACCCCGTGTTTGCACCAAACCCTAACACTAAACAAAAAATGAAAGTAAATCTAGCAGCTCAAGTGTTGAGTCACTCTGTAGCAGCAGACATGTTTGCCAAAATATCACAAGGTATGTATATTTCTATTAAGGTTCTTCCGAACATCCGTAAAAAACGAAAACCTGGATCACTCGGGTGTCTGTCTGTCCGTCCGTCTGTCACAGCCAGTTTTCTCCGGATCAACTGAACCGATTATGTTGAAATTCGTTATTCATATGGACTTCTGTGTTCGAAACACATACGCTTTACGTATATAATACATTTTTAGTATGGGGGTCACTTTTGGGGGTTAAACTAGAACACTAGAACTAGTTGTGAGGGGTTTTTATAATATGTTGTTTTCATAATTTTAAAATAAACAGCTTTGAGGTTATTCAAGAAATTGGACCAAAAATGACCGTGAAGCTAAGGGCCTTAGCTCCGAAACTACTGAGTCTAAATTGCAGGAAAACCTATAAGTCTGTCCGACTCGCATAGGGCCAGTTTTTTTTTATATATATAGGTTTGACTGAAGTCCTTGTCCCTACTAAAACCCACGTAGGATGCGAAAACTCATTGAGCAATGGTCAAGATGCAGTACATTTCATTTAATTCGTACCATAAAATACAGATGTTCAAGTATAGTATATAATTTTCTTTTTTTTTAATTTTCAGGAGAATTGTCTGCAGATGCAACGACAACCGCCGAAGTGATATCAAACATGGACAAATTATTTGACGCCATAAGTAGCGATACGGCTGATCTCCGAAGAGGTAAACCGCACTCCACAAATATGACGGCAACATCACCTCACATAAAACATTTTGAGGAAATGAAATCGTTCTTTGAAAAATTAGAATTTGTAGGGTGACTGTTAATAAAGTTAATAAAATTAAGGAAATTACGAACTAAATATTACTAAATAACTATAACTAAATATTTATAACTAAATATTTTTAGAAACAAGACATTTTAAAAGACATGAGTTTCACTTATGTTCTAAAATGTCTAGTTTATTATTAATTTATTTACGTTATTTCCTTAATTTATTAAATTAATTAACAGTCTACTTACCTACCTTCGTCAACTCCACACACTGCTTACTTATCTGTGGATAGATTACTTGTCTTTTTAGACCTTTTTTGTTTATCTAAGTAAACGCAATTTTGTCCATGAATGCATTAAAATGTGTTACAGTATTTGTGTAAAATTGTTATTCAATATTTGTGTAAATAATCAGGAAATCTAATATATAAAAATCTCGTGTCACAGTGTTTGTTATCTCTCCTCTGTAACGGCTTGACCGATTCTTATGAAAATTTTTGTGTGTATTTGGTAGGTCTGAGAATAGGTAGTAAGGCTATTCCTTTTTTATTTATATGGCAAAACAACGTTCGCTGGATCAGCTAGATTTAGATAATGTACAGATTTGTTACTGTTAATAAATATCGAAAATTCCATTGTTTTTGTTATTTTTATAACCTATTTACTCTAACATGAAGGTTTATTTTTGGAAACTAGAAACGAATCTGCAATAATACTAAGGAAAAGTAGCGCATGCTACTTTTCCGCAGTAGTACTATTGCAGATTCGTTTCTAGTTTCCAATTAAAAAATTTTTTTTAAGCCTAATCAAAAATAGCATTCAAATCTTCCCGCTTTGAATAGTTTGGTGGGATACAACTAGATGGCAGTACAATCGAATTCTGTCTCACATTTTTTTGTATGGAGTTGACATTCTTCCGCTAGGTAATATGTGTTCTGTGACACCAACCCAACACAATCATAAAATGTCAAAGTACAAAAAACCTCTTCCTAATTCAAATTTGAAAATTGGTGTTTTCTTTTATTTTCCTTGAAAACGGACATTATTATTTCGAATTCACAGCATTGTTGGCATGTTGAACGTGTTTTCTGCGTATTTTTAATTGATTGTACCTTTAAACCTTACAGTAATCTTACCTATATTTAAAAGTTTAATTTTGTGAAGAAAATGATAACTTGTTACCGATTTTACCATGTTTCGTGCGTAACTCTCAGTTTGAAAAAGCAAGGATTAAAATTATGTAAAATGGTGAATCCGAAGAGTAAAAGGTGGTTATAGTAGTAAACCTGTGATGTTCTTAGAATAATGTTATGTTTTGAGGTTATGTTGTTATTTTGATGTTTTGTTAGGCAGTGGCATCCGACGCAAGCGTTTGCAGTGAATGCTCTACCTTCGGTGAAGAGCTTGACTCAGCAGAAGCACGAGCCTGACAAACGTGGGCAGCGTAGAACAGCCATGTTGAACAAAATGTTCATGAAACAGATCACAGACTTGATGTCTACTGGCACTGTTGCTATGGATATAGTTGGAAGGGGCATCGAAATCTCGAAAGTAAGTAAACACCTCTTATTAAGAACTGATTATCTCATCTGGCAGATAATTTCATAAGAACTTGCAGTTCCTTTTGAACCCATCAGCTGTAAAGCCCAAAAAGGTTATAATCTTGATAAACCTGTATCTTATAGTACACCAGAAATTGTACCTTAAAAATGTGAACTACTTACAGTTACTACCAGTCTGTTGATGTCAGCATAATGCCAATTTCAATTAGGTACTTTTTTTAACTATTGATAGGCATATGTTTGACAACTAGGTATCTGATAGTAAGTGATGATGAGGTCGAAGATGGAGCACGCTTGCCTGGAAGTTGCTCTTGACTTAAATACTAAACTCTCCCCTAAATGCAACTGATAGAAAACTGTCAGGCCAGCAACTCTGCGTCGATGCTCAAGATTTTGGAGCTTCGAGTCGATGAGCCTATCATTGCTGATGATCCACTTGGCTCGTTTCTCAGTTGTCTTAAGGGCATCAAGCTGATATCACAGATCTGTCCCAAAGATGAGAGCAATTACTTCATACATGATCGAAGTTGCGCTTGATAGAGTTTGAGCAGCTGTTCCGGCGTGAAGTACCATCTCACCTTTGCTAGGATCTGCCCTGCTTTCTGGCAACCACTTGAGCCTTTGCCTCTATGAACGGGCCAAAATTGAGGGTAGATGTTATCGTAACACCAAGAAGCTCAAGTCGGTCGATTATCGGCATGGCTACACCTCGGAAAGATGGAGCTGGGTGGAATTAGCTCCTTATAGCAGAAAAAAGACACGCTTACTACTATAGTTCTACATGATAAAAATTTTGCTAATCAAATCTTAGCTACCTTACTTAGACTGGTAGAGTATAGCTCAAGTGTTATAATTTATCTAATTAAATTAGTTTTAAGAGAAAAGAAGTAATAAATAAATATTAGATTTTTAGCAAATCACATAATTGCAAGGGACTACATTTACCTTGGGAGTTTCTGTCAACCAAAGAATTACCCCAGTAACTCATATTTTCTATTTTCAGGTAAATGTGACACCAGACTTGCACACGGTGAATGTATTCTGGGTGTGCAAAGGCGATGCTTCAGACAATGAGACTGAGAAGGTGCTGAATAAAGTAGCTGGTGGCCTGAGACATGAGCTGTCGACTCTGAGGGTCATGGGAGAAATACCTTACATTGTGTTTGTTAAAGGCAAGTATTATAATTTTTTTGAAGGTTGTATACATGCTTTGTGAAAAGGCTACGTTGAATTATGATAAAACCTCTGTTTCTGATTTTGAAGAAAGCACCTTTTACAATATCAAGAAAGCCTAAAGGTTTTTTGTGAGGTTTAACAAGTCTTCTGCATTTTTGCTTTAAATATTTTGATAAAGTGTCACCAATCTATCCCACAAATAACCTCTCTTTCTTAAATCTACAGCCATTTCATATTTCCTATGATAAGCCTATCATGACTCCATTGCGAAAAAGGGATACTCTCCTGCCCTTAAAGAATGAGGTTGGCACCTCTGCACACTGCACAGTGAGGCGGATGAGCCTCACTGTGCAGAGTCCACTGTGCTTCCAAAATTTTATATCAATCACCATGTTAATTTAAAATGACATTATATCAATGCATTATGTACAGTATAATAAAGATTCAAACTATATGTTCACAGATAAACAAGAAGCCCATCTTGTAGACTTGGATCGTCGCTTAGCAATGGCTGATTATGGCGAGGACTACATCCCTACTGATTTGGGACACCTGCTGAAGTCTGAGTTTACCTTAAACACTCAGTTATCACCTGATGTCAAAGTAAGCATTGTCTGAAAGTGATAATAATCTGATAAAAATGCAGAATTATGCCTAAACCCTGTCGACAACTCATTGGCGCTTGCCTGTTACACACGCCTAATAAGAAAGCAACTGCTGATAAGTGTGGCCGTCATAGACCATTAGTAGAACCTTCAGCTGTCTGATTTTCTGCCTTTCCTTTTTCCATGTCTTTCTAGTAGGTAGCTAAGTTTGGCACAGAATGAGTAGGCTGTGGGTAGCGAAGTGCTTTACGGGGGATGTATAAGCTGGTAGAAAGCGTCTTTGACAGTTTTTGTGAAAAAGTTCTTGTTGAAAACGCTGCTGATGTAGAGTAGTAACTATTGCTTCCTAAGGCGTCATGGCCACGAGAGCGATTCACTATCGCCGCGAGTTGACTTTCTAACCGACTTCTAAAAAAGGAGGTTCTCAATTCGACCGCGTGTATATATATATTTTTATGTGTGTTCGCTATAACTTCGTAGTTTATGAACCGATTTCGATGAATCTTTTTTTATATGAAAGGGTATGCTGCCGAGGTGGTCCCATTGGCACCACGTCAAGATCTTATGATGGAAACCCTGAGAAATCGAGGGCAACTCTCGAAAATTGTAGGCACGCATCTATTAAAAACTTGATATTCGTGTGTATATCGGGTGATACTACAAAACAATGAAGGTTTGAATCAGACCTGATGATGGAGACGACAGAGAGTCAAGGGAACTCCACATCGGTATGTAGGAACTACCAAGTGTTTGGGCTTATTTCATTCGTATTGACGAGACCTTTACACCGAAAGCACTTAGTAAGTTTTATTCTCATAACATAACATAACATCACGCCGGTACGCTGTAAATGGGTACGCAGATACCACCAAAAAGTGAAAAATTAAAAACTTTTTTACAAAAAATAAAACCCCCACTGCCAAAAACAAAACACTACAAAGTATAAAACAACTTTAATTTCGGAAGTCTGTGTCAAAAAAATAAATAACCAAAAACACCGACTTCCGAAATTAAAGTTGTTTTATACTTTGTAGTGTTTTGTTTTTGGAAGTCGTCTGTTATATTTTTTGTAAAAAAGTTTTTGATCGTCAAGCTTTTGCTCGTTAATATACCTATGACGGTCATCGAATCGATGCGATAAAGTCGTCATGTGGAGTAGATAATTGAAGTAGCTGGACGATAATATCGCCGAGACACTCGCTCGTGGACGTGGCACCTTAATCCGACCCTTCCGATTTACCTGCTTATAGCCTTATATTCTGACCAGCGGCTTCGCCCGCGTGGTCCCTAGGGAACATACTCCCGGGATAAAAAGTATGTCCAGCCTATGTCCTTTCTCAGGCTCTAGACTATCTGTGTACTAAATTTCATTTAAATCGGTTCAGTAGTTTTGGCGTGAAAGCGCGACAGACAGACAGACAAGTTACTTTCGCATTTATAATATTAGTAAGGATTAACCTCAGACTTCTTCAAGGAGAGTGAGTACTCAAGCCAACTTTGTTTCAAAAGTAATCAAAGCAGTCACAAACAAAAAGGTTCAAAGATTGCACCACCGAATGCGGTGTTCGAACCGCAGTACTTATTTTATTGTTTCTGCCTCTTTATTTTGGTTAAATTCGAATGGATCGTCTCTCTCAATTAAATCCTCATATTGGTCCTCCCAATACCGTGAGTCTGAAGGGGGGCGGCAATCGAGCTGACTATTCATCTTTTCCGGTTCATCCTTTTAATCAACCCCATCAGAAACCGTAATACTGTGATATAACAATTCTGTGTATCCTCAGGCAAAAATAAAGAAACTAGAAGAAGAGCTACCCATATTCGAAGAACCACTACCAGAAATGACCCACAATGTCTTTGGTCTGGACCACTCCAAGATCATGAGCAGGCTGCTAGCTGCTAGGAAGAAGACCCGCGATGCTTGGAGCACCCTGAACACGAAGGATGACGTCATATCGTACCGAGTGACGCCCGATAAAGTACCTGAGCCAGTTGGCAACCAGAGGAAGGAGCTGGCTGATTTCTTACAGAAGAGAATGGTTAGATATTTCTATGTATATTTAAAATTTTATTATTATTAAAATGTTTCTCATTGCTCTAACTCTTGGACATCAGTAAGATGCTTTTATGTAGGGTATAGTAAATATAATGCATAAATGCTTCCCATACATTACTAAATATTGTTATGCTAATTGTAACGCCGAAATTAAAAATTAATTTATTACCTAACATGGCTACAATACTGGTATTAATTGTGCGATTTGCAGTAAACTCTTGTTGGAGTTTCAAATTGTGGTTGTTTTGCTGGCAAAGATATTTAAATTGATAATTGCTTTTGTTCTGTTTACCTATTATTGTTCTCTTTTTTAACCGACGAAAAAATGGAGTAGGTTCTAAAGTCGACGCGTATATTTTTTATTTACTATGTGTTTGTTGCTGTTGTGTTGAGTCTGTGTCGAATTAATGTTTTCTATTCAATTCAATTTTTTTTTAAAGCAACTGGCCTAAGTTTAGATACTTGTACTTATCCTCGAAGAGAGGCTTCCGTTCCGCGTCATGAGTGCTTGTCTTTTCATATTAACCGTTGCTTGCAAATATTTTTATTTATTGCCCTCTCATAATGCTTTACAAAAACCATTCCGCATTTTCCAGATCGAGCAAAAGCGTCTCCAGAAGCGAATGAAGGATACTCGCCAAAACTGGCAGCTGGCCGACAATGTGGAGGCCTCAGAGGAAGTGGAGGACGATGAGGAGTACTACGAGGACGATGACGAGGAGAGCTACACCTACTACGGTGGACCCAGAGTGCTAACTGAGCGCCTTGATAAGCAACCGCCGGTGTAGCTTGTAGCATAGTGCCTAGACCAATAAATTATTGTAGAATTTATATGTAGTTTGATTTCTAAGTAGATTAATTAGTGCGGAGATTTGCTTAATTTTGGCTGTGTGTTTTATAATCATTAACGAATTTGATCAAATCTGATATTTCTTCTTTATGGAGGGATTTATTTAGGCAAAATTATTAGGCCTTTAAAAGGGTTAAAGTGGATCAGAGACAAATGAAGAACTAGCCAAGAGTGGCAGCTCGCTGGCCCACGTGGAAGACACCGAGGACGCGGAGGACGACGACCAGGAGAGCTACACCTACTGCGGAGCCAGGGAGCTAGCCGCATTGATAGGCAGCCGCCAGTGTAGCTTGTAGCATAGTACTTATAGTTCTTTTTTTAATCCCAGAGACTAATTTGACTTTTCTAGTGATTGTTCTTTCCTTTTTCAATTTGTGTTTGATATTTGCACCTGTCAAATTAGTCTGGGGATTAAAAAACGAACTTTAGACGAATAAATTATTGTAGAATTTATATTATGTTAGTTCGATTTCTGTGTAGATAAGTGTCAAGATTTGCTTATCCTTATCCTAGATCCCTTATCCCTATATTTCTTAATCCGCTTATTTCTAATTTTAATTTTAATTTTTCTTCCTGCTAATTTTGACCGATTCAGTAATCCAATTTATTTTAGACCGCTTAATCCGACTTCTCTCTGCACAATTATTTTGACCTCAATGCACGATTATTTTGACCTCAATGCACGATTATTTTATCTTTGTACGACTATTTTTACTTCTCTTTGGAAGATAAGTTTTACTTCCCTTTGGACGATTAATTTTGCTTCTCTGCATGATTATTTTTACTTCTCTTTGCATGATCTTTTAACTCTTATTTGAGCACTTATTCTCTTCTGCATGCTTTTATAATTTTTCCTAGAGCGCTGTTTGCAACTTATTCCAACTTCTTTTTGACAGCTTAATCAAACTTATTTTTGACCCACTTTATCCAAACCTATTTTTGACCCGCTTAATCCAATATATTTTTGGCCTGCTTAATCCAGCTTATTTTTGACCTGATTAATCTAAAATATTTTTGACCTGCTTAATTCAGTCTATCTTAGACCGCTTAAGCGGAACTTATTTTTAACCCGTTTGAGCCAACCTATTTTTGACCCGCTTAGTCCAACCTATTTTTGACCCGCTTAGTCCAACATATTTTTGACCCGCTTTGTCCAACATATTTTTGACCTGGCTTAATCCAAACTTATTTTTGACCCGCTTTATCCAACCTATTTTTGGCAGCCATCCACGCACATTTTAAAAATTTACCCTGAATATAAACCACCACAACTTTCAGAGAGAAAATAAATAGAACCCGCGGTCTTTAAAATTCGAATTTATCCGAATACTCTCACAGAAAAGTGCACGTTTTTGAATAAGAAGATGGTTATTTTAATAAGCGTGTGCTGTTTCGCGTCGCGTCTCGGTGTGAACTAACCCTAAGTATAATCGGCTGATAACGTTACCACTGCTGGGACACTGGCCTTCTCTATGTGAAATAATGCCGATTTTATATAAAAAAACTAGCTTTTGCCCGCGGCTTCGCTCGCGTTAAGAAGTTTAAAATTGACAAAGTTTCATACAAACTTTCATCCCCTATTTTATCCCTTTGGGGGTAGAATTGATCAAAATCTTTTCTTAGTGGATGCCTACGTCATAACATCTACCTGCATGCCAAATTTCAGCCCGATCCGTCCAGTGGTTTGGGCTGTGCGTTGATAGATCACTATGTCAGTCAGTCAGTCATTCACCTTTGAGTTATATATATTTAGATATATATAATACTAGCTGTTGCCCGCGACTTCGTTCGCTTGGAAATTTTTAATGTGTAAGAACGGACCGCCTGATCAAAATGTGACCAATGTGGTGATGACTATAAAAGGTGTACTTTTGGGCGCTGTAATTTGGGCGGTAGAATTCCTAAACAAAATTAAACGGCGTTAAGGCCATCCACTCGTGCCCCCGTACCCCTCCTTGGCGACATGTCGTCGTCGTCGTCGTTTTGCACTGCTGCAAAAGGACTCCCCGGCCGCTGTTTTTGATAATGTTACGAGCTTGGGGTTCGTTACAATAAAAAGAAAGTTCGGGCACACACAGGTCCCGTCAAAACATCGAGAATGTTCTAGCACGTAAATGTCTGCTACTGGATACTAGATGGCGCCAGCAGCATGCCAGTGTCTGCTACTTGATACTAGATGGCAGCACGTAAATGTTTGGTTGGTTTCCGCTACCTGATACTAGATGGCGTTAGCAGCACGCAAATGCCGCCATTTACTCAACATTAATTCTGGCGCGTAACAATAATATTGCATGTTGGGGTATCTTTGCTTGCAAGATTAAGTGGCAACTTAAAAACGGAGTGTGCAGTCCCACCACCGCTAAGCAAAGTTGCAGCAATGCCCGAGGAAGCCACAGCCAGAGCTATATTGCAGACCTTTGCGGAATTGAACCAGCAGAAGAATTAGCACAAACTTACCCGTGTACCTCTTGGTACGTCAAGAAGGAACAATTCCCCCTTTCCACTATTTACTCGGCGCAGAATCGTTTCGTAGACTTGACGCTGCTCGAGAAGTAATCGTGGTGCCATTTCATTGACATGCACTTCTAAAACCGCGGTATAGTAGTTTAACTCTATTACAACATCGCTTGACAATTCCTCTCTTCGCTGCCATTTTCCAGATATGCGCCATCCATCCATTTACCGTCCACCCATTTTATCCTCAATCAATACCAAAGCATTGTTAATGATCTGGCCTTATGCACAATATCTTCTGATAAAGCGTCCTTTTATTTATCCTAAAGCTGGAGGGGGGCGTCGTTATGCGTTTTGTTTTGTTTTGTTTTGTTTTGTGAAAAAGGTTTTTATAAGTACAGGGTTCCTGTTGGATACAATTGTTATGTATAGGAACCATGCATTTTTCTAGGATATAAAAGTAGCCTATGTCATTCTCAGACCCAACAACTAAAACTATGCAAAAACCACGCCAATACCTTGCCCCTTAAAAAAACAAAAACAAATTATCCAACAGGAACCGTGCATTCTTCCGAGATAAAAAGTAGCTGACGTCGTTTCCTCCTCAAAATTACCACTATGCAAAGAATCTATTCAAACCCTTGCTCTGTAGTCAAGTCTTGCGTAATAAAACAGATTTATCCCACGGGAACCGTACTTTTTTCCGGGATGTAAAAATAAGCCTGTCATTTTTTGACCCCTAAACAACTACTATACAAAAAATCATGTTAATCCTTTGCTCTCTGAAAAACAATAATAAATCTATTCCACGGTTACCGTAAACATTTTTGGGATAAAAAGTAGCCTATGTCCTTTCTCAGGCTATAGACTGTGTACCAAATTTCATTTAAATCAGTTCAGTAGTTTTGGCGTGAAAGCGCGACAGACAGACAGACGGACAGAGTTACTTTCGCATTTATAATATTAGTAAGGATTTCATACTTTTCCTAGAAATCTCTTATCACACTCAATCAATTAACTGCGCTGTGAAGAGTCACCCGGATTTTCAGAACTGGTTACGCCAATGAAAATTATGACACTCGTGCAACTCATCATAATATCCTGTCTTTAGATTTAAACTGAGATGTTTTTTCCCCGAGTTGATTTAGGTATTATGTGTCCTCTTATCTCATGCCGGGGAATAATAAAAATAGCAGCGTAATTTTAAATATACTATCCCTACTTTGTTATTCCACCAATTCACACTAAGCGTTTCCAAACGTTTTTATAATGCGCACAGCAAAGGAGTGGTACTCTGTCTGCGTCTGTGTTTCCAAACGCATAGAACCCTGATCTCTTCTAAGTTACGAGTGAACAGGCCTCTTCTGGGTAAACCCGCTCCATCGGCGTCTGTCTCTTGTCTCTCTGACCTAGACTAAAATCAAGAGCAAACCCGCCTCAAATAAAGAAAAACACGTTCATCACCCTCCTGCCTTTGTTCCAATATACATTGGTAATTGGGGTCATCACAGTTTATTTTCTTCTTCCATCCATCTCCATTCGCCATCATCTTAACAGGCACCTTCTTACTAGCCATATCTTCTTTCACACAACCCGTCCATCGTTCCTTTAGGCTGCGTTTCCAACAGAAATGTGCGAGGATGCATAGCGAGGAATGTGTTAAGAACCAATAGGATCGCTTCATTTACCTAGCCTCGCTCAACGCAAGCGATACTATTGGTTTTTAACAAACACCTCCCTCGTTAGGCATCCTATGGTGGAAACGCAACCTTAAACCTTCCGCACGACATGTTCTTTATTTAACCCTTGCTTGTGTTTACGGTTTAGCCCAAGTGATAGTCTGAAAAGAACCAATGGGACGGAATGTACACCCCGGATAAAAAAAATAATTTCCCCTTCTCCAAGTCTTATCTCTATGCCAAAATTCATCAAAATTGGTTTAGCGGTTTAGGCGCAAAAACGTTACAAAAAAATGGCCCGATATAATATGGTTACTTTCGTATTTATTAATTATATCAAGTATGGTTGGATTATATGCTCATTCCTTGGTTAAAAGATTGGCAATAGAGTGACTACTTGTTATCGAATAGCAGACTGGCTCGGTTGCGCCGGATGTGCATAAGTATCTCCACTCGCGCATGATAATGTCACGGATAAATCCTCTTGACAATATTAGTCAAGAAACAATTGCCAATTTGCCATAGAGCATAGACAATCAGTCTGGCAGTCAGCAAAGGTTCAAAATTTCTATCGAAAAGAAAAAGAATTAAATGGTGAATTGAAAGGTTTTCTGGATAAAGATGGAGCTCATAGATTTTGTTGTAGAAGTTAAGAGAAACTGGTACCTACATCTACTCTTCAAAATGTTGAAGTTATGTGATCAATTTGAAGAGCGAGTGTCGGAATAACACGTAAGCGGCCCCAATAGGCCCTAGCTTGTTATTCTACGATTCGATTTTGAAATTTAAGGGAAAGGTGGACCCTTTGTTGAGGTAACTTGGCTTCGTCGGCACGGTTGGCGCAGTGGTTGAGCGATCGGCTGTTGCGTCGGGTGTCGTGGGTTCGATTCCCGCACGGAACAATATTTGTATGGCCTACAGATAATTGATCCGGGTCTGGCTGTTTGTGTATGTGACTTTGTATGTTTATAAACGCACCCACGATACAGGAGAAATTCCTAGTGTGGGGCAGTTTTATAAAAAAAAAAATAGTTTTGTGGAAATGTATTACTTGCTTGACGTACCTACCAATTTGATAAGCTCAGTTTCTGCCTCTACTCTGTCCGCAAATGCGTGAACATAATTGTGTTGTGTGGATTGGATACTTGAGTATTTACTCCAATTGTTTTTCAGACTGTCAGATTTTAAGCGGAAGAAAGTTACTGTCCACGATTGATAAATTATATCGTTCTCATAATAAATACCAGAATTGGCAACTTCGATAATCACCCATGTGACGTGTTGTCGCAGACGCTAGCCTTTTCTCAACTAGAGGCAGGCCTCTATTGGGGTCGGCTTCCAGTCAAACCGGATTCAGCTGAATACCAGTATTTCACATGGAGCAACTGCGATCTCGACAACCCAGTAACTGGGTAACACGGTTCTTCTTGGCAAGACTGCTATCAGATTTTCTGGCTTCTGATTCCGATTATTGCCAAAGATCTGCAAATGACAGCCAGGTCCAACAGCTTAACGTGTTTTCCGAGGCACGGAGGAGTCTCGATATGTTAACATTGTCACCCATCCACAAACCGCCCTCGGCAAGGGTTGCTTGACCTTGAAGATCGATCCGTGCGGCTATAATTTTTTAGACACGAGCTCCTCATCTCAAATACCGATTATGTTTTAAAGCCAAAAAACTTTTGTCCGAGTAGGTAATAAAAATGGCAGTTTGGAAGCTTTGTATAAAAAATGTTAAAATGAGGTCTAATTCCCACAAAAAAAGTTTAAATTTAACGCGAGCTTCCAATTACGTTCGATTTGTGATATGAAAACATGAGTAATTCTTCTATATTCAGTTTCCAGACACCATCACAGATTTGCTGAATTCCATGCTACACTTACCTATACCTAGTCGTTGAGCTTATCAAAAACCGGGCCTGTCCTTATATAACCCTAGAGCTGTGAACGGCGGTCTGTAGGTAATGATAACATCTTCAGTCCCTCGTACCATTTATTGTAACTTACGAGGGAGCCCGATGCTTAGCAGAGGACGTTTCCTGGCTGTTATGGTGATGACAATGACATAAATGCTGACGACTTAGTACGCAGAGTTGATGCATCTGTAATGCACTGGGTCTGTGTATTAAACTAAGTGATGGGAGCCCGTACGATGCTGCGATTTCTTTTGCAATTTTAGTATCTGAGACCAATTTTTATTTATGAAAACTTTATGCACTGCAAATTCGGACTTAATTACTTAGGCATTTTCTAACAGTTGACCTCTGGTGCAGAGACAGAATATGGCAGGTGCAAAATATAGGCAAGACAAACGGAAAATTAAACAAATTAATACATAGGTACCTACATACAAATAAACAATTGCCATTGAGAAAAAAAAAGAATCCAAGAAATCAACGCAAAGCTTGCAAAACTTTTAAGAAGATTGTTTCGTTAATGTCAAGTACCCTCAGTTGATCATAGGTTCAACGACTGCTGAATGCGCAAAACCTCTACCATCATGACCTTATTTCTTCAACTTCAGTCTCCAAATAACGCCTCAAGAAAAAAAATATTGTCTGCCAGAACTACCGATTCTATAATAGGCTCTCAAATGAACCTGTCTACGCATGTATGGTTGTACTATTTCTTTTCCTTCCGCTGAATAAATACTATTTGGCAATACTCCAGGAAAAAATTGGCAATATTAGAATGACAAGAATTCCATGGTGATTTCATTCTGTCGACCATTGTAAAGCGTAGTACGTTATTGTGACGCATCAAAGAGCCACGTGGATCGCTTATCACTAAATCCGATAAGCTTGTAGAAAATTTAAAATTGCCTTTGTATCGTGCATTCTTCGGCCTATTGTTAGTGACCCATGAGTTTCAATTGAATTTGAAGACTATGACGTGCCTAGTCATAAGTAGTCTCCAAATTCAATTGAAACTTCACGGTAGATTTCGAACAATACCGCCTTGCTTTATCGGTAAAGCACTTCTTTAACCGACTTCCAAAAAAAGAGGAGGTTCTCAATTCGGTGGGTATTTTTTTTTTCTTTTTTATGTAGGTATGTACACCGATTACTCAGAGGTTTCTGTGATTATTTTTAAGTTCGATGCTTATGTTTGCCATTTGGTCCCGTAAAATGTTGATTCAGTGTGGTTCAGTAGTTTTTATTTTTATGAGCATTTTTGCTTATTCCAATTTTTGCGTAGACGAAGACGTCCAAGTATCACCACTTAAAAGTGAAAAATAAAAAAAATACAACAAGAATATAACCGACTTCCAAAAAAACACTACAAAATTAAGGTTATTTTACAAAGAAACAAAACCAAAAACACCGACTTCCGAAACTAAGGTTATTTTATACTTTGTAGTGTTTTGTTTGGAATTTGGTTGTATTTATTTTGCTTACATTTTTAAAATAGGTACCAGCAAATCAGCAAAATAATTTTTAGATTATCTGGCCCGCGCAACTTCGTGTGCGTCACATTTTTTTATTAATGTTCCGGTCTTATTGGTCGTAGCGTGATGTTTCGTCGATAAATGGACTATCCAACACAAAAATATTTTTCCAGTTCGAATCAGTAGTTCCTGAGATTAGCGCGTTCCACCAACCAACCAAACAAACAAATTTTTAGCTTTGTAATGTTACTAACTGACCCGCGCAACTTCGGGTACGTCACATTTTTATTAATGGTCCTTTTGGTCGTGGCGTGATGTTATATAGCCTTTCTCGATAAATGGGCTATCCAAAACTAAAAAAAAAAAATCATTTCGAACCAGTAGTTCCTGAGATTAGCGTGTTCAAACAAACAAACTTTTTTACTAACTAGCTTTTGCCCGCGACTAAGCGTATATCCCATTTTTACCGTTCCCTTAGGAATTTCGGGACGAAATATACATATAAATCTACCTCTTGAATCTCTCTGTCTATTGATGAAACCCGCATTAAAATCCGTGGCGTAGTTTAAAAGATACAAACGTACCTACAGACCGAAAATGCGACTTTGTTTTATAGTATCTATGTAAAGATAAAGACGTATAGATTGTACTACTAGTGCACCGGCTACGCCCGGAATTTATCCTACAGTTAAGTACCACCGGGATATCCGTGTGTCTGTGTTGGAAACACACCAATGCATTTATTTATTTTATTTGGCTGTTCAACAATGAGTACACTATAACATTTACAAAAAATCATTGTTGACTTAAGTTTAAGTGCCTCATCACTTAAAGAAGAGCACTACATGCACTATACTGTACGCATAAACTGCTATAGAAACGGTGAAAAAGTAAATCAAAATATAATGAAAAATTACAACAAAAAATTATGAAAAATCAACTTATATTAATACACAATTACACATTAAGTTAAATAGGTCAAACAGTGACAGTAACAGAGTGTGTGTGTGTGTGTGTGTGTGTGTTCAGCTGTTGAGGACGAGTGATCGATTAGCCAACATCAAGACAAACTTTAACATTTCCATCTTAATAAAGATCCCAAATTAAGATTGGTGTTAAATCTGTCAGTTTTAAATTAAAATCCAAAAGCGTGAGCATTTTTCTAGAATACATTAATTGGTATTTTACTTGGGAGACAATTTTCATTTCTGTACTTAATAATATGAAATACGTACTAGGCCTGCCTGCTCAAACCAGAGCTATCTTTAAAATCAGAGTTAATTGATACAAGAGGCTAAATAACAAATATGTCATACTCACATAATGGCCTCGAGTTAGACTGGTTTGTGCTAGTGGGCCCTATACAATTACCAGCTAACTTGGCAAAGGTTGTTTTGCCATGCAAAAAAAAATACCCTACCACCTATTCTCATACCTACCGAATATACCCACAAAATTTCATGAAAATCGGTCGAGCCGTTTCGGAGGAGTTCGGTAACAAACACCGTGACACGAGATTTTTATATATTAGACTAGCTTCAGCCAGCGGCTTCGCCCGCGTGGTCTCTAGGGAACATACTCCCGGGATAAAAAGTAGCCCTATGTCCTTTCTCAGGCTCTAGACTATCTCTGTACCAAATTTCATTTAAATCGGTTCAGTAGTTTTGGCGTGAAAGCGCGACAGACAGAGTTACTTTCGCATTTATAATATTAGTAAGGATTAGATTAGATAGCATGCCTGCCTGTGTATCCCCGGAGTACGCAGAAGAGTGTATGGTACACCCTCATGTGTCACTTACGCCCGTCATGTTAGTCCAACAACAATGGGACGGCGACCCTATTGTCATTAACCGGACTCAAATCTAGACGTACTGATTGTTACTGAGAACTTTCCAATGGAAAAACCCGAGGGTCGAACCCCACACTCAGGGCACGTTAGCAACCAATACACCAACGAGGTAGACAATCCTACTAATATATGAAACTAGCAGACCCGCGCAACTTCGTCTGCGTTACATTTCTCATTAATTCTCGGCTCCTATTGGTCGTAGCGTGATGTTTTATAACCTATAGCTTTCCTCGATAAATGAGCTATCCAATACTAAAAGATTTTTCATTTCGAACCAGTCGTTCCTGAGATTAGCACGTTTAGCCAAAAAACCAAATAAACTCTTCAGTTTTATTTCCTTCTAATATATACCTAAAAATCTCGTGTCTCTCCTCCGAAACGGCTTGACCGATTTACTTGAAATTTTTTGTGTATTTTCGCTAGGTCTGAGAATAGGTCGCAGGCTATTTTTTTTTCTACACTAATATTATAAAGAGGAAAGATTTGTTTGTTTGAATTGAATAGGCTCCGAAACTACTGGACCGATTTGAAAAATTCTTTTAGCATTGGATAGCTACATTATCAGGGAGTAACATAGGCTATATATTATCCCCGTACTCCCACGGGAACGGGAACTACGCGGGTGAAACCGCGTGACGTCCACTAGTTATTTATATGGTAAAACAACGTTTGCCCGGTCAGCTAGTAATAGTACAGATAAAAGCTTCAGACTTATGCACTTGTCTCACCGCCAGCGAGTAGCGAGTAAAAAGGTTCGATAGTTTTGACGCTCGGCTTTCAGCGAGTGCTTTTGTGCGAAGGGCTTTTACTCGCACTCGCTCCAGCCCGCACTATAAGTAGAAATTACCACTGTTTGGTGAGTTCCGACCGCTAAGCGAGCATCGCCGAGCGAGTGTCGCTGAGCTAGTACAATCTTTGATAGTTCTTGTCGCTGCGATCAACTAGAGGTAAGAGCCGCTCGCCGGCAGTGTGAACAGCCAGCTATCGACTATGAATGTATGACTCTTTTACTCACACGAAATCTATATCATTTGTCCCTTTCCTCAGCGAGCACATGGTCGATAGCTACTCGCTTCCTCGCCGGGCGGTGAGATAAGTGCCTTACAGTGGCCAATTATAGGTCAACCAACATTTACAAATTAAATTGTGACTCTTATGAACATACTAGCTGACTCAGTCAACGTTGTTTTGCCATAGAAAAAAAAAACACCACCTATTCTCATACCTACCGAATATACACACAAAATTTCATGAAAATCGGTCGAGCCGTTTCTGAGGAGTTCGGTAACAAACACCGTGACACGAAATTTTTATATATTTGATTAAATCTCTCAAAATATCTGCTAAAATTTAAATTACAATATACTTACCTAATTAAAAGATAATACAAAGATTTAAGGGCAAACCTTACAAATTGCAGCTTTGTATTAGATCTAAAATTAAGATTAGAAATAATAAAAAGATAAAAATGATACTTGATAATTTTTAGGACAAAGCGTACTTTTTATCCCGCTAGTTCCCTTGGGATAATTTTTGACTTTCGTGCGGGCAAAACTCCGCCTCTGTTCATTTGCGTGTGTAGTGTATAAATAAAGTTAGCAATAATAATATTTATTTTCTTAAAAACATGGTAAGTATATGAAGAGGCAGGACGGCCTGGAGGCCCTTCACCAGAACTCATCTTCTTCTAACTATGAGGGCAGGTGGGCGCGGAAAAAGGAATAAATGCTTCAGATTACAATCGACGTATTTTAATCAGTAATTCACAGGAATCACGATGTAATTAGGTAATTAGCGATTACTACTATACGAAATCAACTTAATTAAATCTTGAAATAGCGTGATGGCAAAGAATCTGAGCGATTCGTCACAAGCGTGGTGCGCGGGCGCCGTCTCGTTCAAAAGTGAGTTTCAAGATGGCCGCCCGCACTACCATCGACAATGACGCTTCGCTAGGTTGACATTGACAGTCCTGTCAACCTGACGTTTGACGTAAACGCCGTCACGGCCGGACTGACTTGCGACCGTCCTCGGGCGATTTATCTGAAACAAATTATGATAGCTGCATAGTACGTTCGCTCATCCTGACTTAATCATTTTCATCAGTACACATCCACTAAAATCATTTAATGACTTGGACTAACTAGGCAAGTGTATCGCTTAGTCAACCGGAAGGTGTGACTCGGACTACACTTCAGTAAGACCAGTCGACAACGCGTTAGATAAGTACCAATTCAGGCTAGAATTTAGCATAGACAACACATTTACGTCCTTGTTAACATCTAGACAAGCCAATCCTAACAAGGATGTGACCCGGACGACACAATTCGTCTCACGATAGCAGGCGATCATCCAGGACAAGTCAGCACCTGACTCGGACGACAAAATTCGTCAGATGACGCTAAATAAACCACTGTGACAAGTCAATCAGACAATGACTCGGACGACACATTTCGTCTACCTTCTGTGACGAGTGAAGTGTGCCCTCTGACTACTCACCCTGGAATAGTAAGGACGACACTTCTTCGCCCAGGATCAACTATTTGTACAGTTTATCGTAATTATAGGAATGTTACGGTACAGTAACGATAGTTTGTACTATACCTACCTATGATAGTGAATTGTCCTGTTCCGTGTGCACTTCAACTTCATGAAGGACCTCCCATGTTTCAGGGTCTGAATGTACGCTCAGGGTGTCTGAGTTTGCAGTGACAGTGTGTGAGTCAGCCGAAGCAGTGTCCGAGCATACGGTCAAGGTGTCAAGACGGTCTAATGACTCGTTATCATTATTTAAGCACAAAGTATTTTCTACTTCATTAGACGCCGTCTCGGCTTCAACTTCATTTAAAAGACTAGACGCGATTTCAAGTAATCCATCATGTCCCCGGGGTACTGCACGCAAATTCTCATGGGAATATTTAAGAGTTCGATTGGAAGCATCCACTATACTTTTAAGTTCATAGCGATCATTATTTAGAACTTCTGTTATCACGAATGGACCCCTAAATTTCCTATCCAATTTTGCTTGATTACGTTCACAGTTTTTGATGAACACGTAATCACCTTTAGAAAATGGTTTAACTTTTGCGCGACCACGATTGAACCTAACAGTTTCGGATTCAGCAGCTTTCTGGATGTTTGCTGATGCATCCTCCCTAACCGAATCAATATCCAAGCGAACCTCGTTGTCTTTATCAGTGCAGTTTATTTTGGACATACCCAGCGAATCGGAACGAATCCCGAACATAAGCTCTGATGGCGAATATTTGGTTACGGTAGATTTTGTACTATTTAGGGCAAGCTGAATATTTCCTAATTCGTCGCGCCACGTCTTATTAGGATCGTTTTCGACGATAGTTAAAAGGCTCTTTAAAGTACGCATCACTCGTTCAACCTGGCCATTGGCTCTACTTGCACCCGTCGCAATAAAGTGAAGTTCTATTTTATGCTCGCCACAAAAGCTTTTAAAATCAGAACTGATGTAGCAACGACCTTGATCTGCGATAATTCTTTTTGGCGCTCCAAAAAGGTAAACTGCTTTTTGCAGTGCATATATTGCACTCTTTGCATCAACAGACGTGGTATGTTCGAGTAAAACGTACTTCGTAAAACCGTCAATAATTACTGAGCAATACTCCTTCCGATCGCTCTTCCCGCTAAGCTTTCCCGAAAAGTCAATATGAACTGTGTGCCAAGGCACAGACACTTTAGGAATCGGATGAAGCTGAACGGGCTGAGCTCCCGATGGGCCTTTAGAAGCCTTGCAAACTATGCACGAATCTATGAATTTCCGAACACATTTAGACATATCTGGAAACCAATACTTCTCATAGAGCTTGTCTAACGTTTTATCTCTACCTAAATGTTGTAATTCATTGTGAACATGATTTATGAGTGTCCAAATAAGAGATCGCGGAACTACTGGCAGCCAGGAGATCAATTTATTACGAACAATTTTCCTATAAAGGATGCCTTCTCTAACATCATATGTTTGGGCAACTGATTCAGGAAAACTGTTACTGTGGTATTTTGTGATAAGGTCTTGGATTTCAGCATCCCTTTTTTGTTCTACTGATAACCAACCTTGGTGGAGCTCAACAAATTGAACAGATTTAGTTTGCACCTTTTCAGATTCTAAGGGAGTAACCGTATCAGAATTTCGAACAGGATTTCGGGACAAAAAGTCAGCGTGTTCCATTCTGCTGCCTTCACGATAAACGATATCGAAGTCGTAAGCCTGCAAATATGCCCACCAACGATATACACGAGGAGTTAAATCCTTCTTAGACTTTGACGCCTTTAATGAATTGCAGTCCGTTACAACTACAAAATTCCTACCACAAAGATAGTGCCTGAAATGTTCTACCGCTCTAACGACAGCTAACGTCTCTAGCTCATAAGAGTGGTAGCGAGATTCCGCATCTGACGTTCGACGGCTAAAGTATTCTACAACGTGGGGAAGGTTGTCTTTCTTTTGTAAAAGGATCGCTCCGTAACCGTCCGAGCTAGCGTCTGTATGTAATTCTACAGGGAGTACCGGATCAAATATGGTAAGTACGGGTTCAGATGTAAGAATATCTATTAACCTTTTGCGTATTCTCTCATGTTCAGTAGTCCAAGTAATTCGTCCTTTTAATTTTGTAAGAGGATATAAGGGACCCACAACACGGGTGAAATCGGGGATGAATTTCCGGAAATAAGACGCTAATCCCAGGAATTGTCGGACATTCGTAGCTGACTTCGGTTCAGGAGCATCTACCAATGCTTGAATTTTCCGCGAATTGGGTCTGATCACACCAGATTGCACAGAATATCCTAAATAATCGATTTTTTGCTTCATGAATTTACATTTTTTTAGGTTTAATGAAAAGCCAGCTTCCGATAATGCGTCCAAAACATCGTCAAGACGCTGCAGACCCTTAGAGATGTCCACAGAGTGGCACAATACATCATCCATGTAGATTAATGGTTTATCTTTTAATTGACTAATGGCTTTTGTGATACATCTCTGAAAGACTGCAGGCGCATTTCGCAAGCCAAAGGGCATAGCCAGATATTCATATTGGCCCTCATTGGTGATAAAAGCTGTTTTCTGCACTGAATCGGGATGAACAGGAATCTGGTGGAACCCAGCTGCCATATCTAACGAGGAGAAGAAATTGGCCCCAACAAGTTGATCGATTTGTTCCTCTATACGAGGCAAAGGGTAACGTTCGGGCACGGTATTGGAATTAAGCTCCCTGTAATCGACACATAATCTATCTGTATTGTCCTTCTTTTTAACAAGGACAATGGGGCTGGCAAAGGGGGAAGAACTCTCCTGAATCACTCCTGCATCTAATAATTTTTGGACCTGTTCCCTGATTATTTGTTTTTCTATGGGAGCGCGTTTAGTGGGACACCTATATACGACCTTTTGCGGTTCTACTAATCTAAGTTCACATACCCCTGTCTTAACCCGTTTGGTAGGTATTCCTTCTATAAAATGATTTGCATACTTACTTAAAATTGAAATCAACATTTCTTTATCGTGCCCCTGCAGATCTGTGTCAATATGATTTAAATCTGATGTATCTAAATTGCTATTACAAAAATTAGATTGCTCTTTGGTGTATATTACTAGGTTATCATTATCAATTTTCACGCATAAGCCTAAACCAAAAATATCCCTACCAATTATTATAGGATCTGATATATTACAATCGGGGACCACATGGGACAGCAAGCTTATTAAACGTTCATCGATCTTAACTTCGCTCTGAATTTGTGTAGTGCATTGAATGTCATTACCTCCTATACCACTAAGATAAACGATATCTTTACGCACAGTACCCAAGAGGTGATCGCAAAAACTTTCCTTTAAAAGTGAACAAGACGATCCACTATCGAATAAAAAAGGAACAAGCTCACCGGATGATGTTTCCAAAGTACCCCTAGAAGGGCGGTGCTCGCAATGATGAACCTCTTTGACCGCAGCCTTGCTTCCGTTCTTCTTGTCGGGGCAGTTAGTTGTCACATGCCCCTCTTGTCCACACGTGTAGCAGGTCACAGAAGTAATGTTCTCCGAAGTGCGTGAAGAACTCGGTGTGTCTTGAGATATAGGTCCGGAATGATCACGACGTTTTCTACATTCTGCGATGCGGTGACCCATTATTCCACAGAAGCTACATCTGCCTGAGAACCTTTCGGTGGGACGATAGCGCTTGATCTCAGGTTCGTTGATTTCTCCACCATCCGACCGACGTTTGAGAGGTACACCTCCCAGTATCCGGAATAATTGAGTGCGAGTGGTGATATTGTGAGCGTTTAACTCGCGACGTATCAAGCTGTCCTTTTGACAAAGTACTGAAATCACAAATCCAGTCACCACTTCTTCGGGCATCACGGTCTTTGGAATTCGTTCTATCAAGTTCCACAGCCGAAGTGCAGATTCTGAAGCTGTTTCTTTGGCTCCGATTTGGAATCGTAGAATGTCATCAAAGTAGTCCTGAAGTAATTTAGGTTTAGAAAACTTCGCTATAAGAGACTGCTTGACTACGCTCCAGGTCATATCTTGTAGGTTCAATTTGGTAATGCAAGATGCAGCTCGTCCTTTCAAAGCACTGGTAAGAGCCATGAGTAAGTCTATTCCATCCAGACCCCTCTTCTGAACGATGGCTTCAGTTATATTGCACCAACCGTCAATGTCGGCATCAGGGTCGTCTGGATTGAAGGGTAGCAGTTGCGTAGGATGATTAGTGTTCAAAGTTGGTACTTGCTGAACAGCGAGAACTCGAGATAAAAGCGTCTCCATGCTGTTGAGTAATTTCTCGGCATCCGTTTTGATCCTCTGGTCCTCAACTTGGGCCCCGTCGGATCCCACTTCTGATGAAGAGGCAGGACGGCCTGGAGGCCCTTCACCAGAACTCATCTTCTTCTAACTATGAGGGCAGGTGGGCGCGGAAAAAGGAATAAATGCTTCAGATTACAATCGACGTATTTTAATCAGTAATTCACAGGAATCACGATGTAATTAGGTAATTAGCGATTACTACTATACGAAATCAACTTAATTAAATCTTGAAATAGCGTGATGGCAAAGAATCTGAGCGATTCGTCACAAGCGTGGTGCGCGGGCGCCGTCTCGTTCAAAAGTGAGTTTCAAGATGGCCGCCCGCACTACCATCGACAATGACGCTTCGCTAGGTTGACATTGACAGTCCTGTCAACCTGACGTTTGACGTAAACGCCGTCATATAAAAAGATGATGGGATACAAAAAAATAACAAGAGCAAACATTTAATGTCAACGAATTCTTTAACACTATAAAAACTATGTCAACTTACGCAACCATGCATGCAATTATTTTTGAATAATCTCATATTTAAAGCCTTGAGATTACTTGATTATACATATTTTATATCAAAACTAGCTTTTGCCAGCGACTTCGTACGCACATATCCCGTTTTTTCCCTGTCCCGTAGGAATTTCGGGAAACCCTCTCTTAGTGCTCCCGTTCATTCCCCAAGGAACCTACATGCCAAATTTCAGCTTTCTACGACTAGCAGTTTCGGCTGTGCGTTGTCTGTCAGTCACTTAATCAGTCAGTAACGGAACAATTTTATATGTATTGATTGATTGATTGATGAACTTTAAGAAAATACCTAGGACATAAAGTTAGCCTAGGCGGGAGTTAATCAAGTTGGTCCAATCAAGTTAGTGCCCCCGTCAATCTGTAGGAAGGACGCACTGTCGTAACTTTTTGAGCTGTGTGTGATTATCTTAAGTAGTATTCTATGCCTGCCTATTCGACCCAATGTAATTAATACAGCTTTTTCTAGGCTCGTCTCTTACTGCTAGGAAAAATGTTAATTTTGTATATCGTTTCAGGCTCGTATGTTTTGTTATGACTGCCTCGTTGATGTGATCGCCAACTCTACAGCTGAGGATCTAGTCCTAGGTCTATTGCCGTGTCGGTCAAATTGTTCTTGGGCTTTTATATTTGAAAAAAACTTTTTTACAAAAAATATAACCGACTTCCAAAACAAAACACTACAAAGTATAAAATAACTTTAATTTCGGAAGTCGGTGTTTTTGGTTATTTCGTTTTTTGACACCGACTTCCGACCGAGTGTTTTGTTTTGGAAGTCGGTTATATTTTTTGTAAAAAAGATTTTTACTCTTCACTTTTTAGTGGTTCACAGCGTACCGGCGTGATGTTATGTTATGAAAATAAAACTTACTAAGTGCTTTCGGTGTAATTGTCTCGTCAATACGAATGAAACAAGCCCAAACACTTGGTATACACACGAATATCAAGTTTTTACCAGATGCGTGCCTACAATTTTCGAGAGTTGCCCTCGATTTCTCAGGGTTTCCATCATCAGATCCTGACGTGGTGGCAATGGGACCATCGCGGAAGCATACCCTTTCATATAAAAAAAGATTCATCGAAATCGGATCATAAACGACGAAGTTATCCGCGAACACACATAAAAAATATGTATATATATACACTAGTCAAAAATTAAGGGATATAAAAAAAATCCAAATTTTTGGGTGATTTTCAACAAGCTGTAACTCCGAGGAAAATGGTCGTACAGAAAAAATAAAAAAAGCAAATTGTAGCTCCAAGTGTCTAGTTTTCAGATATGACATGAAAAATTTTTGTCATGTCCAGGGGGGCTACTCTCTAACGTAATCCGTAGTTTCGGGCTTAGTTGCGGGCGGGCGTATTCTACTCCGTATCACCTACAGACTTACGATTAGTCCCGAACCCGAACTGAGAATGAATGACAACACGATTTCACAGTAACTATCAAATCGTGTTATCATTAGTTCTCAGTGGTTAGGTGATACGGAGTAGAAAATGCCCGCCCGCAACTAAGCCCGAAACTACGGATTTCGTTAGAGAGTAGCCCCCCAGGTTTGGAGAAATCCTAAGAAAATTACCGAAAAAAAAAATTTTCCAAATTTTTTCCCGTCAAAAAAAAGGTCCACGGGCTTCATAAAAAATTTTTTGATTGTTTCGTTCAAAAGCTCTTTTAGAGAATTTAATACTCTTTAATTTGGCGTATTCAAAAAGCCTGTACGACAATTTGCCGCGGAGTTATCGTCAATCAAAGCAAAAAAGTTCTTTTTGACTTTGATATTCAATAACTCCGGAAATAATGATCGTACGGAAATCGAAGGAGGGTTTTGAAAACTGCACAATATTCTCTATAAGAAAATGTAGACATCTTTTAGAAAAAAAATTTTTTTGAATTGAAAACTCGGACTGAAAAAAAGACAAAAATTTGCATAATTAAGGATAACTTGGTATAACTATGGATAAAATGGATGAACGAAGTCCCCTAAAGTCCCTCAAAAATTCAAAGCGCTGCGATTTTTTTTTTCATTGTGCCCCGAAGCTTCAAATTCTTTGTTTTTGCAAAAATCACCATTATCAGCAATTTTGTGATTTTCATTCATTTTTTTTTGAATCATCAATGACCATTTTCCTCGTAGTTACAGCTTGTTGAAAATCACCCAAAAATTTGGAATTTTTTTTATATCCCTTAATTTTTGTGACTAGTGTATATACGCTTTCGAATTGAGAACCTCCTTTTTTTAGAAGTCGGTTAAAAAAACCGGCCATGTGCGATTTGGACTCTCACACGAAGGGTTCCGTACCATAAGCCGAAAAAAAAACAAGTGTCTTGTATGGGAGCCACCTTTAATATTTCATTTAATTTAATCTTTATTATTTGTTGTTATAGCGGCAGCCGGCAATAGTAATACACTCTGAAATTTTCAACTGTCTACCTAGGTTCTTGACGAACGGATGAACGGACGGACGGACAGGCAGCGGAGGCTTATATATTAGGGTTCCATTAGTTACCCTTTGGGTACGGAACCGTAAAAACAACAATAATAGCTGAACTTAAAAAAAAATTTCAGAATGTCATGGTTTCACTGAAAAGCCAGGCTGCCTGATCCGGGATGTTCAGAATGTCATGTTTTCACTGAAAAGCCAGGCTGCCTGATCCGGGCAACGAACCGATTGCCCGGATCAAGCAGCCTGGCTGAAAATAAAATGAAAAGGTACAAAATCTTCTAGAAAAAGAACTGTCTTAGATATTTTAGGGTAGTTTCCCCTCCATGAATGAGGTTCGGTCGTTCTTTCAACCCTGACTCACCCTGTATTCCTAGAAGTCTAGTCTAAACCCAATGTTATAACAAATTATTGACTATCAAGTTCGTATAGCTTGTAGGTAATCATAAGCAATACACATCTCAGTAAAATGAAATGTATAATTATTTTCTAATATATAAAAGTCTCGTGTCACACTGTTCGTTATTGAACTCCTCCGAAACGACTTGAGCGATTTTTATGATATTTTTTGTGTATATTTGGGAGGTTTGAGAATAGGTAGTAGGATATTTTTTATTTTTTTGGTAAAACAACGTTTGCCGATTCAGCTAGTTCTAGTATAGACTGGCTCTGCTAGGGTTGCGGAATTTGTTCTAAAGAGTCATCTTGATCCTGGAACGCAAAGGGCATGTGGTTCTACACGGATGGGATTTAGTCAGTAAGAGTCTGACTACTTTCCGCTGCGCCCGCGCAGCGGTAAGAGTCATTAATTAATTTTTCACTTCAGTAACTCAAACTTGTAGGTTTTGCTGCCTGAAATCAGGGAGCAAAATGGGATTTTGCTCACTGAGTGAGACCAAGTAACTTTTTTTTCATAAAGTCGCGAATATCTTATTTAGCCTTGGGTTAATTATACAATTCGAAACATTCACACTCTATCTCTTTTCCGCCATTAGAAAGAGAGAGAGACAAAGACCAGCCCTTTCGAAGTTCCGATTTTGAATTCGGCCTCAAAGACAAACACGTTCGGAATTTCGTACTAACTAAGGAAATTTTGCAAAAAGATAATTATGTCTTTTAATGTAATTTATTGATTTTTTTACTTATTGTTGTATTTAAACGAAAATAAGTATTTGTACCAGACGGGTGTGATCGGCTGGAATAGGGTGGGTTTGGGGTAGGTCTATCCTTCTTCTATTCCTTCGATGTGAACTGCGACCACCCAACTGCGTCCAGCCGCGCTGACGAGTTTCCTACCCGAGAAGTCTCGCGAGAAATATCTGAAAGCATACCATGTCTTCAATGAATGGAGACTTACTAAGGGCGCAAGCAGTTTTTCGGAGACGGTGTTGCTATCTTATTTTCTAGATTTATCACAGACGAGGCGATCATCTAAAATGTGGAGTATTTACTCAATGTTGAAAGCTACTTTAAAAACAAAACAGAACGTTCATATTGAAACACGCAAAACTCGTATCTTTTCTAAAAACAATGTCAGTTGGGCATAAGGCTAAAAAATCCAAAATTTTCACGGCCCTTAACATAGAAAAATTTCTTCGGACTGCAATTTTCTTGCCGCTAAAGTAAGTGGTACCTACGAATCTATGTTGTAAGTTATTAAAATTTGTGTGGAGACTGTTATGTATAAAGGTACTTACCGCTTTTCTACTAATTTTTGGAGGCGCAATGAATCCTAGTCTGGCTTAGCAATATTGGTAAAATATTTATTACGATATGTAAAAGATGCTGTAAATGTTAAATTATGCATATTAATTATGTAATATTTTCATTACAGGTTGTACTGATCATAGGAATTAGTGGAGCGTGTCGCAATAACGAGCTATTACAGCTAACAGTGAATAATATCGAAAAGCATTCAGATAAATTACTGTAAGTAAAATTGAAAAATACGAAGACGAACCTTGACAAGTCTTTTGTCGTACGCGAAGATTAAGTAACTATTGTAGAAAAATACCAAAATTTACGTCCAGCCAATATAACAACCGACCGATTTTTCATACAATACCATAATAATAAATGCTCAAGACAGCCTATGGGAGTAAATAAAATAGGTGCTATACCGCGAGAAATTGCCACTTTCTTAAAACTGGAAGTGCCTCAGCTCAGCTATACACGGGGTCACTGCTTTCGGAGAACTTCGGCAACGCTCTTGGCTGATTCAGAGCCGATCTCAACACTTTAAAACGTCACGACGGGTGGAAGTCCAATACGGTTGCAGAAGGCTATATTGAAGACTCAATAGAAAATAAGTCGAAAATCTGTAAGTGTATAGTGGATACAATAAGTCTGAATTCTACCTCGGATCCTTGGTCTCACCCACGCCCATCGACTTCCAACGACGCACAGTGTAGGAGACTTATACAGAAAGCCGATCAGAGTCACCAACGTTCACCGTTGTTCCTTCTCAATCCGCCACCGAAACAGAAACCTTAACCCCAAATAATCAAACTCAACTCAAAACTATTACGTTGCCAAATAAATCTGTTTACTTTTAATTTGCAGAATTGTAGTAATTTTACTTTTAACTTATAAAATGATTCATTTTATTGAATTGGTATCTCTATCTACAATGTTAATTATTTTGATTCACAATAAATAGTTATTTCAATCTATTCCTGTTTATTATTTTATCTCCTAAAGTGTTCTCGCTGCTGAAGTGAAAAGTTATGTGTGTTACACGAGAGCAAAGTTTTTTGCATCTCGTGCCACACTCAAAAATCAGCACTCGCAGCAAAAAACGACTTTGCTCTCTTGTTGCACAAATAACTATTATTTATTTACTCACAAATGCGGTCCACAGTGTTAGTAACAATATTACTTAGCCTATGTTAGTACTTAATAACTAAAACAGACCTCGTTAGATCGGCTAATGCCCACACAAGCGGGTCATTTGATGATTTCCCAAAAAAGAAAGGTGAAATGGTGAATTATGTACTAAATAATAAAATAGTTAACTTGTTATGAGTATGACAAATGATATTCTACATTGTAATATAATAATATCATAATTACAATGTTTACGCTTTCATCGGCGAAGGTCGCGTTGATAAAATTAACAACCTCATTTTTATCATATAAACAATGCGTTAATAACATTTTCAATAAAACAAAGGCGAAGCAGTCCACATGCATATCGTGCCCACTGTACTTAGTATGTCAACCGATATATGACTTGAATAAACAATGAAATATTTGCTTTTATTGGATTATCTTTATCAACGTTAATCAACAGGTTGCCTTACACTCATGTATGCTGTCTAATGAGGGTAGCTGTACTCGAACCATTTTGTTACTGAGAGATTCATCGACGTCTGTTTCTGCCTAGCCTCGAATGCACGCTACGCATTGGTCGGCCGCGGCCGCTCAATAGCACCGACATATATGCAACTTTACTCGCAATAAATTACAATATCGATCCCGTTGCCAAGTCACGTTCAGGGTGTGTACCTACAGTTTCGGGAGGTGTCTACTCGAGGCTACAGCGCGTCTACTTCGTGGACCAGTACATAACTAATACAGCTTTTTATATCGACCTCCGTGCAATAAAGTTAATCCAGGTCCTGTGTAGTGTAATATCGGGCGAGGGCTGCAGGGGGGGTAAACCGGCCGCCGGTGGCCACCTGTCGCCGCGCGGTGGCGCGCGTGTGCCCCCCGCCGCGCCCGCGCCCCGTGCCCCGCCCGCGCCCCTGCACCCTCGACGCCGCTGCGCGCGCTTCTCCCTTCTCTCGAATCATTCGTTTCGCGACGCGTAAACTTGCCGGCCGGCCTCCGCTGCACTCGCCCGGGCTCATTCCCATCGCGTCCGCTAGCCGCACCGCTTCGATCGCACCACCTCGCCGAACACCTCGCCATCATGACGGAGAGCACAGAAACCCCTGCGGCAGCTGCGCCTGAAAAGACTCCCACTGAGAATGGAACTACCGAGACCCCGCCCGAAGAGACACCAGAGAAGGCTACCGAAGAAAAAGAAAAGGAGACTCCTCCACCCAAGGAGATGCGCGCAGTTGTTCTCACCGGCTTCGGCGGACTTAAAACTGTCAAGATTCTGAAGAAGCCAGAGCCCACTGTCGGAGAAGGCGAGGTCCTCATTCGTGTGAAAGCATGGTGAGTACTCCTTGCATATCATTACGTATAATTTAAAATTTTGAAAATTTTAGCTTTAATACCAACTTCGACAGATTAAAAGACGTTGCGTTTGAATATTTCTCTGTTCAGTGATTGATTTCTCTTTAGCAGCCATTTAGTGAAATAATAAGTGGGTGCAAATGACCCAATGTTACAATCATGTTGGTCTTGAAGAACGTGCTATTTTTTTACATCCCATTGTGTTTTTTTTTCTTCGTCGACGGTATTTTTTGGGTATGGCCGGTGTTCGTCGTGTAGTGTACCCACTTAGCCGGTGTCTGCGCGGATGGGTCCCGTTCGCTTGTCGTTCGCCGCGTCTCAGGCTCTCGCTGCCTCATTAACATCTGCCTCCGTCGAGATGCACAACTCATGCACCCGACCGATTGAAATTTCTGCAAGCACACTGGCACCCACTCCCGATCGTGCGACGCGCCCTAAAGCGGATTTACACTTCGTCGACCGCCTGCCATCGATGCGACAACCAACTATTATGTTTATGTACTTGTTTTAGCCTCTCTTAATTGATGTACAATTTATGTATACATAGGCGTGTTATTTTATTCGATTTCGCCAGATTATTTATTCAATAGGCTATGGAAATTTGTTTTCAATCGGCATCGGAATAACTGCATGCATGTGCGCACCGGAGCGCATCGCTGCGTGGACGCTGCGTCGCCGACGGTTGTAACAAGTTAATGTTATTTTGTCATTCGAAGCCCGAGCGAGCCGAGTTAGTGCGAAAGGGAGTTGAGCGCCTACTGACATTGTTCTTTGTTCGTTTTTATCGCTCCAGTGCTTCAGATAATGCAACGGACGAGTCGCGTCAACGTGCTACTTGCAACCGCGACACATGAGTTATCTGCCACTTTTCTCGTTAACGTTAACTGCTTCGTTAGGGGCTTAACAAAACACTCACTTAACTGTGAAGTATTTGTTTCGTTACACCACAAACGTTTAGTCATGAATGAGATACTTTTTTATAAGAGGCTACTTTGGGATAAGGTCAGACGTTCAACGGCTTAGGATGTTTGATAAGGCAGGCAGTTCTTTTCTTTTTTGCTTGCTCCAAATGTTATCAGGAATTTTATCAAGAATTGATAATACAAACTCTTGGGTTTCCAGAAGGATTTTGGGTGAAATTGGAACTGTTTAAGCTCTTTAGTTGCAATCCTTTTGTCTTATGGTATTCTTTTAAGGCAAAAAAACTTAGCTTATCATTGAACTTAGATATGAGTATACTAGAAATAATAGTTACTAGTCAGAACAATGTGCGATTGAATAGTAGATATGTACGGAGGAGTACAAGTTCAGCAAGGGAGGAATGGAGGTGAGGTGTGTAGGTGCAGTGCGAGGTGCGAGGCAGGGCCGGCCAGGGCGCATCCCCGCGCGTGCTAAATATAGCACGCTTATCGTCGACTTACTATGTAAATGACCGCGACATAGCCGACGCCATCTGCCGCAAAAATATTAACTGACTGGTTGAGTCCCGGACCGGTACCAATACAAGTTTGCTCTCTAGCTCTGAGCCGCAAAAACGTGTGAGTTCCGCCTACATGGCGAGCGAACAATCCAAGTTTAGCGGTCTACAGTCTGGCGACTCTGGGTCATTCCTTAGCAAGAATTTGCGAATAAATCGGGCATTTGAAACTGATTGCTATAGGAATGTGCATAATCCTACAGAGCGGTCAGCAAAGGACACTCCAGGGTTATCTGAATCCTTAAAAAATTCTTTCTAATGATTCCCAAATTTCGCAGAACTTTTATAATGTGCTATATGGGATAGGTACTTGGCCAAAAAAAAAACAAATTACAAGAAATGCACAAAGAAATTCCAAATACAGAAAACCATTGATTCCTTGTCCTTCAGGATAGGACCAAAAGCTTTAAAATAGCAAAGTTCTCTGCAAAATGAATGGTCTCTAGAGTCCAGTGCGATTTGATACCAAACTCGTTTCACGGATGACGGAGGTCTAATTTCTACATTCCTTGTTATCGTCATATCTTCAAAACCGTTTGAGTTCGTTGCAATTACTACGGATTTAATTGTACGAGGGGTCCTAATCTATAGTAGGATAGGATAGTAGCTTCTGAAGAAGGGCTTTACGTTTAATCCGTCATAAATCATTCACTGATAAGTGATAACAAATCCACAAATGGATATCAAAAACTTTGTTCGAAGTCACACGCAGACACATCAATTTTATTTATGTCTTGATAGTTACTCGCCGGTCCCGAACTTTAAAAAGTTGGACCATTATGAGGTACCTATGACAGAGTGTGTTGAACCGCAATTAAGGAGTCGTTATATTACATCAGTAGTTTAAAACTATACCTGTATTAAAGTCACGCATTCGTCGCTCGCTAGGGTCACCACAAATCAAGTCCGCAGAGACACCCCGTTTAAATACTGTTAAGTAATGATAAATATTTACGAATTCTACTAATGAGCTTTAAATTTTAACACGTGGCGAGTTGGTTTACTCGGGTTACTACAATATTTGCTTGTATTGCGGAAATCCCTTGACAAAAGCAAAGTTAAAAATGGAGTCTTTTTTTTCTAATTCTTCAGAAATATTATCGTTTACCGTACACAAAAACGTTAGTTAAACAGCGGTCTAAAATAAAATTACGTTACATTTTATAGAATGGCTAGCTTTTGCTCGCGACTTCGTAAACGCATATAACCCATTTTATCCCGTTCCCGTAGGAATTTCGGGAAATCCACTATTAGTACTCGGCTACAACCCCAAGGAACCTACAAATGGCAAATTTCAGCTTTCTACGACCAGTCCTTTCGGCGTACGTTGTGTGTCAATCACTCAGTCACTCAGTAACGCAAGAGTTTTATATGTACTGTTAAAATTCATCTTATTTGCCTAAAGGGATCGCTTTCGTGCAGCCGCCTTTTCGGCTAATATGTTTTGTAAGTCTTCATAAGGGAGCCGATGAATAACGCGTCATTATTTTCAATTAGGTCAGGCCAGCGTCAGTAAGAGATGTCTTCCAAGAACAATGGTTGTACTCACGCCTCGGATAAGTGGCTTTCTTTTTATATGGAGAGTGCTTAATTGTTTGTGGAGATGATGGGAAATGTAATGGCTGGACTTTTGTATTTTGTTTTACCCATGTGCTCTGGGCGTCTGGCCTATATCATTTCGAACACGAGTTAATTTTGGGGTCAGGGTTATCGTAAATATCAAGGATTCCACTGTGTACTTATCAGTACAACATCGTGGTACTTTTTGTATCGAAAGTGCAGTGTTAATTGCTCACATCCTTTCCTTTGTTGGCGTATCAATTTAAAGCCTAAAAATAACATCTGCCCCTCGAGTACAGGGGCCGGGCTCTATAGTATAAAGTGCAGTATTGTGCATTTTAATGGGCTCCGAAGCCGCATAAGATGGGAGAGATGAATTTGTTTATTACCCTCTTCCTTATTGAGAGCGTCTGCGCGAGATAGCTCTCTTCCTATGAGTCACTAGAAAGTTATGTTCTTGAGCTAACTCGATTCAAATAACTAACTATGGTACCTGACTGGGACCGAGTGGGTGGATTCGCTTGCGATTCAGTCCTGTACTGGACACTATGGCTTGTTTGTGTGATACCCCCTGCCTTCAGACTTCTGCCTTCCGGTTAAACAAGTCTCTTGTATTAAATAAACTGGAAAGGTTATTTTCATTGCTTTTAACTTTTTAAGTTAAGTAATATAAAAGAACAATTTATTGTTATTATGCGCCCATTGAAGTCAATGTGATAATGGGGGTATATTGTGTTCTTTTATTAAGTTGTTATTCATCATAAATTATAGCTTTTTCAATTGATCATTGCATTCAATTCAATGCTTTTATAATTTATTTATTAATCTCGATTAACTTGCCATTAATTTTGATCCTTCACTGTTTCCGTCTTTTAGAATGTAACTATGTACTTAACTAGCATGTTTTACACAAAGTATAATTTGTGGTACAATAATAACAACGCCTATTATTATATTCGTATTTTTATAATAACATGTTATCGTTAGCATGACCTGTGGGATACGGTCCATCCATCAATCAAACATGATGAGAGACAGCGGTGCTACACGTGCACGCTAAAGCTTCACATCGAGCTAATTCTTCAATAGTTCATTGTTTTAACATTTTTCATTTGCTGAATAATTAGTGTGTATGAGTGCTGCGATGCGTCACGACCTTATTCCTGTATTACTTGCACAGCCAACTTATACAGATGAGTCAGAGCAAGTTAGGCTATCGGCCTGACTCACCTAACAATATAAATACGGAGTCAACAACGATATCCGTGATTTGTAGGTGATCCCTTCAATTAGGGCACTTGATCCAATAAACAGTTTTGACCTTCACCAGATTCTGGCCATTTCTGGGGTACATACTTATTTTCCCTTATTGCAGAACTATAAACGGAATTGAGTAGGTATATTTTATGATTATACTGCTACTTAACATGGGATAAGTTTCAAACAAGGATAAATGTGAAACTAATAGAATCCCATTAAGAACTGAAGTAGGGTTCATTAGTGCTATCCTCAGTAGCGTGTGGTGTGTAGGTACGAGTATTTTGCACGTTAGACAAGGAAAAGCGTCAAATCAGAACAGATTGAAGTAAACAATGTTATTCATTCCCACATTTATATTACTTGGGTTGACAAATTCCTGTTGCTTTCAATTATGTGAACAAGGAAATTACTTGAGTGTTGTCATTGTGCCACGTATGCTCGGCCATTATATTCATATTACTCGAAAAATTGTTCTTGTCGGAAGCTGTAGCTGTAACATATGCTGTCTCTATAAAATCCATCGTCGGACAGCAGATGCGGCAGGCGGGGTCGCGCCGGCCCAACTGCCGCCCGCGGGCACATTGTTCGCGGAGTCAACGAACTTACGAAAATGCTCCTTCGCTTATTGTGCCCATAATCGAATCAAGTCGCTACTGTATATGGTAGTAAACACGTTGCATACTTTCATCTTTTTTGACAATAAAACACTCGGTGACAAGATATACAACTCCAGAACATTCGGCAAGCTTTTCTGGAAGCTACAATCTTCGTGAATCTTAATCTGTAATCAATCTTGTGGCGAGAAAGTTTCGCCTCTATGGTTTTTGTCCATAATTTGCCGTCGAAGTCAATATGCCTACATCAGTGTCGTTATTTATCACATTTTCTATCCATTATGATCTCTACAGCCGTTGCTTATGTTCTAGATTGCCTAGTAAATTGAATTGGAAAATCCCGTGACTCGATTCTGCATGAAAAAGGGGTGTGGTTGCGTTATACCCGGGTGTCGGCTAGGTGGTGTGCGTTGGGCTCGGGGTGGCGGCGGGTGCGGGGGTGAGGGTTGCGAGTGCTTCTGTAATGTCTGGCGAGCCCGGACGCGCGGGGTACGGGGCGCGCGCCGGATCAATACGGCGCGTCCCCTACCCCGCGCGTCCGGGCCGCCGACCAATCTCCGCAGGCCCTACGTCTTTCGACGCCAGTGCTTGTTTTTTTATAGCTCCCATTAACCATGCTCTTCGATAAATGAATAAAAGCATGTGTTGGTATTTTTTCTAACCACGACTAGCGGTACTACAGTCTTCTTAGTTGTACTTATTTGATGAGAACTGTTATCGCGGTCGCCTTTTTAACCGACTTTAAAAAAGGAGGAGGTACTTAATTCGTCACATTTTTATTTTTGTTTGTTCCCCGACTACTCGAAGACGCCTGGAGCGATTTGTAAAATTCTTATTTTGTTTGAAAGGGCAGACTTCTCAAGTGGTCCCATGATCATCAGGTCAGGATCTGAAGATGAGATCCTGGAGAAATGAGGGATTTCTTCAAATTTTATAGGCACGCTTGAAGCGATTTGGGTATTTTTGAAAGAGTATTTTCTCGGAGTGGTCCCATTTGAATTTGATGAAGGTCTTCAGAGATAGGCAACGGAACTCAATAAATGATAGCAAATGGACCGGGATTACCAAAATCGTATCTGTCTATTGTTTACATCAGTTCATAACATAACATAACATCACGCCAGTACGCTGTGAAGGGGTGTGCACATGTGTATGTCAATTTATTGTAGATAATCACCACTAAAAAGTGAAAAATAAAAAACTTTTTACAAAAAAATACAATCGACTTCAAACGACTATCGATTTCGACTAAAAAAAGAAGAAACAAAACCAAAAACACTGACTTCCGAAATTGAAGTTATTTTATACTTTGTAGTGTTTTTATTTGGAAGTCGCTTGTATTTTTTTTTTGTAAGAAAGATTTTCCTACACGTGGACCATAGTTTTGATTTTTTTTAAAGCAGAGCTTATTTGCACTCTCTTGTCTGCCAATAAAAGTTATATCGATTCAAAATAGGGAACAATTTTTTATTTATGAAACCGCTCTTTCAAGTTGGGCAATTCCTGCCCATTAAGCTACCCCATGGTTACCCTAATTCGAATTACGTTTCGTTATTGACCTTAACCTAGCGCTTCTTAAATTATTAGTAAGTCATGCGTGATAAATATGAAACCAAATAAGTTTGATAGCCAGACATAGTGGCAATGTACTATCGGAATAGTGACGAACTGAAAATACCTCATTTGTATCGTTATCTTTCCCAAAAAACAATAGACTAGCGGAGGTTGAGTTAGTGGTAGCTCCAAAGTAATCTGCTCAAAGCCAGTGGGCCGTGGGGTACATTGCAGACGTGTTTAGAGTACAAATTCCTGTAGCGGAGTCGTTGCGGATCTATATTTAGTTAGGTAAGGGCACCCTCGCACAGAATCGACGCACGCCCTAATATGCTTCGTTCCGACACCTTTTTGCTTGCCGACTTTCGGTTCGGCCACTATATGATATTCCGTTTATTACCCTCCGCGCGACGCGTCACGCTGTGTAGATGACTTTTTTGCCGACCCGCATATGTTCCGTATGAGGGTCTGCTACATTGATTTCGGTTATTATAGCTTTGTTAAAAGTTTTACGGTAACCGTAATGTGGGAGGCTCGGTTTGTTTGCTTTTACTTTCATGTAACATTTATTTTTATTTGAATGCGGGTTTTCTTTCTTCGGCATTTAAGCGTTATTCAGTTAAGAATCAGTTCGCAATTCTTATGAATTTGTAAATGCTAGGGAGGGGTGGCCCACGCAACAAGTTTTATTAGCCACATCCGAAAAATGTCTGTTATTTGAACTTGGAATTATCCTTGTTTGTTTTCTTTATCGTTCGATCTTAGGATAACAAGGAAGAAGATAGTTTTCCGAACAAGACGTGCTTCTTGGAATGGTGTTCTTATGTATATTTATCTACCAATGCAACAAGTAAAGAATGTCGATAGCAAATAGGTGAGCGAGACGGACACTATCTTTAGACATGAATATTGAGGTATCGTAGTTGTCCGATAAACTCTCTCATCGGCTATTGCAATAAAATGAGTCTTTACAAATAAATAAGCACGTATAAGCTCCTTTACACCGAAGCGAAAGCCAACTTTCGCTCACGTAGCTTTTCTGTAGCTCCGATGAAAATTACCTATCTGAGCTTTAACAGTAGATGCGAAGCGAAGGTACTTGGAAGTACAACATCGAGAGCTATTATCAGTAATTGTGTAACACAAATTTTGAAAGCGATAATTGCAGTTCTGAATCGAATTCTTGTCTGTTTTATAGAGCACGGCAGTGCGTAGTTAATGCGTGCGCTTAATGTGGTGTGGGCAACAATTTATGAAATGGATGCCACGAGTACGTACTCGTACGAGACCGAAGGAACGGCTTAATGACGGCTCAATTGAAATTATTTAGTCACCCTAAAGTTAAACGTTGGACGTTCAGCCATCTGCGGAATGCAAGTTCACTTCCTGAGTGGACAATTAAAGCCGATGACTGACGTTCGGACCGAAACATCGTCGACAGGGTTCACCATTAGCATCGTGTATGACTAATGAGGTTGCAATTACTTGCACATTACAATCAGCTCTGACCACCGTATCAGCTTATTAATGCATAGCTGTGTGTATTTGCTATTATTAAATTATTTCATTAAACTTCTGTAATTTCAGCATTCCATGTTAAGTCCTATATTTGCATTTACTGTTAGTGAACGACATATGTATAGTCAAAGTAATTTGCCACCAAACGCCACATGTTGGCCATGTTGCGGTTATATTTCGATATGTTTCAAATGTACCTACGTACAGATTTCAGGACAAGCGGTGCCGCTGAAAACACAACTGAGAGAGAAAGCGTTCCAAACTCAAAATGTTCATTTTCGCTTCAGCAAATCCTGCGGTTTCAACAAACTTTCTCTCATTAACGTATGTGAGACTGTTTGTTTAAAAGCAGACATTAATAAGAACTGTCTTTTAAACTGATTTAGGGTGCATCTATCAGTGTAGCATTATCACCATCAGTTAATTACAGCCGTAATAGTAAAGCGGGTGTCACACGCGGCTGGCGCGCATTCTCGTCATCGTCACTGATCGGAAGTCGATAGCTTCGTCACGCGTGTCATGGTGTATTCATTCTGGTCAGCGTCAGGGCCCGCTAGCCGGATATGAACGCTTTTTTGAACCACCTCAATTATTCCTTCCGAGCCTTTGATAAGCCATGTGCCCCCACCATGTCATTTTGCAGTTATTCGGACGGACGCATTGCTTTGTTGTTGTCTATGATTTCCGCGCCATATCTGGTTATTTCGTTTTCTCTTCTCTTTTGTGTAAACGAATCTCTACTACTCGTAACAGTAGATTCTGGAATCTTCCACGGGTTTGGCTATCATTCATTAGTGTAATCGTATATGTACATAAACAATTACATTTCTTACCGCAATATATTTAATTGACACAATAAAGCATAATAATATTATGTGTGGCCCAGTTGCAACTAATAATTGTTTATTTTTTTTCCTTTGTTAAACTGCATGTTTTACAATTGCATGTAGTTAGTTTCTAGGTACGTATAAAACAACACCAAACATAGGTTTTAATTAAAGAAGTATGTAAGGGTCATATTGTATGTCACGCAAACCATTGTGGCACAAATACCTTAATGTGACCCCATTTGATTATCTGGATAAAACCTAGGTTCTATTTCAAACTCATAAAAATAAGTGCCATGTTACCAAACTGGAAAGGGACGCTAATCTAGTGATTAACATAAAAAAAGAAAAACATGGAATCCTAGTGGATACCATGTTATTTCTCCCGTAAAGATTAGCTTAGTTGTAGTGAGGCTAGGTAACCACACCCACCGTACTCCTGCGAAATCCTGGATTTCGTAAATGTTCGCAAGTAACCAAGATAAACTACACAGCTAATCAAAACGGCCTAGAACCATGCCATTGCGGCGAAACGGGAAAACACCGAGACGAAAAGGAGCCTTTCTTTGCGGTTAAAACGAGAAAATTCTAGGATTTAAATAATATCACAAATAAAAACTCATTTGCGCGTTGGAATTTCAAAGACGCATATTCGTCACCATTTACGACCTACTAAATAAATAACTACAATTGTCTTAGTACTGTCTTAGTACATAATAAATAACTACAATTATTTTAATTATCATGCAATGAGTGCACGACCACATAGATGCGTCAGAACAGAGGAACAGGCATCGATCCAGCCAGCTCAACTTCCGGTGCCTATTTTATAAGCTCATAACATAATAGTTAAGTGTATTAAGTCGGCAACTCGACGTCGATTCATGTCGGTGTGGAATACAAATGAATCAGAAAGTACGCGAATAAGGAAATTCCATTCGGTGCAATCGTACTGGTGGAGTTAGAGGCACATGTATGATAAACTAATACTATGAGCTATTCCTATTCACAAATCGTAGTCTTTATACGCTGGGCGGCTCTGAGTCACCGCTCACAACTCGCATAATATCTACATTATAACAGCCCTAATTAACACATTTGTATGTACCTAATGAAGAACGAACTAATATTTGTAATCGGAGACAATGAAGCGTTTTGGAAGGTCGAATTCTAGGGAAGGCCTTTTTTGTGGCGAGTTTTTCTAGTGCGTTGTATGTTGAGGAATATGACTTGGGGATCTCGAAGCCCGGATTTAGTTTTTGTGGTGTTTTCTGTTCCAGTCGGGGACAATGTTTTGAATTAGTGAACTTGTTGCCCGGAAACCGAAATACGGATTAGGTTTTTAGTGCCCTTTTTACGTTCTTTCAAGAATAAATCATCAACTACAACACATAAAAAGCATTGTTGGGTGCTTGGAACTAAAATAGTTTGTGTAAAAGTAAAAATGGAGTCAGTTTTTTCAACCTCAACTCTTGCTAGTGAATTTGCACTAATCCAGCTTTTACCTATTTTCGATTACCACACGGAATGAAATATAGATTGTCAATAAGTTGGAATTTCCCAGATTGACAATGGCCACGAATCACGTACAAGTGAGAGAAACCCATATATTTTTCCAACAGATATCGAACCTGACATATCGATAACATAGGCATCTAATGGGATTATCTTCCCACGGACTCCCACCTCCCATAAAAAAGAAAACAATGGAACTCTCCAATAACTTTTCGCAAATGCAATAATAAACCTCTTCTAGAAAGACACGAGTTTGACGGAGTTGTATGTACAGTATAGCGAAACGATAACAGTCACCTCCATCATATCGTGAACACGTTCGGAACATGAAACAGGAGCGCGGGCGGAAGAGAGTCTAACTTATATGCGGCACATACGCTGAATCACAATGATGTTCACTCTACTCAAATTTTCGTAGGAAACGCTAGACGCTGACGAATCGACTGTACGAGTCTGGTTTTATGTTCTTTGATGTTTTGATAACTCGCTACAATAGACATAGTAGAAGGTTTACTTTGAGTATGTTGGTAACGGTGTCGTGTGCTTCAGTGCCACTTGAAACTGCGGTTTTCCCTGAATCTGTAAAGGAAGGAAGTTCCAGCGGTTTTTTACTTTTGATTTCTAGGAATGTTGTCATATTTTGTCCGGGTTTTAAACTTTGACCCCTGAAATAGTCACGGCGGTTTCCCCGAAACGTAAATCTGAAAAGGAAGGAAGTTAATTTGTCCTGAATTGATGAATGGTTCTAGGAATTTTCAGCCTCTTGCTCTTTTCGGCAAATTGTTGCTAAGCTACCATCTATCAATTTGTCGAACTTGCACAGTGCACCGTGTAGTCTAGACAAGCGCTAGCCATTTTTGGCAGGTGCGATGATGAGTCATAAAAACTCAACGACGACCATGTCTTAAATTGCAGACAGTGCAAGTGATCGCTTCGGTTCAGTAGTTTTCACTGTCGCACGATGAAAATGAAAGTGCAAAGTTCAGAAAAGCAATTTCGTTCGTGTAAGTTAAGTGCGCGCGCCGTGGATTTCGCCGAAGTGCACTGGAACGTGACGCCCGACATCCGACTTGTGCAAGTTCCTCTACTGAACTGAACGAACCACGAAACGTTGCAGACTGTAACAATCATTCTGTTTAAGTCCCTACTGAAAACCGATCAGTTTGAGTTTACTCAGAAGCTGAACATAATCAAAGCCAATTTTCTCTCAAGCACTCAAGTCATAAAAATTGCAGTCTAGACATCTAAACGGTTGCCGCACTAATGTTAATGAACATGAATTTTTATGGCAAAACTTTCCCTAGGTAGTGAGCCATTTGTAGTACAGGCTACGTGGTGGCTACGTACCTAGCATGGCATAGCGTGGCATGTTGGAAGGCGTCGCGTCGACGCCGTCGGCGACACGACGCTCGCCGCCGCCGGTCGGTCGCGACACTCCACCAACCCCGATGCAATTTTAAACTACCCTGCACCCTGACGGTGTTCGTTCATTTTAATGTCCATTCTAAACGATCGTGCACACGTGATGGTGCGAACAGCAACGCAAATAATAACATATTCAAAATTATTCTCGACATATCATTCTGCTAGTGTTCAATAAACCGTGAAGTTATTTGAATTGCGTGAATAGAAATTGTATGCAACGCAACGCATTAATCGCATTAGCACTTTGCTGGGGTTGTGTACGTGCGAATAGTGAAGACCCTTTCAGTAATCCTGAACTTGTACGTGATCCAATTAATTGCCGCAGAAGTTACCGCGCCAGAGCCCCCTGTCAATGCTATAATATGATAATATTATTTTATATACGATCATTTCCTTATTAAATTCCTGGTTTTACGGCAGTCTTTACTATGAATTTTATTAACCTAGGTAAATAAATACCTACGTGACTCATGCTGAACTAAGTATGTTAAGTTGAAATTCAATGCTAACTCGTTTATCTTCGAATTTGTGGAAATGGCTCCATAATTAAGATAATCGAAGGAGGGCAGGGTTGATGACTCGCAGTTTGGCCTTTAGGCTGTGCGGCGTCGTCGGTTTTATCGACCCCAGGGCCTTGACATAAGGAGTCTGAAACACGCGACTGGCGACAAGACTTTGAAACAATGTTCCAACATAATAATTTATTCAGCCAATGACCACCCTTTACGCTATATTTACCTACATGCCTTAATAGTGTGTAACAATTAAACCTTGCCAACTTTAAACGCTTACCGTGTGTAGGCTCCAAGAATGTTTCATCAGGGAGTTAAATGTCCTGAACGTAGAATTCGCGTTATTTATTTTCAAGTAGTGCAAGCGTCAACAAAAACTAGTCTACCTGCGCATGACGTGCTTGTAACGAACTATTGTTGTAGAAGGAAGCCATTCAATGAATGTTGAATAAACGGTCAGGTAGCGTGCGTAAAATTCGATACGAGGGAGACTCGTCGGAGATTATCTCAGATTAACATTCCGACCCTTGGGTCTCAGGATCGACGCCTGTGGAGGACCAATGTAGGACAAAGCTTTTTCCGTAATGAAACCGTAGTGCCCGCGCCCAAATTAACCCAATAAAACGTATGCGGGCGACAGTCGTGCGACAGCCGACACCGTGGCGACTTGCGACTCATTCGACTCCCATGTCGCACTAATTACCCCGAATTGAAGGCTTCAATATGTATCATGTGACATGCTGGGGGCACAACAATTTTTCTTTAACTCTTTCACGCGTGGAACGAAAGTTAACTGCATACAAGGATGCGAATGAATCATCACTTCAATGTTTAACAAAGGCGTAATATTTATAGAGAAATTATTCATCGAGATGATTTATTTCCTTATTTGTTTACTGTGCATTGCAAACATAAATGGCAGCTCAATTAATGAATGAGGAAAGTGCCTAACAACGCACTAGTCACAGTCAGCCATTGATAGCAAGCTAAGGGCAAAAGTCCGTTAACCCTTTCAGGATCATTAAAATGTAGGATAACTTACGCAGTTTGAACGTTAATAACTTAGAGCATGTAGCAACATTTAACAAATTCGTAGATTATCGTAGGCGATGGTTACAAATAGCGACGCCTACTCACCCCACAACACCACCTATAGTTCACTACATACATTTACATAAAACGCTTCAACATAATTTCCGACTACTCATTGAACCGTCATTGAAATTATAAATATTTGCCCAGAATTCAGAATACCTGGTAGGATTACACTTAACGTAGCCAAGGTATCAATTATCTACACAATACTAAGTAAAGATTATATAAAATGCGATTTGCGGGTAGTTTAATACCGTCGGCGCCGATGACAAATGATATCGAATTTCCGCTTTCACCACAATGCGTCGATACTGGGAATGGGGTAGACGATGACTCATGGAAACACTGGAGGGACACAGACAAGGGGAGGGGTAAGCACTAAATTACAGTGTTTGCGTGTATGTGCAAGTACCCACCTACAACAGCCTACTTAGGTACGTTAGGGTTACAATTTGGCTAGATTTAATCAACAAAATTGATTCAAAACAATTGGTTATATTAGTACCGCGTTCAGTACGTGTGAAACCTCTCGTATCCACATAATACTCGTACTGTTGCTAGGTAAACTCTGTTCGTTACCGTAATACGAGTTCGGAGTTTTCCAGCTTTCATTGTTTGTTGTTTCGTACACTATGGATATTTTCGGAGTTCTATTAGCCGACCAATGGCATTTCCTTGTTTAGTCGTATGTACAATAGGCTTTTCGAAAATTAAGCATTCGGTTGTTTTAACACAGCAGACGTTTATTACTTTCGATTGTAAACTGTTGAACGATGTTACAATAAACAATTTCTGGAAGTGTGCTTCGAACAGAAAATGGTACGGTTGCAGATCGATTGTTTTTAACAATTTACGCCTTGGATTCTGAATATTTAGCTGAAGATACATGCACAGTGTACTGCTTTTAAATATATAGAATTTACAGTAGCCAATAACATCAATTTCAGTCATGAAGCTATGCAAGCGAGCAAATGAAACTGTTGTGTGGGTACATCAGTATCTACATGTATTGTAGTCACAGTATCTAAAGCTAGGTAGTCCGGTACTTCAGGGAGCTCCATCGAGACATATCGATCAGGGACGAGTAGGTAGGGTAGCACGCCCGCAGTGACTGGATCCAGTAGGGCCGCCTGCAACATTGTAACACGTGTTTATGTCTTCGCGTTATTCTGCTGGTATAGCAACGCTGTTGTTTTATACACGATCTTATCTGACAATATTGCTGATCTCGATCTGTTTAAACTTCCGTGAGATACTCTTTTAGTTCAATATCAACGCCTTTGTCTGGGCCTTTAAGCGTAGCTATTAGGTACAAACATGTTTAAATTTTTATGTTGTCGTTTGTACGTTACGCGTAGGGAACCATTCGTGAGTTACACTGACGTACGATAATGTGGTTCTGCAGTCTCAAACTATCTTTATGGCCCATTCCATTAACCATTCATCTTTCGTCCAGATGGGAGACCTCGTAAAATTGAGCTTTTAATAATAAAAGCGAAACTTTTTATATCTTATGCCGCTGCACCACCAACTTTGACATTGGGAGGGAGCAGTGACTTAATTTAACCTAAATGAGTCCAGTCCTTGATGTGTAACAATAGTGAGGACACCGCTGCCCTGCCATATTCATATTGATTGATTCGTCAACACGTTTGAAAATTTAAATGCAGGCTTCTTTATTCTGTGCGCGTGTTCTAGAACATAATAACAAATGGCTGCCGCATTCCTGACTCCAGCCTTATAATTAAGTAACTACCTACCTACGCACTTGTTTATCGATATCGTTCACCACGATAAACTTGAATGATTACTTGTAACTTGAATGAGATTAATAAATTCAAATTCGTATCGATTCGCTTGATCGACCCAACTGCTGTTTCAACAGGATTAAGACATTGCTAGATTTGTACATGGCATTACAACATTATTCAGGGATTTTTGAAATTACGTGGGTTGCTAAAGGCAAGGTTGCTGCTTCTGCTCATGAAGGTTCAGCCCACGTATTTTGTGCATAGTTCCATCAATTTCCATCCTGAAAAACATACCTACCTACTATTTCTTATCCGATTTAACTTTTTTTTTAAGGATGGGAAGTCATCAAATGAATCCATCCGCTCTGGGCGGACCGAGGGAGTGTCAGTCTCTTACTGGCTAAAACCCATCCGTATTCATCCTAAAGCCCTTTGCGTTCCAGGGCCGCTGTGACTCTTTCGAACAAATTCCGCAACGTCCGATTAACCTACAGCATACATTTTTCTTTCAAAGTGTTGAACGTTAGGTAGGTACTCAATTACTCATGTAACCAAACCCTTAAAATACTAACCTAACCTTTACTTGTTCCAGTGGCCTGAACTTCCAGGATCTGATAGTGCGACAGGGCGCTATCGACTCTCCTCCCAAGACACCGTTCATCCTCGGCTTCGAATGCGCCGGAGAGATCGAGCAGGTCGGCGAGGGTGTCACCAACTTCAAGGTAACCATGGAAACGACCTTAACAACTTTAAATAAAGGGGTTATAGACTAGACAAAAAGGAATAAATAGAATGAACCGTCGTAATACTAGCATGTGACCTTTTTACACGACCAACCTAAAAAAGTAGTTATTCGTTTCTGCTAACGCTATTCCGATTCCATAACCAAAAGGCGAGTTTAAGTACAAAGCAGTGATTCTGATTACCCACAGTCTTTTATTTCTGTTCGTCACCCTAAATAGATACTTGAGACATTGCAATTCTGCCGCATTTTCTGCCAAGCAATTTTAGGAAATTCTCGGAGCATTTAGGCAACCCTAATCTTAATTGGTTTCTCCGATACGTCTCCTTGTGCAATTCCTCACCATCACTATGTGAAATTTCACACGCCTTCGGAATATTAATTCGGTAATGAATAATACAATTAATGCGCCAACCAGAGTCCCTACTGGCTGGGAAATTATTTTAATTAAAATTTCTTCCTTTCCGTTGATGTTTTATCGCAGTGTTTAATTAATTACAGTTTGTTCAATGCCTTGTTTGATAGTTTTAGTCAAAGTAAATCGGTCACGGGCTTGTGGTATATCGCAACTGATTGCAACTGCCGCTATTTCTAATTTAACTTAAATTAGTTTTAATTGCAATGTCTGTGGGTAATAAAACTTCCGTTTCTATAGTTGTAAAAAGACCTAGCTAGCTGTGTTGACTCACAATTTGCTACCTAAACTTTTTCGCAAATAATATTTACATTTGGAATAAGATCCTGAAGCTCATAAACCAATCATCTATTCATTCATCATTAACTTAATTTACTGTGATCTATTGCTGCAAAGACCTTTCAAAAAGTAACTTGATCTACTATTTCTTTAGTCATGTTACATACCCCGTTGGTCTTTATATTGTACGTCGTTAATCAGAATTTTAGTTCATCGGTCGAAATCGACCGCCGATTAATCTTCCACGAATATGTGAAGTCTACACTACATCAAAGGATTTCTAATGGATGGCCCTATAAACACTTCTCTTTGTTTCCACGCCTAGTGATACATTGTTATTCTTATACGATTTAGTGTTATGGCTGGAATGCATGTTTGGTTCCAAATTAACTTAGATGTCCTTTATAAATATTCTTGAATACCTCTAATCTTTGAACTTGGTCATACTTACAATTTTATCAGCAGCATCAGCCCTCTGGATTATCAGGTGTCTATCTAAATCCTCTTGTATCTACTAATTGTTATGCGAAGTAGATCCTCTTCTTTCGCCTTATCGTGTTGATGTTTTCACTCCTTGGATTGTTTTTTTCCCAGAACGTGGCTAATTGTTCGGTGTGTTGTTGTGTGTTGGTTGTGTTGTCCTGTGGTAGATAATGACTTTAGATGGCGGCGACGACTTACCATCAGCTGGGCTATCCACTTTTTTTAAATCATTCTAAATTTACCAACATTTGCACCCAGGTTGGCGACCAAGTCGTGGCCCTGCCAGAGTACCGCGCCTGGGCCGAGCTGGTCTCTGTGCCAGCCCAGTACGTGTATGTACTGCCAGAAGGCATGACCGCCCTGGACGCCGTGGCGGTCACCACCAACTACGTGGTAGCATACCTGCTGCTCTTCGAGATGGCCAACCTGACTCCTGGCAAGAGTCTACTTGTGCACTCCGCTGGAGGCGGCGTGGTAAGTTGTTGTTGCCTTAATTTTAAATGTTTTTTGTTAAAAGAAAATAAACTCCAGTAAGTAATAGCACTCGTTAACTGCTGTTCATACAAAAAAAAAAACACAAGAAACCAGAATTTATAGACGACAGATAAAAAATCGTTTGTTGTAAAGTCACTGTAAAATATTATGTACTCAACAAGCGTATCTTCTGAAAATGAAAGTGAAGTTCAAGAGCACGTCGTTTCACCGACCATAAAAACTGACTCACACCCAAAACTCATGAATGCAAAGCTAAAATTAAGTTTATTCAGAACTTGACAAATACCGAATGAAATCGAAAATACTCGCGGAGTCGCGGTAGCATTGACCCTTGTGTCTGAGCACACAGCACGCTTCACACTCGCCTCTGTGCTTGCTCTTGATAATTACTGAGCAAACAGACTAACGAGATGTCTAATTGTTGCTCTAAATAGTTCACAAAATATTCATGTTTGCTCTGGAATTTTAGTTTCCATATGACATGAGCCGACAGCCGACCACCCTCGCGTGTCGGTGACCGGTAATACGAAGCGCGTCGCTGGGCGGGGTGACAATACCAATTAGCTGACATTTATTAACAGGGGAAACCAATTTACAGGCAAATAACCTACGACTATGCTTACTATTCATGATAATGTGATGGTAAATGTGGGTATTGTTTTAGTTTCAATGTGGCTGAAAGCTTTTGATAACATTTGGAGCGATAAACTTGGATTTACTCGTATCGATTGAGTTTCGGCAAGTTGAGAACTTCAGTTGATACAATGGACGGACGCTAACCGTCCGGAAATGAATAGTTTGAAGACAATCTGAGACTATTGATATTGACTTGCTTACAATAGCGTCTTTGTCCGATGTTCACGTCGACAGACTAATCGATCGACTTGGTTAAACATAGTATACAATTTGAGAATGGTGCAAAGGAAAATTGTGCTCTTTGATTTTACGGATAGCCATTGGTAGTTTAATAGGAACAGCTAGTCTATTCTGTAAACAACTAATTCGATATAGAGCTTCACCTGACTGACAAAACTCACAAAATGAGCTTTATTGCACACAACATAAAGGTCTTAATTTGAAACTCACCTCGGATTCGATTGTCGAGATACGAAAATGTTGTTACAGAATAGCACTACAGGTATCTAAAATTTCATTTAACGTTATAGGGCCAAGCAGTCGCTCAGTTGGCTAAGACGGTGGATAACGTGACGGTGTTCGGCGTGTGCTCGAAGACCAAGCACGAAGCTCTGAAGGCCAACAACAACAATATCGACCATCTGCTGGAGCGCGGCAGCGACTACACCAGCGAAGTCAGGAAGTAAGTCCAATAATTTTACTACTAGGTAAGGTACAGACGCCAGCACATCAAGCTACAACAATCTGTCAAATTTCTTCAATAGATTTTCAACTTTATTGCTGAAGATTCAAGGTTGATTGGGATTTGGTAGTTTCGGGTAGCTTGATGTGCTAGCGTCAGTACATGTTTTTGAGATGCCATTTCTAGGGAGACACCATCATCTTCCTTCCTTGTGCCATGCTACTTGGTGTCGAACACGTTGTTTTCTTCCATTTTACTCTGTCAATCTTCACGCTGTTATTTTATTCCTTTTCTTTACTACAATTCCTCACTCGAGATTTCTAATGAATTCCTGTTCTTCACCTCTTGGCGAAACCGACTAGTGTCGGTTAATGGGAAATATGTTGGTGAAATTTGATTTATGAAGCTGTACTTTGTGGAAGGTTTGGCCAGGAATGTCAGCAGCATCTTTTGAAAAAAGAAATACTTTCTGAACTTTAACCCAGCGTGTGGGTTGCTGAAAAGGAAACTAAGGATTAAATCCTCGAAAACGAATGTTATACGATACGAGACCTTTGTTACCAACTTTATAGACGCAGCAGGACATGTACCTATGCCACTGATCCATTTTATGACACAGCACTTACACCAACAATATTGATACAAAACCCACTCCTCCCACTTGCAAATTTGGATTATGAGATTGCTAATCTCGATTTTCCTATATCACGTTATCTAACGTATCAGCCCTTCAAATCATCCACTATTTACACCCACGCTCTTTATGAATCCACACATTGCTGCAAAATAGAGCTATACTCTACCTGTTGGTACCTACTACAATGAGTGACTGAATCACTCAAGGATATTAGAAATTGCATAGTTGATTCTATAGATATGTCGTAGTCGGATTGTATAAATCGCTGTATTACATTACGGCTAGCAGTTTTCAAAAACAGGACCGTTTGGTATTGCGACGGGTCATCGATTAGCCGGATTGAATACGGGTGAGTCAAAAAGTGTTCAGCGATATATGCTATTCAATATAGCTAGCCGTAATGTAATAGAGCGGGTCATTATCCGCCTTTTTGACAAATTTGTGAAGGAGCGGTTGACGGAGGACTATTTCGGTGTAAAGGGTTTAAAGTAACCTAACATTAATGGTATGACGGGAGCTAAGTTCGAACCTAACCTATCCGAGTCGTACTATGCAATCTCGCAATGACAAGCCAGCTAATCCTTAACCCGCCGCAATAAAAAACGGCCCTGTTTTTGGAAACAGCTAGCCGTAATGTAATACGGCGATTTATACAATCCGACTGCGACAGAAACATCAGCCTCCAGACCTGGTGGAGAGAAGATCTTTGCAAAATGGATGGTTGTTAGTAACAGATAGGTGAGCTAGAAAATATGGCTAGACAAATATGGGAGTAGCCGAGGATCGTGATTCATAACGTTTGATTACAAAGGCCTAAGTCCAACAGTGCAATGGCAGTAGCTTTGCATAGCTATGCAATGGTATTTATTTTTAGCCTATTCTATCCCATTGTAGGGCAAAGACCCAGATGGCTTTCTTCCTTCCAATCCTCCCGGCTTTAGCCAGTGCAATGGTAGATGAGGAATATTCACTAGAAGTGTTCGCAGTAAGGTACTACCACCGACTACTTAGTACACACATTGAGGTACCTCCACGTCCTTGCGTTCTTTCACAACTCGAATCTCGTGTGTATGATAATCGAATCTAAAGTTCATATCAAGAATTCGGTGAGATCATCAATAGTTTGAATGAGCTTCATTGTGCTTTGAACACATGCCAAAGTGAAAAAATCAATGTGGTACGCCCCATTTATTACGACTTGGAGTGTTGGATCTTACACTAGTAAAAGTCATAAACGTAGCCATTTCTACATGTAATCTTTTAACAATTGCCATTTCTTGCAACAGTGTCGCATTCAGTGATAAAATGAATGTAAAGCCAACCGTTATGAATCACAAGAACACATTAATTTGTTCAGCAATCATGAAGAATTCTAAAAATGAAGGGAAGGATCGGATTCGTGATATCACTGAGCTAAATATATCCCGTTCAGCGGCCCTTCATTTTACTAATAATATCTTTGTTTACGTTACACGCACTAAATGTTTGGTATGCGAGGATTTTTATGCCCGTGTATTCCTATTATTGTCACAATAAATTCTTGCTAGTTACGGCGATTTGTCAGTTCATTTTATGACGGTGTTACATAAATCTGTTCCGGATTCCTTAGGGCTATAATCATGTGGCTCGTCATTTAAGAATTCAAAGTTGAATCATTGATGATCTACTTCCCGACGTTTCAGAGCTCAAGTATGTTGTTCCCAATCCCATGCTTAGTTAATTGGCGCTTATTACAGTTACATATTTCAGTGCGAGTCCTGCTCGTGTGATATGTGCAGCACCAGTTCACAAAGACCTCTCCCACCCCCTAGAGCTTTTATTAACGTTTTAAAAGAAAGGATATAATAACTGGAGTTGAGGTCTGGTTAAGTTGGTGTTATACCGCATTAATTGTTCGGTTTATAACCCGCTCCTTAGGGCAGCTGGTTCGTAACAAGCGCGTCATTTAATTCTCGTAAATAGACAAAGATATTTTTATATCTGGTGAGCACTTAACAGCGTAAACAAGAGAGCCACACAAGATCAGAGTAAATAAATAGTCTGTTATCTACTGCGCGTAGAAATGCTCTTACAACAATATTGATTTATAATATAAAGTGTGGCAACGTGTATTATTATTGATTTTGATTAGATAGGTAGGTTTTGTTAAAGAAAAGATTTTAGAAAACGGCCGTGGCTACAAATATCAGAAGCTAATAGTTAATATTAGTATTTAATTAAAAATATCATTGCTTACCTAATCTAGATTTATTCGTACTTCAATATATCCAAGTATTCTAAAAAGGAATAGAAAACCCGCTACTTTTAACTGTCGTAACCTTGAGAAACGATCTACATTTCTTTAATATAGTTTAACACTTCCTGTAAATAACAGTCTAAGAAGATTTATAGATTCCTGTAAAAGTTTTTAAGGCGGCTCTTCTATTAGAAAGTTTAATTTCCTGGGTTTTTTAGAAACCTTCCTGAAAAAGCGTGACAATTTTTGCTTTCTGTTTATGGTTTGCCTGAATAATGTAAATCCCCAACATCCGTTGTTGCTAGATGACAGCTATAGACAATACTTAAACTTTAAATTCTGGCCCATATCAGAAGATTCGGCGCAAGACCGAGGTAGGTAGGTACTGAGCCGATGCCAATCCCAAGTCACATTTTGTTAAGGCCGGAAGGAGACTGATGGCGGTTCATGATGAACAAATGTTAAGTAGGTACTAGCATATTTTAGAGGGAGTAAATGATAATGTGAAATTTACGAGGTAGAGTGGAAGAAGAAAACACGAATACAAATTCGAAATGCTTTATTTCAAATATAAGTTACATGCACTTTTGAATTGTCAGTCAAATAGATAAACTAGTTCTGCTACGACAAGAGTAGCAAGTTGTTCTGCAGCAAAACACACTTACCGACCCTATCTCCAGCGCGGCAATTGCACGTTCCAAAGAGTAGATCCTATGGAGAAGAACGTGCATGAAACTCCATGGACACTCTTTTAAATCAGTGTTTACAGTTTTTTTAGACCAAAAGTAGGACGATGCGCGATGTCACACACAAGGGTAGGATAGAACAGGAGGACATAATAATATAGCCATGTCAAAGCTGCCATGTTCCATGCATTAATTTGTGTTAACCTAAAACGATGTTACCAGGGTGTCAGCCGACGGAGTTGATATAGTGCTCGACTGCCTCTGCGGCGAGGAGTGCAACCGTGGATACCAGCTACTGAAACCGATGGGACGATACATCTTGTATGGTATGTATACTCATTTATACGATTCTTATGATTCTTGATTAAATGAAGTTTGAGTTTCTTACGAGACTTGAAACACAACGATAAATATCATCCTGTCTGAGTCACTACTGAAAGATTTATAAAAATGTCGTTCAAGAGAATTTTTGTCCTCTATTGTTGATATTGAGCAATTAATGGTTTCTACCATTAATTGCTATTGAACACATTCGCGATAAAAATTTAGTAAATATAGTTTGTAGACCATTCTTTCAGTTAATCGGAAACTTGAGCAAGAATAACAAAAAAATATAGCATTTTATTTCGTACATGATTACTTAATTTACTAAACGTGATATCCTATTGAGTATGTGTTTAAATGCGTGTTAGTAAACAATGGTGTGTATCGCAGGATCATCTAACATCGTGACCGGAGAGACGAAGAGCTTCTTCAGCGCCGCGCGTGCCGTGAGTACTCAATGATTCATTATCTGATTGTAGCTGATGCCGCCTGCCGTGGTGTGATGCCCTGGTACATAGTACTATGATTGATTCAAAGATTGTATAGTGTTGTGCACTTTTCATTAGATTTTCAAGGGGTAGTCTAAAACTTTTTGACGTGATAATGTCTTAAAATCGATGAACGCCGGCTGCACGCACGAAAACGCTTCACGTTCCGCCTTACCCGAGCGTGCAAGCGATAGAGGCACGATCGGCCTAAACGTTCGGCTTGTTTGTTAATTCAATATGTGAAGTTTTTATGAAATGTTGTTAAGAATTCAATTCATAAAAGTATGCAATTTTTCAACAATGTTTTCTTATGACGTTATCACGTAAAATTGTCGTCCGTAAACCGACTTTACAGACAGCCTTTTTTTTATAATGGAGTTGCCTTTCCATGACGCGAGGAAACGAAATTATCTAGAAAAAAATAATAAAGCAAACCTATTTATTGTTTGTTCATAAGGAACTTTTGCGGATACCTACTAATAAAATCTTTTCTGAAACTGTTATAACGAGCATCCATCTTGAACTATACTAGTAAGTGGTCAAGGCCGAGTAAAAAATAAGGCTCCAAAGGGCTATCTTTGATAGTTTCGTCGTTCAAATGAGGCTTATCCTAGTTTGAATGGATGAATCTCCGAAAAATATTATTCTTGACAATTTTTTTGGAGCCGGTCATCTTCATTCCCTCCTAACATGCTCCTTAAAAAAGGACACATCATAACCAAATATTTCCATTTCAGTGGTGGCAAGTAGACAAAGTGTCCCCGATCAAGCTGTTCGACGAGAACAAGAGCCTGGCGGGCTTGAACCTGCGTCATCTGCTGTTCCAACATGGCCGCGCTGAGTACGTGCGCCGCGCCGTCGAGCGCGTGTTCGCACTGTGGGGCGAGGGCAAGGTCAAGCCGCTCGTGGACTCCACCTGGGCGCTTGAGGATGTAAGTACCTAGAGCTTTTTCTGGTAGATATTTGTTCATTATAAGTCTGTGTCAGTGCAGTGGTGAAATTGAAATGATGTTCGGGCGGTTCTGGTGATAGAGCTGTCGTAAGCTACATCATGCTACGGTAAGACTTCCGGTCATATAAAAAAGTCCTTAAAAATTTGGATGTGGGATGTGGGCAATTAGAACTTAGAACCATTGAATGGTATACTTACTTGTAGGATATTAGTAATATTTTTCCGTACCCGACTCTCAAGAGTCTCAATTTAGAAACTTATCTATTTGTATTTATTGTAAAATTAACACCAAAATCCACCACCAGGTCGGCGAAGCCATGCAGAAGATGCACGACCGCAAAAACATCGGCAAGCTTGTACTCGACCCATCACTGGAGCCGAAGCCCAAACCCGCCACCCCCGCCAAGGGCAAGTCCGGCAAGGAGAAGAAACCAGCCAAAGAGAGCTCCGAAGACAAGAAGGACAAGGAAACCAAGGAGGAGGAGAAGAAACCAGCTGAGAATGGTGAGAAGAACGGAGAAAAGAATGGTGAGAAGAACGGTGAAGAACCGCTCACTAACGGTAACAGCGACGAAGGTCAGTCTCGAACTATTGTGACCAGGCATGCGTAGATGCGTCCCGCTTTGACAGTTTGAAGGTTCCATTTTTGAATCGCCTGTGACGTCATCTCTTGTGAGCAACGCAGTTGAAGTTGCGTTGTGAACGATAGACAACTTTCATAGACGGATTCAATTTTGGAGCTACGAGTAATGAGTATTTATTCATTATGCGGGTGTAACAAACAGCTGTTGGTTTTGTACTTGCTTTTGGTCTCTGAAATTATAATGCACCCTTCGAACTAAATTGATATTGATGACCTTTTTAACTCTAATTTGTCTATCAATTGAAGGGATATATTTTTATGTTCAGAAACCAATTCAAGCACGTTGACCGCAGTTGTGCGTTTCACCCTATTATTATTTTATTATGGCTTTTATTTTAATTAACTACGCACGCATTTATTGGCTAAACGCATATGTTGGCTTCTTGCGGAGCCCTATATTTTAGAGAATATTCAAGTATTTTATTATTTATACAGCCTTTAGACTAGCCAGTTGCATTTATTAAAACATTTTGCTTTAAATTTTTTGAGCATAGGATTAATCACACGCGTTCGCAAAGTATAGATTGACAAACTACAGTTATAAAATAAAATATAATTTTAGTTTTGATTAAAAGCTTCCGTAGACATTTGTGCATTTGCTCTTTGTTGATAGCAGCGGCATGTAAGAGTTCGGTTTTGCTTTTATTATTAGGTATTGAACATGGGCTGAATTTTCACACAAAAAAATCTTTTGTCTGTGATAGTTTGACACAAATTTTAGAAAATATATGCAAAAGCTTTCAAACTGCAATACTTAGGCTGCATTTCCACCACAGCTGTGCGAGGATGCATAGCGAGGGATATGTTTCTTAAGAACCAATAGAATCGCTGCATTTACCCAGTCGCACTGCATCTTACCATCCCTTTTTTTTTAAGGATGGGAAATCATCAAATGACTCCTCCCGCTCTGGCTGAAGCAGAAGCGAGTGTCAGACTCTTACTGACTAAAACCCATCCGTGTTCCTCCCAATGCCCTTTGTGTGCCGCGGCGACTCTTTCGAACAGATTCCGCAACACCGGCAGATCTTACCATCCCTACCTTGTTGCTATTCCACCAATTCGCACTAAGCGTTTCCAAACGTCTTCTATAATGCGCACAGCAAAGGAGTGGAACTCTCTGCCTGCGTCTGTGTTTCCAAACGCTTACAACCCTAATCTCTTCAAAGTTAGAGTGCACAGGCTCCTTCTGGGTAAGCTCGCTCCAACGTAGACTTGTCTCTGTCATCTCTGACCTAGACTAGAGTCAAGAGCAAACCCATCACAAATAAAAAAAAACAAGTCACACACTGCGCAAGCGATTCTTTTGGTTCTTAACAAACACATATATCCCTCGCTACGCATCCTCGCACAGCTGTGGTGGAAACGTAGCCTTATGAAAGTTATCTAACAGTAATTCATTTCATTCATTGAAACAGTAGCAGCAGTAAAATAGAGAAATGTTCAACCGTTGTTCAATCATATAATTTTATGCTCAAATCCGAACACGCAACTGCACGCGACCAACAGTCACTCTCAGAAAATTGTCATAAGTTTTTTTGCCATGTGTCGAATAAAATAGGAGACTACCCTCTTAATCAATAATTCCATGTTTAAAACTTATGGCCCTACTACGGTGCCAAAGTAGGACAGGTTCTCAGAGTAAAGGGTGCCTGTCCATTGCGAGCGAGCAAGGCAGCGGAGCGGAGAAACTGAGAAATTTTAACCAATGGAATTGCATAATATCTCCGTAACACGTGAGTCGCACGTGAATTACTGACATTTTGACTGCAATATGACTGTTTAATATTTCTCCGTGTCTCCGCTCCGCTCGCAATGGACAGTAGGCACCCTAAAGTAGTGAATAGTAAATACTCAACTAAAAATTCTTAATTCAAAAGTCGGATTAGCACGTAAAAATCGAATCCAACACAAATATAATTCCCAAGTTAGATATTTAAATTTCTACTTCCAGGTTTTGATATCCACAACATGATTTTTAAAACTTCAACCATGTCTAAGGGCTGTTTAATTAGGTACTGAATATAATGTACTAATATACGTTTAGCCAGCTTGGTCATAAAAAGTCGGGTCTGAGTTTTCATATAAGTTATAAGAAAACATAGGTTTTAAATATACATAGAGGTAATGATATATCATAACATAGCTTTAGCATTAGTTTTAGAATTGTGTGCGGTTTATATTAAGGATATGCTTACAATATTAAATCGGTTTGATGCTTAGATTACAAGAGCATGCTTTTTGAAATACTTAATTAGAAAACAATTTGGTGATCTCTTGAAATCCATTTTTTAATTTGGTTTTGGATAACATCTAAGCATTTCAAAATTAAAAAAAAAGTTTTTCTGGAAACATTTCTATTAAGCTTTAGATAGATATTAGTTAAGCTTACAGAAATTCTCAGTCCAAAAACAATCTGATAATTTAAATCCCAAAACGCACCCCATGTGCTGGTTCGATACCCATCGTTTAGTTTGATTTACTTCAAACTTCGCTGGCGCCTATTACATTTTAATGAGCCATTCCTGACTTATACGAGGTGACGGGATGTAGGTTCAAGGAAGTGTAGGCGCTTCGCATACCACAACATATGGGCGCCGACACGTCCTTGTACACATGTGGGGGCGATCCTGTAGGTACCTATCTGATACAGTCAACTGCACGTCCATAAGGTAACAGCTTGACTTTGACAGCGTGTATATTCCTTTATTCCACGGCGCCTTTGTAAGGTACTTCTAATGCATGCGGTTGACTGTACAGTTAGATAGACTTCGCAGTGCGCGATCATATACTTATTATATTTTTTTCAACTTGCAGAGTCAAAGGAGAAGGAAAAGGAATCAAGCTGAATTACTTCCCTCGAGGACTGAACCAGATAAACCACCGCCAATTGATTATTTTAGAGTTGAAGCTGTCCCGAGGACGCCGCGCCTCGCTTGCTCCGCCGGCGCTACTATATGTTGCCTCACCTTCTTATCTTATACAAGTCTGATTACCCGACGTCCTTCGATCGCAATATCCTATTTATAAATGTTTTCCATCATTGTACTCATTGTAACAAGCGATCGGACGATGTCGCACGCTAATTTTAGTTTTTAATTATTCGTTTTATTCTATCATCACATTCTCCTAGTTTTGTTAGAACTTTTATGAAATTAATCGTTAAAAATGCGACAGCGAAACTACAATGAATTTATTTTTTAATCAATTATTTCTTTTATAAATTAATTTCATAATTTGGCCTAAGTTAAGAATCGTCACAGATAATACATACAGTCTTTTTTTTTTTATTATAGTTTAATGTTTAAGACTTTATTTTGTAAGATGAGATATTTTAATCTGCAGTTATTTTGAATGGCTATTGTATATCTAAGGTGCAGAGATGCTTAATCTTTATGTATGTTAAGCTTTAATATTTTATTAGTAAATGTTTAAAATTTGGCCCACGAGACCCACAGCCGCAGGCCGCCCCCCCCGGGCCCCTCGACATCGTCCGCGCCGCACGCGACGTCCTACTGTCTGTTGTCAGCGACTAACGAATGTAAAACCTTACGTGTGATATTTTGTGGTAGGTATGCTAGATGTTTTGCGGTATTATTATGCTGCCTTTACATGACATATTATTTTTATTACTTTGATTAGAAAAAAAACGATTACTTTATATTTTTATACTTAACATTTTGTAAATTATTTTCTAGTTAAGACGAGATTTCACAGAGTTTATTTCAACGCACCGGTCATTGTGTGACAGACACGATCGTCCGCCTAGCTAGTCTTCTACTCCCGAACCTAACTTAGGACGAGCTTATAGAATCCCAAATGTGAAATATTCTTGTGGCTAAGTTCATACGAATCAACATAATCGATGTCACCTATGATATAAGTAATATTTTTATATTCCAATAATAAACGACTGTACCGCGGTCTCATCTCATATAATGAAGCTTTTTATGTATTTTTCACATGATTATCACATATCTACTCGAACATACACATTCACACGATATATTAGGATTAATATTTTGATACCAATATTATTCACTGCATTTCTTTTGATATAACTAGCATATTGTATTTGTCTACCCCCTTATTTCTTAAGGTTGTAACATTTTCGGCCATATAAATGTACAGTATGGTTGTAAGTAAATGTACCCAGTACTACTAAAATATTTTATCTGTAAACACATATCATGCGGATGTAAAATGTAACTCTCAGAGGCTGAACGTAGTCCGGTGCGCCGGAGTAAAGCATCAATGCACCCACTGCTCCCCGTGCTCAACATCACCGCGCTCTAACGTGTGTTCAACTACCGCCGACTTGTTTGACAGACTTGAATTTTTATAAACTTTTACCCTTTTTGAACGTTTTTGCAAAAGCATAGTTTAACATGAGCGCGTGTTGTGATCCGACGTAGTTCCGCTTCCAGCATCCGGTGCGCAGTACCGAGCGCCGTAGTCGCAGGAGCGCGCAGCAGGCACCACCGGGCGACGCACTCGGACTCTCTAGGTAGCTTTTGTATGAGTAGTGGCACAGTGGCACACGAGTGTATGACGCTGCTTTGTTTATCGTACGGTGGCTTGGTGCTAGTTTCGTATCGTATGCGGATACCTCTCGCTTCAGTGTCTCGGACCAATATCTTAAAGCTACTTTTAGTCTTCTTATCAGTAATATTCTTCGCTTTGTGTGTCAAATATGTGCGAATTTCTTGTAATGTAAACCTATATTAATTAAATCTTGTGTATATCGACCTGTATAATGGTTTAGAATTATCTCTGAATTTTCTTCTATAAGGATATTTGATGAAATTCAATAGTAATAGAGCTGGGGTGACTGCGCCGTTTGTGATTGTGTCCAAATTGTTGTAGTTAGTATCGAAATTGATGCCAATATTTATTAACTCGAGGATGGAGATGGGGATGAGTAGGTTGAGAAGGAAGGAGAAACTCGCGCGGTCACGCCAGCAGGCTCATAGCAGACTGGGTCGTTATTGTATTACACATTTATTTTTATAAGGGCGGGCCAGTGTGATATCTATACTATGAAATAAATAAATAAATATGTATGATCTGTAAAAATGCTTATTAAAGTCTTTTATTTTGATATCCCACCCCTTTTAGCTGTTTGTCACGGAGCTACGAAAAAGTGCCAATAGAAAGCTGGTGTACTGCTCTAAATATCTGACGCAAAAATAAAAATTGAGTTCGCAACTACATAGGACCGGGAACTGTATCAGAATCAATACTGCCACAAAAACTAACGTTGCGACATCTATCAATATCTCAAAATCTATATATATCAAACACATCTCACATCGCGGTTTCAGTTTGAACATATAACAACAGCCCACATAATATATAAACCATCGGCAATTGCACACCAGACACAACAACTATCTCTAGTCGGGGAATACTCCCTTTCGTATAGAGATTTGCGGGACTTTACACCCTGTTCCGCATAAAATTAAACTTATTATCGTAAGCCACTAATGAAGTAGATTGATACGCGGCTCATATTGATCAAATAATTATGTAAAATCTAAAATGCTTGATAGTGTAAAGCTGCAATAGCTTCGTGTACGTTACCCCAGCAGGAAAGTGTCTCCTAGAGTGATATGAGTGGAACGTATATTTAGTGCGTAATCTGCTATAAATGTGCGCTTCTTATAGAATTTGTGCGCTTGGCCGTTTTGGAAAAAAACTGAAAAAACGATTTCTGCTAGGGTAACGTTTTTCTAGCAGGAAAATTCTAAACGAATGATCGGAGAGAGAAATGTTGCGCATGGGCAGAGAGCTTATATTTGTGCAAAAATGTGCCCCGAAAATATAATTTGTGCGTCTTCAGGTTTTCGAGATATTGCGTTTCCTGCTGGACCAACGTTTTGCAGAATCGTGTATCTCTAAAACCATCGTATGTGCGCCTGTAGAATAAACGAACACGAGTAGCTCTTAATTTGTGCGTATTTGTGACAGAATTAGATTTACAAAAATATTTATAACTTTTTCGGGTCTCGAGGTGGCCCTGCACAAATGCGAAGCCATGTGTTTTCATGGTTCTCGGAACAGGCCACCATCGGGATCCCAAATAACGGTAGGAGGGGTTCACATCGGCGTCGGATCGACGATGACGTACCTGGGTCTCGTCCTTGACAGCCGGTGGAACTTCGTCGAGCATTTCCGACGTTTGGCTCCCAGACTGGGGCGACCCGGGGCTGCCTTCAAGCGGCTTATGCCCAATCTAGGGGGTCCAAACGCCTCCTGCCGGAGGCTTAATGCGGGGGTCGTGCGGTCCATGGCCCTTTATGGGGCACCGGTGTGGGCGCCTACTTTGAGGAAGCGACCTGCCCGTTACCTCAATGCGTCCCAAAAGGGTCATGGCCATCCGGCTGGCCCGGGGATACCGCACGGTCTCTGGCGAGGCGGCGAGCCTCCTTGCCGGACTGCCGCCATGGGATCTAGAGGCGAGAGCCCTCGCGCTTATTTACGAATGGCGCGTGGAGGCGCTACGCCGGGGCGAGACTCCTCTGCCGCGGCAAATCGCAGCACGGCGGACGGAGCTCCGGCAGGATCTCATGGCAGTATGGAGACAACGACTGTCGCAACCCAGCGCTGGGCACGCCACAATTGCGGCGATAAGTCCCCTCTTTGAGGAGTGGCTAGAGCGGCGCCACGGCGTCCTTACCTTCCGTTTGACGCAGGTACTCACCGGACACGGTTGTTTCGGGAGGTACCTGTTTCGAATACGGCGGGAGGATACGCCCGGATGTCAACACTGCGAGGATCGCCCGGAGGACACGGTGGAGCATACGGTGGAGGTCTGCCCTGCTTGGGCGGAGCACCGCCGTGTCCTCGTCGAGGCGATCGGCGGCGGCGACCTGTCGCGGTCGGCCCTGTTTCAAGCCATGGTCCGGAGCGAGGAGGCTTGGGAAGCGGTCACCTCCTTCTGCGAAGCAGTAATGTTAGCGAAGGAGGAAGCCGAACGCGTGAGAGAGAGGGAAACCTCACGCCCCAGCCGCCGCAACAGAAGAAGACGCCCCGGGCGTCGGGAGTCGCAGGGCGATTCTCGGCCACCGTAGGCGCGGGCCTGCGGACGGCGAGCATTGGGTGGCTCGCCGTCTGGTCAGAACCAGGCCCGGGTCGACGGCGCGCTGTGTTCCACGCGCGCCTCAAAGAGCTGTGAGCATTAAACACGGGCCCGCTAGGGCCAATGCCTGCCGGGGTTGCGGGATTTATTCGAAAGAGTCACCGCGGCCCTGGAACGCAAAGGGCATTAGGAGGAACACGAACTCGGGCACAACACGTTTCAATCGTGAGTAAAGGTCACCGTTATGTATGAATCCACCGCTTTTTTGTAGTCATTCGTATTTGGTCGGATAACCAGCCGCTCTTTACATGTTTTGTTTTTTGTTTATATTTACTTAATGCGAAACATTCAAAGCTGAATATTTTCACTATAAATTTTTGACTTAACGCACTAAATCTTGGTTTAAAGCCACACATCTTGGGTTGAGCCAGTTTCGTGTATTTTACCGTCAAAGTTATGACACCGTCGTTTTGATTTTTAGCAATATTATTCAATAACGCATGCATGTACACTTTTGAAACTTTTAATGGTTATTAAAAGCATCAAGAAGGACCGAATACAGTTTTCAGCGAGCTTATACGTTTTCTCTTATGCTTATGGTTTTCGCAAAAGTGCGATTACTTGAAAGTTATAAATATTTTTGTGTGTACGTTTATTCTACAGGCGCACATACGATGGTTTTAGAGATACACGATTCTGCAAAACGTTAGTCCAGCAGTAAACGCAATATCTCGAAAATCAGAAGACGCACAAATTGTATTTTCGGGGCACATTTTTGCACAAATATAAGCTCTCTGCCCATGCGCAACATTTCTCCATCCGATCATTCGTTTAGAATTTTCCTGCTAGAAAAACGTTACCCTAGCAGGAATCGTTTTTTCTGTTTTTTTTTTTCAAAACGGCCAAGCGCACAAATTCTATAAGTAGCACACATTTATAGCAGATAACGCACTAAATATACGTTTCACTCATATCACTCTAGGAGACACTTTCCTGCTGGGGCCGGGTAACGTACACAATAGGTTCACAGTTGAAACAATTTTCGCTTTCACGATTAATAGGCGTTTTTGAAGATTCAATTTTACGATTTATTTATATCACATTTTTAGTCCAAATAAACTCCATAGACCACGACATTTGCAAATATATGGGGGTTTTCATAACTGTACGAGGCGAAAGCGTCTCGTTCGTGGTCCCATAAGAATGAATGGAACACGTGGACGCTCTGCTGCCGCCGTTGCCCGATACAAACACTCACAATGATTCTGTACCTGAAAAGTAAAATAAAATTACATAATATTATAAGTAACAAGCATTCAAAAAATAATTAACACTATGGACTCCCAACTTGATGGTGTATGATATAAATAAATGGCCTATTCCTCATCGTTTTCTTTACATTGGACAGCAGAGAAATAAGACTATCTCTCAATAGGTACATTACTTTCCCCCTGAAACTTCTGATTGCTTGCTACCACAAAGTGCGTTCCTGTTGCATCATCGCCATGATTAATTTTTATTAAGATTTTTCATGTAGGTACCCATTTCACTAAGCTTCAAGTAAACGCCAACATCCGTAATAACGTCGATTTGCGGAAACCAAGTGGTATCACGATATTGCTTATGAAGTTGTAGAAACCCCAGAAATAACGATTGTTATTAGCCAACAAATACTGGCCTAGCGATATCCAACGCTGTTTAGGCGCACACACACAGTTCCACATGATTTAGACAATTTACAGGTCAACTTCATTTTTTACGGCTGCAACAGTAAAAACATGAGAATATCGAGCAGCCAGCCAAGATCGGCAAAATGTACATCATATTAATCTTTGCGTGCACATTTTTCAACAAGATAATTTTACAAAACAGTGATGAAATATGGAGTCTTTATTGGTGAATCTATCTTTTTATAGCCATGATATGATGAAGTTTCCTGTCATACTTTACCTGTCATAATTTTCTTCTTTTACGGCGTTACGCAACGTTTCTGCGAGGTTCAAACACAAATCTGGAACTATTTTCTCGCTGTATTCTATTTCCACTAACTCTGCATCCACCACTCTCTTAAGGAGTTTTTGTAGTTTCTCAGCATCGAAACGATTCTTTGGATTGAGTCGGTAGGTTGGTTGATAAATGCGCACCTGTTTAGGTTTGTCTTCAGTCATTTTGTTAGATCAATACAAAAATCTCATGAGGGAGGGAACGTAGCAACATGAATTTTGTTTTAGCTGTAAGTTACTAGAGATACATAGGCAGTTCCCTATAAGCTGAGGGATTTTTGATAAGAGAATGGCGTTATGAAAACTTAATTTGTTATAATGAGAGCTGAACCTGTCCGATTTAGCATGCTCCAATTTTATAGTTCGCTAGTGGTAGTAGTACATACCAATTTAGAAAAATATCGTAGTAAGTAGGTATGTATATTTTTTCTATATCCCCGTCAAGGACAAGGACAAGGTACCTACTCCAATTTTCAAGTTCGTTTCGCTCGTTCTTCCTACGTGTTTAAGTCAAAATTTCTTGAAACATGGGCTCACGTTAGGACTAGCTGCGCCATTGACTGAGGATAAGTTGCCTGCACTGCAAACCTAACATTGTAGTTAAACCCACCTTCTCCTATAAAGGACTACCTATTCTAATTTTGCAGTGTGGTGATGACTATGGCCAACAATGGCTAGGTATGAAATATTTTAAAGGTAAGCAAGTAGTAACCCACTATTTAGTAACTACATTTACTGCAAATATACATTTAACATTTACCAATTTGGACTTTCTAAAGCTGATGTATCTCCCTATGACACTTGTTCTACCCATCGAAGGTCTTTTATTTTCCTGAGACATGTTTCAAAACATTATTTTTATGTACTTTTGCAACCAACTCGTTTTTTTGCTTATTAGTCTAATTAAAATAGGAACATCAATAAAGTCCAGTTCTTATCTTATTGATTTTGCTTACCAAGAATCAACCCACTTTGTTGCAATACTTTGATTAAAAGTTCAATCGAGATTTAAAGTGTGTACATAACTTTTGGCATTTCTACAGGCTGTGTTTTAATAGGTAGAATTAAAGCTAATGGCGATGGTGGTTAGAACACTCCGCAAGTAGCTGCGCAGTAACAAATTCATGTAACAGTGGGGTTACAATATGACAGTGGGGTTAGAAGTGGGGTAGGTACTACGCAGTGTGAAGATCGAACTTCACAGACGTCAAAAGTTTGAATCACCTACACTAGGTACATATAATATGGTGCCTCAAAACCTAGTTATGATGGTGATCGTACTTATTTATTCCATGCTCAGCACTCAGCTGATCAGTTGTTTTTTTTTGCACTGTCGGTTTTGCTGTCACTGTCACTGTCACAAATTGGCGCGATTGTGCCGCAAGCAAGCGAAACGGCGAAGAACGAGAAATTATCAAACAAAATCCACTCCACAAAAAGTCATGAATTCGTGAATGTGATCTGGTTCCAAAATAAATTAAGCAATTGGTCAGGTCTTGGAATTGTAAACTCTTGAACGTAATTGGGGTTCCCGGTGAGCTGAGTTGGGAGAAGATGCACTTCCTATCTAACCGACCAAAATAGTCCAGTTTTCAATCCAAGGATAAGTGGAGTACTTAACCAAGTTTTCTACTTTTTTTTCTACGGCAGCTGTCAACTGGCAGGTGCGGTGCAATACAAGGTGCAACTTATTCTTCTTAGGTTGCAACGTGTATACTGGTACATTATTTCAGTTTTGAGCTTTTGTGAACGTAAGTATATTTTGTATTATTAAATACAAAATATACCTACTGGTCAGTGGGTCGTCTGACACTATTAAAAATGAGACGACAATCTACATTGACGAACTATTTTCAATCAAAATCTACACCGATTCCATTGACCATGAGTACTAAAAAGCGTAGTTTGAGTCTTAAGAGAACTCCGAGCAAGTCACCCGGAGTATCGGGTAAGTCACCTAAAACACCGCTAAAATCACCTACAGCACCGAAAATGTCACCCGCAACACCAAAACAAGAGGCGGTGGAGCTGAAAAACGAAGATGAGATTGTAACATTATCAAGTGATAGTGAAAATGAACCAACTCCAGCCAAAAGGAGAAATGTTGGTATCTCTGTCAGAAGTATTGAGTCACTAAGAGACAGTACACCAGTGCGGACTGGTCAGCAGCAGCCAGTGGAGGAGTTAGCAGCCAGTGCTGGTGCTTCAAATACCTCTATAGAATTAATGGAATACAATATGTCTCCTGGGCCATTGTTGGGGCAGTCACCAAGAACTCCCTCATCTCGTGGTTCAAGTACCAAGGAGTTCTACTCTCCAACTAAGAAAAGGCTTGTGAAAAAGAAGTCTCCAGCTAAGAGGAACTTAGCAAGTCAGTTCGGTGAAAATATTTCACCAAACTCACCATTTGGAAAAAGAGATTTTTCACAGAATGTTGAAGACCGAGATGACAAAAGTAAGTGTTAATTGAATTATCATTAAATAGCTAACATTAATGTCAGGATCAGAATATTTGGCTCACAAAAGTAAATATTATTTAATTTTAAGTCCATCCTGGCCACCCATTCCATTTCATTCTTTTTTTTTTGTGACGAATAGCAACCCTGACTTTTTGAGTCATGGCTAGTCTAAGATATCAGCTAGCAAACTAATTATTTTCCTTTATTTGTCTAGAAAAATATAGTAAGAGCAATTAAAGTAAAAAAATCAGGGCTTTTGGTCACAAGAAAAAATAATTAAATGAAATGGGTGGCCACAACATTGACATGGGCAGGAAATTTAAAATAGGTAATTAAAAAGTTAACAAAATTTTCATATTGATAAACATATCTCTGTTTTAATAACAACAATGATAACTCACGCATACTAACTTTACAGCTGGATTCCTCCTCTCAATAATTGACAAGTATCTCAAGTCTGAATCTCTAAAGCCTTTACTAGCAGAAAATTCACAAGTGCTCCTAGAAAAATGCATGGAAGTGGCCAAGCCTGGCATGAGGCTGATGTGCCGCTTGTACTGGCGCCAGCCGGGCTGGTACCGGGCTGAGGAACTTGGACAGATCGCCATGGAAAAGAAGAAAGATGGTGATAAGGAGGTCATGAATAGTCCAGATCTTTACAACATGTTGTCCAGTTTGAAAGGGTTTGGTTTGATCACGCAGGCTGGATCTGATGGTGAGATTATTATGCAGATTAAGTTTAGAACTTTTTCTTTTTCTGTGATAATTACACAGAAAAATCTTAAACATAAAACATTATAATATTAGTGTAATATTGTAAGTCTATAATAATTTTACTGAATGAAAAACAACTAAAAATAAGTGAATGCTTAACTCATAAAATAATATATTGTAGGTGGACCAAATCTACAATTTGATGACTATGTGAAACTGTTGAAGAGACCAGACCTTCTCCAGATAGCCAAAGAGCTGAAGTTAAAGATACAGTCTAAACAGGATGCTGTGGAAGCTTTGAGAAACTTCTCCAAGTGCGCACCCATTACTAACTTTTTTTCTAGAAACAAGGTCAATAATAATAGTAATAGAGTTTTGGAAATGTAAGTAACATAAAATGATATTTTCATATGAATGGTACTTGATTAATTTGGCACTTATCTCATCATTCCTAGTGTATTGTGTAATGCTTGAATGTGGCTGTGGCTGAGTGTTCTAATCACCAGTTCAATTTCCCAAAAAAAAAATTAAGACTATTCTGTTGAAAAAGTCTGTATGTTAGGATATGTCATACCTCAAATAGCTTTCTTTTTTTTTTAAATGTTTCCCATACCAGTAATTTCTCCTGTAGCTTGGGTGCATTCACAAATACACAAACTCACATATACAAACAGCCAGACCCAGAACAACTATCTGTAGGCCATACAAATATTTGTTCCATGTGGGAATTGAACCTGTGACACGCAGCGCAGCAGCCACTGGGCCAACGTGTTGTCAAAAGTTTAGAGTAGTTAACCTGGAATTATTTTCGACTTTATGCAGGCAGGCACACACCCTAGCAAAAGCTAGTATCAAATATGAACTTTACTGTTATTGTTCTAGTAAATTTGTTTATTTCAGATTCAAATCAAAAACTGGTCATTGTTATAAGATGTCAGATTTGGCACGGACTACATTCCATAATTTGTATGTCCTGATGTATTTAGGAATTGACTACTCAACCATAAGGGACAAGAAGCTTGAGTTAATGCTTATAAATGAAAAAATAAGTCGGGAAACTTTCCCTGTAGACAAAGAGATGGTGGTTGATGATGCTAGTGTTGTATTCAAAGATAGGGAAGAATTTGATAGGTGAGTTAAGAACTTTTTATATGGTGTGTCACTATGTGGGTTTTATGTCTATAGAGATAAAGTTTAAATTACAAAGTGTGCTCATAAAACTCAATAAAAATAGTTCAATGCAGAGAAAACTATATTCTCTGCTCTCTAAGGTACAAATTCAAATGATGAATTTGGTTAATAAATGGTGATTTTATTGTATGGATCTTGTATGTTGCAGGTATCTTCAGGCACATATGGTTTATGAGAAGTATGTGGAAGAGACTGACTTAAATAAAAAGTGTGAGGCGATTAAAGAAGCACATAGCTTATTTAAAGGAATTTCAGCAGACCATATGTCACGGTAATTATAATAAAACCATTGTCGTGGCATAAAACATACATTATAACATAACAACATAGATAACATAGATTAGAGTCCTTATGCCTGGTTTCTGAGGTACTTTATCTGTCCATTAACGCTATTTGTCATAACACCATTTGATGGTAATTGGTTAACGGATAGATAAACGACCGATAATATACCTCAGAAACTGGGCATTAGTCTTGTATCTTATGAGGGCGATTTTTTCACTCTGTTGTCCTGGACAACAATATCCCCTCATGGCCTTCTACTATACCCGATGTTTCGGCTTCATCGGCCAATCCCCTTCGTAAGCCCCCAAGTCATCACGCCAGTGTTTTTCATTATATGATTTTACATGGAAAACTTATGAGAGTATAATATTTTATTTTACCAAAGCTGAACATTGTTGTTAAAATTCTTCATGTCCTCAAAACTGTAGTTAACAGTAGAATTTCGTAACTTTACAAAGTTCTAAAGAAGTTCCTCCAAAAAAAGAAAAATTTGTCTCATTAGCAAAAGAATACCATAATTAACCATTCTTTTCATTTGTAGTTACACATCATTGCCCACATGGCTGCGTAGATTCACTCCGCCAAGCATTTACGTCAAAATTCTGGAGAGTGGAGTACAAGAACTGAAAAAGCAGAAGACTGAAGAGTACTACAAAACAGCAGTAGAGATGCTTGACACTCTGATTGGGCAGATGGACTTCAGACAGCATAAGAAAGCTAGATGGTATGCAGAGAAAGCTCTCATATTGCATAGCCATTTGGATAGCTCTGAACAGGTACCTGATTTATATGGGGATAAATATAATGACCACCATAAAATGCTTTGATACCCTTAGTTTTGTAACCAAAAATATCTACTTAACACCAGAAAAATAAAGTCTAAAAATACAATAGTACCCGCTATTTTAGTCACGACTCCACTTTAAATTGTATTCGACCACCAAATTTAGTAAATGATCACCAAATCTTGACGACCAAATTAATGTATTATTTTTGCCTAAATAAATCACTGTGATTGCCATAAAATGTAGGCTTATTATCAAATAAAGTATTATGATGCCATATTAAGAGTATCAGAATTCCAGCTGGGATAGATTTAGAATGCAAAAATTTTGAAAAGCCGTGGGAATCCTTTGACGAATACAAAGAGTAACATTTTAGAGAGTGGGAAGTTATAATGCCCCGAGAAAAGGAAAATTGGTTGCAAGGCACATGCAATTGCCCTAAGTTTCTCAAAGTTTACATTTGTAAGTGTCGTAGGATAATTTGATACTTCGAATCTTCGCGGAAATCCTAGGGGTTTTGCGAAAACGCGGATAATTAGACATAGCCCCGACTCAGACTACCCCGACTCGGATAGGTTAGGTTAGAAGGCTAAGGCGGGAGCGAAGCGGAGCGGAGCTCCCGCCTTAGCCTTCGTGGTTATTTTTTTTTAAACCACCCAGAACTAAATATTGCTATAATAACGAGTATTTTCGCAAAAATCCTGACTTTGTCCAGTAAGATTTGATAATTTTTCGCCTATGTCTAATTATCCGCGTTTTCGCTATTTGGACTCATTTTGCTTAAATAGGATAGCAGAATTTAAAAACTTTGGTTATAATTTTACTTTAAAATGTTGGTTTAAATTTGGTGATCATTTACTATTTTTGGGTTACTCATGATTTACTTGGAGTCATTTTACTTAAATAGGATAGCAAAGTGTTAAAACTTTGGTTATAATTTTACATTAAAATGCGAGTTTCATTTTGGTGATCATTTACTATTTTTGTCTCCTATTTGTTACTATATCTGGTGGTAAGTTAAACATAAGCCGATTTATATTATGTCAATGTGATTTCTTTGCTTGGTTAGTAAATAACTTGAATACTTTGGCTGTTGTAAGGTAAAATATTAAATTCATTTTGAAATTGAGGTAAACATCTCCAGTCAGTAGTTTTAACAAACAGTGGACATGATTAGCAAAATTGATAAAAAAAGCGATACCATTTTCAATTACACTTTATCTTATCACTTTTGCAGCTATCTAGATGCAATACAGCTTAGTTATTTGAATCATCATCATATCAGCCGAAAGACGTCCACTGCTGGACATAGGCCTCCCCCAAGTGTCGCCACAACGACCGGTCCTGCGCGTCTCGCATCCACGGCTACCCGCGACCTTCACCAGGTCATCGGTCCACCTTGTGGGAGGCCTTCCAACGTTGCGTCTTCCGGTATGCGATCGCCACTCCAGAACTTTTCGGCCCCATCGACCATCTGTTCTGCGGGCAATGTGCCCTGCCCACTGCCACTTTAGTTTGGCGATCCTTCGGGCTATGTCGGTAACCTTGGTTCTCTTGCGGATATCGTCATTCCTGATTCGATCACGCAAGGAAGCTCCAAGCATTGTCCTCTCCATTGCCCTGTGAGTTACTTCAAGCCTTCTGATGGGGGCCCATTGTGAGCGACCACGTTTCAGTTCCATACGTCATCACTGGCAACACATAGAATTTATTATTAATTGAATGTAATAAAATATTAAACTACTTTGTCCCACTTGTATTAAAGGGCGCACCGAGGGACCGATTCGTAATTAACGTTCGTTCGATACCTTGCTGCATCGTTATTACCTTACCTTTAGTTATACATATAAATAATATGTAAGATATTTAAGGATTCACTCTATAAATTGTACTCTTTAGAAACATGATTACTTAGTTTCCTCGATAGAACAAAAATCCAAAGTAATCTCCAAAAATCAAAGTAAACCTTACGGCCGCGGCGTAAATACTTCAAGGAAGGTAGTCAGTTTTTGGATATAAAAAAGTACATGTTTTCTATGACATACATATTTCACGTTTTCAATACGAACAAAATTTCCGTCCATTCTAGCTAGAGCCGCCTCGCTTCCCCCCTATCCGCTTTAGTCCTGCTTCGGCCGTCGGACGTGGAACTCTGTCGCTTGCGCTTACGTACGGTTTTCGTTTGCTCTTACCTACACATACATGGACCGCATAGATTACCTAAAGCCAAAAGCTCGGTGCACTCTTAACCAAAACTATACATTATTTTTCAGGCAGCAAAGCTATTATTAGAAGGGTTCAAATCAAAAGACATGACAGAGGAGTTGAAAGACGCCATGCGGCCGCGCGCGCTTAAGATCGCTAACCAGCAGAATATACTCCTGAAGGAATCATTGAGGAAGCAACTACGAAGCTATGCCGATAAAGAGACTATACTTGAAAGCACGCTGTCGGGAGACCATATTCATAAACAGCCAATGGAGTAACTATTTTCGATAATTTAAAAAGCCTTTCAAAAATAAGGCACTATGTTTCTTAATTTGACATTATTATTCCAAGACAAAATTATTTAGTGTCTGCTTCATTGGTCTAGAATAGTCGAAAGCGCTACTGCGGGTCTGCGGAGATTGAGAATTCCCTGGTCAAGCAATATATTATTGGGTGTTTCCATATGGAATTTCTTATTAGTAGAGTTGCCCGGAGTCTTAAATTTGTGCCCAATGGCAATAGACTCGCCACCTATTACATGACCCTTAAACATAGCTGGTGAAATGTACAATCTACACCTACATGCGTTGCGGAATTTGTTCGAAAGAGTCACCACGGCCCTGGGGGGCTACTCTATAAACCCAAAGTCCGTAGTTTCGGGCTTAGTTGCGGGCATATTTTACTTCATATCACCTTACCACTGAGAACTAATGATAACACGATTTCGGTTCGGGTTCGGGACTAATCGTAAGTCTGTAGGTGATACGGAGTAGAATACGCCCGCCCGAAACTACGGACTTCGGACTTAGAGAGTAGCCCCCCTGGAACGCAAAAGGGCATTAGGATAAACATGGATGGGTTTTAGTCAGTAAGAGTGACACTCCCTTCAGCTCTTTTAGTCATTTGATGATTTCCCATCCTAAAAAGAGGCCTGCATGTACATTTCTGCCTAATCCTTCCGGGAAAACTGGTGTTATGTGTAGATGTCATGAGCCGTTCTTTATGTTTCAGTAACTACAATCAAAGAGGCAAGCTTAAGTTTGAGTTGCACACTAATGCAGGCCGGTCTACATTAACATGTGAAGAATATTGTATAGCTCACTATATCAATAATGGACAGTATACGAACGGTAAGTAGCTAACACTATCGATATTCTTCGTCTGAACTCTTATTTCTACGGCCGACACATTTATTTTAAGGTAGTTTTTCCAAGGATGGCACTAAAAGCAGGCCCATTTATTTTAAAATTATAGGACTCAGCACTAGTGTAGATTTCTAACAGTGTAATGAATTATCATAATCAGATAAATGTTTTAGAGATTATCCATTACAATTTTTTTTTTAACCTGAGCATTCCGTAAATGTAGAGGCAAAAAGAGTGCATGGCGTTGTTGAATTCTAACTACCCTCTTGGAAAAATTAATCAAAGTGTGCGACTGAACTATTTTTATAAATGTTCAATCAGAATAAGGACAATTAGATTACGCGAAAGGCGACGGTCACGATTAACGCTGACATTTTCGAAATATATAAATTCAACTATGAAGTCTTCAACTGTTTAAAGTTTGACCCACTAGTAACCGCCAACTCGCTTATGGTCGGTATGTCACCAGTCAACTAGCGAGGATCTCTCATAGCCATTTGCTATTACAGGCGAGCACTGGGAAGGTCGCATCGTATCCACGATATTCTTCCTCCTGTTCTGGGACATAATCTACAGCAAGCCGCGAGACGCCACAGGCATCTTCCTGAGCCACTACCAGCGCTACCCACTGGACATGTTCTCCGACAGCTTCTACCTTAACCGCAAGACGTCCGTCGATGAGAGGCTCATGTTCATACAGGAGTGCACTGTGGAGATGATGTTGGCGCTCATGAAAATTAATTGGGATGGACGGTCTGAGAGTAAGTATTTGTGATGTTTTTCTACGAAGTTAATTTTGTCCTTAAACCCAACTTATCTTTTCGTTAGAGTAATACTGAAGATTATAAACGATGAAAGCACTCGCTTTCATCGTTTATAAACTTCAGTAGGTAATGCATACTCGGAAAAACATGACACTCGATTCAAGTCGATTCGTGGAATAGTCGAACTATCTACATACGAGCTTGTACGGAAACCTTGGAGCACGAATCAGACTCGGACTTGTTCGTTTTTGTGTTTATGTTTGTTTGACGTCAGTAGTAACAGTAGAATAAGGAAACCTGCCCAGCGCCCGTACTGTTACAAAGTCAAAACGTTTATTTCAATGAGGCCATTAAACGGCACTCATGAACATCATCATTTACATTTAAAATAATATAGTGACTATTGTCCATTCGGAAGGGTAGATTCTTATGGAGAAGATCGGACACGAAACTCCACAGTTACTCTTTTCAAATAAATGTTTTATAATGTGCTCTGGTATACAAAATTTTTATTAATATAAATGAGGTCCATGCACCTAGAGTATGCAGAGGTAAGGTAGACTTATTCATTTTCTAGATAAGTACACGGTACTCACATATTTACAAATATTGGAACCATTAATTAGCAGTGTGTGAGTGAACAGAAAAATAAAAACACAAAATGAAACAGTAGGTACATCTATAAAACATAAACCAACCAGTTTGATCTTGTCTACACCCTTGATTGTCCTATGGAGCAGGACCAGCATGTTTCCAAGCTTTAAGCATTAGCAGCATGTTATCCTGAATGTAATCTTCTAATTTGTAATATGCTTGTTTACAAAGTGTGCTTTTAATATACGTTTTAAATTATCTTTCATTTAATTCTAATATTTCACAAGGTATTTTATTGTAATATTTAACACAGTACTCCATGAAATATGTGTGTACTTTAGCTAATCTATAAAATGGTTGATCTAATTTATCTTTATTTCTAGTATTAATATTATGTCTATCACTATTTTACCTAAAAGATAACGATTTTTCCGTACGTACATAATGTTTTCATGTATGAATTGGTAAGCGACTGTCATAATATTATTCTTTTTAAAAAGCTCCCTTAGCGAACCGCGGCGACGCAGATTATAAAGTGCTCTGACAGCTCTCTTCTGTGAAATAAATATGGATTCAATGTCAGCAGTCCGACTCCACAGCAAAATACCGTACGACATAATGCTGTGGAAGTAGCTAAAATAGACCAAACGTGCGGTTTCTACGTCTGTTAACTGTCTTATCTTTCTAACAGCATAAGCAGCTGAGCTTAGACGCCCCGCTAGAGATGTTATATGAGGTCCCCAATTAATATAATGATGTTATATGAGGTCCCCAATTAATAAGTTAATTTCTCGTCTAAAGTGATTCCCAGGAAAACCGCCTGATCAATAAACTCCAGTTTTTCTCTATTCAATATGATGTCACATTCGTTACTTCTAACATTTGGTAAAGTAAATCTAATACATTTGGTTTCTTTTTTCATTTAATACCAAGTTGTTTGCCATAAGCCAATTTTGAACCTGAAGAAAAAAGTTATTGACGACGTCAAGATTTTGGGACCGTCGCTCTATTTTATATATCAATGATGTGTCATCCGCCAATAACACCATCTATGGATGATTTTGAAGTAATTGGGGCAAATCATTTATGTTAACTAGAAAAAGGAATGGACCCAATATTGAGCCTTGAGGAACGCCCATTGTCATTTCTGACCCTACTAAGTTTACACCGTCTACCTGAACTTTAACGTGTCTCTCCATCAATTATGACCTAAGTAAATCAAGGGCTGTATTTCTAATCCCGTAGTGCTCAAGTTTCAACAAAAGTGTCTCATGGTTAAACGCAATCGAACGTCTTCGAGAGGTTACAGAATATTCCAATGGCGTCTTGCAATCTTCCCAGGCGTTAAAGACGTTTTTATGAGGGTAATAGTCAGCTGTACAACGCCCTTTGGTGAAACCGTACTGTTGTTCATGAAAGATGGATTTTTTATTAAAGTGTAGTAACATCTGATGAAGCATTAACTTTTCAAACACCTTACTGAGAACTGGAAGAATTGATACAGGCCTATAATTATTGGGTTCTTAACTATCAACCGCATTGCTATGTAACAAAGGTACTGCGCTGTAGTATCCCTACTAATATTATAAATATGAATGTAAGTTTGTTTGTTACGCTTTCACGCGAAAACTACTTAACCGATCACCATGAAACTTTTGACACATATTCTTGGAGGTATTAGAAGTAACATAGGATACTTTTTATTAAAATATATATATATATATATATTTACGAAAAATACCGCCCAACGAACTGGGCACGAGTCAGCTAGTAATATAAATTATATAAGAAATCAATGACTTAAGGCACTATTAAGCTATGTCGTTCGCTCGAATTCTTCGCTTAAGGAATTCGGGTAGAAAACCAAGTGAAAATTTATTGGGTCGATTGTCTTCGAACAATCTAGTATAGCTCCAGCTTCAGCAACTCGCCTACATTCAAACTACTCGTAGTAGTAAGTCCGTATGGCGTGCGATGACTCGTGAGTTGCATGTCATTTAAGATAAAATTATGTATATGCAACTCAATAGCACATTAAATAAAGTCGGAACAAAAGTTACCTGCGTTTGCCATCCCTGAGTTTGGAGTCAAGGACCAACAGACCGCTGATTAAATCATTCCATATGTTATTGCCAGCTGAGATATCAGAAGTCCAGCGCAGCATAGGCTGGGAGTTGATCTGCGAAGTGACGTCATGCTTGGGTCCGCGCGGCGTGACGGCCGTGTGTCGGCGCCTCGCCAGCAACTACGGGTACGCTAAGAGCGGCTTCCCTGACCTTACGCTCTGGAATATACACACTAAAAAGGTATTTTATAACTTTTTAAATTAGTTTACTAATCTTTTTTGGGAGAACCTTAGGAGGCGATTAAGATAGCCGTATCTTCTACATAGACATAGAGCTATGTGACTCAATGGAAGTAAGCATCAGTTTCAAACAACTACATATAGCTAATTCCCCTGCAGGCTGCCAAGCAGTATTTACAATGTTCTGATTTCAAGACTATTTTGTCTCGTTTGTTTTGGAGATGACTATACGCACCGGAGACAGTTGCCCTTATTTGTTTGCGTAATTTTAAAATTATAAAAACAAACTGTACTTATTTGTGCAAAAGTGAAGACAGCATTTCATTCTTTACTAGCGAACCACCCGGCTTTGCACGAGTGTTAATTATAAACACTAACTGTCTTCGTTTATCGCTCATTCTTTTAATGAAAACCGTATCCAAATCAGTTACGTGGTTTAGGAGTAAGCGGAGAAACGGAGGCAGACAGCGACTTTGATTATTTATTTTCTTTGCTCTGTTGGAGATTTCTTTGATTTGTATTAGACATTTTTATTTTCTCGTCATTCAAAAGACGTCCACTGCTGGACATAGGCCACCCCCATCCAGGTCCTGTGCGACTCTCATTCAGAGAATTCCCGCTACGGATTCTGTCTCGCTCCTTCATTAAAACCGAACAAATTGGTTCACAGATTAAGTTCGTGGAAGTGAAGACGGATGCAGACAAGCCTTCTATTAAGCAACTGCAGTGGCTACAGTACTTGTTGGAACACGGCGTCGACGCTGGCTTCTGTTACGTCGGCGTCAACACCACGCGCTCGCGAGCCAGGTCTACCAACACTGACTAGTACAAAGTATATAGTAAAGCTCGCGTCATGGAAGTAGGTCTTTCTGAAGTAGGCACAGATAATAATATTAATTATACCAGTAGGTGACTCTTATAAAATGACTGCGCTGTAGTAAATCACATACTATAGCAGCGCATCATACCATTCGCAGCGGAATACCCGCACCTCAATAGGGTATTTTACTAGATTGAAAAATATAATTGTATTTAGACCGTCCGTTAGATTTTCAGAAACACATACACACACACACACGCACATTTTTTGTCATTTAAAATTATAAAGATAAAGCGCATCAAAGTTCAAGAGCGGGGTCTGTCTGACATCACGTCGCTGGTAAAAATTGTACTATCATAGTGACGTCACGTGAAAGAAAATGCGATAGATTGACGTGACGGGAATTGTAACGTCGCTTAGGTTTAAGGAAAAACATTATCATTAGTTAGGTTTACGAAGCTTCTTCTTCTTATCGTATGGGCAGTAAGGTCTAACGACCCCTCACACCCTAGTGTCAGAGTTTCTAAACCGCCTCAAGGGCCTCTGACATGGTTTATTTGACGACCGCCATTTGGCGGCCGGGACCACCGGTTTATACGTGCCTTCCGAAGCACGGAATCATCTTTTTATCAGACAATCAGGTGATTCGAGCCTGCAATGTCCTAGCCAAACTGGAAACATCTTTACATAGTATGCTTCCCGTTGGAATCGAACCACCGGGTCACAAGGCAAACGCCTAAACCACACGCTAAACAAATAAAGCGTCATAAGATGACCTTGTGCTATGGTAGGCGCCAGATAAATTTGCAGTAAAGTACATTGACCTTCCCTAATGTCCCGTCGTAGATATCCGAACAATAAATTATGAACTGTTTTTCATTACTAGAGAACGTAAAGGATCACGATAGAAGTCTAGTAAGGACGTCATTATTTCTGTTTTTGATATGAAGCAAATCAATAAATGCATGTGGGGTCAATGACCGTTATTGCACATTTATCTGGTGTCTGCCACCCTGCAAGCAGCTCGCATGCAAGTTGTGTTACGGGCTCCCGGGGTATAATGTGATCGTATCCTGCAATGTAATTAAACTTGCATGCGAGTTGCTTCGCAGGCGGCTTTTCGTCAACAATCAAGTCCGCCTCTGTAAAATATTAAATAAATAAATCGTAACGTGATACGCTGTGCTTTTTGTAGCTAGTTCTTTTTTGGATGGGAAATTATCAAATGACCTGGACCTCTTATTGACTTTGGAATTGAAAATACCTTTTGCGTTCCAGAGCTGTCGTAACTCTTTCGAACTGTAGTTACGCTGTGTTGAAAATAGTAGCGCATAGCAGCAATGACGATGTGGAACAGATCATTTGGGCAGCATAATAAACATCTAAAGCGAAAAATCTTAGCACAGCGCAGGGTACCTAGTTGATGTTGATCAGGCATCCTTCTAGGCTTTTGTGCTATCCCTCACGACAAGTTGTGATGAGGAGTGGCAGCTCGACAAATCTATCCGTAAAGAATTTATTTCTAGTCTAGGTTAAAATTATAATTATTACTCACTTTGACATGCTTTAAAATTTATGTTATAATTCTGTTAGTTGTTATTTTTGTTTAAAACACATTTCGTTGTTTCTTGAACATACTTTTTTATTTGTTATTCAATTCTATAGTAAATTATAACAATTAATAAATCCTAAATTTCAAGGTAAAATTACATAGCTCTGTTCAGCATCACCACGCATGGTGGTGGTTCTAAGTATGTTTTAGAAGATGATAAAGAACAAACACCTTTTATTGTTAACAAAGTTAGTTACACCTATTATATAGTATAGTATGTGTGTATATAATATAGAACGAATATTCCCAGTCCGCATGGATTAACACCGGGTGGCAATCGGAAAAAAAAACCAGTTGCCACCAGGTGGGAAGTTATTGCCCCCACTTCAATTCGCTGTACACTGCGGCGTAGATCGCCAACCGAGGTAAGTGATATTATAAGGGATATATAAACAAAATTTTCTTCATCGTAGTTGCGCGATGGGGGCGATCCACGCCGCAGTCCTTAAACACTAAATATTAATTTCAGAAACTGGCTCTGTAAGTCCAATTCGCAAATGCGCTGTTAACGAATTGAAATAGAAAGAAAGAATGTAAGCACATTCTAATTTTTCCAATTTAAAAACTTTGAATGCAAATTAAAGTTCTTAAAGTGTTGAAAAGGTGACATGATGCGCCCGATATATGAAAGAATGTGTCTTTTTGTTTCTTTGACCGGTGCATATTACATTCCATGCTGACATAGTGTGTATAATTTTATTGTATTATTTTATAATGTTTTTTGTATGGTTATGGTTGTCAAATAAAAATTATTACGCCATTTTGTAATGTATTTTTTTTGTTTTTCATTTTTTGCTGTTGTTATAATTATATCTATGCTATTAGCCAATCCGAAGCTATAAGTAAAGTTAAATGTGAAATATTTATAAATCTGTATTATTTTGCATAACATTGTTTTCTGTGAAGGTGTACTTTAATTCGTTATTATTAGATGTATCGTTTTGAAAACGTTTAATTATTACTACAGGTTAACAATACTGATTGAAGAAATTATTTCATATTGTGATCTCAAAATTTCGAAACAATTATTTTTTTGGTCCTATTAATAAATATATAATAGATATGTTTAGACATTTGTACCTATTTTTTATAGTTAAAGTATTCCATCACATGTGAATTGGTGCTAATCGCATGAAAGAAATTAAAAAATATATATTTTATAATTTTTGTGTTTAATTTAACTGATTTCAACTAACTGAGCTCCATTACTTCACAACACTTGATAATTTCCGATAAATTAGTTTACAACACTATTACCTACCAGATTAAGAAGAAGGATCACGGTTCATACGAAAATACGCCACATCCACTTCAAAAAAACTATAAGCACGCGCTCGGGCGTCCCTGCGGCAAACTACGAGCACCCGCTGTTTTTGTTCGCCAGCTCAATTCGATCCGCTAATGGAATCACACGTGGACAATGCAAGAGAAAATCTGTGGTGGTTAGTTATTAAACTAGAACAAGCTTATGCAAATACAGGCTAGGGATCAGCAATCAGCATTGCAGCAAGTGCCGTGTAATTCAACCCGGAAAATACCTGAGTTCAACGCGCGATCATTGTGGGCAAACGCCGACATGTCTATCGGGAATGCAATGGACATTAGCTAGCTGATAAGTAAAGCGCTGAAAGGCTTCGCGTCTTCATGACTGCCGTAAATAACCAAAGTTGTCTGGTTAAAATAGCCGTATGAACGTAATATGTACCTACTCTCGTAGTGTTTTTCACTTTTCAAATAGCACATCGTGGCGTCGTGCGCGACAGCAGCTGTGAGGTTAAGAGCATGTAAGGTCACCTGGTGAGTCGCTTTCATTTTATTTTGATTATGAGTTCTGTTGGCAGAACAAAACAAAGACAGGCCTGAGGCCCGAGTGTGTGTTCCCCGCGCACCTCATGAGGAACTGCGGAAAAAGATAGCAGCAGAATACCGTGAGGTTTTATTTAGTCAGTAAAGCCGGATCCACATTATAGCCAAACTTCAACAACCCGTCAAAATTATAGCCGAACTAGCACTTCGCCCGCGACTTCGTCTGCGTAGACTTTAGAGGTGGCGCGCAAATTCTTTGTCCCATATTCTCATTCTCGAAAATTCATCGTTTTTCATAGTTTGTGAGTCTTTACTGTCCGTACTTTCAGCTCCGGAACTAATTCGACATGTTTCTGGTTTTAAGGATAGAAAAGAAAGAAAAATGTTTATTTGGGACTCGCACAAGATAAATATCGCGTATATATAAACTTTAGCGCTGCGACCGGTGATATGAGTGATAAAAATAATTACAGGCCAATATCTCTTGCCACAGTCATGTCAAAGGTGTTTGACAGTGTGCTTAACGCTCAACTTAGTAGTCACATAGGTACGTGTTCACGATAACCAATTTGGTTTCCGTTCAGGTTTATCTACTGACAGCGCTATATTGAGTGTGAAGCACACTGTGAAATACTACACGGATCGCCAAACTCCAGTTTACGCCTGTTTCCTTGATCTAAGCTAGTGATGGGAAATTCTCGAGAACATTCTCTTAGCGAGAACTTTGCGGACATGTTCTCGAGAATGTTCTCCGAGCAGAGAATTTACGAGAACTTAAAAACGGAGTAACAAAACCTAACTTTAATCTAATCCTGTCTTGAAATTTGTATGATAGATGAAATTTATAGTGTGTTACTTGTAAGTATGTACGTGTATGTTTCAAAATACAATAATATATATTGTATTTTGAAACATTTCGTGAAGGAAACTAAATTATGGGGAATTTCGAATCTAAAATACAGTACCAATTGATAACAAAACCATCTTTTTTAGCTTTTTCAGGGTTCCGAACAAAAAACGGAAACCTTATAGGTTCACTCGGGTGTCTGTCTGTCTGTCTGTCCGTCTGTGTCAGCCAGTTTTCTCCGGATCTACTGGACCGTCTCTGTTGAAATTTGGTACTCATATGGACTTTTGTGACCCAAACACGGACGCGTGACGTAAATAAATAAATGTTGAGAATGGGGGTCACTTTGGGGGTCAAAGTAGAAAATTTCAAAAATTTCGAACTTTATCGTGCGACATATCAAATGAAAGGACTGTGAAAATTTTAATTACATTTTTTTCATAATTTTAAAATGAATGGTTTTGAAGTTATTCAAGAAATTAGGCTAAAAATGAACGTTTACCCCTTATCTCCAAAACTACAGAACCCGAAATTTTGAAAAAGGATGCAGATGATACTTCTTTACCTACAGATTACAGGAAAACCTATAAGAAGTCTATAGTGTTAAAATAACCTGGTTACTTAAATGAAATTGGTTCGCAACCCTTTGCACGCGAGTCCGACTCGCACTTGGCCAGATTTTTTTTACTAGTTAGGCAAACGTTTGACCAGTATCCTACTTGACGGTAAGCGATGATGCGGTCGAAGATGGAGCATGCTTGCTCGAAGTAACCTATTCACTCTTGACTTAAAGACTCCCACGTTGTAGCTATCAGGAAACAGACTCTGGCAAAGAATTCCACTCCTTAGCTATACGCACAATGAATGTGTTCCCAAAACGTTTTGTGCATGTAGGTGGGATGTCCACCATGTACCGGTGGCACACCGCGCCGTACGTCTTGTGGTCCGATGATGGAACGGGCTTGGTGGAATTAAATTATGCAATTCCGTCGCAGATTCCCCAAATTGCAACCGATAGAAAACCGACCGTCGATGCTTTAACTCGACGAGCCTATAATTGCCGATGACCCTCTTGGCTCGTTTCTCGATTGGGTCAAGGCATCAAGCTGGTATCTGGCAGATCCATTCCAAAGATGAGAGCAGTACTCCATACACGATCGAATTTACATTTGATAAAGTTTCAGCAGCTGTACCAGCGTAAAGTACCGTCTTACCTTTGCTAGGATCCCCATGTTTTTAGCAGCCACTTGAGCCTTTGCCTCTATGAAAGGGCTAAAGTTGAGGGTAGATTTTAACGTAACACCAAGAAGCTCAAGTCGGTCGGTTATCGTCACGGTTTTACCTCGGAAAAATGGAGCTGGGTGGAATTGGCTCCTTTTAGCGGAAAAAAGATTCGCCTGGGTCTTAGCAGCATTGAACTTGCCTCATTCAGAGACAACCTGTTAGGACAAGTTCAAGTGCTCAACCATAGCTTCCCGGAGAGACTGGACCTGCGACCCACCAGCTCGTACATTGGACACGTATCTCTCAGCAACAGTGCTATTGTCTGCATACCGGGTTTTAGCAGTTCATTAATAAGCAGCAGGAACGATGTTGCCGAGAGCACCGACCCCTGAGGCACCCCGGCACTAATATCCAGCAGTCCGGACGAGCAGCCATCTATGACCATTCGGATAGACCGAACCCTCAGGAAATCTGAAATCCAATCACACAATCCGGCGGGCAGATAAAAGGAAGGAAGCTTGCCAATAATGCTATCGTGCTAGACCCTGTTGAAGGCCTTCGAGATGTCTAGGTAGACCATAAGTGCCTTCCCGTGTTTCTCGATGGCCTCGCTCTAGATGTGAATGATATACGCCAGAAGATCCTTCTTAGAAAGAAAGAAAAATGTTTATTTGGGACTCGCACAAGACACGTAAAATTAAAAGAAAAAAAAATGTCAAAATAAAATAAAAATAGGAACGTCATATTAATTTCTCTTGATTTAATCTTGGGTCAATGTTGGTTGGTTTCTACTAAAATCACATATTCATAGCACTTTATAGGATGTAAGTACTTCTAGATTCTATAATCTTTGCTAAAGTATTTTTCTTATTTAAATTACTTTGGTTTATGTTGATTATTCATTAAAGACTAGGAAGTCATTTTCAGGCTGTGTTTGTTTAATAGATCATCGAGTTTTAATCATAAATCATTTTACAAAGTCCAGAATCAAACAAGTAATTAAGTTTATCATAGCTGCTAGTTATGGCATCACTGTCCTATTTATAGACAATGAATGAAATATATGTTAAATTACATCTAATAATGAAAATAAAAATGACCAAAGTTATCTCTTTCATGTTAAAACAGGAAGGATCACCGACTCGTTTTAAGTTCTCATAAATTCTCGTATGTTCTCCGCTCACGAGAATATTCCCGAACATTCTCGTTCCGAGAATATTCTCATTGTGAGAATGTTCCTTTTCCCCATCACTAATCTAAGCAAGCCTTTTGACCTGGTTTCCTACGATATATTATGGAGGAAGATGGAAGAGGCAAATTTGCCACCAGAGGTGACGAATACTCTTAAATACTGGTATGGAAGCCAGGTCAATAGTGTGAGGTGGGCTGGTGCCCTATCTAGGCCGTATGGGTTGGAGTGCGGGGTGAGGCAGGGGGGGTTATGCTCGCCTACGCTATTCAACCTATACGTGAATGACCTGATTGGCGCGCTTAGCAGCATGCGTGTCGGATGTCATATTGATGGCGTGTGTGTTAATAACATAAGTTACGCCGACGACATGGTGTTGCTGAGCGCGTCTGTCTGCGGGCTTAGGGCACTCGTGGCCACTTGCGAGCAATATGCCAAGTTACATGGTCTGGCTTATAATGTTAAGAAGAGTGTGGTCATGGTCTTTGGGGCCAGGGGTAAGTACCCAGAAGCTGTACCTTCAGTGAGGTTGAACGGTATACCCCTTGTAAGGGTGGATCAATTTAAATATCTGGGTCACTTATTGACCACTGGCCTCAAAGACGATGAGGATATTGACAGGGAGAGGAGGGCGCTGTGTGTGAGAGCTAACATGATTGCCCACAGATTCAGGCGTGCCTCTAAGGAGGTCAAGCGCACTATATTTAGTGCTTACTGCACGTCTTTTTACTCGTGCAGTCTGTGGGCTCATTATACTCAGAAATCATACAGCGCCCTTCGAGTCCAGTACAATGACGCTTTCAGGGTGCTGATGGGGTTGCCCCGATACTGCAGTGCATCAGGGATGTTTGCTGAAGCACGCGTTGACTGCTTTCATACTGTGATGCGGAAGCGGTGCGCATCCCTGGTCAGAAGGGTGCGGGGCAGCGCCAACAGCATTCTGTCCATGTTAGCAAGTAGGAGAGATTGTGCGTTTGTGAACCACTGCTGCAGGGTTTCAGCTGGGCCTGTCACCTTGCGGCAGTGATTCGCAAGCTGTTTTGGTTTTTGTGTTGTTTTGTGTTCTACTAACATAGTTTTTAAGTACATTGTTACTAACACTATGAGTCTTGTTACTCGTAATAAATGTTTATTATTATTATTATTATTATTATTATAACTCTAGCCCAGAAAAAACTTCGATATGTTTCGGTTCTCCTGGTATTTTTAAATGCTAACCACTCACAATTCCAACATCGGAAATTCTTCGACATCTTTCTGTTATCCTGGTACCTACTTGTAAATCTTTAACGCCCATAATTACAGCCCGGAAAAAACCGCTATATGTTTCTGTTTTCCTTCTTCACTTTTGAATCCTAAACACTCAAAATTCCAGCGACGGAAACATAAAAACAGTTTTCAGTCTTCCACATTTTTCTGTTGTTTTGGTAATTTTTAATCCTTACCGCTCATATATCTAGCGCGGAAATATTTTGACATGTTTCAGGCTTCCTGGTAATAGGGAATATGCATGCGATTTTTTTATTTGCAAAATGAAATACTTATTAACTCTAATAAACGATTATGAAATTATTTATTAAATACCTTCATCAGCGATGAAGTTATAAAGCTTCAAAGTTTACAATTAGAAAGAGAAGTCCGATATGAATTGTGACGTCAAATTTCTTGGCGCCTACACAGCTGCCATAGAAAACAGCGTTTTCGCAAGAGGGACAGATACATTTGTTTAAAATAATTATATCTCGTTTGTTTTTCGAGCAATTTTGATTCTATTTTCACTGTTAGTATTATATTTGTGTATATTTTTAGATAAACTGTATAGATAATAAATATTTTTTTCGTGCATATTCCCTATTGTGTAACTTTAGCATACACAATCCTAGCCACGAAAATACTTCGACGTGTTTTTGGTCTCCTGGTACCTATGAATCGTAGCCGCTCACGTTTCCAGCGCCGGAAATATTTCGACATGTTTCTGGTCTCCTGGTACTTGTGAATCTTTAGCGCTCACAATTTCGACCTAATAAATACTTTCACATGTTTCTTTCTAGTCTCCTGTTACTTGTGAATCTATGGCATTTACAATTCCAGCCCGGAAAAACATCGAAATACATATTTCTGTTTGACTGTTAAAAAATCAAACAAAAAATATTCTAGCCCAAAAATACCATGGTTCTGTTCTCCTGGTACTTGTGAATCTGTAGCGCTCATTATTCCAGCCCCGAAAATACATGTATCTGTTCATCTGGTGCTTTAGAATCCTAACTGCTCACAATTCCAACCCTGGAAATACCTTGTCATGTTCAAGCCTGGTCAACTTTGTTCTATGAATTTGAGACATACCTACAGGGGATAGAAAAAATGTTACCTCAAAAATAGCAATGAATGTATTTAACTATTGGTAGAAAATAATTATCGACAATAAAATTATTTACAGAGAATTATAGACTTTCTTTAAAGTATAATTACTCCGTATTAGTTACTTACAATGGTTGATAATAACATTTAATTTTAACGTTAGATTTTATGGTAGTAACTTTATTAAATTCATGGCAACCCAACAAAATATGGCGTACTTTTTTGTGCTTATTATTATTTTTGTGTAATTCTGTTAAATTGTTTTAAATTTATGCATGAGTTTATTTAAAAATGTACGTAATATGTATCACCGGTAATGTGTAGCATTTCGACATATAAAATGTTCAGGAATTGCCGTTTTCCGGCTTAGAATAATATACCTTCCGTAAGTACCTGGTACCTACTTACTTCAAAGTTGTTTTATTTTAAATATATACAATGCCGAAACACATAGCTAATTGTAATTCTTAGTGATAAAATATGTTATTGAGCAATATGCAGTAGATTAGAGATTATTCCATGGAAACCTGTTACCTACTGAGTTAACCTAACTTTGGCCATGTAATGTTGGAGTTCCTACAAGATGATTTCAAGAAAACAACTACATCTGTTAAGTATTTAATGACTACTAGGGTCTCAACTTACTTGATAATAGTCTAGGTGAGTAAAATAAATGGCTCCAGTAAGCATATGTAAATTTCATTAATATTTGGTTAAGGAAATTTATCGTCATAAATAACCTCGTTTAATTTCCTATAATCTACAACTTTCTTACTTATTGAATTGGACTGGACCATTCACTATTTTACTCTTCTATTATTTAATTTTCTAACTTGCTTGGCTATTTCTGGTTTTAGTCCCTGTGGTAACCTATACAGTGTAATGTAAATTATCTTCTTCTAAATGAAAAACATCATACTTTGCACAAATTGCTTCAATTGGATTGTTTTTATTCTCCGTCTAAATAATTTACATTTAATTCAGACAGCTAAGTTTTAATCCTAGTGATGTCGATATTGGTCTTATTAAATTGACAAATATTATAGTCTCCCAAATTTATCAAATCTGGTGTAAAAAGATGGCAAGCATACTTCCTTGTCCCTAACATTAAGGATCTTGACCAAAATTCTATTATTACTATATGTATATCTTTGCTATTGCTTTAGATATAAACACATAATTCGCTAACTCTCTACTACACACTGCAACTTCTCCATTTACATTCTCATTCGCAAAAATAAAATGAATTGATTCTGAATGTTGGAATTATTATTGCATTTTTCATCCTATCATGTTATCACATTTTTCATCCTATCATGTTCATCTACGAAATGTAGGTAATGTTGTTTATTTTTGTTTAAGAGTGTTAAACTATTTATATCTATATTTGCTCGAATTTTTTCTAAAAAGTCCAACCCGCCCAAATCCATTCGGCTATTGCAGTGTGATTGAGTACCAGATATCTAAACATTATATAATTAAGTAATATTGAAAAGTCAATAAATTTGAGCACTACATTGTGTATAACTACAGACCACTCATTATTTATTACCAAACCAAGATTTCTTTATGTTCGGTGAACATCTTGAAACAAGTTTTTAATTTTCATGTTTTAGCATTGCTGTTGCACCAGTTTTCAAATCCAAACAATCCTGCTCAGTTAGAATATTTTTTTAAACTTGGGTTATGAAAATTAAAGGAGAAGATAATGAATTCATACATGAGGACAGAAAAGTATGTCAAACATTTTGAAGATGTTTACAAATATCCAAATATGAAACACTGCAGTGGCAATACTGGCTGTTTATTGATGGAAAAAAGTAAAGGTGAATAATCTAACCAGGTTAGGTATGGTGAGTAGTCAAAAGTTCTTTGAAATTGATTCATGATGATAACGGCTTCCTAAGAATAAATTATTTTATCCCATATGGTTACGTTCTTCATTCCATTTAAAAATCATCCTACTTTCAGGTGTGCAAGATGGTGAGTGCAGGCAAATTGAATTACCATCTACACCAATTCAAATGACGACAGCTTCCTTTACTAAACCATGGACACAGATTTATCTTCGAGTTCAGGTAAATAAATTACTTAATATTATAAATGCGAAAGTAACTCTGTCTGTCTGTCTGTCGCGCTTTCACGCCAAAACTACTGAACCGATTTAAATGAAATTTGGTACACAGATAGTCTAGAGCCTGAGAAAGGAAATAGGCTACTTTTCATCCCGGGAATATGTTCCCTGGGGATCACGCGGGCGAAGCCGCTGGCTGCAATGTATAATAGAAAGCATCAAGGCCATTTAAGTCAAATTATTGTGAGATTTAATTTGTAACTTTATTAGTTGTTATCTATGTATCACGTATGTATTGTGTGTGCGTGTTGTGTGTGTGTGTGTGTTGTGTGTGTGTGTGTGTGTTGTGTGTGTGTGTGTGTGTGTGTGTGTGTGTGTGTGTGTGTGTGTTGTGTGTGTGTGTGTGTGTTGTGTGTGTGTGTGTGTGTTGTGTGTGTGTGTTGTGTGTGTGTTGTTTGTGTGTGTGTAGTGTGTGTGTGTAGTGTGTGTGTGTGTGTGTGTGTGTGTGTTGTGTGTGTGTTGTGTGTGTGTTGTGTGTATTGTGTGTGTGTGTGTTTGTTGTGTGTGTGTGTTGTGTGTGTGTGTTGTGTGTGTTGTGTGTGTGTTGTTTGTGTGTGTGTAGTGTGTGTGTGTAGTGTGTGTGTGTAGTGTGTGTGTGTAGTGTGTGTGTTGTGTGTGTGTTGTGTGTGTGTTGTGTGTGTTGTGTGTGTGTGTGGTGTGTGTGTTGTGTATGTGTGTTTTGTGTATGTGAGTGTTGTGTATGTGTGTGATGTGATTTGTGTATGTGTGTGACGTGTACGTGTATGTGCGTGTAGTGTACGTGTATGTTGTGTACGTGGTGTATGTGTGTGTTGTGTATGTGGTGTATTTGTGTGTTGTGTATGTGGTTTATGTGTGTGTTGTGTATGTGGTTATGTGTGTGTTGTGTATGTGGTGTACGTGTGTGTTATGGATGTGGTGTATGTGTGTTGTGTATGTGTGTGTCGCGTACGTGTGTGTTGTGAATGCGTGTGTGTGTTGTGTGTATTTTGAGTTTGTTCGTGGTTAGAGTACGTTTGTGAGTAGAGTATGTGTGTGTGGTGTATATGTGTGTGTTGTGTATGTGTGTGTTGAGTACGAGTGTTGACTGTGTATGTGTTTTGTGTATGTTTGAGTATGTGTGTGGTTTGAGTATGTTCGTGGCTTGAGTACGATTGTGGGTTGAGTATGTTTGTGTTGTGTAAGCGTGTGTGTAGTATATGTGTTGTGCATGTGTGTTTGTTGTGTATGTGTCTGATGTGTATGTGTGCTATGTATGTGTTTTGTGTGAGTTGTGCATGTATGAGTTGTGTGTATGAGTTTGTTGTGAATGCGTGTGTGTTGTATATGTGTTGTGCATGTATGTGTTTTGTGTGAGTTGTGCATGTATGAGTTGTGTGTATGAGTTTGTTGTGAATGCGTGTGTGTTGTATATGTGTTGTGCATGTATGTGTTTGTGTAGAGTATGTGGTTGTGTTGTGTTTGTGCGTATTGTGTATGCGTGTGCTGTGTATGTTTTGTGTATGCGCGTAGTGTATGTGTGGAATGTGTGTGCTGTGTATATGTTGCGCATGTGTGTGTGTTGTGTATGAGTGTGTGTTTTGTGTGTGTATGTGTTTAAGTTAGGTTTGTTCTTGGTATAAATTCATCCCAACTACAGAACCCTTCATTGTGCTTGGTCCAACACGCACTTGGCCGGTTTTTTATAACCCAATGTTTGAATTTGTGTTTATTATGTTCCTGAATATTGAACTGCCATCTACTTCAGTTCAAATAAAGGCAGCATTCTCTACCAGACAAGTTCAAATTGACATAAATATATCTTTACAGTCAGGTAAATATAATACAGTCGGCCAGAGATAGTGCTCATTTTGCTGATAGATTTTGTGCAGTTAGTAATCTAAACACAATACAAAGTTTAATTTTGTTTCGTCTCATGTGATTACAGTAATGAATATTGAAATGCCATCTACTTTAATTCAAATGGAAACTGCCATCTCTGGTAACTAATCTGGCAGACACCAGTTGAAATGAAAACAGACATATCTTCGACTCCAGGTAAATAAAAAACAAAATAATTATTAAATACTAGCCCTTCGCCCGTGACTTCGTTCGCGCGGGTTTAGTAGGTACTGCTCGAACTTCATCTCCTATACCTCCCTCTATAAGATAATGTGTAAATCTATATCTATACTTCTATACTAATATATAAAGCTGAAGAGTTTGTTTGTTTGTTTGCTTGAACGCGCTAATCCCAGGAACTACTGATTTGAAAATTACCAATTTAGGCTCGGTCGTTTCGGAAAACGACTGAGCCTACATATGAAAAAGAAGGAGATAGAGAGTTCTATACCTAAAGATTACAAGAAAACCTATAAGGGAGTCTGTATTGTCAAAATAACATATTAAAAAACTGGCCAAGTGAGAGTCGGACTCGCGTGCAAAGGGTTCCGAACGAATTTAATTTTTTTAACATGTTATTTTTACACTCCAGACTTCTAATAGGTAAATAATTTCCTGTAATCTTTAGGTAAATATCTATTATCTCCATTTTTTTCAAAATTTTAGGCTCAGTAGTTTCGGAGATAAGGGGGGGGAATGGTAATTTTTCATCTAATTTCTTGAATAACTTCAAAACCATTTATTTTAAAATTATGAAAAAAATAGGAATATTATAAATTGCATATCAAATAAATAATCGCCTATCAATACATACTCATCATTTCATTCTTTTTTACATCAAATAACTTACTTCACTACAAATAAACTAAATGTTTAACAAAACTCAAACTGCAGATAATTCGAAATCACACATCAATATGACATTACTTTTTTCCTCATAATGCAATACAAATAAATTTATTTTTGTACAAAAATACTACATACATAGCATAAATACTGACTGCACAGCAAATTTTCCATATTTATGGACAACACCCCGACTCAGACTACCCCGACTCGGATAGGTTAGGTTAGAAGGTTAAGGCGGGAAGCTCCGCTCCGCTTCGCCAAAACCACCCAGAGCTATGGTGAGTCGCAGTACAGTTTTGTCGTGCATTAAGATTATTAGCTGTGCATTGATGAAAAATTTTGCTTTAGGAAAAATCGCTGTACGCTGCGAAAAGAAATTGTAGTGTGTTTAGTGATACTTTGAGTTGAATATTTTGCTGTGCAATCAGTAATTTTGATGGGAATTCGGAATCTTATTGCATAGAAAAAGGATATTTTTTGATTTGCGTTTAAATACTACCCAAAAAAGTATAATTAAAACACTCACAGTAAGCCCTTTCATTTGATATGTCACATGATATTGCTTGAAAAACTTTTTTTTTTTAATTTTCTAGTTTGACCCCCAAAAGTGACCCCCATACTAAAAAATTAAGGATTTACGTAATTGGCTCATAGAAGTCCATATGTGTACCAAATTTCAACAGAATCGGTCAAGTGGATCCGGAGAAAACTGGCTGTGACAGACGGACAGACAGGCACCCGACTGATCCCATAAGGGTTCCGTTTTTTTTTTTCGAAACCCTAAAAAACTAAAAAATGAAATTGTTTCAGAACCCTTTGCATGGAAGTCCGACTCGCACTTGGCCAGTTTTTCTTACTTAGAACATTTTATACCCGTGGTAACTTTTAAACGAAAGGTCAGGTTTAAATAATTTAAAGTGTAATTTACATTTACATAATCAACCTTAATTATCAAACCATTTTAATGGATATGGATTAATATCATGATATTAAAATCACCACTAAGTGCTCCATTGCGCCCAGCTTTATATATTAGTATAGATTTACCCTCCCGGCCTTTTCAGGGTTCCAAACAAAAAACGGAAGCCTTATAGGATCACTCGGGTGTCTGTCTGTCTGTCCGTCTGTCCGTCTGCCTGTCCGTCAGTCTGCCTGTCCGTCTGCCTGTCCGTCTGCCTGTCCGTCTGTCTGTCTGTATGTCCGTCTGTCTGTCCGCCCATCTGTCTGTCTGTCTGTCCGTCCGTCCTTCTGTCTGTCTGTCTGTCCGTCCGTCCGTCCGCCAGTTTGTCTATCTGTCTGTCCGTCCGTCTGTCTATCTGTCTGTCCGTCTGTCACAGCCAGTTTTCTCCTCCGGATCCACTGTACCGATTCTGTTGAAATTTGGTACACATATGGATTTCTATAGCCCAAACACGGACATGTTACGTAAATTATTAAAATTTTAGTATGGGGGTCACTTTTGGGGGTCATACTTGAAAATAAAAATAAAAGATTTTTTAACAATATCGTGTGACATATCAAATAAAAGGACTTACTGTGAGGGTTTTAATTATATTTTTTTCATAATTTTAAAATAAATGGTTTCGAAGTTATTCAAGAAATTAGACTAAAAATGACCATTTCCCCCCCCCCCCCCCCCGTATCTCCGATGCTACTGATTCTACAATTTTGAATCAAATGGAGATAATACATCTTTACCTATAGATTACAGGAAAACCTATAAGAAGTCTATAGTGTTAAAATAACATGTTAAAAAACATTGAATTCGTTCGGAACACTTTGCACGCGAGTCCGACTCGCACTTGGCTAGTTTTTTTAGTACTTCATTTATGTAGTACATTATTTTTATGTACCATCGACAAATAATGAATTTTATAGACAAAATTTTGCTACTTTGGGTTACATTATTGCAATTTTCTTAGACTTCTGTGACCCGAACACGGACGCGTTACGTAAATTATTAAATTTTTAGTATGGGGTTCACTTTCGGGGATCAAACTAGAAAATTAAAAAAAAAGTTTTTGGAACAACATCGTGTGACATCAAATGAAAGGGCTTACTGTGAGGGTCTTAGTCTAGGTCAAGATGGAATGACAGCTGACTTCTTGGTCACTTCACCCAAGCCTTCGCTTCGACATGTTTCAGAATCGACCGGACGATACATATCGAAGATATTTTCGGGCTGGAATTGTGAACGCTATAGATTCACAAGTACCAGGAGACCAGGAAAATGTCGAAGTTATTCAAGGGCTGTTAGTACAAACAGCAAATACTCACAAACTATCAGGTTACCACAATCATGGAGATGTATTTCCATGGATGAGAATATGAGACAATGTAGTTGCGCGCCAGGCATAAATACTATGCAGACGAAGTCGCGGGCAGAAGCTAGTTACCTAAATACCTACCCCCCCCCCCCCCTATTTTGATCTGATCACTGAGATGTACCTACCTATTCAATTCATACTTAAGTTCAATGCCAAGTGAATGCATGTGATCTATAAGATAAACATGCCTTCACTTTTAGTTATTTTATTTCTTCAATACGTACTTACCTAAATTTTTGAGAAAAATAAAATACGCTTTTAATAAAAATAGCCTGTGTTGTCCCCCTGCTGGGCAAAGGCCTCCTCCTAAATTTTCCAGCTAACAATCTGTTACCTTCTCCGGCACAAAACACACTATTTATGTTTTATTTTTTTAATTCTAGTTGGTTCCTGTTGCTAAAGTGGGGTTCTATTGTGACACCTAAACCAGGCTTATCACAATTATTTATTGACAGTAAAAGGGAGCATCAAAAGGTAAACATTTGTTGTAAAATTGTTAATTAAATCCTTCATGAAATAATTATAAATACTTATAACTTACTAGCTTCTGCCAGACGCTTCGTCCGCGTGATCCCTAGGGAATGTACTCCCGGGATACATATAGGCTATTTGCAGTGGCGTGCCTAGGGTTTCAAAATAAGGCAAGCCCAATAAAATTTTAACCGATTTCAAAAAAAGAAAGTTCAGTTTTCGACTGAGTATATAGGTACCTACGTATGTATCATCGCAATTTTCTCATAAACTACTGGTTAGGTACAATAAATTAAAAGTGAATTCATCCATCTTCTTCTTTCCTCTTCTTCAATTTCACTCTTGCTTGTCGTGCGGTGAATGAGTTAACCAAAGCACACTGAAGGCATGCTAGTGCTAGATTGAATATAATAAACATATCAGCAATTGCATACCTCCGGTGGCTTTGAAAAAAGCCGTTTGGTTTGCTTCATTGCTTGAGGGAACAAAGTTATGGTAAGTAGGTGCTTGCTTCGTAACAGGACTAACAGGTTACAGACAAATAAAAAAAACAAAGTTACAAAACGAAAGTTAAAAAATAGCTAGATAGAATGTAATAAGGAATTTAAATAAATTATTTATATTCTAATTGGAATCGTCTATCTTTCTTAAGAAATGATTTAATTACATCAGAGTAAAATGTTGGTGATCGTTTTAATTCTACCAACAACTGTTTTTCAATAGCTATCATTGATAATTCGGAAAGACGCTCTTGACCTTGTGTATTTCTCAGATAGGTATGGATACGTTTAAGAGACGAAAAAGCACGTTCCGCGGAAGAACTTGTAGCTGGAATAGTTACAACAAGATACGCTAATTTTAACAGCTCGGGAAAGGCATCTTCAAGGTTATTCTCATTAATGAAATCAATTAATTCGAAAACATTACGGTCTTTCAGATCAGGACTAGAATACAAGCAAATCAATTGGCTTTTTAATGTTTGTTTGTCGAAATAGTTTGCATAAATGTCAAATAATGATAACTGGCGTGATATAGATGTCTCAATTCGTTGTTTACCAAAATTACCGAAAGAAACCATTGCACACAGGTGTTTATGGGAATTTGCGTGCCTTTTAATGGCGCCAGATATGTTATTTAAATCATTATAACCAGATGTATTCCAAACGGAATCTTCATTCGAAAAAAATATGCAGCACCAACAATACAGCTTATTCGTGTGCGAACAGCCAACAATCCAACTAGTTTTATACACTGATCTATTAAATTTTCGTTTATGCGATTTACTAGTCTGAGAAATACACAGATTAGGCGTTGGTTTTAATGAAGAAATTAACTGTTTTTTCTGAGCAAAGCTTAAAGATTTTACCTTATCTTCGCCAATCAAAACTTGAACACATTTTAAATCCTCACAAGGTACAATTACCTCCATTGTTGTAGGTAAGTCACTAAAACAATTGTATCACTAAGAAAATCTAAGAAAACACACAAATAACTTTAACAACATAACTTTTCCACTCAAGCGAATGAAACTGAAGTTAGTTGCACTCGGGTGTCGGAAACTACTTACCAGAGTTGCAGTGTTGTCATTTAGGCAAAAAAAGTCCCCAGGTATATGAAAAATCCAGCTAGATGTCGCAATTTTTTTTATTTTTAAGATATTGCTTGAATATTTAATTTCGTTATTTTAAAAAGTCGCTAGTTTTTATTGTTGTTAAATCTTAAAAAAAGTCTCCAAACTCGTTAAAAATCTCCAAGATCTCACAACGTCGCTAAAACGGCAACACTGCAGAGTTGGCAAGGTGACAAGGTCGCGCATACGCGGGCAACTTCATGCGCATGCAGGGCTTAATTCTTTCATACTGATCGATTTGTAAACATCAAGGTGCATATTGTTAGCTTGCTTCAAATTCATGTTTTAATTTCAAATAAATATTGCTCATTTTTTAGATATATTTGCTTCATTCATTTAAAATAAGTTATGAATTCTACTAAAACTCGTTGATTATTACGGAAGTTTGGATTCAACTTTGATAAAATGTATTTTAATACCGAAGTATAATTAATATCCACTGTGGCAACACTGTCAAAGAAAATATGAATTAATATTGTAATAAACTTTTAAATGTATTTTGGTCATGGCAATTTAATGTATTATGTTTACTTTGGCAGCACTTCGAAATGACAGTTTGAACACGAGTCATTTCCGGGTGGGGCGAAAGTCATTTTTATAAATTGTAAAGGGAGTGCACGGCCAGTGATCACGGAGCCACGAAGCAAGTCGGTGGACATTGTAGACATATTTCGTGTGTATAATAAAGTTATTATATACTAAAAACGGTGTTTGAATGATTAAAAATAGAAGTGTTCAACAATATAGTTAGTGCAGCAAACTTATCTGGCCCGGTTATGGCGGTGCTATCGGTGAACAAAAATGATAGATCCTGTCAATTGTCACTGATTTCGCTGAAAGTCATACAAAGAGGTCGTATGTTGTTATGGCACATAGATTGCGTTCTGGTCATTTTCCATCCAGGAAATTTGGATACCTTATGAAAAAAGTCGATTCCCCTAATTGCCAAGTGTGTAACAAAGTCGAAGATGTCCAACATCTGCTGGTGGAATGTGAAAAGAACAAGAGAGAGAGGGAGATAGTGATGCGGGAGTTAAAAATTAATATGTATGATGTTGAGGCTTTCATTAGAATATAAGCTACACCTAATTCGGGAGACGCGAAATTGATCTATGAAATGGTTGCTGCATCACTAGCTTCCTCGCTTACGCAATAATATATAAGTTACGTGTAATAATTACTTAGATTAGGATATGATGAGGCTGACGTACCTTTATAAGGTAAAAGCCTCTAAATAAATAAAGAAAAAAATACCACCGGGTCAGATAAGTTTGCTGCACTATACAGTTTTGTCATACCATGCAAGCTTCAGATGTAGGTACTTAATATTCAACTGTTTACTAATCATAATCTTTTTTTAGGTTTTGAATAAATGCTTCGAAACAGGAATGAGCATAACCGCAAGACCGCAACTGTTTGATATGGATGGAGTGAACAGAAGAGCCCTATCAATTTTGGGTACTTCCAAAAGTCCAACCAATGAAGAAACCAATGAAATGGTGGCTATTTTCGATCCGCCTCATTTATTAAAATGTTTCAGAAACTTATTTCTTAAATATAATATGAATTGTATCACAAATATTACATCTGATAACACGAAAGACAAAGGTAATTATTGTTCATTATTAATAAGATGTGTAAATATAGATGATGTATGCCTGTACAACTAATGTTAAATTTACAGTATTCTAACCAGTGATGATATGACCTAAAGCTGTTTGGCCTTCTATTTAGCTATAATAAGTCGTTCTGTTTTGATCAATTGAACTTAAATTATACTGTGGAGTCATCTTCAAGTATATTATGCGTAAATAAAACTAAATCTTGTAACAAATTTTATTTATTACCAGGTGTTGCTAAGTGGAGTCTCATTCAAGCCTTTTACGACCTCGACAACATGAACCCCGTGTTTGCACCAGTGTTGAGAAACGACCATTTAAACCCTAACACTAAACAAAAAATGAAAGTTAATCTAGCAGCTCAAGTGTTGAGTCACTCAGTAGCAGCAGACATGTTTGCCAAAATATCACAAGGTATGTATATTTCTATTAAGGTTCTTCCGAACATCCGTAAAAAACGAAACTCTTAAAGGATCACTCGGGTGTCTGTCTGTCCATCTGCCTGTATATCCGTCCGTCTGTCACAGCCAGTTTTCTCCGGATCAACTGAACCGATTATGTTGAAATTTGGTATGGAGACTATATTTCTTGTCACCAAAATTTATATTTGTCATCAAGTTGTATCATCTAATAAATAGATCTATCGCCACGAAATATTTTCGTTCTCAGATAAACAAAAAGTGTTCCCAGGTATGAATTATCAAATTAATGTTGATATATGTGTAAAATAAGAGATGGATTACCAATAAAATTGTAGTGCATTAGATGAATATAAACTTCATTCTTATGATAGTAATTTTATTATTTAAATAATAGCTTTGTGCTCAGAATGGTAGATCTGTCACCAAATAAATCGAGTACCGATCCCTGACTGCGACTCCTTTTTATTTGTTATTTTGTCACCAATGCAGTAGTTACATTTTGTTTCGTTCAGTTATTAAATAATAGTATCGTTTTAATTCTACCAACAACTGTTTTTCAATAGCTATCATTGATAATTCGGAAAGACGCTCTTGACCTTGTGTATTTCTCAGATAGGTATGGATACGTTTAAGAGACGAAAAAGCACGTTCCGCGGAAGAACTTGTAGCTGGAATAGTTACAACAAGATACGCTAATTTTAACAGCTCGGGAAAGGCATCTTCAAGGTTATTCTCATTAATGAAATCAATTAATTCGAAAACATTACGGTCTTTCAGATCAGGACTAGAATACAAGCAAATCAATTGGCTTTTTAATGTTTGTTTGTCGAAATAGTTTGCATAAATGTCAAATAATGATAACTGGCGTGATATAGATGTCTCAATTCGTTGTTTACCAAAATTACCGAAAGAAACCATTGCACACAGGTGTTTATGGGAATTTGCGTGCCTTTTAATGGCGCCAGATATGTTATTTAAATCATTATAACCAGATGTATTCCAAACGGAATCTTCATTCGAAAAAAATATGCAGCACCAACAATACAGCTTATTCGTGTGCGAACAGCCAACAATCCAACTAGTTTTATACACTGATCTATTAAATTTTCGTTTATGCGATTTACTAGTCTGAGAAATACACAGATTAGGCGTTGGTTTTAATGAAGAAATTAACTGTTTTTTCTGAGCAAAGCTTAAAGATTTTACCTTATCTTCGCCAATCAAAACTTGAACACATTTTAAATCCTCACAAGGTACAATTACCTCCATTGTTGTAGGTAAGTCACTAAAACAATTGTATCACTAAGAAAATCTAAGAAAACACACAAATAACTTTAACAACATAACTTTTCCACTCAAGCGAATGAAACTGAAGTTAGTTGCACTCGGGTGTCGGAAACTACTTACCAGAGTTGCAGTGTTGTCATTTAGGCAAAAAAAGTCCCCAGGTATATGAAAAATCCAGCTAGATGTCGCAATTTTTTTTATTTTTAAGATATTGCTTGAATATTTAATTTCGTTATTTTAAAAAGTCGCTAGTTTTTATTGTTGTTAAATCTTAAAAAAAGTCTCCAAACTCGTTAAAAATCTCCAAGATCTCACAACGTCGCTAAAACGGCAACACTGCAGAGTTGGCAAGGTGACAAGGTCGCGCATACGCGGGCAACTTCATGCGCATGCAGGGCTTAATTCTTTCATACTGATCGATTTGTAGACGCAAAAGTTTCTGACTCGTTATATGGCACATCGCTATAAGTGCGAAAGTGACAGAGCTAGTATTTGAAAGCCCGGTAAAAGCCGGTACGTGTAAGCGAGATAGCTATATGTAGATTCTGCAAATGCGAAACTCTGCGCGCGAACAATCGCGATGTGTAGTGTGGCATAGGAAGATACTTTGTGTTATTTTGATAAGAATTAAGCGCGCGAACTTTTAAATAGTTTGGGTTTGATATTGATTCTCTATCGAGCATTTTAGTAAGGCATGCCGGGCTTTTGGGCTTGTATGAAGGCTCCGCCACTGGCTATTTGTTATTTCTACCTCTTTGCCAAAAATCATGAAGATCCTTTCAGGTGTTCTGATGTGAAAGATTAACAAACATTCATCCATCCATCCTCACAAACTTTCGCATTTATAATATTAGTAGGATGTAATTTTTATATTGTTAACTAATTTAGTTTTAATAGTATTATTTATCTTTATTTCAGTTACTTTCTCCGGCGGAGCCTAAAAAAATCCAGAAACTGAATTATACAGCCTTATATAAAAACTGTAAAAAACACATGAAAAGAGTCTGCTACTTGCGTAATAGAGTAAAACAAGTAAAACGAAAAGATTTGTTGAAGGCCTTGACTGAAAACGAATCGGTGCAATCTTTAATGACAAAATTAAGTCCTTCATTTGCATTGATGTTGCAATCGCAATTAAGAAATGTTAAAGGAAACACTAGCAGAAGGTGGATTTTGGAAGAAAAAAATATAGCATTAGGCTATGTAAAAGATGTGCCACTTGCTACCGGCTCCTTCAAAGACTCTGGTGTATTTCTGCACCAAACAGTTTAAAATCGCTGTTAAGCCAATTCAACCTAAATACAAGTATCAACAACAAAATTTTCGATGGCTTAAAGAAACACATTAAAAGACAAAATCCATTAGATAATGCTTATGTTCTTATGTTTGACGAGATGGCCATTAGGAAACACCTGTGGTATAACAGCAAACACGATAAAATTATGGGGTACCAGGACCATGGATTGCAAGAACCAACCCAACAAGAGGCCACATATGCTCTTGTGTTTATGGTAGCTGACATAAGAAAAAAAATGAAGCAACCTGTAGCATTTTATCTGTCAGGGTTCAATGTGACTTCAGATAGATTGGCAGTCCTAATAAAAGAGGTTTGTATATTTAATTTTTTTTTTTCTTTCTTAACGGCAACTGAGCCGGTTCCGACTATTCTGCCAGTGTCACGTCGTGACGGCAGCAACGAAGAGTCAGGAGGATATTTAGTTATTCTTAAAAATGCTTTACCTTTTTGTAAACATCAAGGTGCATATTGTTAGCTTGCTTCAAATTCATGTTTTAATTTCAAATAAATATTGCTCATTTTTTAGATATATTTGCTTCATTCATTTAAAATAAGTTATGAATTCTACTAAAACTCGTTGATTATTACGGAAGTTTGGATTCAACTTTGATAAAATGTATTTTAATACCGAAGTATAATTAATATCCACTGTGGCAACACTGTCAAAGAAAATATGAATTAATATTGTAATAAACTTTTAAATGTATTTTGGTCATGGCAATTTAATGTATTATGTTTACTTTGGCAGCACTTCGAAATGACAGTTTGAACACGAGTCATTTCCGGGTGGGGCGAAAGTCATTTTTATAAATTGTAAAGGGAGTGCACGGCCAGTGATCACGGAGCCACGAAGCAAGTCGGTGGACATTGTAGACATATTTCGTGTGTATAATAAAGTTATTATATACTAAAAACGGTGTTTGAATGATTAAAAATAGAAGTGTTCAACAATATAGTTAGTGCAGCAAACTTATCTGGCCCGGTTATGGCGGTGCTATCGGTGAACAAAAATGATAGATCCTGTCAATTGTCACTGATTTCGCTGAAAGTCATACAAAGAGGTCGTATGTTGTTATGGCACATAGATTGCGTTCTGGTCATTTTCCATCCAGGAAATTTGGATACCTTATGAAAAAAGTCGATTCCCCTAATTGCCAAGTGTGTAACAAAGTCGAAGATGTCCAACATCTGCTGGTGGAATGTGAAAAGAACAAGAGAGAGAGGGAGATAGTGATGCGGGAGTTAAAAATTAATATGTATGATGTTGAGGCTTTCATTAGAATATAAGCTACACCTAATTCGGGAGACGCGAAATTGATCTATGAAATGGTTGCTGCATCACTAGCTTCCTCGCTTACGCAATAATATATAAGTTACGTGTAATAATTACTTAGATTAGGATATGATGAGGCTGACGTACCTTTATAAGGTAAAAGCCTCTAAATAAATAAAGAAAAAAATACCACCGGGTCAGATAAGTTTGCTGCACTATACAGTTTTGTCATACCATGCAAGCTTCAGATGTAGGTACTTAATATTCAACTGTTTACTAATCATAATCTTTTTTTAGGTTTTGAATAAATGCTTCGAAACAGGAATGAGCATAACCGCAAGACCGCAACTGTTTGATATGGATGGAGTGAACAGAAGAGCCCTATCAATTTTGGGTACTTCCAAAAGTCCAACCAATGAAGAAACCAATGAAATGGTGGCTATTTTCGATCCGCCTCATTTATTAAAATGTTTCAGAAACTTATTTCTTAAATATAATATGAATTGTATCACAAATATTACATCTGATAACACGAAAGACAAAGGTAATTATTGTTCATTATTAATAAGATGTGTAAATATAGATGATGTATGCCTGTACAACTAATGTTAAATTTACAGTATTCTAACCAGTGATGATATGACCTAAAGCTGTTTGGCCTTCTATTTAGCTATAATAAGTCGTTCTGTTTTGATCAATTGAACTTAAATTATACTGTGGAGTCATCTTCAAGTATATTATGCGTAAATAAAACTAAATCTTGTAACAAATTTTATTTATTACCAGGTGTTGCTAAGTGGAGTCTCATTCAAGCCTTTTACGACCTCGACAACATGAACCCCGTGTTTGCACCAGTGTTGAGAAACGACCATTTAAACCCTAACACTAAACAAAAAATGAAAGTTAATCTAGCAGCTCAAGTGTTGAGTCACTCTGTAGCAGCAGACATGTTTGCCAAAATATCACAAGGTATGTATATTTCTATTAAGGTTCTTCCGAACATCCGTAAAAAACGAAACTCTTAAAGGATCACTCGGGTGTCTGTCTGTCCATCTGCCTGTATATCCGTCCGTCTGTCACAGCCAGTTTTCTCCGGATCAACTGAACCGATTATGTTGAAATTTGGTATGGAGACTATATTTCTTGTCACCAAAATTTATATTTGTCATCAAGTTGTATCATCTAATAAATAGATCTATCGCCACGAAATATTTTCGTTCTCAGATAAACAAAAAGTGTTCCCAGGTATGAATTATCAAATTAATGTTGATATATGTGTAAAATAAGAGATGGATTACCAATAAAATTGTAGTGCATTAGATGAATATAAACTTCATTCTTATGATAGTAATTTTATTATTTAAATAATAGCTTTGTGCTCAGAATGGTAGATCTGTCACCAAATAAATCGAGTACCGATCCCTGACTGCGACTCCTTTTTATTTGTTATTTTGTCACCAATGCAGTAGTTACATTTTGTTTCGTTCAGTTATTAAATAATAGTATCGTTTTAATTCTACCAACAACTGTTTTTCAATAGCTATCATTGATAATTCGGAAAGACGCTCTTGACCTTGTGTATTTCTCAGATAGGTATGGATACGTTTAAGAGACGAAAAAGCACGTTCCGCGGAAGAACTTGTAGCTGGAATAGTTACAACAAGATACGCTAATTTTAACAGCTCGGGAAAGGCATCTTCAAGGTTATTCTCATTAATGAAATCAATTAATTCGAAAACATTACGGTCTTTCAGATCAGGACTAGAATACAAGCAAATCAATTGGCTTTTTAATGTTTGTTTGTCGAAATAGTTTGCATAAATGTCAAATAATGATAACTGGCGTGATATAGATGTCTCAATTCGTTGTTTACCAAAATTACCGAAAGAAACCATTGCACACAGGTGTTTATGGGAATTTGCGTGCCTTTTAATGGCGCCAGATATGTTATTTAAATCATTATAACCAGATGTATTCCAAACGGAATCTTCATTCGAAAAAAATATGCAGCACCAACAATACAGCTTATTCGTGTGCGAACAGCCAACAATCCAACTAGTTTTATACACTGATCTATTAAATTTTCGTTTATGCGATTTACTAGTCTGAGAAATACACAGATTAGGCGTTGGTTTTAATGAAGAAATTAACTGTTTTTTCTGAGCAAAGCTTAAAGATTTTACCTTATCTTCGCCAATCAAAACTTGAACACATTTTAAATCCTCACAAGGTACAATTACCTCCATTGTTGTAGGTAAGTCACTAAAACAATTGTATCACTAAGAAAATCTAAGAAAACACACAAATAACTTTAACAACATAACTTTTCCACTCAAGCGAATGAAACTGAAGTTAGTTGCACTCGGGTGTCGGAAACTACTTACCAGAGTTGCAGTGTTGTCATTTAGGCAAAAAAAGTCCCCAGGTATATGAAAAATCCAGCTAGATGTCGCAATTTTTTTTATTTTTAAGATATTGCTTGAATATTTAATTTCGTTATTTTAAAAAGTCGCTAGTTTTTATTGTTGTTAAATCTTAAAAAAAGTCTCCAAACTCGTTAAAAATCTCCAAGATCTCACAACGTCGCTAAAACGGCAACACTGCAGAGTTGGCAAGGTGACAAGGTCGCGCATACGCGGGCAACTTCATGCGCATGCAGGGCTTAATTCTTTCATACTGATCGATTTGTAGACGCAAAAGTTTCTGACTCGTTATATGGCACATCGCTATAAGTGCGAAAGTGACAGAGCTAGTATTTGAAAGCCCGGTAAAAGCCGGTACGTGTAAGCGAGATAGCTATATGTAGATTCTGCAAATGCGAAACTCTGCGCGCGAACAATCGCGATGTGTAGTGTGGCATAGGAAGATACTTTGTGTTATTTTGATAAGAATTAAGCGCGCGAACTTTTAAATAGTTTGGGTTTGATATTGATTCTCTATCGAGCATTTTAGTAAGGCATGCCGGGCTTTTGGGCTTGTATGAAGGCTCCGCCACTGGCTATTTGTTATTTCTACCTCTGTGCCAAAAATCATGAAGATCCTTTCAGGTGTTCTGATGTGAAAGATTAACAAACATTCATCCATCCATCCTCACAAACTTTCGCATTTATAATATTAGTAGGATGTAATTTTTATATTGTTAACTAATTTAGTTTTAATAGTATTATTTATCTTTATTTCAGTTACTTTCTCCGGCGGAGCCTAAAAAAATCCAGAAACTGAATTATACAGCCTTATATAAAAACTGTAAAAAACACATGAAAAGAGTCTGCTACTTGCGTAATAGAGTAAAACAAGTAAAACGAAAAGATTTGTTGAAGGCCTTGACTGAAAACGAATCGGTGCAATCTTTAATGACAAAATTAAGTCCTTCATTTGCATTGATGTTGCAATCGCAATTAAGAAATGTTAAAGGAAACACTAGCAGAAGGTGGATTTTGGAAGAAAAAAATATAGCATTAGGCTATGTAAAAGATGTGCCACTTGCTACCGGCTCCTTCAAAGACTCTGGTGTATTTCTGCACCAAACAGTTTAAAATCGCTGTTAAGCCAATTCAACCTAAATACAAGTATCAACAACAAAATTTTCGATGGCTTAAAGAAACACATTAAAAGACAAAATCCATTAGATAATGCTTATGTTCTTATGTTTGACGAGATGGCCATTAGGAAACACCTGTGGTATAACAGCAAACACGATAAAATTATGGGGTACCAGGACCATGGATTGCAAGAACCAACCCAACAAGAGGCCACATATGCTCTTGTGTTTATGGTAGCTGACATAAGAAAAAAAATGAAGCAACCTGTAGCATTTTATCTGTCAGGGTTCAATGTGACTTCAGATAGATTGGCAGTCCTAATAAAAGAGGTTTGTATATTTAATTTTTTTTTTTCTTTCTTAACGGCAACTGAGCCGGTTCCGACTATTCTGCCAGTGTCACGTCGTGACGGCAGCAACGAAGAGTCAGGAGGATATTTAGTTATTCTTAAAAATGCTTTACCTTTTTGGAAACATCAAGGTGCATATTGTTAGCTTGCTTCAAATTCATGTTTTAATTTCAAATAAATATTGCTCATTTTTTAGATATATTTGCTTCATTCATTTAAAATAAGTTATGAATTCTACTAAAACTCGTTGATTATTACGGAAGTTTGGATTCAACTTTGATAAAATGTATTTTAATACCGAAGTATAATTAATATCCACTGTGGCAACACTGTCAAAGAAAATATGAATTAATCGTAGACAGAGAATGCAATAGACACCGGCAAAGCGTGTCGCAAAAAGAGACAAAAAAAAGAATACGTCACTAATGTAGGGTTACCGGGTGAGGAAAAATTTACCTCACAATTTATGAGAATTGGAATATGTACTCAAGAGAAAACCTGAAAAATACCACTGAAAAATCGATTATCATCGGTAGGGGTACACAAAGGCATGCGATGCGAAGAAGACATGCTGCCGAACTCAAATTAATTACGATGAGGGGTCCTACCCTCATCGTAATTAATTTGAGTTACGTGAGTGACGATGGATGATGATGATGTGGTTCTATAAATAACTGTAATTTCTGATGTGATAGTAGGTTCTGGCTTTGCGGGTAAATAAAAGAACATGTTTATTTTTAATTAGCTTTTATTGATTTTACACATTATTGTCCTTTAAATAAAACAAGCTTCGTATGAAGGTTTCTAATTTTTTGCTTGGGTTCAAATATTTTTGTTGCGTGATGTATACGCAGTTCAAAATAGTGCATGGCAATCGCCTTAATAAGTAAAACTTTGTGGTTGCCAATAAAAGGTTGACTTTCAAAATGATTATTTATAAATACATCCTGGCATCGTTTGAAAGTCGTTAAAATAAGTTTCGGCAAAAGATTTTTTTCTGTAAAGCATGTTATGCCTTTGTTTAAATGAATCTTAAATATTCTTTCTGCCAACGTACATACTTTTATAACATCGCGTGAAGGATAAATAAGGCCACCTTTATCTTTTTTAAATATAAGACCTAAATATTTGTCGCTGATGAGAGCTAGTAAACAATCTTCGCATTTTATTGCTTTTCTTAATTTCCTTACAACAAACCCACCGATGTATGAAATTATTTCTTCAGTATAGGTTGTTAATTTCGAGGGGTTAAAAATATAGTCATGGTCATCATTAACAAAGAAATTATTATTAGGTGGGAAATCTATAGTCGAGTCATCGACATCTTGAGCACAGTACATATTAATTTTATTTTCATATCGCACTTCTGTGTGTGTTAAAATTTTTATATCTTCTAGAGGTATACAGTTTCCTGACTCAATACCTTTTATTTCCCCGTGTATCACTAGTCTTTTGTAGGCACTTTGAAATTGAAAAGCTGTTGGATTGTTGTTAAAGCCGCCTTTCGATCGAATCGAGCTGAAGAAGCACTCCAGGTGATCTTGGCTAAGTTTGTATACAGGTAAAAATTTAAGTTTTCCTGTCACTATGATATCAGCATACATTTTTTTGAGACTCTGTATACATATCAAGAAACCAATGAATCCAACTTTCCTATTGGTTTGCAGTATTGGTTGCCCCTCTAGTTTCAACCCTCTGATGTAGGTATCTATCACATTGATAAACTCTAGTATGCTATCGCCATTTTTACTATTAATAGGTTTTTTAAAACCATACATATTAAGATTCCGACTATTAAAAATATCGAACAAGTCATTAATTTTCCTTATAAAATCAACAGTATCATCGGAACCCGAAAATTCTGGCAAATTCAATTGTTTGTCACAAAATTCTATCGCATCTGCCACGGAATTACTGAATGTTTGTGCCGCCAACTTAACTTTCATAATTTGTTTTGAAAAGTTGATATGCTGACTTTTAAGACGGTTAGCGAGATGGAGACCCTCCTTTTCTTGCAAATTATGAAGCAATTCGATATAATGCCATGAAATTTTGCCACCATGTAAATTTGTTAGTTCATTTTTCTGACCTAGTGTATTTCTCACAAGTTTTAGCATATGCGCTGGATCCGGAAAAATAACAACGTGTTGTTTTTCAGCAACAAAGTACGAAATCATATTTTCTAAGTCATCGAAATTGCAACCTAAACTTTTTGCCATCGAAAAGTTAGCCGGACAGCCATCAAAAGTTAGTGAGACTATATTAACACCACAATCTACTAACAAACACATACATTGTTTCATCAATGTTGCCTTCTGTTCGCCAGTACAACCATCGGTAAAAAAATAACCGATAGGCATTTTCCATCCACTATTTATAAATGTTACCATAAACACCAATGCCTCCCTAGCTTCAGCTACATTGTGACCATCCAAAGCTACCCCATAATTCACCAGACCTACACACTTTGTTCCGTCCCACTGGACGTGCTTCCTTATAGCCATCTCATCCATACTTACTGCACAATACAGTTCGCATTTTTTGTTCTTTGCCACCAATTTAATGCATTCTAAAGATTCTTTTGTAAACCCTGGGTTTGCATCCACACTTTTGTACCACGACGTAAGTGTGGATGGATGAGGCAGACAAGTATTAAATTGTTGTCGTACGTATTTGTAAGCCCGAGGACTTATAAATTGTAAGCAAAGAGCGAATTTGCGTAACGATGGTGAATATTTTCTACCACTGGCAGCGGGGTTCAACATTTTTTTTAAGAAGTCTCTATTGGCAGGGTCAACAGATTCCAATAAATCCCCATCTTCTTCACTTATCAAATTCTTTGTTTTAAGTTCTGCAATAACATTTTCTAGTTTAGCTACTTTTTTCGTTAGACGTCTACTTTTTTCTCGAAGGGCCTTTAATTTTTTCAGTCTTTCGGATGAAAGTTTTTCTGAGTTTTTCCATTTTTTTCGCAACGTTCGAGGAGTGTAGTCTGGAGTTTTGTCCTAAAATCCATAAAACCGTTTAATAACCATAATTTTGTTACAGACACAATATTTTTTGGTTATAATACTTACTATTGGAGGTTGTTGAGACATTGGAGGGTTTATTTCAACTGGCTTTTGATAACTACTCGACGGCAGTACGTCAACAGCACTATCAATCTGAAATCATGCGATTTGTATGTATAATCTGCCACACTTTTGGTTTCATAACATGAAATAACATCCCTCGATCAAACTGCTTGATAATGAATGAGGTAATTTATCTTAATACTGTAGAATATAAATCAAAATACTGTATTATTCGGGAGAAAATTATTTTTTTTTATTTAATACTAGCTTCTGCCAGTGGCTTCGCCCGCGTGAAAACTGCTTTCTTATCCCAAGGGAAATAAAATTGAAACGGGATCAAAAGAAGCATATGTACTATTCCAGACTATAATCTATATCTGTGCAAAATTCATCCACATCTATTCAGACGTTCTTGTGTGACTGAGTAGCAAACATCTATCCAAACTTTCACATTTATAATATTAGTAAAATAAGATAGTGTACTTACATGAATGTTTAAATTATCTTCAGTCTCCATAATTGTTTCTTCATGTAAACTGAAGGAGGAACATGATGGATTACAGGCCTTTGTGTCCATGTTTAAATTATTTTCTGTTTCCATAAATGTTTCTTCATTTAAACTGAAGGAGGAAGTTGACGGATTACAGGCCATTGTTTCCTAAAAAAAAAATTGGTCAGTTGGATGTCTTAGGGGATACAAAAAGGTACATAGGAAGATGATGTTTACAGAAAAAAGTATTTTAAATTCTTGGTATTTTGAAGAGTCTAAGAGAAGCCAGTCTCAATTATATATTGCAACAGGTATTATTGTACTAAATATTTTTAAAATCTTATAAAACGTGGATCGAAGCTTAATATGTTACTAGCTGAATATTTACCAGAACAGGTACAGCATTAGGGTAGAGCAGTGTAAGTTTTTTCTTTTTGATTAACATTTTATTCTCAAAATGTCTGCTACATATTTTTGATGACGGTTTTGGTGTCCAATCTGTTCGTCCTGTAGCTACAATCCAATTCCGACGTAAATGATCAGGTTCAGGAAAACTGCAACAAGTCGTTAAATATTTCAGATATTTTAATTAATACACACTGCAGAAGTCATATTACATTTTCCCATAATTGTGGGTACTAATTTTTAGAAAAGTTGGCAACAGCAACGTTTTTAGGTTAGAATTTATAATAGTCATTTTTGTGCTTATTTACGATGAATTTACGTCCAGCGGACATAACACACAATATATGAACATAATAAAATGTAACTGAATGCCTAGTAACTTATAAAGAGTGGCATACTTACGAATGAAAAGACAATCCTGGTATTTTCGTTCCGCTATCACTTTTGCACCCTTTAACGCTACACCGCACCATATTTAAAAAAAAAAAGGTTGAAATAGTAAGTCTAAATTGTTCAAAACAAAATATAACATGAATTACTTATCATAAAACACGTAAAAACTGTATTTATAGAAAGATGATAGCTAGCTGCACGTCAGCTGTCAAACTTTGTTTAGCAAACTAGTGTGCCTAACCCTGAAAAACGTGGCACGCCCAATGAAACAAAAAATTTCATCGTTCTGTTTCATTTCTTTAGATGACATCTGCATAAGTTGCTCTTTTTCTTGTGTGAATGCGACATAAGATATCACTTTGTCTATAGCATTCTCTGTCTACGGAATTAATATTGTAATAAACTTTTAAATGTATTTTGGTCATGGCAATTTAATGTATTATGTTTACTTTGGCAGCACTTCGAAATGACAGTTTGAACACGAGTCATTTCCGGGTGGGGCGAAAGTCATTTTTATAAATTGTAAAGGGAGTGCACGGCCAGTGATCACGGAGCCACGAAGCAAGTCGGTGGACATTGTAGACATATTTCGTGTGTATAATAAAGTTATTATATACTAAAAACGGTGTTTGAATGATTAAAAATAGAAGTGTTCAACAATATAGTTAGTGCAGCAAACTTATCTGGCCCGGTTATGGCGGTGCTATCGGTGAACAAAAATGATAGATCCTGTCAATTGTCACTGATTTCGCTGAAAGTCATACAAAGAGGTCGTATGTTGTTATGGCACATAGATTGCGTTCTGGTCATTTTCCATCCAGGAAATTTGGATACCTTATGAAAAAAGTCGATTCCCCTAATTGCCAAGTGTGTAACAAAGTCGAAGATGTCCAACATCTGCTGGTGGAATGTGAAAAGAACAAGAGAGAGAGGGAGATAGTGATGCGGGAGTTAAAAATTAATATGTATGATGTTGAGGCTTTCATTAGAATATAAGCTACACCTAATTCGGGAGACGCGAAATTGATCTATGAAATGGTTGCTGCATCACTAGCTTCCTCGCTTACGCAATAATATATAAGTTACGTGTAATAATTACTTAGATTAGGATATGATGAGGCTGACGTACCTTTATAAGGTAAAAGCCTCTAAATAAATAAAGAAAAAAATACCACCGGGTCAGATAAGTTTGCTGCACTATACAGTTTTGTCATACCATGCAAGCTTCAGATGTAGGTACTTAATATTCAACTGTTTACTAATCATAATCTTTTTTTAGGTTTTGAATAAATGCTTCGAAACAGGAATGAGCATAACCGCAAGACCGCAACTGTTTGATATGGATGGAGTGAACAGAAGAGCCCTATCAATTTTGGGTACTTCCAAAAGTCCAACCAATGAAGAAACCAATGAAATGGTGGCTATTTTCGATCCGCCTCATTTATTAAAATGTTTCAGAAACTTATTTCTTAAATATAATATGAATTGTATCACAAATATTACATCTGATAACACGAAAGACAAAGGTAATTATTGTTCATTATTAATAAGATGTGTAAATATAGATGATGTATGCCTGTACAACTAATGTTAAATTTACAGTATTCTAACCAGTGATGATATGACCTAAAGCTGTTTGGCCTTCTATTTAGCTATAATAAGTCGTTCTGTTTTGATCAATTGAACTTAAATTATACTGTGGAGTCATCTTCAAGTATATTATGCGTAAATAAAACTAAATCTTGTAACAAATTTTATTTATTACCAGGTGTTGCTAAGTGGAGTCTCATTCAAGCCTTTTACGACCTCGACAACATGAACCCCGTGTTTGCACCAGTGTTGAGAAACGACCATTTAAACCCTAACACTAAACAAAAAATGAAAGTTAATCTAGCAGCTCAAGTGTTGAGTCACTCTGTAGCAGCAGACATGTTTGCCAAAATATCACAAGGTATGTATATTTCTATTAAGGTTCTTCCGAACATCCGTAAAAAACGAAACTCTTAAAGGATCACTCGGGTGTCTGTCTGTCCATCTGCCTGTATATCCGTCCGTCTGTCACAGCCAGTTTTCTCCGGATCAACTGAACCGATTATGTTGAAATTTGGTATGGAGACTATATTTCTTGTCACCAAAATTTATATTTGTCATCAAGTTGTATCATCTAATAAATAGATCTATCGCCACGAAATATTTTCGTTCTCAGATAAACAAAAAGTGTTCCCAGGTATGAATTATCAAATTAATGTTGATATATGTGTAAAATAAGAGATGGATTACCAATAAAATTGTAGTGCATTAGATGAATATAAACTTCATTCTTATGATAGTAATTTTATTATTTAAATAATAGCTTTGTGCTCAGAATGGTAGATCTGTCACCAAATAAATCGAGTACCGATCCCTGACTGCGACTCCTTTTTATTTGTTATTTTGTCACCAATGCAGTAGTTACATTTTGTTTCGTTCAGTTATTAAATAATAGTATTCGTTACCAATTAAATACATCAATTTATAATTTTAATGAAAATTTGTTCAAAGGCGGAGACAAATTGGCGACAAATTGACGACAAATTGACGCTTTGCCTCAACGATGGGTCGTAGTTAACTAGGTAGGTAGTACCCCTCTTGGCATAAAATTTGAAGGCATAATAATACTGCTGCAAGATAATGCTTTGGCATTATGCAAAGGTTAGCATAACTATCATTTAGTCTAATATGTTTTGGCATCAGTCGGAGTTATGTAAGAGCGAGCTCTGGACTTGGGGCACCCCGACTCGGACAGGTTAGGTTAGAAGGGGATGGCGGGGTCGAGTGAGCGAGCGAAGCGAGCGAATAGACCCCGCCATCTCCTTCGTGGTTATTATTTTATAAACTTTTTTTTTGGAATTTTATGAAATTTTCTAGTGATATAATATATTATTGGTGATCTCTTTAAATTAGTTTGCTTAAATACTTATTAGGACAAACCTATTATAATACATACAAAAATATTTATTTGGTACTAGACCCTATATCTCCATGATTTTAGGTGATTTATTGTGGAATTGATTTTATATTGTTTGGTGACTACATTTTGGTGACAAATCTACTATTTTGCGGGCAAACCCTATTATTTAAGAAACACAAAACTAATTAAATTGGTGATAGCTTAAATGATACCCATTTGGTATTCATATGGACTTCTGTGTTTGAAACACAGACGCTTTACGTATATAATACATTTTTAGTATGGGGGTCACTTTTGGGGGTTAAACTAGAACATTACGACTAGTTGTGAGGGGTTTTTATTATATGTTGTTTTCATAATTTTAAAATAAACAGCTTTGAAGTTATTCAAGAAATTGGACCAAAAATGACCGTGAAGCTAAGGGCCTTAGCTCCGAAACTACTGAGTCTAAATTGCAGGAAAACCTATAAGTCTGTCCGACTCATAAGGGCCAGTTTTTTTTTATATAGGTTTGACTGAAGTCCTTGTCCCTACTAAAACCCACGTAGGATGCGAAAAAACATTGAGCAATGGTCAAGATGCAGTACATTTCATTTAATTCGTACCATAAAATACAGATGTTCAAGTATAGTAGTATAATTTTCTTTTTTTTTAATTTTCAGGAGAATTGTCTGCAGATGCAACGACAACCTCCGAAGTGATATCAAACATGGACAAATTATTTGACGCCATAAATAGCGATACGGCTGATCTCCGAAGAGGTAAACCGCACTCCACAAATATGACGGCAACACCTCACATAAAACATTTTGAGGAAACGAAATCGTTCTTTGAAAAATTAGAGTTTGTAGGGTGCCGTAGCTCATCGCCTTCGAAGTATGGCTAGATATGGACCTTGAATGGCATTGTAAAAATATTTCATGCGCTGAAAAAAAAAACGCTGTGTTAGATCACTGGCAACTCGACGTCTCCAGCAGGATCCATTGGAGAATTTGTTTGGCGCTATTCGTGCAAATTGTGGTGCAAATTCTAACCCGACTTCTTCACAATTTATTGATGGGCTGAAAACTACCATAATTTCAAATCTGGCCCATATAACATCAAAAAATAATTGTGAAGAAGACAATTATTTCAAATTTTAAAGACCTATTTTCCGCACCACACACCACAAGCCAAGAAAATAGGGAAGATCCACATATATCCGACATGCTTGCTTCAATGGACAACACATTTGAAGCAAGTTTGTCGGACTCTGCGGAAACGCAAGCTTGTATGCACAAGCTTGTGTTTCCACAGTGACCCACATACATATGCATGTATGTGGGTTTATCCTTAAAAATCTTAGTTACTTGTGGTGATTGTGAAAAAATACTTAAAGCCACGAACATAGAAAATGTACATTCCTTCTTAGAATTTAAAGAGTATGAAGACATCAAAAAGAGATTAGTTTACGCGTCTAAAAATTGATTGATGTGCGTTGAACAATGCGCCAAAATTTGTAACTGTTTCTTCTTGATGTCATCATCAAAGCCAGATTTAAAAGAAAACAAAATACAAAAAATGTATAATGAAGTAAATTTTAGTTTTTTAGCTAACTGTGAGACACATGCTCAAAAAAAAAAAAAAGTTTATAAGTGTTTTTCACATGTGTCAAAAGATTTTGCACCTTACAAAACCGAAAATATGTAGAGGCCGCCAGTAACCGGTCTTTAATAAAGAAGATAGACATATTAAAACATAAGTGAGTTTCGCTTATGTTCTAAAATGTAAAGTACTGTGTGTGGGGTGGGCGAACGTAAGTGAACTGTTAATAAAATTAAGGAAATTACGAACATAACTAAATATTTTTAGAAACAAGACATTTTAAAAGACATGAGTTTCACTTATGTTCTAAAATGTCTAGTTTATTATTAATTTATTTACGTTATTTCTTTAATTTATTAAATTAATTAACAGTTTACTTACCTACCTTCGTCAACTCCACACACTGCTTACTTATTTGTGGATAGATTACTTGTCTTTTTAGACCTTTTTTGTTTATCTAAGTTAACGCAATTTTGTCCATGAATGCATTAAAATGTTTTACAGTATTTGTGTAAAATTGTTATTCAATATTTGTGTAAATAATCAGGAAATCTAATATATAAAAATCTCGTGTCACAGTGTTTGTTATCTCTCCTCTGTAACGGCTTGACCGATTCTTATGAAAATTTTTGTGTGTATTTGGTAGGTCTGAGAATAGGTAGTAGGCTATTCCTTTTTTATTTATATGGCAAAACAACGTTCGCTGGATCAGCTAGATTTAGATAATGTGCAGATTTGTTACTGTTAATAAATATCGATAATTCCACTGTTTTTGTTATTTTTATAACCCATTTACTCTAACATGAAGGTTTATTTTTGGAAACTAGAAACGAATCTGCAATAATACTAAGGAAAAGTAGCGCATGCTACTTTTCCGCAGTAGTACTATTGCAGATTCGTTTCTTGTTTCCAATTAAAAACATTTTTTTAAACCTAATCAGAAATAGCATTCAAATCTTACCGCTTTGAATAGTTTGGTGGGATACAGCTAGATGGCAGTACAATCGAATTCTGTCTCACATTTTTTTGTATGGAGTTGACATTCTTCCGCTAGGTAATATGTGTTCTGTGGTCATGTTTCTGGTCTCCTGGTACATAATGAATCTTTAGCGCTCATAATTCCTGACCGGGAAAAAAATCCACATTAATATGTTGTTTTGGTAATTTTGAATCCTTACCGCTCATATATCTAGCGTGGAAATATTTTGTTATGTTGATGGCCTCCTGGTACTTATGAATCTTTAGCATTCACAATCCTAGCCCCAAAAATACTTCGACATGTTTCTAGTCTCCTGGTACTTTTGATTTCTAGCCGGTTACAATTCCAGTGCCGGAAATAATTTGACAGGTTTATGGTCTCCTGGTACTTGTGAATCTTTAGCGCTCATTATTCCAGCCCCGAAAATACTACTAAATGTATCTGATCACCTGGTGCTTTAGAATCCTAACTGCTCACAATTCCAACCCTGGAAATACTTCGTCATGTTTCTGGTCTCCTGGTACATAATGAATCTTTAGCGCTCATAATTCCTGGCCGGGAAAAAAATCCACATTAATCTGTTGTTTTGGTAATTGTGAATCCTTACCGCTCATATATCTAGCATGGAAATATTTTGATATGTTGCTGGCCTCCTGGTACTTATGAATCATTAGCATTCACAATCATTGCCCGAAAATACTCCGACATGTTTCTAGTCTCCTGGTACTTTTGAATTCTAGCCGGTTACGATTCCAGTGCCGGAAATAATTTGACAGGTTTATGGTCTCCTGGTACTTGTGAATCTTTAGCGCTCATAATTTTGGCCAAAGAAATACTAATAGTTCTTCAACATGTTTCAAGTCTCCTGTCACATGTGAATCTATAGCGTTCACAATTCCAGCCCGGAAAAACTTCAAAATACATTTACAAATACAAAAATATTCGAGCCCAAAAATACAATAACATCGTTCTGTTCTCCTGGTACTTGTGAATCTTTAGTGCTTCCAATTTCAGCCCCGGAAATATTACGACATGTTTCTGTTCTCCTGGTACTTGTGAATCTGAAGTACTAAGGTAGCAGAAGCACTGGGTTTCCACTTCCTCCTCAGTCTCCATTAAACCATGCCTTTTACCGGGATAAAATGTAGCCTATGTTTGATTCCAGGATGTGGACTTGGAAGCGAGCTCGGAAACTTACCCTGATACGACCTGAGAAAAAACGAACGAGAAGTCCCGAATAGCGCGACTCGGGGTTCCGTCGGCTTACCTTCCTCACGACCTAAACTTATATCTAACCTAGGATGGCGTTGTTCAATGATAACGCTACCCGTGCAATTAAACGGCTAATTCAACCTTTCAGCAGGAACATAGTTTCTACACATATACAATTTAATATTTCTGCAGTAGGTACTTGATTCCTGCCCATAATGATATAATAGTAGTAGCGTCTAGTCGTAGAAAAAGTTTGAGTATGGCTGCACTAGACTGATGAAACTTTGTTTTCTTATTGTTAAGGTCGACTCCTTTCTACGCCTAGAATACGATGACGTTGACGCCCATTCATAATTACACATTAAAACTTTTTCATGGTTCTTCATAAACTCTGCCAAAGACCGCGCTCCTTCAAATCATTACTGTCAAGAGCTTTCATAACACGAATTGAATATGTTTTTTAAATATTTACAAGAGTATTGGAAAAATCCTTACGAGTCGAATTGTGTGCGTTAGGAAATGTTCCCGGTGTACGTGCCACTGCTGGTCATGTCTGCGGTGTCAGCCGCTTCTGTGGTGTACCTTTATTGCAAGAACAGGGGCAAGAGCCGACAAGGCTACATGGATGTACAGGAGAAGCCCTCGGATGGTGAATGAACTGCTAAGTGTTTATGTTATATGTTTTATTTAGTTGTAATTAATTATACGCGTTTATTTTCTTATTTTGGAGCTTTGATTGCTGTTAAAAATGGGCTGGTTATGATCTGAAACTGATTTCTGTACGTTATTGTTGTAGTCGTATTTTATTCACAAGTGGTTTCTGCCAGCGGCTGCGCCCGCATGAATTGTGAATATCCCAAAGGAACGTACTTCTGAAATATAATAGAGCCTATGTGCTGTTACAAACATTATTCACTTATGTATCCATCTCTGTGCCAAATTTCATCCAGACCCGTTCAGCCATTCCGGCGTGAATGAAACAAACATCCATCCATCCATCAAAGCATCCGCATTTATAATACTAGTAAGATAAAAACAGATTATACTACCTTGTTCATCAGGGTGAAAAAAGTTTGGAGGAAACATTCATTTCTATGAATGTTTCCTCCAAATAGTAGAGAGCCAAAATAGTATGTCCAAATCAAATTCAGACATGTGTGATTAGAATGACGTTATCTGTGTGCAGATTTATGCTTCCCATGCTCCTGACTTATTGGCCTCAGCCGCACCGCCAGTCCACACACAACAGTGGTGGCCGGGAGTAATAGACAAATAAATAAAATACATAATTTTGTAACATTATTTATTAAAATATATTCTACTAAAATTCATAACATAGTATGTACATTTTCAACAGTACACCTCAATAGGACAATAAGGCACCTATTTCTTAACTTACATAACATAAAATCTACGACTTTTAAACCCATAAAATAATTCATGACAATAATTCATACGCAAGAGTAACTTTCACCACATAACGGTACACCAATCGAGTAACAGGGAAATATAACATACCTACTTTGAGCATTTATTAACAAATGGTTCATCTACAATAAAATGTGTCCACACAATATAATATGTGGACACATTACAAAAATCACTTCTCTAACTTGTATAGATATAATTCTATTTAAATATAATCGAGATAAAATGCCTATAAATCATATCTTCTTTCAATAACGATTTCTTATAATACCATCACCTACTTGTTACTGTCGTGGTAACTTACATATTCCAAATACTAGAGCGGAATACATGTGCTTAACAATTTTGACTTGACACCAAATAAATTAAGATACGATCTAGTAATATTAAATAGTACAAAAATCCAACAAGTGTAGGCATGTATGTAAATAATTTTATTAACTTTGCTACAAAGTTACACAGCCGAACGGATGTACATCACTTGTAGAATCCAACACCTACTCTTAAAGTAATAAAATGTTTATATAAAAATTGGCAAACGCTCTTCCTACACCTACACACAAAAACAATTATATAAAATACAGGCACAAAATTAAGTCTAAAGATTTGGATATAAATATTTCACATAAACTGTTTGATCTTTAATAAAAGTTACATAATGTTCTCATTTTATACATTTTACATAATATACGAATATAATATCTATGGCTACATTTTCTCTTATACAAATCATTGCATTTCCCACAATTTACTTATCTTTAAAGCTGCAATTTTAACTCTGCCCAATATAGCGATATGCTTCATTCTTTTGATACGAATTCGTATTTACAAATTAGTTAATTTAGGCACTTTTCTTAATCTAATTTACGAAAAAGTAAGATGATTATTACTTTAAAAAGTCCACATTAGAAATGACCAACAACTTTGGTTGCTGGGAATATCTATGAAAATTCTATAAATTATTTTTCACTGAAATATTCACCAGGTTTGATAAATAATTATAATAAAATAGTCATGCATAACGGTACAAACATATATCTCAAGATATTTCATTCCAGTAGTGCTATTCTGTAACAACATTTTCGTGACAGCGGAATCCGAGGTGAGGTATCACATTCGTATTAATATAAAACTCATATTGTGCGTGATAAAGCTCACTTAGTGAGCTTTGTCACTCAAGTGAAGCACGATATCGAAATAGTTATTTACAGAATAGCACTGCTGTATCGGATATAACCATTGAAATGCATAACGCGAAGCACTCTCGACTCTTATTCGCCATTTTCCGGGAATTACCTAAGGATGTTTTCATTCTCACTAAAACATATTGCGTGCGTGACAGCGAAGTTTTAGATTTTATAACAAGGTAATGTCGGCAGTCTTCAGCATTGTCGAATCGTGTTCAGGGCTCCTGGTCAAAGAATAATGATCATTATCGACATGATTTATTACCTTAGCCCAAAATTAGAAACTAATGACCACCGAAACCGAACCACCACGATTTACATTAAGCTAGGTTTAGATCACTGTGTCAGAGAAAATGTGTTTAGGGTGACCTACGTCATCAACGAGATTTGTAGCCAACCACGACACAACACGACACAGTAATGTGGCCCGAGCTTTTGACACGTTAGTTATGATTGTAATCTAAGTTAGTATTTTAATAATTAGCCCTTACGCTTGTATAAAGAGAGCACAATTTGCAATGACTTTGTACGTCTTTGGTTCTCGTAGCTATTATAAGTTATATAAGTTACATTTTGTTTAAAATTGCGCAATTCGAAATTAAACATAATCGATGTAACTACGAAATCTCACACATGCATGCAAAGTATTGCTCTGTTTGTAGTACCTTGTAGAAATTATTGTAGCTAACAAATATCGCTGCTTATAAGGGAACTATCTATATATCAAAATAACAATTTGAATATAGCTAGGGTTCATGGCATTTAGGAGACTAATCTATTTATATAATGAGATCTATTATTAGCAATGCGAAACTTGAATTTCATGATTTCCTCGGGAAGGCAAAAAGGTATTCATCAAACTAAGACTTACAAAACATTTTAAAAACTACATTGGATTGCATAAAGGCAGTACACCGTCTTATCCCTGTTTTTTTTTTTCAGTATGATTTGCACGGAACATTACAAAATACTAATTTTAGGGCTCGATTATAAATTGATTATAATTTTCAGAAATTATTATTTTTGATATCGAGCGTAGCTCAGAAACCTGAAACGTTGTTTCTAGGCGTCTCGTACAAAACATTATAAGGGAGAAAGCAAACGATTGTATAAAATCGGAGAAAACAGACACTCAATACTTGAACGAAGAGGTGTGACAAAAATCAGTCATCGTCTCACAAAAATCAGTCACCGACATAAATCGATCGTATGCTTTCTCGACTAAACGTTCATACCTCCAGACTCGCGGCACGAAAACTAAGTTAATAGTGTTAATACGAAGGCGACAAACTTCACATTTATTTATTATATGCTTTATGGTGCACCTCATAACAAGCACAGGAAAAGCACGTTCATATTTCTCGCGGCTTCACGAGTCTGGAGACAGTATAATAGAATAGCAGTTACAAGATAAAGGCACTAAGTAATCGATGGTGTAGAAGAGTTAGCTCACATATTGGGCTCCTGCTTGAAGGGCATGGGCTCCAGGAAGCTGGGCTCGGGCAGCGCCAGCGCGCCCACGAGCGGCGGCGACGGCGCGCCGGACATGGGCGACGCGTCCGCGCCTGCGTCACGCCCCGGCTCCTCTATGGCCGCTTCTGTAGACGCCCCTGCGCGAGACTTTAGTTGAAGTTGCGAATGTACAGGGAAATTGGGCTTTGTGGGAGGTTTAAAATTATAAGATGTTTGTTCGTCGAGGCAGATTCTGCAGTGTGTATATTATAGGCCAATTTTGAATTGTAATGGTAGACTTTAGGTGATGGCTATCCGGAGTCTTTATCTCTACCACATCATTGACAGAAAAATTTAAACTGATTCTATTGTTTATTTTATTTATCTGGCAAAAACTGCTGATGCGAACACTAAAACAGACGATTGGAAATTTAAACCTCAAAAAATGAGTTCCAAACCACGTCTTGCCATAGAGGGGACTTAGAGTATTATATTTTGGCATTCCGTCAATCGCATTCGCTAATAAAATGACACTGTCGACCCTCTGAACGATCGATATCTTCAATTGAACACAATCTAACTACATTGGGTAAAAAGGAACTAGATGACATGGTGACCGACCTCCAAGCAGCATCTCCTGCAGCAGACTGTCCACATGCGCCACTCCGAACAGCTTGGCGAACTGGATCTGCTCGATCATCTGCCACGTGATGCTCTGCAGCGGCGGCAGGCACAGCAGCAGCTCGCCGAAGCGCCCGCGGCCGTCGTACTGGCGGTCGCTGATGTAGTCCTCCAGATTGATCTGGATTTGGTAGCGGAGTTGTTTGATTTTTTGCGGCTGAGAGAGGCCTTTCGCGTCTGGAAGGAATGGAATTTTTCTATTAATATTTTGTTATATCAGCCAGGTCAGGTCAGTACGCCAAAATACCTACGAGGCGGCTTGCGCACTGGCCGGATCATCGCCGTGGGACCTGGAAGCGAGAGCCCTCGCATGGTGCTGCAGTACATCGGTGGCGTGTGGAGGCGCGGACGAGGGGGAGGTAGTGGTGCAGCGACAGATCATGCTGCGCCCGTCCGATCTCCGTGACCCTGGGGTCAGGACGGAGGGACGTCCGCCGCCCCCATCATATAAGAGGTCGTGTTGTTCCACAGGCCCTCTTAAACGTCGCGGAGGGAGTAAACCCCTCACTCCCGTAGCCTGATCAGACGCGGCTTGTAGAGGCGGGCGGCACCAGTCGGGGGTTGCGTTGAAGATTGCTTTAATACTCCCGTAGCCCCAGGTGCAAGTGTGCGAGGGAACACGAGGTGGATTTCGTCAGTAGAAGTCTGACAGACCCTGATCCCCCCCAAGGCGGAGGACATCCTTGAGAATTTCTACTATGTCACCATGAAAAAAGTAAGTCAAAAGTAAATCTTAGTTCATGTTGTTTCTGTTGTGTTTAAAACTAGTTTTAGGTTGCACACTGCAAGCACTCTAATAATGAGTGCTGTTTGCTCTCAACGCTTAGAATAAATCCTTGGATCTATAATCTTGAAGATTAAAAGAGGTTTCATCTCTGATGTTTACACGAATAAGGAAGATTATTTCGAAATTTAACCTAAAAGGGGTGAAAATCCGTATAATCTTTGCCACCCCTTATGTGGCAAAGATTATACGGATCACGCCACGCGGGCCAAACTGCAGGCAGAAACCATATAGTTGCAAAAACAACCCGCCCGAGCCCACACGAGGACGCGTTTGATATGTCCGTCGATGTTTGTACATTTTTGCACCCTATGTCACTAACTAGAAAGTGTCAATTACTAAATTCAATGTCATCACATTTTAAGTTTAGGTGCAGTGTACTCACTAGGGTCGAAGAACACGATGGCCTTGAGGCAGGCGAACTCGGTGTCATCGATGTCGATCTCCCGCAGCGGCTTCACGATCTCGTCCATGACGCGCATGCCGATCATGCTGATGTCTATGTCCATGCGCCCGTCTGCGGGTTGAGAAATAATAATAATATGGTTTATTTTAAAAAAGGCACATAATTATGAAGTAGGGAAGGCTATGAGAAATTTTGTATTGAACTAGCATTGGTAGCCATCGTACACGTACAACTTTTTACACAAAATACGAAATTCCATTTCGTGAAGTAAGAATTGCGACAATCTTTGTGTTTGACAGTGGCCTGATTCTTTACTAAAAACGTATTTTTTTTTTAAATAATTCTTGTATGATTTACAATCCACACGTGTCCCATGGAGGGAATATTGAATGGGGTTAATATTGGGCACTAATTTTCAAAATCCCTGCTCTGGTTTATTGATATACCGTTCTTAAGGGTCTAATTTAGGAAAACATTTTTTGTAAGCTCTTATAATTAATTTTTCCCGACTTCAGTATAGCCAAAAGGAAGTGTTATGGTTTTTTATTTATGTACAAGTAAGGTAGGTATCTAGTACATACCTATGTTGTGCTTGGCGATGATACAGTTGTTGCCGAGCAGCAGGATGTCGTTGAGGTGCAGCGAGCGGCGCGCGCAGCCAAGCAGCAAGTGTTCTCCTGCGTGCGCTCGCAGTAAGGCCACCTGAGAACATTATAACATAACTTGTCAATGGGTGGTCAATTTGATGACGTTTGAGAAAGTCTATGTCCAGCAGCGGAAGCAAAGTCAACGCCGATCTGAGTTTTTAATTGTGTTATTCCCCATGACGAATCTGTTGATTAGTTGTAGGACGCGCGACTGCTGAGTGTGGAGACGATCGGATCGATGGATAGGATTTTATTGATGTTCTCTTCAAAATTCTCAGTAATAGCCTGATGTCTGAATGTGTGTCCAATAAACGTCAATAGAATCGCTCTTATGGCATGAGACTTAAAGATCTACACATGTTAGGGCCGTGACCGGGAAGTGTTCGGGGCGGTCATGGCCCGGATATGTGTGGATAAACATAACTGACAAATGTGGATGTCCTTCACACCTCTAGCCTCTCATTTGGGGATAGTGTTGCTATTGTTACTGTTCTCACCTGGTCGTCTAGATGCAGCTCGGTGAAGGCGGGGATGTACTTGGCCCACTCCACCAGTATGAGCAGCTGCTGCTTGATGGAGTCGCACACGTCGTTGATAGTGTTGCTATTGTTACTGTTCTCACCTGGTCGTCTAGATGCAGCTCGGTGAAGGCGGGGATGTACTTGGCCCACTCCACCAGTATGAGCAGCTGCTGCTTGATGGAGTCGCACACGTCGTTGATCTTCGCCAGCTTGCGGTTGTTGATCTCTGCGTCTGTTACGTTGTTCGTCTGTGAATAAGTAACATTTAACTATACTTTTTTATAGGAAATCATCAAATGTCTTCTCCCGCTGTAGGCGGAATGGAAGGAAGTGTCAGACTCTTACTGACTAAAACCGACCCGTGTTCCTTTAAATGCCCTTTGCGCTCCAGGGTCGAATTAACTGTTTCGAACAATTCCGCAACAACTTTGAATTATATTTGAATTTAGAATTTGAATCCATCGCCACGAAATTAAGTACCGACTTTAGCGATGTGTGTTTTAGGTTGATTTTTAAGTGACCATTTGACTATTTTTAAAGGCTTTAACAAAAGTATGGGTTGCCAATGGAAATTGAACTTTATTTTGTATGGCACAGACTTTGTGTTCCAAAATTTGATAATACTACCCAATTCTGAATTCCAACCTAGGCACTGAAAAGGTACACACGTAGTAGTAGGTAATCTGAAACATTCACTTTGTGTGACGTGTCTCATGGTCGGGTTTTCATATTAGTCCTCATAACCGCAAACGTATGACAACGTATGTACGCAACGCAGGTATTATGTATCCTGTTACTCATTATCAGGACAATTTTAAAACGCTTTAATACCCAAACTTATGATGTCCTGCCACTTCTGCCTTGGATGATGTGTATTTTTAACCAGTCTTTTAATTTGGTGATATTTTAATGTCAGATTTACCGCCCCCCCCCTCATGTCTAGCTGCATTTATATTATCTTTTTATTGTTTCACACTGGCCAACTGCTGGGTTTGACCAGTGTGAAACAATGGAGCTTCCCCCAAATCCTTCGGACAACAATGTGTAACAGAACCTAAGAATATCCTGAAAAGTTATTCATATTGTACAATAACCCCTTTTGAGTTTTTGTGTTCAGTCTTTTAACATTGTCTAGTACATACCAAAGCCTTATTAACAAAGAAAATTTTACTAACCTCATCAATAACCTTTCTGCTGAGCAGTTCAGCGTTTAGTAGCGACACGACCGACAGCCCGTTCGCCTGTGTGGGTTCCTCATACGATGGCCTTCTGCAGTTGATGCGGTCTCTCTCGTTTTGTACCGCTGAAAACATACACAGTACTTATCACACTGGAAGCAGTTAAAGCGATACTACGCTTGTTCATTGCGTGTTGATGAATACATCTCTTCCAAAATACTTAGAGGCAGAATTAGCACATCAATTTTTTCTGTGTTGGCAGTTTTAAGGTCAGTTCAGTGTAGCAAATAGGTCTGAACTGCACAGGTATTTAGACAATTAAAGTTTTGACCTTATTAAACCTGAAAACATGCTTTGTTTCATTAACTGAACTACGTGTGACTTGTGAAGTTTTTGTCGACGATCTTATAATCAATATTAATAGTATGAAGAGTTCGTTTGTTTGGTTGAACGCGCTAATCTCAGGAACTACTAGTTCGAATTGAAAAAATATTTTAGTGTTGGGTAGCCCGTTTATCTAGGAAGGCTTAAAGGCTAAAAAATCACGCTACGACCAATAGGAGCGGAGCGTTAATTAAAATTCTGACGCAGACGGTGTTGCGCGGATTAGCTAGCTATTCAATACAAACGGTATTTAAATATTATTTTTTTACTTCTGTTTCTATTTATTTCGAGCTTGAGGGGACTTACATTTTACCCATACCTGCATAGTACAATAGAATCAATATTAATTTTCGCAAATTTAATTATAATCCCAAAACAATTTCCTCGTTTTAATCACATTCGTACGTAGACAGGAAAAATAATTAAATTAAATCTTCCTGAACGTCATAAATGATTCCTGAACAGTTCAGAATTCGCAATAAGCCAATAAGTAATATGCGGTTACCATAGGACGACAAGTGAATAATTCGAATGAATTTAATTAATTAAACGTATAAATATCCACATAGATTAGTTTCCAGTGAATCTGTTTGCGTAGTAACGATAGTATTGTGAATAATAAGTTTATTATGTTCTGTTGAGTCTGTCTCTTTTATGCATTTGTCATTCTGCTTTTTTAATAAGACTGCAGAATTTGTGTATTAATACGTGAAGAGAATTTATACCTCTATTTAAGCATTTTACGTGTACAGAGTGTGAGATTTGGCACTTACGAAGTTTGTAACTAAATGCAATTGTCATTCTGCTTTTTTAGGGTTCCGAAAAAAAACGGAACTCTTATAGGATCACTCGGGTGTCTGTCTGTCTGTCCGTCTGTCACAGCCAGTTTTCTCCGGATCCACTGGACAGATTCTGTTGAAATTTGGTACACATATGGACTTTTGTGACCCAAACACGGACGTAAATTATTAAATTTTTAGTACGGGGGTCACTTTTGGGGGTCAAACTAGAAAATTAAAAAAGTTTTTGAACAAATCGTGTGACATATCAACAGAAAGGGCTTACAGTGAGGGATTTCATTATATTTTTCAAAATTTTAAAATTTTGAAAAAAAAAATGGAGATAACAGATCTTTACCTAAAGATTACAGGAAAATTTATAAGAAGTCTATAGTATCCAAATAAAATATAAAAAAAAATCGTTTGGAACCATTTGCACGCGAGTCTGACTCGCACTTGGCCAGTTTTTTTAATGAAAACTTAAATCTATGAATAAATACGTGAACAGAATACTTTGTCTATTTAAGCATTTTGTGCACACGGAGGAGTGAGATTTAGCATACCTAAGTCAAGTTTACACGGAGTACGGAAAGCAAAAGTTTATTTCGAAATATGTGTTTAAAATTTTAATTAAATTCGGTCGACCACTACTTAATTCTAATTTAAAATGCTAGTTGTGTCCGAAAAGGTACTTAATACATTATGTATGTTAGATACATACCTAGTAAATTGAACATTAAATGAAGTAATTAAAGTATTATCGTCTGCTGAAGATAATATAGGTTGGCGACCTATCCACTGGTTCCGAGACGCAATAAGGACAAAGAAATATATCGCATTAATATTATGAGGGAGAATACCGAATCATTTTTAAGAAGGCTATAAAAACCTAAGTTTACATTTTACTTTGTCTCTGTCATCTCTGACCTAGACTAGAGTCAAGAACAAACCCATCACAAAAAAAAAATACTGAGCATTGGTCACAAAAATAAGTAAAATACAGGGTGTAATAGAAATAACGCAAAACCTGGAAAAGGTTCCTTATACTCATCATTATGAATAACTTTTATTATAGGACCAAACCCAAAAGCGCACAAAAAACAGCTGTGCAGTAAGTTTGTCGAGTTATGCGATTTCAGTGTTGGTCCCATAGGTAGTGAAAGTTGTTCATAATGATGAGTGCAATGACCCCTTAAGAGGTATTGCGTATATTCTGTTACACGTTGTATATATACTGGTGAAGGTCGCGGGTAGCCGATGGATGCGGGACGCGCAGGACCGGTCGTTGTGGCGACACTTGGGGGAGGCCTATGTCCAGCTGTGGACGTCTTTCGGCTGACGTGATGATGGTGATGTGTATATATATATATAAAGCTGTTTATATTTACTAGGTGCGCCAATGATTTCAAAAACGCCCCTTTCGCTTTAGCCGATTTTTTTTTGGTCGGGACCACTCGAGAAGGCCACTCTAGAAGTGTGGTTACTACTCAACCGGGCTAGCCTGTAGTGGCCTCAGATATGACTCTAAAGCCCCCAGCCAAAGCAAACAAATACTTAAAACCTACAACTCCGCTCGCTGGGGGCACCCCCTGTGGGGTACGGGCCTCGGCTCAGCGGTATCGTTATCGGGAGGACAGCAAGGGACAGGCTGGGTCTTAACATTATTATTAGGGGAGTTTAAAGCTAATGGCTCAGCGGCGCGGGCTGGCTCGTTAGACAAAAGACGGGGAGCAATCATATTGCTATTATTACTGGGACGTCGAGCAGGGCCTCGGCGGCGAGGCCGGAAGGCGGCGGGTCGCGGTCTGTGTGTTTGTTTCAAGGTGCTGGTTTCCCTACAGCTCTCTTGGACAAGGGTAACGGGATCGTCGGGTTCGAGTAGGGTGTGCCGTGGACGGCGGATCCTACTGATCTGGGAGGGTCAGCCGAGGTAGTAATAGTATCACACAGAAAAGCATGCATTGTTCATAACATCGGTAGGTACCTATCGGCTTAATGTTGTATTTCTCACCTTCTTTCTTCATGCCCGCCTTGAAGCACTTCCTTAGCCTACAGTATCGACACTGGTTTCTTTTGTCTTTGTCCACCACACAATTTCTGCTGAATCTGGAAAAAGGTAATATAAATAGGTTAATGTTCTGATGATAAATGTACAGTACTTACAAATATTTCATAAAAAAAATGATATCAATTATCTCATTGTTTTTGATGAAAGTGTTGTATGCATAAAGACTACAAAACATGTAAAATGACGTCACTCAAATCCTAAATCGCGATATTAAAGTTCCCCACACTATTTGAATATAAACAACAGCAAAACAACAAACATCGGGCGGTTGCCCACCAGATGCAACAACCGTCTAATCAGAGGATCCTCCCTTTTCAATCGAGATTGCGGTACTTTTCACCCTGTTCCACATATTATATGCTGCTATATACTGATATAGTCCGATTTGAAAAAATCTTTCAGTGTTAGATAGCCCATTTATGGAGGAAGGCTATAGGCCAGGGGTGGTCCTTATTAATTAGACCCCAAGATCGACTTTTTACTAACGAAATCCTGTGCGATCTACTAATTTCATAGGTAGGTACTTTTTAAAATTACAAATGTAACAGTAGGTAAAGTTCAGTATACAATTATGGAGTATTTTTTATGTTATTAACATAAGCTATTTAGTATTAAAACAGTTGCGCAGTCTGTTATTCGTACCTATTTGTATTTTTTGCCTTGCCGCGATCGACTGGACTAATAGCCGCGATCGACCGGTTGGCCATCCCTGCTTCAGGCTATATATCATCACGCTAAGACCAATAGGAGCGGAGCAGACGAAGTTGCGCGGGTCAACTAGTACGTCTATAAAAGTATTGTTGAGTTTAGAAGCTGGAGAAAAAGTAAACATCAACTAGTATTTGTGGAGCTACTGCACACGTCATTAGTAATGTGTGACGGATGAGTTTAGTGGCAAATTGGCAATGCTTATAAAATACCCAAATAGAGGCAGCTGAGAATAATCCCCATATCTAGTCTAGATCAGAGAGACAGTTTCATGAATATGCCCAGACGCCCAGCAAATGCTGAGATGGTTACCCTTTCGGTATGGGCACGCTCAGCGCAATTGTGTACCTACTATTACTTTGTCGCTGTGCGTTTGTCTGTACTGAATAAATGATTTTCTATTCTATTCTATTCTATACCTTGAACTGGTTTGTATTCGTATCGTAAATATAAGATTATTAATATTAATAGCAGAAAGGCATGTAAACAAAAAACACCAAGGTTATACATATTATTTGCATATTATTATTTACTTACGTCAATAGAACCATAGAAAGATAAGTAATATTTTTTAGAACAGTCTTTTTCTTGTCAATTAATATTGAGATGTTCTTATTTTAGCCTATTCATGGTCCTATTAATAGATATTACATAACATGGATAAATGATGAGCTTCTGAGTTAGTACCGTAGGGCTATACGCGAATAATGGGGTATTTTACTGAAAAAAAAAACGAATTAGTCCGTCACATAGATTTCCAAAAAATATTGACCACATATTTTTTCTTTTTTCACATAAACAAAAAATGACGAAGATGACGTCACGCGAGTTTTCAACGTACTGTACGTTGAAAACTCGCGTGACGTCACTAGGATAGTACAATTTTACTAGCGACGTGACGTCACCAGCCCCCTCTCCCGAGTTTTTTGCATTTTATCTTTGTCAATATTCAAATATTTTTCAATACTCTAACTGACGGCCTAAATAGATTTGCAATTTATTGATGGTGGAAACTAGCCTATTATAAAAATTAGCGTAATAACATTTATTTTGTATAAAGTTTGTTTAACTTTGGACATATTCATTTAACCATGATAAGAATTTCACTTATTTGAAACGAGGAACAATCCTACTGACGGTAATAACAGCTCTTAATAAAGAATTTCGATAAATTCATTCTCAGTGCTCTAGTTTATTCCAAGTAGTATTTATAATTCCCAGAATTTAATTATTAATATAATTTACCTATTAAGTTCATACACAATATCATATTAATACAGGTAATAAACATCCACCCATATTAATTAATGACGTAAAGAGACTGACACAAAAACACGACCATATTTAAGAGGAAACATGTATCTCAGTCATGGCAAACCGCATTCGACTTAAACTATTTAATTGACGTAATACCCTACAATTTGTACGTTATGAAAAACAACGTAAGGTTTTGACGTCCGAAAGACTATTCACACTTGAATTATTCGGACAACCAAAAAGTAAAAATCGCGAATTAATATTCAATCGCTGAGTACTGTTGCCAAAAAAGGTTACGTTTATTTAAATGGTTTTCCAGAATTTCATGTTATTACAAGAGTCATGAGTTTGTGTAATTTGAATGCTACATCGGTTTTGTTTATTATGATATTGAAGAAAGGTAAGGGCAAGAGAATGGTGGCGTATTAACATTTGTTGCAAAATTTAATGTAACTACATCGTGTTTAATTTGTAAAATGCAAAATAGCTGAGTAGAAATGTAATTGTTCTAGTTTTCTAGTATATGTAACCTACTGTTCGAGTCAAATAATAATTCTAACTAATCTTTTAAACGAGAAAGTTTGTTTGTTAGTTACGAAAACGTGCGAATTATACCTGACAAGTGTGAGTAGTCCCTATTTGGCGTGCTCCCAGATTCGGCTAAGGTTGTGGGGTTCCCACCGATGCAGATGGAGCGAATACCGTAGGCTTGCCAACTCGTATCATTCACCAGTTGCACAAGTGCAGTCGAGAATCCACAAGTAACACACACAATGGGATCATATTATTATTTTGTTAGATAATGTTTAGCAATATTCTGCTCTCAGTTCACGATTGAGAAAATTTGTTAGTCACGTTCAACTGATTATTGTGAATAAAAAATACAAAATATTTTAATATGTGATTAACATCCCGTGTGAGTCAATTTGATATGTGTAGTTTTGATGTTTGGGCGAAATTCTGTAGCATGTTTTTTATTTTAACTTTCCTCATTTGTGTGAATTTATTTATTTGAATGTGGTTTTTTTTATTAGGGCCTTCTTATTTTATTTTGATTGTTGTTTTTTTATGTTTATTGATTGTTTGTAATTTTTATAATGTGTAGTCAAATTCAATTAAAAAATATATTTGTATACAGGATGGTTTTTTAATCACTGTGTTTTTATACCAAACAAAACTAAAATGTTGATCGATCCAGATTTAAGAAACTACACTTTAAATTCTTTTATAACAACTGTAGTACATTTCTAGTCAGAAATTTTCAATATTCTGCTTTTTATAAGCATGTCAAAAACGTTCAAAGGAGAAATAAGATACGGTACTAATAAGTACTCCACTACCAGAGTGTGAAACAGTAGACCGAGATAAATGACGCCTGTTCTAATGGGCTGTGTGTGACAAATCAAGATGGATTACAGCTTCAACAAGCGCCTGTACCGACTTAACCAATTGACCATCGTAAACTACATTAATTCCGATGTTTTCCTCTACGTTTATTACTCAAACTATTTGTGAATGAATCCGTGGTATAAAACCATGACCTTGCTTAATAGTACTTATCAAAACATACGGTTTAGAGTTGATTATGATCCTTGACATAAAATAGTTACGTATTTCCGTCTCCTCTTATTATAGTAAATATTATTGTGGGCACCAATATAACAAGTAAAACTTGTTACGGGCGTCGTATTTCTTGTAGAAAGAGCAAAATAAATAATAAATTCGCGTAACATGCTATTTTAATTCAAGATCAGCTGGAAAAATTGTATAGTCCATTTTGCGTTGTAGTCATCAAAACAAGTGTTTCTTTTTTAAACTAAACATAACAAATGTATGGGAATAACAAGCGCGTAACACGTGTCACCCATAAGCGGCGTAGTTTATTACTTTTTGTACAACACTCCTAATTGCTTATATTTCTTATTTGTAATGCCATGGAGACATTAGTAGTTACATCTCTTAGGTACTTCCTTCCTTTACTTACTAGTTAGTTAGTTTTGGATGTATGGCATCAACCAAGCCTAGATTTAAACTTTAGTGGAAAGAGTTCAACGAAAAACACACCACAGCATTTTAACACACGCGAAATGTATCTTGATACTTGATAGCACACTTTACCCGCTCTTTTACAAAACTTAGCTCCAGTGGAACAGTAACCCAGTATTAGTACCTTCCATAAAGGATGATAGGATAATCTAATTATTATTGTAATCCTCAAATCGGTCTTTCTATTGGTTTCGTAGTTTAGCTTCACCTAGTACATTTCTGCAGGCAATGCAATTCTACGATGGGAATTATTTAAGGAGAACCTATAATACTAAAGTGTAAATAAAAAGATGAGGCTTACCTGCACGTGTATAAGTGGTTTTTCCTGACGCTTCGTCTGAAGAAGCCCTTGCAGCCGTCGCAGGAGGAGGCACCGTAGTGCTTGCCGGTGGCGCGGTCGCCGCAGATGGCGCAGTGCTGCGACAGCGCCGCCGAGGACGCCGCGCTCGCCTCACTGCTACTCGTCTCCAGCTGCATGTCGCTGTCTGGAACAACGGGGATGATGGAATTTAGTATTTATGAGAGTTGTCAGTCGTTACGGATTTTCAGAAGGCAGAAAATCTGTCAGCAGTCTTGCCAAGAAGTACCGTGCCACCCAGTTACTGTGTTGTGGAGGTGAGATAGGCAGTCGTTCCTCGTAAAATACGTCTGAATTCAGTCTGACTGGAAGCCTATCCCAATATAGTTGGGGGAAAAGACTAAGTAACTGTGAAGTTTCTTGTCCGTTCTTCTCAATAAGAATCTACCATTGCGAATGGTGTTATTGAAATAAATGAATTGAGTTTGATGATTAACCAAGGGAATGTTACAGCCTACAGGCTAGTTAAAATATATTCGTAGGTATATCGAGAGCTTTACACCATGCGTACGCCTTGCTCGAAAAGCAAGTTTTCCTAGTGCATGATGATAATAAAATTTACAGTTTTCTGTGGTAGATGTACCTGAATATGTAGGTACATGATTAGGACCAGTGGAATTTTACAGCCTAAAAGCTAGTTAAAAATAATATATTCGTTAGAATATCCTTGCTTACGCCTTGCCCGTATAGCAGGTTTGCCTGCTTTAACTCAGATGTATTATGATGATAAAACTAAAATTTCCCGTGATAGGTGTAACGGATGGTCTTTAGGCTCGTAGGTATTACAAAAACTCATTCAAGAGTCGATCATTATTTACAACGCGCTAAGGCACTTGTTTCACCGCCGACGATCAGCGAGAAGCGAGTAAAGCTTGAAACTCGAATCGAGTTTGCGAGCAGCGAGTAGCGAGTGTGTAATTTCGATGGTTTTGTCGCTCGGCTATAAGCGAATGCTTTTGTGCGACGGGCGATTACTTGAACCATTCGCTCCGCCCGCACTATATGTAAGCAGAAATGATTGGTTGGTCTCTTGGCGTGAGTTCTGACCGCCAAGCGAGCATCGCTGAGCGATTACTATCTTTGATAGCTCTTGTCACTGCGACGAATTAGTGGTAAGAGAGTTCTCGCCACCAGTGTGAACAGCCAGCTATCGACTATAAATGTATGTGTCTCTTTTACTCACACGAGATCTACATATATGTATATTATATCCGATTACCCAGCGAGAAAATAGTCGATAGTTAATCGCTTCCTCGTAGGCGGTGAGACAAGTGCTTAGGCACTTGTCTCACCGCCGTTTGATTGGTTGCAAGCCTTGTGGAACCTGACAGTCGACACTAACCATACCATCCATATTACCAATTATTAAGTTGTACCTAAAGAAAACATTCTCCCAGGGTAAAAACCAGAACACCAGGGTATGACTACTCGTATAAACGACGACATCACAGGAAAAAGACGTTCAGACGTCAGGCGATGTGGCTATTTGTCATTCATAATTACCTACGTTATAAAGCTGCACGTGTGTAAGTATTGGTAACTTATCTAAGACTGAAATAATGCCGTAAATTTAATGTCTTATTGTTATAGAATACGTCAGTATAATAATATATTATTCAGTAACTAGGCAAGATGTCTACTTATCTAGAAAGTAGATATACGTTTGAGTTATTGGTTACAGTTAGGGTTTCCAAAACAAGTTATTAAGTCATCCATCCAAATTTTATTCAAGTAAAACACAAATCCCTAAGTACCCTACTTTTCATATTATGATAAGAAATATAGCTTGGGCTTGTATTATACAAGCAGAGTTTAAATACTCTCACTTCTAATCTTTCAGGAGGTAAAAGTAGTACATAATGTATATGTTATCACTATACTAATAATCCGAAACTACTAGACCGATTTTAACCATTTTTTACCAATAGAAAGCTAAATTAGCAGGAAGTAACATAGGCTATAATTTATTTTTAAATAAAAAATTAGAGATACTTAAGAAAATTGCAACGCGGACGAAGTGCTAGTATTAAGTATATGAAACGCTTTTTCAATTTAGATAAAAGTATCCTGTCATGAATAAATAAGTAAAACTTTTTTTTTATATACAGTATGTTTTTTGAGAAAATGACAATCGGTAATCGAGTTCAGCTGAAGGGTCTTCAGAAATATGGAATGTAATTGTTTTGAAAAAAAAAAAAATTGAGATTCTATGCGAAAATGTGCCAATTTTCTTCTATGGAGTAATTTCGCTTTATCAACCAAGATAGATAATGCATTTTTAAAAACGGATCTTAATTTACTTTCATTGCGTTTTCACGTAGGCAAAGAACAAAATACGTTGCTAGGTAGAAAGATAGTGACCTAGAACGATTGAAATACCTATGTATTTCAAATGTTTATTGTAAAAGGTTTATCTTTCTTTAACCCTGGCTGATAGCTTGGACTTAATTGACCAATCAGAATTCGACATATCAGTACCTATTTAAGATATAAACATACCTGAAGTTTGTACTATAATAGTTCTAGCTAACAAGTACCTGCAGGTCCCTTTACACCCGCAGGTTGGTTGCAATCGTGTAAAAGGGATGGGTGGTCGCGTGGTCAGTTGGAACGGCGATGACTAACACAGACTGCTAACAGTTGTGGACATAGGTTAGAATATTTTCCGAAAAGCCTTATAGCTATCGTCCTAAGGTCTACTGGTAGCAAATGCCTAAGGTATCGTCCTGATTGGCTAACGATCGTGCGAATTCACGATAGTGATGGGTCGTTGAAGGTTTTTCCGTTAACGAAACGTTAACGTTGAATTGCGTTTGTCAACTAGTTAATTTCGTCAACGAGTTAACGTGTTACGAACGTCAACTTGCATGAACGATACACGCCTAAACGCTTTTATTAACGGATGCTGTTGTAATGTTAATTTACGAACAATTTGATGCAGTTTGCGGGAGTTTTATTGTTAAAGAAATACAATTTACGTACGTTGAAAATAACAAAACGTTGGGTTCATTTTCTCGTTTCATCAAACGAGTTGAATTCATAAACGTCGTTGTCTCGTAACTCGTTGACAAATTCAACGAGTTGATTTGTACACGGTCAACGTTAATCCCGTTCAAGAGACATCAACGTTGATTTAACTAGTTCGTTGATTCAACGCCCATCACTAATTCACGATGCGATTACGTCCCGCGATGAAAATGATTCCTGTGCTCGCGCGATGATCTGCAAGCTTCAATTAGACCGCATATACCGGTGTCACACTGTATATTGAATGCTAAAAGATTAGCAATATGTCTCCTACAACTAGGTGGTAAATACATATCATAACTAGTCAGTTTATAATCAGTAATAAATTGATTACAATCAAAATTAAAATTGATTACAATCAAAATATAAAATAGCGTCTCTATGACGATAGGTCCTATTATAAATAAGCATATTTAAATCAAAAATATGCCTGTTTAGATCCTCAGATAAATATTGAGAGTTAGGCAAAGCACAGAAAATAAATTTACAATTATTTATCTCACTTAGATGTAACATTCAATTGACAGATTTAATTATGTCTTTTTTACCTACGGCTAAACTATCCCCAAATAATATTATAATAGTTGAGTTGGGGTTTATCTTTGACAATTTAATATTCCTAATTAATTGGAAAAAACTGGCGCCGGGTAAACAATTATTTATTACATGATAAGAGATAAGACACTAAAGAAATGTGTGTTTAATCTCGTCGTGCGACGAAATCGCGTCGTTAACTCGGACGCCAATTAGGACGTCACCTAAGGCTAATGCCTAAGGTGACGTCCTAATTAAACCAGTGCTTTTATTTACTAAAAATGTATGAACTAGTAAACACTGTATAAAGGCACTGGTTCTGAAGGGAAGAGATACTTAGCAGTAAGTGGAAAAAGGCTGCCAATGTTGATGAGGTTTTTACTGCGTCCAGTCACAGGGGCGTAGCTACATCCGTATCGGCAGTATCAAAAATACGAGGCCCTCGTACTACAAGGGCGACGTGTGGACGCAAAGCTATACATTTAGTCCCGTCATCTCCTTCGTGGCCTGCCAAGACAGTTCTGAGCTAGTAGATCCTACTAGCTCAGGCAGTCTTGGCAGGCCTTTTGTTACAATACCCCTAAAAATATTTGTTATAGCCCTTTGAGACTAGCTACGCCACTGTCCAGTCACCAAGCAGGCAAGGATCACGTTTGGTTATTCCACAATTTTATTCAACACGTGTGTAAAATTCCTCAAATCAGGATTAAGTTATTCTCTGATTTTTTTTAAACACGTACCGATGTAATATTGTCTACCATTGTAAAGAAAAGAGAATAATTATAGTGCTCTATTGAGAAATCCGAATTCTATTGTTGTGATTACATCACATGCCTACATCTACATGATGATAACGCACAAAACTCTAATTAAATACATCATTCTTTATAAGGTGTCAACTGTTATCAGCTTAGATTACAATAAGTAGTTGAAAACATGATAAAAAGGTAAAAATCGTCCGAATATATTCAGTCATCAGTATTTTTAAACGCTGATAAATTACAAATTTCTTTACCTATTTGTATGAAAATGGTTGACAAATCAATATGAAATAGCTAATGTGCAAATCAAAACGTGATCAGTAGAGTGTGGTGTTAACAAACCTTCGCTGTACGTCATGGCAGGCCGCGCCTCCTGCGGCGGACTGCGCACCACGGGCGCGTAGTACGGCGCGCTGGCGTGCTTATCCCACGCCGGCTGCGCACCCATCATGTAATCCACCGCGCTGTACATCGGACACAACTCCTGTGACGTCATCTCGTAACCGAGCACGGGCATCTTCCAGCCGTCTGCCACTCGACGACACCCACGTCAAACTGTTATCCACTAATCGAAGTAACGCAACAGATGATAGCCCCGATAATGCTCCACATAAACACGATTAATCAACAGGTGGTTTGACCAGACTAAATAACACCCTTTATCACGGAAAACTTTACGAAACGTAGATCATAAATTCATAACATAACAAATATTAAGTTAATCACAGCAAATATTGATCCGATAATGAGTTTGGTGACAGTTACTGCACCGCTTCCGGCTAATGTTTTCGTCTTTATCACACAGTTATTGTGTACCAGTTCTCGATAGCGTTGTTTATAGAGAATCACGCCGGTCTCGGGTGACTAGCTGATAGACACGACGCGACCTTCCGCGCTCGCGGTGTAACTGCGACTGGCGGCCGCAACGCCATCACACCTAACATCCGCTTCGCCAATCTGCTGACGGCACCTATGAATGACCCGCTCGATGTGTCCAAGTCAGCAAATGGTAGCGATTCGCATCGCGCACCCGACACCGTCGCTGACTCACCCGTTATCGGAAATGCAGCGGATGTGGAATCGAATGCGGCGCCCGAGGAGTGACTCGGTAGCAGCTGACGAACGGAGCCTTTTGCCATAACCGTCATGTAGCAGTTAGTAAACAAACTGCCGAGTGACTAATTAGTTGTCACACGCACTGGCTTTGTTCGTATGCTCCTTTGTTGCCATGTGTGCATCTATTGTGTGGGCTGCTGTCTATCAGGATTCTGATAATGTTCGTGGAGATGATTTATCTCAACGCTGATAAGGAGTAATGACCGACACGACACATATTATCATCGAATTCTCTCATTGTCAGTTATGTTTCACAGATATTTATTATTTTTTTTCTCTAAATGCTGCTCCATCGTGGTGAAACCGTCTAAAAAGCAGAAAAAAAAATAACACTCGTCACTACACTAGCATCTCTGTAGGAATCATTAGCTAATTAGTTTAAATGATATTGTAAGTTCTTATGATCCTTGACAGACAAAGCTAATAGCCGTCTGAATGCTAACAACGTTTACTGCAGTGATTTGGTATTAAAACGTAATAAATAAGATGTAAACAGTGGCGGCATTCTGGAGCTATCGGCAGACGGGGCAAGTCGGGGTCGCGATATCTCGGCCGAGCGATACTCCTGCCATAATAACCCTTTCTATCGTAAAACACGAGTTTTTAGATAAACGTTGAAATTATTGTAAAATGACAAATGTTAAAAAATATGTTGTAAAGTAAGCATGTAACCGGAAACACCTAAATACTCCGAAACACTCTTTTCCGAATTTGATATTCTGATTTTCAACAGTCCGAATTTTATAATACCTAAGAATTATAATGTCTATTATTAAAAATCACGAAATTTATGTTACCGAAAGTCGTAAATGAGATTTGTTTGTTTTCCGGTTTTCATGTGTTTGAAGAATCAAATGCTCGATGGGTTCTCGGTCCGAAAAACGACATTCCGATTTTCAAGATTTCGAGGTCCCTCTATCTGCCAGAATCTAGATGCTCCGAAATTTATTTTTATTTTGGCATAACACACTTGGCATAATCTTCTTTAAACAAATATTGTTAACATTTTCAACCTTAAATTAAAAATTGTCTTAACTTAAACAGTCAATATGTTGTGCTACAAAGGTAAGTGACAGAAACGAATCGCTGTACAACCGACTCCACGTAGTCTTGTCTGCCCTACCTCTAGGTTGTAATTTAAGCCCGCGTAGGCGCGGAGGCGGAGTGGCCCACAAGCTGAGGAGCAGGTATTGTGGTGAGCGTTAAAACCATCTGCGACGATAAGTTCGCGAGGGACCGGAGCCGTGACAGAAACCATGCCTGCTGCATGCTCGCTTGCATACTGCATGCTTGCTTGCATGCTGCGTGCTTGCTTGCATGCATGGTGTATGCTTGTTTGCATAGTTTTGTCTTTTAATGGCAAATGTGCATCTGTCATTACTTTAGTTCTACCTCCTCATACCAAACATAATGTAGTGTTATAACTTCTCTCTGACGAGCAATTGTGTTTGTCTTGCTATTCAGTTATACAAGGCGTTTTTATTTCAAATTCTAATTAATCGGTACTTTAATAATCGGAATTCGTATTTTTCATATTTCGAATTATCATTAAGTCGGTAAAATTGTTATTCGTTAGGAATATTGAAATTTCGGAATTATAAAATAGGATGAATGATAAATTGGAGTTGTTATATCAGGAATTTTGAACCATTCGGTATTTTAAAATTCGTATTTGTGACTGACGGAATAAAGTTTTTCGTATTTATCAATCAAACAATCAATCAATTTATTTATTATTTCAGACACATAGTCCATTTGTTAGTCACAAAAATATCTTACAAACTACGTTAGTAGACACATTACAAAAGAGTACATAAAAGTTGGTTTATGTAGTGTACCCATTTGTTACCAAAAAAAAACTTGATAAAAACTGTTAAAATAATTTAAATCCAACCATATCGTCAACAAAAAAATAATAAAGACATATAGGTGACAATTTATTTATGAGCCAAGGTTGCAGTTCCTTATTTTCCAAAATAATTGTGCCCATTATAATAAAACAGTAATATACGGAAATCTGAGAGGTTAAGTACCTAGTCACATAATAATTAATTATGTATAAATTAATTAACTATTTGTTTTCAAGGCAAACAACCGCAGACGCAGTAGAAATAATTCATTTTTACCAGATCATGGAGAATGTTAGTCATCGTATGAATAAGTAAATAAGTATTCTATGTAGTCTCCAACTATTTGATATCTTTATGAGCTGTCTGAGTATTTACGAACATTTGTAAGTGTTATGTAATTCGTTTACTTAATATTTTACACGTTGAAATGTTATGTAAGTTGAATAAGCAACAGACTCTGGGATTCACAGATATTCAAGACACGCTAATTTGTGTTGAAATTTATATTCGCACAATATTTCTTTACTATTCATATTGATCTAACATTCATGAACAAACAGCGTGATCAGAAGGAATTCGCCAAATATTTAATTTCTCATTTTTTATCATCGGTCACATCACCCTGTATTATTTTTACCTTATATTTATTTTGAACCGACTTCCAAAAAAGGAGGTTATCAAACCGGTTGTTATTTTTTTATGTTTGTTACCTAATAACTCCGTCATTTATGAACTGATTTGAAAAATTCTTTTTTTTATGTGGAAGGATATACTCCTCGATTGGTCCCATTTAAATTTCATCGAAATCGGTTTAGTAGTTTGGCTTTTAAATCAAAATAGTTCGAATTCGTTTACTCAGATGACGTATTTGGTTTGTCATCCAAGTAAACCAAATTGCGTATTTTGCCTTCCACTAAAAAGTGAAAAATAAAAAACTTTTTACAAAAAATACAACCGACTTCCAAATAAAAAAGAAAAACACTACAAAGTATAAAATAACTTTAATTTCGGAAGTCAGTGTAAAAATACGAAGAAACAACCAGAAACACCGATTAAAAACACAAAAAAAAAATACTGAATATAACATGTTTTTTTTTCTTTATTTCGCGTTAATTTATTAATAGCTTACAAGTTTCAATTGACACAAGATTAATATCTTCGTTAAGGTGATGGACAAAAAGTTAATAGATCATAAAAAAAGTTGCCATCCCACATACATTGACTAGTGTTAAGAAGAAAAAAATATGAGGAAAATCCGGTTCGAACTGAGTATTTCTGACTAAGGCTAAGAAAATTATATGATTACTCGTGTTATTAATCAAACCTTTAGGTCTAGCTCGGCGCTTAAGGTATCATTAGCCTTTTTTATATTCAACATCGGTACTAAATATTACAAAGCTGAAGAGTCAGTTTGTTTGGTTGAACTCGCTAATCTCAGGAACCACTGGTTCGAATTGAAAAATTATTTTAGTGTTGGATAGCCCATTTATCGAGGAAGGCTATACATCACGCTACGATCAAAAGGAGTGGAGCATTCATGAAAAATGTGACGCAGACGAAGTTGCGCGGGTCAGCCAGTTAAACAATAATTTGCCATATTTACATAAAATTTAGCATGCATAGCAAGTTTAAAAAATATGACACTCAAATAACATTTTGTTTCAATTTCTAGTCTTACAATTTTTATAGTGCTTATACACTAGAGAAACATGATTTAAAATCGTTGTAAATCTTTAAAGTTATTTTTTTCTGCGCCATTTTCTTTATTTTTTAAACAACTCTGTATATCACCAAATCATGCATTGCAGTGAAGAGTTTACACAATAACCATGATAAATTTTAAATTGTTAAGTAGTTTTTGTTAAATAAAATTACGAACATTAAGAATACACTTCAAAATAAAATCACAGTTTATTGTTTAAATGAAACGCTGTAAACGTGCGAATAATAATAATTTTCCGTTTTCTTACTTACGTCACTTTACATACACTTTGTGACCCATACCTTGACATCAAGTTGTAAAACACATAAGCAAGTACTTGAGCGAGCTAACAATAATATGAACAATTCACTTACGTAAATCAGCATTTTGCTAACATATTACTGGCGTAATCGTTTTGTGGATGGGTGACCTGACCATCCATTACTTAGCGAGACCCGTCCGTGCCTCAGAAAGCACATTAAGACGTCGGTCTCGGCTGATATTTGTAAAGCTTTGACAGCCGTTATTGGCAGTCAAAAGTTAGAAATATCTGGAAATCACCCATGCTGAGGAGTATTGTGTTACCCAGTAACTGGGATGTAGAGGCCAGATAGGCAATAGCTCCATTTCGAAATACTTTTACCCAGTTGTGTCTAGTTAGATTCGAAGCTGTTCCCAACATTGGGAAATGGCTAAGCACTCTTGACACATAGAATTGTACTGAAGATGTCAAGAAAATTATATTCGGTTTTCTACCAATCTTTTTGATCTTTTTCTCTTTTTGACCAGTCCTGTGGTTTACAGTCTTCTTCTCTTTAGTCGGACACTCTTGTCAGAGTGATCTTAGACAGTTTGCAGTAGGCCTGTAGATATTTCTTAACATTCTTTGCAAACTGAATAGCTTTTAATTTGATAATCCTGGAAATCTTGAAATAGCCCAGTAAGTTGGTTTGGGGGCGTTTGGGCCTGTACTTTCATAATTATTTGATATTTTCAACAATTCATTACTTTCGCGTTTTCATTTCAGCGGAACCTTTTATACTCCCCATGGATATGAATCATCGGGTATGTAGCGACTAGCGACGCACACGCATCAACAAACGTATACATGCCATTGAGGAATTGCTCATGAAGTGCCTGGAAACCTCTAGACACTCGGGTGTTTACAATCTGGCTTTGGTGCAAACACGGTAATGTGTAAACTAAACGAAGTAACTAGTAGCTCCGGTATATGGGTACAACAATGCTATAAAGTACGTTAAATTGATTGAAGTATCAAAACTTCATACTATTCTGTGAACATACCATAAAACAGAGGGCCAATAATTCTACTAATTTTTAAGCAACGTTCGCATTCGCATCTCAAGTCGGAATCTGTCAAAAACACCTCAATTTCCCTACATTTTGACAGATTGCGACTGAGATGCGTATGCGCAGATAGCTTATCACTTAGTGGAATTGGCGATCAGATTCAACTATTCTGAATTAACTAAATTACCATTTTAAAAATGTGTTCGCTTTTGTTCATGATTACTCAGGTGAGATTCAAAGTTAATTTTATTCAAAACCTGAGCATAACTATTTAAAAGTTTGAATTATCGATTACTTTTATATGCTTTAAATCATTCATGTCATTTAAAATTATACAGCCGTCCTTGAGGAGTGTACCGTCTTAAGATAAAATTAACTTGACGCATATTTTAATCCACCCTGTACTAATAACCAGTAGGTAACGATTTTTACTAGGTATGAGGACTCAAAAAATTAACTTATCTTTTTCCCTATAAATTATCTGTCTTTACAGACAAAGGTAGTGAACATGATAATAAGTGAGAATTATTATTTCCTTATCTAATTATTGCGCAGTAAAATTCCAGATGTACTGTATTTATCAAGTGATATTATTTTTTATTGTAAAGCAAACTTATAGGTAATTCCGGTGAGACAGTTTGGTCATGTCTTGCGTAATCCAAGATAATTCTGCCGGTGCACATAGCACTAACTAAATAAATCAAACTTAATCTAATCTTTTTTTATATATTTTTTTCTATTTTATATTTTTGACTCAGAGATAAGACAAGAGAAAGAACCTTCAAAAGTATCTTCAACTTTTGAAAGTCAAATATTGGTGGGTGATGATTTATACATCAAGGAAGTTGTGGCTTTCTTAGAAAGTTATAGTAGCCTCTTTTTAGGTCCAGGTATTTTTAATAAAGAGGAGGCTGCAACTTATGAGGTATATAGTTTTTTTTTAAGGACAAATTTAGATAAATGGAATATTATATGCATTATATTATTTTGATGTCATCATCATCATATCAGCCGAAAGACGTCCACTGCTGGACATAGGCCTCCCCCAAGCGTCGCCACAACGACCGGTCCTGTGCGTCTCGCATCCATCAGCTACCCGCGACCTTCACCAGGTCATCGGTCCACCTTGTGGGAGGCCTTCCAACGTTACGTCTTCCGGTACGCGGTCGCCACTCCAGAACTTTTCGGCCCCATCGACCATCTGCTCTGCGAGCAATGTGCCCTGCCCACTGCCACTTTAGTTTGGCGATCCTTCGGGCTATGTCGGTAACCTTGGTTCTCTTGCGGATATCATCATTCCCGATTCGATCACGCAAGGAAACTCCAAGCATTGCCCTCTCCATTGCCCTTTGAGTGACTTTGAGCCTTCTGATATTTGGATGTATTATTATTTATTCAAAATATTATTAATGAATCTAAATCGATAAATATGTTATAAAATAAACCAACAAAATCCAACTTTTACTATTGGCAATATACAGTGTTATTTGTAAAACACCAACAACCTCTTAGGCAGTGAAAGTACACTTGATTATAAACAACTTAAACCCTGAAAACTGGAAAAAAATATCTTCTGTTTCATACAAAATTCAATATTTAGCCAATGAAAATGTATGAAACAGCTGATATTTTTTTCGAGTTTTCAGGGTTGGTCTCAAAGTAAAAGTTGTTTATAATCATGTGTACTTTTACTGCCTAAGAGGTTGTTGGTGTTTTATAAATAGCCCTGTTTAAGATTTTAGACACTTAACTATTTTTAACCTTACGGGCAAGGAAGTACTCGTAAGAAGGTAAAAATAACATTTGACATGTATTTTCCTCATGATGAAAAAAAAAAACAAGCATAAAAACCAGAGTTAGCAACATAACATGCCATTTGCAAAAACTTGACTTATTATTAGCACACACACGAATTAAAGCCCAGCTCACGATGACTTGCGAGTTAGAAAACGACCACTTTTTAGAGATTTACGCAATCACTTCTCGGACTTTGGACCTCCATTATGTACAGAAATGTCAGGGTCCAAAGTCCAATTCTCCGCTTGCGCTGATTACGAAGTGGGGAAATCACTGGCGAACTAGATTTAATAAATAAATGTGCTGAATGTACACATAACATATATTTTAAGCAGAAAATTAGTTAGGCATTTGTTGATTTTGTTTTATTTTATTTTGTATTTTTCTTTAATTTTAATAAAAATAATAAGAATAATGTCCTGGACACGGCGCGCATCGTTAGAAGGTTCCTCTCTCAGGAGCCCTGACCACCGGTAGCTTAGACCCTGTTCCTGATACCGGTGGGCTACTATTTTTTATATTTTTAAATGTTTATTTTTAAATATTTTTTAATGAAATATTTAAAAATGTAATTTATAGGAATATTTATTGAATAAAGGAGAGAATAATGTAATAGACCCATTGACGTTAAAAAAAAAGTGAAATGAAGGTTACTTTTAAATGCCTATTGCTATCTAAGTTTACAAACTTTCGGTTAACCTTTGACCTGTTTTTATAGGATCTCTCATAGATAAACCAAAGGACATTCTGCAGATGACAGTAAACTTTTGCAATGAAGAAACAAAGCAGAGAATAGCTATGAGTCTCCTGCTTAGGTAATTAACAGTAATAAATAATATTATTTATATACTTTGTAATAATACTGAGTACTGCAGCCGTACTGGGTTCACTTACTGTACAAAGTCTAGTTCGACATATTGTACTGACTAAAAATTCTACGATACGTGATTATAAACATGTTTAACTTTTCTAGTCATTAAGGCAAACGTTTATAAAAAAAACTGCAAATCATCTACTTAAAATTTAGGTGTTCTGGTAAAGAATAAAAATATTTTTTAAGTCAAACAAGCACATAAGGCTTAACAGGTTTGTCATACAGAAGGATGTCCAAAACATATGAGGCGGGCGAAACCGCGAGCAACACATAGTAGTAAGTAAAAAAAAACTCGACACGCAAGTAGTGGTCTGCCGGTCCGATTGCACGATGTCCAAAAATAACTTAATTACAGCTCATAAAAACACCAGCCAAGTGCGAGTCGGATTCATACACGAAGGGTTTCGTACCGTAAACCGTAATTTTTATTAAGTATTTGTTGTTATAGCGGCAATAGAAATACACAATGTGAAAATTTCAACTGTCTACCTATTACGGTTCTTGAGATACAGCCCGCTGACAGACAGACAGACGGACGGACGGACAGCGGAGGCTTAGTAATATGGTTCCGTTGGTTACCCTTGCGGTACGGAAACCTAAACACATAAAAGTTAGGTAACGCACAATAATAACCATCATAATTATCAGGCCTGGACTTCATTATCTTTTGCTAATAAAGTATTAGCAAAAGATATTGATAAAATAACTTCAGCCGTTCCAAAGGGTCCGAAGTCCAAATAAATAATAACAAACTGAAAACGAAAGTGGCCTTGACCTCCAAACAATTTATGGATTCGTTTTAGATTGATGAGTCAATGCACACCTAATATGAGTCAGGACTTTTTAAGGAAAAATAATTGTTTTATGATTCAGGTCTAACTAGGTACCGAACTACGTACTATACATTTAAACATATGTTATTATAAATAAATAGGTACATATTGAGTGAGTACAAATCGTTTATCTTGCAAAATTAGAGCAATATGCAACAATAAAATACTTTGTGGTTTACAACAAAGTGTGCCTACTTGAGTCAGTCATTAGTCAGCCCAAGATAATCCAAGGAAGTTATATTTAAATGCTAGATAACAACAAGCTAGATACAGGGCCAATTATCTTTTTTAGCAATAGCAACACTGTCATGATGACTGAGCAAGAAACCTCTGTAACTATTGACTAGTAAGAAATCAGCCAAAATTACTGATGGCTCTGGGTTTTTATTGGAAAATTCCCACCTGACAGTTAATAACAACCAAAATAATGCCGATGAAGCGAAGGAAAGTAAAATAGCAAACACGACAACACTGGATCATTATTTTTTTGTTTATTTACAATGTTTGGAATAAGTGAACATATTGTGAATTTCTCGGAAGACGATTGGTTTTTATTAAGACTCCTACTATGCATACGCCTATGTGCACAAACGCCCGTTTGTGCACATAGGCGTTACATCATCTGCCTAGCCTTTTCCCAACCATATTGGAATCCGATTCCAGTCAAATCGGATTCAGCTGAATACCAGTATTTTACTAGGAGCGACTGCATGTCTGACCTCCACAACCCACTACCCAGTAACTAGGTAACACGGCACTTCTTGGTAACACTGGTGTCAGATTTTCTGGCTTCTGGCAAACTGATCCGAGTTTATCGATACAAATAAAATAACGAATGCGAATCAAATACCAAACTAAAAAGGCAGTGGGCAGGGCACATTGCTCGCAGAACAGATGGTCGATGGGGCCGAAAAGTTCTGAAGTGGCGACCGCGTACCGGAAGACGTAACGTTGGAAGGCCTCCCACAAGGTGGACCGATGACCTGGTGAAGGTCGCGGATAGCCGATGGATGCGAGACGCACAGGACCGGTCGTTATGGCGACGCTTGGGGGAGGCCTATGTCCAGCAGTGGACGTCTTTCGGCTGATATGATGATGAATCAAATACAAGTGCACAAACGCCTTGGACTCTGTTGTCCCTCTGCACCTACCTTTAAGGAGTTGACATTATAGCACCCAGCAGTGTACACAAAAGTTATTATATTGACTAACATAGTTTTAAGGCCTTTGTAACTAACAATTATGGACATTATTAGTCTGAAAATAAATGACTCTAATTAAAAAAAAAGGTTTTTAATCGTCATTGATTAAATAAAAACAATAATAAATGATGTAAATAATGAACAATATTGGAAACTTTACATGTTTATAATCCAGTGAGTCATTATCAGTTGTTTGTCTTAAATAGTTATTAAGACACCTAATTTAAATGGTCAGAAAATAAAATGTCAATATTTGAAGTTAATTATAGAAAATGTTAATGGTAGCTGCATTCCTCGACATTATGTTTTTACGAGATATGAAATCATCATCTGCCTAGTCTTTTCCCAACTATATTGGTGTCGGCTGCCAGTCAAATCGGATTCAGCTGAATACTAGTATTTTACGTGAAGCGGCTGACTACCAGACCTCCACAACCCATTAACTGAGTACCACGGTACTCCTTGGCAAGACTAGTGTCTGATTTTCTGGTTTCTGACTCTTCGTAACGTTTTACGAGATATGAAATAATTATAGAATATGCATGAAGGAATATTTTTGTAGCTAGCAAACTAAAAAATAATGCGACATCGCGTTTCCATAAAAACGTCGCCAACACCGCAAAGGGGCGAACCTCATACAAACGGTCAAAAATTAGTTAAGTATAGAAAAATGCTCCATTTGTTGAGATCTATGTTGTCACAAAAAGGCGAAGCTCTAAGACTAATAGAAACGAAAAAAGATTGACGGCGTATCTCAAAATCAGTTCTGGCGAAATTTTACGAAAAGACGAACTCGAAGTACGCCTTTTAGCGGCGACATATAAATCGTTTTCCTAGAGTTGAATCGTATTACTGTCGGGCAAATTCAATGAAAGAATATTTACATTCTGATTTAAGCGTCAAAAAAATGCACCGTATGTTACTAAACGAACTTGAAATACCAATCCAAGAGGCTCCAGGTTTGACAACCTATAAAAAGATGTTCAAAGCGATGAATTTGGCTTTTCATCGACCAAAAAAAGACCAATGTAGTCTTTGTGCTGCTTATCACGATGGATCACCTGAGACTAAATCGAATTTAAAAGAAAAGTATGATAAACATACTACAGACAAGCAAACCGTTTGCCAACTTAAAGACACAGACAAGCAAGAAGCTTCTTTCGAAAACCCCCAACTAGTCTGTGCATATTTTGATTGGCAACAAGTCATGTTAAAGAATCTATACTATACTTCTATATAAAGCTGATGAGTTTGTTTGTTTGCTTGAACGCGCTAATCTCAGGAACTACTGATCCGATTTAAAAAATATTTCAGTGTTAGATAGCCCATTTACTGAGGAAGGCTATAGGCTATATATCATCACGCTAAGAACAATAGGAGCGGAGCAGACGAAGTTGCGCGGGTCGACTAGTATTTTATAAAAGACAGCTTTCTGTTTAAAACCTCACAATTAACAATATAGCAAATCGAAATTGTTATTGTTTCACGTGGCCTGAAACAGAAAGAAGACGCGGGTCTTCAGATACCGCTGTATCCATGTTCCTTTATGAACATGACGTTGTAGGTTCTAAGTCAATAAGCTTGTATGCAGATGGATGTGCAGGGCAAAATAAAAACTCGATAGTCGGTTCTGCCTTGCGATACTGCATTACTAACGTTAATTAATAACATAAATATAATAACTGTTAATTACTGCAGCACCAACTTATTCGCCTTTTATAAGATTAATACTGTAGGTACCTAAATTTAATAAATACATACACTCTTTATTTCATACATTTTTTTTGCAGATAACTTATTGTACTTCAGTAGGTCTAGCATCGATTTATTTTTATTTTGTTATTATGAACATATTTCTGATAGTATTTGTTACCTATGTGAAACACTGTAATAATACCTACCAAATTGTTTTTATTTGATTTGTAATACCAAATTGTTTTTATTTGATTTTAACCATAATACACAGGTATAATGACAAAGAATTCAAACTTACTAAGTAATTTGTTTTTTTTTTAATATTTTTAAGTCAACAAGTTTGTGATTTTATAATAAATATTTTTGATTGTATTGATTATAGTTTTTGGAATTAAAATAACGCATATTATCATAGCACATCGAGGCGTAACTCTAAGAGAATATTAGTTAAACGGGATGTCTTGCTGATAAAGTGGCGCGACGAAAAGGCGTATATTTTTTCTCGGCTTTTCCTCGAAAAACCCAGCATTGTAAAATATTATATTTGTATTAATTTTGTAGTCCTGTTTCCATAGTGCACCTTCGCGTTTGATTTTTTTCATTATTATATATATATATTTTAATATCATCGAAATAAGCGCGTCATCGGTTTCAAACGTTTCTTGGCTCTCCTGTAAAATTTTCTCATTTGAGGTTCGCCCCTTTGCGGCGTAGGCGACGAAAATATTTGTAAGAATTTCTAAAAGAAGGGTTTGGCGTCGCATTTTCGCGTGACGCCTCGACGTCTGTTGGGACCTTAAGTGTTGGTCGAGCTCAAAAATATAGGGGCGTAGAGTGTCCCTATGTTGTATGCTCGATTCCCCTAATGCACTGATTTTTAATTATCATTGTTAGTTATAGTTCAAGGATTCAAATGTAACCCATATTATTACAACGAGCATAGTTCGACAATAAGTGTTTAGAAATATGATGATAATAAATTGTAATGTCTTTTTAGTGAACCATATTTTTGCTTCGTCAGCAACTTAACTTTTTTATTTTATTTTTTAGGATGGGAAATCGTCATGTGACTCCTTAGGCCGCGGACACGAACTCAGCGGCGCGGCAAGCGGCGCGGGTAGTTACATTATACATCTCTGCATTTGACGCGACCAGCGCTGCAGCGGCGGTGTTCAAATGCAGAGATGTATAATGTAACTTTTCTTTAAGTAATTAGCTTATGACAGGTTTTATGTATTCATATAATATTGTTTTTTTTTTATTTATCTGACTATGTAGGTCAATTCGTTGTTTTATATATATATATACATTTCTATCATTATCAGTATCATAGTGTGCTAGCTAACAAGTTATAAATTTCGTGTCATGTATTAATTACTTAGCATACTTTTATATAGATTCAAGTTCTTAAAACGTAACAGACAGATGTGTTGCTGGGGAGTTTGTTGGCCACTTCTTCTCCACAGCTTAAACACTAGGAAGTGGTGACGGGCGGGCGTTTTGGGGGACTGTCTTTTGTAAAACTTGACGTTCAAAAAGTGCTGGCTCTCAGCCTAATTTGAGTAAACGACTTTTGATTTTGAAACTGCCGGCGCCGCCCGCCGCGCCGCTGAGTTCTTGTCCGCGGCATTACGCTCTAGGCGGAGCGGAAGGGAGTGTCAAACTCTTACTGACTTAAAAAAAACCCATCCATGTTTTTCCAAAAGCTCTTTGCGTTCTAGGGCCGCGGTGACTGTTTCGAACAATTTGTCCACAACCCTGGTGGCAGGCACTGGCGGGCCCCATCTATTAAGCTGACATCTCTTTGAGCCACGCGTGGAACACAACGCGCTGATGATCCGACCCTGGTTCTTACTGGATGGCGAACCACCCAGTGTTCGCCGTTCAGTAGAAGGAGGTGACTGCCTCCCATGCCACCTCCATGCTTCAGGCCATGGATTGAACCAGGACAGGACGCTCGAGAGGTTGCCACCGCCGATCGCCTCGACGAGGATACGGCGGTGCTCCGCTCAAGCAGGGCAGACCTTCACCGTATGCTCCACCGTGCAACAACACCTAGCCTTTCTAGTCTGACTAGTTTCGACTGATATTTCACACACGCTGATATTGCCATTAAAGTTCCGCGCCCAAATTACTGGCTAATCTAATAAGATATTATGTTATGATGATATTATAGAGTTAGGCAACCTGCTATTTGCGTAACACATTCAAATTTCATTGCAATAGCTTTCAGTTCGGTTGTTCAATATTCTTTGCTTTGCTAAATAATTATTTTAATATATCGTTAAGTTGTGAAAAGGCTGCATAACGTAAAAAAGATAGTTAACAGACTTTGAAAAAAGGAGGTATTTAGAAACTTCCATGTCCTTCATAGATCACTCTGTGCTGCAATAAAGATTATTATAATTCAGGAAAATAATTAAGTGTTTATTGAATAAGCAATTAATTATGTTCCTGAATTATCTGCAAAAAACTCTATTATCACTACATATAATAAAACAAAGTCGCTTCCCGCTGTCTGTCTGTCCCTATGTAAGCTTAGATCTTTGAAACAACGTAACGGATTTTGATGCGGGTATTTTTAATATATAGAGTGGTTCTCGAGGCAGATTTTAGTATATAATTTGTCAAGGTTTTGTGTAAATTGGCTGATATATAAAGATTATTACTGAAGAGGTCAGAAAAAATTATGTAAAAAATTCTTTACATCGCGTGCGCTGTGAAAAGTATTGATGATAAAACAAAACGATGTACTACAGTTTTAGATAACACATCAATACCTGTGAAAAAGTCCGCGATAGCATATGTTTATCTTTTATGGTTGTTTCACAATAAGCATTTTTCTGATATTCAAATTTGATATAAAATACTGCTTCATTTTCAGAGTGTTTTCACCAATATAGTACAAATCTTTAACTTAATAAATATGTTAGTCATCTTGAGTGTTTAATTTAGAGCAAAATAGCCGTGATGGTGTGAATCATTTAATTAAGATGAATATCTTAGGAGATTAAAGCAAGTTGCGCAACTAAATAAATATAACGAAGGTAGAGATGTCCCGAACTGGTACACACTTGAGAGCAGACGTCGGTCGTTGACGGTTGTGTATTGCACTTTTTATTTCAGCCTGAACCACAATATTATTGATTCTGGTAATTAGATGTTCACTTTGTTAGTTTGGGCTAAGCCCGTGCAAAGCCGGAGCGGGTCGCTAGTATAATATAATTGATATAGTTGAGCTATAGAATATTTACGTAGCTACATTTGTGATAGCAACAATAAATGGGCTGGCATTCAATTGGGTCTAGTGGTGCAAGCTTACAATTGAGACTAATTGTGTCCTTAGGCCGCTGCTAAATGCACAATACTCATACATCACTGCAATTACCTATTTAAGCTTCATTTTAACGTCCAAGCATTTGTTTAGTCACCTTTTTACTATAGCGGTTTTTTTTTATATAAATTAAACTAATATTATACACATCTGAATTTGTTTGTTTGTAAAAGTTATCTAAGGGATCTGGAAATATTTATCTAAATACGAAAATTCCCTGTTATATTACAGTAAGTTACCTACAATATGGCTGGTATTGGCTACTTTTTAGGGTTCCGAAAAAAAAAGGAACCCTTATAGGATCACTCGGGTGTCTGTCTGTCTGTCCGTTTGTCACAGCCAGTTTTCTCCGGATCCACTGGACCGATTCTGTTGAAATTTGGTACACATATGGACTTCTGTGACCCAAATATGGACGTGTTACGTAAATCATTAAATTTTTAGTATGGGGGTCACTTTTGGACCCCCAAAAGTGACCCCCATACTAAAAATTTAAAAAATTAAAGTTTTTTGAACAATATTGTGTGACATATCAAATGAAAGGGCTTACTGTGAGGGTTTTAATTATATTTTTTTCATAATTTTAAAATAACTGGTTTTGAAGTTATTCAAGAAATTAGACGAAAAATGACCATTCCCCCCACCTTATCTCCGAAAGTACTGAGCCTAAAATTTTGAAAAAAAAGGAGATAATAGATCTTTACCTAAAGATTACAGGAAAACCTATTAGAAGTCTGTAGTGTTAAAATAACATGTTAAAAAAATGAAATTCGTTCGGAACCCTTTGCACGCGAGTCCGACTCGCACTTGGCCAGTTTTTTAAGGTTTCGTACCTGAAGAATAACCAACGATACCCTAATATTAAGCCTCCGCTGTCCGTCCGTCCGTTCGTCGTCGTAACAGATAGATAGTTGAAATTTAAACTGATTTTGTATTTCTATTGCCGCTATAACAACAAAATAATAAAAATTAAATTAAAAATTAAAGGGGGCTCCCGTACAATAAACGTGTTTTTTTTGCTTTATGGCACGGAACCCTTCGTGTGAGAGTCCGACTCGCACTTGGCCGTTTTCTATTCCAGAAAAAATCACGGTTCGTGTGTAGCGAAGCCCTGGGAAAAAGCTACTAGAAGATAGTTTAATAAATTTTCTTTTAATTTGTGGAAAAGCTTTCTTGTGTGTCAGTTTAACACTTAATTTATTGTTAATTAGAATCACAGAAAACAGTGATTAGCTTAAGCTTATTAAATTAGAATTTAGTGGCAATTTCATTAAACTGAAACAATAACCTGTATAAAATTATAAATTAGGAAAAATATTTTTTTAGTACTATTACTTCCTAAATATACCATCATTGTATATACTTTATAATAATTTTAAACTAACAGACAAAATAGTCAAAAGAGGTGGAGGTCTCTGCACCTACCCCTGCCTGCCTGCTTGCCTGGTCCTGCGCCTGGACCTCATGGCTACAGCGACTATAGCGGGGAGGTACGACTCTCCTTTGTTAGGGGATGTTATTCGAAGATGTATCTCGAACAACATCCTTGTCTCAAAATAGATTTATAAGTTTACTAGCTGACCCGCGCAACGTCGTCTGCGTCACAGTTTTCATTACTGCTCCGCTCCTATTGGTCTTAGCGTGATGATATATAGCCTATAGCCTTCCTCAATAAATGGGCTATCTAACACTGGAAGAATTTTTCAAATCGGACCAGTAGTTCCTGAGATTAGCATGTTCAAGCAAACAAACAAACAAACTCTTCAGCTTTATATATTAGTATAATTAAAATTAATTAAATAAATAAGTTGTCTTTTGTTTACTTACCTATCTATATGGATGCTGCTTATCCGAATCCAAGATTTTTTTTTTTTTAATTTTCCCTTAAACTGTTCAAATTTTGCATCTATACTAATATATAAAGCGGAAGAGTTTGTTTGTTTGCTTGAACGCGCTAATCTCAGGAACTACTGGTCCGATTAGAAAAATTCTTTCAGTGTTGGATAGCCCATTTATCGAGGAAGGCTATAGGCTATACGGGAATTGGAAATTCCTACGGGAGCGGGAAAAAAACGGGATATGCGCGTACGAAGTCGCGGGCAAAAGCTAGTTTAGTCATAAAGTAGGAAATTTTCGCCTATGGGAAATCACGTCAGCTGCATAGTTTCTTTTGCATAATACTCCTATTTGTGGCCGTGTGTCAGTTACAATTTTATAAACAATACTACGTATTTCTAACATATTCTTTCTTGGAAAAAGGTCTAGACTGATTTGTTTAGTTTTCCGTAAGGAAACTTAGTTGATTTTTATATTGCTGTGTTTTGACTGGGTCAGGGCAAACAATAACTTTTCTACCTGTGAGGGTAAATGTCATATGTTTATCTGTGTTATGTACAGTCAACAAAGCTATTGGGTATGCAGGCAGCTAACTTGCAACTACTCTTAAACAATGTTGTGAGTGTGCTGAGTAGACAATTATTGTACAACACACTCGTGAGTTTGTCAAAAGCTTAAAAAATTATAATGCACACATTAGAAATAAACATTGGTAGTGCTGTGGAAAAATGAATATTTTTGCCTATATACCGAATAGCTTTGTTGACTGTACATGATGATGTGTTGTTGATATGGAGGTTTGTGCACAAAATTTGCTTTGTATGTAGGCAAAATTCTGTATGAAACTTACATAGCAAAGCAAATCGCCTTTTTATACTTCAAAGTTATTATTTTAAAGAACATGAGTTTTATCACAAAATAATCCAAGGTTATTATGCCATTCGTAATACACAATTGGCAAGTAAATTATCTAATATCCAACTGATCGCTGATAGATAACTGTACAATAAGCTCCATGTCAGCCACAGAAAAAAGTGTGCAATAAATGTACCAAAATTTGTTTAAAAATAACTATTTTTTTGATGTTGGATAGATAAAAACTAAGATAACATAAATAGATACTTCTCAAATAAATATTAAGTAATAGTAATTTTACAGATTAAAATTAATTTAATTTGAATAATAAGCTGTTAAAAAAGGAATTTTTGAATATCATATCTCTTGAACAAAATTTATCACAAGTTACATATTATCAAACAAGATAAAAAATAATGGCTGCATGGTTTCATATTTATCATATATTGTGGCAGATAATTTAAAACTTTGGTGAGTACAATAAATATTTTAGTTGCATCATATGTTTACCAATACTGAACATAGAGTAGGATGCAGGCAGTAAGACTGATAAACAACATTATCATACTTACCTACATAAAACAAATTAATATGTAAATAATTACATGCTACGAAGAGAAATTCCTTTGTCCATCCATCCATACTGTTACTTTTGGTAATTAAAATTGTATTGTCTGAATACTTTCGACTTTTATCAAGATAATTAGTAGTGACTAAAGGATTAAATATGTTGATGTATTTTTTTAAATTCTATTATAAACACACACAGGTTAAATGTAAGTAATATATGAGTACCCAAGTATGCTAAAACTACCTTATTGACCTACATAGTTAAGTAACAGATAACCCTATAAACATTGGGTAACAACATTTAGAGGTCAAACCTGTTCTCACATACATCCGCGATCAAGCTAGCACACAAATATCGTAAGATTCGTAAGTGTTAAAGCAAACAAATTTATCTAAACAAACGGAAACACGTCGCAAAAATCTAGTTGAACAACGGCGTAGTTACTGCACATGGCAGTTATCAATAACATGTTCGAATTCTTTGTATGCCATCATAGAATTGATTAACGCAAGAAATTATACAGAACATGCACCGCATGTGCTCTAGAATTAGTAAGTTATATTGATAGTAATTAATTTGTTTACTACTATCATGTTCTTAAGAATATCTCGGTAATAAGATACATATAAGTTTCCTACCTTCGTCACAGAGTCCCATTGTCGAGTCAATCTTTGCGTTTATATTGAAATCCTTGAATAAAATAAATAACTGTCGGATTTTTCACTTTTATTAAATTTCCATTGATGATTAATTCTTAACAACTATGACAGCTGTCAAACTCAATTGACAGAGCGTGACATACAAATGTGATGACGGAAGAATGAATGAATGATAATCCGGAACGTGTAAATAATGTGTTAAGCGACATCTATGTTTATAAACATCGAACTGAAAAATGTGTTTTACATTCTTTTCACTAGATCGAGCTACTCATCAATCAAACGTTGATTTTTAACCGACTTCCAAAAAAGGAGTAGGTTCTCAATTGGGTGGGTTTTTTTTTTATGTATGTACACCGATTACTCCGAGGTTTCTGATCCTATTTCTGTGATTCTTTTTTAGTTCGTTGCGATATATATGTACTTGCCATTTGGTCCCGTAAAAATTTGATTCAGTTTGGTTCAGTAGCTTTTTTTATGGGCATTTTTGTTTATTTCTATTTCTGCGTAGACGAAGACTTCGTGATCAACCACTTAAAAGTGAAAAATAAAAAACTTTTTACAAAAAATAAAACCGACTTCCAAACAAAACACTACAAAGTATAAAATAACCTTAATTTCGGAAGTCGGTGTTAAAGAACACAGAAGCAAAACCAAAAACACCGACTTCCGAAATTAAGGTTATTGTAGCCAATGGAACCCTATTACTAAGCCTCCGTTGTCTGTCCGTCCGTCCGTCCGTCCGTCCGTCTGTCTGTCTGTCAGTCGGCTGTATCTCAAGAACCGTAATAGGTGAAGTGAAATTTTCACAGATTGTGTATTTCTATTGCCGCTATAACAACAAATAATGAAAATAAAGGTTTATGGTACGGAACACTTCGTGTGCGAGTCCAACTTGCACTTGCCCGGCTTTTTTCCTTTCATCGTAAGTACCAACTACGCTCAATAACTACCTACCTACACTTATCGGTATTTCAGAATACCCAAACACAGATAGTTAATTTAATTTTATTCTTGATACTTTCTCTATTGTGGTGTACAATAAAACAACTCAGAACGTTAATAATAAAGTTCATGTAACTAACTACAAAGGCGAGCTTAACTCAAAGTTGAGTTTTCTCCCAACAAACGCACCTTCGTTGTTCCTAGTGAATTCCAGTGGACCATTTAAAAATAATAGTACCTACATGAATAAAACAAAATAGTAGGTACATTTAACTCTGTACCTAGGTCTGACAGCGATCGTTCGATTCCTAACTGAAGAGTTTCTAGGGTTCCGTAGTCCTAACAAGAAACCCTTACCGTCTTATTACAAAACAATGCTTAAGTACTGGTTTAAACCAAGACTAACAAGTCTAGGATTGTTACGGTATTAACGCTAGTACCAGGTTTAAAAAGTGTTCCAATTACAAAATTAAGACTATTCGAGGATCAGTTAGTACCAAAGAAAGTCCATGGTTTAAATAATATCCACAGATACGAAACAAAAATGGCATTCTTTCATTCGTTCATACAATCTTTATTTGAAGCAACGTTCCGTTTCTCAAAATATTTTAGTTTATAATATTTTAATAACAGTTGGAATGCTTAAATAATTAATTATCAATACAAAAATATGTTATAAATTTTTCTTTGTTTATGATACAATATATTGAACAAGCACAACTTGTACTTTTGATGCGCTTTTTATAATCGAGTTGTCATATTCTTTAACACCTCTAGCGCGAAGTGGAGCGACGACGGCTGTTTACATTAGTCATGTTGCATCCTTTTTAATAGATAAATTACCTTTTTATTTTTATTAATTGTTCGTAATATTTCTGTTACGTGGTTTGTTTCGGATAAATCCTCACGTTAAAGATCTCCAAAACGTTTTGTAAATCTATACTTATTTCTAAAATCTACGTTACTCAATTCAAAAGAATACACACGATGACGATGTCTTTAAGATCGCCAAAACTATCCAACATATCCAAATCCATCAATTCAGTTCATATTAATATCACTTTTTAACATTTTTTACATAGAAAAACATAAAATATTAATCAACGTCAAATAAATTAGTACCGAAGTTAAACTAGGGGTCTCGGCGGACTAACTTTGGTACCATAGTTAGTTCAGGAACGAGTGATAAACTTAATTTTATAATAACGTTTTATTTAGTCATGGTTTAAACCTAGTGTTAATCCCAGTACTAAATTTAGATCGTGTTTTGTAATAAGACGGTTATTGTTTTGTCATGTCCGTCTGTCTGTCTGTCTGTCCGAGGTTTTCCTGAGAGACCGTTAGTACTACAAAGCTGTAATTTTGTAGGGGTGTGTATATCAAATACACCAAAAAAGTGGTAAAATAAAATTTTGGAATGTTTTTTTTTAGGTTACCTAGCCCCCTACAAGTGAAGTGGGGATGAATTTTAATTTTCGTCGTCTACCCCATCGTGTGGGGTATCGTTGAATAGGGGTAGCTAGTACTATTTTTCGATTTTATGCTCCATTTACGAAATATTAAACCAAGTGCAAATTTTTGTTCCAGTAGGGCGCCGTTCCCCTCTCAAAGCTAAACTATAGACTTAAAAATTTGGAAAAATTCATGATGATAGTGCATTTTATGAACTTTAAAGGACAATTATAGCGGTTAAGATAATTTTATTAGTTTAGTAGTAATAATGCAGTAATAGTCGTTGACCTCGGGTGTTGGATAATTTTGTACCAAATACAAAATCTTTAATCTTCTAAATTACTAGCTTTTGCCCGCGACTTCGTACGCGCATATCCTGTTTGTTTTTTTCCATTCCCGTATAGCCTATAGCCTTCCTCGACAAATGGGCTATCTAACACTGAGTACTATGACCCCTAACTAGCCAACTTATTAATATTTTACCTCTGCTGGCATTTCTTTATTGTAACTATTAGTAGTATATAAGTGCTTTTTTGGGAGCATCGTCCTTACATACCTATAATCAATTGATTAGATAATGTATGCAAATATTGTAAAGCTTATTTTTGAAAAAAGTAACTATGGAGTTTCTTGTCCGTTCTTCTCCATGAGAATCTACCTTTTGCGTACTTAATCTACTATTTTCTTTTGACGTTCAAAAGTGCCTTTATTGGTCTAGTTGAAATAAATCATTTGACTTTGACTTTGTCTGAAAGATTTTTTTTAATCGGGTGAGTAGTTCCTGAGATTAGCGCGTTCAAGCAAACAAACATACTCTTCAGCTTTATATATTAGTATAGATAGTTTAGATGATAACGGCTACTACGGAACCCTACATTGCGCGTGGTCCGACACGCACTTGTTAATAAATCTTACAGATTTAAGCACATGTATACAAAAATATAATAACAGATGTTTATCTAAGTACTTTCTCAATCCATACAAGAGACATGCACGGAAATTGCTATAACTGCTAGTATATTCTGTAAGAAACTATTTCGATATCGAGCTTCACCTGAGTGATAAAACTCACAAAGTGAGCTTTATTGCACACAACATAAAGGTCTTCATTTGAAACTCACCTCGAATTCTACTGTCGAGATACGAAATTGTGGTTAGAGAATAGCACTACAGGTTCACATTATAAACAAATTCAGGATTCGAGAAAATTATCAAATTTGGGAAAACCAACTCTAGTTCCTACAAGTTAAGAATTCCATTGCAAATTGCAAGTCATAGGTACCTACTCTATTTATTATCCTTTCAAATATATATACTTGGTCACTAACATCTATAGGAAGTCGATACTTGACTGGTGCCTGTAACAACATTTTTGAAGTGAAAACTTCTTTAGCGGCGTTGAGCACTTTTTCTGTAATGGGTATAAAATCTTAAACTCGCGTCAGGACACGTGACCTGATCGAAAAAGCGTAAGACGGACTCGCGTCAGGGTCACGTGACGCTGATCGAAAAAGCGTAAGACGGACTCGCGTCAGGGTCACGTGATGCTGATCGAAAAAGCGTAAGATCGAGGGGAAGGGAGAGGAACTAGTATCTCCCACTCTTTCTACCGTGCCTGAGTGTGCTGCTCCGCTTAGGCGGCACAGGGCGCTTGCGCGAATGTCCGTCTGTGTTTATGTACAGCGTGCCACGCGTATCCAAGGATACGAAATTACGGAATTACGAAATTATGGATGAAAGTTGATTTTTCTAAGAGATAAAAATTAATGTAATATATAAATAAATAACGATATAATATTATGAATAATAACATGTAAATTGTCATATTTGTGTACGATAGCGCAATAAATAAACATTGTATTCTACCTCATAAATGATAGTATTTTTGTACTTATAATTAAACACAACGTTAATACTAAAGTTTTCACTTCTGCCGGCACTCCCGGAGTGCTACCGGTGTTTTTTTTCTGTAACAACATTTTCGTATCTCGACAACGGAATCCGAGGTGAGTTTCAAATTAAGACCTTTATGTTGTGTGCAATAAAGCTCACTTTGTGAGTTATGTCACTCAAGTGAAGCTCGATATAGTTATTTACAGAATAGACTAGCTGGGTGCCTGGTGGCGATGGATAGATATAATATCGAATTAAGAATTCACATTTAAAGGCAAAAATGTTTCACTGAGAAATCGGCGACTTTGAATTGAAAATAGATGGTCTATTTCCAATGCTAGTTCCCATTGATGATTATATAACAGAAGGTATTATTAAAATTGAAATAACAGGCAAACACCGGAGCAAAACGAGCATTTATAGATATAGAATGTGTGTCAAGTACGGCGGGGTTATAGACGAATTTGTTAGATAGATTAGATCTGTTGGAGGGTTATAGCTAACCGCGAGTTTTTGCGTCTCTCTTTAGATGAGGGGATGCCGATGAGGCATTGTTGACTGATAGAAAGAACTTATCAAAAAGCCCCAATCTTTAAAGCTGCTGTAGGTTAAAAAAACCGGCTAAGTGCGAGTCGGACTCGCCCACCGAGGTTATACAAATGTATAGTTTTCAGACTTTTCCCTATACTTGTAGTATAAGACGGTATCACTTGCCAAATTTCATAGGTCTAGGTCAACGGGAAATACCCAATTCATTTTGATTCCCTTGAGACTTGAGAGCGTTGAACTATTCGTTTTTTTGCGGCATTAACGACCGTATCTTTTTTTACGTTAACTTAGAAGTTTGATTTTTTTTTACAGCTGCAAGGGGCCATAGACCTGAGTATATTTCAACTCGATACCTCTACGCATTCCCGAGATGAACGGTCTTGACAGACAGACGGACGGACAACAAAGTGATCCTATAAGGGTACCGTTTTTTCCTTTTGAGGTACGGAACCCTAAAAACCTAGAAGCTGTTTATTTCTGTTACTTACCTTCGAGTAAGTTCTCGACTACCTACCCGTGGTTCAGATGGGTCACTTCCGTTTGGTAAAGCTTTCGTTTGGTAACGCTACATATACATTGATTATGTTTGTTTTGTAGATATTACGTACCTAAGCACACTTTAAAGTACAGTCAAGAAAAAAGTTCTGGTGGGCTGAACTGATTCAATATTTTATTGTTACGCGCCAGAATTAATGTTGGGTACATGGCGGCATTTGCGTACTGCTAACGCCATCTAGTTTCAACCAACCAAACATTTACGTGCTGCCATCTAGTATCGAGTAGCAGATACTGGCATACTGCTGGCGCCATCTAGTATCCAGTAGCTGACATTTACGTGCTAGAACATTCAAGATGTTTTGACGGGACCTGTGTGTGCCCGAACTTTCCAGAGGTTTCCATACAGGAGGGTTCTGGAAATGACTGTCGGTATATAAAGGGCGGACATCCGGCGACGGCAGTCAGTATTGAATTGGCGATACAAACGATAACTTCGAGAGCGATCTTCGACTGCGAATTATAGTGAAGTGAAGTGTTCAGTAGTGCGATTGTGTTTTATAATTAGTGTGTTTTAAAGTGATAATTAGTGTTGTGGATTAAAGTGTCAGTTTTGGTTGTTTAATCGGCTGTTTTTATTGTAACGAACCCCAAGCTCGTAATAATTGGTGTCAGAAGAGTGGATAATCATGCCGATTCTGCCAAAGGACGACACGGAGGGTATCCGTACCCGTAGTCAACGCCAGCAGGAGACAGACCAGAGGCGTTTTGGTGGTGCAACGCCGCAGACGTCGGAAGGTCAGCTACCGACCATGGAGGCCGGCCCGTCCACAGCAGCTCCGGCATCATCAGCACCAGACTTTGCTGCTCTGATGATGATGCTGCAGGAGCAGGCGCGCCGACAGGAGGAGCAGGCCCGACGCTTGGAAGAACAGCTGCAGCGCGACAAGGAGGAGCAGGCCCGCCGACAGGAGGAGCAGGCCCGCCGACAGGAGGAGCAGGCCCGCCGACAGGAGGAGCAGGCCCGACACTTGGAAGAACAGCTGCAGCGCGACAAGGAGGAGCAGGCCCGCCGACAGGAGGAGCAGGCCCGACGCTTGGAAGAACATCTGCAGCGCGACAAGGAGGAGCAGGCGCGCCGCCAGGAAGAACAGATGCTCCTCATGAAGGAACTTCACGCGTCCTTCGGAAAAGACATGAAGTAGGTGAAGGATAAGGTTGCTCAGCATGACAACCGCTTGTCAGACGCTGAAACCAGGATCAGCAAGTTTGATGACGTCATTGCGGATGTGAAGAAGGAGTTGGGCAACCTTAAACTTGGAGATGGGATTGCTACTTCAGCAGCCACTACACCTTCGCCACGTGGGTTCAAAGTGCCGCCGTTCGATGGGACGTCTTCTTGGTCGGCCTACAAGATTCAGTTTGAGGCTGTCATGAAGGCGAACGGGTGGAGTAAAAATCAGGCCATGACTGCCCTCACCCTAGGCCTGCGCGACCAGGCCTTAACTGTCCTGGAAGCTATCGGTAAGGAGGTGACTTACGAGCAGCTGCTTGAAGCGTTGGAAGCCAGGTATGGCGACGCTCATCTGGAGCACGTGTTTCGTGCGCAGTTAAGGGATCGCGTGCAACGCAGCGGTGAGAACCTGCAGCAGTGGGCTCTTGAAGTGGAGAAGCTGGTGCGAAAAGCGTACCAGTCTGCACCAGCGCTCATTGAAGGGAACCTGGTGCAGGCATTCATCGACGGCATCCGCGACCTTGAGGTCAGGGCTGCAGTGAGGCTCGGGCACCACGGGACGCTTAAGGACGCCTTGGCCCATGCACTGGAGGTGGAAGCTGTGCGGCAAGATCATCGTTCCCACCGCGTCAGGGAGGTTGCAGCGGTTACAGTTCGCGATCGTTTAAAAGGATACAGCCCTAGGTGCTACGGCTGTGGTGAAAGGGGCCACCTTCGATCCAGTTGCCCTAAGCGAACTGCAGAAGGGGAAGGTTGCCGATCTCCAGAGGGCAGGGCGGCTTATAGCACCGCCCAGCAACAGCAGGGAAACGAGTAAAAGCCAGGACTGCGGGGCGGGTGCTGGCTGATGTTCAAGGAGCCCCAAGGATTTCGATCTCACAAACCCGTGACGGGAACAGCCTTATCATCAAGGGCGAGGTCAACGGGACGTCATGTAAGCTGACGATAGACACTGGAGCCTCTCGCACGGTTGTCAGTTCCCAACTTATAAGTCGGTTCCTTGGGGACTCTGCATACAACCGAGAGCGCATAAATTTGGTAACAGCCACCGGCCAGCGCATACCCGTCCGAGGAGAAAAAGAGATGGAGTTGAAGCTAGGCAACAAAATCTACCTGCATAATGTTGTTGTGGCCGATATAATGGACGATTGCATCCTGGGCTTAGACTTTATGAGGAAGAATCGTTGTGAGATCGACGTTAATCAAGGAGTTATGAAATGTGGACAAGAGGAACTTTTCATGGAAGGGGCTTTACCTGGAAATGTGTACAACCTAAAGAAGATTGTTCTTCCTCCGAGATCGGAAACAGTTGTGCCGGTTAGTCTTCCTCGGAATCCTGGGCAAACTCATCGTTGCGTACTCGTGGAAAGGGTAGACAATGACCTTCCATGGAAAGTGGCACGAACATTGGTCAGAGCCACCGACATCTCAGGAGTACGTGTGCTGAACCTTTGTGACAAGGAGCAGGTGATAGAAAAGGGCACACTGATGGGTACCTGCGAGGAAGTGGATTGGTTGCGTCGATGCCAATATCTATCAACTGGGACCCTCAGCAAGGATGCACAAACGAGAGTGACCACACTTTTAGAAGACTGTCGCAGCGCTCTGTCTCACAATGAAATGGTCAAGGCGAAGAGGATGTTACTTAAGTACACCGATGTTTTCTCTTTGAACGATGCTGACATCGGGAAGACTGGCTTAGTTCAACACAAAATAAACACGGGAGAAGAATTGCCTATCCGTCAACGGCCAAGGAGATTACCGGTAGCACGTGAAAAGGAAGTGGAAACCATGATCGAGGGAATGGTGAAGGATGGTGTTATAGAACCTTCATCCAGTCCATGGTGTTCACCGGTAGTGCTGGTAAGGAAGAAGGACGGCAGCATGCGGTTTTGTGTTGATTATCGTCGTCTGAACGACGTGACGAAGAAAGACAGCTATCCCTTGCCAAGAATTGATGACACGCTGGACATGCTTACTGGAGTAAAGTGGTTTAGCACACTAGATCTAAAAAGTGGCTACTGGCAAGTAGAAATTGACCCGAAAGACAAGGAGAAAACTGCATTTTCGACAGGAAAGGGTCTATGGCAATTTAAAGTTATGCCATTTGGATTGTGTAACGCTCCGGCAACGTTTGAAAGATTGATGGAACTGGTACTAACCGGGTTGATTGGTGATGCCTGCCTTGTCTACTTGGATGACATCATCATCGTAGGCCGTACGTTTGAAGAACATCTTCAAAACCTGGAACGCGTGCTCATGAAGATCCAGAGTGCCAACCTCAAGTTGAGTCCGAAAAAGTGTTCATTTTTCAAACGGCAAGTTAGCTTTTTGGGTTATGTTGTGTCGGAAGAAGGTATCCGCACGGATCCAGAGAAAATCGCCGCTGTCAAGGATTGGCCAATTCCAAAAGACAAGACGCAGATCAGAGCATTTTTAGGTTTGTGCTCCTATTATCGGCGTTTTGTCAAGAACTTTGCAGATATAGCCAAACCCCTGCACAAGCTAACTGAGGAAAAGCGACATTTCTGTTGGGATGAAAGTTGCGACATCGCTTTCCAGGAGCTAAAGGACCGTCTGTGCAAAACACCTATTTTGGGGTATCCTGATATCAGCAAGGAATTTATAGTTGACACAGACGCAAGTGATATCGGACTTGGCGGTGTGTTATCTCAGCGGAATGGCGATCAAGAGGTTGTGATTGCATACTTCAGCAAGTCATTGTCGAAACCAGAGAGGAATTATTGTGTCACGAGACGGGAATTGCTTGCTGTGGTAAAATCATTGCAACATTTTAGCAAATATCTACTGGGGCGGAAATTTCACCTACGAACTGACCATGCTGCGCTGAAATGGCTATTGCAGTTCAAAAATCCAGAAGGACAAGTTGCGAGATGGATTGAACTACTGCAGGAATACGACTTTGTGGTAGAACATCGCAGCGGAAAATCTCATGGCAACGCTGATGCACTGTCAAGAAGACCTTGCCCTGAAGACTGCAAGCATTGTACTAGGCAAGAGGGTAAAGAAGTCATACCTGTGAGGATGCTCAAGACAGACCTCAGCAACGAGTGGAAGGAAAGCCTACAACATGCTCAGCACGAAGATTCAGACATCAAGCCGATTCTGGAGTGGATGAAGGCCAGTGCTCCTAAGCCCACGTGGAGTGATGTCTCAGTAATGAGTTCGATCACAAAAAGCTATTGGGCCCAATGGGACAGCTTAGTGATTCAGGATGGAGTACTGTGCCGTAGATGGGAAAATGCCCGGGGAGACAACTGTCACTTGCAAATGGTTGTCCCTAAAGTTAAGGTACCGGATGTTTTACAGCTATACCATGATGGTTGTTCAGGAGGCCATATGGGAGTTAAACGCACTCTACTGAAAATACGGGAACGGTTTTACTGGGTGCATTGCCGTGACGATGTTGAGGACTGGTGTCGGAAATGTACAAGTTGTGCGGCTGTAAAAGGACCTCAGACTCGTAGCAGAGGTGCATTGAAATTGTACAATGTTGGTGCACCATGGGAGAGGATAGCCCTGGATGTTGCGGGACCATTTCCGGAAAGTGATAGTGGTAACAAGTATTTCATGGTTGTGATGGATTACTTCACTAAGTGGCCGGAAGTCTTCGCCATTCCAAATCAAGAAGCTTCAACAGTTGCAGATAAACTGGTTCATGAAGTCTTCTGTCGTTTTGGAGTACCCTTGGAGATTCACAGCGATCAAGGAAGGAATTTTGAGTCACAGATATTCCAGGAAACTTGCCGAGTTATGGGTACTCATAAAACAAGAACAACTTCTTACCACCCACAATCGGATGGAATGGTTGAACGATTCAATCAGACATTGGAGAGATACTTGGCAAAAGTTGTGGAAAATCGGCAACGCGATTGGGACAAGCACATACAACCGTTTTTGCTGTCATACCGAAGTGCTGTTCACGAAAGCACATCAGTGACACCAGCTTTCGCAAACTTTGGTAGAGAATTACGGCTGCCGGCAGACCTGATCACTGGAATGCCACCTGATGCCCCACGTAGTACAACCGATTATGCGAATGACTTGCGGAACAAAATGAATGACATTTATGAGCACGTCAGAGAATCGGGCCGGTTAATGTCTAACAAGATGAAAACCCGTTATGACCGCAAAATGAACAATAAAGGGTTCGATGAAGGTTCACTAGTGTGGTTGCACAATCCAGTTCGCAGTAAAGGGAAATCTCCTAAGCTTCAAGCTAAATGGGACGGGCCGTACCGGATTGTGACAAAAATCAATGACGTGACCTACCGTATACAAAAAGGTACAAGAAGTGCTCCTAAAATCGTCCACGTGGATCGACTGGCGCGTTATTATGGGGCCGATAATGCTCGGGACGAGCATGTCTTAGGAGGGGGCAGTGTTACGCGCCAGAATTAATGTTGGGTACATGGCGGCATTTGCGTACTGCTAACGCCATCTAGTTTCAACCAACCAAACATTTACGTGCTGCCATCTAGTATCGAGTAGCAGATACTGGCATACTGCTGGCGCCATCTAGTATCCAGTAGCTGACATTTACGTGCTAGAACATTCAAGATGTTTTGACGGGACCTGTGTGTGCCCGAACTTTCCAGAGGTTTCCATACAGGAGGGTTCTGGAAATGACTGTCGGTATATAAAGGGCGGACATCCGGCGACGGCAGTCAGTATTGAATTGGCGATACAAACGATAACTTCGAGAGCGATCTTCGACTGCGAATTATAGTGAAGTGAAGTGTTCAGTAGTGCGATTGTGTTTTATAATTAGTGTGTTTTAAAGTGATAATTAGTGTTGTGGATTAAAGTGTCAGTTTTGGTTGTTTAATCGGCTGTTTTTATTGTAACGAACCCCAAGCTCGTAACATTATTTAAAAAAAAATATTTTATTTTCTATATTTTCATTCTACCGTATTGATGATGAGCTACATAAAAAAAGCTGTGTTAGGTTTTAATTGAGTTGTTCCGGGTCTGACTGTTTGTGCATGTGAGTTTATATGTATGTATGTAAACGCACGTACCCACGGTACAGGAGAAATTCCTAGTGACCTGTGACACATTTTGAATGAATAAACAAAGTTTGCCTATTGTATATTGTACTAACATATGTTATTTATTTTTCTTTGCTTAGTTTAAATAATTAAATATATTTTTATATAGTAGGTACATAATAAGTATACAAAAATCTTAAATGACTTATTTCATTTTAAACAAATATTTAAACTCCTTAGAAATTAGACTTGACACACTGACTGTACCTGGTGCATGCAATACACGGCTATAGCGGCGCATTACCTAACGGGAGCGTTACCCAACGGGAGTGACGCGTTCAGATTCAGATTGTATTCCTATTTCCTACCCACTTCTTAGGTACCTTCCTATTCAATTTTATTACTGGCCGGTGACTGATCATTTGATCCATACTACCTTAAAAGCCAGGAATCTAAAATATGAGAGGTTTTTTGAAAAAAATAAATAAAATAAAGAATATTAAAGAAACATCCGCATATACAGTTACATATAGGAAGTATCTTCACATGATGGGAGAATACAAGACATGACACTGTAGAATTCAGCCGGTCTATTCTGTCGACATCTCACCGTGTACACTAAGGTAGGTGGAGTGAACGACAAGTGAGCTGTCATTCCATCTTGTTTGTATGGTTTGACAGCTCACTTCGTGATCACTTCACCCACGCCTTCACTTCGACATGTTTACAGAATCGACCGGCAGCTTATTCTGTTGTCAATATTTACGTGTTTCGAACCACATGTCGTTAGCGACACAAATGTGATGAAACATGCACTAAAAGCTGGCTCACTGTTGCGACTAATTTACGACAGACAGTTCACGGTTCCGCCATTATATTATCTGTGGTTCGGCCGACTCATAGTCATAGGTAATCATAAGACAGACACAAATTGATTTGCACCATTGGATTGTTTCTTGAATATTTATTTAACAACACATCACGCTGGTTTCCCTTATGGATGGACAGCCTGAGAGGGACAGTTTTGTAAACAGAGGGTAGATCACCATTTCGCTTGTTGGACGGTTAAGGGGCAAAGCAGAACCTATCGCCATTTGAAATAATTAGGTGGGTATTATTACCTAAGATGGGTAGTTAATATACATAGGTAGTTAATAGAAAATGTACCAGTAATGAAATAGGAGTACATAATGAGTAAAATGTTTAGGCACGCTCCCGTTTCATTAGATTCTATGCCAGCTGAAATTTAATGATGAATGATTTTCATTGTTCTCATATGGTGACTTTACCTTCAAATATCTCAGCAACGTGTCACTTTAGCGGGGCACCATGTTGCTAACATTTTTTGTTGGTTTAAATGTCCTCTACCCGTACATGCAATTACATCATGCACCGCGATTTTGGAAAAATATCAAAATGGCGACGGGGGGCTATGCCAGCTCCCATACAAAAAAGTTCGAACCCCTTTAATAATTTACGTAACGTGTCCGTGTTTGGGTCACAAAAGTCCATGTGTACCAAATTTCAACAGAATCGGTCCAGTCGATCCGGAGAAAACTGGCTGTGACAGACAGACGGACAGACAGACCAAAAGACAGACTGACAGGCTGAAAGAATGACAGACTGACAGGCTGACAGACTGACTGACAGACAGCCGAGTGATGGGATCACTCGGGTGTCTGTCAGTCTGTCTGTAAGGGTTCCGTTTCTTACGGATGTTCGGAACCTTAAAAATCGTCTGACTGATAGATGACTTTGTCACATTTTCTATTTTATGTAGGTATTGTCCGTCAGGTTTCCCGCGAAGTCTAAAAAAAAAAAATTTTTACGTAACCGTTTTGGTCCGCGCTTCAAACCCTTTTACCGGTTGGCAAAGCTCCCGCAACAACGTACAACTAAAAATGGAAATTCTAACACTTACAAAAATACCCAACAGTAACCGGTGCATCATGTGGTAATTATGCAACAGTCTATTTATAATGAATCATGATTTACTCCGCTACGTCACCCTGAAGTTGGCAGGCTGTGAACATCGACTTGGCAACGGTGCTTCGCAGCTTCGGTCGTTCAATGACATGGTTCTCTTTGACAGAACCATGTCACAGTTGAGAATGACGCGATCCATTCATACCTTGGATTAGGTTTGGTAGTTTATGATCCTTGGCTGTAATCGGTGTTTAACGTGGGTTCACCGATTTGGTATGGTAAAAAGAAACTCACAGAGTGGTAGATCTGTTCCTAATGAAAGAATTGGCAGACGCGAATGGGTGATTGCAGTAGGAGCAACGAGTATGTTGTTATGCAGACAAGAGGACGCTAGATACTACCCAGGCCTATCCAATTAGCAGTGGCGGCTTTAGGGCCGGGCAACACGGGCGGCCGCCCGGGGCGCTGGCAACCTATTTCTTTCGACATAAAGAAAAATTCAGACATTGATGGTGATTTATTGTGCGATGAAATTTTACGTCGGCAACACAATCTCGAAGATATTCAGGCAACACCTATCGAAACCTTGAAACTTTATGAAAAACACAATCTTCAAGAATTATATCCCTGAATATCGCTGCGTATTCTGCTAAGAAATCTAACAGCGAAAAACTGCCACATAGGGGAAATTATTAATAATTAATAATAATATTATAAGGAAGAAAGATTTGTTTTTTTGAATTGAATAGGCTCCGAAACTACTGGACCGATTTGAAAAATTCTTTTAGCATTGGATAGCTACATTATCTGGGAGTAACATAGGCTATATGTATATTATCCCCGTACTCCCACGGGAACGGAAACTACGCGGGTGAAACCGCGTGCCGTCCACTAGTCGTTAATAAGCGTATTTTGGCTTAGTTGTCGGAAATGGTGTTTTAAACAACATCGTAAAAATACTGATGGGTGGGGGTGAAGCTATCGGGGTTGGGTGTAAAAGTTTTTCTTAAATAAGTAATTTTAATTATATCGAAATACGAAAGGGCGCTAAATGCATGACTCGCCCGGGGAGCGGCCCTGCCAATCGGATAGGCCTAGGAATCTCTTGATACGTAGATAGTTTTATTTGTTCTGAGGGGCTACTCTCTAACGAAATCCGTAGTTTCGGGCTTAGTTTCGGGCGGGCATTTTCTAATCCGTATCACCTAACACCACTGAGAACTAACGATAACACGATTTGACAGTTACTGTGAAATCGTGTTGTCATTCATTCTCAGTTCGGGTTCGGGACTAATCGTAAGTCTGTAGGTGATACGGAGTAGAATACGCCCGCCCGCAACTAAGCCCGAAACTACGGTTTTCGTTAGAGAGTAGCCCCCCTGTGTGCTGTAGAGATTCTTATAAAAGAATTTGTTCAGGGAGGTACTTATACCAGCACAACCCACAAAACAACGTAGATATCGTTTTTTTTTTATTTATCCGATTCGCTGTTCTAGATTAAAATGTAAAAGTAGTTGCTAGATTTTTGTTTCTCGAAGAAGTCTTCAATCAATGCTTCCCTGTTATAACTTAGGTAGTCGGGGCCGAATCGTGGACACCTAACAGTATGGTGGCTTTGCTAAGATTTTTTCTGAGCTTCGATCAACAATATCAACATTGGCAGTTAGCATTGTTGATCGAAGTTTCTGAGGGACCAAATCCGGCAGTGATTCGGCACAGGATATTAGCCGTAGAACCCAACCCTGTTGCGGTAGAAGTTTTTCGAGTGAAGACTGAGAATCGGGAAACGTGGGTTAGGACGTCTTCAAGGTAGATGACGCCACTATTTTTTCAGAGTGGTTCTTAGCACTATCCTGCTTGACTGATGTGCGATTGAGTAGATGACTACTGCAGTGGACTGTCGAGGCTGATACTGTGATGGTGCGTGTACGCATTGGTTTTCGATGACCTACATTAATTTGTATCAATACTTTTAAGTTGGTCTAGGCGGCATCGTTAGAAGTACCTACCTCACATAAATAGTCATGTTTTATAGTGTAGATTGATAAGATTAAACATTCTAATCCGTTAATATCTTTTCATGTGTTTAACTAAATTCTTTAGTACCTACTTTATACATTAAACACCTACTTATAAATAAATAAACATTATAAAACACGTTAATTGTGCTTTAAGGTGTGAAGATAAACCATTTGTTTGCACAAGTAATAAACACAAACTGTATAATTGGTTTATCAGCTGTAGGTAGGTACCTATTTTTAGGCCATTTCAGGTAGATGTTAATTAGATGATATAAATGACACCTGCTAAACACGCAAGGTCATATTTCTAAGTACTAGCTAACTGAACAAAACCTGTATTTTGAAAAATTGTTAATGTAAGAAATATCACTTCGTTCGTGACTTCGTTCGCGCGGGTTCAGTATTGCAATTTTTGTAGGGTCAGCAATATTTACTTCCCCTTTTGTTTGCAAATCTTAGTAGATTTTAATTTGACATAATATAATGGCTAGTTAGTTGTTTTTACTCTCACGCGATGTTTACTAAGAAATAACAGAAGTGGGGGAAATGGGTCTCGCGCGAGTAAAAACTATACCAATGCTTACGTAAGCATAGGAGGGAGGGGTAAGAGCTTTGATTACTATTGCTGACAAAGGGAGGGGGGGAGGTTGTAAAAATGACTAAAATTCTGCTTACGTAATACTTGAACTCTTATTTGTTTACATAATTATTCAACCTTTTACGTAAACTACCTACTTGTCAATCAAAACATGAAATAATTTCTTCGCTACGAATATTAGACTAGGTAGGTACTTACCTACTATTACTACGAAATTCAATGTACTAAGGAAGTCTATTTGAAAAACCATTACTTTAGTAGTTGTTAAGTTTTAGTTTAAATCATGTATTTCTAAAAGCTACAATATTTGCTTATTCATCTATCAATCAAAACATTATGAAAAAAATTGCTACGCCACTCAATATACAAGGCTACGCGTGCTACGAGCTAGCTACGAAATCCAATGTAGTTGAGAATGTTTTTTGTAAATCTACATAATGATGTTTTGGTCTGTGATTGACAAGGTTATGTGTCATTATACTGTAATTACCTTCAATTATTGATAATGCTGATCACATCTAGGAATACTAATGACACTGCGGTTGGTCATAAATATTGAAAAACAATTGTAGCTTCTTTTGCGTCTCGTGGCGCAACTTGGAAGAGGAATTTTTTAATGTCCAGCAGTGGACTGCGCGTAATTTGAGTAGGTACCTATTTCTTACGATAAAAAAAAAATCGGAAATTGATGATGATTTGTTGTGCGATGAAATTTTACGTCGGCAACACAATCTCGTAGACATTCAGGCAACCCCTATCGAAACCTTGAAACTTTATGAAAGCAAATTCTTCAATAATTATTTCCCTGGTTATTGCTACGTATTCTGCTAACAAACAAATCTAATAATACCAGTGACAGTTGAAAGCGGCGAATGCAGTTTTTCTAAACTTAATAGCTCACCAAACGAAAGCCAAAACCTGCCAAATAGGGAAAAATTCGTGCTGTGAATTCGTGTATAAGCGAATCTATACTAATATATAAAGCTGAAGAGTTTGTTTGTTTGCTTGAACGCGCTAATCTCAGGAACTACTAGTCCGATTTGAAAAATTCTTTCAGTGTTGGTTAGCCCATTTATCGAGGAAGGCTATAGGCTATATCTATATCATCACGCTAAGACCAACAGGAGCGGAGCAGTAATGAAAATTGTGACGCAGACGAAGTTGCGCGGGTCAGCTAGTTTTACCATATTTGTAGGGAATGGTGTTTTAAATAACATCGTAAAAGTACTGATTGATGGGTGTGAAGTTATCGGGGTTGGGTGTAAAAGTTTTTCTAAATAAGTGATTTTAATTATATCGCCTTGCTTGCAAGCGTTCGAATTACTCGATGTCGAACTTGGTCGACTTTTTCTGCAAACTAGTTGAAGATCATTTTATCAGCGAAAGTGATTGTAAAAAATACCAATGGAATTGGAACCGCGTCACATATCAGTACCTATTGCAACCAAACATTATGGTCTTTATGACAATCGTTAATGGTGATAGAATGTCACTTTGTCTAACTTAGACCCTAGTGAAGGTATGTGAGCCACAATCCTGGCTGGAGTTTTAGGCAGCGTTACAACCAGAGATGTGCGAAGATGCGTAGCGATAGCGACGGATGTGTTTGTTGCCGTAACACACGCTCGGATTTGGTTCGACCGGACCACGAATTTGGTTCGCTTCCGAACCGAATCTGACCGTCTATAGAGTAGTCGAAAATAATTATTATTAACTGAGTCCGCCTCGGTCCGGTTTTTGTGTCCAACGCCATGATGACAACCGTGTGCACTTGAAGGCGTACGTGAATCAAGTGGCAGATCCGACCGTCTATAGCGAGAACGGATTTGGTTGGCGGATTTGGTCCGCCGTACCAAATTCGAGCATGTGTTACGGCTTTAAAGCTGCTCTCTCGAGAAATGCTTGAAAACAGCGTGCAGATGAAGCAACTTTTCGTCGGCATTTACTGAGAAATTACATCTGAAAAAAATAGGTAGTAATCTACATGATATGATACGTAATTTGGTTTAGCCAGAATTTATGTATCGGTATGACATAATAAGAAAAAAAAACACCAAATCACCTCCAAATCGTTGTGATGAAACCATTTTACTTATAAAACATCTATTGCTTTGCAATACAAATGAAAATAATTTGGTATTGTTACTTTTTTTTAAATATGTGTTATTTTTTTATAATAAATTAAAAATGCGGGAAGCGGAGTGGCACGTAGAGGAGTAGTTAGCTCCGTTTATTAAATATTCACAAGGTCATTGGCACGTATACAAGCCTTAAGAACCGATAGAATCGCTACACGCACGCTTTACGAATACCCACTCGCTCGAGCAAGTGATTATATTTTTTCTTACCTAACTAACAAATCCCGTGCTATGCATCCTCGCACCCTTAGCCCTACCTACCTATCTATTCTATCTCTAGAATAAATCGAAGCACAGATACTTAAGATTATTACCGTGTTTTTCACCGCCATCCACTTACGTACTTGCTCCAAGGTTGAAACCTGTTCGGATCATACAGGTAAACGTAACTTCTTGTTGGGCCTTGACGATTATATAATTATTCGAATTCACACTAATTAGTAAGGCACGGTGACTTATAAATCTCTGTTACAGGTAGGTATACCTACTTAACCCTTTTAATTCAAGTGACCAATTCCCGAGTGAACAATTTTTTTCAACGTTTTTATACCTAACCTATCTCAGTATCGAAAGATCATTAACATTAGAAGACAAAAGAAACATTTAGGTAGGTAATCGACAACGACAACACAAACTTATATTATTATTTATTTATTTTATACTTTATTGTACACCTCATAACAAGCACAGAAAAATCGCGAGTACGTATTTGCTCTCTTTATTTTTGCAGCAAGCGTCTCCAATTCCCGTCTGTCTTTACCTTTAGAACTTCTACATGTTCCTATGCAGTTTATGTTGAGATCAGTTGAGATATTTCTTTCTTGCGTAAATTAAAGAGCAAGTAACGACTTTATCTAAGCAATTTATCAAGACTACCACCGCTGTACACTAGATTGCCGGATACTCGACACTGGCTGACCGGTGACCTACGGAAGTAAGTCAGACGGACAGACGTTGCTATAACACTAGTTATATGAGCATTAGCTAGCATGGGTGAAACCCGATGCGGATAATGTGGTGTCATCCCACACATAGACACCCTCTCCCTTCGAAAAAATTATGGGTTACAACTTTCGCCCATTTTTGGGGGTGCTCCATTTGAGTCGCAGATTTTTTCAGGAATGTTCTTACATCACTGTTTGTTAAAGATAATAATTGTGGACTATTTGTTCGTAAGTACTTGTTGATAAGAGCATTAGCATTTGTGTGCTAAGGCGAGCTCAAAAAATTGTACACGCCCGCGCCGCCTCGGATAGGTTTGATTTTCTTTGAATCATCCATTCATAATTCGAAGTAACTTAGAGAGCGAAGCGAGCTCAAAAAAAAAATTTGTACCCCGCCTCGAATTTTTCGCCTCGTTTTAATTTTATTTGGTACCTAATTATTCATACTACAGAATTAACTTTGTTGACTGATGAAGGTAAGCTCAAGAACTAAAAGACGATAGATTGCAGGGGCGAGCGAAGCGAGCTCGAAAACAAATTCATTTGCCTAGCTGCTTAAACAGCACCGTTCAGTGAAAAGGCTAGGCAGCCAATTAAACGGCTGATTAAGCCAGTTGGCTGCGACATATACATTGACTGTAACCGTACATTCAATGTATATGTCGCAGCAACTGGCTTAAAGCAAAGAATAGACTACGACGCTATACACCGGTATACCGTCGAAGTCTATTCTTTGCTTTTTTATTTTAGAAAAAGAATTCCGCGCAAAAAAAAATCCCATGAAATGGATATTTGTGCAGTTCTACGAGTTTGACGCGGACGAAATCGCGGTCATCAGGTAGTCGTAATATAAATGTTAATAAAATTCAATCGGCGACGGTATTACACAAAATCATTAGTATAGGTAGAATCGGCACATAATTGGCATACAAATCAGAAATCAACGTCACTAGCCTACGCGATTGACGTTGGTGACGATTAGTTTGTAACCAGACACGTTGCAACAATTAAATAAATAAGCGAATGGCTTAACAGCGACGTGACTCGACCAACACCTGGATCAGGGGCTTGATTCAGAAAGCGATACTTCTGGACCCGGCTCGTATTGTTAGGAGGTTCCTCTCTCTAGCTAGAGCTCTGACTGGTAGCTTGGACTCTGTCCCGATACCGGTGGGCAACTTTTTTATATATTTAAATGATTTTTTTTGAGGCATTTAAGAAATGTTTAAAAATTAATAAAATTGGTGACGAAAAACGAATACACGACAAAAATAAATACATGACCAATAATTTTAAGAATCATCAAAAGACAGTGGTCTATTAAGAAACTTTAAACACAACTAGAGAATCCAAGTAGGTGGGCGATATCTCTATAGGTAAGCTAATGTAGGATCTGCAACTTTAAAAACAGTAGGACACTACTACGTATGTAGATACTTCATTAATAAGCCTATCATCTCCAACAAGACAATCACTTTTATATTGCCCTATGTCAAGAAACGCATACCTAAGCAGTTGAGCATGGCAAAGGAGATAATTTTGTCGCGGAAGCGAGAAGGTAGCTACGACGGCTGTTACAAGGGTTATCAAGGAACCAAATATCCAGCATAGCTTTCTTCATATCGCTGGACATAACTCAAAGAGGGCGTTGAGTCTGTTGGTATAATTTATGAGGCCAATAACGTCTTCTCTTGTTCTCTGTAATGAGCTGTTAACAATAAAACACCTTTTGTGTCGATAATAATATGAAGATCTATCAGTCTTTTGAGAGGCGTGAAGTCAGTAACGAGGGATACTGACTTCACGCCTAACTACATATATCATGCATTCATAAGTTCCCGTTAGCCACCTCGAATCCCGATTCCGATTTGACGTCCTGGCAGAATTAATGATTAAGAAAAACAGATTATACCTACTCGACGAATGTTTGTGATTAAAGATAAAGGCTCTCATTATCACTGCTTTAAATACGGTCCAAGCAACGCTTCGTGTACCTACGGACAAAGCATCGTGAGGAACGACTTCGACCTAACTTTGAAGACATGAGTTATCTGTACCTACTTGATAATTTTTACTCTACATTATCCCACAGAGACGAAGTTTTTTCCCCAGTAGAGGAAAAGTAATAGGCATGAACTCATGCTAAGAGTTCAAACTTGTCCGAAAGATTCCACAATTACAAAAATTCACAATCAGACAGTCTGTCACTTTACAACTCTCGAAACTCCTAAAGAGTTAACCAGTAGCGTAGCGAGGGGGGGGGGGTGCGGCGCGCACCGGGTGACACGGTGACACCCGCCTAGGGGTGACACCCGACCGCTCGTTGACTGGTTTTTATCTCTATCGGGTGGCACCCCTAAACGTTTGACGCAATGAAACCTGCATTTTGCACTCTCTGACTAGGTACCTGAGTTTTACTATATAAAAAAAACTTAAATTTCAGTATGAATGTTCAAAATACAATAAAAACCCTTGCGAGATGAAGTGCAAAAATTTCTTTAGTCCTTTATGTTTTCTGCATTTAGGGGTGACACTCGTTCGTTGACTTTTTGTCACGATCGGGTGTCACCCCTTAACGGGCGACGTAATGAAACCCGTACGCGGTGGGGTGTAAAAAATTCGAGCTCGCTTCGCTCGCTCTTACTTTCTGCACTCTCTTTTTCTCGAGTGTTCCTGTATGTCTCAATAAAATCACTATGTTTGTGTATGAAATGATCAAAAGAAAATAAAACCTTTCCGAGTTGGGGTGCATGAATTTTCAAGCTCGCTTCGCTCGCTCGTGTGTTCTGCCCTCTCTTCCTTAATGAGCTTTCTTGCATCACTCCATAAAGTTATTTCTATTTAAGTATGAATGATCAAAAGAATTTAAAACCTATCCGAGGTGGTATGCGAAAATTTTCGAGCTCGCTTCGCTCGCTCTTGTGTTCTGCCCTCTTTTCTTGAGTTTACTTGCGTTACTCAACCAAGTTGGGTTTAGATAATGATGAAAACAAAATCAAAATAATCTAATTTTCGAGATTTTGTTTGTTAACCTGCAGCGCAAATGGCACATCTTCCCTCTGAAAAATGGCTTGCGATTGCCGTCACCAGAACGAAAAGCATAATCATAATTATTTGGGGGGGAGGGGCAGGGTTCATTTGTGGGGTGACACCACATTATCCGCCCCGGGTGTCACCCATGCTAGCTACGCTACTGGAGTTAACAGCGTCCTTCTGTCTGAACGAATGGTGGTTGTTATAACCACCATTCGTCTGATCAGTGAATGCACTACGTCAGCACTGCTTCAGAGTTTAAAAACATCTATTGGCTCAGTGTCAAAGAAATCGACGGCTCAGTTCTCATTCAACATAACGAAGATCTGTTCGAACGCTCCATTGTAGTTACAAAAAGTTTTAGCGGGCTTTAATGTGTTGAACTCTTGTAAAAAAAAATAGAAAAAAAATAAAGATTAGTTTTCTTCCATGAACCACCATGGTTTTGTTATTGACTCCTCGAAGATTCAGACTTAATCGACACAATTTGTGTTTTCGACATGTGTAATTCTTGTTACCTCTGTCTTAACAATGCAATTTATTTTTGTTGAGTAATCTGTGATAAATGACACTTTATCACTTAGATTTATATCCGCATTTGTCAGTATGCAAACAGAATCACGCGGCAGCAAGCTGATTTCACGGATGTAAATAAAACTGTAGGTCTCAAGATCTCCGTATCTTTGTATAATCTTAAGTAAAGATAGATCAGATAAACACAAGCCTTGAACTTGACCTAACCAAGCTACAAGGACATAACACTATTATGAATGAACGTCAAAACAAAACAATTCTAACTCCTATGCAGTGACCTCGGTACTGAAAAAAAAACTGAATGAATTTGTTGGCAAGTTGGCAACCGCCAGCATTAAATGCAAACACATATTTATACTATTTACGCGAGTACGCGCACTCGCATTCTCTAATCAGCGGCTCCAATTTATTGTGTAACGTGTTTCGGCAAAGGAACGATGCGATCCCTTTGCCTACGATAATGTAAATGTGTCAAAAAAACTGAATGTGATTTTTTCTGTCAAATCAGTGCTTAAGATTCTAGGTGAGGTGATGCCATGTTATTTCAGCAATAAGCGACTGCGTGCTATAATCTTTCAACATTAACATTAACATTAAGTCCCAGGTGGCGACTTTAGTACTATCGATAGAAAGAAAGGGCGCATATTCAGATTCCGGGCTGCTACTGAGAAATTCCAGAAATTGGCCTTCAACTATTTCACAACTATACTACAGCATCGTAATGATTTATCACTCTCGTCTCGTAAAGATGCAATGTGGTTGTAACATTGGAAATAATCATAAACACTGACATGACCTCGAATACAACAGGTTTTTCATGGGTATTGAGTATGTTAGCAATTATCATTAATTTCATGATTTTATTTATACGTTATTTAGTTTCCTCACTACTGCTCTAACGCCCTGTGTCCTTGTATCTTGGTGAATGCTTTTGGTAAGAAAGACTACTTTTCTTCCACATGCCCGTCAATTTCGGAGAGTTTAAGGGAACGTGCAGGAACTTTAGCGGCACAGAAGTGTCATTATCAAGTATATTTTACTCATAAGTTTCGAATTTGCAACATTAGATGACATAATCAACGTCGTGCACGTTCTCTTTAGCATAACTTAGTAAGGAGGAGGACCCTATACCTTCGCCATATAAGATTCAAAAGCTTCGAGAAGATAGCGAAGAATCCACTTTGGCAGTTTTTGGTCATACAACAAGCTAATCAAGACAAGCCCCTGCCACGGCCAGGATTCTCCCATAAACATCCATTGAAACTATTCTCCCGTCTCGAGAGTTGGGACGATGCCATCCAAATTACTGTCATTATATTAACGCATTCCGGAAGTGCACTCGGCTTTAAATATAAGGCGCTTGCGTTACATAAATAGTATGTCTCCGAGTTTAAACCAGCGGTTTCCGAGAGGCGACCAAAATGCTTAGGGAGCGTGCACGTGTTTAAAAGGTAGTTTCAAATTTGCATCGCGAAGACGGCACAGTGACTAAAATAACAATGACTAGAATTAACAGATGATAATAATATAATAAAGCCCTTTTATTCCGAACTGCATGCAATTTAACTTTTTTGATTCTATGAATTTTATTTCTTATAATATATATCGCAATTCGGCGTGCCTCCTGGCATAGGCCTCCTCCAGCTCTCTCCATTGAGCTCGGTCTTCTGCAACTCTGGTTTAGTATGGTCCTAGGGTTAGGCGGATATCGTCACTCCATCTTGTTTTCGGACGCCCCTGTCTTCTGATGTCCCTTCTTGGATACCATATGGTCGCTTGTTTACTCCATTTATTTATTTTGCAACGTAGCATACTTATGTCCTGTCCAACTCTTTTAGATGATCTATACGAGTTGTTATATCCATTACTTTTGTCTTCCTTCTTATTTCTAAATTTCGGAATCTGTCACTAAGCCTGATTCCCAACATGTTTCTTTCCATTGCTCTTTCTGTTTTAGCAAGTTTTTCTTTATGTTTGTCCGTTAATGTCCATGTCTCGCAGCCGTAGGTCATTCAGGGGAGAATACAAGTGTTGAAAAATAACTTATAATTATTTCAAAAATAATATTATTTTTGAGTACCTACTAAAATAATAAGATTCTTGAACTTCGTTAAACTCCTTTATCTTTAATATTTAGTTTCTATCCTTGTCACGCAAAATGTCGTTTGTACTGAATGATGCGAAGTCATTACGGCGTAACTGACGTGTAACGTCAGAAGAATGTAGTGCTGTCTCTGTTTAGCAGCAGATGTTACAACTTCGCGATTTCTTGAGTGTTTTGTTGTGCCTCATCTTTTAGGTTTTGAAAAATATAATTTAAAAATCCAGTCCTAAATACCCCCTTGTATCGGCGCCACAACCCCTCCCCCAACTCGCCATCTCTATTCTTCGCTAGTTTCGTGCCCGCAGGCCAACAAGAGCGTGCGCTCACGCATCGGAGCGGTGTTCGACGCGCCTCCGCCACCGCCCGCGTCTCCGCGCCAACCGATGCGTTGGCATAGGTTAGGAACCCACTGGCAACTCGACGGGATGCCTTTCCCGCTTTGAACTGGCTTGGCTTTTTCCGCTGACACCGATTTATGCATCTACGAACGTGTGATAATTTCAAACTCAAAGCTTTTATTACATCAAATTTTTAATCATACTTCGTCTGCGTCACATTTTTCATTAATGCTCCGGTCTTATTGGTCGTAGCGTGATGTTATATAGCCTTCGTCGAAAGATGGGCTATCCAAAACTAAAAGAAACCAATAGTTCCTTAGATTAGCGTGTTCAAACCACTCCAACAAACAAACAAACTCTTCAGCTTTATATATAATATTAGTACCTATAGATAAGTAAACCATATAAAGGCACTTTTGAATTGTCGAGGTCGATCAGTCAAAAAACCATGAAGCTAGTCGCACAGTTCATAATCCTTCCTGTTAATAATTCAGCTGAAACAAAATCCTTGCTCACAGTATCATAAAAGTCAATGTCTAATAAGTAGGTAACAATGTTTGTATGCTACTAAAAGTCGTTCAACTCTCCGTCTTCATAACACTTGTCCTTCAACAGATCATTAGCTACATTTATTGCAGCTTCACACTGTATACAACATTGTTTCGAAAACGTGAAATAAATGTGAGATTTAAATAACTAGAGGTTAAATTTAGTAGGTACGTCTGCAGATATTACGCCTAATTTCCAGACTATGTTCAGAAGTATTAAACATGCCAGCTGCAACTGCAACCTACCATTTAAATTGTAGTACCACAGGGCAGAAGGATGACTTGATGTGCTAATTAGACAGATTTACAGGTTTATACTGAAAATCTGTGCTTTTGTAACAAGGTATCATGTGTTCCTAGTATGTACTTTCAGAAGCTTAGCATGGATAGGTACACCTTTCATTCTTTAGAAGCGATTACAGCTAGTCTATTCTGTAAGTAACCATTTCAATATCTAACTTCACCTGAGTGACAAAGCTCACAAAGTGAACTTTATACACACAACATAAAGGTCTTATGCTTATACTCACCTTGGATTCCGTTGTCGAGACTCGAAAATGTTGATACAGAATAGCACTACAGGTAAAATTGTCTACAGCAAAGCAGAGAAGGTTCAGCAAACCAAAGCAACGATTTCAAACAAGATACCTCTCCGTCCAGCTACAAGACAAATTGCCAATTAAAACAAACCCTGCATGTAATAATTTAATCCGTGATACGAGTAGTCATGTAAGATCAAAATTATACGGTCACAGAACTCTCAGACCGTCATGATTCGTTAACAGCCACGTCCAAAAATAAGTCATCGGCCTGGCCTTGGTGAGTTGAACACTACAATATTATGCGCACTCCGATGCAAGATAATTGTACTACTAAATATTGTGGACTCGAGATTTATAACTTTATTGAAAGGTAATGATCATATTTTAGAGATAACAAACGAACAGGTGTAAATCAGCAGGAGTTTGGTATGTGAGGAGAGAAAGACTATAGTGATGGCAAAATTAATACACAGTTTAACAAATTTTGTGATTGAAGGGCATAGAACAGAAATCGAGGAAAATGCCTGCCATTGAATTTTCCACTTCCAACTGTCCTTACTCCAATTGGTTTGGGGTTGACGCAACGTGTATTCTGCTTCCATACTTTTCTATTAATTGTCACCTGTCATCTCGAGTGATGACATACGGAACTGAAACGTGGTCGCTTACAATGGGCCTCATCAGAAGGCTCAAAGTCACTCAAAGGGCAATGGAGAGGGCAATGCTTGGAGTTTCCTTGCGTGATCGAATCAGGAATGATGATATCCGCAAGAGAACCAAGGTTACCGACATAGCCCGAAGGATCGCCAAACTAAAGTGGCAGTGGGCAGGGCACATTGCTCGCAGAACAGATGGTTGATGGGGCCGAAAAGTTCTGGAGTGGCGACCGCGTACCGAAAGGCGTAACGTTGGAAGGCCTCCCACAAGGTGGCCGATGACCTGGTGAAGGTCGCGGTTAGCCGATGGATGCGAGACGCACAGGACCGGTCGTTGTGGCGACGCTTGGGGGAGGCCTATGTCCAGCAGTGGACGTCTTTCGGCTGATATGAGATGATGTCATCTCGATCTCAGTCAGTTTCATCAACAGGATTTTAATTTGCTTCATTCGAATTGAAATGTGACTCACAGAACATAAAATCTACACTGGAAATTAAGTTTATCATAATTTCCAGTGTAAATCCAACTTTTTATGGGAGGGTAGCCAAGGCTAACAGCTTAATTGAACCTTATTTTCGTGCTAGGTAATAAAGTAAAAACGTACCTATTTTATGAGTATGTTAATCTTGGTAGCTGGCAGAAGAGAAGTAGATTGTAGGTACCTAGGTATGTAGGTACTTATGTACCTATTAAACTAATCTCTACTTATCTAATGGACAACGATTAAAATTAACGACTGACATCCCGATAATAGAGACCGATTTTTCCATTGACGATACAGCAAGAGATGCAATGCAAATGTTTTCATAATAAATCTTTCTCTCTCTTCAATTTAGCTTTTTTCATTACCTATTAGAACTTCTGGTTTAAGAAGCTTAAGCTTAAGCTCTGGTTTTAGCTTCTGGCTTCTCCAATATTGGGCCGATTTAAAGGATATATACTGTGTCCCTGTGTTTTTCTTTTTGATGATTTATTAACCGTATAAGCACTAGAACTCTCACAAAATGCTCAAAATTGTCCGATAAATCGCTGTCAACAGAGCCCTAGTGTACAAATTTGGCAATTATTAATCAAAAAAGGAAAACATAGAGACACAGTGTACATCCTTTTTATTCAGTTTGTGAAATATCTCTTATATCGGTCCAATATTGGAGGAGAAAACAGTCGAGAGCCAAACCTCGAATTATGACTTTTTACATTGTATGTAAAAAGTCTCGCCGCCCGCATTTCCTCTTAAAGTCTACTTAATGTGGGCGGAAAGTTGCAAAAGTTATCTTCACTAATATTATAAAGCTGAAGACTAATAAAGAGTTTGTTTGCTTGGTTGAACGCGCTAATCTTAGGAACTACCTAACCTACAAATTGAAAAAATCTTTTCGTGTCGGATAGCCCATTTATCGAGGAAGGTTAAAGGTAAAAAAATCACGCTACGGCCAATAGATTAAATGAAAATTTTACGCAGATGAAGTTGCGTGGGTCTGCTAATTCAATATAATGACACTTCTCCTTAAAGGCCAATGCAGTTTCTGAAAAGTGAATCTAATGAAAAATCTTCTGTCGTGGTTGGATAAAAGAAAATCCTAACAACAACTTAACTTGATTTGCTATTCAGAATCCGAAGGGTATAGCATAGTTAGGTACAGTACACTACAGTACGTCTACCATGAGTTTTATCAATCTATACTAGCTAGCGACTGTAGTCAAAAAATGTATGAAAACTTTTGAGAAAGTCATGGTAGACGTACAGAAGTTTCCAAGTTCCACTTTGCGACATGACTAAGTTTAAGATAGTATTACATTACTTAGTTATCGACAACTATAAACATCAATTCTTAGGTAGGTAAATTATTATTGCCAGGCTGATAATTATGCACTAGTAGTGGAAAATAACACGTGTGTCAGAAACACAAGTCTGTGAGATAGCTATATCAATGAAAACCGATTATTTTTATACCAGACGCGATCAGCTGGTATTCTATTTAATGCTTGTAATAATTATAGAAATAGTTGAGTATATCGTAGACGAAATATCTTTTTGTTTTTACAGTTTTCAAGGTTGTTTCTGCAACCGACCTAGGTTCGATGTTTTTGTGTTGATCCCTAATCGCTGAGTTTAGTAAAAACCTTTTTTTTTTTTAAACTGTTTACAAAAAAATATAACCGACTTACAAACAAAACACTACAAAGAATATAATAACCATAATCTCGGAAGTTGGTGTTTTTGGTTTTGTTTCTTTGTTTTTTATCACCGACTTCCGAAATTAAGGTGTTTTTATTCTTTGTAGTGTTTTGTTTGGAAGTCGGTTATATTTTTTTTGTAAAAAGTTTTTTATTATTCACTTTTAAGTGGTGATACTTGGATGACGTCTTCGTCAACGCAGAAATTGAAATAAGCAAAAACGCTCATTAAATAAAAACTACTGAACCAAACCGAATCAAATTTTTTGGGACCAAATGGCCAGTATACTGCATCGAACTAAAAAAGAATCTCAAACCTCGGATCAGAAACCTCGGAGTAATCGGTGTACAAACATAAAAAAAAGAAAAAAAAATACCCGCCGAATTGAGAACCTCCTCCTTTTTTGGAAGTCGGTTAAAAATGATTAAATTTTTTGGGTAACAGGTAGCATGACAAAGCAACAACCACTACATTATCAACAAAAGCGGAAAGGGCCAAAGGCATATCTGTCTGTCCCTCTGTTTTTAGGGTTCCCTATCCAAAGGGTAACCAACGGAACCCTATTACTGAGCCTCCGCTGTCCGTCCGTCCGTCAGTCTGTCTGTCAGCGCGGGCTGTATCTAAAGAACCGTAATAGGTAATTAGGTAGACAGTTGAAAATTTCACGTGTGTATTTCTATTATCGCTGTATCAACAAATAATAATTTATGGTACGGAACCCTTCGTGTGAGAGTCGGAGTCGCACTTGGCCGGTTTCCAGGGTTCCGAAAAAAAAAACGGAACCCTTATTGGATCACTCGGGTGTCTGTCTGTCTGTCTGTCCGTCTGTCACAGCCAGTTTTCTCCGGATCCACTGAACCAATTCTGTTGAAATTTGGTAAACATATGGACTTCTATGACCCAAACACGGACGCGTTACGTAAATTGTTAATTTTTTAGTATGGGGATCACTTTTGGGGTCAAAGTAGAAAATTAAAAAAAAAATGTTTTTTGAACAACATCGTGTGGCATATCAAATGAAAGGGCTAACTGTGAGGGTTTTAATTATATTTAATTCATAATTTTAAAATAAATGGTTTAGAAGTTATTCAAGAAATTAGACGAAAAATGACCTTTCCCCCCCCCCTTATCTCCGAAACTACTGAGCCTAAAACTTTGAAAAATATGGAGATAATAGATCTTCACCTACAGATTACAGGAAAACTTATTAGAAGTCTGTAGTGTTAAAATAACATGTTAAAAAGAATAAATGCGCTCGGAACCCTTTGCACCCGAGTTCGACTCGCACTTGGCCAGTTTTTTTTTAAGTTAACTTAGAAGTTCTATTTTATTTCAGTTCGATCTTTTCCAGCTTTAAGGGACTGTAGACCTGTGTATATGGTTTGAATTTCAACTCAATACCTCCACTCCTTCCCGAGATAAAGGGTGTTGACAGACAGACAGACGGACAAAACCCTAAAAATATAAGTTTACACGTGGACATCGTTTTTGTGACAAATTAAATACCTAATTATTTACCTACACATAAATAGTACTGTTCGGTTCGATTAAATTGTGGCTAGGAAGTTTTTACAAGTTTTTTTGTTGCCTTTACAGTAATCAACAACATATTAGTTTATCAATACCCAATATAAATTAACCACTTACATGACCCTTCCGCATTTAGTTTACAAATTACTGACATTAATTAATTGCTTGTACTTATTTTTTTTATAAAAATTCCCAAGACTGACCTTTTATATAATCTCATGTCTCAAGGTATCATAAATAAACAAATATTTTTTAAATTGTGTAGCCTTATATTTTTGTTCTTTGTGAAGTTTAGCTAAAACAATGCAAATGATTCATGCGTACCCATGCGTACCTACCTATTTATTATTATTTTTTCTTAAATACGCACGTCTTCTCAAACAATGCTGCTTCTGTACGTCATCATCATAACAAGCAAATCTTAAAAAAAAACTGGCCAAGTGCGAGTCGGACTCGCGTGCATAGGGTTCCGAACCAATTTTATTTTTTTAACATTTTATTTTAGCACTACAGACTTCTTATAGGTTTTCCTGTAATCTTTAGGTATAGATCGATTACCTCCATTTTTTTCAAAATTTTAGGATCAGTAGTTTCGGAGATAAGGGGGGGAATTGTCATTTTTCGCCTAATTTCTTGAATAACTTCAAAACCATTTATTTTAAAATTATGAAAATATACATATATTTAAAATCCTCACAGTTAGCCCTTTCATTTGATATGTCGCACGATATTGTTCAAAAAACTTTTTTTTTAATTGTCTAGTTTGACCCCCATACTAAAAATTTAATAATTTACGTAACACGTCCGTGTTTGGGTCACAAAAGTCCATATGTGTACCCAATTTCAAAAGCATCGGTCCAGTGGATGCGGCGAAAATTGGCTGTGACAGACAGACAGACAGACAGACACCAGAGTGTAAGGGCTCCGTTTTTTGTTCGGAACCCTAAAAACGATAGTAGCCTATGCTGTCCCACAGCTGGGCAAAGGCTCAACCATAATTATCGTACAGTTTTAGAGCTCACTCGACTATAAACTGTAATGATTTACATTCACATCGCTAAGTATTAGGTGAATTTAGGTAAGATAGTGATCATTATAGTGATCTAACGCGAGTTTATCAAAAATACAAATTATTATAAACAATTTTTTCTTAAACGTTCAGGGATCAGTTTTATTTGAACTGTTTGTAACTATGCAAATATTTTATACCAATGTAGATCTGAATCGTTTTCTTGTTTTCACAATTTATTTTCAATACAAACTAGCAGACCGTAATAATTACCCCTAAAAGTGATTGACCGTAAGCACACTTAGTAGGTAGGTATATATACTTACCTATTACACGATACCATTACGTATAACATTCACTGTTTAGCATTTTCAGTTAGTTGTGACTTCTGAGGTCATGGAGCTCTGGCCCTTATTGTTCCTCCAATTTAATTATTCAACCGCCTCGTTTCAGACTTATGTTTATTCTTACTTACTTGTGATTGGAAAGCAATTGATTTCGATATACGAAGTAAATCCGTAATGTCGGTTGAGCCTACTTTTCTTTTGAGCTAGGCTTTAGACAAGTGATAATCCGCAGTGCGATTCTGTTAACCTCTCACTGTGCAAGCTTAGGTGAAGTGAGAATGAAGTGAGCCGTAAATCCATACAAGCAGTTGCGATTCTGTAATTATGTCGAAGTGAAAACTTAGGCGAAGTGAACGACAATTGAGCTGTCAAAACATACAAACAAGATGGAATGACAGCTCAATTGTCGTTCACTCCACCTAAGTGTACATGGTGAGCAGGGGCGTAGCTACCGCCGTATGGGCCGCATCAAAGATACGGGGCTCCCGAATTACAAGGGCCCCGCCCCGACGTGTCCTTCGTGGCCTGCCAAGACAATATTTAGCTAGTAGGGCCAATATTGTTAAAAAAAACAATACCCCTAAAAACGGGCTCTCCAACGACGTTTGATACAGGGCTCCTTTGAAACTCGCTACGCCACTGACAGTGAGAATGTGAGATGTCGACAGAATAGACCGGCAGTTCTCTCCATAACTCCACCTAAGCCTACACGGTGAGACGTTGACAGGACAGAATAGACCGACTGTTAGCGCCACAGGTAGTGTAGCGAAAGCGATTATCAAAACGTCAAAAATGTATGGGATTGACAAACGCTGTCGAAATGTCACGTGATCAATCCCTTACATTTTGCATTAGGACACTCAAATTCGCTGATAGAGAATAGCTTTCACGCTTCTTCACACACACAGTGACAGTCTTTTAAATACCGAAGTAGTTTGAATCAATAGCCAAGACCACCAGCAGCACGCCTGGAGCTTGACACTCAACAATAGAACTTTGTCTACACAAGTGACGGCCTATCATCGGCGGTGATAGGCTCGTCGCGACGAAGCTCCAAAGTCTTGAGTATCGACGACGAGTTGCTAGCCTTTTTCGGTTTTCTACCGGTTGCATTTTGGGGAATGTGCGACGGAATTGCATAATTTGATTCCGCCAAGCCCGTTCCATCATCGGACCACAAAACGAACGGCGATGCGCCACCGGTACATGGTGGACATCCCACCCACGCGCACAAAACGTTTTGGGAACACATTCATAGTGCGTGCAGCTAAGGAGTGGAATTCCCTGCCGGAGTCTGTGTTTCCTGATAGCTATAACCTGGGAGTATTTAAGTCAAGAGTGAATAGGTTACTTCTAGGCAAGCGTGCTCCATCTTCGACCACATCATCGCTTACCATCAGGTGAGATAGAGGTCAAACGCGAGCCTATAAACAGTAAAAAAAAAAGTGACATTCTTTCAGCGGCAGCGTGGCGAAGGCGATTGTCAAAACGACAAAAATGTATGGGACTGACAAACGCTGTTGAATTGTCACGTGATCAATACCTTGTATTTTGGCATTTTGATAATCGTATTCGGTACCTCACGGTTTGGCACTTTATCTAGCGCAGGTGCGGTGGTAGCTAAGGTGACCAAAACTAACAACGATCCTTTCTGCCATATTTATTTTAGTTGTCAAATTGACACTAATGTCATTTGCAGTTGAGTCGATTTAAAAATTCGCTTATTCATGAAACTGAAGTTATTAGAACCCTTCAAGGCTAATAATCCTATTCATTTGATAGCATAGTAAGACATTTCTAGGAAATTATTACAGCAATGATTAATTTACTTACCTATTGTATTTTCTTTTTCTTTTTATTTATTTAACAAGTGATATATCCAATAAATTTATTCTATCTTTAAAACCCCTAATACAACAAGAAAGAGCCGTTTGGGGTTGAAACTCTTGGACCGTGGGGTCCGAGTGCTCATGCCTTATTTAAAGATCTTTCTAAACGCTTAGTTGACATTTCGCGTGACTCAAGGGCTGGCTTTTACCTCGGACAGAGGATAAGCATTGCCATACAGCGTGGCAATGCAGCCAGTCCTTTGGACTCACTTCCAGTGGACAGCGATGCGGACGAATTTTTTGACGCCTTATTTTAGTTAGGATTTTTTTTTATTTTAAGTGTATATATTTTGTTTTATTTTAAGTTTCTTTCCTATTGTAATTAAAAAACACGTAGCGTAGCGCTTTTATGCAATTATTAGTAGAGTTATAATGATAATTATCCATAAGTCGTAACCTCTGGAAATGTCTCATGAATGAGTCATAGGTCTGGTGGGTGTCATATACATAACTAGTGGCGACCAGAAGGTCCCTTCATATTTTTTTCACACCAACTCCACGAAAACGTCAAATTATTTGCCATGCAAACCTAATTTTCTCGCAGTAGGTGTGAAAAGTAGAGAATGCTTCCCAGGGATAAAAGTGTCTTTGCCTTGGGCTAGCTTAAATCCCTCTTTGCATTCAGGATTCTTGTATTAACTCCCTCGCTTCGCTCGTGAGTTAAACTTTAGACTACCTCGCCACGCTCGGGAGTTGACTCTCGACTCCTGGTGCCCCATCTTCGACCACATCATCGCTTACCGTCAAGTGAGATAGTGGTCAAACGCGTGCCAAATCAATAGTAAAAAAAAAAATCCTTCATTGTGTTCGGTATTCAATATCACCGCCCATGTCATAAGACACTGCTTTATCCCCTCGGTTCATAATCTACTATTCTCTCAGTGTTGTGCTTCATTTCGCCAATTCTCGAGGATCTAGCTGTGCTTGGACTCTAGTCTAGCGAGTTGCGATAAATGGGACCTTCAGGCATCCAGTAAACATGGTCTGCCGCAGTCCAAACGTCTGTTTTGTAGCTAGTTTACTTATCTTTGATGGGAATAGAAAAAAAACGCCTTGATTACCTACAGTTATGACTTTATGGGTGACCAGGATCGTTCCAGAGCAACCACCGTCCTACAGTAGGTAAGTAACTATGCTTTCAATAGGTTATTATGTATGTATGTCCAATTATACTCGAGAGCAGGTACTAGGCATACAGAACATTTACCAATACGATTTCGACATCCGTGAGTACTGATAACACTGATAATAGGGCGCAACGACCCGGATTTGTATAAGAAATAACTACAAGTAATTATAAACTTATAATGTCTGAAGCTGAACAACTCGTGGCAAATCAAATCTACGCCTTACAATTTTCTTCGTATGGCGAGACAAGCTACCTTGGTATATGATAACTTTATCGTAAGTAGTGAAATGATTAGACAACCAGGCCATCATTAATTTAATTAGTATGATAATATGGCCATAAAATACCTAAATAGGTACAGGAAATGATTTCCTGTGTGTATTTTCTTTCAGTAATGTTGACAGTTTTAGCGCCATCAGTAGTGAATTGTAATGAAATGGCATTGAAGATAGGCTGACTCAATTTAGATTGCCTTCCATCTACACGCTAAGGAAAAACAATGCTATGACCAAATTAACAATGTGATACAATCATTTTGGAAAATAATATAGGGAACTGAGACTGTAGTAGTAGCATTCCATTGTGCTTAGCATAATTTAAAGAAGAAAAGCGATTAGTGCCAAATGCCAACAATGTAACATATTGCGGGCATTATGCACTTTTGCCAAAAGGTTTTTGGACGATTTTAACCAGTGTGATATCTGCAATTGACCACAGCGGTGATGGCTAACCAATGTAATCATCCTCTGATGTGGCTCTGAAAGAACCAAGCGTGCTTGTTTCTTGTGCTATTTGGGCTCCTGATGTAAATCAGGAGCCCAAATAGTCTGGCAAGCGGTCTACATGAAAGAATCACTACCCAGTAATATGTCATACAGGTCAGATGCCAGACACACTGTCTTATGTATAGACACATCGATCCCCGTTTTCTTTTAGATATTGAAATGAATTGACTGATCAGTCAGTCTTTGTGAGTCGTCCAAGAAAGAACTACTACCATACAGCTTTGGTTCCATACCCTACGTACGTAGGGTAACCAACGGAACCCTATTACTAAGCCTCCGCTGTCCTCAGTCCGTCTGTTAACGGGCTGTATCTCAAGAACCGTAATGTAGACAGTTGAACTTTTCACGAATTGTTTATTTCTATATCAACAAATAATAAAAACTAAGGTTTGTGGTACGGAACCCTTCGTGTCCGACTCGCACTGGGCCGGTTGGTTTAACCATAGCAGCGTTGTTGTTTTCTGATTTGTAGCGTAGGTATAGATCTTCCCACACACAGAACATTCCAGGATGGAATGTTTCGTGTGCATAGTAACTGCAGTGTCACCAGTAATTTCCATATTAGGCGTGGTGGCAATTCTCCAGGCCTGCGTTTGCCGAAAAATAATCTTACAAATTGAACGACAAATAAAGAGTTATATTCTGATATCTGAATCTGTTACACTGAAAGCCTAAGTGGAGTCATAAAGAAAGGGGCACAACAAAGTTATGACATAACTACGCATATAAATCTTGTATTAATTCGTTATCAGAATACACTGTTTTTCTAAGCGACTAATTAGTGGGTCTAGACATTAATAGCACGATTAATTGGCACTCAAGGACTTAAACTACTTATATTAAACACGAGACTACTTTATTCCTAATTACCTGATACTAGATGAGAAAGGGCTTATCTTAGACATTTAGTTCCGGCTATCGTTAAGATATTAAATGACTCATTAACTCATTAAGCATTTCACTTTACATATTAATACGAGAAAATTCCAATAAAGACACCGATGTTTGGCATTTGTCCAAAAACACATCGTTTTCTTATGAATTGCATTTAAACGACTCCTTTTTACTTGGCTGAAGACGATGTCACTAAATACTCTTCTGGATCTACTCTAGTACTTACCTACGTAACTTTACGTTGTACTTGATATATTTACATTTATAAAAAGCAACTCAGGGCCTAGCATGAATGTTTTGACGTGTAAATAACTTTACAGTATCGTTAACGTAACTGATATTTTTAATAAAAAAAACTTTTTACAAATAAATATAACCGACTTCCAAACAAAACACTACAAAGAATAAAATAACCTTAATTTCGGAAGTCGGTGTTTTTGATTTTGTTTCTTTGTTTTTTTAACATTTATTTTATTTTTATTTTCTCTTTTAAGTGGTGATACTTGGACGACGTCTTCGTCAGCGCAGAAATTGAAATAAGCAAAAATGCTCATAAAATAAAAACTCCTGAACCAAACTGAATCAAATTTTTACGGGACCAAATGGCAAGTATACTGCATCGAACTAAATCCAACTAAGAATCACAGAAATCGGATCAGAAACCTCGGAGTAATCTGTGTACATAAAAAAATAAATAAAAAAGTATCCACCGAATTGAGAATCTCCTCCTTTATTGGAAGTCTGTTCAAAAACTACAGCCTCATAGTACTTTGGTTTAATTTTGTGCGACGTGCACAATTTGTATCATACAAAAATAAGAATATAGTACCCAATTCAAATTAATATTATGTGAGCCTAGCCTTTTCCCATCTATATTGGGGTCGGCTTCCACTCAAACCGGATTCAGCTGAATACCAGTATTTTACGTGGAGCGGCTGCCTACCAGACCTCCACAACCCATTAACTGGGTGACACGGTACTCCTTGGCAAGAAGACTAGTGTCAGATTTTCTGGCTTCTGACTATCCGTAACGACTGCTAGTAACGTTACGTTACTTACGTCAAAAATATTCGTGCTAGGCCTTCAGATAGTAAGTTAACGAGGAAAATCTTGAAATAAATACTGTGGTTTGCTAATTGTGTTGTCAAGAGTTCTAGACCCTGAGTCCTTATATTGTCTTAACAGAACATCGTCGTTCGTAAAGTTACGCCTTTGTTTGAATGAAAACAAGAAACTTGAACGAGCACTTGAGCACTGAAGCTGTATGTAGTGTCACCGGATACTTGAAAAACGCCGTAATCTATTGGAAAATATCGCGTGAAATTTTGAACTCATTGTTCTCAATAATACACGAATGAATTGGAAACTATTGGATGGCATTTAGGCCCTGTCTGCACTGCGATTTTTATTCGCGCGAATTAAATTCCTTCATCGGGATTGTTTTTCCGCGCGGATTTTTTTCCACCAGTGCATAGGATTCAATGTGTTACAGAATTAGAAAATCGCAGTGCAGGCAGGGCCTTATTGTATTGATCGGTTCACAATATATCCAGAAATTATCTTCTAATATATAAATTTCTTGTGTCACAGTGTCTGTTTTCAAATGCCTCCGAAACGGCATGCTAGACCGATTTTTATTATGAAAATTTTTGTGTATATTTGGTAGGTCTGAGAATAGGTCGTAGGGTACTTTTTTATATGGCAAAACAACGTTTGCCAGGTCAGCTAGTAATCTAATAAAGATTTATTACATTCTTAAGGGCTTTGCAATTTACCGGTGACAGAAATGTCTACCTGCGGAACATCTTGCTTGGTTGATTCAAAAACAGGATAGTTCTTCGATCATCATATCAGCCGAAAGACGTCGCCACAATCCTCACAAGGTCATCGGTGTCCGGCCCACTGTCACTTCAGTTTGGCGATCCTTCGGGCTATGCCTAGTTATGCTGAGTGTGCTATGGCTAGTTCTTTGCTCTAAAGGATCTCTTCTTGGCAACCACTTAGAAACACCTTACAGGCCTTACACAGTCGATAAAGTTACACTATCTAATTTTAACTACAGTTTTATCAGCTGCTTACGAGTGGTGTCGCTAATCTTATCTATCAAATGTATTTACACTGACACCTGGGGGCGCCGTCCCCGTCTGTGCAAGGAGAAGGACATTCCAAATGGCTGGTCATTCATTACTTAGTTGAGATTGAGAGACTATTTGTGAAAATCTTGGTCTGAATCTGAACCAAACGTGCTGTTTGCAAAAACGTTTCAGTGAAAATGTTGCTGTTGGTAGTTTGGCAGCCGTTTTGAGTAAGTAGTAAGTAAGATTCCCGAAAATGCAACAGTCAATCTTACTAAGTAGGAAGTAGGTACTTGTTAAGTGAATGGATCGCGGTCACTGGTCACATAGGCGGTCAATGTACTTATGTACTTACACAAGATTGGTGTTGAAGATGGGACGCCGACAAGCTTGAAAGAAAAACGTGCAAATCAGCTTAATTATTTTACTTAGATACCTCGTAACTTAAATTAGACTATCCCGAACGGGCGGCCCTCTGAAACTGTACCTAATAAGCATGTCGGTCTTCCAATTTAGTCTAAACCATTTGATACAGGGTGATTGAAAATGCGAGGATATTGTTACGGATAGTACGATCCCGTGTTCTGTTTGGTTCTGGTCTGAGCCTGACCTTTTCAATTTTTCTTTTGTTTTTCTGCTGATTCACAATTATTTACAAAATCACAATAAAAACAGAACAAATGAACGTCTAGAACCCGAGGTATCTCTTTATTTTAATTAATTTGAGACGATGCCGCGATGTAAACAAATTAAAGTCAGCGGTAAAAAACAAGTTATCTCGTCAGATGTAACTAAAATAGACGGACCACTATTAAAAATAATGACGACGTGACCGACTTTGTGATAGTTCATAATAAATAGTAAACATGTATAGATTTTTGCGCCAAAGTATTGTTTCTGAAGACAGAAATAATAACTAATTAATTAAACGCGCATAAATAGTTTTAATAATAATGACAAATATAAACGAGGAGGAGTCATTTGATGATTACCACCCTTAAAAAAAATATATAAAAAGATGCAAAACATGTGTATTTGCATCCTTTTTATTATTTTATTTATCTCTTCAAAGTGAGAGTGAACAGGCTCCTTCTGGTTAAGCTCGCTCTATCGTAGACTTTGTCTCTGTCATCTCTGACCTAGACTAGAGTGAATAAAAAAAAAACTACAAACTGTATCTACCTAAGTATAGTTCGCAAAACAAAAACATTTTTTTCGAATATTTAACCGAATATCATGTTATAAAATTTGGCTTTAAAACCTTGCCCAACCAAGTGCGGTTGGAATCAGGCATTTTTGTAATTTGCAAACATTTTCCTTCCTATTTCGTTTTTGGTGGGGCAAAAAGTAATAGAATCTCAATTTAAAAAATAAGAAGTTGAGATGGATATGGATAATCCCATAAAATCAAATAGGAGATAGGTCCAGTTTGCTTCGTACGTCCTACGTGATGTGTCTGCACACTTGACGTGTCCCCTCGTCATCATTTTAGGTGTCATTACATCACATTAGGCAGGTCAGGGGCAATTTGAGCCGTGGGCGGCGGCGGCGGCGGCAGTGTGAACTTAGGGCCCTAATCTTCACTACTTCCTCGTTTACTGAGTACGATTTGTCCTGTTTCAAAACAACTATATTGAGGTTAGATAGATAGAGATATACATAGGTACACTCATTATTTTTATTTTTTTAAATAAGGTTGAGAACGTCCACATAATTTGTGACTCGTAATATTTTAAGGACCAGAAGTGAGGTCTGGGTTATCAACACAAAGTGCCTGAGTCCTGCAGAAGACATTTCTTGGCCCTGATAAAATAGAAAACATTCTGCATTCTGTTCCCGCAAGGAACAGAATGCGACAGAATTGTGGGAAAATTCGACTTGAAAAATCAATTTGAATTCTGTCTCGTATTTAATCAAGGACGAGACCAAAATTGGTTGTCTGTAAACTCGGTTTACGGACGATAATTTTACGTGGAAACATCATAAGAAATCAATTGAATTCTTAACAAACAAGCCGAACGCTTAGTGCCTCTCTATCGCTTGTTCCGCGCTCTCGCTCTCGGAACGTGACACGTTTTCGAGCGTGCAGGCGGCGTTCATCGATTTATAAGACGGTATCACGTCAAAAGCCCTGGACTGTTTTATTGTGAAACTAGTTTCTAGATGGTTAGGGCAGCTACAAGCTGTGTTAATGGTCGATGTATGCTATGTAACATTATGAAATAATAACACGAGTCACGACATAATGACAATAACCATTAACAAAAAAATCACAACAGTAACCTACCTAAATGGACATTCCTCATTTTATTTAGTTTATCGCGAACAAGATTAATACGTTTTTAAGTTGAAAGATATTGGATGTTATGCCCAGCTTATCTGACCGAAATATTGCGTATCTAGCGGGCTATAAATCTAGATTAAGCGAATAATTTTTATCTGAAATATCCTAATAAATGTGACATGATAGCAGTTGTATTTTGTGAAGGTGAATTTATTATTAAATGTAAAAAGGGAAACTAGCTTCCGAACATAAACACAGGTGACTTTTAAAACATTTGCTTTTACCACGCTCGAATAATTATAATGATACTAGCGGCTTCGCCCACGTGGTCCCTAGGGAACATGGAACGGGATAAAAAGTAGCCTATGTCCTTTCTCAGGCTCTAGACTATTTGTGTACCAAATTTCTTCCGAAAAGTCAGCAAGGTGTTAGTTACAAGACTCAAAAGTCATTCTTAGGCCGGCCGCATACGTACGGTTTCCTGATTAGGTTTTCCGATCAGGAATTCAGATTCGGATTTCCGCGAGACGTTCAATTTTCTGTTCTTCTGACCCGATCAAACGGCTCGTTTTTGAAAGGAACTTCATCTTTTTTTTAAATTCCCATTCGGAAAATAAACGAACGTCTGCGCCTAGTTGAACATTTTGTATGTAAGGCGAGCATTCAGGTCTCCGAATCTGAATTCCTTATTAGGAAACCTAATCAGGAAACCGTACGTATGCGGCCGGCCTTAGAGACGTGCACTTACAAAAACTGGCCAAGTGCGTGTCGAACTTGCGTGCAAAGGGTTCCGCACCAATTTCATTTTCGTAACATGTTTTTTTTAACACTAGAGTCTTCTTATAGGTTTTCCTGTAAGTAATCTGTAGGTTAAGAACTACAATTTTTTCAAAACTTTCGGCTCAGTAGTTTCGGAGATAAGGGGGGGTATGGTCATTTTTGATCTAAAAACTACCAGATGTGGTTTTTAAAGACACCAGTTAAAAACTATCAGAAATCCTAGTCAAAAGGGAGAGTGCTAAAATGTTCGAGCTTTCTTTGCTTGCTCTTGCTGCATGTGTTCTTATCATTCTTACCTTTTCTGTACATAATGGATAGAGGGCACCACAGGCGTGGATTGCTTAGGGCATCAATAAGTCTTAATCCGGCACTGGAAGCCAGAAACAATCTAAAAACACGAACAGGAAAGGATCATTATAAATTATTTAACCATTTACCATTATAGGTAAGGTCAAAGTGGTACAAAGACTTTTTGCTAATTTGCAAGGCAAATATAGACCCGCGTTCACATATTTGGTTATACAATTAAAACCAAAACACGTTTGTGCCGAGCTTCCAAGTTGGTAACGGCGAGATTATGCTGCTCGACTACTTTCATTCTGCATTTCTGAATGAATATTGTGATAGTAAATTATACTATACTAGCTTCTGTACGCGCATGTCCCGTTTTTTCCCGTTTCTGTAAGAATTTCGGGAAATCCTCTCTTAGTGCTCCCCTACACTCCCCGAGGAACCTACATGTCAAATTTCAGCTTTCTTACGACCAGTAGTTTCGGCTGTGCGTTGTCTGTCAATCACTCACTCAGTAACGGAAGAATTTTATATCTTGGGATTTAGTCTATATTTCTAGATTAAATGCAGCTAGTCTATTCTGTAAGTAACCATTTCGATATCGAGCTTCACCTGAGTGACAAAGCTCACAAAGTGAACTTTATCACACACAACATAAAGGTCTTGTGTTTATACTCACCTCGGATCTCGCTTTCAAGACTCGAAAATGTTGTTACAGAATAGCACTACTGATTAGAGAAGGATTCAGGCAGGGTGTTCAGTTCAGAATGATGATCCGAGAAAGAATTTACAACCGAGATTGATTTTTCTGGTCCAGTGTGACCAGTCGAATTATCAAGTTTTCTAATCAAATATGAAAAACAATGTCAATGGGGGACCTAATGATTAATTCGAGTTGGAGTTATCTCGTTTTTCCTCAAATATTTATGGACATTTTAAACATGTTATAGACTTGTGTGGACAAATGTACCGTACAGAAGTAGGTTCTCCTAAAGTATTGCAGCTTGCAGCTCTGTTGCTAACTGCTACTTGCTGTTACAAGCAATTGTCTGCTAAATGCACTTGTTTAGTAATTTACAAGCAGACGGATCTTATGTAATTTGCAGGCACATCTTCTTGTTTAAAGGAATCTTGTGCAATCAGTTGTATTTTTCTCTATAGGGCAAAAAGGTTATAATTTTAAGGTGAGGATGCCTGGTTACTAGCCAAGATCCTGATTGTTAGTATTCTATGTTTTGCCTCATAGGCAAGACACACAATTTACTAATGTATGGTTTCGTGAGTGCAACTAGAGAGGCTGCCTATAGAAGCTACTGCATTGGAAAATCATAACTCTGCAGTCGTTTTTAGAATGAAGATTGAAATAGATGCTTATTCTCTTCTTTAATGTTCCTGAATATTTGGTGTCACATTGTATGACTTGTAATTGTGATTGACAAACTATTTTTTTTTTGTTAGCTGGTCGGATAATCTAAGTTTATTTTCTCACGTTGAATAATCTTATTTCAGTCCTAGTCCCTGCAATGCGATGTTTTATTTCTCGATTCCGGTCGCATCTATAAATACAAGTAAATAAATCTTGACTGTTTATATTAGCTTCAACTAGTGTCTATTAACCTTGGTGTAGGCGCGTGTCATATTACGGAAAATGTACGAGCGCATCGTCTCTTACTCAATGGAAATAAACATTGAGTTTTCCTAGACCTGCCGATGTATTTTTTTTTCATTATCAACATCTGTCAAGTACGGGAGAATCTCTGGCTGTTGGATGCTAAGGAGACCTCCACTAACGCAAAAATTAAAATTTTCCTGGCACTTCGACAAAATCACCATGATGAACGGAAAAGTTCGATATCTAGATAAATATCGTTGTGACAAAGTTTAAACAAAAATACTTTTTTTATTTCTTAAATATTTACTTCACATTATATTTTGGAAGTGTAAATAAAAAGAATAAACAAATAAAATGAAATATTGGCCTGAATGGAACGTGACTAAAATACTAGTCGGTTGCTACGTTGAAAGAATTTGGTAGAACATCGAATAGGTTAGGACGTAAGGTCAATAGACCCATATTCATGTCGATGTGCGATTTTAATTTTAATTTTAATAAGTTTAAAGACTTTTGTTATAAATAAACGTTAACATAGTGGTTTTTCGGCACCTTATTTGTTTAAATAGCCAAGCAAATTAGCATATTTGAGGCCTTAAAAAACCAGACATTATGAATTTTTCGTATTTTTTACATAAACGTTTCTAACTTGTAACACAACAATTGCTAGTAACAATCATTTTTAATGTTCATAAAAACAATAATTATATTATTATCTGCTGCCTGTTATTGACGTAACAAAATATAATGCATGTCGCCATTATCGTACATGAGCATAATTGCATTGCAGTTGAGGGCGCCACAAGTTCAAGGAGTTGCACATGCACCCGTCGTGCCCTTCTCTTGTTAATGTTCGCACTCAAGGAAACGCTCTTGAAGTCGCGAATACATATAACAACATGCTGTATTTTTTGCACATTTGAGTAGATAATTCCACGAAAGAAACTCATATTTTTTTTTATAGAATTTGTGTGTAATTTTTGTATTACAAGTATTTTATGAAGTGTTGTGCATAAAATTATGTTTTTGTAATGTAAATTGGTGCCTAGATACTTATTTATTTTGCAGGTTTCATTAAGTCATAAATAATTGTACAATTTATGATGTTGTTGACTGTACCGATACTGACTGGTAAAAGATAAAACCTATGATTTATTTTGACACAGTGCGCTTTAAAATTGACACCTGGGCAAAAGGAAACATCTTTGATTAGTGCTTAAATTAATTAAGGATATATAACCTTTTATTTTTCCACATCTGTCCCACTTTTTGTAGCGGTAGAAGTACGAGAAGGTTATCAAATGGCTGAATGGCGTCTACGCTTTAATCCATTAAAAAATTGCAGTGGTGTAGCTAATTTATGACTTTGCACTTATAGGGACTGGTTACACAATATAATAGGTATACCTAATTGTAACATAATCATTCTACTGTATAATCGGCTTCTTGCCTTTTTGACACGGTCACTTTATGACTTTTAAGTTTTATGTTATCAACGTGATGGAATATTATTAGTCCAATTATGTACTTCTCGCCCAAGTAGTAGGTACTTATACATTTTTATCATCTAAGCGTTGTATCTACTTAACACACCCATTTTTATATTGTTATGTGAGGTGGGTATATGCAAATTGTTCTTATTAGAATACCGTTTGTATTCTAACCGTCTGTCATTTGATAATTTCAATTGATCTGTTCACCAGTGTTATCCGTAATCATTTAGCTAGCTAATCTTGCTTTGCTTAAATGTATAAACGCTGAAATGACCTTCAGATTACTATTACTGGGCAGATTATTATTCTGAAAGTGTTAGGTTCTCTTTTATTTAGCTCAGACAATATCTAAATCACTTAATACATTTTCTACACACGATTCTTATGTCGAAAAACTTTGTTGAAACAAAATTACAGCCAAAATAGTGTGTCAAGTTAACACTTCCATGCACGTATGTGTGGGCACTTACCGAGTATTTGCAGAAAGCTGTCCTCAAGCCTCATAGTGGAGGAGAGAAGGTAGTCGGTCCCCTCCAGCTCGCTCGGTGCCAACACGTCGCTCCTCATTTTCACCTTATCACCACAGCACAGAGTTCAAATTACAACAACCCAAATTCCTAGAAAGGAGCCATAATTTGTTTATTCCTATGAATTATTTCCTTTACGGAACACTGCACTGTATCTTCGTTCACACGCGTTCGGTTGTTGCGTAACAAATGCTTAGTTTTATGTTGTTGTTTTTTTTTACTTGACGCACAATAAAAACACTAAGATGGAGTTAGATTACTTGAGTCACTTTTAAGTTGAGATGATGATTTTTGCAGTCAGTTCAGTTTGACGTGCCTTGTAATTGTGCGGCGGCGAGTAGTCGGGTAAACAAGGCTGCGGAGCCGGTTTATTGGTGGTTCACGTGTATATAATGTTGTGTGATAAGGCAGATAATGCCGGGGCGGCGTCCGCGCTGGATGTGCCGCGGTGCGAACTGCGCGCGCGCCGCCACTCGCGCCACGCGCTCCATCAGCTGATCCACTACTCCACTATAAATAATACTGGATTGTATGCAATACGCTCTCCTGAACATCAACCAACGATACACTAATTTATCACTGCTTCAGGAGTTTACGACCCCCTATCACTATGCCAACGTTTAAATTATCAGATTAAGGTGACAAAAGCTATGCCATTGACTGATGGTAGATTAAACGTATGTTTAGATAAAGTCGATCCGGTAATCCAGCTGTAATTTTTGGTCGGCGCTTAAGATTATAGTCAGGCATGTTCCTTACTGCGGCCCAGTGGGTAGCGTTAGAAAAATAAATAAAACATTTGGAGAGTTTTTTTTTTAAAATAATTAATTCGTAAGGTCTAAAATCTTTTTGTACCTAACTTCTTCATTTTGAGAATTTTACAAGAATCCAAAAAGAAAATAATCTTCGGACGAAATAAAATGGTACACAAGAAATATTATCGTAATTATTTTCAATCAAAAATTATTATTTTCTGGTGCAAGTGAAATTATAATTTGGAATTTAATGTATCCGTATACTTCCGCACCCGACTGTACTTGCACGGATATAAAAAAAATATTGATTTCAAAATCTTTTTGTTGCTAGCACGCGCCTTACAATCAAAAACATTTGTTATCTACAAAGAAACAAAGATCAAAATGACAAACTAAACAAAAAACAGTGGAACTTGTGGATTTTGATTACTAACGTGCTTATATTATTATTTATTGATAAGTACCTATAAATTTACTGCAGCGCGATTAGTACCTACCTATGATATTAATCCTAGGAGTGTTTATTGCCTCTTCTTATCACAAGTCACGCTTGGCCCCGTGTCAAGTGTTTCAAGTTAGTAATCTCACCGGAAAATTGCAAACATCGTAGAATTGTAAAATATCGCGTGCAATTGTAAAAAATGTATTTTTTAGGGTTCCGAACATCCTTACTATAACGGTTCCGTTTCTTACGGATGTTCGTTTATGGCTTATGGGATCACTCGGATGTCTGTCTGTCCGTCTGTCACAGCCAGTTTTCTCCGGAACTATTGGACCGATTCTGTTGAAATTTGGTACATACATGGACTCCTGTAACCCAAACACGGACGTGTTACGTAAATAAATACATTTTGAGCATGGGGGTCACTTTTGGGGTCAAACTAAAAATTAATAAAAGAGTACCTAATTAATAAAAAAGATTTTCAAACTGTATTGTGTGAGATATCAAATGAAAGGGGTTACTGTGAGGGTTTTAATTTAATTTTTTCATAATTTTAAAATAAATGGTTTTGAAGTTATTCAAGAAATTAGTCCAAAAATGACCATTTTCCCCGAAATGACTGAGCATAAAATTTTGAAAAAAAAAAATGGAGATAATAGTTCTTTACCTACATATTACAGGAAAACCTATAAGAAGTCTATAGTTTTAAAATAACTTGCAAAAAAAAAAAAATAACTTGGCTCAGTAATTTCGGGGAAAATGACCAGTTTCCCCGAAATTAATGAACATAAAATTTTGAAAAAAAAAATGGAGATAATAGTTCTTTACCTACATATTACAGGAAAACCTATAAGAAGTCTATAGTTTTAAAATAACTTGCAAAAAAAATAACTTGGTTCGGAACCCTTTGCACGCGAGTCCGACTCGCACTTGGCCAGTTTTTTTTTCTAAATAAGCCACGGACATATTTGAAACTATTGAATTTGGGTGGCATTTATTGTAGGTATAAAAAACGATTTTTTCAAAATATTGTTTCGAGAAATCAAAATCTTAATAAAGATTTATTACAATCTAAGAGGGGACTCTAGTCCCGAGGAATTTGAAAAATAGGCATTTGAAGAAACTATTGCCGATGTGTCGCACTGCGCCCTATCAAGTACAGTGCGAAAGCGACAACTACAGCTCAGGCTCATTTTTAACCTTGATTAAAAGAGGTTTTGTATTCCGCTGTTTTGATCTTCAAAACTGGACTGATCTAAAAAAATCATATATATATATCAAAATTTAGAGAAAGACTATATCTATGCTTCTATTATTTTCTATTTTGTTAAAAACGTATCAAATTTGTCTGACAGTCGTCTGAACATAGCGGTAAAAACGGGCCGTTTTTTCGGGTGTTTGAATTGTCATAATTCTTTGAGTTATTATGTTTTGGAAAAAAGAAAACGATAGAGGCACGTATTAATTCGATCAAGATTTTTTGGAAAAAAAATAATTGCTCTAGCAGCATTATCCACGAAGAAAACAGCGGAATGCGTTTTTATGGAGAAAGGCCCAAACATAGAAACATAAAAAACAGACTCGGGTCGGTAACTCTTGGGCCCATAGATATAATAAAGAAGTTATATAAACTTCCCGAGTCCCCTCTTAAGGAGTCTGCAATTTTCCGGTGACAGTAATATTGATTTTAGTAAGTACCTACCTGGTATATTTGAAGAGGCAATTTATACACATTACAAAGGGTGGCGGAATGTTTGCCCCGTCCCTTTCTTGAGGTACCTCATCATCATTCACAGCTGGGCATGGCCTTCCCCAAGCTTAACCACATCTTGCGGTCCTGTGCATCTCGCATCCAGCGGATTCGTATCTCCAAGTCATCCGTCCACCTTGAGGGAGGCCTTCCAACGTAAACAGACCCATTCGACCCCATCGACTCTATCTGTACTGCGAGCAATGTGCCCTGCCAATTAAGTTTGGCGATTTTACGGGATATGTCGGTAACCATGGTCAGTATGGTCACCGTCTCGAAATGAAGATATATCCAGTAGCGTAGCTAGCATGGGTGACACCCGGGGCGGATAATGTGGTGTCACCACACAAATGGACCCCCCCCCCAAATAATTATGAGTTGCACCTTTGGCCTTTCGTTCTGGTGACGGCAATTGCAAGCCATTTTTCAGAAGGGAAGGGGGAAGGTGTGCCGTTTGCGCTGCAGGTTTTTATTTTCAGGAATGTTCTTACAGAATACTTATTTTGATTTTGTTTTCATCATTATCTAAATCCAACTTTGTTGAGTAACGCAAGTAAACTCAAGAAGTAATAGAGGGCAGAACACGAGCGAGCGAAGCGAGCTCGAAAATTTTCGCATCCCACCTCGGATAGGTTTTATATTCTTTTGATCATTCATAGGTACTTTAATAGAAATAACTTTATGGAGTGATGCAAGAAAGCTCAGTAACTGAGAGAGGGCAGAACACAAGAGCGAGCGAAGCGAGCTCGAAAATTCATGCACCCCAACTCGGAAAGGTTTAGTTTTCTTTTGATCATTTCATACACAAACGTAGTGATTTTATTGAGACATACAGAAACGCTCGAGAAGAAAGAGAGGGTAGAAAGTAAGAGCGAGCGAAGCGAGCTCGAAATTTTTACATCCCATCACGGACAGGTTTCGTTATGTCGTCGCCCGTTAAGAGGTGACACCCGACCGTGACTAAAAGCCAACGAACGAGTCACCCCTAAATGCAGAATACCTGAAGGACAAAATAAATTTTTGCACCCCATCTCGGAAGGGTTTTATTGTATTTTGAACATTCATGTTGAAATTTAAGTTTTTTTGTTGATTTTGTATAGAAAAACTCTGGAAGTCAGAGAGTGTAAAACGCAAGAGCGAGCGAAGCGAGCTCAAAAATTTTTGCATTCTACTCCCGACAGGTTCCATTGCGTCAAACGTTTAGGGGTGCCACCCGATAGTGACAAAAACCAGTCAACGAGCGGTCGGGTGTCACCCGCTGCGCGCCGCACCCCCCGCCCCCCCCTCGCTACGCTACTGGATATATCCCTAGAAGAACCAAGGTTACCGACTTAGCCTTGAGATACCTATTGAGTATTGATAAGTGCTGTACCTACCTAATCTTAATAAATTGTGTAGTATCAGGTATTAAGTAAATTGTATTATTTTTTTTAAATGCATTCTAATTCGTTTCATAATTTGTAATATTGTAGGTAAGTAGGTATTTATTTATTTATGAGAAAACAGCCATCACTCGCTCATGAAAATATTTGACGTATCTTTACCGTGCTACTATTGTTAGGCGTTGCATTTCAGTGACACAGTATATGGGCGTCGTCTTGTCTTTAGCACTGCAAATGCGTTGCATAACGTAGCCACACGTGGTCTAGGGCTAAACATAGGCTACCTGAGAATAGATGGACAGTACGTAGATACTAGATAGAGATTCGAGATCGCATCAGAATGATGATTAGCGCACTACAATTACGTGAGTAGGCATCAATATTAATTATCTGATTAGCTTTTGATTAGACCGCACTGAATATGTACTAAGGTACATAGTAGTAGGTGTTCTTTACTTAGTAGGTACATAATGGATATAACTGCAGCTATGTCGAATTTTGTTAAAAAAACAACTTCCTTTTATATATTCGATTTTGAAAAAATCGAATATAATGAAGGAAGTTGTTTGTTGGATACTTTTTAGGGTTCCGAAAAAAAGGAACCCTTATTTGGGTTCCTTTTTGTATTACTCGGGTGTCTGTCCGTCTGTCACAGCCAGTTTTCTCCGGATCCACTGGACCGATTCTGTTGAAATTTGGTACACATATGGACTTTTGTGACCCAAACACGGAAGCGTTACGTAAATTATTAAAATTTTAGTATGGGGTCACTTTTGGGGGTCAAACTAGAAAATTTCAAAAATAAGTTTTTTGAACAATATCGTGTGACATGTCAAAAGGGCTTACTGTGAGAGTTTTAATTATATTTTTTTCATAATTTTAAACTTCAAAACCATTTATTTGAAGTTTTTCAAGAAATTAGACCAAAAATGACCATTCCCCCCTGATCTCCGAAACTACTGAGCCTAAAATATTGAAAAAAAAAATGGAGATAGTAGATCTTTTTCAAACTCAAAGTTTTTAATTCAATTAAACCATTTACACACTTTTGAATTGTCAAGGTCGGTCGGTCCAAAAAGATGAAGCTATTTGCACGTTCCAAAGCGTAGATCTCTATGGAGAAGAACGTGCAAGAAACTCCACGGACACTCTTTTAAAAATAATAAATTGTTACAAAGGTTTGTTTACATCATGTTGAAATTATACATAGGTACATGTGAGAACGATGTAAAAGACGAGCAAAATAAAAGGGTCCGGAAAAAAAAGGAATAATTCAAAGAAATAATTTACCTATAGATTACAGGAAAACCTATAGGAAGTCTATAGTGTTAAAAAACATGTTGAAAAAAAAAATTCGTTCGGAACTCTTTGCACGCGAGTCCGACTCGCACTTGGCTATTTATTATTATGACTTCAAAAAGACGCAACATTGCCTAGAAGGATATCTCAATACGGCTCAAAGCGGCGAGCTGTTCGACGATAGGTACGTGGTATATAGGAGAGATAGAGAAACTTCACATTTTCAGAGTGGTAAGGAAGGGGGTGGTGTTTTAATAGCCGTTAATAAACAAATCAAGTCTAAACGTATTAAGAACTGGGAAAGTAGCTGTGAAGACGTATGGGTAAGTATTAACTTACCGTTATCATGTACTGTTCGCCGAATGGTTCTCTGCGCAGTATACCTGCCTCCTCCTATACGCCGTTCTTCTCTGGAGCACTATTTGGATCAATGTAATGCTGTTTTTGAGCAATGTTCAGATTCAAGTGTTTTTATTGTGGGTGACTTCAATTTGAGCAACATTGATTGGACCTTAGTGGGAAAATCGGATAATAAGCTTAGCTTGCCTGGTACTAGTGAAATGTTAATTGATTTCACTCATGTGAACAGACTTGGTCAGTTTAATTTGGTGGCAAACGACGCTGGTCGCATTTTGGATTTAGTTTTGTCAACGCATTCCTTGTGTAGCGTGAGCGAAAGTGTTAGTCCAATAAGTAATGTCGATAAACAGCATCCACCTCTTGACATAGTTGTTTTCTTGAGTGGGGACGCCAGTCTGGCATACACCAGTGACAAGATTGGACTTAATTTTCGTACCGCGAATTATGAACCAATTCGTAATTTCATAAAACAAATAGATTGGGTTAAAACATTTGAGGGTAGCGACAGTGTGAATGAGATGTTGGATGTTTTTTACGAGACGCTTAACGACGCTATACATCAGTTTATTCCTTCACGGATCCCAAAGAAGCGTAAATATCCTCAGTGGTTTAACTATAAACTTATTAAAATGTTAAATTTAAAAAATAATATTAGAAGGCGATACAATAAATATAAAAACCCAATGGATTTGATTGAGTTAAAATTAATTAGTAAGCGTTGCGATGGATTGGCTACTTCTTGTTACAAGGTTTATATTGAAGGTCTTGAAAATGAACTGAAAAACAACCCTAAGTTATTTTGGACGCACGTAAAAAATAAACGAGGGGGCTCTAGTAACTACCCAATGACCATGAAAAATGGATCAATATCCACATCTGATGGTACAATAATATGTGACATGTTCGCTTCCAACTTCTCGTCTGTATATAGCCCCGAGCAAGTGGTGGACAAGGAAATTGACACTAGAATATTACTGAAATCTGTTGAAAATAGTAGTTTATGCTTAACAAGTCCAACGATAAGCAGTGAAGTTTTGCTTAAAAAAATTAAAAGTCTAGATATTAACAAAGGAGCTGGCCCTGATGGCATACCACCGATATTTATAACGTCTTGTGCAGAGGAGTTAGTGTGCCCTCTTATGCTTATATACAGTAAATCCTTATCTTCTGGTGTATTCCCTCTAAAATGGAAAATGGCTAAGGTGGTTCCTATACATAAATCGGATAGCAACGATGACATTGCTAATTATAGGCCTATCTCAATCCTTTCAACGTTTGCTAAAGTGTTTGAATCTCTGCTCTGCCCGTATTTCCAAAACCATCTAAAATTATTCGTTAGCGATCATCAGCACGGTTTTGTTGGATCACGATCTACAAGTTCTAATCTGGTCCCTTTCACGGAACTTTTGATTGAAGCTGTTGACTCTGGTCACCAAGCTGATGTCATTTATACTGACTTCAGCAAGGCCTTTGATAAAGTTTCTCATAAAATCTTATCTTGTAAGTTGCGTGCATATGGTATCACTGGTGGCTTGCTTGAATGGGTGATTTCATACTTGAGAGATAGATCTTTTTTTGTTGTGGTAAACGGTTATCAATCTAACGTATATAACATCTCATCAGGAGTCCCACAGGGCTCGCATCTGGGTCCAATATTGTTCAACTATTTTGTTAACGACATTCCCAACTGTCTACGGCACTCTAAAATTTTTATGTATGCGGATGACTTGAAGTTTCTTAGAATTGTTGAATCTAACAGAGACGCTTCACTTTTACAGACTGACCTTAATACTTTAATTCAATGGTGTAAAATTAATGAAATGTACTTGAGCTCGGAGAAATGTTACCACGTTAAATATACAAGAAAAAGTAATCCCATAAAGACAGAATATTTCATAAATGAGGACAAAGTTAACGAAGTGGACACTATACGTGATCTTGGAGTTTTGTTTGATCAAAAGCTAACATTTGCACCACACCTGGATCACATTTCTAAAAAAGCATCAAGGATGATGGGTTTTGTTATAAGACAGTGTAAAGGTTTTCGTCAAATTAAAACTAAAATCTTGCTTTATCAGAGTTTAGTACGTAGCATATTAGAATATTGCAGTGTGGTGTGGCGACCACACTACGCTACAAATAGTTTGCGTCTAGAACGAGTTCAGAAACGCTTCGTTTGGCATTTGACTTTTTCTTCGGGAATAATTAAGAAAGTACGTTCTTACAGAGAAAGATTGAAATTCTTCAACATGCACACCTTGGAAGAACGAAGATGTTTGAATGACGCAATTTTTGCTACCAAAATCTTGAAGGGAAGAATCGACTCACCGCCGCTGCTTGCTCTCATCAACTTTCGAGCTCCGTTGAGGATTCCGCGCAAACCTATTACTCCATTTCGTCCTCCAATGAGAAGAACGGTGTTAGGATCTAACTCTCCATGTGCTAGGTTTTGTAGGGTTTTGAATAGTTGCAGTGATGTGGTTGATTTTCACTTTGATTCTCTCAACAAGCTAAAATTTGACTTTTTAAGATGTTTACCAGATTTAATGTAACAGTTTTTAGGACTGTTGTGTACGTTACCTTTCAAAGACATTATGCTTTTAATGTTTTGCATGTAAAGCACTTATACAATATGTAATTTTATTAGTAATAATAATATTATTATATTATTATTAATTACTTATCATGGTTTTCTTTTTGTTCATGTGGTGTTTACCTATAAGTAATTGTTGCACTGTGTAGAGTTTTAACGCATGTGTTATTTTTGTTTGTAGATTAGTGTAAACAATTGTTGGTAGACCTAATAAATAAAATAAAAAAATAAAATAAAATACATATTCATATCGTTCCAGTATTTTTTCTGTGTGACATCGTCCCCGCCAGTTAATGAGGGCAATGTGGCTATTTCCTTTTTTATTACAGTTAATAGGCAAAGTTGTAGCAGGTACCATACATTTTCCTACAAAAATGTCGTTGACTGTAAGGTTGAACCAAAAAAAATACTGATTACATTTTAAATTTTTAATACTTTTTTCAAACTCACAATTATTACTATAATCAATAACGATTTTTTATAACATGGTTTTACCAGCACATATTTGAGTATGTTCGAGTATTGTTTTATCGAATTCTGTAACAAATAGTTATTAGGGCAACATATTGTGGGTAGGTAGAAAATGAGAAAAAAGTAGGCAAACCGGACATATTGTAATTTAAACGAAATAGGCAAAACTTTTTACAAAAAAAATATAACCGACTTCCAAACAAAACACTACAAAGAATAAAATAACCTTAATATCGGAAGTCGGTTATATTTTTTTTCTTCGTCAACGCAGAAATTGAGATATCAAAAATGATCATAACATAAAAACTGCTGAACCAAACTGAATCAAATGTTTATGGGACCAAATGTCAAGTATACTGCATCGAACTAAAAAAGAATCACAGAAATCGGATCAGAAACCTCGGAGTAATCGGTGTACATACATAAAAAAATACCCACCGAATAGAGAACCTCCTCCTTTTTTGGAAGTCGGTTAAAAATTGTGCATGGTTGGCAAAGTTGCTGCGTTTTACGGTAGTACTACCGATACCGATTAACGACAATTGCAAGTCATGTACCTGTGCGATAATTATTGATAAAGATGTTTTTAAGCTCTAGCGGAGTTAGAATGTACTGAATTCGTTTTAATCCGCCAGATAAGAGTAACTAACTACGTTAATATGAAGTTATTGTCATGTTTTTAGGTGATATTTTCTACCGCTGGTATCGGCGGTACTTGTAGATTTTATCTAATATCTAGGTAGGAGGTATATAATATCTTATCTTGCTTACGTTTTAATGTGTTAAGAACCAATGATAATTCAATGGGGTAACCTTCTATATGTGTCTTTTATTATCCGACTACTGCAAAGCCAAAAGGAAGGGTTTTTTAAGGATGAGGCCCAGAGCGGGAGGGAGTATCAGACTCTTACTGACTAAAACCCACCCGTGTTCCTCCAAATTCCTTTTGGGTTCCAGGGCCGCAGTACGCATGATCTTTTTGCCCCTTTCTGCCCAGTGGCGCGTTCTTGTATGTGGCAAAGTCCGCGATGAAAATGATTTGTAGAGAAGAATGAATCTGTAACTGAATATGTTGAACTATTTTTAAAGCGGATTTTTGAACGCTCACATCCACGGATGCGGATGTTTAAGATCTTTATAAAGTACCTTTTTTTTACGATGTTTTCTAAAAATGAAACCTAGTTAGATCGATTTATCGCTCCCCTGCATAATAAATTTTATGAAAATCGTTGGAGCCGTTTCCGAGATTCAGATTATAGGTACATATGTACAATAATTGCTCGTTTAAAGGTATTAGATAATAGTTTATGTATGAAGAATTAAAACAATGTTAAAGTAATTAACATTTTTATTACCTAACTAGCTGTCCCCCGCGGCTTCGCTCCCGTCAACTGGCAACTTTATAATTTTTTTCTTTCATAAGAACCTTTTCCTGACAATAACAAACAACAAAAAGAGAATTAGCGAAATCGGCCCAGCCGTTCACGCGTGATGCCATGACCTAGGGAAATAGGGATTCATTTTTATATTTAAGATGAAAATTAGTATTAAGTATAATACTCCTATTTTTTTTTAAATTTCTTTTACTAATTTTCATATTATTAAGTGAACTTAAAATAGGAGCATAATACTTAATAAAGAGTAATATTGCCGCCTTTCTGATTCATGGCGGTTACGCAGAGGTTCGTAAATTAAACCCGCGCTACTAAATAATTGTTCGCTAGGAACACTGCCTGGTGGAATGGATAAAAAATCTTCGTGCTATCGGTGATAATATCTTAAATTCCTCTCGATGAACACGCCACCATTTAAGCGGATTTTCATCCACATTGACTCTTTTTTTTTAGTGCGGTAAGAAAGTAACGGCACGCGCCATTCGCTATTCGCCCCGCCCAATTTCTTTCTTGTCGCAACTTGTATTACTTTCGCATCCGCATTGATTATTGCGGAATCGGATACAGGGGGGCTACTCTCTGACGAAATCCGTAGTTTCGGGCTTAGTTACGGGCGGGCATTTTCTACTCCGTATCACCTAACCACTGAGAACTAATGATAACACGATTTGACAGTTACTGTGAAATCGTGTTGTCATTCATTCTCAGTTCGGGTTCGGGACTAATCGTAAGTCTGTAGGTGATACGGAGTAGAATACGCCCGCCCGCAACTACGGATTTCGTTAGAGAGTAGCCCCCCAGATGTCCAAATCTATGCGGAAGCTCCGCATTTGCGGATGCGGATACGAATATGCGCAACATCCCTGATCCCTACTATTGTAGTCTTTGGGCAGGACCATAGATATGGCCATGTTTTGTTTGTGAGGTCAATAAACCCGCCAAGACGAGCCAAGCGAAGCGCAAGGGTACTTCTTACCTTTCCTCGAAGAGCTTCGTCGTTTTTTTTGAACCCTCGTACCTTGGTAAACTCTCGGGAAGACCATATGGCTCGGACTGTCAAAAATTTATCAGCAGATCTCATGTAGAGTCAAGTTTGTAACTCTACACGTCCTAACTTCAAAAACTCTACACCTTAGTCAAAATATGTGACTAGGCCATTTCGCTACATTCACATGGGCTTATGGTAAAAAATTTATTCACTGTTTATTACTTTTCTGTTATACAACAGTTCTTTTAGTAACGAAACGGCCAAGCCACATATTTTGACTAAGGTGTAGAGTTTGTTAAGTTAGGGCTTGTAGTTAGAAGCTTGGCTGTAGGTATATGAAATCTGATAACTTTTTGACAGTCCGAGCCATATGGTCTCGTCTTGGCAACATTTTATATGAAAACGGTTTTTGGGAGATTTTTCATTCTATTATACGCAAATCAGTTTGGAACTCTCTGAACGAGTCTTATAACCAACCAAACTTCAAAACTAGAGTGAACAGGAATCTTTTGGGTACACTCGTTCACTGGCGGATCCATTTAAGGGCTGATATTTCAAGAATGTTTTATCTGCGCCAAAATATATTATTACTTACGTAATAAATGCTAATTACGACTTGACAGGGTTCCGTACCCGAAGGGTAAAGAACGGAATCCTATTACTAAGACTCTGCTGTTCGACTATCTGTGGGCTGTACCTCAAGAACCGTAATAGGTAGACAGTTGAAATTTTCAGTGTGTCCGCTATAACATCAAATGATAAAAATAAAATGGGCACCCATACAAGAAACGTGTATTTTTTTCGGTTTATGGCATAGATATAATAAAGAAGGAGATATGCCCGATAGACGAAAATGTTACTGGAACCTGTGTCTCCAGTATGCCCCTTCCATACGGCAACTACAACACATGCACGTCAGTAAAAGCAATAGACACGCAGTCGCGCATACACCCGCATTTCTCAAAACAGATCGTACTACACAATCAATTATAAACCTTATTGCATCAAACACAGGGTATACCGCTTTTTGCCCGAATTTTATTTACCCTAATATCATTTTCCATAATAGTCAACAGCCATAATATTGTACGACGTAATATTCATTTGCCCTACTCTTATTTGCTATATTAGTCACGTGCTAGAAGCTTTGTTTCCCATAAAGTCACTTACCATAACATCATTTGTCATAATCATTGTAAGCCCTAATTATCACATGCTCTAATTATCACATGTCCTAATTATCACATGCCATAATTTTCATATGTCATAACATCATTTGCCATCGACATTGGGTATGTAATAGTTGTTATATCAGGAGAAACTGGATGCAATCGGGACTAGGGCACTCCGACTCGGATAGGTTAGGTTAGAAGGGGATGGCGGGGTCGTGTGAGCGAGCGAAGCGAGCGAATAGACCCCGCAGATATCATTCGTCAATCGACATTGTGTCGATAACCTACGTAAGTGGATCTGCATAAGCACATCATTAACTCGTCGCGAGAAGCAGCGGCCGTATTACGCGTTGCATCCGCTTAATAAAGTATCGTTTTGTAATATTTACATTGCTTGTCCAGTGACTTAGTGAAAAACTTAGGTAGTGGATAAGAAGCAATGTATTTATTGCAAAAATAATACAGGCGCTGTGATATTTGAAAACAAGAATAAAATATATAGTAAGAGCAAGACATTTTACGATTTGTTGTTTTTCATGATTTTAAAGACAAATATAGTCAATTACTTATATTTGCATAGTGTCAGTGATTCCTTGATTTACAAAGTCTTGGTTTAGGCTACGGTTTCTTCAAGAAAACACTGAACAACACGGAATTCTTATAAATTGTCACGATCGCGGTCGAAAGCGCACTAGTTCGCCGAGACGACCATTTGCCTATGACATGCTCAAAGTGAGAATGTCGCGCGGGCACGGACGCGCCCCCTTGCCACTTCTCCTGTTTTTTAGGGTTCCGAAAAAAAAGGAACCCTTATAGGATCACTCGGGTGTCTGTCTGTCTGTCCGTCTGTCACAGCCAGTTTTCTCCGGATCCATTGTTGAAATTTGGATTCTGTTGAAATTTGGTACACATATGGACTTCTATGACCCAAACACGGACGCGTTACGTAAATTATTATTTTTTTAGTACGGGGGTCACTTTTGGGGGTCAAACTAGAAAATAAAAAAAAAGTTTTTTGAACAATATCGTGTGGCATATCAAATGAAAGGGTTTACTGTGAGGGTTTTAATTATATTTTTACAAAATTTTAAAATAAATGGTTTTGAAGTTATTCAAGAAATTAGACGAAAAATGACCATTCCCCTCTTATCTCCGAAACTACTGAGCCTAAAATTTAAAAAAAATGGTGATAATAGATCTTTACCTAAAGATTACAGGAAAACCTATTAGAAGCCTGTAATGTTAAAATAACATGTAAAAAAAAAATCGTTCGGAACCCTTTGCACGCGAGTCCGACTCGCACTTGGCCAGTTTTTATATTTCTATGGTTTATGGTAAGAAACCCTTCGTGTGAGAGTCGCACTTGGTCGGTTTTTATAAGTACTTCAAGAAGGGATCTAAAGACGGAAGCCTCAAGATATTCTAAACAAAAATTTACATTCCAAAATAGCTGTTTACATGCATATTGGAAGTGTATCCGCTTGCTTTACTACTTTAAATAAATTTAAAGTAGAATTTTAATAAGTGCATTCGCTATTAATGTTATGTATGTTTAAAAAAAACTGGCCAATTGCGAGTTGGAATCGCACACGAAGGGTTCCGTCCCATAAACCGAAAAATGCAAGTTTCTTGGGTGGGAGCCCCCTTTATTAATATTATTTATTTATTATACAGACAATTATAGTCCAAATAGACACACACATACACAACAACAAAACAAATACTCAAAAACTTACTTTAATTTTTATTTTTCACAAGCTTCTGGCAGCGGCTTCGCCCGCGTGGTCCCTAGGGAACGTACTCCCGGGATAAAAGGCCCTAGACTATCTGTGTACCAAATTTCATTTAAATCGGTTCAGTAGTTCTAGCGTGAGAGCGCGACACACAGACAAGACAGTTAATTTCGCATTAATAATATTAAAAAGTAAGGATTATTTGTTGTTATAGCGCCAATAGAAATACACACTTTGTGAAAATTTCAACTGTGTACCTATTACGGTTTTTGAGATACAGCTCGCTGACAGTCAGACAGACGGACGGACGGATGGACGGACAGCGGAGGTTTAGTATTGGGGTTCAGTTGGTAACCATCCGGTACGGAACCCTAAGAAGGGTTGCACCTTTTGTTCTCATCAAATATTATACCGAGCTTAGACCACTCGCCCTATTCGAAGGTCAGATCGATGACCCAGTGAAGGCCTAGGGAACTCGTTGGATACAATACGCACATAACCGGATGCTTCGAGGCTTGGGGGAAACCTATGTCCAGCAGTGGACCGTGGACGTCTTTCGGCTAAAGTTATGAGACCCTTGTGTTTTACAACATATTTATAGCCATTAACCAATTTTCTCCCTTTTTCATATTTTGAGCACTAATTTCTTGTGGTTTTTTAGGTTCTGTAATTTCATCATGCACGCTTTAATTAGGTCTAATTTAATCATACATTTCGAGACGTGGAACAAAGTTAGTTTCACATTTAAACTTTAGCTTCACCTTACCAAAATCACTTAAAGCAAATTAAAACCTGAAGCGAATTAAAGATCCAATAAAAGTTTTTAATAAAATGTTAATGGTCCATATAAAAATATTGTTTATTACGATTCACAATATTGACATCAAGTATAAACTGTGTATAAACGATAAAATACATCAAAAAGGCACTTACAATTGCTTACAAAATACAAGTACTAATTATGGCGGCAAAAATTAGATTAAGATTCAAGAGTATAAATCTTATTCCTATTAAAATAAAATAATTCGAGGCAATGTTTCCACAAATACTTAAGACATAAAGTTGCAAAGTTATCAATATTAATGAAACAGAATGGGATTCCTTTCATATATTTCAACCCTTTGACCGCTTGTGTCGCATTTATGCGACACATATTTCCGTGCCCCTACCGCTCGTGTCGTATTTCTGCGACAGAGAACAAGCATAATTTTAATCGTTCTATTTTCGTCCTAACTGCGTGATACAACTAAAACCATTTTTAAATAGAGATATATCATCATCTGCCTAGCCTTTTCCCAACTATATTGGGGTCGGCTTCCAGTCAAACCGGATTCAGCTGAATACCAATATTTTACGAGGAGCGGCTGCCTACCAGACCTCCAGAACCCATTAACTGGGTAATACGGTAGTAAATAGAGATATATAAAATGGAAAATTCTTTTCACATGTAAGGATAATTATCAAAAGTAAAGGATAGTTATCAATATAATTAGGCTACGGAGATTCTTTCGACTTACCGATTTAGCTAAAGGGCCATTAAAAAAGGGTGTAGAATGCCTTTCTCTGCAATGTACATATACAGCGTTTTGGACATATCGGATTTATCCAGGATATTTAAGTGACTTATTTAAATTCCCACAGACAATTCTTAACAGAATTGTGGAAACAATACCTCTCAAGTCACAATAAATAAATATTGCCTTACTAAGATTCCTACTCCAAATTACGTAAATATTAAAAAGTAATGGCATTTTTTGTACAAGCAAATACATTTGGCACTTTGAGATTCTTTCTCTCAACAGTATAAAAATATAAAATAGCTTACATCTACCTACTAAGTAAACATATAGGCGTTGTTAATTTCATCAATAAAGGATTCAAGGTAAACAAATTGTTGAGAAATAGTTGCTAAGCATTACTGACGGTAAATCGAATAAAAAAACACATGCAACATTATTATAATGTTGGATTTTCATCTCTCAGCTCAGGGCTGAGCCGACTGTTGAAAAGCCAGTACAGCTAGTCTATTCTGTAAGTAACCATTTCGATATCGAGTTTCACCTGACTGACAAAGCTCACAAAGTGAACTTTATGACACACAACATAAAGGTCTTATGTTTATACTCACCTCGGATTCCGCTGTCGAAACTCGAAAATGTTGTCACAGAATAGCACTACTGCGCTTTTTACGTGGCTCGAAGTGTTAGTGAAAATATTGAGTTACAGTTGCTCAGTATTGTTGATAATTCACTTCAAAAGTTGCTGAAAACATTATCAACTCGATATGGACATTACAGACAGTCTGCATATACCTGGCAATTTGTCTAACTGAGGCTAGCAACACCAACAACAATATAATTGTTGCCAGCAATAATATTGCTCAACATATTTTGTTTAACAAGAATACATGGCTTAACTAATAAACTACTTAATATGTTAGGGACGGAAGACTATAATAATAGTGCTTAGGAAAGATTGAGAATCTTTTTGTGGCAAACAGCACTTTCTTATTGATTTGTTCGAAAGTTTTAAATAACAAATTGTTACACAACGTAAAGCTTAGAGTATTTATAAATATTACCACTGGAAATAAGTGTAAAAAGGTACAAAAGATATTAAAAACTACCCCCAAAATACAGGCTTTTGTTCTAGCGACTTAAAATTAGTTTTTATATAGTAAGTTGTCAAAATATTTTACTCACCTATAACTACTGGGTCAGTAACGTCAGACCCAGGCCAGTACAAATGAAAAAATCACCTAAGGATCGACTTTTAATTTCATTCCATAACTTGACAGAGGGATACCAGCTCAGACAAAGATAGGTAGCGTGATATTAGCGATTAACTTTTAATTCCTTCCTTGGAATATATTTACGGAAATTTTCATTTTATAATCTCATTTTAGCTGTATGTTCCAGTCGATAAAGTAATAGTCAATGATGATATGATAAACCAATCGTCAGCGTTATTTTAAAATTTAAAATACACTGTGGCACAAATAAGGTTGATTTCTTAAAACTACGGAAGAGGACGTTTACGTCATTATAATATCCAAATGTCCAATCTACGTGTAAACGTTCTTATTTAAATACAGTCTGGAAGCATCAAGTGTTACACCCTTAGCTAAAAACACGTGTGTCAACATAAATTCGCTTTTGATATATGTCTACTAGTCAATAAATATATAATATATTCAGTTAAGAACCAGAGAATTGCTCCTGAAGACAGGAAAGACGCGAAAACGACGACATTATTCTATGGATAAAATATATCCGAAAATCTATGAAAAAAAGGTTAGTTGTGGCATTGCCGCGTCTAGGATCAAATCCGCACAAAATTACGATAGTCACGAAATCACGTTCTAGAACGCCAAATGACGTCGAGACCAACACCGGACTGAGTGATAAAATCACTTTTAAAAAAATGCAGAAGAGATGTAAGGCCTCTATGTTACCTCAGATCTTAATTTAAAAAAAAAAAACATACAGTTCAAATTAAGAACCTCGCTTTAAAAAAAATGCGGGGCAGTGCTAACTACGTTTCAGCCTATACTACACGACTCACTACTTAAAAGGCGATGTTATACGGACTGCGTTTCGACCTCCTCGCCGTAGTCAAGATCATCGTAGGTCAGGTCCTCATCGAGAGAGTTCACTGTGGTCTCCTTGCCGCCGGGGCACGCCAGACATCTGTAAATATGTACAGTAAATATTAGGTAGTGTTTGTTTTGATGTTAGAAATGCACATGGTAGGCCCCAGATAAACTTGCAATAAAATACATTGACCTTTCCCTAATATCCCTTCGTAGATACCCGAATAATAAATTATGAACCGTTTTTCTTTACAAGAGGGCGTAAGTCGTATCACGATAGAAGTCCATTCAGGACAGCTTTATGTCTTTATTTCTGTTTTTGATATTAGGAAAGGCAATTAATGTATGTGGGTCAATCGATCAATTTATTAAATTAATTCAGACAAATAGTCCATTTGTTAGTCATCTAGCGCCTACCATAGAGATTGATTACACCTCACGATTACTTTTGTACATTTTGAATTTTTGTCTTTCTTCTTTTCTTTCATCAAAAGGATCAAAACGTAAATAACTTGAATACAACCGCTCACACACAACATCCATAATTTATATGATCTAATGAATTATGAAAACATAATTCACATAATAATACAAGTAACATCGCAAACATTTCCTACCAATTAACAATAATTAATTGGCAACACCTGTCCGTAACTCGATACGTCTTCGGCGCGCGCGCAGGTCACGCTCAATATTATAATATGCTAATATCGAGGCGACCTCGTTCCGCAGGTGTGCCTTTGCAATCTTGTCCAGTGTCCACACAATCCTTTCATACTACATCTCGCTAATTTTATATTTTACTATCTGAATAACTCGACTGCGGCGTGGCCCAAAAGTAGGGTCAATTTTCATTATATGTGTAATTAAATGATTATAACTTCGGTTTGCGTTTTAACCATGTGTAAAGGTTATGTTAAGGGCTTTATTATGTATCTTCTGCGACACATTTGCAATTAATGCATCGTTCCTATTGGTCGAAGCGTGATGTTATATAGCCTATAGCCTTCCTGGATAAATGGGCTTTTCAACATCAAAAGGATTTTTTTAATTCGAACCAGTAATTCCTGAGATAAGCGCGTTCAAACAAACAAACTCTTCAGATTAATATTAGTATAGATTAGCTTTTTCCCGCAGCTTCAATTCCGTAGCCCATCCCGCAGGAAAAGTTGACACTTTCGGGATAAAAAGGCTATGGCCCTAAATAAAGTAACAACTTAGGTAAAAATTCTCTCACTGACAGAAATATCAGTGAGAGATTTATTCAAATCGGTTGAGCAGTTGATATTACCACCCAAATACTTCTTAAAACATTAGTAAGGATGCTTTTCATCAACAATTACCTGCTCTCATTGATTCCGTAAGATAAACATTTATCTCCGACACATTCACAGCATCCGTCATGGAACCATCTGGAATACAAAGAAAATTAACATTAGTAAAGAAATTAGATTGAATCCAGGAGAATTGAGAAAATAATGAAATCGACGCTTTCCTCAAGTTGCGCCTGCATGTACTTCGAAGTACCATATCAAAACAACTAAATCAAAATCCGTCTATCAGTTTCGGTGTTACGATGTTAAAGACGCACATAAAATACACGTCAAACTTATAATACCTACTCCTCTTCTTGGTCCGGGGTTAAAAATACGTCTTATCAAGATGAGCCGCAGCGTCTCCCTGTCTGCTAATTATATCAAACTAGCTTCTGCCAGCGGCTTCGCCCGCGTGATCCCTAGGGAACATACTCTCGGGATACATATAGCCTGTGTTATTCCAGACTATAATCTACCTCTGTGCCAGACCACAAGATCCTTCTGACGTGAAAGAGTAACAAACATGCATCCATCCTCACAAACTTTTGCATTTATAATAGTAGGAAGTAGGATTCAATTATCAATTTGACGTCAATTTGGCTATTGGCGTTTCATTGGAATGCTGGAAAGTCAATGTTGAAGGTTTTTACGATCAAGATAAGATGATTGCTCCCGTCACAACGCTAGAACTTGGCGTCACACATCTAATCTGGCTTACCAGGAATGTGTACTGGTGGAATCGCCTCGCCGCTCTATTCTGTAAACATCTCACTATGAAAACAGGTGGAGTGAGCCCGATCCGTCATTCCACCTTGGTTGAATGGATACGGCTACGGTCACCTGCTCCTGATAAAGTAAGGCTCTATGGGTATTGCTACAAATAAGCTACTTTATCTCAAGCTGTAGGCGCCCATAGACCATCAGGAGGTGCGGCACTTGTCGCAGGACATGCACTGCGACATGTAGTCTACCGTGTAGTTGAGCGTCACAACGTCGCGGCTGACCGGCTTCGACTCTTGCTCTATTCTCTCTGTGCAAAAGTATGTTACCTCAAGCTGGTGGCGCCCATAAACCGGCAAAAGGCCGGCACTTGTCGCAGGACGTGCACTGCGACATGTAGGCCACCGTGCAGTTGAACGTCACCACGTCGCGGCTGACCGGCTGCGACTCTTGCCCTACGCTCTCTGTGCAGAAGTATATTACCTCAAGCCGTTGGCGCCTATAGACCGGCAGGAGGCGCTTGTCGCAGGATATGCACTGCGACATGTAGTCTACCGTGCAGTTGAACGTCACTACGTCGCGGCTGACCGGCTGCGACTCTTGCTCTATGCTCTCTGTGCAGAAGTATGTTACCTCAAGCTGTTGGCGCCCATAGACCGGCAGGAGGCGCGGCACTTGTCGCAGGACATGCACTGCGACATGTAGGCCACCGTGCAGTTGAGCGTCACCACGTCGCGGCTGATCGGCTCCGACTCTTGCTCTATGCTCTCTGTGCAGAAGTATCTTACCTCAAGCTGTTGGCGCCCATAGACCGGCAGGAGGCGCGGCACTTGTCGCAGGACATGCACTGCGACATGTAGGCCACCGTGCAGTTGAGCGTCACCACGTCGCGGCTGATCGGCTCCGACTCTTGCTCTACGCTCTCTGTCGAATGAATGAACGGAGGTTTAGTTCCAAGCTTCCATTTACGTTACACTTCTGACTATAAGGAGTCTCTGTTGTAAACTTAGAAAGCTAAGCATCAAGTTCAGCCAAAGTTGCGGAATTGTTCGAAAGAGTAAGTGCGGCTTTGGAATCCAAAGGGCATTTGAAGTAACACAGGTGGGTTTTAATCATTAAGAGTCTCACAATCACTTGTCATTTGATGATGTCAGTTCAGAGGCTCTCGGAAAGCTTTTGCGAGTGTTTTCTAGAAAAATATTAATAATTTACTAGGTAAAAATACATGGAACAATGGACAGTTATTCCGTTAGTCCAAGATCCATCCGGTACGGTAGGTGCCTACCTATTGTTTCGCTGCAATCCCTTTTTACAGTTTTTACATAGCCCTCAACTATCCAATGATCATTGTCGTTTATCTATTTACAGAAATGTAAGTGTTTGTATAGTTAGTAGGAATTTGGAATCCCGTTGCACGTTGTTCGGAAACAACGGGATCGAATTCCTCGGGTAGAGATTACTGCAGGATCGCCGATACTAACGGGAAACTTTAAAACGATGCCTGTTCATTAAAGTTCAAATGGATGAATGTGTAAAATAAATAAGACGTAATATCTACGCCTCATTACAAAGCGTGTATTACAGATAAATTATCGTGTTGTTGTGTTCTAAACAACCAAACGCTATTGCGTTTGGTTGTTTACCAGGAATTGTATTCAATTCCTGTATCTACCTACATACATTTAGGTACACTAGTACTTGTATTTATAACTTCTATCAATTCCTGGTATTATTGGCTACCTATGTATGTGAATTATGGTACAGAATATAAATAACTCTGATAAATTACGTAGTTCCAGAAAAAAAAGACGAAACACAGACCATCCAATGCCCAATACTCCGATCGTAAGCTAATAAAGACATCTCAGGTGCAGGTAGTTGTTTACATTCCTCCTTAATGAGTCATGCTCCTCTCTCCGCGGGTAGCCATGACGGACGCCTGAACCGCGCCGCTTTTGTTTTTTTTTTTAAAGTCCTTGTTCGAAAACTGAATGAGACATTATTGTCGGCCAAGATTAACAAATTGTTAAGTATTTTTTAACAGTACTTGAGTTTTTGCTTACTGGTTTTATTTGAAGGGAAGTCAGAGTATGACTAAAGACGGCGCTGTTTGCGTTTAAAATAAAATGGAAGTACTTTTGCGGCAACGTTAAATGCCTGATAAAAAAAAAAAAGCAGAAAAAACTGCAGCAAATTTTCGGAACTTTGTTTTTTTTTTTATAATAAGTACTTGAATCTTATATCAGTCATAATTGAAAATATTTCGGAAAAGGTACCTCGTAATGTCAATTAAAGAAGTGGAGAGAATTCATTTCCCAGGAGTGGGAAAAACTAACGAATTTAAAATCTCACATTTGTGATGATGTTAATTAATACATAGAATAAGTAAACTGTACAAATAATATAAATTGCTACTGACACATTGTGTTAAAAATCTTCTTCTGTAAGCAACTTAGCTTCTGAAACTTTTACGCTATGTGTTGGGTACACAATGATACAACACCTGTCTAGCAGATTTTAATATTTTATCAAGCCACCTGGTGACCTCCCATTGTGCCAAACTAATTAAACACAGATTTGAAGAAACATAATACATGGTAAACACTTAAGTAATTGGATATGAGCAATATTTTAATATCTAATGCAAATTACTGAGGAGTGCTAATACAGATGAAGTTCACAAATAAATTAAAATCTTGTTCTGTGACTCATATGACTTGTTTACTTGATCTTACATGGTTTTATTAAATGACTGAGTCCTGTTCACATTTTCAACTATACCATAAAACATGTCGTATGGCTCTCTGAAAAAGTGTACCTTTCTATCAGTAAAAGTATCCTTTAACTATATCAGTATTTCCAGAAATGACCTAAAAGAAACAGTTTTACCTCCTTGTATTATAAAGAGGTAAAGTTTGAGTTTGCGAGGTTGTAGGGGAGTAATCTCTGGATCTACTGAACCGTTTTTGAAAATTCTTTTACCAATAAAAAGCCACGTTATATGTAAGTGTCATAGGCTATATATTAACCCAAAAATACCAGCCAAGGAAGTGGGCACGGGTCAGCTAGTTTTAGATAAGGGTATTATTAATCTCTAAAATATTGTATGAAACCATTGTTTCCCTATATCTCTGCCTCTATTTTTTTACTTACTTCTTCTAAACTAGGCAACAAATTTTGATATGGTTTTCACTAAGAACTATTTTAAATGGTGAATTTTAATTTTGGGCAAGAACTTAACTGAAATTCAGCATTTAACAAAAGTTAAATCAGTTGCAATACTAATTTTAACATTCAGATAATTTTGTACTATGCAGTCAAATGTGAAAAAGAATACTTACGTAAATGGAAAACTACTGTCTTCTCCGGAACTGCTCTGTATGCTGACAGATCAATGTCTACTGGATAGGTGATAGACAGCCATCTCTGCTGAGGGTCTGGGTCACTGGTGAGGGCAGCGAACAGTCCAGGAACACCGTCCGCTAACTCTTCTACATATGACGTCTTAGATAACTCTGTTTGTGTGTCATTTGGTTTCGGGCACATATCTGTGAGGAAATAAAATTATTATATTACCAGCTCTAAGATATACATATACAATGTATTTGTGAAAAAAGTGGAATGTTGTATTTAATCTATTTGTGTGAATATTGCATACTGCCTAAGAATCATTTTACAAGCTGCATATGTGTGAGAGATATTGAAGAGTTGTAGTGAAGGGTACTTTTCTACAACTTAGATGTATTACATATTATAAGAAGACGTGTATGTATAATTTTAAAACACCTTTTCTATGTATGATGATGATAATCATAGACAAATATGTTAAGAAAAGGGCTGTACTTACCAACACAACTGCAGCATTCGCTGTACAAGTAGCTGAGACAGTTAAAACAGTCTTTACAGCACGAACAATCCTTTAAGTCACACTTACAGGATTGAGTCAGCATACATTTTGATACCACACTGGCGCAAATAGCTTCATTACAAGCGTAAACTATAGGCACTATGCATATTAGCGCTACAACGAAGTAGAATTTCCCAGCCATTACCACAGTTTTAGATTGTAAACACGACAATTGAGGAATTTAAGTTGTAAAAATAAACAACACAAATACGTATGATAAACAATTAACAGGAGAGGTGACTTTAAATTTATTTGCAAAAAACACTAGCCACTTTACCTATTGGTATGACATTCGTATAACCCACGAATTACAAACAAAATTTTATTAGATACAATTTTTAGAAACAAGTTTAGAGTCAGCTACTGTCAGCTACCTAGAAGTTTACTTTGTGAATGAAAAAATGTTGAAAGAACGAATGATATTGACCACAGATGATGAATGAAATGAAGACTTACTGCAATGTAACCAGGCTTATAGAATATACAGAATAAAACCATATAGCGGCCAGTTTTTTTAATTCTTATTTTTTATCTTACTCGTTATTGCTGCAAAATAATCCAAAAATAAAAAGAATGGACAACGTATTATTTCTAAATTTTAAACAACTAAAGTCTTAAAGACTTCAGTAGGCAGGTCATTAATCCAATTTTTGTCATAGCAAAACTAAAAAATGTTAGTGTTAGCACGAGCACTGTCAGCTACTCATTGTTTGGGTTTATAATTTTCACAGTACAATCGAAATAAAGTAAACGGTTGGGAGTAATATAATTAGTACTCCCTCCGCTTAGCATCGCTTATTTCGCGCTCTTAATAAGGAGCTGTCCTAGCACTGTGCTTGGACTACCTCTGATAGATATGTCAGTGTAGGTCTCCGTCTGTCGCCGTCTCTTGCTGTAATCCAGCGAAGATTACCACTACTTACTAGCGTTGCCGTTATTTGAACACAGTGTTGAAGTAAATAACTTCAAGTAAGAGGCTTACCTGAAGGCCACCATCAATCATTACTTACTTGAAGCGGTATGGGGAGCGTGCAGAAACTATATGTGGCAGCACAGAAATGTCAATGTCAAGTATTCTGACCTTTAAAACTTCGAATATGCAACACTAGATGGCATAGTCAACGACGCTGTGCACGGTCCCTACAGTAACGCCCAGTCGCACACATCTGGGCTCGCTAGTTGCATCTTAGACATAGAGGAGAGTATTATATCTGATCTTAGACCTCAACCATAGCTTGAAAGATTGATGTACAGAGCAGGCTCTTCTCAAAAATGAAAGATGGAAAAATTGCCAATGTGTAGGATATCTTTATGGAGGATGTTCGCATGTATGTGGTAGTCAACAAGAACATGCATGCACTTTATGAGAAGCTGACTGATGTTCCAGTAAGTTGATATTTTAATGATTAAATCTTCGATTTGAAATGCTTCTCAAACAAAATTAAAATAAACTATTGGATAGAGAGAGGGAAGTATGGAAATCACGAACATTGATGAAAGAATAGTGTTTGAGAGAATCTGCACAATGTTATTCTTATTCTTTGAGCAAGATTTGTGATCAATAGTTCTCATCCTTTCTCTGTAGCCAAAGAGGCAAACAGAAGTAACACTGACCACCAACTGCTGGCTTGGACGGCATCCTGACAATAATGTTAATGTGAAAATCTGTATTTCCCAAATCAGTCATACTTTAAAAGTCTAACAGAATTGAATTAAATTTAGACCACAACCGGGATTAAACTATGGGGAACACCCAAATACTCCGAAATATTTTATTCCGAATTTTGATATTCCGATTTTCAAAAGTCCGAATTTCATAATACCTAAGAATTTATTTTATTTATCACAACACTTCTATCATTACAGGATATCCCAAAGGTGGTACTTAGCTAGTTTACAAATTGTAACACAAATGGTATGCAGTTATTCTTGCGAATTCATTTAATGAACAGAAAAAAATGTTAATCCTTTCGGCGACTTCATTTAGTGTACGTAAGGCGCGAGTAACTGGCGCTTTTTGAAGTAAGTTAGTCCTAACGCGTGGCACAGCTAGCAGCTGCGGCCGTCTCCGTCTCAGCATGTAGTTGTCGGGCACGCAGAGATTCACCTCCTTTAAACCCCCTGATTTTTTATTTTATCCTTGATCAATTTGAAAAAATAAATGGTGAGAGCCATATTCCTTCTTAATTCTCAGTAGTAGCGTAAGTACCCAACCATGCCTAGAACAAACAATGTTGGGCACACACATCAATGAATAATAAGACTCCATAAAGTCTCAGAACAGATACCTTATGAATTATTTTGAATGAGTTCCAACATGAGACTGTATTTAGTTTAATGTGGTGCTCAAATAATTGCATTACACTCCAACTGACTCCGTATCAGAGCATTGTACAAGGTGGTAATAGCTTTAATGCCAATTTGAACTCTTGAGAACGATGAAGTATGAAACCTAGGCTCCTGTACGCTCTTTTGCAAATTTTGATAATGTGATCGCGAAATGATAACTCCTGATAACTCCTTGTTTAGGTGTACACCTAGATCACGTACGGTTTCCACCCTATTCATCGTTGCGTTTTCTAGCTCATAGTCGTGGTGGAGGGGAACTCTCATGCGACTGAACGTTATGATCGGGCACTTCGATGTATTGAAATGTAGCTTATTTTTCTTACTCCTCTCGACTACTCTGTTCACATCATTTTGAAACCGAATACAGTCCATTTCGTCTTTAGTAGCCCAAAACAGTTTAAGATCGTCCGCGAATAACAGACAACCGGCATCCCTGACGACATCCGGCAGGTCGTTAATCATAATAATAAATTTAAGAGGTCCTACGTTACTGCCTTCGCTCACACCGGATCTGCAGATCTCCGATTTGTAGCCAGCATATTCGACAAACTGCAGTTTGGTCGAAAGACGTGCTGAGCGTACGACAAAGATACTTGTTCGAATACGCATCGTATGAACGTGTCAAATATCTTTGCCGTTGTGAATTATAATGTCTATTATTAAAAATCACGAAACTTATTTTACCGAAAGTTGTAAATGCGATTGGTTTGTTTTCCGTCTTTCGACGTTTCCAAAGAATCAAATGCTCGATGGGTTTTCTGTCCGAAAAAGGACATTTTAAATACTTCGAATAAATTGCTAAAATTAAGATTCTGATTTAGATTCAATGAGTAAAATATTCAGTTAGTTATATTTATTATAATATCCAAAGATATTTTAACTATTTTTCCAAAGATGTAAGGTTTTTTTTCACATATAAACAATAAATAAAGGCTCCAAAGGTTCCGGCTCATATTCAAAAATGCAGGCAAAATAAGTCTAAAAATCACGGGCAACGTTAAGGTAACGGCGGGCAGTATAAAGCAGAGCCGAATTTCGGCTCAATCGCAGTCGAGAGGTAACAACAAGAAGAAGTGAGCCGAAACCTGCGGATCAAGATACCCCAGGAAGAAGTTTAAAGCCCAGGAAGAAGTAAAAAGCTACTTAGAAGACCGTACCCAGTGCGTGAAGATTGGCAGTGTTCTCAGCGCAGACCAAAAACCACGACTTTTGGTGTTCCCCAAGGAAGTATTTTGGGGCCCACTTTATTTCTGATATACATAAATGACCTTTGTAATCTGAAACTAAAGCATGGCACAATAATATCTTACGCGGATGACACTGCTCTTCTTTATTCGGCTGAATCGGAACATGCCGTCTACAAGCTCGCGCAAGACGATTTCATTGTGGTAAATAAATGGCTTCAGCACAATTCACTAACTCTAAATGCACTTAATACACATTACATAAAGTTTTCGATGCGCAAACAAACTTCTTATATATCTTCAACGTTGTACAGTCCCTACAGACTGCCCGTTTGTGTGTCCCAGTATTAAAATAAAATACTTGGGTGTTATAATTGATGAAACCCTAACCTTCAAACATCATATGGAAACATTAAATAACAGAATTCGTAAGCTGATATTCGTATTCAAAAAGCTACGATATCTTGCTCTATGTCAGTCAATTTTGACGTACTGCATTACCTCGTGGGGTGGAGCAGGTAAAACTTTATAACTGCCCATCGAAAGAGCACAAAGAGCGATTCTAAAGGTTACTTGCCGCCCTTTCCTCTTTCCCACCAACCTGCTCTATAAATCTTGTGAAGTACTAACAGTTCGGCAATTATTCATAATGAGCATAGTACTAAAACAACACGCAGCTCTTTGCTACAGCACTGAATATACTAAAAAGAGACGAAAAGACATTGTTTGCCCCCACAAAAAGTACAAAACATGCTTTCACAGCCAAATTTTATGTTTTCCTTGGACCACTACTCTATAATAGACAAAACGCAAAAGCAAACATCTATTGCCTAAATTTTAGAAATTGTAAGAAAACTCTCAAAGAAACCCTTCAAAGTATGTCGTATGAAGATACAGAGAAGTTGCTAGCGGTATTGAAATAAGATTGTTTGTGTCCTATTAATTTTAATTTAGTAAGCTAAGTTAGTAAACTAAGGTTTTAGGAAGTATGATTTTTTTTACACTATTTAGACCTGTTTTACATACCTTAAAGACAACTATTTTGTTTTTTGTATAATTACCGTGATTAATTCATAATATTTACCTCCTTTTCGCCTGAAACATAGGATGTCCTAGTTCAGGCACAGAACACTAGTGACCTTGACATAGATTTAAGCAAAAATGTATTTACTGTTTTACTCACATAATAATGAATAAATTTGATTTGATTTGATTTGACTCTTATTGTTACTGGTAGTCTTTGTTACTTATTTATAATATAATACGTATAAACAAAAAAATATTCTAGGAACGTAACACTTGTTTACGCGATTGCACCTGCGCGGTCGTCACTAAAACCTAACTTCGGAGGGGTAAACAACGGTGATGCGAACTATAATTTCGTTACCTTTGCTTGTATGTTAACTTATTTGAACCCAACTGTAATCTATGTGCACTTGTATGTGTCATCATCATCAACCACGAGGATACTAGATCCCACGACACAGGGTATCCTAGTGTGGGGTCTAGGGTTACTCAACTGCACTCAAAGTTTTTTTTTCACTTATATCTATGTGCTTTTAAACTTATATTGTGCTCACTATGTCTGTAAACTTGTTCTTAGTAAATTCTTTAATTTTGTGGTGGCGGCCATCTTGGATTTGAAATTTGTCACAGTGTATAGTATTCTACTTGTATTTGTTCACGTGACCAGAGGGCTGGACTATTCTTCGGCCAAAGACAGAGGCAATGCTGCCAGTGTTCTGGGCACTTTTTCCATTGACAGCGATGTGGATTTCTTTTTTTATGCCCAATGATTAATTTTGTTTTTATACGCGTTTGTACATAATTTCTTGATAATTACTGTAGTTGTTTAAGTCTGCATGTATATATTAATAGAAATTTGATTCTACTAGTCAACCCCTTTTATTTAATATCCATATTGAGGGAGTTGTGAAAAAATAAGTAATCCGCCATTTTGTGGCGGCGGCGGCCATCTTGGACCGATTTTCATCAAATATAGCTAAGAAAACTCCCGACTAATTCACCTTTAAAAAAAAAACAAAATCAAAGTCGGTTCATCCGTTCGGGAGCTACGATGCCACAGACAGACACACACACACACACACATCATTACTTGTACCTACAGACACCCATACGAGGACTCCAGCCGTAAGTCACCATCCGAGGACGTTCTAAAAAACTAGGTTAGAGGCAACTTTGGACTTTATTAACAAGACGGAAACAAAGAGGAAACAAAATTTAGGCTGATGAGCCCATTCTTATAGTGCTATCTAATTTTTTTTTGGTATGACTACCTATGAACAATGCGAGGACTTAAATACATTCAAAACCCCGCCTGAGAAGTACCATCCGAGGACCTGTGTGTGAGCTAAACGAGGACCTTAACCATCTGATCAGAGGCACCCATGCGAAGACTTAATTTAACACACTTTTTCTTATTATTTGTACAATGCGATGACCCGCTATTGGACGATTCACATACAATACGAGGCCGATTTTCCGAGTCGGATTTGTAAAAAACGAGGACATTTTGAATATTTTCCAAAACGAGTTTTAAACACAAAAATAAAATACCATAATAATATTTGAATCATCTTTATGTAGGCAACTATGTTCACACACACCGATTTCTTGATTTAAGTACTACTTATCAGAGGACCTAATACATGATTTTAAATGAGAATGTACAAAATATAACAATATGTAATCATGATGATTTTATGAAGCTGTTGATGGAATCGTCTCCATGTGATACAACTCTTCAACGGTTACTTGTCTGTCTTGAACTTCTGTGTGCTATTTGTTGATTTTCATAGCAATATTATTTATTATTATTATTTTATCTTGATATGAAGCTGCTGCTGCAATCGTTGACAATTCTTCAACGTTTACTTGTATGGTCTTTAAATTTTGTGTGCATTTGTCGATGTTTCATAGCAATTAATTGTTACGGAGATGTTATGCAGCTGCTGCTGGAATCGTCTCCATGTGAGACAAATCTTCAAAGTTACTTGTATCGTCTTGAAACTTTGCGAGCTAACTCATGGTGATATGATATAGCTGCTGCTGAAATCATCTCCATGTGAGAACTCTTCAACGGTTACTTCGTCTTGAAACTTTGTGTGCTATTTGTTGAAATTTTATGGCAATATATAATCATGGTGATATTATGAAGCTGCTGCTGGAATCGCCGACAATTCTTCAACGTTTACTTTATCGACTTTAAACTCTGTGTGCAATTTGTTGATATTTCATAGCTACATACAGGGAAATTGAAAAAATACCCAAACCTCTTAATCCTGACTTCATATAATGACCCAAAACAACATTTGTTCTACGACTTTGACCTCAACTAAACAATGTAGCCAAAAAAAATTGTTTTCATTTATTTGAAGTCTGTTAAGTTCGTGTACATACTATGCGCGCGCGTGCACCCAGGTCCGCGCCGCCGGCCGGGAGACTTTCTTCGGCCGCCTCATAAAGAATATGCAAAATGTTGACTATTTTTATATTTTTTGTATGGAAAAAACATGTTTCGAATTTTGAAAAGTCGTAGAATAAATATTGATGGTCATGATACGAAGTCAGGATTAAGAGGTTTCGGGTATTTTTTCAATTTCCCTGTTTAATCATAGTGATTTTGTGAAGATACTTGTGAAGAAACTTTCGGGGCTAAGGCATGATGATGTTATGCAGCTACTGCTGGAATCGTCTCTATGTGAGACAACTCTTCAAGTGTTACTTACTTGTATCGTCTTGAAACTCTTTGTGTTATTTGTTGATATTTCAAAGCAATAGATTATCATGGTGATGTGATGTAGCTGCAGCTGCAGGTACTATCTCCATGTGAGACAACTCTTCAACGGTGTCTTATATGTCTTGAAACTTTGTGTGATTTTTGTTGACATTTCATAGCAATTTATAATCATGGTGATATAATGAAGCGGCTGCTTGAATGGTCTCCATGTGAGACAAAACTTCAACGGTAACTTGTAACTTCTTGAAACTTTGTGTGCTATTTGTTGATATTACGTAGCAATATTTAATCACGGTGGTATTATCAAGCAGCTGCCGTAATCTTCTCCTCGTGAGACATTTTTCAACGGTCACTTTTATCGTAGTGATAGGATATGAATATAACGAATATCTCGAAAGATGAAGTATTTGTTGATAGATAGCTTCTGAGCTAGTAGTCCACGGGCAGTTCACGCATTGGTGACAAACGGGTATCCCCTTCCGACCCATGCAATGCAGGTTCTTCCCAAAGCATTCGTGTCCAGTAAGCACCTGCGTCAGCCGGAAACCTAAGAACCATCGCTTTCCGTGGTCTTCGCAGTACCGCGGCGTTTCAGGCTGTTGGGTTTTCTGTCCACACGGGCCCCATAAATTGTGGATGGGCGGGCCATGGACCGCGCGATCCCCACATAGAATCTTCTGCAGAAGACATTCGGCCCTCCTAAATTGGGTACTAGAACCTAGGGACCAGCCGCTAAATGTGCGGCTCAAAGTCCCATCGGCTAACGATGACGAGTCCTAGTTACTTAATTGCCGATTCGGTACCGATGCGAACGCCTCCGATCATTTTACGTTAATCCCGAGGAGTTCACCTCTTTGCGGAGAGGTAAGAGAGGCGCCACGGCGTACTCACCTTCCGCCTGACGCAGGTCCTCACCGGACACGGTAGGATACGCCCCTAGAAATATAAAAAACAGGAGAAGTGGCAAGGGGGCGTGTCCGTGTCATCGTGCGTGTAAGTTTTTCACTAAGTCACTGGACAAGCAACGTAAATATTACAAAACGATACTTTATTAAGTGGTGTAACCTTGTTTCGCAGACAGAAATTTCATAGAATTTCGTTACGCAGAAAATGTTTCGCATATTTGGTTCTTGTAATTTTATGTCGAATATTATTGTTTCAAAGACTACTTACTTGAATGAAACCTATTTCACAGAAACACAATTCAATGAATTTCATGATCACATTTTTTTATTTAACAAACTTATCAAACAGCAGAATTATTTTTTAACGAATATTGTTTGTCCGGTGTATTTTTCCATGGTAGGTATTATATATTTCAGTGAAAATGTCCATGGCATACTTTTAAGATGGCAGAATTTTATTCGGATTAACTTTACTACGCATATTGCCGTTTCTGTAAAAAAGCATTTTAACCTTAAATAAGAATAAAAATATGATCTTAAAAATCAACATGTGTGCTAAAAAAATTAGTGACAGAAACGAATCGCTGTAAAACCGACCCCACGTAGTCTTGTCTGCCTTACCCCTAGAGTGTAATTTAAGCCCGCGTAGGCGCGGAGAGGCGAGACGGCCCGCGATCAGCAGTGCGATTCTGTAAACATGTCGAAGTGAAGGCTCGGGTGAAGTGATCGTGAAGTGACCTGTCGATCCATGTAATCAAGATGGAATGACAGCTCACTTCGTGGTCACTTCACACAAGCGTTCACTTCAACAGGTTTAAGAATCGACCGGCTGAGCAGCAGGTGTTATAACGCCCGCCACTGCGGCTGAGGCTGCGGTGGTGAGCGTTAAAACCATCTGCGACGATAAGTTCGCGTGGGATCGCCGGAGCCCCGCAGTGCCGGAGCCGGGACAGAAATGCCTGCTGCATGTTGCATGCTCGCCTGCATACTGTATGCTTGCTTGCATTCTGCATGTTGCATTCTCGTTTGCATGCCGCATGCTGCATGTTGCATGCCACATGATTGCTGCAAGCTTGCTGCATTCATGTTGCATGCTCGCCTGCATACTGCATGCTTGCTTGCATTTTGCATGCTTCCCTGCATACTACATGCTTGCTTGCATTATGCATGTTGCATGCTCGTTTACGTGCTGCATGCATGCATGCTGCATTTTGCATGCCGCATGCTTGCTGCATGCTTGCTGTATGCTTGCTGCATTATGGTGTATGCTTGTTTGCATAGTTTGGTATTTTATTCCCATCGCCATTTGCCACGATTGCCGCTTTGCGAGGTTCTATCGAGCGGACCCGAAACCGAATGAAAAGTTTTGCTTGAGTAGAATTTAACCGCATTGTTTTTGTGACCGCGATGTTGTAATACTTGTAATTTTATAGAAGGGTATGCATTTTGTCAAACGTTTAGAAACTGTCACTCGAGAAAATGTTTTTCTTGGTAACAAGTTTTATATTAACTACTCAATATGAGGATAAAAAATACTTGATTTGTTATTCTATGATATCATGAATATCGAAACAAAGTTTATTTGTAACTAGCTGTGCCCGCGACTTCGTTCGCGTGGATGTCGAAAAATATCTGTTGCATAGATAAAATTTACTTTAAGTTAATACCTTGCGTATCCTGATCTGTCTCAAAATTAACAAAATAGGAAGAGGGTACCTAATGCAGGGCACTCTATCATCTCTTCCGGTTGAAATGCCGATTAGCCCGGGTAATCTCCTGGTACATACCTACCTCAAGGTAGGTTTCAAAATCAACAAAACCGACTATCGAACGAACGGTGGTAGGTAGTCTTCAAACTACGAAACAAAGAAACTGATGAATAAAGTTGATTCTTAATTTTGTCCAGCCAGCAAAAAGAAACAGTTTCTTTGATTTTCCCTGACAATTGCAGATTGCAGAAGACCGATTAATTTTCACATTTTATGTTAAACAGTTCTACCGGGTTTATAGAATCGATTTACTGTGTAAGAATAATCGAATTTTTTAAATCGATATTTAGTAGGTACTTACTGAAAGAGAAGACTTATTAAATGAGGAGCTCGTAGCTAAATAATAACAGTCGCACGGCTCGATCTTCATGGTTTACCAACTCTTGCCTAGGTGGCTCTGTGAATAGTTGGCCATATTATTTAACATACCGCGACTTCGCCGTGTTGATCGGAAGCCCGAATATAGTAGGGAAAAGGTTAAGCATATATTCAAAAAGACAGACAATACCATTTGGCCCCAATTGGGGCTGACAGTCATTGAGAGAGTAGCGGCCTAAATGATCCCCAATGCGCAAATGTGTCAAAGTGGCGAATGGGTCTGTCATGTGACAACATTTAATGAACAGGCTGGCAGATGCTTAGGCCGTCTATGAATAGGGTGGGTAGGTGTGACGAAAATATAATTATGAATTTAATAATTTTTTGGGAATCCTAAATTCTATTAAATGCCATGTCAGTTAGACCGTCTCCCTAGTGGATAAAGGAAATTTAAACAAAATTACGTTTGTAATCTGTGCCCAGTTTTGCCAACTGTTAAGTGTTTTTCGCAAATCATTTCAGTTTTTTACCATGAAGCATCATCTGCCTAGCCCTTTTCCCAGCTATATTGGAGTCAGCTTCCAGTCAAACGGGATTGGAGCGGCTGCCTACCAGACCTCTACAACCCTACAATACTGGGTAACACGATACTTCTTGGCAAGACTGTAGGTGTCAGATTTGTCGGCTTCTGACAATCCGTAAAGACTGCCGGAGATCTCTTCTCGGTAGGTATGTTAAAATGATCACCCATCCACAGACTGACCTTGGCAAGCGTTGCTTAACCTTGAAGATCGACCCGGACGGCTATTATATTCCGTGGTACGTAGGAATCTCGGTATGTTAAAATGGTCACCCATCCACAGACTGACCTTGGCAAGCGTTGCTTAACCTTGAAGATCGACCCAGTCGGCTATTATATTCCGAGGTACGTAGGAATCTCGGTATACTAAAATGGTCACCCATCCACAGACTAACCTTGGCAAGCGTTGCTTAACCTTGAAGATCGACCCGGGCGGCTATTATATTCCGAGGTACGTAGGAATCTCGGTATATTAAAATGGTCACCCATCCACAGACCGACCTTGGCAAGCGTTGCTTAACCTTGAAGATCGACCCGGGCGGCTATTATATTCCGAGGTACGTAGGAATCTCGCTATGTTAAAATGGTCACCCATCCACAGACTGACCTTGGCAAGCGTTGCTTAACCTTGAAGATCGACCCGGGCGGCTATTATATTCCGAGGTACGTAGGAATCTCGCTATGTTAAAATGGTCACCCATCCACAGACTGACCTTGGCAAGCGTTGCTTAACCTTGAAGATCGACCCGGGCGGCTATTATATTCCATGGTACGTAGGAATCTCGCTATGTCAAAATGGTCACCCATCCACAGACTGACCTTGGCAAGCGTTGCTTAACCTTGAAGATCGACCCGGTCGGCTATTATATTCCGAGGTACATAGGAATTTCGGTATACTAAAATGGTCACCCATCCACAGACTAACCTTGGCAAGCGTTGCTTAACCTTGAAGATCGACCCGGCGGCTATTATATTCCGAGGTACGTAGGAATCTCGGTATTTTAAAATGGTCACCCATCCACAGACTGACCTTGGCAAGCGTTGCTTAACCTTGAAGATCGACCCGGGCGACTATTATATTCCGAGGTACGTAGGAATCTCGGTATGTTAAAATGGTCACCCATCCAAAGACCGATCTCGGAAAGCGTAGCTTAATCTTGAAGACTCGTGCAACTTATCATCTGCCTAACCTTTTCCCAACTATGTTGGGGTCGGCTTCCAGTCAAACCGGATTTGGCTGAATACCAGTATTTTACATACCAACCTTGGCAAGCGTTGCTTAACCCTGAAGATCGACCCGTGCGGCTGATATAGATTAATTATGTCGATTAGAATCACAATAAAATTCATGAATCACTACTCTTCTCTTTTTTCTTTTTCGCTCAATCATATCGTTATCACCTTCTAATTAGCTACATAGCATAGGTATCCAAACTTTATTGCTGATAATACCGCAATTCAGAAAAACGCGTCATCAGTACATCGCCATCAATCGACAATGTAGTTGAACTGTCAAAATATAAGTTCAAATTTAGAAGCTCACATGTTACGATAAATGAAACGATATGACTAAATATTTTTTTTTTCCTTTGGTATTAAGAGTTTCACAAAATAATAATAGGTATACGCATTCATTCATGAAACAGTTCTAAACTGTTACTATTTAATCTCAATAGATGGCGATGCATGTATGTGCTTCACGTAATGAAACTTTAAACGAAACCTTTAAATACAAATATCTTTTGATAGAGTGAACCGATTGCGATGAAACAAAAACTAAGTTATACCTCCAGTTACGTACAATTTTAATGCGAGAAAGTTATCTACGTTATTTCTGTACTTTTGACGTGATGCCTGCACATCCAAACAGATAAACAGACAAACAGACAAAAATTCCAAAAATGATGGAAATGGGTTCTGTAAGTTACCCTTTATCTCCTTAGCTATTTTTTTTATTATTATTTTGAATGTACAAAAACGACTCTTCAACAGATTTATTATATGTATAGAGTATAGATAAAAATCTGTTATTTAAAATTCAAAGTATTCTACGTATTGATTATTCTATGAAATGATAATATGAGAAAAAAAATATGTCAAACGAAATTCTATGAAACTGTCGTCTATAAAACGTACTGCAGATCTACTTACGTAGGTTATCGACACAATGTCCATTGACGAATGAAATCTTGCTATAAAAGTTTATTTTCTATTTGTCAACCGTTTTAACCCGGTTATAAGATCGATGTAAAATAACGCTTTTTAATTATTTACAGCGTAATAGAGAAATGCGTAACTAACTTTCATAAAGTAAGTTAATTAAATTTTAGGTTAATAATCGGTGAAGTGTTTATAATATTTTCTGGACATGCATTTTTTTATTTTATGTGAAATAAATTGCTTTTGCACAGCACAACGATATCGGCCGTTGTTTTTGTGTGCGTAAGTTGTACGGTGCATGGCAAATGCACGCTGTGTTTGATGCAATAAGGTTTATAATTGATTGTGTAGTACGTTCTGTTTTGAGAAATGCGGGTGTATGCGCGACTGCGTATCTATTGCTTTTACTGAGGTGCATGTGTAGTAGTTGCCGTATGGAAGGGGCATAGTGGAGATACAGGTTCCGATACATTTTCGTCTATCGGGCATATCTCCTTATTTATTATATCTATGGATACGCCCGTGTCACTATTGTGTGGATCGTCCGAAGGACACGGTAGAGCATATTGTGGAGGCCAGCCCCGCTTGGGCGTAGCACCGCCGTGTCCTTGTAATGGCGATCGGCGGCGGCGACCTCTCGCTTCCGGGTCCCTGGTCCAATTCATTGTTTGGAGCGAGAAGGCTTGGGAGACAGTCACCTTTTTCTGCAAAGCAATAATGCAAGCAAAGGAGGAGGCGAGACGCGTGAGGAAGAGGCAATCTTCAGGCCCCAGCTGCCGTAGGAAACATGCTGGGCTATGGGAGTCGTAGGGCGATTCCCGGCCTCGTTAGGCGCGTTTAGCTTGCCGTCCGATAAGGTCTAGGATCGAGCCAACGGCGCCTCAAAGAGATGAGCGCCTGACAGTCATTTGATGATGTCTCATCCAAAAAAAAAAGAGAAATCTTTTAGAGTTCAAATATTTTGGTCACGTTCTGTGATATTTTCATTACGAGACAAAAGAACTTACTTCCATGCAAAATTTCACCCACAATTTCACCATCTTAGGACGCCAGTTCTATTACAACAGACACATGTCCCAATTTCATAGTTAAGTTGTTTAAGGCCTCTCTAGATTAATCACTCAACATTGACTTTTTTTTACTATTAATAGTCTCGCATTTGACCACTATATCACCTGATGGTCAGCGATGATGTGATCGAAGATGGAGCACGCTTGCCTAGAAGTAACCTATTCACTCTTGACTTAATGACTTCCAGATTGTAGCTACCAGGAAACAGACTCCGGCAGTGAATACCACTCCTTAGCTGTACGCACTATGAATGTGTTCCCAAAACGGAACTGGGTGGAATTGGCTCCTTTTGGCGGAAAATAGACACGCTTGGGGTCTTAGCAGCATTGAACTTGACCAGATTGGCATCGCCCCATTCTGAGACAGCCTATAAGGACACGTTCAAGCACTCAACCATAACCATAGACCAGGGGCCCTACTATGACGTGCCAATGCGATTAAGATTAAGCTAAGGAAAAGGGATAGTGTTATGCGTCTTGTATAACTCTGTCTCCTTCCCACACCTTATACACGATCGTTTTAAGACGTCATAGTAGGCCAGCAGATCTGCGACCCACCAGCTCGTGCATCTCTCAGCAACAGTGTTGTCGTCTGCATACCCAAAGGTACCGGGTTTAAGCATGTCATTAATATGCAGCAAGAACAGTGTTGACGTGATTTTATAAAATCAAGCAATTAAAAGCCAATACACATGAAAATCTATCCAAACGGGGACCTGAATACAATTGTTCGGAAAAGCTAGCAATACGAGGACTTGTATACACACTGCGTAGAAAAACTTCCATCCGAGGACATATGTGTGAAGATTAACACATAAGTCCTCGCAAGGTACTAAAACCATGATTGATGTGTAAATCTGGGTGTGTTAAAATTTAAATTGCCGTCACACACGATCAGGGTGTGAGCATGAATTTTCGCGATCAAGCCGAGGTCCACCGAGGTCGACATCAAGTGTTCCTTATTAAGTACATAGAAAGGCTCAAAATCGAACTGAGAATACGATACATTGGTCAAGTCATTCCGAGGACGTTCGAAAAAGTCCTCGGATTAAAAATGTCCTCAAATGTGCCTTGTGTATTCAGGTGCAGGTCCACGCATGATACTTAAAACTAACACACACATACAGACACGTCAAACTTATAACACGCCGTCGTTTTTGCGTCGGGGGTTGAAAATAAATATATTAAATTAACTTAAATACATTAATGATATATTGTAAAATGGCACAAAGAAATATCCATTAGTTATATTTCACAGCACTAGAAAAAACAATCGTCAAAAATTGCTAATTGAAATCCGTAAAAAAGTTTTTTTCCTCACGCAGCCACACAGTCGGCAAGACACGACAGCTAGTGATGGGTAAGTAAGGTAACTTATATTTCAAAGGAGATGTGCCAAAATCCAATATAGGTACTTAAAAAAACTTTTTACAAAAAATGTAACCGACTTCCAAAACAAAACACTACAAAGTATAAAATAACTTTAATTTAGGAAGTCGGTGTTTTTGGTTATTTCGTTTTTTGACACCGACTTCCGAAATTAAAGTTATTTTATATTTTTAGTGGTACCTGCGTACCCATTCACAGCGTACCGGCGTGATGTTATGTTATAAAACTAAGTGCTTTCGGTGTAAAGGTCTCGTCAATACGAATGAAATAAGCCCAAACACTTGGTAGTTCCTACATACCGATGTGGAGTTCCCTTGACTCTCTGTCATCTCCATCATCAGGTCTGATCCAAACTTTCATTCTTTTGTAGTATCACCCGAATATCAAGTTTTTACCAAATGCGTGCCTACAATTTTCGAGAGTTGCCCTCGATTTCTCAGGGTTTTCATCATCAGATCCTGACGTGGTGGCAATGGGACCACACGGGAAGCACCAGCTTTCAAATAAAAAAAGAATCATGAAAATCAGTTCACCCAGTCGGTTAATTCTGAGGTAACAAACATAAAAAAAAATACGGTCGAATTGATAACCTCCTCCTTTTTTTGAAGTCGGTTAAAAATAGAGAAATAGTTAAAACAGTTCTCAACTGTCCAATTTCTTTAAAATGGCTCTGTTTGCTGGTAAAACACAAGAAATTACACTTGAAATTGCAACACACAACAAAAACCCGTCATAGCGGTAAGCTGTCATTTTGATTGATTACTGACGTATGACATTTATTTCTATACTAATATTATAAAGAAGAAAGATTTGTTTGTTTGATTGAATTGAATAGGCTCCGAAACTACTGGACCGATTTGCAAAATTCTTTTAGCATTGGATAGCTACATTATCAGGGAGTAACATAGGCTATATATTATCCCCGTATTCCCACGGGAACGGGAACTACGCGGGTGAAACCGCGTGACGTCCACTAGTAATTAATAGTAAAAATGGCAAGCAATCAAATGACTACCTACTGAAGAACTCCTTCTTGTGTTAGTTAGTGTAGAAGAGGATGATGTATTTTCAGAAGCAATATCACTGATCTGGATCAAGATCGAGTGTCAGAAGAGAAGCGTTCAGTAACTTATGTGAATTAACTGAACGTTATAAGAAAAGTGCGACAGCAGGACTTAAATGACATAAGTTGGCCAAGCTACGAAGAGTCAGACTATAAGTAAATTGATTAAACTGTTGTTAAATACTATGATGATTATTATTTAGTCTGTCCCACAATGAATGTGACATCCCTACTCGCATGCGAAGATGTTGAAGACGTTTACTTTGTGCCAGCCCAGCCACGCCAGAGTCGGGTCTTCCCGACAGCAGATGATGTCACGAACGTGATTAGTGATTTACCTCATAATTATTTTATTTATTCGTTTGTAGTTCTAATGGCTGCTTTTAGGTTGCTTAGAACTTTGTAACTGCTCTTTAATGATGATATGATACGAAATAGGGTCAAATTAAATAAAATAATGATATAATCTATACTAATATTATAAAGAAGAAAGATTTGTTTGTTTGAATTGAATAGGCTCCAAAACTACTGGACCGATTTGAAAAATTCTTTTAGCATTGAATAGCTACATTATCAGGGAGTAACATAGGGTATATATTATTCCCGTACTCCCACGGGAACGGGAACTACGCGGGTGAAACCGCGTGACGTCCACTAGTGAGTAATATTTTGTTTCAAAATATGGGACGAGAAGCAATAATTAATTGGTTATCAATAACATAGATAGGATGTTGGAATCCCTATTTTTTTAAGGTATTTGCACTGAATTTGTGGCCGGGTGTGGGATTTTTAACTTTATCGTTAAAGTATTAGGTTCAAGGGTGATTGGAAAATATGACATTTTCAGATAGCTTGATGTGCTGGCGTCTACTACTCGGTAAAATCTGCGTACCTAGCTACATTTCCAAACAATATTACTTTAATTTTATCTTTTATAGCTACCTACCTAATAAACTAATAAATCTCTTACATAATAATTAGGTAGGTATTGCATTTACCGTTGATCAATTACTCTCTCTAGTTATCGTTGATGAGAAGATATAAGTAAGTAGATAGAATCTATCTTCTTGTAAGTAGGTACCTATTTATACTGGCTACTGATCAATAACAAAGTCTGACAATTAAATCTGATAAATAATATCAGTAGGTACCTAAGTCAGCAGGGAATCGATTAGCAGTATAATCTAGAACATATAAGATTGATGGGCATACGAAATAACTAGGTACCTACCTATTATTTCGGATTTCGGGCTTATCGCGATATCATTCACTCTCAGGTGGTGGATTTAGATACGGAGCAGGATAATTACTTTGCCTTGTTTATCGATAAATAATAATTAGGTACATGCTTTGATAGGTATTGTATGTTTATTTTCAAGCGAAGCTTGTTAGGTAGTACTCGGTTGTAACTTATTTGATAAGGTTGCCGTAAGATGGTGAGTCCAGTTCTTATGTCACACTACTAGAAATATTTTTGTTTATAACTAGTTGACCCGTGCCGACTTCGTTGGGCGGTAGTTTTCGGGTTAACAATATAGCCTATGACACTCACAAATAACGTGGCTTTCTATTGGTAAAAGAATTTTTTAAAATCGGTTCAGTAGATCCAGAGATTACCCCCTACAACCTCACAAACTCACAAACTTTACCTCTTTATACTTAGTATGATTTTGTTATTATCAATAATAATAAAATTATCGTAGCTATTTCAAACTCTTTGTGTCCAAGTAAAATAGTACCTAGTGGCTTTAGCAAAATAATATATTTTGATGCAAGTAGGGAAAGTTTGTCATTTCAGCCGAGGCGGAATAGACTCCCGAGCATACGGCATTTGTCATAGAGTCGCTAGATTTTCATGGGCATTTGAAATGCCCATGTATCTTACGACTGTTTTCATAATATAATCTTAATTTTTCGTTCGCCGACGTCGATGTTCGTGAGGCTTGACCGTCTCGTAGTGAGTAATAAATAAATACAATTCATTTAATAGAAGTATGCGAGCAACATCTGGTCAGCTACCAGATGTTGCTTGTATAATGTATGCAGGCATCCAAGTATCTACCGATCTGATCGTCTATTATCAAGTTGCCTGTTGGTCGACCTTTGACCTCACAAACCCATCGGCATCTCAGCCTTTGCCTCAAGTTAATCTTGTTCTTCCAGGGTTGGCAGTCACTGCTCTTCCTGGTAGTGTTAGCCACGGCCGTCACCGCGTACAAGAACCCACACTATGCCCCCGGGAGGTCCGTGAATGTGCACCTCTTTGAATGGAAGTGGGATGACATCGCCGATGAGTGCGAGAGGTTCCTTGGGCCCAGAGGTTATGGAGGCATTCAGGTAAGATTGTTTCTTGAATATTATTGCTGTGTAGTAGAACACGTTTAAAATTGTACTGTTAGCAACTAGTGTTTCACGAAATAAAGTTTTGTCTGTCGTTGCTGGCAGTACCTACGCGTGCAAAGGTTCAAAGTTATTAACTTATAACATCAAATAAAGCATGGGAAACTTGAGTCGTAATGCATTCCATATCATGCTTATAATGGGTATTCAAATGGTATCAACTGAAAGTATTCCAACGCCCCGATCTTGGAATTTAGTCAGCACCTACAACTTGTCTGAAAAAAGCAAATAATGTTAGATCTTCTTTTAGATTTCACCACCCAACGAGAACGTGGTGCTATGGTCATACAATCGCCCGTGGTGGGAGCGCTACCAGCCGATGTCGTACAAGCTGGTGACTCGCTCCGGCAACGAGCGGCAATTTGCCGACATGTTGCGCAGATGTAACGCAGCAGGCGTCAGGTATGTTACCCACAGATATTATCAACTAACAAAATGTGGTGCTATGGTGGTACAGTCGTCTGTGGTGGGAGCGCTACCAGCCGATGTCGTACAAGCTGGTGACCCCGGACCCGCTCCGGCAACGAGCGGCAGTTCGCCGACCTGTTGCGCAGATGTAACGCTGCAGGCGTCAGGTATGTTACACACAGATATTATCACCTAACAAAACGTGGTGCTATGGTGGTACAGTCGTCTGTGGTGGGAGCGCTACCAGCCGATGTCGTACAAGCTGGTGACCCGCTCCGGCAACGAGCGGCAGTTCGCCGACATGTTGCGCAGATGTAACGCAGCAGGCGTCAGGTACGTTACACACAGATATTATCACCTAACAAAACGTGGTGCTATGGTGGTACAGTCGTCTGTGGTGGGAGCGGTACAAGCTGGTGACCCGCTCCGGAGACGAGCGGCAGTTCGCCGACATGTTGCGCAGACGTAACGCAGCAGGCGTCAGGTATGTTACACATAGATATTATCAAATAACAGAACGTGGTGCTATGTTCATACAACCGTCCATCCGTGGTGGGAGCGCTACCAGCCGATGTCGTACAAAGTTGTAACATTCACCTAACAAAACGTGGTGTGGACATGTTGCGCAGTACGTCTACCATGAGTTTTATCAATCTATACTCGCTAGCGACTGTAGTTAAAAAAATGTATAAAAACTTTAAAAAAACAAGTTACTAACTTATATAGATTGATAAAACTCATCGTAGACGTACAGATGTGATGCTGAACGTAGCAGGCGTCAGGTTCTAAGAGAACTTCTCTTGCTCTGGGGGGAAGGGGAGGGGATCATGAAGTAATTATAACAGGCCATAATTTATTTAAAAAAAAATTAGAGATCCTTAAAAAAATTACAATAATGTAACCCAAAATAGCAAAATGTTGCCTATAAAATTCATTATTTGGCATGCGCTGAGAAAACTATTCATGACACATAAAAATAATGTACTACATGATTAAAGTACTCATAGTGTAGGAAAATTAGCTCAATTAACGTCAATCAGAGCGAATCATATTCGTGTAGTTTTGAAAATTGGTACAGTTATTCTTTGACCACATGAACATACTGAAAGTCCTTAAGGGTTCCGAGGTGAGGCGGTGGGGGAGGGGGGGGAAGGAGCCATTTTTCAGTTTTTTTGCTTGATCTCCAAAACCATTAAAAATATCTCCTTGCTCACTTGTATATTAATTATCTACATTAAATTTTCTATACATTATGTCGTAAAAATTTAACTGTAGGATCAATATTTTAGGAGATATGTAGAAGGTTATTTTATCAACTTGAGATAAGTTGAGAAAATAACATTTTTCATTAATCATACAAAGACGTTTTTTCAAAAAAAATCTGGTCCAGAAGCCTATTGTAGTTTTTTTGTCATCTAAAGTATCGGATTATTGTTACTAACTGCAATGGATAGAACCCATCTATACAATTCATTTGAGCCCAAAGGCTTAGCACGCACTGCGATTAAACGCGCACGGTTTAGGAATAGCTGAAAACGCAAAAATGCGCATCAACACGCACTGCGGCTAGCGTTTTGCTTAAATTTATTTAATTTCACCATGGATTTCTGGCGAGCAGCATGTGTTGTAGCTTCGATATTGAAATTACAGTCGAGACTGAATAAATACCGAATGCGATTAACCGCCGTGCGTGCGCCACAGTACTGTTACTATGGGACACAAAAAAACCGCGCGTTTTGAAACCGCGGTAAAACGTAACATGTTGCGTTTTTAAAATCAGTCACTGAAAAAAGAAATCCATGGTGAAATGAAATAAAAAGCAAAACGCCAGCCGCAGACCCGCAGTGCGTGCTGATGCGCGTTTTTGCGTTTTCAGCTATTCCTAAACCGCGCGCGTGCGTGCTAAGCCTAAAAGGTCACTAATGCGTGCGCTTATATAGAAAGCTATGTGTTACATTTTTTTGCGGTTTCAGACCTGCGGTTAAACGCGGGCGTTTAATCGCAGTGCGTGCTAAGCCAAACGCGGTGGGTATAAGAGCAGTCAACTAAGTGAGCCGCTACTCACCTTTATGGTTTCCATCATCAGATCGTTGTTACCAGGTGCAATGGATAGTGCTCAGCAGAATGATATTAAATGAGCCCAAACACGATGGGTATAGGAGTAGGCAACAAAGAGAACCACTACTCACCTTTATGATTACCATCGTCAAATCCTTGTTACCAACTTCAGTAAAAAATTACTTTGCTATACTTTTTCTAAAGAAATACTCAAGCTCACATAATAATATCTATGTGTTAGCCATCGAAATTGAAAAAAAAAAATACATGTTCTTGCTTTCCTTTAGATGACAAAAAAACTACGATAGGTCACAACTCTGTCGGACTCTGGGTCAAAAATTACCATTCGTCTTTGAAAAAAAATATTGTATCAATTTTGATAGCCTCTATCTCCTAAAGTATTGATCTTACCTACAGTAAAATGTACAAGTCATAATTTATAGAAAACTAGCTTCTGCCAGCGTCCCTAGGGAATATACTCCCGGGATAAAAAGTAGCCTATGTCCTTTCTCAGGCTCTAGACTGTCGGTGTACCAAATTTAATAGCGCGACAGACAGACAAACAGACAGACAGAGTTAATTTCGCATTCATAATATTAGTAAGGATTTAATGTAGATAATTAACGTAGTAGTGAGTAAAGAGATATTTTAATGGTTTTGAAGACACAAGCTAAAAAAAAACTGAAAAAGGTACCTTCCCCCACCCTCGGGGACTTTTAGTATGTTCATCTAGACACCTCAAAGAACAATTGTACCAGTTTTCAAAATTACACGAATTATTCGCTTTGATTTCCTTAATTTTCCTGCACTATCATTATTGTCTATAAAAAAGTCCGCGAGGGTGTATGTGGTTAAGTCACAATGACCACTTTTTGTTCAAATTATTCAATCAAAACCCGGGTTGAATGGAATAGTGGTGATTTTGATATCATGATATTGATCCTTATCCATTTGAATTGTTTGATAAGTAAGGTTCGTTATGGACTTGTAAATTACGCTTTAAATTATTCAAATCAGGGTCTGGCACGCAGGTCTACTCAGCAGGCTTCCTGCTTATGGCATCCCAGCTGGTTTTTGTAGCTGAATATCAGACTTCCTGAGTGAACGGGCGATCCTAGTAGTCGTTGACGGCTGCTCCTCTGACCTCATGCCTATTGATGCCGGAGTTCCTCATGGGTCTGTTCTCTCTGCAACTCTTTTCCTGCTGCACATCAATGACCTACTTCAGCTTGGTCTTGTTGGGTACGCAGATGACAGTACGGTTTCAGAGAGATACTTGTCCAGCGCAACAACCGGCGGGGATGAAGTTCGTTCCTTGAGAGAGGCCATGGTAGAGCGGACAAATTTGACCTTAAGCCTTGTCGCCCAGTGGGGTGATGACAATCTGGTCACTTTTAACGTCACCAAAACACAAGCGTGTCTTTTTACCGCAAAAAGGAGTCGTTTTGACCAAACTTCTACTTTTCGGGGTGCATCTGTTCCTGTGACTGATCGGCTCGAGCTCCTAGGCATGGAGTTGACATCCAGTCTCAACTTCGGCGCCACCATCGAGTGCAAAGCCCAAACCGCGGTCAAAAAGCTGGGCATCCTAAATAGGGTGAAGCGATACTTCAGGTCTGAACAGCTTTTAACCCTGTACAAAGCACAAGTCCGATCCTGCATGGAGTATTGTACTTTGGGATGTCTCAGCTAAGTATCAGCTTGCCGCGCTTGACTCGGTGGAACGTAGAGCTAAGAGGCTCATCGGTGACGTAAAACTGGTGGATGCCAAGCTACATAGCTTGGCTCATCGCCGTAAGGTTGCCTGCTTGTCGGTTGTTCTACAGATTGTACTTCGGTGAGGGTGCCCAAGAACTCCACGACCTCATCCCACCGACCCCCTTCTACCATCGGCCATCCAAACGCACTGCATCTTACCATCCCTACCTTGTTGCTATTCCACCAATTCGCAATAAGCGTTTAAAAACGTCTTTTATAATGCGCACAGCAAAGGAGTGGAACTCTCTGCCTGCGTCTGTGTTTCCAAACGCTTACAACCCGAATCTCTTTAAAGTTAGAGTGAACAGGCTCCTTCTGGGTAAGCTCGCTCCATCGTAGACTTTGTTTCTGTCATCTCTGACCTAGACTAGAGTCAAGAGCAAACCAATCACAAATAAAAAAAATAAAAATTACGACGGTTATAAAAAAAACGACGGTTATAAGTAAGAAAAATGTTGCGGGTTGAGCGAACTACTTTTAGTTTTAATAAGTAGTAATTACACATCACCCTATAAAGAGGGCAGAGGGGAAATGAAGTTCGTGGAATACCAACTAAACCCGCGCGAACTAAGTTGCAGTTGTGTAGATATACCTTACTAAAATTAGTTATTATTAAGCCCTACTTGCCATGGAGGAGTTCAAAACTTCAAAAAACCAGGACTTGTAACATAGATAGCAAAACTGATCTAAAGCCAAATTTCTAGCTAAGTCCTCCAAAAATCACGAGCTAAAATCTGAACACTCTTTTTCCAGACCAGAATGATAGTTTCAGAAAATCTGTCAGAATGTGACCACCACTATGTGATTCCTTTTTTTTAAGTTGGGAAATCCTCAAATGACTCCTCCCGCTCTGGGCGAAGCAGAAGGGAGTGTCAGACTCTTATTGACTGAAACCCATCCGTGTTCCGCCTAATGCCCTTTTCGTTCCAGGGCCGCGTTGAATATGTGATTCCTAGGAAGTCCCGACCGTGCGATTTTCAATTGGTAAATTGGAGCTTTATGGTGTCCGAGGAAATATATTGAGCTTAATAAAAACTTATTTGTGTGGTAGAAAACAAATCACGGTTTTAAATAGAGTTTGTCCCAATTCTAAGACAGAAGTTGTTCACAAGTCGTCCATTAGGTATACAACTTGCGGTGTACCCCAAGGGAGTGTCCTTGGCCCTTGCTTTTTCTCATTTTTATAAATGATTTGCCGAAATGTACCGACTATCAGACCGTCCTGTTTGCCGATGATAGTACAATTATTATACCTTGTGAAGACTTATATTCATATGAAAGTGAAATAAATAATACCATACATTGCATCATAAACTGGCTACGAAAGAATAAACTTAAAACAAACTTAGAAAAAAAACAGATTATGACCAAAAAATACTTGGATAGTCATTTAAATTGGAAATGCTATGTTGAAACTATTTGTAAAAAAAAATAAACCAGTATTCCTATGCACTTTATAATCTTGCGAAGATATCAAATGAGTCCGTAGTTTTGGTGGCATACAAAGCGTATGTCTCATCGACGATACGTTTTGGAATAATGTTTTGGGGAAATTCCACTGATAAAAACATTGCGTTCAAAGCTCAAAAGCGGTGTATACGTGCTGTGTTTAAACTGAAAAAGACTGATAGTTGTAGGCCATTATTTAAAAAAACACAAAATTCTAACTTTGCCTTGTATATACATCTATGAGACAGCGGTTTTCGCAAAATCAAACTTTCATTTATTTCAAACACACACTTTCAAACACTTGTGTGTGCTATTCCACACAAGACTGCACTATACTCAAAGAGCTTTTTGAGAATGGCACCCAAGTTATATAATAAGTTACCCATTACAATAAAAGATCTTGACAGCATACACCATTTCAAAAGGGATCTTCTAAAGGAGATTGCTCTGCCCCCATACATTGTTCGCCCTGGAGCCAGGAGCATCGAAAAATTATGTGTTGTATTGTTGATCATTAGTAAACTCCTATAAGAACTTATTTTCATAGCGGACTAGCTGCAGAAAAGATATATGTCCAAAAAAGTATCAGATTTTGAGGTTATAATCTAACCATAACAACGAATATTAGATATAGTTTTTCATAGCTCCGAGTGATCTTTAAGAAACTTATTAACAAAATCATAATACATTCAGCTATTTTGAGTACCTACCTAAATAATTAGGTACCTTTGCAGTTTTTTTTTTCTAAAGCCTAAGTGTAAGTAAATAGGTGAGTGCAACGTTTAAATGCATAGAATCTAATTAACATACTAGGTAGATAGTGGATACCTGTATTCTTAGCATTGGTTTTGGAGTGAGATTAAATGTTTGTGTATTGTTTGTTTGTGTTATATAAAACACTAGTTGACCCGCGCAACTTCGTCTGCGTCACAATTTTCATTACTGCTCCTCTCCTATTGGTCTTAGCGTGATGATATATAGCCTATAGCCTTCCTCGATAAATGGGCTATCCAACACTGAAAGAATTTTTCAAATCGGACCAGTAGTTCCCGAGATTAGCGCGTTCAAGCAAACAAACAAACTCTTCAGCTTTATATATTAGTATAGATTGCGCGCTGTTCAAACGCGTGACTATGAAACCAGCCTTACCAATTAGGTAGCCAGTAATTTGTGTTAAACCTACAGTCCTACTTTAACTTACTGATTATGTTTGAATAAGAAATAAAACACAGATTTTAATTTCACGTTTATTGTTCATCTAAATTGGCAATTAAAATATAGTCTAGAAACTGTGCAGGGGTCGATATTATTTTGATGTCTCGCATAGCTTTAATACCAAATAATGGTCACAACATGGGCGCAGATCCATCGGGTGCTGCGCTGCAATTACAGCAATATTGTATGATCGCTTGTCGATCAATTTGAGCTGAATCAATTACTATGTAAACAAAATATGTTTTGTTGCTGATATGGCGGCTGTGAATTTTGCCTCGTAATTCCCATATGGTTTCGGAATTATTTAATTGTAGTTCATTCAAATCCGATGGCTGAATCTACAACAAAAAAAAATTTGTAGGTTACACATTGCATTTATAGTACAATAAATAAAACAATTTACACTACAAATGTTGTATGACTATAACTGACCAGAAAAGATCTATTAGCTAAACAAAATAGCACATCAGGCAAGTTTAAGCATACCTATGGTCGGCACCAGATAAACATACAATAAAGTACACAGACTTTTCCCTAATATCCCTTCATGGATACTCAAACAATAAATTATGAACCGTTTTTCATTACTAGAAAACCTAAAGGATCACGATAGAAGTTGATTCAGGACAGCTTTATTACTGTTTTTGTTTTTTGGAAAGTCAATAAATGTATGAGGGTCAATGACCGTTATTGCATGGGTATCTGATGTTTACCATAGCCTAATTTCTTGCAATAGTTAACCAATCAAAAACGTCTCTCACCTCTCAGGGTTGAACTCAATTTCACAAAAATATCTAAAATGTGGCTGATACTTTCTGCTTGTATGGAGTAACATTGTATTCGTGCCAGTGAACAACCACATAGCACACGTTGATCATGTTGATGACCAACCATTGGTACTTCTTGCAAATCTTGTGATGTTGTGGTAACTCTATTATCAAATAATGTATGACAATCATCGCATATGTAATCAATTGCAGTCACCTGTAATAAACATTTTTTATTTTATATTTCCTCTTCTATACAGAGCCATTATAAATATAAATAGTTACAAATGGAAGTTAAAGCTTACTATTTGTGGTGCAACTCATTGCTGTATTTGCACAAGAATGGCTTCATTATGGAGAATATGCCGTCTTTGTCTATTGAAATGAATACCACAATTGGCACAACCCGAATGATTGCTTGTTGTAGGAGTATCCCTTGATGAAGATGGTGCTGAATAATGCCTGGCAGCAGGATCACATATTTGCCAACAAGGATGGCAAATATAATGTGATGCACGTATCTTAAACAAGAAAATAGCAAGTCAGATCAATGGCACCCACTGCAAATCCAATGTCAAAAATGGCCCAATAATAATATATATAATAGTACCTCCAATGGCATAAGTCTTTCTATGATGATATTTCTGATATTCACATTATGTTGAGTGTCAGTTCTCAGAGCAATCAGATGATGTGAGTGTGCCCGAGGTGCCAACATTCTATTGCAGAGTGCACAGTTTCTACCAACATTACTTGTTACTGAAGTGTTAGTCATCTCTTGTGCTCTTGTCCAACAACTGGTGCATATGAGATCATGAGCTTGAACCTAAAAAAAAAACATACTTAGTTCAATTGTATTTTTATAGAGTATTTACCTATCAGATTGTTTCTATTATAATGAATATACCAAAATACTTTATAAATTGTTTCTTTTTTTTTTGTGAAAACGATAATTGCAAACATAATGTGTAAGGTCAAGTATAGAAACTTATTAGTACAAAAAAAGTCAGAGAGATCGCAAACAGAATAATATAGGTACAACAAAAAATAATATAGGTGCAAACAAAGTAAAAATGTAATTACCAAAAGAGGTGCAGTCCATTGTTGTACTCAATGACGAATCTGTTCATCTTCCAACAACATGGAACCACTAGCAGAGCCGCAATTTACACAAAATACACTTTCCATAGCGTATGCGTTAGTCCATTTATGACTGCCAAGTTATCGTTTGAGCGGTACTCCGAAAATCACAGCCAGGTAAGTCGTTTTCGAAAGCAATCAGAGTCCATTATAATAGCCAAGACGGAATATTAATAGTCCCGAAAGTCACCAAAACACACCGACACAATTACAAAGAGCAAGCGACGCTAATGTAAACAGTGAAAGCATAGGTGGAGGTGGGTGACAGACAGTCAAGTGACAATTTAGTGACGTCAAAAATAGGAGTGTGTGTAAAAATACGATACAATTTATCGATATTCCCTAAGATTTTGTTACAAGGATGACAATGTCCTACTTTACTCAAAAAAACACTCTTCGATACTTTTTATAATATTAATACTTAATAACATTTGTATAACATAACAAAAACATTTATATCAGTAACGATAAGTATTTTTATCCGATTGCGGCGAAGCCCAAAAGGAGAGTTATTTTTATATTAATTGTCGTAAATACCTAATCGTTTAGTTAGAAGTAAACCACACACTTTCTTAAACGATCATAAGAAAACCCTGAATAATGATCATGGTGAAATACGAAGGTTTTGATCACTTCAGCATTATTCGTACTATCTATTTAAAATCGAGTATGACCTCATGCACAAAGTACCTATACTCAGTAGGTTTTTTTTAATTAAGTATACATTTAGGGAATAATATATGGAATGGTAATTGAATGATTTTATTGTATCTTCTGTTTGCTCTTTATTCGAAATAAATTCAGAATATGATTCATATTAAAAATAATTACACTACAGTTCTTTAAAAATTAAATCGATTGATTACAATCGATTGGGCATCCCTAATCTTTTTGACATGACATGACGTTTGGTGAAGATGGCGGCGATTCATGCTATTATTCGCGAAAATACTTTTAAATGTTCATTTTGGCTTGCAGCTAGTCCGTGTTATAAAAGTATTTGCAACTGATATAATAAAATAGAACATGAATTATCGTGTATGTCCGATACTTTTGCTTCACAGGGCGAATTTGGACATTGTCTTTTGTTGGGCGAGAAAGCTTACTATACAGTCAATGAGTACCTGGAAGACAAATTGTAATTATAATTTCATTGTTTAATTTAATTTAAAGTTTATTTGAATTTTGTGTTATTTGGTTAATTTTTATTTTAATTAATGTAAACTAATGATTATGTGTCGATGAATTTCTTTTTTTTTTCTATTGGTATAATTGATTTTATTTCTTATTTCTTAATTTTGAATGTTTTATATTTTATGTTTAATTGGCAAAAAGTATAATCGGAATATTTGTACGCCGCTGACGGCAAGACATAGCGCTTATTTTATTAATTTTGACATCGTTTGTATACCTATGTTCCACAAATTAAAATGTTTGAGTTTGAGTTCTATGTTTTTTTTTAGGATCTACGTGGACGCAGTAATCAACCACATGACAGGCGAACCCCCAGAGAACGTCGGCACGGCCGGCAGCACGGCAGTCTTCAACGAGTGGAACTACCCCGCCGTGCCCTTCAATCGCCAGCACTTTAACTGGCCGCACTGCGTCATCAATGACATTGACTATGGTACCAACGCCTGGAGGGTAAGCAGCTGCAGTGGTACTTGAACAGGCTTATACGACCCAGATTGAGAGAACTGGTCGAGGAGACTTAGTGCGAGTTTTATTGCGCCATACCACAGACATTAATTATGATTGAGTAGGTATTGAGAATTGACCAACTTCAGACCTGCCACATCCTATTATTTGAGTCGGCTCTACTAGCGAGACGTGTGCACTAGGTTGTCGAGATATCTATGTTTGCTGTCATCAAGTAGGTACCTAGTTGTTAACGTTTCGGCCCGTTGTCTATGTTCAAGACGCAGCCCTTGAGTTGTCGCCTACACTGACAATTTGGTTGTGCAACTTAAAACCCAGAGCCCTTACTAGTGATTCTAGCGAACACTAGGATTTATTCACCACATCATTTACAATGGAGATCTAAGAATTTATTATTTTCCAGGTGCGCAACTGCGAGCTCGTCGGACTAAAAGACTTGAACCAGGGAGACGAACACGTCAGAAACATGATCGTCAACTTTATGAACGAACTCATTGATTTGGGCGTTGCTGGTTTTAGGTGAGCAATTAGCTAAATACTTACTTTCATCTTTGCTTGAAATCTGCAAGAAATGGTCCTTATGCATCGCCACAGTGACTGGTTCTGTGCTTTCCGCATTCAGCGGAAATTCCCAAGACTACCGAACCATCTTCTTTGCATTTATGAAACTAAATAAACTAAAATATTTCTCAACTTTCCTCAGAATTGACGCCGCCAAACACATGTGGCCCGAAGATCTCCGCATCATCTACGATCGTCTCAACAATCTTAACACACAACACGGCTTCCCCGCCAACGCCAGACCTTACATCTACCAAGAAGTCATAGACTATGGCAACGAAGCCATCAGCCGAGACGAATACACTCCTATTGGAGCGGTTACAGAGTTCAAAGTTGGTTTGGAACTGAGTAACGCTTTCAGAGGGAATAACCAACTAAGATGGCTGTCCAGCTGGGGTCCACAATGGGATCTACTGGCCCATGAAGACTCTCTAACCTTCATAGACAACCACGACAATGAAAGAGGCCACGGCGGAGGAGGTGGTGTCCTGACGTACAAACAGCCTCGGCAGTACAAGGGAGCTATAGCCTTCTTACTTGCTCATCCGTATGGAGAGCCTCAGGTTATGAGCAGTTTTGACTTCTGGGACTCTGAAATTGGACCACCTCAGGATAATAATGGGAATATTATTTCACCTTCTATCAATTCTGTAAGTATTTGTCATTGTCTATTCATTAGGCTTCACTTTTTGATTCAGAGATATTTAAAACTGACGCTCAACGAACCCGATCCTTTTGTAGATCGCATGTACGAACTTGTGTCTCCTACTTATAGCTCTTTAGTCTTTGTTCTTTCGTAAATGTATTGCTCATGCTCTTCAGCCACAAGCTTCTACAACAATGTTTGCGGTATTATCACCACACTTCTTTCTAAACTAGCGGAATTCAGGTGCTCCATCCAGTATCTTTTTTTATTATCTATCAATAATATTCTTCTCTCGTTCCATCAGGACGATTCCTGCGGCAACGGTTGGGTCTGCCAACACCGGTGGCGCCAGATCTATGCGATGGTAGCGTTCAGGAACGCGGCTGGCAACACCGACCTCAACGACTGGTGGGACAATGGCTCCAACCAGATTGCCTTCTGCAGGGGAGGCAACGCTTTCATCGCGATCAATAATGACTATTGGGATCTTAACCAGACTTTGCAGGTTTGAGATGACGACTCTTTGATTCTTAATTTATTGCGGTCTGCTGAGACCTGGATGGATGGAGGGATGCTGGTGGATGCTTTTTCAGAATGTGACTGATATTAATACTTCTTATTTTAGGTAATTCAGCAGCAATCAAATCCTTTAAAAAAAATTGGAATTCTCGTAGCATAAGTAGGACGTTTAAAGTAGAGTCGGTCTAGTGATGGATGCGCGCAGAAAATGAACCGATACCCAGTAGCGCTGCTTTGGAGGAGCCTTGATTGGAAGTCTTTTGGCCGAAATAATCTGCTGATAGATTTACAGAAGTCTGAGGAGTTTTAAACTCTGTGCAAGTTATTATAGGTGTTTGGAGTTCTGAGGATGAAGTACTGCATCCTGCTGACTTATATTATTAGTTCAATAATACTTCTACAATCTTTAAAAACATTCTCCTGGTAGATCGGTGTTGTATAACAACTATTTTTTACATGAAGGTACATTACAAAATCTCTTTCCAGACCTGCTTACCCGCGGGCAGATACTGCGACGTGATCTCAGGCAACAAGGAGGGCTCGTCATGCCGGGGCAAGACGGTGACCGTGGGCAATGACGGCCGCGCGCATATCTCTGTCGGGGCGAATGACTACGACATGATGCTGGCCATACATGTGGGCCCTGAGGTGAACCTGCTTCAATTTACTCTCAAACTCGTTCTGTTTTTGTTATGAAATAGCTGCCGTGCCTTACGAGGAAAATATATGTATAGTTAAGTAAACCTACAACGTGTAACAGAATAAACGCAATACCTCTTAAGGGTTCATTGAACTCATCATTATGAACAACTTTCACTATGGGACCAACTATGAAATCGTTAAAAAAAAAGACTCCCCCGTACATTTCTGCGCATAACTCGACAACATGTACTGAACAGCTGATTTCTTTTTCGCGATTTCGGGGTTGGTCCCATAGTAAAAGTGGTTCATAATGATGAGTACAATGACCCCTTAAGAGGTATTGCGTTTTTTCGGTTACACGTTGTAGAAAGTATGTTATAATATTATGACTGCGTCATGCGGTTGTGAATTTTATGATATCAAAGTGTTTTTTTAATAATTAATTGTAGTTTTTTGTTTTTTTTTTTATTTGTAAAATTAAAAATCCAAAACCCATTTTTCATGATTTTAGAGTAGAGTTGTAGTTTTTTATAGAAACCTCATTTAGTTAATAATTAATTGTTTAATTTTTATTTCAAGACACGTCTTATTTGTTTCAGAGTCGGCTATAAATGGTGCAATTGGAACAAGAGTGAAGCTCTCTTTGTATGTATAATAGGTTTCCATTGGTATAATGCTGTACAAAGACTATAAATAAAAAAAAATACATAACTTATAAAACATTTTAATTTTCGCCTTCACTGTTCAGCTGTTAAGGGTGTCAAAAGGTAAACAAACAAACACATACACAAAGTTACTTTGCATATACATAAATTTATAATCATCCCGACCCAATTTCGATCAAGTTAACTCAACGGAGATTTACCAAGTACGCAGCAGATGTCATCGAGCACAAATGTGTGCGAAAACACAGGTGCACCCTCTGTTCCTATAGTCGGGGAGAAATCAGCTAGTCTAATCTGTAAAGAACTATTTCGATATCGAGCTTCACCTGAGTGCCAAAACTCACAAAGTGAACTTTATTGCACACAACTTAAAGGTCTTAATTTGATACTCACCTCGGATACCGCTGTCGAGATACGAAAATGTTCTTACAGAATAGCACTACAGGCGTAGGACCAACGGCTTTACGTGCTTTCCGAGGCTACTGACTGACTGAGAAATTCGTAATGATAAATCCAAAAATATTATATGCTCAATCTGGGAATTGAACACCACACTCGTCAGTTGCGCTTTTAACCACGAGGCCTACGGGAATTGTAAATAACTACTTGTACTATTAATGCGAAAGTAAGTTTGTTTGTTGGCTGCGCTTTCACGTCTAAATGTCTGTACCGATTTTGATAAATATTGATACAGAGATAGATGGGACTTTGGAGGTCACGGTTATAGGCTACTTTTCTTTTGTAAAAAATCTACATAAATTAACGCGAGCGAAGCTGCTGGAAAAAGCTAATTCAAAATGGTTATAAGCACGGATACGGTGCAGGCCACGAACGCAGCAAAACGGTAAGGTGTAGCCTGCGAAGCTGCAATTTCTCCAGTAGTCTGCGAAGCTGCAATTTCTCCAGTAGTCTGCGAAGCTGCAATTTCTCCAGTAGTCTTCGAAGCTGCAATTTCTCCAGTAGTCTGCGAAGCTGCAAATTCTCCAGTAGTCTTCGAAGCTGCAAATTCTCCAGTAGTCTGCAATTTAACAGCCTGTTGCTTGTAAGTAAGCATAATGTACGTAGACAATGTCACATATTGTTCAGCATATCATAGAGTATTAGCACATGTGGCCGAAGTTATGATCATAACATATTTACATCTATATCTATACTAATATATAAAGCTGAAGAGTTTGTTTGTTTGTTTGTTTGCTTGAACGCGCTAATCTCAGGAACTACTGGTCCGATTTGAAAAATTCTGTCAGTGTTAGATAGCCCATTTAACGAGGAAGGCTATAGGCTCTAGCTATATCATCACGCTACGACCAATAGGAGCGGAGCAGTAATGAAAATTGTGACGCAGACGAAGTTGCGCGGGTCAGCTAGTCTATTATAGATATACGAAGGATTCGATATGGTCGAATCGTGTTATTTGTTCACAAGAGTATGATGTAATGAAGTACCGCGTTCGGTGGCTTGGCTGTAACATAATTATGTATATTTATATATTATGTAGATATTATATTGTATTATGTGATGATAAAACGTCCTCTGCGACTGGTATACTCGACTGTCGAATATGAAGATATGGTTGAGATTAAGAAAGCGAAAGGATGAAAATTAATGTAGTGTTACGTCAGTCTGTTCGCCGGTGTATACTCGATATTTTTTCGATGCCGCATTGAAGTTGCGCTGTCTTGAGCGTGATTCTTCTTACATGGAAACGAAAACGTCGAGTAGCCGCGGCGTTAGCGTTGCGTTTGCGCAGCGTAAAAGTTAGAGGATTTTTTATGCTATTAAATGCGAAAACTATCCTTTTAAATGATTGATCAGTGATTAGAGCGAAGTCTTGTCTAAAAACTTCAAATCAGAAAAAAAAAACGCTAGCATTGAATCTCATACATAATACGATGTGATTATTTAACAAATAAACCTGTAGTAGGTACTACTAGCGACTACCGTATACCTTACCTATAGGTACCAGATTCCTTCAGGTAACACTCATAAATCAGGGGAAACCATTCATATAGAAACAATAACACCACACAGCGCGCAGCGTAAAAAAAAACGCTTCTAAAATAATACTCTACATGAAACCACCAGTCACTCCAGTCAGGTATAACCGCATCGCAATGAAAACAAAATTATGTTCGAACACACGAAACAGAGCAACCTGCGTGACTGGTCTGCTAAAGAGTTGCCCGACGCCCGCGTCGCGCCGGCCGGCGGCCGCGCCCCCATTCGACGCGATGGCGCTACGCTCGCAACTCCTGCGCAACTGTGAGTATTAACACGATTAAATACTTTTAAAATAATTAACTTTTCCCCCTTTATTTGTTTCTTTTTTAGGTCAAAGTGTCTGTCCGTTAGTGTTAATTTAGTAAAAAGTTCCAAAAATATCAACAAAAGATTTTTTTTGTCACCGACCTTGTGGCGTCTTTTTTTGGAGTTAAGGATTACGGGTTTTTGATAGACAAATTACTTGTCTTTCGAGTTTTAAGATGCAAGTATTGGTCTTAAAAATGTTGTCTTCAAATATTAATGTTAATTACAAAACGAAAGGTCTTCGTAATGAGCGCTCGCGTGCGAATTTAATTAGTGTTTCGAAGCATTGAATATTTAGAGCCGATAAAATTGTTTTATAAAAAGCTTATGACTGAAACAGACTGTTTGTTCATTCGACACTGAGGACCGATGTTTTTTCAATAATGAATGTTTTTGTACTTTTGTCTGTGTCCTATAAGCTAACAACATCTGTGTTTGTCAGTACTTCATAATACCCTGTTTATCTAGGCAGACCTTGTACAAAGAAATTGCATTATAATTGGTTGAGCTGTATGAAATACAGATAACAGTTATTTGCTTGTTTGCTCTTGTATAAGTGTGACATTATACATATGACAATGTTAGATACTACATTTATGCCTGAGTGATGAGCACGATATGATTATTGGATAAGTGCGTTGCATGCGTGTCCTAGAGTCAAGAGTAGATTCCCTACTTATTGCTCTATAATCATACCATTAGCTGATAGATTCCCTGATGAATGTGTCATTGTAACTTGACGACCATGGGAGACTAGGTAGAGACAGTTACAGTTGCCTTTACCTAGAAAAGTACGTTCGTTTACCATTATCAACGACTGCTACAACAATCACATCAGCGTTTGGGGGATTTTCTTTATGTGACTGACGAAAAACTGATGTTCTAAAGGTGCTGGCTCTCAGCCTAATTTGAATAACAGACTTCTAAATTTTGACTCCATCAAAATTCTTGCTCTAGCTCTACTTAAACTATGGCCCATAGTAACCACCCTACATTCCGCAGGTATCAATGGCACCCAGTCTCGTCAGTTGCACGAGCTCCATAAGGAACGCGCAGGAGTAGCGAACCTGCGGGATGTGCTGGAAGACCGGTTGAGAGACATCAAGCGGGCCAAGACTTGGAAACATGAGAGGATCCTTACTTCCCCGCAAGATACTAAGGTAAGGATATATTTTTTTTATCTGCCATCAGTCTTCATGACTATATCAGATGTGTTCAAGGGTCAATGTCTTGTAGAGTGTTTCCTCCAAGGATAATAAAAGTGCGAATTCTGTTCTGAGCTTTGCGAAATACGAGATCTAATAGTATCGATCTTTCGGAAGATCCGAATTCTGGGAGAAGTTCATGTTCAATCTGCCTTGGCTTTTTAACGACTGTCAAATGACAAATGACACCCGGGACTAACGGCTGAACGTGCTGCCCAAGACACGGAGGAATATGGCTATGTAATGGATGGCCACCCATCCACATACCAACCTTGAAATCGTTGCTTAACCTTGAAAATTGGCCTATACGGCTGTTTTATTTAGTCACGAGCTTCTCCAGAGAGAAAATACTCGTTTTGGCGACAAAACCGTAAAATACTTCTGTTGACTTCAATAATAGAGATAAAAAATTCCAAACACGATTGTTTGAATACATTTGGCTAGCACACCGTATGCTAATTTAATTAGATGTCGATTCTCCGCTCTCCCAGTGTCGAACACTTGACTGTGGTTGTGTATGTAGAGACAAAATATGTGTGAAAAATGTTTTGAAACATTCGCAACGAATAGATTTTCGCGCTCTCTACATACGCCAGCGACCTTGAGGGAACAAAACGCGCACTCATTTAACACCCGCGCGACCCCTAAATTCAGTAGTTTTTTGTAATTTCCTAATTATGCTAAGGCATAAAAAAATAACCGTATATTTAAATGTAGATACTTAAGTTGTCTTTGAGATAGTATAAATTCCATTAAAATACGCCCGGCGGTTCTGGGGGGCTACTCTCTACCCAAGTAGCACACTAGGCTGCTTATTAGCCGAATAACCGATTTCCATCATGCTTAAAGCTGAATAAAAAAGCTGCATAAGGGTTGTATAGGGCCTTATACAGCTCTTATAACTCTTAAATGGGCACAAATTATTCAGCCTTAAGTTCACGTAGCTGCTTAGGAGCTGTGTAGCAGCATTTTAACAGTGTTATAAAGGGTAACGACAGTACTATGCGCTGAATATCGACTGACTTTGAGATCACAAGTTACTCTTTATTCAGTAAATATGTCACATCTACGCTCTAATAGATGTTTTAAACCGGGAAAGACTGCTTGCGCCCAGTGTAAAAGTGAACATATTTGGTGTAGCAAACATATAGAAGCAAATATAACACTAGCTGCCAATTGAACACTTGTTTTGTGGAGTGAATTATACGTGGATAATATTCATATTCCGTGGTAAGTACATTGTTTTACATATTAATAAAAGAAAAATGATTGGGAATGTAATTTCACTGACATTATACATATATATTGTCTAAAAAAATTTTAGTGCGCCACGAAAATATTCTGTTTTTAATTAGTTTTGTGATATAAATAAGCCGTGATGAAAACTTGAATAAAAAATTTTTAGTGCTTTGAAAAGAATTATAAGATAAAAAGTTATTATTATGTTATCAGGAAGTAAAAACTAATGCAATACATTTCTAATTCATATACAAAACATCATAAAAGTTGAAAAATGAATCAGTATATTTATAGGTTATACAATACAATGTTAAACAGCGACGTGAATAGTTAAAACTCTTATATGCTGCAAAAGGCTGTGTTATAGTTCACTAGTGTACTGTTAATCAGCAAAAAACTGAATAAAATTACACATGTGAACTGTATGCAAGCTATAAGCTGTTTTCTTTACTTTTAATGGTCCACAAGCTCTATCGTTAGCCATAATGTGAACAATTAAACAGTTGTTATGCAGACTCTTTAGGGATCCGTAGTATTATATCTTAAACCACCGCATGGATAACTTCTAGTTCAAAATTGCCAAAGTGATATTATTTAACACACCGTTTTACGCGCGCGCAAAACTTTCAAATTGGGTAGAAAGATATTAATATATAAATAGATATATTATTTTTCTATTGTAAAATAAATTGTACTGCAACATAAACATAAATGCAATATTTCATCCTCAACATATTTTAATTTCCTAGTTTTTACATACTCTAAGAAGGCTGTTACTCAAAACGTGACCTCACGCTTAATTTTCGTTTAGTAAAACGATAACTGGCCTTGCGTTTGATTGTAATTGAATTTAGAACTTGGACGCTCATTTCTGACTTTTGTATTGTATTTATGAAATTGGCCTTTAGAGACATTTGATCCTCATAATGTATCGGATTCGGATCGACCACTGCGCAGTCCACGCGCGCGCGGCTCTCGTTTATAAAACTGTGTTGTCACCTAGCCTATTGTGCCTAAATGCGGCCATTTCTTTCTGTCGTTCGCGCGCTAGAAGCGTCATTCACATATGAGTATAATATATGTGTATACATATATTTATATGTACGGTATATTTCATTTATGTTTTTTTTTTCAGACGAACACCAACTCCGTATCCAGAAATATAACAAATACGTCCATCAATAATACGCCTGATACTGGAGAAGTAATTTTACAAGTTTGTGGAGACCAGAATATGCTTTCGGACAAAATTGATATGATGGTTAATATGATTCATAATCAAAATAAAATTATAGAAAACATGGTGAACAAAATCTGCATAATGTCTGTTCAGTTAGAAGACATATCAGAAAAACTGAACCAGCCAAGAAACGAACAACCTGTACAAGTCACTTTATTGAAAGATGTCTGATCTAGACTATGTTATGATCAAGTAGGCTTCAGATTTCGTTGTTTTGTTAGATTTTTATTAACAGTACTTTTGTTTTATGTTCACGTTTCAAATACTTTGTTAATAAGTGATTTATTGTTATGCAGGTTTTATTAGTTGCATGAAAGTGTAGGTAAAAGATATGATACAATAGTGTTACCAAAGATTTTGTTAAGTTTGTTGTTGTTACCTTTTACTTTTCTGTGACAGATGATACCTACATTGATAGAGTACCAAATGATGTGAGCTAAATGAATCAATAAATATGTATAAGTTCAATCATTTATTTTGTTTTATTTACAAAGTATGTAATAATGCAATAAAATAATGGTATTCTTTATGTTTAATACATACTAATTTGCATTTTATTTCCCGAAGATCTAAAATGACGGCAGCGTTAGCACATTCATCCGAACTTGTAGCTTTGTATATACCAGTCAAATTTTGTCTGGAGCTACATCCCAACTATTCAATATTTTAATCCCAGAATTGGCTATTCTGTTGTGCCAGTATTCGCCACCTTCGATTTGTTTTATCTTGACATTTCGAGGAGTTGCTAAAATTGTCCTTGAATCAGTTGGTAATATTTGCGGAAGCAAGTCATTGAGCAACATGGTTAATAGCCTTTTCTACAGCCCACGTTCTAATTTTTTCCCTTAACAGTGAGTGCTTTACATCATCACTATAGTTGCCGTCGTCATCATCTTCAGAACTCGATATTTTTCTGAGTTATGATTGCCGGTGTTTAGAATTAAACAATTAATATTATCACCGAGGTTACTGGAAGAAGAACTTGGACACACATAATTTGTTGAATGTGCAACATCTTCTGAGCTATTGCGACTAATATTTTGTACGGAACCATACTGTTTCAAACTATGTGTCACCCTTTGCGTTACTTCTCGACTTGAAGCTTTCATTTCTTCTTTCTTCATAATTCTTTGGTACTCTATCGATAATTTTCGTCTAATGCCTAGCTTTAATTTTCCACGAATTAGTCGAATTCATATTTATAAAGCAACAAAAAATACGTCAGTATAATCGCCATCATCAACTAGTTACACTGACTGATTACAGTACCACATGTTACTTTTATTCAGATAAAGTCTGATTAATGGTACTTATGTGAACCACTATAAAGTAGAAGCCGTTAATTTGATACACTAGTGAGTCTCTAAGCAGCTGCGAGGCATCTAGTGAATGTGTAAACAGCCGCTATGCAGACAATATCAATAGCAGTATAGAGGCTGATTAGCGGTAGAGATATTCAGCAATAAGCTATAATGTGGGCCACAAATCATTCATTATACAGCTATTAACGTCATAATCGTTCACACGTGCCCCTTTAATAAGTCAGTGTAATAGGAGTTCACAAATACCTTCTTATACAGCATCTGGCGTAATTACATCCACTAAATAGCCCTTAATACGGTTAAGGCATTAGAAAAGGTTAAAAGCTGAATAGAGTCGTTGAAAATATACTTTTATAGCACCCTTAGCATCTTAATGGTAGTTTTGTCGGTCTTAATCAGCCTTAATGCAGCTCTTAACCAGCCTGAGCTGTTTAAATATCACTGATAGCTACTATGCAGCTGTAGGATCACCAGTGTACTCTTAAAAGAGTCTTAATACGCATAGAGTTTCAAATATGTCTAAAAGTGAGTAGTTATACAGCTATCTGTGCTACTTGGGTAACGAAATCCGTAGTTTCGGGCTTAGTTGCGGGCAGGCATTTTCTACTTCGTATCACCTAACCACTGAGAACTAATGATAACACGATTTGACAGTTACTGTGAAATCGTGTTGTCATTCATTCTCAGTTCGGGTTCGGGACTAATCGTAAGTATGTAGGTGATACGGAGTAGAATATGACCGCCCGCAGTTCGATTGTCGTTTTAATGTCCGTGTTAGACATAACTTTACAAATTAATTACACTATGTTGGACGATCAAAACTAAAAATTTTCATATATCAAATTATTAAGAAAATAGTATATTTCAACAAAGAAAAATACGACTATCCGTTTAGACGTGATTCTCATTTTAAAATCAGATGCTCTCAGATATCTCCGCCTTAAGACCAATATTGACTAGCCTGCTCAGGTTCAGAACCTCACGATAAGTCCTTTGTCGACCAAATCGCTAGCTAGAAAGTAGACTAGACAATGAAGTGTTATTTCACTATTGTAAGAACTTATATTTAATAGTTCTTGGAATAGTGGAAAGCCAGCCAATGGATCGATAAAGTGAGTGGAAGACAATACATATGGCTAGAAAGGTACCTATATCAATTATGTCGTTGATGTGTATGATACAAGGAAGAAGGCTGAGAAAACTTACTGCCTTGATCCCAAAAAAAACGGCCAAGTGCGAGCCGGACTCGCCCACCGAGGGCTCCGTATAAATTTGTAGCTACAAATTACTTTAAAGAAATACTACATTTTTTATGATTTAATAACATATATATAGTTTTCAGACTTTTCCCTATACTTGTAGTATAAGACGGTATTACTTGCCAAATTTCATAGTCAACGGGAAATACCCTATACATTTTGATTCCCTTGAGAGAGTCGAAACATACGTTTTCGCGGCATAAACGACCGTATCTTCTTTTACGTTAGCTTAGAAGTTTGATTTTTTCACAGCTGCAAATGGCCATTACACCTGAGTTGGTTTTAATTTCAACTCGATACCTCCGCGCGTTCCCGAGCTAAATGGTTTTGACAGACAGACGGACGGATAACAAAGTGATCCTATAAGGGTTCCGTTTTTGCCTTTTGAGGTACGGATCCCTAAAAACGGAATAAAAGCGAAGGAGGGACGTGAATGAATAAATAAATTTGCCAACGGTCCGTTTTTCTACCAAATTATTCAGGAGCAATTTAAAATTTACATAAACTCTAATAAAGTTCAGGGAAAACATGTGGGCATGGTTATTTTTGCACACGCAGGCAGCGCAGCGATTGTGAAATAAACAGATTCACTTATCGCGTCCTCTCGGTCGGAATGTGTGTACATTCGTGTACCTACACAGTATACCTAGGTATATAGACATCGTGCGATGAAGTTTATGGTGTGCAAGTAGTGTTTTGGCGAACCGATTGCGGCCAGACATGTAAACATTCATTTTCTTTATTTTCACACGACCGCGCCGTTCAGGAGCTATACTAATAACAAAAACCTTCGTATGAAACTTGTACTGACTGCGTAATAAAAAACTGTGATGTCTAGTGTCTGTAATAGGCGCCAGAACAAATTGCAATAAAGTACCTTTCTCTAGTATCCCTTCTTAGATACCCGAACAATAAGTTATGAACCCTTTTTAGGGTTCCGAAAAAAAGGAACCCTTATAGGATCACTCGGGTGTCTGTCTGTCTGTTCGTCTGTCACAGCCCGTTTCCTCCGGATCCACTAGACCAATTCTGTTGAAATTTGGTACACATATGGACTTCTATGACCCAAACACGGACGCGTTACGTAAACTATAAATTTTTTTTAGTATGGATGTCACTTTTGGGGGTCAAACTAAAAAAAAAAAAAAAACTTTTTGAACAATATTGTGTGACATATCGAATGAAAGGACTTACTGTGAGAGTTTTAATAATTTTTTTATTCATAATTTTAAAATAAATGGTTTTGAAGTTATTCAAGAAATTAGACGAAAAATGACCGTTCCCCCCCCCCTTATCTTCGAAACTACTGAGCCTAAAATTTTGAAAAAAATGGAGATAATAAATCTTTACCTAAAGATTACAGGAAAACCTATTAGAAGTCTGTAGTGTTAAAATAACATGTTAAAAAAATAAAATTCGTTCGGAACCCTTTGCACGCGAGTCCGACTCGCACTTGGCCAGTTTTTTTCAATACTAGAGAACGTAAAGGATCACGATAGAAGTCAATTCAGGACAACTTTATGTCTTTATTTCTGTTTTTGATATGAAAGTCAATAAATGTATGCGGGTCAGTGACCATTATTGCGCATTTATCTGGCGCCAACCATAGTAATAGTTTAGAAGTCTATAGCTGGGTACATCATCAAAGTTTTAACTCGGTCGACTCGTAAAGGGGAAGGATTTTCAAGGAACAAGGGGCCAAAGATCTCCATGCCACGACCTCTCACTTTTTAACGGATGATGGGGATCTGGGTTCAGGGGCCAATAAAGATTCGAATCTATTATAGACAAATTACGTACGAAAATAAGTCCCCTCTGTCTCTTGCGAATTATTCTTGTTTATGAACCGCGGACTCTTCGACTTAGTTAGTTGGTGTTAATTTATGAAGTCTAAATCTCCGCTTATGCAGTCGGCTCTTGAAGCCTGGCTACTTTCTCATTAAGAAAGTAGTGTCTTCTTTCCACCAGTAGGTAAGTATACATATACTCCACTTATTTTGTCATTTGCCTTTCATTTACTGACTTAATATTTTCAGGTCAGAGTTCAAGGCGTCGAAGGCGAGTTCCTGAATTTCTGCGCCAACAACTACTTAGGACTTTCAGTAAGTATGTCTTGTACCTAGGTACTTAATGCTTTTATTTTCTACTGCAAATATTTCGCTGTGGCTGGTCTATGTTAACCAACTTGTTATGATTGTAATAATTTGTTTCGTTTTCAACCCAGAACCATCCGGAAGTGGTAGAAGCTGCTAGGGAGGGCTTGAAGAAATACGGAGCAGGACTCAGTTCTGTCCGGTTCATTTGCGGCACACAAACAATACACAAGGTAAGAATCGTCTTAAAATTACATAAGTATTAACTTGTTACTTAAAGCAGTGCCAATTCTGAGCATTAAATCAATCCCTATAGGACGGAGGACCCCTCGGTTCTAGAGGTATAAGCATTGGTCTCGTAACAGCCAATTATAGCGGAACATATCTACAGGCAGTTACTTATATTCTGTTTTTGTAAAAGGTTCATTAAAGAATGAAGATTTTCACTGTTTTCATTCGGTGTGGTCGCGTTTATTACCTACCTAAAAAAAAACTCTATATCAAATTTAAAGTTGGTATCCTTGTCCTTGTCTTCATTTTGCAATTTGCATGCGATTAAAACTCGTCTCGTTTTGAGTTTAACGAGGTTGCTTGAAGAACCTTGCAATATTCGTCACAAAAAAACCTTCCAAGTATTTTGTTAAAAAATAAAAACCTGTGACCTCTTATTTAAATCGTATTAGATTTATACTAATTTGAAGTCCTAATGAAATTCATACATTTACATGGTAGCGATAAAACAATTGTTGTGGCGACGCTTGGGGGGCCTATGTCCAGCAGTGGACGTCTTTCGGCTGAAATGATGATGACAAAAACAACTAAATTTAAAAAAAAATATCATTTATTTCAATCCATTCAGATCATAATTAAAATTTTAAACCAATTAGATGAAAATAATAATTAATCAAATAATATAATAAATAAAATTTAAAATTGATTGATTGGTTGCTTTGATTTTTGACTGATTGTTTTTTTTTGTTTATTGATTTGATTGAATCATGTACGTATTTCGCGCAGGCAAGGGCAGAGGCGGTGGAAGTATTTGAAAAAAAAAATCGAAATACTGCCACTTACTTTAAAAATATGTTCTTATATAGGAACTAGAAAACCGTCTGGCCAAGTTCCATGATCGTGAGGATGCTATCCTCTACGGGTCCTGTTTCGACGCCAACGCAGGTCTCTTCGAGTCCATGCTGACGCCCGAAGACGCCGTGTTCTCTGACTCCCTCAACCATGCGTCCATTATTGATGGCATCAGACTGTGCAAGGCGCAGAAGTTCCGGTATCCTCATAGGGATCTGAATGGTAAGTTCCTGCAAATTAAGTGAATTTTTTAAAACATCGGTGACAAATCTCTCTATGTGCTTCAAAATAAATATAAACTATTCCTTCTTAGCATGAAAATATTAGGTAAAAGGTATATAGGTAATGAAAATGCAAGATCGAAAATTTTAACACATTTTGCAGTGCACCAAGTGGTCAATATTCCGACAGTGAATTTTTCTTAGGAAAAACTGCTAACTGCCAATATAATATAGGTACATTTGCTATTTCGACAGTCTTTCTAAATACATACACGCAACCTTACGCTATAGGCCTTGCAAATTGAAGTTCCTACTCCAAATACTGTAATCGCCACATACTTTCCAACTACTGCAACTCCTGAAAGTCAGAAACAAAAGTGGCGACCATGAAAAAAGCATCCTGAAATCTCCCTTCAAACCTTGTACTTAGCAAAAAATTAAACAACCATTTGAAAATCCTTCCTAATGCCTCATTTTCTTGATACAGAACTAGAGCACCTCCTAGCGCACAGCGAGGCTCGGATCAAGCTGATCGTGACTGACGGCGTGTTCTCCATGGACGGCACCGTGGCCCCCATCAAGGGGCTGCGGGATTTAGCTGATAAGTACCGCACCCTACTGGCTGTGGATGACAGCCATGCGACCGGCTTCTTTGGGGAGACTGGCCGGTGAGTTTGTTGCTGTATTTAGTAATGGTAGCTCAGGCTTATAAAATCTCGCTAGCTCTAACTCTCGGTTTCTGAGTTGAGTATTTGATGTTCGAGATTGACAAGCTCTCAATTTTGAGTTCTCAGTTCAGAAACAAGGGTTAGCTTTATCTCTTTTCTCATCCCTGAAGACAGTGCTATGAAATTTCTGACTCTGCATGACGGTGATAGGATGCTCCTACTACTACCACTACTACCTACTATTGTTAGATCTGCTTTTAATCGTATATTTTATTCACATACTTAATTATTTGTGAATATTAAACGACATGATGAAATAAACGATGTACCTATTCTTATCGCAGGAACTGCATAAGAATGCATCAATTCGAAGCTGCATATTGCACCAAGGTCACTGACTATCGTCACTTATTCCTTATCCTAAGTTCGAGTTCAGTTTAAAACAGTTGCTCAAAGAATATGGCACGCGTTAATGTGGAACTGGGTTCAACGATTTTCCTTATTGGCTTGAACGGGCAGAACAGACTGGTAAAATGATTTTATAGGTACCTAGTTGTAAAACATTATACTATTGTAGCCTTTGCTAATGCCCTCGTAATTTGTTGATGCTGTCTATGTCTGTACGTACATAATAATGTATAATGAATGATCGTTTATACAAAATTGCACAGTTTCTGTCCGTTTTGTAAGTAATTCAAGGTCTGTGAGACCGTGGCATTTTATATAAGGAGTTTGCTCTTGTCATTAAAATATGAATACATTTTCCTTATTGCAATCAGTAGAATTTACACGTGCGTTTATGTAAAACAACAAAATTGTAGTCAATGTTTTGTTTTGTTTTACATGAACACTTTGGTGGATCATCACTTTAAGAGCATAGATACATACTGCTATTTATCTGCTACTATCGGTCTAATAGGTACCTACCTACAAAATATAAGGAAACCTTGAGAAACTCGGCAACTCTTATTCAGGCTAAAATTTGAAGTGGATCATTCGTTCTTTATATTGGATGAGTCTGTTCCAGGCATTCTTCGTCAATTTTAATCAACATTAATGACAATTGACCACCCCAAATACAAAGCTAAAAGCATTTACAGGGTGATCCAGAAGTGTTTGGTCATATTTTTATGGGTGATGTAAGCCAGTTGATAAACATTGAGGACAAAATAGTGTTACGCGCCAGAATTAATGTTGGGGACATGGCGGCATTTGCGTGCTGCTAACGCCATCTAGTAGCAGGTAGCGGAAACAAACCAAACATTTACGTGCCTGCCATCTAGTATCGAGTAGCAGATACTGGCATACTGCTGGCGCCATCTAGTATCCAGTAGCTGACATTTACGTGCTAGAACATTCTCGATGTTTTGACGGGACCTGTGTGTGCCCGAACTTTCCAGAGGTTTCCATACAGGAGGGTTCTGGAAATGACTGTCGGTATATAAAGGGCGGACATCCGGCGACGGCAGTCAACGTGGGTAAGACGCAGGCGATAGTCATAGGAATGGCGCGCCTCCCACCCCCCCTGAAGCTGCTAGGAGCTGACGTCGAGTGGTCCCCCCGGGCGAAGTACCTGGGTGTGACCATCGACCGCCAGCTCTCGATGGGGCCGCACGTCCACCGGGTCGCCGCGCAGGCCAGGGTCGCCCGCGCACGGCTCAGACCAGTGCTCTCATCTCAGCTGCCGGTACGCGTCAAGCTGGGCGTGTACAAGACGTACATTCGCCCCATATTGACGTACGCCGCCCCCGCCTGGTTCGCCCTCATAGTGGAGGGGAACCGTGTCAAGCTCCGCGCGCAGCAACATCTTGCGCTGCGGACCATCATCGACGCCCCTTACACTGTGAGGAACGATGTCATCCAGCGGGATCTCGGGATCGAGAGCCTGGACGAGTTTGTGCGGCGCCTCGCGAAGGGCATGTTCGCGCGCGCCGACGCATCCGCTTGGTCACACATCAAGCAAATTGCGCCCTGGCGCGCGCGCCCGCCTGACGCGAAGCGCCTGCCCCGCGACCTGGTCGGGGACGTAGACGGCCCCGTCACACCGGACTGACGCCTGGGTAGGCCGCCCCCAGCTTACACGCGGCCTACTCAAACAGTGACACTCAACATACAACTCGCATCCGCGGGCGCAACCTGTGCTAGGTTAATATAGGCAGGTTTGCGTCCGTAACCTCATACAATCATTTCTCGACACTCGCTCGAACTCACGCACCGAATTTGTGCTAGGTTAATATAGGCTTATTCGGTGCAGACGCACTGGACGGTAGTACTCACACTACACGACCGTTCACACACATACATCTCGGCTCTGCAGCCCGGAAGCGTGATCGGCTCGATCTGAGATCGTGACGGGCGGGAGCCACACATTTATCTACAGGTATGTCAACAAAGTCGGCGCCCTCGTCGCTGGTCGTCTTCGCTGGGCCTCCCCCAGGTAACTGGGGGTCTCACCCGGCGGGGGCTGACCGCCGTAGGCGCCGTGAAGAGGCGACATGCGTAGCTGTCACTACTGAGTCGCGACGTACCTGTAGAAAAACACATCAGTTACTCACAGGCGTGCGTCTATTGCTATGATTTATCTGGCAGGCGCACGCCACTTTATGCTACGCCAATAGATGGCACCACAAGGACCGGTCCGCCGTTGCGGACCGCGGTGTGCCACCGCGGTCAGGGGGCTTCGCCCCGATACCGCTTGCCGCGCCCCCTAGCGGGGACGCAGCGAACTCCACGCTCGACGGCAGTCAGTATTGAATTGGCGATACAAACGATAACTTCGAGAGCGATCTTCGACTGCGAATTATAGTGTTCAGTAGTGCGATTGTGTTTTATAATTAGTGTGTTTTAAAGTGATAATTAGTGTTGTGGATTAAAGTGTCAGTTTTGGTTGTTTAATCGGCTGTTTTTATTGTAACGAACCCCAAGCTCGTAACAATTGGTGTCAGAATAGTGGATAATCATGCCGATTCTGCCAAAGGACGACACGGAGGGTATCCGTACCCGTAGTCAACGCCAGCAGGAGACGGACCAGAGGCGTTTTGGTGGTGCAACGCCGCAGACGTCGGCAGGTCAGCTACCGACCATGGAGGCCGGCCCGTCCACGGTAGCTCCGGCATCACCACCACCAGACTTTGCTGCTCTGATGATGATGCTGCAGGAGCAGGCTCGCCGACAGGAGGAACAGGCCCGCCGACAGGAGGAACAGGCCCGTCGGTTGGAAGAACAGTTGCAGCACGACAAGGCGGAGCAGGCCCGACGACAGGAGGAGCAGGCCCGACGACAGGAGGAACAGGCCCGTCGTTTGGAAGAGCAGCTCAAGCTTGACAAGGAGGAGCAGGCGCGCCGCCAGGAAGAACAGATGCTCCTCATGAAGGAACTTCACGCGTCCTTCAGGAAAGACATGAAGGAGGTGAAGGATAAGGTTGCTCAGCATGACAACCGCTTGTCAGACGCTGAAACCAGGATCAGCAAGTTTGATGACGTCATTGCTGATATGAAGAAGGAGTTGGGCAACCTTAAACTTGGAGATGGGATTGCTACTTCAGCAGCCACTACACCTTCGCCACGTGGGTTCAAAGTGCCGCCGTTCGATGGGACGTCTTCTTGGTCGGCCTACAAGATTCAGTTTGAGGCTGTCATGAGGGCGAACGGGTGGAGTAAAAATCAGGCCATGACTGCCCTCACCCTAGGCCTGCGCGACCAGGCCTTAACTGTCCTGGAAGCTCTCGGTAAGGAGGTGACTTACGAGCAGCTGCTTGAGGCGTTGGAAGCTAGGTATGGCGACGCCCATCTGGAGCACGTGTTTCGTGCGCAGTTAAGGGATCGCGTGCAACGCAGCGGTGAGAACCTGCAGCAGTGGGCCCTGGAAGTGGAGAAGCTGGTGCGAAAAGCATACCAGTCTGCACCAGCGCTCATTGAAGGGAACCTGGTGCAGGCATTCATCGACGGCATCCGCGACCTTGAGGTTAGGGCTGCAGTGAGGCTCGGGCACCACGGGACGCTTAAGGACGCCTTGGCCCATGCACTGGAGGTGGAAGCTGTGCGGCAAGATCATCGTTCCCACCGCGTCAGGGAGGTGGCAGCGGTTACAGTTCGCGATCGTGTTAAAGGATACAGCCCTAGGTGCTACGGCTGTGGTGAAAGGGGCCACCTTCGATCCAGTTGCCCTAAGCGAACTGCAGAAGGGGAAGGTAGCCGATCTCCAGAGGGCAGGGCGGCTAATAGCACCGCCCAGCAACAGCAGGGAAACGAGTAAAAGCCAGGACTGCGGGGCGGGTGCTGGCTGATGTTCAAGGAGCCCCAAGGATTTCGATCTCACAAACCCGTGACGGGAACAGCCTTATCATCAAGGGCGAGGTCAACGGGACACCATGTAAGCTGACGATAGACACTGGAGCTTCTCGCACGGTTGTCAGTTCCCAAATTATAAGTCGGCTCCTTGGGGACTCTGCATACAACCGAGAGCGTATAAATTTGGTAACAGCCACCGGTCAGCGCATACCCGTCCGAGGAGAAAGAGAGATAGAGTTGAAGCTAGGCAACAAAAGCTACCTGCATAATGTTGTTGTGGCCGATATAATGGACGATTGCATCCTGGGCTTAGACTTTATGAGGATGAATCGTTGTGAGATCGACGTTAATCAAGGAGTTATGAAATGTGGACAAGAGGAACTTTTCATGGAAGGGGCTTTACCTGGAAATGTGTACAACCTAAAGAAGATTGTTCTTCCTCCGAGATCGGAAACGATTGTACCGGTTAGTCTTCCTCGGAATCCTGGGCAAACTCATCGTTGCGTACTCGTGGAAAGGGTAGACAATGACCTTCCATGGAAAGTGGCACGAACATTGGTCAGAGCCACCGACATCTCAGGAGTACGTGTGCTGAACCTTTGTGACAAGGAGCAGGTGATAGAAAAGGGCACACTGATGGGTACCTGCGAGGAAGTGGATTGGTTGCGTCGATGCCAATATCTATCAACTGGGACCCTCAGCAAGGATGCACAAACGAGAGTGACCACACTTTTAGAAGACTGTCGCAGCGCTCTGTCTCAAAATGAAATGGTCAAGGCGAAGAGGATGTTACTTAAGTACACCGATGTTTTCTCTTCGAACGATGCTGACATTGGGAAGACTGGCTTAGTTCAACACAAAATAAACACAGGAGAAGAATTGCCTATCCGTCAACGGCCAAGGAGATTACCGGTAGCACGTGAAAAGGAAGTGGAAACCATGATCGACGGAATGGTGAAGGATGGTGTTATAGAAACTTCATCCAGTCCATGGTGTTCACCGGTAGTGCTGGTAAGGAAGAAGGACGGCAGCATGCGGTTTTGTGTTGATTATCGTCGTCTGAACGACGTTACGAAGAAAGACAGCTATCCCTTGCCAAGAATTGATGACACGCTGGACATGCTTACTGGAGTAAAGTGGTTTAGCACTCTAGATCTAAAAAGTGGCTACTGGCAAGTAGAAATTGACCCGAAAGACAAGGAGAAAACTGCATTTTCGACAGGAAAGGGTCTATGGCAATTTAAAGTTATGCCATTTGGATTGTGTAACGCTCCGGCAACGTTTGAAAGATTGATGGAACTGGTACTAACCGGGTTGATTGGTGATGCCTGCCTTGTCTACTTGGATGACATCATCATCGTAGGCCGTACGTTTGAAGAACATCTTCAAAACCTGGAACGCGTGCTCATGAAGATCCAGAGTGCCAACCTCAAGTTGAGTCCGAAAAAGTGTTCATTTTTCAAACGGCAAGTTAGCTTTTTGGGTTATGTTGTGTCGGAAGAAGGTATCCGCACGGATCCAGAGAAAATCGCCGCTGTCAAGGATTGGCCAATTCCAAAAGACAAGACGCAGGTCAGAGCATTTTTAGGTTTGTGCTCCTATTATCGGCGTTTTGTCAAGAACTTTGCAGATATAGCCAAACCCCTGCACAAGCTAACTGAGGAAAAGCGACATTTCTGTTGGGATGAAAGTTGCGACATCGCTTTCCAGGAGCTAAAGGACCGTCTGTGCAAAACACCTATTTTGGGGTATCCTGATATCAGCAAGGAATTTATAGTTGACACAGACGCAAGTGATATCGGACTTGGCGGTATGTTATCTCAGCGGAATGGCGACCAAGAGGTTGTGATTGCGTACTTCAGCAAGTCATTGTCGAAACCGGAGAGGAATTATTGTGTCACGAGACGGGAATTGCTTGCTGTGGTAAAGTCATTGCAACATTTTAGCAAATATCTACTGGGGCGGAAATTTCACCTACGAACTGACCATGCTGCGCTGAAATGGCTATTACAGTTCAAAAATCCAGAAGGACAAGTTGCGAGATGGATTGAACTACTGCAGGAATACGACTTTGTGGTAGAACATCGCAGTGGAAAATCTCATGGCAACGCTGATGCACTGTCAAGAAGATCTTGCCCTGAAGACTGCAAGCATTGTACTAGGCAAGAGGGTAAAGAAGTCATACCTGTGAGGATGCTCAAGACAGACCTCAGCAACGAGTGGAAGGAAAGCCTACAACATGCTCAGCACGAAGATTCAGACATCAAGCCGATTTTGGAGTGGATGAAGGCCAGTGCTCCTAAGCCCACGTGGAGTGATGTCTCAGCGATGAGTTCGATCACAAAAAGTTATTGGGCCCAATGGGACAGCTTAGTGATTCAGGATAGAGTACTGTGCCGTAAATGGGAAAATGCTCGAGGAGACAGCTGTCATTTGCAAATGGTTGTCCCTAAAGCTAAAGTACCGGATGTTCTACAGCTGTACCATGATGGCTGTTCAGGAGGCCATATGGGAGTGAAACGGACTCTACTGAAGATACGGGAACGGTTTTACTGGGTCCATTGTCGTGCCGATGTCGAGGACTGGTGTCGCAAATGTACAAGTTGTGCGGCTGTAAAAGGACCTCAAACTCGTAGCAGAGGTGCATTGCAATTGTACAATGTTGGTGCACCATGGGAAAGGATAGCTCTGGATGTTGCGGGACCGTTTCCGGAAAGTGAAAGTGGTAACAAGTACTTCATGGTTGTAATGGATTACTTCACTAAGTGGCCGGAAGTCTTCGCTATTCCAAATCAAGAAGCTTCAACAGTTGCAGATAAACTGGTTCATGAAGTCTTCTGTCGTTTTGGAGTACCTTTGGAAATTCACAGCGATCAAGGAAGGAATTTCGAGTCACAAATATTCCAGGAAACTTGTAGAGTGATGGGTACTCATAAAACGAGAACAACTTCTTACCACCCACAATCGGATGGAATGGTGGAACGATTCAATCAGACATTGGAGAGATTCCTGGCAAAAGTTGTGGAAAACCGGCAACGCGATTGGGACAAGCATATACAACCATTTTTGCTGTCATACCAAGTGCTGTTCACGAAAGCACATCAGTGACACCAGCTTTCGCAAACTTTGGTAGAGAATTACGGCTGCCGGCAGACCTGATCACTGGAATGCCACCTGATGCCCCACGTAGTATAACCGATTATGCGAATGACTTGCGGAACAAAATGAATGACATTTATGAGCACGTCAGAGAATCGGGCCAGCAAATGTCTAACAAGATGAAAACCCGTTATGACCGCAAAATGAACAATAAAGGGTTCGATGAAGGTTCACTAGTGTGGTTGCACAATCCAGTTCGCAGTAAAGGCAAATCTCCTAAGCTTCAAGCTAAATGGGACGGGCCGTACCGGATTGCGACAAAAATCAATGACGTGACCTACCGTATACAAAAAGGTACAAGAAGTGCTCCTAAAATCGTCCACGTGGATCGACTGGCGCGTTATTATGGGGCCGATAATGCTCGGGGCGAGCATGTCTTAGGAGGGGGCAGTGTTACGCGCCAGAATTAATGTTGGGGACATGGCGGCATTTGCGTGCTGCTAACGCCATCTAGTAGCAGGTAGCGGAAACAAACCAAACATTTACGTGCCTGCCATCTAGTATCGAGTAGCAGATACTGGCATACTGCTGGCGTCATCTAGTATCCAGTAGCTGACATTTACGTGCTAGAACATTCTCGATGTTTTGACGGGACCTGTGTGTGCCCGAACTTTCCAGAGGTTTCCATACAGGAGGGTTCTGGAAATGACTGTCGGTATATAAAGGGCGGACATCCGGCGACGGCAGTCAGTATTGAATTGGCGATACAAACGATAACTTCGAGAGCGATCTTCGACTGCGAATTATAGTGTTCAGTAGTGCGATTGTGTTTTATAATTAGTGTGTTTTAAAGTGATAATTAGTGTTGTGGATTAAAGTGTCAGTTTTGGTTGTTTAATCGGCTGTTTTTATTGTAACGAACCCCAAGCTCGTAACAATAGCAAAACAGAAAAAAATATAATTTTGACGTGATAACGTCTTATAAGTCGATGAAGACCGGCTGCATGCACGAAAATGTGTCACGTTCCGTCTGAACCGAGCGTGCAAGCGAGAGCGCGGACCAAGCGATAGAGAGGCACGATCGGCCTAAGTTCGGCTTGTTTGTTAAATTTGTTTCCTTATGACGTTATCACGTAAAATAATCGTTCGTAAACCGACTTTACAGAAAATCAATTTTATTTTTTAAAGTTCAACCACAAAAAACTACTAAAAAACTCCGATCAAATGACTTTTCAAGCAGTTTGTTACAGTTAATGGCATTTAGGGCATTTACTTTAGTTCAATCACATAATATTTGATGTCACCACCTGCATCTGACTGCTTGAAGTGTTTTTTTTTTAACTTATTTTTTGTTTTGCTATTTTTCCCTTAATGTACTATACCTACCACTAAGCTATCCGACATCACTTCTGGAACACTTTGTATAATCTCGTTTTCTTCATTCCAGGGGCACAGAGGAATACTGCGGCGTCCCCGGCGCGGCAGACATCATCTGCTCGACCCTGGGCAAGGCAGTGAGCGGGGCGGCCGGCGGGTACACTACGGGGCCCAAAGAGCTCATCACGTTGCTGAGGAACGTCTCCAGACCGTACCTGTTCTCGAATGCACCGCCGCCGCCTGTGGTCTGCTCATCGATAAAGGTAACTTCTTATAAATCCTGGCGGATGCATATTAGAAAATCAAAACTTTTCTGAGCAAATTTCAAAAGAACAATTAACGAAATAACAAAATTTAAATGACCAAATGTTTTATTTAGAAAAAATTTAGAATCCCAATGTATGTGACATCAAATGAACGACTGATCAAAATTTGCTAGATGTAATTTTAAAATATCCCCGACTCAAGACTACCCCGACTCGGATAGATTAGGTTAGAAGGCTAAGGCGGGAGCGAAGCGGAGCGGAGCTCCCGCCTTAGCCTTCGTGGTTATTTTTTTTAAACCACCCAGAACTATGGTGAGTCGCCAGTAATCCATTTTGACCTTTAAACGATTTGATCAATAGTGTAATAAATAATATAAACATTGATATTCCAGACTTTGGTCAGCTGAACTTTTGATCAAATGACCATCGTTATTTTAAAGTTTGTTGATTTGTACGTTGTTCTTTGAAATTTGCTCAGAAAAGTTTTGATTTTCTTATATGCAACCATCCTGGTTTACCTCAAACTGAAGAATAAACTAAAGTCGAAACTCGTTTACACCTGTAATGCACCCATCGAATATCGTTGTTACAGGTGACAGAGTGATTCAAGCCTGCAATGTCCTAGCCAAACTGGAAAACAACTTTACAAAGTATGTTCTTCACGTGGGAATGTAGGCTTGAATCACCTAATTGTCTCATAAAAAGATGATTCTGTGCTTCGGAAGGCACGTATAAGCCGGTGGTCCCGACCGCCAAATGGCGGTCGTCAAATAAACCATGTCAGAGACCCTTGAGGCCGTTTAGAAATTCTGACACTAGGGTGTGTGGGGTCGTTAGACCTTAATGCCCACACGATAAGAGGAAGGTGACAGAGTGTTTTTGTAAGTACTTCGTCAAGTTGACGGACAGTGAACCTGTTAACTTGAGTCAAGGCGTTAAACAGGTTCACTGTCCGCACAGCAGACTCAATAGTTAAACAATTAGCGAAGACCATATGAGGTTTATGATGGTACTCTCAACCGGTTAATATTTTTGAGGATTTACTGCCCTCCATATTGATTTTGGTGCAGATTTTCACATGGCAACGCAAAAATGCGCCGGCAAATATTTATGCAAGCTCAAGGTTCGGCGTAACTTTTCTAAATATTTTCAAATTGAGGATTTTTCGTCACAATTATTCAAAGATATTTCGATTTATTTATTGACCTATCTACAATTGTTACACTGCTTATACTAATAATACAATATGATGCGATAGACACAGCATGCATGTAAAGGTACAATTCCGTGCATCGCGAGCGATCGCGGCCGCGCGCGGCCTACGACTGTCGTCGATCGTTCGCGACAATAGTCAAACTATGAAAATGTATGGCACCGCTGCCGAGGCCCGCGACAGACGCGCGCGGCCGACGAATGTCGTGAGCCGCGCGCGGCCGTACGGGTCTTAACATGTTTTAGCGCTTAATAACATCGTGGATTTCATGGCGTAAACATGTCTAGGAACGCCGGAGAAAACTTTTCATTACAATACAAATGCTTTTGAACCAATATTTGGTAGTATCCTTCTTCATTTCTGCTTTTAAAGATAGGGTCGATTGGTACTCTATTTTCATAATATAGCAACAGCAGCTCGTCATCCTCCTCTTCTTCTTCAAGGATGTCAATTAGTACTTCGACCATGATTTTGACTTCGGTAGACACACGTCTAGAGGGAACTGACGAACAACGTCTACTAATTTCAAGACACTGCCGCGCGCGGCTCACGACATTCGTCGGCCGCGCGCGTCTGTCGCGGGCCTCGGCAGCGGTGCCATACATTTTCATAGTTTGACTATTGTCGCGAGCGATCGACGACAGTCGTAGGCCGCGCGCGGCCGCGATCGATCGCGATGCACGGAATTCTACCTTTAACATGTTCCAGCGCATAGTAACATCGTGGATTTCATGGCGCAAACATGTCTAGGATGCAGGAGAAAACTTTTCATTACAATACAAATGCTTTTGAATCAATATTTGGTAGTATCCTTCTTCATTTCTGCTTTTAAAGATAGGGTCGATTGGTACTCTATTTTCATAATATAGCAACAGCAGATCGTCATCATCCTCTTCTTCTTCAAAGATGTCAATTAGCACTTCGACCATGATTTTGACTTCGGTAGACACACGTCTAGAGGGAACTGACGAACAACATCTACTAATTTCAAGACACGGCCGCGCGCGGCTCACGACATTCGTCGGCCGCGCGCGTCTGTCGCGGGCCTCGGCAGCGGTACCATACATTTTCATAATTCGACTATTGTCGCGAGCGATCGACGACAGTCGTAGGCCGCGATCGATCGCGATGCACGGAATTGTACCTTTAGTAATGGATAAAAAAAAAACATAACACCTTCCCTCTTCTTTTTCAGTCTCTAGACCTCGTAGAACAAAGCGGCGAACTTCGCCAGCGTCTCCGGGACAATACCAGAGCCTTCCGCGAAGGCTTGAAGTCAGCCGGACTGACAGTAGCTGGAGACGAGCATCCCATCTGCCCCGTGATGGTGGGAGAGGCACCGCTAGCTGTGGAACTTGCTACCAACATGCTCAGTAAGTGTTATTGCATAGAAGTCTTCAATACTGAAGAAAGAGAAGATGAAGTTAGAACGATAGTCTCTGGTGGATGAGGACTTTTTTGTAGCCGTGCCATAATGGCTGATTAATCTTTTGACTGCTGAATGATAAAACATGTTCATTCTGCATCTGGATAGGTTAAGTCAGCCGGACTGACCGTGGCAGAAAAGCCTTCTGCTCGTTTAGTCCTCTTTTTGTCTTTTAACAAGTCTCTAGGTAGATCTCCTCCGGTAGGGTTGGGTAGAGACCCTCCAGTGCACGCCGCATTATACACCATCTAACTCTTCTGGTAGGTCGCCGTTTCAACTATGTCGCTCCTTTTGTTCTGTGCTGGAATTAAAGAAGTGCAGCTAGTCTATTCTGTAAAGAACTATTTCGATATCGAGCTTCACCTGAATGACAAAACTCACAGTGAGCTTTATTGCACACAACATAAAGGTCTTAATTTGATACTCACTTCGGGTTCCGCTGTCGAGATACGAAAATGTTGTTACAGAATAGCATTACAGACCCGATTTCCTAATTGTATTGAAAAATAAAATTTATTCTTAGTGGGTAGTACTTGGAGTACCCCTACCTTAAAGTGTAAATGACACTTATTTCTCGGCAGCAGATGGTGTATTGGAACTAAAGAAGAGCAATAAATATTTTTTCCTGATTGTATTAAAAATTAAACCTTACACATCTTTTGCTCAGAAGAAATTGAGTGTCCACAATTTCTTCTGAGCAAAAGATGTTCATTTACATTTCAACCTGCTTTTCCAGAGCGCGGCATCTACGTGGTAGCCTTTAGTTACCCCGTGGTGCCGAAGGGCGGCGCCCGCGTGCGCGTGCAACTGAGCGCGGCGCACACGCCGGACGACGTGCAGCGCGCAGTCAGCGCCTTCGGGGAGGTCGCCCGAGAGATCGGTATCGTTAAGAAGTAGACGAGTGTACGGCGATCTCGAGAATAACTGGATTTACTTAAAAAAGTTTGGCTAGGTGGTTTCAATATGTGAGTTCTAACCACTGTCATTGTGATTTATCTAAAATCAGGCTTATTTACAGACTAGCTTCTGCCGCGTGGTCCCTAGAGAACATGCTCCCGGGATAAAAAGTAGCCTATGTCCTTTCTCAGGCTCTAGACTATCTCTGTACCAAATTTCATTTAAATCGATTCAGCAGTTTTGGCTTGAAAGCGCGACAGACAGACATTTCGCCTTTATAATATTAGTAAGGAAGTAAGAATTTAATAACTGTGCGATTCTATAAACATCTAAACATCATCATCATCTCATCTCTAGAAGAGTATTCTATAGGGAACGTGCACGGCGTTGACTATGCCATCTAGTGTCGCATATTCGAAATTTTAAGGGTCAGAATACTTGACATTGACGCTTCTGTGCTGCCACCTGCGGTTCTTGCACGCTCAGTTTACGGGAACGTGCGCGAAGTAGACTGCCATCTAGCGTAGCTATTTCGAATTTTATACTTGAAATATACTTGAGTGACATTTCTGTGCTGCCACCTATAGTTTCTGCACGCTCCCTATTATATTCTCACCGTTGTGAGAATATAACTCGAAATGTCATTCCATCTTATTTGTATGGTTTGACAGCTCACTTCATCTAAACTTACATGGTGAAATGTTTACAGAATCGCATTGCTGGATTGACAGCTTACTTCGCTTAGCTTTTCACGGTGTTTTTTTTCCAGAATTGACCGGCTGATGTACCTAGCGTTAACTCCAGTAAAACGCGATATTAATAATTTTACGGTCTACTTCACATTTCATTTAGTGATCGTGACCAGTCACCTATGACGTACTACACTACCGGTCAATTCAGTTAACAACTTACCGAAAATACTTGAATTAGCTTGAAATGAACTGTCATTTCACCTCGATTGGATGAATTGACAGCTCACTTCACCTTAGTGGAAACTAAGGTGGAGTAAGATGTCAGACAAGATTTTTACAGAATAGCACTACTGGGCGAATGCTTATTTTACATGAAAGTTAGATCTTGCTGTGTCGAGCTTGTTTGATAGTGTTCTTGAGATATGCACCTTGTATCTTGTCTAGCTTAGTATATTTTATATAACATTTGTAAATATCCAAATCGATTGCTTAATGTTTGTGTATGTATGAAACAAGAGGACTGAATTAATAAATGTTTTTACTGTTATTGCATTTCAAAAATATTTTTTTCACTAGTTTTATCACCCTCTCCCTATTGCGATTCCCACGATGATCGGTTTCTATTACTGCCGTCATAAAAAGGACGTATCTACACAAAACGAAGTAACTGATTTCCGACATTAAGAAAATAGTTTAAGGTCGGAAATCGCTTACTTTGGCAGATTAGATCGACGCCTAGAACATTATTTTCATTACAAGCGAAGAAAAGATGAATGGTTTGAGTGGTAAATAAAACTAAACAGTGTAATAATAACTGATCTATTAACAATAATTTATTACAAGTAATAAAACTCACACTCGTACTGACAACATGACACACAGTGCGGTCGCGTTTATAACTACGCTCATTAAACTATCATTACAATTAAATATTTACATTACATCGTACTCAACTCTCACTCGGCGATATTGCATTGGTGTGGGTGTACTACACCCGTCGTTGACACATCTCATAAAAGACGCACACAATTAAAACTAAAACATAGAATCAACTGTCCATAAATAAAATTAAAATATCTCAAGTCCAATAAAACACGTAATATAAGTACAAATACTAAATAAAGAACAATATTGAATGAAAATTAGAATGTCACAATTGTTGGAATTTATATACAATGAGGTTGAATCAAAGAAAAACTGTTAAAAATACTGACTGAAATGAATGGCGGAGTCTAAAACGTCCGTTCCGCCCGGAGGTTCGTCGTCGAATGCGACATTTAAATCCTTATTTATATTTGGAGGGTATCCGTTCCCTATGTCTCTCGGTTACGTCGCTACATAATATATTTGTCGTGTGGACGTATTGAGATCAACACTGAGCGTTTCTCTCGGCATCCGCGGTCGGTGCTCGAGTTTGGAGGAATGATGGGGGGCGTGTCCCTCATTGTAGCACTGCGGGCTTGCCTGTAACGAAGGTTTGGATTAGTATTGGGTATTATAACGGGAGACTCGAGTACGGTTCTGAGGCGAACGGTCACAAAAAATAAAAGATTTAGTTAGTTTTCTGGACATCATCAGCTTCAGAAATATTTAGTGTAGTGAGAACTATGCACGTTACTAAGCTGACTTTCGTCTATGTCGCCTAAACCGTGAATAATTGACAGCGTAATAAATTAACTTCAGCAAACATTACGTTTGAGTTGTGACCAAAATAACATACGCTGTCACCGAAAGACCCGTCAAGAACGAAGTTAAATTTCACAAGGATAAAAAAACTTATGCAATAGGGTAGACGACTAAAAATATAATTGCTTTATTTAATCAACTAGTGGACGTCACGCGGTTTCACCCGCGTTGTTCCCGTTCCCGTGGGAATACGGGGATAATATATAGCCTATGTTACTCCCTGATAATGTAGCTATCCAATGTTGAAAGAATTTTTCAAATCGGTCCAGTAGTTTCGGAGCCTATTCAATTCAAACAAACAAACATACAAACAAACAAACAAATCTTTCCTCTTTATAATATTATATATTATAGTGTAGATAAAAAATTACAAACATAAAACGCATCGAAGATGACGTCACTATTCTGGAAAAAGTGTAACAAAATGTGTCGTCATACGAGTTTTCAGCGCACTGTATCAACTTACTGTTTAATTGAAAAAAAAAAAAAGTTTCCATTATTTTTTGTCATCTACCCTTTTGAGTGGCAAAGTCAGTTTCAGCCAGCCGAGCTGCGCTTTCGTTATTCAAATAAATCTAAACTGATATTCTGAAGAGGCAAAAATGATTTCTATAATCTTCGAAAGTGTTATCACTGTTAAAAAGCTACTAGCAACAGGATCAAAGTGTCCCGGGAAAAAGCTATAGCGAGTTCTAAATTCAAACTGTTAACGTGGTATAACGTAAGATGACATGCAACAACAACAGAGTTTCAACGCCACTGCAACTTATTAGCACCATAGACACGCACGGTGGCATGGTGCCCGCGTTAATTGCTAAACAATAATCTGTCTATGAGTAGCTTTAGCGTGTTGCCAATGATGATATATGGAACTAAAACGTGGTCGCTCACAATATGCCTCATCTGAGAAGGCTTGAGGCCACTCAAAGGGCAATGGATATGGCAATAATTGGAGTTTCCTGGCGTGATCGAATTAGGAATGAGGATATCCGTGAGAGAATCAAGGTTACCGACATAGCCCGAAGGATCGCCAAACTAAAGTGACAGTGGGCAGGGCACATTGCTTGCAGAATAGACGGTCCGCGTACCGAAAGATGCAACGTTGGAAGGCCTCCCACAAGGTGGACCGATGACCTGGTGAAGGTCGCGGGTAGCCGATGGATGCGAGACGCGCAGGGCCGGTCGTTGTGGCAACGCTTGGGGGAGGCCTATGTCCAGCAGTGGACGTCTTTCGGCTAATATGATGATGATGAGTAGGTTTTTAACTAGAATTTACCTGGCGGCAGTGTGGTCGTGCTAGTGGAGGTGGCGTTGGTGGCGGCTGGCGTGCTCGCCACGCTTGCGGTCGTCGCCACCGTCGGCGCCGCTGTACTTACAGGCTTCTGGGAAAACAGAAAGTATTGATTAGTCAAACTTGCAATAAGCCTAACTAGTCTTCCCCTAAATTGGCATTAGTAATAGGGAGTTTATTATTGTCAAACAAAAGCATTTTTTAACCAAACATATTGGGATTCTGAATTCTTTCTACTTTTGCGCTAGCTTTGTATCGTGAGTGTCGATGGACTAGAGCCAGATTCAGCTGTTATTACTTGCATATTGGGGGCCTTTTATATACCAGATGGAGGCTTTGCAATCAAAACCGAAATAATCCAAGCATAGACTGATACTTTCCAATAACTGAACTGAGGAGGTCAAAGGCAGTAAATCTATACTCTACACTAATATATAAAGCTGAAGAGTTTGTTTGTTTGCTTGAACGCGCTAATCTCAGGAACTACTGGTCCGATTTGACAATTTTTTCAGTGTTAGATAGTCCATTTATCGAGGAAGTCTATAGGCTATATATCATCACGCTAAGACCAACAGGAGCGGAGCAGACGAAGTTGCGCGGGTTAACTAGTAAGTAATAAGTGGAGTCTGGGAGTTTAAGGAGCCGATCTTCATATTCAGCCATAACTAGCGCCTAGACCAGACAAGGTCATAAACTTACAGGACATAATAATACAAATACAACAGAGCTTTCCAAACGGACTTCATAATAAACGGAAAGGCACAGACATGTTCCGATAATCCGTACGATTTACTACGTATATTAATCAGTGTTATTTACTCATTATCAGTACACATTGATTTAAATCGCGTTGCGGTTGCTTATGATAAGATACCCAAACGAGACCCATCTTCATACATTGGTGCCGACGATTTATTGAAATTTTAATTCATACCTTTTTTTTACTATTGATAGGCACGCGTTTGACCACTATCTCACCTGATGGTAAGCGACGATGTGGTCGAAGATGGAGCACGCTTGCCTAGAAGTAACCTATTCACTCTTGACTTAAAGACTCCCAGGTTGTAGCTATCAGGAAACACAGACTCCGGCAGGGAATTCCTGAACATCGATATTTAAATAACCAAACACTACTATTACTACTAAGTATAAAATAACGTTAATTTCGGAAAACGGTGTTTTTAGTTTTCATTCTTCGTTTTTCGACACCCGACTTCTGAAATTAAAGTTCTTTACTCGCTAGCGACTGTAGTTAAAAAAAAATGTACGAAAACTTTTAAAAAACAAGTTTCTAATTTATTTGTTTAGTTGTTAACTAACAAGCAAGCAAGTTGCAAGTAACTTTAGTTAACAATTAAATTGGAAACTTGTTTTTTTTTAAAGTTTTCATAATTTTATTTAACTACAGTCGCTAGCGAGTATAGATTGATAAAACTCATTGTAGACGTACGTACTAATGTGCTGGCGTCTGTACGTTTTGTAAATATTGTACTTATTAAGCTTAGTCTATATTTGATACTAGCTGACCCGCGCAACTTCGTCTACGTCACAATTTTCATTACTGCTCCGCTCCTATTGGTCTTGGGTGATGCCTTCCTCGATAAATGGGCTATCTAACACTGAAAGAATTTTTCAAATCGGACCAGTAGTTCCTGAGATTAGCGCGTTCAAGCAAGCAAACAAACAAACAAACTCTTCAGCTTTATATATTAATTATAGATATAGATTTACTCATATGAATGTAATTCCAATGAATCTGGAGGCTGACAATGGGTGCGCGGATTACAATCGAACGCGTCACACATAATTAACGTTCACATTAGTTTACTTTAAATGAGCACAGCTGACGTGGGTTATGTTGAATTGTTCTCAGTAATCAATGGTCTGTTGAAAATTAATGAAAATGTATTGGATTCTTAAACTATGATTCATGACGTATACATTTGAAATGGTATATCTATCTATACTAATACTAGCTGACTCGGCAAACGTTGTTTTGCCATACAAAAAAAATAACCCGACCACCTATTCTCATACCTACCGAATATACACATAAAATTTCATGAAAATCGGTCCAGCCGATCCGGAGGAGTTCGGTAACAAACACCGTGACACGAGATTTTTATATATTAGATTATAAAGAGGAAAGATTCGTATTTTTGTATGTTTGTAACGAATAATTCAAAAACTAAGGGACCGACTTCAAAAATTCTTTCACCATTAGAATGCTACATTATCCCTGAGTAACATAGGCTATATTTATTACTAGTAAAAATTTGGGATCCCTACGAAAATTGCAATATTAAACCCAAGCTAACAAAGTCGCGGGCGAAATGCTAGTTTTTAATAACAACTAAACTTCATTAGTTTAGGTGTATCGTCTTCATTCTGGATATTTGTATTGTATTCAATTATAAAACTTTTACCGGTTCACATAGATATCTTGGCTTTTAATGAGGCTCTCGTCAGACTAATTTGAGCCATATTACAATACTACAAGGTCTACATTCTCAATTTCAAGTGACCTGCCATCAATAAAAATTTATCAAGTCTTCAATTTCGGCATTTATTCCACTCACCTATTCACCTTTACTCTTTATTCAATGCAAATTCACTTTTAATTGAAATTCAAGGTACCAAAATGTTCCGGAAACACTTGCATTGATAACTTAAGTACTTTTATCCTTAAATTCAGAACCTAGACATTCAGACTTCACCTCCTTTATTGAATGCAAATTTTCACATATGCCATTGCAATTCAAGGTACCAAAATGTCCCAGAAATACTTACCGGATAATTTTCAAGTAATGATTTATCCCTAAATTGAGAACCTAGGTATTAAGAGTTACAGATTCACCTCCTTTATTGAATGCACAATGGCACATTTTTGCATGCCATTGAAATTCAAGGTGGCAACATGTCCCGGAAATACCTGCATATTGGCATTGTATTTAAGTACCTACTGACTGTCCTTAAATTCAGAGCAGCTAGGCATTAAGACTTACAAAATCGCCTTTATGGAATTTCAATTTTCGATTTCCATTGAAATTTTAGGTAGTAATTGTTGTTGTGTGTTTCCGGGACTTACTGGCTGTAAGTCCCGGAAACTATTACTACAATATGTTTTGTTCTTATTTCCCTTACATTAAGAACCTAAGCAGGACTTACAGATTCACGTTTATTGAATGTAAATAATTTTTAGCCTTACTTGTTGAATCTTAGTTGTTTTCTTTTAGTTCAGAACTTAGGCTTTTATTGAATGTAATTCATCTTTCATTGGCAAAGTCAAAGTCAAATGATTTATTTCAACTAGACCAATAAAGGCACTTTTGAACATCAAATTAAAATAAAATAAAATATTATAGTGACTCTAGTCGTCCGTTCGCAAAAGGTAGATTCTTATGGAGAAGAACGGACAAGAAACTCCATAGTTACTCTTTTCAAAAATAAGCTTTACAATATTTGCATACATTAATCAGTTGATTATATATGTGAGGACGATGCTCCCAAAAAAACACTTATATACTACTAATAGGTACAATAAAGAAATGCCAGCAGAGGTAAAATTAATAAGTTTGCTAGTAAGGGAACATAATACTCACATACGTACAAATTTTTGCATGGCATTCGAGGGTCCAAATAATCCCAGAAAAATCTAAGTACGCCTAAACCTTCGAGGAATACAGGCGTAACATATGTTATGGGTTTATCTTAACTTTAAACTCAAAACCTAGGTTTTAACTTATTAAGACTTACAGTGATTTCCTGTATCCTGTTCTGCAAGGCCTCGACTTTACTCGTGAGCGTTGTGTTAACTGCCCCGAGATCTGTTCGGATATCTTCGTGCCTCTTCGTGTTCGCCGAGACGTTCGCGATCGTCTCGTTCGCCTTGGCGTCGAGCTGATGTAGAAGAGTCTTCACTTCCTCGACCCCTGCTACCGCTGCTAAGGCCTGCTTGTGGGTCGAACTTATCGAACTGTCGAAACCATTGATCTGGAAGAAGAGAGTGAAAGGTTAATTTGAGTATATTATGGAAAAATAATGGTATTAAATAGCTGATTAGTCTGATTGAATACGCCACTAAAACGCCGGTTTCTGGAAAGAAATGATCGACGTGGCACGAAAAACACATGCAGGTCAAGTGAAGCCTTTGGCTGTTGAAAACATGCAATCAACGCAGCGTTTCATAAAATATTCGTCACATTAATTATGATAAAATTATTTTGCCCAATCCCGATCGTAGTCTTCGAAACCCTGATCATTTATTTGATAGGTTTTTCCTATATCTGATTAAATAAACTTGACTTTTACACAAAGGCCACGCTTGATCTTGCAAAGAAGACGCCTGATCTTGTATGGGTAGAAAAAGGAGAGCTTTGCACAGCAGTGGAACAAAATAGGTTAGGCTAGGTTATGCCAAAATAATATTTAATCTGTCTATGGTAGAATAAATATTACCTCTATATTGGTATAATAAAAGGTACAAGTAAGCATTGGCTTTTACTCGTATTTCAAGATGTTCCCATGACATTGCTATCATGCGAAGTGGTATCTTTAATTTAAACGATTTTGTTCCTTACGACAAAGTGTTATCGCTTATGAGTATGACGTGTTTTATTTGCACAGACGACAAAGGCCGAAATCCCACCTAATCCAAGTCTGAAAGAATCTAGAAAACCGCTTCTTATAATATTGTACCGACAACTAAAGATAAAGATACAGTAGGGCCGTCATTGTTGCATGCGAGATACCGATTAGATTATATTATAGTGACCTACATACCAATAAAAACATTATATAGTTTGGATGATCACAATACTTGTCTCTTTAGACATGAGATAAGAAAGACCATTTAACCTCTAATTTTTGAGATACTAAAAAAACAATATTTTTTAATGTGAATTTAAACTTAAACCTCCCATTAATAGAGTTCAAATTCGGACGCATATTTTTAACTATTGTTACCAATATATTGAAGCAGACTAACATTTTGGTTTTCCCGAAGATAATATTATTATTAAAGTACATCAAAACAAACCTAAGGTTCAAGGCTGTAAATAACGTGACACACTCATTTAGTCATCTACTACGACAGTTTTCTGGAGAGGTAATTATGAACTGATAACTATTTTAACCTCGCAACCCAAGTCGGTGTCCGTTATCAACATATCTGTCACTTTCTGCGCATGTATTTGCTTTGATCGACGCAACTACTGTTCTGGCTTTTCGTATGACAAAGAATAGGGAACTCTTTCTTCAACTGTCTACCTATTATGGTTCTTGAGATACAGATCTGATAGACAAGACGGACGGACGGACGGACGGACGGACGGACGGACGGATGGACGGACGGACGGACGGATGGACGGACAGCGGAGGCTTATTTATTTATTTATTTAAATTCAATTACTCTCTGCACTTACAGTAAATCTACCAACACGTACAGAGAGTCAACAACCTAAGTATTTGAATTGATGATTAGAAATATAATTATTACATATGAAAACATGTCAATTCAATAAAAACAACAAATAATAAAAAAATAAAAAATCAAACAAGTACAATCAAGTCAAAAATAAAAATACAATAATCAAAAATAATCTAAATAATCAAAAATAATCAAAATAATCAGAATAATCAAAATAATTAAAATAAACAAAATAATCTAAAATAATCAAATAATTAATCACTAAAAAAATCGAGGCTTAGTAATAGGGTTCCGTTGGATACCCTTCAGGGGGGCTACTCTCTAAGCCCGAAGTCCGTAGTTTCGGGCTTAGTTGCGGGCGTATTCTACTCCGTTTCACCTAACTACTGGGAACTAATGACAACACGATTTGACAGTTACTGCCAAATTGTGTTGGGACTAATCGTAAGTCCGTAGGTCCGATACGGAATAGAATACGCCCGCAACTATGCCCGAAACTACGGACTTCGTACTTAGAAAGTAGCCCCCCAGGTACGGGACCCTAAAAACTAATTAACAGTGTTTAAATACTATTCAGTTGTGTTACGTTCCATATCCGCTAAAATTTTAATAATAGCTGAGCTATTCTTGCATATACAATACAAGGGAAGAACAAAAGAGCCCAGTTTCATCATAGCCCGCCGTTTTATGTCTATAGTCAGGTCTTGGAGTGTACCGTATCGATCTTTATGCTCTGTCGCTAATAATAGAATGGAACCCTCGAAGGGCTTGCTGCAAAAGCGATCATATAGGTATGTAGAAAGTTGCTGCATTTCTCTATGATTATATTGAATCTCTGGTACTTATTCCATGTATTGGATAAGCTATTGTTTGATATTAATCTCATTTTAGTGTGCGATAATGACACAATCAAAATATAATACGGAAATGTAACCATATTGCGGTGGCGCTTCGTCATGAATAACGTATTCGCTGGTACTGGCACAATTTGATTCGACACGTCATTAAATGTTGCTAGTCCAACGAAATCATATCGAAAGCGTTTTCGACTTTGACTCTAAGAATGTCATCATTTTACCCTCTGGTAAAAGTCTCTACTTCGCCAGTCCTATAATATTTCCTATCCCGTGGGATCCTCTGACATAAATATTTTATTCTTCTACTGCCCTCTGTGCATAAATCAGCTTTCTATGTCCAAATGTTCGGGTTGGGCGTTGACGAATAAATCAGTGAGTTGGTCAGAACTTTCTTTTTATATTGGAAAAAAAAACGTTCGCGACGACCCTCAGCAACATGGGACAAGGGCAGGAAGACAAAGTATTGATATTGGACTATACCTGTGAACCAAACGTAGCGACAGTTCTCTGTAACTCCGCGAGTCTCCTCGGCGTGTCAGCTAACTTGGGCGCTGCGGACAGCTGCTCGGAGACGGCGGCCAATTCTTGGGCCGCTTGCGCCACCCGCTGCGTCAGCTCTTTGTGTTCCTGGTCTAAGGCCGCGAACTTCGCGCTCAGATCGCTTGCGTTCGCTCGCAACTCTTTGGCAGTCGTGTGACATACTTGTAGCGCGTCGTCGACGCTGTTGCTGCTTCTTGATACTGTTGAAGAAGAAAATCGTGGGTTTAATTTTAATGTCTGCTTTATTTGAACCTGTTTCTGCTCTCGTCAGGCATTTGTGTTTTGTATGTAAAGGATCCTTTTTTAAGAATGGGAAATCATCAAATGACACTTTCCGCTCTGGGCGTCGCGGAAGGTAGTGTCAGATTCAACTCTGGCAGGAAGAGGGACGCTACAACGCTACAACGCAGGGTTAGTACAAAATTAACCTGTCTTTTATTGAATTGTCTTGTCTGTCATCGTGATATTTATGCTCCAACGTAACGAATAAGTCCAAATGCACAGTTTAGAGTCTGCAATCAGTTATAAATACATATAGACAGACAGCTGATTTAGTGACGTGACGTCTCGCTAATCATTATAAAGATTAGCGAGGCATTAATCTTCGTAACCCCTTTTAGAAGAACAGAATAAAATGTTTTAAAAGAACGCAGCCATAAATCATCCAGTCAAGAATTATCTACTACTAGGCCATAAAGTTATTTTTATCAGTGCCTTGGTAACTAAGGAACAATAAAAACAATATGCCTCAGCTGTTTATAGTTTAACAGAACTGCAGACGACGGTTGACGGAAACATGTGTCTAAAGGAAGCGAGTTTCTGAATGCAGACACATGTGTGGGATTGGCAATATGCCTCGGATTGTTGTCTGTAGACTATTGCAGTAACAGGCTTGATGTGAATGTATTTAAGAACAGATAAAGGAGAGTAAATTGTAAGATATCGTATAAGTATCGTATAAATGATCACGCTGATGAAGTAATTTTTGTTTTTCTGACAAGCATGCCACTGTTATCGCTCAACCGCAACATTGATCGGTCCAATCTGCAGTTTTCACGGTGAGCCGCGAAAACTTAGGTGGAGTGAGCACGGAGTGAAGTGTCATTCCACCTTTATTGCATGGATTAAAACCTCACTAAGTTATCACATTGAGATCTTTACAGTCAAGTGGGCAACATTCAGAAAAGAGGCGAGACAATGAAGCTCGAAAATTCCCAAAGAAATGCTTTGATATTTTAATGTTGGAGAAGCAGGAAATAAACAAAAGGATGGTTTAACGGTGAGAATCAATGATAACTCGATTCAGTAAGTAGAAACATACAAGCGGATACAACTTCAGCGAAACAATCAATGTTTTTATCGGAATCCGTCCATCGACATTACGAAAATTCACACACTTCACTCAACTGAAGATTTTCTAAACATCCTTTGACATATTTTTCTAGTAGTAAAGAAACAAAGGCTGACATTACTGCCGTCATGTGTGTCGACATTACCTCGAAAAGTTGTAACATTCTGACTGTTCAAGTAGCAAAGATTTCTTATCAATCAAGAATACTTCTCAGGTAGCTTTAATTTAAGTTTATTTCGGTCCGAAAAACATGCCTTATTTATCCCCATGTTTTATTTATAGTCTGCGCCAAGTAACCTTTCGTCCTGCGCCAGACAGCAATTTTAACGAGACATAGGTACTCATTTGCAAAAATGTACCCATGGAGACTGTGCAAGGAATCATTTTGAAGCGTCATGGTATGAAAATCACAGGAAAGTCCATGCAGTGTGGGGAAGCTTAAGCATATTTTTCGGTCAACTAGTACCTACTGTTACAAGTATATGTAATGTAACAATAGCAATTGTCTGCTTTTACGCTAGTAATACTCATGACAAGTCATAGATCTAATTGCCTCCTGCCTGTGAACACTTTCCAATGGCCTTTAGCTTTATCATAACAAATTGAAAAATTATATAGCAATGACCAACACGTAATAATCCCGTGTTATGACTTCCATAGAATTACCTAGTTTCTGCCTTCACGTTTTAGCGTGTTTAAGACTAAGTTTGACCTAGCAACATCGTTTGATACGGGCGATCATAGAAATGATTGCATCCAGAAGTAAGTTTTGCAGGGCAGGTTGTAAAAGAAACACCTTTTTTGAGATAAATAACTTTGATATTAACTAAAAGAAACGTAAAACACGTTTTAAGATTGAATCACTGATATCTAGATGTTAACATGCCAGGCGTACCAGAAGGCCCTATATTAGGTACCAAACTGACCTTAATTAATTTTAAGTCGTAATTTCCTGTGCTATTAAAAACTTTTATCGTCTTTTAAGTGGTTAACATGTAAACAGGCTTTATTAATCCAACAACGTGTACCCTTTGACCAGGAAGTCGCACATCGCGGTAACTAAATAATTACTATTAGTGGACATAAAGGTATTGTTAGTTCCTTATTTGTTTGTCCTGTTAACTCGATTCAATGTCAAGGCGAGATGATTGGTGTGGCTGGCACATAGTATATTGCTATAATTTCTTGTCAGGCGATCATTACGAAATGGTCGTCATTTACGGCCATGTATGACATCGTAAACATTAATAAACGTAAATGGCACGACCTGCAATAAACTGAATGGTTCTACGCAGTCTATTTTCTACGTTAGAAGACTAATTGATTACTAAGTAGATGGGCCAAACAGTATTGTTCGTTGCAGCTGTTGCAGTTTGCATCGTCTCTTTTCTAAGTTAACAAACAGCTGTGTTTCTGAAAACTACAGAACTACCACACTCGGTGTCAGTTTGTTCCCAATTTGACATTGACACGCGCGAGGTCAATTAATTGAGAGAAGAGCATAATTAGGACACCATTTAAATATGACGTAATGAACAATGTTATCTATACTATAATAATAATATATATATATTATAAAGAGGAAAGATTTGTTTGTTTGAAATGAATAGGCTCCGAAACTATTGGACCGATTTGAAAAATTCTTTCAGCAATGGATAGCTACATTATCAGAGAGTAACATAGGCTATATTTTATCCCCGTACTCCCACGGGAACTACGCGGGTGAAACCGCGTGACGTCCATTAGTCCAATATATGTATACAGTGCATCGGGATGTTATAGTCTACTGCAGAATAAATCAATTCATTCAATCATCATTCAGTCAATACATTAATAACTTAATGAGCATTTAATTGGACCTGAAGTAGAATCCGATCCGAATCTAATCAGTACATTACATACATTCCTTTTTTAGTGATTAGTGAATTTTGTTGTGTCAAACTAAGATTAACTACATCAACTATTACATACACAGGCATTACATAGTCTGTCACTGTTACTACGTTACTATTCTGACATTATGATTTATAACGTGTTACAACGCCTCTTTAATCAAGTTGCTACCTTTTTCCCGCGACTTCGTACGCGCATATCCCGTTTTCTCCCGTTCCCGTAGGATGTCGGGAAATCCTCTCTTAATGCTCCCCTACACTCTCCAAGGAACCTAAATGCTAAATTTCAGCTTTCAACGACCAGTAGTTTCGGCTGTGCGTTGTCTGTCAGTCACCCAGTTAGTCGACTGGAGGATATTGATTACAGTCTCATTTAAAAGACATCAAATACACTACAACAACAAAAACCTTACCTACTACAAGATATACTGACAATATAATTGAAGTAAACAGTACCTCACGATATGAAAGGAAGATAATTTATTGTGAATGCAAAATAGACATCAACTGCGTAGGTGTGACTCCATTGTAAACATTAGCTATGTATGAGAATCCAAGTATAACATGCAAAGTTGTCTTTACATAACGAGATGAGTTTCCACCCACGCTCTAACGTTCACTGGCGTTATTATGACTCAGAATCACTTCAAGTTGAATTTCATTAAAATTACAATGAATAATGTAATTGTGTGAAAGATGATATTCTTACAAAGGGGGTTAATTTTGAGATCATAGCAGAAATATTCTCAGCTCACCCAGCTTCTTCTGGGTAAGCTCACTCCATCGTAGACTTTGTCTCTGTCACCTCTGACCTAGACTAGAGTCAAGAGCAAACCCATCTCAAGTAAAAAAAAATGTGAAAAAAGAAGACAGAAAAGAAAGGGGCATGAAGGTAATAAAGAAGACAGACTGCGAAGTGGGTTACTGGTAGGCAATGATAATTATGTCAATGAAAAAGCAAATCGATTTGGTCAGCGGAAGTTTTTCTTTTTGTCAAATGAAGATTTGTTTAGTTCGCTTTTGGTCAAAAAGTCGAAACAAATGAGTCTGGATATCAGGCAGAGTTTTGGCCCAAAAACATTTGATATGCTGTGATGCCAGCGACACGAAGAATTTTTTTCAGAAAATAAAGAATAAACATAAAACAAAGATGAAATACCGATAGCAAATTAATCTATTAGCGTGCCTTTCCTATATACGTGCTTACAGCCTGTTCCAGCTAACGGCCCATTACAGGGCCTGACGCAATTCGAAAGCTTATTCTAAGAAAGGTCAGACCTTCGAACTTAATTATGTTGATTGTCTATATTTCCAAGGTGAACGAATGTACTTACGGTATCAATTTTGATAATGTTTATTTGATGCTATTGACTTACCTATAATACGGGTTTACGACACTTCGAGCAGTGTAGATAATGCCTATTATCTAGGTGAAAATTAAGTCTAGGCCGTGCTGAATTTTGAAGAAGCAGACTTAATTCAGATGCATGTAAAGAGTTCATGAATACTAATTTCGTGCTTATTTCTAACTAGGTAAATTGGCAGTAAAATAACAGTTCTGAAGCCGAACCTCTGTCCATTTCAATGCGCAGTGAAGCGATCTGTCTTCTGACGTCCACAAAGAGCCAGAGGACGGTGGCAGCGGAGACAACGCAGACACAGAAGGCTAGGGCGGCAGCAAGGCGGACGAAGGGTCTGGAGCGACGGCGGCGTGAGGTCCTACGGCCCCAGGGCTCTCCTTCATCACTGGAGGCAGACAGAAGGCGACCTCCTCGGGAACCTCCTCCGCCCACAAGAGCATCCAGCTCCCGCCTCTTCCTCATCTTCTTGCCCACCCGCAGCGGCACCGCCGCATGCACCGCACTCTCCATAACGCACAACAACGCTACCGCAAACGCATCCGCACACACCCGCACCACGCACTCACTTTCACGCCACAGACGATCGCAAAATCTGAAAGGTCTGACACGTGTGATCCGCACCGCGGCGACTTGCCGAATGACCGTAAATGATACTCAGCATATGAAATTACGATTTGTTGTCTTCTTATTTCTTATACACACTGGCTGTTAAGAGTTTGTCTGATATTATCAAAGGTGCAATTTTGTGTAAATTGCAACTGCTGTTTATCTGTGTGTTTAAAAGGCGCTCACGTTTAGTTTGAACACTTTCAAGGCAGGTGCTAGTCTGAAACGGCAGTTTGCCGACAGGCTTGCAAAGCAAGTCTTGGCTTAATTTTATCGCTTTTCAGTGACGAGTCATTCATAACGACCGATAACAGCTAAATGTTTATGTTGCTAATTCATGCATAATACTCTGCGAAATACCAATTACCTACGCAAATGTTTTAGAAACTTGTACCTTGTGTTTGGAGTCAAGAGATTTAAACACATACTCCACACAGGCTTTGCCATAACCTTGAGAAGTTTTCTTTGGTTAATTTGACAAAGCTATTCACAAACAAGCTGTTCAATTGGGACAAAAAAGATTCAGATATACACAATTAATTAACAGAATGACGTAAGTGCCATGTCAGAGCAGTATTTATAGACACTATTGTTTGATTAGAAGGCGCAGAATACGTGATCACGTTGATAATGTGTTTGAACAGTTTGATCACATATTCAAGTACTTTAGCTCTATTAATTCTAAATGTACAATCACGACGGAACCTAGACGTCCATTTTCTTCTAGACTGCAAGTTTCCTCAGACATTGGCAGTCAGCCTTAGTGTCTTATTTATTGGCTTCTGGAAAAATGCATTAAGATAGCCTTCTTAGGTGGCAATGCCAATGCTACCTTGCTGGAAAATTAAATTCATCACATTGTAATAAACCGGCCAAGTGCGAGGCAGACTCTTACACGAAGGGTTCCGTAGCATAAACCAAAAAAACACGTTTCTTGAATATGAGCCCCCTTTAATTTTTAGGGTTCCGAACAAAAAACGGTACCCTTATAGGATCACTCGGGTGTCTGTCTGTCCGTCTGTCACAGCCAGTTTTCTCCGGATCCACTGGACCGATTCTGTTGAAATTTGGTACACATATGGACTTCTGTGACCCAAACACGTACGCTTTAAGTCAATTATTAATTTTTTAGTATACTTGGGGGTCAAAATAGAAAATTTAAAAAAAATCAAAGGGGTAAGCCCTTTCATCTTTTTTTACATTTTCTATTGTGAGGGTTTTAATTATATTTTTTTCATATTTTTTAAATTAATGGTTTTTAAAAACATGGAGATAATAGATCTTTATATATAGATTACAAGAAAACCTATAAGAAGTCTATAGTGTTAAAACAATATGTTAAAAAAATACCCTTTGCACGCGAGTCCAACTCGCACTTGGCCAGTTCTTTTCAACTGTCTATCTATTACGGTTCTGAGATACAGCCGGCTGACAGACAGAAAGACGGACAGAGGAGGCTTAAAAATAGGGTTCCGTTGGTTACCTTTACGGGTACGGAACCCTAAAAAACATGAGGGACTTATTAAATTTATTTATGGTTTGGCCGAAAGAAGAATATTAGTTTTTTATGCTCGATATCCACTCGAAGAAACCGGACCTAATTTAAACTTTGTACAAAGACTAGTTGACCTTGTCTTGCTTGCTGATGAATTTATCATAAAAATATTACAATTTCCAATAGTGTAAAACTTTTCGACGCATTAAACCGTGACGAAAACGGTTGAAAAACAATGATCTAGAATTCTTAAGACCTTAGCGTCTAGACTCTAGACGCAGATGTGATACGTGTGAAGTACGGTCAGCATAACAACTCGAACGTTTAAGGTCGTTTACACGTTGACATTGGACGACTGGTATCAAGTCTTGTCTTGTGCTGGCTACCTTGATCTTGGGGTCGAGTCTGTTATTGGAAATTTATTAACATAACGACAACCTAATGCAGGTTTATAAAGATTAGATTGACCGTTTTAATAGGACTACTTATTCCAAGGCAGATAAGGTTCTATTTGGATCAGGGGGCTACCCTCTAAGCCCGAAGTCCGTAGTTTCAGGCTTAGTTGCGGGCGTATTCTACTGCGTATCACCTAACCACTAAGAATTAATGACAACACGATTTGACAGTTAAGTACTGTCAAATCGTGTTGTCATTCATTTTTAGTTCGGGTTCGGGACTAATCGTAAGTCCATAGGTGATACGGAGTAGACTACGCCCGCAACTAAGCCCGAAACTAAGCGGACTTCGGGCTTAGAGAGTAGCCCCACTGAGCTATGAAATTTGTTGAAATTAAACTTACTTATTAATCTTGGGAATGTAATAAAAGATATATCTAGATATGCTAATAAATTCCCTGTTTTTAGACCGATATGCAATATGCATGATTTGGAAAACGAGAAAAAATATATTAATCTACACATAGATACTTAGGTATTGTTGATTGTATCTAATTCAGCAAAGTCAATGTTAGTTTTTCCTAAATTAGCGTTATAATCGGCTTTCCCAGTTTATTTGGGATTTCCTCAGATTATTATCAATCAATGAGGCATGTGTAAACAAGTAATTCCTTATGAACCAGTCAGAGAAATATCTTTAAAATATTAATATGTGGAGTTTTCCTGTTAAGTATTACAAATTATATGTGGAACTGATAATTGCTACCGTTCATCGCTATCGATATACTTAATTAATAAGCGATTATGATTTATCAATCAGTAGTTTTAATTCTATGTTCGATACAATATAGCTTCATTACACTACAGAACGAGAAAAAGTGGAGCAAGTTTTTTATAACCACATCATAAATTATTTAATGTTGACGACCCTAGTGAAACACTCCATTATTTCTTTTCGCATTTAAAAATAGTATCTCTAAACTATAAGTATTTTTTCGCGAAGTAACCACTGATGTCACGATAAGACAAGAGCATATAGGTGTGATAACATTATTTACGAGAACAGTACCGTGTCATTATCGACCTACGTGCCGGCCGGACGCGGTGAATGAAAGCCGAGCATGCGCAGAACTGCCCGCGACTTGCGACACCATTGTATTCGAAACAATACTCAAATATTTATATTAAACTAGCAGAAGAGAAAATCCCTGGTATCTTAATATATCTATAGGAAATCAGATGAGAAAATTAATGATAAACTTAATAATTTAGCACCAAAACACACAGACAAATAGACAGTAAAAGAACAACTGCCACACAAACTCACTGTACACAGATCAATAGCGCTCACAAATAAACACAGAATGTATAAAAGAAATACACAAAATATTCTATAAGACACTAGACGCGGGGAAATGGAAATTTTTTACAAATCCCATCGGGGTGTTGTAAACTATGTATAACGGAGAAGGGTCCAGGGCGACGGTGGGGCTAACACTGCTGGTGACGTCACCCAGGCGCGGCGACGCATGCGTACAGAAAACACCGCATCAGATATACAGATACTGGATGGTTACGAATGTTACGATAAATGTGCAGATAAAAGAAAAATAACTAATTCCGCCAACGCAAACGGAGTTGCTTGACTGATTTGTAGTGCAGAGAAAAATTTTGGGCATTCAAAAAATTACAGGATATCCGAAATTAAACTGATTTTTTGGCTTTTCGTTTAGCTGGTCGTTATGCTTCCAAATTCCTGATACTGTTGGATCTTTTGATACTTCAGGATTTCTAGTAACTTAGGCTCCTCTTCCGGCATCACTGCACGAACGTAATAATAAGTCTACGACTGCTAATGCGGACAAACGAATTTTGAAAGTTGAACTTTGTGTCAGCGCATCCCTAATCCCGTGAGACTTCTTCCTCTTCATTGTCTTCTTCCTCTACGTCGGATATTTCTACTCTTTCGTTGCACGTGGAGGGTACCAGTGCACAGCTCTACAGCGCACTGGTACCCACCGATGACACTGTCTTCTTCTTGCAAATCAGAGTGTCGAGTTTTTGGTGTTAAGCGTATTCGCTGGCCAGCTTCGATTTCAATAAACAATTACCACATAATACCTCAAGTTTCACGTTTTCACAACAATTTTACACGACAAAACATTCTAGATATCATTTTCAGGCACTATTTTACGTCCGTGTTTACTACGGTAGCGTAACTGGTGTCCTAATTTGTTCTACATTAATTACTCAAGAGGCAGTAGCCGTAAATTGAACAATATTTAATTACTTCGGTGAACCGGCCCGGAGTTGTGGAAGCCATGTCCCATTTATCGTTCGTTGTTTTTAATATCTGTCGTTTTTAGGGAACCCAACAACCGTAAAAAACGGAACCCTTATAGGATCACTCAGGCGTCTGTCTGTCTGTCTGTCCGTCTGTCACAGCCAGTTTTCTCCGGACCTACTGGACCGATTCTATTGAAATTTGGTATACATATGGACTTCTGTGACCCAAACACGAACGCTTTACGTAAATAAATAATTTTTTAGTATGGGGGTCACTTTTGGGGTCAAACTAAAAATAGAAATACATATGAAATGAAAGGGCTTATTGTGAAAGTTTTTATTCTATTTTTTTTTCATAATTAAAAAAAATAGTTTCGAAGTTTTCAAGCAATAAGACCAAAAAGACCATTCCCCGCTTTATCTCCGAAACTACTGAGATTAAAATTTTGAAAAAAAAATGCAGATTATAGTTCTATACCTATAAGTCTGTGATGTTAAATAAAAGATGTTAAAAAAATTAAATTGGTTCGGAACCCTTTGCACGCGAGTCCAACTTGCACTTGACCAGTTTTTATTGTCTCTAGATGTTTCCTGAAAGTTGGCATAATTTAGAATGATAAAAATAAATAGTTGTGGGCGAACATTGGCGCATTCTTCATAATTAACGAATGGTTAGATGATCGCAGTTCGTTCCTGTCTGTTGACGCCAGGAGACGTGTTACTGCTCTATGTCATGTCTACATTAACGGGAGTTGCCCGGAGTTGGTGACTTCGAGCCCGGATACTCTATATACTCTATATAGGGAAGCTACTTGCCAAATTTCAGCTTTCCACGATCAGCAGTTTCGACTGTACGTTGTCTGTCAGTCACTCAATCAGTCAGTAACGGAAGAATCTATATCAGATAGATATAGATCTATCTATTATACTAATATATACAGCTGAAGTTTGTTTGTTTGTTTGCTTGAACGCGCTAATCTCAGGAACTACTGGTCCGATTTGAAAAAATATTTCAGTGTTAGATAGCCCATTTATCGAGGAAGGCATCACGCTAAGACCAACAGGAGCGGAGCTGGCGAAGTTGCGCGGAACAACAGTTTTATATGTTGAGGATAAAGCTAGAGTTTGGTTGAACGCCCTAATCTCAGGAACTACTGGCTCGAATTGAAAAATTATGTTAGCGTTGGATAGCCGATTTATTGACGAAGGCTTTATAACATCACGCTAAGACCAATAGGAGTGGAGCAATAATGAAAAATGTGACGTAGACGAAGTTGCGCGGGTCAGCTATTTTCGAGAATAAACCTAAAACTAACTCCCCAAACGCAGTGTAAGGTTCACAAAGGTTTACTTCGGGTCGAAAACTGGTGAATGGACATGGTTTACGTGTGTTAGACCCGTCAAAGAATCTAGTATGTAGTATGCATATTATAATATTAGTTAAAAGTCACCGTCACGCGAACAGCGTCACTGGCATAATAAAATTAATTAGAGCGGCGCAGTGTTTAGTCTTTAGGCAACGGTCTTAGGAGAGATGTCCACAAAGAACTGATATTGGCCAAGTTGGAGCTCGAAGTACGAATTAAGACGGGACTAGTCGGTAATACAAGTATTTGAAGAAACTATTGCCGATGCCGTCACGCTGCGCCATACCAAGTGCATAAGCGACACCTGCAGCTTAGGCTGATTTTACCTATAAAAACCTTAACCAAAAGAAGTTTTGTATTCCGCTGTTTTCTTCTTCTAAACTGGACTGATCTAAAAATAATATATCAAAATTTAGAGGAAGACTATATCTATGCTTGTATTATTTTGTATTTTGTCAAAAACTTATCAAAGTCTGACAGCCGTCTGAACATGGCGGTAAAAACGGGCTGTTTTTTTTTCGGGTTTTTGGATTGTCATAATTCTTTAAGTCATTAAGTTTTGGAAAAAGGAAAATGATAGAGACACGATCTAGATTTTTTGGAAAAAAAAGAATAATTGCTCTGGCAGCATTATCCACGAAGAAAACAGCGCAATGCGTTTGTATGGAGAAAGACTTCACGCTGATCACGCCTGATGGGTTCTTGGGCTGCGTTGCCGCTCTACCAAACAGGCCCAAAGAGAAGGCGCGCCGTTGTTTCAGGTGCGCTTTACAGCAGTCTGATTCTATTAATATCTCACTATGAAAACTTTGTTGAAGTGAATACGAAGTGAGCTGTAAATCTATCAAATCAAAGAGGAATAACAGTTCACTTCACCTTAATTTTTGGAGTCCCGTACCCGAAGGGTAACCAACGGAACCGTTTAGATACTGTGGGGTATTAGTCGGTAAAGAGTCATTAAGGTTATGAGGATTTTCCCACAAAAAAAAGACCTACAATGGCCATAAGTAGTGATGGGGAAAAGGAACATTCTCACAATGAGAATATTCTCGGAATGAGAATGTTCGAGAATATTCTCGTGAGCGGAGAACATACGAGAATTTACGAGAACTTATGAGAACTTAAAACGAGTCGGTGGTCCTTCCAGTTTTAACATGAAAGAGATAACTTTGGTCATTTTTATTTTCATTGTTAGATGTAATTAACATTGTATATTTCATTGTCTATAACTAGGACAGTGGTGCCATAACTAGGAGCTATGATAAACTTAATTACTTGTTTGATTCTGGACTTTTTAAAAGGATTTATAATTAAAACTCGATGATCTATTAAACAAAAACAGCCTGAAAATGACTTCCTAGTCTTTAATGAATAATCATCATAAACCAAAGTGATTTAAATAAGAAAAATACTTTAGCAAAGATTATAGAATCTAGAAGTACTTACCCCCTATAAAGTGCTACGAATATGTGATTTTAGTAGAAACCAACCTATTTTGATTAAATCAAGAGAAATTAATATGGCGTTCCTATTTTTATTTTATTTTGACAAAATTACAAGAAAGATCTTCTGGCGTATATCATTCACATATATGGAGTGAGGCCATCGAGAAACACGGGGAGGCAGTAATGGTCTATCTAGACATCTCGAAGGCCTTCGACAGGGTCTGGCACGATAGCATTATTGGCAAGCTTCCTTCCTTTTGTCTGCCCGCCGGATTGTGTGATTGCATTTCAGATTTCCTGTGGGTTCGGTCTATCCAAGTGGCCATTGATGGCTGCTCGTCCGGACTGCTGGATATTAGTGCCGGGGTTCCTCAGGGGTCGGTGCTCTCGGCAACAATGTTCCTGCTGCTTATTAATGAACTGCTAAAACCCGGTACCTTTGGGTATGCAGACAATAGCACTGTTGCCGAGAGATAGGTGTCCAATGCACGAGCTGGTGGGTCGCAGGTCCAGTCTCTCCGGGAGGCTATGGTTAAGCACTTGAACTTGTCCTTACAGGTTGTCTCTAAATGAGGCAAGTTCAATGCTGCTAAGACCCAGGCGAATCTTTTTCCCGCTAAAAGGAACCAATTCCACCCAGCTTCATCTTTCGGAGGTGTAACCGTGGCGATAACCGACCGACTTGAGCTTCTTGGTGTTACGTTAACATCTACCCTCAACTTTGGCCTTTTCATAGACGCAAAGGCTCAAGTGGTTGCCAAAAACATGGGGATCCTAGCAAAGGTAAGACGGTACTTTACGCCGGTACAGCTCCTCAAACTTTATCAAGTGTAAATTCGATCGTGTATGGAGTACTGCTCTCATCTTTGGGATGGATCTGCCAGATACCAGCTTGATGCCTTGAGTCAATCGAGAAACGAGCCAAGAGGATCATCGGCAATCATAGGCTCGTCGAGTTGAAGCTTCAAAGCATCGACGCCGAGTTACTGTCGGTTTCCTATCGGTTGCAATTTGGGGAATCTGCGACGGAGTTGTATAATTTAATTCCACCAAGCCCGTTCCATCATCGGACCACAAGACGTACGGCGCGGTGTGCCACCGGTACATGGTGGATATCCCTTCTACATGCACAAAACGTTTTGGGAACACATTCATTGTGCGTATAGCTAAGGAGTGGAATTCTTTGCCAGAGTCTGTTTCCTGATAGCTACAACCTGGGAGTCTTTAAGTCAAGAGTGAATAGGTTACATCAAGTAAGATACTGGTCAAACGCTTGCCTAACTAGTAAAAAAATCTGGCCAAGTGCGAGTCGGACTCGCGTGCAAAGGTTTCCGAACCAATTTAATTTAAGTAACCAGGTTATTTTAACACTATAGACTTCTTATAGATTTTCCTGTAACCTGTAGGTAAAGAACTATTATCTGCATTTTTTTTCAAAATTTCGGGTTCTGTGGTTTCGGAGATAAGGGGGGGGGGGAACGTTCATTTTTAGCCTAATTTCTTGAATAACTTCAAAACTATTAATTTTAAAATTATGAAAAAATATGATTAAAATTTTCACAGTCCTTTCATTTGATATGTCGCACAATACCGTTCGAAAAACTTGTTTTTTAAATTTTCTACTTTGACCCCCAAAAGTGACCCCCATTCTCAACATTTATTTATTTACGTAACGCGTCCGTGTTTGAGTCACAAAAGTCCATATGTGTACCAAATTTCAACAGTGACGGTCCAGTAGATCCGGAAAAAACTAGCTGACACAGACGGACAGACAGACAGACAGACACCCGAGTGAACCTATAAGGTTTCTGTTTTTTGTTCGGAACCCTAAAAAACCTAAAAAAGATGGTTTTGTTATCAATTGATACTGTATTTTAGTTTCGAAATTTCCCATAATCAGGTTTCTTCACGAAATGTTTCAAAATACATATAACATACAAGTAACACACTATAAATTTCATCTATCATACAAATTTCAAGACAGGATTAGATTAAAGTTAGGTTTTGTTACTCCGTTTTTAAGTTCTCGTAAATTCTCTGCTCGGAGAACGTTCTCGAGAACATATCCGCAAAGTTCTCGCTAAGAGAATGTTCTCGAGAATTTCCCATCACTAGCCATAAGCTTGCTCAGAAGGCTGAAGGTTTAATTCTTTTAGGTAGAATGTCTTTCATCTATACTCTATACTAATATATATAAAGCTGAAGAGTTTGTTTGTTTGCTTGAACGCGCTAATCTCAGGAACTACAGATCCGATTTGAAAAATTATTTCAGTGATGGATAGCCCATTTATCGAGGAAGGCTATAGGCTCTATAACATCACGCTAAGACCAATAGGAGCAGAGCAGGCGAAGTTGCGCGGGTCAACTAGTTTTATATATTAAGGATTTATTATAAAGCTAGTTTGGTTGAACGCGCTGATCTCAGGAACTATTGGCTCGAATTGAAAAATTATTTTAGTGTTGGATAGCCGATTTATTGACGAAGGCTTTATAACATCACGCTAAGACCAATAGGAGCAGAGCATTAATGAAAATTGTGACGCAGACGAAGTTGCGTGGGTCAGCTAGTTCAGTATAAAACTGCAGAATACAAACAAAGATATCTGTATCGCGTTGCCAACAATCACGTGTTACATACACATAGGCGTGTATAATTGTGTACATATAGATATAAAAGTTACGGAATTAATTAATAAATGTAGCATAATGAATGCCTGTTTGATAAACAGTTTTTATTGTTGTTGAACTATTTCAATATAATATTTTCCTGGGCATACTATGTATAGATGATTGCTTTAGCTATTTTATTTTGAAGAATTTTTTCTTTTTTTTTTGTTAACCCTTTATTGAAGCTTAGACATCGTTGATTCAACAGAGTATGTTTAGTTGTACTTACTGGTTGAAAAACATGACACAAACAAGTTATTTTTATTCTATAGTATCATGATACTTTAGTAAACATTTATCAATACATGTATCAATCATTAAATGTTTTTATAGGCTTTTATACCTTGGAGATCTCAAAGTCATCTTTAAGAAAAATATCTATTAAACCTATTTCTACACATGCAACACATGACTGCATTAATGATTTTGCATAACACATGTTCCAATTGCAAAATTAATTGCTGTCCTTGTTTGAGACATAAATAATTTTGTATAATTACTTACTTGTGTTATAAACGGCCCCGTACAAGAACATGTACAATTGAAAATGTTATATTATAATAAAAACAATTATAAGACCTTCTACAAGTCACTATTATGCTTAACACACCCTGAATAATCAACTCCACTCAAATCTTGCTGCCTGACTAGTCTTTGGCATGATATGGTAATTACAGCTTTATTCAAAAAGGAGAATTATAGATAAATTGTCATGTAACTATCCCTGACCCATGTTATTTACGGTTGATGATGCAACACAATTTCTTCTTCCATTCTCACACTTATTGACAAATAAAAAATAAGTTACATACCGTGACCAATGTCGGCACGCATAGTAGAGACTTGGTCATAGAGGGCAGCACATATCCAAGTGAGCATCAGCAGCCATAGTATAAGAGTGCCTCTCACGGCCCAGCGGAGAGCACATTGCACTTCAGCTCCTAAGTTGTGCTCTAGTGTTGTTGGTGCAGAGTTTCTGCTGCGTTCACGCCTGAAATATATATATATATTTATAAAATGTTTGCTTAGAAAGAGAGTTATCATCATATGGAATTCACTGAAATCTTATGATATTTAGTTCGCAATACCAAACTAAGTTAATCTTACAAAACTTTTTTCATTACACAGTCATTGGTTTTGGGTTTGTTCTAATCCAATCATAGACAATAATTACTAAACTCTTTAGGAATTCTCATCAGCATAATCAAAATGCTGAACTATTTTGGGTAAGGTATGGGTAATGAAATGGATGACTTTATCTCTATTTAATCTGTATCTTATATGGTAGTATGTAGTAGTTAAGTTGATATTTATACTACTACGAACCTTGTAATTTTCTTCTTTCTGCTGGGAATTATTTCTAGCTGCAAGTCTTCTGACTCTTCGTCGCTAGACAAGTCCAAAAGACGGAAGTTTTCCTTGTTGACTTTGGATGGTGCAGACATTTTAGATTCCGGCTCATACAACACATACTATTAGTTACTTACTTTCATGTGCGATATACATCAGACAGATAATCGCACTGTATTTATTTACTTGCAATCATAAATTCTCTTCAAGGTTATAAAAGTTTGAAAGTACTGAAGATACAAAAGCTTACCGCAACTAAAAGGTTATGAATAAAAAGTAACTAGACTAGCTTAACCTTGGATAGAGCAGAATTAGAGTTAATTTTAAAATATGTAATTGTATTGCTTTAGAGATTCGTTAAAAACTACGTACGTTGAATAATAGCAAAATTATAGAAGTAATGAAATGTCAAAGTCAAAATTAATTAATTCGTCTATCTTGTCTTTCGCCGAAAATGACAGCATTTAAAATTACGAGCGTGTTCATGTAATGCATGGAGAATTTGACTATTAAGGACCGTCCACACATATCCGGGTCAGGTCTATCCGAGTTCCGGGTCAGGGCTATCCGAGTTCCCGTCAGGGACGATTCATCCGTCGCTCGTGTCCACACACATCCGGGTCAGGGCTATCCGAGTTTCGAGTTTTTCGTTCAGACGGGATACGGCCAGGATGGAGATAAAAACTCGGATAGCACTGTCAGGGCGTCTGTGCGTCCGTGCATGCTCCGGGATACTGACGATCCGAAACCTCCTGACACGGATATGTGTGAGCAAGATCGTACAAATCATATGAAAATGATTTTTCTCCGTCGCGTCCCGGCCGTGTCTTGTCAGGGACGGGAACCCGGATGTGTGGACGGCGCTTTAGATTTTTAAATATTTTCATTTTTCCTAGGAACATTATTTGTGCATCCCTGTAGTTTCAGCTATTCAGGCTATAATTTTGCAGAAAATATGCAGTGATACAATTATTCCTGCATAAAACCAAAAAAATCAAAACAAAGGTACACTAAGATTTATTTTCCTGGCAATGTCATTCCTGCGTTTGTCAAAAACTTGCTGTCACCAACTGTCACAATCAGAAATTGTCTGTCAATCAATGCAAATTTTGTAAATGAAATGGTTCGTTCACCGATTTCATATAATTTTATTATTTAGATGGAATATAAAAATAATTATTTTCTTTAAACAGTTACAACCATGAAAGAAAAATGGAATTTTGTTTTGTATTTAGTTTGGTTTGCCTACTTGGTTCTGTCAGCGGCTCTCATGTTCGGGCATGGGTTCCTGTTATCACGTAAAACTCTGAGTGATGTTACTGAATGTGTGCCGCTTGATAGATTTGGATGTGATGGACATGAAAATTTCACAGTGGGTGGACATTGTGATGAGGACGAGAAGATTCGCCGGATTTTGTCTGTGCCTGGTGGGCCGTTAGCGTGCGTGCCACAGAAGTCTCGAGTGGTGTTTTTGTTAGTGGATGCACTACGGTACGATTTTACGGAGTACGATGAGAGTATCGAGAAGCCGTTGCCGTATCAGAACCGGCTCCCGATCATGCGCGAGCTACTGGACCGCTGGCCGGAGAGCGCGCGGCTCTACCGGTTCATGGCGGACCCGCCGACCACTACTTTTCAGCGTGTGAAAGCCCTGGCCACTGGCTCGCTACCAACCTTCATTGATGCCAGCGCTAACTTTGCTGCTATGGAGTTACAGGAGGATAACATAATTGACCAGGTAATATTAAGATACCTAAGTAATTGTTTGACAATTTTAGTTTTCTTTAAAATAATTTTCCTCTAATGATGTAATAAATCTTGTCCATGTCCTCAAAAATTATCTTTACTAATAGTATTAGTATCAGTTTGTGATAAGATTATTTATAATTAGGTGAAGAAGAACAATGGGCATGCAGTTCTTCTTGGAGATGATACATGGTCTCGACTGTTACCAAAACGCTGGCTACGATCTCATGCTATGTACTCATTCCATACTTGGGACCTGGATACTGTTGATACAGGTAAATACTAATAAAATCCTTACTAATATTATAAATGCGAAAGTAACTCTGTCTGTCTGTCTGTCTGTCTCGCTTTCACGCCAAAACTACTGAACTGATTTAAATGAAATTTGGTACACAGATAGTCTAGAGCCTGAGAAAGGACATAGGCTACTTTTTATCCCGGGAATATGTTCCCTAGGGACCACGCGGGCGAAGCCGCTGGCAGAAGCTAGTCTGTTATATTTAACACTTACAATAACATCATAGCAGAATTGTTTTATTTAAATGAATCTATTTCATTATACTAAAAGGAAAACACTGGGATCATTCCCAAAAAAATATATCAATTCACACACTATGGTTCTTAGGCATGCTCAAATGCTTCGTTGTGAAAAGATTTTACAAAAAAATAAAGAAAAAAAAGTGTTATAAAAAATAGCACTTACCTTCTACTGAGTTCGTACATAACTACCTATGTTCAAAATCAACGCATAAAAAAATAGATTTAATAAAATTGTATTATGTCTGGTGTAGTACTGTTGTGTTTGGCTGCTGCACTCGCAATAGATTGAGGATATTTCACACAGATTAATGATAACACATGTGTATCAATTGAAGTAGGCTTTGACCCTTTTACTGATGACCTGGGTTTTTTGCAAACATGCAAGACAAACAGTGCTTTTAGTTACCTACTTTCTACACAACACAGTGCAATATTTCATCATCAATATTATTTATTTGCTAACTCATTTTAATAAATCTATGTTACAAATACACGCACACATAACATCAAGCCTATATTCCCCAAAGGGTAGAGATAAAAGAAGGAAGAGGTATAATGGAGAGGGGGTAGGTGGTCAATACTATTCTATAGTGCTAAACTAGCACTTTGTCCATGCAAATTTAGTTGGTATGACTTCAATACCCCCTAAGGTCGATCTTAGCTGACATATATTACTCTTAATCTATCTCCGTGCCAAATTTTATTTTTATACATAGATCAAGTACCTACTTCTCGAAATGTTGTGATTAATCAGAAAAAGAAGGTATTTTATTTATGTTGTAACTTTTATTAAAAAAGCTGATATACATCTAGGAAAACCTACACTTAAAAACTAGCTCTGTTAGTCTGACTTTTATGCTGATATGTATTTTTAAATGAATACAGCTTCAGTTTTAAATAATTTTAACAGGATGAGTTCTCAGAGGTTTGATCACCCCATATCTACATTTTCTTTGGTGGCACACGAAACTGGTTTCGTGCCATTTTGGGTCGAGGACACAAAAAATATTCTGGGATATGGTGTCCGAAAGTTACGCGTTGCCAAGATTTTTGCATGAAAAGACGAACGACGGCGTCTAGGCATATTTGGTTCAATACCCTTTGTTGGCAATCTTTCAGAGGTTGGAAGTACTCATGAATATGAAGAACTTTCACTTATAGGCAGCACTCTCCCAACCATGAATTAAGTCTCACGACAGATGTTGCGTGCTTTGCGCTCGATGATCGAAAACTGGCTGACCTGCGCAACTTCGTCTGCATTTTTTATTAATGCTCTGCTCCTATTGGTCGTAGCGTGATGTTATATATGAGCCAAAAGCCTTCCTCGTTATATGGGTTATCCAACACTAAACTAATTTTTCAATTTGGATAAGTACCTAGTTCCTGATTTTAGCGCGTTCAACCAAACAAACTTTTCAGTTTTATAATCCTTACTAATATTATAAATGCGAAAGTAACTCCTGTCTGTCTGTCTCGCTTTCACGCCAAAACTACTGAATCGATTTAAATGAAATTTGGTACACAGATAGTCTAGAGCCTGAGAAAGGACATAGGCTACTTTTTGTCCCGGGAATATGTTCCCTCGGGATCACGCGGGCGAAGCCGCTGGCAGAAGCTAGTATTAGTATAAATGTTGACCCCTGTTTTGGCTTGGGCCAGCACGAGTCGAAATTGTAATAAATTAATGTAAAAAAATTACATAAAAAAACCAGACCGCAAATGACGACTAAACAAGTGACTTTTCAAGCAGTCTGATGCATTTGGGGTCAAACACGTAATTGAAATGAAATACCTAGGTAAATGTCACCAACTCCGACACAATGCGATGCAAGTAGGTACCTATCTTTTTTTGTTTCTAAAATATTTGTGGCTTGCGTTTTTAATATAATAGGCATATAGACCGCGAGCATGGCCCAAATTTTGTCATACATTTCCTCTCGTACGAAAACATGTAAGATGGTTAAGAGAACTTTATTATACATAGACCTCTGTGATCGTCAGCTGCGATTAAGCAGCTGCAGCCTCCTCCAGCAAAAACTTTGAAAAAAAAAATTTTTTTTCAGGCATGTCTTCCCGAATGAAAATAGTGTCAGATTATAGCTAATCCAATATCTTGCAGAAAACAAAACGTCAGCCGGCTGTATCTCGGTGGAAAGGTCGTCAGCTGGTCACACGAACATGTAATTTTTAGGGTTCCGAACAAAAAACAGAACCCTTATAAGATCACTCGGGTGTCTGTCTGTCTGTTTGTCCGTCCGTCTGTCCGTCTATCACAGCCAGTTTCTCCGGATCCACTGGACCGATTCTGTTGAAATTTGGTGCAAATATGGACTTCTGTGACGCAAACACGGACGCGATACGTAAATTATTTAATTTTTAGTATGGGGGTCACTTTTGGGGATCAAACTAGAAAATATAAAAAAAAGTTTTTGATTAATATCGTGTGGCATATCAAATGAAAGGGCTTACTTTGAGGGTTTTAATTATATTCATAATTTTAAAATAAATGGTTTTGAAGTTATTCAAGAAATTAGCCGGAATATGACCATTGCCCCCCCCCTTTATTTCCGAAACTACTGAGCCTAAAATTAAAAAAAATGGAGGTAGATCTTTACTTATAGATTACAGGAAAATCTACAAGAAGTCTATAGTGGTAAAATAACACTTTAAAAAAAATAATTTCGTTTGGAACCGTCGTTGCACGCGAGTCCGACTCGCATTTATCTAGTTTTTTTTTCATATTTTCAGTAATTTCCTCCCGATTACAAATTATGTCAGATTATAGCTAACCCAATATCTTGCAGAAAACAAAACGTCAGCCGGCTGTATCCCGGTGGAAAGGTCGTCAGCTAGCGCCCTCAAGGGTGCATCTATCGCCTACTTAATTCACTAGCTGACGAGTTTTCCCTCCGCATCATGCCAGCTGATTTATTTTATTACTTACAGGATCATATTAACTAACAGCTGACAAATGTTCATCCGGGAGGAAATGACGTGTCTAAAGTTATTCGACTTTATGCTTCATTCTCTGACTGAAAGATCGATCTTTGGAGCCTTTATTTATTATTTTTTGCAGGAAAAGCACTTAAAATTTATATACATTTAGATTCCTAAGACCTTGTTCTATAATCTTATATATAAAAGTCTCGTGTCACGGTGTTTGTTTCCCATCTCCTCCGAAACGGCTCGACCGATTTTCATGAAATTTTGTGTGTATGTTCGGTAGGTATGAGAATAGGTGCTAGGGTATTTTTTTGTATGAGTCAGCTAGTATAAAATAATAATATAATCCATAACTATGAAGAATAAAAAATCCTAGAACAAAAACTTACAAAATTCCAACGTGACTAAACACTTTACCGTTTTCCTTATATTTCGGAAACTAAATGTCCTATCGACTTGATTATATTTGTGATATTGTTTTTGTGTAAAATTCTTTCATTTGGTACTAATTTTGTAACAATATCTCTATAAATAAAAAAAAAACATTTTCAAGTTACGTAATAATTTTACAGTAAAAAATCTTACTTGTAAACTATCAAAATACGGTGTTCAGCTGATGCCCTGAACCGTGTTACGTAGGAGTATCTATCGCCTGTTCAAATGCACCAGCTGACGAGTTTAAACAAAGTTAGCTGTCACAATGCCGAGGGAAAACTCGTCAGCTGGTGCATTTAAATAGGCGATAGATGCTCCTACGTTACACGGTTCAGGGCATCAGCTTAATCAGCTGACATGTTTATTTATTCACAATAGTGTGTATTAGTTCTCATTACAATCCTTTAACACCGTATTGTGATAATTTACAAGAGAATTTTCAAGTAAGTTTTTGTACTGTAAAATAATTAGGTAACTTGAAAATGTGATTTTTGTTTATGGAGATATTGTTACAAAATTAGTGTCAAATGAAAAGATTTTATTAAAATCCAATATCACTAAAATAATCAAGTCGATAGGACATCTAGTTTACGAAATATAAGGAAAAAGGTAAAGTAAAAGTTAGTCACGTTGGAATTTTGTAAAAAATGAAAAAGTGTTGATTCAAGAAAATGCATTTTACAAATCAAATCACATCGTATATTTCAAATAAACCATTTACAGGCACTTTTGAATTGTCAAAGTCGGTCAGTCAAAAACATGAAGCTATTTGCACGTTCCAAAGCGTAGATCTCTATGGAGAAGAACGTGCAAGAAACTCCACGGATACTCTTTTAAACCATGTGATGTATTAAAAAAATCTTGTTAACATTATCTTTGATTGCTTCTATGTGTGAGGACAATGCAAAGAACAAAAAATATATATAAACAATTCAAAATGTAGGTACAGATTAAAATAAGCCAGTGGCAGATAAAAGATGACCAGTCTTAACTGACGGCGCCCGTTCACGAACATGACGCGTGCATCAGCATCATCTAACTCAACCATTTTAAAGGGAACCAAATGATCCAAAACACGCGCCACCATCAGCAAAACATTTGTGTGAGCATGACAAGCTCTCAACTGCCACGCTCGTTCATGTCAAACTAATTTAATAACGAAATCTATAACTAATTACATATGTAAATGGATCCAAAGTGAACACATTTAAAAAAAAAAAAAAAATATTGAAAATATGCTTCTACGTTATACAAAACTATGGTTTTCAAGTAGCTAAGAAAAGAAAAAAAAAACGGCTTCTTTATTGTGTATTAAATAATAATATAACATTGTATTAGCAAAGTAAGTAACTTTGCTAATACAATATTGCAAAGAAATAATAAATAAATGATTGTATAGGAGAACAAAAAAGGGCAAGCATTTCTTCCAATTATCAAAAACCTAACTAGTGGACCCATGCTGCTGTGGCTGTGGAGCAGGACCGGCATTTAGCCAAGCATTTTTAACCAGGACAATCTTCCAGTTTATAATATGCTTGTCTACATAGTGTGCGTTTTATACATGTTTTATTTTTTCTCTCATTCAGTTCGAGAATATCAAGTGGTATGTTATTATAAAATTTAACACAGTACCCCATAAAAGAAGTGTGTACTTTAGCTAGTCTGAATCGGGGTTGATCTAATTTGTTCCGATTTCTAGTATTAAAATTATGCCTATCACTAATTTTGCTAAAAAGATGAAGATTTTTCCGAACATACATAATGTTTTCATATATGTATTGAGAAGGTACCGTCATAATGTTAATATCCTTAAACAGTTCCCTTAGGGAATCGTGCCGGCGGAGATTGTAAATGGCTCTGATAGCTCTTTTCTGCAGAATAAATATAGACTCGATGTCTGCAGCACGTCCCCATAATAAGATACCGTAAGACATGATACTATGAGAGTAACTAAAATAGACCAGCCTCGCGGTAAACATATCAGTAAATTGACGGATTTTTCTGACAGCATATGCTGCTTAAATGAGGACCCCATTGTAGCCTTGAGTCAAGCGTGATCCCCAAGAAAACTGTGTCTTCGACGAAATCAAGTTTCTCTTGGTTTAATACATGTCGCAATTAATACTTTTAACGTTCGGTAATGCAAATCTGATACACTTTCTTTTTTCCCATTTAAAACTAAATTATTAGCAGTAAACCAATTTTGGACCTGCTGAAGGGCGTTATTATAATCGTCAATACTTGTGGCACGCCTATCTCTCTTAAAAATTAAGGACGTATCGTCAGCAAATAACACCATTTGAGTATGTTTTTTTAAAAGATGGGGAAGATCATTAATGTATACTAGAAAGAGGAACGGACCCAACATTGAGCCTTGTGGTACCCCCATTTTAACTTTCAGAGCCCGTGAATTGACACCATTTATTTGAACTTGCTGCTGTCTGTCATTTAAATAAGACCTCACTAAACTGAGTGCAAGTTTACCCAGTCCGTAATGTTCTAGTTTTAGGAGCAAGGTTTCGTGTTTTACACAATCAAATGCCTAAAACAAGTATATTATTACTTCTGCCAAACTGGAAAGCAGTTTGTTGGCAGATGTAGCTTCTTTTAACTAGCACATTCAACAGAGAAACAGAAGTACATGTTTATGTTTTCTCCACAGTGAGGCTCTGACAATATACATTGAACAGGTACTTATGTATTTTATTTTTATAAGATGAGAATGATGAAGAAATGAAGAGATGAAGTTTTTGTTCTAGGATTTTTTTTATTCTTCATAGTTATGGATTATGTTTTTATTTTAAATTATAGAACAAGGTCTTAGAAATCTAAATATGTATAAATTGTAAGTGCTTTTCATGGAAAAAATAATAAATAAAGGCTCTAAAGATTAACCAGTCGGAGAATGAAGCATAAAGTCGAATAACTTTAGACACGTCTTTTCCTCCCGGATAACAATTAAGATGATAGTTAATATGATCCTGTAAGTAATAAAATAAATCAGCTGGCAAGATGCGGAGGGAAAACTCGTCAGCTGGTGAATTTAAGTAGGAGATAGATGCCCCCTTCAGGGCGCTAGCTGACGACCTTTCCACCGAGATACAGCCGGCTGATGTATTGTTTTCTGCAAGATATTGGGTTAGCTATAATCTGACATAATTTTCATTCGGGAGGAAATGACTGAAAAAAAAAAACTTTTTTTTCAACGTGTTTGGGAAGCTGCAGCTGCTTACCCCACCCACCGAATCGCAGCTGACGATCACAGAAGTCCATAATAAAGCTCTCTTAACCATCTTACAAGTTTTCGTCCAGGAGGAACTTGGTCATGGAATCTGTTGCTGGCTCGCGGATCAATAACTCAGTCATAGAAATAGAAACAGTTACTTCCAAAATTAAAGTTATTTTGTACTTTGTAGTGGTTTTTACTTGGAAGTCGGTAGTTACAAAGATCAGAAAGAAAAAAGGATTGGTTAATTTTTGGAATTGTCTCCTCAATCACTTTATTCTAATACTAGCTGGCAACTTCGCTGCATCACAATCTTCATTACTGTTCTGCTCCTGTTGGTCTTAGCGTGATGAGTCTTCCTCGATAAATGGGCTAACACTGAACAATTTTTTCAAATCGGACCAGTAGTTCCTGAGATTAGCGCGTTCAAGCAAGCAAACAAACAAACAGACTCTTCAGCTTTATACATTAGTATAGAGTATAGATATATATATTATATTAGTATAGATAGATACCACCCACCATGAGTATTTCACTAAAAATACTTCTACTTCACACTGGTACATAATGATACCTCATTCGTTAAACTCTATTCAGCCGCCTAGGCTACAGGGTGTGTCAAGGAAATAGACATACCTACATATTATATGCTCTCGAAAGCCATTACCCTCCTTCCGGGGCAGTCGGGTGAAAAGAGATACCATTCCCTCATACCTACTCACTAAAATTTGAGTGTAAATTCCAATCTATCAACTTCTAACTTGGGTTCCTTGTTTTTTTTTTAATGCTGATTTACTTATCGTGTAGTTTTGCATGCCTTAAAGGTAGAATGTACAAGGAACCCTAATAAAAAAATAAAAAAAATCGTTTATTATCAGGCGTCGACGGCCCATAGCGTGTTAGTAATCAGTACAAACTTAAAAAACTATGTTAGTAGTAAAACACGAGTACAAAAATTAATTACCTACATTCTTTGCAAATAAAATCATTCTATTCTATTCTTTTCTTGTAGAAGTCGATTCAAAAATATACGACGAACTGAGAAGAGATGATTGGAACCTGCTTGTGGCCCATTACTTAGGGGTGGACCACGCTGGCCACAGGTATGGGCCCAACCATGCAGAGATGACGCGGAAGCTGGACGAAACTAATGTAAGACTGAAGAAAGTAATAGCGATGCTGCCACCCGATGTACTACTCTTTGTAGTGGGAGACCACGGGATGACTGAAACAGGTATGTGCTAGGTTTAGTTGAACATTAGAGTAAGCATTTATTGTTGTGACAATCATTTTCTAATATTCAATAACTTATAAAAATATTATCATAAATAGTCCTATGATAATGATCAGATGTTGTAAGTTTTACTAATTTATTGGAATAATATAATGTAATCATGCTATTCAAATAACGATCAGAAAGAAGTAATCATTATATAGTAATTTTATAATACTTACTTATGGGGTTGTGGAAATATCTGAAGACAAGCAAGCCATTTAGCTACATCAGCCAATTATAGTTTTGCGGGAAAAGAGATGGCAAAATGGGAAGTAGTAGCGTCCACAGATATTTTCACCAAGTATTGTTGTACTTGTAATATTAAGTAAAGGTGCAAATTTTTCACATTGTTTTAGACTCACATGAATGGACCAACTCTGATGGTAGGTATTTAATAGTATTGCTTGCAATGTAGAAGATTTTTGTGTGTTATTAATGCTGTTTTGTTTAGGCTAAATTTGCTGCTATGTGTGTGATTCTAAAGCATTTTTGTTAGAATTTGTATCTATAATAGATAGTAGTTAGTTTCATTATTTTTGTGAATAGTCATGGGATTTTAATTTGCATTTTTTGGCGTTTTATGTGACAAAATGTTCTAATTTGTGTTGTTTTTTATTAAGCAAAAACTAAAATATTTCGTTGCTTACTAACAATAAGGAAAATGAATCAATCTATGAGAAAAATTACTTGACATTTTATGTGAATATTATATAAAAAATTTGTATCAGCTGAATGGGTTACCCTCTGCATGAATATACGTCATTAGGCTTATCAACAACCATAAAAATATCCTAACTTCCCTTGACCAGGCGACCATGGAGGGGAAAGTAAAGCTGAACGCACTGCGGCATTCTTCGCGTATCGGGGCGCAGGCCTGGCCGGGACTGGGGAGGACATCATGACCGGCAAGGAGGTGCAGCAGACGGACTTAGCGCCCACCTTGAGTGCGGCGTTAGGCAGACCACCCCCTGCGCCCTCTCTAGGACATCTACTGCTGCCCGTACTGCCTAAAGCCAGCAAAAGCCACACCTTGCTGCATATAAGTAATAATTTAAAACAGGTTAGTCAACTTTTTATCTCTCCTTGAGATCTAATGTAGCATTAGTTTTATTTTTCCAACCCAGTTTGATTGTTAGAATTTTATCTTGTGTGACTATCATCTGCAGTGGCAGTAATGTTCATTATCTGAATAAAATATTCAGCATATTTAAACAACATAATACCTACAGATAGCACAATACATGATTCGTTACGGAGAGGAATCCCAACAAGTGTCGCTCGACCGACTGGCGCATCTTATCAACGCGACGCGGGAACAGTTACATAAAGCTTCCTCCATCGAAACTGATGACGAACTCAATAAATACGTCAAGGATGTCAGGTAATGCGGAACTTATGTAATCAAACGAATTTGAATGTTAGCCTAATGTAATAAAGTTTATTTTTGTTTCAGGGCTCTCGTTGACAACATCCGCAATGTGTTCCGCGAAGTTTGGGTCGAGTTTGACTCGTTGTCGATGCTCAGAGCTCTTCTACTTCTTCTCCTCGCAATTTTCTTCAACTGGTTGATAACAGAAGGTCTTCCTATGGAACGGCTTCCGGCTGTATTCGCTAGCACTTTTGTCCCGACTGGACTTATTTCCATGGCTGTTTGCATCGCCGTGTGTTATACAGCTTTCTACTTTAAATTTCTAGAAGATCTTGAACACGCGATTATCTTGAGTACTGGTTTGATATCAGCCAGTATAACGTGTGTTTTAATAATCATGCACTGGGATGGGATTGCTCAAAGGTGGTACGAAGGACGTTCCCAGTTTTACGAACGTTTTGCTCGCGCGGCCTTAGCGGCTTCTGCCGCCATTTTAGTATCGAACAGTTATATCATAGAGGAGGGCGCTACTCTGGCATTTTTGTCTATTACTGTGTTGGGACTGATGGCTTGGAATGCCGGTACCATAAACACGTTATTTTATTGGATCGCCTGTGGGATTGTACTTGCTGGGACGAGGTCGTACCGCGGTTGTAGGGAGGAACAAGGTGATTGTTGGACGGCTGGGTTGGGGGTGCCTACAGGGCAGTCATCCCGTCCTGCGTTAGTACTTGGCATGGGGACCGTGGCTGCTGTTGTTGCTATTTGCAGACGGCATGTTGGCTGGCGGGGATACTGTACCGTAGTAGCAGGGTTACTGGCTTGTTCTCACTGGGCCACAGGTTATGGGTCGTTAGGATCTCCAAGTCGAGCAAAATTGCTAGCACGGGCCGCTTGGTTAGTCCTAGCTGTCATGATGTGTCTGCTATGGAAGCGAGAAGGTCGCGGTGCTACCCTGCCACTGATGGCGACCGGCCTTATGTTCTTTGTCGCGAACACACTAGTTCTCGGTGTATCGTATGCTCCAGGCGCTGTCTTAACATTCATATTGGCATGTTTGGCTCTGAACATTGTTGCGAATTTGAAAAGCGAAGGGTCAACGAAGTTTTGTAAGTATTGTCACCTTTGATTTTAAGATAAGAACACCTTTCCTTTTTGCTTGATGATAAACCTTATTTATTTTTTCAGCACTAGCAACCCGATGCAACTCAAGCGTGGCTTGTATGTGGGCGTTACTGGCATCATACGCGTTCTACGCCACGGGCCATCACGCCACGCTAGGCCATGTCCGATGGGCACCCGCCTTCCATGCTGGGGATCCTAACTATTTGGATATTGGACCACCTATCACGATTTCTTTGGTCTCACTTGAATTATTTGGTAAGATACTAGTAGATCATTTAATATAGATAGCCGGTAATTCAATATCAGCTGGGCAAAAATGCCGAAAACAAAAGTACTTTAAAGTCAAATTATAATCTGTTACCAGAGGTCTTAGTTGGATTGTTAAAAAGACGGTTAAACAGATGTTGTAATCGTTCCTTTAAAAACGTTCCATTTATTAGAGTAGTAAGTTATTTTTTTGAAGTCGGTTGAAAAAGGACATTTTTGTGCCATAATTTTCAGACTACTTACAGCAAAGTCAAAAGAAAGAGTTTGATTTTAATAGTCTATGATGTATGTATATGTATCAATAGCTTCATAATCTTGGTTTATTCCCCAGGTACTTTATTAGCCTTCGGCGCAGCAGTACCCCTTTTAGCGCTATGGGGTGAGAATGGAGCAGGTCGAGTTGGTCCCCGCACCCAGCTAGCAGCCGTCTTCTCTTTGTGCCTCAAGTTTATGCTCTGCTTCGCTATTAGGGTATGCATAATCACTAACACTAAATATGATATTACCACTATCACTATATATGATATCATTATCACTGCATATGCTATCACTATCACTACACATGAAATCACTATCACTACATTATAATATCACTATCACAGCATAATTATTATAAAACCACAGTTCCCCGCCGCGTCTGTCTGAACGCGATAAACACAAAAAACTACCGAACGGGTTTTCACCTATGGAAGGGATATTCATGAGGAAGATTTAAGTGTGTATTCATTAAGGTTTTGATATTACGATTTTATAAGATTTCGAAAAAAAAACACGGTGACTGGGAGTTTATTTACTTATTTAAACTTTATGTGCAATAGTGGTACATGAGCGGAATTAATACAACAAGGCATTCTCTACCTTTTTAAAAAGTCTACGGTATGGTAGGCATATACGTATATGCTCTACTACCCGTGCGAAGTGATCGATATAGCGGTTCACACTTCACTTGTAATTATGATAGAGGTGTCGCGGCCGACTTGCGGTTTGTAAGATGTAAGCTACACCTGAGTATCTAACGCTGATAAAACCACTTGAAATTGCTCGATGCTTGAACACCCCATCTTAGATAATTAATGTATTAAATTGGCTCTTAATGAACTGGCTAAGTTTTCGTTTTGTAGTCTTGTCAGCATAATATCTGAAAGTTCTTTCACTGAGGAACCAATATATTAAACAGATTTTTCCAACCATCCGTAAAAAACGGAACCCAGGGTCACTTCAGTGTCTGTCCGTCTGTCACAGCCAGTTTTCTCCGGATCTACAGGACCGATTCTATTGAAATTTGGTACACGAATGGATTTCTGTGAGCCAAACACGGACGTGTTACGTAAATAAATACATTTTGAGTATGGGGGTCACTTTTGGGCGTCAAACTAGAAAATTAAAAAAAAAAGTTTTTCAAACTATCGTGTGACATATCGAATGAAAGAACTTACTATGAGGGTTTTAATTCTATTTTTTTTTCATTATTTTAGAATAATAGTTTTGAAATTATTCAAGAAATTAGACCAAAAATTACGTTTCCCCCCTTATCTCCGAATCTATTGAGCCTAAAATTTTGAAAAAAGTGTAGATAAAAAAAAAGGGGAAAAAAAAATGAACAAGAAGAAGAACACATGAAAGCCTATAAGAAGTCTAGTGTTAAAATAACATGTTAAAAAAATGAAATAGATTCGCAACCGTTTGCATGCGAGTCCGAGGCCTCGACCGCATCATCGCTTACCATCAGGTGTGATTGTGGTCAAACGCATGCCTATATATAGTAAAAAAATATATATATATATATATATAAATCGTGCTTATTATTCATCAGGTGTTCGCGTGCGCGATCTCGGCTACAATCCACTGCCGCCACCTGATGATATGGGGCGTGTTCACCCCCAAGCTGCTGTTCGAGTTCGGCGCATGCGCAGCCGCGCTGGTGGGCACGCTGCTGGGCTCCACCCTGGTCGCGTGGCACTTGCCCACGCAGCACCGCTCCAGTTGACACAAGCGCGCAAATTAGACCCTAGTTTTATATGAACTGGACTAGTGGGGGCCTCGGGTTTAGGTGAATGAGGTGGCAAATAAACCAATGCGACGTTATTCGATAGTATCTTTTAGGGCTGATTTTTCAATAGGGAACGTGCACGGCGTAGAAGTTGCCGTCTAGTGCTGCAAATTCGAAACTTACGTTAAAATTGACTGCTGCCAACAAAAAAAAAATCGAAAATATATATATACAATGGCGGCTTGACATAATTATTGTCAATACGATGGCTGTCGAACCGCCCTTTAAATTCCTTACCTACAAGTTACCTGATCATTGAAACATCTAAATAAAAATCCTTCATAAACTAAGCAGTCCCAAACTTATCCATTCAGCAGCTCTTAAAATAATGAACTGTATTGAGAACAGATGAATATGTTATATATAAATATACAAAAGGTTATTTGACTACTATGAAAAATATACATTGAATGAATACTTATTTGATAGAAGTTATTAAAACAGTAAGATTTGTGAAAAAATAAATAAAATTGGTGGAAAAATGGAGAAGTAATATGCTTTTCAAGTGTGTCACACGAAATGTTATTTGTACTGGATGGCTTCAATTCAATATGACGTGACTTGTGAGTAACGTCACACGCAGTGAGTGGTGTCTCTTTAAATAGAGACGTGCCGCTAACGTCATTTTTTGAGATTTTTAAGGAATATTTTTAACTGCGTCTTGTCTGCTCTCTAGGTTTGAGTAAGGATGGGCAAGAAATATCGATATTTGATTTTAGTATTGAATCAAATATCAGTTTCTATATATTTTTAACGCAACTCTGATTTCGTAATTAAATATACTAGCTTGTGTGCTGCCCGCTGCCAACTGGGTTAACCACAAAGGTATACATATAATTGTTTAAACTCAAGCATAATTAAAGAATACAATTTTCTTCTTGAATTTTCTATGTATTTCCAAAACATTCAAATTTAGATTGTTTTGAAAATATGTATTATATGTTATGTATGAATAATCATACGAAAATTGACGATATATCGATACTTTCCCCTCGATATTTATCAATACTTTTAAAAAATGTGGACACGATAAAATATATCGATACATTTTTTCACTTGCCCATTCCTAATTTTAAGAAATAACAAAAACCCAGTCAAATACCCTGTTGAGTATAGGTCCATCTCAATTCGTGACAAAGATTTGTTGCATTTTTACACATATTTTCATGTTTTTATTTTGGCGCGAACTGAACTGGTTTTGTTTTGCCACAGATCAGCTCTCGCCAAAATTGCTGTTGTTCTTATGTCACCTGCTTTAATTTCGAGTTGTATTTACGAGTACAATGAAGGGCTGGCCCTCTCTAAACACTTAAATTAGTGTTGTGAACTAATGTAAGACATTTTCACGTACTCACACTGCCAGCAACGTTTAGTGTGGACCAGACTTTAGAAGCTATACTGTAGTAGGTACGTTACAGGCTAAGGCCAAGTATTTTTCCCACATTTTTAAAGGCCAAAGCTATGTGCTGAGATAGATCACGAGGCCCTTAAACGCTTGGACAGACTGTTGTAACTAAAGTAATCTTATGTGCTGTTTCGGATGAGATTATCGAGATATTATATACCTAATGCATGCGAATGTGAAAGACATTATTATAATGATATACTTTTATTGGAATGTTTTAATGCGTGAGTTGCGATGTTTTTTTACGAAGTTACGGGTTCATTTTGTGCTTAATGGTTGTATTAATTTTATTTATTTTTAATTGTATTATGACGTGATGTCTGACCCAAAGCATTTTAATATAGAGATTAATGATGAATTTTGAAGCCCACCTGCACCACCAGTCTCTAAACGCATTTATAAATTTAAATATTTTAGAGATGACGAAGATAATGATGTTTGAACATATTTCATTCATGTTTAGAGTTAAATGCAGTTATGGTGCAAGTGGGCCTAAAAGTGATTTATTGTATTTGATCAAAACTGCCATAGGCTGTTACATAGTTGTTATTCAAAATAATGTTTAGTAATGTTATTTCTAATTGGAATTTAAATTAAATTATTGTAGATTCAAAAAGATCAGTATTTTGTTCTAGTTTACATACGTTGAATTATAGTTTTAGCAATAATATGTAACTTATTTTAAATCGCCATGATATGAAGAGTATAATAGATATTTATTACTTTTTCCATTGGCAATATGATTTTGGTTTACGATCAGTATGATTATTTTTATAACAATAAAGATTTTTAGCACACATTTGGGTTTTAAGAAAAAAACATATTAAAACATATATAGTATAACATTTATTTTCTAGAATACTATGACTTTTAATGTCAATAATGTGAGGAGAATACAGTTAAAAGTAAGATAATTATATAATCAAATCTTGAAACCCCATAGCTGTAAAATCGTGGTCACAAAACTCTTAAACTGAAGCTTGTGACGAATAGCACCTTCACTCACCGATATAACTAATTTAGAAACGAATTATTGGAACTGGATATAAAATTCATTGCACTCTGAAATAGTCGCACATAAAGTTGTTAGGTTTGGAAGCGGGCTGATCACGTGGCAGGCGCGGGTGGGCTGTAGGGGCGGAGCAGGTGCTCCGAGAACGCCTGCACCGCCGCCGCGCCGCGCACCTCCTTGTCCAGCAGGGGCAGCTTGGTCACGTGGAAGTCTTCGTACAAGTCTGCGATTTGCTCCAGATACTTCTCTTGCACTTTGTGCCGCGCCGCGCAGAGCTCGCACGGCGCTGATGTTCTCAGTAGCAGCTGGTTGACGATGATATTGTGCGTGTCGATGCCGCACCGCGTCAGCTCTTGAACTAGACGCTCGGTCTCGTACAGTGACAAGAACTCGGCAATGCACACACATACGAATGTAGTCTGATTGGGGTCTTTGAACTGGGCGTTTACTTGTCTGATGACTGAAAGCATTTCGTCCATTTTGTTGCTGAAGATGTCCGAGTTGAACTCAGCCAGGCCAAACAGTGTTGCTACTTGGTTTATGAATGGGGCCACCTGGAAAAAGGAACAGTGATGTAAGGGTCTAAAACAAGTGACCTTAACACGGTTGAATTTAATTGGGTCGGGTATTTAAATTGCTAATTAGTGTATTGTTTTGATGGTAGTAGTTTTGACTAAGAAAATAAACTGAAATGAAAACATCATAACTTCGAAATACAGTAGGTACTAAATATTCAAATTAACAAGATAAATATGTAAACGAAATACTAAAACAATTAATATGAACAGTTAAATGGAAAACATTAGCGCTGTTATGATACTACTGCCAACTTCTTACGAATGTGTTCACGGTACGGTGAGAGGGACATTGAAGGAGACGGTTGTTTGATGAGCGTAGATTTCGATTGTGGCTGGCGCAATTGTATTGAAAGTGAGGGGCTAGATAACTGGGAGAGTTGGGAGAGACAAGAAATGAAAACAAGGTAGTTAGAGCCCTCAGGTCTCTGCGCTCGCGTATGGGCAACCACTTTAAAAGCAATACGTGGTGCGCAGAGACACGATCATATTTACACAGATTGAAAACAAATCGAATGCAGTAATTCAGAAGACGGTCAAGTTGTTGAGGAGATCTGCATTCAGGTCATAGTAGCACACATCGCCATAACCGATGATAGGAAAAATTAGGGTCTGTACATTGTCTTGGTGTTTGATGGTAAAAAGTTTTTCAAACGATACAGGGCCCGTAACGTTCCCGTAACCTTCAGTGCCACTAGCGACGTACTCAATACGCCAGTTTAAGGTACTATCAATGCGCAAACCTAGATCCTTTACATCTGTTCTAAATGGGACAATCGCACCCTCGAACAGGACTTTTGGCAAAGCTGTTTCATCCACTTTAGCGATGCTTCGAGAACTTCTAATGATGATCGCCTGACACTTATCAGGGTTTACTGCAACACCAAATCTATCCGACCATGTTTTGATGGCTATCAAGTTTCTTTTTAATTTGTTGATAGCGTCAGGTAATTCGTTGACCCTCCCTTGCTAGTACAACTGCAGGTCATCTGCATACAGATGATGCACATTGAAGTTCAGAAGTTATTAGTTTAATAAAATCGAAAACAAAAGAGGAGAAAGAATGCCGCCTTGAGGAACGCCAGTTTCCAAATCGCGCCAGCAAGATGAGGAATCCCCAACGCAAACCGACTGCTGACATCCCTGAAGATATGAGGTGAACCACTCCAGTGCTTCGGGAGAGACCATAACGTAGGAAAGAATGGTTAAAAGGTTGTCGTGACTGACGGTATTGAAGGCATTTGAGAAATCGACCAACACTAGTACAGTGACCTTGGTATCTTCCAGTCCTGCCCTTATATCGCGAGTCACTTTGCGGAGAGCAGAAACAGTACTGTACCCGGGCCTGGGGGGCTACTCTCTAACGAAATCCGTAGTTTCGGGCTTAGTTGCGGGCGGGCGTATTCTACTCCGTATCACCTACAGACTTACGATTAGTCCCGAACCCGAACTGAGAATGAATGACAACACGATTTCACAGTAACTGTCAAATCGTGTTATCATTAGTTCTCAGTGGTTAGGTGATACGAAGTAGAAAATGCCCGCCCGAAACTAAGCCCGAAACTACGGATTTCGTTAGAGAGTAGCCCCCCAGAAACCAGATTGTAGAGGGCTTATGAGGGAGTTACAATGTACAAATAGCGAGAGCTGTTTGTGTACACAGGCCTCGAGCACTTTGGATAGGAACGGAAGTATAGAAATTGGGCGGAAGTGGGTTGGAAGAGTGGGATTAGAAACTTTTGGTAGAGGACGAACATAGGCTTTACGCCATAAGGACGGGAATACTCCGGAAAAAAGGGGAAAATTAACAATATGGGTAATGGCAGGTAAGAGGTGATCTAGAATAGTAATGATCATGCCACGAGTGACATTATCACAGCCCACCGCTTTTAACTTTATGGATAGAATGATTTTTCTGATATCTCCCGACTCAACTGGAACGAAACGAAAAGAATTAATTTGAGGACGCGTTAGACCTCGTTAGACGCGTCAGACCGATTAGAGACAGAGTAAGTTGTTTGGCTAGACGATCAATAGTAGGTACAGTAGAGAAATGACAGATAAGATCGTCGTAAGTCAATAGCATTTGGAAGGTCTAAATGTCGCGGTTTGCCGATATCAAGAGTTCCTAGGAATTTCCAAATATCGGCAGAAGAATTATTTTCGAGAATATGGCGGATAGTTATAGTTTTAGCTCACGCTATGGCAACAAAAATTTTCCAATCCACGTTATTTGCGAGTGTCATAGGCTATATATTAACAAATTAAGGATCCTTAAGAAAATTGCAGCGCCGACGAAGTGCTAGTATATTGTAAAAGCGAGGTATTTAATGCACAATCCCACTCACACATTTAATGACCGCGACTTCCGAGTCTTTATTTTTATTATGTGATATTAGATTTATATTAGGTGCCAAGTTTTTTAAATGGAATGGTTCATACCTTAGACTTCAATCGCATAAGTTTTCCAAGACCACGCTCGACAACCTGTGGGAAAGACAGAAGGCGCAGGGTATGTCCTGTGGGCGCTGTGTCAAACACAACGGCACTGAAGTTCATGCCCTTCACCAGTTTCATGACCTAGAAGCAAATGCAAATACATTAATTGATGTAATAAAATGTATTGGGAACAAGTATGAGAATATAATACTCTTTATTATGTACACCATATAAAATACAGAAAAGATAGGAGAAATGGCTTTTCATCCATTATTGCATTGATGTGAAAAATGGTGCCTTGAAGTTGCTGAATGCTGAGATATTTGGAGATAGTCGCCATGTGAGAACTATTACTATAATTAAAATTAATTAATTACATTCTTATATGCATTAGATTGCATTTCAATAGATTCAAATAATATCAATGAAAATCCGTAATTATTTTATTGATTTTAATCATAAATAAAAATGCACTCTTGTTATAAACATAAAACAACGTGGAAGCAGGCCATTGGAATTTCACTTGACTGATAAATTATTTCACTCTAACATAACAAAGTTTCCTAGATAATAAATGCAAGTGAATCATGTCTGATAAACTCATTTTCATAACTATGATTCTAGAACAATATAAAATTACAATAATATTATTGAAATACTTGAGGGATAGCAAAACATCTTGATATAAAATTCAATGGCAACAAGTTTTTTGGCTTTAGGCTTTTATCTTCTAAGTGTTTTTAACCAACTTCTACAAAAAGGAGGAGGTACTATGTTCGGCTGTATGTATGTTTTTTTTATGTATGTTTCACCAATTTCTCTGCCAATTGTGGACCGATTTAAAAAAAAAACTTTTTTTATTCGAATGCCTATCCTCCTGAGGTGGTCCCATTATCACCAAGTAAGAATCTGATGATGGAATCTCATGAAAATCGAGGGAAACCCTCAAATTTTTAGGCATATATTATGTTTTTCATAAACTTTCTAACACAATTCAGATATTTGTGCCTGGTAATCATCATTTCATGTTGCTGAGCTGATGATGGAAGGTATAAGTTAGTATCTGATGATGGGATCCCATAAAAATTTTTGTTCAATGATATTTTTGCCAATTGTCAACCAATTTGGATGATCTATTTTTGTTTGGAATAATATTTTCCCCAACTGGTCCCATTTCAATTTGGTGAAGATCTGATGAAGAACTTCGAAAGTAGGCAACGGAACTCTTCAATTAATGATAGCAAATGGATCAGATTGCTGAAATTACATGTCTGTTTATTGTTTACACCAGTTCATAACATAAAATCACGCTGGTACGCTGTGAATGGGTACGTAGGTACCACAGAAAAGTGAAAAATAAAAAAAAAATACAAAAAGAAACAACCTACTTTCAAAAACAAAACTACAAAGTATAAAATAATTTTAATTTCGGAAGTCGTTGTGAGAAAACGAAATAAACAAAAACACCAACTTCCTTGTTTTTGGAAGTCCATTGTTTTTTTTTTTGTAAAATCGTTTTTTTTGTGTGTAAGTACATAAATATGAGTATCAAATGAATATGAGCCAAAAAAGAAACTTGATGGAAAGTGTTGAACATGATGTAAAATTTTTTTCAGAAAAATGAAAAGTGTATGTAACAAATCGAGCCGTATCCTGAGCCGAAAGACGCGTAAATTATTTTGTCCATCGCAATGCGGCTGGCTGATTATAAAGAAATAATTCAAAAATGTGTTCCATTTTCAAACTTTTATTCTTTTTTTCTGTGACTTTGTATTCAACAGTATGGGACTCATTTTGAGCATTTGATAAATTGATTAATTTTGAATTAAAAATGTTAAAATTCATGGTCTTCCTTTTATTTCTGACACTATGTTATTAGGAAAATACTTTTCAAAGTGAAACATAACAAAGCTGCTTATCTACAGATGATAGTAGTAGGTACTTCCCCTGAGAAGCAAAACACATTTAGGTACATTTAGACTAATAATCTTCTGAATCACATAATAATCCAAATATATGACAAAAAATACAAGAGGTTGTGTACAAGTGGTTGAGTACAAGAGGTTGAAGAAGTACAATCAGGTGGTGGAGGTGGTGGTGTGTATCAGTACTTACTGATACAATTATGAAAAAAAAAAATATTTGTTGGTTCCTGAGTGATGATAGCCAGTGTAGTTTTTTAATAAGACTCGCATTTCTATTAATCTTACCTCTGCATAGCTCATAGCCTCATCAATGCCAGGGAAGGCTCCCACTATTTCCTGCATCACTCCCTTGCCCAGCCTCATGGCCTCCGTCTCCCCTTCAAAGTATTCCTCAGGTAACTCTGTGAGCCCTACATTGGGGTCAATTTCCATGGCAAATAGATTATTGAAGCCTTTAACTTTGGTTGGAACCTGAAAAATTTTAGCTCTTTTTAAGTATAGGTACTGTGTGCATGGAGGATTGTGAGATTTGGCATAGTTAAGGTTTTTAAGGGGAAAGATAGCAGCAAGCTCTTTTTTAAATGATTTATGGTCTTATTTCAATCACTGGGCAGCCACTATTTACAAATAAATGTCTATTAGCTCTTAAATTTTGTAAAAACTTGACAATAAATAGTGACTGTGATCTATGCAAGATTTAGTAAAAAAAAAGCTTTTATTTGGTTTTAGTATTTTTGACTAGGTATTCTTATTTGATTATGTTCAGTGCTATCAAAATAGCACTGAACATTGCATGTGACCTGGTTCATTAATGCGCCCTGAATACTTTGATCTAGAAATTACTAGATTGTAAACAATGTGATTTATATGAGTCACAAAGAGCAGGTTTACAAAAATAAATACAAATTTCATCAGCAACTTTAATGTGATATCGGCCAGTAATGCTTAGACTATAGTTATCGTTTTCAGTGCAATTTAAAAACTTATAGAAGAACATAACCTACCTTGGAGAACTTTTGATCGAATGCATCAGAAATGTTATGAGCTGGATCAGTTGAAATTATGAGGACAGACTCTCGAACCTTGGCTAGTTGAACGGCCAAGCTGCAGCTAAAAACAATTAAGACTATTAGATTTAATTGGATCTCGCCGATTTTACTCATTTTTGCGATAAATTGCATACCTGCACGTAGTTTTACCAACTCCACCTTTCCCTCCAACGAAGATCCATCGCAGGGATTTCTGGTCAACCACATTTCTCAAGGAAGGTTCTAAGGTGTCCAAGTCTTTGTTATCTTCCATTTTTACAAAGTTATTAATTTAACGAATTAAATGAACTCCAAAACAGCTCAACTCGAAAATCGTAAACGTAAATTTTTTTGACGTACCGTGACGTGACATTCGTGACATGCGCAAATCGGATGGTTCGTTGCATTTGTCACTGTCAAGCACAGAACACATATTACCTAGCGCTGTCAAGTTGATGAACATCGTATTCTATCATTTCTAATTTTACTCTATGATAAATGAATCGATAACCGTCCTAACAACTCTCAACGCAGATGGATAAATTCAAAAAACTCCTAGTAACTTATTGAGAATACTTTCGTCATTTTGTACAGCAAAATAAGCACAACCAACAATTTCATTATTTTAGTAACAATAATATGCTTATCATTGATAGCAACATTGTTCCTCAAACGTCAAAACAAAGTGCTATTTCGGTCATCTGTCAAGTAAAATACTAAAACTATGAATTCGATATTTCGATTTTCGATCATAATAAATAATTGATGGAATGTAATGACTGAAATGTGCAAGTTTATAAATAAAAATAATGCTCTATCGTCTTTTCCGCGGTCGTTTAACATTCAAATTCTACATAGTGTTCACAATATTAGTAATAGCTTCGCTATGTTGTTACTTTTTTCCGCCGATATATCCCATTTCCCCAGTAACTGTGCCACCGAATCCTCTGCATCCTCGTTCTTCCCGCCACTTATCTAAGTTAATGACTGTAGTGTTCCGCCAGTTTGAGGATTTCGAAAATGACATCGCCGATAGCGTGCAGTCGTTTGTGTCAGCATTTCCTAATATGCCTGTGGTGGTAGTGTGTGAGAATACTCCATATCCACCGTTTCCGTTCTCTGTAACAAACGAGACTCTGCGAAACGTTAAAGTATTGTCTTTAGAGCTGAAGCTGAGTGCTTCACCGCAAGATTTTAACCCGTTGACGCAAATATTTACTGAGTATGTGTTGTTTGTGCCTGATTCGACGCGAGTGTCACGTCGTGTGCTGCAGCTGGCGATGGCGGCGGCGGCAGCTAGTCCCACACAAGCTGTAGCTGTAGGTGTTGGCAATTCTCACTTGATATGCCAGCATGTGCAGTGGAGCTACGCAGACTGGACTTTGCACTACAGTAAGGATGCGTCTGGCAAGATCTGTGATGCAGTACATGGACAGCATGCCCTGCTGATCAAAACTGCTGTCCTGCAGAAAGTACCACAGCCCTTTGCATTACCTTTTCCTGAATCTTTGTATCTTCAAACTGCTGTAAAAAATCTCAAGGTGAGTTTGTTTATAACTAAACTATTAATATTACTGTTAACTGATCTTCAATAATTATTTATAATGTTTGTGTTCAAGGTCCAAATATCAGATGGCAAGCTTGGTCCAGGCCGTGGGGTGCTAAAGACTCCAGGTGCAAAGCAGAGGGCATCTCGTCACATGCGGGACTATAGAGTAGCCCTGTACAAACAGTTGGGGGTGAAGGCTGTTATCAGGGAGGATGGCAGAGTGCAGTGGTTTGGATGCAAGAGGGAGACACAGGTGTGTTGAGTCATAAGTTTATTTTATATTTTGAACCAAACCAAATTCAACAAATTTCAATTTCAGATATTGAAGTAAAAGCAGATATTTGACAGGAAGCAATGTTCAATAATTATTTTCAGCTGGTTCTATACTATGCTCAGGTCTTGCATGTGGCAAGGAATACTTGTTGTGTCTTTTATACCTATTTATTTCCGAAACACAATTGGGTGCACAAAAAAAATAGCACAGAACTAGTGTAAAAAAAAAACTGGCCAAGTGCGAGTCGGACTCGCGTGCAAAGGGTTCCGAACGAATTTTATTTTTTTTAACATGTTATTTTCACAATACAGACTTCTAATAGGCTTTCCTGTAATCTTTAGGTAAAGATCGGTTATCTCCATTTTTTTTCAAAATTTTAGGCTCAGTAGTTTCAGAGTTAAGGGTGGGGGAATGGTAATTTTTCGTCTCATTTCTTGAATAACTTCAAAACCATTTATTTAAAAAAAATGAAAAAAAATATAATTAAAACCCTCACAGTAAGCCCTTTCATTTTGATATGTCACACGATATTTTTCAAAAAACTTTTTTTTTATTTTTCTAGTTTGACCCCCTAAAATGACACCCATACTAAAAATTTAATAATTTACGTAACGCGTCCTTGTTTGGGTCATAGAAGTCCATATGTGTACCAAATTTCAACAGAATTGGTCCAGTGGATCCGGAGAAAACTGGCTGTGACAGACGGACGGACAGACAGATAGACATACACCCAAGTGATCCTATAAGGGTTCCTTTATTTTTTCGGAACCCTAAAAAAATGGACTTATCATACCAGCCAATATTTCACAGTTAGCTTTGGATAAACTGAAAGAAAGAATAGTTCTAACACAAACTCAATGAGGTAGAAAATAAGGGTTAGTAACAATAGAATAGAGAAAGTCAAATGTTTCACAGGTTTTTGCATTGGGGAGGGGGAAGGCATTGGTTCAATAGATGTTTTTGGTGTCATCCTAATACAAAGCGACTATTGTACGACAAAACCAGATGGCGGGGTCGTCGCGATGATACGATCGGGTTTGGCATAGTTATTAAAATGTGAAATTAATCTTAATTATTGTCACACTTTTCAGCGCTGCTACCCATCAGTGCAAGGCACGCCATCCTACATACTATCGGGCCGCAACACGCCGCCTTGTTGCCGCCGCAACATGCGCCGCGTCGCCGGGCACGTGTTGCGCGCGTTGTCGCAAGCGGGCGCGCGCTGCTGGCTCGAGACCACCTCGCTATTGGGCGCAGTTATGAGGTACACTTTGGTTCTATTGAATTCTGAATCAATATTAATCTTTTCATTTGTGACTTTTGTGTAGGAGCTACCATAATTTTATAGAACTGCACTCTCACATTTATGAATTCCTTGGTCCTATGATCCTAGTTCTTTAACAGTTAAATTTCGAAGAGTTTGTTTGAGACCATCACTCACTTCTCGGCTTGCTCTCTCGGACATTACAGGCTGATGATTGCTTATGCAAATATTGCAATCTTCCCACGACCATTCTACCTCTTTATACTAGCTAAACACATTCCAGAGGCGACCTCCTCCCCTGGGCAGAATACGTCGAGATCGGCATCCACGCTAGCGACGTGTCCCGCGTGTCCTGGCTGCAGCGCGGCGGCGCCGACGCTGACGGCTACGTATGGGAGCGCGCGACCAAGGGACACTACTACCGGGTCGCCTACTCCGCCGCCAATAGAGTGTATGTGCTGATACTGCCCTTCACGGCCAGGAATGGGACCATGTGGCCTGCAGATTGGGTGCTGGCACATCAGAGGGAGTTTCCCGAGAGGCATCTGCATCCTTTGGCTCAAGTAATGTGAAGTCCTAGTTTCTTATTTTTGTTTTTTTTTTTAATAAACGAAAATCAACTTTATAGAACACTAGCTGACCCGCGCAACTTCGTCTGCATCACAATTTTCATTACTAATCCGCTCCTTTTGGTCTTAGCGTGATGATATATACATATAGCCTTCCTCGATAAATGGGCTATCTAACACTGAAATAATTTTGCAAATCAGACCAGTAGTTCCTGAGATTAGCGCGTTCAAGCAAACAAACAAACAAACTCTTCAGCTTTAGATTTTAGACCAAACGCTTACGAGACTACGACAGTACCCTGATACACGGAATTCAAATTGTTTGTCATAAAATATGCCAAAGTTCTCCAATAAACTTGAGACCGAACACGCCAACTTTCACGTTACAATGGCATATTATTCATTGTCACTTTGGTCTACGTTGGTAGCTATGTGGCAAAACCGAAGTTTTATAAGTAATTCTTCTGTTACTTATGGAGAAAACATGGTGTCATCACTATACTGGCTTTTTAACGTAGCTCTTTTAATATAGCTACAGTAATCGATGCATTAGAAGTACGTATTTTCAAACAAACAAACTCTTCAGCTTTATATTATATTAGTATAGATTTCGCCGATTTCTGAATGAATAAGATGCCAAAAATGTTTGAACTTCAGTGCAAAGTGAACTTTGAACAAAGCAATAGTTTACGTGTCTGGCAACTAAATCACAAACACAGTAAATACTCTTAATTCTTATCTATGATAATAATATCATACCAAATCTGTAACACGCCACATAAACTTGCAATAAAGTACATTGGCCTTTCCCTAATATCCCTTCATAGATACCTGAACAATCAATTATTAATCGACTTTCATTACTACAGAATGTAAAGGATCACGATAAAAGTCGATGTAGAATAGAATAGAATAGAATAGAATAGAATACTCTTTATTATGTACACCATGTAAGTTACAGAAAAGGTAGATGAGAAACATTACATCATCATTTACATAATTTTAGGATGGCTTTGTTTCTGTTTTTTAATTAAGAAAGTGAATGAATGTATGTGGGTCAATGATCGTTGTTGCACATTTATCGGGCACCCACAACAGCAATTTCCCTTGGAATTTTATTAGGTATTCATCTGTTAAGAATTCATTTCAAAGAAAAATATTGTTTTTATTGTAAACCAACTTTGTCCTGTATCATCTCTTATCTGATACACAAATATTCTTACAGATCAACTTCGCGGGTCTTCAAGCGCCAGCTACCAACGATGCTGTAGCCTTCCTAGATATAAAGTTAGGCGCCAGAGCAGTAGAACGCTGTGACAAACTTGGACCTAAACTACTCTATCCTTAAGTTTCAAAGGACATTTCATTTATTTTGGGCCATAAATGGGCTTGGAACAACATGATGAACAGCTGATATCTCATTATCAGCATATTTTCTTTTATTGGTAACCGGCCATGCACTACAAGTTCGCTGTATTAATGCTAGTTTTCACCACTACAACACTATTCGACCCCTAATCGAACGCCAAAATAATATAGCACTGTTGAATTTTCAGCTCTTTGCGTTGAGGCGAGTGTTGAAAATTCACCAACAGATTTGGTGTCGCTTATTGTCGGTTAAAACGGGTATAAGTTTACTTTTAGTTTTCCCCACGCAAACGTTTTGTTCACTGCAGCCTCGATTTCACTGTGTTTGTTATCTGCGATATTTATATGGGTTTGACTGCTATGATGGAAGAATCTCATATTTATTTGAATAAGTGGAATGGTTTTATTATTTTTCATGCAATTTGTGAGTTACTCAATAGCACAAAGATACTAACTAGTCAATAGTTGATAAGTCAAAAATTAATTAGGTACCTAGCATTGTTTTGTTTTTATTTATTTATTTGTTACTTAATTAAGCGATGTCGAGAATATATATTCATTGTTTGTTAATTTATTGTTCTAAAAAGTAAACCTTTTTAAAATTGTAAATTCGATAAATCTTTGATGTAAATACAGATTTAAATTAGTTATAAAACATTTTGAAAGAACTTACTAAAAATATTTTGAAATATCAATAAATTAGACTAGATTAAAAAATCTAAGAGATATTGTAATAATTGGATCAGAAATCATTTAAAAAGTAAGTAATAATTTTTGCATAAATTAGTATAGTTTTCATTGTAATTTTAATCATAAGAAGATTTTGAATATTCATGTGATCTAATAGTCTAGTCCTATTGCTTGTTATATCGTAACAAATAAGAATTTAGTGATCTCACACTATTCTAGTCGTGAAAGTATTACTTCTTGTGGCATATGTATAGAGTGACCCACTGAGAGCGAGGTATCCAAGTGGTACCTTGTAGTCCACAATGGCAGTTAGACCACTGGAATCATTCTTATCGGCTGCTTCTACACTAGCCGACCAATGTACTTTGACAGCTGTCAATCGTGACAGATTTATTAATGGTGACAAACACGCTACGGTTTACAGGAAAGCAAATGTGTGTGTTGACTTGCGTATAGCAGGCGCCAGAAAAACTTGCAATAAAGTACATTGGCCTTTCCTTAATATCCCTTCGTCGATACCCGAGCAATAAATTGTGATCCGTTTTTCATAACTGTAACGTAAATAATCACAATAGAAGTCGATTCAGGACAGCTTTACGTCTTTACTAGCTTCTGCCAGCGGCTTCGCCCGCGTTGTCTCTAGGGAACATAGGTACTTCCGGGATTAAAAGTAGCCTTTCTCAGGCTCTAGACTATCTCTGTACCAAATTTCATTAAAATCGGTTCCGTAGTTTTGGCGTGAAAGCGCGACAGACAGACAGACAGAGTTACTTTCGCATTTATAATATTAGTAAGGAAGTAAGGATTTCTGTTTTTAATATTAAGAGTGTCAATAAATGTATGTGGGTCAATGACCATTATTGCACATTTTTCTGGCGCATACCATAGACATATTTGTTTTTCGGGGTGTATTGTCACCATTGCCATACCAGCTAGAGCCAACTCTCATACTGCACAGCTGCACCTTTCCGGGAAACGATGTCTCGATTGACAGCTGTCAAAGTATCTCGGTTGGCTAGTGTAAAAGCAGCCATAGGTATTGAATGACTGCCTTCAACTGGTGTAATCTTACTGGCTGGACATTATGAATCCTCTATGATAGATGGAAAGCTGGAAACACACTTGTGCCAGGAGCATATTTACACCGGCGAACATCTGGTGAAGCGCTGCCAAACGTATATCAAACTTTCAGAAGTTGTAATAAAAATGAAAACAAAAACTTCCATTGGTCCGAGAGCGCATCAAAGCAGACTTAGGATTTCTTAATGTCAAAAACGCTTGGGTCAAAATTTATTTCTATACTAGCTGACCCGCATAACTTTTCATTACTGCTCCGCTCCTATTGGTCGTAGCGTGATGTTATACAGCCTGTAACAGAATAAACGCAATACCTCTTAAGGGATCATTGAACTCATCATTATGAATAACTTTCACTATGGGACCAACGAAGAAATCGAAAAAAAAAATTCGACACCCCCATACATTTATGTGCGCATAACTCGATAAAATGTACGGAACAGCTGATTTTTTTTCGCGATTTCGGGGTTGGTCCCATGGTAAAAGTTGTTCATAATGATGAGTACAATGACCCCTTAAGAGGTATTGTGTTTATTCTGTTACACATTGTATAGATTTCCTCGATAAATGGGCTATCCAACACTGAAATAATGTTTCAATTCGAACGTAATTCCCGAGATTAGCGCGTTCAACCAAACAAATTGCACGCAAAACCAAGCAATTGTTACGAAATAAATAAATAACAAACTTTTCAGCTTTATAATACACTAGTGGACGTCACGCGGTTTCACCCGCGTAGTTCCCGTTCCCGTGGGAGTACGGGGATAAAATATATCTATGCTGAAAGAATTTTTCAAATCGGTCCAGTAGTTTCGGAGCCTATTCATTTCAAACAAACAAACAAACCTTTCCTCTTTATAATATTAGTGTGGAAGTGTAGATTAATTTATTAATAGTTAAACCGCTGCGCTTCTTCACCAGATGTGCGATGAGCTTTATACGTGGAAAGATAAGATTTATCTAGTCTCGATACGCACAAGGCATGCTTTTGTGTACAGGCCATGTAAAGATGGCGACCATTCAAAATGGAGTTGTTTTGTTTTTAAGAGTTTATAAAAAATGCATTTTGTATAACGTGCCTTTAGCTTTCTAGGCACCTTTCATTGTATTAGAATAAGTTATTATTTAAAAGCTTTATTAGAATAATTATACAATTATAAGTAAAAATGTGTTTTTATTTTAATAATTAATCACAATCGTAACATAATTAATTAATAGGTCCTAAAATTAGTTGTAGGCGGGAGCTGTAGCTTCAATAAGCCAAATAATTATTCAGTCGTCTTCAAACTTCTCATCCACGACGCCGGTTTGGAACGGCGGGTCTCGAACCAAGCTAAGTAGCTTGTCCAGTTTCATAATCTAGAATGAATAACAAAAATAATTTATAGAATAATTATTACACCAGAAAGGAATGAAGGGAGGCTTTGCCCAAGTGTGGGGCAGAGGAGGCTAAGAAAAAAAAAACCGTGACTGTCCGCTGGAGTGGAGAGGAGAGGAGCCGAGTGGAGCTGTGTCAATATTAACCAATAAATGGGCTTCAGTCGACGGGGATTTGTGGTGAAATTTAATAATTCGTACAAAACCGTGAAGTGGAGCGAGGCAGCGTAGCGGGGAAGTGGAAAAAAGAAATACCGGCCGCCCACTGAAATAACTCTCCTCAAAGTCCGCACTTCCGCTCCGCACTACTTCGCTCCGTATCAATGGAAAATCCGCAATTCCGCTCCGCGTTACTTCTCAGTACCGCTCTGCTACCTCGCTCCGCGTCAAGGGACAGGCTGCGTTTTCTCTGACCCATACATTGTATGCCATTCTTTTTAAGGTCAATGTGTCGATTATTTATTGATATAAATTAATTCAATTAAATATCAATAAATAAATTTACTTGTGACAAAAGAATGTTCTATCTATTATTATTATTATTATTATACGAGTCATTCGAATCTGCAGCGCTATTCTGTAAGTTACTATTTCGATATCGATTTTCACCTGACAGTGCCTGAGTGACAAAGCTCACTAAGTGATCTTTATTACAAACAATATAACTCTTATATTAATACGAATTGGATACCTCACCTCGGATCCCGTTGTCGAGACACGAAAATATTCTTACAGAATAGCACTTTTGAAATGACGTAAGCTTAATGCAAAAAAAATTCTAAGGGTTTTCAAATAAAATAAATTAAAGTGAACATCACCTGCAATGTCCGTTGATCAATTCCTTGAGCTTTTTTAGGCGGTTTACACATAACTCTTAAGTTCGGCGATAATTTCAAAACATGGCACGTTCCCCTAGAAAGAAAACGATTTTACTATTAAAAATAATACAAAAAATCAAGGAAAACCTTAAAAAGTGAAAATTATTAGGAAAATATAAAAGTTGTGAACAACTGCCCCCAGAGAGATTTGAACTCTCGACCCCTGGTTTACAAGACCAGTGCTCTAACCCCTGAGCTATGGAGGCTATGAGAGACGTCGCGAAATAGGTAATCCTATGTTTCGACAAGATTAGAACAGCAACCTTTGATGGCTCGAATTTGTTTAGGTGTGATAACAATATTAATTATCTAATTAGTAATTTTATTATTAAAAACAGTTTGTATTTATAAAAATGTAATTCTAAAGTTATTTTAATGATCTTTAAAAGCAATGTAGGTAGGTATCTACTCAAGTTTAGTAGATAAGATAAACAATTTTTATGAAATAAATAAATAGATTTTTACTGTATTTTACAGTAATTAATCATGTTCATAGTTGTCGTAAGTTGATATACGCAAAGACGCAATAACAAAATAGTGGCGCCATCTTCCTTTGAATAAAAAAAAACAATATTTCCAAATAGCTTTTGCCAGCGGCTTCGGCCGTGTGAAAGTCCTATGTCCTCATCCAGGGGGGCTACTCTCTAACGAAATTCGTAGTTTCGGGCTTAGTTGCGGGCGGGCGTATTCTACTCCGTATCACCTACAGACTTACGATTAGTCCCGAACCCGAACTGAGAATGAATGACAACACGATTTCACAGTAACTGTCAAATCCAGGGACTGTAATACCGATATGATTCCTGTATCGATATCGAAATATCGATATAGGAACTGATATTTTGGTACCTCTTTATCGATACTGGTACCGATATTTTATTTCAGTTCATCAATATATGTACTTATGAGTGTCTTTATCGGTACCGGTACTGATACTAAAATAACGATATATTACCAATAAAATGATGTGGCACCTTCCGCCCGTACCCCGGTCACCGGCACAGACGACACGACAGTCGGTGAAGTTAACACAACAGATAACTCTGTCTCTACCTAATTTCGACCTTTATAGCAAACGCAGAGTATTATCCACGAAATAATCGCCCCAAGATGTCTGGTTTGTATTTTCTAAAGATTTAGTATTCTTTTTAACTTAAGAGGCCTCTTACAGTCCACTAGCGCTGCCAATCGAAAAAATATCATAACTCGTAAATAGAATCAAAAATACAAAATATGGTCTATTATTACTGTGGAAAAGGCAATAACGTAATTTTATAACACATTGTCAACACTTGAAATATAGCTGTATAGCTAAATCGTGCATTCAAATAAAAAACGGCCGTATTTCAAGTGTTGACAATGTGTTATAAAATTACGTTATTGCCTTTTCCACAGTAATAATAGACCATATTTTGTATTTTTGATTCTATTTACGAGTTATGATATTTTTTCGATTGGCAGCGCTAGTGGACTGTAAGAGGCCTCTTAATTTTTATGTTCAACCGATGTGTATGGGAATAGGAATTGTAAATAATCGTGCAAAGCGATCGGAGACCGATTAATCACAATTCAACGAATTTAAAATAAACAATACGTCAAAAATAAGATCGAGGGTAAGTAAATATTGATAGAAATCATTAAAAAAAAATTTGTATAATATGAATTTTACCTTCAGGCATAAAAAATGTGGTAGTAGATGAGTCATCTGGGGACGATGTTTCAAGTATGGAAGAAGATTGTATTAAAAGTTCACCAATTCGAGCCCGTCATTATGACATAGATCCTAATAGTACCACTCCTGAACTTAATTCACCGGAGTCTCCAGACTTATTCGATTCTAATTAGGTAAGCTTTTATCATCATAAAAATCTAAAGCAATATTTTTATTCATTAAGTAGTGTTTGTAACTCACATAATTATCCAAACTATGCGTATCATTATACTAAGTATACGAATTACCTACAAGTATACACATCGTCATTTTTTATAGTTTTATTCCAGCAAGGAAGTGACACTACCAAGCAAGGGGAGGCGACCTGTATGACATGGTGCTGGTCGTATGCGACCCCACCGAGGGCCACAACCCGATTTTTTAAATAAAATCGGTTTGCAACCTCTCCGGCATCCAAATTGAGAAGCCTTTCCGCCCGACAGTAGTTGGCCAGTGTCACCGCTGCCAACTATATGGGCACTCGCAGCGTAACTGCTACGCGAAACCCAGATGCGTCAAGTGTCTGGATGAGCACAGCACCAGCGAGTGCCCTCGCCCCAAAGACCGCTCACAGTGCGCAGAGCCTCCCAGCTGCGTACTATGCGGCCAGTCCGGTCACCCGGCAAATTATCGTGGGTGTCCCAAAGCCCCAAAGATCTCCCCCAAACTGGCAAAGCGTTCCAACGCCCGCCAGTTACGCGAATCAGGCCCAGAGAGAAAACCCTCCTCTCAGTTGCCCGACCGGCTAGCTCCACAGAGGCCCTCTCCGTAGAACCAGCTCAACCACCAAAAGGCATTCCCAGCTTTGGTGGCCTCCTCCTCCCAGCCCATCCCAGCGCTAATGGCTATGCCCATTCCAGCGCCGACCCCCGCGCCTGCGACCTCCGTTGTCCCAGCTGCTCCCCAGTCTGCGCCACAGCGCACTGCTGTTTCCGTTCCGCTTGCACTGTTGCTCCCGCAACAGTGCAAGCGCGTCCCACTCCCCCGACCAACACGGTCACCCTGGTGTGGGCCCCACGATCCTGGAGGCCTACAGCTTGTTCATGACCCGTGCTGCAAGGGCCATGTCCGACGAGTTAAATGCGACCAGAGGAAACGATGGTCAATTGAAACTCTCTACCAGAAAGGCGCATGAGATCTTCACCGCCTATAAGTCTATTACGGACGCTCTGGACGCCATGGATGCAATTGATGACTAATCAATGGATAAGTCACGCATCAACACCACCAGGCCCAGATCACTCAAACTAGGGTTTTTCAATGCCAATGGCATTAGCAACCAGCGCTCTTGTTTCTGACGGAGACGCAGATCGGATGTCCGTCTGACGTGTCGTATCTTACATACCCAGGGTTTACCCTGGAGCACCACTTCAGACCACGCGCGGGCGTATGTATGTACGCCCGGGACGACATCTGCTATCGGCGTCTCCGTAATCTTGAGAACTCCAGGTTCTCAACGATGTGGGCTTTAGTGGACACCGGCCTAGATAAAATTATCTACGCCTGTGTCTACCGTTCGCACGGCGGTGATCTGGAGACAACTGGGCTAATGCAGCACCTCAGTGAGGCGGCGGATGCGGCTCAGCAGCGGTACCCTTCTGCCCAATTGGTGTTGCTGGGGGACTTCAACGCCCACCATCAGGAGTGGCTTTTCCCATACCAGCACACAGACCATGCTGGACGAGAGGCGCGAAAGCTAGCGCTTGCGTTAAATCTCACCCAGCTGGTCCAGGGGGCAACGAGGGTGCCGGATGTTGATTCGCACACAGCCAATTGCTTGGACCTTCTGCTGACAACAGATCCAGACCGGTACTCGGTGTCGATTTCTTCTCCACTGGGTAGTTCCGACCACTGTCTGGTGAAGTCTGTGTCCGTCTACTCCCCGCCCGATCCTAGCCCAAGAGGCACCCGGCGGGTATGGCGATACAGGTCAGCAGATTGGGATGGCATGCGATCATTTTTCGCATGTTACCCTTGGCAGCCTACTTGCTTTCCTTCAACTGATGCTTCGTCGTGCGCTGACGCCGTGACGGATGTGTTGCGGAAGGGAATGGAGTACTATATTCCGTTCTCAGACGTAGCAATGTCTGGCGAAGCTCGCCCATGGTTTGGTGCCGAGTGCAATCGCGCTAATGCGATAAAACATGCGGCGTACCTAGCATGGGTCGACGCCCGTGCGCACAAAGCTAATGACGTGATTCAGAAGAAGAGAGCCCTTAACAGGGCTGCCAAGTCCTGCAAGAAGGTGTTGCGGAGGGCTCGGTTTGACCACATTAGCCGAATAGGGAACAAACTTGCCTCATACCCAGCAGGTAGTAAAGCTTTTTGGTCCCTGGCTAAGTCGGTCGAATCGAACTTCTGCCGCCCCTCACTACCACCACTGCTGAGACCCGATGGGTCACTGGCCCACTCCGCTGAGGAGAAAGCAAACTTGTTTGCTTCTATGTTTGCGGATTCGTCGCGTCTAGATCCTGGTGGCGCGAGGCCCCCTACTCCTCCTGATGGATGCGAGTCAAGTATGTCGAATATTCGCATTCATCAGAAGGACGTTCTTCGGGTATTGCGTAACCTAGACGTGAATAAGGCTAGTGGCCCCGACGGGATACCGGCAATTGTTTTGAGGACTTGTGCGCCTGAGTTGTCTCCAATCTTGACACGCCTATTTCGCCTTTCGTTTGAGACTGGAAAAGTATCGAATGCTTGGAAGCAAGCTAACGTGCAGCCCGTGCCCAAGAAGGGTAATCGTTCTGACCCGTCGAATTATAGACCCATCTCGGTAACGTCCATACTCTGTAAGAGTATGGAACGCGTACTGAATCGTAAGCTCCTAGCATACCTAGAAGCGAATGATATCCTTAGCGACCGACAATACGGGTTCCGCCGAAATCGGTCTACTGGGGATCTTCTAGCGTATGCCATTCACATCTGGAGTGAAGCCATAGAGAAGCACGGGGAGGCACTAGCGATCTCCCTTGACATCTCGAAGGCCTTCGACAGGGTCTGGCACGATAGCCTTATAAGTAAGCTTCCTTCCTTCGGTCTGCCCGCCGGTTTGTGTGATTGGATCGCGGATTTCCTGAGGGATCGGTCTATACGAGTGGTCATTGATGGCTGCTCGTCTGGACTGCTGGATATTAATGCCGGGGTTCCTCAGGGGTCGGTGCTTTCGGCAACACTGTTCTTGCTGCATATTAATGATCTGCCTAAACGCGGTACTTTTGGGTATGCAGACGACAGCACTGTTGCTGAGAGACACGTGTCCGACGCACGAGCTGGTGGGTCGCAGATCCGGTCTCTCCGAGAGGCTATGGTTGAGCGCTTGAACTTGTCCTTACAGGCTGTCTCAGAATGGGGCGATGCCAATCTGGTCAAGTTCAATGCTGCTAAGACCCAAGCGTGTCTATTTTCCGCTAAAAGGAGCCAATTCCACCCAGCTCCATCTTTTCGTGGTGTAACCGTGCCGATAACCGACCGACTTGAGCTTCTTGGTGTTACGTTAACATCTACCCTCAATTTTGGCCCTTTCATAGAGGCAAAGGCTCAAGTGGCTGCCAGAAAGTTGGGGGTCCTAGCAAAGGTGAGACGGTACTTCACGCCGGAACAGCTGCTCAAGCTCTATCAAGCGCAAGTTCGATCGTGTATGGAGTACTGCTCTCATCTTTGGGACGGATCTGCCAAATACCAGCTTGATGCCCTTGAGTCAATTGAGAAACGAGCCAAGAGGATCATCGGTAATGACAGGCTCGTCGAGTCGAAGCTTCAAAGCCTTGAGCATCGACGTCGAGTTGCTGGCCTGTCGGTTTTCTATCGCTTGCATTTTGGGGAGTGTGCGACGGAATTGCATGATTTAATTCCGCCAAGCCCGTTCCATCATCGGACCACAAGACGAACGGCGATGCGCCACCGGTACATGGTGGACATCCCACCCACACGCACTAAACGTTTTGGGAACACATTCATAGTGCGTACAGCTAAGGAGTGGAATTCCCTGCCAGAGTCTGTGTTTCCAGATAGCTACAACCTGGGAGTCTTTAAGACAAGAGTGAATAGGTTGCTTCTAGGCAAACGTGCTCCATCTACGACCGCATCATCGCTTACCATCAGGTGAGATTGTGGTCAAACGTATGCCAATATATAGTAAAAAAAAAAAACTATTTCTACTAAATCTAAAAAATCACACTTACTACCAAATAGGTAAATAACTAAGAAGTAGAAAGGTAGGAAGGTAAGAAGTAGGCAGCTAAACCACCACTACCATCACCACTGTGGTTAATGCGTAATAATAAGTCGAAAATGATATCAGTATCGTCCTAGTAAAACCAAGAAAATAGGTAGGTACGTATATAAATAAATTACTTACATTTAAATCCTTATTGCACACCAGACATTTCGATTTTAATGTGGTCTTATTAACATTAAAGTATTTGTATACATGATTTTGCATTTTACGCCCCATTATTTATCACGATTACGTAAATCACATTTGTCAAAACAACAGCAATAACAACAGGTAGACACGCGCGCATTCGACAACAAGACGCAACTCGTCGCACTAAGTTACTTTCCACTGTTACACAGCGTCTGGTGATCTGGTCTATTCGTTACAATGTTGCCGCTCGGCGTTGCGGCTGTGCGAGTGCGAGCAACTAAGGTCGCCTCATCGTCTCCCTCTCGCGACTGGTATCGATATAGAATAACGATATAGTTATCGATAATTTAATAGCGGTATTTAATAAATTCGATATGGATATCGATATTAACATAAAATATCAATTGCAATAATGATATCTTCTTGAAAATATCGGTATTTTTCATTTATCGATATCGGTCCCTGGTCAAATCATGTTATCATTAGTTCTCAGTGGTTAGGTGATACGGAGTAGAAAATGCCCGCCCGCAACTAAGCCCGAAACTACGGATTTCGTTAGAGAGTAGCCCCCCTTGTCATAGTGTAACGTCCGTGCTGTAAATTTCTACCAAATCTGTTCAGAAGGTCTAAACATGAAGGCTTTCACATCTCTTATCTATACTACGCTAGTATTATATTATCTGTGTCTATGCTACCTAATATTAAAAAGCTGAAGAGTTTATTTGTTTGTTTGGTTGAACGCGCTAATCTCAGAAACTACTGGTTAGAATTGAAAAATTATTTTAGTGTTGGATAGCCCGCTTATCAAGGAAGGCTACTAATATCACGGTACGACCAATAGGAGCGGAGCAGTAATGAAAAATGTGACGCAGACGAAGTTGCGTGGGTCAGCTAGGAATATTAATAAGTTGAAACGATCGTTACTTGGTATCTCCGCAGACGATGACGGGCAGCTTGGTGTTAAAGTCGAGTCTGGAGAGCTTCTTGGTCTTCTTGGAGACCACAGCCTGCACGCATATCGGCCGGTACTTGTCCACGTTCAGGTCGTATACATACACCTGTAGAATAAGAACAAAACACGACTTAAATTTCTATTGAAATTGGAGTACCTTTGTGTTCTTTTCTCTGTACAACATTTTATTTTTTAAGTATATTGTGTGTGCATAAATAAATTTTAATAAGACTGTCATACTCAAATTTAGACTGAAAGCTTGCACTTTTTGTACGTCAAAGTTTTACATAAAGACAGTCCCTAGTCGACGCCTATCCGTCACCATTCCCTAGTGTTTCAACTGGGACGAAGAATTGACTTCATATTTTAACAACCTACCATTACACGCCGACCTATCTCAAGACTCCACGTAGTCTACCTACCAGACACTCTCAGTTAACGCACCTATAATACATATACGACATGACTTAAAGTCAGAGCAGTTCCAAAATTCATGATTTCTTCAGGTGTCTACCGGCGACAGTGTAATCGCACAAATGCATGCGACCTCTTATTTCAATCGTATTCATTGCGTGTTTTACGTTGTCGAGTATAGGATTTTTCTGTCTCCTGAATTTCTTTTGATTGTTTTTTTTTCCCTTAAGAGGCTTATTACAATTTGACTATTAGTCAGTAGACACTGTTTGCGTAAAATGACCAACATTGTCTTTCTTATTCTCAGAAATGAAATATTTAGATAACTTTGGCTTATTAGGTACCTAATTGAGAATAGTTATTGGTATTGAACACAGCGACCTCACTTTTCGCATTTTTCTCATATCTATTTGTAAAAAGACAAAATTCCGATGTAAGTTTCTCATGAAAAGCGCGACGGCCCTTTTTCGAGCTCGTGGAGTGAACTACCTACTTACTAACCAAATGAAATGAAAAATATATCATAATATTCCTTATATAGTGGTTTCGGTCATAGCGGTCTCAGAAATAAGAATGGAATATCCGTATAAAAATCCCATTCAAATCATAATACGTCATTGTTCAAATCCATAAAAACAACAAAAAACGTTCAGAATTAACTATAAATTATTGTTACGTAAAATTTATAACAAAATAAACCATAGTTCATAAGAAATGAAAATTTAATAAATATTCATTAAACAAATTAATAATAAACTCTAAAATAAATATTATTGCCTAATTTCTACATGATGCGATGAGTCAGCGGTTTTGTGAGTGAAAACGCAATTCTGTGATAGGGCTTTTAACCTAAATTGTCCCACTGCTAGCCAAAGGTCTCCCACACTGCTTGATTGTATGTAAGAATATTCTATTTTATGTGTTGGGTGGGGTGTAGGACTTCGTTTGGCTAAAAATGAACGTTCCTTTTATGCCCTGACCTCCTCAAAGGGACGTGTGACAGCTTGATATCCTTTTTACAAGAGGAGGGTTCTAAAAGTGAAATCTCCTGCCATTAAATAGAGAGCCTATTAACCTACATGGTGAGACATAAATCGATCAGCGCGGCCGGATATTGGATCTTCAGTGTAATGGCGACGCTGAATGGAATGTTTTATTTTTAGACGGGAGGGAAGATTTCCAAAATGTTTCATAGTATTTATTAAATATTAAAATATTTTATTTTCTATTGATTGTACAAAACACAAATTTAGACATTAAGCAGTTTTAAAACAACAATAAAAGGTGTTTACGTTGAACTCCGGTACCCAGTGTAAGATTAAACTTGTGTTTAGGGTACCGGCGTTCTCGGTTACAGTTTGAGCACATAACAGATTCGAAGTTTTAGGACGAGCACAGTTTATTACAAAAAAATAAGTACATATTTACTGAGATGTAGCCTCATTTGTGATAGGATGAGTGTGATGGTGTGTTTGTTATGTAAGTGTATAATATAATATTATATAATAAGTCGTTTTTTTTTTCGTTTATTTTTCAACACATTATAGTAAATTTTACAGATAAATATGACACTTGTCCGAAACCTTTAAAGGTTTATGTGACAAAGTGGAGTAAGCAGGCTCGCTACACAGCATGTTACATAACACAAGTAAACATAAGTTTACCTACGTACTTAAGACTTAAGTGATATCACCAGTAAAGTAATACTTTTTTTAAGTTAAATTTACATTATTTATATGTAACAATATTTTTGACTACATTTTTGGGAATATTATTTAGGGTATCAGGTAGAATATATTTCCACGTTCTCATGCCATGCACATTTACAGTTGTAGGTAGTTTGTATGTGGGCAGGTAATCAACATTACGTAGCTGTTTTGGTCTAATGTTTAAAGTTAAGGAACTAATATTATTAAATTTATCCAAAACAATTGCCGACCTGAATTTATCAAAGACTGACATAACTTTACAATATTTAAATAACCCATACTCATCATCTTTACATTTGAGTCTAATATTCTTTGGCACAATAGTCTTTAGTATAGTTACAGTAGGTATGCAATTAAGTGTTTTTTTTTATTTGATTTTTTACTTTACCTGTTCGATATATTTATCATATCTTCAGTCTTATTATAATCAAGTGTGAAGAGGCACTTAGAAACAGTGGTCTTACATCCATTTCGACAGAAGGAAACAATGTCCCAAAGTTTATTCACCTTATTGTAGTGATTTGACAGTATACTATAATGGCGCCGTGCAAGGTTTGTTCTACATCTGTGGGTAGGACAAACAATGTAGTATCTGCGTTTTTTGGTAGCATTCGGCTCATATACCACTGAAGGATGTTTACGTAGAATAGTGCCGAGCACAAAGAGCTGTCTCACCGTATGGACTTTACAATCTGTGTAGAGAGTCGTTGTGGGATACCTAAGAGGTTTACAGGTTATAACTTTAAGGACAGCTCTCTGTGCCCTCTCCAGAGGCAGAAGGGATGTTTTGGGTTCCCCACCCCACGCCGTGATGCAATAGTTTATAATGGATTGGCACAAGGCATAATAAACGGTTTTAATAGTCCTTAAGTCCACAGAGTGCGTTAGTTTTTTAAAGATAAATATACACTTGCGAACTCGTGATACAAGATGTCCTAGATGAGGCTTCCAGCTCACAGAACTATCAACATGGACTCCGAGATACTTAACAGACTCAGACCTTGTAAGTTTTGGACAGTCACATTGTGAAGAGGATAGACCGAGAGGACAAGTATAAGCTCTGAGCACCATTGCATCAGAAGGAGGGAGGTTAGTGTGTTTTAAGGAGAAAGGTAAGTAAACCGTTTTATTTAGATTTAATGTTAACATTTTGTTCGATAGCCACTCCATCACAGAACAAGAGCGTGTTCTGCGTGTTTTACTGTTTCAGACCAACCACTAACATGAAGAAGCAGGGCCGTATCATCTGCGTAAGCAAACATGGAACAGTTTGTTACAGACATCTTATTATAAAAGTGGGAGAATTATATAATTATCCAGGCGATTGTGGTGTAAGCAGAGCAAGCAGAGGCGGATTAAATGTTGCCAGCGCCCTAGGCAAGCACCTCATCGGCACCCCTAAGGTGGTCACGAGTAGGCGCAAATCCAGAATTTCGCCTGGGGAGGAGGGATTTTTGTCTCTGTGTGGAGAGGGGGGTGGTTATTGAGAACAAAAATATCGAGCGCAGCGACCACGAAATCTTTAGGATCTCATAGGTATAGCCGAGGATTTTTGATCATTCGCACAGAAACAGGATTGATTGAGTTTATTTGTTTATTCGGGTATGCTACAAAAATTTAGAAAATTCGCAGCGAACTCGAAAATGTTATTACCCCGCCTCGGATCTGGGGGGCTACTCTCTAACGAAATCCGTAGTTTCGGGCTTAGTTGCGGGCGGGCATTTTCTACTACGTATCACCTAACCACTGAGAACTAATGATAACACGATTTGACAGTTACTGTGAAATCGTGTTGTCATTCATTCTCAGTTCGGGTTCGGGACTAATCGTAAGTCTGTAGGTGATACGGAGTAGAATACGTCCGCCCGCAACAAAGCCCGAAACTACGGATTTCGTTAGAGAGTAGCCCCCCAGATTAGATTGTGTCTAAACCATTCGTGCTGTTATAGTAGTTTTTTTGTCAACCTGAGTAAATGAACACCCATCCAGTCATAAACAAGAGAGAGCTATTGTGAATGTAAAAAGCTGTCAGTTTTTTAGATCGGGCCATGTAGGAGTAATCAAGTAGTAATAGGGGCGTACTTTTGAAGCTCTGTACAAAGTATGATTTTTTATACGTAAAATCTTCGTTTTTCCTTTGAAACATCCTCGAGCGCCCATCTATAATCAGGTGCCCCTAGCCACGTGCCTACTTTGCCTTAAGGATAATCCGCCTCTGAGAGCAAGAGTACCAAAACTCTATGATACCTAGTAGACTCTTAGGGGTCGTCCATTAATCACGTGATGTTTTTTTACCAAATTTTTAGCGTCTCTCGGCCCCTCCCCCTGGTGATACTTGGTGAGGTTTATACTAAATGGGGGTGAGGGTTTTCTGAAATATCGAGCACCAGGTGGCAGCACTGAAGCGTCAGTCCCAAATACCTACAAATCGCTTGTCTTCTGACATTTGTTAAGTTGACGTCGACGTCACGTTAATGTCAGTCACTTTTTCTATGAAGAGGACCTCTCGCCTATGTTGCGCCAACTGGTGGAGTAAATTTTCCTGAAAACCCTCATTGGCCCTTTAATAACTTCAAAAGCGTAGAACTTCTCTGTTTTTCTACCAACTATTTTTTTTTTCACTGTCCCGTCGTACTGTTTTAATAAAATCTATAAAATAAGTATTCATTCATGTGTATTTTTCATAGCAGTCAAATATCCTATTCGCAAAGGCCGAGGTATTCCATTCTATGTGATCCTATGCCTGATCTCTCAGGTCGAGGTATTCCATTCTATGTAAACCTAGTGCCTGATCTCTCAGGCCGAGGTATTCCATTCTATGTGATCCTAGTGCCTGATCTTTCAGGTCGAGGTATTCCATTCTATGTGATCCTAGTGCCTGATCTCTCAGGTCGAGTAGTAGCGACTTGTGTTTGCGGACACACTTGTGCTCTATTTTATCTCGCGTTCCGATGGCTTCGTTAATAAAGAACGCCGTCGTGGCCGAAATTCGGTCAGCAAAACTATTATTGTAAATACCTTTCCATCAGCAGTGCAAGCTGCAAACACGGTGCTGGAGTAGGGTGCCCACTTCACGTCGCCCACTGGAGACCCCAGCTCAAACATGAATAGGGGTTCACTGGGGAAAAGAGAGAAACAGAACTGTAATGGTTTAAAATAGGCTATAAGGAATGGCACTGTCTAAGCTGCTTCAGTGAACATGTTCAAAGTACTATTGAGGGTACAGGCTTACCTATTTAATAGACAAAAGGTTGGTCAAACATTTGAGAGTAAGAAACACAAGTTGGATCATGTTTTATTTATCAGCAGCTGTTATGCTGTCAGTGTCCAACTTGGACAACTTTTAAATCCGAGTTGATGGTGATGGTATGGTAGAACCTGGTACAGGTGTATCAGGTTTTTATAAAGCTCGCAAGTTATAAAAAGAAGTACTAACTCTCTCCCATCCTCCCATATCTTGACCCTCCAGTCCCCTGAGCAGGACGCGTAGATGCTGTTGTTGTACTTGTTGTAGTTGATCCTGTACACCGGCATGTGGTGGCCCTGGATGGAGCGCACGTAGTTGCGGTTGTACTTGAGCGAGCACGTGTGGATCATGCCGTCTTCCGTGCCCACCATAAAGATCTCCGCCTTCTCGGGGTGGAAGCAGATGCAGCTGCCGCAACCTGTGGAGGAAACAGTGATATTAAATTAACAGAAGCGCGATTTTATATAAATCCTATTTATGGTAAAGTCGCGGTCGTTATTGGTCAGACGCGCAGTCTTAAGGTGGAGTAGCAGGGTTTTGCACATTAGCCTCAACATCGAAGATATGTCCTTAGACTAAGTATCTAATCAGATCCTCGTTTATTTAGTTGGGGATACTAAAAATGTGATTAGTACAATCTCATATTATTTACTTATTTATTTAACACTCTATGCACACTATGTACAGAGGCGGACTTAATGCCATAGGCATTCTCTACCAGTCAACCTTTGGGTGATGCAGAGACAAATAGTGGTAGGTGCAATATGGAGAACAGAAACGCGATTGATATTTATTATAAATAAATATAATATTATTATAAAGAAGAAAGATTTGTTTGTTTGTTTGTTTGTTTGAATTGAATAGGCTCCGAAACTACTGGACCGATTTGATGGAAGCATTGGATAGCTACATTATCAGGGAGTAACATAGACTATATATTATCCCCGTACTCTCACGGGAACGGGAACTACGCGGGTGAAACGGTGAAACCGCGTAACGTCCACTAGTTTATTATACAAACATTTAAACAAATTACATAGGTATTTTATAAACTATACGTACAATATTAATATAATTATATAGTAAAACTTGAATTTACAAAATAAACACAATTAGTACAAAATAGACAATTGGGAAACATTAGCGCTTTGATGAAACTACTGCCAACTTCTTACGAATGTGTTCGTGAACTTTAAGTTTGAGGCTTGTTAGGTGTTGTAATTGGTTAATCTGGAACGTTATTTGACATTTCCTATACCGAAGTAGAGACAAATGGAAGTATTTCTAGAATTGATAAAAGTTTGTCCTTACTTTTGACATTGAGCAATACCTACCACTCAGGTACAGGTACCGAGAAGCTACCTCAGGCATTGTCTCAGTTGAACTGTAGGCTTTAACTTACTGGTAACAGTGAGCATGGTGCCATCAGGACCAGGAATGGGTGGCACGCTGGAAGTCAGAGTGATGATGGTGGTGGCCTGCAACTCTCCCGGCATCACGGCCCACTGCACCACGCGACCATCACCGGAGATGGAGAAGAATGATGGCTCCCCATCGATAAGTCGACGTCCCCAGCGGATCTTTGGAAGATGATAAAATAAAGATGTATAGGGAACGTGCAGGAACTATAGGTAGCAGCACAGAAACGTCAATGTCAAGTATATTTTACTTATAAGTTTCGAAATTGCAACGCTAGATGGTGCAGTTCACTAAGTGCACGTTCCCTTAAACGGAGCGTTTAGGAATATAGGTGTCAGCACAGACGCGTCAATTTCAAGTATTTTAAACGTTAAAATTTCGATAATGCAACACTAGATGTCATAGTCAACGCCGTTCACGTTCCCTATTGTGGCAGCAACTATAACACTACATATTTAAAATAGTTTTGACGACAGACAAATCCTAAATCGCGCTGAACGTAAGTATACAACTGCCCCACAACAACCATAGGGTGATTGCCCATCAGACACAAAGCACCCGTCTGATCGGAGGATTCTTCCTTTGCAATGGAGGTTAGAGGGACTTAGCACCTTGCTCTGCTAACTTATCTCTAAAGTAGTTTGCAATAAAGATTTTTGGGGAGACAGGTCAAAGAGAGGTGTGAGGAAAGAGAGACAGTAACAGTAACGGTTGACACGAAGGAATGGAACAAGAAGACTTGTTGCGCCAACCACAGGTGACATGGTTCCAGACAAAAGCAGGAATAAGATAATGCAATAGAGATATTGTGTGAGTGGACCGATGACATGGTGAGGGTCGCGGGTAGCCGTTAGATGCGAGACACACAGGACCGATTGTTGTGGCGACGGGGGAGGTTTAGGTATATCCAGCAGTGGACGTCTTTCGGCTGATATGATAATTAATAGAGATTTTTGGGAAACGTTTGTTTTACTAATATCGGAAGGCAAAAAGCTCTTGTACCTAAGTCATACGAGAGATCTCCAAAGATCGTCTGTTTTGTCTTCAGTTAATGCATATTTAACTCATAACTAAAGAAAACATATTAGGGATGGGCAAGTGAAAAAAATATATCGATATTTATCGTATCGATATTTTTAAACAGTATCGATAATTATCGAGAGAAAAATATCGATATATCGTCAGTTTTCGCATGGTTATTCATACATATATATATTTTCAAAGCATTCAAAGTTCGTAAAAAAGGATAGACAAAAATAGAAGAAAATAGTATTTTTTAATAATGCTTAAACAATTTAAGCAAACCAGTAGTCATCAGATATGGACATTAGTATCTTATAACATTAAACACGAAACCAAAAATGCGTTAAAAAAAATTGAAATTGATACGAACTCGATACTCTAAAATAAATATCGATATATCGCGATTAAAAATATCGACGATATATTATCGATAATTGTATGAAAAAATATCGATATTTTGATATATCGATATTTTTTGCCCATGCCTAAAACATACCTATGCGTTTTAATATTTATGAGAGAAACCATTCACGACTGTCAGTCAATCAAAATGATGCATTTCAGACACGAGTGCTTTTTAAGCAATTAAAAAGTTCAAGAGCATATTTTTTTAATCTATCGGTCTGTTCAAAATATTGTTATAGCCATTGACCTGCCTAGCCTTTTCCCAACTATGTGGGGTCGGTTTCCAATCTAGCCGAATGCTATATATAACATTAATTGACTGCCTAATGCCCGGTTTCTGAGGTACTTTATCGGTCGTTTATCTGTTTGTTAAAGCTATTTGTCATAACGCCATTGGTTGGTTAGTGGTTAACAGACAGCTAGAGACGAATGATAAGATACCACAGAAACCGGGCATAGCTGACCTCCCCAATCCAGTAGGTAACTGAGTAACACGACAGCCCTTGGCACTGGTGTCAGATTTTCCGGCTACTGACTACAGTGGTACCCAACTGATAAGGCGCGTCGTGAATCTTCGTTCGCACAGAAAAGAAAGTATGGCCCCGAAGATTAATGAAAGAAAGCAAACTTACAATCAGCCTTAGAACACTATTATAAAGTTCATAATACACTGCAGCTGTTAGTTCCGTCTCACTCGCAAGTCACGTGCATGCCACGCGGCGCGCGCTAACATGGCGGCACCTGACGACCAATAGCGGTACAGGAAAAAAAAGCGCGTTGCGTGGAGCGTGCCGATTGGTCAATAGCATTTCGCGCGCTTTGAAAATTTATCTTCTGCGCAGGTACATCGGTAAGCCATATCAGTTGGGTACTACTGTACCTGTAACGACTGTCAATGATCTACACATAAAAGTCGTGACCAACGGCTTAGCTTGCTTTCAGAGGCAAGTAGGAGTCTCAGTATGAGAAGGATGATCACCTAACCACGGAGCGATCAGGCCTTGAAGATCGACCCGTGCGACTGTTACGCGCCCATTACACGGTATGTATTGATGTCAGTTTAACCACAATTAACGCTGTGACTGACGAATAACCTATCGTGTAATGTGGTTGCATGAAATTGACTGACGAAAATCTGGATATTTAATTAGTCACGACTTTTAAGTGAGTGGGTCTGTTTTTGTACCTACGTTTATGGAAAGGATAATAGTTCAGTCCTTGTCCTTTTTCAAATCCTATAAAATTCAATATATTAGCCAATTTAAATCTTCGCATATTTATAAATGAGCGTCAAATTCGATTGAATTCCATCAATCACCATCAGTCATTCATGACTTTTAGAATTGGCGCTTGATTGAGCCTGTAATGGGCGCCTTTTCCTTTAGCCACGAGCTCCTCATGTTGGCTCTCTATTCCTGAAGCCACTCCCGTTGCACTCACCTCCCATACAATGTTGCTGTGTTTGTCCCGCACAGAGTTGGACTTGTACTGGTACTCAGACTCCAGTGTCAGCTGAGCGTTGTACACGCAAACGTTGCCGTCGTACAGTCCTGGAAACAAAAAACAAGGTCATGATTTTGTAGTTTTTTATAAACAATCCGTTCCATCATAGGACTGCGACAAGCCGTACGGCGATGCACCACCGGTACATGGTGAACACCCCACTCAAGTACACAAAACATTTGGGAACACATTCTTTGTGCGTAGGTGCTAAGGAGTGGAATTTCCTGCCGGAGTCTGAGATTACTGATAGTTTCAATGGGAGTCTTCAAGTCAAGAGTAAATTAAAGGGTTACTTCTATCGTTGACCAATTTAATGTTTTCCATTAGGCAAGATTGTGGTGTTGTGGTTGTGGTGGTGGTTGTGATTAATGAGGAGTGTCAAGTCAAGGCTGTTTTTAGAAATAACTGAGAATATGGGAACGGTGACAGGCCGCATTACATTTGAATGCACTTCTGCCTATACTTTTGGACAATAGAGCTGTGATTATATGTATTTCATGGGCGCCGGGAGGGAGTTGCAAGGGGGTGCACACGGGCGCCCCCCTGGCTTTCAATAAAACATACGAAAACATAAAGAACATAAAGATATAAAAAAACAGACAAGCGGAATGTAGTAAAAGAGAGCTAGCAAATCCGAGGCGAGGTACTTCGAGCTCCCTCGCGTTCGGCCTTGTACCCGTCTTCTTTAGCTGTAGCAAAAGAAAACCTATACTATTCGAGGCGGGATTTTGAAGATGCACCCCCTTGAAAATGGTCCTGCCGGCGCCCATGATGGCTTTGCTTAAAGTTTTATCAGATCACAATATGTTTTCTGTAAGAAAAGTTTGTTCTTTTGGGTTAAAATAAAACATCGAAACTATACATTAACATAGAAAACTAGTGAGTCATCTGCAAAACACAACCGTTTATACAATCGATTAAAATTACGATATACGATAAACAGATCGCGTCAGTATGTATGTATATATTGTAAAATCCCGTAAAACTAATGTGAAGTTATTTTAAGCTGACAACTGTTTTTTATCACTTTAGTAAAGTAATACAGGGTTATTCTTGGCCTAATGTTCAGATTTAGAATTTCTTATCGTAAATTACGCATGGAATGATGTGAGCTAACAAACATAAAATGCATTATTTTCTTCTCTCGAAATTTCTGCAGTCTTAACAGGTTGTTTCTAGTTTTACTTGGACCACTTTTAAATATATTAGAGCGACTAGTATTACAGCAGAAGAGAGAAATAGCAGCATCTGTTTTCTTATATGAGTGAAAGAGACAGAAGAATTGCAATTTTTTCCTTGTTGACTCAATTAGCTAAAATGTCAGCTTATTGCTATTTCCTTTTCAGTTTTCGGGCAAATGAGGCCAACATTTGGAAGAATTTTATTGGTGTGTTTACTTCTATTACACGTAAACATATTCTCTAGAGAGTGGTAACATCTGGTTTAATATGAGGCATAGCAGAATGTGTGAACCAGGTGTAATAATTCCTACTATAACTAGGTGAAATTACCCATAAAATATGAATAGCTTTTATATAACGGGGGCAGCCATGACATGTGGAAAACAGTTGTTACATACATTCGTATCTACTAATAAAACGTGTTATGCTTTTTAATAAGTTTATGAGGTTATTAAATATTTATTCTTTTGTCTACTAGCTTTTGCCAGATACAGACTGTTATATCTATATACTTAATATATAAAGCTGAAGAGTTTGTTTGTTTGTTTGCTTGAACGCGCTAATGTCAGGAACTACTGGTCTGATTTGAAAAATTTTTTCAGTGTTAGATAGCCCATTTATCGAGGAAGGCTATAGAGGCTATATATTATCACGCTAAGACCAATAGGAGCGGAGCAGTAATGAAAATTGTGACGCAGGCGAAGTTACGCGGGTCAGCTAGTTTGTAATAAGTATTAGTAGTAAAAGATACATGGTAGCATATGAAAGAAATTGGAGCAAAGATTATTGAGATTGATTCTTTATGACAACATATAGTGCAGGTTACTTACCAACACAAATCAGGTAAGGTATCTCCTTGTACACGTCGAGGCATATGACGGGCGACTCCGTGATGACGGCATACTCAGGGTACGCCGGGTTCTTTATGCTGTACAGGCACAGACAGCCCACCTTCTGCTGGCATGTGAAGTCCACTGTTGAAGAAATGTGGGAGAATTAAGAAGAAAAAGCTCACGAAGGGTGTTTCCAAAAGTTTTAGTCAACTACGACGACACGGTTGGCGCAGTGGTTGAGCGATAGACTGCTGCACTGCGTGTCGCGGGTTCGATTTCCGCACGGAACAAATATTTGTGTCGCCTACAGCTAGTTCTTCCGGGTCTGGCTGTTTGTTTTTGTGAGTTTATATGTTTGTAACCGCACCCGTGATACAGGAGAACTTTCTAGTGTAGGAAACGTTAAAAAAAAGAAAAACTTATACAGTGTGTGAATATGTCTGCGCCTGCTGAGCGCCTTTGTCTATTAAAATACTTCCATATTTTAGAAATCTATACTTAATATATAAAGCTCAAGAGTTTGTTTGTTTGCTTGAACGCGCTAATTTCAGGAACTACTGGTCCGATTTGAAAAATTCTTTCAGTGTTGGATAGCCCATTTATCGAGGAAGGCTATAGGCTATATATCATCACGCTAAGACCAATAGGAGCGGATCAGTAATGAAAATTGTGACGCAGGCGAAGTTGCGCGGGTCAGCTAGTATAAAATACATTGTAAGATTGGCTGCTGTATCTATTAGAAACTATCAAGCCTCTACCTAAATAATGGGATAAAGAGAGGAGTAAGTGTTCGAAATGAAGCTTAAGACGCAGATACGGCTCAGTAGCTGATTTTAAAATGAGCATCACTTCTAAACAGCTAGTCGATTTTTTTTGAAAAAAATCTATGTTACAAAAGACTATTTTTTAATATTTAGGTTTTTTTTTATATTTATTAGTCAACATAGTGTAATTCGTTTATAAAGTTATGTCTAACACGGACATAAAAACGACCATCGGACCAAAACCGCCGAGCGTATTTTAATGGAATTTACACTATCTCAAAGACAATTTAATTATCTACATTTTGATATACGGCAATTTAATTAAAGTCATAGAATAATAAGGAAAGTACAAAAAAACTACTGGATTTTGGGTCGCGCGGGTGTCAAACGAATGCGCGTTTTGTTCCTCCAAGGTCGCTGGCGTATGTCGTCGTCTTTATCATTAACTAGCTGACCCCAACTTCGTCTGCGTCACAATTTTCATCTATAATATAACTCCTACCCTACTGACCCTACTCCAACCCTACTCCTACCCTACTTCTACCCTACTCCTACCCTACTTCTACGCTACTCCTACCCTACTCCTACCCTACTCCTACCCTACTCCTACCCTACTCCTACCCTACTCCTACCCTACTCCTACCCTACTCCTACCCTACTCCTACCCTACTCCTACCCTACTCCTACCCTACTCCTACCCTACTCCTACCCTACTCCTACCCTACTCCTACCCTACTCCTACCCTACTCCTACCCTACTCCTACCCTACTCCTACCCTACTCCTACCCTACTCCTACCCTACTCCTACCCTACTCCTACCCTACTCCTACCCTACTCCTACCCTACTCCTACCCTACTCCTACCCTACTCCTACCCTACTCCTACCCTACTCCTACCCTACTCCTACCCTACTCCTACCCTACTCCTACCCTACTCCTACCCTACTCCTACCCTACTCCTACCCTACTCCTACCCTACTCCTACCCTACTCCTACCCTACTCCTACCCTACTCCTACCCTACTCCTACCCTACTCCTACCCTACTCCTACCCTACTCCTACCCTACTCCTACCCTACTCCTACCCTACTCCTACCCTACTCCTACCCTACTCCTACCCTACTCCTACCCTACTCCTACCCTACTCCTACCCTACTCCTACCCTACTCCTACCCTACTCCTACCCTACTCCTACCCTACTCCTACCCTACTCCTACCCTACTCCTACCCTACTCCTACCCTACTCCTACCCTACTCCTACCCTACTCCTACCCTACTCCTACCCTACTCCTACCCTACTCCTACCCTACTCCTACCCTACTCCTACCCTACTCCTACCCTACTCCTACCCTACTCCTACCCTACTCCTACCCTACTCCTACCCTACTCCTACCCTACTCCTACCCTACTCCTACCCTACTCCTACCCTACTCCTACCCTACTCCTACCCTACTCCTACCCTACTCCTACCCTACTCCTACCCTACTCCTACCCTACTCCTACCCTACTCCTACCCTACTCCTACCCTACTCCTACCCTACTCCTACCCTACTCCTACCCTACTCCTACCCTACTCCTACCCTACTCCTACCCTACTCCTACCCTACTCCTACCCTACTCCTACCCTACTCCTACCCTACTCCTACCCTACTCCTACCCTACTCCTACCCTACTCCTACCCTACTCCTACCCTACTCCTACCCTACTCCTACCCTACTCCTACCCTACTCCTACCCTACTCCTACCCTATTCCTACCCTACCTACCTACCTACCCTATCTACCTACCTACCTACCCTACCTACCTACCTACCCTATCTACCTACCTACCCTATCTACCTATCTACCCTATCTACCTACCCATTTTTTTTTTGCTTTTAAACCTTCCCTGTATTTTCGCGAATCCAACAAAAAAAGAATTATTAAAATCGGTCCAGCCGTTCTCGAGTTTTAGCGAGACTAACGAACAGCAATTCATTTTTATATATTTGAGAGATGAGACGCTATTAAGCTTTGTTTCCTTAAATAGGCAGACAAAAATTGAATTTAAAACCATGCACACGAAGGATTCTTCACCATAAACCGACAAAAAGAGAACATAGGAATGTAAGGCATCAATAAATACGCAATTCCCCAAGTTTTTACGATTAATTGTCATCTGAACTCCAACTTACAATGACCCACCACTTTTCCCGTCGGAACCCCGTCAGCCTCAGTCAGCGGTCGATCTCGAATCAGTGCTATCCTCTAGTGGATGAAACGGCTCAAGCACTACACTCAATTAGATGATTACCCTTTTGGCAAGCTGTTACATTCAATTGAGGAAAATGTACTCCAACTCTCCACCATTTTGTTTGGCTAAAGCCCGTATCGCCCTTGATATGGCACTAAGGACGTTTTTGGTGAGTTCAATGGTAAGTTCTTATGGGAGAAAAGTCCGATGTATATAGAAATGATGGTAATAAAGGCAAGGAGTTCTCGAAGGTCTTAAACGAAAATGATATCTCAAACTCTTCAAACTTGAGCATTAGAGTTTGTCAATTTTTCAACAGAAAATTCTAAACTAAATTCCAAAACCTGGTCCATATGCTACATAAAAAGTATTTATTATGAGACCTTAACTTTGATGTGTACACAGACTACCGTGTTTATTTTTAGCATGTTGACAGCCCCTATTACAAAAACCATATTATACTATATTTGCCGCGCTAAGAGCTGTTTAAAGAGTTCCCCACTTCATTAACAACAAATTACAAACAAACGTGGAGCCAAAAATACAACATGTTTATATTAAAAGCTTGGTGGAACGTGTGACCCGAAATCGTGTGAGATCGGGAATCTTCGGCCATCTGCGGTTCTCATTGTTGCCAAAGCGACGCGACGCTCTCAATGGACTCGAGTGCCGGGTATTCAGCACCTATATTGACTAACCGTCGCCATCTCAATTGCTTCCTATTCAAATTGTGAGGCGAAACTGTTTTGGGACAATGTGAGAGATAAATGGGCTTGAGAAGTTACAGATGATTTATATAGGTGCATAAATGACTCTGGTGGGAAATTAAATAAATGAATCAGCCAACAAAAGAGGAAGAATGAAAAATGCATTTCTTAGGCAGGAAACGTATAAATATGTTGCCTGAACGTGAAATTTTGACTTGAAACTTGAGTTCAGTTAATCTTTAGCCAATCGTATTCGCTAAACAAAAGAATAGCGTTTTGTCTAAAGCCTCTGTTAGTGAGGGCTCTACTGCACATCGCACAAAGTGTGGCTACACATGGGAGTGAACTGGAAAAACCAAAGGGCTAGCAAAGAGCCTACACCTTCACGGAACTCGTCTGACGGGTCAACATGATCCATAGGCGATGGCAGACAAGTTCTGGTAGTGTGGGTTTTACTGTACGTCGCACACAGCGTGGCTCCTCACGGGATCGAACTGGAACTTCCTAAGAGGCAGCAAAGTCCCATGCCTTCATGGAAATCGTCCGACAGGTAGATTTATACGATCCATAGGCGACGGCAAATAAGGCCTGGTCATATCGGTTCCACTGCACTTCGCAGGCAGCGTGGCGCGACATGGAATCGAACTGGAATTTCTAAAGAGGCAGCAGAGAGAGCCTATGCCTCCACGGAACTCGTTCGACGCGTTAACTTACATGATCCATAGGCGACGGCGAACATGTCCTGATAGTGTGGGTTCCACTGCACGTCGCAGACCGCGTGACTCCTCATGGGATCGAACTGGAACTTCCAGAGAGGCAGCAAGGAGCCCATGCCTTCACGGAACTCGTCCGATGGGTCGTCCCAGTAGCGATAGTCTTGAGCTGGGAACGGAATGAAGAATGTTAGAAATATGATTTAAATTCAGTAGGTCCACGAAAGCTGTTGTTTATAGGCCCGAAAGTCTTTCAGGGCTGCATCAATACAAGGATGCAACTGAATGCTTTTGTTTTACAAGGAGCGATTCCCTAACTGATCTCCATAACCCAGTGGTTGGGTAACAAACTGTGCCAAAATCTGTGGTCTGAGGATTTTATGGAGTAGAGGTGTAAGGGATAAGGTGGTCGAAGTCTGCAAATTGAAAGTATTTTTCAAAAAATAATAATATGCGCAACAGTATTAAATACTGCAAGCATGACAATATTTTTTTTTTCAGTCTTAATCTCACAGAAGATAAATATTTGTGCTTTTTTAATCTATACTAATATTATATGCTGAAGAGATTGTTTATTTATTTATTTGGTGGATAACCCATTTATCGAGGAAGTCAGGCTATATAACATCACGCTACGACCAATACAGCGTAGCATGAATGAAAAATGTGACGCAGACGAAGTTGCGCGGGTCAGCTAATACTACATACTTACAAGAAACTTTTTATTCAAAACAACTGTTATACCAATGTCATCATAAATGTTCTGGTTGACGAGTCTCTCGAGGATGGCCCAGGCTTCCCGGATCCTCTGCGCCAGTTTCTCGTCGTGGATCTGCTGTTCCGTCTTCGCATGCTTGGCTTTCTTCTTTCGCAGCTGTGTTACGAAAAAGTATAAGAAATGAATATCCCACTCCGACATATTAGACTTTTGTAGATTGTAGAAAGCCCTGACTTGATGCTCTATACGAAGGTAAAATTATTTTTACGGGAATGGTTGCCCTTGGCGCCTGGTGTATTTAAGGTAGCCCAAAAATAAACATTAAGCGATTTTGTAACATACTTAATAGGTGGTTTTGTTTGTGTGGCGAGATAATACAGTAGAGATTAAAAATTGGTAAAACGCCTGAGATTTGCCAATAGAAAGCGAAGAGGCGTAGTTTATTTTTCGTTAAACATCCTAGGTTTTCTTAAACAAAATGATCTACACCCGTGAATTTCTCTGCATTAAACAATTCTGCACCATGCGCTTGTGCTGGTCTGCATTCAACATTAGATAAACAGTGCAAGCAAATACACTAACGAGCAGACGTTGAACTAATATTTATTTAAATATATTATTGATACTAATACGTTGTAATTGTAAGCGGTTCGTGGAAAACTACTTGCTATTCCTATTTTCTTGTTTAAATGGAGCAAAATAGACCCTCTGTATGACTTGTTTTTTTAATTTATTTGACCATTTTACGATTAACTTTCGAACGTCTACAGTGTAGTGTCATGAAACCCGTATAGGAAATGATTTCAGACGATAGGACAAACAAAAATTTTGAAGTCTGTACTTATTAAAATTGAAAATATTTATCTCAGACCAAGTACACAATAATTATTAATAGAGGTCCATATTATTATTATGTTAGTAGGTAGATACTTATAGCTATGTTAGTAAAATTTAAAATCATTATTATTTTGGATATACATGCACTTGAAAACCTCTTCTTTTTTTTGTAAATTAAGCCACTATTGATAACAAAAGGAGGTGCCCCTCTGGAGCCCTAGTTGGACTGTATACCCAGTGCTTATGGGCCAGGATTAATATCGACTTTCTAATTTTGAATTTGTTTTTCTTCAAAATATTTAGAACTGTGAACCAAGAAACATGAATAAATTTAAAGAACAGTGTGTGTGTTTACCCTTTTAGGTTTTTCATCCTCCTTTTCCTTCAGTTTCCTAGCGAAGTCTTCTTGATAATAATCGAAGATGATGCACTGTAGCGCCGTGGCCCCGTAGTTAGCTCTGGGCGGCGGGACGGTCTGTGTGTCCACCGACTACACACAAACATTAAGATTACGTCTCGTTCAGATGTATTTGTGGACCAACGTGCGAGGCGGCCGCCCGTCTACAAACGGTACCAAGTTCCTGGTTTGAACTGAGTAGATTCGGGAAGAAAGTTTTGAAAATAGAAAAGAGTTTTTAGTGTTTGTGGTGTATCATAGCCGCTGTTGTGAGGATATGCAGAAGTTTTAATTAAACGTGAGTATAAAACTAGATTTGAATTCAGAATTCGTGATAGTTTTTTTAAATTTAGAACATAAAATTCTATTTCACAAATAACAAAGCTCAAATTCCATTGAAGCCCATAGTTTTGAAGACCTTTTTAATATAAATGATCACTTAAAAATACTCAAAGCTAAAGACAATATTTGAGTTGATGGCGATAATATGTATTGAAACTGGTGTTTTCCCATCTCGAATTATGAATTCATGTTGATTTAGATGTTTTATTGGTGTATATTTGTGAACGTTTTTGTGTAAGAATTCTATCTACGAGCTACGTAGCCAAGTGTGTATTATTAATAAATACGCAGTATGCATGTCGGTCGATACGTTTAATTAAAGATAATGCTATCTCTTGGGTGTAATTTAGGTACTTATCTAATGAAAATGAAGTTAAAAGATAAGGTATTATGAATGATATTAAAAAGGCGGCGTAGTATTAGAAAAAGATAATTACTTTTAGCTGCAAGTGGCGTGGAAATCAGAAATATATTAGTAAACAGTTAATAGGTAGGTAGGTTTGCCCCTAAGAATATGGATACAGAACACATTCTAATTTACACAGTAAAAAATACAATATGTAAAGTGACAACTTGTCGTGGATAGTTTTCAAAATCAGAGGGCCAATCCCCGTATTTCTTAAGGAATATTTGCATCACAGTCATAATGTGTCAAACTACTGGGAAATTGCCGACACTTGTTTTTGACTATTGTGATTGTGACTGAGATGCGAATGTGTGTACGTATATTTACGGAAATTGCTCGTCTGGTATTTGTGTTTTCTTAGATATAGGAAGGTATATGCTTAGAGTAAATTAGCTTTGTAAAAGGAGGTTCATTCTGTCATCAAAATGAAGTAGTTGACATAAGTATGTGAGTGTAGTGCCAAGTCTGAAAAATCGAATAAAAGTTAGCTTATCATAAATTAACTAGCTGACTCGGCAAACGTTGTTTTGCCACACAACCAAACACCGTGACATGAGATTTTTATATATTAGATTACATAATATCTACAATCCTACAATCGAAACAATAAAGCGCTTATAACACTATTCTATTTGTAGGAAATCTAATTAGGAACAAACACATTTAGGAATTAGTGCGGTCGGGACCTTCCAATCGCACTAAATCGGAATCTAACTGTTTTAACTTCAGTTACATCTTTTCATTTCCTAATGAGATTAGCGCTTTAGCAAGTCTTTTTTGCCGTGGACTGTATGAATAAATAGAATGGTGTCAGAATGCGCACATGACAATAAAAAGAAAAAGTATGTAAAGATTTCATGCGCATCTCCTCGAAACGTTTCTCAGTAAACCGATTGGTTGTTTATCGTTACATTGACGGAGATAAATATCCAGTGGCCGAATTCTCTCTTAAAATTTTAACTCTTTAATAATTCCAGAAGAAGAATCTTAGATTTTTGAAGGATTGGCCCAAATGCAGTTAAGCATGGGAATGCATGGGCGCCAGGAGGGGTGTGCAAGGGGATGCACACTTGCACCCACCTGGCTTTCAATTATTGAAAATTGAACAAGAAAATAAGAAGAAATAAAAAATAAGTACATATTTGACAAGTGGAATGTAGTAAAAGAGAATCAAGAAGAGAAGAGAAGAGGTAGGTACTTCGAGCTCCCTTCTCTCGGTTTTATGCCCGTCTTCTCTAGTTCTGTCTCCGAGTGAATGGGTAATAAATAGAAAACCTATCTTATTTGAGGCGGGGTTTTGAAGATGCAATCCCCTGAAAATAGTCATGCTGGCACCCATGCCCTGAAGTACGGCAATGTAGGTTAATAAATAAGATTGCAGTAGATATGTAGGTGCTTCCCGACACCAGTCCCTGTACAAAGTGTAACAGAAAAAAATAAAAAAATGGAAAGGCGTCGTTGTACACTTTATTGCAAAAACAGCTGCGCTTGACTCGGTGGAACGCAGAGCTAAGAGGCTCATCGGCGACGTAAAACTGGTGGATGCCAAGCTACACAGCTTGGCTCATCGTCGTAAGGTTGCCGGCTTGTCGATCTTCTACAGATTGGTGAGTGTGCCCAAGAACTCCACTACCTCATCCCACCAAGCCCCTTCTACCAGTGGACATCCAGACACACTGCAACTTACCATCCCTACCTTGTTGCTATTCCACCAATTCGCACTAAGCGTTTCCAAACGTTTTTTATAATGCGCACAGCAAAGGAGTGGAACTGTCTGCCTGTGTCTGTGTTCCCAAACGCTTACAACCCTAATCTCTTCAAAGTTAGAGTGAACAGGCTCCTGGGTAGGCTCGCTTGATCATAGACTTTGTCTCTGTCATCTCTGACCTAGACTAGAGTCAAGAGCAAACCCATAAAAAAAAACAACTGCGCAGTACGTTTATGTTTGCATGACAAAATGTACTGAGCAGCAGTTTTTTTTTTCGTAATTTTAGGGTTGGTAAAGGGTCCAGTTTGGGCTGTCGCAGACGTATGCAATAATTATATAACTGTCGGAGTAAAATAATAAATAAAGAAAACTGACTCGTCTAGGGTAGTTGTAGGTGAGGGCTGCTCGTTCGCAGAAGTTGAACTGGTTGGCCAACTTCTTGACGCGAGGCTTGATTAGGAGCAACTCTTCCTGGAACTGATCTTCTTGCTCCACTGAAAAAATCACAAGAAATATTAGGTTAAGCAACCCCTGACGAGGTCAGTTTGTGGATGGGTGGCCATCTATAAGGCATTAAGCACATACTATTGGCTATTAATTCATAAACATGCGCCAATTAGTCTCGGCAAGGGATGTCGTGTTTTCCAGTAAACATGCGACAATCAGTCTTGGCAAGGGGTGTTGTGTTTCCCAGTAAACTTGCGAGAATCAGTCTTGGCAAGGGGTGTCGTGTTTCCCAGTAAACATGCGACAATCAGTCTTGGCAAGGGGTGTCGTGTTTCCCAGTAAACATGCGACAATCAGTCTTGGCAAGGGGTGTCGTGTTTCCCAGTAAACATGCGACAATCAGTATTGGCAAGGGGTGTCGTGTTTCCCAGCTACTGGGTCGTTGAGGTTAGAAAAGTAGTTGCTCTTTGCAAAATACTGGTATTCAGCTGCGGCCGGTTAGACTGGAAGCCGAGTCTAGCATTGTTGGGAGAAGTCTAGGGAGATTGATTAGGTACTAGATCCTGCCCACGGAATAGCGTTTTATAAATCCAAAGGAAACAAAATACCGGAATGAAAAATATCTTGAAATAATTGAATCAGCCGACCACGTCATCCAGGAGTGCGAGGCTACCCAAAGTGAACAAATCCTCGGAACTGTGAGATTGCTCCGCGAAGCCTATGAAGCTCCCAGGAAACTTCTGTGTTTCTAGGTGGCGCTAGGCTGGCTAACCTAACCAGGACACCTACGCGACGCAACGGACCGAATGGGAGTCAAGTGCGGAAAATGGACTCTACTCTTCTTTACTATCCTGAATTATTCTAGGTCATGATCCAGGTGTGCTTGTTTAATCAAGATCCGTTTAGCCGTTGAAGCGTTAATGATTAACAAGCATACAAATGTAAACATACAGACTATCACATTAGGCTTAACCCAGTTGTACATGTCCCTTAGTGCCTATTGGCTTAGCTCTGTTCCGTCTCCTTCTTGATAAGGAAGGAAGTGGAGACAGACTATCACGTTAATTGTATTAGTATTAAGAAATACAAGCATAACTTTCATGTGGCTCATTAATACGGTTCTGTAAAATTTCGAATCTCGCCGTGTAACTATGCCCGAACCTTTTCACTATGCATGGGATGAAAGCTGAGTATAAGTTTTTGCGAATCAGTGGGCTCACAGCATATTATGTTATACTGGCATCATTATTCTCTTGCTGTTATCCTCACTTATTTCGGATCGGCGCAATATGTCTTCTTACACACTGCTCTATTAGTCTAGTCAAACTAGTGTTTCACCTCGGAATCAGAGATAATAAGCTGGAAACTCGTATAGGTACCTTCATTTTGACGTTCTAAACGTTGTGTCAAAAGTTTCATAAAATCTCGTGTCTGCTTCGTAAGTTGTCGAAGGTCACAAAAATCGGTTTGTCACGATTATCTCGATTTCTATAGCTCCAATGATGTTAACTCCTATGATTAATGTAGAGCGTAGAAGTGCAAAGTAGCATGCAATCGTCTCCAGGGTCCACATCTTATTTCCAAAATAAGTTCGGCAATTTAGGCGTTAAAGAGTAACAAATCAACCAATAAACTCACTTTCGCATTATAATGTTACTTAGGATATTACACTAGATATTAAGACAGGATTATGATACTACGAAGGCCGTTTGGGTTGATAAAATAGTCGCGCACAATAAGTCACACCAACTCGAAATGAAAACATTAATAATCGTTACAATTGATATGCATGCAGAGCATTAGGTTCAGGCCCATAAACAGCTCCGTAAAATGCTCCGATAAAAATGACCTATATTTTACAAGTTTGCTGTTTTGAACAAGACTGACGTTAAAGAGTACACAATAGCTTCATTGCCATTGAACAGTTCGCCACATATCACTACATCGTTCACTCCGGTGCATTCTGATTTCGATTGGAAGTCAGCTGTTTGTCGGATAAGATCTTTAGTACGATCGTTGTTCTTCTTGACATTTTTATGAATTTCTTTTTTTTTTTACTTTTTTTTATTTGAGATGGGTTTACTCTTGACCCTAGTCTAGGCCAGAGATGACAGAGACAAGGTTGACGATGGAGCTTACCCCGAAGAAGCCTGAAGGTTGAAGGAAGGTTCTTGCGTCAATTTCATAAAAATGTCGACGAATATTGAAGTATAGGTAATTATAGGAAACCATAACTCCTTAGGCTTTAAAAAGAGGTAGACCGATGCTTAAACGGGGTGCTGGTAGAAGCTGGACAAAAATCATCAGAGAACTTTGAAAAAAAATTGATCAGGGTCGTGCCACCAGATACAGTACTACTGAGGACTGCTATAAAATGCAGAGGATATGCTCAGTAGTAGATAGCTTACATGGAGTAATGATGATCAAACCTAACTGAAGAGGGTCGTCACGACCCACCACTGACCCTGTGGTAACATTTATGATTGATTACAGCGAAACATTACAAGATATTTAAATACTTATGAACCGAAAATAGAACATGAAAACACGCAATGTCATCCGCTAAACTTTTCAAATTAATTTCGTGCCTAATCCTGAAATCATTTACTAAACATAATATTTCCATTACGCAGTTGCTGTCAAATTTTCCTTGTAGATTCCGAAATATAGAACTGTCCAAAAAGGCAGGAACAGGTGCAAAACTATTTCGAACTAGGTTGTAGTTTTGGACTCATTTATATTCACATAACGTTTTGTTATATCTCGAAGGCGTTCCAAGCTGAGGGTTGTACCTATTTTAAGGCAACGAATGGACGAAGTCATGACATAAATGAAGCAGCGAAGGTAGATCTAGGTTCTGAATAAAGTAATCACTATGTCATTGATTTTTCAGTCACGACTGATTGAATAGCCACTTCAACTATAATTACATGTAGGTAATTCTCATTATTTTTTTAGACTCCGGTCCAGGGGTCTCTCTTGGTACGCACATGGTTTACTGAGCTGCGCTAAATTACTTTACTATACTTACTTGGTCCTATTTCTTGCCCCTCCTCGCCTTCCCCTTCCCCTTCTCCTTCTGCCTTCTGCTCTGCCGCTTCTCCTTGTTCCTCTGCAGCTTTTTCCTCATCTTCGCCCTCAGGTTCCAGTTCAGCTGCTGGCTTTTCCTCTTCGGCTGCATGTTCCTCACCTACAAAAATGTAACGTGTATTCAGTTTCCACGTACAGTCAAAAGTAAGTTTTGAAATGGGAATGGAAATATATTTTTTTTTGCTATGGGATCAACCCCGAAATCTCGAAAAAAATCAGCTGTTCAGTACATTTTGTGAAGTTATGCGCACATAAATGTATGCGGCAGTCGATGTTTTTTCGCGATTTCGGTTTTGGTCCTATGGCAAAAGTTGTTCATAATGATGAGTATAATGACCAATTAAGAGGTATTGTATTTATTCTGTTAGGTACACGTTGTAAACATGTTTGTAACTAAGTACATATTTTTCATATAGAAAAGCATAGGTATCCATAATTACACAGAATGACAGGAAAAAATCCTAGTGCGGGACATTAGGAATGTTTCCTGTGTCAATAATAATAGTGATAGTTAAAGTATTAGTTCTGCGATACTGTCTATTGACGACGTCTGCCTACTAGTCGTAAACTCGTCATGGTTAATCTGACCACCTTGGTAGCATTACAGGCAAGCAATTCGGCGCACAGGTACTCAGTTTTTCGCAAAGATAGCAAACGAATCGCTTAAAAATAGGTCCACCGCGTGTTAGAATGAATAAGTGGTGACACCATACCAACCGGCAAAGTCGATGCAATGGTTGCTCTAACTAAATCGATGTCGGCATCGATATAAATGTTCCGAATTCAATGGATTATCGTTTCGAATGTCAGCAAGGGGTTAGGAGGGTAAGCCGAAACGGTAACAATGGTTTATCATAAGAACATCGTTATATTTGTGTTGTGAATAGAAATACGTGGAACAAAGCACAGAACGCTGGCGGCGGCTAGAGATGCCATTGCACATGGCTGCGAAAAAAAAGATTTTTTAAAATGAAAGTGCATCAGAGGCCTTAGTGTTAGTTAGCGATTTGCAAAAAGTCAAAAATGCTAAATAAGGTACTTAACATTACGAAAATCATTATCGTCAAACCACAATATCAAAATTAAAAAAAAAATAACGAAAATTTCGATGAAATCGTGTGTGTATGCAAAGCCCTGTCAAGTGGAGGTACTTTCTGATTTAATAAAAAAATATCAATTTTAAAAGACTGTATTTTCTAGTTAAATCAAATTTTGCGTTAATTTTGGATTTACAGTAACTAGAATTTTCAGTACCTACACATAGTGTGATTAAACCAGCTCCTTTTTACAAGATCTGAACCTGGGGCCTCTCTCTAGTGACAGTTTTTTATATATATTACTTCGAAATCAAAAAATCTTTTATTATTTTTATTTGTGATGGGTTTGCTCTTGACTCTAGTCTAGGTCAGAGATGACAGAGACAAAGTCTACGATGGAGCGAGCTTACCAAGAAGGAGTCTGTTCACTCTAACTTTGAAGAGATTAGGGTTGTAAGCGTTGTGAGATAAAGAATAACTTCAAGATGATATAAACAGTGTTCTGACATTTTAACGCGACCAATCATTCGCATCTACCAAGCCGGGTGATTATGGTATTTCGTCTTCAAGGCTGCTCTCTCAAGAAATGCTTAAAAACAGCGTGCAGATGAAGCAACTTTTCGTCGGCATTTACTGAGAAATTTTATCTGAAAAACTAGGTAGTAATCTACATAATATGATACGTAATTTGGTTTAGCCAGAATTTATGTATCGGTGTCACAAAATAAGAAAAAAAAACACCAAATCACCTCCAAATCGTTGAGCTGAAACCATTTTACTCCTTCATTTTTTAACAAAAGTAAAAAAAAATCTACTGCTTTGCAAAACAAATTAAAATAATTTGGTTTTGTTACTTAAAATAAGTGTTATGTTTTTATAATATATTAAAAATGCGGGTAGCGGAGTGGCGCGTAGAGGAGTAGTTAGCTCCGTTTATATGCACAAGGTCATTGGCATGTATACAAGCCTTAAACGTTAATTTAAGTGCCAATAACCGAAGTGACCCATTTGCTAAAATGAAGACTGTGTGTATTAAATAATTTCGTATGGGAAACGCACCGGAAATTCTCTTGCATCGAAAGCTACAGAAATGAATAAATATCAAGATTCTATTTATCTGTAGTATAATTTTGTCAAGGTGAAAAAACCCACGGGTGACGGGAATGACTCAGTATATACTCTTTATGTTTATAAATTTTAATGTGTTTAAAACATGTGCTCGCTTCAATATTTATTTACTCCAATCAGTAAGTTTAATTAGAAATAAAAAAACTGGCCAAGTGCGAGTCGGACTCGCCCACCGAGGGTTCCGTACAAATTTGTAGCTACAAATTACTTTAAATAAAGACTATATTTATTTTAATGATTTACTTACAATTGTATAGTTTTTAGACTTTTCCCTATACTTGTAGTATAAGACGGTATTACTTGTTAAATTTCAATAGTTCTAGGTCAACGGGAAATACCCTATACATTTTGATTCCCTTGAGAGTGTCTTCTTCGTTCATCTTTTTTACGTTAACTTAGAAGTTTGATTTTTTCACAGCTGCAAGGGGCCATAGACCTGAGTAATGGTTTTAATTTCAACTAGATACCTCTACGCGTTCCCAAGATAAACGGTCTTGACTGATAGACGGACGGACAACAAAGTGATCCTATAAGGGTTCCGTTTTTTCCTTTTTAGTTACGGAACCCTAAATACCTAGAGAATTAAAACATTTAAAGATTCTCACACGTGTTTTGGTCACGTGCGATAATCTTTGAATGTTGACGAAGGGAAGTTTTTAAGTGGAAAATATTTCCTGTTTAAAGCTTTTTTCATTTTTTCACGAGAAGAAGACTTTGTTCCGCATTGACTCAGCTATAACAGACTGCCTTGTATTATGATTTTGACTAGTCGATGTTGCTGTTTATGAAGCATTCTTTTTACCGACTTCAAAAAAAGGAGGAAGTTATCAAATCGACAGTATTTTTTTATGTTTTTTACCTCATAATTAACCGACTGGGTGAACCGATTTTCATGATTCTTTTTTTATTTGAAAGCTGGTGCTTCCCGTGTGGTCCCATTGCCACCACGTCAGGATCTGATGATGGAAACCCTGAGAAATCGAGGGCAACTCTCGAAAATTGTAGGCATGCATCTGGTAAAAACTTGATATTCGTGTGTATATCGGGTGATACTACAAAAGAATGAAAGTTTGGATCAGACCTGATGATGGAGACGACAGAGAGTCAAGGGAACTCCACATCGGTATGTACGAACGACCAAGTGTTTGGGCTTATTTCATTCGTATTGACAAGACTTTTACACCGAAAGCACTTAGTTTTATTTTCATAACATAACATCACGCCGGTACGCTGTGAATGGGTACGCAGGTACCACTAAAAAGTGAAAAATAAAAAACTTTTTTACAAAAAATGTAACCGACTTCCAAAACAAAACACTACAAAGTATAAAATAACTTTAATTTAGGAAGTCGGTGTTTTTGGTTATTTCGTTTTTTGACACCGTCTTTTTTTTTACCGTTACATATTTTGTAAAAAAGTTTTTTATTGTTGATAGGCACGGTTGGTATGGTAGGCGCCAGATAAATGCCCTGGGCGTCGGCAGTCGCAGGGCGATTCCCGGCCACCGTAGGTAGGCGCGGGCTTGCGGACGGGGAGCATTGGGTGGCTCGCCGTCCGATCAGAACCAGGCCCGGGTCGACGGCGCGCTGTGTTCCACGCGCGCCTCAAAGAGCTGTCAGCATAAAAGACGGGGCCCGTCAGGGCCAGTGCCTGCCGGAGTTGCGGAATTTATTCGAAAGAGTTACCGCAGCCCTGGAACGCGGCGGGCTTTAGGAGGAACACGGATGGGTTTTAGTCAGTAAAAGTCTGACACTCCCTTCTGCTTCACCCAGAGCGGGAGGAGTCATTTGATGATTTCCCATCCTTAAAAATGTATTGTTCGGGTATCTACGAAGGGATATTAGGAAAATGTCAATGTACTTTATCGTCAGTTTGTCTGGCGCCTACCATAGGTATTTTGCCACTACCTGATGGTAAGCAATGGGCGACAATAGAGCGTATTTTCCTAGAAGTAACCTATTTACTCTTCAAGACTCCTAGCTCGTGTATCGCTAGCACTTAGCCACTAGCTACTAACTAGTCACTTATTATACCTTCAGCTTTGGCTTCCTCAGCCGCAGCTTGCTCAGCTTCCGGTTCTTCTTCTTCCTCCTCTTCAGTTTTGGTCTTCTTGACCTTCACACGTTTCGGTCCAGCGTCATCGAAGCCGACCATACCTATAACAAATGATTTATTTTTAAGCTTAATGGAGTAAGATCCAAAAGTAACTTAATGGGAGCAGCGGTTACAGATTGATAAGGACAATTAGAAACACTAAGACTACGTTTTGGGCAAAGGTTTATGTATACAGGCACAATGCGACAAAGCAACCATGATGCGACCACGATTTTTTAAAAGAAATCAGTTCTAATAAAATTATCACATGTTCCTCTCACTGGAAGACTGGATCGCTTTCGCATTGTTGCGTCGTGTAAGAACTTTAACAGAATTGTGTTTTTTTTCTTTCATTTGTATAGTTTCAATTTATTTAGTTCATTACTACTTGTAGGATAACTCGTGAGGTCGAAGTATTGTTGAATTAACTTTAGCATCAGCTTTGCTCGTAAAACCAGTAGGTAATGATTTTCAGAGAAAACATTTATCTTATCTTTCTGTTTCCACCTTATCACAAATTGTCACATCCCTAAATTTTAAGCTGGCTGATTCCTAACCTTCGACAATACTTGTCTGTCTGCCTATTTTAGTGGAAATGAAGTTAATTCTACTTTGATTAAGCTTCTGATACTGCATATTATTATCAAAGTGCTCCGAAACATCAGAAAATAGCAACTTACCATATCCAGCAGCTATTTGTGCCTTGGCTTCATCAGAATCCTTGCGGATAGCTGTGCCTTGTAACACATACAGCGGGTATGCCTTCCCATAGGTCGGTTTTGGCTTTGGCACGAACTGCCCCTTGCCATAGTGGTACGCCACTTCATCAGCTACCCACTGCGAGTTGATCGTGGTCAGAACACGACCAACCTCTTCTTCAAGATCCTAAGAGGGTACATTAACTTAGTTTACTTGAGGATCCCCCGGTTTTTTAATCGAAGATTCGAAATTGAGAACCAGGCAAAGTCTACTACAGCATGATGAATTGAGTTGTCAAGCGTTAGTGTCAAAGTAGAGTAAGATAAGTTCTTAAAATTATGAGAAAAATATATTCGAAACCCTCACAATACGCCCTTTCATTAAATATGTCAGACGGTACAGTTTTACTAATTTGCCCTCCAGCAAGTGACCCCATTTTCAAAATGTATTTATTTTCCTAACACGATCGTGATTGGGTCAAAACAGTTCAATCGTTTCTCCGGGACTCGTCGGGTTTCCGAGGCTCGGCGTTTTTCTGGTGGTCGCTACTGTTGATTCTGGCTTTCAGGAGTTGCAGTGGTTGGAAAGGTGTGGCGAGTTTGTCCCGAAAAAAAAAGGGTTCCGTTTTTCCATATAAAGGTTCAGAGCCCTAAAACAGTCATGCAGAGGTAGGCTAATGTGTTAGACCGTTAATAAAACCCTCGTGAGAACTTCGCTGAGAGAATAGCCTAGTTCTGCAATTAAATTAAAGTAATTGCTATTCCATACTAGTATTACAAATTAATGACAGTTTATCAGCGGCAGTTGTTGGTAATAACAATTTATAGTCGCCTGGAGGTTGTTTAGATACTTCGATTTTGTAGGTATTCCTACACTGTACGCATGCGCAAGAAGCTTTTAAGATTTGTCCTTTATCTTTAGATTCAATATTTGCAAATATGTGTACCACTTTACTTTTGATAGAGAAAGAACAAAAAAGGATGAATGGACTGTGCGAGGAATGAGGTGAACGAAACAGAATGAATGATAGTTTGACAAGTGACTTGGGGGTTCGGAGGAGGAACTCATTTTGTCAAAACTTCTATTAGGGACAAGAGCAACAATAGAAGAAGACACATAATATGTGCATTTACTTCTTCATATTTGATTTTAACGACAGATTGTTTAATGATAAAGCAAAATATCTTACTGCATCTGGTACATCCTCCTGGTCATCCGGTTTGATGAGCGAGCGCGGTTTGAGCCAGTCCAGCGCCTCGTCATCAGCAAGCTTGGCGCGAGACGCTGTCCCAATATCTTTCTGCTAAATTACACCAACATGCATTAGTAAAATTCATACACAATATGTATCACCTCAGAATGATGCGGTAACGTACATCCAAGCACTGTAATGTTTTATTTATAAGCACTTTTTCCTCGGTAATGTTAAGAGCGCGTTTTATCATAGCCTTCAGCATTTTGCTTAATTTTTTGATTTACTTCACAAACAAAGAAATACGCAAGCACGCAAGCGATGTCTGACAGCAAATGAAACACTGCTTAGTTTTCTGAACGTTTGAGAACTCCGAGCGGATTTACGAGTAAATATTCTAGAGACATTTGCATATTGTTTGATAGGTCTTTATTGGGGACGATCATGTAATTCGACTATAAATAATTCGAGGCACTTTTAGTTAAGCGAAGCAAGCGTAAACAAACGATTAAACCGTTGCGTGCCCAAGGAATGCTGGATTGTATCTTTATTCACAATAATTTGTGTTTAAGTCCCAGGTTTATGGTCCACGCAAAAGTTCATCGTTGATTTTACTTACGTCAATATTATCATAGCCAGTCATACAAGACATTTTAGGTAGCAGTATTTTGCATTTATTTTGTATTTGATTTTTTGGTATGTTATTAGGGTAGATCTATGCCAGTAGTGTACACCCAATTTATCAAGCTTGAAAGACCTGTGCTAACTGCGTGGTGCTCGGAAAACTTCAACATTTTCAGTCATTTTTCAGACTTTGGCTTATATCTTCTAAACGGTGAATTCTACATTAAAAGTCAATCAGTGGACTATTTAAGTAGATAAAAACTACAAAACAGTGCAAATGCAGTTGAATTGGTTTTACAGGTATTGAGATATAGCACATCAAACACGACCCATTTTTCACAAAAAAAAATCGAAATTATAGTTAAAAAATGGAACCCTGTTATTTACTGGACTTTCCAAAAAGATATATCAGATAGGTCAGTGGAAAATGTTTCTTATCATATAAAATGAAATCGAGTACAATGAAAAAAATACTATAAATTTATCGATCTTAAATATTGCACATATTTTGGGAGTATTCAAATGTGGAAGAAAATGATTTACGTTATGTGATGACGGGGCCTCAGCTAACTTCTGCAACAAACGTACACGGCATAATGTAAATTAGTATTTTCAATAATCCAAGAGAATGGTCATCCAACTATGGTAAAAATACCCGAATGTTCAATTTCTTTAAGACATTTACCGTTGGAAAGCCCTTTTCTAGATGATCATTTGCTACTTATTCGACTTTTGACAATTATGAATTCGAGTTAATAAATGAAATTAAACCTGAACGGACAAATAATTTTGAATACTGGAGTTAAGCATTTTTAGTGCCCCATAGCATCATTATAGTCATCGTTGGAAAGAGCTATTAAAAAGGACTTCTGCTATAAATTTAGCTATTTTTAATTTTAGGTAAATGTAAAAAAATAGACTCCAAAGTTGAGGTTTTTGTTCAGTTCATAATAACCATAAGTTACACCAGTAAAAAGAGCTTCTCAAAAAGAACCTTTGGTAGTGACCTGACTTTGTAATTGTCAGTATGTTCGGAGTTAATAACTTACTTAGGTGACTAATTTTGAGTACCGAAGTAAAAGATTTTTAGCGCCCTTCCCTTACAGCTATAATCCTCTAACAAAATCTACTAACACTAAAATTTTTATTATAGAGAAAGTGAATTACTACAACGAAATCGATTTATACTGTAGTTAATTTTCTGAAAAACAAAAGAAAACCGCATTCAACTGGTTTATGACTTACCTTGTAGAGTGAGTCTTTTAACGTGAAAACGTTTTTAAAAAGGTATCTTGATACTAAAATAGAGATGTACCGATTTCGACGTCACCAAAAAGTCATATATCTCGTAATTCAAAAATTGCTTCTACAGAGTAACCGTAACTGCAAAATTGTAGCACATTTGGTCTACTTTAAAAGTATCCAGATTGACTTTCTCCGTAGAACTCACCGTTTAGAAGAATCGAGCTTTATTCTTAAAAATGACCGAAAATTAACACTTTTTGGTAGACACAAATGTGATATAACTGATTCAGTAGATTTAGGTCGTAAATCTGATGCGGAAGACATAGACAATAGTACCAAAATCCGCGACTAAAAGATTGCCTTCAGCATTGAAAGCGCTAATAAGTACTGCAGTGTCTTATGGCTTGTAGTTCTCACCCATAAACCAAATGAACTTTGAACAAAGAATGAACTAAATTGCATTAGTATTCACAGTCGCTAATGTTCCTAGTACAAGCTAACTACCAATGCCGAGCAAATTGTGGATAATTTTATTTGTGGCACGCGAAAACTGCAAGGTAGTTCATAACGAGATTGTTATTTTTATTCATATTGCCTTGTATTCGGTATTGAATTGCAACTTTATTGGAATAGAAATTGAAACATAAAGAAATTCAGAATAATGAACATTTGAAAGACTGTCTAAAAGTCGGTTCCCTGTCTGCGAAATTTGTTTCCAAGATTCTAAAGATGGAAAACATTGTAAAGCCAGTAAAGCTCTCTTTAGCTATAACATTTTATGTGGCTAATTCTCAAATTATGAATGGGAAATAAATTAAGGGCAATCGTTTTAATCTACCATAAAATGACCCCACGGTCGTTTGCGTCAGGATGGAGCTTATTTCAGATTTAAATACGGATACAATGTTTCATTGCGATGAAATTGTCGGATATACGAATAATTTACGACTTGCTCTTCCAAGGAATTTCCTACTTCTTAGCAATGTATGTTTGATATATTTTCAAATCATATTTACTTCACGTTTTCTTTAGTGTCGTATTGGTGTTTGATATTGTTGAAAATCGTTTTCCGATTCCCGATGGTCATTTATTTATACTTCTTCGAATTATTGTTTTATTTGTTCTACTTCTTACACATCAACTCTCCCATCATCACTTCCTTGATTAGATTGTTAACATACTAGTATTTCGTATCTTGCGTCATCTCTTTCAGAAAAAAATATGTCTCATATTTTAAACAATATTTTTCCTAGATTTCTTTTTGTGCAATCGGTACAAAGTTAGCAAATGACTTCCCTAGCAGGGCGTGTCACCAAATTCTAATTAGTCTCCGTGTCTGGCATTAGCTAGTACTGGGGGTTGAACACGATACCGTGACAATGGTAAGGGTGGATTAACATTCAGTTCTCTTTGCACGGTCCTACCAGGTCCTAGGTGAATATTTTGAGCTAGCCTCTTTGATTTGACGGGTTTTGAACCATAATGCCGATAGAATTAGGAAGCTATGGTAAGTTACTGTCAATTTCATTACTTAATATTATAATGGCCAATTTTTCAATAGTCGTAGTACTTTTACGTAAGGGATAAAAATCGCGGTTTGCTTTTGTATCTAATAGTAATATCAAACAACCATATTTATTAGTTAAAAATAATATAACTATTAAAAAATCAGCCCTAAATGGCATTTTTGCGCTTGTTAAAATTAAAGCTGCGATATCGTTCTAACTATTTTCCTCATAATTCCTAATCGACTGTTCTGCTATCAGTTATATAACCAAGTGAATTTTCCTCAAATTAGTAATTTAACATGTTTTAGTTTGATTGAATGAGTTTTTACGTTAGTTAATTCTTCGACAGCGAACTATTTATTAGTTTTAATAGATTCGTTATACCTTTCTGTTTTTTTTAAAGGATGGGAAATCATCAAATGACTCCTCCCGCTCTGGGCGGAGCAGAAGGAAGTGTCAGACTCTTACTGACTAAAACCCATCCATGTTCCTCCTAATGCTCTTTCCGTTCCAGGGCCGCGGTGACTTTTATGAACAAATTCCGCAACTGAGGGCTTAGTGTGAGTTTTTTAACGTACTCGATCGTGTTAACGTAAACTTTCGCTTATGTCAACTTGTATAGAAAAAAACAGGTTGTCCGTGAGTGTCACCAGACGGCGCTTATTCAGTTTCAATACAAATTGACGTTTAGCTAACGCGATCCAGAACGTTAAAAAACTCACACTAAGGCCACAGATTCGTTATACCTACATATAAATTATTCGATGTAGTTAGGGTAGAGCTTTATTATTTTGTGTACAATACTGTGGTTAGGTTTTATGGTCTACCTTAGTACACAGATTTAGTACCCCGATAGCAAGTCCATAAACTTTTGACGTCATAGGCATGAGTTGCCTATCATGTGAGTTTTTAGGTACATTATAAAAACGTGTGATTTTTACATACCTGTCGACGCCATAAATATTAGTTATAGTCTTAAATCGGCCTAAATTCTATTTGATATGACTGAAATAGTCCTAGTTGTATGGTTTGTGTCCAACACTTGATAGCCGTTTAAAACAGTGATTCCCATCCCTAAAGTTATAACGATCTGTTTTCTTTAATAGTACCTAAGACTTAAATAATCTAAAAACCGGCCAAGTGCGTATCGAGCCACGCGTGGTGTAGATCGAGTCACAGTATAAATATGGATATTTATACGGTAGTAGAGTTGCATAGTTACTTTGCAGTTCACAATAGGGTATTTGACTGAAAAAAAAACGAATTAGTCCGTCAGGTAGATTTCCAAAAAATATTGGACACGTATTTTTTCTTTTTTCATGTAACCAAAAAATGACGAAGATACAGTACGTTGAAAACTCGCGTGACGTCACTACGATAGTACTATTTTACTAGCGCCGTGACGTCACCAGCCCCCTCTCCCGAGTTTTAATGCATTTTATCTTTGTTAATATTCATTGATTTACAAAAACAAAAAATATGTGTCCATTATTTTTCAATACTCTAACTGACGGACTAAATAGATTTGCAATTTATTTATTGTGGAAACTAGCGTATTATTACCAAGAATGGTGCTCTTTTATTCTATGAACTTCATTTATCTCATTTTTAATGGAATTTTTTCGAACATTTCTTTCCCCAAGTACATTTTATAGGTTGGTCGACTATTACTCGTTAACTTGTAACGCTTACTTAGCTGTGATAGTTTTCCTTTTAAATTCGCTATTATAATTATTCGCTAATATGCTTCTAACACGTCTCGCAAAACAACCGTTTAGCTGGCAGAGGCCCCGACACACACTTGACTCTAACAAAAATGAGCACTTTAAAGCTTAATATTTTGCAAACGGATTTTTGAATGGAAAAATGGTTTACGCATACCCTCAATATTTTTAAACGACCTATCCAACGACGCCTTACATCGTGGGATAGGCGATAGAAAAAATCATCACACTTTACGTGTATTTTTTTTTAAATACTTTACAAGATTTTGTTTTACCACTTTGTCGTATACCCGTACCATATTACATCTAAACCGCGAACAGACAGATGGTTGACTACGGAACCCTAAAAATTTTATGTTTTGACGTACCGCGATCGCTTTCATTGGATTCCACCGCGGATGATACGCTTGGTATATAAAGTGTAATATAAATCAATAAACAAAATGTTACGCCTAACAGATAAAAATCAAAATTAACTATATCCAATCTGAATTTATACCTAACTAGCTTCTGCCGGCGGCTTCGCCCGCGTGGTCCCTAGGGAACATATTGTCGGGATAAAAAGTAGCCATGTCCTTTGTCAGGCTCTAGACTATCTGTGTACCAAATTTCATTTAAATCGGTTTTAGTAGCTTTGGCGTGAAAGCGCGACAGACAGACAGAGTTACTTTCGCAATTATAATATTAGTAAGGGTATAGTAAGGATTACCAACAATTTTTTATTAGTTTTGAAACAACATAGACCCTACCCCAAATCTATTCTTGTGCACATAACATTTTATGTCCGAGTCAGGGGTGGTACACCTCTGTACAGAGCCAATTCTATTATTGTAAATCAACATCATACGTCGAAAAGCAGGGAATGAGAACCTTTGGCACGCGTGCCATAAGTGTCACGCAACAGGATACCATATACGGCATGCAAATCATTCAGGTTCTAGAAAATAACGTCAAAATAAATGCAAATTGTTTTGTTTTTGTTCGGTAGTTGAACGTTTCAGGATTCTTATTTTGGTTCCGATGACGAAAAACAAGAAACTCGGTCATGTTATCATATAAATGTGCTTTATGACAATACATGGATTCTACAAATAGTCTATGTATATATTGTATAGGCTGGTTTTGACACATATTAAGTCCAAAATTTCCTTGCAAGCAGGCGTATTTATAAACAGGATCCCGGTTCTTTTCTCGATTTACCCCTAAACCAGAGCTTTCAAAATGCAAATTACATTCAATTTCGGCCATTATAAATTTATAAACAGTCATAAACATTTTACGAGAATCATTTCCGTTATGCATCGTGATTGCGTGGTGGGTTCGTTATGATGATGTTCGATCGGTGGGTCGTAGGACAGAGGTATCTCTCTGATAGCGGTTATCGTGATAACCAACAGTTCTGAGTGATTACCTTTGTTAATTCTTATTAGTATGAGGGGAGCCGCAGTGATGAGTTAGTTCTCGGTTCGAACTGTCGCTCGGTGACAATGTTTTAAATTATTGGAAGCTTATTTTTAAAAGCAGTTTTCATGGCGGTGTTTGCGTAAGATTTAAATTACTATCTGCATTGAATTTATTAACATAGTTTTATTTTAGCTTTTAGGGCTTTTATTTTACATTTATTTTATATTGAAAGCCTGTTTTATTGCTTGTTTAAACTAGTCAATGAATAGTTTAGATTTATTTAAAAATTAGCTTTCACATATTCCGATGGTTAATGGACTTTGCATGAGCGATGCTGTCACTCACAGTGCCAGATGATTGATCTCCAAATTCTCCAACTCATGACAGATAAAACGCACTTCAAAGAATGTGTTACAACTAAACTACAGTTTTTGAAGCATTGCTTTTAGCGTTCAAAGTAAAATTGCAACTCCTCTATAATACCTCACGAAATATAGCGAAGCATGGGATTCAGACGGAGACAGGGTCACAAGGCGTGCAAGAGACGTACACATTATGAATATTGATACACAAATAAATTATCTATTCGGAGATAATGCAGTGATTTACCCAGTGAGGTGACTTAACACACAGTATGTACACATATGAACGGCTTTTTGGCTTCAGCATATCGTCAAACATTGGTAGTACTTGCCCCAACATTTCGATATGCTAACACCAATAAAGTAGGCAAAGACGGTCACAAACGGCAGCCAATATTGGCCAAGACAGACACAAACACAGGTACAAGGTCGTATTTACAATGGAGTGACACACGCATGCTGATCCTAAGGACCGTTACTCACTCTCAGCCGCTTGAGTAGTGCCAATCCTATGGATTTTTCCTTGGACTTACTGCGCCAGAGTTCTGGCAATTTCTTTTTCAACCCTTTCGGGCTAGGGATCTAAATCAGGCAGCAAAGGATTATTAGAAATATTCACTGTGCATGTGAATGTATGTTCTGTGTTTCGTATAGAATGCCTGTACCTGTAGTTTGTGATGTTGGTCTCCGTTAGGTGAACCTTTGTAAATGTCGTGTTTTAAATTAGTTTGATACTTACACTGTATTCTGTAAAACAATCTTATAAAATTAAGTTACAACGTTGAGCAAAATTTTATTTGCAGCTGTTTAGTCAGTTATGTAAATATTGATATTCGGATGCAGTTCAAGGAGTTATCGTGAAAAGCTTAGCACTGTAATATCATCTTTTGGAATCTAGAACAGTTTCTGTTACACGACTGTTTTGCTCATCCAAATATTCCTTTGGCATTGAACTGACAACTTGTAGATAAGTGCTTGAGATCGCTCTAGTATAAGATTTGTGTCTGTAGTTCTGTATCTATTATTTGACATGTAAATCATTCTGAACTAGAGATATGTTAATGTTATTCGTAACAAAATGTAAACAGTAGGAACAGTTTGCGAGGAGCAAATATCTGTTGATGGGTTGTTACGGCCGTGTTTGATCAAATGTTGCTACTACTTACATAATGTACAAAACATTATTCGCAGAATACACTTATCAATCAATCAATCGTTATGATGATGAGTTCGGAACATTGTTATTTGAACACAGTTTCGATTATGTTTACAGAATGCATTGAGCATAAATTATTTTGAACATTTTCAAGTTTCTGTGAGTTCATGTTTGGAAAACTTATTTAAATGTTTGAGTAACGATACAAAGAATCGCTTACCTTCTTCGGAGCCATGCTAAGACGCTCGCATAAATAGAACTAAACAAATTATAAGAGAATACAATCGCTATCTTTTAAAAATCTGGTCGCGGAGAAAAAGTTTGACGAAACGTAAATAAATTTGACAGTACGTAGTGGTGGGTTGTTTAGCTGCGCGCGCAGACCTTCGTTGTCATAGCAACGGGGCGGAGCGCCCCTCGGCCGTAGTCGGGCTGCAGTACCGTGTAGTTTTGACGTGTTTTGCCTCCTGCCGGTATCACCTGGTGCTCTACTCCTACACAAGGTACATTATCCTTCCCTATGTAATCCAGTAGTATTATCCTTGTAGATACGGGACTACTGTGGCCTGTCGTCAAGGCGTCAGTTATATATAAACTGTGGTCGCAATATGTTTGATAGTGTGGTAATAGCCGATCGTTATGTCTTTTACGGGCGGCGTAGGTGTCCAATTAGTTGAATTGTGTGTAGTGATAGAACCACAGGGGTCGGATTAACAACACATTACAATAAGTGAAGACTAATTCATAGTGAACGACATATTGTAGTAACAATTCATTGAGGTAATTATCGGAAACAATGGTATTAGCAAAACAATGGACGGATAAGAACTGGTAGAAATTGTTGTTAATTTTCTGTGAATGACCTTAGGGACATATTTCCCGGGCTATCGAGAACATTCATTCATGATTGCAGTGTATAAAATTGAATAATTTATATTGTGTCTGAATTAATCGAATACTTCTTGTTTTATTAGTGTTAACCAGCGTGAGAATAACCAAATTGCGTGAATTCGGGCGTTTATTTTCGTTCTATCTCCAATCTATTAACAAACTGCGCATTTATTTTTACAAAAAGTGCGTTATTATCCTAATTGCTACGTTTTCATGTTATTTTCATCTCGGCTGAGTGCCTGACCTTTGTAAATCCATTTATAGTTGGCGCATTCCGTTCCGAGCCGTTTTCAACGTTCACTAAATCTGATTTACGTATGTATTTTTAGACCGCTGCATTTTGCAGCTCCCATCTAATCTGGATGGAGTAGATCTATTCGTGTTTACACTCTAATTCTTGTTATTGTGTCTTCCGTTTTATAGAGTTGTTTACAGCTGTTCAGAGTGATTTGGAGTTGTGGCTTGGCAAATATCCGAGGAAATCACGGCCACCCAATACAAACATAGAATTGTAATTTTTATGAACATGTGCTACGGTTATTGTATAGTACGAATTGCTGAAGCCCTCCAAACGCGGCGCGTGGGGTCACAGTCTAGACAATGATTATTAATTTGGCTTATCTTGGCTATGCCCCGTCTGTTGTTTTGTTATTATTGTTTCCAATAATTATACCTCAGTGAAATTTATTTGCTTTAGGACAGTTTATGACTTGGCGCATGAGCATGCCACTGGCCATGACCTTTGGCAACAGGTCTCAATTACTGGGTAACTGAAGCACTGTTAGTGAAACTTATGAGATAAGAGTTCTCAAACAATCTAGTAAAATGAAGGCTGGAGTCAAAATTTCGTTTCGACGATTAATTCATAAGATTAAACGCTTTTCTTCAACGTTTTTTAAATCAACGGTATGTATTGAAAACCATTGTTAAGAAATTGCGACTCAAAAATATTAAGAAAAAAAAACATATTTTTACTCGTATTTGAACACACAGTTAAAAAACTAACAAAACGTCTTTCTCAATTTCAGAAGTGTTCAACCGAGTTACCAGTGAAACCTCCCAAGCTGGCGGCTGAAGGGGACCGAGGCGGCGGGTTGCTGATCCCCGCCCGAGAGCCAGATGACAGCGGCATTGACAGCGACGACGCCGTGCGGAGGCTGATCCTGGCTCATCAGAGGCTGCCGGTAACTACACACTTATTGACTTTTTCGTCTATAAAGGGGCTTTGAAGCGTTGGATCTCGACTTGTACTGGGATCAACTCTGAAATACATACGATAAAGGCAGTTTTTTATTACATTTTACGGAGTGAAACATGCAAAAGGCGGCTGGAGATTTGGAAAATCGCCCTGCAGCTCCCGACGCCAGGGGCTTCTTCGTCTGTTGCGGTAGCTGGGGCGTGAGGTTTACCTCTCCCTCACGCGTTCTGCCTCCTCCTACGTTTGTTTCGCAGAAAGCGGTGACTGCTTCCCATAATCCCTCGCTCTAGACCATGGATTGAACCAAGTCCGGATGTGAGAGGTTGCCGCTGCCGATTGCCTCGACGAGGACACGGTGGTGCTCCGCCCAAACAGAGCAGACCTCCACCGTATGCTCCACCATATTCTCCGGGCGATCCACACAGTGCGGACACCCGGGTGTGTCCTCCCGCCTAATCTGAAAAAGCAATGCGATTCTGTAAACATGTCGAAGTGGAGGCTTGGGAGAAGTGATCAGGAAGTGAGCTGTCATTCCATCTTGATTACATGGATTGACAGCTCACTTCGTGGTCACTGCACCCAAGCCTTTCACTTCGACATGTTTTCAATTGCACTGATGTTAATCCATGTAATCGAGATGGAATGATAGTTCACTTCGCGCTCACTCCACTTGAGTTTTCACGGTGAGAGGTTTACGGAATCGGCCGGTAGGTACCTCACGAAACAACAGTGTCCGGTGAGTACCTGCGTCAGGCGGAAGGTGAGGATGCCGCGGCACCCCTCTAGCCACTCCTCAACTAGGGGACTTATCGCCACAATAGCGGCGTGCCCACTCTGTGGCCTGCTGGGCACATGCCTCCTGAGTTGGCTGTAAAGTAGTATCCCCTGAGCATCGCTGCCCACAGCAGCATGTGATCACTGTGCTACCGTCTTTCCTCCTTCCTCACTCCTTAGGTCACTCGATGGTCCGCTAGAATCCCCACTCTGAAATTATGTTTGTATACATTTCACAAAATGGTTTTATTTTCAGGAGTTCAGATTATAAGTTGTTCATATCTCCTGATCATCTCATGAAAGTTATTAAAAAATGTCATGTTTCTAGAGCCCTTTCTCATTGAATATGATTCAAAGCATTGGGTAGGTGTTTTCGTAGTTAATAGATGATGGAGACAGTTACCCCATCCGGTCCAGCTAAAACACTAGGAAGTGGTGACGGGCTAGCGTATTGGAGGATTGTCTTAATGTAAAGATTATGTTCAAAAGGTGCTGGCTCTCAGGCCGATTTGATGTTTTTTTAAATATCGTCATTCTAATGAAAGAGTTCTGGAAAACAGTGTGGCTAGTGTACTAGTAACTGCTAGGTGCAATAGGTTTCACTTAGTTGCAGAAAAGTATAGTTTTTGAGGCTGCATGAACAAAGCTGAACTAGACGAATCACAATATACTTTTCGAATTCCAGTTCAGTGATGAGAGCAGCAGCGATGATGAGCTGCAAATCCCGTCGCCGACAACAAACAGGCATAGAAACGAGCGACGGGCTAGCTTGGTAAATATGCTAGCTTTAATCCGTTCGCCATAGCTCAAGCAGCATACCTAATCATCATCCATAGATAGACGGAAAATGTGTATAATCTAAATTGTACACCATTCATAATAGACTCCAATTCTTATAATAATCTAAGCCAGTTTTTTATAACAACTTGTAGAATTGTTAGTGAAAAAAAAAGAAAGCAAATATATTTAATTATCAAATAGCAGACACGCATTTTAAGCTGGTGAGTATAATTAAATGCATCCGAGAATTTAATTTGAGGTCAGCCATTGATATCAGAAACATTATTGTATATTATTTTACACCTTCCTTTTCATCGGCTCACTCTGTTCGTTTCGTCACTCTCGGTGGAGTAAAATGTCCAATAATATCCTACTGGTATAAACTATAAACTTTTTAAAGTCTCGCTCTATCGTAGCTAGATCTGCATGCCCAGCCCAGCTGCAAAGGTGCTTTTTTGAGCCTGTGTAGCAGAATCGATGAGTCAAAAACCAGAAATCTAGACAAAAATTTAGACCAAAAAACATACTTATTGTTTATCTAAAATCAACTGTATTAAAATTACAGAAAAACGTCGACGAAGACCACGACCTAGTCATCATGCAGTGGCCTCAGGAGCAGTACACGAAAGACCAGAATGCGACCCGGGAGTCCAGCCCTGACCGGTCATCACCACCTCTCTACGAGGTGGAACTGACGGCATCGGACGAAGACGACGATGCTTCGGTGCTAGAGCTGGTTATCCCGATGCACTCGTCGAGGTACCAGAGAGTACCAACGTCGTCTCCGAAGAAAGCCAAGCCAAAAGTAGTGAAAAGATATTTCTGCAGCATGATCTGCTGTGGGCGGAAGTAGATAAGTTTTATGATCTTGATGTTATCACTTTTAGTGTACGATGGAAGTTAGTGGTTGTACAAGTAGGGACAACAATACGACAAAAATTTGAAATTGTAGTAATACTGGTACATAGCAATAATTCAAAACTATTTAATAAATCTTGGACAGAGAACAAAAAAAAAGAAGCAGATTATATTTAATCTGCTTCTTTTTTTTTGTTCTCTGTTCAAGATTTATTATTATCATCGCAGCCGATTATTATCGGCTACGATGATCAAAGACAATGGGAGGCTTTCTGAAATAAGTATTTTGGTTAGGATTTCAGGTTAATGTAGAGATTGAGAATTACCTAATCAACTTCAAGAGCTTTTCAGAAATCAGGGATTTGATTTGGACTTTGACTAGCTATAATGACTTAACCATTGGACATATTTTATTAAATTTTAATAAGCAGTTTATGAACGTCATTTGATATAAAAAGTTTGAATTATTGTCGTATCGTCGTTCTCACCTTATACACTTGATAATTAATAAGTCGATTTAATGATGTTGTTACTGTATATTATGTAAAATCAATGAGGAGTATGAGAGTCAGGACACAAACGTCACGAACGCCGATTGATAGGATCAATAGGACCGTTTACATAGCCATTTGAAAGAGCTCCATATTCCCCAGAATGTGGCCCTGTGATATAAAGATACTACTATTCTTTATTTCTGAGTTTCTCAAAAAACTCCATAAGGCACCTTGGGAATCGAACCCTGGACCTCATACTCGGCAGGAGCGCTTGCGACTACTACACCAACGAAGCTGTCATTTACCCTATTAGCGGTTATATTAAGTCAGTTTTAAGTAACGACGCGCTAGGCGCCATCGCAACCGAAAAAGTCTTTGACTAATAGCGTCAATATATATATATATTGTTTTTTGAAAACGTTGTCCCACACTAGGAATTTCTCCTATGTCTTGGGTGTGTTCACAAACATACAAAGTCACATACACAAACAGCCAGACCCGGAACAACTATCTGTAGGCCATACAAATATTTGTTCCGTGCGGGAATCGAACCCGCGACACGTAGCGCAGCAGCCAAACGCTCAAACCACTCAAGCAAGGCTTGAGCATATATAATATATCAATTTGGTGATTGAAGGTGAACTTGAGTTGGCGGACATAATTCGGAATACAAGAGTAGGTCTCTCCGTCTCATAATACTCCTCATTGATTAAATAGTGATAATCCAAATAATAATAATAATAATTTTTATTTATTTATACGGATATTTCAATGCCTAAATAATTTTAAGTGTAGTCGAGAATGGAAATAGAGGTATCTAGGAGGACGAAATTCGAAAAGTTCATGTCGTACCATGTACTCTGTTGTGTAAGGATTTTAATACGATGATCGATTTGGTTAAAAAATCTGAAAAGTCAATTTATCATTTTGTAAAATCACAATTCAATTAATTGGGAACGTTTTGGTCAATTAAATAGGTATAAGTGTGGAAAAAATATTATGTTTATCAAATTCATAATATTATTTTAGTTCCTTTTGTATTACTATATAATATTTGTATTATATTTATACCTAATTAACTATTATCTCTGTATAACTTAATTTTGGCTGAAAAGTATCAAACATGGACGTTAATACCGGACTTATTGCCTAATGTTTGTATGATATGGTTGCATATATGAAAAATAAAATAAAAATACAGTTTTAATTTTAACATTAAGTAATGGATTAATTAAATTTCTATCTATATAACACTTTGATCAAAAACCTTTAAAAGTCAAGAAAATAATATTTAAGAATTAAATGAGTGTGTCCTGTCCAAATACTCTGAAAATAAACAGAAATAATATCAGGAATCCAGACATTATCTTCTATATATGAGGAAAATGCAGATGATCTTTTCAGGCAAAAAACCATAGATTTTGGATTGATCCGTCCACTCAGTGACATGGGTCGTGTAGTCTCTTCGACCGCATCATCGCTTACCATCAGGTGAGATTGTGGTCAAACGTATGCCTATATATAGTAAAAAAAAAAAAAAAACGTAAGGAGCTCCATATACATCAAGGTCCCATTAAAATAGATGAAGAAATTAATTTTAATACAGCATTCAGTACGTCCAACCAAAGATATACAAGCAAAAAAACACACTGATTACAGTGATTTTATTTTGACCTAAAACACTAAATATTTTATGTGTATTTTCGTAAGCTGATTTGTTTTCTTGTAAGGATCTAATGCGATTTTTCTTATTTTTTTACTATTGTCCTTATTTTGATGGTCTGAATGATTTCTAAAAGTTTGTCCATATATTCTAATTTCATATTCTTCTTATTTTCATCTGACCTTTTGTTAAATAAGGAGGTCTAGTGTTGGTATGATATTTTTGATAGCAGATTTCTTGATCAGGCTTTTAGAAACTGGGTGCCATTGCTATAATTTACTTGCAAGGAAACCCCGTATAATGAAGACTGATGAAAACAATGCGTTGCCAATTTGCTAAAATATAAATATAAGCAAAACTTCGAAGATTTCATTAATTTTTATTTTTATTATTACAAATACATTGTGTAGCTTTAATTTTTATTTAATGTGAGAATATTTGTTATATATTTCATTAAAATTGTATTTTTGTAAGTTATAGTTAGGTAGATACTAATATTTTATAAATATTTCTTCATTCATTTTCTATTAGCGCAAATTATGAGTAAGATTCGTATTTATTAATTAATACTTATGTACACATTACATTTTTTTTTGTAAATTATTTATTGATGAATTTTCGAAATTCTAAACAACGTAAGTAGGTGCGGACTACTAATAAAAATAAGAAACACAGTTTATAGTAAGTTAACTCACATAAAATGTCCAAGTGAGAATGTTTCTTTGTTTACAAAGCAAAGATAAACAAAATGGTCTTAACATAAACTACAAGTTAACTGCAATAACGGTCTAAGTATTTATGTGGATTGTGATTTGTGGATAGTGCAACTATCCTTACGTTTTATCTCTAATAAATAACGTTCACATTGCAACTGGTTTTATTTACTTATTTATTTTTAATCAAACTCCTTTTCTGCTCAAAAAGCGTTCAGCTTTTCATACCCATTGACCAGTTTTCACGATGTGCATTTAGTTTCTCAGTATCCTGGGCATTTAGTTTCTTTGGAACCATGGCATTTAGTTTCTAAGTACACTGGGCATTCGATGGTCAGACGTCAGGATGCCAGCTCAAAATGTTCTGTTTTCTCAATTTTAATAATTTTATTTTGAAATCGTATCATAAAATATTATTAAGTATGAGTGCGATATGGATTTATATGTGGAATACAAAAGTGTATTGGCCCGATGCTGCATTAGCAAGCGTGCGTGATTCACCTCCGTCCATTCGATGTCCCAGTCCACTGGACACAGGATGTTGCAAAACAGCAGATACTCTATTTGTGCGCTCCATTGGTGTAATTGCTGCAAGGTGTTCCGATGAGAGGATAAATATCAGGCTCTCTATATACCGGACAGAGTCCGTTTCTCTGTACACTAGTCATTTAGTTTCTCAATATCCTGGGCAATTCGTTTCTCACTACCCTGGACAATCAGTCAGGACATTTGGGAATCGACTTTGACTTTAGTTTCTACTAGAGAAATCTTTTACCTGAAATCTTATCTTATTACTATAATTATCCTGTCTTCGTCTTTCGAGATTTAAATGTTCACCTGTAGTAGCCCCGCTACACTTCGACTCACTCGCACATAGTTTAGCGCCATAGGAAAGAAAGAGACAGCACTATCTCCATAGGCGCCCGATTACTCTACTACAACATTCCTCATTCGTTTCCGTGCGCGCGCGGCTACCGCACATAGTAAAAGAAGTTTTTTCGTTTTTTGGATTTTATTGGTGTTAAATAGTTCTTGAAACTTAAGAAATGCCAAAGAGGAAGCATGAAGAAACTAAAGAAGATTAATGGCGAAGGAAATTAAAGAAATATGAACAAAAATTGACCGAGAAAAGATGACGTCATAGTGTGTCAATTGAAGGTATGTACTACCTACATAATTTTAGTTTTCATTGTTATTGTGCAAAACAATATTATCTATGGTGTAAAATACAAGGCCTAACTTTATAATTCTTTGTAAACCTTAGATCTAACACGAGATGTTAGACGGTAGGTACATTAAACTTTGAAGTTTATACGAGATATTGACCTATTGTTTTATTTTTTATGAGTCAATACGAGATATTGACCTATTGTATTTTATTAGAGTTAATACGAGATATTAACCAAAGATATCGTTCCAGTATACCTGGAATCGGCCAGTGGTGCGTCTAGGCCTTCGTCTTCTGACCGCTCGCCTACGCCGACGGCTGCGGTGGCATATGGCGTACCCGCTGACTCAGCAAGGCCATTAGGATGAGCCAGGCACCTCTGCGTTCTCTGCCTCACCCGTGCCACCCGAACTTTCTACAACGGGGGGAAGTGCATCACAGCCAGCTGACCCCAGGGTGTGACAGCCCCGGCCGATGACGCTAATACGAATGACGATAATGTTCATCTTATCGCAGATCCTGAGCTCTTAAGGGCTCTAGGGGATTTCGAAGCTGAAACCACCGATTGGGGTCCAGATATTGTAGCTAATTTATCGAAGCGATGGGATCCTATCCTTAAGGATCGCCTTTAAAAGGAAACACGAGAGGAACTAATAAAAAAAAAATACTTACCACCAAAAAACTGTCCCTTAATTAAAGCACCAGTTCTTAATCCTGAAATAAATGCTATGCTAAATGAGTCTGCAAAAAATCGTGACGTAAGGATTCAGAAGAGGCAATCGCAAATGGGATGCGTCTTGACTATCTTAGGAAGGACGATGTCAGGTATATCGAACAAATCCAGTGAAACTACCGACATTCTTCGTCTTCTTATAGACGCGACAAGGCTGTTGTCCGATTCTCATTATTTAGAGACTGAGACTAGAGGATTTATTAAATCTTCGCGTGGAATACAGAAGACAGGCAAGCTTATTCAGTCTGCAGCTCAAACGAGCACTTTAAACTACAAAGGCCCGTCGTCACGCCAGTCTTATCACCACAACGTTCGTGGGCAGCCGAGACGCGGCGGCGAGACCATGCCAGGATCGAACTACCGCCGCCGCGGGAAAATGCAGGCGATAACCCGTGCTCCACGAGAGTCGTCCCCTCACCTGCTGGTGCGGGGTCACCCCCGCATCACGCCACAAGCCAGCGGGAGCGGCCCCCACCACGAACGCGAAGCAGTAACATCTCGGGTATACTCTCATGCTGGTCGCTTAAGGTATTATATTGAAGCTTGGTTACTAATGACAAAACGATCTTTGAGACCATTTCTGGTTATAGAATTGCCTTTCTTAGGCATCCTGTACAACATCCGGGTATGATTCCAAAATCATCTTTCTCGAAAGACGACAGCTTTTATATTAAACAAGAATTGAATCGTTTGTTACCAGCAAATGTCATACGCATGTAATCCTACCCGCGATAATTTTGTATCTAGTATTCTTATGATTTCTAAAGGTAATGGTGAAAAACGTTTAATTCTAAATTAAATACATTTGTCGATGTTAGCCATTTTGAGATGGAAGATGTTAGGACAGCTGTCAAATTAATGACAACTAACTGCTATATGGTTAACTTGGAGTCACATCGTGTAAAGTTTTTGAGATTTCATTTTGATAATATTCTGTACGAATTTTTGGTTTTACCTTTTGGATTGAGCTCAGCTCCTTATGTTTTTACAAAATTTATGAAACCAGTTTCTACTTTTTTGCGATTTCGAGGTTTTAAATCAGTATTCTACTTAGATGACAGTTGTTACTTCGGAGACAGTTATGAAGAATGCATTATTGAAAGCATTAAGTGCCTAATGAACTTAGGATTTGTTATAAACTATGAGAAGACTTCACTGGTACCAAGACAATATTGTCAGTTTTTAGGTTTTAATTTAAACTCTAAAAACATGACATTAGAGCTCCCTTTAAAGAAAAGACGTGACAGTTTGTCACGTACCGAAAATATGCTAGTTACGACGAGAATCACTACTCGTGCTTTCGCTCGCTACTTAGGTACCCTGACAGCTGCTTGCCCGGCTGTTGCGTATGGGTGGTTGTATACAAAATCTTTAGAGCGGGCCAAATATCTAGCCTTATTGGATAATGACGTTTATGACAAGATGATGACTGTTCCAAATAGTTTACGAGTTGATTTTACTTGGTGGAAATTTTCAATTGTAAGCACGAGTATGCCCATCAGACCAGTATCGTTTGCATTAGAGATCTTTAGTGATGCATCTAGTATCGGCTGGGGTGCAGCCTCTGGGGGACAAAGTATAGGCGGTTCGTGGACGGAAGAGGAGCGTTCTCGCCATATTAACTATTTGGAACTCCTTGCAGCCTATTTTGGACTTAAATCTTTCGCGAACAAGGTCTCTAATTGTCACATACTCCTATGTATTGACAATACTACAGCGATCGCTTACAAAATTGAATGGGTGATGTGCAATATCCACATCTCAATGAAATTGCCCGTAGAATATGGACGTGTGTGAAGAACGGCAAATATTCTTTTTTGCTTCTTACATAGCGTCGTCCCAGAATATTAAAGCAGACGCAGAGTCAAGAAATATTGACATTGAGTGAGAATTGCACTCTACAGCATTTGATACTATTGTTTCAAAATTTGGTGAACCTGAGATGGACATTTTTGCATCGAGAACGAATACTAAATGTAAAAAATATATCATGGAAGTGCGATCCCTATGCATACAACGTGGACGCTTTTACTATTATTTCATGGGATATGTTCTTTTATGCGTTTCCACCGTTTTCACTTATTTAAAGGTTCTGCAAAAGATTGTTACTGATGAGGCAACCGGTATAATTGTAGTGCCTCATTGACCATCTCAAGCATGGTTGCCAGTATTCAGATCGCTTGCTGTAAATGAAATATTGATATTTCTTCCGGATATTTTTTTAGTATCATCTAATTTCAGAGAAACTCATCCTCTGCATCGCTCTGGCGGCGACTAAATTATCCGGGAAGCCTTCGCGCGATTGCAGATCCCTCAATCAGCACTGACTGTAATGACGTCATCTATTTCTGGGAGCACTAAAACGCAATATACTTCTAGCTTTAAACAGTGGTGGTTATATTGTCACGATAAGGGGTTAGATCCGTTCCGGATGGGAGTGCATGATTTGCTCGACTTTTTGTCTCAATGTTCCACATATGGTTCCACGTATGGAATTTATCACTTATTTCCGGAAATAATGTGGGACAAGACGAACTTGTCAAAAGATTCTTTAGGGAAGTATTTAAGTTGAAGCCTTCCTTCCCTAAGTATAATTGTACATGGAACCCCAATATCGTCTTTAATTATTTTGGTGATTTATACCCCAGCAATAATTAGTTAAAGTTTGTAGCAGTTGAGCAAAAAATTGGTTGTATTATTGGTGGCATTTTCAACAGGCCATAGATGTCAGACGCTCTCATTGATTATAGGTTGCCCAATGTTATGATCAATCAATACAAGGTGTTAATCGTTATCACTGATTTGATTAAGACATCTGGTATATCTATTTATCTAAATCCCAACCAATTCTTGATCTTCCTTTTTTCCGACAGTGACCTGCCATCTGTACTGCAAAGAATTTAATAGCTTACATAAATGTTACATCCACCAAAAGAAGTACTGTAGATAATAAATTAATTATAACTTTTAAAAAAACCTCAACACGCCCCATTTTCGCAAACTACAGGGCGATGGATAAAACAGGGTTGGGCTGCTAGTGGCATTGACACTGAAATATTCAGTGCCCACAGCACTCGTCAGGCATCATCTTCTGCTGCACATCAAGCAGGAATCAGTGTCGATGTCATTAGGAGAACCACTGGGTGGTCAGATCAATCTGCCACCTTTGCTAATTTTTATAATCGGCCAATCGCTCAAACATATTGTGAATTTGCAAACGCTGTTCGCAGTAATCAGTAAGGAATTTTTGTTTATTTCTTTGGTTATAATCCTTTAAGTTATCTTTTTTTGTGTTTGTTAACTAAAATGACAATACATCTATTATTTTTCAATTTCGTCCTTCCTATAACATCGCAAATGTCTATCTCTAAACATCTACAGGTGAACATTTAAATCTCGAAAGACGAAGACAGGATAATTTAATAATCAAACGAACTTACCTGAAGTGAAGTTCGATTTTAATTATCCTGTCTTCGTCGAAGAGATTTAGGGTCCCACCCGACCCTGGCATTCAGGTGGACCTTTCATTTCCCTAAACAATGTTATAGTTCGTCTAGTAGACCAGCACTCTGAACCGAATGAGGAATGTTGTAGTAGAGTAATCGGGCGCCTATGGAGATAGTGCTGTCTCTTTCTTTCCTATGGCGCTAAACTATGTGCGAGTGAGTCGAAGTGTAGCGGGGCTACTACAGGTGAACATTTAAATCTCTTCGACGAAGACAGGATAATTAAAATCGAACTTCACTTCAGGTAAGTTCGTTTGATTATTAAATAATTTATAAACGCAAAAGGTTGGATGAATGTTTGTTACTCAATCACTCCAGAACGGCTGAACGGATCCGGACGGAAATAGATTTATAGTCTGTAGTAGCCGGGAGTATGTTCCCTTGGGATTATTTCTATCAAACACGTGGGCGAAACCGCTGGCAAAAACGAGTAAAATATAACTGACTTAAACTTTCAAGCTAGTTTATTGAGTAGTAAGTTTGTGGCGATATGAGAACAGAAGACCCATAAAAGGAGTTTAAGAGAAGTGCTATACGATAGCCGCTCTCTAAGTATTTGGAGAGGACTTCGACGTTGCTCAGTGGATCCCGCATCCCTGGCTTTTTTTGTGGATAAAATAAATGATCGTTATTTTCTTGCTGAGTAATATATTTTCTTCGTGGTGTCTACGAAGATAAAGGCTAATTCAAGGTTGGTCGCTGTAATTTTCTCTAGGCTATCGTGGCTTGAGTGTAAAATGGAGCTAACCTCTGTGGGTGGCTTTTGCCAGCTGAACAGAAATTCAGATATTTTGTAGTTTAAGAAGTTGATAAAAAATAAACTAGGTGGCGGCTTATGTAACTATATCAGTCGACGTTTAGTAATTTAACCGAAATTTTAGTACCACTACTCGATAACAGATGGCGCTGATCACAACTTTTATTACACATACAGCTCTAGACATACCATCGGGAAAGAAAGCACTCGAGGCACGTTTCTATGATTAAGTTCGTCGTAGCGAAAACAAAGGAGAAGTAAATCGGGGCAATTGTGTCTGTTTCCAGTTTGAGACGCGTGGGCTTGACACCGCGGCCCCAAGACGGGGGCCCATTTGCTTATGTAGTGCCTCGGGGATATGTTTTTAAATAGAAGTTTTTTTACCAACGTAAATAAAAGTTTTTGTGTGAATGTCTAGACTTTCAAGGCATTCAAAATGTATTATTTCTGAAATGAAGGTTTGTAACGCAATTTTTAAATCATTTTAATCTTCGTTTTGATATTGACGAATAGCTTATAACCTTGTCTTCCTATTCAGTATCTACCGACATATTAGTGAGAGCCGCTTTTCAATATTTTTTCTTGTAGCCGATTAGGTAACCTTAAGATACCTAGCCCGAAGTTCGGAATTTTAATGCCTGACTGGTCTATTGTAAAGAATTACAAAGGAGTCTTTAGGTCTTATCAAAAGCTAGCGAATAAGCGATTTAATGTAGGACTATTAAATTATCTGAACGGTAATAGTATTGTGCCGGGCTGATGGCAATAGATTTGACCGTGTTCGGTAAATGGGACCATTGGCGGATCCAGTGGGGGGTGACGACGATTACGGGGCTCAAGACTTCCCCAAGAAAAGAGACCGAAATATCTTTGGTAGTCTACAACCTGTCATTGGGGAATTTACGAAAAGTAATCGGAGGATGCATTTAATGCAGTCAGCTAAATAAAATGTTATGTGCTTTATTACTGCTTATTTTCCTAAACCCTCAGCGGGCTCATACACCCCAAACGATCTTCCTGGATCCGCCCCTGAATGGGACTTTAACATAAGTGGTGAAATTCGGGTGTGCTATAGATGCACCTCTACTTTACCGTTCGAGGAGTACAGGCGAAATGTTATGTTATGTATGTACTGGGAGCTCCCGGTATATAGAAACCTCAAGTATGTGTTATGTAGCAGTCGCCGCAATCGTTATAGTTGCCTTTGTTTGTCCCGTATAGCTTGTAGCTTTAACATTATATATTTTACTAGCTCCTTTTTTTAAGGATGGGAAAACATCAAATGTTTCCTCCCGCTCTGGGTGAAGAAGGAGGGAGTGTCAGACTATTACTGACTAAAACCCATCCGTGCTCCAAGTAGTGCCCTTTGCGTTCCAGGGCCACGGTGAGTCTTTCGAACAAAATCCGCAGCCCCAGCAGGCACTGGCCCTGGCGGGCCCCGTCTTTTATGCTGACAACTCTTTGAGGCGCGCGTGGAACACAGCGCGCCGTCGACCCGGGCCTGGTTCTGACCAGACGGCGAGCCACCCAATGCTTGTCGAGCGCAGGCCCGCGCCTACTTTGGCCGAGAATCGCCCTGCGATTCCCGACGCCCGGGGCGTCTTCGTTGCGGCGGCTGGGGCGTGAGGTTTCCCTCTCTCTCACGCGTTCGGCTTCCTCCTTCGCTAGCATTACTGCTTCACAGAAGGAGGTGACCGCTTCCCATGTCTGCCCGCTCCGGACCATGGCTTGAACCATGACCGAACGCGAGAGGTCGCCACCGCCGATCGCCTATGCTATGTATGCTCCACCGTGATTTTACTAGCTCCTACGATCGGCTTCGCTCACGTGAGTGGCGAAAGATATCTCGAAGGAACATACTCCCGCGTTATGAAGTATCCTATGTCCTAATCTAGTTCTACCCGTGTGCTTAGTTTCATCCAAATCTGTTTAGCTGTAAATAGGAGTAAATGTAACTAACAGACTGAGACAGACAGAAACAGTTACATTCTCCCTTTACAGTTATCACCTCTAGTATCGATATCTGTATTACATCTTATAAGGCAGCCGTACTGGCGAACACTTTGATTTATTTCGGAAGGACCTTTTTTGTAAAATGGACACTATTGAAATGATTTACGTCTGAACTGGCAGGCAATAAAACAATTAAAAAGAAGTATTGTCAAACATAACTGGGGCAGATCGTACACACGTCTGTGTTTCCTGATAGCTGGGTTATTTCTAGGCAAGCGTGCTCCATCTTCGACAGCATCATCGCTTACCATTAGTTGAGATAGTGGTCAAACAAATTCCTATCCATAGTAAACAAAACTGGCCAAGTGCGAGTCGGACTCGCGTGCAAAGGGTTCCGAACGAATTTCATTTTTTTTCAACATGTTTTTTAACACTATATACTTCTTATAGGTTTTTCTGTAATCTATGGGTAAAGAACTATTTTCTCCATATTTTTTTTTCAAAATTGTTGGCTCATTGGTTTCGGTTCATTTTTCGTCTAATTTCTTGAATAACTTCAAAACTATTTATTTTAAAATTATTAAAAAAATATGATTAAAATCCTCACAGTAAGCCCTTTCATTTGATCTATCACACGGATTTAAACAAAAAGCTTTATTTTAAAATTTTCTAGTTTGACCCCCAAAAGTGACCCCCATACTAAAAATTTAGCAATTTACGTAACGCTTTCGTATTTGGGTCACAGAAATCTATATGTGTACCAAATTTCAACAGAATCGGTCCAGTGGATCCGGAGAAAACTGGCTGTGACAGACGGACAGACAGACAGACAGACGGACAGACAGACACCCGAGTGATCTTATAAGGGTTCCGTTTTTTGTTCGGAACCCTAAAAAGACTTAAATTATGTATCTTCTAATTAAAGCCATTGCTGAACCCAAGTCTGTTGAATCGTTACTCCGGAGCTCGTCTAGCTTCATTGACTCGGGCGGTCTCGGGAGGGCTTCAGGTGGTCGCCAGTGTTGATTCTGGCTCACAGGGGTTGCAGGATTTTCTGTTCAATACTTACTTATGGTACAATAGAACCTGTGTTGTTGGTCTTATCATTTTGGTCTCGAGGTTTATTTTAGTTGGTACTAACCAAAGGTACTGAATCAAAAAAAATTTTACTTAATAATATAACCGACTTCCAAACAAAACACTATAGAGTATAAAATAACCTTAACATCGGAAGTGGGTGTTTTTGGTTTTGTTCTTTGTTTTTTAACACCAACTTCAGGATTATTAGATCCTGTTTGGTGAAGAAATAATAAATGAATTATTGTTACTATTAAGATAATAAATGGTAATAAAAAATGAAAAGTATAAAATCGAGTTAAAGTTGCATTATCTACTGCAAATCCTCCTCAAATTCAAGTAAAACTCAATTAAGGTTATTTTATACTTTGTAGTGTTTTGTTTGGAAGTCGGTTATTTTTTTTTGGCATTTTTACCATTGACAGCGATGTGGATTATTTTTTTGATGCCCAATGATTTATTTTGTTTCTATAAGCGTTTGTACATAATTCCTTGATAATTAGTATAGTTGTTTAAGTCTGTAAGTATATAATATTGTTGATTTTTTTTTTGTTAAAGGATTTTTGTTATTTTTCACTTTTAAGTGGTAATACTCGGACGACGTCATCGTCTACGCAGAAATTGAAATAAGCAAAAATGCTCATAAAATAAAAAGTAGTGAGCCAAACTGAATTGATTTTTTATGGGACAAAATGGCAAGTATCTAACTAAAACTAATAACAGAAATCGAATTGAGAACCTTCTCCTTTTTAGGGTTCGGAACAAAAAACGGAACCCTTATTGGATCTCTGGGGTGTGTCTGTCTGTCCGTCTGTCACAGCCAGTTATCTCTAGATCCACTGAAATTTGGTACACATATGGACTTCTGTGACCCAAACACGGAAGCGTTACGTAAATATTTAAATTTTTAGTACCTATGTTAAATTAAAAAAAAAAAGTTTTTTGAACAATATCGTGTGACGTATCAAATGAAAGGGTTTATTGTGAGGGTTTTAATTGTATTTTTTCATAATTTTAAACATAAATGGTTTTGAAGTTATTCAAGAAATTAGACGAAAAATTAACCGAAACTACTAAGCCTTAAATTTTGAAAAAAAAATGGAGATAATAGATCTTTACCTATAGATTACAGGAAAACCTATAAGAATTATGTAGTGTTAAAATAACATGTTAAAAAAAAATTCGTTCGGAACCTTTAGCACGCGAGTCCGACTCGCACTTGGCCAGTTTTTTGGAAGTCGGTTAAGATAATCATTTTTGAAAAGCCACAACTATAATACATACTTACAATCATCAATCTAAATACAATTGCATTGCACTTGCATTACTGAGTGATTGAGTGACTGACAGACAACGCACAGCCGAATCTACTGTTCGTAGAAAGCTGAATTTTGGCATGTAGGTTCACTGCAGAGCGTGGAAGAGTACTAAGAGAGCATTTCCCGACATTCCTATGGGAACGGGAAAATACGTGATATCCGCGTAGGAAGTTGCGGGCAAAAGGTAGTATTAGTTATTTTCAGTCAGGAATCGAACCTGCAATACCAATTTAGAACTACTTCATGAAGCTTGTAACTTGGCTAAACTGTTGTTAAACTGAAGTATACAAGTCCCGCTATTTCCACACAATTTCATTATAACATGGGTACGATCAGTAATCGCTGGCTCGCTGTGAATGCCTTAATGAGGCAATAGTCCCTAACGAGTGAGCAATGTAGCCGCCTGTTAGGACGGACATGGTTCACAGGGACGTTCCCGGCTGACATGTTGAGTAAACGCATTTAATTATGTGAGTTTTGAGTGTTACTTTTGGATTAGCACATGAAAGTTTGATCAGTTTAAGTTCTACTAAAGTTGGCCCAAACGCAGAACTGATTTAGCTTCGATGAATGTTCAAGTGTGTTCACTAACACATTATTTGTTAGTATCCAAGTGTGTTCCACTGTCTGTTAGGTATGTAGTTATGTATATAACTACTTATTAGGTATCTACGTATTACCCCTAACTCGACTTGCACGAGTCGCAGAGGTAAATAATACCCTACTTAAAGTGTAGATTACTGAGCTCGAATAAAGCGATACGTTTGCATATTCAGCGGCGATAAAGACAAGTCTAGACTGTCTAACAATACCTACCTCTTCAACACCTCTATGTTAATCCAACGAGTTAATAAGCCGGTGTACACAGAATGAATAATTGCAAGAAATCTGTGCCCATAATCTCTAAATCCAAGTATAGGTGAGGTTTATTAGGCGCGCTTTTAAAGCGTGAGTCGCACGTGAAGGCTGTTTAATCGTGTCTGGGTAGGCGGCGCGGCTCGGAGGCGCGGGGCGGCGCCCGACCCGCCGGCCCGCCAGTCGCGCCACGAGCCCCACAGGGGCTGCACGTGTCCTCGCTCCCGCCACCGACTTATGTAACCATCCGCACGGTGAGTCCGCAGCCTCCGAGCCCCTTCCTCCCCGACATCGACCCCGCTCGAGCACGCGTTTCGCGTCTGTCACACGGCCGCCGCCGCGAGCGAGCCAGCGCGCGACTCTCCTCCTCGGTGCGCTCGTACGTTGTGTTACCCGTTACCGTCAGCTGAGAGGTGACATAATCGATGCAGTAAGTACCGGTGTCCGGTGAGTGCGAGTATTCGCGGAATGCAGGTGCGTTATGTAACGGGAGTGTCTGGCGGCGGCGACTCCTCGCCGGCAGTCCGCGAGGGACACCGTTTGCGCGGCAGGATGTGACGCTGTTAAGGCTTCGCGGAGATCGTCGCTCGCATGCCTCCCTAATGACACTCGTTATCACGAACGATCTCTCATCTCAAACGCTTTCGACAATCACGTGGAAAACGCGATATGGTTATATCTCGAGCCTCATTAAAACAAACTGTTACTGGAAATTATGTGTTAGCCAATTACGTTCTTGTGCTTAAATAGGCACGTTCTTAACTTCCTAAGCAGGAGTATAATAAGAATGCGAGTTAAGAGGTTCCTATAGAGCCCGCCTAATTGGAAGGTCGGAGCCACATAAAAAATCCATTCAATCGTGGAAAATTTGTTGCCGGGATAAGCGTTCTATAGCTCCTGATTTATGGAGTATATTCTATGGAATCAATATTAGTTAATGGTTATGTTATTGGAGGACCAACACATTATATTAGACCCTTTCGAAATTGGTATTGAAAGAAATTGTCTGAATGGTTTCCAATCGCAATATCGTTAGCAAGAAATCTATAACGTTTATAGTCTGCGAAATAAATATTGTATAAACTGTGCCTCGAGGGGACAGTTTATAGAAACCGCTAAGATACTGATCTTTTCTTGAGAGAACATCGCTTGAGACAAAAAAATCTGTCAAGTAGATGACCATTTATCATGATACTGCTGGTGACATTTGGGCTAAAGCGTTTTATCTGGAGACTTATTATTGCAGACCAGTTTTTCAGACGAGAAATTTTTATGTTATTAAATTGTATCTGAAATTCAGCACAGATATCAATCATCTTCATTCAGTTTTTACGAGAATTTCATCGATTATTTCAGTTTAATAAATAAACCTCTATTCTGTGATAGGTCTTTGTTTTGGTCTGTTTACGTTCTTTAATCCATTACATTACGTATATTATGTGTGCTCGTCATAAAACGAATCAATCAAGTCGTCAAGGTGATATTCCTGACCTACCTATTTACGTGTACAATATATGGACAATTCTATAAAGAAACAGGTATTATTATTGCTATGCAGGGTGGCTTTAATTCCTTGACAATTCGCGCGCAAGTGGTTCCAAATGAATCAGAATTAGGTTTTTCTCAAAATAAACCCTTTTGTTTGATATGTCACTCGGCTGAGTATGAAAAACTTTTAATTTTCTAATTGGCTCCAAAAATGGTCTCATACTCAAAAAATATTTATTTACGTTCACCGAACTGATTCGGTTCAATAGATTCGGAGAAACTTGGTTGTGACAGACGGACAGTGAGTTTACAGACAGACAAACGAGTGACCCTATAAGGGTACCGCTTTCGTTCAGAACCCTGAAAAGCACATTTATTTAGGGTTTAAGCTTTTTTGGGGTTCCGTAGTCAACAAAACACCTTAAAAAATAAACTGTCCGTCTGTCTGTCCGCAGTTTGGCTCAGTGACGCTTCGTTCTAGAAAGTTGAATTTGGTTTTTGTTTTCGTGATTGCTGATAGGTCCCACAGTGAAAAGTTTGCCATGAAAATCAAGTCACCTTGTATATCAGGAGTGATTAAAAGACAATAGATTTATGAAAGAGTATTTAATATAATCTCTCTTATAAATTTAATCATAATATTTGAATTGGATAAGTTTTTGATTATATTATTATGGGAACGAGGATCATAAAGTTTCTGAATTGGGTTTTGCAAAGTCCAAGAATTGAATTTGAAATTTTTATGCATTTTCCCCATTGTATCTCGTACGCAAGTTCAAGCTATTCTACTTTCGCATGTGCTCCAGTTTTTGTACTGAGAAATGACTATTTTTTTAATTATATCAGGCCATAAACAAAATGATTGTTTACCACTCTTTAATATAAAAATCTTATCTGCCTTTGCGTCTATTTCATTTCCAAAAAAAATCATGTATTCGAAAAAAAAATCGTCAAAGTTCTCAGCAATTCGAACTTCAATTTAAAATTTGAAGCCGTCTTTACTCTGGGTGAATTCGCTTCACGCTGCTTTGCGCACACAAAAAGCATTCTGCTGTGAAATTTAATTGAAATTGGCCGTAATTGAAGGAACTATTAGCTTTCAATATACGGACGGACATAACGGAATTATGAACGGTAGGCAATGCGTAGCGATTCAAAAATCTGTTTTGAATGTAACGAATATTGTGCGTCAAATATAATTTTGTTCCCGTACAATTGTTATAGCAATGGCAATTATATCGCTTTTTGTTTTCTGAATGAAAATTAAATTTTTTTTGACCCCATTTTATTTTGCTTTGTTTGGACTAAGTATTTCAACATTTGCTGTATGATATACAGTTAAGAATAATTCCGTTATTTGAATATTTAAACATACAGCTAATAATGGTTCAAAATGTCATCATGCTGAAATATTAGATGGAGAAGGTAAATCAATTAACGATAAGAATTTTCTTGAAAAAAAAAACCCACCCTTAGATGTTCAGTAGTTGTGCTAAACTACGATACCTACATGTAGTAGGTATGTTTAGGACCTTAGAAGTTAAAAATAACACAGTCACCTACATTGTTAGCCAGGTCACTGAACAGAAAAATGTTCTTTGTTAGATATGTGCATTTGATATTGTATTCATGGAAGGAAAATACTTTTCTTTGTAGGTACCTATCTGCATTGGCGTTAGTAGACCTATTAAATATGTAGATGGTGCCCATTTTCATTATTGGTTACTAGGCTCTGCCCGCGACTGCACCCGCGTGATAATTATTTCACTGGAGCGTAATACCTAGATAAAATAATAGCAAAAATGTTATAATCTAATTCAGCCTAGGTTATAGTCTACCGGTGTGTCAAGTTTTATCCCAATCCGTTCAGTCCTTGAGACGTGATTGATTAATAAACATCCAAATATGCAAACAAATAAAATTTCACATTTAGATTTAGATGCGCGTTTGTGATGTATGGCATGTATGACTAGTTAATTGCTAATTTATTTTATATATATACCTAATATATGGACGCATTATCGGTACCAAATTTTAAAACATTGTTAATCGATGATGAATAGTCAGATTCTCACGATAGAAAATCGATTTTCCTGTAGACAATATAATGAACACTGTTATGAACGTCTAGTCATAAATACTAGACTTGGCGAGCGGATTGGTCGACTAATCAATATCCTATGTGAATGTGTGGATACCATAATCAACATAGTAGGTAACTGAAAGGCGATGGACATCATTTGAATAAAAATAGGTAACTAAAGGATTATCAAACCGCATTTTAATTTGATATAATTAGTAATCCTTAACAGGTACATAAGAACCTACCTAACAACCTAATTAATTGGCTTGGGTTCTTCTATTTAAGCTTTTTTTAAGCCATTTTGTACGGGAAATTATATAAATAAAGTTAATTTGCAGGTGGTAGATTCTTCTTTCTGATAATATTAATACTACAAAATGTTTGAGAACTCGCTCTACAATAATATTCGTGGCAAAAAAGTTAAAATAAACCAAGACAAAGTTAGAACGCTTCCGACACCTGCTTTAATCTAAGTGAATTAAAAATAATTTGCACAAACTGGCACTTGAAGCCAACTTAAAATTAGGTAAGCACAGGTACGTTACTCATTTTTCCTCCCACGCGACTCAAGCCAATATAGAAAGTTATTAGATTAATGTTGGTAGACTGCAATATAACTTTCTGGCAATCTAAAATTAACTTGTCCGTACACAAAAGAGCTACCAACCTACATATAAAACAGTATTCCAGTTTCAAAGAGATCATTCGCAAAACAAAACAGAGCTATCGTTCCATATTTAAATATCGCGGCATAAATATGCGGTAATTACGCTAGGGGCACAAAGCAAGGACGGGCTAACTAAAGTACCTAACTATTATATGGCCAAGAGATCAAGTTCTATATTCAAAACACTTCTTTTTTTAAACTATATCCGATCGTGTGAACTCTGCATAGTCGGTGCATTGTTTATTCTGCTGTGTGACTAACAAGGTCAAGATTTTTTCAATAAAGTTGTTGGAATTCATGTCGTTATATAGGTTTTAGTGGGTGTATCATGTAGGTCTCATTATGTCTTTAACTAGGTACATATCGCGATGACAAACCGCTATTAGAAGGCTCATGTTTTGTAATGGCCGTCTATGGGGTGATGTGATAAAAATCACTGCCACAATCAGCGCTATTCTGCAAGCATCTCAACGTGAAAACTTAGGTTAAGTGAGCTTGTAGTGAAACCAGGAAAATATCAATTCCCGTGTAGCTACGTGTTGATTTTTTTTAAATCGAGTTGCAACCTCTAGTCAGTTATAGTCAATATTTTAAACGGGTCAAAAATGTTGGTTAGTAGGTAAATCCATCTACTTTCATGGTATTTCAAAAGTCAAAATTTTCAAAAACATTTATTCGCAAATATGGGTAAGCAATATGAGGATGTTAGACAATACACTCATGGAACAATATTTCTAATGTTGGTAGTTACTCGTACCCATTCAGTAAAAGTTCAAACCAACTACATCCTTTAAGACAAAACAAAAATGGTGTCGATAAAACAGCACCCATAAACTCTGTCACCGCGAATACCCTTTCCAGGAGCGCAAAACATTTTGCAACATTTCTTCCTGACCATTAAACAGATTTTCCGCTAAATAATTCCGAATCAATATTGTCGTCAGTTCGTCATGTTTCTTCGAGTTCAAAATCAAATCGTATTATTTACAAAACGTTTATTATTGCGATCGTTTAACAGCTCGTTTCACTGATTATTATTGACTTTGAAACTAATATATTTAAACACATAGAACTTTGATTCTATTTCGGGACTGTTGGGTATTTATTTAATTTGTGATCGCGTTTTATGGTCTCTTTTGAGGGCGCATAGAATTATCAGGTCGTCGTTAAATTAAATCGTTTCCACCATTTTGTAGACTATACTCACATTTAAAGTGATATTATAGGCTATACTTGCCTCTGTCAGAGAAATCGCCCTCGTGCATGGGAAAAACTATCTTTAGGGAACCAGTAGTACACTTTTTATTCTGGTTTTTACCTTATATCCTATATTCAGTAGTGGACGTGTTTTAACACAAATTAAGATCATCATCATCATGTTAGCCGAAAGACGTCCACAGCTGGACATAGGCCACTCCAAGCGTCGCCACAACAACCGGTCCTGCGCGTCTCGCGTCCATCGGCTTCCCGCGACCCTCACCAGGTCATCGGTCCACCTTGTGGAAGGCAAATTAAGAAAATGACAATATAATCTTGCAGAAGAAGCAATTGCTTTTAAGCTCCATTTACTTCGAAAATGTTTGTTAGGTAGGTACTCGTAATATTTTTCACTGTTTGCAATACGGTTCAATTTATATAGTAAGTTTGTGTGAGTTAAATTACCGATCGTTTTTAAACGTTGTTTTAAGATTCTTTATATAGTTTCGTGACTCAGAAGATATAAAAATCCACACCTGCTTCTGTTTTGAATATTTAGTAGTTGTATTATTATCATAACTACTACCTTATTACAGTCAGATTATTGATTTTGAATTTTTTATTTTTATTTTGTTGCTCCTGTTAACGTATGGTTCAGTATCTAAGATGAGCTACACGATAAGTGATATCTCTCTGTGGTGTTTTCCTCACTCACTCACTCACTCAGTCACTTATCCACATAATTCTTATAAAGTCTGACTAATTTTATAGTCAGCCTAGTTATTAAAGTCTATTTTAAAGTCCATAGGGACTTTAAAATAGCCTTTGACCTCTTAGAGAAGTTACAGTATTTCTCCTTGATTAGTTAGCTATAATGGCTTCTCCCAGTTATATTTATAAAAACTTTAAAGTACACTACTGTTATTTTTAGGCTGCCCGCCTACGTCAGACTTTTTGTAGCACCCATAATCGGCCCGATTTTTCTTAGCTAGGTAAACAGTAGCGATTTTTTTTGTAGGACGTATGCGTTACACTATTGCAATCAGTATCTAATCGTTCCATTTTTCTCCTATGAAAAATCGGTCGCCGATTATAGGACGTGGGCGGGCAGCCTTCAGCTACAAAAAACAAGATTGAAATAGCATTTACCCACTTATTGATAAGTGGTTGAATATTAAAACGAAAATTATTTTGACAGGATAGCACAGATACAGTCTTTTTCTCCTCCTGTAAGGCAATTGAAACTTGTTCACTTAATTTTGCTAAATTAGGGAATTGAAAAATCAACACAGCTTGCTAAATTATTTAATAATGAACGAAACTTCTTTCACAACTTCCCTGTTGTTTTTTGAGGCTTAAAATGTTTTGAAGGGTAAATAAATTTTGTTTTGCCACAACTTTTGTAAATCTAAACCTAATCTATTTGGATTTGCATTTAATCGCTGTTTAGCCAGTATACTTAATCATTGTTTTTATCGTTTTCAAGAATAAAAATTCCCTAATAAGCATTTTGTCATCAAGTTTGTAAGCATCAAAGATACAGGTTCTTCCTAGTTTGGGGCCAATTGTCTACAAAATGCTGATGTAAAAATAGTTACAGACATTATAATTATGGAATAGTTGTAAGGTAATTTCTATAACAATGAACGAAGAAACTTGATCTGCCAATCTACTGCTGCACATACACCTTTGTCAATAAACTCTAATACACCCACTTTCGTGTCAGCCGCATCCATTCAGTTTCCAGCTCCTTTTTCAGGTCACCACTCAATCAACCCGTCAAGTTTTCTAATTCTAGCAAAAACGTTAACATCTCTGATTCTCAGAACATGCTATTCCGATACGTGGTTATTCTGAAAGTAGTTTTAACTATCGGCTATTGAGAGCTTTTCTTTCATTACTTCACATGAAGTCAGCTATACCTCTATACCTACTCTATTCACGTGCATTCATAGAAAACATTATCCATTAGAAGAAAACCTACTGTAACTCCGACTTTATGGTCGGTTTAAAGTTTATTTTTCTTTTTAATAGCTGTTCTCTTTTCAAACGTAATAGTCGATATTGCCTTTACACCCTTTTTAAGGCATAGGGAGTATTTTTACCACCATAAGTTTTTATCGACTTGTTCCAAAATAAATATGGTGGTATGTTTTTTTTGGTGTTGGCCACATTACAATGAGCGAATACACAAAATTAAAAAAAAAAATGACATTGATGTTTGAAATGTGTCATGGCGGAGATAGGTAATTTGGAAAAATAGTGCATATTTACGTCATTACAATAAATCTAAATAAATCTTCGAATTTTAATATAAGGTAAGCTCGTATTTTATTTTATTTACATTTTGGTATGTTTCATTTACACCAAAATGACTTTATTTCCTAAAAAGAGCCGTTATCTTGCTCTTCATTGATTTTTATTATGGTGGGAAAAATACTCCCTATGCCTGTGACAGTGTGTGTTTATTTTCAGATATTACAAACAATGTCACGGCGTCCTTTGAGCAACATCGATATTGAAGAAGCTTTGAGACTGGTTATTGGTATTCCTGATAATGACAGTTCCGAAGATGACTTGGAGTCGTTGGATGGAGAGGAATATAATGACGAAACTTTACGACTTGTCTTGGAAGATGAAACGGATTCTCGTTCGATCAATCTACCTCCCTCAAAAGAGGTAAATCCTTCTATTTATGATGATCCTATACCTAGTAGTTCCAGCATTCAGCAAAATCCAATACAAGAGCAAGAGATACAGGAATCTATTTCTGATGATGAATGTGAGATGACGGAATCATCCGAAGATGAGAATGATGACTGGAAGAAGACAGATTGGACTGACCGGCCAAATGCTGAGATATTTGATGAGAAAATGTTGCGACCTAAATATTTTTTGAGTAGTCGAGCAAGGCCAGTTGCTCATTTTGATAACTTTTTCTGTGATAAAGTCTTTGATTTGATTGTGTTGCAAACAAATCTTTACGCAGAACAAACTAAACCTAATGGTTGGGTCCTAGTAACCAGAAGTGAAATACGTGCTTTTTTGGGAATATTGATTATAATGGGCTATCACATTCTACCAAGTATTGATCTGTACTGGTCTACAGATCCAAGTTTTCTTGTTAGCAAGGTTGCAGATGTTATGCCTGTTAAACGCTTCAAAAGTATCTTGCGCTCACTACATTTGAATGACAACAGTCAACAGCCTGACAGGAGCAGTAATAATTTCGACAAACTTTATAAGTTGCGTCCACTTTTATCTTTGGTCAATGAAAACTGTCAAAAAAATGCTAAAAATAGTTCGTCTCAAAGCATTGACGAATGTATGATTTTATTCAAAGGAAGGTCCACGCTGAAACAGTACATGCCGCTCAAGCCCATAAAGAGGGGCTACAAAGTCTGGTGCCGGTGCGACAGGGTAACTGGATATTTATACGAATTTTCAGTTTATACTGGAAAAACTGGAACCAGTACAGAAGAGGGTTTGGGAGCAAAGGTGGTCAAAGAACTGACAAATAAATTGATTGGACAGGAATTCAAGATACATATAACCTTCGACAATTTTTTTTGTGATTTTTCTCTCTTGAAATATTTGTATGAGAATGGATTATACGCTACTGGAACTGTAAGAAGGAACAGAGCTGATTTACCAAAATACGTAAAAAAAAAAATCGGCCGGTGACAGATCCAAGAAGAAACTCGAAAAAGGACAATATAAATGGAGGACAAAAGATGATGTAGCCTTTGTATTGTGGCAGGATAACAAAGAAGTTTTACTTCTAAGTAACACATTTCATCCTAAAAATCGTACAACTGTTTCGAGGACACAAAAAGATGGCAGTAAACGAGCCCTGGCCTGCCCGGAAGTAGTAAAGGAGTACACTAAACAAATGGGAGGAGTGGACCGATTCGACCAAGCCCGCAACACATATTCGGTTGGCAGGAGAAGCAAACGATGGTGGTTACGAATTTTTTATTTTCTCTTAGATACATGCATAACAAATGCTTGCATATTGTACTCCCAAACCACAAGAGCTACAAAATTGTCGCATTTAGAGTTTCGAGTAGCAGTAGCGAGGGGTCTCATTGCCGGCTTTAGTACAAGGAAACGAAAATCTGACGCACTAAGTAAAGCAACTTACAAAACTATAAAAAAATCTGCCGAGCCCAATCGTCAAAAAGTGATCGGTGCTGTTCCTCACGAAGTGCGCTTTTTGAATGTTGGAGACCACATGCCAGTTGACTCAACGTATAGGCGCTGCAAACATTGTAGCACCAAAACTAATGATAAACGCTCCAAAATTATGTGTGGAAGGTGCAATGTACCTCTGTGTGCAACACCTTGTTTTGCCGATTTTCATAGGTCCTAGTATAGGGAGTATACTTACCACCATAATTTCCAAATTTTCCAGATAGTTTTCTTATTTCCGATGACTGTCATATTATTATGATTAATAAAAACATGCCAAAACCATTAACAGTTTTTAAATTTACCTGCTAGTTCTTTATGCCTTATAAAGGGTTAAAACGAGACTCTGGTATGAAAAAAATGTAAATGTATTTTTGATTCAACAGATGCGTTTTTGCTGTAGTAATGCAATTACTGCCGTAAAGTGACCTCGTGGCACACTTTTCATTATCAATAGTCGTGGTATTATTAAATTCTCATTCATACAGGATTGAAAGGTGGCACGGCATATATTTTAAAGTCATTTTAGTGTCACGGGATTTACGCGCATGCGGGATTATCCCGCCCGCGTGTGACATTAAAAGGTATTTACATTTTTCATAGGTACCTATTCTTAAATGCACTTTGTTGACACGTGCAAACTGCATGGTTGCATGCAAATTAGCCACAGATTATGCGTTCACTATGTATCTATCAAAGCGATCTGCAATTAACTGCAATTTAATAAAACAATCCTTTACATCTAAACATTAGTTTAGATGTAAAGGTATTTATCGTAACCATGTATTTCATAATGAGTTTTGTTTAGACGTTCCAAGGCTACGTATGATTAATTAAATAATAAATTAACCGCCATCGTTGAAATATTTACTCCTTTACAAACAAAAAATTTATGCTTATGTTATGTATGTTATTTTTCTCATTAACTTAACGATTAGGTTGAATTGATCTTGATTATTTTGTAGTTACGAATGTTTTATTTTGTGTGTTCATTTTTTGGAATAAAAGATTTTTGTTATGTACTTACTCAATGTTTTTTAAGGACAGACAGGATAATTAAAAATTAAAAAGAGGTATTCCATAAAGTAAGAAAATAATTAGAAAATCATTACCAGCGGACAGCGTTGAGGACGAATTTTTTGATGCTATATTTTAGTTTGTTGTTAGTTTAGTGTATTTGTTAATTTTAGTTATTAGAAAATATGTTTGCAACCTTTCTAGAATTGAGAATCACGATTGAAATCACATTCGTATTAGTCCAATGATGGAACAGCCCCCAATATTGAGTTATGTCAACACTTTGCCTATCTAGCGTACCAAAGAGTTATAGAACACATGACATCTTTGTTCAGTAATAAATCATTTGCCGCCTAAAGTGTCAGTATAGTGTCGCGGCTTGGATACGAGCATTTTGGCACAAAGGCTGCGCGACAAAAGCCTACTCGCGTCCCATTCATACCGATGACAGCTCTGGCAAATATTCCCAATTCAAACGTTTTGATATCGGATGCGTTTGATCGTTAAAATGTGTGTGTCATGGATTTTTGTATACATTACCATGTAGAACGATGTCAATTCATCATCTTCCTATTGTATTCCTTCATCGAAACTTCTCTTTCAGCTGTTTTCTAAAATATTTTCGAAATATTCCAATTATTCTCATCTTATTCATTAAATTGAACTTCCAAAAAACAGTTTACTAATCACATTCAGAATCTTTATTAGACTTTAAAAAAACGATAATGATTATAAAAAAACTTTCTTGTCCTATATTTTTACCTATCCTCGGTGAAAAAGTAGACGCCATCCTCTTAGAATTTTCACGGAAAACAAATTTGACCACGATGGATCCACCGGGTATAATTATATTATTGAAATTCGTTTTTTTCCGCTTCCGCAAGGGGAGGCATTGGCCGATTATTCAACCGGCATTACATCCACGAAGTAGGTAACGTATCAGCTGTGCTATGCTTAGGTACCTGGTTATTTATTTGGAGTCAAGCTGTACAGTGCACGTGGCTTGGAGTTCTGCCAACTCGGTTAGTGTTGATATCGCGTGGAATTCAGTGCACTCCACTATGGGAGATGAGCATAAACATATTGATTTGAACGTAGACCTGATGTTGGGAGACTAACCTCGATGTAGACGGTATCTTCAACGGTTTTGTAGATAAGCGTTTAGAAGTGACTAGCTTTTGTTAGTAAACATTTTGTCTGTCTCCATTTGTATTAACTGAGTTTGGTACAGAGAAAAAGGGGCTATCTCTGTACCAAAATTCGTCAAAATCGGCGATTTAGGCCTGTAAACGTTATAAACAACTAACTCACTTTCGCATTTAGAATATTAATTAGGATTAGGACCAAAAATTCTAAATCTTAACTTTACCAGCTGAATCTTGGTCCATTGCTGATCCTCTCTACAAAGTTCCAACACAAAACTTGGTTCTCATCTAGTCGACCCTAGTTACCAAAATGATCACAGTTGCCAAGAATATTAAAAGGCATCATGGTATTTTTTTAAGTTATAGACAATAACTGTAAACTCGTAACTCGATAGGACTAGAAAATAATATTAGAATCCACGACATTTTGGTAAATACGTAAAGCTTAGATACCTATATGTCATTTGGAGCAAGCCATTGATCCCAATTTAACAATCAGTCGTTTTCACAAAATGGTCACAAACAGGATTTGTAATCGTCGATTTTCGGCTGTTATTCTGAGAATGTGAGCCATTTTCCATGTTTCTGTGTTCGAAGGCTGTGAGGTTGAGCAGCGGGTATTAAGGCACTTAGTGGCCTCGCCCCCGGGCCCGACGTGGATTGATTTTGCCCACTCGGCGTGTTTGTGTGCACTACGCATTACTCCGACTCACTGGAAATGCCCGGGAGAATGCCGAGGCGTTTCTGTGAGTCTATAGCTCGCTTTAAACTGTGACTTTTGTTTAAAAAATAAAGAGGGTTTCCGGAATTGAACATTGAAATTGTATTTTGAAATTGCAGCTCAAAAATATGTGCAGCCAAGCGAGTTTCATATCACGCTAGATGTGACAACGAGCGACCAAAATCAGAGTTCTGATATTAACCCCCGAATGGTGGTTTTATGCTGACGAGCAGAAAATTACGCTAGAGCCGGAATTTAAATCGGAGCCCGCAAATACTCAGCCACAGCCCGAATTCTGGTGTAAAACCGAAGTAGCCGCTGGTTTATTATTTCAGAGCTGGTATTCGAAACTCATATTAAAATCATTTGTCTAGTCATCGCCGCCGGTGTGCAAGTCCCTGTGGTTTCTGGCACAAGAAAATCAGTAACATTGTGTTGAGTTTACTTGGTTAAACTTGGCTGGCAAGGATTCTCCTTACACGGCTACAACTTTGAAATTTAAACTCTCAAGGTTTTCATCGTTCCAAGTTTGTAGTGTATACAGGCAGGCTTACGTTGTAACAAGTTTGTATTTTGTTAAAATTTAGGTACACAAAGGTTTAATGGTTCCATAACGCCTCATAGGAAAACTCGAAGTATTTTTAGGGTTCCGAACAAAAACGGATCATATATATCACTCGGGTGTCTATCTGTGTGTTTGTCCGTCCGTCTGTCAAAGCCAGTTTTCTCCGGATCTACTGGACCGATTCTGTTGAAATTTGGTACACGTATGGACTTCTGTGACCCAAACACGGACGCGTTACATAAATTATTATTATGGGGGTCACTTTTGGGGGTCAATGTAGAAAATTAAAAAAAAAAGTTTATTAAACACTATCGTGTGACATATCACATAAAAGGGCTTACAGTGAGGGTTTTGATTATATTTTTTTCATAATTTCAAAATAAATGGTTTTGAAGTTATTCAAGAAATTAGACGAACAATGACCATTCCCACTCTTATCTCCGAAATTACTGAGCCTAATATTTCGAAAAAAAAAATGAAGATAATAAATTTTTACCTATAGATTACAGGAAAACCTATAAGAAGTCTATATTGTTGACATAACAAGTAAAAAAAAAATTCGTTCGGCACCCGCACTTGGCCAGTTTTTATTTTATTTTACTAAAACTTTACCAGATGGATAGCGACGATTTTGTCGCCGATGGAGGACGCTTGCCTCGAAGGCATCTCGCTTGTATCCTATTAAATCTCGACTTAGAGAGTCAAGTAGCAATTTTCTAGAGAATTAGAAATGTTTTTTTTCCTGATTACTTTATTCCTATACATTATGCCATTAAAACAGTTCCGCTTAGCTTTAAACCCTTTCCCGTCGTTGATGTTCCATAAGGCGTCGCATCAAATTTCCTTCGCTGACGTGGCACTTCCAGATGTACCGTACCCGTGTTCACCTTCCCTGCCAATTTGGCGACGCCCGTCCCTCGTTACGACCAGTAGCGACCGATGTTCCTCTTGTTATTACCACTTTTTTACTACGTACTGTTGTTTCGAACCTGTTTTGGGTGAAGTACCGACAAAAATACTTATATACGGACTGGTTTTGATACCGTTGTACTTCAATCACCTTTAAATTAGTTCGATGAAAAACTGGTAGGTACAGGTTTTGCTCCAGTAAGAAAACCTGACATCGAAATGCTAGATAAGGCTTGCCTTTATATTTCATCAAAGTAAAGTGGCAATTGAAAAAAGAAAGGGATACTCATACGAGAAACCGATAGACCTTCACTTTGAGCTTTTTGATGGGTACAAAAGGGTATTGAATCGTTGAAAGGCAAACAAGCCTTGCTCCTACATACCGAAGTGAATTGTGATCACAGACAACGTTTGCGGAAACGGATCGTTCGTTATCGTGGAATGTGCGAATAAATTATCCTTATGGTGGTATAAACGCCCTGGTGGCCGAAAGCCGGATGGCGTTGGCGTCAAAAGGTCATTGCCGTACCCTTCGATCTTTGAGATTGGGACCGATAAAGCGGTGTATTTGTGTACTGTAGTATGTTTGTAAGCTTGTGTACTCTGAATAGAGGTCTTAGTGCGAGTTTTTTAACGTTCTCGATCGCGTAAGAACGTCAATTTGTATCGAAACTGAATAAGAGCCGTCTGCTAACAATAACGGAAAACCTGTTTTTTTTTTGTATTCACATACATTAAGCCCTCTGAAGCTCTAGACAAAGTGTCGTTCTATTAGGGAATGCGTTGTCGTAATGTAAAAAATATAAAGAATAAATCACGTGACATTTGGACAGCGTTTGTCAATCCCATACATTTTTGACATTTTGACAATTGCTTTCGCCATACCACTGCTACAGAATATCACTTTGTAGGAATGTGAGAGGAAGCGTGTGTGTTCTTAGAACGTATCTAATTCAACGTAACGGCAGTGACATACTTTGCTAATTAGAATCGTTTTCTGCGTATTCCAAAGAATTCCTTATATAAAGTTTCATGAGAAGGTATGGAGACAGAAATCTCTGTACAAACGTGGGGCATTCCATTTTCTTTATGTTGGCTATTTTTGTTATTGACCTCGTACAGCAGACCCAAACAAATAATAAAAAGTTAGTGCTCTAATAATATTCGTTATTCTACTGACATTTTTATTCGGAATTTCGCTGAAGAACATTTATTTGAAATGATTAATAGTATCTTCCTATCTCGTCACAGGAGAGTTGTTCTATTTTTTTAACAAGTTGTTGTACTATTGGACAAGGTAGTTACCTGTTCTAGGTTATTTGTCATATGGGACTTTTTTGATAAAATATTAACCTATTTTCCCTTGGCAGTGCCATTTTCATAACGCTGAAAAACTCTGTGTTCAGTTCAAAAGATTTTGAGGTTAAAATTTATCCTCCATTTCTGATTTTGATGCTAGATACTAATTGATAGATTTGACTATACTGAATCACTCTGTATATTGTGCTATTTTTTAGTCAGTAAAATAATAGACGCTTTTATCCACCATCGCTTTGGTTCACTGTATGACCACGTTGACCACTAAAGACCCCACCTGGCCATGAAGTATGGCTGCTTTCTCGATCATCATGTTAAACAGAATTTCATACAAACCCATCTGGGTTCGTTGGGTTTATCTATATTCTTATACTCCTCATTCATTGATGACGCAGAACACAAAAGACATGATCTATATAAAACTCAAACTTCTAAACCAGATTAACATTTCTTGTGACCTACATGCTAACAAAGGAAAGTCTTTCTCAGAATAGTAAGACTCATAAAAGCTAGCCAAAGTTGGATTCTGTCGCCATTTTCATAATAGATTTATGTCTTTCCGAAGTATTCGCGCCGAGTATTGCCAGGACATGTTATATTATGTGTTGGGGAGAACTGGTTTTGTGGAATAGCGCTACTTAAATGTATGGTTATTTTGACTCGTTCGTTCTTTATGTCATTATGCAGAATTTAATAGGTACGTATTGTGTGGCTGTCGGGGCACTGACCGGTTTTGAGGTTGGTGATATACCTATCTATCTCTTCTTTTACACAACTCTATTCGCGACTTAGTAGTTTACCTTTTTCTAGTCATATTATCAAAATCCTATATTATATACCCAAGAAAAATATTGCGAGATGGAGATTTATTAAAATCGCTTTCTTGCAAACCGATTATACACACACGCTAAGAACGTACTATGCAAAGGCAAAGGAACTCGAATAAAAAAATAAAAACTTTTCACATTCCCTAGGAGCCAAGCACCAAGCAGGTCGCGTAGGTTACCAACCTGCGCGACTCCATTTTTTTCCACAACTTTTTTTTTTGTTTGGTTCTCATAATGCGGTGAATGTATGTATTTTTTTATGCCAGTTTTATTTATTAAATGGCACCTTTTTATTGCATTTGTTTTTTATAAGCAGATAAGGTTGATTATGTTCTTGTTGTGTGGACTATGTTATTACTGTTATTAGTTTTTATCTAGTTCTAATAATAACATTATCGCGTGGATAGATAAATGTATTTACGACCTTTCGCTTTTTATTATTAATTTATATTGACCCACTATATCCGTTATCTGTGTTATGGAATTAAAGTTTGTTATTCCACTTAAAGACTAAGTAAAACAAACTGGAGTAGATCTAACCTAATCCAACTGTTAAGACTTAAACACAGAAAAATAAAATTTCTGAACAACATTTAAAGAAGTCCTTTTGTATTTCAATTTCAAAAACAAACAACTACAACCTTTCCAGCTACAAGCCTTATCTCTCTCAATATTAAACTAACAGCATTTCCCATAGGAAACCCGTTTACGAGCATCTCCGGGGCGCTAGCGTAGTGCAGCTATACTTTCCACAGTCGTTAGGCAGGGTAGGGACTTGCGCGGCTAAACGTTTTCCGGTACACGGCTTTTTGTGGCTTGGCCGTCTTTTCAAGAACTTTCGTGTGCCTACTATGTGAAGCTTTGTTTCCTGTGTTGTTGTCAACTGCTGGCTATGGTGGATGTTATATGAAATTGATGTGGATGATCTTATACATGTAGATCGTTAATGATTTTATTAGGAACCAATTATAAAACTAGACAGTGTAAAAAAATAAAAGAAAGAAAACTTATATTTATAATTTATTTATTAGGGACTAGCTTTTGCCTACGCCCATATCCAATTTTTCCTGTTCCCGTAGGAATTTCGGGACGAATTATACATAGCTTTCCCTTGAATCATCCGTTGCGAAGTTTAAAAGATATAAGCGTAATGACGGAAAAAGTAACTTTGTGTTATGCTATATAAATATTATTTTTATTTACTGTCACAGAACTGACATGCATGATTGAAAGGTACCTACAGGGGAAAAACAAGGGACATCACTTGTTTGACATCAATTATAAACCTAAAATAAAATTCCTTAACAATTGTAAATTTTTAATATTAGTGATCATTTCAATGATTAATTTGGATATTGACTCTGAATATAATAAAACTAGCTGACCCGCGCAACTTCGTCTGCGTCACAATTTTCATTACTGCTCGGTTCCTATTTGTCTTAGCGTGATGATATATAGCGTATAGCCTTCCTCGATAAATGGGCTATCTAACACTGAAAGAATTTTTCAAATCGGACCAGCAGTTCCTGAGATTAGCGCGTTCAAGCAAACAAACAAACAAACAAACTCTTCAGTTTTATATATTAGTAAGTATAGATATAGATTAGTATAGAGTATAGATATTTTGCAATTAGCTTACTTTTGCAATTAACTGTAGAAAACTCATACAAAGCATCAAATACTCTGAAAATTCTTGGAATTTATATTATTTTTTGTTATTTTTGTAGAATGAAGTTAAGTGAATTACACGTTTTTTGCTGATCTTTTAGTGACATTAAGTGCTATTTTGCGGTAATTTCTTGTGGAATCTACTAAAAGGTATGGTATTTGTTGCCCGGTTTTAAATAGCTCAGTATTCAGGGCCTGATTTGCTAAGAAACCTGTTTATTAACAGGCTGGGGTGAGTGTGGCTAATTATATCGTTAGCACCACCATGTAGCCTGTTTCTTAAACCTGATTGTGTATAACCTGAATGTCTTGGCTACACTTCGGAATTGTTATGTTGGTACCTAAGGCAATATGTTTTTTGAACATCTATAGTTAATATAATAAAGCTGAAGAGTTTGTTTGTTTGAACGAGCTAATCTCTGGAACTACCAGTCAGATTTTGAAAATTCTTTTTGGAAATGATAGCCTCATTCATGGGGAAAAAACGGGTTATGCGCGTACGAAGTCGAGTTCAAAAGCTAGTTATTGATAAGTATTTTATTGGTCTGAATTAGTGATGGGCGTTGAATCAACGAACTAGTTGAATCAACGTTGATGTCTCTTCAACGGGATTAACGTTGACCGTGTACAAATCAACTCCTTGAATTCGTCAACGAGTTACGAGACAACGACGTTTATGAATTCAACTCGTTTGACGAAACGATAAATGAACCCAACGTTTTGTTATTTTCAACGTACGTAAATTGTATTTCTTTAACAATAAAACTCCCGCAAACTGCATCAAATTGTTCGTAAATTAACATAACAACAGCATACGTTAATAAAAGCGTTTAGGCGTTTATCGTTCATGCAAGTTGACGTTCGTAACACGTTAACTCGTTGACGAAATTAACTAGTTGATCAACTAGTTGATAAACGCAATTCAACGTTAACGTTTCGTTGACGGAAAAACCTTCAACGACCCATCACTAGTCTGAATCCATCCAAAGGTTGTCTTTAAAAGATCGCTATTAGCGATAAGGCCGCCCATTGCGTCACCCTATGTAATGTTTTCTTCATCTATTTTTTTCTGTAACTTGTATGGTGTAGAATAGAATAGAATAGAATACTCTTTATTATGTACACCATATAAGTTACAGAAAAAAAATAGATGAAGAAAACATTACATAGGGTGACACAATGGGCGGCCTTATCGCTAAAAGCGATCTTTTAAAGGAATACATAAAGGTGATACATAAAGGTGTACATAATAAAGAGTATTCTATTCTATTCTGATTAAGACGTGAATATTAATCTTGAAGTCTACATTACATCTATACCTACTATTTAATATTTTATGTGAAAGTAACTCCGTCTGTTACTTTTTCACGTCATAACGGTTAAAGGTATTTGGATGAAACTTGGCACACGAGTAGACCATTTCCTGGAAGAGGACATAGGATACTTTTTATCTCGGTATAGTATACTCCCTCGGTATAATTTAAATTTTTTCGTGGGCGAAACCACTGACAGGAGCTAGTTATCTATTAAAATAATATTCAGACAACGGGAACATCCTTACTTCCTTACTAATATTATAAATGTGAAAGTAACTCTGTCTGTCTGTCTGTCGGTCTGTCTGTCTGTCTGTCTGTCTGTCGCGCTTTCACGCCAAAACTACTGAACCGATTTAAATGAAATTTGATACACAGATAGTCTAGAGCCTGAGAAAGGACATAGGCTACTTTTTATCCCGGGAATATGTTCCCCAGGGACCAAGTGGGCGAAGCCGCTGGCAGAAGCTAGTTGTTCTGTATGTGTGGGATCAAACACGTCACATTTCGGTTGTACATGTCAATCCCAAAATTTTGGAATAAGCATTAATCGCTTAATTATCGTTGTTATTGAAATTGTTGGAATGCCATTTTGTCTAGACCCTCTTGAGTCACACTGCTACCTGGATTATTTTGCCTTAATCAACATATGTACATAAAATTCTTCCGTTACTCAGTGACTGACTGACAGATAACGCACAACCGAAACAACTGGTTGTAGAAAGCTGAAATGCAATGGAGAGCCGAGTGTAGGGGAGCACTAATACTACGTCCACACTACTGTAATGGCAATAATATTGGCCATAATGGAAACAAAACCAACTGAAACAGCACCAATTATGGCCATAATTATTTCCATATTAGTGTGTGAAAAAACGGAATGTACGTAGTCGCGGGCAAAAGTTAGTTCTGCTATAATAATGTAGATTATCTATACTCTATACTAATATATGAAGCTGAAGAGTTTGTTTGTTTGTTTGTTTGCTTGAACGCGCTAATCTCAGGAACCAATGGTCCGATTTGAAAAATTCTTTCAGTATTAGATAGCCCATTTATCGAGGAAGGCTATAGGCTATATATCATCACGCTAAGACCAATAGGAGCGGAGCAGTAATGAAAATTGTGACGCAGACGAAGTTGCGCGGGTCAACTAGTATATTATATTAATGTAGAAAGTCAGCGCAAAAACTGACAAAAGACTGAAAACCATACGTGCCATAAGCCCTATGAAAAAAAAAGTGAGTTTAGGGATGAATTCATACGTAATATGTCGATTTCACCCGATTGAAAGTCAAAGGCTCACGTTAGAATAGCTTTGAAAGCCAGTAACATTTCCAATGCTACGAGTAGTTCGTATGACTGACTTACTAAAGCTTAAATTCGCCAGAAAATGTGTTATTACATTATCAGGGAGATGCAAAAGCGAAAAAATGCAGCAATCACGTGAAATTCTGTTGCAGCGCTTTTTCGCTTAATGGAAATATGGTTTAAATGTATATTGAGTGTACAGCCACTTCTGTGAAGTACCTTCCTATTAAAATTCAATGTTTTGGCTCTTGTTCTAGTTAGGTGAACAATTTAAATTGTTTTTGTTTTCGCTTGAAATATTTTCGTGCGAACCCGAGTCTTTTTGTGGGTGTAGGTAATATAAAACTCTGCATAAACTCTAGAATGAGTTCAAGCGTGGTAACAGTGAGTTTTGAAGATAGTTTTATATAAGAATGCACAGTTTTAGGGTCGTTATTTCATCTGCCTAGCATCGGGTTTCTACTCGTTAGGAACGGGGAAAAATCCAAAAAATGAATGACTGTCAGGAAAATACTGCCTTTATGGCAAGAAAGAGGTGGGTGGGAACTCTGTTCCTCGTCAGCGTTCACTCCGGCCAACCAATAAAGGCAAGCCGGAGATGATAAACAAGACTTTTGCCGGGGATCAGGCCCGTGGGGTCGCTACTGCCCAACAGTTCGCCACAAAACTGCCCTGCAGATTGTATCTCTTTTTGTCGGGCCTTTTTAGGGTTCCAAAAAAAAAAACGGAATCCTTATAGGATCACTCGGGTGTCTGTCTGTCTGTCTGTCCGTCTGTCACAGCCAGTTTTCTCCGGATCCACTAGACCGATTCTGTTGAAATTTGGTATACATATGCACTTCTGTGACCCAAACACGGACGCGTAAATTATTAAATGTTTAGTATGGGTGTCACTTTTGGGGGTCGAACTAGAAAATTTAAACGAAAAGTTTTTTAAACAATATCGTGTGACATATCAAATAAAAGGGCTTACTGTGAGTGTCTTAATTATATTTTTTTATAATTTTAAAATAAATGGTTTTGAAGTTATTAAAGAAACTAGACGAAAAATGACCATTACCCTCCATTATCTCCGATACTACTGAGCCTAAAATTTTGAAAAAAATGGAGATAATAGATCTTTGCCTAAAGATTACAGGAAAACCTATAAAAAGTCTATAGTGTTAAAAAAACATGTTAAAAAAATAAAATTCTTTCGGAACCCTTTGCACGCGAGTCCGACTCGCACTTGGCCAGTTTTGCCCTAAAATACGTAAAGGATGTAGAAATAATTCATTTTAATGCTCCAAGAGAGTCTATAAAGTTTTGCCGCACATGTTTGTTATGGCCATTTATCAGCACAAGGCATTTTCTATAACATCCCACAGCAAATAGGTTCTACAAAATTAAACGTTAAACATTTATTGAATGTTGGCAAGTAAACAAAATTATTAGGCCAATTCTAATCTCGGAATGACCCGAAAGGGACTGTAGCAGCCATTTTTGAAAGTAGCAATGTTATTAGCTTTCTTAAATAAGGGAAATGTCCCTCCTAGTCCGTTTAGGGCCATTTTGAGATTAGGACCGGTATAAATATATAAGGGTAATTTAAATAAGTATTGGTTTGCACTAATTACTTGTTTAGTAAAAGTAGATTTTGCGACCGCTTACAGTAAGAAGTTAAACTATGTCTGTAGCAATATTTTTTCAGTACCATGTTACGCAGTATGAAATAAAGAGACGAGCATTATTAATTAAGTACTATCCAGCGTTATGTTTAACGCTGGATAGTACTTAATTAATAATGCTGGCAAAACTAATTTATTCTAAGAAACATTTATCGTAAAAAACCCGATTTATAAATAGCTACGCTCATTAATATACTCCTTCCGTAAAGACAACATCATTTCCCACAATTATAAGCTACTAGTGGACGTCAAGCGGTTTCACCCGCGTAGTTCCCGTTCCCGTGGGAGTACGGGAATAAAATATAGCCTATGTTACTCCCTGATAATGTAGCTATCCATTGCTGAAAGAATTTTACAAATCGGTCCAGTAGTTTCGGAGCCTATTCATTTCAAACAAACAAACAAATCTTTCCTCTTTAAATATTAGTGTAGATAGTGTAGACTACGTATCTCCAACTAGTTGGTTTCCTAGAACTATAATAAACTAAGCGTGATATACAGGTGTGGCGGGATCCAATCTCAAGTTAGGCACGCAACTACTTGGCCTTGTCAAAATTGATCAGCTGATTAGTACCGGCGGAGGCTGTGCTCTTAATTATAGCGAGACGAAATCGGGAGGGTCAGGAATATATGAGAGATAGTATAGACTTGTTTCTAGAAAATTCTACTAGGTCAGTATTTTTTCCTTGAATGAAATTGACTTGGACGCTGACGTGAGATTTTATTTAAAAAAAACTTTTCATTTTTAAAGATCGAAAATGAATAATTGAAACGCAAGATAAATCATGGTATTGGCTGTTTAAAAGACATTCAATCAATCCTAGATGTTAACGCGCGTTCGACAATTTGTCACTTTAATTTTGCGTTTATTTTCTTTGCAAAAACTGTTTAATTTTGAGTGAATATTATAAAGTAAATAAAAAAATCCCATTATTATTATTAAGAAAAGGAATCTGGAAATTTGCAACCCCAAACTTTTTAGGCAGTTAACTACATCAATAGCTTTCAGAAAAAAATACTTGTCTTCTGGGAATTTTCTCAACTTTCGATAGGTTTCGTTTTTCAAGCTATTCAAAGACAAATCACAGATATTGACAAATTAGCCTTCATTGGATATGAAATCATGCCATCCGTCACAACTTCCAGTCGGCGCTATTTTAGGAGGCCTCAAGGTCGCGCTCTGTAGGCGACTAGGTCATGGCATCCCCTACTGAAATACTCTTCCAAATTGTCAAGGTCTTTCAAAACTTCTGGATTATGATTGAAGGGTTTAAAGGCTTTAAATCAAACTGAACATAATAATTATACACTAGTTTACCCGCGCAACTTCGTCTGCGTGACATTTTTCTTTAATGCTCCGCTCATATTGGTCGTAGCTTCGATAAATTAGCTATCCAATACTAAAATAAATTTTCAATTCGAATTTAATAGTTCCTGTCAGCTTTAAAATATTAGTATAGATACTCATGCAAGCAAATTTTCTATGACAAGATCCCAAAATTGATATCGAATATTGGGTCAAAAGGAAAATATACTTTTTGACTCGTAGACGCGGTCGTGGCGACCGCGTACCGGAAGACGTAACGTTGGCGCGGCCTCCCACAAGGTGGACCGATGACCTGGTGAAGGTCGCGGGTAGCCGATGGATGCGAGACGCACAGGACCGGTCGTTTTGGCGACGCTTGGGGGAGGCCTATGTCCAGCAGTGGACGTCTTTCGGCTGATATGATGATGGTGATGACTCGTAGAAATTGGAAGATTTATAGAAAGACTAGCTTTAGCCCGCGACTTCGTACGCGCGAATCCCGTTTTTCCCTGGTCCTGTAGGAATTTCGGGAAATTCTCTCTTAGTGCTCCCCTACACTCCCCAAGGAACCTACATGCCAAATTTCAGCTTTCTACGACCGTACGAGTAGTTTCGGCTGTGCGTTGTCTGTCAGTTAGTCACTCACTCACTCATTCACTCAGTAACGGAAGAATTTTATGTATTAGGAAAACAGTAGAGTTACTAACAGCAAAATCTTCAAACTGAGCTTTCGATTGAAGGAGTACTAGATATTATTCCTTGGATACAACAAAAAACAACTATCTAATTCCAATTATTGGTCCTTGGGTACTTATTTACAAAAAAATCTGTCTAATAACTTGTCATCTCGAAACTGAAATCTTTACAAACGGGTGGAACAGGCACATTTAGTTCAACATTCGGGACTACTCACACTTATTCAGCTCCATTCGCGTTTCGCTGAACGATTCTGGTTACACTTATACAGTTCTGCTTCTATCAGCCGCGTACAGCGTAGTAAAAATGAGAAAGGCGCTGAATACTCGGCGAAGACAGTAAAATGTCCGTGACTACTGCAGGAACACCGACGCCAATCGCTTCCATATTTGGTAAATAATTAGTACTCAATTGGTACTAATTATTAGTACTCGAACAAAAAAAAATGGTACCTTCGCAGTTTTCGAGAAAATCGACTTTGAAGGTAGTCTGGCGGTAGTCACGCTCTTTACTCATTTAGCATTGTGCTATTAAAATGGTTATTTCTATGTGCGATATTTTTGTCGTTTGGCTTCTGGCAGAAGAAATAGATAAAATGAAACGTAAAAAATTAAAATGCAAACAACAGTGGGTCGACCCAGTACAGGTATAGTCCAAGAGCTGGATCGAAGTATTGAGTATTTATCTCTCTCTGATAATTCTATGGACCTTAGACCGATAAAATTAGAAGAATAATTCACATATTTATAGAAATATTTTACCCATTACATCTTCTAAACTAAGACACGACTAAGTCTGTGACATGGCGAAAACTTGCGACTAATTAGCGACTAAATGTGAGAGAGAGAAAACAAATCTTCGCTAGATGCCCTAGCTTTTGAGATTCAACTGGACTAAGCTGGAGTAGACGCACCCCAGATCGGCCACCTATAAACCCTTATACTTTTGAACCAGTGACCAACTAATTCTGATATTTGACGACTAATTGGCGACATTTTTTTATATTTTCAAAATTAAAATCCCTGATGGTGGCCACGCCAGTGTCAGTCACACAAGGAGTCGAGAACGATGCTGAATGCGGCGGGACAGCGCTGAACGCGGCGGAACAGCGCTAAACTCTATAGATAGAACTCGCATGATAGTAACACATTTGACCTCATTTTTTATACTTGTTTGCCGCGAAAGCTGAAAAGACGCGGGAAGCTGAATGGATGCGGACGCATCTCCATGGGCATAAACTGAATAGAGCTGAAAATGTGTGAGTCCTCTCAAACCCCTTAAAACGTGTCGCAGGCTGTAAACATAATAATTGATTATTTCAGCTTAAATTGTAATTGTTATTATAATGAACGGTAATTGCGAGCCACTTTCGGGAGTTGCGGTACTTCACTCACTAAAGCTAACGTTCTCACATAATGTTAACAGTGTTGCCTACCCCTGTTTTACAATTTCCTACTATAACCATATTCTGATATTTCACATGCGAAAGAAACTTTATCTGTCTGTCTGTTTATTAACTTTTCTCGTTTAACGGCTGAATGGATTTGAAAGAAATTTGGCATACGGAAACTATGTTTTAGTTTAGGACGTAAGACTTTCATCCCGGGAGCATGTTCCGGGATAGTATGGTATTATCCGATATTCATGCGGGTAAATCCACTGGCAGAAGCTAATCTATATGAATATTATAAAGCTGAAGAGTTTGTTTGCTAGAGTGTTTGTTTGGTTGAACGCGCTAATCTCAGGAACAACTGGTCCGAATTGAAAAAATATTTTAGTGTTGGATAGCCCATTCATCGAGGAAGGCTATCAATATACACGTTACTGAGTGAATGACTGACAGACAACGTACAACCAACACAACTGATCATTGAAAGCTGAAATTTGCCATGTAGCCTCCTAACACTCCGTACGGGAGCACTAAGAGAGGAATTCCCGAAATTCCTACGGGAACGGGAAAAAACGGGATATGCACGTACGAAGTTGCGGGCAGAAGCTAGTAGGCTATATATATAACATCACGCTATGATCAATAGGAGCGGAGCATTCATGAAAAATGTTACGCAGACGAAGTTGCGCGGGTCAGCTAGTCTTTCTTAAACGAACAAATTTTAGAGAATATTCCATCTCAACCGTTTCCAATTTTCGGTTAAAATTATTAGCTGTTATTTTTCAATATCTTTCAGTCTCAATTAACAATGTTAAAATTATGAGCTTCAGATAAGATGATTTGCTGTTTTGTTTTGTATTCTTTTCATTTAAAAGCTTTAGTGATTCCTTCTCACTTGTGTTTCTGTTAAAAGATCATATTTTACGGTCAAAGTGCAGACTGCTTTTGTTTTTCTTTTTGGTTGGGATTAACGTTCAAATGTATATTTATAATATGTGTGTAGTTTTAACGGTGTTTTCAGTTTTTATAATTTTCTTTTTGGTCTCGTTTAGGTGGAGAGAACTGTTGTTCATTGTGTCCATATTTCAGTTTGTTCTCCCCATATTAATGCCTTTATTTTATCCCCACATTAAAGCGGTCGACTGTACATGGTTGTGGCTTTCATGTACGTGGCCCTGTGTCACTAACCTCCTTTCTTAGTTTAATGGAGCAATATTTCAGTGAGCTCTGTTTTTACATAGCCTTCCTTAATGGAATCCTTGGTATCGTCCAGTTAAAGTTATTTTTAAAGGGTCTTATATACTCATTCAATGTTCATGCAATTTATTTATTTTTGTCTATTTAGTGTATAGTGACCGACCATCTAAAAAAAGATATCATAACATTTGGTCGCTTACTGTTAATGCTTCCCAAACTGTACGAGTCAAACCGGAGCTAAATAAATAGTCAGCCAGTGCCCTCCATTTACGGTAGTAGGTTATTACGATAAATGTGGCTGCTGGTGCCAACTCCCATGTTATATTTATTCCCTAAGCTGAAAGCCTGCATAATTACGTACTCCTGCTTATTTTAACGAACGTTTAACTGTGTAGGCTTAAGCTATGAAGAGTGTGTTTGAACTCATTTGAACTTAGACTGGGTTGTAGGAGTAAAGGAATTTCATGTTTTCTTCCTGTGGGTTAAAATTATATCAAGTAGGTAGAGTTGGGTTAAATATAACAATGTATGAATATTACTTATTTAATTCTTCTGAAAAAGTGCCGTCCCACTATTCTTAGATAGACAGAATACTACAAACATAGAAACTATTTCACAGGGTGACACAATGAATGGGTAGTTTTAGAGACAACCTTCATTGTTTCTGTTTTGATTGGAGTGCCTTCTTCCACAATTTTTTGTTTTTGGCATGCATTTTGCCATAGAAGATCATCATCATCATTCCAGCTGAAGGTCGGTTATAGCTGGACACAGCTTCCTCTAAGTATCGCCTCATAAAACAGTCCTGTGCATCTCGTTTTACGCTCTCCGCATGGTTTGCCAAGTTAACATTTCGTTTGTGGACATCAAAACTTTCTAAGGTTTACAATGAGTAGTACCAAGTAGTTACCGATAGATGAGACGCACAAAAGTGGATTATCCATGTTAAGTCTTTTAACCTTGGCTGGCAATTAAGTTTAAGAATTGCCGAAATTTTCCGTAGTGTAGAAGGTTAAATTGTTTATTATTTTAGAGGTGGTTAGCCCAATGACACAAGTTTCCTTAGGACGGGGTATTAATTTATGCCTTTAATTGATTTAATACCGGTATATTGTTTTCTCTTGCTCGTGTCTATATCATAGCAGCCGCACGGTTCGACATTCGAGGTTGAGCAGCTTGACGATAGCAGTCCGCGGATGGGGGATCATCTCCTCTGCGCCTTGGAGAGCACGATAAGCCGTTGATCCCGGCTGTCATTTGTAGATCTTTGACTTTTGTAGCAGATAGGCCGAAAATCTGACATCTGTCTAGCCTTAGTAAGACTGCAGTCAGATAGGCAGTCGCTAAATGTAAAATACTGGTATTCAGCTGCATTAGGGTAGATTGGAAGCCGACCTTAACATATATAGTTGGGAAAAGGCTAAGCAGACCTGATTGACTGTACATAAATAATAATATCATCGTCTGGTTCGACTCGTTTTCATGAGTTCATCATGGGCCCTGGTTAAAACCAAAACTTATTGTGACAAAATACTGAAAGTATCTTGAAGAAGGCTCTCCAAAACTACGAAGAGTTTCTATATCATTTAATTCCCTCTCATATTGTTGAAAGGGTTTTCAACTACTAAATAATCCAAGGCTTAGGTACTCACCTACATGGTTAGAGGTCCATTTATCTCAATTATGGTTCATTAAGTTAGACGAGACGTCTTCACACTTGATATATTTTCCTCGTAACACAATTGTTTACTGTTATTTTACGGTATTTTCCCACTGCTACTGCACTATTGAATTATATATAAATGAGTTTTTTCTTCAGCTTTAATACTTGAGGTAGTAAACTTCACTGAAAGCAAAATGAATGCGTCACTTTTTAAACTTTTATTTAAAGGAATATTTGTCTGGTAGGCAGCCGCTCCACGTAAAATACTGGTATTCAGCTAAACTCAAATCCAATATAGTTGGGAAAAGGCTGGGTAGAAGATGATTTAAAGGAATATTTGCATTACAATCATATAAATTAAAATAAACCCACTAGTCCTGGACCGCAAAACCTGAAACTTATGGCATAACATAGGTCTGACAGAAACCAGTAATCACGAATTCCACTGTAGTTTTAATAATCTCAATGACAATGCGGTCGAGTTGGATCCACTGGTTCACAATTAATATTGCATGGACTCATACGTTTGATGCTTTGGAGAAGCCAGTAGACCATTATTTTGCTATATAAAAATCTAGCTTCGATGGTTTTCGATGAGAAGCGTTTTTGGGGACAGTCTTTAAAATACTGTTATGGCAAATCCTAAAAAAACATCACGACTTTCACGAACCACACAGGAACTAACAGTGACATAATTGCTTCAAGTGCAGCAGTGCGATTCTGTAAACATGTCGAAGTGAAGGCTTGGGCCACTTGGGTGAAGTGATCACGAAGCGAGCTGTCAATCCAAGCAATCAAGATGGAATGACAGCTCATTTCGTGATCACTTCACCCAAGCCTTCACTTCGACGTGTTAACAGAATCGACCGGCAGAACTACCTTAGGTCACTTACGTTTGTCAAAACTTTATGCTTCATTTTTCAAGATATTGCAAACGTGACATTGTTCAGAGGTGCGTTTTGTGTGATGTTCAAAACCTTTAATATTTTCACTACAATTTTTGCATTACCGTTTTGCATTAGTCCTCCCCAGTGACTAATCCACCTTTAGTATTGCGAATTTTTGTGTAAGTTCAGGAGTGTCGGCAAATGTCGGACAAGTTTGATGAGGATTGAGTAGTTGGGACGGGTGCCACTTCAACTTTGTTATCAGCTGACCACACTGTCTGTAGGTATCTTCTGGGTAGGGCTGGCAGGGAATTGGTGATGAATTTAGAATTTAAAAAGGATGTGCCGGTTTTAATATTGCAAAAAATAACAAGTTAATAAGAAAACTGTGTTGAAGATCAGGTGGCTAGAATAGGGTGACAATTAAGAAGACAAATAAATAGAGAAATATACATATTTTAGTTAGGAGTTTTTATTTAAAGTGTATATAGTTTTTATAATTAATAAACTAATAAGTAAATTAAAAAAAAGAGAAATATGAAAGAGGAAGGAATAAAAAAACTGACATCTATTTAAAGATGCTTCGCTTTCGGCCGCTGCTTTGCTCGCGTTAACATAGATTTTCCCGTAGCCAATACCAGTCTCAAAGGTCCCATGATCCCATCTATCTCTCTATTAAAATTCATCAAATAATTATTAATAATTTATAATTAATTCAGGGATGTAGGCGTGAAAGTGTAAACAACAAACAAACAATCTCACTTTTGCATTTGATATAGTTTTTTTTTATTTGTGATGGGTTTGCTCTTGACTCTAGTCTAGGTCAGAGATGACAGAGACAAAGTCTACGATGGAGCGAGCTTACCCAGAAGGAGCCTGCACTCTAACTTTGAAGAGATTAGGGTTGTAGTTAGGATAACAATTTGTTTAAAAAAATGATAAAAAAATCATTTGAAGTATTTAAAAACGATTTTACCAAACCAAGTTTTAAAAAGTAGCCGTGACAACCCTTTCTCAGTCCGACAAAGTTTTGCAGTTCTCTAATATTAGAACAACGAATCGGCTCACCTTAGGGCTATAGGTGAAGATCTTGGAACTTCCCAACTTTCCAAGTAAATAGTGAAAATATTGATTAATCCACGGCAGGTAGGTACATAAAGACTTGCGATAATTAAGTAACTTGAGCTTTAGCGCGCAAGTTTACGGTAACTAAGAGATTCAACTTAATGAGCTCCCATATTTGTTCAATGTCATAATGTTGATCTCAGACTTCATTGACTTATTATGAATAGGGTATTTTAATAGACAGAAAAGTTAGAATTCTATTTAGTTCGTCCGTTAGATTTTCAAAAAATATTGGACACATATTTTTTGTCATTTCAAATCGATAAAAAATTATAAAGATAAAGCGCATCAAAGTTCAAGAGAGGGGGCTGATGACGTCACACCAACAAAATACGTGTCCAATAATTTTTGAAAATATATCTGACAGACTTATATTTTTTTTTTTTTCAGAAAAATACCCTATTGCTACAGGATATTTTGATTCCGGGGAAATTTCCATTTGATGTGGCATAGAAATGCTACAGGAAATACCTAGCACAGAATATTTTAGACTAGCTGACCCACGCAACTTCCTCTGCGTCACATTTTTCATTAATGCCATCCTATTGTTAGCCTATGACCTTCCTCGATAACCAATAGGTCCTGAGAAAATTGCGTTCAACTAAAAAAAATCTTTAGCTGTTTATTATGAGTATAGAAGTATGGATTTGAAAACATATGAATTTACATATGGTTTTCAGAAAAATATGTTGCTATGTTTTCTCACAAGTTAAAATTGCATAGATATAGCCAATTTGTAGGTCTAGCAAGATTAACAAGACCCAAGAATCTGTAACATCACAATCATAATCATGTGTGTACAAGGATCTGAATACAAATCTACATCACATTAAGAACTTAAGCACATTAAAACATTAAGAACACGAAGAACAAAGAAACTAGTACATACTGCTTATATAACAGTGCATTGTAATCAAATAATTATATGTGATTGTCTCCATTGTCATGCAAATGAACTTGGGGCGAAGGTCGATGTCAGCGGCTTAAGAATAGTGGTCTGGATGACGTCATGTGTTTGGACACAAAACAATATCATGGCGAGTGATCAATCAACTTGCCCTTTTATAGTTCACTAGACCATTGCTGGATGAAGCTCCGTCAAGTTATGATATACGACTAGCTTTTGCCCGCGACTTCGTACGCGCATATCCCGTTTTTTCCCGTTCCCGTAGGAATTTCCCATTCCCGTATGGGCCTATAGCCTTCCTCGACAAATGGGCTATCTAACACTGAAAGAATTTTTCAAATCGGACCAGTACGCGTTCAAGCAAACAAACAAACTCTTCAGCTTTATATATTAGTATAGATATGATTTTCGCCTTTCTGCATCGTTCTATATCGACGTAAAGAGATCGTTCTTCGACGGAAGAGGGAATGCACCTGGGTTTGCTCACACATTTAAATCTCTACTTAAGGGCGCTATTACAAAATCGAGCGCTTGGCCCGGACTAAAGCTACAGACCGCGTTTCCTGTGATTTATAGTGATTGTAGCGCTGTATACAACAATTGTTTTAAAAATATTGTGTGTGGACATTTAAATAGACTTTTATTTTTTTCAAGCAAGGTAACATGGTAAACTTAGTTATTAGTTACTTTTTGTTTGAATTTGGATTATATTTTCATAGCAAAAAAAATATAATTTCGGACGAAAAATTATCAGTAACTCTGTTTTACGGAATTATTTTTGGTGTATTACTGTATGAAACATAATAAATTGAATAAAGCACTCCAAAGTAGAAGATACAGTTGTACCATAAACATTATTTATTAATGATTAAATTATTATATCTTCGATGAAACAAAGCATCAAAAGTCCCCTAAAGTAAAATTTTATGAAACATCCTTTGCTGAGACAAGGTTTCTACAAATTTACGTAAACAAATTGAAATATTTATTTAAAGCACTCCCAAGAAAAATAATCATACTTTCTTGACCATATTTTTTTTTTTAAATTTGTGGCTATATTATGTAAACCATAATCAAACATCAAAACTCGAGTCAAACGCTCAAATCCAAGAAAAATTGTAATAGCCCTCTTAAATGTGTGCACATAACACTTATAAATATGTCCCGCGCCGCTGCTAGTCTCCGTTTAGAATGGCCGCCATGGCCGAAATCGGTCAGGAAGACTATGTCCACGCTCAAAATTGCCACCTTCCATCATCTTCATCCCCAAAAATGTGTGACTGTATTTGTAGAGGGCAGTCACATTACATATTCATTTTCATCAAAATAAGATAAGTATTCAAATTAGACTGAGAATTAGTTGTTTGTTAACCACCAAATATTATAAAAGTCAGTCCGCCAAAAATCCAGTAGAATTTGTTTAGATTTAGTGCACGTCTCTTCAGAAAACTCGACTTCCTTATTGCATAAGCCCTAGTATAACTCTTAAAGAAACATGGACCATGACATAAAGTAACACAGTATCAGAATAACTGGGTGAACCGAACTACTAACCCATTTACTATGACTCCGGCTGACATTTTTTTCCGTACCCGATCAGATATAAATGGTTCGATCTCAGCCTCCTATAAATATCCGAGAAATATCTATGAAGCATCAAGTCGATGCCGTGAACTTTAAAAATGGCACGCCTGCTTTCTCCGATTCTATTTTCCGATCCAGATATTTCTTTAAATATTTTATTTACACATTTGCTTTTGCCCGTGGCTTCGTCAGCGCGAATGTCAAATTATTTCAAAGGAACTTAATAGCTACCGGGGTAAAGAATTCTATGGGCAGCTGTCTGATTTGAGTATTTGGAGTTTAAAAGTATCAAACTCTACTTGTCTGGCAAAATTTGACAGTTTTCAAGCTAGAGTTTCACTAATATTCAAACTCAATTTCTAAAGTATCTAAGCCACGTACTACTTCTGTACTTCAACATCCAAATCGTTGAGGTGTGTGTGATTGATGTACAACATCCACACCTCAGACTTTCACATATAGGTAATATAAGAAGGATCAGATCGGCGTTACGGCGACCTAACCAGTCAATGCACAGCAATTTGCTGGAGTGCAAGTGAGGAGAACGAAGTTATACGTACACAACAGCACCACAGACGGTTGGCGACGAATCCGCGTGTACAACTGTACAATGCTACGTATTTGGGCCGAGACGAGGGCTGCGAAAATAGACTTAGTGAAAAATCGATATAGAGGTGGCAAGCCGGGTACTTGCGCGCTCTTTAAAATTGTGTCAAGTTTTATTACTCTCTCTCCGTATTGACGTGAGGGGTTTTAGGTTTCTTTGACTAATTAGTGAGGATGTTTTACCCATATTATGTTTGTTTTATCCTGATTTTGGGGGTAGGGTTTTAAGGAATGGGAAGTAGGAAAAGCGACTTGTTGAGCAGAGAGTTCATTAAAAAATCTTGATGATTTAGGGGCTTGTTAAATGTTAGCCTGCATTCTATTTGACAGGAAAAAGACTCTTTTCGTCGGAAAATTATCATTCAACATTGTAATAGCATTGTGGCTGAATAGATATATTATTGTTGATGTTTGTTATTGTTTTGTGTGTTGCTGTTGTTCTGTCGCGTTTATAAGATAGATACAGTCTTCAGCGACGTGCTGCTTATTGCATAAAACTATTCATTCAGGATAGCACGATGCATAGCATGCTACCTGAATAATACATAACACACAAAATTATTTTTGAAAGATTAACTGATTTATACAGGCATCAAAAAATGCCATGCTTATTAGATTACTCCAGATTACCGACTCGAAAATCGCAAATAAATTATAAAGTCATCAATACAAACTAGTTAGCGTGAAGTTGAGTGAAGTTAGGTGAAGTTTAGTGAAGCCGCTAAGTAAGTACACATCGCTAAGTGAATTTTGAAGTGTAGTTCATGTGGGCGTCGACGGGTCATTAATCAATCAAGGTTGGCGCGAATCAATCATCGGGAGCAGCGCCGTTGATTCACACGCTTGCGGTCGGTTGGTGAATGTTTTAGATTTTAATGGAAAAGTGCTAAGTTGTTTTAACTACCTAAGTGACAAAACTAAGGTTTACAGACCCCCAAACCCTCAAAACTTTACTTTATTTGAAACAACAATGGAAGATGTCCTTGCGAAACTTGCAGCATGTAACAAATCCGTGGAGATTTTAATATTAATATTTTAGAAAATAATTCAAATAGCAGCAGATATTTAAGTCTTTTTAAATCGTTCAATCTGTCTAATGTTTTTACAGAACCAACTAGAGTGACACCATATTCTTCAACCTGTATCGATAATGGATTCTGCGATTGTGATTATTTAGATAAAGCCTTAGTTAATTACCTTTCGTCTGATCACAGTAGACAACTGATAACATTTAAGTATAAAGCAGCCTTGCAAAAAGTTTAAATACAATTTAGGCCAATTACACCTGGCAAACTAGCTAAATTCAATGGGACCTTACAAAATAAGTTAAATGTCGGCTATAATATTGAGGATGCGAATAAATTTTATGATAATTTCTTTTCAGTGGTACTAAAAGAATTCAATGCAACTTTTGAAAAGAAGTCTAAAGATACTTTCCCAAAGTTTATTTTTAGTGATTGGACGACTAAAGGCATTAGGATAAGTAGGGAAAGACTATATAGCTATATGACCTAAAGCCATTTATTAACACTGAATCCTTTAATAAGTATGTAAACAAATATTTTAAGGTTATCAGAAATACTTACAAAGTTGTTAAAGCCCTGTACATTAGCAACAAGATCAAATCGGCAGATAATAAAATAAAGACAGTTTGGAAAGTTATCAATAATGAATCTAACAGAAATAAAGTACAAAACACTAACTTTTACTAGAGACAGCGCATGGTGCCATAAGCTCTAATTTAGAAGTAGCTCAAGAATTTGTAAATTTTTTCACCGATAAACCTTCAAAAACGACTGAAGTTTTAAATTCTTCATCTGAGGTCTCATTTGATTTATTAAGAACAAACGTTCCAGGTTGTAATGTTGAATTCCAATTCAAACAGATCAAACCCTATGACAGTTATAAGAGCTTTCCGGCAAATCAAAATTAAATTGACTGAAGACATATGTGGAATGTCTATCAAAGTGTGCACGTCCATAATTGAGACCATAGCTCCATATTTTGCTTTAATATTTAATTTTTGTGCAGACCAAGGGGTCTTTCCGGATATAATGAAATATAGTAAGGTTATACCACTTTTTAAATCTGGAGACAGTAAAGACACCAATAATTATAGACAGAAATAGTAATGCTCAATCAAATGCTCAATCATTTTAACACCAATAAAATCTTACACGAACAATAGTATGGTTTTACCAAAGTTCGTTGTAAGACTGACGCTGGAGTTACGTTGTTAAAACACATTTATACAGAGTGGGAAGAGCATTTGATTGTGTAAATCACGAAACCTTGCTCCTAAAATTAGAACATTACGGACTAGGTAAACTCGCACTCAGTTTAGTGAGGTCTTACTTAAATGACAGACAGCAGCAAGTTCAATTAAATGGTGTCAATTCACGGGGTCTGAAAGTTAAAATGGGGGTACCACAAGGCTCACTATTGGGTCAATTCCTCTTTTTAAATACATTAATAATCTTCCCCATCTTTTAAAAAGTCAACCTCAAATGGTGTTATTTGCTGACGATACGTCCTTAATTTTTAAGATAGATTGGCGTGCCACAAGTCTTGAAGATGTACATAACGCCCTTCAGCAGGTCCAAAATTGGTTGTCTGCTAATGATTTAGTTTTAAATGGGAAAAAACTAAGTGTATCGGCTTTGCTTTACTCAATGTTAAAAGTAATAATTGCAACATAGTATTTGAATTGACTAGAATTCGTTAAAGACACAGTTTTCTTGGGGATCACGCTTGACTCAAGGCTACAATGGGGGTCTTCATTTAATATCTCTTGCGGGACGGCTGAGTTCAGTAGCATATGCTGTCAGAAAAATCCGTCAATTTACTGATATAGATACCGCGAGGCTGGTCTATTTTAGTTGCTTTCAGAGTATCATGTCTTACGGTATCTTATTATGAGAACGTGCTGCAGACATCGAGTCTATATTTATTCTGCAGAACAAAGCTATCAGAGCCTTTTACAATCTGCGTAGGCGCGATTCTCTAAGGGAACTGTTCAAGGATATTAACGTCACGACGGTACCCTGTAAATACATATATGAAAACATTATGTGTGTTCGGAAAAATTTTCATCTTTTTCACAAAATTAGTGATAGGCATAATTTTAATACTAGAAATTGGAACAAATTAGATCAACCCCGATTCAGATTAGCTAAAGTACACACTTCTTTTATGGGGTACTGTGTTAAATTTTATAATAAAATACCACTCGATATTCTCGAACTAAATGAAAGAAAATTTAAAACATGTATAAAACGCACACTATGTAGACAAGCATATTACAAACTGGAAGATTATATCCTTGATAAAAATGCTTGGCTAAATGCCGCTGGTCCTGCTCCACAGCCACAGGCCGCTTGGGTCCACTAGTTAGGTTTTTTATTACTGGAAGAAATGCTTACCCTTTCGTTGTTCTCCTATATTATAATTTATGTATTATTTCTTTTAAATATTGTATTGCAAAGAAGAAAGGATACACATTTTTTTTTTGTAAGTTTGAGTACTATGGAGCCATTTACGAGTACATATTATTATTATATTTTTTTTACTATTTATAGGCGCGCGTTTGACCACTATCTGACCTGATGGTAAGCGATGATGTGGTCGAAGATGGAGCACGCTTACCTAGAAGTAACCTATTCACTCTTGACTTAAAGACTCCCAAGTTGTAGCTATCAGGAAACACAGACTCCGGCAGGGAATTCCACTCCTTAGCTGTACGCACTATAAATGTGTTCCCAAAACGTTTAGTGCGTGTGGGTGGGATGTCCACCATGTACCGGTGGCGCATCGCCGTTCGTCTTGTGGTAGAAAACTGACAGGCTAGCGACTCGTCGTCGATGCTCAAGACTTTGGAGCTTCGTCGCGACGAGCCTATCATTGCCGATGATCCTCTTGGATCGTTTCTCAATTGACTCAAGGGCATCAAGCTGGTATCTGGCAGATTCGTCCCAAAGATGAGAGCAGTACTCCATACACGATCGAACTTGCGCTTGATAGAGTCTGAGCAGCTGTTCCGGCGTGAAGTACCGTCTCACCTTTGCTAGGATCCCCAACTTCTTTGCAGCCACTTGAGCTTTTGCCTCTATGAAAGGGCCAAAATTGAGGGTAGATGTTAATGTAACCCCAAGAAGCTCAAGTTGGTCGGTTATCGGCACTGTTGCACCTCGGAAAGATGGAGCTGGGTGGAATTGGCTCCTTTTGGCGGGAAAAAGACACGCTTGGGTCTTAGCAGCATTGAACTTGACCAGATTGGCATCGCCCCATTCAGAGACAGCCTGTAAGGACACGTTCAAGCGCTCAACCACACATATTATTATGTAGGTAATTAGTTATAGATATCTTTTTAAATCTTGTTTGACATGAACCGGCGTGGCAGTTGAGAGATTGTCATGCTCATACAAATGTTTCGCTGATGGTGGCGCGTGTGTTGGATCATTTGGTTCCCTTCAAAATGGTTGAGATGGTGCTGATACACGCGTCATGTTCGTGAACGGGCGCCGTCAGTTGAGACTGGTCATCTCTTACCTGCCACTGGCTTATTTTAATCTGTACATTTTGAATTGTTTGTTATACTTTCTTGTTCTAAACATTGTCGTCACATATAAAAGCAATCAAAGATATTGTTAACAAGATTTTTTGTAACACATCACCTGATTTAAAAGAGTGTCCGTGGAGTTTCTTGCACGTTCTTCTCCATAGAGATCTACGCTTTGTAACGTGCAAATGGCTTCATGTTTTTGACTGACCGACCTTGACAATTCAAAAGTGCCTGTAAATGATTTATTTGAAATATGTGCTTTGAGTTTGAGTTTGCTCAAGACAGGGACGAAGACGCGGGTCATGTTAGCCGCATGCACTGTGACCGATGGCCAAAATCTACACTAATGTTATAAAGCTGAAGAGTTTGTTTTTTAGTTTGATTCAACGCTCTAATCTCAGGAACTACTGGTTTGAAATAAAAAATATTTTAGTGTTGAATGGTCCATTTATCGAGGAAGGTTACGACTTGCGCGGATCAGCTAGTTCTCCATACAATGGGTGTTCAAAGACGGACAGCATCGCCGATGACGGTCCAGAATTTATACGACGTGGTGCGGGAACATAAAAGCGAGGCAGCAGACACAGGCACATAAAAATTAGTCCCATTAAATTTAGCGATTATTGTCGCCCAGAAACTGGATATAAGTCGGTTAGAAGTGTCAGTGCTTTAATCAGTTTAAATTAACCCGACACTAGTTATTGCGGTTAAAGCACCTCAACTTCGGAATGACGTCCGTAATACGTCTGAAATCGTGATTCAGTTTCAGCGAGACGTTTAAATAATATTCCATTACTTATAAACTGTTTATCTTAGTTTGGTTAATCTTTGATAGTGAAATAATTGGTTTGCTTAAGTAAATCAAAGCTAATTGCTTTGGAATAAATTGTGAACAGGTTTGCGTTGACGTGTTCTGTCGATGGTTTCAAATTATATCATTAGATGGGTACTGTAACAGGAATTTCTCAGTAGGCATACGGAGTCGGGAGTCGTCCCGATTTTTAGGGTAAAAGGCAACTAGAACTTGAAAAAAAAACAATGTTGGCCTTATGTTGGTGGCTGTCAAGTCTTTGTCTTGAATATGTATTCAAAAGTATCAAAATAAAGAGTCATTTATTCAAAGTAGGCTGATTAACGTGAAAAATTGTCAGTAGTCTGCTCCCAATGCGCGCCCGTCACCACTTCTTACTGCTTTGATTTTAAGATTGATTGACTGTTGATTATAAAAACAAAAAGAAAAATAGGTAAAGAGAAATAAGTTCTGGCCTGCAATTACGTACCTACTCTAAATATTCGTATTAACTAACAATACTAGATACCTAAATTATTATTGGACTGTTGATTTCTCAACGCACGGCTGTAGAGCCGAGAACTGAAAATTCAGTAGGTCAATAATATTTATACATTCATTTAGGTGTCGCTTAGTTTCACAGTGTGAAAATCCAGCTAAGTATTTGGGAATAAATAACCTCACCTGGTAAGGTACCTACGTTTGTTTAATTTAAAACAGATACCTATATTTAATTTCCGCTGCATTATTGAATCGTTTTCAAAAGTTCCGAAGTACCGACCCACATGTTACTGGCAAAATTGTTGGTTATTAATGCGTGGAGTTCAGTTGTTCACAACAAAAAGTTAATTAATGTTCGATATCAGTCGTACACGGGATGAACGGGGTTTAATGAGCTTGTATGTTTTACGGCAAGTTTCATAATTACACTTTAATATTTCCGTGTATTCGATAATTCGTATGGCATTTGTTGGTGTAAAGCTCTCATAAATCAAGCTTTTAGTGAAAATATTTTAAAATACATAAATTATATCTAAATATCAAATACATAAATAGATATAATTTTATTTATAACTCGAAATTTATGTTAATTACGGACATGGTCTGAAATAAAGATTTTATTTATTTATTTATCATAAATTACTGGTTTATTTTAGGATATAATAAATTCAGAAAAAATATTATGATTTTAGTGTTAACCTAGCACTTAGCTACGATAAAAGTTGAAATCGAAAGTAAAAGCCATCATCAACGAAAATTGCTAAATTAAAACTTGATATTCTTGCAAAACAAAATTAGTAGACTCGTAGACCCTGTTTTTTATTTTATATTTCTATGCGTGGACCTATGTACTTTTTAACATCAGATTATTGTATTTTTTAACGTATTCAATTTTGTCCACGCCCTTTTGTAGACGGTAGGGGTAAAAAGTGCATGGTTTCAAATTTAGAATTCAATTTTTTCGTTTCCATTTTTAGTTACTGGTCACCACCTGTAAAAACGAAGCAAAATGCTTTCACTCCAGCAGGTTCGAATGTAGAAAATCTTTTGCGTTCGACGTGAAAAACGTGCGACATTCACATGACGACGGGGCACTGGGTACAGGTGGCACTTTCCCGTACGCAACGCAAGCCTCCGATGAAGCATAATGTAGGTGTCAGATCCCTGACAGACGGACGACCTAACTGGGTTAACATGTCATATAGAATTCGGTTACCCGTCCGTCATATTCGGTGATCATGACATTCTGTCTGGGATTGCTTTTTGTAACGAACAGGTAAAGGTCATGTGATTACTTTCAGGGAATGAGTGGGTGGACGATTTCTGGAGATGAATGTTTTTGGGCTAAAAGCAAACTAAGTTTATATCAAGTGGGTAAAGAATTTAGTAGATACTTAAAGATATTCAAATACTTTCAGCCGTAACACGCCTCGAGACAGGTCTTATTTATGAATTTTTAACATATTTTAAAGTTAAACGATATTTAGGTAAAGAAAAATATAAAAGTAACATTGTCTTGTCTGTGGGTAGAGGTAGTTAACATAGTGATAAATGGCGAGACAAGCTGTTTCTATATAAAGACATGACATAACATTACGCCTGTATTTCCCAAAGGGTTAGGCAGATATGTTAGACCTTACTGCCCACACGATAAGAAGAAGAAGGCAGATATGTCCCTGTGGTAGGTAAGCTCACTTTTCAAAAGGCGTTTTAATGTCTCATGTAATAGTGACGAGCATATTTTTATCAACCGAGCACAATCTAGACTCCAGAATGCTACTATTACCGCAATAAAATACAGGATTTCATCTACATAATATGTTTCTATACTAAACTAATTTGATAAAACTGAAGAGTTTGTGTGTATGGTTGAACAAGCTAATAAAATAATCTCTATTTTAGTGTTGGATAGCCCATTCATTGTGGAAGGCTATAGGCAATATAACATCACGCTACGACCAATAGGAGAGGAGTATTAATGAAAAATGTGACGCAGACGAATTTGCGCGGGTCAGTTAGTACACACTACACCTAGACATTTTTCTAAAACAGTACGTAACAATGCAATAAAGAATGTTGATTTCTTGGTTGCCAATACACGCTTGCCATGGCTAAGTCAGCCGACGCCATCTTGTATTCCAATTTCAGAATCGTGCAGACAATCTTGGTGATATCAGGATTGTCGGACAATGTTTTCCATCCTAGCGAGGTCATTCCTTTGTCGACATCTACCTTTGAACAGCGGTAAGAGGGGGAGGAGAGGGTTGCCCTTTCATAACCAGGAACCACACGCACGCACACAATTTTCAACAAAGTTTAGAAATGTTTTGAATATTATAAATAACAAATTCGTGTGTATGGTATGAACACTTTAGGGAATTCTACGCCAGGCACCGTAACTTTACTAACGAGTGAAGAGATGTTGGTAACTTTGCCTTTCTACTTTGTTTATACCGCTGGTTATCTTTTGATACCTGGAACTGAAAAAAATGAATAACGCCTGGTTGTTCGTAGGTACTCTAAAAAGACTAATATGTTTCGATGGTCAATCAACCAACGAATAGGGTGAATTATCTATAATATAAAAATGAATCGCAAAATGTGTTGGTAAGCGCATAACTCAACAGGAGTAGGGTAGGAGTAGGGTAGGAGTAGGGTAGGAGTAGGGTAGGAGTAGGGTAGGAGTAGGGTAGGAGTAGGGTAGGAGTAGGGTAGGAGTAGGGTAGGAGTAGGGTAGGACTAGGAGTAGGGTAGGAGTAGGGTAGGAGTAGGGTAGGAGTAGGGTAGGAGTAGGGTAGGAGTAGGGTAGGAGTAGGGTAGGAGTGGGGTAGGAGTGGGGTAGGAGTGGGGTAGGAGTGGGGTAGGAGTAGGGTAGGAGTAGGGTAGGAGTAGGGTAGGAGTAGGGTAGGAGTAGGGTAGGAGTAGGGTAGGAGTAGGGTAGGAGTAGGGTAGGAGTAGGGTAGGAGTAGGGTAGGGGGTAGGGTAGGAGTAGGGTAGGGGGTAGGTCACCACGCGAAATATGGCAAAACAACGTTTGCCGGGTTAGCTAGTTGATAAAATAATATCAGCGCGCGGGGCGGAGAGAGTGTGGAACCTATGATAGAAATACGCTTGTACGATACGACTACATACAGAAAGCACAGCTAACAGAAATCCCTCTTCCTAGACAGCACGTTTCGCCGAAAACTTTGTTGATAGAATACATTGTTTGTAGATATCTCTGTACATAGAAAGCACTGTACACAGAGAATTATCTTCATAGATAGCACTTCTTGCCGTATTTTTTTTTCATAGAAAGCACTGTTTCCAGCTACCTTGGTTCACAGAAAGCGCATCTGGAGATGAAATTCATATGTGGTGCAAATAATACGAAGAAAAAATAGGCAGTCTTAGGGTTCCAAACTTCCGTAAGAAACGGAATCCTTATAGAATCACTCGGGCGTCTGACTGTCCGTCTGTCACAGCCAGATTTCTCCGGATCCACAAGACCGATTCTGTGGAAATTTGGTACACATGTGGACTTTTGTAACCCAAACACGGACGCGTTACGTAAATTTTGAGTATGGGGGTCACATTTTGGGGTCAAACTAGAAAATTAAAAAAAAAAGTTTTTCAGACTGTATCGTGTGACATATCAAATGAAAGGACTTACTGTGAGGGTTTTAATTATATTTTTTCGTAATTTTAAAATTTATACGTTTGAAACTATTCAAGAAATTAGATCAAAAATGACCATTGCCTCTTCTTTATCTCCGAAACTACTGAGCCTAAAATTTCGAACAAAATGCAAATAATAGTTCTTTACCTACAGATTACAGGAAAACCTATAAGAAGTCTATAGTGTTAAAACAGAATGTTACAAAAAATGAAATTGGTTCGGAACACTGTGCACGCGATTCCGACTCGCTCTTGGCCAGTTTTTTTTTTCGGAAAGCGCCTATACGCTCTATTTCCATAGTCCTATTCAAGAAAAGTCACCTAGTTTAGAAGCAAGCATATCTCATCAGATGTCCACTAACGATTCGTTCTCATACATTACATCTTCCTACGAATGAAATGATAGCATTCATCTCAAGCACTCCGCTAAATGAAACGATTTTATACTGTCAGCGCTGGTTTTTATACCTACAGCTACAGTAATTGTGCTCACCCCCCTCACTAACGAGCGCGAAACAAAACAAATCCTTGAGAACAATGCAGTAGCTCAAATGTGGGTAATTATAGAGTTTAATGAGCACAATTATTAAACTACACTGCAGTGCAAATAATATCCGCTTTCCGCTCCCTTCAAAGGGGGTTGAAAGCCTCAAACAGTATGCATGTAATGAAAAAGTATGTCGGTCTCTATGTTATGTACAAAGGTAAGTGCGGAAAATATTTAATACTTTACACACAAGATGTACAGAGGCGGACTTAATCCCTTAGGCATTTTCTACCAGTCAAACTTTGGGTGATGCAGATACAGATAGAAACAAGACTCAAACATAAATATTGCCCTCATTTATGAAATAGATAGAGTAGGTTTTATTAAAGCTAAAAATTTTAATGTATGCAAGCTGTTGCCCGCAAATTCGTACGCTTATATCCCGTTTATTCCCGTTCCCGTTGGAATTTCGACAAATCCTCTCTTAGTGCTCCCTATACTCCCCAAAGAACCTACATGCCAAATTTTAGCTTCCCACGACCGGTAGTTTCGGCTGTGCGTTGTCTGTCAGTTACTCAGCAACTCAATCAGTCAGTAGCGGAAGAATTTTATATATTAGGATTACTAGTATTTCCTCGCGACTTCGCTCTCATCAAAGTACCCTTAAACCGTATCCAGGGTACATCTATATCTATTTCAAAATGCATAAAAATTGGTTCGGTGGTTTAGGTGTGAAAGCGTAAGAAACAAACTCACGCAATAAGATCCGTTACCTAGGTTTATATTGCAACATTCGAAATTAACTTACTAGTCATTCTACTTGCAGAAACAAAATAATATACCTAAACAAATTAAGAAACATTTGGCCCGGAGAACAAAAAAATCGAAAGGAAAATAATGAAACAAGAAAATATGCCTGTCTGAAATACCAGTCCCCAGTACCGTAGTTCTGTAATCTCATCTTGTTCTCTACCGTAGACAACCAATTAAATGAACATCAGGATATTTAATTTATCAAACCACGTTATAAGTAAGTTTGATGAATTGGACGGTGGCGGTCGTTTAATTTGACCGGTTCAATCTGAACGGCGACCAAGCGGGTCTTAGCGAAGGCCGCCGCCAAGCAATCTGTCTTCTTTGGACGTATGACATAGTGATATTAAACTTAATACTCTTCACATGTTGTATGAGACTCGTTTTATGATGTAGCTCAGTGATAGTGGCGTTTCAGAAGTCCGTAGTCAAACATGAAATATTCTGCTTTACAATTTTTTTAAGACAAAATATTGTGATTCAATTTGGGGAAATACCAACTGAAAACTCTTTATTATACACAAGACGTACACAATAATGATCATTGAAATACGTTTAATCCCAATGTATAAAATTCTTCCGTTACTGACTGATTGAGTGACTGACAGACAATGCACAGTCGAAACTACTGGTCGTAGAAACCAGCGGCATGTAGGTTCCTTGGGGAGTGTAGGGGAGCACTTAAGAGAGGATTTCCCGAAATTCCTACGGAACGGTATATGCGCGTACGAAGTTGCGGGCAAAAGCTAGTAGGCTTTATATGTTGGATAAGACGCATTTTACGATGGAATCTAGTAACAGTATCCTGAGTAGAGCCACACGATTACTGACAAATGCTCGCACTGACTGGATAAGTCCACTCAAATTTGTGAAATTCTTTCCTCAAAAGGCCATTTCAGACCCTGACCCTCATATGACGCATTGTGAATTTTGAGACTATTCAGAGGCTCTAAACAAGTGACATTCTGACAGCGGCAGCGAGGCGAAGGCGACTGTCAAAACGTCAAAAATGTATGGGATTGACAAAGGCTGTCGAGATGTCACGTGATAAATCCCTTGTATTTTAACATTTCGACAATCGCATACGGTAAAAGAATGGGAGTTTGTCTAGCGCCTCAGGTCGATGTCTTGATCTAAATGTGTTTGCTTCTACGCTTTAGTTTTGGTTTATATTAACAGTTGATTAGCGAATCCCAAGTTTACTAAAAAATAATGGAACGATCAATCAATACCGTCTATCGCCATCGGAAAAACGGAGATAGATAAAAATATAAGCAATATCGCTACAACCTTAAACAAGTTTAATATTTAACCGAAATAAACCAATTTCCTCTTGCCGGGAAAATGTTTACCTACATATTTCCAGCATATGTTTGAGACTCAAGACATTAATTTGAGACCGTTAGTAATCATCTTCTCATGGTAGCATCAGGAGAAATTGTAACTAAAATGTAACATAGTTTTAGGCCTTATCCAGAGTCGAGCTTGTGGGAGAGCGGAAGCGGGTGCGGGCGCGATTAGTATAACAAACTGATATTTTATCAGCAATAGTGATTATCAAAAACTCGAAAATTAATAGGATACCAAACATTTTGGAATTTCAATAATAGAATATTATTTTATCTAGTGCCCTAAGTAGCCACATTTCATCGCCAGTTGTTTTAGCGGGCAGTACAAGTAAAGACATATTTCCTCAAATCAAATTCAAAGTATTAGATACAAATGAGGTTGAGTGAGAGGTGAGAGAGACCTTTTCGAACGTCAACGTTTACATAAAGACAGTTTCCCAAAATGTCCGCCCGTCTACTTCCTAGTGTTTTAGCTGGCGTAACCAATTTCCCAGCCTCCCCATCTGTGCGTTAGGTTATAAGAACCATCAGAGTAAAACAATAGACGATCGCTCGGTAGTGATGCCGCTCCGTTAGGAGATCTCGTCACGCTAGGCGGCCATAGTCACTTCAGTATGTACGCAAACGGCGCGCGGCCATTTCATATTTTCAATACTTGCCCTTTGCCCGCCTTAGTACCCGCGCAAACTCCTCACCCTGACCGCAGCCTTAGTGAGGGTTCACCGGCATAAACCGTGATCAGCTTTACATTACAAACCGGCAGTTAGTATTCCCGTGTCGTTGCCAAGCTAATTTTAAATTTAAATTTTGAGCTTTATGAATAAGATTTATTAAGTTAATCCTTATTTATTAGGACGAAATAAGAGGTTTTGAGAAATCTAGAGATGATGTTTGACACGAAAGTCAATCAATGATAGATGAAATGACGTCATGTCCTGAAGTAACGACACATTGAAATGACGAGCACTGAGCGAATACGAGCCGCGTCACTAAAGTAGTGTGACGTCACACGCTTTTCATAACGCTTAGGTACAATCCTACTAATATTATAAACTAGCTTCTGCTCGCGCCTTCGTCTGCTTAGACTTTAGAGCTGGCGCACAATTTCTTTGTCCCATATTCTCATCCTCGTAAATACATCTTCATGATTCTGTTATCGTGATAGTTGTAAGTCTTAACTGTTCAGCCCTGGAATTCCTTCGACATGCTTCCTGGTCTCCTAGTACTTTTGAATCTTAAACACTCACAATTCCACAAATACCATAAGAACAGAAAAATGTCGAAGTTTTTTTAGGGCTGGAATTATGAGCGCTAAAGATTAATTCTGTACCAAGACACAAGAAACATGTCGAAGTGTTTCCGGGGCTGGAATTGTGAGCAGTTAGGATTCAAAAGTAACAGGAGATCAAAAACATGTCGAAGTATTTTCGGGGCTGGAATTATGAACGCTACAGATTCACAAGTAAATACCAGGAGATCAGAAACATTCCAAAGTATATTTTCGGCAGGAATTGTGAGCGCTAAAGATTCACAATTACCAGGAAATCAGAAACATGTACAAATATTTCCGGCGCTGAAATTGTGAGTGGTTAAGATTCAAAAGTACCAGAAGACCAGGAAGCATGCCGAAGGAGTTCCAGGGCTGAACAGCTAAGACTCACAAACTTCAGTGATATCGTCGTTGTAGCGTAAATCAGAAACCATCCAGACTTGGCCCCACAGAATTGCGTTGGCGCGCAATATGGCCGCCACAGCTGACCAGATAACAGAATCATGAAGATGTATATCCAAGGATGAGAATATGAGACAATGAAGTTGCGCCAGTCCTAAAGTCTACGCAGACGAAGTCGCGGGCAAAAACTAGTTCTTTTATATTTTTTTAATATTTTAATTTAACCTTATAAAAAAAATAGGAATTCATTCTGACTATGGTTATGCCAGCCAATACACGGACGCGAGTAATATTAATGGCAAATTAAGGAGGCGCTCATGAAATAGCGTCACCAACACTTATTCAGCTGAATCCGGTTTGACTGGGAGCCGACTCTAATATAGTTGGGAAAAAGGCATCCAGACATTACTCTGACACTAGAGTGTGTGGGGTCGTTAGACCTTACTACCTTACTGAAGAAGAAGCCCGGGGAAGATTCCTTGATCTATGATGATAGTTTGAGTGTGACAGCTTTCAATGAGCCTGCTTGACATTAGGGTAGCATAACTATCTAGGCCATGTTAACTTACACTAAGCTCTGTGTGAAAATGCATTGCTCCGTTCACACATATTTAAAACTAGCTTCTGCCAGCGGCTTCGCCCGCGTGGTCCTTAGGGAACATACTCCCGGGATAAAAAGTAACCTATGTCCTTTCTCAGGCTCTAGACTATCTCCGTACCAAATTTCATTTAAATCGGTTAAGTAGTTTTGGCGTGAAAGCGCGACAGACAGAGTTACTTTCGCATTTATAATATTAGTAAGGAAGTAAGGATTTAAAATATCGTATTGTATACCACGGCCTGAAGTGCGATGTTTTACTACGGCATTCGGCACTTTAACACTTTAAAGAACCGAATGCAACATAAAAAATACAAAATGTAGTTATCATTGTGCTATTTGGATTTGCCAATAAACATTCCGCATTGTTTTCGTAATTAGGACGGAGAAAATGCTGCTCGAAATCGAGAGATATCTACACTAATATTATAAAGCAGAAAGATTTGTTTGTTTGAATTGAATAGGCTCCAAAACTACTGGACCGATTTGATTCTTTTAGCATTGAATAGCTACATTATCAGGGAGCAACATAGGCTATATATTATCCCCGTACTCTCACGGAACGGGAACTACGCGGGTGAAACCGCGTGATGTCACGAGAGATATGCGAAATAATTTGAAGTCGAAACAAATGAACAAGTCTCGATCTCATCCGCTTCCTTTGTTCCACACACGTACACGCGGCGTTTTAATATTAAACCATTTTATTTATAAATATAAATGAGAAAAGTTTTCGCTACGGCAATAATTAAGAATATTAATTCTTAATTATTGCCGTAGCGAAAACTTTTCTCAGCACGGAATCAAAGATTAATTGAAATAATTAAGTGTTCATGACAGGAACAGTGATTAATTAAAAGGAAATTGATAATTAAAATGTAAAAAATGTCGAAATAATTGTGAGACGCGCGTGTTATTCTGGATAAAACGTCAATAGCAGTGTTGCCACTCGAAATAAGCAAATTTTAAGTCGCGGATCAAGTTTTAATGAAATAATGGACTTGTCGCTGATCTGGCAAGCTGTCGCGAACACTTGTTCAAAACATCACGAAAATATTAGACTTACATTTTTGTTTTAGTGTTATTTTTTCGTTATTCCGCGGCCGACGATCTCGAAGTTTCTTTATTATCCGCTGTTCGTCTCAGTTCATAATCAAGGATATACCGAGATGTATAAGCCACCAGATTTAGCCCGAGACTTCTTTCGTGAAGTATTTTGTAGTCTCCCGTAGTTTCAACTAAATTAACTTTTCCTTTCTGATAAATATCTACTTGAAAAGTAACATTAATAAGTTTTTTAATAACAAACCGTGGCTCCAACAGAGTTCGTTATTATGACCGCACGAGATACATTATAAACAGTGCACGCTCGGTCGAAGTGTCCGGATTAGAAGCTTTCAAAAGATTAACTGGGGCAGACCTCCATCTGACCATTTCATTAAAACTTCCTCCGCCTAGCACCCTAATTACATGCAAAACAAAAATCATTCCGTGACTCAATTAAATGTACGTGTAGATCATGACTCGACCAAATGTTCGGATTAATTGTGACACTGACATACGTCCTACACGATCGCGACTAGCATATATGCGCTCCTATTTCCCGGATAACAACGATGTTCGTTTCGTAAAATTAATTTGGACGCACTGATTCGATTACCGCGGGGTCGATCAGTCGTAATTTCCTCTCGATTCATCCGAGTCGCTTCTCTAATTATGAATTTTATTTGTTTCAGATACTATAACGACGGGCAGCAGCGCTAACCTCACAAAATTAATAATTAATTAGTATAATATTAAATTTAAAATTATCGAATAAACGACGAAGCGCCTTCAATTTTCCAATTACGCATTAGCTAGCTTAATAAGAAGATACCTAGTGTAGGCCTAGAAGATATAGAAGCTAAAGTGGTTGTGAGGCGCGTGTTGTCGCGCGTGTCGGTCGACAGTGTCGCGGGGATCCATGTCAGTGTGTGGTGTCGCGCGCGTCGGGCGGCTGTCGGCGTGAGGAGGTCGCGCGCGTGCGCGTGGGCCGGCAAGATTGAGGTGGTGGCCGGGTGCGGGTGGGGCAGGCGCGCGCGCGTGCGTCCGCTGCACGCGCTGGGCCGCGCGGCCGGGGTGATGCTGGCGTCGCAGCGCTCGCAGTCCTGCAACGAAGAGGGCGCGTTCTTCGGGGCGCGCGCGCTGCGCCGGCCGCGCGGCAAAGGCAGCGGCAGTCCCACCTGCTAGGGGTACGCCATGTCGCTGCGCAGCCTGCACCGGCGGCTATCATCCGCTAATAACACGTGAGTTGCATTTCATTACTATATTTACGTTTTAATTTTACGGAGACATCATTATCATGGGATGGTAAAGCCATTTGACTATCATCAATTATTTGAATGCGCTGAAATATGGAGCTCTGTTTCGAGTTACCAATGGGATGTGCTGTGATTAAACAAGGAGCCGCGTTAGTGATGTTTCAGCCTTCTGAAACTGGAAGTCATACTACGGGCGCTTGATTGTCCGTAACGAATCGACAACCGTATACATGCGTGTGGCAGTCGATACAGCATTTACCTAACGAGAGCCAGCTTCCATTGACTTTCCTAATGGGCATGCACATAATTTCACTGATTGGGCACTCAGCCCAATAATTGGTATACCTATGGGTCGATTAGAAGCTAAGCCATTCATATTTATTCCGATCCGAAAGACGCTCGAACGTACTCTGCGGACAAGTCATCAAAATGTGGAACGGTCGACCATCGGGATGTGAATATTCAATTACCGAACCTAAATCCAGAGCGAACAGCCATAAATCAGATGGAACTGAGCGAAAATGAACCTTATGATGTTCCAACTAGATTGGTTATTGTACGTGATGGGGTCTAAATCGGTTATTACTTCTAGCGGGCACAATTAGGGGTGATAATCGTGGCATAATTTATGCAAATTTTGGGTGCATAGGCTATACGTAATGCGGGTTTTGTGGGCAAGAGGCCGCATTCATTGATCCAAACAAGACTTTATCTCATTCAAGCAGTGATAGTCTGACGAGGTTAGAACTTTAGAAGGTTGTGATTTTGAAAGTTTCTTGTCATCACTTGCTCTTACCCCAATTTAATTGGGGTCGGCCCCATATAAGATCTTCTTCATCTACACTCCTCTATTAGTCATCACCTCAAGCGGCACTCCCTTTCCATTTTTAATTTCCTTGCTCTTCCTCTCCTCTTATACATGAGTCATCCACGTTTTATACTCAAAACTCGTACTCAATATTTTTCTCATTCTTCCTCATCTTAACGCAGACGACAGAGCAGTGAGTTAGCCTCTGTTAGTCCGAAATCAAAAACGTTGTCCAAATAGTAAGAAATCCAAAAGAGACACGACATCGATTCGAATTCTCCCAAAGCTACATAAATCAAGTTGATGGACGTATGAAAGGCTCGTGACGTAGACAAGGTCATGGGGCACGATTGTACCGGCGTGCTATTGGGCGGCTGATGCTCATACATTGTATGGGGACGCGGCCAACTCACAGAGCAAGGAATCGTCGCGCTGGCAGATGGCACTACTAATAATATTGGTGTTGGCTTTTACAGCCATAGTTAACATACTAGACAGGGTCTTGGCTTAATAATAATAGCCGCGCGGTTCAATCTGCGAGAAAAGCAACGCTTACTGAAGTAGGTACGTAAATGAGGGCCCATCCAATACATACTGACGCGGTCACCCTTTCAGTTTTGATGGTGATGATGATAAGTTCAAAAGTCTGACAGCTGGTTGTTGCCATGGGGTATCGTGTAAGTACGTTACTGTGGAGGCCAGATATGTAGGTGGTCGTTGTCGCTCCATGCATAATGTATATGTATTCGGTTAGACTGGAAGCCAAACCCGATTAAGTCGGAAAAAGGCTAGGCAGATTCTGAAACGCTTGGTTCTTATGGAAAGTTTTAGGATTATTTAGGTAGATTTATATTATACTAGCTGACCCGCGCAACTTCGTCTGCGTCACAATTTTCATTACAGCTCCGCTCCTATTGGACTTAGCGTGATGATATATAGCCTATAACCTTCCTCAATAAATGGGCTATCTAACACTGAGAGATTTTTCAAATCGGACCAGTAGTTCCTGAGATTAGCGCGTTCAAGCAAACAAACAAACAAACTCTTCAGCTTTATATATTATTAGTATAGATATAGATATGCACAAGCTATTGTATCTACACTGGGTCCAACCCTCTTATGTGATCTCTCTCTATCAAGCAAAGGTTTGCTGAGAATAAACTCAACTTTGAGTTACAGGAGGGGCCTCTGTACATTAAAATGATTTAATAATAGGCTGGTTTCCACCATCGATAAATTGCAAATCTATTTAGTCAGTCGGTTAGAGTATTGAAAAATAATGGACACTTGTTTTTTGTTTTTGTAAATCAAAGATATTGACATAGATAAAACGCATCAGAACTCGGGAGAGGGGGCTGGTGACGTCACGTCGCTAGTAAAAATTGTACTATCGTAGTGACGTCACGCGAGTTTTTAACGTACTGTATCTTCGTCATTTTTTGTTTACGTGAAATAAGAAAAAATACGTTTCCAATATTTTTTGGAAATCTATTTGACGGACTAATTCGTATTTTTCGGTAAAATACCCCATTGCTTACCATATTTTCCTCTACAGCCTTATTACATTATGTTTACATGAAAGTTTTGACACTGTCGCTACTAGCAGTGGCCGCCGAGGCCTCTCCGTGTTCTGTGGTCCAGCTGTTAGCACGCACTATGGCCGCTCAATGGGCTGGACATTCGCAATAGTTTGCATTCATCATAGATGTAACGGAAGCTATTGTGTTGTGATTTGCCGGTTTCAATTAGAATGTGTATGTATGTTGTGTATGTTTCCTTGCCGTATTGATGTTAGAGAAATTGTTTTGAAATACTTAGAATACCTATATTGTTCACTATGCATAGTTACGTTCGTCTGTTAGTGTCACCGTTAGTCTTTAGTTTAATATGTCTTGCTGTACCTGTAAAGTAGGAACATGTGCTATAAATCCAGCTCGAGATACGTTTTCTTGGCGTACAGGTAGGAGTCGGACAGAGAAGGAAGTACCTGAATGTGGATATTATAAGGTTACCCTGTCCTGTTGTTCTAAAATTAAGACCTTTCTTTTACTGGTACTCTGTTTTTTTTTTTCTTAGATATGAGGCTATAACGGTACGCAGTCGCCACTACAGAACTTTTGATCAACATCGACTATCTGTTCTGCAAGCAAGGTCTCCCTGCTCAAATGAATTCGCTACTGCTCAGTGATTAGCGAAGTGTACCGAATCAACATTAGGTTTAATTCTACCTGTAAGACATTTAGAAAAAGTTTATCTGTTAAAACAATTTTTCGAAAATTATATTCGAAAACCTGCCTTTTCATTTAATTTACATATCAATAAACTTTACGCTGATGTTCCTTAAACGTATGTAGTTCGTACCCACATAAAGGTCGCAAATTTTCCCAAACCTCGGGTAAATCATTGTTCCCCTTTTTATGGGTTATCCAAAGAAAACATTGATTGGCTTTTACGTCGGGAAGCTACGGGTTTATGGGCGGTATGGCTGATTTATTTTATTATTTATGCTTTTTATTAAAAGTATTTCAAGTGGAAATGTAGATCAGAGATGTGCTTGGTTAACAGTTATGAAGTCAAATATATTTTCTTGCGTGCTTTTATAGTTTACAATTCTAGGTTTTGTTCTTTGTTGAAATATTGAGGTATTCATATCGGTGATTTCTCATCAAGTTCAACAGTATTAAACAATTATATATTGTAATCTTGTTCAGTTAAATATATTTCCAATACGTTCATTATCGTTTTCTGGGGATAATTTATAATACCGAATACATAAACGCTCTGATTTTATACAATGTTGGACGCTAAGTTATAATAATCACGTTTGCAACTTTTTGGTTTACTTTGGTAAACATTTGATAACATTCAAAGATAATGGAACAGGTTTAGCGATAAAGTAGCTTATCAACACATTTTCAGTAATTGGCATTTTTAGTTTGCTCCAGAAAACTTGTTTTGGTTAGTTTTAAAAGTATTGTAAGGCAATGTTATATTTTCATGGCAAAAAATAACAGCCGCAAAATTCGTTGTCGGATGAATACTAATCAGGGGGGCTACTCTCTAACGAAATCCGTAGTTTCGGGCTTAGTTGCGGGCGGGCATTTTCTACTTCGTATCATCTAACCACTGAGAACTAATGATAACACGATTTGACAGTTACTGTGAAATCGTGTTGTCATTCATTCTCAGTTCGCGTTCGGGACTAATCGTAAGTCTGTAGGTGATACGGAGTAGAATACGCCCGCCCGCAACTAAGCCCGAAACTACGGATTTCGTTAGAGAGTAGCCCCCCAGATACTACACGGGCCAGCGTAGCACACAAGTATTTGGCGTAGCTCGGAGCTCCGTAGAATTTCGTAGCAACGGTGTGTGACGTCTACGGCGTAGACACATGACAGATATACTGATGTAATTTTAGTCTTGTTGTTATCAAAAGACGGTCGAAAATTGCATAACACTTTATGTTTGCTTATACGTCTTTGGCCAACGTACAAGGGTCACACCACAAAGTGGATTTCAAACCACGGAGAATGTATTTCCGCCCTTTACCAACATAGTCATGGCATGTGTAGCCAGTAGCTGCAAGAGTAGGTACTATTGTTTAACCCACTTAGCTTTAATTAAAACCCCTGATCATTGTTCCCCTTTTATTTTAACGTTGTGTACAATTTTCAATGAAAGTTAAGTACTTTTGATAAAACAGAACAACACTGCACACCACTGAATAACAATAAAAACACTGAATTTGTTGCGAATATCGAAGCTGGAGTTAATATAGGACTTTATTTTTTATGTTAACACGAGTTTAATATAGTGTCTGTGTATGAACGAGATTTAGTGACACAAGCGGAATTGTTGGAGGTGAAATATTGTGGACACAGAGGCTGAATGCCGGCAATATATATTGTAAAACAAATATTCTGGACAATAGAGGAAAAATAGGGACATTTATTTTGGATGAATCGCGCCTAACTACTGCAATGGACGTGAGAGGAATCTGAGGCCGAAGTTAGGCCTTCCCTTTTCTCTGACACCGTTTAATTTATATGGCGAAGCTGAGAGATTCAACAATATATGTGAAACAACAGAGGAGTCTTTTCTCCGATACTAGGGATGGCGATTCTTTCCGAAAATTTTCGATTTTTAAATCGATTCGAATCGTAAGCTGATGTATCGATTCACAAAAAAGTCGAGGTCTAAAAAGTTCAGGGATAATGTAAATATAAATCCATTTTATGAAAAACAAGAAAGATACCATAACAAATGATCTCTTATCTGTATATTTTTTTATTAGTTAAGGGATAATGTAAATATAAATCCATTTTATGAAAAACAAGAAAAATACCATAACAAATGATCTCTTATCAGTATATTTTTTTTAGTTCAGGGATAATGTAAATATAAATCCATTTTATGAAAAACAAGAAAGATACCATAATAAATGATCTCTTATCAGTATATTTTTTTTAGTTTAGGGATAATGTTAATACAAATCCATTTTATGAAAAACAAGAAAGATACCATAAAAATGATCTCTTATCATTAAAATAATTTGGTTTTTAGTTCAGAAAATCGAATGGCGAATTACAAGGGTGAAATATCGATTCAAAGGATTGATTCAGTACTGAAAAATCGATTCTTTAATTAATCGATCTCAGGTCGCCATCCCTATCCGACACAGCGTTGGCGTTCTCTGATTAGCTAAGTAAATAGCATTGTAGGAACTTTCACACCGTTATTTTTTTCCTGCGAAACTTTTCACTACATCAGCGTGAATGTAAAAGTGAGTTAATGTGAAATAAGCAGTATTCGCTCTCTTGCCCTATACAACCCCCCCCCCATCCGATCTCGCAGTAGCCGTGCTTTTTTCCGGGAGGAAAGGACTCAGATAGTATAATTTTCCATCTTTGAAGGCTGTTCTTTTTTAATCCAGAGAGTGTGCTACTAATTCATACAAATATTAAATGTGAAAGTAACTATGCATGTCAGTCTGGATATCGGTCTGTATGTCTGTCTGTTTGTTTGTTAACTCTTCACGTTTTAACCACTGACCGGATTTGGATGAAACTTGGCACAAGTAATCCAATTCTACCACCATGCCCAGAATTACGATACAGGTACGTTCAAAAGTACATTCTCTTGGGATCGCGTAGATATTTCACGTACAAAATTTAGGAAAAAAAATCTGAAATTCACAACCAATGAAAATCTAGTTTCACAAATGCTTTAAGTACGAGCATGACAACACTTAATAATATTATGCCGCAGCATATTTTTAGCGTTACAAATATAGCCTACTCTCGAATGACAGTAAAATTCAGCAGTTTTCATGACGATGCATACTTTATGACGTCGCCAAATAATACACGAACGACACGTGGTCGCGGCTGAAACCTTCATGCAAATTAAAACAAAATTGGACGTTTATATGAATGTTGAAGGATTTTTTTTTATTAATATTAGATTTGTGAAAAGTATTATGAGGTTTATGTGAGTATTTTCATAATAGGCCTTTTTAGCCCCGCTGTTGTTTTGGTTAAAAATACTGGTATTCAGCTGAATCTGGTTTGACTGGAACCCGACCCCAATATAGTTGGGAAAAGGTTAGGCAGATGATGATAAATGGAAGACCCAGTATGTGGAACAAAGTTATCCAGCATGCGTTAACGGCTGTGATGATGAAAGTTAACAGGCAGTTATTTTAAGCACCCTTTTTTTTAAGCACGGGAAATCATCAAATGACTCCTCCCGCTGTAGGCGGAACAGAAGGGAGAGTCAGACTTTTACTGACTAAAACCCATCTGAGTTTCTCTTATGCCTCTTGCGTACCAGGGCCGCGGTGACTCTTTTGAACAATTATTTTCTATTCAGAAATTGGGGAAATTAAAACAGAATGAGATTTAGACAAAAAGACAGACAACATTTCAAGTTCAGTTCAGCTTTAAAACCGAACTGAACAAAAAACAGGAAACAAGCCTTTCAAAGAGTACCTATTATGATGTTAATGAAAGTGAACAATCCCATTTTGAAATACAAGATTAAAACTAGCGCGTTAGAAGTGGAAAAATAAAATGGGAAATGGGCTAGCGTAGAAATACTCCTGGGCTCGGGCAACGTAAAAATAAGTTATGAGAATTTGTGCACGAGAACGAAAACAACTTTTTCGTAAAAAGGATTTGTTGAGAACAGCGAATAAAAATGACAACACGCTACTCACAGGAAGAAATTATTTCAGGGAACTTTTTAAAGATGAATAAGTTTGACGTAGGGATGCTAAGGGCGAAATTGTAATGTTTTTTCTGCTATTGTAAGGTTTCTATCGACATCTCACCGTGTAAACTTAGGAAATAATGAATTGAGCATGACGTGAGCTGTCATTCCATCTTATGTGACAGCAGAGCATGACGTGAGTTGTCATTCCATCTTATTTGACAGCCGAGCATGACGTGAGCTGTCATTACATCTTATTTGACAGCTCAGCCGGTCGATTCTGTAAAAATGTCAAAGTGAAGGCTTGGGTGAAGTGATCACGAAGTGAGCTGTCATTACATCTGGATTGAAAGCTCACTTCGTGATCACTTAACCTAAGACTTTACTTCAACATGTTTACAGAATCGACCGGCAGTTCATGTACGCTTCCCTTAAGGCTGGGTTATCCGGGCCTGTTGGCAATGAAAATGCTACCTCCGCCCGCGACCCCTCATGTTTAATACGACGATGTTATACGATGTCCTACCGATGACCGCCGACTTCTTCGCAAAATAAATACGTCACAGTGCAAAATATTTGCAGTTGATCTACTGAATTGTTTTTCTTTTAGACATGATTTCATCTATTTTACATTTATCGTTACGTTTTACATTTTATGGCAGTAACTCATGAACGACAAGGCGGTGGACTTAGTTTTATAATATATAGTGATCTAGTGTTAGTGATAGTGATGTAGTTTGGATTATGATTTCACAAATGAAACTGAAACAATTTTACAAACATGTTTTTTAATAACATAATATAGCTATGTGAGAAAAAGTAAGTTAACACAGTAATAACAGAAAAAAAAACCGAACGTTTTCCATAAAATCTCGAAATCAAAGCATTTATTACAACAACACCATTTACAGGAACTATTGAATTTCCCGGGAGTCAGTTCCAAAGCGTAGATCCCTATAGTGACACTATTGTTTCTGCTTCTACATGTGAAAACAATATAAAAAAACACCGGCCATGTGCGAGTCGAACTCGCCCACCGAGGGTTCCGTACAAATTTGTAGCTAAAAATTACTTTAAATAAAGACTATATTTTTTTACGGTTTAATTTCAAATGTATAATTTTCAGAATTTTCCCTATACTTGTACTATAAGACGGTAATACTTGCCAAATTTCATAGTTCTAGGTCAACGGGAAAACAATAAAAAACTTTTTACAACATCCAAATTCAAAAAACGAACACTACAAAGTAAAAAATTACTTTAATTTCGGAAATCCGTGTCAAAATACGAAGAAACCACCAAAAACACGGACTTCCGAAATTAAAGTTATTTTTTAGTTTGTAGTGTTTTTTTTTATTTGGAAGTCGGTTCTATTTTTTTTTTTTCATTTCTATTATTAAAGTAATTGCCCATGCAATCGATGCATCTTTGCCAAGGCAGTGGCAGATTATTGATGCAATAAATTCTTCAAAAGGCATTTTGTACTGCTTCTCGGATATTGGATTTTATCCCGCCAAGAGTTATTCAAATTCTAGTAAAAGTAGAACTCTGTTGGCGCAGGGTCTGGTGAGTACGGCGGATGACGGAGAGCTTTCAACCCCAGCTCTTGTAACTTGGAGACCGTCTGCTGTGCAGTATGACCTCGCGCGTTGTCGTACAGGAGCACTGGAGACGAGCGATTGAACAAAGCTGGTTGGAGACGTGCAAGTTTCTCCATCATTGTGTTCAGTTCTTCACAGTACACATCTGCAGTAATGCTCATCCCCTTTGGTAAAAAGCTATAGGTTTCGAGCTAAATTAGCTAAATGGTTCTACTGTTACGCTTACACTGTAACCATACTCTATTGTTTTTTAGGCTAATAGAGTCGTGCTGCTACAGTTATAATATAAATTTATCGATTAAAATATTCTAAAACATTGAATTGTCTCCATTGTGGCACATTTCTTTGATACCTATGTCACGAAAATTTTTAGTTGAAAATGGTTGCAAACCAACTTTATAAATGATCATCATATCAGCCCAAAGACATCCACTACTGGACATAGCTCTACCCTAAGTGTCCTCATCGACCGTCTGTTCTGTTCACACCACTTCAGTTTGGCGATCCTTCAAGCAATGTCGTTAACCTTGGTTCTTCTGCGAATATCATCATTCCCGATTCGATCAATACCCTTTCCATTGCCCTTTGGGCGACTTTAAGCCATTTGATGAGGCCCCAGAGACCAACTGAACGATAAACTTAGTCCCACACTTACATCTAAACAACGACAAGCGACGTCATAAGGTACATCTTCAAATAGCTCCACAGCACAGAATAGTTTGTGCAGAAGCGCGACTTCGAACAGTGAACGAAACCTTAGGCACAAATACGTAGATATGGTTCACGTACACAGCGAGTGTTAACGCGCTCGTGACTGTCATTTTTGCTTGAGATTGCCGAACGTTTGCGTATATGTGTGGGTGCGTCTGGTTTTGCTTAATGTATGAAGCTGACTCTACAGAGTACAGAATCACAACGCCTCCGGTCGGCAGCGACTATCGTTATTGCGACTTTCGTCATGGCAATATGAGGAATTAAATTAAGGACGTCTATAAATGTAGATGGGCTACATTTATAGACATCCTTAATTTCAACTATTGTGATTCTTGACGTTTTTAGGGTTCCGTACAACATTAGGAAAAAACGGAACATTTATAGGATCACTTTGTTTTCCCTCCGTCCGTCTGTCTGTCTGTCAAGATCCTTTATCTAGGGAACTCGTGGAGGTACCGAGTTGAAAATATACGCAGATCTAAAGTCCCTTGAAGCTGTGAAAAAAAAATTCCAAGTTAACGAAAAAAAAAGATACGGCCGTTTATGCCGCAAAACACGTATATTTCGACACTATAAGGAAATCAAAATGTATAGGGTATTTTCCGTTGACCTAGAACTATGAGATAGATAATTGATATTTGGCAAGTAATACCGTCATATACTACAAGCATAGGGAAAAACCAGAAAACTATACATTTGTAATTGTATTTGTTAAAAAACATAATAAATATAGTCTTTATTTAACGTTATATGTATCTACAAATTTGTACGGCACCCTCGATGGACGAGTCCGACTCTTGTCCGGTTTTTTTATTAATGCCAAGCCTTACATGGTTCTAGTTCTTACGAATAGTATGACATATAGGCTTCGTTCGTGGTATTTACGTGTAGTGTTGACCTTCTGTTCCTTTCTATTCTGTGACAGTTCTTCAAATAGCCCCAAAGAGAACTTGAACTGGAATAGAGAGATGTTTGCTGACGTCATGGCCCTGACGTCAACCGACCTTGGCTCGGACCCAAAAGGTTCGACTTTGAATATCTCGTATTACAATATGGATTGTAATCGCTGGAGGGGTGGAAAAGGAAGTGAGGTGGTCGGTCATGCATGTTCTTTGCAAAGAAGCGTTAGCCTGTGTGATGTGAATATGTGATGGTATTAAGCCCTAAATGGTGTTCAGTTACTTTTAAGGGAATGTAAGGTGAACACCCTTTTAGATATTCCTCGGAAGGATTCTTATTCTGGTTTACTTGAGATTCAGGTGCTGTTCCGAAAAAAAAAAAAACTCACTCGCAGATGAGACTATGTCAGATTTTATTAAGTATAGTTTAGCTCAAACGAATTTGTAGAACCAGAATAAGAACTAGAGCGTTCGTTTCTTGATACTTTCATATTTCAGTATGGAAAAACTGGGGAAAACTTTACTTAACGAAAAATTAGACCACGTTTAAAATGAACTCCTGAAGTTTGGTCCAAAATAAACATACTTACGTTTAGATTTCATTTAACTTAAACTTGCGCGTCAAGAATTAACTTTCATCAGCATATAGTTAAATACTCTTCGGGGTTGGGCATTTAACTTGGTATATAATGCTGATTCATACTAATCAATTAAAAATCAAATGTTACATATTTGGAACACAAAACTTCATATCTATTTATTTATTTATTTGTGATGGGTTTGCTCTTGACTCTAGTCTAGGTCAGAGATGACAGAGACAAAGTCTACGATGGAGCGAGCTTACCCAGAAGGAGCCAGTTCACTCTAACTTTGAAGAGATTAGGGTTGTAAGCGTTTGGAAATACAGGCGCAGGCAAAGAGTTCCACTCCTTTGCTGTGCGCATTACAAAAGACGTTCGGAAACGCTTAGTGCGAATTGGTGGAATAGTAACAAGGTAGGGATGGTAAGTTGTAGTGCGTCTGGATGTCCGATGGTAGAAGGGGGCCGGTGGGATGAGGTCGTGGAGTTCTTGGGCACACTCACCGAAGTACAATCTGTAGAAGACCGACAAGCAGGCAACCTTTCGGCGATGAGCCAAGCTATGTAGCTTGGCATCCACCAATTTTACGTCACCGATGAGCCTCTTAGCTCTGCGTTCCACCGAGTCAAGCGCGGCAAGCTAATACTTAGCTGAGCCACCCCAAAGGTGGCTACAATACTCCATGCAAGATCGGACTTGCGCTTTATATAGGGTTAAAAGCTGTCCAGGCCTGAAGTATCGCTTCACCCTATTCTACCTTAAAAACAAAATGACCGCCAATCCAGCACATAAGCCAAATAATTTATGTACCTACACGGATCTAATTAGGAGTTGTACATGCCCAGAGGACGAAACAAAAACTTTCCGAACATATACACTAGTATTATTGTATTCGCAGAAAATTATTAATTAGGACATCGAACCTTGCTTACTTAACCAGAAAGTTTCATTTGACAAATATTTAAGAAAGAAATAGTGATGATTCCTGAGTTAAAAATATGATTCTATTTAGTTCGTTAGCTAGATTATAGAAAAATATTTAAACGCAAAAAATATAACCGACTTCCAAACAAAACACTACAAAGAATAAAATAACCTTATAGGCGTATTATCAGGATTGGATATTTTAAAGTAAAAAGTAGGTAGTTTACTTATTAATCAATTTTATTCGATTAAATCACTTAATTTATAATAACTGTGACCTCAATTAATTATCATATCATAATTATTAACTAAAAGGTTTTAACACGATATTAGCAAATCTAGGCGTGTATCGGACCAAGGTCTAGAATAGAATGCCCCGATCGCTCCGCGCGGTCTCCTTTTACGTCCGAGCACAAACAAGTCGAGTAGTGGGGGAGGTGGGGATGGCGACATCGCCTGATCGGTCCGGTGCACGTGCCGCGTACAACCGTACGATGACGTAGCGCCGTCACGGCCATTCTGACGTGCGTACGTCCTCGGACGCGCACTTTAGAAGCACTTAGGTATCTTTAATGAGAACCACTATTTTACTGTTCGTTCATCCTGACATTAAAATCTTATCTCATGGTCTGGTCCGGTCCTACGACCCTTCAGAGTAATAATCTTCTGGTCCGGTCCTAAGACCCTTCAGAGTAACATCCTCTGGTCCGGTCCTAAGACCCTTCAGAGTAATATCTTCTGGTCCGGTCCTATGACCCTTCAGAATTATACTACTGGTCCAGTCTGATGACCCTTCAGAGTAATATCTTCTGGTCCGGTCCTATGACCCTTCAGAACTATACTACTGGTCCAGTCTGATGACCCTTCAGAGTTATAATTTTCTGGTCCGGTCTAAAGACCCTTCAGATTTGTAACTACTGGTCCGGTTCTAACGACCCTTCAGTGTTAAAATCTCCCGGTCCGGTTTAACTAGCCCTTCAGGATTATTACTGCTTGGTCCGGCCATGGAAGACTCTTCAAGCTCTTTTAATTCTTTTTTCGTTCCTTGTTTTTCTTTCTTTTTTCTTTCCTTTTAAACGCTGCGCCGCACTAGGAATCTATCCTGTTTTGTGGGTGAGTTCACAAACATACAAACTCACTCGCACAGACCAGACCCGGAACAACTATCTGTAGGCCATACAAATATTTGTTCCGTGCGGAAATCGAACCTACGTCACGCAGCGCAGCAGCCAAGCGCCCAAGTACTGCGCCAACCGTGACGTATCTTTTAATTTAAACTGTTCCTAGATTTGCTAGGCCGGACTAAACTGGTCCCTGTAGCTAATATAATAATAAATTAACTCGTGATTTGTCCTTGTTCTATTGAATCAATTTTCTCTATGAATTTAAAGCACTTTTCACAACGTTAATTGGTTTAGGATCCAAAAACCCTTCCAATGATGTACCTACATGATCTATTGAGTTAACTACTGCTACTGGCTTTTTAAGTACGAGAGTCGGCATTTTTTTTTAAAGTGTGAGCCCTAAAATAGTACCACTTAAAACTTTATTTTTATGGGAAGTTTCATGAACAAGTTCTTCATTATTATTCGCCGTCACGTCATCACTGATATTTTCTGCATCGTTCATATGAGCACTCACGAATTACTTTACGTTAATCTACAATCATCAAAATCATCGCTGCGCTGTGCGGTTCGAATCAATCAATGTTATTATAATCTCACCCGTATTAAATTGCACAAAATGGAAAATCTATTTAGAACTTGTAATAGCTCAGAATTCTCTGTACCTTTAAAGCTTTTATCAACGTCATTAAAATCAAATTGCTATTCATGATAGTTTTGATACTATCAAATTTACTAACTGATGTTATGTATGGCAAACTGCCTCCGTACGTTAATACGAAAGCCTAGATCCAAATTTTCACTAAAAAAAATGTCTAAGTTGAAACATGACCTTGTGGTACTTGCTATGCGATAACTAAACCTAAAGCTCACACTGAATAAAATTTTGACACTATTACCGCCAATGGGAAACTCTTTTAAGTACTCGCTTTGTGCTAACTATGTCAAAATTACCTAGCACTATCAATGCAACCACCGAATTGGTATCAACCCCTTTAAAGCTTCGTTTGCTATTCAAATAAAACTTGAGCGACTCACCAAGTATTCCAGTCGGCCTAGAACGCTCTTAACCCCACAGATGTTGACATGATACTTGGCTATTGCAGTTTGCCAACTGTTTGCCAACCTTCGGTCTGTCACGCTCAGAACCGCTCAGAAGTTGCAGCTGCTCAGCAGTTGTTGCAACTGCTCAGCAGTTATGGCAGCATGCCAACCGCTAGCCTCCTGCTGGCTTTATACACCATGATACGATGTCTGAAACCGAAAAATGCTACGACAGTACAAGTCCAATAAAAGCTGTGGTGGGCCAAAAGGTTTCAGGTAAGTGTAGTAGTCACAGTATCAAAGTAAATAAAAATCTAAATTTTATCGGACCATTGGCACAAGAAAGCGGCCTATGCCTATGAATGGTGATATAAAATCAAAATATTCAAAATAAAGTGTTAGGTAACTAAATCGCTCTTATGTCCAAAAAAATAAAAGCTCTCTGGTATTTCACTTCATGACTCGATCAGCGATAGCAGAATAATATCGCTTCATCAGCATTATTTGACCAATGACCAAGGCTTTGTGCCCATTTCAAGCGAACTCCTGTGCAACCGCCACTTCCAGGTATGTGCTTCCAATTCACCAAGAGTAGATAGCGACAGCAAAAGAATGGTCTCCCTTAGGGCAGTGTGTTGGCGCCGACGCTTTTTTTAACATCTACGCGAACGAACCGCCTTCCACCTAACACACGGAGCGGTGTTAGCAGCGACTTTTATGGACGTGGAGCATAAACGTACAATGGCACTCAGTGTACTGAGAGATTAGTGTGACCGCAACGCTCTACGGCCGAACCCATCTAAGAGACAGTCGTGCGCCTTCCATCTCTGTTATAGGCCCGAAAATCGAATGCTTAACATCACATGGCGTAGAGCCAAGGTCCAACACTGCTCGAATCCAAAATATCTCGGTGTGACGTTAGATATGGCCTAAGCGTAAAAGTCAAACTGTTACAATACTTAGCTCCATCGAACCCGGAATAACTTGCTCCGTCACCTAATTTCCATCAATTGGGGAGCGGCACCCGATGTTCTCCGTACAACCGACATGTCCCTATTTTTTCTGCTGGCGTGTTTGCTTGCACAGTGTGGCACCGACCTGCTCTTTCTCGTAAAGTAGACATTGCCCTAAACGAAACGTGTCAGATAATATCAGGCTGATTAAAATAGACTCCACAAAACAAACTATCCGCTTGCAGGCATCGCACCTCCTGCTGTTCGAAGGATCTGAAAACCGATTCCCGACATCCCTGTATGGCCACATGCCAACTTCGGGAAGACTAAAAAGTCGTAAGAGCTTCCTTATTTCTACACAGGCGATCCTGGATATGCCATCTAAAGGGAGAAGCAGACTGTGGGAAGAGAAGTATCCACCACCTCACGACTTCATAAAACCCAAAGAGCAATTGCCCCTGGTCGTGAATCGCAATGGCCTTTGGAAAGCGTTAAATCGCGCGCCAGCGCAATTTGCGCACCCAGGTAGGCCGCTGCAAACACAACTTGGCGATATGAGGATGTAATGATCTGTTGTATACCCAACGTGAGTGCAGTGCCCGTTTTCAGAGCACGAGCCATATGTTACAGTGCCCCAAGTGCCCATTCTCCTGTAATTTGGAGTATCTAATGAATGCCACTGTTGCTGCAATTAACGTAACTACCTACTGGTCCAAAACAATAAAAAAGTTAATGATTGAATCGAAAAGAAGAAGTATTATTGAAAATGCTATCGCTTAATCAGCAACACTTATGCTATTAATAATAGCTTCACTTTAAGATAAAGCGACAGGCCAATTATCAAACATCGATAATTGCCATCCATAAAGGCGTTGCCTTTTGTAAGTCAGTCTCCACAAAAAGCAGCTCTACAGCACTTAAAAAGTTTAAACGACTCACCAGATTGGCGTAGAAATCTCCTCTCCTTGACCTGACCAGCTGTTGTGAAGTTGCTTGCCTCCGGACGGAACTGGTTTAGTTCAGGTTGATGAGGGTAGCCGCATAAAACTCGTCGAAAAGGAATTCGGCGCAAAGCTCTTCAGCGCCATATGGTAAAACAATAAACTGCTCTGCACATCACTGCATCCTCGACAAAACATACCACCACGGTGACACACTATGATCGTGTGTCGAACTTCGGCCTATCGGATTTAACTTCACGACACTTCACGGCACACATCAAGTTTTTTAGCGTCTGGATAAACGCATGCGTTTTAAAAACAAACCGCAATTTTCACTATCACTGTCATTACATTTGAAAACGTAACCGCCACATATTTCACTAGCATTGTCACGAATCTCCATGTGGGCCTTTTGAGTTACGTCCCAATTCTGATATAGGCGTATTATCAGGATTGGATATTTTAAAGTAAAAAGTAGGTAGTTTACTTATTAATCAATTTTATTCGATTAAATCACTTAATTTATAATAACTGTGACCTCAATTAATTATCATATCATAATTATTAACTAAAAGGTTTTAACACGATATTAGCAAATCTAGGCGTGTATCGGACCAAGGTCTAGAATAGAATGCCCCGATCGCTCCGCGCGGTCTCCTTTTACGTCCGAGCACAAACAAGTCGAGTAGTGGGGGAGGTGGGGATGGCGACATCGCCTGATCGGTCCGGTGCACGTGCCGCGTACAACCGTACGATGACGTAGCGCCGTCAACCTTAATTTCGGAAGTCGGTGTTTTTGGTTTTGTTTCTTTGTTTTTCAAAACCGACTTCCGAAATTAAGGTTATTGTATTCTTTGTAGTGTTTTGTTTGGAAGTAGGTTATATTTTTTTGTAAAAAGTTTTTTATTTTTTCACGTAAACAAAAAATTAAGACGATACTGTATCGTCTTAATTTTTTGTATTTGTCTTTAATTTTGTGTTGTTTTTGTTTGCGTCAACTCAGAAATTGAAATAAGCAAAAATGCTCATAAAATAAAAGCTCCTGAACCAAACTGAATCAAATTTTTACGAGACCAAACGACAAGTATACTGCATCGAACTAAAAAAGAATCACAGAAATCGGATCAGAAACCTCGGAGTAATCGGTGTACATACATAAAAAAATACCCACCGAATTGAGAACCTCCTCCTTTTTTGGAAGTCGGTTAAAAAAGAAAAAATACGTGTCCAATATTTTATGGAATTCTTTCTTACGGATTACTTTGATTTTTTTTGTCATATACCCTATTGTGTGCTTAGTGTTAAGAGCAGTGTGGTTAGTTGACTTACAAAATCAAATATATTTTTATGTTGCTTGCAGGAATTCAGACGGGTTTTTTTTTGTTACCAACACAATGCCTTTGCTGTATTGCTGATAACCATTTATTTTTAACGTCAGGACCCCAATTCTCGTTCAAATTCAATTCGCAATATTTTATCTTCATATCTGCGACACTGCTGACTAGTTTTTGATATTATTTATGTAAAAACTAGTCAAAATGGAAAGGTTTCTGTCAGTTTGCGCTTGCGATGCGAATGCGTACGCTCCTTAAACATACGAAAATTTCCCTCCGTTATATATAAGAAATAAAGTTTACTTAATATTACCAGCTTTTTACTGCAGAAAAACTGTCAATTCAAAGTTATTCCTCAGCAAAAGTTATCAGGCGTCGTTGTAAAAATCAGCCCTTACAGTCTGTCCAAAAAGTAGTCTGGTGCAAAAAGTTCATGGCTACTTCTAAAATGGTAGTTTCGAAATTATAACAGTGGATTCAGATAATACCTAATGATATTAGTGAAAGTTAAAGCTGTATAATTGAGTTTACATAACTTCCTCTATTTCGAAGTTTCGCCAGCACCTCTGAACGAAATGCGCAAATCACTTGAGAACTTATTCGACACCTTTTAAGTGGAATTTAATTATGATTCATTTTAATATCTATTTGTAGGATCAGTAAGCTGAATTAGAATTATCCACAATTTATTTTAATTGACCGAATATAGTTTTACAAGGTATTGGGTAAGGTAAATTTAAAAACCCTTTACATTCTACTTACATATGGATGTACCAGTATCCTTCTGGCAATGGCACTGTCAGGAAAACATTTCAATAAACAAAAACTCACAAAAACAAATAATAAAAGCGTACATGTGTGTAATGATCCCCCATAAGCACACAATATTTGCCAAAACGACGCGGATTTAAAAAGTAACTGCCGAACGCGTCGTTTTCGATTTGCTTCCCACAGTAAAAAGTTAATGAAAATCGTTACATCACACGTAAAAACATGCTCCTCCAGGAGTAATCTACCAACAAAATTATATAAAGGTGTATGGTAGAGGGTTCGCCAAGAAGAAAACACCGATAGAGACACGAATATAGGAATCTTCATGTCAGAGCAAGACAGGTAGTGTTATTTGGCAAGCAAGGTTAAGAGGACATCTTAAGGTAAGCGCTCGATTTTGGTACCCTGAGGTTATTTCATAATACATGCGTATTACAGGATTCAGATCGATCCCAAGGCTGAAATTAGGACAGATAGGCTACGAAGACATTTAAAGATACAAAAGTAATTTAGCGAATTAAAGGTCAAAACGAAATAGATGAGCTCCGTAGGCAATTTAAAGGCAAAACAGATATTTTGTTGTTTAAAAGCCAAAGTTCAAAATACGAATTTTAGCACGAGTAATTTTTGCCTGTATTTGTACTGGTACAAAGCGAAAGCCTATAAGATGGAAGAAAGTTCGCTAATCCTCACACCACCAGGTTTCCTCAAGATGTTCTACTTTTTTACAGTACCTACCTGTTTATGGTTTGACTTATTTTAAAGGTACCAACTTTCACTACGGGACCAGCACTCAAATCGTGACAAAAAAAATCAACTGTCACATAAATTTCTGTGCGCATAACTAGGCAAAATTTACTGAACAGCTGATTATTTTTTCACGATTTCGGGATTGGTCCCACAGTAAACGTTGTTCATAATTATGAGTACAATGACCCCTTAAGAGGTATTGCGTTTTCTGTTGTTACACGTTGTATATTCGACATAATTTCAATCCATCGCAATCTAGTCAAGTATCAACTTTAACTTTGTGGATTTTTTGTTGATATCTCAGTTATCATCTGTGTTTCAGAGGTCCTAAAAAGTAGTCACGCGTGACATACATAGAGATTGTTCCAAAATTTAATTTTTTTTTATCCTCTTCAGAGGAGTTTGGAAATTTTATAATTATCTCGTATTCTGAATTCAAAAAGTAAATCCAATGCCTGGCTGCCAGGATGAACAAAATCTAAAACAATTTGCTTATAGAACGTGTTAAAATTGCATTAATAAATAGTTCTACAAAGAAAGCACGTTTGTATTACAAAAAGCTTATTACCAACCGGGCAGCAAAAATCTATTGAATTCGATTCCAACGTAATCGGAGGACAAAAACAACAGCAGGCCGTCGTCTTCAAGAATTTCCTTTAATATTCAGTTACGAGTTTTGGGGATCCCTTCAGAAATTAGATAAACGCTGAAGTTTACAACACTTTTAATTATTCATTTATGAGTATTTGTGACTGTTAATGTTTTAATAAAGGTATTAAGAGTTCTCTTGTGTATATTTATTATTAGTCTGGTGTCTGAAATTCGAGGTGTTTTAAGCAATTTTAGCCTCAGATACGTTATGATTCGTATGTATTTACGGAACTCTCGTTTAATATTTGGTGGGGTTTGTGAATGAATTGAACGGCAGCGGCGGGCCGCATATAGCTTCTAAATATTCATGGGTCCGGCGAATGAAAACCATAAATTTATGAAAGTGCAGGCAGGTTGCGGAGACCGCGGTCGCTCGCAAAAGTTAACGAGCTCCACTTACACACACGACGGTTAAAAAAAACATTAAACGATATCAGAAATGGAATTTGCAAAGAGCTTTAATTTATCAATAAAGTATTGGAATGTATAAAATAATATTTTATGGAACTGTGAATGTCGAGTACATTCACAGTTTTTCGCAGAAAGGATGAATTAATGTGTACCGTATTAAGTTATACATTCGTTGTTCACAGCGTTCATTCGCAGCTGATGCAATGGATGTTTTTCATATTGGACTCGGTGTTATCGTTTTTATTCCAAAATGCAATGGTCAAAAATGATTTGTCATATCGAACCGCGAATTATATTAATATAGAACATTGACTTGTCATCGCTTTATAGTTCTATTCAATCTGTTATAAATCTTAATAAAAACAAACCGACAAGTGTAATTTGGACTCTCACACGAAAGGTTCCGTACCATTAACCGAAAACAAAACACGTTTCTTGTATGGGAGCCCCCTTTAATTTTTAATTTAATTAAATTTTTATTATTGGTAGATAGCTACCAATAATAAAAATTAAATTAAATTAATTCGAAATTTTCACAGAGTATGTATAGACATACTCTGTGAAAATTTCGACTGTCTACCTATTACGGTTCTGGAGATTCCCGCTAACAGACAGATGGAGGTACGGACGGACGGACAGCGGAGGCTTAGCGATAGGGTTCCGTTGGTTACCCTTCGGGTACGGAACCTTGAAAACATTTTTGAGAGATGACTGATGAGAGAATTAAACCTAGCACTCCACAAAGTCAAAATATTTGGGATTACGACAAGACATTTTAGTATCGTATGTCAATTCATTAATTTTTCACCTTTACAGACTTTATCGCTGACAGATTGTCACTTTGTTTAAAAGGCTCTTGTCTCTGAACTGATATCAAATTTCCATATCATCGTTTTTAATGATGATCATTACCAAAACATATACAATTAACCAAATGAGAACACACAATTTGAAAGATAAAACGCAGAACAAACAAAACTTACTTAACCATGGAACAGTGGCAATGTAAACATGGTAGGGTACAACGAACGAATTACGCAATGTATGTGTACACGTCGTTTCGACCGCCTACAGCCATCATACCGTGTTTGCAGTGGTAACTAGATGGTAAACGAAATGACAATCGGATCGATTGGCTGCAAAGCAAATTATTGTTGACAATGGGGTTTAACTTTGTCATTCACAAGGAGACAAGTTATGGAGTAACCTGTTTATTTACATGTTTCCATGATGATTGCCATATTTTTGGTTGTATTCATTATAATTCTGTTTACTTAATTTCTTTGTTGAAACTAGAAATGACAGTCCCATAGACTGAGAAAATTCTCTTTTGTGTTTATGTGAACTTCAAATTGCACTTTTGCTTTGTCAAAGATTCTTTGAATTATCGAATTATGTAAAGTCTTATTGCTATTTAAATGAAAAGGTATTTTCTTAGATGTTTTCTGACACGTAATTTGGATTGTTAGATATCGTGTTTATGGTAGAAACTGGATGGAAAACAAAGTGACAGTCGGATCGATTAGCTGCAAAAGCAAATAATTATTGTTGAACTTGTGACAGCGGGCTTTAACTTGGTTATTTACAGAGATAAGTTATGAAGTGAACTGTTTACGTGTATGATTGTCATGTGTTTGATAGGTAATCATTTAATTTCTGTTCACTCCATTATTTTTGTGTGGGTGGAGAGACTTTGTATGTAGGTAACAAAGTTTCTTCGTCCGCGTTTCTTCTTAAGACGTTAAGAGGTAACAGACAGACAGAGCTACTTTCCTATTTATAATATTAAGCATGGATTGGAAACCCTCATTTGTAGATGTGACTGTATGTTTCAACTTTTATATAGGTAATCAAAACCATCATTCAATTTGCCTAACATTTTCCCGACTACCGTTTACAACAGGGATGGCGAACCTATGGCATGCGTGCCAGTAACGGCACGCAGCAAAATATTTTGGGCACGCCTATACAAGAATACTAGCATCGTGATGAAAGTTAAAGTTCAGTTTGTTTCTGTTGTTGCTAGTACAACAAACTTCTTTTATAATGCGGATAACATTATAATTGCTTTATGAATTTATAGTTACAAAAAAAGAATTATTTAATAGCATCTTATGCTACTACTTTTTGTCTATTGAATCACCAAGTCAAGTATTTTAGCGGCACGTCATGGCTACATTAGGTATTATTTTAATGAAAATGGCACGAGCACCAAAAAAACTGGCCAAGTGCGAGTCGGACTCGCGTGCAAAGGGTTCCGAACGAATGTAGTTTTTTTAACATGTTATTTTAACACTACAGACTTCTAATAGGATTTCATGTAATCTTTAGGTAAAGATCTATTATCTCCATTTTTTTCAAAATTTTTGACTCAGTAATTTCCGAGATAAGGGGGGGGAATGGTCATTTCTCGTCTAATTTCTTGAATAACTTCAAAACCATTTATTTCAAAATTATAAAAAAAAAATTAAAACCCTCACAGTAAGCCCTTTTATTTGATATGTCACACGATATTGTTCAAAAATATTTTTTTTTTAATTTTCTAGTTTGACCCCCAAAAGTGACCCCCATACTAAAAAAAATATGATTTACGCAACGCGTTCGTATTTGAGTCATAGTAGTCCATATGTGTACCAAATTTCAACAGAATCGGTCCAGTGGATCCGGAGAAAACTGGCTGCGACAGACAGACAGACAGACAGACACCCGAGTGATCCTATAAGGGTTCCTTTTTTTTTCGGAACCCTAAAAAGGTTCACTATCCCTGGTTTACAACATTACCAGGTTGTATTCCAGTCTAACGAGAGCTGAGTACCAGTATTTTACATGGAGTTACAGTTTACCTTCACAACCCTGAAAATGGGTAACACGGTACCCCTTAGCAAGACTGGTAATTTGACAGGATAGATTTTGTAGACTAGACCGAATTTTATTAGTAACTTCTATTTTTAGGATTCCGTACCTCAAAAGAAAAAAACGGAACCTTTATAGGATCACTTTGTTGTCCGTCCCTCTGTCTGTCAAGACCCTTTATCTCGGGAACGCGTGGAGGTATCGAGTTGAAATTAAAACCATATACTCAGTTCTATAGTTCTTTGAAGCTCTGAAAAAATCAAACTTCTAAGTCAACGTTAAAAAAGATACGGCCGTTTATGCCGCAAAAAAACGTATATTTCGACACTCTCAAGGGAATCAAAATGTATAGGGTAATTTCCGTTGACCTAGAACTATGAAATTTGGCAAGTAATATTGTCTTATACTACACTAGTGGACGTCACGCGGTTTCACCCGCGAAGTCAAGTTCCCGTGGGAGTACGGGGATAAAATATAGCCCTTGTTACTCCCTGACAAAGTAGCTATCCATTGCTGAAAGAATTTTTCAAATCGGTCCAGTAGTTTCGGAGCCTATTCATTTCAAACAAACAAATCTTCCTCTTTATAATATTAGTATAGAAGTATAGGAAAAAGTCTGAAAACCACACATTTGTAAATAAATCATTAAAAAATTGTTCTTATTTAAAGTAATATTATGTACCTACTTTGTACGGAACCCTCGGTGGGTGAGCCCGACTCGCACTTGCCCGGTTTATTTATTTATTTATTTAGTACATGGAGGACTTACAGCTAATAAAGACAAACAAAATAGGAAACCATGGTCACCAGCAAGCCAATAACAAATACACACGTATAAAGACAGTATGTAAATTATGTTGTGAGCACAATACAAAAAAACACATCGCTTAAATTAAACTCAGAATTATTTCGCTACATAAATGCTTGCAACTTAGAGAATTTGAGGCTTAAGCACTTTCTCGCCGAATTCACACTGATTGTGAATGGATCCAAATCATAGTCATTGAAATTACTGCTTGCGCGCATAATATCTATATCTATACTAATATAAAAAAATTAAGATTTTGTTTGTTTGCTTGAACGCGCTAATCTCAGGTCCGGCTAGAAAAATTCTTTCAGTGTTGGATAGCCCATTTATCGAGGAAGGCTATATATCATCACGCTAAGACTAATAGGAGCGTAGCAGACGAAGTTGCGCGGGTCAACTAGTAAAATATAAATTTTAAATGACCAATTCTTCAGCATTAGGCTTTTCCGAACTTGATGAGGGTCGGAAGGTTTTGGACAAATCATTAGGGCTTTAGTTTTAATGTATCAAGGGAATTGTTGGCTTGTCTAGAATGTCTGGGTAGATACCTACTTCTAGAATCTAAACTAGACAAATAATCGACGAGACTCAGTTTTTAAGCACAATATTTATAACTATGACAGACTTTACTAAATGAAAATTTATCACCCAACTTAAACGTTATTAATTCGTAGGTATTTATTCCATCCTGATCTTATATAGGATCTGAATAGCATAGGTACTATTTATTGCCGACTGAAAAATCACTAGGATTCTAGAAGGTGTACAGTGTCAGGCAAAATCAATCCTAATCTTCTAATATAGAAAAATCTCGTGTCACGGTGTTTGTTACCGAATTCCTCCGAAACGGCTTGACCGATTTTCATGAAATTTTGTGTGTATATTCGGTAGGTATGAGAATAGGTGGTAGACTATTTTTTTTTTTATTTTGCAAAACAACGTTTGCCGAGTCAGCTAGTATACTTATAAAATTCTTCCGTTTCTCAGTGAGTGAGTGAGTGACTGACAGACAACGCACAGCCGAAACTGCTTCTTGTATAAAGCTGACATATGGCATGTAGGTTCCTTGGGGAGTATAGGGGAGCACTAACAGACAATTTCCCAAAAATGTCTACGGGATAAAGCGGGATATGCGCGTACGAAATCGCGGGCAATAGCTAGTACATAATATAATCTACACTAATATTATAAAGAGGAAAGATTTGTTTGTTTGCTTGTTTGTTTGTTTGAAATGAATAGGCTCCGAAACTACTGGACCGATTTGAAAAATTCTTTCAGCAATGGATAGCTACATTATCAGGGAGTAACATAGGCTATATTTTATCCCCGTACTCCCACGGGAACTGGAACTACGCGGGTGAAACCGCGTGACGTCCACTAGTTAGTTATATTTTGTACTTGTCTGACCCTCTGAACCTCCAAAAATCCCAGTCAAAATACATTCTGTCATAATTACATGACGTGGCTAACAAGCACGGATCGATTTGGTTGCTATTCTACAACTCAAACATCACACACACATACATGGGCGGCATGTCCAAATTATCAAAGTTGCTCGTTATAATACGAGTGTAAAACAGCCACTTGATTTCATTCGCGGACGGGCCTGACAGACGTTGTTCTGTCTAATATACTGTGGCAGTGACAGCTAGGAACAGTTTGTATGGGAAAACGAAAATATGGTGTTTTACCAACCAATTTTTCTCTTCATTAGAACCTTCCTCGGACTTAAAAGAATATTAAAAATAATGCTGCATCGGTACAGCCGTTCTTTAGTTTTGCACCATTCATATGTATTTTCACAGATTTTCCCTGATGTTTCGGCACTTCCTAGAATCCTACTGAAAGCACATATTGTCATTTTCTCATAATTACATGACGTGGCTAACAAGCATAACTCAGATCGATATCTCTGCAACTGGAACATCACACACACATACATGGGCGGCATGTTCAAATTATCAAAGTTGCTCGTTATAATACGAGTGTAAAACAGCCACTTGATTTAATTCGCGGACGAATATCTAGAATCTAATCTAGCGGGCCTGATAGACGTCGTTCTGTTAAAAGCTAATGGACTGTGGCAGTGACAGCTGGGAGCAGTTTGTATGGGTAAAAGAAAAATATGTTTTTTTTTACGGTTTTCCTTTAATTTTTTCCAACTTTTCTCTTCATGAGAACCTTTCTCGGACTTAAACGAATGTTTGAAAAAAAATTGCGTCTTCAATCCAGCCGTTCTCGAGTTTTAATAATATTCAAATATAAAATTCTTCCGTTACTGACCGATTGCGTGACTGACAGACAACGCTTACCCAAAACTGCTGGTCGTACGAAGCTGAAATTTAGCATGCAGGTTCATTGGGGAGTGCACGGGAGTACAAAGAGAGGATTTCCCAAAATTCCTACGGGAACGGGAAAAAATGGGATATACGCGTACGAAGTCGCGGGCAAAAGCTAGTAATAAAATAAATCTTTATTTTCAGACCAATGACATAGTGAGAGAGAGTGTTTTACAAGTCACTTAACCTATTTAACCTAAATTTACTAAAAATTAATTTATATATAAAATTAATTATATCGCGCGCGCCTGATACTACTTTGCCGCCCTCCTGCCTGCCTGCCTGCCCTGCTACCTGCCTGTTTTGCACCATTCATATGATTTTCACAGATTTTCCCTGATGTGTCGGCACTGCCTAGAATCCGCACACATTGTCATTTTCTCATAATTACATGACGTGGCTAACAAGCATAACTCAGATCGATATCTCTGCAATTCTGTAACTGGAACATCACACCTACTCAAACGTACAAGGGCGGCATGTCCAAATTATCACAGTTGCTCGTTATAATACGAGTGTAAAACAGCCACTTGATTTCATTCGCGAACGGCCCCAGTTGGCGTGGTGCCAGAACTTCTTATTCAATCAATATGTCAGCGTTTACACGAGGGTGGATTTCGTTTTTTAATCGTTTAATTTAATGATGTTGTAACAATTAGATATTGATTAAAGAGGGAAACTGTTTCACATCCGGCTTTTGTTGTTTGGTTGGGTCGAGGAGAAGATCGAACAAAAATTCTTATGTTCGACAAGTTAGAACACGCATTCGTATTTGTCTTAACCACTCAGGATCCGTGTCCCTTTTTAAGGAATTAGTTTGATAGTTTTATTTATAAAAGCAGGTTATACTAATTTATCGGAGGAAACGTAGAGAGAGTAAAAGCAAAGTAAATAGTCAGAAAAAAGTAGGCAGAAATAAAACTAAATCACCCAAAACTGAAGAAAAAATAATAATCGTTACTTAAATTTTACCGAGTGCCTACAGCTTGTTCGACATATCCATAGTACATTACAGTATCGCCACTTGTGGAGGCCTCTTTAGTTAAATAAAATCTAGTTTAAATATATTCTTCGACATTATCACAATTCATTCATTCTTTCAACGTCAAAGTAACGCAAACGATTGTGATAGTACACCCCTCAGAGCTCCGGCTACGTAAGGCTGATAACGCATCAGCCAGGCTGGTTGTAAAGACAGGTGCGATGGCTAATCTGATGGCCTCGTCCGACTGTGCCACTCAATTCTATTGCCGAGTCTTCTTTGAATTATTGAGCGACTAGCTTTGAAAGTTGCAGGTGTGCTTCCAGCCTTATTTTATAAAGGTTGAGTAAATTATTGTGCACTTAATTAAACCGATAATATTTCAGTGACCGGGTCAATGAGCTGTTCTCTTACACAACGTTTGTATTGCATTTATTCTCTTTTGTAATCTACATTATTATTAATTGAATACAATAATTAAATATTCGTTGTCAGTAATATATTCAGCAATCAAAACGGAAAACTGATCGACTCATAACAGCGGCCAAAAACTGGTAACTTATACATAACAAAAAAAAAAAACTTAAAAATTCTGATGACCTACGGAATGACCCAAATGTCAAAAGTTGGCGGGCAGCCAGAATGTGTTATCTACTACAGAGTGAAATACTAGCCGTTCCCAATTTTCACTTTTTAATTACCAAACTCTTGACTTTGATGCTGATGTTTGACAACGGTGCATTGTAGATATTTATTATTTTTTTCGGTGCTGTAACCACTTGACCCGATTATCAAGAACTTTTTCAATTGCCGCTTCACTGAAGAGTATTTCGGATTTGCTTTTTATGTTGACTACGATGGGGTAAGATGAAACGATATAAAAATACCCCAAAAATCTTGAAACCATTTTTGAAGTGAAAACTTCTTTAGCGGCGTTGAGCACTTTTCTGTAATGGGTATAAAATCTTAAACTCGCGTCAGGGTCACGTGACCTGATCGCAAAAAGCGTAAGACGGACTCGCGTCAGGGTCACGTGATGCGAAAAAGCGTAAGATCGAGGGGAAGGGAGAGGAACTAGTATCTCCCACTCTTTCTATCGTGCCTGAGTGTGCTGCTCCGCTTAGGCGGCACAGGGCGCTTGCGCGAATGTCCGTGTTTATGTACAGCGTGCCACGCGTATCCAAGGATACGAAATTACGGAATTACGAAATTATGGATGAAAGTTGATTTTTCTAAGAGATAAAAATTAATGTAATATATAAATAAATAACGATATAATATTATGAATAATAACATGTAAATTGTCATATTTGTGTACGATAGCGCAATAAATAAACATTGTATTCTACCTCATAAATGATAGTATTTTTGTACTTATAATTAAACACAACGTTATTTTTTGTTGTTTTTATGGTTCGTTTTGTTTATGTCAGGAACTGTGTCAAGATTGACATCTGTCACTGACAGTCGCTGTCGCGGCCACACGTCAGTGTCTTTTTGTTTATTTTGTTGTCGGTGGTTTGTCTATGATGTGACCGCGACAGTAAGGATGTATTATTTACATGTTTTCACTTCTGCCGGCACTCCCGGAGTGCTACCGGTGTTTTTTATATCGCAAAATGGAAAATGTGTAGACTTTTGTTATGAATCTCACAAAAAAGGCTTTCTGCCTATTTATATTTTATCACAAAGGATTCTATTTTACACATTATTTAATAGAGTTTCAGTCAGACACTTATCAAATTGGGCTTCTTATTTCTAGAGACATTATTTTCTATTTCAGTAGAGTATTCAAAATATATAAAAGTCTATCTAGATAATCAAAACGGTTGGCAACACACTTATGCCGATTATAGCATAACCTTGTAACTACAGGTACACCAATAAAAGTTTTCTGTAGGCCCTTTATTATTCGATATTCATAGTACAATTGAGAATCCAAATCCCGTATAAACACGTTTATTCCTAAGCTACATACACATTCGGAAACGTTCACAAAACGGGCTTAAGGTGTGTTCGAATGAATAAAAATGCGGAAAAAATAAAATGGGGAAATAGGGCAGGGCGGTCTATTGCTTCTACCCACGGAATCAAAATCCATCGTCGACTGAGCTCTGTCTATATAAATTTATTATTGCGCAACTTCCCCTTATCTATTGTCTTTTAAATCACGAAAATATCAGCTTTCTATTCTGTGTGGATCGCAGAGTCTTTGAGATATATAACTGTTTTTTTGTTGATTTAAGATGGAGACATGGTTTGTTTAATGTTTAAACGAAATTTCGCTGGTCTATTTTTTACTAACTAAGTAACAGAGCAAGTGACGTACCTGTTAGAAACAGTATAAGCTCTGTCAATGAGGGCTACAGTTTTTGTACTCATCAGTTGGCGCCACTGTCGAGTGAGGTTCTTAGTCATAGCATTAAAGTTGTTATTACGCGAATGTGAACAAAGTTAGAAGGAAAAAAAAAATTGAAATCAAAACAAATAAGTAAATAAACTCGCGTCGATAGCCAAAATCTTAAGTGAAATTTGACATTTAAAACCTCACGTCATACTAGCGCATCTAGCGGCGAATTCAAACGCGAGAGCCCTCATTATGTAGGTCATGTCAATCCATCACATAATATAGGTATTTACCTACCTATCTGCCAGAGTTTTTTCTTTAAAGTACACAGTCACACCATTTAATATGACACAGGTTACCTACAAGTCTTTTCTCACTCCTCAATAGCTTCATATTATAGGATTGGAAGAAAAATATCGGTGGTATTTCCCGCGCAAGTAGCTAGAGTGTTCCGAAGAAAATAGGTTAATACGGCACTCGAAGAGATGGGCTTACACGCTATTGCCAACTTTGTCATTCAAGTATCGCTTTTAGCTCCGTTTAACACAATAACCAGCACGTTTTAACGGACGTTTAATTTTATCGCAAAGATTAGAAAATTTCTTTCAAAGTCAATGGAATCAAGATGGCGGATTTTGGGTTCGAAATTTAGATTGTGTTCATCGATAAATAGATGTAGATATCTAGGTATTCTGTGACGATATAATAAGGAATAAGGAAAAAGTTCGTGTACCTAGATAATTTTAAGTTTTATCAAGACTGGCTGTTAACAAAGAAACTTTTGAAAATTACTGCGACCTATTTCTTTTTAGGGTATACATAATACCGTCAAAGAGTACTTGACTCCCGACGTTTTAAAAAATCGACGTGCTTACAACACCCCAATTGTTACTCTCGGCTCTTCAACCTTTTGTCAGGACCCACTATATGACAGCACCGTCATTTTGTAAACTCTTTTGTTTTAAAACGTACTTCAGATTTCGTTTGAAGACTTTCGATAAAAATCCACGACCGACATAGATAGGTACTTGAACCTTTTTTTGCAAATCCTGCTAAAGGCACTGACCGGGGATGACTCACGTAGGTACTCCATCTTATTTCAATAAAACCCAATTTACATAAATGAATATATTATTGTTTCCACCTACACAAAACGCCTACTTACCTTAATAAGAACCGGGCACTTTTTTATTTGTTTATTGATTTATATACACTTGCTGTAATTTATATATCTTTCAAATCTGATACTATCCTTCCTACTTCTCTTGTGGAAAAAGGATCAAGCTAGCAGATATATTTACTAGTTTTATTTAAACTGTCACCATATGATGAGACAGTGATTAAAAATAAATAAAGAACAATACTTTTATAAGAAGATTTAACAATTATAATTATTGTTACTTCTTATATATGTAACTAGTTGACTCGCGCAACTTCGTCTGCGCCGCTCCTATTGGTCTTAGCGTGATGATATACAGCCTACTAGCTTCTGCCAGCGACTTCAGCCGCGTGATCCCGAGGGTACATACTCCCGGGATAAAAAGTAGCCTATGTCTTTTCTCAGGCTCTAGACTATCTGTGTACCAAATTTCATTTAAATCGGTTCAGTAGTTTTGGCGTGAAAGCACGACAGACAGACGGACGGACAGACAGAGTTACCTTCCCATTTATAATATTAAGTAAGGATAGTCTTCTTCGATAAATGGGCTATCTAACACTGAAAGAATTTTTCAAATCGTTCCAGTAGTTCCCGAGATTAGCGCGTTCAAGCAAACAAACAAACAAATTCTTCAGCTTTATATATTAGTATAGATATAGATTTGTGTCAAAGATCAATTTTGTTACATGAAAGAAAATCTGTCAGACTGTTAAAAATTAGCCCGTCATCGATATCCCGGTCACTTCGAATTTCGAATGGTTGTAAATTCGACGTTTTTATTGTTCTTTCAAAAACAAATGAGTTCAAAAGATTCGAAGTAAACTCTATGGAATTACATTACAATACAGTGTCAACTTTATAGTTGTGTCCTTTATCTATGACTAATAGATATTGTGCCCCGCACTGACGTGTTCGGCAAGCCATCCATTAATCAATCCGCGATACACTCGCAACTTCCTCGACTATTCATTACATGGATTTGCATTTCATACATCTATACCGGCTATAGAACCTCATATTCGATTAGAAATGTACAGTGGGAATAAAGTATTAGTGTGCTGCTTATGCATTTTATTATTGAGGGTGGATAATGTTCTTTTGTGATTATTGTTAGTCAGTTTTATCCTACATAAAGGCCGCTTTCATGTTACGACTTTACAGGGCTATTATAGGCGGTATTTGTCCAGCTCGTCCCGTCATCTTCTAAAAAGTCTGTCACTACGCCTCGCCTTCTTCCTGTGTCGGAACTCCACATAGTGGTTATTTTGTATGAGGCAGACATGGTAAACCCACTTCAAAGCGCCTTTTTTGAGCAATGTGGTGATCTTATGGGATGTTTTATTATTCTTGCACAACTTTGCATGCTAAAAAGTTGGCTTGGCGCTCCGTGACCGACTGATAGAGCACGACATGAGAGGTACTCTTACATACTTTTTGTCGATAAGACAGAAAAATTATGCTCATTAGTCTATAAAAGAGCTACTAAAGTATGAAAATCTCGTGGGTTAGTTTTAAGCTTTTTGATTTTATGGAATGCTGCTCTGGCTAAGAAAAAGGGTTATGATTTTGAGTGTAGGTGTGTCTATTCTTTGGCACGATGTGTAGTCTAAACGGCTTGGCGAATTATACTTTTCTAATTCATAATTCTTAATAGCTTTTCTTATGATTCTACATAAACAACTATTCCTTTTACCTATTGTACCTAAGGTGTAGGTAGGTATCTCTTAGCTTACGTTAAACGTATCTCAATTTTCTCAACAAATATATCGCGATAGTCCATCTAATTCAATAGATATTCGTACATTTGAGCGATACTGAGAAATGTTTTATTTCATATCCCGGGAGGAGTTTGGAGGAGAGCTATTCGGTATAAAAGGTTACTTATTTCTTTACCCGCGGCGTTATTTCTTTGTGCTGAATTTCATCAGCACCTGCCACACGTTAGCAATAAGATTGGGTCGCAAACAAAACTGTGTGGAGAGTTTGGGAAGGTTTTCAAATACGGAAATTAATGCTTTTTTTTAGAAAAACGTTGCCCCACACTAGGAATTTCTCCTATAGCGTCTGTGCGTTTAAATACATATAATCTCACATACACAATCAGCCAGATCCTGAACAACTATCTGTAGGCCATACAAATATTTGTTCCGAGCAGGAATCGAACCCGCGACACGCAGCGCAGCAGTCAATCGGTCAACCACTGCGCCAACCGTGCCGTCAACTGTGTCGTTTTTCATCGCACGTCGGTGTATTTGCGTAAGAGGAATCCATATGGACTTTAAATATCTTTGACCATTGTTAACTTAGGTCTCATAACTTTGTTGTGACCCCAGCTGTTGTGTTAACCCAGTTATTTGTAGTTGGCAAATCAAATAGTTCATACAATATCTTACAATATACCAAATATTGTAGTTTGGGCCTCAAATATTAATACAGGCCGTTGTTACAGTAATATTCGACATAACCTAAAAATAAAATCACATTATCCACGTTCCATTGTACGTTAGACACTTAACTTATTAAAACAAAATAGCTTCAAAAGCGTACCAATTCCCCGTCCACAGTAATCCATAGCGATACGGCCATACTGACCTACATAGACACCCTTCGCGTTCCACCCTTTGGAGTTTTGCAATTACGGAAAATGATGCAACAACATACAATGCATACTGATGGTACCTACTTCCATCCGCATATAGAGAGCTCGAATTAAAAATAAACGGACTTTAATTAATATTTCGGGGTGTTTTCCGTATTTTTATCTCTCGGGTCTTGTCACTTTGGTACGACAGTTTTTATAACACTGGCCGTATAGAAACCGCTTGAACATGAAATTTGTGAAATCCAAGCTGATTTTGGAGAGAACTTCTTTTTTTTCTTATAAAATGTATTCTACAAGCGCTTGCTGACTTATCCCAGCGCTATGCACATGTCTTGTCATGTCTTCACAAGGTGGACCGATGACCTGGTGAAGGTCGCGGGTAGCCGATGGATGCGAGACGCGCAGGACCGATCGTTGTGGCGACGCTTGGGGGAGGCCTATGTCCAGCAGTGGACGTCTTTCGGCTGATATGATGATAATGATGCACATGTCATGACAAGCTCATACATTTTTGTTATAGTATGACAATCATCATTATTGGTAAAATATCACTTAATCTAAGATAAGATAAGATATTTATTTTTGTAAAAAATTTGAGTACATATACAATAGATCTGCATGGTCTTAAAATAACATTTGGGAACAGGATCTACATGTTTTGCCATATTATGGCGTACAATTTTTTTTGGTCAAGTTAACCATTAGAATGTATACATAACAAAAACTAAAAAGTAATAATTGAAACTACTGTCACGCACTCGGCTAAAAATTAGCCTAGGGTCCTCTCATTACATCAATGTTGAATTTCCCGAAACATGCACTTCAAAACGTGCACTGTAGTGCTATTTTGTAACAACATTTTCGTAGCTCGACAGTGGAATTCGAGGTGAGTTTAAAAGTAAGACCTTTATGTTGTGTGCAATAAAGCTCATTTTGTGAGATTTGTCACCCAGGTGAAGCTCGATATCGAAATAGTTGTTTACAGAATAGACTAGCTGGTAAAGATTGCCTGATAAACACAATTCTTAAACAAACAACAATAACTCATTAGTCAGCTCATGAATCATTAGGACATCTTTTTTCAGCACTTTTTTCTTGACTGAAAATCCTATATACTATGAATGTTGTAAAACTTTGGGTTCAGTCAAAGTTTTTACGTTAAAACTGCTTGAAAACTTCATCATGACCCATTTTAGTTAAAACTAGTAGTTATGTATGTACACCTCAACCTTCGCTGATCGGCTCGATATCATGTCGGTTCGGCATCGAAACTGTTAGATTAATTGCTGCAGGTATCTACATGCTTAGTATAGCATATACTTGTAGTTAGATGAGTCGATTCTGCTCCAAATTTTAGCCTATCTGATTAAAATCCAAGTTGCTGGCTGCATCGTGAGATCAACTGCATTCTTTCTCAATTCTGGGTAAAAGTACTGTAGTCATTAGGCACTTATTTTCTCTGTATTTGTTGACCTATCTTTCTTTTGTGTTGAAGATAAATCGTGGAAATATAATAGCTAATATCGTGCCGAATTGATTAGGATTAATGGCAGGGTAAATTGTAAGCCATCAAAGAAAAGTTGCGTAAAGAAAGTTTTTTGCCTTGTGTATAGAATGGCGGAACTTCCAGTCAGTCAAGATGAGTAAACAATTTTTTACTAAATGCATATGCATGTTAACACGGTTCTCACGTATAACAAAAAAGTATGAAGGATATGTTTGTACATACTAAACAAATGTTTGACCTGCTCCTGGCATCATAAGATATAACTGACAACAATTCAATTTCTGTGTTAAAGTAAAATACGAAACAATAAAGAATTCATAATTCATACCACGCCGCTTGCCGTTTAAAGTACAGTCGGCAACAAAGCTGAGGAATGAAATTACTCTTCTAGCTAGTATATCGTATCCGTTCCATTTTGGACTAGACTAACTTTATTCAAGGTGATTTACTTTACAAAAAAAAATAACTATTTATGCAAAATTGCAGCATTGCTTAAAATTATAAAAAAGTAACCAAGTACTTATTACAGTGTGGTCATATAATTTTGTAACAAGTTTCTCGAAATTAGTTTTGCATATCATATGCATGCATATTTTAAATAATTGAAATGTTGTGAAAACTTTATCAAAATTGCCACCTTGTTGAATTTATCATCGTAAACCGTAAGACAGCGCATCAATTATCACAAAACCTTAAAAAAATGTCGGTCTACCATTGGCGGATTCTCCTAAAATCATCACCCAATTGTTTCCAACTTCTGTCCTATTTTGGTTTGGACTGTTTGGCCTAACGCCAGTGGGTGGTGGTCCAAAGTTGTAGACTTCCTCGACCGCGTTGGATCATCGATCGGAGTTGTGCAACAACAGCTGGTAATACGGGGAACTGTCTTGTCAGTAATGAATTTCGTGAACACTTTTTGTAGAGGAATGAGGAGTTGTCAATGTTTCTTCTTTGTTTGTGAGATTTTTTGTTGTTAGAAATAGTGCATTAAATTTTTTCGGAATCTATATATATATCTATACTTTAATATATAAAGCTTAATATTTGCTTGAACGCGCTAATCTCAGGAACTACTGGTCCGATTTGAAAAATTATTTCAGTGTTAGATAGCTCATTTACTGAGGAAGGCTATAAGCTATAAATCATCACGCTAAGACCAATAGGAGCAGAGCAAACGAAGTTGAGCGGGTCAACTAGTTATAAATAAACATGAGTTGAGACTAACACCAGTGGTATAAGTTGTTGATATTAGAACGGAATTAAGCAATTTTTTGAACTATTGTAATTTTTTCAGCTGAAACTGAGGCTAATTAAATATCATTAACTCGTAAGATAGCTCTTTATTTGGCACTAGATGCATTGGCGAAAGAACAGACAGTTAATAACAAAACTGTTTCCCATTGAAATGGGAATTGCAAGGAAAGGATTGAAAAATGTTCTATCTCTTCCGGAATCGAGGTTATCTCGATTATCAAAGATCTCGATTCAATATAAAACGTCAATCGATTGGGTCGAGTCCGCGGTAGACGAAGACGTAACTCGCAGTAAACAAGTTTTCAAACTTGCCATGTTTGAACCCAGTTTGTCGAATAAAACGCGGAAAAAGAGATTTCTTTGTGTGAACGATTTGATCGGGTATATATGTATAGCATTGAACACGACTGCATTCGAGTGGTTGATTCTTGGTTACTATAGTTGCATTTCAAACATCTACTTTACAACCACGTTTTCGAATTTTAAACACATTTTGACAGCAAGAACAAATGCAGTTCAATGATAAACATAGGAGAATATAAATTCAGTGTTCTGGAAAACTATTTACTACTCGAGTGTACGCAGTGGTAGTTTTATAAAATCGAGTTCCAATGGAATATGAATAGGTACACAATTATGAAGATAATTGGACATGCAAATGCTGTGTTGATTGATCGATTTCCTTTATGATTTATTGATTTCATAATAATAGAACATACAATTCAATTCAAGCGAATTTAGAATTTCATTGAATTCCGTTATAGATAAATGTTTATCATAATGGACAGACAGAAACATCATTCTACTATAGTGCTAGTAACGGCCATGTTTTAAACAACCTCAAAGCAGTAGGTAAACACATAGCTAAACTAATAAATTAATACATTAACAAATCCCCATAATTAGCTTACAGTTCAAAACAATATCAGATGATTTACAACACCGTAATGCGCCTTCGGGCGAAGTGAAGAAGCATTTTTGACAGAGCAAGGGCGGGGCAAAAATAATGAAGACAAAGGGTGCTATTATGGCGAAATGGCAGGCGCCTTCAATTTCCCTGCCTCAGCCAACTTGATTTAATAAATTAAAACACAAAATGAGATTTGAACACAACGATAACAAACATTGAAGATAGAATATTAAAGACGCTTACATAATTTAAAATGTTTTTCTTTTTTTACCAACTTTTGAAAGAAGTTTCTGGGTTTGACTGTTTTTGGTGGTTTCTGAATTGTTTTTGTTTAGAATACAAAATCGTGGCGTGTAGTCTTTTAGGGTTCCTAATGTTCGTATGTAAAATGGGAACTGTTATTGGATCACTCGTGTTTCACTGTCCGTCTGTAACAGCCGATTTCCTCCGAATCTACTGGAGCGATTCAGTTTTACAGTAAAAGTTGCCGTGAGGCATATTAAATTCAAGTGAGTGTATTGTGAGGTCTTCAAATATATATTTTCATAAATAATTATGATGATGGTAAGATGGTGCAACTCAAAAAACCATTCAACAAATTGCAGCAACATCTGATTTTGCTTTACCTTTGTAAGTTTAATTTTGAACGAGGTAAAACGTGTTTATCAATGACGTAACTGCAACCCAGGGCACAGGATCAAAGGAATCAAAATCAACTTAGGTTCGCTAGCGATTCTTTCCTAGCCGGAGTTAAAATGGCGCTCTAGGAGAATCACAGCCGACTCGATATAATGGTATTTTTTCGTTTGTTTTATTACATTTCGTCCGAAGACGCCGCTTAGTAATTGAAGACAATAACTTCGAAAACCTTTGCCTCGACTACCCGAATAACTCAATTATGTAAATCGGTTTGAAATATCTTCGAATCTAGGTAGGATTTAAAGTTTTGTATTAGGTGGGCTGTACTGTTTTGGGGTGTGGTTTTGGTTCTATGGTACTGAGGTCACTGGAATTTACGGATGTTGATTGAGTTGGTTATTAAGATAGTCACTGCTCATTGACCTTTTTAACCGACTTCAAAAAAAGGAGGAGGTTCTCAATTCGACCGCGTAAATATATATTTTTTATGTGTGTTCGCGGATAACTTCGTCATTTATGAACCGAATTCGATGAATCTTTTTTCTATGAAAGGGTATGCTTCCGAGGTGATTCCATTGCCACCACGTCAGGATCTGATGATGGAAACCCTGAAAAATCGCGAGCAACTCTCGAAAAATGTAGGCAGGCATTTGGTAAAAACTTGATATTCGTGTGTATATCGGGTGATACTACAACACACTGAAGGTTTGGATCAGACCTGATGATGGAGACGACAGAGAATCAAGGGAACTCCACATCGGTATGTAGGAACTACCAAGTGTTTGGGCTTATTTTATTCGTATTGACGAGACCTTTACACCAAAAGCACTAAGTAAGTTTTATTCAATAGGCCCCAGTTCATAACATAAGATCACGACGGTACGCTGTGAATGGGTATTGGGCCGGTACCACTAAAAAATAAAAAACTTTTTTACAAAAAATATAACCGATTTCCAAAACAGTTATTTTATACTTTGTAGTGTTTTGTTTTTGGAAGTCGGTTATATTTTTTGTAAAAAAGTTTTTTATTTTTTAGTGGTACCGGCCCAATACCCATTCACAGCGTACCGCATTCCTTCTTTTAAACTGGCCCAACATTAATTCTTAAAAGTTTACCACGAATTAGGTGGTGCAAATCTTTTCTTCTTCGCTGTCAAGTCTTTCCAATCATCTATAATAAATTATCGTTTTTATTTAGACGTTGATAAACTTATAACTCTAGTTGTTACTTATATTGTATTTTTAAAAACCGACTTCCAAAAAAGGAGGAGGTTCTTAATTCGGTGGGTTTTTTTTATGTATGTACACCAATTACTCCGAGGTTTCTGATCCGATTTCTATGATTCTTTTTTAGTTCGATGCAGCATACTTATCATTTGGTCCCGTAAAAATTTGATTCAGTTTGTTTCAGTAATTTTTATTTTATGAGCAGTTTTGCCTGTTTTAATTTGCATTTTGCATTTTATGTTGTATTTTTTACAAGCTATTAATAACCGTATTCATTACCGTCGAAAGTCAAAAAAACGATGGTACATGTAAGTCACTACCGTATCATGGATGTATAAAAAGCCATCCATGTTCAAAATTAGATCACGGAACCTTAAAACGTGTTCTACACGGATGTAATCTAGCGTTCAATCTAAGGGAGCTTGGTTTTCATCCACGAATTTTGTATGAATTTGGATTACATCTGCCGTCTACACGGATGCAATCCAGCAAGGTCACCTTGGATTGAACGCTGGATTACACCCGTGTAGAACACGTTAAACACTTTCAGGCGAAATAAACAAAAATAATTCAGGTAACTCAGCCTTGAAGGCGTAGCAGACAAACAGAATCGCGTCTCATTCATTGGATAATAATACTATTTCAATCAATTTCAGCCCACGCAGAGTTGAATCTATTCATCGATATAACTATAGCTTGTTAGTAGACTATAACGGCGTCGTCTGGTCTCGTTCCGTTAAAGAATATGTCAATGACAGGTTAGACAGTTAGACTTATAAAACTTGTTTGTTTGTACGGTTTTAACGCTAGAAACGATTACTTAGGTATACGTGTTTTGTGAATTATTTGGTCACCTAGTTTCATTGTCTTTTAAACATTATTCTTGACAATTATTTTGGCGTCATCACACTCATCGATTGCCATTGGCTGCAGTCTCACGTTCGTAAGCAAAACTAAACGATAAACGCTTCTTACCACTGATCAAACATTTTGGTACAACTATATGCACAATGGACATGACTCAAGTTTCTTAGCCTGTCTCACAGAAACTGTGATTTTTTATTCGGGATAATTAATGCCGTATGTCATCGCGATTGTGTAGTTTTCCATAAGTGAAACGATTTTGGGAACCGGATTAGCACTTGCAAAGCACTTTTACAAAAACAACAAACTGACAGTTTAGATTATGTCGTATGATCAGTTCTAAGAATATCCAAGCAGACTTATTATCTACTTGTATGGAAGTTTGCACAAAAAATCTAATGGAGTTGTTCAGTTGTGATGTCATGTATTGTGTAGGAAGGTAAGACAGCCGCAAATCGGTTTCGATAAAAAATTCATATCCACTTTTAGGTGTCTATTTTTAAAGCTCTGTGACGAAGACAACGCTCAAGAGAGCAAAATTGTTTGTTGTATTGTTATTAGGTAGATATCAATAGATACCTACCAATTTGTGAAGTTCCCACTAACTTATTTAATTTGACCTGGTATAAATCGTAGTTTAAATTTAAGATTAGCATCACGATTGACCTTGACCCACTAAATTCGCTAATAACCTCAAAGAACATATTTATTAGACGGATCATCTATTTCAGGCGTTGTTTGCGTAAGTTCCGCATATAAACACGTTTACTACGGAAAAATAAATATACCATCAATACAGATTTGTTTATATCTCGAGATTCTGAGTAAATCTGTATACGTACGTACGTAAGTCTGTATAAGTGTTATGGGGTATGTATACGTAGTGTATGGCGCCGGGGGTCTGAAGTACCCCGTTAAGCTCATCATGCCTACTAATGTCATACTCGCTGCGAATGAGTGGTCCATAAGCACCATGCTTGGTTGACACAATGTTGATCGACTTTTGTGTTTTGTTCTATTTTATCCAACCACTTGAGACGGTTGACATGAGTTAATCGACACGAAAAAAACTGGCCAAGTTCAAGTCGGACTCGCGTGCAAAGGGATCCGAACGAATTTAATTTTTTAACATGTTATTTTACCACTATAGACTATGTAATCCTGTTTTCCTGTAATCTATAGGTCTCCATATTTTTTCAAAATTTAAGGCTCATTAGTTTCGAAGATAAGGGGATCGACATGGATGGTCCATGGTGATGGAAGGGGAATGGTTATTTTTCGTCTAATTTCTTGAATAACTTCAAAACCATTTATTTTAAAATTATGAAAAAAAAAACATTAAAACTCTCACAGTAAGCCATTTCATTTGATATGTCACATGATATTTTTGAAAAAACTTTTTAATTTTCTAGTTTGACGCCCAAAAGTGGCCCGCATACTGAAAATTTTAAAATTTATGTAACGCGTCCGTGTTAGGGTTACAGAAGTCCGTATGTGTACCAAATTTCAATATTATCGGTCCTGTGGATCCGGAGAAAATTGGCTGTGACAGACGGACATCCGAGTGATCCTATATAAGGGTTCCGTTTTTTGTTCGGAACCCTAAAAAGAAGACTTAAAACGTTTGTAACACTAAGGCTGAGTTACCACCAGAGATGTGCGAAGGATGCGTAGCCAGGGATGTGTTTGTAAAGACCCAATAGTAACGCTTAATTTACCGAAGCTAGGTAAATGAAGCGATTCTATTGGTTCTTAACGAACACATCTCTCGCTCGCCAAACTAAAGTGGCAGTGGGCAGGGCACATTGCTCGCAGAACAAATGGTCGATGGGGCCGAAAAGTTCTGGAGGGGCGACCGCGTACTGGAAGACGTAACGTTGGAAGGCCTCCCACAAGGTGGACCGGATGACCTGGTGAAGGTCGCGGGTAGCCGATGAATGCGAGACGCACAGGACCGGTCGTTGTGGCGACGCTTGGGGGAGGCCTATGTCCAGCAGTGGACGTCTTTCGACTGATGTGATGATGATGGTGACATCTCTCGCTACGTATCCTCGTACTCTGTTTTCCGATATTTATAATTTTGGATACTCAAATCTCAAATGGATGGTTTGTTACATCACTTTCAGTCAGGGAATATAGTAGTCCAATCCGAGCCTATCAATTGTGGAAATAGCTCTTCATATCAAGTGTACATATGAAATTATAAACTTATATGTCTACACTTCTACACTAATATTATAAAGAAGAAAGATTTGTTTGTTTGAAATGAATAGGCTCCTTAACTACTGGACTAATTTGAAAAATTCTTTCAGCAATGGATAGCTACATTGTCAGGGAGTAACATAGGCTATGTTTTATCCCCGTATTCCCACGGGAACGGGAACTACGCGGATGAAACTGTGTGATGTCCACTAGTATTACCTAAAGTAATACTGCAAAAGTAACCAAAAAAAAAACTGGCTAAGTGTAAGTCGGACTCGCGTACAAAGGGTTCCGAACGAATTTAATTTTTTTAACATGTTATTTTAACACTATACACTTCTTATAGGTTTTCCTGTAATGTGTAGATAAAGATCTATTATATCCAATTTTTTCAAAATTTTAGGCTCAGTATTTAGTCGGAGATAAGAAGGAATGGTCATTTTTCGTGTAATTTCTTGAATAACTTCAAATTATTTATTTTAAAATTATGAAAAAATTATTATTTAAACCCTCACAGTAAGACCTTTCATTTGATGTGTCACACGATATTATTCAAAATACTTTTTATCAATTTTTTTAAGTTTTACCCCCAAAAGTGACCCCATACTAAAAATTAAATAATTTACATAAAGTGTTCGCTTTTCGCGTCACAAAAATCCATATGTGTACCAAATTTCAACAGAATCGGTCTAGTAGATCCGGGGAAAACTGGCTGTGACGGACAGACAGACAAACAGACACCCGAGTGATCCTATAAGGGTTCCTAAAAATCTATTAAAAAATTACACTGGTACGCTTACCGCCTACATCACACCTCAAAAGCGATTTATAGTCATAAGTCAGAACAGTCATAAGTCAAAGCAGTCATAAGTCGCAATTAGTCAGGTCGTGACCCGCGGATGGCTCGCAATTAATCAATTATTTCACTTCATTAGCCCACTTGGATTGGGCTCATCCCTGTCGCGGTAACGGGGTAAGCATTTTAACCGTGACATGCTGGATTAATTAAATTCTGAGTTTAAAAGTTTGTATTTTGTATTTCAACGGGTTAAAGGACGAAAATAGGTTACGGAATGTAGAGGGCATCTGCCTGAGTGTGATTGCATATGTTTTGTTGAGTTTTAGGATTAATGACGTAAAAAACAAATTTGAACTCTGAAAAAAAAAACTGTAATAAGTTGTTATTTTATACTATTACGTATCCGATACCTATTATTTCTGCGGTGCTGGTGGCCCCGGCCGCCAAATGGCGGTCGTCAAATAAACCATATCAGAGGCCCTTGACACAGTATAAACAGTAAAACATCTTCATACAAACGTGCCGCTCTCGGTTTGAATGTGTGCGTGCGCGCCGCGCGCCATGTCGGCACGCGATTTCACGCACACGCTAGCATAATATATGGGGAAATAAGGTGGCGGCAGTGCGGGCTGTGCAGCGCGACTGTGAGCACGCGCGTACGCTACATGACCGCTTGCGTTCGTCAACTCTCGCCGGCGCGGGCGGCGGACACTTGTCGTAAATTACGAGTATCATGACTTCAAAAAGGGGAAAAAAATATTGTAGTGTTTTCGGGTGCCTCAATAATGATTTCGCAAACCCGGACTTATCATTCTTCATACTTCCTACTCAACCAGAAATATAAGTACCTACTTATACTTAAATATTATTAGAAAATATGGTATTGTATTGTTTATTTCACAGTTTATTTGCTTTATTAAGAGCGTAGCCGAGTCGCATTTTTCTGAATACTATGTTTAGAGCTAAAGTTTATTTTAAGAAGTCTAGTTTTACTATAAAATAGAGGATTGAGTACGAAACATCGTTTTGGTAAACATATTTTTCGCGTAGGTATAGTTGTAATAAGGACAATTTCACAATAATTAATATTGCAAATTAATTACTTTTGAAATTATTATTTTTTCTATTGTCTGATGTGTTGTTCAATCCAAATATGGTTCCGGTAGTCTGACGATCGACTTATATACTTGTGTGTACATCGCATTTTTTTGGCCGGCGTTCGGGTCGGCCACTTGACACTTGTTTTTGTTTCGCTTATCGTATGAAAAAAATGTGTTAAGAGGTCTGTTCTTTTTGTTTATTATTGTAAGGTGATGTGTATTATACTAAATGCAACAGTTATTTTTGATATGGTTTCATTTTGTAAATATAACGACTTTTGTATACAAAACTGGGAAACCTGGGAAATAGTCCATCACGCTACCTTCAAGTTCAAAGGAGAATGAGCAACTTACTATGGCACTTCGTTGCGCAACTTTTGACTCAGTATAGTAGTGAAAATTAGACACAAAAAAGGGTTAGCGTCATACTTTAAAACAAGGTTAAATTCAAACTTAAATATTGTGGGGCTTTTGAAAAAAAAAAACTTGTGTACCTGTTGAGGTTATGTACGTTAGGTTATGTTACCAAGGAATCCGTTGCTTCTCTGATTTGGCATCTAGGGAGCGGGTGTGCTAATAAAAGAGAACAGTTCACACAGCGCGACATGTTTTACAATTTACGATCAACTGAATGATGTAGAATTTAAGATGCCCTGTCCATGCTTTCCCAAAAGCTTTTTACAAAAACTTTACATAAGAATGAGAATTTACTTTACATTAACAAATAATAATAAAGCGTTCCGGACGTGCAGAAACAGGAGAAAAATTTTCTCGGTATCAAATTTGTAACTTAGTATAATAAATGTTATGTGAATAAAAGCTTTTTATTTTTACTAAATTTATAAATTGGTAAAATATTCAATCATAATATGCTTTTTATTTTATAAATTTAGATCAAGTGCTGCTTGTTCGAAAATATTAACTAAAAGTAAAAGTGACAACCCTGGGTATCAACGCAAGAGTAGGCTAATAACTCGGCGGGCGGCCTTAGATAACCTACTGTTTATACTGTGCCCTTGAGGCGGTCTAGACTAGAAACTCTGACACTAGGGTGTGTGGGGTCGTTAGACCTTACTGGCTCACACGATAAGAAGAAGATTACATCTGCGGAGTTTCGCTTCTTCATTTAATTTGACCTTTTATTATTTCATTAAATTTGAACTTAAAGTAGGTAATGTTTACATCAGAGTACTTTGTGATCTAAATAGTTAGCCCGGAGCCAGAATTTGAAGGCAATAATCACGACTCCTATTACATAAGACTTAAAAATAACTTGAGAAAAATGACTGTTTTATAGGAAGGTACCTCTGCTTGACCCTTCGTGTAAATTCCGTGATGATAAGTAGAACAATATCAGAAACAATGTTGCATGCAGTAGCAGTCGACCAGCATATAATTAAATTAATGAATTAATCAGTTAATGGGCAGCGGCGTATGAATATGATTTTGTTACCTATGTGGGTTATTAACTACGTAAATACGGGCTCACTGAACAATGTGGTATTAAATATTACCTTGTAAATTGATGTTGTGAATCAGGGTGTAATTTTAGAGGTTGTTATTATATGTAAATAGCATTTTGTCAATACTGTTTGTTGATGGAATTTGGCTAGCATTTGAAAAGCTGTGATCAATCTTCAGCTAATGTAGTCATGGTTTTCTAGTGAAGAGACACGTAATATAGGGCACGTAAATATAGACCACCATTGTAGATAAATATATTGTTCGGCTATTCCAGACATACGTTTGTACGTCTTTTCATTGGCCGAACTGTTCTAGGTTTTTCTTTACAGGCAAGCAACTCCATCCAAACAATTAGCCCAGTCTGAAAACTTGGGGAATATGCATGACAATTTTTTTTATTATCTATACAGTTTATTTAAAAACATAAAAAATATAATACTAACACTGAAAATAGAATCAAAATTGCTCGAAAAACAAACGAGATATCATTATTTTAAACAAATATGTCTGTCCCTCTCGCAAAAACGCTGTTTTATATGGCAGCTGTATAGGCGTCACGGACTTTGACGTCAAAGTTCATATCAGACTTCTCTTTCTAATTGTAACCTTTGAAGCTTTATAACTTCATCGCTGATGAAGGTATTTCAAAAATCATTTCATGATTATTTACTAGAGCTAATAAGTATTTCATTTTGCATATAAAAAGAAAACGCGTGCATATTCCCTCATCAACCTCATCGTCGTTGTATCGCGATATTATTTTGTCCTCAGTATCTTCCTTGACAACAAAAATTATCACAACATTCACGGTCCCGGAAGAAACAAAAAGATTGGTAAAAACGTGGCGCCAAACCGTTTCTGTAATTGTTACACATTTTTCCTCTCTTTACATTATTTTCCGCGTCTCAGGCCTCATCTTAGTTACAAAATGTCCCATCAAAAATCAAGAATATGCTGAGTATTCTCCCCTAATCTTCAGTTACTTTACTAAACCCAAATCTTGGCTTTTGTTAAGTATTTTTAGTATATAACTGTTGCTTCAGTTGTTCTTGTCTGTGTTGGTGACTCCTCCATAGTCTTGCGCTGAAAAACTGAGGAATTTCAGCACTTTTTTTTCCATCTTCGACCACATCATCGCTTACCATCAAGTGAGATAGTGATCAAACGCGTGCCTATAAATAGTAAAAAAAAACTTTATAAAATTACACCGTCTGTAAGTAATTCAATTAATAATAGTAGTCTATAACCCTTTCTTTACTTATTTTAGTTAGTCTTCGTCTTCTTTTCGAGTCGATGGTTAACTTCTTAGATTTTTAGGGCCCAGTAGGTGGCTACGTTAATTGCAGCGTCGATGGCATTCATCAAATCCCCCAAAGTATAGGTGTATGGGCACTTGGGGCACTCCAGCGTGTGGCTCATGTTCTGAACAGGAGCACTGCACTCACATTGAGTATCCGACGGGTCTATGAATCCCCATTTCGCCAGATTGTGTTTGCAACGGCCTACCTGGGTACGCAATCGGTTCAGTGCCTTCCAAATAGGCCACTGCAGATTACGTCCTGGTGACAGATATTCCTGGGACTACAAGAAGTCAGGTGGTGGGGGATGATGTTCTTCCCACAGCTTGATTCTCGCATTAGGTGGACGGTCGTGGATGGCCTCTGTGCGACGAAGAAAACTCTTCCGGCTCTTAAACCTACCCGGGACTATTGTGTGATCGTAAAGAGGATATCTTGAATTGGATTCTGGTCCTTTTTTCAAGCGCGCATGCGACATCCCTACGTACTTCTGGTGGTGTAATACCAGCCAACGGGTAGAGTTTATTGAGCGGAGTCGGTTTAAGGCAACCCGATATAATGCGATACGTTTCGTTCAGGGCAACATCGACTTGCTTTGCATGAGCGGATTGGTGCCACACTGGACTCGCAAATTCGCCAGCAGAGAAGCATAAGGACAAGCCAGTTTTTTTTTGCTATATATAGGCATACGTTTGACCACAATCTCACCTGATGGTAAGCGATGAACGATCGAAGATGGAGCACGTTTGCCTAGAAGCAACCTATTCACTCTTGTCTTAAAGACTCCCAGGTTGTAGTTAACTGGAAACACAGACTCTGGCAGGGAATTCCACTCCTTAGCTGTACGCACTATGAATGTGTTCCCAAAACGTTTAGTGCGTGTCGGTGGGATGTCCACCATGTACCGGTGGCGCATCGCCGTTCATCTTGTGGTCCGATGATGGAACGGGCTTGGCGGAATTAAATCATGCAATTCCGTCGCACACTCCCCAAAATGCAAGCGATAGAAAACCGACAGGCCAGCAACTCGGCGTCGATGCTCAAGACTTTAGAGCTTCGACTTGACGAGCCTGTCATTACCGATGATCCTCTTGGCTCGTTTCTCAATTGACTCAAGGGCATCAAGCTGGTATTTGGCAGATCCGTCGCAAAGATGAGAGCAGTACTCCATACACGATGGTGTACAGTGGTGCGAAAAACATCGGGTGCCTCCCTAGTTTGTAGAAATAAGTCGGCGCAGGTTGTTTCGGGACTCGACCTTCTGCTTCGTATTATGCTATGGCAGTGCACATTAAAAGTTAAGGCTCTATCCAATGCAACGCCTAGGTACTTCGGGTTATTGCAGTGTTCTACGTAAGACTACCATAAGCCCTGTTTTGGCTCCTGCTTGATATTGAGTGATGGAAATTGTTTTTCTTACTTCTCTCGCCGCTTTTACGGTGGTCGAAAAGTGTGGCGCGCTAGTTTAAAAAAAAGTAGAACCACATTAGGACTTATTGCCGAGCTCAGTAGTACCAGGATTGGATGCTACATAGACGATATCTGTGTCAATAATATTAGCTATGCGGACGACATGGTGCTGCTGAGCGCGTCAGTTTGTGGTCTGAGAAAGTTGGTTGCCCAGTGTGTACGCCAAAGTACATGACTTGGCGTACAATTGCAAAAAATCTGTGGTCATGGTCTTTAGGGTGGGGGGTAAGACCCCGGACAAAGTGCCTCCAATATTATTGTCTGGCACGCCTTTACAAAGAGTCCAGAAATTTAAATATCTTGGTCATATATGGACCCCTGACCTTAATGACGATGATGACATTGAACGAGAGCGGAGGGCGTTGTCGGTTAGAGCGAACATGTTGTCTCGCAGGTTTGCACGATGCTCACTTCCAGTCAAAGTCACGCTCTTTCGAGCGTACTGTACTTCATTGTACACGTGCAGCTTGTGGGCTAGATGTACGCAAAGATCGTACAATGCTCTCCGCCTTCAGTATAATAACGCGTTTAGGATGCTGGTGGGGCTGCCCCGCTTCTGTAGTGCGTCGGGGATGTTCGCAGATGCGCATGTAGATTGTTTTTACACAACAGCGCGTAAAAGGTGCGCTTCCCTGGTGCGCAGGGTGTGGGGCAGCACTAACAGTATCCTAAGCATGATTGCTAGTCGCCTGGACTGTATTTATGTGGGTCGCTGTTGTGGAATCTCGCATGGGTTGTCGCAGCAGTAATCTACCATTATTTGTTGTGTTGTTTTGTTTGTATCAGTGTTTACTAACTTAGTCTTAAGTTTTACTAACAGTTGAGTCGTGTTACTCGAATAAATAAAAATTCTATTCTATAATACCACATGCATCAACCAACATACATGTCGGAGCGTGGTCGCTGAAGCCTATATTTCAAAACTTGTAAATGAATCTCTAAATGCGATGCATTTCGTAGAAATCTTAATTTTAAAAATTATTTGTTTTTGTTGGTGTTAGTTGCTTCGGAGAAAATAACATCGTAAATCTTAACTTTGTGACCCAACAATCTGTCTTTAGTTCTAATCTTAAGTACTGTAAAAAGAATGTTAAACAGACACGGGTTGTGGTGCCCGTGGTCGTAAATTTAGAAGCTCTTTCTTGCAAACGATAGTTTTGTCAATTGATTTGTAAGCCATTTAGGAGAAATAACATTTATTGTTCGTAACGGAGGTACACTTTTGTGTATCAAGCGAGTTCGCGGAGATACACCGATACCTTAACATTCGCAATAAGCAACCGAGTCGCTTAGCTGTCCCCAATGATCTGCCCATGCCACTTCGGCTATCGGCTTTAGACAAGTATCGTCTCCTCACTCCGCGTACGAGCTTGATACACAAAAATGTACCTCCGATGCAACTCTACTCTATCTACGACATACATACATATATCAGGCCACAACTGTATACAGGCCTCTCATACCGTGTGCTTTTAAGCTTAATTATTATTAGCCACGCTCATCCAGCATCTACTATTCAACTCTAAGAAGACCGTCGCTCCTGCTAGTCTGAGGGCATACAACCCTACCCTGTCTTTGCAAGCACTACATACATTTCACTACGGAAGTTCTATAAACATTCATGCCGTTTATCAATTAGTCATTACAAGTTTTTCCGCTCCCTCTACGGGGAAATAAGTAACTTATATTCCCGAGTAAAGGCATAAATGTCCACTGCCAATGAACGGACAAAGGGGAAATTGCCTTAATCACGCCGTTGGCAGTTTGTTGTTATTAGCAGACACGGAAACACATCCCATCTCCTTGACATATTCCCCTCGTCGGTGTTTACGACATTCAGGGTTTGGGCTGGGTACAACGATTATAGTCGTAGTAGGTAAAAATTGTGTAAGGGTGCCTGTCCATTTCAGCGGAGCGAGGCAGCGGAGCGGAGACACGCAGAAATATTATATTTTTATTATTATTTATTTATTTAATGATCACAATTCATGCAAAAAACTTTACCTTCGCGCCAAAAATAAATCTCATGTGCTTGTTTTTTTTTTAATTTTCGGTGGGCAAATGTCATGGAATTATGCAGCCTGCATGTCATAACATTTTGACAGCTCGCATAAAGCAAAGGAACCTTTCAGTCTACTAAAAGTATCTTGGTACTTTTTCAGACAATAGAATATTAGCGCAGAGTAGTTTTGTACGTTATACTATACACACTATATTCTGTGTTCTTGTTTGTTTACGGGATTTGAAGTGAACTCAGGTAGGGGTCTAGGTGTAAACAGGGTTGGGAACGGTTGACCTACTTACGATTCCTTTCGCCCCTACATTATTTAACGACGTCTGTAAATGACAAGCCGTAACTGAATTAAATGATAAGTCTTGTGTGGAGATACTCTTCGATGTTTCCGACGTGTTCATTGGGCCGGAAATTGCTTTTTTTTTCTAAGTATACTTGTATTTCGTGCGTATGGCAGTGCTGTGTTTGACAGTTGATGTTGAAAAGGAGGTTTTACATAAATTCTGTGTGGTTTTTGCTAAGAGTAATAGAATCCACCTTTGCCCTTTACTTAATTTAAAAGGAAAAATTTATCATAAGTTCAGAAATAAAATGATTTATTAATATAATCGTATGTAAGGATCGTAGGTGCCATAAAATAATTGTTATTTCAAGTCTAGGAAATTACGTATTTCAGTTGGTAGGTTGCACCCATTGTTTCTTCGGGTAGCAACAAAGTAACTAGCCACGACTTTCCAAATAAAAAATCCATTTGTACGGTGTGTCAATAACATGACTTCGTTATCCTTTGATTTTTGAGAACCTAACCTATTCAATCGACTGTCAAAATGCATAATAGAATTTATTATTGGCTCACTAAAACACCAACAACCAATAAGTATATGAAATTGTTTAATAGAATTCATTAACAAATCCATATGATCGCACGATCAAAGCAAGAGTGAGCAGACATCTCCTAGCTTCGCTTATTCCGGCATAGATCTCTTTCACCTTCTTTCTTTATCAGGTGAGACCGAGCTCGAGATTTGAGTCTTCAAAATGTTTTTTTAGGGTTCCGAACAAAAACCGGAACCCTTATAGGATCACTCGGGTGTCTGTCTGTCCGTCTGTCACAGCCAGTTTTCTCCGGATCCACTAGACCGATTCTGTTAAAATTTGGTACATATGGACTTTTGTGACCCGAACACAGACGTGTTACGCAAATTATTAAATTTTTAGTATGGTAAAGTGACCCCACATTTGGGAGTCAAACACGAAAATAAAAAAAATAAAAATTGTACAATATCGTGTGACATATCAAATGAAAAGGCTTACTGTGAGGGTTTTAATCATATTTTTTTCATAATTAAAAAATGAACGGTTTTGAAGTTATTCAAGAAATTAGGCGAAAAATGACCGTTCCCCCTTTATATCCAAAACGACTATGCCTAAAATTTAGATATAATGAAGATAATAGAATTTTACCTAAGATTACAGGAAAATCTATAAGAAATCTATAGTGTATAAATAAAATGTTAAAAAAAAAATCGTTCGGAACCCTTTGCACGCGAATCCGACTCGCACTTGGCTAGTTTTTTTGTTTTGTTATTCTCACGTTTGATTAATATCTCACCTGATGGTAAGCGACGATACGGTCGACGATGAAACAGTATTGCCTAGAAGTTATCCATCACTCTTGTCTTAGGCTGCGTTTTCACGAGAGGTGAGCGAGGAAACAAAAAAATAATCACCCAAATCAGTTTACAATTGGCAAAAATATCGCTGAACAAACATTTTTCATGGGATCCCATCATCAGATCCTAACTTATACCTTACATCATCAGCTCAGCAACAAGAGATGATGATTACCAGGCACAAATATCTGAATTGCGTTAGAAAATTTATGAAAAACATTGTAATTGCCCATAAAATTTGAGGGTTTCCCTCGATTTTTATGGGATCCCATCATTAGATTCTAACTTGGTGACTATGGAACCACCCCAGGAGTATAGGCTTACGAATAAAAAAAAAATTAAAACGGTCCACAATTAGCGGAGAAATCGGTGAATATACATAAAAAAAAACATACATACAGCCGAACATAGAACATCCTCCTTTTTGAAGAAGTCGGTTAAAAATAACTATTTTTCACATTTACTTTTCCTCCACTACCTTCCATCCTATCAACCAAATAATATTTAATTAAATATAGCAAGGCAGCTGGCTAATAAGCCGGAGTAAAGCCTACTTAGTGAAATTAAAACCTTTCCCCTTAGGCCCGACACTTCGCCCCAAACCTGGCACAAATCAACGTTACACATTTTATCCAATTAGTCGGAAAGGGATAGGTTGCGAAGAAATTATGTAGCATAACTGCGAAGACAAAGGAAATTGTCACCTTTACCGATGACAGAAAGAACTTGGTTAATTGCAGATATGAGGGTGTTTGGCAGAATGTAGGAATCTATGAGTCATGGTGGACGTAACACCCATACGCATAAACCATATGGGAATGCTTTCTTTGTGCTGTGTGCGTACAGCTAAGGAGTGGATTTCTCTACGTCTGTTTGAGTGGAGTCTGTGTTTTCTGACAGCTACAATCTAGGGGTTTGTAAGTCAATAGTGTCATCGCTGTATCATCAACCCCATCATCCCTTTCACATTCAAAAACAAAAAACAAGCCAACTGCGAGTCGGACTCGCCCACCGAAGGTCCCGTACAAATTTGTAGTACACATTACTTTAAATAAAGACTAAATTTTTTATGATTAAATTACAAATGTATAGTTTTTAGACTTTTCACTATACTTGTAGAATAAGATGGTATTACCTGCCAAATTTCGTGATTCAAAGTTAACGGGAACTATCATATAGGTTTTCGACCCAAAACATATAGGGTACTTCCGGTTGACCTAGAATTGTCAATTTTGGTTCAAAGCGAGGTCTTACAGCACAAGTAAAGGGAAAATTCTGAAAAATAAAAAAATTTGAAAATTAAGGTAAATTATTATACTTACAAGTTTTCGCGAAAATCTAAATTTGACCATATCTTTTTATCGTGTTGACTCAGGACCTCAATTTTTATACACCTAATAGGGACTATAGACCTTAGTATCTGGTATAAAATTTAACTTGCTCGGTCCACCCGTTCCTGAGAAAATCGGTGGTGACACACGGACAGACAGACGGACAAGAGAGTGATCTTATAAGGGTTCCTTTTTTACCTTTTGAGGTACGGAACCCTAAAAAGCCACAAAGTTTTCAGTTCGAGAAGTATTATTATATTTTCTATCAGGAATTTTTCACTTCCTGTCTGGAAGCTGTATTTATTTGTCTCAGACGTAACCACACGCACAATAAAGTTAATATTTAACAGTGCACAATGAATTAATTACACTACTTATTTGTGCTCCGAACAGGCAGACATTTTGCATAAACAAACACCCTGCAATCGACTCATTCGACCTAAAACCAAGCTCTTCGGTTTTGCCCCCCACTATCCACTATTGAACTACAGTAAGCTCAATTTACCCCTCAGATCATAGTCAACCACTGGCAGAAGTCAATCTCTGGAGAGACTAATAGGATTAATACAAATTGGGACAGATTGGTAGCATTCAATCTGTGAAGAGCTCGGGAACACAATGCAATAATATTGGTAAATATGCCTCGACCGATACCGGGCTCAGTCCTGTACAAACGGAATGAATAGTGGTAGGGCGGGGTATGAATAAGGTAAGGTGTGCAGCTGTTATTTGGGTCTGATTCTTAAGTAAAATGGTTATGATATTTGGTAGCTATCGAATTATTGCTAATGCTGATGTGCTGAGCTAGTAAGTGCTTTTAACACGCATTTTTATGGGGTCCGTTCGTCTGGATAAAACAATAAAATGGAACCCATAAACCCGTGTGTATGTTTGACAGTATTTTTGTCTGTGAAAATGGATCATTCCTCTTAAAATAAAAAACAGAAAAAGAGTAAAATATGAAACAAAATAAGAGAAAAATGTTAAAAATAAAAATAATATAAAATAATATGAATTAGGACTGTATTTTTTATCTACACTAATATTATAAAGAGGAAAGATTTGTTTGTTTGTTTGTTTGAATTGAATAGGCTCCGAAACTACTGGACAGATTTGAAAAATTCTTTTAGCATTGGATAGCTACATTATCAGGGAGTAACATAGGCTATATATTATCCCCGTACTCCCACGGGAACGGGAACTACACGGGTGAAACCGCGTGACGTCCACTAGTCAGTAATATTGCAGTTTAATGTTACGAACTGCTGATGTTCTATGTTGACCGGCCTCGTAACTTGTTGTTTTATTGCATCGAATCATTATGTTTATGGGAGTGTGGTACAGGCGGGATAATTTACTGCTTCTTAATGTCGTTACCTCCTCTTCTTGGTCATAATAATTAGAGAACATGTTGGTACTAATGATCTCTTTGTAGGTATGGTGACCGGTGATTACGGCTATCAGCTGGTTGTCGAGGAAAGGCCTAGATGAATTTTACTGCAGGATATCAAATCATAAAATATAAATTGATTTAATTTAGTTAAACAACCATCAAGTTGGTTAACCATGTACCTACGATGATCATAATACAAATTGCCGACTGCAAACCACCAGTGACTAAGTAAATTAAACTTCAAGCGTTAAGTAACCTAAAAAAAAATTAAGACCTACTTAATTTCACAAATTCAAATAAATATTCCGACTGCCTGAAAAAAAAACCACCCACAAAGTTCTAAATTTAAAAGCAACGAAAAAGTAAAACAGCTGCCGCGGCCGCCCACAGACGAAGAAAAAAGACGAGAATAACCGATCAGAACTCAATTTACGGCAAAATGAAAGAAGACACTTGATTCCAATCCAATCATGATACCGTGTAAGTGGGCGCGCACGCTTACCCGTAGCGATTGTCTGAGACACTTTTGGCGACGTTTTTAAAGACGCTTCGACGTAGACGCGACTTGACGTAGACGCGACTCGACGTGCGACATGTCATATTAAGAGTCTTTACACACGGCGTTTTTTTAACCCCCCGACGATGTGCAGATGACGTGCGCTAACGCGCTTTAAACGAAATTCAGACGCAGACAGTACTGCTTTTTGGTCATCTACAGCGCCGTGAGCGCGGGTTCGTAAAACGTGTGTCGTCGGCGCGTTAAAAATACGCCGTATGCATAGGCCTTAAGACTCAATCTGCCTAGCCTTTTCCCAAGTATTTTGGGGTCGACTTCCAGTCTCACCCGGATGCAGCTGAATACCAGTATGATACATGGAGCAACTGCCTGTCCGACCTCCACAAAACAGTCCATGGTTAACACGATATATCTTGGCAAACATTCCTGGCTTCAGACTACTTCTAACGACCGTCAAAGCTATTCAAATGAAAGTCAGAACCAACGGATTAACATGCTTTCCGAGGCATGGAGTGATCTCGGTATGTAATGGGTAGTCACCGATCCTCGGACCAAACTCGGCAAGCGTTCATTAACCTTGAAGTTCGACCCGTGTGGCAGCTGCTATTTTGCTTCTAAAACGGCTATAAAAGTTCAGGCGCAACAAATGATATTGTAACTCTCAAAATTGAGACTGAGGTTTAAAGTCCATCTTCTTAAGATCAATCTGAACAGCAAGACATTTGAAACAATCACATCGGTAGGTATTAATGATTCTATTCAAGTGGCAATTAGATCTCGAGGCTATGTATCAGTCACACGAGTCTTAAGGACTTTAGAGGAAAATATAAATGGAGAGCCTTCTGAACAGACTCGAAACTTGGAAAAACAATCTCATCGGTGTTAATGATTCAGTCACTTTGGCAGTTGACGCGTGTCCACTGCCAAAATACCAGAGATCTGGAAGTGGGTGGGCGCGTTCACTTACCCATTAGCAATTGTCTAAAGGACTTTATTGGCAATTGTCTGAAACAATGTCGGCGACGTTTTTAAAGAGTCGTCCGTACACGCACGTCATGCACCAAATCGAATTGGATCTCCCAAGACTAAGCCTTCGAGACTTTAAAGTGTGCCTTCTAAGGAGATCAATTTGAACAGACATGATCCTGGAAACAATCTCATCAGTTTGAATTTGATTTTCTTCATTTTGTAGTCGCTCCGATCATCAAGGTGATTGTCTAAGACACCATCGGCATTCTGTTGAGTATTCCATGTGGCGCGATTTGATGTGCGGCATGTCGAATTAAGACAAGACATTTTAGTTAGAGGCTACTGTATATGGAGGGATCAATCTGGGCGGACACCATACTTGAAGCAAACTCATCAGCTTCATTCAGTGGTCACCTGGCCGTCGAGACACGTTTAGAATCCCAGTGATTGTTTTCAACACGATCGGCGACGATTTGCGGCATGTCGGATTACGACTAAGACTTTTTAGTTAGAGGCTACCGTATATGGAGGGATCGATCTGGGCGGACATGATACTTAAAGCAAACTAGTCAGCTTCATCCAGTGGTCGCTCAGACAGTCGAGACAAGTTTAGTTCCAAAGCGATTATCTTTATTACCGTCGCTAATGTTTTTAAACACTCTTCCATCCAGATGCGACTTGAGAAAGATCCATCTGATCATGTATGTCTACAGAGAACGAGATTCCTTCTCGAGTCGCGTCTCCACAAGTGGCATTGGTGTGTATATCGCTTAGTATTGTAGCAAAGTCGCGACGCGTCTGTCTGGCGTAGCCTTAAATGGTCTGCTATTATTGCCAGTGTTATTGGAAGATAACGTGTGTTGGAACCATTAAGGGGTTTTCGAGTAGTCGTTGACAATGCTTTGAATTTTTATCGAAGTTACGGATACCGCTTTGGTGTAAAATAATGTACTTTAAGTGTTAAGTGCTTGTTACTGTTTGGGGGTGTTAAAAGAATAAGGAGAGGTTTTACTGTTTTGTTAAGAAGCTTGGGTAGCGTCTGCTTCTATAGTTGATAATTTTCAACATCAAATACTAGAATGTGGTTCAAGAATATCTCAGTCTAAGTAGCATTCACACACACCTACATTTTTTATTGGGTGAAAACTTTCAATAGTCGCCTGAATGAGGGGAAAAACTGGGGAGTATGGGATTTTCACCTTACGAAAACCACCCCGATGATCGTCATCAGCACATGGAATCTGGTCGATCCCGTCACCTCTTTAAAGACGACTTCGTAACCTATCCCTTACCATACCCTTCTATGCAATTAGTATAAAGTAGAGACTTCATAGCTAAATGTTGATTCAGAAAAATATCTCTCCTGCATCTTTCGAGAATATAATAGAACGTACCAGCTATGTATTTATCTGAACTCGCTCGTATACATAAGATAACTGCCTCCGTGGTCGAGTGGTTTAGGCGTTTGCCTTGTGACCCAGTGGTCGTGGGTTCTATTCCCGCGGGAAGCATACTTTGTAAAGTTGTTTCCAGTTTGGCTAGTACATTGCAGGCTTGAATCACCTGATTGTCTGATAAAAAGATGATTCCGTGCTTCGGAAAGCACGTATAAGCCGGTGGTCCCGGCCGCCAAATGGCGGTCGTCAAAACAAACCATGTCAGAGACCCTTGAGGCGGTTTAGAAACTCTGACACTAGGGTGTGTGGGGTCGTTAGACCTTACTACCTACACGATAAGAAGATAAACATAGAGTACATGATCAAACACAGGAGTCATTTTCGCACTAAGGAAATTATGTACCAAGTTAACCTACCTCGAAATATTAGTCACAAAGTTACTGGTAATGTATCACTTTGATATTACCTATAATATCGCTATTTCTCAACTGATGCATTCTGAACGGAATTCTGTAGGAAACGGAGGTAGATCCATAAACGGAAATAAATTCTAAGCATATTTCGAACGGTGTCAACTGTATTTGCTTAGAATTCACGAATGCAAGAGGCTCTTCGAAAATCCGTGTTTCATTTTTGTTAAGTTTTAGTTATAATTTGTCTAATTGAATTAAAACTAATTTAAGTATTTTGCTAAGTAATTTTCGCAAGTTTTTTTACACATTTTATTGTATGATTATAATTTAAAATCGCCGTATGGTGTCGGGTGGTGCCGTATGGTGCTGTAAAATAATAATACCATCCCATCACTTCCCGTGCGTGTCGTAAGAGGCGACTAAGGGATTCGCTAGAGAATGGGCAGCAGCGTTCTTTGTAAAAATCAACACCATACACTGCGATCGCCAAACCGCCTGCCAAGCGTGGCGATTAAGGAAACCCCCCTTTCTGGGGGAGGCCTATGTCCAGCAGTGGACGTCTCTCGGCTGATATGATGATGATTATAATTTATAATATTTTAGACTAATATTTTCTAATCCTGTCACTTGTTCGGTCTCGTGGACGGTAGTCAACGATTTACAATGACAAAGAGTAGATATATTAATTTGCTTAGAACTTTCCAAGATTACCTTTTACGTATGTTTTTATCCACAATATAAAATTCTTCACATACACATATATAAAATTCTTCCGTTACTGAATGAGTGAGTGACTGACTGACTGACATAACGCACAGCTTTGAAATTTGGCTTGTAGGTTCCTTGGAGAGTGTAGGGGAGTACTAAGGAACGATTTCCCGAAATTCCTACGGGAACGGGAAAAACCGGTATATGCGCGCAAGAAGTCGCGGGCAAAAGCTAGTGTTTATATAAACTAAAGAACCTACCACCGAATAAAAACTTTGCCTCTTTACACTATTAGTTTGGAAAAGTGTTTCAAGATATTTTAACCCGACTGCTCTAAGAGGGTAATGTATTTACGGAAGCAATGGAAGCATAATTTTTATACACGAATGTCAAAGTGATATTTAACAATGTTTGCTCAATTACGACGACGTGTCAGGAGTTTTTACTCACAATTTTGTTTGTTTGGCTTTGAACACCGTAACGTTTGAACATTTTTTCATTTGATGTTTTTGCTGATAAATTAAGTTATGGCGGCCGCCGTGTCGATGTTACGCGTTAAAAAAAAAATGCAACAGCCCAATCATGCAGTAAATTGTCAAATTTTATCAGACACTATTTTTCTTCTGCCAATAAAAAAAAAAAGAATTACTTTTCGTCCAAAACACGTTGATAAAAATCAATGTCTCTACTAACTGTCTTCCATAATCTAGCAACAAAAACCATTCAAACTCAAGAAGACCCTATTATCAACACAAAACCTATCCAGGGATACATAACTGAGGAAACAGGCTGTTAATAGGCCTGTTCAACTAGCCAGTGGGATAAGCGGACTTTAATTACGGCCAGGGGCGGCGGGGGGCGAAGAAATGGATGGCCTCCGGTTCCGTAGCCCTTAAGTTCGGTAATTTCAGTTAGCAGCAAATGGGGGGAACTTGGACGTTCCTAATGTAGGATTGGGGACACTTCATGTGACCGCGATATACTTCGATTTGGGAGATGATTTAGTGACCTTACGTTTGGGGGATTTAGATTTTTGTGGATTGCTTTAGATGACCTATTTTTAAATTTGCATGTTAAGTCTTCTGAGATTCCTTTGCTGGTACATTATAACCAGCCGGTTGATTCTGTCAACATGTCGAAGTGAACAACATGTCAGTCCATCTTGATAACATGGATTGACAGCTCACTTCGTGATCACTTCACCCAAGCCTTCACTTCGACATGTTTACAGAATTGCACTGTACATAATTATGGTGGTTTCTAAAAACCGGCGCCGATGAGTTTGGTTCGTCCAAAGTCACGGCATTTGGCCAAGCAACCACCTATTCCTGCATAGATGCGACGCACAGCTTAAGTTATTATACTTAGTTTGTAACTTTGCAGTTGAAGGTTTAATTAAATTAAGTTTTATGTTTGTTGATGGTTTCTTTGTGTCAGGATGAATTATTGATTGACATCTATCACTGACAGACGCAGCCACACATGTCAGTGTCTTTTATTTGGTTTCTCCATGGTTTGTCTATGATGTGACCGCGACAGTAATGACTTTTATAATGCTCGTCCCTGACACAGGTACTCAGCAGTTTTTAAAAGCTTAGTTTTACTTACTTATTTTTGTTAAATTTTCTACAGTTACAACCCTTTTCACACTTAACGCTATCAACAGTAAATAACAGAAAAAATATTTTATTTCTATGTTGAAATATAATCGCACCATTTATAACAGTACAACTACGATAAAACTGACTAGCAGTGAAAAATGAACTGGTAAAACGAGAACGATTTTAACACCCCCGATAATATCACCATGTCCGGAACACGTACAGTTTAATATTTTAACTTACGTGACTCCTGATATTTACTGAAACTGATTCTTATAAAGCCTGCTGGTTAGTGGGCGAGCATTTGTTGCGTAGTATTTTGCCGTGGATTTGGCAACGCGATTGGCTTATGTTTCCCAAAACCAATCGCGTTTTTGAAAAGCCAATCGCGTTTTTGAAAAACCAATCGCGTTTTTGAAAAGCCAGTCGCGTTTTTGAAAAGCCAATCGCGTTTTTGAAAAGCCAATCGCGTTTTTGAAAAACCAATCGCGTTTTTGAAAAGCCAATCGCGTTGGGTTTTGTTGAAGAACTAGCTTTTGCCCGCGACTTCGTACGCGCATATCCCGTTTTTTGCCGTTCCCCTAGGAATTTCGGCAAATCCTCTCTTAGTGCTCCGGAGTGTAGGCCCACCTACATGCCAAACTTCAAGTTTCTACGACCAGTAGTTTCAGCTGAGCGTTGTCTGTTGGTCACTCATTACCAGTAACGGAATAATTTTATATTAATTCCTCTTAATGCTCCCCTACACTCCTCAAGGAACCTACATGCCATAATTTCAGCTTTCTACGACCAGTAGTTTCGGTTGTGCGTTGTCTGTCAGTCACTCAGTCACTAAATCTGTCAGTAACGGAAGAATTTTATAAATATTGATCGTATTTCCGGAATCTGAACACTGTGAATTTTTTTTTTATTTAATTGGCTTGTCCTTGATCACGCCTGACGGAAAACGATGGATGAAGTCTATGATGGAGCGAGCATGCCCAAAAGATGCTGCTGTGAACATAAGTCAGCTAGCAACAGGGCTTAGACAAAGTGACATTTTTTCAGCGACAACGATTGTTAGAAGTTGAGGTTGACATGCCCAGCCGAAATGTCACGTAATCAATCTCACACATTCAGTCGTTATGATATAATGACATTTTACCAAGGGCACAAGGTGTCATAACGTGTTGTTATTACTATTTACGTTACTGATACCTTACCTTACCTTAGTGGAAATTGTAGTAAGTCAGCAAAATTGGTATCAACGGAGCTGTCTAGATTGAACTGAACGGTCTTTGCGAGACACTAGATACTATCCAGTGGCAAAGTCGTAAGCTGCATTCTTTATTCAAATTCTTGCAACGTCATCTGTTGCCTGTGGATAGCCCGCCTTCATACACCATCTCACTAAATGCGTATTTTTCTTTAAGAGCCCTATCAAAACGTTGTCTCCCAAGAAAAATATATTTGAAAAGTTTCCCGTCTTAAGCCGCGACTTAATTATTTTACAACAATGATCGCTTGTTTTAAGTAACTCTTTGTGTTTACAGAGTAATTGCTGTTCATTTTAAGTCATAATTTTATGTAGCCATAATTTACAAAGTTCTGGCAGCATACCTTGCCTAGGTACTTTCTTAGGAGTTTATCTTGGCTACGACGTAAATGCTGGGGACCTAGTTTTTTTAAAAGATAATTTTTAGCACCTATTATGATTATCTTTTTTTGCACACGTTTTTTCTGTGCGAAGAACAATTTTTCTAAACAGAATTTGTAGTAAGTACCTTATGATTATGCAAAAGCGATAAAAGAAACATTTTGTTTCAATCTCTAGATGTGGATAATTATGAAAGATCAGAAACTAAAGTTGCCATTTCTTTTCACCTTGGCAATACATGTAGACCTCGCTTTGATCTGACCAATGCCGTGGAAATGTAACAATGAACAATTCAAATTGAAAATAAGATCATTTAACTATACAGAAAGTTCCCAGAATTTTTCCTCAAGGAGGAAATCTCTTGTATCTACTAAAACGGTTAGCTATTTCTATTATTAGAATGTACTCGTAATGCCTAATGTATTGGCATTCATGAGTCTGAATACAAGTAACCTCCTTCTATCGGCTCGGCCTTGCATTATGTATGGGATTGTTACTTTCACTCCCCTCGATGACTGACTAATAGGTAAATAGGTACTTACCTCTTCTGATTAAAGTTAGCAATGATGTCATGGAGGTACTATTGTTGTATCTTTTAGAACTTCGAATATGATTAAATCGAATAAAAAGAACAAATAATCGTAAGCTTTATTTAAGAAAATTAAAACTTAATACATTAATAGGGGTCCGCACCTGTTGGCTGTGGGTGAGTGGAGTCGACGATACTACTTTCCTCCTCGCTGCTTCTCTACGTTTAGGCCTGTTATTCTCCTCATCGCTCTCACTGTGGCAAAGTTGTCAACAGCCTCGGTCACCGCGGCCTGTCATGCATTCGAAGTGCAGGTCGCATAGCGTGGCACGCGATCAACGACATCACCCGCCATCGGCGTTCCAGATATACTGGAACCTAATGACAGGGCTCGCGGCGCTGGCAAGAAATCGGAGGGCATATCTTTATTTCCATGGAAAATAGACCGTAGACCTTTAGTGTGGGGTGGGACGCTACTTGTGTCGCTGCTCTTGCGCCATTCCATCTTCCTAGCTCGTCCTGATGTGCTGGTGTTGTCGCACTGCGGCTACTGAAACCCTCAAATGACGGAAATGTTATAGCCTAGTTGGAAGTTGCATTTCCGAGGGGTTTTTATAATGGATTTGCGGTTCTTAGCCGGTATTAGGCTTCTAACTCTAACTAAGTGTAACCTAATTCCGTGTCCTGGCTATCTCTGTCCATTCCGGGTTCCCAATGCGATATAGCCGCCAGTTGTATGTTTTTTGTTTGTTTTAGAATTCCTGTTTGTTATCACTAGTACTTAGTGTGCAAAAAGTACATTTGTATAAATACATAAAGGACACTACAAAGCAACACTATTATTTTCGTTCTTCTTGTGATAACTCTACTCAAGATGAGTACAGAATTCAATGCAAGAAGAACGCTCTAAGGCCGCTCCCACACGGTCATCTGTGGCTGCGACAGTTGGATAGCAATTTACAGAGCGCTCAAGCTGCTTATGATCCGCACATCAATCACTCCGGCGCACAGTCGTGTGGAGCTGACAGCTGTCAACGGTTGCAACCCTAGTTCGAAACTTGGTTGTTTTAATAAATGATATTCTGTTGCTTGCAGTAAGTTTAGATTTAGATTGGTTTCTCTACTCTTTCATGACTTTTTAACAACATAATCATGTTGGTGATAAGGAACCTATGATAGTCAATAAAAGGAACTACACTGAATTTGCTAGCCTCTTATTGTCATACTGCAGTTTATAGGCTTCTTTATATCGAAAAGGCAATGGGGTATGCAATGTATGTACAAACATTGATCATAATCAACACACTCGCTCCAGGCGGATTGGCGTTTACAGACTTTTGAATACTTACAGTACCTTAGCTTGTTTTATTTTGTATGGGAAATTATCAAATGACTCCGCTCTGTGTCAGACTCTTACTGACTAAAACCTACCCTTATTCGAACATATTCTGCAACCCTGGCAGGAAATGGCCCTAGCGCGGCCCTAGTATAGATATAGTATTTCTCTAGGGTAAAGTATAGTGTATAGTATAGATTACTAGCTGACTCGGCAAACGTTTTGCCATACAAAAAAAAGTACCCTACCAACTATTCTCATACCTACCGAATATACACACAAAATTTCATGAAAATCGGTCGAGCCGTTTCGGAGGAGTTCGGTAACAAACACCGTGACACGAGATTTTTATGTATAAGATGATTGTTTGGAAAAACAGTTTGATAGAGCTTATTGTAAAACCGATGCATCTACTCACAGAAATTATACTCGATGAATCTAAGATATCTACTTATTTGAGACTAGCTGACCTTTGCCCACTTCGTTGGACGGTATTTTTCCGGTTAATATATAGCCTATGACACTCACAAATAGCGCGGCTTTCTATTGGTAAAAGAATTTTCAAAATCGGTGCCGTAGATCCAGAATTTATCCCCTACAACCTCACGAACTCACAAACTTTACCTCTTTATAATATTAGTATAGAAGTTTAGATATAGATAAAAGTGCCTGCGATAGTATAGACCTAATTTCAAAAGATGTGAGGTACTTACAAAATTAATTTCACTCTTCAAAACTTCTTCTTATCTTGTGGGAAGTAAGGTCTAATGATCCCACACAACGTAGTGTCAGAGTTAAAACAAAACTCTTAAAAACTACTAGATCTACAGACAGTTATTTAAAACAGTCGGTCTGTGTATGATCCGTACATCAATCACTCAGCAGACACAGTCATGTGCAGCTGAGGGCCGTCAACGGTCAAAATGTTTCGTGAGGAACAAGTGTCACTGTGCTGACAACAAATTCGACGGTGACATGGAGGCTCGTGTTAACTAAAATTGGAAAAACGAAATAGAAACATGACCTATAAATAAGACTGTATGTGTCTGTATAGGATTTAATTTCATTTTGTATCTGACTGACTGATGTCGTAACGGACAGTCGAAACTACTGGTAACACTAACGTGAAAAATTTAATGAGGCTTCTTTTTCCCACAAAGATGGGGTCCGTCCAGATTATGTTTGCCCCCAAAAATTAACCCAATTTTCCAAATTTATTTATTTTCGTTACGAGTTCGTGTTTGGGTTACAGAACATAAGTATGTGTACCAAATTTCAACTGAATCGGTCCAGTAGGTTCGGAGAAAATCGGCCGTGATTGTAGGTTTGCAACCATTCTTCTTCTTTTTCTTCTTCTTATCGTGAGGGCAATAAGGTCTGACGACCCCACACACCATTGTGTCAGAGTTTCTAAACCGCCTCAAGGGCCTCTGACTGTGTTTATTTGACGACCGCCATTTGGCGGCCGGGACCACCGGCTTATACGTGCCCTCCGAAGCACGGAATCATCATTTTATCAAACAATCAGATGATTCAAGCTTGCAATGTCCTAGTCAAACTGGAAAACAATTTTAAAAGGTATGCTTCCCGTGGGAATCGAACCCACGACCACTGGGTCACAAGGCAAACGCCTAAACCACTCGACCACGGAGGCAGTTTGGAACCCTAAAAAGAACAGAACAAGTATCTTACTCGTGCAACAAAACAGCCTTTTAGTTAGCCATCAGTCGCCCGTATTTATAAACCTTTAACGGCTAGGTGATCGATTTTATTAGAACAACACCATGTTATTATGTGCTTAGCCTTGAAATCATTGGCAGGCACGTCATTGGCTTATGGCATTATATCATAACTTATTCAGATACAAAATGCAGTTAAATAATCGAGCACAATGTTCAAATACCTATATAGTTCAACAGAAATAAAAACTAGTACGACGTACTAGTAGGAGGTACACTAGCTCCTGCACTTGATTCGCCCGAGTACGGCAACGTACTACCAGGATGAAAAGTGACTTCCAGGAAATATTCCGAAGCCAACTGGTAGTTCCAGAGATTAGTGCATTCAAACAACAAACAAACTCTTGAGCTTTATTTTATTATGTAGTATAAATGTAAGTAGGTTTTTCTCGTATCGACTATTTAAATTTCATCTAAAGGACATAATATCTCCATTCTTCTCCTGATCGTAAAAAGTTGTATGACATAATAATCCAGATTGAAAGTCCCCTTCTACCTATAGCACCTATGTACCTATATGAAATACATACGGAGCAGAAGTTTCTCGTTCATAAAGACGGCGAGGCGCCAGTGGGCCATACAAAATGTTAAGCGCTGTTCTCACAGAATGGTATCGTGTCTCTCGATCCGGTTCTCTCAGTAATGAAGCGTAGCTTGCGTGCTCATTATTATATTTTGTGAAGCACTTTTGTGGGACTGTGTACTGGCAGGTGTTATTTGCTTAAACAGATACTTATTTTATTAAAATATCGTTCTTGTGAAAGTCATTTACATGGAATGTTGTATCTAGTTGATAATAACACCATGTTAGTTGTTCCGCTTCACTACCAAAACCTTTCACACAGGGACCGTGCATTTTTACAGGTTTCAAAATACAGCCACTTAGAGATAGTCTGTCTAGTGTTAAAAAATCGGTCTTCTAGTTTTAAAATTAGTTTCGATTTTTTAGCTTTGTAATCACTTCTTTACGACAGTGTACACAATCTTTATCACAGAATCACTCGTGTACAGCGTACGAGCAAGCCCTTTTATGACTGAATTAGAAATAAATTACGGAATTCTTTACCCATAAAGTTCACGCTCTATAAATTCATGAGGACATTATTTTCTTCTTAATTCTATCGGCGCGTTATTCATACTTTAGTGACTTATAACGTCCTGAATTTGTTTTATTTTAACGAAATTTTTGGCTTGTAAAAAGCTGAATAGCAAATTTTATTTCAGTATTCAATAATAAGAATAATTTAATAGATGGTAGAAGAAGAACGAACACAGCAAAGAATCAAATGGAAGGAGGGTCCTTTGCCCAGGGACGGTACAAGCTTATTAAAAAAAAAAACAATTTTAATAATAATCATTTGTTTCAAATCTCGCTGTTAAGTTAAACACACTGCTATACTAATTTTTAAGGCCGAGATACGACTCACCACATTGACAGAAAAATCGCGATAAATCGGTTTTATCATGATGATTCTTTGATCAGTCAGTCTTAGGCAATGTTTCCACCTGCAAGCAGTTCGCATGCAAGTTGCATTACATTACGGGCTACCGAGGTATGATGTGATCAAGTGCTCTATCGTGGGCCGCAATGTAATAAACTTGCATGCTAGAAGAACGTGGCCTTTGACATATAGAAATAGCTAAGAACGTAGTACACAAAACAAAACTGTGATCTATGCTCGTTTCTTTTCCGTATGAAGCTTTGCTTTTGCGCTACTCTATACTAGAATAGGGTAGCGCAAACTTTACCTGTATAAAATTTTAAAACCACAAACCAATGTTTGTCTGTGAGAAAACGTGTTGTTTCTCGCAGGTGACGCGCTGCATGCAGCCGCTCCCAGGTTTAGCTCGAAACTACTGATGTGTTATGTGTGCCTAGTACTAAACTTGTGTGAAAGGAAATTCTTATTATATGTATTGCACGTGTTTCGAGTAATTTTGTTTGGGTGATATAGACTATTATGTGATTAGAAAGAAAGAAAGAAAAATGTGTTTATTGGCATTATAAAAACAGAACACCTTAAAATTAAATAAAATAAAATTATCATATAATCAGAACTATTACCTAATGCTAAAAGGGCCTTAGCTCAGCACAATGGCAGATGGTAACGCAAGGGAAATCACCTGGCGCTGAGAAAACATAACATTAAAAAACTCTAAAATATTTTGTAAATAAAAAAACACCTAAAATAAAATGTTGCCTCTCTTAATTTTTAAGCATTGTTTTTTATTATATATGTTTGTTCGGGTAGCAGAACATTAATCGTCATTCGAACGAAGTCTAGAAATGTTTTGACATTATTTTCCCAAATTTTCATTATTCGACCGAAGATAATAAAATAATATCTAGAGGTTAAGAGAGGCCCAATATGATAATTCTTCCCACACCCACACTGGATCTAAATGTGAAAATTATCCTAATTGCAAAAAGTGCTATGATAAATAGTGTTCACATCCATCAGTCTACTTAAAATTCCTGTCTCTATACACTCACATAAACAACCCTATCACCCGATATTAGCTTCCATAAAAACCAAAAATTAAAAAAAAAAACACGAACCAGCAGTACCAGGCCATCATAAAAATTAAGTTTACGATATACCCGCAGCGTCAATATAACGGCCCATAAAGACGGTCGAACGCCCGAGCAGCGTTTAATTACTCGTCCCAATGATGTGGCTGACAAATTGCTGACAAGCTTGAGCGCCATATTGTTGTTATGTGGTCCGCTGCTTCCTCTGTTTCTATTAACTGCTGGATCGATTTATGTTGCTTTGTTGTACCCACGTGGTGGTGGTGGGGTCATAGTTTAGATATTTTTGGGTCAATTTATTGCATTTTGATTGGACTCGTGTGGCGCAATTTTGGGTGTTGTGCTTTCATCAAGCTGTAGATCAATATTTCTGTCGTCTTTGGATCGTTTAAAAAAAGCCACTTCGGTAACAGGTGATGAGACTCTTATTGTTTACAGCTTGATTTAGTTACTCGTCCCAATGATGTGGCTAAAAAATTGCTGATAAGCCTGCGCGCTATATTGTTGTTATGTGATCCGCTGCTTCCTCCGTTTCTATTAACTGCTGGATCGATTTATGTTGCTTTGTTGTGCCTTCATGGTTGCTGGTGGGGTCATTGTTTAGATATTTTTGGGTCAATTTATTGGGTTTTGATTGGATGTGGCCTTAAAGGGCGCTGGTGACTTTAGCAGTAGTGGTTTTTTCAAACTGGAAGTGCAATAATCTACCTTTTATCTTGCGTATTCAGCATGTTTTCAGAAACGGTCGTTGAGATTTAACAGCTGCAAAAACATGTTTTGATAAAAGTTTTTCCACGGGTAACGTCATTTCTATAAAAAAAGGGTTGTCGAATGGCGCTTTTCGCAATAACTTTGTTTTATATATACAGCTTGATTAACTTAAACGCTTACAGTTCCGTGAATAAAACGACGTTCAATTTAACAATTAATCTTGCTAAATATTACTGGCCTAGTAATTGCTGGTTTAGCCAATCACCCATGAACCTCATAATTATGCTGGTCTTACACATTAGCGGTGGACCGCCCTCATTTTGATCGTCAATTACAGGGTTTTGTTTTCCCTTCATTTTCAGATAAATCGTGATAGTAAACGACTTAACCTACAGCCTCGTTTTTTGGGATACTTTAAGTGGTGGTTTGGTTCTTGGACGACATCTTCGTCAACGCAGAAATTGATATAAGCAAAAATGCTCATAAAATAAAAACTCCTGAACCAAACTGAATCAATTTTTTATGGGAACAAATGGCAAGTATACTGCATCGAACTAAAAAAGAATCACAGAAATCGGATCAGAAACCTCGGAGTAATCGGTGTACATATATTAAAAAAAATACCCACCGAATTGAGAACCTCCTCCTTTTTTGAAAGTCGATTAAAAATAGAATTGTTTTTAACCATGTTCCAGATTTTCTTTGTAGTATAAATTATAGTATTATATTAGTACGGCATAACACATTGATGTAGGTATTCTACTATGAGTACACCGCATATAAACAACTAGCTGACCCGCGGAACTTCGTCTGCGTCACAATTTTCATTACTGCTCCGCTCCTATTGGCCTTAGCGTGATGATATATAGCCTACAGCCTTCCTCGATAAATGGGCTGTCTAACACAGAAATAATTTTTCAAATCGGATCAGTAGTTCCTGAGATTAGCGCGTTCAAGCAAACAAACAAACTCCTCAGCTTTATATATTAGTATAGATACCAAACATTTTAAATAAGATATTTTAGCCTTGATGAGGATACTAGCTTTTGCTTGCGACTTCGTCCACATGGTAGTCAACAGTATTATAAAACAAATTCTATTGCATTTGGTGTGCTATCCATACTTTTCTTCAAAAGCTTTCTAACTGTGTATTTTTAAAATCGTTTCCGAAATATTAACATTACCTATTTACAAAATATAAACACTATAACTCTAACAAATATTAGTTTATGAATAAAGTTAACCTCATTCCTGGTACTAGTGCCTAGGTGAAGGAAACTGACAGAGGGGTCGAATGGTCAGTGCTAAGAGCTGAGAGCTGACGTATCGAGTGCAATCGATTCAGCGAACACATGGGTTCCAGCTACACACTCACGTTTCAGCTCGGCTGTCGTGTTGGTGTTGTCTCATTGATATCGTAGTGACATCGTGTTGTGTAAGCTTTTAGAACATGTTATTATTAATTTATTTAATATTCTATCACCAAAATGACACTATCCCTGAGCCCCTAGGCCTTTGTAGTCGGTTACAGAAAGAAAGATGAAGTACAACGGCGGGAAATAGCCGCATGCTATGCAAAAAACAATATTCTCCATATAGTCGGGTAAAAACACCATGAATGCAGATTTTTGATCAAAGTTTCGTATTGCCGAAGTTTCGAAGCCAGGCCATACCGTCCAAGTTTCTTTTCTTTATTCGAGGATCGTGGTTTCTGGCATTGGACTCTAAGCTATATATAAAATTCTTCCGTCACTGAATGACTGAGTGACTCACAGACAAAGCACAGCCGAATGTTGATTCTTGGGGAGTGTAGAGACTAAGACGATTTCCTGAAATTCCTACGGGAACGGGAAACACGGGATATCCGCGTACGATGTGGGGGGAAAAAGTTAGTCATTTGTAGAAGTACCAAAAGCCAAATCAACTAAGAGGACCCAGCTATCAAACTTCGTCCTGTTAATTTTCTAGGCATTCCAAAATAATTTAGAGCTAGCATAAACACACAGTATCTGCGTCTGTTTTACAATTGTGTTGCTGGGTTCAAGTGGTAATGTAATAAAGTGATCCCAGTTGATCCACCCTTTTGTAAAATCTGCTAGACAATGGCTGGACGACAAGCGGCCACAGTTGTTCTATGAACAATGTGAACACTTCACAATGAATGGCAGAGCTCTGGTGTTTCAGTACATAAGAATAATGTTATTGTTCAAACCTGCACGGAGCAATAAAACAAATGAAGTGTACCATATATGGGAAGATCAATTTGAATTTAATTTTTTTTTTAGGCAACGTTCGCGTTCGCATCTCAGTCGCAATCTGTCAAAATGTATGAAAAAACACTACAAAGTATAAAATAACCTTAATATCGGAAGTCGGTGTTTTTGGCTTTGTTTCTTTGTTTTTTAAAACGGACTTTAGAAATTTATTTTATACTTTGTTGTTTGTTTATATTTTTTTGTAAAAAGTTTTTTATTTTCACTTTTAAGTGGCGATACTTGGACGACGTCTTCGTCTACGCAGAAATTGAAATAAGCAAAAATGCTCATAAAATAAAAACTACTGAACTAAATTGAATCAAATTTTACGAGACCAAATGGCAAGTTAAAAAAGAATTACAGAAATCGGATCAGAAACCTCGGATTAATCGGTGTACATACATAAAAAAAATACCCACCGAATTGAGAACCTTCTCCTTTTTTGGAAGTCGTTTAAAAATGTGTTTTTTTTTTTTAAGAGTTTTCGACTGAGATGGGAATGCGAACGTGGCCTGAAAATAAGTAGAATTGGCACGCCACTGGTCCAACTCCAAACAGATTTGAACATTTAGACAAAAAGTTTTAATGATTAGCTGCAAGGAGCAATGGCACCGGTCATCTGAGAATCAAATCAAATAATTTATTTCAATTAGACGATTAAATATTAATTTCAAAATTTACGGTTAAAGAAAAATATAAGCAACTCTCGTTCTTTATCCGCAATTAAGATTCTAATGGAAGAACAGAAAAGAAATTCCAGTTGCTCTTTTCAATTAAAAGATTTATAAAATTTAGTACAGGTATCCAGTCCAGGCAAGAACTACTTACCGTGTTACCCAGTTAATGGGTTGCGGGGGTCTGGTAGGCAGCTGCTCCACGTAAAATACTGGTATTCAGCTGAATCCGGTTTGACTGGAAGCCGACCCCAATTTAGTTGGGAAAAGGTTAGGACAATGATGTTATAAGTATCTACATTACAACCAAGACACGTTACGGTAGTTCAAAACAGAACTGACACGCCTGTATGTCCCACCATTTCATCTGAACATGGTTCATAGGTTCAATTTACTTTCAAATCGGCTTTACTTTATTGCCTCGCTTCGAAAAGCCAGAGAACAAACCAACTAAAGTCTGTTCCAAGAGTATTAAAACATCTAGGTACTGGGTAACATAAACTTACGTTACATTGCGCTCTGTACGCTGTGGTAGTTTATATAATTGAGTTACTGTATGACCTAATACTGCAAACATTATTGCTACAATCTATACCAATCTATTAAGCTGAAGAGTTTGTTTGTCTGGTTGAACGTGCTAATTTCAGGAACTACTGGTTCGAATTGAAAAATTTAGTGTTGGATAGCCCATTTATCGAGGAAGTTTATAGGCTATATAAAATCACGCTACGACCAATAGGAGCGGAGCAGTAATTAAAAATGTGACGCAGATGAAGTTGCGCGAGTCAGCTACCATTATTGTACTACTAGGTACTCTACTTTAATTCCATACTTCACCTGCGTGGCTAGAGCACGTTGATTAAAGAGATAATTACTTCACAGGAATAGCTAGCTAAAAGTATATTGACATCTACTTAATATAAATCTTAAATGAATTCGTTGACTGTAAAACGTAACTATAGGGCATATATATTGTTTCTTTTGCTTGTTAGTATTATAGCTTGAAATATGTTGAGTTTACCACACCGGAGAGAATCATAAATTTTTCCTTATTACCTCATATTTTCACTCAAATCCCGGATCGGGGATGCAGAATAATACTCGTAAGTAAATGTCTAACTCTAACCGAACTAACGCAACAAGCTTTCGAAACACAACTGCAATAAATTGCAATTTGCAAATACATTTTGAAATTCATGGAATTGGCGGATAAGCTTAGCAGTGTGGTTGTTCGGACAAAATGGAGGTAGGGAATATATCGTAGCGAGTATATGGTAATTTTTGACGATATGTATGTGTTCGTCTTTGGTTTATCTAACACTAGCACTTCGTCCGCCACTTCGTCCGCGCTGCAATTTTCTTAAGGTATTTTTTTGTAGAGGAATTATACAACGTGTTGATTTGCATCCTAGTCAAATTCAAGGACGTAATTATGCTAATGATTCTCGACCCAAATCGACAGTAAAATGGGTAGGTATTTTTTTAATTTTATTTTTTTATTTACGGAAATCCGTAAGTGTAAACCAGCCGCGGCCCGTCTGTTACTAGCCTTATAATCGCGCTTTCACACACAAACAAACGCAAACAATACATACACAACGCATACGGCAACGATCATTCGATAAATTCGTAGGTAATCAATCGCACCCCAATCACGGTACGGGGATTCTCCCGCGCAAGCTCCTAGCCACGCCCCCGGCCCTCGCAGCCCCGGAACTAACAGTGTGTTTGATGTCGCCGAAGTGTGCGCGCGTTCGCGAATTGTGCAAGATGACGGACAATTATTCAAAGTCGAGATGGTGGAGATGGTCCGCCTGTATGCCATCAGTGGAGACAGCCTACGTGGAGCCAACCGGATATTCAATTCACGGAAATGTTTCCCGATCGGGAACCCCCATCACAGAGCGTCGTGCTGGCTGCTACGCAGGGACTGTGGGATCATCGGCAGTTTGACGTTCCCCGGCATGCTCATGCTCGCGGCAGCGTAGGCCTGCCTGTCGCCTTGCAGGAAGACATCCTGGAATACTTCCAGCGAGACCCACGGGCAAGCACGCGGGAGGCTGGTCAACACTTAGGAGTGCACCACACCACAGTGTGGCGCCTACTGAAACGTGAACTTCAACACCCGTTCCACTACCGCAAGGCACAACCTCTACTTCCAGCAGGATGGCGCTCCCTCTCACTATGGTCGGCAAGTACGCGAGTACTTGACCGAAAAGTTGGTGACCACTCGATCGGTCGCGGAAGACCTGTGGCCTGGCCTCCGCGTTCTCCAGACCTGACGCCTGTAGACTTTTATTTGTGAAGGTTAGTTTACACGGAGGAAGTGACAAGTGTAACAGAATTACATGCAAGGATCATTAGTGCTTTCGACACTTTAAAAACGAATGTGTTAGTGTTACGTAAGCTGAAGGAAAACCAGCTACGTTATGCTCGATTGTGCAAAGAGTGTGATGGTGGCAACTTTGAACAATACCTCCGGGTAACTTAAGTAGGTAATTTATTTATTTGTACATTTTGTAAATACGTTGTAAGCTTAATCAATTTTATTAGTGTAAATAAGTTGATTTCAAATTTTATTTTTAACTACGCCAATAATACCTAAGAGTCGAAAATATCACCACGTACTTTCACTTAACTAGCACGTCTTTCCATTTCCATCAAACGTAGAAAACATTTTTAGACTTAGTAGATCGCTACACTAACTAAGGCATTCTTGCCGGTCCTAAGCCCGTTAAGTAGGAAGGAAATCCACCAATAAAAACAAAATCACTACGAAAAGCAAAACTAACATTTTATTAATCATCTGATAACAGGTCAGTGAACTTTTCTTTGGCGCACTAGTATTATTGTCATCAGTAAGATTTCCGTATTCCAATGATGCTCAAAGATGAGTTAATTATCAAGCGAAATTTATGACAATAATGTAAGTGATTTTCGAAATAAAATTAGGTAAAATTATTGCTACCGGTCATTGATCGGTCGCACTCGCGCGCGCTTGCATTTCGTAGGTAAGACGTCGACACTCACGCACACAGCTGCATTGTCGCTGTGTGCGTAGTCGGGTAATTCTGTTTGAATTAAGGGCTTAATTCTGAAATACTGTTAAATTTCAACAACAAAAAAAGCAGCGCTTATTAGTTATTGCCCGCTACCGTACTTTCGATTGATTGTTTATGTCTTTTATGACAACCTCCTGAAATTTGACGAGGATGCAAAACAACACGTTGTATACTAAAACCTTCCTCGAGAACTACTCTACCCATTGTTGTAAACAGCATGAAAATCGGTGCAGAAGTTTTGAGTTTATTGCGAACAGACAGACAAACAGACGCGGCGGAGGACTTTGTTTTATAATATCTAGTGATGTAGTGATAGTGATAGTGACAAAGATAATGAAAACGTTTATTACTAGTTTTTCACAGGAACTGCACATTTTATTGAGACACAAAGTAACCTTTTTTTTAAGCATGGGATATCATCAAATGACTTCTTTTGAATGAAGGGAGTGTCAGACACTTACTGACTAAAACCCATCCGTGTTCCTCCTATAGTGCCCTTTGCGTTCCAAGGCCGCGGTGACTGTTTTGAAAAAATGCCGCAACCATAAAGTAACTATTCCACTCACTGGTTGTGTAGCATTTTATTTGTGAAATATTTTTTGTAATAAGGTCAGTAGTTGCTTACAAATATATGAACAAACAATTTTACCTGTTTATAATTTTATGTATGTATATATAGGCGTATTATCAGGATTGGATATTTTAAAGTAAAAAGTAGGTAGTTTACTTATTAATCAATTTTATTCGATTAACTCACTTAATTTATAATAACTGTGAACTCAATTAATTATCATATCATAATTATTAACTAAAAGGTTTTAACACGATATTAGCAAATCTAGGCGCTATGACAACACGTGTATCGGACCGAGGTCTAGAATAGAATGCCCCGATCGCTCCGCGCGGTCTCCTTTTACGTCCGAGCACAAACAAGTCGAGTAGTGGGGGAGGTGGGGATGGCGACATCGCCTGATCGGTCCGGTGCACGTGCCGTGCACAACCGTACGATGACGTAGCGCCGTCACGGCCATTCTGACGTGCGTACGTCCTCGGACGCGCACTTTAGAAGCACTTAGGTATTTGTAATGAGAACCACAATTTTACTGTTCGTTCATCCTGACATTAAAATCTTATCTCATGGTCTGGTCCGGTCCTACGACCCTTCAGAGTAATAATCTTCTGGTCCGGTCCTAAGACCCTTCAGAGTAACATCTTCTGGACCGGTCCCCAGACCCTTCAGAGCAATATCTTCTGGTCCGGTCCTATGACCCTTCAGAATTATACTACTGGTCCAGTCTGTTGACCCTTCCAATGATGTACTTACATGATCTATTAAGTTAATCAAATCAAATCGTATATTTCAAATAAACCATTTACAGGCACTTTTGAATTGTCAAAGTCGGTCAGTCAAAAACATGAAGCTATTTGCACGTTCCAAAGCGTAGATCTCTATGGAGAAGAACGTGCAAGAAACTCCACGGACACTCTTTTAAACCATGTGATGTGTTACAAAAATCTTGTTAACATTAACATTGATTGCTTCTATATGTGAGGACAATGCAAAGAACAAGAAAACATATAAACAATTCAAAATGCAGGTACAGATTAAAATAAGCCAGTGGCAGGTAAGAGATGACCAGTTTCAACTGACGGCGCCCGTTCACGAACATGACGCGTGCATCAGCACCATCTAACTCAACCATTTTGAAGGGAATCAAATGATCCAAACACGAGCCACCATCAGCAAAACATTTGTGTGAGCATGACAAGCTCTCAACTGCCACGCTCGTTCATGTCAAACTAATTTAATAACGAAATCTATAATTACATAATTATGTAAATGGCTCCATAGTGCTCACATTTACAAAAAATTGAAAATATGCTTCTACGTTATACAAAACTATGGTTTCAAGTAACTAAGAAAAGAAAAAATAGAAGGCTGCTTTATTGTGTATACTTTGCTAATACAATAATGCAAAGAAATGATAAATAAATGATTGTATAGGAGAACAAAAAAAGGGTAAGCATTTCTTCCAATTATCGAAAACCTAACAAGTGGACCCATGCTGCTGTGGCTGTGGAGCAGGACCGGCATTTAGCCAAGCATTTTTATCAAGGACATAATCTTCCAGTTTATAATATGCTTGTCCACATAATGTGCGTTCAATACACGTTTTAAATTTTCTCTCATTCAGTTCGAGAATATTAAGTGGTATTTTATTATAAAATTTAACACAGTACCCCATACGTTAACTACTGCTACTGGCTTTTTAAGTACGAGAGTCGGCAATTTTTTTTAAAGTGTGAGCCCTAAAATAGTACCACTTAAAACTTTATTTTTATGGGAAGTTTCATGAACAAGTTCTTCATTATTATTCGCCGTCACGTCATCACTGATATTTTCTGCATCTAACGTTCATGTAAGCACTCACGAATTACTTTACGTTAATCTAAAATCATCAAAATCATCGCTGCGCTGTGCGGTTCGAATCAATCAATGTTATTATAATCTCACCCGTATTAAATTGCACAAAATGGAAAATCTATTTAGAACTTGTAATAGCTCAGAATTCTCTGTACCTTTAAAGCTTTTATCAATGTCATTAAAATCAAATTGCTATTCATGATAGTTTTGATACTATCAAATTTACTAACTGATGTTAGGCAAACTGCCTTCGTACGTTAATACGAAAGCCTAGATCCAAATTTTCATGACCTTGTGGTACTTGCTATGCGATAACTAAACCTAAAGCTCACACTGAATAAAATTTTGACACTATTACCGCCAATGGGAAACTCTTTTAAGTACTCGCTTTGTGCTAACTATGTCAAAATTACCTAGCACTATCAATGCAACCACCGAATTGGTATCAACCCCTTTAAAGCTTCGTTTGCTATTCAAATAAAACTTGAGCGACTCACCAAGTATTCCAGTCGGCCTTGAACGCTCTTAACCCCACAGATGTTGACATGATACTTGGCTACTGCAGTTTGCCAACCTTCGGTCTGCCACGCTCAGAACCGTTCAGAAGTTGCAGCTGCTCAGCAGTTGTTGCAACTGCTCAGCAGTTATGGCAGCATGCCAACCGCTAGCCTCCTGCTGGCTTTATACACCATGATACGATGTCTGAAACCGAAAAATGCTACGACAGTACAAGTCCAATAAAAGCTGTGGTGGGCCAAAAGGTTTCAGGTAAGTGTAGTAGTCACAGTATCAAAGTAAATCAAAATCTAAATTTTATCGGACCATTGGCACAAGAAAGCGGCCTATGCCTATGAATGGTGATATAAAATCAAAATATTCAAAATAAAGTGTTAGGTAACTAAATCGCTCCTATGTCCAAAAAAATAAAAGCTCTCTGGTATTTCACTTCATGACTCGATCAGCGATAGCAGAATAATATCGCTTCATCAGCATTATTTGACCAATGACCAAGGCTTTGTGCCCATTTCAAGCGAACTCCTGTGCAACCGCCACTTCCAGGTATGTGCTTCCAATTCACCAAGAGTAGATAGCGACAACAAAAGAATGGTCTCCCTTAGGGCAGTGTGTTGGCGCCGACGCTTTTTTTAACATCTACGCGAACGAACCGCCTTCCACCTAACACACGGAGCGGTTCTTGTACGCGGATTACCTGGCCCTAGCAAACCAAGCAGCGACTTTTATGGACGTGGAGCATAAACGTACAATGGCACTCAGTGTACTGAGAGATTAGTGTGACCGCAACGCTCTACGGCCGAACCCATCTAAGAGACAGTCGTGCGCCTTCCATCTCTGCTATAGGCCCGCAAATCGAATGCTTAACATCACATGGCGTAGAGCCAAGGTCCAACACTGCTCGAATCCAAAATATCTCGGTGTGACGTTAGATATGGCCTAAGCGTAAAAGTCAAACTGTTACAATACTTAGCTCCGTCGAACCCGGAATAACTTGCTCAGTCACCTAATTTCCATCAATTGGGGAGCGGCACCCGATGTTCTCCGTACAACCGGCATGTCCCTATTTTTTCTGCTGGCGTATTTGCTTGCACAGTGTGGCACCGACCTGCTCTTTCTCGTAAAGTAGACATTGCCCTAAACGAAACATGTCAGATAATATCAGGCTGATTAAAATAGACTCCACAAAACAAACTATCCGCTTGCAGGCATCGCACCTCCTGCTGTTCGAAGGATCTGAAAACCGATTCCCGACATCCCTGTATGGCCACATGCCAACTTCGGGAAGACTAAAAAGTCGCAAGAGCTTCCTTATTTCTACACAGGCGATCCTGGATATGCCATCTAAAGGGAGAAGCAGACTGTGGGAAGAGAAGTATCCACCACCTCACGACTTCATAAAACCCAAAGAGCAATTGCCCCTAGTCGTGAATCGCAATGGCCTTTGGAAAGCGTTAAATCGCGCGCCAGCGCAATTTGCGCACCCAGGTAGGCCGCTGCAAACACAACTTGGCGAAATGAGGATGTAATGATCTGTTGTATACCCAACGTGAGTGCAGTGCCCGTTTTCAGAACACGAGCCATATGTTACAGTGCCCCAAGTGCCCATTCTCCTGTAATTTGGAGTATCTAATGAATGCCACTGTTGCTGCAATTAACGTAACTACCTACTGGTCCAAAACAATAAAAAAAGTTAACGATTGAATCGAAAAGAAGAAGTATTATTGAAAATGCTATCGCTTAATCTGCAACACTTATGCTATTAATAATAGCTTCACTTTAAGATAAAGCGACAGGCCAATTATCAAACATCGATAATTGCCATCCATAAAGGCGTTGCCTTTTGTAAGTCAGTCTCCACATCATAAAAATGAACACTCGTAAACGAAATAAAAAGCAGCTCTACAGCAATTAAAAAGTTTAAACGACTCACCAGATTGGCGTAGAAATCTTCATATAAATTCACACTCCTCTCCTTGACCTGACCAGCTGTTGTGAAGTTGCTTGCCTCCGGACGGAACTGGTTTAGTTCAGGTTGATGAGGGTAGCCGCATAAAACTCGTCGAAAAGGAATTCGGCGAAAAGCTCTTCAGCGCCATATGGTAAAACAATAAACTGCTCTGCACATCACTGTATCCTCGACAAAACATACCACCACGGTGACACACTATGATCGTGTGTCGAACTTCGGCCTATCGAATTTAACTTCACGACACTTCACGGCACACATCAAGTTTTTAGCTGTTTTTAAGTTTTTTTCTGGATAAACGCATGCGTTTTAAAAACAAACCGCAATTTTCACTATCACTGTCATTACATTTCAAAACGTAACCGCCACATATTTCACTAGCATTGTCACGAATCTCCATGTGGGCCCTTTGAGTTACATCCCACTTCTGATATAGGCGTATTATCAGGATTGGATATTTTAAAGTAAAAAGTAGGTAGTTTACTTATTAATCAATTTTATTCGATTAACTCACTTAATTTATAATAACTGTGAACTCAATTAATTATCATATCATAATTATTAACTAAAAGGTTTTAACACGATATTAGCAAATCTAGGCGCTATGACAACACGTGTATCGGACCGAGGTCTAGAATAGAATGCCCCGATCGCTCCGCGCGGTCTCCTTTTACGTCCGAGCACAAACAAGTCGAGTAGTGGGGGAGGTGGGGATGGCGACATCGCCTGATCGGTCCGGTGCACGTGCCGTGCACAACCGTACGATGACGTAGCGCCGTCATATATAAAAGGCTTGTATCTGGTTTAATTCACATACACACAAAGGATTCAACATTTTTTAAATAATAACATTACACACGCGGGTGCTCATTATGCCCTCGTTTTTCTTTGTACGTTGAGCGAATTCTTCGAACGCGAGTCAGGAAGGAGGTAAATTAGGTTTTCGCAGTATAATGTTGTCATAATAACGGCCTAATAAACAGTGAATTTCTAAGAAATCGTTTACAGATGATTATGAACATGAGGTAGTATTTACTTTGTCATCGTTTGAATGACTATACATTATATATATACCTACTTGTTACTAAACATAGGCAATCCAACACGACTGGAGAGAGACCAGGCGCAGGAACAACGGCTCAAGATAGTTTCTAAAACACGGGGGTATCAAACTACCATCTTCCAAACTCCGAGTGGACACAACCGTCGGATTATGAAAGTGGGGAAAAAGTACACCCACAGTACACGTCAGGCGCGGTTGCAGCCATAAACTTTGGGGGGGTCGGGTCACATGAATAGTACCTACCTAAATTTATTCGAGAAAATTTTGCAAAAAACAAGGAAAATAAATCACAAACTTATAAAGTCATAAAACAAATGGGAGACGACTGGGGTGGATCTAGCCCAAAAAAAGTTTATTTTCCCGGGGTTCCAAAATTTTTCCAAGTGTGATTCGGACTACGGACTCGCTCACGGTCAATGGTATGGTGGTATGGTATGGTGGTCAACTTCAAGGCGTTCGTGGTACGTGTACCTACATGTTTTCTACACCTCGTCATGGAGGAGGACTTTTGGCCGCAGCACGTGGTGTTCCGTCGCTTTCGCGGACAAGTGTCACTAGTACGCACTATAAAACAGTGCTAAGTGAAGTGTTTACTAAAATAAGCTTAAGATTGTATAAAGAGGTTAATAATATATTGCATTCCTACAAAGGAGACGTTTAAAAAATTTTTGACGCCCCTGCCAACAATACTTATAAGTTCTCGCAGGCAAAAATAGGGTGAAATTTGAAGCACCTTGGATGGCTTACTTCAGTGAATTTTGTAGAAAGCATTAGCCTGAAGAGAACCTAGAATGTATGAGCGAGCGAAGCGAGCTCGAAAATTTTTAGCACCTTGTCTCGGATACCTTAGATTGTTTTCCTATCATAACACAAATAGATGTTTATTGGTAGAATAAAGCTTAAGCTGGAGTACGGACGCTAGTGCGAGCTCGAAAAATCTCAGTACGATACTTTGTTTCGGATACGATAAATTTTCTTTTTATCACCCATACAGATGTTTTTTTGTCGACTTAAGCGTAACCTGGAGAACGAAGGATGCTAGGGCGAGCGAAAATTTTTATTTCCTTAACTCAGAAATGCTCATTTTCTTCTTATCTTACATCCACACACATGTTTTTAGGTCAACTTAAGCGAAAACCGGACAGCTAAGGATACTAGGGTGAGCGGAGCGAGCCCGAAAAACATTTAGTTCCTTGACTCGAAAACGCTAGATTTTCTTCTTATTGTCACAGAGTACAGAGGTTTTTTTGACTATTTAAGCGTAAACTGGAGAGCTAAGGCGATTCGCGCATTGTACCGCACTACGCAGCGTAGCGCGGGAGTACGTGTTCTTACGTTGCTTGAATGTATCTCTCTTTGCATTGTAAACACACGTATTGCAACACACAGAAAACGCATTCACGCGCAGTGTTTGACTTCGTCGCCACGCACCCCGCAGCGTATAGCGGGGCAGTGTGTGAATCGCCTAAGGACGCTAGAGCTATGTACAACTAATAATGCAAGAGCGACCCTACCCTGGTTAATTGTAGTTTAAATTTTCGTGATTTCTCTATTATTAGAAGGTTTCTCAATTTGACTCCCCCCCCTCGAACCGCGCCTGGTTCACGTGTGTTTGCGCACACAACGTGCTCTATAATATCTCCTGCATCGAGGGCTAGTCTTTGCTTAAATTGGCCGCCATTATTGAAAAAGTCTAGAGGATCACTATTACTATAGGGACTTAAATAGAATGATGTAGTTGCTGATTATCTCAAAGTACATTTCTTGGCAACTTTACAAGCTGATGAGATGTTTATTATGTCACGGAAAATTATTTTATATATGTAAATACTACCTACGCTAATTAAACACAGCTAAGGAGTGGAATTTCTTGCCGGAGCAATAAACACAACAGAATCCTGTAATTCAATATTCTACATCATTAATATCACAAAAATACAGAATGGAAAAAAATACTAAAAATAATACACGATACATAATAATCAGAGCATATTTTAATAAAATAATAAGGTAAATTGAGTTACGAGGTGGGAGGATCCTCGCGAATGAATGGAATGATTGATTGAATGAACGAGTGGACTTTGGGGAGCTCGGTCATTTCCACAGTGTTATTGCCCGTGCATAATCGTGAGGGATATTAACGATGAATTTTATGAACGCTGTCAAATATTTTATACGTATTTTGTGTAATGACGCTTTATATTTTAAACGGGTGATCTTCAATTGGGCTTGTTCTTGTTGAAAATTTTATGAGTGATTTTATTATAGACTTTGCAAGATGGAAAACCTAACAGCAGTTTTCGTTTGCTTGCCATTTTGTTTTTCATTTTAGGATTCTATTTATTACTTGACTAAGTATACAAAGCAAGGGTTTTGGAATTTCCGATGCTAGTTTTGCGGAATTGTTCGAATGAGTTACCGCGGCCCTTGATAGCAAAGGGCATTAGAAGTTTGGAGGTATGCGGAACAGAGAGTAAAGTCCCGCACATCTCCATTGTAAAGGGAGAATCCTCCGCCCAGACAGTTGTCGTGTCTGGCGGGCAACAGCCCGATAGTTGATATTCGGGCGTCGCGGTTCTTTGTGGCGGCATTGATGCCGCAACGTCACTCCCTTCCGGAGACTGGAGGTCGATAGTGGATGAGTCGTCCATACATCTTCAGATGCTTGCCAGGCCAGTGGAAGTTTGCTTCCAGTGAGCCGGAAGTCGCAGAGTTCTCGGTGAGTCGGAACTGTCTGCGATGCCCCAGTGCGTCGGGGTTATGAGATCCCAGTTAGTCGGAATGATGCTGCAGGCTCCAGTGAGTCGGAGTGGTGCTGCTGCTGGCTCCAGTGAGTCGGAGCGGGGCTGTGCGACGTAGTGACGTGACTGCTGGGGTCGAGGTGTTTAGAGGTATGCGGAACAGAGAGTAAATCCCGCAAACCTTCATTGTAAAGGGAAGATCCTCCTATCAGACAGTTGTTGTATCTGGCGGGCAACTGCCCGATAGTTGATATTCGGGCTGATGTATATATTCAAATCGCACGGTAAACTCTGCTTGCGCGATGCAGGATTTCGACCTTGTAGTTCGCTGCTAGTTGGATAGATGGCGTCGCGGTTCTTTTTGTTGCGATGTTGATTTGCTCCGTCGGTTTTATCTTGTGGCGGCATTGATGCCGCTACAGAAGGAACATGAGAGGATTTAAGTTGGTAGAATTTGACTCTCCCAGAGCGGAAGGAATCATTTGATAATTTCCCTAAAAAAAGGGGTTTTCTAACTCTTTTTTTCTAATGAATACGTTTCAAACGAATTCATAAAATGGCTAATAGTTTTCTAAAATATCTACGTATTTATGAGCTTAAAAATTAGAGCTACCTATAATAGCCCTAGACGCAAAGCGTCAACAAAACCACTTTTAAAAGCGCGCCATTTAACCAGTGCAAAATCCAATTGATAGTCCAAACAAGTCTATTACATACCAGCCAAAAAAACAATCAGAACCGCTCTCAAACAAATCTAGCAGCAAAACGATTTACAAAAACCGGTCAAAAGCGAGTCGGACTCGCGCACCAAGGGTTCCGTACCATCATTTAAAACGTGAAATGTTTTTAAATTTTCACTGCGGAGGCCATAATCATTAGAGAATTTTAACACTGCGGTGTATATTGCAGTTTTAGATCAGCGCCATCTCTTGGCCGCTGGTGGATCTAATATAATTTTAGTTGATGATTTCTGAAAAATTGTGCTATTTAGAGACGTTGTTTTATTTTTCCTTTACATAAACTTCTATCACTTAGAATAATTCCAGATTTTTTTCTAAACAAACTTCGGAGGTAGGGTCAGTTTTTTGAAATTTTTCGTCTCTAGTCGAAAACTATGGTGCCTAAAAAAAAAGCAAAAATGATTGAGAATGTGTACTTTCGTTGTGCGTTGAGCTACCCGACGGGTTTTTAGTCAAGTTTGTCAATAAAGCATAAACTACTTCTAGCCAAACGTGCTTCATCGTCAATCACATCATTGCTTACATAGTTGAGATATTGGTTAAACGCAAGCCTGTCAAAAATTAGATTTCTCTGTCAAAAAAATCGAATCAATACTTTGTTGTACACTAAAATTAGTTACACAATTCTTTTAAACTAGGGTTTCTTAAATTTTTCGTATTCGTGGACCACTTTCACAATTTAAACAAATCCACGGACCCCTGTAAAAATATTTTTGGAGCCCGCGCTGCCCCCGCACAGGTCCAGCCTCGCGCCTGACACCCTGAGCCGAGTGGCCGATAGGTGTTAATTATTGAATACTATTGAATTCGTCTCCCAACAACGACAATGCGTCTTGTCGAGTTTACTACACCATTTCCTAATAATTATGTTTACAGACTGACCTTCTGCGGACCCCTGATACACATGCTACGACCCCTAAGGGGTCCGTGGACCCCACTTTAAGAAACCCTGTTTTAAACAAACTTAATTGAAGCAAATACGCAATAAAGCAATGACGTTTCTAATCGCTGCCTGGCACGTTGATTCCGCGCACTATATTTTTTCCCCGTTTGACACTGGGGCGCCAAACTTAAACACGACCACATCGGTACATTTCCGCTACGTATTTGAGTATTTTCCCAGTGGCTCTCCTGTTTACGCAAGCCACAAATGTTTGACGAACTACCGTCGAAAATGTTCCGTACCAACTCATAATTACAAAATTAGTTGTTGTGTTGTTACTCTACTGGCTATTTAATTTTGAGGGTCAATGAGTTGTTTTCAGGCTATTTTTAGGTTTTTAGTAAAATAAACATGAGGGTTGTTTTGTAGCAACAGTTTTGAGTTTATACACGATATGAACACCTTTTACTTTTACCATCTAAATTTTCCGGTTTCTGAAGTTATACTCATTAATTTATCTAGTAGCCATCTACAGCTGAATTACATGTTAGGAACCTATTTGTTATTACTGAAAGAAAGAAGATTCCGGCTAGCCTCAAAAACTCACAATTTTTGTACAATAAAAGCTGAGATAGTGACACATAAACACTAACAACATAACAAAGCAGAAAACTGAGCCACACATGTCATGTAAAAAATATGTCCAACAAAAAAATGGCTGGTAGGTACATTTGCTACAACTACTAGAACCTTATTTGTATTTATCTCCCCCACGGCAGACTTCTAGCAAAATATACAGACTGAAACATCTCTATCTAATCTCGGTGAGTCGAAGCCTGAGCCTCAATTTGCAAAAAGGTAGGAGTTTCCTCTCCATTTCGTCGCTTCATAAGATCGTGGGGGGGAGCTTATTTGTTCCGCGAAATATGTATGTAGAATAAGGGTTTGCTTATACTTAGGGGCACTGTTTTTCTACATTTTTTATTTAAAATAAAAGTATTTTTAAATACTTAAGTTAATAAGTAGGTATTCTTATTAGAGTTAGATCTCTTTTATCATGTCTGGTCAAGTTCATCTCGTATTGAACGTAGCTATACAACCTCCATTTATTATTTGTTAAGTTTTCTCAATGACACTAAATAATAAGTTAGAAAAAATAAAAACACTGGCATTCACCCGCGAAAAAAATCAGTGAAAGCCATTTTATCATAAAAACGAAACAAGAAAAATACTTAATGGCGTTTCCCAATAACTTTGACGCAAAGTGGCCAGTATTTCGAAATCAATGTCAATAAAAAGTTTTCATTTTGCTCAGAGTCACTAAGAAAAATCCACGTAAGATTGGAACCATATAACTGAGCCTTTACGAACAGACACATAAAAAGGTAAATGTGAACGAAGATGCAGTGGAATGAAGAAAAATAACGTTCCGTGGGTTGCGGATGTGAGGGAGGGAACAAAATTGTTTTCTCGTTAATACACGCGGATGACAGCATCGTTTTCATATATTTTACATCTCTGGAAATTGAGGCACAGAAAACATTTTCGTAATGACTGTACTGTGCTCTCATTGCTGATTGGAATTGCATGCGGAATTATTTTAAAATATTGTTTCTTTGTTCCCTTTTTACTGGAACCTAATTCAAATGAATTAGGTTCCAGTGTGAATTGGTAAAACCACCGAAGTTAAAGTAAAAATATATACGACACCAAAAAATCAACATAATTCTTCCACCATCATTAAGAGCCCATCACAAAACTGCGTTTTCACTCACAAAACTGCTGACTCATCGCATTATGTAGAAATTAGGCAGTTGTAATAATGTTTTTTTTTGGGTTAATTATTAATTTATTTAAGAATATTTACTAAATTTTCATTTCTAATGAACTACGGTTTATTAAGAAGAAATCTACAGTTCATTTTGAGCGTTTTTAGTAGTTTTTACGGATGTGAAAGTGATTTTTTTTCAATCTTATTTCAATTTATGAGGTCGCTATGAATGAAAGCACTATATAAGGATTATTATGATATATTTTTCATTTAATTTGGTTAGTGCAGTAGTTCCATCCATGAACTCGAAAAACTGCCGTCGCGCTTTTCATGAATTTTGGCTTTTTACAAATATATCAGAACAACGCGAAAAGTGACACCGCTATACACTATACTAATAACTATTCTCAACTATCCAATAAGCCGAAGTTATCTAAATATTTCAGTTTCTGAGAATAAGAAAGCCAAAGTTGGCCATTTTACGCAAAAAATACAGTGAAATTGGTGACCGTCAGGATGACTGGACTTTGACTTAACTTTTAATAGGAGTTTCTTAAAATTGTGTAAAAAATATATGTCAAAGTAGCAAAAAGGTACTTAATATTTACATTAACAACGCGGTTAATACAACTCTAAAACAATGAGAACTTGGAAGTGGTCAGCCAACCTGACGTCAGAATGGCTGACCACTTTATTTCTTTGATATTTTTCTAAACGCAAAGGTAGCAAATATTTCAACATAGGTAGTAAATAGGTATTAAATAGTGCACATAGTTTCATGTACATATCTCGTTTGGTCCAGTCATCCTGACGGTCACTGAAATTGTAATAGGCCTCTTAATATAAAATAACGAATAAAATTAACAACAAACTCGTATCATAACATAATTCTGCCAAATTTCAACCCACAATCCCAACATTAACCTACCTCACAAATGAACAAACCCGCCCTTCATCAAATTAATTTTACGTAAACTATCCAGCTAATTTATCGCGTGAGGCTTGGAGCAATTCTTCTAAACGGGCGCATAACGTCTTGGAATGTTCTATACCAGTCGGCCATCACTCAATGTCGGCGTGCCCTGCATAGTTGATACTGGCCATATCGCTCACCTGCAACTAGGGATGGGAAAATAACATAAACTATAAATATCGAATCGATGTTTAAAGATAGTTTCGATATTACTGCCTCAAGCCAGTACTGGTTTAATGTATTTCTTTTTTTTAAGGATGGGAAATCATCAAATGACTTCTTCCGCTGTGTTTGGAGCGGCAGGCAGTATCAGACTCTTACTGATTAAACCCATCCTTGTTCCTTCTAATGCATTCCAGGGCTGCGGTCATTCTTACGAACAAATTTCGCAACCAATGTATATCTAAGTAGGTACATATATTAATTGAAATTAAATTCAGTAAATGACATTTAAATCTTTTTTGTTTCGCAATCATGAAGAAAGAATGTGTGTGTTAACTTGGACACTGTGTTCTTAGAAAAAATACCGAATTTTGTACATATTTAGTGTTGTTAAAAATCGTATTTTAATAATAATAAGCATTTCTTTTTTGATGTATCGAGGTTAGTAAAATCGACGATAAAAATCAATTATTTTGCAAAGAAATACCGATATTTTGATATATCGATACATTCTGACCGAGTCTACCTGCGACCTTTATAACGTGGCGAGAGAACCTGGATTGACCGAGATAGTTAGAAAAATGAAGAATTATGAGAGACGATATTTTTCAAAAGCCTGTGCAATATTTTCTTGACTTTTAAAAGAGGAATTTTGTGAAAAACTTTCTGCTGGCTAGCTTTTGTATCCTTGGTTAGATTTTCCTTGTCCGCCTCTATTATTATATAATTACTAGCTGGCCCGGCAAACGTTGTTTTGCCAAACAAAAAAAATACCCTACCACCTATTTTCATACCTACCGAATATACATACAACATTTTATGACAATCGGTCAAGCTGTTTCGGAGGAGTTCGGTAACAAACACCGTGACACGAGATTTTTATATATTAGATGTTTTCTTGATAAAACAGTGTTTTTATGTCGTAGATCGCATTACATGTCTGTCTGTCCGTCCTTTTCGACCATTGGTCAAAAATCGTACAGCAGGGATATCAAGAGGAACCGTTAGTACCCGTAACGACTGCCAAAGATCTGCAAATGACATCCAGGATCATCAGCTTAACGTGCTTTCCGTGGGACAAAGGAGTCTTGCTATGTTACGACAAGCTTTTGCTTAACCTTGAAAATCGGCCTGTGCACCTCATCTTATTTAGCCACGAGCTTCTCTTCATGAGGACAAACATTATCTTTTGTCTCTAAGTAAAAGCGAATAGAAATAAAAACGCCGACTACAGCGTACACATCAGTTTTAACTGGTTATAACAGTGGTATTAAATTCATCTAACTGTCACATTAGGCAGCCCGCCAAAAATTTATCGCGACATGTGCATTACATTTTATTTGATTGTGCTGTTATTATTATCTTTTTATCACCATATTTTCTTTCAAGTCTTTTTAGGGTTCCGTACCCAAACGGTAACCAACGGAACCCTATTACTAAGCCTCCGCTCTCTGTCCGTCCTTCCGTCCGTCCTTCCGTCCTTCCGTCCGTCCGTCTGTTCGTCCTTCCGTCCGTCCGTCTGTTCGTCCTTCCGTCCGTCCGTCTGTTCGTCCTTCCGTCCGTCCGTCTGTTCGTCCTTCCGTCCGTCCGTCCGTCCGTACTTCCGTCTGTCCGTCTGTTCGTCCTTCCGTCCGTCCGGCTGTCTGTCAGCGGGCTGTATTTCAAGAGTAACAGGTAGACAGTTGAATTTTTGACAGATTGTGTATTTCTATTGCCGCTACAACAAAAAATAAAAATTAAGGTTTAGGGTACGGAACCGTTCGTGTGCGAGTCCGACTCGCACTTGGCCGGTTATTTTGAGAAAAGTCCGGCACTCAACAATCAACATTGAATATGACGATAGTCTGTTGTTCACCAACCCTGTTTTATAAACCGATTTTAATTATGATGAATAAAGATTGACGACCTTTGGATTTTATACCATATTTAACAAAACCATCAAACCTAAAAAATCATATTAAAATAAAAATATACAAGGGGAAAATAGGTGTATTACAGCTAGTCAAAATATAAACCTATTACCGTTTAGGATACACTTTGCCATTTGCCCGCGGTCATAATTTGTCAACTATTCGATTTATCCGGAATTTACCAGTCTTGGTTACTTAGTTTGACATACTAAATAAATGCTTTCAAAGTGATATTTTAATATTATATTAATAATAAAATTTGTAGTTAGCTGAAAACTTAATACAGATAAATTCTGTTAGCACTCTGTCTCCAGTACTTACTGCCCTGTTCCATCAAACGTAAATGCGCCATCTATCCAGTCGATTCCAGTGACGCGGCGGCCATGTTGTGACGTATGTTCGTGCCATAGACAAGTGCGATTCATTCAAGTCAACCGCTTCGAAACCGAGTGTCTTTGCACTGATGAATGAAGCTGGGTGAAGCGGTAGAGTGGGGGAGCTAGCTCGCTACAGTTGCATCCAAGTTTTACTGGAAGGGACAAGTTTAGATTGTGTGCGGGTTTTATAAAGTTGCCGACACTGGAAGTGTTTTAGCTTGGCTTTTGAACTAAGAATAATAGAACAGCGGGGTACGACGTGGAGATCGATATTTGAAATCTGTGTAGAAAACGGTCATGAATTCTGCGAATGACACTCATATTCTATAGCGTATCGAGCGAAAAAAATTGGGAAAATTCTACGATACAAAGGAGAGTTGTCAAAAACGTCATCGAGTCGAGATTTTTTACAATAGGCACTTTGAGTGATGTTGAGTGGAGTTGAAGAATTTTTCGTAGAAATCACTTAAAAAATGGGGATGAAAATTTTTTGAGAGCTGTTCTTTTTTTTTTTTAAAAAAAAAAAAAACGTTGCCCCACACTAGGAATTTCTCCTGTATCGTGGGTGCTTTTACAGACATATAAATCTCACATACATAAACAGCCAGACACGGAACAACTATCTGTAGGCCATACAAATATTTGTTCCGTGCGGGAATCGAACCCGCGACACGCAACGCAGCAGTCAATCGCTCAACCACTGCGCCAACCGTGTCGTCAAATTCTTAATTTGACGACACGGTTGGCGCAAATTTTTCTTCTTATAATTTTGCAAGCCCAATTTTGTTGTATTTTAATGCTAGCTGATTAGACGTACCTACTAACTGATTTTTTATTTAAATATTTTATCTAACAAGCTGGAACGCGTTCTAAATAACAGAGAGGCTCGTTTTCAACTGAAAATCCATTTCCTGTTCTGTTAATTAGTCGGTGCTTATAATTACCGCCGATTTAATGGAACGATGAGGGATTAATATCTTAATTAATTCAATATACCCGCTATATTATGCTCCAAAATTTAATATGTCTTCGGAAATTAGTTTAGTGTGAATATTATAGTGACTTTGGTCCTGATTCTGCTATGTGCGTGAGTAACATTTAAGTAAGAGTTATACTATCTCTTTTTATTAGGCTGAGTGAGAAAGGGAGACAAAAAATTCGTGATCGGGATCATTTTGACAGCGTGTCATTTGTAAATCATGTTTTTTTTTTATTTCACAATAAGCACATTGTTGACTTTAAAAGCGTCGGATGATGTCTATGTTGAAAAAAGTAAATGCATGTTCTAGCCTTTAAAGCTGATGGGCTACTTTCAATACCGAACACAGAAGCTAGCTAAAATTTCCATACATTGGCTGTACGAATAATGAATGTGTAACAGCAAGAGCGGATTGTATCCTGTTTATAAATCTTCTATATAAATAAAAATGAATCACCGAAATGTTTGTACGCGCATAACTTCCAAAAGACTGCACCAAATTGGATAAATCTTTATAAATATTTTAAAATAATACAAAACAATATGGCGGTACGAAGTTAGCCGGGTCAGCTAGTTTATGATAAAAATTAATGGGATGGGCACTTATGAAATGTCAGAACAGCAGCAAAGCAGAGCTCGCAGCAATTCCTTGAATCAATTCTATTCTATTCTAGTATAAACAGACTACAATCTCACGACACAAGTTCATGGCAACTTTTCCCACAAAAAAATGTCACCTTCAGCTTGCTAAAACCCCTCCAAATACATTGTTTATTTCAGCCCCAAGTCCCATAAAGTTTGATATATTGTACCGTTATCAGGATATTAAGGTTTATGCCTCTCACTGATATTAATAGCGCTCTGTGCGACTACAATGCTCTCTAAATACCAAGTAAAGGGCAAGCCCCATGTGAGACGGGGGCCTTGACATCGCTTCACATGGCGGAATTTTTAGAATAGAGAGGAAAAAACACTAGTTTTTTCTTAAAAAATCCGCCATACTCGTTTACATTCATTAATACGTCACTGTAATGTATAGGGGAAAGCTATAACACACATAACTGTGGGAAAAATTAGAATTTCCGATTGAAGATCCATGAGTTACCGATGTCCGTTGTTCCTTGCGTATTATTCAATTCAGTCATGTGGCTGACCGGCTATGAACAGTTATGTACCCTAAGACAGTCAGCTTATAAGATTTTATTTTCCCTTTTTATAATACACATAAAGCAACCTGCAGACATGATAGAGAAAGAAAAGGGTAGATAAATAATCGAAAAGTTTTCAACATCATCACAAAGATGTCCACTGCGGCACACAGGCTTCCCACAAGGGTTTCCACATTGTGACGACCAGTCCGATTCTCTTACATCCAGGTAAACCATCGGTCCGCCTGGATATAAGATGATCACCGATGATCTGGTAAAGAGTGCGTGAAACCGCTGGATGCGAAAAGCAAGAGACAGACCAGGAAAACCTTTCACTCACAGACATTTTCTTTGTATAGTCCGCCAATCAGGGGACCGGAACTGTCTCTTCTTAACACAGGCTAAATTTTAGCCTAGCTAGGAGAACAGTACTTCACCCATCATTATTGTATATTGTTATTGAACCTAAAAATATGTAAATGTAATATTTGTAAACTTTGCAATCCCATTATGAAATAAACTGAACAATAAACTATAAACTTTGTGACACAGAAATCAGTCACGTTCTATTTAAACTAATCATCGACCATTTCCTTCATTCTTTCTAGGATAATGTCTATGGCAGGCAACCAGCTCCCCCATCCGCGTAATGTTATAGATGTCGAGGGCACCCGTGCGGCATCTAATTGATCGCACGTTTTGGTCCTACGATCGAAACCGATTTAGCAGTCATAGAATTCGCTTATTACTCGAGAAATATTACAGCAAAAACGAAATGTATATAATATATTTCAATCGTCTTTACTGTAGTTAAATTTATTTATTACACCTGCATTACCTGTGTTAGTAGTCTACTATTAACATATAGTGCACGTTCAAAATAATTGCTAGTAGAGCTTAGGACGTGATGAATACCGAAATCGAATCATCATAAAACAGAATTGTTAGAGAGATTAACTGAAACGACTGAAGCCAAACTTTACGTACCTACCGCGGAACTGGCAGCATTACGACTATCATTGTTGCTCAACTGTCAAAATGCTAGCGCACAAACTGTACAAACAAAAGTGTCAAAATTACAACTTAACTATTTATAAAGCCTACCGTTATTAGCTAAAACTGCAGTAAATAGCATTGAACATCACTAATCTGCTCTCTTTTATAAAATTACAAGCATACTTACCCTACCGTAAAGACAACGGTACGACTACACTGCACTCTTATAATGCAATTTAAAATTTAGTGTGTGTGCCACATCTGCAGAGCTTTAAAACTTATTACGTCGCGCGTCGGCAGAAGCAAGCTTGTAGCACAAAATTGATATTTGATCGCCCGATACGAGCCGTGCCTGCGCTAAGTTTTATAATTCCTAGCTGCTTCTGTTTAAGATGGGGTTGTTTTAGAAGTTTCTTTTGTGTTATTTTTGCCCGCTATTTTTGAATGAGTTTGAGTATTTCTCAAACTCAATTTTAGCCTGAAAATTTAACCAAATTTGGTATTATTAATTTGAACTCAAAATACTGAATTCAGAAATCAGAGCGGCAGCATAAACTTTTGAGAATCGATAGATTCTCAATCAATTTAACATTGACTACGTGACATTTCGGTGGCATTACAATCTCTTTTCATTTTGGTATTTTTCAAAAATCGATATCACTAATACGAGTCCACATTTTCTAGGTCTTCTTCACTAAAGGAATTTAGGAGGAATTGAGTCCGCATAAAACTGGGGTAAAATCGAATATTTTGGAGGTAATGAGCCACATAAAGCACTATTTAAACTATTTTATTTTCTACAAAATTGTTTCAGTTGTACGTTTGAAACGGACGATTAGACACGAAGCTTGGTGGTGTCACAAAAAGTCCGGTGTTAGTGTTCCACTTAAGAGAAGAGTACAAAGTAACAAGTCGTTAATGTCGTCCGCGAAACATATTACTGTTGCACGGTTAGATAGACGATATGGTTGGTTGGGGCAAAGCTATTGCGTTGCTGTGCAGTCTTAAACTGAAGACAAACTTTACGATATTATCTTTAATTTTATACTAATATTATAAAGAGGTAAAGTTTGTGAGTTTGTGACGTTGTAGGGGGTTATCTCTGGATCTACTGACCCGATTTTGAAAATTCTTTTGCCAATAGAAATCCACGTTATTTGTGAGTGTCATAGGCTATATATTAACCCGAAATATACCGCCCAACGAAGTCGGCACGGGTCAGCCAGTGTTGGATAAAGCTTTGGTTACCACCAGTTATTATTTATATTGCCTTTTCTGTAATATAAATTCGCGTTTAAGCGTAACTGGCAACATTATTTATCTTATATTACATTTATAGCCGTTTCAGATTATAAGTAAACAATAATCTAGGCTCACAAAATCGTGTAAATATTTACAATATTTTTTTACGTATGTTTTCTATTATTTATAAGTTTCTACTATTGGAATAATCTGTACAAACAAAACCTATGAACATATTAAAATCGTAATTTCTCTAGTCGTAGCAATAGAGCTACGCGGCTACGCGACTACGCGCTACGCTCGTAGCACAGCGATGCGTAGCTAACTCGTAGCCATATGTAATCAAACTAACCGTTTGCGTTTCGACACTACCGTGTAAATTTTAAAACCACTCTTTATTCTGTACATTGACTCTCTAGTTTGTTTAGAATAAAAAAGTATAAAAAGCGAAGTATAAAACGTGTTTTTATTTGAACCGTTAGCCAATATTTATTTTCTGTGTAGTTGCGCAAAGAGTGGCAGTTTACGAGATAAATTCAATTATTCAATATTCAGCGACTGATAGTTTTATTCATATTTGCAAAACTACCCAAAATACTTATAAAATAAATACCTATTACTTCATCGTTTTTGGCAAGTGGAATTCCCTGCCGGAGTTTGGGTTTCCTGATAGCTACAACTTGGGGTTCTGTAAGTTAAGAGTGAATAGGATTCTTCTAGGAAAACGTGCCACTGTCGACCACATCAGCGCGTTTCATTTCATTGGTTGAGATAATGGCCAGTTGCAAGCGTATCAGTATAACAAATTACACAAGAATCTTCTTAACACTTAATGTACTACATCTGTCTCTTACTCATATATCCACCTCGATTTAACATTTTTCTTCGTTGTAAAGTGTATTGGCAAGTTAGACTTTCTTAACACTCCGTAAATGTAGATTCTAACTTGCAAATTCGATTGAAATGCAAAATCGTTCTTTGTAGCTAAGGAGAGAATAAATAATTTAAATAATATGAAGTTGTTTCGTATACAGGGGAATTTGCATTACAAATATACGAGTATTTGTAGATATTGTAACTTTTCCCTTAGCACTAGTAAGATTGAAATACATGCATGACGTGATATTGATTTTCTTATTTCATTGTTCTTGTGTATGCTTGTGTATAGTTATTTGGTGAATTCGTACTTAAAATGTAACTTTTTTTTAACTTAAATATTCATACATAGATTTGATTTAATAATGTTGCAGTTTTCAATTAAGTATCTAATAGGCTACAATTTCGTACAGAAACTATAATGTCTTTAAACGGACTATTTGTCCCCTGATCCTCTATTTATCTACAAAGTAAAACAGTCAAATAACTCTGAAGGTAGAGTTTTACTGCCGTATTATTAAAGAGGAATTCCGTAGAAAGTACAATATAAAAATACGTCACTTTAATACAGTATTTTACGAGAAAACCAAAGGAAGCACATTTCACTATTAAAAATACTTTTTATATCAACAGACACTGGTGTCTGGAAAGTTTTTATCACCACAAAAGTATAGTATTTCGCTGCTATCCGAGGAATCCAGGCCAAGCACTCGTATTTTAAATGAAAACATCACGCGTTCTTGAGAACACTTTGTCTTTTTAATTCTCACTGTTATTAATACAAAGTTTGTTACTTTTAGTGCAATGAAGTGTAAAATATAATATTTACGTGTTTTTGTTTGTATTCTGGTCCCGTGTATTTTTTGTTTCATTTTTAATTCTGTGGTTAATTGCAAGGGTTAATTTTTATTTGGATTCTATTTTGGTCACGTTGCGTGCTCATAGTACATATCGTACTGAAACATGGTTTTATTAACAGTGTGTGCATGGACGTTCGTGGAAAATTTAAAGTTATTCAAAGGAATCGTAACATGCATGCATGCGACGCTTTTATGTTACTGTATATGAATAAAACAACGGTGTCTGTGCCTTCAATGTGACGTCATGTTATCACATACACACATAGTTACACATTTTAATATTACTTCTTAAAATGATTTGTACATTGAAATTATTCTTGGCCAACTCCTGAATTAAGAATTCGACGTTGACATTTTTGTCAAACTCTATGTCGGTGCCAAATAAACTTGCAATAAAGCACATTGACTTTCCCTAAAATCCCTTCGTTTTTAGGGTTCCGTACCTCAAAAGGAAAAAACGGAACCCTTATAGGATCATTTTGTTGTCCGTCCGTCGGTCTGTCAAGACCGTTGATCTCGGGAACGCGTGGAGGTATCGAGTTGAAATTAAAACCATTTACTCAGCCCCTTGCAGCTGTGAAAAATCAAACTTCTAAGTTAACGTAAAAAAACAGACGGTCGCTTATGCCGCAAAAAAACTTATATTTCGACACTCTCAAGGGAATCAAAATGTATAGAGTTTTTCCCGTTGACCTAGAACTATGAAATTTGGCAAGTAATACCGTCTTATACTAAAAGTATAGGGAAAAGTCTGAAAACTATACATTTGTAATTAAATCAAAAAAAAATATGGTTTTTATTTAAAGTAATTTGTAGCTACGTACGGAACCCTCGGTGGGCGAGCCCGACTCGCACTTGGCGGATTTTTGATTACTAGAGAACGTAAAGGATCACGATAGAAGTCGGTTCAGAACAGCTTTATGTCTTTATTTCTGTTTTTGATATTAAGAAAGTCAATAAATGTATGTGGGTCAATGACCGTGATTGCAAATTTATCTGGCGCCTACCATAGCTCTAACAAATTGAAATCACTTTAGCAAGAGTGTCATGGCATGGTCTTAACTCCAAATTATCAATTTTGAAACCGGTCATCAGTACGTTACCATGCTAAAATTATTAACAATCGTTTGTACATTATCATTCTATCTTCCGAAATAAATTAAGCACATTTTCCATCTGTCTGTACAGAAAATAAAATACACAGCTCCAATCAAAAGAATAGAGCTTAGTTAATTCAATTGGTTTGCGGGAAGCCTGCAGGCATCGTATTAAAATACAGAACATCATGAAAAAGATAATATTTTTATCCACGACGTTTCTAGGACGTTTTTAATTTATAAAATTAATATTCCCCGGGTCTGTGCGTCACTCGCGGGTATATTTTGTTGAGTGGATGTTTTATAGTTTTCAGTTGTGTTAAGGTGGATATCAGGAGCTTGCGGATTAATAATACCACTTAAACAGGTCGATCTTCATGGTTAAGCAACGCTTGCCAAGGTCTGTCCGCAGATGGCTGACCATTCTTTACGTGCCCATACTCCTCCGTGCCTCGGAAAGTACGCTGGGCTGTTGGTCCCCGCTGTTGTTTGTTAAGGCCGTAAATCTGGCACCAGTCTTTCAAGGAGTATCTTATTATACCTTTTTTTATGGATGGGGAATCATCAAATGACAGAGCGGGAGGACCGCTCTGGGCGGAGCAGAAGGAAGTGTCAGACTTTTACTGACTAAAACCCATCTGTGTTCCTCCTAATGCCCTTTATGTTCCATGGCCGCGGTAACTCTTTCGAACAAATTCCGCAACCCTGGATCTTGTTATACCTAGTAGCTGGATTGTAGAGGTTAGATACGGAGCCATCATCATCATCATCATATCAGCCGTAAGACGACCGCTGCTGGACATAGGCCTCCCCCAAACGTCGCCACAATGACCGGACCTACACGTCTCGCATCCATCGGCTACCCACGACCGTCACCAGGTCATTGGTCCCTTGTAGGAGGCCTTCCAACGTTGCGTCTTCCGGTACGCGGTCGTCACTCCAGAACTTTTCGGTCCCATCGACCATCTGTTCTGCGCTCAATGTGCCCTGCCCACTGCCACTTTAGTTTGGCGATCCTTCGAGCTTTGTCGGTAACCTTGGTTCTCTAGCGATACGGAGTCGCTCCGTATAAAATACTGGTATTCAGCCGCATCTGGTTAGATTAGAGCCGATTCAAACAAAGTTTGGAAAATAATAGGCATATTGATTGTTGCATTAAGATATTATACATGACGTAGGTTGTGTGGATACTTGCATGCAATGCGGTACCCGTTAATAATATGAGTCACCTTGATATGTTTGAACAAGGTTTTTGTTTCTCTATATAGAAATAATATTATAGGGTCATATTTAACTTACCAGTAATCTTTAACGGTAAAAAAATATTTGCTCGGGAATATCAACTTTTCAACATTAAAATAATTAGCTGTTCTGTAGGTACATTTGTGTACATTGCAATACTCGTTTAAATATAGGGAACTGTAAATTCATATTATGTCTAACTTGGTCTTAATTCTGGAAAATTGTCAACGTGAAACAAAATATGCTGAGCTAGTACCTAAATACCAAGACTTAGCTTTGTATAACGGAATCACTGAGCTTTACATTCTAAGTTAGACAAAGAGCTTACAAGGAGGCTGCATATGGCAAAGCTCGAATGTAGTACCTACTTATAAAACAAACCACAATAGGATCGGCTTAAGATATTCCTAATGTAAACGACTAAATGAGTATTGCATCTAAATGTAATGTGGACTTTTTAGCTCGACTATTACATATTCTGGCTAGGCATTCAAATTGATTATTTGCAGTCTAAATTAAATACATTCTCAATAAGCCATTCCATTTGAAGTAATCATAGTCTAGCCGGAAGAACATTCAGTTTTTCATGTAGGTCCAGACAGCGTCATCAAATGGCACTATAATTATTATTTTTTTACTATTGATAGGCACGCGTTTGACCACTATCTCACCTGATGGTAAGCGATGATGTGGTTGAAGATGGAGCACGCTTGCCTAGAAGTAACCTATTCAATCTTGACTTAAAGACTCACCGGTTGTAGCTATCAGGAAACACAGACTCCGGCAGATAATTCCACTCCTTAGCTGTACGCACTATGAATGTGTTCCCAAAACGTTTTGTGCACGTGGGTGGGATGTCCACCATGTACCGGTAAATTCCTTAGAACAAGAAGTTACCAAAACGAAAACGCTATTATATCCATAAGAAATAAATAATAACGTTTTTGTAAATATTCTCAGGATAATTTTGCGAATCATCTGCAATAACTGTAATTTTATTCCTCCCATGTTGTATTCTAATGGTGGTCGAACCTTTGCGTCCCATTAGAAGGGATCCAAGAGTCCCAAACTGCGACCCATGGTAATTATTCCAAGTCATTATTGGTGGAATTAACATATATCTATATCTAATATTATACATGTGAAAGTTTGGATGTATGGTTGTTTGTTACTCAATCACGTCAGAACGGCTAAACGGAAAGTTATCCCAAGGGATGTTTCCTTGGGATAATTTATCTCCCGGGATAAAAAAACGAAATATTTGACATTTACGCGGGCGAAACCACGGGCGGCAGCTAGTAAGGAATATATCGTTTGTATTCGATTCCATGAGCAGCTAACATAAATATATAAGTTTGAAAGTTAACAAAGCTATAATATTGGCTCTTATGAAAAAAAAAAATCATATTAGGTAGGTATATTATTAGTTGCAATACTAAATATCCTCTATGAATAATTTGAATTTAGAACTCTCGAATTTGCATTTAAACTTGTTTTAAAGAGCTGATTATATCTAGCTTAATGTTCCTCTTCCCTAGAGAATAGTCAATCTTGACGGTAGAGGGAAATTTTATTCATTAATTTTTTTTTATTTTAAAGCATAAGTACTGTTTTCAGATTAGAAATGAATTAATTATTTACTCATTTCGTACTTCTTCTCAGATTATGCTAAAAAGAAATGGCAACAACAAAAGGACCGTAAATTCGCAAAAAGAAAAAAGATGAAGCAACCCTTTCCAACCTACAAGTAAAACTCGACAGAAAAGTTTAAACACAAAAACTTCACAAAATAACACGAACAGATGTAATATAAACTTACGATTACAAACTAAGGAGTCGCTTCTATTTCGCTAAACTAGAGACAAGGTAAATAACTTGTAAACTGTAAACTCTGGCCTCATTGGTGTGCATTCAAGCAGAGTACATATTTACCTCTTAAGGTAGAAGCTACGATGCTTGAAAATAGATGTGAAATTGAAAATGGAATTTAAGTGTAGGTAGGTGTTTTCACCTTAAATAAGAGTGCCTGTGAAGCGTCATTTATTTGCAAGTTTTTAAATTTATTAAACGTTTACTGAATTATTATCACATATTTATTATAAACACGATGGCTATTTAATTTATCTAAAGTAATTAATTTATGTTGCGGCGTATGTTCAATTTAAACGATGAAAACAAACGAATATAAATAAATTGCGCTACCTACTGTAATGTGTGAATAAATGATTATTTATTACCTGTGTACATAAATAAGAGGTTGATATTTTATGTAAAACATCAAAAACGCTAACATTTTCCGTTAAATATCGTGTCTTTGTTTGAACTAAAAAGAAAATGTGATATCGAGCGTTAAAAATGAACCAAGTTCACACGAATAATACGATTATATTATTACTTTATAACGTGTCTTTGAATGTCAGTAATGGCTCGATAGCGTTAGTCGATTACTCGGTTCGTTTTGTCGCTATTGAGGGTATCTATTATTATTTTAAGCTTTTTTACTTTTAACTTAATAGTAAGAAAGACATAGTAATGCATTTATTTTTATTAAGTTAAAAGTACTTAATAGAGGTTTGCGGAACAGGGTGCAAAGTCCCTCAAACATCCATAGAAAAGGAAGGATCCTCCGACCGGACGGGTGTTGTGTCCGGTGGGCAACTGCTCGATTGTTGATATTCGGGCTGCTGTACATGTTCAAATAGCATTGAATACTGATACAGCGACGCATGATTTCGTTAAGTAGTTCGCTAATTACGGAATAGATGGCACTGCGCTTTTTGTTGCGCTTCGTGCCACCCACGCGCACAAAACGTTTTGGGAACACATTCATAGTGCGTGCAGCTAAGGAGTGAAATTCCCTGCCGGAGTCTGTGTTTCCTGATAGCTATAACCTGGGAGTATTTAAGTCAAGAGTGAATAGGTTACTTCTAGGCAAGCGTGCTCCATCTTCGACCACATCATCGCTTACCATCAGGTGAGATAGTGTTCAAACGCGAGCCTATAAATAGTAAAAAAAAAGTCCTTAATTTTCATCAAGATACCAATTTAATTTAACAAAATAAATAAAAACACTCACTGTGTTTGTATTTCATTGGATTTGCTATCAAAACACGTGTACTGCGTCACTAATGCTAAGTTAACACAATAAGCGAGCATATCTCGTTATTACTATAATGTTCTGTGTTTGTTTAACAAAATTACTGTTTAGCTTAAAACGGGTTTCTTGTTCTGTGTTTATCAGAAAGTTTATACGGAGGAGAGAGGCGTAGCTGTAGCAATTATTTGCGGTTATTCCTATGTATGGAAGACAGTGCTAACATTAGAAGGTTCTTGTTTTAAAAGCGAAATAGTAACAAGGAATTTCACTGTCAAGCCTTACACTCATACTCTTAGTATTTTTTTTGCACTCGTTTCAGCGTCCCTCGCAGTGACTCCTATACAGCTAATATAATTGTTTAGATTATTATATCTCGTTATTTTTTCGAACAATTTAGATTGTGTTTTCACGATTACAATTGTATTTTTATTTTGATAGATAAATGGGTAGAAAAAAAAATCTAGGATTTCTCTGTTCTCAAGGAAGCTACCTAGCTTAAAGACGTCCTAACATCTTCTCTTTGACCTACCGTGAGCCGTCTCTATATCAGGGATACAGGATCTAGTCTTGCTGTATACAGGCTCAGCTTTGACGACATCTGGCAGACTTGCAGGATGTCTTTCACTAAAACATTACTCATCAATCAATCATGTTTTTTTTTGTTAGTTTTTTTTTGTTTTTATGACAGTTTTTGATTATGTTTGGTTTGATTTTTTCCGGTATTTTTTTCTGATTAATTTTTTTGCGGTATCCCAGACAGTTGTATCGTTTCTCTGGGACTCGTCGAGCTTCACTGACTCGGCGATTTTCTTGTAGTCGTCACTGTTCTTGCTTTCAGGAGTTGCAGTGGTTGGAAATGTAGAGCGGGCTTGTCAATCATGATTTACACAAATTTGCCAGCCCTCATTAGACAGTTAGTTTTGTCTGCGTAACCCAAGTAGACATCTACAGCTACACGCGCCTTAGCACCACTAAAAGCTAACGTTATCATACATTTTAACTGCCAACACATTAGTATGCGTACTCAGCCGGGTCCTTGAGTCTATGTTACTGAACTAAACTCAGTTATAATAAACGTGACTAGCCTGGCTTTGAAACTTTTTGACGATTCTGACTGCTTGAACGTTAAATTAACGTTAATTCGAGGTCTTTATTAATGTGGTTCAGCAATTAGTTGTTTTATGTTAAATGATAGATGAGATGGAGTGTGAAAAGTTTCGGTGTCAAATCTAGTGGTGTGATTATGGGCTTTATTAGTGCAAAGTACCATTGTAAAATCAAAGAAAAACAAATTGATAGCTTCTGCTTAGATACTTATTTATGAAAAACTAGAAATATGCTTTAAGATTATTAAATTTAGTACCAAAAAACTTTGCAAGCGTGCGCCAATCAATTTGGGAATCTGTATTTTTCTGCAAACTTGGACATTAACCATCATGGGGTGTGGCCAATCAACACACACAAAACCTAACTCAAAAAAAAAGTCTTTACTTTTCCAGCTATTCCGCGGGTTCCGGACCCGCATACTGAACCACACAAAGCGATCAGCTGTTGCGCCTATACAACCGTCGAAAAAAGCATTCCTTTCTCCCTTTGATGTGTTTCCCTTTTATTTATAAAAAAGCTACCAATCCGTAAAGAATAGCAATTTTATTAAATCATTTCCTTTGCGCACTGATCAAAGAAATAAATTCCCTACTCAATGGGGCGTCACTAATGTGACAATAGTGTTGTGCAAGTCTTCACTGGCACTCATCTTTAGTTATTAGGGTTCCGTACCAAAGGGTAACCAACGGAACCCTATTACTAAGCCTCCGCTGTCCGACCGTCCGTCCGTCTGTTTGTTGGCGGGCTGTATCTCAAGAACCTTAATAGGTAGACAGTTGAAATTTTCACAGAGTGTGTATTTCTATTATCGCTATAACAACAAGTAATTTTTTTTTTCGGTTTATGGTACGGAACCCTTTGTGTGAGAGTCTGAATCGCACTTAGCCTGTTTTTTTTTATTTAAATTGTTTTACAGTACTACGGCTTTGGTTTCAAATTATTTTATCGTGTTAAGAAACATTGTTTATTTTATTCAAGCTTATATTGGAAAGCAATAAAATTTTCAAGGTTCAGTGCAACAGCTTTTGTAAATACGCCTCACAATTTAGTCAAGTATCAAGTTAATAGTAAATAAGTAATTGCGCTGAGCGGAGCGGAAAGGAGTGTCCGACTCGTGACTGACCAAAACCCATCCCCCAACTCCGGCAGGACTTAAAGACCCCTAGCTTATAGCTATAGCGGGAAACACAGACTCAAATGCAAACAAAATCAAACTAGATATTTTATAGCAAGTACAATGTCTCAAGCTCGTAGTAGTTGCAAAGTTATCTGTGAACAGTAAAGTTTTCAAAGGACGTCGAAGTGTCGTAAGTGAAAATTTAAATAAAATTGTTCGCAAAATGTTTTTCAACCAACAACGAAAAACGTTTACCTTTTAACGAGATTAGTTTTAAATTAATTTGTTGTCTGAACGGTTTTATCTATTAAACCTTTGTACTTTTATCCTCTACTAGCTTCTGCCAGCGGCTTCGCCCGCGTGGTCCCTAGGGAACGTACTCCCGGGATGAAAAGTAGCCTATGTCCTTTTTCAGGCTCTAGACTATCTCTGTACCAAATTTCATTTAAATCAGTTTCGGTAGTTTTGGCGTGAAAGCGTGACAGACAGACAGACAGACAGACAGACCGACAGACAGAGTTACTTTCGCATTTATAATATTAGTAAGGATTTATTTTAAAGTTGATACCTTAGTCTTGTCAATGATTTGGTCTTTAGATCTGTTAGGAGAATGACGACGATCTTTTGGCATCTCGCGATCTTAATATAGGCGGATAGAATATATTTTATAATATATCAAAATTAACAACAGATATGTCAAGGTTCTTTAGATGCCAGTAATAGTACTCGGCAGAAGTAACCCTAAATCGTAATTTACAATAAACGGTGGGAATGCTTCCCCAATTGCAAATTGTACTGCTACATACAATGTATCCTCATCACAAAACCTACTTCCTCGTAATAAAACACGTCAGTTCTCACACAAATGTACAATCCATAATCCAAGCAAACATAAAGCAAATCTAACAATATCCCACGACCGATTTACGCCGAAATCGTAAAACAAAAAGACTTATTCCGAAACCTTCGATATCTCCATGTCTATTGCGAGTTATCTCGCACGATTGTGACATATCCTTAGAGATACGGTGTGATTTAAAATACAGGTGACAGGTCCCGGGGGCAGCCGTCGACACCTCGTGCCAGTCCAAGGATTGTGGGTAGAAAAAGTATATTTGTGGTGTGGTGTGTGTGATTTCCGATCAAGTTGTTAGTTCGTGTTGTTTTGTATTGCTGGGGATTGGTTCCACGTTTGTGGTGCTGTAATTACTTCTTAACAACCATGTACTAAGGGGTTTTTAAGGTATGATCTAAGTCGGTTACTTTTGTTTACTGATTAGTTACTACTATATAGCAGCGGCGCTGACCGCTTACGTAAATATCATATTTATTATTAAAAAGATGTCCTAATGAAGCATTAATGAAAAAAACATCCGCATAGCTACAACAGACACGGCGAACAATTTAGCATACTGGGTGTAAAAAAAAACACGTAACCCAACACCGACCCAAAGCTGAGGCTTACGGGATTCGGCCATATTCTGACGCATTGGCCTTTTTAATGAGGCCGTAAAGCATCGTTAGTGATTCTCGCTGCGGTGGTATCGATGACTCGCCAGCTCGCCTAGAGGCATGCTTCTCATTATTCCTTTTTTCGAGGAAGCAGCGAGGAAGCGACCTGCGCAGCGACTAAAGCGCTTAATTGTAGAGCACTTCACTTGTCTCTGACTTTTATAATGCACCATTTTTATAGTTATATTTAATGAAGGGTCTTAGAGTAATGATTTTGTATTTGTAATATTCCAATATGTATTTATTTTTGTTCGTGTAATTTAATGATTAATTTCATCTTTTCAGGTAAGTCCCGCTTGTCTTAAAGATCTCCACCTGAATTTTATATGTAAGTAAAATAAAAGTTTAACTTATTACCATATATGTAAATAATCTTCATTCAAAGCTTGCAAAATTGTTTGCTTAGAAACAGTTTGACCAAAACAGTAAACAGTAAAAAAATATTTTCGAACATCGAACTCAAAACGGCCCTTAATCGAGCTATTTTTCACTAACCCACTCATTCATGGAAAATAATTTCATTATTGTAGAATCTAGAGTCTAGAAAGTGAAAATATCCAACAACAGACGTGATGTTTACTAGGCTTGCACCGTAGAACAATTATGTAGTCCATACGGCCGTATAGCGAGCGTGAGGCCAATTTGGAAGCCAGCCAATGAGCGCACGTTCTCGATAACTGAATATGCAAGTGGACACAACTGACATTAGGGCTGTCACTAACGTCATGTTCTAGGTAACTGAATCACGTTTAGCTTTTTGTTCACGTGTTACGTGCTTTCGAGGAGGATTATAGAAAAGGTTGGTCTTTTAGCCGTTGCGCCGGTGCAATCTAAGGCACAAAAGATATTTTAGAGTTGGCTCCATGTTAGCGGTTATCTTGGAAAAGTTTATGTCTATGAATAGAAAAACAGTAATAAACATTAACCATCACCAACTGCTGATGAATTACGTAATTCGTAAAATATCATACCCTTTCAAAATCGGGAAGCACTCCCAGATCCATGCTTCAGATGTTTAATATTAAAAATCGTCTGATCGAACACATACAACTTGTGGCAGGTGGGCAGCCTGACTAGCCACCCATTCACATAAAAAAATCATCTGCCAATTAACTTTGTTTTCATAACCCACAACTTTTCTGAAGAAACTTGACTTCTTCATTGTACCTACCTACCTATGTAAACATTTTAGTAAAGAAGGTATCAAACTAAAATTAAAGTTACTCCCACAATTTCTTGGTATTCTTAGGCACCTACATAAAGACAAACTTAATTTCAGCAGTTTAATCTTGCGAGTTACTACAATACCGAACTATTTATTCAAATAAAATAATCTATCTTCAAAGTTAAATATTTAGAAACATTTGTAATCTAGTATTTAAGTATGAAATAGACAAAGTTCCGATCTCATGAAAACGCAAATATCAAAAAAGTACTTCGATCTATTTTAAAACTTCTCAAATCTCAAATCAAATCTCAAATTGTTTATTGCAATCCATAATGTACACAAAGTGGTGGTAAAAGGAAAAGATAAAAACAAATTATGGACCCTGCCGGGCACAGCAAAACTTTAAATGCAAAAAAAAAAAACAATTAATGCGATGCTTTGTTTCAACAACAGTGCTACAATTTGGGCAGTATAAAGTTAGGCGTCCTCCAAACTTATGCACTTAGAGAAACTGCCGCGCAATGGGCGGGAAGCCTACTTTGTTAGTAACATGTTAGTACAAATGTCACCTGAGCACGATTACAATTAGCTCCTCTGTTTCTCTTGGCACGTGAGAGTATGTACAGTTCAAATAGAGCGGTTATTTAACACGCGTACCATTTGCTAATCTGTATGCAATTGAATAGTTTATTTAATAGAATACAGCTGTCTGTTTAATTGCCAGAAGATTCAGAGAAATATGTTTTGTCTCTGATTCACCCTAATGTTTACTGGTACAAAATGTCTATAGCATTATGGTTCGCAAACGTAACCACTATGTGGAGTAGTTGCAAGAGCGAGGAGCGCAAAAGGTTCGCGAATATAGTGGATGGATACCCACCATAATGTCCGCTATTGTAAAGTATTGTTTTAGTCCATTAAGTTTAGATTAATAAATACAACTGAAAATATATATTTGACATTTTATAAGGAACGCATTTTAAGGTCCTGTGATCCTTTTGATTATTATTGACGTACTTTTATCTTGTTTAACAACGTTCACTTGAAAGTTGCCACTGCCTTTCTAGTCGCAAACTATCAAAACATGTTCCCTGCACTACATATGTTAACTTAGAACTAAATGACAGCCGATATTCCGCGATACTGCAACATTTAGCAGGTCACGCTTCCGTAAACGTGCTGTAGCTTGTCTAGTTCATACTCTAAGGTCGGTAACTATTGTCTCTTGATTTCTGAACTGGTACAAACTCGGGGCAATAGTTATTAACTGAGCACATACATTTAGTAGACGTCGCCGGGGCTCCAATTTATAGATGCTTGCTTGCCGAACTACAGATTGTTGTCTGGATTTGAGTAAGTAAGTGATAGTTTGATTTGTATGTCGTTTGGCCCCATTTTGGTTTTGGGGCTTATCTTAAATCTGTCACAGTTTACCGAGACCGAGATTTATGGAGGATTTAGTTTGTATGAAAAGCTGTGTGTTTAAGACCAACATCTCGATTCTACCCGGCTTGGCCGTTGTTGTTTCTGGATTTTACCTTGCATTTTTGGCTGTACATACAAACAAAAACGCAGTACAGCAGCACGTAATATTCCTAATACCTATCGTTGGAATATACACACCAATGTTTATATTTCTGAAAAACTGATATAACACAAGTAAGTAGGTATTTATGGAACACGAATAGAATTTATAAAAGTGACAACTACAAAGGCCAACCAAAAACACTAAAACAGAAAACAAACCGATAAAAAGTACAAAAAACCTATTCCGCATGAATCGTTCTATTTGCTAATATTTGACACAGTGTGGGTATTTCAGCCTGAAAATATTCCGACTGCGGATTTGTTAGGCAGGGCCTGGACTGGACTCTGGGGGCTGGCTTAACGCGACACTCAATGTTTTGAATGTATTTTATTTACTGGCCTGTCCACCAAACGGTGGGCATTTTGCATTTTTATCTAGGTCTATGTTGAAAATAAAATCACAGTCTTTGTTGGAGTTTTGTTAGAATATTTTTCGATATTTTTATGGATAGATAACTGGAGTATTTGTTGAACTGGAATTGGGTGGTATCGTTACCATGGTTGTTAGCTTCTATACTAAGAACTACAAAAGCTGAAGTACATTTAAGTACTTAATGAAAATGTCATAACACTCTCTCAGAAAAGTTTATTTCATAAAAACAAGCGAATAATATTCCGAAACGTAAGACGTAGCAAAAGAAAACTTAGTCAAATACATAAGTTGGGGTTTGGCGCTGATAGCCGAAATACAGGCTCTGCCTAGGCGGCTACAGGTGACTACACCATTTAATCTCTTCTAAATTAGCCTGCTAAAATAATCTTTTGTAATTTATGTCTAAATTTCTTCATTAAATGTACATTATTATTATAACATTATGTAAATTGACTTACCAAAGAGTAGTATATATAGGTTTATGATAGAATGAAAAATGCAGCAGAATAAGGTGGTTTCGTTTGACAACAAAGGCAGCTCCGCATGTGATATATTTTGTTCTATTAAATTTGAAGCATGCCATATACGAGTAGGTAAACTAAAATTTCCGAAATTGAGCAAACACTTCTGTTTAATTATTAGAATTGAATAGTCCACCTTTTAAGATTAAGCATATAATTGTTCTAGTAACTCACTTTTGCACCTTGCAAACAGTACAAAAATCTTGGCATTTCCACTGTCTCGTCGATAGAATCAATTCCGTTAATCTGCGGCATCCTCACAAATCCATGTGACGTCAGCCTTACATGGGGCGATGCGTGGTCGCGCGCCGTGGCTGTGGCGTGGCTCGCTTCCAGCAGCCACGACTTACGACACACATTACTGTCGAAGACACACTTGCTGTGATCATTTGAGGCCTCTTGGCTCGTGTTGCTTAGAATGTTCGTAAAAATCTCGAAATGTTCCAAGATGTGAGAGAATATTTTTTTGGCTTGCGTTTGGGTCATTTTATTTCTTTTTTTTTTCATTGGATTACTCATTTCAGTACCTAGGCGTTGTGGTGGTTTAAGAATATGGGAGGCTACTCTCTAAGCCCGAAGTCCGTAGTTACGGGCTTTTTTTGCAATTTTTCGTTCGGAAACCTCTTCACATGAGTCGGACACGCACTTGGCCGGTTTTTTAAAAAACCTTAAAAGTTTGGCTTCTACGGAAGCTTTAAATTCAAATTGACACTTTACCACTCGATCAAATTCATCATAAATATAAAAACTCAGTTAAAATTACAATAACTTTTCCGACCGTTTCTTTAAAATATTCATAGTTTTTCACACGTTCGACCAAAACCACAGTGAATCGTGTCAAGTTGAATATTTTACGAGAAATGAGGTTTTACACCACCAACTAACAAACCATACTTATAAAGGCTAGACTTAATAGGAAGTGTTCAAAGCAACTAATGTACACGTAATACACGTTGTATACCAATACATGTAATAATATACTAATCTACACTAGTATTATAAAGAGGAAAGATTTGTTTGTTTGTTTGTTTGAAATGAATAGGCTCTGAAACTACTGGACCGATTTGAAAAATTCTTTCAGCAATGGATAGCTACATTATCAGGGAGTAACATAGGTTATATATTATCCCCGTATTCCCACGGGAACGGGAACAACGCGGGTGAAACCGCGTGACGTCCACTAGTATGTAATAAAGCTGAAGAGTTTGTTTATTTATGTTGAACGCGCTAGTCTCTGGAACTGCCAGTCGGATTTGGAAAATTCTTTTTGTATAATATGATAGCCGTACTCATGAGAAAGGCTATAAATAGGCAATACGGGAACAGAGAAAAACGGGATATACGCGTACAAAGTCACGGGCAGCAGCTAATTTAGATATTTTCAGTTATATTTTCTTGAAATCCTAATATTTAAAATTCTTCCGTTACTGACTGATTGAGTGACTGACAGACAACGCACAGCCGAAACTACTGGTTGTAGACAGCTGAAGTTTGGCATAAAGGTTCCTTGTGGAGTGTAAGTGAGCACTAAGAGAGGATTTCCCGAAATTCCTACGGGAACTGGAAGAAACGGGACTGCGCGTACGAAGCCGCGGGCAAAAGCTAGTAATAAATATAGTTCGTATGAATAAGCAACAAAAACAAAAAAAGAGGTTATAATTAGGCTCATGGGGCACCTTAAAAATAGTTGTAGGAACGCGGGTAGACCGTGGCTTTTATTAGGTCGGTTAGTTGGAACTTTTTATCACAGAAAAAAAAAAACGGTTTTACCCAACAGCAACGGCCGCTACCAAAAGCGTCTTACGTGTATAAGGAAGCCGTCCATTACAGCGGAGCGAGGCAGCGGAATTAAAATAAAACTAGCTAACCCGCGCAACTTCGTCTGCGTCACATTTTTCATTACTGCTCCGCTCCTATTGGTCTTAGCGTGATGATATATAGCCTATAGCCTTCCTCGATAAATGGGCTATCTAACACTGAGAGAATTTTTCAAATCGGACCAGTAGTTCCCGAGATTAGCGCGTTCAAGCAAACAAACAAACAAACTCTTCAGCTTTATATATTAGTATAGATAAAATCTCCGCACCACGTGAGTCACTGACATTTTGACTGGCATGATTGGTTAACATTTCCCCGTTTCTCCGCTCCGCTGCCTCGCTCTGCTGTAATGGACAGGCACCCTGACTCAAAAGGCGAGGACTTGTTTCAGTAACATCGTCTGAAACGATGTGTTGACTGTTATCACAGTCTCTTCATCTCCATTTACGAATGTAATTCCGTTGAATGGGACCTGCACTGCCTGTACAGGTAAGTTTTAAGATAAATCAGGTATAGGTAATGTTTTTATTAAGGTGGTAACTTAAATGAATGGTCGAATATGACTGTTGTGTGCATCTAATGATGTGCTTAATATATTTATGGTTTAAATGAAAACTGGCCAAGTGCGAGTCGGACTCGTGTGCAAAGGGCTCCGAACGAATTTTTTTATTTAACATGTTATTTTAAAACTATAGACTTCGTGTAGATTTTCCTGTAATCCGTTATCTCTACTTTTCTCAAAATTTTAAGCTCAGTAGTTTCGGAGATAAGGTAGCGGAAATGGTCATTTTTCGTCTAATTTCTTGAATAACTTCAAAACCATTTATTGTTCAAAAAACTTTTTTTTTATTTTCTAGTTTGACCCCCAAAAGTTACCCCCATACTAAAAATTTAATAATTTACGTAACGCGTCCGTATTTGGGTCACAGAAGTCACATATGTGTACCAAATTTCAACAGAATCGGTCCAGTGGATCCGGAGAAAACTGGCTGAGACAGACGGGCAGACAGACAGACAGACACCCGAGTGAACCAACCGCGGCGATTAAAACATGATATTTTCGAAGCTCGAGAGATCCTTATAAAACACAATGAACTATTCAAAAAAACTCGATCCCTGAATGGGGTTGAAAGTTCCATCGGGCTCACGACTTAAGTTATAATAAAGTAAAAGATTGAACCGTTTCTCAACTAACTATTATTTTAGGTAGACTTATGTAAAAAACTCTTAACTAACAAAAACTAAAAATAAACTAAGATATGCCGTCGAAAACATCCTCCGCATCGCTGTGCTCGGATAATGTGCCCAATAGGCTGGCAGCATTGTCGCGTTGTATGACAATGCTCATCCTTTGACCGAGGTAAAAGCCAGCCCAAAACTGTTTCTTAATTACAAAGAGCACCCGAAATTATGAGTTTCAATACAAAACTTAATATCTTTTTTCACTTCACCTTCTATCCAAAACGATGAAATTACTTTATTACTGAAAATCTCCTTATTTACATGTTTCCAGTACACGTTATGCAATATCACAGACGAGTCAATTTTGAATTTAAATTATGACTGCTTTCATTTCATCTATGTTGAGGAGGGACTCTATAAATACATATATATATATATATATATATATACTTATAGATTATAAATATACTGTGCTCGTCCTACAACTTCTGTTATATGCTCAAACTGTAACCGAGAACGCCGGTACCCTAAACACAAGTTTAATCTTACACTGGGTACCGGAGTTCAACGTAAACACCTTTTATTGTTGTTTTAAAACTGCTTAGTGCCTAAATTTGTGTTTTTTACAACCTATAGAAAATAAAATATTTTATTATTTATTATTATTATTATAGAGTCCCTCCACACAATGTTACAATCAAAACTCATAGCTGGTCTAAAGTACTCTCGACTGTAAGCTCTCAACAATAACAGATACTTTTGACTGAAATTATAGTCAAAATTATATTGTCACTATTTACTACAGATATCCAGACAAAACTACTTTTGACCGACGTGTTCAGTCAAAATTACTTATGCTTGATTTTTTCAGTTAAAAAACTACTTTTTACCGATTAAGCCTTTTGACTGTAACATATTATGAATATGTTGATTTTTTTATTGTACCTATAGTCGAAAATATGTATATTTATGGTACATTCAATTTTAATTTAAACCTATTCAAATATGTAGATTCTGAGAATTAGTGCTCTATATTATACTGATTATACAGTTTACCTCGCCCAAAATCTAAATTAGTGCACTTAATCATTATAATTAGCCATTAAACGATAAATACCAAAATTAGGCCTTCCTTTAACAAAAATGAACGGTTTAAACGGATAAAATGGTGTACATACAGTACTTTATCAATTTTAATGACATTGTGGTCACTTTCGTCATCATTTTAAACAAAAAGTGATCGTAAGTTCATGAAAAACTAAAAACCTAAAGGATTGCGCTGTTGTTTTTAGGAAACTGATCGTAAAAATATACCGTCCATTTTCCGAGCCATATATCAACGGTCAAATTCTTATTTACGTCCAAAAGCAGTATGACTAAACCACGGAGCAGCCGTAGTGTATAAAACTTGTTAGCGTCTTCTTGGCAAGCACCATCTGTTCGGGCTATCTGTTGGGGCAATTTGGCAAACTTTAAAACCAATACACCGTATTTCCCGTGAAATGCGACCTGTTGGCGCTATGAGATCTTGAGACAATTGCCAGATTCAACAAATAAGAAAGGTATTCTTTATTTACTTGGATAGGCTTGAGTATGACCACTATCTCACCTATTTTATGTTGGGGAAATCATTAAATGACTCCTGCTCTGGGCGGAGCGGAAGAGAGTGACAGTTTCTTACTAATTAAAACCCATCCGTGTTCCTCCTAATACCCTTTGCGTTCCAGGGATGCGGTGTCTCTTCTGGTGTCATGAAATGGTGGGCCGCTGTCGTATTTTTGACGGACGAAACGCAACCGGTTTCGCGACGACGAAAACGGTTGCAGAAACGGTCTTTGTTGCAACTAGTTATTCGAATCGCACCAAGTTATGCGAAGACTGGTTTGTGCAACAAAGACTGTTTTAACCCAGAACGCAAAACGGTTTCACCATCGCAGAACAGAAAACGGTATTTTGAAACAGTTCGTCGTCGCAACGCCCACCACTACTACCATGTTCACTTCTTCATTTCGTTCTTTGTGTGTTACGAAAAAAATAGGAGTATGGAGTCCCAATTCTTAGTGGCACGTTACTTCTATTGGTAACTTTTGCTTCTTCCAGGATAACATAGGACTATTTGGTTTAACTTGAGGTATTTGCCGTCTACTATATATACTTAAAACTTTGAGGCATCCGTCTTCCACAAGAAGTCTGATCATACAGCACTTACATTCATCACTTTTATGAGTCTTGTATAAAACATTTCTTCTTGCCTCCAACAACGCTCAAACTCCAGACTCTAAAAATAAAATTTTAAACAACTTTTCTCTCGATCAAAAGTTGAACATTTCCTATTTTCAAAGCCCGGATAGGTTACAGAAAAAATATGAGAGCTTGAAATTGTTAAGGGTTTAATTAAACGAAGGCTTTTAGGAATCAATCGGGTCGAACATTCCGCCTGTTTTTTTTTTGTGGAATTTAGATCCGTGCGTAAACAAAGGAAGGGTGAAATTATGGGGTAAGTGAGGAAGCGGGTTGGCTGTTTGTGGGTTGAACACACAATTCCCAGTACTCATTGAATTAGTGGTGTCTTCCGCGTTTAAAGCGGATTTGGGGAAATTGTCGTTAATGTTATTGGCCTGTATGTTTGTTTGCAGTATAATTTCGGAACAGAGAAGTAAGAATATTTATAGTTCTGGATATTCACTATTGCCTTGAAAAATGAAATTAAACCATAACGATGGTTCACACTTCCTCCCAACAAAAAATGCAATAGTGTCTACATATAAAGTTAAATCAACCCATCCAACCTTGATATCTCCTTATTTAACAGTCATGGGGCAAAACGGTTTTCAATATAGACCGGCCCAATTTACCCAATCTATTTATTCCAACATTACTCACCGACTACCGCAATGAGCATCCACTGCTGACAATGAGCCAATGTACAATCAAAGACCAAATCAGCAATCACCTATCAATAAGGGCAATTAAACCAGTGTTGGTAATAGACGGGACTTACACGATGCTCGTACCTGCTTTCCCCACAAGACATAATCCCTTAATCCTCTTTACCCGTACCCACAAAGTAACTGACACGTAGGTAGTAGGTACATAGCGTAAACAAAACAAGTTTACATTCATAACTCTTAATAGGGACGAAGGTAAGGGTCACTTGAGGTCTCCACATCTATGAGGGGCCAATCTCGGGGTTCTCATAACTTAATAGTGGCTTCTAGCTGGAATGGTGGAAGAGTTCACTAAATTATAAGTTTGAACATATTAGTCTACAATATGGGGTAATTTGATTCACTTTTAATATGTATTGAAGATTATGCCGAACTTGCAACTTAAAACTAGATATGCATGATCATTATTTTGTAGATAACACAGTTATTTCATAAATCTATCATCATGTGGTCTTATTTTAAAATTATAAGCGAAGATTAACCTTAAGAATCTCTCTATTATGTCCCAGAGTAAGAGATGAGCTTTAATAAGCGAAAAATTAAAAATAAAATCGCGAAAGAAAAGCAACGATTCATGACGGAAAAAAACGAAGGGGCAAAAAGACCTATTGTTCGGGTAATTACCTATACTTAATGCAGAACGGTTTCGGGAAACTGAAATTTCCTCCCTAGAACATTTTTATTTGTCGAGGGAATATTTTTAATGTTCTTGACTAAGAATTATGTTGGCGGCAAAAGACAAAGTGTTTCGTAAAGTTTATTTATGTACTTTAAAATGCTTTAAGACTTTGCGTTCTGGCTTCTTGTGTTTTAAATTCTATGAATTTTAAAGCAAGGTAAATAAACGACTTAAGAAAAAATACTGTTGGGAAGTAATACTCAATTTTATTTGCCCCATGTTTTTTGTCAATGTTTGGGTTTTATGGTTGATCTGCATTATAATTTGAGTAGAGGCAGCTAAATTAAGGCGACGACATACGCCAGCGACCTTGACCACACCCACCCGACCCAAAATTCAGTAGGTTTTTGTACTTTTATTATTTATTATTCTATGACTTTAAAAAAATTGCCGTTTATCAAAATGTAGATATTTAAACTGCCTTAGAGATAGTACAAATTTCATTAAAATACGCTCGGTGGTTTTGTTCCGATTGTCGTTTCTATGTCCGTGTTAGACATAACTTTACAAATTAATAACACTATGTTGAACTCAAAATTTTTATATATCAAATTATTAAGAAAATAGTCTTATGTATTTGAATTTGTATGTCTATCATATTTTTTCCAAAAAATTACTATTAGCCGTTTGGACTTGATTCTCATTTTAAAATCAGCTACTTAGCCGTATCTGCGCCTTCACACCAAAATCAATCATCAATCAATCAATATATATACAATTCTTCCGCTACTGACTGATTGTCTGACAGTCAACGCATAGCCGAAACTATTGGTCGTAGAAAGCTAAAATTTGGCATTTAGGTTCCTTGGGGAGTGTAGGGGAGTACTAAGTAAAGATATCCCGAAATTCTAACGGAACCGGGAAAAACAGGATAAGCGGGTACAAAGTCGCGGGCGAAAGCAAATCTATACATATAATAAATCTGTTGAAGAGTCGTTTTTGTACATTCAAAATAATAAAATAAAAAATAGCTAGGGAGATAAAGGGTAACTTACAGAACCCATTTCCATCATTTTTGGAATTTTTGTCTGTTTGTCTGTTTATCTGTTTGGATGTGCAGGCATCACGTAAAAAGTACAGAAATAACGTAGATAACTTTCACGCATTAAAATTGTACGTAACTGGAGGTATAACTTAGTCTTTGTTTCATCGCAATCGGTTCAGTTTATCAAAAGATATTTGTATTTAAAGGTTTCGTTTAAAGTTTCATTACGTGAAGCACATACATGCACCGCCATCTATTGAGATAAATAGTAACAGTTTAGAACTGTTTCATGAATGAATGCGTAAAAAAAATAACATTTAATCATATCGTTTCATTTATCGTAACATGCGAGCTTCTAAGTTTGAACTTATATTTTGACAGTTTAACTACATTGTCGATTGATGGCGATGCGATGTACTGATGATGCGTTTTTCTGAATTGCGGTGTTATCAGCAGATTGGTCCATGTGTGACAAATAAAGTTTGGATACCTATGTTTTGTAGCTAATTAGAAGGTGATAACGATAGGTTTGACCGAAAAAGAAAAAAGAGAAGAGTAGTGATTCGTGAATTTTATTATCAGCCGCACGGGTCGATCTTCAGGGTTAAGCAACTCTTGCCAAGGTATGTATGTAGATGGGAGACTATCATAACATACCGAGTTTCCTCCGTGCCTCGGAAAGCACGCTAAGCCGTTGGTCCCGGCTGTCATTTGAAGATCTTTGGCAGTCGTTACGGATTGTCAGAAGCCAGTAAATCTGGCTCCAGTCTTGCCAAGAACTACCGTGTACCCAATTAATGGGTCGTGGAGGTCTGGTAGGCAGCCGCTTCACGTATAATACGGGTATTCAGCTAAATCCGGTTTGACTGGAAGCCGACTCCAATATAGTTGGGAAAAGGTTAGGCAGATGATGAGTTGCACGAGTCCATCTTCAAGATTAAGCTACGCTTTCCGAGATCGGTCTGTGGATGGGTGACCATTTTAACATACCGAGATTCCTACGTACCTCGGAATATAATAGCCGCCCGAGTCGATCTTCAAGGTTAAGCAACGCTTACCAAGGTCAGTCTGTGGATGGGTGACCATTTTAACATACCGAGATTACTACGTACCTCGGAATATAATAGCCGCCCGGGTCGATCTTCAAGGTTAAGCAACGCTTACCAAGGTCAGTCTATGGATGGGTGACCATTTTGACATACAGAGATCCCTACGTACCACGGAATATAATAGCCACCCGGGTCGATCTTCAAGGTTAAGCAACGCTTGCCAAGGTCAGTCTATGGATGGGTGACCATTTTGACATACAGAGATCCCTACGTACCACGGAATATAATAGCCACCCGGGTCGATCTTCAAGGTTAAGCAACGCTTGCCAAGGTCAATCTGTGGATGGGTGACCATTTTAACATACAGAGATTCCTACGTACCACAGAATATAATAGCCGCCCGGGTCGATCTTCAAGGTTAAGCAACGCTTGCCAAGGTCAGTCTGTGGATGGGTGACCATTTTACGGGTCGATCTTCAAGGTTAAGCAACGCTTGCCAAGGTCAATCTGTGGATGGGTGACCATTTTAACATACCTACCGAGAAGAGATCTCAGGCAGTCTACGGATTGTCAGAAGCCGACAAATCTGACACCTACAGTCTTGCCAAGAAGTATCGTGTTACCCAGTATTGTAGTGTTGTAGAGGTCTGGTAGGCAGCCGCTCCAATCCCGTTTGACTGGAAGCTGAATCCAATATAGCTGGGAAAAGGCTAGGCAGATGATGCTTCATGGTAAAAAACTGAAATGATTTGCGAAAAACACTTAATCTACAGTTGGCAAAACTGGGCACATATTACAAACGTAATTTTGTTTCAATTTCCTTTATCCACTACGGAGACGGTCTAAGTTACATCCTTTAATAGAATTTAGGATTCCCAAAAAATAAATAAATTCATAATTATATTTTCGTCACACATTTACCTACCCTATTCATAGACGGCCTAAGCATCTGCCAGCCTGTTCATTAAATGTTGTCACATGACAGACCCATTCGCCACTTTGACACATTTGCTTATTGGAGATCATTTAGGCCGCTGATTAACCGCCATTCAATGAAAAGGACAATAAAACGGCAGAGGTACTCTCTCAAGGACCGTCAGCCCCAATTGGGGCCAAATGGTATTGTCTGTCTTTTTAGGGTTCCGAAAAAAAAAGGAACCCTTATAGGATCACTCGGGTGTCTGTCTGTCTGTCTGTCTGTCTGTCTGTCTGTCTGTCCGTCTGTCACAGCCAGTTTTCTCCAGATCCACTGGACTGATTCTGTTGAAAAACTGTTTAACATAAAATGTAAAAATTAATCGGTGTTCCGTAATCTGCAATTGTCAGGGAAAATCAAAGAAACTGTTTCTTTTTGCTGGCTGGACAAAATTAAGAATCAACTTTATTCATCAGTTTCTTTGTTTCGTAGTTTGAAGACTACCTACCACCGTTCGTTCGATAGTCGGTTTTGTTGATTTTGATACCTACCTCGAGGTAGGTATGTACCGGGAGATTACCTGTAGTACCCTCTTCCTATTTTCTTAATTTTGAGAGAGATCAGGACACGCAAGGTATTAACTTAAAGTAGATTTTATCCATGCAACAGATATTTTTCGACATCCACGCGAACGAAGTCGCGGGCACAGCTAGTATAATATAAAACTCTTTGTACTTATATTTTTATAGTTAAAAATGATCTGAACAAAAAATATTTTCGCGAGTTTTTTTGTACATGCACATCTTGAGCTCTACCGCTAGAAGAGCAACTGACGTTTATAGCTCTTAAGTATTTGGTAAAAACTACTATTGGTATCATTTTCAGTCAAAATGAAATTACTTTTTCAAATGCGCGGTACCTCCCGTGTTTAGATCAAAACTTTTACCAACTTTTATTCCGTAGGTATGTCGATTTCACCATAATCAAGAAAATGGCGTAGTTAACTCGAATCGATTAGCTGTAACCTAATACTTGCCTGACAAAACAGCATTTAGTGTTGCTCTTATCATTATCGACACGTTGACAGGGCGCGGTTACTATTATCGACTATTTATCTATATTCAGTAGTGATGTGCTTTTGAATATAACGGTTTATCCAACCTACGCCGTATTTCACTTAACAAAGATGGAAAAAAACCGAAACACTAGTCTCCCACCTAGTTTTTAGGTAATAAATTAAGTGTAACAGCTGCAACTTAAAACAGTATTTAACAGCGATTTATGAAATGTTACACGAGCTTTAACAATAATTATCAATATACGGATGAATTTATGTAATATGAAACGGTAAACGTTGTGGCTAAACTGTTCACAATGAAATATTGTTTGATATCACGTATATTTTGTAACAAAATATGAAACAGCATGTAGTTCAGCGGTTCGTTGGGTTTATGGGACTATGTTTACACTTTGTTTAACCTACATATGTATTTACGTAGCGAGAAATTCTTAACAAATGTTGGTTACGAATGCACGCATGGAATTATTAGTATTGTGGTATGTAATCCAGTATTTATTTTATATTGCATTTAAATCCTTGTTTTCCTGTTTACTTAACTGTTTTATAAAAACAAATGAATCAAATATTGTCGATAACCAAACAAATGTTGTCGCATCCCTATATCTATAAGGGATCTTAACATTAGTGTGAAGGATCTCTAGATATCGAGCACAGAAAAGGTTGTAACATAGCATGTTGAGATAATTGTTACAAGACATAAATAGTTAGATATACTAAGAACCGATTGATGCAGAGAACTTGAATCGATTTTAGTACAAGGGTGGAGAAATTGTTAAGGTATTACATAGAGATCATAATTACCTACTACAGGTGTTTTTAGGGTTCCGAACAAAAAACGGAACTTTTATAAGATCACTCGGGTGTCTGTCTGTCTGTCCGTCTGTCACAGCCAGTTTTCTCCGGATCTACTGGACCGATTCTGTTGAAATTTGGTACACATATAGAATTTTGTGACCCAAATACGGATGCGTTACGTAAATAAATGAATTTATAAGTATGGGGGTCAGTTTTGGGAGTCAAACTAGAAATTAAAAAAAAATTGTTTTTCAAACTGTATTGTGTGACATATCAAATGAAAGAACTTACTAAGAGGGTTTTAATTATATTTTTTTCATAATCCTTACTAATCCTTACTTAATATTATAAATGCGAAAGCAACTCTGTCTGTCTGTCTGTCTTTCTGTCGCGCTTTTACGCCAAAATTACTGAACCGATGTAACTGAAGTTTGGTACACAGATAGTCTAGACACTGAGAAAGGACATAGGCTACTTTTTCTCCCGAAAATGTTTACGGTTCCCGTGAAACAGATTTATTATTGTTTTTCAGTGAGCAAGGGATTAACATGATTTTTGTATAGTAGTTGTTTAGGGGTCAGAAAATGTCATAGCCTTATTTTTACAACTCGGGAAAAAGAACGGTTCCCGTGGGGTAAATCGACACGACACGACACGACACTACATGACACGACAAGACAAGACAAGACGAGACGAGACGAGACGACAATAGAGACACATTTCGTTTTGGATGTTAAAAAAAATGTAAGTTGTTTTTTTTAAGTCCCTATGATAAAGCTTTTTAGGTATTGTTGGATCCCACAATAAAAAAATAAATATATTTGTGGCTTAAAAGATAACCATTTTCGGGCGACAGTAGTGTTAATATGTCGGTTATCCAGATTTTCGATTATCCGAATGACTTATGACAACAATTAGGCTGGTTTAGTGAGTTTCCAGTGTATGTACATTCGCGATTTCCTATTATGTTCAATACAGGTCTTCCCAGATCCAGGGTTGCGAAATTTGTTCGAAAGAGTCACCGCGGCCCTGGAACGCAAAGGGCATTGGGAGGAACACGGATGGGTTTTATTCAGTAAGAGTCTGATACTCCCTTTTGCTAGAGCGGGAGGAATCATTTGACGATTTCCCATCCTTAAAACAAACCAGATGTTATAAAATACTTGTACATACATACCCACATTATAAAACATCACTCAATGGGGGACATAGTTCGCAGTCACGTCACGTTTTGCTTCATACGCCCGAGAAAGCCCGAATAAAGCCTTATTCATAGTTATGTATATTGAAAAGTCTCCTCTGAAAAATAACGCCTGCGGTAACAAGTTCCTTGACGCTTAAAACTAAAGTATATTTACAATTTTTCCTCGTCCGTGGCAACAAGCACAACATAGTTGCAAAATATCCGTTTCATGCTTTTCTGGCTTTTGTTGCATGACTTTAGCTGACAGCGCAAGACGACCAAGGCTAGATAATTAAACGATTAGTGATATTTATGCGAAACGCACAGGACCGGTTGTTGTGGCGACACCTAGGCCTTCGGCACACTTGACGGAAATTCCGACGCCGAAATTCCGTTGCGGTAAATCCAGCACAGACGCAGAGGGCGAGCGGTCCACGACGGAGCGACGGATCTTCCGCGTAGTGTGTCATTTATATGCAATAACATGTATTGGCGTTCCGACGCGGAAGATCCGCGAACGAATTTCCGTCAAGTGTGCCGAAGGCCTTAGGGGAGGTCTATCTCCAGCAGGGGACGTCTTTCGTCTGATAAGATGATGATGATATTTATATTTGTAAATTGGTTTTTGAAGAGTTTGCTGCATCAGGTAAGGCTGAAAGCCGACCTCGAATTGAGAAAAGGGTACACAGACAATAAAGATGATTGTAACAAATTGTTTTACATCTCAAACAAAAAAGTGAGTTTAATAAAATTAGCCAGTGCGTTTCCCATACTATACAAACTCAGAGGTGCCCCTTTCAAAGTCTAGCCAGTATATGTATTGGACAATATCATATTTATGCTGAAGGCCTAGTTAAGCACATAATGAATTTCACACTGCCTTTTTTCTTGAACCAGGAACAACTAAATGATGAAAAACTAAACCAAAACACACTAAAAAACGCGTAACTATCATGGCAATAAAGAGGCTCCACCTTATCCAATTTTAAAATATAAACGTTGCGTAAGGACGCACCCTAGAGACCCGCCCTGCATTCGTACGAAAACCTGTAAATAATCCAGTGGTTGTTACATTAATTCCATTCTCAATGCGCTCGAAGTGTCCCCAGAAGGTTCCCGCAATTGTGTTGACAATTTCGTTGATTTTATCACTTACTCATATTCCCCGGTGAATGAGTGACAGTAACGTTGTAGTGAGGTAAAAAGTGTTAGTTTGATGCGATAACCGAATCGTGGTGTAAACAGAGGATCAAAGTCACGCAAGGTTCAGAACGCTTGTCACGCGATTTCTACGTACCTAGAACTACATTATTCACCAACATTGGAAGGGCGTAAGCAATGAGCGGTTTACTGTAGCAATTTGGATGGTAAATGTTTTCATCTGAGCCTGCGGTGATAGAATTAGGTGATGCTTGAGCCTTCGAATAACATCGTGGATGGATAAGATAACAGAGTGAAGATCAAGTACGTTCTGAGATAAGCGTTATACAAATAGATTGTATCGGAAGTTTTGTACGTTATACTATTTTCGTTTTCATTATCTTCGGTGGTTATGCAAGGCTATAATAAAACACATAGGTACTATAAATGTTTCTTTTAATGGCTAAATTTGTTTTTTTTTATCTTTATTTTAAGGGACTTTTGAACTCAGTTCATGTCAGCCCCATCATAAAGAAAAACTGGCCAAGTGCGAGTCGGACTCGCGTGCAAAGGGTTCCGAACGAATTTAATTTTTTTAACATGTTATTTTAACACTACAGACTTCTAATAGGTTTTCCTGTAATTTTTAGGTAAAGATCTATTATCTCCATTTTTTTCAAAAATTTTGGCTCTGTAATTTCGGAGATAAGGGGGGGGAATGGTCATTTTTCGTCTAATTTCTTGAACCATTTATTCTAAAATTATGAAAAAAATATAATTAAAACCCTCACAGTAAGCCCTTTCATTTGATATGTCACACGATATTGTTCAAAAAACTTTTTTTTTTAATTTTCTAGTTTGGCCCCCAAAAGTGACCCCCATACTAAAAATTTAATGATTTACGTAACACGTCTGTGTTAGGATCATAGAAGTCAATATGTGTACCAAATTTCAACAGAATCGGTCCAGTGGATCCGGAGAAAACTGGCTGTGACAGACGGACAGACAGACAGACGGAGAGACAGACAGACACCCGAGTGATCCTATAAGGGTTCCTCTTTTTTCGGAACCTAAAAATCTAAACAAAAATCTTAAATATTAACTAATGTATAAATCATTTTAGCCTCACGGGACAGAGGTTGAGATAAAAAAATATAAAACATGCCTAAGTCTAGACTATTGTGGTACTCTGCTTCTAGATGACTTACGTACTCGTATCTTAATCGTACCTTTGATGTCGCAAAAATTTTCTTTCTGGCGAGCATTGACCTCCAGCCATGACTTCCAGCTGTCTTGCAGGGATTTTCTGTTTTTGACCCGGTGTCACCTACAAACTAGTAATACAGGATTATTTTTCAATGATCAGCCAATTTTTTTCGGGTATCAATAAAAAAAATCTGCTGCTCAGAACATTTTTGCTCGCATCATTTTTTTGGGCGTAATTTTTTTCCATAAAGTACATGATGAAAAACATATAGCTAAAAGATTAAGTCTCTTCAAGATTATTTCATCAAGCGATCTCTCTAAACAGTAGTGCATAATCAGCTTAATAAGGAACACTTAACAGTGCACTAACAACATAATGATGATGAAATAAAATTTAAGCTGCCTTCAAGTTAAAGCTAGGTAAAGGAGCGATTAAAGCTAAACTGTTGCAAAGAGCTTAACTTGCGTTATGCTGCTTCTAGGATTCACGATTTAACTTAAGAAAATGTTATTCAGAGCACATTTTAAGTTAATTTTTATAACTTGCATTAAGACGTAATAAATTGCCATACTTCTAAGTTAAATTGAATGTACATTAGATACTGGCTGGTGCACACAAAAAAAAACTTATAGTACAAAGGGTATGTTTTTCTTTCGTTCAGACTGCAAGCAAAACTAAATTAAACAATTAATTGTGATAACTGGATCCATTCAAAATGCAATTGAATTATTTGAACCATTTACTAAAGGTGCTGCAAATGTTAATGTTTATCAATTTTTTCATGTTTTGTTCTGGAATGCTGAGTTAATTTATATTTGTTCATAATTTTTACTACAAATTTTTTAATAATATGGAAGATCAGTTAAAATGATACTTGAAATCATTGGTTTGTTATTATATTTTAATTTAAGTTGTGACTTGTACAGACGCCAACACATCAAGCTACAACAATCTGTCAAACTTTAATACATTTTCAACTTTATCGCTAAGGCATTAGGTTCAAGGTTGATTGTGAAAAGTTGATAGTTTCGGGTAGCTTGATATGCTGGCGTCTGTACTTTTTATGTGAGTTGTTGACTTGCCCGTCGTTCACCGAAAATAAAAACAGGTTTCAGTTAAAAGCCATTTTACGATACTTATTTTTTTTAACTGCTACTCAAACTACACTGCATTCTAATACTGAAAACTTTTGGAAGTTTAGTACTTAGCTGATTGCTTACTCGAGACATATTTTTTGAAGTTGGTTCGATACCAAGTAAGTATCGGTTTTGGTGTTGTTTCGGTTTACCTGTTTCGGTCGGACACTGACTTAATACATCTACACAATATTATAAAGAGGAAATATTTATTTGTTTGTTTGAAATGAATAGGCTCCGAAACTACTGGACCGATTTAAAACATTCTTTCAGCAATGGATAGCTACATTATCAGGGAGTAACATAGGCTATATTTTATCCCCGTACTCCCACGGGAACGGGAACTACGCGGGTGAAACCGCGTGACGTCCACTAGTTAACAATATTATTAAATTTATGAGGTGTTGTAGCACGACCATGAACGCATTGATTATAACTTTAGATGGTAATAAAATCCTTTGATTTATACTATTTTATACTACTAATTAGAAATTTTATTTTTTTACCTCAATTATTGTAGATATACCGGTCGTGCTGGTAAGATTCTTTCCTATTACGACCAGGGAGCATGCCTAAAAATTTGTACTCTTATTTAATTATTGGTAAATTATCGTAAATGGTTAGAAAAGCAAAAAAAAATAATTGTGCCTATAAGCCTGTATATCATTTTTATACTTGACACTAACAGATGGCATTAAATAGCTTGCAAAAAAATAAAATTGAGCTTTTCTAACAATTTACGACGATTTACTAGTAATGAAATAAGAGTACAATAATGAGTACAAATTTTTAGTCCTCCCGTTTCATCAACTTCTATGCCAGCTGGAATTTTAGTGTGGTCGTTCTGGGGAAGAATCTTGCCAACACGACCTGTTTATCTACGATAATTTAGAGGTAAAAAATTTGTAATAAATGGTATAAAATAGTAAAAAAAAAACCGGCCAAGTACGAGTCGGACTCGCACAGGAAGAGTTCCGTACCAACCTTAATTTTTATTTTTTGTTGTTATAGCGTCAATAGAAATACACAATCTGTGAAAATTTCAACTGTCTACCTATTAGGGTTCTGAGATACAGCCCGCTGACAAACAGGCGGACGAACGGACAACGGAAGCTTAGTAACAGGGTTCCGTTGCTAACCCTTAGGGTACGGAACCGTAATAAAAGGATTTTATTACCATCTAAAGTTAGAATGAATGCGTTCATGGTCCTGCTATAAAGTACAACACTTTATGAGTTAAGAAGAATGCAGTTTTGCAGTCAATTGTTATGAAATATAGAAAATAAAATATCTTTATTTCAGACCATGACTATGGTAGGTGCTAGATAAACTTGCAATAATGTGCATTGACATTTCGAACTATGACGTAGATACACAAACAATAAAATATGAACAGTTTTTAGGGTTCCGAAAAAAAATTAACCCTTATAGGATCACTCGGGTGTCTGTCTGTCTGTCCGTCTGTCACAGCCAGTTTTCTCCGGATCCACTGGACCGATTCTGACGAAATTTGGTACACATATGGGCTTCTGTAACCCAAACACGAATGTTTTACGTAAATTATTAAATTTTTAGTATGACGACTTTTGGGGGTCAAATTAGAAAATTAAAAAAAAAGTTTTTTGAACAATATTGTGTGACATATCAAATGAAAGGGCTTACTGTGAGGGTTTTAACTATATTTTTTTCATAATTTTAAAATAAATGGTTTTGAATTTATTCAAGAAATAAGACGAAAAATGACCATTCCCCCCCCCTTATCTCCGAAACTACTAAGTCTAAAATTTTGAAAAAAATGAAGATAATAGATCTTTACCTAAAAATTACAGGGTAACCTATTAGAAGTCTGTAGTGTTATAATAACATGTTAAAAAAATAAATTCGTTCGGAACCCCTTGCACGCGAGTCCGACACGCACTTCATTTCTGTTTTTGATATTAAGAAACTCAATAAATGTATGTGGGTCATTGAAAATTTATCTGGTGTCTACCATTCTTACTTCCTTACTAATATTATAAACTAGCTGACCCGCGCGGCTTCGCTCCCGTCAACTGGCTACCCTACCTATCCTACTCTATCTACTTAGCCTACTTACCCTACCTACCCTACTCTACCTACTTACCCTATATACCCTACCCTACCCTACCTACCCTACCCTACCTACTCTACCCTACCTACCCTACCCTACCTACTCTACCCTACCTACCCTACCCTACCTACTCTACCCTACCTACCCTACCCTACCTACCCTACCCTACTTACCCTACCCTACCTACTCTACCCTACCTACTCTACCCTACCTACCCTACCCTACCTACTCTACCCTACCTACTCTACCCTACCTACCCTACCCTACCTACCCTACCCAGTATCCTATGTCCGTCTCCTGGCTCTAAGCTACCTACCCACCAATTTTCAGCCATATCGGTATAGCAGTTCATGAGTTATAAATAGTGTAACTAACACGACTTTCTTTTATATATGTAGATGCGAAAGTAACTCTATATGTCTGTCTATATGTCTGTCGCGCTTTCACGCAAAAACTACTGAACCGATTTAAATGAAATTATACAGATAGTCTACAGCCTGAGAAAGGACACAGGCTACTCTGTATCCCGGGAGTATGTTCCCTAGGGACTACGCGGGCAAATCTGCTGGCAGAAGCTAGTAGTGCTTTTATTGTCATTGACTAATTGGTTTCGACTTGTTCATAAACGTAAGTTTCAGTGCGATTTAAAGCCCATAAAACAAACAAACAAAATACCGTAATATAAGCAATACGCGATACGTATGACTAAGTTAGAATAATTTGCTCAAACTCAATTTTATTCCCATCATAAAGTTATATGTGAAGCCAGGGTAATTCTAAATTCATTGCGTCGTCGACGCCTCAATCAGAGCTATATACGGCAGTGTACGCGCTTTACTATTAAATCATTTGTTTATTTTATGAGAATTTGTGACTTTTGATAATATAACTTGCCTTTGTATGTGTCACCGGGTTATTGCAAATATTATACTCAATATGACACGAATATATCGTAAACTTTTGAATATGGATGGGATTTTTTTGTATTCTAAAATACAATAAATCCCATCCATCTAAAATAAAATAAAACGATCTATTAAAATTTAAAGGGAGTTTATACTTTATTAAATATTTATTACAATCGTATGGTATTTACAGTAATTCGGTGACATTTAGTTCTTGAGTAATATAAAAATGATATAACTTTGTGACGAGGAGCTATTGTATTCGATTTAATGACGAATGGCCTCGAATTTGATACACTAATATCCTAATATATAAAATTCTTCCGTTACTGAGTGAGTGACTGACAGATAGCGCACAGCTGAAACTGCTGGTCGTAGGTAGCTGAAATTTGGCATGTAGGTTCCTTGGACTGTAAGGGAGCACTAAGAGAGAATTTCCCGAAATTCCTACAGGAACGGGAAAAAGGGATATACGCATACGAAGTCGCGGGCGAAAGCTAGCTTAATATAATCTAAAAAGATCTTGGCCATTGCTTTGCATTCATGATAATAATTCTCAAAAAAATGTGAGCTATTCTCTACAGAAATATATGTACCTCTTAAAAATATTTGGAATAAGCTCATTAGGCACACAAATACATTCAAAATAGTCCTGAAATAATTATGAAGACTTAACGTTACTAAAACGCTCTCACCGCCGCTCCCTTCTATAACTCACACCACAGTCAACCGATTAATTCAGTTACAAAATGGGTGCAGTACAACAAGCAAAACACACAAAAGTATGTTTGTACAGCACTTTTACGCGCCGCCGACTGTACTCGCATTGTGTGAACGTGTCGCATACAAGTTGGTACGACGCCTACTTTTTATTCTTTTTCCGCTGAATGCTGAGTTTTGTTGAGTTTATTAAACATGTAATATGATAAAGGGTTTGTTTGTGGTTTATAGAGCTTGTTGAGCTTTGATGGTGTTAATTTTCTTTTATTATTTGTAATGTCTGTTCCTAATAACCCTAAGCTGATAAAATTTACGTTTTTCCTAAAAAATATCTTACTGGGAAGGAGCCGACATCCGACTCTAATACCTAGACAGAATATTTTTTTAAGGAAAAACTAAAACATATCAACCTAGGGTTACTAGGAACAGACATAAATAAAAGCTCGATATACATTGGAATCCTTGTTTTGGCAGCGGGGTGACCGCCATGAGTGTCGTACCTGCGTTTGTTATCTATACTAATAATATAATAATAATAATATTATAAAGAGGAAAGATTTGTTTGTTTGTTTGAATTGAATAGGCTACGAAAGTACTGGACCGATTTGAAAAATTCTTTTAGCATTGGATAGCTACATTATCAGGGAGTAACATAGGCTATGTATTATCCCCGTACTCCCACGGGAACGGGAACTACGCGGGTGAAACCGCGTGACGTTCACTAGTTATTAATAATAATAATATTAATTCATAAATATGTACATTTTTTTACAATTACAGTGCTTAATCTAAACTTAAAGTACACAAAAGTGTTAGCATCTGAGGCCGAACTAGGTATAACCTGTATTTCAGCCCTCAACGCCGATCCCCCTGAGTTACAAGGTGAGTATCTTTGTTATGCTATTATAATAATCCCATGTATGAATGTACTACCGAATTTATTCAACATATTAAAGTAATTTAGAAAAAAAAAGAGAAAAAATACAGATTACAATATTCAAATAGTGTGTATCCAGTCCTCTCTTTCTGTGTGATGGAGGTGTGCGTGAATGAGCGTGAGAGGGTGTGTACGATTGCGGAGCATGACTTTTCGACATTTATATTACCAGTTTTATTTTCAATAATTCAATAAGTCTTATTATGAGCCTGTTGTGTCCCACTGCGGGGCAAAGGTCTCCCGTCCTTCCTACCACTTTTCCCTATAATTTGTCACATCTAGCCAAGCCTTTAGGTAGGAGTCTAATACATCACGCATCATTTAAAAATGGGAGATTATCAAATGACTCCTCCCGCCCTGGGCAGAGCGAAAAGGATTGTCAGACTCTTACTGACTAAAACCCATCCGTGTTCCTCCTAATGCCTTTTGCTTTCCACGGCCGCGGTGACTCTTTCGAACAAATTCCGCTACCCTGGTAGGATCTTCTGACTTACCTACGAGTACTTAATAATAATAATAATTCGACGACCATCTGCCGAAGCTGTCGTTACGCGGTTGAATAAAGGGCCTGATACAGAAGGCAGTACTCCTCGATACGGATCGTATAGTGAGGAGGTTCCTTTCTCTGGAGCCCTAACCACCGGTAGCTTGGACTCTGCTCCCGACACCGGCGGACTACTATTTTTTATATTTTTAAATGTATTTTGTAATGTTTTTTTTTAAAGATATATTTAAAAATGTAATAAGAATAAATAAACGAAATAACAATAATAACATATCTTTATTTCGGATAAAAATCCATATTGTGTTAGTAAAAACATACAAAATTTTTTTTAATGTAACCCCAATTACATTTATCACACAAATCCATTAACTAGTAAAAATAATTGCTAAAGTATAATCGGAATTTTTGAATGTATAAGTGCCATGGTGTAATAAAATCTAAGGAAATGAAGTCCCCACGGAACACTTACCATAAATTAGCACCATGTCCCGTACAGTCCAATTAATTCGATAATTGCTAAGCTATCAACTTTTATCATTTGGCTATTAGAGCTTGTAAACTAAATTGGTAATAGGAGCTCAGTGCCTATGTATTTATAATAGCAATTCAGCAACATATCCAATTTTACAGATATTATTGATGCGATAATGGTTTTGTTTTTTTGTTATGCTTTCACGCTCAGTCGGTAAACTGATTTTGATGACTTTTCGTACCGAGAAAGATGGGACCCTAGTAACGGTTTTGTGGGCTTCTTTCTTGCGAAAATCCTAGGGCAAGCTCGTAAACACATATTATGTATGTGTTCAGTGTATCGTTAACTTATTAATGAATATAGGTAGGTACCAGAGACTTCGTGAAATCCCTAATCTCCGGGAAAATATCGAATTTTCCATTTTCGTCCATGGCAACAATTTCTGGATAAGTGATCAAAATGAACTTCATTCAATCATGTCGGGATCGAAAGTGTAATTTTCGTTATTTTCCGTGTCAACAGTTCCCATAATATCCATGAAGTTTCCAGGAAATCCGACATGTTTTGTCGCGTTGTTAAAATACTAAGCCAATACTGCGAATTGCAATATTGCAAATGTTTTTTGAAAACTCAGTTTCTTGTTTGGATGTTTGTTACTCAATCACGTCCAGAACGGCAAAATGAATCTCGATAAAATTTGACACAGAGATAAATTATGTATAGTCTGGAATAGCACATAGGCTACTTCTTACTCCGGGAATATGTTCCCTTGAGATAATTTCCACGCAGGCGAACCCGCTGGCAGAAGCAAGTGAAAAATAAACTTGTCTCACCGATATAATTAAATTGGGGACAAGTAATCCATATAAATATCCATCTAGTTACATAAAGGGATACAATAGATTTAGGTTGAGGTTATCAATAGGGTGGGCCAGGTGAAGTGGGTAGAAAATGTCACGGGTGATGGAGATTTTTTTTTTTTTTTTTTTTTGATTTGGACCACTCGTAGTTCACCTCTAGACGGGTGGTTACTACTTAACCGGGCTAGCCTGTGTTGGCCTCAGAATGACTCTAAAGCCCCCAGCCAAGGCAACTAAAAAATACTTAACCTACAACTCTGCTCATTGGGGGCACCCCCTGTGGGGTTCGGGCCTCGGCTCAGTGGCATCGTTATCGGGAGGGCAGCAAGGGACAGGCTGGGTCATGACATTATTTAGGGGGTTTAAAGCTAATGGCTCAGCGACGCGGGCTGGCTCGTTAGGCAAAAGACGGGGAGCAACAACAACATTGCTATTATTACTGGGACGTCGCGCGGGGCCTCGGCGGCGAGGCCGGAAGGCGGCGGGTCGCGGTTTGTGTGCTTGTTTAAGAGTACTAGTTTCCCTACAGCTCTCTTGTACAAGGGTGATTGGGTCATCGGGTTCTAGTAAGGTATGCCGTGGACGGCGGACCTTACTAATCTGGGAGGGAGCGTATCGGGTAGCCGATGCGATAAGAGGGTTCTGGTGCCTCTCAGCAGATTCGATGAAACGCTTCGTGAGGCGTTTCATGAACTGCTTGATGGTCGGGATTTTGAGATCGACATGGAGTCGCTCATTCCGAACGAACCACGGGGCACCCGTGGCCTTTCGGAGAAAACGGTTTTGGAGGGACTGCAACCTATGGATCCGGTATGACTTTACGTGGGCGAATGTAGCACACGCATAGGTCATGATGGGGCGAATGCAAGTGGTGTAGATACGCAGCTTGCATTTTAGGGATAATTTGCTGTTGTGGTTCAGCATCGAGTGGAGCCTACCGAGAGCGAAGGCGGCGCGCGAGCGCACCGCCTTAATGTGCTCCATAAAACTGAGGTTTTTGTCCAAGATCACTCCTAGATATTTGGCTCGCTCTTCCCAAGGGATCGGCTTGCCAAACATCTTGATCGGTGGAAGGATCGGGGGGAGTCTAGCCCGCGGCCTGCGGAACAGGACCGCCTGACTTTTCTCGGGATTTACCTCAATCCTCCATTTCCGAAACCAACCGCCTAGGCGGTTGGCGGATCTTTGGAGGTGATGAGATATGGATTTACCACTCTTGCCAGAGTAGTAAACGGCCGTGTCGTCGGCAAAGAGCGCTAATTGCGACTGGGGATCGGGGGGAATATCGCTGGTGAACAGCGTGAAAATGAGAGGCGACAGCACACCGCCTTGCGGTACGCCGGCGCGGATGGGGCGGGGGGTGGAAAGCGCACCTTCGATACGGAATCGAAAGGTGCGGTTCGACAAAAAGTCTCGTAAGATGAGCACGAGACGATCTGGCACCCCGAGTTGATATAGCTTGTATATCAGACCGTTGTGCCAGACCTTGTCGAAGGCTTTCGCTATGTCGAAGAACAGGGCTCCCGTCATCAAGCCGCGTTGATAGCGGCCGTTGATATGCTCAACGATGCGGTAGACCTGTTGGACGCACGAGTGAGTGGCTCTAAAGCCAAACTGCTCGTTGGGGATGAGACTCTTTCGCTCGACGTAATCCTTGAGACGCTTATAGATAAGCCTCTCGTAGATCTTGCCGAGCGAGCTGAGCAGACTGATGGGGCGGTAGGAGGACGGGGAGGATTTGGGCTTACCCGGCTTGGGAATGCCGATCACGATAGCCTCTTTCCACTGCTGCGGAAACATGTTGTTGGACAGAGCGCCATTGAAGATGGCGGTCATCAACACGATCAGAGTCTTGGGAAAGAGTCGAACTACCCTGTTGGTAATGCCGTCGCGCCCAGGGGCTTTCCTGGGTCTGAGTTGGCCGATGATCTTCTCCACCTCGTCGGGAGTGACGGGAGGGAGAGGGTCGTCGGGGTCCTCGACGGGAGGGAGGGAGGTCCTACGTTCGACCTCGGCGTCCACCTCGGCGAGGTGGGCCGGGTCGACTGGGTTCGAGCTTGGGGAACACTGGGCCTCTAGACTGTCAGCCAGGCATTCGGCCTTCTCGTCGTCGTTAAACGCGAGAGTGTTGTCGGGGCGGATGAGGGGGGGCATGGAGGTAACCTCAGAGGCGCGTAACTTCCTCTGAAGCTCCCAAAATGCGAGGTGGTTGGGCTGGAGATCACTGAGCATCTGATACGGGTGATGGAGAGGCAAGGAAGTAAGGTCGAGCTCGCTTCGTGGGCTGAAGTAGTGGGGTATGTAGAGTAGTGGGACACGATCCAGTCATGCGATTGGCTGTTGAAATTGGTGGTTCTAAATTCAAACGTTACCGTAAAAGATGATCTTATTAACATTTTACTTGATTGAATAATCTAAATATTAGTTAACACTTGTCAAGTAACGCTTGTGCATTTTTAGGGTTCTGTACCTCAAAAGGAAAAAACGTAACACTTATAGGATCATTTGGTTGTCCGTCCATCTGTCTGTCAAGGCCCTTTATCTCAGTAACGCGCGGAGGTATCGAGTTGAATTGCATATATTCAAGTATAACTGTATACTTGCGACACAAACGTATATTTCGACACTCTCAAGGGAATCAAAATTTATAGGGTATTGCCTATTGAATTATGAAATTTGGTAATTAATACCGTCTTGTACTATAAGTATAGGAAAAAATGTGATAACAATAAATTTATATTAAATCATAAAAAATATAGTCTTTATCTAAAGTAATCTTTGTACGGAACCCTCAGTGGGCGAATCAGACTCGCACTTGTCCGGTTTTTAGTAATTTATTATATGCAAGCTTGTCTTAGAAAACGTGTTGAGGATTAAAGAGAAGTTCATTAAAAAGAAACGTTTATTTTAATTTACTTACGTATAACAAGGTTAGTCGAAATTAACTCATTAAGTTAATCTAATTAATTTAAACGAAAAATATGATTATTTACGTGGTATCCGTTATTTATTTTTATATTTTGTTACTTTCTTAAAGTTTCTGTAATATTTTTATCTAAAAATTTTTTTTGTGGTACTATCAGGTTCTGTGGCATCTTACTAAGACCCGGTCCCAGTTTTGCTTGCACTGAGCGAAGCTAGGTAAATAAAGCGATTCTATTGGTTCTTAAGAAACATATCTCTCGCTACGTATCCTCGCACAACTCTGGTGGAAACGCAGCCAAAGAGTACCTGCCCATTACAACGAAGCGAGGCAGCGGAGCGGAAAAACGGAGAAATTTTAACAAAGTCAAAGTCAAATGATTTATTTCAACTAGACCAATAAAGGCACTTTTGAACGTCAATAGAAAATAAAATATAGTGACTCTAGTCGTCCGTTCGCAAAAGGTAGATTCTTATGGAGAAGAACGGACAAGAAACTCCATAGTTACTCTTTTCAAAAATAAGCTTTACAATATTTGCATACATTCATCAATTGATTATATGTAAGGACGATGCTCCCAAAAAATCACTTATATACTACTAATAGTTACAATAAAGAAATGCCAGCAGAGGTAAAACTAATAAATTTGCTAGTAGGGGAATAGTACTCAATTTAATTGCATAAAATCTCCGTACCACGTGAGTCACTGACATTTTGACTGACATGATTGGTTAATATTACTACGTTTCTCCGCTCCGCTGCCTCGCTCCGTGCAAATGGACAGGCACACTTACAATACACACCTTATTGCTTCTCATTTCACTGATAAATTAAAAAAAAAAAACACAATTTAACCCCATAAACAACTAATCCAAGTCGATGTCAGTGTTGTGCTGAAATCGTTCACAATTACCTATTATCCAACAAAATTGCCTTCCGTATATAAGACTTACGAGATCGCGGGGGTTCGCCCGAATTGGGGTCGCTAGCTGACTGAGAAACATTGGGGTACAGTTCAAAGAGAAAAAAAAGAAGTATTTATACTAAAATAGACTTGATTAACATTAAAAAAAAAACAGTTTTTGTTTGCAACAAGATCTTTTTTAACTTATTATGTTAAGAACGTGTTTAACTTTCATAGAATTGAAATTAGAATTATTAAGACACCAACAGTTTTCCTGTAATATTTATTATTTTGAAGTGGTACTTTAAGGCGAAAACTGATGTTTTCAGCTGGTTGTAGTACAGGCACATTGTAATTGACGGCACGGTTGGCGCAGTGGTTGAGCGGTTGACTGCTGCGCTGCGCGTCGCAGGTTCGATTCCCGCACGGAACAAATATTTGTATGGCCATACAGATAGGTGTTCCGGGCCTGGCTGTTTGTGTATGTGAGTTTGTATGTTTGTGAACGCACCCACGAGACAGGAGAAATTCCTAGTGTGCGGCAAAGTTTTATTTAAAATAAAAAATTAAAGGATTGGTTGTGTAACAGATGGCACGGCAGGATACTCAACTATACTTTTATATTCAAAAATGCCAAAATAAAGCTCACATTTTTTTTCAAACTCATGGTTGAAATTTCCCTTTTGAGTTTTAAAAATAATTTCACAATAAATGTAAAATAAACTTTTCAGAATCATTTGAACACTTTTTCACAAAAAAAAACTCAGTAAACTGAAAATACTGCTACTTTATTGAAAAATTAAGAAAAGCTGAATTAACAAGGTAAGGGAAAATGATGTTACTGGTAGCACCTGTAACAAAAAATTTAAATATACGTGATCAAACCAAAATAAATACGGTTTTGTAATAAGGGTAGGTAGGTCATTCAAAATTAGTAAGCTCATTCCTTGTTGCAAAATCTGGTTGACTAGTGATAATTAGTTTAATTTACTGCAGAAAGAAGAGTTTTCAAAGCTATGACCACGTAGGTATCTGGTGTGATCCACGGTAAGCCTATGTACCTTGTACCAAATAGAGAAATTTTGATCGAGATGTGTGAAAACATGCCTATATTAATTTGAATGTATTGAAAGAATAGCTGACAGTTTTTCTGTTTAACCTTGTTCCTTATTCCTTACCTTATTCTTTAAACAAATTTTCATGCAATATTTATTTAAAGAACAAGGTAAGGAACAAGGTTGAAAATATTGTCTATCTTGTTATGTTGTATGTACAACATAACAGGATAGACAATATTACAAAACCATATTTATTTATGTCAGATTTTTTTTATTTTTCAATAAAGCAGCAGTATTTTCAGTTAATTGAGTTTTTTGTTCTTATAATGTGGAAAAAGTGTTCAAATGTTTCTGAAAAGTTTCGTTTACATTTATTATGAAATTACATTTAAAAATCAAAAAGGAAATTTGCACCATGAGTTTGAAAAAAAATGTGAGCTTTATTTTGACATTTTTTAATATAAAAGAATAGTCGAGTATCCTAACGTGCCATCTGCTACACAACCAATCCTTTAAAATTATAATGTGCCTGTAATATAAAACCAGCTCAAGTTAAATCTTATAAAAACGTGGTTTCTTAAAGAATCACCATCTTGATCAAACTATGTGGACATCGAAGTAGGAATAGGTTGCAGTTGTATCTAGGTATTTTTCAATGTATCTATCAACATGAATAATCGGATGTTTCTTAAGCTTTTATAATTGTACCTTATGTATAATTCATAATTTCTTATGTACGACTAAAAATAATCTAAACACAGACGGTATGAACCGTGGATCCTACTTTCAGAACAAAAACACTATAATAATTGAGAATAATAAACCGTCAATAAAGTATTTACCAGTCTGTCGGTGAGGTTCGTTAAACACGGATTATGTCCCGCATTCACTCACTTTCAACGTTTACAGTATTATTGGACAGGTTTATACTATCAATTTGTATGATTTATAATTACGACCCTGTCACTCAAAAGTATTTAACTCATTTCAGGTTAGTCGAGCGGAATACTGTTTTCAGTAGTGTATGAATTATGTTTGTTAAATAAACTGGTATAATGGCTGATGCGTTAAGCGAGTTATCGTAGGATTATAACCCTAAAGCCCATTTTCAATAAAGTTTAATCAATGTCTAAATTCGTACGTTTAAATATAGAATATTTACGTTACTACCCGGTTTATATGCCGAAAAAGTTCTCTTAGCAATATCGACCAACCCTTTACATGCGGACTGTAGAAGTGGGTATATGATTTTATTGTATGTGTATATGTACGTTTTCCTTGGCGCGGGATCCCCCAGCGAAATATTAATTACGATAGCAATAAAATCCGGCTTTATACACAGTTCTTACGACCGACTAAACTAAACTACAATATACTTACAAAAGTAAACAATAGGAACATTTATTTCGTGGGTTTATTTATATGTGCTTATAATTACCTGCCAATACTTGAACATAATATAAGTTAATATCACATTGTTTGTTTGTAGGAGATGATCTCTTGCAGTAGATACAGCTGATGATGATCTGGATAAAAAGATACCTACCTTCTTATTTTAAGGATGTGAAATCATTAAATGACTCGGAATGCTGGCGGAGCTGAAGGGAGTGTCAGACTATTACTGACTAAAACCCATCCGTGTTCCTCCTAATGCCCATTTGCGTTCCACGACCGCGATGACTCTTTCGAAGAAATTCCGCAACCAAAGTATTCTACTTACGTGCTCGATCCAGGTTAAAAACTACATTTGTGCCAAATTTCATCTAAATCCGTTTAGATGTTTTTGAGTGAAAGGGTAACAAATATCCATGCATCCGTCCACTGACCCAGCACAACCCCAGAGCTTCGTAAAAGTTTGTGTGTTTTACAATATTTTAGTAGAGGAGGTTTCGATTTGAAACTGCGATAAAAATATACGTTATCAATATCAATCAATATATATTATATGTTACCGGAAAATAGCAGACACCGTAAGATTATAAAGTTTCACGTGAAATTGTAAACAATTTTTTCTCAATAAGGCATGTATACATTGGAAACTATTGAATTTGGATGTGATTAATTGTATTCAAAATAATATGATCACAATATATTGAAAAAATATAATCTTAAATAAATATTACAATCTTACGGAGTTTGCAATTATCCGGTGACATATATAAAACTATTCCGTTACTGAGTGACTCCGAAAAGTTCTGGAGTGATGACCGCGTACCGGAAGGCGTAACGTTGGAAGGCCTCCCACAAGGTGGACCGATGACCTGGTGAAGGTCGCGGGTAGCCGATGGATGCGAGACGCACAGGACCGGTCGTTGTGGCGACGCTTGGGGGAGGCCTATGTCCAGCAGTGGACGTCTTTCGGCTAATATGATGACTGAGTGACTGACTGACAACGCACAGCCGAAACTACTGATCGTATAAAACTGAATTGATTTGGAAAGTAAATTCCTCGGAGAGTGTACACTGAGAGAGGATTTCCCGAAATTCCTACGGGAACGGGATATGCGCGTAGGAAGTCGCGAGCAAAAGCTAGTCTACGATATAATGATGTTAGTGATAGTTCCTGGTCGCCATTTTTACCATGGACTTACTTCGTCCGCTACGTACCCACGGGAGGTAAGTCTTTAGGATTACTCAGGGGTCCTTAAAAGATTTCCGGCTTACACGACTTGGCTTCACCGTCTTAGTGAACTTTGCCACTTTGCACTGCAAATACCAACGAGGATATTTGTGAGAATAACTTAATATTTACTAATACACACCTCTTAATATTGGGATAATAGTCGGATGTCCTAATAAATAGGTAGAATATATCTACTCGATTGAACACCAATGTCGACTCTAGCACCTACACTTTTAATTTGAAATCGAATAATAAACAAGAAGAGTGAAAAGGTTACTTCTAGGCAAGCGTGCTCCAACGGTACGTCACATCATCACTTTCCATGAGGTGATACTGTAGTCAAACGGGAGTCTATAGTATTAAAGAAAAAAACATTTTACAAAAAAATATAACCGACTTCCAAACAAAACACTACAAAGAATAAAATAACCTTAATTTTGGAAGTGGTTTTCAGGTTTTATTTCTTTGTTTTTTAACACCGACTTCCGAAATTAAGGTTATTTTATTCTTTGTAGTGTTTTGTTTGGAAGTCGGTTATATTTTTTTGTAAAAAGTTTTTTATTTTTCATTTTCTAGCGGTGATACTTGGACGACGTCTTCGTCAACGCAGACATTGAAATAAGCAAAAATGTTCATAAAATAAAAACTACAGAACCAAACTGAATCAAATTTTTACGGTACCAAATGACAAGTATGCTGCATCGAACTAAAAAAGAATCAGAACAGAAACCTCGGAGTAATCGGTGTACATACATAAAAAGATACCCACCGAATTGAAATCCTCCTCCTTTTTTTGTTGGTAGTCGGTTAAAAAACACGACACGGCGTTATATCCCTATTCTATTTTTAAATGATTTTTGAAACGAAGGTCGATAAGTCATCTTCATGTGTTGTAAGGTCATGTTCGCCTGCCAGTATTTACTAATGCAACTATTTAGGTACACCTAAAAAGAAAAACGCGAATAAACGCTTTTTCTTCTTCTTTCTTCTTCTTTACACCTTAATGAATGACTAATGCTCGGTGTCTGAGGTACTTTATCGGTCGTTTATCTGTCCGTTAACGATATTGGTCATGCAAAAATATAGTTAACCGATAAATAACCAACCGATTAAGTACCTCAGAAACCAGGCAAAAATAAAAGAGTTCTATTAACACGTGACTCAGCAATAAGAATGGAAAATTTATCAGTGCAATCATAGGCTGCCGTTAATTTAGATATTTCCTTATGCTAGTAAAAAGGGACATACTTACATAATAATCAATAACCACATACCGTATAATCTAGACCGAAGTCTCGTCTAAGCATAAAAGAACAGTACCTACCTACAAACCCTAGCAACCCCTCCGGGAAATACAGGCTTGCATTTTATTCATAAACGAAACGTTGAATGAAGGTATTAATAGACGTGGAGACTCGATAAAATGAAAATACACGGGTAGTTCCTGGAATTCTGTCTGCTACGCTGTAATCTGTCTGTTACATAGAGCACTGCACCGACGCGCTGGCAGCTTCCATACGTTATTATTAAAGGGCATATAATTTTACGACATTCAAAAATTTTTTGAAGATCATGTCTAAACGTTTAGTCCTAATATTATGAAAAAAAAAACATGTTATACTAGACTAGCTTTAGCCCGCAACTTCGTACGCGCATATCCCGTTTTTTGCCGTGCCCGTAAGAATTTCGGGTAATTCTCTCTTAGTGCTCTCCTAAACTCCCCAAAGAACCTATATGCCAAATTTCAGCTTTCTACGACCAGCAATTTCGGCTGTGCATTGTCTGTCAGTCACTCAGTGACGGAAGAATTTTATGTATTAGAATATTTTTCTTAATTACGTGATGTCTGCACGTTTTAAACTATCCTAAACACTTTTACAAATGCAAGTGTTTGTTTGTATGTTATCTTTCACACCTAAATCGCCGAAACGATTTTGATGAATTTTGGCACAAAGATAGATGCGGCCCTTGATACGGTTAAGGCTACTTTAACGTGAGCGATGCCGTAGGCAAAATCAGGTTTTTTACATAAAAGTCAAATACCCTAGCCGTCATTTTCTATGAGCAATCTATGAAAATGACACTCACTGGCACACTTTTTTGTTCTTTAACAACTGGGCCAATGTCGACTATTCTGCCAGCGTCATGATTCGTATGAAAAGTGTTGATAGTAGTAGCGTCCATCGCGGTGACTCTGTGCTCTGTGGACTGGTGCATTAATACCTGGAATTCTGTCTGGAAAATCAGTTTCCCATTTAATTGGCTTTCATTCTCGGACGCATAGTAAATAATAGTACTACGGGACTGACCTCGAGTACTATGTTTCCAGGAAGATAGTACCTACCTAACATAGGGATCTGTAGGTATAGTGTACTTTGGTTTCATTGATCAATGTCAGTGTCAATTAGTGGTATTTCATTCATTTTGCTGCCAGGTTTTTGAATGGAAATGGTTTACGATTTATTTTGTTTTGCGATATTATTTCGGTTTCTTTCTATAAGAGGGTTAGCAGATTAGTACCATTTTCTATTTTGGGTTATATTCCTGTTACAATTGACATACAGTCTAACTCCTTTGTGGAGTTCCTTTATCAATACAAAAATAAAATTTCCTACTTTCAATCTTTTTAACCGACGATAAAACGGAGGAGGTTCTCAAGTCGACGCGTATATATTTTTTTATGTATAAACACGCATAACTTTTTACAGTGTAGTCCGATTTTGATAATTCTTTTGTTTTTGGAAAGGGTTTGCTCCCAAATTGGTCCCATATAATATAATTTGGAAGACAAATTCTAACACTAAGGGTGGGAAAATAGGGTTAATTTATTTGTTCACTTACAGATTTTAGTGCAGAGTTGTGTAGCATTTTTTGTAGGCCTACCTATGTTGATATATAAATACTGTTTTTTTTAAGTATTTATATTATACTACAAGTAATGGTTAAAGTAGGATTATATAACAGTTAATAGCTAAAGTAAGGTAGGTAGCTATTTAAAAAGTAATAAAAAATTAAGCATGTAGTAATTAGTAGATTAAAGCCACAAAAAAATATAAAATTAAAAATTAAGTTTTTTAACCGAGAACTTTACCCCGAACCACACACTAAAAGCATGATGATAACCTTCTCAATGTTCCCACTGCTGGGAAACAAGTATCTTTTCTGAAAACAGACCCTGATCGATGAATTCGTAATCTGGATCCTTGGTCCAGTGCCAATTGGTGCAAGTCACATATATCTCCGAAGTTTTGGTTGTACAGACGCTAGCACATCAAGCTACAACAATCGGTCAAACTTAATTAATAGATTTTCAACTTTGTCGCTAAAGCATTAGGTTCAAGGTTGATTGGGAAAAGACAGCTTTTTTTAATGGATTTGCTCTTGACTCTAGTCTAGGTCAGAGATGACAAAGTCTACGATGGAGCGAGCTTACCCAGAAGGAAGCTCGATGTGCTGGCGTCTGTACAACCAAATAACTACGACCAACCTTCATTCAGCAGCAATATTTTGCTCAATCAATCGAACATAACTTGAACAAAAAAACACACGAAATCAATACATTTTTCGTATCTGACGCTGCCTTAAACCATACTACATTAAGCCGAAGTACGGTCGGCAGCGGCTTACTATAATGGAACACAGTGTCGTACATTAATTACTTAGTAAAGCCGAACATTCCAGCACTGACAACGGCTAATCCCTTATAGGTACATTTTTATAGATTAACTCTGAATCTATTCACGGAGTACTTTTATGATGAGATTTATTAAACAGGAATTGTGTTTTAATTAAAATCATCATCATCATATCAACTGAAAGACGTCCACTGCTGGACATAGGCCTCCCCCAAGTGTCGACACAACGACCGGTCCTGTGCGTCTCGCATCCATCGGCTACCCGCGACCTTCACCAGATCATCGGTCCACCTTGTAGGGGGAGGCCTTCCAACGTTACGTCTTCCGGTACGCGGTCGCCACTCCAGAACTTTTCGGCCCCATCGACCATCTGTTCTGCGAGCAATGTGCCCTGCCCACTGCCACTTTAGTTTGGCGATCCTTCGGGCTATGTCGGTAACCTTGGTTCTCTTGCGGATATCATCATTCCTGATTCGATCACGCAAGGAAACTCCAAGCATTGCCCTCTCCATTGCCCTTTGAGTGACTTTGAGCCTTCTGATGAGGCCCATTGTAAGCGACCACGTTTCAGCTAGTCTATTCTGTAAATAATTATTTCGATATCGAAATTCACCTGTGTGACAAAGCTCAAATGATGAGCTTTATTACACACAACGTAAAGGTCTTATGTTTATATGAATTTGATACTCACCTCGGATTCCGCTGTCGAGACACGAAAATGTTGTTACAGAATAGCTCTACAGTTCCGTATGTCATCACTGGCAACACGCACTGATCATAGACTTTCGTCTTGAGACACTGTGGTATGCGGGACGAGAAGATACCGCGCAACTTCCAGAACGCTGCCCAGCCGAGTCGGAATAATTCAAATAGGGATTTTTTTTTACTGCTAGTTGCGATGTCTTTCCTACAGCAGTAAGGCTGCGTTTACACCAGAGATGTACGAGGATGCGAGGGTTATGTTTGTTAAGAACCAATAGGATCGCTCGCCCTGAGCGAGGCTAGGTAAATGAAGCGATTCTATTGGTTGTTTACAAACACATCCTTCGCTACGCATCCTCGCACATCTCTGGTGTAAACGCAGCCTTAAACTATTCTGATATTCATTTTATGGAATTAAAAAGTTCTTTAGTTCAGTTTTGTTATTAAGCTGGCCTTACAAATGATATGACTGGTTTCATTACAGGTATTCATATTTCATGAAAAGCACATTTTCTTGTTATAACGGCTAACTTTCTGATATTAAAGGAAGTACTTTTTTTAATTCAGAGTGTTAGGTACCTAAACTATTGTTTCTTAAGTACTTAGATATTGCCTCGTCGGAATGGCTGAAAAGCTCAAGTAGTAAATAGGTTCTAAAACCACTAGAACCAATTATTATTTTTATCCCAGTAAAACTATCCCTAGGGACAACTCTCAAAGAATCTGTATCCACTCAATCGAAATCTGGAAAGAACTAATAACAAATACAAAAATATCTTTTAAATATTTATGTTTTGACATTTTCTCTGTGATCCTCTTATCCCCTGAAAGGATAATATAAGGGTAATACAGAATATGAAGCCGACTCAATAATGAACCGGGTAGGAAGTCGCCACGATATATTATTTACCTATTGTTCGGTGAAAGGATAATGGGCGCGATTGTATTTGGGTAATTTTCTACTACTGTGTCTGTAGTCAGGATAATACATTTTATGGAATGGAAAATTGCGTTTGTTAGGTTCTATTATTTTAGGGGGTTAGATCAGTGAGGTCTACCTACTATCATTAATTTTAATTTGTCGGATAAAATATGCACAAATCTAAAATGAGGTAGAAGAAATTGTTTCAATTGTTTAAATATTAGTAAAAGGCAAAAATTTTATGCCTTTACTATGACGTGTCATTGCCATTATGAATACGTTGTGGAAAAAGGAATAGTACCTACTATTCGTCCGGTATAGCTCTCTCTCTCACGCAACGGAATCATCATGGTATTGGCACGTGGTAGTAGGGGCTGATCCGGTTACGAATCTCCTTTCACATATAGAAAGCTACATCAACGCTAAGTATTATCTAAGCTACAGGTTACCTGGAAATATTCACGGTTCCCGTGCCATAGCAGTACAAGGTTGACATAAGACAGGAGAACTGGAACAAGAGTGGAAAGAACATCCCTCACCTACATAAGCGTGTTTAAGCATTTTTTAACTTCTCAATAGGCATTGTCTCCTGCATTTTAGTACCTAATTTAAACCATATAAAGTTTTTTTTTGGAACGAAGTTCCTTATCGCGCGTTGTGAAAGGGGGCTAGACGGAAAAAATTAGTATTATCAAGTATCACCGCTAGAAAATGAAAAATAAAAAACTTTTTACAAAAAAATATAACCGACTTCCAAACAAAACACTACAAAGAATAAAATAACCTTAATTTCGGAAGTCGGTGTTAAAAAACAAAGAAATAAAACCTGAAAACCACTTCCAAAATTAAGGTTATTTTATTCTTTGTAGTGTTTTGTTTGGAAGTCGGTTATATTTTTTTGTAAAATGTTTTTTTCTTTAATACTATAGACTCCCGTTTGACTACAGTATCACCTCATGGAAAGTGATGATGTGACGTACCGTTGGAGCACGCTTGCCTAGAAGTAACCTTTTCACTCTTCTTGTTTATTATTCGATTTCAAATTAAAAGTGTAGGTGCTAGAGTCGACATTGGTGTTCAATCGAGTAGATATATTCTACCTATTTATTAGGACATCCGACTATTATCCCAATATTAAGAGGTGTGTATTAGTAAATATTAAGTTATTCTCACAAATATCCTCGTTGGTATTTGCAGTGCAAAGTGGCAAAGTTCACTAAGACGGTGAAGCCAAGTCGTGTAAGCCGGAAATCTTTTAAGGACCCCTGAGTAATCCTAAAGACTTACCTCCCGTGGGTACGTAGCGGACGAAGTAAGTCCATGGTAAAAATGGCGACCAGGAACTATCACTAACATCATTATATCGTAGACTAGCTTTTGCTCGCGACTTCCTACGCGCATATCCCGTTTTTTGCCGTGCCCGTAAGAATTTCGGGTAATTCTCTCTTAGTGCTCTCCTAAACTCCCCAAAGAACCTATATGCCAAATTTCAGCTTTCTACGACCAGCAATTTCGGCTGTGCATTGTCTGTCAGTCACTCAGTGACGGAAGAATTTTATGTATTAGAATATTTTTCTTAATTACGTGATGTCTGCACGTTTTAAACTATCCTAAACACTTTTACAAATGCAAGTGTTTGTTTGTATGTTATCTTTCACACCTAAATCGCCGAAACGATTTTGATGAATTTTGGCACAAAGATAGATGCGGCCCTTGATACGGTTAAGGCTACTTTAACGTGAGCGATGCCGTAGGCAAAATCAGGTTTTTTACATAAAAGTCAAATACCCTAGCCGTCATTTTCTATGAGCAATCTATGAAAATGACACTCACTGGCACACTTTTTTGTTCTTTAACAACTGGGCCAATGTCGACTATTCTGCCAGCGTCATGATTCGTATGAAAAGTGTTGATAGTAGTAGCGTCCATCGCGGTGACTCTGTGCTCTGTGGACTGGTGCATTAATACCTGGAATTCTGTCTGGAAAATCAGTTTCCCATTTAATTGGCTTTCATTCTCGGACGCATAGTAAATAATAGTACTACGGGACTGACCTCGAGTACTATGTTTCCAGGAAGATAGTACCTACCTAACATAGGGATCTGTAGGTATAGTGTACTTTGGTTTCATTGATCAATGTCAGTGTCAATTAGTGGTATTTCATTCATTTTGCTGCCAGGTTTTTGAATGGAAATGGTTTACGATTTATTTTGTTTTGCGATATTATTTCGGTTTCTTTCTATAAGAGGGTTAGCAGATTAGTACCATTTTCTATTTTGGGTTATATTCCTGTTACAATTGACATACAGTCTAACTCCTTTGTGGAGTTCCTTTATCAATACAAAAATAAAATTTCCTACTTTCAATCTTTTTAACCGACGATAAAACGGAGGAGGTTCTCAAGTCGACGCGTATATATTTTTTTATGTATAAACACGCATAACTTTTTACAGTGTAGTCCGATTTTGATAATTCTTTTGTTTTTGGAAAGGGTTTGCTCCCAAATTGGTCCCATATAATATAATTTGGAAGACAAATTCTAACACTAAGGGTGGGAAAATAGGGTTAATTTATTTGTTCACTTACAGATTTTAGTGCAGAGTTGTATAGCATTTTTTGTAGGCCTACCTATGTTGATATATAAATACTGTTTTTTTTAAGTATTTATATTATACTACAAGTAATGGTTAAAGTAGGATTATATAACAGTTAATAGCTAAAGTAAGGTAGGTAGCTATTTAAAAAGTAATAAAAAATTAAGCATGTAGTAATTAGTAGATTAAAGCCACAAAAAAATATAAAATTAAAAATTAAGTTTTTTAACCGAGAACTTTACCCCGAACCACACACTAAAAGCATGATGATAACCTTCTCAATGTTCCCACTGCTGGGAAACAAGTATCTTTTCTGAAAACAGACCCTGATCGATGAATTCGTAATCTGGATCCTTGGTCCAGTGCCAATTGGTGCAAGTCACATATATCTCCGAAGTTTTGGTTGTACAGACGCTAGCACATCAAGCTACAACAATCGGTCAAACTTAATTAATAGATTTTCAACTTTGTCGCTAAAGCATTAGGTTCAAGGTTGATTGGGAAAAGACAGCTTTTTTTAATGGATTTGCTCTTGACTCTAGTCTAGGTCAGAGATGACAAAGTCTACGATGGAGCGAGCTTACCCAGAAGGAAGCTCGATGTGCTGGCGTCTGTACAACCAAATAACTACGACCAACCTTCATTCAGCAGCAATATTTTGCTCAATCAATCGAACATAACTTGAACAAAAAAACACACGAAATCAATACATTTTTCGTATCTGACGCTGCCTTAAACCATACTACATTAAGCCGAAGTACGGTCGGCAGCGGCTTACTATAATGGAACACAGTGTCGTACATTAATTACTTAGTAAAGCCGAACATTCCAGCACTGACAACGGCTAATCCCTTATAGGTACATTTTTATAGATTAACTCTGAATCTATTCACGGAGTACTTTTATGATGAGATTTATTAAACAGGAATTGTGTTTTAATTAAAATCATCATCATCATATCAACTGAAAGACGTCCACTGCTGGACATAGGCCTCCCCCAAGTGTCGACACAACGACCGGTCCTGTGCGTCTCGCATCCATCGGCTACCCGCGACCTTCACCAGATCATCGGTCCACCTTGTAGGGGGAGGCCTTCCAACGTTACGTCTTCCGGTACGCGGTCGCCACTCCAGAACTTTTCGGCCCCATCGACCATCTGTTCTGCGAGCAATGTGCCCTGCCCACTGCCACTTTAGTTTGGCGATCCTTCGGGCTATGTCGGTAACCTTGGTTCTCTTGCGGATATCATCATTCCTGATTCGATCACGCAAGGAAACTCCAAGCATTGCCCTCTCCATTGCCCTTTGAGTGACTTTGAGCCTTCTGATGAGGCCCATTGTAAGCGACCACGTTTCAGCTAGTCTATTCTGTAAATAATTATTTCGATATCGAAATTCACCTGTGTGACAAAGCTCAAATGATGAGCTTTATTACACACAACGTAAAGGTCTTATGTTTATATGAATTTGATACTCACCTCGGATTCCGCTGTCGAGACACGAAAATGTTGTTACAGAATAGCTCTACAGTTCCGTATGTCATCACTGGCAACACGCACTGATCATAGACTTTCGTCTTGAGACACTGTGGTATGCGGGACGAGAAGATACCGCGCAACTTCCAGAACGCTGCCCAGCCGAGTCGGAATAATTCAAATAGGGATTTTTTTTTACTGCTAGTTGCGATGTCTTTCCTACAGCAGTAAGGCTGCGTTTACACCAGAGATGTACGAGGATGCGAGGGTTATGTTTGTTAAGAACCAATAGGATCGCTCGCCCTGAGCGAGGCTAGGTAAATGAAGCGATTCTATTGGTTGTTTACAAACACATCCTTCGCTACGCATCCTCGCACATCTCTGGTGTAAACGCAGCCTTAAACTATTCTGATATTCATTTTATGGAATTAAAAAGTTCTTTAGTTCAGTTTTGTTATTAAGCTGGCCTTACAAATGATATGACTGGTTTCATTACAGGTATTCATATTTCATGAAAAGCACATTTTCTTGTTATAACGGCTAACTTTCTGATATTAAAGGAAGTACTTTTTTTAATTCAGAGTGTTAGGTACCTAAACTATTGTTTCTTAAGTACTTAGATATTGCCTCGTCGGAATGGCTGAAAAGCTCAAGTAGTAAATAGGTTCTAAAACCACTAGAACCAATTATTATTTTTATCCCAGTAAAACTATCCCTAGGGACAACTCTCAAAGAATCTGTATCCACTCAATCGAAATCTGGAAAGAACTAATAACAAATACAAAAATATCTTTTAAATATTTATGTTTTGACATTTTCTCTGTGATCCTCTTATCCCCTGAAAGGATAATATAAGGGTAATACAGAATATGAAGCCGACTCAATAATGAACCGGGTAGGAAGTCGCCACGATATATTATTTACCTATTGTTCGGTGAAAGGATAATGGGCGCGATTGTATTTGGGTAATTTTCTACTACTGTGTCTGTAGTCAGGATAATACATTTTATGGAATGGAAAATTGCGTTTGTTAGGTTCTATTATTTTAGGGGGTTAGATCAGTGAGGTCTACCTACTATCATTAATTTTAATTTGTCGGATAAAATATGCACAAATCTAAAATGAGGTAGAAGAAATTGTTTCAATTGTTTAAATATTAGTAAAAGGCAAAAATTTTATGCCTTTACTATGACGTGTCATTGCCATTATGAATACGTTGTGGAAAAAGGAATAGTACCTACTATTCGTCCGGTATAGCTCTCTCTCTCACGCAACGGAATCATCATGGTATTGGCACGTGGTAGTAGGGGCTGATCCGGTTACGAATCTCCTTTCACATATAGAAAGCTACATCAACGCTAAGTATTATCTAAGCTACAGGTTACCTGGAAATATTCACGGTTCCCGTGCCATAGCAGTACAAGGTTGACATAAGACAGGAGAACTGGAACAAGAGTGGAAAGAACATCCCTCACCTACATAAGCGTGTTTAAGCATTTTTTAACTTCTCAATAGGCATTGTCTCCTGCATTTTAGTACCTAATTTAAACCATATAAAGTTTTTTTTTGGAACGAAGTTCCTTATCGCGCGTTGTGAAAGGGGGCTAGACGGAAAAAATTCTCACGAAAAGATGTAACGACACTTTTTGCTATAGTTGTAAGCCGTGCGACGTGCGCGTGTTTCTCTGTCTGTCTCTCTCTCTCTCTCTCTCTCTCTCTCTCATAGAAAGCAAGCCAGTTATTTTCGTTTCGTCTTTCTATTTCTGTTTATATTATATTTGTAAGGTAGGCAGGGTAGGCAGGGTAGGCAGGATAGGCAGGGTAGGCAGGGTCTAAAATTGAGCCTACTTATTAAGTTTATATGTATTACATTATATTTGTTAATAATAAAAAAAATATTATTATAACGTAAAAAAAAAAAATTACAATTCCTTCACTAATTACTTCTCCGAACTTCGTTCCATCCGGGTGTCCCTTGACACCTCTCAAGTTTTTTTTAATTTCCAGTTTTTTATCAATCACTAACTCCCTATACCAATAACTAAGACTAAAACAAATCACAAAACTGACCACAACACAACATACAGGTTGTTCAAAAACAAAATCAGCCCGTTTTTTTTTAGGTAGAAATGTAAACCGTTATTCCGGCGCGATAGTGTCTGGTCTGTCGTCGTACTAATTAGACGGAGCCACTTCACCCGAGGGCCCTCGCTCTAAGGCAAAAGAGTTTCTTTGCGGGAGTACGACGCGGTCTACTTAATTTACATGCATTCTGCCATCTATGCTGAGATCGAAATGAATGAGGAAGTCACTTAACTACCGCTTATTTGTTAAGTGGATTGATAGATGTTTTGATCGAATAGAGGATTCGATTTTTTATTCAATTAATATCAAATTCGATAGGAACAACATTCAAAGTTTAAAAAGTAAAAGTTCTTATTCTAATGTTTTGTCTCTGCACCATCTAAAGGTTGACTGCTAGAAAATACTTACGACATTAAGTGCACCTCTGTACTGTTGTTTAGACCTGTCCATAAAGTTTTACATCTATACTTATAATATTATAAACCTGAAAAGTTTGTTTGGTTGAACGCCTAATCTCAGGAACTGCTGTTGCGAATTGAAAAATTCGTTTAGTGTTGGATAGCCCATTTATCGAGAAAAGCTATCCTTCCTTACATATACAACTCTTCCGTTACTGACTGATTGAGTAACTGACAGACAACGCACAACCGAAACCACTGGTCGTAAGAAGCTGAAATTTGGCATGTATATTCCTTGGGGAGTATAGGGGGGGGGGAGCACTAAGAGATTTCCCGAATTTCCTACGGGAACGGGAAAAAACGGGATATGCGCGTACAAAGTTGCAGGCAAAAGCTAGTAGGCTATATAACATTACTCTACGACCAACAGGAGCGGACCGTTAATGAAAAATGTGACGCAGACGAAGTTGGGTGGGTCAACTAGTAATAAATATGACTGAAGTTTTAAAGTACTGATCCATTCATTTCCCTGTATAAAAGCTTCATTTAGCTTAAGGAACGTTAGTTAATCATCTTCACTGAACATCTCTATCAATGATAATTTAAAAATAAAGTTCTTCAATCTAATAAAATTACAACCTTTTCCTCTTTAACCCAAATCAAACTCAAGCTTTTAGAACGTGTACTATCTCTGTTTCACCTACAACAGATAAGAGGATGATACATTAATTCCCTCATTGAAAACGTTGTTTGATAAAGCAACACCCTGTTAATGGCACGTTAGCTGATTAACTTGGGGGATTGCGAGGAGGATGGTGGGAACAGAGAGTGCGACACGAATTTAAAACTGCGGCCTAGGTTTATTTAGGAATGCATTTCAGGTATTAATTTAGAACTAGTTTTTAACTTTGCATCAAATAAAACAGAATAGAAAAAAAATATTCGACACAGACACAACACAACGCCCACAAAAGCACATAGTATAAACCAGCACGCTGACGGACGGACAGCCGGACGGATAGATGGATGGATGGATAGACAGATGGACGGATGGACGGATGGACGGATGGACGGAGGGACGGATGAACGGATGGATGGATGGACGGACGGACGGATGGACGAATGGACGGTTAGACGGATGGACGGATGGACGTTTAGACGGGTGGACGGATGGACGGATGGCGGACGGACGGATGGACGGACGGATGGATGGATGGACGAACGGATGGACGGACGGACGGATGGACCGACGGACAGACGGACGGACGGACAGCGGAGGCTTAGTAATAGGGTCCTGTTGGTTACCCTCCGGGTACGGAAACCTAAAAAGAAGAATAACAATACACGGGAGTTGAATAAAAATAAGTAAATAAAAAATAAGAGTAAAATTTGTATTTATCTTTTTCTATTTAATTAAAGCCATTTACAGGTTCAAATGTGTTGGTTGCATTTGAGGTTGAACGTATTAATAACATTGGAGAAAGTGAATTTTATTTCTACTTATTTGTTTATCAATCTGTCACGTGACAACGACTGGACGGATTTTTAAATTTAGAATACGGGTAGACCATGGCCTGAATTAGGATATACACTACTTTTATTATTTTCCTATGAGATATTTTTTTAATTTCACGCGGGTAAAGCCTGAGATGACGGTTAAAGATTCCAATTAAAGCTATTTATAGTATTCTAACATTTCAAACTGAACATATGCTTTGCAAACCGTCACCCTGTAAAAGGAATGTTAGCTGATTAACTAGGGGTGCCGGGGGTGTGATGTGGATGATACCATGCGAGAGTGAACCACGATTTATATGAGGGCGGAGGGAGGTGTGGGTGCCATCTATTCAGAAATAGTGATTTATTGAAGAGATAGGGTTTTTGTATTCACGTTCCTTTACGGATATGTGATACTTACCGTAATTAAAATTTGTTTTTTTTTTAGGCAGATTTACCTATCTTATCTGATAGTATAATGCGTTGTGGAAATAGTTATCCCTTTTTTCAATTATAAAAAGCCACGGGAAAAAAACTAGTATCAAATAAAGAAATAAGTAAAAAAAACATGACTTTAAGCGAGCCACTTTGTACAAATGAAAACGTTTAAACGGCAGAATTAACATTACCCGAAAAGAAAATGTTTGAAGTAAACCGTGTAATAAAAATATGCGTTTGTTTTTTTTTATTCACTCACCGTCGTTTAGTCGACACTTAAGGTGATATTAACTGACATAATGTCGGAAAAAAGAAAAAGAAAATTAACGCTGTGGAGGAGCTAATTTATTTTACCCGAGTGGTAGCTTTTGAAGCTAGCCTAGTTCATAAATAATGTGTATGAATTTTCAAGTTTTAACTATTTATTCAAATGAAAATAATAATATAAGAGAAATCATTGTCATACTTCATTCATAAGATACAATTCAAAACCCTGACTAAAGCGTACACATAAAACCAAAAAAAAAACTGACAGCAAAAGAAAATGGTCCAATTTTCTTGATCGACACAGATTCAATTTCGAACGATGATAGCTAATTGGTTTCTAGGAAAATGTTCCCTTGTAATAATCTCATTTTAATTCGTCGCTTAAGGCGCCGTCGTCACTTATTTATTCAAGAGTGGGGCTGGCCGTCCCATAATTTCGGATATTACGACATTACGCCTTCGGATATTCGCTCAATCCCTGTGAGATATAGGGAAGCTAAGCTAACGGTTCGAGTGGCAAAAACGCTGAAAAATATTGGCATTGTACTTATCCCACGGATTTTCCTGTGAAAAACGAACTTTTATAGGTTTTATATGTACGCGAGAGTTAATTAAACACACACTGACAGTGCCCCAACTAGATCTATTGACGGATCTTAAACAAGTTTGATACTTGATGGTACACGCTCGAATTGAAGGAGGAACAGTATTATGGTGCAGTTTGAACAGAACACATAAACAGAAACCTAAATTCCCAGAGCAGTACATAGTATAATTTTCGCCCCACTTAATCCAAAAGTCGGTCATCCAAACGAGGCACTGCTGGTTCAAAACATCACCAGTTAAAGTTGGCTTAATATTTAGTATTTATTTAACACTTAACAGAAGGAGTAATATCAGGTGGAGTGGGAATGCCACTGACGCAAAAGTATGGCGCTAACGACTCTCGTACCACAAACATGGAACAACTGTGAATATTACTCGCACGTTATAAATTACTTTTTTCATACTTCTTTCTAATTGGCACCTGGGTTTATGAAAGCTCGAAATGTTGGTCCATAATGTTTGTTTTAAATTTTTGTCGTTAACTTTTATATTTAGTGGTTAGTTGCTTACAATAATTTAGTGTATAATATTAATTATTACGCGACTCATTTGAGAACCTTAAAATTAGCTCTTTCATTTAATATGTCTCACGGTACATAATAATAAAAAAAAGTAAAATTTCTAATTTGTCTCCCAAAATTCGTTATTCAAAATCCGTTTATTCACATGATGCATCTTATAAGTTCATAAATATGTTTATCCAATACCAATTTAGTTGCTCCTGTAAATTCGGCGAACTTCAGCTGTGATTGACGGACAGACAGAGTGACAGACACACAAGCGAAACGCAACCTATTTTATTTTTTTTATATCTAGCTCCGCTCCCATGTTGCGCCACATCTAAATTGCATCTGAATCTTGACCCGGGCGACTTAAAAATCCTGCAACTTATGCGGGACTTCCACCAGCTGCGAGAAGGAAGAATGTTTTTTTTATTTTGTGCAAAATCAACGCATTAAATAGCGAAAAAAAGAAAGAATAATAGCTTATTTCTCCCAAACAGACGCACATTTAATTTCGCGACGCGCGTTTGGTGCGATTTTCAAAACTCTGTACTAAGCTCGACCTGCTCAAGTGATACCGGTCGTGTGGTCAACTGTGACCGTGTCTTCTACGAAGTGCAAATGCCATCAGCGTTATTCATTGTATATGTCCGTCTCGCTTTCACACCGGCCTGTACAACCTTATAAAGGAAAAATACGATATGCCTACAGGACATACCGTGTTGAGGATGTCTTGAGTATCCATGTAATACAAAAGAATATTAATAAGCAACCAAAAGGAGACGTTTTGTTTTGTCTTTCATCAAAGGACTGTTAATTATTTGGAGCCACTTGTTTGGCGTCTAATTATGACCCAAAACTTTGTATAGTGTACCTTTGTGTGGAGATGCGACTTTTTAACGACACAAATGTTCAAATAATGTACGATAAAAAGTGACTTCGAACTTCAGTTAATATGTATTTATGTACATAATAACAAAGATATATTTTGCGGAGGTTTCTCTGTAGACTGTGATTACACTTACACATTATGTGATTCTTCGATAAAGCATCGCCTGTTTTCTGGACGTAGACCTTGAATCAAAGCAAAAGACAAATCCAGCTCAATATTTCTTCAAATAACATCTAGGACATCAATCCCCATAAAACTATTTTTTTCAATCAGTCAGCGATGATTCGCGAGGAATAACAAAGGCTACCCTTTTCTTCGGCAGAACGCCATCAATTCGGCGGACCCGTTGAAACAATAGGAGCAAAAAATACTTGGGCCAGTTCTCAGATGGAATGATTGACGACCGCGGGGTGCGGGGCGGTGAAGAGAGGGGGGGTACGATATCAGATCATATCTCCCGTGTAGATATGTAATGTCTAATGTAAGGCTAAGTTTGCACGGGCAGTTTGTTTAACAATTAATCTTCGGCCAAAGTTGCTGGATTAATCGTTACTTCTAATTCAGGTTGGAGGGGATATCGACCACCTGTCCCCACGAATAGGCACAACACCAAAATGATTCTGAAAAGCCCAGTCTAAAAGGAATAAAAGGAAAATAGTCCTGAACATTTTATTGATTCAGGACTATTTTCCTTTTATAAATCCATAATATTGTTTTTATCATGATATGCTTTATTTATTAAGTTTCTTCTTATAGCTCAATATGGCGAGGCAGTATATATCTAAAGCAACGACTACGTATTGCCAATGCCCAAAATGTTTTGGGAAATCATTCACTGTGCATAAAGCTAAGAGGCTGAGGTCTGTATTTCTTAACAGTCCTAACCTAGGGACATTTAAGTCTAGAATGACTAGGTTATTTTAAGGCAAGCAAGCTCCATCTTCGTCTAAAAGATGATGATCATCGTGTAGATGATGATCGTGTCGTAGATGATGATGATGGTGATGTCAGACCAAAATCCCCCACAATTGAGCATTTTGCGTAGCCCATGTAAGCGCACCTTTAGGACTAGTCGTGGAAACATAAATCATATGAATCAGGGTAGCTAGGCTATTCGTAGGTCACATATTATATTCGAACTCCTTCATAGAGCGCCTTCTGAACTGTTAAAGAAGTCCCTTGGGCACAATAAATAGGCCTATCCAACTTAGACCGCTTGAGGCTAGTTTGTTTAATTTATATACACTTAAGGGTTCTCTAAATGAGGTCTATACTATAAAGTATTTAGAAAGGCTGGCGATACGTTCAAAATGCTTTATCGACTTCGAATATCCTATACAAAAACACTTAACATTTCCCAAAACACACTTTTCTTGAATGAAAAAAGTTGGTCCAAAAAAACTTGCCCTTTTTGCATGAAATCTAATCGTATTTCTTGAATCGTTGTTTTCTTTGATTGCAATCGCCAAAGATATATATCCATGCTCGAACGGTGAACGGCATAATTACGTTGCCGGATGTACATCTTTGTAACATAGATAACTCTGACCACGATCCATGATCATGATCTCCCGGCATCTTTCTCCAGTACTACATTTCCAGGGAGTGGCTTCTTTTCGCATTCTCTCAAAGTTCACGTCGCCGCACCATAGAGAAATACATACTAGATTTCTCTTGTTAGCCGGATCTATTGAACCGTTTCTCCGGAACTCGTCGAGCTTCATTGACTCAGTCCTTTTCTGGTGACCGCCACTGTTGTTGTTGGATTGTTGGGTTTCAGGAAAAAAAAATAGCTGACTTGTGATGATTTTATCTATATACTAATATAAAGCTGAAGAGTTTGTTTATTTGCTTGAACGCGCTAATCTCAAGAACTACTAGTCCGATTTGAAAAATTCTTTCAGTGTTAGATAGCTCATTTATCGAGGAAGGCTATATATAAACACGCTAAGACCAATAGAAGCGGAGAAGACGAAGTTGCGGGGGTCAACTAGTTCCTCCATATTTTCATTATCTTCGAATAAGACAATTTTACTCAAAAAAATCCTCCAAACAACCTTCAACAAAATCATTGCCCTGATATTTTTCCTTGAACTTTTATTTTTCAATAAGAGCCCCACCGACGGCGGCTCGTAGATAGTGAGGGGCATATCTAATCGATTGCTATTCATCGTGCGTGCGTATCGATTGTGCGTTTAATAAAGCTGTGTAATGGAGCGCTGGCCCGTGGCGGTGAGCGCGATCTGTTGCTATGGAATGAAAGCTAGGAGTCTGATACCTAACGAGTAAAGAAGACAGGGTAATTTAAGAACGAAATTAGATGAGAGATGACGCCATAATGCAATGTGATCGAATCAAAATTATCACCCTGTCTGTTTGGATCATTTCCCACTAAAACGCTCTAAGTCCTTTTCAGTTTTAGTGATTCCTATAATACTTTTGTGTGAGATCTATTGGTATATGGAATGATAGTGCGTAAGTACCTCTATTCTGTATATTGCTAAAGAGGATGGACAAAACAATTGGTCCGGTGGTCTGACGGTTTAGTAGGTAAGGCACCTGTTTTTGAATAAACAAGCAAATATTTTCTCGTATGGCACACGGCCTGGTTTCTATAACATTTTGTCCTGTGTGTAATAATAATAGTAAAAGTATGCAAAATAACATACTAACTTAACTTAAAATGCGCTATTGCTACTTTCATTTACACGTAACAAGAAAACACAAAAAGAAATAGAGTTGTTATTAAAACATAATCACTAGACAAGCATCATTACCAAAGTATTTTTTTTGTTTCATTACTTGTATTGAATTAATCGGATTATTCCCGGGTTATCGCAATTTACACGCCAACCGCGATCTGTGGTAAATTAATTAGTGAACATTAAAGGGTGGTATTTAACCGTTTATCCTTACTATATAATATTATAAATGCGAAAGTAACTCTGTCTGTCTGTCTGTCGGTCTGTCTGTCTATCGCGCTTTCACGCTAAAACTACTGAACCGATTTAAATGAAATTTGGTACACAGATAGTCTAGAGCCTGAGAAAGGACATAGGCTACTTTTTATCCCGGGAATATGTTCCCTAGGGACCACGCGGGCGAAGCCGCTGGCAGAAGCTAGTATAATATATAAATGTTTCCATTCCTTTGCTTATGCTACTAAATGAAAAGCTTTATTTAGAGGAGGAGTATTATACAGATCCATTTTAAAATTACTCATTTTCAGACGTAGCACTTTTGATCCAAGACTATAATAGATGATCAATATCATATGCAGCAAATAGCTCTAGTAAGCTAATATCAATGTAGATGACTGCAATCAGTCATCAGTTTGCTACATATGGAGGAGCTATTGGAAAGGATACATTGGAGGGCTGATCTAGCTATAATACCTTCTATCTTTTACCTAAAAAATAAAAACGGTGATTTAACATCTTTTTTAGGGTTCCGAACAAAAAACGGAACAACTATAGGATCACTCGGGTCTGTCTGTCTGCCGTGTGTCACAGCCAGTTTTCTCCGGATCCACTGGACCAATTCTGTTGAAATTTTATACACATATGGACTTCTGTGACCCAAACACGGACACGTTACGTAAATCTTTATTTTTCTTGTATGTGGATCACTTTTGGGGATAAAAATAAAATAAAAAAAGTTTTTGTAAAATATCGTGTGACATATCAAATGAAAGGGCTTACTGTAAGAGTTTTAAATATATTTTTAAATAATTTTAAAGCAAATGGTTTTGAAGTTATTCAAGAAATTAGACGAAAAATGACCATTCCCATCTCCGAACCTGCCGGGCCTAAATTTTTGAAACAAATGGAGATAATAGATTACAGGAAAAGCTATAAAAAGTCTCTAGTGTTAAAATAACACGTTAAAAAAATGAAATTCGTTCAGAACCCTTTGCACGCGAGTTCGACTCGCACTGGGCCAGTTTTAATAGAAAACATGCCAAACTTCCTTAATTATTCTTCAGATAAAAGTTATCTGACTGTTGAAAAATCAGCCATTAATATGTGGACCAAATTTTAATTGATTGAATTAAGTACGTTGTTGGACGCGAGACGCACAGGACCGGTTATTGTGGCGACACTTGGGCGAGGCCTATGTCCAGCAATGGACTTCTTTCGACTGATATGATAATGATGATGATGATGAAGTACGTTGTTATTAACTAACAAGATTATCCAATTTCCTGGTCGCCATTTTGGATACACTGCTCCATGAGCGTAATGTCAATTTACACCACTGATAATACAATCAGCAACCACATTACCATGAGTGCTTATAATTTACATGTTACGCGAAATCTAATCTATTCCGTTAGTGGTGTGAGCCTCCTGACAGACTGTAGTAATTTTGAGTGTATCCGAAAAATGTTTGGGGAAAAAATCTGCATGATTTTAAGCTAACAGTGCTATGTTCAATGAAAGCTTCTGTCATCATTATTGCAGCAGAAAGAGCAGTGCTGAAAATAGGCCCATACCTAACTTTACCTTTTTATGAAGAAATCTAAAAATCATGTGGGTTTTTATATATAATTTGGCATAGACCTTAGTTCACCATATCGCTAAGTAAGTTCCTCCTTAGTAGGTTTTTTGGGCTTTTATCTAACCTTCCCATACACAGTGCTGACAGAGCCTCATAAGATGAATGCCTTCATTTCTCCATTTCCACCAAGTCCTGGACTTAAAAGAGGCGAAGAACAGAGCCGTCCAGGTGGCCTTGTCTGATGAAATTTAAGTGGGACGTAATCAATCGAGGCAGAAGTAGCTTTGATAACTCTACAAAAACACATATCTTCCAAACTATTCTAAAAGTCGAATAATTTAAAACTCTCATAAAACAATAATAGCGATCTAAACTGTCTGAGAAACTACTAAAATAGTCAGAAGCTCTAATCGCTCAAACGTCTATTTGCGCAACACGCAGGAGCTTTACGTTATGTCTACAGAAATCTAAACAGAACTCTGTCTGGTTTTAACGTAATCTGTTTCTCCGTAGCATTGTAGGCTGGTAATTGAGAATTATATCAGAACAAAGCGTTTTAGGATTTATTATACGATAATTATCTTGTTTAAATCAAAACATTTTTTAAGTCTTCAGCCATGCTTTGACGTGTCAACGCCATCATGATTTCGTTGTTTGAGAGAGACAGAGCTATACAGGACGAATAGCACTATTCCTTTTCCACAAGGGGTCCATACTGGCACTGGCGGATCCAGGATTGTCGTTTGAGGGGGCTTGACCTCGCCGAGGGCAGGTTTTGATAAAGTAAACACAAAAAAAAACATTTTATTTTGCCTAACGCATAACAAGCCTTCTCGGATTACTTTTCGTAAATGTCTAAATGTCTTCATTAGGTTGTAAACTACTAAAGATATCTCGGTCTTTTAGAACCCCGCCCCCCTCCCTCTAAATCCGCCAGTGCAATGACTCGTCATAGTACGGCTTAAACGTTTTCAATTAAAAAAACTGGCCAAGTGCGAGTCGGACTCGCGTGCAAAGGGTTCCGAAAGATTTTAATTTTTTTAGCAAATTATTTTAACACCACAGACTTCTAATAGGTTTTCCTGTAATCTTTAGGTAAAGATCTATTATATCCATTTTTTTCAAAATTTTAGGCTCGGTAGTTTCGAAGATAAAGGGGGGGGAATGGTCATTTTTTGTCTAATTTCTTGAATAACTTCTAAATCATTTATTTTAAAATTATGACAAAAATATAATTATAACTCTGACTGTAAGCCCTTTCATTCGATATGTCACACGATATTGTACAAAAAACTTTTTTTTTAATTTTCTAGTTTGACCCCCAAAAGTGACCCCCATACTAAAATTTATTAATTTACGTAACGCGTCCGTGTTTGGGTCATAGAAGTCCATATGTGTACCAAATTTCAACAGAATCGGTCCAGTGGATCCGGAGAAAACTGGCTGTGACAGACGGACAGACAGACAGAGAGACAGACAGACACCCGAGTGATCCTATAAGGGTTCCTTTTTTTCGGAACCCTAAAAAGCTTCCTAGGCACGCACTAATATTAAATGAATACCTACTATCTAATTTTCCTAACCTTCTGATACTCTTTAGGTCTTTTCTCAAAGGAATGTTTTTTTTTTATTTCATTCTTCGCATAGGTACTTCGTTTTTTAATCTAAAGAAAGTTCGAAAAGTAACACGACTTTAGGGGTCATCTAATGACCTCTACATAACAGTCGGAGTCGTCGGCATATTGTCTTAAACAACACATTACGCAGACCCTCTGCGTAATGTACATTGCTTGAACCCATTCGTTTGTTTTGACAAGAGGGTGCTCAACTACTTGCCTAATCTTTAAAATACCTCGTACTACATCTTCGGTAAAGGCCCTTAAACCTCTGTTCGTAGAATCTTTTGAAAAGCAATCAAGTTCAATCCCACACATTTCACTTTGAGACTAGCAAGCCAGGGATTTAACAATAGCATACAAAGAGAATACTGAACAATTACGGTCTTACAAGCTCTTCGGGAAATCCTTAACTGACTTAACAACCTGCAAAAGGAGGTTAAGGAATCTCTGCTTTAGCACTTACGAAATAAGGATTACGAAAAGTTCAGCATTTTTTTAAGGACCCAGCCGTTCAGCTTGATCACAGGTGCATAGTGGCTACACCCGAATTTCACCAGTGAAAGAGTTATCTATTTCCAAATTCTGATGTAAAAGCTTCTAGCGACATCAAGATAGGTAGATCGCTTTGCATCGGCTGAAATTATGGTCAAACGCAAGCTTATCAACAATAAAAAAAAAAATATTAACAAAAATTAGGGGAGACCAGGTATGAAAGTAACACGGGATGAACGTAACAAATGAATTTCTGAGCGAATTATGTTAGATGTATTGATGGCTGTATTGACCGAAATGTGCCATTTTGAACCCCTTACCTCAGTTGCGCTCACGGCGCTGTGCCGTCAGGTTGTGGCCGTAGAGTGCGTCAAAAATATCTCCAAAGTACCTAAGTTTTAGCCGTTTTTTTTCAACTGTGTTTGTTTTTATTCTGATAGGTTCAAGCTAGGCTGTCAAGCGTCAGTGAAATAGCGTAACTATAACTATTCGTCTCTCTATTTTAGTGTTTAAAAAGGTATATTAATAAATGGTTTTTAGGATATAGGCATATGACTGTCGTATTCGTGAAAATTTAAATGTAGGGATAAAAGTAACAAATTGTTACCGTTTATGTTGTGCCCCCACAAAGTGAGGTTGCAGTCTCACTACCAGACCCGATTCCGTTAACAAGTTGTCAGATTGATGCAATGCCATCTTTACCATCATCATCACGCGTGCAAGCAGTTACAACTGATGATTCGCTGCCCCTACAGAGAGAGATACGCTTACCGGTGTTACTAACTGTGTTGGTGACACAGTTAGACACCGTCATTAATAGAATGGTAGCTTCACTGGCTTCACTAGCCTCACCATTTCTGCCAAGAACCCCTCCTGAATCAACTTTGCCACCAATAATAGGCTTACCATCAACAACTTCTCAGAAGTAGATGTGGCTAATGTGGCTATTCCATCGACATCGTCTGATAATTTCCGTCGTCTAGTAAATTACGTCTGAAATCACGCTGTTTAGCCCCTATGAAGTTAAGCTCCTACCAAAAGCGGGACCCAGAAAGAATAATGGAGAAGAAGAAAAATAACCAATGACGTCAATTTTTTAAGAAAACTTTAAAAAAAGAAATAAGGCACGAGAGAAAAAAAGAATGCTAATTATAAATAAATATGTTGATTAAGAAAGTAACTTTTTTTTACAATGTTACAATGGTCCCCTACACTGTTACAACCAACCCTAGGGATGGTTGTAACAAATCCCACTTAAAATATTTAGTCAGTTTTCTCAAAATCTGTAATTTAAATTGCATTTAAGCTGGTGTTAAAAGATAGCTGAAAGACCACTCTATCATTTGTATTAATTAGAATTTTTATATTCAGAAATCTATGTGAGTTATTACGAAGAAATCAAAAATTGTTAAGTTCATCCTTGGTCTCCCCTACTTAATTTTCGCTTAGTTATACACCCAGGCCGCAACCAGCTATAAAGCAGGCAAGTCGCCTTTATTACTGAACGTATCAAATTACCAAGCCATTCAGCCATTCAGTCAATCAGTCATCATAACTGGCCGTAAAACCCGCCGTTAACCGTGAGCGCCCCCTATAAACCGGTACAATGAACAATATTGGCGCTTACGACGTTTTTACTTTTTACATGCTAAGGCAAACTTGCTATATTGGTACCTACGTAAAATTGACGATTCGAGTTTTTAAAAAGGTATTGGTGAACAGACCCTAAATAACCATGGCTACTGTATTATAAAGTAGTATATTTTTAGAATAACTAGGAAGGAAAACAACACATAGTTTGCAGAAAAATGCCAGGACAAATGAACAAAAATGAATGAGTGAATGATGATGAATGTACAGGATTAAGAAAATTTTTAGTTTATTTTAAGGGCTGACAGTAAACCAAACGCACATTACCGAAGAATATCTAATAATTTAATTCATATTATATATACCTATTTTCCTAATATAATGTCACTTTTCTACTAGGTATTCGTATCTACCAACCAAAGAAAAAGTAGATAAGTACTTAAAAAGTGTTGTCATAGTGTCGATGTCGTCTAATTTCTGTTATTTAACGCGTGTGTATGTAGTTAAAGCTACAGTTATAAAATGTCAACTTTCAACATTTTATGAAACAGAATCCCGATATAATCCTTTAATCGTCCCAATACAACACCCACGGATAAAGCTGTAGCAGGAAAATTGTGTAATTAAAAAGCACTTAATAAAATATTTTATGTTTCTAATTCCCGGAATCCGTAATTGAGCTAACTGATTTAAAATTATCGTTGAGTAACAACTCAGAGCTTTACTTTTTATTGTGTTATAAAAGCTATTACTACTGCCAATTGTCGCTTAAATATTTAAGAAATTAAATAGTTCTTTGCTATGCAAGCTTTTTTCGTTAAAGTTCGTTTTTGTTCTGAATAAGTACTGAAAAGAATTCAATATATTAAAATATAAATTTTGGTTCCGAAAAGTACCAAACAGTCCTAAGAAAATTACAAGACAATGAGCTTATAGCGCCATCTATTGTCGAGTAGCGTATAGTTTAGCGCCAAAAGCTTTTAAGCTTTTGTTAGTTCCTCTGTCTGCCGTAAAAGCCTACAGTGTTACTTCATGTAGTAGTACCGAATAACTCCACTGGGAAACATACATTTTCAGAACGTAGTTATAACAATTACAACATGTACTATATGTATTAACTATAATTTAATAGGACTTTAGGGATTATTTGTTCACATTGTTTTCTTTTTTTAATATCGACGGCTTATAGCAGGTATTACATAAGTATTATAGAAAGAAAACATGAAAACAAAATCAACAAATACGCGTTTTCCATTTCTTAATTTTCATTTCGTATTATTTTCTATTCTAAAGCCCTTGTAACATTTAAAGTGAGCCGGATGTCGACAACACAATGCAAGAAACATAGCTATAAAATCGTGCGATTGTTAGTAGCTTTACAAAGAAACCATTTTCTTTTGTGTCGGTCACAAAGGGCAGTGTTCAAGGGCGTTCTGAAGGCTGTATGTTTGTTTAGCGACCGATATTGCGGATTTGGTCGTGATCCACATTTCCCCCGCTTACCTGAAGTGTCTTTATAAAACGTAACATAGAAAGTAGCACGCTGGCTGTTGTTGTAGTTCTGTTGTCTGCCGTTAGATGGCACTGTACATTTTCTATGTGTTGAATAGTGAAAAATGATAGTTATTAGCTTTTGTAATAGAACGCATTTTTGAGTATATAAAATTGGTTTTGTTTATTTTTTAGTACCTAAGTTCAAGTTCTCAAGAATATCTAAAAACTATTTGCAAACATAGCTATAATCTAAATATAATAATATAAAATCCAAATATAAAATTTCAACATATCCTAGAAAAGTAAAAGCTAAATGACATTTTCGATATTTGTTTTTCGTTCAAATCAAATGTGTGGCGGGCAATAGGGTATTTTAATTAAATAAATTAGTCCGTCAGACAGATTTTCAAAAAAATATTGGATACGTACTTTTTCTTTTTTTTTTCACGTAAACAGAAATTTACACACACACACACGCCGTCACGTACACTTTTATTAAAAAAGGTCACGTTACCACTTTTATTTTCAAGTTACATCGATTTAGGTAAATGGCAAAAAAATGTTTAATATTTTTAACCGACTTTTAAAAAAGAGGGATGTTCTCAATTCGACGGCGTATATATATTTTTCGTTTTTTTATGTGTGTTCGCGGATAACTTCGTCGTTTATGAACCAATTTCGATGAATCTTTTTTATATGAAAGGGTATGCTTCCGAGGTGGTCCCATTGCCTCCATGTCAGGATCTGATGATGGAAACCCTGAGAAATCGAGGGCAACTCTCGAAAATTGTAGGCACGCATCTGGTAAAAACTTGATATTCGTGTGTATATCGGGTGATACTACAAAAGAATGAAGGTTTGGATCAGACCTGATGATGGAGACGACAGAGAGTCAAGGGAACTCCACATCGGTACCTATGTAGGAACTACCAAGTGTTTGGGCTTATTTCATTCGTATTGACGAGACCTTTACACCGAAAGCACTTAGTTAGTTTTATTTTCATAACATAACATCACGCCGGTACGCTGTGAGTGGGTACCACTAAAAAGTGAAAAATAAAAAAACATTTTTACAAAAAATAAAACCGTCTTGACTTGTTTTTGGAAATCGGTTATATTTTTTGTAAAAAAGTTTTTTTATTCTTTGTAGTGTTTTGTTTGGAAGTCGGTTATATTTTATTGTAAAAAGTTTTTTTTGTGAATCTAACAAATCGACGAAACAAACTTATTATTGTCTATGATCTAGTAAAATACCCTATTGGGTATGACATTAATCTTGTAGGTAATATTTTTAGTTAAACTTATCGGAATTATTTTGCCTTGTGTGCCATTCTTTGCTTCCTTTTTAGGGTTCCGTATCCAAAGGATAACCTACGGAACCCTATTACTAAGCCCCCGCTGTTCGTCCGTCCATCCGCCCATCCATCCGTCCGTCCGTCCGTCCGTCTGTCAGCAGGCTGTATCTCAAGAACCGCACTAGGGAGACAGTTGCAATTTTCAGAGTGTGTAGGTAATCCTATAGCCGTTATAACAACAAATAATAAAAATTAAATTAAATTAAAATTAAAATTAAAAGAGGCTGCCATATATATATGAAACTTAGTTTATGGTACGGATGCCTGCGATACCTTCGTGTGAGAGTCCGACTCGCACTTGACCGGCTTTCCCAACTATTCTGGAATAATCTTCGTACGTACTGTGATGAATAACAAACGGAAAGACTGCCACGTCTTGCCAAAACCAAAACACTAGCAAATTCTATAAAACCAATTTAACAAGACGCTAAGCCTGAAAACCAGTTTACCTGGGAATATCAAATCCCAAAGTAAGCCCGTTTTCAGACTTGCCGTCTTCAAATGGGCCAAAGTAAAACATCTAAATAACACGGTTGTCGAGAGATGATTCTATCAGATCCTAGTACGATACGATCAGAAAATCTTGTTTTACGGACTTTCTAGTAACCCCTTTATCTCATACTTAAGTCGCTATCGCATGCACTGGGGAGCAAAGGTTGTAAAAATAGCATTAAAATAAATTCAAGGCGATTTCGATTGATGAAAGTTTTATGCGCGCCGTTCGTCTTTCCTGCCGCACTCATTTACTTGATACGCCTTGAATAGCTTTCTCTGCACTACGCAATTTCTTTACTCAATTTAGCTTTTAGCCTGAAAGCTGAAGTAATTTAAAAAGCAAAACCAGCTTTTTAGAGGTGAAATAAATCTTTCTAGATTTGAAAAAAAAAAGAAGTAGGCAAAGAATTTATTCCTTATTTTTCGGAAACTGAGGTATTCGTATTCTCTCAATAGTCTTTTTTCTTGTCTATTTCAAATTGAGTTATACGTAACCATAGAACATAAAACCAATTCGGGATGTTACCGATAAATACATAAATCATAACTGTAACATTTATTCTACCGCATACATATTAGATACATGAATAATGTGATAGGAAAGGTACAGCAATTTTCTCCAGACCAATTCATTAGTAGGTACTTACTACAGCAAAATGCCTATCCCAATTCTAACAAACGTTAGCTGGGTACTAAACCACAAAAATGAAATTTATCGCTCAGTAATCTCAAGAGTATAATTTTTAATGCGAGAGGTTCAGTGAGCGCGCATTTTGAAGGATCGGGTGAGCAATCACGTGCTCTTTTCATTTTTCACACGAATACGGAATGTAATATGTTTATCCCGAGAGCTCAGTATAATTGCGATCAGCTGGACAGGAACGCACAAATGTCAAAGTGGGAGTAGGACGCGAGGGAAGGGGTCGCGGCAGGTGCGGGAGGCGGCGGCGCACGCCACCCGCGCGGCCAGTGCTCGCCCGGCCCCCATCCCGCGCGCATGTCCCACGACATAACCCTTCAATACAATTTCCACACAACGCGACTCCGTTACATAAGAACCCCCGAAGGGCACATTAAAAACCTCATAGTGTTAAGGCTTCTTTCTGTGATCAATAAATTTTAGCACATTTTACACGCGTAGTTTAGGTTAGCGTTACGTAAGCCGCCGCCGTCCACGAAGCTTCGCTTGCCACCGCTTTATTGTGATATTCGGTTGTGATATATTCGTTTAGGCTAGCTTTTTGCTCGTAGGTAGTATCATAGGGCTAGTGATTTGTTGATAATATTGCACTGTTAAATTTGACCGTGTAACGGAGTCTTGTACGTCAAAGCCGCCGTTCTGACGTTGTGGAAATTGGATCCTTTTGGTTCCATCATCCTGTAACTTGTTGATTGTGTTTTTTCCTGTCCTGTTCCTTGTTCCCTTCTTCCTGGTCGCATGGTGAGCACTGGGTGGGTATTCGGTCGTTGTTCGCGCGGGACTTGTTGATCGCGGGGTGAGAATGCGCGCGTAGCGCTCCCGAGTGTGGCTCGTCACGGATTCGCGCGGCTGGTGGCGGCCCGCCACGCCATCTGGCGGTTGCGGCGCTCCGGCTCACAGCCGGCGCAAGACAACAATGACCATGAACAGACCAACCATCTGTACGTTTCTTCCTCTATCTTCAATTCTCAATGTCTATCTTGCAAGCTTCTGTACCCATGATCCATCATTGCTTTCACTGTGTTTATTTTTTTTTTCTAACCTCTTTATGTTTTGACATCAGTTAAGTTTCAAAAGGAACTAACGTTATTTTAAAAGTGACGCTTATGTTTGCTGCTCAAAGAGCGCCATTCGATTTAAAAAAGTGGGTAAATAAGCAAAGCGTCTGTGCAAAGAGTCCGGCCAAACCTATTTCCGCGGCGACTCTTTCACATTAAGTTTGTTTTGCTCCGGCTGCCAGCTGCTCACCCGCTTTACATTTCCAGTTTTCATATTACCCATTTCACGTTGGAATTGCGGTCCCAGTCTGTTGTATGCATCGTCGGTCATAATGCAATGCCTGCTGTAATAAATGTTATTCACACAATTGTTGTTTTATTTTGCGTTTTGATGTTTGGATCCCCATTTGTGCTTATTGTAGCTTTATATGTATAGAAAGGAGCAATCGATGTTTAGATGAAGTAAGTATTATGTAGACGCACGTTGATCAATGTTACATGTTCAATATGATACACATTCATCAAATTCACTCATGCCCCAGTCGATTTCGTTACGTAATGGCGCCCGGCGCGGGACTATTTTGTACTACTTTTGACTCGCTGTTTTATATATTAATACTTTTCAAAGGTAATAATGGCAACAGCGTCTTTGTCATGCATAGCAGTAAAACAGAGTGATCATAGAAACAAAATAAAGCCATCATTTAAATAACAATTTGAATATCTACCTTATGTTAATGGTCTCCTTGGGGAATATTGTATGCTTTTAACATGATGAGCAAATAATGAACATAAATTCCATATCTACCTCTAGAATAACGTGCATTAGTTAATTCTTTTGTGTTTTTGGTGGGTTTGTGCATAATGATAATGATCATGATATTCTTACTTATTAAGAATAAACTAAAAATAGGACCAAAAAAAAATTGTAACCTCGTTCCCATTGACTGCAGCCAAAAAAAGGAGAAAATAGGCCAAAGGCCGTTATTATCATAAGATGCAACACGACGTTGGCGTTACTTTCGAGCCAAAAAGTGTATGTTATAAAAGCAAGTCCTTGTCCCGACCTTGACCAGAATTCAACTCAACGCGTTTGGATTACGAGCTTTCGGATATCGCGATGTGACTCGCATGAGTTGCTAATACAGACAGAATGATAGATTCAATAAACCGTTCCGTGTTTCAATAAAGTACTGAATCCATAATGGCGCCCAGCTGGGACCAAGCGGATATTATCATTTGAATTGTTTCACTTTACTGGAAATAATAATAGTAGATTGGGTCATAGCGTCGTGACTTATATGAGTTGCTCAACAATCAGAGTGCTGGATTCACTAAACTATTTCTTTTTACATTTACCTGTACGTTGATATTGGCACCCAGCATAGTATATATTATCATCATTAGTTTTATAATTTTTTTCACTTGACCGAAAAACATAATAATAATATAGATTTTTGACAAAACGATGTGACTCCAATGACTCACTAATACAGTCAATAAACTGTTCCGTGTTTCGATAACTAATGAATTGAATCGTTAATGGGGCCCAGCGTGGGACCCAGTAAATTTTATTCAGTGAATTGTTGTTGTTTTTGTCACTATACTAATTCTTACTAGTTAGACAGGTTGAAGTATTCATGAGGCTATTAATAATAGATAAGGCCACTCTAGACTCGGCCAAAAATAACTGGGCATCTATTACTCGTGTGCGTCGTAAACAACAGCTTTACTGGGCAGAGACCGTTTAGAGTTCCTACTCTATGAACTAGTATTCGAATATTGTGATGTAACTCAAATAAATTGAAGATTTTATAACTTTGATTAATTAACGTAGGTAGTGTCTACCTTCTATTAAATTTCGAATTTGTATTGAATATGAAATTGACGCCCAGCCAGCCAGGTTTTATTTAGAACGTATATTTCTGTGTTTTCGGAAAGGAAATCTATAACCATGCCACAGAAAACTACCCTCTGCTAATAAAATAAGAATCTATTCAGTCAAGATTGAATTATTTTCATAAAGAGAATACGGTATGTCGACGCTTTCTCTCGGCTAAAAATAGAAGGGACATCATCTTTCGTGGGCGTCATAGAAGGCGATATGGACAAGTATTCCAAATCGTGTCTGAGGGTATAAAGCGTAAAATTGAAATCTATATTTAGATTTTACTTAGGCTTCTGGCTAACTTGCATGAGTTACTTATGCCATGATTCAGTTGAGTTGTTACTTCGTTTTATTGAAATCTATTTCAAGAAATAATGGCGCCCAGCTTGGGCCAATAAATGTAGATCTATTTTAAGCGGCAATATCTAACATTTAAGTTGGTATATACAATTATCATATTCGTTTATATTCCTCGCATTAACCGATGCAACTGCCATGTTAATCTCTTCACCACCCTAGGATTTCTGATAAAGAATACCTAAGTCTGCCATTGTACCTTTATTTACGCATGGAGTTTTAAATTAATCAATAAATAAGACGGCTGAGTAGTTATTAGCTGAAGCCAGCATCTCGATAGCAATTACCTAAACGGCTGTTAAGTTGCTTCAAGTTCAATTAAAACACATTCACCACCATTTCGGTCTAAAAATAAAACAGTTACCATTTCTCGTGGGCGTTGCGAAAGGGCAAGGGATTCTATCAATATTTAAATTGGATCGGATCATTCATGCTTAGATTACCAATCCGCTTTTAATACTCTACGGGACAGTTTTCTAGGGATACTCGTACGCCAATATTTTTATGAAAGTTTTTTGTAAGATCAAAATGTTTCTGACTTCTCTTCTTCAGTTATTATAGACCATATGCTTATGAAAGAGGGTTCTTTTATAAACATATGATCTTTTATAACTTTTGAATACTACGAACCCCACTCAATGGTCTAAAGCTTGAAATTTGGCTTTAAAATCCTTTGTTGTGCTTAATTTTTTTGGCGTCTACATTCGCATAATTTGGCAATAGCAACGAGCCTGAAAGGAAAAGTAATGGCACGATACTTAACCTAGATCTTGTGTAAGAGAGAATCTTCGGCATTAATTCCGTTAATGTCCTTTCCCGAATTATACTTATGGCCAAATTCCAATTCAAATCTCACTTGTTGAAGCATTCTATAAAAACCGTTTGAATCTTGAGCCAGTTTCCGAATTTATGATTGGTACTCAGAACATTTTCACGAGAATTCAGTTTTCTACATTGAATAAATTAGCTTGTATAGGTACACTTTCATATTTTGTTTACTTGATCTAAATATTTATTTACTATATAGCCCTAAGCATAAAATTTAGCACTACAGCCATAATCAAAACAAAGTAATCAATCACTTATATCGTAAATTCTTACTACAAAGTTGTTTCAACTTTAACTACTTTTCTGAGGGGATTTCGATATAATAATGAACTACTTACAATACAAAGCTAAACTGAAAACTTAACATCCCCTCGGAGACAGGACAAGACACAATATTATCCACTCATTAGGGACGTGTTATCTTATCTTATGATCCGGAGCCTGCTAACGAAATGAGCTTGTAATGTGGTAAAAAGCAGGAATAAAGTAAGAAAAATTTATAAACCCGTTTGCTGCTGTAATAAAAAAATATCAGTCATCACATCAGATTAAGCAATCATCTGTAGTCTATGCAAACATATATATGGTCTGCCCCCCTTTATTTGGATAAAAGTAAGACCAGGCCAGATTAATTTATCTGGTTGATACTTTTTAGGGTTCCGTAGCCAAATTGCAAAAAACGGAACCCTTATGGATTCGTCATGTCTGTCCGTCTGTCTGTCCGTCCGTGTCACAGCCCCTTTTTTCCGAAACTATAACAACTATACTGTTGAAAATTGGTAAGTAGATGTATTCTGTGAACCGCATTAAGATTTTCACACAAAAATAAAAATAAAAATTTGGGGATTCCCCATACTTAGAACTGAAACTCAATTTTTTTTTTTCATCAAACCCATACGTGTGGGGTATCTATGTACAGGTCTTCAAAAATGATATTGAGCTTTCTACTTTCATTTTTTTCTAAACTGAATAGTTTGCGCGAGAGACACTTCCAAAGTGGTAAAATGTCCCCCCCCTGTAACTTCTAAAAAAAGAGAATTCTAAAACTAAAAAAATATATGATGTACATTACCATGCAAACTTTCACCGAAAATTGGTTTGAACGAGATCTAGTAAGTAGTTTTTTTTAATACGTCATAAATCGTAAACCGTAATTTACCTTTCATTCAATCAACTCAAATATATAAAAAAAAAACATTTAATTTCATAAACATAAACCTTATGCATAAACCGTGAACCATTATTTTCTAATAATAAATAGTAATAGGTGCCTAAGTAAATAATAATTATAAAGAACTACAAGAACTTTTATATTGTGTAACTTGCTACTACGTAACCCTTCATGGGCGAGTCCGATTCGCACTTGGCCGCTTTTTTATTACATAGTCCACAACTACACTGTTAGATAAACCACTAAAGTCGTAAATACTACCATATAAAAACCCGAACCTTTTTTCACAAACTTCCGAGTTTTACGTCACTCATTCCTGCCCCATAAATATCTCATAAATACGGGTTTATCACTACGACTACTACTCGTAAATATCAGATACCTGAAAATGGATTACATGTGTTCTCGTTTCACTGCTATTATAGCTTCGGTTGATGCGAATGGCTTCCATTGAAGTAAACACTGTTGTTAGGGCGATGACTTTTCTATAGATGATCGATAGTTTTATCGACGACTGGGAGTTTGAAACTCCTTGAGTACTAAACTTGGGCGATGGATTAAATTAAATAATTTTGTTTAAAATTTAAATTTTCCTCGTGCGATTGCTTTGACACAGAAATAGAAAATAAACCTATCATTCCCGAAGGATAAGGCAAAAGTATGCCTACACTACATTACTTTTGTAAGTTATTTTCAGGCACAGATCCTGAATTCATGCTGATTGAATAAACATATTTTATAAAAATATATAGTAAGCCCATTTATTCTTAAACGTTCTTAGCTTTCTCAGCCTGCCCTAAATTATCCAGAAACTCAAGCATTACAAACCAGTATAACTTAAAAGGCCATCGATTAAAATAATTATATTCAGAACCATTAAAGTAATTAACTATTAATAACAAAACAACCCACGCAACTCTAAAAATATACTTCCAAGTAAAAACAATAATACCGCTATTAAACACGACCCAAATACCCTCAAACCGACGAAAGCATCACCTAATCTTACCAATATTAATACACGAACATCATTATTTAATAAGCTGCTGTCAGTCAAGCCAGTCAATATGTAGGCCTAATACTACTGTAGGCAATATAAAAGTTCTTATAAAAACCTTTTAGGCGGACGTGGGCGGGGGGACATCACAAGTGGGATGAGAGTTGGATGGGGGTAGTATTCGCAATCGCCTCACGTACAAGCGCCCCCAGCTTCAGGCTTCAGCATCTAGTTAGTATGAAATACATTTTTACTTTTACGTAAGGTTCCCGTAATTGTTTTATTAATTTTCGCGTAGGTTTCTGTGTGGATGGGACTGGCCTAATTTATTATAATACGAAGAAAGAATAGCTGTTGTAGAAATAAGATTGGCTTGTTTTATTCTGAAAGTGCAGCTTTCAGAATAAAACAAGCCAATCTTATTTCTTTGGTTTCGCTAAGCAAGCTCCTCGACCCAGATACAATTTATTCCAACATCAAAATGAGGTCAATTTACATTTAGATCGTCCTCCAATTAGAATCGGCATGAGTTAACCGTTTAATTAAATGTAATCATAGTAACTAAACACAACTCACTAATATTTACGGCTAACATTAACAGATCTGTTTATGATTATGTTTGTTAATACACAAACACGAGGGATACTAAGGAAAACGATGTAAATAAATACTTTCCCTTTAGTGGACCATAAAAATTGTAGCCAATGGCCGCGATAAAACCGCGCAAGTACTTATATAGACGGTTTCGGACGCGTATAAACTTATAATACCCCTTTAACCGACTCATGTAGATGAGGCTTAGTGACAGAATTGAAAAATTATTTGGCTACGACATCTATGCTCGTAGGCCGCGCACGTAGCAGCGTCTACGAGCTACGAAGCGTAGCGCCCGGCGTAGCGGCTCATACAGCTACCTGTATCCGGACATAAACATCATTATGAATAGTACAGAAACATGTTTGACATTGTGAATATTTCTTGTTTTGAGATTTTGATTTATTTGTATTTAATCTTGTGGTGAAGCTGACAAAGTAAATAAACAGATTTTTATACCAGCCTATAGTGTCACAATGATAGGCAAAGGCCTTCTCCATACCCTTCGAAACACTATTTTCATACGCCACCTCGATCCAGCTCTAGTGGTGCGTGTCCAGGTTATCTCACCACCGATTTCTGGGCCGGCCTCGGTGACACCGTCCTTCTGACAACCCTTGCGAGGAGACTTTTGCCCAGCGGTCATCATGAATGTGGCCAGAAATAAACAATTAATGTTTTAATTTATTAACAAAAACCATGCAACAAAATGCTCTCTGAAATAACAATAAAAATCTAATAAAGTGTTGGATACACCGACATTTTGATAAAATATGCTAATAGAATATATTAGTATCGATACCTTCCAAATGCCTTAAATATTTAATGAGCTAATCATTATTTGTTAAAACACACATACTTGACAAGTATAAACAGTCTATAATATAATTAATATAGATATATTAAATGGAGTTTTAGTAGCCTGAAATAAATGTTCGTTATTTTTATATAATATTTTGATACAGTGTAAGCGACAACCATAGGAAGTAGTGCGCGCAATATTTTATTCACATAGCGTCCAACTTTCGCGTTATGAAGTTATATTACTTGGAGAGGGAAGTTCGGACGCTTCAAGATTTAATTCTATTCCTTGCACTCGATACGGGTTGGGATTAGTTTTATTCCGTTTTAAAAAGCGTCAGTTTCAAGACCGATTTTTCAATTTGCAGATATTTTGTACGGAATAAAAGTGTTCGTTTGACAATTTGAACTTAAAAATGTATGTCGTAGAGTTTTTTGTTCCATATCGAATTTTGAATTCAAATATAGTAAACGTTTGCTAGTTTTGGCAATAAGCAGCAAAAAAACAAGAGAAAGTCGTAGAAGATCTGTTATTTCTGCATGCGACTGAATAAAATAACATTTTATACTCTATACACAAATCTATATATTGTTTTATTTTTTCACTGTAGCCGTACTGTTACCGATTCAAACTCTCGCACAGCTATATTTTCTACCATTTGGCTATGTACCTAAACGGAAAAACATTACTTATCGTTCAGCTAGCAAAAATATGCACTTAAAATCATGGCAAACTTTTTGATATTATGTTACACTTTTATGAACAATGCACTCGCCTTGTCACTTTTTGGCTGCAGCCCAAAAACGGGGTGAATTCATCATATTCAAGTAAAAATCTTTCGCTTTATCTTCAAGATCTTTGCATGTTGATTTAAGCGTGAGATAAGTCTAGAATATCGATCAAAATACAAAGTGGACGCCAGTCGCTTTATAGTAATGATGGTAGTATGCCATGGTAGCTACAGTAACACTTTGAAATATGGTACGATGTTCTAAAGGATCAAAGAGCTTTTGGCTAAAAGATTGTTGAATTTTTTTATTTTAATATCAGGGGTCATTATTGTTGTAGGTATAGGTATGTACCGTAATATAGTGATATTTTGATATAGCTAAACTACGAATAGTCAGCTCAGTACAAGTTATTACGATTTTCAAAACGTCAAGCCAAAGTGTTCTTGCAGTTCCGGTTGCTAAATCATCATCTTCATTATCATATCAGCCGAAAGGCGTCTGCTGGACATAAGCCCGGTCCTGTTTTCTCGCATCCATCGGCTATCCGCGACCCTCACCAGGTCATCGGTCCACCTTGCAACGCTGCGTCTTTCGGTAGGCGGTCGCCATTTCAGAACTTACGGGTGCTAAATAGCCAGTTAATAAAATAAGCCTGGTAAATGCCGCTATGTCATACTCATATCTTCAATTGCGTAATGTCAATAAATTTTTTAAAGTAAGGTATGGCTCAAATATGGACCCTGATCTACTGATTCTTTGCACCGGGTACCCAGCGTACCTGGCAACCGAAGCATGCGAAAAGTCTCACTACCCAACAGTAACCCCGTGGCACTCAACTAATCACGTAACCTTGGTCGTCTTCACCCTCTAATTACCCCTTATCGATGCACAGCCTACTAATTTCCCTAGTAGAGCTCCTTGCAATGGATCGCAAGGTTGCGTGAAAGGTGTTCGTATTGATTTAGTGATTACACGGAGGCAGTCACGCGATGAAAGCGAAAGGAGGCCCGATGAGTTTGTTAAACATAGTTTAGTGTTACGTGTGTTCGACACGATTCTTGGCTAACTCTTGATTAGGGGGAGGGAATATTGCTGGGAATATGTTTGTTGGGCGACAATGTTATGATTGTTCTAAGAATCTGAACAGTCGGGCAGTCTGTTATACTACCGACCGGCTGACTATTGCCAGCTAGTTGTAAATTTCCCTGGGTGCCCATTGGCCTAGTTCTGCATTGCGATTCTGTAAGCGTCTCGTCGTGTAAACTTAGGGGAAGTGAAGTTCACTTCACGCTCACTACACCTAAGTTTACAATTTTGCTGACAATCCAAACAAATAAAAAAATGAAAGTATTATTGAGTTCTCTTAATCAGTAAGGTTATTATAGAACATCATATTTATTAGTTTATTATTTTAGCGTACGAGTATACAGGGTTATTTGTAAAACACCAACAACCTCTTAGGCAGTTAAAGTACACATGATTTACTTTGAGATCAACCTTACAACTCGAAAAAAATCAGCTGTTTCATACATTTTCATTGGCTAAATATTGCATTTTGTATATTTTTTCGAGTTCTTCAGGGATAAAGGTGTCTTCGCCTTGGGTTAGCTTGAATCCCTCACTGCAGTCAGGATTCTTGTATTAACTCTCTCGCTTCGCTCCTGAGTTAAACTCTTAACTCTCTCGCTACTCTCGGGAGTTAACTCCCGAATCCTTCATTGCGTTCGTAATTCAATATAATGCCTGTGGCAAGCTGACTTGCTAAACGTTTTATTAAGTCTATTGCTAACTAAGTAATACTATTTACCATCGGCACCTTAGGGAATTCCGTGTTATAGTACTTAGAATTAGAGTTGATCGTTACTATTACGTTTTTTATTTTTTTGTGATACTTGTGCATGCCTGTAAGTGGCTTATTTACACAGGACCTTTGATGTGACAATTTATAACATTAATTTTGTCAATAAGTTGTTGGTGTGCCTTATTAATAAATAAATAAGTACTATCGTTTTGTTGAACAGAATGACGATTTGATAGATTTTTTATACAAAATCTATTGTTTTGTTTAAAATTATCTGACAATTGGATAGTCAGCTTTTAAGTTACCCAATTATTTTCTACTTAACAGCAAAAGTCCTTCAAATGTTATCTCCCAAGGCGCAGGTAGAAAACGTGTGTATTATACTTATTATATTGCATTGCAGTATTGGATCAGGTGTTAAAGTTCTCCCGTCTAATTTAACTCGTTTAAGTAATTCTTAGAAGTATTAAACCCGTCGGCGAACACCACTTATATTTTGTTCACAACTTTTAAATATTCATAAAATGAAAGTCGAATGGAAATAATTCTTGGTAGACCTTGAGTTTTGCCATGTCAAGGATGTTAGAACACAGGTTTTATTTTATAAAAATATTTTTTCAAAGGCCTAACCTTACCTTGGTTCAAGCGATTCGGTTGATGACAGCTCATTGCAAGTAACAATCTATGGCATTATTTGTATTTGTGTCATATCTCTTTGGAGATGGTCCTCATTATAAAAGACTGACCGCAACTTGTGGACATCTAGATAGATTTCAAAAATTGATATGTTGATTTTCCAGAGATGGAAACCTCTTTAGATCTTTATCAATCAAAATGTATAGTAGAGACGAAAGTTTAAATATTTAATTGCCTCAGAGGAGACGTGCACCAAATTATAAATTTACTAGCTATAATTTCTTAGAAATAGTATTTGTAAATAATTATTTTTTAAGTGAAGACAAAATTGTTATAATAATGTGAGACAAAAGGGCGCAAATAGTAACAAGAAGGCTGTCTCTCAGGATGATGCTGTAGCATCAGGGGAATTGGGGGACTCACAGCACGGCGCTGATTTTTAGGGTTCCGTCCAAAGGAAATCCAACGGAACCCTATTACTAAGTCTCCGCTGTCCGTCCGTCTGTCTGTCTCTCGACGGGCTGTATCTCAAGGACCGTAATAGGTAGAAAGTTGAAATTTTCACAGATTGTGTATTTCTATTGCCGCTGTAACAACAAATAATAAAAATTAAGGGTTATGGTACGAAACCCTTCGTGTGCGAGTTAGACTCGCACTTTTTAGTTGTAACAGTCCTACCAAAACGACATAATCATAACACTGAGTGCTACGCCGTAGCTTGACTCGTAGCAAGACGTAGCACTTAGCAGTGTAACAAACTACTATTACAATATTAAATATTAGCTCGTTCAATAGATCATCAATACAACCGTTTTAGGCTAAAATTAGCCTTCTTGTACTCAATGTCAGTGAGTTCCTAGAAGCGCTGTCAGCCGATACAAATGGTTCTCATCACTTATTCAGAAGCAAAGGGTCTGCCGTGTTTAAGACTTGTAACAAATTGGAATTTACACAACCCACACACACGTGCTTAGAGTGAAACAAATGACAGCCATTTTTCTATTTGATTCCTTACCCAAAGAGGGTTCATGAGGAGCTAAAAGGGAAAATTTATATAAAGTCCCCAAAATTCATACATGCTCTCTTGATTGCTTTTGGAGTGCATTTTTAATTAATAATAAAATAACTCTTTTGATGACAAAACCCCATCACATTATTCTAGCAGTGGCAAGAGCCTCTAGACATCATACCATAAAATGATTGCCATACTAAAGCGTCACGTCGCGTCGTCTACCCCAAACATTTTGGTATTTCTGTCGCTATCGCCTGTAGAAAGTCATTTTATGTCAAAAATTTTTTTAAACTGTTTTAAAAATTTTTAGAGGACTGTCTTTAGACAATTCTCCAAACCGTCCGACCGTCACAACTTCCTTGGGTTCCCAGCTAGTAAGAAGGAGTGGCGCAACAAACTCCCCAGCAAGACATTTGTTCTTTCGTCTTTCAAGTTGGAATAACTTGAATTTATACAATAGTATGCAAAGTAAGGTCTAGTCTGCACTTTAAGAACTGTCAAAGAAGTCCGTCAGTAAAATTGTCTGACAGCCAGTCGATTCTGTAAACCTTTCACCAGGTGAAGTGAGCGCGAAGTAAACTGTCATTCCATCTTGATTACATGGATTGACAGCTCACTTCGTTACCACTTCACCCATGCCTTCACGGTGAGCTGTTTACAGAATAGCACTGCAGTTATTTAACTCACAAATACTGCACCCCAAGCGACTGCAAACCTACCACTCACATCGTTACCAGTGGTTGAATCAAGCAACAAACGTGTCATTCATTTCATTAGGCAGCTGACACGTCGTAAATAAACATTGAGGGGGATGCCAATCTGACCACTGGAGTAAATAGACAATGTGTGACGTCACGCCTATACGGACTAAACGTTTGACAATGTGAACCGACATGGAGGATTTGATTGTACAACTAGCTTTTGCCCGTGGCTTCACCCGTGTGATAAATGTTTTATTATTCCAAGGGAACATACTACCGGGATAAATCTAATGGTGTAACCCAAGGCATGGTTGTAGACCTGGAATCCTTTCAGTAGTTTAGATGTGAAAGAGTAACAAACAAATAGTCAGATAAACTTAGTTCCAAACTTCTAAACTCCGCGCAACTACTGAAGACTTTCAAGTGGAAAATCTAAGTTGCCAGACGAGGAAATCGAACCTGAGGGCTTAATGCCCAGCATTCCCGGTTCGTGACCACTAGGCCCACGAGGCAAATAAACTTAAATATTAGGTAATTTGAATTTAGGCTCGTACAACTACTAGTTTATGATTTTTGCCGCTTTGGGCATTTGCCCGGCTTGCCTCCCCCTTAGATCGGGCCCTGGTTGAGGACGAGAGCTTGATAGAAACGTTAGTTCTACCGTGATGAATTTATAACCAGCTGAAATATTTCTAGCTAGTGCCACGAATAATTTTGAAATGATAGTAATGTCTACAAATCAGCTTTATTTAGAGGGTCTTTCCCTCTAAATAAAGCTGATTTGTAGACAGGCCCACAATTTGAAATGGTAAGTATGTACATCTAAAACCATAGACAAGTTACATTCAAATATGGCGTGACTTTTGCAAAACCACGGCACCAATAAGTCAAGAGGCAACTTCCTACGCATTAAATGAGCGTGACAATCCCTTTACGTGTGTGTCTACCCACTCTATTACCCCATGATTCATTGTTGGAACAAACCATCGTGGCTTATTGCCCTAGCTAGACCCTTCTATGTTAGTCATTCCAAAGATTACGTAATTTGAAAGATCTAAACGCCTGTATAAGATAAAAACTAATTAGGGGGTAAATTCTCGTATTCTTAAGAAATCTTCGCATTCGCATCTCATTCGTAAACTGTCAATTTACGAAAATATACGTATGTTTTGACCAGTTTTTGACGTTGATTATTATCGATACTTGATTTGAACGCTTTTTAAGCCAGAAAATTAGCCTTCTGCACCAGTTTTAAAAAAGGTTAGATTAGGTTAGAATACGTCTATAACAAAGCGATGTCAGGATTAAGCTTCTAAAAAGGCTGTTTAGTATTCAGCGCGCCAGCAAGAAAATAGGACCCAACGAGTTTAGGACTGGCGAAAGGTAAGTCGAACCCTAGCCAAACCTAATTCCTTTCAAAATAAAGTCAAAAGGTCAAACTGTTTTTCAGATCCACGCGTCTGAAATCAAGGATTTATTCCACAGAATTTATCTCTGTTTACGACAAAAATATGTAAAGTAAAGCTCAAACTAATGACGTTTTAAATCGCAGCCATTTATTTTCTTGAACTGCTCCCATTTTACTTTTGAAGTGGAGCATTTTCCCTGCCAATTGCAACATGACATCATGGCAGCATATCTTGTGAGATGAAATTGCCTCGACATATTTATTTGTCCCGACCCAGTGACATTATTCGGGACAAAGCTAAAAGAGATCTTGAAGACCTAATGACATAACTGACCCATCTAGGTCGTCTTTGTTATACATTTTCTCTTTCAGAATCAGTGGTACATATTAAATGTTGTGCCAGAAATGTGGCCTTATTCTGCACAGGCTTGCAGTGTCCTCGCCAACGTTCGGGTAGGTCAGAGGGTGCGATTAAATTACTTTACATGACTCATGGTTCATAATAACATCTTTTAAAACCACATTAAAGTTGAGTCACTCGTTTTACAGGCAGAAAAAATACCTGCTACCAAAAGGTTATCGACCTTTCGCGTTCAACATTAACCACAATAATAATACCCAAAACGAAAATAACTCTCACCACTCTCGCCAGTTTAAACCTAATACTTTCAGCTGAAAATGAAAAACAGGCGGTAAATAGAAACACGACACACATAGGGTGTATGGAGCCCGCGACGAGACGCTACGCCGGCGGCAGTCGTGATATTGACCCGTCTATATTTAGAAGCGAACGTTCTGCGAACTTAAGCGATCAAGCGATCGCTTTTATCGCTGGCGGAATGTTTTCGCTCGCGTGATTAGCGACGAGCGACACGCTGTCTCGACTACTGTGTTGCCCACTTTATTGCTAGTCGGTTATGATTTGATTGGTCGAGTGATAATGTAATTGACAATCAATGTTGTCGAGTCGTTGACATAGAATTTAATTTTGTCGAGTTTGTTGATTGAGCTTTTTGTCGTCATTTTGCAGTATTAGTTTGATTAAATTTGAATATTACAATTATAATTCAAACTGAAGTAGTGTTCCACCTTATTTATTTATAATTCTATCTACAGTTGTTACACTTTTTATCAACCTACATATACTGTCCCTCTGCTGGAGTTGACACTCTTCCCGGCAATGTTGTCCTCTCCGACCAATCCGTCATGAATGCCTCCAAGTCGTCACGCCAACATTTCTTAGGCGACAACGCCCGTCCTCTGGCTCCCACTACATAACCCCCGTCTTCTGGTTCATCGGTCCTGTTGCATTACATATACTTAAGTATGGTATTACGGTTACACTTAACAAATTAAAATCCATTCCTACCACTGCGTAGCGAGAGCACAGGATTATTTATTCGAACAATTAAACAACGATGCTTCCCATTCATAAACTCAAACCTTAAGCTCTCACGCCTTAACACTTTAACCACTGCCAATAATCTAAAATGATAGCCCAAATACAATCATAGTACCCGCCTACAAACATTGTGCGCTATTAGCCGCGCATTTGAGAGCAACGAGCGAGGCGAGCTAATAAAACCTGCTATAAACCGGAGAGAACCCTTACAATTAGGGGTGGATCGGCCACGGAATGCCGCCTCCGTTCCCGGCCCGGCTAATTTACTGTGTCTCGAATATATCCTATCATTTCGTCTGTTCAAACTTTTTCAATTACGATAAATCGGCTATCGGTGTGAGTGCTTTAAACAGTTGTAGGGTTAAGGTACCTATTAAACGCCTCGCAATCCTGTTTGCGAGTATATATTTTAGCACATGTCATGAGAACTCTTCAGTATGACTGTAGATACTTATAAAAGTAACGATGAATAGATTGTGTGGATATGGTAAGGCTAGGTACATGGGAAATGGAGACATGCTGCGCTGACCCCAAATTAATTGAAATAAGTTCAAGAGGAAGGTGATTCTGTTCGCGTGTATCGTTTTTGCATTTAAAAGTATAATCTGTACCTACAAAGGCTAGGCTAGGATAGCCTAGAGAAGGCTCTGGTTACTCTACGTTATTTCTTCGTTACTAATCTGTTTTGCAGTTAAAACTTGAAAATGTAGGACAATCAATAACAGATTCACCGTCGCACGTTTTTGTATAGGTTACGTAAGTTTGGATAATTTAGATTTCTCGTGAATACTTTCACCTTTTTTGCATGGAAAAAGTTAATGGTTAAACTATCATAATAGACCATAATAGCAGTAACTATGGGCCTCGCTTCCGATTCTGGGAAAGGCTTTACCTTCGCATTATCAACACGATTGGCATTTGGCATCGGATCGATGGCTATTCAGTCAGTTTAGTTCTGACAGTATCTTTCGTTTGACTATTAGTTTACTAAGGTGATTTTATTTGAAAATCATAGTCGAGCTTGGTATAAAGGTCATAACAGCCGCACGGACAGACCTTCAAAGTAAAGCATCGCTTGCCGAGGTTGCAACATTGATGGATTACCATCCATTACACACCAAGATTCCTGCAGCCGCCCTGCTGTCATTTTTAGATCTTCGATAGGCGTTACAATAGCCGGCACAAGTCGTGAGCACAGATGAATGCAGCAAGGCGATCCCGCCAATGTACGATGCGCGAACGAAACTTGCAAATCCAATAGTCGATGAGCATTGACTGACGAACCAATGACGTGAAGCGTCAGAGCTGTCGTCGTCAAACTGACCAATGGCGAGTGTGCTCACGACTTGTGTCGCTTATTATACTTATAGCCTTAGGCCAAAAAATCAGACACCAGTCTTGCCAAGCGGTATCGTGTAAACCAGCTCCTTTGTCGTGGAGGTCAGATAATCCGTCGCTCCATGTGGCACGCGGTGCTCCGGTAGTCAGGTTATCCGGTTTGACTGGAAGGTGACCCGAATATCCTAGGGATAAGGCTAGCCAGATTGATTTTATAGTCGAACTAGGCGTCGTAAGAGAGGTTCACTTACTTTAGTTTTAAATTGGCTTAAGACCAAATAAGTGCTATTTACTTAATAGGTGTTTAGTTCTAATTCATCAATTCTGTGCTTAGAATTCTGCGCAATTATTATAGTAACGACACATCGCTTACCTTTATTACTCCAAGACACGAATAAGGTCACGATTCATTTACCTAATTATATAAAATAGTAAACAGATTTAGATATTTACTACCAAGAAATATCTTATTCCAATAAGGCAATGACTCCAGCTTTTGTTAGGTAAATGCTGGTGCATTTACCTAACAAAAGCAGCACCACCACAGGATACCTATAAATAGTAAAAAAAAAAAAAAATATACAGTATAAACTTTTCTACAAGTCCTGTTCCAACTACGAAAATACTATCGCTGAGTACCATGATTATTTTTTTCCCGGTAAACAAACGGTCTTCACACGAAACTTCAGACAAAGCTAATCTACACTAATATTATAAAGAGGAAAGATTTGTTTGTTTGTTTGAAATGAATAGGCTCCGAAACTCCTGGACTGATTTGAAAAATTCTTTCAGCAATGGATAGCTACATTATCAGGAAGTAATAAAGGCTATATTTTATCCCCGTACTCCCACGGGAACGAGAACTATGCGGGTGAAACCGCGTGACATCCACTAGTCAATAATAAAACAACGAACGTCACAAACATCCCACTCCGAAAATCCTGTAAGCAATAATTTCCATGCACTTTATGCAGTACGATGTGGCTGATGGATCGGATCGAGTCGCCGAATGCATCCATTACGCTCGATGGTCCATAAGTATAGAACGAATGCATGCGAATTTTTGCAGCATTTTACGACGCTATCGGCTTTGACGTGATTTGCATTTGAATGTTTTTTAAAGCGTCATGGAAATGTCCTCTAGGCTTTAACCTCGTTTTTATTCAAAGAGGCAGATATCAGGCATAGTCTATGTAGGTATAAATTCTTCAATGAGTAAAAACTGACCTATGTAATTTACTTCATTAGGCATAGCTCTTACACATTGTTTTTACACCGATCCCCAGCTTTTGGAGACTCATTTACACAAAATAATGAACATTTTACTATAGCCAATACCCATTAACTTTTAAGTGATTTTACATAGAACCCTATTTTTTGCCATCTCCACGTTTTTTTGCCATCTATTGGTAGCATAATGAACTACTCGGCATTACTCATCGTAGTTAAAAAACTTGTGAGTTTGTGAGTACACTATAAATAAACAATAAATAATATTTATTTATTTATTAATAGTAAAAAAAACTTATCAAGCTGATGCGAAAGCCTTCGCAATTCATGGAAAATAAAGTTTCATAGTGGAAGATTATTTATAAGTCCGTTCACGGTAAAACATTAGTGACACATCTACCTACCTTGATAAAGTTCATAGGTATTAACAGTTGTCAAACTGAACCTACCATAAATATTGCTAAAGTTCAATAATAATGTTAAATATAAGCAGTGCTCAATTTTGAAAGGCTCAAACTGCAATGCAATCATTACAAAATAATAAAATTTAAATAGAATGCATAGGTATTTTCTCGCTGAGTCGCACTTGCCAGCTCTTCTTTTTGATGAACTTAATTTGTGCTTTGTGCTGAATAAAAAATATTCCAGTACACAAGTACTTTTAGCTTTAATCTTAAAGTAAATTTATCACTGCAAAAGCTTTTTGAAGTGCACTTTAACCTTATAAAGCACAAAAAGGTTGAAGTAGCGGACAACCACAGCTCAGTGGCGCCATTCACTCAATTTCAGCGGTGTGACAGTCGTGCAACACATAGTACCAGCTGAGCAATATAGATGGCGCTGCACATTTTAGTTCAGCTACTTGCCGCTAGATGGCGTTAATAAAAATACGTAACCATAATTGTTTTTCATAACAAAATCCATTGCAAATATTTAAAACGCAATATAGAAACACAGCAATCGCAAAAAAAATTAAGCCTGACTCAAACAATTTATAAAAAAATGCTCCAATTTTCAACTCTGAAATGGGGCAGTGACGTAACGTCGGCGGTAGGCTGAACACGGCAGCTGTTTGCGAAAGTCATCGATGTCGGCACAAGATACACCGATAAAGTGGTACAGTATCGACCCTGACCCCGAGGTCGCGTGCCTACCTGAGTCTCCAGGGTTACATCGTCTACCAATAACTAGAGGGGTGGCCGACTTACTTTTTATCGAGTGAAAGATTTTGCGATTTAGTTTTGAGCGCCGCAATTTCTTTGATGGTTAGATAAAAGCTGTTGGGAGGTTTAAGTAGAATCTTTAATGTAAAACTGTCTAGGTTCGTAGATAAAGCTTTGTTTATCAAAGCTTTGAAAACCCAGATAGATAAAATTCTCATTTTTGACGCTTCTTTTTACGTTCCCGACCTTAGGTTGTACTTATGACTATCTAATTTAATTTTATGCCTCCTTATAACGGTAACTTTAGAGTGGTTTTTCTCAACGATATTCACACAAAATAATCATAATTAATTACCGAACAGTCGACTCTGCAATTGATTGTTAGTATTTAAACAATTCATCATGATGATGTCAGATAGTTGACACATACCTATATCAAGTCAGGTTGTAGGTACCTACATACGTTAGATACATAGGTATTCGAGGAGACTGAAGCAATTACTAAAAATTGGATTTTCAGAAAAACCCATTGATAAACATCAATTACTTATAAATAATACCAAAATAATCGATTTTCCAAGAAAAAACAATCAACTATGAATAGCAAACAACCCAACATTATGGATATGATCTATTGTTAAGACGTACCTATCTATAAGATGAGAGTTGATGATTTTTTACCTGGTACTGTACCTAAAAGCCACATGACGGAATACTGGGTTCTTACCGGTACCAACACGGAATGGTACCGCATCAAGTTTATGGGGAAAATGCACAAACTGCATGCATGAATTATAGCTGATTTATGGGAAGATGAGGCATGTTGACAAGACAGAATATTTAAACAGAAGTCTTACTAGTTAGTTAGTTATTTTTGTCTCAATAATTAACTAATAGGTACACTACTTGAGTAGGTAATCCTTGGAAAACTATTTCTACAAGAATCCCACTTTTTAGTATTCCTACAAAAATCCATAATTTGTAAGCAAAAATTAAAAAAATAAGATAAATTAATTATTTCACTAAACCCATTATCGACTACGTCATCACTTGCCATCGGTGAGATCGTATCAAAATTAAAAACTGACGAGGTCTTGTGGGGACTTATATACGGGACCTATCGGTATATCTCTACCAAACTCTTCGGAAATGCAGGCATGATATTATATTGCGTCTTTGGAGGAGACCCTGGCAGTACAGCCATTTTTAGGGTTCCGTACCTCAAAAAGTAAAAAAGGAACCCTTATAACTCTCTTATCCGTCTGTTTGTCCGTATGTCACCACCGATTTTACTACTATTGGACCTAGCAAGTTGAAATTTATACCAGATACTGAGGTCTAGCGGAGCGAGTCGGACTCGCGCAACGAGGGTTCTGTACCACCAAATATTCGTCCCTATTAGGTGTATAAAAATCAACTTCGTGATTCTAGATCAACGGGAATTAACATTTAGGTTTTCAACCCAAAACCTATAGGGTACTTCCGGTTGAGCTAGAATTGACAATTTTGGTTAAAAGCAAGATCTTATAGCACAAGTAAAGGGAAAATTCTGAAAAATAAAAAAGTTGAAAATTAAGGTAAGTTTTGGTACTTACAAGTTTTCGCGAACATCTATATTTGCCCATATAATTTTATCGTGTTGCCTCAGGACCGTGATTTTTATTCACCTAATAGGGACGAATATTTGGTGGTACAGAACCCTCGTTGCGCGAGTCCGACTCGCTCTTGACCAGTTTTTTTTTTTTGTTTAAATTGCTATATATATAATAAAACTAATGGTTATTCCACGATCCAATGTAGTAATATATCTTCGTCATCTTATTCAAATTCTTGCAACACATACAAATAATGGGTAAATCATTTTTATTTGCCTTTTCTTCTTCACTTGGGGAATTTCGCCTCTATTACATTTACGTAACAGAGAAATGATTACAGTATATGTAAGCTTTGCAGATAGGTAATTTTATAAAATTGCGGGTGTTACGTAATGGTTACCATGATTAACATAATTTGTAATATAGAAATGATGTTGTGCAACATTTGGATTCAATGCGATTTCCTACTAATATTAGAACCTACCTACGCAGGGTTTTAGAGTGAGCGATAAAACAGTCATGCAGTATTTCTATTCTGGCAACATTTTCAATTGATTCACCACGTGGTAACATTTCCTAGGAATAATAATAACATTGATTTCCACAAGCATTATTTGTGGGCATCATCGTCCATTTGTGGCCATCTTTGTCCATTAAAGTGCAATATAGATAGGGTAAAAGGATTGTTTCTATATTAAAACAATAATAAACTAGCTTGCCAAATTAAGCTTCTACTCTGTTTAGTACCCAGGGTTTATAACATTATGTGAAAGAAAATAAATGTAGCTTTTATGGTTTACGCCGCTTATTGTTAATTGTAACTTCAAACATTATTGAATTTTTTTTTTTTCAGGCAATTTTTCACAAAAAAGCACCACCACCACCAGCTGTATAAAAGAAATACAAATACAGGTATCTAATGCAATGATACAAGACTTGCATTCTTCCACTAAATGGTAGGTACAGCTGATTTTTTACGCGAGTCCAGGGTGATTCGATGGTGAAAATGGTTCCTATTTAGGAGTAAGTGCGTCCCCTGAAATATTGTGAACGTCAATAGAACTACATATAGAATATAGGGCATTCATAAAAAATAATAGTATTCTGCCCTTTCTTTCGTTTAAATATCGCTAAAGCAAACACCAGGCTCTCGGTTGCCAGAGTCCAACCTCTGGCCACTGGGAGCTTTTAGGTGCAGTCTGTAATTCTAGTTTTCCAAATTGGTTCAGAATTGGAAATGTGCGCGTTAAAATGCTCATTATCTGCTTCATTTGGACCTTGACTCTACACATTCGAAAATTGTATGGATTATGTCTACAGTAGAAGCACATATGGCAATATGCTTGCCTCGTCTTACATAAGACCTCTGTAACGTAACTGTCAAAATATTGCCGTTCTGTTAATTTATAATAATCCCTTCGAAACTTTATCGAACTACAAGTCCTGATTATCATATATGATACACGTGACACAGTCCTGCTGTGTAACCTATAGATAAGGTACACGGACCCAGAGTAACTTTGGTGCTACGGACTAGTGAAATTAGTGTGTTTCTGAGGGGACCCTCAACGTGCTAATATATCTACCTACGGATGATACTAAGTAGTGTCTGTTCTAATTAAGTTATCTATTTTTACCTTCAATTAGTAAAATATAAACATATTAGAGAAAAGATAAGATTTATCTTTTGTAATACGTCAATACACCTACAATGTTGCCAGAGGCGATATTTAAATAGCTTATAATATGCTCTTGTATCTTTATGCACTACGGAAATGACCTCTCTAGTAGGAACTAGATCATAACATTAGTATTATCTGTTATAACCGCTATAATTCTTTAGTATAATGTATAGACTAGAAATAAATGCCTATAATCTTAAGGCCAAGGTAATAAAGGGTCAAACAAAGAGTAATATCAAATATTAGCAGAGAGGTATGTTCAAGAGAACTTAAGAACTATTCCGACTTCGCCCACAGCTATGCCTATAAGTCTCTCTTTTCCTGCGCCAATCCTCACGTTTCTGTGCCACCCTTATCAGGTTATACCCGCAATGGAATCAATGTAGTCTGCCCATCTACCGGACGACCATTATTTCTTCTACCAGACCCATGGACGCTTCAGTCACACTACCTTACATCACCTGGCATCACCACGCCTTGCCATGTCCTGCCCAATTCCGTTTGAGTTTAATAACTCGTAATGCAATATTGATCGATAACAAAAGTAGTACGTAGATAAAGTTTTGCACCGATATAAACCTGTAGGTATTCTAAAAATGACCATTCTATCAAATCCTCATCGTAATACACAACTAAGAAATAAAATCTTACTCACAAACAAAGCCGCGGTCACAAAGCTAGTCCTAATTCCGCAAATAGCAGCACATTACATCAAAATGACATATTTGATGAGCCCAACATTTAGTTACCGTCAGCAATAGAATTAAATAATAAATTGGAAACGTAATTCAGAGATCGCATGCGGGATTTAATCACTGCTAATGGAGAGCAGGTTATGCTGGGTATGAACCAAGCGAATGAACGTAGCGAACCAACGGGAATCAGCCGGTCGATTCTATGATGTCTCACTATGAAAACCATAAAGAAGTGAGTTCAAAAGTGCCAGACGCTAGGGACTGACAGTTCACTTCAAGCTCATTCCACCTTAGCTCTCACGTTGTAATGGCTACAGAGTAGACCGGCTGTATGTGAAGGCGCGCCAGCGTACGAAACCACAGTATTGAACCGGCACGAGTCGTGAGAACACTCTTCATTGGTTGGTTTGACGACGACAGCTCTGACGCTTCACGTTATTGGTTCGTCAGTCAATGCTTATCGACTATTGGGCTTGCGAGTTTCGTTCGCCCACCGTATATCGGCGAGATCACACTGCTGCATTCATCTGTGCTCACGACTCGTGCCGGCTACTATAGCATTTGTTCGCTCGTTCGCTTAGTTTGTACCCGGCATTACGTTCAACTCAGACTGCGTATGTTCAAAGAGTTTTTAAATTAATGTATTTTTGGTGGATTCTATGCACTATAGTGCTTTCGGTCAGTGGGTAGCCTTAGGGGCGCAAACGTAATGTATAAATTACTTTTGCATTTGTAATTAAGTAATCATTAACAAAGGTTAGTAAGTAGAAACACCAAAGTTACATGTAGGTAACCCATATAGGACAGCTATCTATAATATTTCAATGCCATTTTCGAAAAGACTTCTTTTCGGTAGAAGACAAAGTCTCACCTCTCATGATCATGGCTTAGCATAGACGATGACAGTTATTAGCCGATAAATAACATTACTTAAGCTCTTCACTCTTACAACAACGAAATACAACATTCACCTCCACTATGCCTTTCAGGCACCAAAGAAAATTCATACCAGACGATCAAGCAAACAGCTAATCAGCCTGTTCTTAATTAGTCTTCCAAAAATAAGTAGAATCATAGCAATTAACCTTTGTAGTTCGCCTATCACAGCCTTAACCCACATTGATGTGGAAGCCAAAGGCTGCGTGTTTCATTATCTTTGTCCGTCATACCGTCTATCCGTATCAGGCTGGTAAAAGCTTTTTAGCTTGTCTATGGTAGTATGAGGTGTTTCGAAATTCAAATGTGGTGGTGTTAACTTTGTTATAGAGGTGTCGTTACTTTTATGATGAGGTTACTTTATGTTTGTTATGCTGGCACTCGTGAATACATGACTTTTTAATGTGTAGCTTTTGTTTTACAATAGAACTACCGTATCTACCTTATGGGGGTCGCTGTTTTCACTTGCAATTCTCATTTAAAGTTCTCCCTGAATAACATTTCGAGAAAATCTTTAATTGGTTAAACAATAAATGCCAATATTTACCTATAAACCCAATAAAAAACTAAAACTAAAAGTACACTGCACCATGCGCAATTAATGGTCAGGAGTAGAGATCATATCAAACTAAACTTTAATGCAGAATCATTAGGTACCTACAGGTTTTTAAGCTACAGTTGAGTATCTGTGAAACTATTTCACAGATACTCCACTTCATGTTCCCAATACAGAATATCAAGAATCCGCCATTAGTCTCACATTGATAAATCAAACTGTCTCAAGAGCTCCCGTTCAAATTTTCGAATTCGAATGTTTTCCTTTAAAACTATTGTGTTCAGAAACTGTAAAACAAGCAACGGAATATTGAACGGATTGAACAAATTCGTTCAAAGTCTCCGAATGTTCCGCCCAGATGGAGTTTCGTTCAAAACATGTAAAACTGTAGGTAGAGTAGATGGTAATGTTCAAAACATGTAGATCTGCTGTAGTCTATGGTTACACCTATAGAGTACAGAGTAGGTACGGTTTCAGACGTTACTGCAGCAGATCGATCGGATGCGACTGGAGCGAGTTTGCATCTGTAAAGGATAGGTTAGACTAGGTGACTCTCCCCCGATTTTCGAATTGAGAATTCGAAGTTTGAAAACATGTCAAACTCAACTTTTAAAATTCAGTAGAGAACTCTTCAAAATTAAAATGGAGTAGAGTGTGACCAGTCTAAAATTCTTAATTCATAAATCGGAGGTAAGGCTAAAAAACTGGCCAAGTGCGAGTCGGACCGCCTGCAAAGGGTTCCGAACGAATTTAATTTTTTTAACATGTTATTTTAACACTACAGACTTATAATAGGTTTTCCTGTAATCTTTAGGTAAAGATCTATTATCACCATTTTTTTTTTCAAAATTTTAGGCTCAGTAGTTTCGGAGATAAGGGGGGAATGGTCATTTTTCGTCTAATTTCTTGAATAACTTCAAAACCATTTATTTTAAAATTATGAAAAAAATATAATTAAAACCCTCATAGTAAGCCCTTTCATTTGATATATCACACAATATTGTTCAAAAATTTTTTTTTTTAATTTTCTAGTTTGACCCCCAAAAGTGACCCCCATACTAAAAGTTTAATAATTTACGTAACGCGTCCGTGTTTGGGTCATAGAAGTCCATATGTGTACCAAATTTCAACAGAATCGGTTCAGTGGATCTGGAGAAAACTGGCTGTGACAGACGGACAGACAGACAGACACCCGAGTGATCCTATAAGGGTTCCTTTTTTTTTTCGGAACCCTAAAAATCATGCCACATTCAAGGTCAGTCAAAAACTTAATTTTTAGAAAACTTAATTTTTTATACTATATCTGTAAGTTTTCCTCTCGCAAATAAACTTAGATGAGCTTTTACGGGGGCCTATTAATGAGTCCCTGCAAGTTTTAATTTCTAGATTGTAGTAAGTTGGCGACTTCAGATTAACATTAATCCTGTACACGCCTGTGTATGTTCAAAGTCTAGCAGTGTAAACCGACCCTAACACATATTATAAGCCAGTAGCTACGTTCCACACGAAGTCGTACAGCCTACACGACTGATATAATTAATAACCGTGTAACATGCAAATGCATAACTGTTAGCTACCACGTGTCTATGTATCCCCAGCCTCCCCTCTGGCTCTGTAGGCTCTCCCTAGAGGCGAATCGCTCAATCATTTGCTTATAATTTTACAATCATTTGGCAGTTGGTTGAATATTGGTATGGTTTTTAATTAAGTATTCTTTACTTATTGGTTAACAGGGTTGAACTTTGTAAGTGATACCTACCTATATTAAATGAAAACCCAATTTTATTTGAGCACATTCAGGTAGGCGTATAAAGACTTTAAAACCAAAAAAATAACTTTGTTAAAAGCACAAAGATGCATCGCGTATTCGTGTATCATTCAAATGCATAACAGTTAGCTACAGCTACCACGTGTGCATGTATCTCCAGCCTCCCCTCTGGCTCTGTAGGCTCTCCCTAGAGAATCTCTCCCAATCAATAATTTGCTTATAATTTTACGATCATTCGGCAGTTAGTTTAATTTTGTTATTAATTGGGGTGTTTTTGCATTACTCTTCACTAATTGCTCACATCCAAACCAAAAAAAATACACGTTAAAAGCATTATAGTTGTCAAAAAATAAAAGGCCCGTTTTGACATTGCTTTACTAGTAAGTATGAAAGAGACATAAAAATAAATCTCTTTCGCACTTAATGGTAAAGTAGTCTTCTATCCATCTCTACGCAGCTGTCCAATCGGATTTCTTAAAAGAGACATAAAAATAAATCTCTTTCGCACTTAATGGTAAAGTAGTCTTCTATCCATCTCTACGCAGCTGTCAAATCGGATTTCTTAGATTTTGGTGACTTTAAGATACATAATTATCCGTCTTATCTGTCGGTAGTAACATCTTCGCTTTGGTCTGTCACTTTCTCGCCATGCTTTTTCCGGGACCCGCATTTTGGTGGTTTTGTACCCTGTAATCGGTCTGATACCGATTCAAAAAACTGAGCCCGATAACTTTTGAACAGAACAAGACCAAGACAAGCCCATAAATCAAAGCCAACAATAAAAATTAGCAATTAATATCAACTAAAACAAATTAATAAATTCCTGCGAACAGCCGCAAAGCGCCTCCGCTTTAGTATCACAAAGAAACCGCCCACATTCCCGCAAAGACACCGAGATTCAGGCCTAAAGTCTGAAAGTCTAAACAAGGTCTTTAATTTTGCACAACACTAAGGTATAATTGTGAGCAAAGTCGAGCTAAAACACGGAGCGTACCCATTTCAATTCTAAATGAGATTTAGACTCAACCTAGTTAAGGCTAAAATGCTGCAAAACTGTGTATTCATGCCTTGTTTCGTCAGTTAGCCTCATTGTCGAAATTAATAACAAACAGGGTGTATGGAAATGTATATTTTGTATGAGTTGGTCTGGATACATTTTGTTTTAGTCACGTCGGGCAATATCGGGTATGTTTCGAGTTCAAAGAGCAATATTGGATTAAGTATACATACATATGTTCCTGGTACATGACCTACAGACACGTAGCAGATACACTCATGTTCTTTACCGTGACGTCATTTAAAAATAATGAAACTTTTAGGTAGGTATGTTTTGGCGTGTCAGGGGAAGAACATGTCCGAGCTTCAAATAAGATTCGACCGATTCATCATTCTTCCTCTCAGTCGTTTCCTTATCCAACATGACGACAGCAAATACCAAATCAAAATCCCTGATTTCATTATCTTCTAAAATGAATTATCACTAGGATTTTCCCACAGTTTGCTTTATTGAATCATGCTCTTTTTTGGAATAAATCATAGCATAAGAATGGTTTGCCTATCCCACAGAAATCGTGTATTTTTCAGGAATAAAAAGTCGCCTAATACGTTATTGTAGTCTTATATCACTGAAATTAGTGACGTTCTTACCTTCCTGGGAAAGAACGTCACTAATTTCAGAAACTATACATACTTTCAGTACTTTCAGAAAGTTCCCTTTTTCACCAAATAAATATTGTTAACTCTTTATAATACAAGTTAAGATAAGATATATACGAATAGCAATTTGACTTACACCTCTATAAGCAATCTCGGGCCTTGGCATAAGTGACGTGCGTCAGAAAGTACCCGCCATCCTAATTAAGACGGAGTAACTTACTGGCTGGTTCAGTAGCTGTCGGTTAGCTCATCAATCATTAATTACATCTAGACTAGCTTGTGGCGCAGACGATGCTGAGCAGGGAGAAACAATTGAAGATAGTGCAGCTTAGCTATACCATACCCATACGTAATCTACGCGACCCTGAATGGTTGGAAAGAGAGAATGGTTCTTAACTTACAGATTGCAGAACCAGAATGGGAAGAGTCATTAAATTTTGATGATTACCCATTTCTCCCCATCAATTATGCTGATATGTCGACTTGGGCCTGGGGGGGTCTCTAAGCCCAAAGTCCGTAGTTTCGGGTTTAGTTGCGGGCGTTTTCTACTCCGTATCACCTTACCAATAAGAATTAATGACAACGAGATTTGCCAGTTACTGTCAAATTGTGTTGTCATTCATTCTTAGTTCGGGTTTGAGACTAATCGTAAGCCCGTAGGTGATACGTAGTAGAATACCGTCACAACTAAGCCCGAAACAACGGACTTCGGGCTTAGAGAGTAGCCCGCCTGATCCTTATCGGACAGCGAGCTACCCATGGCCATCGCTCACCTTCTGCAGGCCCGCGCCTACGTATCTCGTCTTACATGGGGTTTTCTTTTTCTATCCTCCCTTGTCAACCTCATTCCTCACACAATCCAACTATCTGTATTAAATTGTATCTAATCAACAATGGAGCAAAATTATAAGTTCACAAACAAGAATGCATAGTGATATTTACTATACAAACTGTGTGTAAAGAAAGGAATAATATTATAAGGTCATAATTGTATCCGCATAGATAACGCTGTATTATGGTGATCTCTCTAACGATCATGTTCTACATAATGCTATTGACCCGCTGACCTAAACGTGGCATTCGATTAACATTCGCACTGAAAACTGTTATCAAATGATTCTGATTGCTGTATAAAATCTCATTAGACTTTATTGGTAAATGATTGCAACTAGGCATATGCCTCATATTCCAAGCACAAATTGATTAAGCTTATCAAAAGCTGAAATTATGAATGATTCATAATTTGAGACACTGTTATTAAAATATCTTTACTCAAAGGCTTAAATGTCACAAGAGGGAAAATTAATATGAGACCAACTCCCATACTAAAAACTGCTTTTTTTGTCGAGGCTATTAGATACTAGTTGACCCATGCAACTTCGTATGTTCCGCTCCTATTGGTCTTAGCGTGATGATATATATAGCCTATAGCCTTCCTCGATAAATGAGCTATTTAACACTGAAAGAATTTTTCAAATCGGACCAATAGTTCCTGAGATTAGCGCGTTCAGCAAACAAACAAACAAACTCTTCAGCTTTATATATTAGTATAGATAAAGAAGAAAGGGCAATCGCACATAATCTATTTATCACTTTCTTTATAATACAACTTCTAAGTACATGTAAACCCCAAGCTTAAACTGTAAAAGAAAATATTCATTGAATAAAGCATTATGCTTTCATGCTAGAATGCAAATTTTTAAACTGTATTTCGCAGTAGCGTTCACGAAGTTATTAGAGACCTTGATGCAGTAGACTCAGGGGCTGGAATACATTGCTTTCAAGGCCGCGTTGCACCATATCGGGGGCTTAACATTGATATGGAGAGGTAGGTCAGTACCTCTTTACTTTGCTAGTATGACGTAAGAACGAGGGAGACATGACGCCGATTAAAAATAGATTGGAATGCCTACGGGATAGTGACGTTCTCCAGACATCAGTATTATTTTTTTAGTTTTTGTTGTGAGATGTAGGTTACTTAAAATGTTTTTAAAAAGGTTAGATGCCAAAAAGGTCAATCAATCAGTCTAGCCTCTCTATGATGGGGTCGACTTGTGGTCTATCCGAATGCATATTCTTCTTAGCTTGTGATGGAACACCAAAATTGTATATGGAGCCCATGCCTCTATCAGACCTCCATAATCCACTCACTGAATAACACCATGGCCAGACTGGTGTCAGACGTTTAGGCTAACTGACTACCCATCCGACTCAAAAGTCTACAAATGACAGTCAGGACCAGCGGGTCAATGAGATTTTGTAATGATAAATGATATACCCCACTGTTGCGATATTGTGACCACGGACTAAACCAGGGACCACCCTTTCAGGGGCCAGAGAAATTCCATGCTGTCGATCAGAAAAAAATCAAATACCTAATTTATTTCGTTGCACCCTAGAACCCTAGTGCAAACCGAAGGTAGTCTTATAAAGTCAAGAACAAATCTGACACAAGCAGCACTACCAGAACAAAACTTAGACACCAGCAAAGTTAGTATTGGAGTTAGGAACTGTTTTACAGACACAACTACGCTAGCACTTCCCCAAAGCTGTGCCACCGAGTTAGAAAGAACGCCCACTAGATCTCAAAATATATTAAATTAATATTATCTTACTAGCTGACCCGCGCAACGTCGTCTGCGTTACAATTTTCATTACTGCTCCGCTCCTATCGGTCTTAGCGTGATGATATATAGCCTATAGCCTTCCTCGATAAATGGGCAATCTAACACTAAACGAATTTTTCAAATCGGACCAGTAGTCCCTGAGATTAGCGCGTTCAAGCAAACAAACAAACAAACTCTTCAGCTTTATATATTAGTATTGATTAGTATTGATTTACCTAGTGAGTAACTGACTGACTGAATTCTCAAAACATTATTTAGTTTTTGCCCGAGACTTCATACGCGCACATCGCGTTTTTTTTCCGAAATAATTTCGGGAAATCCTCTCATAGTGTTCCCTTACACTCTCCAAAGAACCTGCATGCCAAATTTCAGCTGTCTACGACCGGTAGTTTTGGCTGTGCGTTGTCTGTCAGTAACTAACTCAGTCACTCAATCACTAATTCACTCACTAACAGAAGAATTTTATAAATATACTAGCTGACTGGGCAAACGTTGTTTTGCCAAATAAAAAAATAAAAAATACCGTACCACCTATTTTCATACCTACCGAAAATACACACAAAATTTCATGAAAATCAGTCGAGCCGTTTCGGAGGAGTTCGGTAACAAACACCGTGACATGAGATTTTTATGTATTAGGAGATATTGATTCTTCTGTTACTGAGTAAGTGAATGACAGACAACGCATAACCGAAACTACTGGTCGTAGGAAGCTGAAATTTGGCATGTACATAGCTTCGCTACACTTCGTAGGGGAGCTCTAAAAGAGGATTTCCCGAAATTCCTACGCGAACGGCAAAAAACAGGATATGTGCGTAGGAGTCGCAGGCAAAAGCTTGTATATTATAAATTCTTGTCTTTTCGTCAAAAGGGAATTGTCTCGATTATATTATCTACTTACGTCGGTAGGTAGAAGGCCACTCACTATAGCTGGTACTCAAACGTGTCAAGAGATCGCCTTCAGATTTCTTCGCCCACTTCAATATTGTGTGACACCAAACGTTTTTTGGCTACAGGATTATAGATAAGTGGCGGCACTCTGTGTTAGGACGCTAAGAACGCTGAAATGACATTTTAAAGGTTCTGTTTGCAAAGGTTTCGAAGTAGGAAACTTAAGTCAGATTTTGACGCAATATTATATTCCTTTACGCGGTTTTTATTTGAGATATCATTTCAGCTGAAAGACGACCCCTGCTAGCCATAAGCCAAGGAAAAATAGATTTAATTATGGCCTAAGTAATACTGTGATGGTTAATACGAATTAAAGCAAAATAAAAATACATTTTTCAGTTTAAAGTTTAATACCCAAATGAACGACTATACGACTCTCACATGATTAAATTCGGCAACGAGCAAAAAATATACGCAGTGCATTTTTTTCAATTAACAGTACAACAAAAATAACAATAAAGCGATGTACAGATATGGACACAACCGCAGTTTCAGTAACAAACATATTATACAATTTGTGTAAACGTCCATTTGAGCGACGTCCATTGAAAATTGAGCTGTGACGCTTCATTAGGCTTCATCTGCCATTGTTGCGAGGCCTTGTTTTGGGAGGGGGGTGGTAGAGCAAGTAATTCTGGTGATTCTGAGAGGAATTCCCGGTATGAAACCTCCCCTGTCCGGGGGCATGCGGTGGCCATACGTCATGCCCGACACTCAGTGGCTGTCCCACGGGAATGGAGCGGAAACATTCAGTAATCCAACCGTTGAAATTATACGCCGACCTTCGAACAGAAATATCTTACTGAAACCTATCACGAACTGTGTCGTACGTGTTGTCATCGGGGTTTTGGCATTAGTAAAGCGTGATGGAACATCAAGTACATCGGAAACTGGGGTTTAGCGTAGATCTGCAACAGATTAGCTGTCCGTCTGTACACAGTCCTTTATGCAGTTTAGATGATCTAAGACTCTACAACCTTACCTTGCTCATTCATGTCTATGTTAACCTTATATTTCCTCCTTTTCATCCAAAAACCTTAATTCAAAAACAACAAAAGAGAGCATCGCATGCACGATCCAGCTATCTTCAATCTTGATTGTATTAAGCGTCGCCTTGGAGCCGTTTCCAAAGGTTACATTATATAACGCCATTACACAAAGTTCCCAATGGCAATGAAACAAAATGTAACAAGTGCAAACTTCTACTAGCAATTATAAGGTAGGTTAAGTTCAGTTTGGTCGAGCACCGAAGTTTTCCTCCGAGGGTTTTTACCGAAGCCAGGTCTTCGTATGAATAATGTGGCGTACGAGTGCCAGCGAAATTATTTGTTCCGAGAAAATTTTGAAAAGAAATGGTTCCCGGTAGTGTTTCAGCTCAACTGAGCGTGGGATGAACGATTTCCCGGTATCTAGTGTAGCCTCAAATTTCTACAGAAATCTGTAGTGTCTAGTGCTTTAGAGTTCTGGGAATTACGTTTCACTGTGAGCAGTCAGTGTGTTCTAAGTAATTTTGCCGCATCCTCGCGTGGTATTATGTCATTATATCACAATCACATTTTGGTTTTTCTTCTTCGTTGACAAAAAAAGGTAATTTATTGCGGCGTCTTCTCGAATCGTAATCGATGGGTTCAATAGTGTCGTCTTTTATTGTAAAAGTACGTAGACAGACAAAAACGTAGCAGAATTAATCAGAGATATCTAGATTAATTTGCTTGGGTTTTTGTTTCAGACGGACGTTGTCTAAAAAATTCGTTATAATATCTTTATTGCTTTATAGTATTACTGGCTTCTGCTGGCGACTTCGTCAGCGTGTTTTATACCAAGGGAACGTACTACCAAGATAAAAGTAGGTATCCAATGTTCAGATCATGGTCTAACCATGCACCAAGTTTTATCCAAATCTGTTCAGCTGTCGACACACATTCACAGAAAGAATTTTATAGTCAGTTTTTTTTTAAATATAGGTAGAGTTACAGATGTTACAACGTAAGAAAATTCTCTATGTTTTGTTGCTTATTAATTTATTAGGGTAGTCCGCTAAAGAAATTAAGTCCTCCTATGTACCACTACTGTACATAAAGTTTAAATAAATGTAATACATTTACCACCAGAAAAAAAACCCCCAGATGGAGTCACCCACTTGAATAAGTATTTTATTGATCATGTCCCACAGCTGAACTAGTTCAGCGGAGGTTTCGGGCGATTGGCTTAAATCGAGAAATGTACTGCACTGTATGCATGCCGCGTCGCGTACGTGAACGCGACCGCCTCTGTGGCGTTGGATATCGATTCACTTTATCCAATTGTAATCACTTGGACTGAATTGTACTTTAAAACGAAAAATCTGCTTGTTGTCTCGATTAGTTCTCTTTGTTAGAGTAGTTCGTAGATGAAAATGTCAATAACAGGCAAAATTAAAGTGACATTTGTTTCTTGTCTTGCACAATGAAAATATAACTTGGAAACTTACATATTCTGACGTACTAAAGTTAATAAGAGTAACAATAACACTAAATAAGTCACATAATTCTGAGAAAAAATAACAAAAACAAACGTATATTTATTGCGTTTGGTGTCTACACATGATTAGTAACATGACGTTCCTTTGTTTTGCCTGAAATTGAAGGAAACAATGTGCGGCCGCGGTGTCTATGGCAGCGTACGGTCGCGTTAGCTATGGTCAATATTCTTACAGTTAATGACAATGACTGACTGGAAAATATGCCGAAATGTTAAGGAAAATGGAAAATAAAAAGTGGAGCTATGTTGTCGGAGTTTTGTTGCTACGAGTATATAAATATAATTTTGGGTCGTTAAATTTTTTATGCAAAATTAAAAAAATGATTAAAGTTTATATTGTTAATTTCTGTTTTCCGGATTTTAGATCCGGATTTTACAGGGATCGTGTTTTTTTTCTAAAACGTCAAATGCCTACATGTAACATTTTGTCTTCTGGGTATGTGCTTGGCTTGTTAGGTTTTCGTAATGCCAGGAAAGATAACACTAGAAACGTATTAAAAAACTAATTGGGTACTATTTTTTCTTATTGCGGAACTAGGCAGGATAGGTAATAGGAAGGCAGGTTCATAAGGTAACTTCATCTTCCTCATTGCATAGTCAATGACCAAACAACTAATTATTGATAGACTTTTAATTTATGTAGGCTTATTGCATCAGACGTTTACTGAAAGACAACTGACAAAGGAGGCCGAAGATACAAACTGTATTAAACTTTACTAAGGCTGTATGCATTGTGAGTGTTGTAATCATCGACATAATCGAATACGTACCTATTTGACTGGATTTTCTAATTAAATATTTCCAAACCTAAAGAAAAGACATGACGCAGTCATGCAGACACGTAATAATTCTCAAAAAATGACAGCACTTATTGCGTGTGACGTCTAGTACAAACGTCGTTGTTTTCCTTTCAAGTGACAATAATAACCTCTGTTTTACCACCGATGCTATTTATTTTTTCACAAATTCCACTACTTTACTAACATGTATCAAATAATTGTTCATTCGTGTATCTAGATTTTTATATTAGTCAAATCACCTATAATTTCAGCCATCCACTGCTAAACATAGACCTTCCCCAAAGCGTTGCCACATCGACTGTTCCTGTGTTTCTCTTGCATTTATTCCCACTTAATAAGGATTGTTGCACAATGTCTTCTTCTTCCAGATTTGTTTGGGTATTTTGATAAATCTTACTGGTTAACTAGTCGAATTCTGTGTTGTCCGTAAAACCTCAAAAAGTCACTATTTCACAAAAAAAGAAAATCGGGATGAAAAATCATTCATTTTGATATCAAAGTGCAGCATAAAAAAGAAACATATTTTCATTTTGATACGGCATAAAAGTATCGAATACGTGTCGTTAAACTCGCGGATATTTTTAAAACCGTGTTAAACGACTGCGCACGAAAATGCAGATGTTTAAACTGATTTATTTCTGTGGTTAACCCGTAACTGCCAAAATAAATATGTACTTTAAAACAAATATATTTCAGAGAGCTTGCCACTGAAACATATTTTATAAGTTCTACCTACCTATGTTTTTTAAGAAGGATAGCTCTAAAGTAAATAGTATATTCTTAGTTTAAAATAAGAATATTTCAATAATCAAAACTAAACTGTCTTCGCTGAAACAACGTGAATATACTGATTTTATGTGTGGGTAGTTTATATCAAGGCACTAGCTGTTGCCCGCGACTTTGTTCGCGTGGAAATTTTTAATGTATAATGTGTAAGAACGGACCGCCTGATCAAAATGTGATCAATGTGGTGATGACTATAAAAGGTGTTCTTTTGGGCGCTGTAATTTGGGCGGTAGACGTCGTCGTTTTACACTGCTGCAAAAGGACGCCCCGGCCGCGGTTTTTGATAATATGCATGTTGGGGTATCTTTGCTTGCAATATTAAGCGGCAACTTAAAAACGGAGTGTGCAGTCCCACCACCGCTAAGCAAAGTTGCAGCAATACCCGAGGAAGTTACCTTAGGGCTGAAAGTAACTGATTTAGTCCTGAGACGGCGTTTGGTGCCCGAACGTAGCGAACTTTACATCTCGAAAAAAACAAATGAAGATCGAAGTGCTGCTTTTCCGCCTATTTTGTTTTTTTTTCTGTGACCGGCCAGCTATTCAGCCATTATTTTGTATTTTAATCATTGAAAAAATATTTTGCCCAAATCTATGTTATTTTAAAGAAATAGTTGAAAGTAAATTATTATAAAGTCATTTAAAAATATTATCTTTAGTTAATACTCGTCTTTATATTATTGCAATTTTACATCGCGGTGTAATTGACTGGCTGTATAGAAAGTTGGGACATAGTTCTATAGAAATGTTCAGCAAGTTTTTTTTTATAATTTAACGGAGCTGTCAATTGAAAACGATTCTCCCTAGGGCTGAAAAGTAATACTTTCAACCCGCTCTTCAGGCAACTTTTGGGCCTACTTTCCGAGTATTAGTAATGAAAAGAATCATGTTAATCCCTTGCTCTCTGAAAAACAATAATAAATCTATCCCACGGGAACCGAAAACATTTTCGGGATAAAAAGTAGCCTATATCCTTTCTCAGGCTCTAGAGTATCTGTGTACCAAATATCATTTAAATCGGTTCAGTAGTTTTGGCGTGAAAGCGCGACAGACAGACAGAGTTACTTTCGCATTTATAATATTATATATATATAGTAAGGAAGTAAGGATTACTGTATGCGTGGGTAATTATGCCAGCTTTGATATAACTACCCACGCATACAGTGTACATAGCCAAATCCGCTATGAGTTGATTAAAAAAAATATTATACAGAACATTCAAAATTAGCAAGAATAAACCCTTCTCGCGGAGTTAATACGAGGAAATAGATGTAAAGTCGTAATGAATTAATTAATTCCTAAAACAGTAGTCCATTAAACATTATTTATTTGTTTATTGAACCTTGAATTGATATCAGCCAATATTCTATAAAGCGACAACTTGCATAAAACTGTAATATCGTGAAACAATAACCAAAAAACACCTGAACTATTATTATCCTGCTTACACTACTTTGTAAAAGGCTAAATCTGAAACAATATAATCACAATTCAGGAATCCACTGTTTATAAATCTGAAATTAGCAATGAAACCAAAAATAAATGGAACTACATTTTGAAGCAAATTTCCCGAAACGTTAGTCGAGATATTACCCTATTTTCAACAAAGACCTATATATAGATAAGTATTAGGTAAGTATCTAAAATAAAAGCAAAATAATTTCCTACAGTCCGACACAAATTCAGAATCGGAGGATAGGACCTGAGGATAGGACCCACGAACCCAAACTCAGCAACTGACCTTACGGGTACTAGACCAACAAGTCAAAATAGTTACAATACAGAAATCTACCGTTAACAAATCTAAAATAAGCAACGCTACCAAAATAAATGAAACTACAAACTGAATTAGCATAATCCTATTACTAACCGAACAATATTGCTAACTAACTAGTACTACATGGAAAATTAACATAATTCCATTAACCAAACAATAGCTAAAACCTTTTATTCGGGACCACGTACGGAAGCCATTGGAAACTCATTGACGAAACCTTCCCCGATAGATTGTGCCCCACTTTTCACGACGACGCCCGAAAGCCGAGCCTGTCAAAGCCTACATTATTTCTTTTGTTTCTTTCTTTTGTAACAAAGTATCGAAATTCAAGACTGTTTTTTTGTAGACGAAGCTCGCGAAGGTATGACAATGAAAAGGACGATACAGTAGAATGGTATTTTTTTTTTCTACAGGCAGCAGAATACCTTACCATAATTCACATGTTGCGCGTGTTTTAATCTATAGAATACATTAAAACTGAGTATTTCGGTACCAATTCGATGAGGAAGCCTAAAGCCAAGGTTTTCCCTGCTAGATTACTTTACAGGTACCTACTACGTCTTTAGGAGTTCCTATAGCGACAATGAAACGCGCTGGGTATATTATGGACTGATAAAAGGGCGTGAATGGGTACTAAGAGGCATATATCCACCTTTACGCTGTAATAAACTCAATCGAATATAAACAAGCCCAAGTGTTTATGGTAAACCGTCAATACAAAATTAATCATTGAATACAAACCATCCATTTCTGAATTCTCGTTGTGTTACTTTCATATCAGGGTTTACAGTTTCGCCCAATGAATATTTGCCACATTTTTTGCCGCTTACTTTGTTTGTAGAAAAAATATTACAGTACCAAACAGTAGTTTATGAAAATAGTTTTGGCATTTCCCTTCACCCGAAACTTTTCACCCGTAGAAAATCACAATTCAACACGTCGTTTCCACACGCTTTGCAAATCTGGTATCTACACACGTCTATACAACCCAGTAGTGGCCACTTCACTCAATACATTTTACTACACCCCAGGGAAAAATTCAGCTTCCTACGTGCTAAATGGCAAAGTTCTTTAACCATCAAATAACTAAATTCTGAAGATTTTTTGAAAAACGTGTGCGAAATGTGTGAAACGAATATGATTTTTAGAAGCGCGGTAGTACAATATCTCTTGACTTCTAAGAAATTGACAAACGAAGCAGTACCAGTAGTGTAGTTGGTGATGCTGTTTTTACGAACTCGTCTGAGTGACGATCCGAACGTCATGTTCCATATTAATGATTTCTAACCAGAAGAATTGCTGAGTTTCTATTTGGTGTGAGTCATTTCAGTTTCAGCAGCAGTTAACTAGACATCATTATTACCTTTTCGGTTACAATTCTTACATTCTTTAATTTAAAATGTATCCTCATTCCGTGAGAAAACCTTAGCAATTAGTTTTATCGTTGATCGTTAACACTTCCCTTTTGTGTAAGTATACTACTATGGTTACTTCTTAAAGTTAATGCCGTACAAGGCTGCGAGGGCATTATGTTCCATACCAAGAAGCGCAACAACAAACAGTATGGTTCCATTTGCTAATATGAATATAAAGCAATCACTAAACGCTTCACAAACTTGATCATTATGAGTTATGTAGCTGTCACGACACTTCTTTGTTACAGTCAATCAGGAGACCCAGGTTTAGGTGTGAGGGCCTCACAAACAAACAGACGAACATATTTCTTTTAATAAGTATGACTATCAAGTTATTTTTACATTGGTCACATGAAAATTACACGTGAGACCACTTAAGAAATAAAATAGACACAATGATCAAAGAAAGACACAGATGTGGTTTTATATCCGACCCAAATTCCGGACAGTTTTAGAGATTCGGTGATGTTATTCCTAAATATTTGAAGAAAGGCATATGTTAACCCATTAACATTAAAAGTAAACACGAAATAACTGAATAGCTACTAACCAAGTCGCGAAAATACCTACTTTCAGTGGAGTGAAACGGTGCGATAATGCATTTACGCAGTTGTTTGCAAACAGTGTCTAGTTGTGTGTACAGGTACTTTCTGCAAAAATGGCTACAAAAAAATCCATGCTTTTCCTTGGTTTGAGCAGTATTGGGTACTCTGCGGTTCCCTTGTAAGATTTGGTTTCTGTAATTCTTTATTAAGCTTCTTTTCAGTCTACCCTTCGACTTCCAATTCAGCACACATATGTACCTAATTACTATCGCTAGTTCGCTTTCCCTTGTCTGTAATGTACATAGAAATAATGTAGTTGTCGCTACACTGCTCGACGAGTCTATACGATTTTCAAAGATAAACTACTTACGTTTGCAATGGGTACTTATGGCTAATCTCAACAGAGATGACCCAAACGCAGGATTATAGTGCACAAGTACGTGCGCAAAAACACAGGCGCGGGACCAACGGGTTTACGTGCTTTCACCACCTTCTTCCAAACTCTAGGCTGCTACTGAGAAATTCATTATGAAAAAACCCAGTCACACATTTTGCTCGACCTGGAAACCGAACTCAGGACCCCACGCTTGGTAGTGGTGCTTGCGAGCGCGAGAGTAGCGGGTTATTAAGACAACTGACCTTGGTGTCTGAAAGTGTCGGACTTAGACTGACTTATCGCTTTCTTATCTAAATAGTGTTCTTATGTGGTGTTCCTATTGTCTCCAGATGCGAGGATGGTGGAGGCGGCGCGGCGACAGGCACAGGCGGGCGCGCGGCTTCGCTGCGGCTCGCCAACGGGCGCGTGGCGGCGCAGTCGGCGGAACAGCTGCCGCACTCGCCAGCCGACTGCGCGTCCGTGCGCATCTCCATGGACAACACCAACACCTGCTGCACGGACTCGCTCGTCACCGCCCTCGACGACGAGACACTGCTGCTAGGTAAGGAACAATCATTCGTCCTAAGTAAAACAATTGCATCCAGAGAAGATGCATCATCATGAAACCACGACCACTCTGTAAGAGTGAACGATTGAGGAGGGGAAAGCAATAATAGTCCTCTTGGCTGATTCCGGCCATGGTGGTCTATCTCAAGGAAGGCTAGTCATCGGCGCTATGTATAATGATGGCGAAGGGATACGTATAAGAAAAGTTCTGAAAGTCAATCTCCATGAAAAATCAAACTACGCCTGAAGTTTGGTGTTACAACCTACTTCAATCTGTACAGAGTGGGATGTGTAAAGGTGCAACTTTGGCTAAAGAGAACGGACATAATGACTCAATATCTTCTCCCAAAAAGTGAGTGTTTCAATAAAATCTGAATTTTCTTCTTCACTTAGCTCTTTACATACGACCACTCTTCTTTTGGTTCCATTAAATGACAGTATTGCACATTCCTAGTAGCAGAACTAAAATGAGCTCCCACAGCTTTGTTGCAATATGCACCTCCGTACGTATTCAGTTGGATGCGTCACAAGCCCGCATTTCAGGTGTTAATTTGGATATATCGCCATCTTGATTAGTGCAAGTGGTTGTTGAATGACGCGAGCATTAACAAGCTACGGAAGTGGGTTGTTGACACCTCCATTCCTCTTGTAAATACACCTAAGACAAGAGTACTGAGTACAGCATTAAGAAAACCGGCCAAGTGCGAGTCGAATTCTCACACGAAGGGGGGAGGGGGGATTTGTTGTTATAGCGGCAATAGAAATACACAATTTGTGAAAATTTCAACTGTCTACCTATTACGGTTCTTGAGATACAGCCCGCTGACAGACAGACAGACAGACGGACGGACGGACAGCGAAGGCTTAGTAATAGGGTTCCGTTGGTTACCCTTTGGGTACAGAATCCTAATAAGAAAGAATATAATGCATCAACGAGGATAACTCTTACCGTACCGTATATTTCCTCTCTTAACGGTAAAGATGAATGGTTAGAAAGGGTAGACTACGGAGATGACGACTTATAGTATGAAAGAAGAAGATACGTTTTGTCAGCCCAAAATTATTCGAGAAAAGGGCAAGAAAATGAGTCCACTCGGTCTATAACTACAGTTTTTATAACAAAGTAATAAGTACATTTAGATACTCATACAAAGTGACATTATTAATATGAATCGAGTTTTTATTTCTGTTGTCATGGTGACTGAGTGGTGATCAAGCCTTAATTTAAAAAGATTAAGAATAGCATAAACCTTATTTTACTTTCGTAAAAACTAAATAAATCTTTCATTTTCAAGCTGTACAAAATCTCCGTCATAAAACTTAAGATGGCGTATTGAACTACACTAAATTGCATGACTCATACAGATGCCTCTACTACGCTGTCACTAGCTAATCCAGACGTGACGCTATTCACCCCGCTTTATATTAGCTGGAAGAGAAAGTAGAGGCAGTTTTAAATCAAGTGCCAGCGCCTGCGACCTCCCGAAGTATGCAAAGGTCGCATACGTTGGCACATTGCTCCTTGCACAATGCTACGACTGACGTATGCAGTTCACCCCATACGTAATCGTCTTGACTCTTGACCCATTTAGTATTCTTTCTAATGTTCGTGACGTCATCAGATTGTTTGGAGTTACAGTATTTAGATTCGATTATTAAAGAATATAATTGTCGCTTTATACTCAGCTTATAAATTATAACCTTTAACTGTTATGCCATCCGCAGACAGGGCCAATTCTAAATTTTTAAAGCAAGTCGTAATTGTCAAAAATGCTTGAAAATCAGTAGAATTGGCACTCATAAGGATTAAGAAATGACATTGTCATATTGTCACAACGACTGTCATAACTCCAAACTCTTCTTCTTCTTCCTCTTGAAGTTCTTCAAGTTCTTCAAGAGGAAGAAGAAGAAGAACTCCAATATAAGTGAGATTGACACACATGACATTACACTGGCGCTCATCAATCGATACATTTTGAATTTTTTGACAGTCGCTTTCGCTGAAAAACGGCCAATCAGGCTTTCGCTCTATGAAAAATAATAAAGTTACGTACACTGCAAAAAAAGAAGAAATCTCAACACAAAACAGATTTGAAAATTAGTTTTCACATTAACAATGTTTAACATTAGCATTTCACTCATTAGCCCCACTGTATGTATCGCTATAAATAACTATAAATAGTTAATGTAAATGCAATAATAATTACATCACGCTATCGTGCCGTTAGCGGATATCAGTGCTGGTACCTAAACATAATGACCATCAATGCAGTAATCGCAACCTTTGTGACGATGTTAAATTCCTGGTTGACGTATAAAACAGTAAAGCACGACCTAGAAATAACTACTCGCAAAAAAACCCAAAAGCACTTTACCCAACACGAGAAGCGAAACCGAGGCGTCACGCGAAATAGCATTACTTGTGGTCACTAAACCAATAGAGGGTCAAGACATATTCACATGTGTTATATCAAACTCATAGCAGCTATTGACGACACGGCTGGCGCAGTGGTTGAGCGATTGACTGCTGCGCTGCGTGTCGCGGGTTCAATTCCCGCACGAAACAAATATTTGTATGGCCTATAGATAGTTGTTCTGGGTCTGGCTGTTTGTGTATGTGACTTTGTAGGTATGTTTGTAAACGCACCCACGATACTTGAGAAATTCCTAGTTTGGGGCCATCGAGATATAAGTACTAACGTACTAGAGAAGACACCGTAAATTCCTACTTTGTCTCGTTCAACTGCGGCGATCGCGCCGCACCGTCGCCGCACCTCACTCAGTCGCTCTCTAGCTCTTTCGCGCCTAATACTTCCGACAATAATTTTATTAATTCATAGAAAAAATCGACGAAAAATGCCTTGGTGTGTGTTGAGATATTGTACTAATAATTCAAGGAACACGGCAAAGTGCAAAGGAATTACTTTTCATCGTTAAGTAAACTAATTTCCTTATTTTACAAAATTAATAATGACCACGCGCCATATTGTATTGTTTGTCATAGACTAATCAAAACAGAGTGCAATGTAGGTAGATTAGACTGACATTACGGTGAAAATATCGTGTCTTGTGTTTTCAATGTTGATATTAATATTTAGTTTTTTACACTTTTTTTTTGGGTTGGCAAAATCATCAAATGAATCCTCCCGCCCTGGGTGGGGCGAAAGGGACTGTCAGACTCTTACTGACTAAAATCCACCCGTGTTCCTTCGGATGCCCTTTACGTTCCGGGGCCACGGTATCCTGGATTAAGAAAAATCCGCGACCCGAGCAGGCATTTGGCCCCATAAGGGGCCCCGTCGGTGACGCGTGAAACACGACGCGCCACCGACCCGGGCTTGGTCCTTAGTCGGACGGCGAGCATACCCATTACTCACCGTCCGCAAGCCCGCTCCGCCGCTGTGCCCTCTGCTATTCGAGTGGACGCGTTGGAGCGTCCACCCGACAGGCTATTCGCATACGGGCAAAGAGACCCCTTAGGCACACAGTGCCTAAGGAAGAGTTTTTGCCCGCATCCCAGGGTGCACCATCCCGAAAAACTGGTCTTTCCCCCGGACGTATCCGAGAGGGAACTCCAGTCCACGGGCGCATGTGGAGGTTTCCTGTCTTAGCACCCCAAACTATCGCACTTTAAACAGATAATTATTAGTCTTAAGGCGATGACAAGAGCTAATGTACCTCTCGCTCGCACGTTTCGACATTTTGAAAGATATAAAATCACTGATCCAATTTTTGAAAAATTGCAATCAACCATTTTGTGTGCAATCACATTGCACAGTTTAGTAAAAAAAACATTTTAATCGATACAAGCGTCAGACAGTCATACAGATCAAAGCGTTGATTATTCAACAAAAAGGCAAAAGATGACTAAACTCATATTATTTAAGGGTAACTAAATAAAATGTATCAAAAAAATTGTGTATTATTTATGAAACAAACCCTGTAGGCAAAATACCTACGTTGTCCATTCTGTAGTACTCCTGTCATAGTCTATAGGGAAGACATGTTGTTGCACTTTGTTGAAGAAAACGCATAAGTGCCGTGATTTACATGGCGCTTAAGACCTTTTTGCCGAGAATAAATACACTTCCGCAGCAAATCTAGCGCTGTGGTAAATTAGTTACGGTTTAGACGAATTGTTATTATTTTAGCGCTGCAGCGAACTAGAGATTCAAATTACGAAGAATAGGACAATTCAGTTATTTGACGTAGCTTCTCTAGTACGTTAGTACTTATATCTCGATGTTTGGGGCAAAGTTTTTTAAAAAAAAAAACAAAACAAAGCTATTACAAAGCCCAAAGTGTATCATTGACATAAGTGTATCATATTGACATCATCATCATCGTCATATCAGCCAAAAGATGTTCACTGCTGGCCATAGGCCTCCTCCAAGTGTCGCCACAATAACCGGTCCTATGCGTACGTATCAATCGGCTACCCGCGACCCTCAACGGGTTATCGGTCCACGTCCACCTTGTGTGAGGCTTTCCAACGCTGCATCTTCCGGAACGTGGTCGCCACTCCAGAACTTTTCGGCCCCATCGACCATCTGATCTGAGAGCAATGTGCCCTGCCCACTGCCTGAAGTGGCATCCTTCGGGCTATGTCGGTAACCTTCGTACCCGATTTATCCGATTGAAATAGGCTATCGACATGTCATCCTTAATATTTTAGCATTTTGACAATCACTACCGCTGATAAAACATCACCATATCAAGGGCCAGGTAACGGCTCCACTCTCTCAAAATAAAATTAGGTCTTGATTAATGTTTTTAGGGCGTTTCCGGAATGCCAGTAACTCATAAAAAAGTTTCAAAAATAACGTTTTCCGTTCCAGTTACTACGTTATTTCGGTAGCCGAATCAATAGCAAAAAACACATTGGAATTCTTAAATCGGATCTGAAACCGCTGACTCATGGATTAAAACCATCTGCGTCAGGGTCAATGACAGAAGCGATTAGTGAGAATTTAGCAAGGAAGCCTCATATTTCTAGGAGAACTTCAGAAGTTCAAAGCCACACTACTAGATGATTTGCTAAGTACTTATGCTATGCTGCGTTAAGTTAAGGTAGCTGCAATATTGCAATGACCATACCGAGGCTCGATGCCAGGCTGCAGGATTAATTTGTAACTTTATCTATTACTAGCTGACCCACGCAACTTCGCCTGCGTCACAATTTTCATTACTGCTCCGCTCCTATTGGTCTTAGCGTGATGATAAATAGCCTTCCTCGATAAATAGGTTATCTAACACAGAAAGAATTTTTCAAATCGGACCAGTAGTTCCTGAGATTAGCGCGTTCAAGCAAACAAACAAACTCTTCAGCTTTATATATTAGTATAGATTCGAGCTCTGATATTGACCAAACGAAGATCTTAGGCCTAGGTAGTGAGGTTTCAATAAATCCGGCTCGAAGAACCAAAATTAACAGAAAGGTAATATAGTTATGACTATTTCACAATTATGTCTTTCAAATTGGAAAAAATCCTGTACCTCTTAAAACACTTTTCTTTAGAAATTTCGTACCTTTAAGTTAACATATTTGGCTTACAATCTGATATAATTAAAATTATACTGCTTATTTTTTTTAAATTACCAATTGTATACTGAAGTCGATGCGCACAGTGTGCTGCTGTACACGTGTGCTGGATAAGCATAATGGCTATTCCATGACATTTTATTGAACAGCCTAAGTGTCTAAACATAGGTAAGCTGTGTCAATATCGGACTAGGAGAACCCGTATTAATACCAATAGGTTACTGTCAGTCTCCAGCAATAAGGTCGATACAAAACTGCGTATCCTGTGCAAACAGATTCCACTTAGATCGAAACGAGTATGATCCTGATCGCGTCTAGTCTTTGCCCTAACGATCTGTTTGTCGGAAAATTACCTTGCTGGTGGTGGCTCGGAGTTTCTTGGCGGAACTTTAGTTATCATCAGAGATAGTTTTTTAAAAGCACTTGATATTTAATCCACTACGACTGAAAAGCATACATTGAATCCAAATGATGTCGCAGAATTTGGTTGGAAAGTATCATCGTCTTGCCATATTTTAATAGACGCCCGAAAAAGGAGAGTTTTATAATGCTACTAGTTGACCCGCGCAACTTCGTCTGCGTCACAATTTTCATTACTGCTCCGCTACTATTGGTCTTAGCGTGATGATATGTAGCCTATAGCCTTCCTCGATGAATGGGCTATCTAAAACTGAAAGAATTTTTCAAATCGGACTAGTAGTTCCTGAGATTACGCGCGTTAAGCAAACAAACAAACTCTTCAGCTTTATATATTAGTGTAGAAGTATAGATATGTGAACTATGTAGTTTCAGGAGACTGTAGGAAAATCAATAGCATTGCCATTTTAAAACTACACAAATATACATACATCAGGACATCCCTTTTGGAGTCGAAATTTTAACACTCCCAGTCACGTTTCTATAACAACCACAATTCGTCTTGATCTCATTTTTATATTTCGTCGCTGGCCGCCACCACTCAATCAAGGGCCTACTGCCTTAAGTATTTGTTCTTTCCAAGACAAAATGGACGACGATCTTTTATACTTAAGATGGCAGATACTGATTCTTTTGAATCGAGTTATGAAGACGTTGTAACGTAATGCCTTTGAACTTCAACAATGACGTATATTACTGAAAAAGTACCCAGTGTGTCATTGTAGTCGGAACGTTCAATTTAACTGTAACAGAGCAGGTAAAAGTACCGAACTCGTATTCGTCACGATGGGAAGTACCTACCTCTTGAGTTAGTCAGCTATTTGTCAAAAGAATTAACGGATTGACGTACCAAAATACCCCAACGCAATACAACAAAGGCTGCATGAATCGATTACATAAGAAAGGTTACTAAAATGTTTGCTGAAACCGAGTAAAAGGTCACCGTTTAAACTTCCGTCTACAGTTAGAGTTTTTACCGACGCGGGTGAATCACAGAAACGCCGGCGAAACATCATAACGCCCCGGAACTCGGTCACCCATCACAATTTAATTTTTTCCAACTCACACATACACCGGAAGCTCACTGGAACAAACCAGAGTAAAGCGAAGATCGGGCCGCGGTGATGGTAGCGCGCGAGGATACGAAACACATTTCCTGAAACAATTAAGGCGCACCAACGTTAATATTGCAAAGTTGACGCCGCTCCGTCCGAACGGTTAAACATTCAGCGATAATACTCGCTCCCTCTCTCTTCAAACGATCAAAAAAGATACTTAGGTATCGGAATTTGGTCCAGCTAATAAATAATACCTATGGATACAGGAAGCTCTGGGGAACACCGCGAGAATTAGATCGAGCTCCACCAGTCACTGAAACGCTAGCTACACTGAGTGGGCATCAAGGAAAACAACGTGGGTCATGTCATTCTATGTTGTGTGTTTATTATCAACTAATTGAGTCCGCCATAGAATCTTGTAATGCTTGTAAGTTTTAAAAGCCCAATTTAGATAGTAACAAGTGTAATTTTCCAATTAGCAATAGTTCCAGCTTTAATTATCCGCACTTAACGTGCGTGTAATTGGTGCAATTTGTTGTTTGGCATTGTATTGAAATTCGGTAGCGATTTGGGAACATCGCGGCAATCGCGGGTAACGCGGCTATCAGCTATCAAGCAGTTAGCATTGACCATGAATGTTGGGCATGCGAGATGTGCGGGCAGCGGGCAGCGGCACGGCGGCACAGGAGGCGGCGCGCATGGCGCTCGCTTCCGCGGCCGCGCGGCTCGCTCCGCACTAAGCAGTCCTCCGCCGCCCAGTCGAGCGCGATGACATGCCGCGCACACCCCCACAACTAAAGCTCCTCACACCCGCGAAACAAGCTCGCCGACCATACCAAACAAATCGTGTATCGCGTGTGCAGTGATTAATACCAATAGCAAAGGATTTGTTTCAACGTGAACGAAATTATTCAAGCAAAATGTCGCGAAGGGGATTTTGTCACGTTCGTAGATGATTTGAATTTCAGTGTCAAGCTTATAAATGTTGTACTTGTCTAAATGTTCGGGTTTGTTTTGTCTCGTCAGCTGGGTCTAACTAAGGGACTAACAATGAAATTCAATGTTAAAAATTATGAATTCATGGGGAACAATTAGGTAATATTGTTCGACTCTCTGATTCAAATATTACAGTGTAAATAAGACTCGACAACCCAACCAAATATTAATCAAGTTGATAAAACTTATTAATCTTAGCTAAACTATCCTATTTTGTCCTCAAAAATAGAAAAAAGTACAATGGCTGAAAAATCTTTGTTCAGTGAAACACATTTTGAGATCAAAATAGGATGCGCTGCCTAAGCAAAATAAACAAATTAAAACCGTGTAATAAAAATAAAGCTTCAAAGTAATTTTTATAACGACGTTATCGCATGTCCTAACCTTGTGTAACAAACCTAAATGTCACATTTATCAACATTGAAAAAACCATCATTCATCGCTGAAACCATAGAAAAGTAGCATAACTAACAGAAATAAATGTAAAAGTGGGTTAACACATAGTTCGTGCTTAGTGCCAAGCGGATTGCCTCACCAGCGCGATCGCTGTTGCTCCGACTACTGCGATACTGAGAATAGAAGAGATCCCCCAATATATAGCTGATATTAATAATGTACCATTAACTTTTCCAATGTGAACTACTAACCTAGTTATTAATTTTAAAATCCAAGAAAAAGAAAGAAAAGTCTGCGGAATTCATTATTGAAAACACTGAAAGATAAACACAAAAAAAAAACAGTTAGGAGTTTAAAAGAAACCGACACATACTCGAATACTAAAAGCGATATTTACAATAAAACACAGGTTACCTATATCAACAAGCCATACCGCGGTGCACCGACTTAAATAAAAACTGATTGTAAGAACCGAGTTCCATGAAGTATTCCCGATTAGAAACTGCGGACAATAAATCGATTCCACCACAGTACATAGTTCTCGAATACCATAAATACCACAGATGTTAAATTAGCTGCGTAGAGAATCAAAATAACATGCAATAACAAGCGGCAATATTTGTGAGCACAATGTAACGTGTGTGGAAGATCGCAATCCCATCGTGATTGCCCTCAAGAGTACCCGCAGCAGCTGGAGCACTTGATATCGGCCTCACCCGACACCCCAGTTCAATTGATATAATCCACGATTCCGAACTACCAACACATATTGCTTACAACCACTTGAGTCTTGACATTGCAACTATATTATTTACCATTCGAAGTCACGTGGCAAGAACGTCGCACGATGACGATTAATTCATGTTTATTAAACAAATTAACGATACCAGTGTGGCATTAGATACGCGGCGACTAATTGCCGAGAACACTGAAGTGACGATGAGAAAAAACCTCATAGACTATATTGCGAAAGGTTGAAGCCATGAAACCGGAACGGTATCGGCGACGGCGCCGGAATGATTGTGACGACGCGATCATAAAAACGTAATTTCTGTCATTCAACTTGGAATTGGGAATAGTTTACACTCAGCGACGCGAATCAATTGTCACCTCCAACGTAACTGTGTCACTGATAAAAACTGCAAGAAACAAGTTGTAAAATCGATAGGTTTTGTAAGATGAATGAAAAACATCGTTTTTATTAACAATAGATTCAATTGATTTCCTGTACAGTTTGCTAAGCGCTTCTGTAAAAATACCGCCCACGCGTCTAATTTAACGCCTACGCTAAATGACGAAGTCTTTCTCTGAGTTTGACGGCTAATCATACACGTGTAACATACGCCAGTGACTAATTCTTCATCGTCAAATCAAACCGTTTCAATCCAATGTTGACTTTTTTCACATATTGCAGAACATTTTATTCAAAAAATTTCGTCATTGCCTCATCCATCTGAAAAAAATATCTTGAAATACAACCCGCTTTTGTTCAACTTCATCCACCGTATCTTGTTGAATGACATAATATTCGATTTTTCATGGGTACTACCCATATAGGTAATAAATAAATACGTACAGAAGATAATATATTCCTGTGGTGTCATGTTAACTTGATTCGGCGTCAAACTGTTTTGCATGCCAATAAACGGTGAATAACGTCAGTCAGAAACAGCACTTAGTAAATGACGTAGAGTGAGGCTCGACCGAATTCTGTAATGAGAAGCTTAGTGGTACCAATAATTGTGAAATGATAATCGTCCTCTTATCGAATAGACATCACAAAACAGCTGTATACGAATAGTTTTTAGTAGCGTCATTCACTGCATCCATTCACAGGGACAATAGAAATTGTGTCTGGATCAATTCATTTGTGCAATAGGCGTGCGCTATGAAAGCATGGGCTAATAAATTCCGTGTGAAAATACCAAGTTTTGGGTCATGAATTCATGATGCATTAAATTTCCTCATGATTTGGAAAGATTTTTGAATGGGCTTATACATACAATATGGACCATTTCATCATCATCATAAACGAGTATGCGGAAGAAATTCCAAGTCTACGGATACTTTTGTAAATTTGATAGTATATTGACTTATTTAAACTTTGTTGATTGTAGTGCATAAATGGAATGGTGATCATATCTCCTAAGCCGATTGAGAAAAGCAGTTTGAATCTGACAAGTAGTTTAAAATCCGATGGATTGGGATTTGTCTTTCTATGTACTGATGAGGTTCAGCATGCTTTGGAAAACCAGAATTATCTGAACGGTTTTTCATGATTTTATAAACGTAAGTAATTGATTTCTTATTATGTAATATTCCACAGAATGTCCAAAGCTCAATCAAATTGAGAGACCGTCCAAAAAAGTTAAAAAAAGTTTTTTCTTAATATCTCTTCGGCTACAATAGAGCAGACAGAGCGGCGCCTTACGTTTTTATGCCAAATTTAATTAATTTAATTCACACATTAAGCATTATCTATACTATCTATACTAATATTATAAAGAAGAAAGATTTGTTTGTTTGTTTGTTTGAATTGAATAGGCTCCGAAACTACAGGACCGATTTGAAAAATTCTTTTAGCATTGGATAGCTACATTATCAGGGAGTAACATAGGCTATATATTATCCCCGTACTCCCACGGGAACGGGAACTACGCGGGTGAAACCGCGTGCGTCCACTAGTTTATTATAAAATTTATTATGTAAATGTGAGAATTGATTACTATCATTAACTAGATATTAATCGTAGCCTTAGCGCCATAAGGTTCGTTTTATTGCAGCGTCGGATGTCATATTTTGAAATTTGACGCCTTTATTCTTTGTTATTTATTGAACGCGTACAGTTACTGTCAAAACTACAATTTATTACTCAGCTGTATTTTTGTTTATTTACAGCGTTTATTTTTGATTTTTATAGTACAATGGCTTTGGGCATGTTTTCAGTTGTCATCTGCCGGTTATGTAACCATGATCCTTTTTAAAGGTTAAAAAAGTAAATGTCACTTTGAGCCGCTATTTGCTTAGCTGCGTCTCGCATACTTTGATGCTTTACTTCATTAGTACTCATTATTATGTAAAGAATTCTGTAATCCACTTCTTAATTTACATATGTAAACAATGGACCTCATCAAACAGTAGTTCGAATTCGAACACGATTATTCGTTTAATTAATATTGTGTTAATGACTTGATTTAATGTAAAAACATGCCGTGACGTCATTGATTGTCGACTAATTATTTTAATTTGATTGGTCGTTATCAAGTCATAAGTAAGAATCATCACCACGTGCCACCACTCCGCAACCGGTTTCTCGTTCCTTTAATATATTCGTTGTTTATAAAACAAACTAATAAAATTAAGTCACTTCTGTTTATATGTCAGTTTTCTCTGAACCTCACAGCAAGTATGTTGTGTTTATGTGACGTCACATGTGATCGCGTAAACTTTTGGTGTTTTATATTGTTTTTGCGCAAAAGTTGACAAATATGGATTTCTTGAAGCGGATTGGTTCATCTCTTCGTGAAGCGATGGGAAACGCTCTTTATTTGCCGCGCTTTCAGCGAACTGACTGTGGATATACGATAAGTAAGATTTATTTACGGATTTTCAGTAACATATTACGAATGCATTTTGATAAACCTAAATACATGTTTCGTACAAAATTATAATTTATGGAGTGATTGTCTGGCATCCTATTAATTAGGTACAGTTGCACTATAATAGCTTTCATCGGGTGCGCTACAATTTGTTTTACATTATTGTACCAACTGCGTTCTTACGTATAAAATTATCGATTATTCACTATTATTATTGCCTTGTTCAATTTTAACAGTAAAAGTGAAATATTTTACAATCGCAAACTCTGGCGTTTTTTTTTTGTTTTCGATGGGAAATCATTAAACGACTTCTCCCGCTCTCTAGTGTCAGGCTCTTACTGACTAAAACCCACCCGTGTTCCTCGAAATACCTTAAGTATGCGTTTCACGGCCGCGGTAACTCTTTCAAAAACATCCACATCCCTAAACTGAGGAAGGAGGAAAAAGGAGTCGTTTTGACCAAACTCCTACTTTTCGGGGTGCATCTGTTCCTGTGACTGATCGGCTCGAGCTCCTAGGCATGGAGTTGACATCCAGTCTCAACATCGGCGCCACCATCGAGTACAAAGCCCAAACGGCGGCCAAAAAGCTGGGCATCCTAAATAGGGTGAAGCGATACTTCAGGCCTGGACAGCTTTTAACCCTGTATAAAGCGCAAGTCCGATCCTGCATGGAGTATTGTAGCCACCTTTGGGATGGCTCAGCTAAGTATCAGCTTGCCGCGCTTGACTCGGTGGAACGCAGAGCTAAGAGGCTCATCGGTGACGTAAAACTGGTGGATGCCAAGCTGCATAGCTTGGCTCATCGCCGTAAGGTTGCCTGCTTGTCGGTCTTCTACAGATTGTACTTCGGTGAGTGTGCCCAAGAACTCCACGACCTCATCCCACCGGCCCCCTTCTACCATCGGACATCCAGACGCACTGCATCTTACCATCCCTACCTTGTTGCTATTCCACCAACTCGCACTAAGCGTTTCCAAACGTCTTTTATAATGCGCACAGCAAAGGAGTGGAACTCTCTGCCTGCGTCCGTGTTTCCAAACGCTTACAACCCTAATCTCTTCAAAGTTAGAGTGAACAGGCTCCTTCTGGGTAAGCTCGCTCCATCGTAGACTTTGTCTCGGTCATCTTTGACCTAGACTGGAGTCAAGAGCAAACCCATAACAAATAAAAAAAAAAAAAAAAAAAAAATACAGATACCTAATACTGTGAACTACCTACTTAACTGTTAAATTTAACACGGTTAACGCGTAATATATGTCTCAGTGTCTATCCAACTTTTGTTAAGAAATTAAGAATAATGACTAGAAAGAGAGAATCCAATAAATTACTGCCAAAATCCGTGTTTTTATGTAACGAGGCTATTGAATACCCATAAAACGTGTGTTTCTTCTACTCGTAAGACGAAAAAGATACAAACCAATCAGAATTAATTCGCTTCCAACCATGAACAAAAAATTTGTACTGAGTAAACATACATAGGAAAAAACGAGAAATAAACCGCTGAAAAATTACGTCAATTCGATAAAATAAAAACACGCTTCAGTGTTTTCGTTCGTATTCCTCATTCAGTTCGGCTCTTTTGTTTCCAAATTAAAATAATATTTCCATATTTGAGGAACGCGTGAAATAAGTCAAATAAGAAAGGCTAATAAACACATGTCATTACTTAATAATACAGTTAAACACGCTTCCGCATTGGACTTTTGTTTTAGTAATGAATTTATTTTTATATAAATACCTACTTACATAATTATGCAGTTACAATAAGTTCAATGATCTATGACACAACAGAACAAAATGAGACAGCTTTGGTTTCAAATTCAGAATAGCAAAAAAATATTCAGTGCCGCCGCCAGTTCCAATTGTGAATTTTACTCCAAATTCTGTATATCCAGCCAGCAACAAAAACCAAAACGAATAGAGAGCCACATGTGTTGCCTGCCGCCAAAAAACTGGCATGTTTTCACACTCAATCTATCTGTTTTCGTTCTTTCCACTACAAAAACTACACGCTGGAGGAGCGCTCTATTTCTCAAATATTATTTTGACAAATAAGTCTGATGTGGAATTTGCTCAATCGAATATATCTAACTGAATTTTATCAGTCTCATTCGAGCGCTGCTGTTGAAATATGTATCTACTTCAGATTTTATTACATCTATGGAATCGTAAAACTGCGTCTGCAAATTCTTTTTAACCGTTTTAAAATAACCACCCACCAACTGACTTAGAAAAGACTCCTAATTCATATAGCAATCATTTCTTACTTTTCACATTATTCCATAACTCCAACCTGGCCGTTTGGCTGCAAATATAAACATTTGCCAGATAAAACAAGTGTACAGCTAGATAAATTGTGGAAAATGGCTACAACATTTATTGTAGAAACAAGCAATTTCCGTGCCAATCGCCACACTGACCCGTTCGAATTCACCCACAATTAATCGATTCGTTGGACACTATAGGCTGAAAACTGTATAGGCGATGGCTCAGGCCTAGAAGTCGAGCGAAACAAAGGAGCAGAGCCACAAATAAACGTAGGCGGGCCATAGCTAACCATTGTGTATACAATGTTCACAAAATTGATTTGGAACGTCTTATCGCCGACGACCTTTCAGCTCAAGTTGGATCTTTAGTCACAGTTTGCTAATCCACAATCAATGGCTACGTTACTGAGACACGTGTGCCTTCATGTGAGTTAAATACTTTAGGCCTAGGTGTAACGTCTTTAAAACGTAATCATGTAGGCTCTTACAGGCTGGAATTCTTCACATTTATCAACAATGATTTCTCATACTCTACAATATTATGAGAGTTACAAATACCATGCGATAACGGAAACCATTTTATGATCGGTAGCAGAGAATGTTTTAATTTTTTTCTTCTAAATTATCGCCAACACAGCACTCGCAATCCAAATTGTTCTTGCCACGCTTTCATTCATTCATCTAATTTCATTCGCCACACCGGTCACGACTACTAAAGCGTTGATATTGTTCTGCAGTTCAAGCACTTTTAGCATTTCATGTTCACATTAACCTCTTATCCCATTGTGATCTATATCGTGCAGTTCTTTTGGAACGGTTAACTCGTTATTATTATCGCCGCCGGTCATATAAGTGACATGGAAAGAGCTGGCTCGCCTTCACCGACTATAGTTTAGGATAATTTTTTATCTACGTATTAATATTGAGACTCATGTTCGAGAACTATTTCGAAGACTCCAACTAATTTCTTGGGTACAACCTATAAGTTTGATTATCATTAGTATTTTGCATTAAAACAAGGTGAAAGTACTCTTGATCAATGAATAGTACCTATGTAAAAAAAACGAGTATTATCGCGCTTGCCGTGACTACATAGGTAATTAATCTTAAATACTTCAACATGGAACTAGTTCGAGTGACATTGAAAAGGACGATATCTTCTACGCCCTTGACAGCATTCGTGCACGTTTGGTTCAATTTTTGACATAACATTGTCGTCCAGTTTCGAGGGATTGGAACTATTAGAATGCATTGAATGATATGACATTGTTCTGTTCTACAAATTGAACGGTTAAGCAGTTCACGTACTGGACTGACAATATAAAAGTTTTCTTTTTTTTTTCAAACATAGCGTCCTATATCCGCATCGCTCACTCATCCAAGCTGTCCTTCCTTAGTCTATTCGCTAGAAGTTTTACCCACGTTCCCAGGCCGTAACGGTCGACAATTTACGAACACTTTCAGTGCAAAGTTTTTATTATGTTGCAAATTGTCTGACAGTCGTGAAGAATTTGACTGATAGCTTTCGTTCCGTGTGACAGCGTTAACGCCACTACCATCCGCCTACATTGTCCGCGCATCATACGCTCGGCAATGCTCGACAATGCTCGGACGTATTTGCCGAGCCTTGATCTTAGCACCGACGGACGTAATTTGATTGTACGATGTCTGTCAAGCTTGTGTTTGACGTTTTTCGAATGGTTTGGTATGTTTGTTATTGTGTCTGTCTTCTTAGTTATTGCTGGATTCATAATTTTTAATTTGTCATCTGTCAAAATTATTTGCTGACATAATTCGTAATTCTGGATTATACTTGCAATTGTTTTTTCTGTATCTTGAATAAACAATTGAACTTGTTGAACAACATTCAAAAATTGTTCTATCTCTCAAAGTAAACCAAGTCGATTGCGAGGTACTTCACAACAAGTCATTTCACTTTTGTTGTCTTGTAATTGACGTAATATCTGCCAGTAATTTGGCTCTAAATAAATCACAGCATACAATATTACATGACAGTGTAAACAGCTGTTTTATGTTGGTCTGTTTTTCAAGGCCACCTCTGAAATGGCTGACCCTGCAGAGTTACTGAATCTGAAAGAACAGACGTTTTCTTAGTTTTTAGTTTCCGGAAAAATTACGAATGCACACAGACAACGGCAGATGATGGCTAGCTCTAATAAAGTTGCAAATAAAATAAAGCTGTCAAAAACTTAAACAACATATCATCTATTGTTTGTTCAATGTGAAGGCAGGTTAAAGGAAGGTAATTCTCTACTCAGGACCGTGGAATTCTATTGTAGCTCTATTAAAGTAACAGATAAAAAATGACGTAAACCTGCGAATCACAAATAGTAAAGTCATTACTCACTGTCTTATATTTGCTTAAAATAATAAAAAAGTAACTCAGTACTCTTAACTCTTTTACAAAGGTTGAGTCACTGAGGGGGGTTTTGTGAAAGAGCAAATAAATGCAAGACAGGATAAACGACGAAAATATGTACTTGTGTTCATATAATTTTGTAGTAAAGATAGTTTCGCAGAGCAGAACAAACATGTAAGCGATAATGTGTGCACAGATGACCCCACGTACCACCTCGGTGACCCCAGTCACTACCGACAGCGATAACGAATAACTTGATAATATGATAATTAATCGATATACATGACAATGTCTGTCAATATACATTGTAACGACATAAATGAACTAATAAGTTGTGCACTTATTTATAATTATTATATGATTTATTTATAAGACATTACTATTAGGTACCGGTAGTCTCAAAAACAATTTTGAGTATAGAAAAAAAATACGTGTGAGTAATATCCAAACTGTCATAAGAATTAGGAAAATTAATAAAGCAGGAAAACTTGCAAGCTTTTCCTCTAGTCTAAACATCATAATCTTGCAGTCCACTTTTATAACGTAGGTACATAAATCGAATAACGTCCTTTTTTTAATTGCCACATTTAAATAGAATACGAGACAATAATATCATAAATTAATATATTTATTATACTTTTTAAAGTTTTCCTTGTAAAAGTTAGAATATTGGAAAAAACTTGTCGAATCTATACTTGTATCTATACTAATATATAAAGCTGAAGAGTTTGTTTGTTTGTTTGCTTGAACGCGCTAATCTCAGGAACTACTGGTCCGATTTGAAAAATTCTTACAGTGTTGGACAGCCCATTTATCGAGGAAGGCTATAGGCCATATATCATCACGCTAAGACCAAAAGGAGCGGAGCAGTAATGAAAATTGTGACGCAGACGAAGTTGCGCGGGTCAGCTAGTATATTAATATTTACCTACGAGTTTTTGAGACGTCACAAGACCGCGTCATTCCAATGAGTCAATGAATTTGAATTTTGACGGTCAATCATCTGTTGACAGGGTTGTGGAACATTTTTTACGTATTCCAATATGACGTCATGTCAATCTTACTACTGTTACAAATGTGAGAGTTTGGATGTATGGATGGATGTATGTTACTCAACCACGCCGGAATCGCTGAACAGATCTGGATGAAATTTGGCACAGAAATAGATTATAATCTGGAATAGCATAGGCGTATGGCAATGGCATATGTTCCCTTGGGATAATTTCCGACATTCACAGAAGCTAGTTAGTAAATCATTGCAATCGTATATTTTCGTTCGTCCTCTTATTTTCATCAAATGTTTTACGTCGGTATGCCTAGTGGTGGTGCTTTTCGAGACAGATATAATACCTTTTGTACAGCCTGGCATATTGCCAGAGTCCAGTTTTGCTAAATGGGATTGGTACATCCTCAGTCCATTATAGCAGGTTTTAGACATTTCGCGGAGCTAGCTACCTTGAGCCAGAAACTGAAATGTATATGACAATGTCCGAGCTTACAAATACATACATACTAGGATCATTTAGAATATTTTAGAGAGCCATAACCTTGGCAATTTAAAAGATCCTATAAATGATTTGATTGGATTAAATACTTTGATTTTTTGAATATTTTGTTTTGAGTAGGTAGTTAGATCATGATTTTGATGTTAGGTCATGGATCTTATTTTATTTGGTCTTCATAAACATACATATATTAACTGATCATAGAAAACATGCTCGTTCCATTGAAGAAAATTTATATAGGGCAACTTAATTATTTGAAAACACTGTGGTCAAACACGGAAATAATTCAACTAAGTAGATAATCCACAAACCCACACGGACATTGAACATCATACTTTTGCCTCATCGTAAATATTTAGTATCAAATGAATCATATTTTTTGCGTGTGGGTCAACACCTTTTCAAAGTGTGTACAATTTGTTTTAACCCTCAGCGGAAAGGTTTAACACTCCATCATTTATGTCATGACCTTTTGGGCACAGACCGTGTAACGTTTCCTTCCTATGTTTCATAATACTGTTTTGAACCACACTGAAGTGGAAAAAGGTACTCTACTCCTGGATTCGGACATCCAATTCGCTGTTTTTTTTCACATTTGGCTACATTTCTTTAAATATTTTTTTTGTTCCACCTATCATAGCAATTATCATAAAACCAACTTTAACCGGTTAAGTAGATCATTATTTATTGGTACAGAGGTCTTAAGTCACTAGGTTCAATATCAAAGGTCAATAACCGATCAATGAATTAATTTATTAGGAGTTATGTTTAAATTAATATTAAAGCATTACTATGCTTAACCTACTGGTTGGTTACATGCTTTACCAGCAAACATTGCTTAACCTACTGGTTAAGCAATGTTTTTGTGCACCTAAACAATAGTATCAACGGTCTACGGTCTCCCTAAAGTTATTGTTTATGTAGGTACTTTTGAGACAAAAAATATGGAAAAATACATAAGCATTTGGTCATGTGCGTCTTTTCTATTGTAATGTCTTGTTATTTTAGGGCACGACTACACGTGATAAGTCCCTTTCAAAGTGTCAATTACAAATGAGTGAATGAATGAAATGAATGTTTATTCATTAGAAGATCCATGTTTTTGTTAGAGTTTTAAACTAAGAACAACGTGTCAGTTAGCTTTTTTGTGATGTTTTTTTTGTGCTTAACTTTGACTCTCTGACTAATGCACTTGCCTTTCAATATTGCTTCAAAAGATATTGAAACTAACAAAAGATGTAAGTGTTATTTTTGTTCCTCCATAGGTAGGTATTTACGTCATGACTAGTATTATGAAACTCTTTGAACTATATCAAAACTAAATAGTTTTACAGTGCCACTAAAAATACATTTCGCCGAAATATATTTTGAACGGAACTCACATAAAGCTTCTTAATCCGGTGTTTCCTTTATAAACTATAGTAGATAAACAAAACTAAATCGTAGTATACATAAACATCATGTAGTTAGGTACCTATAGTGTTTACCGCAGCGAGGAAGGTCGGAAGCAGGCCGTAAGTTTGGCTACCAGAAAGTATCGATCTTGATTCTCGCTCGGGACCGAAGCACTGTCGCGAATTATAATACAAAAGCTTTTATTTTTCATGAACGAATGCGCTGCACTTTCTGTTTCCATGCATTTGAATTTCGAATTTCAAATTTTTATTTTTCTTCTTTTAAAGTTATTCGTTCGAATCATGAGTAGCGACGGGAAAACCTTTCGAAATCCGTTTCTTATTTCTAGAATCAAAACCGCATTCGGTCCTTTTATAAGAAGTTTTATACGTCATCCACTTCGTCATAAATATCTTAATGGAAGATAGTATCTAATATTATTTTGTGTTTAAGGATAAATCTATTCAAGCAATAATCCCATACCGAAAAACGTGACTACAAAACTTTAACTTGCTAACATCAAATTTTCCTCAAATTAATGCATTATTGATGCATCTTTGATCGATAAGTAAGTAACTACATAGATTTGAATACAGAATACAAAGTCACGAACACAACTTTGAACAACAAACTCTATGTCCAGTATGACAAAGTTTAAATCTTATTACAATTCATTTTCTTAGGACCTTTTAGATACAAATGGTCACTCAAAAAACAACATAAAATACACAACGCTAAAGTCGATACTTGCGTCGATAGCGATGGATAGAAATCATCTCATATTATGAATTCAAGTACATTGAGTCACTTAGATGGTTCGGTCCAGTTGCATCGTACGCCTATGTGTATGTATTGTTCTGTGATGAAACTTGTCAAGTGACCGGTTGGCGGCGAGTGTAATTCCCTTCGAGAAGAGAACCCGTTAACGGGCTCGAAAGTCGCGGCGATTTCGGGCGCCCGCAGACAGCCGACTGGACCCATAACATGGGCACAATTTTCGATTAAACTAATCTTAATATATATAAATCACGTGTCACGTTATTTGTCCGCGATGGACTCCTAAACTACTGAACCGATTTTGATGAAACTTTGTAACTATCTGTTAGTTTTTTGGAACGGGAAAAAACGGGATACGGGATAAAAACGGGATATGCGCGTACGAAGTCGCGGGAAAAAGCTAGTTGTAATATAAAATCTCTTTACTAGTGTCGGGTCAAACCTATGCAGTGGCATAAGATTCAACAATGTGTTACTTAGTCGTTGCGCTGACTGTAGACTTGCTAACTACGTAAACATGAGTAACTAAGATTGTCCAAAAATTGTGTGGGTCTTACCGACTATACGATAGGAGAAGGGTTAGCGCTAAATACCACCAGCCCGTTCCAGCCAGCCAGTCCAGCTAGTTATTCTCAAATATGGATTAAAAATAATGTCGATGTTATACAATCATTTAACTAATTCGTCAGATGGTTGAGCTCCCTAAGATTTCTGAGTTAAGCTACACGAAAACTGATAAATGACTTAGAAGGAGACTTAGACTCTTTCAGTTTTTCTTCTGCTAGTTAATAGCGGTCTCGTTTAACCTGGCCAAAAATATTAACGAGTAAAAGAGATCTTTTAACAAGATTTACAAAATCAATATCATGTTGGTATTTTACAAACTTACTTAAATAGTTTGGTAGGAATTCCATACAGTCGGCTGTCTGTAAGTGCCCTTAGTAGATTCAGCTGGGGTTCACGCGCCTGAATTAACTAGTCCATGTCAAATATTGATATATAAAAAATATCAATGATGTCAAATGAAGATTATCCAGTCAACTTCACACTTATCATTTATTGACCTTATTGTGACTGACGAGCGGTTCCCAGCCACAAAGTTTGGTATAGTCAAGCTGTACTAAAATTGGACGATAGTAAACATTTTCGAGTATTTACAGGACACATTATTTAACTTGCTTTCCCCGTGGCTTCGCTCTCTGTGGACATTCTCACAAGAACCGCGTATTGTTTCGAAATATTAAGTAGCCTATAACAGCTACGAATAGTGTAGCTTTCCATTAGTGAATACATTTTCGAAAAAATCAGTAAATACTTTTTAAGATTAAATCCTTCAAAAAATAATAGGCCTTCATTAAATAAGATTACAATAATGTAATTACAAGATTGTCTCGTTCGATGGGAAGTGATAAATAATATACACAGACAAAGGGCACCTTGAACTTTTTAAAACTATATATTTTTGCTTCAATTTGGCAAACACAGTCGCGCGAGTTTTTGGGTTGCCAATTTTGTGTGCAATGTTTTAGTCTCGCCATTGTATGTACAGTACTATAGAATAACATTCAATATTTTAGTAGAGTTTGCAGTATGTTATGGTATTAATAAAATGGGTAATGAAATTAAATATTAACAAGGCAAACATGCTTTGACCTAGAGTTGTTCTTGAGACATCCAAGCTTAATTTATAAAATAGCTTCTATAATACAATTTTCTTGTTACAAATGTTATCCCGTAAATCTTCAGCATACGCTACGTATAATCGTAAAGTTTTGAAGAAGAAATTGTACAAAATATTTACTTGAAAAATATTGTCTTGTTTAAAAAGTTCGCAAAGTTCGTGCCATATTTTGATACAAATAGAAGTAGTCTGAAGTAGCGAACAGGAACGTAAACACGTAAGTTATTTTATACACAGAAAACGTATATTACGTGTTGAATATACATTTTATCAGAGTTCAAAATTAATTCTAAATAAACGCACAAAACCGAATTTCCAAGACACGCGCTACCGCATAGACACCGAATTGAGTGTGGCGTATGAATTTCCATAAATTATTCACTGAAACTAATGGCTGTCGTCGACTCCTTTACCCGGATAGATCGTAAACCAAAAGCCAAGTCAGAACGTCACTGAAACCTATATTCTTAGGCGACTCGACTCAACTTCGACTCAGCCTATCTCAAGCAATGTGACAGATCAATAGCTTGTAATTTATTGACACTCTCTCGAGAGATTTTTGCTTCTCACAGGGAGCACTGAGCCGTATACAGTGGAAGGGATTTATTTACTAAAACTTCATGCAGCACAAAGGTACAAAGGCAGACCTAATACTTTAGACATTTTGCTCTACCAGTCAACCAAAAGACGATGGAAAAATAACATAGCAGGTGCATACACAAAAAAAGAAAATATTAAGTATATAAAAATGGGTACAAAGGTTTCCTTCGAAGGACTTAAAATATTATGGGTGTAATTATCCGTAGCACCGTAGCCCCGTCGCTTCGTAGCCCCGTAGCCCGTAGACCCGTAGCCAGGTACACCTGACCCGATTCTGCATAACCATTCCCCACTTCTTCAATCCTTGAATAATTAAAGTGTTTGTTCGCGCAGAGTAACGTCGAGATCTGTGCCTCACGAATAAATAATAATATGCCTACGTAGATATTTAAGTAAGGACGAAGAAGGCTGCCGTTTAAAAATTAAATGTAGGTTAGATATTGGGCATGCAAAAACAATGAGGTCTAATTGGGTCAAATGAAACACCTTCATAAGATAATATTCGGTATTTGAAATGAAAAACAGGTACATGTTCAGCCGCAGGGTTACATTTCAATGATTAGACAACATTTATTTGGTAACTCAGTGCCATGTACTTGAATTGAAATTAGTAAAATTATGTCGAAAAACAATTGTATTGTACTTTGTTTGGTGTGAGCTAGATAATTATTTCCTCCAGCCAAAGTTTTTTTGTTGCGGTTTGTGACAATTATTTAGGAATTTTTGATCCAACATGGTACTTTTGCATCATACATCTTAATTATTTGTTTATGTACACACACTCAAAAGAGAAAATGTTAAATACAGATAGAAGAGCACAAAGGTGCTGTTTATTTGTTTATTCAAAACAAGATTCTTCCAGCAGACCTGCGACAGAAGAGTTATAGATTCCTAATACGAAAAACAATTAAGAAAAAGAAAAATCACCTTCTTGTCCTCAAACTATCGTTAGATAAACATTGAACTGAACCATCCCGAACCCGGAAGTCAAACAATAATTAAACTTTTCTCATGAATACACTGATAACTTACGAAAACTGAAACTGAACTATCTGAAATGTTTACTTCATTTCTGAAAGTTCAAGGATAGTATTCAATGACCATTTGCAGTTTAATAAAAGATGTATGGGCTTTCCTCTGCATTAGAACAAATAAAATCTCAGCTAAACCAGAGAATAGCGATAAGCTTAACTCCATAACGTACTTATCAATAGCTATATATATTTCATCATCATCATATCAGCCGAAAGACGTCCACTGCTGGACATAGGCCTCCCACAAGCGTCGCCACAACGACCGGTCCTGCGTGTCTTGCATCCATCGGCTGCCCGCGTCCTTCACCAGGTCATCGGTCCACCTTGTGGGAGGCCTTCCAACGTTGCGTCTTCCGGTACGCGGTCGCCACTCCAGAACATATATATATATATACAGAACAGATATATATATTAATATAAATAAAATTCTTCCGTTACTGATCAGGAACTGACAGAAAACGCACAGCCGAAACAAATGGTCGTAGAAAGGTCGAGAACGGGAAAAACGGGATAGGCGCGTACAAAGTCGCGGGCAAAAGCTAGTTATAATTAATATACTTTGTCTGTTATAAATGGAAATTAAAAAAATCCTTTGTAGAAACATTTGCAAGCCCACGCTTCGACCTGGTAGCGAAGCATATACCAGTCAACATGATTTTTTCCAACATCTTCGACAAACATCGTCATTTCAAAAACACCCTTAGAACTACAAACCTAAAGCCTTCCTCGTTAATCACTCCTCCAATTGAATAAGACGAAGTATCGAACATCACACTTCTCCCCACCCTTTTAAAGCTAACCAAAGTCACGAAGATGCCTAAAGTGGAATGCAGACTATCGATTTCACTTCACCTTGCAAGTCGTAACCATGCAGTTTGCAAGACAATCAACTGACAATATACCCTCGGTTAACGTTCCACTGCAGGGTACAACTTGTGAGCACTGCGCTTAAACACGATAGTCTGCATGCCTGTCACATAAATTGGATAAAAACTTCTGGTTTGAGAATGGTCCTTGTCGATGACATCGCTTCATCACCCTTACCCACATAATATTTAAACGCTGTGTCTCTCGCCTGTCTGTTCTGTCTGTATTAGAGTACCAATACTCTTAAACATACATCATTATGATTTACTCAGAATGGTCCTCTGTTTTTGACTTACTGTATACTTCGCTGGCCAGGTTCATAAGCCTAAACCTACCTTATAGATTTGAAAAGGTCATCTAGCACACCCAATGAATGATTAATGAAACAGTAGACAACATTGAAATACCTTATTTATTGATTGCTCTAATTAATTAACACACCTGCAATACCTGCACCTGCGATTTAAAATATAAACTATAAATAAAGTCGAATAGGTACACTCAAGCGTACGGACATTTATTTATTTTGATAACTTTTTGGCATTTAAGCCGGTTTCAAACCAAGAGCTAAGCTATGTTAGCTTGCATAGCTGATGTAATGTTTCATACTGATAAACTGACCTCAAACTGTAAATTCATATTTATAAACTAACTTAGCATTGCTTTTGATCACCAAGTGGCTTAGAGCTTTTATGTCGCAGCATTAGGAGGGATTTTTATAGTTTCAATGTTAATACTAGCGTGAGGTAGACCGAACTTATAATTAGTTACGCCAAAACATCGGACAAACAGTTCAGAGGGCGGTCATTCCCACGACTGTCGCCTGCAGCATAAAACTGCGAAAGGCCAAGGCCGCGCGTGCGCAAGGTTCCTTCCTTCCTGCTCCGAACGCTATCGAAATACGCTTATGTAGATATGAGTCTGTGTTAAGAGGTTGTGCATATTATTTTGTATAACTTTTATTTGTTCCTATGTCCTGTAGTGAAAAGGTGAAAAGTGCCCTAGACATGGCAATATATTTTTTAAATTCTTTACTATTCCGTCTTGCTACCTACTGAAAAACAAAAAGACAATTTTGACGACAGTCGATCAGGTAGGTACACACATTAAATTAAATATGAATTTGACATAGTGAACAACGTCTGTGCCTCAATTCTACGCTCGTCCGTCCCTTTAAATACATGTATTGGAGACGAGGACCGACATTCGTCCTAGCTTTAGTTCTCTTGGGTAATATCAATCTTAGTACTAAATGTTTCAGTCTAACGATAATTTTGATTTAATATTTACTATCGGCTTCGCTCGCGTTAAGTTTTATTTTCGCAAAAAAGCGTCTGTGCCCAAAGCCTACGCTTAAAAGATTCATTACAGTAATGTTGCTCGACAGATAATGTCTGTCGCTGATCTTCCAATGAACCTTAAGGCGACGACATACGCCAGCGACCTTGAAGGAACAAAACGCGCACTCGTTTAACACCCGCGCGGCACAAAATTCAGTAGTTTTTATACTTACCTTATTATTCCAAGAGTTTCAAAAAAATAACCGTAGATCAAAATGTAGGAAATTAAATAGATATAGATAATAGCTTTGAAATAGTAAAAATTCCATTAAAATACGCGCGGCGGTTTTAGTCCGATTGTCGTTTTTATGTCTGTGTTAGGCATAACTTCACAAAATAATTACACTATGTTGAACGAATAAAATTATATTAAATTATTAAGAAAATAGTCTAATTTAACATATATTTTTTCCAAAAAAATACGACGAGCCGTTTAGACGTGATTCTCATTTTAAAATCAGCTTCTCTCAGGTATCTCCGCCTTAATGCATGACCACCAGAGGTGTGTCAGAACCAATAACATCGCTTGTGCTGAGCGAGGCTAGGAAAATGAAGCGATTCTATTGGCTCCCTAACAAACACATCATACCTCGCTACATATCCTCGCACATCTCTGGTGGAAACGCAGCCTAATACTTCTACAGTATAAGGGTACATACATCCGATTAGGATATACACTAAATTATTTGTGAGACTTGTATAAATTCAGGTTTGAACACGTAATAAGGCTATCGTTTTAGTTCATAAAAACAAAATATTTATCGTCAAATGTGTCAATTGAGATACCTAATTATAAACTTGTCATTAGTTAGAGGCGAAAGGTCCGATCGTTTAGTCGATGTATCGCAAATGTATGTTTATTTAACCCACGACTTACATGTAAATGATCAACAGATGAGTTATTTATGAGCGGTCGTTTCTAAACTCGGGAAGAGGAAGTTTTATACAATTACTAGCTAGACATGTAGCTCGGCTTGTGGATTTTTAGATTCTTATATGATGTAGGTTTTCGTAATGCATAATATGTCCTTCTCCAACCATTCATATTTAATGTTAACAAGTCAGAAGAGAAGTTGCTAGTTCAAAAACAAAAAACAAGAGTGGGACACTAGACACCCGCTATTTGGTGCTAGCCTACCATCTTAAAGACTGAGTAACAGACACTTCTTCCTCAAATTGGTAGTCTTGCTGTCAGGAAACTCAGCTAACACCAGCTGCAGACTTTTCCCCCACCCATAAACTATTTATCACCAAGCGAACATCTTCCTGCAGGGTCTAACCTTCCGTAGTCCTCTTGGAAATCCCTGAACCGCCTCAGAACGCAAAAAGGAAGGTGTAATTCGAACCTCGCAAAGTGACGTATCAACTGCAGGTTGTGGATGTGGAGCCGAGTCACAAACCATGTTCCATCTCCTATATTGCCCTCTGTGCCCCAAAACATGCAGCTGAAGTGAGCTATGTGCTGCCACCAACGATACTGTTGATGTGGCAATGTTTTGGGCCACCCTAAAATACTATCGTGCCAGCGACGCGAAGAATAAGAAATATTTAATGTTATAATATGCGATAGTATAATTTTGTCTGTCATTTCTCCACGTTTTAAGGACTGAACGGAGTTAGATGAAACTTGGCAGGCAGGTAGACCATGTTCTGGTATAAGACATAAGTACCTTCTTTTAATTCCGGTTTCCTTAGGATTATTTTCGATATTCACGCGGGCGAAGCCACAAAAACCTATCCAAGCTATAGTATGTTTGCAAAATGCAAAATTCATCAAAATCTGTTCCGTGGTTTTGGAATAAATACCTTCAAATATACAGGCCGAATCAGGTCGTTAATGAGTAATATCAATGGGTGTGTCATATATGTACCAGTTTAAAGTATCTCCCATCATTAATTTGTAATTCATCTATTCAAGTAACCGAACAAATTATTGCGGGAATAAATCGCTTATAATAAATAAGATTCGGAAGTACTTCCGATCTATATATTGCAAGTTGTAAAAACATCGCAAAACTCGTTTTGTTTTTATTTAAAGGTCATTCCTACTTGTTACTATTAGTGTATGTTCGTCTTAATAACAAGTTTCAAGACCAGGGTCATCAAAATGTATATAATTAAGATATTGAAGTACTTAGGCTATATTTATATTTGTATCATAAACAATATATATTAATTTTTTTTTAAATAAAGCTATTATACTTTACCTAAACCTGAGGTACATAGACAGAATACTTCTTTTCAATATTAAAAAAAATGTTCACGTGTGTCTAAATAAAACTACACGTGATTATGATAAATGGAAATATTTAATTAGGTTATATAATATTTGAATGGATATTCTTTTTTAGAAAACCTGTTATGACAATATTAAACTACTCCGTGTGGTTTTTTTCGACCGTGTGGCGATGATTCTGGCTAATAATTACCTACTTTTATTTATGATACAATATATTATAAATACAATATATTACTTACACTGTGATGACTGTGTGTATTTTAATAGGTATTGAAGCTCTAGGTCATCTGTTTCATATAATAAAGCATAAAAATAAGTGACACGTAAACGTAATGCTAACTGCATATAACAGGCAAATATTTAGGTGGAGTCGTATTCATAGATATTTGCATGCAGGCTAACGACCGCTTAAAGTCATAATGCAAATGAGACGATACTATACATATGACACCTGTATGTTGCACACTTGCGGAAGAGTTTCAAGAGCGAAGGATTCGTGCGGGACATACACACTGCAAATAATTTGTTGGGAGCAACGATTATTAGCTTTTTTCCGCGGGTTTGTTATCGAGGCCAATCCTTCAGGAACTATGGCATTTTAGGAAAAAATAGCTTGAAACACTCAACGATAGTACAGCTTTACATCAGTAAAAGAATTTCGTAATCGCATCATAGGGTAGATCTTAAAAGTTCACGTTCTCGGATGGAAATTATCCAACTGAAGACCCAGATTTCCCAAAAAACCCAGATTTCTTTGGTTGTCTACAACCTAACGAAGTCATAGAGGAATTTACGAAAAAATAATACAAGGCTTGTCATGTAAAATAAAATGTATTTTTTTAGCGTTTACCATGCTAAAACCCACCCACAGCGGGGTCAGGTCCCCCAAATGACAATCCTGCATCCGCCCCTGTTATCCAGCCGGTCTATGAGTCTACCCCATAAACATCTCACCGTTTACAGGTCCTTCTCTTGTGACTAGATTACTAGTCATAAAAGAAAAAGTCCATGCGAACCCTTACGAACATCTGGATTTAATTTTAAATAATGAAGATTAAAACAATATTTTGGCGTGACGGAACAGACAATAATTCTGTTCATGTCAGTTGGTTACTGAACACGTTTTTAAGTTCAACGTAACTTTGCTTACACCTTGAAACATTTTATGAAACGAGACGTCCTTTTAAAAACATGTATTCGAGACGAAGACCGACATTCGTCCTAGCTTTAGTTCTCTTGGGTAACGTCAATCTTAGAGCAGCTACTCGTTCAGTCAAATGGGATTTTAAATTTAAATTGGTGTAGTACAAGCTATTGGTCGCGGCTTTGCTCGCGTTTATAGAGATTTAAGCAAATAACCATCTCCAGGGTCTCTACTACCAACAACTATCTCTGTACCAAAATTCATTAAAATCTGGGGGTGACTCTCTAAGCCCGAAGTCCGTAGTTTCGGGCTTAGTTGCGGGCGTATTCTACTCCGTATCACCTACAGACTTACGATTAGTCCCGAACCCGAACTAAAAGTGAATGACAACACGATTTTATTGTAACTGTCAAATCGTGTTGTCATTAATGGTTAGGTGATACGTAGTAAAATACGCCCGCAACTAAGCCCGAAACTACGGACTTCGGGCTTAAAAAGTAGCCCCACTGTTTAGCGATTTAAATGTGAAGGCGTAACAAACAACCGAGCAAAGAAACTTAATTTTGCCAATGTAATTTTAGTTAGGATTAGGATTTATTTTGCTAAAGGTTCTCCCGAATTGAAGTCTGAAATTATTCCACAGGAATGTACCACCCCAGGGTAAAAAGTATTCTATGTCTTCATCTAGGTTACGGGTCTGCCCGCTTCACAAATAACACCTAAAGCCGTGAGGCGTTATTGACTAACAAAACATAAAAAACAAACATTTGTAGAGCAGCTCGTGCCTAAATAATAACAACCGGGTCGATCTTCAAGGTTAAGCAGCGCTTGCCAAGGTTGGTCTGTGGATGGGTGACCATCTTAACACGAGTTTCCTCCGTGCCTCAGTAAGCACGTTAAGCCGTTGGTCCCGGCTGTCATTTGTAGATCTTTGGAAGTCGTAACGGATTGTCAGAAGCCAGTAAATCTGACTCCCGTCCTGCCAAGAAGTACCGTGTTACCCAGTTAATGGGTTGTGGAGGTCTGGTAGGCAGCCGCTCCACGTAAAATACTGGTATTCAGCTGAATCCGGTGTGACTGGAAGCCGACCCCAATGTAGTTGGGAAAAGGCTAGGCAGATGATGATGATGATGAAAAACAACCATTTGTGATGGTAAAGCGAGATTTATCACCATCTAAAGTAAAAATTTACGTATGTAAATGATGCGGTGTATTCAGAGTAAAAATGTAGATACTTATGATGCGGTGTATTCAGAGTAAAAATGTAGGTACTTATGATGCGGTGCATTCAGAGTAAAAGTAACAATTTCAAAGAAAACAAGATTTACAATACTGCATCCGTTTTGTTTGTTTTCATTACTTAGTGAAGAGAAAACATTAGTTACAATACAACTTGGTTATACACTTAAGTAATTAGCTAACTTAAAACAGTTATGTCTTCATTTAGTTAACTAGTAACACTGCAGCTGCTAATTTTAAATATTACGCTCAGAGAAATAGTATTGTAAAACTGCACTGTACTGTAAAATACTGTAGTGATAATTTTGTTCTTAAATAATTCGCAAATGCAAATGTCCTGTAACGGTATTCGCTTGCATATTCATAGTTTCAAAAGAATGAAGATTTTTTCCAAAATGCTATATACTTGTAATACAATTATTCTAATTAAGAAAGCCTAGAAACTGGAACTCGCCGTTGAAATAGGGTATTTTACTAGACAGAAAAACAATTATTCTATTCAGTCCGTCCGATACATTTTCAAAAAATATTGTACACGTATTTTTTACCATATCAAATCGATAAAAAATTATAAAGATATAGCGCATCAAAGCTTCAGAGAGGGCTGATGACGTCACATCGCTGGTACAAATTGTACCATCGTAGTGACGTCACTTGTGTTTTCAACGCACTGTATCGTCTTCATGTTTTGATTACGTGAAAAAAAGAAAAAATTCGTGTCCAATATCTTTTGGAAATCTATCTGGCGGACTTATACGATTTTGTCAGTAAAATACCCTTTTCTGTCAACATCTTCCCCGTGTTAACGTGGGTGGAGTAAGCATGAAGTGAACTGTCATTCAATCTTGTTTATATGATTTGACAGCTTGCTGCTCGTAACTGACTCCATAATCGAGTAGTTTAGGCGTTTACCTTACCCGGTGGTCGTGGGTTCGATTCCCACGGAATGCATACTTTGTAAAGTTGTTTCCAGTTTGGTTAGGACATTGCAGGCTTGAATCACCTGATCGTCTGATAAAAAGATGATTCCGTGCTTCGGAAGGCACGTATAAGCCGGTGGTCCCGGCAGCCAAATGGCGGTCGTCAGATAAACCATGTCAGAGGCCGTTGAGGCGGTGTAGAAACTCTGACACTAGGGTGTGTGGGGTCGTTAGACCTTACTGCCCACACGAGAAGAAGAAGAAGAACAGCTCGTTTTATATTCACTTCTCTTAAGTTTACACAGTTAGATGTGTACAGAATCTTCTATTCTTTTACTCTCATTTTATTCATAATTTAATTTCTTCTATTCTCATGATACAAAGCTATGAAGTAGAAATTAATTAATATAAGCTACGCTTAAAATTTACCTGTTTATGACCAATATCACTTAACGTGCTTTGCTATTTAACAAGCTTACAACACCGTGTCACAGAAAATGAATTTTTACTGCTTATAGAATTGAAACTACGCTTTACTTACAACTCGAAACTAGCTATGATTTTGGTTTTTTTTAAGTAACCATGGAGATTCTTGCCAGTTCTTCTGCATAAACCGACTTATTAGAACTGTGCTCCTTGGAGCAAAAGTTTCGAATCTTTACGATTTTTTTGTAAATGCACACACCACACAAATGTGCTTTAAAATGTTACTAACATTGTTTCTAACGAAATTAACAACTCGTATTCAGTACCTATTAAGAAATCTTCAAAAAATGCCCAACATTGCGTAGGCGCCTCCCATTCATCAGTACCAGTCTCAACAGAATTAGACTCTTTGATGGCTTGTGAGCAGATGTGTTTACGACGATGTATGATATCACCATCACACAATGGTGACCTGCAATGGCCAGCTATGTACCGGTTTAAATCATATCGATGTATGGATAGGACACAATGCTGAATACCTGAATAGGCTCACAAGTAAATAGTCCAATGTTGTGGATGGTCACTAGACAATTTTTTTTTAAATTTATTGTTGAGATAGACTATATCTCAACAATAAATTAAAAAGTTATAGACAACTATTTAATTTATTTTTAAAACTGGACAGATTTTGCGTTGATGATAAAAACAGAAAAACAAATGATTTTAAAAACATTCGTATACAGCCTGACTTTTTCCTGACCACCACAGAATGCAGAAATTGAGACCTTATTAGTTTTTCCATTTCGTCTTGTCTCTGGAACTCTTAAGTCCTGAAATTACAGGATACAGAAATTGAGACCTTTTTAATTTTTACATTTTTTCTTATCTTTGGAAGTCTTAAGTCATGAAATAGGGTTCCAAAATGTTGAAGTAATCCATTGATTTCATCATCATTTTGGAACCCAATTTGAGTATGTTGTGGGATTGGACCATCATCCAATCCCACAAAATACTCAAACAAATCGGTGTTTAATTGACGTAGGCAGCCTGAGAGAAGGGAGTAGATGTTTAAAACATTGGAATACGAAGAAACCCATTTGAAGTGATTGTACACAGTAGGATCAGTTCCGCACGTCATTTGCGTGTTTCAAAAGGCAGACAACGTTTTCCACGCCTCATTTAATTATATGTACATACACTCCATGCTATTAATGACTTGTCAAAATTGTATACTCCTTTGTACGCAAGTTTTCTGAATTACTTTGGCCTAAGAATACTGGCGTGACCGAAATCTGTCGGTAACTCGTGGAATTTACTCGAAACACTAATATTATTAAAGTTTATTTAAGCTAGCAATTTTGTTATTTTGGTAATAACTGTAATAAGGTACTACGTCGTTTATTATCATAGGATGTTTCAACTAGGCATGGGCAAAAAATATCGATATATTGAAATATCGGTATTTTTCCATACAATTATCGATATATACCGTCGATATTTTTAATAGCGATATATCGTTATTCTATATTTATTTTAGAGTATCGAATTCGTATCAATTTCGATATAATTTTAACGCAACTTTAGTTTCGAGTTTAATGTCCATATCTGATGACTACTGGTTTGGTATATAATTTTTTAGGCTCGAACATTAATAAAAAATACTATTTTCTTCTATTCTTTTTTACGAAGTTTGTATGCTTTGGGAATATGTATGAATAATCATGCGAAAACTGACGATATATCGATATTTTTCACTCGATAATTATCGATACTGTTCAAAAATGTCGATATATTTTTTTCACTTGCCCATCCCTAGTTTCAACAAAGTTATTTGAAAACGATGATCTAAAAATGTCTACTTTTTGCTACCTTTATTTACTCTCTTCCCCTTCTTCCTATGTCTTCTTTTTTCACCTTCCGGTTTATGGCGTGATTTCTTTTGTATAGACGTATTCACAGGTTTTAATTTACTTTTTATTATTTTTAACCCTTGCCTATTTGCGGATATCTAACTATCTGATGCTCTATCAATAGACATTATACATAATTCTTGTTCGTGTTGCCCGACTGGTTGCAGAACCGTTGCAATCCCATAGGAATCCATGGTCCAAAATATGATAGAAATTAGGAACGAACCCTCCCATTTTCATAATTTAACCTAATATAAAATACCCTTGAGAAGTTTCACGGTAGCAATAACATGACTGATGTTCATTTAAAAACTATGTTCTGCCAGCGGGTTCGCTTGCGTGATAATTAATCATTATAATTTGTTCTATCGATCGTTTAGTCAACAGTCATTTATTTCCACCGTACAACAACGAAAGGCTATCAATTATATCTTACAATCTTGTACCGTCAACATAAACGGTAACTAATTTGTTAAACGTCGTTGTTTCAATTGTAATTGAAACAACGGACGGTTGAATTAATTACTAATTTTTCCCGCATTTTTGCTTCCGTGGCGTAGCTCACAGGATCTGTGTATTTTCCGAAATACAAAATAGCCAGCACTGTGATATTTGTAGCTCTTCTATAATTGAAAGATAATTTTACCATACACGTAACTTCTTTTTATAATAAAGGTATATTTTAGATAAATAGACCATGGCGAAGGGATAATGCTGACCGTACACAACGAAGAGGTCAATTATTCATCACTGTAACCATTAATTAGCGACTTTTCCTTACTACACGGGGAAAAAACGAAACCACCGTGACTAATCATCATATCAGCCGAAAGACGTCCAATGCTGGACATAGACCTCCCCAAGTGTCGGCACAACAACCGGTCCACAGCACCGCATCCATCGGCTACCCGCGAACCTTATTTACGAGACTTATACAGTATACTTAGACATAAACTTCCTGGTCACTAGGTATCAGCAATTCAGCTGACAAACATCCACTTTCGGACATAGGTCTTCCAAAGCGTCGCAACATTGATCCTGTACTTCTCTAGACAGTTAAAGCAACTTACTTGAATCAGGGTAAGGTCCCCAGCGTCACATTAGCTTTTAAAAAGTATCTCGACTAATTTTCCTCAATTAGTAAGAAAAAAAAAGCGAAGTAACAAAGTATATTTTCTAAACCTTTGAATATGGTTGCTTTGACGACGAAATCACTTGACTGTAAGGATTCATAAAAAGACTAGGCTCTTTTTATACCACTACAAAAAACAATAGCCTCTTGATTTAATTTATTTAAAAATGTGGACACCTTATTGTATAACCTGTGAGATGATTTTTGTGAAATACTAAGAGCCAAGTTTAAAAAGTATAATCCGTGCCACATTTTTTGCATGTCTACGAATACTTTTGACATGTCCACTTACAACAATGTATAAAACGACGTCACCCAGTGACGTAGTATTTATTATACATTGTATTCTGATTATTATCAGCTATTTATATCTTAAAACTATTTTTTTTTTTGAAACTGTGTTTAGCAAGCATTTTATTTTCACAAAAAGTTAGCATTTTAAATTTAAAAATCGAATGGCACAAAAAGTCCCCATTCAAATTTTAAAAATAAAGTCACGCAAAAAAGTGAGCATCGATACCTTTTTCTCTGCACTGCACTTATTTTTTCGGGACATTAATATCGAAGTCGATAGTGTACATTTATCAATACTCAATCGTTTCTAAATCGATACGAGTATTTATAGTCCGAACCGTGTTTAATTTTACACGTTCTTCATTGACAAGGTCACTCACTACTTATCTCATTCTCTATGATTAGTTTGCTGTACTTTAGTCATTTTCTTCCACAGTAGCCATTAGGTTAAGAGTCAACGAACTCTCGCTGTGCATGCATTTGCGGATTTTCATTCAAATGTTAATTCCTTTTGCTAATGTTTAGGTACAAAGTAATTTAGCAATAACAGTAAATAAATAAATACATGAATCAGCTGATTTGATTTATTCGTTTTTAAGAAGGGAATATGTAGCTACTATATAATAGGCATTATAGGTAACTAGTATATTAGTAGTATATATTCATTAAATCGGAATTCAAGAAAATTTTGTCTCTGTCATCTCTGACTTAGACTAGAGTCAAGAGCAAACCCACCACAAATAAAAAAAAGTTTCCCTGTGAGAGTTTCATGAATTTCTGTTACTACCTACATGACAATCTGTAAAGACCCACAACTTTCAGTCAGACGACAGAAAACTCTGCGTTTTCCTTCATCATCATCATCATATAATCCGAAAGATGACCACTGCTGAACATAGGCCTCCCCCAAATGTCGCCACAATTGGTCCTGTGCGTCTCACATCACACCACCGTTTTCCTTGTTTGTGAGAAATTGACGCATTTTTCTACTCACAGAATGAAATGGTGTTTGACAAGTGTATTTGAAAAAAAAAACTCGTTTACAAAAAACACAACCGACTTCCAAATAAAAAAAAAACACTACAAAGTAGGTGTAAAATAACTTTAATTTCGGAAATCGGTGTTTTTGGTTGTTTCTATGTATTTTAACACCGATTTCCGAAATTAAAGTTACCCCACACCTGACAACAGCACTGGAAAGTCACAGGAAAGCAAAATACGCACCTTCGTTTACTTGGATGACAAACCAAATACGTCATCTAAGTAAACGAATTCCAGCTATTTTGGTTTAAAAGGCAAACTGCTTAACCGATTTTGATGAAATTTAAATGGGACCAATCGGAAAGTATGCCCCTTCTCATGAACTAAAATTGAATGAAGAAAATGAATTGAGTATACCTCCGCCTGTTTTTGAAGTCGGTTAAAAATGCGCTCTTTTTTTTCAAACAATATTATCCATTGAAAACAAAACAAAGAATTAATTTGAAAAATACGTAGCGTATTTCATTAGTTTATAATTTTTTTTTTTCTCGGCAGAGTCTGTGCATTGTCGGTATAAATCACTCACAGATATGTCAGAGATTGATTGAAATAGATTTACTTTATTAATACTTAGCGTCACTTTTTCTTTCTGAATAATCCGTAGCTCCATTCTAATGTTATAAATAGGAAAGTGACTCTGTCTGTCTGTTCGTTACACGTACGACAGCCATTTGGTCGCTTGGCACACGTATATACCACTAGCTTTTACCCGCGACTTCGTACGCGCATATCCCGTTTTTCCTGTTCCTGTAGGAATTTCGGGAAATACTCTCTTAGTGCTCCCCTACACACAGCCTTCTTGGATCAGTAGTTTCGGCTGTGCGTTTTTTATCACTCACTCAGTTACGGAAGAATTTTATATATATATTAGGACTAATGATTACCTGGATTAGATGGATTGGAATGGATTGTAATCCTGGATTGGATTACATGCAATACAAGAGTATGTTCCCTTGCGATATGTTCCTATTTTCACGCTAGCAACGCCACTGGCAGAATCTAACTAGAAGTGAATAAAGCGTTGTTTCAGAAACTGGCATAGATAATAATATATGGCATAATGTCTATTGGGAACTGCTCGAATCACTGACTCATAATTATTTATTATCTACAAGACAAACATAATACGTCCTCTCACAACAAAAACGTGGGAGTTTCCCAACTACGAAATAAAACAAAATGAACTTTATTACTGCTTACTCCATTATTAATAATTATTATGACTTGAGACATCGCAAAATCACCCAGTCGCGTGAAACTAGCTAATACGAAACGGTACACTACCTTGAGACTTTAACAGAAGTCTTGCAAGTTTCTGAAATAGCTTAAAATGTGAGTGTTTCTATCTAGCCAGAGCTTTTCTAGTTAAATAAACTATGCACTAGAATTTCCGGTTATAATTTTCCTCTTGCACAATGTTATGAATGAATTGACATAATTGCGTCAATGATAAATCTGACCGGATCAAATTGTTCACGAGAGACACGATCTTAAAGCGTCAGACAAAAAAAAAACCGGCGAAGTGCGAGTTGGACTCTCACACGAAGGATTCCGTACCATAAACCGCAAAAACACGTTTCTTTAATCTAATTTAGTTTTTTTATTATTTGATGTTATATCGGCTATAGAAATACACACTCTGTGAAAATTTCAACCGTTGCCTTTTACGGTTCTTGAGATACAGCCCGCTGATAGACAGACGAACGGACGGATGAATGCACAGCGGAGGCTTAGTAATAGGGTTCCGTTGGTTTCCCTCTGGGTACGTAATCCTAAAAACGGAAGAGACAAACATAAGAGAAGGTTAAGATTTAAAATTAGAACTCACTCAATCGCAGTGCTCTCACCTTTTTCCTCCTATTGAAAAATCGCGACTGACTGCTGACCACAATCTCACCTGATGGTAAGGCGGTTTATGACTCCTCCCGCTCTGGACGGAGCAGAAGGGAGTGTCCGATTCTACTGCAGACTTAAACCCATCCTTGTTCATCCTAATGCCCTTTGCGTTCCAGGGCCGCGGTGACTCTTTCGAACAAACTCCGCAACAAGGCGTAAGCTATGCGAGTGATCGACGATGGCGCCTAGAAGTCAAATCTACTCTAATATCGATTCAGTTCGAAACAAATGCTAAACAATTGAACTGAAGACAATGGCACAGAACCAAAGTTACATAAACAATTTAGGTTATAGTTAAGAAAACAGCCCGGTTCCCACTAACATTCAAATTGTCTGAGAGTCCAATGACAGTTATTATGAGTGATGTTTTTATAGCATACCGTAGGTACGTGATTGTTCATCTTATAAACAATGGATTCAGAAGTTATGTTCACGCTTGTTACCCTTTAGGATGAGCAGTGTTTGGGTCCATATTTATACTGTGGTTTAGACAGGGTATTTTCTCGAAGGATACCGCTGTCTAGATGTAAGTCAACAACGCTATTTGGTATGCAGGCACCTAACTTGTAACTACTTTTAAACAATGTTGTGAGTGTGCTGAGTAGACAATTATTGTACAACACACTCGTAACTATATCACAAGCTTAAAAAGTTAAAATGCACACATTAGAAATAAATATTGGCAGTGCAGTAGAAAAATTAATATTTTTGCCTGTTTACCAAATAGCTTTGTTGATTGTACGTAGGTTCGGCTGCAAGGTATACGTGCAGTCCCTAGATTGACTAAGTTATTGAGCCTAGGAGGTTGAATAAATAATGCCTATAAGCATACAATGATGATAAACGTCGAGTTAAAAACCTGAAGTCATTGAAAAACTTGAAATTCTCAAAAAAAAATAAAGCAACAATAATTTATCTAAAAGTGTACCTACTGCCTCAGGTTAGCAAGTTTTTTTAGTATAAGTAAGTCCTGCAGTTTTAGTACTTTGATGCAACCAGCTTAAACAGATTGAAGTTACTACGGGACTGGTATAATAAATTTTCCTTAATCCACTGAGGATATGACTCAAGAGGTATGCGACCCACAAATGCTAAAATAGTTTATAAAGTACGTAAGCAAGTTAATAGTGATTTAAAATTTTCCGAAGTTCACAAAAATGACGTTGTATTCTGTTTCTAATAAGAAAAAAAAATAGAGAAGTACAAATAAATGAAAAACGACAATCAAATCATGAGGAATTGAGACCTATCGAAACATTTGAACACAGTTCTGATCTGATCTCTTCACTCTTTTTACATTAAACCAGCCCTATTTTATTTACCTTGGTACTCACAGCGAATTAGGTTTCTATAATATATTTTCCGAATTTCTGTAATATATTTTCCTCAATTAAATGAAATACTCTTTACCATGTACACCATATAAGACATAAAAAACATTACATAGGGTGACACAATGGGCGGCCTTATCGCTAAAAGCAATTTTTTCAAGACAACCTTTGGATGGATTTTAAAGAAAAAAAGAAAAACAGTACTGTAGGCCTCAATGACTAATTTGCGAATCGTATAAACCCTTCAAATAGCTATTAAAACAGTTTAAATTATATTATTTAAAACAGCCGACGATTCAAACAAGTCCACAGAAAGGGTCGCTTCTCCGTTGCTTATATTTGCATACTTAATAAAGGTTGGTCAGACGCACTTTTTAATTTAGATTAACTAGAGAGTTAAAACACTTTTAGAGTGCCTATCACGAAAGTGGATTTATTTAGATACTAGTGGACGTCACGCGGTTTCACCCACGTAGTTCCCGTTCCCGTGGGAGTACGGGGATAATATATAGACTATGTTACTCCCTGATAATGTAGCTAGCCAATGCTAAAAGATTTTTCAAATCGGTCCAGTAGTTTCGGAGCCTATTCAATTCAAACAAACAAACCGTTCTTCTTTATAATATTAGTATAGACTAGCTTCTACCTGCAGCTTGACCCCTGCGGCCCTGTGAATGCCGAATATTACCTGTTCCAATGGAATATACCCCCGCACTTTGTCGTTATCCAGGACATGGTCTGCCAATATGCTAACTTTCATTTTAATCCGTAAAAGAGTGTGTAAGAGACAATTTTTGTGTTTCCGAACGCTTACAACCCTCATCTCTTTAAAGTTAGAGTGAACAGGCTCCTTCTGGGTAAGCTCGCTCCATCGTAGACTGTACTCTGTCTTCTCTGGCCTAGACTAGAGTTAAGAGCAAACCCTTCTCAAAAATAAAAAATATCTTTCACGCAGATTCTTTGGTGTTCCCCACTCTTACGATAGCTGACAAATGTTTGCACTGACTGGACAGGTCCACTCAAATCTGTATGGTATTTTCCTCAAAACACCATTTCTGGCTCTAAACTCCATGGTTCTTAAATGACGTATTGTGATATGTCGGGTTCATTTCATGTTTGTCAGCTTGAGTCAACCACATATTTTGAAAATATACTAGATTTTCTTTATGCTTTGAGTACTTTGGTTTTGTTCGTCGAATTGTTGAGCTTCTTAAAGTTCTAAGTTGAGCTACCCGATAACTGACAAATGCTTGCAATATCTAACATCTGGACAGGTCCACTCAAACCTGTGTGGTGCTTTCCTCAAAAGGCCATCTCAAACAACGTTAACCTACATGGTTTTCATATATTTTCGACTATTCTTATGGAATTCAAAGAAAAAATTACTACTGAGTTTGTTTCGGTGTTTCTTCTCAGGTTAGTCAGCTAGGAATTACCGGCCTCATCTAGATTAATATAACCAAAAAAAAAACATTGACGTCTAAAAGAGTTACTTGTACCTAACCTACTTGTAAAATAAATATCATTTTTCATTTACTTAAAGCCGTCGTGCTCAAATTGGTGGAACGTAAATAGTTATGTATTACATAATCAAATGATTATTTAAGTGCTTTAGTCATGAGTGGGTACCATTTTTTATTGGTGGAACCTTCAAAAGACGCCTGAACTTTTGGAGAAAACACTTCACTAAATCCACGCCATAGAAAGAGCCCCGTGATCTCTTAAAAAAACCATACCGGACGGTGAGTAGGGACCCACTTATGTAATTCTTGCGAAACTATTTATTTATTGTTGTGCATGTGGTTGTGCACCTACCACAAGTCCGCCTATATGTATACCACCACTGTACATAAAGTCGAAGTAAATAAATAGATATATTATATACAATAAATTGATACATTCTAAAATAACATCGTAATAACCATATTAAAACGACGTAACAGCAAGACACATTCCATTACAGAAAATATTTTTCGCAAAATTTTATCATTAGGTACTTACTTCTAAAGAACCCAAGAAACAATTGCCCCAAGTATTCTAATTAACTTCATCTGATTAACATGAATTATACCCTCAAAGTTCAAAAGCTAAAAAATAATTTTAACTTTATTTATCTGCGGACTGCGAATGACTTTTGACATTTGAAACTAACATTAGTCTTTATGAGATGATCTAGAAACAGTCGAGTTTCGAAAGTCAGCGCACTTTCGAGAAATAGCAACTCAACTCGGTTTTAAGAATCAAGAATCAGAAGTGTTTATAGGTAACGAAATATCACTAGATACGTTCCACCTTCCATAATCACTTTAAGCCGGACTAATGTTTAATGAATCCCTTACAAGTTATTAATGTCACTCGATCGTCACTCACCCGCGGAACAAAGATGCCATAAATTATTTTCCAAGTTACTCACACAGCGGATAAAATGAGCCGTAAAGCTATCGGCCCATACAACTGTTGTAAACATTAGACCCATTAGCTGAGAAATACCACTGATCTGCTTCTGGTTTCGTCAGTCATTGGCATTAATTGGTCTCTGTATTGAAAAAAATATCAGTGCATGGTGGGTTGCGGGCTCGGGCGGGCGTGCTGTTCGTCGGCTCGTCAGTTCGTCGGTTCGTTTACAATACATGGTATTATAAGCTCAGAGTGTAAATTCGGGGGGCGCCGGCCTATCTCATCGACAGCGAGCCCTGCCACCGCCGCCGCCGCCGCGCCGGTCAGCTGTAGTGCTATGTGCGCGTGCGCTCAGTCGCGCTCGCCTCGCCGCTCGCCGCCGCCGCCCGCGCAGCCCGCGCACTGCTCATCAAAATGACATTCTCAATACATTGACGTTAAATTAAAAACATTGAACATGTGTTGTGCCAGGTTCACCAACTACCTGTTCCGAAGTGTAGTGAAGTACACATGTGGACTAGCCAGCCGCGAAAGTAAGTAAAACTACGCCAAACGTCCGACACTCGCGAGACGCTCAATCTGCAGTGTTCCCGACGTTAAAATTAAACCCGATAACGTTCTATACAATATAATTACATGTGACTACAAAATTCATTGTAACTTATCAACGGCGATGGCACATTAACTTTACTACATTGTGTTGTGTTTATGTTAGTTTAATGCTTGTTTTTATTGACGTCTCTCGTCAAATTATGAAACTATAAAGATTTTTCGAGGTGCAAATCGTTTTTGCTTGCGTCCTAGTGCGGTGCAGACAGGCAAGTTTAATGCACAATCTCCACACGTCCTCAAGGCAACTTTCTTGAATGTTTCTGAGAATTAACTTGAGTGTGTAAGCACAGACTAATGTGCACGAACACATTGTGTAAGCTGAAGCCTTCTCAAAACAAACCGCTGGTATTTGGAGCTGAAACATGCAGCGGTGACATTCGGATGCCAAGAGTAGGTGCACCGTGAAAATTAAGCGAATAGGAATTAATAAAAATGCTGCCTGAAGTCACATGAATTGATTGACGCATCGAAATACTGTACACTGCGGTCTGTTAAAATAAAACTGAGTAAATAACTTAATGTATACATTGACTTTCAATTTCCATGCTTGATACCAAAAACGAACACAGAACAACAATATAACCCACAGTTATAATGACGTCATAAGTATTATTATTTAACTACATACAGTACATTGTTTTATAATATAAATAAGTAAAGCAAAAATCTTACTCCAATATCGCTCGCGATAATAGTTCAGGAGTCAAGGTCCAATATGTCATTTCTTATTGCATGCCACATTATAATGAAAGTTACTATACAATAGCGATTTAGTACACCGAACGGTTCCGTAGCAAAACAACAAATAATTGTACAATATTTTACGGTGATGTTTAAGAATCCAATTTATTTCTTTGTTACCTCGTTAAAATCGTAAACTGATTAACCATGTAATTGGAAGATGCAATTAAGAATCTAAATACTTTTAACAGAAAGAAACTAAGTAGTACTTGAGACATGACAGAAAAACTTCTCCTTAAAGATTAGATCCCTGCGCGGATCATATGTTCTCTCCTGACCAGCGAGATCAAATACTTGATCTTTGCATCAATATCATGTCGACATTTACCTACTTCACGAGATATATACTTATCGATAGTTACCTGTTTGTGTTTATAGTGCAACTTGCTAATTACCGTCGTATTGCCAGTAATTATTTCCATAAGCGAAACACTTCGGAAAATGTCGTAACTTCGTACTGAGCTAGAATAGTCACCTATAAGTTTTATATATAAACTAGCGGACGTCACGCGGTTTCAACCGCGTAGTTCCCGTTCCAGTGGGAGTACAGGAACAAAATATAGCTTATGTTACTCCCTGATACTAAAAATTCTTTCAGCAACGGATAGCTACATAGCTATCCATTGCTGAAAGAATTTTTCAATTCGGTCTAGTAATTCTTAAGTTTATTCGTTACATACAAAAATGCAAATGTTTCCTCTTTATAATATTAGTATGGATTAATTCAGCGGATATGTATACCTACCGGAACAAATAATAAGGAAAATAATGTTTATATTGGGTATACATACATGTGTTATTTTGGCATGATTAATAATAGTAAACAAGGAAAAGTTGAAAATGGGTTGTAAAGCAAAGCATGATTGAGGTATTTAACAAATGCCTAAGAAGTGTCTGGTAAACGAAAAAAAAGTTTCTAAGTTGTAAAACAAATTAACCCAATAACTGCTGATTCAAAGGTGTTCAAATACAAGAATAAATTATTGATTTATAAAACTAAAATAAAATTTAATAAATAAATCTAGCGTGTCAATTTTTATTTCCAATTGAACGAATAAAGCGAGCTAACCTTGACCAGGCGGCCAAACATTATCCTTTAGTCTCAATTGGCCCGTAATTGCTGGGGACGTCTTCTGTTCTATTCTCAGATACAATTTGCACTTACCGTTCTGTCAAATTGCACCTTAACCGTTGCTCCGCGTTAAAACTTATTATAGAACAACGGGACAAATTGAATGAAAAAACTTGTCGCGATACACTGACATAACATATAAACGACCCACCATTCATAGCGTCAAAATGTTTTTTCGGATGCGATAACGACAGACAACGTTTTACATAGTCAACATTTTTATCTTTTATTTCAGCCAAAATATAAAGCCAAAACAAAATTAGTCAATTATACATAGTCATTGGGATTAAGTAAAGCTTTGTGGATGAATAGTGTAAATACAACTAATAATACAAAGTGTCTCCGTGCTGATTGTGCTGTCTCCGATGTGTGTTATATGTGATGTGCTTGAGAACTGCATGGAGCGCCACGTGGATTATATTTATAACTAACCGCTAACCACAAATCGTCACGTTTACGGGAAACTAAAAACTTTAAAGATGCCTAAAGGTAAGTGTCGCTTTAAGGCTCCCATAGACAGGCGCATCGATGTCGCAATGTCGCGTCGCGCCTGTCTTCGGAAGCCTTAACACAGCAACGTTCACGAATATCGCAGATTCATTAATCATGATATGACTCACTTCCATCGGTGTATTTTCCTTAAGATTCTCGTTATACCAGAAGTTGAGACTTGTATTAATTACCATTTCGAAATTATGTTAATTTATAAAGGAAATGCTGTGTTTACACGTTTGTAATATTAATTAGCTGACAGGTTTTAAGGTAACGTCGTGGGCTCCGCGACTATTCCTACATATTCGTGGAATGTTTATAATTCCCTGGTTGCGGCTCACGTGTCCACATCTCGTGTGACATCATCGCCACTAAACTGAAACGTCAACTGCTGATTTCAAGGCTGGCAATAATAATCAACAAATGCAACTAATCTAATAAAGTCAATAATAAAAGAGCTAATCAATCACATGTCTGTGCTGCCTCGCTTCATGCAATAAGCAATCAATTCACAAGTTCTATAATTGTTTGAGCGCTTCTACGGAAACTGCTGGTGCATCAATCCGCACCGGCCCACCTGCTTCTTAAAACATTCGTTTCGAATAAAACTTTGCTTTTAATTAAAGTTTTTGAGCTCTCAGACAAATAGCGCAGTAACAAGTAATAACTCCAGCAGGCATAAATCTGACTACTGCTTATTGTTTCAGCCACAATGAATCACAATTGTTTATAGTCTTCATAACAATATCTGCTTCGTTCTTTCATCTCTCAGTTTGATACTTTAAGGTCACAGATACCAAGATTATTATGTTTTTATTCCACCTATGCACATCATAAGATGAAGTAGGTAGTCGTTTGTATTAAGATATGCATTTATTTAATACCCATTGCAATATATGCGCAGTTCAAGTCGATTGACACACTACAGAGAATATAAGATTCAAACGGAAAACTACATTTTCTAGTAGTTTTATTTTACCATCGGGAAAAGCTGAGAAAAATAGTGAGGGAAAATAATACAGCGGTGAGCTTATGAAAATAAAAATCTTGAGATATAAGATGAACATATAAAACAAGGTAGAAGAATAACCAAGTTTACCTCATAACAGATAATTTGAAGCGGAACAGGATGGTTTCATGGACCAAGCAGCTAGGCTTGTTAAAGACGACACAATATTTGATAAGTGAAACGATTTTGCTATTAGGGCAGCGTCTCACGCACCGCTTGATTGGCCGTCTCCCGTTTCATGTTGACGCCACTTGTATCAATGAAGTGCCATTGGCTCATTGTTTAATCGTCTGTTTTATCAGCTGTAATGAACGTAGCCGAGATGTCCGTGCATGCGACTCGTTAAGGCACCCAATCATGATACATCGACATTCAGCGTGCCAACGCGATACGTATTGTTTGTAGCTCGGCAAACGTGCGATTTTTTACGCCAATTTCCACGAATTTGTTTGTTTTGATGTCTGAACTAACGCAACTGTTTGGCTAATTAAATTCCTGTGGATTAGATTCGGTTTTAGATTTTCTGATTTCGTAATCGTTTCTCCTTTTGAGATTGCTTTTCTTTTAGCAACCCTGCCACCTGTCTACGCAATATCATGTGTAATTCAGCCGAAAACATACTTGATATGACCACAGATGGCTTGTTTTTGTGCACGACCTTTGAAAAAGTCCAATGTTATTTTTATAAAGAACTCTGTGTGGTTCAATTGAGTTACGATTGGAACCCCAGGCTCATTGTTAAATGTGATAAGGTCCCACACACAAGTCGTGATTACCGAAGCCAAGATCGTTTAATAATACATGTTCCTCCCATTCATGTATCTACAAATATTTTATGTGAAACAGTACAGTAGAAGCGAATGCATTAAAAGAACAATAACATTGGCTTGATTGGCGCGCCTCGGGCGTCGTTTCTGTGGGCCACGCTCGCTCACATCTCTATTGATTTTGGAACAATTGTGCACAAACGTCACTGACCCTGGCGTATTGTTGGAACATGTGAATAGTGAACTATTACACCATTTCGGGGTTGCCGTTACGTCTAGCAGTTTCGGTCATAAATGTTCAATTGAATAGAATTAGTTATTATGTGTTTGGCTCATATTGCTTTTTGAATGCACAAGCACGTGTAGAGTTTCTCCTATGCTTACTCAAATGTTTAGAGTTGAGGAAAAATATTGCGAAAATATTTTTTTATATGATTAGTTTATCGTAACAAATGCAGTCACTATATGAGTCAACACCGCCTCCATGAGAAAGGTGTAATTACTTTCAACACACTACTGCTGCAAAATGCAGAGTGCTTTTTTTTGGTGACATGACGTCAGTGCAAATCTATCCTCTATCCCTATACACATCCATCAACACGGGATGCACATGAGCATGCACATGTAAACGCTCCAACAACATCTGTTTCTGCGCCGGAAAGCCGGAACCGATTCGCATCGAAGTTCTTCATCGTTTATTATTGTCACGTTACTGGTACACACAGGAAACTGCAAATGGGATTTATATGTGCTTGTATTTAGTGGTAGAATACGTCAGGGTCTTTCGGGGAAGAAGGAAATCTTGTAAGATATTGAGCTGGCTGGAAAACCAAGTTAAGATATGTTTGAGGATGCTCAAATTGCAAATTGAAATAAGAAGATTTAAGCCACACACACGTTTCCTTCACAATCTCGTTCCATTCGGGGTCACAAAAAAAAACTGTCACCAATATGTGTAACGTTACATTTTGTCCACAGGCGACGCCGATATGTCGCTGAAGCAGGGCAGCGGCACAGGCAAAGTCCACTTCGGTGGTTTGGACGATGTGTCCTTGTACGGCACGCCAGTGGAACCAGCGCCGCCGGCCACGGACGCCAAGCAAGGCTTCCTGCGAAACCAACTGCAGGCACTCTTCCAGCCCACCGACAACAAACTAGCCATGAAACTGTTCGGCTCGAAGAAGGCGCTGATGAAGGAGCGCATCCGGCAGAAGGCGGCCGGCCACTGGGTCATACATCCGTGCAGTAGTTTCAGGTCAGTGGCTTTTGTTACACGAATGTTGTTGTACAGCAGTGCGGTTTTTAAAGATCTCTACGCGTAGACTTAGATGAAATGAGCTGAAGAAGTGAGCTGTTAAACCAAACAAATAAGATGGAATGACAGCTCACTTCATATTCACCCCCATCTATGTTTACAAGGTGAGTTGTTGACAGAATAAACCAGCTGTATGTTTACGGAATTTAAAGTGTACGTTGTGTTCTAAATCGTGAATTAGATAATGTTATAGATGTGTTCATTTCGACGATTCATCATGATAAATCGTGTATCGTTATTGATATTATATATCAATCTGCATCGTCATTAAAAAAGGTTTTGGTATCCTACCGTTCAGATATAGACGAAATGTGTAATGTAGGTCAATTTTATTCCGTTTTAACAATAACAAATTAATTATGATAATCACCGAGTTTAATTGTAATGTATTAATAGTTAATCAACGTGTAACAATACGCATAAAGAGTTTCCGATACACTGTATTTTAAAGCCATATTATAACAAGCCACTTTTGTCAATTAATTACCCTGGTAATAAAAAACCATCAATGAGATGCTTCAGTATTGTAGATAATATCGCTTCACAAGGAAAGCTCTTCATAAAATGTATATTAACGAACGACTAACTAATAACGCACGGTTTATTGTTTACAGTAGTTTAGCATTGGTGAGTTTAACTATAGTTTAACGGTTTTAACTCCCGCCATCTTTGATGAGAGATCGTAATTCTGACGTAAACTTAGGCATGTGCGTTTTGTTCGTTCGTTTCGTTCAATGTCGTGTATTCTTTCAAGGATACTTTTTGTTTGGTAATGAAGAAATTATATTTTCTGCTTGATGCGTTTTGTTTTATGTTATAATGTTTTTGTGTGCGTTTGTAAACAAAGATTGTCTGTACTAGAATTGTTCGTCTTATGTGGTAAAAGTTTTTTACTATCTCAGAGAGTTAGACCATTTTCTAGATTAAGACAATGATACCATACACACGGAACAATGCCAAATCTTTTAGTTTTATTTTTATGACTTTTAATAATATGATACCATTGTCTTAATCTAGAAAATGCCAATTTTCATCCAAAGCGGTTTTGCCATTTAAAAGCATTCAAGTACAAAAAGATTAACTAAACTATATAAATAAGTTAGTTGTCCAATGGATAACAATTTCATACAACAAACACAAGTATACCTACCTATTGTAGAATATTGAATTAAGTTCTCATAACATAAATTCAACAAGAGAGTAGTCTGCCCAATTTGAAATTTCTCTAGAAATGGTTAAACATTTAGATATTTATTTCGTTCATTTAGTTAGAATCTTCACTAGCTAAATCAAATTAAACAAAAGATGCTATTACTTTTATACGTTTAGAAATGATAAAAACTACATACCAATATCTAAGATTATTGAAACGCAAAAAAGTAAAACAGCACGCATCTAAATTATTGCGTGAATTAAATATAAATTTCTACAAGCAAGGAACGTTCATTACAGTTTCATACAATACAGGAAAGTTCCTAGTAATTCCTAGTTCCTACCTACCTGCCTTTTAATATTGTTTTTTTTTTATATTATTGGATATTCCTCCTCGCCTGCTGGTCAGAAATTCACCTACGAGAACCTAAAAAGTATTCTTGTCTATGTTTTACGAGGTCAATACAGGTCTACCGGGTACAAAGTTTCATGCAAATTCTTTAGTTTAATTTGATTAACAAACATCTAGACATTCACGTATTATAAGTAAAATTATTTAGGATAGGGTATCCCTTTTCACAAGTCACAATTTAAACTTCACAATACGACCGATCATAGAAGCCTATCACAAAAGCCTCTAGGTTATTTTACAGGTAAACGTAGCACTTAGTCACCCGCCGATCATTTTGTTCAGCCGACCGTTAAGCAGTGGTGTTGAATGAGTAATTATATAGAGCTGGTAACTCATTGTCTGTTGACACATGGAGCTGAATGTACTGGGTTCGGGTTATGGGTTTTTAATTGTGTGCGACAGAAATGAAAAAAAGAAACGAGTGTGCTTATGACCACATGACTGAAGTGAAACTTCTTTCGCTCCATCTGGCTCTGAGAGGAAGAGAGAAAGAAAATGTGCGCGCGCACTGCTGTCTCTTGCTTATATCTCCCACTCAACTCCCGTTCGCCTCGCCCGATCACACTTTTCGTAACTCTTACGTCACGCGTTCGCCAACTTACTCCCCAAGTCAAGCGTGCGTAAAGAAATTTCACTTCAAAAAAATTTGGATACTTCTTGGGCAAAGTGACATTCTTAGGAGATTGCCGACGAGACAGATTTCAACCACGTGACTTTTTAGTAGCGCTTGTCAACTCCATACATTTTGGACGTCGTTATTACTGATAGAAGTACACATTGTCTTAGTCTTCTTGTCAATAATAGATTAGAAAGCGTAATTGTGATCAGAGAACCAATTCTACTAATTTTTAAGCAACGATGTAAAAAATTTGTTCCGGAAAGTAGGAAAACTTTCAGCTTAATATCACTATTATGATGTAAATAGACCTATTATAAAAAAAAATCGCGACTAATAATATCACAGTTGATATAGGAAGTAATTTCCATAGGTTGTTGCGCCGACTCCGCCCGCCGACCTTCATAGTATGGTTTAGCAATCCGTTACACTAAACGGAGTTTATATTTTCATAGTAACAAAATTTTTGTGACTCATACACATCTGTTTTTTTAGCGGCTAATATAGCTAGTGTGAGTGGCCTTATCAAAATATTTTTGAAAGTAGATAGGTAGGTAATAATATTTTAATAAGGGGGGGAATGATCAGTTTTCGTCTAATTTCTTGAATAACTTCAAAACCATTTATTTTAAAATTATGAAAAAAGTATAATTAAGACCCGCATAGTAAGCCCTTTCATTTGATATGTCACACGACATTGGTCATAAAACTTATTATTTAAATTTTCTAGTTTGACCCCCAAGAGTGACACCCATACTAAAAATTTAATGATTTACGTAACGCGTCCGTGTTTGGGTCACAGAAGTCCATATGTGTACCAAATTTCAACAGAATCGGTCTAGTGGATCCGGAGAAAACTGGCTGTGACAGATGAACTGACAGACACCCAAGTGATCCTATAAGGGTTCCGTTTTTTTTTTTCGGAAAAACCGGCCAAAAAAACTACATTGATTTTTTTCTTCTTGGGACAAGTTAACATGGATTTTTACCATCTATATAGCGACTTCATAAGTTTCTGCCTATCCCCATAAAAAGGCGTGTATTTCTGTATGTATAATTTTAAATGTCAATAACTAAACATGGAAGTCATATTTTTCTCGAACTATTCAAAGAGCATTACATAGCAGATCACTATCATTGCATTACTAAAATGCACATACAGATGCCTTTTAACGATATGACTATGAATACGAATAACTAAATGAAAAGACGAGGAAATACCTATTCGGAAATACTTATATCTCAATGCCTACGTTTATCAAAACCTTTGCACATTCATTGGTGACCACAGAAAGGGAACCCCCAGGATTATAGTAGGTACACAATACAGCAATGCAGAAGTACCTACTTCTGCATTAACAATAAATAAGTTTTTAACCTACTCAAAAACAAGACCGCAATTGAATCATTTACCAAGAAACCTTAACCTTTTTTGCAACTGAAAAATACCTAAATAACATGAAAATCCACATCAGTGCAGAAATAAACACCCAGCTGTTTCGCCAGTCATCACACAATGCTTTGAAATGCACATAATTGCATTATATTGATCCAAAGTCCAAACAATAAAACCGACATAGACTGAAGCTAGTGTAGCATCCTGAATATTGTAGGAAATATATTTCAAATTAAGTATTAAACACAGCACGGACTTAAAATTGAATGTTGCGAGAGCTGAACTCACAAAGGCGATATTGTGGGCCTAATTCGGACTAGTAATTAGGCCGCCATTGCAAATTCCTATAAAGGAGAAAAGCTTGTTAACTATGCTAGGGAAACTTCGCAATTAAATCCGTTAACGAGCTTCTGGAAAATAAAATTTAAATCCATCTTGCTAGACTAGTGGGCAATACTTGTTTGAGGACTGCTTTGTACATTTTCTTTTGTGAATAAGTCGTAAAGTATATATATATATATACATATATTTATGTGTGTTCGCGGATAACTTCGTCGTTTATGAACCGATTTCGATGAATCTTTTTTTATATGAAAGCATATGCTGCCGAGGTGGTCCCATTGCCACCACGCCACGTCAGGATCTGATGGAAACCCTGAGAAATCGAGGGCAACTCTCGAAAGTTGCAGGCACGCATCTGGTAAAAACTTGATATTCGTGTGTATATCGGGCAATACTACAAAACAATGAAGGTTTGGATCAGACCTGCTGATGGAGACGACAGAGAGTGAAGGGAACTCCACATCGGTATGTAGGAACTACCAGGTTTGGGCTTATTTCATTCGTATTGACGAGACCTTTACACCGAAAGCACTTAGTAAGTTTTATTAAATAAGCCCCAGTTCATAATATAACATCACGCCGGTATGCTGTGAATGGGTACGCAGGTACCACTAAAAAGTGAAAAATAAAAACCTTTTTCACAAAAAATATAACCGACTTCCAATAAAAAACACTACAAAGTATAAAATAACTTTAATTTCGGAAGTCGGTATCAAAAAACGAAATATCCAAAAACACCGACTTCCGAAATTAAAGTGCTAGCTTAAAAAAACATGCATCCTTCTTTTTAATCCATCCAAATGTTGTTGCGAAAAGGCCGCCCATTATGTCACCCTATGTAATGTTTTTTTCATTTATATTTTCTATTCTATTCTTATTTATCTAAATATCTACAGAGATTTTTTGTAAATATTTCTCTGTCGAAGTTTGTCATACATTTTATCACAGCAATATTGAAACCAAATTAAAAATTCAAAACATTTTCATGCATAAATATGTTCTGTAGGTATTGACGGCATGTGATAAGCATTAATCATTCATGCAATTAGCAATCATTTCAATATCTATGTCAATGTTTTTATGTCAGCAATATTTTTCTGCGCTACAGATAAAAAAGTGAACCGATTTTTTTGCTCGCTAGTGCATTGACATATTTACATGACCCGTTCTTTAAAAAACTAATTGTACAATCTTACTGACACTTCGTGTAGTTCGGTGAAAGGTAAGCTTTCTAGCAACCGATTAGGTGTAATATTGTAAGCTCTTAAGTTGTGTAAAGTGAAATCCAACGTTAGTCGTTTATCGGACGGTGAGTCGGCGACGTCCATCCGACATCGGAAAGCTTCCGGCCGAGTTGCTGCCTCGATTAGATACCGTCAATCGATCGGGCGATTCGATTTTCGATATCGAATTTATAGACACTCGGGATTGGCATCTTTGAGATCTTGAAATCATTCATTCATTGTTTTGAAAATGGCTTAATTCCTTACTTTGAACGTGTAGTCTTGGCTTAATTCCTTACTAGCTTCTTTTCTTACTAAGCTTCGCCCGGTGTTAGTTAGAATCCCAAGGCCCTCCCGGAATTAAAAGTATCCTATGTATACTTTTATATCGATATCGAATTAAAAAACAATCGGGATTAGCATCTTTGAGATCTTAAAACCATTAATTCATTGTTTTGATATTCAAATTTGTTGAACGTGTAGTCTTGGTTTAATTCCTTACTAGCTTCTTTTCTTACTAAGCTTCGCCCGGTGTTAGTTAGAATCCCAAGGAATTCTGCCGGAATTAAAAGTATCCTATGTCCTAATCCAGGACATGGCCTATCCGTTTGCCAATTTTCATCCAAATCCGATCAGCCGTCAAGGCGTGAAGATGTAACAAACAAACAAACTCACTTTCGTATTTAAAATATTGGTTGAAATTAGGATAGGCTGGGTGAAAGACTATATCAATGGGAAACCTTGAGAATCAACACACTTTGCCTACCCCATTTCGGGATTCAGTTCGATGTTATGTTTCACTCCTCTTCCACACGGTTCACTGGAGATCAACCTCATCAACTTATTGAATGGGTACTTGTCAGCCAACCTTTGCTGACGGTTAAGATCAAACCGATGACCTTGGCATCCGTAATTTGTCCGTTCGCGCCGAATAACCCACTTCTTTCGATAAAACTCAATGATACAGCTTCAGAACGCTTCTGCTTTTTGTATTTCAATCTTAACATAACATCGCGCCTGTACTATAATGGAATAAGCAGGGGCGGAGGCACGTCCCTTATAAAATTCCCATCAAGTGGACACATATCCATCCACACGAATCATAAGTATATAGAGTACTACTTAATTATTTACGTTACACTTCCGTGTTCGGGTCACAGAATTCATGTGTACCCAGTTTTCAACTAAATCGATTCAGTGGATTCGGAGAAAATTGACTTTGACAAACGTACGAACAGACAGACAGGAGTTGTTAGGAGTTATAAGGGTTCTGTTTTTCCACACCTACGGTTACATAATTATGATACGGTGCCGTAAAGATTCGGAACCCTAAAATATCTATTACATTTACAGCAATCATACAAACCCAGGTCCCTATACTCAGCCATCGCCCTTACTGTTTGTAAGGGTGATTGGTGAGTATCAAGCCTACGAGACAGTCAGTAACTGACCAATAAAGGAATACAAAAGCCTTCCATAAAAAATAATATCTAAATATATCAGTCAATCGATTCTGTATTGAACGTAGGTTCGTTTATTGTGCCACAGTATCGTTTCGCCGACATGCCAACTATAAAACAAAGGACGATTCCGAGAAACAAATGCCGCATGAAAATGTAACAGACGATGTTATTGCAGTGAAGTCTCGACGCGAAATATGACGCGTTATTGAGTACTGAAAAGAATTGGTTGCAATTGAAACTAAATCATAAAAAAACCGTCTAGGTAAGGTTTTTCCAACTGGAATTTTTCACTAGCAGTCCGAAGTCCGGATTCAATCTTGATTTGCAGTGCTCGGTTGATAGCAATAGGCTTGCCCCATTTAACATGAAATTAAAACATAACTGGTGTAATATTAATGTATTACCAATAGGTGTAACTCTGCCAAACTTTTTGAGAAAAACTGGCCAAGTGCGAGTCGGACTCGCGTGCAAAGGGTTCCGAACGAATTATTTTTTTTAACATGTTATTTTAACACTACAGACTTCTAATAGGTTTTCCTGTAATCTTTAGGTAAAGATCTATTATCTCAATTTTTTTTTAAATTTTAGGCTCAGTAGTTTCGGAGATAAGGGGGGGGGGGGGGGGGGAATGGTCATTTTTTGTCTAATTTCTTGAATAAATTCTAAATCATTTATTTTAAAACTATGAAAAAAATATAATTAAAACCTTCACAGTAAGCCCTTTCATTTGATATGTCACACGATATTGTTCAAAAAACTTTTTTTTTAATTTTCTAGTTTGACCCCAAAAGTGACCCCCATACTAAAAAATAACAATTTACGTAACGCGTCCGTGTTTGGGTCATAGAAGTCCATATGTGTACCAAATTTCAACAGAATCGGTCCAGTGGATCCGGAGAAAACTGGCTGTGACAGACGGACAGACAGACAGACAGACACCCGAGTGATCCTATAAGGGTTCCTTTTTTTTTCGGAACCCTAAAAATGGGCTTAAACTAACAATAAACAGTTACATACAACAACAGCAACAATAAAACAATAACAACAGCAACAGTTCAAAGCATAGGTATCATGCTAAGCTGACCCGCGCAACTTCGTCTGCGTCACATTTTTCATTAATGCTCCGCTGCTATTGGTCGTAGCGTGATGTTATGTATATAACCTTCTTCGAAAAATGCCCCATCTTTTTCAATTCGAATTAGTAGTTCCTGAGATTAACGCATTCAACCAAACAACTAAACCTACTAACAAACAAATTCTTCAGCTTTATAAAATTAGTACCTATAGATAAGTAATTCTACCACTACCCGTTACACTATTCCCATCGACCCACTCATCAGAAATACTTGAGTCAATGCGCATTCTAAATTTCGGTGCAATAAAAGTAATCTTTTAACAAAACGTATTCATTCAACCACAGCTACATAAGCCTTATAACAAAGACGTCAATAAAAACGACAATCCTATTCAGCACAAATAAAATGCCAAAGAATAAAGACTAGCGAATACAATCAGTTCACCGCCATTAATAAAATCAACAAAGTAACAATGTTCATCAAAAGCCATTGGCAGAACAATGGCAGCGTGCGCTTCGCGTAATGACCGGACAATACACGAGAATGACTGTGTCCACGTTGACCGCTCAGAATGCAGAAAAATCCAGAAGCCGCAAAGTCGAACGTGAACAGTCAATTCTAAAAGTACTCATAGTAGGGCTGGTTCCCCTGCAGTAAATAATATTTTTCCAAGTAAGTACTTAATTAGTTATAAATTTTGACAGTGGAAAAACTGAGATGATTTTTTTTGGTCGAAAAAATCACTCCTACTAAATGAAACTTGTCATTTTTGTACTTATTTTATTTTTGTTATAATTCTGAATTAACTAAGGGTAGCTAAACAGTTTTCTCTTTTAAATGATAAAATGTTTTAATCGCTCGACTGAGACGAGAACCGAAGAGAATGCTTTTTTAATGTTTTCACAGTTTATGACATGAAATTATGCTCTTGTGCACCTTTTTTTTAAGGATGGAAAATCATCCAATTAATGACTCCTTCGGCTCTGGGCGGAGCAGAAGGGAGTGTCAGACTCTTACTGACTTAAACCCATCCGTGTTCCTGCGAATGCCTTTTGCGTTCCAGGGACGCGGTGATTTTTTCGAACGAATTTCGCAACCCTGGAACAAATTCCGCAACCCTGATACAAATTTCGAAACCCTGGCTCGTTTACGCCTTCTGGCTTGTGTTTTACTCTATGGTTGACCGGTATTCTGCACGGAAACGATCTCATTGAAAGAAGATACAACCGGTTAGGGTGAGCAAATCTCGGCTGGCAATGTCAAGGGTTCATAAATTATACTACGTCAACGCGTGTATAAGAATACTACACTTCACACTAGAGTTTGTTGAATAAAAACTGGCCAAGTGCGAGTCGGACTCGCGTGCAAAGGGTTCCGAACGAATTTAATTTTTTTAACATGTTATAGTAACACTACAGACTTCTAATAGGTTTTCCTGTAATCTTTGGGTAAAGATCTATTATCTCCATTTTTTTCAAAATTTTAGGCTTAGTAGTTTCGGAGATAAGCGGGGGAATGGTCATTTTTCGTCTAATTTCTTGAATAACTTCAAAACCATTTATTTTAAAATTATGAAAAAAATATAATTAAAACCCTCACAGTAAGCCCTTCCATTTGATATGTCACACGATATTGTTCAAAAAACTTTTTTTTTTTTAATTTTCTAGTTTGACCCCCAAAAGTGACCCCCATACTAAAAATTTAATAATTTACGTAACGCGTCCATGTTTGGGTCACAGAAGTCCATATGTGTACCAAATTTTAATAGAATCGGTCCAGTGGATCCGGAGAAAACGGGCTGTGACAGACGGACAGACAGACAGACAGACACCCGAGTGATCCTATAAGGGTTCCTTTTTTTTTTCGGAACCCTAAAAATCATTCATTCATATTTGGTATAACAAAATGAAAAAGAAATTGACGGCCTAGGGATAGTTAGGGTCCAGTCGACTGCTAAGCGTGTTCGATTTCCTGCTCGGGAAAAAGTTTCGCGAGTCTCAAAGTATAAGCTGTCAGCCAGCACAGCTCGTTTATAGCAATAGACAGACAATATGTACTTACAAATGGGGTGAATAGGAATGCAGGGGTGAATCAAAAAAACCTTGGAAGAGCTTATTTAAATATTGTTGGCAGCATTTATGGTCTCTAATTTAATAAAATTAAATTTAAAAAAGAACTTAGCTTACTTAGAAAACCAATAATATGATATTACAGTGAAAATCCCTATGAACGTTTTGTTTCGACTCACCCCGCTGCGGCGCCGTACCTATTCACCCCGTTTGACGGTATGTATAATGTACAATGGATAAGACTTGAACATATGAGGTTAATTTGTGTACTTAGGTACAAAATTCAGCTACTCCTGTTTGTTTACTGGATTGATGATTTTATGCTATAGGTAGATGTTTAAAATAACAGTCAGGAAATCAATTATTTGAATAAATACTTTCACTAATTGTCCTTGCTAAACTCGATATGAATGCAAAGCAGAGCCACTCACTAAAACTTGTTCCCCAAAAATATATTGGGTAGCAGCCACTTGAAACTGAATAGAAACTCCCACGCTTGTACTTTAAGTACTTAAGTTCAAATATAACACGAACTTTGAGATGTGTGAACTTGTGGAGTTTTCCAAAAAAAGAATGCTTCAACAAGTGAAGGAAAAAAAGCAAAAAAGATTTAGATTTTCTTTCTGACACTTTCTTCGAACTTTCCTCTTAGCATTGAAGTTCATTGACACAAGTTTTATGAAGCAGCTTCTGTGTTCAGTTTCTGAATAAAAATAATGGTACTCTAAGACAGATGCAACTATTTATCTCTCTAAACAAATCTCATCATCTTAAACTGCTTAGCCGTTTTCCAACTATATTGGGGTCGTTTCCAGCCGAACTAGATTCAGCTGAATACCAATATCTTACAAGCAAATCTATTCGACAGATTTAGACATAATTGAATTAAAACAAAACGAACTATACCAATAGGAATGGTTCAATATAAAAGGTAAATTTAAATTCATTTCAGGGGTGAAAGAACTATTTTTATGAACCACTTTCAGTATAGGACCAACCCTAAAATCGTGAAAAAATCTGCTGACGTATACGACAGTTAATGCACTGAACCCCTTTTTTTTGGTATTTTAGAGTTTATCCCATTGTAGACATATTCAAAAGTACAATTAAATCACAATACTATCAATTCAGTTGTACAGACGCCAGCACATCAAGCTACAACAATTAGTCAAATCTTTAATTTTCAACATTGTCGTTAAAGCCTTAGGTTCAAGGTTGATTGGGAAAATTTTACAGTTTCGAGTAGTTTGACGTGCTGGCGTCTGTACATGCCCTGCAATGTTTCCAATGAATTTTATGTCACTCTGTATAAAGCAGTGGAATTGATCCAATGCTTCAATCCCAAGAACGGCAAGTAAACAGCGTGTTCCCATTACGTTGTTCTAACAGACGTCAACCGTCAGAGGGATCGTTCAGCCACAAATTGGATCGCACCTGGTCGAGTCTGGCTACAACTGAGTCGGTCAATAGCGTTCGAGTTCCGCCTCTGGGTGCCATTTGCACATGATTGCTGAGGTACCTTCATACGACACCTGAGGCGAACATTGATACCTGTAAGGCCAGGCTAGTTACCTAACAGTAATAACCCTTACAATAATATAATGCCTACTAAGTGCTGTGCCCGGTTTAAAAAGAAAGTGTCACTAGAGCTATAGAAAAAGTGACATTCTATCTGCGATTGCGATTGTCACAAAGTGCAAAATATAGAGGTATGGGTTTGAAATGCGCCTACGACATGACACATGGTCAATTTCGCACATTTTATGGCTATTTATGGCTTCATATTGTACTAACTTTACATAAGCTTTAAACATATTATAAGTATGATGGATTAGGTTTGAAACACACATAGTAATAATATTGTAGATTGGAAAGTAGTTCAAAGTAATTTCTTTGAGCAAATGGATCGTAAAACACGAACATAAACTTAGTACAGTTGTGGCTAGTGACGTAACATTATAATTAACTCAATATCATGTACTTTGTTATATTGCTCACTCGGGCTCATGACCACGAGACAAATACGAGCGAAGAGCAATGAAGATCTTAATACAATTATATTATGGAGTAAAATTCATATTGAAAGTGCAAAGTTGAAAGTTAGACGGCCTAAATGCTTTATTCGTTATAAAAATATCCACACATACCGCCATTTAAATGAAGGAAAGTAAATAGCGATTGATTTTTCATCAGATTGTTTAACGAGTCTGAAAACACGGACGATTCGTATAAAAACTGAAAATCATGTCTGTTTCAGACAAAAATATGGCTCCCGGCGCGGGATCCTCCGTTTGTTATTTTATTGCTGGCTGAATACACAGACTAAATTAGTTGGACAAAAAAATATGCGATTATTTTAAACATAACTTTATGAATTTTGTAACAATGCTCGTCGTTCGGTTCTCTGGGGAAAAGGCGTAGGTTGTAGTGCGTACAGAAGTAAAGTTTTAATGCTCCACACAAAAAGTACTCGTAGACGACCACTTTGTTCTATTTGCACGTACATGTTACGTCAGAAGCATGTCTTCAAAGGTTCGATTTCTCGTCCTCGTAGTCTTTTGTTTCAATCCTCTACAAAACTGTTGGAACACATTACATGATCGGGTTGCTACAGAATCAAGGGCAAATGCAATAACAAATGGCGCTACTAGGAAATGAAGAAATTGCTTATCAATATTGTTTCCTACACGGACCGTATCGCCAGTAATGTTTTATAAACATTACCCGTATGAGAACCACGGACAATAGAACGGTATAAAGCTCCATGACTCGACTGTACCTAAGTCGTGTATTTTCTCTAGAAAACGAAAGAATACAAGGGTACAATACAGTACATAATGTGTTTGTTCTCATTGTGCAGGAGCTTAAAATATTAAGGCACGGTCTGTAGCCCGCAGTACATGTTACGTAACACAGGGAAATCTGCCAAATTATCATGCCTCAGCGTTTATGATGCTTTTCACGGTTAGGAGATTGCCTCAAGAAAGTGAGTGGAACTTGGGAGGAATCTTAAGAATTTGAAATATAGACTGTGAATACCTACGTATGTTTGCAAGACAATTAGACTCAATCGTATAACCATGTGTGTAGTTAGTCATTGTTTGCAGAACTGGAACAAACCGACGGAAATCATTCATTGCGATTATGATTCTGTACACTCATCTTGCTAGATCATTGACTAATCCTCAAATCAAAATAGCAATGATAACACACTCACGACTGGGATTTTGTGGGAAGCTTTCTGACGAAGAAATCATGCGAGTTCCTTCAGTCCTTATCTAAGATGGAAGTCACGGGAGAACATAAACTGTTATCAAAGTTTATGGGGCGCCTGATTGATGACTTCCTTGTAGCTTGTGCCCTTATGGGTCACGTTGGTCCCTGGGGACCGAGGAACTTTATAATGAGCCCTGACCGGACCACCTATGTACTGTGTTGGTACACAATATTGTGAACTTACGTGTTAGTTGTTATTTTATTAACCATTGTTGCACAATCAGTAGTACTTAGATTAATATTGTTTCTTTGTACTTCATGAGGAAATTGTTTAGTATTAGCTACTATTATGAGAAATATCAACCTTTTGATGGATACCGTGTTGATTAATGGCACTTTTCAGACAGATGGTACTCGACAAAGTGACACTGATGCTCCGTCCATTTTTCATAGAAACTGTTCTATGGATAATACGATGTACCCATAAAACCATTCCTGTGTTACCAGTTCTTCCATCCTTTATTTTTATACCATGATATGGGAAAATTCAATCATGTTGTCTCATTTTTGTCATCTCGATAGTGCATGAATGAAATCTGTGTCCGTTCTATCATCCCAAACATTTTGTAGAAACGCAACAAATAAGGAAATCCTGATCTTCGAGTACTTTTAATATATTTCCAATATTCATAATCCACAAACGTAAATAACGGCGTCTGTATGTAAATAAACATAATATTTACTGGAAACTTCCTCCATGACATATAGACAGCCTACGGCATGATTGCTACAGCAATATCCGGAGTTCGATTCTACATCCCGAGCTGTGCCATATTGATGAATATTTGATTAAAACGCCAAAGAGACAAACAGTTATGGCTGAACACTGAAATTAATCTTGGAACGAATGTACTGATCTATACATAGACAGGTAATTGGTTTTTGCAATAATTATGTAAACTGCCGCTTTGTGCAATCCCATTGATCGTCATCAAAGCTCGTGAACTCTTTAGTTGCTTAACTTGCCTGCAATATCAGTAGAAATGCATTAATAGGTCTGCTAACTTCCTGCCGGGGTTGCGGAATTCATTCGAAAGAGTCACCGCGGCCCAGGAACGCAAAGGGCATTAGGAGGAACACGGATGGGTTTTAGTCAGTAATAGTCTGACACTCCCTTCTGCTTCACCCAGAGCGGGAGGTGTCATTTGATGATTTCCCATACTTAAAAAAAAGGTCTTCTAACTTTTTCGTGACTCTAGGCGTCTTATAACTGACGCGACGTGCGTTGAAATAAAAACTCTACTTCGTCGGCTATTAGCGAAAATGTATATTTCTATCCATGTAATCAGTTTATTCAGTACTTTCAAAGTTCTCTCATTGAAACATAATGATAATAAACAAAAAAAATACCTCTAAAATATCACTTAAGATCACTGTTTCACTGTTTGCTGCACATCTTCCAACAAAGAACCTCCCACTCATCCGTAACATTTTCCTCCCCAAGGATTGCACATAGCACTTGTAACAAGCATAATACATAAAATCAGAAAGTTCATCTCATGAATAAAAGAAAAGAAACAGTCACACGATCCTTACCAAGCTGGTGACCAAGCTAATCCTTTTTCAGGCCGGAACAATGCGATTCTTTCTAACCTAGAAGAAAATGTACGTAATGTATATTTACTGGCCATTCCGTTCAGTGATTAAGTAAAGCTAGTTTCAATAATGGACAAAAAAAACACGACTTGCGGTGTGTTTACACGGTTCAAGCTTTAAGTGTAGTAGTTTAAGTCTTTCTTGGTCTAACCCAGTGGTTGCGAACCTGGGGGTAATTACCACCACGGAGGTAAATCAGCTATTCTATGGGGGTAACAAAGATCCTTAGACCTAATAAGGAGGTAAAAATATAAAATTATAGTTCGCCAAACGTAAGTGCCGCATCTACCACAATATAGGAGAGATTCTCATCAAACCTTGTTTGTGTGATGCAGTATCGTTCGTTGTTAGTGATCATATTGCCACGATTAAACATATATCAAACAAAATTTCTGAAATTAAAGAAAGTCCTATGTTTGCGGTTGGGGATAAAATCAGTCATCCTAATAAGTCACAGGGGTAACGATATTGAAAAGGTTAGGAACCACTGGTCTAACCTAATGTAGAGTGTTGATTGTGAGACTTTTAAGAGCGAACATTTCAGAGAATGAGTTTTGATATATGACAGAAAGAGAGAGAGCTTTCTCATTTTCCATAAGAACTTGTTCGCATGAAATTCCATGAGAAGTAAACGCTCTTTTAGTAAACGTTATCACTGACAGATGTCCCGTTGTCTAGACTATCGTCAACAATCACATTGCGTGACTGATCTGATTGATCAGACCAGACTAGATTGACCACCTCACCTCACTGACTTGCAAGTGCATATTGCGGCAAAAGAAACATCTTCATACATTTTGTGAGAAACATGTATTTCTATGTAAACAGTCAGAGTGCCAATCTGTCAAAAATGTCAAAAATGTCAAAAATTAAGGCATTTTTGACAGTTTGCGATTGACATGCGAATGCAAATGTTGTTTAAAAATTAGTAGAATTAGCCCTCAGTACTGTTGCTAAGCTAGTTTCCACTACTAATTTAGTTTTTATAAAAGTCCCATAAAGAATGTCAGTATGTCAAACTTTACGCACATTTACGTTCTTGACCAACGACTCATACACTGCACGTGGATTTAAGAGGTACCTACTAAGAAAATGAGCGTGAAGCAATGCATGCCTAATGCCTAGGTAAACATAGACATCGACCTCTATATTACACTGCACGTGCGCAAACGCAGATTGATTAAAAGTATCGAATACTGACGTCACAGTCATTGGATACTGCGTCTTGCACATGATTTGATTGCTAGCTAATTAAGGGATATTTCATTTTATATATTATAATTTATGAACCGTATAAAACGTGACACATCATCATTACTATTTATAAAAAAAATCCATTCTTGTTGGTTTTAATCTGTAAATTACAATTTATAATAACATTTATGGAGTTTGTTAGCATAAAAACGTCAACCAAATGGTTTTTGATGGCACTTAGATGCATTGACTATTCATTCAGTAGGTATCAACTCGTAAAACTCAAAGAAGAGCCTGTCTCACCAAGATAAACTGTAAAAAAAAATCACATACCTAACTACCACACTATCTGTGCATATTTATTTCAAATACAAGCTCTATAACACATTCTATGCTCGAACAGTGATAAAAGTAAACAAAAAAACTTTGCAACTAGGAAATGGTTGCACATTTGCAGACCACATCATCATCATTTCAGCCAACCATCACGGTCTTGAGCAGGCCGCATCTATCCGCTGCCAGCCACCTTCTTTAAATCATTCAGACCACATCCTCATAAAATTTATTCCAGGCACCACACAAAATCTGGCTGTCACTTGCACAAGAGTGCAAATAGCATAGCATGTGACATTCACCTGTCCAAAGATGATAAAGTATAATAGTAAGGCACAAGATACTCTAGGCAAAGTACCTACAAACAGGATGAATAAGAATGCCGGGGTGAATCGAAACAAAAGTTTGAAGGGGATTTTTACGTTATTTAAATCTTGTTTGAAGCATCTCTCGGTCTCCAACTTTATTGAATTGATATAAATATCTAAAAGTTGTTTTCTAAGAAAACCAATATTATGAAATTAAAGTGGAAAACCTTATAAAAGTTTAGTTTCGATTCACCCCTCCGTTCCTATTCACCCCGTTTGACGGTAACATTCTATTGGCGGTATCTATTTTCGAAAGCCAAAATGTGAAAAATTAACCAAATTTTAGATTTTACATCAATCATTGACCCTAATTGAATTATTGTCACTTTATCTAGATCTTAATGTCCTGTAAGCTACTTGCAACCTTTTGCAAGTTTCAGACGGTGTATTCATATTCACAGCTTAAGCTACAAAAACCTAGCCAGTTAGTAACTTTATCCAGGCAACGCACACAGCAAGCAAATGTAGCCTGCATAATACAGGCCTTGTGGATCAATATCGTGTGCGCCGTACACGGTCCATGCACTCAGTGCCCGTGTGTGGACCGCTGAACAATGCTGACTCGAAACTAATGTAATTGAATTTGAAATTGCGTCTAATTTATGTTATATTTTATTTTGTTTTTATTACGTCATTAATTTAGTAATATTTGTGAATGTGAGAACATTCACAAAGTATTAGATTCAGAAACCAGCTCTGGTTTCTAATTCAGAAAGAAACACTGGTTTGGGTTTTTTTTGGATAAGTCAATAAAGAACATTGGTTATACTTATATGATTGACAATGTTTGCAAATTTTTCTAATGAGCAATGAATCTACAAGCATAATATCTTCAATCTTGAAGGACAGCGAAATATCTTTTAAGAATTTTACCTAAAATTTAGTCGTTAATAAATAATTTGTGTACTAGATTATTCACCCCTAAGCTAAATTCAATCAGGAATTATAAACTGCTACTCGAACTAACACGCATGAGTGGCACTTGGCTGCTAGTCGACCTAATCCATGGTAATCTTATAAGATATGGTCACCCATTATTTATGCGATCAATTTAAAAGTAATCCAAGCATGTATACCAAGAAATCGTTATACAACAACTGTCGTAGGTAAACCACAAATTAACCACACACCGTTTACTTTTGTATGAAAAAAGTGACCTCACCTCTCGATGTTTTTTTTCCTGCATATAGTTATATCCGAACAAACAACAGCTTTCCTAGGAAGTTATTTACTTAAGAAATCCAAAAATGTAGGTTCTAGGAAGTCACAATACGTAATATCCCAGATTCATCTTGGAAACCACAAAATTATTGAGACCAATTTTATTTCCTCATACCGTTATAGCTACGTTTTAATAGTCTTGATGATCTTTTAAACTAAAAAATCCCTAGTAATTCAGACTCCTTAGGAGTTAAGGGGCTGTAATACTCGTCTAAATATGACAATCTTTTACACTGCATGTTTAGATTACTTACTTTTCTTTCCTGTGCAAAATTCTACTTCTTATTCCGACTAGTTAAGTTGACTGCTACTAGAGACGATTTAACCAGAATTCATTTATATTTAAGAGCACTGTAGTAAACTAGAATTGTTCCGTAATGAGCAACAACGTAACGCAGTAATGCCAAATACGAAGCGCCAATACCTACATAATTATTATTATTAGTAGCGTGACAGTGTAAACAAGTTCGTTAAGTAAGTTTATTATATTAAGGACTATGTTTACTCATAAGCTGATTAAAATCCTATGACGTATAAACACACGTGTATTGTAATAGTTTACATATTAACTATGTATTTTGTTAATTTAATTATGTTTACCGCGAAGCAACTGATTGGCTTCGGAGATATTCTTGTTAGGAGAAAACAAATGACAGTCAAAACTTGAGAACGGAAGTCTGGTTCGAAGCTTGCACGTGTGCGAAGAATTTCATCGGAATATTTCTGTTCATTGTTCTATTTGTGTGCTTTTAAAGCTCGTATGTATCTACAACTTGTCCTTCCAAATAGCCTAACATTACATGTTATGTAGACAGGTAGGTAAGAACATAACGGACGAATATATTATACCGCAGTAACGGCACAAGCGTAACCGCAAAACAAATACACGTGCTAAACGTGTGGTCTTTTCCTTCAAAGTAAAATAAAACACATTAAAATTCACTTTCGTAGGTAAAGAAAGTCTCTCAACATAATCTCGTGTTATTGACAAAAGCCCATTACTTTGTCTACCGCAAAATAAATAAAATGTTTACAGTGCAGTCTGTGCCTTAACATATGAAATAAACTTTCTAAAATAAAATTAAAAGAAAAGAAAGCTAAATATCTAATAAAAAACAATGAACGAAATGAAAATCCATTTGTCTGGTAAATACCCTACTCAAGAATTACATCTCTAGTTAACAGTTACATTTAACACCCAAGCGAATGAAAAAGAACAATTAATTAAATAATGATCGTTTCAGAACAGCCATTTGTTTGTGGGCAAAGTGAACAGTGAACACAGAAAAGCTTTTATTTTTTGCTCGTATCAATTAAATGGGGCCAATCTCTGAATGCATTTTGGATCCATCTTAATGTCGCAGCTTGGAACCGTCTGGTTGCTTTCATTAGTGTAATGGTTCTAACACTAGTCAGCGGGTTGTAATAATGGCCAATCAGAGAGTTAAACGGTTTCACTCTATTTCTCTTATGATCAATTAAGGGTTTTCTTTGGGAAAATGTTTCAGTTATATGTATGAAAAGGTTTCAGATAAGATTTTCAAAAATCCTGTTGTCTTTATGATAAATCGAAAAATTAATCTGGGTATTTTGTAACAAAAGTTGTGCGTGAGCTGATCCTTTTATTGCCTAACTGACATATACAACTTTTTCCCTACGGTACTTAAGGTAAGACAATAAGTAAGATGAAATCTTGCTGCGAAACTTAAGGTAAATGCTACGGCCTATTTAAGGTGAATGATCCTATCCAATACATTGCAAAAACATTGCTAGATTCCATTTGATGCTTAAATCACGTCTTAGAATATTAGAAAACATAAGACATATTAATCTTCCTCAAAGAATAGAGTCAGCTAGCATCCTTACAAGCAAAACTATTCAAAGAATGAAAGGGGATGACCCACTAGCGACGAGGGCCATCACAAACAAACTACAAACGACACAAATCGTTAACAGCATAATAACTTAAAACATCATAAGTGACATGTTTTTGTATCATTATGTGCACTTAAAAATACTGTTTGTATGAATGGTGATTTACATGGTGACGTTAGGTAATTTATTCATCATTGTGCACTCGCATCCAAGGAATGGTACAATTAAAATGACATTCTGCCTCCGCCCGTGCAATACAGTTTGTGTAAAGATGTAGTTAATTATCTTTAGAGTGATAATCGATTCTGTTGTTATATGTTTAGTTGCCAATACATAAGTATTTGTTGTTCTATTTGTAACTAGCTTCTGCCAGCGGTTTCGCCCGCTTGGTAGTCAGTAATAACCCTATGGGAAGATCCTCCCGGAATAAAAATTATCCTATATTCTGACCCAGGACAAAATCTCTCAGTATGCCAAGTTTCATTCAAATCCATTGAGCCGTATAGATGTGATAAGGAAACAAACAACCTTATTGATACGTGGTTACACCAATCCATGTTGGTTGTTCTCAACTTGGTACGTTACCATCTATACTAATTTTATAAAGCTGAAGAGTATGTTTGTTTGGTTGAATGCGCTATCAACCTCAGGAAGTACTGGTTTGCATTGAAAAAATATTTTAGTGTTGGATAGCCCGTTTATCGAGAAAGAAGAAACATCAAGCTACGATAAAAAGGAGTAGAGTAGAGCAGTAATGAAAAATTTGACGCAGACGAAGTTGTGCGTGTCAGCTAGTCCACCATAATCAAACAGAACACTCTTAGAAATCTGTTTATGGAAACGACAAAATCTTATTACTTTAATTCGACGTCGTCTTCAGAGAAAATTTAGGAGTCGTTCTAAACAAATACGATTGCCAGCAGTTGAAAGTTGGTGTAGCGAACTAAATACATTTTGCAGCAGATAAGTCTGTTAGTGCCAAGGATGTAGAACTTTCGTTCAGGTTTGCACCGCCGACGGTTTCACTCGCTGTCACACGTAAATAGTTAACTTTGTTGCTAACAGTCTCTGCTCACACCTTCGAGTTACGTTACGTTGATTTGCACCAGAATACATGCAAAGGTTACCTTTCTTTTTGGATGTGATTGAGTGGCTTTCCTATTAGACTTCTAAAAATGTTTATCTTTCGTCTTTCTACACTAATCCCAATTAAATTTGGTTCGGCGCATCATACAAATATTATTATTGTATTTTTATTTTTTGAACGCGCTAATCTCTGGAACTACCGAGTCGAATTTGGAAAATACAGGAAGCGTACGAAGTCTTGGACAAAAGCTAGTTATTTCATAATTTTTGATCAACTGACGTCTCCGTTTTCATTCGCTTGCAAGCACTACCATTTTTCAATCAAAACACCTAGTTGAGTCATTTATTCCTAACAACTAAGCTTCTAATCCAAAGAAAATAGGTTCAACGAACCCAACGAGACCTAGACGATCGCCAATAAATATGATTATGTACCTGAAGTACACAAAGTCGTAAAACAATAGCAGCAATGTACCAAACATCCCGACGGCTGTTCTGACAAAGTTTTAATTAAAGATGTACACACTACAGATATCTTTGTCTTCCCACTTTGTCTTATGGACTGGAACTTCGGAACACAAGGGTACCAACGGGGCTGACCTTTTACAAATAGTCATGTTCAGACACGACTCGCTGTAAAAACGTGTTTATGAGAGCTTTTAGCTGAGAAGGTATTGAAAGGGGTTCAAAGACCGCTTGGGGGTCTCACCTTTGACCCGAAAGCGCTTAACAATAGTATTAACCTTAATTAATACAAATACTTACCTTCCTTATACAATGCTTCCCCGGTGGGGTTCAGGAAATTCCGTCTCAAAAATGTAAAAGAATTTTATCTAAGAACGAAATCAGAAACATAGAGTAGAGTGACCACTCATGGAGTATGCATACAATTTCACGTTCCATTCATGCATTTAGAAGCGGTTTCGTGACTACGGGAAAGTATAAGTTATTGTAACAAGAATGCTTCGGAAAATAAGTCAAGTTTGACCTAATAATGCACAAGCGACATAGCTCACCAATTAAAAACTTGAGCAATGTCGGAACTTCCTTAACGACGTTGTATTACTAGGCAGGTAGACCACTACCCGGGTACCCGTCCGAGGAAATGTTACACTATAAAATATTACCCCAGATTTATTTCAAATAACTTCACTAAAGTTCTTCGTTCTCCATACTTAATCTTTTCGCTGAAAAACATTCTTGAATTACAAAAGTCTGAACAAAAAATAAATGTCCAAAACTGAAGAAGATTAAATGTTTTACAAACTTCTCCGAGTCGTTACGTGATTGTTTTAAATTAATTAACTTTCTCTTCAAAGTTCATTATGGAACACTGTATTGCGATTTATTAAACAAAAAAAACTGGCCAAGTGCGAGTCGGACTCGCGTGCAAAGGGTTCCGAACGAATTTAATTTTTTTGACATATTATTTTAACACTACAGACTTCTACTAGGTTTTCCTGTAATCTTTAGGTAAAGATCTGTAATCACCATTTTTTTCAAAATTTTAGGCTCAGTAGTTTCGGAGATAAGGGGGGGTATGGTCATTTTTCGTCTAATTTCTTGAATAACTTCTAAATCATTTATATTAAAATTCTGAAAAAAAATATAATTTAAACCCTCACAGTAAGCCCTTTCATTTGATATCTCACACGATATTGTTAAAAAATGTTTTTTTTTTTTCATTTTCTAGTTTGACCCCCAAAAGTGACCCCTATACTAAAAATTTAATAATTTACGTAACGCGTCCGTGTTTGGGTCATAGAAGTCCATATGTGTACTAAATTTCAACAGAATCGGTCCAGTGGATCCGGAGAAAACTGGCTGTGACAGACGGACAGACAGACAGACAGACACCCGAGTGACCCTATAAGGGTTCCTTTTTTTTTCGGAACCCTAAAAATTATAAAAACAGAGACTACAAACTGATAACTATGTTTTATAAATATCAGACACCATTCTTTTGAAATAAAATGTCCCGTGGTGCGGTGTTATTTAGGATATACCTAAGTACATACAGAACATTTATCGCTTCAGTGCTCTGTGGTCCATTTTCACAGCAAATGTTATTGTGGTTTCTTCGAGAAAATCTAGTACCTAATGTAATAGCCCATACCTGATAAACAACGATAGTGTGGCCCACTATCGGCGATCCACGTTTAAGTGTTCAATTCTAACCTCAAAATAGCTACCTTTTGGGAAAATTGTGTTATTTGACTAAAAATTAATGTTTATCGATGCGTGCTGAAGGGAGTGAAACGCTGAATGAAACATAAGGAGGAGAGGGAAATGTCACTTATACCCGCGAGAACTTGATTCGAGACCAGGGCGCGACGTCAGCAGACGGGGTTTAAATATTGACGCTGCAACTTTCTTTTTAAAACGCCCACCGTTACAGGGTTAACTCGTGATTTCCAATGTTAATGTCAAGTGTTTTAAGTAGCCTGAAGGTTCAAACCTGCCGCCTACTTAAAGCAAGAGTTGAAAAAGTTATAAGTATTGATTGGAACGTTGCTTTAAAGAAGAAAGGCCAAATCTTTGAAAATCATCATCAAGTAGGTATTCTGACTGGGTTGCGGAATTTGTTCAAAACAGTCCCCGCGACCTTGAAACGCAAAGGGCATTAGGATGAACACGGATGGGTTTTAGTTCATAAGAGTCTGACACTCCCTTCTGCTCCGCTCAGAGTGGAATAAGTCATTTCATGATTTTCCATCCTTAAAAAAAGGCAAGTAAGTAGGTACTCTTATTGTGTATGCGTTGTACAGGCAGGGCACATTATTCGCAGAACGGATCGTTGGTGGGACCGAAAGGTTCTGGAATGGCAACCCCATACGAACCAGAATATGCAGCGTTGGTACCTAGGCCTCTAACAAGGCAAACCTAAGGTAAGTCACTAGGTTACCCTAGTGATATGACATAGGGCTCGATCGCGTTAACGTAAACAACGCTTATGTAAAAAGGTTTTCCTTTATTATTTCGCTTATTCAGTTTGAATACAAATTGACGTTTGACGACGCTAACGCGATCGAGAACGTTAAAAAACTCGCACTAACTAAGTCCACTGCAGTGGACGTCTCTAGGCTGAAATTACAATGATTAATCCAATTTTATGAGTAGCTATTTGAGCGATATCAATGTCAAAATGGAGAAAAGAAAACTTGACTTTGAAATTGTTCCAAAACTTGCGACTATTTATGTGTTATCTTGTTCTCTCATAAAATCCGAAATGATCTATTTTGTTTATCCGACCCAAACTTAATGCGTTTTCTTGGAAAACCAATTACCTACCTACCTATATACAATTATTATGTTTCAAAATGCGATTTAATTTTTTTTTCGAGATGAATGACATATAGGTACCTACTTACCCTTTCCTATAGTAAAAGAAAAGCTTCTTTCAGCTTTTCACAAATTAAAGTTAAAATTATAGAGTTAATCTTATGATAGAAATCGAGTACATACCTATTAAATTCTTATAGATCTGTTGGGTATTGCTATTTTATTCTAAACTCGAATGATGATCTAAATACATGTATAAAAGAACGAAGTGCAATGACATTTTGAGTTCGTCACGAGAAGTGAACGGTGATCAATATTTTTTGTAAAAATATTTATAGCCGACATTATCATAATACGGTACACATATCTGTTACAAATTAGCATGCCAATAAGTGCTGAGGAGCATTCTTTTGTTCGCAAGCTGACAAAAACACCTCAATTTCCCGACATTTCTACATGTTTTTGACACTGGTTTTCTTTATTGGGACTGATTATATTTATTGGGACTTGAATTTAAACGCAATCTAGTACCTACCTATTGAAGTTCAGATGTTTATCAATTTATTTACTTTCATCAACCATAGACAATCAATTCATCTAATCGTGACTCTTCTTTCATTACATCTAAAGAGACTTCTACTACGTTACCTAATTTCTCTAAACAGCTGTGTAATCATAGATCTATTAAACAAATGTGTAATGCAATTATTGTAATTCAATAAGGGCTTTCGCGTTAGAATTCACCGCTAGAGGCGCTAGTGTAGCGTGAGGTTTTAAATGTCAAATTTCACTGTTGGTTGGCTATTTGCGCGAGTTTATTTACTTACTAGGGAACATACTCTCGGGATAAAACGTAGCCTAGGTCTTTTCTCAGGCTCTAGACTATCTGTGTACCACAGACAGACAGAGTTACTTTCGCATTAAAATATTAGTAAGGAAGTAAGGATTTGTTTTTATTTTTTTTATTTTCTTTCTAATTTTGTTCACATGCGCGTAAAAACAATTTTAATAGTATGATTAAGAACCTTACTCGACATTGGCGCCAAATGGTGAGTACAAAAACGGTAGCCCTCATTCTGACATAACAAACATCATATTGGTAACTAATTAGTTTTATTTTGATCGTAAATATTTTTTCTTAACAGTTCATTTCTTACTAAACATTAATAATATTCTAATCATCAATGAATATATATAAAATTGTTCCGTTACTGACTGATTGAGTGACTGACAGACAACGCACAGCCGAAACTACTATTCGTAGAAAGCTGAAATTTGGCATGTAGCTTCCCTGCATTCCGTAGGGGAGCACTAAAAGGATTTCCCGAAATTCCTACGAGAACAGGAAAAACAGGATATGCGCGTACGAAGTCGCGGGCAAAAGCTAGTTATATTATTAAAATGAAATAGATTGACGAACAGTCTCTGTGGAATAAGAGGTATTCACTTAAGCAATATAGTCTGAAGTGGTTATGCAATCGTTTTAATGACGTCACAAAAGTGCACTGCAATAGATAAGTGCGTCACGGTAGTCGGTATGTCCTCGTATGTAGTTATGTAAAAGCTCGGGTTGACGCGCGCCTCAAGGAAATGTCAGCGTAGTAGACGGGGCCCGCTAGAGCCAGTACCTGCCTGGGTTGCGGAATTTGTTCGAAAGAGTAACTGCGGCCCTGGAACGCAAAGGGCACTAGGAGGAACACGGCTGGGTTTTAGTCAGTAAGAGTCTGACACTCCCTTCTGCTCCGCCCGAACGGGAGGACTGAGGAGTCATTTGATGATATCCAATCCAAAAAAAAAATTAGTTATCTGAACTTTACCCGAAGCAAGTTGCACTTTAGGTATGCTTGCTTCAAGTGACCTGAAGGGTGCCTGGGTATGTCAGGAAAGTAAACTATAGCTTTGAGTTTTAGTGCGAGAAAAAGAAAAACTTAAATAATCATTTGCCCAGCCTTTTCCCAACTATATTGGGGTCGGCTTCCAGTTCAAGCGGATTCAGCTGAATATCAATATTTTACGTGAAGCGGCTGCTTCCCAGACCTCAACAACCCATTAGCTTGGTAACACGGTAGTTCTAGGCAAGTCTGGAGTCAAATTTACTGGCTTCTGCTGACAATCCGTAAGGACAGAACGTGCTTTCCGAGGCACGGAGGAAACGATTATTTTGTGTATTTTTAAACGAACATAAAAACAGGAACTTATTTAATTATCAACAATAAATTAAATTCGAAGCTCAATTGCAATTTAAAACTGCAACATAACAAAGCGTCAAAACTGGGACAACTCAAGCACTTACATTTTCACAATTTCAAAGATGCATTAAAAGAAATTTAATTTCAAAGCTATAAAACTGCTAAGTCTATTTAAGCTCCCTCATAAAGTTTATTTTTAATGTCGGCGAGAACAGTTTACGGCGAAGATTAAGAACGTCCAGTTCAAATCACTCTTGACTCAATTTATGGTCGCTGCGGACTACTATGATATACCGTTATGTCTATGGAAAAATATGAGATAGGTTGGATAGGTCGGTTAGCTTGTCTATGGATTTTGGGCTAAAAATTTAATGGGAGCTTTAATCAAAGCTTTGAATTTTGTGAAGAGCTTTTGACTTTTGAATGCCAAACCATGTTTTATTTATTCTTACATTTGTTAAAAACTCGTATAGGGTTTTTTTGAGTCCAAATACAAAAAAAAAATCTCCTACTAACTGAAATCAGTCAGCCTAGTTTTGCCCATCTACATAATTCAGTATTATCGAGTTTTAACAACACTTAAACAAATCAACACACAATGTTGATTTGAAGGACAAGCAAAAATCATACCAGAACATGCATCTTACACCAGCTATTTACATATTAACGGAACCTAAATACTAGTCCACATACACACGAGCGAATACCGGAACTGTTTCAGTTGTTTAGATAAAGAAAAACCGCAGTAGATACTGTGTAAAACAAACAGGTTTCTGCAGTAAATAACAGTTCAGAATATACACGAACAACCATTGTTCTCTTGTTACTTTGATAATGTATTTTGTAACATTTCTCGCTAATCGTTGTTATCGAGCTTAAAAATGCAAAGTTCTTGCGGGACTTAGTATCTTTATTGGACTATCAGTAGACATGAATGAAGTTTGTGTTAGTACTTAGTTTGATCAAGTTTGGTAAAATATTTGTTTGGGGTTTTGTGTTAGTTTAACAGAAGGATAAAATTTGTAACTTTAGGTGTTAGTTGGTTTTGTAGTTATTTCTTCACTAGCTTTTCCCGCAGTTTCGCTCTCGCAGCTTGTCCCACAGGCTCTTCAGGCAGTTTTTTTTTTTCATAAAAAGTAACTTTTGCATTTTGTTATAGTGTAGTTAGCAGTGATTGAATCTTCGTTCCTAATCGGAGCAATATTTCCAGAGATACTTCTTTATATAAGTTTAGATGTGCTTATGTCAATGGGTTGACTTGTTTCGACGTCAATCATAAAATACTACCTAGTTATGAATTAAATACCGTACTTCAGCAACCAATTTAGTAGTTCTAAACACTAAAATCACAGCCTAGATGTGAATGACCAAATTGTTAGTGATGTCGTGCAGTTTACCAATTCAGTTCACAGTTTAAACGACCAACTTTTGTTACTCTTTGTTCTCAGATAATGAAGTTACATTTCACATTAGCCAACCTTTGTTATCGAGTTCATGAAATACAATGTTTGAATATTTAAATAAATTGATATGAAATCCAAACTAATACATACCTATTATAAATCGAAAAAAAAAATCGAAAGTAACTCTGTCCGTCTGTTTATTAGAGTTCCGAACAATAAACGGAACCCTTATAGGATCACTCGGGTGTCTGTCTGTCTGTCTGACTGTCTGTTTGTCCGTCTGTCACAGCCAGTTTTCTCCGGATACACTGGACCGATTCTGTTGAAATTTGGTACACATATGGACTTCTGTGACCCAACCACGGACGCGTTACGTAAATCATTATATTTTTATTATGGGGTTCACTTTTGGGGGTCAAACTAGCAAATTTCCAAAAATAAGTTTTTTGAACAATATCGTGTGACATATCAAATGAAAGGGCTCACTGTGAGGGTTTATATATATATTTTTCATAATTTTAAAATAAAAGGTTTAAGGTAAATAAAAGTTATTCAAGAAATTAGACGAAAAATGACAATTCCCCTTATCTCCGAAACTACAGAGCCTAAAAGTTTGAATAAAATGGAGATAATAGATCTTTACCTACAGATTACAGGAAACGTATTAGAAGTCTATAGTGTTAAAATAACATGTTAAAAAAAATTAAATTCGTTCGGAAACCTTTGTACGCGAGTCCGACTCGCGCTTGGCCAGTTTTTTTTTACGTTGTCACGTCTAAACAACCTATATTGATGAACTTTGGCAAAAAGTTAGATGGGGCATTAAAGCAGATCATAGATAGTAAATTCATTTATTTTTACTTTCCCGTACTTTTATCTCTTGGGATGATTCCCGATCGAAGCCGCAGGCAGATAGATGCTCATAGACTATATTAATGTCGAAACTATGATGTTTATGTACTCATAGTCAACATTCGATATTGACTGATATTATGAAGTTTATTTTATAAATATGTACATTCATCACAGCTGATTTCCAGTTACTCAATAATATCAATATATTGATCAGTTACATTCAACGTCATTTTCCTGTGACAGGTATATCCGGAGCTATGTTTGTTAAATCGGATAGCTATTATCATGTTTTGTCTACACATGGCTTTATTGTGTCAAGTATAGGTACTTACTTAGGTCAATCAAAGTAATTAATATCCTATTATTAGATGTCACAATCTTAATCGAGGAATCTTGCGCAACAGCATTCTTTTCACTCTCTGGATTAAATCCAGATCTTACTAAGCATTGAACTTATGTTTCGTTTCTCTATTTCATCCTTCTACCATTAATTGTATTAAGTTCATATGTCAAAGTAGATGAAAGCATACTGTGGTGCTATTCTGCCAAAATCATGAAGTGACAGATCACTTCATGACTGAGATTTCACATCCGCAGTGATTAAAACAAAATGGACTGGCTGTTAGGCAATAGGCTTCCTGAATCTATTATTGGCCTGACTAGTTTCATGTCTATTTCTTAATTACTTTATTTTTAACCGACTTCCAAAAAAGGAGGAGGTTCACAATTCGGTGGGTATTTTTTTTGTTGTTTTTTTTTATATATATTCTTCATTTCTATTTCTTTTTTTGAAATGGAGACGAAATTCAAATAACATTTTGATCTTTTCTGTGCACTATTTGTGTGTTATTGTTTGTGCAATGTGTCGTTCAATACGCAGTGTGTACCATATGGGTTGAAATTCGTCGGAGCCATCCATTTCGTGTGGAGCTCACTCAATTGATATAAACTGCACTAAAAGGATTACACGCACCGTCGAGAGAGTATTGCATGAATAAACTTTGTATTTCGGTAATATTGGTTTAAGTGACCACTCTGTATAAATACCTCGGCAAGGGCTATAGATTTTTAGTACTTCTTGTGTGTGAACCAACTGTATGTTCATGCATGACATGACGGGAAGGGACTGAATAATGTTGTTTAACTTTGTTACCTTTCTTGGGTACATTGTTTTTGTGTGTGTGTTACGTGTATTTTATCATGAAAAACTATTTTTAGGGTTCCGAACAAAAAATAGAACCCTTATAGGATCACTCGGGTGTCTGTCTGTCCGTCTGTCACAGCCAGTTTTCTCCGGATCCACTGGACCTCTGTGACCCAAATACGGACGCCTTACGTAAATTATTGAAGTTTTGAGTACTTGGCCAGTTTCTTTTTCTTTTCTGGGCCAGTTTCTTTTTCTTTTTCTTTTCTGGGCGATGTAGTTACAGATAATTCACTTTGAGCTCTTCTTTATACGGATCTCATGAAGGCATCAGATTAACACCAGACGTTGCTGGCTGATAAGAAAATAAAGATTTTTAAATAAAGTGTTGGTAGTGGTAGTGTGGGTATGCTCATAAAACTGCCTGCAAAAGGATGCTTCTCAGGGGATATGAATATTTCTACACCAATTTTTAAAAGGAGTCTTTATTTAAATATTAGCAGCCATATTCAGCTGCTTTCAGTTCAATGTTAATGAAGTAGTCACAAAAAGCTGTCTGTAAACATTGTTCCTAAGCCGAAAAAGTATCCTTTACAAATAACTTTTTATGAGTTTGTCGGAACTTAAAAAAAGGCTTGTTTCATTAGTTTTTGTTACTTTTCCAAGGTCCTTGGAGAAGTAAACTTGAACAGTTTTCACACCCAGAAAGTAGATAGAGGTTTTAAAGGTTCGTTTAGCAACATTCCGTTCCATTTTAAAAATCACGTTTTTGAATTCTACATTTATTTTAATAAATTGAAACAATGCTAAATTTTATATCTTTTAACCTGATCTAATGTAGGTACTGTGTTCTTAAACTTCTAGTACCTAAGTACTTAATTTACAACAATCATAAAACCATAATAAAATTTAAAATAGCGTATAAGAACTATGTCTACTCTAGCATAAAAAAATACAAACACTTACGAGTATCACAAATTTTGAGAACCGCCATCCATTAAAACATACCAATCGGTACCACCCAATACATGTTAAGTCAAAAATATCCGTGCACAGAATTTAGAACAATATGTTACCGAAATACCTAGTACCTGTACACCTACCTAGTTCGTATGAAAAATAGCAGCACGACACGTAAGCTTCCAAAGATGTTTTGAATTTAAAATATCTAAGTAATCGATTTGAAATCGAATCATAAAATTGAGTAATGACAATCGCAAACAAAATGATCTATTCTTGTCTATGATTACGACCGCAGAAATTTTAAATTTCGAACACGATTTCGTTTTATTGAGACGTCCATTTTGGAAAATTACAGTGTATTGTGCATCTATGCTGAAGGTAAACATGTAGTAAGTCGGCGGCCCAGCGTACTGAAGCAAAATAAGTTATTTTTTATTGGAAGAGCTCGCAGACTGGGGAATATTATGCATTCCTCGTGCTTTTTACGACCGACATTCAAAATGATGCCGGGAGAGGTAATACTTCGCCAAACGTTATGTAGCTAAAGTAGGTTTGGTCTTTGATTTGCTTCTAATTTTATTTCTGACTGAAATTAAGAAGGTTGTGAAACATTCTCATGACATTTTTAGTAGCTTCTTGTAAAATTTGAATGTTTTCGAAAGCTTCTTTACCTAAAGCATATCTAGCAATTGTAATAAAAAGTGAAATAGAAGTTGTAGAAACTTTTATAACAAGGTAAAAAGCAATGCTATTCACCTAAATGGGTCTAAACACAATAAATAACTCATTGGACGTGTACATTTTCCACCGCAGCTTCATAAGTAAGTACAATATATCAGCCATTTCTCACAAAACAGCGCGGTTGTAGGTACGTATCGAGATTATATCGCCATTAGTCTTACTTTATCCCGTGTGCCACCTTCAAACTTGTTAGATTTATGGCTAGAACGTACTACCGACGTAAATAAAATACATGTCGCCGAAGAACTCGATATTCAAGATTGGTTTTCCTGCCCAAATGCCCATGTTAGTTATAACTAACATGCGTTTAGTATGATCTATTTGCATAGACATTGACGGGTTCATTATATCAATTAAATAAGCTATATGTATCTGTTGCTGGCAATGACGCATTTTATTTATAGGTATCATTGGTTGCTGGTAGGTTTCTGATATAGCCTACCACAGTTCACTGCTAGACCTTAAGGCAGTAATTGACACACTTGGAGGTAACATGCGCATGCAGATTGCTACCATAGTGGCATACACCAATCCAAACTTTTATGCATGTATGATACTTTTTACAGCCGTTACAGCTATGTGTATTTAGGGCTTTATGACTATCAAGCCTCCTTTAGTCCTTCTAACTTCGAAAAGACCAAATTATGAGATTCGTGATCTTCACTTAATATCTATTTACTACATATAAAGATAGACAAACAGGTTATAAAAAGAGGCGTGTTAATTTAATTTAAGTACTTACTGAAATTATTTTCCGAAAAAATTAGCTCGCTATGCTCATTACAAATGATCATACATATTAACGTATTTTAAAAAGATCCATTCAACTCCTTGACACATTTTGTCGAATCAACATTGTTATACCTACTTACTGCATTAGCAGTTCATCTCTAAGTAGGGTATCACGATTCACGTGACAAATACCTACAGATCTAAATGCCAATTCATTAATATGTTGGTATTGAAATTAGCACAGTATAGGAAACCCATGATAATTTGTTTGTTCCGGCGAAATATTTTTAAATCACGAATTTGCGTCCGGTTGGCCGAATTCTTCCTTTATTTTGAATATTTGTTCTTGAACTATGTAGGTCAACAGAAATAAGAACTGGCGACTCTAATATTAAATTTATAAATTCTTCTTTATAGCTGAATAAGCTATGAGTGTTTCGAAATTCCTTGAACAGCTACTGGCTGTTGACATTTCTAGCTAACTCCTATAAAAAGTTTGGCCCTCATGTGAAACGAACCTGAACTGTCCAAAGTTTCAGAAACTTGCTTCTACGATATACAAACAGTACCTAACTTCGGCTAGGTCACCTCTAATATTGACGACACAATCCAAGAGATTTATATTTAATTCGTTTACTTTTTGTTTAAACTTGTTAACAACAAACGCACTTTTAAGAAACTAAGATACTGGCTGGCCATCAACATGATACGTCAAAACTTTCCCGCTAACCACAGACTAAATAATAGAATACGAAATACTCTTTGGTCGTGCCCAAACAATAGTGTAGAATTGGGTTGCCTGAGTAAAAAGGCGGTTGTGACACGTTCAGGTGGCCCCCTAGTACCCTCAAACAAGTGACTCTCGTCCACTTGGCCCTGTCGAGGCCACTTAAAGCTTTGCCGACATCGACGTCAAAATTCTCCTTACTCTCGATACTTATTTCCGCTGCAAGATTGGATGTTTCATAAAATCAAACTTCGATATCTTGAGTAGGCAGATGAAATCATCCAGGTTAGTTATAGCAGCTTGTTACTTAAGTAGCGCAAGACATGTGACAAGTACAGTATCTTCGTGACCTATTTTTGACCGGGGTTGATTCATAATACATGCAAATGTTAGATACTTGGGTTAGCTTGTTACACTCAGGTGCATTTTCTTTCGATGTCTAGTTGGCCTGTACTAGACTTCTAAACATGCAGGATCTCTATTGAATATTATTTTCTGGATCAGCTCATAGTTATACTCAGTCAGTTGCAAGGCCCGTTTCTTCCTTGGACTGAGAATCAACATACATTTTTGTTTCATTTAATTCTACATGCAAACCTTTCAAGAATATAACTACATAAACATAAAAACTATTTACTAAAAAGCTTTTCATTCCCAATTGTGTAACTCAAAGGTTACAGCCGAAGTACGGTTGTCAGTCTTTTGATCACGCCAATGCCAAGCCAGCACTCTCGTGGACACAAGATGAGAACCCTCCACAACGTGATAGAGACATCTCGACTGAACCAGCCCGCTGTGTTGTTAACGGAGAAAATGTACATTAAAATGTACGGAGAATGTGTTTATTTTATGTGTGAGACGCTGAGATTTATCCGGCTGGAGAAATTGCGTTAAGTAGAGGTATACTGCGTTTAAAATATTGTATTTTAACCGCAGTTTAAATAAGTTTTCTTTTTAAACGTCGGTTTATTGCGCAGATTTTGTAAGGATATAGAATAGACAGAAAATAATATTTGATTATTCAAGACATAGACATTTTATTGATCTGTAATTACAGATGAAATGAGATACATCTCGCTATTTTCATTTGAGCAATTATAAATCCAACAGCCCAAAAATATTACCGAGTCAGATAACAAAAATCAATCGAGCTGTTAATTTCTTCTAACAAACACACAAACAGATCGAAAGCTTACCCAAAATTTTGGTAATTTACAGACAAACTAATAATATTCATCAGAGCATCCAAATAAAATAAATAATAACACACTCATCGTTCATCGAGATTAGAATCCACACCAAAATAATTCCATAGTCATTTTTCTTATAAGTAATCCAAGGGCGTTGTGCCCGGGATAAAGTGTTGAATAAAACAGCAGGTAGGTACGTATTAAATAATCAAAGAGTATTGAGGCTACCTACCAGCCTCTGTAGGTAGTAGGTAGGTAGATAGTAGGTACTCGAGTTACCTGTGAATCTGACCATCTTATTTATTTATGTAACTAAAATCTGGTTCAATGCCTACGAGTGTTTGAAGGATGGGAAGTGCTGAGTGATCGGCGATCCCGATCGTTTTTAGATTTATTCGGGTATTGGGTGCTGAATGAACAATGTAGAGATACAGAAGGTCAGTATTGAGCTGAGCTTAAAACATGGATGGAGTAGTAGAGATTCAGGGCCTACAATTAAAGATCAAAGTAGAGATGTAACATAAAGTGTACGTAAGGTAAGACGCCCTCAGGCTAGGTGGAGCGACGATCTTCGCAGGGTGGCTGGTAGCAGCTAGATGAGAGTTACCGGAAATCGATTCAAATAGGAGAGGCCTATTTCCAGCAGTGGACTGCCTTTGTCTTTGCTTGAATCTTTTGTGAACCTCAACATTCTCTCTTCCCTTCTTAATCGGACACTCTTGTCAGAGTGGTCGTGTTTGCGCAGATGAGGTCTCAAAATTATATAACGTCTAGGAAACTTTAACTTGAATAGGATTCGATAAGATCTGTATGAAAACCAAAAACTAGAAAACCATGAAAGTACAATAAACTCTTGATTCTTATCGAAAAGTTAAGCTCCGACTGCAACAGAATCTAAATTCGTTCTCACTTTAGAATAACAAAATTGTCTACCTAAATCCGCAACCGCAGATACCTACTTTTACGTAACAATTTAAAAATCTAACTTTTACTGTGGACGCTCACCGAAACGGACTCGGGAACAAAGTTTGGTGTCTCTCACAATGAAATTACTCTGTGTAATCCGTTGTACAGGAGATGACAGTTAGGCATTATCCTATTATGCAAAAGCCTGGAAGCTCAGGCTAGCATGACACAATTGTCCGGAATGGTGTGTACACGGTATACAGGTATTGCATCTTGCTTCATCCACAGATAGAAGCTATACGAGTGAACGGGAAGGCACTAAGTCCGTTACGGTCCAGTCGCTTACTGCAAGCTTAACGAGGTGATGCAAATTTCAGCTGTATCACACAAAGGAGGTATAAACTGCTTGTTGTATTTCTTTTAGAGACTATCCATGCTGTCACTAGCACACCCAGAGAGATAAATTGTTGTAATTTAGCAGATTTACATTCAAATTAAAGCTGCAGTTCCACGAGTTCTCTCTATTGGTCTAAGACGCCATTTTCGTTTTGTACGGCTGTATAATTGAATTGTAATTTGTAGGTACTTGAGAATGAATGCTAAGAAACCTTGTGTGTTAAGTTAAATAATTGGGTATGTACTAATGTGGTTAGCACTCTAACAACTATATCTTTATTGATAGTTCTTTGTAATTTGTCTTGTAGTGTTGAATATAATTACTTAACTAAATTGATTTTTGCTCTCACAGCTTATAAACACTCCCCTGAAAATCACAAAGAAGTCAATTATATTGTTAGTAAATATAAAAAATTCAATAACACCAAACTTTTCCCGATTCCGGAACCATTTACCACCAGTCTCGCTATAACCCAACCCTGTCGTCAAATCAGACAGCTGTCAAGGCAAATATTTTTAGAGAAACAATTTATCAACATTTGCATATTTGCGAGGGTAATTTGGCCCCCGTTCCGGCTCCGTAGCCCCCTAACCACCTAGCCCCCCCTCCCCTAACCACATAAAGGTCAGCTTTGACATTTCCTTGACTTTCGCCACACTGAAATGTGAGGGACGAATTGAAATATACTTTTTTATGAAAATACTGGCTGATAGTAGGTGTTCTAAATTCAAAGACCATGAATAAGGAAGCTTGCAATTTGAATTGCCTTGTCATAATGTTACAGTATCATAAATCTTTAAGTAGATCTATACTTTCATTATAGTTCGCAAATTTGACAAGGAAAGGAAAAAAAGTGATTGTGACTCACAATGATGTAGTTTTTACCATGGCTTCATTATTGAGAAAGAAAATGTCTGAGAATTTAAATGAATACACTATACAATAGTTTATGTACCTGTGTATCAATACCGTCTTTTTTCCACAAACCAGGAACCACCATATCCAATGTGCACTAAGGTACACAATCCAGTATAGCCTATCCCTGCTTTATTACCTTGATCCAGTTGTTCTGAGTTGTGGCATCCCTAGAGGATGCTGCAAAGCTGCTACGTTACTACGCCAAACAACTAGGTGACTTTGATTAGCAAATCCCTTGACGGTTTCCGTGCAATACTCTGTTAGATATTAATATTTATAATTGTTCAGAAGTTCTCTATACGCCAGTCCAATCATCAATTAGTTATAAGTATAACAATATAGATTTCCTTAACATCATTAACTCTATGATGTCATCTACATTTATATCGAATAACATTTGAACTTATTTAACTATTGTATGGTTTAAACCATCGTTTTCCTCTTACAATCTCTAGCAGCTTCTACTATTCTACATACACGATTAATCTCAGCCTCACGTGAGCTAGATCTCGTTTATCTGAAACGTGGCCTCCCAGGGGATGCTACCAAGCTGCGCCGCCCAATTAGACAGCTAGGACTTTGATTAACAAATCCCTTAACAGCCAGCAATACGGTCTAGAGCTGCATATGATATTGTATAATTATAGGACTTAATAAATTGTCTGGAGGCTAGATTTCTTCCCGGTTCTTAATGGAATGGATGCTCGCTTTGTAACTGCATGTCGGAATTGGCGTGTTGCATGAGATATTTGTGTGTCAATCTAATGTAGGTATAACTTTGATTCTTGAAGTAAGCTTCGCTAGGATTATTTAATTTTAAACATCGCAGATTGTCATAATTGTTTGGTTGGCCTGCTGTTAGCTTGCTGGTTAACGCCTAACTAATGACTGCCAGGTGTAATATTTTAAGTCGACTGGATTATTATAAGTACTTACCTTGGACCTACCTAGCAATTAAGTAGCTACTTAGATTCAATGTGGTTCTTTAGAAATAATAAGAGGTATTTATGATCTCATCTTCACAACCTCATCAAATCAATAAGTAGGTACTACCTCACAAAAGACGTCGTTAACTTTAAACCACATCTAAACAAAGGTTAAGTGTTTATCCTATCAGCAAAGAGAAGCGAAACCCTTAACAATATCACGTTACACTGGTAAGGGTTCCCGATGTGTTTCGATGGGTTTCCTGTTTCTCAGGAACATTTGAAGTGGTCTAGGCACTTGAATAGTGGCCTATCACGCTATGTTAGCATTAGAGACGGAGTAAACCTTGCTTGTCGTAAGATATGGTAGAACCCGCCTTTGCACTGAAGGTTTCAAATTTTTTTTTAGTGCACTAAAGAATTTATCGAAATGCTATTATGACGCTTTACTTAAGCATTCAGTCGCTTTTGATAGTATCGTGTAAAACTTTCCAATACCTATGAATGATTTAATGAACTGATACTTCATATCCATCAGATTCTTTATTAGGAAGGCACAATTATGTCCCATTTATCCATTACTAGCTGACCCGCGCAACTTCGACTTCGTCACAATTTTCATTACTGCTCCGCTCCTATTGGTCTTAGCGTGATGATATATAGCCTATAGCCTTCCTCGATAAATAGGCTATCTAACACTGAAAGAATTTTTCAAATCGGACCAGAAGTTCCTGAGATTAGCGCGTTCAAGCCAACAAACTCTTCAGCTTTATATATTAGTATAGATATGTAGATAATTTCTTAAGTCTAAATGTTCGAATGTTTTAATCAATTACGCTGTAACGGCTGAACAGACGGACGTAACACTTAGCACACGGATGAGATCATGGATAAGGCCAGCCCATCATTTTTAGCTTAAGTTCCGACTTTCTAGCCGGCGCAGCTACTGGTTATTTTTATTCTTAATACAAAGCTTTTTATATAATACCGCATCTGCTCTTTGAAATAGGCAATAACAAAGACCGTACTTGTCAAGCCCGCACAAATTTGCCTCCATTTCAAAGCAAGTGCCATTCTGTAGTGAAGAGCATCATAAATGTAAAATTATATGCCGTTGTTAATGTATGCGCCTCTTGAGATATACAGCGAGGCTGCGACAGTGTCGTAAAGTCTAGGTCCTAGGTTCGCTGTTAAGACCTAGGCTGGACTGGGATTTAGTAATTGGATGAAAATTAGGTGCAGATTTTCAGGTTATGTGGGTGTTTCATAATGAGGGTATATGGTATGTACAATCTAAGTAGGTACCTTCCTTATTTCCTCTATTTCTATTTTTTACGAGCGTAACGTTTACGCAATAAGAATAAATCCAGGGTTACAAAAAATATGTATTTGGTCCAGTTAGATTATCGAAAAATATTGGACACGTTTGCATATCACAAAAAATGCACTGTATCGTCTTCATTTTTAGTTCATGTGACAAAAGATAAAAATACGCGTCCAATATTTTTTGGTATGTAATAATTTATCATATGGATTAAATAGACTTTTTAGACATCTTCCCTTTTGAAGAAGATACCTAAATGACAATACATATACACATGACATAGACATATACATGACAATTTCCCTATGAAAGTTCAAAAACTACATATGTATTTTATTAACTTATTAAATTTATGATCCCTTTTTTAAAACTCATAATAAGTACAAGGCAAACATTTAATTCATTTTTAACCTCCGACCAAAATAGAGGGGTGTTATAAGTTTTAAATAATGTATATGGTCATTATCCAAAGTATTAGACTAAAAATACTTGCATTCAGTTTATTTGGTTTGAGTTTACCTATCCGCACTTCCATTGTAATTGTTGATCATCAACTAACACGAATATGAATAGTCGCCATTAACTAACTGATTGGGCTATGAATAGTGTTTTTTTTTTACTACCTATTGATAGGCACGCGTTTGACCACTATCTCACCTGATGGTGAGCGATGATGTGGTCGAAGATGGAGCACGCTTGCCTAGAAGTAACCTATTCACTTTTGATCTAAAGACTCCCAGGTTGTAGCTATCAGGAAACGCGGACTCCGACAGGGAATTCCACTCCTTAGCTGTACGCAGTATGAATGTGTTCCCAAAACGTTTTGTGCGCGTGGGTGGGATGTCCACCATGTACCGGTGGTGCATCCGCACCGGTCATCGGTGGTGGAACGAGCTTGGCGAAATTAAATTATGCAATTCCGTCACACATTCCCCAAAATACAACCAGTAGAAAACCGTCAGGCTAGCAACTCGTCGGCGATGCTCAAGACTTTGGAACTTTGTCGCGACGAGCCTATCATTCCCGATGATCCTCTTGGCTTGTTTCTCAATTGACTCAATGTCATCAAGCTGGTATATGGCAGATCCGTCCCAAAGATGAGAGCAGTACTCCATACACGATCGAACTTAACTTGCGCTTGATAGAGTTTAAGCAGCTGTTCCGGCGTGAAGTACTGTCTCACCTTTGCTAGGATCCCCAACTTCTTTGCAGCCACTTGAGCTTTTGCCTCTATGAAAGGGCCAATATGGATAGATGTTAATGTAACCCCAAAAGAAGCTCAAGTTGGTCACTTATCGGCACGGTTGTACCTCGGAAAGATGGAGCTGGGTGTAATTAGCTCCTTATGGCGGAAAGTAGACACGCTTTGATCTTAGTAACATTGAACTTGACCAGATTGGCACCGCCCCATTCAGAGACAGCCTGTAAGGACACGTTCAAGCGCCCAACCATAGCCTCCCGGAGAGACCGGATCTGCGACCCACCAGCTCGTGCGTCGGACACGTATCATTAATGTATGCACCCAACCAGCTACGGTTAAACTGTTTACCTAGTTATTTTTAATAATGACATAGTGTCCTATTATTTTCCTATTTACGCCTATAGCTGGGTTTACAATTATGAAAATTGTGATTTATAGTTCGTTGTTATTGTTTCTGCAGTACCTTTGCGTACCTCCTAAAGAAATAAAACAAGTACCTGCCCATGTATATTTAAGTAGGTACCTACCTTATTTGTAGCATTAGTTTTTTCTAGACACTTTCAAAATTAAATACTTAAAATTAGTTATAAACCAAAGTAGACTGACAAACGGAAAATTTGACTTTTCAAGATTTTCATTAAAAATCTGTTGTTATAAATAACACCTACTTACCATAAAATATTCCTACCCACCTAATAGAAAACTCATTTCCGCATCCCTATTCGATATCGCAATAATTCCGGAAACAAAAGAAATATTATCAATAAGAACTTTATCGATATCCGCTAATTCACGGTGATATAGACGATTTTATAACAGGAAGCTATCCATCGCTGCACACATATGGGTACTACATAGACATACGTTTGTAGACACTGGGCAATGTTTACTGTACGCAACATTGGTCGTCGAGCCGTCGGCAAATATGACTGGCCACATAGAGTACCTACCTACGTAATGTAGGAAAATAGAAAGCCATTTTTTTTTGTAGGTACAGGAGTATTTATATGAAAGAAATAAAAAAAGGTATAACGATGATACTGTATTAATGTATTTACATTATATACTTTAAAAACAGCGAGCTAATAAGCTCTGTTTATACATATAGGGAATATGGATGTGGAAAAACTAAAAGGAATAATGTTAAGGACTAAAACTCATTTTGGTGCGAATAACACTAGTAAAAAATAGTGTATATATATACTTACGAATTTCATGTTCAGAAAAGTTTTCTAGCTTACAAACCAACTGTATTTTCTTGAAAACTAAGAAAATAAATGTGATTTCCTAATGAATGATCGAGACAAATCAATACTAATATTATAAAGCTGAACAGTTTGTTTGGTTGAACGCGCTAATCTCAGGAACCAAACTTGTTCGAATTGAAAAAATATGTAATTGTTGGACAGCACATTTATCGAGGAAGGCTATAGCTATATAACATCACACTACGACTAAAATGAAAAATGTGACGCAGACGAAGTTGCGCGGGTCAACTAGTCTCATGATAATGACAACATTCGAGAATTCGTTCAACTTAAAATCGTTGATTCGTTCACCTTTTTATGGGGTTGAATTAGCTTAAACAAACTAATTAATAGTTATCAATGTTGTTGGAAAATTAAGTATTTAGCATACTGTCTGATAGGCTATTTATCAACACTAATATTATAAAGAGTGTGTGATATGCTTGTCACCAATTTTTTCTGAGCTACTAATGGATGGGAAACAATATATCAATTTACATAAGACTCTTCCGTTACTGACTGACTGACAGACAACGCACAGCCAAAACTACTGGTCGTAGAAAGCTGAAATTTGGAATACAGGTCGGTTCCTTGGGGAGCGTAGGGGAGCATGAAGAGAGGATTTCCCGAAATTCCTACGGGAACTGGAAAAAACAGAATATGCGCGTACAAAGTCGCGGGCAAAAGCTAGTATATTACAAAAATCTACTCTTATATAACTATGAATATTGTTAACTTAAAAATAAATAACTACGACGCCGGATCTGAGAGCAGATAAACAAAACTATTTAATGGCGTTTCTATAATCCATTCCACGTAAACAACTTAATGCGCAAATCCCCAGGAAATATAAAATAAGTCGTCAAAACACTCATCATCGCTATTGAATATGTAATCGTGATATCCTCAATACGTACCTACCTTCCCATTGAAAGATTTGAAAAGTTTGTAACAATTTTAAAATTCATTGTAACTATTAGTCTGAAACACCATTAATGTCAATGTTTAATTTACTATGTTTCTATCATTCAATATTATATCATTAAAGTCTGTGGCAACGTACTACCTTTCATTAATTAATATCTTTAGACAATATGCTATAAAACTTCAGGACTCCAAACCTTACCAACTTGATGCATCACAATATTTTTGCTTGAACGCTAATCTCAGGAACTACTGGTCCGATTTGAAAAATTATTTCAGTGTCAGATAGCCCATTTATCGAGGAAGACTATAGGCTATATATCATCACGCTACGACCAATAGGAGCGGAGCAGACGAAGTTGCGCGGGTCAACTAGTACTAATATATAAAGCTGAAGAGTTTGTTTGTTTGCTTGCTTGAACGCGCTATCTCAGGAACTACTGGTCCGATTTGAAAAATTATTTCAGTGTCAGATAGCCCATTTATCGAGGAAGGCTATAGGCTATATATCATCACGCTATGACCAATAGGAGCGGAGCAGACGAAGTTGCGCGGGTCAACTAGTACTAATATAATTATAAAGCTGAAGAGTTTGTTTGTTTGCTTGCTTGAACGCGCTATCTCAGGAACTTCCGGGTCGATTTGAAAAATTCTTTCAGTGTCAGATAGCCCATTTATCGAAGAAGGCTATAGGATATATATCATCACGCTAAAACTAATAGGAGCGGAACAGACGAAGTTGCGCGGGTCAACTAGTTCTCTATATTTTTTCCGCATTCGTCCCACATATTTTTCCTATTTAACCCCGAAAGTTTATCTCCTATTAATTTATTAAAAACTAATGTTCATTTCAAAAGAAATTTCTTCCAACAGACTTGTGACAGAACTTAATTATAATTAAAAAACTACGATTATCACAGGTAATAATTTATAAACAAAATCATATCTCGAAAACAATAACAGTACAACTAAAAATAGAAACGAAACTGTTCCACATAATTATGCTGTATGTCGGTAGCCGACATCAAACAACAAAGGTTAAATTTAACTGACGCGTTAAGGCCGTTGCCAGATTACTCAGGCAGCCGCCACTGCCCGACAGACTTTAACTTGGTAAGCCACAAACCGGGGCCGGCACGCCGCAAACCTAGACGAATTAACTTGCTTACGTCACAAGTTATGGAGACTTTTTGCCGAGTTTACAGCAAGTATTAGCTGGTGATGAGATAAAGGTTCACTGGTTAGATACGTAGAATTAATTTGTGGATCTTTCTCATCAGCCATAACGGTAGTCATAAGGCTGAAAATCGCATGACATCAGTCTTACCTTTACCAAAGGATGTCGTGGCTCCAGTACATCAGTTATGGGGTGAGATAGTCGTTCATTATGAAATACTGATCTCAACTAGTTGTGAAAAGCCTAACCCGATTGATTGATACACTAAAATTTTAACACAGCTTTTTTATAATATGACTAGCTGACCCGCGTCGTTTGCGTCACAATTTTCATTACCGCTCCGCTCCTATTGGTTTTAGCGTGATGATATATGTATAGCCTATAGCCTTCCTCGATAAATGGGCTATCCAACACTGAAAGAATTTTTAGTAGTTCCTGAGATTAGCGCGTTCATGCAAACAAACAAACAAACAAACAACCTCTTCAGCTTTATATATTAAGTATAGATTATATGGTTACTGTGGCGGTCTTATAACCAATAGTGCTACCTTCAGATAACCTTAGGATGAAATGAACGAAATAGATGATGCATGATGTTATGTTTTGTGCAATTTTTCTTGTGGTGCTAGTCATAAAATTAGGTACACAGTGCTGTTACGAAAATGGTTTGCTTATGAATGTACACTACTACACTGTACTGTGGGCTACTTGGCTTTCGATATGATTAACAAAAAAGTTAAGGTTCTTACGTAAAGCCTTTTGAGCCAATTAATAACTAAAATACTCTCCAGCATTACTTTGTGCTTTCCACCTTTAATGGAAAACGCAGAAATTTCAATAATGTTGAAACGTTTTTTGGCAAACAACACTGTTGTCTTTGGTAGAATGTAACCAAGTACAAGTTGTACCAGTTTTCTAAACATTCTAGTTTCTAGTAATCCTATTATGTAATCTGAAAAACGACAACCCCTTTACAATTTCTTTTCTACGGCAAAACAATAACTTACATAGGTACTTACATCTTGATTGACTGGTAGACAATGTATAAAGCATTAAGTCTGCTTTTGTACCTTTGTGTTGCATGAAGTTTTTTTATAAATAAATAAATTAATATAGCAAACGTATTTACTGATTGTGTCATTAAAGGCAATCACATTTTCCATTTATTCAAATGTAAATAAGCACATTCATTTACAAAGTAAATCATTTATTACATCAAAAGCGTTTCATTGCGAATAATTAATGATCAAACGTAACGGTCCAGTATAATTTGAAATGTGCTTAATACTACGAACGCATCATTAGTCGCTTTACTAGTGATGTTCAATGTTGATAGAGCTGTAGTCGATTAGTCAACAGTTACGGTTTATAATTCGATCATAAGCTGTGCAATGTACATAAACACGAGTCATAACAGTTCAGAATGTATGTACCTAGCTGCAAAGCTCTTCGCCGCGGGCTGACATTACCCCAGTTCTAGCCAAATACTCGAATTCTGCAGCCGAATCACCGTACTCGGCTTAATTATAACCGTTCCTACACGATAAACACTAGAGTGTAATCTGATCAATACAGCGGGCTCGCATGAACTACGATATAATTAGCAATACTGCCAATTTGGTCGGGTCACCGCACACGCGTATCTCTACGCCTGTCTGAGTCTAATTTGACACGGAAATGTACGGAATTATCCGTTACCTGCTTATGAATTACACCTCATTTGACAATTTCAACTGAACTGAATAATAGGGGCTGTCGAACTCAAGTACTTTAGAAAATATAATCGAAGTTAAACATGCTTAAATTGATTTAATTTGCTGGAATGCCGTCGGTAAAAAGGACTTATGTACACAAAACAAAGTAACCGATTACTAACATTAAAAAAATAAGTTAAGGTCGGAAATCGGTTACTTCATTTTGTGTAGATACTACTTTTTTCTATGACGGCAGTGTAAACCACATTAATTTTCTGCATGAGGTCTTGTGCTTCGGTTTGATTCCAACTTCCCAAGGTCGACTATGCCATTCATCATAGCTGACCTTACAACTGCTACTGCTATCAATTTACAATCCATTTAAGAATTCAATCACTTTCCAAGTTTTGATGCACGTTCAGATTTTAATCTTATAGCCAGTATTTATGGATCGATTTCACTTCAAATTAAGTGTTAACTGTTGCCTTGTCCTTTTGTTAAAAAGTGTTTCATAATCTTATTCGTTTGACTATTGCAATCGTCAATAGAGCGGAATCTGTTTTAACAAAAAAGCTGTAATTAAAAACCGGCCAAGTGCGAGCCGGACTCACGCATGAAGGGTTACGTACTATCCGTATAAGATTTTTATTTGTTGTTATAGCAGCAAGCAATAGAAATACATACTGTGAAAATTTCAACTGTCTACCTATGAGATAAAGCCCGCTAACGGGCTGACGGGTGGACGGACGGACAACGGAGGCTTAGTAATAGGGTCCCGCCGCATCTTCCTCCAGCTAGTCTATTCTGTAAACAACTATTTCGATATCGAGCTTCACCTGAGTGACAAAACTCACAAACTGAGCTTTATTGCACACAACATAAAGGTCTTAATTTGAAACTCACCTCGGATTCCACTGTCGAGATACGAAAATATTGTTACAGAATAGCACTATAGTTACAGTACTTTCCCCACAGATAGGACTGTCATAGTAATATACAGGCTGTTGCAGTTAGGTTTCGCATACATATACATACAAATACCTACGTAACACTACCTCTTATAAATAGACATATCTAAGTAGTAATGTAAGGAGCCAGTGCGCGAAATAAGCCATCATGTGTTATGGTCGTCAGTTATAGTCCATTCCGTTTAACGACCTCTTAAAATGGCTTCGTATGGAACCGAACATGTGTTAAAAATTCCCCTTATAATGACATAATGGGTGTAATCAGTGCTTAATGTTCTGATTACATTTCCGCATTACCGTGTCGTTTCTTTGTTTAATAGGAAATTCGAGAAAAGCAAAATTATTCCTAAAAACCTAAACCTTCGTGACGTTTTCTCCCGTGTCTCTATTCAAATATTCATTGATCTAAAACGGCTTACACGATTTACATAAACTGGTATCTTTACCTACAATCTAACCTACAGGTTTTATGAACTTCACGCAAAAAGATCCCAAAGTATCGCTGGTACACCCTTAAACCTGCTAACTAATTCAACTATGTGCTACACCCACGATTAATCAAGGGGTCGCATCGAACTTGAAACTTTGTATCCGCACAACCACAGGGATACCTTTTATTAAGGATTAAGGTGCTACAGGTACAGGTAGCGCCAAATATCTTGGGACGAACTGACGGTAGCAAATTATTCGAAAAACTTTAAGAATTAAATTCTCATCAGAATTGCATGTCGTGTACTATGTTTATCCTGAATTAACCCCCTTGTGGCTAAAGTGATTTAATTTAGTTACCTTGTTTTTCAAGTTTTTGGCCCGAATTTTTGACGCTAACTGTATATCAGGTACGTATACTTTCAGGTATATACGAGTACTGATTAGGGTCGTAGTCTCACGTGATGTGATCGTTAATCTTACCTTTGTTTGAGCTTTTATCGGCGCAGTATAGCAGTGAGAGCTCTTTGCCACCTTTATTAACAAATGCGTACAATTTGGCGCTTTGTTTATGTTTCTGTCTAAGTTACTAAGTACCTACCTACACTTGCTGAAGTAGGTATATTTGCGTAAACTGAGCTGCTGCTTTACAAATTCAATTAATTAATTTATAAACAAACGTGGCAAAATTTTTCATGAGTGTGAATTTAAATGAGACAAGTAGGCACCTAGTTTTAATGCAGCATAAAATACTTCTCGCCCCAGAAATTAAAAACACTACAGCATGAAACAATCTGCAAAATTAAACAAAACATCTTTATTTAAATATGCAAAACTACCACTAAAGGCAGGCCTCAGACCGAATATTGTCTACATTTCATGAATTTCTGAGTTGTTCAGATTTTTCTCAGCGTCTGTGTAACATTTTATTATTTAGTTCAGTATCCACTTCATTTTAGTGGACGACTTCATGCGCCATTGAACTTTATTAATTTAATGAAAGGATTGGATCTTACAAAAGTGTAATTGCTTTCAGATTGCACTCTCTATACATTGTAATCGCATAGAATCTGAATTGAAATCTGAACCGTTACAGTTAGTTCCTCATGCGATTGCGCTATTTGAATATACAACAATAGGTAAGTGCATCGAATTAAGGTTAATTAAACCAATGACTATTAATGTTCGCAATGAATACGATGGACACAACAAACTCAACTCTATCACGCACCTAATAGAGATTACACCGGACGAACTAAAGTGGGTGCAATCACGTAAATTGATAGCGATACTCTAGATAAATGTACGCATATTAGCTGTATAATGTTGCGATTTTTATGAGCTCTTCATTTGTTTGTCCCGACATTTTATCACAGGGAAAATAAGCGTCATGTTTTGTTGATGTAACGCGTCGATAAAACTATAATAAAAATTGACGTTCGGCATCGGAATTTTATTTATAATTTAATATAAAATGTTATTATGGAACTCCCACGCCGTAATAACCTATAAACACTGATATTTTAACAGCCTTTTTCTATCGGCCGGCCGTAACTCTTCTCCGCGCTTTACGACGACGTTCCGACCTGCGATTTTCCGCTACATATTAGGTCCCAAAAAGAAATATTTTCAACTTTGCTACACGTTATTCCTTGTAATTTATTTGCAGCTAAACTTACATTTATGTTGTTTGAAAATAGAGAGCTAGTGATGGAGCAAAACCGGCGAAAGCATTGACCGAAAGACATATTCAAAGGGACCTAAACATGACCCTTAAAACGTCACCCTATATTAAAATTATCCTCCGTCCCTACTACTAATTCCCTTTTCCAATTAATTTCTCATAAATTATTAAGTGAACAATTTCAGTTTAATCAGTATAATTAGCAATGTTTATTAAGATGACATTAGAGAAGCACAAAGGAGATAAGGCTAGTTATAGATACAGAAGAGCTAATTTTAGTGAGGATGCCCGTTGTTTTGTGTCGGTATTAATCTTTTGTAAGCCCAACAAAAGACGAAGATTGGGTAATGCCTTCAGTAAGATGAGAGTGATGTAAGAACAGGAGTGCTTTTTAGCTGTCTTACAAGATACATTAATTAAGAAAATTTTTGGAATGTATATTATGATACCGATTCGTAAACGTTTACTGATGAACATGGATCTTCGAGTTATTGCTCTGTTATTGAGTATAAAACAGTTAGTTACTAAGAAGATATCCATTCATGGTATAATTAATAATAATAATATTAATAGTAATATTTAATAATATTCGCCGCCTTTTACACTAACACCAAATAAGTCATGAGCTTGCTATTCCAAAGATGGGATGATATGTATATGATATTGTTTTAATTGTATAATATTCACACACGCGGCTTCTGAACAGGTATACAAAAATTCATGAGAGTATGTTTGTATGTAATGGGTCGAAATATGAAAGAAAAATTCGAACTTCCCATACAAATTCGATCAGCTGACTATTGATTTTATGTAGGAGGACCGAAAGTTTTTATTAAAAAAAAAAGTTTATTATTTTTTATTTACAAAAGCTTCTTTCGCCGCTTGCAACCGTTACTGGTAAAGTTAAAAGAATCCTGAGCGCAACACTGATATTTGGACCAAACTTAAATCTGTTATAGATTTTAAAACGTCTTGAGGAGGCAAATTACTATATTAAAACGTGGAAAAACTTATCACTCCTTTGAAAGTTCTAATGCATTTATATGACATGAGTTCTCGTGGGTTAAAATAGTGTCGAGGTTCTTACAATGTTCTAACAATTCATCTTTTGGGAGTTGTTCGTATGTTGGTTCGTCTAATAAAATTGAGGACTTCGTGCAAACGCCCAGCACCCTCAATTTTGCCGCCCCTCATTTTTGCCGCTCTGGGCATTTGCCCCCGCTTCGATCAGGCCCTGTGCACTCACCTGCCTACTTTTTCAAGGAATGTAGGTGTGATGTCATGTTGAGAAATTTGTTCGAACGAGTCTCTGGAACGCAAAGGGAAATGGGAGGAACACACTGCTCCGACCAGAGCGGAAAGAGTCATTTGGTGACTTCCCATCCTTAAAAAAATAAATTTAAAAAATAAAGCATAATGTCATGTGTTTACTGAGAAATTATATCATGGTACGATTCAGGTCAGTTCATTTCCGGAGCTTAAACTGCCTAACAAAACGCGCCATGTTAAGCCCCCAGATACCAGGATAGCAAAACGTCACTGCAGTAAAACAGTACAATATTTTACCGTTGGCTTCAACCTCTATCCTGCATCGGTCCATCAAAGTAGTTAGTGAACCATAACTGTAGGTTGTGTTGCCAACATCGGTCATTGTAGGTACGTACTGCATCCATTATGGAGCAGACGGGGACGTTTACTGCAGAAGTTAAGCGGCCATAAATATGGTACAGTTGTTTGCACAACATTAATACTGTAATACCGTCTTTGTGAAATCTCGAGAACTGATGTACGTTTGATTCCTGCTTCTTTTTATCGTGGTGTTAAACATTTTTTTTTAATACCACTTAAAATACTGGTATTCAGCGGGATCCGGCTTGATTGGAAGCCGACCCCAATATAGTTGGGTAAAGTATAGGCAGGTGGGCAGGCAGGTTAACATTCTTCTTTTCACGAGTCAAAACTAGTCTTAAGATTAGCCTTATTAGGCTAAAGTCAAAATATTAGCCCGTCAGCAAAACATTCAAGGTATGCCAGAGGGGCTTGAACCCTCAGCAGTAATGATCTCCTAATTGATAGACTCCAAAGAGGGAATTAACAGTTCATTTGGATATGATAACTAATACCTATACCTACGCGTTAGTTATGGTTTACGACAATAGAGAACTATGTTTTTTGACAGCTGACCTATTTACATCTTCAAAGCATGCATAGAACTAAGCTTTCTAAAGCGGATTACAGCAATACGTCTCCAGCAGTACATTGCTAGTTTTCACAGTAAATTAATTGCCTTAAATAAATCTTCTAAGTCAACGGCTTTGTCGGTACAACCGTGAATACACAATGTACTTGTATAGAGGTGTATAAGAGTATTGTTTGGAGTATCAACAGACAATGTGTACAGGATAATGCATATTCGTAATTCCTCTAATGCTTGGATGTCATCCCTTATTATCGCAGCGTAACGCGACCTTCCTCTCGACATGTGTCAAGGCCCTAAGAGACATAAGAGGTGCACGTTAAATAACTGTGTTGATGCCTATGCCTACAAAAAAATGCGAATAAATAAAGTTTGTTTTTGGTGAAACCCAAGAAAAAGCTTTCATTCTTTTTTTTGAGTAAAAAGTTGTGTAAGAACAAACAATTTCGCCTCATAGCTTTGGACTAGTACCTAATGAGCCTAAAGGACAGGCGGCATTGCCACGTTGTTTGCCAATGAATATCGCCTGTCCAAGGTAAAAGCCAGTCCTTGGGTCACGCGACGTACGACAAAAGCAGATATGTTTTTTTTCCCTTGTGACTTTGAGCAAAATAAGTCATCATTCACGCAATCACAAGATAAAATCTCACGATACATAACGTTTTAGGTTGCATTGTACCAAATACTTCGAATTGGAGCAAGGCAAAGGTCGAAATACCTTTGTAAAGAATGTTGTTAAACTACTTATTAGAACTTTGACACCATTACCACTTGCGAGTCATATTTGTTAACAATTTGACGTGATTCATTAATCAGGATATTTAAAAAGAAAGGAAGCTAAAAAGATTTAAAAGAAAACTATATAACAATGTTAAAATTTAACCATACATTGTCATATCAGCAGTTTATAACGTAGAATAAGGTTTGGGAGATTTTAAATGTAAAGGTTACAAAGAACTTAATTCTAATAGATTACTTATTAGATTAACCTCAGATATAAACAATGGCAAAAAGATAAAATAAGTTTCGTCCACTTCTTTGTAATTTCACTGTGACTTTTGTTACTCAAAGCAAGATAAACCTAGGATAAAGAATAAAACTGATGAAGCCCAGCCTCAGACCTGTCATAAAGAACTTGAAATTAAATCACTCAAGCTTTTCCTCTGGTTCATAATAAACGTAATTTTCATCTCTTTATGAATCAGTTTCACTTATACGCGCCATTAAAAGTTTCAAGCGTTTCAAGTCGGCTTTCCTAGCTCCGCAGATCTCTTGAAAGCGGAGTTATAGTGGTGATTTTTCTAGCTTATTGTTGGAAATTGCCGTCATTTACCTCTTTATGTTTGTGCGAACTGCGACCGACCGCCCGACCGTCGGATTTCGTGTAAATTCAGTAAGGTTTTTGGAAAACTGCTCGGTTTTTATTCAATTAGATCGTAATAGTGTGTTAAATAGATCGTTCTGTTAATGGTGGGTATATAAATAAGAGTAATGATTTGATTTGGCAAACATTTATTTTATTATGTTTTAAACACTATACCTTAGAAGCCAATAAAGATATACAAATGTACATGTGTGTGTATGTTTAGTGGCTCTCAAAAAACTGAAACCAAAGAACATCTACAACCTACAAGAAAGGTACAATATCATGAGATACGGGTCACTCCAATACCAAGAGTGTAGATCGCGGGGGGCAGCGCAGGTGCGGTCAGATTATAAGCCAGATGAGATCATTCCACGGCCAATTGCTGGCTCAATCGCCTCTCAATTAGGTAATTGTGGATATGAGCACGCTACGCGTCCTGCCCGCCTCCGACTGACAACAATGTAACTGCTTACTGCTCCATTACTCACCTGGAGGAACCAATTAGCTGGTGTCATAGCTAAATAACTGCGAAAGATGGAAATGACTCAAAACTGCTTAACAGAGATCGTACGGAACAATGTAGAAGGGGAAAGTCGGGAAGAAGTAATGGGATAAGAAGTAAAATATATAGAAAAATAAATTGGCACGGTAACAAACTGATAAAACAACAGCAACAATCACGAAGTTAAAGAGAATAGATGCAGGTAGGACGTCCAGGACGTCTAATTAATTATTTGGAAAGGCAGAAGAATGGTGTCACGGGCAGACTAATTTTATGTACATATAAGATAAGATAAGATATATTTATTTGTCAAAAACATGTGTAGGTTAAATAATCAGTTGGAACGATTACAAAAAGAAAAAAGAAAAGTTTCAACATGTTTTGCCTAGAAAGGCGTACAAATACAATAATACAAAAAATCAAAAATCATAATAAATTCGAAGTAGAAAAATCATTGTTATGTCAAACGATAAAAAAAAACATAGTTATGTCAAAATCAATAAAAAAATCATCAAAGTTATGTCAAAATAAATAAAATAATAATAAAAATGTCTACAGTACATCATTTAAATAGTCGTCAACACTATAGTAACACCTATTTATTAAAAGTTTCTTCATGCTGTTATTAAAACTATTAATATTTAGGTCTTTGTATGCCTTTGGTACCTTATTGTATAAATTTGGGGCCATGCAGAATACACTCTTACGCATGAGAGCCGTTTTAGCACTATGTGAGCGAAGTCTCCGATTATCACGTTGACTTCTTTCGGAACCATCTGAAGACCTCGGAAAGAGTTGGGGATTCTTTTTAACAAATAGTACCGTTTCTAATATGTACAAGGACGGAAGTGAGAGAATTTGATGCTTAATAAAATTTGGTTTGCAACTGTCTGTAATCTTAAGACCAAACATAGCTCTTATGCATCGTTTTTGCATTTTGAATATTACATCTTTCTGTGTAGAGTTTCCCCAGAAAATAATGCCAAATCTAAGGATCGATGCAAAAAAATATGTATTCAATATTCTGATAGAAATGTTAGTCTCTGAAACGACAGGGCGGAATATAGAACACATTGCTGCAGCAGAAGAGATTATGTCTATTAAGTCTTTAGGGAGCGTAATGTTGTAAGTAACACTGCTACGATCACTAATTTATTTGCAAAGTTGATTGTGATGAATATGTACTTCTTATGCATCGATTACTGTAGCTATATTAAAATAGCTACGTTAAAAAGCCAGTATAGTGACGACACTATGTTTTCTCCATAAGTAACAGAAGAATCACTACATAGTATAAAACAAAGTCGCTTTCTCTGTCCCTATATCCCTATTTATGCTTAAATCATTATAACTACGCAACGGATTATGATGCGGTTTTTTAATAGATAGAGTGATTGAAGAGGAAGGTTTATATGTATAATAACATCCATTAAATAGTGGAGAAATACTGTTATTGTTGAGGTTTCTAATGTGATGTCGTAAATAATTACATTTTATGACGCAGACGAAGTTGCGCGGGTCAGCTAGTTACTTATAAAACTTTGGATTTGCCACATAGCTACCAACGTAGACCAAAGTGACAATGAATAATATGCCATTGTAACGTGAAAGTTGGCGTGTTCGTTCTCAAGTTTATTGGAGAACTTTGGCATATTTTATGACAAACACTTCGAATTCCATGTATCAGGGTACTGTCGTAGTCTCGTAAGCGTTTGGTCTAAAATGTTTAAATTAAAACTTTCTATTCTAGTATGAAATAAATATACTAACGCCTGTAGATACGGTTTTTTGGAAACTCTTTCGCGTTTTTACTGTTATAGTTGTTCACTTACTCAATAAAAACTCACACTGCTCCAATAACATTTAGATTTTCTACATCACTTTCATCAATATTCCATTTTGACTAAACTAAAAATAAAAAATTAATGGTTGTGTTTTCCTTGTTTGCAGATTCTACTGGGATCTATGTATGTTACTGCTGCTCGTGGCCAACCTGATCATCCTGCCAGTAGCTATCTCCTTCTTCAACGATGACCTCAGCACGCGCTGGATCGCCTTTAATTGTCTTTCCGACACCATATTTCTTATAGATATCGTTGTTAATTTTAGAACAGGTATGTGTTCTTTTAATGTTTACATGAAATATTCACATTATATCCAGGGTAAAAGTTTTGATGACGTTATTATCCTCTTTTCAGGAATAATGCAGCAAGATAATGCAGAACAAGTGATATTAGATCCCAAGTTAATAGCGAAGCACTATTTGAGGACATGGTTCTTCCTTGACCTCATCTCTAGTATACCACTAGATTATATATTTTTGATCTTCAATCAGGTAAACGTACGTTGCAATTTGGCCGTGTTGTTCTTATTACTATAGTTTTAAACTGTCTTTTATGTTGTTGATATTCTGTTTCAGCTTGGGTGTTCATTTGTTTTATAGACAATATGTTGTTATTGTTTTGGTTTTGTTTTTGTTTATCATTGTGAACTTTTACCCAACCGCCACGAGAACCTGTGCGTCATCGTGTATTCAATTTAGTATTTGTATTATCAGGGTCTAAGAGAACATGCAAAGGTTTGATTAAAGCACACCACTATCATTCTCATCGAAGTCTATTCTATTTTAATTTATTATAATTTCTACACAATCAGATTATCACCTGCACGTCATTATCAGTAACCCATATGATTTCTCGATGTTGTTCTATTCTCCGCTGTGTCAGCGACCTTACGTATCCGATTATGTGATCGTATGGGATACTCAATCCTTTCTAAAACTTTTGAAGATTTTAATCAGCACTTTCCTACTTATTGCACGAGCTATTCTAAAATGCTTCCACTAAATTGCACTCTGTTGTTCCGAAGGTGTTTATTGTATATCTTTATAATTTGGTACTTAGGTATATACAGTTGTATTTCCTATTCTAAGCTCTACATTGGTCACTTGCACGTCGTCTTCTTTCTACCTCCTAATATTTGGTTTCCTACCTTCAGAGTTGTGTACAGCATGGTCTCAAAGCTTCCTAATGTAACAATTACCACTTCTGAATACTTTTGGTTTCCTATTTATCATATTTATAATATTTCTTGGGTTTTATTATATATGTATATATTTTTTATTTGTATTTTAGTTTTAACTTTCTAACAGCTACAACACGACCAAATTGTAATATTAACAATCCACACTGACAAGTCTTAATGGCCCTCTATATAACTTTGAATTGCATCAGTACTGAAGCTTAATATGATAGATTAGCCACTGAGGGATATTACAAGCCTAATTATTTACATACTATACAGCTTTCACTAATAAATAGACAGAATTCCCCACTTAAACTCTACTAAAATTGTAAATTTACAAAACATAATTATAACATGTTTATTATGCTTCAGCACTTTTCTTTGGCTGACAAAATCTTTCAAATACTGCAATTATGCATGTCTTCAACACTTCGTCTGTATAAAATCAATAGGAATAGAGGCTAGCTGCGATGCTCTGGACGATTCATTTTAGAGCATCATTAGGCTAATCATCACCATTTAAATTGTGTGTTTTTATGTTGACAGGACTTTAGTGAAAGCTTTCAAATTCTTCACGCGGGTCGTGCACTAAGGATACTTCGGTTAGCAAAACTCCTCTCTCTGGTGCGGTTGTTGCGGCTGTCGAGGCTTGTCCGATATGTATCGCAATGGGAGGAAGTATATGTAAGCCATCATGCTCTTCAGACCCACCTACCCTGGGTTACCCTAACTACTTGCCACTAACACTGCTCTAATATACATTACGCTCACATTTACTAACACGACATGACTAAATACGCTACTAAAACTTACTATAATATTGGATTAATTGATTGCAAAAACAAAGATTTTTTCTAAATTTTATCGAATGATATCTTGAGATTGGCTACTATTGTACGTGATTTTGATGAAATTGTTGTGATAATGATGAGTAATAATGTTAACTGTTTTAGCGTAGTGATCCTAATGACGTTATATGGAGTTTTGTTGTAATCCTGTATTATACCATTGATCCCGCCCCCACTGTATGTGAGCCCCACGTCCCGCTCTGCACTTCTCTACTGCTTCTCTGCAAGCTTCTTTCTGCCTGAGCACGCTCTCACTCGTGAAGTCTGATCTATCTCTTGTTTCTGCGCCCGCGCCGCGACGACCCGCGACGTGTCCGCCACGTCCGCGCCACGTGGCTGCCACGCGACCGCGACGTGTCCGCCGACCCGAACCGTCCCACACTTGCCAACATGACATATTATTTGCCAAAATGTTCATATTATGTTGCCGCTTTTCAAAGCCTCTAGTAAAAATGGTACGCTGAAGCTGACGTTCCGCAAAAACATAACAAGAATCAATAAACGTCACAATACATACTAATACCTCCATGAGTAATCTTACGCGTCTAATGAAATCGAATGCCTTCCGATCCAAATACCTGCCTGTTCAGTGAAAGTGAGCACGTAGTTTCCGAATAATATGTAGACCTTTAGAGGAAAAAGCAGCTCGCATTCCGAGAAATACACCTCGCCTCATAAGAAGCTAATGAAACAAATCATTACCCGCAACTGTTGCATAACATTAGAAAGTTAGAGTTGGCAACACAAAGAGTAGGTAGTGGTTACGTCCGCCAACGTACAACCAACGGTTACGAAGCGTCAGCGGAGAGTCAGTGAGAAGTGGAGTACGGGGAGGGTGTGGCAGTGACGCTGTTGTGTGCAGATGAGCCCCGCCCCGCAGCCGCGCGACGAGCCGGGAGACGCGGACGGCGGCTCGCGCGACCTCGCCTCGCAGGTGCAGCATGACCCGCCGCGCGCTAGCGCATCCGTAGGGGACTAGCCCTCCGCTCGTCTCGGTGTTAGTGCATCCTGTGTGTGCCTGCACGCGCCCCAGCCCCGCCCCGCACACCTCGCGTCGACCTTTGCCCGCCGACCCCTCCGCGCTTCGGGCGCGCCTGGCTCTCTTCCTACTATCTCGTGTTTCTCGCTTGTTTTCTAGATCTTGCAGAATCTTCAAAAAAAGCGCACGGAACGGAGGGGACGTCTCAGCTCCGACGTTGCCAACAAAAAGAAGGGTGGCACCAAAAGCAATCTAATCTTCAAGGTAACCAGGGTCGGCACGAGCCGGCGCGCATGTGCTCGTTCGCCCGCTTAGCATGTTGCCGGCGGCGCCGCCCGGCGTCCCTTAGTCCGCTGCGTTCGCTTCGCTTTCTCTCTTTCTTTGGCGTTTCTGTTTCCGACCCTCGTCCCGCCGGCGGCCGCGCGGGCTGAGGCGCGCAGACGTGGGTCGCGCGACCGTGCGGCGGCCGCGGCCGCGCGACTCCACGCGCCACCACGCATGCTCGCTCGACGACTCGTCTCACGCGTTCATATTTTATTTCTCACTTCTTTACGACTCCATTGGTAGAGATCATCGCGATGCTTGACCTCGAGCGTCCTGTCGCGCGCAGTCCGCACGGCTTCCTTTAGAGGCGACATCACCTCAGTTGCTGGCCTCGTTAATGTACTTTCTTCTCTTTCCAGTTCCTCAACATGGCATCGGTTTTCATGCGGATATTCAACCTGATCTGCATGATGTTATTGATCGGACACTGGTCTGGTTGTCTACAGTTCCTCGTTCCTATGCTGCAAGGGTTCCCACCAAACTCCTGGGTTGCAATAAATGAACTGCAGGTCGGTTTTAAATGTTATTTTCAAATGTGCACAATGTTTTTAATGTATAAAAATCTCAGTGACTATCGATATCGATCTTTGATATCAGACTGCGATTCTGTTAACATGTCGAAGTGAACGTTTGGGTGAAGTGATTACGATGTGAGCTGTCAATCCATGTAATCAAGATGGAATGACAGCTCATTTCGTGATCACTTCACCCAAGCCTTCACTTCGATGTGTTTAAAGAATCGACCGGCTGAACTCTTCGAGATCACAGGTTTTACGAGAGCTCGCGTGTAGATATCTATATCTATACTATCTACTACATAAAGCTGAAGAGTTTGTATGTTTCTTTGCTTGAACGTGCTAATTGCAAGAACTACTGGTTCGATTTGAAAAATTCTTTCAGTGTTAAATAGTCCATTTATTGAGGAAGGCTATACAGGGAAATTGAAAAAATACCCAAAACCTCTTAATCCTGACTTCGTATCATGACCCTGAACAACATTTGTTCTACGACTTTGACCTCAACTAAACAATGTAGCCAAAAACAATTTGTTTTCATTTTTTGAAGCCTGTAAATTTCACGTATACTACGCGCGCGCGCACACCCAGTCCCTCGCCGCCGGGAGGCGGCCTTACGTCGGCCGGCTCATCTATATACTTAATATATAAAGCTGAAGAGTTTGTTTCTTTGTTTGCTTGAACGCGCTAATCTCAGGAACGAATGGTCCGATTTGAAAAATTCTTTCAGTGTTAGATAGCCCATTTATCGAGGAAGGCTATAGGCTATATCATCACGCTAAGACCAATAGGAGCGCAGGAAACGAAGTTGCGCGGGTCAACTAGTAAAGAATATGCAAAGTTTAGGCTACATTTAGTTTTTGTATGGAAAAAATATGTTTCAAATTTTGAAAAGTCGTAGAACAAATGTTGTTCAGGGTCATGATACGAAGTCAGGATTAAGAGGTTTGGGGTATTTTTTCAATTTCCCTGTATATCATCACGCTAAGACCAATAGGAGCGGAGCAGACGAAGTTGCGCGGGTATATTAGGTATAATGAATCGGTCTAAAACTATGACAGTTTGCTATTTGTCATAGTCATAGTTTTTTTTTTATTATTTGTTACCACTATCTCACCTGATGGTAAGCGATGATACGGTCGAAGATGGATCACGTTTGCCTAGAAGTAACCTATTCACTACTGACTTAAAGACTCCCAGGTTGTAGCTATCAGGAAAAAGCTCAAACTCTGGCAGGGAATTCCACTCCTTAGCTGTACGCACTATGAATGTATTCCCAAATCGTTTTGTACGTGTGGGTGGGATGTCCACCATGTACCGGTGGCGCATCGCCGTTCGTCTTGTGGTCCGATGATGGAACGGGCTTGGCGCAGTTAAATTATGCAATTCTGTCGCCCACTCCCCAAAATACAACCGATAGAAAACCGACAGGCCAGCAACTCGGCGTTGATGCTCAAGACATTGTAGCTTCGACTCGACGAACCTATCATTACCGATAATCCTCTTGCCTCATTTCTCAATTGACTCAGGGCATCAAGCTGGTATCTAGCAGATCCGTCCCAAAGATGAGAGCAGTACTCCATACACGATCGAACTTGCGCTTAATAGAGTTTGAGTTGAGCATCTGTTCCAGCGTATAGTACCGTCTCACCTTTACTAGGATCCCCAACTTTCTGGCAGCCACTTGAGCCTTGGCCTCTATGAAAGAGCCAAAATTGAAGGTAGATGTTAAAGTAACACCAAGAAGGTCAAGTCGGTCAGTTATCGGCACGATTACACCTCGGAAAGATGGACCTGGGTGGAATTGGCTCCTTTTAGCGGAAAAAAGACACGCTTGGGTCTTAACAGCATTGAACCTGACAAGATTGGCATCGCCCCATTCAGAGACAGTCTGTAAGAACAAGTTCAAGCACTCAACCATAGCCTCCCGGGGAGACCGGATCTGCGACCAACCAGCTCGTGCGTCGGACACCTATCTCTCAGCAACAGTGCTGTCGTCTGCATACCCAAAGGTACCGGGTTTAAGCAGATCATTAATATGCAACAGAAACAATGTTGCCGAGAGCACCGACCTCTGAGGAACTTTTAATTATTTTAATTCTTTCAATTAATATCCAGCAGTCCGGACGACCGCCATCTATGACCACTCGGATAGACCGATCCCTCAGGAAATCTGTAATCCAATCTTACAGTCCGGCGGGCAGACTGAAGGAAGGAAGCTTACTAATAAGGCTATTGTGCCAGACCCTGTCGAAGGCCTTCGAGATATCAAGGGAGACCGTTAATGCCTCCCCGTGTTTTTCTATGGCCTTCGACAGATGTGAATGGCATACGCTAGAAGATCCCCGGTTGACCGATTTCGGCGGAACCCGTATTGTCGGTCACTAAGGATATCATTCGCTTCTAGGTATACCAGGAGCATATGTTTCAGCACGCATTCCATACTCTTACAGAGTATGGACGTTACCGAGATGGGTCTATAGGGTATATAATTCGACGGGTCTTCTTGGGCACGGGCTGCACGTTAGCTTGCTTCCAAGCCTTAAGCACTTTTCTAGTCTCAAACGAAAGGCGAAATAGGCGTGTCAAGATCGGAGACAAGTCAGCCCACGAGTCCTCAGTACAATTGCCGGAATCCCATCGAGGCCACAAGCTGTGCTCACGTCTAGGTTACGCAGTACCCTAAGAACGTCCTTCTCATGAATGCTTATGTTCAAGATACTCTACTCGCATCCAACAGGAGATGCATGGGACCTCGCGCCACCAGGATCCAAACGTGACGATTCCGCAAACATAGAGGCGAACAAGTTTGCTTCCTCCTCAGCGGAGTGGGCCAGCGACCCATGGGATCTCAGCAGTGCTGGTAGTTTGGGGCGGCAGAAGTTCGATTCGACCGACTTAAACAGGGACCAAAAAGCCTTACTACCTGCTGAGTATGAAGCAATTTGGTTCCCTATTCGGCCAATGTAGTCAAACCGAGCTCTCTGCAACAACTTCTTGCAGGACTTGGCAGCCCAGTTAAAGGCTCTCGTCTTCTGACTCACGTCATTTGCTTTGCGCGTACGGGCGTCGACCCATGCTAGGTACACCGCATGTTTTAGCGCATTAGCGCGATTGCACTCGGCAACCGTAGGCGAGCTTTACCAGACATTGCTACGTCTGAGAACGGAATGTAGTGCTCCATTCCCTTTCGCAACACTTCCGTCACGGCGTCTGTTGAAGAAAAGCAAGTAGGCTGCCAAGGGTATCATGCGAAAAATGATCGCATGCCATCCCAATCTGCTGACCTGTATCGCCATACCCGCCGGGTGTCTCTAGAGCTAGGATCGGGCGGGGAGTAGACGGACACAGATTTCAATAGACAGAGGTCGGAACTACCCAGTAGAAAAGAAATCGACACCGAGTAGCGGTTTGGATCTGTTGTCAGCAGAAGGTCTTTTTAGGCAATTGGCTGTGTGCGAATCAACATCCGGCACCCTCGTTGCCTCCTGGACCAGCTGGGTGAGATCTAACGCTAGCGCTAGCTTTCGTGCCTCTCGTCCAGCATGTTCTGTGTGCTGAAAGCCACTCTTGATGGTGGGCGTTAAAGTCCCAACACCAATTGGGCCGAAGGGTTGTTTACAAATCACCGCCGTGCGATCGGTAGACACAGGCGTAGATAATTTTACCCAGTCTGGTGTCCACTAAAGCCCATAGCGTTGAGAACCTGGAGTTCTCAAGATTGCAGAGACGCCGATAGCATATGTCGTCCCAGGCGTACATACATACGACCGCGCGTGCTCTGAAGTGGTGCTCCAGGGTAAACCCTGGGTAGGTAAGATACACACGTTTGACGGACATCCGATCTGCGTCTACGGTAGGAACAAGAGACCGTAAACGTAGGGTCGAGGTAAATGGGCAAGAAAAACATTATGTCGATCGACAAGTATATCTACTTGGACCAGTTAGTTTCTTTCGAAAACAGGCAGGAAAGAGAAATCGATTGCAGCACCGAAAACGCCTGGAAAAGCTACTGGTCTATGAAGACGCTAATGAAAGGTGGTCTTCCGATGTCCCTGAAGCGCAAACTCGTTGATATGTGTATCCTGTTCATCCTAACTTACGGTGCTCAGACCTATAGTGCTATTCTGTAACAACATTTTCGTGTCTCGACAACGGTCTGAATATCAAATTCGTATAAATATAAGACCTTTATGTTGTGTGTTATAAAGCTAACTTTGTGAGCTTTGTCACTCAGGTGAAGCTCAATATCGAAATAGTTTTTTACAGAATAGACTAACTGGTCGCTCACCGAGTCGCAAAAGTTCCGCCTTGGGGTATGCCAAAAAACAATGGAGCGCAGTATTCTTGGTTTGAAAAGAATAGACAGATTTGTACGGAGCACCACGCTGCGCTCCAAAACAAGAATCACAAACGTGGGCAAAAAGGATGCCAGGCTCAAATGTGATTGAGCGGGTCACATTGGCCGCATACACGATGACTGCGGCAAGAATCTTGCCGCAATGGGTGCCAGGAGATAGATGGCATCGCCGGCTCAAAAAGCGGTGGAGAGATGACCTGGACGCGCACCACGAGGGCTGGTTCGAGGCGGCGCAGGAGAAGAGTGTCCGAAAGGATATGGGGGAGGCCTTTTCCCAACAGTGGGATACTATAGGCTAGTAAAAAAATGCTGTTGTGTGAATAAAATAGATAGAAAATAATTAATTAATGGATATGTCACCGAAAAATTGCAAACGTACCAAGAATTGCAAAATATCGCGCTATATTCTAATATTTTTTCTAAATAAACCACGGACATATTGGAAACTATTGAATTTGGGTGAGATTTAAGGCGCAAACCCACCGCGATGCACGCTGTGCACAGGCAAGTGGCACATTTTAGCTGCGTGGGTTCATTTGTTTGACAACGTTTCCACTGCAGTACGTGCATACTACACACCCACAACACATTTTCAACACATTCATAGTGCGTACAGCTAAGGAGTGGAATTCCCTGCCGGAGTCTGTGTTTCCTGATAGCTACAACCTGGGAGTCTTTAAGTCAAGAGTGAATAGGTTATTTCTAGGCAAGCGTGCTCCATCTTCGACCACATCAACGCTTACCATCAGGTGAGATAGTGGTCAAACGCGTGCCTATCAATCTACACTAATATTATAAAGAGGAAAGATTTGTTTGTTTGTATGTTTGTTTGAATTGAATAGGCTCCGAAACTACTGGACTGATTTGAAAAATTCTTTCAGCATTGGATAGCTACATTATCAGGGAGTAACATAGACTATATATTATCCCCGTATTCCCACGGGAACGGGAACTACGCGGGTGAAACCGCGTGACGTCCACTAGTAGTAAATAAAAAAAAACCCACAACTATGTACCCACAAATGTAGCGTTGCCCACCGCGGCACACGGAGAGGCTACGCACGTTTTTTTGCAAGAATAGCTTTGACATAGTCGTGGGTTAATATTCGTGTACAGCATGTACCGCGTGCACAGTGTGCATGGCGTTGACAGCGTTGAGCTATGTGAGTGCCATATTCGAGCAAGCCACGCGTGTACCAATGACGTCAATTGATGCGTAGCGTGTCCGTGGGTTGCAGTGGAGAAACAAACAAACAAATCTTTCCTCTTTATAATATTAGTGTAGACAAAACGATTTTTTCATAATATATCATATTCTTATAAAGATTTATTACAATCTTACGGAATCTGGAATTTTCCGGTGACAAATACAACAGGAACAGTGTTCCAAACTTGCAGTATCATAAATCAGTTAGACTTAATATATAAACACACAAATAACGGAAAAATTGCAATGACTTTCCAGGAGGCGTTTTGGCTAGAACAGTACTCATGGGCGCTGTTCAAGGCCATGTCGCACATGCTGTGCATCGGGTACGGCCGCTTCCCGCCGCAGTCGCTTACGGACATGTGGCTCACCATGTTGTCCATGATCTCCGGCGCCACCTGCTACGCCCTCTTCCTCGGCCACGCCACCAACCTTATCCAGAGTCTTGACTCTTCACGAAGACAGTACCGAGAAAAGGTATACCTGAAACTCTTTTACAGCATCATTTGCATAGAAACCCTGTTTAGTGGATTGCCCTCTTAACCTGTTTCCTATTGTTGGAGATAAATCGTTATGAACACCTGCAGAGTCTACTTTAAGGACATGACTCGGACGAAGTTTCGATAATAGAACTTCGGAATAAGAATTCCATGATAAGTCTCGAACTATACCATTACCTACATCAGAATCGTACATGCATGTGTTTGACTAAATTTTCTATGTAATATCCCCATCTAATAAATCGATCACTAAAGCCTTCATTGCCTGTTTCAGAGATTAGACGTGAGTACAAAGAGAATGTTTGTTTAGTGTTTCACTGGTTGTTATTATTACAGATTCAATCATCTGCACCAATACTCATGTCTCCCATCAAAATAACAAAGTCATTATTTCGTACATTTCACAAATATTAACGGGTGTTCATAACTGTTTACTTCCATGGGTACTAACTGCTGGACTCTGTTCGTTAGGGTTATACATAAACATACGTGCACTGTTGATGAGTCGGTTGTTTGAAGGTGTGTAGTTTGTCCTTCAATGTAAAGTGAAGTTGTCGCTAACAGTCCGTTGTTTTTGAAGCTGCATGGTTCTATAGTTGCTACAGGCGTGTGTGATTCGCGGCTGTCCATTGTTTCCCGTTTTAAAGCTTCTTGTGTACGTATTCTAGGTAAAACAAGTGGAGGAGTACATGGCGTACCGGAAGCTACCTCGGGAGATGCGGCAGCGGATCACGGAGTACTTCGAGCACCGGTACCAGGGCAAGTTCTTCGACGAGGAGCTGATCCTGGGCGAGCTGAGCGAGAAGCTGCGAGAAGACGTCATCAACTACAACTGTCGCTCGCTCGTCGCCTCCGTGCCCTTCTTCGCCAACGCCGACTCAAACTTCGTGTCCGACGTTGTGACCAAATTACGTTACGAAGTCTTCCAACCTGGTGAGATTCAGTGACGAATATAAGCAGTTTATTCAGTCACTATGTTATAAATATCTATTAAGGTCCCTGTTACAAAGATACTAATATGTCCAATATTATGCGGCCCTGTACAAAAATACTAATATGTCCCATATTATGATTTCAGGTGATATCATCATCAAGGAAGGAACCATCGGGAGCAAAATGTATTTCATCCAAGAAGGCATCGTGGACATCGTCATGGCTAACGGAGAGGTGGCCACGAGTTTGTCAGACGGTTCCTACTTTGGTGAAATCTGTCTTCTAACGAACGCTCGTAGAGTGGCCTCCGTCCGCGCCGAGACATACTGCAACCTGTTCTCCCTGTCCGTGGACCACTTCAACGCCGTGCTTGACCAGTACCCGCTCATGCGGCGGACCATGGAGAGCGTGGCGGCCGAACGACTCAACAAGATAGGGAAGAACCCCAACCTGGTGGCGCACCGCGAGGACGACACCACGTCCGAGGGCAACACCATCAACGCCGTGGTGAACGCGCTGGCGGCCGAGGCAGAGCACGTGTCGCTGTCGGACGACAGCGTGGCGCGCCTGTCCGAGCGCTCGCTGGGCCTGGCGCTGCAGCCGCTGCAGGCGGCGTCGTGCCGCATGGCGGGCGTGGCGCTGCCCGGCCTGGGCGTGGCGGCGCAGCTGCCGCGGCCCAAGTCCGAGCACGACTTCAGCGCCACCGCGCCGCTGGCCGCCGGCGCAGCCGCCTTCCACAAGTCCGACGCCGGCATCGCGCCCTGACGCTGCTCGCTGCGCTAGTGCGCCCCAGCGGCGACTGCGAATAGCAATACTAGGCTTAGTGCGAGCGTCCCGCGGCACGCTCGCTAGTTGTAGCGTAGACACGAGTATTATAGCTGCGACTTCGTCGGGCGGCTCCGCGCCGCCCGCTGAATCTCATTTTGTGATCTTATACTTAATTCTCCTGTGTTATAATTTAGGTTAAATTTTATATCATTGACGCTGTGAGGAATCGACGAATACGTGACGTATTCCGATTGTATAGATATACCTGTTATATATTGAAGAATGATACTATTGAATCTTTATAGAGATACCTTGCCATTAAAAGAGGAAATAATTATATAGACTAGACTGAAATGTAAAGATATCACTATTTTATGCTTTGTTGGCGTATGAAATAGACCTCTATTGTTGATGCGGAATATTCGATCGCGAATTAAATACGAAGTGTATAAACGTTCCTGATTATCACGATTCAGAGATTATTATATTGGAAGCTCTTTAATTATAAAGTTGGATCGTGGGAGGGTACACGTGGAGTTAGGCGAGAGCGCGCGGGTGCCCGAGCCGGCCGCTATGTGGCAGCACGAGCAGCTGGTGGCCCCCGGGGGCCACTAGGTGGCAGGTACGAGCAGCCGGTGGCCCCTGCGGGCCGCTAGGTGGCAGGTACGAGCAGCCGGTGGACCCGGGTGCCACTAGGTGGCAGGTGCGAGCAGCCGGTGGCCCCCGGGGGCCGTTAGTGGCAGCACGGGCAGCCGGTGGCCCCCGGAAGCCGCTAGGTGGCAGGGACGACCAGCCGGTGGCCCCCCGGGGCCGCTGGGTGGCAGGTACGAGCAGCCGGTGGCCCCCGGAGGCTGCTAGGTGGCAGCACGAGCAGCCGGTGGCCCCCGGGGCGGAGCGGGTGCGCCGCGCCGCCACTGCACAAGCGACGCACAACAGAGCCTCACGCGCGATTCCAATAGCACACGGTTGCTTTCTTCATTTAATTATAAGTAGTATCTACCGATAATCGGCATAATTAGCGCAAACAAGTCTCTCAGTTTCTTAAGTAGAGGTGGATCAGTAGCGCTTCGAATCTTTTGAGAGTCGTTTCTGTATGTAAATATTGTAATATCGAGGATTTGCCTTAGCGCGGTTCGTTTGAGCGGAGTGTTAGCGGGCGTTCGTTCGAGCGGTCCAGTCAATTATCCGAGCGCTCGCCTTGCGACGGACGTCTCGGTTCTCGATGCACTACTACACTTCAAACCTTGTTTTAATTGTAGGTAAAAATAATTTATTGTCGATAGTGATCATTTCGTAGGAGTAAGTAGGCCGGAGCGTTAACAAATTCGGACGAATTACATTATGTGATAGAGCAGCGGTCGCTGCGCGCGCCCCGCGGCCCCGCCTCGGCGACAGACGCGACGTCACCGTCAGTATCAGTATCAGTACCAGTAGTCCAGTAGATAGCGCCGTTACCGCATGACACTGTTCTTTGACTTGGAACTCATCTATCGTTTGATTCTTTCGATAGCCACTTTAGTTACTTCTGGCAATGAATATGGCTTACTGCTTTTACATTTTAAATAACTTAGCCTAACTTAGGACCTATTTATTATAATGAGCGACATATCCTAGCGAGACCAGTCCACCGATCTGTCGCCGAGCCGTCGCCGCGCCGGCGTCGCAAACTTTGGCACGAATCATCGTTGACTAATTCTTATAGTGTCATGACAATTTGTAAAGACGGTTTTGCAAATGTTGACTTTTTAGCCAAAATATAGTTAATGAATGACGAACCAATACGCAGTAGCTTACTTGTAGATGAACGCAGCCTAGTTCTCAGTTTTGGCGACTAACACCAATAGATACTTTGTACTCGTAAGATATTTATACATTGGTCTTAGCAGAGTGACTATCTGTCAATTTATCTACAAAGAGAAATATAATTGCGTTTCATTCCCAGAAGCATTTATTTGTTGTTGTTTTATCTACCTAACATTACCGCTTTTGTAAATTATATAAATTTTATAGAAGAGATCTATTTTTATTGTGAAGTTGATCTACTGGATGTAAGTAAAAAACCTATATAAAATTTATTTCTTTTTAATCTGAACTGTTATTTGTTACATATTTTAATAATTTCTGGTAACTATTGTCACCAAAAGTGCTCATCGCTGTCAAGAAAATTAGAGAAAAAATGCATTAAAGAATGAAGAAAACCGCTCCGTTGTTTGAATGACTATGATTTACCTTACCGAATATCTTTCCTGTTATCCTACCCACAATCTATAATGCACCACACCAGGATTGGGATAGCCCCCAGATCGAACATCGACTATCATACCACCTAGGTACCCCAAAACTACAGACTGAGTAACCCAATGACTAAACAAAAACACTCAGTAGTGATAAACTTAATGATTCCAAATGATGCGAATGACATGCGCGCAAACGCGAGGGCAGCATAAAGCCAAAAAAAACACGTTAACTTAGTTCAATTTGGTGTACCGCAAAGCTTCATTTTAGGCCCTTAGCTACCTACTGTAGAAATTGTTCCTAATTTGAATACGATTTTGGCAGACAAGTAGATAAAGTTGAAGTAGGTACTACCTACTCTCCTGCGGGGAGCCCTCCTCCAGGGCACGAGTGTCATCTGCTACGCGGATCACACTCTCCTCACTGCCCGGGGGAGGACTTTCGGGGAGGCGGCCTGTTTGGCCTCGGCTGGCGGCTTCTTAATTGCGGGGAGGATCCGCCGCCTAGGGTTGAGGGTGGCGCTGAACAAGACCGAGGCCGTGTTCTTTCACGGGCCTCGGCAGCGCTGCCCTCCTGACGCCCACATAGTCGTGGAGGACGTCAGGATAGGGGTCCAGGCCCAGATGAAATATCTGGGCCTGGTGCTGGACAGCAGGTGGCGCTTCGGCCCGCATTATAGCGGGCTGACGTCGCGCCTGCTGAAGTCTGCGGACGCCCTGTCGTAGCTCCTCCCGAACCTGGGGGGTCCAACGCACGATACCGGCGGTTGTATGCCGGCATCCTGCGGAGCATGGCCCTCTACGGGGCTCCCATCTAAGCGGACTCCCTCCACAAGAGGGAGAATGCAACCGCCATCCGTAGGCCCCAGAGGGCCATTGCACTGCGGGTGGCGAGGGCTTACCGCTCAGTGGGCTTTTCGGCGGCGTGCGCTCTGGCCGGCACCCCTCCCTGGGAGTTGGAGGCGTGGGTGCTCGCCAGAGTGTACGAGTGGACGGCGCGGCGAAGGGCGCTCGGGGTGCGCCCCATCGCGGAAGAGCGGGAGGCCGTACGGCGGGAGGCGAGGGACGCCATTATCGTCCATTGGACAGAGGACCTCGCCTCCGCCACCTTTGGCCGCCGAACCCTGGACGCGCTCGGTCCGGTCCTGCGAGACTGGCTTGAGCGCTCCCACGGTTTCCTCTCGTTCCGTCTGGTGCAGGTGTTGTCCGGGCATGGATGCTTCGGATCGCACCTGCACCGGATCGGGAGGGAGGAGACTCCAGCGTGCCACGACTGCGGCTCGGCGGAGGACACGGCACAGCACACCCTCGAGGTGTGCCCGGCTTGGTCCGAGCTGCGCCGCAGTCTCACCGCGGTAGTCGGCCAGGACCTCTCACTTCCTGGCGTGGTCAGCGCCATGCTGGAGAGTGAGGGGGCCTGGGCAGCGGTGGCCTCCTTTTGCGAGGACGTATTCTCGCAAAATGTTGGCAAACTCTAACAAGGAATGCTAAGAAGAAGGCAAAACATAACAAGACAGTGTCTTTAGAATCACCAATGCAAGTTACCGTAACCTCTAAGGACAAGATTCCCAAACAATTTGCACTTGCAAAATTATTTAAGCAGAATGAGATGATGGATATTGACAAAATAAAATATATAAATCCATACAAATTGCTGGTCACGTTTAATAACCAAAGCAGTGCAGATAAATTTATTTGTTGTCCGATATTTAGCGAGCTTGGTTAGCGAATACTTATTCGAAGAATCAAGGATTTTATTAAGGAAAAGAAAGGTATCGTAGTCGCTAGCCTCAAAGCCATAATTAAGATAGGTACAGACTGCAGGTTTACTTCTTTTTTTACTAATCTTATGCCAGACTTATCCAAGATTATTAAAATGTTTTTGGGTGATACTGATAATGGTTAACAAAACAAAAACTAATATTGAGTTAAACGTGATACAATGGAATTCTCGCAGTCGTAAGCCTAAATTAAAATTATTTGAGCAGTTATTAAACCGGGAACACATTCATATAGCAGCAATTTGTGAAACGTGGCTTGATCTTGATACACCCTTAAATATTAGTAACTACAATATTTTTCGTGAGGACAGGGATCTTTCTTATGGCGGTGTAGCTATCGCGACACATAAGTCTATACAGGCAGTACGCGTGCCTTTGATAAACAACTTCTCGGGTCTAGAAATAGTTAAAATAAAATTGTGTAATTGTGATGACATTCAAAATGTTATTGCTATTTATTACCCGCCAGAACTTCAGACAAATCAAAGAGTATGGGATTATTTATTTTCACTTGGTGATCGGAAAACTATTATTTTAGGAGATTTTAATGGTCATCACACAAATTGGTCGCATAAAACAGACGCGAGGGGCAATCAGATTTTGGATTCTGTCATTGATTATGATTATGTTATCTTGAATGATGGTAGCCCTCGCTTACAAATAGTGAATGGTAGCTTGAGACAATCTTCCCCCGATATAACTATGGTGACGTCAGATATGTCATTAAGATTTCATTGGAGGCCGACTAATGAAACATTAAATAGTGATCATCATATTGTCATCAAAGTTTCTACTACTTTCAGCTCTGTTAAGTCCTTTTTTAAAAAGAAAAACTTTAAAAATGTGGATTGGAAGAAGTATATCGATTATGTACAAAGCATTTTTAATTCATTTAACTTATCGGACGATCCCCAAGTTAATTACAATCGATTTTTAGAAAATCTAAAACTGGCGTCAGATAAATTTATTCCTGATATTAAGATAAGTTTAAATCCTAGTAGAAAGTTTAACCCAAAGCCTTTGGAATGTAGAACTTTCAAAGTCGGTGGCACTCCGAAGTCTGGCTCTGGCGGTATTTAGGCGTAACCCTACTCCCACAAATTTTTTATTGCTTCAAAATAAAATTCAAGAATCTCAAAGACTTTTAAGATCTGCCCAAAATAAATCCTGGCGGGAACTTTGTCCTTCTTTGAATGAAAATACTTCTATTAATGACCTTTGGCGAAAAAGAAATGGATAAAAGGATATAAATCTCCCAAACATTTTATTGATAGCGATAAAGCCAGTCTCCTACTACATAGTTTGACTCCTGATTATGTTCCTGGTTGTCAACCACTGTTTAATTCTCACAATTCAAAATTAGATTCACAAATAACTTTAATAGAACTAAATAAAAGCATTAAATCCAAAGATACCTGTCCAGGAAATGATGAAATATCATTTTCTATGATCAAATATCTCCCAGATAATGCTAAACTAATATAATTGTTCTAGTATAATACATTTCTTTCCTAAGGTGTAGTGCCAAATCAATGGGGAGAAATAGGTGTTATTCCTATTTCCAAGCCCGGAAGAGACAACAATATGGTATCATCGCTTAGACCTATATCACTTATCTCGTGTAGGTATATGTAAAATATTTCATTCAATTATGCAAAAAAGATTAGAGTGGTATTTTGAAAGTAAATGCTTGTTTGCCGATACCACTTTAGGTTTTAGAAAGTGTAGATCTTGTTTCGATAATTTAAGTCTATTGGTTACTAGGATACAAAAAGGTTTTTGTACCAATTATGTCACGGTCGGTTGTTTCATAGACATCGATAATGCCTACAATAATGTAGACATAACTCAGCTACTGCTAACATTAGATCGGCTGGCGTAGGAAATAAGATTTGTTTATACCTTTGGGAGTTTCTTTGTGAGAGACATTTAAATATTAAAGTAAATGATTTACATATGGTAACAACTACGGGAAGGGGTTTAGCACAAGGCGACCCTCTATCACCGTTATTGTTCAATATAGCTACAAAAGATTTGTGTAAAAAAATTAGCTCCGATCATGTCCACGTTTCACAATACGCTGATGACTTTGTTGTTTACTCTGTTGAAAACAGTGTAGCTCAAGCTAGTTATTATTTACAGACCTCATTGAACTTACTTGTTACACTCCTTGCTGACATCGGTTTAGAGATTTCAACAACAAAAACTAAAACATGTATTTTTAAAAAAGGTAAAAATAATGAAATAGGTGTTCTTAAAATCAACAATTCCATTTAGCAAGTAGTAGAAAATGTTAAATATTTGGGCCTTTGGTTGGATCGCTCTCTAAGATGGGCCAAATATATAAATGAAACCCATCAAAAAACAGCAAGATTTCTCAATGGACAATGCTAAGAATCTGTACAAAATATATAATAATCATTTAGAATAAATTTAAAATTTGGCTATGATGGAGCGACATAGTCAGTATTGTGACAAAGCTCCTTAATAAAAGAATAAAAAAAAATGTTTATTTGAAATAAATATTTTTGAGTTTGAGTTTGCATATTGAGCTGCGTCGGTCGCAGCTGCGCGAGGTCCTGGTGGCGGAATGGCGGGACAGGCTCTCACGCCCTTCCGCCGGCATCGGCACTATTGAGGCCATCCGGCCAGTGCTCGACCTGTGGCTCGGGAGAAGGCACGGCTCCTTGTCGTTTCGTGTGACGCAGGTCCTCTCGGGGCATGGCTGCTTCGGGAGGTTCCTGTGTCGCATAGGCAGGGAGCCGGACGCTCGGTGTCACCACTGCGTCGACTGTTGGGAGGACACGGCGCGGCATACGCTGGCAGAGTGTGGCGCTTGGGAGGAGCCGCGCCGTGCCTTCATCTCTGTGGTAGGCAGTGATCTCTCGCTGCCGGCCGTAGTTCGTGCTATGGTCGACGGCGAGGAATCCTGGGACGCGGTGGTCTCCTTCTTCGAAATAGTTATCGCGCAGAAGGAGGCTGCGGAAAGGGAGAGGGAGATCTCGACCTCTCTCCCGGCCCTTTAGGCGCACCGGGCCTAAGAGGGCATTCGCTGCCCTCTTCCGCCCCCCCTAACTGGGTCCAGGGGCGGCGGTCCTGGGGATGACCGTCGCTCGTGGTGTTCCCGTACGCCCCTTTTTGACGTCGCGGGGGGAGTCAAACACCTCACTCCTCCCGCTGACCCGAGGTGGCCCGCAGAGGCGGGCCGGCACCAGCCGGGGATTACGGAAGCCAAATAAGTTCTCGCGATCCCCGGCGTAGGTGAGAGATGGAACACCGGGGTGGTTTTAGTCAGTAAGAGTCTGACAGACCCCTCCGCCCGCCCCAGGGCGGAGGACATTCATAAGGATTTCTCCCCGTTAAAAAAAAAGAAGGTACTACTTACTTTATAAAAAAAACTATAACTATTGCCGCTATAACATCTACACTAATATTATAAAGAGGAAAGATTTGTTTGTTTGTTTGAAATGAATAGGCTCCGAAACTACTGGACCGATTTGAAAAATTCTTTCAGCAATGGATAGCTACATTATCATGGAGTAAAATAGGCTATATTTTATCCCCGTACTCCCACGGGAACGGGAACTACGCGGGTGAAACCGCGTGACGTCCACTAGTAAATAATAAATATTAAGGTTTATTATACGGAACCCTTCGTGTGAGAGTTTGACTCGCACTTGGCCGGTTTTTTTTTTATTTACTTACTAGCTTTAGCTTACCTATGTCTGCAGCTGTATGTAACGCATGAATAGCGTTTATCGCGGACACAGACAGCCTAGGTTCGCACGGGCGATTTATTATTTCGTGGACATGATTTTTAACTCTTGCTATTCGGATATCGTGTGATATTAATGTCGTGGCTATATTGTAACTTCCCCGTTAATTTGATATTATTATTTATATGTATTTAGGAAATCCACACTATTCGTACCTTATCCCCGTACCCAAATTAAAGCGAAAAACTGCAAAACAAAAGTAGGTAACAAAATTATAATTTTATTTATATAAATAATCGATCTTTTGGTCGCCGTATCATGGACGATAAATAAATTGCTTTTTGTGCGTGAGTGAGTGTACGTCAAGCACAGTGTTTGTGCTAGTGTGACCACCACTAGCAAACTCGCGATCTAAGTAAGTGTGGTTTATTCGTGTGCGTAATGCGCGTATCTACGTATTGGCCTCTTACTTGTAGTTGAGATAGAGAGTGGAAGACAAGCGGCGACACGCGTTCTAATATTTGTATTAGAACGCGTGTCGCGTGTCTGATTTGTCAGGAACTATTTCCTTTTATCGGTTCTGTGGTAACTATCACATCAACAAAGACAAATGAGGGGCCAACTTTTAAATTGATCTATCACACCAAAACAAATAAATTGTAAACCAGAGTGCTGATTGGTCGCCAGTTTATGTGAGTCCACAATTTCTCGGAAAGGCACAGCGACATTATAGAGTACAAGATTTCGATTCGTATAATTTACAGTCTCAAGTTATTTTTAAATCTTACGAGTTTGCCATTTTCCGTTGACATAACCAAAGGCTTGTCTATGACACGGTTTATTTCCACAGTGTTGCCTTTACTAAAAATCAAGCCTTGATCCAAGGGGCTACAGTTATCATCGAACCCAATTCAGCAAAATTAGCACTGGTTCAATATTTCATCACAATTAAAATGATTTACATAAGTACGCTCATGCCCATTACCCATGGAGTAGGCACAAATAAACTAAGGTGTAATTAATGAGTGTGAAAGGATCGTAGCAGGCGTTGCTACGATCCTTTCACACTCATTAATTACAGTTTTATAACCCTGAAAAATTAAAACTGAGATAGTGCTAAGGAACTTGCCGAATTATTGTGATGCAATTTATAATAAACTGGTACACAAAAATTGATTTCTGGCAGCCCTGGAAAAAAAGTTGTCAAACGTCAACGTCAAAACACCTAATACCTACCTGACATCTGACTTGTCATTGTCAATAACAACGCGGCCAGGCCACTGTCAGTGTCAATACTGTCATACGCTAATATTTTGATCGTTGTGTGGTGCATATAAATTCAGCATGGATTGAGGAATAAATGTTTTGTGATCGTATATTATAGTGATTAATCTATGAGTACAAACATTAATACAAGTGGACTTTAAACAACATTGTTATATAGACCAAATAGCTGTTTCTGTACATATTTCGATTTTTACTACTGCAATGGCGACAAGACGAGCACGAATTAAAGCTGTTACCTCTTTACCGCCTCGTAGAAAAAATAACGATGCCGCAGAAAAAGCAAAACTACTTGAGAAAGAAACTATTGAAAAGCCCATTAGAAGTCCTCGTACGCCACGAGGTTCCATTAAAAGTCAAGATAACTTAGACAGACGCTCCCCAAAGCCAGGTTCTCCATTAAAATCACCGACTCCTGTAAATAATGTGTTTAAACAACAAGGAGAAAGAGTACCATCGCCTTTAACACAAACTGAGGTCTCAAAAGAGGTTTCAGTCACTCCAAAAAGGTCTGAAAAAGTTTCGGTTATCACAAGTGTTTATAGTGCTAAGTCCAATAATGTCTTTGTATCGCCGAGAAACGTAGGGAGTCCTCTCCGAAAGCATGCAGTTTCACCTCTGGTACACAACTCTAGGGTAGAGGTGAATGTCCAAAGGTTGACACCAGTCACACCAGTCAAGGTCCCTGAGGAGCCAAAACAAAAGAGTGGACCTGAGGAGGCTGATGGTACTGATGGCAAATCTATGGAAACTAGTAAGGATGTGGCCAGCACTGTTGTTACATCAGATGTTCCAGATGGTATGTGTATGATAAATAATTAAAATAGCGTTCTTTTTTCCTTCTTTGTCAAGTCAGCTAAAGTCGACAATTCTGCCAGTGTCATAATAAACGTCAGTAAATCATACTGACAGCTGACTCATAATCCTTTAAATATTACTAGCTGACCCCTCCCCACTTTGTTGGGGGGTATTTTTTGGTTTAATTTAATGTAGCTTATGACACTCCCAAAAAATGTAGCTTTCTATTGGTAAAAGAATTTTCAAAATGTGTTAAGTAGCTCCAGAGATTACCCCCTACAACCTCACAACATCACAAACTTTACCTCTTTATAATATTAGTATAGGTAATGCTTATTACAAAGCTTCTTAGCCACAAAAAATCTTAATCCATATGCCTCACAATAACTCAATAGAATTATTTTGTGTTGAATTGCATCATGAAAAATTCAATGTTTACAACAGTTTTCCATACTGAAATCTATCATAAACCACCAACAGAATTTATTAATAAAATGACAAATACTTTTTACCTACAAGCATTTGTTCACTTCACTTTATTAAAAGATTTTAGTACTTTTTATAAAGACATGATGAGTAATTATGATGTGAAATGTACTAATAAAAACACAATGATTGAATTCAATTATTCTATCAAAAGGCAATTTACCTATTATTTTACAATAATATAAAATATCCTTGTTCAGTTGTTTGCTCAATGCTGAGCATGCTGACTAAACTTTTTGTCAATCACCCTCCATTTGTGACAATTGTTGGCCTTCTGTTGTGGTTTGGAGATTATATTATCTAGGTGGTACTGCACTAGTGCCTGGTTTCTATGGCACTTTATTGGTTGTTTATCTGTCTGTTAATGCTATTTGTTGTAATGACATTTGTTGGTTAGTGGTTAACAGACAGATAAACAACCAATAAGTAGTACCTCAGAAACTGGACATAGGTCAACCTTTTTTTTTTGCATAAAACCTTTTAATTTTTTTTTCCTCTGTACCACAGTAAAGTCTTATCATAAATATGTGAAATGTTTTTACTTTACAGATTACAGTGTCCCAAGCGTGCCAGAAAGCATCACTGAAGACACCGTTATGGATGGCATTGTGCCCCTCCAAGCGGTGGCTACTGCTCCCAAACCCCTGGCCTTATTGAAGAATGAGATCATATCAGAAAATGCTGAGGTTTTGTTTGACCCTATTGTACCCCTACCATCACCAAGCAAAGTGCGACCCAAACTGCGGCCAGTACCAAGACTTGCACCCTTGAGAAGGAATAGTGTACAGGTAAGAGTTTTTTGGACTTATTGTAACAAATTGTTGAACAAACTTTTATGATTATTTGCCCTCTGCTACCTTTTCCACTGATTCTGATACCACTTTGTAATATGTCCTCACATTGTACAAATATTTAAAATAAAATGTTAGCAGCCTGTATAATTATTCAGATAAACACTGTTTACTAGAAATATTGGGACAGAATTTCTGTGAAATTATCTGCCCCATAAGTTATTCAGAACATATCTGGAGGTGGTGAAATAGACCATACTTTAAGGCTTAAAGTAATAGTAATAAAGTTTAAGCTCTACTTTGTCAAGAATTCAGAACAGACTATAAATAAAATTCACTTTTAAAGTAACTTATGTTTGATTGTTTGAGCAGCTGTGTCATATTAAAGTTACTAATTGATCCATATTGTTTTAAGCCAAGCATACAACTTCATTATGCTATATTGTTGTCATATGTTTGTTTTTACACTCCTTAAAATTATTATTATGAGATACCTTAAAAGAAATAAAATATAGCTTAAACATGCAATGCCAACACCAGCATCCTCCCCATTATTTATTTTAACCTGTCAGGCTCCGAGCAGCAAGACAATTGAAAAACAATACCATAATGGCCCCAATCGGTCTTTATGGATTTTGACTGGTTAACCTCTTGAAGCAGTTTTTTTTTTAGATGGGTTTGCTCTTGACTGGTCTAGGTCAGAGGTGACCGAGACAAAGTCAACGGTGGAGTGAGATTACCCAGAAGAAGCGTGTTTACTCTAACTTTAAAGAAATTAGGATTGAAAGTGGTTTAGTTTAAAACATCTAGAACCTATTGTCTTAACATCTTTAGGGCAGTGCATCAGAGTCAGAGGATGAAAGTCGCCGCGCGTTGCTCAGCGGCGGCGGGGCAAGCACACCGGCGCCTCCTCGACAGAGACTTGACTCCCACACCACGCACAGTACCATGCAGTCATTGCCTAACAGGTGACTGAAGATTTTATTCTATGAAGATACTAGCCTCTGCCAGTGGCTTCGTCCACGTGAAACAACGCGTTGGAAATTGTTCCGAGGGAACAAACTCCCGTGACAAGAAGCCTATGTGCTATTCCAGACTATAATCTATCTCTGTGCCTAATTTCAACCAAATTCGTTCAGTTATTCTATGTGATTGAGTTGCAAATATTTATCCAAACTTTCGCATTTATAACAGTAGTAAGATTTATTATAATAGACTTTTTTGGGCTATAGACAACAACTTTAATCAAAAACGATTAAAGTTGTTGTCTATGAGTTTTTCGATAGAAATTCTTTCAATTTTTGTTTTTTGGAAAGATTATGCCGATATACCCAGATGAGTGTTATATTATCTAAAGTGAACAAAGACAATCTTCATACGCAAAATACACGATGTGACGCGAGATGGATTTTTATAACAATAATATTTTTTATTTAAAATAATAATCTAAAAAAACTCATGATCTACAATAAAATAAATTAGAACATTTCCTTAGAAAATTATAACGTCATACACATTTTATTTATTTCAGGGAAGTGAGCCGTATCAGAAACGACTCTGTATGTTCCAGCGTCAGTCAGGCAACGACGCAGCCAGCAACCGCCTCGTCCCCCGTTAAAGAGAAACACGTATCTAAGTGAGTGATTTACAATAATCCCTACTAATATTATAAATGTGAATGTAAGCTTGTTTGTTCGTTTCGAATAAAAAAAATCTGTAAGTGTTGGATAGCCCATTTATCGAGGAAGGCTGTATAACATCACGCTACGGCCAATAGGAGCGGAGTATTAATGAAAAATGTGACGCAGACGAAGTTGCGCGGGTCAGCTATAATTTTGTTAAATCAAATACTATTTATTATAATAAAGGTTTATACATTGGTTTCTGGCTAATCACGCTATTAGGGAGTGTTTTATCAGCGTCAAATGGGAAATACTTGAACGCAATATATACTTGAGTTTAATGTGAAAATCGCTTATGAACGTAGTTACTGATAACAAGATTTCTATGTATACTGGCCTATTTTAAAGACTAAATAAATTGTCTTGCTTGTATAACTGGGTATTTTAGATGGTCACCCATCCACGGACCGGCCTCGACAAGCGCTGCTTAACCTCGAAGTTCGAACCGTACGGTTGTTATTTCAAGTGACTTCAATAAAACCTCTCTCCTACAGGATAGGATCATGAGATACTTACTGTACCCGTGTACCCGCAGGTCCCGGCGCCAGGACACGTCTCGGCGCGCGGCGGCCATGCGCCGGCGCCGCGAGACCGTCAAGAAGGACTCGCTCACCATGTACGACCTCATCTTCTACAACCCCACCAGCAACCCTATTATGTGAGTATGCTGCCCTTTGTTTTATTTTGCAGGCGTCAGAAATGAAACAGTAAACACAAAAACAATTTTCACTAGCTGAAATCGGCACAGGATATTATTTTATAATACTGTAGCTGTCGGCGCAAACTCGAACTTTTTCTATAACTGGAAGTTTCATGAAAAATATAAAATGTTTTTTATATGAAAATACTCAAGTACTCAAGTACTCAGTATCTTTATTGCAATTCACATGTATTCTTAGGTGGTAATATCGCTGTTTATTGCAGCCGTGAGACACACACTTAAGTTTTAGGCTCACCTAACATGTTTGTTTTTTCTATGTACAGATGCCAGCACATCAAGCTACCCGAAACTGTCAAATTTTCCCAATCAATCTTGAACCTGATCGCTTGAGCGATAAAGTTGAACATCTATTAAAAAAATTGACAGATTGTTGTAGCTTGATGTGCTGGCTCTCTACCGTGGCGTGCGTATTCCATGTATGTGTTGAGTAAATTTTATACTTTCTTTTCAAAAATACCAAAACTATGAAATTGTTCCCTGAATCATAGAATTTATTTCCATGACCAAATTCTAAAATTCAAATTATACATCTTCATTACAGCGACGTGTAACTTGTTTGATTTGCTCCACAGCCCCGACCAAGACGAAATAAAAGTCCAGGAGGCCAACAAGGAAGCCAAAGAAATGGCAGCTCGCAAGGCGGCTACGGAACCTGACGAAACGGCGGAAGATACAGCAGAGAAGGAGGACGATGCCGCGCCCGTGCCGCAGATCAAACTGGGGCCCAATGGGGAGATCGTGCTGGATGAACAGAGCTTGGTAACAACTACACAAACTACAATTTATCAAGATTAAATTATAAAGACGCGCGCTCGTTCCCCGGCACCCTTCTGTCGCTTTTCATCAAGCGATCGTGCTCAAACGCAGGGTTAAACCGTAATAAAAATAAAATTAGCTGCAAAAATATGGCGGAGGTCTTTGCCCAGCAGTGATAACGTTGATTTACTAAAACAAACACATGTGACATTTTTATACTAGTTTGTAGATAACCAACATTTTTTAATACCAGTTCTATGGACATAACATTTTAATCACGACGTCATAAGTCATTGCCTTTAAAGATGATGCGGATCAATCGATTCAGTGATTTACTAGGCGTACAATTATGTTTTATGTGCGATGAATATTTGTTGGGCTTGTAATCCTCGGTACTAGGCTTGAAAGCTAGGCTTGTCATCGTGACTGCAACAAGCGTTTGAAACTTCGCTCCAATGCTGGGGGGCTACTCTCTAATGAAATCCGTATTTTCGGGCTTAGTTGCGGGCGGGCGTATTCTACTCCGTATCACCTACAGACTTACGATTAGTCCCGAACCCGAACTGAGAATGAATGACAACACGATTTCACAGTAACTGTCAAATCGTGTTATCATTAGTTCTCAGTGGTTTGGTGATACGGAGTAGAAAATGCCCGCCCGCAACTAAGCCCGAAACTACGGATTTCGTTAGAGAGTAGCCCCCCTGGTTCGCGCGTGCCATCGCGTTTACCCCTTTGGCCCCTCACTCCGTTTGCGGCCCGACTTAGCAATGAACACCCATACTGATGACTGAATCCTTCACCAGGTGATCAAACAATCGGAGAAGCGCAAGGTATCGTCGAGCATCGTGCACGAGGGCGCGTGGGGCAGCAGCGGCACGGGCGGCCGCTACCGCCGCACGCCGCGCACTGCGGACTGGAGCGACGCCGAGACCGTGCGCTTCTACCGCGCGCTCGCCGCACTCGGCACCGACTTCATGCTCATGGAGAACCTGTTCCCGGGCCGGACTAGGAGAGATCTGAAGCTCAAGGTGAGAGCACCGTGCACGAGGGCGCGTGGGGCAGCAGCGGCACGGGCGGCCGCTACCGCCGCACGCCGCGCACTGCGGACTGGAGCGACGCCGAGACCGTGCGCTTCTACCGCGCGCTCGCCGCACTCGGCACCGACTTCATGCTCATGGAGAACCTGTTCCCGGGCCGGACTAGGAGAGATCTGAAGCTCAAGGTGAGAGCACCGTGCACGAGGGCGCGTGGGGCAGCAGCGGCACGGGCGGCCGCTACCGCCGCACGCCGCGCACTGCGGACTGGAGCGACGCCGAGACCGTGCGCTTCTACCGCGCGCTCGCCGCACTCGGCACCGACTTCATGCTCATGGAGAACCTGTTCCCGGGCCGGACTAGGAGAGATCTGAAGCTCAAGGTGAGAGCACCGTGCACGAGAGCGCGTGGGGCAGCAGCGCAGCGGCACGATTGCTATTATTTAGTCACAAAAAGTTACAGCACAGATATTGCCCGAGGAGGCTTGGGCAATATCTGTGATGTAACAATATATTTACAATAATTCAAACACTGACCGTGACCAATATTATCCCTTACAGTTCAAAAAAGAGGAGCGCGTAAACATGGCACAGATAGACAAGGCGCTGCGCACGACGTGCAAGTGGGACGCCGAGCGCCTGCTGGTCGAGTTCCAGGCGGAGCGCGAGGAGGCGGACCGCGCAGCTCGCGCGGAGGCCGCCGAGCTGCAGCAGCGCGCCATCGAGCACCGCCAGCGACAGAAGGAGGCGAAGGAGATGCGTGTGCGCATGAGTGAGTACTTATTGGGTTATTGAAACTTCATGTGACTGTTCTTAAACTACCCTCGACTAAAAAAACAAACAGTTTTTCCTAAATTATCCTACATTCGGTCTTTGGGTCGGTTTTCTTCTTTGTATCTAAAAAACTACAATAGCGAACATAAAGTAGACCTTAGGTTGCACCCATAGAAATATAAAAAACAGGAGAAGTGGCAAGGGCGCGTGTCCGTGTCCGCGCAACATGCTCAAATTGAGCATATTATAGGCAAATGGTCGTCTTGGCGAACTAGTGCGCTTTCGACCGCGATCGTGACAATTACAATAATTCCGTGTTGTTCAGTGTTTTCTTGAAAAAACCGTAGCCTAAACCAAGACTTTGTAAATCAAGGAATCACTTACACTATCTAAATATAAGTAATTTACTATATTTGTCTTTAAATCATGAAAAACAACAAATCGTAAAATATGTCTTGCTCTTACTATATTATTCTTGTTTTCAAAAAACACAGCGTCTGTATTATTTTTACTATAAATACATTACTTCTTATCCACTATCTAAGTTTTGCACTAAGTCACTGGACAAGCAATGTAAATATTACAAAACGATACTTTATTAAGCGGATGCAACGCGTAATACGGCCGCTGCTTCTTGTGACGAGTTAATGATGTGTTTGTGCAGATCCACCTACGTAGGTTATCGACACAATGTCAATTGACGAATGAAATCTTGCTATAAAAGTTTATTTTCTATTTGTCAACCGTTTTAACCCGGTTACAAGATCGATGCAAAATAACGCTTTTTACTTATTTACAGCGTAATAGAGAAATGCGTAACTAACTTTCGTAAAGTGATTTAATTAAATTTTAGGTTAATAATCGGTGGAGTGTTTATAATATTTTCTGGACATGCCGCTTTTTATTATTATTTTTTTTAGGCCCCAAAAATGTTTGTGTCCAATAAGAAATGGAAGATTCGATTTACCAATGGATGAGGTTTTTTATCTTAGAGGTAGCCTTCCTCTGGACCAGACGATTAAGTCAAGCCCCTGGCGGCGGCATTAAACATGCCTCCGTTCGCTGTCCGACCAACCCGGCTCAGCGAACCCGCCGAAAATTCTCTCCCTAAGGAGAGAAACATGCGCCGCTTTGGTGCGCCTGCACCGATCGATCAGGAGCGTCCCGGTATCTCTCTTAGTCTGGTCTCTCACTTGAACCTTTTCGGCATGAGTAACTACCGGAAAAGCTTCAAGTTCATTGAGACGCACAAGCCCCACCACGACGGCAACGTGGAGGTGGGGTGCTAGTTAAAGCTAACCTAACTTGGATTCAAAATGTTAGATAAACTAATCATATAGATTAGGAACAATGAGCTTTATTATTTTTGTCAAAGTTGAAACTTCGCATATGTGTTGGTTTTTCACCTTACCAACTTAATCGATATCATATTTATATAATCACTCTTTTCTATTACAGGTCGAAGTTCAAAAGCCTTGGGTGCATCCGTCCTCCCTGCGCCAGGCAGCGGTTACACGGCTGACGATATTATTCAAAGACACTACGATGCCAAAGCGAGGAATGAAAAGCCACCACAAAAACCGCAAACAAGGAGCCGCCCCAAGTCTAACCCTTCGCCACAATTGGCGCCCATCACACGCGTGGCGCCAAAGCCTAAACCAACCAATGACACGCCCACTATGCGCAAAACAGATTCTCCGAATCCACAGCACAAGACGCCCGATATACAACCACCAACCACACCAGTAGTGCCTGCCAATATCGAAAACGGCTCCTTAGTCGTTCTGACGGTCAATGACCCCAACTCTCCCTCCAAAAAGATGCTGCAAACTTACGTGGCAAGCGGTGGGGGAAGGTTAACTCCTGTAGCTTTGCCGCCTTCGTTCTTGAACTCAGTCGTTACATACTTTAAGAACGGTGGTACACCTAAAAGCAATGCGGGGTCTTCGCCACATTTGCCGTCTCCTAGCAGTGTAGCAAGCCAGGAGAGCCGGCCCTGCTCTACTCCAGGAGTTATTCAGATGAACAGCAGTCCTGCTAAGAGGAAGCGACATAGTTCGTACACTATTACACAGCTTTAAGAGAAGTGTGCGGTCCTTTTGAGAGAGCCATATCGGACAGAATGGAAAGAGGTGTAAGTTACAAGCTTTACTAATTTACCTTTTTGGTAAGCCAAGGAAGGTAAAAACGTCATTTCTGTCCAAGAGTCATATCGGGAAGGGTCAAAGTAGTACGAGTGAAAAAGAGATACATCTATTCAGGATGTCTAAAGTTATCTACTTCACTCTTGCACAGGAACAAGATGACTTTGTACCCCATGCTCCCCTTGACTGCAAAGGGGCGAGCCTCAGGAGCACATCACGCTACCTAGAATAGGCTTGTCAACTGAAAAAAATCTAATTAGTCCATCAGTTAGATTATCAAAAAATGTTTGACCCGTTTTTTTCTTTTACGTAAACCAAAATAGGCGAAGATACAACGCTTTTAAAATTCTCAATACTTCATGCTGTGGTATAATTTTTTAGTGCGTTCTGACGTCACGAACCCCCACTCCCGAGTTTTGATGCGTTTTATCTTTGTGAATATTCATTGATTTACAAAAACAAGAAATACGTGTCCATTATTTTCAATACTATAACTGACTAGATAGATTTGCAATTTTTTGATGGTGAAAACTACCCTGTTGTACGACAGTCAGTGCTATACGAAACCTAATGCTTCTTGTACACGATGAAAGAAAGAAAGCATGTAACTTTATTCGACCTATACTAAAGCATGCACGTTCACGATCGCCAAACGTGAATCCATTGTTTTTCACTACTTTCAACTGTAGCACTAAACATGCTCAAGTTACTAGCACCACGTACAAGCACTTAAGGAAACGTGATGCACTTAAATTCCACGTTTAATATTGCTAGGCACATGTTGCTGCTACGCAACTTTCGTTTACAATGAAAGTTACGCAATATGACGAGGTTTTACTGTCCCGTACTGTAACCGTAAAAGCTTATCATAAGGTCTTAATAATATGATAACTACAGTGGAATCCGCTTACAATGACATCGAAGGGAAGTGACAAAAACGTCATACTAAGCGGACGTCATACAAAGCATAGTCTTAGAATAAATAACTTCCTTTTTTTAAGTATTTGGTGTAATAGAGATTAATACTACAAATGGTATGTATCTTTCAATAAATCCAACCAAAAACGAGAGATCAATCAAAATAAGGAGCCCAAAGGAATCATGTCACTCCATGTAACCGAACATATTTAAAAGAAAAATACGTCATAATAAGCGACATGTCAATAAACGAAGTCACTATACCCGAACCTTTTATTAAGAGTTTTATATGGAAACCAAACTTCGCTCTGTATTAACTTCATATTAAGCGGAGTCATAATAAACGGATTCTACTGTAAATAGTTTACGCCTAAAGCAATTGAATCGTGTTTAACTTTTACTAACCTGGTGTAATCTCGATAATATTAACTACTACCCTGCTAATGCTTGTAACCAGCTGTTTTAATTATTATCAGTAGTTTTAATATAAGGATAACATTATATCCTTTATTCATAGTCTTTACATTTTATTTTACATTTTTAAATATTTCAGTAAATAATATTTAACATTTTATAATTATCATTTAAAATTATAAAAAAATACAACCGAATTGAAAACCTCCTCCTTTTTTTGAAATCGGTTAAAAAAATGTAGCCCACCGGTATCGGGAGCAGGGTCCAAGCTACCAGGTCAGGGCTCCAGAGAGAGGAACCTCGTAACAATGCGAGCCGTGTCCAAAAGTACCGCTTGCTAACCTTACATTGTTATTGTCATTATACCCTTTTTTTTTAAGCATGTTAAATCATCAATTGACTCCTCGCGCTCTAAGCGGAGCAGAAGGGAGTGTCAGACTTTTTTTCACTAAAACACATCCGTGTTCCTCCTGATGCCCTTTTCGTTCCAGGGCAACGGTGACTCTTTCAAACAAATTCCGCAACCCTGGCAGGCACTGACCTAGCAGGCCCGTCTAATTGTTATTAAACCCACACGATCGATATCGATTGATTTATCTACGTCGATTTTGCAGACAGACATATCGACGTTAAGAGATGTCGATACGTATGTGCTACTAGCTTTGCCAGCGCAGCGGCATCGTCTGCGTGAACGTCGGAAATTATGCCAAGCGGAAAAAGTATTGTGCTATTCCAGAATATAATCTTTCTCTGTGCCTTCATCGGTATACGACCAGCAGTTCTGGCGTGATATCGTTCATTCATAAATCATAAACCGTTCTTTGGCTTTAGATTGTTGAGTAAGCATTTTACGAATGTGAACCTTAAGCAAATGTCGACCAATCGATTATCTGGGGCCCTACTATGACGTGCCAATGCGATCAAGATTAGGCTGAGGAAAAGGGATAGTGTTATGCGTCTTGTATAACTCTGTCTCCTTCCCACACCTTATGCACGATCGTTTTAAGACGTCATAGTAGGCCAGCTGGAGCTTTTGATAGATCGCTTTGCCAGTAAATGGAAGATGGATTCTCATTCGACTTATGTACGTAATCGACGTTTATCACAATATCGATGCGTCGATCGTGTGGGTGTCACACCATTACTGATATTTTATATCATCATGTTTGACGCTGAATTAAATATATTTGTTATATGTGTTAGATGTAAGTTATAGTTTTAAGGGTGTTATTTTACTTACTATATGTATGGCTTTTAGTTAGTTCCACTTTCCTCAAGGTACACATTATTACTAAGCAGCCTAGTTTGATATTAAAATAGCATGTCGCAGTAGTCCCACTTTAATAAGTATAATATTAAAATAGTTGTTTACATGATAAAGATCCACTAAAGCGCAAATCACGCTGTGTACGAGCGCGGACGAGCTCGAAGCTAATATCGCTTTAGAATTGTTCGAGTTTTAATCGAACAATCGTTGATTGTTTTGTTTGGGTACAGTTATAAAATTACTTATGTCTTACATGATGTAGTATTTTTAAATTAATGGACACGAATGTAGCTATGTGATATTAAACATTTTAATCATGAAATCTTTTGTGATCTCATATGTATTTTAGATTTACATTTATAAAGCTTAACGATTTAAATGTTTTGACGGTAAATTCATCATTTTCTTGCCCTTTTCCATAATTAAATTCTCATCTTCGCTACATGCGATCCATTTTCATCCGATGTTTATGTCGCAGCTAACTACCTTAATCAGCCGTTTCATTGGCGGCCAAGCCTTTTCATTGGACTTTATAAGCGACCTAAGAGACGTCTTGGCATTTAATTGAACAGCTAGGCAAATGATTTGGTTATTTTATTAATTGCCTAGCCAAATATATATAGGAACATAGGGCACAGGGAGCTTAGGGCACCCCGACACGGATAGGTTAAGTTCGAATGATATTTTCTTATTACGAGAGCTAGAGTGCGCGAGTGAAGCAAGCGAACTTAGGTCCCCCATGCCCTTCAGTTAGGTTCCTTTAGTCCCTGCAGACAGAAATAGGAGCCCCGGTCGTCAAGGTTGCAATGTTGAAATTGATTGTTTGAATTTAGAATTCCCAAAATTAAATATATCATATATTTTCGTCACATGGTTACCCTATTCTATGAACGGCGTAAGCATCTGCTACCCCGTTCATAAAAAGTTGTATTAGACGCATTGGCTGGATATGATGTTGAATGAAAAAGCTAGGCAGCTCATTTAAATGGCAGGATAAGTCAGTTGGCTGCAACATAGTTATACAAACATATTCAATCGTATTTTAATTACGTTATAGGAGTAGTGCAAATCTGATAAACAATATACTTCGAAATTTATGAATGTATGATCTACAGTAGAACAGTCAACTATTTTTTGTAGTATTGTTCCAAATAATAAATGATTTCTAAAGAAATATATTTGTTTTATTTATGTATCTACATGGTGTTTCCTTCACAAGGTGGGGGCTGACATACAAGCGAGGAATAAAAGAGTCTTAACTAAAACTTTCAATATACTTAAAAACGAGACGCAAACTGTTTTAAGCAACGACCACATTACAGATCGTCGCAGTGTCTAAAGATGTGGTCCAGTTTGATCAGATTTGACGTGTTTACAGAATCAACCGGCTGATTTCTGGGTTGTGGAAGTCAGATCTTTGTAAAATATTGAAAGCCGGCTCCAAAGTAGTTGGGCAGACTTGTTATGCAAAATGTTCAGGAGATTGTTTTCAATAAAAAAAACGGTTTCTGAATGACTACCTTAGTATTTCTGTGGGCGTGTTAAGAAGCTGGATTAGCCTTACCTCAGCAGCAAAAATATATAAAACCACTAGCACTTCGCCCGCGACTTCGTCTGCGTAGACTTTAGAGGTGGCGCGCAAATTCTTTGTCCCATATTCTCATTCTCGGAAATTCATCGTTTTTCATAGTTTGCGAGTCTTTACTGTCCGTACTTTCAGCTCAGGAACTAATTCGACATGTTTATGGTTTTAAGGATAGAAAAGAAAGAAAAATGTTTATTTGGGACTCGCACATGATAAATATCGCGCATATAAATAAACTTTAGCGCTCATAACTCTAGCCCAGAAAAAACTTCGATGTTTCGGTTCTCCTGGTGTTTTTAAATGCTAACCACTCACAATTCCAACTTCGGAAATACTTCGACATGTTTCTGGTATCCTGGTACTTGTGAATCTTTAGCGCTCATAATTCCTGGCCGGGAAAATTTCCACATTAATCTGTTGTTTTGGTAATTTTGAATCCTTACCGCTCATATATTTAGCGTGGAAATATTTTGATATGTTGCTGGCCTCCTGGTACTTATGAATCTTTAGCATTCACAATCTTAGCCCCGAAAATACTTCGACATGTTTCTAGTCTCCTGGTACTTTTAAATTTTAGCCGGTTAGAATTCCAGTGCCGGAAATAATTTGACAGTTTTATGGTCTCCTGGTACTTGTGAATCTTTAGCGCTCATTATTCCAGCCCCGAAAATACTACTACATGTACTATCTGATCACCTGGTGCTTTAGAATCCTAACTGCTCACAATTCCAACCCTGGAAATACTTCGTCACGTTTCTGGTCTCCTGGTACATAATGAATCTTTAGCGCTCATAATTCCTGGCCGGGAAAAAATTCCACATTAATCTGTTGTTTTGGTAATTTTGAATCCTTACCGCTCATAAATCTAGCACGGAAATATTTTGATATGTTGCTGGCCTCCTGGTACTTATGAATCATTAGCATTCACAATCCTAGCCCCGAAAATACTTCGACGTGTTTCTAGTCTCCTGGTACTTTTGAATTCTAGCCGGTTACAATTCCAGTGCCGAAAATAATTTGACAGGTTTATGGTCTCCTGGTACTTGTGAATCTTTAGCGCTCATAATTTTAGCCAAAGAAATACTTCTTCAACATGTTTCAAGTCTCCTGTCACATGTGAATCTATAGCGTTCACAATTCCAGCCCGGAAAAAACTTCAAAGTACATATTTCTGTTCGACGATTAAAAAAAAAACAAAAATATTCTAGCCCAAAAATACTACAACATCGTTCTGTTCTCCTGGTACTTGTGAATCTTTCGCGCTTCCAATTTCAGCCCCGGAAATATTAAGCCATGTTTCTGTTCTCCTAGTACTTGTGAATCTGAAGTACTAAGGCAGCAGAAGCGCTGGGTTTCCACTTCCTCCTCAGTCTCCATTAAACCATGCCTTTTACCGGGATAAAAAGTAGCCTATGTTTGATTCCAGGATGTGGACTATATGTGTGCCAAACATCCAAATCCCTTCAGCCATTTTTGCCTGATTGAGGCACAAACATACAAACTTTCACATTTATAATATTAGTAGGATAAGGGTTCCTTCTGGCGCACTCGGGCAAAAGCGAATAGATAGTTCGAAGCTACTGTCATACAGGTACTACAATTTTGATGCAGAAGGTACAAAATGAAATACGCAAATATATTATAAATGCAAAATCATTTATTTACAATTGAATACGAGAGCTAGCTTCAAAGTCATTGACACCAAAAACTGCTCACTCAGCACTCCACAACCTCGTGGGGAAACCACTGCGAGTCTTCAAGACTGTCCCACAGTGACAACTCAGGGTCCAGGAACTCTTGGTTCAGTAGGTCAACGTCGATAACTTTCTTGTGTTCTGTAAAATAAACGGTTTAGTATAGATGTCAGAAAAATTACTTTTTTTTAGACAATAATATAGTCCGTCAATAGTTTTGGCTATAATAGCATACGGGCTAGCATTCGATTAAGAATAATAAAAAGCTTTAGCCCTTTGAAGGTATGTCCACTAGAAGCGAAGATGAACAGAGCAGAAACCAAATACAGACAAAACGAGAGCGATGAAGTTGATTTCAATCTATGCGATTATTTGATCGGCCTCAGAGCATCGCAGCGCAGTTTACTCTGGAGCATAGCATCGAAGAGCATTCTGGAGGATAACGAGGTGGGAGGCGGCGGTATGCACCGGTATCCGCCTGGATTCTGCCAGGCCAATCAAATCCCGGCAAACAGTGGCTACTCGGTAGATGCTCCAGAAAGTGACGCTCGCGGTATCGCAGAGGATTTACTTATCCGAGAAATCCTCCTCGATGCTCTCCCCCGCGTTCCGCCATTGTGTAAAGTCGCCCCCGGCAGTCGAAGCGTAGGAAAATAAGCTTTCGATTGATCGATCATATTCAATCAACAACTCTTTACGTAGATTTGTTTAGTCTATAGATGGTTTGGGGTTAGTTTCTTATTGTTTAGTAATTTATTATCAAAATTTAAAATCTAAAATTTAATAAAATTTTATATTATTATTTAAAAAAAAAAACTGTTTATAATCACAGCATTTATTAAGGTTAGTAGAGATAAAAGGAACAAAATCATTTATGTGAAATACACTGGATGGTGAACAAGAACAGTAGGGCAATAAGAGCCAGTTCGCGAGTCAGCGTGTTGATAAGGAGATTTTCTAGTTAAATTTGTACCAATAAACAAAATGAGGTGGAGATATAATTTTACCTGTTGGTGGATAAATGACTTCTTGGACCCCCCCAAGATGTACAGTCTCTTACATTACCTACCACCTTAGCGAACAATGTCGAATGTGGTTTCACTTCATCGTATGATCATCATCATACATAGATGAAGATGACTCACAATTTAAAACGGCGAAGTCCAATGGAATGAAGTTGTTTACTTACCGAATCGAATGTCGTGATTTTGTACCTGAGCACGTTCGTGCTACTTCGTGTTTATTCGTTACATCGCCACTGAAAAACTAAAAGTACTACCAGTATTGTATTTAAATGTCCAGAACTAAAGATGCGACATTTGATGTCCACCAACACGCTCTGGGCACACGTGAAGGGCACTGGGACCCATCAAATATTATAAGCTAAATATACAGAAAAGTCGCCTTTACCCGTTAGCCAATACAGTTGACTTACCAACTAGAGCCAGCTCGTCAGTCTGCGGCTTGGGCGGGGGCACCTGCGCGGGGTCGACGACCGGCACGGTCTGCGCCGGCGCGCCGCCCGGCTCGCCCTGCCCGTAGTAGCCAGACCACGCAGAGTAGTTCTGCCAGTATGCAGACGGATCATAGTATTGATTGTATTCCTATAAAGTGAAATGTTACTTTATATGTACAACATCCTGACAGTCATCCGTCAAGCCATTTTCCAGGGTCCGCTTTTTTCTTTCGTTTCATTTTGATGAAGTTTTAAAAGTTGCAAGCTTGTTCTGAAGCAGAGTTCCTCTTGATTCATTTGCTAAGCAATAAGCCATTGGCCTACAGATATTGTCAGTGTCGAAAATTGAAAGCATTGGTATATCATGCATTGTTACTTTAATAATTGAACTGTTCGGTGATATATATAGGTAGGCATTAATTTTTATGTATTGATAAGTCAGTTTTATAGTAATTTTTTGTATTCTAGTTTTCTACATGATGCCAATGACTTCAATTTAATTCTGCATTATTTTTCTTCTTGCACAAGTATTTATTTCCCAAGTCAATCTGCATGGCAATTTGTAGCGCTGAAAAGCAAGCTATAGAATACATAGAAGATTTTTTTTATATCGAAGCTGCAATTCCAGACATCTGTCGCCAGCAGCACATATAGCATCCACACTTAGAAAGAACACAAGCCAATTTATTAATAATACTTTTTTGTTTCAGCAAAAAACTACTAACCGTTCCACCACTAAATGTGGAGTTTGGTGTTGACGGAGCAGACGGGTTCTGTGAGGGAAGATTGCACTTAGGCTTGGGCACTGCAGTGCAAATCTTCAGAGGTTTGGACCCCAGCCCTGTGTAACCATTCATTGCATACAAAGCATTCCTTTGCTCCTCCTCATTGCCGAATCTCACAAAACCATAGCCTTTTGTATATCCTGAACTGTCCAAGATAACTGTAATGATAAAAAAATTAATTATAATAACCAATTTAAAAGAACATCCAGGAAGAAATATAAATGTTAAGGATACCTTTTGCAGTCTTTATTGAAGAATACTTAGATGCAAAGATTCTGTACAGTGAATAGTCATCAACATCAGGGCTCAGGTCTCCAACCCACACTGAGAACTCTCTTTCTGTCTGCATGTTGGCCCGAGCTTCTCTTGATGCTGTGTTAAGGCGGAATCTCACCACAGGAAATGTCCCTGGGATTGGTTTACCATTCAATTTGTGCATGGCATCAATTGCTTCTTCATCTGTCTGTAATTCAAAGTTTTTATTACATAAGCTGTAATACTTAATAAAAACTCAACTGCTAAAATGTTTTATGATTTGGTACCATACCTGAAAATGTACAAAAGCATATCCAGCTGGTTCTCCAGTGAACTTATTTCTCATTACTTTTACAGCCAGTGGACGCTGGCCCATCCGATTGAAAGCAGCCATTATGAAGCTCTCAGTCATATTGGGCTCCAGCTATAAAAAAAATACATTCATTAACAGAGGAAGGTCAGTGGGTCATCTTAGGCATGATGTTTTAGGAGTTCGAGTATATCCTTAGGGGCACTATGAGCAGCAAAGAATGCCAAAAAAAGACAGTAAATTTTCCTGATTTTTTAGGGTTCCGTACCCAAAGGGTAACCAACGGACCCCTATTACTAAGCCTACACTGTCCGTCCGTCTGTCTGTCAGCAGGCTGTATCTCAAGAACCGTTATAGGCAGACAGTTGAAATTTTCAGATTGTGTATTTCTATTGCCGCTATAACAAGAAATAATAAACATTAAGGTAAGGAACCCTTCGTGTGCGAGTCCGACTCGCACTTGACCGGTTTTCTTTTAATTATAGATGTTAGTCTTCTACAATTATTAGAAAGTATAGAAGATATAGATCTATCTTCGAAATCTATCTTTGGGCATTTGTTCATGAATCATCATGACTGAAAGACTTAATGGATTTGGATCAAACTTGGCAGAACAATGATATAATAATGCATGGTTCCGGTAGGAATATTCATGCGGTCCATGAACCTGTAGGGCATACTGAGCAGAATCAGGAATCCATTCTGTTTGAAAGTTTCTTCTGTATTTAAAAAACACTTTGATATTGGAGATTGAACTATGGTACTATGGTCTAAAAAGACTACTAAAGTTTCAATTCTAATTCTTACGCTGCCCATCCATAACTGGCACTGCATAGCCATGATTTAAATTAGAACTATTCTTTTCTGGACAGCAAATTAATTATTTATTTTGAAAATATCGATTTCCACAACAACAAAACGCGTTCTTTGCTTGTGAACCACGAGAAACCAAATGAATGAACCAAATTATCAAACTGTCACACATGTCACTGTCGACATAAACGTGCAACAGATAATTAATTTGAAATGTTGCTGAACGAGTTGTTTCATTCACTTTGCTAGTAAAATCGACTAAAATAATTCGAGAACATTAATTTTATGAATGATTTTTCAGCAAAAGACCCGTTGAATACTCAGCGTGAGTGCGGTGCCCCTATTCAGAACTAAACTTGAACCACATGTTAGTGCCCCACAAGTATCGATACGCCTGTAGTTTGGGGGTTTTGATAAATAAATATTATATTATAATAGTAGTCTATGTTTAATAAATGCCACCGATGCTGAAATTAACATAGTCATCTTCTGGTTACTGGACCCAAACCATCGTAAAGACCATCGACTCGAAAAGAAGAGGAAGCATTATTTTTTGCGAGTTCGACATGCGCAGTGACATATACTAATTTAATCTGTGGTTTGGTTGGTGTAACATTGCAGTTTTGAATTTGCACTCTATGGTCAACTATGACGTGTGAGGGTGAGAATGAGAACATGTCATCATAGAACCAAAGCAAGGCGGACGAGACAAGTGGATTATAAGATAACAAAAACTATTTCCTTCAAATGTGTAAAGTGAATGTGATACTCATAAAAGATTGTGATTTTTATATTAAAAACATATATTTATAAGTAGGACATCTCCAAATAGCATAATAAGGTAAATATTCTTAACGTTCACTTGCCATTCTTACATTATCAGGTCAATAATATCACAAAAATGTCACGACTTGATAACATTGACGCATTGGAAAAGCAATTAGCTGAATTGCAAATGGCTAAAGATTTAAATAACTCTGGTAAAGTTAAAAAGATACCACCAGCCGTACCGCCAAAAAAGAAGGCTCAACCACAAGTTCCACACAGTGCTGTTGTGAGCACTATTTGTGAGCCGTCTTATTCGGCGATGATCATGCCGACTACAAATAACAATACAACGTATAGTAACACTCTTCCAGGCAATGCACGTCCTCATATTCATAAAGATTACGCAAATGTAAACCAATTGAATTTGGCAACATTTAACCATTCCTATAGACAAAACTTACCCATGCCGCCTAAGACTTACAATGCAACATACAGCAATATACCTCCGTACAGAAGCAATGACAACTTGCCTCCAGTACCACCGCCACCGCCGCCACCACCTCCACCACCATCTATTTCCATCGCATCATCGAAACCATACAACGTGACCCAAAACAATGACGAATATTTGCCACCACCATCGCCTGTAAGCTCCAACTACAGTGAGTTGGTCAGAGCTACTGCAAACTTGAACTACAATCAAGAAAGACCAACTTACCCACCTATTTATCAAAACGAGTTTCCTGAATATGGCGTTTCACAATCTTCAACATATGAATCACTTTATGAACCTATTAACCCACGTCCACACAGCAACATGTCATCTCAGTCAAATTCCTTGCACAATTATCGCAATAATTTGTCTAACACTAGCAAATCACCACTGCAGAAAGAAGAAGAGGTGGATGCACTTACTAATCTTCTTGTGAAGTCTATTTCTGACAGTCAGGATTTAGATGTATTTGGAACATGTATCAAATGCGATGGAAAAGTGATAGGTGAGAGTTCTGGATGCACAGCAATGGGAAATATGTACCATGTGACATGCTTTTGCTGTCACCGCTGTAATGTAAACTTACAAGGGAAACCCTTCTATGCTGTAGAAGGTCAGCCATATTGTGAAACCGATTACTATGAAACCTTAGAGAAATGCTCTGTATGTGACATGCCCATCCTAGATAGGATTCTGCGAGCTACTGGGAAACCTTACCACCCTAACTGTTTCACTTGTGTTGTGTGTGGAAAAAGTCTGGATGGAATACCATTCACTGTTGATGCCATGAATCAAATTCATTGTATTGAGGATTTCCATAAGAAATTTGCTCCACGCTGCTGTGTTTGTGAATTGCCTATTATGCCAGAAGAAGGTGAAGAAGAAACTGTCAGAGTGGTGGCATTGGATCGCAGTTTCCACGTAAGATGTTACCGGTGTGAAGACTGTGGGCTCTTACTGTCTTCAGAGTCAGAAGGTCGAGGATGTTACCCACTTGATGACCATATTCTTTGTAGAAACTGCAATGCTCATCGCATCCGTCTTCTGACAAATGTTATGACGACTGATCTTTAATTGTTTTGCTCATTTTATATAACCCAACTAAAGCAATATCTTTTTTCATACTCTGGATAATTATAATGTTATTTTAATCAATTTTTAATTCTTATCATAAAATGTAAGTCATCTTATCATTAAATAACTTAATATATATTTTTATATTTCTTAGTAGATTTTTGTAAAAGTAGACAGCTATATTTTGATCGTTATAGCTATAGATCGATAGATAGATCTTTATAGATTGGTAATACATATGTTCTAGTGATATGTCCTAAGTAGTACAGTAGTTATTCCTATTTATGTACATGCATATTTTGAGCCATTGTATTCTATAAGAAGACTGTTATCAGAGTAATTTCGTCAATTTTATTGTAATGTTAGTGGATAATGGAAAATAATTTAATTGGTTTTTATTATAACTGCATAATGTGATAATCGAGACAATATTGTTTGTATCTTCTATTTATAAAGCATTATAAATGCTATAAAATCGTTTAGGTATATGAATAAATTAGTATAGTTACATCTGTAATCTATTAGTTTTTGTGGCAGCATATTTTATGATATAATAATAAATCCTATATTTTACTTAATTGTGGATAATTTCATTTTATAAAAACAGTAACCTCAGTATATTTAATAGAATTTATTTTATTTGTATAAAATTAACTAAAAGTACCTAATTATAGTTTACAATACTGGCTTAAACATAAAACGTATAAAGGCAAGTTTTCGATATGTCTTAGTTCCACAATTTCAATATTACTTAAATATTATCACAAATACACTATAAAACACAGTCAAAATACTCACAATCATTCATTATCATTTTTTTCTAGACATATTAGCAGTAATTTATCCGATATTAATATCACATTATGGAAGACTATAACCGCGGTCATCCTACTATATTATTCTTATCTTACTAAAAAGTCTTAACGACGGAGACAACATTTTAAATCAACGGAAATTTCCTAAATTGTAACTATGGTAGTATAAATGACTACACTCATTTTGAGATCCATGTTCACATTGACTTCATTCCTTGTGGCAATAATATAAAAAACTAGGAACAAGATAATCACATAATATAACTACCGATTTACACCTTATGTCTTAATTTCGTGTTGAATTTTGGTGGGCTTAAAACTTGTTTCATAAATAAGGACCGTTTTTCCTTTATATTTTTAGACATAATCAAGTCGCACCCAGTAGCACTTGGAAGATTTTCACTAGTTTCAAAAGACGAATTATCATAATTTTGCTTTCGAGAAATTGTCCTTACTCCTTGATCTATGACAAATTGATTTTTAACATTAACAACGCTGGGATCGGTTTGAGGCTGACTTATTTCACATGAGCGGTATAAAATTTCTTCATCAGAGTTTAAATTAAGCCTTGGCTCAAACCTTTCTCTCAGTATTGAAAACTTCCGTCTTGGTCGACTCCTTGTACCTTTCTTAACATTTGAAATTTTGGATGTTGGAATGTTAACTACTGGCAAAGCGGTATCTTTTTGTATGAGAGACTGTAAAGATGTCGATATTTTATTTGAAGAACAGTCTTCACTGGAGTTAGTAGGAGCAGAGCTTTCAGAAACTAACTGCCACAGAAAATCAATATCCTTATTTGAAAAGTCGTGCTGGTTTTGTTCAGGTTTCGTATTAATTTTCTTGCCTTGTAGTTTAATATTACTAGAATTGGATTTTTGACGACGTCTAGTGTTTTTGTTATAAGCAGTAATATTTTCTACACTGTGCAAATCTGTGGATGTAGATGATACATTTGAAACGTTAAGCTCTTTTTTGATCATCTCAAATTTCGATCTTTGGGTAATACTCATGCAGTTTTCCTTTTCTGGCAATGATTCCATTATATTGCTTGGATCAAACTTGGAAGGTTCTTTCCATAGTGCTTGCTTTAGATCAATTTTCGTAGATGTGTTGAATTGAGGCGAGTCCCATAAATGGTCACGCCTGTAGTATAAATTTCTTGGAGAGTTTGTTACAGTTGACTTACGAATTTCATCTATGGTTGCCACCAGAGAGCTTTCAGAATTCAGTCTTTTCTTACTTGAGGGATCAATATCGCCAAGGTCGTCTAACTCTTCCATTATGGGTTCTAAATGGTTCGGATCTTTACTAAAATCAGCGATGCAGGGTTTAGCCAAGAAAGTATCATCATGAGATACTAATGTATTAGCATAATCATCCTGATTTGTTCTATCAAACTTCACAAATACATTTGAGTATGTATGCGGCTTTTTAGGGAAAGGTGGTGCAGCCAGTATGGCGTTCTTGAGATCTTGTGAAACACAGCTACTTATCTCTGAGCTACCTGACGTTAACGTGTCTCTTCTTCGATCTCTTACCACGCTTCCATCATGAAGCCAGTTTTCAATGTCAGAATAGCCATTCCAGGATCTCAGTCCCCAAGCTTCTCGTGCTATATTTACGGCACATATATTTTCGTAATCATGAACTGACAGCACCTCCGTCGGAGTATCTAACTCACGTGGTTTTGAAGGGAATAAGTCAGTGCCTATTCCGTTCTTATTTTTATCCTTTTTGGCATACATTTCCTTGAGGATGTCTAAAGCTATTCTTTGAATGTTTTCGATATCTGCATCTTGGTTTCCAACTTTAATATTCTTGAGTGCACTCAAACATAACTTCTGGACAATATTTTCGTTAAATGTATTTATATCGGAGCTATTGATATCACTGAAACTTAAGTCTAAATCCATGTCAATGGAGTCTGAAGAGGTCTTTTTATTCGAACCATCTGTGTCGTGGCTGATCTCAGAGCTGTCTGTCTTTAACATTTTCATAAATTCTGCGTTAATTAAATTACAAACATCTAGGTTTAAATTGGTTAAATCGTCTCTTAATGCATCTGAGGAACATATACCTCTACGTTTGTGCAAATTTAAACTGCTGGAAGTTATTTCGTCTATAGAGCTTTCTAAATTCTCCATGGAACTTAACTTTAATGTTAACTCTGTTGGAGAGCAAATAGCAATTTTTTTGTTGTTTTTATGTTTGTATTCGTCTTCGTGTAAAATCGATTGAGGTGTATTTTCAACGGTATAAAATTCTACGCTAGACACCTCTAAGCTGTTATTTCCGATAGGCGCCGATGTGAATGTCGGTGTACCGGATCTAGCTATCCAATGTTCCAGTAAAAACTTTTTGTCGGCGTTTTCACTTTCTTGTCTCTGAGCTTGTTCAGGTGACACATCTTTACTGTAAACATAAAATATTATTTTATAGCAATTATGTTTTTTGTTACACGTACCTGACAAGTAATATTTTGCAAGTGTACCTAGGGCTGGCGTCGGTTTCTTCTTCTTTCCGAGAACTTTTAAATGAACGAACATGGTTTAGACTGCTACCTTGTTCTCTTTTATTATTTGATTCTTGTATGTCAACTTTATTGTTCAGTTCGATGTCATCATTCTTCCATGAAATTGGTCCCGTTGAATGAAAATATCTGTAGTATAATATCATAGAAAGAATGCCTGGAAATAGTAAGAAAAATCGTATTGTGTCAAATAACAAAATATTTTTTTATAAATTATATGTTTGCGTTGACTTACCAACGATTGTACCAAATATAATACATATGGCTGCAGCAATGGACCATGATTTCTTTTGCCGCTCAGTTTCAGAAATAAGCACATACAAGAATAAGCTTCCAAAGTTTTGTGATATCATTAACGTATAAAACAACATCAAGCGATACCGCGTATGCCCTTCCCGCAAGTTAATATAACAGAAACAATATACGAAGCCCATCACAACATTGTAAAGAGTTTCTTCTAATTTATTTGGACAAAATGTAGTTTTTTGAACGACTATCCAAAATGTCATTGCAAACCAATGTAAACCTGAAAGATTAATAAAGATTATTTGTTACGCTTTAGTCATTTTTATAATATTAATTTGGACACAGCTGGTCATCAAACGATCTGAATAATACTAGAATAGAATTACTCACCTAGAGGTATTAATGTCCAGATACCAAAAATAATAGCAAATAACAAAATTCCCGGAATTCTTCCAATTAACATCCCAAAATGCCATATTAACTTCAGGAGTAATGAATTCCAACTAAAATTCTCATTGGAGAATGCCGTTATACTGTAGATGTACGTCGCGCAACCCCAAATAACAGACGCAATCGACGCTGATAAGGCAAATACTGAAAATATTAAAAAGTAAGTAATTATTTTTGCAAACAATAGAGGCATTTGAATAATAAACCACTCTTTGCTTTTGGTTTTATAAAATACCTATACTTTAAGATGTAGGATTAAAATAAATGTACCTTTCGTATAGTAATTTTCATCTAAAGTGACTATAGCATACGTCTGTAATATTATTTGTGGCACAGTGCCAATAAAAATGTATAAAAAATGCAACAAACTCAAATCATTTCTTTGGGAAATTAATTTATGAGTCTTTATAGATTCTAGGTTTTTACAGACAAATACTTTGCGCAGAAATATTAGATATCTGTAACAAAAATATACATGTTTAATAAAGTAAAAAATATAAATGTACCTATTTCAAACAATTTGTATATTTTGATACTTTACCTTTCTAGTAAACCGACAAGGCAAATATGAGTAATCCAGTGCCGAACACTTGATTTATGATCAGTAACAAACCACCTAATTGAAAATATATTTATAAGAATATTTGGAGTTACTATAAAAATTAATGTACCAAATGCCCAATAAAGATGTCCATCTTTACAATATTCGGCAAAAACTATTACATCTGTAATACAAATAAATAAAATATTATAGTTTGCTTTAATGGATAAAATCATTTCTAAACCGGTTTGAATTCAAATTGTAACTGAAAAAATAATCAGTAGGAATAATAAAATAACTATTTTTTTTACAAATATAAAAGACAATCTCACCTGTCGTCAAATCAGCTAATATCGTAACTAGTGATATAAATACACATAAAACATGAATGATACAAAAGTTTTCATCTTGATTGTTTGATGTTTTACTTTCTATGTTATGGTTTCCAAATCTACAAGCCTCCGCCATTCTAAAAATCATTCATAAACACATAATTATTGAAAACAAACAAATAAACTTCAGTTTCTTCTGTCTTGCAGTCATTACTACTATTTCAGAATCTACTGTTGTTTCATAAGAAATCTTTGTAGTATCAAGATCACTATTGTACGTCAAATTCAATAAACCAATACAATCAATACTAGTTCAATGCCGTAAGTCACTGCAGCGCAGCGTGGGCGCATAATACAGGTAAACTTTTGTTCACGCTTTGTTTGTAGGGCGACTCGGGCCCGCCACCTTACAGATAATATATAATTGCAAAAACTTTAATGACAGGTTTGGGACTTCCTTCAGTCGTCAGTTCTTAGAAATATCAAGCTTTTCAAACAAACACATTAAAATTTGAAATTTTATTTAATCAAAATAACAATAAAACGATCCACAATCGGCAACAGTAGAATGATTTCTTTTTTAACCGATTACTAAATGATACCACTCATTTTTGAAAATCGACTAAAATGTCTGAATGAACGATTTACAAATAAGTTATCAGTTCGTGTCTAAATCCGTCGCGTTATTCTGTGGTCTAAAATGTTAATTGGGTCGAAATCATAGACATAAAAAGTCTAAAGGTGGAAACATATTATTGGACGCGTCCATAAGCCGCAGCTTATGGATGCGACTTAGAGGTATCTGGATAATGAAATTACATTGAACTGTACACACTATCGGACATCATCCGCGGACGCAACCTTGGGCTGACCTTGAGCGTTCGGACGTCCGATAGAAATCTGGCTCGCTGGATGTTTTTGTCAGTCGAAAATGTCCGCGGACAGTGTGCACGGGGTGCGGGACGCGTCCGTGCGTCAGAAGGAGACGGATTTCGTAGGAAATTGCACGTACATGCGAGATAAATATTATAGGTACCTAATAATGGAAGAAAAACTCATTGAATGTGTTCGCACTTTCGCAGTCAAGAATTGCTCTATAATTATAAGTGTAAAGACTAAAAACATGCTTCGTTAAAACAAACAACAAATTAAGCGTGCACACTTTCCGTTTATATATATTTACAAACTCTAAATAAAAATGTTGCATTATAATTTTACACAATAGTTGTTTTTTTTATCTTATTATGATTTAGAAGAAAAAAACAACTATTGTGTAAAATTTTAATGCAAAATTTATTAGATGATTTCCTAACGCTCAAAAAATAATTATTTAACTAGAGCTAGAGTTACAAAAAAATGTAAAACTTAAATTTGAAAAAAATGGAGAGTTTTTGAAATAGCTGAAGTTACCGCAACGAATGCAACTTTAATTAAATTTAGTTTGAATTTGGCGCGCAAGCGCCTTTCTGTTTTCCATATTTATATCTCTTGGTACTGTATGATTCTGTGTCGAGTGAACAAAAAATGTATTTATTACAAGGCAGTAGCAAATGAAGGTAAATATTTTTCATGTCCAGTTAGCCGACAGAAAAATAATACCTTTTAAAATTTTCTAAAGTAAAATCCGCTTTCTTACTGAAGAAGAATAGCACGTAAAGACATCTAGAAAGATGTCTTTACGTGTCGCTATGTCAATAACTAAAATAGATTAGCTGGATTGGGTTATTTCAGGGCCAATACTTGTAATTAAAATACATCTAAAAATATAGAGCCTCTAAAAAATATTAACAGGCACACTTATTTACCCCCTAAATTTGGGGAGAAATCCCCTAAGTTGGGAACTCTGGCTACCTATCAGCCGATTACCGGCGCTAGAAACATATTATCGGACGCGTCCATAAGCCACAGCTTATGGACGCAACTTAGAGGTATCTGTATAATGAATGTACATTGAACTGTACACACTATCGGACAACATCCGCGGACGCAACCTTGGGCTGTCCTTGAGCGGTCAGCCGTCCGATAGAAATCTGGTTCGCTGGACGTCCGCCGACTGTACACACTGCTCAAGGTGGAATCATATTATTGGACGCGTCCATAAGCCGCTGCTTATGGACGCGACTTAGAGGTATCTGGATAATGAATGTACATTGAACTGTACACACTATCGGACATCATCCGCGGACGCAACCTTGGGCTGACCTTGAGCGGCCGGACGTCCGATAGAAATCTGGCTCGCTGGATGTTTTTGTCAGTCGAAAATGTCCGCGGACAGTATGCACGGGGTGCGGGACGCGTCCGTGCGTCAGAAGGACACGGATTACGTAGGAAGTTGCACGTACATGCGAGATAAATATTATAGTTACCTAATAATGGAAGAAAAACTCATTGAATGTGTTCGCACTTTCGCAGTCAAGAATTGCTCTATAATTATAAGTGTAAAAAACTAAAAACATGCTTCGTTAAAACAAACAACAAATTAAGCGTGCACAATTTCCGTTTATATATATTTACAAACTCTAAATAAAAATTTTGCATTAAAATTTTACACAACAGTTGTTTTTTATATCTAATTAAGATTTAGTTAAAAAAAAAAACAACTATTGTGTAAAATTTTAATGCAAAATTTATTAGATGATTTCCTAACGCTCAAAAAATAATTATTTAACTAGAGCTTGAGTTACAAAAAAATGTAAAACTTAAATTTGAAAAAAAAAATGGAGAGTTTTTGAAATAGCTGAAGTTACCACAACGAATGCAACTTTAATTAAATTCATTTTGAATTTGGCGCGCAAGCGCCTTTCCGTTTTCCATATTTATATCTCTTGGCACTGTATGATTCTGTGTCGAGTGAACAAAAAATGTATTTTTACAAGGCAGTAGCATTTGCTACTGCCTTGTAAAAATACATTTTTTGTAAGTCATAAGACGAGTCCATAAAAATATATACCTTCATTTGAAGGTATATATTTTTCATGTCCAGTTAGCCGACAGAAAAATAAAACCTTTTAAAATTTTCTAAAGTAAAATCCGCTTTCTTACTGAAGAAGAATAGCACGTAAAGACATCTAGAAAGATGTCTTTACGTGTCACTATGTCAATAACTAAAATAGATTAGCTGGATTGGGTTATTTCAGGGCCAATACTTGTAATTAAAATACATCTAAAAATATAGAGCCTCTAAAAAATATTAACAGGCACACTTATTTACCCCCTAAATTTGGGGAGAAATCCCCTAAGTTGGGAACTCTGGCTACCTATCAGCCGATTACCGGCGCTAGAAACATATTATCGGACGCGTCCATAAGCCACAGCTTATGGACGCAACTTAGAGGTATCTGTATAATGAATGTACATTGAACTGTACACACTATCGGACAACATCCGCGGACGCAACCTTGGGCTGTCCTTGAGCGGTCAGCCGTCCGATAGAAATCTGGTTCGCTGGACGTCCGCCGACTGTACACACTGCTCAAGGTGGAATCATATTATTGGACGCGTCCATAAGCCGCTGCTTATGGACGCGACTTAGAGGTATCTGGATAATGAATGTACATTGAACTGTACACACTATCGGACATCATCCGCGGACGCAACCTTGGGCTGACCTTGAGCGGCCGGACGTCCGATAGAAATCTGGCTCGCTGGATGTTTTTGTCAGTCGAAAATGTCCGCGGACAGTATGCACGGGGTGCGGGACGCGTCCGTGCGTCAGAAGGACACGGATTACGTAGGAAGTTGCACGTACATGCGAGATAAATATTATAGTTACCTAATAATGGAAGAAAAACTCATTGAATGTGTTCGCACTTTCGCAGTCAAGAATTGCTCTATAATTATAAGTGTAAAAAACTAAAAACATGCTTCGTTAAAACAAACAACAAATTAAGCGTGCACAATTTCCGTTTATATATATTTACAAACTCTAAATAAAAATTTTGCATTAAAATTTTACACAACAGTTGTTTTTTATATCTAATTAAGATTTAGTTAAAAAAAAAAACAACTATTGTGTAAAATTTTAATGCAAAATTTATTAGATGATTTCCTAACGCTCAAAAAATAATTATTTAACTAGAGCTTGAGTTACAAAAAAATGTAAAACTTAAATTTGAAAAAAAAAATGGAGAGTTTTTGAAATAGCTGAAGTTACCACAACGAATGCAACTTTAATTAAATTCATTTTGAATTTGGCGCGCAAGCGCCTTTCCGTTTTCCATATTTATATCTCTTGGCACTGTATGATTCTGTGTCGAGTGAACAAAAAATGTATTTTTACAAGGCAGTAGCATTTGCTACTGCCTTGTAAAAATACATTTTTTGTAAGTCATAAGACGAGTCCATAAAAATATATACCTTCATTTGAAGGTATATATTTTTCATGTCCAGTTAGCCGACAGAAAAATAATACCTTTTAAAATTTTCTAAAGTAAAATCCGCTTTCTTACTGAAGAAGAATAGCACGTAAAGACATCTAGAAAGATGTCTTTACGTGTCACTATGTCAATAACTAAAATAGATTAGCTGGATTGGGTTATTTCAGGGCCAATACTTGTAATTAAAATACATCTAAAAATATAGAGCCTCTAAAAAAATATTAACAGGCACACTTATTTACCCCCTAAATTTGGGGAGAAATCCCCTAAGTTGGGAACTCTGGCTACCTATCAGCCGATTACCGGCGCTAGAAACATATTATCGGATGAGTCCATAAGCCGCAGCTTATGGACGCAACTTAGAGGTATCTGCATAATGAATGTACATTGAAACACACTATCGGACAACATCCGCGGACGCAACCTTGGGCTGTCCTTGAGCGGTCAGCCGTCCGGTAGAAATCTGGTTCGCTGGACGTCCACCGACTGTAGACACTGCTCAGTCGCGTCCATCAGCCGCAGCTTATGGACGCGTCCCATAATATGATTCCACCTTCAGTCGCGTCCATAAGCCATGGCTGATGGACGCATCCGATAATATGATTCCACCTTAAATAGTGGATGTTTGTTATCTGTGGTCATTGTTTTTATTTTAAAACGTCAAATTAGTTTTAAAAAAATATCTGAGATTCGGGAATCGGGATCAAAGCAAGATCAAAGAATATAATAATGGATATTATAACTTGCAAACACAAAATAACTAGTAATCCATAACGCAAAACGGGTCACTATTAGAAAATAAAAAATGATTCACGACGCTCTACTAATCCTTTGGGATTGTTCTCATGTTTCTGAAGCGGAACAAGATGTAAGTGAAGTTTTAATTTTTAAGTTGCAATTTTAGTAAGCGCATATTGTTTTTCGGTAACTAGCTGTGGGCTGGTAAACGCTGATGACGAGATAATTGATGAAGTACCCAAACATTAAATAACTTTTCAGAATGAGCTTGTAACATACGCCAATGATGGAGATTCAGAAATTTTTGGCAGTATAAAAGACATAGCCAAGAGTCACCACAAAATTCAGCGGTTTGTTGAAGCTACAGGGTTTCGCTCCAGGAAGACCCATGCAGGTGATTTGTTAAATAAATTATAACAAGCCTATTTACTAGTATACTCTATAGAATGTAAAATTAATTTTAAATTGCTGTCATGGTATAAAACTTTTTCCAGCGGGACTCAAGATGTGTGGTTTATACTCGCAAGCACTTAGCGAAGGTTTCTCCGAAGTTCTACAGTCATACAAACATGATCTAATGGAAGTGGAGAACCTAGTGATAGGCAATCATAACTACACACTATCATTTGTGTACAGCTATGTGGAGAAGTACCGTGGGCTGTTTACCACTTTGAACAAGATTATAACCACCATTGAGCAGAGGAAGCTGACTGGGTGCCAGATCCTGAGTTTGTTGCATCAGTACATTTTGAATGGCAATGAAAGAGTGCATGAAGCTGTTTTAAAGTAATTCTTTTTATTTTAATTGCTACAAGTGACTAAAACAATTATGAAATTTTTTATTTTTTTATTTGTGAAGGGTTTGCTCTTGACTCTAGTCTAGGTCAGATATGACAGAGACAAAGTCTACGATGGAGCGAGCTTACCTAGAAGGAGCCTGTTCACTCTAACTTTGAAGAGATTAGGGTTGTAAGCATTTGGAAACACAGACGCAGGCAGAGAGTTCCACTCCTTTGCTGTGCGCATTATAAAAGACGTTTGGAAACGCTCAGTGCGAATTGGTGGAATAGTAACAAGGTAGGGATGGTAAGATGCAGTGTGTCTGGATGTCCGATGGTAGAAGGGGGCTTTTACACTATGTATACTTTTACCAGAGTCAGTTATATTGAAATATTTCTATTCTATATTAGGTTGACGGCAAGAGAATGATAATAATGATTACTTTTATTCTATTTTACAGAATATTTTCATGTGTGAACAAAGTATTTGTAAACCAGTTATGCACTTGGCTGTTATATGGTGAACTGAAGGATCCGTATGAAGAGTTCATCATACTGCACAACCAGACTCATCACAATGCATCAGACACATTCCTAACTTCTCCAACATCTACCTGTGAAAAATCTCTTGTATCTACTGTAAGTATGAAAAATAACTACAAAAAAAAACTTCATGGTTCATACTCTATTATCAACAATTTTCACCCTACCTGATGGAAAAAGCCTGTAAAACTCAGACTTGTGACACACAAACTATGCCGTAAATATTGTAGCATGTACACATTCAAAAGTCACCCTGCATCTATACTATAAACTCTACAGGTTTTGGTAGTTAAATAATGGAAGGGAGGAAGGAAGGGTTATGTTTTTTGCGCGTATCTTGTATGTATGTTTGTAAATTTCTTTATTACCTCGTACCTTCCAAACAGCTGAATGGATTTCGACTATTAAGGTGTCGTTAGATTAATTTCAAAAACCCAAGTCTCCTTAGATAGGTGTTTTAAAAAAAAGCAATATGGCGGATTTTGGGTGCTAAATTGTAAGTTGTTTAATATTTTCTGTAAACAAAACCTATCAAGTAGAGTATCAAAACGAAGAAATGAAATGGAGATTACAGAAATATAATAAGCTATATGTTTAAATTCAATTAAGAAACAGTTTTCGTTCATAAAAGTGTCCCGGTTGAATTTTTTGCAGTCGGGTGTTTTGATTTTTCTAATTTGCAACTTGTTAATCTTTTTAAATTAAAAACTCAGTTTAAAAATAAAATGCAACTAAAAACCAATGTAAATACAACAAAAATGATTACCTAATCAATTGAACCATTAGTTTAAGCAGTAGTTTATTTGTTTAATATGTGTTTTTGTACCTTTATTAATTTACTAGCTGACCCGCGCAACTTCGTCTGCGTCACAATTTTCATTACTGCTCCGCTCCTATTGGTCTTAGCGTGATGATATATAGCCTATAGCCTTCCTCGATAAATGGGCTATCTAACACTGAAAGATTTTTTCAAATCGCGCCAGTAGTTCCTGAAGCAAGCAAGCAAGCAAACAAACAAACAAACTCTTCAGCTTTATATATTAAGTATAGATTTTTTTACTAAAACTTTCTACTATAGTGGTGCATGGCAGTGGCACACCACACCGTGTTGCAGCCATGCTTCACCAGGGATGCGGCCCACCAGTTCGAATACACTCCGTGGCTTTGCGATGCGTCTCGGAAAACCTGAACACTTCCTCGCGCTTTTCGGTTTTGTTGCCGAACAATAATTACGTCGATCGCGTATTCGTGCGATGATCGCTTTATATTAGGACGATGCCTAAGGAGCATCGCTAACAACACTCTTCAAGCATAGTCTCGTTGCGCCGCGTCTCAGTGTTAGCCAACCCTTAGCCTTCTTCTACGATCCATACATTTTCTTATGTAACTGGCTTGCAATTACACTTATGTTTTATTTTTACAGCTCCAAGACACAAGTCTAGAATGTGGATATACCCTCAACACAAACATGATCCCATACTTCGTGCCTCTGTCCCTCGCCCAAGAGATATTGTTCATTGGCAAGACTATCATCTTGTTTGGTTTCGATCCTAAGAAGGTGAAGAAAAACAGCTCCTTTGTGGCCAACAGGACTTTGATGCCTTTGCAGAAGTTGGGAGTGGAATCTAGAAGGTAATTTTAACATCCTAATATTGTAAATGCTTGCTCGAATGCCTTTCGAGCCTAAATCGTCGGATCGATTTTGATTAATTTAGATTTTTTATACAGATATAGTGGGACCTTAGAGAAGGTTATAAGCTACTTTTACGTGTACAACATGTCTGTCTGGTGATGTGCTTATAACTCCAGAATTTATATCTGTTTTCATCATCGTCATATCAGCCGAAAGACATCCACTGCTGGACATAGGCCTCCCCCAAGTCGCCACAAAAACCGGTCCTGTGAGCCTCGCATCCAGCGGCTACCCGCGACCCTCACCAGGTCATCGGTCCATCTTCTGGGAGACCTTCCAACGCAGCGTCTTCCGGTACGCGGTCGCCACTCCAGAACTATTCTGCCCCATCGACCATCTGTTCTGCAAGCAATGTGCCCTGCCCACTACCACTTCAGTTTGGCGATCCTTCGGGCTATGTCAGTAACTCTCTCAGGGCTCTCTTGTAGAAATCATTCCTGATTCGATCACGCAAGGAAACTCAAAGCATTGCCCTCTCCATTGCCCTTTGAGTGACTTTAAGTCTTCTGATGAGGTCCATTGTAAGCGACCATGTTTCGGTTCCTTATGTCATCACTGGCAACACGCACTGGTCATAAACTTTCGTCTTGAGAAACTATGATATGCGAAGCGAGAAGATCCCACGCAACTGATATCTGTTTTGCTCTCAATGAATTCATCATTTGTTTTGCCTATATTCTGACGTCAGCTGTATGTATTTAGATTCACAATCTGGGAAGATAAAGAAGCTGAATTTCATGAGAAGTTGCAGAAACTGAAGAACCCTCAAGTGTTTGAAGTTTGTAATCTAAGAGGAGTTATAAGAGAAATTAAGGAATGTGTTACTAAGGTACGTAAAATATAAGAAATATTAAGTTACCTAACTCACGACCGCCGCATCGCCGCCACGTCGCCGGGCTGTTACGTTATAGGTCATGGGACACTTGCCCCACACGTCAGTCTCAAAAAGACCCGCGCGTCTCAGTCATTCACATTCAATCAGTTCATGATCGCCGATGTGATAGGTGTCTATATGTGAGCCTTTTCCCACTTAATCAGTTCATGATCGTCGATGTGATAGGTGTCTATATGTGAGCCTTTTCCCACTTAAGAGTTGGTAGGATTTTTTGACATGACAACGTCTAATAAATCGATGAACGCCGGCTGCATGCACGAAAAAGGATGACTCATTGTCCCGTAACGCTCATTGTAACGTTAAATTATTTCATCAATGTTTTGTTATGATGTTGTCTCGTTAAAATATCGTCCGTAAACCGACTTAACAGACAGCCAATTTTTTTTTTCAAAATTTATGTGGTACCAACTTCGGAGTATTCCTTTTCCAATAAAAAAGAATGATCAAAATCGGACTACTCTAAAAAGTTATGAGTGGTCATACATAATATATATATAAATATATATATATATATATATATACGCGTCGGCTTGAGAACCTCCTCCGGTTAAAAAGTGCCTAAAAACTTCTTTCCAGCATCTGTGGACAGTAGCAGTAGAAGAGGCTCAATTGATCCATGAACTGCGACTGATGAAAGACTTCTACCTCCTCGGTCGTGGTGAACTGTTCCTGGAGTTATTGAGACTGACTGCTCACATGCTCGATAAACCTACTGCTAGAACTTCTACTAGAGGTAAATATTATTTAATTGGGTTAGGGGCACTCAGCTAGGTAATGACAACGGATTTTGAGACCCAACAGACGTCATTCTTTAGTTGCCGTCGTGTCGCGCTCACAGAGTGTGCCTTCCGGTTTTGTCAAAAAATTGGCCACGACAACGATGACGCATTAGCGCGACGATCGCATTACCTATGTTGGGATGGCGACTTGTTGTGTCAAGACTGGCTCAGTAACATTGATCCCAGTTTACCTATTGGCGTTATATACATTTTCGCCAATAACCGTCTCTAGGCTCCCATCTATCTCTGTACCAAAATTCATCAAAATCGTTACAGCGATTTAGGCAACAAACACTAACTTTCGCATTTCATAACCCTTGAAGTGAAGAAGGTTCTGTAATTTTTACTCCTTAAATAAGAAATCAAGTCCTTATCTATCCGTCTTTTTTTTTCAGATATGAACCACGCCTTCCAGTTAGCAGCAAGAGCGGTATTCCTTAGTAACAGTGCCGATATAGAAAAGTTCAGCTTTGAGTTACCCTATGTGAAGCCTAATGTTTCAACGAATACTACTAGTGAAGATGATAGCACTATTGGTATGTATAAAATAATGCAGAATTTATGATTAGCATATACAAACACCATAGCCACATTCCATAAACAAATTCAAAGTAAGGCTCACTAAACTTTTGAAGATTGGTATGCTCACTATTTAGTATTTCAATAAGTTGTGTCGCATCGAGAATTTCTTTGCAGAAATCAGGGATTAACATTAGACATGCTTGGCAAATTCTAATGCTGGTGAACAGCCAAGTATGAATGTGTCCTGAACGGTTTAGTTTTTAGCTAGAAAAGTAGTGTAGGGCGATAACTGTCCCTCGTCTCTAGTGAACGTGAGTCATCACTTAGTATTCTTAATACCCCATGCAATGCTAACATAAGCTTTCACTTAATTTGCAGTAGCGGATGGCTGGTCCAGTATAATCCTGAAGTACGATTTCAAATGGCCCCTACACCTGTTATTTACGCCAGAAGTGCTCGCGCGGTACAACGATATGTTTCGACTACTGCTGAGGATTAAAAAGACTCAACATGATCTACATGCTCTTTGGAAGACTTATAAACAGTCTACTAGGTAAGTTAGTTCATAGAATATTGCTTACTCTTTCTGGAACCAGTTTATTTCAATCCAAGGTCCAAACATCCAGCTAAAAACGAAGAAGGGAACTTGGGTCCTGTAGTGAACAGTATAAGTTGGATGCCTTCGTCTTTTCGTTATATAAGATGGGGTCTGAAATCAGTATTTTTCACCATGGTCACTCAACTTCGAGATTTCTTTTCAATTTTGCAGGGAATAGTTCCCAAGTAACATATATTAGTAGTAACTGGACTACTGGAATTATCAAAATTTTATTTATCGACCTTTGATGAATAAAAACAGTTTTATAGCTTATCTCCTCACTATAAAGACAGTTTTCTTGAATTTATTATGAATTAGGCGTCCTTGACACATACAATGCCCAACACCAGCTAATATGTGTTGACCAATAGAGTTCGTCCTCGCCTGCCCTATCACTTTATCTATGAGTAGATAGTTTTATTAAATTTTGAGTGTACAGGAAAAACGTAGTAATGAATTTGCCAGTGGACGAGTTAAAAATTCACTGATATCTCCACTCCTCCACCAGTCTACATTTGAATTTTCCGTTTTCAGTTTCTCAATGTGCCAGCTGCACAACAAGCTGATGTTCCTGATGGACAATCTGCAGCATTACATGCAGGCCGACGTGCTGGAGACCAACTTCTCGCGCCTCATGGACGCCGTGCACAAGACCAGCGATTTCGAGAAGCTCAAGAAGGCACACGCCAACTTCCTCGCGGATATACTCAGCCAGTCGTTCTTGACTGTCACCTCGGTATGTCAAGCTCGGCTTACTTTATAAAATACTAGCACTTCGCCCGCGACTTCGTCCGTGTTGCAATTTTCTTAAGAGTCCCTAATTTTTTTCTAGACAAATTATATACTGAAACCTTCCTCGAGAGCTACTCTCTATCTATTGGTGAAAACAGTATGAAAATCAATGCAGCAGTTTTTGAGTTTATTGCGAACAGACAGACAGACGCGGCGGAGGACTAATATGTAGTGACTGACTATGCCGTAGCGTGATGTTATATACCCTTCTACTAGATTATGCCCTTGACTTCGACAATAAATGGGCTGTCCAACTCTAAAAGAATTTTATCAATTTGAACTAGTAGTTCCTGAGATTAGCTTGTTCAACCAAACAAACTCTTCAGCTTCTTTATAATATTAGTATAGATATACCAAAGGTCTGACGCTGATGCTCATAGTATTCGCCAGCATTTGTGCTATTTGCCTATTTACAAGTTTTATGACTGCACTATTGTTGGCGTTTTATTAAACGCCAACAATAGCTACGCTGCGCTGCTGTATACGCTGCTTGGTAAAGCAATTAAATTTCGTCGCACAAAGACTTTATTTTCGCCCAAGAATTTTGTCAACAAGTACCCAACAATCTTTTCAAATGTTTTAGTCTTGCGACAGCGACTGTACGGGCGACACGACGGACTCGCTAAACAACCCAGTGTTCTGCAATATTATGGAATTACTGAAGCTGTGTCACTCTTTCTGCGGAATGAACGACAGTGTCGCCGATAGAGAGGCAGAGGATTACTATATTAGAGGATACTCTGATAGGTTGGTATCCATTATTTTACTTAAAATAGAAAACCAAAGCGGACTTCAACCAATTGACTATAAAACGAATCTTTCGTATTATGATGCTGATGGATGAAACATGTTTTTAGTAAAAATTAAACGGTCTTGTAACCTGTGCATTTCTAATCATCTTGCTCTCCTCTAGACCCCACTATGGCTCCCTTTTCTCCACCATCCCTTCCCAACCATTGTTTTTAACTCCCAATACCTTATTGGCAGACCGAATTGCGTATCTTATGAAAACCCAAAATAGGTTTTGTGTGCTTAAGCTTTTCTTTTAAAATTGGACCAGCTAACATTTATCTACATTTCAGGTTCAGCAAGCTAGTGAAACAATTGATGCAGCTGCTAGTATCTCTACGCGACCGTCCTTGCGGCGTCTATCTAGCCCGACTACTGATGCGACTCGACTATAACCGATGGCTTAGCGGAGAAGCACAGCTGACTCAGTCTGTTACTAACATGTTGAGATGCTGATGAACTAATAGTAATGAAACGGTATAATGTTCTGAAAATGAGCCAGTATGGTGATCAGTGGTTGTCCTTTCCGTGTATGAGAGGCCTTTGGCCTAAGCTGGGACAAAATAAAGGCTGGTATTATAAAGCTGTTTAAATGGCACCAATACAAGAATGAAGATGCTGTTCCATGCAAGGAAAAAAGTAACATGAAAAAATATCACAGAAATGTATCTACTCATCACATTTAAATTATTTTTATAGTATTACAGTACATGTAATAGATTTTATTTTATCTGTAACACTTGGCTAAATATGACCTAACTCTCGAATAACATAATTTTACGAAAACCCCTTTCTATAATTAATTTGTTATCTTTAAAAATAAAAGCACAAAACTTGCTTTATGTTTTTTTTTTAATCATCATCATCATCATCATCATTAATCTCTTCATCTTGTAGAACATTGGTATCCATTTCTTTATTTTGGTTTAGCGCATGTTCTGCATGTTGCATCATGAAGGTTTTAGTTAATATACACTTGGTCATATGACAGGAACACGGGAGTGGGTGTTCTATTGCTTCTGGGTCTAGCATTGTCATTTGTAGATTGTATCTGTGGAAAAAAATATTATGTTATGTCAGGAATTTGGGTGTTGGTCAACTAGAAAATAATTTTAAAATTACAAGAAATATCTGAGCTAGTTCTGCAAGTTAATGTTTAGACTACTTATTTAAAAAATATCTTGGGATGATTTTTATTTTAGTAGAAAAACACACTATCACAACAGATCAACTGACTGGCTGAATATTACTGTACCTTCTGCTAGTCGCCTCAGCTCTGTTCATATCCAACTGGAAGGCGATAGGTTCCCCCTCCTCCACTTCCTGTTGCTGTGGCAACACTATTACTGTTTGCTTCCAATGTGTTGGCGCGCTTTGTGGACTTGTGTCCAGAACTGTGTGACTGTCTCCTGCAGCGTTAGGAAGCTTGGGGAAATTACACTCGAACCATAAGCAGAGGCCTTGGTAGTAACCATTCTTACTTGCACCTGGAATCCAAAAGATAAAATTTGAAGTTGTGTTTTCTCACATTTGCTGATAGTGTGGTATATACTTTTTAGTTGTTTACAAACTGTATATTATACTGATGGATAATGTATTTTCAAATAAGATATACATTACAACTTTACCAGTCCCTTTAAAATGAGTCTTAATTCTTTTATTAAAGCAATTTTCAGCTTTCTTCTAAATCTGAGGATTTCTTGGAGAGGGAAACAGAACATCTCATAGTGAAACAACATTTTTATATCTTGCACACAACTCCAACATTATTAATTAACACAACTGTCTGGGTACAAGACAGAGAAACCTACACAATTGCACATTCATATATTAACTTTATTTGACTTGTCATAATTTTAATATCTAATTATCTTTTTTCTGCACATTTGTTTGCTTTTGTTGATGTATTTTGACATGATTTTGACAGTCAATTTTTTTTTTGGGCATTTTTGACACAGCTGATCTAGGATAAAGCATACTATTTAGAGATGTGAAATTGCATGATGAGCAAAAATACACATTTTTTGTTACTTACTAACATCATACATTATTGCTGTTAAAGCTTTAGCATAACAAAAAATGAATACCACTACTTTCAAAGCTTTTTGTTTCACTTATATGGGATGTACAAATGCTGCATCATTTGTTATGGTATCAATACTTACCAACAACATGTTCTATACTGTAAGCATTTAAATCATGTGATTCATCCTCTCTCAAATTGACCCAGCAGAGAGCCACTTCAGTCCCCAACAAGTCCTCAGGCGTGATGGTAAGAATCTCTGGCTTGCTGCCTTTACTTGCCCTCAGCTCTCTGGAAAATGATGACATGGAAACTCCATGGAAGCTGCCCCAGTTGTTGTATAGTGATGGTACACTGGAAAAAAAAATGTATGAGGCAAATTATATTATTATTAAGTAAGTAATTAGTAAGTATATTCAATCTATTCTACCTATCTATTATGCAATGGCAGAAGAAGGTAGGTATGCATTTGGAGAATATTCAAGAGTTCAAGTAATTTTTTGTTTTATTTTTACTGAAATTGCAGGAATGATGATATCACATTAAAATAAATAATGGCTTTAAGGTACAGATGTCTTACCTACATGGTGCAATATAGATAGCAGCGCTTTCAGGAAATATTTCGCCTCCATCTTTGAGGAAACGGTCTCTGGCAAACAGGACTGAGTCTAACATACCCTCGTGGAGGAGGTAGAAGCCCATCCACTCTGATACTATGGCATCTACCTTCATGTAGTTAGGTAAAACTACATCTTCAACTCTACTGTGGATTACCTGAAAAAATATCAAGATTTTAGAAGTGTAAATTTATCTATGCTTCAATAAATCTGGCGGAAACACCAACCTCAGCTTGGAAGATTTACCTTACCATAAAAACCAAAAGACCTCTGTTTACAAGGAGGAACTCCAAAATTATTCTCTTTGGTATAATGAATTTTGAAGTTTTCTTACCTCTATAACATTTTCAAATTTGTTTTCCTTCACTATTTCTTTTGCTAATTTCGCCAAATTACTTGCTTCAACAGCGAATACTTTCTTGGCACCAGCTTGAGCACAAAATATGGACAAAATCCCAGTGCCACATCCAACATCCATGACAACTTTGTCTTTAAAGTATTCCTTATTATTTAAGATAGCATTCTTATACGCTAAGGTTCTTGGCGCATCTTCAAGCATTAACTTATGCACCTAAAATAAACATTATATTATTATAGCACACAGTTTTGGACAAAATTTTAACCCAATTTTGGTCATTATGATAATTACTTCTAAATCTTCGTAGCTTGAAAAATATTGCGCCGAGTCCACCTCCATTATATATTTTTTGTTATTTAATGGACGATTTAAACAATGATAAATAAATAACAAAAATAAACTTTGCTGAACAGTAAACACGATATCTAACCTATAAATTAAATCATAACATTGAACAGTGTTGGTAGTCTATTGATAATATTTCCCCAAATGTCAGTAAAATTATTTTAGCACTGTGTTCCCTTTTTTTAATTCTATTATCTTTATATTTGTTTACAAAACGAACAAGTGAAACTTGTTAGGCTGAGAAATTTTCTTTTTTCTTATGACAATTGAAAAGCAGATAGACCGTAGACGCGGTTAGTACTAATTCTATGAAAAAACCAAAGCATTTTACCCTTCTCCAGGAATGGTTTGAGGGCTGGCAATGTTGTTGTGTTTTTATGTAAAAACACCCTGTTCCACGAACGCAAAACGAAACAAACTGAAACTAACGAGAATATCTTTTTTTTTTAAATTGACTTAACCTGTGGAATCATATTATCGGACGCGTCCATATGTCCATAAAGGTGGAATCAAATTATTGGATGCGTCCATAAGCCGCAGCTTTGGACGCGACTTAGAGGTATCTGTATAAAGAATGTACATTGAACTGTACACACTATCGGACATCATCCGCGGACGCAACCTTGGGCTGACCTTGAGCGTTCGGACGTCCGATAGAAATCTGGCTCGCTGGATGTTTTTGTCAGTCGAAAATGTCCGCGGACAGTGTGCACGGGGTGCGGGACGCGTCCGTTTGTTAGAAGGACACAGATTACGTGGGAGGTGGCACGTACACGCGAGATAAAAATTATAGGTACCAAAAAATGGAAGAAAAACTCATTGAATGTGTTCGCACTTTCGCAGTAAAGAATTGCTCTATAATTATAATTGTAAAGACTAAAAACATGCTTCGTTAAAACAAGCAACAAATTTAGCGTGCACAATTTACGTTTATATATATATTTTTTCGAACTCTAAATAAAAATTTTGCATTAAAATTTTACACAATAGTTTTTTTTATCTAAATCTTAAACTAGATGATTTCCTAACGCTCAAAAAATAATTATTTAACTAGAGCTAGAGTTACAAAAAAATTGTAAAACTTAGATTTGAAAAAAAATGGATAGTTTTTGAAATAGCTGAAGTTACCGCAACGAATGTAACTTTAATTAAATTCAGATTGAATTTGGCGCGCAAGCGCCTTTCCGTTTTCCATATTTATATCTCTTGGCACTGTATGATTCTGTGTCGAGCTAACAAAAAAAGTATTTATGACAAGCCAGTAGCCAATAAAGGTATATATTTTTCATGTCCAGTTAGCCGACAGAAAAATAAAACCTTTTTTATGGTTAAAACTAGCGAAAGTTGTTGTTTTTCTATATTAAAATCCGCTTTCTTACTGAAGAAGCACGTAAAGACATCTCTAGAAAGATGTCTTTACGTGTCGCTATGTCAATAACTAAACTAGATTAGCTGGATTGGGTTATTTCAGGGCCATTACTTGTAATTAAAATATCTCCAAAAACATAGAGCCTCTAAAAAAATATGTAATTTTTTTGAGGCACACTTATTTACTCCCTAAATTTGGGGAGAAAACCCCTAAGTTGGGAACTCTGGCTACCTATAGCCGATTACCGGCGCTAGAAACATATTATCGGACGCGTCCATAAGCCACAGCTTATGGACGCAACTAAGAGGTATCTGTATAATGAATGTACATTAAACTGTACACACTATCGGACAACATCCGCGGACGCAACCTTGGGCTGTCCTAAAGCGGTCAGCCGTCCGATAGAAATCTGGTTCGCTGGACGTCCGCCGACTGTACACACTGCTCAGTAGCGTCCATAAGCCGCGGCTGATGGATGCATCCGATAAAATGATTCCACCTTAAGCGGCGGCTTATGGACGCGACTTAGAGGTATCTGTATAATGAATGAACATTGAACTGTACCACTATCGGACAACATCCGTGGATGCAACCTTGGGCTGTCCTTGAGCGGTCAGCCATCCGATAGAAATCTGGCTCGCTGGACATCCGCCGACTGTACACACTACTCAGTTGCGTCCATAACCCGCGACTTAGGACGTGACTTAGAGGTATCTGTATAATGATGAAATGAATCTTGGTGTGAATAAAAGTAATCATTTGAAAGAAAAGACGTTAAATGTAACATTGAAAAACTTTTGTAATAATATTGTAAACTGCACTTTTTTAAATTGTTATAAATTATCTGTATATTCACTGTGTAAAAAAATTAACTCCACGATTGATACATTAGACTATAATAAAACATTCTTAAATTTCACTTCAGAAACCAATATATTAAATGTCAACAAAATTTCACCTCGATATAATGCTGTCACTCGTACAAATACCGTATCTAACCATGAAAAAACAATAAATACCGATATTACATATAAAACAGATGGCAATAGCTATAATAATAACAAACACATTAAAGGAACAATACCATATTATTTCGATTTACTACGCAAAAAAAATCTAGAACTAAATAAAGAAAAAACTCCTCCACAACAAAATACGTTTTTTCGAATGTAATACTTTAAACTCATTTACACTATTCCATCAAAATATAGCTGGTCTATTAAACAAACAAGAAAATATAGAATTATGCATAGACGAATTTAATAAAAACAAGAAGTACATTGATGTGATTTGCTTCTCAGAAACTTTCATAAAAAGAGGTAATGAAAATAACGTAAATTTAAAAGATTTTCAACTAATAACATCGTACTCTAGAGTTAAAGAAAAAAGAGGTGGTGTTTGTATTCTTGCCCGATATTCATTAGATTATAAAGAGCTAGCTATTTGTAACACCATGTCAACTGACAAAGTGTTTGAATGCTGCGGTATAGAATCTTCATCTCTCAGCTGTATTATTATTTGCTTATATAGAACCCCAGATAGTAACATTAATTCATTCTTCGATAAACTTGAATTATTACTTCATAAGATATGTAATAAACCCAACAAAAAAATTATACTAACGGGTGATCTAAACATAGATACGCTCAAAAACAATAAAATAGCAATACGTCTAAAAGAAACTTTACTAAACTTTGGTCTCAGCCTACATATAAATCAACCAACTAGACAAAAGGCCTGCATTGATCACTTTATAAGTAACATCAAAGATGCAAAAGGTAGAGTACATGAATTATTTCTCTCCGACCATAATACAGGCCAAACTTTAAATTTTCCCATCAGCAATAAACCAATACGGCGAAAAAGCTGGTATGTTTACAAAAGAGATTATAACAAAGACAACATAGATAAATTTATGAATTGTCTATCAGCGCTAAGTTGGTCAGAAGTATATAATCACGAAAACTTAAATTCAGCTTTTGATGCATTTCATGAAACGTTCTGCCTGTTTTACAACCTTTGCTTTCCGATTAATAAAGTACGAATAAATTCGAACTGTACGTCACCAAGGTGGATTACAACAGGGATCAAAAAATCAAGTAAACAAAAAAGAAAACTGAGGTATCGCCAATATATTTCCAAATCTAAAGATGATAAATCAAACTATACAAAATACAGTACAGTTTTCAAAAAATGCGTTACTAAATCAAAACATCTTATTAACTACAAAATCATGTCATCGGCAAAAAATAAAGGCAAAGCTGCATGGCATATCATAAAAAATAAAACAGATCATGTAATTACAAAAACAAATATTGATAATATTAAAACAGACAATAATCCCATAAATAATCCCATAGAAATAGCCAAATCTTTCAACGACTTCTTCATAAATATTGCCAAAGGATTCCATAGCAAAAACAAAACTTCCTCTGGCAAAAAACCACCAACTGATTTATCAAATATGTCTCAAACTATGTTCTTACATCCATGCTATGAGAATGAAGTAAAAAACACCATCATGTCCCTTAACAACACCAAATCAGTTGGTTTTGACGGCTTAGCAACTCATATTCTAAAGTCCTGTGCCACCATTATATCCCCAATTATTGAACACTTGATAAATCTTTCATTCTGGCAAGGCATTTTTCCAGATAAGCTAAAACAGCCAATAGTGAAACCCTTATTTAAAAGTGGTGACAAAAACGACTTATCTAATTACCGCCCTATAACCCTAATATCTAATATATCGAAAATCTTTGAAAAAGTCATGCATCGTAGACTCACAAACTTTTTAGAAAAATACCATATAATAAAAGAAGAACAAAACGGTTTCCAAAGGGGAAAATCAACTACTTTAGCAGCATTTACACTAATAAAGAGTGTAATTGAAAATTTAGACAACCGCATTCCAGTCTCTGTCGTCTTTTTTGACATGAGTAAAGCCTTCGACTTTGTCAACCACGATTTACTTTTAAAAAAATGCTATAGCTATGGGATAAGAGGCATAGTGATGGATTGGATAGCTAGCTATCTATCTAATCGTCAACAAAAAGTAGAAATAAGTTCAATAAACGATAATAACGAGTCCACATCACATAGTTCAGATTACAACCAAACCAAGTCAGGAGAACCCCAAGGAAGTATACTTGGACCGTTACTTTTTCTTATTTATATCAACGACTTACCTACAGCTTTAAGTACTTGTTCACGTTGGAACGCGCGGGCGCGGTGGCGGGTGCGGTCGCGAAGACGTGGCGGGTTCGTGTTCACATTGGCCGCCTGGCGTTTGCGCGAGTGTGACATGATGAAAACGTGCTAACGTTTCAAGCGATAAGTTCAAACTGGTTGAACTTACCTGACGTCGCGAGATAATCGCGCGCTCCGCCGCTAGTTCAACGTGAACACACACAAACATCTCACGCGTTTGATATAGCCGCGAGCGCGCCGCGCGCGCCAGTCGCTAGCATGCCCGCTGCTTACACCGCACGTGCGTTTCGTACGTGAACACTTGGATATTACGCCATATGTTTGATATTTCGTGACCGCGCCCGCCACCGCGCCCGCGAGTCAACGTGAACAAGTACTAAAACAACAATGCATACTTTTTGCTGACGATATATCGGTCATAGTAACAAACCATAGTAAATCAGAAATAGATCACGAAAAAAATATTAATGACACTGTTACACAAATTTTAAACTGGCTCGAAAACAATAATCTCTGTGCAAATATAAACAAAACTAAATACATATATTTTCAAAATTACAACTCAAAGCCTAAAATATTTAAAATAACTTGTGAAGGGCAACAAATCAGTGAAGTTAATAATTACAAATTTCTTGGACTTATTCTCGACCAGAACTGTAACTGGAAACTACATATAGAGCATATTTGTAAAAAACTAAACCAGTTTGTATTTGCTCTTAATCGTTTAAGGCGTACCGCGGGTGAAGCAGTTGCTCTTATTGCTTACCACGGGTATGTTTCCTCTTTGCTGAGGTATGGACTCCTACTCTGGGGGAACTCTACAAATATAAATGATGCCTTTCGGGTGCAAAAAAAATGCCTAAGAGCAATTGGTGGTATCAGCCCCATAACATCATGTAGACCTCTATTTAAGAAATTTAAAATTCTAACGTTAACAGGCCTTTTTATATTGCAAGCTGGTATTTTTGTAAAAGAACAGTCTAAATTTTTTAAAGCATGTGACCTACACTCAAAATATACCCGTCGTGACCCTACACGGTTAAATATGCCTACCCATAAAAGCACATTATGCCATAAAAATAGTTACGTAACATCGATAAAAATTTACAATAATATACCTAAACAAATTAGAGAGCTCCCATTAAAATATTTTAAATCCAAATTAAAGAAATGGTTAATTGATAATTGTTTTTATACCGTAAAAGAATTTTTTGATAAAAAAATAACAGACAAGTATGGCTACTAACTGCTATAAATTTTCCTATTGTTTTAATGTGGTATACTAATATTATATATATTGTTAAAATTAGAAGAAGGTATTATTTTCTAAGTAATGTAATAAAGCATAATAATATGTACCTAAAAGAGTTACTTAACTAATATATGATAGAGCTAATGTTATTTTAATATAATGTAAACTTATAAGAATTCAAATGTTTCTAATAATTTAAGTTATGTTAGTTACGACTTATTTTTTCTTTTTAACATTTGTTAAAAAGAATTATGTCTATTATTCGAATATTTGTATGCCAATGAATGGCGAAACATGTCAGATCCCAGTTCTCTATTTAATAAGACCTTAAATGTACCATGTTTCTATACAAATAAAATATTCTTATTCTTATTCTTATTCTTAATGAATGTATATTCACTATCGGACAACATTCGTGAACGTAATTTTGGTCTGTCCTTGAGCGATCAGCCGTCCGATAGAAATCTGGCTCGCTGGACGTCCGCCGACGTCAGGCGGCAGTCGGCGGCGGCTTATTGACGCGTCCGATAATATGTCCACCTTTAAACTACGTTTTTTACTCTGTGCCTCGATTTTGACATTTTTGACACTAAGCTTTATTTTTTAATCTGTTTCCGTTTCGTACTTGTACGTGCGTTGTTGTATTTCAGAACTAAATAAAAATTAATTAAGTTTTTCTCTAGATAATGGTTTCTTATTGATTTAAATACGTCTTTTAACTTAAGCAATCGTGACAAAATGGCTAAGGAAGGAGATATGTCATTGTTCAATGATGTTTTAGAGCCATTTAGACGAGTAATAAATACGGACCCGCCGAAAGACAAACTGTCGTCTGCTACGAAACTGAATTTTTCTGATAGTAATCAGTCCCTGAAGGATGGTAATATTTTAAATAGTTTCTAATGATATATGGTGGCCATATTTCTGTTAGAATTCCATTTTTATTGAGGTGAAAATTTGCAGGACTGAATAACCTATTGTCAGGTAAAAGAAAGTCTAGTATTTGCATGAACGATGTCGGCACGCCTGAAAAACGTGTCCGGACTGACTCTAGCTCCACACCGACTGCACCAGCTTCGCCGTGGGAGGCTAAGAGGCTGAAGATAGATCTGATAGCTGCTAAAGCTCAGGTAAACAGGCTTTCTCTTCTTGCTAAAATAATGTTACATTGTTACACAGCTATAAAGCATCGCTATTTTTGCCTGATTTGGCTTTATTTTATGCTGTGTCTATGAATTTGCTAATCCTGATCAGCTTCAAAACAACAAGAGACTTAATATTGCTAGTTTGCATTAAAAAAAATCTCAATCACTAACATCTAATTTGCTTCTAGATAACAAAGCTAGAATCCCGCATAAACCACCAGCACACAATCCGCAAGGAGATGCAGATCTTGTTTGAAGAGGAGAGAGGGTCTCTTCAGGAGCAACACAAGAGGGATGAGAGAGCTCTGTCTGATATGGAGGATAGACTACAGTTGATAAGAAGGAGGGAACAGGAGCTAAAGGATGAATATAATCAGGTTAGTTAGTTTATTGTTTGGTATGATGTTGTGATAGCCTTTTTGAAAATTTTATTTTAATATCATTTTCACTATGGAAGTTATCCAGTAAATTTTACCCACACCTGCGAGAAAAAAAAATCTAATAATATTAAATCTTAATAGATTCAAAGTTATCAATGATTGCATAATTGGGTGCTAATATACCTAAACTTCACTTTTATTCCCAAGTAAGTATAATACGGACGTGCTTTTCAGAATCCCAGATCCCAGAATCGTTCGGAATTCCTGAGATTGCTAAAAATGCCCGCATACAAAATATAGTTAGAACTCGTTGTGAACTCTCATTGTAATTTTTTAAATTTAAAAAGCCAATTCTAATGGATCTTTTAATTTTAATTGAAAGTTTTTATGAGAACTGGTTTAGTAACAGGCCAGCAACCTTGACTACTTAGGGAATTGAAACAATTGGACCCTGTTAAACAGAAAAGATCCAACTAACATTTTGTTACTTTTGAGTAAACGCGATTTGAAGTTTAGGAGTGAATATAAAAATAACAAGCAAAGGAATACAAAAATGGAAAGTTACTAATGGTAACACAATATATTAGCATTAATTGAAATGTAATACCACAGGCAAGTTGAATACAGTTTTCCTGATTTTCTTTAAAAACTACCCATTTGGATCTTTTATGCAAATAAAAAATTGTTGGTAACATTTTTACACAGTGGTTTTTTTGAGATCCAAGAGTCATGTATCTTTTTTGCTTTTCTTTCAAAACATTAAATGTGTTTTGGTACATGTAGTGTCATAGAAGTTTGTTTAGTGAAAGTGATCAGACTGCTAGGATCTTTTTTGCGTATATAAAGTTCGATGTGTAGATTCTAACTATATAATAAACTCGATTTTCAACAAATTGCTGGTTGGATCTTTTCTGCTTAACAGGGTCCAATTGTGATATTATGTGTAGCTCCATTTATTTTCATACAAAAGCAAATTATTACCCTAAAATCTTTTACAAAATTTACTGAAAATAAAAAACGAATAAACTTAAATATCGTAATTTAGCCCGAATTACGTATATCTGAGGGTATCGTGTTTTGCCCGAATAACGTCATGTCTGCCGGTAATCTAATTAGTTGACCAGGTAATATAATTTACTATCTCACTCACTTACTTTACACGAATAGAGTTTGCTACTGCTGCTGCTTGGAAATATAAATAATTAAAAAATGCAACTGTGAAGTTTTTTAGCAGTCTGGGGACAGTTTTTTTTTGTTAAAAATAGTTTGCAGTCGTGTTTTAATTTTTTTATGGTGGTTTTTGACAGTTCGCAGGCTTAATTCTTATCAAAATAACACAAAGTATCTACCTATGCCACACTACACATCGCGATTGTTCGCGCGCAGAGTTTCGCATTTGCAGAATCTACATATAGCTATCTCGCTTACACGTACCGGCTTTTACCGGGCTTTCTATTACTAGCTCTGTCACTTTCGCACTTATAGCGATGTGCCATATAACGAGTCAGAAACTTTTGCGTCTACAAATCGATCAGTATGAAAGAATTAAGCCCTGCATGCGAATGAAGTTGCCCGCGTATGCGTGACCTTGTCACCTTGCCAACTCTGCAGTGTTGCCGTTTTAGCGACGTTGTGAGATCTTGGAGATTTTTAACGAGTTTGGAGACTTTTTTTAAGATTTAACAACAATAAAAACTAGTGACTTTTTAAAATAACGAAATTAAATATTCAAGCAATATCTTAAAAATAAAAAAATTGCGACATCTAGCTGGATTTTTCATATACCTGGGGACTTTTTTTGCCTAAATGACAACACTGCAACTCTGGTAAGTAGTTTCCGACACCCGAGTGCAACTAACTTCAGTTTCATTCGCTTGAGTGGAAAAGTTATGTTGTTAAAGTTATTTGTGTGTTTTCTTAGATTTTCTTAGTGATACAATTGTTTTAGTGACTTACCTACAACAATGGAGGTAATTGTACCTTGTGAGGATTTAAAATGTGTTCAAGTTTTGATTGGCGAAGATAAGGTAAAATCTTTAAGCTTTGCTCAGAAAAAACAGTTAATTTCTTCATTAAAACCGACGCCTAATCTGTGTATTTCTCAGACTAGTAAATCGCATAAACTAAAATTTAATAGATCAGTGTATAAAACTAGTTGGATTGTTGGCTGTTCGCACACGAATAAGCTGTATTGTTGGTGCTGCATATTTTTTTCGAATGAAGATTCCGTTTGGAATACATCTGGTTATAATGATTTAAATAACATATCTGGCGCCATTAAAAGGCACGCAAATTCCCATAAACACCTGTGTGCAATGGTTTCTTTCGGTAATTTTGGTAAACAACGAATTGAGACATCTATATCACGCCAGTTATCATTATTTGACATTTATGCAAACTATTTCGACAAACAAACATTAAAAAGCCAATTGATTTGCTTGTATTCTAGTCCTGATCTGAAAGACCGTAATGTTTTCGAATTAATTGATTTCATTAATGAGAATAACCTTGAAGATGCCTTTCCCGAGCTGTTAAAATTAGCGTATCTTGTTGTAACTATTCCAGCTACAAGTTCTTCCGCGGAACGTGCTTTTTCGTCTCTGAAACGTATCCATACCTATCTGAGAAATACACAAGGTCAAGAGCGTCTTTCCGAATTATCAATGATAGCTATTGAAAAACAGTTGTTGGTAGAATTAAAACGATCACCAACATTTTACTCTGATGTAATTAAATCATTTCTTAAGAAAGATAGACGATTCCAATTAGAATATAAATAATTTATTTAAATTCTTTATTACATTCTATCTAGCTATTTTTTAACTTTCGTTTTGTAACTTTGTTTTTTTTTTGTCTGTAACCTGTTAGTCCTGTTACGAAGCAAGCACCTACTTACCATAACTTTGTTCCCTCAAGCAATGAAGCAAACCAAACGGCTTTTTTCAAAGCCACCGGAGGTATGCAATTGCTGATATGTTTATTATATTCAATCTAGCACTAGCATGCCTTCAGTGTGCTTTGGTTAACTCATACACCGCACGACAAGCAAGAGTGAAATTGAAGAAGAGGAAAGAAGAAGATGGATGAATTCACTTTTAATTTATTGTACCTAACCAGTAGTTTATGAGAAAATTGCGATGATACATACGTAGGTACCTATATACTCAGTCGAAAACTGAACTTTCTTTTTTTGAAATCGGTTAAAATTTTATTGGGCTTGCCTTATTTTGAAACCCTAGGCACGCCACTGCAGGATGACAAGGATTCTAACAGTACCACACACTTTTAAGTCGATTCAGGCATTTAGAAGTTACATACAAACAAAAAAATTACACTCCTTTTCTTGGGCAGTCATGTAATAAATACAACACATTGTGCACATTATAATTTTTTATAGGTATTCCATTTGTTTTTAATAAAATAAAGATACTAAATCAAAATAACCACTGCTATAACTTCATTAAGTCTGATAGAGTTGTTTTTACAAAATTGTTCAATCTCGGGAACCCGGATTACTTTTATTTATTCAGAAAGGAATGTCCATATTATTCTTTCACGGGAAGAAGTTTAGGTAATAAGCACCCGATTATCCGAATTATAACCATTTCATTTTTCACAATTTATAGTTAAACTGTTGATGAAACTATCTATACTAATCTATGAAGCTGAAGTGTTTGTTTGTTTGTTTGCTTGAATGCGCTAATCTCAGGAACTACTGGTCCCATTTGAAAAATTCTTTCAGTGTTAGACAGCCCATTTATCGAGGAAGGCTATAGGCTATACAACGTGTAACAGAATAGACGCAATACCTCTTAAGAGGTCATTGTACTCATTATTATGATTAACATTTGTCGAGTTATGCGTACAAAAATGTATCAGGGAGTCGAATTTTTTTTCGCGATTTCAGTTTTGGTCCCATAGTGAAAGTTGTTCATAATTATGAGTACAATGACCCCTTAAGACGTATTGCGTTTATTCTGTTACAGGTTGAATATCATCACGCTAAGACCAATAGGAGAGGAGCAGACGAGTTGCGCGGGTCATCTAGTTTTATATATATTGATTCAGTCTTCTTCCAAGAGCTTACCAATAGACAACAATGGATGATCCATACCAATTTTCAACTGTGTGATTTTTCACATTTAAACTCTATGCAGGTCATAAAAGAACACAAAGAGAACAAAGCAATGTGGGACAAAGAGAAAGCAGAACTTCAGAAGCAGATGGCAGATATGAGAGACAAGCTGCTGGAGTGTAGCGTCAGCAGCAAGGATCAGCTGTCTGAGATGAAGAAGGATATGGACGAACTGCTGCAGGTAAATAAAGTTAAGGTATTGGAAAAAGCAGGGGCGGATACGAGAAAAAATAACACGAAGAGAGGTGGACACGATAATTTTCAAATCCGGCAATCTGCTCTATTACCGGGAGGGTGACCAGATGTCTCGGGGTGGTGTCGGGTTTATCGTTCACAAGTCCCTTGTGTCCAATGTGGTGAGCATCGAGAGTGTGTCGACCAGGGTGGCATACCTAATACTCAGAATATCGTCAAGATATTTATTGAAGGTCGTACAGGTCGCCCCAACCTCGACACACCCCGACGACGAAATAGAGACCGTGTATGAGGATATATCCAGAGCCATACATGGTCATAAAACTCACTTCACCGTGGTTATGGGGGATTTCAACGCGAAACTGGGCAAACGAGACAGTGACGAGCCGCGAGTGGGGCAATTTGGATTTGGACGTCGGTACCACCGGGGACACTTACTGGCCAGTTTTATGGAGAAGGAGGGCTTCTGTATGATGAACTCCTTCTACAGGAAGCGTGAGCATAGGAAGTGGACCTGGCAGAGCCCCGACGGTGCAACTAAAAATTAGATTGACTTCATCATGTAGACGAAGAAGCAAATATTCAATAATGTCTCTGTGATCAACGCGGTGAAAACCGGAAGTGATCACCGCATGGTAAGAGGCACATTGAATCTAAATATTAAGCTGGAAAGGTCTCGACTGATGAGGTCTACGCTCCATCCAGCACAGATCCAGATCCAAAACTCCGAGAGCTTTCAGCTCGAACTTCAGAACCGTTTCGAGTGCCTAGGGAGCTCTGTGGGAGAAACGATGTGTTCATGGAAACTGTCCATACGGTTGGGTCTAAAATTTTCAAGACTCGCCGTACAGATAAGAACAAGAGCCTCTCTGATCCTACTTTGAAGCTCATGAAGGAGAGGCGGGAGATGATTCTGCAGTCTTCAGAAGATGCGTGCAGATACCGGCAGCTCAATAGACGGATCTCCAAGTCCTTGAAAAGCGACCTCCGCTGCTTTAATACTGAAAAGATCAAAGACGCGATAGAGCGGAATAAGGGCTCCAAGGTCTTTGCTAGAGATCTGTCTATTGAGCAGAGCCAGCTCACGTAACTGAAGACCGCCGATGGCCGAACCATATCCGCCAAATCGGAGCTTCTGAGAGAGATCGAGATGTTCTATGGACAGTTATACACGTCAATGACTAAACCCGATACGAATCTAGCTAACGACCCAAGAACTAGATTGACCCAGCACTATACCGAGGACATCCCAGACGTCAGCCTGTATGAGATTAGGATAGATTTGAAGCAGCTTAAAAACAACAAGGCGTCGGGTAAGGACGGAATTACGGCCGAACTCCTGAAGGCGGGTGGAAAACCGGTCCTCAAGGCCCTTCAGGAACTGTTCAATTCCGTCATACTCGAGGGGAAAACGCCACAGGCATGGAGCAGAGGTGTGATGGTACTCGTTACTCTTCTTTAAGAAGGGCGACAATGCCCTGCTTAAGAACTATAGGCCCATCTCACTTCTGAGCCATGTCTACAAGCTGTTGTCGAGAGTCATCATGAGCCATCTCGCGCGCAGATTTGACCCTCCCGAACAAGCCGGAATCCGAAAGGCTTCAGCACCGTAGACCACATACATACGCTCCGTCAGGTTATATAGAAGACCGAAGAGTATAATCTGCCCCTCTGCTTAGCGTTTATGGACTACGAGAAAACTTTTGATTCGATCGAGACTTGGGCTATGCTGCAGTCTCTCCAACGGTGCCAGATCGACTATCGGTACATCGAGGTGCTGAAATGTTTGTACAAAAACGCCACCATGTCTGTCCGACTTCAGAAGCAGACCTTGAAACCTATCCTCCTGCAGCGGGGTGTGAGGCAGGGAGACGTCATTTCTCCGAAACTGTTCATGGCCGTAATGGAGGATGTCTTCAAGTTTTTGGACTGGAGAAGGCTAGGCATAAATGTCAATGGCGAGTACATCAGCCACCTCCGATTTGCCGACGATAATTATAGTCGTCATGGCTGAGACTACGAAGGACCTCAGTACAATGCTCGATGATCTCAGTAGAGCTTCCGAAAGAGTGGGTCTCAAAATGAACATGGATAAAACCAAGATCATGGTAAATACCCATGTAGCACCCACTCCTGTCAAGATCGGAGGCTCTACACTCGAAGTTGTGGACGAGTACGTCTACCTAGGACAAACGGTCCAATTAGGTAGGGCCAACTTTGAGAAAGAGGTCAACCGTCGAATCCGACTCGGTTGGGCGGCGTTCGGAAAGCTGCGTGATATCTTCTCGTCCCACATACCACAGTGTCTTAAGACGAAAGTCTATGACCAGTGCGTGTTGCCAGTGATGACATATGGAACTGAAACGTGGTCGCTCACAATGGGCCTCATCAGAAGGCTCAAAGTCACTCAAAGGGCAATGCTTGGAGTTTCTTTGCGTGATCGAATCAGGAATGATGATATCCGCAAGAGAACCAAGGTTACCGACATAGCCCGAAGGATCACCAAACTAAAGTGGCAGTGGGCAGGGCACATTGCTCGCAGAACAGATGGTCGATGGGGTCGAAAAGTTCTGGAGTGGCGACCGCGTACCGGAAGACGCAACGTTGGAAGGCCTCCCACAAGGTGGACCGATGACCTGGTGAAGGTCGCGGGTAGCCGATGGATGCGAGACGCGCAGGACCGGTCGTTGTGGCGACGCTTGGGGCAGGCCTATGTCCAGCAGTGGACGTCTTTCGGCTGATATGATGATGATGATGAGTTAAATAAAGGTAAACAATCTTGATGTGTCTTTTTAATCTATTTTTATTTAAAAATAAAATGCAACTAAAAACCAATGTAAATACAACAATAATGATTACTAAATCAATTCAATCATAAGTTTAAGCAGTAGTATATTTGTTTAATATGTGTTTGTGTAAGAAGTCCAATCATGATTGTTTACCATAATCGGGTTGGGCAGGGTCGTTGTATTTTTCTATTAGTAATTTTTCGTGCTCGCTTCGCGCGCTGTAATTTTCTTACGTATAAATTGTCAAACTGCATTTTTTTATTCAATAACTTCCCACGTTCTCCACATGTAGAAAAATTTTCCCCCACCTCCCTGAGCGAAATTTTGAATCCGCACCTGCTCGTCTCTTACCTTAGGGGCACCATTGGGGCGCTGGCAACATTTAATCCGCCGCTGGGAAAAGGGATAAAACTGGAACATTTTTGAACACTTGGAAGGTTTTGAACAGTTGACGGTTCAATATTGTTAACTTCTGTTTAAATAATCACAAAAAAATGCCATTGGAGTTCTCTCCAATGGCATTCTTTTTAACCGACTTCTAAAAAAGAAGGTGGTTCTCAATTCCACTGCGTATATATATATATCTATATTTTTTTTATGTGTGTTCGCGGATAACTTCGTCGTTTATGATCCGATTTCTATGATTTTTTTTTATATGAAAGGACATGCTTCCGAGATGGTACCATTGCAAATACGTTAGGATCTGATGATGGAAACCCTGAGAAATCGAGGGCAACTCTCGAAAATTGTAGGCACGCATCGATTTTCGTGTGTATATCGGGTGATACTACAAAAGAATGAAAGTTTGGATCAGACCTGATGATGGAGACGATAGAGAGTCAAGGGGTACACATACATCGGTATGTAGGAACTATCAAGTGTTTGGGCTTGTTTCATTCGTATTGACGAGACCTTTACACCGAAAGCACTTAGTAAGTTTTATTTTCATAACATAACATCACGCCGGTACGCTGTGAATGGGTACGCAGGTAATATCAAGTAGAATTGCTGTGAGCCTTTCAAAAAGTTGAATGATGTAATTTGTTAAGAAGGATGGTTAGGCATTGACAAACTTTGTTGTATGCATACTCTTCAATATTGTTAACAGAACTCCAATGGCATTCTTAATTATTTAGTAGTAAAAGCAGTGTCGAAGCATTTACGGTGTTGCTTGGACATGTTTTTGTGGTGATTAGCTAATTACTTCGTTATCTATTGTGCAGTAAACAACACCGCATGGTAGGCCGCCCGGCCGAACCGGTTAAAGCTCGCGCAAATCTACACCTTATGCGTAATAAGCACAGAAGAGAATCATAATGAAGAATTAATCAAAACAATTACTGTGGAGGCCGAAGAGATTACCGCCATGACGCTGTCAATATGAAAAAGGCCACCATTCCGCCATTATGACTAATCAGCATCTTCGCCTACATCAATACAATAAAATAACAAAAATAAATCCCTTATTCATATCAAAGCGTTTCTTATGATGTTATTTTATATTTCTCCCCACAGGCTTTAGAAGGCGCCCAATCAGAAGTAGAAATGTTAAAGACAGAGGTAGCAAAGCAAACCAGTAGGGCAGAACAGTGCACGACCCTGAGGACTCAACTGGAGAAGCAGACCTTCGAGCTCCAGAGCGTCACCAACAAACTGAAGGAGCTGGAGTACGAGAGAGACTCTTACAAAGACTGGCAGCAACAGGCTAAGGTACTTTTTAGGGTTCTGACCCCTGTATAAAAAAAACGTTACCCTTATAGGATCACTTGGTTGTCTGTCTGTCTGCCGATTTTCTCCGAATCTATTTAAAATGGTGTCACTTTTTTGGGGGGCAAATGAGAAAATAAAAAAAAAAAAACTATTTGTACCATGTGATATACCAAACGAAATGAGTGGCTATTTGATTTTCCTGGCTTATTGGCCAGAGAAGGCAAAAGATAAAGAGTATTGGGAAAGTAAAGTCATTGCCCAGAAATGAGACCCTATCCTAATATATAAAATTCTTCCGTTACTGAGTGACTGACAGACAATGCACATCCAAAACTACTAATCGTAGAAAGCTGAAAATTAACATGTAGGTTTCTTGGGGAGTGTAAGGTAGCACTAAGAGAGATTTCCCGAAATTCCAACGGGAACGGGAAAAAACGGGATATGCGCGAACGAAGACAGGCAGAAGCTAGACAGATATAAAATACTTTTTTTTTTCTTTTAACTAAAGCTTCTTATCTTTTTTTACCACAGACTGCACAAAAACGCTTAACCAACATGGCGGAATTGGAAAAAGAAGTAGCACGTCTGCGCTCACAGGAGCGATCGCTACGGGATTCGATATGCAACAAACTGTTGTTGGAAGAACAAGTGCATCTGCTGCAGTCCAGGGTCGACGCATTACAGCCTGTGCAGAATGAGCTCCACGAGGCCAAGGTAATGAGGCCTTTATAGTTTTGGAATAAGGTTTCAATTTCGCCCTTCTGGAAGTAATCAAATTATGCATTATATTTTATCTGTTTAAAATCAACCAATGTACAGTTGACCAAGCTATTTGGTATACACTATTCTTGTACTACGAAAGGTGAATATTTTTGCATGGCAACATAGTCATTGCCTATCCATTTTTGTGTATGATAAATAATATTTTATGTAATGGACAAATATCTGATATAGTATTAAGCTTATGGCATGATTGTAATTGTCTGCTTAGCACACTTCTTGTTTATAAATAGTTGTTGTGTTGGGTGCTTATAGTCCTCTTTTTTTAAATAAAATGGAGTCTTCTCACCAATAACCATGTTTAATTTCATCACAGGTCAAACTAGCATCCCTGGAGTCGTCTCTAGAAGAATGGAAGTCTGCTGCGCGCACGCACGGCATAGAGAGCGCGCGAACTCTGTCTAGCACGTTAGAATCCGCGCTCAACAGTCAGCTGAACGCTAGCGCCGCTTCGTCGCAAGCCCAGTCACAACTGGCGCAACTTTCTGAGGTAACGCTACATTCTTTTGTTAAAAATAGTCCCGGGAATTGGACCCATTTTTGCAAACAAGAACCAACACACAGCAGATTACTTTCGAGAAAATGAAACTTTTGTAAACAAAGTGTGCAAAATGCATACTTAGTATATTAATGAATGATTACTAGTTGACCATATGTGGCATACTGTAGGCTATCTAGGAATATCAGATTTATACATTTTATGAAGTTATGGTATAAAGTAAATCGTTAAAAACCCGGTTGGTTCTTTCTAGCAAAAACATATTTTGTTGCTTAGTTCCTACTTGCAAAATGGACGTAAGATTCAATTGTTGTGATATTTCTAAAAATAAAAGTGATTACTTATAAAATATACTTTTTAATCATTTTCAATACAATATTACAGAACAATGGAAGCAAGAACCCTTAAAACTAAACATCAGTATTATCATCATCGCCTTCTACCTCAAAATCGATAGGCCCGGTAAAGCCATCGATATCGTCTTCTATGTCTGAACTTGTCAAGGTTTTGTAGAAATCTTTTGCGTCGTTTGGTATTAGATGCAGAATACTTTTTATATCTGATAGCTTAGCCTCAGATATGGCTTTGCCTGTAGGCCAAAGTAAGTCCATATCACTTCTGGTTATCACGGTCCTGCTTCTGATATTTTTCTTTATACTAACTTCCTTAAACTCATCGTCCAGATTGTTTCTCATAAAAATAGAGTACATTTCTTCTTTTTAAGCACTATTTCTTTGGTATCCAGCCAACTTATTTTAGATCCATCTACTGCCTTTTTTCTTTTTTTTTTTTTTTTTTTACTGTTTATAGGCTCGCGTTTGACCACTATCTCACCTGATGGTAAGCGATAATGTGGTCGAAGATGGAGCACGCTTGCCTAGAAGTAACCTATTCACTCTTGACTTAAATACTCCCAGGTTATAGCTATCAGGAAACACAGACTCCGGCAGGGAATTCCACTCCTTAGCTGCACGCACTATGAATGTGTTCCCAAAACGTTTTGTGCGCGTTTCTGTTTGTGATTTTTGTCTCTAAATTGCGTGACGACAAAAAGTCTTCTTTGGTAAGCCTGTCTACAATCATTGGTTTAATTTTTCTACAGTTTTTCATGATCTCTATGTAATCATCTGGGGTGTACAATCGTTGCTGATGTTTAAGAGAGCACTCTATCCGGCCAAAATCCGTGTCATTTGGTAAAAAACTGTGGCCAGATTCTAAAAATCGATGATGTATTTCTTTTAGAGTGGGATGATCATTCAATAATGCTTTCAACATTAGGGTCAGTTTAATATTTCTATTTTGACCCCCACATGAGTCACTCCAGAGGAATAAACTCTCAACACCATCTTTTAATCTTTCTGTGATATGTTTTATTAAACACGAACCGACTTCCTGCGACCCTCTTCCTGCCTCCCCTTCGACCCACACATTACAATGTGCTTGGTCATTACTGCCTGTATGGATACCCAGATTATATACCCATAGCTATATTTTATAAAAAACAATATTTGTGGGTATCCTCGGAAGAGGCAACGTTTTTTGAAGATCAAAAGTAATAGTTTCTATAGTTGGGTCATCTTTTGCCAGTTTCATATCTTTTTTAGTTGTTGTTGCAAAAATTTAGCTTTGTCGATATGCTTTTTGTGGTCTTCTTCGATTTTCCTTTTTTCTTCTTCCGATGCCTGATTCTTTTTACTTTCATAGAAGTCACATCTGTTGCAAGTGTCTTTTTTAAGGGGTTTGGTACGCAAGTTAAATTTTGTGACGAACACATGTCTTACTTTAGAGTAAGAAAGAACTTTTTGACCAGCTGATTTAGCTTCTTCACTATAGAGATTATATATTTTGGGTAAAGTCATGTCCGATGTGAGAAACTTTGCGTCGTTACTTTTAGCTCGGCGATAATGTGATATATAAGTTGGTAATTTCCTAATTATGTTTTCCAGAAACAATTCACTGTCTGTTGAAGCCGCATTTTGACCCGCTTGTAGTCCTCGCATATCTTTCAGGCAATTATTCCGCATTTTACAAAGAGCTGTGTTTATTCTTTTAGATGACGTTCGAAGTGTATTCAAGAACATTTGTTTGCAGACTAAGATATTTTTCAAATAATATTCCCGAGTATATGTTTTGTTGTTTCTTTTTAAATTATGTCGCGCAGTCGTGACGTATGCTCGTTTCTTAGGTTTTTCCTTAATGCAAGCTATCAAATACATATTTTGTGCAACATATGAACCAAACGAATAGAACTTATTAAATTCTTCTAGTTTTTGTTCAGATGATACCTTTTCTTGACATTGTTTTGGACAATTACAGCTATAGTCAATGAATACCTTACTTTCGACTACCTGCTTTTTAGTGTTCACATAGCTTAGATTATTATATTTTTTCTTCTTTCTGTCTTCTCTTAGGTCTCCACCATATAATCTTTTTCTACCCCTTTTTGGTCTTCCTTGGAATGATGCTTCAGTTTCAATATCTTCTTCTTGCAAAATTAGACTGCTTGAGTTATGGTTTGATGTATTCGTTTCATCCCGTATTTCTATCGCAGTTTGAGGTCCTTCTTCTATTGTCGCTAACAAAGATACGGAATCTTCAGAGCTTTTATCACTAGATATTCCGTTTTCATTATGACAAACGAAGTCTGGGTCCTGTACGGAGTCATCACTATTCATGATGTTTGTTATGTCCGAAGGAATCGGTGAACCTAGTGCAGCGTTTTCATTGCTATTAATGTTGGATTCTTCATTGTCAAGGGAATCAGCTAGAATATTAAATAATGCTGTTGTCTCTGGCGACATTGGTTGCAATGGTGAAGATAAAAATTGAATGTTTGGGATGTTTTCTTTTGTTGAACAATGTGGTTTCGGAGACATAAGCATTTGTACATTCGGTGGTCGAGGAGTAAGGGGGGAACAAGCTGGAGGTTCTATGCTCCTTTCAACAGGTTGAACCTCATTCGGTGGTCGAGGAGTTAGGGGGGAATAAGCGGGAGGTTCTATGCTCCTTTCACCAGGTACATTCAGTAGTCGAGGAGTTAAGGGGGAATAAGCGGGAGGTTCTATGCTGCTTTCACCAGATTTCTCATCATCAATATTAATGGTCGAAGCAATTAAAAGCGGCTCGGCATTAGCAACAGGCAAAGCTGCGGAAGAAAGAAAAATGTTATCTTCTGACATTTTGTTTTTCGTAAAGCTATACGGGGTGGAAGGACACCGATGCAAAAACGATTACCTCGTATTCAGTACACATCATCCTGAGCCCCCCCTACATAGAATTTTTTAATCGGTTATTAAAAAAAAAAACAGCTGATTTCAACAAAAGTGCAATATAAGTAGTATTCGCTATGAGTCGTGAGCACAAAGGTCAAGTTAATTTTCGGGTTTTCGGGTTTCTTTCCGAGTATTTTTGGGCCGCCGACGCTGCACGTGATTGGTCCGTCAAAGTCGGCCCCCCAAAAAACCCCGAAAGGAACCCAAAAACCGAAAAATTTACTTGTCATTTGTGCTCACGACTCGTGGCGACAAATATACCTACACGGTCGAAATGTATGGAACAGCTTTTTTTTTAAACCGCTGAAAAATTTCTGTGTAGGGGGCTAAGAATGATGTGTACTGAATTCATGGTAATCGTTTTCGCGTCGGTGTCCCTTCCACCCCGTATAACCTATCATTCATTATTTTACTTTTAATATGTTGTTATAGCGGCAACGGACTGATAGCGGAGGCTTAGTAGGGTTCCGTATGGCAACCTACGGGCAACCCTAAAAAATGTACTTAAAAACAATAAGCAAAAAAAATACGTCAAAAAATACGTCAATACGGTTTTACTTTATCCATGTAAAAATTTTCATTATAAATAACCCTGTCTAAACAATGCAATGGAAATTATATAAGCTTTCAATAGGTAGAGTTAATTTAGTTTTATAGACTGATCCAATCTGTATAACCGTTAGTCAGAGTTTAGAAAGTACTTACCTTTATTCACCTTCGTGGGACTGCTTTCCGGAGTTTCTTCTATAACATCTGCAATATAATTAAATAAATGATGTGTGTAATGTAATGTGCATGTTTAGGTACCTAAGTAGGTTTTGTTCCTGTTTACATGTATTTACATAGGGACGAACCTAAACAATATGAAGCATGTAGCTACTGAAGTCATTAGTGTGTATTGTGTTGACTTGCCCTGATTGACAGGCCGCGAGGCATAAGATCAAAAATATGTAGGTACTTACCAAAATTAACCCAACACAGAAATAAGGTTTGACAAAATTAAACCACAGATAAGAACCTACATAGATACATGGGGAACTTTAAATAATATATGGGTAGAAGTTCATCATACCATTCTGTCTTATTTTACCATAATCATGTTAGTTTAAAGTTAAAATCTACTACATTTTGAGGTTATAAAACAAAACTAAAGTTTAGGAACAGGTTAATTTTATAATCACTTACCATTACTGTCACTATCTTCTTCATCTGAACTTTGTAACAAGCAGGCACTAAGTAGGGCCTTTGTTCTAGCACTAGCATTTTTTCTAAACATTTTGAATATCGAACGAACATTATTTTAACAAAATGAAGACGCAAGTCGCAAACAGAAATATTGTGTAATGTTAGTGTTGCCAGTGTTATTTTTAGTGTGTCCAATACAAAAAAAAAACTTATTATGTACACGTGAAAAAAAAATACTACAAAAGTAAAATCACATTTTGTTATTTTTTATTATTATCTGTATTAACGATACCCGCGATTAGAATGGTTCTTTTATTTTTGATTAAATAATGCTGAATTTTAACACCATTAAGAACTATGCTACATGGATCTTTTATTTTTGTTTAAATATTGCTGAATTTTAACACCATTAAGAACTATGCTACATGGTTCCTTCAAGACTAACGTAATTTGCATCATGCAAACAAGAACCAAACTTTCTTGGTTCTATTTAGTTATAAAAATATTATAACTTTTTATGCTAGATGGAACCAACGAACATTGGTTCTGGTTTGCATAATTAAAATGCTTAAGTTGAAAAGGTACCAAGGATCATGGGTCTGTTTAACAATTAGTTTTAATAAGTGTTTAGGGGACCATGCCGTATAGTTCTTTACAGTTTATTAAAAGGTGGCCAAAGTGGGTTGGTTCCGCAAGTGACAGTGTTGTATCTCTGTTGTTAGTCGGTGAAAAGGAACCATTTTTTTAGAGAAGCTAGAATGCGTGATTTGAGCGCCATCTATGTACTAAACTCAATTTCACTCAAACTGTGGGTTGGTTCTTGTTTGCAAAAATGGGTCCAATTATCTAAATCATACTCTTGAAGTCTGTTGAAAAAGCTGCACTTGTTCTGGGAGAAATCAATCATTTTCAAAGTCAATTGTCAGGAATTTGCTCACGCCGTGTTGTCAAATAATTTGTGTTTTTGATGCGTGTTGTAGCAGGATGACCACATAAAAGTATACATAGGGGGTGCCAACTAATGACATGAAACTATATCCTATTCAAATTTGCGTATTATAGTAGGCGGCAGATAAACTTGCAGTAAAGTACATTGACCTTTCCTTAAAGGGATACCCTTCGTAGATACCAGAAAAACAAATTGTGAACTGTTTTTCATTACTAGAGAACGTAATAGGTTTCTGTTTTTGATAATGATTAATAAAGTCAAATTAGGAATGTGGGTCAATGACCGTTATTGCACATTTATCAGGCGCCTACGATAAACGCCAGTTGGATGTAAGAAACTCACAGATCTTGCTTTCAAAACAATTAAATAAAAACGCATCAGTAAATTGATAAGAATAAAATCTAAGAAATAACCGTTTTTATATCCATAGGAAGTGGCATCCGTGAAGTTCGAGCGCGATAAGGCGACAGGCAAGCTGGACGAGCTAGTCATAGTGCGCAAGAACCAGGAGAGTCTCATCCACCGCCTGCAGAAGAGACTGCTGCTCATCACGCGCGAGAGGGACAGCTATAGGTGAGAGCGGAAACTGGGCCTGATGCTGGCACTTCACTTGGCGTAAAGCGTAAAAGTATTTTTATCGTCATTTATGTAATTCAAAATGTTCCTTATTGACACACGCAATTTCGTCTGCGCCACATTTTTCATTAATGCTCCGTTCCTATTGATCGTTGCTTGATGTTATATAGCCTTCCTCGATAAATGGGCTGTTTAGCTCTAAAATGATTTTTCAATTCGAACCAGTAGTTCCTAAGATTAGCACATTCAATCAAACAAACTTTTCAGCTTTATAAAGCTAAAGACATTGATATATAAAAAACCCAAGATACACACTCAGCGTTTTAAAAACGTCCGCATAGAACAAGCGCATAATTTAAAATTGTGCGCAAACGTCAAACGGTCTCCCGTCGCTCGCCTCACTGCATGCTTGTCAAAAATGCCAAAATGTTCGTTGACATATTGCAAAAATTACATCGTCAAAAATGTTGAATGAAAAAGGATGGGATATCGTATTTTCGGTAAGTAAAAGAATTCATTGATTTGTTTTTGTGGTTTTTATGGCTTAATATATGTATAAAGCTATATTATGTGATTTTGATTTAATTTGTCTCAAATCTTCACTCAACGGTCCAAGTATAATGCGGCAAATTTTAATGGCCGCTTTGCCAGTGTAAGAACGAAGCATTACAGCCTCCTTTTGTTTTAGTCGCATAATACAAATGACCCTGTTATTTTTATTGGAGTCGATTTTTTTATTGTGTCTAATTTTTTTATTAATAAAATTTTTTTTTTTGGATTTAGATTTAAAAAAATATTTATGCGTCAAGTATTTTAATATAGTTTTTAATTGAACTCCAAAAGGAGAAGAGGTCATTAATTCGACGATTTTTTTATGTTCGTAAATATTATATCGATTAATTAGGCGACCACTCATGGGTTCGCGACATGCGGCATGCTAATGACAGAAAAGTCGCTGTGGCAAAATACGTCACATAAACAACTTAAAAATTCTTGCAGTCGGGATGATGACGAAGAGTGTTGTTTTCGATTTTGAGCCTATCTCGGACTCGTATAAATTACGGGTAACTATTAAACAAAACGATTTGTTTTATTTGCACTACATATTCGTCTCCACTCAAGTCTTGTTCTATCTTTTTACTTCAGTCGTAAAATTTTATTGTTTTTTGTACACTGCTTTGTAAAAACAACTTTATGCATTCCGTGTAAGGTTGAATTTGCAAAAAAATTGTTTACACACACAGTAAACAATTTTTCTCTCTTTCTTTGGTGACGGTTTCGAGTGTTGCATTTGTTCGAGATTGTGCATCTTGGGTTTTTTTTATATATCAATGGCTAAAGAGTTAATAATTGCACAAAAAATATTGATTTTGTGCCATTGTTGAGCCTCTGGGGATGGAAACACGTGACATCATCATCACTTTAGCTGAAAAACGTCTACTTCTCAACATGGGCCTCCCCCAAACGATGCTACATCGACCGGTCCTGTGTGTCATCCCGTAGCCGTCACCGTCGAAGTACGTGATTTATCTCATTTGCAGACAACAGCTAGACTCGTACGAGAAGGAGCTGACCGTGACGCTGTGCGGCGAGCCGGGCGCCGGCAGCGCGGCGCTGCTGGCGGCCAGGATCGAGCAGCTGGAGAAGGCGCTGCAGGGCTACCGCGACCTGGTGGCCACGCACGACCAGACCGCGCATACCAAACGTAACTATGTCGTTTTTCTTTAGTTCAGTTAGTTTATTGTTTCGACAATTATGAGTCTACTAGCTGACCCGCGAAACTTCGTCTGCGTCACAATTTTTATTACTCCTCCGTTTGTATTGGCCTTAGCGTGATGATATATGGCCTATAGCCTTCCTCGATAAATGGGCTATCTAACACTGAAAGAATTTTTCAAATCGGACCAGTAGTTCCTGAGATTAGCGCGTTCAAGCAAGCAAACAAACAAACAAACTCTTCAGCTTTATATATTAGTATATAGATGATATATTAGATAGGTTAATCTTCTAATATGTAAAAATCTCGTGTCACAGTGATTGTTATCGAACTCCTACGAAACGGCTTGACTAATAATTATGAAATTTTTCGTGTATATTATTTTAGTAGGTCTGAGGCAATGTTTATTGGACTTTTTTTTCTTATTTTATTTTATATGGCAAAAAACACTTGCCAGATCAGCTAGTTATAGAATAATATTTTGATATCCGAATGATTCCTGTGGGTTAGTAACCTGATTGACAACAAGAACATTTCTGAATCGACGTGTTATAATATTCTAAAATTGCTTTTCTGTTCCTAGTGGTGGAAACCCTTCGCGCAGAGTCGAGCAAATGGCGCGAAGAGGCCGAGACGCTGAAACGTGACGTGGCCAAGCTGCGCGCGCAGCGAGACACGCTGCACGCCAACCTCGAACGTATCGGTGCGCAGTCGCAGACTAAGGTAACTAACTATATTACAAGCGTGACGCGACCAAGCTGCGCGCGCAGCGAGACACGCTGCACGCCAACCTCGAATGTATCGGTGCGCAGTCGCAGACTAAGGTAACTAACTATATTACAAGCGGGACGTGGCCAAGCTGCGCGCGCAGCGAGACACGCTGCACGCCAACCTCGAACGTATCGGTGCGCAGTCGCAGACTAAGGTAACTAACTATATTACAAGCGTGACGCGACCAAGCTGCGCGCGCAGCGAGACACGCTGCACGCCAACCTCGAATGTATCGGTGCGCAGTCGCAGACTAAGGTAACTAACTATATTACAAGCGGGACGTGGCCAAGCTGCGCGCGCAGCGAGACACGCTGCACGCCAACCTCGAACGTATCGGTGCGCAGTTGCAGACTAAGGTAACTAACTATATTACAAGCGTGACGTGGCCAAGCTGCGCGCGCAGCGAGACACGCTGCACGCCAACCTCGAACGTATCGGTGCGCAGTCGCAGACTAAGGTAACTAACTATATTACAAGCGTGACGTGGCCAAGCTGCGCGCGCAGCGAGACATTGCTCTTGAAGTTATCGTTTGTATCGCCAATTCAATACTGACTGCGGTGGTAAGAAGTTGTTCTCGTTTTATGAGTACCCATAACTCGGCAAGTTTCCTGGAATATCTGTGACTCAAAATTCCTTCCTTGATCGCTGTGAATCTCCAAGGGTACTCCAAAACGACAGAAGACTTCATGAACCAGTTTATCTGCAACTGTTGAAGCTTCTTGATTTGGAATGGCGAAGACTTCCGGCCACTTAGTGTAGTAATCCATTACAACCATGAAATACTTACTGTACAATACTTAATATTACCACTATCACTTTCCGGAAATGGTCCCGCAACATCCAGGGCTATCCTTTCCCATGGTGCACCAACATTGTACAATTTCAATGCACCTCTGCTACGAGTCTGAGGTCCTTTTACAGCCGCACAACTTGTACATTTCCGACACCAGTCCTCGACATCGTCACGACAATGGACCCAGTAAAACCGTTCCCGTATTTTCAGTAGAGTGCGTTTAACTCCCATATGGCCTCCTGAACAACCATCATGGTACAGCTGTAAAAGATCCGGTACCTTAGCTTTAGGGACAACCATTTGCAAATGACAGCTGTCGCCCCTGACATTTTCCCATTTACGGCACAGAACTCCATCCTGCATCACTAAGCTGTCCCATTGGGCTCAATAGCTTTTTGTGATCGAACTCATCGCTGAGACATCACTCCACGTGGACTTAGGAGCACTGGCCTTCATCCACTCAAGAATCGGCTTGATGTCCGAATCTTCCTGCTGCGCACGTTGTATGCTCTCCTTCCACTCCTTGCTGAGGTCTGTCTTGAGCATCTTCACAGTTACGACTTCTTTACCCTCTTGCCTAGTACAATGTTTGCAGTCTTCAGGGCAAGGTCTTCTTGACAATGCGTCTGCGTTGCCATGACATTTCCCAATGCGATGTTCGACCACAAAGTCGTTTTCCTGCAGCCGCTGGGCGCTATTGTTAGCCGCCCTGTCGCCTGGAGATCGGTTATCTTCCCTTTCTGTAGTTCTCTTAGGGCAACTGGATCGTATGTGGCCCCTCTCACCACAGACATAGCATCTAGGGCTGTACCCTTTAAAACGGTCACGAACTGCAGCTGCTGCAACCTCCTTGCCACGGTGAGGACGATAATCCTGCCGCAAAGCTTCCCTTTCTGTAGTTCGCTTAGGGCAACTGGATCGTATGTGGCCCCTCTCACCACAGCCATAGCATCTAGGGCTATACCCTTTAAAACGGTCACGAACTGCAGCTGCTGCAACCTCCTTGCCACGGTGCGGACGATAATCCTGCCGCAAAGCTTCCCTTTCTGTAGTTCGCTTAGGGCAACTAGGTCGAAGGTGACCCCTTTCACCACAGCCGTAGCACCTAGGGCTATATCCTTTAAACCGGCCGTGAACCGTAACTGCTGCAACCTCCCTAATGCTATGGGAACGATAATCCTGCCGCGCAGCTTCCACTTCCAGTGCATGGGCCAAAGCGTTCTTAAGCGTCTCGTGGTGCCCGAGCCTCACTCCAGCCCTAACCTCAAGGTCGCGGATGCCGTCGATGAATGCCTGCACCAGGTTCTCTTCAATGAGCGCTGGTGCAGACTGGTACGCTTTTCGCACCAGCTTCTCCACTTCAAGGGCCCACTGCTGCAGGTTCTCACCGCTACGTTGCGCGCGATCCCTTAACTGCGCACGAAACACATGCTCCAGATGAGCGTCGCCATACCTGGCTTCCAACGCCTCAAGCAGCTGCTCGTAAATCACCTCCTTACCGAGAGCTTCCAGGACAGTTAAGGCCTGGTCGCGCAGGCCTAGGGTGAGGGCAGTCATGGCCTGATTTTTACTCCACCCGTTCGCCTTCATGACAGCCTCAAACTGAATCTTGTAGGCCGACCAAGAAGACGTCCCATCGAACGGCGGCACTTTGAACCCACGTGGCGAAGGTGTAGCAGCTACAGAAGTTGCAATTCCATCTCCAAGTTTAAGGTTGCCAAACTCCTTCTTCGCATCCGCAATGACGTCATCAAACTTGCTGATCCTGGTTTCAGCGTCTGACAAGCGGTTGTCATGCTGAGCAACCTTATCCTTCACCTCCTTCATGTCTTTCCCGAAGGATGCGTGAAGTTCCTTCATGAGGAGCATCTGTTCTTCCTGGCGGCGCGCCTGCTCCTCCTTGTCGCGCTGCAGCTGTTCTTCCAAGCGTCGAGCGTGCTCCTCCTGTCGGCGGGCCTGCTCCTGCAGCATCATCATCAGAGCAGCAAAGTCTGGTGCTGATGATGCCGGAGCTGCTGTGGACGGGCCGGCCTCCATGGTCGGTAACTGACCTTCCGACGTCTGCGGCGTTGCACCACCAAAGCAAAAAGTTGACTACGGGTACGAATACCCTCCGTGTCGTCCTTTGGCAGAATCGGCATGATTATCCACTCTTCTGACACCAATTGTTACGAGCTAAACACAATCGCACTACTGAACACTTCACTTCACTATAATTCGCAGTTGAAGATCGCTCTCGAAGTTATCGTTTGTATCGCCAATTCAATACTGACTGCCGTCGCCGGATGTCCGCCCTTTATATACCGAAAGTCATTTCCAGAACCCTCCTGTATGGAAACCTCTGGAAAGTTCGGGCACACACTGGTCCCGACCGACCAGGTGTCAAAACATCGAGAATGTTCTAGCACGTAAATGTCTGCTTCTGGATACTAGATGGCGCCACCAGCACGCAAATGTCTGCTACTTGATACTAGATGGCAGCACGTAAATGTTTGGTTGGTTTCCGCTACCTGATACTAGATGGCGTTAGCAGCACGCAAATGCTGCCATGTACCCAACATTAATTCTGGCGCGTAACAATATGTTTTGTGTCCACACAAAGGTACTGCACCTGGCTAACAACCCTGCTGCTGAAGCGCAGAAACAAATCACAGCTGAACTAGAAGCTGCCCAAGAAGAGGTATGTCAACTTTTATGTCATCTTTTATTTTGTCAAACTTGCAAATACGAGGTGTAACAGAAGTAACCCAAAACTTGAAATCGTGAAAAAAATATTAGCGTTCAGTATATTTTTCGAGCTATGAATGAGGGTAGATGACTAAAACAATCAAATTAGTCCGTCAGATAGATTTCAGATAGTTTTTTTTTTTTTTATTAAAAATGCAACCCCACACTAGGAAGTTCACCCGTATCGTGAGTGCGTTTACAAACATATAAATTCACATACACAAACAGCCAGAACAAATATCTGAAAGCCATAAAAATATTTGTTCCGTGCGGGAATCGAACCCGCGACACGCAGCGCGGCAGTCAATCGCTCAACCACTGCGCCAACCGTGTCGTCAAATTTGACACTTATTCCTTCTTCTTCAAAAAATGTAGACGATACAGTGCGTTGAAAACTCGGGTGAGGTCACATTTGAGTACACTTTTTACTCAAAAGTGGCGTCTCCAGCCCCCACTCTTGAACTTTGTGGCACTTTATCTTCGTCAATTTTGATAGATTTGATAAAGCAAAAAATATTGTGTCCAATATTATTCGATAATCTAACTGACGGAGTAAATATAATCATATTTTTTTACTCAGGAATCATCCCTATCGTATGTGGTGGCAGTTGAATCTTTTTTCTCGAGTTCAGGGTTGACCTCATAGTAAAAGTGGTTCATAGTGATGGCTTAAAATTACCGTTTTTCAGGTTTAGCGTTATTTCTGTTAAATCCTCTTTTTCATATTTTTTGAAGTACAGCTAACCGCCCATCAACATTATATTTCCTTTACGATAAGGTGCTGAAACGATACCTTATTTTAATTACATTCAAGTATGCTAAGTAAGTTAACACATAAATAATTTTTCACACCACCTGCACGAAAACGTCAAATACTGACTCAAACTCAACCTAAAGTAAGTCATTATTGCCCGGCGGGTTATAATGAACTTCAGTACAATATTATTGCCTAGAGGTCAACAATGTGATTTGAATTTGGAACTCAACTTGGAGACCGACACGGGAACCGCTTGCGGCCACCTCTCTTTAATAACAATTTTCTCGCAGTAGGTGTGAGGCCGCGGACACGAACTCAGCGACGCGACCAGCGCTGCAGCGGCGCGTTCAAATGCAGAGATGTATAATGTAAATTGCCGCGCCGCCCACCGCACCGCTGAGTTCGTGTCCGTGGCCTGAGAAGTAGTGAATACTTCTCAGGGATAAAGGTGTCTTTGCCTAGGGTTAGCTTGAATCTCTCGCTGCATTCAGGATTCTTGTATTAACTCCCTCGCTACGCTCGTGAGTTAAACTCTAAATTCCCTTGCTACGCTCGGGAGTTAACTTTCGAATCCTTCATTAAGTTCGAGATTCAATATGACACCCGTGACATAAGACACTGCTTTATCCCCTCGGTGCATAATCTACATTAAGCACCATGTATTTTTGTTATGAAAGTTTCCGGGCATGTACTTAGCAAATTACTATAAATCTGGAACACAAGACCATGCTCAGCAGTCCCGCTAGCGACCACTAGATTAAGGACCGGGTCAGACCTGGGGAAGAGCAGAACAGCTAGATATCACTACCAATCAAAACAATCATTAAGCTCCTTAAAATAAAGTCGAAAGTAAATCTGACCTAAACGCGCGTAAAGTTTATTCATTTTAGAAGGTCTGATAGGCAGCCGCTCCACGTAAAAATACTGGTATTCAGTTGAATCCGGTTTGACTGGGAACCGATCCAATATAGTTGGGAAAAGGTTAGGCAGATGATATATGTTAACTAGCGTAAAGTCGATATTTATTTAATAGCTGTAACTGCGCTGCGCTGCTCGTCGCCAAGTCTGCGCCGGTCCTTATGAGGCAATAAGCGAAGTTTTTATTTGTAGATGTTATTCTGACCGAAGCGAAAAGGTCCCGGTGTGGAAGAGGTCTCTATTGTGTTTTTTTTTTGTTGGGCATGTCTTCCTTTTCCTCTAAAATGGATGAACCAATTTAGACCGTAGTTTTTCGCTGATGCTATGCGCCACACGGAAGTTTTTCTACTGTTGCGAATGGTAACGTATTTTTACTCTCTCTTCTCCGTCGATTCCTGTTATGTCAATTCTTATGAAGAGATACAATTTAAAGTTTAAAGAGATTCACTTTTGACCTCAAACGAAAGAAAACGAAACGAAAAGAAACGAAAGATCGTTACAGTTTTATTTATTTGCCTATCTTACTAGTTTAAGTAGGGACCAAGTCTCAAGTGAGAAGGTGGATATTTAAATAAATTTAGCCGTACTTCATTTTTAGTTCTGTCTGCTCTTTGGGCAGTCGAAGTCAACGTGAAATAAAGGCGTTGGATCATGTGCTCCATGTAGAAACAACAATAATACCGAGAATTCTACACTCTATATTATTTAACAGGAATCTACGTAGAGGGCATATGTTTTATTTTAAAATATACAGTAGTATAGTGTAAGAACTGAATAAAGATTGTCTTTATCTACACTGAGAAAAGGAAAACATTAGAATGAGCTCCCCCAGATATGTATAAAAACAACAACTGTCTTGCCTTTTTTTTTTTTTTTTTTTTTATTTGTGATGGGTTTGCTCTTGACTCCAGTCTAGGTCAAAGATGACCGAGACAAAGTCTACGATAAGTCTTGCCTTAAATCAAAATACATAAAACTCTTCCGTTACTGAGTGAAAAACTGGTTATGCACGTGCGAAGTCGCGGGCAAAAGCTAGTTCTGTCAATTTAAAAAAAAAACTTTTTTTTTTCAAAAAAATACAACCGACTTCCCAATGAAAAACACTACAAAGTATAATATAACTTTAATTTCAAAAATCGGTGTTAAAATACGAAGAAACAACCAAAAACACCGATTTCCGAAATTAAAGTTATTTCATACTTTGTAGTGTTTTAAAGTTATTTTATACTTTGTAGTGTTTTAAAGTTATTTTATACTCTTGTAAAAAAGGTTGTATTTTTTTGTAAAAAAGTTTTTTATTTTTCACTTTTTAGTGGTACACCTGACAACACCACTGTGTAGTCGAACGGAGGAAAGCAAAATACGTAATTTCGTTTACTTGAATGACAAACCAAAAACGTCATCTAAGTAAACGATTTCTAGCTATTTTGATTTAAAAGCCAAACTGCTAAACCGATTTTGATGAAATTTAAATGGGATCAATCGGAAAGCATACCCTTTCACATGGAAGTAGATTTTTTTCAAATCGGTTCATAAATGACGGAGTTATGAGGTAACACATATAAAAAAAAATACAACCAACTTGAGAACCTCCTCCTTTTTTTGAAGTCGGTTAAAAGGGAAACGGACTGACTAACATCAACGCACAGACAAAACTACTGGGACTGGGAACATGATGCACAAGGCTTCTTTTTATGATGTAGGTGAGCCGAACTAAGACGAAATTTTTAGAAATTCAACTTTTGGGGGAGAAGGGGGTAGGGTGAAAAGAGGAAATATCGTTTGTACTAAATCTCAAAGTCGCAGGCAAAGTGCTAGTCTATATATAGTCTATATCGTTTTCTTCACTGTCAACTCAGAGACAAAAGTTGGTTTCTAGCCAGCTGCGAAAATTCAAAGAACCACATAGAGAACGCGAGACACATTATTTAGTATCATCATGCTAATGCGACAAAATTTCCTTATTTTATTTTGTAACTGTATGCGATACAACAAAATATTATATTATGACTATATGCCAGTGTATTTTACCGTTAAAATGTATCGTTTCCAGTTAAAAAGACTAAAGGCAACGTTGAGAGACGGCGGTGGGTCTCGCGCGTGTCCTGAAGAAACCCAGCAGCTAAAACAGCAGTTGGAGAGTAGTCGTATTAAACTTAAAAGGTAAGTTACTTTTTCTGATAATATCTGTCGAATCAGAGGTTCATAACCGGTTTAAAATATCATGAGATAGAGAGAATATGTTCCGGAATCAAGGTCTGAAGACACATGTCGTTTACTTAGAAAGCCTGACACTGGGAGCAAGTGGTGCAACATCATCAAGTAGAAGGACTTGAAACCGGGTACACTACATTAATACGAAAATCTTTATTCCGACAGTCACAAACACGAATTTCAAAATACCAATTTTCATAACTCCGGATGGTTCAAAATTCCTAATATTCCGATTTATCGTTCATCCTTTTTTATAATTCCGACATATCACTATCCTAATGTTTATAATTACTATTCTTAAAAGAGTTTCAATAGATCGAATAACAAAAAGTCCTCACTCCGATTTTTTAAATACCAATTAATTACAATTTCGAAATAAAAAACGCCTTGTAAAACCAAATAGCAAGACAAATAAACAATTGCTCGTTAGAACAAAGTATAATATTACATGAACATGAAACATGCAGCATGCAATCAAGCATGTAGCAAGCAAGCAAGCATGCAGCATGCAAGCAAGCATTCAGCATGCAAGCAAGCATGCAGTATGCAAGCGAGCATGCAACTTGCATTAGGCATGGTTTCTGTCACGGCTACGGCGCTGCGAGGTTCCGGCGGTCCCCCGCGAACTTATCGTCGCAGATGGTTTTAACGCTCACCACCGCAGCTTCGGCTTCGGCGAGCGTTATAACACCTGCTCCTCAGTTCGAGGGCGCCCTGGCCCCTCCGCGCCTATGCGGGCTTAAATTACACTCTAGGGGTAGGGCAGACAGGACTACGTGGACTCGGTTTTACAGCGATTTGTTTCTGTCACTTACTTTTGTAGCAAAACTTGTTGACTGTATAAGACAATGTTTTAATTTAAGCTTCAAAATGCTTAAAAATATTCGTTAGGTATATTAAACAGTAGGTCTTTAGACCGTAGTTATTTCGAAAATAGTTAAGATATCTTTGGATATTATAATATGTAACTAACTGAATATTAAACTGATTGAATCTAAATCAGAATCTTAATTTTAGCAGTTTATTCGAAGTATTGAAAATCGGAATGTCGTTTTTCGGACCGAAAACCCATCGAGCATTTGATTCTTCGGACGTATGAAAATCGGAAAACAAAGAAATCGCATTTACGACTTTCAGCAAAATAAGTTTCGTGATTTTTAATAATAGACATAATTATTCTTAGGTATTATGAAATTCGTACTTTTGAAAATCAGAATATCGAAATTCGGAATAAAATATTTCGGAGTATTTGGGTGCTCCCCTTGAAACCATTACGAACGATGCAAGTAGAGGGACAGAGCCACACACCAACCCCACAGGATCCACGTGGTAGAGAAAATAGGATACCTAGCAGTGCAGTGGCAAATTAGGAATTAAAAATTATGAGATTCTTGCGCAATCAGTTCATGAGAGGAAGAGCTGGCTTCATGCCTAATTTTACCGCCAAGCCGTAACTTTGTATCTACAAATCAGGAAAGCTGATACCCTGTGAACAACTTTCTTAATTATCGTTTTTAGAAAAAAAAAAACGCCACCAGATGGCGGCACTTTAAGGAGAGGTTCTTGCTTTGAAAACGTATATAGATTTAAGTTACTTCGGAAAACAAAAGCTTTATGGTACAGGTACAGGTACCTGGAGACCAAAACCCTCACTGGCTAATTTTCTTTACCACGTCATGCGATATTTTCATGCAGCTAAAAATAAAATAATTGAATATTACCTTATATTGTTTTAGGTTGAAAGAAGAGTTCACATCTTCCGCCCAGGAGTACAGAGATGTATGTTATATGCTATTAGGTTATAAAATTGATAGAACTGGTCACAAGAATTACAGGTGAGCACACATTGAACGTTTTAATTTGAGACTTATAGCAATCTCTTCATAGTCCCCTACGCGCTTCAATTATTAAGATGGGTCATCATCTGCCTAGCCTTTCTCCAACTATATTGGGGTCGGGTACCAGTCAAACCGGATTCAGCTGAATACCAGTATTTTACGTAGAGCAGCTGCCTACCAGACCTCCACAACCCACTAACTGAGTATATCGAGTAGTTGCCCACTAGACACAACACCCGGGGTCAGTAGATCCTCCCTTTTCAATGGAGGTTGAGGGACTTTACACCCTGGTACGCATACGTCAATAGTGGTGCTGCTCTTACATTGAAGTGGAACTGCTTCACATAGTAACCTCATATCGAAAATTTATCATGTTGTACACATTTAACGTTATAATTTGAGACTTATAGCAATCTCTTCGTAGTCCCCTACGCGCTTCAATTATTAGGATGGGTCATCATCTGCCTAGCCTTACTCCAACTATATCGGGGTCGGGTACCAGTCAAACCGGATTCAGCTGAATATCAGTATTTTACGTAGAGCAGCTGCCTACCAGACTTCCACAACCCACTAACTGGGTATATCGGGTAACTGCCCACTAGATACACACACAATCAGAGGATCCTCCCTTTTCAATGGAGGTTGAGGGACTTTACACCCTGATCCGCGTACCTCAATAGTGGTGCTGCTCTTACATTGAAGTGGAATTGCATAGTAAACTTCATATCGAATATGTTTCATGTTGTAAGTTTTGAGTCTCCCTATTTTTTTATGTGAGGCATTTTACCTACCTTTCGGTTTTTATTACAGAATATCAAACATGTACGCGGAATCGTCCGAGGAATACCTAACGTTTACTTTGGACGACGATGGTATAGAGATGGTGCACACCGACTATTCTTCCACCCTAGGCGAGCTAGTAGAGCTGCACTTACATCAGCACCGCTCTATCCCTCTGTTCCTTAGCGCACTGACCATGGAGCTCTTCACGAGGACTACCATGCAGCAAGTGCAATGAGGGAAGGTATTATAGAGCTGTCGTACACTTGAGACTTTGTCGCGCGATTTTTTTGTCGCACGACTTTTTTGTCGCAAGACTATTTGGTCGCTGCGAAACTTTATGGCTCATACTTCGTGATAGTAAATATGTATTTTTTGTTCGCGACAAATGTCTTGAGTTAGCGCTCAGCCCAATTATATGTTTTTCTTAGAATATGCGAAGGATGTAACAGTGTCACTAAATTGTTAAGTAGCTAAACATTTTTCTCATAGTTAATAATGTATGTACGCTTGGTGTGAATAGTGGCACAGTTATGTGCGAAAATACGTATACACTTAGTTAAATTCGAAAACCATATTTTAACGTAAAATTTTGATCAACAACAAACAAAACAACAACAAAAACAATTTTTATTTAAATATAACTATTTTAACAGCCAAAAGACGTCCACTGCTGGACATAAGCCTCCCCAAGTGTCGCCACAACAGTGTGTAGACGACATTCGGCTGATATTGATGATGATGATTTTAACAGTACGAGAAAATCGCTTTTGTGTTTTCCAAGAGCATTTCTGACATGAAATGTGTTGTTTATCAAATTTATAGTATAAATTGTGGCGCTATTATTATCAAGCAACAAATTACTTAGTATCCTAGAGTAAATTTAATCTCTTTCTCGTTCTTCCAAGTATCCGAAGCTTTCCCTTCGTAATTAGGGCTGTAATAGAAACTTTATATAGATAGGTATCAATTAAACTTGTTAGAATTGCATATTATTATAAATGTTTTATGAACAGTTTCATTGTTACATCCTTCGAGGTTTAAAATAAAATAGAATAAGTGATTTCGACTATAGTTTTCTGATGAAGATAAGATTTTCTTTGATAGTAGAATGATTGTTTTATAGTGTAATCGTTAATAAGGAATCGTAGTGAACTTTTTAATTCGGGTTGAAGCAGACATGCTAATTTTAGTATCGGCCATTTTGCATCGCCATCAAATCAGCTCAATTGCATGTTTTCGGGTTCGGACATGGTGAGGAGCTTACGCGGGCGCGAAGTTTTAAGCATATGAAATCGCTGTTTGCGTCCATACTGAAGTAACTATGGCGGCCGCCTAGCGCGATGTGACGGAGTGGCCCAGCTAGCGAGCGATCGTCTATTTCTTTATCTGGAGGAAATACGTCTAGCTTCTAACCTGTATTCTTTCGTCAACAGAAAAAAAACCGGTCAAGAGCGAGTCGGACTCGCGCATCGAGGGTTCCTAGTAGATCCGAGATTACCTCACAAACTTTACCTCTTTATAAAATTAGTATAAACATAACATTCTTAATATAATTAAAAAGAAAAAATAAACTTAATTTTACAAAAACTTCAATGAAAGAACTGCGGTGTAGAATATGCAGTTTTAGGTCAGCGCCATCTCTTTACAGATAGTGGAAAAAATTATTCTTTGTTGATCTGATGATTTCTGAAAAATTGTGCTATTTAGAGACATCGTTTTATTTTTCCTGTAATCCTTACTAATCCTTACTAATATTATATAAATGTGAAAGTGACTCTGTCTGTCTGTCTGTCGGTCGCGCTTTCACGCCAAAACTACTGAACCGATTTAAATGAAATTTGGTACACACATAGTCTAGAGCCTGAGAAAGGACATAGGCTACTTTTTATCCTGGGAGTATGCTCCCTAGGGACCACGCAGGCGAAGCCACCCCTTATCTCCGGAACTACGGAGCCTAAAATTTGAAAAAAAAATGCAGATAATAGTCCTATACCTAAAGATTACAGGAAAACCTATAAGAAGTATATAGTGTTAAAATAACACGTTAAAAAAATGAAATTGGTTCGGAACCCTTTGCACGCCAGTCCGACTCGCACTTGGCCAGTTTTTTTTAATGGCGACAGTATTGTCCGCTGTGACTACCTTATCGCGTCCGCGCCCGCCCTAGTCATCGCGTGTTCCCTCTGGACAAAGCCTTAGCGATTTTCTCGATGGCGCACCGATATCGACTCGATGCTAAAACTAGCATGTCTCGTAAAGCCCATAGCCGAAGTTTTGACATGTTTATTCATATTTCAAGACGAACAGTTCGTATTTATTGTTATATTTATTACAAGCCAGCTTCTCAATCGCATAGACGCACCCAATATTTCGTTGGGCCTCACTACACACACAGCCTATATTTACGTGATCTAGTTTAGTTCACCATGCTTGCACAAACCGACCAATTTTGTATGCGTTATTATTGCTTGTCTTTTTTGGCACTGTCCTTAGTTTGGACTTCAGTCCCGATTCGCTATTAAATTTCAAGGTTCCAAAATAATTATAGTACAAATTCTTTCTTAGAGACAATGAAGCGTAAATATAATAAAATTCAAACCTATGAATTGAACAAGAGAAAATATAAGATGGAAATAAGGCTACTACTTTGGGCCAACACACAGCGTATCGCCGTTGCAACGCTTTGGCATTAATGTAATGTGCTTTCACAAATAGCCGATTAACAAATATTCGGATTGTTAAGCTCCATAAAATTGGTGCTGCTATGATTTGATACAAAACACTACATCGACTATTCTTCCTTTATTATACGCTGCATAACAGGCTATGTTGGATTTCTGTCAAAACATCTGATCACAAAATCAGATGTTTATATCACTCTTCAAGTTCTTCGTGCCGCTGGCCCGACAGTATTTTGATTTGAGTGGTCCATAACATTGACACTTCCATGTTATCGTTGGTGGTTGCATGTTTTGGGGCACATAGGGCGGGGTATGAGGTGGAGCATAGTTACTCGGCTCCACATCTGCACCTTGATGTTATGTCACTTTAAGACAGAGAGGGAACAAAGAGTAGTTTTGACTCTGTCTTGCCCTGTCAGTCAATTCTCACAGTCGAGTCGGTTCGAATATTTTTCTATGGGAGCGGGCATTGCCCCCCCCCGCCGCCATGGTGACTTTACCTCAAAGTATCTCTGTCACGTGACACTTTAGGGCACCATGTTCCTAACATTTTTTTTTGTTGAAGTTTCCTCTACCCATATAAGTATGTTAGATCGTGCGCTGCAACTTTGAAAAAGTGGCGGAGGGCTATACCACAACAGTTCTATCGCCTTTGTAGGAAAATAAATATCTCAACATAGCTGACTTAAGGTAGAATAGTCGATGCGAATACAATAACAGCAACGATACCTAATATCTTATTAGTTTGAGCTAACAGTAGAGTTAATATAAAAGTCAAATTTCAACTCATCGTCAGTCCTCTGTATGTTAGGGGCCAATGAGTATTATAAAAGTGGGATTTAATAAATAGGTGACCTGCAAAAATATACAGAGAAAGTAAAGTTCACAGACGTGAAGGAAAGTCATTTTAATCTGACTAGAGGCTTTTTCCAACGATATTAGGGTGGATTCATCCATGCTAATTACGAAATATATGATCAAAATAAAAAAAAAAAACTATGTTTATACGTGATTAACACAGGGCCGCACGAACTGTGATAAATTAAATAATGAGTTTTAAAAATATGTATTTTTATCATTGTTTGTAGTAATCGTAGCTAAGTAACAGCAGCCGCACTGGTAGGTTTGTCGCTGTCTTGCCCAGGGGATACCGGTACCCAGTAACTGGGTCGTGAAGGTCAGATAGGCGGTAACAGAACTGATAAAGCGCGTCGTGAATCTTCGTTCGCACAGAAAAGAAAGTATGGCCCCGAAGATTAACGAAAGAAAGCAAACTTACAATCAGCCTTAGATCACTACTATAAGGTTTATAATAAACTGCAGCTGTTAGTTCTGTCTCACTCGCAAGTCACGTGCATGCCTCGCAGCGCGCACTAATATGGCGGCGGCTGCCGACCAATAGCGGTACAGGAAAAAAAAGCGTGTTGCATGGAGCGTGCCGATTGGACAATAGCATTTCCCGCGCTTTGAAAATACATCGATAAGCCATATCAGTTGGGTACTACTGCACTCCCCCCAACATTATAGGGAATTATGCGAGATCGATACATTTTCGAATTCATCGGCTACCTCTCCACGTCATCGGTCCACCTTGTGGGAGGCCTGCCTACGCTGCGTGTGGATGCGAGACGCACAGGGCCGGCTGTAGTGGCGACACACGCGGGGAGGCCTATGTTCAGCAGTGGACGTCTTTGGGTTGATATGATGATGACGATGATGATCTTTTCACGTCTGTGAATTTTATTCACCCTGTATACTGTGAGTGTTACTATGGATTCGTAAAACAATTTACAGAACTACACAAAATTGTTGATAGGATGTTTGTTCCTGTATTTGCGATAGTCTAAAAATGTCAAAAGGTATGTAACTATTAATTAGTGCTAGCTTGATATTTTGTTGGTTGTATGTGAATGTCTTAGATATTAAACGTAGAGCGCACTTTTAGAGATATTTATGTAGACTGCGATTGTACTGTGGAGTTTTAAGAATGTATGGCTTATCTTTAATACGTCTTGTCTTACCATTTTGTGCTTAGTACGGAGTAAATTTGAATAACAGAATCTTTGACAATCTTTGGAAGCATAAACTCAATGTTGTGACAAAGTTCTAATTCCGTTTGAATTTTATTTTTGTTCGACCTTTAAAAAGTCGTTCAATCAAATATTAACTTTAATCACAAAGCCTTACAGTAGATATTTGATTAAGTAGAAATGCATGGAGTTTGTCTAAGATTGGATATTCAAGCATAGTTACTTGATTTAAAAATTAATAAGTTTCCCGATCGACACTGCCGTAGGTTTATAATTAACTACGAACTACGAAAATGGATAAGTCTAAAATCTCATTTAAATATATATGGAACTACATATAAACTTCATAGTACACCACCAATAGTAGAAACTGTAAATTATAAGTAGTTGTTAATCGTTCGCAAATCATTATAAAAATTATTTACTTAACTTTCAAACTCGGAACACCAAAAGCAATAATTGTGATCCTTTACAGTCGACATTATTATCCATATAAAATATATAGCTTTGCGCATATATAGCTGCTTATTATTGTTATTAAAATAAATATTTCAATGTAAGATAATATTTACTTAAGTTATATCAGTAACATGCCCATAATTTTGTACTTCAATATAAAATAAATATTTTGTAAAAGATTGACATTCCTTCGGTATCATTTTGTTAAGACACTGTAACACTAAAACGACCCATTTTTACAATAATAAAGGTGTCTTTTGTGTCAAGAATTGGTTTTATTTTGGTAATTTCCTTTGCACGGCAAGAGTTTAAGACAACTCAACCCCAGAAATATTTCCGCATGTTTCTGCTCTGTTGATACTTGTGAATACCACTCATTTAACTGAACTCCTAAGCTACGGTTCCTCCTCAGCCTCCATTAAGCCAAGACATTTACCGGAATAAAAGAGTATTATGTGCCAATAAACTTTGACATTTATAATAATAGTAGACTTTTGGAAATAATGTAATTTGGTCGTAATTTGTTGTTGTTGTTTAGGTCTTATCTATACTTCTATACTTAATATATAAAGCTGAAGAGTTTGTTTGTTTGTTTGCTTGAACGCGCTAATCTCGGGAACTACTGGTCCGATTTGAAAAATTCTTTCAGTGTTAGATAGCCCATTTATCGAGGAAGACTATATCATCACGCTAAGACCAACAGGAGCGGAGCAGTAATGAAAAATGTGACGCAGACGAAGTTGCGCGGGTCAGCTAGTAGGGATATAAAATGATAATACAGATACCAGTGTAAAATATTTATGAAGAAACAAGGACAATATATTATACAAATCATCTAATGTTTGCAATGAATTCAACTACAACAATTTAGTATTATAGTCAGACACAGTTAACAACGTGATTAGCACTAGGAAATAATTGACAAGAGCCGAGCTACTGTGTTATGTATTGTTTTGTTCACAATATTAAAAATAAGTACACATATAAACAAATATAATTATTTTTCGTTTGTAGAAAAATTAACATAATATAATTAATTATTAAGCTTTTATGACTATACAATGACTTCAACAACTATTGAGCTCCGTTTTCCCTCTTCGAATTTTCAGAAAACATAAAACAAATGTACTATGGACATACAACGCATTGCCCATGTCACGACACATCGAACGGCCACACTAAAATAATAAGTAGCAATAATAATACTCCAATTCGATGGATTAAATTATAGTATTAAGTATGCATTAAAGCTTCTGCCATCCGCTGTCCTGAAGTTATACATTACACAATATAATGAATAGTAGAAAAACTTGTAACTATTTAAAGCTAAGAAGGACGCCGAGAAAGTTGTTTCTACTACTTTGACATCACACATTGCTTTGAATCATTTGAGAAATTCACGAAGATAAAACTCACATACAAATAGTCTTGGAAACATTTTTGGAAATAATTTAAAAGTAACAATAAATTACTTTTTACCTACAGTCTATAAAAATCACTTAATTTTCAATGTAAAATGTTTCGAAAATAACGATAGTCTAAAAATCTTACATACACATAATACTGAAAACGTATTGTTTAACACTCTCCCGAGCCGAAAGACGTTTTGACGTTTCTGTGCTACGCATCACTGATCACCTCATCCCCCCCTCATCCTCTCATCACGAGCCATGTGTAAAGACAAACAAAACAAAACATATAACATAAATTTCATACAATTTTCAATAAAATTATTGCACTAAACTTCATACTCGTAACTTAATAATAAATATTGCATTAAGCGTTAACCACATCTCGTGAAGTAAAATTATTTAAGTCTTAAAGTTCTAAGAGTTAATTAAATTTTAAGAACAATATGTCAGTCCGATGAAAGTAACATTTCATCCTAATACGAGCTTCGTTCACTGTAGCGAGTAGCGACGTTCAACAAGACGGAAATTAGAATTTATTAATATAGAAAGTACCTAAGTTCCAAATATTGTGCTAACTACAGTCCCTATGTTTAACATTTTGACTAAATATTAAGTACGATTTGGTGCTCAAATTTAATAATGTAAGTGTTAATTATTTAAAACTAGGTATATAGAATTATTTATCTACAAAGTTCGAAAGGGTGCATCAGCTCGACAGATTTATCTAAGTCTAAACTAGCTAAGAATTTATGAATTTCAAGACTTGACACGATGTTGAGTCACTATCGATGGAGCGGTCACTAATGCCACGATTTCTGTTATTATGAGACATTATTTCACTTACACCGCCTGTAGTTTGAATAAGATTATCTACTGAATGAAAGTAAGGCCGATGGCAAGAGTGACAGCTTCAAAAACAACAGACGTTTATAATCTGTTGCACAAACTGCACAGCTTCTGAGTATTTCAAAACGATGACCCTTTGTTCACGCTGAGAAGACCATGCTCAAAGACTTGTGTAGATATTACAGACGAGTGCCGCCCAGCCCTCGCGCGGGCGCCAGGCTGGGCCAGCGTGGCCGTCGTCTACGTCAGCCGCACACTACGAAGCCAGTGGACCAAGCCACGTTACTAGAGAGTCTATGACTATAGGACGCGTGTGGTGTCCACTTCGCTCACACTTCTTTCAATCACACTATTGTCCGTTATGTTTTTGTTGCCTGTGGACAAAATAAAATGTGTTAGACAATTTTCTACCAAAACATAGATTAGGAATATGTTGAGATAGTCACACCCACGTGTTCATACTTCTGTCGACAAAAATTGCACAAAGGTAAGGTGTCGTTGTCGAACGACCCATAACCTTATCCTGTGACGTTTGCAACGTCATTCGCGCGACACAGATCCACGAGCATACACCAAATACCAGGTCTTATATCACATCAGTTCCCGTCGGAACACGATAGGCTCATTATGGTGAGATCTTTCTTCTGTTTAGCTATAGAAATCGCTAGGTGGATGAATTTTAGTCTAGGGACAGCTACATTTACAGGGACCAGTCTACGCAACCGATCAACCAGCATACACCAAATACCAAGACCAGCCACATTAGTCCCAATCGGAGAAGTTGAGGCTCGTTACGTTGGATCAGTTCTCTCTTCTGTTATGAAGACGATTTGCCAGGCTGTGGATGAATCTAAGGCTAGGGACAGCTACCTTTGCAGGGTCCAGTATGCAAGGGGTCGACGACGCGGCCGGCGTGGCAGGCGGCGCGCTGCAGGCGGCACCAGGACGGGTAGGTGCGGCGGTCGGAGCCGCACAGCTGCCGCCGCGCCGCCGCGCCGCACGCGCCGCACGACACGCAGCGCGCGCCGCTGGCGCCGCCCGACACGCAGCGCTGTCCCGAGCCGCATGATATTGACGCGCACGTTGCGTTCGCTGTAATAGTGGTGATGTTTAGAAATGTCAGGAGGTGGTGGAGTAAGACCGACGGCTTTTCAGTCAGTTGTAAGACTTGAAATTCGCAAACCGCCTTACAAAACAGACTATATTACATGTGTACCTACTTAATTAATAATTTCTTCAATACAAATAGGCTCTCGTTAGACCAATATCTCACCTTTTAGGTACCTAATCTATCTGTCTATCTATCAACAAAACACAAACTGGAAGTAAAAAAGTAGGTAAATAATTCACTTCAGACTTCAAGTCTCCTAGGTTGTAACAATCGGTTATACTGGCAGGGAAGGGTTTGTTTGTATGTTCGTAATTAGGTATTTAATGCGAATATTTTTCATTTCGGTAGTAATTTCTCTTTTCTCTCAAACTATGGCTTGTATATATATGTATGGGTTAAATAAATGAAATTGGCAAGAGAGGCCCTTCCCTGTATTTACCTTTACAAGGTCCTCTGTACGCCAGCGGCAGGGCCCTCCCCCGCTCGCATGCGGCCCGCCGCAGCGCGCAGGCGCCGGCGTACGTGCGGCCGTCGACAGCGCATACGGGCGTGCCCGCAACCCCGCACGCCCCGCAGCGCACGCAATGCGCGCCCAGCTCGGCATCCAGCACGCAGCGCTTGTCGCCGCCGCAGCGCACGCCCTCGCAACTACCCTCTGCAACACACCGAGTGGTACGTCATGGTTAAACTATGAATTTGTTACTGAATGCCAAATCTACAAACATCTGTCGTAAAAGGAAGCTGGATGGGTCTATGAGTATATCCCATTACGCAAATCGATCGAGTTGATAAGGTATCTACAATCCTCTCGACTTATCTACGCATCTCTTAGACACAAGGAAATAGCTGACATTACTCTGACTTGGCTTCTTGAATAACTGACCTGTAAAAAGCCAAGAACCATTGACAATCAATCTTTATGAAAGTCCAATCGACCAACAGTAATTCTAACTTATTGAAAATATCTGGAAATGCAATATTAATTTGCATTCGTTTAGAATTTAACAACCCACCCATCTCGCAAAGTGCAGCAAGCTTTAAAATGTGTTTGTAAACTTGATAATCAATAATTATCTATAAAACATCCTGTATGTAAGTATGCGAGCACTTAATTTAACAGTTATCATTTCAATCGCTGAACAGGAGAAGCATAGTTAAACATAAAAGTCTGCAGCACCAACGACTATACTTAAAAGCCATAAATTCGTGCAAGATAAAGTTAATTGTAACTGGGAGTAACTAGGCAACTTTCTTAGGCGCAGCGGTTACATAGAAATGTCGGGGTAACATTATAACGTGATAGAAATCAGTCAAACCGCGTGTAAATCCCGCGCTTTTCCCGGGATTGTATCGTATTGCGGTTTATGGGGCGTTGGTCTAGACTGGGACGATCGAGTGTCCGACTCTAGAGTGTAGATTACATAGGATTTATCGTCTCTGATCGGACGTGGCCGGTACACGTCTGCTTTATGTTTGAGATACCTACGTTGGTACTCGTCGAATCTTGGTGCGTACGGAGAGTATCAAAGTCATCGCTGGACTGACGTTGAAAAGTGATGTTTAAATGAAAACTTTGAATAGAAAAAGTACCTAGTTATTTGATAAGACACTCCAGTGCGAGTGGGCGGCTAGGGTTCATAAACTCAAAAATCCTCATAAACTTTCATGTAAGTAGGTGCTTAAGATGCTGTTGTTTACATAAGTGTCTACGCCATCCTGCATACCTAAATGGCATACCTAAACATAAAATGAAAAACAAAAATAAAATCTGTTTAAATGTACCATCGTTTGCTATTCCTAGTTTAAACTCTGTACTAGAATTTTCCATGTCGAACTCAAGACTGATAGGTTGGAGGACTGGTAGGGTATCGACTTCAAGTCTGATAGGTTTCGATATGGAAAATTCTTTGGACATAAAGCGAAAACTGTCCTGTACCTACCTAATAAGCAACTTCATAAAATGTATACCTAAGTAGGTATTAGGCAGTTACAATGAGTAGTTTATGTCAGGTATAGGCTGCGGTCGGGCCTATTCGCTCGTAAACGCAAAGAAGTGGTGTGGCGGCGTTTAGAAGCAAGTTTACGTCGATATTATCGCGCGATATTACCTATTCATAATATGGAATGAGGACGTCTGGGGCGGCTGTGGTTATGACAGCCCCACCAGACGAGGGTCAAACGCCAAGGTGACACGCGGATGTGGGGTCTTACGAGCATGTTTACGACTGCTAGAAAACGTCTTGCATCTTTCACCTAAAAGCTCATGCATGACCAGACCTACCTGTATCTATACCGCCCAATACCGCCATATACGAACTACAAAAATAGATCTGACGTGTGACGTCCTATAAATCCTACATAGCGCACCAGAGTTCCCCGCGCGAATTGAACATATACAACAGCCCGACAATAACCTTGTCCTCTAGACACCCATCTCTGGGCCCTGTTTCATAAAGCTGAAAATTCGACATATTTGTCAAAAAATGACAAAATTGTAGAATTGTTGCGTTTCGGCTGTTTCATAAAGGTGTCAAAACTCGACAGGTGAAATCTTGACAAATTTGTCATTTAAAAGCGCGTTTCATAAAACTCTACATACCTATGTCCAAAAACACGGTCAAATTAGTTTGGACGATTGCCGGATATACTATCGTACCTACTAATCTAGACTAATACTATAAACAAGGAGGATTTGATTTTTTGTTTGATTGTTTGTTATTATTTAACTCAAAAACTTCTAGTCCGATTTTAAAAATTATTTCACCATTAGAAAGCTAAATTATCAGGAAGTAACATCTAAACTAATATTATAAAGAGGAAAGATTAGACTTTTTGTTTGTTTGTTACGATTTAACTCAAAAACTTCTCGACCGATTTTAAAAATTCAGGGATAATACAGGAAGTAAGTAGGCTATAAATTATTTAAAAAAAAGAGATCCTGAAAATTACAATAATGTAACCTATAGTAGCAAATTTTTAACTATAAAAATTATTATTTGGCGTGCGCTGAGAAAACTATTCATTACACATAAAAATAATGTACTAAATGATTAAAGTACTCGTTATTTTTTATAAAAAAAGTCCTGAGTGTATAATATATATCTAACTATTATGGTTAGGTCACAATGGCCGCTTTTTGTTCAAATTAATTAACTATGTCATTAAAACCCGGGTGGAATGGAATACTGGTGATTTTGTTATCAGTATATTACACTTTAAATTGTTCAAATCGGATCTTTCGTTAAAAAGTTACGACGGGTGTGAAAATGCTCTGAGTAGGCAACAAGTTCAAAATATGATTTCGCGACAGACGGTAACGCACCTGTCAGAATTGTCGGACAATTCTACAAATATGTCAATAGGTACGTCACGACAATTTTCTGTTTCATAAAGCAGATTTGACAAGTTTTTCACGACAAATTGTCACATGTCGCTCAAAAAGTTTAATGAAACAGAAAAATGTCGGATTGTCGCGACAATTCGACATATTTGTCAATTTTCCACCATGACAATTTTGTCGCCTGGAAGTTTTATGAAAAAAAAAATAGTCGGAGTGTCAGCTTTATGAAACAGGGCCGTCAACCAGACCCTTCGACCAGATGGGTGGGTTCCACCTGATTTAACACCCTGTTACACGCACACTTTTACCTATAACAACCCCTTAAAATCCGATCTGTGGCTGTTACGACCTCTGACGACGTCAGGAACGAGCATCTGGTAAGCTGATCGCAGGTCGGATCAGATTCGTCTGTTCAAAATAGATAGTCAATCCTTTGTGTGGTAAGTAGTTGGCTTTTTTAGAAGTTGGTGGGGCTATTTTTTTGTGGTCCGCCTCCTACATTAGCATTACTTGCATTGCTTCGCAGAAGGAGGTAGCAGCTTCCCATGCCCCCTCGCTCCGGACCGTGAATTGAATCAGGGCCGGAAGCGAATTGTATTGGTAGACAAAAGTTACCACTTCTGTATGTGTTCGTGTATGTACTTATTAATTATTCTAACGACTGCTGCAAAACATCTACCTTGCAAGTTCTACAAGTTAACTTCTAACTAAGAAAACTTTCCGCGTAATAAAGGAGCCAGGCCATAAAATATTAGATACTGCCACAACCTGCAACATGTCTATGATAAGACATTCAATAGAATTATTTATCCTACTCGTAAACTTGCCAGATAGTTTTATAAACGCCATGTCCGCGATGAAGCTAAGCGTTAAATATTATGAATAGTAAGTAACAACTTTTTACGCATAAAGTTTGTTTATCGAGACTGGTTTAGGAATAACTGTGCTGTGTAATAGCTTGCTGTTATCTGCATCCTACATCTTGTTCCGTGGGTGTCGGTAGGAGTTATGTGAGTGGATGCAGCACCCCATCTGGCTATAAAGACATCACGTCTCTTCCTGCCAAGTGATATACTTGAAAAGTCTTTGTAATTAATTACCTTCTACTCTAGGGCTACTAAAGGTTTATATTTTAGGAGTTCTATAACTACATCGCCGTTATTTTGGTGTCAATTCTTGTTTCCAGGTTCCAGGGCGAGAAGTCTCGACATACTAACCGAGCGCTTAGTGACCGAAATTCGGTAAGGCCACCCGTACACAGTCATTTCGAACGCGATCTACGACCCGTGGTCCGATAGTGTCTGCTACAATTACTTAAACGAAATTAATTGTACCTAGTTTTGTTTCTAATCATAAAGGAGTTGACATGAGGGGTTCAAAGAGGATCCTAGGCCCAATAAATTCAGCTGTCTGTGGGTCTATCTGTCTGTCTACCTCAAACTAAGCGTTTTACTTTTTAATCGGAGTACTACCAGATGAAAAGAGTAATAAGATCTATGTTAATCAAACGTCGACGATACAAAATGTTGTCCATTTAGAAGGCCTAATGCGAGTTTTTATACGTAAACGTTCACTTTTGCCAAATGGTATGAAAACAAAACTGGCCAAGTGCGAGTCGGACTCGCGTGCAAAGGGTCCCGATGAATTTAATTTTTTTAACATGTTATTTTAACACTATAGACTTCTTATAGGTTTTCCTGTAATCTATATAGGTAAAGATCTATTATCTCCATTTTTTTCAAAAGTATAGGCTAAATATTTTCAGAGATAAGGGGGGTGGGAATGGTCATTTTTCGTCTAATTTCTTTAATAACTTCGAAACCAATTATCATAAAATTATGACAAAAATATAATTAAAACCCTTACAGTAAGCCCTTTCATTTGATAGGTCACACGACATTGTTTAAAAAAAAATCTAGTTTGACCCCCATACTAAAAATTTAATAATTTACGTAACGCGTCCGTGTTTGGGTCACAGAAGTCCATATGTGTACCAAATTTCAACAGAATCGGTCCAGTGGATCCGGAGAAAACTGGCTGTGACAGACGGATGGACAGACAAACAGACAGACACCCGAGTGATCCTATAAGGGTTCCGTTTTTTGTTTGGAACCCTAAAAAGACTTCCAGTTATTGTCTACAGACACTTATTCAGTTTTAGCACAAAGTGACGTGTACGTAAACGCGATCGAGTTCGTTTAAAAACTCGCACTTAGGTCACAGACTGCGTTTTCCGATTCAACGTGTGACCGAACGCGTGTAACGCGGCCGGTTCTGTCTGCGAGCCTGTAGAAGTGCGTATTCAGTAACTAAACAGAATACGTGTTCAGTTCAGTTCAGTTACATGTTCAGGCTGTAACCATGATAAACGCAAGACTGTGTGTTATTGGTTTTGTGGTAAATAGCGTATTTTTGCTTTTTTAGGGTTCTGAAAGTCTATCATGGGTAAGGTCGTCAATAAAAAAACCGGCCAAGTGCGAGTCGGACTCGCCCACCGAGGGTTCCGTACATATTTGTAGGTTTTAAATAAAGACTATTTTTTTATGATTTAATTACAAATGTGTAGTTTTCAGAGTTTTTCCTATACTAGACGGTATTACTTGCCAAATTTCATAGTTCTAGGTCAACGGGAAATACGTAACCCTATACATTTTGATTCCCTTGAGAGTGTCGAAGTATAAATGTTTTTCGGCATAAACGGCCGCATTTTTTTTTACGTTTACTTAAAAGTTTTAATTTTTTACAGCTTCAAGGGACTGTAGTATATGGTTTTAATTTCAACTTGATACCTCCCCGCGTTCCCGAGATAAAGGGTCTTGACAGACAGACAGACGTACGGACAACAAAGTGATCCTATAAGGGTTCCATTTATTCCTTTTGAGGTACGGAACCCTAAAAAGGAACTCTCATGAAAATACTCGGTTGTCTGTCTGCCCGTCTGTCTCAGCCGATTTTCGTCAAATCTACTGGTCCGATTCAGTTTAAATTTAGTACACATAATAATCTTTTGTGACCCAAACATCTACAGCGTTACAAAAATAAATAAATTTGGAAAATGGGGTCGCAAGATTATTTAAAAAAATCCTACTGTACCGTGTGACACATCAAATGAAAGGGCTCATCATAAGGGCATCAAAAATGAATGACTTCATGAATGTGCTTAAAAAAATTATTCTTTCTTTCTTTCTAAAAATATTTTTTTCATTACCTATTTAAAATATTGCGTTCCAAAGTTATTAAAGAAACTACTGACCCTGAAAGTTGAAAAAAATACAAATAATATTTACAGGAAAACCTGTTAGAAATCTATGAACACCTGTACCCATCATTAAAAAAAATGATCGGAGACCTTTGCGCGCGAGTCCGACTCGCACTTGGCCTGGGTTTTTTTTCAAATCGGTCTAGTCAATCTGAGCATGACGGGAGAGTCGAAACTCTCAGTCGCGTCGCTTAATCGTTTCTTAGTCCCAACTAAAACACTAGGAAGGGGTAACAGGTCGGCGTTTTTGGGGACTGTCTTAATGTAGGTAAACTATGACGTTCAAGAAGTGTTGGCAACTAGCCTTAATAAATGCCTTTTGATATTGTAAACCAACTGACTGCCTAGGATGCGCCTAACAACGGTTAACTGTCACCCGTAGTTATTGGACGCTTTCTGACAGAAGAAAGGGGGCGTCCGTATCGTGAGGCATTTTTGAGAATTTTTCGACCCCCCCTAAGATTCTCGTAAGATTTTCCTCAACATCCTCCTAACTCCCTCCCCTAATCTCACGCGAGATTCTTCAAAGTTTATGTTTTGGCTGTAAACGTGTTGGATTATTGAGAAAAAAAAATATATATATATATATATCATCATATAATGGATCTTGTAATCTGATGAACAAATAAATAATAATATAGCGATAGCGCTTAAACAATCGAGCGCTACTTCGCTGCTCTGCGGGGTTCGGACGAACACGACAAACACTATTGTCTCAGATTTGGCCATGTTTTATTCTAAAAATGATTTTTCACGCAATTTTACACCGTTTTCTGTTAGGAAAATAATTACTTGGTATTTGCCAAGACCCCCCTCCCCCCTAAGTGAGATTTGGAAAGATATAGCTTGATCTCCTTCCTCCCTAGAACACCTTACGCAAATAATGGACACCCCCAAAGACTCAGCAACTCGCAAGAGAGATTACTCAAGACGAAGACAAATATTCTACAATTCTACGTACCCACGTCCCTAGCCTGCAGTCGCGTAAATCCTTGTTTACCTTTTGAAACCCGTAGACAGTACCACGACGAATATTCATAGGGCCGAGCCTATGAATATTCGTGTAAGTAATTATGATTCGATTGTTTTCAGGTCAACTAAATATGTATATTGCACCATATGCAAAATGCAGCTAGGCAGTGCAGACTGCGAAGTCATTCCGTCTTAGATAATAATAATTTACATAAGAATAAATTAAATTCAGCCGTTATTTTAAAACCTGCAAAAATAAAATTGTTTATTTCTATGAAATCACATGTTAAATCCCAAACATAATTTGGCGAAAGAGGGGATCAACGATTCATCCATCAGTGCGAGTGCGTGATCAGGTTCTGGCCCCATTTGCTGGAGTGTCCCAATAGCCAGTCCTGTCAGTCCATTGACGATCTGTAAAACGCTTCAGATGCCGCAATAAACGTGGCCACCTGCTGGGCGCGAGCTGTGAAGTAGTACCGTCGATACGCAAAGAAAAAAGTCCTTATTATTCACGAACTAGTTTTTCCCGTCGTGTCACTTCCTTGGTCCTTAGGAACTGTGTTTTTTTTTCTTGGAATAAAGATCAGCCTGGGACACTCATCGATAGTGTAGCTAGGGAGCTACAATCAATTAAAGAATTTTCAAAATCAGATCAGTAGTGCTATTCTGTAACAACAGTTTCGTATCTCGACAGCGGAATCCGAAGTGAGTTTTAAATTAAGATCTTTATGTAGTTTGCAATCAGCTCACTTTGTGAGTTTTATCAATCAGGTGAAGCTCCATATCGAAAGAGTTATTTACAGAATAGACTAGCTGGACACTCTTTCAGATATGGCCTACCTGTTACATACAAACGAAGTTACTTATTTAGTTTGATTACTTAGTAAATAATCCTCCACACAGATATATATAGGCACAGCTCTATCCTAGACTGAAACATGAACTAAGATGTGTTTACAAATTGCAGGTCAATACAGAAAGGTACAATTACAGCGAGTCCTTACCCACTATTTACCTGTAACACTGCTATTAGTTAGCTTCAGGGCCTACCACCAACAAAAAACGACTACTCAACCAGTGGTAGTAGCGTACTGGTTACTAACGGATCTCGAACTTAGTCCCCCACTATAATTTCTCGATCGAAAAACACGACTGTGAAACTAGTAATGGAGGACTAGGAATTACGTCAGATTCTTCTCTTACGTCTTTTAGCTTTTTCTCGTCATTTTTGTCATCTTTAGCCTGTTTAGTGCGTCGGAAACCCTTCTGTCTTTGCTTTTATATTCGGCTTCTCTATTTTCATCTTTTCGATGTTCGTTAGTTTCGCCAGTAGGTCGGATGACTTAATGTTAACCAAATGTAGAGACAATTTCAGCTATTTAACATCATATAACGTCTGATTCTTAAGTGTATCTTGGAGACCGACTAATTTATCAGCCTAAGTAGTGGCTTGCACTACTTTGATGTACACAAAATGACATTGTCTCGAAAAGTGACTTCATATCGAGAACTGATAGTTCCTACCTAGCAAGCTCTCATTCACATTCATGCACCTCGGGCGAGACGCGTTCGTCCAGACGTATCGTGCATCGCAATGAGCCATTATTGAGTCCCGATCCCAATAGAGATGTAGCTAGCCTTCTACGAACACGCGGGCAATTTACAAGCGCGATAGCAGGGGTGTGTCCGGTCATTACGGCAGTCAGGATTAATGCACCCGAGCGCGAACGAATAAAAGCAAACCCGCGAAACTCCCATTTAGTGAGCTAAGTAAAAAGTTCCGTGACTTTCAATAGGCGATTGTTCAGGCCTAGTAGGCGGCAAAGTGGAAAATACAATATGGTCAAGATTATAGGCAAGTTGGCAACTAGCTGATAGCTCTACCATAAATTCAGGAAAAAAATTACTGACATATCGGAGGATGCAATAAAATTTTCCGATGACAACAACTCGTTTTACGATACGTTTTGGTTGTAGTTTTCCTTTCAGAACGCGTCACTCAAAATCCCTGAAACTCGTGTAATGTAAGAACTTAAATTCACATTTACAATTCGAAGGCAAACTTCAGTGAAACGGGGCAGGCCATCAATGCCATCGGTTCGTTACGTTTGCATGTGCGCACGAGAGGTGCAAATGACGCTATTGTGCCGGCGCAGGCGCTGGGCCGCGCGGCCCGGGCGGTGACTTGCGCGTATATGTAACACGAAAGCTCGCAACTCGCCATTATCATTATGCGATATGACAGCGACATAAATCGCAGATTCCAAACGTTTACATGTTCTGTACTGTCATGCTCCGGTAATTTTTGCACTTGATGAGAAAAGTGACCGTGCCGATAGCAAAACACTTAAAAATGCACGTCATTCATTATTTTGTATGAATGAATGAAGCCTATGCGTCACCGCCTCTCCGGTGACTTGACTCTATCTACATCTGCTTTGCAGTTCCTGCTTATTATTGAGTAACGTATTTTCGTCGGCTTCATGAACATTTCAGTTGCATTTCCTTCACACTTCGATGTTGTTCACAGTATCTGAATACCAGATTGTTGCACCCGCACCTTAAATTAGAAATGATTATTTGTCAGACCTAGATATTGTTATTCTCGTGGATTTGCGTCAGAGCTTGGTGCATTTCAACATTCTGGGGGCGATAAGCGTAGCTAGCGCTTGCGTCGGTCAAGCTCGAGCGCGCCAATAATTTGCTAGTAAACTTTGATGGGGCTTTAACAGTCCGTTTGCACAGGTATTATTATATGTATCCAGTCGGCTAGACAGTTACTAGGTGCCTGCGATTGCGAATGATGGATGGTAGAGCTGTTGCCAAGCGAGTGGCAATGAATCATGTGTCTATTTATAGATGTAGATAGATTCGATTAATATGCAACTTAAGTGCAGATGATATAGATAATTAATAATTGAATGGCGATGTACGCGGCCAAGCTGTAATTTGTATATGATATACACCACGTTATTAATAATCATAGATCAGATTATGAAGGGGCTGATTCTGCGAACAGTCGTGTTCATGATCATTATAATGTATTCAGCGCTTGATTAAACTATCGTCAACTGGCATAAATTGGCTGGCGCTGTTGAGTTGATTGTTTAAATGTGGCCGTGCTTATTGTTCTATTATTAATTCCAAAGCTCTGTGCAAGCCTTCTTTATGAGCTGAAATCAATGAAGATTTACGAGTTATTGTTATGTTGGTGTTTGGTTTAAATTTCAACATCTATTTGTGATTTAACTACGGACTAATCATATTTCTAGCTGTCAGCTGCAGATTTATCTAGATAGCAGAGCCAGTCATTCAGTAGGATGGATAACTATGACAAATACATTTCTGTTAGCAGAAGATCTATTTCTATATTCATTACTTCTACCTCAATATTGGCACATATTACCATTGAGAAATTATAGTTGGCGTGGGTGTTTGAAATTATATCTCCAATGTTAGAAGTTTTTCATTTCACGCTTTAAGCATTTAAAGGTTCGTTATTATTTTTTGTCTTAACGAATACATTTTCTCAGTTAATTAAGGAACCCATATGGTACGATTTTGTCTGCCTGTCCGTCTAGCTACCAACTCTACTAGGTATAGCTACAATTTGACATATTTATATCCTAACGTTGGTCCATTACATGTCTGTTGTGTGTAGCCAAAGATTTGTATGAGCGGTTAACCATATGCCAAAATCCAACATTTCGGCAAGATACTTGACAAACAGTAAGATTGTCTAAATCTTTTATCCAACTCCGGTCGCAGTTCTATTGGTACACATATCACTTGAAATTAGCTGCTCTTTTCCTTCTATTTGAATGTTTACTTTTCTCGTTTAAGTTTTTTGTGTGAACATAAACAAATAAATAAAAAATAAAAATACCTTTGAAATCTAGCAGAATCTTTGAGATGTTCTAAAACGCCAGCTCGACAGCCGATCTTATATAGTTCGTTGTCGGTTCAGTAGGAGCCAGGCTACCTGCCCTAAACAAGGATGATGGATGGTGAAGCTGTTGGCAACTGAACGACACTGAATCATTCGCTGATTATATTATTATATTATAAATGAATAGGGACGTAATATCTGGCGCATAACTGCCTACTATGACAGACTCACGAGTCGCAAGATCATTAGGCTGATAATCACGAAGGACCTAAATACTTATCTTTTCGAGATATGTCCAGATTTTTTTCAGTACATAAGCCTTCGTATTTGCAAAGCTGGAGTTGGTGTACACTTGTAGAGGTTTGCAGTACGGGGTGCATTATCCCGCAACCTCCATTAAAAAGGGCAGATCCTCCGACGGCGTTGTGTCTGATGGCCATTGCCGATGTTGTAGGGAGGTTGTATACGTTCACATCGCCTGAAGAACTTTGAGACCGCGGTTTAGGATTTGTGTGACGTCAGGTGTTTTGAGGTTCGTATGTGGCGGTATAGATGCCGCTGCAGACCACAGGGTCCTCTAACAGACTAATTTATTGATCTTCTACGGACGGTACCATTAAAAAAAAAGTCATGTAAGTCTTCTGCTCGTGCCACCTTCAGCATGTGTTGTTAGTACGTACAACCTTAGGTATGAAAAGCCTTACCTTGGCAAGGTCCCGGGTAGTCAAGCACGAGGTGCTTGGCGGGTCTCCGGCAGGCGCGGCGCCGCAGCCGGCATAGCGACGGGTAGGTCCGGCCGTCGCTGCCGCACACGGCTCCCACACGGCGGCAGGCGGCTGCGCACACGCAGCGGGCACGCCCGCCTCGAACCACGCAGCGTCGCCCGCTGCCGCATGACACTCCGGCGCATGATTCTGTTAAGAAAAGATAAAAAATAAAAGATAGATAAAATACATATATCTAATTTCGCAACTGGTTGAATCGTGATTATGAGACGAATTGATATTTAAGTAGTATTCATGCCACCTTTGGACTAGCACTGGCAGAGAAGGAAAGCCTTCAGGTCGCGAGCCTATAGGACCACAGTACGAATATAATTAAGTAGGTACCTCTTATGTAACTACTTCCATCATTTTTCACTAATGATCCACTGGACCAACTTGTCCCTAAAGATAGGGATGAAAACAAAAGTAAAGTTGTAGACATTATTTAGAAAACGTTTCACATTGAAGAACCTGTCTATGTGGTCTTACAAGATTTATCACTCATATAGTAAAAAGTTAACAAAACATCCGCCAAATAAATTAACGAGTCGGATGTCTTCGTTGGCACACGGGTGAAGAACGAACGATCTCGAGATATTTTGATAGCATTGAGTATTTTATGGCTCACGTGGTGGCCCGACGAATATGTAGCCGTAGGTAGGCGCTATCAAAGATAGATATCAGAATACTCCGCCATTGAGTCGCTCGTTAAAGACAAAACTAGAAACTGCCACATTCGCAATTAGTTTAAGAATTTAGTGTTTACGAGTGACAACATTTTACGAGTCATTAAAAAGCTGTTCTTTCGGGATTTCTCTAAACCCACGCATCATCGAGTACCTACGTTGTAAATAGTCGCAATTTTTATGAAAATTATCTATACAAGCTCGTTTAAATAGCAATAAAGATAAAAAATTGCGATGACAGTGTTTTAGTGACTGTACCTAATTTGTAAATGCATTACAGAAAATTTAAGAGTAACGACAATTGCCTTACTACACATTTGGACTATATTTTCCTCGTATTTACTAAATAAATAAAGAAATTTTCAGCTTCTTCAGCGCCAGCATCAATTTATATCACCTCGCAATACTCACAAGACGACAAATGCCCTTACATAAGATTCCTCTCTGCCAAAACAATTCATTTATTTGAGAAATTATTTGTTTATTTCTAAAATCTCAAATATTTGACGTTTTGCCAACTCTGTGTTCATTCGATGCGCAACGTTCATCTATCGGGCGATGCACTCGACGTCCCAATTTTATTATTTGCTGAACAATATGGTTGGGTGTTAGCAGTCGGATATAGTTTATCTGTTAGTTTAGTTGATTGGCGCAATTGGGCTTTAGGCACGTCTGTCTTTTGTCTGTCTATTGAGGCAATTGTTAAGAGCTCAGGCTCTAGTTCAATTCAATAACGTTTATTTCGACCAACAAAAGATCATAACACACTTTATACATAATACAACTAGCTTCTGCCAGCTGCTTCGCCCACGTGGTCCCTAGGGAACATATTCCCGGAATAAAAAGTAGCCTATGTCCTTTCTCAGACTCTAAACTGTATGTGTACCAAATTTCATTTAAATCGGTTCAGTAGTTTTGGCGTGAAAGCGCGACAGACAGACAGACAGAGTTACTTTCGCATTTATAATATTAGTAAGGATTAGTAAGGATAATAACAAATACAAACGATTAGAAAGAATTCTAAACAATGTGCCATTCTACTGTGAATGCGATTGTCGAAATATCAAAATATAAGGGACTAGCTTTTGCCTACGACTTGGTAAGCGCATATCCCGTTTTGTCTGTTCCCGTAGGAACAAAAATATCTCTTAGTGCTCCCCTACATTCCCAGGGAACCTTCATGCTTTCTACAACCTCTAGTTTCGGCTGTGCGTTGTCTGTCAGTAACTGAAGAATTTTATATATGAGGATTGATCACGTGACACTTCGACAGCGTTTGTCAATCCATAAATTTTTGAAGTTTTATCAATCGCCTTCGCCACGCTACCGCCGACAGAGTGTTGTCTAGAGCCTTAGGGTGCCTGTCCATTACAGCGGAGCGGAGAATCGGAGAAATTTTAACTAATGGAATTTAACCACGTGAGTCACTGACATGATTAGTTAATATTTCTCCGTTTCTCCGCTCCGCTGCTTCGCTGCTCGCAAATGGACAGTCAGCCTTATAGAGGGCTCACATGATACAGACTTTTGTCTGTGTAAACTTTGAACTCTGAATAAAAAAACTTTTTACAAAAAAGTACAACCAGCTTCCAAAAACAAAACACTAAAAAGTATAAAATAACTTTAATTTCGGAAGTCGGTGTTTTTGGTTATTTTTCGTTTTGTGACGCTGACTTTTTAATTTTTCACTTTTACCATACCCGAAACTTTACCGTACCCATTCATAGCGTACCGGCGTGATGTTATGTTATGAACTGGTGTAAACAATAAACAGACATGCGATTTGAGCAATCCCGATCCATTTGCTATTATTTATTGAAGAGTTCCGTTGCCTACCTCCTAAGTTCTTCATCAGATCTTCACCAAACTGAAATGGGACCAGTACGGGAAAATAAATCATATTTATAAAAATAATCATCCAAATCGGTTGACAATTGGCGAAAATAGCGCTGAACAAGCATTTTTCATGGGATTCCATCATCAGATCCTAACTTATACCTTCCAGCATCAGCTCAGCAACATGAGATGATGATTACCAGGCACAAATATCTAAATTGCGTTAGAAAGTTCATGAAAAACATTGTATGTGCCTATAAAATTTGAGGGTTTTTCTCGATTTTCATGGGATCCCATCATCAGATTCTGATTTGGTGACAGTGCACAGTGGGACCACCTCAGGACTATAGGCTTTCGAAAAAAAAAGAATTTTTAAAATCGGTCCACAAATGGCGGAAAAATCGGTGAACATACATAAAAAAAAACATACATACAGGCGATCATAGAACCTCCTCCATTTTGAAGAAGTCGGTAAAAAAATGTACTACACCGACATTTGTCTGCATTGCTTTTTTGCACAGACGAAGTTCTATAGAAGTGAATATATCGTGTGGACACACCATTAAGATTGCTTTATTTTTTAATGTGCCTACCGATAAGTTCTGCCAATGAAGCGATACACGCTGTCAATCTTACCGCGCAAAGAAAAGTATTTTGCATTTTATTGGTTAGGGATTCACATAAAACTGGCTTATCGGATCGAAGTTTCAGCATAGGTACGATATTTGCCATTCTTTTACGGAAACATCTAGGTAAATGTGGTCCAGAGTTTGAAGATACATTTAAATAAATTAAGGAACGGTTGAGAATTTTATAAAATACAGTCTAAATCGAGTCGAATTTAATTACCTAAAAAATAGTCACTGTTATTAACACCCATACCTAATTTTACCAGGATACGGCGACTAGATTTATGGATGACGTAATTCTCGGCTCAAATTACTACAAAAACAATACCTTCTTTGAATTCTTATTGCCCTGTATTTTTCCTAGAAGCAGCGAGCCCGGAAGGATGTGGCCATGTCTTTAATTAACTAAGGAAGCAGCTTCGTCGAACTGCCGCAAACTATCGCGAGAAAAACATTAAATAATAAATATAAATTTGCATTGTACTGGCGGTTAACTAGCTCTTTGTCTACGGGTTTACTTTGCCTGGCTTCCTTTTGCCTATAAACTAAATGATATACGTAAAACTTAGACAATTTCTTCCTTCTAATTTAATTCTCAGGTACAATTATTTTTATTGTTTAATTGACTGCAGTCCTTCGAGCCGGATATTGGCAGATTAAGACGGGTGGTATTCTGATTATAAATGATTGTATTGGTACAAAGTTTGATTGCTAATAGTTATAGACTTATTTTACTTGAATAGCTTATGTCGCTTCTCTATGGAAGGAAAAATTAAACTATATATTAGAAAAATATATACTTGGAAATGAATTTTGAGCTCTTTCGAAGCAAGAGGTGTTTTTTATGCATTTTCATTTTACAATAGATCCGATTTGATGACAGATTTTTCCTTATAAGTTTTTAGGGTTCCCAACAAAAAACGGAACCCTTATAGGATCACTCGGGTGTCTGCCTGTCTGTCTGTCTGTCCGTCTGTCTGCCTGTCTGTCTGTCTGTCCGTCTGTCACAGCCAGTTTTCTCCGGATCCACTGGACCGATTCTGTTGGAATTTGGTACCATATGGACTTCTATGACCCAAACACGGACGCGTTACGTAAATTATTAATTTTGAGTATGGGGGTCAAAGTCGAGAATTTCAAAAAAAAGTTTTTTGATCAATATCGTGTGACATATCAAATGAAAGGGCTAACTGTGAAAATTTTTCATAATTTTAAAATAAATGGTTTTTAAGTTATTCAAGAAATTAGACGAAAAATGACCAGTCCCCTTATCTCCGAAACTGCTGAGCTTAAAATGAAATGAAAAAAAAAATGGAGATAATTGATCTTTACCTATATAGATTACAGGAAAACCTATAGAAAAATTACAGAAAAAGTCTATAGTGTTAAAATAACATGTTAAAAAAATAAAATTCGTTCGGAACCCTTAGCACGCGAGTCCGACTCGCACTTGGCCAGTTTTTTTAAGTATGCGGTAACATCATTGCAAATAGAAATCGGTCATTCCTACATGACCGATGTTTTATGCGGGATAACAGTTTTGATAATCTCTGGTGCTGGAATAGAAGACGCAAACAGTTGTTCTATTATGACTATAATCATTTCAGAGCTGTAAGACGTCCATTGCTGAACATAGGCCTCGCCCAAGTGTCGCCACATCAACCGGTCTTGTGCGTCTCACATTTACGCATCCAGCGACTTCGTGCGACCCTCACCAGGTCATCGGTCCACCTTGTGGGAGGAGTCACAACACATGCAGTCGCCATTCATATATCCATCATAGACCCCATCGACTTCTGTACTGCGAGCAACTGTGTACTGCCACTTAAGTTTGGCGATTCTTCGGTCTTTGTCCGTAACCTTGGTTAGCCTGCTGATAACTTCATTCCTGACTCGATGGGGCAAGGAAACTCCGAGCATAGTATATGTTGATTTAAGAACTAAGGTGTGACAGCAGACTTACATGTGTCTAGCAAGACTATGACAGTAAGTACATCTTATAAAAGCATGATAAGGCGTTTTGTAGTAAAAACATACTAACACTTAGTACGTGTTATTATAGATGTGTATAAAGAATCGTTGTTCACATTTATCAGTACAGTTTTCTTACAAGTGCATTTTTAAAGAGTAATTTTACTTGAATATGATTTACACTTAAAAAGCATCTTAAAAGTACATTATTTCTTAGTAAAGTCTGCGATGAGTGTTTTATAACACTTATGACCTTAATAAACTTTTGCAAAAAACTACTATAAAGCCAACAAGTTGTAAGTGTGAATTGTCTTCTCTGAATCAAATTAAAGAGAAGACGAATTATTGTAGAGCTCTATCAGAATATTTTGTCTTTGAAAAGACTTGTGAACACTTTATTAAAAATGTCGGCCATTATATCCGTGTAAACAACGCTAAGTGTTTGTAATATTTAAGCAAGGAGTTTGAAACATGGAAAAGATTAAAAGAAGCGGAGCATATAGGAATAAAATTAAACAAAAATACACAGACTCACAAAAAAAGCAACTTGGTACTAGTAGAACTCCGATAGAAAACGATTGAACCAGTAAATCGTTCGATGGTTCCGTATAAAAACAAGAAGATAGCAGCTCTGAAGACTTTGAACTGGCAGATTCTAGTGTTAATTCTGATTCTGACGATAACGATGAAAGTGAATGTGAAACAAATACAACGGATTACGAAAAAATTATACATTTCGTGAAGAAATCAAAATATGGGCTGTTCAGAATAATATACCACACTCGGCGTTTAATGAACTTTCTGCGATTATATTATTACGGTCCAGGGCCACTTCCTCTTCTTGAGCAATCACATTTTTTTTTAAACTCAAAAAGCAGTCAACATCCCCTATAGCAACCATTTTACTATAGTGACATGGCCGGGGTTCAATATCCACTACAAAAAATAGTTAATAAAAATATTTTAAAACACACTCACTTAATAATACCTACTTACCCACCCATTAGGTACATATAGGTATACTTATGCACGTTTGGCTCACCTAACATTATAATGTGGTAGGTATACCTACCACAAAATGGTTATTTGTATGCCATGGTTTTAAAAGAAACCTCAAATTTATTAAATGGCTGCAAGTATTTAGCTTATGTAAGTGCTCAATAAGACCAAAGGTTTTAAAACTAACTTAGCTAGTTTGAAATAAGACATTTTAGTATTAAGCTTATCTTAGAGAAAAGTAATTGGTCTTATCAATCTCTAATGTCGTCAGTTTGTTATATTTACAATGAATTATTTTTTTTTACTAATATTTTAAGTACGAAGTGGGCCTGAGGAAATATTTCACTTTATTCCACAAAATATTCGAAGAAATGTACACCGCAAGTTATTTAAGTTCATAGACACATAACTATCAAGCAAATGAACTAAACGATTACAGGAAATAGAAATACTACTAATACAAATAATAGGTACTACATGAGTTGACAATTAAACTTTTATTTTCTCAGCAGCGCTCGCGCACTCTTTCGGCCATTGTGATAAATAATTTTATATTGAGTTTCCAGTAGTGAATGCAAACCGGTTTCACCGAAAACCGAAAAACCGTTTTTTCGGCATATTTTTAGTGGCTATTAAAACCGGTTTTTTTTCAAGTTTCCGGTTTTTCGAGTTTTTCATTATTTTTGAATGACAACATTACTACACCGTGTCAGTCAAAACGATGCATTTGATATCAGACATTTTGTTTTGCAAAACGTTGTCAAACGGTTCAAAGTGAAAATACGTGTTGGTTTGTCGTAGTATTGGTAATTGGTGACTTAACATATATACCTTTAATTTTAACAAAATTCTGCATTAATGACCGACTTCAAAAAAGGAAGAGGTTATCAATTCAACTATTTTTTTTTTTATATAAAATTACGCAATTATTCCGCCTATCCGGAATCGTTTTTATGATTCTTTTTCTAGTTTGTCCTATAAAAATTTCATTAAAATCGGCTTAGTAGTTTTGCTTTTAAATTAAAATAGCTAGAATTCGTTTAATTGGATGAAGTACGACTTTCCAATGGTGTTGTTAGGTGTAGAGTACCACTAAAAAGTGAATACTTAAAAACTTTTTGACAAAAAAGAAACAACCAAAAACACCCACTTCCGAAATTAAAGTTATTTTATACTTTTTAGTGTTTTTCTTTTATTTGGAAGTCGGTTGTATTTTTTTATAAAAAGTTTTTTATTTATGAATATTTATTACTTTCTTTTGATAGATGATTAAATTTTATAGTTGAAAAGACGCAAGATGTAAGCAGTCTTTCAATCCGTTTCAAAATGTCATTTAGAAAAACAATTAAATAACTTATTTTCAAGCCAGTTTCATCGAAAACCGGGTTTTTTTTTTGTACGGGACTCGAAAAAAAAAACGGGTTTTAAATTTGGTCGGTTTTGCATGCCCTACTAAGTAGTAACCTGATTGCAATGATTATTGATCTCTTTAAAATACTTATTTCTACGTTATATTATGTTTTAACCTACTAGGGCGAAGCACAAAAAGCAAATAAACCTTTTACTTAAACAAATTGCTGCATTTTCATTGAAATTTTGAATACTTATGTATTTATTTTTAATAGATACGTTTCTATTTAATTATTGAAAATATGCAAGATGTAGGAGGCCTGAATTTTACAAGCAGTTTAAAAAAAAACTTGGACAAAGAAAAAAAAAACCGGGTTCACCGAAAACCGGCTTTTTTAATACGAAACCCGAAAAAAAAACCGGGTTTTCATATTGGCCGGTTTTGCATTCCCTAGTTTCCAGAGAGCAATATAAGGCGAATTATACTTATAAGAGCAGTCGTAAGAGCGCTTTAAGTCCTACTTTCCATCAAACCATGCCATTATAAAACCATCACAAGTTATTTTGGTACAGCTGTAACAAAATTATTGTAAGTGTACAGTAATCTTCAATAAGAGCGTCATAAGTTGACTCTTAGTGAGAATTCTAAGTGTGCCTAAATCGACACTTACTTGTTTGTAAGTATGCTAAAAGTGTACAAAATTTTTGGGCCTTGGGATACTTTTCATTTAAAATTTTGCTAGTTGTGATTGCCCTTTGGGTGAATGCTTAAAGCATTCTGATGAGGCCCATTGTTTGCGAACCCATTTAACGCGGCTGCCGAAGTTAGCTATTTTCCCACTGCTGGTCAAAGGCCTTACAGATAATCTTCTCATGCACTGTCACGAATACCTAAGTCCTTATTGTTCGCGTCCAGATTATCTCACGGCGTTTGTTTTCTTTTTTGTTTTAAAGAAATGTAAAACGTTCTTACCAGCACAGGCAACACAGGGCACTCCTCCAGAAAGCGCTTTATAGAAGAAAATCTCGCCGCTGTCGAGGTCGCGGGGGCTCCAGGCGGCGGGCGCGCGTGATGCGCCAGCGCAGCACTCAGCGCGGCCCACGCGCAGAGCCGCCACCGAGCTGCAGCGCCCGCCGCGGTCCATCCCCGTCCAGCAGATCCCGGCTGAGGACAATCACGACGATATTGAGTACATTTAGCTAGTAAATTAAATATTGTTCGTTGTTCAACCTATTACTTGAGACCAACTGGACCGGTTTGGCTTTTTAGGGTTCCGAAAAAAAAGGAACCCTTATAGGATCACTCGGGTGTCTGTCTGTCTGTCTGTCCGTCTGTCACAGCCAGTTTTCTCCGGATCCACTGGACCGATTCTGTTGAAATTTGGTACACATATGGACTTCTATAACCCAAATACGGACGCGTTACGAAAATTATTAAATTTTTAGTATGGGTGTCACTTTTGGGGGACAAACTAGAAAATAAAAATAAAAAGTTTTTTGAACAATATCGTGTGACATATCAAATGAAAGGACTTACTGTGAGGGTTTTAATTATATTTTTTTTCATAATTTTAAAATAAATGGTTTTGAAGTTATTCAAGAAATTAGAGGAAAAATTTTAGGCTCTGTAGTTTCGGAGATAAGGGCCCCGCCCTTATCTCCGAAACTACAGAGCCTAAAATTTTGATAATAGATCTTTACCTAAAGATTACAGGACAACCTATTAGAAGTCTGTAGTGTTAAAATAACATGTTAAAAAATTGATTTCGTTCGGAACCCTTTGCACGCGAGTCTGACTCGCACTTGTTTTTCTTTGTAATTCTATTATTCGTAGGGACTGCATCTGTTGGTTGAGCTAGTTGAGAAAAATCTCCCTAAACATCAGTCTTTCAGAAGACTGCATAACATAGATATACCATAAAGTCATTAAACGCCTTAGAAGACTGTACATAGTAACTGTTCTGGATCAAGCTCATTCTCGCTCTATCTTATCAGCCTAAAAACTTCCTCAGTGGAACATTACAAAATTGCAATATGAAGGTATAATAAAACGTTCGCTCCGGGTCCAGACTAAACATAAATTGAACAGATGCGTCTGGAGTGCGCAGGCGGCTAGCTTGGAGCGCCGTATTCGGTCGGATTCCTGCGCATGAGTCACGGGGCACGGCTGCGCGCGCGCCGCTCGCTAGACGACCGCCAGACACTATTTTTCAATGTGCGCCCGCGCCGGCCGGCGACGCGACCAAACGACCGCAACCCGACATGCCTATAACTAGTAATCGATTGACTTTTTACAACTATTCGCTCGAAAATACGGATCTGAGGACCAACTTTATCAAAGTTGGTGTTTAATGATCGATGAGGACATATTGTAGCATGTTTACAGTTTTGATTGATCGTAATCTCTTAAGATGTTGTTACGCCTTGTCGTCTGGTTAACACTTTAATTATATTTTGGGTAATTTCGTACGGGTATAAGTTTTATTAACTTCGGGAAGAGTTAGCTATAGATTAGAATGCGTGGATGAGACATGTTCGTGGAAATCAATTTGTCGTGAGAAACATTCTTCGTAGACGTATCTAACCTTGGCCGTATGATGTGTAGATAACTCAATCTCTGCTAATTCAACTTCAAAACAAAAATTAAATCTTGCGGTATCAGAAATCAAAATCTGAGTGGGCCGAATTAATGACTTTAAGGAATTTATTTACTAACGTTTTTCAAATACTAATGGACTAATTTAAATTAATTAAGTCTCATAATGAATATTTTTTTAAAGTCAGAAATGCTTTTATATTCTATTGATATTAGCCGATTTTTTATTTGAACATAAAAAATCTCCATTTTGGAATGTTAATGAACGTTTTTAAATCATTTTGAAATGAGTATGAGCATTATGTATGTATGAGTACCTACTGTGTTTAGTATCGACGAACGTTAATTTTGAGCATACTTTTTTTCGAATATATTGTTCTATCGATAATACCAGGTAGGTGTTGGTAGCCTTAAAATGTTTAGTCATAGTGCATAACAAATTTTCAGACAGTTACGTAATCAGCCGTTAGTTAGCTCAAAATAATTCAATGGATAGATGATTATAGCTCTATTAGCTACTACGCTAGGTGCGAGTTTTATTAAATTATTTATTACTTTTATTGCTTCCGCGTCCTATTCCACAGAAACCGTACATTTTTCCGGAGTAAAATTATCCTATAAGCTATACAATAGCTATAAAAAATTGTCATCGGATCAGCAGTTGCAGAGTTACCTTTCACAAACATACAAACTATTAACAACATTATTATAACGTTACTTTGGATTATTGGATAGTAGTCAGTTGTATTTCTATAAGCATGTAACTTTATTCAACACGTTGGAATACATTTCGCCGCCGTCTGGCATTGCAACGGTTTCCATGGTAACCGGTTGTCGGGCCTACGTGAGAGAACTCGACTCTCTCATCCTGTGTTTCCCCGGCTTATGTCAGGTTTGAAGGAAGTACACAAGTTTTATTTCTTCTAGGACGTGACCTTCGCTATACTAGATTTCCCTGGCTCTGGCTTTAGATTCTAGTTTCACGTTTTTGTAGAAATCTATAGCTCATTCCGGTTTCTGATTGCGGAAGGCCCAACAGTAGTGAAGATGCGGATACAATATTTTTCAATATTTTCTGACTAAAATGTAAAAAAAAGCATAAAAGAAGGGCCAATGCAACGTTTTTATTCCAGTTTATATTGATTTTTAACAATAACTACGAATTCAAAGTAACGTGAAACGGAACGTGTTTTAATACACCAATCAGCGTCTGGTGACGTAACTTCTGTTAATTATTAATCCAAGATCCCAGGGCTCCCAGACGTTACTTATTTTCGCAGTAACAAAATATTTGGATAGAATAGCGCTAGTGTAATTTCAACGTACGCATACTTATCTGCTAGCTCGGTCCAACGAGCAAATTTTGTAGTGATGTAGGTATAAGACATATTTCAATGTCTAGGAGGTAGTTTTGCAGTTTTCATTATTTATACTTAGTAAATAAACTATGTCCAAATTACAGGCTTGAGAATAGGATCTCAATTCTCAGTGGAGATAGCGATCAGATCTTACACTATAACAATGACTAATAATAACGCATTAAATGACTACTAAATTACTAATTTTTTAAGAATATTTTGTAAAAATCGTGTAAATGATCTAATCGTTTTATAGCGAGTATTCGATGATGATACTTCATATAGGCCGTCGCGTCGGCCCAAGCTAGCAGTTATGCGTATGTTCAAAGTACCCACATACTAACACTAATCTGTTCCACATATTTTTTCCTGAGAAAATAAGTAGGTAAGTTCTGGGAGCACTCGGATCTTGCTCTATGACTTTGATTCGTGACTGTTCTTGACCAGTGGCAGACAGGAGTGACGTCATCGTCCGTTTTCTCGCGAAACTGTCAATTTAAAAACGCAATTTTGGCAATAAATTAAAGCGTTTTCATTTCTTATTTATGTGGTGGTCTATTCTAGATGGAGTTCTTTAAAATTAAATCAAAAATGGAAATATTACATGTTCCCTGTTGTAATTTGCCCACATCATGGACGAAGGAAATGATTCTGATAGGCAAGATGATCATAATGCAAAAAACCAGGCAAAGCCAAAATAAAGAAGATAGAAACAGATATGTCACAACCTAAATGAAACATACGATTTTTTCAGCCAGATAACTCAAACTGCTGCAAACAACATAAGAGGCATAGTGCTAACAGCCAGCGGCCTTTAGGTCAACCAATGTAGCGACAATGAACGTTCGAGAGGGATTTACGTCCTAACCGCTCATTGGGTGGCAAGCGCTGCTACCCTGCACGACTTCAACTACGGGCCACGCAATTGGGTTCTTCTGTCATGAAATCTTTCCTCTTAGCGAATTGTGATGCTAAGTTTTTAATGAAACCACGAAAGTTTAAATTGATATATATATGGCGCGCGTTAATGTTCAGAGCGTGCTTGACCGGTTCTCGGTATTCGGACTTCGGTACAGGCAGTAAAGCACCTTGGGAGAAATGTAAATATATTCGAATATGATTTTAGTGTGGCGAGCGAGGACATTGACTTCGCCGGCCATAGGAGTATGTTGCTTATATCTTCACAGGCTTGAGTATTGATTGAGGATGTAGAGCGCTACCGTACGCACGTGTGTTTTGTGGCTACTCGCAGTGGAGAAAAATAGCGGGGAAAATTAAAAGACAATTGATTCCTTGTATCCGTGATACACTTTTAAACCCAAAACATGAAGGCAGTTAAGGTTTTTAACCCACGGGGCTTATTAGGTAAGAGTCTCTAAGATTAAGAGTTCTCTTCCAAAAAGGTGGCCTGATTGCACCCTCTCTTCGAACTTACCAGCTAGTTCAAACTTCTCTAGGCGCTCTGTAGCGCATCTAAATACCTAACTCGTCATTGGACGGTTCCGTCAACATTGGCGCCACAATTTGGAGCCGAGATCCGGCTGTGATCGCGTGGGTGTGAGAAATGGCGACAAAAAATATGTAGCGGTTCTAAGTGTTCAGACGTAGGCTGTGCATGATTTGTGTGTGTTCTATCGTGACACTTTCGAGAGTATAGGATCCTCTAAATCATGGCCGCCTATATGAGCCATAATATTGACTCCGAGTCAGCCGGTGGGAAAACGAGTTATTGAGACATGGACGAATTTGTTTTTTTTTAATTGGGAAAACATCAAATGACTCCTCCCGCTCTGGGCGGACCAGAAGGGAGTGTCAGACTTTTACTGACTAAACCCATCCGTGTTCCTCCTAATGCCCTTTGCGTTCCAGAGCCGCTGTGAATCTTTCGAACAACTTCCCTACCCTGGTAATTTGGTCTAGGGATAGCATTCCGGTATGTTTTACAATCGGACCGCATCCAGTGGGAATAACGCTAATGTGGCTGGATCCGACCGGATCGGTCTTAGTGAAATAAATTGTATTAACGTGTCGTCTCCAATCGGCTTCGTAATGAGTGATCCTATTTAGAACACAAAAAAAAACTACTCCGTCGCGTTTTTATCAGGCTCACCGTATCCATCCGGAAAGTCGATTTTTACCGATTCCGACACATCGCCAAATGATACTGGATCCGCCAGACTGGATTGAAATCCCTTACTCAGATGAAACGCACACGGATAGACAAAAACATAATTATGAAAGGTACTTTTAATCCTGGTAGGACGTTCCTGTGAGATAATATCGGGCATAGACGCAGGCAAAGCCACCAGTAAAAGATGTTCAGTATAAATACAGGAAAAACCTAAGTAAATAATGGTTTATGCGTGTGTGAAAAATCAGTAACTATGGATAAGCACGTGGCATTCCATACCTATATTTTTCGTTAGGTAGAACTTTTTTTTTCATTTAGCTTAGACTTCATCAAAAGGATGGACCCTAATGACCCTAATTTTTTAGTACTGTTTTGTATTTTATTCAGACCTAAGTACATACTTGCTGTATGTTATAAATTAACCTGTGGTGCTCAGTTTCATGGATGGCTTGAACGTCGTAATGTAAGTTATAACCTATTGTTAATTTAGTTAAGTTTCTCTTTAAGTGTAAATAAATGTCTTTAAACCGAATACAATTTAACCTTGTATATGTCACCGGAAAATTGCAGACTCCGTAAGATTGTAATAAATCTTCATTAGATTATAATTTCTCTATATATGTATAATGAAAAAATCGGTTATTATACAATTAATCCTATCCAAATTCAATAGTTTCCAATATATTCGTATTAAGAAAAAAATGTTTACAATTTCACGCGATATTTTACAATCTTACGGCGTTTGCAAATTTCCGGTGACATGTACTAACAACTTTAATGATAACAAACATTAACGCAAGTTTAAACCATCCCAGTCTGTCGCCAGGGCCCCAACTACACCTTCCCACTTCAATGTAACACAAAGGTATTCCATAACACACGCGGAGTTTCAGGAACCATGGTACTAGTATTGCATGTTAATTCGCTTTGATAAAAGGAACTGATCGTGAGCTAAATATTAAGTGCGTGATATGAATCTATGATATTTCTATTCTCAAGTTAAAGTCTGTTTTATTCGTAGATTTTATACTGGCGTCTGAAGCCTCGAAAGAAACCAGGTCAAGATCTGAAGTGGCTTCGTAGACAAGGACCCTTGAAACGTTAAAAATGTAGGTGCTATTGTTTTAGAAGTTTCAGAAAACAATAGATAAGGTTACAGTCTAGACATAACAAATACGAAAAGTTGTGAGTTACGGGAGTTGTGTTATTTTTTTATTTGAGAAGGGTTTCCTCTTGAAGTCTTGACTCTATCTAGTCTAGGTCAGAGATGACAGAAACAAAGTCGACGATGGAGCGATCTTACCCAGAAGAAGCTTGTTCACTCTAACTTTGAAGAGATTAGGGTTGTATGCGTTTGGAAATACAGGCGCAGGCAGAGAGTTCCACACCATTGCTGTGCGCATTTAAAAAAAAACGTTTGGAAACGCTTAGTGCGAATTGGTGGAATAGCAACAAGGTAGGGATAGTAACTTGCAGTGCGTCTAGATGTACGATGGTAGAAGGGGGCCGGTGTGATGTAAAATGATCGTTTCAGGAAAATGTGGAGTAGTTTTTAAGATAATGTTTTTGAATAGAAAGCTAAATACTTAATTTGTATCGTCACTCGTCGTCGTCGTCGTCGTTTGGCTCACTCGAGTTATAAACCAAATATATGTCTCAGCCAACCAGCTGGCTGCCTAGCCTTTTCATTGAACGGTGCCGTTTAATCAGCGGCCTAAGTGACATCCCGGCATTTAATTGAACAGTAAATAACGTAAAAAAATTAATTATTTTGGTATTTGTGACCATTTTATTTTCTTTTGGTGCTTATCTTTTTTTTTTAATTTAATTGTGCTTTTGTCATTACATAAATTCTGTTTTCGTTGTGTTGAATTAACAAAAGTTTTATCTATCTATCAGAACCTCGGTTAAAGATTCGAAAGCAGTTTTAATCATAACTCGAATATTCCTAACCTACATAAAGTACTTAATTAGTAAACAGTCACAATAAATTATGTTACTAAAATCCTACTACGATTTGAAACGTTCAACCCTAAACATCCTTAGCAGTTTTAAACAGCATAATTTCCACCACATGGTAAAAGACTGGAACACGATGTAAAGAAGCTATACGAGCAACAGTCTCCATGAAAATAGTTCGGTTACAATCCGATGTGTGTACAAATAATATTGTTGGAACAATTAGCGGGGGAATTCTAAACGATCGCGAAAAACAAACAAGCGAGGAGTCAAGAGCGGCCACGCTGAAAATAGATCAGAGGCGCGTCATCGGCGTCAAGGTGTCAACCGTGTGATCAACGGACACAGGGTTGACTGACGACTTAGCTGCCGCAAAAAAAAAAATGAAAATGTTATCTTTACCCATTGATCTGTCATGAGACTGAATGCGCTGAATTCCAAATTCGAGTGTCAAATGCCTATTTGAAATTGGAATAAAAAAAAAAGAATTTCGTAATGAGTTTGAATTCGTAGTTTGTTTTAATTGATACTTAGTGATAAAAGAAAATCGTATTTCTATGCACCCAACCCTATGAGTTGGATATGAATGGCCCAAGAATAGTGGCGTCTAAATCGGTCAGTCTAATTATACTGAAGAGCCGTTTTATCCGCACTATCAACAAATCATTAAACAACATCCGCTGACTTGATTACGTCAAAATAGTAATATTTAAGAGTGATTTACGAAACGCAGTTCTATTAGTTTTGGCAGAGCGTCCGATATAAACAAAATGTCACAGGTAAATGTTGATTAATTTTAGAAGATTTGCGAAATGCCGAGCATCCTGTTTGCCAGTTGTTATTTTCATTGCTTGATGCTCATCTTGGAATTAAATATATTTTTATTTCATTTTTTAAAGTAAATCATTCTCTTATTTCTGTAAGTGGAAACAAATTCAGTTTTTTAACTCTTAGTTTTATTTTATTTGAGATCAAGTTTTTTTATGTTTATTTACGATCCAAATACCTATAAATACGTAAAGGAGCTTTTAATTATTCCGAAGTTTGCTTCAAGTGGTTCCATAGCAACACACTCCCCAGGTTTAATACAAATTGCGGGGCTAATGGAAGTCACGTCATAAAATCTACCAAACAGTTAGTAGCTGGAGATGATCACTATTAATGAGCCGTAAACTTTTACCGTCTAACTCCAGAGTGGCTGTGACAAAGACGCCTAGCTCTCAGACGGCCTACTAAAAGCCTCCCGTAAACTAAGACCTGGGATAACTAATGAAATGCATTTATATTCTACGTATTGTAAAGTCCGTCTAGCCTTTAAAGGGTACCTAATTTAAAATTGTGATTGTCTGGCAGCCTCCCGCCGACCTAGTTCTCGTTTCTGGGACAGTGAAGGACAAATTTAACCAGGTGTCTGGGTTGAAAGCACATTTTGCATAATATGATAAGTCGCCGTCTAGCCGTTTGATTAAATATTTTAATTTCGGAACGTTAACACAGAATAATTGAAAGGGTAAACGATATAATTCATGTTCCCTCTAAGTTGGTTAAGCGGGCAAGCCGAGTTTGTTAACTTATTCAGATTTATTAAGATTCAAACATTAACTATCATAGTTTACATAGTTATTTAATTATAACATTCTCGAGCTGCATCGGGTTCGACACCAACAAAGTCGGGGAAAGGCATAGGTACCTATTTACAGTTAAAGTCACGTTATTTTTAGGTTAATAAAAAGTAAATATAACACTTCTTTATGAGATATTAGTGGAAGTCGTTACTTTTAAAAGTTATTTGAGAATTTAATTAAACTTTACGACTTTATTTTTGGAAAGACTTATAAATCATGATAACTACATTCACGTAAAAATATTAATGTGTTTAGAGCTTTTATTTCCCCTTATGAGTCCTAGTCCTACAGTTTGTTTTAATGATGAATGAAGAAATACCCGTTCACTTAAAGTTAAGAAAGTGCTTACTCTAAGAAGTTTTGTAAAAATGACATCTTCAAGTTCTTCCATGTACATTTTAAACAAGAACCTTTAACTGTTTTTTTTTATTTTATTTTTTATTTCCAAGAATGGTTAAGATACAATGTTATTTGAACCATAATCTAAAACCTAACTAATATTTTCGGAATTTTTTCGAAAGAGTCACCGCGGCCCTGGAACGCAAACGGCATTTAGATTTAGAGGAACACGGGGAAATGGGTTTAGTCAGTAAGAGACTGACACTATTCTGCTCCGACCAGAGCGAGTGAGTCATTTGATGATTTCCCATCCAAAACAAAAAACTAAAAATATAAAACTGGCCAAGTGCGAGTCGGACTCGCGTGCAAAGGGTTCCGAACGAATTAAATTTTTTCAACATGTTATTTTAACACTACAGACTTCTAATAGGTTTTCCTGTAATCTTTAAGTAAAGATCTATTATCTCCATTTTTTTCAAAATTTTAGGCTCAGTAGTTTCGGAGATAAGGGGGGGGGGATGGTCAATTTTCGTCTAATTTCTTGAATACCTTCAAAACCATTTTTTTTAATTATGAAAAAAATATAATTAAAACCCTCACAGTAAGCCCTTTCATTTGATATGTCACACGATATTGTTTTTTTTTTAATTTTCTAGCTTGACCCCCAAAAGTGACCCCCATACTAAAAATTTAATAATTTACGTAACGCGTCCGTGTTCGGGTCATAGAAGTCCATATGTATACCAAATTTCAACAGAATCGGTCCAGTGGATCCGGAGAAAACCGGCTGTGACAGACGGACAGACAGACAGACAGACAGACAGACACCCGAGTGATCCTATAAGGGTTCCTTTTTTTTCGGAACCCTAAAAAGCGGTTTTTCCATCGCTTATTCCTCAGTAGCAGCCACCAGAGAGTCTGTATCTATGTCCGGTTGATGGCAATAAGCTGGTTGCTATAACATGGGGATTTAAAATAACTGGCGAATTGAGGGCATGCGATAGGTGCACCTCTGCCTAACCCGTCGGAGAATACAGGCGTGATGACATGAGATAAAATTTATTGTTTTTCGAGAAGAATCTCAGAAAGTACCAATCGGATTACAAACATTCAAGTGAGAGACCGACAGACAACGCACTAAGAGAGGATTTCCCGAAATTCCTATGGGAATGGGAAAAAACGGGATATGAGCGTATGAAGTTGCGGGCAAAAGCTAGCGACTTGTAAAAGCCTGCACGATTGTTAAGTTTATTTATTTTTTCACGAGAAAAGGTAGTCTATAGAGGGTACCTTTTCTCAAAGAAGGGCGTGGTTCCTATAAGATATGCCACGGGGCGACACCGCGGGCAAACGTTAGTAAATGACACTGAGTGAAAATTGCTATTTAATTTCGGTAACTAAGTACCTATGTATGTAGGCGGCAATGCTACCAGTGTTCTGGGCACTTTTGCCACTGACAGCGATGTGGATTATATTTTTGATGTCCAATTTTTTTTTTATACGCGTTTGTACATAATTTCGTGTTAATGAGTGTATATAGTAAGTTAAGTATTTATTAAAGCTGCTGTATATACAGGCCTTAGTACTTATACCTTTATTTATTTTGCTTCTAAACGTGACTGTACCAACTTGTACGTGGTTTATAACTCGTTTCTTTTTGCAATGACGCTACAAAAAAAAGTTGGTCTATAAATTATTTCGTGAATAGCATTATCTCGATTGGCGCCAATATTAAATAATTACGAGGTGTTGAATACAGTTCTACTTATTAATAATTTGGGTATTATCTTTGATGAACGAACGTGTTTGAGGTGACTCAATAATATTTTCATCCATTTAATAAGATCTTAATCATATGTAGCATAATCATTTTTCCCGACTGCGGCCAAGTCCAAACGGAGGATTATTACAAAAAAATAATAGCACTATATCCTACGGCCATTCAGTAATTTCCAGGCTGTCTAAAAATTCCAATGTTTTCGTGAAATTCAGCAGAACTCAGGGCACTAAAACACTCGATAGCTTAAAAACCAGTCACTACTCTAGAACTTAGTTATGCGATGGCGGACCATTATTTCTCAACTTCGTAGACCCATCAAAAATATCGTAGCAAATGTGCTACGCGTGCTACGAACGTCAATAATAGAGGTATGATAAAATATTTTTTCAACACACTTAGTCGAAAACTAGCTTTACTACTGACTGTTACTCCGCCGCTTTTAGACTTGTGAACCTATTCAATTTATTGTATTTATAATATTCAACTGGTCGCTCATAGGCCGCCATCCACGAACAAATCTGTGACCCAATAAGTAAAACTTTGTCGTGTGTTTATTATTTAAATGTACCTAACACAGTTTTTAAGTTTTACTACTAGAACAATATTATGGACCAAGTAGGTATGTCTGAAATAAAATGATTTTATTTTTATTTTTTATACGCCGTTTGATACACGTGGGCATTCATCATTGCAGTCTCTCCGCTCGACAACGGCGTAGCGGCCTCGGTTGCAATGACAGAAGTTGTCCATATCCCGTTCCCGTGGGAATTCCGGTAAATCCTTAGTGCTCCCCTACACTCCTTAAGGAACCTACATGCCGAATTTCAGCTTTCTACGACCAGTGGTTTCGACGTACGTTGTCTGTCAGTCACTCACTCTCTCAGTCACTCAGTGACGGAAGAATTTTATATATCTTTTCAAATAATAGGTGGTGGGGGACGGGGGGGGGGGATTAAATGGTGATTACGTCAGAAATTTTTACTTACTTTTTTTTTGCAAATCTTAGTATACTTTGATTTGACATAATTATTGCTAGTTGGTTTTACTCTCACGCAATATTTCATAGCTAAGTAAGAAATTACAGAAGTGGGGGAAATAGGTCCCGCGCGAGTGTAAACTATACCAATGCTTACGTAAGCATAGGAGGGAGGGTAAGAGCTTTATTAAAAATGACTAAAATTCTGCTTACGTAATATTTGAACGGCCCCTAAGTACCTATGATTAATATTTTTCCTTTGATAAACGGTTCTGTTTTCAAACATGACGTATGGAGGGAGCATAGAGAGGGATTGCATGAGGGTTCGTGGTTGCAATTTGTAATCGGATAGGCGTCTGCACTCGATAACAATAACATGGGCCTGAATACTGCCAATTACGAGTATGTTTCAACGAGAAATACGATCGCTTAATAGGGCTTCCATATTGAGCGTTTATTTTGTCTATCTGTCGAAATATTTTGGCTAGGTTTGGATGTTGTGTGCTTTAGTTTTATGTACAAAATTGAAAAAGTGTATGCCGATACAAATAGCATTCCTATCCAGCTTCAAAAATTGTATGGGTAGTTCCAGTAGATTTTTTTGTACCTACGATTTTTAACAGCTGTAAATTTTATGCGAGTAGAATTGACTGCTGTGTCTACCTTTTGATTGTTTAAAGACAAAGATACTGCATGTTATAAAAGCCTGTAATGTAATCCTTCGATTCCTCAAGTTTCTTTCCCATCTTCTGTGGAGCCAGCCAATTGTCCCTAATAAAACACTACCTTACATTCAAAAGCGGGTTCTGAACACAAGTAAATACTACATCTAATTAAGGGCAAGCGAGATAATAAGTTGAAGTGGCGGGACACAAAACACTCCGGTTTGGCAGGCCAGGCCCGGGCCCCAGGCCCCTGGGCCCGGGTCGCAGGGCCCCAGCCGCCGCGGCCGAGTGGTCGCGCGCCGCGTATTTTTTCGATCCCTACTAACAATAGCGGGAGTGCGCCGACTGCACCGCGCTTGCATTCAAACTAGTGACGCGACACGTGCGGTATTGTTTGAGATATCGATAAAATAAATTAAGGTAATTGAATCTAATTTTTTATTTAAGAGTTCGTTATGTTAATAAAAAAAGAACTGTTCAAGATTTATCTACATATTGATACACTTTTAAAAAAGATTTAGTTCAACAAACTATATATCATAAACAAGTTACAGACCATTAGAATTGTTTTAAGTTTTCGATGTATTTACTTAATGCATTTGAATCGATACCCACAACCAAAATATAGCGTTGTAATCTATTGGATCAACATAGACAACAAACAGGTTCCAGACGTTATGATTAATAGCCTCTTTGAAGTTAACAATCTGCACATTACACGCTCTGAGGAGTTAAACTCGCGATTACATTATCCAGATGGAGTGGAGTGATGTTAATGTAAGTGTGCACAGAGGCGGCCGGCACACCGGGCTTCTCACGTCGAAATTCATGGAAATATTTGTATGTGGCAAACAGGCGGGACACACATAAATCTCGTGAGGCGATTGAATGCAGACGCGTAAGCGTGCCCGTGCGCATAATTCAAAGGGGCGATCACCAGGAATCGCCGCTTGGCATGCAGACGGCCGCGTTCATTCCAAAGCAATAAACCCGTTAGTGGCGACGTAATGTGCATATTGGAGAACAATAAACGACATACACGGACTGGGCCTCTAGTACGCTCTCTTCTTCGATAAATTCATCAATGCTCATATTTCCCAAAAGTGTCGCCGTGAGTCGAGTTGACAATGTACCTTCGTCAAAACGTCGTACACAAGAGAAATATTTTGTTCCTCTTATAAATAACACTTGTCAAAAAGACAAAAAAAAAATAATTTTTTACCAAAAAATATCTAACAAAAGTTTACTCAAACAAAAAGTTACTATGTCAAACACCACGCTGTTACTAGAGTTACCAATTTCTTCGATCCTCCAACAATTTCAAACTATCGACATCGATAAACCCTGCGTCACCAGCCCGCAGGTGTTCGGTTGTCCGATATAATGTGGTTCCTCTAGAATCATCGCGGCGCCGACGGATCGCGAGTCGAGACCAGACGACCAAACTCTTTAATATTTATTTACACATGCAAATATGCGCCCGACCGGCCCAAAACATTACCAAACGGCTCCAATCCAGTCTGATGACTAATTTTTGTGGAGTTTTTTGACATTACTCTGAAGATTTTGTCATTATAATAATTGCAACTGTAATTTAGGTGCGTTAGGTGACGCATTGTTTTTTTTTTACGGTTTACTTTTAGACATATCATGTAATAAGATTGTTTCTAAGAATTTTCTGTAAGGAAAAACTGCAGTGGTGAAACTTCGTTTTTATTTATAGCCACTGATAATGACGCTTATTTAATTGAAATGCATACGCTTTTTGTTGATGTGACGTCTGTGAACGTCATGTGCATTCTAATTCGTTGTGTTAATTACCTAGTCTGACTCAGACAATCAGTCTATAACGGATTAAGGTTACGTTTGATAGGTTTTCAACCTAATTTCGAGGTTTATTTTTAGAACCGATAGAGATTTGCATTTAACATTTCAATTATAAAAAAGTGTCGATAGCAAAATGAATAGTTGTTACAGCACTAATTGGGTGTTAAAAATAATAGCGTTGTTATCAGTTATCATTTTACGAGGTGCTTAATAAAGTCACCAACGGTTACCCTTTACTTCACGAGGGTCATGAAATCAACCAAACGTCGCGTCGAAGTTAATGAAGTAAAAACAAGTAGTTAACATTATGCATTGATATTACCAGCTAGGCACTGGCGTAGAGTAGTTAGGTACTACAGAAGACTAAGGCCCCAATTAATAAAACTGACAATGCGACATATTTCTCAAAAAATGACCGAGATTGCACGTTTATGCGACGGGGTACACTTGTCGCATAAATGTAACAGTTACGTCGTACTTTTAGTTTTTTTTAGGAAGCAAACGTATGAAATAAACTTTAAAAATTGCAGTTGAATAGGTCCCCATTTAATAAAAACAGGTGAACATCTGTCAAATTTGTTGTTGTGTTGCTCTATATTTACAATGTTTTAGCAAACGTATTTACACAAAGTGACACGTCCACGTAATACAAAATCGCGTGCAAAAAGTACATATTCGACTGCCAGTTTGATATTGCAGTACATATTTGTATAATTATGATTGCATACGTCTTTTTTTAGTCTTGGAAAGGAGCAGGCCTTCTGTACCGATGTATCCTGTGGCACTAGGCTGCCCGCAGCCGGGAGGCGATGGCGGTCTAGCCAGCGGATGTTTCCCAGACAGAGAAATATTATGTTATTCGGTTAAGTGGATATTAAATACATAGAAGCAGGCGCTAACTGCCGCTAATTTCACTTAAATGCTGGTAGCTGCGTTTACACGCCTTAACTAGCCAGTTTTATGGGCGAATTATACGAAGACGACGCGACTCAAAAATTGGGACGAAAAATAGTTCCATTCAGGACATTCAGGTTTGTTATTTAACACCGATATTTCAAGTCGCAAACCTTTGCGAGATCTGCCTTTTTATAACCTATTAAAATATACGACCGAGTTTTTGGGACTTGGATGCGGTGCTTCGGAGTTTATTTCGGCCACGCAAATGATGCTGCATCGACAAGCAAACATAAAGACTTTAATATCCTTACAGGGGTAAAAAAATGCAGCAATTTTGAAATCAATTAGTTTGGACGCACGGTGTAATGGCAGCAATAAATGTAAATATCTTTTTTTTTGCAAAAAAATATGACATATTTTTTCTGGGCACACTATAAAAATTGATATGAAATTCTTGGAGCTGTAAACACTTGGGGAAAATCAACGCTGTCTGCGTAAAAATGTCATGCGAGAAAATGTCTGATACATTGTCATTTGCACCGTTTTCTCATTATTTCAGCGTTCGTTATGACATTATCTAACGGTTTGACACATGAGCGTGGTCATCGCTGTCAGAGTGACAAGTGCGCCATTTCCTGCGGTTCCGCCTTGATGCAACTATGTGCGCCAACGGCCAAGTACCTACTTTTTATGTCACATTCTTTGAGTTTTTTTGAGAATATTTTCAATTATAGCTCGGGGTTGGAATTGTGCCCGGGGAATTGTGATAGGCGTTTACGCATTCTATGAGCCCACTTATTAAACTTATAGTCAGAAGAACTTTAGATCTAATTCAGGTCAATTTATTGATTATTTTAGTAATTAAATCAGTTATTAGTCAGTCATTGAACTTTCGTTGACTCCAGTCAGTCGCTGAAACAAACACACACGAACGATAACGATCGATTTTTTATCTAAGCCTGAAAAATGTACTTAACAACTTTTGAGTTTTCATTTGTGTATCTATAACATAATTAAGTGGATACAAGTTCACTTATAAAGTCAGCAGAACGTATTTTAGGAAACACAAACCTCATTTGGATTTTTTGGGTTTTACACATTTGTTTTTTTTCCATTGCACTGCCATTTACCGTGGTAATGCTGTCAGTGTTCTGGGCAGTTTTCCCATTGACAGCGATGTCGACGAATTTCTGTCTCTTTTTTATACGCATTAATACACAATACAATAGATATTATTTTCAATTGATGTATGTTAATACCTACACTGTCAATATATATAAAATTATTCCGTTACTGACTGATTGAGTGACTGAGTGAGTGAATGACAGGCAACACACAGCCGAAACTAGTGGTCGTAGAAAGCTGAAATATTGCATGTAGCTTCCCTACACTCCGTAGGTGAGCACTAAGAGAGGATTTCCTGAAATACCTACGGGAACGGAAAAATACGAGATATGCGCGTACGAAGTCGCGGGCAAAAATATAGTTTTACGTAAAGTTAAAAGAAATAATTTAAGTCAAACTTTAAATTAACAAGTAACTGGAAGAAGTACACTTAATCAAGGATTGTGGTCGTGTAAATCAGGCTTAAGACAGTCACCTGTATTGCAAGCTGCGAGTCCGCAATACTGTTCCTGCAAGTACCTCGGTACCAACCCTGGTGAGAGTTATCACTTCCTTTGAGTGTACCGGTGGCGGTAACTTTATGAATTTGGCTCCATCGAGTTACAGTGAGAAAAGCTTTTATACTATCGACGGATGCTCTAGTAAACGGATATTTTTTGAGAACTGTTACTAAGAGCTGATTTTTAAATGGTAAAATAACACAGATATCATAGAGAAATTACTAAAAAAAACCGGCCAAGTGCGAGTCGGACTCGCCCACAGAGGGTTCCGTACTTTGTTGGTACATATTATTACTTTAAGTAAAGACTATATTTTTTTGTATGATTTACAAATGTACAGTTTTCAGATTTTTCCCTATACTTGTAGTATAAGACGGTTTTACTTGCCAAATCTCATAGTACTAGGGCAACGGGGAATACCCTATATATTTTGATTCCCTTGAGTGTTGAAATATAACTTTTTGCAGCATAAACGGCCGTTCTTTTTTCCCTTAATTTAGATGTTTGATTTTTTCACAGCTTCAAGGGACTGTAGACCTGAGTATATAATTATACTTTCAACTCAATACCTCCACGCGTTCCCGAGATAAATGGTCTTGACAGACAGACGGACGGACAAGAAAGTGATCTTATGAGGGTTCCGTTTTTCCTTTTGAGGTACGGAACCCTAAAAATAACTAGACCTTAATAAAGAACGCAAACTTATTCGGGTATGTGTACTAATAAATTAATTGATTCTACCAAATATTATTGGTGCTATGTAAATTACAAATACCCCTTATAATGCAGCTTCAATATCGATATGAAGATAATATAATAAAAAGGTAGTACTTACGCTCTATTTTTAGCGAGCCTCATTTTGTTGTAGAACTTTTCAGTATCGGAGTCTTAGTTACTAAAAAATGTATAGTAACTTGATATTTTTCTCCCGCAAATACAATTACGCAAAAAATAGAGTAATTCAAGCAATGAGTATGGGAGACAGGAGGCCTTACTAATGCGTATACACGTTCCAATAAGATTGGATCAAACCAGTCGGTTCAAATAGTTTGATCGAATAGAAATACGAAATTTCGTATTGTTTCATGCCATTTGACGACTCATTTTTGATCAAATTTTCCAACAGACGTTCATGTCAATTTGATACAACTTTTTGAACCAGCCTTTTTGATCAAATTAATTGGAAGGTTGAATGGAAAACCTGTGCTATGGTACTCCTAGTCTCCTAATCTCGGATAGCATCGTTATAAGATCTCATTATTCTCGACGATATTTTATTATGGGCCGATTTTTCGATAGTCTGAAAACTTTTATCGACTTGAGGAGTAAGAATGTCGGTATGACTGAAAGCTTACGGATAGGTAGGACGACTAGAGTCACTATAATATTTTATTTTCATTTGACGTTCAAAAGTGCCTTTATTGGTCTAGTTGAAATAAATCATTTGACTTTGACTTTGGTAGTCAAGAGGCCATATTTCTCTTCAGTTTCAAGTTATTTCACTATTGAAAAATCCGCATACTTTCGGTTTATTAATTTTAGTACTCGTAAAAGTTTGTGAAATGATGACTATTAATTTGGTATTGATACAAAATGACACGATATACCACATTTGTAAACAATATAACAGTCGTCATAACGTAATAATCTACCTATACAAAAATTCTGTTGATTATACGAATGTTTTTTTTCCTCAAGACTTAAAGAAAGTTTCCAAGAAATTTGTAAGTAAAATACCTAACAGGATACGCGAATAAATTCAACTAATTTTATCAAGAGTTTTTCTCATGTTTGAAATGTAATCAGGTCGTCAGACGACTGAAGTGTATGCATGCATTGCATTTTATAAAGTTAATTGAAAATGACAACTAATGGAAAATTAGTGGTTTACATTCAAGTATCGTCAGTGATATGTACCGTGCGTATTATTTTAATATATGTGCTAAATAAAGTTTATTCTTTTTCTGCTTTCGGATATCTAATTGAGATACTTTATTACTTTATAAGTTAGTCACACAAGTTTCGTTAAAACTAGCTTAGCTAGCTATGGTTTCAATAAATGATTCTGCTAAATAACTGGCTTGAAATAATTTTCAGGAAAAGTGCCTAAACTTTCATTTGATTCCAATGTAATAAAATAACATAACTGTCGTGATTGGTCTTTATCTACCCGTCTGTATACAATTACACATGTGTGTGATAATTTTGATAAACAACGTAACATTTAAGCGCGTTAATGTAAGTTGGTGCGTTGAAAACGGTTCGTCTCGCGTAACTCGGCACGGAAGCCGTCGCACCGGTCCGCGACAGCCGACTTATCACATGTCCTGATTACTGCACCGATTCATTACACCGGGCCACTCAAACACAACTAACATTATAATAATATACATAAGAAACAAGTCACTACTCTCCTCATTTATCACTCTACAACTTCTTGAACGAAACGAATTAGGTAAAACAATTAACACATGCAGTTGTGCCAAATAATTATTTTTAGATAAAGACAGAAATAACACCAAAACAATTACATACCTATATTATATAGAAAGTGAGCGAACGAGAACTTTGCCAAGTAACCTTATAAATACGACAGACGCTGAAAGTTCACGAATTGCAATTTTCCGGTGAAGAAAGTTGGGTAAACTTTTGTATGAAACTTTTCACTGTTACAGTGTGTCTTAAGGGTAAATGTATGACATAATTTTCTTGCAAAATCACGCCTGCATTATGATTTCTTTGATACGAAATATACTTTATCCTGAAAATTACTGTAACAGCGTGCAACATTTTGTTTCTTAACAAATTTTTCTCTGAGTTGGTTCCAATTTTCCTATCTAACTGTCCTAAACTAGTAAAATTGAAAACTTTTACGAGTTACAGCTTTTTCACTCCTGGAGTGTTACAGACGTTGTAAAGTTTACAAAAGGCAATTTCCCGAGAAAAACTTTGAGCAAACTTCACTGGCGATGTGTGGAGATTACAGAGTAAGAAATAAAGGGTGTGCTCACCTGCTGCCGGGCGCGCGTTCACGAGCGCCAGCACGAGCAGCGGCAGCAAGGGCAGCCGCATGCTCGGGCTAGCGGGGCATGCCGCGCGCGGGCCGGCCGGCGCGCCACTGCGCCCCCGGCGACACGTGCCGCAACAAGTCAGCTGCACTGCCGCGCGACGTGCGGCGTGCGGCGTGCGTGCGACCACGTCCCCCTGAGAGTCGGCGCGGACTGAACGAGACGCGGCCGCCGCGCCACACGCGCGGTGCAAGTGCAGCGGAGTCGACGACCGCGCCACGCGCCCGGCCCGCCGCCGCCGCCGCCGCCGGCCTTCCGCCAAACGACCAGCACGCACCACCCGCGCCCGCGACATCTGTCACCCCGACACCACCATCCCATCACACCAACACTATCAACCCATCCTCACCCAACTTTCCCGCCAAAACCACCAATCATCGATTTTTTTAATTTCAATCAAAATGTAAATAATTCATACATTACATAATAACGAGTCTCATAGTTGTATTAAAGTTAATCTGATTAAAGCATGCTCAATAATAAATAGCACTGGATCAATGAACTTCATGTCGGTTAGCGTTGAAGTCTTTTCAAGGGCGCTTATTACGTTACATTCTTAAAAAAAAAACAAGTTTGTCTTGTAACACAAAATACTTTGTCTATTTCAACGTTTATTCTAGTACTGCTTGATGGTTCATCCATTTATCATAATGTTGTGTTTACATATGCTTGAGATGCGGTTATTTTTGTTGTAATTATTATAATTGTATGGAGATTAAGATAAAACACACGATCGACAGAAAAAGAGAAGGTTTTATTCGAATTCTTGAAACATTTTGTCGTTTATTTCTGTGGCTAATGATTTTGAAAACGCACAGTAGCCGGTCCGATTATTAGTGGTAATGGTTCAAGAAATCCGCCTTGATTGCGGGGCTGGGCGTGCAGCGTGCAGTGTGTACCTGTGGGCTGTGGTACCAGCGACTGAGCGCATGTACCGCGGCGACAGGATATAATCTACGTCTCGTGATTGACCACGAGACTTACATTAAACGGTACCATCGGATTTAAGACCTCTCCCGTCCGGACCGAACGCCGCGCCGGGGAAAATCGAATGTGTATTTGTTGAGACATATACTTACTATGGTATGTTGTACATATATCCAGAGTACAATATTAAAGGTACCGTCCAGAGGTAGGTACCATTAATTTCTGTCAAATGAAATGGTCACAAACACACTGACTCGTGATCATCGTGTCCTTTGCCATGTAATGTCATTTTTTGTCTATGGACAAAAAGGCGCTGACTTTGACGTATGAGTATGCACGCTAGATGCATCGGGTCTGCAAACAAGTGTCCTAATTTATGTGTTGTTCTCAGAAAAAAATAAAGGAAACATAAAAACAAACGACCTATTAGTTACAGTCAGGATTGAGTCATGATCATGCAAAAAGGTTTCATGGTCTAGATTTGGAGATGTCTGCATATTGCATAAACTCGACTCAATAAGGTATGTTACTAATACCTACTAAAAAAGTTTAACAGGAAGTAAAACGTTCCATTGTCGGACTATTAGACGTACTATTGTATATTGTGAACATCTCACTGAAATGCACAAAACTTTTTGGGATTACTTATATTGTGTATAGAAAGGAGTAAGCAGGACGGAAGAAGTGGGATTCCCTGTCGGAGTCGGAATTTCCTGGTAACTACAACCCGAGGGGTCTTTAAGTCAAGAGTGAATGGGTTACTTTTAGGCAAGTGTACTCCATCGTCGACCGCATTATCGCTTGCCATTAGGTGAGATGGTCAAAAGTGAGCCTGTCAATAATAAAAAGATAAAAACAAACTTATTGCTGAAAGAGTCATAAACTATGCTTTACACATAAACAAGACAATAATTGTCTCCATTCCCTATAGCGTATTTTTACAACTCTACGACTAAGTACTACTACCATATAGCGGTATTTGTGTGGCAGTTACTAACTTTTGTATTTAGTAAAAACATTTCCCTTTTTAACCTGCGACCAAAAAAGAGGGGTGTTATAAGTTTGACGCCGATGTCTGTCTGTCTGTCTGTGTGTGTGTGTGTCTGTCTGTTGCATCGTAGCTGTCAAACGGATGGACCGATTTCGATGCGGTTTTTTTTTCATTTGAAAGCCAGTTTCCTTGCGGTGGTTCTTAGGGACCGCTAATAATATAGGTACTTAACAAATACAAAAATTTGCGGTCTCCCGAGGCGAAGACGCGTGGCCCAAAGAATCGTACCTAAATTAAATTAAAAAGATCAAAACGTATTACTTTTTTGTCGGGGGTTTTTTAAATTTTTAATTAATTTTTCCATGGAAGTGTTATCAGCATCAGTCTGCGATACCCTAAAACTGTCGATTACTAATAAATTAACATGACCTCTGGTTAATTTTCACAAACAAAATAAACATTTCAACCAAAACATCATTATAATAATAGCGTACCTACACAGGCGAGACACTAATAAAACAAGCAAGAAAAGGGAAATACCGGTGTTTTCCTTGAATAACCATAATTTGTATTCTTTGGAAAATACTATTGCATCATAGAATTTGTTGCAAGCTCAAAAAATACAATAGGTAAACTACACGAAGAAGCTGAAAAAAGGAATAGTAGGCAGAGCAGTAGTAGACATGGCAGTCTTAATCATAAGACTCATCTACCATCTTCACGCTGGCTTCAGCGCTTATAACACTACACGGTATTCAGGGCCCGGTGGCAAGGGCGGGCGTGGCCCCTAACTAGGGAGCCCCTTATTACACTAGCCGGTCGATTCGGCTCTAACTCAGTTGTGAAGTGACCAGCGTTGCCACTGGGCAAGATGTAGGGAAAATGCGGGAATTCTAAATATCGATTTTATTCTTCTGAAATTATTCTAAATATCGAATTTGTGGGGAATCAGTAGATTTTCCGTCCCCAAATTGGGGAAATTGACTTGCATTTTCGGGGAATTTATTAAATTGGTGTTGGCAACACTGCTCCCTAACGCCCTAAACGCTATTACACTGCTCAGTAGTAAGGGAGTTAGGGAGCTAACTAGACCGGGCGGCTCCGATCACTCTAATTAGGGTCCCTAACTCCCTATATAACTCTTATTACACCACCCTAAATCGGGACTTAGGGCCCTGAATACCGTGTAGTGTAATAAGCGCTTTCACTGTTTTTCTTCTGTGATTAATTTTGTTGCGGGATCCAGGATAATCGTCACTGAAGGACTCTTCCAGAGTCATTGAATCGCCCCTTTTCTATTGCCACTGTTTTCATTTCTTGGCTTTGATGACGTGAGGCTGTGATTCTGGCTTTCAGGAATTGCAGTGAACACCAGTAGTGTGGCGAACTATACACAATTTAAAAAGGTTCCACGTGAAATAATTTGCATAGGTCATGCGACTATTTTAACCAGGCGAGATCGACTTCATTGTATGAACTGCACATGAAGCTCTAGTTTTAAAATTTGTCTACATTTACATAATCTACACAAATGTTTTACTCGGTTTTTGTTTAGATCATAATATCTATCATCATCATATCAGCCGAAAGACGTCCACTGCTGGACCTAGGCCTCCTCCAAGAGTCGCCACAACGACTGGTCCTGCACGTCTCGCATCCATCGGCTACCCGCGACCTTCACCAGGTCATAGGTCCACCTTGTGGGAGGTTTCCAACGTTGCGTCTTCCGGTATGCGGTCGCCACTCCAGAACTTTTCGGGCCCATCGACCATCTGTTCTGCGAGCAATGTGCCCTGCCCACTGCCACTTTAGTTTGGCGATCCTTCGGCCTATGGCGGTAACCTTGGTTCTCTTGCAGATATCAACATTCCTGATTCGATCACGCAAGAAAACTCCAAGCATTGCCCACTCCATTGCCCTTTGAGTGACTTTGAGCAATGTGCCCTGCCCACTACCACTATCATCACCACCCTAATCTATTTAAGGCATCAAATAGTCAGTTTCAACAAATATGCCATAAGATCATCTTAGCTATGTACGCTAGGATGAACAAAACAGTCTTAGTAGGCTTTGTATTATGTATGCAAATCATCAGAACCTTCTGTCTTGGCTTTAGAATAATTGTTGAACTGCTCATAACATGGACTTTCCCAATGGCTTCTCGGTTGCTCTATCATTACAAACAATTGTAGCGCCATCTATCATTTTTCTCATATTAACTAGAAAAAAAGACCTTATTAATATGTCACATAAATCCTACATCACATAGATAGCGCGATCAAATTTCTCTGCGCAATTTAAAGTCTTGCTTTAAATTCGCCTTGGAGGTCATAAGTTAAGTTTTAATTACCCTCACCTCAAAAACCAATCTAAACTATTTATTTAAACCTCAATATCAGAGCTGGACATATTTATTTGTAAGCCAAACTTTAATGGCTCATTAATACCAAATTATTGGGTGTGATTGATCACAGTTCGATTCGTGACACAAGCGGTCAGCGTAGCTATCCAGTAGTAGGTGTTTAAAGTAGCGGAATTTTCTCGAAAGAGTCACCGTGGCCTTGGAACGCAAAGGGCATTAGGAGGAACACGGATGGGTATAAGTCAGTAAGAGTCCGTCACTCCCTTCTGCTCCGCCTAGAGGGGAGGAGTCATTTGATGATTTCCCATCCTTAAAAAAGGTGTTTAACATTAAATGTGCAAACAATAAAAAATATACTTAACTATTTAATAAAAGGGTTAAAAGGAAATGTTTCTGACGTGAAGTTTTTGTTAAGTTTAACTGGGGATAACTTTATGGAATTTCCCAGCCGTCAACGACGTCTGCGCTCAGGTGTCTAGTGTCTATCAGTAGTTTTTTAGGTTATGTTTTCCGACTTCTTCAATAATCGTCGTCATATTTAGGCCAATTATAACCTTGACGAGTTATATTTACTCTATAAACCTGCCTCTTGAATCACTCTATCTATTGATGAAAAGTTTAAAAGATCTAAACTTACAGAGGGACAGACGGCGGGAAGTTACATTGTTTTATACTACGTAGAGATTTTACTCTTAGACGGGGCTAGCTAGGGCCAGAGCCTGCCAGGGTTGCGGAATTAGTTCGAAAGAGTCACCGCGGCCCTGGAACGCAAAAACAATTAGGATGAGTATGGATGGGTTTAGTCAGTAAGAGTCTGACACTCCCTTCTGCTCCGCCCAGAGTGGAAGGAGTCATTTGATGATTTACCATCCTTAAAAAAAGAAGAGATTTAAGTCTGAGTTAAAAGATAACCTTGTTTTATGCAAGCGGACCTTATATTAGCAAGAATTGTATGAGTGAATTGTATTCGCTGTGAGTTTCCCTTAAACTCATAAAATAAATATGTTCAACACTACTTACGGCTATTCAGTGGAAATGAAGATCAATATAGTGCTGCCAAGGTGACAGCTTGTCGTTGACGCCCTGTTGACAACGCCATATATTATGCTCGTGGCTCGTTCGCATTGGCAGCATATTACTCATAATTACTATCTCATAAAAAACTGTACAAGAAACTTAGGTAAATTACAATATTGATCATATACCATGACGGAGTGGATGACATTTGTTTGGAATACAATGTTGAATTTTGGTCTTGGTCTGAATTCGGAGATATTATATTTAATTATACAGTTTACGGTTTTGCTTGGTTGCTGAGAACTAGGTACATTCAGAACTACCTTAAATGTGTTCCATGACTTCGATCGCCAGTACCGTCTAGGGGTTCTAGACAAATCGGAATTGCACGAAATAGTTACTGCGGCCGTGGAACGCAAAGGGCATTTGGAGGAACACGGATGGGTTTTAGTCAGTAAGAGTCTGACACTCCCTTCCCCTCCGCCCAGATGGATAGTAGTAACCACTTTTTAGAGCAAAACAAGTTTTTACGTCATGCAGAGGTAGTTACTACACATGATGCAGAAATACAATTTAAAATTCTTGCATCTATCTACCATAAAAAATAGAAAATAAGAACTGTACCATCCGGCTCAATTGCCACTATTGCCAGTTACAACAGCTAAACCAAAGCATCGAGGGAAACAAGTTGACAAGATCATCTAGAAGAGCGATTTACTCGTCAAGTGCTCGCAACATTGTTGCAATTAGGGCTGCCAGGTCTTCAAATCGAAAAGTCGGACAGACCAGCAAGTTTAGCTGGACATTTGGGTAAAAAGGACGGATACCCCTAATTTTTAGTCTTACATAAAAACAACAAAAGTTTTTTTGTCGTTCACCATAAACTTACCTTAAATTCTATTATGCAAGAATATAATTGAATGAATCAGTCTTCTTATTGTTATAATTAAATATTCATTAAATAGTAAAAAAAAACGTAGCTAATGATGCAAGGTGAGGTCGGAGAGGAAGTCAACACATGACAAATGTAAAAAAAAATCCTCAAATTCAAAAAGCCTAACAAAAGCTGGTCAGGCCAGACAGCGTCTAATTTGGCCGGACTTACAACCAAAAAAGCCTGACTGTGTCCGGCTTTATCCGGACGCCTGGCAATGCTAGTTGCAATCGTTACACTGACGCCAAACCGTGGTGAAAAACAGGGCTGGGAGCTAAATGAAAGCGTTCTGTATCGATAACTAGGTACTACACGATAATAATGATGGTAGTTGACGATATAACAACAGTTTTCTGCGATGGATTAATATTCCATCTATTAAGCAACTATTTGCCATGGAGGCAGGACTTAAGAGTATATTAGCCTGTTATATTGGCACGCTGTGAGGAGAATATCAGAAGGCCATACCATTTGCTTATTGAATGTGAGACCAATTTCGGTTCTTAGTTGGATAGATTATACTCTTTCTTGTATACAAATAAAAATAAGGGATTAAAAATAATAGGGTCTAACAATGGGCTCTCTTTCCAACTATATTGGGGTTGACTACCAGCCAAACTTCGGGAAGCTTCGCTGAGTCTTCTCGTCACGTATTCCACAGAGCCTAAAGACTAAGGTCTTCAATCAGTGCGTCCTGCCGGTTATGACTTTCGGAGCCGAAACGTGGACACTCACGGTACAGCTGGTCCATAGATTCAAGGTCGCTCAGCGAGTTATGGAACGGGCTATACTTGGAGTCTCTTAGAGAGATCGAATCCACAACGAAGCGATCCGACAAAGAACCAAAGTTTTCGTCATAGCTCACAAATAAGCAAACTGAAGTGCAATGGGGTTGGAGTAGACGAGTTCTTGAGTGGAGACAGCGAATCGGCAAACGTAAGGTAGGACGCCCTCAGGCTAGGTGGGGCGACGATCTTCGTAGGGTGGCTGGTAGCAGCTGGACGAGAGTTGCCACAGATCGAGCCCAATGGCGTGCACTGGGGGAGGCCTATGCCTAGTAGTGGACTGTTATAGGCTGATGATGATGATAATGATGACCAGTCAAACTGGATTCAGCTGAATACCAGTATTTTACGTTAGAGCGACTGCCAATCAGAACACCACTACCCAGTAACTGGGTAGTACTGGTGTCTGATTTTCTGGCTTCTGACAATCCGTGGCTAAATAATAACAGCCACTCGGGTCGATCTTCAAGATTAAGCCGAGCCTGAGCCGGGACCAACGTATGTTAAGATTATCTTAATATACGTTGGTCCTGGCTGTCATTTGTAGATCTTTCCGTAATCGTTACGGATTGCCAGAGGCCAGAAAATCTGACTCCAGTCTTGCCAAGAAGTGTACTGTGTCACCCAGTTAGTGGGCTAGGTATAGAGGTCAGGTAGGCAGCTGCTCTACATAAAATACTGGTGTTCAGCAGAATCGGGTTTGACTGGAAGCCGACCCCAATATAGTTGGGCTATTCAGATGACTTTAGTCAGATGTATGTCACCAGAGCCCTGCGCACTTGAAAGATATATTATTATGTAACTTTTTTAACCGACTTCAAAAATTAGGATGTTATCAATTCAACCCGGATGAATGTAATATTCGCCGTATGGTGTCGGCCGGTGCCTTATGGTACCGTAAAAGAATAATATCAACCCAACACTTTCCGTGGGTGTCGTACGAGGCGACTAAGGGACTCGCCAGAGAATGGGCAGCAGCGTTCTCTGTAAAACGCAACACCATACACTACGATCGCCAACCCGCCTGCCAAGCGTGGCGATTATGGCAAACCCCCCCTAATTAGGGGGGCCTATGTCCAGCAGTGGACGTCTTACGGCTGATATGATGATGATGATGAATGTAATATTGTCAGAATTGTACAGTTTTTGTATATGCTAGTCTATACCAGCTTCTGAACATGTGTGCCAAATTTCATAAGTGTATGTATGTACGTATACCTACGTATGTATCTATGTTTGTCCGCGCATATTTCAAAACCTACCGGATTTCAAAAATTATTTTAGTAGTGCACATTAAGGGACTACTTACACTTAGTCAGCTCTATTCAGCTTATGCCCATAGAAAACAACGATTTTGTATGGAGACGCGTACGCATCCGTTCAGCTTTCCGCGTCTATATAACAAGGACAAATGTATTATTATCATGCGAGTGCTATAGATAGAGTTTAGTGCTGTTCTGCCGTGTTCATACGCGCATCCTTACGACGCTGTACGCGGCTGATAAAAGCAGAACTGTATAAGTGTGACCAAAATCATTCAGCGAAACGCGAATGGAGCTGAATAAGTGTGAGTAGTCCCTTACTTGTAATTTTGTTGACTTAATAATCACGACCAAGCAATGGAACATAAACTGTCAATGACAACCTTATCGCCGAGGGCTGCGAAAGTAACTTGCTCCACTTTCGAACGTCTCTTTCTAAACGTGTCAATTTTGTCCCATATCTTTGATCTGTAAACGCCCAGATAAACACAGCCTGGACTTATTTATTATTTCTAAGCTAACTGATAGATAAACATTACGATATCCTTTTGAAATACATATTCTTTCTTAGCTAAAAGTAATAATTTATAAATATAATATAGCTTTTACCCGCGACTTCGTACGCGCATATCCCGTTATTTCCGTTCCCGTAGGAATTTCGAGAAATCCTCTCTTAGTGCTCCCCTCGCTCCTCAAGGAACCTACGTGCCAAATTTCAGCTTTCTATGTTTCAGCTGTGCGTACTACGTTGTCTGTCAGTCACTCACTCAATTAGTCAGAAACGGATTTTTTTTATAAATGAGGCATCCTTCACACCAAACGTATTGTCCGCCGCCGACTGTGAATTAGTTCGTTCGATAACGTAATTTGTTCGATACGTAATAGCGTATATTCGGTTCAGTTTGAACGAGAAGTTAAATATGTATGGAAACGCGATAAACTGCGTACCGCGCGCTCATAGTCAGCGGCCGATAATAAGTTTGGTCTGAACAATGCCTTAGGATAAATACGGACTATAATTAATTAGGTACCTACATAGTTTAAAATAGCTCATAAAGATAAATACATACGGAATAAAAAGGGGGAGGGAAAGAACTCATTGGGCAAATTGGGCAGTGTGAAAAGTGCCCAACTGACAGCATTGCCACGTGGAATGGCAATTTAATGTACGTTTGTAACTTTTTGCTGTGGTATCGAAGACAAATACTCACTTACCTACTTAGATATGGAACCCTTGGTACTTTAGTAGACGAGTACGACTTGGTATTTGCCGGCCTTCTTTTCATTCCAATGTTTTGAATTTTTCGAAGGTTATTAATGCATTTTCGTTTTCCCACGGTCCAGCCAGACAGACTTCTAGTGGAAAACTGAGGATTCACTGGACAGATGGATTTGTAACTTAAAACCAACAAAGGGCCTGGCATGAATGTTTTGACGTATCATAATCATAACGTTATCGTATCGTTAACGTATGGATTTTGAATGTAAAAAAACTACAACCCCATTATATTTTGGTTTAATTTTATGCGATATACACAATTTGTACAAAAATATGAATATAGTATCCAACTCAAATAAATATTTGTGCGAAACGAGTAGGTATTATAGTTACAGTAAAATTTTACGTTGCGTTAACAAAAACATTCGTGCGAGTCCCTATCTAACCTGTCGCTAGGCAGGTCACAACTTTATTATTTATTCTGTTTCACTGGTAACTTTCGACATACACCAAAGATTCTTAATGAGTGTGAAGACATCGTGTTTCACTTTTTCTAGTCTCAAACATTTTTGTATAGAGACGAAAAAAATGACAAGCCATGAAGGTATGTATTTACTTACCTACCTACAAATATTGCCACGTTACGTATTTGATGCAAAAACTTAAAAGTTCAAGGTGGTTTTGGACCAGATCGGTCAAGGTCTGCACACAACGTCCTTCATAGTAACTACAAAAAAGACACAAAATATAGTATAGGATATTCTTTTACTTTAAGTAGGTAACAATACCTATATACGTACTATGTTATCTCAGGTGTTAGAAGACATGAAACAGAGGATTGTGACAAAATTGATAAGCTTGTAGCTTGGAAATAATAAAAGTTTCGAAAATGGCTCAGAATTGTACCACACTTTGGACATTACCAGGTTGTTCCTGTTGCAAAAAATATATTTACATTTTCATTTCCTTTTTTATATGCAAAATAGTTAAGCAAACGTCATGTAAAACAATTTCAAGTTGATAGCATTAGTAGTTGTTGAGATATCCAGCTGTGACAGACGGAAAAACTTAGTCACACCATAAGGGTTCCTTTTTGCCATTTTGGTACGGAACCCTAAAAAGACCTGACGTCACTTAACAGCACAGCAGCGGTAGTTACCTACTTGTCAAGTCTGGGTTGTAATTTATGAATAAACGTATTTATTGGGGGCCGAGTCACCCGCGTCCGTAGGAGAATACCTAATGTTAGACCTTACACGTGGTCCACTAGGTGGTGACACTAACTGGTGGTAGGCTTCGGCCGAAGGCTTGTGACCACCCACTGGGCAAAAGACGTACCGCCAAGAGGCCTAGCCGCGTTCCGGTACGATGCCCAGTGTAGCTAATTCAGAGGAGTTGGGTCGAAATAGTTGCTCCAATGCAGGCAGACCAACCAGGCTTGCGCTGACATGGGCGTAACGGGAGACTAGTCGCGGGGGGTAGCGGGATCCAAGGCATGGTGCGCCCTTGGCCGACCGCAGGTAGTTGGGGGCCCAAGTAGTGTGTTAGCCACTCATGATAGGCTGCCCCGCCAACTGTCGAAAAATCCCGGAATGCACCATCGTGCTGGTTGGCGAGCAGACGAGAGGGCCCGATAGACATTCCCGGGGGGCTCGGGCGTCCCCGCAGTCTCCAGGCTAGTCCCTCAATGACGCCGTCTTGTCAGAGCGTACCTGAAGGTTAGCAGCATGGGACCTTATTTCACTTCCTTCTCCTCTCCTTCCTTCACTCAAATTATGAACAGGAATACAAAGAGAAAAGCTATACAGCGGCAGCACTCCTTCTCACACAAAGTGCACCTCTCTAACATACGAGGTCTGCACTCAAATCTCGTCGCAGTCCATCACCACCTCGAGACTAAGAAACCAACGCTCTTATTCCTGTCGGAGACGCAGATCGGATGTCCGTCAGACGTGTCATACCTGTCTTACCCAGGGTTTACCCTGGAGCACCACTTTAGACCACGCGCGGACGTATTTATGTACGCCCGGGACGACATCGCACCCACACGCACAAAAAATTTTGGGAAAACATTCATAGTGCGTACAGTAAAGGAGTGGAAGTCCCTGCCGGAGTCTGTGTTTCCTGATAGCTACAACCTGGGAGTCTTTAAGTCAGTAGTGGATAGGTTACTTCTAGGCAAGCGTGCTCCATCGACCACATCATCGCTTACCGTCAGATGAGAAAGTGGTCAAACGCGTGCGTATAAATAGTAAAAAAAAACTGGCCAAGTGCGAGTCGGACTCGCGTGCAAAGGGTTCCGAACAAATTATTTTTTTTTACATGTTATTTTAACATTAAAGACTTCTAATAGGTTTTCCTGTAATATTTAGGTAAAGATCTATTATCTCCATTTTTTTCAAAATTTTAGGCTCAGTAGATTCGGAGATAAGGGGGGAATGGTCATTTTTCGTCTAATTTCTTGAATAACTTCTAAACCATTTATTTTAAAATTATGAAAAAAATATAATTAAATCCCTCACAGTAAGCCCTTTCATTTGATATATATCACACGATATTGTTCAAAAAACATTTTTTTTTAGTTTTAATTATATATACATGTTTTTAGGGTTCCGAAAAATATGTATATTATTTTGAATTGATTATTAGGGTTCGGAAAAAAAAGGAACGCTTATAGGATCACTCGGGTGTCTGTCTGTCTGTCTGTCCGTCTGTCACAGCCAGTTTTCTCCGGATCCACTGGACCGATTCTGTTGAAATTTACTTTTGGGGGTCAAACTAGAAAACTAAAAAAAAATGTTTTTTGAACAATATCGTGTGATATATATCAAATGAAAGGGCTGCCTGTGAGGGTTTTAATTATATTAAAATGATCTTAATAAAATTGTGAATAAGTATTATAATTTGGTATCATGATACTTTTTCTCAAGCAATGAAAATTCAGTGTCATAGCACGGTAGCATAGAAGTACCTAATTGTAGTTTTTCCACATCCATAAAAAGAACAAAAAACAAGAACTTGTTACTATTGAAAGACCTTTTGCAACAACAGTTAATTACCACAAAATTGTCATAAAACCTAATAGACAACTTAAAAACTACTTTTACCCACGCTTTCCCAGCTCCAACTAGAGTGTGAACAAGTCTTACTTCAATAAATCGGCTGTAAGCGGCTTCAAAGCCTTTCTTATACTCTCTACTCCAATTACTAAGTACAAGTAACAATTAAGGTTCGCTTAATCATGATGTTGTAATTCGTTATCACAAACACATGTGATCAATGGAGCCATTGAGTCCGACACGCGATATGTTTGCACTTATGCACTTCCCATAGACTATAGAACGCCGCACTGACAGCGACGTGAGACGCCATTATTCTCTACATTTGCCGCGCAAATGCACTGAGAGCAAGTTTTGGTTGTCATTGCCATAGAAAACAAAATTCCCCGGCCGGCAATTTCTATGAGTAAACTCAACACTCACTGACACACTTGTCTTATATAGAAGGTTTTGCCAATACAGTCACTGGCAGTGGCCGCGCTGAGGAGTTTTAATGCTCTGTGGCTAAACAGTTTCTTTGAAACCGAGCATCGTGGAAACGCTGTATTCAGCTTTATTTATAAATTTTCGACATTTGTTTTGGCGGATCTTCTTAATGACACATTATGTTATGACGATTGTCTTTTGATATCTTGTTATGACGATTCCACGGATTGGGAAGATATTGTTGTCACACGAGAATCTTACTGCACTATGTTGATAAGGGGTACCTAGGTCTGCATTTACTAGCTTCTTCTCTGTTATCATCATCAAAGTTGGGGACATAGGAGGACATCTGCACAAATAAACTACCAAATCATAAAGTTTTGGTATGAAACTGGTATGAAATTGGAGGAAGAAATACCATACCTATTTTCCTTCAAATCGACATGAAGGAACTCAAGATCCGATTCCAAATAATTTCCTACACTCAGTTATTTGTATTGGAGGCACTTCAATAGTTTAATATTTACTTTTTCGTCTCAATGATTAACCGTTTCTATTCGGGGAAATAACTGCATCATATTTGCCAGATTCCATATTGGTAAAATCTGAGTTTTAGCTGAGTTGCTCGTAGTTTTAGTGTAAACATGGTGTGATGCTTGTTTGCAGTCTCGTGTCTGCTTGTCTAGACGCGATGACATAATGCTCGTCTGCATCGGTCACCGTTGCATGCCCGCTACACACCGGCCGCTACCACAGCTCTTTAAAAATAAAAAATCACTATGGTTTATTTATTTTATCTAAGTATGTTGTAGATGTGGCCACGAGTCTTTGAACGTGATTTTAAATCTACAGTTCCATATTTAATTTTAAATGTTTTGCAATTCAAAACTTTTAAACTGAAGGATTTTAATTTAGTGTAAAAGGTCTATAATAAAACAAATTATAGAAAATTTCCGCTAAATTTATTTGAATAAGTTTTACATATCTATTACTACTTACTACTAGTTTTCTTTCAAACGGTTTGCTAATCAAAGCGTCCGATGCAGAATGCAGTTAACTTCATTTCAAATGTATGTCGTATTAAAAACATACGGAAAACTCAGAACTGGCGGAAATCAATTTAAGACCATTTTTCATAGATATATGTCACCGGAAAATTGCAGACTCCGTAAGATTGTAATAAATATTTATTAGACTATAATTCCTCGATACCTATATTAGGAAAAAATCGTTATGTTTACAATAAATCCCATCCAAATTCAATAGTTTTCAATAAATCCCTGTCTATTAAGAAAAAGTATTTTATAATTTCACGCGATATTTACAATTTTAGGTACGGCGTTTGCAATTTTCCGGTGATAGATATAAATGTGTGAAATTGGTGACGACAAGACGAGAATAACACGAAGCGATAAGTTGATTAAACTTATGACAAGTTTTCCCAAACAAAGTATAAGTAACATAGTAATACAATCAAGCAACTCCCTCTAAACAGAATAACTTGTTACAACTGTCTGGAAACTTACAAACTACAGGAATCGTCAAGATTCCTAATTATTTTAACAACACATCGCCAAGTTACGCTTGTCAATGTCAACAACTAGATCGACTTGCAAAGTTAAAGTTATCACACAATCAATCAAACTGGAAGACTAACTTAATCACTGTTAGTCGCAAAGGAAAATTCCTGGAACATACTCATAGATCATACAGAGTACTTAGTACTTAAGATGGAAAGCTGAAACACGCCAGGCAATTTACAAAATCTGTTGTAAATTAGTCGAAGAAAGTTGTCAGACACCACTTTCATAGGAAAAGTTACGCATAGCAATTATAGTAAGGATTTAATGTAAACCTGAGGCTTTATAACGCTAAATGGCGTTTATATCGGCACTTAAACTGATCGAAATTGCGCTAAGCCTGTTGCCAAGTTATATGTTGTTTAATTGAGTTAGTATTTTTATTGTCTTTTGAAATATCCTAATGTATAAAATTCTTCCGTTACTGATGAGTGACTAACAGACAAAGCACAGCCGAAACTACTGTTTTTAAAAAGCTGAAATTTTGCATGTAGTTTTCTTGGGGGTGCAGGGGAGCACTAACAGAGGATTTCCCGAAATTCCTTTCCCAAACATTTGAGAAAACAGCTAGTCTATTCTGTAAGTAATCATTTCGATATCGAGCTTCACCTGAGTGACAAAGCTCACAAAGTGAACTTTGTTACACAAGGGTCTTATGTTTATACTCACCTCGGATTCCGCTGTCGAGACTCAAAAGTGTTGTTACAGAATAGCACTACTGGACATGCAACACGCATGTCCCGTTTTCGTACGCACAAAATCGCGGGCAAAAGCTAGTTCTTTGTGACATAAATTATTCTATCGCAGAAGTAGTATAATTGCTGGTTTGATTGAAAAGCTTAAACAGTGATCGTAAAGGCAGTTACAGTAGTATTACATGAGGGTATTTTATTGCCAAGCTTCCGAGCCATTTTAAAAAGATAAACTAAAACGGCAATGTTTTCCCAGCAACGGCAACGTATAGAATGGGAAAGGATCATAGTTATATTTAAGAAAAAGCTGACTTGAATTTTTCGTAACCTCTGAACTGAATAGCTATGATACAGTAAAACTGATTCATTATTAAATCTAAAAATAATGTATCATATCAACCATTCTACGTTTATCTAATGAGTGGGGAATTCGAAACAGTTCCGCTATTAATCAGTTCCAGGGACTTTATAGAAAATCTATACTAATATATAAAGCTGAAGAGTGTTTGTTTGTTTGCTTGAACGCGCTAATCTCAGGAACTACTGGTCCGATTTGAAAAATTCTTTCAGTGTTAGATATCCCATTTATCAAGGAAGGCTATATCATCACGCTAAGACCAATAGGAGCGGAGCAGTAATGAAAATTGTGACGCAGACGAAGTTGCGCGGGTCAGCTAGTATTTGATAATTTACGACTATATGAGAAAATATCCATGCTATTTGCCATGAGATTGCGATAACTAACATTGTAGTACGAGTACCTATGATAATATAGCTAAGGACCAAAGGACATTAGTAGGTGCGACATTAGAAATGAAAAAAAAAAACGTAGTTTTAACGTATCTGAAATTTTTAAGGGATATGAAAAACATGACACCGATAAGAGATGCAATAAATAAAAACATATTATCTATTCGCGCAAGACTAACACTATAGTACATGGTCTATGGGCAAATATAGGTTTATTAAAAAATCGAAATAGTAAATACCATCCAAACAGTTAGCGGCTATATTTACAGACCTTCAAGCGCCAACGGAAATGCCCATATACATGATTTATCAAGAGCGACATAGAACTGAACGAAGCCAATAAATCAATCATAGGATAACGATCCACTTACATGTATACGTTAAGCTTTAATTGATTAATTATAAAGCCTTAAAACTCGCCTATAATTTGTAGCTAGTTATAAAGAAATGATAACTTAATTATACAGCGTTTTGCGGAACAACGGCTCGGTATTATGATATAATTTCTCGTGCCATTACCGTAATAGGCCGTCTTTATGACTTCGAGATTAGTCTACGTTACGAGTAGTACTCTGAAGTTAAGTTTATTAGTTAAGTATGGCTTTGCTTTCTGATAGACCGCAATTTTTTACAGTATCATTATACCTATCAGGAAATTGTATCGTGTATAAGCATTATATCTATATCTATACTAATATATAAAGCTGAAGAGTTTGTTTGTTTGCTTGCTTGAACGCGCTAATCTCGGGAACTACTGGTCCGATTTTAATAATTCTTTCAGTGTTAGATAGCTCATTTATCGAGGAAGGCTATAAGCTATATATCATCACGCTAAGACCAATAGGAGCGGAGCAGTATTGAAAAATGTGAGGCAGACGAAGTTGCGCGGGTCAGCTAGTCAATATATATAAAATTCTTCCGTTATTTATGAGTGAATGAGTGACTGACAGACAAACGCACAGCCGAAACTAGAAGGAAGCTGTAATTTGGCATGTAGGTAGGTTTCTTGGGGAGTGTAGAGGAGCACTAAGAGAGGATTTCCCGAAATACCTACGGCAACGGGAAAAGCTGGCGATGCATCGCGTACGAAGTCGCGGGTAAAAGCTAGTTCTTATAAATTTTCAAGATTGGGCCAGTATAAGTCCCTCGACATTATGATCTGTTTTTCCTCTCTGTTCAAATTAATTGTGATTTTTTTATTGTTACGTAGCTACTGTTAAAATAGCACATTGTTATTTTACAAATCGGTAATTGTTTCAAGTAGGTAGGACACCGGTTATATTTACATAATTCATATAATCTATTTTCACAAAATTTGACTCATTTTGTTTCTTTGAAGATTCAGTGTTCGTGTAAGAAAAGCCAATAAGGAAAATGCTTTGATCTGGTCAGAAAATAACTTATCTGTCACCAATTTGTCACTAAATACTTGTTATATATATTAACCAACGTTTGTTTTTCGGGTTCCGTACCCAAAGGATAACCATCGGAACATTATTGAGCCTCCGCTGTCCGTCCGTCTATCCGTCCGTCTGTCTGTCAGTGGGCTGTATCTCAAGAACCGTAATAGGTAGACAGTTGAAATTTTCACAGAGTGTGTATTTCTATTGCCTCTATAACAACAAATAATAATAAAATTAAAGGGGTTGTCTTAGAAGAAACGTGTTATTTTTTCGGTTAATGGTACGGATCCCTTCGTGTGAGAGTCCGACTCGACTCGCACTTGACCGACTTTTTACATTACATAAACACGGCTTATGATTGACAGCTAACGTTGACATTTCATTTAACAAGATGTTGCTCACCGGGTTTTCCTTCAGTTTGCCAAAAATATTTGGCAAATCTAGAACTTTTGGCTGTAAATATCTATGCTCTATGCTGCTATGCTCGTTTTGGAATAGAATGGTGAATCAGCGCGGATCGTCTGGAATGTGGAACGATTCGTTACACTACTGCGCTGTTACCAAACTTTTTTTGACACTATTTAAGGGTGTGTCGCCTGATGTGGGCTGGCCGGTGGAAAATTTTCTAAAACTTCTTTCAAAGTCTCATTCGCTTGTGAGGTCGAAAAGTACATGGTTTGGATATCCATATTACAACCGCACAGCATATTCAGAAGTGGTCTTAATCTTAAGTTATGGGTAAACCAACCATAAGTAACCTCTGATTGACCCTTTAATTGAAACTGCGGTGGGTTGATGAACCACTGTAAAACAATCAAGAGTGTTGCAGTTATTTTTTCAGCAACCTAAACTTTACCACTTAATCAGTCTCTGTTTTGACAGCTCAAAGATACGTTTTTGTACCTACTGAAGATCTTTCAACTTCAAAACACGCAGTTAAAGACCTCCCTGACCTTACCCGATGACTTAGATGTTCACACCAATCGAAACTCGATAGCATCTCGCCTTCGAGATCGTATAGCTCTCGTTACAAAGTCGTCGTGTGAACACGAATTAACGGTACTATACCGGTATTGTGTCCGTAAATATAGTGTACATTCAGAAATAGCCGTTGCCACAGCGAGGTAAACAAGTGCTATGTAAAGTTGCCGATTCGACCAAATTCTTGGCATCGCACGGCTGGCCGCATATTTGTTAAGCCGCGGTATTTGTTAATGGTCCTTACTGATGGTGAACGGGGCCCGAGCCTGACCTTACGTACGGAACAAATGTCCGTAAGTATCGTACCTCCGTGATTCGGCGCGTACGTTCCGATCGAGTGTCCGATGCCGATAGCTGATTGGCTGCCAAATATCAGCGCAATTAGTGAGGTGAGGGGCATGACTGTGTTGATTTTGGCGGTGCATCGACGTGAATGTCACGTCTTCGTCTAAAAATAGATAGTTTCGTAATATAAATACATTCATATATAGAATGGATACAAACAATTTACACCAGCTACACTATATACGAAAAGTTGTTTGGCAAAAGATTTCAGGAAAATTAATAGAAAATTGTCAAGATGCCTACGAAAGGAAGAGATAGCCCAAACAAATCTTTGGATAAGGTAACGTATTTGTGTAAGTAAGTTTTAATAGTGAAAATGTATTTCTTTTAAAAAAATAACAACTATTTATTTACGCAGCCCTTAAATAGCTTCATATAGTAAGCTGTAACACTTATAATAGGTAAATAGTTAAATAATCTATGTAGTTTAGTGCTAAGTGCTGCAGTATTAACAGCCTATAAACCTAGTGTTATATGAGGTATTAAGAACTAGACCTTCTAAGGTAACTACGCCACTGGCAGTAAGTATTTCTTATAATTATTAGTAGGTCATGCTACTTAAATACTATTATTAAATATTAATATTTTATTAAGTACTTTTACAGGGTTATTTGTAAAACACCAACAACCTCTTAGGCAGTGAAAGTACACATGATTACAAACAACTTTTACTTTGAGACCAACCCCGAAAACTCGAAAAAAATATCAGCTGTTTCATACATTTTCATTGGCCTACTATTGCATTTTGTTGGTGTTTTACAAATAACCCTGTATAATTATAATATTTTATTTTTATTTTTAATAGGTATGTAATTCTGTATAATTATGCTAAAAGATCAATCATTTTTTAAAAGGGTATTTATTCATTTCTAATATTTATTTGTGAACAGTGGTATATGAGCGAACTAAATGCAACAAGGCATTCTCTACCAGTCAACCTTTGGATTAAAAGAAGTACACTATGGTAGGTTAAACAACAAATAAATAAAATTTAAAACAGAATTATGAATAAGAGGTAAGTAACAATGTTTGTTTGTAAGATTCATTAAGTGATAGAAAGCTACAGTATCGCTGAGGGCCACAGGCTAATTTGTCCCAAAAAAACTCGTTTCCTGTGTGAAAGGTCTAATCCGACTTCTTAGATGGTTACAAATTTAATTGACCACATTTGTCCACAATAAAAATGATTCCCAGCAAAATTGATTTTACTTATGTTAATAGTTTCTAACTTAGCATTTCATAGACAAAAGAATTTTGGTCTCTAACTAGACTATGCAGCATTTTATCAGCGATGAAAAAGTCAAAATGTAAGGGATTAACGACGATAAATACATCTTAGCATTTCGACAATAGCTTTCGCTCATAGAATCTCACTTTGCGGAAATCCCTTTGTTTATTTATTTATTTAATACTTCAGCACACAAATGTACATAGGCGGACTTAATGCCACAGGCATTCTCTACCAGTCAACCTTGATTTCCAGTCAAGTTGATTTTCCTGACTAAAAATAGCAACGGTTTAATAGCCTACCTGCTTAGTCAAGTACCTACGAGAAAACTCCTCATAAAACGGCCACTCCCTAGACGCACCACAAAATAAAATGCATCCATAAAATTGATTTGTTCTATAGCCGTGTGACCGTTGTAAAGGGGAAAATATAACAAAATAATGTAGCTAAGCAACTTAATTCATAATATCGCATTCCATTACCTTTGATCATTAGATTCTCAGAATTGACGCCTACCCACAGCTGAAAACGAGAAATGTGGAAAAATGTGAGCATTTTTTTAACAGAAATTTTAGCACATACATAAAGCATTATTCACATAAGGGGTCTACATCCGTCCCTCGGCATGCAATGACTCGTTGACAATTACGTCATTGACTACTCAAAATTCTCCCCCATTCGAATCAGCATTATTTACAAACTATCCGGATTTGAAACAAATGGAAGCTCTAATTATACGTGAAGCGAAATAGAGCGCCGACAGACAGACGCGACTCTGATTATAAACACACGGATTGCTCAACAAGTGTACTAAGCACCCAGATTAGGGATGTGCGTACCGAGGTTTGAGTACCGTAGGTACACTCAACCGCAGCCCGTAATACATGTAACGCGGGGCAAAAACAGAAATTGTCTTTTGAACATTTGATTTTACATGAAATATTCAGCACCAACCTATAAAATTCAAATTGTACGAGTAACTTACTTTCGAAAGTCCTTATAAAGCAAAAACACACTACTTAATTTTTCCTCGATAGCAAATCATCACGAACCTGCAATTTCAATTCTTTTTGGATTTTGACCCATATTTAGGCTCATAAGTTAAGTAGGTAGGTACGTATCGAACATTACAGAAGTCTTTCTCGTTTTAGATTTGTTTAGATATTCAGAAAGCTTTTAGTATCTACGTTCTTATGACTAGGATGAAATAATTTTGTCTCACAAATCGGTGGTGTGTTGTGCGCGTGAGTATATCTTCTATCTTAATGATAGAAACAGTATAAAATTTCTTATGGTCGTCTGCGAGCTGGCTTCGGCCCCTCGTACGTACACCAAAGGGCCGAACCCTTTGGTAATTCAAAGAGATGTAAAAATCAAACATGATGACTATGACAGCTGCTATATTTCGAAGCAATTAGGCGATTTTCATAGTTTAAGTATTGGTTGAGTGCTATTATGACGTGCAGTTGATGTTACTTGTGAGTACCTGCGCCATAACGTGCGATAGTGTTGTTTATTTGCAGACGGTCAGGCTCAGGAATCAGGATGTGTTGTGAAAGCGCCATACACAAATTAGAGCAGTAATGTGTGGCTAGATTTAGGTCTGTATTTTGCTACCGGGTATTTCTAGAAACTAAATCTACTTATCAAACAAATGTTTTTTTTTCTTTTATAAATTTTCAGGATAGAAAATCAGTCAACGTTTTTTTTCAGCCTGCATTTTATCACTACCAAAGGTCTCCCCCGTAGTTTTCCAGTCTTCCCTTCTGCCTTCTTCAGCCTTCTGCCACCAATCCGTCATGAATGCGTCTTAGTCGCCACGCCAGCGTTTCCTAGGCCGTCTTCAGCGACGACGCTCGTCCTCTGGTTCCCACTTCGTAACGACGCTGGTCCACCTGTCCTGATGCATCTTACATATATGTATGACCCAACCAATACTCAGTCAGCCTGACAGCCTTGTTGCCCGTGTAGGCGATCCCGTTTTGGAGCGAGTCGTGATTTTTAGATTTCCGAACATCCGTAAGAAATCAGACGGACTGACAGTCCGTCTGTCACAGCTAATTTTCTCAGAATGTACTTTTCTTTCCTGAAAATGCACAAATCTCCGAGAAATTGATAATCTTAGGTATTTCATTGATCTTAATGATACTATTGAAAAACACTTAACAGAACATCCGAACCATCAAGTGTAGATATGTGTGTCTCAACATCAAACAGTTTTATGAATTTATGCTGAAAGAGACGAGAAGCCGTCGGCCATCTTGTTTACAGAGCAATTCCCGTCGTTAACCCATTCGTGTAAATGTAAATTCACGAAATATTCGCGCTCTGTCCTAAACTAAACGCATCCCGGTATTCAGGGCACTAACACACGTACAAATAACTTGCAGTCAGCGTTAAATGTTATATTAAACTTAGATTATAACTAGCTATTTCCCCCGGCTACGCTCACGGGGCTTTTCACGCGGCTAAAGTACCTAGCCTAGGCTGTTGTGCCAAAGACAATAGTGGAGTTTTCAATCAAAGCAAGAATTTTCGTAATAGAATCAATATTTCCAGAGATTACCTTTACAAACAAATACCTAATCAGTTTTAAAATTTTAATAGAAACATAAATCATCAAAAATAACAGAGTAATTTTGAAAATTATAGGTACATTCATGTTTCATTTCGTGTACCCAATTTTGATGTGTTATTTGCGAAATTAACGGAACGGGAAACATGATGGAGGATCACACAGGCGGAAATGTAAAGTCCGTCATTTGTGCAATTACTGCAGGCTGGTGGCTGGCACACCTCGGACGTAACGGTTTCCACCAACACAGGAAATGTTACATTAAAAATGTTTTTAATGAATTCACATTTTAATTAGCTTTTTGTCAACCTTGTTTTCTTGGACTCCCAAAATTATTTTGTTTCGAAGAAATAGTAGATAAGTGTTGCAATGTTATTCTTAGGCCCACTAGCAAAAATTTACTACTAGTGAAATATTTGGTACTAGCGACCCGCCCTTCTTTTAAACTACTTACGAAACGGATTTATGCGGTTTTCATCAATAGATAGTGTCATGTAAAGAATAACCAGTAGCAGTATCTTCCAGTAAGAAAAATTGCTCACGATGCATGAGGGCAATAATGACTACCACAATTAAACTAAATAATTAACTGAAATACTCCAGTAAAAGTGACTTCAAGAAAAAAAGAAACAATCAAAATAGAGTTGAGGCTTAGAATGACTCAGCAAGAGGATGCTCAACGACATCCTCTTTCGCAATACCCAAATCGTTTTTGCAAGCTAACAAGCAGGATACTGTCACAAGTGCGTAATATGGTAGTCCTCTAAAACTCAGTCCAGCAATCACATACTGACCACAACAAATGAGCCAAAAAAACAGCCAGGTGCCCAAAAAACATCCAAAAAACCAACGATGACGTATCTTCAAGATCTTTTGAAATAGCGGATGTAGACAGTAGACAACTATTTATCTTGTTCTTATTGTAAAGACTAACAGGATTTGTTTTTATTTGCCTTCCCACATGCAGTTACGACCTACCTTAATTGTCAGTGATTATCATAAGTCCTAAGTGACCTTGTGGCTCGTGATGACTGATGCTGATCAGTATGTGACAATACCGTCTGGTATTGTCACACGTTGGCTTGTTTGTTTTTTGACACCGTTTTTGGCGAGAACGTGATTAGTCTTAAGTTTTATTGAAATCTATTCGTTTGAATATTTCTGTTGGACTGTCGTAAAAATAAACGTTGTTTCGTTCTTTCTTTCTTTTTAGTAAATCGAAGGGAGAATTGTCCTGAGACTGTACAAAGTGCCGTTCTATAAGCGATAGCCATTGTCGTGATATTTTGACAGCTCTTGTCAATCCGATACATTTTTGACTCTTCGAAGATCGCCTTGGCCACGCTGCTGCTGTCAGAATGTCACTTGTCTAGAGCCTCATATCACCACACTGAGCAGACTGATTCCTCATTCTTCTCTGTTCTAGTTCGTATTCGAGTTCTATTTTCTTGAAATAAGTGTTTAGTAGCTTTTTTCCCCAGCAAACACTCGGATCTTTCCCAGGGCATATGTAGAGCCGAATGTTTAGCAAGCCTGTATAAGCTAAAACCCTCTTTGCTGCCCATTGCAGTAGGATTTGTGAACCAATCTTCTGTCTGTAGTGTGTCTGAGTTCCAAAGGCGAAATTGTAATTTGCTCTTGGATGCGAGAGCGAGCGATGGCTAAAACCAATTTAATCAAAGACGTAGGACTACCTAAATATTTGATAAACTTAATTTTAAATTAAACAGCTTTTCAATAGTCTAATAAAGATTAGTCATACATGATTACTCCAAAAAAAAAATTCTATCAAAAGGATGTTCTCCTTTAAATAGCCACTGATTTCGTTGCCATAATCTACGTCAAAGAAATAAAAAGCATGACATAAGTATATGGGTATTCCATAAAATTATTGCTTAATGGTACATCAGTAAACGGCGGACATCGAATTAAATCTTACTTAAGAAGTAATTTATTTCTGATTATAATTTCTCTTTAATTATCATTGTCGTACATAAATGGGTACTACTACTCGTATCCTTTATGGCAGTCGAGAACGGCGATGTGGGTAAAAAATCGATTAAAAACCCATTATCGATCCAGTGACTAAAAACTATAAGTTTTTACTGCGTCTACGCAAGTGCTTGCGTAGCGAGCGATGTACCGAGTATGAGGTAAGCGACGTAGGATCCTAGTACCTTCTGTAATTGCTTAAGTTAGAATTTGTACTTAATGAAATATTTAATAGAGATGATTTTTGTATGCGGGATTTTATTTTCAGTTCTATTAGTTTTGGCGTACATGAGCATATTGAACGTTTCCAATTTTACAATAGCTGTAGGTAGTTAATATACTGTACCCAGGCAGCTATAGCATATAACACAGACGAACATGTATGCGCTATGGCGTCGTCAAAAGGCAATCCTTGTTTGTACCCAAAATTGAAATTGCGCAAAATTGTTTGCTTTAGTTTTTGCACGTCGTAAAACCAGCAAATAAACCGAAGTGCCGGATACAATCAAACATTTAAAAGGGGCTGTTGAACGTTTACTTATCAGCATTCTTTATTACCTTGACGCAATATCAAAGGGTGAGGTACTGCACTTTCCTGCCGTTTAGCTAATCTAAAGCACACGAAACGATACAAAATTTACAATTAATTAGCCGCAACACCTGGATCAGCCGCTGATAGAGTAGGTATTGGTATCGCATAACTTTATAGCCTGTGATAATACAAGTACACCGCCGTATAAGGGTGGCGTGATTATGAAACTGGTCATAATTTAATTTCGACTTTATCAAGTCAATAGACAGCCCGCTCTAATAAACTATTTATCTACCGCACCAATTATCAAGTTGCCGGTTGCTCGGTCAACCATTACCTACTTAGTATTTATTGAATGATACTAGATAACGTGTATATGAGCCACTTTTAGATAACAATACTTTGAAATTCTGTGTGCGTTATATCTGTTGGCACGGAATCTTAAGTGACCGAAAGGTAAGTTACGGCTCCGATTTTTGAATGACGTTTCGAATGTTGAATAAATGTATTTTGTTGCTGATTGTTGCAAGGTGTTTAGCAATTCTTAGTAGCTCAACGGTCTTGGTGGAAAGGTTTGAACGTGTGGAGAAAAGTTCACGTTTCATTGAGCATGGTGAGTTACTGTGGTTTTTGCGTGTTCGACGGCCCGGTCGGCGGCGCGGCGGCGCGGCCCGCAGTGCGCGCGAGTCACTCGATGCACTACTTTTTTCCCCGCTCGCACATCCGCGTCTGCACTAGTTTTTACACCGGTCCCCACCTCCGCATTCGCTGTTTTTCTCGATTGATGACCGTCTGGCCGCTCGTCTGTGTTTACACGACGCGTCTATCGAATGTATTAGAATTACTGTGCGTATCACGGTAGCCGTAACAAATGATCGTATTACTTTGCAAATAAATGACTTTGGAAATTGTGGACGGACTGGACAAAAAGTGTTAAGTCATACATGTTCGTTTATTATTACAGTGAGGATGGTGCCGTGGTGCGGCGTGTTATTATCTTCAAGTATCTAATTATTGCCTTATACCGACATCGTTAGGTAAATACATAACTTATCATAATAAGAAGTACCTACTTATTCGCTTGTCGTTAGTTTATAATTAGGGGCTTATTTTCATAACCACATACATATTAAAACGTGAAGATTTCATTGCAAATCGTCATTTTCGTCGCACTCGTTGCATACCTCATTAGCTGTTAAGAGCCCATGAGAGAAGAAGGTACAAAGCAATTAATTACCTAAATTAGCCAAATAGCCAATTGAAACTAATTGTTTGGCTAATGTTTGCAAAACAGAAATCCACAAAATACTAACAAAAATGAAAGAAAATCAATTTCTAATTCCACCATTCCATCTTAACAACAACAAAGGTGTTCATAACCCAAATCGAATTCAAAACCTTTATCATTCGATAGTTCATTGACCGCATGAAAAAGTCGGAACATATTAATTAACATGTATACCGTCCGCAGACGCGTGGCGAACACCGCGTACACCGCGTACGTTGAAATATGAACAATACGGGTACAGCCATTAGCGTTCGCCACTGGATTGGTAATTGGTGGCTTTGTATGGCCCATCAGACTACGGCTAGGCCAGACAGGCGGCCTCCGGCGTCTAGACAGACCACTGCGATTTGCGAGATCACGTTTCGGCCGGCCGAACATGCTAAGTGCACGTCTGGCACCGTACATGAGACCCGCAATGTACAAACACGCTGGATGTGACTCGAATGTAATAAGTACCAGTAAAGCCGTTGTACGGTGATCGTTAAATTTTAGCACGTGTGGTTTGTAGGCATGTGTCGTGGCGTTGCTAATAAATATATCTCAGAGGTGAACACCCGTTTCCTGATAGACTATTCTTTTTTCTGATGTCAATTCTTATGTCAACACTGAGATGAGTTCGTGGTACCTATGTTAATTTACATATGTAGAATTGACAGAGGATTACTGATTGAAGACTGAAAAACTGGGGTCAATAAATTGGTCAGATTTGTTTAACTGAATAACCAATTACTTACCATACCTAGCTGATCTTTGGTAGGTATCGTTAAATCGGGACTTTCCCTTTCTCATAGCACATGTAAAGTCATTGGAACAATATTATCTAGGTATGTTTGAACGAATAATATGAAATATGTGATATTGTGTCAAAAGAAACTAAAAATCTATTTGGCTGTTTCCACGTGGTGTGTGAAATTTTACGATGCATAAATTAAATATCTATTAAGAATTCATAAGATGGTCAAGAAAATAAACATTCAAAATGGGAAACATGTGTGACGGTACAGGAACGGCGGTAAACCTATAGGCTATAACCTATTGTGTTGGATAAAGAGTTGGTGGAACCACACTTTACATTAATTTTAATTCCTAGATCTATTCTTGGATAACCAAAACAAATGGGTAGTGTATTTGTAGCTTAATTCAAGACTAGAATTAATTTTTTCAGGTTGTTTCGAATCGGCAGAATCATTCCAAAGGTTAGGTTGTATCGGAATGATCCTGTCATTAGAATTCTATGGTAGGTAGTGGGCTGCCACCATTATACAAATTGAATTGCAAAAATAAGGTACGTACCTTATTTTTGCAATTCAATTGTCATGTATTGAGATTATTCGCTAAGGTTTTCCAGACCCGAAAAACCAAAGCCACAGAGATAGTACTACTGGGGCCCTAGACAAAAAGCAATTCTATTAGCGACTGCGATTGTCGAAATTCCAAAATGTAAGTGATTGATCACGTGACATTTCGACAGCTATTGTCAATCCCATACATTTTTGACGTTTTCACAATCGCCTTCGTCACGCTACCGCTGAAAGAATGTCACTTGTCTAGAGCCTCTGAAGACGCTGAAGGCGTCTAACCACATCGAAATATTAGTAACCATGTCACATCTAGAAGACCGTGTGAACTATTCCTATATCTGCGTCCAGTTTGTAATCTCAAATGACTATGTACATAGTTAGCACATAGTTACGGTAGGCCTAGACAGCGGTCCGAGACACGAAGGAAGATTGCTGAATGCTCAGATACACACAGTAATGGCACATAACAAGCGTGACGAATTCTCTTAATATTGTCTTTGGGCTGTCTGCCTGCAGTCTGTGGCTATTGTCGGGTTTTTGTGACGCCCGCCAATATAAACAAATGACGAATCAAAAGGTTAAATTGACTGAGACTTTTTGGGATGACTTTTATTAACGTTGTCTCGAGTTTTGGGCTGATACATGTTTTGCAGAAACGTTTGTTACGGTGCGGTGGGCTGTTTTTGTCCTACCTAATTAACTAGTCATCAAATTATCATATAAAATTATAGACATACTTAGATCGCCTTTAAATGTAGCAAGCCTTCATTTAAAAGCTTAATCTAACTTTCCGAATTAATTCTCTGTTACCTAACCTTTATCCAACGTGTATTCAAATGCATAATAATTGATCCGAGTTATGTCAAATCTTTGAAAGAATTGACAAAACTCGGAATTTAAAATAACCTAAAATTAAGTAAGTACATCAACATCATTACTGATGCATTGTCTTAAAAGGCAAAAATAACATGTTGTTAGTATTGTTTCGGTACGTTGCTGGTAACAATGAAAAATCTGTGGTACCTAACTCTGATGTCATAAGCACTATATAATTGAAGCATACAAAAAATGAACACTATATAATAGAATTGTCTGTTTTTTTCCGTTGTTTACACGTAATCATACAAATTGGCCACGGTATCATGTGTTTACTGCAAGCCAAGTGTGTACTTATAATTTGTAATGAACGACAAGACAGACATGTCAATTTATTTGTGTAAATCTGTTGGCAGGTGGGCGCGACTAATTGGTCCAGTTAGGGTCAGCTCATACTGAAACGCGACACCACGCGAAGCGCATTTTTTTTTATAGTGGTACAATCAATCAATCTAAGTAGGCTTTTCCTAACTACGTTGGGGTCGTTCGGTCCAGTCTAACCAGATGCAGCCAAATACCAGGACCTGACATGGAGCGACTTCCTATCTGACTTCGACAACCCAGTAACGGGGTAATAGGGTACCCCTTGGCAACATAACGAAACAATATAGATACTTTGAAGTTTAAGAAATAAATTGTATTGTATTGAGTAAGAAATAAATTGTATTGTATTGTATTGTATTGTATTGTATTGTATTGTGTTGTATTGTATTGTATTGTATTGTATTGTATTGTATTGTATTGTATTGTATTGTATTGTATTGTATTGTACTGTATTGTATTGTATTGTATTGTATTGTATTGTATTGTATTGTATTGTATTGTATTGTATTGTATTGTATTGTATTGTATTGTATTGTATTGTATTGTATTGTATTGTATTGTATTGTATTGTATTGTATTGTATTGTATTGTATTGTATTGTATTGTATTGTATTGTATTGTATTGTATTGTATTGTATTGTATTGTATTGTATTGTATTGTATTGTATTGTATTGTATTGTATTATTGTATTGTTTTGTATTGTTTTGTATTGTATTGTATTGTATTGTATTGTTTTGTTTTGTATTGTACTTAAGATATTCACTACACAAAACGGGGCACATGTTTTCTCTTTTTCAGTGAGAGAATTAAAACAATAGAAAACACACCCGGCGTCGCTTCGAGAGGCGTCTCGACAAGCTGTGCGTTTTCTTTTGTTTTCCATTCGAATAGAGAATGTTGCGTAAATTTGAATCTGCGAGAGGGCCAATTCTTCTATGTTTTAACCAGTCAGGCGCCGCAAATATATAAGACAGTAGACTGTTGTCCCGAAGGGGACTTACGGAGACAGACTGGTTGCAACGTTCGCATTCGCATCCCAGCCGCAAACTGTCAAAAAAAAACCTTTTCATACATTTTCGACAGATTGCGACTGAGACGCGATGCGAAAGTTGCTTGAAAATTAGTAAAATTGGCACTCTGATGATGGCGTTACGTTGATAAAGGAGTTTATAAAATAATTACCAACTTATAATTTTCTTTGGTATGATTTAAAAACACAGAATTATCTGAGAAACAGTAACGTAACCACAAACGGTTTTTGTTTTGCTTTATGACAATAGACCACAGGCGTCACTATGCTTTTCGCGACGCATCACTACGCAGAGCGAAAAATCTGGCCTTTTCAAGCATCGTTGCATCGCGTGGCGCCACAGTTTGAGCTCACCCTTATAAATTGATTTCTACAAATGTCCAGTACCTACATTGTACAAGTATTTACTATCAACTTTGTTATAATTATTTATGTCAGGGCAACGTAATTATAGTGATTTTAATTTATCTTATGGCACATAACTGTATTATTTACTATTTTTTTCGACCGTTACTGTGAACTTTTCATTATGGGCGTGTTTGAAATGAAAAATATCTGTACTTATGTAGATATGAGACAGTTTATTGGCCGTAAATATTTAATTTTCTGTTACAACTAGACGAGGTTACTCAGACTGATAATAATTCGTAGAAGACGTTAATAGTAAAGGCATCTAAGTACACCACACAACAAAAATCATTTAAGTAATAAATCTCTATACATAGAAAAAATCGTTTTATGGATGTGGAAAAACTACAATTACTTCTATGCGACCGTGGTATGACACTTTGAATCTTCCTTGCTTGAAAAAAGTATAATGATACTAAATCATAATATTTATTCACATTTAAGATGATTTCTTCAGTTTTCCATGAATTTAAATATCTAAATATTAATTTCTACAAAAACGAAAAATTTGCACGCTTATAAAGTTAAGCAAAAACATGTATGCACTGTATTTAATTTTGTAACATCTTCTATACCATGTTTATATGCAAATAAATTTTATTATATTCTATTCCTAATTATTTCAATATTGCACTTACCGCTAATTTATTTTGTCTAAGCGTCACCCAAAGGTGACAGATTTATAAGCATTTTCCAGCTGTCAATGGGAAGGCCTTAAGTTTTTTCTCCGCCTCTGAAAAATTAATAAAACTATATAATAAGTATAATAAAGCTGTAGAGTTTGTTTGCTTGGTTGAACGCGCTAATCTCAGGAACTGCTGGTTCGAATGGAAAAATTCTTTTAGTTTTGGATAGTCCATTATTCGAGGAAGGGTATAGGCTTAATAACATCACGCAACGATCAATAGGAGAAGAGCATTAATGAAAAAGGTGATGCAGACGAAGTTGCGCAGGTCAGCTAGTATGAAATAAAAAGGAAATCATTTTCGTTGGCATAGTGATACTTAGCCCTGCGCAGCTTGTCTCTGCGTCTATGGATAGACTCGGCAATATCAATTTACTTCCCTAGTCGGGCCATCCGATATTCCTTTTGATTTTAGCTGGAAAGCGGCCATAGACGATAGACGTCTGACGGGGTACGAGCCCACTCTTCTCTGAAGGAGAATTGTATTTACCTATAAATTACATTCGACAGCTACATAGTTTCAATAGATACTCCATTGTGGCTATTGTTTCTCATTTGAAAGAAATACATATACGTGGATGAGCTGAAATACTAGAAGATACTATATTAGGCTTAAAATGAAGTACCTAGAAGCCACTCTAAGCCTTAAAATTAAGTATTAAAAGCATTTTCAAACTAAGACCAATTAAAAAAAGACAAGGAACAAACCTTTAACTGTATTTTATTTTTAATTATGCCATATTAAATAAGAGGAATTAAAGAAAATCTAAGGTTTTAACTATAAAACGTTTTTAAGTATGCCAAATTAAATTAAAGAAAGATACGGCTTATCATTATTTGGGCAGTAATGATTTTAAGACCTATGAACATTGGGCAACTGCTTGCAAATTCAATCAATCAAAATTTTATGGTTTCCACATGGTGGTAGATATACACAATTTAATTACAGTACACCTATCAAGCAAGGTACTGAACTGCGTAGGTGCCTAGTGCCTACAAATGTGTTAATTAACAGGTACCTATCTACTGACGAAACCTCAGTTGAACTCAACAGACAAAAATTTTAATTGCCAAATACTCTATGCCAGTCAGACCAAAAACAATTTTGACTATTGTTTTTTTAATTTCAAATTCAGAATGCAGACATATTTTCGGTAAATTTACCAAGTCAGTTTTTACGGGTCTTACTTTTTACCCAAAAAAAAGAAACAACTAATGTTACATGTATCAAAGTATTTTTTTAAAAGCTAAGAGAAGCTTTTGGGAAAGATTTTTGTTTTAATTATAAGCTTGCAGCGTCTGGCTACAAAAAGACTGAAACCTCTTAAACGTTGATTTTCGATTAGCGGCCGTATGTGGGACTAAGGCGGGTTATACACCCAAGGTCGTTTGGCAGACAGCCGCACCTCTGGGACTCGTTACGCCGTCTGCAACCTTGACACACACCTGTTCTGCCCACCTCCATTCACCAGTGTGCTCTTGTCCTTGGGTAATGCACCTTTTTGCAACGGCCGCATTTTTTTTCTTTTTCTTTTTAGGCGCATGACACACTGTCTGTCTATTGTTGTAGTGACGTGTGTTTATAATATGACTGCTGGATTTGTAATGCCTAATTAGGTACTGAGTGTCAGTGGTAGTTTTAGCAATATGTGAATTTTTAGCCACTAAGAAATATAGGTTGTTTTCTTGTCACGTCGCATCATCTTTTGAGAGGTTTACTGTTAGGTACCACTTAATTTGGACAGTAAAATATTAAATATTTCAAAATGACTTTTTAGAAGCAAGCTAAAGGGACATACGAACAGATGATGGTAAGAATTTCAGACTTATTTATTTTGAATTGATGACTTTTTGAAAATAATTTTTCTAGTCACCAAAGGAGACTGATCAAAGTAATCTATAAAACAATAGCGATACTGTTGTGGTATTTCTGTGGGGATACGTCAACTATAGTCTTGTGTAATGGGGCATCAAAATCTGACCTAGCAGTTTCGAGAAATATAATATTTTAGAATACATATTTTATGGTACATTTCTATTTTAAAAATGTTTTAACGGGTATTTCTGACTTTATAATACTGTGTTTCTCTGAAAGACATAGTCACTTGACATTTCAGTACTGAATTTCAGTGTTATTATCGTTTTTAACCGACTTCAAAAAGGAAGAGGTTCTCAGTTCGTCAGTTGGGAACTGTTTTTTTAATATTTGCGTTCACCGATTACTTGAAGACGGTTGGACCGATTTAAAAAAATAGTTTTTTTTGTATATATTTCACAAATGTTTATATTGTCGCCACGTCAGGATCTGATGATGGGATCTTGGAGAATGTAGCGAGAAATGTGAATTACAAAGTATTATTTTTCTCAAAACTGTCCAAGTATATAGCTGAGGTATCCTCACATAAATACTACTACAGTATTGCTATTGATTCATAGACCACTGCCCATACAAATTTATACAGTGTCCTTTTTACGTAATAAGAAATTTTGTGGGTACTGAATATTCTTAGTAGGTAATTTGTCAGGGATTCCTTTCGATATATAGCGTTAATAGGGTTACATGTAAATTCTACAGCCAACCTCAATCTCCTACGATTTTCTATAAATCTCGTGATTTCTGTTCTGTCTGTCTGATTCATCCACAGACATGGATGATTCACATATTACCGTAGATCAACGTAAATAGCACACATTTCCCGGAATCGAATCTGGATTTCGAGGGATATCTATCTCGAGTTAATGCGGGCTGAGCTATTGTGAGCACATCTTTGAGTAAACTCACAGAAACACTAAATATGTCGGCACGATTTCAAAATGGTGGGTGGGGTAAATAAGTAGCTGTTGCATAAGAACTAACCAAGAGATCTGGTTGAACATATCTGATATGTAGGAAATCGGCTGAAGATTTCAGAAAATATAAAGCGGTCTAAAGCTCAGTTTAGGAAACTACCTACATTTTAAAGTTATGTAGAAACGTCTCTATTTATAGTCAGTTAAAAATTAGTAGCACATAGATTATTACAGGAAAAGTGTATGCTTTCCCTGATTTTATTCATCAACTCATTTCTACGACAATGCCGCGATGCTGTTACGCCGCTAATACGCTGCTACAATGCCGCTACAACGCTGCTACGACGATGCTACAATGCCGCTACGACGCTGCTACGACGATGCTACAATACCGCTACGACGCTGCTACAACACCACGATGACGCTACGACGCTGTTACGACAAAGCTACGATTACGCTACAACGAGGATTACTTTAGTAAATACTGCGGTGGTACAGATATAATACGGTATTAAAACTTTATGAGAAAAACTCATAATTTATTATATAAGAACATTTTAATTTTGTTATAAAAATTAGACAGCATGTACACAATTCGATAAATCCAATGCTAATGCGTTGCATAGCTAGTGGGCTCGAACAAAGACGATTTAACATTTTTAATACATAGAGTACCTACGAACCATAGAGGTTACCTGTCCCTAACACCTAACTGACCTAACCTAACCTGTCGCTTAGTTAACCTTTCTAGAAAACAAATGTTCGACTAGTAATCAATCTGATGTCTAGATTTTAGATATTTGACTAATGGTGGTCGATCAATTGATATTCGATTATTTGGCAATCCATATTTTGTAGTAGGCATACCACCCTGAGATACTACAAAATCTATGAACCAAGCCTACACAACCACTTTAAAAATACCTACCTACACTTAGCAACTAACTAGACACTAAAGGTACTTGGTTTCGGTAATAAATCGTACAGTTGCGTCTGCCAGTCCTCAGGGACGCTCGCAGACGCCGCGACCCCGATTGCACCTGTTGCACACGCACGGCTACGCAGACTATTGTGACAGCTCAGTATTTAAGTACAATACCGACTAATAGGAGTTAAGTCGTGGCTTATAACGATTATTAATGGCTGGGATGTGTTCTTTTTTATTTATTTTTTCTTAGTTGGCAGACGTAATTCAGTATCAGAGGGGCAATTACGTTCGCATTCGCATCTTTTCCGTTTTCTTTTTTTCAATTTCCTTTCATTCGATAAGTTTTTGACATTTAATGTGAATCGGTTTAGTGTTGTTTACAACAAAATAAATTACTGTGCTAATAGATTCATCGATTCTAAAGATAGCTAATGTGTGCCCCTGCAGCTGATTCTATATCTGAAGCTAATCAATTAATTAACACTCCACTGATTGAAACGTAACAGAACACAGAATAGAATAGAATAGAATACTCTTTATTATGTACACCATATAAGTTACAGAAAAGATAGATGAGAAACATTACATAAGATGACACAATGGGCGGCCTTATCGCTAAGAGCGATCTTTTCAAGACAACCTTTGGATGAATTCTAAAGAGAAAAAGGAGATATAGTACTGTAGGTAGTATTATATGTACTATATAAAAATATCAATAAATAGATAAATTTATATACTAAATAGATAAATTTATGCAAAGATAATTATGAAACAATAGCAGAGAACTCTAGCAAAAAACGCTTTAAAGAGAGAGATAGTGGTTCTTGACCAAAGTTTTAAAAATGGACAAAGATTGAGCACGCCTTATCTGCGTGCTGCATTTAAGTCATCTGCCTAGCCTTTTTCCAAATATATTGGGGTCGCCTTCTAGTCAAACCGGATTCAGATGAATACCAGTAGATATTTTCCGTGGAGCAGCTAGGTAGGTAGGCATACCAGACCTCCACAATCCGTTACCAATTTATTTACAGGTGGCGATGTGAATGAAAAGACGCATACGCTGAGTTTTTTACTATTGTGCAATGCAGCTCTTGTAAAATCCAAGAATAATTTTCATTGAAATCTTTATTTAACGTTGCAGCTGAAAGATTTTACACGAGAACCATATTTTACAGGCGATCATTCAGTAAACATCTAAGGGTAATTTCCCCTGAATTTTATGAACGGACTGGCAGCTCTCTGCGTCTGGGAAATAACATCAGCGCTTTATAGTAATCAGAAGTCTATAACTGCGCCGGGGATCGCTCACGATTTATTTGCACAACATACATTTAGCATTTAGAACATGCATAAGAGACTATAACTCTTCAAAAGTACTTAGCTTATTTAAATAGTGTCGATTTTCTAAAGTTTACTTGTCTGTCGGCGGGGAAAACGTATTCAAGACGAAGGTAAATATCGGAGGTCGCGTCCTGCACTGTTTAGTGTTTTTATCGACTAATTTTAGACATTGTTTATACGAATCAACTTATTTTAAGGTTATAAACGTTTTTGTAACGTTATACGGCGGTTTGCAAAAAGTCATGCGCCGTTTACGCGGCATAGTAGAATAAAATAAGAAGATACGTTTATTTAACTTCGTCTAGACATATTTTTTTAGTTCTTTTTATTAAGCATGTATAATACTGTGTAAACAACTTCACATCGTTATTTTATATTGAAGTCAATGTTACATTTAAGTGGTAGGCAAACAGTGCCTAGTTAACATTCAAATTGTTTACACAGGAATAACGATTAAAGTTTTTAACACTTGGTTTAATTATGATAATGATGTTATTTCTAGCTTCTTGTATGATTGTGTAGGTATCTACAGAAGCTTTAAAAATAAAGTGAAGGTAGGTAGGTAAGTATATAGGTAGGTACCCAGAGTAGGTAGGCTCGGAGCATTTTCTGTTGATCTAAAAATAAATTCTATACTTACATAAGTACCTAGATACTCAAGTAGGTATTAGGTATATGTCAAGAACACTAGGATTCAAGACAAATATCAAGTTTTGGAAAAACTCTATGCCATACATGACAATTTTAGAATCGATAGCATCTATTTGGCACAGACGTATTTAAAATTCCATTACAACCCATATTTTTCTACGGCCTTTAAAAAAAACTTAAAATACAAACTAAAACTTTAAATAAAAATCAAAACATAAAAGCTAAAGTCGATAGTTGAGGAATAAAATATGGAATCGCAACGCACAAAATATCGATAAATGTTAAGGCTGCTCTCTCGAGAAATGCTTAAAAACAGCGTGCAGATGAAGCAACTTTTCGTCGGCATTTACTGAGAAATTACATCCGAAAAAATAGGTAGTAATCTACATGATATGATACGTAATTTGGTTTAGCCAGAATTTATGTATCGGTATCACATAATAAAAAAAAAAAACTGGCCAAGTGCGAGTCTGACTTGCGTGCAAAGGGTTCCGAACGAATTTCATTTTTTTAACATGTTATTTTAACACTACAGACTTCTAATAGTCTGTAGTGTTAAAATAACATGTTTGTGTTCAGTTCAGTGGTTTTCCTGTATTTTTTAGGTAAAGATCTATCTCCATTTTTTTTCAAAATTTTAGGTTCAGTAGTTTCGGAGATAAGGGGTGGGAATGGTCATTTTTCATCTAATTTGTTGAATAACTTCAAAACCGTTTATTTTAAAATTATGAAAAAAATTAGATTAAGACCCTCACAGTAAGCCCTTTCATTTGATATGTCACACGATATTATTCAAAAAACTTTTTTTTTAATTTTCTAGGTTGACCCCCAAAAGTGACCTCCATACTAATATTTTTATAATTTACGTAACACATCCGTGTTTGGGTCACAGAAGTCCATATGTGTACCAAATTTCAATAGACTCGGTCAAGTGGATCTGGAGAAAACTGGCTGTGACAGATGGACAGACAGACACCCGAGTGATCCTATAAGGGTTCCGTTGTTTTTTTTGGAACCCTAAAAACAACATCATCATCATCATCATCATATCAGCCCAAAGATGTCCACTGTTGGACATAGGCCTCCCCCAAGCGTCGCCACAACGACCGGTCCTGTGCGTCTCGCATCCATGGGCTAACCGCGACCTTCACCAGGTCATCGGTCCACCTTGTGGGAGGCCTTCCAACGTTGCGTCTTCCGGTACGCGGTCGCCACTCCAGAACTTTTCGACCCCATCGACCATCTGTTCTGCGAGCAATGTGCCCTGCACACTGCCACTTTAGTTTGGCGATCCTTCGGGCTATGTCGGTAACCTTGGTTCTCTAGCGGATATCATTATTCCTGATTCGATAAGGAAACTCCAAGCATTGCCCTCTCCATCGCCCTTTGAGTGACTTTAAGGCTTCTGATGAGGCCCATTGTGAGCGACCACGTTTCAGTTCCATAAGTCATCACTGGCATCACGCACTGGTCATTATGACCACTAATTAGAACGGAAATATGTTTAATGTACTGCGTTTTTGCTCTTCCTTTTTTTTCCATCAGACCAGCTAATCTCTCTATTTCATACTCTGTAATTTCTACTCTTATACTACCCTCATTGTTTTGTATTTATTTAATTTCCTTCTGATAAGGAGACTATTTCAACGGTTATTACAAGCTTTCAACTGCATATTGCGTGATGGAAATACCCGCGACAAAGCAATCCTAAACAAACCATAAACTAGGTGGGAATAGGTGTGGTTAAACCTTTTTTCTCCTAAAATTTACCTAAGTTTATTTATAATTTTGAAGCGTTTATATTATGGCTATTGCCCGCGGCTCCGTAGTTATAATTTATCGCAGTAAAATGCATCGTAGTCAAGTAGTATCGCAATGAAACTCTTCGCGGTAACGTGCATTGCCGTGAAGATCTATCGCGGTAACGTGCATCGCAGTGTTGTGGCTTCGCAGAGACGGTCTTTCGCAGTAACGTGCATCGCGATTTTGTAGCATCGTATTAACATTTAGGTATCGATATTTTGTGCGTCGCGATTCCGTATTCTACTCATAGTTTAGTTAAAAGATTAAAATGATCTCTAATAATTAATTCAAGTATAGCTGTGACTTCTGTGAGACACGACCTTAGAGGAATAAAACGTGCACTCGTTTCACACCCGCGCGACCCACAATTCAGTAGTTTTTTGTACTTTCCTTATTATTCTATGACTTAAAAAAATTGCCGTAAATCAAATGTAGATAATTAAATTGTCTTTGAGATAGTGTAAACTCCATTAAAATACGCTCGGCGGTTTTGGTCCGATGGTCATTTTTATGTCCGTGTTAGACATAACTTTACAAATTAATTACACTATGTTGAACGAATAAAACTCAAAATTTTCATAAATTATTAGAAAACTAGCTTATGCCCGCGACTTCGTACGCGCATAGCCTGTTTTTTCACGTTTCCGTTAGAATTTCGGGAAATCCTCTCTTAGTGCTCCCCTACGCTCCCCAAGGAACCTATATGCCAAATTTTAGCTTTCTACGACCAGAAGTTTCTGCTGTGCGTTGTCTGTCAGTCACTCAGTAACGGAAGAATTTTATATATTAGGATAGTCTAATGTAACATATATAGATATCCCTTTACGGTAAATGTTGATCTGACGCGACTTCACGCGAGCACTTTGTTGATCCGAAAATGCATGTTGATCCGGCCGCCTTTTGTTGATCCAATATGCATTTCTGGTAACTAATGTGGCTCCGACCGGATCAACATCTACACTCACGGGACTGCTGACTAGCGTTCGCCGAAGTTGATCCAATATACAAATCCACCTTGCTAATGTTGATCCGATTTAAATGAGCCAATCAGAGCACAGCAAACGATCGGATTGGCTGAAAGCAGCCGGGACGTTGCCGTTTCGTATCTTTGGCCGTACAAGCTACAGATTAAACGGATAACTCAACAACTCGACAACGCCACGACTTATGCCGGAAGTGGAGTTTATGGTGGAGGCGGAGGTGGATGTTAGGTACCTACCTTTTTCAGAAATTTCTAAAATTTCGCCTTTCCTAGGGTGAAATATAGGCGTTTGAATTTTTTAAAGGGTGGTCGATATTAAGTTATGTTGTCTCTTGAGACAACAAAAATAAAAGACAATGTCCAAATTCGCCCTGTGCAACAAAAGTATCGGACATACACGATAATTCATGTTCTATTTTATTATATCAGTTGCAAATACTTTTGTAACACGGACTAGCTGCAAGCCAAAACGAACATAAAAAGTATTTTCGCGAATAATAACATGAATCGCCGCCATCTTCACCAAACGTCATGCATGTCAAAAAAGATTAGGGATGTCCAATCGATTGTAATCAATCGATTTAATTTTTAAAGAACTGTAGTGTAATTAATTTTAATATGAATCATATTCTGAATTTATTTCGAATAAAGAGCAAACAGAAGATACAATAAAAGCATTCAATTACCATTCCATATATTATTCCCTAAATGTATACTTAATTCAAAAAAACCTACTGAGTATAGGTACTTTGTGCATGAGGTCATACTCGATTTTAAATAGATAGTAAGAATAATGCTGAAGTGATCAAAATCTTCGTATTTCACCATGATCATTATTCAGGGTTTCCTTATGATCGTTTAAGAAAGTGTGTGGTTTACTTCTAACTAAACGATTAGGTATTTACGACAGTTAATATAAAAATACTTATCGTTACTGAATACATTAAGTAGGTAGGTACTATAAATGTTTTTGTTATGTTATACAAATGTTATTAAGTATTAATATTATAAAAAGTATCGAAGAGTGTTTTTATAAGTAAAGTAGGACATTGTCATCCTTGTAACTAAAAATCTTAGGGAATGTCGATAAGTTGTATCGTATTTTTACACACACTCCAATTTTTGACGTCACTAAATTGTCACTTGACTGACTGTCTGTGTTTTCACTGTTTACATTAGCGTCGCTTGCTCTTTGTAATTGTGTCGGTGTGTTTTGGTGACTTTCGGGACTACTAACATTCCGACTTGGCTATTATAATGGATTGCTTTCAAAAACGACTTACCTGGCTGTGATTTTCGGAGTACCGCTCAAACGATAACTTGGCAGTCATAAATGGACTAACGCATACGCTATGGAAAGTGTATTTTGTGTAAATTGCGGCTCTGCTGATGGTTCCATGTTGTTGGAAGATGAACAGATTCGTCATTGAGTACAACAATGGACTGCACCTCTTTTGGTAATTATATAATTTTTTGTTGTACCTATATTATTCTGTTTGCGATCTCTCAGACTTTCTTTACTAATAAGTTTCTATACTTGACCTTACACATTATGTTTGCAATTATCGTTTTCACAAAAAACAAAAAGAAACAAATTATAAAGTATTTTGGTATATTCATTATAATAGAAACAATCTGATAGGTAAATACTCTGTAAAAATACAATTGAACTAAGTATGTTTTTTTTTTAGGTTCAAGCTCATGATCTCATATGCACCACTTTTTGGACAAGAGCTCAAGAGATGACTAACACTTCAGTAACAAGTAATGTTGGTAGAAACTGTGCACTCTGCAATAGAACGTTGGCACCTCGGGCACGCTCACATCATCTGATTGCTCTGAGAACTGACACTCAATATAATGTGAATATCAGAAATATCATCATAGAAAGACTTATGCCATTGCAGGTACTATTATAAGTATTATTATTGGGCCATTTTTGACATTGGATTTGCAGTGGGTGCCATTGATCTGACTTGCTATTTTTTTGTTTAAGATACAAGCATCACATTATATTTGACATCCTTTTTGGCAAATATGTGATCGTGCTACCAGGCATTATTCGGCACCATCTTCATCAAGGGATACTCCTACAACAAGCAATCATCCGGGTTGTGCCAATTGTGGTATTCATTTCAATAGACAAAGACGGCATATTCTCCATAATTATGCCATTCTTGTGCAAACACAGCAATGAGTTGCACCACAAATAGTAAGCTTTAACTTCCATTTGTAACTATTTATATTTATAATGGCTCTGTATAGAAGAGAAAATATAAAATAAAAATGTTTATTTTATACTTATAACATGTTTTTATATTACAGGTGACTGCAAATGATTACATATGTGATGCATGTCATACATTATTTGTTAATAGAGTTACCACAACATCACAAGATTTGCAAGAAGTATCGATGGTTGGTCATCAACATGATCAACGTGTGGTATGTGGTTGTTCACTGGCACGAATCCAATGTTACTCCGTATAAGCAGAAAGTATCAGCCACATTTTAGATATTGTGCGAAATTGAGTTCAACCCTGAGAGGTGAGAGACGTTTTTGATTGGTTAACTCTTGCAAGAAATTAGGCTATGGTAAACATCAGATACCCGTGCAATAACGGTCATTGACTCTCATACATTTATTGACTTTCCAAATAACAAAAACAGAAATAATGACATAAAGCTGTCCTGAATCAACTTCTATCGTGATCCTTTAGGTTTTCTAGTAATGAAAAACGATTCATAATTTATTGTTTGAGTATCCACGAAGGGATATTATGGAAAAATCTATGTACTTTATTGCATGTTTATCTGGTGCCTACCATAGTATGCTTAAACTTGCCTGATGTGCTATTTTGTTTAGCTAATAGATCTTTTCTGGTCAGTTATAGTCATGCAACATTTGTAGTGTAAATTGTTTTATTTATTGTACTATAAATGCAATGTGTAACCAACAATATATTTTTTTGTTGTAGATTCAGCCATCGGATTTGAATGAACTACAATTAAATAATTCCGAAACCATATGGAAATTACGAGGCAAAATTCACAGCCGGCCATATCAGCAATAAAACATATTTTGTTTACATAGTAATTGATTCAGCTCAAATTGGTCGACAAGCAATCGTACAATATTGCTGCGCACGGTGCTGCGCCCATGTTGTGACCATTATTTGGTATTAAAGCTATGCAAGACATCAAAATAATATCGACCCCTGCACAGTTTTTAGACTATATTTTAATTGCCAATTTAGATGACCAATAAAAACATGAAATTGAAATCTGTGTTTTATTTCTTATTCAAACATAATCAGTAAGTTAAAATAGGACTGTAGGTTTAACACAACTTACCGGCTACCAATTAGGTAGCCGGTAAGTACGCGTCGCCGCCAACCAATCGCCAGCCTTACCAATTAGGTAAGGCTGGTTTCATAGTCACGCGTTTGAACAGCGCGCAATGTTTTATATATACATTAATATACACAAACATTTAATCTCACTCCAAAACCAATGCTAAGAATATAGGTATCCACTATCTACCTATGTCAATTAGATTCTATGCATTTAAACGTTCCACTTATCTATTTACTTACATTTAGGCTTTAAAAAAAACTGCAAAGGTACCTAATTATATAGGTAGGTACTGAAAATAGCTAAATGTATTATGATTTTGTTAATCAGTTTCTTAAAGATCACTCGGAGCTATGAAAAACTATATCTAATATTCGTTGTTATGGTTAGATTATAACCTCAAAATCTGATACTTTTTTGGACATATATCTTTTCTGCAGCTAGTCCGCTATGAAAACAAGATCTTATAGGAGTTTACTAATGATCAACAATACAACACATAATTTTCCGATGCTCCTGGCTCCAGGGCGAACAATGTATGGGCGCAGAGCAATCTCCTTTTATATTTAAACTCTTATTATGAAATCATAAAATATGTATATGGTGTGTGTAAATGTTACATGGTGTTTCAAATCGAAGCCAACATGTCAAAAAGTTTTTGATATTTGGGGTTATAGGCTACTAGTGTGGGAAATTAAAACGTAAGATGTTATTTTAATCTGATGGCAATGCATTAAGAGATTTTTTTTTTTCAAAAGCCCAAATATAAATTTTCAGGTTCTTTTCGTTAGAAACGGCGGACTTCCATACACATACTTTCAACCCCCCGTTTCACCAGTTTGGAATTGAATTTCGAAAAAGAAAATGTATGGAACAGCTGTTTTTTTTTGCGATTTTATCTTTAGTCCTATTATAAAAGTTGTTTGTTTTCATGAGTAGAATAACCCCTAAAGTTATCCAGGATATTTCAGGATGGTAAAAAAATAACCCTGTTTATCATAGTGTAGGTACCTACTACGCTAAAAAAAAAGGTACCTACTATGCGTTCCAAATAACGATAAGACGGTCAAAGACGCCATCATGCTGCGACGTCACTAAGCAACTTCTGAAATTTTGTAAATATGTAGGTATGTTTGGTATTTTTAGGTACTTAAATAAAATAAATAAATATCCTGGACATTGCACACATAAGTAGGATCTGATCTTAAACTAGGCAAAACCTACTAGGTATGGAGGCCTAAGAAATACATAGATAAGTAGGATAGTTATTTAACACCCAGACACACAGCTAACATCCGTGTTCGTCACACAAATGTTTGCCCTGGTAGTACAGTAAGTCCGGTATCATAATGTCAATCAGTGAATACCTATTTATTACCATATACGTATCGATCATCGATGAGAGGGTGCGTTTCCACTGAAGCGGTCTCTACTCCGCCCCCCTTCATTTGAGCCGGGATCACATCCAGATTAGCTCATTAATATAATACCTACATAATATCGAGTTTCTAAATAGATAATCAAATACGGATATGGATAATAAATACTCACCATCATTTTCTGGTTGATGACAAATGCAAATGAACAAAAAAATTAAACCTCCAAAAAACTGAAAAGCAAAAAATAATAAACCTTTTAAATCAAAATCAAAATCAAAATCAAAATCAAAAGTCGTTTATTCAAATTAGGCTGAGAGCCAGCACTTTTTGAACGTCAAGTTTTACAAAAGACAGTCCCCCAAAACGCCCGCCCGTCACCACTTCCTAGTGTTTTAGCTGTGGAGAAGAAGTGGCCAACAAACTCCCCAGCAACACATCTGTCTGTTACGTTTTAAGAAATTGAATCTATATAAAAGTATGCTAAGTAATTAATACATGACACAAAACTTATAACTTGTTAGCTAGCACACTATGATATTGATAAACATAGAAATGTATGTAAAAAAAACCAACGAATTGACTTACATAGTCAGATATATAAAAAAATAATAATAATAATAAATAAAAAAACAAAAAAAAAACAATATTATATGAATAGATATAACCTGTCATAAGCTAATTACTTAAAGAGAAAGAACATGATAATTATGACATTGTCTTGCGTTTAACACAGCGACCAACTATTCTTATCGTCTAAATAATCATTAATAGAATAGTATGCCTTCGAACAAAGGTTAGATTTAACTTTAACTTTAAATGAGTTAAAAGGCAGGTCAAGAAAAGAAAGTGGAAGTTTATTGTATAAACGGATACCGAGCCCCACAAATGAGTCGTGGACCTTACGAAGTCGGTGGGAAGGAGCATGTAGCTTGTGCTTGTTTCTGGTGTTAAAGCTGTGGATGTCGCTCGTTTTACTGTATAAATATATATTTTGCCTAATATATAAAATGTTTGCAAAAATGAATTGAGATGCTACCGTGAGAATTCCAATCTCTTTGAAAATTTCTCTTAAAGAAACTCTTGACCCTAGCTGATATATTGCACGCACGGCACGTTTTTGTAAGACAAATATATTTTGTATATCAGCAGCTTTTCCCCACAATAGAATACCGTAGGACATAACGCTATGGAAATAACTAAAATAGACTAACCGAGCTGTGTCAACATCAGTAAATTGTCTTACTTTCCTGACGGCGTATGCGGCAGAGCTGAGCCTTCCCGATAGGCTTGATATATGTGGGCCCCATTGTAGTTTGGAATCAACAGTTATGCCCAAAAATACTGCCGTGTCTACAGTTTCAAGCACCTCGTCACTTAAGATTACATTGGGTCCTAAATTTCTAACATTAGGCAAGGCAAATTTTATACATTTCGTTTTATTGGCATTTAGAACTAAATTATTTGTCGTAAACCAATCCGTAACCATTGAAAGAGCGTTGTTTACGTTATCGAAATTATTACAAAAAATAAGTTAAAAAGTTTTTATTTTATATATTTTTTAAAACAGCTACACATCTTACTTTAGCTATTATCTGTTATATAATCCTACTTTAACTATTACTTGTTGTATGGTATAAATACTAAAAAAAACCAGGCTTTCTATACCCACATGGGTAAAGCTACAAAAAATGCTACACAACTGTGCACTAAAATCTGTGAGTGAACAATAAATCACTTCTATTACCCCCCCACCCCCCCCCCCCCTTAGTATGGGATTTTTGTACAAATTTATATGGGACCACTCGTTATCCAATTAAAAAAGAATTATCAAAATCGGACTACTCTGTAAAAAGTTGGTCATACATTACAATCGAACGGCGATGCGCCACCGGTACATGGTGGACATCCTACCCACACGCACAAAACGTTTTGGGAACACATTCATAGTGTGTACAGCTAAAGGGTGGAATTCCCTGCCAGAGGCTGTGTTACCAGATAGCTACAACCTGGGAGTCTTTAAGTCAAGAGCGAATAGGTTACTTCCAGGCAAGCGTGCTCCATCTTCGACCACATCATCGCTTACCAACAGGTGAGATAGTGGTCAAACGCGTGTCTATCAATAGTAAAAGAAGAAACATTCAGTGAACAATCAATCATCCCCGGTTTTCCTGCCCTTAGGGTTGGTTTTTTTTCCAAATTTATATGGGACCACCCTCGAGGTATATTCCAATAAAAAAAGAATTATCAAAATCGGACAACTCTGTAAAAAGTGTCGTATTCATACATTAAAAATATATACGCGCCGACTTGAGAACCTCCTCCGTTTTTTCGTCGATTAAAAATAAACCAAATTCACTAATTTGAGAAAAACACACGATATCAAACACCCGCGCAAACGCCTTTCCGCATAAAATCTGCCAAACAACAAATCAATCTGACGAACAAGTGAAGTCGTTCCCAAAGTTAAATCCTCTAACGCATCTTGCTTACCTTATTACTCTAACGAAATACTGAAATAGTCTACTGGGCTCTCTAGCTGTCACACGCAGAACGCGACGTTGCCGTTGTTGTGTTCGAGTACCTATTCGTCAATTTTGGCTCCGGATCCACTTAGTCCAAGTAAATGTCGCATACAAGGTAAATATACTCTGGATCTAAGAAATCATATTCAGTATGATTTTTTCGACCGTTGATGGATCAACGAATGTTGGTCAAATCGCTGACGAGTTATTTGAAAACCTGTAAGTGCAGATCCACCGACGTCACACGCGCATCAAGGACGGATCAAAGTATATCAGTTTGCGCGACGTGGAGCTGAGTAAACACGTAAAATAGGCGGATCAACAATTGTTCTAACTTCTCACTGGATCAACATTTACCGTTTAAAGTTGATTATATATATATATATATAAATTACGACTAGCCGTTTAGACGTGATGCTCATTTTAAACATTTTAAAATCAGCTACCGAGCCGTATCTGCGCCTTAAGACTACTGGGAAAATTAATCTAGACCCAATCTAAATAGGTGCACCTGACCAGTACCTAAGTAATTTATGAAACCAGGATACAGCATACATAGATAGGTCGTCACAGGGAGTCGCAAACCTACCCGAGCCGGTATAATCTTAATCACAAAGTTATCAGCCCCAGACTAGACCACTAGGTTAGTCTAGAAGTCTCTAACGTAGGTAATTGAGATAAGACCTCGACGATTATGCATAGACATTCGGATAAATGTGTGTTTACTTTATTACATGAGACTTAAATATGACTGGTGAGATGTGGCTGTTATACCATGGTAAACATATTTATATTGTTGTAATACTGTACCTTTGTCTAGCCCCGGAGAACAAAAGCGTGATGTTTTCTAAAATAATATGATAATGAGGCCTAATATCTGAAATTACTGATCCGACTATGTACCTATAATAATAGATCCTTTTGTGGACCCATTAGTATTAGCGTTAATATAATAAGTGGTACTTGGCAACTGGGCTTAACCCAGTTGTATATGTCCCTTGGTGCCTATTGGCCTAGCTCTGTTCTGACTCCTGCTTGATAAGGAGGGAAGTGAAAATTATATTTTTTCCTACTCCTCCGCTGTACTTTCTGATTAATTTTGTTGCAGAATCCAAGACAGTTGAATCATTTCTCCGTGACTCGTCGAGCTTCACTGATACGGCGTTTTTCTGGTGGTCGTCACTGCTGATTCTGGCATTCAGGAGTTGCAGTGGTTGGGAATGTGTGGCGGGCTTGTCCGGAATAAAGGTCCTTTTGTTGGTGACTGGTCTACACTGTCCTCGGAATTACTTCTGTAATGAAACATAAAAATCTTTCTTTTTTAAGCGGCATTGGAGTTGCTTGCATTTTCTTCGCCATATGAAACGACAAATTCGAACCGCTTCTGACATTTTATACAAGCTAATGTTTTTTTTTTTCTTTTACAGAAATAATGCCGATATCGTAATGTCAAATTATTATACTTTAATAACTTACAGTTACTGTTTTAAGTAGGTACATTTGAATACTGCTACAGGTGCAATCTAATCACTTGGTACCTAACTGAAGTTAAAAACATTTTCACGAAAACAGGAAAATACTGTGACACATTGACCCAAAACAAAGTTGCAAATATCAACATTTCTGATTGACCATTTGCCATAATATTTTCGTCTTTGAGGAAAATTATAAACACTAATCGATTGAAATTTGAGATCCAATTCATCAAACAACAGTTGAAATAGGTACTTTTAAATAACAGTCAGTGAGTATTTCTTTTTTTTACTAATGAAGGTGTAATGGTATTCTCATTCATTATTTTAAGTGGAACTTAACATAAACCTACTTAAGATGTTTCTCAACAAATAGATGTCGGCTTGGCTATTAGGTGCTTAAACATAGATTTATGTTAGGGGCTAAAACTTATTGCAAATTAAAGAGGTTAATTAAAATTTTATTTTAAACAACAATATACATTTTCAATTCAGAATTTCGGAGTGAAAATACGGGGAGCTCTTGAATGGGCATCAGAATTCTCATAGAAAAGTCGATAGACTATAAACCTCTGCCTACCTACCTTCTGCCGATCTTCGAGGAACTTTGACGTGATGACACACACCATCAAAATTGACCAAAAAATAATTGCTCAAAACAATAGCAAAGATGAGCTAAAGTTTCGCCAAGAGACGCGAGGGGGAGGCGCGGATCGCAGGCGGGCGCGGTGGGGGTGACCGGAAGCATGGCAGACGGCGCACTCGCCGCGCATAACTAATGCCCGTGGCGCCAACTGGTGCCGGGGTCACCCTGACCTTACACACTCACCTGGAAAAGCTTTGGAAAGTGCTAATGAGAGTGTAAAGGTAGGGTCGATCCGATCTAAGCAATTTTGCCGGTCTGGTGATCTGATGCGTAAGTATAATGTTAATTGTGCCGCTTAACTTCAAACTCGGATAAATCCATTCTACCCTTTTAGGACATATTTAAAAAAAAATTATGACCGTCGTAATTCCATGAATTAAGTAAAAGGCAGTTTTTTTTATTATAGTTACAGTATTGAAGAAAAATATTCTGTTTAGCAAATTCAGTATTTAAACCATTCATTCTTTCAAAAAATTAATATTTAGATTGGATTTACCTTAATTTTATGTAATGGAATGCAATTTATCTATCTTTGAAAAAACTTGGTGTGCTAAGTTGAACCAACGCAGTTAGCTGATTGGTTCTTATGGATTTAACTACATTTGAAAAAAACTGTCTCTTGGACATATCTGACTTAGACAATACATTCTGATTATGACGGTTTATTTCTCAAGAATCATGCGGATTGATACACGTACACAACTGATAAAATTGTTTAAAAGCATTTTTTTCCTTTTTTTAATATCAAAATATTAAAAATACCTAGAATTGGATTTATCGAGTTTGAAGTTAAGCGACACAATTTTAATATTTGATAGTTTTTTATAGGATCACTCGGGTGTCTGTCTGTCTGTCCGTCTGTCACAGCCAGTTTTCTCCGGATCCACTGGACCGATTCTGTTGAAATTTGGTACACATATGGACTTCTGTGACCCAAACACGGACGCGTTACGTATATCATAAAATTTTTAGTATGGGGGTCAGTCACTTTTGGGGGTCAAACTCGAAAACAAAAAAAGGTTTTTAAACAATATCGTGTGACATATCAAATGAAAGGGCTTACTGTGAGGGTTTTTAATTATATGTTTTTCATAATTTTACAATAAATGGTTTTGAAGTTATTCAAGAAATTAGACGAAAAATGACCATTCAGGGCCCCTTATCTCCGAAACTACTGAGCCTAAAATATTGAAAAAAATGGAGATAATAGATCTTTACCTAAAGATTACAGGAAAACCTATTAGAAGTCTGTAGTGTTAAAATAACATGTTAAAAAAATTAAATTCGTTCGGAACCCTTTGCACGCGAGTCCGACTCGCATTTGGCCAGTTTTTTTTTTTGATGTTTCTGCTTCATGGCAATCTGTTTTCCAACAATAAGCTACTTCTTTGTTTGATTTCTCAGTTTATGTTTCAGCTTAGTTAATATTTGATAGTAGTCAAAATCTTATTGAAGTAGGTCGTCCAGGGAAGCAGGTAGGTACATACTTGCCACCACCTAGCAGTATTACTGCTTTCTAGCTTGAACCGCGTGTACTAATTCAGTATTCTGTAAACTTCTCACCGTGTACCTTAAGTGCGGTTTAATGAAGTGAGTTGTTAATCTATACAAACAAGATGGAATGACAGTTCACTTCATGCTCACTCCACCTAAGTTTACACGGTGAGATGTTGACAGAATAGATCGGCTGGTGTTATTGCAGCGGCTGCAATAACACTAGCCGGGCAGCCGGTCAAGTGGCTGCAATGCAGCCACTTGAGACATTTCAGCTTTGATCTCGCGATGCTTTTGGGTGTTGGTGTTACATTGGTGACCACTTTGATGCTCTAGGGATCGGGACGCCGACTAGCTTACCATCTAGTACCTAATAGAATTTTACTGTATGAGTTAGGTATGTACCTCTACTTACCAACTTGGTAAGTAGAGGTACTTACCAACTTAATAGGCTGGTTTCCACCATCAATAAATTGTAGATCTATTTAGTCCGTCAGTTAGAGTATTGAAAAATAATGAACACGTATTTTTTATTTTCGTAAATCAATGAATATTGGGTATTCCCAGATTGAAGAGATAGCGGAATGCGATAAGGCCGCCAATTGTATATTTTTTAGTTTAAGGTTGCTTTAATGTATTTTAATTTTGGTGAACAATAAAGTATATATAAATAAAATACATAAATAAAAATTGTCAAAGATAAAACGCATCAAAACTCGGGCGGGGGCTCGTGACGTCAGAACGCACTAAAAATTATATCACGGCGTGACGTATTGAGAATTTTAAAGGCGTCGTATCTTCGTCAATTTTGGTTTACGTTACAAAAAAAGCGGGTCAAATATTTATTGATAATCTAACTGACGGACTAATTAGCTTTTTCAGTGGACAAGCCTCGTATTGCTCGGAGTCCGGGGCTATATCCAGGCATAGACTGCAAATTACAGACAGATGAAAAGATACGCCCCGTAAGTTTCGCATTTGTCATGCTCTTATTTGAAGCGTAGATAATAGTGTTCTCTAGAGACCTTCGTACTTCGTTCGTCTTCTTCGTCGATGCCATTGTCAGTTGAATACCGTCTCGAATCAATTTAGTACAGGCCGTATAGACGGGCAGAAGTCCGAATCTCCGACAGCCAATCTTACCTTAGGTTATCAGTATCCTTTAGCAAGTTATTGGAATTTAACAATTTGGTATTCCACTCACATCTAAAAATTTCACGCTAACTGTAACACAACAAAAACCTGACACAGATCCACATCAATGACGCAATCATCAAGATTTTTTGTAACTTCTCCTGATGCAAACGTTTCCAACCATACCTCTAAAATATGCCGGTCATTTTGAGTGACTAACACAAAAATCCTTCTGCGAAATCATTTGTCTCGTCTCGAGCAACCATTTGGCTCCTTCGCTCCTTTCCACCGGCATTTAAAGCAACGAGCGATGATTAAATAAACGCAGAATATGTCGAATGCGAATCGAAATCATATAAAACAAGTTGTTTACGAGCACCGGGATACGGGGGTGATATTCGGCTTCATCCAGACTCCATTTATAGGTGGATGACCCATTGTTTTATAATTAAAACCGAATTAATTCTTTAAAGATCATTGGAGAATTCCCGCAGTGCGTGGGAAAGCTACTGGCCATTACGTGTGTTTGTATTTCCATATGTCGTATATATTTTAGAAAGCAAATGCTAAATAGCCACGACTAATGATGATGTCTGTAGGTAGTCTGATTTAGACTACTTACAGACATCAGTACCTACGGTTAGCTTAGACTAGATAGGTACTCATAATTTTTAGAATTATAAAACAAGGCGATCTACATAATTAACAGCTTTCTTAAAAAAAAAAAACAAAACATGAATTTAAATTTCAACTCTATTTTTAAAAATCGATTTTATTGCGGTTTTTATGTGGCCTGTGTGCAGTGGTAGGTAGTTGCGTGCATGCCACCATCGAAAGCCGCCCAGCGTTTCCGTGCCATAATCACGTAGTATGAAAGTGCATGTCGCCGCTTGGCGTCGCCCACACGCGAGCCACATCCCGCACACTGATTTCCCACATCACGATAATCAAGTCTTGCCTATTCAGTACACCATCACACCAAAGAATTGTCGGGTAATAAGAGGAACTTTAGAGAGCTGAGCGCTAAAAATATCGGCAAATTCAACGAAAAGAAATCGTAGAAATAAAACCTAATCTATGCTAAGTTGTTGTTTTTTTCTTTTGCTTTAATTAGGACTGAGATTTGATGTACTTTTTATCAATTTTATGGAAGCAGACGTTATCAAAAACGGTGTAAATTTTATGAGGTGGGAATGTATAAAATTTAATTGGTCGTAAAGTCTCTAAGTGAAACGATAATTATATTTATCCTTTTACCACACAATGAAAAACTTAATTTACAAGTAAAATATATGTGGTTAGTAAGTTGGATTTTTGCTAACGAATTATTTTTCTTCCGAAATCATAACGAAAACCTACATTTTTAAGCCGGACTTTTCCATTCTTAAAAGCCATGGCTTGTAGAAACACATACCTGTACTGATTTAATTTTCTTTTCATATAAAATAGACTGGTATTCAGCTGAATCCGGTTTGACTGGGAGCCGACCCCAATATATTTGGGAAAAGGCTAGGCAGATGATGATACAATAGACTGATTCGATTTTCTTTTTTACGCAAATAGACTGATTCGTTTTCTTCTTTATACAAATGGACTGATTCGATTTTCTTTTAATACAGTAAGACAGATTCGATTTTCTTTTTGTACAGTAAGACTGATTCGATTTTCGTTTTGTGCATATAGATTTAAACTAACTGATTATGTTTTTCTTCGAAGTAAGAAATAAAAATATGGAATTATAATTTTTGACCATTCCAAATGATATCATGATTTCGAAATGGCGCAATCAGCTGCATTTCCTTCGTCAGTGTGCAGTTGGCAGAGCAGGGGCGATATAATTATTTTCTAGAATGTATTACGACAAATGCGAATGATTACCGGCCATTGAAATATGCTACTGTTTAGGGTTCGAGACACAAAAACGTAAAAGCTTAGAAAAAATTGATATATCAGCGGGTACCGTCACAGGCTTAGGTGATCATGAAATTTTAGTTAAAAAACTAGATATTGCAGTTTATTTATTCGCACATAAATTTAACAGCTGAAGTAACTGCCGTAATCTGGAGTATTTTTAACAAGTTCATGGGCACATCGTTTTTATAAAAATAAAATTAAGCATGTCAGAATTTTAATTAGTTTCACTGAAAAGAATTTTAATTAATATATTTTTAGCTTATTAACATTGCCTTGATAGCTGCAAGGTGATAAAATTGTCATGCATTGGTACCTATTTGTGTTGTATCTGCTAACATTTTTAGTCTTTTTTTGTAACCAGCAGGTTTCTAAATTGAAATAGGAATCTAAGATTTTATAAAAGTCTGCATGAATGTTCAAGGATGCATGCTTAGCTGTTTTATAAAATGAGAAAGAGAAAGAGTAAGAGACAAAAGAAAGAAAAGTATTTACATTAGATATATTATCTCAGAAGGCTGCCCAGCTTAAATGGGACTGGGCTGGACATGTCTGCCGCATGCCCATCGAGCGGTGGGCTCACAAAACACAAAATTGGCGCCCTGAAATTGCGAGACTCGGCCGCGGCAGACCACGAAGGAGATGGTGGAACGACTTGGATGTCTTCTTTGGGAATTGGCAAGAAGAACAGAACCGGGAACGGTGGACAGAATGGAGGGAGGCCTTTTCCTAGCCGTGGGACAGTTCGGGCTAGATATAATAATTATCTATGTAGAATACAGCGATGTGGCCAAGTCTCAAATTACTGAAAGGTAAGAGAGTATCTACCAGTTGGAAGTCCTGATGCCGAATGTGGTGTGGTGCCGCTACTAAACTGTAATAACTGACGTTACTGGCAAGACTAAAGCTTATAGTATTAACAAACTTACCAAATCAGTACTTCTATAGTCTACGGAACCCCAGCGCCACTAAGCATTGTCACTCACACGTTTTTTATCGACAACAAAATTGCGAAGCGGCGAGTTGACAGGACGCGGCCGCGCGCCGCACCTCTCAGCCGCACTTCTAGGAAACGTTCCGCAAACGTGTTGTCTGTCATTTAGTCCGTTTCCTCGGGAACTTACGATTAATTGTTACCTTTCGAAGCTATTAGCCAGCCGGCTTTAATGTGAAGTTTCCTCAATTGACAGTGCTTACTTCTATTTCTACATGTCTAATGTGAAACACAAATGATACGCTTGCCTCCAATGCCGCTTGCTCAGCTCTGCGAGCAATAAGTTAAATAGAGCCTTAGATATTGTATGTATTTATATAATTGCCCGCTTCCTTTACAAGTTAGGTATGACGGTTTTAAATAATAGTTGTAATCGTAAAACAGTAAGTGCGACGGGCAGCTTTAGAAGCAATTATATTTGTCGCTACTCGAGTTCGCTTTAATAAGCTATCATTAATTTTTAGTTATTTTTTTTATTTGCGGATTATAATTAAATGAGTCTTTGGTAGGCTCTGGGAGTTAGGTCTGTGAACCAATTTCAATGGCCGCCTTCACGTATCTTTATAGCTTTTCACGGTATGTATGTTTGATTCTGCGAGCCAGCGTTTAGAAAGGCATCTACTGCCAGCAAATCCAACGCCAGCCTTTCTTGGGAATTCGTTGGCAAGCTTTCTTGACTCCTGTCCTGCTCCAATTGACTGACGGGTGACGAATAGATCTACGTCCAGGTGTATTTAATTTTTCAAACTTAAATCATTATTCAAGACTTTTTCCAGTATATTTAGATATTTAATGTCACATTTTCCACGAAAATCAGGTATTTCAACTGGGCTCTAAAAATTAAACTAAAAATGACAAGTAACTTAAGTTTATTACTTTCTGAGAATAAATAATCAAGAATACATACATGTATAGACACAAATAGTTTTACACTATTAAATTCGATTGAGGCTACTACTCTAACTTAAAACAATATTTACAACATTTTCAGTGCTCTAGCAGACATCAAAGATACATAATAATATTATTATATTAGAACAACAAGGTCCAATTTCTTGATTCTTAGTCGCAATAAATATTATTATTTGATCTGGCAACTCTTTAAAAAGTTTTAAGTGTCAGGTGAGAGTCAAACAAAATTGAATCTTATAATTATAAGCTTAAATGATACATTGTCTTGTAATATCTTGCTCACTCTAATAGGCTTGTCCACTGAAAAAATATAATTTGTCCGTCAGTTGGATTTAAAAAAATATTTGACCCGTTTTTTTCTTTTGTTACATAAACCAAAATTGACGAAGATACGACTTTTTTAAATTTTCAATCGCCGTGGTATAATTTTTAGTGCGTTCTGACGTCACGAGCCCCCACTACCGAGTTTTGATGTGTATTATCATTGTCAATATTCATTGATTTACTAAAACAAAAAATACGTGTCCATTATTTTTAATACTCTAACTGACGGACTAAATACAACGTGTAACAGAACTGAAATCGCGAAAAAAAATCGAATCCCCCATACATTTATGTGCGTCTATCTCGACAAAATGTACTGAACAGCTGATTTTTTTTTTCGCGATTTCGGTATTGGTCCCATAATAAAAGTTGTTCATAATGATTACAATGGCCCTTTAAGAGGTATTGTATTTATTCTGTTACACGTTGTAGATTTGCAATTTATTGATGGTGGAAACTAGCCTATTCTTCTTCGTCGTCATCTAATGTGTTCTGGAATGCTTTGGCTGGGGGTTTCAGGATCTTGGTCCTGGTTGCCAGGCGCATGGTTGCTTGCCCCAGCGAGTTCTTAACCAGAGGAGCCCGAGGGACACGATCTGCCCCCAAACCGGCTTTACCCTCGTTGGATATCAGAGGCACCTGTAACAATTAAAAGGAAATGTGAATTACAGCGGTATACATACTCGTATACAGGGTTATTTGTAAAGCACCAACGACCTCTTAGGCAGTGAAAGTACACATGATTATGAACATCTTTTACTTTGAGACCAACCCTGAAAACTCGAAAAAATATATAAGCTGTTTCATAAATTTTCATTGACTAAATATTGCATTTTGTATAAAACAGCTGATATTATTTTTCGAGTTTTCAGCCTATGAGGTTGTTGGTGCTTTACAAATAACACTATACGCAAATCACGAAAATAGTGATTCCCACCCACACTCACAACATTTTGGGAATACCTTTAGTGTGCGTTTCTAACGAGTACAATTCCCTGCCGGAGTCTGTGTTTGTGTTTGTTTTATCAAGACAAATATGAGTCTATCAATAACTTAAAAGAAGAAAAGTTTTCGTTTTAACTAAAAATATGGAAAGGAGCTTTACAGATAGATATATTTTCCTTATTTACCTCGTTCGCAAACGGATTTTTTCCCTAAAGAATGAGAATTGAGACTATCTATCAGTCTATTCCATATTCCAGACTAGGATTTTGTATCTAGCATAAAACCGTTATTTCTTATCGATGTATAAAAAAAAATGTGAAATAAAAATTAATCGCCGAAATGTAAATGCACACGTATATAACTTCGTAAGGACTGAACCAAATTGGATATTTTTAGGGTTCCGTACTCGAAGGGTATCCAACGGAACCCTATTACTAAGCCTCTGCTGTCCGTCCGTCCGTCTGACAGCGGTCTGTACCTCAAGAGCCGTAATAGGTAGACAGTTGAAATTTTCACAGATTGCGTATTTCTATTGCGGCTTTAACAACAAATAATAAAAATTAAGGTTTATGGTAGGGAATACTTCGTGTGCGAGTCCGACTCGCACTTGGCAGGTTTTTTTTGTTGTGTTCGTAATAGTCACGACGATGTTTGTATGAAAGTTTTGAAAAAAAAAAACTACCGGGCGAACCCGGGGCGGGCCACTAGTTATAGATAAAAATACTCTGTAGATGGTACTCAGAAATTGATTCTAGTCGTTTGTTTGCCTTTAAATGCTTTCCATATAAAGATATGTCGATAACCCCACATTACAGCTAGCAGTAGACCTACTCCATAATATAACAATAAAACCCCAGACAAGAATATTAATAAGAATTTGTTAAAAGTTAATCCAAACAATATTACAATCATATCCGAGTTAATTACGGACCTAAGCCGGATCAGTTCAGAGTAAATCCACTAACTACATGATACTTGAACCTGTTCCAAGACTTACTATGCAGAAAAACATGGGACTTTATCTAGCCCATAACGTATGGGAATTATTCCTACCATGGATTACTTTAAATACATACAAAATTAAGAAATGTTTAAGTAGGTATATTTTCCATTAATGTTATCTCTGAACGTCATATAAAATTAAAAGTGAGATAGCGGCGCGCACAAGGCGGCTAATGTTTCCCTTTTTATAAGTAAACCCATCACATGTTTGGTGTTTTAATGTTGCTCAGTCAAGTATTTGTGTACGTACGTTCCAATGTACTCAAATTCTGTGTAAAGCTCGTACCTGATCTTCAAGTTAGGCTGACAATCAGGGACGGATCCTATGAGGGTGGGTTTTAGCAAACTAAACGCTACTAGATTACCGACTTTTCATAAATTCCTCAATGACTTCGTTAGGTTATAGACTACCAAAGAAATCTGGGTCTTTGACCTTTTTGTGGGGGGGCTTGAGCCCCTTAAATTTAATTTACCCCCGTCCTGGATCCGCCAATGCTGACAATACTGACGCACAACCAATGACGAGTGCCCTAACGACCCTATTCTGTGCCTCACCATGGACGACACTCATTCATTCGACCTGAAGAAAAAGAGCGCACTAAATCACTAGACCATAAATGACTGGTAACTACGCATACATTAGATTTAACGACAGACAGACGCACAGACATTGTGTTATTAGCGATTCATTGTCTAGCCAGGTGAATATCCTAGACGGACGGAAGTCCAGATTTCCTGCCATACATATGAGTGCGGTGTATGGAGATCTGCGGGGCAACGGCTTCCATCCAAACAATACCATGTATAGGGGACTCAATGCCGCACTACATGGCTAGACGGTTTTTTATACGCAGGAAAAAATACCAATCACAATTGCCAAGTGATGGATAAATTTTCTTTATTAGGACCGTGCAAGTCAGTTGCATGCATGTGGGCATTTTGAGTGTGAAACAACAGCAGCGTGGTCACGAAACTACGTAAATAATTATGTTGTTCGTATTTCTTTTTCGGAGTCAGTTGACATTGTTTTTGCATTTCCGTGCACGAGAATCAATTTGGGACAGGTGAATATGTAAAAAATGCTTTTATTTTCGTTTTTGACAAATGTTATCTTTACAATTCCACGTTTTTTAACAAAATTTTACTACATATGCTTATTGATACTGTTTTTTTTTTGGATTTCTGTCAATTCCGTAATTTCAAAAACGATTTTCAGGCTCAAATATGTGTTTTATTGTAGATATAGCTTAAGACAAGTACCCTATTGATGACTTATCTACAGGTAAATAAGCCATCAAGAAACTACCAGACATTCAAACAATAATTTCATGAAATCGCATACCTACTATCAATCTGTTGCCCCTAAAGACTTTCTAAGTCATTGGAGAGAGTCCACAAAACACATTAGCTGCATACCAAGAGTCAAGAAAGTGACCGCAGTAACCCGATCACCGGCAGTCCGGCGTTGTCTGCGGCGGGCCTAGCCGGGGCAATCCCACGCGACAATGTTGCAGCGACCACCACTTAAGTACCCGATGATATCGCACCCACAATCTCATTCACCGATGACAATTTATGCTGACGTAATTACGTATATATTGTGGTGGAGAAGTGGCCGGAGTGGACCAGTAATCGTGATTGCGATGGACTTCCTTTACTTCATTTATTTTTATGTAATCTGAATTCAGCCTTTATAAAACTGAGCCCTTTTAAAAACTATATTCCAGGTCCAGGTTAGTTAGAAATTAGTATTCGTATATCGTACAACCGATCAACAAATTGACTGGGCGATCAATCAGCCAGCCTATTGTCAGGCTTGCCTTCAAGTGCAAGTGTCTGTACTCCAAATGCAAAGAAGACTAGAACGAACCACGAATAAGAATGTTTTGGTCTAAATATAGAACAACCGACACCATATTTAGGAATGGCATTTTCCATCATGACACAAAATCCGGAAATACCGCCAAAGGAACACGCTCAAAAATTCTAAGAAAGTGGAATAATGGACGGGACACGTTTATGATTCAGATGACAGACCCACCGCACATCATAATGCGAGGCGCAATAAAATAATTTAAGATCTTCATAATATTGTGAATGTGCATAATTTAGAGTTGTCGGTTGTCTTAATATGGGCATTAAAGACAATTACGTTGGCTGCGTGCGGCTCGCGAGGCGGACGAGGCGGTCGAGGCGATGCATATGCGGCGCGGGCGCAGCGCCCGATGCAGTTTAGATAGCCGCCGACGACGGCTGACGCACTGACGGCTTCAACAGTTTTGTTGCAGTGCTCTCGGAAAACTGTTATTGTTGTATTGTTACTAACTAGTATTTAATGTGACCCACTTTGAGGGAGCCACATGTAGGGTTCGGACAACGCTAGTGGGTTGACTTGAAGTAACTTTCAGTTATATTGCAGAACTAATATGGCAAGCATAGAGAAACAAAAGAATGATGCGACCTAAAACATGCGTTAAATTTAATCTCACAACAATTATATTAGCTTAAAGAAGTTAGGACTATTTTAGAACAGCTCCATTAAATATTGCTTCTAATAGACATTAAAATAGTGACAAATGCTAAAGTAGCATTACAAGATTGCAACTAAAATATCATTTGACCTACTTGAACGGAACTAAAATATTGAATTCCGACAACACATAACTTGGTTGCAATGGAAATCAGAATATGCAGATGAGGTTAACAAATGCATATTCAAGTTTTGATAAGGTGTGTCATGTTCTATATCTACGCAGTAACATTAAACGAGGGTTATATGAGATGGAGATAACGATATAGGCTAAGACAATCTTGATGAAAAATATGTAACAAAGATTTTTCTGGAAGTTTCGATGTTGAATAAAAGGTAGTGCAGCCTTTTAACGACATGGCCTATTTTAACAATAAAACTGATACACGCTCAAGATATGCACTGATGTACGCAGAGCAATTTAAATTAGATACCGTGGCTGTGGGAATACTTATTTCACTGGACGATGATATCTCGAGAGTTATCGTGCGAAGCATCCGAGTGTCTGGATGTGCCTATTTTGCATACTCGGTGTGTCAAGGCTGGGTACCGTGCCAACAATATGTCATTACCTTTGCAGACTTATTTCATTTGTGCTAAGAATTTTTATGCACCGTGAATCAGATTCTCCACGCATATAAAACCTTCGGGTCAAGTAAATTTTATCTGAAGAGATTTGATGCGCGGTAGCGGCGTTGATAAGATCAGCAAAATTTTTGAAATGTGATAACAGTTTACTGTTTCGATAAGTGTGCGGATAAGGAAGAAACTGGCATGGCCAGAGAAAATAAAATTTTATAGAAATAAAAGTAAAATTAAATTCGAAATGTTAGTTGAGGATCGAGGTATCTTCGTTTTGAATTCCAGGCAGTAAAATCACACAACAGCACTAGCATAGTAATTTCAGAAAATAAGAGTCTGACTAAGTGAATTTTTCTTCGCTTGGCTTGGCTTAAGTATCCGATTCCTAATCTCTATAACTTTGGTACAAGTATTAAGATTTCTAAAATATGTCAATTGATGTAACTATGCAATGCTCAATATCCATTAGATTTTAACTGCTAAGTACTATTTGCAATTTACATGGGTCATAATTATTTTTAACTATTGTAACTAGAAGATAGACACGTGTAAAAACTCAACTCGTTCAATCTCACTAACAAACTGAATTATGTTTCAAAAACTACGACGTCTGTGTCGTTGTAGAAAGCATAAATATATACATATACTAACTAGCTGACCCGCGCGGCTACGCTCCCGTCAACTGGCTACTCTACCTACCGACCCTAACCTACCTACCTGCTTACCTACCCTACCTACCTACCATAGCTACCCTACCTTACCTACCCTACCTACCTACGCTACCTACCTGCCTACCTACCTACCCTTCCTACCTACATGCTCATTTTTTTTTTTGTATTTCAATTCTTATTATGCTATTCTGGACGAAGACTTATCCAAAAACACAAAAACTATGAAAATCGCTCGAGTTAGAAAAGTGTTCGAACAAACCCGACTTTGTTTTACTTATATATTAAGAAGAAAAGAAATATTCTACTCCGTATCACCTAACCACTGAGAACTAATGATAACACGAACTGACAGTTACTGTGAAATCGTGTTGTCATTCATTCTTAGTTCGGGTTCGGGACTAATCGTAAGTCTGTAGTGTGATACGGAATAGAATACGCCCGCCCGCAACTAAGCCCGAAACTACGGACTTTGGACTTAGAGAGTAGCCCCCCAAAATCGATCGTTCCCGTCACCGTGACCACCTTTGGTACGGTACCTTATTATTATTAGCCTTGTTTCGCAAATCGAACCGTTCGTTGCTTCGCTCTAAACGGAATCAATCGCGGAGGCTTAGCAGTAGGGTCCCGTCAGCACAGCACCTTTGGTACGGAACCCTACAGGCCTGATCCGCAAGTCGAACCGTCCAGTACTTCGCAAAACTATGATAAATTCACTTTAAACGAAACCAGCACAACTCGGAGATTTAAGCAATTTTGGTGCCTAACAGTTTATAGACCTTTCAGAGACCAAACCGAAATTCCTACAAACACGACTGTGTTTAAAAATCGTGTGAGGTCATTCTCCAGCGGAAAATCTTAACACCGCAATTCAGAAAAACGCGTCATCAGTGCAACGCCATCTATCGACCATGTAAACTGACAAAATATTTGGCAGCGGAAGACGTTAAATAAGAAGCCCGTATGTAACGATAAATAACGATAAGGTATTAAAATGTTTACTTTTACTTTGCTACGTCTACGTATTAAAAGTTTCACAAATAACTCAATCAATGTGTTTTGGTGTAACATTCATGCTTTCATGCATTTTTTGGTTCCTCAATAGATGGCGCTCGGACTGATCAGAATACATTAGGCAGTTTCTTACTAAACTAAAAATTCAATATATTTTGATTACCAGGATCGATTGTAACGATAAATAACGAAAAGGTATAAAAATGATCACTTTTATTTTGCCACGTATTAAAAGTTTCACAAATAACTCAACAATTTTGAATGCTTTCGTGCATTTTATTTTTTCTCAATAGATGGCGCTCTGACTCATCAGAATACATTAGGAAGTTTCTTCCTAAACTTAAAAATTCAATATCTTTTGATTTCGTGGGTCGATTTTGATGAAATAAACGCTAAATGTTACTCGGGCTATCACTTAATATTTTTAAGTACTTAGATTTGCAATCCAATCTGTGGTTTATGCGTGATGCTCCCACAAACGCACAGACAAACAGACAAACAGACAAAAATTTCAAAAATTGCATTTTTATGTTTTATACCTTTTTCCTGAGTTTTTTGTGTAATTTTCATGCAAAAATATTCAATGTACAGACACGGTTAGTCTACGATTTTATTATATGTATGTATATAAAGCTGAAGAGTTTGTTTGTTTGCTTGAACGCGTGAATCTCAGGAACTCCTGGTCCGATTTGAAAAATCTTTCAGTATTAGATAGCCTATTTATCGAGGAATGCTAATACCAATAGGAGCTGAGCAGTAATGAAAATTGTGACGCAGACGAAGTTGCGCGAGCCAGCTAGTTTATAAATATTTTGCAAATAATTTAAATTAAGAGAGCAAATTCTTTAACACTTTTCAAGGAAAACTAGGAAGTACAGTGGTGACACCTCAAATGACCACAAACAGAGGCTACTAGGTTAAGGTTAATGTAACATTCATCACATTTGACTATATCTTAAACATCATGAGGATTCATAGGCACCTACTAAGCGAACCCGCGAGGTTCCCACGTCGTAGACAGATCGCCTACCTAGATACGCAGACAGCTGTCATCTAACTTATCTGCCTACATCCTCATGTCACTCATGACGAACCATCTGCTGAGCTTAGAAAACACTATCTGAATAAAATTACTATAACCATAAAAACTTTTTACAAAAAAATATAACCGACTTCCAAACAAAACACTACAAAGAATAAAACAACCTTAATTTCGGAATCCGGTGTTTTTGGTTTTGTTTGCTTGTTTTTTAACACCGACTTCCGAAATTAAGGTTATTATTCACTTTTAAGTGGTGATACTTGGATGACGTCTTCGTCAACGCAGAAATTGAAATAAGCAAAAATGCTCATAAAATAAAAACTACTGAATCAAACTACTGAATCAAATTTATATGGGACCAAATGGCATGTATACTGCATCGAACTAAAAAGAATCACAGAAATCGGATCAGAAACCTCGGAGTAATCGGTGTACAAAAAAAACCCACCGAATTGAATGTAATACGATGGTTTTGAGACGAAATAATTGATTGGGATGTGCCTACTGATGTTATGTTCGCTAATCCTGTCAGGGATTAAGTGACGAATTGGTATGTACATATATCCGAGTTTGTGTGAAGGTAAAATCTGGAACATGATTTACCTTTAACGTGTTTTAGAGATCGATGATTATTTTGATGTATGAAGAGCGAGAGAAGAAAACTAAAAAATTCTAATATATAAAATTCTTCCACTCCTGAGTGACTGACAGACAACGCACAGCCGAAACTGCTGGTCGTAGAAAGCTGAAATTTATAGTAATGTCCCTTGGGGGAGTGTAGGGGAGTACTAAGAGAGAATTTTCCGAAATTCCTACGGGAACAGGTAAACACGGGATATGCGCGTACGAAGACGCGAGCAATAGCTAGAGGACTATAAAATATAAGTAAGAGGTGATAGTAAGACACTGAATGGTACAGCGACGACTGACAGTAAAGATTTGAGAAAACCTTCGGCGCCGGTTCTAAGTAACATCATTGGACAAAGGTAAAACAAGATAAAGAGTCACCTCTTCTAGAATCTGGCTGTAACCATAGATACAAAATCCTGGATCTGGCTGTAACCATAGATACAAAATCCTGCGTAAAACATTTTATAAATGCTTCTCTTGATATATCGCGGTAATAAAAGTGGTTCAAAAAGTTGACATGCATTCATTTGCTTTAGTGTCATCGCCGCAAAGAAACAAACGTGTTGCAAACTTTATTGCACTTCATAAAAATGCAGTAAATCTTTCCCCAAGTATTACGTGCAACGTCGCTAATAATCCACTGTGCACGTATATTACACAGATTACTAGTTTCAATGTCAAGTAAATAAGTCTCCCATAGTTGGCGTTCGTGTAGTTTCCACATCTGCATACGAATTGCGGGACCTCTGCTTGTATCGCTTTATGAGCGACTTGCACACGAATGCGCCGCCGGTGACGGACATGCAAATACTGCACACCCACTGATTACACTGCGCCCCCACATATGCATACTTTTAAACCAGACGGACACCTTAGCCGCATGAAATTTGAGGACGCGCAACAAACCTTCATAGCAGTACGCATCGAAACGCATTAAAGCTAAATTTTAAAACCACCATTTCGCACATGACACCTCGAAATGTAAGGACACGCTCGTAAAAAATATTCTGCTGCAAAATAAAAAAGCTAGATAAACTCTAAACGATGCGTGTCCGTCCATTCGTGCCGTGTATCGTTATGTTTCCACATTTAAGCATACAATCGTATCGATAAAGACAACCGTAAAGATTCGATTTAAGTGTCTCGAGCCTACATTCAGCTCATTTCAGACGGCGGCCTTCGTCCGCTTACGAGTGGCGAACGTGCTAAAAGGCGTACTAAATAGGTCCCTACCGAGTAGTCACACATTTAAAAACGTAAAATACATTCGTACTATAACGATAATGGAGTCTGATCTGATAATGTTTCGATTTTACGCGTCGCATAAGAAATGCGAAGGCGACATAATAGACTGCACGCATATGAGTATCTGCAAGGCATGGGCCTTATTTTCTTCGGTTATGTACGCGCTGCTGTCATTGTTAATTCTAACTTAAACGAGCCCACGGGCCACAGCGCCGCGATTCCTTGCCCACTACGACGCGACGGCCAGAATAGGATATCAGCTTATGCTTGTTTACGACCGACTTATTGAGTCGCTGTACTTATTTCCTTGGACTCAAAGTCGTCTAATTTTGAGATTATATTATATCAAGCTCCAGGACTTGGGTTAACCTGTGCTGTGTGAAGGGTGCAGTGACCTGTGGTAATGAAATAAAATTCGCTTGTAAACGGTACGAAATAATTAAACAGTGCAGTGGTTGTGTTGTGTGCCTGCACACAGCGGTCAGTGGGCAGCGGGCAGCGGGAGCGGGTGTGGTCGGCGAGCGCGGCCAATTTGCATTGTGTCTGGAGTGTGGCGAGTGCCGAGTGCCGACTGCCGGACCTCCCCCCACACCAGCTCACCACGTCAACGTTATCCTCCTTGTATTTTAATTAATTTCGATTTTAAATTTCGATGAACGCGAGAGCTCAATTAATCTTCAATTAAATTGAAGTTATCCCTGTATAATGACGCGTCAGTTTATGAAAATTATGTTTTTTGTACAGTCCCACAGCAATATAAGTTGATTATTAATGTAAGGACAGCCAGTTACACAGTGATTATGGTAAATCATTTTAGTTTTCGAGAACTGTTTAAATAAATACGACGGTCGGGATTGTAATGGGTTGAATAGTGGAGTTATTTCGAGCCTTGAAGCGTGGTCAATTTTAGTTGTGTTCGTTATTAAAGCATGTTTGACAGGTGAATTATGGTATCCTATTAAAGTGTACAAACAATGTGCAGCACGAGGTAGATAGTGGAGCGCGTGTAAAAGATTGCGCGCGCCGAGCGGGGCCGGGCCGATTTGTAATACGCCACGGAGCGGCCGCGACCGAGCCACGCCGAGCGGTCGGCCGGCTGCGAGCTACATTGTTGCAGGTTTGCGAGTGCAAGCTATTAGTGCACCGCATTATCCGAGCTAGATCCCGGCGCGGCTGCTAATTCTACACTTTGCACGTTTTTGTGTACATAGTTTTACTTGCGTTTAATGCTAACCATCGCGTGTCAGATTGACATTGAGGAGTAATTTTAAGAGCGCTATTCTGATTCGGACTTTCGAAGTAAACCAAGATAACCTACGATTTTCTCATCCTCTTTCAAACATGCCTCAAACACTTTGTTACTTTGTGCACTAAATATTCATTATGGTTCTCAACTCCTTACATCATATGCGAAACAGTGCTAAAAGCTGTCCAACGAATGTGCAGAAATATTAATCGCAGGCAGTTAGTCAGGTCAGGACACACTTTATTGGTGACGACAGGACTATAGAGCAGATAACAGAGAAATCGGTTACAATGAATATTTCAGCACGATAATGAGGCTGTCGAGACTCTGCCTTACCGATAAATCACTGCATGACATGGGTGTCAGTATTAAACGCGATTGAGGTATATTTCTCAGAGCGGGTCTGCTTTAGAGACAGTTTTTTTTAAAGCTTCAGCAGCAGTTGACGCAGAAATGGACAAAAACCAATTCGCATCTCATTCGCAATCTGACAAAAATACCTGTAATTTATTTTTATACTATAGACTTCTTATACATTTTCCTGTAATCTTTAGGTAAAGATCTATGACCTCCATTTTTTTTTTCAAAATTTTAGGCTCTTCAAAATGACCAATTGGGCCCTTACCTTCGAAACTACTCGAAGGTAAGGGCCCTATTGATCATTTTTCGCCTAATTTCTTAAATAACACCAAAACTATTTATTTTAAATTTATTAAAAAAATATTATTAAAACCCTCACAGTATTACGGCCCTTTTATTTGATATGTCACACGACAGATGGACATACAGACAGACATACACCCGAGTGATCCTATAAGGGTTCCGTTTTTTGTTCGGAACCCTAAAGATACAACAAATGGCCTTCAGATGACATATTAATCAAAAAGGACACGTAGGCACATTAGAATCCGCCGCATGCCGCAGAAAATATTAACTCTGAGCATGGTGTTCAAGTAGAAGCAACCAGCCAGTCTACTAATTCTTTTAGCTGCCTAAACCCAAGTCAGAAACTGCACAATGCTATTCCTATCAGCTAATCCTCTATTCAAACCATCTTGTCTCCAAGAATCCGAAGTGACGGAAGTTCAACAAACATGAACGTTGTATAAAGATTGAGGGCAGGTTCAGATCTCGCTTGTAAAGGCTGTAATGCTCTTATTCCATTGGTATGACAACTGTGCTGATTATACGACGGAATTGTCATTTAAATGTCGAGCGAATAAATGGGGTCTGAGCGTGACATTCTCGGAGTCAGCGAAATATTTTGCTCTTGATTTATGGAGACTAGGCGTTATATGGAATTTGACTGGAGTACACTAAGTGAATAATGAAATGTATGAAATGTGTGACTGTAGAAAGAAATGAAATGTGAAAGTTTGTTAGTATGGAAAGAAGATGAAAGCCAAAAACTAATGAACGGATTTTTATGAAATTTTACAGTAATACAGGGTCATTTGTAAAACACCAACAACCTCTTAGGCAGTGAAAGTACACATGATTATAAACAACTTTTACTGTGAGAACAACCCCGAAAACTCGAAAAATATATCAGCTGTTTCATACATTTTCATCGGCTAAATATTGCATTTTGTATGAAACAGCTGATATTTTTTTAATATAATAACCCTGTATAGCTTAAACATCAGAATAACACATAGGCTATAATGTATAACTAATCCCGCACGAGCAAAGTCGCGAGCAGCAACTATTTTTTTAATATATCTGCACTGTTTCAGTAGTCAGATTCAATAGATAGAAGAGATTATCTGCGACTGATTGGCTCAAACAGATAGATAGCAATCACTAAATAAAAATTGATGAAGTACCTAGTTGTGTATGCGTCTCGAAAGACCATCGAAGTAAGCTTACCTACGAATGCCGAAGCTTCAACATAATAACATTATAAAGAGGTAGGATTGCTTGTTTGTAGGACCACCTTTGCGAAAGTGGAGATACTAGTCCGTTTCCAAAAAAATCCCATATTTCAGGGTTCTTGTGGTATACGCCGGGAAAGTAATTTTAAAAACCAAAGAAAACTATTCATAGACCACAAATTTAATACAATTTAATTCTATTATAAACAACTGCTCATCAAAAATTGCATAATTTAATACGATGACCGCAAGTCAAGAATACACCCCCTAAAAGTAAATACGAATGCAACAATGTTACAGGAAGATAGAGCAACAGCCGTAACACGTAATGGGTAGGGACAGGGAAACAGGTAACATAATTACTGGTAACAGACTAACAGCTGACACGCGGCTGACATATGACGATAATTTGTATGTATTACACCGACGTTTCTCCTAGGAAAGGTGATGTTTCATTTTCGGCCATCAGATGTACATTTATCGAAAAAGAGGGATAAATATTCTTTCATGAATTTAAACCGGATTTGTCGTGCACAAAAAGTAATCGTCTTTCATTTATTGCCATATTCTATTCAACACGGCGTCTCATAGTTTGCATAGCCTGCTTTCGTTCTGAAATTATATCTCATCAAAACATAATATCACGTAGACGATAAAATATAAAAGGTATGTTTTCTTGTACTAATAACACTTATTATTATTCTCTTATACATCTTTTTGACCAATTATAAGCAAGTGTGACGATTTCATAGTTACAAAAATTTATCATCTATTTTCTGAAGCGTACTTCTGGACCATTCCTGAACGAAAAATTCAAAATGACCGTTTGTTTTGACATAAACACTGACTCAGTGTCTGTCTCGCAAACGTCAAACATTTTATGTACATAAAAAACATTTGATATTATGAAAAAAATGTTACTTTATCCTATTCAGGGATTAGTTTCCCTGCTTTGCTAAAAGGTACATGTTACGGCCGACGTCCCATACAAAAATGTAACATTTCCACTGTAAAATTTCGGAGGAGAAATTTCATCATCTTCCTGCCCCTTATCCCATGTTACTTGGGGTCGGCGCATAACACGTTTTTTCTTTCATTCGATCTCGTCAACTGTCACGCTATCACTGACTCCATGATCTTTCACATCACTCCTCACACAATCCATCCATCTATTCTTTGATCTCCCTCTAAATTTGACCACATTTTTATCCACATTTCAAGGAAATATATTACTTGAAAAGTCGTAAAAACATCTAAATTCATATTAAAAAATTGACATATTTGTGTTTCTTTAGGAGCTAAAATCTGGAAGTACGTTTCTACTTATCCGATTGCAAAACTTATTTTGCTGATACAATACTACACTATCGCTAAATGCTTATAATCCCGGGAAAATGCACAGTCCTTAGGCTTAGGGGATAAACGGCTCACGGGCGACGCGACGGGGGCAAAGCTGCAGGGAGAGCTAGAATATGATACAATGAAGATGATGAGAGTTTAAAATATTTTTCCCTAAGTCCCATTCCAGGGCATGCTCTACCAGTGTGCCAAGTTTCATTATAATCCGGTCAAACGTTAAAAGGTGAAGAGATATTGAACAGACAGACAGATAGATGTATGTCTTTAGAAAGTTTAGGGGATGGTAGCAGACCAATGTATTGCGGTGATTTCTCATGCTTCTAACTGAGGAACAAGTAAAGATATATACAACTGGGATCCACGTATATGTGTCATCGATAAACTGTGAATCTGGCAATGCACCTGTGCATAGTCCATCCTGTGTGTTGTACACGAGTGGCGTCTAACATGGACTAGTACGGGAAGATATGCGAACGGTATACAGCTCCATAATTAAACGTTATACTCCAATACTATATTAAGCCGCAATATGACACCTATATATATTTGAAAATTCAAATAGGAACCATATTGCGGCTTTAATATTGAGGATCTGCGGAAAAATAGAGAAGTTGTTCTTCTATCCTTGTGTCATCAAATCCGGTCTTATGACGTCATTTCTTAGAGTTCAAAACTCTAACACGCTCGCCATTTTTTTTTAACTTTGCTTTGACTTTTTTCTACGATGAGACGTGTATTTTTTTAAAATCAAGTCAAATACAGTATTATCACTTGGACTCCACATCCGCCGCGCCGGATTGATGTTAACATTTACTCAAACTTTATCTTTTCATTTTTGTGCCTTTCCGACCGGTTAAGAGGCGGTTTGAGTAAAAGTAAAAAAGGGTAGATTTTTAAGACATCGCAATTTGTGGAGTCCCAAAATAAAGTTTATTGTCAGAGTGCGTGGGTAGCGGCCCTTTATTTTGAAAAAACAAAAAGTTTGCTTTCCGATTTGGACGTCCACTTTTCATATTGAGCACAGAACATTGGACAGCAGTGGCTTGCAACATTGTATAAAGTTATTCGTACAATGTATCAGGGTATATAAATGATACGCGATTTAACTAATTTGAATAATTTTTCATTCAGGCGCAATTTATTGATATTAAAATATTCATTAGGGTTACTGTTTGTTGTCGTACGTTTTCTTAATTTGTGATTATTAATGCTTAATGAATTCGGATTACATTTTAAAATGTTTATTGCGACGGAGTAACGGACAAAGTTAAAATGTATTTCGATCGTCGTCGCACAGCGGGCCTAAAACTCCCGTATTTATTTTAAAGATATCTTATAATAGTAGAAGTAACAAATTCGCTCTATTATGATGAAACGAGTCACGCTATCTCAGTAATCTAAGATTAGATTATACTTGTCCTATCAGATCATTTTAAACCTTCCCTCTTCAACACAACTAACGGTTATAAATTAAGGATTCACAACACAATTTACATGTAGAAACTTCACTCATTCCCATCTTTGTCACAACTGGATGTGTAAACAGTAATATTGTCCATCGCTTTACTATTTTCAATTTCACTACAACATTGTCACCGAAGATGTCTTATTGAATAATGTCGTAACTTGTGTACCTTATGGTTAGAGCTTTCCGTTCGCCGACATCCACAATCGAGTTGGCGATGACAGGAGCTAGAAAATGTTATTACTAAACAGTTTTAAGTTTCGTATGTTAACTTTTCAGCCATTGATGTAAGACATTGTTGCAGCAACAAATTATTTTGTTGCTTGAAAGTTTTGGGGGACTGTCCTAATGTAGAACTTTGACGTTCAAAAAGTGCTGGCACTCGAGCCTAATTTGAATATATGTATATGACTTTTGACTTTGACTTTGAAACACGTTGCAAGCACTCTTTACGCAGTTGCGCCACAACATATTTATGTAGCATGTAATGTAACAATGCATTGCAACCTTTGTTAACTATGAAACCGAAGGTAGTTTAAGTATTACCTTGGCAACTGCAGCACTATCATCCCTTCTCTCTTTTAAATACATCCAAAGGTTGACTTTAGATATCTTTTAGAACAGATGTCTTTTAGCCATAAGGCCGCCCAATTTGTCACCCTATATAATTATTACTTCATCAATGTTTTCTAACTTCATGGTGTGCACAATAAAAGAGTTATTCTATTCTATTCTTGGTACTGTTAAGTTATTCAAAAGATAACAAATGTTACCGCAGCTAATAGAACTATAAGAAAGTGTTTGAGAATGCTAAGTTATTCGAAGTTTATTCTCTCCAAGACCACTTGCGCAGATAAGTGGTTCAATCAATTGGCTATGCGCCAGTAATGTCCGAGGTTCCAAGTTTCTAAACTAGCGCATTAGGACTGAATTCCGGGGTGTTAGTGTGAATATACTTATGTCGGTAAATATATAAACTTTACGAGTAGTAAGGCCTACATATTCATGATATATTTGAATAAGTCTTCAAATATATCAGGAATATTTAGGGCTCTACTGTATTATTTTCTGAATCAATTTGCCCCTTATCTGCTATTTTGGGGTCGGCTTCTAGTCTGATCTCCAAAACCCAGTAACTGGGTAGCACAATACCCTTTGGCAAGTTAAGATACAGATTCTGGATAATGAAAGACACTATTTCATCAGTTAATAGTGAAATGGTGGACATCCCACTCACACGCACAAAACTTTATGGGAACACATTCATAGTGCGTACAGCTAAGGAGTGGAATTCCCTGTCGGAGTCTGTGTTTCCTGATAGCTACAACCTGGGACTCAAGAGTGAATAGGTTACTTCTAGGCAAGCGACCACATCTATCATCGACCACATCATCGCTTACCATCAGGTGAGATAGTGGTCAAACGCGAGCCTATCAATAGTAAGAAAAAAAAGAATCTAAACAGACAGTGCGAAGTTAGACGCCCGATAAACAACTAAGAACAATGCGGAAATGTAAACATCTGCCGAAGAAGCTAATTTCGAGACCTCTTATGAAGACTAAGTAGGTTTTCACTCACAAATGGCTACAAGAGCATACAAAAGAAAAGTCATCGCGAAAGCGCCTTGGCAATATCGATACTACCTACTCCAACACATTAGTCCGGCATCGGCAGTGCGAAGACACGAAGGCACTTCTCATATTGACACACCACTTGGTGCATCCAGTGCAAGGCGACGAAGCGTCCGAGGACAGATGTGCAAACTCATCAAGGACATGCCAATATGCATGAGTGCGGCGACGCGCGCTGACGCGACACAACTGACATCAATTTCAATATTACCTTAGCAAATGTACTGACTAAACTATGCTTCGAAACTTCTTTCAGAATGGACCTTTCTCTGAGGTGGTGTGTGTGAATCCAGCACACAGATATACGAGAATTGCAAGACTGCAGATTTGATAAATATATACAACGAATAATGGTTAGTGCATGGTGATTTACGATGCGCCAAACTGTATGGTAAAGTCTACGTTAAACAACTATAAGTCATTTAATATTTACTCTAGAGTGAATTTATTCAATTTAAATGATGTCCCGCATACGGCTTCTACATTCTCATAGATCACGTTGCAGAACAGCTACAAAATAAATCAGACAAGAAACATATTATTTGCTCGAAACTTGCATAAACCGCAAACCTACACTTAAGGTAAGATTGAAAAAGACTGCCATTTAATTTCGCATCACCGTCCACAGGTTGTAATCATCGGCGGGGAAATCTATAATCTAGGTAATTGTGATATTCTATATAAATTGCTTGTATGCACTATTATACGTTAATAGGTAGGCTAATCACCGGCGGTTCATTGGGAACATAATATACGATGTGTGGTTGCAGCTCCGGCAACATTGTAAGGCGCAAGTAGTGGGGGAGCAAGTTGCAGACGGTGAGACGGCCCACGGCAGACACCCGACAAATGACTAAATTGCCTCGGAACCAATAACGGTAAGATACTTTATGTGAGATAGTGTTACGTGTCGGCTGACCATGGTTTGCAAGCTTGATAAACTTTAGGAAATACGGATTTATTTAAAGTCAGAAGCAAGAAATGATCTTGCAGAATAGAAAAATGTCTACATAAAGTGTTAAATCTAGTTAAACATAGTTCTAAACACACTGTGATTACTGATTTTGTTTTGCAATTAATTTATAACCAATTTATTGTACTAGCTAGATAGATAGAAACGATACAATGTACTTTATTGTACAACAAAACTAGTTACACAATTCTTTTACACAAACCTAATGCTACGGTTAAAATGACGGTCTTGCACCAAATACTGGTAGCAGATCTCGATTACCACCTCTCAGAAACTCTACAATGAAAAATAATTAAGTAGTAGAAGTAGAAGGTAGGAAGGTAAGTCAGGTTTATTGTTTAGTAGTTTACTATTCATTTCTGCAAAGTCAAAATAATAATTTAATCAAGGACTGTTTACAAAACTGTTGTTCATAGCGACAGTGCTGTGTAGCAACGCGATCGTCAGCGATTTCATCACGGAGGCGGTTTCTATTTACAATCAACTGTGATGTCCTCTTTACATAAGTCCCTTTCATAATTATCCTTAAGGCATACAATTACTGTTGTATTGTCGTGGCTGCTAAAATACATCGACAAAGGATACGACGAGGAGTTTCACTTAGGTTAGTACTGGTTTTGTGCGGCTAAAATATATTTCAAGGGTTATTATATTTTTTTATTAAAATGTAAATGGAATACACTCTCCTAACCAAAAATTGGATCAGCTTTTTATTTCAATACGAAATTCATTGTTTGGCTTTGACCACAATCTCACCTGATAGAAAGTGATAATGTGGTCGACGATGGAGCATGTGGTCGCTTGCCTAGAAGTTACCTTTTCACTCTTGACCCCCAGATTGTAGCTATCAGGAAAAGTATTCCCAAAAAGTTTTGAGCGAATAGGTGTCATCATGTCCAACTTGCTTTTTTCGGCGTGAACGCAATGTTTGTCGTTAGACCAAAGTTCAATTTTATATTGCGTTTTAGGCGACAACATACGCCATCGACCTTGGAGGAGCAAAATGCGCACTCGTTTCACACACGCGCGACCCAAAATTCAGTAGTTTTTTGTACTTTCCTTATTATTCTATGACTTTTAAAACAACTGGCCAAGTGCGAGTCGGACTCGCGTGCCAGGTGCAAGGGTTTCGAACGAATTTCATTTTTTTTAATGTTATTTTAACACTACACACTTCTTATAGATTTTCCTCTAATCTTTAGGTAAAGATCTATAATCGCGAATGGTCATTTTTCGTCTGATTTCTTAATTAACTTCAAAACCATTTCTTTTAAAATTATGAAAAATATATAATTAAAACCCTCACAGTAAGCCCTTTCGCAGAAGTCCAAATGTGTACCAAATTTCATCAGAATCGGCCCAGTGGATCCGGAGAAAACTGGCTGTGACAGACGTACAGACAGACAGACAGACACACGAGTGATCCTATAAAGGTACGTTTTTTGTTCGGAACCCTAAAAATAGTCGTATATCAAAGTGTCTTTGAGATAGTGCAAATTCCATTAAAATACGCTCGGCGGTTTTGGTCCGATGGTCATTTTTATGTCCGTGTTAGACATAACTTTACAAATTAATTAAACTATGTTGAACGAATAAAACTCCAAAATTTTCATATATCAAATTAAAAAGAAAATAGTCTAATGTAACATAATTTTTCCAAAAAACTACACAACAACAACAAGCAACAAGCTGTTTATACGTGATGCTCATTTTAAAATCCGCTACTGAGCCGTATCTACGCCTTAAATTGCTTGTATGCTCTCTACCTATGGTACAATACGATACAGGATACAACAAGATTTACTGATGTGATGTAAGTCCCATGTAACATTACAATCCCCGGGTCAGATGTTACAATAATTAATGATACACACTTGCCCTGAGGATTGCACACCTAAGAAATTATGTACCTTTTGCGAAAACGAACCCCTCCCAGCTTGTCATACCTCGATGACCAGACGAATCATATTTATTATTCCGCTTATAAAACGCTTATTATTCGTACAAAATAAAAACAAAATTATTGTAATGTATTTATTAAAATTATATAAAAAAAAGAAAAATATAAAAAACGGCATTGTACCTATTATATTCAAAGTTAGTGTGAACATCGTCGAATGCAAAGGGCCTTATTACTGCGGTCCTTGTATAAATGATTGATGACACACGCCTCCACAACAGGTGGGTAGGTATGGGAGGTACACGAAATGAGTCATACAGACGTCTGGGGTCTATAAGATCCGTGACAAAAAATGTCTGAGAATTTATGCGCAATCGAAGTAGTGATCAACATTTTCGTGGGCTTTGGCATTTTTTTTAATGTTAGGCACAAGTAGGTATTTGTACAGTTATTGTACAACTAGTATGTACATTTTCAAATACCATTTAAAATAATAAGTTATTTACAAATCCTCCTACACTTTGAATACAATAATGCGATGCGCATATTTTGTGAAGGGCTCCTCTCCTATTAGTTCATTTTGACGTTGTTTTCGAATAAAACCCGTGTCTAAAGCTGAATTTTAGAAACTACTTACTTTTAGGGTTCCGAAAAAAAAAAGGAATCCTTATAGGATCACTCGGGTGTGTCTGTCTGTCTGTCCGTCTGTCACAGCCAGTTTTCTCCGGATTCACTGGACCGATTCTGTTGAAATTTGGTACACATATGGACTTCTGTGACCCAAACACGGACGCGTTACGTAAATTATAAAATTTTTAGTATGGGGGTCACTTTTAGGGGTCAAACTAGAAAATTAAAAAAAAAAAGTTTTTTGAACAATATCGTGTGACATATCAAATGAAAAGGCTTACTGTGAGGGTGTTAATTATATTTTTTTCATAATTTTAAAATAAATGATTGAAAGTTATTCAAGAAATTAGACGAAATATGACCATTCCCCCCCCCCCCTTATCTCCGAAACTACTGAGCCTAAAATTTTGAAAAAAATGGAGATAATATATCTTTACTTAAAGATTATAGGAAAACCTAGGAATTAGAAGTCTGTAGTGTTAAAATAACATGTTAAAAAAATTAAATTCGTTCGGAACCCTTTGCACGCGAGTCCGAATCGCACTTGGCCAGTTTTTCATGAAATATAACCATTTTCCATCGATCAACCGGCCGTCCCGTCTGTAAATATCAATGTCAACTAGTTGCATAAACTTACAAGCACTAATTCGCACGAGTACGGTATGAATTGTGGTTACTCACGTAATGGCACATCACACGGTCAGCGGCGGGAGTGATGCGTGACACGCGGTACTTACGCCGTTCGTTTATTTGCGTTAAATAGCCCTGCCCTTGTGACGTCTAAATGCACCAATAATTGCATCGTCGCGACTACGCGCCGATGTGTGAGACGCCCTAATAAGGCACCGCTTACATTAGTAATGTTCGCATCGGAATACGCGTAAATTAGCTTTAGGATAAGATATGCGTAGACTTATTTTATGCGTTTTAGATTCGAGTTTTAATTGGGATTGGGAAATTATGCTGCAGGCGCCTTGTGGCAGGTGTTTGTAGCCGAGACGATCTTGGTTCTCATATGTATTTCATGTTGAGAATTTCCCATAATTTTAACAACTGAACTCCACCTTTAACTGTGCGACAGCGAATGACTAACATTCAAATAATCCAGCGAATTGCGAGTCGGACTCTCAAACGAAGAGTTCCCTACCATAAACTGATGGGATTCCCCTTTAATTTTTATTCTTTGTTGTTGTAACGGCAATAGAAATACACACCCAGTGAAAATTTTAACTGTCCACCTATTACGGTTCTTGAGATACAGCCCGCTGACAGACAGACGGACGGAAGGACAGCGGAGGCTTAGCAGGTAATAGGGTTCCGTTGGTTACCCTACGAGTACGGAACTCTGAAAAGTAACACCTAGGTTTGCCTGTCTATCGCAATATCTGTTTGTTTAATCATGTACAAGATTTCTCAGATACACACCGCGTGCAAATCGATCACCAAAACATTGAACGACAAAAATTCAAACACCACAAAAACCTGAGCATCGACATCGTCTTGTATCCTAGTACATATAGGTGCATATTTATATGGCTCAGCATGTAAACGTCACAGTGTGCACAAGTTAATGGCAGGCCATCACTCCGGCTCTAATGCGTTGCGCCTGCGACGCCAAATAAAACAAGTGCGCAAATTGTTTTAAATGGGCAGGTAGGCTCACGCCCGGCTGACCTACAGACGGGGCTTATTGCCAAAAACAAGGAAAAAAATCCGTTTTAGAGTACCGTGTGGGATATTGAAATAATGTGGAATGTAAAATGTTTTAAGGAAATAAATTCAAAGGGAAAATTGTTGGCAACACTGACTTTGTTAAGTATGAAGCAGTTATTTTTATGAACATTTACAAGATCAATAAAATAAATCAAATTCTGGTTTTAGTTTTCTTAATGGGCAGTATGCTTAAATAAGAAGTTTATATTTTATGCTAAAAGATAAATGTATATGTTTTAGAGATCCCTAAGAATTATGTACTTATAGCCGAAATTCAATTTGGCTGAAACATTTTATTTTTAACACAATTTGAACATTTTGGTTAAGTTTGCTTACCATAAAAATAAATTGGATATATTTTGGATTCGCATATTATAGTGTTATTATTCCCAAGCAATGCCGAGCAACTGATAAATATTATCCAAAACTGCATTTTATAAAATGAATGGAGCCACAAAAACAAGGTACTAAATTTTTATGACCACAATGTCTGTGCTTAGGATGTAATAAAACAGAAATAAGATCCAACGACGCAACCTTTCTTGACACTTTAAATTGTCAAACGAACCAAAAAAAATATAGGTAATAAAAGTCATCAATGAGTAATTACAACCTTTAAAATGGCAAAAGTATATTCCTAAAAAATATATTTGGTTTGCCAGTTAGATATCCAAAGCATATAAGACACGTTTTTGCATTTTGTCACGTAAACATAGTTCATTAAGACGATACAGGGCGCTGAAAATTCGCGTGACGTCACGCCTTCGTACCCTTTTTACCTAAGTGACAGGACAAACCCCACTACAGAACTTTGCTGTGCTTTATCTCGTAATTTTTATTGATTTGACTTGTCAACTTGTTTTTTTATATCTAACTAAAGATTAAAAATAAACTATTTGGTCAAATAGTTTTTTAAATCTTTTCGAATTTTAAAAACTTTGTCTCTTTTGTTTTAGAGAGTTGTCAGTCTATTTCTAAAACTCGCTGTGTCAATCGTTAAATATCAGTGTGTCGTTAAATCCGACTCGCACTTGACCGGAGTCCTCAAGTTTTACGATTCCGTAGCAAGAACAAGGTTAAAGATATTATTTGGTCTGGACTAATTAGTCACGTCAAAACGAAATGGAGTTATAATTTATTTTGTAGTCTTACTCGACGGAAGATAATGGATCGCTTTATTTTTTCTTTAAACCTTAAAGGACCCAACATTCTTTGGTAATATTAGTTTTGACCTACTCGAATTCTTTGGGATTTTTACATATTGATTTTCCTCGTTGGTTATACTACTAACGTTTGCTTTTTTTAGGGATGGGAAATCAACCAAATGACTCCTCCCGCTCTGGGCGGAGCGGAAGGGAGTGTCAGACTCTTACTGACCAAAACCCATCCGTGTTCCTCTATGCCCTTTGCGTTCCAGGGCCGCGGTGACTCTTTCGAACAAATTCCGCAACAATGTGTACAACGGAAGTGTCATTAGAATGTCAAGATGGGGTTATTTCTGATCTCTTGAGATTTTAGATTCTTCTTTAATACGAACGACATAGACTTGTAGTACAGCATTGTGACTGTAGTTAACTAACAGCGATAACTACATCACGTCGCGAGACACAAAACAAAACTAAGGCTTTAGCGCTTTCCAGACCTCTAAACATAGCCTTAGGCTGCGTTTCCTCCGGCAAGCAACTTGCATGCAAGTTTATTTCATTGCCGTGTATACTTCAGTAGCCCGCAATGTAATGCACCTTGCATGCAAGCTGATTGCAGGTGGCCTAAGGTTCGGTTTTTCGACGATGGTCAACGAGAGTTCCCAGAATAAATTACGCTACCAGTTGGCGCCACGTACGCGAGGGGTCCCCTTCTTTGAAAAAGTGACATATCAGAAAACATTAGCCTTTTTACAGGTGCCTGGACCTGACGCCTCAGCGCTGCCAACTAGTGCTCGTCATTTCAAGAAACCCTCATTGATATTAAGTCAGTCTTCTTCTCACACCCTATCTATATCTATACTAATATATAAAGCTGAAGAGTTTGTTTGTTTGTTTGCTTGAACGCGCTAATCTCAGGAACTACTGGTCCGATTTGAAAAATTCTTTCAGTGTTAGATAGCCCATTTATCGAGGAAGGCTATAGGCTAGCTATATATGTATCAAATGTAATGTATGTGTGTATGTGTAATTTTCATTACTGCTCCGCTCCTATTGGTCTTAACCAATAGGAGCGGAGCAGTAATGAAAATTGTGACGCAGACGAAGTTGCGCGGGTCAGCTAGTTTTATAATATGTGAAATTGTGTGACCTTAACTTAGTAATAATAAGAACAGACTTACCGGCTCCGTCTCTCCCTGACTCTCCTTGCCAAGTCCCTCGCCTTTGTTCCAGCCCATCTTCTCCAGCATTTTAAAGCCTTTGCTCTCAGGTGCTATAGACCTGTCAACAAGATATTTTTTGCTCAACCAAACTGTCAGTAGATTCTAGGATTAGTGTGCGTTTCCTCCAGAGATGTGCGAGGATGTGTAGTGAGGGATGTATTTGTTAAGAACCAATAGAATCGCTTCATTGACCTAGGTCATCAGCGCAAGCGATTCTATTGGTGCTTTACAAACACTCCTCGCACATCTCTCTGGGTAAACTCGCTCCATCGTCGACTTTGTCTCTGTCATCTCTGACCTAGACTAGAGTCAAGAGCAAACCAATCTCAAATAAAAAAATCTCTGCTGAAAACGGACCCTTAGATTGTAAAGCAACTTAGGGTCACAAACATTTTAATAAAGAATAGGTAAACAAATAGCTTCCACGATTGTTCATAGCAAAAACTGATAGAACGCCTTTTAACTATATAAACTCATGAAATACTAAGGCTGAGATTCATAGAGCAAACTTAGATTTTGCTCAAACCAGTAGCGTTATTTACGAAAATAAATCTTATGCGTATGAACGTAATGTCCATATTATCCTGGCTAATTCGAGATAGCGTTTTTGTTCTGTCTTTAATTTCAGAGTTATCAATCAGTGTCCCTAGCCTTTTCCCAACTATGCTAGGGTTTACTTTCAGTCTAACCGGATTACCGGATGCAGCTGAATACCAGTATTTTACGTTGAGTGACTACATATCCTACATGCTCGCAGAACAGATGGTCGATGGGGCCGAAAAGTTCTGGAGTGGCGACCGCGTACCGGAAGGCGTAACGTTGGAAGGCCTCCCACAAGGTAGACCGGTGACCTGGTGAAGGTCGCGGGTAGCCGATGGATGCGAGACGCACAGGAGCGGTCGTTGTGGCGACGCTTGGGGGAGGCCTATGTCCAGCAGTGGACGTCTTTCGGCTGATATAATGATGACTACATACCCAATCTCTACAACTCAATAACTGGGTAATGCGATATCCCATGCCAAAACTGGTGTCAGATTTTTTAGCTTCTGTTTACGCATAACGAGAATAAAAGATATTTAAATTATAGCCGGGACCAACGGCTTACAAGCTTTACGACACACCGATAAAACTCGGTATGTAAAGCCGCGAACCCACTGCGGTGCACGCTATCCACGGCCACGCGGCGCATTTGAGCTGCATGGGTTCATTTGTTTGACAACGTGGGTCTACGTTTCCACTGAAGTACACGCTACACGCCCACGACTACGTACAACTGTACCGTGGCCCACCGTGGCACACGGGAAGGCTACGCACGTTTTTTTGTAAGAACATGGTTTTGACAGACGTTAATATTCGTGTATAGCGTGTACCGTGTACACAGCGTGCATGGCGTTGACAGAGTTGAGCTCCGTGGGCGTCATATTCGAGCAAGCCACGCGTGTATCAATAACGTCACTTGATGCGTAGCGTGTCCGTGGTTTGTGGTGGAAACAATGTCATACATTTTCATGCAAAGTGAAACCTCACACACGTGCGTAGCCTCTCCGTGCGTTGCGGTGGGTTCGCGGCTTTATGAATGGTCACCCATCCACGTACCATCCTCGACAAGCGTAGCTTTACCTCACAGTTTGACCATTGCGGCTGTTATTACGACTAACTCCTGATTCAGTGGTCTATAATAGGCGTAGGGTATTATTGCAATAAAGTGCATTTACCTTTCTCTAATATCCCTTCTTTTTCATTACCAGAGAACGTAAAGGATCACGATAGAAGACAATTCAGGCAGGATTACGGCTTTATGACTTCATTTCTGTTTTTGATATTAAGAAAGTCAATAAATGTAAGTGCGTCAATGACCGTTATTGCACATTTACCTGGCGCCTACCATACGAATCAATGCGCAAGTTCTACTAACGTGTTAACATCCGTGCTCTGCGTCTTCTCGGAGTGATGCGAAGAGCCCACAGTGTCTCTCCGCGCCTGCGCCCGGTCGTTGTAGGCCGTCTCCTCGATGGCCAGCGGCTTCGGCGCGTATTTGTTCTTCAGCCGCGCCAGTTCCAGCTGGTGCTGCTTCTGAATATTGCACGTGCGCGTGTACGCGACTTTCTTCTCTTTTTCTATAGCTGTTGAGGTTGTTTTTGATTAGTAAAGGAAATTGAAGTTTTGATAAGGACTACTAAGTGGACAAAAGGTTGGGATCATTTCGTCTCTTTATCTATGGCTGTAGAGGTGCTATTTGATTAGCAATAAATATATTTGTATAAGTGTCATAGGTGTTTTTTTTATCACACTTGTATTTGTCTCTGTCTGTATTATCAAGCATGTGATTGTGTAGCCTCTTTTAGCGAATCAATAAATTAATAATAAATAAATCTCGTAAAATTAAATAAACAATGATTTCACTAATTATTTTCTTAATTCATAAATGATTTGGTTTCTAATAACATTGTAACCATAGTAAAGACACATACCTTCCATTAGCAGTCCCGGTTCGCAGTGTCCACAGGTATCGTTGCCAGGGTGTATATGACACAGAAGCTTAGTCTCACCCAATTGTAGGGTGCTACCGTGCACTATCTGAGAAAAACAAAATGCTAACTATAGGCATGTTTCTTAAAATAAATTCATGATATAATATTATGTAGTTGGCCAAGCCTTACCTGCATGGGTTTGCTCATAACCTGGCTCTCTGACATTCTTGTTCCGTTGAGTATCGTTCCGTTCTTGGAGCCGAGGTCTATCGCCATGTACAAGTTGCGCGATGGGTCGAATTGTATATCTAGGTGATTCTAGAACCAATACAAAAAAATATAAATGCACAGACTGAGTAACATGTTACATGCCCAGAAGCAATGCTACCCTTAAGTAATGAAACTGAGCCATCAATGACTACGTGATGTTAAGTGTTAATTACAAACCGTCAAACGAATTTTAATAAAAAATTTAACCCTTCCTTTTGACTTTGCCGTAGTCGGGTAAAAAAGGGCTGGATTACTCTCCAGTAAAAGGGTATTTAATTAAGGCCCGTGTTCAACATAAGAGATTTGTATACCTACTCTCCACAACTTTAGCAATATTTATTTAGTCATCATGAGCAAATTCCCTAACACTTTAAACCCGGAACTGCTTCAAACGGACTTTACCACTTACCCTAGAAACATTATGATCTCTAAGCAGTATGGTGTGCTGCTCCCCCTCCCTGCCGACGGTGCCGCCATCTTTGGTCACGATGAACAGGCTGCCCACGCGCAGCTTCGGCAGCGTCGTCTCGCGCACGATCACGCGCATGCACGGTGGGTGATGTCTGGCTATGGATTCTGGACGACGGAAATATAACCGTTTTAGTTTCTTGATAACATGTGTGTTTAAAACGATCACAAACATTGATATTAAAATAATCAGCACATCAGTTGCAGTTCTAGGGGCATGGAATCGCAAGGGTCGAAACATTCACAAACCATCCAACTGGGGACATGTTATATTACAGGAACATTTGGACATGAATCTCTTTATCTTCGGGCACACAAGATTACAAGTATGTTTATTGTAAAATACTGTTTAGGAATATTGTCACCTTAAAAATAAATTATATGTACTATTCCACGTGAAATGCATAACATCACACACATTTTAACCTTATAAAAACATTCACTAAGCTCATGATTAAATATTCACCATAACTAGAATGCATTAAATCCGCCTTTGTCATTGATATATAAAAACCCAAGATACACAATCAGCATCTCAAAAACGTCCGCATAAAACAAGTGCTTAATTTAAAATTGTGCGCTAGTTTCAAAGAGTCTCGCATCGCTCGCCAAACTGCACTACTTTATAAAAACAACTTTAAACGATCCGTGTAAAGTTGAATTTGCAAAAAAATTGTTTATACTATAGTATACACTGAACTCACACATGACACTTGATACATGTCAGTTTTTGACGACAATTTCGAGTGTTGCATTTGTTCGAGAAAACATCGTGAGGGGAAAACATCGTGAGGAAACCGGCATGTCCTAGAACCAAAAATTCGAAGACATGTGACATTCACCAACCCGCATTCAAATCAAATCAAATCAAATCGTATATTTCAAATAAACCATTTACAGGCACTTTTGAATTGTCAAGGTCGGTCAGTCCAAAAAGATGAAGCTATTTGCACGTTCCAAAGCGTAGATCTCTATGGAGAAGAACGTGCAAGAAACTCCACGGACACTCTTTTAAAAATAATAAATAGTTACAAAGTTTTGTTTACATCAAGTTAAAATTATACAAACATGTGAGAACGATGTAAAAGACGAGCAGGATAAAAGCGTCCGGGAAAATAAAACAATTCAAAGAAATATTTAAAATAAACCATGGCAACTGAGAAATGACCAGTCCCAACTGACAGCGCCCGTTCACGAACATGACGCATGCGCTAGCACCATTCGGCTCAACCATTTTGAAGGGAGCCAAATGTTCCAACGCATACGCCACCATCAGCAAGACTTTTGAGTGAGCATGACACTCCCAACCGCCAGGGTACATTCAAGTCAAAAACAAACCTAAAACTGATAGTTATAGTTTAAGTTTAAGGTACACAGAACTCACACATGTGCCGTTAAAATGGTTGAAATTATACATTGCTAAATAAATTGAGTCTATACAATGCAAATATTGTTTTTTACAATCTTCAGCCGGTCCAACAATGTTTCCGAATGCTAACAGATTATTTTGTGCGCCCTAGTGGCTGTGGAGCAGGACCAGCATTCAGCCAAGCATTTCTATCTTCAATATAATCCCCCAACTTATAATATGCTTGCCTGCATAGTGTGCGTTTAATACAAGATTTAAATTTTGTCTCATTTAGTTCTAATATATGGGGAGGTATCTTATTATAACATTTTAAACAGTACCCCATAAAAGATGAGGCAACTTTAGCCAGTCTGAAACCTGGTTGAACTAATTGATCCCTATTTCTAGTACCATAATTATGTCTGTCGCCTCTTTTACTAAAAAGATGTAAATTCTTTCTGACATACATGATATTTTCGTAAATGTATTGACAAGGTACCGTCATGATGTTAATATTCTTAAACAGTTCCCTTAGAGAATCGCGCCGGCGGAGATTGTATATCGCTTTGATGGCTCTTTTCTGCAGAATAAAAATAGACTCAATGTCTGCAGCCCTTTCCCATAGTAAAATACCGTAAGACATGATACTGTGAAAGTAACTAAAATAGACCAGTCTCGCGGTATCGACATCCGTTAATTGGCGGATTTTCCTAACAGCATAAGCTGCTGAACTTAGCCGTCCAGAAAGAGATGATATATGAGGGCCCCATTGTAGCCTTGGGTCAAGCGTAATTCCTAGGAAAACCGTTTTATCGACAAATTCTAGTTTTTCCCTGTTCAATACTATGTCACAATCACTGCTTTTGACATTGGGTAAAGCAAATCTTATACATTTCGTTTTCTTTTCATTCAAAACCAAATTATTCGCCGTGAACCAACTTTGGACTTGCATTAGGGCATTATTTATAATATCAACACTGTCCGTCCGTCTATTTATCTTAAAAATTAAGGAGGTATCGTCGGCAAACAGCACCATATCAAGTTTTTGTTGCAATAAATAGGGTAAATCATTGATATATACCAAAAACAAGAAAGGACCTAAAATCGAGCCCTGGGGAACGCCCATTATCACGTTTAATCCCGACGAATTGACACCGTTTATTTGAACTAATTGCCGTCTACCATTCAAGTAAGATTTGACCAAGTTTAACGCTGTTTTGACCAGTCCGTAATGCCCGAGCTTCAGGAGTAATGTATCGTGATCAACACAATCAAACGCCTTCGAGAGATCACAAAAGACACCTATGGCATCCTGTGCGTCCTCCCACGCATTAAAGATGTGCTTTAGTAAGGTAACACCAGCGTCAGTTGTACAACGTCCTTTGGTGAAACCATACTGTTTATCATGAAAGATGTTATTCGTGTTAAAATGATTAAGCATTTGATTTAGCATAACTTTTTCAAATACCTTACTAAACACTGGCAACACAGATACTGGTCTATAATTATTTGTGTCTTGGGCCCGCGTGGTGGATTACGGCCCATTCCTTCGCCTAGAGAGGAGGCCTGAGTCCCAACAGTGGCAACATTATAAGGCCGGCTATGTATTTGTTCGAGACTGTGCATCTTGGGTTTTTTATACATCAATGGCCTTTGTACATAAAGTTTTAATACATAATTATGAAATATAATGGAAGCATTATTATTCCATGCCTTATGGACCCACACTCTTGACTCACATGTAGGCAATTGATCAAAGACCTATTTAAAATGGTGGTTTTAAAATGAATCACAGCTGTGAAAAATTTACCATCGTCACTAGCTGTTGAAGTGCTAATGCTTGACTTTTTATCCTCATCTTCATCATCAGAATTTTCAGTACTTGTATCACTGCATTCCCCATCCTCTAACTCTTCTGGCACTGGAGTAGTACCATTAGATTCTTCTTTTTTCCCTTCTTCGTTAACAGAAGCTTCTGCTTCTTCATTAACTTCTACTTTTTCTACAACTGTCTCTGTAGCGTCTTCTTCTTTAGTATTATCTTCAGAAGATTCTTTCTTAACTTTCTTCATATTATTCTTCTTACGCTTAGGTTTCTTTGTTTCTTCTTTTCCATCGGCTTCTTTGTCCTGTAATATAACATTGAGACTTTGGTATGGGTGTAACCATTCATCAATTAATTACCTAAGCCTGCTTGGCCTCGGAGTGAAACCTGAGATAAGTTTTTCGTCAGGTTATTAATGTCTTCTTCCGTTTTCTTTTCCTGAAAATAATATAGTTCTTCAGTTAGTTATATTTTTTTAAATTTAATAAAATTAATTACAATAAACTTCAAATATTTATTTACCATTTCAACAATAATTGCTTATTCTAAAATGTTGCAGAAGCATTTAAAGAAAAGATTAATAAAATCTTTTACTGTTATACTGTTCTATTTTAGAAGATATCAATGCTTCAGTGTACTTCTAAAATACACTCAAAAATAACAACACTGAGTGGTATCTACATACCATTTTGTGTTTTCTAGCTTTCCTCTTTTCGTGAGCCAGTAATGCTTCATTAGAGGAACTTCTGTCTGGATACGAGTGGAAAACAAAATTCTTCTTATCTTCTGAGTAGTAGTAGTAACATTCTGTATCCGTGTGGTAGTACAGCCCTAGCTCCTGAAAATGGTTAAATATGACATCGCAAGACTGCTCTTGTAACTGAACACATGAGAACTTCACTTAAAAAGTAAGTTTTGTTACTCTTTTTACCCAAATGCGCCAGAAGGAGGGTTATGTTATTTGAGTGTAGGTATATATCTATACTCTGTAATCTATACTAATATATAAAGCTGAAGAGTTTGTTTGTTTGCTTGAACGCGCTAATCTCAGGAACTACTGGTCCGATTTTAAAAATTCTTTCAGTGTTAGATAGCCCATTTATCGAGGAAGGCTATAGGCTACATATCATCACGCTAAAGCCAATAAGAGCGGAGCAAACGAAGTTGCGCGGGTCAACTAGTGTATAGTATATTTCTTTGGCATGCTCTGAAGCCTAAACGGATAATGGATTTTAGAATGAGAGGTGTTGTTAGATTTGTCTGGATTGTGAGTGACACTGGGTATATAAAAATTAAAATGACCAATTTTTGGCAACATAATTATATCTTCATATTTTTTTTATAATTACAATGTCACAAGAGATTTGTTTTTAATTGAAAGATTGAGATATGAGGGTTAACAGGCTGGTTTCTTATTTGAGAAAATTAACCTAATGCAGGAAAAACTGGCCAAGTACGAGGTCGCACTCCCGTACGAAGGGTACCGAACGATTTTTTTTTAAATGTTTTAATACTATAGGCTTTTTATAGGTTTTCCTGTAATCTATATGTAAAGATCTGTTATCTCCATATTTCAAAATTTTAGGCTCAGTAGTTTCGGAGATAGGGGGAATGGTAATTTTTCGTCTAATTTCTTGAATAACTTCAAAATCATTAATTTTAAAACTACCTGACCCGCGCAACTTCGTCTGCGTCACATTTTTCATGAATCTTCCGTTCCAGTTGTAGCTTGATGTTATAGTATAACCTACTAGTTTACCCGCGCAACTTCGTCTGCTCCACTCCTATTGGTCATAGCGTGATTGGTCTATAGCCTTCCTCGATAAAAGGGCTATCTAACACTGAAAGAATTTTTCAAATCGGACCAGTAGTTTCTGAGATAAGCGCGGTCAAGCAAACAAACAAACAAACAAACAAACTCTTCAGCTTTATATATTAGTATATAGATTACGAAAAAAATATAATTAAAACTTACAGTAAGCCCTTTCATTTGATATGTCACACGATATTATTCAAAAAACTTTTTTTTGAAAATTTCTAGTTTGACCCCCAAAAGTAACCCCCATACTAAAAATTTAATGATTTAAGAAACACGTCCGTGTTTGGGTCCATTCCATATGTGTACAAAATTTCAACAGAATCGGTCCAGTGGATCCGGAGATAACTGGCTGTGACAGACGGACAGACAGACAGACAGACACCAGAGTGATCCTATAAGGGTTCCGTTTTTTGTTTGGAACCCTAAAAACCCATTATTTAATACAGTTCCAATTTAAATAATTAAAATTATATAGCAACATCAGACCTCTGGCCTTCAGCCTTACTATTACTTTATTAGGGTTGGCTTCTAGGTAAATCGGATTCAGCCAAATACCAGTATTTTATGTGGAGCTACTGCCTACCTAACCTCCACTAATCAGTAACTGGGTGAGAAAAGGAAAGAGACATGCAGGTAGCCTGTGGGTTAACAATATAGTGGAATGATATTAATATGGATTTTCCAATGCGAGTGTATCACCATAACACAAGCCGCAACAGCAGTAAAGCATCTAGGGATACACAACTATGCAATAAGATTCGTATCTGTCAGCTTAGTTGTGCTCAAAGCCCTAGGAAACAAACAAAACAACAGTAAATTAATCTTTGAATGTCACCTCGCCCTGGAGAGTATATCACTGTCTAACAGAATCACCCTCCAGTGGATCAAAGGGCACAGTGGATCCTTAGGCAACGGTGCCGCAAACGAACTTGTGAAGAGAGGTTCTGAGATGGTAATGCTACGCTCATACCCACTCCTCCCCCTACCTTTCTTGCAGTGTCGTTCATGGATCCGCCAGAGATCAACTCTTCTAATCGTGTGGGTAGTAAGATCTAAACGACCCCACACACTCTAGTGTCTAGTGTCAGAGTTTCTAAACCGCCTCAAGGGTCTCTGACATGGTTTATTTGACAACCGCCATTTGACGGCCGGGACCACGGGCTTATACGTGCCTTCCGAAGCACGGAATCATCTTTTTATCGGACAATCGGGTGATTCAAGCCTGCAATGTCTTAACCCAACTGGAAACAACTTTATAAAGTATGCTTCCCGTGGGAATCGAACCCACAACCACCGGGTCACAAGGCAAACGCCTAAACCACTCGACCACGGAGGCAGTTAGAGATCAACTGAACTTCATAATAACAAATGGTCACAGGCTACAGACTGCAGACAGTCAAAAATGGCAGTGCATCATCCTCAACAAACTAACACTAACAAAACAACTACTCAGCCTGAGTAGAAATCCTCAGAATAATTAAAGGGACAATTACAGGCCATTGGCCCCTAAACAAACATCTATTTAACATAGGTGCCACAGACAGCCCACTCTGCACTCTGCTTTGACGCCGAAGAATCAGCCGCCGCTGGAATGCGAGGCCGTGGCTACCCAATGTCAACAAATCCTCGAAACCGGGAGGTCGCTCCACGAAGCCTGTGAAACTACCTTCAATGCTTCTGGGCGGAGCTAGGCTAACACAGTTAGGATAACTACACACAACGGACCGAATGAGAGTCTTAAGTGCGGAGAATGGAGTCCCTACTACTACGTTTTTAATATGGATTATCATATTGTAGTCTTGTTTTATTTCTTACCGAATTATAATAATAACCCGTATTATAGTCATAGTACATTCCTGCAGACTCCACATAAACCATTCCAGATTCTTTCATTGCATCCTGTGCAACCTCAGCCACTTGCTCTGCTATGCTCTTAGTTTCCTTATCATCATTTATATTCCATCCCAAGTCTTCTGGGTTTTCTTCTGCATTAACTTCTGATTTTGATTCAGCGGGTTTTGTTTCATTTGATTTTGTGGTGTCATTATACTCTGTTTGTTTTGATTGATCTTCATCATTGGCAATATCTGTGCTTGGTATTATAACATCAGTGTTAGTACCACTATCTATAAGTTCTACTACAGACATTACATTTTTGTATCTATTTTCAAGAACCTGCAAAATTGCATAATTTATTATAAGTACAGTATGTGTGTGTTAGTATCAGTTTATTTTTATTTGTGAATATGGATCTGCAATAAAGATTTATTATTATTATTATACGGGTAGCCGATGGATGTCGTTGTGGCAACAATTGGGGGAGACTTATGTCCAGCAGTGGACATCTTTCAGCCGATATGATGTTTTTCTGTGTGTACATTAATAATAAAATAAATAAATAATGATGATGACAGTATTATGATTGTATAATTTGCATGATGCTTTAAATTGTTGCCTTTTAATTCATTTTTAGTAGAGTTTATAGGCGAAACTGCGGAATAGACAGCGAAAAAGAATGATCAAAGCAAAAAAAAATTAGGTTGTTTATTTACCATTTCATCTATTTTACACTCTAGCTTTTTTATCATAATCTCCTTCTGTTTGAGACGTAATTTCAGTTTAAGTATCAGCATCAGAATTTCAGGCCTGTATTTCAGAGATAATCGAAGACTCCTCAAGTTAAATCTATGTTTCGGCCTTCTGCTATGTGTTTCCGTCATCTTTACGTCTAGGTTTGGGGTATTGAACTCAAGTAAAACCAGCTAACGAGCACTACTTTAAGATAGAACACGAAATAAACACACAATTATTAAAACTGATATATTTTACAACAAATTGAACGAAAACTGCTTTTTTGAGTTTTTGACAAAAAATGGACAGAAAGAAAGCAATGTCACTGTCAGGCATCTGTCAGGTCAGCGTCAGCTGGCGCCAGCCAGCGGATCCATCAGTCTTTTTTTATTTATTTTTTGACCTGGCTACTGAGGCTTTTAAGTACATGGTCAAGCAAAAAGGAGACGTCCAATAAATGTATGGGGCTTAGTACTCAAATAATTGAAATAGCCTTTGGACAGGGTTTGGAGGTATGCGGAACAGAGAGTAAAGTCCTGCAACCTCCATTGAAAAGGGAGGATCCTCCGACGAGACGGTTGTTGTGTCTGGCGGGCACCTGCCCGATGGTTGATATTCGGGCTGATGTATATGTTCAAATCGCACGGTAAACTCTGATTGCGCGATGCAGGATTTTAGTTCGCTGCTAGTTGGATAGATGGCGTTGTGGTTCTTTTTGTGGCGACATAGATTTGCTCTGTTGGTTTTCCTTGTGGCGGCATTGATGCCGCAACATTACTCTCTTCCAGAGACTGGAGGTCAATAGTGTCGTCCATACATCTTGTGATGCTTGCCAGGCCAGTGGAAGGTTGGTTCCAGTGAGTCGGAACCGGAAGTCACCGAGTTTACGGTGAGTCGGATCCCAGTGAGTCAGGATGATGCTGCAGGCTCCAGTGAGTCGGGGTGGTGCTGCTGCTGGCTTCAGTGAGTCGGAGCGGTGCTGTGCGACGTAGTGACGTGACTGTTGGGGTCGACCAGGAGAGGTTCTTCGTGGCTCTTCATGTGACTGGCCGAAGGTGCACTGTGCTTGTCAAGCTCGCTGATGAGGATGATAGAGGCTTTGGATGCTGACCAGGAATACGCGGCCCCTGCATGCTAGTGGTCAGGATACCCGTTGGCTGTCTATATGACTCACTGCTCGAGAGCTTGAGGTCACGATGAGGAGAAGTGATGATGACGTAACGCTGAAGTAGTTGTACGAAGGCTGCGCTGATGTTCATTGTCGAGGGTCACCAGTTTGGAGGGATGAGGAACAGAGAGTAATATCCCGCAAACCTCCAAGGAACCGGATGAAGAATAGAATAAGTAGATTAAGAGTTAAAATCAAAGTAAAAAGTAAGAATTCCGTTTTTTAATTAGAAACAAATGGGATATGCTGGTATGAAGTCGCGGGCCAAAGCTAGTTGTTAATATTAATTATCTAGTAGCTGACCCGTGCCCACTTCGTTGGGCTGAATTTTTGAGTTAATATATAGCCTTTGACACTCACAAATAACGTGGCTTTCTATTGGTAAAAGAATTTCAAAATCGGTTCAGTAGATCCAGAGATTACCCCCTACAACCTCACAAACTTTACCTCTTTATAATACTAGTATAGATATAGATTATCAGATTAACCGTATAGGTACAGATTTCTAAGTGTATATTTTTGTGTATGTGCGTGTGGTGTGAGGGCTATTTTGTTAAAACTCTTTGAAAATGTGCTTAGGATTTAATGAACATTCCCAAAGAATTGCAAAAGTTGGAATCCCATTTTGTGAAAGTCAAATAAGCGAGTTATGGGCTGTGAAGTGGGGCCCTCAATCCTCACATAGAGGACTGAGGGACCCAGGTGGACCCTCGGATAAACCGGATAAACAATGGACACTACAGAAAAAGCCTGTATGCCAAAATATAAGCTAATGCCAAACAAAAAAATATGAAAACAAGATATTATCGCAAAACACTGTCCTACTTTGTATATATTCGTTCAATCCACACACGTAAAAGTTTATACCGCAAATAAAACGAAATCATTAACTTACAACTGCTGTTTTAAGTCCTATATCGTCGGTGCGCTTGCCAAATCTGATAATTATGTGCATTTCGATGATACTTTGTTGTTACTTAATATCCTTTAAAATCAAGTATATTAACAATACATTTTATCATTTTCACGTTTATCTCAGTTCATACGGCATTTAGAAATTATGAATTAGTCAATTAATCATTAAAAAATCATCAAGTAATCATTAAATAAAACAGATTATTGTCTCCCTTGTCAACTTGATGAAAAACACATATCCGATTTGGCAAGCGCACCGACGATATGCTACCTACTAAATAAATTGTGCAAGCAAGAATAGGTCACCACTTATTGTTGTTGTACACCACCTTTATATAATTCGGGGCCTCAGTACCTACTCCATTTATTTTTTATTTCGTTTTATTACGATTAACGTATGAAAGATAAGACAAACACAAAACGTTTTCTCCATTTCTCCAGGATCCCATCATCAGATCCTGACATGATGATCATGGGACCACCAGGGAAGTCAACTCTTTCAAACAAAAAAGAATTTTCCAAATCGATCCAGGCGTCTTCGAGTAATCGGGGATCATACATAAAAAAAAAGATTCCGACGAATTGAGAACATCCTCCTTTTTGAACTTGGTTCAAAATAGCTTGTGGGGTATGATTACTTTGCAACAGCAGGAGGACCTAACTAAAACATCACTCAGAATCGCCACTAACAAAGTACCTAGATATTAAATAAAGGTAAAAATAAATTATTGTATTATACACAATTAGAAAATACCTCGGGCACCACGGTCTCTCATGCAGTCGAAGTGCGGGTCGCTTTGCACGGCACGCAAACATCAACGACATTATCCGACGCGCTCTTGTCGCCGTCGGCGTTCCAGCCGTACTAGAACCCAATGGCTTGGCACGCGACGACGGCAAGCGACCGGACGGTATGTCTTTGTTTCCATGGAAGATGGGTAGGCCTTTAGTGTGGGACGCTACTTGTGTCGATACTCTTGCGCCATCCCATCTTCCTAGCTCGTCGTGCTGTGCTGGTACTGCCGCTGCGGCTGCTGAGAACCTCAAGCGGCGGAAATATAATAACCTTGTTGGCAATTATATTTTTGAGCCGTTTGGGGTTGAAACTCTTGGACCGTGGGGTCCGAGTGCTCATGCCTTATTTAAAGATCTTTCTAAACACTTAGTTGACACTTCGCGTGACCCAAGGGCTGGCTTTTACCTCGGACAGAGGATAAGCATTGCCATACAACGTGGCAATGCCGCCAGTCTTTTGGGCTCACTTCCGGTGGACAGCGATGCGGACGAATTTTTTGACGCCTTATCTTAGTGAGGATATTTTATTTTAAGTGTATATATTTAGTACTTTAATGCTGTACCTAGTTCATATCTAAATAAATATTAGAAAATAGTCGATTTCGGTATCTATTAAGATTTGTAGTTTTATAGTAATTCTTGTTAGTAATAAATAAATAACACCAATTTGTTGCACATTGTCTTTCCCAAAAAGTGAACATTTTGTGTTTTAGTGTTTGTCTTATCTTTCATACGTTAATCGTAATAAAACGAAAACAAACAGACATGGAGGAATGAGAGTCCGAACTTTACAAAGGCCATAACTTTCAAACAACAAGAAGTGATGAAATATTCTTGCTTTCACAAATTTTCACATTTTATTTAGTATCTTAAAACTTAGAAGACTTAAAACAGCAGCTGTAAGTTAATGTTTTCATTTTATTTGCGTAATAAGAGTGTGAGGATTGAGGGCACATTTTAAACGAATACATACAAAGTTACCGTATAAATACTTAGTATACACGTAGGTATAGTTAACGAATTCATACTTAGTATACACGCAAAGTTTGGCATTTGCGTAGCTAAGATTTTGGCATAAAGACTAGACCAGACTAACTAACAGTAATACTAAAAAGAAAATATATTTATAGAACGCATAATAATAATTTTCCTGCTTCACCTGTCTGAGTTTTATTTGAAAACAGAAATAATTACGCCAATTGAATGAAATAATGAAGCGCCTGCATGAAATATATAGCTGCAACTTTTCTTGAAGTGTTTTGCTCGTTTAATAATCTTGGCGTAGAAAATGTAAATAATAAAAAAATAACTGGTTTGATCAGAATGATGTAATTCGTTGTAGTTTTGGAGTACAAGCATGGTCTCACCATTATAACGCATCATAATGGCGGGACCAGTGTTATCGTGAAATTTCGTTTGTGCCGTGTAAGGTACACAAATTTCAGGACAGGTACAAAATAGTACTAAATGGGTACTAAATATACGTGGTAGAATCTTTCAATTACAAGATTTGGTCCCGTCATTAAGACGTTTATAAAAAAAATATTCGGAATCAGTCGCCAAATATCAGAATTTGTCGGTCACTGGTTCAAAAGTTATATAAGCGTTTCTAGGTGGTCGACCCGATGAGAATCTCTCCAGCTTGGCCACATTTACAAGTATATCTCAAAAGCCTGCCAAGTGCGAGTCGGACTCTCACACGAAGGGTTCCGTACATAAACCTTAATTTTTATTTTATTTGTTGTTATAGCAGCAATAGAAATACACAATCTGTGAAAATTTCAACTGTCTACCTATTACAGTTCTTGAGATACAGCCCGCTGACAGACAGACGGACGGTGGAGGCTTAGTAATAGGGTTCCGCTGGTTACCCTTTGGGTACGGAACCCTAAAAATTAGAGCACTTATAATTTAGTCGCAATTTTTCGCCAAGTCACAGATTTGTTCGGGTCTTAGTTTTCTTCTTCTCAATTAAAATCCCTGATGGTAAGTATGGCCACCATCAGAGATTTTAATTTGGATTACAAAAAAAAAATTGTCGCCAATTAGTCGCCAGTGTCAGTCGCACTACTGAATGTAGGAAACTGAACAATATGAACTTTTTCTGTACAAATATGGTTGAAAATTCTACAGCATCTTACACAGCTCAATAGGTACTAAGGTTTGGGCTTGAGATCGGCCACCGTTTGGCGATGCCGATTAGTATTGGACCGCTTCGCTTAATAACATGACTGCTGAAGCTGTTCTACTACAATATAGGGAGTGAACTACTTGGCTAGTGGTATTACAACATCATGCTTATTGCTGGCACTGAATGTGGAAGTAAATGGATACAAGGGACTTAAGGGATGCGTTTTATCTCTTCTCCATACAAAAATTCACTATCAAGATCTGCTTTTGTTCGAGATTCTTGCTTTCTATTTGTGTACCTTTAATCTATTTTGTATGAATTAGCAACAAAACGCTTCAACTAATCTCAGAAAATAAAACATTTCATCTCTAGACCAATTTTTATTTATTTAAAATAAAAAGCTCATTAATTACATAAATTATGTGCGTTTATAATTAGAACGGTTTAAATGAAAATAAAGTAGCTAGTACGGATGAGTTTGAAAGAATGAAAATGGTACGGCCTTACGTGGACATTTAAGTACTCCTATTACACAACTTGAGAAGCAAACAAAGGACAAATGAAAACTTGAATGTATCTGGCCTATAAAATTGTATATTAATTACACTAAAAAGATCTATAAATGCAAAACTCTAAATGAGTATACAGTAGAAAAAAATACATCCAAAGGAAAAGTTATCATTATAGCTCATTTCGTTCAAGTCCCTAAGTTTACACAATTTGTTAACCTTACAACTATGGTAATATTAGACAAGTACAAAATGATATTCCATCCTTAAAAATATCTATTCGTAGCCTATAACTAGAGTCAGTTGTATATTCATTACAATAGTATGTTAATTGTAATTCATAGTTTACACACCAGCTAATCATGATCGATTCATGCATTATAAACAGCGATTCGTTAAATTGGCGCTGCGACGGTGACGTCACGCCGCCTGCTCAACTGTAACCCATATGTACTTCACACACACACACGCACTACCTATAAATATAACGTGTATGGAAGATCTACGCTAAAGGCTAAAATGTTACACTTTCGATATGTTTTATTTTAAATTACATTAAATAACAACTGTGAAACAATGGCACATTTTTAGCCAAACACTTTAATTACTGCTGTTTTGGTATGTTAGCAAATAAATAAGTTGTAGTATTAGGTCATTGACAATATGTCAACGTGAATCTTTTTTAGAATAGATATTGTGTATTGTTGCCACGAATATTAAGAAAATTCAGTTCACATAGTTCAGTAATATTCGTGTGGATCATCACATAATTCTCTCTCTACTGCCATTTATAAACGATTTAAAGTTTTAATGCGAAACCACTTACACATTCGATTGAACTTCGGCTTATTCTAAGAGCTAATGTAACATCATCTACTTCAACAATAACACTAGGTACTTTATCTCATTGTGAAGTCTCCAGTTTTTACATTTTTAATTGAAAAATCGACATCACGTTACCCTAATAGTCAGGTATATTTCGTGACGTACTTACATTATAAGAAATTCGTAGTCACATTAAACTGTGCACAATTCCTCGTTTCGTCGACGTCGGGTTACTCCCCTACTTAATTTATAAATGCATCTCATTGTAAGTGCGTTAAATGCTGTCGAAAGTTTTTAATATTATGAGACAGCTCACGAGAGTTAGATAAATAAATAAATCGTAGAAAATAACTGCCGGTGCTCGCGTCGACTAGTGAAACCGTATCGCAGTTAGTAATCGAAAGTATTTCGTAAAGATGACTCGACTATGATGACGTCACGTGTTCGTAAGCCCCCGGGGTAGTGTCGTCACAAGCAAGATCTACGTCGCGTACATAATAGGCGGGGGGCGCGGGGGCGCGGGCGGGCTGCGCTTAGGGGGGCACGTACGGGGGCGGCTTGCGGTAGGTGGGCGTGGCCTTGGGGCGCGGGGGGGTGCGCGAGGCGGCGAAGGGCGGCGGCGGGCGGTAGGGCGCGTCGTCGTGCGAGCGGTAGTCGGGCGCGGGCGGCAGCAGCGGCGGCTTCTCCTCGCGCATGATGACAGGCGACTTGTGCACCGGCTCGGCGTCGCCGCGCTCTTCTAGCTCGTCCTGGAAGATCACCGGGATGCCCTTCGAGCGGAACGCTTGCCGCTCCTCCTCGTCGCCGACGCTCATTTTACCTGAAAGGACACATTATTACGTTTTGTTAAGGGAATGGCAACACTAAAAGCGAGCGCGTTACTGTTTCCTTCATAAAATCAGATTATATGTGCACAAAATAGATAGGTACAGAAGGCCGGCTCCACATGACGGACGAAAACAGCTACACAAATGGCGAATAATCTCAAACCTACATATGTGAATCGAAAGCCAGCCAGTAGCCATTGCGTCTTCATTCGCTGTGCGTAGCCGCGTGTCTATGATTGTGTACGCTTACACTCATTGTATGATGCTGACCTATTGTAGCTATCTATTTTGTGGCCATGTGCTACAATTTTGAGTCATTTATAGCCAATCCGATAAGTGCGATGAGTTTGTGAATTTTCATATTTAATTCAACTGAGTATCATACGATGGTGGCGCACCCTACGATTTTTTTATGCAATTATTAAACTGTTTTCACTGTGATACTCATGACACCAAATGTATTTACACTAACTTTTATAGAATAGCAATTAACTTTCAAGCGTTTAGTATTTAAAACTTTAGTGTACTTTAGCATAGGCAAGCGATACTGTGAGGTTATTATTCGATATAATTTAGCGCACAATTTTGTCGATTAATATAATTCCAATTACGTGAAAAGCAATGATTTTTAATCAAAATAATGTGGAACACTAAAATATTGTTTTGTATCATTTCAAATCACCTTATTATTCAAGCATTGTCACCTCCTACAGAATTAAACTAGATGTTAGTTAACCCTTATTTTGCTTTTATCCATAAAACAATATTTATTTTATACCAGATGTCTGTTAGGTTAGGAGTGCATAAGACTTATCGGCCACGATACTGTTACTAACTCATATAACGGGCACTGGATTTAAAGCACAAATCTTTTTAAACGCGCTAGGGATGAGGGATGCGTTCTGTTGGATTCTAAACGCTCGGCTGAATGCCGAGAGTTGAAAATACAGTTCGTACTTTTGAACGCCGCGTTAGAAAAGCGTCGATGCGAACGAAGGCCTCTGTGGGCGCTTATGCTCGCCCAAACTAACCAATCTATTCACAAATATGACAAAATATGTTACCTGTCCTCCTTCGCCTATATAGCACGCAGGCGATGATAGCAGCCAACAATATCATACACACGATGACAATAGCCGGTATGATGAACGTCACCAAATAGTTCGGATCAGCTGCAGCCTTGTTATTATGCAGGTTGGATGACCCTGTGTGCACTTGTATCGGTGTCTTAGCTATCTTAGTATTCTGTTCGGCGCATAGACCGAGGGGAATGAGCCTTATGGACATGACTTTAAGGTCTTTATCGAATACGTGGTCGACGTTTTCTCTTAGAGCGCCGCCCGCGGAGCCTCGTTCGTCAACTATGATCATTTTGCGTAGTTCTTCGATCTCTTTTTTAGGGCATCGGTCCATTGGTAGACTTGTGTTGTACCTGGAAGAGAAGAGAGTGTTTTGTGAAATCTTAAATCGATAAATTGTCGTTAGTTCGGGAAGCGAAGGATTAAACCTAGTTGCATTGCTTGGGGACGGTAATGTCCAACACTGGACTTTAGTTGGTTGCTTGATAACATTGACATATTTGATCAAAAATAGTTTAAAATTGAAGGACCATCTCTGAATAAGGTGTAATGTCTAAATACTTCATGACAATTCATATTTTTATGGACTGTGCACATGTGTAGAAGAGTTTAAATCTTCGTTATTGCAATCAAATTTTCCGAACAGATTGGCTTATTGTGTCTACACAGATTGCCAAGATGAAATAAATAAAAAAAAAGCAATCAGACACATATTATTTGACCTATAGTACACACATAAGCATAACATGCCTACTCATGTGTGTATGATTGCAACAAATATCTGGTGGTTCTTACTGGTATGTTTTACAACCTAACCCACCAAACCATAACGCAAATATTTAATTTCCCAAGCATTTTGTAATGACTCACCATATGATAGTAGTAGGATTATTGGTGATGCTCTGTATCCGGATGTTCTCGGTCTCCTTCTGGCCGAACAGGGCGGCCAGCTTCTCGACCACCTTGCGCTTGTTGTTGGCGTCGTAGGCGAGCATCGGGAACGGGTACTCCATCGTCATCTGGAACTCCACCGTGGGCCGGATGGTCGGCGCCTTCGCTACCTCCACTATTAAACTGTCGTACGCACTCTTCTTGCTTGAGTCTTCGGCGATCTGGAATTATATAAGGTAGCTTAGATTAGTTCTACTGGAGGGTTTCTTCTTTTTTTTTTTTAATTACTAACATTAGTTATAAGCAAAATTCTGTTACTAACCACCTTGCCTATATATGGACTTTTTTGTTTTTTTTTTTTTTGTCTGAAATTTTTTTTTTGTTTTTCTCAATTTGAAATTCTCAGTGACTTCCTGAAAATCTATGTGTGTGCTCGGTTGAAGGCAATAGAAGCACCCTTTGGAATTTGAATATTACTGTCGTTATATTATTTCACCTCTACCTTTGAGGAATACAAGTGCCAGTGTTCAGCTGCATCCGTTTTCACGTGAAGCTGTCCTTAATACAGTCGGGAAAAGGCTAAGTAGATCGATTATATCGAGAAAAATACCTCTGTAGGTACATTGTAAACTGCTAAATTCTATCGTTGTTCAGGCTCATATGCAAGAACTGTTGAAACAAAGTCCTCACCAGTTGGTAGGACACGCTGCCCTCGTCGCTGGGCGCGGGCAGACCGTAGAACTCCTGGTTCTTGGCGTCGAACTGCAGCCAGTGGCCCGCCGGCAGCTCCGTGCGGTCGCTGTAGCGGAGCGACAGCGCCAGGTTGCGCGTGCCGCCGTCCTCGGGGTCGAAGAATGTGTCCTGCAAGAGGAAAATGTCTTGTAGCTTCGTTGTAATTTGTAAATCCGGGTACTCACTAGCGAGCTGTAACTGTAACTTGCGTGATACAGTAACGAGGTTCAAGTGTGTACGCGTGTTACAGTTTAGGATCAAGACGTCAGCCGAATGCTTTCATCGAGCCGTAACCAAATAGATACATTAACGAGGTTCTAGTGTGTACGAGAAGTCCACATCACCGTAACGACGAATAGGATCTATCCGTAATTTTGGTTTATATCATCATAATGTCGGAAGAAGTGTTTCTCGCTGGTGAAACATAAATACTTGTAGATGCTTTACTCGATGATCATAGGCGGCTACTAAGATGGTAGAGTCATGGAATGTTTCGGAAAAGAATATTATAGTACATCGTTTTTCTTGTAGGTGTCTGTCAGCAGAATACATTTACCTTCTGACCTCTGACTCATGAGCATGACGAATAAACACTCGAAAATATTTGATGATCCGCAGCGGTATGCAACAACCTTCATCCTTGCTTGATGTACACGAGCGCGCAGCGAGCGCACTGTGATTCGCGGCAAAAACCGACAATCGTCGATTCGCCGTGAGCCGCTCGTGGAGAGCTCGTTGCAGGCTCGCGATCTATGTACACACTATTGTTTTTGGTAACAGTAACGGTTTCAGTTACGGCTCGCTAGTGAGTATCCGGCCTAAGGGTATTTGAATAGCTGTTGATTCCCTAGTAAGATAATATAATGTGAGTAATGTCTGACCTCGGGCACCTTGTAGACCAGCAGGTGGCCCACCGTGGCGGTGAAGTGGTCGACCTGGTTGCGCGTGACGGGCGGGTAGGTGTCGGGCGCGCGCGTGGCGGGCGGCGCGCGCGCGCACGGGCCGGCGCCGCGCCAGCCCACGCCGCTCACCTTGAGCTCGGGCTGCATGGCGCGCGCCAGCCCGGCGGATGGGCTGCCTGCTTCTGTGTCGGATTCCATGATCTAAAAAAAAACCGTTTCATATAAGAAAGTTCTAGTGTGAAAGGAATAGTTTTTTCGAGGTGTAGTTTAATACAGACAACACCATGCCTAAATACTTGGTCGTTTTACGCAAACGTTGAATATTAAGTTTTTAGTAGCTATAGTTTAGTTAAGCTTTTTTAATTCGGCCATACCACTTAACGGAGTGGCGTGGCAGCGTGCTTATTTACACGGAGGTAAGCGGTACAGAGTAAAGTCCCGTAAACCTCCATTGAAAAGGGAGGATCCTCCGACCAAGCGCTTGTTGTGCCTGGCGGGCAACTGCCCGATAGTTGATATTCGGGCTGATGAATATGTTCAATTGGTTTCCGGATCCAGTGTTAACTAGAAAACATCTGTTGTTGTTGCTCGCTACAAAATAATTCTAATTCACTGTCAATAAGAACGCAAACAACCTAAAACTATCACTTATGTTGAAAGTAGTGACAAATTTGCGTGGTGAATATACACAGGAAGATCGGAGTGCAAAAATAAAGAGGAAAACAAAACATTCTCCGAAAATTACAACGTGGAACAGATTAGAAAACTGTCATTATTCTTTCACGCTGACAGCTGCTGAGATAACAACCTACCAATCATAATCGTGACCATAGGTTATAGATGCCAACTTACTGGTGTTACCAACGCTGAACTCGTGATGCCAACTCTAAATTAGTGTTACCAATCCCTAACCAGTGTTGCCAACTCTTAACTGGTATTGCCAACCTGAAAATAGCTACCCAAAAATATGGGAAAAAAATGGTAGAAATGGTAGATTTCTGGCGCACAATGCTGGCTGCGCAAACAAGAGAGATAACCGAAGCAGTCACCAAAAAGGTATCAGAAAACATCAACGAAAAATTAACTGCTCTTATGGAGGAAAATAAAAGCTTGAAAACCGAAGTCAAGATCCTACATGACAAAATAAAGTCAATGGAAGAACACAAAAGGAAAAACAACATCATTTTCTTCGGTGTAAAAGAGCTGCAACGCAGCGAGTCTCCAATCGAAACCATTATAAAACTGATGGGAAAAGACATGAATATTCACATCAACGCAAACGAAATAAATAATGCTTATCGACTAGGAGAAAAGAAAGATAACAAACCGCGCCCTATTTTTGTAACCTTTATGACAAACTGGAGAAGAGATGAAGTACTCAAGAACAAGAAGAAACTAGACTCTGAAAAAATATAATTAAAACCCTCACAGTAAGTCCTTTTATTTGATATATCACACAATATTTTTCAAAAAACTTTTTTGTTTAATTTTCTAGTTTGACCCCCAAGTGACCCCCATACTAAAAATTTAATGATTTACGTAACGCGTCCGTGTTTGGGTCATAGAAGTCCATATGTGTACCACATTTCAACAGAATCGGTCCAGTGGATCCGGAGAAAACTGGCTGTGACAGACGGACGGACAGACAGACAGACACCCGATTGATCCTTTAAGGGTTCCGTTGTTTTTTCGGAATCCTAAAAACGAAAGAACTTTTAGAAAAAAGGTTCAATTTAATCAATAAAGCAAACAAAACAAAAGATGTCAGGAAACAGATAGGAAAAATAAGCAAGGAGATAAGAACCCAAATGAGAAAAGACAGAGAAAACTTCAGACTTGACACTTTCGAAAAACACATTAACAAGACTGGAGGTATAAGAAAGGCCCTGAAGTTTTTATCTGACAAGACAAACTGGATTCCCAATATGAAAGACCGTTTTTGTAAGACAAAGACAAAAAGATCTGATATACTATCAATAGCAACAAATTTCTACGAAACACTCTATTCCAGCAAGAACCAAATAGACAATTCAGACTTAAATGAAAGCGACAATGTACCGCCGATACTTATAGAAGAAATAAAAGAAGCAATAGAAACACATAAGAAGGATAAAGCTCCCGGCCCCGACGGGATCAACAATGAACAAACAAGACTGCAAAACCGACATTGCACCAATACTAAAATACATTTTCAATGACATATTAAACACCGAAGAAATTCCAACACAATGGACCACATCAACGATCATCCTACTCCACAAAAAGGGCGACAAGGACGACATGAATAACTATAGGCCAATAAGCCTAGTGTCTAATATCTACAAAGTTTTCGCAAAAGTAATTCTACGGCGAATAACAAGAAGTCTGGACGAAAATCAGCCCAAAGAGCAGGCTGGCTTCAGGGCAGGTTACTCAACATTAGACCTAAGATACACACTGTACGACAAATTTTCGAGAAGAACAAAGAATTTAAGGTGCCATTTTACTGCTGCTTCATAGATTACAACAAGGCATTCGAGTAGATAGAGCACGGTAGTATTTGGCAAGGTCTTAAAAACCAAGGTGTCAACCACAAATACATAAGAATTCTAAAGAACATATACACCAACAGTACAGCTAGAATAAAACTAGAACAAGAGGGCAAACTAATAAAAATATAGATATAGATATAATAGAGGTGTACGCCAAGGTGACCCGCTATCACCTAAATTATTCACCGCCGTATTAGAAGCAATCTTCCGGAAATTAAATTGGGATGAGTACGGAGTAAATATAAACGGCGAACGACTTTCACACCTGCGATTTGCTGACGACATCATACTGTTCGCTACGACAAAAGAACATTTACAAAGCATGCTCATAGACCTGGATAAAGAAAGTCGCAAGGTAGGTCTGACAATGAACACTTTCAAAACTAAAGCCATGACAAACACATCAGACCACTATCATTTTAAACGAAGAGCCAGTAAAATTTTTGAAAGAATACACCTACTTGGGCCAACAAATGTCAACCACAGACATAATGTCAAAGGAAATAGACACAAGAATTGGGAAGGCATGGAAATGTTACTGGGGGCTTAAAGAAGTAATGAAGAACACAGAAACTAAGACGACCGTCAAAACAAAACTTTATAACACCTGCATACTCCCAGTCCTAACATATGGCTGCCAGACTTGGGCCCTCACTAAAGCGCAATACAAGATACTGGAAACATGCCAGACAGCAATGGAAAGAAGCATGCTGAATATAAGGAAATCTGACAGAACAAATAACAAAATTATCAGAAGACGTACGAAAATTGTGGACGTAACAAAGAGAATAAGAAAACTAAAATGGAGATGGACTGGTCATATAATAAGAGGCATTGAATAGTGGAACAAAAAGATAGCATTTTGGTACCCAAGAAATGGGAAAAGAAATCGAGGTAGACAGTTCCGAAGATGGGAAGACGAAATAAAGATTATAGCAGGGAAAACATGGACAAGGAGAGCCCAAAATAGAACAGAGTGGAAAGAAATGGAGGAGGCCTTTGCCAAAGTTGAGCAAACAGACCGGGTTGTCGGTGTCACTGACTCGCGTGAGTCTTTAGATTAAGATTATAACTATTGTAAAAAAAAAGTCTGTGTCTGAATTAAGGCTTATATAATTATAATATTAGCTATAGTTTAGGTAAGCTTTTTTAATTCGGCCATACCACTAAACGGAGTGGCGTGGTAGCGTGCTAGTTTACACGGAGGTTAGCGGTACAGAGTAAAGTCCCGTAAATCTCCATTGAAAAGGGAGGATCCTCCGACCAGGCGGTTGTTGTGCCTGGCGGGCAACTGCCCGATAGTTGATATTCGGGCTGATGTATATGTTAAAATCCCACGGTAAACTCTGCTTGCGCGATGCAGGACTTCGACATAGTAGTTCGCTGCTAGTTGGATAGATGGCGTTGCGGTTCGCTCTATTGGTTTTTCTTGTGGCAGCATTGATGTTGCTACAACACCTTAATGCTTACATATACCATTGGGCTTAAGCGCGTTTCTATGGTTATGTATGTATGGTTTAATATGGTTGCAAATAACAAATATGAGCAACATACCTTCATCAACCTGTTAATGTCATCCATGGGACAGGCGGGGTCCTTGGGCAGCGTGTCGTTGGTCCACACGAATTCGCACATGTCACCGTTCTGCGTCGTGTTCAGTACTGTCAGGTGATCCATATCCGTATCTCTGAAATTAATTATTTTCGTGATCAAGTTTTGAACATTTTTAAGCAAGAAAAGCCTAGCTGATATTTCTTATTATAATATTAACACCCAATGCTTTTATGATATAGATATAAGAAACAATAAAAAAATCAATTCAAATGTCATCCCGTAAACTGTCATTCAAATCTAACTTCTGTGATTGGCTGTCTAAAATAACGACAATTGAAATCAGCTGGGTGTTATGTGATTTCCAAAAGTATTCTTTTTTTTTTGTAGCTGCCAGGAAACTGGATCTATGCCCCTCTAAACTGTAAGACGCTCCTATTAAATGGGACGTGAACATAACTGCCGGAAACTGGACTTACAATACATCACTTCCTACCCCTTTGAGGATTACAGCGTGATGTTACAGTTTGCATCATACCTGAACAAGTTAACAATGCCCTCCAAGGCGCGGATCTGCCAGTCGATGGCGTTGTTGTACTCCTTCGAGAGCTTGAACTCCATGGTGAACTGGTGATTGATGGTGCGGCCGCTCTTGTGCTGCTGCACCGTGATGTCCAGGGGCCCGCGAGCTACCAGACCTTCGCTGTCCTGAGCTTCGACTATGAAGTTCCAGCGAGATACGTGGGCTTCTAACGGCCTGTGGAATTAAAACGTTGAGTTGGTATGTCAAAAACTATCTTAATTCTGATTGTGAGCTCCCTTCTTTGTGGGCATATTTATAAAAGTACAGCTTCACCGTTCTGTCGGCAAGCACTGCGTGGCTTAGAGTCGATTAAAAAATTATAAAAAGTGCAATTAGGCCTAATTACATTCATAATTTTTTAATCGACTCTTATCAACATTATCAGTCTTGGTGGCTAAATAGTCTGAAAGCATATACATTTGCAAGACTTTATGTTTTGCAAGTGTAATATGCGTTGGTAAGTATAAAAATATTCCTTTTCTATAAATGCAATATGAAGCTCAAATTGCTGGAAAAGCAGTTGCTTGTTAAATCAGCCTATTTTCATCTCAGGTCTAAGTCCCAAAACCAGAAGAGGAAGTAGGATAAACAACAATACTCACAATCCATAAACTTCCCTAGCGGCGGGTATGAACTGTATCCAGGAGTTGTTGCTGAGCGGCACGCTGTCCGCTTCGTACATCGTGAACGTGAGGTTGCTGCCCTCCTCCGGGTCCGTGAACAGGTCCGCAGGGATTATGTACCTGCGGAAGTAATGATGTTTTCTCAAACAAGCTTGAAAATCTGAGCATTATTTTGACAATCTTCCTCGAGATAAATCGAAATTGCTGTACTGGCCAAATACATGCGAGCATCGGCCGGCAAAAGTTGTATGAAAATCCATATCTGTCGTGCTTTATAGCGGGCAAATAAATTACACAATAAACTCATATCTGTCGTGTAATTTAAAAATAGAACTATGTTTTATTCCAAAACATGGCAACCAAGGAGAACCAAGGAGGTTACTCATCAAAGGTTTTATTTAAATTGCGAACTGGCTTTTAAAAAGCTGGCAAGTAAAAAGCTGTATATTGAAAAAAAAAAAATGAAATGAACACTTAAACATGAGAAAATATATTGTTGTTTGTTGTTCGTCATTGATTTTGAAAAGTAATTGTATTTTAATTTCTGCGCATTATTTGAGAAAAGTACTATAGAAGTCAGGCATTGATGGACTTACGTATTTGTGCTTCGGCTTCGCCTCGTCCCACATTTACACGTTCGTCCATCATTGCCTCTTTTGCTGGCCGTTCCAGTAAAGTACTATTACATATTCAGACAAGCTGGGTACTACTTTTGCTCATGATAATACATAACTGTGTCAGAATGATTGAAATGGAGAATTTGCAGAGTTACTAATAAATTATCTAAACCAGTTCTCTGTACCAAAGTTGGGTCTTATACACGACACATCAGAAAAAGCCAATTAATGTTTCTAAACTAAATTTTATTCTATGGTTTGCACTTCGAAGCTCGATGTCAAGTAACAGCCACACCGCCAGGGCCAGCAGTATTGAGTCGAAAGCCTGTCGACCAGTCTAACTAAGTTGTGTTACCCAAGCTAGCTGGATTGTGGAGCTCGGACAAAGTCGTTTTAAGTATGTTAAATATTGGTCTTCAAAAAAATCCGGTTGGTACCCCAACGTAGTTCGGAAAAGGCTAGGCAGAAGATGTGCTTGCCACGTACCTGAAAGCTTTGCCAGCAGTGATGGCCAGTTTCTTCATGTGGTGTTTGAGCGTGGGCGGCTGGTTGACGGGCATGGCCCAGGTCACGGTTTCCGTTGTTTGGCCGATTATTGTGCTTCTACCCTCCGTCGGGTTCGCTTCCTAGACGAGCGAGGGATAAATTAGTAACAAATTACAGAAACTTCATTGAATATCTAATTTTTTGGTATTTCTATTGAAATTATAATACAAGAACAATGATTTTGACGTGACCGTAGATTTTCGATGATACATATACAACTTTAAAGTAGATAATTGAAGTTGTCGATATTCTAGGCAGCCCCGGATCTACGATTTTCCGAACCGGGGCAGGAACATGATAGTGGCGCCCCCCTCTCTTCGACGTTTGTGATCGTCACGACGAACATCCATTGGTGGGAAACCATTGGTTCTGGAGATAATATCAAAGAAAACCTTACCAAAGTTTACTCTGGAGTTACTTTTATGCTTAAATGCAAAAAACAGAGACCCAAGAGAGTGCAAAATTGAAGGGCGAGCGAAGCGAGCCAGAAAATTCTAGCATCTCACAGCCACATCGAATAAGTTTATTTTTGCAAACATTTGAATTTGGGGCCCCTTGAACTTGCCGCACGGGGCACGTGCCCCGGTTTGCCCCCCTCCCCTAGATCCGGAGCTGATTCTAGGCCAAGATAGAGTTATATAGAAAGAAAATGGAGAATTTACACTATAATACAGTCTTGAAAGTCGTTAAAATCATACCAGATTGATTTGTATAATTTGGAAGAATGTTTTTACCTGTTTGCCAATTATTAATTTAGAAAATATTTATGTTAAAAGAATGAAACCCAATCACAAACTAAATTCAATTTGCACACACGTTTGGAGTAGTTAGTATAGAACAAAAACACCTGTGTAATACCGGATGTGATGAGCAGGAAGTTAAGTGATGGACTTACTCTGTAAGCACCATACCGGGCCCATATTTCCGATGTGCTTATTTAGCTGCTAGAAAAATAGTTATCCGGATCGTAAGGCCATGTTTGTAATTTGAATTGCAATTTGTAAAAAGGTCGGAAAGAGCTCCTTTCTGCATTAAACAATCACTTTCGGATTTCAAACTCTAAAACAATGACGTCAGCAAATCGGAAATATGTTCTTGCCACAAGTTTAATCCACTACAGACCTGCTTAGTGACCTCCTGTAAAGTGGTCTCAGGTGTGGGCGTAGTAGTGGGGGTCGTAGTCGGCACAGTGGTGGCGGCGGTTGTCGGCGTAGTGGCCTGCGTCGTCGGCGCCGGCGGCGTAGTGCTCGGCGTCGTCGGCGGCGGCGGGGGCGCTTCCGTCGACGTAGTTGTCGGCGGCGCTGCCGGCGTCGGTACCTCGGGCGCCGGTGTCGGTGACGTCACATTCTCCCTCTCCGTCGTCGACGACAGTGGAGGGAGTTCGTTCGACTCACGGATTATTACGGTTTGCTGAAAGTGCCATGCGGACGCTCACACGATGTGTTGTGAAACATAGACGTTAAGACAACGTTTTAGAGGTCAGATTCGTATGTACAGAGATTTTAAGTTTGTACAGAAAATTAGTCCCAGAAAGAAAAGATAGGATTCCCAATGCATCTTAATTAAGTGCGTTTTTACATTCGCCATGTGTCATCAAACAATTTTGTACCGTTGTCTACACGTCGCAGATTAGTTCCGAGAACATATTTACATACAAGTTACTCTAAATGGGGAATGAATCGTGTGAACCCATCACTACCCAGTGTTAAGTAAAATCAACTCACACACGATTAGTTTTCAACTTTTACAGGAGTGAGTTAGATGATGATAGTATTTTAAATTACGTACCAATTCGGGTTCTAGAGTAGTAGTTTCTTCGATGATGGGAGGTGCGAAGGCATCGAAGCGTCTGGGACTGATGGGCAGCGTCGGGGCGACGGACATGTTAACGTTGGTGGTCTCTGAAGGTGAGGCGGACAGCGCGGTGATGCCCACTTCGTTGTGCTGTAGAAAACGATGGGTTTAGTACCTGTTGTGAGTGTGTGTCGGTGTAAAGTGTAGACTGGAAACTATGTGCTGTTAGTCACTGTCTGTGTGTGACTTGGTAGTCGTTTGTCTACTATGAAAACCTTGCAAACTAAAAATTCTTGAGTTTAAGTAAACTTTTCAAACGGTGTTCTATAGATATAGGTCAAAATTTGTTTGTTATTTTAATGCTTCGAACACCCTCTACATTTTACTATGCCAGGCCGAGAGATTTTTTTCTACAGCTAGGTATCTTAAATAGTGCTAGGTCCCACTTTTATAACTAGTGTCTTTTAGTAATTGTTCTATAAGTTTTCATAGTAAACGGTGATTGCATGTATCTATTAATTAATTAGTCAAAATAAAGAGGTTTCTGTAAAGGTACAGAGTTTCTAAGTTCAATATTATCACAGTCATGCTTAGTGTTTATAAACAAACACAGTCTAATTTCTACTACAGATGCACTAAATATAATTTCAACAAAATTTTCAAAACGCAATGACAATATTTTGACATAAAAATGTACTAATTTAAACATTCCAAAACTATTTAAAATATCTTTAATACATATAAAAATTAAGAACTAATAAATATAATCTGCTATAATTACACAATATCGTAAAAAATATATACACAGTTGTACTAGTTCCAAAAAATATTAATAATAGTATCATAACACACACTGAAAAAATATTCTTAGTTGGGGTTAGCATAATTCTGTTGAAAGGTTTTAGCTCGCACAACTGTTCTTGAGACCATTTCTTAATAAGCATTATAAATGAAAAATGTTCAGATAAAATATTTAGTAGCACTTGATCTGCAATAACCGTTCTTATTGCTATGAAAAAAAAAAGACGCGGTCAATGTCATAGGCTTGCTTTGCAATACAAGCCTCAATACTATGAGATTAGATTCGATCTAGCTAGGTACACGTCAAGTTGCAGGCGTCAATCGAGAGTGAAATCTTTCGACAGTTGTGCGAGCTGACTCCAGATCGACTCTTCAGAGTCAACACTGTTAATATGAAGTTACTTAGAACAAAACAAACCTAAAACTACTGAACTAGCTGCAAACGTAGCATGCGACCGGGCCACAACACGCACATGCATATGACACGAACTCGAGAGCGGGTTACGACAAACCTCCGTGGTATACGAGTTAGTTGCGGACTCGGGAGTGGTTTCCTCTCGGGCGTCTTCGGTAGTAGTGGGCGGGGCACTCGGCGGGGCCACGGTGGGGGGCGGGGTGGGCGCGGGGGAGGGCGGGGGCGAGGGTAAGGGGCTGTGAGCGGGGAGCGGGGTCGGCGGCGACGTGGCGCTCTCGGTCTGAAACGTGTCGGTGCTAGTGTGTGGCGCGCCGGGCGAGGGGGGCGAGCGGGTGGCGGGGGGCGGGGGCGGGGGCGGCAGGCTCGCGGGGGGCTCCTCGCCGTGGTGGTGGCGGTGCGGGTGCGGGGCGGGGGCGGGGGTGAGGGGGTCCAGCTGCGCGGCGCCGCGACACACACGCACGTTAGTACGCACACCCTTACGTACCCAAGAGCGCTGTCTGTGGTTATCGCTGACATGGACTTAGATATTAAAATGGCGACATCAATCCATCTTGAGATCATACGGCAACTGACTAACCTCCTCCTCCTCTCAACTATTTTAATGATACCCAATCGATTCAAAACGGTTTGATTCGATTCGCAGAATAGCCAGATCTAAATTCATAAGCCATCCGTAACAATGCAGTTATTTTATTAATTCATGGGATTAATGTAACTTTGACTACTTCTACACAATTTGAGGCACTTCTCTATATTATTGTATCTCCATAACCATTAATTTGGTGCAATTTCTGTGCTGTTTTTGCATTTTGATTTGCAAATAGTGCTTAGTAAGATGCATTTTAGGCATATTTGTAATTCGGTGAAAACAATGTTCGGGGAAAGTGGGGGTAAAACGTGCGCTGTGTTAAAATAATGTTTGTAACAACTTATTGTTATTGCTTCCAGTGTGATATTGTTTAAGAGTAACAATGGTCGAAGCGCATTTAATTTTCTCAGTCCATGCGTCACACGAATACGCTTCAGCTTCGATTAATATGCTCCAGTTAGTCTGTTTATATACAGTGATTGACAAAGCGTTTTGGTATGTAAAGCGTTGTTATAACCACACACAAAGCTCAGAAATTTATGTTTAGAGGTATATTATAAGGTAAACTTAATAAATAACAATCATGTTCAAGTTGGTATGAAATTGGATGTCAAATGAATGTTGGTATGTTAAATAAAAGTGGATTCTTGGATGTAGAGAATGTTTGATTTGTAACTTAAATTAAAATAAGGTGAGGGACAACACAAATGTAATTCTCGGGCAGTTTTCCAAGTGATACTTCATTCAGCATTCCATGCTATGTGGTTCCCAGTATGAACGCTGCTATATGTGGTGACATATAAGTGCAAGATATGCATTCCGTAGTATATGTGGGATGACTAAACTTACTCATTGGCAAATACATGGCTATTTAATAAACAATGGCCGTCTTTGTCTAGCTTGCTTCGGCGAATAAATTAGTTAATCAAATATACAATGTGTACCGGAATAAACACAATACTTCTTAAGGGGTCAATATTATACTCCTCATTATGAACAACTTTGACTTTGGAGCCAACACCGAAATTGCGAAAAAAAAAAACGACTATTTATATGCGAATAACTCGACAAAATGAACAACTGTTTTTTTTTGCTATTTCGGGGTTGGTCCTATGGTAAAAAAAATCATAATGATGAGTACAATGACCTCTTAAAGAGGTATTGCGTTTTCTGCAACACGTTGTATATTGTAAGGATGAACAGTTAAGCATATTTGCCAATGAGCAGTAGGTACGATTGGTACGAATGATGCATAAGTACTAAGAAACATAGAATGTATGACAGTTCCACACTATAATTAAATATGAGTTGCATTGATAACTTTAAATGATTCATTGTCGTGTGATGAAGTTAGTTTTATTTTAGTAAGTGATCGCTTTTGTAGCACAAGAGAGTAACTAGATGGTGGGTATATGGCTAACCTTAGGCTCTAGACAAATGTCATTCTGACAGCGGAAGAGTTGCGAAGACGATTGCGAAAACATCAAAAATGTGTAGAATTGACGAACTCTGTCAAAATGTCACGTGATCAATCCTAATATATAAAATTCTTCCGTAACTGAGTGAGTGAGTGAGTGACTGACTGACAACGTACAGCCGAAATTATTCGTCGTGGAAAGCTGAAATTTGCCATGTAGGCTCCTTGGGAGTGAAGGCGAGCACTAAGAAATGATTTCCCGAAATTACTACGGTAACGGGAAAAACAGGATACGCGCGTACGAAGTCGCGGGCAAAAACTAGTTAATATATAAAATCCTTCTTTCCCTCCCGTTACTGTCTGATTGAGTGAGTGACTGACTGACAGACAACGCACAGCCGAAACTACTGTAGTGCTATCCTGTAAAAACAACTTTCGTGTCTCGACAGCGGAATCCGAGGTGGGTAGCAAATTCGTATAAACATAAGACATTTATGTTGTGTGTAGTAAAGCTCACTTTGTGAGCTTCGATATCGAAATAGTTATTTACAGAATAAACTAGGTAGTCGTAGAATGCTGAAATTTGGCATGTACTTCCCTACACTCCGTAGGGGAGCACTAAGAGAGGATTTCCCGAAATTCCTACGGGAACGGGAAAAAACGGGCAAAAAAAACTAGTCCCTTATAATTTAGTACATCACATCCGCTCGTAGAATGGAATTTTGTCCAGAGCCTCTTGTCCCAAATATTACCGTTTCCATTAGTGAGTAGAATGGAACGAAGGTATTAAGCTGCCCTCAGGATTCTCATACTATAACCACATCACCAGTTAGTTTTGGTCCAAGTTTCCTTATTGTTTAAAAAGAGGAAGGTGTCGTTACTCATTTCTAACTAAACCCATTCAACTGATTAAAATATAACGTTAAAGTTAAGTCTATCTACCATCCAGACGTTGGCGACTTTTCTTGAAAGAGCAGACATTCAAGTTAAGGACTATTATGCTCATGTCAGAAGTGAAAAGACGACGATACACATCACAACATTAATGGCCATCTCGGTATGAATTTTAACAATGTCAGGCGTTTTGCTACCACTTTTATTTTAAACTAGTGGACGTCACGCGGTTTCACCAGCGTAGTTCCCGTTCCCGTGGGAGTACGGGGATAATATATAGCCTATGTTATTCCCTGATAATGTAGCTATCCAAAGCTAAAAGAATTTTTCAAATCGGTCCAGTAGTTTCGGAGCCAATTCAATTCAAACAAACAAAGAAATCTTTCTTCTTTATAATATTAGTAAGTATAGACAAAATGTATGATGGTTTAGGAAGGTCCCCAACCCGATTTCCAAGTGTGGTCACTATAGCCAAGGTAAGAAATAGAACCTTTTAGGAGTAGACAAAAATTTTATTCTGCCGACTCTCTGTTATCAACATGGGTGTGTGCCGTGTGTGGCCACAGGGCTATGTGGCTTAAGGGCCCGTGTTATAAATGCGTTATAACTTCAATGCCTATTCGACCGACACAATCCAGTAACTGGGTTATACCCTTGACCAGACTAGTGTCGGAGTCTCTGGCTTGGAATGGATGGTCATCTATCTGCGGACCTCGGCAAGCTTAGCTTAACCTCGAAATTCGACGCGTGCAGTTGTTATTATTTAGCCATTAATTTAAGATTGATTGGTAGAATCATTCGTGACATTGCTAAAACCTAGCCGAACAACACCCGAGCGCGTCCGAACCCCCCCGAACGTGCAGCCGTACTCACCAGGTCAGTGATGCCGACATCGTTGTTAGTGTAGCCGTCCTCGTCGTCGTTGTCGTCGTAGCCGCTGTAGTCGGCGTCGGCGTCGGCGTCGTCGTCTTCGCCGTCGTATTCGGCGTCGTAGATGCCGCCGCCCGAGCCGTCCAGCTGTACACAGCGATTGGTTAGCATTAGTTTAAGGATGGCGATTCGTTACGACGCGCATTTCCTATAATCGCGTGTTTAGAACAGTCCACAAATAGGGCGAGTTGTCGTCCTTATCGATAGATCATCGAGCAAATACGCGATCGTCACGTTAAAATCTTGTTCAGCAAAACCGGAACTCGCCTTCTGCCGAAGCGGTGACTCGATCGGGTTTTGCCGCACAAATGAATACGATGATCGCGTATTCGCGCAATGGTCTCTTGGTATTAGGGAAATTTTTAATATTTTCATGCTGACCCATGGATGAAAAGAACGTCTTCCATTACATTATCTCACACGGACGTTATGGCGAAATGTTTGTGAAGCCTGAAATCAAATCTCTAACATTAAAAGCCTGTCCAAGATGGGTTGAAGATACAGGTCTTATTAACATCTTTTGCTGGGGCGAAGTCACTAGTCTCTCACCTGTCTCTTAATCCTGGGCGCAGGCTGCAGGGCCTGCAGGCGCCAGCCGATGACGGGCAGGCGCAGCACGTGCGCCAGCGTGCCGTCCCGCGCCTGTTCCCGCAGACCGGCTACTAAGACTTTGTGGTGGTTCCATAGCTTGTTGCCGCAGCCGACCTGGAAAATATTTTTCATGTAAATTAATATGTAAAAGTAAAACTCGTCCAAATAAATATTAGTAACAGAAACTCAATAGTTTCTGTGAATTGTGTTTCATGCTAAATACTTAAGAGTTGGTTTGTATTTAAACATTTGAGTCTGTTTAAATGCAAACCAACTCTTACGTATTTAGCACTAGCTTCTGCCAGCGCCTTCGCCCGCGTGGTCCCTAGGGTACATTCTCCCGGGATAAAAAGTAGACTATGTCTTTTCTCAGGCTCTAGACTATCTGTGTACGAAAATTTCATTTAAATCAGTTCAGTAGTTTTGACGTGAAAGCGCGACAGACAGACAGAGTTACTTTCGCATGTATAATATTAATATAATATAGTAAGGATGACACAGAGCTACCACATGGAAGCTTACTGTTAAGGCTTATAAAATAAAAAAAAATGTTGAATATTTTTGTTTGATTAAATATTTTAGGTTTCTCCATTCTACCCCATTTCTGATTTAAGAATTTAAAGTTGAGTATTTGTGAAACTCTACTTTCGCCTGACAAGCTGTCATTTGACATTAAATTCCCGCCTACTATATCCTTTTTTCCACTTTTTGTAAGTACAATTGTCATAAAGTACATTACAAACTTTGCTTCTTTGAAAAGTCAATAGACTGCTATTTTCGGGTAGAGGTCAGCGCGGGCGCAGACGGCGGACATAACTTATTATTACCCATACGTTGCGATTATTATGCACTATGCATCCATCAACATCGATTGTTAAGTATTCAATACTTGCATTGTGTCATCATTTTCATAAACTTTGTAAATCCTTTAAAAGATGTGCAATAAACGTGTATGTTTGTATGTCAGACGCATATGTCGAACGTGGTTAATAGTTAAGGTTGTTCCAAACATTAGACGACGTTAAATATTTATAACTTCATCTTTTGTTTCCTTAATAGTTTTATTAGCATGGACATTACAGACATTACTTGAATATGTATGCGGTAGTTTCTCCTAAGTAAGCGGTAGATGATTCGACGCATTATAAGTGCCTACTTTGGGAAAGGAATAATCTCGCAAAGTATTCGAGATTTGTCCGCTAGTCCGCTACAAAGCTGCCTATATTTTTTTTAAGAGCAGTATTGCCCGCACGCAAATTATATTAACACTAGTTGGCCCGCGCAACTTCGTCTGCTCCGCTCCTGTTGGTCTTAGCGTGATTATATATAGCCAATAGCCTTCCTCGATAAATGGGCTATCTAACTTTGACATAATTTTTCAAATCGGACCAGTAGTTCCTGAGCGCGTTCAAGCAAACAAACAAAAAACAAACTCTCCAGCTTTATATATTAGTAAAGATATATCGGTACTCTTATTAACAACCTTTTAAATATGGAATAAAATAAATATTCAAAGTAGACAAATATGTAATAAAATTATTCGTGTTTTCTAAGGTGACCAAATCGGATGTATTCAACTTTGTATAACATAAAAAGACTCATTTAATTCATAATATGTACACAAAAAAAAACATATATTAGATACAAACAACTAGACTAATAATCACGGCATTATGTACAAACGCGTATGAAACCCTGCAAGATGTTGCGGATATCGAGCGGGAGCGAAGAGCGTTGTCGGTGAGTGCTAATATGTTGGTCTATAGATTCGCAAGGTGTACAGTAGACGTAAAAGTAACCCTATTCAGAGCCTACTGCCAAAACTTTTACGCCAGCGCTTTATGGTTTAACTACACCCAGCGGGCCTACAACGCTCTTCGCATACAATACAATAACGCCTTTAGGATTCTAGTGAGGCTCCCTCGATTCTGCAGCGCGTCGGGCATGTTTGCTGACGCAAGAGTCGATGACTTTCATGCCATTATGCGTAAGAAAACAGCTTCTCTGATGCGTCGGATTCGGGGGAGCGCAAATGTAATCCTAAGGATGATTTCTGAGAGGCCAGAGTCTGCAGTGCTGGGGAGATTTATGCAGCTTCATGTGACGAGATGACAATGTATGTATGTTTAATGATTATTTTATTTGTTGACATTTATTATTTGAATGTATTTTTAACTATTTGACATTTTTATTTTGGACATTATTGATTTTATTATTTTGAATTTAATTTTATTGATTGCTTTGTTTTAATTGTTTCTAATTGATTTTTAATATTGACTAACATAGTTTTAAAACCTCTGTTACTAACTATTATGGAAATTATTAGTCTGAATTAATAAACGAATTGAATTGGGCATCAAAAAATAATCCACATCGCTGTCAATGGCAAAAGTGCCCAGAACACTGGTAGCATTGCCGCGTTGAATGGCAATGCTGATTCTTTGGCCGAAGAAAAACCCAGCCCTCTGGTCACGTGAATAGTCAACAGGTTGTTTGCTGATGTCCTTAAAGACTCGATGCGCACCCAGACCCCATGGGCCTAGTGTTTCTTACTTTGTTTTGCCACCATTTCGATGCAAGGCCAAAGATTGCAGATTACGTCCTATCAGGCTACGTTAGAATGGCTAGTTAATTCTTGTTACCTAGCTATAATAGACTACTACGGCTAACTGTTAGTCTAGTCTGTCTATCTAGTAGATTTTTCCTTCCGTTCTCAGCTTAAATGGTTGCCTATCCGTAAAAGGAGATCCCTCAGATCCCTAATCCCTCTCCACTATTTTGAACGATCCTTGTGCTCCTGATTATCTAAAACAATATTTTCAAGTGTTGGGCAGTTCTCACAGTCTTAACCTCCGAGCGTCCAAAAACTTAATTCTTCATATTCCTTCTCACCGTACCGGGTTCTTGTCTAACTCTTACGCTATTTCCACCATTAAACTCTGGAATGTGCTACCCCTTGACATCAAGAAGGCTCAGTCGAAATTTTCTTTTAAGCGTAAAGTCCGAAAACACTACTTAAAAGCCTAGCTTTCTTAGTTTGGTCTTCGTCATGATTATTGTGAGTCCTCTTGATCAGAAGGATTATTATAAAACATCATATTTATTAGTTTATTATTTTTGCTTATATATGTATTTTATTAGTATTAAATATATTATTATTATAATGTTCCCCAAAAGATTCCATTTATTTTTATTTTTTTGCTGTACACCACAGTGTAGTCTTTTTAACCCAAAGGTTGACTGGTAGAGAATGCCTTGTTGCATTAAGTCCGCCCATGTACCACTACTGTACATAAAGTTTAAATAAATAAATAATAATAATAATTGATATAGGTAGCCGTTTATGTGTCAGAGGCCAAAGCTAATATGTGCCAGTTCACCTCGAACCACAACGCTTGTGATGTCAGTCACATGCACAAGTGTCATTCAAAGTAAAGTAAGTATTGTAGTCGGAACTGTTTTATTACTTATGTTTTATCGGTAAGAACTATACAATATTTCTAGCAATGATTAACATGTTAGTCTGCCAGAAGTACTAGAGGTATTGAGGTGCACTACAAGTCGTAGAGAAAATGTTGATGTTTAACAAATTTAGTGCCAAGAACTCAGCGTATGGGTCGAGCAGTGATTCGTTATGTGCTCACAACCCGTATCTGAGTCGTTGTTTTAAGTAGCTATATGTGACTTGTGTTCATGCGCGGGTTGTGGGCACACGAACGAATTGTTGTTCGGCCCATGTGTTGAGTGCTTCGCACTAAAACTGTAAAAACACTTTTGCACTTGGCACTGAAAGTGTTAAGTGACTTACATTAAGATAGATGGCAGTAGTGGCGTCTCCATGCCTGCGCTGAGAGGAACCAGTCCCGCTCATGATGGTTTCAGCGTGCGTCTCCGGTTTGTAGGGCTCCATCCAGAATTCGTTCTGAAAATACAAGTAAAATATTTTTGAAAATCCAACTAATGGCTTAATGATATTTGATATCGCCTTACTCGAACTCGAAACCCTCAATCAGGGCCAAATCATTTCAACAACATTAAACGCCCGTATCCTCTGCTGCGGCGCCACGCTGTGCAAGGAGCCGTCCAGCAAGATGAGCAGCTCAGCCGACTGTCACACACATAGCTACACAACTAGTAGTAACTCACGCTGTCCAGCGCCATGAAGCTGGCGAGATGAATGAGCGCTCGTATTCTTTGCCGCGGCGCCTAGCTGTGGAAGGAGCCGTCCAATATGATGAGCAGCACCAGCCGACTGTCACACACATAGCTACACAACTAGTAGTAACTCACGCTGTCCAGCGCCATGAAGCTGGCGAGATGAATGAGCGCTCGTATTCTTTGCCGCGGCGCCTAGCTGTGGAAGGAGCCGTCCAATATGCTGAGCAGCACCAGCCGACTGTCACACACATAGCTACACAACTAGTAGTAACTCACGCCGTCCAGCGCCATGAAGCTGGCGAGCTGCATGAGCGCTCGTATCCTCTGCCGCGGCGCCACGCTGTGGAAGGAGCCGTCCAGCATGATGAGCAGCACAGCCGACTGTCACACACATAGCTATACCACTAGTAGTAACTCACGCCGACCAGCGCCATGAAGCTGGCGAGCTGCATAAGCGCTCGTATCCTCTGCTGCGGCACCACGCTGTGGAAGGAGCCGTCCAGCATGATGACTAGCACCAGCTGACTGTCACACACATACCTACACCACTAGTAGTAACTCACGCTGTCCAGCGCCATGAAGCTGGCGAGCTGCATGAGCGCTCGTATCCTCTGCCGCGGCACCACGCTGTGGAAGGAGCCGTCCAGCATGATGACCAGCACCAGCCGACTGACACACACATAGCTACACAACTAGTAGTAACTCACGCCGTCCAGCGCCATGAAGCTGGCGAGCTGCATGAGCGCTCGTATCCTCTGCCGCGGCGCCACGCTGTGGAAGGAGCCGTCCGGCATGATGACCAGCACCAGCCGACTGTCACACACATAGCTACACAACTAGTAGTAACTCACGCCGTCCAGCGCCATGAAGCTGGCGAGCTGCATGAGCGCTCGTATCCTCTGCCGCGGCGCCACGCTGTGGAAGGAGCCGTCCACCATGATGACCAGCACCAGCCGACTCTCTTCACCGACGCAGGATCCATATTTGGAGTGAGGTTTGTCTTGGGCTTTCTTCACCTGCAATTGAAGTAGGACCTTGTTACTTACCTAAGTATAATTACATCAGGGCATAGCTAAATAAGATAATAAAGGTCTACCGTGCACCAAAAACAATAGAAGCGAGAACGGTTTCCGACTACGAAATAAAAGCTTTACAAACTTTATGGAAACCGATAATTACCAAAAACCCAAGGTTATCGACTAATATCCTGGTACCTAAGTGATTTCTAATTGATATGGAAAAAATGCTTTTGAACCATTAAGTTATGACATATCCTCTCAAAGAAGTCTGGTACGATACAAACTCTTGAGAATTTGTTGCGTATACGAGTTTCAAGAACGTCTCTCTGCTGATACTTTTGCGAACACATATTTCATACAGGAAATTAATGTAGTATCTATCTAGCTACGTAAACATTGCCAAAGCCAATCACTTGAACGTTACATTAAGAAAACGAGGACACAATTTCCGCAGCATCATTACTTTAACATTACCATGACAGTTCAAAATGAAAATGATCCTCTTTTATTGAAAAGTGCTGGCGTAGTGAAATAAAAATTCATTTATTACACCGCACCCCCAGTGGTAAATGTAATGTCAATAATATAATTGAATGGCCGTATGAACAAGCCAACTGTCGCTTACTTTATTGGCCACCGCCCTGTACAGTAAAATATCAGTATTCTACCTACATATGTCACAACATTTCTACATGGATACTTTAATTTTTATGGGTCCAGTGTCTGTCGACAACGAATAAAACGATTGATTTACGTTAGGCCATATATAACGGTACTTATGTATCATATCATATCGTTATTAAAGCCATTTGTTTGTAACTGCCCATGTCTGGGCATATTTTAATAGTTAAATATGCTATTAAACGAAGTATATCTAGCAGCGTACTAATAAATTAGTGGTTTGTTTCGCTGAAACTATCAATTACAATTACATAAGCACGATAATATCTTCGTAATTGTCTACTATTACATTTCAGTCGTATGACGGTCTATCATCACTGAACGTAACGTGACGTCATATCTCATTAGGCATATTATACACAGAAGGCTTTCAATACGGTACCTACAGAGTATCAGGATGTGTATTCTTGAGACGCCGTAGTAGCTAAGCTCTTCAATAGTAACGGAAGCAGGAGGTGTGCCTCTGACGTCATTCATACACGACAGGAACACTAAAGAGTGTAGCGGTAGGTACACGAACTCCACAGGACGTGCTAGTTCCTATGATGTCATAGAACATTACACCATAGTAGTGTGACGAATTCCCATGTCTTAACATCCGACTATTAAGAACTTAATGGTATTTTAGGCATTTATAGCTATGCTACTCTTATAGTATACGCCACCCATTGCTATTTTGCTAATTGCGTATGACGCAGACTGGTCAATGCTCTTGTAGAAAGAACAGATACGAATTAGACTCGTGCCAATGACTGCAGCTCATGCCTGAAAACCACTAATTACTTCGCGCCACCAATAATAATAATTTAGGTTACCATAAGTTGGAGGGTCATGCAACGAGACGAAGAGAATAAATAGTATTTACATGCTAACAAATATTTTACAAGCAAGTATAAAAAGTTGGAGAGGGAAGAACTCATAGGGCATAAAAAATTCGTCCGCATCTGAAAAGTGCCCAAAACAGGCAGCACTTTTGTCACGTTGCATGGCAATTCTGATGATCCCCGTGAAAAAGGCCAGCCCTCGTAAACTGACCTCAACAGTGAAAGAGTCGGTGGCAGTAAGCCCGCGCGTGCTGCCGTGCGCGGTCACAGTGAAGGTATGCGTGCCTAAGTCCTGCTTCTGGGGCACGCCACTGATCAGACCGTGCCTTGAGTCCACGGCCAGCCAGCTAGGCATGCGTCGACCATCCTCACTTCGAACCTGGTTAGTAATAGTTAGGTTAGTAGGTTTAATCTTTGACAAAATGGAATTAAACCGCCTATCTAACGACCATCCTATCAAACGCTGCCAAAGTAGGGTAGCTTTTTATAATACTAAAAGGCTAATCTAGATGCGCTGTTTTGCCAAATGGCCCGTTCACCCACGGCAGGTTCAAACGCGATAAACTTAACGTACTATTTACGTCCATTTTATCACCAAATTCCGGTTACGACTCATTTTTGCCAGAAATCTACACTGGCAAAGTGGCTATTAGCAAAATTTTAGGCATCGTGTTTCACGAAAATGATTCAACTGTCTTAGAACCGTTACGGATTTCCACCGAAAGGAAAATTGGAGCAGTAAGTATGTTAAGTGTTAAACTTCTATGATTTAACCGATCTTTTTCTTCCGCACATGAGCTTTCCCCAGATTTCCTTTTCAGCGTCAGCGACGCGATCGTGGACTCTTAACGTTCAGCCGAGCGAAGGACTTGAGTGCCGCCTTGTTGTGTACGACTTTCCAAGGCCAGGAATGTAGGGTGCGTGTTTTTATATTTTGAACCCATATCTTAACTAGAACGGTCTTTAAATGTCCGTTCGGGCCTGGTACGTTAAGCTAAGTTACTTCATTTTTAATTCCGGGTCCCGAACTCATGAATGAAAATGTTTTAAGACTTCGGCAGGTTCTTTAAGTTTAAATGAAATCTAAGTTTGAACCAAAAAGAGAAAATCTCTTTTTCACGTACCTTATAAGCTAACACTTTTCCCGAGAAAGCTTCCTTTGGGATTTCCATTCGGAACAGATGTCCCACATAGGCCGATGTGTCGGGCACGCCCCATAACCTTCTTAGGCCATTTTTTGCTATTTCTGAGTGGTTTGCTGTTAATTCAACCTGAAAGGTCAACCATAAAACTTTACGCTTCTATTGTTTAATCGGGGAATGTACGCCGAGTAGCTGTAAGCTACGATTTGTCGTGTGGGTGACGTAATATGATTAATATTCTGAAATAATACGTGGAAATCGTTTAGGGTTAATAGTTAGTAGTAGAAAGTGAGTGAGAGAGTGCACTGACCAGGAATTCTTCACTATTGTCGAATGCGAAGTCGTCATCGTGCCTCGTGAGCGCGAGTGGACACAGCATGAGCAGAGCACACGCGATGAACCGCACCCGCCCCATCTCGCCTCCCCACCACTACCACACTCATAAACACATCTTGATCATCTGTGGACAATTATATGACACATTAATACATTTTCTGATGTTTGTAAACATGCTTGTTTGTAGGAAATTCATTATGGAATGTTGTAACATATGGCTGATGGACAATGCAGTTTGTTTTTCTCTGAATACAATTTCATATCATGTCGTTGATTCATTGATTACATGTCATAATTTCTTGCGGGTTTCAAGTTCAGCATAATGCCTGATTTCCATAATATCAGGTAGGATTAAGTGGAAAGCACGACGTCATGATCGTGACGATAAAAGTGCAGAAGATGACTAGACTCGATGACTTCACTAAAAAGCCAAAGTGGACGAGAAAAGGGGACGGTCAAAGATTTTAGAGAGCCCTTTGTCTGACATAGACGACGACACTTGCCAACATAAAGAAAAGTAAAGATTTCAATAGATGTGGCGGTGATACTTTTAAGGCTTTCTCTTTTATCAATTTCAATGTCACCCAGAATCACAATGAACAAAGATATTCCAATAATGAATCAGTACGTAAAGAAAATCAAGAAACATTTATGACTGAAATGAAATATGTATACCACATGTTAAACAAAGATGGGCGTGATAATTTAGACATTGTTTAGCTCTGGATGCTGCGTTTAAATATAGACAAATTTTCGTTAAATATCGTGTACAAATGACTTGGTAATAAAGAAGAAAGAGAAGGGAGGGCAAACGGAAACGACTCGGGTACTGTTACACAGTTAAAGGCGCGTGTTGGCGCATAATGATTGGACACAAATAGAATGAGCTTTTGAACGCTCCCCGCCTTGCTTAGCATGCTGTCGCGAAACCACTTCAGGGAATACTTTTATATCCCTTTTAAAATAATGTGGCCTTTACTTTACTACCACTCGAGACGAGAGCCAATATCGTGAGAGCAACGTTTAATTCCAAATATACTTTTAATCAGTTCAAGTTAATTGTGTTGTTATTTTAAGGACGTAGACAATTCGGCTGCGGGAAAAAGTCCCGAGACAACAAATCTTAGGCGTGGTCATTAGTTCGCGAGACGCAGTAATCTGGAAGGCAAATACTAATGTACCCAAGATCCCTCGGGGACAACAAGCCTAAATAATGTAGGTAGATACTATGTTAATTTTGGAGACCTACGGAAGCACGGAAGGTAACGATGCGCATTAATGATAATTTAGGGAAATAAAAGTCTAAATATTTTTCGTGAAACATAAACAGACTCGTTAAAAATGATTTATGACGATTCTTGAGATTCTGGACATAACTCGACCACTCCAATTATTTTCAAGAAGAGCGCGAGACGCGGAAACGTTTCGAATGAAACGTGCTCAGCGATAAACGGTTAAGTACGAATCGTACTAACAACGTAACTAAATGTTTTAACAACATTATTCCAACAATATTGACCTCTATTCAACATAGGAAGTTTCTGAATGATAAACATTTTTGCGGTAATCCGACCGAGGGGAAAAATCCTGAGGCGAATGTGCGGATACAGGGGTCGGTCAATCGGCTTCGATCGGAAAGTTTTTATCAAGTCGGCACTATAAAGATGAGAGGAAACGGGAGTAGTTTCATTTAAAGTGCTTCCTCCCAGCCGTGTAGGGACCCAAAGCAGAGCAAAATGTAAAGCTAAAGCTGAAACGTAAACTCAAGTTGTTGAAATCACACCCAAAAATAACTGCCACATAAAACTGGCAGTCAACGACAAAATTGTGTTGAATGGTGCCATTGAAAAAATTCGCAGAATGGGGGCTGACATATTATATTGGCTTTCTTAAATTGTCTGCATTTGTTTACTGTTACTGAAGTATCTTGAAGTACAGATCTATTGTAAGAAGTACTCTGGATGTAACGAGTGGAATAATTTAGCAGTAAAGGAAAAATATCTGTTTGTAAAAGATGAGTAAAATGAAACTGCTCAGCCACTGCGGAAGTTTTTGCTTATTTAGCGGTATAACTTCCTGCTGATTTTATGAATGTTAATTGTGAAAACTAGACTACTTGAAACCTAAAACAACATGTACTTATTAGCAGATATAGCAACAAACAAAATTGCTGAATAAGAAAACTCAGGTTGGCTGCAAAATTATTGTAGGTAGACAAAACGTAATGTAAACGAAATAGACAGTATATGCCTAGAGAAGAATTTAATATAACATAAATGATTGACATACCAGTAGTGACGAACTTTGCTCTTTGTACAAATAAAAAAGGTGCTCGAAAAACTTTTTAAGGAGTAAAAGTAAAAGGAAAATGGCAAAATTTGTCCCAGTTTGAGAACAATTCCTTTAGGCATTTGCTTTTCCAGAACTTTATAAATACTTAAAGATATTTTTCGCAAGTTTTTAATTAATTAAGCTTCGTCATAATAATTTCAGAGCGAATTTGGGTCATTTTTGTGGCTAGCTATCAACCCTTATTTCCCCCGTTTATTTGAGAATGTTCGAGTCGTTATTAATTGGATGTAAAATGATAAATCTGGAGCGAACTGACAGTGATATTTGTAAAACGTCTCTTGGATACAGGGTACTTTCTATTTCAAGTTTGTAAGCATGTTAAAGGCAGGCAACCACTCCGGCAGCTTACCCTTGGGTTGTGAGGGGACCGACGACTAAGAGGGTTACCACAATGGATCCTTTCCCCCGACAAAATCTCGTCTGAGTTTATATACGTCGCATGTAGGGATCGTGTTCAATATCACGGTGTAGACTTAGGTCTATGTTAGATAGGAAATATGTAAATTATTTGAATCCCTCAATACCTTAGCGTGCTACATAGTAACAATTAAAATTAAGTTAGCGTCTAAACTGATAGAGTTGTTAACGCGCCACAATATTTACAAAGTTCGGCAAACATTTGCTTAGTAATCACTGTTGGTTCTTGGGTTCAGTGATATTTACCATCATTACTCATTATTTTCGTTTGAATAACGAAAATTGAAAAGAATCAGACCCCTTCTTGAGGGGCGAATAGATGAGATCGAAAATCGTTCAAAGCTGAGGATCCCTCAACGTTTGGGACTTGGGGGTGGAAATATAAAACATTCTATCAAAACTTCTTCTGTTTCATAATTAAATGTCTTGAGGGCTGTAGGAGAAAAGGGGGATGTAAGCAAGAATTTAAGATGACAAGAAGTTAATGCGTCCGCAGTTCCATTGGTTACAAATGCTTACGGAACCCCATGCCTGAGCTTGATTGTGAAGTGCAATGAATTGGCTTTTTCTTTGTGGGATTTATATTAAGGACTGGTTTGACAGGGTTGTGCCTTATTATATGTACCCCATGACCTTCACTCAACCCTTTCATACGTCTGCTTTGTTATTCTTCTTTTAGAATCGATGATTCGTCTAGCTAACAAGCTTATTTTGGCCATGAAGGTGGCCACGCTGTACGTTGCTTCATCAACGTCCTAAAATGTGCAGATATTCTCCGGAGCGTGTTATTTGAAGGATGGCAAACTTTTTAACTTTCCTGCGTTAGTAATATCACTCACCGTGCGCAGCGTCGTCAGGGGTATGAGAACGGCACTACATTCCGCATCGCGTATTTAGGTCAGCTGGTAATAAGGCTTGTCATAACGTGAATAATTCACCGTATCAGATTGAATTTACTTCTGAAATGTTCTTTGCGTGCACGATGCTATCTGTTCGCAACTCAAGTCAGCTCTTTTTAATGATTATTACTATAATATTACTATAATAAATACTGGGGGAAAGTGTTTTTGACCATGGATTTATATTTTCCATAACTTCCTTCAGTTTTGATGAATCGTTTTGCTTCCGGTTAAGTTTAGATAATATTGATGTAACGTTTTCTTCGATGTGACAAATAAAGGAGCATTCGGAGAATTCATTTTAAAAGATTTTTCGTTGGAAGCGGTTAGCTTCGCAAAATCCGCCTCAAAGCTTTTCCGGGGCGTTATTTTATAGATTCAGTAAAACGGAAGAGGAAATAATAAAATTGACAACTATACTAAACAAAATTATTGCTATGATGTCAGCACGTTGTTTAAGAATTTGCAGTAGACATATTCATCAGCCTATAACTATTCTGGTGTTGGCTTGAAGCCTGACCTAAAAGTTGCAGTTATTACCGTTATACCAGAGAATGCATTTATTCTTGGGTGATTACAGCTTTCGAGTATTTCAGGTATTTGGCACTTTGGCAGCCGACGTTTGTCAGGTGCTTATGTAGGTCCGTCTGGGGCACGGTATGGTAGGATTGAAAATTGCAACATAACCTTTCAAAATTGCCGTCGTAAACCTATATAGGTGAAAATTCTCAGAAGCAAATCATCTTTAGGCTGAGGTGGCGGACACAGCGTCAGTCTATTTCGACAGCGGAAGTCACGTGGTGCACTTGCGCGTGTGTGCATCATAATGTCATGATTCTCAGTATCCAGCCGCTATAAATATGCATGTGTCTCTGCGTTCGTGTGTTTATAGTTCTACGTTCACGTCGGACGCCAGCTATCGATAGGAGCCCACCCAAGCGAGCATTGTGTGTAATCGCAAAGGGCAAAAAGGGGTATTGTTTCGAGCCGTATGGGGTGCAAAAACTGTGCAGGTGACGTGATAAATTACCTAGCTTAAAAAAGATACTATTCCCCTTTTGTGACGATTTTTTGTGAAGGATAAAAATCTTGGAAGCAATTTAAGGTCGGAATCGATAGTTGTCAGTCTGCTAAAACATAGTTCAGTGGTTCGTCTAATAAATTGGCGGTTGGTAACGGCGGGAGGAAGTCGGGGCTCGGGCGTTTTACGAGTCGACTTAATTGAGTTTTCGAAAGAGGCTGTCACTCGCGCAGCTGATTATTTGCAGAACACGATAGGTTTCCAGAGAGTTGTGTTTCGTCCTCGACATATTAAGCCAGGTTAGATAGTCACCTTTGGCTTTATATCAATATTTAAATGGCACATCTATTTTCAGTGTTATGGTTTATAGTCTGATCGTAAATTATCGTCACCGCGCCTATGCCTTCAGTTTATGACTATGACAGAACGTTTAAATATATTGTTGGCACACGTATACACAAATGTTTATGCTGGCCGCATTGAATAAAATTTCTTTAGGTATAATTTAATCGTGGAGGTGAGCCTAGATACATTTATTAGCACTAGTTAAAGTAAGTTGCTCTGTTATGAGGAATTAATTAAGGCAGACTTCATTCAGGTTGCGAATAAATTTTGAATAAACTGGAGCAAAAAGCGGTTTGTATTTCTGGCTGAGATAACAACACAATAGAAGATGATACTATTGTAGACCATGAATGCGAATTTATGGGTCACTATTATCATTAATAATTCGGATGACTGATTTTCCTTCTGAGTAGGGCTACCGATATCAAGTAAATAATCCAAGTAAATGTATTGGTACTCGAGATAGCTAGAAAATCGGAATGTTTTTAACATAAATCTAAACTTTCCTGCACCGCTTCGCCCTGTCTCCGAGAAACTGCCGTTTTATAGCCTAGACGTATCTACTCGCCATTTTATGGTTTTAGAAGAGGGAAATAAGTCTTAAAGAAAGCTTCGACAGGAATGAGAACAAATGAACAAATCCTTCCTTTAAGGGGAAGGCACGTGATGACGACGTGAATGCATGCGCAAGAAGTTGTCAGAGTTATCACAGCGTTGATTCGTTTTTCTGAATGAAAGAGTATTTGGTTTAGCTAGGTTGTGGTATTGTATTACATTGCACCTGCCATATTTTGTCTCTGTATCACCCCCAATTTGACATTTGACAGGCAGAAAATGCCTAAGAAGTGGAGTTTGCCTCTCTGATGGTTTTAGGGTTCAGAGTATTTGGTTTAGCTAGGTTGTGGTTTTCTATTATATTGCACCTGCCATATTTTGTTTCTGCATCACCCCCAATTTGACACTTGACAGGCAGAAGTGGAGTTTGCCTCTACTTGTTTTAGGGTTCCGTACCGAAATGATAAAAAGGAACCCCTATGGTGTGACTAAATCTGTCCGTCTGTCACATCTGGATATCTCAAGAACTACTAATGGTATCAACTTTTTTGGAATAGTTTCAGAGGACGTTTGCTCAACTATTTTGCAAATAAAAAAGAAATAAAAATGTGTTTTTTTTTTTGCAACAGCGGCTGAGTGGTTCTTAAAAATTCGAAGTGTCACACTTTTTCAGAAATCATCAACAAAAATTACATTAGTTCCACTATCAGTCAACAGATGCCGCTGATCTAAAACTACAATATAAACCGCAGTGTTAAAATTCTCTGACGAATATAGGCCTCGCCGATGAAAATTTAAAAAACATTTCACGTTTTATATGATGGTACGAAACCCTCGGTGCGCGAGTTCGACTCGCTCTTGACTGTTTTTTTTTTACTTCTGCGTCAACTTTTAATAAATATAATATAATATTATAAAGAAGAAAGATGTGTTTGTTTGTTTTGTACTGGACCGATTTTAAAAATTCTTTTAGCATTGGATAGCTACATTATCAGGGAGTAATATAGGCTATATTATTATCCTCGTACTCCCACGGGAACGGGAACTACGCGGGTGAAACCGCGTGACGTCCACTAGTAATAAATAAATAAACCAAATTTCTTTTTAAATTATGATGAGCGGCTGTTTTTTGCCACATCCGCACAGGATAACGCAGAGCGCATAAAAAAGACAGGTCGTATCGGCACTTCCCCACAATAACACGGACGTCTGAAATAACCAGTATATTGTTTCAACAAACGCGATATTGCCATGGCATGTCACTGTACAAGTGACGAGAGCGAAGAGCACAAAGTTTTAACAAAAGTCGACTTTAGGCTTCAGTAAATTAAAGACAAAGAGATTAAACTTCGTAAATAAGGCAAAATGTAAGGGAGTGCGCGAAGAATGTATTCGTAGAGTGCCATTATGTCGAAAACGAAATGGAAGAAGCGGGATCTGAATTATAAGATGATTTGGATTCGGTGAATAATCTTCAACGTATTCTCTTTAATGTCTAGGCGTCCAGATTGTTCTTTACAGTTAAGAGATTTTGGTGTGAGAAGTGAATATTTGAGAGAGATAAGTATTGCGCTCACAATAATTCGCTGAATAGTGAATAAACGCATGAAGATACAAATGACGTCAACAAAATTTAGTTCAATAAAATATTTTTTTGCTTGGAATCAATCGCATTACCAGTCAAATCTAGCTGAAACTCCATTTTGCACTACAGCACTCAAGAAACCATTTGAATCCGCAGGTCGAGTCGATTATCTACTAAACATTTTTCGATTCACTCTACATTGGTTCCACAATAGTTTTGTTCAGTAGTTTCTTCAGAAGGCTTTCATTTATGTGCACGACTGAGTGTTTACAAGAGATTTAAAGTGATATGGCGATCATTGTTCTGCGAAAAAGTTATTCAGCTTTCTAAGATACTATGCTTTCACAGCAGAAAGATACTGCAGCATAAAATGAAACTGGAACATCGTATACTTGAGTTGTCATAATGAGCAACATTGTCCTCCGGGTGTGCGCTCGTCGTTTAAGCCAGGCAAATCTGCGATATTGTTGGCATGTGTACGCAGTTCGCAGGGGCGGACCGCACGGCTGCAGCAGACTGTGATTTACACGACACTGGCCCCAAAACACCTCTCCCTTTATGGCCAGACATTTCGGGGAACGGCAATTTATTTGTCTGGCTGCAGATAGATTGTTATCAACAAGCATTCCAGTTTTATTCGCATCCAAATTGATGTATGTATATTTGATGCGACGCCCGATATTAGTTGGATGAAATTGAAATAGCCTGCGGAAAAGACCATTAATACGGAAAAGAAGCGTGCACGTTAAAAGCGTTGAAATGGAAAAGAATTTCAAACGGATTTTTTAAGAACAGTGGTAGAGAATCGTGATCCCCGTTTATCAAGTCACTGATCTCACTTAATCTTACCTTTATAACGAAGGTAGGAAATGAAGGCGAATAAAAGTAACTAAGTTTTATAATATTAACTCTAGTCTACAGTTAATATTATAAAACTTAGCTACACGCAAGGTTTTATGTAATACATTACAATATATAGGAGCACAAAGCGTGTCTAGACGAAGCACTGAACCCAACACAACCTACGACCGACACTGATTTACATATAGATATCGGGATCACCCGGGATTCCGGGACACATGTCGCAAAATCCTATGAGATTATGCCTGTTAATATACGAAATACTTTTGTTACCTGTCACATTAATACATGAAAAGATAATGGGAATATCTGAAATGTTGGTAGCAAAATAGCGCAACAGAAGATGGAACATAGTAGCCAATTCCTACTTAAATATTTGTGATGATTCGATTGGATCGAAACCTCATTTGCTGCAAGAGTTGTTCTTAGCAATCAAATTAAAGTTTGATGAAAATTTTTGAAAACAATACAAAGAGATGAACAATGCAATCATGCGCTTCATCTACTAGACTGCAGTCAGTGCTCCATCAGACATTCTGATTAACTGAAAACAAAATTCAATAAACACTGAAAGTCACTCTGAAAATGTATCTCGGTAATAATTTTGTACCACGGCAACACAAGTATTATTCGTGGAACTTCGCGTGAGAATCCGAGCTGCATTTTGCACATTACGGGGATATTGCGATACTGGACATTATAGTCAGACGCCGTTAAACTGATTTACGATAGTCTTTATTAAACGAAATCCTACATTTATGTTCTGGAATCATAAGCACTGGGTTTAAGCCACCTTTTTATTAGGAGGCAGTAAAAAATGTAATAACTTTGTTGCATTTTCATGGAACAAAATGTTTTTCGTATGGAAATTAAGGTGTACACGAAAGGGTGAGAAAATTCCAAGGATAAATTTACTTTTTAGGTTTAATTGTTTCTGTCTGGTAAACCAATTTCAACTTAATTCGTTTAGTAATTTACAAAAGCGATTCCAGCAATTAGAACGCAGACATAAAAAGACGAAGTAGGTACTTTTAACAGGACCAAAACACACGAATGTGTAGTATAAGTCACCATTTAGAAGAATGTAATTAAGGAGTAAATGAAAAGAAATAAGCAAATGATTTTGGTGAAGAACGTGCATGTTTGTATTGTGCTGAGCTGCTGACGCAGGCACTAGTCCTGCAGTTGAAAAACATAGGCAGCATGAAAGCAATGGGCTTGCCAATCTGCTGCTATTTATGTCCCATTGTGGCCCATATTAAAATGGAGCACACAGATGTGCGTAGTTAGTTTCAATTGGTACCCACGAGGCTAACGTTTCGACTGCAACATGCGAATGATTTTATGAGGTTACAATTGTGAAAACATTATTGCTTAAATTGAATTTTTAAGTCCGAATCACCGTTAAAATTGCGCACAGAATTTATTAGAGGACTCCAGCTGATTTATTGATTCAGTAGAAATACTTTGGTGTCTGTACGAGCCATTTAGTTCGGGTTTGAACAAAATTCTCTCGTATAGCGCCCTATCATTAGCGTCCAATCCTGGCTGTGGCTTTAGATCCAAAAACCACAGCTATAGTTCGAAGGTAAATAAATTCTCTCTCAAAGGTTTAAGCTTCTTTTCGAACTAAATACTGAATTAAACGAGGAATTTTAGACTGTAGAAACTCAGACCCAGCCTTTTAAATATTCATAACGATTATATTAGGCTATGAAGTTAAGTAAAACGTAACAAAAGAGTATCGTTCAATAACACTTACTTGTTTAAATTAAAGCCGCATTGGACGGCGTTACAGGAACTTTTTTGACCTGAAAAGATAAAGAAAACGGCATTATGTAAATGAGATCTTTTTAGAAATTAACACGAAAATTTATAGCTGCCTTTGAAAGGAATTAATCTTGAGGTACCCTTAATTTTAATTTATATTACAGAGAATGTTCAACATCACGTTCATGAATACTTGAAACTTGGATATCTTGCTTTTTCACGACTTCGGTGCTTATTTTTGTAAGAAACTTTTTAGGATTTGTGGGTTCGAAAAACGCGAAGATGTTTTAGTTAGAGACTTTCCAACTACTCAGACTTGCTCTTCAGAAAATAATAAATAATTGTCAGGTCCTTTTTACCTTAAGAGATCGTACGTTTTTATTCGTATTTCTAGAGTTCATTTAGCAGGTATTATGTCATAGGACATCGCTGTGTTCGTAGTGTAACAAAACAAACCTTTGTTCAACACTGCAAATAGCATTTAGCACTGGTCCGTGGCTTTATTACAAGTTTGTTGGACAGTCGACTTCTCGGCGCTACATCCGTCGCCTGCCAACTTTACCCTAGCCTGACTCAATCCTGACCCAGTTCGAGATACAACAGCTACACTATGAATAAAATCATTGGAATATTGTTTCGGTTATGTATTTACTTTGTGAGAGGTGTAGCTTCTGTTAGCAACAGGCCAGTCTGGCTCGTATTGCATCATTTGCGTTCCATATTGAGCTAATGATTGTGTTAAGCTTATTATGTCATGAAGCCTGTTCTTTGCAAAGGTACTGTCAAGATATTTCCCCCAGTATGACCTTTGCAAGTTGTGCGACGTTATACAACCGGTTTACTCTATTTTTTGTCAAGTTGGGTGGACATATTGAACGCAGACATCGCTGAAGCCACAGACTGAATCTTATGAATATCGTATTTACCGTCGTGTGGGCAGTAGTCGACGCGGATTCATAACTACATTTTGCGGGTACTAATCCGCTTGCCAAGCGAGATGATTACTACAATATGTTCTAAAGATCGTGGCACAGACAGACAATATGCAGAGATTCAGGTAAAGAAGCGATTGAAGCTAATAACGAATTCAGATCAGGCTCCGGCAGAACTTCTGCTGTCGGCTTTCCTCGTAAGGGACAAAGAGAATAAAGATTTAGATTGTATTTCATTACAATAGTCATTGGTAGGTACAGTCAAGGGACTGAAGATGAGCTCATTTGTATTCAATTCGATAAAGGATGAATAATAAAAGCGATCCATATAACTTTTATAGTTTAACTCCGATTTAAGCTCGTGTTAGTGAAGAATGATGTCATCTGCACGAATAGGGCGAGAATTAGATAGTGGCATTAGTTATTATGTTATGTACATTACTTACTATATTTTATTGTAAGTTAACATCGAGCAGTTGAGTCAATATTGACATTACCTACGCACCTTGTGGTACTCTTATAAAATTACTGTATAAGTACCTTGGCTACAATAGCTTCAATTGCCAATATTTAGTTATCAAAACATAGAATATACTTATGCTAGAAAATGTTAAAGCTCTGTTTTATTAGGTAATCGAGTTTCGCGATGCAGAGTATATTTCATAAAAGTTGTAAATCTAATCCAGCAAGAACGAGCAGACGTTTTATGATTTTACTACACATCGAAGATTTACAGCTAAATGTTTTCTTTACAGATCTTCAGCCAGTGCAGATCACGACGAACTTAATTTTTAACTTAGACAGCAAAATGCGTTATGGGACCAACAGAGCCAATTTGAAACACACGATTGGAAAAACAAAAGGAGAAGTAAGTTTATATCGAGTGTCATAAACAGGTAGTAACAAATTAACAGCGTGCAGTCGAGTGCATGTTCAGTGTTCATGTGCAAAGCAATTCGTGTGTAACCGTCGCTTATCGGCGCCGCCCGCACCGCGACTACCATTTAAAACCTCCTCGCATATTCATTCCGAAAACTTTCGCAATTCCCTTTGGTTTGCAGCGCCTCTAAATTTATGTAAAGCGGTTTTTGCTTCTACGTTTACTGTAAACAGCCGTTATATACTCTTTTGAACGAGTTAATTGCAAAATATTTCATTTCTGCGCTTTCGCGTTGCAGGGCTCAAGTGTGAGATTTTGTACGTTATATTTGTAAAACCTCGAGATAAGTTTAATTCAAGGTTTATGATTCAGTATGAGCTCATGTCAGTTAGCACGCGTGAATCATTATTTGTTTAACTACGCAATGGTGGTCTTTAGCAGATGCTTTCGACACAAGTCATGGATTATCGTGGAATAATAAGCTTTTGAGCGTCGTTCAGTAGGTAAGCGTGTAGTACCTTCCTTATTTATAAACACAGTAGGTTCTCCACCTACCTATCTCTAAAATGTTTAATAACTATATTTCCGTGCCGCTTGCCGCCAGGCTCGTTTTATTTAGAGGGAATGACAGTGACAGATAACAGTAATTAATGGTTCCAAAAACCCGGGGATTTTCTTCAATCTCCAATATCAGGTGTGTCAAAAGCTAATTTATTGATTTTAATTTCAAAATGATTTACGTCTGCCGACAAAACTTAAAGGTCCGGCGGACCAATTCCATTTCATCGTTTAACAGATAGCATATGTTTAAATATTAAGTAATCTGTAGAACATTTGTCAAAATAGTCAACAAAGGTTGACCGTCCCGCTTCGCGTTGGAATAACGAAGTGTCACCAAATATTTGATACAATTACAATTTACGAGTGAACCGATAAATCCTTACAACGTTTTAATTGGCTCGTAAATCGATAGCAGCTGTTACTGAAATATAAGGGCCAATTTAAAAGAAATTGATAATACGGGTACTGCAGCCGGTATGTGTAAACGGTCGTTTAGATTCAGTTTATTGGTACTTCACACTAATCAAGGTGACTCAATTAATTTCTAGTGATACTCCCCGTTTACGAATAGGCACCATCAGACGAAATTAGGGCTATAATATCCAATTTTCACCTCGTTTATTGGGGTCATAGAGTAATATACCTACCTACGTACGTACAACAAGTTTTTATGGTCGATGGCTACCAGTTTTACTTTCGAATAACCAGACACTGCACTTTTATGTCATTGGTTTTAGTATAACACTTACAATTTAATGGCACGATATATAAAAGGGAGAACTATCAGTGATTTATATCAATGGAGAGAAAAGGTAATGCCGAGACTGTTATAAAACAAGTTCAACAGACCGTAGATAATTACAAATGGATGGCCCAAATTAATATATTGCCGATGGATGTTGCGACACCGTCGAATGTCGATACTCTGACACTGCGCAGAGATGGTGTGCACCCGGGCCGTAGAGGCAGGGCCAGGCCAGTGATGTCATCTGGGCCGCCGGTCAATTGTCGCCGCGCCATCGCTTGCGCAAGCTTTGTGGGCTCGTTTTATGGAAATGTAAATTACCCAGTGCCGGCGATAATGATGCTGCACAAACACTGCATTTCTATATAACGCATACAAATATTTGTGTTCGTAGGTTTGTGTTAAATTGTAAAGATACGGATAAGCGATAGCGATAAACGAGTATCGGTGGCTAAGAATGGATGCGGTAAACATTGCCGCAGTACTACTACGTGTGCGTAACCGCCCACGTTTTTATTATTCGATTCACGAGTAACGTGAGTTAGAGCAAGCAACAAAAAACATAACTGCTTCGTCAGGTCGGCTTCCAGGAGGTCGATCCTCGCTTATCGGTTAGGTAAAAGGGAAATTGACACTGAATATATCTCACTGTCAGATAACGTACAATTTATGTACAATATATTGCGAATCAGTACGTTCTACCCTGTATTTCGCATAGTGCAACTTCGCACAAGTTTGATATATGAGATTTTCGTCAATGTCGACGTGAGCATGAACACTAGCTACCTAAAGTAACAAGATCTCAGCGTAAAATTACGTGCGTCCTGATTGTCGGCTTGATTGACAGAATGAGAATGAGTGCGAGGGAAATAGCGCTGTGTTGTAGTGAAATTGAGACAAAGACTTGTTTCAGTATATTGCCTCGTCCGCAAACACTGACATTGACTGGCTGTTATTTGAGCCTTTAGGCGATATCGAGTTTTACCCTCTAATAGGTACAATAATGACTATTGTTTACAAAAGCCATGCTCTATAAACTTGCATTGAAACGTCATATGTAGGGTTGCCACCTTTTTTGTGTAAATAAAGTACATTGTGTCAAAATAGAGTACGATTTATTTTACTTCATTAATTTGCTTAAAAACATGTTTTTCGTTACTTTTAACAAATAATTCATACATTCATTTCATTTTTAGGGTTCCGCACCCAAAGTGTAACCAACGGAACCCTATTACTAATCCTCCGCTGTCCGTCTGTCTGTCAGTCAGCGGTCTGTATCTCAAGAACCGTAATAGGTAGACAGTTGAAATTCAGTTTATAGATATTTCTATTGCCGCTATTACAACAAACAATAAAAAAATGAATTAAACTAAAAATTAAAGGGGCTCCCTAGAAGAAACGTCTTTTTTTCGGTTTATGGTACGGAACCCTTCGTGTGAGAGTGCGACTCGCGGTTGGCCGGTTTTTTATATTAGCTTCAGAGACGCTTTGTTTCTTTCGTCTTGCCATTTGCTATTAATCTCAGAAAAAAACTCTTTTCGTGCAATAGACAATTCCGCAAAACCTTTAGCACTATGTATCTGATCATGTCGTTCTGTTTTACGCAAAAATAGGTAAGTACTTACAATCAACCTTTTTTGTACACTCTATTTATGTGAAATGTATCCCAGAGAAATGAACTGATGCGAAATAACGTATTTTCGCGTACGTTATATTAAAGTACGGGTGGTAACCCTAGTCACATGCTATTCGAAAAGCTAAAGGAACTAACGAACATTTACAATAGTGTGTAGGAGCAACTTCCATTAGAATAAATGTAGCTATTTCAATCAAAGAAACTCAATTACGGCTGAACGCCACAAGGCCGTTGTCATCTCCGTATCTAAAGTGTGGCTAATCCTGTCTTGCCAGGCGGTCTGTAGGCGCAGCTCTACGCGCCGGTGGTTCCTGGCGAATTAATCGGTGTGACTGAACTGTCATGCACTCGCCCGAGTCGCGATTCGTCATATGCACCGCACTAACCCGACGAGCCGCGCTTTACTGGTACTTCGACCTCTTTCGGTCGCATGCTTTGTTAAAACGTAAACTTGATTCGATAAGGTAATTATTGTTAATCCGTTTGTTCTTTGATCGTGGGCTGGTTTCGTAGCTAATTTTGAAAGGTTCTGTCTTTTGTACTTTAAGGTTAACTGCTCCGTTGGTCTCGCGCGCACAAGCACGACTGCCGAGCGTGGACTCCTGGTTTCGATTTCCAGGTCGGGCAAAAAGTGTAATTGGGTTTTTCCAATTGGTATTTTTCTGTGACAGCTCAGAGTTTGGAAGTTGGAGGTGTGACTCCCCCGTGCCTCGGAAAGCACGTTCAGCCGTTGGTCCTGCGCCAAATCTCTCTCCAGTCGCGTCGGGTTGCCGTCCCATCGGAATAGGAGACTGATGGTAGAGGGAGTGAATTTGTGTTTGTGCAAACATTGATGCACTATAATAGCAAGCTATATGCTTTCGATGCTATATGCTTTATTAGCTGTAAGTCCTCCATGTACTAAATAATTAAATAAATATGCCCCGCGCCGATGGCTACTCTCCGGCTCCGCTGAGATTGGCCGCCATGGCCGAAATTGGTCAGGACTATGTCTTAAAGGTTAGATATCATTTATACGTATTATGTACGGCTAACACAACCTTCAATTCAGAGAACTTAATGATTAGGTACGACACGAGAAACTGTCTGTGTAACGCTGGAACGGTAAGACATAAGAAACTTCGCAGTAACGAGGGCGAGATAACAAATGTTGTTTTCTCTTGTTCAAGGGGATAAAGTTTTTATTAAATATTCATTGCTCCCGCTGCTCGTGATAATTCTTATTGAGGATTTCTTTTACGACTCGGCTCTTGTTTTCTAAGCGTACATTATTCTCTCATAACAGGTAAAATTCAGCAATATTTCTAAGCTTATGGAAAGCAAAGACTGCGTCAGGTTCAGGCCCAACATGGTGTTTTCTAGATCAACACCTGGAAATTAAGATCTATTTTAAAAAGTAAAAAGTTCGTAACAAACTGACGGAGATCGTCAAATACATAGTTTAATCAGCCACGTTACGACGCTCGCCAGTGAGTGAATTTATCCTCAGCCAATGAACACATGAGTCTTGTATCCTAAACCACCCCTTATTGGAGACGAATTGCTTCATAAACAAACAAAAGCTCAATTACAACATGATACCGGAATCTAGTCCACCGATGTAGTACTCCACTGGACACGGCAACGGATGATTAACACCCATTACTAAGACTCTTACTGTGCATTGCCAATGCATCGCTTTTCATCAGATGAGATTGTGGTCAAACGCAAGCCTATCAATAATTAGGTCGGAACCATTAACCAATGAACACAAGAGTCTTTAACTATGACCCATCCCTTTCAGGAGACAAATACCTTCTACATAAACAAACTAAAGCCAATTTACCACCATGACATATCAGAATCTAATTCACCAATGAACATAGATCATGTAAAAACCGTGTTGCTGCACGGATGTGAGACGTGGAAGGTCACTAAGGACATCTCGCACAAACTTCAGGTCGTTATCAACCGATTTCTTCGTCGTATCCTCGGTGTTTACTGGCACGAGAAAATCTCCAACCAAGATCTGTGGGAACGCCGCGGTGAGACTCCAATCGACCAGCAGATCAAACGCCGCAAGTGGAACTCGGCCACACGCTCCAAAGGGATCCTGAACACATACCGAGGTAAGCCCTAGACTGGAATCTCCAAGGAAAGCGTAAACGTGGTCGCCCCAAGCAGACCTGGCGCCGGACGATCATTGCAGAAGCGAAGCGATTAGGAAAGACCTGGAGCGAAATGAAGCGCGAAGCTCAAGACCGTTCGGAATGGCGGCGCACTGTGGACGCCCTCTGCCCCATCACAGGAACCTAAGTCATAGTCTTGACTTACTTCAAGACTATTACTCGGTACTTCACTGGACACGACAATGGCCGATTAACACACATTACTAAGTTGATTTCTAAAGTGCATAGCGAATGTAATACATCGCTTTTCAGCAGGTAAGATCGTGGTCTACACACACATGAGGTCTGAATTATGAACCATCCCGTTTAGGTGGCTAACTTCTTCTACATAAAGAAAAGCTCATTTACAACATGATACCAGAATCTAGTTCACCAGTTAACGCAACATAGATCATGTCGCACCCTTAATAATATAAGGGCTCAAATCAAATTTTTGTAAAGCTTGATTTTGAATGCTAAGGGCAAAAAACGAAATTATCTATCGGCTACCGCTGACAGAGAGAGAAAAAGAACATTAATGACTCGGTAACTATATATGTGTCTCTCTCACACTCCCCCCGCTCGTCTCGTCATATTATTATTTATTTTTATTGATGACTACTTATAGTCTAGGTATCGAAGAATAAATCTGAAGAAAATCACATTTATAACTAAAGTACTAAGCATTTTATTAAAAAAAATAAGCTGGAATGTAACAATTCAGAATCTTTAAACACGTATTCCCAAAAAACTACTTTTTTGTTTTAAGCCTTTATATTACTAAGTACTTGTTCACGTTGGAACGCGCGGGCGCGGTGGCGGGTGCGGTCGCGAAGACGTGGCGGGTTCGTGTTCACATTGGCCGCCTGGCGTTTGCGCGAGTGTGACATGATGAAAACGTGCTAGCGTTTCTAGCGATAAGTTCAAACTGGTTGAACTTACCTGACGTCGCGAGATAATCGCGCGCTCCGCCGCTAGTTCGACGTGAACACACACAAACATCTCACGCGTTTGATATTGACGCGAGCGGTGCGCGCGCGCCGGTCGCTAGCTTGCCCGCTACTTAGACCGCACGTGCGTTTCGTACGTGAACACTTGGATATTACGCCATATGTTTGATATTTCGTGACCGCGCCCGCCACCGCGCCCGCGAGTCAACGTGAACAAGTACTAAGGGTGCGATGTGCACTATCATTCGGTACTTCACTGGACACGGTAACTGCTGATTAACACTCATTACTAAGTCTATTACTTAGTAGCGAATGCTTGCATCTTTTACAAGGTGATATTGTGGTCAAACGTGGCCCCATCAAAACCATTTTAAGGGTTCCGAACGTTCGTAAAAAACGGAACCCTTATAGGATCACTCGGGTGTCTTTCTGTCCGTCTGTCACAGCCTGTTTTCTCCGGATCTACTGGACCGATTCTGTTAACAATTGGTATCATGGACTTCTGTGACCCAAACACGGACGCGTAAAGTAAATAAATAAATTTTTATGGGAGTCACTTTTGGGGGTCAAATTAGAAAAATAAAAAAAGTTTTTCAAACTGTAGTGTGACATATCAAATGAAAGGGCTTCATGTGGGGGGTTTAATTATTACATTTAGAAAAAAAAAATGCAGATAATAGTTCTATACCAAAAGATTACAGGAAAACCTATAAGAAGTCTGTAGTGTTCAAATAGCATGTCAAAAAACAGCTTAGTCCTGAATCCTGAACCATCCTTTATATGAAACAGACTGCCTACATAAACAAAACAAAAGCCAATTTACCACCATGACATGATACCGGAATCTAGTTCACCAGTTAACATTATAACATAGATCATGTACACTATTACTCGGTACTTCACTGGACACGGCAACGGCCGATTAAGACTCATTACTAAGACTATTACTAAAGTGCATAGCGAATGCTATACCACGGCGTCCACAGCCCTATATTAGATAATGGCGCTTCCAGTTCACTCGGGTTAATAGGATTAGTGCGTGCTATTTTCCATTGTATTTCAATGAATTAGTTGACTTAATTAATTGTTGTTATGTGGGTATTGGCATGTGGTTTTAAAGGTTTGGCGTTTTGTTTTCACACTACCAGAGAGTCTAGCACGAATATTTTTGACGTATAGTAACGTAACTTGAAATTTTACCATAGCTACAATATTCGTTTCGCTAATAATATTTATTCGAATTAGATACTATATTCATATGTTTGAATGATACTATGGGGTTATAGTTTTAAACATTAAAAAATCACTTACGTTAACGTTACTATACATCAAAATATTCGTGGCAGGCCTGCACGAAAACGTCACATTAAATGTCAATAATCTTGCAGTTGTTGTGAAAAGTAGAATATGCTCCTCAGGGATAAAGGAGTACCTTGGGCTAGCTTCTTACTGCATTCAGACTATTTCACTCATTTCGGATTCGCATATCAGTCGCAATAATTATGTCAAAAATTTATGGAAATTGAGGTTTTTTTTTGACAGATTGCGACTGAATGTGAATGGGTTCGTTGTTTGAAAATGAGTAGAATTGGCCCTTAAATATACATAAACACTGCTTTATCCACTCGATACAAAATGTAATATTATATTGATAGCGTATTGTTTTAACTTTCAAAACTGGTTCATATAAAAGTCAAGTAAAAAGGGAAACTTGAGATATGAAACTATGAGCTAAATCAAATTAGTGTGTGGTTAAAGAATCTCAAATTAAACAATTTGTTTAATTAGATCCGTAACTTAAGTATGTATAAGTTTATTAAACTCCGCAAAACTTGAGGCTTTATACCGACCGACATACTAAGAAAAGGATAATGTTGAGAAAGAAAATATTTCCTGAACTATTTCATAATTTGATCAGTTTCCTTGAATCCGTATAAAGAACCAATAAACTATTTATTCGTATACAGGAAAATCAATCAGTGAAATTGTTTCCAAACAATTTAATTTATAAATGATTAATTAATCTTAATAGGTAATTGTAGAACACAATTAAACGAATGTTCTTGTTTAAAGCCGGCCAACACGCACTGATTTAATCATTGATTAACTTAGTTGGTTAGTTAGTTCATTCATCGGTAAGTAAAAAGTTCTGGCATCAGACATGCGTGATCTAACGATGAAAATAAACACAGACAAATGGACATACATTATTAACAAGGTATTAATGTCCCTGGATAACGAGTAACGACTTCTTCTTTGAAGTTATCAGCATAATGTGAGGTGACTGACATACGCCCCTGCCACTACGATCGACGTGGGGGAACAACTCTAGTTCTCGGGTCCTAGAGCTGCGCCAATTACGAGTAGAATGTATTCGTGGGTCTGTCCGTGAATTTTTGCATGTCCATTGTCGGATTACAGGGTCTAGAATCGTCAAGGGATACAAAAGGGACGTAAAAGGTCGACTGAAGTTTGCTTAACAAAGACCTGAATTTTCTAGTGGACTTTAAACGTAAGCTCATTGGCCCTTGAAGGTAAATACTTGTATAAATTTAATAAAGCCGGGTCTTGAGCAAGACAGTTCAATCCCTCTGTGAACAAGTTGTTCAGGCATTAAGCCGAGAATTCCTCGGCTGCGTAATTAGTATGTTGGCCCCACACACAGCGCTGTAATGCGCTTTATGCGCTAACTAAATTGCCCCGAGGATAACATGGCGACACTGGAGACGAGACAACCTTATTCATTAAAACTCTTCATAAAACCCCGCTAAGACCGTTTTGAACTCTCAAAATGTGTTAAGAGATTTATTTCATCTTTGTTCTTTCAAAATTTTGCAGACTGGAATAATTTTCCTTTGTTAAAAGTCAGCATTATAGTGGCTAACGAAACAACCAATTAAAATAATAAACACGGCTCAATTAAACCGTAGTTACGGACGCTGGTTGCTGACGCAGATAGAAATGCTTTTTTTAGATAAGAGCTAGAACCAAAAGAACGGTTTAAATTGCAAAAAAGAGAATTGATAAAATATGACTGGCTGAAAGGTGCAACTTGACAAATAATAAATAACTCGTTTTATCGTCATGCGTGCAAAAATAGCGATTGGATCTTTGAGTATTACAGTTAATTAACACCGATTAAACATGATTAATAACTAGAAATGTATATAGATTACGCTATTGTTTTTGTTTACACACTGAAAACTTTTTCACGTTACTCAGAAATCATCAAATATCTCCAGATAAGAGAAGGTATGCATTGTGTGAATCTTTAATTCGGCGTATAGGCGAGAACTTACTGTAAATGTATGACGGACGTCAGGCCGGCTGCTGATAACCGTTTAAATCATTGTGGATAAACAGATTCCGAAGAAATCGTGGAATCCTTTACCGTGTTTAGACCATGAATAAACAAACAAGGCCACCTGCTCCGAAATAAAGTAGGATATGCCGGTTACAATCGATACGGAGATGCGAGAGGTGCGTACGATGTTACCATTCTACCTTCGGCGTTCGCACTTCGTGATCTCAGTTGAAGCTATCGATTTCATGCCCAAACTGATTGACTTGACGTGACGTTGGCAGAAAAAACATACTCGAGCGGTGTAGGGTCAAAACTGTCAGATTTCATGCGACAGCAGAATGATCGTCCCGAATTAGGTGACGCGAGCTTTTTTGGGAAATTATTTTTCCTGCTTTATTTGTTTTTCGATTACAGAATTCTCTAAGAATGAAATCTTATGAGAATGACATCTTATGAGTAGATACAATTTAGGTATATCCTAGCCTAGACCTATGTATATCATTAGGATTACAACGGCAATGCACACAGCAATGAAATACAAATGCAGCACATGGGGAAATAATATAATTTTGTACATTATCGTTATTTGATCAGAGTTTCCTTTCATCGAGAGTCTATAACTCGGCAACTCGCAAGCCGCCCCTGGCTAAAGCAACGGGGGAGGATTGTAGAAATTGGATAACATGGTTTGTTGCTTCATGACAAAAGGTTCGCTAAATCTCATTCGATTTTCCAAACTCTCAAAGCAGTGTTTATATTTTAAAACAGATAAACCAGTATCGAGCCTTAGTTCGGTAGGTATTATGTTCACTAGTGAGAGGAATGCATGCGACTAATCGATATAAAGTGAAACCACTGACGAAAATAATTTATCGATCTTTTTGCTTACTGTAATGACTGGGTAATAACAGCTGTCACAGCTGATCTTAAATTCAGAAACAAAGTGTGGCGACGCTAGAAATTAACCGTCCGGAACGTTGATTTGCGACAGCAAAAGAAGAGGAACTCGACTATAAATTAAAATAATGTAATTGCTCCAGTGTCAGAAGAATGTTAATAAATTATAGATAACTGGTTTTTGATCATGATTAATGCTTACTTCCTTACAGATGAGTCATAACATTAAATCAACTACAAATATTACAAAGTGTAACTATCTACTAATCACTTTCTCAAAAATAAATCTAATCATATTAAATTATTCAATAGACTGATTCAGAAGTCGTCATATTATAAATCCGATAATTCCTCAATATCCCAGAGTTTGACACAACACTATAAACTAAACATGGTGGAATATTAAACAAGTTATTAAGGCGGCAGTGGCAAGGGTGAAAATGTTCATCACGTAATTGTTATGAGACTGTAAAATTGAAAAGGGGATAGGGGATTGGAGCCTCCGAAATACCCTAATGTAATTGAAATGGATTGAATACAGTGCATTTCAGTAACCACGGACTGATTGGGGCCAGATTACTGGTTGATTAGAATGATAATGAAGTTGAGGAAGTGTTTGCAGCATCAGGAGAATTGTTCGCAAAGTTCTTTCGACTGGCCAATAAATTTAAACTAAGGTACAAGTGATAAGGTATGGTATAGGTGGAGTAAGGTGGTAACTGAATGGCGTCCGTGGACTAGAAGGTATCGTTCGTCTGCCAGCGAGATGGGCAGACGATATTGTTGCCATTGCGGATAGATGTTGGATGAGGCTGATACAGTACAGGAACGTGGGGATTGGCAAATGAGCCTGTGGATTATGAAGAGATTCTTGCGTAGGTAGTGGGTTGAGTGTTGGTAGCAAGCAGATGAAAACCTTTTTGTACATATAATTCTCTCCCTACACAATAATTGAATTCTAAACCAAGTAATGATAACAGTAACACAAAAGCTAGATGATTGCGGAGGCTGATAGCACGTGCTTGACTTGCTTGTACGTTAATCCGCCACAGGAAGTTTCCGCTAAGCAGATTTTCCTGAAAATTTGGTAGTCTTAACCCGGATTAACATAGAGATTACTTTAGAAATTCACGTAGATAAACCTCGGCTATAAGCTGATGTAGCATGAAAGCAAGCTAGTGCTGTAGAAGCATTTTCGTTGGAAATTTGAGGCAGAATTTCGAATGCGAAATAGGCAAAATACACAGACGTAATTAACCACAAAGGCTGTTGGAGGCAGCATGTATCTCTATACATTTTGCCTCCGGTCAACACTGCCGAAGATTTGGAGACGCGTCGTATGAGTTTGCGATCATCAGCAGTGAGGAAACGAAAAACGACGAAGAAGAATAAGCATTATTTTTAAGCAGAATGAAAGCAAGGTGGTACTATAGAATTTTCGTTGGAAATCTGAGGCAGAATTTCAAATGCGACATAATAAAGATTTGACGGTGTGTAACAGGAATTGTGGCTGAACGTTCAAGTCGGCTGTGCGTGACGGACTTGCGTGCCTTCTGCGGGTCGTCATAGCAACCAACAGTTTCTAACTACCAAGAAATCTGCTAGCCAACGCCGGATGGACTTAAACTATAGCATACGTTAACCTATAGTATAAATTATAGTTGAGTCACGCTCTGCATAATCATTGTGGATTCTTAAGCGAGGAGTAAGTTGTGTATCTAATGTGACATAATAATGCATAAAGAGTGATATAATGCCACACGCGTATCATACATAATATTGCATATCCAGGAAAAAAACAGAAAAGGCATATTAGATACCCCTTTTCTTATTTCAAGTTTTCTTCTTCCGTTTATGTATTTTCCTTTTGTATTTTGAAATTCATATTATCCTTCTTCAATCCTTATGGAACAGATCTTCTGAAATACTCAAAGATTTACAACGGACGTGGGATATAAATGTTCGCAAAGGAAATTTTGGACATACCCATTTTATAAATGGTACGCTTTGAATTGACTGATCTTAATCCAAAGTGAACCCGAGGTGAATGCGCGTTCCCTCTCAATATATGAAATAGGGCCGCTCTCAATACGCGAATTTTATTAGGGTTGCGAATCAATAGCCCTCCACACATATTTCAACCCCTTTTTAAATGTTTATGACGGCAATAAATACTGCAGCGCTAATAATGTGGCGTGTGATTGAAAAACTTTCAATTATGGAAGTTTAACTATCTAAGCATTATAACTAATATTCCCATAACTTTTTTTATTTAAGTCAAGCCAGTGAAATTATCATAATGAACATAAATCTCTTCTGAATAAGTAGGTAACACGTTTGCACAATTTATCAATGAAAGATAAGATAAAATTGCAACTGTAGCTGTCTATTGTAGCGTGTAGTGGGTAACCTGAAAGTTTTACCTTGAACCGGTGTGCAACTTTGTTCCAAACGTAGAAAAAAAAAACACGGTGCGTCGAAATATTACAACTTGCGTTCACTTATCACAGCAACGTTCACACAAAATCAACTATTTGAGAAGTAGACACTGTTTCTAACACTTTAATTCAATCATCCGAGTTACATGCAAAGATGAAAATAAGAGAGCCGGGGCGTCGACCGACATCAACGACGCGAGACAACTGACTGGGTAACTGAGTACTGAACTACTGCACGCACGGAGACCCGCGCTGTCAGTGTGATCCCGCCCCTCGCACCGAACACACACATCAGCTGAGCACACCTTATCATCATAGATAATTCAACCGCGACTATTTCATCTGAAATATTCTTAAACAAACATTCAGTCTTAGTCATCCTACCCAGCTGCTTAACCATCAACACAATCCTCATTAGCAGGTTCTACGTATTTCTTAATGATCTAGTTTATTTGAAAAGTAATTATGGAACCGGCTCATTACTCTTTACAAATTTCAGGGAATTGAATTAGGTAGGAAAATATGTGAATGCGTACGGGTTGGTTTTGAGATTTTAGCGTAATGTATAAAACAAGTAAAACATGAGTAAGTCACAAAAGCCGCAGAGAGTGATGAAAGGAATTTATTTAGTACACATGCTTCGCTTTTATGAATGAGGATTTATACAAAAGACAGAGTAACAATAAGACATCTTGTGTAAAGTCTTTCTTCGTTCACTTGTACAATGTTTTCAAAGGTTTGGTCAGTGAGTTTTTTGCCACAGGGCTCCACCGAACGTCCACTATTTTAGGACCGTAGCCGTTATGGAATGTCGTCAATCACTGACAAACGAAAAAACTCAGACCTTTGCATAAAAAAAAACGTATTCGATGTCGTTATGGATTTAGTTTTATTTCGAACCCGTGTGGTAAAATTCACGTTTGAAACAGAATCTCCCTTTGGTGTACTCATGCTACCCTAAAGGCAAATAAAGAAAATACAGAATATGTTTTATAATTTTATGAGCAACCTTTACATGGAATTCTCCAATTAGAAAAGACTTTTTCTTCATGTTTTATACACGCTGCGAGAACATTCTAATTCATAAATTTAAATAAACTTATTACAAAACTGTACTGGAATAAACCATGAACATGTCTTCACAAATAAATTTTGCAACGACTGAAGTACTTACGCGAATTTGTAAGAAAGAGCAACGTAATTATATTGAACAAGATACCGGGGGAGAAATTAAACCCAGAATGAGCAATAAAGTAATTTTAGCAGTGTACAATGTAAAATTAATTATGGAGCACATTTTCCCCTTCAAAACATTTGGTCTGAAAAATTGTAATGAAAGCTTGAATCACAACGATGACATCGACATCGGAATCTCTCTTTGAACAGCAGGAAGGCAAAACAACACGCGATCATAAGCGACCATCCAAATAATTGACGCTTTAATAACCTAGAGAATGGTTTCCAATGAAACGATACGTGGAATCAATTAACGATAAAGGGAATTCCTTCAGTAAAAATGAAGGTTTTAATTTACTTTTTCAGACAACAAAGAAATAATAGGGGACAATGGGAACCGGACATCGTAAAAAGTGCCACACGGTAGGGTAATTAGCACGACGATAGATCGATAAACACGGAAATTTAATAAGGCAACGCAGTAACGCATCAAGCGAAGGGCGTCTAACGTATAATATATTCTGTGCTTGTGATTACAGAAAATAACAAACGGGCCTCGGAGCCAGCTTTGAAGTGAAATTATACGGCGAGCCGGGGCGACGGAGCTTTTTCATTAACAACTTGGAAAATTTAGGCCAAAGGAGACAACGCAAACAAGACGTAGATACAGATGGTAATGCCTGACAGACATCTTTGGCAACTGGATGATGTATTTGAAGCCTAACAATATTTTCATAAGATTCAGTACGTGGTACATATATACAGGACCCCCAATTTGTGGAAAAGTTGAGCGAGTTGGAACAAGAGACGTTAGAACCAGTCTACACAGAGTAGGTGCCTCTAAGTGTCAATCTAACCGTTCCGTTGACACTTCTGTCAATCAGTCAATCATTCGCCTGTGCCTAGGGCTTTAGCACATCCAAGCTAGTAAATTGGATGCGTCCTGTTATTCGTCGTTTGTCAGAGTTTTGTCACTTTGTGGCAGTCACACAACTGTCCCCACGTTGTTAAAGAATGTATTTGTAAAATGGCCATTCTTGGAAAAAGCATCTATTCCTTTATAAAAATCTATCTTTACAAAGCAGTTGACATCCAGGCGACATCCATTTCCTGAACAGATAAGTTTGTGGTAAATAAGGTTGACATTCGGGCAGCCCCTTCGTTACGCAATTCCACATAATGTAAAGATTACACAATGAGCAGTACAATTGTAAAGGATTTCCGCAAAGCTTTCGACAAAGACAGGTAAGCACTAATTTAGTGTTTTATTAGGGGAGCGCAACAGGTCGTAAATGTTGCGGTCACAACTGAAATTACATCGCTTTGTTTTCTTAATACGTAATCCAATAGCGTTCGGTCAGGACACGGAGGTGGTGCTCGACATGCTTTAGTGCCATATGCTCCGCTATCATGCATCCTTATAGAAGAACTCCGTTTAAAGATTTTCTAATAATGAGCTTAGTTTTACGAAGGAAGAAGAAAGACCAAACGAATCTGCAGAAATCATGGGTAGCCCGATTAACTTACATCAAGAGAATAGTACATCAAGTGCCAAAAGAGAAAATAAATATGTATTAAAGTGATAATATAAAGCAGATAAAAATAAAGAATAAACTTGTGTGGCAATATTAAATGAATAGTGGAAAATAATACAAGTGAAGGAAAAGAGCTAAGGACACGACAGACCGATCACATTTCAAAAGTTTCGCGTAACAGCAGAAGTATCATATTAGATATAAAGCATGAATAATAATCGAAAACTGTGTGTATCTTCCAACGGATTTACATAATATGAACAGATTTTGATATTGCGGTGAGTGCATATTGTTCGCTTGCCGACCGCAGTAACCGAACCCAGTACCTGTTTACTGAGCTAAGTACTAACGAGTTTCGTAATATCAAGTTAATTGTACAGCAGCCATTTACTTTTGCGCCATTTACTTTTTATTAAATAATTAACCTCTTGGCCCAATCGTTTCCGTTAGTTCAGTTTCCGTTTTCTCTTTGTCAAAACAAATGAATAAGGCAGTTACTACAAATGAAATATCTTTAAACAACAAGTTTAGTTCAAGAATAACACATAGCTAAGTCAAACTCGTTGAATTTACACTGCGTCAACAGAGGACCAACTCCAGTTACATTTAAAATAAGCTTTAAAAATTTAAGTCAACAATATCTCCGTCCAGGTGGTTGAGTAAATAGATAATTTCAGCAGGTCACTGGGAATCGGGTCTCGAGAGTTTACCGTTGAAATTCAATTATTCACGTTTGTATGATAGACGGAGCCAGTCTGTTGAAATTCAGAGGATCCACGCTACGGAACACTCCAACGATGAGATTCGATTATGTGAATAATATTCGAGTTGACACGTCCGGCAGAGGTCCGCAATCAACGAATATGGTAATAGAGAACGAAAGATAATTTGTTCAGAGTTCAGTGCAAAAGAAAAATGTTCATGACAACTATGAGACATCAAAGCAAACCTTTTATTAATTCGTTGTTTATGAGTTCAAAGCTTTATTAACTTCAATCGTAAATGGTACGGTGCCTTTTCCGGCAAAAGGAAACAAAACAAAAACCTGACCAGAGCAGTCATATTTGTAGGAAATAAATGCAAGAGGACTAATTAAGGTCTTGTTTCAGGAAGTTTTTCAATTAGTCTCTAAAAACGTCTGGAAACTTTTTCAATTATCTACACATAAGTACAGTCTAAGCACATAGTTTCAGTCGCTATTGATTTCTCACTCGTCTGTATTCATTTAATTACCACTTAGCGTCTATGTTACTGTTATTAAAGTTTGAATAGACTTTGTATTAATAACAGAAAGTTCTTTGCCGCAGGGTAAATCAATACTCGTGCGGCAACCAAAAGCGGACGACCTCTACGTTACAAAGTAAGAATCCGTGGCCTTCCAAAATATTGTTAGCTTATTCTCAACAAATTCAAATCAACGGCTACATTTCATCATATTTATTAGTCTATTATTTTAGAGTATGTATGTATTTTATTAGCATTATATATATTATTTGTATATTCTTCCCGAAACAAAATTCTACTTTAAGTTTTATTTATTAGATGTAAACCTACCACAGCGTAATCTTTTTAACCCAAAGGTTGACTGGTAGAGAATGCCTTGTTGCATTAAGTCCGCCCATGTACCACAATTGTGCATAAAGTTTAAATAAATAAATAAATTTCCAGGAATCGGAAGTTTGAAATCATTATCGTTTGATATGAAAACAAACAATTGTTCAGGCAGCGGTGTTGTTTTACGTTATAACAGTTCTAAATATTTCCAATTTATACTCCTACATAAGAGCGAAACAGATCTGAGTAAAAAAACATGGTCCAAAAGTATATGCCATAAATTGTTCGGAACAATTGCAGATGGGGCACATTGTACTCAAACAATAGACAAACATGGACTCAGGCGGCGACCCTTGGTGGGATGAAACTGATTTATTATACTGCTGTAGCGTTTGAAGGTAATGACATCGCTAATATGAATGACCACATTTATAAAAGTGACAGTCCACTCATGCAATACACGTATAAAGATTTCGTAAATGCGGATGTTGTTCGAATGCCTGGAATAAAACGTTTGAAAAACGATGAATGCATCTCCAAATGCAGATAGGAGCAGGTCAACGTCTTGGAACAGAAATAGCCCGGTGCGGTCGGGCAGCCCCTGGCCCATGTCTTTCATCGCGCTTACTTAGCAATTCGTTCCGACATCTCGTTAATATGTCAACAAGGTTATCAATAAACAATATCTATGGTATGGTCTCCCACTACTGTTTAGTTCAAATATATTTAAAGAGAATTATAATGAAGTTGTGTTTACTATCGGGTCAGGCATAATAGGAGGCGTAGGTCGTCAACCGAACAATGGCGACCTATTTTTTTACAAATGGCCACTAACAATCGAGTTGTCAACTCATTTGCCTTCAACAATATCTCGTTCACTTCACATTCCTTTTACAACTCGTCTGCAAGTCCATTTGTGAAATGAGACGTGGCCTGCTGATGAAATTAATTTCAATTCAGACGAATCTGAATAGTAGAGTATCGTCGTTTTCTTTTTATAGCTTTGTCAGGTTTATTGTGATTTGTGGGCTTTGTAGCCCATTATGAATTTAATATTTACGATGTTTAATAAAATGCTTTGTTGAATACCTCCAACAAAGTTTATTAAATTAAGACGAAGAATCAAGTATTTCATCATTAGTTGGATTTCTTTTTCAACAGTCTCCAAACAGAATTCTCGTAACTCTTTTTTTCTATTTCCTTCATTACGGTAATGTCCGTGTTCGAGTCCATTTATATTGTTTTTTCGTTTCATGTCAACATCAGTTAAATCTTGGGACAGCACATGGAATAACTTGCTTTCACTTACATAATTCATACATGTTATAGTGTCTGTTAAGTCAATATCTTGGGGTAAGGAGACATTAACTTAGTTACCTGAGTTCTCAACAAAGTATATGGCCTATGCAGACGTATTAGCAGATTGAACCGCTCTTGTACCGTTCAATTTCCCTGGAGAGTATAGATGAGACACGATACACGACGCATCGTGATCCTGTGTCGCGGGTTTAAATCGAGACAATGCTGTAAGCTCGATCCCTTTAGGGGAGCGCCCAAACTCGTAAGTATTGAAGTTTAACGTTCGTTTTTTACGATCTTTTGCATAGAAAAAATACGGATTTAAGTGTGGTCGTCTTTAGGAGGCAGGGCGGATTACTAGGATTTGATTTAAAAGTTGTCGCAGTTAAAGTCTGTTTCGTATTTACATCGTATTAAAAAAAAATGGAACTAAATTGATTTCTTCCACGCAGTGTTACTTTAATATCATTTTATCAGATAGGAATTTAATTATCAAAGCATAATTACTCTCAGGGTTTTGTGTGCTTATAAATGATGCGCATGGGAAAGAATGTGCGAAACGCGCATTCGGGCCATGACATATATTTCCATAGATGAGGTTAATCGGTGACTCGTCCTTCAAGTAGTGCAGTATTGAGAGCAATTTAATCACTATGGTGTACATAAGGCGTAATAAATTAGGCTTATCTAGACAGTGTGTCTATATGGCTGCAATTCATCACTGTCTCACCACACGGGATTTCGGCGAGCATTAGCAAAAGTGAATTGATTGTCTGCGAGACAATCATTATTTACTTAATTACGTTATCGACTGCCATATGAGTTTAGTGCGTATACATAGTTGTCAGTCATAGAAACGCGATTGTTTTTGTTTCATATTGTTTAAAGAAGTTATTAAACATGTCTAGCAGCAAGAAATACAACAACATACAATAGAGAGTGACGCAACCCATGCAATCGACTGCAGCGTAAAAGAAAACTTAGTAGTGTGACAGCTGTACATATCTTATCGCTACTGAACATCTTCCTATTAAAAAAAAGCAGAATCCACAAATCGACGATACATATACATATGATTTACCGAGTTAGCAGAAATGAGAGGGAAGTGAATGTTCATGAATTACAAGTAGGTCTACTGAATAGATTGTCTATAATATGTTTAGTAATGAGCAGAAAGGAGAACCATCAAGTAAAGTAGATCTGGCACTTCTGGCTGTGAGCCGAGCACAAGATAAGACGAAGAATGATGCCTCGTAATTTACAGAAGCTAAAACTAGTCTCACTAAATCAACAGATAAATATACACAAACAACTCTCACTACTAACATGCACGTTAAAATACGCTCAGTAGTAAGTATAACTATGTTTAGATGACATTTGCGTACGACAAAGACAAAACACCAGCAAAGGATACAGAATTTTCGCAGAGCCCGCTCTGCGAAAATTCTGTATCCTTATCCAGATTAGGGTACCCAGTAACAATGAGAACAATGGTCTAAGAAACATATCTAACTAAACTTAAGTAATCCAGGGCTCATATAAACATACATCCTCTTCAACGGCTTAGGGGACTTCTGAACAACTGTACTGAAATATTTAGGGAAAATAATACTATACGTACACGCGGGAGCATTGCTCGTTGTTCTATTTCGTTTATTGTTTCTAGAGAAAAACCGCCTGCTTGATATTATTTCTGGCTTTAGTTATGCTGTATTTTACTACCTATAAAAAACTTCTGTGGAAATTGGCGGTGGCTATATTTCCATCAAGTGGTGGTTTTCATTCGTCTGACTATTCTGGTTTCTACGACCTTTCAACTAGGCAGAAAACTGCCTAGTTTTATTAGAATAATCTTTATTTCTTCATCTCCGAAAGATTTAAAGTCAACAGAGAGACCACGAAAACAGGAAAAGATTATATCATAAAAGAAAACAGTTATTTGGCTCAATTTGTGGCGTGATCACTGCTGAATACAGCCTTAATAGCAGCACGAATATTGCATACGTTTATTTCCTTTATTACATCACACACAATAAAATGAAATGCGAGCAACAGCCAGTCGGAGGGCCCCGTGAAATAGCTGTATTGCGACTCCGAATGTACCATTATAATAACATGTTAAGATAGGGGTTTTACCTCACTAATTATAAATTATTACCAGTTCTCTTCGTTAATTAATATTAACAAGATTTATAACCATGTTTATTTTTTGCCCGGTAGCAAATTGGCGAACAGGACCTGTTTTCGTGACCTTTAACGAACGACATTATTCATAGAAAATTTTTCATTCAAATTATCCGAAACATAACCAAAGTTACAACGTATGAGAAAATTGCCTGAGAGATATAAGCCTTGTTTTATGTGCGTTTTTAAAAAGGTTACGGCGCCCAAAAAAGTAACAAAGAGGAAATCAATTTGCTTGTCTGTCTCAGCAAATTAAATTCTTTCTTTCCGGCGGCAAAGCTTTCGTTCGGAAGCACAATGTGTGGGAAATTGTCACGTGACTTTTAAGTAAAATGTGTAATTCCAACGAATACGGAGGGAGCGTGACACGTCCTGCGCCGTTCACCACCGTCTATTGTATGCAAATTAAAGTCGGGCGGCACATTTTTCAAAACGATGACTCCAGGATTAGTATTCGCAGTTTCGCGTTCGCATAACGTTACTTAGTTGCTTCTATTTGGATTAGGCGGCAAACGGTATTTCGCGAGTCACTGGCCGTTGTTTTTCTTTTTTTGTAAAATGCAACGTTACGTCATAAAAGTATCTTCGTGTCTAAAATACGTCGCGTGGAATACAAACTTGATTGATCGAATAAATAAACACAAGCGATTGCTTTTTTTGCAGTTCCAACTATGTCAATTTAAAACTCGATGTAATATTATAATGTAAATATAACAAAGTAAACCTACTCTTGAAAATAGCAATTCGGATGGAACGTGTATCAAGACAAAAGGCCGCTGATGAGTGGGACAGAGCATTGTTGCTGGGAATCTGGGCGTTGGAGCAATCACCGCGACCCAAATACCGGGCTCGGACCATTTTATGTTTCAACCCGTCATAGATTATCTCGACACCAATCAAAAGGATTACTAACGCAGAGTACTGTACAACTAATTAATGCATCTGTAGCGTCTAACGTTAGAACTTAACGTAACAAGAAACGCTAGTTGAATGTCAATGACCCCCGGCTTAGTTGCTCGCGATCAAATTGATTAAGCGATATTATGATACGACTCTTCACGCGAGTCGATGCTCTTTAATTGGTTTTAATTGTTAACCAACGCACAGAAGCTTCTAACAACGCGTGCGTTTGTCATAAACACATTGGAATTATTGTTTTCCCCATACGGTTGCGTGTGTTTTGTGACAAATTGATATACATAATACAGCTTATTAATCCATCAATATCATTTTATCAATGAAACGATCACAATTCTGCTATTGAAATTGACACTATGTATTAATTATTATGTATGTCTGATGTTTACTTACAAAGCAACTTGGAATAGCTAATGAGTCACACCACACATTACCCGCAAGTTCATTAAAGGATCAACGGTGAAAATAACTTTGTTTCGCTCTGTTTCTGGATCAAAGTAGCATTGTGGACTAGAAATAGTCGCTTAGTCACTTGATCACTAACCATTAAGTCATTCTTGCAGTAACTCTCGACTTGAATAATGGATTAGTAGACTGAGCCAGAGTAATAACAGATATATTTTTATAGACAAACATACATATTGGTATAGCAATCGCTTCCTTATTGGGGCGACACTCGGCAGTCCACAGGCGCCGACGACACCTAAAATGGATGGAGCAAGGGTTTTAACGAGTGAGCAACTCGCTCTTAGGAGCTAGCCCTTTACTAATAAATACACATACGACTTTTTCCCGTCCCTTTCCAACTCCTTGAAGCGTAAATGAGAGAACGAGACATCACATGGTCAGTAACTACAACTGCTTTATTAGGATCGAATTCATCACAAAGTTTGCTCAAGATTGCTGCAGCACAGTTTAGCTATAATTTGATTAAATAATTTACCCCGCTCACGTAGTTCCGTCCCAGTAGTTTGAGAGTAAGTGTAATAAAATTACCGGAGTGTGACTAACCTAACAGTTTTTGCTATGAAATTCTCCAGCGCCTCTAATAAAGCTTCAAGGCCATTTTTAAATGGTAATTAGTTGCAGTAACCAGTATTTTATCTGGCTTATTTATAGCTAAGTGGGACGCACTGCTGTCCTTATCGGGATGGACGAGTGCGGGTCGCAGGCGACTTGACTCGAGTTGACTCAACGTATCAATGTCAAGTTGGTCTGTTTCTTATCCTGAGATGTAAGGACACTGATCTTCCGACTCTCTATCTCGCTATTTATTTAGGTTACATCGTGACATGCTTTTTTTTAATTGTTTTGCAGATTGTGGTTTTATTTGGCACAAGTATTTTGCAACATTCATAAAATTTGGTTTTGTGAATCAATCATATTCATTGAGGGGTACGGACATGGACATCGATAAAACTTATTATCACAACTTCCTTAAATTGGGCTATTCTCTATTGTTACATTGTAGAGGTACATGCATAATGTATGCACAAAAGAAAACAATGCATGAGCTTCCATAAATTTCTAATAGTAATGCCATTATGGCTGTTCATATAATCGGCAGGATGCGTTTGCTTAACAAATTAAGGATTTGTATTGAAAATAAATTTTGATTTGCTTCGAATTCAGTATCTCTTTCCGGCGCGAAGGAAGACGGACATTGATGGATTGACGTTTGTGGATCGAACTTTAGAATGGGCAGCGCGTGCGCCGATACTCTCGCATCCGGCGTCAAAGCGGCGCTCCTCTTGTTTGGCGAGGCCGGATGCCGCGGAATAAACTATACTTGTTCAATATTTATTTTTAGTTTTAAGACGAGGAAATGTACACAAATAACTTTTGCAGGTAACTAAATAATGAGATGAGTTGTTACCATTCCTAAAGGTTTGGATCCAGAAAACATTAAACCTGAGTCGTTTGTCAGAAGAGGATCCCATCTGACCTGACTCCGAGACAGACTGCAAGCTGATAAAATTTTATTAAGATACTATCTGACAGCAAGATCACACATTCCATTTATAAGCATTAATAGGTAAATATTTTAAATATGTAGTACACAAGTATGGTCGATGATGGATGACGGAGTTTAACATGACAAGTACTAAGTTTCTAAGAAAGGTGGGTCAGTTTGCCCTTGTGAGACCTACCTGCCTATTATTAAAATTAAATGACATGGGCATAGCAATATTCTAGGGAAAACGGTGGTAACTTTTACCTCTAAGGCTATAAATACGCACTTACCTTACTACTAACTTAATGCGAGCGTGGAAATAATGGAGTACGAAGGTCACAAGTATAGATTAAAAAAGAATAAAGAAAGGCACTTAATAAAACTTATTAGAAAAGTGGCTTTATTGTAAACAACAATAGGTGGGCTATTCGGGGAGTTATAATGTGAATACACAGGCGATTGAAGTGCTTATTTTGCACAGTAATGAGCGGCTCGGCCCTTTGTTCTTCTACCGGTAATCAAGATTCTGCGAAAAATCCATTTCTGATACATGAAATCATAAATACGTTGAGTCTTGTACCGATTTCAGAGTTTGCTACTGAAACCTGAATTTCAAAATTTCGTGTACGGGTTTCCGAGAACATTTTGCAGAAATTCGGGGAGTACGCTGAACAAAGCAATTATTTCAAACTATCTATATCTATGTGCATAAATTGAACTGTGAGCTCCCTTTGAGGCGAAGTAATTGAATATATTGAAACAGTTTTTATCGATCATTTATTCTATGTCCTGCTCAATATGTAGATAGATATTATAGAGAAGGAAGAATGACGAAGGTGAGGGAAGTATTAAAACTACAAATGGTTGCGAGACCAAATCTGCAGTAGATAAAATAGGGAAACCAGTACTAAATAAAAATAAGGAGGTCGTGAAACTAACTGAGGATAGTTTCCCCAACTTTGATGTAAAGAAAAAAGCTATCAACGATGTTCGTTGACGATTTAGCCCAAAATGAAATCTCAAACTTTGATTTCGATGGCGTATAAAGTCGGATGTAAAAGTATACAAGTTCTAAACTTGAAGCAAACTCTCTGGTAAAGACTCTGAAATTTAAACTACCAACTTACGAGTTGTAGTGCTCTGGATTTGTTTCAGGCGAAAAATTGGCGTGTAAAATTTTATGATCCAACTTCGGAACTCCATCGGTGAACGTCGAACGTACCGGCCTCAACTCTAGTTCGGTATTTCGTTGCAAAATCTGTGCATTAAATATAAACAAGGACTTTTAATCGGATTAGTTTTTTACTTTTTAAGGCTAAACAGAATTAAGAATTTAAAAACCGGCTCTTTCTTGGTTGATGACTTTGAAACTCAGGTTCTTTGGGTCACCCTATGTGGAATACGAAAAGAAATGAACCTATGTTTTTGCAGAATTTAGTTGATATTTTGAAATGCCTCTATATGTATTTTGAATAATGACAGAGAAATTATAAACAAATAGCTAATATCTAAATTATGAATAAGTTGATTTTTGACCCAGAACACTTACATTAGACTTCAAAGCAATATACTTAAGAGTATTGTTACTAATAAATGAATATTTTTATCTGGCAATTAACTTGTAATTAGTAATAGAACGTTTTAGAAAACGACCAACTATGTGGTCTTATATAAACAGTAAATGCTTATGAATAGTCCAGTTTTAATTAATGGTTTCTATTAGGGTAGGAACATTAAGTTCCAGACAAATATGCTTTAGTGACAGCAGACTTTGATTAAAACTGGTGTAATGAAGTTCTATAGTAAGATCTTCGTGGTCGGAACTATAGAACTTCTAGTGGGCAGCGGGACAGCCAAATAAGGAACCATGAGAAACGAAAAGCAGATAAAAAATATGCCACGATTACTCAGGATTATCGTAACTTTTACTTTAAAATCCTTCTTGTAAAAGCCTCGAGATTAAGTTAAGAGCATGAATAGCTTCGTGTTTTTTACTTCGTTCCACTTTAGAGTCTTTTTACTAGCTACGAAAATACCTAAACTTTTTCATATTAAATTGTGGATGGTGAAACTTTCAAACATACATAGTTCTACAAACTTTGCACGCCATTGTAGACTTTGTAGATCAAAATTTACCGAAGCCCAATTTTCAATTCCCAAACTTCGCACTAGTGATGTACAAATATTCGTTTAGCCTGAATAGCGAAGCGAAATTACTAAATTAGTCAAACATAGTTCACCGTATAAGTAGAACAGAACTAAGGGTAAGTATACACGTGGGATTTCGAAGGTCAGCCTTGTGGTTTCGTTAAAACTTTACATGAGGCTATGGAAACTCCAGGTAGGTGACCGCTTGGGTTGCCCTGATAACTTGGGTCGTTTAGAGGTGATGAAGGAAGGCATCAAGTAGGGCAGTGACTGTTATATACGTCCCGGATCCTTTTGCCTCCGGCGATTCGTTCAGAACAATAGCAGCGTACGCATGGGAGATATCAGGAGGATATAACTTGGCAACCCGGGCAGTTCATTCACGTAAATGCTTGCGTAGATGTTATATACAGTATTCCTTTTTCTTCTGGCCGTTTCAGTCCTCTACTGCATTTCATTTGGGGGAAAACGGTTGCCGATATTCTTGTCATATGAAAAACTGCAACGCACAGTTTTTCTTTGTATTTCAATAAAAAAGAAAAACAAAAAAGAATGTCGTGGGAAATCCCATGGCACGGATATACATCGGCAAAAATTACGAATTTCCATCCCACTTAACCCCTACATGAAATGAATTTCAAAATTCCTTCCTTTTTGCTCGAAATCGTTATACCTATTCTTTATTTTTTTTTAAACCTTGCTAGACACTAGGAATTTCTCCTGTATCGTGGGTTTGTTTACAAACATACAAACTCACATATACAAACAGCCAGACCCGGAACAACTACCTGTAGGCCATACAAATATTTATTCCGTGCGGGAATCGAACCCGCGACACGCAGCGCAGCAGTAAATCGCTCAACCACTGCGCCAACCGTGTCGTCAATAGACCTATAGATATTCTGAGGCACAGATTCAAGATTATATAAATCTAGATTCGGCGGTTTAGGCACAGTGCGATGTCTGTCAGCAAATTAATGAGTTTAAGATTTATATAAACCAGTTTGAATTACTTAGGTATTTAATAAGTACTAAGGATTAGGTGTTAAACCTGTCCGTTAGGTAGATATTAAATACAAAAATAACCATTATTTATTCAAAGTTTCGTGTACATTCGTTACGTGCGCACAATCGCTAAGTTTTACGTTTGCCAGCTAATGATGATTGATGAAATATTTATAACGACGCCTTTGTATCGCATACTTCCAGTTGAGCCCTTAATATCACATTAATTGTGGACCCGGCAAATTGCAAGGTTTTCGTGTGAAATACTTTGTAAATTACGGTGTTGAAAATAAGTCGAGCTATTTTCATGATTACTGTTAAATTGTATAAGTATAAGGCAAATTAGTTTCTTTTTGGGCTGATTTTCTATACCTAATGATTATACAGGATAGAATTTTCTTGTAATACATTGCTTTCTGTCTGAGCTTCACGGATGCTTAAGGCGGCACCGAGGAAATGATAAGTAATTGGCGTACGTTTGGTCCCGTGCTGCATCTTTAGTACTAAATCTTTTGATATAAAATTAATATGTAAGATATTTAAGGATTCTGTCTATAAATGGTACACTTAAGAAACACGATTACTTGTAGTTTCTTCGATAAAAAAAATCGAAGTATTCTCTAAAACATCAGAATAAACCCTCAGTATGGCGTAACTACTTCTCGGAAGGGTTCATAATATTAGTTTTTGAATAATAACAAAACTATGTTTTCCAAAACGTATTTTCACATTTTTAAAATGTGTATTTTGGGAAATAATTGTGACAAATAGGTCACACCATAATGCCCTGTCGAAAAGACGTCGAGTTATCTACACTAATATTATAAAGAGGAAAGATTTGTTTGTTTGTTTGTTTGAAATGAATAGGCTCCGGAACTACTGGACCGATTTGAAAAATTCTTTCAGCAATGGATAGCTACATTATCAGGTAGTAACATAGGCTATATTTTATCATCGTGCTCCTCCGGGAACAGGAACTACGCGGGTGAAACCGCGTGTCGTCCACTAGTTACCAACAACCCTGTATCCACTCGCGTTCTATTACCATGCATTACAGTAGTAAATGCAATAATTATACCAAAACATGACTTAATTTCGCAATTCCCGTATACAATCGTAAAGTTCCAAACAATACAACAGCTAAGTACAGTCGAACATCGCATAAACAGTATTAAACGTCCTCAAAATTCATTATTGACACCGCGTGCGCGTAATAAGTAATAACACGACCGTAAAACATGTAACAGGCTTCGCGAAACATGCGATACATATTTTGATAGCTGACTGTACCTAAGTACCCACACGGTGATTAAAACGCCGATTCGAGGAGAGATAAAAATATATTTTGGAGCTAAAGCTTTGGTAGAAGCATTATAAATTGTTTCTTGGAAACCGACTTCGGGAAGTCTCTTGAGGCTTGATTTAGAACTGGATTTTATTTGAGGAATCTTAAATTGTAACTTAGGCTGAAATCCGTACCTTTCCTTTCTTTCGCCTTAAGAAAATTGAGGTAACATTTTCCGTGTGATCTAAATTAAGGTCGAAAAGCTTGAAAAGTACTTAATTGACGGTAATTAATTACACAGGAGAATTCCCACCGGATGACTGTCATGTGCATTTTCGATTATTAACTCAATTTGTTAGATGTGAATGAGATCACTTAAGGAAAAAAAAAAGGTAATAATCGGAAATTGAGCAACTTTTCTTGAGCTTCTTTTGTTTATGCATTTACCTACTTCAGTGGTGTTAGTTGGTCATATACCAAAATAAAAATGATTCACCTTGCGTTGGTGATGATGCGTTTTTTATAGGTATCGGTTTTTAGCAAAACAGCTAAGAACTCACAATTCTGCCAATAAAGCGACCTTTGATATGCTTATTAAATCATTTCCATATTGAATCATACTACAAATCACTGAAATAATGGCAGCATTGACAAGTGCTATCCAATAAAATATGAAGTGCTTACCTTAAATCAGTGGAATGGAAGCCGTGTTCATCAGACTAGCTTGATGTGTAATTGACCTGAAAAGATAAAAATAAATTGACTTTTATGTTCACGGAAGCTGGTAGGAGAAAGAATGGCAGTTCTTTCATATGAAAGCATAATTAAAAGGCATGAATTGAGTATAAGGCGCCGACCTTCATCAGTCCTGCAGACGAGCTACGCCCCTCATTCATATTCTCCGGTTGTACGAAGACTGTACACAAAATATTTTCATATTTAGATTAACCTAACGTATCCTGTGTTGTTTCAGTATAATAAGCTTCTGCAGCGAACTCGAACAACGGCCTCGTATAATGAACTTCATTCAATAGACGTATAGTATCATCACTAGGTATAATTTAGGTAATATGCTCTAGCTTTCGGCTATATTTTTATATGAAGGCGTAAACTGTGACATCACTGTTTTATGGATGCCAAAAAATATGAACACAAAAAGTCCTCCTACTAACGAGTAAGTTTGGGTTTGAGCACAATATATTATCATGTTTTGTACTAACACATACTTATGTAAGTAACTCTGTATTGTGTCATTTGAGTGTTGTAGAGGTTCTCCAGATAGAAGATTGACTAACCAAACAAGATGTGTATTTCTTTTTTTACTCGACTGCCAAGGGTTACTGCAAAATTAAAAGATAATAGACGCGTCCCACATGTGGGACGGCCGGTACCTGACGAGTTTTAAGAAGGTTATTTTATCTTTCACCTCGACGCGACGCAAACCTGACCATAATGACCTTAAAATAAAATGATTTATCACAAAAGCCGCACGAAATTAACGCTGTAAATAACACCAAAGGGTTATCGCGTACTATTTCCAATACCCGCAACGGCTTCATACCAAGTTAGGTACGTACGTTAGGTTCGTGGTACGTTGTTTATCAAAAATGTTTTGGCACATAAAATGTAGCACAGAGCCACAGACCTATATTTCGGTGTCGACTAATGGTAGTTTACGTGAAGGTTATAAACTCCTAACGAGCTTTGTTTACAATAAACATTAACAATAATATTGCCCGACCATATACACAACATTGCTTTTAGGAATATTTGAAAAAACATTCCCCTGGTAATATTTGATCAATATTCGTGTACGTGACTCTGTGTACCCGTGTACATACATTGACGCTAAAAGCGCTCATATTTTTATTTAAACAGTACTGTATTCATGTGAAGTAACTACATATACTTGTGTCATAATTTAAGTTTGGATTCTTTAAAGTAGGGCAACTCGAACTGGAGTTGTCGATGCTTTGCTCTATTCAATGCTGTTTGACTAACAAACGCAAGCTCACATTTGATCCAATTCCCGAGCTATAAGCGTGCACCTAGGAAAATCCGTGCACACAATCTTGAAGTATTTTCCAAGCGAGCGATTTCCTCGATTTTTAAAATTGGCACAAATTGCGTTCCAATAACGCAATTGCTTGAACTCACTGCAGGAACGGGACCGACATCCCAGACTTATTTTAATCAAACGAAGCCGGGGAATTTCATTACAAGTCCTGTAACTTATTGCTCGCGTTTGTTTTAAATTAGATGAGAACTGAGAACAGAGTACTGCATCCAGTCTTCACAGAGAAGCAAACGTGATTCATGGTGAAAATAACACGTTCGATTTACATCTGGTTATCGTTGCAAATATCTTCACTACTAACAGGAATCTTTGATACGATTTTACCTCCGATACAGCCATTATGATTCAGGCGCGGAAGTGCCTTCGCATTCACGAGTGACCCCACACGCACGCCCAACGATTCGCTAATAAAAGTTATATTGGATCCCCACCGAGAATAGAATAACGACACTGAAGCGGTTAGTTATAAAAAGCCCTTCGAAAAAGCGCTGCGAAACTTTAATGCAGAAAATAATAAAAATTGCCTCCCGCTTAGCAGAGGCCGGTCACACATTTCTGCATTCATTTCGTGAAAATTTAGAATCCAAAGACGCGAGTAACACAAAAGCCTCTCACGAAAATGTTTTCCTCCACTTTTCTCGCATCAAGGCGAGTGCTAGGCGAGGTGCGAAGTTGAAGTGTTCGCTGGAGGAGTTATGATTATAAATGATGCAGAGGGTCGAAGCAAAGAAAGCCGGTAGTCGTTTACTACATCCCTGCGGATGAAAATGGAAGCGCGCCGCAGCCTAGAAACATCAACTCGAGTAATCTTACATTACACTGTGATCCACTGAATATTTGATCGAGTACGCGAGGTTTGAATTAAAGTCACCTTGAAATAACATACACACGCATATTTGCCCTTAACAATTTTGACACCCTAAATTCAGTAGGCCTGTGATAAAAACACAACAGTCCAATCAGTTCCCAATAAATGACAAATTAGAATGAGATCGTTATAATGATGAGATAGCTCTGATCCCTATTAAGGATAAGAGGCTGAGGTTTATAATTGCGTCCCTCATTAGGCCGCAGTCGCGTTTTGCGAAATTAGATTTTATTTATGAAATTCCATTGGGTATGACCTGAATCAACTTCAGGACACGGGACGCGATTATGTTTAACTTTTCATACTGAAATTTTCGTTGAATATAAATGGGCTAAGTTTTTTCATTTTAGAATTCATTGAACCGTGGCGTGTAGGTACGTGATAGATGTGATGTAATTAAGAGGGAAAGTCTTTTTGTTTGTTTATGTGGAGCTGGTGCCGTGCTGCCGAGATAGCACCATCTATCTTCACGCCTATCTACCTTCTATGTGGGCCACACGGCATTGTTTGCGCACGCGAGGGAATTAACTTGACGAGTAATCTTTTTAATGCCGCTGAATATGTGATAACAATCTCGGAACTTGATTAGGACTCTAAACGCAGTTTCCATGAAGAAAATATGAGACATTGCCTTCAGTAACGAAGAATTCATAGCAAGAACAGATAAGAATTTATTAAATGGAATGTTCTGGGAAGTCATTCTGCTTTAATAGAATTAACCTTATTTCATACAATGACAACAGTATTTATTTTGAGTAAACTTTCTTTTATTTGATCAAATCGTGGTACAAATGGCCACATAGCCATTTGTATTACGGACTTAGACTAAATGTTATCATTATTTGAGCTGATGGCCGCTGAAGTAATTTAGCTTCCACCAGTGTGCGTACTAAATCTTATAATTTGACCTGATGACCGTTGATGAAAGTAATTATCACATGAACACAACCTGAAAGACTTGCAATCAAAACGACAGAAAATAAGCTCAAAACTCATAAGTCAGAACATATACAAATCACATAAGTGACTAAGGCGTAAGCATAAGCATCGAACATGATATAATTATGAAGATAGTGCGGTGGACGTTAATTACAAAGCATTACAATTTATAATTATTACGTCCGTTCTAGCTTATACACAAAAACGTGGACCTAAAGGATAGCATGTTTTAGAAATACTTTCTATCACGGTTATATATAACAGCTTTGATAGCTTCATAAAAAATTTGACGTGGCCAACACGCTATGTTTCTTTGTAATACGGACATTATTTCAAGGTTGTAAATGTGACTTTTAATAACCTGACACGGGTAATGTTACGTTTTGCATACGAGTCCTCATATTTTCGTGTTTCTGATTTAAGGTGAGCTGAATTTTAGATGTTACCTTAATCTGATCTTTCATTATTTTAGTTAATTTTCTTTTTAATTTACTTCGTTTTCCAATTCTATAGTGTTATGAGGAAGTACGTCTTACGAGGAAGAAAAGACACTGCAGTAGACGATGAAGAAAATTTGGTATAAGATCTACAGAAACTGCAGTAAGTAGATATTCATAGGCTGCAAAAGAAACGACTTGAAAAGATAAGCACAACATTGCTCAAAGGACGAAGGATAATGTGAACCTCTTCGGGAAAACTAGCCAGTAAAGCCCAGATAACGTTAATCAAGGTAGTGAATCTAACGACGTAAGATTAATTCCCTAAAATCTAGATGATTACTTAGCTGGAGCTAAGAACTAGGATAAGTAACAAGTCAAATGACTCAGTGATTTTAGATGAAGCAAAAGATTTTATATCTCTGCAGATTGAAATCAAAGCCAAAAAGGAAAAAAAAAATAACCAACAATAATTTAATTTATACCAAGTTTATGGAGTCAAGTAAGAATAACACGGCAAGCCCACAATTCAATGAATACGTTCTAAATTTCAATTTCGACAAGCACTCCAAAATGTGTAAGAAAGGATACCAAAGATTATTTTCCCTAACAACAGAAGGTTATAATTTTATCCTCGAGAGCATCCTTGATGGACATTATCCACATATACAAAGATGATGGACAGTGAATCACGCGCCGCGTGTGGTCCCACTGTTTAAGAGCCAAACTAATTTATAAAATATCATAAAAAACTTTAAGAGTATAGTTTACAAAACTTGGCAATGGTTTGTGTAAAAAATATTTACAGTAACGTGGTTTGTTTGTATTGTTTTAGTCCAGATTAAAATCTCTAGTGGTTAATACTTTAAGTATCGACGTATGTTGGCATAAGAGCAGATGGTAACCGCATATCCCGAGTCTTAAAATGCAATAAAGATTTATCTTCGGACTAAGTTTCATAACGGCACGTGTAATTTTAAGCCTAGTCTCATAGAAATCATTCAGATTCCAATAGAGACAACGTGTCTATTAGAATCTGAATGAACGTTTTTATGTCAAAAACACTACATTGTGGGAGAAAATCTTAAAAAAATGACAGAAACAAATGAGATGATTAAGAAAACCAATTAAAGAGTGACAAACATGTGCTAACTAAAGAGAATAAGACAAGTGTGAGATTTTTAACGCCTGTTCATTCGAATCTCTTCGTGAGATAAATATATCATGATTTCATATTTGTAATTCCGTAAGTAGTTCAGACGATTACGATAAAACCAAATAAAGAATGCTGCGTATGTTTGAGCTAAATCGAACATTGTGCAATGCAAATAGTTAAACAATCAAAATAGCTGAGTGTTTCAACATTCATTCTAAAACCTTCATCGGACAAATGTGCGTTTTCTGTGATCACCTAGTTTTATAAAATAACTCGGCCGTTTACACACGTTTGTGTTTTCTGTGGAAGTTACCACACACGCGCGATACACAAAATGTTGTACGACATATAAGAATGAAGAATTAAACACAAATTCAGCCAAATCACAAGTTAGAGAAGAATTTAAGCAGAAGTCTTCGAACCAGCCATTTGATTTGATGTAGAATCGAAGTCGATCAAAGTGCAGACGACGTCCATCGGCTGTAAATCTATTTCCGCAAACTGTTAGACAATCCATCATCTGATATTGATCTACGAGGACTACGGCTGTTTACTACCGCAACAGACCATAAATCTTGATCGAGCAAGTGTTATACAGCCAAAATGCAAATTGAAAGTTGTTGAACGAACTTAGAATTCAATGCTGGAGTTGCAAAAGCAATAAACGTATCAAGACTACGGCGAAATTCAATTCAAATAAGAGATAATGCTTTCTGTTGAATGAAAAATGATTAGTCATGAAATTCAATGATGAGATCTTTGTAAATCTAGAATCCGCACAATTCTATGTTATTTTCAGTTAACTTGTAAATCAGAGCAGCTCAAATGTTTTTGATTTCTCCTTATTTTATGTAAATGCTTTCCTGGCACCAATGTTCATATTAATTTAAGACACATTATAAAAATAGAACGGAACCAATTGTCTTAGATTGATTTAAATGAGATCAATATGCAGGCAACAAATACATCAAGCAATGGCTATGCTGCAATTGCAATCCATGAATACAATCAGCTCCCATTAAATACTTGTAGTTGATTGGTATGGCGAGGCGTGTTACTTACTAATAAATATCAAGAAATTGATATTTCTCCTTATATTTGTTCGTTCATTGCTAAATCTACGAACGAAGAAATATAATCTGTTGCACCTAGTTGATGAGTAAGTGTTAATTCTCATGATAACGCAAAGGCCGATAGTGTGAATGCTCTCATTGTTCCTGTACTCGTAAAAAGTAATAATTTACAGGCGTGAGAAGATATCAACATCCATTTGGAGGAAGAAACGGGGTTTGGTGAAGTATGAAGTAGACAAGAGGGCCAATTCTACTTATTTTTAAGCAACGTTTGCATTCGCATGTCAGTCGCAATCTGACAAAAATGTATGAAAATTGAGGCTTTTCTGACAGATTGCGACTGGCGGCACCAAGATCTTTTTCTTAACGATAGGACTTCTGAAGAAGATGACATCAAGGCCTTGTAATCTGCTTCGTTGGATATTATGAATAAGCAGTTTACTTCTGCCTTATTCACACGTATCAAAACAAATGACGGATTCAAACAGTCAGCTTTGTCACGAAACGACAACGCACTGCAAGTATGAGCAGTGACATCACGAAAGGCGGAATATTAGCAATTCCTTCCGCTACGTTCTGCCGTTCCGCCCGAACGCCTGTTTTATGATCAGACACCTCGCTCCTCGCTCCGAAGCATGTCTCGCGTTGCTATCATAGCTCCGGGGAAATTTTGTACACCTCGTCGCTTCGCACCTGACATTAGCATCTGCTGAGCACATACATTCATTCCGAGGTACGAAAACGATAGGGTATAATCAGGTGATGCTTCTTTGTAATAAGGAAGCGAAAAGCAGTTCTGCGGTTAAGTTTTGGCTTTAAGGATAAGGTGCGCTGCGATTATATAAACATTAGAATTAGATAAAGCTATGTCGTCATTTCAGGTTGCGCGGTCATAATATTATCCACATGAGCGCACATTTTGGGGATTGATAAGTCGTCGTTTTTATACGATCTTTTACAAACGGATATTGCACGAGTACTTATTTACATTATTGTACACTTATCAAGTATGCAGTAGTTTCACCTTCAAAAAAGCAACTTGGCATTGTGACTTTATGAGCCACGAGTGTCGCGACTAACCAAGGCTGTGAAACAAATTTTATTTTAAGAATACGATTCTTAACTTGTTTACTGTCTAGAAAGATACAGCCAGACACATGAATGTTAATTACTTCTGTTTAAAGGCAAGTTGAAAAAGATAAAGGAAGGGGTCACATGAGATGTTATCTAAATTCCAAGTTTATTTTTATTTTTTATAGGTATCTATATAATAAGATGCGCACTACAAACTATTCTATTCTTCTATTTTTTCCTAAAATGTGTCTTGGAGGTTCTGCACTGGTTTGCAGACACTTTTCCTTTGACGCCTGATGTGCCACTGTACCATAACTACTTATTTTAATAAGTAAATCTGTTCTGTTAGCAGCCTCTGAATGAAGTACAAGCGTGTGGAATTCACCCTACTGTTCTATAATCCGTGTTAATAAAGCGTATTCTGTTTTAGGCAACTGCCCCTGACCTTCGTAACGAGGGCTAATCAGGGTGTAATCAATTATATTATTAGCGACGGATCACTGTCAAGAATAGGCCACTCTATTCTTAGCTTCGCCAACAAGCGATTTTTAAAGCAGGTTCACTGCACTCATGACATCATACTGCGAAGACCTGGGAGAGTATACAAATAACTCATGAATCGTTTACTTTTATCGTTGCTGCATTCTGGATTGATTCAGTCAGTATTCAAAACAAACAAGCAAAACTCACCAATGAATAAAACACGGAGAAAATCAAACCGCATAATAACGCAATATAATTTAGAGCACTGCATCGACTTCCTATGTACGAACTAGCGAAATCGCTGCCATAAAACGCTTAGTCGTTAAAAATGATGTCTTTCCATATAAAATTGATGATTTCCTACGTTCAAAACTCAGGCGAGAATATTTCTATCAACGTTTATGTTTAGAACTTATCTTACTAGCGTAACAGCTTTTATACTCAAGCGCAGAACATTTCGGCTTGAGCAGTCTTTATATGGCCTGAAGAATAATGTGCAGCAGTAACGAAACGAGTTAAGGTTTACTGACATCACAAGAAGCGGAGTCGTTTTCCTCCTTTGAGTTACAATTCGCGCAGACAAAGGGAAATGCTACTACCGATATTTTTCTTACATCACAGATGGATGAGGAATTAAACACTAGTTGTTCAAGAACTTTTACAAACAAAATGTAAGACAATACTGCAGTATAAGGACAATATTAAATGTGAAATACTTGGCATTGAACGTATAGATTTGAAGATTGGATTTACCCGCATGACCAACCATAAAAACAGTTCTGTATTATTGTATCTCTCCAATATTTGTCGCAACTGGTGCCATATGTCGACGCCCTGACAAATTGGGTTCACCTTAAAATATACGACTTCGTTCGCTCTCGACAGCTTTATTACGTTTCAGTGTTAAGACTACTCCAAATGGGGTGCTGTTAAATTAAAACAAAATAATGATTGATACCTTTTACGGTGACAGAGACCAAATGAGAAAAGTAAGCCTAGAGACAGTTTAAGCTTGGTGTGTTTATTTACATCAGCTGTGACGCAATATCTTCACGTTGATTGTAAGAAGGGAGAATAATAACTTGTCAACTTTTTATCTGCTTATCTTTTTCTTTTGAGTGCAAAGAACTTGCTTCCTTGTTTATCTGGGAATAACAGAAAAACTTCGTAACACCTGCATTCTTTGCTCGCGAGTTGTGCAACTGGAGTTAGAGAAAAGTTATCGTTTGGTGACCTGTGTTACAATTTCATCCTTTTATATTTACTGAACGTTATTTTTCAGGAAAGCTAGCTACTACTATTTGTTCATCAGTCAGAACTCATAACTTTAAACAAATAAGGAGGTACTTTTCTGTTTCCGGTTTAGACATTTTTTATAAGTACCAAGGTAATGTTTCTTCACATTTTTTCGTCAACTTAATACAAAGTTGTTAAATGTACGTGTTATGCATAACTAAACATTGATTAACCATTGTACCAAGCCGTTGCGGTAATAAAGTGGTCAGACTAAAGATTACAATCATGCATTAAGTAGCAAGTTGCGATTCTATCGCCCACCCACATTCTCGATTGCCATTCCTCCTTGTTTACTTCAAAAACTTGCTGTGACAAGTGGCTGGCGTTCTGTTTTTCTTTCTCTTCCTCTTTTTTTCCACGTCAACGGCCACGCCTGATTGGCTTTGACGGACAGGCGCAGATCTTCATTGAGTGTAAGTATTTTTGTTTTCTGGATGGGCACTTGATTTGGACATTTAAATTTTTATGTTTACGAGCCCGTGTCTTGCCTTCTTAGTGTGGGAGTGTTAGAAAATAGTAATCGTCAGTGCCTCATTACAGTAATGCTTTATTGCAGTTGAAATCCGGTAATGTTGTAAAGGAAATGAAACCATCAATCAGCATTAAATAATTTAATCACATTCAATGTTTCCCTGTGCTAGAAAGCCGTAGGGATATGAGATGAAACAACTATATCTTATAACCAGTTGCGTAGAAATCTTGTCTGCGTAGGCGTAGGCGAGTTGCCTCACCGGTGGATAACTTCGTGAATGGGATCGCACACGGGATAAATAGCTATAAGACAAAACTAAATTGGGTATTACCGGACTTTTCCTTTTAGCCAGCCACTTCGGGAGTAGTTACGATTGAAAGATACAAGTTATTGTATTAGATTGTGAGAGAACTTCTATTGTCTTCTGTGTATTTATTAGGCTCTCGCCTGGGAATTTGGTGCTTGTACGTGCCTGTCAATATGTTTGTCTGTTTTCAACAGTAATCATATTCGGTTTATTGTTATTGGTTCCTTTGTTTTCAAAGGGCAATGATTCTGACAATGCTTATTAACAGCCATATCTCAACATATTAAAACCGTAATAAATTCGCCTCTAAACATATCATCGGTTCGTTGAATCCGATTAGTGATCCCGTATGGTGTTATCATATTTTTTGTGCTCTCATTGCATGCAAGGCTTCGAATCTCGGCGTATTGATATTCTTGAATCGTGCCAGATGTGCTTGTACTTTTAAACAAAGTGGAATTGGAGCACTGTTTTATTGATAAAGAGTTGTAATCACATTGGAGTAAGAAGTCAATAGCTTATAAATTCGATCATGCAAGTTTCTTAAGAAAGTTTTGCCGTCTATTGACGGCTAGACAAGATACTCAGCCAATAAGCGGCACTTTACAGCCGCATATAAACTGGCTAGTAATACCAAAATGCTCATTACTAATGCAATACAATAATACTTGTATCCGTCAAGTGCGTTTCTCTTTACGATCGTCGCACGCGTCAAGTACTTGGTATAACCGAAGCCCTTAGAAAGTTCATTGCACCCATTCGACGGTACCAGATAACTAATGTGAGAAAACACATTCCCCGAATGGAACTTATGACAGTTATGATAATATTTAGCCGCTCCACTAATTAGAATTACACTGAGTGAGGATCACTTGAGAACTTTTTACGCTATGATATTTTCATTGGACGGAGAAAGTTATATTTTAAAGCCAGTGTTGTCTGTGAAGGCAAATAAATAACCGAGGAAGTTTTCAATGGAACTTCGTTAGCACCGAGTTCAGTATCAAGTAAACTTTTGAACCACGATCATAAATTAACTGGAGGTGGGTATTATCACTTCATAATTTATATCGTAATCGGGGAAGTTTGAGATACCTATAATCGAAATGCTATTTTCGTTTGGTGGAGGCCAACCGAAAAAGACGAACGTATACTGATAAATAAGACGATTGAATGCTACAATTGTTTGGTCACGTATTGCGCCTTGTTAGTCCAGTGTTTGCTCTGTAACTCAAACAGACGATACTAATCATCTTTATTATTTGTACATTTTGAAGATATTTCTGTCGACTTTAATTGCAGAATCACTGCAATTTATGATGAGATGGAGCATAACAAACGCGGGTCAATGAGATAACCCTTTTCTTTCGAGGTCGGTGTTATTGTGGTTTATAGTAGATACTGGCACATAAACACCTCTTCATCTACATTCCTAACGCGTATAAACTCAGAAATTAGATCTGCAATATCTATTGCAGGCATCTCAACCAATCATCGCGTTCAATATTGAAGCTATCATATCCATAAAGTAGTCAATTCCGCCGCCAATTGACCGACGCGGCAAGATGGTGCAACTGGCCAGGGTGGCAACACTGACCTTAATTTGAAATAGATCGGCGGAATACATTTATGGGCTGAATTAATCACTTTATTGGCCACAATGACCGGCATTGATGACAATGCGAGTGGGTTGGCCCCAGGACCGGCGGGGCTCGCTCGCTCGAAAGTAGAGCGTCTGTTGACCCATACATTGTATTCATCTAAATTACACAGCGCTGATTCAAAATAGAGTCGTTATTAGATTGGGAATGGGCCATATAAGACATTAGCAGCACATTATATTGCGATATAACGTGGCATCGTGCCCAATTCGATCCTAATTTTGAGAATATATTAGGTCTACCAGCTGCGCCTAATTAAAACCACGAAATAACAAATGAAATCGAGTTTTCATTTTCATTATCGAACCGATCCTATGGTGTGTAACCTAATTGTGGAAAGGGATCAAAGCTTGGTAATGGTTGGTGGTGACGTCACTTTTGGTCGTAACCGATCCGGAATGTCACCATTCAAACAATGAGCGATCCATTTCGATGGGTTTGCCGGACCATCGCTTGCTTTGTTTGTCGTTAAAAAGCTTCGGGAAACAGAGAGATTCAGCTAATGTTTTTGAGATGTTTGCGAGCGTAATTGAGATATAACGTGCAAGTCTGCCGTTACTACGAAGCTGTAAAACATAAAACGCGAGTTGATTTTAATGTTGACGCCAATTTGACCTCGTCTAATGCAATAGTCGGTAGATCTCCGCCAACAGAATGAGTCACAAACGCACAAGACTGTTCAGTCTATCGTGATGATTCAATAGCGCTATTCTTGCGACGCTCTACAGTTAGACTGTGACAGCTTTATGCATAAGCATGTTGTAACAAACTGTATTGTATCATAGCCAAGCAACAAGAAATAGCAACAATACCCTTCGAGCACAGGTGTGTAGAAAAGTTATATGAATTTGCGTGCTCCACGCTAGTCTGTGGCAAGACTACCTATAAAACTGACTTCTAACTTTGTAGTTCTACAGACGGATTCCAATGCCTGGAGGACATTAACAACAAACAAACTCAACAAAAAGGCAGTAACATAAATATAGCTGTACAAAAAGTTGTTGCTAGAGCAGTTTCTGAGGACTTTTTATAACCAAATGGTAGGTGCTACAACAAAAAGGTCCCATAATTTTGTCCGACAAGCGGTCACGGAGATCGTTCGTCTAGATCGCGACAAAACAAAACACCAACAAAAAATACGCCGCTATGTTGGAGCAAAAAACGTCTATGAATATAAACGACCTATACACAGATGGTAAGTGTAATATATTAGTCATTGTTCGATGTGGCGCCTGTAGGTATCGTGACAGCACGATCAACGGCATCTGTTTCAATAGTGAAACGATATCTTCAGCACGCGTATAAAAATGTCTATAATACGACTTGCAACTCAGTTGAAATAATTAATTACATGCAACTCAATGGAAATAATATTAAAAACATTGTAAAGGATGCACATCTCTGTTACGAACAAAACTGAAGTTTGTTAAGCGTATTCAGAAAACATTCGTTTTATGAACATCGTTTCTGAAAAATAATAGCTCCGAGACAGGCAGCAACATTTTTGTTATAAAGGAATCTGAATAATGGGAACGTGATTTTTTGCCATTATTTTATAGCATTTGAAGGTCTTTGTTGTCTGCTTTATATCAAAACAGTTTATGCAAAGGAGATAGTAAAATATTGATGGCAACTAGATTTGGTTTATTGAGTTAAATCTTAACACAAGTACGAAATTATACAAGCTTTTTTCTTGTTTGTGTGAATCTAGCCTTTTTGTGAGTCTCGAATTTATAATGATGCCACAGTTCACGGATATCGTCATCACAAAATTGACCACACTACAGATGCCTCTGACACACAAACACCAACGAATACACATTTTGAATGGAATCTAATACCGACAGCCACATTCGGAGATCGACAAAAATCAATCCAACCAAAACATTCTTGACCAAACATGGGATATGAATTCCTAGCCCAAACACTGCTTCCACTTGAAAACTGGGCCAACTAAAAATACGTTCCGGTAGATAGCGTGATTCAATCGAGTCTTTCATGAACGCTTTCATGTTAGGCAAGATAGTCTTAAATAGGTAGCAAAACGCAAATGAGTGGAACTGGGTCGAGCAGGTCCGAGACGAGACTCAGACGAACGATACCCAATCTTTACTGGCCACCAGTTAAAATGTAAATCAGCTGTTAGCTCACTAATGGAAACTGTTTTAACGATCGGGGAAAAGTTTAGGAAAATAGCTTGTCGTAAGTGGAGCCAATTTTGTTATGTAGTCTATTATGTGGGCTATGTGGCCTGCTGAAGGTTATTATGTAAAATGAATAGCGTTAAACCAACAAATTATGGTCGACTGTATTTCGCGAGAGATTATAGATTTGTCCGACTATCATTTCCAATCTGCAGGGATTGCCCTGCATTCTTCTGGAGATTTACTTTTGTTGGCTAAAAAGCACCAGAATTTCGATTATTAGAAGTATCAACCCCGACGCCAAGCGTGTTGTTCGCTAGAGACAGACAGACAGGTGCCTTAGCCTGGTAGAAGTAGCAGCATAATTTATATATTTATATATATGAGCAGCATTTGTTGCAGCGATTTTCATAATATTAAACTCTAAATAGGTAGTATGTATTACAAAACAAAGTCGCTGTCTATCTCTGACTGTTTCGACGTTCGCTTACTTCTTCTAAACCACGAAACAGATTCAGTTTTCAATAATTGAAAGAGGGACAAAAGAGAAAAGTTTATATAATTATATAAATTGCACCCCTACGAAGCCAGGGCGGTTTGCTCGTGTCTTATATTTACAACGTTGTTCGACATAATTATAACGTAAGAGTTTATAAGAATGTTTACAATAGCATTAATTTAAATGACTCATGATAAAATTTTCATATTATAGAGGAATATCTGAATAGGCTGAGAGACTGCTTATGTTTTATTTATTTTTTTGGTTATAGGTTTGACAGCGATGTTAAATGTCAACATTGACGCGCATACGCAGTTAATTAATGCCAACATTATCTTTGGATAGTAATAAAATAAATACACTGAGATTGAAAACATCAGTATTTCAAGCTTTGCTAGTGTAATAATTTTAGTTGAAAGCCAGTAATGCCTCCTGCCTTCGTCTAAGGCTCAGAAATACCTCTAAAATCCTAGTTCATCTCTGTACGAGTACCTATCTCTTAGAGAAACGGTCATTTCACTTAGTAGAATTTCAGAATGCTATTAAATACCTTCTTGCTTGAAAGTGACGACGGTAATAAACTTTCTCTAACATAAACTTGTCAGCTTAAACAGTTTTTACGCAACAGCGACGATCCGCAAACAAACTGATCTATCGCAATACCATCGCTCTTGGATTTTTTTTTGTCACGAGAGGTTTTGCAACTTTGTCACGAATTCATGATACATAAATAGGGGTTCGGTCGTCATGAAAAACTTAAAATCAACCTCATCCATACGCCTTGAATGTTGAGTTAAAAATGTCAACTTTTAAATTATTTTTTACTTTTGATAGGCAGTTACCTATTATTGTAAGGTTTATGCCAGAAACTTCGCATAATGACACTGTGACACCCAAAATGAATATTTCATTTTTACATAGAATTGATGTCAGCGGTTCTATATTACGTAAAAACAAACTACCTATATTTTGATTGTAAAATTCGCTACATATTCTGCCATAGACGGCAGAAAATACTAGATTTCGTTCGTAGCTTTATTTGCATCAAAATTGGCGGACAGTTTCGCAAACGAATCGGTTCTGGGAAAAAATATCTTTTGTTTGGATAGGATCATAGGACTACAAATCTGTACCGCCAAGTTTCATAGAAATATGAATCTGGTGTTTTACTTTCGAGAAATTATTGCATTTTTTTCTTCTAATTTTTTCGATTGACACATACTAAATTTTGTCCGACCAGTATTGAGCAACCTGTACTGCTCTATCATTGGCCTCGTTCAAATCTTGGATGGTGCAGATAGTTGTGCATGACAGGCAATTGAGGAGGTGATGCATGTCATATGAAGGGGCTCCGCACTGGCCCTGCGTTTGGGATGGGTGAAGAATTCCGCGTTTGGGATGGGTGGACGTTGGATGAAGTACCTATGGAGGGGGAGGATGTTTGTGCAGGCTTCCACTGTGCACATCTCTCGTGTACCGCACTGTCCTCTGAAGAGGTCGTACGTTTATTTTTTATTTAATTATAATTAAAATGAATGTGCATTAGACCATCAGAGTTCATCGTACAATAATAATAACTATAACATAAACAACATAAGAACAGTCTACGAAAGTAATTTTGCAAATTGCTAGAACGATTTCAACACAAACCGTGACAGAACTTCATAACATGCTACACGAACTCCTGGGAAAATTGTGCCTGATTCTCTTTTGATATACACTCGCTATATTCAATGTTTGAAGGCAACTAGAATATTTTTATGCATGCGACCTATTTCCGAGCACTGACATTTAAACAACACATGGCGCGCAATATGTATTCAGATATTTCAGGTGAGGTCAACGACCGCAGGATACGGTTGTGACGAGGTGACGACGCGGTCTTAACTAGTGTGCTTGGCTCAGGTTTAATGCACTATGCACGCGAAATGGGCTATGGAATATTATAATATACTTTTTGTGGAAGTAGGTAGGTTTGCTTAATTAAGGTGAATTTTTCTGTTGGTGTCCTAAGACTTGAGTCAGGCTATTGTAATATTTGCCTCACGGGTTTCAGATTATGCGGTGAAGTCCTAGTAAGGATTTTAGTAGAATCATTTTCGAAGATGGTCCTATTGAGTTCCTGGTGCTCTTTCCAAAAAGTAGAGTTAGATCTTAGATCATAAAAGTACGTCCATTCCTACGTATGATCGCAACTATTGGGAAAAAGGGTTAGAACCCATTTCGTGTCAAAAACTTATACTAACCCTAATATATAAAATTCTTCCGTTACTGAGTGAGTGACTGACTGACAGCCGAAATTACTGATCGTAGGAAGCTGAAATTTGGCATGTAGGTTCCTTGGGGAGTGTAGGGGAGCACTAAGAGAGGATTTCTTAAAATTCCCACGGTAACGGGAAAACCGGGATATAAGTACGCGTACGAAGTCGCAGGCAACAGCTAGTTTAAAATAAAGTGAACCCTAACCTAAAAAATTCTTCCGCTACTGGTGACTGACAGTGATTGAGTGACTGACAGACAACGCACAGCCGAAAGTACTAGTCGTAAAAAGCTGAAATGGGGACTGCCTTGCGGAATTTATTCAAAAGAGTCACTGCGGCCTTGCAAAACGCAAAGCGCATTAGGAGGAACTCGCATGGGTTTTAGTCAGTAAGAGTCTGACACTCATTTCTGCTCCATCCAGAGCAGAAGGATTTATTTGATGATTTCCCGAAATTCCTACGGGAACGGGAAATGCGCGTACGAAGTTGCGGGCAAAAGCTAGTTATTTATAATACTGATCCTCTATTAATATACTTCCAACTATCATTAATGTTTTATTGAATAACAATGTGGGAAAACATTAAGCCATTGGTCCCGGCTGTCATTTGTAGATCTTTGGCAGTAGTTATGGATTGTCAGAAGTCAGTAAATCTGACTCCAGTCTTGCCATGAAGTACCGTGTTACCCAGTTAATGGGTTGTGGAGGTCTGGTAGGCAGCCGCTCCATGTAAAATACTGGTATTCAGCTAAATCCGGGTTGACTGGAAGCCGACCCCAATGTAGTTGGGACAAGGCTAGGCAGATGACGATGATGAATGTGGGAAAATATGTAATGTAATAAAAATGTTTATGATTATAATACTTAATGGAATTAATTTTGTCAGCATTCAAAAAGTACTTAACCTTTTTTAATGGGACTTTTAGTTTTGTTATTTTAAGTATTTTCCTATTACCCCACTGCAAGTAATGTGAAGTACTACTAGATACTTGCATGCATTGTACACTTACTGATAAAATGTAAAGTCGTTAGGTACCTACTACCAATTTACCTACCCGATCACAAAAACATCTTGAGACAAGAGAAAACAACAAACCCATTAGCTACTGTTTGAAGATTCTATCATTATAAATAAGTTCCTATTAGGATTGAAAACCTCAAGCAAATGTGCAAAGCTATCTAATAATAGAAATTTGAAACACACATGTAAGCTTTCAATATTGAAAAAGTTTATGAAGATGAATTACCTACAATCATTGTTTTGTTTTAAATATTGTACTTAATTATCTTCAATGACGCAGGAGACCAAGATATACCTCTCAATAATATTTTTACAAGAGAGTTTAATCACTTAAATTGGAGTTTCGATTCACATTAAGTTTTTAAACAGCAGTGTTAATTAAATTTATATTGGTGCCTACATTGTATAATAAACATGTTTTCTTCCTTTTTTTCATAGACATAGACAAAATAGACTGTTTTTTTACAATGTGCCAGTGGTGTGTGATGGAATATCACACACCTTTAATTTTCCTGATTGTATAATAACTGTAGATAATATACCGGGTTACTTTTACCCAGCAAATAATACCTATTGACTGATATCTATGCCCAGCGCCAGTAGTGACCAACTTTATCTGATGTAACTATTAGATAAATTCTTATCAGCCAAGTTATTATATTGTTACCGTTTACCCATTAATTTATAGCAATATTATTACTGTAAAATTATTTAATCATTAATCACAATTTGTATTGCTTTATTAAAAGTTATCCTCATTTACAGTTATTTCCTGTCAATGACGGGAAGTTGATGACTAAATCTTGCGGTTTGAATAAGAATATTTTTATCAGATTTTCAAGTGGGAACCTTGATAATATAATTTGAATGAAATATCAGAAAATGTGGATTGACAAGTTAAAAGATTGTCAAGATAGTGAAAACCAGTAGGCTACAGGAAGTCCTAGATTTTTCCAAGACGACAGGTAAGTCTAGTACTTAATTTTGAAAGTAAGTAGGAACTATGTGAATCATGTTATTAGTAAGATTTCAATTAGTATTCATGATTTTGAGTTAAACATAGGTCAGAGGGCTTAGTATGTAGTATTTCTAAAGTTACCTGTACTACTAGAACTTAAGTTGAAAACTAAGTTAGTACTAAAGAAAAGTAGCTTAGCCTATGGACAGTCTAATTCCAATTCCCTTACTATAAACTTTAAAATTAGATCAACTGTAACTTAAGTACAGGTATCTACTTACCGTTTAATTTATTCAAGATTTAGGCCAGTGTGTAGGTGCAAGGGACAAGCACGAAGTTGTAAGACAGGTTATAGATAAGTTTACTTAACTGTAAATACGCGTGTTCTTGTCACACAAACTCGTCGAGGCCCTTTCCCAATAATAAGTCGCCCACAATGAAGCAATGAACCATAATTATTGTTAGGGCATTCACTTGTAAAATGTTTCTAAGATTGTATAAAGGGTACACCGCATCGATGGCTTTCTTACAGACAGGAGGTCAAAGAAACTCTTAAACAAATATTGATAAAGTAGCTAGCGTCCATCGTCTGATTTTTACAACCAAACAATAGAATAACCATCCCCAAAGTTAGGATTTTCTTACAACCAAAATCTGCAAGTCTGTGAGAGTTTGATGACTTTAAAAATGTTAATTTAACACACTTACCTTGTACTTCGTTTGTTTCGACGCCGAAAAAATAAAATAAACAATATTTTAATTCATAAACAAAACACTACTTAAATCGACAGTCACACACCAAACCACAGTCCAGTCAACTCCACGGTTCTCAAACTTGACCCATCCCGAGTCCCGGCCGGAGAGATCCTTGCCAAAATAATAATTTCACCGTTGTTTCTTACCAGTCACTAAAATAAATAGTGTTTCTTATTTTAATTAATTATTACTCACTTGTTCTGAATTAAACCCATAAACTGGAATAGTGTTATTTAATTTGGATTTTGGTTCATTTCTAGTAAAAAAAATATTGTTTAAATAAAGGTTTTCTTTTTTAGCATTATGGCAATTCTGATTCCTATTGTACCGACATCTGTTGTTCATTTTCGTAGTTTTGTTTCAACGTCATTTCTATTCTAATCTCTGGAGTTTCTGTCAATCGTAGCGCCATCTATGTTCAGCATCACCATTCCAGTCTCATTCAATGCTATCGATTGATCGATAGGTGGCACTAGTGAGCGCCGTAAAACACTGTAGACATCTTACTTAGCTACATCTAGTGGTGAGTAGAATTTAAGTTACGGTAACGACATCTATTACATATGACTAGTTTTCTAGTTATTTTTAAGTCACTAGATGGCAAGCCAAAAAGGTTTTCAAACACGCGCACTAGATGGCGGTATTTATTTTATAATATGTGGACCAAAGTCGAAGCCCTAGCAGGTAGTATAGCTTAGTACCTATATCATACTACAGCATAGTAAAGCATCTGCATAGTATAGTATAATATAATACCTACAGATTAAAGTTCAGTTTGTTCTATCTTGTCTAAATAGGTAGGTGCACTTAGATATAATTTTAGGAAAGGATGTTTCATTGATGAAACATTCTCGGGAAAATTGGATGTTCCTTATACTTATCCTTCGAGAAAAATAAACTTAATGCGATGTTCTGTAACGTAGGTACCTAACCAAACGAAGATTAACAGACAAAACAATAAGTAAATTCCCATTTCATCACAAGCGGTCACCAGCGGCATTGTGCCGACCATATGCTGATATTCCCAACACCGGTCCCACACTAACGAGCTGTCATTGTTGTCACACGTTTGTGACAACTGGCGACGTTGACAGCCTATCTCAGGGCTTTATCTATTTCAATAAGATACGGCCCGTCGCCCGTTACTCGTAGCCAGTACCGCCCGTTATTTTTGTTTCGAGATTTTAATCTCAGACGTCTTTTCGATGACAATGTAATGTCAGCGACAAAATGTAGTGTGCAATTTGCGTGGTTGGATTTTTCGAATGAGTTATTTTTTTCAACAGGTTTTTTCTCCATGTGTCAAAAGCGGATCCATTTTTTATAAGATAGGTAAGTCAGTCGTTGGCTTCGGTAATAATAAGCATCGTTTTAACGTTTTTCAATTTTATTTACTTGTCGATTAATGCTCTCATAATATTTTCATCATCATCATATCAGCCAAAAACGTCCACTGCTGGACAGAGGCCTCCCCCAAGCATCGCCACAATGATTGGTCCTATGCGTCTCGTATCCATCGGCTACCCGCGGACCGATGACGTTCACCAGGTCATCGGTCCACCTTGTGGGAGGCCTTCTAACGTTACGTCTTCCGGTACGCTGTCGCCACTCCAGAACTTTTCGGCCCCATCGACCATCTGTTTTGCGAGCAATGTGCCTTGCCCTCTACCACTTTAGTTTGGTGATCCTTCGGGCTATGTAGGTAAACTTGGTTCTCTTGCGGATATTATCATTCCTGATTCGCTCACGCAAGGAAACCCCAAGCATCGCCCTCTCCATTGCCCTTTGAGTGACTTTAAGTCTTGTGATGAGGTCCATTGTGAGCAACCACGTTTCAGTTCCATAAGTCATCACTGGCAACACGCACTGGTCATAGACTTTCGTCTTGAGACACTTTGGTAAGTGGGACGAGAAGATATCACACAACTTCCAGAACGCTGCACAGCCGAGTCGGACACTTAACCTCTTTCGACAATTAACCTCTTTCTCGAAGTTAGCCCTGCTTAACTGGACCGTTTGTCCCAGGTAGACGCAGCAGCGTAGCGAGAGGGGCGGGGTACCGTACCTCAAAAGGAAAAAACCCTTATAGGATCACTTTGTAGTCCAGATGGACAACAAAGTGATCCTATAAGGGTTTTTTCCTTGACAGACAGATGTCTGTCAAGACCCTTTATCTCGGGACCGCGTGGTGCGCGGTTAAATCATTAAAAAATTGTCTTAATTAGTAATATTTATTTTATTTTAATAAGTACAGTGACAGACTACAGACTATATGTACCTACAAATTTGTACGGAACCCTCGGTGGGCGAGGCGGACTCGCACTTGGCCGGTTTTTTTAAACCGTATTACCGTGAAAAGTTGTAAATAACTACCAATTCCCCTTCGAAAGCAAATTTCAAAATTCCAGGGAAACCTTGTAACTGCGAAAAAAAGGGGCTGCGAATTTTATCATCCGCAGTTACAACGCCACTAGAAGGTGCATGTTGGTGTCGAAGCCGTCCACGTGAGCTGGGCACGTGAGCACGGCCATCTGACCGCCCACCTCCCAACCCCCCTGGCTTTATAAATCCAGCTTTTGTCATAATTTTCCCTTTAAAAACTTCCCGCTATTGTCTACGCCAAACTCCCGAAGTACACGCTGAAGTTGAGGTAAAACAATCTACTTTATATGGACTCCCTTTTATTTATAACGAGAATGAAATTGTGCGAGCAAATAAACTGCCATGAATTTCACTATCCGCCTTAAACGTTTTGACAAGCGTATACATTTGCATTAAGTCGTCGTCCGCTCATCGAGGCAGAAAACTTACAATTAATATTAAAACATGCGCAATAAAATAAAGCCAAGCAGTCGGAAAGTATTCGCGTCAGTCGAGCAGTGCTTTTGACATGGCTATTATTTTAATGGAAAATTAAAATGCTCTAAGTGCTCTGTCAGGGCGTTAGAATTTTCTACCTTATACAAATCAGATTACAGGCTTTAATCCTTTGGTTGTGATGAAGTGTAAGCCTGTAAGATGTTGGGGAGTTCATCACTATCCTGGGCTATGAGCACCGGGATGCAAATGATACAGTTTAGGATATTGTTCTTCAGTGTACTATAGTCACAGTTTCTGGATAGGTACGGGTTGGGTAACCGACATTATGTGCGCACGAAATAACAAACATCGATTATAATAAAACAATATTACCTAGTATTTGTTTACCTGTATTATACGATGCCTTCGGGGTATGACCAAACTTTAGCTAATGTATATGTTGTTGTTGCTACGTTGTTCAAATTATACGACATTTTGCATTGATGTATGTATTAGCTACGGCAAGTCACGTGTACGAGAGTTTTTTAATCAGCGATAAATTCGATTCCTTCAGTTATTTTCAGAAATGAGAATCGTTAAACGATACGAATGCACACTCCACACGTGACACGTTGGCTAACTTTCAGTTTCAACTAAAAGATTAGAAACCTTCATTAAATCCATACAAATCGAAAGTGTTTGCCCTGTTTAAAGTCCAATGCCAGCAGCCCGTAATGTTGATCTCAGAATAAGGCTCATCGAGAATCAAAACTTACAACACCTTTTGAGCTGTGCACTGAACAAAATGAAAACCGTATTCATTACACACCTAGAAAATCAATCCAAACTAAACATAAGTCTTATACCTAGCAGTTTTCAAATCCACATGTCAGCAATACGTTTCGTTGGTATTTTCTTATCAACCTTTACATTCGTAGTTACAGAAATGGCGTTGGAGCATGCATAGCTCGGGTGTAGATGATCAGCGTTTGACCCGCAATCAACCGGAGTGCACCCCAGTACATGGGCACCTCCATATGTAAATACACACCCGACGGAGTAAGATTTCTAATGTAATTGACAGCAAAAAGATTGTTTCGGACTTCGGATCTTCCGACCCTATGAAGCGGCTATTGAATTTAAATAATGATTTTGTATTGTAATGGTTAGGTACCTACTCCAGCTTTGATTGGTAGGTACCTATTTCTTCTGTATAGGTTTGCTTGAATAGTTATTTAGATGTAGATATTAGTGCGGTAAGTTGGTTTTTACAAACGAGTAGACGAATGCAAGCCCGAGATGAAGTCGAGGGCTTACCATAGTCACGAGTTTGTAAATACCAATATACGCGACACATTTGCGAGAAAACAGTACAATAGGTAATGAGACAAACTTTTTGTTTTTAGATATAAGGCGGAAAAGCGCAAGAAGCTTTGCAGTATAAAAATGGCACGAATTTGCAAATTTAAAATTAGAACTACATCGTTATCTCATCTTTGTCCCATTTTCTCTTTAGTATTAAACTAGCTGTGCCCGCGACTTCGTTCGCGTGGATGTCGAAAAATATCTGTTGCATAGATAAAATCTACTTTAAGTTAATACCTTGCGTATCCTGATCGCAAAATTAAGAAAATAGGAAGAGGGTACCTAATGCAGGGCACTCTATCATCTCTTCCGGTTGAAATGCCGATTAGCCCGGGTAATCTCCTGGTACATACCTACCTCGAGGTAGATCAACAAAACCGACTATCGAATGAACGGTGGTAGGTAGTCTTCAAACTACGAAACAAAGAAACTGATGAATAAAGTTGATTCTTAATTTTGTCCAGCCAGCAAAAAGAAACAGTTTCTTTGATTTTCCCTGACAATTGCAGATTACAGAACACCGATTAATTTTTATTACATTTTATGTTAAATAGTTCTACCGGGTTTATAGAATCGATTTACTGTGTAAGAATAATCGAATTTTTTAAATCGGTATTTAGTAGGTACTGAAAGAGGAGACTTATTAAATGAGGAGCTCGTAGCTTAATAATAACAGTCGCACGGGTCGATCTTCATGGTTTACCAACTCTTGCCTAGGTGGCTCTGTGAATAGGTGACCATATTATTTTACATACCGCGACTTCGCCGTGTTGATCGGAAGCTGATCCGAATATAGTTGGGAAAAGGTTAAGCATACTCGTATATTAAAAAAGACAGAAGATTTGGCCCCAATTGGGGCTGACGGTCCTTGAGAGAGTAACTCTGCCGTTTTATTGTCCTTTTCATTGAATGGCGGTTAATCAGCCGCCTAAATGATCCCCAATGCGCAAATGTGTCAAAGTGGCGAATGGGTCTGTCATGTGACAATATTTAATGAACAGGCTGGCAGATGCTTAGGCCGTCTATGAATAGGGTAGGTAAATATAATTATGGATTTTTTTATTTTTTGGGAATCCTAAATTCTATTAAGTGCCGGGATGTCACTTAGACCGTCTCCCTAGTGGATAATGGAAATTGAAACAAAATTATGTTTGTAATCTGTGCCCAGTTCTGCCAACTGTAATGCGATTAAGTGTTTTCCGCAAATCATTTCAGTTTTGTACCATGAAGCATCATCTGCCTAGCCTTTTCCCAGCTATATTGTAGTCAGCTTCCAGTCAAACGGGATTGGAGCGGCTGCCTACCAGACCTCTACAACCCTACAATACTGGGTAACACGATACTTCTTGGCAAGACTGTAGGTGTCAGATTTGTCGGCTTCTGACAATCCGTAAAGACTGCCTGAGATCTCTTCTCGGTAGGTATGTTAAACTGGTCACCCATCCACAGACTGACCTTGGCAAGCGTTGCTTAACCTTGAAGATCGACCCGGGCGGCTATTATATTCCGAGGTACGTAGGAATCTTGGTATGTTAAAATGGTCACCCATCCACAGACTGACCTTGGCAAGCGTTGCTTAACCTTGAAGATCGACACGGGCGGCTATTATATTCCGAGGTACGTAGGAATCTCGGTATGTTAAAATGGTCACCCATCCACAGACATACCTTGGCAAGTGTTGCTTAACCTTGAAGATCGACCCGGGCGGCTATTATATTCCGAGGTACGTAGGAATCTCGCTATGTCAAAATGGTCACCCATCCACAGACTGACCTTGGCAAGCGTTGCTTAACCTTGAAGTATCGACCCGGGTGGCTATTATATTCCGAGGTATGTAGGAATCTCGGTATGTTAAAATGGTCACCCATCCACAGACTGACCTTGGCAAGCGTTGCTTAACCTTGAAGATCGACACGGGCGGCTATTATATTCCGAGGTACGTAGGAATCTCGGTATGTTAAAATGGTCACCCATCCACAGACATACCTTGGCAAGTGTTGCTTAACCTTGAAGATCGACCCGGGCGGCTATTATATTCCGAGGTACGTAGGAATCTCGGTATGTTAAAATGGTCACCCATCCACAGACTTACCTTGGCAAGCGTTGCTTAACCTTGAAGATCGACCCGGGCGGCTATTATATTCCGAGGTATGTAGGAATCTCGGTATGTTAAAATGGTCACCCATCCACAGACTGACCTTGGCAAGCGTTGTTTAACCTTGAAGATCGACCCGGGCGGCTATTATATTCCGAGGTACGTAAGAATCTCGGTATGTTAAAATGGTCACCCATCCACAGACTTACCTTGGCAAGCGTTGCTTACTTAACCTTGAAGATCGACCCGGGCGGCTATTATATTCCGAGGTACGTAGGAATCTCGGTATGTTAAAATGGTCACCCATCCACAGACATACCTTGGCAAGTGTTGCTTAACCTTGAAGATCGACCCGGGCGGCTATTATATTCCGAGGTACGTAGGAATCTCGCTATGTCAAAATGGTCACCCATCCACAGACTGACCTTGGCAAGCGATGCTTAACCTTGAAGATCGACCCGGGCGGCTATTATATTCCGAGGTACGTAGGAATCTCGGTATGTTAAAATGGTCACCCATCCATAGACTTACCTTGGCAAGCGTTGCTTAACCTTGAAGATCGACCCGGGCGGCTATTATATTCCGAGGTACGTAGGAATCTCGTTATGTTAAAATGGTCACCCATCCACAGACTTACCTTGGCAAGAGTTGCTTAACCTTGAAGATCGACCCGGGCGGCTATTATATGCCGAGGTACGTAGGAATCTCGGTATGTTAAAATGGTCACCCATCCACAGACCGATCTCGGAATGCGTAGCTTAATCTTGAAGATGGACTCGTGCAACTCATCATCTGCCTAACCTTTTCCCAACTATATTGAGGTCGGCTTCCAGTTAACCAGATTTAGCTGAATACCAGTATTTTACCTGAAGCGGATGCCTACCAGACCTCCACAACCCATTAATTGGGTAACACGGTAGTTCTTGGCAAGACTGGAGCCAGATTTACTGGCTTCTGACAATCCGTAACGACTGCCAAAGATCTTCAAATGACTAAATGTTATTTTTTTTTTCACAAATAATATACGCATTCATTCATGAAACAGTTCTACAGTTCAGTTCAATAGATGGCGGTGCATGTATGTGCTTCACGTAATGAAACTTTAAACGAAACCTTTAAATACAAATATCTTTTGATAGAGTGAACCGATTGCGATGAAACAAAAACTAAGTTATACCTCCAGTTACGTACAATTTGAATGCGTGAAAGTTATCTACGTTATTTCTGTACTTTTTACGTGATGCCTGCACATCCAAACAGATAAACAGACAAACAGACAAAAATTCCAAAAATGATGGAAATGGGTTCTATAAGTTACCCTTTATCTCCCTAGCTATTTTTTTATTTTTTATTTTGAATGTACAAAAACGACTCTTCAACAGATTTATTATATGTATAGATTGAGACAAACGTATTGTGCAAGAGCGCTTCCAAGGAGGTTCGATCATTCAGCTTATTAACTGTTATCTTTTATTATTTTCATGATATTATATTTTTAAAACTGAACTTCAAAATACTTGAAATTAATAAGCATTAGATTTCGGATGTCCCATTTTTAATTTAGTTGAATTTAAAGTACTTACCTACTTAAAATGAATGAGCTTTAGTTTATGTGGTGGTCATTTTTAATCTGTGGTATTCGCTATTCTGACGCCATGAAAAGTTGAATATAATTTTTTGTAAATTATGACGCCATGAAAAGTTGAATATAATTTTTTGTAAATTAATTGAGTATTATTGAAAAATATAAGGAAGCATTGGAAAGTATACTGCGCTTTATTTCATCTCCTAGCTTCTGAACTTTTCTTATTCTCATATTGTGAAACTCCTTGGTTTAACTATTTGTATACATTTTTTTTCGAAATTAAAAAATAAGAACCGTTTAGGATACGCGTATTTAGCGTAATTTTTAACTTTCGAACAATACATTGTTCGCAAGGCTTCGTAAATGCATTTTTTGAGCAAGTGTGTTGTAAACGTCATTTTTAGTTTTCTGTCTTTATTTTCTAACGGTTCTGAAAACATTAGAAAATTAGCTAAGTATTCCATTTCATTTAATTTCACATTGTTGGCAAAACCATAATTATTAACTTTTATCTTTGACCATAATGTGCAAAAAGTATATTCGGTTAGAAATATGTACAAGTCTCAAGTCGATTTTGCAGTCAGTCTTACTAAATAATCACATAGATGATGATGTGGAATACCACATCATCATCTTTGTGCTTATTGAATTGATGAGTGAAGCTGGGAAAGTAATCTATTAAACTGGAAAAGCAATAAGTAGAACAAGTCTGCAACGGTAACTAATTCCCATTAAAACCTTAGTCCTTGAAGCAGTGCTACATCTCGTAACATAGGTACCTACTATATCTAGTTTGCAACCGCCATTTCATTTGAGGAGTCTTCTCCAAGTGGAAGGACATTGGGCGTCCTCTCGAGATTTAGTTCCACTCCATCGTATTAGCAGATTGGATCCCCGTCAGCCGCTATAAAAACCGGCCCCTGAAGCGAGCCACCACTTCATTGAACAATGCTTTTTGTTTTATTTAAATTTTGTTTACTTGCTCAGCGTTAGAATTAACTGATATTGGCGGCTCTGTGAGCGATGAAATGGAAAATAATTTAGAAATAAGTAGTATGTACACGGTAATCTTTAGATTACACGCAGACTAGAGGCTGTGATGTAGGTAGTCTAAAGATTGAATAAGGCGGAAAGTCACAAGGGACCTTAATAAAAACCAAATGAGGTTGCATCAGAACGTTTAAAAGGGAAAGAAACTGACAACGATGTTCATGCTAAATTGTTCGCACAATAGTTTAAAATGTTAATTGTGTAATTCACGCATTAATTCAAACAATAGTCGGCAATGTGGGGTGTCGCGAGTGTCAGGCCGAGTGTACGACGGGGCGCGAGCAAGGGTGAAGCTAGCCCTCACTCACTTTATTACTATAATGACTTGACATTTATTATCAGTTATGAAAATAAATTCTCCTCGTGAAATAAAGGGAAAAAATGAATTAAACTCAGTCGGCCGCAAAGGAAACGTGTTTAAGACTTAATTGAGTAATATATTTGGAGAAAGGGCTGCCGGTTTGTTGCAGTTTTATTATAATATTTTAATAATTTGTGTCATCGCTCCAGTTGCGCGTTTTTTATGGGAAGAGGGCCCTTAGCCGGGAAATCGTTGGGCTTAACGGTTTGTTTTATTGTCGACAAAATTTGATGTTAATGTACTGCGTACTTCATAGACAGCCATTACGAACCGCTATTTTCATTACTGGGGTGAAAGCACAAGAAAATGAAATATGAAGTTCTTGATGAAGTGCGAATTTTGAAGTATTAATCCGTGGATTCTGTGTACGTGACCATTCATTGTTAGAAAACTTTTATAATGGTTGGAATTGGAGTTATTTTTTACAGTGAGCTCGTGTGGCCGTGTTCCGTGACTGTGCCCAGTTTGTAGGGTTTAGCACCTTGTAAATCTGCACATAAAATATACAATGTTGTTTGTCACTATTGTTTCGGCGCGTGCCCTTACATTCTTGCTTTTTAGTTTCGATTTAAATGAACTGCGAACAAATAAATTTTATGAAAGTTTTCCTGCATTTTCGAAAATGATTCTGAGTGGTTGTTTCTTTCTATTGGGGATACTTTGATAGTGTGTAAGTGTGCCTGAAATAAGATGATGATGAGAAAGGCAATTTATTGCTTTCAGGAAGTCAATTTTTAACTAGTAAAGAAAAAAGATGTTTATCTCTCCAAGATTGGCATTCTGAATGCACTTGAAATTTACCGTATTTTAAAGTTTCCTTCAGTCCAGTGCAAGAGAGTGTTTAACACACCCCCGGCAACCGTTTAAGGTCAGCCGTCCGATTTACGGCAGCAGCGTCGGATGAAGATTGAGTCGGTACTGCTAACAGTTTTTTTGTGTAGGTGTAAATCTTAAGGCGCATTTACGACGCCCTATAATACGGCGTAAATGATGAGCTTTGGCGGTAAAAGGCTCATGCATAGTTTGTAAAGTATACTGGTATTAGGTATAGACAACGTCACCTTCCATCGCGGCCAACACCAGGTCCTCGGTCCACCTTGTACGAGGACTGCTGGTACACGGTAGCCACACCTTTACCTTTCAACTCCATAAAGCTTCTGTCGTGCTAGTAATGACCCTGCCCTCTGCCGAGCAGATGGTTAATGAAGCCGAAAGGTTTTGGAGTGACAACCACATTGAAGGATCATTGGAAGACCTCCCACACGGTGGAACGATGGCCGCAATGTGGCGACACTGGCGGAGGCTTATATCCAGCCGTGGACATCTTAAGACTTTTTTTTTGGTACAAGCCCGCCACACATTCCCAACCACTGCAACTCCTGAAAGCCAGAATCAACAGTGGCGACCAACAGAAAAACGCCGGGCCAATGAAGTCGACGAGTCCCGGAGAAACGATTCAACTGTCTTGCATCCTGCAACGAATTTAATCAGAAAAGTACAGCGGAAGAGCAGGAAACATACACATCTTAAGACTGTACTAAGATGACGATACTTTCTAAGGCAGTAAGACATAACTTTAAGGACAAAAAGATGTGTAGACAGAGGTCCGCTCTCTCTACCCATCCTTTGGAAGTTGATTTAAGTAGGTTAGTCAGCTGTTTGTCTGCAGTTCATCTTCTGCTGGCAATGTATGTTTATGAATCCGACTGGCGACTGTCTTGCCAAAGCGCCAAATATTTTTTATTTGTGGTAAAGTGGTGACCTCAAATAAGTGCCTACCCATCTTCCTCATCAAGTTAATAGTTATGTAGGGTGGATACTTAATTACTGTTTGTTCATATAGACCGTACATTTACGTGAGTGTACCTTCAAAATATTGAAAGAATTTCGCTTTGTACCTCATCGATGACCTAATGGCTAACGTATAGCACTTGGGCCGAGGCGTTACTGCCAGACCTTTGCCATAACAACCAGGAACAGTAAACCAACACTTTTAGAGGGGTCGTGAAAATTTTAATGTCCTTGTGGTCACGATTTAAGGCCGCATATAGTGTAGCGATCATTTTTCTTAAAATACTTCCGTTGTTAAATAATTTGAAATGGTCTTTTTATGGCTGCCTGTGCAATGCAAGAAAAAGAAAACTACATAGGTGTTGATCGAATATTTTTAGGCTGCCGTAACACGCCTTTATTCGAGGTCTGCCTAATCTAGGCCCTTCTAGGCCATAATGTACAAAATGACAACCAGCCGGTCGATTCTGTAAACCTCTCGTGAAAACTTAGGTGGAGTGGCGGGAAGTAAACTGTCATTTCATTTTGATTACATAGCTCACTTCGAGATCACTTCACCCAAGCCTTCACTTCGACATGTTAACAGAACCGCAGTGCTGTCTTTCCAAGGGGTATGTTATAAAGTAGGTGGTTGGGCTATGTAAAAATACTGGTATTCATCTGCATCCAGGCACACTGACGACTCGACATATTTGGGAAAAAACTGGGCAGATGATAATGGAGAATGAGGTTGAGGTTGCTACGCTGATAACCAGGCATGTGACCATGGTACCTACTTACTATGACCTGTAGAAGCCACCATGGTTCTAATGAGGGATAGAGATTGAGCTAAGTAGGACGTAAAGCACTTTATTTTTAGGGTTCCGAAAAAGAAACGGAACCCTTATAGGATCACTCGGGTGTCTGTCTGTCTGTCTGTCACAGCCAGTTTTCTCCAGATCCACTGAACCGATTCTGTAGAAATTCGGTACACATGTAGACTTCTATGACCCAAACACGTACGTAAATCATTAAATTTTTAGTATGGGGGTCACTTTTGGGGTCAAACTAGAAAATTAAAAAAAAAGTTTTTTGAACAATATCGTGTGACATATCAAATGAAAGGGCTTACTGTGAAAGTTTTATTTGATTTTTTTCATAGTTAAAAAAAAAAGGTTTAGAAGTTATTCAAGAAATTAGACGAAAAATGATCATTCCCCCTCCTTATCTCCGAAACTACTGAGCCTATAATTTTGAAAAAAAAAAAATGGAGGTAATAGATCATCACCTAAAGATTACAGGAAAACCTATTAGAAGTCCGTAGTGTTAAAATAACATGTTAAAAAAATTAAATTCGTTCGGAACCCTTTGTACGGGAGTCCGACTCGCACTTGGCCACTTTTTTTTTCACAATGGAATCATAATGGCACTAAAAGCTTAATTCTCAAAGGAATCAGTATAGCTCCGAGGACTTGCCCGGTATTACATACAGACTCGGAAGTCCTTATTCAGAAAGAGAGAGGGATGTTTTACTTTCTATGGAAAACTTAAAATTGCTCTCAATGTCTTTCTAAACTTATTTCGAAAAAGTTCTTGACTAACTTTTAACACCTTATTTTGCGTATCAAGTTTCAATAAAATCGGTTCATTCATTTCCAAAAATACGGATTGCTAGCCATCTTGTATGAAATACCGTCAGGAGTACCTCATCATCATCACCATCATCATATCAGCCGAAAGACGTCCACTGCTGGACATAGGCCTCCCCCAAGTGTCGCCACAACAATCGGTCCTGTGCGTCTCGCATACATCGGCTACCCGCGTCCCTCACCAAGTCATCGGTTCAACTTGTGGCAGGCCTTCCAACGTTTCGTCTTCCGGTACGCGGTCGCCACTCAAGAACTTTTAGGCCCCATCGACCATCTATTCTGCGAGTAATGTGACCTACCCACTGTCACTTCAGTTTGGCGATCCTTCGGGCTATGTCAGTAACCTTGGTTGTCTTGTGGATATCATCATGATTACTAAGGTACTCATCACTCTTATCGCTCTTAAAACATCATAGTACCTAACTCTGCTCATACACAAGTATTGGATGGAACTTATGAATACCTACTACGCAAAACTTTCAGAATCCTTGAAAAGCTATATTTTTTATAATATAAAATAAATCCAACGTGTTCATGATTAGCATGCAATGCAGTATTTACATTGCGGGTTTTTTTCGAAAGAGTCACCGCGGCCCTGGAACGCAAAGGGCATTAGGAGGAACACGGATGGGTTTTATTCAGTAACAGTGTGACACTCCCTTCTGCTCAGTCCAGAGCAGGAGTTATTTGATGATTTCCCATCCTTAAAAAAAGTATTTACTTACATTTATTTCAATTTCATATCGAGAGCTGTAAACTTGAAATGTAATAAATAAATATTGCATTTTGATACGTAGGCAATATATCGATTTTATACATGTACAACTTTACACAAAATTATTATACATAAATTGTTTAGAAATGGTCAAAATTATTGGAATATTCGTCATCGTGTTAGTGTACTTATGTGCAATTGATGCAGGTATAGTTACATAGTTATTAATTTATGTAACGCGTTAAGATACTTAAGTAGTTATTAAAAAAAAATACATACGATTTAAGAACCTACCCTTTTTTGAAGTCGGTTAAAAAGAAAACGAACTGCAAGATCGGCTGAAGACCCTTTTGCACCTCTACAACTCTGCACATATAGCAACTCGGAAAGGGATCGTCACCGTATCACCGAGGTTCGTGAGCTTGTCTCAAGGCGAGCCGATGAACTTAAGTGGTTCTAGACAAAAAGTGATATTTTATCAACGATAACGCTTGTCATAAGTCCAAAATGTTTGGTGCAGTTCTGACCTAAAACATGACGTGTGTCAATCCCATATATGGAATTTTGAATTAGGATCCAGAGCTGCCAGAAATCTCTTATTGTCTCACTAACAATATGTGTGGTATAGAGTAGTTTTAGTATGTACTTACCAACATAATTTTAACATACGCACACCTGGTTTCCTGGTTTCAGGTGCTAAAGTTATTAAATTCACTTTTTTTTAGTTTGTGTGTTGAATTTTATGTGTTTCATTATTGTTAAGATGTCAGAGGCCTTTGAGGTGGTTTAGAAACTCTGACACTAGGGTGTGTGGGGTCGTTAGCGCACACGATAAGAAGAAGATTATTGTCAAATAATTAGTAATTATATAATATTTTAACGATTGATTAGTAATTGTAATAGAGTAAGAGCTGGTCGCCACCTCGAGGGAGATCCTATTCACAAGGCTGGGCATAGTTAATTTAGAAGGTGTAAATAACGAAAGCTACAGTCCGCCAGAAGTTGGGAGGATGCAAAACTACCTCTCTGAATACTGAAATATCTTTGATACATCACAAAAAAAAAAACAAAAAATTTATTGTGGGCCCAATCTAGCAGGTACCTATGTATATGGTAAGTAGTAAGTAAGTACATACTAACACTACTACATCCCACATATTTTGTTAGTGACAAAATAAAGAGAGATCTGGCAGCTCTAGGCTGGGGTCTCAGTCTATTTTAAACCATACGATCAAGGAGTCTGGTTACCGGAATTATACATCTCTGGATCATACTACTAATTTTCAAATTTCGTTCGCATTGGCATGTCAGTTGCAATCTGTCAAAAATGTATGGAAATTAAGGCTTTTTTGACAGATGCCAATGAGATGCGAATGCGAACGTTGTTTAAAAGCTTCGATCAACAATAGCAACTAGATATCGGGTCAGCGCAAGAAAATCGTCTCGGCAAATAAGAGCTCGCTTGAGAAGTGAGCTCTTATTTTGTTTACTACGCTTGAAACACGGCCAACGTAATCACGTCTCACGATGCCGCAGTGTGTAATTACAAGTTGCAAAAATAATACCCGAAAAAGCAATTGATATATTGATATATTGTTGCTATTGTTGATCGAAGTTTAAAAGTTAGTAGAACTGGCCCTCTGTTCTTATTTCGAATTCGATGACTCAGAGAGATTCTCTTTCAAATGTTTAATCCGGGGTAACGTCAATCCATTGACACCAAGTATCTTTAACGATATGTATTTTAAGTTGACTTTTAAAAAAAGGTCTTAAAAAGTATTGGTTGCATTGGAATCTAAACTTTCTCATAAAAGTCATAGAGTTTGTTGTTCTAAAATGTTTTAATTATCTCGAATTATTAATTCAAATATATCTCGGTACTTGTTAGCTTTCAAATTACATACGGCTGAGCGGTTTTGGATAAAAGTTATCTCCGCAGATCTATGAAATATCCTGGATTGGCTTGTTTATTTATAAATTGTATGTTGCTTTATCGTCAAAGTTGTATCGTTAGGTAGACGTTTGTAAAACCTACCTACTTAACTTTAAGAAATATTAACAAAATACATACATATTATAGTTTTTGTTTCGATTCTCGGAACTCGTCACGTCGCTCTAGAGAGCGAGTGCCTGCAAAGAACTAGGCTAGTAATGAAGATATTTAAATTAAAAGAAAAATAATTTTTCAGAGATAAGAAACAATCAGAATGGGTAAGTATGTTTTCTTATATAGAATTCCGTTCCTCAAAAGGAAAAAACAGAGCACTTATGATTCTACTCTTCGTGTTACGTCTGTCTGTTTGTCTTTCAGTCTGTCAAGACCCTTTTCTCAGGAACGCGATGAGGAACCAAATTAAAAAAAAAAGAAATGTAGTTTTCCTCTCAAAAGTGACCCGTTTTTTAAATTTAGTGTTTGGGTCATAGAAGTTTATATGTGTAGGTACCAAATTTCAACCGAATTGGTCCTGCAGATTCAGAGAAGATCGGCTATGACAGACAGACAGACAACCGAGTGATCCTATTTGTGGTTCCATTTTTCCATATAGAGGTTCAAAAACAAAAATCACTGTGTTTTATAATAGCAGAACGAAGTTTAAAGAAAACAACAGTTGACTGATTTACCTGCAATGTCTAAATAGTATAAAACTAACAGGTAATATAATTAAAATCATACACACTCAAAGATTACAAATAAATCACTGCAAAACACACACTTTTTGTAAAACTTCACGTAAGGACAAGTTATCGTAATTTTACAAAATGGCTTTTAAATCTTTGTCATTACCTATCGATTGATCGACGTGTTCTTAATTTTAGTGGTACATTAAAATTGTTTATTTTTTTTCTATTTCTTGAAAATACGAGTTTGTACGAAACCTTTGATTTTTTTTTGTACAGGAAAGCAGCTACCAAAACGAGGAAAATATTTGCAATCAATACCTTAGTCGACGCTAAACCACGTGCTAAGTAAATAATTTTCGAATATTTTTTAACGTTAATTTACCTATGTCTATTTCTTTATGTATTGTCGCCAGTGTATCATTCTTGTAACACTTCTAAAATTGTTAAACAGAATAACCTCCTTTTTATGAAGTCGGTTGAAAGTTAATACCTAGTGTCGGAATTTTTGGAACGAAGTTCCTTATCACACGGTACGGACTTGGCGGATGGGCTAGGCGAAAAAAAGTGTAAGACTTTTCCGTCACGACCCTTTGTTGTTTTATTTATTTGTATTTAGAATACTTCACATACAATTCTCAGCAAAAAAATCGAAACACCTCTGAAGTTTGGTTTTATATGAGTTTTATGTATTTATTAAATGACGTTTACCACCTGGCAGCGCTGAGTCGTCAGGTCAAGACACCTGTCAAAACGCTTATGTTTTCCAACATTCCTTGAATTGACGTCAACGTTATGTTTATGCCAAAGTTACGTTTTCAAGGATGAGGACCTCTCGCCTGAGTAGCAACAAAATATGGTGGCGTAAATCTAGGAAAACTTCATTGGAACAGTTGTGTATTATTCTGTATAAAATATGATGTGTGATAGAGTGTGTAAAAAAGGAGGAGCTCGTGGCACACTCGACAAAAATGTTAGGGACTTTCCTGGGGTAGGTCTATACCCAGTGGGGGGTTCCAGGCAGATAGTCGGTTGATGATGATGATTTTTCTGGACCAGGTTAACAACGGGGTTTCCAGAGGATGTAGGAGATCCACTTAAGAACTTAACTATAAAGACTCTTGAAGCTCTTAACATTGATTTGGAACAATTGGCAGTTGAGAGACTTAGAACAAAAACAATAAATACCGATGAAGAAATAAAGAAAGAGAGTGAAAGCAAATCTAAAAAGAAGAAGAAAAAACACAATCATTCTGCAAAGCTAAAGAGTAATGATAAGGGAAAGATTGATTTTGCGAATAAAAAACATCAAAATGATGAAAAAGGGAACATAGAAAAATACAACACTGACAAAGAGACTAAGCATACAAATCATAAAGATAAACATAATAAACCTACAGTGAAAAGTATGAATCAAGATAATGATACCAGTATACAGAACACGACGACACTTTGGTACAGAGGTATGAGCGAAGAAAGACTAAACGATGACATAAAGGAGAAAAAACAAACTGTAGATAAAGATAAAAAGAAACACAGTAAAAAAAGTAAACAGATTGACAAAAGTAAGGATGATATAAGAATCGCAAAAGTAATAGGACAATCCATGCCATCCAGTAAAGATCTGAAAGTCCAGCCAGGAATCAACACAAGTAAAGTTCTGACATCAAAGTCGATTTCGAAAGATGACATAAAGGAGAAAAAACAAACTGTAGATAAAGATAAAAAGAAACACAGTAAAAAAAGTAAACATATTGACAAAAGTAAGGATGATATAAGAACCGCAAAAGTAATAGGACAATCCATGCCATCCAGTAAAGATCTGAAAGTCCAGCCAGGAATCAACACAAGTAAAGTTCTGACATCAAAGTCGATTTCGAAAGATGACATAAAGGAGAAAAAACAAACTGTAGATAAAGATAAAAAGAAACACAGTAAAAAAAGTAAACAGATTGACAAAAGTAAGGATGATATAAGAATCGCAAAAGTAATAGGACAATCCATGCCATCCAGTAAAGATCTGAATGTCCAGCCAGGAATCAACACAAGTAAAGTTCTGACATCAAACTCGATTTCGAAAGATGACATAAAGGAGAAAAAACAAACTGTAGATAAAGATAAAAAGAAACACAGTAAAAAAAGTAAACAGATTGACAAAAGTAAGGATGATATAAGAATCGCAAAAGTAATAGGACAATCCATGCCATCCAGTAAAGATCTGAAAGTTCAGCCAGGAATCAACACAAGTAAAGTTCTGACATCAAAGTCGATTTCGAAAGATGACATAAAGGAGAAAAAACAAACTGTAGATAAAGATAAAAAGAAACACATTAAAAAAAGTAAACAGGTTGACAAAATTAAGGATGATATAAAAATGGTGAAAGTAATAGGACAATCCTTGCCATCCAGTAAAGATCTGAATGTCCAGCCAGGAATCAACACAAAAAAAGTTCTTATACCAACGTCGACTCCGAAGCCACAGCCAAATCCAGTCCGAGAGGGAGAAGTCGACAGAACAATGTACAAGAGTAAGGTCACACTTCGTGCACCCAAAAACTATAATGGAGAAAAAATAAGGTTTAATGAATATTCTTTTTATAGAAAATTTAATGACACTTTTCTTTATTGCCGACTAGCTGACCCGTGTTGGGCGGTATTTTTCGGGTTAATATGGCATTCACAAATAACGTGGCTATTTATTGGTAAAAGAATTTTCAAAATCGGTTCAGCAGATCCAGAGATTACCCCCTACAATCTCACAAACTCACAAACTTTTCCTCTTTATAATATTGGTATAGATTAATGACACTCTTCTTTATTGCCTATAATAAAAAAAAAAAATATTGGTGTTGTCAGTCAAAAAAAAATTTTTTGTATGCGCATTAGGTATGCAAGTTTAAAAAAAAAATTCAGGTCAACAAGAATGATACCATTGGTTCTGAATAAACTAGCCAGTCAGGAAGTAAGAAAACAATAAGAGATATTGTGCTCTCTCAAGAAGGATCTCAGTTATCATTTAAAAAATTGCCTTTAGATCTCGCATTCATCGTACTTAACACCTTAACTGAAATTACACACTACCAACCGAGTTGTAATGTTTCTTAAGGTTTTGGTACTGAATCTGACAATGATAATGTAGCTTATATGTATATTATACTTTACTGCTCTCTTGTCTTGTTCTTACCATGTTTTGTATGTATATCACCCTAAGGTTACACTGGTGGGTCCAGGGTAAGGATACACTGGTGGATCCAGGGGCCCCCAAAGGACCGAGTTTTTATGGTCGTCCTCAAAGTAATGAAGTAATTGAGGAATTTACGAAAAGTAATCGAAGGAAGCTTGTTATGTGCTAAGCAAAATAAAATGCTATGTGATTTTTACTCGAATGCCAAGGAAGGGTTATGTTTTTCGCGCGTATCTTGTATGTATGTTTGTTTGTAAATTTCTTTATTACCTCTTAATTTCCAAATGGCCGAACGGATTTCGACTATTAAGGTGTCGTTAGATTCATTTCAAAACCCAAGTGTCCTTAGATAGGTGTTTCAAAAAAAGCAATATGGCGGATTTTGGGCGCTAAATTGTAAGTCGTTAATTTTTTTTTTAACCAAACCTATCGAGTCGGGAATTAAAATGAGGGAAGTTAAATGATAAAGATATACATTTATAAGTGTTTAAATTCAATTAGTAACCAGTTTTCCTTCATAAAAGTGTCCCGGTTTCGGTCTTTTTAGTGCATTGCTCATAAGTTGACTATTTTGCAGTCGCGTTTTTTGATTTTTCTAATTGTATTGTGTTTATTTCGCTAAATCCTACCCTCGGCAGGATCAATCTACAAAGGTTTTTGCCGTGCCAACTTTTTAATTAAATCTGAATAATATTTTACACGTTGAAGAAATAATTTCTAAATTTCAGAAATTTAAGGCAGGAGCCGGGAGGTGGTGAAGGAGGTGGAGGCGGTGAAGGAGCTGAGGCTGAGGGGGGAGAGGGTGACCACGGCTATGAATATGAGGAGGAAGAGGTTGGTGATGATGACGGCGGTGAACATGAAGACAATGATAAACATGAAAAAGACAAATATCCCTTACATCTCAGTCCCTACGCTGTAAGTTAACCAACAAGGCATTTTGCTCAGATTTTCCACATATCTATTAAGAGAGCATATGAAGAGAGATGAGCTAGGGCTTTTTCCTTGGGGCTGGTTATGAACTGGTATAAACAATAAGCATACAACCAATTTCAGCAATCCCGGAAGTTTTGCTATCATTTATTGAAGAGTACTTATCAGCTCTTCACCAAATTTAAATGCGACCAGTTCGGAAAAATATTCTTCCAAACAAAAAAAAATCATCCAGATTGTTTGACAATTGGCGAAAATATCGCTGAACAATCATTTTTCCTGAGATCCCATCATCAGATCCTGACTTATACCTTCCATCATCAGCTCAGCAACATGAAATGCTGATTACCAGGCAAAAATATCTGAATTGCGTTAGAAAGTATGTATATGAAAAACATTGAATGTGCCTATAAAATTTGAGGGTTTGCCCTTGATTTCCTAGGATTCCATCATCAGATTCTGACTTGGAGCGAGTAATGCGAACTTGAATTTTTTTTGTACCCTTTATTGGATAGGTTTGATTTTCTACCATTAATATCTAAATAGAAGTAACTTTTTGCCTCATACAGGAAAGGTTAGTCTCTCAGATCTCAGAACCAGCGAAGCGAGCTTTAAAATTTTTGTACCCTTTATCGGATAGGTTTGATTTTCTGTCATTAATATCTAATTAAAAGTTCTTGTATCGTAAAATTCAAGAGCGAGCGAAGCGTGCTTCAAAATTTAACTTAAATAGAAGAAACTTTTTTGTCAAATGCACAAAAATCCAACATTTGAGAGTGTAGAATTCCGAGCTTGAAATAATTGCACCTTGAATAATTTATCAACTTACTATTACGTTGATTAAGAAGTTATAAGTAACAGACTTCAATAAGAGCCAGGCCCTAGGCTGGGTGGACCTCCTGGCCCAGTAGCCCACCTAACGCCTGTCTTGAAAAACTTAAAACTACAATTTCGAACTTTTGAGAAAACATTCCGATGATTGAAGTGCTGTATCTCGACACGTATTTAACCTACAGACGATATAACGTGATTGGTGATAATAACGTGATCGCAAGCGAGAGCAGTTCTCGCAAGAGGCGGTTATGGTGAAACTGAAGCAAGTTTGTCCACTTTAAAACCACGGACACGGACCACCCGCCCCCCACTCCTATATACTCCTAGGCTTGTTGATGTGTAAATCTTCTCAAATATTAGCCTAGCCTTTATCCCAACTATATTAGGGTCCGCTTATAGTCAGCCAGTATTTCATGTGGAGTGGTTGCCTACCAGACCTCCACAACCCATTAACTGGATAACACAGTACTTCTTGGCAAGACTGGAGTCAGATTTCCTGGCTTCTGACAATCCGTAACGCCTGCCAAAGACCAACCAAAGATATGACAGCCAGGACCAACGGCTTAATGTGCTTTCCCAGGCTCCGAGGAAACTCGGTATGTTGAGATGGTCACCCATCCACAGACCAACCTTGGCAAGCGTTGCTTCACCTTGAAGGTCGATCCGTGCAGCTGTTATTATTTAGCCACGAGCTCCTCAATCAGTTTGTAAGTACTAAATAAGTGAATTTTATTTTTCAGATACGGGTCCAAATGTTAGGACTAATGAAAGAGTTTCCCAATGTGAATGCGACCGTCACGAAGTTTGCTCGTACAGTTGAATACAACGACATGATCTTGATCACGGTTACGGATAAAAAGGGAAGTGAGAGATATTCTAGAGCCAAAGATAGCAAGTACATTGATGACGCCCCAGAGAAAAAGATCATATTTATAGTTCATGGATTGACCGTGATGGGGATGAAGAATATGCCAAGCCTGGTCAATATGTCGCAATTGAAACTATTGTTCTCGTATTATTTCAAATTTATAGACAAATTTGACTTCTACATAATGCCGCTGGCTAATCCTGATGGATACTCCTTGACACATTCTGTAAATATTTTTGTAATTTTTTACCTCACAAAACTGATTTGCTTTCGGACACTCATCAAGGTTAAGGTTAAGTTGAAAACTTGCGTCAGGCAACTTCTAGTTGTCTGGCATTTTGCTGATCTGAACTTATTTCGTGCAGCCTTGAAGCACACAATGCTATTGTTTAAAATAGTATCCTCATTCCTACATTGTGTGCCAATAAAACTTTTCTTCTTTCTTTCAAAGTTCAATCGCCCAATCTGGAACAAGAACGTGTCGCCACAATCAGTGTGTCCAGGCGTCTCTGTAGACCGGAACTTCGACATCGGATGGAACGCGACAAAAGTGATCAGCTCCTGCAGTCAGTTGTACCCTGGAGCCACCCCTTTCTCCGAGGTGGAGTCCAAGGCCGTCCGAGACGTCTTCCACTACTTCAGCCATAAGATCCTGGCATACATACACGTACACGCTGGAACGTATGATGACAAAGTTTTTAAGGTAATCTTAGTTTTGTTGTTTAGTATCGTGTGGGTAAAGACCGCCTTTAGATAGCATAGTGGACAAGTGGCAAAAGGGAAGGGGTCAATCTGAGAAACTGTCTGATTGACAAGTCTACTCAGATTCTTTCACGGGATGATAGTTTCATTAGTCTCGTATTGGAGACCACAGGACCAATTTTGAAACCTACATATATGGTATTGAACAGCTGTGTTTTTCATAAGATCTCGTAGGTCATGTTCATGAGATAGTATTTCTAACTCTGAAATATTGGCAATGAATTAAAAGTATACTGTAAGTTTGCTGTCATATTTTATTTGGATAACTTATATAGGCTGAATTTTTAAAATGTGCCGTCATGGCCAAATCCGAAACTATGAGGAGTATCGAAAAACACTAAATGTAGTTTCGATCCCGATTTTCATGAAAACTAAAACTGCATCATTTGATTTTTGAAAAATCGTTATACCTACCCAGGAATCGAACCGGTTGATTTGACAAAAAAAAAACCATTCTGTATTATTACACCATCGGAAAGTGTAGTTAAAAATGAGAGTTTTCCTTTAGTTTGCCATGTGTTATCACTTCCCAGAATTTGGTCCTTATTAGCTACACTTTCGGATGGTGTAATAATACAGGGCTAGTTTATTTTTTCAAAATCAGCCGGTTCGATTCCAGGGTAGTAATAACGATTTTTCAAAAATTCAATCATGCAGTTTTAGTTTTTATCGAAATCGGGCTCGAGACTCCTTTCAGTGTTTTTCGATATTCCTAATAGTTTCGAATTTGGCCATGAAGGCACACTTCAAAAAATCAGCCTGTATACGCACATGTATGTAAACCAAATGTGTTCCTTCTTTCAGGGCGATGCAATTTTATACCCTCGAGGTTATACAGAGACGCAGTCGGATGACGACAAGTATATCGACCTGAAGGGCGAGGTCGACGAGGCCATGAAGAACGCTAGCTTCCGGGTCATCTCTGTGACGGTGGACACCCTGGCCAACTGGTACGGAGTAATATCGGGCTCGAGTGTGGACTATGCCGCTGCGGTAAGAAAACAAAACGAGAGGACTCGTGGCCAGTTTGCTTAAAAAAATATTTAAAGACTGATGGATGAAATTCAGGTCTAAATAGTTGAATGGGAATTTTTTTCGAAAAAGAGTTTAAAGGGGCAGAGAGAGCGATTTTAAGTTTTCTATAAAAAGGCTACTTTAGTAGAATCAGCCACCAAATCAAGCTACCCGAAACTGACAAGTTTTCCCAATCAAACTTGAACCTAATGCTTTAGCGATAAAGTTGTAAATGAAATTTGACAGATTGTGGTATGATTAATATTATGATCCTAATATCGATGCCTTAGTTCACAGTTGCACTAACTACAAAATTTTCAGTTTTCACTTTTTAAATGCCAATCACACTAAATTTCATGCTATTTTCGTTTGCGCAAATCAAATCAAATCAAATCGTATATTTCAAATAAACCATTTACAGGCACTTTTGAATTGTCAAGGTCGGTCAGTCCAACAAGATGAAGCTATTTGCACGTTCCAAAGCGTAGATCTCTATGGAGAAGAACGTGCAAGAAACTCCACGGACACTCTTTTAAAAAATAATAAATTGTTACAAGTTTTTGTTTACATCAAGTTGAAATTATACAAACATGTGAGAACGATGTAAAAGACGAGCAGGATAAAAGCGTCCGGGAAAAAAAGGAACAATTCAAAGAAATATTTAAAATAAACCATGGCAACTGAGAAATGACCAGTCCCAACTGACAGCGCCCGTTCACGAACATGACGCATGCGCTAGCACCATTCGGCTCAACCATTTTGAAGGGAGCCAAATGATCCAACGCATACGCCACCATCAGCCAGACTTTTGTGTGAGCATGACACTCCCAACCGCCAGGGTACATTCAAGTCAAAAACAAACCTAAAACTGATAGCTATAGCTTAAGTTTAAGGTACACAGTACTCACACATGTGCCGTTAAAATGGATGAAATTATACATTGCTAAATAAAATTGAGTCTATACAATGCAAATATTGTTTTTTTTTTTTTACAATCTTCAGCCGGTCCAACAATGTTTCCAAATGCTAACAGATTATTTTGTGCGCCCTAGTGGCTGTGGAGCCGGACCAGCATATATCGAAATCGCGCGTATCGAAATACCGTTATTCCGTCTCTTTCTACCAAAAACGTGGGTAAAAGGTTGTATTAAAGTTCCGGTAATGTTCCATGAATGTTGTATAATACTAATGACCTTTATTTTTGTAAATCCAATCAAGATATAATTTAACTGATTTTAAGTTTAGTAACCGCAGAAAATTTTAAAACACAAACGTAATATATACATTTGCAATATCTGCTCATACTTTTTAGCAGTCTTATAGGAGTGTATTATGTGTTCGTAGTACAAAAACATCAAGAAAGTCTGATGTACAAGTGTGTTCAGTATTTTTATTTGAAGGGGTTTGGCAATTTTTGAAGTGCACAAATGCATTAGAACATTTTGAGATATATTCCCAGTGTACATCATTGTATACATCTACACGAATAAATAATAAATAATAAAGAGGAAAGGTTTGTTTGTTTGAATTGAATAGGCTCCGAAACTACTGGACCGATTTAAAAAATTCTTTCACCATTAGAATCCTACACTATCCCTAATGAACATAGGCTAGAGTATTTTCAAAAAAGTTAGGGATCCGTATAAAAACTTCGATAATGAAACCCAAGGAGTAAAAACGAAATACCAAAAAAAACCTTATATCGCGTACGCTGCGGAAACTATTGACAATAGAGCAAAGTGATGTACTACAGTTTTATAGAAAACATCAATATCCAGAAAAAAGTCCGCGAGGGTATATACCTAACTATTATGGTTAAGTCACAATAACCGCTTTTTGTTCAAATTATTCGATCAAAACCCGGGTGGAATGGAATAGTGTGGAATAGTGGTGATTTTGGTATCATGATAGTGGTGATTTTGGTTTAATACCAAAATCACCACTATTATTTACACACACACTTTATCCATTTAAATGGTTTGGTAATTTAGGTTGGTTATGTATACGTAAATTACACTTTAAATTATACAAACCTTTCGTTTAAAAGTTACGACGGGTATAAAAATACTCTAAGTAAGACAAACGTCGCGGATTGAGCGAACAGCCCTACGTTTAGTCTATTAGTGCAATACTGTGTCTCAAGCATGCTGTCCGATACTACACGGATCGCAAAATACCAGTTTATGCGTGTTTCCTCGACCTGTCAAGGGCCTTTGACCTGGTTTCGTATGATGTATTGTGGCGAAAACTTGAGGGCATAAACATGCCACATGGACTTGTTACCATCCTCAAGTATTGGTACGAACACATGGTTAACAGTGTCAGATGGGCGGGCACATTATCAGAGCCTTACAGGCTTGAGTGTGGAGTGAGACAAGTGGCTGAGCGCGTCGGTTTGTGGATTACGCAAGCTGTTGAAAATATGCGAAGAGTACGCTGGCAGCCATGGCCTTATGTATAATGTCGTTAAGAGCCAATACATGGTCTTTCAGGGAGGCGCTAAATGCCCACAACATGTGCCCTCTATTCGTCTGAATGATGTGCCATTGCAACGGGTGCACAAATACTTGGGGCACTGGGTAACGGCTGACCTGAAGGACCATGTCGACATTGAGCGGGAACGAAGGGCACTGTCTAAGAGAGCAAATATGATAGCACGTAGGTTTGCACGGTGTTCAAATCAAGTAAAGATAACACTTTTCAAAGCTTTCTGTACTTCTCTATACACGTGCAGCCTATGGGCATCTTATCCACAATCTGCTTACGGTGCCCTTCGTGTCCAGTATTACAACGCGTTCAGGGCAGTGTTGAGGCTGCCCCGCTTCTGCAGCGCCTCGGGCATGTTTGCGAATGCGCGCACCGTTTCCACGCCACCATGCGCAAGCGGTGCGCGTCCTTGGTGCGCAGATTGCGGGCTAGCTCCAACACTGTCCTGGCAATGATTGCCAAGCGTTTTGATTGTCCCTACATTGGGCACTGTCGTGGCAGGCATGTCTTGGGAGTGTAATTTGTCATGTTTGCATTTCTGCTCCATGTAATGTATTTTTATCAATTCTGCATTTAAGTGTAATTATTATTAATTTATTTTATTACTTAATTTATTGTACCTAGTTGAAATTTTAAAGTTCTTTCTGACATATAGCGTAGTTGACATTGAATATTTTTTCTTTAATTTAATTAGAAATTTACTTTTGACTTTTAAAATTAATTTGATTGTGATAATTGACAAATTGATAATTTTATGTTACGCTATTAATTGAATGTCTATGGGTCTATACCTGAAATAAATGAATTTTATTATTTATTATTTTATTATTAATAAGTAATTTACACGTAAGCCTTTGTAGAGGGAGGACAAGGAGATGAAGTTCGTGGAGTACCTACTAAACCCGCGCGTACGAAGTCGCGGGCGAAGTGCTAGTATGAAATAAATAGAAAAGCGAAAATAAACTAAGTCCACTTAATTCAATGTTTATTACGTACTGTAAATACTAACTCTACCTCAAGGTGGTGTGGAAACAAGTTATTCAGCGAAAACGCGTGTTGAATTACACTTTGCGGCGCTCGTACGCCGAAACTATTAATTTTACGAAAAAGTTGTTGAAAGAAAAGGTTCACTCTGCAAGTGAGAAAGCACATTTATTTGCAAATCTTTTTGCCAGCAGTTCGCGTCTGGACGCTGGCTCCAAGCAACCACCAACTTTACCTCGTTGTGACTCTTCGATGCCGGAGATCGTTGTTCATATTAAAGAGGTCCGAAGAATATTGTGCAGTCTAGACGTGAATAAGGCCAGTGGACCTGACGGCATTCCAGCGAGAGTGTTGAGGCAATGTGCACCTGAACTGTCTCCTGTGTCGCCTGTACCGCCACTCTGTACTGAAGCTTGCGAATGTGCAACCGGTGCCCAAAAAGGGAGACCGTGCTGACCCTGCACATTACCGTCCGATCGCCATTACCTCCATCCTATGCAAGGTTATGGAAAGGGTTCTGAACAGTAAGCTGCTGACATTTCTTGAAGACAATGATCTCCTCAGTGACCGTCGCATCAATATGGCTTTCGCCGGGGACGGTCAACTGGCGATCTTCTTGTGTATGTCACGCACTGCTGGGGCGAAGCCATCGAGAGACACGGCGAAGCACTTGCCGTGTCGCTTGATATCTCAAAGGCCTTTGACAGGGTCTGACACGCAGGTCTACTCAGTTAGCTACCTGCTTATGGCATCCCAGCTGGTTTTTGTAGCTGGATATCAGACTTCCTAAGTGAACGGTCGATCCGAGAAGTCGTTGACGGCTGCTCCTCTGACCTCATGGCTATTGATCCTCATGGCTATTGGCCGGAGTTCCTCAGGGGACTGTTCTCTCTGCAACTCTTTTCCTGCACATCAATGACCTACTTCAGCCGGGTCTTGTTGGGTACGCAGATGACAGTACGGTTTCAGAGAGATACTTGTCCAGCGCAACAACCAGCAGGAATGAAGATCGTTCCTTGAGAGAGGCCATGATAGAGCGGACAAATTTGCCTCTAAGCCTCGGATCCCAGTGGGGTGATGACAATCTGGTCACTGATAACGCCACGAAAACACAGGCGTGTCTTTTTACCGCAAAAAGGAGTCGTTTTGACCAAACTCCTACTTTTCGGGGTGCATCTGTTCTTGTGACTGATCGGCTCGAGCTCCTAGGCATGGAGTTGACATCCAGTCTCAACTTCGGCGCCACATCGAGCACAAAGCCCAAACGGAGGCTAAAAAGCTGGACATCCTAAATAGTGTGAAGCGATACTTCGGGCCTGGACAGCTTTTAACCCTATACAAAGCACAAGTCCGATCCTGCATGGAGTATTGTAGCCACCTTTGGGATGGCTCAGCTAATATCAGCTTGCCGCGCTTGACTCGGTGGAACGCAGAGCTAAGAGGCTTATAGGTGACGTAAAACTGGTGGATGCCAAGCTACATAGCTTGGGTCATCGCCGTAAGGATGCCTGCTTGTCGGTCTTCTACAGATTGTACTTCGGAGAGTGTGCCTAAGAACTCCACGACCTCACCCCACCGGCCCCCTTCTGCCATCGGACATCCAGACGCACTGCATCTTACCATCCCTACCTTGTTGCTATTCCACCAATTCACAATAAGCGTTTCCAAACGTCTTTTATAATGCGCACAGAAAAGGAGTGGAACTCTGCCTGCGTCTGTGTTCCAAACGCTTACAACCCTAATCTCTTCAAAGTTAGACTGCACAGGCTCCTTCTGGGTAAGTTCGCTCCATCGTAGACTTTGTCTCTGTCATCTCTGACCTAGACTAGAGTCAAGAGCAAACCCATCACAAATTAAAAAAGAGGTAGGAATTTTTTTTTTGTTTAATTTTGTACAAAATGTTTTATCGTAGAATGAGTCGGAAAGGAGATATCGTCAAAAAAACTGCTATAAGACGCCATTCTTCCAACATGGCGACGAGAGCGGCAAAGATACGAGGTGGCAAAGAGTACGGGACTAGAAACATGTCAAACTATTTCTGGCAGGAATTGTAAGCGCTAAAGATTCGCAAATACCAGGAGACCAGAAATATGTCAAAGTTTTTCGGGGATGGAATTATGAGCGCTAAAGATTCACAAGTAGATACTAAAAGTCCACAAACATGTCGAAGTATTTCTTAAGCTGAAATTTTGAGCGCTAAAGATTTACAACTAGAGACTAGAAGACCAGAAACATGTCAAGTTTTTTCGGCTATGGAATTATGAGCGCTAAAGATTCACAAGTAGATACTGAAAGCTAGAGCTTGAAAGTTACTGAATCGTAGGAGCAGGCGAATTATCGACTACAACAACACGCTCACTAAGTGGTATGCCAGCGAGCAACTGAGATACCAGAACAATCAGTATGATTAAATATTTTTAATTTATCTCTGGAACCAGTACTTCGTCTGCGTAAACTTTAGAGAGTTTACGCAGACGAAGTTGCGGGTAGAAGCTAGTTAGTAATCATTGTTACCGAAACTGAAGACAGAATTTATTAATTTTCTTATTTGTAATGATTCAGAAACCAATTGTTTTGGGAAATTACTAAAGATTCCTGAAGGTCCTTTTATTTATTTTTTAGTGAGTTCGAAAATATTTTGGTGGTTGTAGTTCGAAAAACTGTGTTTTTAAGAAAAATAAACATTATGAATTTGGATCACTGGTTTATTATTTGGTCTATTTAATGCAATACCATACATATTATTATTTTTCTTCTTGAACCTTCTTGAACCAGTCTGGTTATGCTGTTAAATATTTTTGAGTTTTTCACTTAATGCCTGTCAACATTGTCAATCTTAGTGCACAAATGTATTAAATGGGGGGCTTTATGTTTATTTAGCTATTTTGAAAAGGTTACGTATGTAATAATATTGCAATATTTAGATATGATGGATTTAAATGACAATTCTTATGAATAGATGCATATTTGTTTTGTTATCTTACTTGGTTTTTGTACTATTCTTGTCTAAACTTTAAAGCTCTCTCCTCAAAAATGACACCTTTGTAGTTAGTGCAATTGCAAACACAGTAGAATCATATCGATGCCTTACGATATGATTCTACTGTGACTTTTCTATAGAGGTTTAGAATCTGCTAATCAGGAATCATGTGGTTAAAAAATATTGATGTACGTTTGAGTCGTAAACGTGATTTTACGTTGCCGTGTGCTTATTTTATGTTGTTTCCAGGTGTTCGGCATTCCTTACGCCTTGGAGTTTGTGATGCAGATCTATGACACTGAAACCTTAAACAGCCACGCGCTGACTCAGATTTGGAGTCGACTCATCGACACTACATTTAGTAACTTGTGGAAGAGCCTGCACCATGCTAGTGAAGAAAAAAAAACACATTGATTCAAGTTTATTAAGTTCACGTAGTTAATAAATTGATAATTAGTTTCTTATTTACTTTATATTTCACTTACCCTATAGATAAAAAAGTAAAACCAAGGTTGCGGTCGTAGACTCGAACTTGCCTATCTATAGTTTTTCGTAAAATCGTATAATAATTCATTTTTCGGGTTTCGAACCTGAAAACGGCACACGCTACGATCATTCGTGTGACTGTCTATCTGTATGTTCATGACGACCATTCCCCCTAATCTCCGAAACTACAGAGCGTAAAATTTTGAAGAAAATACAGATAGTTATTTACGTATAGATTACAGGATAACCTCCTGGAAGTCTTTGGTTTTAACGTACCTAACCTGTTAAAAACTTGATTCGTTCGGAACCCTTGGTGCGCAAGTCCGACTTCCACTTGACAGATGCTCTAGATAGAGTGACATTCTGTTAGCGAATGCGATTGTCGAAATACAAAAAAATACGGGATTGATCACGTGAAATTTCGACAGCGTTTGTCTATCCCATACATTTTTGACATTAATTTTACAATCGCCTTCTAGTGTAAAACCTCAGTTTGAATTTATTCGATTCTGCGACGACAAAATAATAGTGCCCGAAACTCCTCTATTACTATTAAAAAGAATTAAAAATAATTCAATTCAATTAATGACAGTCAATGTAACAAGATGTCGTTTGAGTTTGGGGTTAATAGAGAATAATTTCAGTCGCAGCGGGGGGTTGACGTACAACACTTAGGGTGCCTGTCCATTACAGCGGAGCGAGGCAGCAGAGCGGAGAAACCGAGAAATTTTAACCAATGGAATTGCATAAAATCTCCGCACCACGTGAGTCACTGACATTTTGACCGACGTGATTGGTTCATATTGCTCCATTTCTCCGCTCCCCTGCCTCGTTCCGCTGCCTCGCTCCGTAGCAATGGGCAGGCACCCTTAGGCTGCGTTGCCACCAGAGATGTGCGAGGATGTGTAGCGAGGGATGCATTTGTTAAGAACCAATAGAATCGCTTGCGCTGAGCGAGGCTAGGTAAAAGAAGCGATTAACAAACACATTACCTACTATTTTTCGCAATACCCATACATTAGATTTCGCAATATCCATACATATTATTCATCAAATGACTCCTCCCGCCCTGGGTGAAGCAGAAGGGTGTGTCAGACTCTTACTGACTAAAACCCATTCGTGTTCCTCCTTCAACAAATTCAGCAACAACAAACATAACCCTTGCTATGTATCCTCGCACATTTCTGGTGGACGCGCAGTAGACTATAGATGCGGCTTCTATGAGGTTTCTATAAAATTAAATCGTCGTCGTTGACACTATGCTTTTACTGTACCTACACTAATTTCCAACAGCTTTGCCCGCGTGAAATTCGAATAAACATATTCCCGTGAACATATTCACATACTCGTGAATTTGTACATATTCGAGTGAACATATTCCCGTGATAAAACGTATCTTATAATATGTCCTATTCCAGGACATGACCTGCACCATATTTAGTTTGCCGCCCCTTTTCACTCTTTAAAGAGTAAAATTCCAGAAAATGACGAAAAAGGTGTTTTATTTATTAAGAGCATTTTAATCAAGTTTTAATTAAATTGAGTTCAACAAAAATGTTCCATACAAAGTTATTGCATCCCCTTTTCACCGTTTAGAGGTTAATTTCGAAATATTCATTCGTAGTCTTTTTAATTTACACGGTATATGAAGATCTCTAGGTCCATGGGTTTAGCTTCTGCAATGACATGAAAACCTGTATTATTACCGACTAAAACTAAGTAGGATTATTTTGGAAAAACGAAAATTTTATCAGCTTAGGGTAACTTAGAGCAGTCAGGTGCAAATCTTTAACCTTCCATTCAAAGTTCGACAAACTATGACCCGTTGTAAATCGTGTTTTGGAGGTAGTTGTGAAACCAATAATGACAAATTGACAACACATGTTATATAGGTACTTCGGCCAATATTAGTGCTAAGTTTCAAGTACATTGTCCCATGAAATAAGATTCTTCCATACGAACTTTACCATCCCATAAATCGTCTTTCGTTGGAAAAAACCATTGTTGTTGTTGTTATTTACTTTCGAAGTATATTGGCCCTAGGAATAAAAAAAATCATACGTACTTTCATCCCCTATTTCACCCCCTTAGGGGACGAACTTCCGAAAATCCTTTCTTATCGGATGCCTACATCATAATTAGCGCCCGTTTAACGCCCTCCAAATTTTCGGTGATTTTTTTTCCTTGAGCGGCATCCATTTATAAGCCACCTCTGTAAACAAAACACTCTTCATTCGGCAAATAATGACGAACATGATGAGTGACACTTTCTCTCACATAACCCATGCGTCATCGGTTATCAAGTCAAAATATTTGGTTCAACAAGGCAATTCTACTGTTCAACACGCTTTACATTGCAGATTTATAAGGGAAAGGTTCGATTAGTGTCGATTTAAAACCAGCAATGTATTCAAAAGTCATCAATTCAGTAGTGTACTCTTAAGTATGTCAAGCCGGTGTCGCTACAACTGGTTCTGCATACAAAAAGGCTCATGAGAGAGAGAACGAAGAAAGTGAACGTACCTATCGTTTTAGTGATTGTTGTTATACGTTTGTGTTTGTTGTCACTTTTGTTTAATACCATCCTTGTCGGCCGTGACGGCCGTTATTCGGGGCGTGCGTGACGCACGTGCTTGGTCCCGTTTAACAAGCCAGTTTCTTTAGTCCATCAGATTTATTATTCAATTCAATTGTAAAGCTATGGCCACATCGATGATTTGGTCAATGTCAAGGTATGAGACGGTATTTGAGGATCTTAATTAACGCTGCAATGTTCACGTGGATTACAATACTTAGAGAATATTTTTATATTTCTAATACTTAAGTTGACTAGTTTGTGCGTGTCCATATGCTAAGCGAGCAACGTGTCGTCTGTACCTTTTGATCTCCATGAGCTCTAAACATTACGAGGATAACATTTATCATGAAAAAAACCAGGCAAGTGCGAGTCGGACTCTTACACGTATGGTTCCGTACCATAAACCGAAAAAACACGTTTCTAGTATGGGAGCCCCGTTTCATTTTTTATTTAATTTTTATTATTTGTTGTTAGAGCGACTATAGAAATACATACACCGTGAAAATTTCAACTCTCCACCTATTAGGTACGGTTCTCGAGATACCTGCCTGCTGACAGAGAGGCGGACGGACGGACGCATGGGCAGACGTTCTTTTGGTTACCCTTTGGATACGGAACCCGAAAAAAGTACTAATTAATTTCCGTAGTTAGCTGCTGCGGCTGGTGGATAGTATTGTTACTTGAAATTACGAGATGTTTTATATAACCTTCGTTGACGTGATTTTTATCGATATCTAAGAAAATATGGATACCTAACCACCACATCTGTTTAGCTATAACTTATTAAATTGGATAAGTGAAAACACGTTTAATTGAATAAGTTATAACGAGACTGGCATTAAATTGTTTCTATGAAGTATTGATTTGTACAAGCATGTTATTCACGGTAAGCCAATGCCACTGTAAATTTGAATCAGATTCGATTGTACTTAATTCTTCGCTTGTTGGGAGATTTCACAGTACTTTCATGGTGTTAATTTTTTCTAAGGAAATCCTTTTGCTAACGCAAAGTAAATTATTTTTCGTTTACGTTTATTCCCTGGTTTTGAAAGTTAGAAAGTACTTAGTCACATAGTATTCTATGTCAAGTATTTTTAATTTATTTTAATGATCATTTCATCGAAATATGGTTGGCATCCTCAAGCTTTGCTACATTAATCAGATCTTGCTTCTCGCATCCAGCAACCTTCCGCAGCCTTCACCACTACAGGGGGGCTACTCTCTAAACCCGAAGTTCGTAGTTTCGGGCTTAGTTGCGGGCGTATTCTACTCCGTATCACCTAACCACTCAGAATTAATGACAACACGATTTGACAGTTACTGCCAAATCGAGTTGTCATTCATTTTTAGTTCGGGTTTGGGATTAATCGTAAGTCCGTAGGTGATACGGAGTAGAACACGCCCGCAACTAAGCCCGAAACTACGGACGTCAGGCTTAGAGAGTAGCCCCCCAGAACCTGTCGGCCCTGACTATCAACCATCCGTTTTGCAAACAATATGCCCACTACCACTAACGTTTGACCATTCTTCAGCCGGTCGATTCTATAAACATGTCGAAGTGATCACGAAGTGAATTGTCATTCCAACTTGATTACTTGGATCGACAGCTCTCTTCGTGATCACTACACCCAAGCCTTCATTTCGGCATTACAGAATTAACTGCTGTAAACATGGTGAAGCGAAAGCTTAATAGGCGAAGGGAACATGAAGTGAACTGTCAATCTATACAAACTTTGGAGGGTATGCGGTACAGGGAGTAAAGTCCCGCACACCTCCATTGTAAAGGGAGGATCCTCCGACCAGATTGTGTTGTTTCTATCTTCGGGCTGATGTATATGTTCAAATCGCACGGTAAACTCTGCTTGCGCGATGCAGTATTTCAATGTAGTAGTTCGCTGCTAGTTGGATAAATGGCGTCGCGGTTCTTATTGTTGCGATGTAGATTTTCCCCGTTGATTTTTCTTGTAGCATTGATGCCGCTACAAGAACCAATACCAATACCTATAGAATGACACAGTTTACCTCATGCTTACTCCACGTTTACACGGTGAGATGTTGTCAGAATATACCGGCTGTTCGCCCTTTGGGTGACTTTCAGTATTCTTTAAGCACTAGTAAAAACACTGTACAAAGGCATTTTCTACCAGTCGACCTTATTCTTATTTATTTAATTGGCTATTCTTTTCTTTAATAAGGGCAAATTTAAAACATGCTGAGTGACTTTCAGTATTCTATATTTATTTAAACTTTATGCACTAGTAAAAACACTGTAGTGGCATTTTCTATCAGTGGACTTTATTCTTATTTAACTTTAATTATTCAATTGTTTATTTTTTCTGTAATAAGGGTAACTTTAATACATGCAGTATCTAAAGCTCAATGCACTCGTGATCTCACTGTGAGTGTAACGAATTATATTTATTCAGTGCTTAGCTTTACAAAGAGGATCATCTCGGGTCTTTGAGTATACACTTTGTAAGTAATTGGGTATGCATGCGGTACCTAAAAATATAATACTGCAACGGTAACTTACGAAAGCTTTTAGAGCAAGTAAACGTTTCAAATGTTTACATTACCTCCTACACCATATTGCTGGTTATTTTTTAATAGTTATTTATGATATTAGTTCGGTAAGTTGGTTTTTACAAACGAGTAGACGAATGTAAGCTCGAGACGAAGTCGAGGGTTTACCATAGTCTCGAGTTTGTAAATACCAATATCCGCACGTGTATCATACAACAGTTTACAACACATTTGCGAGAAAACAGTACAATAGGTAATGAGATAAACTTCTTGTTTTTAGATATCGGTCGGAAAGTCGCTTTGCAGAATAAAAATGGCATGAATTTGCAAATTTAAAATTAGAACGATATCGTCGTCTCATTGGAAAGTATACTGCGCTTTATTTCACCTTCTAGCTTCTTTAAGTCTTCTTATTCTCGTATTGTGAAACTTCTTGGTGGAATTCTTGTATATTTTTTTAGGAAATAAAAAAAAAGAATTGTAAAGGATACGCACGGCACGTAAGTACCTACTTTACCGCACGCTTCGTTATATGGACCGTGCGGTAAAGTAGGTATTTAGGTGAGAGTACCTATTTTACCGCACGTTCCATTGTATGGTGCGTAATTTTTAACTTTCGAACAATGTATACAGGTTTCGTATACATTCGTACTTCGTATACAAAAAAAAAAGTAAAATAAATTGCTATGGTATGCATCCAGGAAGAGATTATAATTTGTCTCAAGATTTGAAATAGTTAAGTTTGAATTAGTGAGGACACTTTTGCCCAGTATCAAGTATTACGTAAGTGGGTACTATTTCACATTTACTTGCATCTGTGGTTACCTACTTACATCAAACATATTTGGTGCATAATCTCAGGTAGATAGTAACCCAGCCTTTTCCTAACTACATTGAGTCGGCTTCCATTCTGACCGAATGCAGCGAGTACCAGTATTTTAAATGGAGCGATTCCCAATCTGACTCCCACAACTAATAGTAAAACTGAGTAATACGGTACCCCTAGGCAAGAATGATGCCAGACTTTCTGGCTTCTGACTACCCGGTATGACTGTGCGGCTGTTATTATTTAGCCACAAGCAAGCTTATGTGTAAGCTATATTTATATAATATTATAAAGAGGAAGTATTTGTATTTTTGTATGTAACGAATAAACTTAAAAACTACTAGACCGATTTGAAAAATTATTTCAGCAATGGATAGCTACATTATCAGCGAGTAACATAGGCTATATTTTATCCCCGTACTCCCACGGGAACGGGAACCGCGTGACGTCCGCTAGTATCACTATAAAGAGAGTAGTAGAAGAAGAAATCGAATAAATATGGGGAGACGACGATGATGTTCGTCCAGGAATCAATCAATTACGAATCAATCGATCACAACAAGACATCCCCAACCGCCTCAAAACAATCGAAGATCGTTGTCATATTTCCCGGGACAGTTCATCTTATCTGATGCTCGTCAAGGAGTGACCGTGGTCGTGTCTTCATGACAATAGGACCGTTACCATGTGGGCGAATCCTAACCGGTAATACTTCGGTTCACTAAACCCTGTATACACTGTCTTTGATTATTTTGTGTCGTTCATTTGTTTACTGTTACGGTATTTTGAATTTGTGAGCTTGAGTCATTGTAGCTGAATCCTTTGTCTTCGGATAAAAGGAGTAGAACCCGTGGCAGAACTGTTCCTAAGCTTGTAGTTTATTGGATGAGAGATGCACGGGTTTGGACGATGTGAATACCTACTGTGATGTGCCCTATATCCAGCAGTGGACGTCGTTCTGCTGACGTGCGTCGTCGGTCGGTTGGTCTGTGCCTAAGGATCGCGTTGAATGTTGTACGATTGAAGCGGTCTATGCCATTTTAACTGATGATAATTAATATGTCAGTCAAAAGATTTGTTGCTTTGTGAATTTAAGCTTCTTCGCTGACACTGACGGAAAACCTCTTTGTTTCTATAAAAATCGGCATGAGTGAACGTAAACGCGTAATCATATTAGAATCATAATATTGATGATATAACAATCTTTCAAATTTCATTCATTTTTATCGCTAAAGCTTTGAGAAAATTTGACAGTTTCAGGTAGTTTGATGTGCTTTCTGATTCTACTAAAGTGGCCTTATTAGACCCGCTGGTAAGTAGTGTTTTTCCACATTCGTTCTAACTTATCGTTGGCTACATCTATACTTCTATACTAATATTATAAAGAGGTAAAGTTTATGAGTTTGTGAGGTTGTAGGGGGTAATCTCTGGATCTACTGAACCGGTTTTGAATTATTTTACCAATAGAAAGTTATTTGTGAGTGTCATAGGCTATACACGGTGCCATTTTAATCGTCTTACTTTGGAGGAATGCGGAACAGAGAGTAAAGTCCCGCACAACTCAATTGAAAAGGGAGGATCCTCCTACCAGACAGTTGTTGTGTCTGGCGGGCAACTGCCCGATAGTTGATATTCGGGCTGATGTAGTGTTCAAATCACACGGTAAACTCTGCTTGCGCTATGCAGGATTTCAACCTAGTAGTTCGCTGCTAGTTGGATAGATGGCGTCGCGGTTCTTTTTGTTGCGATGTAGATTTGCTCCGTTGGTTTTTCTTGTGGCAGCATTGATGCCGCTACATTACTAAGGCGGCCCACTTAATGTACCCGACATAAATTACCTCCAGGCGCTATTATTTTTAAAAATAATTTATTAAGAATTAAGATAATAGTTCATTAAACATAAATAATGCATAAGAATTATGAAATCTCCTGTTAATAATGTTTACGTATCAAAACAATATCACCGTTCCAATCCGCGCCGTCCTTAGAACACAAGGCTCGGACTGCGCTCGCATCCTGAATGTTTGAAATTACGTCATGCGTCATGATAATGAATAATATTTTATTTTTTTTAGTGAGTGAGTAAAGAGAGATATGTTCATAAATATGTTTTTTTTTATGAACGTGTAGTAGTCATTGGCTAAATGAAGTGGGCGGCCATTGTATATTAACCCGAAAAATACCGCCTAACGAAGCGGGCACGGGTCAGCTAGTCTTTACTAATATTATAAAGAGGAAAGATTTGTTTGTATGTAACGTATAAACTTAAAAACTACTAGACCAATTTGAAAATTTCTTTCAGCAATGGATAGCTACATTATCAGGGAGTAACATAGGCTATATTTTATCCCCGTACTCCCACAGAAACGAGAACTACGCGGGCGAAACCGCATGACGTCCGCTAGTATTTTATAAGATTCTTTGTTACAATTTTTGTACTTAACTTTGTACCGTTCTTAAGTCGGTAAGTATTAGAATTGTAACATATTATATCTATACTAATATATAAAGCTGAAGAGTTTGTTTGTTTGCTTGAACGCGCTAATCTCAGGAACTACTGGTCCGATTTGAAAAATTATTTCAGTGTTAGATAGCCCATTTATCGAGGAAGGCTATAGGCTATATATCATCACGCTAAGACCAAAAGGAGCGCAGTAGTAATGAAAATTGTGACGCAGACGAAGTTGCGCGGGTCAGCTAGTGTTATATATAGTAGAACCTTAAAATAATGAGCCACATTATGAAAGTTATTCCCCGCATATACTTGTACCTACTCTAATGTAAACCCATGTGTCACAAAAAACTTTTATAATACATATATTTTATAATGCTTTTAGGTTTTATAACGGACTAATCAATTGTAGTGTCATCCATAAAAGCATTGTTAGACAAATTGACGGATTAGTTGAGTGGAATTAGTAGAATTGCAGCTTTTATTCTATACGATCCATCATCGGTTGCTATTAAAACTATAAGCCTACGAATTTAGGTCCGCTTGTGACCTAGATAGCTTTGTTTGTGTTGTGGTTATTGATTTCCGAATCCGTGCTTGCTCATAACATATAGGTTTGGCATGTTGTAACCATATAGTTGAATTCAATTATTACCTAAGTAACAATTTCTTATACGGGGATAAGTATATCTAATCTATACTTATACCTAATAATATAACAAAGATAAAGAATTTGTTTATTTGTTTGAACGCGCAACATCACAATCAGCAAATCTCTGCAACTACAAGTCGGATTTGGGAAATACTTTTTGTATATGATAGCTTTTCTATACGGGAATGAGAAAAAACGGGATATGCGCGAACGAAGTCGGGGGCAAAAGTTAGTAATAAATAGAACGATTGTATAGACTTCATAGTGACCACGACCACTCTTCCTTTTCGAAGAAGAAGAGTGTCCAGAGTAACCACTCTACTACGGTGTATGAAGCCGTTGTAAAAAAGGGACAGTGCTATTCGTCCTGTATAGCTCGTTCTCTTTCTTATAATGGCATTGGCACGTCGCAGGATAGAGCATATGTAACAGATTCAACTTCAGTTTCGATTTATGTTGTGTCAATTAATTTTCTTAAAATAACCAGGCAAGCAGGTATGCGATTACCTTCAGTAGTTACAAAACACTAAAAAACTCTTTCATCTGCATTAACGCAGCAAGGCGTATAATTAATACGATACCGATCACGTTTAGCTGGTCGGAGGTGACCCGGATCCGATTCATTTTCCGATAGGTATCTGAAAAAGTTAGCAATGTTCCGTTATGGATTTTATTAATAGTTACAGCACATGTTCGGGACAGAACTCCAAGCTCCTGAATGGCGATAGAAGAAAATAGTCGGGTTGTTAGCACAGAGAAGCTTGTGGTTAAATATTAACAGACACACGGTTCGGTCTTAAGAGGTTAAGCGATGGTTGCCGAGGTCGTTCCGATGATGGGTGACCATTCATTACCTACTTACCGAGAGTCATCCATGGCTCGGAATGCACCTTAAACTGTTGGTCCCGGCTGTCATTTGAACATTTATCTCAGTCGTTATGGATAGTCTTAAGCCAGAATATTAGATATCGGTCTTACCATTGAGTTTAGTGGTACCCAGTTATAGAGTTCTAGAGGTCAGATATGCGGATAACTTGACAAAATGTACTGAACAGTTGTTTTTTTTTCGCGATTCCGGTGTGGTTCCATAATAAGAGACCCCTTAAGAGGTATTGCGTTTATTCTGAAACACGTTGTTTATATAATCTATTTCAGCATAACACTTAAGAATGTTTGGTTTCCAATATGATCTCCGAACTACCTGTGTGGATTATTCCTTGTAGACTATAAAATTAACCTATAACTACCTTCGCAGTTTGGACCTGCTATTGCTATTTCCTAGAATACACATATAGGCCGCTAGCCGAGCTTTGTAATTTGATCAGATAATAATTTCGCCTATTGGATGGGTCGGCTAGCTTCAATATCATCATGAAAATTATTACTAGAACCAGTAAGGTATACCACAAAATAATTCTCGACAGTCAAGGAATAAAAAGGTCAAGCACCTTATCGTTTTTTTTTATCCCATGTAGATTGTACGCAACTAGATTTAATTAGCGAGAGACTCAGTTCTTTTTAGAGCAGATCTCTTGGAAATATTATGGAACTAACTTGTGCATATTTAATTGAAAAATGTGCCCATAACCTTGTATCCAAATGAATTACGAGTATAAAGGAAAATTTTGAATCGTTGTGCAAGTCAGGGAAAAATCTTATTTAGTAAAATACCAAATTGCATTGCCAAGCTAATTGATACTTAAAAAGTGAGCACAAGATTTCTTAGTAAATTAAAGAATTTTACGACAATTTCTTTGCTACTTAAGTGTGTGTGTCCTTGGATACCTACATGTGTAATTATTAGGGTTGTTGTATACCGTTACGGTCGTTCGAAGAGATTCCCTCGTGGCCTGGATCCGAGCTGCGCGCGCGCAGTGTGCGAGATCATACGGCGAGGTGCACACGCGCGTACACTCGCCGACAGTCATTTTTATAACTTCTTTTTTGATTGAAAGTTTACAATCTCGTGAATATAGTTAATGAAGTGTACAGTTATGGCGCGTTTATTTGTTGTGTTTGGTGAGTGTTTTTCGTATAAAAGAAAGTTTGTGAAGAAAGAAAGGAAGATTTTTTGTGAGGTCGTGTTGTATCTTCGATTTTTTTTAGCTGAGGAATATCTAATGAACATGATAGAGGTAAAATAGATTTATGGCTAACGTTTTTCGTTACGCTCCTTTTCCTTTCGGGAGGAATAGCACTCGCTGCATTTTCTTCGCGAGCTAAATTCACTTTCGCTTAAACTTATAGAATCGGAATACATTGAACGCTGCGCTGTTCAGATTAGAACTGCTTTGTTGCATGTATTAATTGGTTTATGTGTTTAGGCAAATAAGTACTATTTAGTCCCACGTTCGCTATTAGACAAAAACTTTCGACGTTTTATTTTCTTTTCATTTCATTTATCCAAACAATAAACATTGTGTAGAATATTAGGTAAGTACATTATAAATCATTAAAAACATTACAATAAAATTGTCACATTAAAACATGCAAACAAATTTGAAAGCTAAAATAATATAAATATTAAATAAAATATTAATTAAATTAAAATGATGTCTGATGATGATGGGTTGGACTGGACTGGCTTTAATGTTGTCCGATGAAGACGGGCTTATTAATTTAATTCTTCCAGAATTAAATTCTGCAATTCGTACGTACTTTTTCGTGAATCAGGCTTTGAAAGCCAATTTGGCACCAAATCCAAGAAAAGACTTAGTACTAGAATTATTTACGATAATCACTTATATTTAGGTTCGTGCCCTAAGTGCTTTGTGATAATTGTAGTGAGGCAGAGAATATAAGAAAAAAAAAATGGACATTACACTAACTTCAGCAATCACTAGCTAGTAAATTAAAGGTAAAACGTAATCTGTTGTTCAGCTGTTTTTCTTATCACTGCTATTTCTAACCATTTGCTTCGCAATTTCAGTTTTAATTTTACTTTTTCCACTGCGGTAGATTATTATTATTTTTCATCATAGATTATGTACGCAGGATAATGCTATTTACCATAAAATTTGGTCCGTGTCAAGGACTAGGTTAACGGAAAGTCACATCTTGAGGTCAATAAAATTTTCTTTGTTTTTTTAATAAGGAAAATTGAATTAAAACGTGTCTAAACATTTGATAATATATTGGAAAGCAATGTGTTGAATGATTTTGTTTGGATTTAGATTATGTTAACCTGTACCTAACACTGGTAATAGTGGATTATCATAGCTATTACCAGTAGTAGGTAAACAAAAATGTATACTTTTAAGATTTATTTCTTTAGATATTGATATTTATCACGTCATTTGAGTTTCACTATAAAACTCATACATTTGACCACATAGACATATCCATCATTTAGTCAAAAGTGACAGTCTTAATCGATTTATGAAGCTGACAGTACCACGATCCTCACAAGAAAATGTAGGCATAACTACCGTGCTTGGCGAATGGATTAGTAATGGAATACATTTCTACATTATGTTGAATTAATATCGATCGATTTGCGCAGTAGCTATTTAACGAATTGTAAATTCCTTACCTTTTTTAACTTTCTGATAAGCCCACTTTTGAGTTAGCTCTAGCCTGATGGTAAGCGATGGATGAGTTCAATGGAACAAGCCCAGAAGATGCATGTTCACTCTTGCTGTGAAGGCGGACAGGTCATGGGCAGGGGCATATTTTGAAATTTATCGCCCCGGGCCAATAAGTTTCGCCGCCCCAGAAGTCAAAGAAAAAATGATTTCGTTATTTAGTTGTTTTGATAAATTGGTTTCAATATCCGAATTAAAGATTATTTTTTTATTTTTATATTGAGAATCGCTAAATAGTCCAGTTAAATTAGCGTTTCGCCTCGGAATGAGAGATAATAAGATAGAAACTAATATATCCCTGTACTTTGGCGTTAAAAATGTTGTGTCAAAAGTCTCACAAAATCTTTGCGCCTGCGCGTAAGTTGTTAAAGGTCAAAGGTCACAAAAATCGGTTTTTCGTAATTATCTCGGTTTCTATAGCTCTAATGATGTTAACACCTTCGATCAAAATTGTAGAGCATCAAATTTGCAACCAATTTTGTTGTTAATATTAATTCATACGTTCTACCGTTTTTGAGATAGAGGGTGGAGTCTGCGCAGCGCTTAGCCAACTGTAATACATAATTATATGGTCAATCGTGAATCTCGGTGAATAATACCTTGTAAAACCTCGTTAAGGAATCATTAGAATATTACTAACAATGAATAATTTGTACTATTAATTAATTAATACAATGTATTTAACAACATCTCACATGGAACCATAGGCGGCTACGCCGCCCCTGGCGGATTGGCGTTCCGGGCCATGGACCGGATGACCCTAGGGTAAATACGCCCCTGGTCATGGGGAGTGGTGATAGATTTGGAATATACTCTTATGTCTTCATCTAACTAATGGAAAAACTTGATTTCAGCATTATTTTTCACGACCATTAGGTGTTTACTCTTTACTAAAAAACTTTTTTACAAAATAATTAATATCAGAAGGCGGTGTTTTAGGTTGTTTCTTCGTATTTTTACACCGACTTTCCAAATTAAAGTTATTTTATACTTTGTAGTGTTTGTTTTACTTGGAAGTCGGTTGTATTTTTTGTAAAAAAGTTTTTATTTTTCACTTTTTATTGGAACCTAACAACACCACTGGAAAGTCGCAGGAAAGCAAAATTTCGTTTGCTTGGATGGCAAGCCAAATACGTCATCTACATAAACAAATTCAAGCTATTTTAATTTAAAAGCCAAATTACTCAACCGATTTTCATGAAATTTAAATGGGACCAATCGAGAAGTATATTTTTTCACATAAAACAAGAATTTTTCAAATCGATTCATAAATGACGGAGTTATGAGGTAACAAACATAAAAAATACCGAATTGAGAACCGCCTTCTTTTTTGGAAGTCGGTTAAAAAGTAAGAGTTTCACAGACGTGGTGGATACAAAAAATCATGAGATATTAAAAAAATAGTTTTTAATCTTAAACCAAGTTATTTTAGATATATTTTTTTATTACCAAAACTTCCCATACAAAATTATAAAAACTTCACATTTCACTTGTATAAATTTATAGCAAATTTCATGCTTTTAAAGAAATAAAAGGCAAATTTTTCTAAACTAGAACCGTGAAGGCTGAGAACAATGTAAACAATTCGCAAATATGCGTACCAAAATAGACAATTATATTTTTACAACATTGCATTTTTTGAGCAAGTGCTCAAAAATTCACTTACGAAGCCTGTATGCATTGTTCAAAAGTTAAAAATTACGCACCATACAATGGAACGTGCGGTAAAGCAGTTTCTCTCATCTAAGTACTTTAGCGCACGCTCCTTATAACGGAGCGTGCGGTAAAGTAGGTACTTACGTGCCGTGCGTATCCTTTATGGTTCTTTTTTTAATTTCCTAAAAAAAGTTACAGAATTCCACCATGGCGTTTCACAATACGAGCATAAGAAAAGTTCAGAACCTAGGAGGTGAAATAAAGCGCAGTATACTTTCTTATGCTTTCTAATAAAAAAAAAAAATATTCAACTTTCCTTGGCAGGAGAATCGCGAATACCACAGATTAAAAATGAACGCCACATAAAACTAAAGCTCATTCATTTTAAGTAGGTAAGTACTTTAAATACAACTGAATTAAAATGGAATATCCGAAAACTAATGCTAATTCATTTCAAGCATTTTGAAGTTCAGTTTAAAAAAAAAGAATTACATCAAAATAATAAAAGATAACAGTTAATAGCCGAATGATCGAACCTCCTTGGAAGCGCTCTTGCTCAATACTTTTGTCTCAATTTAATACTAAAGAGAAAATGAGACAAAGATGTGAAGACGATGTAGTTCTAATTTTAAATTTGCAAATTCGTGCCATTTCTATACTACAAAGCTTGTTGCGACTCCGATTTATATCTAAAAAGATATTTGTCTCATTACCTAGTTTACTGTTTTCCCTTAAATTTGTTATAAAACGTTGTATGATACACGTGCGGATCGGTATTTACAAACTCATGACCATGGTAAGCCCTCGAATTCGTCTCGGGCTTACATTCGTCTACTCGTTTGTAAAACCTACTTACCGCACTAATATCATAAATAACTATTATTACACACAATATAGTTGGGAAAAGACTGATGATTTTATATAATAACTAGTTGCGACCAGCGGCTTCGCCCGTATGATATTCGGAAATTATCCTAACGGAACATACTCTCTGGATTAAAACCCGATGTGCTATTCCGGCCTATAATCTATCTCGGTGCCAAATTTTACCCAGATCCATTCAGCCGTTCTGGCGTGATTGAGGAAAAAGCATCTATCCGTACAAACTTTCGCATTTATAATGTAGGATAGGTAGGGTGGCCAAACCGAATGTACCTATACAACTTTTAATGGCTATAGTTTTTTTATAAAGCTAGAATGTACAGATATTTTTCCATGTTTCTATTATTTGCGATTTTGAGTGACAAATAACATCTGCCGAATCTTCACTTTTTTGTTGCCCAAAAATGCGATGTCTTTTAGTCGTGTTTTTCAACAGCTTTCGCAATATTTTTATACCATTAATTTTATTATAAATATTCTGCTCTTATTGTTTAAAATACACCACAATACGTCCCTTTAATAACTCCACGGAAAATGCTCCATCGGGATCTGTCATTTCTGTTGAATTTGGAGGTCATTTAACGCTTTAAAAAAAGTTCGTCCCAAATTTCCACTTGTGTTTCATGACACATGGCTTGTGGCAACCTCTCATTAAAACTATGGTTTTTTTTAGCTCTGAAGATTAATTTTATGAAGTAAAAAAGTGTCATTCTTAAAACGGTAGTGATCATAGACCACAGTAACAGCAGTATAATGAAAATAATGAATATTAAACAAATATATATTTACAACACATGTATTTTCATCAGAAACATTCTTAACAAAAGCGTTCACTCAAACTTAACACTCACCCACTATAAACAAGTTAGTCAACGCAGCACACGGCGAGAAAGTTTGCTAGTTTTACCCAAAACAAGAACTAACTATGGCAAAAAATGCTAACTTTTGAAGGAGCACAACTCTATAATAAGTTACCGTCCTGTTTAAGAAGCCTACACTCTTTCAATGCATTCAAATCTCAACTTAGCCAGCACATAATTGCGGAACAAACACTTCTAGAGAAATGATTGCATTGGATGGGTATTAACATGTAACACTAACTGATTTTAGTATTGTTCTCGAGTAAGTGACTAATGTCTTTATTGAGAATAAAGTTTCTTTAAACCGAAATGACTCCATCAAATTAGTCAGTCGAAGTGGATTAAGGGATGCTGTGTGCATCATTAAATGCTGCGATGTCCTTCGTTCCAATAGTGTTTTTCTTTAGCAAATCTCATTTCAGTCACCGAAACGTGATATAAGAAAAAAAAATTTGGTCGTTTTCAATCTGCTTATTAACTTTCGGATTAAATTATTGATATTAGTGCAGCAGCCCTGGGACCCTATTATGACGTGCTAATGCCATTATGATTAAGGTGTGAAAAAGGGATAGTGTTATGTGTCTTTTATAATTCCGTCTCCATCCCACACTGTTATCATGATGGTTTTAAGATGCCATAATAGGTACCCTGGCCTTAAAAACTATACAAAACAAAATAGCGAGCTCTTTAACTAACATAAAGTCACCAAAAAACTGCAAAACTTGGCCGTAAATTGAAATGGAGACGAAATAAATAAATATTATTGTCAGTGGTCAGGCAGGGGCCAATAGTTCTTCCCTAGTAAACGATTATCAGTCCACTAAACCACCCAAACCCATAACGTTTAATCTTTTGTTCCCATATTTTGCATTTATAGTCCTGCTCCAACCAGGGATTATCACTTTCACAGTGCATACAGGGATTATCGTCGTTTGGTGCCCCATTCCATTTGAAATGTCTAACGGGGCCTCTGCGAGTTGGCTTCGGCTCCTCGTACGCCTATCAAAGGACCCGAGAAAGTGAAAAACAAATAAAAAATAATAATAATAATTGTAATTTTGTTTTATATAATTTTTATTTTTTTGTTGCGTCATGCTTGGCGCAAATAAACGCTTTTTCTTTTTAAATAAAACAACCGGTCTATGCTGTCGACATCTCACCGTGTACACTTCGGTGGAGCGAATGACAAGTGAGCTGTCATTCCATCTTGTTTGTATAATTTGACAGCAAACTTGTCGTTCACTTCGCCTAAATCGCACTGCTTTATACATCCGATTTGACCACCCTAAAGTATTAGTATATATAGAGTCCATTGCACTGCAACCCTTTGCAGTGCAATGGACTTCTTATTCAGAGAAAACATAGGAATTCATCACTGCGATTCTTTAAAATAGGTTGGCGTCATGTAAGGTTTGGAATTGACCAGCTGACATTTCGATATCACACGTCAATCCCATTCATTTTCTGCTCTTTGACAATCAACTGCTGAATAGACTGTAACTCTGTCTAGGTTTCAGCTTTTGTATCGATGTTTCTTGAATGATGCCAGTGATCTCTAAGATTATCTTATGATTGTATACATTTGAATTGAGAAAATCGCTTACTCGGATTAGTTTTCCAACCTCTTATGAGAAACGAGGTCTTCACCACCACTGCGCCATCAGGAACGATGTCTCTAAAAAAGAACCTTTAATGAATGATTATGATTATAACGTATCTACTTTAGGTCCATAACCAAAAGTGAAAGACTGCTTGCACTAAGGAATCGATGACCTGGGGAAGGCTGCGAGAATACAACGGATGCGAGGAGATTTTTGCCCTATGCCCAGCATTGGACGTCTTTCGGATGTAATTATGATAATGTAGTGGCATCAAACTAACCAAGCGAAATTTGCACGGCAACAAAAAGAGTTGCAACGCCATCTATCTCGCCAGCAGCGAACTACTAACGAAATCCTGTATCGTGGTATTAGATTTTTCCGTGCGATTTAAACATTAACAACAATCCGAATATCAACTGTCGGACAGTTGCCAGTTGCCAGTAAGACACATTAACCGTCTGATCGGAGGATCCTCCTTTTCAATGGAGGTTAGAAGGATTTTTTATTAACTCGTTGGCTTCAGGAATTCAACTACCTTGAAACTGAAAAAAATCTAGATGTGTCGGTGTAGTTCTTGATTTAAATAATTCAATTATATTATTAATTTAACTGTATACTAATATATATCAATATTTAATATGTCCAAGAAACAGATAATTCTAAATCATCACTCACTACATAAAGGCACACACAATCTACACTACACTTTCCTTCATCCTCACATTATACCAACCATACTACTACTATATAGATATGGAAATTGCATCTTAAGTTGTTATTAAATTATTCGCAACCACTGTCTGCTAAATAAAAAACAAGGAAGAATATTATATAACCTAAGGGGTAGACCTAGTGTCCTGAAATACAGGCCCCAAGCCTAGTTTAGGCACCATTTTCCCACAATATACTTACTGTGTACTATTGTTCCTTGGAAACCTTGTATCTAATGTGTATTGTGGCGAGAAAATAAATCAATATTATAATTGTTTCCTTTATTCATTTTATGGATATATAATTTTACGTTTTTAAAAATTTATTTAAAAAAAATATAAAATACATTTCAAAATATAAAAAATAGTAGCCTACCGGTATCGGGAACAGAGTCTAAGCTACCGGTGGTCAGAGCTCTTGAGAGAGGAATCTCCTAATTATGCGAACCGTGTCCAAGAGTACTGCTTTCTGGATCAAGCCCTTGATCCAGCTGCCCAACGAGAGCCTCCTTAGATGTTGGTCGAGGCTCTTGCCATTGGCCGTCACGACTATCGGCACAATGACTGCTGTGTTCACATCCCACATGTCGACAATCTCACGAGCCAAGTCAAGATACTTAGCTTTTTTATCTTTCTCAGCCTTCACGAGGTTCAGCTGTCATGAGGGACTGTTTTATCGACAATTATTGCGCAACGCTCTAGTCGGTCTATCACCACTATGTCACGCTTATTGGCGACAAGAGTCCTGTCAAAGATGATAGACCGATCCCAATACAACGTGCAATTGCCATTCTCGAGAACTGGGTCGGGCCCATACCTACAGTAGGTACGGTAGAATAGAATAGAATATAGAATATAGAATATAGAATATAGAATATAGAATATAGAATATAGAATATAGAATATAGAATATAGAATATAGAATATAGAATATAGAATATAGAATATAGAATATATTTTTATTGTAAAACATGAGTATACATCATAACATGTGCAAGGTCTTATAATTATGGTTAGATCTGCATGTTTTGCCATTTATGGCGTACAAAAACAACATATTTGGTTTAAAATAACCACAAAAGATTTGATTCTAAACAACAAACCATTTTTTTTTTCATCGTAATACAACTAAAAAAGAAGAACATATACAGATTAGGTTTTATAAATTTGTGAATCAAATTGTAAAAATGTCGTAATTGCAGAAAAATACAATTAATTAATTGCGCTCATTTAAGAAATCAGTTTTTTTTTAATATATATAGGCATACGTTTGACCACAATCTCACCTGATGGTAAGCGATGATGCGGTCGAAGATGGAGCACGTTTGCCTAGAAGCAACCTATTCACTCTTGTCTTAAAGACTCCCAGGTTGTAGCTATCTGGAAACACAGACTCTGGCAGGGAATTCCACTCCTTAGCTGTACGCACTATGAATGTGTTCCCAAAACGTTTAGTGCGTGTGGGTGGGATGTCCACCATGTACCGGTGGCGCATCGCCGTTCGTCTTGTGGTCCGATGATGGAACGGGCTTGGCGGAATTAAATCATGCAATTCAATGATTAGGCCCAAAAATTTAGCTGTATCAACCTTTTTAATAACGGTTGATTTGTATTGAATATTAACATTTGGTGCTTCTAAACGTTGACTGAAGAACATAATTTTTGTTTTCTCTAGGTTGATCTTTAAATTATTGTTATCCAACCAGTTAATTATTGAATTGATTGTATTATTAATTTACGGTTCATACGTATCTTTATTTATACAATCAATAGTGACTGTACTGTCATCAGCAAAAAGTGATACTGGATATTTAGTTACTAGTGGCAAGTCATTTATATAGATTATGAATAATAGAGGACCCAATACGCTCCCTTGTGGGACTCCATATTTAACTATACGTTTTTAGATGAATAAGTTTCTTCTTTTTTGGTATTAATGTTCACTTTAGATATTTCTGTATACTGTTTACGATCTTTTAGATATGATTCAATGAGATTTAATATATTGCCCCTAATGCCATAAGATTCTAGTTTACGAAGGAGAAGTCATGATTAACATAATCGAAAGCCTGGGTCATGTCACAGTAAATGGTACATACCGGCCGGCTTCCTTTTATCCACATTACCCATCACGTTATTTATAAAATCAAAAACAGCCATGTTTATCGTTTTATTTTTGCGGAAACCTTTCTGTTTTTCCGAAAGAATATTAAATTTTTCTAGATATTTATAAATTTGATTATAAATGTACTTTTCAAAAATTTTCGAAACTATAGGAATAAGTGCAATTGGTCTGTAACAGTTCATATTCCGCTTGTTGTCTTTTTTGAAGATGGGTTTAATGATAGAAGTTTTGAGACTTTCCGGGTATGAGCCAGTGGTAATACACATGTTAATAATATGGCTTAGGTGGTCACAGATATAATAAGCGATATACTTAAGGACTTCAGTAGAGACCCCATCATATCCAACACTTGTGGTATTTTTAAGCGATTTTATAACTTGAAGTATGTATATGTATTGTATATGGAGTACTTGGTGCCATGAACATAGATTGGCTCGATCTAGGAATATTTACAGTTACATTCTTACCAGCGTCTGGTATTGGTTCTATCTTTCCTATAAAGAAATTGTTAAAGGCATTCGCAAGTTCGTTTGGCTTGGTTATAATTTTGTGATTTGTTTGTTTTGTGTTTGACTTGAGCTTCTTGGTGTTACGTTAACATCTACCCTCAATTTTGGCCCTTTCATAGAGGCAAAGGCTCAAGTGGCTGCCAGAAAGTTGGGGGTCCTAGCAAAGGTGAGACGGTACTTCACACCGGAACAGCTGCTCAAGCTCTATCAAGCGCAAGTTCGATCGTGTATGGAGTACTGCTCTCATCTTTGGGACGGATCTGCCAAATACCAGCTTGATGCCCTTGAGTCAATTGAGAAACGAGCCAAGAGGATCATCGGTAATGACAGGCTCGTCGAGTCGAAGCTCCAAAGCCTTGAGCATCGACGCCGAGTTGCTGGCCTGTCGGTTTTCTATCGCTTGCATTTTGGGGAGTGTGCGACGGAATTGCATGATTTAATTCCGCCAAGCCCGTTCCATCATCGGACCACAAGACGAACGGCGATGCGCCACCGGTACATGGTGGACATCCCACCCACGCACTAAACGTTTTGGAAACACATTCATAGTGCGTACAGCTAAGGAGTGGTATTCCCTGCCAGAGTCTGTGTTTCCAGATAGCTACAACCTGGGAGTCTTTAAGACAAGAGTGAATAGGTTGCTTCTAGGCAAACGTGCTCCATCTTCGACCGCATCATCGCTTACCATCAGGTGAGATTGTGGTCAAACGTATGCCTATATATAGTAAAAAAAAAAAAAAAATGGAAGTGATACTATCCTTTGGTACGGTACTTCCGATTCCACAAAATTGTATTTAAGACCTGGTACTGGTGGATAATCCTGGCTACAAGGTTGTGCCTGTGCTAATAGTCTCCGTTAGCCAGACTAGAACAACCGGAAATAAAGTGGTGGATGGATTCCCCGGGTCGGTGACATGCCCGACATATGTCAACACTACCGTCCTTCACAATGTATTTCCGGTAGTTGTTCGTCATCATAACTTCGTCCATAAACGCACAGACTAAACTTTCGGTTTTCCCAAAGAGGTCACCAAAACGCAGCCAGGCCACGGACGCTAAGAAGTCCACATTGGGCCCATGTAGGACCCGATAAAAGCGTCCGTGAAGCTTCTTGCTCTGCCATACCTCCCTGCGGTTTATTATTATTATTATAGAGGGTATGTGGAACAGAGAGTAAAGTCCGGCAAACCTCTGTTGAAAAGGGAGGATCTTCCTACCAGGCAGTTGTTGTGCCTGGGGGGCAACTGCCCGATAATTGATATTCGGGCTGATGTATATGTTCAAATCGCACGGTAAACTCTGCTTGCGCGATGCAGGATTTCGACGTAGTAGTTCGCTGCTAGTTGGATAGATGGCGTAACGGTTCTTTTTGTTACGATGTAGATTTGTAACGTTGATTTTCTTGTGGCGGCATTGATGCCGCTACATCACTCCCCTCCGGAGACCGGAGGTCGATAGTAGATGAGTCGTCCATACATCTTTTGATGCTTGCCAGGCCATTGGAAGTTTGGTTCCAGTGAGTCGGAACCGGATGTCGCAGAGTTCTCAGTGAGTCGGAACTGTCTGCGGTGCCCCAGTAAGTCGGGGTGATGAGATCCCAGTGAGTCGGTATAATGCTCCAGACTCCAGTGAGTCAGAATTTTGCTGCTGCTGGCTCCAGTGAGTCGGAGCGGTGCGACGTAGTGACGTGACTGCTGGCGTCGAGACTGGCCGAAGGTGTAGTGTGCTTGCCAAGGTCGCTGATGAGGATGATAGAGGCTGAGGATGCTGACCAGGAATGCGCGGTCGCTGTATGGTGGTGGTCAGGATACCCGTAGAAGCCGTGGGTACTGGCTGGCTCTATGACTCGCTGCTCGAGAGCTTAAGGTCACGATGAGGAGAAGTGATGATGACGTCACGCTGAAGTAGTTGCACGAAGGCTGTGCTGACGTTCAAAGTCGAGGGTCACCAGTATAGAGGGAATGCGAAACAGAGGGTAAAGTTCCACAAACCTCTGTTGAAAAGGGAGGATCCTCTTACCTGCCAGTTGTTGTGTCTGGCGGGCAACTGCCCGATAGTTGATATTCGGGCTGATGTATATGTTCAAATCGCACGGTAAACTCTGCTTGCACGATGCAGAATTTCGACGTAGTTCGCTGCTAGTTGGATAGATGGCGCAGCGGTTCTTTTTGTTGCCATGGAGATTTGTTACGTTGATTTTTTCTTGTGGCAGCATTGATGCCGCTACATTATTATACTACTCTTAGTACCGCATACCTCTATAATGATTGAGAAACAATAATTCAATTCTTTTAATATTTCTTCAGATTTAGGCAGCGATTTACGAGACCCATATTTTGACAGCAAAGAATTTTCGATACTTGACTATATGATATAAAATAAATGATAAGTACCGTAGTTAAGTATCCATCTGTGACAGGACCAACCGAAGTCATTTATGGTGGCAATAATAGGGTTCTATTTAATTTCATAATTGTAACATGTTCGCGACTGATGCTTCTTACAAAGCAGAATATTTATGGCATAAACATATTTTGTCAAGGGGTAGCCAACGATACCCTATAACTAAACCTCTGCTGTTCTTCCATCCGCGTTTCTGTTAGCGGGCTATATCTTACGTGCGAAATGGCATTTAAGTACCTGGTCATCATCAACTCTTTACCTCGGTCCCATGTATGTTAGAGTCGACGCAACACTGGTTACTTTATAGTGGCATCAACGCTGCCACAAGAAAAACAGACGTAGCAAAATCTACATCGAAACCAAAACAACCACAACGCCATCTATCTTACCAGCAGCGAACTACCAGCGAAATCCTGCATTGCGGTATCAAACTTCTCCGTGCGATTTGAACATAAACAAGAGTCCGAATATCAACTATCGGGCAGTTGCCCACCGGACACAACAACCGTCCGGTCGGAGGATCCTCTCTTTTCCATGGAGGTTTGCGGGACTTTAATCTCTGTTCCGCATAGCTCTATAACTTCATCCAATTTACGACTAGGCGTATTATTATCAAGCGGTTGAAACGAATTTCTGTCGACCCACTTTGCCTCCAATGTTGAAACCTGATGGCTCGCTGGCTGACTCTACAAGTGAGAAAGCAAATTTATTTGCAAGCAATTCGCGTCTGGACGCTGGCTCCAAACGACCACCAACTCTACCTCGTTGTGACTCTTCGATGCCGGAGATCACAGTTCACATTAAAGAGGTCCGAAGAGTATTGTGCAGTTTAGACATAATAATAAGGCCAGCGGGCCTGACGGCATTCTAGAGAGAGTGTTGAGGCAATGTGCACCTGAACTGTCTCCTGTGTTGGCACACCTGTACCGCCACTCTCTTGAAAAAAGAACGGTGCCGAAATCATGGAAACTTGCGAATGTGCAACCGGTGCCCAAAAAGGGAGACCGCGCTGACCCTGCACATTACCGTCCGATCGCCATTACCTCCATCCTATGCAAGATTGTGGAAAGGGTTCTTAACAGTAAGCTGCTGACCTACCTTGAAGACAATGATCTCCTCAGTGACCGTCAATATGGCTTTCGCCGGGGACGGTCAACTGACGATCTTCTTGTGTATGTCACGCACTGCTGGGGCGAGGCCATCGAGAGACACGGCGAAGCATTTGCCGTGTCGCTCGACATCTCGAAGGCCTTTGACAGGGTTTGGCACGCAGGTCTACTCAGCAAGCTTTCTGCTTATGGCATCCCAGATGGTTTTTGTAGCTGGATTTCAGACTTCCTGAGTGAACGGTCGATCCGAGTAGTCGTTGACGGCTGCTCCTCTGACCTCATGGCTATTGATGCCGGAGTTCCTCAAGGGTCTGTTCTCTCTGCAACTCTTTTCCTGCTCCATATCAATGACCTACTTCAGCTTGGTCTTGTTGGGTACGCAGATGACAGTACGGTTTCAGAGAGATACTTGTCCAGCGCAACAACCAACGGGAATGAAGTTCGTTCCTTGAGAGAGGCCATGGTAGAGCGGACAAATTTGACCTTAAGCCTTGTCTCCCAGTGGGATGATGACAATGTGGTCACTTTTAACGCCACCAAAACACAGGCGTGTCTTTTTACCGCAAAAAGGAGTCGTTTTGACCAAACTCCTACTTTTCGGGGTGCATCTGTTCCTGTGACTCGAGATCGGCTCGAGCTCCTAGGCATAGAGTTGACATCCAGTCTCAACTTCGGCGCCACCATCGAGTACAAAGCCCAAACCGCAGCCACAAAGCTGGGCATCCTTAATAGGGTGAAGCGATACTTCAGGCCTGGACAGCTTTTAACCCTATATAAAGCGCAAGTCCGATCCTGCATTGAGTATTGTAGCCACCTTTGGGATGGCTCAGCTAATATCAGCTTGCCGCGCTTGACTCGGTGGAACGCAGAGCTAAGAGGCTCATCGGTGACGTAAAACTGGTGGATGCCAAGCTAAATAGCTTGGCTCATTGCCGTAAGGTTGCCTGCTTGTCGGTCTTCTACAGATTGTACTTCGGTGAGTGTGCCCAAGAACTCCACGACCTCATCCCACCGGCCCCCTTCGACCATCGGACATCCAGACGCACTGCATCTTACCATCCCTACCTTGTTACTATTCCACCAATTCGCACTAAGCGTTTCCAAACGTCTTTTATAATGCGCATAGCAAAGGAGTGGAACTCTCAGCCTGCGTCTGTGTTTCCAAACGCTTACAACCCTAATCTCTTCAAAGTTAGAGTGAACAGGCTCCTTCTGGGTAAGCTCGCTCCATCGTAGAGTTTGTCTCTGTCATCTCTGACCTAGACTAGAGTCAAGAGCAAACACATCACAAATAAAAAAAAAAAAAAAATCTACCACCAAATCAAATCAAATCGTATATTTCAAATAAACCATTAACAGACACTTTTGAATTGTCAAGGTAGGTCAGTCCAAAACGATGAAGCTATTTGCACGTTCCAAAGCGTAGATCTCTATGGAGAAGAACGTGCAAGAAACTCAATGGACACGCTTTTAAAAATAATAGATTGTTACAAAGTTTTGTTAAGTTGTGTTCACTCAAGTTGAAATTATACAAACATGTGAGAACGATGTAAAAGACGAGCAGGATAAAAGCGTCCGGGAAAAAAAAGAACAATTCAAAGAAATATTTAAAATAAACCATAGCAACTGAGAAATGACCAGTCCCAACTGACAGCGTCCGTTCACGAACATGACGCATGCGCTAGCACCATTCGGCTCAACCATTTTGAAGGGAGCCAAATGATCCAACGCATACGCCACCATCAGCCAGACTTTTGTGTGAGCATGACACTCCCAACCGCCAGGTTACATTCAAGTCAAAAACAAACCTAAAACTGATAGCTATAGCTTAAGTTTAAGGTACATAGTACTCACACATGTGCCGTTAAAATGGATGAAATTATACATTGCTAAATAAATTGAGTCTATACAATGCAAATATTGTTTTTTTTTTTACAATCTTCAGCCGGTCCAAATGCTAACAGATTATTTTGTGCGCCCTAGTGGCTGTGGAGCAGGACCAGCATTCAGCCAATCATTTTTATCTTCAATATAATCCTCCAACTTATGATATGCTTGCCTGCATAGTGTGCGTTTAATACAAGATTTAAATTTTGTCTCATTAAGTTCTAATATGTGGGGAGATATCTTATTATAACATTTTAAACAGTACCCCATAAAAGATGAGGCAACTTTAGCCAGTCTGAAACCTGGTTGAACTAATTGGTCCCTATTTTTAGTACCATAATTATGTCTGTCGCCTCTTTTACTAAAAAGATGTAAATTCTTTCTGACATACATGATGTTTCCGTAAATGTATTGACAAAGTACCGTCATGATGTTAAATAATATTCTTAAACAGTTCCCTCAGAGAATCGCGCCGGCGGAGATCGTATATCGCTTTGATGGCTCTTTTCTGCAGAATAAAAATAGACTCAATGTCTGCAGCCCGTCTCCATAGTAAAATACCGTACGACGTGATACTGTGAAAGTAACTAAAATATACCAGTCTCGCGGTATCGACATCCGTTAATTGGCGGATTTTCCTAACAGCATAAGCTGCTGAACTTAGCCGTCCAGAAAGAGATGTTATATGAGGGCCCCATTGTAGGCTTGGGTCAAGCGTTATTCCCAGGAAAACCGTTTTATCGACAAATTCTAGTTTTTCCCTGTTCAATACTATGTCACAATCACTGCTTTTGACATTGGGTAAAGCAAATCTTATACATTTCGTTTTCTTTTCATTCAAAACCAAATTATTCGTCGTGAACCAATTTTGGACTTGCATTAGGGCATTGTTTATGATATCAACATTGTCCGTCTGTCTATTTATCTTAAAAATTAAGGAGGTATCGTCGGCAAACAGCACCATATCAAGTTTATGTTGCAATAAATAGGGTAAATCATTTACACCAAAACAAGAAAGGACCCAAAATCGAGCCCTGGGGAACGCCCAATGCCACATACCTACTAGGTATAGGCTGTGATTATCATGTAAACAATGCTTTTATTACTGTAAAATTAAAAGGTTTATTAACTATAAGGTAATGGGAGGCTTAATTGGCAATTGCACAACAATGGCATAACAATATTAATTTTATTAGGTAGGTAAGCCTACCTAATAAAATTAATATTGTTATGCCATTGTTGTGCAATTGCACAACAATGCAAGCATTAATTTTCCTTGACCTTAGTCAAGGAAAATTAATGCTTAGTGACTTGACTATCAGCGTATACTACTGCTATTAATTAACGAAACTGGTATGTCTTTGATAGGCTTAATAGGAACGAAGTGTGTATCTGCCAAATAATTGAAGCCTTATTCATAAAAAATCTAACCATATGATTAGTAAACATAAACTTAAATTAACGGATTCTAAGTTCAAATTATCTGTAGATTTGAAAAAAGAATCCATCATCCTTATTTCCTTACTTAATTTTATAAATGCGAAAGTAACTCTGTCTGTCTGTCGCGTTTTCAGGGCAAAACTACTGAACCGATTCAAATGAAATTTGGTACACAGATAGTCTAGAGCCTGAGAAAGGACATAGGCTACTTTTTATCCCGAGAGTATGTTCCCTAGAGACCACGCGGGCGAAGCCGCTGGCAGAAGCTAGTAGAGAATAATTATTAAATAAACTAAGCTGTTGATTTCCTTGATTGCGTTAGGGTTAAAGGAAGTTTTTGGGGGAAACCTTCAAAAGCCGCCTGGACTTTCGAGGAAAAGACCAGGGAGTGTGGGATTTTTACCTTACTAAAACCACCCGGGTGATCACCATCAGCAGGACATCAAAGGAAAGAGTTTCAAAGATCAGAGGGCCTAACATGAATATTTTTTTGACGTATAGTACTTTAACGAAAGTGAATTTTGAGTATAAAAAAACTGCAACCCCATAGTATTTTGGTTTAATTTTATGCGACATACACAATTTGTATCATTTAAAAATGTGAATATAGTATCCAATTCTAATAAATATTATGCGCGAAACGAGTATTTTAGTTGTAGTAAAATTTTACGTTACGTTACCAGACGTCAAAAATATTTGTGCTAAGCCCTTTGTATATGAAGTTTATTATGCTTTTCTACATATACCTACTAAAGGTGCGTTTCACGAATATTACGTGAGACGTGTGATACGTAAAGCATTTACGTACATATAATATTTCTGAACATTCCACTATTTAAATTTATATCAAACTAAGTTTTCCAAATAACTACCTACTTAATAACAGTTCATACACGTGAGAGCAGCAACAGATTAGACCTTATGATAAAACCCCACTACCACACACAAATTATTAACAAGAAAGATATTAAAACACATTTCCCCGATATTCCCGCTCGCATGCCATAAAAGTGTTCACAATTATTTCAATGACACTTTTTATTACAGACTCCAAATTAACTTCCCACGAACTAATATGAGATCAAAGAGCCCTCTCAATTCAACTTTAATTTCGAACCGACCAATGCAGCTAATTTCTATGGGAAACGCTCTGATTTTATTAAATTAAAATCATCGGGGATTCTCGATCAAAGGGCCTGTAATGATGTCAATTGCTACGAAATTGGTCTTAGAGCCGAAGCCAGATCACATCTCTGTAAAGAGAGCTCAATTACTTGAAGCCACACAAACACGATAAATGTCACCACAAATTAAAGAATCGTTCCACGCAAAATAATCTGCCCTCTGAGCGGCGCGGCACAAATATGGCGGCCGAGCGTTTAGGGTGGCCACACACTTTACAATATCAATCAGTGTTGATGAGGAATAATTATAAATGCGAAAGTTTGTGACGATGGATGGATGGATGTTTGTTACTCTTTCAAGTCAGAACGCCTGAAACGATCTTCATGAAATTTGACACAGAAGTAGATTATAGTCTGGAATAACACATAGGCTGTATATATCCCGGGAGTATGTTCCCTAGGGATCACGCGAGCGAAGCCGCTGGCAGAAGCTAGTGAGGAATAATTTTGTTAACGTGTCAATCGATCGTAATACTTGTGACTTTCAACCCTGAATATATCACTCACTATGTTTGTATAAAGAGTATTTTGAAAACAATTCTTCGATTTGAGGGACTTTTAATGTTGCAAAAAGTAATAATTACCGTCAAGTCATCGAATTATAAAATAGGTACAACAACCTAGGATAACAGTATTACAAGATAGTTAACATGCATATTATAAATAATATTGAGATTATTTTGTCACATATTTTAACCCTCCACTGTTCTATAAAAATCTCAGCGAACCTCACGGAATCACACGTAGCGTAGCTCACAGTTCTATAACGCAATCCTTTTTTTATTTTAACCGACCTTTTTTGATGGCGATTCAAACCTCGAAAATATTCGAATCTCGGAGTCGTTTAAACAAAAAAAAAAAAAAAACCAGAAGCGAGATTCAACTAAAGTGCGAATAAATATTGAAAGAAAGTGTAGTTTCCCCTTAATAAATTTTTAAAAGAACTACTTACTTTGACGCTACTCAAAGAGAAAGTACCTACTTGGCTCGTTTATTGGAACGGCCAGCTTTGTACTAAAATAACTTATTTATATTAAATATAATAACTAATTGATTGATCGACTAGAAAGTGTAGAGCAGGTTCATTAGCAGATAGTAATAGTGACATTAATATGCTAATTGTTTATGTTAATAAATTGGTAGAGTTTTAAATTAAACATAATACTCGTACCAGCCTACTACTACACCATAATTCCGAATGGTTAAAAATTTCTAATATAACAATTCCGATTTATCATTCATCCTATTTTTATAATTCCGAAATTTCAATATTCCTAACATATGTTTAGTATGAGGAAGTAGAATTAAAAAACGAATGACAGATGCGTTTTGCCATTAAAAAAACTATGCAAACGAGCATACACCATGCATGCAACAAACATGCAGTAAGCATGCAGCATGCAAGCAAGCAAGCAAGCGAGCATGCAAGCAAGCATGCAGTATGCAAGCGACCATGCAACATGCAGCAGGCATAGTTTCTGCCACGGCTCCGGCGCTGCGGGGCTCCGGCGGTCACTCGCGAACTTATCGTCGCAGATGGTTTTAACTCTCACCACCGCAGCTTTGGCGGCAGCGGCGGCGGGTGTTCTTACACCTGCTCTATAACTTACGGGCCGCCTCGCCCCTTCGCGCCTACGTGGGCTTAAATTACACTCTAGCGGAAGGGCAGACAAGACTACGTGGAGTCGGTTTTACAGCAATTCGTTTCTGTCACTTACTTTTGTAGCACAACATATTGACTGTTTATGACAATTTCTAATTTTAATCCCGTCAGGCTCCGTAAAATTAAACGACAATAGTAAGACAATAGACAGTTGTTCTGAAGGAGTCCCCTACGGAAAGTGACCGGTTAAGACAATTTTTTTAAATTTTAATTAAAGTTTAATAATGCTTAAAAATATTCGTTTAAAGAAGATTATCCAAGTGTATCGTCCGTTACTTCAATCAACCTTAGGTTTATTAATTGTTGAACAATCCGTAGGTGAATTCTCCTTTTTGGATTTCGTTAATTAGTTATTTCAAAAATCTGTGAAACGATCTTTAGGTATTTTAAACAGTAGGTCTTTTGACCGCACTTATCTCGAAAATAGGTAGAATAACTTTAAATATTATTTCAAAGTCAAAGTCAAGGATTTATTTGCAAATAAATATGGTTACAAAAGTTCTTGCAATAGTAGTATGGTAGCTTAACATATTCAATCATAACATAATGACATGCACATTTTGGTACAGGTACAATTAAATCATTTACATTTAAACTGAAGGAATTATTTTATATTATAGAAGGGATTCTCAATTAACCACCTGTGTAAAGCTCTTTTGAAGCGGACCATTGGAAGTTCTTTAATTTGGGTAGGAACCTTGTTATATATTTTCATACACATAGGATAACAACTTCGCCTATATAGTTCCGTTTTTATTCTAGGATTAATTAGTCTATAAGGATATCTAGTTTTGAACTCACATTTATCTCCCAGTTTTTCAAACATCTTTGGGTGAGATTTGGTAAATTTACAAATACCAGTTAGTGTAAGTATTTTAAGTTTCCTAAACAGTGGTCAACAGGATGTAAGTGGGTCTACATTACAAATCGCACGTATACACCTCTTTTGTGCGATAAAAGCTCTCCGACATGCACCGAGTTTCCCCATACCAGTATACCATAACGTAGTATTGAACCAACATATGCATGATAAGCCTGTAATGTGGCTTGTCTACTTGTAAGGTTAGATAAACGCCATAGAGCATAAGCAAACTTACTGATTTTTCCACATATCATATCAATATGATTAATCCAGGAACACCTCTCATCTAGAACGATCCCAAGAAAAGTCATACTATCTGATTGTTGTATTTGTTTGTCTTTATAAGTGATGGTTAAATCAATTTTATTCCAGTTTTTTTTACGAAATTGTACATATTTGGTTTTATCTATGTTAGGTTTAAGGTTATTCTTTTCCATCCAAGTTATTATTTTACTTACGGTAGTATTTATTTCTTCATTATAGTTATATATATATATTATGCAACCTCAGCAACCAACTGAATATTAAACTAATTGAATCAATATCAGAATCCTAATTTTATCAGTTTGTTCGAAGTATTGAAAATCGTAATGTCGTTTTACGGACCGAAAACCCATCGAGCATTTGATTTTTCGGACATAATATGAAAATCGGAAAACAAACAAATCGCATTTACGACTTTCGGTAAAATAAATTTCGTTATTTTTAATAATAGACATTATTATTCTTAGATATTATGAAATTCGGACTTTCGAAAATCGAAATTCGGAAAAAAGTATTTCGGAGTGTTTGGGTGTTCCTAAAGTTTTTACGCTGCCTTTAATTTCGTTTTTTCATTTGTTTTTTAAATATTGCTTAGCTTAAATACTGATTAGCAGATTCTTTATTTAAAATTTTCAATGGAGAATTTGAATGTAGAATATCTTCAAACTGTATAACCAAGCAATGGTTATTTTCTTTTATAATAAAAAGCCTGTTTATGAATAAACCTGCCAGTATTTAACATGAAGCGACTGCTTATTTCACTTGCTCTAGCAATATAAATAAATTCATCCAGTATTTTCTATTAGCTAATCAAACGAGCCATTTCCACACATGTCCATTGTCCGGTAATCCTCATTGGTTTGTTTCATTTTTTTATACAATGCAATTAATAAAAGGTTTCGCTGGCTCTGCGCTGGACGTTTATGAGGGCACCTTTGTCAACGACAAATATGTATCGTGTTCGTGATCATTTTATTTTAAATTTTAAAGTGGATTTGTTTCGAATGGAAGTGGATGGGAATTAGCTGTATGTTGTTTTCTGTGTGCTTTGTAGGATAGAATATTCAAGATTTTATTTAAATATTTGATGTGTTTAAGAAAACCTTCTAGGTTTTTGGGGGAGGCCTTTCCCCAACAGTGGGACAGATACTCGTAACTGAATAAAAATAAAGTTTCCGTTTTTGTTTTATTTAGGGAAATGTTTCTTTGCTTATGCAGTGGTTGCAAGATTTACATACCAAAGTTAAATTAATTATTTCAATTGAACCATCATCAGGCCCCTATGAAAGTCTATAAAATAATTCAAATTATGATTAATTTGTTTGACAGGTATTTTTGGGTTCATACTACAAGTTCAGTGCAGCAATCAGTATGATAAGTGAGTATGGTTTTCTTTCATCTGTTTAAAAACGTCCACTAGCCTACCCTTATCTTTTCAAAGTAAGGGTGCACAGGCTCCTTCTGGGTAAGCTCGCTCCATCGTAGACTTTGTCTCTGTCATCTCTGACCTAGACTAGAGTCAAGAGCAAATCCATCACAAATAAAAAAAAAATAGTTTCAAGACTCAAGGTTTCGAGTGACTACTATTTAATTGTTTTACACAAGCTAACTATTACATGAGGTCTATGAAAACATTAACAAGTTATAAGTTATCCTTACTAATATTATAAATGCGAAAGTAACTCTGTTTGTCTTTCTGTCTCTCTGTCTGACGCGCTTTCAGCCTGAGAAAGGACATAGGATACTTTTTATCCCGGGAGTATATTCCCTAGGGACCACGCGCGCGAAGCCGCTGGCAGAAGCTAGTAAATGATATGTCTAAAAATTATCAACGTTTTTTGTAAGCTGATTAAGTATTGCTAGAAGTTTTCAAAAAGGCGTCTTACCTTGTACTGTACTATCGATGGACGTTGGATTATTACACTTTCTAGTAGTAGACAAATGTTGACATAATCAAACGCAAAAATATGCATGTTTTGTTTGAATGTTTAACACGAGTAATGAACGAATTTATAAGTATTTAAATGCTGACACATTTCTCTAGCATGGGAAATCATCAAATGACTCCTTCTGCTCTGGGTGGAGCGGAATGGTGTGTCAGACTCTTACTGACTAAAACCCATCCGTGTTCCTCCTTATGCCTTTTGCATTCCAGAGCTGCGGTGCCTCTTTTGAACAAATTCCGCAAAAATGCTAACACGTAACCATTTAATTTTGCAGCTACACACTCATACGCTTGCACCCAACGTTACCCGTCCATCTCAACGTGGTCAAGTCCTTCCAAGACCCAACAGGAGAGGTATCAGTCCTGAAGGAGAGCAGAGGGGTCAACGACACGTTAGACCTCTTAGTGCCTCCAAATAAGTTGAAGTTTGTGAGCGATTACGCCAATTCAAATGGGCTGATTATAGAAGAAAAACAACGGAATTATGGCAGGTAAGATTATCTCTAAAAATATCTCTATTTCTGGTTAGCCGGATTTCCAAAATTATATCGACCTAAAGAAGATATCAGCGATAAACATTGTCGAACTGCAAAAAATGTATGGGATTGACACAAAACTGAATGTATGAATGTTATGGACATCGGATAAATTTTGGACTTTTACAATCGCTGTCACTCATTGAATAGACTCCTTCAGCAACCTTAGGTCGCATTTATATAGTTTTATTACAAAATAATTAAAAGACAATATACGAGTATGTCAACTACGATTTTACGAATTGGCGCCTGAATTTAGGTTTAGACAAACCAGCGTTTTGCCAATGAAATAATATACAATTTTTAGGGTTCCGTGCCCGAAGGATAACTAACAGAACCCTATTTCGAAGCCTTCGCTCTCCGTCCGTCCGTCCGTCCGTCTGTCAGCGGGCTGTATCTCAAGAACCGTATACAGAGGACCGTCATCCGTCGCGTGCCTCGCCGCGTGCGTTAATCGCTGCTCCGTAAACGCTCTCATAAAACGCCATAAGCAACGCAAAAAGAGCACTTGGAGGTAGATATCAAAAGTTGTCACAGAGTGTGCATTTCTATTGCCGCTATAATCTATACATACATATAATAAAACTGTTGAAGAGTCGTTTTTGTACATTCAAAATAAAAAATAAAAAAATAGCTAGGGAGATAAAGGGTAACTTACAGAACCCATTTCCATCATTTTTGGAATTTTTGTCTGTTTATCTGTTTGTCTGTTTGGACGTGCAGGCATCACGTAAAAAGTACAGAAATAACGTAGATAACTTTCACGCAATAAAATTGTACGTAACTGGAGGTATAACTTAGTTTTTGTTTCATCGCAATCGGTTCACTCTATCAAAAGATATTTGTATTTAAATGTTTCGTTTAAAGTTTCATTACGTGAAGCACATACATGCACCGCCATCTATTGAGATTAAATAGTAACAGTTTAGAACTGTTTCATGAATGAATGCGTATATTATTTGTGAAACTCTTAATACCAAAGAAAAAAAAATAACATTTAGTCATATCGTTTCATTTATCGTAACATCTGAGCTTCTAAGTTTGAACTTATATTTTGACAGTTCAACTACATTGTCGCTTGATGGCGATGTACTGTGTGTAATTGCGGTGTTATCAGCAGATTGGTCCATGTCTGACAAATAAAGTTTGGATACCTATGCTATGTAGCTAATAAGAAGGTGATAACGATATGTTTGACCGAAAAAGAAAAAAGAGAAGAGTAAGGATTCATGAATTTTATTGTGATTCGAATCGACATAATTAATCTATATCAGCCGCACGGGTCAATCTTCAGGGTTAAGCAACGCTTGCCAAGGTTGGTATGTAGATGGGAGACCATCATAAGTCATTTCATACCGAGTTTCCTCCGTGTCTCGGAAAGCACGTTAAGCCGTTGGTCCCGGCTGTCATTTGAAGATCTTTGGCAGTCGTTACGGACTGTCAGAAGCCAGTAAATCTGGCTCCAGTCTTGCCAAGAACTACCGTGTTACCCAATTAATGGGTTGTGGAGGTCTGGTAGGCAGCCGCTTCACGTAAAATACTGGTATTCAGCTAAATCCGGTTTGACTGGAAGCCGACCCCAATATAGTTGGGAAAAGGTTAGGCAGATGATGAGTTGCACGAGTCCATCTTCAAGATTAAGCTACGCTTTCCGAGATCGGTCTGTGGATGGGTGACCATTTTAACATACCGAGATTCCTACGTACCACGGAATATAATAGACACCCGGGTCGATCTTCAAGGTTAAGCAACGCTTGCCAAGGTCAGTCCGTGGATGGGTGACCATTTTAATATACCGAGATTCCTACGTACCTCGAAATATAATAGCCGCCCGGGTCGATCTTCAAGGTTAAGCAACGCTTGCCAAGGTCTGTCTGTGGATGGGTGACCATTTTAACATACCGAGATTCCTACGTACCACGGAATATCATAGCCGCCCGGGTCGATCTTCAAGGTTAAGCAACGCATGCCAAGGTCAGTCTGTGGATGGGTGACCATTTTAACATACCGAGATTCCTACGTACCATGGAATATTATAGCCGCCCGGGTCGATCTTCAAAGTTAAGCAACGCTTGCCAAGGTCAGTCTGTGGATGGGTGACCATTTTAACATACCGAGATTCCTACGTACCACGGAATATAATAGACACCCGGGTCGATCTTCAAGGTTAAGCAACGCTTGCCAAGGTCAGTCCGTGGATGGGTGACCATTTTAACATACCAAGATTCCTACGTACCTCGAAATATAATAGCCGCCCGGGTCGATCTTCAAGGTTAAGCAACGCTTGCCAAGGTCAGTCTGTGGATGGGTGACCATTTTAACATACCGAGATTCCTACGTACCACGGAATATCATAGCCGCCCGGGTCGATCTTCAAGGTTAAGCAACGCATGCCAAGGTCAGTCTGTGGATGGGTGACCATTGTAACATACCGAGATTCCTACGTACCACGGAATATAATAGCCGCCCGGGTCGATCTTCAAGGTTAAGCAACGCTTGCCAAGGTCAGTCTGTGGATGGGTGACCAGTTTAACATACCTACCGAGAAGAGATCTCAGGCAGTCTTTACGGATTGTCAGAAGCCGACAAATCTGACACCTACAGTCTTGCCAAGAAGTATCGTGTTACCCAGTATTGTAGGGTTGTAGAGGTCTGGTAGGCAGCCGCCCCAATCCCGTTTGACTGGAAGCTGACTCCAATTTAGCTGGGAAAAGGCTAGGCAGATGATGCTTCATGGTAAAAAATTGAAATGATTTGCGAAAAATACATAGTCTACAGTTGGCAAAACTGGGCACAGATTACAAAGGTAATTTTGTTTCAATTTCCTTTATCCACTAGGGAGACGGTCTAAGTGATATGAATTTAATAGAATTTTAGATTCCCAAACAATAATTAAATTCATAATTATATTTTCGTCACACATTTACCTACCCTAATTCATAGACGGCCTAAGCATCTGCCAGCCTGTTCATTAAATATTGTCACATGACTGACCCATTCGCCACTTTGACACATTTGCGCATTTGGGATCATTTAGGCCGCTGATTAACCGCCATTCAATAAAACGGACAATAAAACGTCAGAGTTACTCTCTCAAGGACCGTCAGCCCCAATTGGGGCCAAAAGGTATTGTCTGTATTTTTTAATATATGCTTAACCTTTTCCCAACTATATTCGGATCAGCTTCCGATCAACACGGCGAAGTCGCAGTATGTTAAATAATATGGTCACCTATTCACAGAGCCATCTAAGCAAGAGTTGGTAAGCCATGAAGATCGACCCGTGCGACTGTTATTATTTAGCTACGAGCTCCTCTTTTTATAAGTCTCCTCTATCAGTACCTACTAAATATCGATTAAAAAAAAACGATTATTCTTACACAGTAAATCGATTCTATAAACCCGGTAGAACTGTTTAACATAAAATGTAAAATTAATCGGTGTTCTGTAATCTGTTTTGATACCTACCTCGAGGTAGGTATGTACCCTGGTACATAGCTACCTCGAGGTAGGCATGTACCCGGGTAATCTCCTGAGATTATCCGGGCTAAACGGCATTTCAACCGGAAGAGATGATAGAGTGCCCTGCATTAGGTACCCTCTTCCTATTTTCTTAATTTTGAGATCAGGATACGCAAGGTATATATACATATTTTTCGACATCCACGCGAACGAAGTCGCGGGCACAGCTAGTAACAAATAATTTAAATTAAAAATTAAAGAGGCTCCGTACAAGAAACCTTTTTTTTAGGTGTACCTATGATAAGATAGATGGACATTTATTTGCCTGAAATATGGTATTTTACAGATTTTATCACACATACACAATCTATAGTTCTTCATATTCTGCCTACTAAATTCCACATGCATATTTTGTAACAATGATGACTCTAGTTCAATCAATTTAAACAAAATAATTAAAACCCATGTCAAAAAATATAAAACCGGACAAGAAGAGTCGGACTCGCCCACTGAGGGTTCCGTACAAATTTGTAGGTACATATTACTTTAAATAAAGACTGTAGTTTTTATGATTTGATTACAAATGATTACATTTCAGATTATTCCCTAAACTTGTAGTATAAGACGGTATTACTTACCAAATTTCATAGTTCTAGGTCAACGGAAAATACCGTATAAATTTTGATTCCTTTGAGAGTGTCGTAATATACGTTTTTAAACATAAACGGCCGTATCTTTTTTTACATTAACCTAGAAGTTTGATTCACAACTTCAAGGGACTGTAGACCTGATTATATGGTTTTAATTTCAACTCGATACATCCACGCGTTCCCGAGATAAAGGGTCTTGACAGACAGACGGACGGACCGACGGACGGACAACAAAGTGATCCTATAAGGGTTCAGTTTTTTCCTTTTGTACATCAAAAGGAAAAAACGGAACCCTTGTAGGATCACTAAAAAGTAATAAATCAAGACTTGTCTACATATTGTCAACTAACAATTAATGTCAAAGAAAAATAACAAATTAAAGAAAAAATAAATACAAGTTGTATGTTACGGAACCATTAGTGTGAAAGTCCGACTCGCACTTGGTCGATTCTGGATAAGGGTTATAACTACATTTCTGAGCTTTAAATTATATCCCTGTCTTTTCTGTTAGATAACTAGATGTCCTTTCTGTTATCAATAGGACACTGGAGGCGGAGTCTCAACGTCTTCCCAGAAGGAGGTTGCTTCGCAGTTTTAACGTGCTTGGATACAACTCATTCGGAGAAGTAAGTATAGTGAATACTAGTGGACGTCACGCGGTTTCACCCGCGTAGTTCCCGTTCCTGTGAGAGTACGGGGATAATATATAGCCTATGTTACTCCCTGATAATGTAGCTATCCAAATTTTCAAATCGGTCCTGTAGTTTCGGAGCCTATTCAATTCAAACAAACAAACAAATCTTTCTTCTTTATAATATTACTGTAGATAAAGGAAAAAATTACTTCTGCTTTTCAAATCCTTGGCAAAGACAAATTCATTTTGACAATCGTTCAAGATATAGACCTAAGATCAATTTCCTTCCCAGATTCAAGGGTTCCTGGAAGAGATGGCTCATAAGCACCCCAATTTGGTGCGACTCCAAGACCTTGGCAAGAGTTTCGAGGGACGCAAAATGAACCTCGTTAAAATATCGGCCCAGCCCGACGCTGGCAATCCCATCATATTTGTTGACGCAGGTAAACACATAATTCCTGACCACGGAGCAAGGAGACGCCTAGAGGCGGTTTTTTCAACACTTTTCATAAGATATGTGAGCATCGTAGTTTGTTCATAGAACTGGCAGCCCGTCACAATGCCTGTGGCAGCCAGCTTTCGGTGCTTATTATTGGGGAAAGAATAGTATGAGTGATATAGTCTCTAGTCATTGCCACGGTACAGCAACTTCGTGCTCCGTGAACGCTACCAAAAGTTTGTTCTATAAAATATAAAGACCAAGAGCATTTGACTTATTATGTTAATTTCTTAGGTATCCACAGCAGGGAATGGGTGGCTCCAGCGATGGCCACTTACCTCATCCACCGCCTGGCCACCGATCCCGATGCAATTCAGATAGGAGGGATACTGGATGGCGTCGACTGGTATATTCTACCAGTCGTCAACCCCGACGGCTATGAATACAGCAGGTCCGGTGCTAACGTAAGTATTTCAATGTTTTTTGGTAGGATTTAGTACACAAATAAAAATTAAACAAGCTGGTAAAGAACGGGTATAGTCTTGCAGGGAGGCCTTTGTCCAGGCGCGGAAGGCAGCCCTTAAGGTCAGGTAGCTCTTAAGGTCTGTCTCAACAGATTTGTGTGTTTAAGCTAAAACAAACAAGTTAGTATAGCGCTAACCAACACCATCTACATGATTTAATCAAGATTAATTTTGCTATAGAAACGCTTGTGGAGAAAGACGAGATCCAAAACTCCCAATAGCCGTTGCTATGGCGTCGACGGCAACCGCAACTACGGTTTCAAGTGGGCTGTGAGCGGGGTCTCCAACGACCCCTGCCATCCGGAGACCTTCGCGGGCAAGAAGGCATTCTCCGAGCCAGAGACACGTATGGTCAGCAACGTCATGATGGACAATAGGCAGCGCATCAAGTTGTACGTATCCTTGCATGCGTACGGACAGTATTTGGTGTACCCTTGGGGATACACGGGAGATTACCTTCCCAAACAGTGGAAGAAGCTAGACAATTTGGCGAGAGCAGTGTCAACCGCTGTCACGCGAGCTGGAGGAAAGCCATTCAAAGTGATGAGCGCGGGCAAGTGGTACCCGGCGGCCGGCGGCAGTGACGACTTCGCTTTCGGCGCGGCAGGGATCCCCTACTCCTATACCATGGAGCTGACAGAAGGACACGAGTTCACCTACCCAGAAAGCCTTCTCAAAAAAGTCTTACCACAGTTCTATGAAGGGTTCAGAGAATTTGGTCAACAGATCAGGAAAGAATTCGGTCGATGAAGACTGATGTCATGAAATAGGCTACGACTGTTGTAAATAAAAAAAAAATGTGAAACGAATTTGTTTTATTGAATTTTCTGTAGTTTATTGCTGTTGCAATGTTCCAATCTCTTTATTGAAATTTTGCACACAATTGTGTGGTTTTCTTGTTATTTTAGAAAACGCAAAAGAAATGAATTTGGTTTTTTTTTGCATGACAGTGATTTTTTTAGGTGGGTTACTTTTTTACTAAATTGTTACTACCTCATGGTCCTTTCCATTTCGTGTAACTTACTTGCGATATACTTTATATTTTAATTTTAGTGAATGTCCATGAAGACAATGCAACACGATGTGGGTATGTAAAACCTATCAGTTTCCCTATTTAGTTAAACTTGGTATAATTTTTGTCCCTGTGTGTGTAAATTCAATATGAATAATCTGAATGTTTGGACGTGTGAATTTATTGAAATTACCTGGCAAAAGCTAGTTAAAAAAAAAATTGCTTGAAATAATGTTTATGTGCAGTTGCAAAATCATGAGGCAGTGCTATGAAAACATGCTGTCAACATTAATAGATAGAGATGAAGCTGCATGTATAGAAGACGCTGCCATCGGCGCTAGTACTGTAAGAGAACCAGAACCATTTTCCTTCCTATCTCATTTTTAATAACATTTCGATTCAATATTGATTGAATTCAAACATGTAATGAGTTTTCCATTTGCAATCTTTAAGTGAGTGAATGGATCATTGAATAAGTAATGCATAATTAGAAAACTAACATTGTAGGTCATATTGTATGGATATTGTTTTATTAAAATAGGCTTAAAATAAATTAATTCAGTTACATAAAAATATACTTGTAGGTACCTAAGCATTTATGCTTTCTTAATTTTTTAAATGTCGAATGTGTGTTTTGGCACCACATACGATGCAATATACTTGCGGTTACTTCTTGCAATGTTTTATGCGAACTCTCAAGTCCTTATTCTTGGAGATAAATGAGCAGATTTAATTTAATCTTGATACGCACACTCGAACTCAGATACCAAGTTCCAAAAAGTTAGTTTCGAAAAAGTGTTTAGAGAGAACAAGAGAGTGATTTTTCTCTTATTATAAACTTTATCTTCATCTGTTTCTCTTACCAAACTCATTTTCTCTAATTGAATAGCTATTAAGTTGGTTTTATTTGTGATAAAATATTGCCAATGATCATGTTTACAGGTGACAATCTTTCTGAAGGCTTTAAGAGAATACTGCGGAAAAGTCTTGGAACTATTTTTCGATCACATGACGTATGAGGGCAGATATCTTTACGAGGTGATGTATCTAGGGCTCTAGAAAAAGTAATATTCTATTACAGATAACAATTGTCAAAAATAAATTGGCCATATTTTCCAACCATGCTAGAGCCGGCCAATGTAACCGCCTGCAGCTGAATAGGTACCAATATTTTATGTGGATCGTCCACAGTCCAGTAACTGGGCAAGTCCATCCTTGGCAAGAACTGGTGTCTAAAGTTACCGGCACGATAGTCAAAAATCTTCAAATGACAGCTGGGACCAACATGTTGACGTGCCTTCCAAGACACGATGGCTGTGTTCCGAAATATAAAACAGTATACTGGACAGTGCTCATGACGTCATGATTCAACGCCATACCAGTTTAACGTCACAAATTAAAAAAATCCTCAAATTCTGATGCACGCACGCCTGTTTGACGTTTGATATACTACTAATACGCCACATTTGACATTTGTCTCACCAGTATACTATGGTGGCACAACAGTACAATATGACGTCGGATTCATGACGTCATGAGCACTGGCCAGCATACTGTTTTATATTTCGGAACACACATTTGCTTACAAGACTATATTAAAAATTAGTAAAAAGAGGTAAGCCGTCGCTAGCCAAGGAACAGTAATAAGCGCCTAGCAAAGGGGAAACCAGATCTGTCGCCAACAATCAGTATTGTCACATCCTATAGGTAAAGTTGAGCGATGTTCACTCACTAACCGAAAAGGAGGAAAATCAGCCAAGGCCGGTCATCATCATCGAGGCAGGTCAGCAAGGCGGCACGGAGCCGGTGGGGCTGGCCCTGTATCTGGTGGAGCAGCTGGTGGCGTGCGAGGAGAATGAAAACATGCTGCGGCGTGCCACCTGGGTGGTGCTGCCCTGCACCAACCCTGACGGGCAGGAGTACTCCCGATATGTAACTATGTTGCTCAAACTTAACGTTATTCAGTGTGGCTGCTCTCAGAAACGTCACTTAAAAATAATTAAAAACAATTAACGTTATTTCACCCCCATCTAAACATTCGAAAATAAATGAAAAGTTTACAATCTGTCATGACAGCGTTGCGATATTAAACTGGGCGGTAGTTAAATACTCAGAAAAAAAAAATCGATTCTGTGTACTAGAGTCAGATGATTTGGTGGCATTTTTGCCATCAATCGATATTATTAACTTTTGTTATCAGGGATGGCGGCCAAGCGAGAATCGTGCCAGTGGTGATATCCACTCTAAAAATTATTTGAGTACGATAAATTATTTATCGATTGTCAGATGACTCCAGATCAGCTTGAATTATGCTTTATGTGACCAAGTATTTACCACCAATTTCTGAATTAAGCATTAGAGTTGAGTATTACTCAAACTCTGCTTTAGCCTGAATACCTGACAAAATTTGTCAATAATTTTGACACGTTCTTTACTCAAAATATCAATCTTCGGTCATAAATATCAATATTCAGAAACCCGCCCTTAGCATGTAATTTGCAAAAACAGAAATCACTAATTTTTTGTCCATTCAATCACTAAGTCAAGATTCTTTATTTTTCACGCGCAGGCCACGCCGTGGGCTAATTTTTCATTTTTTTTAAACAATGGTACCATCACTTAATAGGATCCTTCATCCCTGCCCTATGCCATTACCCGATGCAGTTTTATTCGGTAGGTAGCCTTCATTTAAAAAATAACCTGTTATTTTTTGTTCCTAGAGTCAAGTCACATGGAAAAAGAATCTCAGACCCGCAATTAACCAGTTAAGTTACGGTGTAGATTTAACACGAAACTTTGACGTTCAGTGGAGTTCATGTGATAAAGTTGATTCCACATTCTCACAAAACTACCCCGGCCCTACAGTCGCTTCAGAAAATGAGACTAAATTCATCAAAAGCGTTATCGAAAAGCATAAAAAGAATGCGAAAGTATATATTTCTATTAAACGTGACGGGCATTCTATTCTTTATCCATATGGCCATTCGAATGAGAACGCGCACAACACGACGCAGCTGCACCGCGTGGCGGCCGAGGTGGCCGCGCGCGTCAACCAGCGCACCGGCGGCATGCTCCTATTCGAGAACATGAGCATCATCGAGGCCGAGGGCAAGCCGCACTGCGGACACAGCGTCGACTACGCCTACGACAACGGCATCCCCCTGTCCTACGAGATGCGGGTCTTCCTCGGATCAAACAACAAAATTATGTCCAAGTTCCAACAACTGCCACGGGGTTACGAGAGTTCTTTGAGAAACGGATATTTTAGTGGCATTAGAGAGATCTTTAACGTCCTTATTAACGAAAAGAAATACGGAAAAGTTGAAAAACAACCTTTATAAAACGTTGGGTCGCCTTTTAATCGCTACTTCTAATGTATGCCCCGCATACAATTAGAAGTATATAAGAGCAGAAACGCAATCGGCCCAAGATTTCACTATTTAGATTCCCTCAAATTATGTGCTCCAAATCGAGCATAAAAAATCTTCAACTGGGTCAAAATTATGTACTGGGATCGGCATCTATTACGATACAATATTTATTTAGTACATAATGGTGTATCTACGTTGGAGGAGTCACTTTTCCACTTTTCGGTAGGATGTCGGTCATGCGCGGTGGAGCGCCTGAAGCGCGCGTGCGCTAGGGGTGGGGCCGGCAGCCGTTCAGCCCGCTACCACTCTGTAGTCAGCCGCGGCGGCGGCACCGCGCCTTGCTCAGCACCTCTCCCAGTACCTGGCCTCCTAGTAGCTCTCTCGATTCTAACTCGAACTTACTCTGCCGCCGCTCGCGCTAACATCTAAACATTTTTATTAATTCGTTTCTTTTCACATTCCGCATTTGATTTCTAGTTGACGATTAATTTGTAGTGTTTTTAGATTTATGAGTTGGTTTTTGTAAAAAAAGATTTAAAAAAAAACTTAAAGACATTAAAAATTCATTCGATTGTTTTTTTGTAGTTCATTAATTTTGTGTTTTAAAATGAAAAAGAAAACGGGGCCATCGGGTTCTTCTCGTCGAAGGTAAGTAAAAATTAGAATAGATTTTTCAGATGCAGCCGGGAGTTGAGACTTTGAATTAAAAGTAGTAGCATAGTAAGAGGAAAAGCGCCGTTTCGAATGGGGCGGAAGGCGGTCCCGTCGGCAACAGGTTGGCGAGCGCCGGGCGTCGGGCGCGGAACAGAGCCTCGCGCCGCTTGCTGAGCTCCGCAATTCTATTAACTGTTAATAAACACCCCAGATAGCAGCCTTTAGCGCTAATTACCAACGAGGGACTTATAATATTAAATTTCTTGCCATTTTCGCCGAAAATTCCGCTAAAATATGACTTTTCTGCAATATGAACTGAGGGAAATAAATTGCACGGTCTTTGTCAGCTTCCTGACATATTTTTCTATGAAATTGGGGTTATTATTACGAAAAGTAAGTGGGGACGGTTTGAAAGACTTGAGAAAGCTTTTTATGCGCTAAAGACAAAAGGGGAAATCTAAAACTTTGGAGGTAGCTTTGTTCAATTATAGATTAAAAGGGGAAAATAGATACTTAACACACTGAAGTTTTCGTATCGATAAGTTTTTCACGGAAAAAAATGATATAGTGTCGGTCTCTCCTTTTAGGTCGATAAAAAGTCGTCAAATTCGGAGAAACATCAGATTTTATCGGCGTTATTTGTAATAGTTTGAACGTGGCTCTCAAAACGATCGGTTTCCAAAGGTAACAGCGGTAGAAGGACTTTTCTTGATACCAATTTGAGTTATTTAATGTCCTAACACAATTTTTCAAAATAACTTGTTTCAATTATTTTTTTTAATACTTTTGGGTACGTTTATTATTACTGTTACGTTAAATTCGTATTTTATTGAATCAGGAATATTTTCAAAAGTTTTCTAAGGTTGCATAGTTCGTTCAGTTTCAAACGTACATACAATATTGTTACATTTTTTTACTTATTACCCCTTTCTGGGTTGATTTCCTTAAAATAGTATTTCGAAGATTTTAAAGTCGGTTACCGGTCGGTTGTTGGGTATATTTAGAAAATCGTAATTTTTTTATTTTGAATTCTTCTTATCATATTGAATTATCGACTCAAAGTTTATTGAATTTTGACTTAAAAATGAATATGATGAGCAAGACTTGTTTTGGGTATTTTAAGCAGTTTAAAAAAGAATTAATTTATTATTTTGTGTTGATTTCTTCGTATTCTATTCTATTACTTTATTGTCTTACCTATTTGGTTATTTAGGCACAACCAGAAAAGCAAAATCTTAGACTTGTGTATGCATACAGCTCTATGCATCGATAAAAAATATGGTTTTTGGCAAATAATAATAATAATAATAATAAATCTTTATTGCAGACCATAGATCCATATTCACAAATAAAAAATAAAAAAAAATATGATAAAATATACAAGATTAAATTAAATTCATTAATTAAAAGTTCAATTCATTAAAAAATTAAAATGTCAGTTATTTAAAAAAAAAAAAACAATAATAATAAATTAAAAAAATAAAATAAAATTTTGATAGAAATAATTAATCAATTCATTCAAAAATATACAATTAAATATAACAATAAAAAAAAAATGTCAATGGTATCAATAAATTAGGATTAAAAAATTTAAAGAATAAAATTACAATTAAATAATACCATAATTACAAAACAAATACAAAAATAACACAGTACAAAAACGGAACACTTAAGCCGCTATTTCCAGCCAACGTTTATATGTCTTGGTAGAAATTAATCTATCGGCAAGTTCTTTTACTATACTATTTCTACACGTACCAACCCTGGACAAGAATGAAGCGATTCTGTTCCTCTGAATGGCATTGAGCGCGCAAAGTTGCGTTCCTATTTGATAGTAACAAATGTACGAGTTTAAGGCAGTATTTCTTGTAATTATTTAGTTTTTTTCTGTCACTTATAATTTTTGGGTACGAAATGACAGCTGTTCTTTAATTCAGTAAGGCACAACCAGAAAAGCAAACTCTTAGACTAGCGTCAAGAATTGAGGGAGATTTAAAACCACCAGCTGTATGCATCGATAAAAAATTTGGTCTTTGGCAACGTTGCGTTCCTATTTGATAGTTCCCAGTACGAGTATAGATCAGTATTTCTCGTAATTATTTAGTAGCTTTTTTATCACTTATCATTTTTGGGTACGATATGACAGCTGTTCTTTAATACACAACCAGGAAAGCCAACCCTGACATAAGCTTAGAAGACTGGGGAAGATTTCTGCTCAAGGGCTGTATAAGTTGATAAAAATATGGTTTTTGGCGAACGAATCTTCTTTTTTTATTTTAAAAAAATAGAATAGGTTAGTATTTCACGTAATATATACCAGCTTTTTACAATATTTGGCACTCTTTTCATTTTTGGGTAGGTATCAAAATACAGAAGCCCTTTTAGTTGTAATAAAATGAAATTCAGTAAGGCACCAGTAGAAAAGCAAAACCCATAGGCAAGCCTAGTAGACTAGGGGAGATTTTCACCCATGAGTAACTAAAAACAAAAGGAAGTAACAAAAATTGGATAAAACGCTCAGATTTTTGGTATTGATTTAAAATTCGTAAATGTAAGATATTTTATCACTAGCAAGGGGCTTTTTCACGTTAAATTGATACTTTGAGAAAGCAATGTCTACGTAAAATTATATGTTAACCTGCATACGGCGTACTAATTTTTGAGTATAACTAGCGTTCCTTTGGATAGTTAAAAATGAATAGGGCAGCATCTCGCATTTATATCTTTCTGGCATTTTTCAATTTTGGGAACGAAATAACACTGTATCTTTTAAGGCAAAACCAGAAAAAGAAAGGGGAAAGATTAGCCGAGCGTAGAAGTTTGGGAGAGATTTTTAGCAAACAGTTTTATAAATTGAAAAAAATATAGTTTTTGGCTACTTGGTGTTCGTTTTATAATATTCAGGGTGATATCTCTAGTAACTATTCAAAAGGCCAATTCTCATACTTAAAAGGGTTCAAATTCAAGTCGCAATATAATTTCTCATCGCAATATCATGACAAAAACTTGTAAAAATGTAGGGTAGGTAACTAGAGGTGTTTTTGACGGTTTGAGACTGCGATGCGAATGTGAACGTTTTTTAGAAATACGAGGTTGCCTGGAAGAGGTCGCGGAATGCGATAAGGCCGACCATTGTATGTGTTTCAGTTTTAAATTTCCTTTTGTGTTTTATATTTGGTGCAGAATCCTTACTAATATTATAAATGCGAAAGTAACTCTGTCTCTCTGTCGCGCTTTCATGCCAAAACTCCTGAACCGATTTAAATGAAATTTGGTACACATATAGTTTACCTGAGAAAGGACATAGGCTACTTTTTATCCCGGGAGTTTGTCCCTAGGGACCACGCGGGCGAAGCCGCTGGCAGAAGCTAGTTAAGTATAAAAAAATACGAGAATTATCGCTTAAAATTTTTGGGAACGAAATGACAGGTATCCTTTAATTCAGTGAAATAGAACCAGAAAGGGTAACATAAATACAAGCGTAAAAGACAGGGGAAGATCTTTGCCAAGAAGTTGATGTCGATCAAAATTTGGTATTTGGCAATCGCAACCTAGTCGTCTATTTTCTTAGTTAAATCTTCAGGGTGGGGTTTCCTGTAAATAAATTGATTTTCATTTTGGCACTCCTACAGACGGACGTAGAAGACAAGCAGATGATTTTCGTCCAGCAGCTGTTAAGCCAATAAAAAATTTAAATATATGGTTGAGCTCAAAGTTTCATACCGGGTTATACCAATTATGTCCACTATCAGATAGAGGTGGGTATGAAGGGACAAACAGAGGGGACACTAGTGACTTTCATAACTAAAGTTTGGAGTGTTGATAAGAACTGTGCTGTGTATCGATCGTTCTCATTAAGAGTCGAGCCGCGTATCGTCGCGATAAGAGCACGGTGTACTATGCGGGTGCTTTGCGCAAAACACTACACTTACCCACATGCTGACATTACGTGCATTAACCAATGTTGTATGTTTTTTTTTTTAGTCAAAATTTTGAGGTTATTTTGGCGATGTTTATGAGAAATCCATTTCTATGGACTTTGAATGAAAACTGAAGCGTTTACTGATAGTTTTCTAAAATTTTTAGCTTCTATCTTTTTGTTTCGGCTGAAACGGAGTAAAGTTGGTTGGCTCGTAAGAATATATAATGCCGCTTTACGAAAATACCTATCAGGCAATGTGGTAGAAGGTTGATTTTCTGGGGTGTAAATGTAGGGAAGTACAGTATTCCCAGCCGTAGAGGATGTTTTATGTAAGAAAGAAATAAGTATTTGCTGTCACGGAACTGGCAAGCATAAGAACGATCAAATATTACTTAAGTTATGTAAGAAAAGAGAAATAAAAAAAAAAAAAAGAATAGGACCTTTCCTATTCTTTTCTTTTTTAATTTTTGTTTTCTGGAAGTAATAGGAAGAAACAGAAATTATAAAGATATGGAAAGATTGCTTCAATTTTTGGCATTGACTTTAATTTTGACAGTTGGAAGGTTTAATGTTATTAAATGAAATTTTGAGAAAATAATTCCTACGTAAAACTATATTTTAAGCGTGCGGTATGAGCACTGCGTATCAGTTTTTGGATTTTTAATTAACCTTATAGAGTCTGAAAGTTATTTCTATGTCATATATTTATTTTTCATGTAGCACCACTAAAGGGAGGTTAAATTTTTATGTTCTGGACTTTTGAAAAGGATTGTATTTTGTAGGGTAAGATAACTACTAATAGTTAGTTTATGGTTTAAGATATCCATAAACGAAGCCTAAAACAAGATTTTGGTTTGGTTCTCAAATCGCTAATCTTTTAGATGAAATATAAAATTATATTTGAATCTAACAAGGAAAACAAACTTTTTGTTGAAATAGAAAATTATAATTATTTCAATATCTAATTATAATTTTTCCATCCACATTATCGATTAAGAGTTTTGTTAAAAAAATATGCCAGAACAGAAACAGAAAATTCTTTGAATTTGGTTATTGTAGATTAGTTCAAATAGTGCATTATTTATTTAATTTTGGTAAACAACAGTATGGATATCAATTAAAATTTAAAAATAAATATATCTCTCTGTCGGCTTTTTGCCTGCTCGTACCGGCTAATCGCCGACATACCTAAACCGATTTAGATGTAACTTTAACTGGTAAATAGGTGGTGTAATGAAGAGAAATTATTTTGGTTACTTTAAAAAAAATAGTGCTTGGTGATTAACGGTCACCAAGTAAAATTTTATATTAACTCAATAAGTAGGTAAAACTAAAAAGACGCAAAGTTAAAATCATAATTTCTGTTGTCAATAATGAAAATTTGATGTAAAATAAAAGTAACGAAAGAAGGGTTAAATCAAAGTTTGTCAGTCAAACAAAAGTCTGAAAAAATACCATGCCATGACACCGTCTTTGCACAGATCTATATTTCTTTGTCACAAAGAAAAATCATTCAAACTTTATTATTTTGGGAAAAATTCTATTAGATGTTCTTTTTTTGTCCGAAAAAAGATATTTTTATATAGGTATAAGAATTTAGTGACACAAATTTTAACGGATCTAGGTATGTAGAAGACGGGGCCCGCTAGGGCCAGCGCCTGCCGGTGTTGCGGAATCTGTTCGAAAGAGTCGCCGCGGCCCTGGTACACAAAGGGCATTGGGAGGAACACGGATGGGTTTTAGTCAGTAAGAGTCTGACACTCCCTTCTGCTTCACCCAGAGCGGGAGGAGTCATTTGATGATTTCCCATCCTTAAAAAAAAAAAGGTATGTCCCAACTGGGCGCCATTAAGACTTAAGTGTCGCCCAAATGGGACATCAACAGTGTAAAACACACACGTCTTATTAAGTAACAGTATTTTAATTCTCTACAATTTAATAGAACATCTTATTTCGAACTAATACTCAGCTATATCGACAAGTAACGTGTTCATAAATATATCTATGATTATAATGTCTAAATAGTGGCGTCGCTTTCGGTTGGCTTTGGAATTTAATTCGAGAAGTTACAATAGGTTAGTAGTCGACCCTTTCGCTACAGTGGCACTTCAAAGGACCTCGCAGACTGATATTTAATATTTATTGGGTTGGAACCCAAAAGAGTTGAATTCAAGTTGTCTTCATTCATGCCTTTTAGAGTAAAAATAATCACATGATACACAATATTTTTAGGTCAGACCTAAAAAAAACTAAAGGGCCCTTATTTTTGTACTCACAATATCACATAATCGTACAAGTATATGACTATAAACTTATTGTCCCGTTATTATTTTTGTATATGATGTGAAATGAGTCGCAAACTCCAATAAGATTTTCTTAATAATTTCTTTCTTTTTTCTGAAAAGAGAAAAAACATGTTTAATCTACTGTTCAGCGTTATTTATTCGCCAAAAACGTCATAGAAAGCTTATAACTCCTAGTCATAAAATAAAACTACTGATCAAGGGTTTATTGCAGTAGGTTTATTTACTGATAGGCATGTTTCGTAAATGTGGCGAACGATTTTTGCAATTTCATTGATTTTCAGTTACCACATACCTACTTAGTATACCTCAATACAAATTCCTTTATTTCAAATAGACCAGTTACACTTTTGAATTGTCAAGGTCTGACAGTCAAATAAATGATGCTAATTCTGTCGCGCTAGCGACAAGAGCAAGTTGCTCTGCAGCAAAATGCACTCACCGACCCTATCTCCAGCACGGCAGTTGCACGATTCTAAGAATACTCTAATCTACATTCTATGGAGAAGAACGTGCAAGAAACTCCATGGACACTCTTAAATCAGTGTTTAATAAATCATGGTTATAATCGTTGTGAAATAATTAATGACTGAAATTATACAATGCAAAAGAGGATGAGTCTATACAATGCTAAGATAATGTTACAATCTTCAGCAGGTCCAACAATGTTTTCACATCTTAATCAAAGTTTGGGCACTTTAGTCTATGTGGAGCGGACTAGCATTGAGCCAAGCATTTTTATCATTAATGTACTCCCCTAGTTTATATGCTTGTCTGCACAGTGTGCGTTTTATACAATTTTTAAATTTTTATCTCATTTAGTTCTATTGTATGTGGCGGTATTTTGTTATAACACTTTAAACAATATCCCATGAAAGATGTTGCTACTTTAGCAAGTCTAAACCTGGTTGAATTAATTGGTTCCTATTTCTAGTGACATAGTTATGTCTGTCGCCTCGTTTACTGAAAATATGTAGATTCTTTCTAAAGTTCATTCTATTTTCGTAGATATATTGGCAAAGGACCGTCATGATGCTAATTTCTTTAAACAATTCCCTCAGAGAATCTCGCCGGAGGAGATTGTAAATGGCTCTGATGGCTCTTTTCTGCAAAATAAAAATAGACTCGATATCAGCAGCCTGTCCCCATAGTAAAATACTGTAAGACATTATACTATGAAAGTAACTAAAATATACCTATACCTAAAACGACTTCGACATAATCTCTTAGAAGCCGATTATACTTCTGCTTAACTCGACAGCCTCATTACATATGCGCGTTCTATCTACAAAGACATAGTCGAGTACTTTACAGAATGTTCCAAGTCCACACGTTTAATTATTTGCCACCAAAATTCGAGTTAGTGGTTAAATTCTCACTAACACATATCGAAGTATCACAAAGACAATTTAAAAGCCAGGCAAACAGGAGGCAGAGCTCATTTAAAAGCAAGTTACAGAGGATATTGGATTTCTAACTCTGACGGTACCTATGAATTCCATACGGCCAATTTAGTATTAAACCTGGTCCGCGGCGAACCGTGCAGAGCAGTATTAAAATTTGAAGCGTTCAAACTTGCCTCCTTTTAGTGTTCATTACGTCGGAAAGTTGGCGAAAATTCATACAAGTCTAAGTTCTAATGAACACCGGTCGGCGAAGTTGGACGGTTGTAGCGATCGCTCATAACAACTCACACGCGCGCCTTTTTGCCGGCGCCGCAGAATGTCTTTGTTACTGATATTAAAGTAATTAACGTTCGCATGCAGCCACCAGACATCGATTTTTCACGTTTGATGTATATCGCATGACAATTTAAAGTTCAATTAGACTTAAAACTTTAGCGCCGAAGTTGAATGGGTTGAAGGATGTAGCGTTGCTCTAAACGCCTGGCACCCGGGGGATATCAACAACTTGCCAACTCGGAACTGCTCCAAACTAATTTCCCTCAAATTTCAAACGTACGAGTATATCGTATTTGTTAAACACCGCGTTTAATAAAACTTTAGCAAAAGGGATTTTGGAGAGTTATCTACCTAGCTTTTGGATCATTTAAATTATTTTTTGTTTAAACTCGGATAGTAGAATAAAATGTGAGTTACCAGTACCTAATGGTGGATGTATAACACGGAACGGAATAATAACTCTAAATGACATTAAGTAAAACAAAAATATTTAACGCAACTCCTAGACATACCTATAGTAAAAATAAAAATATCACCAGAAGCAAATCCCCAAATGTACTACAATTGCTACAATATTCTTGCCTGTCCTGGGAGTTCGTACAACTTGTTATAAATTGGCACAAAATCCCAGAGACACAAGACAATAAGAAACGCCGAGGTTTGCGGGGGAGCATTAGCCATGTTGTTATTTTAAGTGGATTAAGGCCAGCGCATTTCAGATCTGGTTAAGCTGGAATCCAACATTAAGTCTGACGGAAAGCTTACAAACCACCACGGTTGCACTTTGTGCCCCTGCTCACGAATTCTGCTTTTATTTGTGTTTCTAGCTACTTTTAATAAACGAAGGTAATGATGTTTTCGTCGTTTAGTGTCCTAAAAATTCATAGTTAAATTCCTTTTAAAACTGATGGTGTTGTAAACTTAGTGATCGATTTTTTTTAACTGTACCTACCTATACCTTTAGTAAACAGATAAGTAATCTAATCGCATACCTACTCTGCAGAGGTGCTACTAACTAGGTTGTGCAGTAGTTTTATACGACTGATGTAAAATAATGATATTCAGCTGGTTGAACTGGAAGTGATAAATGATATTTATATTGGAAATAGGTTACAAGTAACTCTTTTACACGTCAATGTTTTGGTTATATTAATCTAGATAAGGTCGGTGTTTCCCGTTTGGCTATCCTGAGAAGAAACACCGAAATAAACCGAGGTACTATGACCTCTGAGTTTAAAGTCCATACAAAGGATGGTCAGAAAATGTTAACCATGTAGGTTAACGTCTCAGGTGGCCTTTTGAGGAAATCACCATGCAGATTTGAGTGGATCCATCCAGACAGTGCAAGCATTTGTCAGTTATCGTGTAGCTCAACTTAGAACTTTAAGGAGCTCAACGATTCTACGAACAATAGGTAGCAAAGTAAGAACATTTGGGTAGGCCGCATAAAGTACTCAAACTGCCAGACGTCATGAAACGAATCCGACATATAGCGACTTACATAGTTCTTAGAATCACAATACGTCAAATGAGAACCATGGAGATAGTCTGCGATGGTCTTTTGAGGAAAGTACCATAGAGGTTTGAGTGTCAGTTATCGTGTAGTTCAACTTAGGACTACTACGGAACTCCGCGACTTGACGAACAATACCAAAGACAAGAAATTTGGGAAATATTGGCCTTACAAAACATTCAAGTCAACACCAATATACATACTTGAGAAATAGTTTAGACGGATGGATTGCAGAGGTGTTACCGAAGTGCTTAAATAAGACATTTAGAAAAAAAAATTAAAACCCTCACAGTAAGTCCTTTCATTTGATATATCACACGATATTGTTCAAAAAACTTTTTTTTTTAATTTTCTAGTTTGACCCCCAAAAGTGACCCCCATACTAAAAAAATATTAATTTACGTAACGCATCCGTGTTTGGGTCACAGAAGTCCATATGTATACCAAATTTCAATAGAATCGGTCCAGTGGATCCGGAGAAAACTGGCTGTGACAGACGGACAGACAGACAGACCCACCCGAGTGATCCTATAAGGGATCCTATCCTTTTTTTCGGAACCCTAAAAAAAAGAGTAATTAAATTATGAGTTCACTTTGTTACAAGTTGCGCAAGCTCATGTAGGTATTATTTTGGTTATGCTTATTGCTAAAAATTACGGAAAATATAAAAACGATAATATATACAGAAATATTGAAAAAATACCCGAAACCTCTTAATCCTGACTTCGCATCATGACCCAGAACAACATTTGTTCTATTTCCCTGTATAATAACAACTAATAAAATAATATAATTACAATAAATAAAAAAACAGAGCGGCAAAGAGAAAATCTTAAGTATAAGAATAAGAATAATCTTAAGTATACAAATAAGTATAAGAATTAATGCAGTTGTGTTAGGAGTTAGAGGGGTCTGATGGAAATCAACAAAACTTTTAGATATTCTAAAATACTATCAAGAATTTCACACAAAGATGGAAATATTCAACATTCGTATGAGACCCGAAAAAAATCTAATGACCTTGCAACCCCAAAATAATCATATCTAATAACATCCGATCATAACGTTTCAGGTTTGAACAACCTACTTTTGCCTCCTCAATAAAGTACCTAGGCAATATTATTAGAACGTTCATACTCGTTTCCAGCCGATTAATTCATCAAGACGTGTCGAAGTGCGACCCCGCCCGACAAACAGGGGTGTGGGCATTTGGAACTCATTAGATAAATGAAAGAGTTCAGGCAATGATCGGTCGGTACGGCCCGCGATGATTGATCGACTTCACAAGTAAGGGTGAGAAGTGCCCGAAGTTCTTGCTGCTCCCGAGAAATACCGAGAGCCAGAAGTGTCGAATTACCCATTTATTCACTTACGTGGAGTGCGTTGTTTGAGTTGTGACGCGATATGTCGCTCGCCTACTTGCTGAGAGCAATAAATTAGTCGGCGTGTTGTCTGTCGGTTTCGGGTTGCTGGCAATTATATTGTCGCCGGGTTTTTGTTTTTGGGTTGTGCTTATTTTAAGACGTGCTGAAGAAAAAGGTCTTTCACGTATATCTCTGGGAATGACCAAGGGGCATTTATTTTTAACTTTAAAATGGTAATGGACATTTTTACAACTCCTTATACATAAGTATTCGAAAACTCATTAATAATTTGGGAACAGACAATCAATAAATCTTCTCTGCTCTGCTATCTTACTTTAACTTGCACAGACTTAAAAACAATTGAAGTTATTATGATCAAACACGATACTAATCTCTTCTTACAACCGAGCTGCTCAAGCCGTCCTCTTCAGGTTGTTGCGGAATTAGTTCCAAAGAGTCACCGTGGTCCTGGAACGCAAAGGGCATTAGGAAGAAGACGAATGGGTTTTAGTCAGTAAGAGTCTGACGCGACACTCCCTTCTGCTCCGTCCAGAGCGGGAGGAGTCATTTGAAAATTTGCCAACATTAAAAACGTCCTCTTCAGGTTATCGGGCCAATTTGGTTGGAGCATGATATAGGAACTGCTTAATCATGCCTAGATATGGATATGGTCTACTCCAAACGCTTCCATTCTGGTCTAACCCTTCTCAACTTACCCAAGACTTTGAAGGTACAGCTTTTTTTAAGTATAAGAGTCATGTTTGAAGAGTTATACATGTCAAAGTGACACGTGAAGTTTTAATGACTTGAGATGGCCATAGCCGATGGGCTGAAGAAATTGTTAGCCTATGGGCCATAAAATTAGTTTGGTGAACATTCACCTAGAATACATTTTCTAGATATATACGAGTACTAGCTTTTGCCCACGGCTTCGCTCGTGTTAAAGTAGCCTATAACCGTCTCCAGGGTCATTTCTATCGCCCATGTATCAAAATTCATCAAAATCGGTTCGGCGATTTAGGAGTGAAAACGTAACAAACGAATAAACCCACATTCGCATTAGGATAGATGTTCGTTAGGTTGTCCAGATGTGAATAATTAACGACTAAATTGTTTTCTAACTTATACAACAGATTGCATAGAAGCCTTCTGCAATCTACCTGACGTTATGAGTGTGGTCAAAACTGCAATAACTTTCACGTTTTGTGATAAGCAAGTACCCGTTTTAATGGTAGGTTCACTGTAGGTACTGGATGTGTCACCGGCTGTTATCAATAAATCGATATTATTTGGCACCCACATAAACTGTGTCATTACGTAACATAAAATGTGTTCACCGGTACAACGAAATTACGACTACCTATACAATGGAAAATTAGCTAACTACTAGTGTTTACATAATAAGTACTTATTAATGTATAATTATGTGCTATGTATAATCTGTACTGTACCTGAATTTCTAAATAGACAAGGTTTCTTGGCACTTCATCTTCTACTACATCATCATTCTCTTGCCTTAATATTAATAAATATCTTCTTCTATCCTATTCAACGTGCAACAGAATAAACGCAATACCTCCTAAGGGGTCATTGTACTCATCATTATGAACAACTTTCACTATGGGACCAACACTGAAATCGCGAAAAAAAATCTGCTGTTAGTACATTTTGTCGAGTTATGCGCACATAAATGTATGGGGGAGTCAATTTTTCTTCGCGATTTCAGTGTTTGTTCCATAGTGAAAGTTGTTCATAATGACAAGTACAATGACCCCTTAAGAGGTATTGCGTTTATTCTGTTACAGGTTGTATAAAATTCTTATTCGTAACTGATTATAGTCAGTGACTGAGCAAAACTACTGGTCGTAGTAAGCTGAAATTTGCCATGTAGGTTCCTTGAGGAGTGTAGGGGAGCACTAAGAGGATTTCTCGAAATTCTTACGGGAACGGGAAATAACGAGTAATGCGCGTACGAAATCGCGGGCAAAAGCTAGTATTTATATATTAGTCGTCATCACAGCTTATGACGTGCCAAAGTCATCATTAATCCAGTGCCAGAGAGAGACGGAGCTATGCAGCACAAATGGCACCCCGTCTCACAATGATCATTATGACATTGTCACGTCATACGTTCAGTCCCAGTAGTCACGGCTTAGTAGGCGTTTCGGCTAAACTCAACGGAGTTTCGTCCGATCCGGTCGAAACAGGGATTTCATTATTATTAATATTTTTGAGTGGCGTTTCGGCCGAATCCTTTTTTAGAGGAAAAGTAACGTCGGAAACATAATTGAATAATAAATATTTTACTTTGAGGCCACGGATAAATTATTAATATAAATAAAATAAACATTAATGAGTGATCTCTCACGGGTACGGGGGTTTGTTTTCGACTTTTGGCATGTTGCACGCATATTGACACACAAACACAACAAAACAAAAACTATCATTACAAATATTACTGTCTCTTTCTTACACATGATTGATTAAAAGGGTAAAGAACTTTTGTTGTCAACTTTATCTTTTTTCAACAATTTACTGATTTTTACTTAAATCAAATTCAAATTTTTTCATTCTGAGTTCTTACTGTACTAAATTTGCTTTAAAAATGTATAGTCCGAAACACCACTAAACATAAATAATAATGAAATTTGTTTCGACCGGATCGGACGAAACTCAGCGACCGAATCGCCTACTAAGCGGTACTTCATTAATTAAACTACTTTAATAATAACTCAGGCTTCTATTAAACTACTAAATAAGACAGGCTTTGGAAACTAATTTGATTATATATTAGTACATAAGTACAACACGGCTTTTCTAATATTACTTAAATTATTCGGTAACCCCAACTAGACAAATTGATTAAGCACTTCTAAAATTATTATAAGGAAATATTTATTTTTAACGAACGACTGATCGACCGTGACCCGTAGGTACCTACCGTGGTTTATATTTACTAGGTAGCTATTTTACAACTATCTAGAATAGGATCTAACTGTCATAGACTTTTTGGAATAGTTCCATGAAAGTTTCTATTTCAGATATTGACAATAGTAAATTCAAATCATAGTAGTACCTATTTGGAAGGACCACTCACAACAACAAACAATCCATAGAGTAGCCTACTTGAACAAGGACGCAATAACCAAAATAGTTGACATTCCTTAACCCGAACCGAAACTACGGAAGGATGAATGAACACACTTAAAACATAAACACAATATAAAAATCTAAGTAGCTCTCTACTAACAAAACGTACCCAACCCAATTACTCACAATAAAAATAATAATATACTACCCCCCATGAAACTAAAGCCTCTTAAACATGAAGAATGTTCTTCCAATAAGGCTTGTACCTCGGCTATTCATTTTTTCAAGTGGGGTAAACTATGCCTGGGCCTCACAATATAACGTGAACTACTCGAAAACAAAGTCAACAGCCTTGAGATCGGTTTCTTCATGTATCCTCACATTGTGCAATATTTTTGGGACCCTCCGTTCCTCCCTAAAGGTTGGGTTCTTAGTATACGTTGCAGGCGTTTTTATTTTTATCATTTTTTGCCTCTATTTCGAGTCCATTCAGAGAAATATGAATAGGGTCACGAAATGTCATTATGATTGTGTAGTTACGACATATGTTGAGGTTGTCTAAATCGGATGCTCATTAAACGATTATAACTATGGCCCAGTTTCTGAATTGCGAATTCGGAAGTACCTAAGATTTTTTCACAGATTTTCACGCTAAATTCTAACAAATACTCAATTCAGAAATGGGGAGGGATGGCACTTATTAAAACTACTTTTTGTCTAGAAAAGAAGGCATTAGTTAGAGTACCTACTAAGATTCGCCCAGTTGAAAGTACTAGGATGCCATAAAATACAAAGAAGTCTCACATGTCTTTTAAACGCCTATTACAAAATTACCCTACTACATCATCACATGCCTCCCCAATTTGTCTTCACACAGTTCCCAACAATTTGGCTGTAGGCAATACAATGCCAAGGACACACCGTATCAAGGAGAACGGAAATGGAGTCCAGGCGAACGGAAATAGTCCGCCGGTGGGAAGCCGACGGGCAACATACAACCTGCGCCGAGCAAATATCTTGCTATTCATATTGGATTGCACATTTGTGACCTAGGCTTTATTTTCTTGTACCCTAGATTCCGCGAGAGTATCAGCAGATTGATTGTAAGTGTGACGGGTTGGTCAAGTCAATATTTATATATACATTTAATCTTAACCTAATTATATATACTTAACAAATATATTAATGTACAGTCAACTGCGTTTTCATGTATTACAAAATGATGTACAGTGACACAATATAAAAAATGTACTTGTCAAAGGATTAAATTGAATTAGATGCTTCCTGTAGGTTTAGCTTTTTGTGCTAGCCTAGTCATAATAATTTATTTGTTTAAATTCCGAGGTTGGGTAAGATGGGACTGTGAAAAAAAAAAATATCTACTAAAACACTTACTGCACAAGTAGTTAAGTATTGATAAGTACCCACCTAGGTATCTATCGTTGAACATTCTAACTGCCCTGTTACAATATGAAATCCTTTCCAAGAAAATTTTATGTGATTTATTAAACTTTCAGATTAAGATTTTCATCTAGGTACTAATTTCTACAACATCAGTTTAGAAAGATCATTTACAAAAACACGACCACAAGTCCACAAACGTTACCTAAACCAAAATAAAATACCCAGTAAAGCAATAAAGCTCACAATCTGCACTCACAGCTTGTTTAAAAAGCGTGAAATAATTCAGAAGCGAGAGATTCTCGTTAAAATGCAGCTTGAATTTACTAACCGCGGAGTTCACTTTATCACCTGCGCTGTTCACGCTTTATGGCAGAGATCCGCGGTCTCGTAAACTTGTACATAAACGCGCACTTTCGCTGACATGGAAAATAGTTTACAGGCCGTCTGCGCCTTACAGACTGTTTATCTACTTTATGGCCAAATATAGTCCTCTAATCTTAAGAATAAAACTTTATTCGCCATTTTTAGGGGACGGTTTATGGCAACACTTTGTAGACGGAATTAAAGATTAAATGGTTAATGAGTTGTTTGTGCACGTTTGAAAGTTTTTAACAGGTTTTTCGGATTGGTTTGGTAGTTTAGTTAACTTGATTTTTATTTGGTCAGTTACCGCTCTGGCTAATTAAAAGGAATAATTAAACTACGTTAAGTTTTTTCCAAGAATACTAGGACGGATGTGCTAAGTGAATGAATGTACCTCAACTGAATATATTAGATTACTTGAATAATAGCACCATTCACCAACGTTATCTACGCATCGTAATACAATCCGTGCATCCCCTCAGTCTAATTCTCCAATATTTCATAACCAAGACTTCTAACCAACTCGTATGACTTTATCATGTAACCGCCTAATATAAAGATATTGCAGGTACAAATACTTTCTACGAAAGAGCTCAATAATCGTAGTTTCTAAGTAGCTCAACCTGAATGAGTCGCGGTTGCGGTCGCTCAGAACACCAGACAATCGAGAACACAACGTTCCAATGTCGGCTTAACGATTCCTCGCTCGACTCTTTCCCATTAAAACTTCTACAGCAGAAACAAATGGGGAATGAAAATCTCGTTTTACTCGCTCATTTCTCGCTCATCTCCTTATGAAGCGTCACCCCAATCTCCCGATAGAAGCAATATCAGATCGTTTACGTTCCCCTGTCGGAAAACTCTTATTGTACAATAAAAATGTTATGAGGTAACTCTATTCAATGAACTCTTCTGTTATTGAAATCGACCGCGTTTCGCAGAAAGTAGCCTTTCTTATGGAGCGAGGATAATAAACAGTGGTTTTGTCTGTACGGAACCCTTTTGTCGGAGACTGTTTCGTATACGCTTCGGTCTGATTGCTTTTTTGTAAATCAGTTGAATTGTAGCTGTATTTGGTATTCGTAGCAATGAACTTAGATTTCTGACTAGCTTCACTTCACTAGGGAAACTTTTTATGGTACGGTACCTAATTTGAATTAGGTACCTGTTTCTCTCTCGACTTTGAAATCATCAAACTTATTCGTCACGAAAGTTCAGAGTCAGACTCAATGTTATTTCAACGTTCATATTTTACGAAAAGTCCATCCCACGTTCCATCAATACAGGAACAGCAATAAGCTAAAACCGAAAACCGCCGAACACAACAGTATATCGTCAAGTATCGATGCAATTCCCGAAAGGATGCGTGCCTCTATTTCCCCGGCTGTGGGCGAAGTCAATATGTCGTCGGAGATGAGTTATTTTTCCATAATTCTGACTTGCCGGCTCCGACGGTCGGGCGCCGCAGCCCCGAGAATTCCCAAATAAATAATAAATACGTCAACCCACATAAGCAGACATGTTCCTCACAGAGCAATGCAAACTCCGCCATATTTGTTTTTCGAATTTAATATGCACTGGCTTAGAACAAGTTGCCTCTAAAGTTACTTTAGGAGAAGCTTTTCACCACACGTATATTTTATACTAAAATAGGATTTCATTTCAAATTAAGTGGGGTTAATATAAAATAGGTGATTAGTTTAAACAAAGTGCAAATGCACATCATGTTAATACCCTCTGGAATTGCAGTCGTCAGCGATACATAACTAATTTAATCGTGTCAAGTGCTGTCAACGTTGAAAATGGCTGTGTATTTAGTCACTTTTAAGAGAATAAAAACAAGAGACAAACGATTAAATAGAATTTAAAAATGAATTATGATATTGGTTCTGAATTTTGAAAAACAAAACACAAAAGGTAAGATGGAACAAAAATAATTTCAAATATTATTGGCCACCAGTTCTGATCGTGACGTGCTCTATGCATTTGTTGTTTATGCGAGCTCAAGGGATGCCACACCACGGAATAACTTCCTTCGAACTAGTTGCACCCTCCCCGTCTCTACGTCCTACTGGGACTTATGCTCCGCTCAAAAACTTTCACATTTTAAGACATTATTTAGTTTCCGTGCGGCACCCTAAGGACTTGCCTGGTAAATTATTAAATTTACCAAACTTCAACGTTTAATATTAAAGTGCTTGACTTGACTTTTGTTGGATTCAATTTTACTGAAACTTTTGTTTTTGATTTTTCTTTACATTTTTCAATGAATTTATTTCGATAGAGTTCACCACTTCATATTTATCGAAGGTTGATGCATAAAATAAATATATTTTGCACAAAATTTCCCGATAATCAAACAAGTGCGTTCGGTTCACTGAAGCGGAAAAAGCACTTTCAATTTTTAACAAAATTACCGTGCACTCGCTGTAAAATAAAATTTGTCTACCAACACATCGCTTCAATATTTTACACGTTGGTTTAAAATAATTAAGGTCATCGTTAATTTTGTAGCTTGTTCCAATAAGAAATTAAAGTAGCTTTTAATTTAATTAGAGGTGTAGAGCCACTATACCAGTTCCACAGCCTACAAATTTGTAATCCCATAACAAAGGTGCATTTTCGACAATACCTACATATAGCCAATAGATGGCGCTGCATGCCGCTGGCCCAGCGCTCACGTGGTCGGGCCAGAGCCCCATTGTGCCGCTAAGCTGCTATATCCGGGCTAATAGGCGCTGCCCTTTGTGATTCGGTTTTCATTTCTATTGCAGCATCCGACGCACATGCTGCGCTAAATAATACAGGCTCTTTCTGTGCCTTTCGTTGTTCTGCCGTGTTTAATTTTAAGTGTGACTGGTTTCAGTAATGAGGAGTTATTGTGATCTGGTTTTGCTGTTGGTACTTAATGGAGATTGAGTACAGTCGATATAGGTTAATTGAAGAATTTAGTTAGAATTTTAGTGACGGGATTTGCATTTGACACTAAAACAATTTTAAAGAAAGAAAAAGTTATAGGATACGTGTCATACATAAAAAAGCAACCACAATCCAAACCAAAACCAACTAATCCAACATAAGTAAATAAGTACAAGAGCGTCCACTAATGACCTGAGATCTGACCTACATAGCACAAAGAGCAATTTCTCTCAGTCGACTCTCACGGCAATGTACAAATTACAGCGTCCCATTTGGCTGTAATTCGGCTTTGTCCGACTACCCTCATAGGCGTACGCTACAATTTACACCGGACGCGGCCAGTCGTGAACGAGCTGTCGTCAGGGCAACACGTGTATTTTACTGCAGCCTGCGTTTTATATGGCATTATTTAGCCTAGTTGCCGGTTAACAGATAGTTGGACGTTTGCTGCATGCTCACGTCCAAATGTGGCTTGAATTCATGTCACATGTTTGGTGAAAATATACTAACTGTATTACATACGATGCTTGTTTGCAATCAAATTACATTCATATTAACTCAAGTTATGAGAAACATTAACACATTTACCGTGGCTTATAAAGCTTCAGATAAACCGAAACTTTTCAAACAAAATTCATAATCTCCCCAAAATCTGCAGCGATAATTAGGTAACATTTTAATAACACCAAAGCCTCAACATTAAACAATAAACAAATGAGGGTTCTTCTTGTTTCTTAAAAAGAGAGATTTCATTTTTATGAAGAGACGTCTATCTGACGGGATCTGAGCGACGAGGCGAGCGAATTAAAGATTGTCAACAGATTTATTACTCGGTCCGGTGAACTCCCCCCCAACAGGGAGATAATATTACTTAGCTATTTATTTTGAGAGTACGGTTCTAGGCGGTTTTATATTTTTGGGGATCTGCCAATTAGGTAAGAAGTTTCAATAAACTTCTAGAGACCTCATTTTTGTCTTACGTCATGACTTTTTGAGATAAATTGTAACACCGCATATTTTGGAAGCAAGCATGTGACTGTAGTTCTTTTTTAAACGGAACCTTTCAAGTAGCATACACATGTAGATCACAAATGCTTATCTTAGATCACGAGAGTCACGTGTAAGGTATTTTTAATAGATTAAAAATTCCCTTCGTGTAATACTAACCCAGTCAATTTCATCTCATCGATTTCCGCGAGTACTACATAGGGTAACTTCACCTTACAAATCAATAGCAAACACTCAAAAATTAACACGGCAGAGCAAGTCAACTAGAAACAGTATGTTTGTCGGTCGTGTGCGCCACTAATAGGGTATTATGAACTTCGGCTAAGAACTCAAGGGCTCGAGGGTGCTAGAGGGAAGCCGGAGGGGTGGGGGACGGGCACGGGAGGTATTTGAGGTATCTCCTCCGCAGTAGGCAACGGGGGCGAGATTACAGATGGCAAGATAAGCCTCGAATTAGATACAACGAATTTTGTATGATGTTGTAAAGGTATTAACCGTCTTGCGTATCCTTGCTTTGAGAATAAAATATTAGGTTTATTTTACAAAAACCTTTTAAGCGGGCATTATGGTATTAATGCATCTTTATTCGGTTTTGCTGTAGTTTAAATTACGTTTAATGAATAATTACATGAAAATGTTCGCCATTGAATTTCGGCGGAACGTTGTTCTGATAAAGTTGCCGGAATGGGAGCATTGCCTCGGGGGATGAGTGAGCTTGAAAATGGAAAAAAATGTTCTTTTATTGTACATTTGTTGTTAAGAGCCCTATTAAGGAATATACTGACGGTATTTTTCTAATGTTTCCGGATATACAATAGAAATAATAGGAATATGCGAAAATGGGCGAATTTCTGAAACATCATGTGGTTCCACAGAGCCAAGCTAAAATTATGTACTATCTGTGGTCAGTGTATTCTCATAGTAATTTATCATCATCATCATAACAGCCGAAAGACGTCCACTATTGGACATAGGCCTACCCCAAAAGGGGGGGTTTGACATGATCGCCACGCTTGGCAGGCGGGTTGGTGAACGCAGTGTATGGTGTTGCATTTTACAGAGAACGCTGCTGTCCATTCTCTGGCGAATCCCTTAGTCGCCTCTTACGACACCTACGGGAAGTAATGGGATGGTATTATTCTTATACGGCACCATACGACACCATAATTTATCTTAATCATACGGTATACAATCTTCGGATTTCGACGTTTTTTCCAAGTGTTACCTCACTTGGAAAAAACGTCGAAATCCGAAGATTGTCTTTCATCATTTCAATTTTTTTTTCACACCCCTCCTCCGTAAACACACCAAAGCATTCCGATTCCAAAAAAAGACAAGATTACAAAGCGCTTTCACGAAATACGCATTCACAATAAGTCACTTAACATTTAATTAGGCGAGCTAAAAGTGCCGCGGCGCGCAAACAACTGAATTATAAAGGTAGAATGGATACCTACGGAGAAGAGAGCACCGGAGGCTTAGAGGGAGCGTCTTGCCGGAGCCTGGAGGCTGCATCCAAACACAAAAACACCCCGGAGCGGTTCTTAAATCTCAATTAAGGTTAAAACCATGTCTTGCGCGCACGTACACAGAATTAAATTAATGGCCCCACATATTGCAGTGCGGTGTTCCCGATTAATTGCGTATTTTTTCGGTCTTCTTTTGTTTTCAGGTTAAATGTTTTATTAGAGACTCGTTTATTTAGAGGTGCGTGGGTAGGAGTGGCCTTTGTATTAATTATTGGGCTTAGTGGCTTTACTGTACGTCTGTTTTGAGATTCCGAAGAATTTAATCACTTTGAGGAAGTAACGCCCGGTTTCTGATTTGAGAATTTGAAGTTAGAACTTAAACTTATAAAAATCTACTTTAATTTCTAAGCTTGATACGTATGTTAGAGTTTCTGAAATACTGTATTCAGAAAAAGGAGCTTATCCTTTTAGAAAATATTGGTAACGCAGACACGAGCTTTATGAGACACATTGAAGAAGTAGGTAGGTACTTATCTAATAACTTATACAGGCAGACAAGTAGCTAACATGCACGGCGGAGGCGACACCGCGGAGCGCCGCTAAATCAAGTTGCCAACTCCGCCACTGACATTACACGAAAATGACTTTATAACGCAATATTGTGTAACAACAACCTCGCCAACTTAAACTATTTACCTACTGAACAAGTTTGGCGTTCCGTCCGGATGCCTGGAGCGTGTTCCCTGCGTTAAAACACGCCATAATCTGTATGCTGTGCGTCGTATTTTCGGCAAATCTGGCGTTGCCATGGCAACCGGCCCTTGAAGTAAACCCCACTGAAGAGTCAAAGCGTAAGACGAAATAATGACACGTCGAGATATGGCAGGCGACGACGTGCGTACACTGTACAACGTTCTGTAAAAATATCTTTTTCGGAGTCTTTGTGTGTTTGTTTATGGAATCGGATCTCAGGGCTGTAAAGTTGGATCAGTGGGACAGGATCGAAATAAGTATGTCTTGCGGTTAAACTTTACGTTCTTTTTCTGAAACTAGCAAATCAGACTTATCGAGGGGGTCGTGTTATCCAGTAACTGGGATATCGAGGTCAGATAGGCAGCCACTCCAAGTAAAATACTGGTATTCAGCAGCAGTTAGACTACAAGCAGACACTTACAAAAAAGACTAGGCAGATAGATTTGGTAGACGTATGCTCGGTCGCTCGGTTCTCCAGCGGTTGAGAAAACTTGGATAAAATACTGAAATAATAATGATTGCAACTTACTTACATTATTTTATTAATTTATTGGTTATTTTTAGGGTTCCGAACAAAAGACGGAACCCTTATCACTGGTGTGTCTGTCTGTCCGTCTGTCACAGCCAGTTTTCTCCGGATCCACTAGACCGATTTTGTTGAAATTTGGTACACATATGGACTTCTGTGACTCAAACACGAACGCGTTACGTTAATTATAAAATTTTGAGTATAGGGGTCACTATTGAGGGTCAAACTAGAAACTAAAAAAAAAGTTTTTTGAACAACATTGTGTGACATATCAAATGAAAGGGGTTACTGTGAGGTTTCTAACTACATTATTTCATAGTTTTAAAATGGTTTTGAAGTTATTCAAGAAATTAGACGATAAATGACCATTCCCGATCTCCGAAACTATTGAGCCTAAAATTTTGAAAAAATGAAGATAATAGATCTTTACCTATAGATTATAGGAAAACCTATAAGAAGTCCATAGTTTCAAAATAACATTTAAAAAAAATCGTTCAAAACCCTTTGCACGCGAGTCGGACTCGCACTTGGCCTGTTTTTCAACATCGAGCCAATTTTCCAAGCTAGAAAAAAACCGTTGTCCAGTACATTTTTTTTTTCCATAATTCGACTATATGTAGGGCTGATTATTTTTTTCCTACTTGTTCCCAGTAAGTATATGATTATGCTATGTAGCAAGGTACCTAACTCATTTAATTAGTTATCTGATATCTCTCTCTACGACATAATTAGTAATTGGTCATTCACTTCAAACCCTATTCGGTTACGCAGTCACCTTATCCTGTAATGACGACACAATTAAGGTACTATCACATGTCTCCTTTGATCTGAGAGTCCAGTCGTGTAACAGCCCGTTCCCACTTGTCAGTTGTCGGGCCCGGATTATAATCGAGCATCGGCACCTCTATCAAATCGGTGTCAGACAAGTGTGACTAGCTTCAAATAAAATGCTCTGCCATTGTCGGCACGACAGCCGATAAGTGAGAACGGGCGGTAAGGGGGGGGGGGGCTGTTTCCACTGTCGTACGACCAAAAGTAGGTAGTCGTGTTGTCACATATTAGCAATATTCACAAGACACATACCAGCATGCACAGTGAGATATTATATTGGAAAATTTCATTTTCTTTGATTTTTTTTTGCCCTGAATCAGTGGGAAACGACTTATATATATTATGGCCGTTATTCAACTATAGTAATATGTACTAATACATACATTATAATATGAGGGTCTTTAAGCCAAGAGTGAACATATGTACCTAATATGTGGTACTTCTAAACAAGCGAACCTGCTCCATCATCGACCTCATCATAGTTTACCATCAGGTGACATAATGTTCATACGCGACGCATATATACGTATGTACCTAATAGAAAAAAAAACTGGCCAAGTGCGAGTCGGACTCCCGTGCAAAGGGTTCCGAACGTATTTCATTTTTTTAACATGTTATTTTAACACTACAGACTTCTTATAGGTTTTCCTGTAATCTTTAGGTAACGATGTATTATCTCCATTTTTTTCAAAATTTTAGGCTCAGTGGTTTCGGAGATATGGGGGGGAATGGTAACTTCAAAATCATTTATTTTAAAATGATGAAAAAAATATAAATAAAACCTTCACAAAAAGCCCTTTCATTTGATATGTCACATGATATTGTTGAAGAAACTTTTTTTTTAATTTTCTATTTGACCCCCAAAAGTGACCCCCATACTAAAATTTAATGATTTACGTAACGCGTCCGCGTTTGGGTCACAGAAGTCCATATGTGTACCAAATTTCAACAGAATCGGTCCAGTGGATCCGGAGAAAACTGGCTGTGACAGACGGACAGACGGACAGACGGACAGACAGACAAACAGACAGACAGACACCCGAGTGATCCCATAAGGGTTCCGTGTTTTGTTCGGAACCCTAAAAAAATACAAATCGTACTGTTTCATTAAAAAATTTAAATGGCATCCTGGGCTTGTAGTTTTTGGGCATGGTTACTTTGAGCCGGGCTACTATTTCTTGTCACGTTACGTCTCCAGTGTGAACAATCATTTATGCTGCCCATAAACGACACTAGCACTTCGCCCGCGACTTCGTTCGCGCGAGTTTAGTTGGTACTCCACGAACTTTATCTCCCATCTAATCTCCTAAAAGGTATGTGTAAATTACATATTAATAGACTAAACGTAGGGCGGTTCACTCGCAACATTTTTCTTACTTAGAGTATTTTTAACAACGTCGTAACTTTTAAACGAAAGGTCCGATTTGAATAATTTAAAGTGTAATTTACATGCACATAACCAACCTTAATTACTAACTAATTTAAATAGATAAGGATTAATATCATGATACTAAAATCACCACTATTCCATTTCACCCGGGTTTTGATCGAATAATTTGAACAAAAAGCGGTCAGTTAGATACATACCCTCGCGGACTTTTTGTAGATATTTATGTCTTCTATAAAACTGTAGCACATCACTTTGCTCTATTGTCAATATTTACCGCAGCGTACGCGATATAAGGATCTTTTTTGGTATTTTTTTCACACCTTGGGTTACATAATCGAACTTTTCATACGAATCCCTAATTTTTTTGAAAATATTCTATAGCCTATGTTCATCAGGGATAATGTAGGATTCTAATGGTGAAAGCATTTTTCAAATCGGTCTAGAAGTTTCGGAGCCCATTCAATTCAAACAAACAAATCTTTCCTCTTTATAATATTAGTGTAGATGATTATCACCCGGAAACGAGGTCCTAATTACATAGTAACAACTATTAGGTGACTGCTCAATCTGTAACATATATCTACATACATAGTATAAATCCCGGTTTGCATTGCGATGTGGTCATCACACATTCCTAGGCATATATTAGCGCTATGTTTGATATTGGGAGCTTCATTAGTGACGGCAATCTGTTTGTGTCCTGTTTATTATGTAATATGTGGGTAGTTTGATGGAATGGTCATTAATTTGTTAAGTATAGATGCCTATGTATTAGAGAAACTCAGTTATGTTCAGTTTTTTAAAGTGCGAACTCTGTGTATCCCAAAGTTAAGTGTTAATCGGTACCTATTCTTGAATTAAAAAAAAACACTAAACAACACACTACATTACATTTATTTTTCTTGATTATTTTTATTCTATTCTATTCTAATTACGGTCTTTTCGGCTGTAGAAAAAATAGCTAATTTTGGAGCTCTATAAATTTATCTAATGGTTTAGACTGCGTATCCACATTAATACGTTTATTTATTTTTGTTTATTATTAATTTATTTGTTTATTCTTTTATTTATAATGCCATGTTTTATCTAGCGATTCAGTTCCGAAGATCACAAAATTGTTTGATTACATTGCTTCTTGGACTGAAATAATTGGTTCACATTCATGTCAATCTTAGAAGAAGAAACCAGCCAAAAGTCAGATGGACTCGTTTCGAAGCCACAGACAAACAGACAGACAGACTGACACACGAGTAATCCTATAAGGGTTCGTTTTTCATTCAAAAGTTACTTATACTCTAAAAAGCTACTTATACGCGCGCGCGTAAAAAGTAAAAACCGACCAATAAACTGTTAGATATTCGTTAAACGAAAATAAAACAACACATCACTATAGCCGTTAATAAAATTAAAACTGACGGGTAGCGGCAGTCACACAAGTGATTGCGATCACATTACCGCACTAGTGTCATAAGGAAGGAGGGGACAACTCTATTATTTTTAACGAGCAAATAAATATTCGGCATTCGTTTACATTTTCATAACGAATGGGCGCATTTTAAAAGCCTTATTACTGGGTGTCACGCCTTGACGTACGACGTACGGTCTCTCGATAATAACTTATCGATTTTTCAGTTTTTCGGGGAATTAATACTTTCAGCAACGTTGTTAAATAAGATTTGACCGATACCTGCCTGTTTTTCTTTTGTATCAGTTGATGTTCAAACTTTAATTATGATGTCCCTAGTGAAAACGTACACCATTATAAGTACTTACTACAATAACGTTTAAGTACGTTACTTTTATTAAAAAAACTGTCCAGTCATCTTTCATTCACGACATCAAAAATAAAAATACCTCATCGAATTAATCTTCATTCATTTTCATTATTTACAGTAAAACAAGTGACGTCCGTTGAATAAGTATGAGTTTTCCATTAACTACGGACGAATACTCCAATAACTTGCGCCGGATCAATACGCTATTTACTTTTTTAACTACTAATTGAATTGGGCTCGCACTTATACAGTCCCGTTCAAATTAATTAACTCGTTCGACAGGCAGCCACTGGGGCCGCATTTACTTTTATAGGTGATAAAAATCTTCTTCTTTAAATACACCATATCTTCCGAAATAATGCTCCTTAAATTTTATTTGACAGACATTAAAATATGTAGTGATTGTTCGAGGTTTATTAGCAGAGATTTTATTACTCGCTTCCATCGCACATACACGGCAGAGAAAGCCCCGCACAGATATTGTTGCTTGTGACAATAAATAAGACGTAAAATTTTATTTTACAACGGTAAACGAAAGAAGCTAACGAAATTACATTCAATTACGGCAGTGTGCCCGCGGCATTCCTCCGTCGCAATAAAGGCCGCAAAGTAACGTTCCTCGCGTAAATTTTTCGGACATAAAACTCTGTAAAAGTGAAGTTAGTGAGATGTAGAGCGACAATAAATGTTTATAGAGGTTGGAGCGACCGCGCGGCGATGTGGCGGCACTGCCGCACCGCACCGCGCCGCGACGCGTCTTCTCGATTCACCGTGACTCTCCTTGCCCCACTCAATTAAGTTTCGGCAGAAGAAAAATAAAAATTCACCGTAGCAAAGGTTCTTCATTCGCAGAGCAAACACGAATGAGGCAAATTAAGTGAGCAAAATAACGTGCCCTTAAATTAGGTCACGCAACCAAAGTGAGACTTGGAGGACCCTTGCATCTCGTTACAGAGATGAAGTATCGCCGCACCGCACCGCGCCGCGCCGCGACGCGGTTAATGTAATCAAATTTTTAATTTTTAACTTTTTTCTTTTCTTTGATATTCTCGGAAAGCTTTCCTTTGTGCGTAATTCAGTTAAACGCAGAAATGTGAAGCTTTTAGTTAGTTTAGAAATAAACTCAGCAATTTTCATCTTTATTTATTTTTAAGCTTTCTGTTCGGCCGAGCTTGTAATTGTCAGTTTTCCGCTGTGTGTGAAACACAATAACAGTAAAAATGGATTTTTCTCTCAAAATATTCACTATTTTATAAATTTCTCTGAAAATGGAAATGATTCTTCGAATTTTAAGCCAATTTAATTAGTATTCCTGGTACATAGTATTGTTAAGCTAGAGCTTGGTTTCATTTAATAAATATACTTACACATTGAAAAAACCTAATTACCTTAAAAAGAGCTTGGCCCCAATTCGTGAAATGTTGGTATGAAAAGATTTCTTTTCAATGAAACGAAATGGCTTCAGAGTAACATTCGTAGTGTTTTAGTTAAAGCACTTTTATGGGAGCCAGAGTAGGGGGCCGGTATCCCGCCATACACGATGGACCGCCATTCTTTTATACGTGTTACTGTTTTATATAGGTACCGACTTACACCATCGAGATTGTTTATAACGGCCTTTTTATCTGTGTTCTGTGATTGGTGTTTAGTTTGATGATGATTGGAAAAACAAAAGATGATTGGAATTGTTAGAAAATACATAATTATATTTAATTAGACTTATTTTTTATTTGTAAATTAAATGACTGAAACTTGTTTTGACTTATTTTGGATTTAAATGAATAATCATATTCAAAAGTATGTCAAATGATCTGTTCAATATTTTTACATCAACAATCCTATTATAAAGAAATGTGACTCGTTTGATTATTGTTAATTCATTATACAATTTATTATGTTATCTTTTAATTATTTCAGTGAGTTCTATTGTATTTAGTTTCTTTTAGACAAATGAAAAGTGATGTCGGCCATGTTGATTCAATTCATTCTGATAACGGACGCGCAACAGTGAAGTGTTCAGTTTTTCAATAAATGTTTAGTTGTAGTAAAAGTTGGTTTTAATTATCAGAATAATTGTTCTCAGATGTCGATATATTAGCTTTTGCCTGTATATCTCTGCTACGTAACATTTTTGGACCATGTACCAGACTTCTTTTTAGGGTTACGTACCAAAATGTTAAAAAGGAACCCTTATTCATTTATTTTATTATTTATGTACACAGAAAAAACAGTAAAAATTAACATTATAAATATGAGTACAAAGGGACTGCACCCTTATGATGTGACTAAGTCTGTCCGTCTGTCACAACTGAATATCTTAAGAACTACTAATGCTATCGATTTCAAATTTAGTTTGGATTAGTTTTAGATGTCGTTTGTTCAATAAACTATTTTGCAAATAAGAATAAAATAAAAATGGATAAGTATATCTTTTTTGCAACAGCGACTGAAAGTGGGGCTACTAGGGTATGTGGGGTATCATATTAAAGAACGCTATTTGCACATTCTCAAACATTTTTTTTTTTAGAAGTTTATGTAAAAATTACAGGAAAAATAAAACGATGTCTCTAAATAGCACACTTTTTCAGAAATCATAAAAAAAATTACATTAGTTCCACTGGTCAAGAGATGGTGCTAAAATTCTCTGACGAATATAGACCTCGCCGATGAAAATTTAAAAACATTTCACGTTTTATACGATGGTAAGGAACCCCCAATGCGCGAGTCCGACTCGCTCTTGACTGTTTTTTTTTATCTAAGCTAACCTAAAACAGTTTAATTGAACGCTGCAACATTTCAGAAAAAATGGCGGAATTGATGTGACTACTGACTATGGAAAAAGTAGGAAAAATCTAAATTGATCAGAGTATACACCTAAATGTAATGCAAATTATAGGTATTTTAAGACTAACCCTCGTTAATTAGCACACACTCTGTATATCGGTCGATAATGACGTCGCGTCGTGACTGTGTTGCCGACCCTACGTCCTGATTAGATGACACGAATTAGGGAAATAAGATACATCTTAGCATGGTAGGGGGCTTTCCTAGCTTTCAGAAAACTAATGACAAATGGTATAGTTTACCAGCATTATGCTGAGCGATGGCCGTTTTGCGCGAATGTGACGCATATCTTCCTAACTTTGTATTTTCTTTTATTTTTAATTTATTTGGTAAGTATGTATCATGCTTGGCACAAATCAAGTCTATTTTTTTCTTTCGATCTTTTTTAATATGAGATTATTTTGAAAAAATTAAAGCACAGTTATTAAAAAAAAACACGCATTTCCTCATATTTAAAAAGCCACAGTTGAGCCTTATCCAAAAGTTTTCAGTTTATTGTCCCGGTAAATACTTAGAAAACTCATTTAAATCGCGTAACGTTTTCACAAACCAATTCAGCGCTAATACGTATACAAGTTTAGCGACGTCAACCAAAACTTCTATAAATTACCTGCGTCACAGCACAGTAAAATAAAATCCTCAGATTAATCCGTAGACACATAATTCACGTTTATCTCCGTGCCGAAATTACCCACTAACGTAACCAATTTTCTTACCTTTGACAAAATCACGGCTCTTACCTATTACGTAACATTACCCAAAGGGCGCACGCGGCGCGAATACGGCGCCAAACACATGTTGTGCGCCATTCATACGTTTTTGAATCATATTAATAAGTGTTAGGGTGTATTTTACTTTGTGGTTTGATGCCGGCAAAAGGCGAATGGCAAGCGATGTATAAGACACTCTAGGTTGGGGTAAAATATTTTTCTCGAGTATCGATATTTTTATTCGAGTATCCATTTCGAATCCAATATTTTTTGTTTTAAACGTACACAACATATTTTTCATCCGATCTCCTGAAAGCGTTTAAAGGTGGTGAAATGGTTTCATTTTAGTATTTTTATACAATCTAAAAATACTTTCGAATGTAATTAATGGTGCCTTAAGGTAAATGTACCGATACATGTATTTTTACCGATATATCGATACTTTTGGGAACTATCGATATTTTTTTTCCATTTGTCCATCCCTAAGATGTTCTGTAAGGGCGATGGTACGCCTATAATGGGTACTCGCGAGGAGGGCTTTGGGACCGCATGTGTTCGTGCTTGCGGTCCCCGTTTCCAAGGAACAAATTAGAAAATCTTTTGGAGAATAATTTAAGTAGGCCCGCGGTTGCGAGTTAACTTTATTTTGCGACTCGGGAGCTATAGGGCGATCAAAGCTGTACAAGTGTTCATTTTAAGTCGCTCTGTATCGGGAGCAAATTAAACGGGAAAGTTTTACGATTTGACATTTTCACGGCGGCGTGTTACAAAGTTTCATTTGGTTTTGAAACATTGGAGAATTACTCACTGAAGATGACTTACAAAACTGTCTTTCGGTTTCAAATTAGTCATTTGATCTGACACTATATTATCTAGGTGGGTATAACAAAGCTTTACTTAGGTCTACTTAACTTCGAAATAGGCCCTTGTACTAAAATTTACTGAATGCAACAGCCCACGCCGCTTGCTTCGCCTTTTTCTTAATATTTTAACAACTCTCTTAAACCCTCTGACATATTTAATTATCTCCGCATCCCGTTCTTATTTCCACATATACCTACATACTTAAATTTACAAACATGTCGAAATCACGCTTTTTCCTACGGCTACAGGTACGCTTGTAATTGAGATGCCATGTTATTAAGATTTTAATGAACATGCTTACTTACACTTGCAAGAACAGGGGAACGAAGTTTAAACAAAAATAAAGCTACAAATATGTATATCAAGCCCATATTATATTGTAAAATATACTTTTTGTTAGCAGTCAAATAGTTCCTATAGGCAAAATAAATACGCTGATATTTTAAACCAATATCCTAAACCACGAGTGGAAAATATTCGGAATATTTCAATACAGCAACTCCACGATATTCCAGATTGTTTCCGCGGCCGCGCGTGTTGGCTCCGCCTGCTCTCGTATCAGCAGCTATCCAAACATCGCCAAACTTTGCTCGTCAAACTTTATCTCAACGCGATCATATTTTCGTATTTTTCTTCACTGAGACGCGAACCGTGACCTGTTTAAATGTATTCCATAAATCAGGATACACTTACGAATTTCGAACAAGAGGGCCCAACAATCTAACAAAAATACTTACTTAACAATTTGTCGAGAATTCGTTGAACGATTAACAAGAATGTGTTCGTTGATTGTTAGCATTGCGTCTTAAATTAATAAAGTTGGGCTTGCCGCGCGTGTGCTCGCGGAGACGCGTGTATGATACTTGTGCCGCGGCCACTCCACCGCGGGTCCTCGAGCCGGTATCCTAGTACAATATTGACACAAATCCCTTAACTTATAAAATCGTGCTTCCGTCCCCGATGTAGGCAATATGGGATTTCCGTCGTCATTTTGATGTGGACCCCGGGGCTGGGCCGGGGGCCGTGTTTGCGCGGGGGACACCTGGCTACTCTCCCTGTTTGCTGATCGATATGAGCCCGCTTTTGTGGATGACACATCGCTAATGTAACACTAAAATATATTTTGACACTTTTTACCCTACTTTACATTTAAAAATAGTTTTTTTATAAAAAAACTTTCAATGAAGATTCATTCCACAACACTGGAAATGTGGTTCTACGTTTGAAATATGTAAGTAGGTACATAAGCCTAAATAAAGAACACACTCGAGCACCAAAGTCTCGGACTACTCCGCTCAAGTCAAGCCGGTGCACTTGCATATTAGTAGACATTCATTGAGCCAGCTCGCCGCACACGATTTACCAATAAGTACGTATTTGCAGCAATAACCGACAAAACAAAGCATCCGGCTTGCACGCTCCTAATCCTCGATTTGGGGAGGGTCTGCGTGCAAATGGAAAAATATTTGTCTGGCAACACTCGGCAAATGTACCGACAGCCGATATCACGTAGCGTTTTATTTTACGCTAAGACAACTACAGGTTGTCGACTTCACGTGTCGACGGGTTTATTTTTCTGCGCTGGCAACACGTTCGTTCTTTTACAACGTGGTTCGCTCAGGTAGTTTAGCGTTTAAAGGAGGTGTAATGCAATCTTTGATTTTTACGGGAATTTGCTGGGAATTCTCGACGAGTCTGACTTTTATAAATATACTGAAAGGAAGGATGTTATGCGGTTGGAATTCAATTTACAGGGAAATAATATCATATTTTTCTGGACAGTTCTAACTCTGAGCATTATATTTAAAGTAATTTTAATTGACTGAATTCTTAATAATCATGTCCTTGCCCAAACATAAGGACGTCTACCTCCATTTCAGTGGACACACTACACATAATCCGCTAAAATCAAAAAGCAATAACACGAAACGAATTCAAAACTACAACCTCAAACATTTGCTCTAAAGTTAGTTAAAAACATATTCGTAGTCAACAAACAAAATACAAGTGGTAAATACAAACTCATGAACTCATGATGTCGTTCGCAGTGCAAGGTTCATTTAGCAACTTTTCAAATATCTGCTAAATGGTACACCCCAGTTGCTCTTATGAGGGGTTATGACCGGAGCGGATCATATTATTATCATTGAACATCACAAGTTTGACTGCATGCGGTTCAAAAGTTATACCGAATATTTGGATGGAATTTTCAGAAGATAGAAGGTGGATTTTTGTAATTTTTGAGGGGATTATACAAATGTGAAGTGCTTATAATAAGCGAGACGTTTTCAGATAGTACAAAGCTGCCGAACAAAGAGTTAATATTTGTTCTTGGTTTAATTTCGTTTAAGTACCTTAGTGAGTTTAATTTAAAAATTCTAAGGTTAGTGAAAAAAAGTCGGAGCTTGTGTATTACAATTTTCGTTTCTTGGAAAGTATTCCAAGAGACAAGAGACGAAAATTTACGATACGAGTATATGTGCAACTTATACCAACTAAGTATCAATCTGCATTCTTACCAGCAGAATTCCTTTCATCCTTCGGTTAATACCTGTTCCATCTTATTGTACATCATAGCCAAATGTCAACAAATAAAAATCTAATTTTCTCCCATTTCCTTCCGCGTCTGTCTCCTGCCAGGCCAGACGTGCGCGTCGTCCACGCGGCGTCTACGCCAGTTTATGCCGTTTTTACGCCGTGTACCCGGGATTGCGATCCGCCCGCTATTTAAACCGGATCGCTTTCCACTCTTCTTGCCTTTAATAGACCTGTTCGCTTTTATACCCTAATGACCGCGTAAAATGCTCAGCGTTTGTTTGGCCTTTATTAACCGGTAAGTGATGCAGCTGGTTTATTTGAAATGTTATTATATTTAACGGTTAGACGGTGATTTTATGAGGCGATTCAGTTTAAGTGTTGTGGGGTGTATATTTAGATCTGATGACGCAATGTCTTTATTAAAAACCAATATGACTAAATGACGTGTATATATGTGTAAGTTTTTAATATGCAAAGTTCATAAAGTATGCAACAGAAATACTCACACCAAGAGCTCTAGAGAATTCCACCCCTTTGGCTATCGAACAAAACTTATAGAAAACAAAAGTTATTGGTACTTTTACAAAGAAACTGTCCTCAATATCTAGTCAGAGTTCGAGTGTTAAAAAGCTCGGATTTATAGTGGTTCAATGGGGAAGTTATTGAAAACAAAACAAGTAAGAATACCGAAACGCAAAAGTTGGACTTGTTGCACTGAGAAGAAAACTAATAAATGTTTCCCGCGGCGAATATAAGAGCCAGTCGGTGGCAGAGCGTGACATTAAACTTGGGTATAAAGTGAGCGTGCAATATCGAGTTAGCGAGTTTCAGAGACCAAACAAGACGGCATCGGACTTCCTGGCGTAAACTACTTAAATCTTGACGCGTCTTGCCGCTGTCCGCTGCGGGCGAGAATAAACTTGCCGCGCCGTTTATGTGCGACATAGCTGCGGTATGTGGCAAGGCTTCACGCCACAATCATCTCTGTGTGGACAAGACAACATCTGAAATCGCCTGGTGTGAAAAGGCAGCGGTACGGTGGGATTACAGAGCGATGTAGTCCGCGTACTTTCGACAGATAACGCACAGTCCGGAGTGGAGTGGCTTTCCCGCTTGATTGAAACTGGCTCAGTGGCTTTTAGTTGGCAAACGTAGCCATTACATGAGGTGAAGTGTTCCGACTCACACATGTTGGTTGGAGTACACTTTGAGCGTCATTTCGGGATGTGTGTGGAACATTTCGAGGTATATTTGTGGGAAGGTGTGGCACACAGAGCTGTCTTGTTTGCGGAGCGCTGTGACACGCATGTTGTGGATGTTAACTGTCGGAATGTTTCAGTTAGCTCAGTTATTTCAGACAGTGACGAGTTTATTGGTACAAATAGAGGCCTTGCTGTAGTTGAGTTCTAACTTTGTATATTTAACTCACGAAAACACCATTGATCATGAAACTTCAAAGACATTTAATTATTCTGTCTCTGTATTTAAATAAGCAAGTCTGAAAGTCGTACAAAAGAAAAAGGAAACAGAAGTCTCCAAAAGGTTTTTTTTACCGCCACTTAACATCCGTGTCCGATCTAAATGAAGACACCATGATTACGGAGACCAACAAAAATGCAAGCAAACGGCAATTACATTGGAATTGCTAAAAGGACCCACCTGTTGACTGCCGCAGACGAGATGTTCTCGAAAAAGATTTTATTGGCTGAAAACGTTGGCTTTCCGCGACAGATGTTCTGCGGGATTTGCTCTCAACTCGGAAAACTTGTGTTTGAGAACGCTTTTCAACTTTTGAATACTATTTAGTTCAGAGCTCTTTAGCTTATTTTTTGCGACTGTTTAACTTTATCTGGAGACTGCTTTTACCTGCGTCTGTTTTAGTGAATCGCTTCAAATGGAAGCGGAGAGTTAGTCAAAGGATGAGCCACTGGTTAACTCGTGTATTCTCAAGCAATATTTTAGTGTTTAAGTTTATTACGAGTGTGTTATCAAGATCACTATGTTCTGACTATTCATGCGTCTGTTCCTTTCAATTACGACACATTAAACAAAGAAACCAACCCTCTAACTTCACAACAAAATCAAATTCATTAGCACTTTATAATGAAGTTGGGGAAAGTCCAAAAAGCACGGTATTCGGGTGAAATTGATAGGAGAAATTTCAACAAAAAGTGTGGGCTATAAGCTTGCGCGGGGAACGCCACACACGGAGCAATTATCTAAAACACACACGACGTTTAACCTCAAATTTCACTAATGAAAATTTCCGTTGGCTGGCGGCGAAGGGCGCACCTTATCGCTTATCTGTGGGATTGCTTTCCACCGACAGTCATTATCGTATGGTGTTTTCGTGTCCGACAAATAGCTCGGACGATTTAATGCACTCGGATATTCAATAGGTTCAAATTAGCAGGTAGTTGAGGACCTGTGTGTGACCTGTTCAAATAAATGATTGGCAACAGAGTTTGGGAAATGTTGTAGGAAATCTGATAAACATATTTTAGTATTTATGTCGTATTACTAATTATTTAAAGATACTTGTCAGCAAAAGGTGTTTAAATACCTAGGTAGCTCACACAACGAAATAAAAAAGCTTATTAAAACAACACAACTTCATAATTTTGTTTGACTAGCCGACCCGCGCAACTTCGTCTGCGTCACAATTTTCATTACTGTTCCGCTCCTATTGGTCTAAGCGTGATGATATTGGCCTATAGCCTTCCCCGATAAATGAGCTATCTAACACTGAAAGAATTTTTCAAATCGGATCAGAAGTTCCTGAGATCCAAGCTAAGAAACAAACTCTTCTGCCTTATATATTAGTATAGATATAGATGCGCGATCAAAATAATGTATGTATTTCAATTACCATTACTTAATGAACTTGCGAACAACAATATGTTCTTATTAGTTATTACGAAGGGTCCTTTGCACAGTAACAAAGTGAGTTGGTTTTATTACAAGACCGCGGACCGGTACAATAACTAAAATTAAATGAAGCCACAAACAAACGCGGCTCGCTGGATGCACGACACAATTTACGTCGCACTCCCCACCGGCCGCTGTATCGATGTCGTTTGCATCTGAAATCTTTCGAGCCACGACTATATTAGAGAGGGGAATTGGCTGGGATCTTAATTTATCGAAGTTTTTATGGTTTAATTAACGGAATTCACTTAGGCGAGGGTCGCGCGCGGCGCGCGGTGCGATGCGACGCGGCGTCGCCGCGGTTTGCGCTTTATTTTATACTAATAGATGTCCCTGGGCCGCGCTATAATTAGCGCCAGGACGCCATTGAAAGTTTTAATTGAAAAGCCTTTGTGCAGTTTTATAGTCCGTTAACAATTTTAGAGTGTATTTTCATGCAGTCGCCGTCGAGCAGACGCGGCGTTCTCGACGCGCTGCCGCTTAATCTTGACACCTCCGCTTTGTCCCTGCAGACGCGACGCGCCTACCGGTTTATTTTGTTATTTTAAACATTTTGCGGAAGAATCCCGTTTTCTGCTTTAGGCTAATTTATTGACTTCTTTTGTGGCACGTATTTACTGAAGAGTTCTTCTTTTACTATTAAATGATTCGGAAGTTGTTCGGGCTTGTGGGAACTTTTGAAAATTAAATATGGCGACAGGTACTGGGTACACGAAACCTATCAAACTCAATAAAGCGCGGGGCGCACGCGGCGAAACTTTTCATTGTATTATTACAACATTGTTCTTGAAATACGTACCAAATTAATTCACCCTTTCGAAATTTGGAATTCAAAACTGTAAATTTGTAGCCTCTTGCCCCAATTATTATAACATTTATTCTTTATGGGGTAAACAGATCCCTATTTATTAGGGTTCATTATTCGAATTAATTTGTTTGTGTTATGTTGCGGGCGCGGGCGGTAGATAGAGGTTGGCTAACCGCGCGTAAAGAGGCTGTTTTGATATTTAAATGAGGGTAGGCTTGATTGTGACCATTGAGTAGGACCGCGGGCGGTCGGGGCCCGGGCCAGCGCCCAGCGCCCGGGCGGGCCCGCGCGGTGATACACTGCGGCTTGCCGACACGGTCAACCGCAAACAGACAGAATACTTCTGTGTGTTAATTATTTAAGAGGCGTTAATGTTAGGAAAGGTCCCGAGAAAATAATATGGACAATACTTTGCATGACGGGCAAATAAGTAAGCCAAGTACACCAAAGTTAATATAAGGCACCTAGGTTGTTGTAGTTTTTGTACCACATAAACAGAAAATACACTAGCTGGAAAATTTGACAAAACTTTTCTGTTGTAATACTTCGTCAATATCTTGCCCCAAATCCCCAATTACCCGATACCCCAAATAAAAAATTAAACCAGTTTAAATTAAGAACTTCATTAACGGCCAGTCGAGGTAACAATAGAATCGCTAATTTTCAATTAGGGTTCCGTAGAGCGCGCGCGGGATCGGTGGGTTCCGATTACAAAGCTAATTACAAGTGTCGCTTTCGTTACACCGACGAGTGTTTCCGAGTGTTCACGAGTCAACAGCCGAGCTTTTTATCGCTGTTCGGATCTTGTAGGAAATGTTGTTGAGTGGTTCTGTTATAGAGTTCGGAATTAGGATTGGTAATTTATTAACTGTTGATTCGTGGTGTAAGTTTGGGGCTATGAATGCCTTAGTACATAATATTTTGTGGTTTAAAACATATAAGTTTATTTGGATACTGGAAAGCTGAAGTAGAATCAAATTTCATTACCATTTTTACATCAACAAAAAAAAAAAACTAAAAAGCAAAGCTTAGTCAACCAAACCTCAATGAAACTATTGAATATCTTCAAGTTTCACGGATAGTTACCAATTCCACGGATCCCTTGCACCAATAAAAAAGGCAAAAGCACAGTCGATATTGTGCGGAAACACAAATCTCTATTTGCGGGAACGAAATCACATATTCAAACAGACGTCAAGCTTTCGACAAGCGGAAGAATGAATGAATGCAAATCTTCCACGACTCAGGCCCGTTTCACACTGAATACATTTCACGGGGACATATTGTCGACTACGCTCAGTGGGCCCCATAGACCCGTCTTTTATACTAAATATTTTTTTCTTGTAAAAATATGAGTAGGTGCGCCCCACCGTGTGAGGTAAAGGATCGGTCTCAGCTCGACAACTTTTTAATAAAAGGAAGATTAGGAAATCGGCTCGACGCTTACATTTATAGTAGATGTGAAGAATGTCATATAAGGCGTGACGCGCTCGGATACATTTCACACCTCGCTTGACGCTTTCCCTAAATCTGTTGTCATTTCGGCGCGATCCCGTGGAAATAGGGGCAGGAATCCCTCGGATAGTCGCCAGATATTTGGAGCTATTTCTCACACGAGCACCAACCCTCCTCCCCCCCCTCCTGCCCGCTGGCCCGCACCCTCGCAGCAATGCCAACTTCTCCTTTTAAATATTTGAGCGTGTAAAAAGTGAAGTCGTGTTACCTTGTTACTGTACCAGATTTTTCTACAGTCGTACAAATGTAACGCGACTTATTTGACAAATCTCTCGTTTCTCTTTAATATGAAGTGTGATATGACTTGAGGAAGTTCTAATTCGTTAAAAATTTATAAAATTGTTACGCATTTTTCCTATTATAAGCTTTCGGCGTCGTTTTACATTTTAGCCTATCAGATTAATATTTTATTATGCAATTTACGCTGAAATTTTCCTGTTACCACGACGGCTCGTCAAAAATCTTAGCTTTATTTGGGAGATCAACAAGGGTTCTAAGAGTATGAGTCTCTGGTGGGCATTGAACGAAGCTTTTTGAAGTAGCTAAATACAGTGTTCTCACATTTAGAAAGCCCAGGCTTCTTGAGCTGAATTGAAAGATTTCTGGGCTTTTAAACACTACGTTATATCAAAATAGCAGAAGACATGATTATTCCCAGAATAAAAAGGGCGGTATTGTTTACCTTACCACACAGAACGCGTATTTCAAAATACGAAAATGAGTCGACGTATGGAAATTCAGCATTGTGTTGACAATCGGCGGTGAATAAGGGGGTCCGAGAGACCGCGGCTATCGTGTATATCGGCCTTCTATTAACAGACAGCTTAACTCGGCTCCGCGCCATTTGTGTTTTTCCGTGCAGACAAATCGGTAACAATAAAACGAGGCCCTCCTTCACAATGCCCGCACGCATGGCCTGCTTTTAATTTGCCGAACGTATATATCGGATCGTGCGCTCCGCCGGGGATCGCTTAAAAACACTCCCCGGAAAATCCCGCCGGTCTGCCCTCCGCTTAAGGCTCTTGTCTGTTTTTAATACCTCTATTTTTATTGCGTGTGTAAATTTCCCCATTCAACCTTTTTTATTTGTTGTACAAACAAATCGAAGCGTCCGCAATTAAGCGCCGATCGATTCCTCATCAAATCTCATCGGATTTTGAGATGATACGCCAAAGAGAGTAGAAAGTAATTAGAGGCGCGCACTCTCTCAGGCGTACGATGTTTTGTTGATAATTCAATAATCCGGCCCGGGGCGGATCTCTTTTCACGACCGACGCCTGGCGCCTCTTGTCATCCCCCCGTCTCATCCCTCCACTCCACTCGATTCCGATAGCATTCTTATGTAATCAGTTATCTTGTTTTTTCATTTCCTACACCATATTTAAGGACGAAAAAGTACTCGCAAAAACTTATTTAAGTCTCGAGTATTGCTCGATACAAATAAAGTTAAATTGGCAAAGTTGTCCAACGAGAAGAGGGATAGGAGGCACAGGTGACATCCATTACGATTCTTCAAAATTATTTTGTAGATATAAATTAGTTTGAGGATCGTTAAAGTAGGTACCCGCTACAATGTGTTGGCGTCAATGAATATATTTTTCACGTCGTAAACAGAGCAATAGCTGGGCCAATTTGTGTAGTCCGCATGTAAGTGGAAAATATGGTGGTTGGTTAGTTGCAGGCCGGGCTCCTGCGGGGTGAGGTGTGCGGGCGCAGGGGGGGCGAGCGGCAGGGTGCGTGTTTGCACCTTATATAGGGAAATGGAACAATTAATTAAATTAGCACTTAAATGTATGGTCGGTAAGGACGGGCGCGCCGCTGCGCCGCAGAAAACACTTTTATTAAAACTATACGTCTTTCAAATTGTTTGCAGGCTTAGTTTTTATGCATTTTATGCTTCTTGGTCGTTAGAAATGTGTTTTCTCATGTAGACTTAAAGTAATTGGAGACGTTAACATTTATTGGTTTTATTTATCTAAATATAAATTTGTGAAAAAGATGAAAAACTCAAACAAAAAAAAGACCAAGAGTCCTCAACCACCCGCCCGTCCAGTCCGTGGCTAATCCACTTACTGAATTCGATTCAGAGCCACACCCCCCATTTATCATACTACCATCGACTGCTCCATTCATTAGCGGTATCATCACTATCTAATTTACACCTTATACAGTTGACAATAAACTGGTATTGCTTTAACAATGTACGAATTACAAGTCCACTATGTGGTAATGGACGGAGGTCTTCACGACTTTATGGGCTCCTGGTACGTCGACACATTAGGCGATTGCCGTTTTTACCTTAAATTAATTACTGTGAGTTGACGTTTTTATGTTTTAATGAATGAATTTAGGTTTTAGATTAACGAGGAGCTCTAGTTTTGTTGTCCTAAAAAGTTTATGGGTAATTAAATATTGGTGACCATTGTTTTATGGGTGACAGTTTAATATCACAGTTAATTTTTGTTTGTTTTAAGGCCTCTCTTAGTAGGCAAGTTTTCCTAGCTAGGGTATTTTAATAGGACAGTAACAGACTCATCATAATTTTCTATTAGGAATTCAAAAACACAAGACTTGAAATTCCAAACACATCACCATCAACATCATCCAGGCCTTAGGTATCGGTTCTTCATGGCTTCTCCTTCCATAATCTCAATGGTCCCTATTACATATCAAGTTACATAAACCTTACCCCTAGCAGAGTAATTCCCAGTCTAAAAATTCGACAAAACACATTTCAAAAGCCAAAAATCCAAGATACGGTCGTTTTATTTCCATGTAACTACTGAACAAGTGCACCGGGGTGCGTTTAGCCGCGGGGTCTCGGGGACCCCGGCTCAATCATCCACTCGAGACATTTCCGTTGTCTGTGGCCGAGCGATTATTTTCCGCGGTCGATTGCTACCGAGTCTACGGAATAAGGACGCAAGGGGAGTCCGACATTATGTTACTTTCTTAAGTATGTCTTTCGAGTTTTTGGGGGCACCTAAGTCGATTTTATTGAGACTTCGTTGATATGATTCGAATTGAGGAAAATATTTTATCTACACTAATATAATAAAGACGAAAATTTTTATTTTTGTATGTTTGTAACAAATAAACTCAAAAACTGCGGGACAGATTTATAAAATCTTTCACTATTAGAATGCTACAATATCTACGAGTAACATAGGCTGTATTAATTGCTAGAAAAAAATTGGGATCCCTACGAAAATTGCAAAACTAAACCCGCGAAACGAAGTTGCGGGCGAACTGCTAGTGAAAAATAAAGAGACATTTCATGTTTATCTGACAAATTACTTTGTAATAGGTCTTTAGGTAGGTAAGTAGGTTCAAAATTACAAACTTTAATACATTTTTACTCAGCACCTGAAGCTTCGAAAAAATCAGTTTTTCTAAGAAAAGGTAAACATAGCTGTTATTAATGTAGATGTACTGTTTTTCTTTCATTCTCCGGATAAATCGAGATCATATATTGTGTAACGTATCCTTGTCATATTCTCGAGACATATTTTCAAAGCAATAACGAGCGATAACATTACAAGGGATTTATGAATGATGTAATTTCAGTTTCTATCTTTTTTTGGGGTTCCGAACAAAAAACGGAACCTTATAGGATCACTCGGGCGTCTGTCTGCCTGTCTGTCCGTCCGTCACAGCCAGTTTTATCCGGATCCACTGGGCCGATTCTGTTGAAATTTGGTACATATATGGACTTCTTTAACCCAAACATGGACGTGTTACGTAAATTATTAAATTTTTAGTATCACTTTTGGGGGTCAAACTAGAAAATAAAAAATTGGTTGCCTGTAAAGTCGGTATACGGGCGAAAGTTTTACGTGACAACGACTTTGATTCACTTTTTATGTCTGTCTCTCTCGCTCTTAGGCGGGCTAACCATGCCCGAGTGGAAGGGACGCGTGCCTCTCACTCGCTCTCATTGTGAGCGCATAACGTGAGCGGAGCGTAACGCAGTTTCTTGAAGTGTCACCCGGCAAACCAATTTATAAGACGTTGTCACGTCAAAAATAAAAAAGTTTTTTGAACAATATCGTGTGACATTTCAAATGAAAGAGCTTAGTGTGAGGGTTTTAATTATATTTTTTTCATAATTTTAAAATAAATAGTTTTGAAGATATTTAAGAAATTAGACGAAAAATTACTATTTCCCCCTTATCTCTGAAACAAACAAGCATACAATTTTGAAAAAAAAAATGGATATAATAGATCTTTACCTTTTTTTTTCTTTTTAGATTACAGGAAAATCAGAAGTCTATAGTGTTAAAAATAACATTTTTTTTTTTGTAAAAAAATAAATTCGTTCGGAACCCGTTGCACGCGAGTCCGACTCTCTCTTGGCCGGCTTATTTTATTTTTATTTTGAGATAGGTTTGCTCTTGACTCTATTCTAGGTCAGAGATGACAGAGAAAAGTCTACGATGGAGCGAGCTTACTCAGAAGTAGCACTCTAACTTTGTAAAGATTAGGGTTGTATGCGTTTGGAAACATAAACGCAGGCAGAGAGTTACAGTCTTTTGCTGTGCGCTTTATGAAAGACGCTTGGAAACGCTTAGTGCGAATTGGTGGAATGGCAACAAGGAATGGTAACTTGCAGTGCGTCTGTATGTCCGATGGTAGAAGGGGGCCGGTGGGATAAGGTCGTGGAGTTCTTGGGCACACTCTCCGAAGTACAATCTGTAGAAGACCGCCAAGCAGGCAACCTTGCGGCGAACCTAAATAATTTAATTATTTTTTTATTCTGGACTAGCGACCTACTCCGGCCTCGTACGTGTGCAAATGTTTATTTAGCCCAAACTAACAAAGTGAACATCTTATTACCAAAATCAATAATATTGTGGTTCAGACTGGAATAAAAAGTGCAATAGACAACCGTCAACGACGTCTGCTCTCAGGTGTCTACCAGTTCGGGACATCTCTACCTCCGTTATAATTATTTGGTTGCGCGATCACTTTAATTTTGAGATATCTCCTAAGATATTCATCCAAATTAAATGGTGTGAACGGCAATTTTGCTCTAAATTAAACACTCAAGATGACTAACATATTTATTAAGATAAGGATTTGTACTATATTGGTAAAAACACCTCTGCAAATGAATCAGTATTTTATATCAAACTAGCTTTTGCCAGCGGCTGCTCCCGCTCGGTCCCTAGGGAACGAACTCCCGGGATAAAAAGTAGCCTATGTCCTTTCTCAGACTCTAAACTATCTCTGTAACAAATTTTATTTAAATCGGTTCAGCAGTTTTGGCGTGAAAGCGCGATAGACAGACAGACAAACAGAGTTACTTTCGCATTTAATATATTAGTAAGGATTTGAATATCATAAAAATGGTTATTGTGAGTCAACCATAAAAGATAGACATAATATGCTATTGCGGACTTTTTCGTAGGTATAGATGTGTTATCTAAAACTGTAGTACATCGTTTTGTTCTATCACTAATAGTTTTCGCAGCGCATCACGTGCGCTGCGAAAACTATTGATGTAAAGGATTTTTTAGATATTTTTTTTCCGACTTCTTCAGTAATAATCTTCATATATCAGCCAATTTACACAAAGCCTTGACAAATTGTACTAAATATTTTTATACTAAAACCTTCCTCAGCAACCACTTTATCCATTAAATTAAATCTGGCCAAGTGCGAGTCGGACTCGCGTGCAAACGGTTCCGAACGAATTTCATTTTTTTAACGTGTTATTTTAACACTATAGACTTCTTATAGGTTTTCCTGAAATTTATAGGTAAAGATCTATTATCTCCATATTATTTCAAAATTTTAGGCTCAGTAGTTTCGGAGATAAGGGTTGGGAATGGTCATTATTCGTATAATATCTTGTATAACTTCAAAACCATTTATTTTAAAATTATGAACAAAATATGTCTTATAGTTAATCTCTTATAGTAAGCCCTTTCATTTGATATGGCACACGATATTGTTCAAAACCCTTTTTTTAATTTCCTAGTTTGACCCCCAAAAGTGATCCTCATACTAAAAATTTAATGATTTACGTAACGCGTCCGTGTTTGGGTCACAGAAGTCCATATGTGTATCAAATTTCAACAGAATCAGTACAGTGGATCCGGAGAAAACTGGCTGTGACCGACGGACAGACAGACAGACACCCGAGTGATCCTATAAGGGTTCCCTTTTTGTTCGGAACCCTAAAAACCTGCGTCAAAATTCGTGGCGTAGTTTTAAAGATACGTAGGGACTGACAGACAGCGGGAAGCGACTTTGTTTTACACTGTGTAGTGATTACGAACAACGATTGAACCATCATTAACATTGCACTTCAAAAGCATAATATGGTTTAATATAAAGATCCTAAAATAACAATCTATGGGTAGAACCCTGTACTGTTAAAACAGAAAAATATATCTAGAATATCTGCATAAACAAACAAAACAAACGCGAAAGTATTGTTAGGATATTTTCATTTCTAAAAACATAGACAAAATAAACATGAACATCGTACCCAAACAGATTTGGGAAGTACTAAAAAATATAAAAATGCCAATGAGATTAAAACCGCTCCGATTTTCGTATAACCTAGCGGAGAGCTCTCATTCAATATAAATACCTACCTATCATTGGAATGAATATTAGATTTCACTATCGTAACAGCGAAATCTGTGGAGTAGTACTCGGATTTTCATTTGAAATATTTTTGTCGCACCTATCGGGAATATTTGATATGTTTGAAATTGAATTTAATATTATGTTGGAGTTTATCGGAAATGATCTTGCTGAATATTTTTCATTTGAAAATATGGAAATAGTTCATACACTGCTTTTTAGGGTTCCGAACAAAAACGGAACCCTTATAGGATCACTCGGGTGTCTGTTAGTCTGTCTGTCTGTCCGTCTGTCACAGCCAGTTTTGTCCGGATCCACTGGACCGATTCTGTTGAAATTTGGTACACATATGGACTTCTGTGACCCAAACATGGACGCGAAAAAAAGAAAAAAAGCTTTGTGAGCAATATTGTGTGACATATTAAATGAAAGGGCTTACTGTGAGAGATTTAATTATATTTTTTTCATAATTTTAAAATAAATGGTTTTGAAGTTATTCAAGAAGTTAGACAAAAAATGACCATTCCCTCCCCTTATCTCCGAAACTACTGAGCCAAAAATTTTGAAAAAAATGGAGATAATAGATGTTTACCTATAAATTACTGGAAAACCTGTAAGAAGTCTATAATGTTAAAATAACATGTTAAAAAGATATAATTCGTTCGGAACCCTTTGCACGCGAGTCCGACTCGCACTTGGCCATTTTATTTTATTTTAACTATATACCTAGCCATATCGGTGGATGAAATATTTTTGGTAGGTATCCTCCTAAATTATTTAAATGTTTTAAGAGAGACTTTATTAAAAAGTATATTTAGTAATATTCCTTCGACATCCCAATGACTCGGCAACAGTTCAATACTTTTAAGATGTACATGGATGTGATGTGTATGTATCACTACACATCACACTGTCTACTAATTTTTAAATTTCGTTCGCGTTCGCATGTCAGTCGTAATCTGTCAAAAATGTATGGAAATTAAGGCTTTTGTGACAGATTGCGAATGAGATACGAATGCGAACGTTGTTTAAAAGTTAGTAGAATTGGCTCTCTGTACGTCTACCATGAGTTTTATCATACTCGCTAGCGACTGTAGTTAAAAAAATGTGAAGCTTTTAAAAAACAAGTTTCTAATTTATTTGTTTAAGTTGTAAACTAACAAGCAAACAAGTAAATTAGAAACTAGTTTTTTAAAAAGTTTTCATATTTTTTTTTAACTGCGCTAGCGAGTATAGATTGATAAAACTCATGGTAGACGTACTGATCAAGTCTCACAGTTTCATAAAAATTAAAGGCGTGACACGACTCCACATCTCTCTGGTTATTCGTTCGGTTGTTTAGGGGCGTCGAGTCTCCCCTATTGATTACCCAAAAAGCGGAAAATAAAATTGTGTACCTCTAGGCCTCGTCGTAACACAATACTGTGGTCGATGGGCCCCTAGAATTTATCGCAAAAACATACTAAGTCTGCCCCTCGGATACGACCACTTAAATGAATTAAATCTCACTTTTTGTGATACAATTTCATTTTATGAGATTTTTTTGTTTCATAATGAATTACATTTTTAATCCTCAGTCAGATTCGGTAAGCCAAGATGAAACGCCGCGATGTCGAAAGTTGGAGAGATTGATTTTACTATGAGATCTCGATAAGCGACTCGACGGAAAATTACTGTGATATAGCTAATTATAATCGAGTGACTAGAGTAGTGAGTTCCATATTACATTTTCAGTATAGGAATCCATAAAATCGAATAGAAAATAAGCTTGTCATTTTTGGAAGAAATCCATTACTTTACTCAGAAAAAACAGAGAGAAACACAATATAGAGATAGGTAAAATATTTCGTTTACATTTATTTCGTTTGTAAGGGAAGCCTACAGATAAAATCAGAAAAATCTTTCACTGATTTGTTAAAGATACAAATACTTCCTAAAACCCCCATCAGCTCATTCTTCGACAACTAGCGGTAGAGCCGTAGACACACGCGCGTCGCTCGCTGCCGACAAACTTCTCCGACACAGCTTCCTCTCCGCAATCTTTATCGAATAAAGCAGTTTAGCAAACCGCCGGCGAACTCCCGCCTCCCTTTATTATCTATTTATGAACAAATTTAAATAGACCGGCACCCCATGAGACTAACATTCGTTTAGTTTATAACCTCACAGGTAACAGCCTTTTCTGATCATATTTTATGCATATGGATCAGGTTTAATGTTCTCGGATTTAGTTTTTTTTCTTGGGTTCGAGTTTTCATGTCTTTATGGGATGATGAAATGGTTCATTATTTAGAAGAAGGGCTTGTCTTATTGACAGTATTTTTATTTAATGATAACTTAGATAGGTGATCACTGTACTAGGTAATTTAATGCGGAAAGCCGTAAAACAAACGTGATATTCTAACTTTTTGTGGTAAGAATCGAGGGTAAATCTTTGGAAAGTGAAAGGTAAGCGCAAGGGACAAACTTTCGAAATCTTAAAAGAATAAAGCTAAAAAAGATATGCTCCATGTCAGGTTGCATATAATATTTACAAGTAACTGCAAAACTTGATACGACATGCTAACAAAGACCTCCATTCTCCTAGCACTACCGTCACACAAGTTCATTATTTTTGATAAAAACTATCCTCAAAACTTGCCCGCGCCGGTAGCGGAAACCCGTGAAGTAATATTTTGATGTTCATAATAATAATAGAAGGAGCGACACACTGGGGAGAGGGCGCGGATTTATTTGTATTTTATTACTTTTTTACGGGTCCCGTAGACCCACAGTCGCTGCTAACATCTCCTAACGTTACGATCCGCCATATTGTGCCAGATATGGCACCTTTATTAGTGTTATTAGTATTTATAAGTTAAAAACGTACGGCTTGTATGGGTTGGGGGATATTTGGGAAGTTAGGGGAAGAGATTTTGAAGATAAAGATTTTAAAAGAATGCTAAGCCATTTGAATTGAAAAGTGATAGAACTTTATCCCTACCTAATAAGTATAACATCGGCAGACTAACAACTTTTCAGTAAATCTTGCTTATAACTAACTCCAGAAAACATTTTCTTCGTTTCGGAAAATATCCAAAACAAAAAGTTCTCTTTATTGTTTTTAAATGTAACATATTCAAGTGAAGTAACCCTTGCTCACCCTTCTCAATAAAACCTGACTAGCGGCGGCGGCGTTAGGAACCAAAGGAGTGTAAGAAACGTCGATTTAATCCAAAACATTGTATCTGAGCGCGGAGATGTGAGAAAATAAAAATAATAGCAGTGTTTGAGCCCAATGGCCGGAACGAGCCACGAGTGTTTGCATTTGATAAGACGATACTACCCTCCCGCCGAGGGTCCCCCGATACGCTACATACACCACCCAATGTTTCAGACGCCTTTTGTTTTTATTTCAAATTCTCCACTGATATTACTCCTTTGATTTTTGAGGCGACTGTAAAACACTCTCATCTGTGACTATGTGACCTCAAATAAAGTTATTTCGTCACAGTCCACACTAAAACAAACGAAAGCACAGCGCGCTGCTGGCCCGAGTTAGCCTCACGTACAGTGTACACAAACAAATAAAATATGAGCTGACAAATGCGGGATTTTGTTCGCCACCAAAGGGAGCTGATGTTCGTACACTACAAATATTAACCCGCGTTATTAATGCAGAACATTGCGACCGGCGACCGGCCAAAGGACAGCGCTCCACAAAAAGACCAAAACCGAAACACAATTTAAAAGAGAATTCTTAAAGAGCGAAGACGTTGCCCGGCAAAAAGATAATTTGGAGCGTCTGCCTGGGGCGGCACGCGGGCAGGGCAGGCGGGCAGGGCAGGCGGGCAGGGCAGGCGGGCAGCCTTGCGTTTGTCTTTGCTATTGTGAACTTTTATTTCGCTCACTTTTATGAATTATTTTCAGTTGTTTTTATCACCGGCAAATTCAAATGGAAGCTTCAGGCGAGTTCTTTTAGTCCCAACCGCAATGTTTGAAATGTTGAGTTTAAACCACCCTTTTGTTTTAATATTTAGCTACGTTTAGAGGCAGGTGGCGGGAGCTCGAGAACCTCAGCGTCACTTATTTGAATAATTTTGATACAGAACATAAATTTTCGGTTGAAAAATAAGCTCGTGCTCATGATGTATTGCATTTAAATTAGTCTGAATGTATTTGGAAAATGAAATATGTTCGCAGTAATACCTTTTAGTACAGTTTAAATTAGTGGAGTCTGTTTGTCGCGGCGTCATAGATAGCTTGTTAGCTCGCCTTGTCATGTTAATACATGTTGTGCGAGCTCGCGACTTAAATTACAGAACAGTGGGGTTATTAGCCAGCTCGTACCATTGACACGAGTAATTGGTATGTGAATGCGAGTAAACCAGTAATTGCATAATTATTCGCAAGCGTCTCATTTACTTGTATTGTGTCTATTGATATGTGCGGCGTATAATTTGGTAACAGGATATATTCCTGCATTTCGATATAGACTGATTGATGGATTAGCTTTGACATGTAAGACATTGATAAAACATAGAAACGTAGAGCAGATACAGTTAATGTTAATCATGTACTTACAACAAAATTATTTCATTACGTCGTCTATTAACTCAGTTGCTTTATTACACATATTTGAATGGCTTCTGATGGACATTTTCAACGAAAAAGTTAGCAAATGTCCACTTTGAAAGTTAAGCCGACAGTTACAGTGAACACATAACGTAACAGCCGACAAACATGCAACACAACAACAAGTAAATAAAACCTCATCAAAGACAAGCTGCAACAAACAGACAATCGCAAACAGCGAATACTTAAATAAAAGAAATGAAGGCAATAAAAAATAAAAAGGAAACATTACCAAGCTTAAAAATTTTCACGCATAGTGAACGTGCAGTCGCCCGAGAGGAATTCTCTCGTTGTGCAAAACAAGCGAATAACGTGGACAAACAATATACAGAACAGTTGACGAAACGAATGAAAAAGAAGACTGGAGCAGTCTCAAATCCAACAAACGTAAAAGAGATTACCTACGCTCCAACTGCTCTCAACTTGTATAAACAAAAAAAGCTCAATTTGCCCGTTTTAAAACAAGGAATTGCCATAGAACGGCAAAGACGGTGAGGAATATTAAAAAACGCTTTTAAAAAACAACTTAGTGTGAGGGCAAGTTATTTGAATTTTTATTGTGACAAGTGTCACGTTGAATTTTGGGAGGGATTTGGTTGAATCGTTTATTATAATAGGCTTTTATAAGCATGTTTTATTCAATTCCTTGGGGTCTTAAATTCGATGTGTAGGTTAGATTGATAGGTAATATGTAATGTATGTATAGGTAATTGGTACTAACGATCTAAGAGCGAATTATACTAAGGAAGTTTACGATCAGCACATCTGATCTGCATTCAAGAACTTTCCCATTCAATACTCCTTAATAATGATGGCACTAATATCTCTTGAGCGTGGTTTGGCTGTACTGAACGCATTCAGTTTGATCGGTAAAATTCGCCCTTAGGGTGCGTTTCCACTGCGGAATGTGCGAGGGTGCGTAGTAGAATCGGTTGCGCTGAGCGAGGCTAGGTAAATGACACGATTATATTGTTCTTAACAAATACATCCCTAGCTACGCTTCCTCGCACATCTCTGGTGGAAACGCAGCCTAGGCGTAGGCGAAGGGGCATCTTCTCTGTGGTCTGCCTGGATCTTATCCTGTTGTTCAAAGCATAAGTCCAAAGGATACTTATTATATAATAACACTAGCTTCTGCCTGCGACTGCGTACGCGCATATCCCGTTCTTTCCCGTTCCCGTAAGAATTTCGGAAAATCCTTTTTTAGTGCTCCCCTAAACTCCCCAAGGAACCTATATGCCCAATTTCAGCTCTTTATGAACAAGAGTTTCGGCTGTGCGTTGTCTGTCAGTCACTCACTCAATCACTCAGTCACTTACATTTATTATTATTTATTGATATTTAAATCAGGACAAATATGCCATAAGGGTTTGTTAGTAAATACTTAAACTATGTTAGTATAATACACAGACATAGATACAGACACAATACAAACATTACACAACTAGTCAACTACCGTAGTCTGGGCGCACTTGGCAGCGACACATGTACAGCGCACAGGTACCCCATCAAGTCGCCCTCAGTCATCAGTCAGTCAATCAGTCAGTGTGTGTGTGTGAAACTATGAGGAATATCAAAAAACACTGAAAGGAGTCTCGATCCCGTTTTTGATGAAAACTAAAAATGTATCATTGGATTTTTAAAAAATCGTTATTCCTACCCAGGAATTGAACCGGTTGATTTTGATAAAAAAAACACAACCTGTATTATTACACCATCCGAAAGTGTAGCTAATAAGGATCAAATTCTGGGAAGTGATAACACATGCGAAATCAAAGGAAAGCTCCGTTTTTAACAAATTAATTTAAAATATTTTTACTGAAGCTACCTATTGAAAAATTCACCCTGTATTGATGATATAGGCCTCCGACAAAGTGGACCGATGACCTGGTGAAGATCGCGGGAGTCTGTTGGAGGCGATTCACAGGCACAGTCAATGAGGCGATATTTTGGCTGTCATTCGGCAGAAATGACGATGAAACAAGATTGAATTAATTAAAATAGATAGGGTCAATGGGGTCAATAAACTAAACACAAAGTTCTATCTAAAACTTAATCGAACTGAAAAGTTAGATAAAGATAGCTCACTCCATCGTCGACTTTGTCTCTGTTACCTCGGACCTAGACTAAAGTCAAGGGCAAACCCATATCAAATAAAAAAAACCGGCCAAGTGCGAGTCAGACTCACTCACCGCGGGTTCCGTAGCTACAAATTCCTTTAAATGAAGACTATTATTTTTAAGATTTAATTACAAATGTATAGTTGTCAGACTTTTCCCTATACTTATAGTATAAGACGGTATTTTTTGCCAAATTTCGTAGTTCTAGGTCAACGGGAAATACCCTTTGATTCCCTGAGAGTGTCGAAATATACTTTTTTTGCGGCATAAACGACCGTATCTTTTTTTTACGTTAACTTAGAAGTTTGTTTTTCTACAGCTGCAAGGGGTCATATACCTGAGTATATGATTTTAATTTCAACTCGATACCTCCACGCGTTGCTGAAATAAACGGTCTTGACAGACAGACGGACGGACAACAAAGTGATCCCATAAGGGTTCCGTTTTTTCCTTTTGAGGTACGGAACTGTAAAAAAAAACTGAATCTGCTATAATCCCGTAGGGTTGTTTGTATTCTACAGGAGTTTAAAATAGATTAATTTAGATACCCTTAAATAGGTAGACATAAAGTATGCTTTATACCTAATTGCTGTGTAGGTGTTGACCTACAAAACATAGTGGGTGTGAAAGTAGCAGTTAAATGTTAATTATATTAGGTTTTGAATCACCGTGATCCTGAAGTTTATTATTTAGACACTCACATGTTTGAAATAACATATGACAAGCATTTATTAAGGTTATTCTTTGATCATCGTAATTTTATTTATTTCATTCAGTATCAACAACCTGTAACATAATAAACGCAATCCCTCTTAAGGGGCATTGCGTTTATGAAGAGAAAGTTTAAGAAAAAAAAAATCAACTGTTCAGTACATTTTGTCGAGTTAGAGTTAAAATAATAATAGTTCAGCACATAAATGTATGGGGGAGTCGATTTTTTTTTCGCAATTTTATTGTTGGTCCCATAGTGAAAGTTGTACATAATGATGAGTTCAATGACCCCTTAAGAGGTATTGCGTTCATTCTGTTACACGTTGTGTACTCGTAGCGAGAGCGTAACAAAAACTTCAGGTTTAACCTTTTTAACGCCGAAAGTTTACTATGTAAGCCAACGTCACATACACGAGTATGTGTCGAAAAATACGGTGAATTTATGATCTGGCGATCAAAACATTGTTTTTGTATACAATCTTCCACGTTTAACTTTCAGCTTGAAGTGAAATTCTAAATTCGAAATCCCCCAACAACGAAACTAAAATCGATAGCCCCAAATTCTTAACCCGCGAATGCCTTCCCAAACACTAGAACAGTAAAACAGATCACTAGTAAGTAATTACAAGTCCCCGTCTTCCGACACAGGGCTCATTTCCATAGCCAACGCTAAGCGATCAGCTTACCCCGCAATATAAAGCGAGCGCGTATTTTTGTGTTAACCCCCCTCTGATTACACACAAATTGAAATAAATTGAATTTTAAACCTAACCGCCTTGCCCGAATCTGTGGAACAAGAGTCTAGCGGTAGGGTTATTTGTTCTCTTTAGGGCTGGCTGTACTTTATTATTATGAAATATTGTTGTGATAAATTGAATGGTTCTTAAATCAATTAAATATAAGATATAAATACTTTTTTTAAGACCTTTATTTTAATAATTTTATCAATCTTTAAAAACCTTCAACTAAAATCATCCTTATTTTATTTATGAGGCAACACCCGGAAAAATATGACTCAATTTGAAATACTTAATTCCAAAATGAAGTGACACCCGACAGCCCTACAGCATTAAAGTCAGTATAATGGCTGCGATGATTTCTTGGCTCAAAACGGTCTCATAACAAGTAACTTGTACCCTCGTCACTCACAGTTAACTTTGTTTTCACTTATAAGCTCCATTTTGCCAATCATTCAGATTTGAGTGCTTTTAACTTAAATTGTGTCAATCGAAGTCATATGGGAACTGTCTTCTTAGAAACTTGTAAAAAGTTTTGTCTTCCGAAGTGAAAAATCTTGAGGAAATTCTGTGGAAAGACGATGCATAAGATTCAGAGAAACTTTATTTTTAGTTACTCTGTATTCATTGTCCGCAATATAGTTTCATAAACAACTAAAACGAATGTTATTCTCAAGACGATTCAGTTTCAAATCAGTGCAAATACACTTGAGTTCAGGAACAGGCCGATAGCTTACCATTGGTGTAAATTAGCGGTATAGTTTGAGCGTCGGACAGCGATTCTATTGCATTACTGCGGGGAGCCAGCCTTTATTGCTCAATTTGACTTTATTTAACGCAATTCGCAGGCGGGTGGGGGGCGAGGGGGCCACCCCACGCCCGTCTGACGGGGAACAGATGAGGTCCCACTCCAATCCACTTAGCACGCGGCAAGCCAAGTAGGTGATCGCAATCTACAGACTAAGACGCCCGAACGCTTTCCACTATATTTCTTGCAGCGTCCTCGACGAGAATTCAATCGAGTGTTGCGAAATGAGCAAATGTATTCCCCAATATACTAGGCGAGCAAGATAAGAAATGACCGCGTCCCTCTAACCAGTCTCAGTCAGGTCCAACTTTATGCACCAACTAATGTCTCCGCCACGAATTACTGTAACGTTCATACATCTACGTCAACGCGAAGCCGTATCTACATTTTGTGCACGTGCATGTTAACTTGGCACAACTTTGGGACTATCCAAATTTAATTTAGCCGCCGCAGCATCACGGGCTCACTCCGCGTTTATTTTGGTTAATTTGTGAACAAGTTTGTACCATAGAGTGATCTCCTTAACCATCATGTTTATTATCCGAGATACGGTATCGAGTCGGCCCTAATCTGGGGGTTTGAGGGCGCGGGGGCGTGAAGGGTGTCATTTTCACGCTGGCATATTGCTCGCCACCGAACCATAATTGAATAATAAAATTGTTGCGAATTTCGGCACAGAGTCCTTTGATTCGTTGCATTTGATGGGGGACACCGGGACAACGCTCGTTTTTATGTAATTCGAATTTTGTGAGCTCCGTGTTCGTAAAAATGTCGCGCGGGATTCAGTAACGATTTGAGAAGATGTCATTTGTATTATGTTGTTATTTGTTGAGGTCTTTTTCGTTGGCAGTTATTTATTATAAAATTAGGGAGTAGGCGGTAGTTGCTTAAGCTTTATGTATTAGAGAGATTTAAATCAACGTAGCAGCTTTAGATATTTGGCACACGTCTGGATCACACAGATCTGCTCCCGAATCCGTATTCGCTGCACACGTCATGGTGTCATGTTTCCTCAGAGACACCTCTCCCACCTAATTTCCCCACGCTGCATACTAAACAAAAATTTCCATTAACCGGGCGCTGTTTACAGTGAAATTCTTTTTTCATCAAACGAGATTTATTCCCTCAAAAATATGTAAAGTTGGGTGTGGAGACACCTCGGATAGCGGCCGATGGGGGCGAAATTAAAATAATATCTCAGCATTCGAGTCACGCGAAACATTAAGTTCGCCCCGCAATAAACCGCGCCCTTAAAGAGCTTCATTCAGAATTAAAATTTGCTGCCTGATCTGTTCCCGCGCCGGCGACGCCTGATGGATCACCGACTGCTTATTTTGTTTAATTTCAGAGGACGCTGACTTGCGCCTCGTGTCAACTGTTCACACCGACACTCAAGTCACCGTGTAAAATTATGGCAAAACAAATTAAAAGTTAATTTCAACACATCACCTGCCTGTTTTAGCCGTGTAATTAAATTCATTTTAATTATGACACTGTCCTAAAAAGTTTATATTCAAATATTTGTTTCCTTGAACTCATTCATGGCATATCAATAAAAATTCTCGGAACTTTCATTTATAATTAACTGTCCGACTAAAATTAGCAACTACGTACTTTATTTGAGCTTTTGTAATGTTTAACCAACGAAATTAGTCTACGTAATTTAAAGTTCGTCTGTTTGGCGTAGCTGCGTAGATGCTTCGTAGCAAGTGCTACGGCGTAGCACTGAGACGTAGCCGAAGTCGACAACAAGAAAATGACCGTGTTAACAATATTTGAACTTGTTTAATAAAGCAGTAATATCATTAAAGTAGGTACACACAAACTACAGCGTAATATGATTGCTGAGTATTAAATGCGTCGTAAAAGCGCGCGGATAGCGGTAAAATAATGAATATAAAATGCAGTAAACGAGTTAGAGGGCGGACGGGGGAAGACGTTTTTTAAAATCATTTGTAGTTAGTCGGTGTGGCCCACTTGGTATTCAAGACGGTGTGGTGCGGCGGCAGCGCACATATTTTATATTTATTACCGCCAACAACGGCGCGATGTGTCGTGAAATTGCAGCGGCTTCAATATGCACGCGCACACGTCTTACTTACTGCCGCTTACGAGCTGGATAACGCGCTCATCATAGTGAGAGCTCACCGCCGACAGATAACTCACAGCCGGGCAATCCACCCTATGTAGCACAAAGTATTTCCGCTAACCACAGTGATTTGCATTTTCTAAAGAACGAACGGATCCGATAGCGAGATATTTACCAATAATAACTGTTTGTAAATATAATTAAGAGGAAAACGCACGATCACAGCGAGCATCTTAATGAACGCCTGATGGAATCAATCATCCTATAATGAGATAATCAAACAATGACCCCCGATAATATCTTGATACCGGCTCGGCGCTGTTGGCACAAGAAATTTGTCGGAGCAATATCGCGGGAATCCCTCCGAGGGAATCGCCAATTTTAGGGGAAATCGACGAAGATAATTATGTTTGAAGTTAGTTATTGAGTAGAGTCAACATGCGAGGAGATTAGCCGGGCTGGCCCGTCCGCCGCCCGTCCGGCCCGGGCACGGACCCCCTCATGTGCACACACTTATTTATATTTGGGACGAGACTCAATACTTAATTATCTATATGTCATTTATTAATTTGATATTTCCCTTCGTTTAATACATACTTAGGTACTTATTAACTTGGAAAAATATTTTATTGGAATCACTATAATAATTTCAAACTATTTTAACAAAGCGTTCACATGTTTATATATGTTAAAGATCTTTGTGTTTAGAATAATCTAACGTTTTTTAACTGTTCCATGGATGATATTTTTTCTATTTTGATTTAATTCCGGTTGGAATTGTTCGTTGATATATTTTTAACACAATTTTATTCCGTCTAAAATAAATTATATGATATAATTTCCGCTCCTAGTGGCGTAAGAACTTATTTTTCAAATTCTGGCTGAAATATAATTTCAGCTTATCACATCGAAGTTTGAGCCTTCTAATAAGCAACGCGTTTTATGACTTCATTAATTAATAACCGAAACATACGAATTAGGAAATTGGGTTAAACATCACCTCGGCTCGTTGGGACCGCCCTAATCACTCGGCTTTGCTTACATATAAATAATTTTCACGCGATATTAGTAAAAGCGAGTAAGCCGATAGACGGCTGAGGCCCTACGACGGCTTCCATTTTGTTGATAGGTAATTTGTGCGGCTCCCTGGGGTGTGTTTCTTAGCGAATCAACACTAGTGTAATTAACGAATTCATTTAAAGTTATCGTTGGGATTATTTTGGGGTTACTCTGTTACCCTTTGATGTGTATCGCGCGGCGTGGCTGTGGCGTGGATGTGGCGCGACCCGTCTCCGCTCGCACTCGACTTGTGTTTTCAGCATCAAGTCACATGTCACCGCGTAATTTAAATCAAGTTAGTTTGATTAATGACGAAAGCAAATTGTCTTGGAGTTGATACCGGCTGGTAAATTCAAGTGTGGGGACGGTGTTCGTTGTAAAAATTCACTATGTGAATAAAATAGATAAGTTGTTGTCTAGATTTTTAACTATGTTTTTTTTTGTTTTACAGGTTTCAGAACAGCGAAACAAGATGAATGACTTAAGACCTCGACAAGTTCAGCGTTATCAAGATCAGCGGGTCTAAAAAGGCCAGTTTAGTAGAATCATATTAGAATTATAATATTAATCATGCAACAATATGTCAAATTTCATTTTCACTTTCTCGCTAAAGCATTAGGTTCAAGGTTGATTGGGAAAATTTGACAGTGACCTACCGTCACGTGATGAGCTTTCTGATTCCGCTAAAATCAATGTAATATAAAAAACCCAATAAACACACTCAGCATCTCAAAAATATCCGCAAAAACCAAACGCAATATGTATAATTGTGCGCTAGTTTCAAACAATCTCGCATCGCTCGCCATACTGCACTGCTTTGTAAAAACAACTTTAAGCGATACGTGTTAGGTTGAATTTGCAAAAAAAATTGCGCATCACTCTCTATACTGCACTGCTTTGTAAAAACAACTTTAAGCGATCCGTGTAAGGTTGAATTCGCAAAAAAAATGTTTATAGTATAACTACACACAACTCACACATGACACTTGATACATGTCAGTTTTTGACGACAGTTTCGAGTGTTGCATTTGATTCGAGACTGTGCATCTTGGGTTTTTTATATATCAATGGCTAAAATGGCCTTTTTAGACCCACTGCCTCTCCAATTCAGAACCTCCCGATTATTCATTTGACATTCGATGTTTTGATTTTCAAAGACAGAAAGAAAACCCGTTTATTTAGCCCAAATTAAGGCACACATGTTTTGTCTTTTTGTTTCATTAATGATGAATCTCTGTAAATTGACAATTATATAGAGCGATAATAATCATTGCTAAGGTAAAATATGAGTATTTGATTGTAAAATCGGAAAGTGCTGAATCAGAGGGAAGGGGAAGTAAAGGCAATTGAGACTTCAAGAAACGGTTTCATTCATTTATGGGTGAGACTTCGCCAGATTTTGGTCAAACGAGGTTCGTACAAAAAGTTTGGTAATTTTACACATTACGTAATGTTATACTATATTACAAAGCTGAAGAGTTTGTTTGTTTGGTTGAATGCGCTAATCTCAGGAACTACTATCGAGGAAGGTAACAGGCTATATAAAATGACGCTACGATCAATAGGACGAAGTTGCGCGGGTCAACTAGTGTTTAAATATTTAGGCAAGTACTCAGATTATTTTTCAATCATAGCTACACAAAATAATACCATGCTATAGATACTTTCATAAAAACCACAAAATACTAACCATTTACTCCCACAAATAACTTCTTTGACGTCAGCAACAATATCTGCTGAAAAAATAAAATTATTGCCTAGTAAGAAGATTGTACAGAGGAAAACCTAGCTCTCGCCGCGATGTTCCAGGGCTGCAAATTAGATATCTTGAGCAACCAAAGGGTAAACGCTGCGTTGCGTGTCTCGCTTCATTTGCATGTTAATTACCTGTCGGTCTTGAGTCCGCTACAGTGCTGCCACCTGCGAACCCTTTGCCACTCATTTTTGTTTCACTATTAGTTTTTATGCATATTTTTTGCTAAAGAGTTGAGAGTGTTATAAGATTTTATTTTTTATGTTCTACTTGTTTAAACTTCTGTTCCAAAATATTAGACATTATATTATGAGTATACAAAGTTCAAGTGTTTATTGCGAACTTATTTGTATTCGCTACACAATCGTGTTCTCGGTTACTCATTTAAAAATGCTTTTAACGCACAAGAACAATATAAATAGTTTGTGATTTGCAAGCACTAAAAATATCTTCAAACAAAGTTTTGACCTTAACTTCGCACATAATTTCTTTCCTCCACAATTTTATCTCCAATCATAAATCTCGTCTAAAACCAAGTCTATAAAACTTTTAATCACCCACCTGTTCGATAAATATTTTAAAGGAATTCCTCCATCCGAAACACGCTCGGGGAAGATGGGTAACAAAAACAAAACACTGTAGCTTCCATAAAGCTGATTTATTATAAGGATCCTAATAGTTCCGCTAGGCTCCTTTGTTCCTAGTCAGGATTGGCAGTTCGATTATCCTTAGCTCTGTAAAAAGGCATATAAAAATTAGTCTATAATGTCCCAGACTGCTTAAGTACACCGGGGGGAGCGAGCGCGCGCTACGCTAAATTAAAACGTCTGAAATATGAGATGTTGCTCAACTGAGAAAAACTTAGCTAGCTGCTAATACCGCTCTTACATTTTGTTAATTATTTTTTGATGGTTCTCGTCTTTTTGAGTTTTTAAGTGGTCTGTTTTTCGGGCCTGATTTGGAGTTTGATTTTTATATTTGATTTTATAATTTGAAATCTAGGTTAAGGATTTGTTTAACCATGAACTCGATTTTAACGTAGCCGATTAATTTACGTAGAACATTAGAAGCACAACTCATTTTCTTTCTCTTTAACAAAAGAAACGAAAACAATAATCACCCATTATGAAATTAATCCAAACAAAAAAGAAAAACAATTACAATATAAAACAAAAAATACCCTAAGCACTTATTGTCAAAATTACCCAGAAGCCTTTTAAAAATCGGGTTTACAAAAAACATGATGGACTACAAAGCAACAATATAAACATAGGATTGTCCCCGGCGCGGCTCGCGTTTACGTCCGCTTTATTATTTTTAAGTCGTTTCGAGTGCTCTCTCGTTTGGAACTTTCACCTTTTCCCCCAGACACCGACTCAAAGTTAATTTCTTTTGGTGTATTTTAAAATTAATTTTGCTTTTGTGGCGACCGCGACCGCACGCCCCAGGACGAATTGTAAGCGGCCAAATGGTGGCTCTCTGTATAATAGCGCGGAAAAACGCTGGGAAAACATTTTTATGCTTTTGAACAATCGCGTGATCGGACGCGCCCCTCACTAAATAGGTTGTTTTTAATTAGAATACGTGATGATTTAGTCTCTAATGTTTAATTAACTGGATATTGTAGTTTCTGTGTTTGTTAGTCTTATTTACTGTCTTTCAATCAGTATCTGTTGAAAACCTAGTCGTATATTTGAAAACATAATCGATTAACTTTTAAATTGTTATTTTCCCCAAAATCCAATTTCTATACCAACGCAAACTGTAAAACAACACCTAGAAACACGATTAAAAAAAAAATGAGTTATCAAAAACAATACCACAATTAAAAGCTAGCAATTTCATATAAAAATTAAAAACAAAAGGTCGTAGTTTTATGGGCAATGTGAACATGCTGTTACTTGTCATAATATTTTAGTTCGAACAATAAAAGCGGATAAATGAACGACACTGTAATCGCCACGCGGCGCGAATGCCGTAAAATACAAAAGGATTGTGGACGCTAGTTTTGTATTGTCATACTATTTTAAACTTTATAAATATGTTGACAAGATTTAGTATTGTGTAAGTTTTAATTGCGATAAATGCTACTTAAAAGATGAAATTATAAAACCGCAATAAAAGTAATAATCACTACTTAAAACCTAATAAAATGACAGTATGGCAGCGAGTGAGACATGTACCTTATATCTGTTTAAACCATTACCAACTCTATAATGATGCGATAAGATTTAATTCCGATTGTTCTGTGTCTGATTCCCTGTGATGTAGGTAAATGAAACAGGGGTGTAAAATTATGTAAATAGTTTATAGGTTCCATTCAGTGAACTGGTGTCTGGAGCAATGTTCGCTGACTTTTATTGAACAACTTTGTGGCTTAATGCGACCGATCGGCTTTTGTTTCCAATATTTAAGTACAAAAAGTAGTCGTGGGGTCTTCTTCTTCTACTTATAGTGTGAGCAGTAAGGTCTAACGACTCCACACACCCTAGTGTCAGAGTTTCTAAACCGCCTCAAGGGCCTCTGACATGGTTTTTTTGACGACCGCCATTTGGCGGCCGGGAACACCGGCTTATACGTGCCTTCCGAAGCATGGAATCATCGTGGGGTTGAAAGCAGAAATGTGATAGGGCTGCACTTAAAATAACGGTTTGTAAGTGGATGCTAACGATGTTCAAACTCCATTGCAACCGCTGCTATTTCAGGGCAAAACAAATCTTATGAGAATAATATGGATTCATTTCTGAGGTATGCTTTTCAGAAAAGCACCACAGCGATTTAAATAGAACTCTCCAGACAGTGCAAGCAATTGTCAACTATCGTGTAGCTCAACTCAGAACTTTAGCGAGCCCAACGATCTGATGTACAATACCAAAGGACATTTGGGTGGGCCACCTAAATAAAGTACTCAAACTCCCAGACAGTTATTATATTACCTAGTCATTGAGTACTTCCTACTCTGAAGTGATTTCTAATTTCAGTTTCTTTAGTTTCGTAGATTAAAAAAAAAACATGAGTAAAAGCCAAACGCTACCACCAACTACGCAAAAAATTCTACATAGATTTTCTTTTTGCTCCTTTCAGTTATGCATTTTTCGGACATTATTCATACCAGAAAAAAGGTCGGTATAAAAACTGCACTAAAACTTTCATGTTAATTTCCCGTGCGCTGCATCCAACAGGTGGTAAGCAGACAGACTGCTACCTAATTGTCTTTCATATTTATGAGACTTTTCTCATTTTTGTTCTCTCCTGCACCCAACTTTATATCATTTTACTTCGCAATTGTGACCTCATGTTGCGATTTTAGTTTAAAAGGCTGGCTCGCCACTGAAACCGACCATTACATTAATTAATTGCTTCCGTGAAATATGGAAACCAACGGTAATTATCTGCTGTAATTCAGCCGCCAATATTGTCGGAAAATTTGTTGTTTAAAATTACGATGAAAAGGAAATTCGACTGGATTTTGAGAGCAATTACAAATACTTCCTGGTAGCGAACTATTTGTGTAATATACCTATCTCTTATTGTTAATAACGATGTCATTTCAATGTATCTTCCTAAATAACCTTAATCGTCTGTGCAGGTTACTCGGCGGCGCGCGGCGGCAGGCGGTGCGGACAAAGGGCGCGTGCGACTTCAAAGCGAGCCGCACGGATCAAAGAGCTCTCAGATAACGGAGGCAGATAAAACCTCCGCTATCGGGCGAGCGCCGTTTGGTATCTGATTGTCGGTTAAAGATCGTGCCACCCAAAAAACATCGAATAAAAAGGTGTTACACATTTTTCTCTTAAAACTCTGCAAGTCTTTTGTGACAATTTTCACATAATGCGATCAAAAGAGCTTAAAGCGGGTATGAATGGAAAGAAAAATCTTAACAGCTGGTCCATTCATACGCAAGTACTTAGCACAAAGGTTATAGATCAAATGTTAAAAGTTAGAGGTCACAAACATTTTTATAACTTAGAATTGTCCGTGAAATAAGATAATTTCTTGCCAAAGAAACATAAAAACAGAATAGTGTTTTATGGGTAGACTGTAGAGTGTATGCCTAAAAGCTTTTGCAGCACGAATATCCAGTGCATATCTAACAAAATCGCAACAGTTTCAATAAATCGCAGATTGATCACCAAACAATGGTAAATCTCTCTAAAACGCGGTGGTCCCGGCGTGCGTTTAATCTCGACAATCAGCTGTGTGTCTGTTTCGTACGGCAGTAAATCCGGAGGTGCACGGCGCCGGGTCCGGCATGCGGGCCGGATTACCGGCTACGAGCTCGTTCGTGCCGACGCACTCCTATCCGCGATTAGTCCAGCTAAGGGCACTGGGACTTGTCGGAAAATTCGACCCGGGTCATAACCCGGATAAGACTCGCAGATAAGTACAAATAAATATTGATTGTGTCATTGTTTAGATTTTTGTCTCTGTTATTATATGATGTTCCAATAGATATTCTGTGAAAGGATATTGTGTGACTACACTATCTTCTCCATTGATTTACATGTTGATGCTTATTTGTAGGTGGTGCAATTTGTGTATTTGATACTTTTGGATGAGGTTGTAACACAGTTATTTTACTTTAGTAAATAGATCTACAAATGATCTACAAAGACTTAATTCAATCTTGGATTAAAAACACATCCTGTATTTTATTATGAAGCCCTGTACTTTAGGAACATTCTGAAGGAGTCGTGAGAAGTATCTTAGGAACTAGACACACACGAATCTACTTAGGTACCTACTGGAACAAGTAACTACTTATCCCGGATGTCTGTCAAGGGTCTACGGGTACGGCTACGTACGTTTCCGACCGCGTTTGAAAACGTCGTTTGAAACCGATTGCGTTGCTTTCGCATGTGATCGGACCCGTCCGTAGTCTAAGCATCTGCTTCGACGAAAATACTACGCGGAGAAGCTAACTTGAAGATGTTTTATTTTACTTTGTACGTATTTAAGTTGTTTCTTCGTGTGTCTAGTCTCTTATTCGTTTATATGTAGATTGACTGTATTTATACCGTAGGTCGATGACAAGCAGTTTGGCGCTTCATTTAGTGCTGCGTTTTAGGTGACACGGTCCAGGGCGCGAAGTCTCGACGTACATAGTTACCGATCGCCTACCTACCGAATTTGGTCGATTCCTAAGGTCCGTACATAGTCAATCTCGAACGTGTTCCACGAATCAGTACGTCTACCATGAGTTTTATCAATCTATACTCGCTAGCGACTGTAGTTCAAAAATTGTATGAAAACTTAAAAAAAACAAGTTTCTAATTTATTTTTTTAGTTGTTAACTGAAGTTTTACTTGCAACTTGCTTGCTTATTAATTAACAACTAAAACAAATAAATTAGAAACTGGTTTTTTGAAAGTTTTCATAAACATTTTTAACTACAGTCGCAAGCGAGTATAGTTTGACAAAACTCATGGTAGACGTACAGATCATTAATTTTAATCGTAGATCGCGTTCGAGATTGTCTCGAATGGGTCGAGTGGGCAGCGTTAGGACTTATCGACCGACTTCGGTCGGTAGGCCATTGATAACTATGTCGAGACTTTCCGCCCTGGCCAAGCAACGCCGGGATTTTATATTTAGTTTTTATTTGCATGACTTATTAACTGTCCCTTCTACGCTAGTCGCCAAGCGTTGTGCAAAGTGAAACTCCTGGCTGTGTGTCTTTGGCCTCAAGTCGTTTGCAGACTAAGACCTTAGCTAAGTCAGTTTAGCTTGGCTCGCATAGCTGACGTAGTTTTTCATACTTGTTTTGCTGTTTGCAGTTCACAAAAATGTATGAAAAATTCCCTCAGCTATCAGACCTAAGCTCAACTAGCTTAGTTTTGCCTGCAACCGTCTTGAACTACGTAGAATATTTTCGTTTTTATTTGTTTGACTGAAACGGTATCCTGGACCTGGTCGCTGAAGAGATGAAGAAACCTAAATCTTACTTGAAGGTCACGCGTATTCTTGGGGAATTAACACACATTACGAGATGTTATTGCTTGAGAATACACGTAGCTAACGAGGAGAAACTCATCTGAAGAGTCCGCCAGGACGAAGATAGAAGAAAGAAGATTTCTTTTGTTTAACAACGTGTCCCTCAAGGTTCTACAGTACACTCTGCGGACCTTTATGTCATGTGAAGTTAGTTGTAGACCGATTTTGGTAACTAAATACCTAACTACGGTCTTTTCTGTCTACGGCTCACTTCATATACACAAAGATCCGTGCCGAGTACTATACCTGGACTTGCATGATATTTTTACTGATGCTTGTTTTCGCTAACAGTAGGGAACACCTAAATGAAAATCGAAATATTAAAGCACTGCTTGAGAGTTGAAATTCCAACAGTGCCTTTGGGCAATCATTTAGGTGGTAACCTAGTTTTAGCGAGAACGGGCTTCTGTATTGTAGTAGTGTACTGATTTATTCCTAGGTCTGATAACACGGATCAATTGGTAGATTAAAAATAGGTGTAGCGTTTTGGGTCTAGACATCAGTGAAGACAAAGGTAAGATGAGAATAAAAAATAATTGAGAAGGCAAATAATCTGTAGGCGGAAGTACCAAACACATACGGTTATTGGTGTTTAAACGCCACTCTCATATTAAATTACACTATGCTTTTTATTAGGGTTCCGAACATCCGTATGAAACGGAACCCTTATAGGATCACTCGGGTGTCTGTCTGTCCGTCTGTCACAGGCAGTTTTCTCCGAATGTACTGGACTGTTTACGTACCAAACACGGACGCATTACGTAAATAAATAAATGTTGAGTATGGGGTTCACTTTTGGGGGTCAAACTAGAAAAAAACAATCTGTATCGTGTGACATATCAAATGAAAGGGCTTAATGTGAGGGTTTTAATTATATATTTTTCATAATTTTAAAATAAATAGTTTTGAAACCAAAAATGACCATTCCCCCCTTATCTCCGAAACTACTGAGCCTAAAATTTTGAAAAAAAAAATGCAGATAATAGTTCTATACCTAAAGATAACAGGAAAACCTAAAAGATTATAAGAAGTCTGTAGTGTTCAAATAACATGTTAAAAAAAATGTGGTATGAACGTAGATAGTCTTTGTGAGGATGCCAGCAATATAGACCGGGCAAGTGAGCTAATTGAGCTCTACGATCGTCACGCTCTTATACGTGCAGTTAAGATGAGACATTTGCCGGCGGATGAAATAAAAAAAATGGTGTCGAAGAAAGCTGCGCCTAAGTCCAAATTTAAGCGTCGCCCTAATGACGCTAACTAAGTGATTACGAATTGAGACATATCTGGGAAGATATCGTAATCACTGCAATAGGGTGTGTAGGAATGCTAATCGCCATCACATTCATGATTCTGTCCAAAATGGGGACGCATCCAAAGTTTGGAAATTTCTTAGGTCGTTGGGAGTCGGTAAGACCTACCAAGAAACTATCCCTAAAGATATAGACATCGATACTATGAATAATCATTTTACTGCTTCGTCCAATTTCGATAGGACAATAAAGTTAAATACGTTGAATCGCCTTTTGATTACTTCTGACTCCCAGTTATTCTCCATTTGTTTTTGGTTAATTTGCCGTGATGTTAAGTTTTGTGATGTTAAGAAGAGCATATTGTCGATTACCTCAAATGCAGTAGGAAGCGACTGTATCAGCCGGAAAATGTTACTCCCAGTGCTAGACTTCATCCTTCCCGTCATCTGCCACATCCTCAATTTTTCTGTATAGAGCGGTATTTTTCCAAGCTCATGGAAAGATGCTCAAATAATTCCTTTACTAAAAAAATCCAATCCCACATCCTTTTCCGAATACCGTCCAATGTCTTGCCGTTCCTGTCCAAAGTCCTTGAAAGGTTAATCCACAACCAAATAAGCACTTTCCTCTCCAGAAATAATCTCCTTAACCCCTTCCAGTCCGGCTTCCGTCCTGGTCATAGCATAATTACAGCACTTCTTAATATTACGGAGGATATAAGGTTAGCAATGGAAATGGGTAATTTAACGGTTTTGGCTCTACTGGATTTCAGTAATGCGTTTAATACTGTGGATTACGATGTTCTGCTTGGTATTCTTAGCTCTCTTAAAATATCTCCATCGGTAATTGACTGGTTTCGTATTTACCTGTTCGGTCGTAGGCAACGAATGAGAGACCTTGTCTTTCTGGTGTGATACTACTTCTGGGGTACCACAGGATAGCGTTTTGTCGCCTTTACTTTTCGCAGTGTTTATTCACTCTATCGAATTAACTTCATCCTACCACCTTTATGCAGATCTTCAGATTTACACACGAGCTCCTCTCGGAAGTCTGTCTGAGGCTATCTTGACCCTAAACCGTGATCTGGCACATGGTATATGCGACTGGAGCAAGAGGTACGGACTTACGGTGAACCCCATAAAGACCCAAGTTTTAGTGGTGGGCAGTTCAAGGACGGTCTCAAGGATTGACTGGACGACTTTACCCCAAGTTTCTTTTGACAACTCTCTTATTCCCTTCAGTGGATTTTTATTGACAAGAAATTCTCTTGGACTGCCCAGCTACACGAAGTAAGCCGCAAGCTATTCGCATCTGCCGCATCTTTGAGACGACTGCGTAATTTTCTACCGACTGCCACGAAGGTTGCGCTTGCACAAACTCTTCTTCTACCCATCCTTGACTATGCAGCTGTCAGCTATCTTGATCTTACTGAAGTGCAACTTGATAAACTTGCCTCTAAAATTTTTGCAAACGGTTCCTATTTGGTTTGCGCAAATATAACCATGTTTCCGAATTCCATATTAAACTCAAGTGGTTGCCAATTCGCCTTCGTCAGAATTATCATATACTATCCTTATTGTATAATGTGCTCTTTTTTCCACTCCTCATTACCTGAAGCAACAATTTCAGTTTCTTTGCGACTGTCACATGAAATTTCTTAGGTCATCGGATAACTTGAGACTGAAAATGCCAATGCATTCCACTACTTTCTTGGACAAGTCTTTTGCAGTCCAAGCTGCCCGTTTGTGGAATTAATTTAATTTAAACTTAATGTACAGTAGTGGTACATGGGCGGACTTAATGCAACGAGGCATTCTCTACCAGTCAACCTTTGGGTTAAAAAGACTACACTGTGGTAAGTGTACAACAAAAAAATAAAAATAAATGGAATCTTTTGGGGAACTAATAAAATACATATATAAGCAAAAATAATAAACTAATAAATATGCGCCAATTAAGCGCGCGCAATCGCTGCCTGTATTTAAGAGACTAGGTAGGGAACACTACTTGTCGCTGTGATTACTTTTTCGATTTTGATTTAAAAAAATTGTCACTTGTTTTTTTTAATATGCGTATGTAATATGTATGTATTTGTGTATCTCTTTTAGTATATTGGATTGCTTTTTTTTCTAAAAATATTTTGTTAACTTTATATTTGCACCAAGGGGTTGCACTTGGTGCAAATATAAAGTTTTCATTTCGTGTCCAGGCTATCTCTATCCATTCCAGATGCGACAAGGCCGCTAATTGTATATTTTTTAGTTTAAGGTTTCCTTAATGTATTTTAAATTTGGTGTACAATAAAGTATATATAAATAAATAAAATTTGTTCGGAACCCTTTGCACGCGAGTCCGACTCGCACTTGGCCAGTTTTTTATATTATAATAGGTGTTGGCCACTTTATCAATGATGCGAAACAAAAGAATAAAGTTCCCTACTTTATTCTTTTGTTTAAGGATTAAGGATCAAATATGTTGTTACCATCGTGAATACCCTGATCACAGACAACATCAACAGTAACAATGGTGTGAGCATTTTATTAACATGTTCGAACGCTGTTCGCAGATGTCGAGAATGCTGGCCGGGCAGACGGGGCGTCCGAGAAATGCGTGCAGTGGTGCAGCCTGGCAGAGTCGATCGAACAGTGGCATCGCTTTCACGCGTCAATGGAAATGTCAACAAGACGAGAATAATTTTATTGTAAAGTAATAGTTTCAGAACAAATATTTTTTTTTTTTGGAGACTGTACTTAATGAATATAGCCTCTACTATTAAGTTGTTGAGAGTGTAGAAATTCCTACTTAAACATTTTAATTTTTGTAGTTTTTAACGATTCCATATTTGTTTTCTGTCACTGAATTTGAGATAAATAATTACAAGTTATTTGTAAAAAAAAAAAATGGTTTTATTTACTTACCCTTACCTAAAGGTAAGGTCCGTAAGGTCTTCTTGAAAAGGCCCTCAACTAGATTTTTTTATGAACCCAGATCTTGTTTAGGGATAAGGATTCTGTATTCCAATAGTTATAAACACCCAACTTCTTGGGTAGTCTGGGTACAGCCAAAATAACTAAGAAAATCGCGCTTAAGTCACTCCGTGATCTCTCAGTCTCACTCCTCCCGCGGCCTATCTGCAGCACACTACAGTTGCCCAGTGTTACCAACAGATAAACTAGCTCTCCACCAGATTCAACTTTTAAAACCACCAGAAAACCACTAATAAAAATCGGCCCTTCTCCAAAAATTTGTTAAAATCGCTAAAATGTCAACTAAACGAAAGAAAACAGTAGAAGTAGTTTTATTAGTAAAAAATGTTTTTTTATTTTTTTTCTTTAATTTCAAATTTTCGTAGTGATTTTTTAAAATCGTTCCACATAATTTACATTTCGCTACTTGTAATACTTTCAATAACTTGAAGCCGGTCTAATAAATGTGGGTCTTGAAGCCAAGAATCCCGATTTTTTTGCGTATATTGTGGTTTCGGCATGATTATGCACTAGTTGACCCGCGCAACTTTGTCTGATCCGCTCCTATTGGTCTTAGCGTGACGATAGATAGCCTATAGCCTTCCTCGATAAATGAGCTACCTAACACTGAAATAATTTTTCAAATCGGACCACCAGTTCCTGAGATAAGCGCGTTCAAGCAAACAAACAAACTCTTCAGCTTTATATATTAAGTATAGATGAATAAATTCGCGAAAATAATACGACACACTGAGCAGTGAGACCGACTAGACCGACCGAGTTCATCTGTTCACTAAGTTGTTTTGTAATTGTAAACTACATAGTACTACTGATAATATTCTACGGGGAATCCTACAGTAAAAGTAAAGTTAAATACTCTTAAAAATTAAATGGAGTAAAAATAATACATTTCGTTACGTTTTAGTGGCTAACTGGTTGAGCGATAGTATTTTCAATAATTGAAACAGAATTCTACTAAACCACTAGAAAAAACCACCAGCCGCTAAAAGCAATATTTCGCCACTAAAAGGGGGGTCGAAACCACCAGTTTTAGTGGAAAATCCACTATGTTGGTAACACTGCTGTTGCCATACGTGCTATCCTGCTGATAATCATCTCGCGTATTGTGAAACGGGACATAACCGTGCGCTACACTTCTTCACGTTCGGATTCAAACTGATCTGGTGCCGGCTATGTCATCTGTCGGCGATTTGTAAGCGTGGCGTCGCCTAGCCGTAGCCGAGTAGACATACCGGAGCTGCTGATCCGCTTTGGTTATGTGCTTACGTTAGATTGAAGTTTGTTTGACGGCGAGGCATAAGGCGATACGTAGACGATCCCTTTCTGAGTTGATATGTGTGCTATGCCTCTATAACTCTATAAACTCTATATCCTGGTAAAAAAGTATGGCTTGGCCGTGGTTCTGTAGCACCAAGCCGGATTAGGCAGAGGTGTACCTACAATGCACCCACCTATAGCCAGTTATGTTTAAGTCGTGCATTAAAGGTGGCAATCTATAGCCCACAAACGGGAACAAATCTAGACTTCGGGCATACCACCAAAGTAAATTAAGGCCGTCACCGAATCGTCACTGAACAAGTCCGTACACAGTGCCTCAGTGAAAGATGGCAAGACTGTGCACCGAGCCATGCACGCTACAACAGCGCCCGTGACCACGACTGCTCTGCCAAGAGCAACCGACTAGGAAGAAGAGATTACTATTATAGAATTTAAATAGCTTAGTTTTATTTGATACCATGATAAAAAAAAACCGTAAGATTTTACTGAATAGCAAAAAAATAAATGCATATTACAGTTTATCCAAAAATATACACAAATATAATACTAAAAGTGAAAATAGAATCAAAATTGCTCGAAAATCAAACCAGATATAATTATTTTAAACCAATATATCTGTCCCTCTCGCGAAAACGCTGTTTTCTATGGCAGCTGTATAGGCGCCAAGAATTTTGACGACACAATTCATGTCGGACTTCTCTTTCTAATTGTAAACTTTGAAGCTTTATAACTTCATCGCTAAAGAAGGTATTTAAAAAATAATTTCATAATTGTTTATTATAGCTAATAAGTATTTCATTTTGCAAATAAAAAAATCGTATGCATATTCCCTATTATTACGACTAAAAAGAACCAGCTCCGACAAATAGGTCATTAGGTAAGATACTTACTGCTACAAGTTTATGCAAAAATAAAGACCTATGAATTTTTGTACACTAAATATTTGACTAGGTTTTCGGTTTTTATATTTGTAGGGTGACCTTTTCAGGAGGTGAACACACTCATAGAGATATAAAAAATTAGATATAGATCAACTAATATTATAAAGAGGAAAGATTGGATTTTTTTGTTAGTTTTTACCATTTTACTCAAAAACTACTGGACTGATTTCAAAATTCACTATTAGAACGCTCCATTATCTCTGAGTAAAATAAGCTATATTTATTACAAGAAAAAGATAGGGATCCTTAAGAAAATTGCAGCGCGGACGAAGTCGCGGGCGAAGTTATAAAAAAAGCTGTTCAGTACATTATGTTCTCATAGCTCGAAAATGTGTGGGTAACTGCTGATTTTTAAGGTCTCATATGCCCGAAGGAAGAATGGACGCTTATAGTTCATTTTTTAACCCTAGACTGATTTTACAAGTGCTAATGTCAAACTCCAAATTGAAAAAAGAAAGAACAATCACCATTGATGTATAAAAAACCCAAGATGCACAGTCTCGAACAAATGCAACACTCGAAACTGTCGTCAAAAACTGACATGTGTCAAGTGTTGCTTATTTTTTGCGGACGTTTTTGAGATGCTGAGTGTGTATCTTGGGTTTTTTATATATCAATGACAATCACTTGAAATTTCAAATTAGTCTCTGGGATTAAAAAGCGAACTACAGTTATTTGTTCGAAAATGTTTGGTCGTACATGAGTTCAACTTCAGCCTATGAAAGATTGACAATGAATTAAAAATGCTAATGAATTCTAGACACATCGTAGGTATTTGTTATTAATGTAGTATTTGGTAGATACTTACTACTTTTACATCCTTGGGCTTAAATACTCTTCTTCTTCGACTCTCTGGAAGGTACCAGATTTCTTTGGCGCAAGACTTGTTTCTTTTATGGTGACTAGAACACTCCAACTTATACGTTTTCTCAAAACATATCTGTCTCATATGAAATATCATAAATGAGACATAGATATGATTGTCTATGAAACATACATAAAATGTCTGTTTGTCACGGACATTTTCCATAGATAAACCAGTGTCTCTTATTAAACTTTTTATCGAAAATATTTTTAACTTGCTTTATAGACTTTCATATGTATCCAGCTTATGCCTATTAACTTTAATTAAAATCGGTTCATAAATTTTCAAGATTATTTGTATGAAAAACACGCTAATGGGGACGCTAGATCTGTTATTTTGTGGGGATCTGCGTTAACGTGGAGATGATACCGCATCCTAATTGCGCAACACATTCGTAATGATTAATTCTTTTGATTAATTAAAAAACAAAATATACGAATAAATCAATATGAAAGAATCAACAAAACAAAATTAAAGGAATTGTCATTGCTAATGTGATGCCCAATCAGGGCTTCGGTGTGGAGAAAAATAAACTCACCAAAAATAATGGGACAGTTTTGAACAAAATATTTAATTGCTATAAACTAAATCACTGAATAGAGTATGCCAACCTCCAGCGCCCACCACTAAGCACAATCAAAGTAACACGTTATTTGATACCACAAACTTCTAATATATACAATATTAGAATACCACAAATATTTACAGATTTGCTTCAGGTAATGGCAGAATACTTCTTACACTACAATCACCTTTGTAACATACCATAAATTAAGTTTTTTTTTGTTTTTCTATAAAAAATAAGAACATCATGAACATATTTTTGATCAATATATTTACTGAAGATTCATCCGATATATTGTGACTTATTTGATCTTATTCGAAGATAAAATTCTCTAATAAGTTCTTGAGACAGTATCATCTACTAGATATAATATTATATTAACAGTTATCGTTACGGCAACATCTTTACTTGTTCACAAAAGCGGTTACGATAAATCGGAACTAACACATAGATAGTATTGCGAAACGAGCTCGGAATAAGTTAAATTTATAATGTTAGTCTAATTCGTCAGCCTCAGGGGAAGCTCTGGGAGCTAGTCTGTCAGTAACCAGCGGTGCCGGCTCGTCGCTGCGGACCAGTGGCGGGTCGTCATTGTTCAGCACAACGCTGTCTTTTCGTCGGCGATCTAAAGTGGACGCCTCATCTTTGACGTCCGTCACATTAGTCGCTTCACTGTTAGTTCCACTCGGCAAGATTGCATCTTCAGTTTCGTTGGTAACGGAGTTACCATTAGCAATATTGACTTTATTGTTAGAATCCTTTTTCCTAGCGATCTCTTCAATCTTAATGTCTGCGTCACCAACAGTTGTGGCGGAGTTATCCTTAACAGTAGTTCTTACATCGTTAGTAGGACGCGGGGCAACACTGCTCTCCTGTGAATCCCCACGGGAGTTGGAGTTTCTTCTGCGACTGTTGAGTGCCCTCTGCACCGCTTGGTCGAAGATTTCGGGTGACAACATATCGCCAGAATGGAGGGTGTTTGTTTGAGCGGTGGAGACAGACGGTGAAGTTTGGGTTGTAGACTGCGCGGTGTTCTGAACTGTCTGCGTGGTGGACTGAGCGGTAGGAGGAGTGGCCTGCGTGCCTGTGCCGGGAGCGTCGTGGTAGGCGCCGCCGCTGGCGAGGGCGGCAATGCCTGCCAGCCCCCCCATCACACCGGCCATGCCGCGGTGCGTGCGCAGGAGCAGCTGCTGCAGCTGAGCCTGCTGTAGTATCACGGGCAGCTCGTAGTGGTGGAAGAAGTACAGCATGGAGTGCTGTAACAAACATTTTGAATGAGGAAACATTCTAGACATTTTAAAATTTCTTATTCTAAAATTCGATTCAAAGGCTTCCTATTCAGGATGTAAAGGGAAATGTAGCAATAAATAAACGGTAAAGAGATAAGCTGGCAATAGTTGCGGCGGAGATGCGGCCCGGCTGGGCGAGGGCGTGTGCTATGCGCTCGCAGATAGATGTTGTGAGTGCAGATTATGAGACACGTCCGTCGAACTGAGCAAAACTCCTTTAGACAAATAAATGAGCGACTCGTGACGGTGTCCTCACTGCTCCCCAGTCTTTATTTATTTATTTCTGGGTCAAAGTTCCCACCCCTCGCGTCGTCCGACGTAAGTTTTAATTAAGAAACTTGTGACCGCGCCTGACTCAACTTTTATTTGAAATTATATTTTCTGAACCCCTCATTTTGATTTTTTCCAAGTGGCGGTGTAACGGGTTACCGGCGCGGACAAGTTGCGACACCTCATGATTTATTATTCGCGGCGTGCGTTGCCTGACAGATAGTTGAAAGAATTTTATATATTTTTTTACAGTGAAGCTGCACCCAGTTAACCAACAAGCAATTATAGAATATTGCTCATTATTTCCCTCCTTTCACGAAAAGAGCATTAGATTCAACACTTAAAAACGGTATCATATTCGAATAGCACACATGCGCGCACATGACGATAGGTCACTGGAACACGGGCTACATTGTAGGGGCTTAATTAACACCATCCGTTCGTGCCCCAATCTGTTCGCGGATCATCGCAACAGCAGCAAATATAAAAAAGGATCAAACGTTTAAAAGGTATTTAATGGAGAGATGACGCCCTTTTATACGTCCATTAAAATCGGCCGCTTTGAGATTTACCGCCCGCCCTGTTAGATATATACGTGAATAAAAAACGAGGTCATTTTTATCAATTTTCAGATCGTTTGTAACAGATTACGGCGGCAGCGTATAGACGTAGATACGAAAAGTTTTCTAGGGGTTTGGCCGTTTTGTAATATCTAATATCAACGTTTTTATTTTTCTAAGGAATATTATATAGCTAGCTGCTTTGATTCTTATTCAACCAGTATCATCGCATCGCCATAAGTAATCTTTTTGGATGTTTTTGTGCGATCCTACTTAATTAAATAAAACGCATGAACCTTTATAAGTACATAAGTTCATAAAACCAGTACACACGAGTACGTATTTAGAGTCGAGTCGAGATCCGAAGGACTTCAAAGGAGACTGCAAGTTCTTTGTGATAATACATTTTTCAGCCGCAAAATTGTCTTAAACACTTTACGGGCGGCGCGTTGATTATGCCAAGACGGTAGAAAACTCTGACAAAAATAAAGTTATTTTGATTTAAAATGCAAAGAAAAAACAGCGGACGAAGGAGCGCGCGCCTTCCCGGACGAAAGACATTTTTTTAATCCCTTTTCATTTTACAAATTCTTAGACGGGCATAGGATGACTACGTTTAAGAGTTGAGATTCTACAACATCGCTGCCATTCACTTGACCTCTTTGTCTATAAATAGGCAAGAGGTGCATTTAGGGTTTCGTCGGCACTTGCCCCGAAGGTATTCCCAGCGTAATGTGCCACAAAGTAAGCCGCTGAGAGTGTTTGACTTAAGTTTAACTATAATTTGCAAGAGATCTGGAAGATTACAACACTTTACATTGTTCCATGACGGCGGGCCTTTTCTGTTGATTTAGGACTTGACAGAAATTAACTGAAGCACGCCTATTAAACCTCCACAATAAATAGGGGTCTCGTGCTAGTCTCTAACAACCGCTTTGACGGACAATATTATTCTACGGCATCAAAAATGTTCGGAAACAATAGAAAGTTTGGTAATTATTAATTGAAAGTGAAATCCTATTTGAGCCTGTTGTCAACAAGTTGTTCCGACTGTTAAAATTAATGTAAGGAGGATCGCACGTCGCTGTCAGTATTATGCGCGGCGCGTCGCGCTGGCCCGACCTCATGAAATATGATTTTTAATAATAAGTTGACACGCTCGATGATTATAAGATAAGCCCCCACTTTGCATTCCGAAGGGGCTCCTTGTTTTTCGTCGTCGCCCTCTCGCTGTAATCCGGCAGAGCCTACTCCGCCTGAGCCCGCTCGGGGCGCGCCTAATGTTATCTCCATACTCAATTATAACTGCGCTTTCGCTGTCATCATGTATTGTAGACAACATGTACATCGGAGATTAAGGGAAGATTTTCGAGATTAAAATTTTCTCGCATCAAAAATAATCGAATTTAGCTTTGAAAAATTGAAAACCAATTTATGAATATTTTTCAGAAAGTAAGTTTCTAGTGGAGTAATCGGGCAGCGAGCAAATAAGAAACTATCTACGTTTGAAAAGGACCTAACTAAACATTACGAGCAATAACCGCGCTCTACCAAATTAATTTAAACTATCTTATTAAATCACTGGGTGTCTAAAAAGGGAAGTTCACGTAGCAAACTATTTTGGAGTAATCTAGCTATGTAGTATTCAATCTATCGATAGGTAAAATGCAATCAAGAGTTTTTCAATATCAGACTGAAAGTTTTTGCACAGAAAACATTTTGCCTAACATTTGAATTTTAAAGGGGAACAATGCGCACCTTGCACTATATGCCTAAAATTCAATATTCTCAATATTCAGATAGTCCAATCCGAGACGAAACGTACTGTCATCATCAAATACCACAATTTAGATAGCTTGGTCACTATTAATATGCTGTCCACATACACAATACCGATACATTGTGTTGTGTAGTCAGTAGTGTACCTGTGTTGTGTAGTATCGGCGACGAGAGGCCGAAGTCCGCTCGGCGTGTTATTAACTTCCGTGCAGCATAGAGACCGGAAATCGACGCCCGAGTGGATCCGCTCAAGACACAGTCTGAACCACCCCTAACATTCACGGCTTGACTACATCGCATTATTATCCGACAACAGTGGAACCCAACCTTAATACTCAAGTATGTTCGACGTGTTATTCTCGTCATCGCTTTGATATTTTAATATGGACAACGTATTAATGTTTCAAATTAAAATGTATGGATTCTATGGTAGGAATCAAATTAAATATTCCGGTTATTTGAATTCGGGGAAAAGTAAATGTTTGATTTTCTGGTTATCGATAAAATTTATTTCGCTCGCGGATATTAATATTAATGGCTATTTTGATATTAAATTAGTGAATTATTCAGACATACATATACGCTACAGCGAACAATTTTGCTGCAAATCAATTACTGTGTAAGTTGAGGTTCACGTAAAAAAGGAAAACCACTTATTAATCATGTTCTACTTTTCACAAAACGTTTCTAAAATCTTCCTCAGTTTCTATACATTAAAACATCATTTTGCGGTTACTCAGAAGTCAGTGGTAGCGTCCACAAATCAGTTGGACGTAATGACGTAATGTGTCGGTGGCGCATCCCCGGGGGCCGACACAAAATATTACACGCACCACCGTCATTTGAGTCGTCGCGGGACACATTTCACAAAACTTTGACGTCACATGACACGTCTTTGGAACATTCTTTGCGTTAGAAAATACTCAGTCTTTGTCTTTGATTTTGTAGAAAACTAACTAAATGTGAACGAACCAAATTGCTGTTGGAAGGATTTCGTTTTTAGTAGGATTAGAAATAAAAGGAGGCATAGATATTTTTTTGCGAGTTTCCAAGCTAAGTTTGAATTACAGTATATCATATCTGAGGTAATATTTACTTTTCATGCTTATAGTTTGTGGTCTGTAGAACGCAAACTATATGTATAAACTAAGGTAAACTAACTTAGTATATAGGTCTTGATCTATAACCGGGGTTAAACTAAGAAAATAGGATTTTTAAACAATACACAACTATAGTGGCTGAAAGATTGACATGTTTCTATAAACCTAGCAATATAACACAAATTGGCAACTATTACCGGAAAATAGTATTTTAAATACCAGAAAATATAGTCGAATTTTCCGTGATGCGTATTTTCGGCGAAATCACAAAAACGTATAGGGACGTGATTTGTTGACAAATGCTCGCGGCTCGACCCCCTTCCAGCAAAGAAGCTTTCTCTTTTAGTTTAAAAATAATAATAACATCCGAACTGTGCAGTGATGACATGTGTGTGTGTGTGTGTGTGTGTGAGAGAGAGAGATGTGAGTGAGGGATGGTGTATGCATGTGTGTAAGGCTTTGTACAGAGTGAACGCGCGGCGACTAGGGTGGGTGCGGGCGCGACTTGATAGGTATAGTGCACAGGTCCGCAAACTTTTTTGTGCCGTGGACCCGTTGGTATGAATGCTATAGTGTATTGCGATCTATTGTAGCAGGCAGTAGAGGAGTAGACGTGTTTCTCAAGGTAAAACAGACGATCGCTGGCTAGCAAGACCGCTCCATCACGTAGCGCTAGGCGCCAGCCATAGTCGCGGTTTCATGTGTTTGATAAAAATGCTGTTGGTTAACCTATAATAAATAAATAAATACTTCGCGTCCGCTTGAGCATTCGCGCAAGCTCATCACTCTGGCCGGGGCCTAAGAGTCCCTTAGGCGGCCGGGCGACCCCGTGACCCGTCTGCCATTGTAACGTTGTCATGACATACATGATGCTTATTTTATAATAAGACGTTATTTTTCTACCATTCAGCTGGGACTCACATAAATATTAGCGGGTACATTTTCTGGTGTCTAAGTCTGACAGCTGGTCTAACCTAATGTCGGTTGTGCCATGAAATTGGGTTGTGATCATGAGACGGCAGTTTTTCCTTTAAAATGTTTGATATTCAACCATGTAGATTATGAAAGAAGAATACATGCTGTTCCAATGGAAATATTGGGGCAAGGAGATTTGATTTGATATTGAGCCTTACCGTGAAAACTGAGGTGAAGTGATCGTACAGTTAACCGTTATTTCACCTGAAGCTTATGCATTTTTTAGAACATTTTTATACTGATAGCCCTAAATCCATCTCCTTTCGTTCAATCCATCCAAAGGGTACACTTGTTTTTATAAATGTTTGTCCTGATCCTATTATGAGGTGTACAATAAAGTATATAATACATAAATAAATAAATAAATAAATAAATTGACTACTCGCTTCATCTAAGTGTTCACGGTGAGCTGGATAGCGCTGCTGTTTAGGCTGGAAACCGAACCGACCTTAACTCTCTAAGACCAGGAAAAAGGACGATGGATTTTCAGTCGCCAAAACTAGACATTGTCAATTTAATTGAACATTACGCCTGCCAAATGCGGGCCTTAGACGTTAAAGTAATTTGATCAAACAGGCTGGTTCAAACTTTTTGATCAAATAGACAAACAGTTTGAACAAGCCGCAGACATACGAAATTTCGTATTAATTCATGCCATTTGACGACTGATTTTTGATCAAATTTTCCTATAGACATTCATGCCAATTTGATCAAACAGCCTGTTTGATGTATGGCCCGCATAAAATTGATATGAATGTCTAAAGGAAAATTTGATAAAAATAATTAATTGTCAAATGGCGTGAAGAAATATGAAATTTCGATTTCTGTTTGATCAGTTTGAACCAGACTATTTCATCAAATTACTGGAACGTCTATGGCCCGCATTAGCCAAACAAATTTCGCCATGCTTAACATGACCAAGTATACCAATAACACCGTAGAGCAACGGGAAGCTAATATCGCTTTAGTCAAACAGTTTATGTATAAAGCGTCGGGTCTGCGTGGCGAGTGCGTGGCGCCCGCGGGCCCTGACCGACATCAAAGTGCCCTCGACAAACACGCCACTGCACTTGGTAAATAGGTTAGTTGCAAATTATCATATGACATTCGGGTACATAGAATTCTGCATGTATGTTTCATAGGTTTGTAGACATTTCATTTGTGTTTATGACCAAAAATCGCCACATTTGCTACGAGTATTCATGAACGTGTAAAGAGGGAAAACCACGGCCATGTTTTTATTAATAATCTACTATCTTTTGTCACTTATTATTATTATTATTCATGTTAATATAGATACAGATTTTGCAAAAAAAATGAGCTTTTAACCGTCTCCAGGGTCATAAATTTAGAGAAACAACGGACTAATCTGAAGTCTGTTAGGTAACAAAGGACACAGGGGAGTTGAAAATCATGTCTAATGCGCGCGCGTATTGCTGTAGATTGTGATTGCTTATGATCGCCTATGATTTATCTCTGGGCGCTCTTTAAAAATAGCTAATAATGATCAAAGTGTTATTGCTTCCCAATTTGATACTTACTAGCGACATTTTCTGTTGGTGTAATAAAACAAAATCAACTGGTTCGATTTCTGGTTAGGAATACCGAATTCCAAAAATAATCGGGCTCGAGTTGGCCATCCCATGGCCACTTTAAAAATTCACTCTGTATGGGGTTATCGCCGCACAGTTGTTATTTTAACTGCTTCCCTTGAATACATACTTATCTTAGGGATTTGATCATATCTTAGATTTCATAATTTCCCTGCAACATACAAGTAGGCGCAGTTTTATCATTGAGCAAGCAGCCACATCCTTTTTGGCCCCGCAACTATGGTTCGCTACCATCGTGTATATATCTTTTAAAAATAGGTGTTCGTCCTCCCTAATTCACTTCAAATAAGAAATTGTAAGGATATTGTTATGTAATACTTGCCTGTATGAAGAGCCATGACGTGACCAGAGCAAGGCTACTGTACTGTCCGTTGAACCGGTAGTGGTACGCGTAAAACGAGAAGTGGTACAGGTAGAAAAATCTGCGGACAAAGAAAGAAACACTGTAAAAATCAATCAATCCTAACATAAAATTCTTCCGTTGCTGACTGAATGACTGATAGACAACGCATAGCCGAAATTACTGATCGTACAAAGCTGCATGTAGCATGTAGGTTCCTTGGGGAGTGTAGGGCACTAAGAGAGTATATCCTGAAATTTCTACGAGAACGGGAATAACGGGATATGCGAGTACGAAATTGCGGGCAAAAGCTAGTTATGTAATAAACTATACTTTACGTATAATGTAAAATGTTAGAAAAGAGAACAAAGTGGAGTCATGTTTTTGATGGTTCAAAAATTGATTTATGTAGGTAAAGTAAAAAAATATTACAGATATTAAAATTATGCTTAAAATATGCTGCGGCTGCTGAGAACCTCAAGCGGCGAAAATATAATAACCTTGTTGGCAATTATATTTTTGAGCCGTTTGGGGTTGAAACTCTTGGACCGTGGGGTCCGAGTGCTCATGCCTTATTTAAAGATCTTTCTAAACGCTTAGTTGACACTTCGCGTGACCCAAGGGCTGGCTTTTACCTCGGACAGAGGATAAGCATTGCCATATAACGTGGCAATGCCGCCAGTCTTTTTTATTTTAAGTGTATATATTTAGTATAGTTTAATTGAATAAAGAAAACATAATACTTATCATTATTTTCAAATTTTGTTTAAAGAAAGTTTGTAAAATTACTATACAAACATTCAAGTTCACTGTTGAGAATCGTTTGCAATTCTTAAATATGTACCAATTGGTTAGTATTACGTGTCTCTATTTACTCGAAGGAAAACACATAAAAGACGTTGAATTGAATATCCATTACGGCAGCACTAGAAGACAATAGCTAGGTAATATAAACAAGCGTGTAGTAGCAACCATCACATAAACTGTATTCTAGTGTTATCTCGTTACGGCCAATGTTGTTCGGCTACAAAATGTATCGATACAGAAGGTTTGCCGACAACCGATATAGAGAAACCATGTGGAAATTATGAAAATCTTTCAATCCAAACCGGATCGAAACAATCAATACAGTACACAGTTTTACGAGTAGGTACATGACAAAAATCTGACGAGGTTTTAGGTGTCCCAAAATATCATGTTGGAGTCGCCCGGAAATAAAAACAGGAGTGCCCAGTTTAGTTTTCTGAATAACATTACCTCATGTTTAGTGGTACCTTTCCCTTAATAAGAAGTTTTTTTTACAATATCATTTTTGACCGGAATTTTTATACAGTTTGCAAACCTCTGTCTTATAACACATGGTGTTTTGTAGTTCCAGTCTACCTCTATACAGTGGTGGAACGTCCGAGCACATAAGTGATGCTTCTGCATGTTTTATTCAGCGGTACGGCGTCGAGTCAAGCAACAAGTATAGGTGAAGCAACGTCGCAGTGGGCGAGCATCATTAGGAGCTTATTGAAACACAAGACGCCATGTTTGATTATAAGTTGCTATGATCGCCGTACGGCGCTCGGGTGACAATTTTAGCCGTTGATTTTTTGTTTAGAATAAATGAAAACGTGAGTGGTGTTTTTGTACGAAAATAGAGTTCTGTGTAACAAAACTATATAAGTTTAGTTCGGATAAAAAAAAAACAACAACAAAGATCGTTTTTCATTATCATAAAGTAACTTGAAAGTATTTAAACGAAACACCCATTTAAACTATTTTAATAAATAACTGTTTAAGTATTGCATAGTTAGTAGATTAAGGTAATTGGAACCATGAAAGAGGTGGCGCATTATTCTCCATACGATACAAACTTTCATAAGCTTCTGTAGAATTTTGTCTATGCAACAAAACAATATTTAAATGTCGGTGTGGTAGAAACATCGGAGAATGCATGTAATTCTTCGAATTTATCGAAGCCAAAAAAACTGGTTGATAAATGTTACGTTACACAGCCGTTCGTAAAAGTCTGCACAAACATTCCGTCGACATGTTTGGCTTAATTAGGGTTCCAAATAAAAAACGGAACCCTTATAGGATCACTCGGGTGTCTGTCTATCTGTCCGTCTGTCACAGCCAGTTTTCTCCGGATCCACTGGACCGATTCTGTTGAAATTTGGTAGGTACACATATGGACTTCTGTGACCCAAACATGGTCGATTTACGTAAATTATTAAATATTTAGTATGGGGGTCAAACCAGAAAAAAAAAAGTTTTTCAATAATATCGCGTGACATTTCATATAAAAGGGCTTACTGCGAGGAATTTAATAATGTATTTTTTCATAATTTTAAAATAAATGGTTTTGAAGTTATTTAAGGAATTAGACGAATAAATTTTAGGCCGTAGTTTCGGAGATAAGGGGTTATCTCCGAAACTAAGGCCTAAAATTTTGAAAAAAATGGAGATAATAGATCTTTACCTATAGCTTACAGGAAAACCTAAGAAGAAAATATAAGAAGTCTATAATGTTAAAATATCAAAATAAAAAAAAAACCTTCGGAACCCTTTGCACGCGAGTCCGACTCGCACTTGGCCACTTTTTTTTTATTTAGACTTCATAGTACGTACATAAAAAGTATGTAAAGTGTGGAATCAACATTAATGTCATGCCTCAGATGCCCACTTAAAAGCAACGAGAAAACAAAAAGAACATTACAAACCGTTCAAAAAAGGTCAGGGGCGCTCAAAATTTCAAGAATGCAACTCGACAACATGCCGACAATACTTTCCACAAGCGATCCGAGCCAATCGTACATTTTCTCTTGTATAGATGCCATTAGATTCGTTATCTGCTTATTTCGGTGGATAAATTTCCAATGTACGACAAGGGCGACAAACGGGCCCCGGAAAAGGGGAAATGTCACCTCGTTATCTGAAAAGGTTGCAATTTTATTTGAAATCGATATTCACTGAGATATACATTTTTCTTCTGGTATTGTGTGAGAGTGTGCGACATGCTTTTTGTACACGTCCTCACGATGCTCTTTGAGTTCTGCTTCTTATGAACTGCGTCTTATTGCGATGGTGCATATGAAGTAGGGAAGTAATAAGCATCGGGGCACGTGATGATTTAAAAGGGGAAATATGAGGAACCTTGTTTATTTAGTTACGTGTTACAATTTTATTTCTGAGTAAGCGAGACTAAATAAAAATATTTCTTGAATAGTAAATAGATATTCGTAGATCATAAATATTCGAGTAGATAAGAACAGTTTTTTTTGCTCGTATTTAGTAAATCGTAAAGAAACTTAGGCAATGTTTCGGTTTTCTATAACAATACTATGTGACCTAAACTGCATCGTAATACAACAAACCTAACTGAAATAATTTCTGAATCAAGCATTTAAAGTTCAGCATTTGTCAAACTTTTGTCTAGCCGGGAAAACTTTCAAAATTGACAAGTTTTCCAAATACCCAATTAAGAAATCGGCCTTGAGTGTATATTACTGCTGGTCATATGCCTCCCCCAAGCGTCGTACAACGACCGGTCCTGTGCGTCTCACACGTACCACAGTGTCTCAAGACGAAAGTCTATGATCAGTGCGTGTTGCCAGTGATGACATGGAACTGAAACGTGGTCGCTTACAATGGGCTTCATCAGAAGGCTCAAAGTCACTCAAAGGGCAATGGAGCGGGCAAAGCTTGGAGTTTCCTTGCGTGATCGAATCAGGAATGATGATATGCGCAAGAGAATCAAGGTTACCGACATAGCCCGAAGGATCGCCAAACTAAAGTAGCAGTGGGCAGGGCACATTGCTCGCAGAACAGATGGTCGATGGGGCCGAAAAGTTCTGGAGTGGCGACCGCGTACCGGAAGACGTAACGTTGGAAGGCCTCCCACAAGGTGGACCGATGACCTGGTGAAGGTCGCGGGTAGCCGATGGATGTATATTACGCCTTTCTTCAAAGCAATAAAAAATCTTTTCAAATCAAAGAACATATCTAACGTAACCTAAATCCTCACACAGCTGCACATTTCAACATACAAAACAGCACAAACAGGTCGGATACGATTAACATGGTAATACGAGCACAAGGCGCTAATTAGTAGCTGGAGGTAAACCCGTGCGCGCACGAGCAAGCACAGCCGCGTGTATCGTGTTCTCGCTGCTGGCATGTTGGTACTACTGATGTTACTGATACTGCTCGTGTTCATAAAGTATCTCGATATGATTAAGAGCTTTTAAAATGTTTTTTTTTTTATATTATCTTATGGACGACAATTTGATTGCAACTAGTTTGGTTGCACACTAATGGGCAATACTCGTAGTGCTCGTGGTCGCAAACCGGCACGGCACACCTCTAATTATTCTACATTTAGACATTGTCACTGAGAAGAGACTTGAATTTGAACGCTTTTTAGGCTGCCTGTCCATTTACGAATGGAATTGCATAAATTGTCACTGAATGACGTGGAGCGCAATTCCATTGGCTAATATTTCTCCGTTTATCCGCTCCGCTGCCTCGCTCCGCGTCAATGGAGAGGCAGCCTTAAGCATGAAAATTAGCCTCTCAGACTTGAAGTAATATTTATTTATTTAATTAATTGTTGTGTAATAATGAGCAAAATTAGTATGCTAATTATGACTGTTTATTAAATGTTAAAGAATAAAAACTGAATTAAAATAGGTACTTGTTATGTAAAACATCTTTCTTCATTAATTTCGTTTTTCATTATGATAAAACAACGCAAATATCACTAAAATTACGTCAAACGATCACAATACCATAAAACAGCACGAAAAACAAATTGAACCCAATTTAAAATCAGAGGTAAAAAAAAACACAAAAGGAGGAGAGAGACACTAAAATTGGAATTCAATAAAATGTTGTTTGAGAAAACATCTGTTGGGCAGACAAAGAGCAACGCGTCGATTAAGTTCTTAAGTAACAATTTCAGCGACAGATCGTTCCCGGAATAATTTAAAGGAGGGTAGGCAACTGGGGACTGGTCCTCGGCAGTCCAGCTAAGCTCTGTAGGCGTCGGCTCTTTGAGCGACATCAAACGACGCGAGATTACCAACGCATTAAACATACATGTTAGAAGAAACAAGCGGCGTTTTCTTAATGTTATTTCGTCCATAAATATTTTATCGCCCCCGTAATGGAAAATGTAAATGACGTCTTGACACGGACGTGTGACTTTTTTGTACAAAGTCAGCTGATTATTGGGAATGCACTGGACTGAATTTATGGATTTGGTTTAAAGCCTTTCTATTAAAAAGTGTCAGTTTGAGAAGAGACTCTACAGTTGAAACTATTGAAACTACAAGTAAAGAATCGGAGGTCAGTTATCTATACCAATATTATAAATATTAAAGTAACTCTGTATGTTACCTACTATGGTCTTAACGGCTGAAGGACTTTGGATGGAACTGGACACACGAGTAGACAATGTCCCGGAATGGGACATGGGATAATTTTCATCCCGGTAGTATAGCGGGCGCGACCGCTGACAGGAGCTAGTAGTAAATAAATTACTGAAAAGCTTTTATGAAATAAGACTACTTATTTTTGTTATTCTTCTCAGCTACACCTATATCATGAGGTGCATCAAAAATAATTAATTCATGTCATCTTTGGGAGTCGCTATATTGCATTTAGAATTCACTTGGCTAACGGTGCATTATCATCCAAACCAAACTTGTATGTTAAATTTCAACTAAATCGGTTGGGGATAACTGTAACAGTAACGTACATATTTATTAAAAAATTAAGTTGAACACAAGCTTATTAAAAAGGAATAAGAAAAGGGTACCGACAGAAAAAGCCATCATCTTCCGTAAACGTGTCCAAATTAAACATATCATTGAACCTCGTCTGTTTGTAAAGAGACATCGCCCCACCGACTGATAGGCTGTATAAAATACCAAGAGTCGAATGCCCATTTACAATTTTCCTTATTACACGAAAATTATTCAGAAGCCTGATAGGAGCGGGGCGAAACTGAATCTTGTTGAACTAACTCAGTGCGAAATCACTTTCGCCTCGGCCTTTGATCTCGACTGCGCCAAAGGAATGTTATTCAGTAAAAACATGCAAATTCGATAAGGTATAACACAATATTATGGAGAGCGGCTGCCGGCGCGACGCTCTCTTTACAATACTCGGCGAGCATCGGGAAATGCTTTGAATATTGTTTACCAGATCACGAATCTTTGGTTAATTTTCGTGATTTTATTGGCGTAGTAAAAGGCTAAAACGCTTATTCAATGTTGTTCTTTTCGTACCTTAACACAACCCTATCATCGATACTACTAGCTACACATACATATTTATCAATAAAGAGATATCAGTACCACCAAATACGTAAGAAATTGAGCTCATAAAAAAATATATAAAATAGACAATCACTGCCAAAGGACTAAACAAGTATGAGAAATACTTTTGTGTTAAATTTATGCTCTTTTTTAATATTTCATCACTGAATCTCAACTTCTAATGGCGTTCCGAAAAATATGAAAGGATGCTCCCAATTAGGTTATACACTGTTCCTTTTAACGTAAATTGCCTTATCTCAGTCTTAAATCAATGTTCTCCCTGTATATTATGATAATGGCGTTTTTTAACGCCGCTCAATTTGCAAATAGAATTTTAGAAAATGTTTGTGCTAATAGTAAACGAAGTTAAGGACAATTTAGTGAATGTTATGACGCACGCTGCGAGTTGGGAAGTTCGTCAATATGGAACAGAAGGAGTGAATGTATAGGGTGCTGGCGTGGGGCTTCGGGTTGACCGCAGGAATCCGCAACCCCGGCAGGGTGCGGCACTAACGAAATGAAATTCCGCTGACATTCCGCGCGACGGCTACGTTAGCGACTATGACCACTGACTGCTGACAATACCAACTATTCAATAATTCCATAGATCCATGCCGCCGATACAAAAAGGCCGCAAGTTTATTAATAACAGGGAACAACACACGAGGCTCCGATTGTTCAACAGGAATGTGTGTAGTGAAATGCGCTGCTGATTATGCTGCACCTATTGTTGGAAGTCCGTGTCCATTGTAAAGCATTTTCAATCATGTGTTACATGAAATATCGAATATTAGATCTTAGTGTGCCTACCCTGTTTTATTTAAAATGAAACTGCTCATGAGAAAAATAATACATAATGCGAAAGTGATCTATTGATTCCTTTCACATTATGTAATCACAGCATTTAAAGCTGCAGAAACATCTGATACAATGATATTTATATCAAGCACTTTATAAGCGAGCATCATACATCAGTCGCAATTTTTTTTATAATGTTTAAAAGGCAAAAAAGAATAACAAGACTGCTTGTATTTTTTTTTGCAAACGACATACATACGACGAGCGACGAAAATATTTTATAGTTTTCGAACCTTCAAAAATCTTCCTTACTAAACAACCTAATCTGTAATCGCTACAAGTCTATTAGGGACTTTAGCTCTATGAATATGTAGTGTATGAAATTAGAATGTCGATATAGAGGACCAAGTTGGTGTCGAAGCTAATCGGAGGCAGAAGTTGCGATCGGCCCGACAAATGCGGTTCAACACACAAACTTGCTCCAGTCGCAAGTTCGGGGCGATAGGTCGGGTATACTTGTCTCGTGTGTTGCTGAGAATGCGGCTTTAATAAACCGTTTTCTGAAGGTTTGATGATAGACTGTCGGTCTATTCTATAAACTTCTTAACGTGAAGAACTTGGTGAAGGGAGCTTGAAGTGAACTGTCATTTCACTTTTGATTGAATGGATTGACAGCTCACTCCTTGTTAACGGCTACATTTACAGAAAATTATAGAGGTCTTGTTAAATGGGGAATTTGTAGTATTTTCGTGTGGCCATATTATAAAACGACCTTTAATTCCTATAACACAAGAATTGAATTATTTTCATTGCATTAATGGGGCCATCTTTTTTATTACAACAAAAAATAAGCCTAGGCAAACGTGTGGTTGAGTGACGTATTACTAATTTTACTGTCTTCGATCTTGAAACTAATAGACATAGGCATACATGCAAGAAAATGGTGATCTTCCAAAGGTATTTACTAATGAAATTAAATGTGGTGATAATAGTTTTCTGGGTTAAGGACAATTTTATCTCCTCACACGTATTTTCACATAACTAACATTAATTTACAATCCTCAAACCAATGCATCTATTTGTCAAACCGAGCACAAGTCACGGTAACAGTGGCGAGATGGCTCGACTTGTCGCAAGGAAGCCACACCACAACAATGATGCCAAACTTGGACGGCAACCACCTTCTATTTAGTCGAGTTTCCTCAGGCACAACTTCCAGCATCCATTCAAAGTTGCTAAGGGTTGCTAAATCCAACATATTGTAAAACACCTGTATTTCTACGACTTCTTACGTAAAAAAATATCAAGTTTTTCTATTGTTCTAAAAATGCTTTTTTAAACAATACTCAATGGTTACGGTCCCTCGAAAGTTTTGCAATTTGCGAGAGGGTTATGGCGTAGTTATTTAACTTATGAAAACATATTTTTTATTGCTTCGTTTAGAAACGGAGGAAGTTTTTGTTGCTATTGTAAACGAATGTCGGCCAACGTGAGGCCGTAAAGGGTATTATACTGAATTTGTCAACAAGCCACACAAAAAAAAATAACTCTATTGCGAAGTTCTTTAACTTTAGTAAAGATACTTTTTAATGCTTCGTTTAAAAACGAAGGCAGTTTTCAGCAGCCAACGTGAGGGATTATTTTGTATTTTCTTTAGAAAATATCAAATTATTGCAACAGTCCTGTTGCGTAGTTCTTTAACTTTTATAAGCATATTTGCTTTGTTTTGAAACGAAAGATAATGGAATTTTCGTTGTAGTGTCAACGAGAGACTTAAGTGAGTTTTTAATTGCAATAAGTAATAAAAAATAAATATTATGGTAGTTGTTATATTATTTTAGCCAACGCGAGGAATCATTAAGGTTTTTGTAATTTACATAGATAAATCAGTGAAGTTACAAAATAAATTGTCTCTGTCTACTTGACACGCGAACTAACTATCCGTGATTTTATTCCGATTTTACCGGTAAAATGTCGAAATTCAACGTTGAAGCCGCTTTCAACGATTTATTGAAGAAAGTTGCAGCGTTGACAGCAAAAATTGCGACTCAAACTGCTGTGATTGAGTCGCAAAACAAGATTATTGACGATCATCAGCAGAAGATCGATAATTACTTCGTCACCATTACGGAACAAACGAGGGTAATTGCAGATTTGTGCGCCAAGATTGAGAAATTCGATGTTCAAGTTTCAATTGAATCTTCGAAGAGCGAGATAGATAAACCCGTCGTGGCAGCAAATACACAGCGGGCAAGTGAGATAAGCGTTGTGAGTAACGCCAAGGAATCACAGAAGAAGGAGACAGAACGTGCGCGCCGAGCAACCGAGCGCGAGCGGGCTAAAGCTAAGGCTGCGTCCATAACGCATAAGAGGAGCGAGCGTTTATCAGAAGCCGCGGAGCTACCCTTGGAGGAAAATGATATGCATGAAGAATGGAAAATAGTCAATTATCGCAAAAATCGAACTAACAAAGTTAGTAATATGGTACGAAAAGGAGGGAATTCGCAAATTTCCACGCTTCAAGCAATCGAGAAGAAGAAGTTCTTGCATGTGTGGTCATTGCATCCGGACACTACTGAAAGGGCAGTAACCGATCACGTTACGGAAATCTGTGGATCGAGTGATATTAAAATTGAGAAGATAGTCCCGAAAACAAATAGGGACTATGCGTCATTTATGGTTGGAGTAAAGGAATCACTCTTTGATAAAATAAACAACGCTGATAGTTGGCCAGTAAATGCGCAATTTAACCAATGGGTGTGGTTTCGAAACTCCCGTAAGCCATCAAAAGGCAGTCAAGGTTAGAAATGAGTACATCCACGTGTATTACCAGAATGTTAGAGGATTGCGAACGAAAACTAAAACTTTTCTTAATAATGTTTTAGCATCGACATACGACCTTTTTGCAATTACGGAATCAGGTCTCAATGATGGAATTCATGACGGAGAACTAATTCCAACGAATTACAACATAATTCGATGTGATCGAGCGGACGGGCGAAAACAAGGAGGAGTATTTTTAGCGGCTTCCCCGCGTTTTGGCTTAAATCGCGTTTCTCTTGACAACGTCGACAATGCCTTATTTGAGATCGTGTGTGCGACAGTACATCGACGAAACCATTTTTTGTTCTTTTGTTGTGTTGTTTACATTCCGCCAAAATGTCACGCTAATGAATATATGCAATTATTCCATATATTAGAGAATGTGTGTGTTAAATATGATAAAGTGTTAGTATTGGGTGATTTCAATATGCCTTCTGCGACCGTGGAAATACAAAGTTATTTGGATTACGTTATTGCTTACTGTGGATTTCGGCAGGTAAATAATTTGGTTAATATTAATGATCGTATATTAGACTTAGTATTGTCAACGTATGAGTTGAGTGACCTAGGGGTACAACTCTCTGAGGAACCGTTGGTTAACATCGATGCTCAACACCCGCCGCTGGTCATTAGCGCCAAGCTTTCTGATCGGGAACCAGAGGGTAGCGGGGATCTTTCTAGGAACAACGGGGATAGTGTTTCGGTACTTAGAAAAAGGTGGAATTTTAATAAAGCAGATTTTTTAAGTTTATACCATTCTTTTATGTTATTAAATTGGGAATTGATGTTTAAAATTCAGAACTCAGAGACGGCATTGAATTACTTTTATAAAATAGTATATGCTGTCCTTGACGAGTGCGTTCCTAAGAAAAACCATAAAGTTCTTAAGAAAGGGTCTAGGTTTAGTTATCCAGAATGGTACACATCTGATTTGATAAGTGATATCAAACTCAAGTGGCGTTATCATAAATTATATAAAACAACTGGTTCCCGGAGTGATTATGAAAGGTTTTCTCGGTATCGAGCTCGAGTGAAAATTAAAATCGCTTCAACATATGAAGCCTACCAAAACAGACTTCAGAAAAACCTTAAAAGTGATCCGAAGTCGTTCTGGAGCATGATTAGAAGTAAACAAGCTAGCCGCAATAAACCGAAAGTCACGAAGGACGGCTTATTGTTGAAGGATGAGGAGTGTGCAGAATGTTTCGCCTCATATTTCCACTCGGTGTACAGCCCGCAGCAGCCAACGCTGGACCCGCGGGCCGCGGAGTGCGCGGGCGGCGGGGCGGCGGGGGCGGCGCGCGTGCATGTCGACCGCTTCAGCGCGCGAGACGTGCGTGCGGCGCTCTTGCGCCTCAAGCCCAAGCGCTCAGTAGGCCCGGACGGCATACCACCTTACATTGTCAAAGATTGTCGTATGGTTTTTGAGGAGCCCTTGTTGTACATTTTCAACTTGTGCTTGCAGGAGGCTCACTACCCGGAAAAATGGAAGATTACGCGAGTTATCCCAGTACCCAAAGGAGGTGCGGGTTCTGACGTGAGTGGATACCGACCGGTGGCAGTGCTGTCTGCGTTCGCCAAGGTATTCGAGTCAGTATTGCATAAGAGTATCTATACGCAAGTGAGCTCTCGGTTATCGGATGCACAGCACGGTTTTCGGCCGGGTCGCAGTACGGGGGGCAACTTGCTGTCTTTTGTTACTTACTTGTCGCCCGCTATTGACGGCGGGGGGCAGGTGGATGTGGCATATTTTGACTTCCGGAAAGCTTTTGATACTGTGGATAATGATGTACTTTTATGCAAGCTCGCTGCTGTGGGGTTCACACCGCACTTGCTTAAGTTTTTTGCGAGTTACCTTGGCGAGCGACGACAGTACGTCGAGTATGCAGGACATGACTCCAGGCCCTACTTCACGTTCTCAGGGGTAAGTCAAGGGAGTAATATCGGGCCATTGGAATTCATATTGGTAGTGAACGATCTGCCAACTGTGGTCAAAGAGGCGAAGTGTCTGTTGTTTGCGGATGACTTAAAGCTATTTTTAGCGGTTAAAGATGAGGCAGATTGTAATCGGCTCCAATCAGATATTAATAATGTAGTCCAATGGAGCAAATCTAATAAACTCCATTTTAATATCAACAAGTGCTGTGTGATGAGTTACAGCCGTGCGCGTGCTCCATTACATCATCAGTACGAGATGGACACCGAGGTACTGCCGCGTGTCACACAGGTGCGGGACCTGGGCGTGCAGATGGTGCCGGAGTTGACGTTCCGCAAACATATAGTTGAGGTGTGCGGCAGGGCTTTCAGAAATCTCGGTTTTATCTTGAGACAATGTAAGGATTTTAGCGATATGGCTGCTGTGAAGGTTTTGTATAATGCTCTGGTACGGAGCCACCTGGAAACCAGTGCAATTATTTGGAATCCTCATGAGGGAAAGTACAGCCTCATGTTGGAGAAAATACAGAACAAGTTTGCGAGGTTTCTGTATTTAAAGGAATATGGGGTTTACCCTTTTTATCCCCTCATGTACCCGAGTCTGTTCGTCCTGGGCATGGTCGGGTACACCAGGCTGGCTGTAAGAAGAGACGTGGCGCTGGTCAAGTATGTGGCTAGCGTACTACTAGGTTTGCTGCACCACCCAGAGGTGCTGGAGGCGCTGCGGCTGCGCGCGCCGGACGGGTGCGTGGGTGCGCGCCGCCGCCCCGCTCTGTTAGACGTTCCATTGGCGAGGACGAATTTACTCAAGTTTGCCCCTATGTCGCGAGCCATACGTTTGATTAATGATATATCAGTCACATCGGAAGATATATTTTGCCAAAACCTGCCGAGATTTATCAAAGCAGCGCAAAATTTAATTGAAAAAGGTCTGGACATTTAAATAATAATTAAATGATTGCTATAATGTATATTTTTTGTAATATATAAGTTATAACATCGTCTTGGAGCAATCTGTAAAGGTGTTATAATAATTCAATGATAAAATAAATAAATAAATAAATAAATAATAAATAAATATTAACTATCTGAAACTCTAAATAAACAAAACTTCAATAAAAATAATAATCAAATCAGCGAAACACTGACACAGAAACTTCAGCACCTACAGCTTGGCTTTGAATCCAGAGGGGGCTGCGAGGCTGCCGTACATGCCTTTTCAACTTTTCTAAATTCTGATAAGAGTGAGGTTATTCTCAAAGTTGACGTTAAAACGCCTTTAATTCCGTTAACAGGGACACCTTGTTGGCGGAAATAAAAAAAAAAAGAATTACCAGAAATTTACGGCTTTTTGTGGCAATGCTACAGGTAGGTACCCTCCAAAAGTATTGTACAAGGATAACGTTTTCAAATCTGCAGTTGGCTGCCAACGAGGTCCCTCTTGGTCCAGTCATTTTCAGTTTGGCTATTCATCCCATCATACAAAAACTAAATTCTAAATTCTGTCTGATACTTAGTCTGATACTTAGATGATAGAACTTTAGTGGGTGACGTGGACACAGTTTTGAAAGATTTCGAATTCCTGAAAAAACAGTTCAAATCCTTGACCTCAATCACTCCAAATGTGAAATCACAATATTGGAAGACAGTTTTTCTTCATTCATTGACGACAAAATTAATCGTTTTTACGATATTTCGGAAAAACTTAGCAAAATTAATTTGCATTCGGCTTTCACCCTCATTAGATATTGTTGTTTTGGGTCAAATTTTATGTATATAATAATATATAATAATAATATATAAAGTCTTTTATTGCTAAAAAAGGTATTTGTAGTAAACACAGATGGTATACAAGAAAATGTGCATAGAGATTACAAATTATTGGGTGAGTTGCTGTTCTCCTCGCTAGATTGCTGAGCAACCTGTATTAAGGAAAAAATTATGTATTTTATCCGCTCTTTCCCTTTATTGAAGCAGTCACATCTTTTGGACAAAATCGTTTAAATCATTCAAGACACACTAACATCTATCTTAAATGTGGCTCTGGATGACCGAGCGTGGCTGCAAACTACATTTCCCATTCGCTTTGGCGGGCTCGGCATCCGCAAAATTGTTAAAAATAAATCATTTATTATTACTTTATTTTTTTTGCTAGTGTAAGCGTTTCTGTCTTCGCTCAACAGCACTGAAAAGTTAACCAAAAGAATAATAACCCCATCATTGGTTAACTGAAGTGCCTTGCTTGACCAATGCAGTGAACGCTTGGAAAGTGGCTTGCCCGAATACGGCGTTGCCCGATAACGCATTTTCCCAAAGACAATGGGACGAGCCGCTCTGCAGATTGGTACGCGCCCCCGCGTACCCGCCTGCTGGCTGTGGGTGAATGGGAGTCGGGTCTTTGGCTACAGGCACCACCGTCACCCAAAATAGGTACTATGCTGAGTGACAGACAGTACTTTCCGGATCGCTACGTGTCTCCGTCTGGGTGCTCCTAGCGGAGCTCCACATCGGTGTCAATGCGGTGAAGCAGTCGATCACCTCAGACACCATGGCCTGTCCTGCAGTAGGAGCGCTGGTTTGTTGGCACGGCACGTCAGCATTAATGACATCATCCGTCGGGCTTATGTTACCGCCGGGGTGCCAACTGTTTTAGAACCCAACGGCTTGGCACGCGATGATGGGAAAAGACCAGATGGGATGACCATAATGCCTTGGAAGGTGGGTAGGCCTTTGGTGTGGGATGCAACATGTGTCGACGCCCTTGGAGCGGTTTATGCAGATGCAGAAAACCTCAAACGCTGCAAATATAACAATTTAATTGGGAGTTACATTTCGAACCATTTGGCGCTGAAACACTAGGCCCATGGAGTCCGAGTGCGCATTGAGTCTTTCGGGACAACAGCAAACCACTTGTCGATAGTTCACGTGACCAGGCCGAGGGCTGGGCTTTTCTTCGGCCAAAGAATCAGCATTGCTATTCAACGCGACACTACTGCCAGTGTTCTGGGCACTTTTGCCATGGATATGGATTATTTTTTTGATGCCAAATGATTTATTTTGTTTTTATACGTGTTTGTACGTAATTTCATGTTAATTAGTGTAGTCGTTAATAAGTCTGTATGTTTGTTAGTTACTAATAAATTAACAATATAATCAAATAATATATAGGGCTTGATTCAGAAAGCAGTACTTCAGGACACGGCTCGCATAGTTAGGTTCCTCTCTGGAGCTTTGACCGCCGGTAGTTTGGACCCTGTTCTTGATACCGATGGGTTACTATTTTTCAATTATTTTTATTTAAACATTCAAAAAAGTGTGAAATAATTTTAACAAAATTAATAAACGAAAAACATAATATTCAAAGTGAAAAAATAATAATATCCGCTATGATTTTTCATAAACGTAAAGCTCTACAGCAATTTCGTAGCGTCGTAGCACTCGTAGCACCGTAGCAATCGTAGCTCCGTAGAGGTCTCGTAGCGCTCAGTCACGTGCGCGGCGATCACGAAACGTTTTTACCGCATTTCCGTTTTTTCAACAGCTCACGTGGCAATCGCGTCGCAAATTTTAAACCGAAGCTTTTAAAATTTTGAATTTTGACAAATCGTATGAGAGCGTTTATGATTTTAAATAGTAGGGGAGGATTTTTTTTTTGGAGTATGAAAATATATAAATACCTACATTTTTTTTATCGCAGACTTGTGCTAAGGTCTTTTTGGTCTTGTACAAGACATTTTTTTATTTGTCACTTTTATTCATTTCAATGTTAACTTTTTTCTGTACCTTCCCAAATTAATGTTTTTAATTCAGAAACTAAGAATAAATACGAAACGATCAACTGTTTTGTAACCCCTGCGTCCTAATATTGGACAAAGATCGAGTAGAGAACTAGATTAGAGTTACACGTACAGCCAGTCTCCGTTCTGTTTGTTTGCGCGACGTGTGTCGGTGGTGTTATTAAATCCCCGTCTTTTTCCCTAATCTCGTTGTAACACGGGCCACGGGTCCTCATCGGAAATGGCATTATTTCCCGGCCCGGGGCATCCCGCATCCTTTATCCCGCCAGGACACCGGATACTCCCGCCCGAAGTACGCACATCGTCCACCCCAAAAACTCTCGTTGTTTGACTGAGAATTTTCTGCCATTTCCTCCGACATCCGTTTTTGCATTACTTTGGCAGATGCTTGAGTTTTAAAATTAACGTCAGTAAGTTTCGGTTGTTCATGTCAGCTCTAATTTTAATTGGTTTAATATTTTATTACATGCTTTGCAAATCAAAAACAATAGGCCAGTAGTATTTCGGCATTTTTTCTGAACTTGGTTTTAGCATTCACTTACACACACTTGCACTTACTTCCATATACATGTGTATCAATCAATTACCGCAGAAATATTGATACTTTTAATTACAGACTATTCTATTTTGCAAAAAAAAAGTTAAATGTTACCAAATTACAAGCTTACAATGAACTTTTCCGGTAGGCTGCGTTTCCACCAGAGATGTGCGAGGATGCATAGCGAAGGATGTGTTTGTTAAGAACGAATGCTATCGCTTCATTTACCTAGCCTTGCTCAGCGCAAACGATTCTTTTGTTTCTTAACAAACACATTCCTCGCCACGCATCTTTGCACATCTCTGGTGAAAACCCAGCCTAACTTGGGCGACATTAACATATGAATAAAATCTCAAATAAAATAATCAGGAAGATTCAATTTAATCTTATTAGAAGCCTCATTAGCAGCACCGACATAAGTCAACCGTTAATGAATTGAAATCCAATCCCTGTTTACTTTCACCACTAAAGGTATTGTTAGCCCCGGTTAGTACTGCCCAGCGGTTATCATAATATTTTCTATTGCCCTCGGTATTTCGGTTACACTAACATTTGATATTACTGGGAATAAAAACAAATCTAAGGTAGAATCTATATTTAATTAATAAGGTAAACTGTTCAGTATCGGTTTCACTTAGATACATTATAACGTGTGCTGGTAATAACATGGCTCCACTTGGACAGGTCTCAATTTCTCCCTGCTGGCTATTTTTCTGTTTTGCTATTCTTCAGAGATAAACCACAATATCTCATTATTTTCTTGTGTTAATGTTACATTGTTTATTTTATGCATGGTAACATTGGAAGAACTCCAAGATTTCGTCGATTGTATAACTTATACATATGATGAACAAAAAATTGCCCTACTTCATTGCATAGTAAAGACATGCCGTCTTATTACAAAACAATGCTTAAGTACTGGTTTAAACCAAGACTAACAAGTCTAGGATTGTTACGGTATTAACGCTAGTACCAGGTTTAAAATGTGTTCCAATTACAAAATTAAGACTATTCGAGGATCAGTTAGTACCAAAGAAAGTCCATGGTTTAAATAATATCCACAGATAAGAAACAAAAATGGCATTCTTTCATTCGTTCATACAATCTTTATTTGAAGAAACGTTCCGTTTCTCAAAATATTTATAATATAATAACAATTGGGATGCTTAAATAATTAACTATCGATACAACAATATGTTATAAATTGTTCTTTGTTTATGATACAATATATTGAACAAGCACAACTTGTACTTTTGACGCGCTTTTTATAATCGAGTTATCATATTCTTTAACACTTCTAGCGTGAAGTGGAGCGACGACGGCTGTTTACATAGTCATGTTGCGTCCTTTTTAATTAATAAATTACCTTTTTATTTTTATTCTTTGTTCTTAATATTTCTGTTACGAGGTTTGTTTCAGATAAATCCTCAAGTAAAATATCTCCAAAACGTTTTCTGAATCTATACTTATTTCTAAAATCTACGTTACTCAATTCAAAAGAATTCACACGATGATGATGTCTTTTAGATCGCCAAGACTATCCAATATATCCAAATCCATCAATTCAATTCATATTAGTATCAATTTTTAACATATTTACATAGAAAAACACAAAATATTAGTCAACGCCAACCTCAAATAAATTAGTACCGAAGTTAAACTAGGGGTCTCGGCGGACTAACTTTGGTACCATAGTTAGTTCAAGAACTAGTGATAAACTTCGTTTTATAATAACGTTTTATTTAGTCATGGTATAAACCTAGTGTTAATCCCAGTACTAAATTTAGATCGTGTTTTGTAATAAGACGGATGGTGTTTAAAAACACAATAGACAAAATCTGAACGAGACAAATGACATAACGAATACCCAATAAAACAATCGTAGAGATGTCTTACAAAACTCTGACACAAAACGAGGTATTAAATGTTCTTACAGATAAATAAAAAAAGAAGTTGTCTATGGAACACACTCCTGGTTCTCACGTCCCCGATATTTGTCGCCTGTCGCCTGGCGACGGCATTGTATGGAAAGGAGGCGACACCTGTGAAGGCTTATAAGGACGATGGTCCGCTTCCATTGTGCCGGAGCACCACGCAACATATAACTTCTTCCAACTCTTATTGTGAGACACACTTATCTGTTTCAAATTTTGTAAGTAGCTTCAAGTTTTGAATTGTTGGAAGAAGGAAAATAAATACTAGCTATTTTATTTTTGTATTTACGTGCTTGGTTAACAAGGAACGTAACTAACGCTTTGTATTTTTACTTTTGTTGCATCGAAAAGTTGTTCTGAAGATGAAAAGTATTTATTGCCACAGTTTTACATCAAATCACCAGCAACATTCTAAAAAAGCAATTTGTACGTACGACTGCGCTTTATTCTCAAGAATATTGCACTTCAAGCTTCTTACGATGATGATGAAGCATTGCTTACGCTGCTCTATTTCACAACTATAGTGCTTTCGTCGAGCGGTGCATTGTTATTTCTTAGCAAAGTGCTGAAATATTGCGGCGGCGCGTTCGGAAGCGGAACAATGGCGCTACGAAACTGATCTTTACCACAACCACTTTAAGGAGACCGAGAATCTCTCGTTTAGGGTATAGTTTTTGGCTGAATGGGCAGGGTTTTTCAAAAGTGAACCTTAGCGTGTTGGGGATAAAGGTGGACTTGTGGCAAAGGATGGAATAGCCGCAGGTGCTGGCAATCTCGCAGCCACGGTTTGAATCACGCCTGTTGCACGGCGCCGCATATATCTTAGCTCACTCAGCGCGTCACACCTCCTTGCTCTTTTTATACACTTAGTACTTCATACAATGTTACTTTAAAAATATTACTTGGCGTGTACACGTATATCTTTGCTGTAAGTACAAGGACACAGGCATGAATCAATACACTGGCTATTTAAGGCTTTCTAGGAGATCTGCTTACACGTTCAGGAGAAAACAATGACAAGGTTCGCCGGGACATGAAGTGTGACAGTCCATTAAGTTCTCATTGTCACACTGGCGCACAATGGACGTCGGTCGAAAGGCTTGACGTTTTGTTTTCTTGTAACTCGACACTGATTCACTGAAGAAAAGATAAATAGCTAATGGGATATTGATATAAAATGCGTAGAGGATGCAACGCTAACAAAGGAGAAAATCTAATGCGACTGTAATGAGGCAACATATGAAGACTATGTTTATTGAAGAGACGGCACATAGATGCAAATAGCGTGTAAGTGTAGCATCATATATCTCATATAAAGCTCTCAACAGCGTCTGAGGTGAAAGACAGCATCTCAAAGTATCTGCACTCAATTCGATTTGGCTGCGTCTTGTTTAAACATCTCGACGGGAAGCGCCAAACATATCAGTTACCGAGACTAGGCGCACCTCCGCGTCTTATTTGTGGCGCAAATACGAGGGTGGAAGGGTAAAGTAAAAAATGGAGAAACGCGTCCCGAATAAACACAAGAGAAATAACGACATCAAACAATAATTGAAATCATAGGTTGCGGCGGGAGCGAGGCTCATGCGGGAGTCGCATGCGTGCCGCCACATATACCTACGTAACTATACTGTAAGTAGCTGCACGTGTCTACGTCTTAATATTTCATCACTTTTCTTAAAAAAAAGAAAAGAAGATTATGCTTTTTATATTTTAGCGTCGATAAACAAGTTAGATTTTATAAACCGGTGTTAGGCTCACTAACGAATCCATCATAATCCTATTAACCAGCTAGTAAACGAGATTTTCCTCCACAATTAGCATCTGATCCATCAATTTCTTAACATAAAATCTTGAATTTAATCCGCTTTGTTACTAATAGTTTAAGCCGATCTAATATTTCTGTAAAGCAATTTATTCTTGTGAAACTTTTGTAGTCAAAACATCGTTAGGTGATAGGGAACATTCGCGGGATATACACAACGTGGCTATTAATCTCGACAAATCGAATAAAAAGGTTAATAGAGGCTCGCTGGGAGAGGGAGGAAAGATTGCCTCTGTTCTGTCCTCAATGGAAGAGGCGAGCCCTCTGCAGCCGCGATACCATTATTAGTGAGTTAACTCAATTTGTGGCATATTGTTTGAGAGGAGCTTAATAACAGAGGCGAGAGGACCTGGGACATCGCCATGACTACCCTTGATCCGCCGCTAACCATATCCGACGTAAGACTCGCGATATGTTTGTAAGAAGAGAACTATGACCAGCTATTTTGATACTATATATATTGAGGTACCTACTTGTCAGTAGATTACAAAACTTAGTAGCAGAATTTGAAATCTTTTATCCTGAAGCGTAAGTTAAATTATACTCATTATTAAATAGCATAGATACAACATAATTTTGCGCTTCTATCAAAATGTGTAAAATCCGACATAATTACACAGCCTGATATTCGCGGCCTTTTAACTGTCACTACGCAAAATTACTTCAAAATTCAGCTGAGTAATAATATAATTACAGGCCAAATTAATGCCCGTTAAATAAACAAGTGGATCGTACCGAGCCTATTTTGAAAGCGATACCTCCGCCTTCGGAAGTTGATACAAATGCCGTTGAGAACCGAAAATAATTTGTCCATTGAGGGTTATTTAACAGTTGTACCGTTGTTTATTTGCACCGCGGCGCTCCTACAAAAACTACCAAAGTAAACCCGGACACAAAATTAAAAGCACCTCAATTCTAGACCCTATAGCGATGTCGTAAAGTTGATATTGTTAATTTTACGCTCGGCAATTACGAGCTGAAGTCGATACAGTCGGAGTAAATTATTAAAACGAGCTGTCGAACAAGCGAAATTAATCGAAAGTATTCCGTTTGAATTTGAAACGAAGTCGGAGGAGCACTTGTAGTTTATTAGTCAGCTCCCTCGGAATGACTAGGGTACTGGGCTGACGGTAGAAGGTAGCTACTCAATCAATCGTTCAATTGATTCATAATATATTGCCACTCTAAGTACCTATATTATAGGTGCTTATTGATATCTCGATTTACGGTTTACCGTCCCGGAAGTTCCAAGAAATCTATTTCCAATATTAGAAGAGAGCTTATATTATTCAAAATTGCTCATCCCTGACTATACGAAGGACGATCTAATAAGTCGTCAACACGTCCTATATTTCACACAAACGGTTATATTGAGAGTCGGTAGGAAATAAATCATCTGTAAAATCGGTATCGGGATGGTACTAAAGACCAATAAAGGCGACAAAAACCGTGTCGACAAGTCATTTAGCAAGCGTTCGAGCATATCGTTGAATAGCATTAGCGGAACAATATTTTATGCAGTGCGAGGGGAGGCGCGAGGCGCGGGGCGCATGCCGGGGACAGGCCGGCGGGGCGCCGGATGTCATGGAAAAATTGCTACTTCCGAGCCGGAGCCCGCACAAAAGGGCCCGTCTGCGATTTTATTATCAAGTGTAGTGACCTCCACGGTGCTCTGTTACAAGCAGTCTATCAAAAAATATGGCAGTTCTTTTAGTGAACAACTCGCGTTGTATCTTAGCTGAAGGGTATTGTTTTCTCTTGAGTTTCTTGTTAGATCGTTTGTAACGTATCTTTTTAAATCTGTAAGAGCATACTGAAATATTGCTATACGTTATGAGATTACAAGCTAAGTTGGTAGCAAATATGTGTTCTTTTTAACTTACCTAAATGAAAAAGCAAAGTACAAAAACAACTTGTTCTAAATCAAGTCTGTCATAATTTTCGTGGTAGCGCGCACATATCATAGCGAGGTTGCTCAGCGCGGCGATTGTTTACAAGTTGATACGATTTCAATTGCAGACGGCTGTCAGTGTGCCAATTTCGCGGCATTCACAACAAATTACGTATTAAAGCGAGTGGAAGCGCAAACAAAACGGTCCGTGTTCGTGACGTGAATTGAGCGGGTAGAACGTGCACCGCGGACAGGATGCGGACACAATGCGGCGGACAGAGGACAAGCGAGCATATTTAGTGCCAATATGAAGACTATAGTGCGAAATTCTCAAATGAAACAGCCAGTATTGTTAAAGAGACTATTGTCTGTGTAGCCCCAACGAAGTATTTCGATGGTTAGACGCGAGCCTTAATTTCCAGCTCCCAGTGCTAATTGGAAATGAAAATACACAATCTACACTCGTGAGTTTTCATCAGAAAATCTGTTGAAATCCACATTGTCCTGTTTTAAAACTTGCGAATAATTATTCATGTAATTTATTCTGTTTCGAACATTGTACACCAAAATTTAATCAAAGCTCATGGAAAGAGAAACTTGACGTAATTTTACTCTATTTATATCAACGTATCATTTTCCGCAATCGTGTACCGGAAGACAAAGCGTTGGAAGACCTACTACAAGGTGGTCCGATATACTGGTGAAAGCCGTGGGAATATGCTGGATGCGAGACGCTCAGGACTGTTCGATGTTGCAACACTTGGAGGAGGCCTATGTCCAGCAGTGGACGTCTTTCGGCTGATGATCATTTCATACGAAAATTTGTTAACTATGTCGAAATATTTACAAGACCAATTCAATTTAGAAAATTAATCTCTATAATTGTCAGAAAAAAAAAAGATTTCTGAATCAGAATCCGCTGTTCCAGACCACAATGGCCGGACCCAAAGTGGTACACGTTTAATTTAATTACTCATGTGCCAGACACCGACCCGGCTGGCCTTAGGGACACGTGACAGTGTTTCAAGAGCCTCAAATGTACGACACGGCCCAAATTGGACCAGCCATTGTGGTTAATAATAGCTCTTCCGAACTTCACTAATTGTACCGGGTTTCTGAAAAAGTTGTGTAGAGCAATACAATTTGTATTATTTATAGGAATTTACGGTATATTTGTTTTTAGTTTTTTTGTTTTTACGTGTTTTACTTGATTGGAAAACTGACTCAAACTAGGCAGCGAACGCTAACAGTAAACTATTATTTGCCTGAATGTTTCTAACAAGTATCTACTAGATATTATAAACTGAAGATAATTTTTATCCAAATCATCGGATTGTTTAAGTCACAATCCAATGAGTTGGATAAAAATCTTTCAGTAAAGGCAGTTTATTACGTCCACGTTCCATTTCTTCCTTAAAAGGACACCAAGATATTTTCTATCGTACAAATAATAGCCATTGAGAGTGACACTTCTCTAACAGTGTGATATGTCAAACAAGACCTTCTTTAATCTTCTGCAATTCAAAATTCGCCTGACCAACAGTTAAATAGTAGCAGATACAAACATACACAACAAGCACTACTAATTAGTAATAGACATCCGAAGTAAACAGATAATAAAACACAAAATAAGAGGTTTTCTTGGTAATTTCTTCTTTGGTAATTAATGCACACCTACACATGCTTACAGACTAATTCTTCAACCAATGTTATTAAGTACTTGATTCTTAAACAGAATCAACCATCTAAACTTACACGCGTTGGAGATAAGGAGAAAAATATAGAAAAAGATCGAGGACGACCGTCTATTTTCGCAATAATATATTGTGTATTTACTAATTAGCTACGGCAAGGTAAAGAAGTCCTCCGATAAAAATGAAACTCAATAAGACAAACAAGCTTAAGAATGTTAACATCGTTATTTCCACGAAAATATATACTGGCTTCTATTCGCGGTTTTGTTTATGAGAAAAGTGTTTTCACTTCTTAAAAGAAATGGTTAAATTAAAATAAAGTTAGAAACACGCTTTTGTAATTTTCGTATTCCCATATCATTATCATGGGGTGCATCGTCTTGCCAAGGATTACCGTGTTACCCAGTCAAATGGGTTGTGGAGGTCTGGTAGGCAGCTGCTCCTCGTAAAATACTGGTATTCAGCTGAATCCGGTTTGACTAGAAGCCGACCCCAATATTGTTGCGAAAAGGCTAAACAGATGATGATCATGGGGTGCATAAAAAATAATTGCTCCATTTCAATCATCCATTATTGGGAGTCCGCCATTTATGAAATAATATTGTCAGATTTATTAATAAATAAATACACTTAGCTTACCGAAGCTTACCGCAAAATTGGTTAGGTGCACCTATTTTAAAAATCCGTTGCAATATGTGACCCAAACATATAATAAGGTAAGTTAAATAAAAGCTATTTATTCCAAGTGAGTACTAACGGGATGGCATGGCATGTGTTCTATGTCGTCCAAGTCATGGGTCCACCTGTGTGCCAAGTTTTCATGTAAATCCGTTCAGCCGTTGAGGCATGATTGATAAAGAAACATACAGGTTTTCTTATTTATCATATAAGTAGAACTATCATAGGATGCTTTTATTGTCACCTGGTGGAAAACCAGAAGCGGGTATTAGAAACTACTCACGAACATTTTACAAAGAAATCGTACACCCTTCTTGAAATACGTACGATTGTTGTCTACGTATTGTTGGATTCCGAAGAAATACAATCACACACTGTAAAATAAGAAAGTAGGTACACCAAAATAATCTCACAAATCTTTTGGTAAAATAGGAGAATATCTCTTTAAGACTAGATTTTTTAATAAAGCATTTGATGTTGAACATTGCTCAAACTCTACGTCAAAAATTCGCTTTAAATTAGGATTCGACACGTTCTTAAATCAAAATACTCAATTCAGAAAGTTGCCCAAAGTATTAACCGTAAACGATACTCCTTAATCACAGTTGACACAACACTAAATAGCCGGGTTTATTCTAGCAGACACAATTACAGGTTCCGCTGCAAGCAGGCAGGCGGCTCGATATCGGAAAGAGATGTTGTTATCTAGAACACGAGCACTCGGCTTAATCCCTTTAATTAGCAAAGCAAGACGAAATGACACCCTCCATAGAACTACGACTGGCGTAGAACAGGTATTTAAATAAGTTTACGATACAGGCATTAGTTTTGAAGAAAGGAAGTCTTCAAGCTGTCCATCCATAAAAACAAGATGTAGTGACAGTTCACTTACTTCATGCTACTCACTCCACCTAAGTTAACACGGTGAGGGTTTTTTTTACTATTAATAGGCATTCGTTTGCCCACTATCTCACCTGATGGTGAGCGATGACGCGGTCGAAGATGGAGCACGTTTGCCTAGAAGCAACTTATTCACTCTTGTCTTAAAAACTCCCAGGTTGTAGCTATCTGGAAACACAGACTCTGGCAGGGAATTCCACTCCTTAGCTGTACGCCCTATGAATGTGTTCCCAAAACGTTTTGTGCGGGTGGGTGGGATGCCCACCATGTACCGGTGACGCATCGCCGTTCGTCTTGTGGTCCGATGACGGAACGGGCTTGGCGGAATTAAATCACGTAATTCCGTCGCACACTCACCAAAATGCAACCGATAGAAAACCGACAGGCCAGAAACTCGGCGTCGATGCTCAAGACTTAGAAGCTTCGACTCGACGAGCCTATCATTACCCATGGTCCTCTTGGCTCGTGTCTCAATTGACTCAAAGGCATCAAGCTGGTATCTGGCAGATCCGTCCTAAAGATGAGAGCAGTACTTCATACACGATCGAACTTGCGGATAGAGTTTGAGCAGCTGTTGCGGCGTGAAGTACCGTCTCACCTTTGCTAGGATCCCCAACTTTCTGGCAGCCACTTGAGCTTTTGCCTCTATGAAAGGGCCAAAATTGAGAGTAGATGTTAACGTAACACCAAGAAGCTCAAGTCGGTCGGTTATCAGCACGGTTGCACCTCGGAAAGATGGAGCTGGGTGGGTTTCACTCCTTTAAGCGGAAAAAAGACACAGTCGGGTCTGACATGGTCAGAATATACAGTTTGGATTCAAGAGTAACTTCATCATTCCACGTGTCAAGTGTGAAAATTTACGACTTTTTTGAAGATACAAGTCACGTATCTAAATTAAAATGACGCTAGTGATGTGTGTAAGGAAATAAAAGGCATCTGAATGAAATTAACGGGACGCATTCAAAGCAGACAACCGGTCTAGTCGGCGACAAAGCCGCACAGACAGCCCGCAGCGCGCGAGACTCGTCGTGAATGCCTAATTACGACGCTGAGTAAATAACTTTTCTATTTGCCTCGGGTCGGGTCGCGTTCGGTAAAACATTAATCATGATTGAGCTAAGTGGCTTAATACGGGAGGGATAATGGCGAGCAATGATCGCCGGCAGGGGGTGGCGCCGAACGGGCGCGCAGTTGGACGTCCGCGGTGCGTCATGCGACGCCGCCCAGATGTACACCGTCACATACGGTACGCTTTGAGACGATGGCACGTTACATTCACCGACTACTGATACATAAGGAAACAAAAGAGTTGATTGAAAGTTCCAAAAAGTTTTAATTTTTCTTGAAAAGCCCTATGCGGTGCCTACATAGTTCTATCAGCTTAATAACCAAAGGCCAAAACTATGGCTCCTAAATGGAAAACACAAACATGGGGGTGGTACGCCGCGGGCGCCCCGCACTGTTATTGTTTGTACACCGAAACTAAAGCCAGCGGAGGAAGCCCTACACGCGAGCAAACGGGAAACTTTAAAAGAAACCATCAAGATAAATGCGAGTCGAAGCACTTCCCACACATTTTGATATAAAGCATCAATTAGCGGCGCTTCTTGAGAAATATGCTTTCAGTTTTACGTTCAAAAGGCTTAATTTCAACATTAAGGTCTAATTAGTTTCAAGTACGAACGTATCATCGTATTCCGGAAAGTTCTTTAGAGATATTGAAGCAGAGTGTTTCCATGTTGCTTTTACATTTTGTATCCTGTGAAATACTAAACAATTTTTGGAGAAATCCTCTTACATATACTGTTGGAATAATACCTCGCAACTTTTAAAGGAAAGCTTATTGCAGTATCACCCGGTACAGTATGCGAATGTGAGGTAGAGTAGGGAGGTGCAATTTCGATATCGGGTCTCGACAAAAGTGGGCAGTACAGCGCACCGCAGGCGACGTCAGGGGGCGCGCGCTTCGCCTAGAGAGCTTTTCCTTGTCACCGGGCATAACACTAAACGATAATATTGCGATCGACTTCCGATCCTTAAACGGCAACAATTGTCGTATGTAACGTTAATGGAACCGCTGCTCTGGCGGCTTGCAAACCGCGCCCGTTTTATGCATATCGATGTCTATCGAGATTTAACGCCGATAGCAAACCATTAGTGAACGCGCATAATGTAAGATTTTATACGAAGAGGTCATTTCAGTGTGTTATCGATAATGGGTGTCACATCCCTTTTTAAAAGAATACCATAGCTGAAAATAAATTCTTTGCACATTGGTTTTGCTTTTAGTATTTGGTTTAGAAACGGCTGTAATATCAGCCGTTGCTTGCTTTTTAAATCAATATGTTACGACTATAAGTTAACTTCGCCTCAAAATACATTCGAAAGCACCAACTGCCAAAAAAGCAATATCGAGAGCTAAAGGCTACGAAAACGAGCGCGTTGCAAGGATTCTTTCCAATTGCGTTTCGATAAGGATTCACCTTTTAGCGTGGCCGCGCCGGCACAACAATATCAAACATTTCCCACTTGCCTTGCGGTGGCTTCTTTCGATACAAGCTCAAAATTTATAAGTGGGGGGTTACGGGGTGATGTAGCGAGAAGATTCAACTATCAAGTTAGATGAAGTTTATTTTCGAGAGGCAAAACGACGCGGCTAGAATCGCATCAGATCACTGGGAAGGCAAATTTAGGAAATGAGCAGCCCGATAGACAAAACATTCCTGTAATCAAATTATGTAAACACCTAAGACACCAGCATAGTCACAATCGGAAATAAATAAAGAACCTAAGCTTGATGTTATGACTTCGTATCTTCTATATGAGTACTAATTAGTTCATATTTGAGAAAAATGTGTAGGTATAGACCATTGTGTGTATTCTCAACCCAACAGATCCAAAAATATTTGAACTTATATTGCAAAGGCGGTTACAAACCAAATCGAGAAAAAAACTTTCTCTAATACCCTTGGCTACATAGAGGCAATTCTTATGGAAAACCCACAGTGAAATTTTATATTCTGACTAGCTTTTGCCCGCGACTTCGTACGCGCGTATCCCGTTTTTTTCCCGTGCCCGTAGGAATTTCGGGAAATCTTTTTTTTTCTATTTGTGATGGGTTTGCTCTTGACTCTAGTCTAGGTCAGAGAAGACAGAGACAAAGTTTAAGTAGATGGAGCGAGCTTAGTGGACCCCTACACTCCCCAAGGGACCTACATGCCAAAGGAGGGTGGCGATATTAGGCCCTCTAGCAGTGATAAGAAGTGATAGCGGCCACAAATGAAATATATATTAAAAAAAAAACTTTTATTTAATAGTTATTTATCGTAATTTTTATACGACTTTTAATCACGGGGTAATGAAAAACATAATAAAAAGAAGTTGTAGCGGAAAACATTGTGAAAAAATTATCTGTGGAATTAGGAAATGCAGATGTCAGCCATCTGCAGTTTTGACAATTCCAGGGTTGCCAGGGGTTAAAATTGAATAATATTTTATGAAAGGAGTCATGATTTCTTATTATTTTGTATATTATTATTAAAAATCCATGATCCATTTTGAAAGTCTAAATGTATCTAACGCATTACGTAAATATTTTTGTCAATTACATTTTCGGTTCATAATTGTAGCTTTGTTGATTTTGACACTACATAAAAATGCTAGAAGCCAAGTTATAAAAACTCAAGAAACGTCAAATGAGCTGAAAAAATCAATCAATGTCATGTCAAATGTCATTCACTTCGCGAACTCGTACAGACTCATGTGTTTGTACTCTTACGCCGCTGTGAATAATCCATTTGTTTTTGTGAATTACTTGTTTTGACCTGGCTATTCTTTTGGACTCTGGAACTGCTCAAACGATTGACCCGGCTGTGTTATAATTGGATTTTGTTGTTTAAAATGGAAGGCTTACGGTGTTTGAATTGTGGTGCAATGATAACCACCAATCGAAGGCACCCTCCGGCTAATGCCGAAGCAATTCGACAAACTATATCACAATGGAATGCTCCACGCACTGTGAGTATTAATTTATATATTTTTAACTTTGACTCGTGCCTTTGTTACAAAATATATGCTTACCAATTTGAGAGCTTTGATACTGATTACAGATCGATTAATTTTCAGATGACTGCTAGTGATCATGTTTGTGACAGCTGCTGGACCTTGGCCAGCAACCTCTGTACTCAACATCGACACCTATGCGTCAGTTGTGGCCGCTCCTTACTACGAGTTCGTTTCCATGTGTTGAACATGGATAACGAGCGTGGATACGACATTTACAGACTTGTAAATGAAAACGTACAGAGAAGACTTGGACGTCAGGTTAGTTAAACCATTTATTTACATTAGAACTTCCCAATGAATTTAGCTAAAGCTATGTAGACAGGCGGCTCCCAGCACCGAGGTGAAAGCCAAGGATTGTAACACGAAGATGATGATGTAGATATGTAGACATATTACCATTTATTTATTTTCACATTTTTGTGCTTACACTATCAAAAACCTTGAGTGATTACAAGAAATAAATCCAAGTCCGTTTCATCATCGGACCACAAGAAGTACGGCGTTGCGTCACCGGTACATGGTGGACATCCCACCTATACGTACAAAGCGTTTTGGGAGTACATTCATGATGCGTACAGCTAAGGAATGGAATTCCCTGCCGGATTCTGTGTTTCCTGATAGCTATAACCTAGGGTCTTTAAGTCAAGAATGAATAGATTGTTTCTAGGCAAGCGTGCTCCATCGTGGGGTGAAATTGTGGTCAAACGTGAGCCTATCAAAAAGAAGATACAAACCCTTCAAAATGTTTGTTTACCGTATTTAGACACAATAGGTGTGTGCTGGCGGCTTGGGGCTTCAGTGAATGTAATATATTAGTTTATTTAACTGGTTAACTATCATAATTACCTGTAGATTATAAAGTCATTGTGTCTTGCACCACCAAGGTATGGCTGGACTAAATTGGTTTAATAAACATATTCTTATAATATACTAATTTTTGTTTCAGGCTAGGTCGGGCCATGACAGTATTTGTCATCCATGTTGGCAGAGAGCTGATCGTTTGCGGAATAGACAATTGTCTGTTGCTTCCACAAGCACCTCTCAGTCTATGTCAATTAATATTGACGATACTGGGGTGGAATCTACACCAGCAGATGATGAAACACGAGCAGTACATGAAACTCCAGCAGTGAGTGAAGTATCTGCAGTGGATGAAACACCAGCTGTGAGTGTAATACCGGCGGTGGATGAAACTGCAGCAGTGGATGAAAGCCAAAGTATAGGACGATTGCAGCTTCCGTCCTATCTGCGTGCACCTGATACCCAGCGACATTGTGTTTTCCAAGGTTGTATAAATCCGCGGAGAAGGGTAATTCCCACCTCTATTAGAAAACGTGTTTTGTGTGATTACAATTACTATATACCTGCTAATTGTCGTGTATGTAATGAACATATGTCTGCAGCAGTTTGGCATAATTTATCAGAAGCAGAAAATGCATTAAATTCTTTTAAGCCAGAATATCTTGAAGAAATCATAACATGGTTTCAGTCTAGCCATATGTCTACAAGCGTTTTAGATTTTCAGAACATTGATAGGTTGAACGATGACCACCTTCATTATTGGATCGGATTGTCAAGAGATCAATTTAATATTATTCTTGCTGAGGTACCCCGTATCAATGATATGGTTAGAGGGCAAACAGGATTTCTAGGTTATTAAATTAAAATGAGGACAGGGGACTCAGATGACCGCTTGTCACAACTATTTAATATTCCAAGAAGAACACTTGAGGGTATGATGAGTAAGGTTAGGGAATTACTTAAACAGGATTTTGTTCCTCGACATTTAGGACTAAGTCACATATCCCGTCAAGAGGTTGCTAATCGAAATTTAATTATACCCAATGGATTATTTGGTTCTGCTGATTATAGTACGGCAATTGCTATTTTTGATGGTACATATGTGTATATCCAAAAAAATAGCAATTATAAGTACCAAAAACAAACTGATTCACTACACAAATACAGAAACCTTATAAAACCATTCCTCCTTGTATGTACGGATGGTTATATCTTTGATGTACTTGGGCCATATCCTGCAACTACATCAGATGCAGATATTATGCGCAATGAGTTTGCAGATGGTCGGCCATTAAAAAATTATTTTGCAAGCGGGGACACCTTTATATTAGATAGAGGGTTTCGGGATGCTGTACCTTTATTAGAACAATGTAATTTCCGCGTATCCATGCCAGAATCTCTTGAAAGTGGTCAACATCAACTAACTACATTACAAGCTAATAAGTCTCGGGCAACTACAATATGTAGATGGGTCGTTGAAATTGTGAATGGTCGATTTAAAAGAGATTATAAGCTTTTCCGCCAAGAATTTTTTAATGTTGCTTCTAAACATGTAATTACTGACTTTACTATAGCTGCAGCTATAATTAATAGTTTTCATCCACTTTTAACAGACAGAGCAAATGCTCAAACAATATTAAATATAATTCAAAATAAGATGTACACTGATAATTCTCTGGCTACTTATGTAAATAGTCATGATTTAAATAGGAGGCGAGCCCAATTCGAAAGAATTAATGTTAATAGTCATAATGTTAATGATTTTCCTAGGCTGGACTTTGAAGAACTTATTTTAATATCGTTAGGGCCTTATCAAATCAAACAAGCCAGATCGTATTATGGTGAGCATATACGAACTGGCGGACAATATTTTATTGAAATATACAGAGAAAGCAACAGCAATTTAAGAGACTTGTTTTCACAAAATGACAATAAATGGTTGCTCAGAGGGAGAATCCAAAGTCGGCACGTTAGCAGAAGAATGTACTTTGTATATATTGTTATAAATAATAACCTTAGTGGGCGTGATGCTATAGAGCAATATTGTTGTAACTGTTTGGTGGGAAGACGCACAGTAGGGTGCTGTGCTCATGTCATGTCTATTATATGGTATTTGTCATGGGCGCGACATGAGCCTAATATAGTCCCACCAGCTCAATTTTTAGATGATTTATTAATTATTTATGAAAATGAATAAAAGAGAACTTAATTCAGACTAAAAGTGATTTTATTTTTAATGACATTAATACAATATAATAATATATTCCACAACTATCACACAACGCCATCTAGTCTCAAGCTAAGCAGAGCTTGTGTTATGAGTACTAGATAACTGATAAACATACTTATATATTTCTAAATACATAGTTATTATAGATAAATTACTCCCAGATACAGAACAAATGATAGCGCTCATCACACAAACATTTGTCCTGGGTGGGAATCGAAGCCACGACCTCCGGCTTAGTAGTCAAGGCCACTAACCACTAGACCAACAGGCCAGTCTAATCAGGTATTTTTTTTTTTCATTATGTCAGTCAGAAAAGTAAAAACATGAATTATGTTTTTAGTTTTCATAACCTAAAAATACGTTTTTGCCATCTCTCTGTTATCTCGGTATTCCCATGATCAATATTGATATTGATGTTTTTATAGTAAATAGTGTTTATTACTAGTCAATTTAGTATTCATAGTATTATGGTCCGTTGAGTTGAAAAAGTGGGCCGGGCGAAGTATGGGCCGTTGCCGGTGTCCTTTCAGACTACTTATGAAATCATGGGTATTAAATCATAAACAAAAATAACAATTTACGATATTATCTCGATTACCAACGATCGATCGATATTACCAACGGTATTTTAGATTTTTTCTTAAGTAGTCTACAAAAAATATTATTCAGTTTTAAGTGTCTCCTGAAAAATTTACTCATATGGAGTTAGCTGGTTTGCCAATTACGCTATCGATATTAGATTAAACATAGAACACGACACTAGACAGTCTGGTGAAGATCGCGAATCAAAGAAAAAAAAACAAGTTACAAGCAGAAAAGATTTCAGATGACAACAAGAGCAAAGCTCGAATATATTTCCAGAGGTGTCTTCCACGAACAGAAAAACCTTATAATGTTATTAATTAGCGAAAACATCCTTATTATCGAAGGATGTGGAAGTTCGCTTGGCAGTGCACGCGAGGAACAAGTCCGTAATAATTGCCAGCTCAAAGGAAACTATAGTTCACGGTTCATTGGCGCGAGCGTCCCCATCCGCGACAATATTGTTGAAGAAATTACTTTCTTATTTCTCGATTGCTGTTGCAGATGTCCTTTTCCTGCCTGAGATTAAAAATAGAAATTATTTTTAGAAATATTGTCAGAAAAATATTTGAAATGTCACCCTGTTTCTGCGGGACATATAACCTCATGACATGTGAATGTTTTTAGTAACAATGGTCATGTCTAAAAACTGCAAGATAAATGCTACTTATGAAATAAATTTAATGAGCAAATAAAGTTATCTAAAAGACATGGACAAAAAAGTACATTCCATTTACACAAACATAGTCAATAATATTATATATTAAAAAAAGAAAAATGAATTAATACGTAGTTTTTGACCTCTCTGAACTCGTCAGTTTTTATTTCAAAAATAATAGTAATGCAAGATGAATTCAAAGTACCATTTGTCAACGTCCGCCATATTGGACCATAGAGAAAGATAAATATAATAATGGGCGTTCCATACCAAGCATACTACTTGTAGACATGTGATATGGACGCCAAAATGCTTTTATTAAGAACATTTTATTCATATGAAACTGTCTTCATTAGTATTTTTTGCATTTAATAAAATTATCTATTCATAATGTTGATGTGTAAGATAGTTTTTTTATATATTTCACACAATAAAATATCTTAAAACGGAACGCGTTTAATTGTTTGACCATGTGTCATTGTCTATGTCAAATGTCAATGTAATGTCAATGTCATTATTGCGTAGGTAGTTTGTGTTTTTGCGATTATTTTCTAATATTTTTGACCCCTGCTTATTTCTACGGACTGATACCTTCTATCGCTCGATTATCTATTAGCTATTAACACTGGACTCTGATTTGCATTACGTTTCGGATTTGTTTTGTGGATCAAAGTGGATGCAAAGGTTGCAGAGACATCTCATATCCTCGATTTCTGCACACCATCAAACAAAACTTTCGCATTGGATAACCCATTCTCAAACCCAGGTAAGAAGTTGGACTAGAAAAAACTTAACCCGATTTGTTTTTATGTAATTCTGGTATGCGAAATTAACTTACAGTGCATCTTATTTTCAGTTTCCTCTGGATACATTTATTTGTCATCCATGCTTATTATTATTAAATGCCGAAGCTGGGGAACACGAGAGACTACGGGGCATAACATGGTTTGCCTCGGTTGTGGCAAATCTGAGAGGACAATAAGACACCATAATGTCAGAATGGAGTGTCCATTGCTGGCTGTCCTAATATCACAAAATACTAATTATGTGGTAAGCATTTTGGTTTTCATTACTATAAATACCTATTTGTATTCATTTATTAAAATACGAGTTTTCATACTATGTATGTATGATTGTAATATCTGTATTTTCCATCTTAAACATATGCTTGCCTAAAGTAGGCATGTGTAACATAGTACTGCCTTTTAGAATAACATAATACTTGAAAACATAAAGAGATGTATATAAAAGATACCCCTGTTACTAAAAATTATATAAACATAAGCATTTATCAGTGTTTATTCTGTGGTTTATTTTCAGCCCTCAAGAAACAACTATGTTTGCCATGTGTGTTGGATGCGAGAAAATAGACAGGCAGTGCATGACTCATCATGAGACATGCAGGAATTGGCTTCGGACAACGATGCAGCAGTCCCTAATGTTCAAGTTGTCAGCCCACCAGAGCCACCACTACAAAGGGAAAATAATACCATATCATTACCTAATTATAAGCGAGCTTCGATCACATCTGTTCATTGTATATTTCAACAATGCAGAAACAGAATGTTGCATTTGGTCCCGCAATTCATTAAAAGACTGCTTTTGCAAGAACATAGTTTCTATGTTCCTCGGAGCTGTAGAGTGTATGAAACACACTTGTACAGCGATCAGTGGCATTTATTGCCTCAAATGAATGAGACACATTCTACATTTAGTGCCATCCATATAGAAGACATAATTAATATTATGAAGACAAAAGCTAATATTTTGAACTTTGAAAATGTCTCAGAAATGCCAAACCATTTTTGCCATTATTGGACGGGTCTTACAGTACCCCAGTTTTTAATTCTGTATAATCTTTTACCTCCTGTAAATGTTAAGTAAACTAATAGGGTACTATTGTAATTGCTTTGTAGGGAACCGGACTGTTGGTTGTTGTTGTCATGTTATTATGACAATAATTTGGTACCTTGGTTGGGCAAGACACCAAAACAATATCCAGCAGGATTTTTAGACAACATACTATTAACAATTCAAGAATATTAAAATATTCTAACAAAGGCTAATATTTCTTGAAAACCATAATCACAATTTAAAATAATAATATATAAATCAACTAGCTTTTGCCCGCGACTTCGTACGCGCATATCCCGTTTTTTCCCATTACAAAAAACTATCCTATCTTTTAAGTTGGATCAAATAACAGACAGTTACAAAGTTTCATCAAAATCGGTCCAGTAGTTTAGGAAGTCCATCGCGGACAAACAACGTGACACGTGATTTATATATATTAAGATGGTTGTATTTTTTTACATGTCTGGTTATGTTTAAAGCAGTTATTTATGTAATTACTGAAGCCCTATACTTACACTTTATCCAGATTTTTATTTGTGAAATAAAAAAAAAGCTGGTTGATTGTCCTCTCTCGGTCTCTTTATTAATACTATCGCTGCATTGCTGTAATGTATGTTATCTAGGTAGGCACTTAAGATATAATCATTATAATACAGCAAAATATTTTTATTTATTTTCTCTAATAAATAACTAATTATTTTTACTTTTTGTTTTATTTTGTGCTTCCCTTGTTTATTGAACTATTTTAAAAAAAATATAAGGGTAACCTGTAAAAATGTACTTTAAAGAAAAACATTGGTTTTGAATATATACTTTGTTAATATTGTTATTATGACTGCCTCGTTGGTCTAGTGGTCGCAAGCGCTACTGCTGAGCATGAGGTCCTGAGTTCGATTCCCAGGTCGAGCAAAGTGATATTGGGTTTATTCATCAGGAATTTCTCAGTAGCAGCCCGGATTCTGGATTTGTGCCCGGTTGATGGCAATAGACTCGCCCCCTATTACATGGTATTCAAAATAACTGGTGAAATGTGGGTGTACTGTAGGTACACCTCTGCCCAACACTTCGTGGAATACAGACATGATGTTATGTTTGTTATTATTGTCACATTTTTTGAGACTATTTCCCAGTTTAATAAATGTTAATCAATATGCAGTTTAAAATCCTTCATTTAGGTGGCCAGTACTTTGTTTAAATGCTTAATAATACTAAAACCATACCTAAGTAATACCTAAACGTAATAATTCACAACTGTTCGCTATTTTAAAGCGCCTATAAGTTTTTTAATAGCGAAATTATAATCTAACACCTTATTGCTAGCAATCTGATTAAAAGGTTTTATGAAACTGTTTTTGTCTAGTCTGTTGTAATGACAAGTTCTCTGAGTTTTTTATTTATAGCAATTTAATGAGCCAATATTCACGAATATAAAACACCAAAAATCATTGGTGTAAACCAAATTCAATAACTATGCCGACGTCCATACAAAAGTTGGCCATGTCCTTTGAATCTGACAGTAGTCCATGTTCAAATATCGCACTTCGCCATGCAGAAGTATTATGTAATGCATTTCAGGGTTTGTAGAATTTCAATTTTAGTATATTAAATTCAAGTCAAGTAGATTTCATATGAAAAATATCTTACGCCTGACTGCACCACCATAACTCGACTATGTAGAGGACGTAATACGAAGCGAATTTGTCGAACAAAATTAATATTAACTCGGCAGCATCGAATTCAATATCTCGTCCAATATATCAGAAAATACTCAACATTTCACAGATTTCCTGAAATCATTTTAGTTCTTTAAAAAGCGAAAAGCATCACGCATTTAATGGCACAAAAATCTTCGTAACTCAACAATAAACAGCATCCGAAAACGAAACCAAACAAAATTCGCTTCAGATGGTAGTGCGGGACTGTGGGGTTCGGGGCGAAGCACGAGGGATGGAGGAGGGGGCTCCGCGGTGTTGCCGGCTCACAATGCTGATTGAAAGCAAATAATGAAATCATAGGGAATGGAACCCCGGCCGCACCCGCAAATACTGTGAAAAATTGCACTCGGCTCTCACAACAATGAATGCACAAAATATCAATACGGAAACCTGGTCAAATACCGACCGAGTTCGTGTTTCATGCCAGTAAAAGCATCGCCGATATACCTACTGCCCGAAAAATATTTATTCAATAAAGTAGTTTTATTTGATTTAAATATCATCAGTTCACATGGAGCTTTTTTTCTGTATACCAAGTAAAATTTTCATTCATGAGCCGTTGTAACTAACTTTACCGTCACAAACACAATGAATAATTTGCAAACTTATCTGTGGACCTAAGAGCCCTTGCTTTTCCTGGGGGTTTTCAAAAACGTTCTCAGAAGGCGTCAGTGGACTTAGATATCCAAAGAATTCAGTATTTGTACGCTGGTAAATTGTACAGCGTTATTCCATTGAATCACCTCAAAAGAGCGTAACAAAAAATTAATGGCAGTGTTTACGTAGGCAGAACGTTTCTAAATACATCTTAAGGCCCTATTAATGGTAACAAATATATATTTTGTAACCACACGCAACCTCGGATGTTAACTTTTGTTATCTTTCCAAATACAATATGTTTTGTGTTCGTAATGATTTGCACGTGTAAAAGATTATAAAACATTTTCATACGTGGAATATTTCCACAGACCTATTTTTGCCTAAATATACACAGTATACTATTGAAATGCTTCCGAGCTTTTTACACAATTGGCATATTGAAAATGAAATCCCAACAAAAAAATAAATGTGAAAAAGGGAACCAAGTTCAAAGTTAATGATATCCGTGATTGTCGACTTCAGCGAAAAAAAGAATTAAGATCTAAAATATATTAAATTAAGGCTCAAGATTCGACTTGGCTATTTTTTTTACATATTTGCTATCTTATTATTTGGCTTTACTTATCACTTTTATGTTACACTAACGCAAGTTACCATTTTTAACTTGCGTAAAAAGAACGTATTCTCTTGTATAACACATTTATGTTACAATTATTGTCCACAATGATGCCAGAACGCTGAGACGGCGTGAATTTTTGCCCGTATAATAATTTTGAAAAGTGCTAAGAGGTGTCTTACAAAATCGATTGATTGGAAAAATTTCAAATCTTTGAAATTCCCGATTTTTTCCTTTGTATACACACAATTACCTAGCTGGATGCCAAATTTCAATTTTCTAGGACATCTGGAAGTGGATTAGGTTTTTAATCTAAAAGTCAGTGGGTCAATCAGTAATAAAAATGTCGGTTTTCAAACCTTATTATACCAAACTATTCAAGTAACATTTGTGAAATTTTGGATTCTAGACATGCTAAGGGGTTAAAAATGTGCCAATTTTCATGAATGTAGGTTAAATGGTTTCGAGTTTTAAAGGGGTCAAAAGTAGCTCGAAATGGTTCGTGTAATACTACACAAGGCTGCTGCGTCGCCAGTTCCTTTTTCTTTGATCTTTTGGCTGGACACGCTACCACGTGTCTAGATATTTCTGCAATTCCTGAATGCGGAATGGAATATTAGCGTTGTATAGAAGCATTAACTGAACCGGCCGCTTATTAACAATAGCAAATATTTCACATGAATTTTCAATTAAATTCATACCAATAATATGTTTAAAATGATTGCAGTAATGGCTATTGTACTTGCTAATAAATATCAATCTATTGTCAAGTTTTTAGTCATTCGGTATTGAAATGTTCAGTGCAATATTGTGTAAACATACCACAAGGGAATAAAAAACCGACGCTAGCTGCAACATGGAATCTTTAGTCAAACAAGAAAAGAGCGGCCACCCTCGATATTTACACCATAATTCACAAAAAGGTGTGCTCTTCCAATTTTCAAATACGCTAGACTTAGTATCGTGGCAAGGCGATGGGCGATCATAAAGAAGGCGGTCAAACACTGGCGACAAACAGAGGAGCGTCTGGCCGCGCCTTAGTTCAAACACCACTTGACCGATCATCCTTACCGCGACAATATTTTACCAAGTGAACGATATATTGCAATGTTCCATATCGATGTTTAGTTGGGATATTTAATTGAAATATGTTTACGAATTTCGATTGATGTTTTGGTCGAACCATGACAGAATTTGCTTACTATCTAACGTAGAAGTTTAGAGGCATTTTGGAAAAGGTGGCCCACTGGGAACTATCATTGGCCCAGCAGAGATAAAATTGGCATTCTAAAACGTGAAATACAAAGATGATTTCGGAGATATGAAAGATGATTTTATGAGTTTAAAAAAATTCTGGATTTACGGAAAAAGCACTACACACAAAAAGGAGATTCTATTTTCGAGCCAGACAATTCAGTCCATGTTTGTACCCCATTGTTTAGTCGTCCATCGATGGCGTCGATTATGAAAATGACATGTCAGCGATGTCAGTGCGCCGCGTCGCCGAGACATGCGCTTGATGCTAATGATATACAAATGAAGCGAGGCAGACTGTCTCCGCACTTCATCAAAATTAACCCTTGCTGTTGAAAATGTGCATACTTGTTTATGAGTGGAGAAATAATTGTAGGAGCTAAACGAATACTACGTTTTGAAGAGGAAAGCTGATTTGAATGGTAGTGAATTTATGAAGATAGGTAGGAATAATCCGATTGATAAATAATTAACACATGTTGTCATCATGTATTTAACGCCGCTGCATATTTGCATAGTGACAGCAGTGGGATACCCCACTGCTGTCACTATGCAAATATGCAGCATGCAAGCAGCAGCAAAGGTAATGTTGCCAATATACAAATGCCGCTGTGTAATATACTCTCTGACCATTTTTGTAATGTCTAAGTAAATTTATTTATTTCAATAAGACCATCATTATTATTAATCACAGATTATAGCTACTCCTCGCTATACTTATCCTAATAGTTTAACTTTTTTTTTCATGGAAAACACTTTTAGTGAGTTACATTTTAATGTCTTAATTTTTTTGTCCAATTCACGACGAACATCTGTTTTTACTGATTTACTTTTCTCTCTGACGACAAGAGCAATTTGTCAACAAAACATAAAATTCAGCTAGGGAGCCCAGTCATTTCACTTAACAACTGTGTCGCATCCCACTAATAGTGAAGTCCATTGCGTATTAACCATAATGAGATTTTAATTGAGGCGTCGCGGTGATCTGTCCTCGGATACGGTTAACTTCATTAGGATGGCCACCGATTAACTTACGTAATGTAATTGTGATGTTAAACTATTTATCACAAACATAATATGTTTATACGGTTCTACTAGATTAATGTAATGGGTAAGTATGAATAGGTTTTGAGTGCCAAATTGAGAACAAATGAGTTTTTCTGTAGGAAAACTTTTACATAAGCTGGTCTTCGAGCCGAATAGTTGATAAATTCCGATAAATTACGACAAAGCACTGTCATGTATATCTTAGAGGCATTTTATAATTTGACATATTTGGAACCTGGTTTAATACTAAGTCCCAAAACCTGAAAATCGCACAACATAACATGAATGCCGTCAAATCATGTATTCATACATTTAGCTTGCTTGATTAACCCACTTGTTGGTAAAACTACTACGAAAATTATCAGCTAAAATAGAACCTCTATTCCTAGTTCTGGAATTAACATGATAGAAGTGAATGTTGGCTTTAATTGAGTTATAACTGGGTTATGAGACTCATGGCGCTGACATGTCATGCCACGTTATAAGGAGACTAACTTTAGTTGGGGAACAGCGTGGGCAGTAGAGGGTTCTAATTTACAGACTGAAGTATTTGATTAATCCAATCGTATATTCTAACTAATACAGGCGTTTGGATAGGTTCCAACAGAACTACGTATGTAGACATGCTTGACATGAACCTTTCTGTAAGAAGCAGTCTAGCTTAACTAAACAACAAACGAGATTACCACCTAACCAGTTAATAATTTTACAGGAAACATACTTAACATTACAAAAAGATAAAGGAATATTTCAGCGATGACCTACAACACAGGTGAACAAATTAGACCCATGTACTATAATGATATTTGTACAACTTGCAAGTAGGTAGGTAACTATCTTGATCTTTTCCTTGAAATATAAAATAAAAAGGTCATCAATCTTTTTCGTGATGGGTTTATTTTTTCTCCCTAACATTTTTAGGGTTCCGAACAAAAAACGGAACCCTTATAAGATCACTCCGGTGTCTGTCTGTCTGTCCGTCTGTCACAGCCAATTTTCTCCGGATCCACTGGACCGATTCTGTTCAAATTTGGTACACATATGGACTTCTGTGACCCAAACATGGACGTGTTACGTAGATCATTAATTTTTTAGAATGGGGGTCAAACTAGAAAATTAAAAAAAAAGTTTTTATCAATTTAAACAATATCGTGTGACATATCAAACGAAAGGACTTACTGTGAGGGTTTTAAATATATTTTTTTCATAATTTTAAAATAAATGATTTTAAAGTTATTCAAGAAATTAAACGAAAAATGACTATTTCCGAAACTGCTGAGCATAAAATTTGAAAAAAAAAATGGAGGTAATAGATCTTTACCTTTAATAGATTACAGAAAAACCTATAAGAAGTCTATGGTCTATGTCAGTCTATCAAAATAACATGTTAACATACCAAATTCGTTCGGAACCCTTTGCACGCGAGTCCGACTCGCACTTGGCCAGTTTTTTTATTACATCGTGTAATAAAAATTGCTCTATTTAGTACAGTACCGTACGCAAATATTCCTGGAAAACTGTTTCGCACAATATTCGTGATAATTTCGAGGGAACCATCAGTGTTCAAGTTGTCATCTATGTGGAGATGCAAATGAGCGGGCGGCGTCACGCGTGGCGCCGCACTGTGTTACCATTGACGCAAAATAACTGGACAAAAATACACGTTTTCTAATAAAATTATTAAGTACATTTTAATTGAAAAGAAACGTAGTAATTTATTGTTAGTATTTTTATATTTAAATTGTCTGTAAGGAACGATGAATGAAAAGCGAGTCATTAATAGCCTGCCGGTTGACACAACCAAATAGAAAAAGAAATCGTGTTGCAACCCAAAAAAACGTAGGAAAAGGGCATTAAAATGATGACTTTGGTTACTTTCATGATAAAGCTCCAATAGCATTCACTGTTTTCTGAAAAACCTAATAAAATGTCATTCCAATGTCCAATGTTGGTTATTTTGGGTAACAACTCATTGTAGTAATTAAGCAAGTAGATACATTAACACTAGATTTATTGATTAAAACACTTGATTTGGCTTTTGTCAATCAATCAAAACGTTTATTTCGGACAATAAAAATCCATAGTACTTACACGTAACATATCAAATCAGATGAAAATTAAAGCACATTAAAAATTAAATCATAATGATAATAGAAAGAAGAAAAAAAAATATTTGGGATTCACACAAATTAGTAAAATAAAGTAAAAAACAATTAAAAGTATAAAAAATTGTAAATCATAGAAGCTAACATGAGATTAATCTGTGCGAGGCCAAAAAGGTCCCTGTCTCAGCATCTGCTGCGATATTTAAAAACAAATAAATATCACATCGCTGGTATTATGACAGGGCCTGCTGTGATGCCACGATTACACTTATGGAACACATACTAAAATAAAATGTATAAATACAATTAAAATAAATATTGTAGTGTTTGTAAAAATAAACAATTAAAATGAGAAAACATCCATACCATAAATTGAAACCAAAGCCCCCAATAGCCCAGTGCTCCAGCACCAATTGTCAAAGTCCCTGACAAATGAAGGTACGCGCGGGCGCAAACGGGAGGCTATGGTCGGCTGTCAAAATTAAAAAACAAATGCCATACCTATCGAGTTTAGCATCTAAATTAATATTATTAAATAGTTGCGGACAGTGTAGTGTAGTGTAATCACAAGAATTGCTTGAATTTAGCACTAAATGTACCAACTGTTTTTTTAGCACGAAATGGCGGTGGCAGATAGTTCCAGCATCGAGAAACAGCAAATTTAAAACTAACATGGAATGCAGCATTCCTATGGGGAAAGGTGAATCTCGCACAAGCAGTCTGTACCCGCTGGATCAGCCTTTCGCTCCTCCCAAGAATACACGCCCCATACAGTGTCAGCGTAGTTTAGCTTGGATAAAACAAGTGACTCACAGAGCATGACACGCATATCCACACTAATATAGGGACGGACACGATATAAGAGTTTGAGACGATAGAAGCAATTGCGCACAGCCTCCATGACGTGAGTCTCAATATGCAGTTGCTCCTGCACCCTTTCAATGGAACACCCGTCAATCTTCAAGTTCAAGGTGACATTATTCATTTTAGTTAAAAATCTCTAGTTCACAAAGGCATAAACTTAGATTTAACTGGGTTCAAAACCAGGGAATTTCTCCTCGACCAGGCTGAGACCCTATTCAAATCCTCGTTCATTCTATTTACAGTGGCAACAGTCGGCAGACCAAGGATTGATCCCTGTGGCACACCCCTGTTCACGCACTTAGAATCAGAGGACTATAAATAAATAAATAAAATTAAGTTAGAATCATATTGAAAAATTAAGTCACAAATTAAAATTACATTTAAAAATTAAATTAAAATAAACCCAAAATCAAAATGTTTGAACAGTAATTTAAATTCCTTCTGTTGTGTATTGTATTGAGTCATTTTCAGAATTTACTATTATTACCCGCTTTCAAAAAAAGGAGGAGTTTCTCAATTCAGTTGTATTTTTTGATAACAACACACACATGTAACCGATTTCATTTGTAATTGCAATGATAAATATTGTTTTTACAATAATTTCAAAACACCGTACGAATTCTCTCATCCTCTCTGTCTTTATATGAAACTCGACACAAGGTTGATAAAGATCCAAAATGAATAAGTGCTACTTTTGACTACATACGTTATTACGTATGTAGTCAAAAGTAGCACTTATTCATTTCTAGATTCTGCCCGCAATTCCGGGCTACGTTTTGCCGATATGGCATGATTCTTTTTCTTAGTGTTTTTTATAGCAATGTGATGACTTGGCATAATTGACTAGGAATCATGCAATCTTTTTCGTTTATAAATATAAGTAGTATTTTTAGCCACATAGCTAGCTCACATGAGAACACTGTGCACCGCCCAGGGCGCCAAACTGACGGCCGCGACTAATCGCCGCCTCGACAGACGCCGATCGCACTCATTTGCGATTTAATTGTGGATTATTTTGATTCATGTACACACCAGCTTCTGCCAGCGTCTTCGCCCGCGTGGTCCCTAGGGAACATACTCCCGGGATAAAAAGTAGCCTATGTCCTTTCTCAGGCTCTAGACTATCTGTGCACCAAATTTAATTTAAATCGGTTTAGTAGTTTTGGCGTGAAAGCGAGACAGACAGAGTTACTTTCGCATTTATAATATCAGTAAGGATGTAAACAACTTTGAGAGAAATCTCTGTTACGTGTGGTCATTTTGGAAGTAAAATATATAAACTCGGTGTGTTCAGTAGACTAGTATCTACGACTAGTATCCTGAAGTCTTTGCCAAAAATGTATCATTCGGATATGAAGAAATATATGAAAAATATGCGTCTCAGAAAACGCGTGCTTAATAATGTATATATGATCTACACCAAAGAAGTGTTTTGTTGTTTTATTCTAATGACGTTTGATGCTACTCGAATTCGGCCGAAGTCTTAAAAACGCACAAACTTTTAAGAAATCACAACCACATCCAAAAAGAAAAAATGTCACGGGACGCTAAGCTGTCCCAAGACCAGTAAATGTTTTCCGGCGGTTTAGAAGATCTATTAGGGACAGTTTGGATACGTTGGCTGTTCGGTGAGGCGTAATTAATGCTAGGTGCCAGCCGTCATGACGCATTCGACTCACGGCTGAGCGGGTCCGACCCACGGCCCTGTGCGACTGGCGACAGCGGCTTAGTTTAACAGCAAAACCGAAACGTTGCTGATAAACCGTGTTTAGGTGGAACAAGGGTGTATAAGCGAACGTGATAGTTAAATCAAATGTAATTATAACCATTTAAAAAATTGTGGTGTTCATTAAAGAGCAGAGAGATTAATATGCATCTTTAATTTGTAATATTACTTTGCTACTTTCAATTAGTGATGTCTTTTTGCCACTGAGAAACTCATGGCTAAATAATAACAGCCGCACGGGTCGCGTTTCAAGGTTCAGGTTGCCGAAGTTAGTCTCTGTATGGGTGATCATCTTAACATACCGAGACTTCGCCGTGCCTCGGAAAGCACGTTAAGCCGTTGGTCTCGGCTGAAATTTGTTGATCTTTGGCCGTTGTTACGGATAGTCAGAAGTCAGAAAATCTGACACCAGGCTTGCCACAGAGTACCGTGTTACCCAGTTAAAGGGTTTTGGAGGTTTGGTAGGCAGCCGCTTCACGTAAAATATTGGTATTCAGCTGGATCCGGTTCGACTGGAAGCTGACCCCAATTCTCGTATAGTTGGGAAAAGGCTTGGCAGATGATGATGTCAATTTGCGACTGCCATAAGAGCCTAGTGTCACAGCACCACCGAAAAATTGCTGATTAACCGCGTTCAGAAGGAATAAGGGTGTGAACAAGGTGACTTTTAATTACTTGGCAATCTTTCAGAGGGTAACAATAGCCTTTAACATGAACAATGTACTACTAGTTGATCCCACGAAACAAGGTTCATATTTCCTTAGTACATTCACATTCTCAAATATATCTAAAAAATTATGTGAGCTTGTAAATCTGCCTGTGTAAGTTAAAATATTATATCTGTATGTTTTATGATGAGCAAAAAAGCTTTACAATAATATTCATAAGTTTTTTTCAAATTAGATACCGATGTCTATTTTCCATTGGATTTATTCTCCTACAGGCATTACTTGGCTTTGCAATCAATTACAAATGGCAATTGAGTGGAAAATCTAGAAAGCCTCACAAGATATTAATGAGGACGTTCAGACTTTTATTGAAATGATATTTTATCCTACCACGCGCCGACCATGGGACCACCTACAATACTTAGCAGTCATTTCTTCTAATAATCTTTCAATTCTGAAGAAGTACCTACAACACTTAATTTGCCCGTCGTTTCTTATCAATAATCTTTCTAAGTCAGTCTGAAGGTTGTCCGAAAATTATTGCTTCGATTGATATACTTAACCGCCTACTATAATACCCAATCTGTCTTCGATGAATCCATATTTTTAATCGACCGATGTCTTACAAAAATAATTCTAGCCATTCATCTGCAGCTCAATTCAGACTTAGACCAAACGAGTGGATGTAACAGTTAGCCGCCAACATACAGCCGTAGCCCAGGATGCTTCAATCTACTCACCTCATCGTCAAGAATAAATGGTTAACGCCATCTCCCGGCATTGAACGCAACTAGTATAACAGCAGCCATTAGATCCACTGAGGCAATCCTCCAATAGACTTAATAGCGCCATCTATCAGCTTATACAGACACTATAATGTTGTGATCATTTAAATTGTTTATAACTTGTCCTTTTTCTCTAAGCATTCATTTTATTATTTAGAAATATTATTGTAAATCATATTCAAATTACAAAAGTGTGCTTTGTGAAACAAATAGGTTATATCTTTATGATTATCGTAATGAGTATGTCAATTTATGTAAGTGTTCCTAATATTTTAACACTTTTTTTTAGTACTTTTCGCTCGAGGGTGGCTATTGTGAGAGCTTTTCTTTTGTGTTGGCGTTTGTGATAAAAGAATATAGTAATGCCTAGAAGTACAAAGTGTTTTTTCATTTCCCCGCTGAACACCCGAAGCATGGATGCACATTTTGCCGTCAGTTTACCAAATTGTTTTTACGTAAACAAGCACACAGCATTCTTTCGTTACTTTTGGTTTTAAGCTTGTTACCTTAAGATTCGTCCCGACAAACTCTACCTCAATAAAAATCTTGACAACAGCAATAATATAAAAATTGTCATCACCGCTCACATTTTTCCAGCGAACACTTCCAATTAACACGATTGTCTCCTCGTGTCGCATAGCGTGTGGTGGACATAAAACTATAACAGGCAGCGGCGAGGCTGAACATTAAACCGTTGCAAACTTGAGACAAGCAGGTTTACTGCCGCAGCAGACACGCTGCGTTTATTGCGTGTTGCTGACTATGACATTTATTTGGCACCTGCTCTTGTGAAAAGCTGAAGAAGCCTGTTCAGCGATTAAAAGATTTGTTAAATTACTTGCTTGCTTCTTGCGCTCATAAATAAATAATGACAGCCGCACGGGTCGATCTTTGAGGTTAAGCAACGCTTGCCGAGTGAATGAAATGGTTGGTCACCCACCCACCCATCCATCCATCCATCCATCCACGGACGGCCTGGATGGGTGGGTGGCCAACCATTTCATACCGAGACTTCTCCGTACCTCGAAAAGCATGTTAACACGTTGGTCCCAGCTGTCATTTGAAGATCTTTGAAGTAAGAAGCCAGAAAATCTGTCACCAGTTTTTCCAAGGGGTACCGTGTTACCCAGTTACTGGGTTGTGGAGATGCAGTCGTTCCATGTAAAGTACTGGTACTCAACTGCCGGTCGATTCTGTAAACGTCTCATCGTAAAAACTTAGGTGGAGGATGCGTGCAAGGAACTGTCATTCTACCTTGATTGGTTGGATTGTCAGCTCATTTCGCCTAAGTTCTCACGGTGACATTTTACAGAATAACTAGGTCCACTGCATCGGTTTAGACTGGAAGCCGACCCTGAGACCGCCAGCCCTGGGAAAAGACTGGGCAGATTGACTTTGATTCCTTCACATGGATTCAAATATTCAATTCTTATATAATGAATTACCCTAAGTAATGCTTTCTCTATCTATTTTTTCTGTAACTTATTTGGTGTACAATGTACATAATAAAGAGTATTTCTATTCTAATGAAATTCAAAGTCTGTATGTTTGTTAATCAACCACGCCTCAATGGCTGCACAGATTTAGTTGAATTTGAAACAAAAGCAAACCATGGTCTAGGTTATTCGATAATCCGGTAGAATAATTTCAGACTTTCATGTCAACGCAGATGCTGGCGAAAGCTAGTTTTGTGCTAAGCCGAAACAAAACCTGGTCTTTAGATACGCAGATCCTAAATTACAAACCGCATAACTTTAATAATGCCAAAGTTGAACATTCGTACAACCTAACCTAAACTTGTACTATTAATAAGAACTTCATTTCAAATTAAAACCGATTCAAAACCTCATACTTACGCGCTTCTTTGATCTTAAATTATAAGGCACTCTATCATTACGTCATGCTGCACACAGAACGCATCAAAGCTTTGACGTTTCCTACGAGATTATTAACGCGTTATTTTCGTCGCCCTCATAATAAATGCGGCCATATTACGTTGTCGTTCGTATAAGAAAACTGACCTCGGCCGAGTGAATAAACCTCTGATCGAAAGCGCGGGGGCGCGTCGGTCCCGGGGCATAAATCAGACTCCCCTCGCGATAACGTTGGAGCCTTCAATTTGGCACATCCTTAAAATGACACACGAGAAGCACAGCCCTAACGACGCCCGCGTCAACTCTCACGCCACGCTTGTAAATAAAATCGCACACATATTACCGCATTATATGTCATTGGCCCAGTGGTAACGAGAGATGCTTTCAACTGGTGACGTTTGAGGTCGTGAGTTTGATCCCTAGATCGGCGAAGAATGCTTTCTGTAATACATTTTCAATTGAATTGTAAGGGTTCTTTTAAAAAGCCCTCATTAGAATAAGTCCTTTTTTTGCCTCCGTCACGCCCTTTAGAAGTATATTTTTATGACAGATTTTTTTAGATACCGAAATTAGTACACGACAAGTTGCGACTTCTCTTATACTAATTCTACATAATCACATCCCAAATCAGCTGATATAGTCTCTACTGCTGCCATATTCGGTAATAAAGTCATAATTTCAACTCTCTCAACCCCACCATTGCATACGTTACACTCATACATCCCCATCACATTATTTCATCGTAACACTGAACCTCTCCGCTTATCCACGAAATGTTTGAAAAGCAACGTCACAAAAACCAATAACCGTTTGTGTATTGGTAGGTGTACAAATAAAGGGTTATCGATCTCACAAGGGCACAGGGTAGTTATAAATGGGAACAAGGGGTGCACTCAATGTCAGAAGTCAAATTCGTAATTGAATGCAAGGGGGGAGTTACGACAGTTTAATAAATGTGTGTAATTTTTGTCTACTTTACTTTAAGATTGTTGTAGGGGGAATTTTATTTATCTGTTTAGATTATTATCGATGTGCGATAAGTAGGTTATGGGCCGTGCGGTGTGTCTGATCGGAATTCTTATCGGCAAAAATTACGAATTTACATACAAAATTTGAGCAACTCCAAAAAAAGCAACACAGGATATGAATTTTCAAAAATTCTGAGTTATTATAATACTTCTAAATCCAACAGTTTCAGACGTGCGTTGCCCAAAAAAACTATATCTACTTACCTGTAAATTGTAAAACAAAAAACAATGATACATATTTTTCATACCACCGAGATTTAAAGCTAGACTTTCCCAGGCATTTCCCATTTTATTGGCACCGTATATTCGTCAATTTAAGAGTCGTTTCCACACATAGATGCGGAGAGGTTGCTCGTGTCGCAGCGAAAGCAATCAGGGCGGCGTCGTAGACAAACTGTCGGGGCGGGCCTTAATTGGCGGTCACGGAGATTTATGCGGAGAGCCGATCGTCACGCGGTCGCCGATTTCGCCCGACCGCAAGGTTCCGGAGACCCCGGGTCCGGAGCCACGTAACACGACCGCGTGTACAAGTCGAGGGTTAACCCTTCGCAAACACTGGCCGCGCACTTATTAACACATTGCATTTGAACTGACGCGGTGATGGTTTGTGAACCGCAATTGTGCTACTAATTAGATAAGTGCTGTAATTCTGGGGATCTTATCTTATGACGTGTCATGTCGGGGTTTTGGGACCCGCTTTTTTGGTTTAATCTTCGTCATCACTTTCTTGATTAGGAGAGTCTGAAATCGCCAACAAGCAGTTTTGTGAGCAATGCTGTGTTGTGATTAAAAGGACCATTTTCTGCAGTGAAATAATTACAAGTCAAAATCATGCATTTTGCCAATGTAATTAATACACAAACCTTTAAAATTAAATTGAAATGTCCATTCTTATAACTGAAATGGAGAATTCTACTACTGAAATTAATATTAAAACAATGCATGCCTTCAAAATATGCATGTCGGTGTAGACTTGTCAGAACTGCATTATTAATTAAAACAGCCGGTGGATAATTAAATTACGCATTGCTGTTAACATCCCTGTCAAAACTCTTGCTTTGGCCTGTTTCGATATTGTTTTTTTAATTTATCAGTTCGTTTATAAAGTGGTTTATTAAGGATACGTTGTTGCTTAGTATTACGTAATAATACGTGACACATAATTATTACAAGTCAAGAATATACATAATGATTTAAGATTATGCTTTTGACATCGTTTTTAGGGTTCCGTACCCAAAAGGTAACCAACGGAACTCTTTTATAAGCCTGCGCTGTCCGTCCGTCCGTTCGTCCGTCCGTCCGTCAGCGGGCTGTATCTCAAGAACCATAATAGGTAGACAGTTAAAATTTTCGCACTGTGTATTTCTATTGCCGCTATAACAACAAATAATAAATATCAAATTTAATTAAATAAAACAAAATTAAAGGGGACTTCCATACAAGAAACGTGTATTTTTCAATTTATGGTACGGAACCGTTCGTTTGAGAGTCCAACTCGCACTTGGCCGGTTTTTTTTGCATGTCTTTTACAAACGTTTTTAAAATCTAGTATTATTCTCGTATCTTTTACAGTCGTTACGGGTAGTCTGGAGCCCAAAAGTCTGATAACCAAGAGGTAAAGCCAGTATTTTGAGCAAGGGAACATCGTGTTACCTATGCCCGTTGTCGCAACATGCAAAATATTGATATTCAGCTACTTCCGGTTAGACTGAAAGCAACCTGGCAGTCTTTAAGTCAAGAGTGAATAGGTTACTTCTAGGCAAGCGTAGCGTAGCGAGGGGGGGCGGAGGGGGCGGTCCGCAACGGGTGACACCCGATCGATTGTTGACTGGTTTTGTCACTCTCGGGCGGGTGTCACCCCTAAACATTTGACGCAATGAAACCTGTGTGGTCAAAAATTTTTGAGCTCGCTTCGCTCGCTCTGGCATTTTGCTCTCTACTTTCATGAGCTTTTCTGTATAAATGAACAAAAGACTTCTATTTAAGTATGAATGACCAAAAGACAATAAAACCCTTTCAAGATGATGCAAAAATTTCTTAGTTTTTGAGGTTTTCTGCATGTGACACTTGACGGTTGGTTGACTTTTTTTTTACTATCGGGTGTCACCCCCAAATCAGATGACGTAATGAAACCCGTCCGAGGTGAGGTGTAAGAAATTCGAGCTCGCTTCGCTCGCTTTTACAATCTGTACTCTCTTTGTTCTCGAGCTTTTTTCTGTGCTTTTGTATGAATGATCAAAAGAAAATAAAACCTATCCGATTTGGGATACAAAAATCTTCGAGCTCGCTTCGCTCGTTCTTGTGTTGTGTCCTCTCTCATTTTATGAGCTCTCTTGCATCATCATCAGACCATAAAGTTAATATCCAAGGTGCGATGCAAAAATTTTCGAGTTCGCTTCGCTCGCTCTTGCGTTCTACCCTTTCTGTTATAGTTCCTGAGCTTGCTTGCGTCAGTCAACAAAGTTGAGTTAAGATAATGATGAAGCGAAAATCAAAATAATCTGAGGCGAGGTGTACTCGTATTCATTTTCGAGGTTTTGTGTGTAAGTGTGATGTAAGAACATTCATGAAAATAAAAACGTGCAGCACAAATGGACGTCACCAAACGAAAGGCGCAACTCATTATGGGGGCCCCGGCTGTTCATTTGTGGGGTGACACCACATTATCCGCCCCGGGTGTCACCCATGCAAGCTACGCTACTGAGCGTGCTCCACTTCGACCGCATCATCGTTTACCATCAGGTGAGATAGTGGTCAAACGGATGCCTATAGAAGAGCAGTATTAAAAAGAAAAAAAAAGACAACCCCGACATACTCTTACTTGGTAAAAAGCTAAGCAGATAATGACCTACGGTAGAGGATCAATAAATGGAATCATTAATAGGGTATATTATACTAAAAAAAAACTAATTGGTCCGAGAGATAGATTTCCAAAAAATATTGGAAACGGTATTTTTTATTTTTTCGCGAAAACATAAATTAAGATGATACAGTGCGTTGAAAACTCGTGTAACTTTACTTTCCGATACACTTTTTATCGGAAATTGACGTCATAAGCGACTCCTGTACGTCTACCATGAGTTTTATCAATCTATACTCGCTAGCGACTGTACTTAAAAAAATGTATGAAAACTTTAAAAAAACAAGTTTCTAACTTATTTGTTTAAGTTGTTAACAAGCAAGCAAGTTGCAAGTAAAACTTTAGTCAACAACTAAAAAAATAAATTGAAAACTTGTTTTTTTAAACTTTTCATACACATTTTTAACTAGCTAGCGAGTATAGATTGATAAAAAAACTCATGGTAGACGTACTGATCTTTGATGCTTTTTATCTTCGTCAAATTTTATTGATTTGATAAAGTAAAAAATACGTGTCCAATTATTTTGGATATCTATCTAACGGACTAATAAGATTTTTTTAGTATAAAACACTATTGGAGTTAAGTACGTGTCAAATCTTAATTGAATGCCAATATATGACGGTTTTTCAGGCTAAAGTATCGCTTGTCAAATACTCAACATCTATGTTATTTATTAACCCGACCAGTCACTAAAGTAATATTGATGCTAGTTTGAACGGATTGTAAAACAAAGGGTCAATTCTACTCATTTTTAGGGTTCCGTACCAAAAGGGTAACTAACGGAACCCAATAAGCCTCCGCTGACCGTCCGTCCATCCGTCCGTCTGTCTGTCTGTCTGTCAGCGGGCTGTATCTCAAAAACTGTCATAGGTAGACAGTTGAAATTTTCACACTTTGTGTTTTTCTGTTGCCGTTATAACAACAATAAAAATTAAGGTTTATGGTACGGAAACCTACGTGTGCGAGTCCGGACTCGCACTTGGCTGGTTTTTAAACAACCTTTGCATTCGCATGTCAGTCGCAAACTGTGAAAGAATACTTGATTTCCCTACATTTTTGAGAGAATGGGATTGAGATGCGAAACTTTAGCAGAATCGACCTTCAAGTCCTTGTACTCAATATGTTACGTAACGTTCCTAGTATCTTCCCAGAGTTTTGCTGATACCGAATATGATAGCAGATAAAATATTACACATTTTCTTAAAAATTCATTACCTTTATACCATCAAATAAACCCTTTTGCCGTAGACGGAAGCCAGCGGAAAATTGCAATATTTTTTTAATATTTTTATTACATCGCAGTTAATATGATGGGATACATAGAGGAGAGCACTTTAATGTATAAAGTAAAGCGAACACAGGAAATTAAATTGACAAAGAAATGGCTCGTTACAGTTAATGTATCTTATTTGCTCTGTTCTCAAAGAGTACGCTTTTTATTTTGTTTTAAAGCAGCGTATATTAAAATTAATTTATTGTTTAATAGCCTCTGGCCGTCTATGTCAGAGACTTTTTACGAAGTTTTGTATGTGAAAATAAATAACTTCAACGTAATATCATGTTCAGTCATTATACTCAGTAAATAAAAGCGAGTAAAACAGACGTGTACCGTGTCGTGAAGCTGTACACGTATCGATAGTTCTGGAGATATATGTGGCAGTTAGATGAAGCAAGAGGTTTCTCCAGACGACAGTCGGTTGTTTTTGCGGGGTGCCCGAGGACGCGGGGTCGGTAATAGTGCCCCTCTCTGAGGGGGTCGGTGCCGTTTTCAATTTGCTTTATTTGCGCTTGTTTTAATAGCGCTCACTCCTTATTGCTCGCGCGGACGGCCAGCCAAATTGCTTCGTGCCCGGACGCCTTTTGATTAAGGAGAAACACGCGCGACAGAAGTAGGCGTAAAAACAAAGTGCCCGAACAAACAGAAAGATGATACTGCTGTACTAGGCTAGAAGCTTGGTAGAAGAAAATTCTTATTACTAAATTTAGGTACTTCTCATGAGACTTATGGAAGAGGGAACTTATGGAGATGGTCGATGGGGCCGAAAACTTCTGGTGTGGCGACCGCGTACTGGAAGACGCAACGTTAGAAGCCCTCCCCACAAGTTGGACCGATGACCCGGTGAGGGTCGCGGGTAGCCGATGGATGTGAGACGCACAGGATCGGTTGTTGTGGTACTTGAGGGAGGCCTGTATCCACCAGTGGACGTCTTTCGGCTGATATGATGAAGACTTATGGATTACCACTCAAACCACCTTCCATGAAAATTTGAACAATCCAAAAACTAGATGCCCGGACACAAGTTTGCATAGCTTTAATTAAACCAAAGACGAATAACTGCACAACGCAATCATGAATCACTAACCATTAAGCCTACCCTCATGAACGTGACTCAAAAGACCATTTCCAAACAAAATCAAGAAATATTCTTGAATGTCAAACATCCGCTCGTTAAACATCAATCGTATAATAAGTAAATACTTAGACGCGTAACACTCGTCGCGAGCAATATGCCGATATTTGCACGAACACACAAATGCCACAAAATAATGAACCCAGTGCAAACACGAAGGATATATAAACAAACAATTACAGTATTTATATATTTCTTTTTCTATAAAAAGAGGAAGTTAAATATCGATGCTCAATTGAGTGCATGGTTTAGGGAACTAGAAAACGAGAAATTTTGCGGTACTGGGGGGCTACTCTCTAAGCCCGAAGTCCGTAATTTCGGGCTTAGTTGCGGGCGTATTCTACTCCGGAACACCCTACGGACTTACGATTAGTCCCGAACTCGAACTAAAAATGAATGACAGTACGATTTGAGAGTAACTGTCAAATAGTGTTGTCATTAATTCTTAGTGGTTAGGTGATAGGGAGTAAAATACGCCCGCAACTAAGCTCGAAACTACGGACTTCGGGCTTAGCGAGTAGCCCCCCTGGTTTTAACAAGTACCGATTTAAATTTAGATTTGACTTTCGTGGTTGTATTGTGCTTGAGACCTTTTCCCAGCAGTGGGATTTGATTTCTATAGAGCTTAGGTTGTCTTGCAAGACCGTAATCGGCAGTAAAACCAGATCATGATAATGTAAAATTAGTAACTAAGTAATCGTTTATTTACCCAAAATGGTAAGGAAACTGACGTTTTCTAGGCATACCTTACTGATACTAATGTATTGTTCCAATAAAAAGATGGAAATAGCTATTACCGGTTGAGTAAGGCAAACTTGTAAAATCATGTATATTGCAGTACATAATTAACGTAGATATAGGCAAATAAACTTAAATCAAGCCGATGTTTTTTACACCGTGTCAATTTATGGATCACTTTGTTAAATGTGCACAAAAATGCGAAATGTCGACACTCAGTGGACGCGATAACAGTGGATTCAATTAGTTATCTCGTCATCAGACGCGTAACCATGTTTTATTAAATATTTCGTTTTTATTTTTTGCCTTCATTTAATATTTGTGTAGGTAGTGTATTACAGAAATCAGTTTTACCAATATGGACTCATGCGTTCCCATGGCGGTCCATGAATAAGCAATACAGAAGCAGCATCGCTTACCACCAGGTGAAATAGTGGTTAAACCCGTGCCTACCAATTCGCCGCTGATTTTTTTCGCGATTTCGGGGTTGGTCCCATAGTAAAAGTTGTTCATAATGATGAGTACAATGACCCCTTAAGAGGTATTGCGTTTATTCTGATGCACGTTGTATACATACTCGTATATAAACAAAACCTAATAAAAAAGTAGCCATTCGTTTCAAAATAACCCAAGAAAAAAAAATCTATTTAGTTCTTCTACTCCACCAGTTTCGATATGCCTTCCTACCAAAATACATACGTTAGTATTCTTCATTTTCACCCGACGACGGCGAAGCAAAAACAGGCTTATGATTTTGATCAGTATGATGTAAATATGTTTATGACGACCAAAATATCCACCTTACAAATAAAACAATATACCGGCGAAAAGTAACTTGCCCCCTTTACTATGACGTCCGAATACAATCATGATTCCGTTGTGTGAGAGAGATGAAGCTAGAGAGGACAAAAAGCACTATCCCTTTTTCACAACGGGTTCATGGTGGAAATCTCAAGCCAGCCAGAATAAATATTTTGGTCATGCAAGTCGCACTTACCTGAGCCAATGTCTTTTAGCGATGGCAGTATGGCAGCAGATTGCGTCGTACTGGTCCGCGATCCAGACTATCAGGATGATGTAGAACGCAGTCGTCGTGTCGTTGAAGAACTCCGACATTATCGCCTCCATACCTGCAAAGAAGGGATTTGGTTAGATGGTATTTTAACACACAAGTAATGAAAGGAAAACGATAAACTCGAAGAAAATAAAATTCTCGAATCAAGTTGACTTTTAAAACAAAAAAAAACGGTCAAGTGCGAGTCGAACTCGTGCCCCGAGGGTTCCGTACCCACCCATTATACCGCCATAATAAAAATTGGTATCATTATACTGGTGGCTAAGTTTTAAGTATGTGTTTGGCGTCAACTATGTATGTATGGGGACACCCTTTAATTTTCAACTTTTTTATTTTTTGAAATTTTTCCTTTTTTGTTGCTGTAAGACGTTGCTTTTTGCCAAATTTCGTGATTCTAGGTCAACGGGAACTACCAAATAGGTTTTCGAACGAAAACCATAGGGTACTTCTGGTTGACCTAGAATTGTCAACTTTGGTTAAAAGCGAGATCTTACAGCACAAGTAAAGGGAAAATTGCGAAAATTAAAAAAAAAATGAAAAATAAGGTAAATTTTGGTACTTACAAGTTTTCGCGAAAATCTTAATTTGTCCATATCTTTTTATACTGTTGACTCAGGACTGATTTTTTATACACCTAATGGGGACTACCTCAGACCTCAGTATGTGGTATAAATTTCAACTTGTTAGGGCAACCCGTTCCTGAGAAAATTGGTGGTGACACACGGACAGACAGACGGACAAGAGAGTGATCTTATAAGGGTTCCTTTTTTACCTTTTGAGGTACGGAACCCTAAAAACAAAATGATACAAAACAAGGAACAAATATTTCTTCACAAGACCATACACGGGCGTGGGTGGTAGCACACGTCAAAGCCACCAATACAAGCGGTAACATATGTTAAAGCGACCGCTACAACTTTAGCACCATACTCTAAATCAAAAGTATCACCCGCAAAGGGCGGTTAATAAACCATCTCAACCTCAGTGCAAGTACATCGCTGTCGGTCGAGGTGGCGATGGCGCGTCGCGTTAAATATCGCGGGTCATGTGTGAGCACGACACCGGAGACCCTTACTCCAGTGTCGAGACTAATTAGGTGTCGACAATTACTCGCTAACGACCGAAATCCGAGGAGAAGCCAGCAGCCAGGAGCTTATTAAACGACTGCATGCAGCTACGCCCCGAACGATTCATTCCTGTGTCTTCAGACGAAGGCGCCGTGTATCGAGTTTATAAGTTCCTTTGCATGTGTGCTGGAATACGTTTGATGCAGTTCGGTGTGTTATTGTGATTAGGTTGTATAGAAAGCATTGATTGCGCTGTGGTTCGAGGAAGTGGTGAATAAGATAGTTAAAAACGTCTGACGTTAACGTCTAATTTTCGTCTCCAAAATATGAGGACAAAAGCGCAGCTCTAACACCAGATTATAAGTGGTACCTTTGGACGCCATAAAGTTGAGACTTATCGGCACTACACGAGTGTAGTTTTCCAGCTAAGAAAGCAATATTGTGCTAGTAACCCAGTCACTCAGCTCAGCCCTGGGCGCAAAAAGCTAATGTGTGAAGTAGTCTGTGATGTGTTTGTCTACACTAATATTATAAAGAGGAAAGATTTGTTTGTTTGTTTGTTTGTTTGAATTGAATAGGCTCCGAAACTACTGGACCGATTTGAAAAATTCTTTCAGCAATGGATAGCTACATTATCAGGGAGTAACACAGGCTATATTTTATCCCCGTGCTCCCACGGGAACGGGAGCTACGCGGGTGAAACCGCGTGACGTCCACTAGTCAGTAATATAACGATTTATATTGCATTATATAACGTGGTGATTTAAAAATTTATAAAAATCTAAACGAGTATAAAAACCCGAAACACGTTCCTCAAAATAATTGAAAGCTGCACACAGATCTAACGGTAGCAGACACAATACGGTCGAAACAAGGGTACATAGGAAACAGGAGTGTAGTGAGGATTATAACTCAATACAGCCCCGACAACTGTCCGGCGCCGTGGCCGGGCCTGGGTGTGCCTTATTTGCATTTTGATGAGCCTCGACACTGATACAATAAACACGCCGGGTGCGATCGGAAGTCCGGACGGCCGGCGACCGCCCGACACTCGACCCGGCTCCGGCGACGTTTAGCCGTATCATTCATAACCATGTTCGGTCAATTAACTACGGCTTTGAATTATATACGTGCCGGTCTATGCTGCAAACTTTGTGATGTCGGCAATGAAATTTTGTGTGCAGTAATTTGTGAGGATTTGAGGTTTTTCGTTAAAAGCACTGTCATGATATGTGCAAAAGCTGTGCTTTGAATTTCAGTAAAAAGTCTGAAGAAGCTACGCAATTTTTCCAGCAGATCTTTAGTACCCGCAGTGACTTTTAAAACTCCAAATCCTATCTCTAGGTTTAAAAAACCTAAGATACACTTTATTTGTACGTCCAAGGAAATAAACGACCATTTTAAAGAGCCCCAAACTTGAAGAGAACACAGAAAAGCTCGGACAAAAATTAATGCACAAAAAAAAGTTATTAAAACGATAAAAATTCATTAGCAGAGCGAAGTGGAGGTTGACTGATACTTATGAAAAGTCACCAGGAGTTACCTATTCAGCGGAGCATGCGGCGTAATCCTCAGCGAGACGAGTAAACAAATTACTGGGACCGGGTCGGACCTACCACGACGTGCCTTCGCCGGTCCGCTATTAATTTTAATTCCGGCGCTAGCGAAGATCACCCAAGATGAGCGCGGGGCACGCGCGACAGACGTCGACTCGAATCAGTGTTACATTTATCGAAGTACAGATCAAACATGATGCTTCTGAAGCAATAACTAAATATTAGTGTAGTTAGGTGTGCAAAAATAAGTTCGCTAAAAAATGACCTGGACGCACACCACGGGCTGATTCGGGGTGTCGCAAGAAATGGGTGTCTGGGAAGATATGGGGGAGGCTGTTGCCCAGCAGTGGGACATTAAAGACTAATAAACAAAAAAAAATGTCAGGCAAGGGTTTTTTTAAGTGCCGTTACAATTAAGCTCCACCGTTATGTCCATGATGAAGAGAAAAACAATTCAAATATTGCTGGACAGCAAAAAATTAGTGCCATTCGATACAATTAAAGCACTTAAGGCACTTATGTAAAAAAAACCATGAAACACAGTCTTTTCAAAAAATGTTCTGTTCAATTTAACAGGCCAGTGTCCGACAGGCAACGATACGTTTGCGTAGGCACATGTCATTGACAGGGCCTGGACTGCAGGCGGTCGCGTCGCCCTCGTCAGCCCTGCCGCGGAGGGGTACACGTCTGTGTGACGTATCAGGATACCCAAATGCGCCTGATAGACGTATGTGTGATTTTATTTTACTTGTATTGCGACTCTCTGCGGTAGTAGAGAATCGGTTTAACATCGTGCCAGCGACACAAAAAAGAAAAAGGCTATTTAAAAACGTTCAAGTAAGATATCATTAGGATTGAGGTATGAATAAATAGATGGCTTAACTTACAAAGCAATTTCAACAAAACCACAAGCAATCATAACTGGAACAAATTTGAGCTAAACTTTCGTTTAGTTAACATCTTCAAGTCTCTTTCAAAAACAAATTAATAATAGTTATGAAATTCTAAAGTAAAATAGAATCTGGTTAGCTGAAGTGCAATTCAGGAGCTAGTGTATAAACCGGGAGAATGTAGGAATGCACACAAATTGTTACTTCTTACTTCCCGGGGTTTAATCAAGGGGGACACCCGCCGCGTCTGCAGCCCTGCCGTCCGCGCTTGCTTCAACTTGGCGCAAATTGAGAATAATGGATCCACTATGCCGGTTTAGGGATCTCGGAACAAAAATCTGTTACATTTGATTGTTCTTTTTGCAAGGTGTTGGTAGAGCAACGAAAGTAAGTTAAAATCCACGTGAAAAGTAATTTTACACCTTTTCGGCAGTTTGAAGTGATTGCTTCATAAAATCCGTTCGTACCCGTAAAGGCTCATATATCAAGTGTACCCGCGGCGCTTATGTTTCGGCTAAGCCGTGCATTGGAGATCCGTCTTTACGATCTCGTTAGTGCCGGTAATCGCGACGTTGCACGATCCGGATTACGTCTGTGCATTATTAGTGTTTTTATTGATTCACTCGGCTGCCGTCGTAAACTGAGATTATTATTCGCGACGTAGCCCGCACCCCGCGCCCCGCCCCGCGACGCCCTCCAGCCAAGTTGTTTTGTTACTTAATCGCGACGATAACAACATTTAACGACGGCTAGGTGACTGGCGAAATTCCACTTCGATGTTTAGTGCTCATTCTATTTTCATTAACCATTTACCCACTTAATGATCCAGATCCTAAGGGAGTGATTCAATGACTTGGACCCATAAAATTAAACCTTAGCGTGACCTGTACACTGTAATTAATAGTTGTTACAAGAAAAGCTTTACTACCTGTGGAATTTGAGACAAACGCGACGTTAGTTGGGTCTTAGTTCAATTTTACGAATTTAGTTTCTGTAAAAGAATGCAGTACGTTCTCGAACTCTGGCATATTTGTAAATACAGTGGCGAAATGAAGTAGAGTTCCAAATATATGTCGCGGAATTTCAGCGACGCGTAACATCCACAAATTATATTTCTAGGAAAGCGCACCCAATCATATCCCGGGGAACCGCAATCCTAGCCGAAAAGTACCTCTACAAACGAGAATTCAATCTATCAACGAGTCCGCGAACTATCGTACTTTCCAAGACCTGTACAAACATGAAGCCAGGTCAACAGGAATATACCACTTTAATCAAATTAAGGGAGCAAACGGCCAACACTTTCAGTTGTTTTAATAAATTTAATAATGTATGTGCTTAAATACTCCGCGAAAAGTGGGTCATTGAAGAACCTTTTCCGTAATAGCTTTTATGTACTGAATATGGTTTACCACAGATTCTATAGTTTGTGAGTACAGTAGTTTTTATTTTTAGATTGAACTTTACTTAGGCCTCACCCTATATGCGCTTAGTTTTATGATTGGTACGGGAAATAAGGACCGTTATGTACAAACTGATCCTTACATCCTAATTTTCAAACTGGGTCCTTTATTTAAGTAAGATGCGGCAGATTTTGAAACCAGTAAAATGTTTAAGTCAAACCAATATTAGAATATTAATATTAAAAGGTCTTTTTAGAGTTCCGTAGTCAACAAGGAACCCTTATAGTTTCGCCATGTCTGTCTATCTGTCCACGGTTTCGCTCAGATACGCTTAGCATTAGAAAGTTGGGATTCGGTATGGGTCTCCAGTCCAAAACCTTGAAGACATCCTCCATTGCGGCCGTAAACAGTTTCGGAGAAATGACGTCTCCCTGCCTCACACCCCGCTGCAGGAGGATAGGTTTCGAGGTCTGAGCCTGAAGTCGGACTGACATGGTGGCGTCTTTGTATAAACCTTTCAACACCTCGACGTACCGATAGTCGATCGGGCACCGTTGGAGAGACTGCAGCACAGCCCAAGTCTCGATCGAATCAAAGACTTTCTCGTAGTCCACAAACGCTAAGCAGAGGGGCAGATAAGGTATACTCTTCGGTCTTCTGTATAACCTGACGGAGTATATGTATGTGGTCTACTGTGCCTTTTCGGAATCCGGCTTTTTCGGGAGGCTGGAAGTCGTCAAACCTGCGTGCGTGACGGTTCGTGATGACTCTGGAAAACAGCTTGTAGACATGGCTTAGAAGTGAGATGGGCCTATAGTTCTTAAGCAGGGCATTGTCGCCCTTCTTAAAGAAGAGTACCACCACACCTCTACTCCATGTCTGTGGCGTTTTTCCTTCAAGTATGACGGATTTGAACAGTTCCTGAAGGGCCTTAAGGACCGGTCTACCACCCGCCTTCAGGAGTTCGGCCGTAATTCCGTCCTAACCCGACGCCCTGTTGTTTTTAAGCTGCTTCAGAGCCATCCCAATCTCATACAGGCTGACGTCCGGGATGTCCTCGGTATAGTGCCAGGTCAATCTAGCTCTTGGGTCGTTAGCTATATTCGTATCGGGTTTAGTCATTGACGTGTATGACTATCCTTAGAACGTCTCGATCTCTCTCAGAAGCTCCGATTTGGCGGATATGGTTCGGCCATCGGCGGTCTTCAGTTACGTGAGCTGGCTCTGCTCAATAGACAGATCTCTAGCAAAGACCTTGGAGCCCTTATTCCGCTCTATCGCGTCTTTGATCTTTTCAGTATTAAAGCAGCGGAGGTCGCTTTTCAAGGACTTGGAGATCCGTCTATTGAGCTGCCGGTATCTGCACGCATCTTCTGAAGACTGCAGAATCATCTCCCGCCTCTCCTTCATGAGCTTCAAAGTAGGATCAGAGTCTTGTTCCTATTTGTACGGCGAGTCTTGAAAAACTTAAGACCCGACCGTATGGACAATTTCCACGAACCCATCGTTGCAATCGTCCACGGAGCTCCGTAGGCACTCGAAACGGTTCTGAAGTTCAAGCTGAGAGCTCTAGGAGTTTTGGATCTGGATCTGTGCTGGACAGAGCGTAGACCTCATCAGTCGAGACCTTTCTAGCTTGATATTTAGATTCAACGTGCCTCTTACCATGCGGTGATCACTTTCGGTTTTCACCGCGTTAATCACAGAGACATCATTGAATATTTGCTTCTTCGTCGACATGATGAAGTCAATCTCATTTTTAGTTACACCGTCTGGGCTCTGCCAGGTCCACTTCCTGTGCTCATGCTTTCTGAAGAAGGAGTTCATCATATAGAGGCCATCCTTCTCCATAAAACTAGCCAGTAAGTGTCCCCGGTGGTTCCGACGTCCAAATCCAAATTGCCCCACTCGCAGCTCATCACCGTCTTGTTTGTCCAGTTTCGCGTTGAAGTCCCCCATGACCACGGTGAAGTGAGTTTTATGCCATGTATGGCTCTGGATATATCCTCATACATTGTCTCTATTTCTTCGTCGGGGTGTGTCGAAGTTGGGGCGTAAACCTGTACGACCTTCAACGCACGTATCAGGTACGTCACCCTGGTCGACACACACTCGATGCTCACCACATTGGACACAAGGGACCTGTGAACGGTGAACCCGACACCACCCTGGGACTTCTGGTCATCCTCCCGGAAATTGAGCAGATTGCCGGATTTGCGAATTATCGTGAAGTCCGAAGAGAGGGGGATCTCTTCGGCCTTCAGACAATCCTACAATACTCTATCGCAACCTACTCAATTCCTCCTCAAGATCCTCCTTACAATTACCATGAACCAGGTATCTTCTTGCTCTTACATAGCTAATTTTAAAAAAGGGGCTAAGCAGAAATCCTTGAAATTGTTCTATCAGAATATTGAAGGCTTTTCTTCAAAACAGCTGGAAATAGTTATTTTTAGAAAAAACAATGTTTGACATTATTTGTTTCACTGAGCATTGGTTAAAGGATTTTGAAATGTTGATTAATTACGAGAATTCTAGTGTGGGAAGTTCTTTTAACCGAAAGAAAATGCTACGTGGGGGTTCACTAATTTTAGTAGAAAAAAAAAATTAAATTTAAAACCCGTAAAGACATAGTTAACTTGTCTGTTGAACATAGCATTGAACTGTCCTGTGTTGAGCTAGATAAGCATGTCATAGTGTGCGTTTACAGACCCCCTAATTATCTAAAATACGCTATATTTGAGTCAGTGATGGAAGATGTATTGGCAAAACTTGCAACTGGTAATAAACTAGTAATTGTCTGTGGAGATTTTAATATTAATATCTTAGAAAACAATTCAGATAGCTGTAGATTATTAAATCTCTTTAAATCATTCAATTTGTCTAATGTGTTCATAGAACCAACCCGTACAACTACAACTACTGCTACATGTATTGATAATGTTTTTTGTTGTGGCAACTACTTAGAGAAAGCCATTGTAAATTACCTTCCTTCTGATCACAGTGGGCTACTAGTATCTTTTGAGTCCAACATACCAATTCAACAAGTGCAAATACAAACTAGACCAATAACATCCGGTAATTTAAATAAATTTAATCGCACTTTAATCGGAAAGTTAAGTGATTGGAACCTTACAATGAATAATGCTAATATTTTGTATACAGATTTTTTTTCTTCTGTCCAAACCGAATTCAATAATACTTTTAAAAAGAAAACTAAAAGTATCTGCCCTAAGTTTTTATTTAGTGACTGGGCAACTAAAGGACTCAGAAAAAGTCGGGAAAGACTTTATGAGTTGTTGTTGCCTGAAGCCTTTTATTACTGAGACTTTTAATAAGTATGTAGCTACCTACTCAAAAATTTATAAAAACACTTGTAAGGTAGCTAAGGCTTTATATATAAGCAATAAGGTAAAAACAGCAGACAATAAAATAAAGACGGTTTGGAAAATTATAAACAATGAAACAAATAGGAACAAAAGACATAAAACTGATTACGGATTGGAGACTTCTCATGGACTTATTAGCGATAACAAACAAGTTACTCAAGAATTTGTAAATTTCTTTACGAGTATTCCTATTAAAACTACTGAAGCCTTAAATTTCTTGCCTTCATTTGCTTTTGATTTATTACAGGCGTTATATTATTATATTATATAATTTAATTTTAAACATATAAACCCCATACCCCATTAGTAGTAATAAAAGCTTTTGAACAAAATTAAATTGGCCGAAGATCTGTGGGGATTGTCTATCAAAGTTTGTATCTCAATTATCGAGACTGTAGCGCCGTACTTAGCTGTAATATTTAATTTGTGTGTGGACCAAGAAGTCTTTCCGGACCTAATGAAATTCAGTAAGGTGATACCACTTTTTAAATCTGTGGATAGTAAAGACACAAATAATTATAGACCAGTATCTGTGTTGCCAGTGTTTAGTAAGGTATTTGAAAAAGTGATGCTAAATCAAATGCTTAATCATTTTAACACGAATAACATCTTTCATGATAAACAGTATGGTTTCACCAAAGGACGTTGTACGGCTGACGCTGGTGTTACCTTACTAAAGCACATCTATAATGCGTGGGAGGACGCACAGGATGCCATAGGTATCTTTTGTGATCTCTCGAAGGCGTTTGATTGCGTTGATCACGATACATTAATCTTGAAGCTCGGGCATTACGGACTGGTCAAAACAGCGTTAAAATTGGTCAAATCTTATTTGAATGATAGACGGCAATTAGTTCAAATAAACGGTGTCAATTCGTCGGGATTAAACGTGAAAATGGGCGTTCCCCAGGGCTTGATTTTGGGTCCAAATCATTGATATATACATAGGGCAAATCATTGATATATACCAAAAACAAGATTTTTGGTATATATCAATGATTTGCCCTATTTATTGCAACAAAAACTTGATATGGTGCTGTTTGCCGACGATACCTCCATTATTTATAAGATAAATAGACAGACGGACAATGTTGATATCATAAACAATGCCCTAATGCAAGTCCAAAATTGGTTCACGGCGAATAATTTGGTTTTGAATGAAAAGAAAACGAAATGTATAAGATTTGCCTTACCCAATGTCAAAAGCAGTGATTGTGACATAGTATTGAACAGGGAAAAACTAGAATTTGTCGATAAACCGGTTTTCCTGGAAATTACGATTGACCAAGCCTACAATGGGGCCCTCATATAACATCTCTTTCTGGACGGCTAAGTTCAGCAGCTTATGCTGTTAGGAAAATTCGCCAATTAACGGATGTCGATACCGCGAGACTGGTCTATTTTAGTTACTTTCACAGTTTCATGTCTTACGGTATTTTACTATGGGGAAGGGCTGCAGACATTGAGTCTATTTTTATTCTGCAGAAAAGAGCCATCAAAGCGATATACAATCTCCGCCGGCGCGATTCTCTAAGGGAACTGTTTAAGAATATTAACATCATGACGGTACCTTGTCAATACATTTACGAAAACATCATGTATGTCAGAAAGAATTTAAATATTTTTAGTAAAAGAGGCGACAGACATAATTATGGTACTAGAAATAGGGACCAATTAGTTCAACCAGGTTTCAGACTGGCTAAAGTTGCCTCATCTTTTATCGGGTACTGTTTACAATGTTATAATAAGATACCTCCCCATATATTAGAACTTAATGAGACAAAATTTAAATCTTGTATTAAACGCACACAATGCAGGCAAGAATAGAATAGAATATAATAGCATTTATTTGCAAATATGGGTAATACATAATAGGTAGTAGTAGGTATATTTCACCATTCGGCATTCCATATTATAAATTGGGGGATTATATTGAAGATAAAAATGCTTGGCTGAATGCTGGTCCTGCTCCACAGCAACTAGGGCGCACAAAATAATCTGTTAGCATTTGGAAACATTGTTGGACCGGCTGAAGATTGTAAAAAAAACAATATTAGCATTGTATAGACTCAATTTATTTAGCATTGTATAATTTCATCCATTTTAACGGCACATGTGTGAGTACTGTGTACCTTAAACTTAAGCTATAGCGATCAGTTTTAGGTTCGTTTTTGACTTGAATGTACCCTGGCGGTTGGGAGTATCATGCTCACACAAAAGTCTGGCTGATGGTGGCGTATGCGTTGGATCATTTGGCTCCCTTCAAAATGGTTGAGCCGAATGGTGCTAGCGCATGCGTCATGTTCGTGAACGGACGCTGTCAGTTGGGACTGGTAATTTCTCAGTTGCCATGGTTTATTTTAAATATTTGTTTGAATTGTTCTTTTTTTTCCCGGACGCTTTTATCCTGCTCGTCTTTTACATCGTTCTCACATGTTTGTATAATTTCAACTTGATGTAAACAAAACTTTGTAACAATTTATTATTTTTAAAAGCGTGTCCGTGGAGTTTCTTGCACGTTCTTCTCCATAGAGATCTACGCTTTGGAACGTGCAAATAGCTTCATCTTTTTGGACTGACCGACCTTGACAATTCAAAAGTGCCTGTTAATGGTTTATTTGAAATATACGATTTGATTTGAAAAGGGTAGACGGGCTGCCGGGCACTAGGGGCCATTTTTGTTATGCTTGTCATTGGGGGGGGGGGTTGCCATAATCGCCACGCTTGGCAGGCGGGTTGGCGATCGCAGTGTATGGTGTTGAGTTTTACACAGAACGCTGCTGACCTTCTCCCTTAGTCGCCTCTTACGACACCCACGGGATGTGATGGGGTGGTATTATTCTTTTACGGCACCATTCGGCACCGGCGGACACCATACGGCATTCTACCACTATAAGGTACTAATAGATGAGTAGGTACATAGGTTCCGGGCCTGCGGACGGCGCGCTGTGTTTCACGCGCGCCTCAAAGAGCTGTCAGCATTAATAGCGGGGCCCGCTAGGGCCAGCGCCTGCTGGGGCTACGGACTTTGTTCGAAAGAGTCACCGTGGCCCTGGAAAGCAAAGGGCACTAGGAGGAACAGGGATGGGTTTTAGTCAGTAAGAATCTGACGCTCCCTCCTGCTTCAACCAGAGCGGGAGGAGTCATTTGATGATTTCCAATCCTTAAAAAAATAATGGTACATACTTTCAAACCTTTATGTATAAGTAACCTAAATATATTTTTTATTTGTTCCATCCTTCTATTGAGCTCCGAATGAAAATTTCTATTCTATTACCAAAAAAATATATAGAAATTAATTGTTGAAAAGCCAGATAAAAGTTACAACATCGAGGGCCGGGGGAGAACATTATTACACGGCAGAATCAGCTCACTGCACGGCGCCGTCGCCAGCGACTCATCGCCAATTTGTATCGAACGGGATGCATGCATGTTAATAAAGCCTATTGTAGTCCCGTGCCCGACCGGATTAGTCCCGACTGCAACAACCTAATATAGAGCCTTTATGCCCCCCTAACGTATTATGAATAGTGCACAATGGAAAGATTTGCAGATTCAATATGTTCGTAGAAGCATTAATCAATGTTGTCTTTGATAAATCTAGGATGGTATGAAAGGGAAATTTAAGATGTTAAACTAATTCAGGCTTGGTGATAAAAAAAAAACTGATTAGCAGATTCTAAATAAAATTCGATTAAAGAGCTAAGTATCTAATTATAGTAAAAAAATACTGTGAATGAAAAAGCCATCACTTCAAGTAATTATTTCTTTTTTTTATTATTATTACCCTTTTATTTAAGCTTGAATTTTAATCTCCTAGATACCAAAAAATTACAAACATACTTCAAAGATGAAGTTATGTTTTACTAAGTAAGTGGGTATTATTAGCGATTGTGCCGGTTGAGAGGAACCCCCGGCACTCGAGTGGAAGAGTCGATCATTAGACTCGTTGAAGAGGTTAATTTCGATAATCCGCTTTCCCACTCGCCTGAAATCAGCTGGCTGACTCCCTCCAGCCAACATTGAGCAGATTATTGTTATGCGTACACGCTACTCGCGGTTCTCGATGCGATTCTGTGTGTATTTTGTGAGATATCGTCGGGAATAGTGCAACTAGCATTGGATAATTCCGTCCGTGTATCTTACAAATGTAGCCATACAATATAGTATAGACTTTAATAGATTTCTACTGTTAGCAATGCATAGAACACGTGAATTACTAGAAAAAAATTTAGCATCCCACCTAGGAATATGGTTTAGATTAGTGCTTTTTTACCAACTATAATTATAGAAGTTACTTTATCGACTTAAAACGAAAGTATGAGAGCTAAAAATGCAAAAACGAGCTCTAAAATGTCACTCGGATAGGGTGTGCCACAGTGCCACGGGTATGTAGAATACTCTTTTAACTATACATATAGCCATAAAAGTAATGTTGTCGACTTAGGTATAAAATCATGACATTGAAAGATACAAGAGCGAGCCAAGTAAGCTCGAAAATGATTTATTATTATTATTAAAATATATGTACGCCCCAGATGGGTAAGATCTTTTTTTTGCGCTTGTGACAATTAAGGATGTAAGAGCGAGCGAAGCGAGCTCGAAAACAAATTGCACCCAGCCCAGGAAGGGTAAGAGCCGCTTTTTACTTCTTCACTCTGTCCACGTCCTTGAATTGAAAAAAAAAAACACTAAAAGTGTAATTCTCGCAAATATAAAAAAAGTAAGAATGGAAGTCGAGAATTGAATGACACGACATCCCGAACGCTGCGATTTGTGGCACTGAATGCAAGAGATAATTTCAAAATATTGATTTTTGGAAGGTTTGTCGATTTTACGAGTACGATTTGACGATCACCACGACCCCACTATTTGCAACCATCCTAACAACACCTCAAAAAATCAGGAAAGTGCAATATATTGCGATCTAAGCTTTAAATGACTGTGTATTACGCAAGTAATAGTGAGTTTGTAGGTTTTTCGGTGGTAGATTTTTCATTTGATTGATTTGTGCGAAGTTAAATACACAAGTGTCCAGCCTAGAATTTTAAATCGGGTCCCCAAACATTCTGGGGTGGGCCTCAGACGATTCTGGGGTGGGCACGGCCCACCCGGCTCCCCCCCTATATACGCCTATGGAATTGACAGTTGAAAACTTAGTACTTTCAATGCTAAAGAGAACAAAAACTGTTCTTACTAATTTAGCAAAGAGTTTTGCGTGACTGGCTCAAATGAACAATAACAACAAAAGGTAATACATAATTAAGCCTATTAAACGAGCTGTCAATACTCAAACATCCGTACAATAGTAGTTCGAAATCCATTTGCGAGTCGGTTACGTGTTTGGATGTGCCTAGTTTAATTAAAGCGTAACATTTTAGGTGAGGCAAAAGTGGATCAGTGGTGTGCATGATGGCGCGGGCTAGCGGGCTCGCCAACGACGGTCATGCCCCGCGGTCGAATCAACATTTGCCGACGGATCGAATTACCCCACCGCCGCGTCAACGTAACGTAATTGATTCAGCGTCCGACGGGCGCCGCCACGCCTTTTTGTCTCACAGTCAGGAAAAAAATGCAAAATCCGCCACTAATTCAATATCCTCACACTTTGCCAACGTTTTAAGCAGTGGAGCGAATTTTTTCCTAAAAAATGTTAAAGGATTTTTCCGAGGTTACATCGGTTACTGGTTAGCGACATGCATCGGCGGCTACAGAGACTAACCACTTTATGGATAGTGGATTACACCGCCAGTAATCTTATAAACCGTAAACTTTAAAGTATTTTTAGGGTTCCGTATCACAAAAGGAGAAACGGAACCCTTATAGGATAACTTTGTTGTCTGTCCATTAGTCCGTCCGCTTGTCCACCCGTCCGTCCGTCCGTATGTCAAGACCATATACTCAGGTCTACAGTTCCTTAACCTAGAAATATGACATTTGGCAAGTAGTCGTCTTATACCTACTACAAGTATAGGGAAGAATTTGAAAACTGTACATTTGTAATTAAATCATAAAAACGGTCGGTCGGTTTAAGTCTTTATTTAAAGTAGGAACGTAATCAATCATCGAGGTTAAGCAACGGTTTTTTTTTTGTTTGCGGTACGGAACCTTTCATGTGAGAGTCCGACTCGCACTTGGCCGGTTTTTTTTATATTTTCACGCGGTTGGTCGAGGAATATTTTTTAAAATCTCGCAGCGGACGTGTAGTTTAAAAGTGGATTAATTAATTGAATACTTTACGAGCAAGTGGTCCCTGGGGACGTAACTTCTTTATGGGGGATGGAATTACTGCACGAGTAATCTCATCATTTTAAGTAGAGCAAAGTTTTAAAATGATGCGAAAATAGTAAATATAAAAAAGGCTAGATAATGTTTAACGGAATATGAGGTTTTACTCAGTAATTTCATGTCTTAGATTTTTTTAAGAAATAAGGGTTCTGGTTTTACACCTCAATTAGTGAGCGTGAAATATGTTATATGAATTACTTGTGTCACGGAGACAGACGTCATCACGAGCAGGTAAAGCCTGTCCTTATTTCTCGAAATCTAATTCAAGAAACGTTCAAGCAAACAACCAAGTAGCTACATCAAAATTCAATCGTTCGATGACTACCATCCCATCACGACACAGCTCTAAAGAAGCCTGAAATATCTCGAGCATTTTTCCGTGAAATACCTCCGTGTATCAGTCATATAACGGAGGACGGGGGTCCATTCCGATGCGAGTGCAATTCGACTTCGTGCAATTGAACACCATGCGACTTGGAAACTGATACAACGAATGCACTCGAATACGGAGAAAGAGGCCATACTCAAGAATCGTACGTATGATAAGTTATTTTGTATTTGTGTCGAAGAATATATCCCGTTTGTGTGTTTTAAAAATGGACGTTCTTTTTTAGTAATTTTAGATCTGAATGAAACTAAAACATGCTCAAACTATGATATTACGTGTTTAATGACTATACGATAAGATATTTCTCAGCACAAATAACTTTTGCTAACAATATACATCAGAAACGATATCTGTAGAGAAATAACACAGCCAATATTGTGTGCTACCGCGAACATGATGCATATTGCATTTCATAAACTAATCCAATGACAATACAACAATAGTAATAACATGAAAGCCGACATATTGATGTCACAATAATAAAGTTCGTATTAGTTTCATAAAAGAATCACAGCATTGTAGTGTATGCATTGCGAAATGAAAATCAACCAGGTGGAATCACCTGGGAGACTCGGGCAAGCAATATTGCGGGATTCGATTTAAAACTACGATAGGTATCAGCGCAGGCAACCTATGAAAGTGCTCAATACTCTGGTGAAAAACTAAATATGAGCGATATTGACTTCCACACATGACCGATTCAACATTGTAGGTAGCCAATATCTGAGTTGATTTAAGTTTTATTTTCTTTTTCAAATGAAATGGAAAACCCCAATCTATAACGTTGTCTCGTCATCTACTTGTCCTGGTGAAAGGACAAAAAAAACTTGAAAGAAGACCTAAATTGAAAGTATGTGACGTCAATTTTTAGTTGATAGGACCTAAGGCGACCGCGGCATGAATGCGGCGCCGTATAATCAAAAGTTGCACGGCCGAGGCGGGCTCCCTCCAGCTTCCGGAACACGCCGGATGTTACCAATTTACACAAACTGACTTAATTCTTCAATACAGGCAACCCACTTACCTAGGCTTTGAACAGTAAATAGGACGCTTCAGTGCGGCCCCGCTGTGGCTGCCAATATTAAAGCGTCAATATACAGCGATGCAACAGAATTAAGTGGAAAATAAATTTCATCTCTATTCTGTATACCGACTATAATTCTGTTTTTGGTTTTTATTTACAATAAAAAGTAGTCCGTATACAGTGGTCAGCAACTTTGTTCTATTACGCAATCCGAAATTCAGATTTTGCATTTGTCCCGGTCCGCGGTCGCAGCATGAAATGAATTTTGATTTTGGCTTGATTTTGTTTGTTTCTATGGTTGATAATGAAGTCGGGTAGTGAGTAGCACGGGGCTGCGGCGTGCAGTCGCATATGCGTCGATATCCGTGTTTTGTTTGACTTTTACCCGTCCGCCGGACCGGGGCGCGCCCGGCAGCCGATCACGAAACTAATTATACCTCGAGGCGAGCACGGCGTCGCGTCCGTTCTTCGCAAACTTCGAAATGAATCACTAAACTCATGTGTGGGCCGTTGTGCGGTGAGACCGTCGCAAACACTGGAAGGTTTTTCACTAAACTTGAGGAACGATAAAAGGACAATATGGCGTATATTTATCACTGGCTTATATTCTGGAGTAGACACGGTTGCGAATTATTCAGAAGATAATATAAAAGGTCTGTACTTCACACCCCGGTTTGACTTTCTGATCCTACTTCAAAGTTCAAAGCTTGACTACCTTCTACCGAGTACTCCTTATCTTTACAGCCAATTAGGTCCACGCGAGCGTCAAATAGCGGAAGTAAGTATGTTGATTTTCGTTACCATTTTCTTCGCCTTTTTCAGGAGACGCGACGTTCAACGGCTCATCTGTATACTTGCTCGGGGGAACGAATGCTCTATCTAATTAACTTTATCATAAAGCGTGGGTTATTGCCTTGTCGGCCGTCTGAAGGTTTAATCGAAAACTCGCTACAGTATTACAACGTGGGATTTTTCGTTTAGGGATTAGTGTTACAGCGATGTTCGATGTTTCAAGGCAAGTTCTTGCTAAGGTAATATTGCAGTAGTATTACATGAAAGAAGAAGGAATCTCAAGTTCAATTTTATTCAGACATACGAGGTCTACTACATATTTGTCTGGAAAATGTAAAACTCATATGACAATCCAGAACAATCTATTTTTAAACCTAAACCAACATAGTCTCTGACGTCACACTGAAACGAAACTCATGAAATAAACGTCGATACAATAATGTGTCATCATAATCATATACTCGTAACATAAGCACGTATGGGGTGGAGTGGGGCAAAGTGGCAGTTTTCACGAGATTACGTCGGATTTCGTCGGGGTAATTCACTCGGCAGATTGGTGCGGCTCGCACGCTTTCGTACGGGATCGTCCGGCTCGGTTTACGTCCCGTGTCCAGTTACGAGCACTCCGTACGATACGGCTGTTCCATCATCGATTTCGACACCGTCGATAACCGCATAGGGGGACATCTATTTCTAACGTGGCATTTTGTGATCACGGGATAACATGATTGAATGACTTAGGTTATCTTGTTGTGAAGTGGTGGAGTTGTGTATGGGCCATTTCTGTCTCGAGTTGGTTGTTGTACTGTCGTGTCAAACCCTTCTTTTATTTCAAAGTTTGGTTTTCCGTTAAAATTAGTTTGAAAAGAAAAGCTCTCAACTTCAAATTATTATTTTAGAAATCGGAGGTAAGTCCTGAAATTGCAGTGTTTTGTTTCAAATGAGCTCATAGACGAAGTGAAGTAACTTTTTAAATAGAGCGTATATGTAGAGGTTTTCTGTAGCCAGTGTCAAAAGTCGTAAGTCCATACGTTAAACATACAGAACTGAATAAATAGATCGCTAATAATGTAGACCACAAACCAAATCAGTTGATAAATGTACATTATATTCCCACATTTCCACCCAGGTAACTTCACATTTGACACATATTGGTGTATTTTAACAAAGCTTTGTTTTCATTACATGACAAAATGTGTATCAAATGAACTGATTTTATTTAATGAGGCACATATCAAAGGGATGTGACGGTCCGACAAATATTGTGCCGTAATTAAATATTATTTCAGCGTGTGCCTCTTTGTTGAAGTTAAATAAGTTTTGTTCCAATATCACTTGCGTAATTACATGAATATTTGACGTGGAAATATTTTGATAGGTGTGAATTATTTTCACGACAGAATTGTCGGTGCATAAAAGGAGTATGTGCGAAAAATTCGGTTATTTCATTCCATCAGGTGAAGGAACGTAGTGGAGGTACCGACAGAGTAATTCACTTAGTAAGATTAAGTCCGACGCTATCGGGGTTTACACCTCGGAACGTGAGTCCACTAAGCATTACCAACACTTTAATGTGTTGTGCGAAGCTTTGTTTTTATATATATTTTGTGAAAATACTGGGGTTGCAATCAGCTCTAAGGCGTTGATTCAATTTAAGAACATTCCTGTGTATTTGCTAGGTGGTATCCTAGAAAATATACACGAATGCTCATTCGCACATAATAAGAGCTCAAGGTAGAATAAAAAAGATAGTTATAAAATCAACTAATTTTAGTGTAAAGCTTCAGTGCTAAGAGGAGCTACGCCATAATGGTACGCAATAATTTTACGGATTGAACGAATACTTATTGATCCTTACTTCCTTATCCTTCATTCCTTACTTAATATTATAAATGCGAAAGTAACTCTGACTGTCTGTTGGTTTGTCTGTCTGTCTATCTGTCTCTCGCGCTTGCACGCCAAAACTACTGCACCGATTAAAATGAAATTTGGTACACAGATAGTCTAGAGCCTGAGAAAGGACATAGCCTACTTTTTATCCCGGGAGTATGTTCCCTAGGGACCACACGAGCGAAGCCGCTGGCAGAAGCTAGTAACTTTATAGATGAAACAAAAAATGCTAAGCAACGCAAGTCATTCATTCGACTTAATTAACGTGTTCCATAAAATAGTGGCCAAACCAAATATAGCTGCTACGATCTTGCTACGAAACGACCGCTACGGCGTAGCAAGTACTACATTAATACCGATGGCAGGTCATCAGAATCACCATGATTATTACAGAAATGAGCAATATCAATAGCAAATCGGTTTGAAACAGTGCTTAGAATGTAACTTTTTTTTGAATTAATTCGTTTAGTAACACTAAAACGTCAATCGAAGAGAAAGTTAAACAAATTAAACTTATATTAGATTTTATGGACTTATTCTACGACAGAATTCTGTGCCTAGAGCAACAAAGCTTTAAGTTAGGCACAAACTAATCTCTTAAATTGCTCCCGAGTAAAAATAAAGTTTTCTCAATTAAATGCAAAGGAAAGAACGTACGGGCAAAGTTTCAGCTTTCATCTGAGATAAAGCTGAGCGTCTGGTCGAGATCCTATCGAATGTGGATTAATAATAAAGGAGATAAGCATTGGCTCCTACTTCAGTTCATATCGAAGTTATTATCGAGTCTGGAGGTAGGTGAGCGGCCATTTTCGATAGATTTCCTGCAAATCAAATGTGGCGCTGATGTGATTATGGGAATGCCCGCTGGGACTGTTCTCGAAGCATGATTTCGGTTAATACGGTCATCGCGCGAGATTCTAAAATTGCTAATATGGGTGAACTAATCGTGGAAGTATTAGTCAGATTAGGAATAGGTCGACTGCACTAAGTAGGTATGATTTACAGTCATCATGTTTATCACTGATACGTATCAAATGGGATTACGGGACGTATTTGGTACTATTTATATATTACTTTACATGCAAATGTGTAGAGGCGGGCGGACATTTTCTACCAGTCAACACAAGTATCAACATCAGGTCAATAGTCAACTATCTCTATTATTTTTATTTTATTTCTGGTTATATAATTCAAAAGACCAGGATATTAGGACCAGGATATCACGTAAATTCAGGATCCGATACACACGAAATGCATTACCGCTAAAGACAGCAGTGCGTATTCATTTCCACGAAAATACACAGCAAACGGGGAGGTCGGGGTACGTAGCAAGGAGCCGGTGTTTTTGAGGAGAAACAAAATAATGTTTATGTTGAACACTATTTATTGAATCACTCTCAAACTGTTCTTCATGTTAAATGAAATGTTGATAAATAGTAGAATACACCCGGCTAATGCGGTAGACCAAAGTATACTGACTCTAAAGTCAACATAAAAGTAATAAGTGTTTTTAATAAAGAAATGAAATTAGGTCAACGCGTCACGACCGTATTGCTAATTAAGGTGTTGGGTGAAAACACCGAACATGCGCGAACGGACTTTTTAATGGTGTTCGGGGTCGGTAATAACGAATATTGGGTCCAAACCAAAATCAAACATATTTTGGTAAAACTTCAACGAAGTTTGCAAAAATTTCGTCACGGTTCTTCCTCCGTGTTTTTGGGGTCGCTCATAACAAATGTGGTGTCAAAACCTAAATTCAAAGTAATTTAGTAAAACTTTGTTGTTTCAGGCATTTATCCTTTTACTGTTAATTCAAGTAGGTAGATAGGTACAGTTATTATACAACATCATCAACAAGACACACATGAATAATTTAATCTAAGTTATTGCATCGCGAAGACCTATCAATTATAGTAATTCGGTTCAGTGGGTACCGCTCAAGATTTTACACTTTACAGTCGAGATAGTTTTCTGCTTGTTATGCAATAAGAATAAGTACCCTGGAGGAGCTGTGAACTAGGGCAATTATTACCTTTGAATATTGAAGTTTAAGATTGATTTCTATTAATAGCTGTAAAACGTCAAGTTTAAAAAAAAAATACTCCAGTTGATTGTTTTTTTCTAAATACTGTTTTTGAGAAGGTTGTTAACATGAATATGTATCAACAAAAACCTGTTCAGACTAATACAACTGGAAAAAACTTTTGTGGTAGTAAAATTTTGTAAAAATATTTTTTTGGAATAAATATATATATACACTAAATGAAACGTGATTTCTTTCATTTCAAAGTATCGTTGTTGATTTTAAAACAACATTTCAATAAAAGTAGGTACCAACTACGACCCATTTTCATAGAAAAACACTTTCCCAAGACAACAACAAGCAGCTCGACACAAATAAACAATAAATTCCATTATCGTGAACAAGTTGGAAACTTGATTGCACTAAGTCCATAAGGAAATAATAAAAGTATCAGTGGCACTCGTTGCCGGTCGAAGTATCGGCTCGCAACGATAGAAGAATCAAACAAACGGGGCGCAACTTCTTAAAACTCCAACTGGCGAGTTGTTTCCACCAGACACTAACTCTTATTACAAACTTAGGATCTTACGCCCACCTCGTCTCGCTGCCGATAGACAACTTATAACTAGGGAAGATATCGTATTACAAATTACTTAAGATATGAAAACATTGTCGGTAATGACGCCACGGAAAGTTTTTGCCGCTCTATGGTATGATCATGTGTTGATGAACACTAATTGGCAGCTAAGTTGCAATTTACATTATGCCACGCATCACTGATACGATACCAATTTGTAGTAACAGTTTAATATCATTTCGTCGAATATTAATGGCACGCTAAAATTATTTCTGGGAAGCTGTAAATGTTTGCTTGATTTTATAGTCAGTACATTTCGTGCAGGTAGATTAGGCAGAATCCTGATGGAATTATGGACAAAATGAGACGGGTGGTGGAATTCTGCAGCATGAGATAGTTAGTTCAGAATTAATGGTTTACAAAAAACACCCCAGCAATACCGTGAAGTTTGAACATGCAAAACAATTCAAGAACTGAAACTTGAGCAAACAATTCTACCTGAAGCACGCGGACCTTTTATTGACACACAAGTCCAAAGCAAAGGATCAGCGAAACAATCAACGCAGCAGGTTTTAAATGTAATAAAAAAGCACTCCGGCTAATTTTCCAGTTCTGTTGAACAAACAAACCGGACTGAATCCGCCATAAAGACAGTGCTCCCGGCCAAATGAGGCTCTGCGCGGTACAACGAGACAAATTATTGAGATAATCACATCGCCAGCAATTGCGGTAAGAAATAACATTTCTCAGAACCAGCGTTTATTAGAACAACAAGCCACTGTAAAAATATTAGCTGTCAAGAGATGAACAGGATTTATCCGTCATTCGTTTCTTTGAAATTCTATTTTGATTATAATATTTTTATCGATGAAGTTTAAATTGGAATTGTTATGACAGGTTGGAAATTGTGGAGTAGAAATTGTGTTTGTGAGTACTAGAATATCATGTTATGACAAAGTGCTGTCAACGATGTGTTGGGAACCGTGATATCGAGACTCTCCGGTATGCATCTCTGTCCAGGTAGGCGTTTTGATGAACTAGCGTCGTACGGCCGGCCTCATATAAATCTGGATCTGTTCCCTCGATCATGTCAAAGCATCCTTTGTTATGAAACAAGAATCTTCTGAATATCCAACGCTACGACAAAATTGGAGACAATTTTCCTTCATCGAATTGATATTTCGTTACACAAACAATCGATTACAGGTATTTCACGTCAACCTTTGCATGAGCCAATTTCGCCGGGTATCGGGCAGCCGAAAAACTCGGGAAGCTTCATAATAAAACTGCACTCCATACGATGTGATGACAGTAAATTGAATGAGTCGGGCGCGGCGTAGTGTGTTTGCGGCGCTCATCAATCATCCCCGTATGGATTTCATTTTAATGCGACGTCATCGGCGTCTCGTATGGCCGCCTCGTCATGCTACCCGAGCTCACAGTCTATTGTTTTACGCGACCGGCACCCAAAGCCTAACTGAATATTTAGTCATATAATTAGCTGCGACATTTCTAAACAAAACCCTTGTGTAGTTACGTATTCTCCTAAAGGTAATTTTGAGTACACAAATATCGCAGAAAGTTTAAATCATCCTCATGCATATGCCGCTTTCATTAGTATCCTCTACTGCACAGGACATGAGTGAGGCGATGGGGAGGCAAACAAATTTCCGGCTATTGTATTTACGGATACGGCAAATTAAATCCCCATTTGTAGGAGCAGGACACCTAAGGGGGCAGTAATCCAATACCGTGGTCGCCTCCATTGTCGCCCGGCCTGCGCTAGTAGCGGGCTTAAGAGCTTTGGCACGAATCGAAAATCTACGAACATTTTGCAAATTAATAACCGGTCTCATCGATACTCGACAATATTTCATACGGAGCGGGGATTTAAACGATAGGTAGCGCTCGATAGCTTACCAAATTACTCGTATTTTGACGTGTAAAAATATTCATTTTGCTGAAATAGTGTACAGAAATAAAAGCTTTCGATTTATTCGCTGAATTCAAAGGTTTATTTAGTATAACCGAGCCTTTACTATAGAGGCGCAACGATATTCGTGGAAAAAACCGGGAGGCCAAAAAAGCTAAAAATGAAAACAACAATCAAATTCAGTGAGCGGCTCTGTACCGGTAACCGTGTGGTGCAACGTACAAACAACGGTGATTCATGCTCTGCGCCGGTGCTCTGGGATTACTGCTCCGAAGCAGATTATAATTCGTCACGCGCGTTCCACAATCCTTACTATGCAATACAACCGAAATCGTTGACCAATCGAATATAACCAGAAATAAAAATAGTCCGTGCCCGATTTTTCGCATTAATTTAATCATAAATGCTAATAGCACTTTCATCACTATGTCACATATGGACTGTAAAACATTTGTTCATCAAAGAGTTTGAATAAACCCTAGCAACCAATATAATAACTAGATGGGAGTGCGAAAAGCGCACTCCATTTGATTGGGCATTGTTTCGAACGGCCGGGCGTTAATACCATGTGCAGTGTATGCGATGCGAATCCAATTTTCGGACGCGCGACCTGAGCGGCATCTATCCGCTGCTATCCATTAGTATTCAGCGTGCGTGTCGGGACGTGCTCGCGGAAAACGTGATGCGATGCGCGAGCAAACAAAAACACGAGCGCAGCTGAAATAGGCTCGCCCGCGCCGCCTCACCTTTGCCAAACGTTATTGTTTTCGACGTTCGGTGAATACATTGACGAGATTTTTATTGTTTTACTTTTTGAGAAGCTCCAACAATGGTAATGTGAAAACTAAAAATAAATGTGCAAGTAACAAGCCACAGTTATCGGACAGACAAAGTCTAAGAAGTCCACAATCTGAGGCGGGTGTAATTGAAAAGTCTGCTCGTCGCGGACAAGAGTGATGTAGATAATAGAGCTTATTAAATATGCCGAACATCTCGGCGGCTGCCGAGAACGGATTGGAAATAATCTCTTAGGTAGACATTTTTCAAAGTTCACGAGTGGCGACCCGGAGACGCGCGGCGCAGCGCACGATAGCATCGTCGGGGACAGATTGAAATTTAAAATGCGTAAGCCTCCCGAAATGACTACTAAAAGGAACCTCAAAGAGACGAGAAACGGAAAAGATGACATATTTTTATGGAGTTTTATTAGTTGAAGACTTATTATCGAATCTACTTTGTGACTTAATGAGATATCCCTGAAGAGCACAGATACACGATCCCTATTTTATACCACTGCAGCGCGGAAGTAAACACACAAGCAAAAGTGTCATAGATGCGTATTAAACGAAACTGGAGTTTATGAAGTCGATACAGTGCATTGAAATTTTGCGTGTCGTCACGCCTTGGTACACTTTTTACCATCAACTGACCCCAGTCCTGAACTTTGACGCTCTTTATCTCAATCAATTTTTATTGATTTCAAAAGGCAAAAATCGAGGAGGTACTTGTGACTAAACAACATCAGTCGCACTGGTTAATATTCCAAGCTTAAGCAACGCTTGCCAGGGTCGGCTTGTAGATGGGTGAACAACTAACATACCGTACCATAGCTGGGATCAACGCCTGAACGTGCTTTCGAGATGTCTCGAAAACACGTTCAGCCGTTGGTCCCGGCTGTCATTTGAATATCTTTGACAGCCGTTACGCGTAGTCAGAAGCCAGAAAATGTGACACCAGTCTTGGCAAAAAGTTCCATGTGTTCCAGTTACTGGGCTGTGGAGGTCAGATAGGTAGTAACTCCATGTAAAATACTGGTATTCAGCTGAATCTGGTTTGACTGAATCCGGCTTCAATATAGTTGGGAAAAGGCTAGGCAGATGATGATGAAAAGGCAAAAATACGTGCCCAAAGAGGTTTTGTTTAACTGACAGACCAAATAGAATATTTCTCTAACCAGTAAAATATCATATTCTCAGAAGAGAATAACAACCTACATTCCTGGTTCTCGGTACACGGTCGCAGTACACAGTATGCGGTGAAATTGGAAAGTTGTCTGAATCCATACGACATGGGCGACTCGGGGGCGATATTAATCAGACGATATGCAATGCAGGGCTCACGTGTCCAACTTCAAGATTAGAAATTCTGTAGGAGCTCGTAACAAATAATTGAGTCAGACGTACACAGTGGTATTCTGGTGGCTTGTATTGAAGTGTGAGAATTTTTTGGTTAGAAATGTCATGAAATTGGATTGTAGAAGCTAAGGAAAGAGTGTATTTAGGTTATTACTTTCGTTACCGGCTAAAAAGAAATTATTCCGTGAAAAAAATTTCGTCAAAATTCTGGCAAGCAATGAATAATGATCTACTGTTTATTATCCAAGTTTATTTTAAACATAAAAAAAGCTTGGAATTTGAAAGTAACTAGTACTAAACAATAAATTATACATCAGAAGTATAGTAAATTCCTCAGTTTATTTAAATATCTTGCAAAAACTGAAATCTTAGTAAAATTTTGCCAGTATCAGGTTTATTTTTATTTCATCTCAACTTGCCTGTCAAAAACAAAGCATACCTACTTTTAGCGAGCGTTTCGTTGCTGTTTCCATTTTTCTACAGCAATCTTCAGTGTTGTTTTGTTACGATTTTATAAGGCATTTTTAATCATCTATTTTGAACTCTATAATATAATGTAGTATCCTATAAAAGTATTATAAAAACCGGCCAAGTGCGAGTCGGACTCTCACACGAAGGGTTCCGTACAATAAACCTTAATTTTTATTATTTGTTATTATAGCGGCAATAGAAATACCCAATCTGTGAAAATTTCAACTGTCTACCTATTACGGTTCTTGAGATACAGCCCGCTGACAGATAGACGGACGGACGGACGGACGGACGGACGGACAGCGGAGGCTTAGTAATAGGATTCCGTTGGTTACCCTGTGGGTACGGAACCCTAAAAAGTAAAATTCTGTAGGTATCATAAGAGGTTTTTTTTTTCTTTTTTTTGTGATGGGTCCGCTCTTGACTCTAGTCTAGATCAGAGATGACAGAGACAAAGTCTACGATGGAGCGAGCTTACCCAGAAGGAGCCTGTTCACTCTAACTTTGAAGAGATTAGGGTCTTAAACGTTTGGAAACACAGGCGAAGGCAGAGAGTTCCACTCCTTTGCTGTGCGCATTATAAAAGACGTTTGGAAACGCTTAGTGCGAATTGGTGGAATAGCAACAAGGTAAGGATGGTAAGTTGCAGTGCGTCTGGATGTTCGATGGTAGAAGGGGGCCGGTGGGATGAGGTCGTGGAGTTCTTAGGCACAATCACCGAAGTACAATCTGTAGAAGACCGACAAGCAGGCAACCTTGCGGCGATAAGCCAAGCTGTGTAGCTTGGCGTCTATCAGTTTTACGTCGCCGATGAGCGCTCTGCGTTTCAGCGAGTCAAGCGCGGCAAGCTGGTACTTAGCTGAGCCCTCCCAAAGGTGGCTGCAATACTCCATGCAGGATCGGACTTGTGCTTTGTATAGGGTTAAAAGCTGTCCAGGCCTGAAGTATCGCTTCACCCTATTTAGGATGCCTAGCTTTTTGGCCGCGGTTTGGGCTTTGTACTCGATGGTGGCGCCGAAGTTGAGATTGGATGTCAATTCCATGTGTAGGAGCTCAAGCCGATCAGTCACCGGAACAGATGCACCCCGAAAAGTAGGAGTTTGGTCGAAACGACTCCTTTTTGCGGTAACGATACGCCTGTGTTTTGGTGGCGTTAAAAGTGACCAGATTGTCATCACCCCACTCGGGAAACAAGGCTTTAGGTCAAATTTGTCCGCTCTACCATGGCCTCTCTCAAAGAACGAACTTCATCCCCCCTGGTTGTTGCGCTGGACAAGTATCTCTCTGAAACCGTACTGTCATCTGCGTACCCGACAAGACCAGGCTGAAGTAGGTCATTGATGTGCAGCAGGAAAAGAGTTGCAGAGAGAACAGACCCCAGAGGAGCAGCCGTCAACGAATACTCGGATCGACCGTTCACTCAGGAAATCTGATATCCAGCTACAAAAACCAGCTGGGATGCCATAAGCAGGAAGCTTGCTGAGTAGACCTGCGTGCCAGAGGTGTTTTTGTTAGTTAATCAATCACACCTTAACAACAGTACGGATTTGGTAGGAGTTTAGATCACAGGTAGACCATTACCTGGATTCACCTGTGGGAATAGACCAGCTGGTCAATTGAATAAATGGGTCTATTGTGTAAACATCTCAACATGAAAAATTTGATAGCTTGAAATAAACTGTCACTACCCTTTGTATTCTCGGTGAGATTTTTACAAAATAGCAATATAGTTCTATGATAATAATGTTGCCTGTTCCTTAAGAATTGTACCGAGTTCAGCGTTCCGCGTTCACTGTAATATATGCGGTGGTTTAGAATCCTACACACACAAAAGTGACGCGACGGTCAAAGCGAACGCGTCTTCGGTTGAAATTCAATTTTTTGCAAAAGCTGAAGATAACATTGTCCGACGAGATCGTTTTTTCGGAAGTTAATTTAGTAAACTCCAGATTTCTAGACCGTTACTGACTAACTACCCTGCACTACCCAAGGAACCTATTTGCCAAATTTCAGCTTTCTACGACCAGTAGTTTCGGCAGTGCGTTGTCTGTCAGTCACTCAATCAGTCACGGAAAATTTTTATATATATTGACTATTGCTATTGCTTATGGTACAGAACCCTTCGTGTAGAGTCCAATTCGCACTTGACAGGTTTTCAGAATATATATCAGCTTCAAACGACCAGAGGGTCTAATAAAAAGACCACTTTAGCAGAATCAGAAAGCACATCACGCTACCCGTCACTCAAATTTTCCCAACCAACCTTGAACCTAATGCGTTAGCGATAAAGATGAAAATGAAATTTGACAGATTATTGTGTGGTTAATATTATGATTCTATTATGATTCTGCTAAAATGGCCTTTTAAGACCCGCTGATACATTCAACTCTGCAGAGGGTTACTTGATAAGACCGTACACTACTACGGTTGCATATTAGAAAATCAAAACTTTTCTGAGCAAATTTCAAAAGAACAACGTACAAATCAACAAAGTTTAAAATAACGATGGTCATTTGATCAAAAGTTCAGCTGACCAAAGTCTGGAATATCAATATTTATATTTTTTATTACACTATTGACCAAATCGTTTAAAGGTCAAAATGGATTACTGGACTCACAACAACCTAAAAATGCAAACATTTATATTTATAAATAGATAGAAAGAAGGGGTTGCATTTTAGAAAATCAAAACTTTTCCGAGCAAATTTTAAAAGAACAACGGACAAATCAACAAAGTTTAAAAAAAAAAATAACCACGAAGGCTAAGGCGGGCCTTCTAACCTAACCTATCCGAGTCGGGGTAGTCTGAGTCGGGGTGTTGTCTATGTTGTTGAACTATGGTCAAAACCATCAATTCGAAAAATCTAGCAACTTCTGATCAGTCGTTCATTTGATGTCACATACATTGGGATTCTAAAAAATTTTTAAATAAAACATTTGGTCATTTAAATTTTGTTATTTCGTTTATTGTTCCTTTGGAAATTTGCTCGGGAAAGTTTTGATTTATAATATGCAACCCTACTACAGAAAGACTGCTTATGAAGAGAAAAGCGTACACTACTACAGAACGACTGCTTATGAAGAGAAAAGCGTACACTACTACAGAACGACTGCTTATGAAGAGAAAAGCGTACACTACTACAGAACGACTGCTTATGAAGAGAAAAGCGTACACTACTACAGAACGACTGCTTATGAAGAGAAAAGCGTACACTACTACAGAACGACTGCTTATGAAGAGAAAAGCGTACACTACTACAGAACGACTGCTTATGAAGAGAAAAGCGTACACTACTACAGAACGACTGCTTATGAAGAGAAAATCGTACACTACTACAGAACGACTGCTTATGAAGAGAAAAGCGTACACTACTACATAACGACTGCTTATGAAGAGAAAAGCGTACACTACTACAGAACGACTGCTTATGAAGAGAAAAGCGTACACTACTACAGAACGACTGCTTATGAAGAGAAAAGCGTACACTACTACAGAACGACTGCTTATGAAGAGAAAAGCGTACACTACTACAGAACGACTGCTTATGAAGAGAAAAGCGTACACCACTACAGAACGACTGCTTATGAAGAGAAAAGCGTACACTACTACAGAACGACTGCTTATGAAGAGAAAAGCGTACACTACTACAGAACGACTGCTTATGAAGAGAAAAGCGTACACTACTACAGAACGAATGCTTATGAAGAGAAAAGTTAAACTCCAAAATCACTTTAGAATCTGTGAAGACACCCATTCTAAAAAAGAAAGGACCACTTTTGGCTAGAGTTTTACACAAGTGTGAAAGTTTCGTGTCAATTGAATAAGCAGTTTTTAAGTGAGAAGTAAAAAAAGAAACTTGGTTTTAATAGCATTAAACGGGCTAAGGTTTATATCGAGGAACTAATGACTTAATCACGTAGATGGTAAGTAATTGAGAAAAACTGTGTTATGACTTTAGGAATCAAAATGATGCATTAGTTATACTAATGCATCATTTTGATTCCGGTGGATTTGTAATTTTTTAGGGTTATGAAAATGAACCCTTATATCCACGGTTGAAAGGCTAATTGATCTAAGCGACATTTTATAAAACTTGCAGGAGGACGAATCAGTTTTTTTTTAAATAAAAAACAAAAAAATACCTGTTTGAAAGACTTTTATTTCAGTTTTTTATTTGAAATTTATTCAATACAGTATATCCCCAATCAAGTAAGGAAGTTTATTTAAGTTATTACTGTTGATAATTCTGTACTATTTTAGAAAATGTATGTTGGTTAGCCCAAAATGCATCAAATTTAGTTATTTTTTGAGTAAAATGGTTCAAATGCATACCGTAAATAAAATAGCTGAAAGTAAACTGGCTCAAGCATCGACTTAGAATAAAATAATAAGAGAGAAAATGAATTTAGCGCCAAGTCAACTGACAGTTGAATATGCCCAATGAGCCTAAGCAACATGATGGTGTTGCACCAGGGTGAAGTAGTTTGATGCAGATGCCCATTACATGAACTGCAGCATGAAACAAAATGAACCCTTACTAGATTATAGTAGATATTGATGCTTAGGCCATCATTATTCAGCAACGTCCATATTTTTGAGGTTGGTATGCAATTTTAGACAGTGTCTTCTTATTTTTTTATAATTATAAAGAAAAATATGAAACAAATATATTTAAAACCCTCACAGTAGTAAGCCCTTTCATTTGATATGTCACACAATATTATTATTAAAAAAACTTTTTTTTTAAATTTCTAGTTTGACTACCAAAAGTGTCCCCCCCATAAGAAGTCTATAGTGTTAAAATAACAAGTTACAAAAATGAAATTCGTTCCGAACCCTTTGCACGCGAGTCCGACTCGCACTTGGCCAGTTTTTTTGTACCAGAGGCTCTAGATATCATGTTATTCTATCGGCTCTGGTTATCAAAATGTCGATAGCTCATGTCAATCCTATACATTGACTTTTCGACAATCGTTATTGCGGACAGTGTGTCGCTTTATTTAGAGCCTCAACTTTGCATGAAGACAGAAGATACTATCAATAATCAACTTTGGCAAAACCAGGTCATCTCCTAATTTGTTTTAATTTGGGAACCTTACAACATAGCTAACAAAGTACATAATAAGGCGAATCAATCGTTCGTTAGCAGCAACTTCACGGAGCTTTCGGCTTGCTTTTGTTATTGTTTACCAAGTCCGTACAAGAAGCCTTTGCTTGTTTATTATTTAATGAAATTCGGCCCTGGAACTGCCTAGAAGAACAAATCGAATAATTGTTATTAATTTTGACTTTAAAAACATGTTTTTGCTGAATGGTCTAGATTTGAGGTGTAACTGCAACATAGTCTTGCTTATTGAATATCCTGGTGAAAAAAAACCTGCATTTCAATTAAAAAAAAACTGGCCAAGAGCGAGTCGGACTCGCGTGCAAAGGGTTCCGAACAAATTTCATTTTTTTTTAACGCGTTATTTTAACACTATAGACATGTTATAGGTTTTCCTGTAATCAATAAGTAAAGATCTATTATCTCTATATTTTTTCAAAATTTTAGGCTCAGTAGTTTCGGAGATAAGGAAGGGGAATGGTCATTTTTCGTCTAATTTCTTGAATAATTTCAAAACCATTTATATTAAAATAATGAAAAAATATATTTAAAATTCTTATAGTAAGGCCTTTTCTTTTGATATGTCACAAGATATTGTACAAATTTTTTTTTATATTTTCTAGTTTTACCCCCAAAAGTGACCCCCATACTTAAAATTTAATGATTTACATAACGCGCCCGTGTGTGGGTCACAAAAGTCCATATGTGTACCAAATTTCAACAGAATCGGTCCAATGGATCCGGAGAAAACTGGTTGTGACAGACACCCGAGTTATCTTATATGGGTTCTTGAGCATTTTAGTCTAGACGGATAACTTCGGTAGCGAATATCCCTTAAGCACGTTAGCCAAAGTGACACTCAAAAACCTAAACTCAAGAACATAGGTAATTAAATTTTGCACTACAGTGACTGTGATAGCCAAGCATTTCTCCAGGACTAGACTCTTCGACTAACATATTGACGGAGATGCTGAAGTCTCTCACAAAGTATTGACACTACTTAGTAAGAATTTACAGAGAGATATTCGGATAGCAGTAAACTAGCTGAAATTGCCTCCTAAACTAACCAAACCGTTCCAAATTCCATAATATCGAACCGCAAACACCACCATTCGACTATTCAAGTCTCGCCCGTTTCTCCGAGCCCCATATCGGGATATCCGCCATCCAAACGTACGATCATGTAGAAGTGGGTCAAAAGTATCTCCATTATGGGTGAAGCACAGGCGTTACGTGGTGGTGGGCGGTTGAGGCGTCTAGCAGGCGCAACAGGCGCCCCGCCCCCGCCCGCCGCGCGCAACAGATGCCCCGACTTACTTGTTGAATCGACCGACCTACTAACGTGCCAAGACACTCGACACACCAAATTCTCGTACATAAGGAAAAAGGAAAAATGGTACGGTCTACAAAAGGTAGGACGTGGTAGGGGCAACTGGTTCGCAGCGTGGGGCCAACGCACTCTGACTAGTGCGTAATGACGCTACAACGCAGTACCTACATGACATCTGTTATCTATGACGTGATAGAATAGGCGATGGGCAAAGAGTTCAAATTCTATTTCAATTCCAAACCCAACCACGCTTTGAAATCGAGATACTATTTTTTCATTAACATTAATGAAACTTAACTTATCACTTATGAAACAATTGACAGCCTGTAAACATATTCGGCAACTTAAACACCACATCATAACCTCGTACAAATTAGCAGAACATAACTTCTTCATATATTCCGGTAACAAACGATCTTCGTCTTCTACCATTATAACTAAATAGTAAACAAGTACCATGTCATCGATCTATCAAAATATAGCTAATTGGTCGGATACAATTCTCTACCAGACAAGCTGAAGCACGAGGAGCATCGCCTTCAATATTATCACTTTCAAACGAAAATATTTCTACATTTCCATCAGCACCGACCTATCGTGTAATAATGACACCTCCTTACAAGGAATGCGGTCCTAGTACTTCTCAAAAACAAGTTCTGCAACTCTAAAAAGATGACCAAATACGCAGAAGTAGCATTACCTTCAATATTATCACCTTCAAACGAAAATATTTCTACATTTCCATCAGCACCCACACGACCTATCACGTAATAATGACACCTCCGAGGAATGCGATCCTAGTAGGTACTTTCAAAAAGATAGTTCTGCACCTTTACAAAACTATGAGCGTCAAAGCGCCGAGCTTTGCCTCGAACGTGTGCATTTCAAGTGACATTGCTAGAGCTGCTTATATGCTAAGTACCACCTTGCTATAATAACATGTTTGCTACTAACAGGGTGTTGCGAAAATCAGCGGAAGTGTTGCCTAAAATAAGCTGAAGTTTCAAGTCTGCTAAGCGCACTTTAGGTACGTAATTATCATTTAGTGAACATTGCTGAAGAAACTAACCCTAGTGGGTGTCTCCGATATTAAAGATATTTTCGCTATTCCGAGTTCAATACTGAAAAAAACTACAAAGAAAAAACATCTCTTGCACAAGCACAGGACAAACAACAAAAAAATGAAGTGTTTTTTTTTTTAAAGAAAATGGCCTTTTTGGCCTCGCACACGCAATATAACTAGTAAAAATTAGCAATATAAAAATACCTGTGCGAGGCCAAAAAGGGATGTGCTGCGATATCAATAAAAATAATAACGCAGCGCTGGAATTCAGACTTGATTGACTGATAATATTTTTTGTGTCTACGAGTTACACGCTGTGCCTAGTACGCCCGTTGTTAAACTTATCAAGCTCTTAGTTAGATTTAGTACCATTAATGTTAATTTGATTATGTCTTCGTTAAATAATATCAATCAAAAATTGCTCATCCAGTACCGATAACACAATCTTCAATGTTCGTGTCACCCTGTACAAGTATATGCCGTCTGTTTGCACGGCACACTTAGCCGCAAGCACCAAAGTTCCCCAGAGGCTCTACGATGTCGCAACTATTAATTTGTTGGCTCGAAGAGCACCTTGAGTTATTCGCGTGTTACGTGGAGCACTAATTTGCCCCAACATAGTGATGCAAAGTCTCATGTCAACATGTTATGTGCATACACATTATGCACATAAGATGTCGGAGAAATTGAAGACATTTTACACTTGACTTAACAAGGTGTTGTAAAGGAGATTTGCATTTATAAAGCAGGGGGTCTACTCTCTTAGCCCGAAGTCCGTAGTCAAGGGCTTAGTTGCGGGCGTATTTTACTGCATATCACCTAACCACTAAGAATGAATGACAACACGATTTGACAGTTACTGTCAGATCGTGTTGTCATTCAGTTTAAGTTCGAGTTCGGGACTAATCGTAAGTCTGTAGGTGATACGGAGTAGAATACGCCCGCAACTAAGCCCGAAACTACGGACTTCGGGTTTAGAGAGTAGCCCATCTGAGGGAAGACGTGGCTTTGATATGGTGACTCCTAATGATGGAAAATCAGTCGGTTCCACTTTTAAAATGCAGCTTTAACACCAAAACAGACGCAACAATTGGGTATTTGACCACTACCAAAAATCTACATGAAAGAATATAATTTTTCAGAAGTTACACGTTTTTGAATTTGTTATTTTCTATCCTTGTCACGTAAAACGTTATTGTACTGGATGCTTAATTCACTTACGTCACTGAAGAGTGATGTCACACGCAATTAGTGCTGTGTCCGTTTATCATAGATTTTAGAACGCTCACAACTCCGTAAGTTTTTGTGGTTTTTGACTTCTACCGAGTCTTGTCGTTTTGAAAGCCATTAAGAAATGTATGCAACGTGTAACAAATTAAACGCAAAGAGGATAGACTTCAAAGAGGTTGTATTGTACTAATCATTATGAACAACTTTTACTATGGGACCAACCCCGAAATCACGAATAAAAAATTTGCAGTTCAGTATATTTTGTAGAGCTATGCGCTAAAAATTGTATCAGTCATTTTTATTCGTTATTTCGGCGCTTATTTCGTTACATGTTCATAAAAAACAGCCTATTCTGACAGAAAATAGAAACACAAAACGGTGTTCTTCCAAACAGTGCCCCGAGCATGCTGTTAGATAGTTAGTTACAGAAGCTTTCTCTCCTGTACCATCCTCACTGGAAAATATTAATTTTCCGTATCGTTTTAGTCATAGGCACAAAATAATGAAGCACTTACCAACGAGCGCCAAAATAACCGTGAGGAGCGGTGCAGCCGGGAAAGATACTGTCACGTTGAACTCTAGCATCTGCAGTAAGTCCACTAAAACAAAATTATTTACCATTATTAAACAACATTGCTGGAATCCAATTGTTTTTCTTTCCTGAGTTTTTTATTTCAAAATTTGAAAGAAATTAAACAAAATTGCTGATTTTTTTTTTCTGACAATTTTTTATTTTTCGAATTTTGAAAGGAATTTTAAATCTTAGGGTTAGTAATCACACAGTCAGCGAGAAACGTTTTTTAGCATATTGGGTTAGTCATTTTTTTTTAACTCTTTTGCTATTTAATATTTCATTTCAGCTCTATATTAACGTTGCTTTTTATACTGCATAACATCTGCAATAATCAAGAAAAAAGCCCCAATGTGTAATATCAAGTCGATTTTCAAGAATTTTTTGTGTTGAATTTTGAGTTCCCTTCCTTGTACATTAATAAAACTTTTTTTTTCAGTTTAGAAGAAGGATTTAAGAAGGTATTATTAAATTATTTTACAAAATAACTAGGATATTCTTATTTTAGCAAAACATTTCATAAAACTGCAGCTCAGATGAAGTTCCGCGAAGCCAATTATTCCTATTTTCCATTTCAAAACTATCAGTAACAATTCGCAGAATACTTCAACAGCGGATTAAATCTGGGGGCACGGTAGTGCCCTCGCCAAGTCGAGCAAAAAAGCGGCACAGCCGTGCCATTGAGCAAAAAAGCAGCACGGCCATACCATCCTTTTATCAAAGCAGTTCAGGCCATTTTCGACCCCCTACAACTTCGTTGTGAATAAAACTAGAAGACTGAATTTTCAATAATCAAGCAGGCATTGTATAAACACGGTAAATTTCAAATTTCATTCAATTTGAACCAGTAGTTTAAGAATTATAACCAGTCAGTTTCATACTAATTTTGTCACTCACTCACTTACTCACTGACCGTCATCAAAACTCTAAGGCACTTCTAGCAGACATAAAGCTTTAAATTTAAAATACAATTAGTGTTTAGTATATAAATCAAGGAAAACCTAAAATATTTTGCAATTTCGGTCCAGTTTTATAGATGTACGAGTATCTATAAAACTGGACTGTATAAATAACTTCGTAATCCCATATAAATATATAGGATTACAAAGTTACATTTGCAGTGAATGAATCAGTGTACCTGTATATGTATTATCGACGAAAAGAAATGAGATGCCATCAAAAATAACTTGTAAAAAAAAACATGTCTCGCAAGTCGGTTTAAAGAAATTTTCGGTTTAAAGAAAATTATTTCTCATAAGAACTTACAGTCCGCTTATAATGAGATACAAAGTAAGTATGATAATACAGTACAATACAATTCCCTCCAGAGTATTAGAAGTTATAATGTACATACATGTTTCTTAAACTTATTTTTAAATGTATTCACGTTATCGCAATCTCTTATCTCGTCCGGCAATGCATTGAAGAGCTGTGCTCCTTCACATAATATGGTCTTTCTACCGTAATTAGTGCGTACACTAATGACTTCAAGTTTGTTTTTATATCTATTTCTCAGGTTATATGACATTGTTTTTTTCTTTATTTGTAAGTTAGTTTGTATTGAGCTAGTAGTTATGTTTTTAATAATCATGCAAGTGTAGTAAATGTATAGCTGTCTTATATTTAATAGTTTAGTTTTTTCGTATAAGGTCTTCGTTGGAGTGAGATAGTGATAATGGAACAGAGTTTTAATTATTTTATTTTGAACTCTTTGAAGTGAATTCAAATTAGTTACTGCTGCAGAACCCCATATCTCAATTAAATATTCTAGATGCGATTTGACTAACGAGTTATAAATCAAAATGCGCACTTTATTTGGAATACAGTTTGCTACTTTCCGTAATGCTCCCAATAGTGATGTTAATTTACTTCTGAGATGGTCGATGTGTAATTTCCAAGTTAGTTTTTCATCTACCCTTAATCCAAGATATTTTTCGTTGGTTGATCGTTTTATTATTTCGTTATTTATTTCAAGAGGCGAGAAGTCTGGTATAGGATTATTTTTAGTGGTAAAAATCATGAATGAGGTTTTTGACGTATTGTGAGAAGATTGTACTTTAACCACTCGTTTAATAGATCAAGGTCATGTTGAGCGTCCTTTATAATGTTATGAATTGATTTGTCAAAGTAAAAGAGACAGGTGTAGTCTGCACATAGTGTTAGGTGTCCTCTTAACCCTATTTTATTAATGCTATTTATATCTACCTACTCAATTCAGTTCTTCTACCGTAAAAAGTTGAGAGATCCATGTAATACCAAGTCGGTAGTCCCTACTTAAGGTAAGAGTTCTTCTGTTTAAGTTATTACGTAATTAGCTAACCTAACAACATCTTATAGTGACCATATCAATATTAGAAATCTTTTACTTTTAAAGAAATAGATTGACTTGGCCAACTCATGAAAACACAATATATCTCTCAAGTAATACATATTATATTAAATTAGATTGTTTAGTGCGATTTTGAGAGTTTGATGGTCCTAATTAATTTTCAAGAAAATAAACTAAAAAGCTGCTTTTCCAGGCTTTCCTGTTTGCATCTTCTAATTAATTCGAGGTATTGCCTATCATGAATTTTAAGTACTGGGGCATGATAAAATGGAATACGGTCTCTCAGAAAATGGACCTTTCATAAATAAAAAAAAACTGGCCAAGGGTTCCGAACGAATTTAATTTTTTTAACATGTTATTTTAACACTACAGACTTCTAATAGGTTTTCCTGTAATCTTTAGGTAAAGATCTCCATTTTATCAAAATTTTAGGCTCAGTAGTTTCGGAGATGGGGCGGGGGCGGAATGGTCATTTTTCGTCTAATTTCTTGAATAACTTCAAAACCATATATTTTAAAATTATGAAAAAAATATAATTAAAACCCTCACAGTAAGCCCTTTCATTTGATATGTCACACGATATTGTTCAAAAAACTTTTTTTTTTTTAATTTTCTAGTTTGGTCCCCAAAAGTGACCCCCATACTAAAAATTTAATGATTTACGTAACGCATCCGTGTTTGGGTCACAGATGTCCATATGTGTACCAAATTTCAACAGAATCGGCCCAGTGGATCCGGAGAAAACTGGCTGTGACAGACGGACAGACAGACGGACAGACGGACAGACGGACAGACGGACAGACGGACAGACGGATAGACGGACAGACAGACACCCGAGTGATCCTATAAGGATTCCTTTTTTTTTCGGAACCCTAAAAAGTACTTTTGACAGTCATCAATGCATACGGCTTTCGACATGAACTGTCAAAAGACTGGATATTTCAGCTACGAACCTCATTATGCCCCCAATAGCTCTCTGAGGATGCCTTTCAGTACCTTCCTGTATCGATATTTCATAAAATAACGGTTCGTATAATACATTTTGCAGTACAATTATGAATAAGTGTTATAGTGCACATTTAAAACAAGCATAAGAAAGCGCGGCGTGCCATAAGCCGCGCTTAGCGCCCCCTAGAGGCGTGCGCGCGCGACGACGCCGCACGTTAACGCGATCAAACGGCTGCTATATGAATTTTTCATGCGCCACGAGAAGTAATGGTGTCGCCCGAGACGTCGGATCATTCTTTACGAGCCGACAACGGAAACCTTTAAAAATATACGATTTATCTGTTGCTGTATCGTACATATTCCGTCACCGCATACCAGACACTGCACTCAGACTTTCCAAAATCGAATACAAAGTTAAGTTTTGAAAAAAGTGCGCTAAATAGATTAACCGCTTCCGAAAACTGCCGGTAAAAATCCGCCTAAATAGGGTTGAGTTCAAAGTGACGCACCGTGTCACGGTTTGGGGAGAGTAGATCCGTAATAAGATAAAGGTTTTATCGTCTTTTCGTTAGCATAGTTCTCGTGTGCTCTCAGTTTGTCTGAGCTTTGTGGACGGCTGCTTGCTTAAGGTGGGATAATCCCGGTACAGTTTCCGTATCGAATACATACGCCTTTGTCCCCTCTGTCACATCTTTTGATGTTGTCTAGCTGAATAAAGGGTTTGATATGACGAATCTAAGGAGATATTCTATGAAAGGTCGCTCTGAGTACGTCTTAAGACCAGTAAAGGTTCCTTATTATAAAAAGATTATCATGACGGATGTTCCAATTGTTAAATCTAATCTGCGTTTCAAGGTCTCCACAAATTGACTATTACTACTGAAACATAAAATTCGACAAACAAGTTAGTGATCAGGTGTTAAAGAAAATTCTGTACACAGAAGACACTTTTTGATATTCCTAATAAAAAAATTGTAAATTGCAACGTCATCGTTCATCATTCATCATGTGAAATTAATTTCGCCGTCGCTTCCCCCGTTCCCGTTTCGTTGCGTACTTTCTACGATTTACTGCGCGGATTCATATTACCGTAAAGTATTGGTAGCAAAGGAGAACGACGATATTAAATATTGTGCAATATGCGATCGTGAAGTTATATTTCAAATTTCATTTAGAAAATAAATGAATTGTGATGTTTTAAAATGAAACGTTTTCCGGTAGGGGCAATTAATTTGAGTATATACAGCGAACGAGTAGAGTAGAGCAATCTCTCTTGACGCGGTGGAATGGTGGAGGTCGGGCGGAGATACTCGACGCTCGGAACAATGGAGCGAGCAGGTAATTGGCATTAAACCGTGCTTGAAACGGTTGTTAGTGCAAGCCGGAGCGGCGAAAGGGCGGCGCCTCTCCGATACCGCTTGTCCTAATTAGGTAGAAATACGAGAAATAAGAGGAAAAATGATATTGTCCCAGAGCTATCGTTAACGCGAAGCGCCTTACTTTTCGTGACAAGTACCTTTCTAACCCTAAGCTTGATAATATGAGCCTACTTATGTAACTACTACTTAAATCTTTGTCGTCAAAACTAGACGTTACATCACAAACAAATTAAAATGTAAAATAAAGTTAGTCGAACGGTGAAACAGACGTGAAATTCAAACAAAAACTGAATGAATTTCTGCGTAGCGTGGACCGGGCGGAGAAAATAAGTCAGATTTTATTGACGTCGGCACATCATTATTATCTGCTTATTTTCCTTTGCGCCCCGATACCTTCTAATACCTTATTGCTATGGAAAATTACGTTCTATTTGAGAGCTAAATAATTGGCCAAATTACATCCGAAATCGGCTTATAGAAAGAAAAATTTGCAAATTAGATACTTAAAGGATTTTCAAACCTACGCTACTTCCTTAGCGTCGAAGATTTTATTTTTGGGGTCCTTGCTAGTCAGGTTAATGTAATGTAAGGTGAAGTGCGTATCGTGTGGGACGAAGAACGTATCCCGTAATAAATACGGGATACGTTCTGTGACATAGTTTTACTGTTTCTGAAGATGCTTTATCGTACAAAATTATAAACTTAGTTAGTTTATAATTTATTTTACTTTTGACGTGATAACGTCTTATAAATCGACGAACGCCAGCTGCACGCACGAAAAAGTTTCACGTTCCGCCTGAGCCAAGCGTGCAAGCGAGAGCGCGGAACAAGCGATAGAGAGGCCCGATCGTCCTAAGCGTTCGGCTTGTTTGTTAAGAATTCAATTCAATGCGAAGTTTTTGTGAAATTTTGTTAAGACTTCAAATCAACTCATAAAAGTATGCATTTTTCATAAATATTTTCATATGACGTTATCACGTAAAATTATCGTCCGCAAACCGACTTTACAGACAGCCAATTTTTGTTTTTGTTTGTCTTATGCGAGTCCCAAATACCAATTTTTCTTTCTTTCAAAATAAGAAAAAATAGAACTGAATATAGGTATCATCATAGATGTTTCCTTTTGTGCAACAGTTCTGCCAAGAAAATATGAAAATACTTCAACATAAATAGTACAGAAGCTTACAGTGAATCCTTCAAAGAAAATATACCCACATACTAACATGAATCATAACGGTATTTTCTAAAAATAACCGACAATAGTTATTTTCAATGAAACGTTGCCAATTAGTAGTGTTTGCAGGGAGATTCTATTTCTGCGATAAGTAGTATCATGCTTCGCAGAATATTTTATTTTTATAATTTTCTTAAAATATCGATGTTATGATGCTCAATGAAGTAGTAGTCAAGAAAGCTATTGGGTATGCAGGCAGCTAACTTGCAACTACTTTTAAACAATGTTGTGAGTGTGCTGAGTAGAAAATTATTGTACAACACACTCGTAAGTATGTCACAAGCTTAAAAAGTTATAATGCACACATCTATACTAATATATAAAGTTGAAGAGTTTGTTTGTTTGTTTGCTTGCTTGAACGCGCTACTCTCAGGAACTACTGGTCCGATTTGAAAAAAGGCTATATATCATCACGCTAAAACCAATAGAAGCGGAGCAGACGAAGTTGCGCGGGTCAACTAGTTAGAAATAAACATTGGCAGTGCTGTGGAAAAATTAATATTTTTGCCTGTATATAATAGCTTTGTTGACTGTATAAGCGCTGCTAAAAACTCTCAAAGCTTATACAAACAAGAGCTTGTTCATTTTATGAATAATTTATATAATTACTTGTCTAGCATTAGGGTGCCTGTCCATTACAGCGGAGCGAGGCAGCGGAGCGGAGAAACAGAGAAATTTTAACCAATGGAATTGCATAAAATCTCCGCATCACGTGAGTCACTGACATTTTGACTGACATGATTGGTTAATATTTCTCCGTTTTTTAAATGAATTAACCTATTTTAATGAAACTTCCTACGCATAAGCAGCATACATACATAGGTGTAAAAATTTGGTAGAGAAAATTCCGAAAACTAGTGCTACAGCTAAATTCGACAAATATTAAATTTTCCATAGAAACAGAGATTTCGAATTATCTTTTTTTTTTAATAAGACATTTCGAAAATGTTCTCTACTGACTTTTTAGACCTATGTATTCTGCTCATGCGTAGGAAGTTTTATTACATCCTGCTTGTATTAATTCTGTCAGCAAAATTCGACATGTACACGTGTAAGGATTCATAAAGCATTATCGTGTAGCCTTGGGAAATAACTAGCACCAACTCCGATAACTAACATTACATTTGTTTACTAATTTGCGATAGAATAATTTGGTAATTGCACGGCATTATGTAAAGGCGATCCGACTCAAAAACTTGAATTTTCAACGTAAAAGCGAGCCTTAGTTTTTCATGGAGTTCCAAGAATATACGCTCCATGAATATTATTAACTGCTAGACATCAGAAACCCTAGCTGAGATTCTAGGAACAAAATATTTTTTTAAATATTTTTTTTTTTAATTCTCGCTACATTTAATATTTTATGTCCCTCAACTTTGCTTGAACCAACTTAAATGAAACGGCTTCCTGAGAAAAGAAAAGCATCCCTATAGATGAAAAAATTGCTTTAAGAAAAAATTGCTTTAAGCATTAGTTTTACGTAAAAACTATACGTCATTACCAAGAAATTTATTCAAGGAAATATTCATTAGTGCTTGGTAGAGATTGCGTCTCGAAAGTAGCAATAGTAAGTTTATCGCCAAAGGAGCAAGTGAAGCAATTTGCTGTGTGAAGCGGAGCGAGCAAGCGAAGCCATGCAAACGAGCACGTCTCGAAAACACCAATTGCAAATTACCGGTTGCACTTGTTAAAGTTTCATTTATGCTATACTAGCTTGTGCCAGCAGCTTTGCCCGCGTGGTCCCTAGGGAACATACCCCCGGGATAAAAAGTAGCCTATGTCCTTTCTCAGGCTCTAGACTATATGTGTACCAAATTTCATTAAAATCGGTTCAGTAGTTTTGGCGTGAAAGCGCGACAGACAGAGTTACTTTCGCATTTATAATATTAGTAAGGAAAGTAAGGATATAAAACGAATGGCTTATAACTATGTAACAAAAAACTCCAAAACCCTCTTTTAAGGATTGTAAATCCTAAATTTATAAAACCTAACTTTATATACACCCCTCGGCCCTATTTTCTTAACCTCATTGGGAGGTGATTTTGAGAAACTAATAATGTATTACTTTTTTATTTACTTAGATACGATGTTGTGCCAAGATTCAATTCTGTAAACCCAATCAATAATATTTTCCATAAGAACTGATTTTCGCATTAGCATTTTATAACAACAACTAATGTCTTAAATCCAAGTTTCTATCGGTTTGGGCTGTAGTCGCGTCTTACGAACATACTACTCTTTTGTATTTTGATTAAACGGAATATTAATCTGGATGCATTTCTGACAAGACTATACGTCGAACCCTGACTAGACCTGTGAAAGTCAAATCTCATTGTGAATCCACTTACGCAGTTAAAGAACCAAACAATACGCAGTATTTCATGAAACTCAAAAGGAATTAACATGTTAAAACGAGTCCAATTTGCTACGAACACAAATTAACCTCAATCTTACAAAATACTCTTTCCTAACCCTACACGGCAGCGTTCCTTCACTCTCATCTCCATTTAATTATTAAAACACGCTCGTGGTTACGTACCCAACTATATTTTCATTGCGAACAAAACCATTTTTGTTCATTAAAATCAGACTAGACAACGTTTGTTGTATTAATCCTAAAATACGGTTGTTTTTCCGACCATCCATTAGCGGCGGGGAAGCTAAAGAAAATGTTTAAGCTTTCGAGAATTACAAACATCTGAAATACCTGAAAATAGCAAATAAAAGATTGATAAAAATATCCCGAGAGTTTTTTAAAGAACACTTAATTATCTCGGCGGGATCGTCGACTTAATTCCGATATTTAATTATGCAAATGATCAACCCTTTTTTCCGGGACTGTCTTATCCCTGAGTATTAATTGAGGTGAATCAACCAGTGCATGAAGCAAAAGCAAAAAACCCTGCTTCTTTTTACCCGACTGCCAAGGAAGGGTTATGTTTTTCGCGCCCATCTTGTATGTATGTTTGTTTGCTTTATTACCTCGTACCTTCCAAACGGCTGCATGGATTTCGACTATTAAGGTGTCGTTAGATTCGTTTCAAAAAGTGTCCTTAGAAAGGTGTTTAAAAAAACAATATGGCGGATTTTGGACGCTAAATTGTAGGTCGTTTTATTTATTTTTTTAACCAAAACTATCTAGTAGCGTATCAAAATGAAGAAAATTTAATGGAGGGTACAAAGATATACATAAGCCATATGTTTAAATTCAATTATAAAACAGTTTTCGTTCATAAAGTGTCCCGGTTTCGGCTATTTATTAAAGCATTGCTTATAAGTTGACTGTTTTGTGGTATTTTATTTAATCTTGTTGTTATTTTGAATCATATTAAGTTAATAGTTTGATAAAGATATTGAGTAAAGGAACGACAACTATCGCGTTGTCATAACCGTGTGTAGATTCACCACGAATCTGCAACACTTTCATTTGCATCAAAAAACTTTATATTTAACGTAATTATGAATTGAATGGCTTAAAACAGCCAGCACAATCGCAATCCCAATAATGACCAACTTCATTAAACGTGATACAGTCAACAATTAAATTAGGTATGGCAAACAGAGGTCACCACAGAATACCGCATAGTGCGGTTCTTTTGTACGCCCGGAATATCGGCATCGAGATAATATGTCGCGTCCATAGCGACTAATTATAATAATATCGGTGCATAGGTACCTAGTGAAGCGAGAACCGTGCATGGTATTAGCGCGAATGTAAGAGCAATCCTTTTTGGACGCTACCATAATGATGAATGACAAACAGTTGATGTACAGTTAGACCGCAACGATTATAATGGATGATTTGATTTGTTATTTGGGGAAGCGTTTTGGGACATTAATTTCTATTTTATTAACGTAGGAAAAAGTCCAGTGAATAATTTAGCAGAACCAGATATGATACGTCTAACTAAAATATAGCACACCAAAATGGTAAATCTAGGAGGACCAGACGACCTGGTACGAGTTTTTTAACGTTCTTGTTCGCGTTAACGTAAAAGTTAAATTATGTAAAACGGTATGGAAACAAGAGTTTGTCTGTATTAATTGTTAGACAGCGGCTATTTCATTTAAATGTTAATTGACGAATAAACTAACGCGATCAAGTAGGAAAAAAAATCGTACTAAGACCACGGGACAAGAGTGTGATTAATCGTTAGACAGCGGTTATTTCATTTAAATGTTAATTGACGAATAAACTAACGCGATCAAGTAGGAAAAAAAATCGTACTAATACCACGGGACAAGAGTGTGATTAATCGTTAGACAGCGGTTATTTCATGTAAATGTTAATTGACGAATAAATAAACTAACGCGATCAAGTAGGAAAAAAAATCGTACTAATACCACGGGACAAGAGTGTGATTAATCGTTAGACAGCGGTTATTTCATGTAAATGTTAATTGACGAATAAATAAACTAACGCGATCAAGTAGGAAAAAAAATCGTACTAATACCACGGGACAAGAGTGTGATTTATCGTTAGACAGCGGTTATTTCATTCAAATGTTAATTGACGAACAAACAAACGCGATCGAGTAGGAAAAAACTGGCCAAGTGCGAGTCGTACTCGCGTGCAAAGGGTTCCGAACGAATTTTTTTTTTTTTAATATGTTATTTTAACATTACAGTCTTCTTATAGGTTTCCCTGTAATCTTTAGGTATTAAGTATTCTTTATCTATTATCTTAATTTTATATTTTAAAATTATGAAAAAAATATGATTAAAACCCTCTCAGTAAGCCCTTTGATTTGATATGTCACACGATATTGTTCAAAATTTTTTTTTTAATTTTCTAGTTTGGCCCCCAAAAGTGACCCCCGCACTAAAAATTTAATGATTTACGTAACGCGTCCGTGTTTGGGTCACAGAAGTTCATATGTGTACCAAATTTCAACAGAATTGGTCCAGTGGATCCGGAGAAAACTGGCTCTGACAGACGGACAGACAGACAGACAGACACCCGAGTGATCCTATAAGGGTTCCGTTTTTTTTTTTTTCGGAACCCTAAAAATATCGTACTAAGACCACGGGACAAGAGTGTGATGGTCACTTGTTGGCGTGAAACAAGAAACCCATTCGTGTGTTACCGGTATGTAATAAATATACCGGTATGTAACCCACAATAAACTAAAAAATACTGCAACAACTACTTCTATATCGAACATCTTCGACTTTCATTTATTTAACGTTTATGTCCTGTAGCTTCCACTCGAAAAGCTTTAAGGGTAATCAAATGAAAACAATCTAGACGTATTATTGTTCAGTTCAGATATACCGAGCAAAACAAACGGAGAATATGGAATAAAAATACTTTGAAATTAAATCTATACCACCACAACATAAAGCGAGAATGACAGCCATAGAGAAAGGAAACAGAAAGACTAATGAGAAATCTGTTATATTAATTACTTAGGTATTTTTAAATTCGACTTCAGTTTCAATAAGTAATATTACTAGATATAATTGCAAAGCCTTTTTAGCATCCATTTCATACAACAATTTTAATTCATTTAATAACTTACGTCTCTACGATTCGATATCAGCTATTTTGATACGGAATTGCTTTTCAGAATTCCTAGTACAATTTATTATTATTATATTACTAGCCCAAACTGTCCCACAGCTGGGCTTCCCTCCATTCTTTCCACCGTTCCCGGTTCTAAGGCTCTTTTTGCTTATTCCCAAGGTAGAGTATAATTTAGAAACATTTATTCGATACTATCGTGTTCAAATAATAATATCGATATATAGATTTTATTGAATACAAAATAAGCGAATACTATACTCCATAGTCCATACCTATAGAGTACACACAAACGGAAACCTGATGCTGACCGAATATGCATAGGCATGTACGATATTGAATGCAGGGTAATTGAGCTGGTACCGAGGATTTCCAATAAATCGATACTATGGTACGCTACTATCCTTTGATAGATTTCAACGGTTACATAACACACAATATTCAAATGAAATTGGTATTTGTCAATACGGTGTTACAGTTTGTATAGTCAATTTAGATACCCATGCTTGCGTTACCCGTACTTGAAGAAATTATTACTCCGTAATATTAAACGCTATAATAATGTGAGTTAATAAATGCCTGCTTATTTATTTCTTTTTCAAATAGAAAGAGAGCACGAGTTCTGTTTCTATTTTACACTATAAAATATTTAAGAAGGTTGCTACATTACAAAGCATTGTACTCGAGAAATCTAACCAACAAAGTAAAAATCTCTTTCTAGAATTTTCTATCACAAACAACCAAGAATTGTAAAATATATTTCAATATGGTAACCCCATCGGAGGCTTCCAACACAGGATAGAATACGCTTGTGACGTTGCACAGGGTGTAATCCTCTAAGCGTCCAAGCGTCCATGTGTGGCGGATCGTACACAACAGATCTGCGACCTAAAAATATCTTTTTATTCATCCGATAAGCTGCTTGAAGAGTGGTCCACAGAGTTTGTTTTGTGTTAAAACCTTCTTTGTTGTAACTTAAAACTCTCGTGTATTCTTTTAGGCCAGTGTGGCGAGCCAATTGTAAAGATACAGTTTTAATGTAACTGTTTGTTCAATAGAATTGAATATACATATTTTATAAAGATTTAGTTGGTTAGATTATAGCGAAGGTATTAATCACACACATTTTTTTGGAATTGCTCATTACTTTTAAATACTTTTCTATCACGCGTAGGAATGATGAAAAAGGCCCCGAGATCATAAATATCCATAAGAATACTATACGATAATAAACATAATTTAACGAATCTGAAAGATTTTAAAACGGTACAAAAATATACCTTGAATAACCAGCAATTTTTAAATTCTACGATATTTTGCATCATAAGATAATCGCTACTAAAAATAAAAGCAAAGACGAGCAAGCATCTTCGTATTTCATAAAAACGAAGAAAACTCTTTACATCGATAAAATAAACGGCACTTTTTAAAAAGATTTTATAAAAAGAGGAACTAAAAACAACGTCAAAGCGATGTTCGCAGGTACATCTCTAGCGGTACACGGGGATGAGTCGCCATAGATACCAACTGGATCCCATTGAACAGATTTACCCTTATCTGATATTGTGAGTTGAATAGTTTATTCTACAAACTCGAGCTAAGAGCTCCTTTAGATATAAATCTTATTTTACTGTTGGGGTTCTATACAAAAATGATAAAAGGTGTCCCTTGAACGGTGGTACGCGGATGTCTCGTTTGTCGCGTCTAAATGCGTATCCTAGAACCAAAAATTATGATATTTTTCACAAAGGAATGATTTTCAAGAATACATCTGTAGATCCTGTTACATTATCGTTTAGTTACGCATAATGGGACGCAAATAATGATGTAGTTATTCTTAATGATAATAAGAAACAAGTTGATAAATACTAAAATAACAACTTTATTAGTAGAAATATCAGTACAAAACAAATGTCGGAATAAACACGAACATTAATAAGAAATCATCGTGGCAGAAGTCCCGGATATCACTAACGAACGACACACGTAATTACCAACTATAGCTATCTTATTATTAGAGTGGATTTCCTCTCAATATTTATTTGCTGCCAAAGCTTGCTTGGTTTCTCACAAATATACAAAAACGCAGAAACGTAATCCGAGTTCATCTGCAATCCTCCACGATGAATACAAACAAAGGCAATGCTGGGAGAAAATTGTGATTTTTCATTTCCAGGGAAAAGAGATTTAAAAAGATTTTAAAACAATCATCGTATTGAAACACTACGGCAAGTGGTGAGAGGAAATACAGAAAGAAACAAATTATCTCTATCTGGCTAATTGTCGACAGATCAAAGAGGAGAGCGGGGAGGATTGGCTAGGTAAATCCGAGTTGGTATTTTTTTACAGAGCAGGGGTGGGTCGCGGCCGCGGGCGCTATTCGCAATTATTGTTATTACAAAGAGTTCGCCTGAGCCGGCTCACGACTCGAGAATTTTTCTCTGAAATCATCCTCACAACATGATGTAATTGCAGCGACTATTTTCCTTTAGTAAGAAAATGTATGTAAGGAAATCATATAATGTTTGAGAAAACCCATGTTTGCTCAAAGGATGTGAAAAATAAAGCAAAATATGATTAATTAAGGCTTACCGATAAATACGAAGATCTGATGGTGTGCGTAGCGCAGCAGCATGGATATGGACACCGTCTGTAAAAAGAAATAAACTTTAATAAAATTGTTAGATCAATTCTGAGAAATCATTCCTCTGGCTTTTTGAGATATTTAGAGGAATGATGCAAAGGAATTGAAGTGAAGACTTTTTAATTAACTCCATTCGATGTGATCAGTAACATGTGTTTTCAGTCTCTTGTATTTTATTTTACATTGGAGAACCCTTTTCATGCCATTTATTTAACTGTCAAACACACTTTTACGACGTGCTTTTTGCCATTACATGCTACACTTTGTAGTTCTTTATCACTTCAAGCTGATACTCCCCAATAACCAAGCTTTACTGTGGGAACAGTTCGTAAATGTTCCCACAGAGGCCCAACAAAGTACCGTGTCCAGCCCGCAAAATGAGCGCTGTTAATAAAAGGTAACATAAAATTGAAAATTCCTGTAGCTTTTAATCGTATACAATGTTACTGCATAAGGGTACATTTAAGAGGGCCAAACCCACTGTTACTTAAATGGATTCAATCTGCACTAAGCGTTTCGTTAATGAAATTCAATCGCGGCGAGGCGGTGCGGGGAGCAAATGATGTGGCGAAAAGATTGATAGCGGCCTCTGGGACCCGACCAGTACCTTAACGTATCTACTTGTTGTACAACTTGTGAGTTGTGCTGCTAGTTCGTTCGCCGAGCTCGCTCTTACTGTTTAAAACTAGTGTAGAGTCTGTATTTCGATGTGCCTTAAGTTTTCCACTGAAAATTCTTAGTTTAGACCTCTTTTATTTTAGTGTTGATTGCCCTTAATCTTGAGCGCAACATCATAACCCTCTGAGCTAAAGATAGGCTAAAACGCGAAGCAATGCGCAACGTAAGAAATTTTGATTTCCGCAGGCTACGTTGACGGATCCCCCTTAACCACCATGCCTTTTAATATTAACTGTGGTAGACGACCGATGTGAGCCGCTCTTTACTTTACGGTGCCGTAAAAGCTAACAGCTCTGCGAGGATTACGTGCGGCCCATTGCGTTGCGGCGGCCGCACGGTCCAGCGCGTCACAGTGCAGCCAGGGGTCCGGGGCTCGGACCTAGACCAAAATAGTTCGGGACTCCTCGATTACCTTCCGGTTGTAAAAATGCAATCACAAGGACAACCTTGTGATTGTCTTTCACAAAGACCGAGTTCATACAAATGAACTCAGTCTTTGTTTATTTAGGAGCTCGATATGTAAGCTTTTGAGTTGGCTATGATTTTATTTCACTTAGGGTCTAGGGAACTTAACTGAAATAAAATATGATATTTTATATGTCAACACAGCTCTCAAAAAAATATATTATGTGCTTCAAATGTGAATTTGAATTTGATTTGGGACGTTATTCGTGAAAATATGACGGCTTAAGTACAATAAATTTATATAACTTCGAGAGCAACAATCGTATTAAAATTATAATAATTTAGTTAGGTACCTAAGCATAAGTATCATGATTACCATAAAATGAATTTGACCAACAAACTCATACTACGTAGAACAGCACAGCGATTCGCAAAAACCGTAAGAAATTTTGAATTTCGCCGGCTATTCTCTTCGCTTTCGCTTTAATGCTCCGATTTCTGCTATTATTAGTATACCGACAGTGATCGATCAAACGCGAGTTCCGACAAACGCCTCATTGTTCCTCCAAGTTCGGGGTCGGAATTGTTACGATTCGGATTTACCTTGATGAAGCACTAGTAACGATACAAGTTTACTACGAATTCAAACGCGGAATGGTACGTAGGTATTCCATAATTCCGTGCCTACAATAATTTTGGAGTAACTGTAATGTTGGATAAGAAAAACTTTTACTCAACTTTGAGTGTATACTTAATATTTATTTAGGTACGACGCATGTTTGATTTCTTACCACATTCTCTATTGTCGCATTCAGAAGAATAGGTATCTATAGCTACAGGGTGTTCCAGAAGTGCGTGGTCATATTTATAGGCGAGGGATAATATAAACATAAAAAAACGGTCAAGAGCTAGTCGGACTCGCGCACTGATGGTTCCGTACCACCATATAAGTCCCTATTAAGTGTATAAAAATCAAGGTCCTGAGTCAACACGATAAAAAGATATCCGGGCAAATTTAGATTTTCGTGAAAACTAGTAAGTACCAAAATTTACCTTAATTTTTTTTTAGTTTTTTGGTATTTTTCCTTTATTTGTGCTGTAAGACCTTGCTTTTGGCTAAATTTCGTGATTGTCGTGATTTCGTGAGGTCAACGGGAACTATCATATAGGTTTTCGACCCAAAACCTATAGGGTACTTCCGGTTGACCTAGAATTGTCAATTTTGGTTAAAAGCAAGATCTTACAGCACAAGTAAAGGGAAAATTCCGAAAAATTAAAAAAGTTGAAAATTAAGGTGAATTTTGGTACTTACAAGTTTTCGCAAAAATCTAAATTTGCCCATATCTTTTTATCGTGTTGACTCAAGACCTTGATTTTTATACTCCTAACAGTCCCTATTAGATGTATAAAAAACAAGGTCTTGAGTCATCACAGACCTCAGTATCTAGTATAAATTTCAACTTACTAGGTCCACCCGTTCTTGAGAAAATCGGTGGTAACACACGGACAGACAGACGGACAAGAGAGTGATCTTATAACGGTTCTTTTTTTTTCCTTTTGAAGTACGGAACCCTAAAAATGTTGACTTTTTTAAAAGCCCGACCTCGAAAAGCGACTTAAAAAGTAAAAAATACACTTCAAGCAGTCAGGGGGGCTATTCTCTAAGCCCGATGTCCGTAGTTTCAGCCTTAGTTACGGGCGTTTTGTACTCCGTATCACCTGACCACTAAGAATAATTGACATCACTATTTGAAACTTATCGTCAAATCGTGTTGTCATTAATTCTTCGTTCGGGTTCGGGACTAATCGTAAGTCCGTAGGTGAAACGGAGTAGAAAATGCCCGCAACTAAGGCCAAAAGTACGGACTTCGGGCTTAGAGAGTGGGTACTCTGATGCAGTTGCTGGCATCGAATCTGTTATGCTTTAATATAATGAATATCTAAATGTTTTGCTGCGCGCAAAACTCGAGAACGGCTGGACCAGTTCGACATTTTTTATTAAATACTCATTGAAGTCCGAGGAAGGTTCTTAAAATTAGAAAAATTGAGAAAATTGCACAAAAAAAATACGAATATACAACTAAGACTTTTTTAGCTTAAGTTGTATTTTAATTCTAAAGTCCACGTAGACGAAGTCGCAAGCGGAAGCTAGTCATCATCTGCCTGGCCTTTTCCCAACTATATTGGGGTCGGCTCCCTGACAAACTGGATTCAGCTGAATACCAGTATTTTACGTGGAGCGGCTGCCTACCAGACCTCCTCAACCCATAACTGGGTAATACGGCAAGCAGAAGCCAGTATTACATAAAATCATATACTTAATTGTTTCTGAAACAAACAGAACCTACGCTACATAATTTGCGTCACAGTTAAACGTTTATGTCCCATCCGCCTGCTGCATTGAATTTCCATCCCTGTCGGATTAAACGCAAAAACGCAATAGACAAATATTGTCAACGTCCGAAGCCACAGGCATTAAGCGAGTCAGTGACAGACATTAATAGATATCTCACATGCAGCAGTCGGGCTTTCCCAATCCCCTTTGGACTTTGGCATATGAAACCGGATAGGTATACGCTAGGCAATACGTGGAACGTTTGACAATTGATTAATGCAATTTCTCCGACTGCTGACGTCGGCCGTGGAATTAGTTCCTGAAACATATATTGCATGTAACCTGTCACACACAATGCCGATATTACAGAGCACACAATACACACTGACTAATAACGGAAATCAATATTAATACGATATTATTGTTCATTAATGACTATGTGGGACATGCAAATAAAGCTTCCAGGAATATTCATTTGAAATTCGAGCCTAGTTCTCAGTATCCCAGTGTGCTACGTCGATTACAGTATTGAGACCTAAAAAATAACAAGCACCTACAAGAAGACGCTAACATAAGTTATAAAAAGAATATTTTCAGACATCTCGCGAAATCAAAGCTTCTTACTTCTTTCTTGCGATATATTTTGTAGCACAATAAATTTAAAAAACTTGTGCGTAACACGAACTGTGAAAAGAAGTTACAGAAATAACATTCGAACTTTTGAGAAATTAACGCTTTTCAATGAGGGTTTTCTGAAATTTCGAGCACCAGGTGGCAGCACTGAGGCGTCAGTTCTAAACACCTGTCAAATCGCTTGTTTTCTAACATTTCTCTGACACGTCATTTCAGTAATTTTTTCAATGAAGAAGACCTCTCGCCTATGTTGGGCGGAGGTGGAGTATTTTCCAAAAAATCCTCATTCTACAAAATATGTAAAACATTGTTGCAAAAAGAAGCACTACAAAAATTAACAAAACTTGCTTAACACAGGCAAGTTGCGAAAATAAAATTTACAAAATTGTTTAGAAATGGAGGGTATATGAAAAACGTGACGGTTACGTACAACGTGAAAGGCTGAAAAAATACGATTACATAATGTCTTTAAGAGTATGAAGTAGGTACATCGGAATTAATAAAAAAATTATTTCAACTTCTTTCAGTTCATCTTCATTCACAGGTTGTCAGATAGGTACCGGTAAGACCACCATTCTCTATCTAAAAAAGCGGCCAAGTGCGAGTCGGACTCGCCCATGAAGGGTTCCGTAGCAGCAAGTTACACAATATAAAAGTTCTTGTAGTTCGTTGTAACTTTATAATTATTATTTACTTAGGCACCTATTACAGATTTATTATTAGAAAATATTGGTTCACGGTTTATGCATAACGTTTATGTTTATGATTTTTTTTTTTTATATTTGGGTTGATTGAATGAAAGGTAAATTGCGGTTTACGATTTATGACGTATTAAAAAAAACTACTTACTAGATCTCGTTCAAACCAATTTTCGGTGGAAGTTTGCATGGTAATGTACATCATATATTTTTTTTAGTTTTATCATTCTCTTATTTTAGAAGTTACAGGGGGGGGGACATTTTACCACTTTGGAAGTGTCTCTCGCGCAAGCTATTCAGTTTAGAAAAAAAATATATTAGAAACCGCAATATCATTTTTGAAGACCTATCCATAGATACCCCACGCGTAAGGAATAGATGAAAAAAAAAAATTGAGTTTCAGTTCTAAGTATGGGAAAGCCCCAATTTTTTTTTTTTCTATTTTTGTGTGAAAATCTTAATGCGGTTCACAGAATACATCTACTTACCAAGTTTCAACAGTACAGTTCTTATAGTTTCGGAAAAAAGTGACTGTGACACGGACGTACAGACAGACAGACAGACATAAAGATACCATAAGGGCTCCGTTTTTTGCCATTTGTCGAGTTATGCGCACATATGGGGCAGTCGATATTTTTTCGCGTTTCGTCTTTGTTGCAGTGGCGTGCCTAGGGTTTCAAAATAAGGCAAGCCCAATAAAATTTTAACCGATTTCAAAAAAAGAAAGGTCAGTTTTCGACTGAGTATGTAGGTACCTTCGTATGTATCATCGCAATTTTCTCATAAACTGATATAGATGTCTCAATTCGTTGTTTACCAAAATTACCGAAAGAAACCATTGCACACAGGTGTTTATGGGAATTTGCGTGCCTTTTAATGGCGCCAGATATGATATTTAAATCATTATAACCAGATGTATTCCAAAAGGAATCTTCATTCGAAAAAAATAGGCAGCACCACGAACACAACTTATTAGTGTGCGAACAGCCAACAATCCAACTAGTTTTATACACTTTTCGTTTATGCGATTTACTAGTCTGAGAAAAACACAGATTAGGCGTCGGTTTTAATGAAGAAATTAACTGTTTTTTCTGAGCAAAGTTTAAAGATTTTACCTTATCTTCGCCAATCAAAACTTGAACGCATTTTAAATCCTCACAAGGTACAATTACCTCCATTGTTGTAGGTAAGTCACCAAAACAATTGTATCACTGAGAAAATCTAAGAAAACACACAAAAAGCTTTAACAACATAACTTTTCAACTCTCAAGCAAATAAAACTGAAGTGAGTTGCACTCCGGTGTCAAGAACTACTTACGCAGAGTTGCAGTGTTGTCATTTAGGCAAAACAAGTCGCCAGGTATATGAAAAAACTAGCTAGATGTCGTAAATTTTTTATTTTTAAGATATTGCTTGAATATTTAATTTCGTTATTTTAAAAAGTCGCTAGTTTTTATTGTTGCTAAATCTTAAAAAATGTCCCCAAACTCGTTAAAAATCTCCAAGATCTCACAACGTCGCTAAAACGGCAACACTGCAGAGTTGGCAAGGTGACAAGGTCACGCATACGCGTGCAACTTCATACGCATGCACGGCTTAATCTTCCATACTGATCGATTTGTAGACGCACAAGGTTTAGAACTCGTTATACGGCACATCGCTATAAGTGCGAAAGTGACGGAGATAGTATTTGAAAGCCCGGTAAAAGCCGGTACGTGTAAGCGAGATAGCTATATAGCTAGATAGCTATATAGCAGAGTTTCGCATTTGCAGCATCTGCTGCAAATGCGAAACTCTGCGCGCGAACAATCGCGATGTGTAGTTATGTAGTAATGTGGCATAGGTAGATACTTTGTGTTATTTTGATAAGAATTAAGCGCGCGAACTTTTAAATAGTTCGGGTTTGATATTGATTCTCTATCGTGCATTTTAGTAAGGCATGCCGGCTTTGGCTTTTGGGCTTATATGAAGGTACCGCCACTGCTTTGTTGGTCCCAAAGTAAAAGTTGTTCATAATGATAAGTACAATTGCATTTATTCCGTTACACGTTTATTTCGAGCAGTAGCTATTTGAGCAACAAACAGCTCATTCAATGCTTCATAGAAATAATCTATACTAATATATAAAGCTGAAGAGTTTGTTTGTTTGCTTAAACGTGCTAATCTCAGGAACTACTGGTCCGATTTGAAAAATTCTTTCAGTGTTAAATAGCCCATTTATTGAGGATGAAGGAATATATCATCACGCTAAGACCAATAGGAGCGGAGCAGTAATGAAAATTGTGACGCAGACGAAGTTGGGCGGGTTAGCTAGTCTCACTATAAAAATCTAAATATGGTGATTTTTTTTTCCGACATCAACCTTAGTGCTCAGTAAATAAACAGGATCAAAACACAAAACCTAAACCGACTTCAACATGCTTCCTTCATCGTAAAAGCAAAGAACAATTTAGAAGTAGTTTCTTATTTGTTTTAACGCAATAGCATCCTCTGCCCATTTAGTTTGCGTAAGTTGTGGAAGTAATCTGAGCAAAATGGATTACTATAGCTTGGCTAGGGGTTTTGTTACCAACTACTGAAAACTGTTATCACATTATTTTTGCAGTTGAATTTTTCAATTAATGGTATTTATATTTTGTTGGAATAAAAAGGTTCAATTTATAGAAATTGATCAGGGCTCTAGTTTATTTTATATGTTTTCGCGAACTATTCCTGCATTCCTGTTTTGCAGTTCAAATTTACAAATACTGAAGTATTTTAACGTTTATGTTTTTGCTAAAATAAAAAAGGAAAAAGAGTGAGTTTAATTTATATGTTTTTGCGAGGTATTCATGTATATCGTATTATTTTTTCAGTAGATTTTTTAAATGCTGAAGAAGTTTAGCATTTTATTTTGTTAGAATAAAAAGGATCACTTTACAGGAATTGATCAGGGCTCTGGGTTTATTTCACATGTTTTTGCGAATTATTCCTGAACTTTCCAGTAATGCACCTATCTGAGTGTTCCGCAATCTAAGTACCTGCTCGATAAGATAAGATTCTTTTGCACTTTTGCCCGTCCTGCTCTAAAGTAACCTACATTTTGGACTCTGCGACAATACGGTATTGGACTGGTTTTTTTTTTGTATATTCTCAAAAACTAAAGAAAAGACAAGACGCGGGAAAAACAAAGTTTTCGACGAAAAAACGACGCAGTTGTAATCGATTTAAAATCTATATTACTCAGAGACAGCACCTACTAATTGCATGTGACGACACTCGAAATCTTGCCATAGTGAATTTGCGGAGTAAAAGTAATTTCCAATTATAAACTTGTATTGCAAAAACCAACAAACAAAATATATCATTTATATATTTTTTTACAAATATTAGAAACATCTTGCAAATAAGATTCATTGCTTCATTTGTGAATGGTAGATTCATTTGTGTATTCATTGCTGTAGACTTTAGAAAATACCCTATTCAAAATTGCTTTGAGTTTAAGAGTTCACACATAATCCCAGCAGAACATTACGAATTACGACACAAGCGTCCAACACTTGTAAACAATTCCAGCGCATCAAAATTTAGATGCAACCAGAACTTCCGACATCACCTGAGTTTCAAAACACGGAAGTGGCTATTCGCGTAAGGAGTTTTGTGAAACAAACATGGGGCAGGTTACAGTCGGGCGTCAGAATTTGGAACCGTAATAAAGTTAGAAAGCGCCATAAAAGAGCAGTAACTGTATGTTGGAGAGAACCTGATTTTAGTGGGGTAGGGACCGCGCCTCGCGATAACCTATTAATTGATCTATAATGTCTTGCAATGCAGCACGCTCTTGGGACATAGGGACATGGTTCAGGATTAAAAGATGAGAAAGAAAGCACAACAGTGTTGAGGGAATGTCTTTTTGTCACAGTTAACAAAGCTACATTAACACTACAGTTGTGACATCAATTTCTTCATGAGTGCCTACAAATCGTCATTTTAGCTCAACAATTCAGTTCAAAATTCTGTAGTTTGGTCAAACTTCAGTTCACTTGCATCTTTATTAAAAGATTAGCGGTTACTAATTTGAGACACATTTTGATGCAAGAATGCTAAACTTGTCAGTGCACTCATGGCTCGTACATGTTTTGACCGAAATATTCAGAATGGTCGTTTTTGAAAAGTTTTTTTTCTGCACATAAAAAAATACAACCGACTTCCAAATAAAATAAAACACTACAAAGTAAAAAAATAACTTTAATTTCGGAAGTCGGTGTTTTGACACCGACTTCCGAAATTAAAGTTATTTTTTTAATACGAAGAAACTACCAAAAACACCGACGAAGTCGGTTGTATTTTTTTGTAGTTTTTTTTATTTTTCACTTGTTAGAAAGCGCCATATGAGTGAAAAAAGTACCAATCCCACACCTAACACCACTGGAAAATCGCATCAAAGCAAAATACGCAATTTCGCTATTTTCATTCAATTCCAGCTACTTTATATTTAAAAGCCAAAGTCCTAACAAATTTTAATAAAATTTCTATGAGACCAATCAGGAACTATAATATCCTTTCAGATGAAACGATTTTTTCAAATCGGTTCATAAATAACGGAGTTATGTATGAGGTAACAAACCTAAAAAAATACCACCGAATTGAGAATATCCTTCTTTTTTTGAAGTTAGTTAAAAATACTATGTAAGTACGCTTATGGTAAATGAGCCCCTTTTCCACATTTTGACAAAGATTAAAATATTTCTGAACATAATAGTTCTGATCTGATATGGCAAAAATATTATTTAGTTAGACCGTGAATTACAAAAAAAAAACGGCCAAGTGCGAGTCGGACTTGGCCGGTCACACGAAGGGTTCCTTACCATTAACCGAAAATAAACACGTTTCTTGTATGGGAACCGAAAATAAAAACGTCTTTTGTGTGGGAGCCCCATTTAATTTTCATGAATTTAATTTAATTTTTATTAATTGTTTTTATAGCGGCAATAGACATACACACTGTGATAATTTCAACTGACTACCTATTACGGCTCTAGAGATACAGCTCGGTGACAGACAGACAGACGAACGGACGGACGGACGGACAGACGGACGGACCGACGGACGGATGGACAGCAGAGGCATAGTTATAGGGTTCCGTTACGGAAACCTAAAAATTAATAAAAGCGCCCTCCGATCCTTCGAACGTGAACTGCTACAAAAATAGGACTACAAATGATTCTAAATAACTTGGCTATTCGACGCTAGGGGATCAAACGAACATGGCGATGGAAATCCACCTGCTTGCTACTTAGTTTAAAAGGAAAGTCAGTGCCGCTATTCGGCACTAGATGGCGCTAAAAGCTTGGACGGTGTATGAAAAGGTTTAAATGGTTTGTAACATGTAACTACTTTTAGCGCCATCTATCTTTGACCAACGACAACGAATACTATATTATACGGGTAGTATTCTTAACGTATAGTGACGAGTTTTGCCTTTCAATATTTGCATGAAGTAACCGGGCAACTCTCGTATTTTTAAAAGAAGCTTTCCATCTCTGGGTGTATCCTTCATATTTCATTTTATGCGCCAAACAATCAAAGTCAATCAATTCATTGAACCGTGTATACTGATACTAGCTTTTGCCCACGACTTCGTACGCGCATACCCCGTTTTTACCCGTTCCCGTAGGAATTTCGGGAAATCCTCTATTCATGCTCCCCTACACTCCCCAAGGAAACTACATGCCAAATTTCAGCTTTCTGCGACCAGTAGTTTCGGCTGTACGTTGTCTGTCAGTCAGTCAGTCAGTCAGTAACGGAAGAATCTACACGAATTGTAAAGCTGAAGAGTTTGTTTGTTTGGTTGACGCGCTAATCTTAGGAACTGCTGGTTCGAATTGAAAAACTTATTTTAGTTTGGATAGCACATTTATCGTCATTTACCTTACTGCCTACACGATAAAAAGATGAAGAAGGAGAAGAGGTCATGCTACGATCAATAGGAGCGGAGCATTCATGAAAAATTTGACGCAGACGAAGTTGCGCGTGTTAGGTAGTTTTATATATTTATATTGATAACTCCTTGACCAAGACAGTGATCTTTGTCTGAATGATAGGCAAATGACGAAAGTCGTTGTCATCGCTCGTATTTGAGACAAATAAATTCAAGAACACAATGTAAATATTGTAAGAACAAATATATGTTTATATTTAATTATTGCCCGACTGCGCAACAAAACAGACAAGGTTACGTTTGTTTATTTAATTTACCGACAACTTACCGACAACGTTTTTGTTCACTCAAATATTACCTCTATACAGTGTGAGTCTTTGTTATATGCACAAATTCCAATGAGGGAAACTACGCTTAATTTTATCGAAGGAAAACGTATTAAAAAAAATCTATTTAAAAAAAAATGTATGTGGAGTTTTTTTTTAATTTTGTTCGCTACTTTGATCCCAGTGTAAACAAAACGATGTAACTTTTAAACTAAATCCATAATGATCAGAAGTAATAAGCGTCCTCATAAAATGAAAATCGTGGAAAAAAAATACTACAATAAAATTGAAAAAAAAACATGTCGTTTTAGCACGAACCTCTTTTTTTCATCCATTTTTAAAATAATCGTAAAATTTCTCAATAAGACGCCTTACCTACCTTTTTTATTACTTTAAGTTATTCTTCATCGTATTAGATACCCAACAGTAAAAAATTGCATGTTTATAACACAAACATAATATTTTCTATCAAGTGTCAAAAGATGGCACTCCGAACGCGCCATTTATTGTTCTCTTAACAATCGTAAAATTTGTCAATAAGACGCCCGTCTTATTGAGGCCTGCTAAACAATATGCGTAACCGTACGCTGGGTCTTTCTTTAACAGTTGATAAGAAATGTTGGGATTGAGTTAAAAACATGTATTTCTTACCATTAGGGGGCTAATACAATGAAGAATAACTTAAAGTAATAAAAAGGTAAGTAATTGAAGCCTTATTGAGAAATTTTACGATTATTGTAAAAACTGATTTTAGAAAAATCAGATTCTTGCTAAAAAAAACATGTTTATTTTCAATTTAGACTAGTTTCTTTCCACCATTTTCAAGTTATGTTTTTCCTATCATTATAGAGTTTGTTTCATTGCAACAGATCATCTAGTTTTAAAGTTACACAGTTTTGTTTACACTGGGGTCACAGTTGTGATTTTCTTTTATCTATAAACAGCATAAAAAATAGATTTTTTAATCCGTTTTCCGTCGCTAAAATTACGCATAGTTTCCATTAATTTAATATGTGCACATGAGTATCTAGTTGTGATTGTTTGAATGAGCTTTCAACTGCAAATGCATCATTTGATAAATGCAATTTATGGTAAAACAGCATTTTACTGATTCTGCACAAAAACCTACCATTTTAAATAAAAAGATTAACATTTGTTTTGATCATATACTTTTGTGCCTTGTGTCAATTTTTGGCATTTTGAGTTAGGAGTTCTTGGAGATTACCGGTCGATATAGCTCATTGGTGCTTGTTTGTGGTAAAAATCACTCCATCGTAGACTTTGACTCTGTCTTCTCTGACCTAGACTAGAGTCAAGAACAAACCCATCACAAATAAAAAATAGACGAAATTCTACTTACGAAGACCAGCATAATGAAGAATGCAGCGATGTAGGAGCTGCGCGCCGTCATCATGGACACGAAGCGGTAGTGTTCGCCCGTGATCACGTTTCTAAAACAATATAGTAAGTCAAAAATATAGTGTGCACAATTATAAGTCAAACAAATCTGACACACTCGAGTGTCAGTATTGTATGAATATATTATTTATATTAGAGTGAATACTTGCTACAATGCTGAAATAAGAAATCTAGCCTGTCATGATGAAAAATGTTTTTACACAACTTAAAATTGGTTTTTATTTAGTGTTGAAGGGTCCCCCTCATTATCCTATGCATATACCACTGATTACTGAACAAAGCTATTTGATATGCAGGCAGCTAACTTGCAACTACTTTTAAACAATGTCGTGAGTGTGCTGAGTAGACAATTATTGTACACCACACTCGTAAGTTTGTCATAAGCTTAAAAAGTTATAATGCACACATTAGAAATTAATATTGGCAGTACAGTGGAAAAAAATATATTATTGCCCAAATACCAAATAGCATTTTTGACTGTACATGTCGTAGCCATGTCGTAGAATTGGCCATTTCATGATTCGGTCGAGGTTGGGTTAAGTTTGAGGTGGCCATTACACTAAGTGACCAACCATTACGTGAAATGACAATTTTACGATTCGGCTACGACATAAATATACAGCTCAAGTACTAAGAGACGCTGAATTCCTCGAAGAATGCTGTTATACATGCTTATAAGCTTTCTAACTGCTTGCACGGTACGCGGCACGGATCTTGAGCGTTCGTTGAGAGGGGACCAGTTTGCGCATTATAACAAAGTAAAAAGTTCTTGTATAAACAACATTTATTTATGTCGGTTACATGTCCGTGTTTCGGACACAGAAATTCGTATTTGTACGAAATTTCAACTGAATCGGTTCAGAGCAAATTGGCTGTGACAGATACACAGCCAGTGAGACAGACACATGAGTGATCCTATAAGGGTTCCATTCTTTTTTCGGACGTACGGAACCCTAATAGGATCACCGTCTCTGGTCAGCAGAAGGTCAGCGTTCATGACCGTACCGCGTAATGTACGCTACAGTGGTACCCAACTGATAAGGCGCGTCGTGAATCTTCGTTCGCGCAGAAAAGAAAGTATGGTCCCGAAGATTAACGAAAGAAAGCAAACTTACAATCAACCTTATATCACTACTATAAGGTTCATAATACACTGCAGTTGTTAGTTCCGTCTCACTTGCAAGTCACATGCATGCCACGCGGCGCGCGCTAACATGGCGGCAGCTGCCAACCAATAGCGGTACAGGAAAAAGAAGCGCGTTGCGTGGAGCGTGCCGATTGGTCAATAACAATTCCCGCGCTTTGAAAATTCATCTTTTGCGCAGATACATCGGTAAGCCATATCAGTTGGGTACCACTACTGTACCTATTTTACTGCAAGCAAACCATAATTACTTACTGATAATAATATTCAACAAAGCATTTACCTTAAATATCCCTTATTATCTTCCTGTTCCGCTAAAGACTTGATAGATGCCATAAGCAGGTCATCATATCCCAGGAATTCGTCAAGCACGAACCGCGAGAAGGGGTCGCCGAAGCAGGCGTCATTTTGGGGGTCTAACGTAACGATCTTGACAGGGATCTTTAATCGTAGGCGAGCGCTCGGCGACAGTCGAAGAAAACCGTACTCCAATGAATATTCGAGTATGTAATCTTCATCTGGAAATAGATGGGAATAAGCATATTAGTATTTTAGTGTGGATGAGTTTATTTGAACACAAGTTCAATAAAATAAGCGTCTTATGAGCTGCGCAGACTGCCGGACGGGACTGAGAGGATTTTTAATTATTCAATTGAATTTAATAGCTATCTAATCTAAATAAGGTATATATTTCAATGCTTGATAATCTAGAGAAAACTGCGCTGCGATGCTCCGAGGCCGATCACTGAGCATTGAAATATATACCTTATTTCGATTGGATAATTATTAAATTCAATTGATAAATTAAAATTCGTCTGCCGCTTTGTCAGAACAATGTGTTCATTGCTGTCTTAAGAGTGTTGGGACAAGATATTTCGTACGAACTCGCAAGTGTTTCTTCTTGGAAATGACTGATGCTCGGTAAAATTGGGAAACGACCGATAAGGTCGCTTATCAGTCCGTCAGCGCTATTTTACGGACAGATAAACGACCTTATCGTTCGTTTATCTGTGCGTTAACGCTATTTTTCCTAACGCCATTGGTTGGTTAGTGGTTAACGGACAGATAAACGACCGATAAAGTACCTAGGAAACCGGACATGAACCGATTAGTAAATGCTTTCATCAATTTGTGTCATTTGGACAGGTATACAGAGTCAATTTTCAAGTGTTTGTGGATGGCCAACGACTTTTTTACTATAACAGGCTGTCAGGCGGTCTAATACAGCTTTTTACCCGACTGCGCCAGAAGGAGGGTTATGTTTTTCGAGAGTATGTATGTATGTATAATTGCTTGGCACGCTCTGCGGCCTGAACAGCTCGATGGATTTTAGCTTGAGAGGTGTCGTTAGATTCGTCTTGATTGTGAGAGTGACACTGGGTATTTAAAAATCAAAATGGCCGGTTTTTGGCACCATATTATGCCTTCAAAAAATTTTTAATTTTCAAATCCTATCGAGTGGGATATCAAGATAAAGGGCTCGAAGAAACGATTCCAAAAATGTAATTCACTAAAATGCAGTCTGATGCAGTTCAATCACTGATCTGATGTCACCAACTGCATCAGACTGCTTGAAAAGCGACTTTTTTCGAACTTTTTAGTCGTTTTTAGCGGTCGGGTTTTTTGACAACGGCAGTTTTTTTTTTATTCTGGAATACTTGTCAAAACGAAGTTTTTTTTGACAACTGATTTTATTTACCGTTTGACCACTATCTCAACTGATGGTAAGCGATGATGTGGTCGAAGATGGAACACGCTTACCTAGAAGTAACCTATTCACTCTTGACTTAAACTCCCAGGTTGAAGCTATCGTAAACATTCCATTTTCCATTCCATTCATTGATATTTCAGTAACAGTATGTCATACGAGCGGCATTAGAATAAGCTTATTAGTTTTTACGTCAAGGGAAGCCCTCCCAATGCTTCCTTGCTTTACTCTTCAAATATATCTTTACCTTTATCGAAGATGTCAGTGGTAAAGTAGATCTTGAGTGTACTTTGATACCGACTTCGGAAAGAGAGGAGCTTATGCATACGTGTCCTGCTAGCCTTTTATTTTGGGGTCGGCTTCCAGTCAAACCGGATTCAGTTGACTACCAGTATTTTACGTGCTTGTACATTCGTGTCGGTGCAAAATATCTAAGCAATCTATACCTATACTAGTATATAAAGCTGAAGAGTTTGTTTGTTTGTTTGTTTGTTTGCTTGAACGCGCTAATCTCAGGAACTTACTGGTCCGATTTGAAAAATTCTTTCAGTGTTAGATAGCCCATTTATCGAGGAAGGCTATAGACATATCACCACGCTAAGACCAATAGGAGCGGAGCAGTAATGTAAAATGTGACGCAGACTAAGTTGCGCGGGTCAGCTAGTATAAAATAAATGAACCATCGAAATGTATGTAAGCGCATAACTTCCAAACGACTGCACCAAATTGGATAAAGCTTTCTTTTATGTGTTCGTTATTGTCAGGAGAAGGTTTGTATGTTGTTGTCAGGGCGAGGATTGCGAAAGATAATTTTGAAAAAAAAAATACATCCGGGCGAACCCGGGGCGTGTCACAAGTATAATTTGTAACGTACCTTTTGAAGAGTCGTTTGAAGCTGACTCATCCAGAGATTCCTGAAAATAAGAAATATGACCATTTAATGATTATTATCTTTCCGATTGTAATTTTACTGCCTATCACAAGTAGTCTAAGTTCATTTACAGCAAGCGTTTAACTTTATGGCGACCGTGAAGTGTGCTATTCGCTTAACTGTAACCCCACCCCTCACCCCTTCTGTCACATGTACTCCGAAAATAAAGCGATCCGCTTTATTTTCGGAGTCCATATAGTTTGCAACGAACTATAATTATGATTGACTGATATTGATAAAATATAATAATAACACAGTACTGTGTGTATTGTTTATTTTATCATTGTACGCTTAAGTAAACACGCGCGACAATAAGCCAAGAATATGCGTTTATTAACTAAATATAATTTTGCGAGACTGAAATAAAGTTGTCATGATGAAAAAGTTATGATCCCAAAAAAAATTGTTTGTATCTGAGCTTATCTGTAGGTAATTAAAAACGCTGACACTTGATGACTTTCCTGCTCTTACGTTTATTTTAAAGATATGGTAGGTATATTATTTTTGTACGTACGCAAAACACACATATTTTTTTAAGAATGGAAAATTATCGAATGACTCTTCCCGCTCTGGGCGAAGAGAAGAAAGAGTCAGTAAGTGACTAGAACCCAACCGTGTTCCTTCAAATTTAAAAAACTTGTTACACTACACGGTATTCAGGGTCCTAAGTCCCATTTAGGGTGATGAAATTAGAGTTAGGGAGTTAGGGACCCTAATTTAGGGCAACCGGAGCGGCCCGGCGGGCGGCGTCAGGGAGAAGTGTTGCCAACACCAATTTAATAAATTCTTCGAAAATGCAAGTCAATTTTCCCAATTTGGGGACAAAAAATCTACTGATTCCCCACAAATTCGATACTTAGAATAATATCAGAAGAATAAAAACGATATTTAGAATCCCCGCATTTTCCCCACATCTGGCCCATCCCCAATAAATTCCCAATCAACTTGATTCCCAGCAGTGTGGGGAATTCCCCACACGTTAGTAACGCTGGTCACTTCACAACTGAGTTAGGACCGAATCGACCGGCTAGTGTAATAAGCGGCTCCCTAGTTAGGGGCCACGCCCACCCTTGCCACCGGGCCCTGAATACCGAGTAGTTTAATAAGCGCTTAAGAGGGGACCCGGGTCGGTAACTCTTGGGCCTTTGTCCATACAAACGCATTCCGCTGTTTCCTTCGTGGAAATGATGCTAGAGCAATTATTTTTTTCCAAAATCTAGATTGAAATAATACGTGCCTCCATCATTTTCTTTTTTCCAAAACATACTTTAAGAATTATGACAGTCCAAAAACCCGAAAAAACAGCCCGTTTGTCAGATAATTTAATAAGTTTTTAACAAAATAAAAAATAATAGAAGCATAGATATAGTCTTCCTCTAAATTTTGATATATTATTTTTTTAGATCAATCCAGTTTTGAAGATAAAAACAGCAGAATAAAAAACGTCTTTTGGTCAAGGTTTTTATAAGTAAAATAAGCCTGAGCTGCAGTTGTCGCTTTCGCACTTTACTTGGTATGGCGCAGCGCGATAATAGTTTCTTCAATTACCTGTTTTACCGAATAGAGTCCCCTCTTAACTCATTCGAACGATCCCGCAACCCTGGCAGTTACGCATACTACCTCAAATAGATTTCTAATCATTCTGTGTGCATAATTATACCATCCACAGGTTAAGATAATTATTAGGTTTCGTGCAATGCGATTCACTCATTATTTACACGCATCGCGTTTTGAATAATAATAGTAAGCTAACACTTAACGTTTATCTAATTGATATGAAACCTCTATTATCGATTTAAAGCCTCTAAATAATCATTGAACATTTTTATCTGATTAGTAAAATGTACTGGTTACAACAGGTTTACCATACATTTTCGGTGGAACACTGATTTTGGCAACCTTTTGCCAACATAATAAAATTAAACTCATTAGGGACCTGAACCTAATACCTGACTCAATAATTTGATAGATACATTATGCTTTATGGTCTGATTCAGGAGGTTTAATAAGTGTGTTTGTTTGAGAGCATTTCTGTAAGAGCCATATTATCTCTTGAAATGGTATAAGAATAGGAGTCCCTCTAGGGAGTCGTACATGTCTAGACTAGCACTAGCGCTTTTAGTGCCCATCGGTGCCCATCACTCAGCATATGGGTCGAAACATAATTTGTTCGTGTGCCCACAACTCGCATCCGCGTCGTCGACCCATATGCTGAGTTCTGGGCACCGAAAGGGCTAGGTAAATCTGAAAGCAGAAAAGGCCTGTGGCAAACAATTGACGGTTTTTCACAAAGCTCCTCATAATGCAAACTCCTAAGTGAAAACAATATTTCACAAATAGAAAACAAGTATGTAGTTATCAATCAATCAATGTAGATAAAATTCTTCCGTTACTGAGTGAGTGAGTGAGTGAGTGAATGACTGACAGACAACGCACAGCCGAAATTACTGGCCGTAGAAAGCTGAAATTTAGCATGTAGGTTTCTTGAAGAGTGTAGGGGAGCACTAAGAGAGGATTTCCCGAAATTCCTACGGGACCTGGAAAAAACGCGATATGCGCGTACGAAATCGCGGGCAAAACTGAGTTATGAATAATACCATGTCGCACTTCAAAGCAGGTCAGTCAGTACAACTGATACATGAAAAGATTGGACAGCCACAACGATGTTTTAATCTCAATTTTTACCTTAGGTCAATGCACCCAAAGATGAAGTAAACAGAACAATTAAATTGACTAAGCTATGACAAATATAACTTAACGATAAACATAGGAATTCCAGTGTTTACGTCATTATAATTATTTGGTGTATGGCCTGTGTGGGTCAGTTAATTGACCCTGTTTTTCTTCTAGCTTTTAATTGAGTCCCACTCCACTTTCTCCTTCCAAACATCATCGTCTCGGCGACCTCTGGCTTTTGATATAATTATGTAAGTACTCAGAATTATTTGACCATTGATTAATAGGGAATATGCATGAAAAAACTATTTATTACCTATACAGTTTATCCAAAAATATAGAAAAATATAATACTAATAGTGAAAATAGAATCGAAATTGCTCGAAAAACAAACGAGATATAATTATTTTAAACAAATATATCTGACCCTCTCGCGAAACCGCTGTTTTCTATGGCAGTTGTATGCGTCTTGGAATTTGACGTCAAATTTCATATCAGATTTCTCTTTCCAATTTCAATCTTTGAAGCTTTATAACTTCATCGCTGATGAAGTTATTTAAAAAACTGGCCAAGTGCGAGTCGGACTCACGTGCAAAGGGTTCCGAACGAATTTCTTTTTTTTAACGTGTTATGTTAACACTATAGACTTTTTGTTTTCCTGTAATCTATAGGTAAAGATCTATTATCTCCACTTTTTTCAAAATTTTAGGCTCAGTAGTTTCGGAGACAAGGGGAGAATGGTCATTTTTCGTCTAATTTCTTGAATAACTTCAAAACCGATTATTTTAAAATTATGAAAAAAATATATTTAAAACCCTTACAGTAAGCCCTTTCATTTGATACGTCACACAATGTTGTTCACAAACTTATTTTTTTAATTTTCTAGTTTGACCCCCAAGTGACCCCAATACTAAAAATTAAATAATTAACGTAACGCGTCCGTGTTTGGGTCACAAAAGTCCATATGTGTACCAAATTTCAACAGAATCGGTTCAGTGGATCCGGAGAAAACTGGCTGTGACAGACGGACAGACAGACAGACAGATACCCGAACGATCCTATAAGGGTTCCGTTTTTTGTTCGGAACCCTAAAAATAATTTCATGATTGTTTACAAGAGCTAGTAAGTTTTTCATTTTCAAATAAAAAAATCGCATGTTTATTCCCTATCAATCCGCCTAGCCTTTTCCCAACTATAATGGTGTTGGCACCAGACTAACTACACGCAGTTGAGTATACATGGGGCATCCACGAACAGACGTCGTCAAGCGTCACTCAAGTGATGAATTGAACCGCACCTTGCTTTAGGAAATATAATACATTTGATGCATGCATTCTAACTTCAGGTCATAAAAAACCCTTCCCTCATATTATTTAAGTTTATGAGGAATCCGATCCAATTACTATGAAGAAAAATAAAAATTATACTCACATCCACCAATTTGGAATCTCTATCAATATCCTCCACAAGCCCCATTATTCCTTCCCAAATCGACGAAGAAGGTTCTACAATATCTTCTCCAGACACTATGGTAGCATTGAGATCTGTCTCGTCATCCGTGCCTGCTGTGCTGCCCTCCCCTTCAGGCTTCACATATGCAGTCTCTATGACTTTGTCCGGTGAAGGAGCTTCGGCCTCATCATGGACTCTTGTGATGTTGCCGTAGTCTGTGCCATCGCGAATGTAGTCATCATCGTCTATATCGTCATTTGTTGATGACTCGATGTTTATGAACCTGAAAATTTTAAGTTGACATATGTTACCAAAATCAAGTCACATTGAGCACAGTTTGTTAAAACATTTCAGCATCCTGATATTACTGTGTTGCTTAGGTCGAAACCGATCAAACAAATCTTTTCAGGCCCACACACGAGTTTTTCAGTCAATTAACTGCGTCAGAAGGCGATACGATAAAGGAAGTGCTCGTTCAGACACGCGGCAACCGCGCGATTACGTCTGAACGATCTAATAAATCTATATCTATGCTAAAATATAAAGCTGAAGAGTTTGTTTGTTTGTTTGCTTGCTTGAACGCGATAATCTCAGGAACTAGTGGTCCGATTTGAAAAATTCTTTCAGTGTTAGATAGCCCATTTATCGGGGAAGGCTATATATCATCACGCTAAGACCAGGAGCAGACGAAGTTGCGCGGGTTAACTAATTCATTATAATTATTATACATATGAAAGTCTGGAAGTTTGTACATCAGTCACACATTAATGTTCAAAGGTTTTGGAAGAGAAGTAGTAGAACTACTAGGAGGAAGAAGGCAGTCAGGTATTGTGACCTGAATTAAGGCGCAAACCCACCGCGACGCATGCTGTGCACGGGCACGCGGCGCTATTTTAGCTGCGTGGATTCATTTGTTTGACAACGTGGGTCTACGTTTGCCCTGCAGTACACGCTACACGCGGCTCCGTTTCACAAGGCGTATCTCAAAACTGTGCTCCGATACCGTCTTGACATAGTCGTGGATTAATATTCGTGTATAGCGTGTACCGCATGCACAGCGCGCATGGTGTTAACAGCGATGAGCTATGTGAGCGCCATATTCGAGCAACCCACGCGTGTTCCTATGACGTCATTAAATGCGTAGCGTGTCCGTGGGTTGTAGTGGACACAATCGCATACATTTTCTTGCAAAGCGAACCTAAACACACGTGCGTAGCCTCTCCGTGCGCCGCGGTGGGTCTGCGCCTTTAGGAAAAAGGATACTTTTTATCGTGGTATATATTAGACTAGCTTTTTCCCACAATTCGAACGCGCATATACCGTTTTTTTCCGTTCCCGTAGGAATTTCGGGAAATCCTCTCTTAGTGCTTCCCTACACTCCCCCAAGGAAAATTACATGCCATATTATGTCAGCTTTCTACGACCGGTAGTTTTGGCTGTGCATTCAGTCAGAATTTTATATATATTGATTCTCTTGAGATGATTCCCAACCAGGACGCGCCAGCAGCTAATACTAGCAGACAATAATTCTAAAGAGTATATTACCTAAAATCAAATCTATTGTGATTTAAAACCAGTTTTTTGAACTTGCAACACTCAAATACTTATAGATGATAATATCTCAAACAGGTTTTTGATGGGCATAAAAAATATGCAAGTCAGCTTTATTTTGTGATGCAAATTAATTATAATTATTGTATTGAGAAAGATGGCATAGTCAGAATATTCACTTTGACTTGCTGCTTTGGAATCAAAATTAATCAAGTACTATTACTTGCTTTAGCACAAAATGTGTACATAATAATACAGTCGACTAACAAATGAACAAAAATGATCTTTAAACTGAATTTAGTAGTCAGAGGAAGGACTAAGCCATTTAGCCTCATCTTAACCAGATAAGTTCAATGACTGTATAAATTATAGTTATGATAGCTATCACTTTATAACATCAGTACGTCTACCATGAGTTTTATCAATCTATACTCGCTAGCGACTGTAGTTAAAAAAATGTATGAAAACTTAAAAAAAAAACAAGTTTCTAATCTATTTTTTTAGTTGTTACCTAAAGTTTTACTTGCAACTTGCTTACTTGTTTGTTAACAACTTAAACAAATAAATTAAAAACTTGTTTTTTCAAAGTTTTCATACAGTTTTTTAACTACAGTCGCTAGCAAGTATAGATTGATAAAACTCATGGTAGACGTACTGAATTGCAAATTAGCTTCTACCAGAACCACCAAACCACTCATGAACTTTGTTTATTTTTTTCTTATCTTTATCTTATAGCACCTTACTTTGTTCAACACTGTTTATGGACTACTTTAAAACACTGATTCAGAACAATGAAATTAAACAATTACGTGGACAGCACTAAGACATAATAACACAAAATCAAATAAGAAATCACAATTTACTTCGTAATATTGAAGTTTAAATTAACGCAGTACTCCGCATTAATTACGGCTTTAACAAAAACACATAAATAAATAATGAATGTACTGATAAATGGCTTTAGTATTGTAAGTGAAACACAAATTGAATAGATTCTTAAAAACCAGGTCAGGAAAGTACTACAAAAATTAAATTTGACCTATGACTAACAAATATCTATTGAGTGGGTTATGGTGAAACAGTAATTAAATTACTAAAGCTTAGATACATATTTACCTCACAAATGTTACTCTTACACATTTGTGAGGTAAATATGTATCCAATAACTTTTTACTCAAACCTCAGTCATGTACTACTGATTTAAATAATTTTGACACAAACACACCATTTTGATATAAAAATATTTACATAATTTACTTTACTGTAATCAGAAATATTTTAATCTAATCTAACATGAATTGAAATAAATAACTTCATGAATATTAATTACTTCCTACATTGACAGCATTTAAAGTATGTATTCAGGCCTTATTTACTTTTTGAAACCTAGAACTCTATGAAGAATATATAACCATTCAATATGAAGAAAATGCTTGTCATTGTCCAGTGTACAATAGTATAGTATTGTAAATTATAATAATTGTAAACAATATCTTACCCTTCTGTAGCTAACATCCCTAGCATAGAATTGAGCTCCTCCTTATCCTTTTTCAGCTTCCTCTCCTTGGCATAGCTCTGTTCAATAGTATAGTCCTGTGACGGGTTCCTCAGAATCTCAACCCTCAGAATGCCATCCCTAGGCCATGAGTCCTTCACATGGTTCAGGCATGTTGTAGGAGTTCTTGAAAATGCTATGTGTATATATGCAAGGACAAAAAACGCAACCAGCGCTTTTAACAGCACAAGGAACTCAAAGAATCTTCGCACTGGCCTTGGAAATGTTCGAGCATACGCCAGTGCAAATTTAAAAAACAATGCATGAAATAACCTCTCTCTCATATTAAAGAGAGGATTTTGATTATTATTCCTATTCCTATTCATTGTTGGGTTTATTATGGGACCTCCAGGCAACAAGTTGTTGTCCCCGTTGACTCCAGGTGGCAAGTTATTCATCATCTGTGGCCCACCAGCACTCATATCTTTGTTATTGTTTCTCTGTTTCACCCAATTTATCCGTCAATTTCTTATAGCAACGACATTCTAATTATCTGCAAGTGAAAGTTTTAACTAAAATTATAAACGAATATTTAACCTTTAGGAAAATGTCAAAGTTAGAGGACACAGAGACAAATGATGCCAAATTAACTAACTGTTACGGTGAATAAGGACATCCAATTAATAATAAACGGGGCCGTAGTTGCATGAATTATAAATCCAGCTCTGGACTCTCACCGAACGGTGGAATAATTACGACATATGGAATAAGAAACGCCGATATAAATAAACATAGAGACAATAAAGCGTAAAAAAACAATTGCATTATGGGGGATTGGCAATAAATAACAAGCATTTTAGATGAAGTGAATGAGTTTAGTATCCAATAATTTTAGGCCAAAGAGTAAAAGTAAGTGAGTAACATGTTAACATACATACCTCTGAACCTAAGTAAAAATCAGTATAATCACTTGTTGATCCGTATTTTTGATATATTTTGAGTGATTTCCACCATTTAATTATTATTTATTTTATATTTAAATTCGCAATTCACTTTCTATTTGATAATTACGAGATAAATAAAAAGGAAAACTGTCAAAATCTTGACATAACAACTTGTCACTTGACGTAGGAAGGAACGTTCGATCAAGTCGTTGATTGGTGCGTTCATTTTGTCTATTTGTTTATGGTCTGTACAGATAATCTACGAACTGTATTCTCATCGCCGGATTGAAATCGAAAAGATTTTTATAATTACTTTGTTTTTTTTTTTAATAGATTCTGTCAAAGTCCTGGAATAATATAAAGTAAATATTGTATTAAAAAGTGATAAAAAATTACACTTGTACTTATCCCTTGTATTGTTTCTGTCACAGCTTCAGTGTTGTTATTGCACTGCCCCATTTAGTTCACGCTGTAGCTTCTAGATGGCACTACAATTCGGTTTCAAGCATTATAATATTATCCTACCCTAAAAGAAAAATAAAACACGGGACGGGCACACGCTTCATCACCCTGGACTTTTGAGACTTGGTAAGAGATCAAGTTAACACACCGTAGTCAATGAATTTGCGCTTCAGGAATACAGGTAGGTAGGTCACCCTTCATCAGCAACTTTATGGGTCAGTAGCAATTCAGGCTTTCTCGATAAGTCGGTGGACTTCTTTATCATGCCTGTTTTCGAAGAATACTAGCCGGCCCAAGTTAATATACTCATCAACATAATGGATTTTTTACCCATCTACCTCAACCCTACTTTTTGTGCTATTGGTCATGACTTTAGTCTTTTGCCTTTTGTCTTTGACTATGTTGGGGTCGGTTTCCTGTGTAAGTGGATACAAAATGCAGTTGAATACCTACTGCTATATTTGACTTGGAACAGTGATCTCCAAACTTGACAGTTAGCCTGTATCTTGGGCCTTGTGTGCTTGTATTCTTCGGGTGATTTCATTTTACCCGCCTCTTCGAAATTGTCAAAAAAATCTCGTTTTTAACCGACATCAAAAAGGAGGAGGTTCTCAATTCATCGGAATCTTTTCTTATATGTATTTTCCCGACTACTACGCCTGTAAGACTTCCCATTTGGTCCCATGATCATCAGGTCAGGATCTGATGATGAGAACCTGGAGAATTAGAGGGAACTCTTCAAATTTTGTAGGCACACTTGAAGCAATTTGGTTAAGTAATTATCTAGTTTTTGGAAGCGTATTTTCTCAGAGTGGTCCCATTTCATTTGGTGAAGAACTGATGAAGAACTTCAGAGATAGGCAACGGAACTCTTCAATAAGTGATAGCAAATGGACCGGATTGCTGAGATCGCATGTCTGTCTATTGTTTACACCAGTTCATAATATACCATCACGCCGGTACGCTGTGAAGGGTTACACACATTTGAATGTCAATTAAGTTGTGGAGAATCACCACTAAAAAGTGAAAAATAAAAAACTTTTTTACAGAACTTTAACTTTAATTTCGGAAGTCGGTCGGACCAAAAACGCCGATTACCGAAAAAGTTATTTTATACTTTGTAGTGTTTTTATTTGAAAGTCGATTGTATTTTTTTGTGAAAAAGTTTTATTTTGAATTAAATTAATTAAAGAGTCGCTTACCTACGCCATACCTAACTAAAATATAATAATTGTGTAATAATTCTTGAACGCAAATGTTATTTAGGTACTTGTTGGTAGGTATTGACAGTATTGTAAACAATTGGTTGGGGTTTGTGTTGGAAGCGTTCGTTTGTTTTTAATTTAAATGTCAATAAAATATACCTTATATTTATTGTAGTTAAGCTTGACACTAAAAGATGCCGCCCTGGGCCATGGCCCCCTTGCCCCTAGGGTAAATACTCCCCTGGTTTCGGGTCTGTCTCTATTTGTCATCCAAAATCCAGTTATTGGCTGTTGATGGCAACACAAACAAAGTTAATTTTAACTGTGTTAAAATAATTATAATGTCAATGTCATGGCGATTTCGTAAAAAGATTGTTCTTGCCAACTAACGTTGCGTTGCATTTATCAAGGTGCTCAGTGAAAAAGTAAATTAAAAACACAAAAAATCCCGACAGAAAAAAAAAAATACGAGTTGATCCTATTAATTAAAAAAAAAATACAAAAATTTGAGGTCTCCCGAGGCGAAGACGCTTGGCCCAAAGAATCGCACCTATATTAAATTAAAAGGAACTTTACAAAAATTATGTCGCCCCAGCCAACAATTCCTTTTTTAGTTAAGACGTGGGCAAAACCTCGCGGGTTGCGGTGGCGACTTTTGCTGAAAAACTTTAGACTAAAGAGAAGCGGAAATGTATGAGCGAGCGAAGCGAGCTCGAAATTTTTTAGAACCTTGTCTTGATTTAGTTAGATTTTTTTTGATCACACAAACAAATGTTTCTCTGCTGACCCAAGAATGCTAGAGCGAGAGAAGCGAGCTCGAAAATTTTTTTGCATCTCCCTCCTGGGAATCTGGCTTAGATAGTTTTTTCGTACCAACTACCTATAGATATAGAAGTTACTTTGTCCATTTAAACGAATTTTCGATAACTAATAAAAATGCAAAAACGAGCTTTAAAATGTTCTCGGATAGGATGTGCCACGGATAGGGTAAGATTACTACTATTCATACAGCTATTAATGTTGATTTTGACATTTTGCATCGAAGAATTTTTGTATTCCGTCCCAGATGGGCAAGAGTTCCTTACTATACATACAGATATAAAAGTAATGTCGTCGACTTGATTATGAATTTGAGATCGGTCTCCAAATATCCTGGGGTGGGCACCAGACGATTCCGGGGTGGGCATGGCCCACCCGCACTACTTGTAGTCTATACCGGTATTACTTGCCAAATTTCACAGTTCTAAGTCAACGGGAAATACCGTAATCTCTATACATTTTGATTCCCTTGAGAGTGTCGAAATATACGTTTTTTGTGGCATAAACGGCCGTATATTTTTTTTACGTTATCATTGAAGTTTGATTTTTCATAGCTTCAAGGGACGGTAGACTTGAGTATATGGTTTTAATTTTAACTCGATACCTCCACGCGTTCCCGAGATAAAGGGTCTTGACAGACAGACGGACGGACAACAAAGTGATCCTATAAATAAGGGTTCCGTTTTTTCCTTTTGAGGTACGGAGCCTTAAAAAAGACTGTCGTGCTTCATACCACCGCTAAAGATTTAGAAAACTAAAGTTGACACCTGGTAAAACTAATATACAGGGTTATTTGTAAAACACCAGCAACCTCTTAGGCAGTGAAAGTACACATGATTATAAACAACTTTTACTTTGAGGAAAACCCCGAAAACTCAAAAAAAATATCAGCTGTTTCATATAAAATGCAATATTTAGCCGATGAAAATGTATGCCTGCATAGTGTGCGTTTAATACAAGATTTAAATTTTGTCTCATTAAGTTCTAATATATGGGGAGGTATCTTATTATAACATTGTGAACAGTACCCGATTAAAGATGAGGCAACTTTAGCCAGTCTGAAACCTGGTTGAACTAATTGGTCCCTATTTCTAGTACCATAATTATGTCTGTCGCCTCTTTTACTAAAAAGATGTAAATTCTTTCTGACATACATGATGTTTTCGTAAATGTATTGACAAGGTACCGTCATGATGTTAATATTCTTAAACAGTTCCCTTAGAGAATCGCGCCGGCTTAGATTGTATATCGCTTTGATGGCTCTTTTCAGCAGAATAAAATAGACTCAATGTCTGCAGCCCGTCCCCATAGTAAAATACCGTAAGATATGATACTGTGAAAGTAACTAAAATAGACCAGTCTCGCGGTATCAACATCCGTTAATTGGCGGATTTTCCTAACAGCATAAGCTGCTGAACTTAGCCGTCCAGAAAGAGATGTTATATGAGGGCCCCATTGTAGCCTTGGGTCAAGCGTAACTCCCAGGAAAACCGTTTTATCGACAAATTCTAGTTTTCCCTGTTCAATACTATGTCACAATCACTGCTTTTGAAATTGGGTATAGCAAATCTTATACATTTCGTTTTCTTTTCATTAAAACCCAAATTATTCGCCGTGAACCAATTTTGGACTTGCATGTCTATTTATCTTAAAAATTAAGGAGGTATCGTCGGCAAATAGCACCATATCAAGTTTTTGTTGCAATAAATAGGGTAAACCATTGATATATACCAAAAACAAGAAAGGACTCAAAATTGAGCCCTGGGGAACGCCCATTATCACGTTTAATCCCGACGAATTGACACCGTTTATTTGAACTAATTGCCGTCTATCATTCAAATAAGATTTGACCAAGTTTAACGCTGTTTTGACCAGTCCGTAATGCCCGAGCTTCAGGAGTAATGTATCGTGATCAACGCAATCAAACGCCTTCGAGAGATCACAAAAGACACCTATGGCATCCTGTGCGTCATCCCACGCATTAAAGATGTGCTTTAGTAAGGTAACACCAGCGTCAGTTGTACAACGTCCTTTGGTGAAACCATACTGTTTATCATGAAAGATGTTATTCGTGTTAAAATGATTAAGCAATTTATTTAGCATCACTTTTTCAAATACCTTACTAAACACTGGCAACACAGATACTGGTCTATAATTATTTGTGTCTTTACTATCCCCAGATTTAAAAAGAGGTATCACCTTACTGAATTTCATTAGGTCCGGAAAGACTCCTTGATCCACACACAAATTAAATATTAAGGCTAAGTACTGCGCTACAGTCTTGATGATTGAGGTACAAAATTTGAAAGACAATCCCCATAGATCTTCGGTCAATTTAATTTTGATTTGTTTAAAAGCTTTTTTATTACTATTATGGGGTTTTTATGTTTAAAATTAAATTCAGTCGGGCTGGCTGAAACGTTCGCCTGTAATAAATCAAAAGCAAGTTAAGGCGAGGAATTTAAGGATTCAGTAGTTTTAATAGGGATACTCGTAAAGAAATTTACAAATTCTTGAGCAACTTGTTTGTTATCGCTAATAAGTCCATGAGAAGTCTCCAATCCGTAATCAGTGTTATGTCTTTTGTTCCTATTTGTTTCATTGTTTATAATTTTCCAAACCGTCTTTATTTTACTGTCTGCTGTTTTAACCTTATTACTTATATATATAAAGCCTTAGCTACCTTACAAGTGTTTTTATAAATTTTTGAGTAGGTAGCTACATACTTATTAAAAGTCTCAGTGTTAATAAAAGTCTTAAGGCCATACAGCTCATAAAGTCTTTCCCGACTTTTTCTGAGTCCTTTAGTTGCCCAGTCACTAAATAAAAACTAACTTATGTAGGTTAAGGTAATCTTCGATCACGAAAGGTATGTTTTGGTCAAGTGTGGTACTTCTACATGCCTAATTGGTCGATTAATTCGTTGTTCACATGGTCACTCTTTCGCAGATAATCTATACATTTAATAAAATCATAGACTAAACGTATCTGTACTTGAATATTTTTGCATAAAAATTACATGGAAAAGTTATAAAAAAGATATAAAACACAAAAACGCAATTTTTGAAATTTTTGTCTGTTTGTCTGTTTTGTTTGTCTGTGCGTTTGTGGGAGCATCACGCATAAACAACAGATTGGATTCCAAATCTAGGTAATTAAAAATATTAAGTGATAACCCGAGTAATATTTGGTGTTTATTTCATCAAAATCGACCTACAACATCAAAAGATATTGAATTTTTAAATTTAGGAAGAAACTTCATCGAGCGCGAATATAGATAGTTTTCATTGAGTCTCCTCCAGATACTTGCAATGCCATCTATTGAGAAAACTAGTAGTAACAAATGTGTGAAAAGAACACGAAAACATATTGTTGAGTTATTTGTTATACTTTCAATATGTAGTAAAATAAAAGTGAACATTTTATTATCTTATCATTATTTATCGTAACAATTGTGAGCTTCTGAGTTCGGTCTTATATTTGATAGTTCAACTACATTGTCGATAGATAGCGTTATACTGATGACGCGTTTTTTGAATGGCGATGGCGGTGTTAAGTTTCTCAGCAGAAATATGACCTCAGCCCATGACGATGACGTTGACGATGTTTTGTATAGCGACGATTATTTTTACAATCAGTCGATAAGTCGATAATACACAGCCATCGATCGTTGTTCGATTTGATTTTCGAGTGTACTTTTAGAAGGTAAACTGTTTTACTTACATCAAGCTCCTCATTCAAGCAGTCTCCTGATTCAGTACCTACTAAATATCTATTTAAAAAAATGATTATTCTTACACAGTAAATCGATTCTATGAAACCGGTAAAACTGTAATCCTTACTAATATTATAAATGCGAAAGTAACTCTGTCTGTCTGTCGGTCTGTCTGTCTGGCTGTCGCGTTTTCACGCCAAAACTACGGAACCGATTTACATGAAATTTGGTGCACAGATAGTCTAGAGCCTGAGAAAGGACATATGCTACTTTTTATCCTGGGAGTATGTTCCCTAGGGACCACGCGGGCGAAGCCGCTGGCAGAAGCTAGTCCTAATATATAAAATACGTCGTAAGAAGCTGAAATTTGCCATGTAGGTTCCTTGGGGAGTGTAGGTAAGCACTAAGAGAGGGTTTTTCGAAATGTTTACAGGTACAGGAAAAAACGGGATTGGCGCGTACGAAGTCGCGGGCAAAAGCTAGTAAATAATACTAGCGTAACTCTTCTAAAGAAAGGAGAACTCTCCCTACCCTTCTAACCATTATGGTTTTTGTCTCGTGCCATATTGTAACATCAAGCTACTGTGCTGTAAAAACTATTGGCTGTACAAAAGAAAAGTTCACGCTTATTAACAACCTAATAATCTGCAGCATTATCTAAAGACTAAAGATTCAGAATCCTGAAGCGCGAATGAATGCTTTCACATATAGAAGCAGCAATAATTTAACGGATCATTTGCAGAACAAAGCATGGGTTTTACAACTCCAGCGACATGCAGAGAGCCTATGAAAGGACCAACTGTGACTCGGGAACAAAACCCATGGAATTATAACAAAAACCTACCATTACCTCGACATAAAGTTTGATTGACGTTTAAATTGTGCACGAGACTTGTAAAAGGATTTTTTCATAGTAAACGTCATCTATTCAAAGATTTAATAAGGAAAGACTGAATGATAGATGCAAGAAAAAATCTATTGAAATGTCGATCTGAGGAACCTTTTACCTGAGCACGTCACGTGTTGTGTGAAACGGGATTAATGGGGTGAACATAATGCTTTACATCGTAGTTCTATACCTAGTGAATCTGGTTTACCTATAGCTTTTTTACGTACCTACCTATGTTCTGAAGGAGAAAACTTTAGGAAGAACTTTCTGAAATAGTTTCAATACAAAATAAAATAACGAACTTTTCATAAACCTAACCTCAAAGCCGAAAACTTTAACCCATTATAGATCCCACTTAATACAAGTACAAGTCGAAATGAACCGAGTTAGATAGAGGAACAGAGATAACGAGACGTAAACTTAAATTACGGTCCGCTCACGTTATAAATATTCAAAAAGCGGTCCGGGCCGGTCTCGGCTTAGAAAAAATTGACGTCTCAATTATCGATTCTCGGCTTCGTTCGGACGAAGCTGTACCTCTTAATTTATATTTTTCTCACGACTTTTATTTCCTGTTGGCAGCTCACTATACTTAAGATCGCACTGTGCTCGTCGGTTTGAAATCATCTCGAGGACCGTGGACATAAATTAGGAATTTATTAGCAGTTGTAAATAGGTTTCAAAATTTGAGTTATATATCTGTAATAAGTGGTACAGTAGGTATGTTTTTATTGTAGGTACAGTCAACAAAACTATTCGGTATACGGGAAAAAATATTATGTTTTTCACAGCACTGCCAATGTTTATTTCTAATGTGTGCATTAATTTTTTTGTAAGCTTTTGACTTACTTACGAGTGTGTTGTACAATAATTGTCTACTCAGCACACTCACAATATTGTTTAAAAGTAGTTGCAAGTTAGCTGCCTGCATACCCAATAGCTTTGTTGACTGTACATTAAAAAAAAACAAAAACTTTTTCTGAAACCAAACATAGATTAGGCAATTTTGAATTGTAAGGATCTAATCAAGCAGGAATTCAAGCTTGGACGGACTTTTCCTTGCTGACAGACCTTCAGCGATTTTTTTCCGGCTTTCAAGAAAATATCCTCAGCTTTCGGACCCTTAATAAGTAGGCATAGGTACCTATTTTTCGAGTGGTATCTAAATCTTCTTTGAATCAACCTTCAATAAATTCTTTCTGTCAGCCGAATGTCGGCTCGAAGGTGCTCGCGACGACTTAGTCATAGTTCTTTGAATTATTAAACATACTCGTTATTGGAACTGTCATCGTTGTTAATATTAATTGTCTACTTGCTTTACCACTCACTTTTAACGTAGGTCTATCTACCTACCTATTCTCAAACATAGATGAGAAAATAGTCACCCGATTTCGAAAAATGGAAAAAGCATTTCCAGAACATGCACCCTAGCAAATTCTGAGGCACGTTATACGTTAGCCTTAGCACGTTGCAGGCTTTAGGTACCTACCTAAAGATCTAAATCTCCACAGGATTTTCATCAAGGCTTTTATTTTTATGTCCAAAACAACTCTCAGCCTTCAGCTGCTTTCAAAAGTTGATCAGAACATAAATGGACAAACTCATCATCTTTTGACATAGGTACCTACTCGTAAAAGCCATTACCAGCCATACCATTTCTGTCGAAGGGAATGTTGAAGAAATGTGTCACATTCGACATCTTAATGCAGTAGGTAGGTACCTAGATACTTATGCCCAAAAGCGTAAGTTGGTAATCGCAGCGTGCGGTGCGACCGCGACCGTGCGAACACTTATCAGAACAACTTATTTAAAAGGAAAACCATGAGCGAAACGTACAAACTGCATACATAAATATGCAGTTGTGCGACTTTTTACACCAAGAAACAAACCCAATTTACCGGGTGCCATATACAGGCAGTTACGGCAATACGACACGGTACATTTTTTTTATTTTTACGCTGCTTCTCCGAAAGATTTTATCACCTTATGAATATTTTATTGACTCGAAAATCGTATGCACCATAAATTATTGTGTTAGATTAGGTAAATGTTAAGAACACAATTTATTTGGACGTCGGACGATATTAAACGAAAGCTGGCAAGGTCGTAAACTTGACTGATTTACTAAGTTTACAGCTGGAGTTGTCAGACTTATGAAACTTCGGAGTGAGTGCATCTAAACCGTAAATTGCAGTAAGCGTAGTAAAATTAGTTAGGTATATCAGCGGGTAATAAGTTGTGTTGATAGTCTAGAGCCAGTCGTAAATGTCGACGATGAAAAATACTATCTATCTATCCATGTAATAAACTGGCCCATGCTTTTTAAAGGATGGCGTTATAAACATTGTCTTAAAACTCATCACTTCCGTGATGAGCTTGCTAAACGCAAGCAAATCCCGCCCTTTTTACGGTTCCGTACCCAAAGTCCCCCCAACGGAACCCTATTACTAAGCCTCTGCTGTCCGTCCGTCCGTCCGTCTGTCTGTCAGCGGGCTGTATCTCAAGAACCGTAATGGATAGACAGTTAAAATTTTCACAGATTGTGTATTTTTTTACTATATATGTATAGGCATACGTTTGACCACAATCTCACCTGATGGTAAGCGATGATGCGGTCGAAGATGGAGCACGTTTGCCTAGAAGCAACCTATTCACTCTTGTCTTAAAGACTCCCAGGTTGTAGCTATCTGGAAACACAAACTCTGGCAGGGAATTCCACTCCTTAGCTGTACGCACTATGAATGTGTTCCCAAAACGTTTAGTGCGTGTGGGTGGGATGTCCACCATGTACCGGTGGCGCATCGCCGTTCGTCTTGTGGTCCGATGATGGAACGGGCTTGGCGGAATTAAATCATGCAATTCCGTCGCACACTCCCCAAAATGCAAGCGATAGAAAACCGACAGGCCAGCAACTCGGCGTCGATGCTCAAGGCTTTAGAGCTTCGACTTGACGAGCCTGTCATTACCGATGATCCTCTTGGCTCGTTTCTCAATTGACTCAAGGGCATCAAGCTGGTATTTGGCAGATCCGTCCCAAAGATGAGAGCAGTACTCCATACACGATCGAACTTGCGCTTGATAGAGCTTGAGCAGCTGTTCCGGCGTGAAGTACCGTCTCACCTTTGCTAGGACCTCCAACTTTCTGGCAGCCACTTGAGCCTTTGCCTCTATGAAAGGGCCAAAATTGAGGGTAGATGTTAACGTAACACCAAGAAGCTCAAGTCGGTCGGTTATCGGCACGGTTAGGTACACCACGAAAAGATGGAGCTGGGTGGAATTGGCTCCTTTTAGCGGAAAATAGACACGCTTGGGTCTTAGCAGCATTGAACTTGACCAGATTGGCATCGCCCCATTCTGAGACAGCCTGTAAGGACAAGTTCAAGCGCAAGTATTTCTATTGCCGCTATAACAACAAATACTAATAATTAAGGTTTATGGTACGGAACGTTTTATGGTTCGTATGTGAGTCCGACTCGCACTTGGCCCGTTTTTCTCTGAACATGCTGCTACAAAATATATAAGTAGGTACTTACATTGTATTTGTTACCTGCACGAAAATATAAATACTACATAGTTGCATCACAGCAGGTTTCTTAAGGATGACACCGGAAACCATGTTTTTTACTTTCTACGCCCCCGAGCAATATATCTTTACCAGTTCCGACTTTGCTCGTTTCCCAACTCGCATCTTGCGCAACTGCTCCTATTCAAATAATGCCGAAGATGTAGTGAAGAAGATAGGGTTTTCTGGTTGGGCGGCAGCCAATGTTATACTTGTCCATGAAAAAGGGCAAATTTGTTTTGCCAAAAAAAATAATTAAAAAAGCATGCCTAGATGGTTTGGTCACGTTGTTGAGAGGATGATACTTTCACAATGATAGTTACAAGCCAGGGGGGCTACTCTCTAACGAAATCCGTAGTTTCGGGCTTAGTTGTGGGCGTATTCTACTCCGTATCACCTAGAGACTTACGATTAGTCCCGAAACCGAACAGAGAATGAATGACAACACGATTTCACAGTAACTGTCAAATCGTGTTATCATTAGTTCTCAGTGGTTAGGTGATACGGAGTAGAAAATGCCCGCCCGCAACTAAGCCCGAAACTACGGATTTCGTTAGAGAGTAGCCCCCCAGATGTAAATGGAAATACCTGGAAAGGAAGCCTTAGGACTATCTTATTATTGGTGTTCTTCGGAAAGTCCAGGTAACACACCCGCAAAGTCGCAACATAACAATACATATAGCCGACAGTTGGGTCAATTCTATGTTAGTTTAGCACAGTCTCTACGCAAAATGAAATTCTACTCATTAGACAAAAAAATGTTTGGTATTGACATATTGAAATGTCACGTGATCAATCCTAATAATTTTGGTATTTCATGAAAATTTTACCTCTGCCTACCAACTGAACGACGGGAAAGAAATAATTAGATACCTAAGGTACTTAGCAGCATTGAGGAGAAGAAAGAAAGAAAACTAGTTTATTTGGCACACACAGATACATACTGAAACTGACTTAATAATATATCAACTTACATGCTTCTTCTTAGAATGCATAACAATGTATAATCCAGCCGGTTCACTAACCTGACGTGGATGCTCATCTCAATTAAGAAGTAACATTGTTCGCGGATGACAATGAGCCTGGTCGTACAATGGGCGTCTGCGCGACGCCTACTCGTTCCAAATGCTTGCTTGAGTAATAAGCCAAACAAAATATGAATTAACCTTTCTGAATGGGAAGCAGCTGCTTACGTAGAATTTTTATGTGTATTTTAAGCACAAGTTAACTCACAGAAAAAAGTAGAGATACCGTGTTTAAAAAAATATGTTATTGCCGCGGCTTCGCCCCGAGGCTTGTTAGCGCGTTAGCGTAAACCTTAATTTGTATTGATACTGAATAAGCGCCCGCCGTCTGTTGACAATACCGGAAAACCTTTTTTCCATACAATTTGATATAAACGAACGTACGCGATCGAGTACGTTAAAAACTCGTACTAAGCCCTTTGAGTCTGAACCTTCAATTTTTTCAGGATAGCATTCAGCGATTATGTTCGATATGTTCCGATTCCGAAACTGTTTTAATTGATAGAAAGCCACTACGGCTTTCTATCAATTAAAACAGTTTCGGAATCGGACCACTTCTTTATTAGACCGACGAACAAACTATTTTACCTCTTTTGTAGCCTTTGATATCCTTTGAGAAGGAGGATATTTTTTTTTAATAATAGGTTTGATGTAGATTTGTTATGCCTATGTTTGCACTGTGGCAATTGTGGCTAGCTACGACAAATGAAAACCTTTCTACAAAAGGGGAAGAAAAAAACCTTGTTCAACACTAATCAACTTAGGTATTTTGCTACTTGTAAATGCACAAATACTCCTGAAACAATTACCCTTTATTAGCTTTAGGCTCTCATGTAATTGAAGGTCGATTTTATAAGAATCGTCTTGAAAGTTCAACGGCGCCCGCGCCGCAGGTGGAGCAAAGAAAAACAAAAAAGTTTCTTACACTCATGTTTCTATTCCCGATACTGGCCGATGATAAGCCATACTCAATGATTAATCACCTCACTATCGCTCGGTTATGGCCACTCAAAAAAAGCAATTTGTTCTTTATTTTAGGATTGGCTCTGACTCTGGTCATGGTTTTTTTGCCCTATCAATTTATTGGTTGACGGCCATGTTCTTTTTTTGAAATTGTCACAAATATATTCTGGAGATTTTATATTCGATTGATGTTTTTTTATTTGGATGCTTGGTGCCGGTATCTTCTAGGAAAGGCTACTTATGCTAATAAGATTTATTTGAATCATGAAGTGCACAAAAAGTTAATAAACTTGTCAGTTGTCGGCGATATGATGTATCATTGACAGGTAAGTAAGAAGAAAAACATTACAAACCGACCAAGTGCGAATCGGATTCGCACACGAATGGCTTCGTACCGAAACCATAAAAAATATCTTAAATGTTTATTTTATTATTTACTAGCCTTTGCCCGCGACTTCATACGCGCATATCTCGTTTTTTTCCCGTTCTCGTAGGAATTTCGGGAAATTCTGCTCCCCTACACTCACCAAGGAACCTACCGGCCAAATTTCAGCTCTCTGAACAGTGGTCTGGCTGTGCGTTGTCTGTCAGTCTCTCAGTAACAGAAGAATCTATACTAATATATAAAGCTGAAGAGTTTGTTTGTTTGTTTGCTTGAACGCGCTAATCTCAGGAAATACTGGTCCGATTTCAAAAAATATTTCAGTGTTAGATAACCCTTTTTCGAGGAAGGCTATAGGCTATATTTCATCACGCTAAGACCAATAGAAGCGGAGCAGTAATGAAAATTGTGACGCAGACGAAGTTGCGCGGGTCAGCTAGTTTTATATATTAGGATTATTGTAGCACTAACACACTCTGTAAAAATGTCTGTTGTCTAGGTACCTGTTACGCATCATGAGATTTAGACCGCTGACAGACAGTCAGACGGTCGGACAGCGGAGGCTTAGTAATAGGATTCCTTTGGTTACACTTTAAAACACTGAACACTGAAAATAACCCATGCGTGATCTTTCCATCTTATCTGCTTCATATAGAATTAAAATAACGTGGAAACTCGAGACACGTTCTGATAAGGGTAACACATATCTGGAATAGTAAAAGAAAGGTTCTACCTTAAAAATTAAAACGTAAAATTCTAAAAGCGATCCACATTCAACACAAACAATACCTAGATCAAGTTATATCCGGCTCACGCGCAAGGTGAATAAGATAATCCGCCACTTTCAACCATACCAACATTACTCTACTGTTTGACTCCCACTTCACAAATATTTACCCAGTACTGTGTAAACTAAACTTATACGTTTACAAAAATAACTTTACCACTTAAAGAAACACAAAAGTACCCTTAGATAAGAAGATATACGGTTCAAAATTCAATGGCAGGTTCGATAATATGTGTAAAAAGGTTTCTTTGCTTATCCAGGTTGACAGCTCCCGTTTTGGGAGCATTTCTTTGTTTTTCTCAGTAAGTCGCTAATCTGTATTTATTTTTTATGTTAGTATTGTTGACGTTAGTGCTTATTTGAATAATCATGATGACATGATCGCTTTGTTTACTTGCTACCGTTGGGGCTGCTACATTTGTGCTAACCTTGCCTTTGGTATATCAATTTTTTTTTTGGTGGTACTCATTGATATATAAAAAACCCAAGATACACACTCAGCATCTCAAAAACGTCCGCAAAAAACAAGCGCATAATGTATAACTGTGCGCAAGTTTCAAACAGTCTCGCATCACTCGCCGTACTGCACTGCTTTGTAAAAACAACTTTAAGGGGCTATGCAAATAATAAGGCCGTTTTGAGAATTGTTTTTTCTCGTAAAGTGCCTACAATAGGGATTAGATATTTCGGTTCATGTTTCTTGACTTTATGATCTACCTAAATTCTAAAGGAATACACGATACGAAGAAATTTTCTCGATAGAAAAAAATTGCAAAGTTCGGTCTGTCTTTTTGCCATTTTCATTTTCATGGCGAAATGCATTGTATTGATTCTATGAAAACTACTTTTAAACATAGAAAATAATCTTATCTAGCTAAATTCTTAATATATTTTGATTTCGTTATACTTTTATGTTATAAAATCCGAAAATTAATTTTGGCACTTACGTTATTTATTCCGTGCCGCCCTCATTCTATCGCCATCTCATCTTTTGCCTTTTAAAAGTATTTGCATCACTGTCGATTCAGATCAATTTAGATGGTCCGTGGGCCTTGTCAACGTAGCACCTATGTCACTTTTTTGCAGATCCGAGCTGTCAGATTTTCGTAATTTAAATATTTTTTTTACAATATTTTACATAGTTCAGCAGCTTAAAGCTGTAATTTATTAAAATTCGTGCTATGTAATTATTTTCCCTGTAATTTTGTGACCTCGAACAATATATAATCGTAGTTATTTTCTGTTCGTGCCAACATTGAAATGATGTATAAAATGGTATGAAATAAAAGACTGAAACTAGATAAAGCACAACGTTTGGGAACATACCTGAACGCAACAAAGGATTCATATCACAGGAAATTAATAGTGGCTAATAACACCGGCAAATTATTATAAAATCATCACTTTCACTTATGTGTATAGAACATCCACAAATATTGTTTTTCAGTCACGTAAAGTAATATAGCTATAGCATTTTTTTTTTTCTGGACTGGGGTGTCTATTTTTATAGCTCTTATCTTAAAATTTATCTTAAGAAACAGGCTAAAATAAATAAATTTATTTCGTGCTATGAAAGACGTCAAACATCAATATGTCATGTAATTAAACTTGCCAGTTTACGAAAAATATTGACTTTAGAAACTGGCTTTTGCCCGCGACTTCATCTGCGTGAATTTCAGAACTATGTCAAGAGGGAAGTGAGAATAATTCAAAAAAATGTATAACGCATAATCATAAAGATAGGAATGACGTCAGAGGCCTCCACACTTACTTTAAAAGAAATGAAGAGTAAATAAATAGTAGTCAGTCCCGAAAATTTTACTCCTTCATGATTCTGACCTCCTTGCAGTCTCTACTGCTCATAATTCTAGCCCCAAACATACTTATTCGTGATTCTATTAAACATTGACGCCTTTATTTAGATGATTTGATGTTTATTATTTGATTTATAATGTTGTTGCGGGACAGAATTAAAATACTAGTTCTAAAACCAATCAATAGGTATTAGTCCGGTCAAATTAGACCGAAAAATAGGAGTGAAGTTACAATAATCGCACCCAGCTCAAAATTGGTAGGATTGTTCAAAACACTATGATAAATGAAATCTAAAAAGGCCTCATCGATCCGATACCTGGGAAAAAATTACTTGGGGTCAAAAGTCACAAAAACGTGTTTTTCGCGATTTTCAGCAAAACGGTATCTATCTATTAGGATTTGGTTTCCGCACTTAGTCCTGATGTTGGACCATTGTGCGTGAGCCAACCAGCCAACCTCCCTCCAGAAACAGTAGTGCTATTCTGTAACAACATTTTCGTATCTCGACAGTGAAATACGAGGTGAGTTTCAAATTAAGACCTTTATGTTGTGTGCAATAAAGCTCACTTGTGAGTTTTGTCACTCAGGTGAAGCTCGATATTGAAATAGTTATTTACAGAATAGACTAGCTGATTAGTTTTCCCGGTGTGTAAAAACAGCTGTAAGCGAGTTCTGTGACCCTATTATTTGACTCCGTATTTCGGTAACGCCTATGCACTCAAAGAGTACGTGCGATACCGTTTCCTCCTCCATGCATGCTCTGCATAAAGGACTGTCCGTAATAGCTATCGTGTGTAAGTGTTTGTTCAAGGATGGCATAGCCTCCCTGGACTGCCTGCTGGAGGGTGCTAAGGCCTACCAGCGTTCCGCTTGTTTGTGGGTGTGTTCTTGTAGCTATGTGCGCAGCTGGCTGAAGGGGAGTGGTACTATGGGTTCGGCTCCAACAGCCACAATATCAGATCCCCTCCTGGCCAGCTCATCGGCCGCGTCATTTCCTTGTGATCCGCTGTGTCTTTTTATCCACAGCAGCGTCACAGTGTTGCGGTTGGTCACCGTGATGCGTTCTAGCATTGTGGCATTCTTGTATGAGTTTCGAGGTGGTGTGATGCTTCCTTAGGAATTGAGGGACTGAGGCGCTGTCGGAGAGTATGCGAATGTGGGTGTCCGTGACTCCCCTGGCTTCTATGGCATAGACCGCCAGGATAAAGCCCACGCATTCCGCCTGATAGACGGTGTTGAGTTTACCTAGCGGTCTGGATATTCTGATGTTAAAGTCATTGGAGTAAACTCAACTACGGTTCCGGTGCTTGTCTTTGATCCGTCAGTGTAGATTCTCAGCTCTTTGAGACCTGAGTGATCGCTCAAGGTGGTGTGGAAACGTGTGCATATTATGACGATTACAACTCTTCCAACTTTTTGAATCGATATATCTCAGAAACGGTGGCTCTTAGGAAAAAAGTATCTAGCCATTTTTATAGATAATTATTTATCTGATCTACAATTTTTGTCTGAACTAATTTTATGATAAAACTTAGCGTTTTGCTGAAAATCGCGAGAAGCCTATCGTGTGTAAGGCCTCATTGATCGATCGTGATGATGCGTGCTAACGCGCTTTAAACGAAGTTCAGGCGCCGATGGTTAATTTTTGCATACAATAATTTTGTAGCACTGTAATCGTTGACCTATTTGTATCGATACAAACGCGCTGATACGGCGATAGACGGTATAAAAGCGCTGCAGTCGCGCGTATGTATTTCTATATAGAATTAATCTCTGTGTTTTCACCAGACTCCTCAACAGTAGTAAAATGGAGTCTGACGAGACAGCACTGCTTACGCTGGCTTTATTACTGAAAGTATAAAAAATAAGCGACGTTATTGGTTTGACCCATTCACGAGCGAAAGAAGATTGAGTGATGGTCATTTTAATACAACTTTTAAAACATTGCCCAATCATAAAAGATGGGGGAAAAATTCGAACTGCTATCGGATGTCGTGTGACTGACAAGTAAACCATGCAGTGCCTCTCCCCCACATCTTTCTCCGACAATTAAGAGGGGACTCTAGTCGGTAACTCTTGGGCCTTTCTCCGTACAAACGTTTTCCGCTGCTAGAAGTATGATTTTTTTTCCAAAAAATCTGGATCGAATCGAAAATCCAAAACTTAATTAATTAATGAATTATGACTATCTAAAAACCCGAAAAAACAGCCCGTTTTTACCGCCATGTTCAGACGACTATCAGACAAATTTGATAAGTTTTTATCAAAATAGAAAATAATAGAAGCATAGATGTAGTCTTCTTCTAAATTTTGATATGTAATACGTACGTTATAGATCAGTCCAGTTTTGAAGAATAAAACAGCGGAATACAAAACGTCTTTTGGTCAAGGTTTTTTTAGGTAAAATCAGCCTCTGATGCAATTGTCGTTTTCGCACTTTACTTGACAGGGCACAGTGCGACGCATCGGCAATAGTTTCTTTAAATACCTATTTATCAAATTCCTCGGGACTAGAGCCCCTCTTAATAAACAAACTCGATACACACGTACTTTGAATGCGCTTGTCGCGCGCGTTTGTATCGCTTTGTACGCACATTTGAATCGATGCAAATGCGACGCCGTGGACCCGCGTTCGCAAAACGTGCGTCGTCGGAGCGGTAAAAATACGCCGTGTGCATAGGCTCTTACATTAATTATTACATACCATCAGCGATGAATATGATTTGGAAGTTCTTCAATTGTATTAGAACTTTCGAATGTAGTTAATGTAATGATCAATGTCTTGAAAACTCTCAAAAACAAAATGGCGGCATTTGAACTGCAATCCTTGGCCTTAGCTTGGTGGCAAAATAAAGTTGAACATCCAATTTGACCACTCTATATAACACGAATGAAACATGGAGGAGATCTTGGCTAAAGAATAACAGCCGCACGGGTCGATCTTCAAGGTAAAGCAACGCTTGCCAAGGTTAGTCTGTGGTTGGGTGACCATCTTAACACACCGAGTTCCCTCCATGCCTCGGAAAGCACGTTAAGCCGTTGGTCTCGGCTGTCATTTGTAGATCTTTGGCAGTCAGAAGCCAATAAACTTGACTCCTGCCGTGTCAAGAAGTTCCGTGTTACCCGGTTAATGGGTTGAGGACGTGGAGGTCTGGTAGGCTGCCGCTCTACGTAAAATACGTATTCAGCTTAATCGGGTTGGACTGGAAGCCGACCAGAATATAGTTGGGTGTAGTTGTAGGCAGATGAAGACGTAACACGAATAACTTTACTATTTGTCTACTTTGAATATTTATTTTATTCTTTCTTTAAAAAGGTTTTTAATAAGAGTATCGATATATGTTAATATAATTTGCTTGCGAGTAACCCTGAATTATTTGGCGGTTTGTATTAGTTGATGGGGTGTCGCTATATTCGATTTTTTTAACTTTTGATGCGGGAGTACGAGGAGAGTGTGCGGTGCGCTCGGGGAGAGGGATGCTAAATCGCGCCACGAAATTATTTACTTAGGCTCTTAAGCGATCCGTGTAAGGTTGAATTTACAAAAAAAATGCGCATCACTCGCCATACTGCACTGCTTTGTAAAAACAACTTTAAGCGATCTTTGTAAGGTTGAATTTGCAAAAAAATTGTTTATAGTATACCTACACACAACTCACACGTGACACTTGATACATGTCATGTTTTGACGACAGTTTCGAGTGTTTCATTTTTTTGAGACTGTTCATCTTGGGTTTTTTATAGGTATATCAATGGTGGTACTGCGTTTTTCCTGTGCTTGTTATGAGGTGTACAATAAAGTATGTAATAAATAAATAAATACTGGCACGCACTTTAAAAGTTCAGCTTCATTATTAAAAGAAAAAACCAAATGCGAGTCGTAGGTACTGTCACACGAAGGGTTTCGTACCAAATAAAAACACGTTCCTTGTATGGGAGCCCCCTTCAACTTATAATTTAATTTAATACCTACTTATAACACCTATTACGGTTCTTGAGATAAAGCCCGCTGACAAACATTTGGACGGACGGACAGCGAAGGCTTAAGTAATATGGTTTCCCTTCAGATACGGAACCCTTGAAATGTTTTTACTGTCAGCATGATTGTTAATGTTTAACAAGACACTCAGAAACCAAATCTACACTATTAATTTTTACAATGCTACCTTTTTGTCCTCATTACTATTCCAGACAATCATCCTCTTTAATAAAGGACAATTTATTCGTACCAATTATAAATGCAAGTCACAATCTCGAAATAATCTCTGGCTATCTAATAAAAACCTACAACATACACATAAACTTTCTTCCTCAAGATGAAGACGAGAAATAAACATATTTATTTGTAACTGCAGGAACTCGACACAAATAAATAAAGCCTTTAACAAAAAAAAAACCTTTCAAACCTTATGGTGCGTCCACACGATACTTAAACTTCTATAGAATGTTGTCTGTGAAACATAAAATAGCAATGCATAAATTAAAATCAGTGTACTAGAAAAGTCGGAGTATGCAAGTAAGATATTCACCTTCGGAAAACAGCTGGTTTAAAAAAATCAAAGTCTGATGTAATGAAAACTCTACACAAACATCCCGTTGACATGTTTGCGTAAAAAAATGTATTCAGACTTCATAGTCTGTACATAGGTATATGCACTGCGCTGCTAATACTGCACATACAAAAGTCTGTTTCATGTGGACCCACCATTACTAAAACCTTCCTACAGAGCCGGGCACAAAAGAAAAAGAGAGATAGATGGGTATTTGTAGGAGTGCGAGAGGGATGGGTGGAGTGGGAGCACGTGACACCTGCCGACCGCCAAATGAAGATATCGCAGCTGGATGCGAGAGGATCCTGGGCAGGTATCGACAACCTTTTGAACGAGACCAGAGTTTTATTTTGATATTCGAAACTTTTTAATTTTCACAGGTATGTTTTCCACTTCCCTTGTTCTTGACTCAATGGAATTTCCGTGGGCTGACAAATATATACAACGGTAGCTATGACCTGCATAAGACAATATCTACTTCGGGACTGAAAAGCGAAGTTCCTTTAAAAAAGAAAGTTCTAAACTTAAAAAACCAACCAAAGATTGTTAACCTGCGCCTGCGCAACACGAAGACGTATACAGATGCTACCACGGCACTAAGGCCGCTGTGTTACCGGGACTTATAAAACGAACACAATACATGCAGGATATTACTTTAAATACGTTTGCCTTTATCGACGAGACTTTGTCGCTCCACGTCGTAAACTAGACGCATTTAATGGTGTTTGAGAGAGATCGAAGATCTCGTATTTCAAACGTTAAAAAATAGACACATAAGAGACCATCACGCCTGTATTGCCTTTATAGTATCACTTACTTTTCACGAGCTATGTTTGAAGTCGTATGTAGTACGGAGCGAGCCTATTGCCATCAACTGGAGACGAGTCCAGACTCCAGACCGCTTCTGAAAAATGCTAGATGGATAAAAACAAAAAAGATCTAGAAAAATTATGATAAACAATCCTTATGTCTTAATAGGTATATAAAATTCTTCCGTTACTGAGTGACTGACAGACAACGCGCAGCGGAAATTTCTAGTCGTAGTAAGCTGAAATTTGGCATGTAGGTTCCTTGGGGAGTGAAGAAGTAGAGAATTTCCCAAATTCTCTATGGGACCGGGAAAAAACTGGATACGAGCGTACGAACTCGCGGACAAAAGCTAGTTAGTTAAATAATCTTTATTTTGGACGAGGAAAATCTGTCCGTATATGGTTTTTAGAATGGAGTTTGAGTACTTACGTAAATTGTAATTATCTACAAAACATTATCAAAAATGTGGTTTCTCTTCCACCGTACCCACCTACCCACTAAATACAAAACAGGTCATCATATCAGCCGAAAGACGTCCACTGCTGGTCAAAGGCCTCCCCCCAAGAATGGGGGGTTTGCCATAATCACCACGCTTGGCAGGCGGGTTAGCGATCGCAGTGTATGGTGTTGAGTTTTACAGAGAACGCTGCTGCCCATTCTCTGGTGAATCCCTTAGTCGCCTCTTACGACACCCACGGGACAAAACAGGTAATAATTATTTATTATTATTAGCTCGTAATTAGATTCTCTGATCATTATGCATTTAGCACACCATCAAGCTTTCCTTGTTCAATATTTATAGAACCTAAGTTAGATTAATTGTTGAGTCTAAAAGCTTTCGAGACTAAAAGCGGTTCCCGATGTAAGCTATTAGTGATCAGGCACTTGACGTTTACTGCTAATGAAGTTTCTCAATCAGTCACTCAAGTACAGGTACGCAATTCAATGTTTTACTGGAAGCCATCAACTACCAGTAAGTACGGTGTTTTCGAGGTTCTATTAAGGATATAGTAATGTAGGTACATAAAAGAAAGGTGGGGAAACTTGAAGATTGTTTAATGCTTTTATTTCAGCTATTCCTTTGTTATTAGAGTTCCGAACGTCCTTGTGGAAAAAGGGAACACTTATAGGACTCATTCGCCTGTCTCAGCGCTTTGAACCTATTGGAACAATTAAGTTTAACGGGAGGTACTTATATGAACTTCTATGACCCAAACACGCGTATAAGCTCGCGTTTGCCCATTATATCTCCTGATGGCAAGCTATGAGATAGTCCACGATGGAACACGCTTGCCTAGAAGTATCCTATTCACCCTTAACTTTAAGGCCCTTAGGATGTAGCTATCAGGAAACACATACTCCATAGCAATACGTATTATGAAAGTATTGCCAAATTATTCAATATTGACGGCAATTTAATACGCCGCAAAAGTGACCAACAGATTTAAAACTACAAACAAATGTTTGAAAAGTGTTAAAAGAAGCGAATCTGCCAATTAACTAAATAAATAAAAGAGTTGTGATTATCTTTATAGGTACAAGTTTGCATTCACTGGCGATTTTATATTAACTGTGTGAATTTAAGTTAATAGTAGGTTTCTGTTTTGGTTTGTAATAATTTTTGGAAGTGCTGTGCACTCCTATAAGTGACAAGTTCACACTACTGCAAAATATATGATATTTTTCTTTTTTTTTGTAAGTGATAGTGCATAAGTCGTCGGAGAACCATGATAAAATAAATAAATAAGTATGATACCTACGTATATCCTTACTCCTTACTAATATTATAAATGCGAAAGTAACTCTGTCTGTCTGTCTGTCGCGCTTTCACGTCAAAACTGCTGAACCGATTTAAATGAAATTTGTTACACAGATAGTCTAGATCCTGAGAAAAGACATGCTACTTTTTATCCCGGGAGTATGTTCCCTAGGGACCACGCGGGCGAAGCCGCTGGCAGAAGCTAGTTGACAATACAATAAAAAAATACAAACATTTTATAATTTATGTCTCTCCACTATACTGTTCTATATAAAAGACATCAACGACTTCATAAAGTACAGCTAGTCTATTCTGTAAGAAATTATTTCGATATCGAGCTTCACCTGAGTGATAAAACTCACAAAGTGAGCTTTATTGCACACAACATAAAGATCTTCATTTGAAACTCACTTCGAATTCTACTGTCGAGATACGAAAATGTTGTTAGAGAATAGCACTACTGTTTATTCACTCTGCGCTATGGCAAGTACTTGCCATAGTGCAGAGTACATACAAGACATTTTATTGATATTTTATTATTTGCACTACATTCATTTATTGTTATTATGGTAGATAACAAACTCAATTCCCAAGAACTGCAGCCACTTCTTGGCATGGCAACTGGCAACACAGAAAAGCGTTGCCATGTTGTTAAAGGCATCTTCCCCACTCACAGATATAAAATGATTAAGCTATCAAGTTATATTGGACTCGGCAGTGAAACTTATTATAGTGTATATTTTATTGGTAGCTCCTACAGGTAAAATTAACTTTCAACTTTATTGTCAGGAAGATAGAATTTAAAATTCCTCATGGTTTGAAATTTAACCAGTTATAATTAAAGAAAGCCACTATGAAATTGTCATTTTACGAGTAACATAAATGTTGTTTTGCCGTCATTTATGGCTTCAACAGTAACTGAAAATAGTTCGTTAAGGAAGTTATTTCTTATAATAATAAAAAAAATAAAAGTTTTAGGAAGACAACATTCTTTTACACTGTCGAGAAACTTAGTGCTTTTCTGTTAGTTCGTGCTATTGCCGGAAAATCCTCATAAATTCTGTGTCTTTTGTAATAATTTTTGATATGTTTGAACTTGTAGACATTCTAGATTAGAACATTTTATTCAAGCACAACATAAATTGTTATATTCCTAAGTATTTTAATACATCTTCATTTCTAATCGTGGGATGTGCTCTGTAGTAAATTCCTTTTGGGGATGCATTTCAAAAATTCTTCCTACCAGAGGTCCAGTAGTAAAATATTTTTAGAAAAAAAAAAATATTTTTCTAAATGTAATTTTCCTACATTTTGACAAATTGCAACTGCGATGTGAATGCGAACGTTATTTAAAAACCGGCCAAGTGTGAGTCGGACTCGCACACGAAGGGTTCTGTACCATAAACCTTAATTTTTATTATTTGTTGTTATAGCGACAATAGAAATACACAATCTGTGAAAATTTTAACTGTTTACCTATGACGGTTCTTGAGATACAGCCCTCTGACAGATAGACGGATGGACGGACAGTGGAGGCTTAATGATAGGGTTCCGTTGGTTATCCTTTGGGTACGGAACCCTAAAAATGAGTAAATTGACCCTCTGATAAAAGATTGCATAAAATTTTATGCTTCTAGCTAAAACCAGCGAATATGATTCAAACTGCGTTGTATGTCATTGAATAAATGAATTGATGTTTTTTATTAAGTATGTAGGTTGTATATGTATATTATTGTTCGTTTTAATTGTATTTGAATAATTTCAATCGCTTTTAATTCATCATATTGCACCTACCACTATTCTCTGCATCACCCAAAGTTTGACTGGTAGAGAATGCCTATGGCATTAAGTCCGCCTATGTACATTTGTGTGCTGAAGTATTAAATAATAATAATAACTACTTGCTTTGCAGACTGTATTACTTGAAACCCTTTTTCTAATTCACTTGGCAGTTAACTTTTGAATCTTTTTTCTCGGTAATTGCGAGCCCTAGAACTGCTAGTCTATTCTGTAAGAAACTATTTCGATATCGAGCTTCACCTGAGTGATAAAACTCACAAAGTGAGCTTTATTGCACACAACATAAAGATCTACATTTGAAACTCACTTTGAATTCTACTGTCGAGATACGAAAATGTTGTTAGAGAATAGCACTACTGGTCTCCATGTTATCTCGTTAACTGTAATGATAATGAAGTTGTTACGTGGGACACCTAGCTACTTCAGTATAATTCATAAGATGGCATTGGCAAGTATCTAGTAGCACAGACATTAATAGTTTTTCCTATCCTTTCTTGAAAATCCCTTTCCGGTTTTTGAAAATAATGGCCGGTTCTCGATGCTCTAATCCCGGGAGTAGGTTCCCTTTTTTTTAAGGATGGGAAATCATCAAATGACTCCTCCCGCTCTGGGTGAAGCAGAAGGGAGTGTCAGACTCTTACTGACTAAAACCCATCCGTGTTCCTCCTAATGCGCTTGTTCCAGGGCCGCGGTGACTCTTTCGAAAAAATCTCGCAACCCCGGCAGGGGGAGTATGTTCCCTAGGTACCACGCGGGCGAAGCCGCTGGCAGAAGTTAGTATATTCTATGTAGATAATTTTAGAATAAAATAGAATAAAAACATTTATTACACTTGTTTTCGAAATTCACACTACATTTATAATCTGCTAGTCTATTCTGTAAGAAACTATTTCAATATCGAGCTTCACCTGAGTGATAAAACTCACAAAGTGAGCTTTATTGCACACAACATAAAGGTCTTAATTTGAAACTCACCTCGAATTCTACTGTCGAGATACGAAATTGTTGTTAGAGAATAGCACTACTGCTCCAAGATTACTTTACACAAATTATCTTGAATTTTTAAAGCATCATATACGATCACGGTGTTCGGCAGAATGTCAAGGCAACATACATCGATTATTACTCACCTTTCCCTGAATAATTTAATCCTATTAATCATCCTACCTACTTCCCACTACACCATCTTAATTTAAAGCCAACTTAATGGAAAAAATATATCTTCAGTCGTGTATTATATCTTTTTTCCACTTTATTTTTTCTCTCGCCATGCCCACATAGATGAGATGGCGATATAGGACTGGTATTTGCTCGTTAGCGCCTATGAAGTTGTTACACGACACCTAGAGGCTACTACATCACCTAGGTATTTAACTAAAACCTGAATAGGTGGAATATAACGAGCCGCTACGAAGAAATTGCTGGTGTAGAGGTTGGTTTGATTAATTTTTATAAAATACTAGTGGACGTCACGCGGTTTCACCCGTGTAGTTGCCGTTCCCGTGGGAGTACGGGGATAATATATAGCCTATGTTACTCCCTGATAATGTAGCTATCCAATGCTAAAAGAATTTTTCAAATCGGTCCAGTAGTTTCGGAGCCTATTCAATTCAAACAAACAAACAAATCTTTCCTCTTTATAATATTAGTGTAGAAGTGTAGATGTAGATGTAGACTAGCTTTTGCCCGCGACTTCGTACGCGCATATCCCGTTTTTTCCCGTATCACGTTTTTTTCCGTCCCATAAAACTATCCTATCTTTTAAGTTGGATCAAATAACAGATAGTTACGAAGTTTGATCAAAATCGGTTCAGTAGTTTCAGAGTTTATCTCGAACATACATCGTGACACGAGATTTATATATATATGTATACATCAGGGATGGCTAACCGGTCGATCGCGATCGACTGGTCGATCGCGGCAAGGCAAAAAATTTAAATAGGTACGAATAACAGACTGCAGTTTAACTATGTAAATACTATATAAGTTATGACAATAAAATGAAAAATACAACATAATTGTATACTGAACTTTACCTACTGTTATATTACATTTGTAATTTTAAGAAGTACCTATGAAATAAGTAGATCGCACAGGGTTTCGTCAGTAAAAACTCGATCTTGGGTCTAATTAAATTGGCCACCCCTAGGCTGATATAGATAGTGTGTGGATAGGTGCTGTTAGTTAAAACATTTCCGAATGTTCGGTTAATTTTGTTCAAAATAACAGCCTTATTAATAAAATAGTCAAGCTACATATAAGATTAGTTTAGACACTGATTATTAGATTCTTAATCTAAAGAGAATTAAGAATCCGCAATTTACTGATTTAATTCATTATGTTCTCAGATTGTTTATCAATAATGCTGAAAATTCGGGGTTAACCTATTTACAGCATTATTGATATAAGTCTTCTATGAAAAAGCTTTCATATTGCGAAAAGTTAAAGACGAGGAAAAAAACTACCACACAAACAAGGATAGATCTAAAGTCCACCGAACCTATTATATACCAAGGCATTACATTAATTATACAGCCATGTTAATGAGAAAGCTGGCGGACACATTTAATATGTTTTTTTTTCCAGAGCTCTCACGTCTCACGATAAGGCGGCAAGTGGCAACACTGGCGCAGGCGGCGACTTTAGAACGTGAGCGGCCAGGACGCGTCGTTCGCGCCAATGAAGTTGTTATACTCGCTGGCTCGCGCCTGCTTTTTGTTCTACACCCTGTTTTTGTTACCAACGATCAGGTAAGAAAGCATGAACGTGTTTATATTTTATAAGTAGTTATTTTAGACTCGGAAGCGCTGCGGGATATGTAATTTTATTGATGAAACTGAAGAAAATTTTCCGAATCAAGGTTTAAATTAATTAGATTAATATAGCCCTCTGTATTAAAAGCCTCACCTTTATCGATTTCACTGGCTGTCGGTGTTTCTATTAAACAAAAAACAACTACTAGGTAAGATCGTTGACCGCATATTTACTACCCAGATACCTGCCTGCCAGATCCAAGAACCTTATTTCCATATGTTTACTACATCAAAATCAATGTACTCCGGCTATGTACATACGAAAAACTGAACCGCAATTACTTTTTTGCCAATACTTAACTACTGAGCATGATATTGGAACATGCTATTGCCCTCGTAATATTATGATCCTTAATATCTTCCGCAACAGTTTTATAGCCTTCGAGCTTCGCCCTCCTTGTAATGACTTCGCGGAATATGTGCAACCAAGTCTTATTTCCAATCTGACGTGTGTAAGAAGTATCTACGAGTCGTATGAGTATATTTACAGGCGGGAGCTAAAACATGGGGCTTCCAAAAGTCTTGTACAAGTTTAGAACAACTTCCGCGAAAGGCCATTATGGATCTTTTAATTTACGTAGCTAAACAAACGTAATATCTTTGGGACGGATTTGCCAGATACCAGCTTGGTGCCCTTGAGTCAAGAGGATCATCGGTAATGATAGGCTCGTCGAGTCGAAGCTCCAAAGTCTTGAGCATCGACGCCGAGTTGCTAGCCTGTCGGTTTTCTACCGGTTGCATTTTGGGGAATGTGCGACGAAATTGCATAATTTAATTCCGCTAAGCCCGTTCCATCATCGGACCACAAGACGAACGGCGATGCGCCATCGGTACATGGTGGACATCCCGCCCACACGCACAAAACGTTTTGTGAACATATTCATAGTGTGTACAGCTAAGGAGTGGAATTCCCTGCCAGAGTCTGTGTTTCCTGATAGCTACAACCTGCGAGTCTTTAAGCCCGTTCCCTCATCGGACCACAAGACGAACGGCGATGCGACATCGGTACATGGTGGACATCCCGCCCACACGCACATAACGTTTTGTGAACATATTCATAGTGTGTACAGCTAAGGAGTGGAATTCCCTGCCAGAGCCTGTGTTTCCGAGTGTGTGCTACAACCTGCGAGTCTTTAAGTCAAGAGTGAACAGGTTACTTTTAGGCAAGCGTGCTCCATCTTCGACCACATCATCGCTTACCGTCAGGCGAGATAGTGGTCAAACTCGTGCCAATAAATAGTAATAAATAAATGTTTTCATTGATGTAAGTATTCTTTTGGTTAAAAAAATGGCAATGTGACAAATATTCAATTGTTGTCTGACACTAGAATACATTAACGTTGACATACAGGTTTATTGCGTGTACTAACAATTTATAGATACGCCAAGCAATAAATCGTTCTTGCAGAATTATCATAAACATACCGAAACACGCTAAAGACAATAGACCGCATTAACACTTGGAATGCAAATACCCGTTCAGGGTACTCTTCTTATAAGGCATACAGACATAAAAGGCGGAGCTTTTTGAAGACCACAATACTAAAATAAATTATTAATTCCTTGCCCTAAATGGTCCTACATTTTGAAACTTAATTTACATTAACTACACAGCTTAGGTGAGACAGTGGCATCGGTCCAGCCCTGACTTACAAGGGGGGGGGTTCGAACCCAGGCTAGTCTTATTATTTGCTGACTTCGTGTAAACATCAACACTGCTCTCAAAATAGTGACCTCCCAATGTCTTAAAACGAAACATATAAGTAATTTTTATATACCATCCCGTGTTATCAGCTGATTAATACACAGTAAATATATAAATACTAGGATACCCACTCAGCAAAGAAAACAGAAAACATTTTACAAAAAAATATAACCGACTTCCAAATAAAAAAACACTACAACGTAAACTTTAATTTCGGAAGTCAGTTGTATTTTTTGTAAAAAGTTTTTTATTTTTCACTTTTTAGTGGTACCTTACACCGGGTAGGTGTAAGGTACCACCAAAAAGCCACACAACATCACTGGAAAATCGCAGCAAAGCAAAATACCCAATTTCGTTTACTTGGATGACAAAAAACCGTTATTCAAGTAAACGAATTTCTGTGGGACCAATCGGGAAGTATATCCTTTCAGATAAAACAAGAATTTTTCAAATCTGTTCATAATTGACGGAGTTATGAGGTAACAAACATAAAAAAATAAAATTGAGAACCTCCTCATAACAATAGACAGGTGTAAAACATTTTTATCAAGCCCTACATCCTTAGGCAGAAACAGGAAATATACGACAATGTAAAGTCGAGTGCCAATTTGCAACAATGTTGAAGAAATGTATGGCGGGCCGGCCTGAAATCGGCGCAAGCGCACTTTTGTTTTGTGGCTTCATCAGGTGCATGGGTGCATGTTACTCGTGAGTCGTGACGTTTTAAAATTTGGGCGTAGTACCAATTTGTTGCTTTGTGAATGGTAATAAGCCCCGAATTACATTCTGCACCTTGCGGTATTTCATGCATTAGTCATCGGTAACACCTTCGTTATACAATATGTAACAGAAAAAAAACGCAATACCTGTTAAGGGGTCATTGTGCTCATCATTATAACAACTTTTACTATGGGACCAAACAGAAATTACGAAAAAGAAAATTTGCTGTTCAGTACATTTTGTCGAGTAATGCGCACATAAATGAAGTAGTCGATTCTTTTTTCGCGATTTCTGCGTTAGTCCCATAATAAAAATTGTTCATAATTATGCGTACAATGCCCCCTTAACAGTCATTGCGTTTATTCTATTACACGTTGAAAAAGGAACTATTGAGTTACATTTCTTGATTGTATATAGCCAGCGATTTAGGCTGGCGTGATGATAACGCACAGGGCAAACAGTTAGTGAATGTTAATAACCGTTATGAAGTCCATAAATCTCAATAACTACTATAACGTAGGTAGTTTTTGAATATGTGTAAAGCACCTTCCAACTCAAACTCAAAATATTTATTTCAAATAAACCTGTAGTGTCCACGCATCGTATCACTAATAGTAGGTATTGGGCTCGCCTACGCACCACCACGTGCTGCCTGACTGACGGTTGAACACTGACTGACCGTTGACTGACTGTACGTTGTGACGTACGCGCTCGAAAGCAATCATAAGTATATACATACACTACATCCCTTCCTTTTTTTTTTATTTGTGTATAAATACTTCCTGTAGTAAGTTTTTTATGGATCTAGGTACTTATAAAAAATATATATATGTATTTATTACTAAGTATTTATTTCCTTCCAAACACTGTACATGACACTAGAGGTATTTTACTCCTTAATTATTATTTTTTTTTTTTGGTTAACGACCCGATTATACTATATTGTAATTATATACCAATTATATTTTTTTCAATGATCACATGTGAGATAATTGTTTTGATTTTCTTTATTGTATTCAATGTTATATGCCTTGATATTATTATTATCTCTATTTTTCTCTTTTTAATTTAGTCATAATTAATCAATCTTATTTATGAAGCAGATGTATCTTTTTGATTCAATTCCTTGGTTTTTTTTTATCATTAAAAACTTTCCACTGACCTTCAATTTCTATAAATGTACGACATTTCTTTTTCATCATTTGTCCTGTTTCATCATTATATACTTCAATATCCCCCAAGAAATTTGCTATCGTTAATCTCTACGGCAATTGTCTAAAATTTTTTTTTTTTACACACAGAGCTATTCCAAATCTTGAGTTAACTGACTTTTCGTTCAGTGTTTTAGCCATTCGACAGTTCTAAACTGGCTGTAATCAATCCTTTAGGTTTGATTCGTGATTCACTAGTATTCGTGATTACCAAGTCCAAGCACCAATGAAGTCATAAAACTCACATTGATTTTAACAAAGAATGTCAAAGACTACGTATCTTATTCACAGTCAACATCTATCTCATAGCTCAGCAAAACACAATTCCTATACTCGCACTTCCCCATGGGAAGAATACCGAGTAAACTCTAATTTGTACCACCAATAGCAACGACACCCTGATACAGACTTCCTCGTCTATATCACTCTGTGATACTGCTGCGATATCCTGGTAGCCCGCCGACCCACAGAACTAAGAACCTGTTCACACAAAATAATTTGATGCTTACTCGTCATCTATTTCATACCTTCACAACGTCAATTATTCATATACTTGGCCTTGGGCATCTTCCCGACAATGAGATTTTAAAACATACCAACCGGTAAGTTATGCACATCAGAGTTTACGAAGAGAAGAGAACCTAGGCCTGTCAATGTTTGTGCCTACGTTCATGTGAAGGGGCTACGTTCATGAATTACTCTACGTCAATCTACGAGCATCATGGTCATAACTGCACCGAACAGTTTGAATCAATCAATATTATTTTAAATCTTACTTATATTAACTTACATCTACAGTAAGCAACCCGGTAGTGAAAAATCTATTCACAAATTGTAATAGCTCAAAATTCTCTGTATCGCTACAGCTTTAATCAATGTCATTAATATCAAGTTACGGTTTATAATCGTTTACTATCGAATTTACGAACTGAATTTAATAACTTGTTATGTAAGAAAACTGTCACCGACACGTTAATATAAAAGCTTAAATCCAATTTTCACTAAACACGTCTAAGTTGGAACATGACCTTATGGCAACCTTGCCATGCAATATCTCATTCTTTAAGTTCGTACTGAATAAAATGTTGAAACTATTACCACCTACGGGAATCTCTTTAAGTACTCGCTTTTTTATATTTATAGGCACCAATATCTCACCTGGTGGCAAGCGATGACGTGGTTGAAGATGGAGCACGCTTGCCCAGAAGCAACCCAATCACTCCCGACTTAAAGATTCCCAGTTTGCAACTATCAGGAAACACAGACTCTGGCAGGGAATTACGCTCCTTGAATATTTCTCCAACCATAATCATGTATTTGTCAGAATATGGTAGGTACATTATAGTCTTAAGATTAGTTACTGGTAACCGTTCTTTTATATTTTTTTCAACTTTTCTTCCTATTATCCTTCTTAATGATTGAGAAGCTGGTTGTACTTTCTCATCGATTGGCACTTCCACTAAAACATCATTGGATTTCGGAAACTGTCTTAGTTTCCATTTGGTCAGTTTGTAATCCGATTTTAAGTACACCCATTATCAAAGTGTTACTTTTATCAAGTAAAAGTAACACTTTTTAAAGCATATTGCCAGGGTTTCTACACGGGGAATCTTTGGGTCATCTATACCAAAAGATCGCTGGATGACCTACGCGTCCAGTATAATAACATTTTTAGGATGCTGTTGGGACTGCCACGATGGTGCAGCGCTTCTTGTATGTTTGCGCAAAACCGAACCGATGGCTTCCACGCCGTCATTCGCAAAAAAACCGCGTCGCTGTTGTCAAGGTTGCGGGCGAGTGGCAACAGTATACTAAAAACTGTGGCGGAGAGTATCGACTCTTCGATAATTAAAAGTTTTGTGAGAAGGACTATCACTAACCATTAGATTGGGGTTGTCCTTTTCACAATAATATTTATTCTGTTCTGTCTTCTTCTCTGTTGTATTTTAGCTACTAACACTAGTTACAACAATAAGTTATAATATTGTTAACTAACACGCTGGATCATTGTTGTCCGAAAATAAAGAATTATTATTATTATTATAACTATAGCCATGGCAATTTCTTTCCCAAGTAGATCTCTAGTTCCATCAGAGATGCAAAAAAAGTAAAAAGTTGCATTTTCGGATCTATCTGCTACTTTTATATTTGCGTCAAATGGTCCTGTTAGGTCTTGACCTAACAAGACCATTAGGAAGAACCCCTTGGGTTTTCTTACTTTAAGAACAAACAAAAACTTGTTTTGTTTCATATTTTCCCAAGTTTTGTGTGTGATTAAAGTTGGATTTACCTACACGCAGAGTCTACTAACATTTTTTTTTTTAACCTTCATTCCACCTATACGACAATCTAGTAAACTGTCATCGTCGATTTCGAACACATATTGTATGTCTTTCGACTCTGTTTGAACTGAAATCTGTCTGCTTATTTTCTAAGCCGTACTAAGAAATTTTTGAAACTTTTCATTTGCCCCTTGTTTGATCAATCAAATAGAGTGACGTTCTTAATTCTCAATTCGTTTAGGTGTAAAGTATGCGTGGAGTTTGGTGATAGCCACTTCAAAGACATCCACTCCATCAGCAGGTGATATTTGTATCTGATATATTATTAAACTAGCTGATCCGAGCAACCTCGTCTTCGTCACATTATCCATTAATGCTTTGCTACTATTGGTCGTAGCATGATGTTAGATCCTATAGTCTTCCCCGATAAAAAGGCCGTCCAACACTAAAATAGTCCTTCAACTCGAACCAGCAGTTCCCGAGATTAACGCGTTCAACCAAACAAACAAACTCCTCAGCTCTACAATATTAGTATAGACATTTTTAGCAATTCTAGTCCACAAAATGTAGCAGCAAAGCCCGTTACTTGTCACTACCCTTGATGCCAACAGCTTCCAGGTAGATCAAGAGTTCCTACGTCCAGCGTTTTTATCTCGTTCCTACTGATGAAGGTTCCCCCTCACAATCAAATTTGTCAATTTAATGACCAGTATGTACATAAAAAGTACCACTAGGCACTGCTGACCTATTTTGTCTTTGATAACTAACTGTCAATTTAATGACCAGTAGGTGTATTCTACTGTTATTACTGTCATTCAATGATGACTTGTCAATTTAATGACCAGTAGGTGTATTCTACTGTTATTACTGTCATTCAATGATGACTTGTCAATTTAATGACCAGTAGGTATATTCTACTGCAATTACTGTCATTCAATAATGTCTTGTCAATTTAATGACCAGTAGGTATGTTCTACTGCTATTACTGTCATTCAATGATGACTTGTCAATTTAATGACCAGTAGGTATGTTCTACTGTAATTACTGTCATTCAATGATGACTTGTCAATTTAATGACCAGTAGGTGTATTCTACTGTTATTACTGTCATTCAATGATGACTTGTCAATTTAATGATCAGTAGGTATGTTCTACTGCAATTACTGTCATTCAATGATGACTTGTCAATTTAATGACCAGTAGGTGTATTCTACTGTTATTACTGTCATTCAATGATGACTTGTCAATTTAATGACCAGTAGGTATATTCTACTGCAATTACTGTCATTCAATTATGACTTGTCAATTTAATGACCAGTAGGTATGTTCTACTGCAATTACTGTCATTCGATGATGACTTGTCAATTTAATGACCAGTAGGTATGTTCTACTGTAATTAAATTTATGCGCTCTTTGATTTATTATTTTAGAACTAATCATGTAGTACAAATCAAATATCTAAGCATGAGGTCCCTGGTTAGACTCCCAGGTCGTTGCCTTTTTCTTTTCGATCTTGTCAATACCAGAAGCATCGAAATAGATAGTGTTCGTTTCCCACGCTCCCATCTGACTCCAACCGAAGAACGTTCTCCTTCGCAGTCGAACTTCTCCAATATGAGTTGGGACATGTTAGTGTTATATCGTGAACCAACTAGTTTGTTGTTTTTTCAATATCAATTTTTTTTATCACAAAATTCTGCTTCCTTTTTATAATGCGTCAATTTGATGACCAATAATGCTGTTGAGGATCCTCTGAACATAGTCAAACGGTGTCAATTTAATGACCAGCAACGCTGCTCCAACGTCATAATAAATCAGTATTATTATATCATTATACTGTTATAAAACTTGAAAATAACTTTATTATTTATTTGTCGATTAAATGACCAGGTACTACGCCAGTTTACATGGAATATAAGTAAGTTACTGGGGTATATCCATTTAATTAGGTAACGTCCAGACGGTCAATAATTGTTTTTGAACTTGTCCTAAATAACCACCAATAAATACCACAGTACTTAAATAATACTGCAACCTATCCTTCCGATAAGGCCAAGCATAATATTAGGGTTCAAAATAAGAAAATCATTAAAAATACTCCACGTCTCTGACCACGTTTTTAAGATGTGGTGGTGTTTATTTTTCAGAATTATTGAAATATCCACTAATCACTTTGTTCATTATGGCACATGTAGGTACTTCAACAATTTAGCAATACCTATGAATATTATAATAATTACAAGATCACTGGGTAGGGTAAAACCGACATTATATTAATGTTTGTCGTAATTTATAACTTACGTAGGTGTAAATAAACAAACACAGTATAACATTTGTTCTTCAATACCATTATGATTATTCTATAGTCCATTATTACTTTAGTGCGAGTTACTAAACAACGAAGAACATTCCTTAAAATGTTATCAGTGTAGCTGAACATTCCAATGTAATGACTTTTTCGTAAGTCAAGCAATAGTCACCACTGTTAAGTAGGTGTAAAGTTTTATAATTTTGAATCATAATGGGTATCTATTTGTTAATTAAAGTAAACTAATGGTTTAAACCATATTTTGGGTAAAGGTAATTATAATAGCTGAGAAATGTAAATGAAAATGTCGCATGTTTTCTTAGTTTGAATAAGTAACATTCATGTACCTAAGTAGCATAAGTAAATTATCTTGCCACTTCGCCAGTCACATTTTCTCTTTTTTTTTTATAAAGTCACTTTACTTACAGTTTTAATTATTTTTTTGTCCTCGTCGCCATATGTAGTGTCCACGCATCGTATCACTAATAGTAGGTATTGGGCTCGCCTACGCACCACCACGTGCTGCCTGACTGACGGTTGAACACTGACTGACCGTTGACTGACTGTACGTTGTGACGTACGCGCTCGAAAGCAATCATAAGTATATACATACACTACAAAACCATTTACAGGCACTTTCGAATTGTCAAAGTCGGTCGGTCCAAAAAGATGAAGCTATTTGCACGTTCCAAAGCGTAGATCTCTATGGAGAATAACGTGCAAGAAACTCCACTGACACTCTTTTAAAAATAATAAATTGTTACAAAGTTTTGTTAACATCATGTTGAAATTATACATATATGTGAGTACGACGTAAAAGACGAGCAGGCTAACAGCGTCCGGAAAAAAAAGGAACAATTCAAAGAAGTATTTAAAATAAACCATGGCAGGTGAGAAATGACCAGTCCCAACTGACAGCTCCCGTTCACAAACATGACGCATGCGCTAGCACCATTCGGCTCAACCATTTTGAAGGGAGCCAAATGATCCAACGCATACGCCACCATCAGCTAGACTTTTGAGTGAGCATGACACTCCCAAACGCCAGGGTACATTCAAGTCAAAAACAAGCTTAAGTTTAAGATGCACAGTACTCACACATGTGCCGTTAAAATGGATGAAATTATACAATGCTAAATAAATTGAGTCTATACAATGCAAATATTGGTTTCTTACAATCTTCGCGACAATCTTCAACCAAAGCGAAAGAGCAACAAACTGTTACAAATGCCATTTACCAACGAACCTACACTTCCAATTTGATAAAGCTCTAAACTTGAAATAAGCTGTAACAGAACCAGAAGCTTTCCTCACATTCAAATTTTACTTCAAATAAAACTTCTCAAACAGCTTTATTCGAAGCATACACGACCTGCCACATAACACGATCGTGATTCGTTCACGACAAAAAGCCATCAAAGGAACCAATAATCTACATATTATAAGTATCAGTTCGAGGGATAACATCCGGCACACGTGTGCACACCTACTAGGGATGTAAAGAAGGCTTTGTCACGGAGGGGGATGTGCATAGACTAATCTCCGCGGATGTCATGACGAAAAATAAATCGTTCCTCCTCCATTGACTCGGAGGAATGATTTTTTTTGCAAAAACAAATGTTAGCTACAGGCACATTACCCTGTGTCGTGACGTGGCGCGGTATATACCACCCAAACGGTTCTGTATAAGCCTAGGTCGTATCTCTAGTTTTGTAACCAAGCAATTGCGTCAGAAATCAAGACACGACATCGACACTATAATGTGAATCCGGATTTTGGCTTTGACACATTTTAAAAACTGAAACTTCGATTTTATTTCATTCAATACCTGAATTCAGTTCGAAGATGCAACTAACCAAACAACTAACAAACAGCTTAGCGGTTCAGCAAAGGGCTGTGTAATCCCTGCCGGAATCACTGTATAATGTTGGAATATTTGAATAGGTAACTTCTAGGCAAGAGTACCCCAGCATTGACCACATCATCGCCTAGGTACCATTAGCTGAGATAGTGGTCAAACGCAAGCTTGTCTATAAAAAACTCTTAAGGTAGACCTTAACCGCTAATTAGACCCTCATTACAACTCCGTGTCCGCTAGCGGATGAGGAATATTTCTTGCGGAAGTTCCGCGCTTACGAAGTTCCGTTACAACCTTACAAACTACCTACGTACTGTCCGCCCACTCCATCCCCATTTTAGAACAGGCGCCTCAACATTGACGATTTACTAAATGTAACGTAATTGCTAATATATATTGTTTTCACAATGATCCCGGCTGATAGAACGCAACTTAAGATGTTTACGATCGAGTCCCGTCTGATGAAAAGCAAATGAATAAGATCTTTAACTACTACCCCTGTCTGTTCTATAAACATCCTACCGTGAAAATTTAGGTGAAGTGAAGGTGGAGGGTTGTGTCTGAGATTAGAGGAACCGTAGACTGGCAGAGAAAACCTCACATTGGCTGCGCACATTATAAATGCGTTCTTCCGGCATACCTGTGGATAGTACCAACCTACCTACGTGCTGTCCACCCACACCCAACCCTTTAGTACAGGCGCCTCAACTTAAACACAGACGATTTAAAACCAATTGTATTTTAATTCGCCACCAAGAGTATGTAGGCCTCATCCTTTTGGAACAATCAACGGTATAATTTTGTATAGTCGTTCCGTTTGTGGAATAGGAAGACTTTTATAAGGTGTGATGACCCCGTTTCTCAACAGTTCGATGGAGAGCGGCTTCTGTTGTTTATCGACAAAACGATTCGATTGGTTTGATAAACACTGCTGAAAAACACAGAATGTCTTTGAAAAATTGTTCATTAAAATTATTTTACGGGAAGTTTTAAGAGACAGAGTCAGTATTTCGAGAATAAATGGGTCTATTCTCGAAGTTACCGACCATATTACAGGAAATTCGAAGCACCGAGCTTACTTAGTCACCATCGAAACAATAAGCAGTAAAAAGTCAACCTGAGTAAACTCTGGATGTAACAAAGTTAAAAACAAAACAATAATAAAACTCGAACATAATAATATTTTGTTGAATAAGTCATACGCGAAAAGTTTTCAAGCCGAGCTGAGAGGAAGCGTAAAAAGGCATGCCGCGAGCGAAGGCAGGAAGAAAATGATATACATTATGGTTGGGGGCGAGCGGCGCTCCCCGCAAACCGCTGCGCCCGCGCCGCGCCCTGCTCGACGAGTTAATCAGCCATCCGACTAAGGCGCTCAAAGTTTTGGTGTTGTGATTCTACTATTTCATTTCTTAGTTTTTTATTATATCCTGAAGTACACAATAGTGCATTAGTGCATTTCTGGGCCGACACTATTCACCAGTACGGCACACCAGTAGGTGAATAGTGTCGGCCCAGTAATGTATTATATTTGTGTGTGACAAGGAATCTATGTCAACTGTACAATCCCGCGATTTCTAAATTAAACTATTAAGTTTGAGTGCAGCGTGTGGTATTTCGAAAATTGCATTTAAACCTAATTAAAGCCTTAAAACCTTTGAAGCAAGGTTTGACTCGTTCCAGACCCTGCAAAATAAAAGACAATACAAAAACAATAGCCTCGCCCCACATGTGGGACGGCGGGTACTCAAAATACTGTATACGGATTTGGGCGGGGTTGCCCAAATCCAGGATATTATTTTCTTGCTTTGCCTATTATTTTCTTTTCTTGCTTGCTTTGTCTTGTCCTATAGTTCAAAATCTAACCTTTCGTTACCTGGGCATAACGCGTAATGTAGGTGAGCCTAGAACACTCATAAAAGTAGCCACAGTAGCCACTAATCAACTCCAGCCTTAGCCACTGAGGAATGCTGAATCTTTCTGTTCTCGTGGTTTCGGTCTACAGTTGTTTCAAATAGTTCAATCAGTTAATTCAGCTGTTTAAATTTTTGTCGGATACGTAAATCTGTAGACGTAGAATTTAAAAAACATCAAAATAAATCCTTCAAAAAATGCTTGCCCTGAAAGTTTGAGGTCCAGTGTAGAATAATGGAACATAATGACTCTATCGGCGGCGGCGAGGCGGCCAGCGCTCGCGGTCCGGCCGAGGCCTTTTTCTACTTCCAATGAGTAAGTGCTCATTCTCAGAATAATGTGTGCCTTTGGACCATATTCAGACTTCTGAATAGTATGCACGCAACGCGTAGGCATTTTAAATGAGAACTTTGAAGCTCGAGCAAAAACTTACATGACAATAAAGTGCGTCCTTTTAAAAAAAAAGACTCGTCAAGAATAACGCCAATAAAAACTAATCAACACACGTACCAAAACTACCAATAAAGACACCCAACACTCATTATAAGAACATTCAAGCAATTACCAAAACGTCAAATACAATAATGCGAAGCAATCAAATACGTAACCGAACGACTGATCAAAGCTGAACTTTTAATGAAGCCTTCATAGGCGCGCGCGCAAGCGGCTCCACAAAGACATGCACCGCTTTGATGTCGCCGACGCGCCGCGGCGACAGCAGAGGCGATGATGCCTTTATAAAAACCCTATGATTTATTCCGAGTTTAGAACCGTTCGGTCGTTTGACGACTCTATCAACGACTCTATCCGCGCTTGCGCATCCCAGGACTATAAATTATTGTAATAACCTTACGGCGGCAATCGCGATTTATGACGGCAGCTCCTTTGACCACTCAAATGGGCCGAGGTGTAAAATTTAACGTTTTATCAATAAAATTCAAATAAGAGCAGCAGATGCCACGTTTTTCTCAAGAACTAAGAGTAGCCTCATTTTACAGTTCTGAGGAACATATAAATAGTAGCAAATAAAAAATGACATAAAACTAACACAACTACAAATACTAATAAAACTTCATGTATCTATTCTGAAACAGGTATAAATAAATTGCCTCATCACTTTTCCCAAAGTTCTATCCAGACTTTTCGAAGTACGCTCTAATAAAATTCATAACATGTAATGCTCAATCAACATCATCTTATGCTGTACCTTGCTCAACTCACTTAGTATTCTGCTTCATTCTGAAAGTGTAAACAGAATTAATGTCAAAAGTCGTGTGCATAATATCTTCATTGGCATGCGTGGCCACGACTTCTCATTTTTTGCTGCCACAACGACCTAATATAAATCAGCAACGGTTTACATTCAAATTCAGATACCAGAGAATAGAAGGAAATAAAATTCTAAAGAAAAGGAAGCAGGGATGCGGAAGCTTAAATAGTTCAAAGGATAAAATAACGAGGAAATTATAAGCATCGAACAGTGATGAAAGCTGAGAAAACGAAACAAATCGAGCTTCTCGATTTAGCAGACGATAAGTTATAATTGATCGATTGGATCTAAGACCTAATAAAGAAGGCGAAGGCAGTACTCCTCGATACGGCTCGCATTGTGGAGAGGTTCCTGTCTCAAAAGGTACTCGTAGCTTCTTCCTTCGCTCTAGAGTCATAACCACCAGTAGGTTGGACCCTGCTCCTGTTACCGGCGGACTATCTATAAGGATTATATATGAGCAGCGCCAAATATAAACTTGAGCCTTATTAGAGATTCGATGTCAAGTGTTTGCACTTCAATAATTTAAAACAATACCCAATAATGAAATGCAAAGACTCAATTAGTTTAATTTAATTGACTCACATGCACTTAAGTCAAATTAGGATATTTATCCAACCATCCGTTGTTTTTTATAACATACCCATTCCTAACCCCAGTTATTGAAGTATTCGCATGTCCAAAGCAAATCGTAATATGTGGCACACAGTAAATTTGAATCCAAATCATCAACATTTATTATTTGCCAAAGAACCAAAACTGTGTCCACTAAAGTAAAAACTATTTATTCAGAATATAAAACACGAGCCATGCTTCCTCTACCGTGCCAAGTCCGCATCATTGTTTATTTTCTATTGTTATTAGTGGTTCTCGGAAGGGTGAACAAGAGCAATCATAACAAACCTTCAGTGGCCCCTTATCTACAATAATAGAGACGCAACTCCGTTTGTTTGTAAACTATCATCCGTACAAGTTGGACCATATTGTTTGATTTTGCTTAGATAAGGCAAAATCATAACTGGGTTTTTAAAGTAATGGCAATGAAATGTACAAATGGGAATAACTAAAGGAAATTGGCCTTAGTAGCCCTGCCTTTAATTTCTATTTAGGCTATCACAGGCAATTCCAGTTGAGCATACGACAACCTCATGGGTTGACAGCTGCAAGAAGTCATGCTCAGAAAAAAAATTGGTTGCCTGTAAAATCGGTTAACGAACGATAATTTTACGCGTCATAAGAAAACAATTAAATTCTTAACAAACAAGCCGAACGCTAGCCGATCGTGCCTCTCAATCGCTTGTTCCGCGCTCTCGCTTGCAGAACGTGACACTTTTTCGTGCATGTAGCCGGCGCTCATCGATTTATAAGACGTTATCACGTCAAAAATCCATGGCCTAACAAAACCTACTCAAAATAAAGACACCAAATAATCTAAGGGGGATGATATTGCAAAAGTAATTGAAAGGGCATGAACCATAAAATAAGAATCTGGGTTCTAGTATACCCAGATTCCTATTTTTATGGTACAGCCACTTCATAAACAAACTAAAATATTATACTCTATTTTGAAACCTAAACAAAACATATTGAACCAACAATAACACAACTACTTAAAAAATAATTGCAAGGATTAGGTACCTGCCTTTCAATCCGCAAAAAATTAAGAATAAACTTGAAAGCTCTCGATGTTAAGTACCCCGTAATTATGAAGGTTTTAGAGGAACTTCTATTGTCCGAGAAAAAGCGCCAAGAGACGGAGACGGTCAGCTACTAAATACAATAAATTCAGACAATCTTTGAAGATTAGACGGTAATCTTTAAAAACGCCGGCGACCAATGTTGAAATAAGCAGGAAACTCACAATACTAATAAGCAGGCATTAGTGACAATAAAGAACATAACCCTCTTTTAGCCGACGCAGTTGGGTAATAAGTAACGCCGGTAGCGGATTGAGGTCGGGACTATTAAGAACTTATTCGAAATTTATTATTCGAAGATTATAGCCATGAAGATGACATAAACGAAGATACTTTTAGAGTTTTTATGACCGTTTGGATTCTGGAAATATTATTTTCTTTGTAGATGGCGTTTTATGTTTGAGTTCTTTTCTTGGACCTTGTTTTTGTAGCATGTTTGGAACAACTATTATTTTGGTTGTCTGTTGGCTATAAAAGTAAACTGACCGCTGGATTTTATAATCAATCTTTGCAATTGACGCTGAATTTTCGAAGTATTTCCACCAACTCCTAGAACCCTGTTTGCATTCTCATTAATCCAATGGAGTTTTTCTTCTAACTACCTGTGTGTTATTGAGCATACCTACACGATAAGCCGGCCAGCAAACATACATCTAAATGTTGAGGCGTCATAATCTCCCTTCGGTCCTGTTCAAGCAGTTCCAAACATTTGTTTTCAAGGAACACCCTGAAGGAATCATTGGACTAAAGCCAATCTACGACGGCGAACGAACGCAATACCAAACAAGTACCTAAGAACAACTTTCGATAATAATATGCTAATACTACACAATCTATCACGATAATGAATTAATGACGCAAGCCACAACTAAACCCAATCTATTATTCTGGTTTTTCGATAACACAGCCCTAGTTTTCGAGAAACACGACATCCATATCTCAGATAGTGGCCACCACTCCATCATGGACCCGTTATAACATAACCAAGTAAAGACAACTCGTGATTCTACTTTAACTACGTTTCTGATACCTTGCCTAACGGTTGTACAACATTTACACGGTGAACTTAGAATGTTGAATGACTTGAATGTTTCAAGTTGCCGTTTAAGAGGCTACGGTGAGATTGCTCTCTCTAACTTTTTTGGTAGACTTGTGTGCTGTAATTTATGTCGTGCTTTTCTTAAACTATCATCCTCATGTACAAAATTCTTCTATTACTGAGTGAGTGACTGACAGACAACGCACAGCCGAAACTGCTGGTCGTAAAAAGCAGAAGTTCACCATGTAGGTTTCTTGAGGAGTGTAGGAGAGCACTAAGAGGATTTCCCGAAATTCCTACGGGAATGAGAAAAAACGGGATATGAGCTCGAACGAAAACGCGGGAAAAAGCTAGTAAGTCAGAAGTACAATCTTGACCGCCCTCTGTTAATAGACTTATAGAACCAGCGCCAAATGTCTGTAATCCCTTTATTCTAAGTTATTTCTGCCATTTGAATCAATAAAACTATTAGTTATATCTTGTGATTTATTGGCATCAGTCGAGGGTTTTTTCCGTTGTAATGGCGACTGATTCGATTGGAGTGAAGAAAGTTTCCTTAAATAAAACAGACCACAACAATTCCAATCGAACCTTAGTTCAGCATGCTGCAAACGCTGCTACGTTACGCAGCAACTAATCACTCGATATTCCGGTACAAACAAACCACCGAGCAACTTGACTTAGTATCCCATTCATCAACTAAGATCCTTACTTAGCACTAACTGTAGTGTCAGTTTTGAACTTCTTAATGGTAATAGCCCACCATTCCCGTTTAAAGTAACGGTATGGCCCATAGTGTAATATAATGTTAGGTAAGAAGTGTGAACCGATGTTTATTGCGTTACAAAACGTTGAATAAGTAGGTACTGTTAACTACGAGAACTATAATTGAGAAATTCACTGTGATGAAAATGGCTACAGGCAATAACAATTTAAGTGCGAATTTCAGAGATCATTTGAATGGTGTAGTAAAATCGTGAATGGACCCTGTGATTCTGAACGCTCATTTTGAAATAAACGTTGTATGGTTTTTGGGTTATCATTTAAGACCATTCTTCCTACGTTTCAGTCATGTCACCACAGAGTCGCGTCAGACAGACAGGCTGTCTTAGTTCCTCTATTATCTCCTTATCTCCTTCGTACTTCTGACGTATGAATAGATAAACTTAAGCCAACTTCTTCCACAAACTAATCAAGAAAATCCACGTTGAAGTGATAACAGGTTACAAATGAAACTTCAGATTATGAGGTCTGGGTTATTGGATACAATCACGAAACAGGAGTTTGGCAGCTCTATCAACATAGTTCTAGTTTCAAGAATGACTTTTTAATTCGAAAAATGCTTCTCTACACCAAAAAAAAAATAAGATCGCCAACCCGCCTGCCAAGGGTGGCGATTATGGCAAACCCCCCCTTTGGGGGAGGCCCATGTCCAGCAGTGGACTTCTTTCGGCTAATATGATGATACTATAAAATATATTCATTTTTCTAAAAGTTCGTAACTCAAAATAGTCAATTCCGAATTCCGCCCACAGTCACTCCTCAACTTAAAATTGGGCTGCTGTGTCAAAATATCTACAGTTTTTGTTCCAGGGACGGACTTTCAGATACAAAATATATCACTCTGTTATTCGCCTAAGGCGAACTGCGAGCTTCTCGTAGATACTACTATACTATTAATTTTCGGGAATTACATACTCTTACCTGTAATGTGAATGACATCGCCGCCACACACGCAGCTTCATAACGTGGCGCAAGCGCAACAATGACGGAACTATTCGAGTATTCGGCTTGGGCATAATTACTGGCATCATCAGCGATCATTACGTGGTCAGCCAGTAATGTTTAGTGACTGAACGACCACCCACTAACATACTGACGAAAAAATAGTGCTGGCCTAGTTTTTACAAATATTTATTTTTATTTTACGCTGAAAAATCAGAAATATGAAAAATGATTTGCGGGTAAAGATGGCACCTGCTGCAGATCATTAGTGATTACTGAATTAGGAGTTTTATTTGGAAGGTATTTTTATCCGGATGTCGGTGTTTTTGGTTTTGTCTCTTCGTTTTTTGACACCGACTTTCGAAATTAAAGTTATTTTATATACTTTGTAGTGCTTTGTTTTTTGGAAGTCGGTTGTATTTTTTTGTATAAAAGATTTTTTTTTCACTTTTTGGTGGTGATTCTCCACAACTACCTTAACATTTATATGTGCGTACCGCCGTGATGTTATGTTATGAACTGATGTACACAATAGACAGACTTGCGATTTCAGCAATCCCGGTCCATTGGCTATCATTTACTGAGGAGTTCCGTAGCCTATCTCCGAAGTTCTTCATCAGATCTTCACCTACTTGAAATGGGAACACTCCGAGAAAATATTCTTCTCAAAACTACCCAAATCGCTTCAAGTGTGCCTATATTTTTTTTTTCAAATTAAAAAGAATTTTCCAAATCGGTCCAGGCGTATTCGAGTAATCGGGGAACATACACAAAAAAAAAAGATTCCGACGAATTGAGAACCTCCTCTTTTTGAAGTCGGTTAAAAATGTACCTAACTCTTTTTCTGCTTATCGTGTTGACAGTTTATTATACGGTTTGGTCCACTGGGACCAAACCGTATAATAAACTGTCAACACCTGGTGGGCCTCCTACTGAGGAGGCCACGTTTATGCTTAGTTGTTTAACCCAATATACCTATTGAAGAAACAAGTTATAATTTCATGTGTTCAACTAACATTTTCGTGATTTTCGACATACAGATTTTGATTGACGACCGAGAGCTACCATCTTTGTTCAACCTTTTCAGAGAAACCAGGCCAGGGCCCCAAGTCTGCTATTCTATTATTGTGTCAGAAATTCAGAATGGTCTATCATTGATTTCATAATGGTTGATTTTGACAAGATTCTATGCCATTTCTTTCAATGGAGTGTCAGTGGAATCAGAACCACTGGAAAGTCATAATGACGCTCTTATATCAGTGGTCATGATATAAGAGCGTCATTATGACTTTCCAGTGGTTCTGATTTCATTGATGACATTCTGACACTATTGTTATAGCAGACTTGGGGCCCAGGCGTGTTGTCCCGTTATTGGTTACGTTACGGTGTTCTGAAAACTAAAATGCCAGCCTGAATTTAGCATATTATTAAATCATTTTTCAGCACAATATTAGCTATTTTCTTACAGGACTTGCCAACAGACAAGATTAATGTTCATCTGCCAACTTGTGAGACAGATTAATTGACGACATTGTGTGTGTTGCAAAACGAATCTAAGAATAACCTATTCCGACTATGAGTAATACGCAAATTAATAACAGAGAGCAGCTAAAATAAATGACTCAATTAAGCTTCTGGAATTATTATCTGTTAACCTCGAAGTTTATGGTCGGAATATCTCGTCATGGCCAAAAAATAAATGTGGAAGAAGAAAACGCTTTGCGCCAGCCCCAAGTAACGTGGTACATGGGCAGAAAGATGCTGAACTTGACGGAAGTAGAGGCGTTTACATATTAATACACTAGTGATGGGCGTTGAATCAACGAACTTGTTGAATCAACGTTGATGTCTCTTCAACGGGATTAACGTTGACCATGTACAAATCAACTCGTTGAATTCGTCAACGAGTTACGAGACAACGACGTTTATGAATTCAACTCGTTTGACAAAACGAGAAAATGAACCCAACATTTTGTTATTTTCAACGTACGTAAATTGTATTTCTTTAACAATAAAACTCTCGCAAACTGCATCAAATTGTTCGTAAATTAACATTACAACAGCATACGTTAGTAAAAGCGTTTAGACGTTTATCGTTCATTCAAGTTGACGTTCGTAACACGTTAACTCGTTGACAAAATTAACTAGTTGATCAACTAGTTGACAAACGCAATTAAACGTTAACGTTTCGTTGACGGAAAAACCTTCAACGACCCATCACTATAATACACATATCCACAGGGAGATGGTTTTAAAAAACAGAGTCATCTTTATGAATTGATGGTTAGTATAGTATCATCGCCAACAGATCGTACCGTCAGCATATAGCTTCTGAAGATTTATAAGTGTCCCTGCCCTTGTAGGCGTATGTGAAATAAAATATTGTAATGTTTGATTTTATCCTGTATCTATTGGTAATGATGGAACGTGACAACTCGATTTTGTAATTGGAAATCCCTCAAAAATTCTCCCGAACCTCTTTAACAAGCCCTTAAAACATCTACCTAAAGTTCGTTTTTAGGGTCCGAACAAAAAACGGAACCCTTATAGGATCACTCGGGTGTCTGTCTGTCCGTCTGTCACAGCCAGTTTTCTCTGGATCCAATAGACAGATATGAAAAATTCGTTCAGAACCCTTTGCACGCGAGTCCGACTCGCACTTGGCCAGTTTTTTAATCCCCGAGACTAATTGGCAGGTGCAAATGTCAAACTCGAAATTGAAAAAACTGGCCAAGAGCGAGTCGGACTCGCGTGCAAAGGGTTCCGAACGAATTTAGTTTTTTTAACATGTTATTTTAACACTACAGACTTCTAATAGATTTTCCTGTAATCTCTAGGTAAAGATCTATTATTTCAATTTTTTTTTCAAAATTTTAGGCTTAGTAGCTTCGGAGATAAGGGGGGGAATGGTCATTTTTCGTCTAATTTCTTGAATAACTTCAAAAAAAATTAAAATTATGAAAAAAATATAATTAAAACCCTCACAGTAAGCCCTTTTATTTGATATGTCGCACGATATTGTTCAAAAATCTTCTTTTTTTTTCTAGTTTGACCCCCAAAAGTGACCCCCATAGTAAAAATTTAATGATTTACGTAACGCGTCCATGTTTGGGTCATAGAAGTCCATATGTGTACCAAATTTCAACAGAATCCATCCAGTGGATCCGGAGAAAACTGGCTGTGACAGACGGACAGACAGACACCCGAGTGATCCTATAAGTGTTCCTTTTTTTCGGAACCCTAAAAAGAAAGAACAATCACTTGAAATGTCAAATTAGTCTTTAGGATTAGAAAACCAACTTAAAGATATATTTTTTTCTTATAACCGGAAAACCAAAAATCGTGCCCAAACATTTATGTATAAAATAAACCTATTACGTTAAAATTCATGAATGTACACGAAGTCACGACTCACAAAACATAACATAAAAATTCAAAGCACATAGATTACCAATCTGCTTTTGTATATTTGCGCATTTAGAACTAAGGAAACAGAACAGATTATACAGAGTACGAGTACTCTAACAAATAGGTACTTGCGGAACCTCAGTCTTATGAAAATAGATGCTAATTTCTTTGTTAAACTAATTGTAAAGTAAGCAATGTGCGTAAAAACGGCGGGGGTTTCAAAACGTTCGACAGAACCGTGTGAAAGAATATATTTACATGTAAAGTGTATGACAGGCGTATAGAAAATACATAGCGGCTCGCCATTAAGCCTACAATGTCGCTGGCATTGTCGATTTTCTCCGACATTTTCTGGACGACATGCAACAACACGAATGTTGTATTTCCCTAGAAATCTCTTTGGTTCCTGCTGCTCTCTGGATTGAACATCTGAGGGTCAGTACCTACTACCAATTTTTAGAGTTCCGTACCCGAAGGGTGACCAACGGAACCCTAAAAATCTGCTGTCCGTCCGTCCGTCCGTACGTCTGTCTGTCAGCAAGCTGTATCTCAATAACCATAATAGGTAGAAAGTTGAAATTTTCACAGATTTTGTATTTCTAATGCCGCTATAACAACAAATAATAAAAATTAAGGTTTATGGTACGAAACCCTTCGTGTGCGAGTCTGACTCGCTCTTGGCCGGTTTTTAAACCACCCTTACAATTTTCAGTCACAATCTGTCAAAAAACGCCAATTTCCGTACATTATGACAGATTGCTACTGCGATACGAATGTGAACGTTGCGCGTTGCTTAAAATTTTGTAGAATTGGCACCTTGATGCGGAGTAATTGTCAAACTCTACATTAGCCGGTAGACCTGTAAAACTTTGGCATTAAAGTACCTAAATTTTGAATCATTTATCACACAAAATTCTCAATTCAGAAACCCACAATATGACACTGATTCCAAATTCCCATAAATGTACCTTAAACTTACCGTAGTTTTGTACCGGAACCATCCGTTTGGTCAACCATCATTTTTTCTGTTCTTCTAGATCAATCATTTTATTATTGCACTTCACTGCTCTTACTAGGGCAGGGTCTCATTAGCCTTTCTGCCTCCCACATTCCACCACACATTATGTAGGGGCTAATACTTTTCAAACTCATGACTACCTCAAGACGCAACATTGTCGCAGACAGCACATAACATCATAAAAGCTAGTTTCGCAATAATGCCATAACATACCAACATTCCCATGGAGCATAGCAGGAAGCTGTAAACCATGGAGCCTGGAGAATGGGGCTGCGGTCGAGGAAACGACAAAATAATTGAGATTACAAAATAAACACACCAAACTTGTTTTAATATTTAATATATGATAGTTTTTTTGACAGCACGCGTAAATTAAGCGCAAAAAATTAGTTGATTACTTGATTAGCAATTCAAGTGTATGTAGTTTTTTTTAGTAAGATTAAAAATGATGTGGTTTGACAGAATGTTACACTTCAAAATGTTAATTATTTAAATCTACATAGGCTCGGTTTACTTGGAGATTTAGTACCTAGTTTTAAAAATATTTTAAAATTATATTACACTGGTCAACACTAGTTTTGGTGCCAAGAAACTATTTTTTTTTAATTACATTACATACTGATTACATTCATACCAAAAATTTTGACTTTTTTCTTGATCAATTCTCATAGAATCTTGGATCCCTTAGCAAATAACAAGGGGCAATATGACCGTGGAAGTAGGTAGTGCACTTTGATGGACATACTACATCCGAAGTTCTCTAGCATGTCATTTACAATGTCAGAGTAGTTATTTGAATTGTGATTTCCGAGTAAAATCCGTGCAGGTAATTCTAAATTGTCCATTGAATTTGAGAAGTTAGTATGTTAGACAGGTATTAAAATTAATGTATTTATAGAAATGTACCGATAAGTAAGCAAACCGAACACATGAAAGTACTGATTACTGCCAAATTTCACACATTAAACTGAAGGTAAATCTAAAACAACACGTAGGAAAAATAAATAAAAATTGATTTTAGATTTACCAATGGACACTTATTAAAAAACCATTAACTCTATCTGTGCACTTTTTTTTTTGTTTTTGTTGATCTGTGTTATATATGTGGCTACTTGGATTTAAAAACCTACCTAAAAAATAAGGAATGGGTAATTTTGAGTACCATATGTCGGTAGACCTCTGCCTTTTCATTCAGTTTAGTTTAAGCGTGATGTGCTGTCAAGTTTCTATCTGAACACAGCCAGAAAATCGAGTCGAGTACGAGTGGGTAAGTACTATGCCGTTTACATCATATTCCCACTTAACCTAAGCTCCCAAACTGAACATTCAAGTCGATTAAGCTTATCCCCTAATACTTTTCCATCCAAAGTTATGGACATCTAAACATGTAAACGTCGTGTCGTGCATTGCACAACAGACGCAGATTAGAGGCGGGTAGCGTCGTGCGGCGCGCGGCGCGGGCTAGCGCGGTGGTCCCCGGCACCGACGACTTCATTGCACCACATTTTAATCTCGCTGATGATTCAGTGCCTCCTAAAAACTTTGATAGACGTAGAACACTGTTATTAATCCTATAGAGACATCAGGTTTTTGTAACATCGTAGAATAAATTGCAAATAAGTTATGACTCTTTTAAGGATCGGTTTAATTAGCCAGGTTTTATAGCACCTCGCAACTCTGATGACTCAATTTTCTGTGTGCGATCTGCTAGTGCGAGATGAGTTTTTTGTAAGTCTTTTGATAACATTATGATCACGCCAATAAACCTAAAGTTTACCAAAAGTAATTGAGTGTTACCATATCGGTACCTTTGTAATTTTTTCACCAGTAATTGCTTGACCATGAAGAAATAATTACAGTAAATTATATAGCGATTAATAATGATAACCAAAAATAGTTGCCTGATTAAGCTGTTGTTGGAAATGTATAAAATGAAGCTGCGGTATTCTTAAAGCGTCGATAAGTTAAGAAATGCCGTGACCGACAGATCTACGGAGCCAATTTAGGAATTCCAGCTGACTATCTAATCATTATATTTCATAGAACACGCACAATTTCGGTTGGTTTTTTGTCTCCCGTATTTCTTCCTACACAAATGGTCAACTTTACTTGAAGTCGTAATAATTAGGGTTACATAAGCCGTACGTGGAAGGCTCGCTACATGTAATTGGGACCACCCGCGGATCCCTGGGGCCGCGCTGCCGGTTCGGGGGTAAAACAATGCATTATGCGAATTTAGAGCGCGCTCTGATTAGATAATATCGTCATAACCAATGAGTGCTTCTTTTGAGCTGCAATTGAGTAATTTCCTGCGCTGATCTAAGCAGCTGCTGATTGGATTGTGTAGCAAGCAGATTGTCTCAGCAATTCATGTTTGTTTATACAGCAGAATCTTGGCCAATATACACATGCTGTCATTTCAAATTAAATCCCACGTTATACCTCTGATTTCATCATTTAAAGTTGAGTATTTGTCGTATTTTCGTAAGTTTTAATATTATCAATTCAGATGCCCGCCCTGAAGAAAAGTGATGGTGAACATCTGCGTTATTGTGACTGTTGGTCTGATTTTTTTCCGCTTCACACCACTTAATGTATCTAATTATATTTTTTCAAACACATTTCCTACACTTCATGCAGCTTATAAAAAGTCCAGTGACCACACTGACTGAACACAAAACCGCAGGCTATCCAGCTGTCCAGTGATGTGCCGCGCTTGACTTTGGCAAGATAATCGACTCGAAACGCCAAAACCACAACACACAAAAAAACTATTTTAACTTTGGCTTCGGTTGCTATTATATTAGTAACATTGTTTTTTAATGATTTGAGATTGAGAAAGCCGATATAGGTAAGTTAATATAGGTACGCGATTTGCCAAAAACTGCAGAACCCCTTCAGAACGTTGCACTTGCAACCACTTTGCTACAACAGCTGACTTACGATACTCCTAAAGTGATGAAAACCTGGAACACAATTTTTTTTTTCGAGAGTCCCGTGTTTGAGCACCTTCTCACATGATGGAAAGGGACAATAGAGCGTAGTATTTGCCTTGAATTAGCCAACATAGTCAAATTAACCAGATTATGTCACTGAAAGCTAGCAAACCCTTGGCACTGGCAGGTAACCTTCATCTTTATCATTACAGTCGAAAGACGTACCTACTGCTGGAAATAGGATACCCTAACGTCTCCACTTCGGCCAATTCTATCCTTTCCTTCCTAAGTGGTAACTTAACAGAACTTAACTGATGGCTTACCAGCCATCCCATGTCTGAAAACCATCTGTATAAGTACCTATGTTAAGTTCGTTGAGTTGTTCTGGGCGCCGTAAGCTTGTAGGCGTGCGACTAAATAATTTATCCCTACAATGAGTTTTTAATTACGTTACCACAATGATGATGACAACATACCGTGTAGGAGTCGACCACCCAAACATGTATCGTAGGTGTTTTAAAGGCGAAAGTTACAAACAGAATAAAATATCGCTTCTCATCATGTTATTAATTTTCGACAATTTATAAAATACCTATTATCGCCTAGCAATTTCTACTTTTTTAATGTCATTGAATAGAACTCTGTGTCACGGATTGAACTGACAGTATTACACATAGCTATCGACCAAACCTAGGCCAAAATTCAAAAACTTAGTTGACACAGTGCCCAGTAGGTACATTTATTACAATAAACTTACCAGTTTTTCCGCTCTAGGTACTTACTGTAAAGTTAGTCAATATGACTTAAGCGACAGGTATTGTTAGCGAAGTTACGCTATGTGTTTTGTGTACCTATGTCTTAAATTTATGTAGGACACACAACTGCCACACGAATTGAGTCACCTGCATACACTAGCTTAGCCGTCAAGTTGGCTACCCCATGGTAATCTATTTCCTAATCCACGGCCTGATTTATCCGAGCCTTTTCATTCAAATCCGTCCTCCTGTCGAACTATGATTACTCAAAACAACATCCAGACTTCTTCATTCATAATAAATATAACTTATAATTATGGTAATGTTATTAGAACAGTAGAGTATTATATTCATAGACATGATTCTGCCAGGCTACATATAGTACAACACGTCTGTTACAGCAACTGCTTTAAAGCTCCGCGGCACATTTTCACACGCTCCCCAAATCAGCGGACGTAGGTACCTCTTGGCACTCAGGATATACGCTCCACCGCCGAGTGCTAATCCTCGAGCACCTCTCGACAGCCCCTGAGTTAAGTGGCTCCGTTGCTCTTTGTCCCCCTGGTACCTTTGATACGAGTGGCCGTACGTGATATTTCGGGGAGAACAGATTCGCAAGCCATGGGAACGGATGTGCTGAGTTGCATAACACTGCTGGGGGTAATGTTGCAAAAAATGTTTCCGGTAATTTTAGGGAATTTGGTGCTTGAAGTCTAACCTGGGAACTTGTAAACAATACTTGTGTAAGTACTTCAGGAACTATAGTGTACTTCCTCGAAATACCTGAACCACCAACTCAAGTTTTGACCAGCCGTGGCAATATTGTAGGCAGAGAAAATCTGACTAGTTATTTCTGAAAGCTTTCCAGTAGCTTGAAAAAGGTGAATCAGACATCCTAACTCTGAACTAACTTAAGGACGGGTTTCTAAATTGCGTATTTTGGGTTAAGAACGAGTCAAACCCGACTAACATTTCAGATTTTGACAGATAAATAAATCTGAGCTAACTCAAGTCTGACAGCCCAGCTGTGCTCATCAAACCTCTAGAAAACAAACAAACCAACAGTAAGTTAAAGTTTGAATGTCGCCTTGCCCTGGAGAACATATCACTGTCTAACAGAATCACCCTCCAGTGAATCAAGAGGCACAGTGTGTCCTTAGGCAACGATGCCGCAGACGAACTTGCAAAGCGAGGTTCCGAGATGGCAGTGCTAGGCCCGTACTCACTCCTCCCTCTATCTTTCTCGCAGTTTCGTTATTTGTGAGTAACCGAAAAATACCGCCCAACGAAGTGTGCACGGTTCAGCTAGTGTTTAATAATCTTTTTATTACTTTAAACAAAACTGTTAGAACATCTTTAACAAAAGTAAACAAGCCAAGAGCTTGGCGGAAATAGATTTGTGAATTTAAAAAAGAAAACCGTGCTCATTCTGATTCAGATCATTTTCATCAACACCTGGATTAACTATGTGTAGAAAATCTCGAACTGCGGAAATATATAACAAACTTATTGGGAGTTATATACTTGAGCCGTTTGGGAAAAAAACATTAGGCCCAAGGGGTCCGAAGGCTCATTGAATTTTTCGGGATATTAGAAAACCAGCTGGTCGACTGTTTACGTGAACAGAAGGCTGGGATTATCCTCTGCCAAAGAATCGTGTTGCCATGCAACGCGGGAAGGCTGCCAATGTTCATACATATGTGTTTTCCTATATCTAATTGTTTATTAACTTCTTTACGTAAGCATCAACGAGCTGGGGAAAACATAATGGGGGTTTTTCCACCAGCAATACATAGATAGATTAATTGTTAATATTGGAAGAATATCCACTAACACCTATTTCTTCATTACTCATTACATACGTCTTAAATTACTCGGGCACATACGACGATTTTAACCTTTGTAATTGCGCAGGCATCTCCGGTTATAATGAAATATGGGTTGTCTATTGTTTACCCGAAGATATATATTTTTTTTATTGTTTACCATAATCATCATATTTCCGAATTTCATTTAACCGAATTTCATTTGCCCGAATGTTTTGTTTGCCCTAAAAGACATATGACATACTGATAATTGCCCGAAACTTAGATACCATAAGATACGAGTGCCATACGTATTGTTTTTCATATTTTGAAGTGCCATAATAATTATCAAACATAATATTTAAACGCCATAATGATTATTTATTAGACATGACATTTAAATGCCATAATCGAAGCGAGCGAATAGACCTAGCCAAACCTTAAAATATTCTATGCATGGTTGATGGTGGGCTCCTACTTCTGTGTGGTTTATAAAAAAAAGAGTCTTTAGGAGAGACTTTAGGGCACTCCGAGTCGAAGTGCCCTAAAGTCCCGATTGCATCCAGTTTCTCCTGATAAAACAACCTTTACATACCCAATGTCGATGGCAAATGATGTTATGGCATATGATAATTATGGCATGTGATAATTAGGGCATGTGATAATTAGGACATGTGATAATTAGGGCATGTGATAATTAGGGCTTACAATGATTATGACAAATGATGTTATGGTAAGTGACTTTATGGGAAACAAAGCTTCTAGCACGTGACTAATATAGCAAATAAGAGTAGGGCAAATGAATATTACGTCGTATAATATTATGGCTGTTGACTATTATGGCAAATGATATTAGGGTAAATAAAATTCGGGTAAACGGCGGTATACCTGAAATATGTACTAGGATATTTTCAGTGGCTTTCAAGAGCTCCCTTCTTTCTTTTATTTGAGATGGGTTTGCTCTTGACTCTAGTCTAGGTCAGAGATGACAGAAACAGAGTCTACGATGGAGCGAGCTTACCCAGAAGGAGCCTGTTAACTCTGATTTTAAAGAAATGAGGGTTGTAAGCGTTCGGAAACACAGACGCAGGCAGAGAGTTCCACTCCTTTGCAGTGCGCATTATAAAAGACGTTTGAAAACGCTTAGTGCGAATTGTTGGAATAGCAACAAGGTAGGTACTTACCAAAGTTGCAGTGCGTCTGGATGTCCGATGGTAGAAGGCGGCCGGTGGGTTGAGGTCGTGGAGTTCTTGGGCACACTCACCGAAGTACAATCTATAGAAGACCGACAAGCAGGCAACCTTGCGGCGATGAGCCAAGCTATGTAGCTTGGCATCCACCAGTTTTACGTCGCCAATGAGCCTTTTAGCTCTGCGTTCCACCGAGTCAAACGTGGCAAGCTGGTACTTAGCTGAGCCATCCCAAAGGTGGCTGCAATACTACATGCAGGATCGGACTTGTGCTTTCTACTCAGGCCTGGACAGCTTTTAACCCTGTACGGGTTAAAAGCTGTCCAAGCCTGAAGAATCGCTTCACCCTATTTAGGATGCCCAGCTTTTTGACCTTGTACTCAATGGTAGCGCCGAAGTTGAGACTGGATGTCAATTCCACGCCTAGGAGCTCGAGCCAATCAGTAACAGGAAGATGTACCCCGAAAAAAAGGAGTTTGGTGGAAACGAATCCTTGTGGCGGCAAAAATACATGCCTGCATTTTGGTGGCGTTAAAAGACCAAATTGTCACTACCCCACTGGGAGACAAGGCCTTAAGCCTTGCCTCCCAGAGGGTTCTACCATGGTATCTCTACCATTTGTCCGCTCTACCATGGCCTCTTTCAAGGAACGAACTTCATCCCCGCTGGTTGTTGCGCTGGACAAGTATCTTTCTGAAACCGTACTGTCATCTGCGTACCCAACAAGACCAAGCTGAAGAAGGTCATTGATGTGCAACAGGAAAAAAGTTACAGAGAGAACAGACACCTGAAGAACTCTGGCATCAATAGCCATGAGGTCAGAGGAGCAGCCATCAACGACTACTCGGACTGATTTCACTGAGGAAGTCTGATATCCAGCTACAAAAATCAACTGGGATGCCATAGGCAGGAAGCTTGCTGAGTAGACTTGCGTGCCAGACCCTGTCAAAGACCTTCGAGATATCGAGCGACACGGCAAGTGTTTCGCCGTGTCTCTCGATGGCTTCATGCTTCACAGCAGTGCGTAACATACACAAGAAGGTCGCCAGTTGACCGTCAGTAACTTGCTGACCTACCTTGAAAGGTAGGTCAGCAAGTTACTGTTAAGTACCCTTTCGACGACGGTAATGAGCAGGGTCAGCACGGTCACCCTTTTTGGGTTGTTTCACCTGTTGCACGTTTACAAGCTTCCAGGATTTTAGCACCGTTCTTTTTTCAAGAAGAACAGACGTGTCAACACAGGAGACAGTTCAGGCGCACATTGCATCAACACTCTCCCTGGAATGCCGTCAGGCCCGCTGGCCTTGTTCACGTCTAGACTGCGCAGTACTCTTCGGACCTCTTTAATGTGAACTGCGATCTTCGGCATCGAAGAGTCACAACAGTTGGTGGTTGCTTGGAGCCAGCGTCCAGACGTGAATTGCTTGCAAAGAGAGATGCAAATAAATTTGCTTTTTTAAATTGCAGAGTGTGCCCGCGACCCATCAGGTTTCACCATTGGAGGCAAAGTGGGTCGACAGAAATTCGTTTCAACCGCTTTCGACAGAGACCAGAACTGCTTACTACCCGAAAACTCTTTAAGTTATCGTTTTCCACAGTTTAATGATTAATGAGTAGTTCCGTCATCTTTATTTGCATTTGACCCATTATTTAGTTGTCGCCACTATCATGGTTATCTAATACCATAGGCTTAAATATCTTTTGAAGACAGATAAATCTTTTGAATAACATACCAGGACCATTTCAGATGAATCTAGCAGTAATAACACATTTAATTGCAATTTTCTTGATTCCAATTTTAATATTTTCCAATTATTCTGTGGTGGTAGAATAGTTAGATCTAGGTACCTAGTAATAAAATAAAGTTTAGAAAACAGAAAATTTATTGCAATTTTGTAAAATAAATACAATTAAAATCCTTAAAATAATTGTACAAAACGAAACAAAATACAACAATCCTTAGGAACTAAACTTCTAATTAATTCAATAAATTATTCGTTTTATTCTAAAATACTTTGTACGAATTTTCATAGTTAATAAAACAATGCGATGAATTAAAACTAAACTTAAAACGAAAGCTATTTACAATTCTTGTACTAGTCTAATAATCTCACTTTGGTAAACTGTGGTTAATGAGTTTCTTCTCTTACAGTAAAACCTAAATTATTAATATTTATCTACTTTATTCTAAGGAAAAACTGGAAAAGCAAGTTCAAATTAACTCTGGCTAAAAATATAAAAAACTCTTTAAGATTTTTTGTATATATTATTAAAAACCGTTGAATCAATTTAGAATTTAAATCAAATGCGAAAGATTGTTTGAAAAATAGAATTCTTGAACTTTACACTCACTCACACACATACAAAGTCACACTTAGGTACTTATATTATATCAATAACAAGCTAATGAACACATACAAAAACATGTTTAATTAATTGAGGTATAATCTAAGTATACTGAATTGATTGAAGTATACATATGTACCTATAAAGAGAACTGAAATATTATAATTATGAAGACCTATAAGATGATTTAAAAACTGTATAAGAAAATGTCGAAACTGTATAATACGTAAAAGTAGTATAGTGTCTATGAAGTTCAAATACTTTGTCAACCAATGAAACTAGAGAAGTTAACAATATCAAGGCTGAATGGGTACACTCAAATAATAAACGCAAATAAATTAAATTGGCAAGTCATGCCTCACAAATTCACAATACCATGTAACACAAATTACTTGAAATAACCGAACAAATCGATCTAATGAGACGTGTAAACGTTTACACAAATAATTTTACAAACATGTGTGTAAACGAAGGTACAAAGTCAAAATCAACGCCACTTGGTATTCTGCGCATTGCTGTTGCATTATACATAAGGACATGATTCGGGCGACGAGACATTAGTTCGCCGTCGTCTGCGAGATGCATACAAAGTGTTCCATGACACTTGTATGAGAAGATATATGGTTGTGACGTCAGCACCTTCAGCCTACCCGCGCAAAACTACCATTAAAGCCTCTTCTATGCAAACTGCGCACTTGATGGTCGATATACTGCTGTCGCTGGCGCATCTTATTAAGATTTGTATCGTGCAGTAAGAATAGTATGGGAAAATTTCTTATGCATGGGAGTTTAGTTCTTAACAGCTTTAAAAGATTGTGTTACACTGTTCATCGGCTTATGATAATTTGCAAAGAGCTTCTGACGATTTCAGTAAAATTTTAATATTTCATTGGAATTTAAACCTAATATTGGTATGACGAAGGTGGTGGGAGAAAGGCTAGAATTTTGTCGCTTTTGATGATACTTACATCAAATTATCATCAAAAGCAACAAAATTTTTGACTGTTTACAATGTACTAAGAGACACTTTTGACAATGTACTGAAACGTGGGCTGCATAGTCAAGAAAAAAGATTCGTCAGTGTACTGAAATGGAATGGTTTATAAATTCGATAGTCTACCACCAGATCTTTAAGGTGTGGGCAACATATAGTGAGCTGAATCTAAAGTCATTAAAACACTCGAAAGTACTGTACACATTTTGGAATAAAAATTTGCTGTGCTTACAACAGAATACACCCTTAAGGACTAAATGTATCGATCAACACGCCTATTATTCCACAGAATTTCTTTCAAACCATAATAAAACTATTTCATTCACGTTGCTCTGATTTGATCTCGTGTTGCCAGTTCTCTTGGGCCTGGGACCGGTTCCTCTTCGTTACTAACACACGGTACCGAGAAACGGACGTACCAACAATACGCACATTACAATGCCACTATTTCACGAGCTCCCCGTACGCTCTTAACATTTTAAATGAGATACTTCGAAAAAAAATAATCAACGGGTTCGGGGTAAAACAGATATCTCAATCTTCACGCACAATGTGGGAATAGGACGAGGAAAAACTGAGTTGGAATGTGGTTCAATTTTCATAAATTGTGTGAAGTATTGAGACGACGCCAGCCGGCCAATACTTCACACAATTTATGAAAGAAATGAGTGTTTGAAACGAAAATAAATCACTTGATCTCGTTCTCTATTAACATTTAGCCTGGTAGGTCCACGACGCACTCAATCATACTGACATTACACCACTAATTGCTGACAAATCTAAACATACAGAAAGACACACATTCATTTCTCGAAAGCAACAAATCTACTAAAAAATAAAACGCTTTCAAAAGGATGTCAAAGAAAAGTATCAAAAGATGTTCTGAAAAAAACCTGGCATCCCATGCCGCATATTTGTAAAACGTTAACCGACGCCCTACATCACTGGAACGATTAGTGCCGTCTACCGGATTTAGCCACGACTATGTCATTAGATCAGCCACTTCCCTAATCCATGGAACATCTCATACACAGCTCAGCTAACACTCTGTCCTTTTCAGGTTGTGTGACACAGAACGAGATGCAAGACTTTCTCTTTGACGTAAATATGTGAGGATGATGGTGTTACCGGAACAGTCGTTAGATCAATCGGCGTGGCGCTACATGGGGAACAGACCAGCATTTGTCACCGGACCACCGGCGCCGCCGTATTTATAGCGACGCCTGCGCAACCCGTGGGCGGCGACACATCCACGACACATATTAAAGACAATAGTTAAAATATAAACAACGATCTACATAATTACCCTTGATTCCCTCACGATAGCCTTAAATTAACTAATACTGTTTTTACATTATGTACACCGTATTGTACTTCAATTCAACTCTTACTTAGCCGAAATTATTTCTATCTAGAAACACTACAGAATCCTTCACACGAATAGTCTCTTCTATGGCAGTGTCCTTACGATAACGTTCTTTATACACTTGAAACTATTAGAAGTGAACTTCTATCACGTAATAAAGCTGTAACTGGACACACATATCAACGCTATTAGTTCGGAGATTCGGACAAAGTTCGCGGCACTGACTTGCGGCACTTCCTCTATGGGGAGTTTCTTGTGTTTTTCCCCATGCCTATCATGGTTCTTCGTATGATTCTTCATTTTATGGTAGCATAGCCTCGCTAGATTGTTCTGCATTCTTGGGCAGTCGTAATCATTGCCGTCGCATTGGCAGGCTGTTAACGCGGCCGCTTTCTCCTGCTTTCTTAGAATTTCTATGGAGTTGAGGCACTTGTTGGAGCACTTTCTACCTCGGAACATGGACCGGCAGAGTCTGAGGTAGTACTCCAGGGCGGTGGAGCACTGTGCGTCGGCAAGGCAGATGAGTTGTGACAGGCTACATGAGGAGGTGGCGTTGGCAGCGCCCTTCATCACTTGAGGTCGACAGATGTCGATGCGCTGTTTCGCCTCCAAGCAGTACTCGTCTTCGCATTCACACTGGAACAAGAGAGAAAAAAACTTAGTTTTACTTGACTGTGCTCACTTCTTTCTTTCCATATTACCTGTACGTCTTTATCTATAATACGAGTAGCAACTTCAACAATATTACATAACAAGGAACAAAGAATTGTTAGACATGAAACATCTCACAGATGGAAGAGAAACATAATATCCAGTTTCTTATCAAATGTTCCAACCTACATACACACATCCAACGCTCTCCATTCAAAACTGCATTCAAGATTACAAAACACGTTATGTAAAAGAAAATCTATTAATAATTCAATGTAATAAAGTTTTAGGGAAACTCGTAAATCCTCGCGGTCCATGGCGCATAATAATAACGTTGTAGAACGTAAAATACATTTTACGACACCAAACATTCCGGAATCTATCCACTATCAAAACATAGCGTGATTTGTGAAATTTATAATGCGACCCGGATTATACTCGAACGTTAACTCAGCTTAAATAGACGGCCCATTAGTTCAGCTTACTGAAATTACCTATAGAGATTATTCCAAGGCTTTAAAACAAATGACTGTGCATTTAAATGGCCTACTTTAACACTACAATTTACAAGAACAGACGAAGGATCAAAGAACACATAAGAATGCACTCATGAATAGCTAATACCGTATAAAATCGCAGTCTCGCTCGAAACGAAGAGAAACGACCTCGGAAATTGGCAGTTGCTTCGTTAAGATGCAACAATTGGTTACGCTCTCAAAAAGGTCAATTTACCGGATATCTAGCGCGGATTAATGAAGACACGGCCGCCCGTCTTACGCTTAGTTTTTTGTGAGAACGCAGCAACACCTGCGCAAGAGTCGACGCTGCGGTAGGTCCCGATCAAGACGTCAAATCTCAAGGCTGTGCGCGGCCGCTCCTTTGCTCTGGCTTTCGATATACATTGCCCAACGTAGTACTCGTAATCACACTCGCTACTACGATATAATTAAAGGTTGGACCGGTTTTAGTTCAAAATGCAGCCTTATCTATGCATAGTACTGGTCAAGTAGAGAATGTGTAAACGATAACACATACTATAACACACCTGCTTTACGTAAAAGTGTAACAGCAAAAGTTAATGGATATTTAACTCGATAGTACGAAAGTAGTCCTTAAAATTCATGTGCAAGATGTAAATAAGTTCGAATATGGTGTAATGTTTTCTGTAATTTAGTGCGAGGAAGCACCTGCGCGACTGGGGGGGTCCATGAGGCAGATAGGAAGGCTTTTTGTTGATACAATTGCAAGTGGTGGTGATACAATTTCATTACTACGTTGAATTAAATACCTTTGTCAAATAGCTCATTGTGATAAAGTTTATATCACAATGAGCTATTTGACAAAGGTCCAGTATGAAAGGCTTTTAAAGTAAGATGTTTTTCTTTAACAGGGTTGATTATTATTCTAAACTTCCATGTAAGTATTGTAAGTTACGATAAAAACTTACACAACTTATTACCTCGCACCTCGAAGAAGTAGATTTCTGTCTTCAGAGATTTCTAATCTTTATGATAAAAACTAAGAGCATTCAATCTTAAAGCATCTACCAGTTTATTCTTAAAATTAAAACTAAGTACCAGAAGCTAATTAGCTGTACTGAACAATCTTACAGCAGTTACAGGTAATTTACCTACCTACAATGTTGTTTAAACAAATTAAAGATACATAATGAAGACTAAACAAAGTATGTGCTAATAATAAAACGATTGTCTCTTCATAGACAATTTACTGTTGGCAGTCGCTTGCTTACCTGAAAATCGTTTTACAGCCGTTAAATTAAGATAAGATGCAGACGGTGTCAATAAAATTACTTAATTGGGTGTAGGGCGTTTTAGTGCAACTGTCTGTGTCAGTTTAGTGTGCAGTGTGGTTTATTCAATTTTATTTAGTGGATGTAATGAGTGTCATGAGGAACTTATCGTAAAAAAAGTTGTCTATATAAATATAGATGCGGTTACAAGAATATAAGAAAACGGAGAAAGTAATCGGATAAGACCGAAGTAACAAATTAATGGGTCCTTTGAAAGATCCGGATAGAAAGCAATGAAAAGAAGATTGAGATCAAAGCTTATAGAGATATACGAAAGAAGAAGACGTACTAGACCATACATAAATTGTGACATGGTACGAGAACTTATGATGAAGGAGAAAATAAATAAGTGTACCTATTTATTAAATGGCTTTAAACGATGTCCTTTTACCTAAAGTTTAAAATATTCTATAATCCTGATTCTTCTCAATCTTTTGCATCTTAAAAGTGACAAAGCTTAAACAATGGTTGAAAAAAACTTGAGTCAATAGATGAATTTTCAACTCCAAATCTAGAGCGAAAATAAGCTTGTCGTAATTCGCCGTAAGATTCCATCTCCGGGTATATTTAGACCATATTTCCAGACATTACGATGATACACTCTCTCTTTACAAGAATATCTGCTACTCGTCGCTGTGTCAGTGGTTGGTGTAAGTGCATTAACGCCACTTGAAGCCACATGTAGCAGTGACGTGATAATTGAAAGATCAAAATTGTGCATAAACAGTACCAGGTTGCTCCGCCTACACTGTGGAGTTACACTGTTATGAATATATGTGTATATTTGGACGGAAGTGCTTTCCAAATCATTGAAAGGAGAATAGTAGAACTCTTTTACTTCAGAGAGAGAGGAACTTCTGTCGTATTTACGACTATATTTTCTGATTACAATTTATTTTTGGCTTTGGGACTATCTGTGTTCATTGTTCGCTTTTCTTTGCGGTCTTCCATAGTCTCTCATTTGTGTATTTTAATTTACTGAGGCTATGAGGCCATTACAAAAAAATCTTCTACATTAAAGCACACCTCGTTTCAAGGACAATAAACAAAAAGCTTACTCAAGTGCATCATAACCTCAAACATAATTTTCTGCCACCAGCAGCCCACAAACACTCAATAAAGTTTGTGGAAACAATAATAAAGCTAAAAGTACACCCGCTCTGTTTATCAAGTTCACGTGCGCTCTCCCCACGTGAAGTGATTCGCCAGCATTCTTCACACATTTCTTCCCAGTTTAGAATCATGAAATTTTTATAGCCCACATTAAAAAGAGAAATGAGCGCTGAATGCTAAAATGACGATAAAGAATTGAAAATGGCGGTTAATTATTCAAATAGATTTATGTACTTGCAATTTGGGCGTTGTGTTTCTTAGTCTGGATTACAATTTGACTCGAATCAGAATATGCATATAGGTAATACATTAAACTAATCTGAGACACGTGTTGATTCGATTATTATTTGAAAAGCCAACTACTTCATAGCCACAATAATAATGCAATGACTGTTTCCATCTAAAATAATAATAGATTTCAAACACACATTTTGCTTTCATGTCCAACACCATGAAATTTCAATGTGTGCGAACACAATCATATTTGTTTGACAGTTCTCTCGGCCGAACAGAATTGTTACTTCGTCCAGCGGGAGACGTGCTAGGTACCAAGTTAGTTCACGAACGAGGTCGTCAACCGCGACCCTCGACGTTCCTTCGTGTCGGACAAATCTGCCCACAACGTCTAAATTAGATTTTATTGCAGGGCGTCTGCTACATGCACCTTTACAGAACCAAGTAAGCGAGACCGCCTTTTCTCCCATCCTGCTTAACAAACCAAAGCTCGTACGTTACTGGTCGTATCCCCAATTGAGTGAGGCGTAAGCTGTAAACAGCTGTTATGAGGAGTAATTGTGACAAGTCCGAACTCTGAATAATAAATCTGAATAGATTCTTGCTGCAGTTTATAAATAGATGATGATTGCAGTTTAAAAGTGGTTGTGTAGATGATGGATTTATTTGACAGCGAGTTCACTTTCAACTCGGGGAATGATACAATTGCACTTGAAGGATTCAATGGTTCTAAAATGATTCAATTTAGTTTGATTGTCTGGGCCTCCTCTGCCACTTTGGAAATGCGTCAGTGAAACTTAAAGAGGAGAGCATATTCTCCTCCCTAGATGACGAAAAAGATGTTTTATAATCATCATCTGCCTAGCCTTTTCCCAACCACATTGGCTTCGGCTTTACGTCGGCTTCCATTCAAACCGGATTCAGCTGAATACCAGTGTTTTACTTTTGTGGAGCGGCTGCCTACCAGACCTCCACACCCCATTAACAGGGTAACACGGTACATAAAAAGACGTTTTATATAATAACAGTACAAAAACATTATTGTAATGCCATTTATCATCACAACAAAACTCAGAATTTCAGGTAATTAAGTCAAATGAAACAACAAAATCTATGGCATTGTATAAATTTAGTAGGTACAAAAAGTTCAACATCATTGCAACCCATACTTTTTTGGGGTTTAAACATGGTTCAAACGAATTTTCACTTAAAAATTAATACAAATTATTTCGAATTATAAAACCACCAGGTACTATATGAATATTATGACGTACCTTACAACTGTAAATTGTAATAACATTTACGATGCACATGTGACATAAAATTATATTACTAGAACTTTCTAATACAATTTCAGTGCAAGCTACGCGTCAATGAAGATATTCTTCGAAACAATGGTCCATTACTAGACTCAGTGAATGAAGCCACAGTGTCGGATACATATTCTATAATATTATTAGAATGCATATGGCTGAACATACGCGTAGTCTTCGCAAGTCCAGATACAGGGTAATAAGCCAATAAGCCAGTGGTGTAGCGAGCATGGGTGACACCCGGGGCGGACAATGTTGTGTACACAAATGAACCCCCCCCCCCCCCAAATAATGACTTGCGGTTTTCGTTCTGGTGAAGGCAGTCGCAAGCCAGTTTTCAGCAGGGTGGGAAGGTGTACCATTTGTGCTGCTGGTTTTTATTTTCAGAAATGTTCTTACATAACACTTTAAAAAAATCTCGAAAATTTGAGCACCTCGCCTCGAATTATTTTGATTTTCTCTTCATCATTAACTAACTCAACTTTGTTGACTGATGCAAGCAAGCTCAAGAACTAAGAGAGGGTAGAACGCAAGAGCGAGCGCAGCGAGCTCGAAATTTTTTACACCCCGTCTCGGACGGATTTGATTACGTCACCCGTTTAGGGGCGACACTCGACAGTAAAAAAAAGTCAACTAACGATCGATTATTATATGAAAAAAAGTCAATTAACGGTTTTTATTTCTTGAGGGTTTGCATGTGGTGACACCACCACATGCAAACCCTCAAGAAATAAAGACATTTTTGCATCTCATCTCGGAAGGGTTTATTGTCTTGTGATCATTCGTACTAATAGAAGTCTTTTGTTCATTTATACAGAAAAGCTCATGAAATCAGAGAGTGCAAACTGCAAGAGCGGGCGAAGCGAGCTCAAATATTTTTTCACCCCTCTACCGGCAGGTTTCATTGCGTCAAATGTTTAGGCGTGACATCCGACAGTGTTAAATCCAGTCAACGATCGGTCGGGTGTCACCCCTAAACGGGTGTTACCCAGTGCGGGCCGCCCCCTCCGCTCCCCCCCCCCCCCGGTACGCTACTGTAGTAAGCTCTGTTTGGACTATGATTTCCTTATGGTCTCTTGGAATATTGTGGCTTTGTGGGCTATGAAAGCATAAAATTACTTACTTATCTATGAAATGAGATGAGCATCTTGGAGCCGATACGGAGATACAGAAATCATTAGAAACAAATGTGAAGGAAACACCGATGAGAATGATCGTCTTAGGACGTAGAATTTTCCGGATCACAATATTGGAAATGTACATTTTTTTATTAATATTTGTGTAAAGTTCCAATGCTATTCTAGGCTATATATAACAACAATATAGGACCAGTAAGTAATACTTTCTGAAACGAAATTCAAGTTAAACGTCTAAACCATCTAAGCAAGGATCATCATGAATTAGAACAATCTTAATTCGAAGGGTTAAACATTTGAAATAAGATCCATTTTGTTTTGACAGGGACAAAGTATTCCACAGGCAGAATAATTTCGTCGACGAGCTATACAAACAGATATAAGCCTCATAACTTCGTCTTTACGTTCAAGCTTAAAATAATGTATGTTTACATCCGCTGGCCGGCTAACTTGTCACTACATACATAATCATTAAATCTTTCAATGTTAATATTGGACATCCGCCAAAGTATCTCCGGCAATCTCATGTTCATTCACTTTCCACGTTACATATAAAATTTTATTTGTTTTGCAAATAAAGTAATGAGGTGGCAAAACATTTGCAGTGTTAAAATTGTGATGATTTTAGGTTAGTAACAAGGTATCTAGGCAAAAAAGATTTTACATTCCAGCAGCTTATTATCTAAGGGAATACTCTACATAAACAGGATCCAGAGATAAATTAAAATTGATTGAACCATCATTAATTTGGATTAGTTAGGAATCTTTGTCTTCATTCGAAACATTCTGAGATGTTCGTCAGCGTATTAGCACTTCTTTACTTTTGGAGTCTTATGGAGTGTATAGTTTCCAAGCCTAGTGTTCCTTATTTATTTTCTACCATAGAGCTTATAAAAACGGGTAGCAATCAGCAACTTAAACTTTGATACGATCTACAGGACTGACCCCACATAAAGTATGCATGGATTTTTACATTCATGAATAGAATACAATGGAATAGAATGGAATGGAATGGAATGGAATGGAATGGAACAGAACAGAACAGAATAGAATAACGTTTATTGGCTACAGTATTACAGCTAGTAGTATTGATACATACACAAAACTATAATACCGGAAACAAAAGGTCAGCATTATGCTTAGGTTCCCTAGTGGGTTGCTAAGCGCTGGTTTTCAGCTTAAACCCTTGACTCCTGTTTACAAAAGGAAAAACAAAAGAGAGCTCCTTCCCTTCTTCCGTGGAAGTTAAGGCTATTAATGCATTTCCACACTCGCGGGGACACTGGCTCGCCTTCGTGGGCTCGGTCAGCACAGCCTCGCACATCATCATTTGTAGTTAATGAATAGAGCGCCATTTTTAAACCTAACTATTTCTTATTTGTTTTTTACCATAGAGTTTTTAACAATGAGTTAAACTTTGAAAGGATCTACAGGACTGGATGGCCACATAAACTATGCCGTATGGATGGTTTTTGAAATGTTGGCTACATAGCTTTTCTCTACTTACATTCATGAGCTCCTTCCCCTCCTCCGTGGAGGTCAAAGCTATCAAGGCGTTCCCACACTCCCGGGGACACTGGCTGGCCTCCGTGGGCTCGGTCAGCACAGCCTCGCACATCATCATGTAGTTGCCGAGCGCGGCGCCGCAGCCGGTGCGGTAGGCGCAGCGCGTGCGCGCCTCGTTGCATGACATTGCGCCGCCGACCGCTGCGCACGCGGCCAACAACGCCGCTATCAGCCACATCACCTGGAGACAAGAAGAAAGAAATTACCGTTTGGTCTTTGAAGGAAAAGGAATCTAAGGAAGAAAGAATTTGCGGATGGACCTGCGTTCAATGGTTTACGCGTCGTCCCCATCACGCAGGATGACTCTTGCAGGGTTTTGGTTGGCTTCCACCACAAAGTTAGGAGCATTTCTAAATTATTAACTTGAAAGGTGTCTGGAATTTTTAACGCTAATCCTTATCCTTACTATAATATTATAAATGCGAAAGTAACTCTGTATGTGTGTCTGGCTGTCGCACTTTCACGACAAAACTACTGAGCCGATTTAAATTAAATTTAGTACAGAGATAGTCTAGAGCCTGAGAAAGGACATAGGCTACTTTTTATCCCGGGAGTATGTTCCCTAGGGATCACGCGGGCGAATCCGCTGGTAGAAGCTAGTAACACCATATTTTGAACGTTTCGCAGGCGTTTGTAATGTCTGTCTATGACAAGTACCTGTAGAATGTCCGCCGTTTATTTCTTACATTTTTAGTAGTCATCTTGTAAGTATATGATGTTCTTCAAACCAAAAAAACTACCATAATAAGTTAAACGGTTTTTTCTTGTATAAAGCAGATTAAGAAGCCGCGAAGCAGCTAAGTCAGTATCTTTACAATAATTTCAAGCTAGCGTACAACTTTAGTTGCGGTCAAAATGCAAATACCGCTTTACAAAGTATAGACTACAATGTATTGGTAATGAAGCCGTTTCCGACGTAGTGTTAGCGTTCTCTCGCCATCTCTCGGGACCTCTCGGTTAATCTCGTGCTTACTCGGGCATGTTCTCGGAAGGGCCGAGCCGCTTCGTAAACAAACAGAATCGCGTCACGTCCACTCGTCACTCGCTACTAACTTACACGTTTACCGTAACATTGAGATAGGGTTGGCGGTAGTTTGGTCTAGTATGGCCAATGGTTTTTAAAGAGTGCATAAGATCAAAAGTGTAGTTATATCTTGGTGCAGTGGCTAGTAGATATTAGTTACATCGTGTCTTGATGTCGAGTGCGATTGGACATCGAAAATAATGTGAAAATGAAATTTTCTCGGCTAGGTATCGCAACCTACCTAGACCCGACTAGTAAAGTATTGAGAAAGCAACTTTGGTTTCTATTCATTGCATAAAATATATGCATTCCAAATCCAAAAAACATGTAACTACCTACCTAAGTGTACCACAAGAAAAAAATAAAAAGAACCTTTTGACACCCCTAAAATTCAGAGACAAGAGGAAAAGGTCGTCGTCCGCCCAAGAGTCCCCGATGCAAAAAGAAAACAAACTGACAACTTAAGATGTCCACCACTCCGGCGCAGGAGCGAGTGTAACATTACAATAACAATTGTTACCTGTATTAAAACATCGCCCTTATTAAAATACAAATAAAGACTACGTCGCAGTAGCTACGGATAAACAGCGTACCCTACGTGAGCTGTTTGCTTTAGTAATTCAATTACATAATAGAATTACAATCAAGTCCAATATTTGAAGAGTACTTAGAGTGTATTTTTTAGAGAGTAGGGGCGCATGACTATTTTGAGGTTTCATTTGAAGAGAAAACATTTAGACTGTAATTCTCTGAATCGAATCTCAGCTATCTTAAAGTCGATAAATGACCACGAATGTAGCTCTTACACTTTTCATGTTTCATTGTGTCAATGTTTATGCAACGCCTTAAACCCGCTCGACCAGAGAGACCAGAATGGAAGTGTCGTAGCCTTAATAGGCATTATAGCACAAGATTCGTGCAGTTGGGACTGGAAAGCGCATTCCGAAACTCAGGGCAGTTCTAGGTAGTAGATTGTGTACGTGAGTTGACAAGAACTAATGGACTGGCCACGTCGAGATAAAATCAAACGTCAATATTACACAAACCAAGTCGTGAAACCCGTGGTCGTGACGACTAACCCAACACAATATCTTTGGCACCAAACTCGAGCCGACGCCGACGCGACGTGGTAAACATTATCTAAATCGAAATCCGAGAAAGGCATCACTGCGACATTTCTAGAGTCGTAATCCAAACGGCGAGCGGTTAGCGGGCAGGTGTGAAAAGCGCCTAGTAATTGCTCGCACACAGTCAACCACTTGGCTGAGCCAGCAACACACGTGGAAATATTCCACGGCACGATGTATTCCAATCTGGCGTATGTGGGTTGATCAATCTGAAAATACAACTACAACAGTTTACAGAAGAGCGTATAATTTTTGAAGGCTCTATGTCTAAACTGTCAACCATACAAATCCTAAAGAAGAATCCACGAAGAATTGCAGGATGCATTTTTCAATGTTTTTATAAACTCTCAAAACAAACATAAATTTAGCTAAAAGAACGCACGAAGACGTTTAAGCGCAAACGTAGCATGACTACAATAATATGATGTAGTGCGGCTGTGGTGCGCGCGCGCCGCTCTAACCAGAAACACAAACAAGTCGTGTTCCCGCGCAGCTCATTATTGCATGTCGTTAGGCGCCAACTACGAGGACAAATAGCTACCGAACATGTTCACAGGCCATACTTGCATGCGTTTGGAATACCAGTTTACGAGAAATTCCGTAAAGAGCTAATTTTGTTACAAATGGTTCTCCTTTTCGCCTGGTCTAAATCCTTTTGCCTATAAAACTTAAAATGAAAATAAATATTCTGCCAGGGAGATTAGAGCCTGTATCTGTATTTAGTATTGCTTAATCCTAAGTTGTAACTTAGGTTTGTACGTGTTCTGTTGGATTTATTTATGGAACCTTAAAAGCCTTTTTAGGTCTTGTTTTAACACAACCCTTCCTTACGATGTCTTGGGTCCATATCCCCATATATTGTGAGCAAATACGACCAACATTCCATACTTGACTAAAGCGCTCTAAATCTGGCATATTACTGGCACAATGCTTACACATGTTATTTAGAAAATTAACAGCTTCTGTAATCACCAGCTCTCCATAAAGTACAATAACGATAGTATCGACGGTTCTACTCACTCAATTTCAAGTTCAACCGACACCATATTTAACCGTAGACGGTAAGTACATTTTGATTTATCACCACTACATGCAAACTAATGATACTGAGTATATTCCTCTAAACCAATGCCTATAGTGCTGATTTACGATGCACGTTTTTATGGAGTCGGATATAAGAGTATAAAATCGTCTCACGACACGTTATGTTCGAATATAAATGATCGTATTAAACCGCTTTCTAAAACTTGTACACCTGCTGCAGCTAGCATATTGAATGATACACGATTTATTAAAACAAATATTGTCTGTAGAAATGGAAATGATATGCATACATTGGAAGATCGGGATACTAACGAACGTATTTCAGATTTAGCTTCTGAATATTCTGGTGTGGTTTTGGCTGATGCTTCCAATACGCGAAAGGAATTATCACACCTTGTTGCAGACTCTCCCAAAGTTACAAAGGACAAGCTAACTAGCAACGTAATGGCATTCTTTAATTTAACCTAGGTATAGGTAACTGATGAATTTAACATATTTATAAGGGCACGAATAAGACTAAAATTCGAAGAGATTCCGCAGTAGTAGGTAGATACATAAATTCTACATAATACAGAGAAAACAAACTACATTTTACAAAGAGGGTATCTTCTCCAGTTAACGAAACATAAACCTAAGATAAAGAAACGTAATACTGAATACATACAATGTTATCAACCGACGCGCCATGTTATTCCAACAATGTTACAATTTCCATTTTAATAAACTTGCTGGAATAACATATTACATTTGGATGAGAAAAGCATCAGATTTCATCTCTCACGACTTGAAGTAGATGCTACTAGATAACCAGTAGGCATGTACTATACCCACGTGACCAAAGGAAGTACATACATACAGGTATGTATATCTTGACTTAAACACCTTAACTTAAAATAGACCCATCATACCAAGGAAAATATTTACCTACTGGTCTTGGAGACATCTTTCAGTGATTAAAGACAAAGCATAAATTATATCAGAATAAGGACTGCATATTAAAAGTACTAGCTGACCCGCGCAACGTCGTCTGCGTCACAATTTTCATTACTGCTCCGCTCCTATCGGTCTTAGCGTGATAATATATAACCTTCCTCGATAAATGGGCTATCTAACACTGAAAGAATTTTTCAAATCGGACCAGTATTTCCTGAGATTAGCGCGTTCAAGCAAACAAACAAACAAAAAAACTCTTCAGCTTTATATATTAGTATAGATTTACGTACTGAATAACAATGATATAAAATTTCTTTAAAAACAACAGTCGATAGCAAGTTATAAATCACGAACTAGTTTACGACATTTTCGTTATTGAATCCGTCAACAATGCCGCAGCTCAGTGCAAAGTCCTTAACGATCAATTTATTAGCGTAAACAACATTCATTCAACACTTCACACTATCATTTAACGTCCTCATTAATACTAAATCATACTAAACAAACTTACGCAACATAAAATGAAGTAATTACAAGAAAACAAGTGATTTAGATAATGTTATCTTGTGTTTCCGAATGTCTGCATTGCGTTATCTGAACGACCAATATTGTTAGACCCCTTAATTGACCCGCGCGAAATTATCTTGGAATGAATAATAGGGCACTTGAAGTGTCAATTAAGTTTGGGATTGTTTGAAGAGATTGAAGTTGTTGCAATACCTAATTGCAGATAGTGATTTTTACTCAACCGATTTCCTTAGGCTGACAGTGAGTCTTAATTTGTCAAATACAATGAGAACTAAGGCTGGCCAATCAATTCTGGGAGATCATGGAGTAACAGCAAAATTGAGAATGAGCGTTGTCCGTCGGGCGTCGATGGTCGGACGACAATGTTGGCATCGCGGGCAGAATCTGTAGTGCTATTCTCTAACAACATTTTCGTATCTCGACAGTAGAATTCGAGGTGAGTTTCAAATGAAGATCTTTATGTGTGCAATAAAGCTCACTTTGTGAGTTTTATCACTCAGGTGAAGCTCGATATCGAAATAGTTTCTTACAGAATAGACTAGCTGGTTTAGGCTGGCACAGGAACGGAGGGATATAATACACAAGAAAGAGTAGAGAGGCCTTTTCGCAGCAGTAGGCGAAATCGGGATGATGATGATGATGTAAATAAACCTTTCACAAATTTCTGTTGAGGCACTAGGAGACATTTCTTTAGCTATTTGACACCGTTATTCACGTCCTTCATGCTTCGTGTAAATAACATGAGCTGTTGTTGTTACATACCTACTTTAATCATTTCCATAGGTTACTGCTTCCGGGGAATATTTTGGCACGTTAAATCTACGTGCGTGTTTATTTTAGGCTACTATATTTGCATTTCGCAGAATATAGTGTCCTAGATTCAAACAAGGATCTGTTCTTATGACGTTTCCTTCTATAGGGTCAGGAATACATGGATATGCCCTAAGTTTTCAGATAAGTACGCCCTTTATAATGTTAAAATTGAAGTGTTCTGCTTCAGGACTCATAAGTACTTCGTTCTTAATTAGGTACTTCTTTTTATGAGTTCTCCTAATCAATTGGCACCGCCTACCTAACCAAAATTTAACAAGCGAATATCGTGTTATCACGAATTTAGCGCGTTCGCTCAATGTCATAGTTTTGTAATGTCTTTAGTAACACTTTATTGAGGTTATCGCTAATTGTTTGTCACCCGATTAACGCCTTTGCTGGCCCTTGGGAGATAATAGCTGTGAAGATACCGACTGTAATTTAATTGAAATGAAATACCCACAAAATGGTATGGATGTTATAATGGCCATATCGTATCTAATGTTGACGCCGATGATACAAATTTTCTCAATCTATAAAAGACCTAAAAGGGATCAAGAAAAGAGTGCATAGGACTTCGCATGCGTACACAAACGAGTCTTTCAACACTAGAAAACAGTATCCCAAATCGTGCATTTCACTCTGTAAATATCCGAGTTGTATTTCTTAGTAATAGAGAAGATAACTCCGCCGTTGAATGCTGCTAGCCTTGTTTCAAGGAACACATGGCAACAGGACACCTAATTACAGTACAGTCGCATAAAATGCAAGAACGCAACGCATGCAGGTACCACATTACAGAATAGTGACTGCTGTAGTACTATTCTGTAACAACATTTTCGTATCTCGAGTCTCGACAGCGGAATCCGAAGTGAGTTTTAAATTAAGACTTTTATGTTGTTTGCAAAACAGCTCACTTTGTGAGTTTTATCACTCAGGTGAAGCTTGATATCGAAATATTTATTTGCAGAATAGACTAGCTGCACCGTTGCGTTGAAAGCGAGAATTTTGTATTACTGGCCAGCCTTGTTTATTTAGCGGGATGAAAGTAGAAAGGGGTTTTTTAAAATATATTATAATATCTTTTTGTTGGAGTCCTTCAAGGCACATGTCTCATGTCTCTCTCATGAAAATTTGCAGAGTTGTCTTTGTTTTGAGAGTAAAATAACGCAAATCTGCAAAAATAACACTTAGTCGAATATGGAAGTGATTACTTCCTACTCTATTGATGAGTCCAATTTATAATAATACTAGCTGACCTGCGCAACTTCGTCTGCGTCACAATTTTCATTACTGCTCCGCTCCTATTGGTCTTAGCGTGATGATATGTAGCCTATAGCCTTCCTCGATAAATGGGCTATCTAACCCTGAAAGATTTTTTCGGACCAGTAGTTCCTGAGATAAGCGCGTTCAAGCAAACAAACAAAAAAACTCTTCAGCTTTATATATTAGTATAGATTTGCTACTTTATAAAGATAATATGTCCAACTATTTATTGTTTATGTCAATTGATTTATCGTTCAAAACATAAAGCTATTTATTCATCCTCTTGACCTTTTAATAATATTACAATTAAATGTGCTAAGAAATAATAGATATATTTGACTAAATGTGATGTTTTAAGGATATTTAATGTTGATATCTCCTAAACTTAAAATAAGTATAATAAAAATTGCCCATTGTAGGAATGGATCTTGTGACCTCCCATTTGCTCTTATTTTAGCCTACCCAAGTACAAAACAAGCGGCAGATTATGCGGGCAACACTAAAGATGTTTGGTTTCACACAAATCTCGTGTTACCAGTATAATAAATCATACAAATCAATGGGGCTCTCAACGAGGCGTAATCCTAAGCTGCGTCTGCATATATTCGCAGGATTCAGCTCTTATTACTTAGCGGGGTTGATGACTCAAATGCAGGAGCTAATGCAGGATTGGATTTGAAGAGTTAATGCATTGAAGCATAAGATTACCAACCATGTGAATGAGGCAGTTAGCTATTAAATGAGCTCAGTTGGCAATAAGATGATATCATGTGACTAATTGACCACACTTTATCACTTGATGTCATGATATTGAAAGGCATGAGAATTATTATGACGACTAACTTGTTAGAGATTTTCGGTTTTTCTCTTATAAAAATCATCAAAATAGTTACACATTTAGGAGTCATCATTACCAAGCTACAAACAAAGGATAATTAAACTTAGTTAGGTACATATATCAATTTACAAGCAAACATAGAAAATACTAAAATGGTGAAGAGCCCTAATACTTTTCAGAAAGCTTCAAGAATCAGCAATAAGTCACAGCTAAAAAATATAACTTAAATATTAATTACCAGATGGGTCATAATTCTCAGCACTGAAGGAACTAGCTGATATATAGAAAACGAAAAGCGAACTAGCTTGTCCTCAACAGCGAATCAGTTAAAATAAACTCATATTATTTATTGTTTGTTGTTCCACGAACGGAAGCAAACTGATTGGCTTCAATCCAAAGGACGTCCGGCTCAACACCACTTGAGCTCTTGTTTTTGCAGAGCAGTCCATCGAAAAACATATCAGTATACATAAGAAAGTGTTCACTGCAGTATTGAAACAGAGATGTCAACATTTCTTATAGCTTCACAAAAAAGACACGACATTTGGAAGTAATCCTCAATCCTGGCAAAAAATCTTGCATAACCTTTAACAATAAAAGAACATCTTAATTCTTATTTCACGCAGGTAACATCGCTTGATCTCTTCCACAGGACAAGGTAGAAATAAAGCTCAAAAAAATGAACAGTAGCAAGTAAAAAAGAGCAAATCAAAAGAGCCGCAGGTAGCGACTCTTAGCACTTTATTATAATTGTCTAGTTGTGCGTTCAAATAGAACACATTAGCTACTATTTCGGATTTTAAGAAGACATGTGTTATTGTTCTCTTTGAAACTAAGTATCCGAAAGTAATAAAGAAAGGCTTAAGATGTCCCTATAAGTAACGCAAGATAAAGACGACAAACTGCAGTTATCCGCAGATCATAGTGACTGTGTTGAGAATGGATTGACTGGAGACTATGCCGTCTCATATAACAGATGTCGATTTTGACTCTTTTCCGGAATCTACAAATTCGTGACTTCAGATGTAAGGACACACCATGCTGCTCATAAATCATTAAAAAGGTCGGTTTGGGAGACAAATTAAGACATGTGGCTTGCAGCTGCAAGGGTCAGAATAGTAAATGCGCCATCCACGTTTTTTTGTTTCAAACATCGAAATGAATATATATGGCAGTTCTAATTCAAGTATGGAGTAGAGATCATTCGCACGCGTGACCAAAAGGAAAACAACGTTTGAATATCGTGATCGGTTTTGGTAACGTAGCCGATAAAACGGTCGTAACCGTTCAAACGTGTTACCGTTTCGCAACGAGACACCTCGTAAATGTTTTGTTAGTCCTTTAAATTTTTCTCTTAACTTATTTTCTTATACATTTTAATATTAAGAACAAAGGCGTCAATAAAAAACTTATGTGGGTTTACATTCAATACTTTATAAAAGTTTAAAATAAACGTTATATTTGAATTCGTATACATCATCGCTACCAAAAATGACGAAGAATATAATACTGAGAAAACAGTTGTTCACTTCCTGCAGACATGTATGCGTCTTCTTATAGAAAGCCCTACACAAACAGACGTCCATATAACATCCATCTAATCACGTGCATAAGAGATATCTCGCGTCATATCATGTCACTATCAAATCATATTAAAGCTTAAGTAAACATAACTAAAGAACAGAAGAAAGGTATTGTGTACTAGCAATCCCAGATAACGCACGTCGGTAACATGATATTCTTGAAGCCTAGTCATCCACTGTTAATTACGAAGGTAAACATAGATTAGAGACAACTGATGCTGCTGCAGCTATCCAATTTCTCGCTTCGTGAAAAGAAAATAAACATTTCGGAAGAAATCAGTCTCAAAGATGGACAATCCCTATCCATTTGTTTAGTTTGTAAACTCAGCGCACAATACAAACTTTTTAAGATCTTAGTCAAATATCAACGTATGTTGAATTTTCCGGAGCTGTAAATATTTGGAATGAGAGACTGACATTTATCAAAGTAATGAAAGTAAAGAAATAAAATTCTAATACTCAACTGGGTAGTATCTTTATCACTTGGCATACAATGTAGAGCAAAGATTTACGCCTAAGCCTCCAGTTAAACACGTAAACCATACTTAAACATGCTAGGAACATGACATCGTCGTACAAGTTGCTTGAAAATGTGTCATTATAAGATCATTGGTAATTTACAAGTCAGCTTCATCATTTATCGGTTCAATCGTCAGTATTTGATTCCTGATGTTTTCTAGTTGAAAATTTGAAATAAGATAATACTTTGCAGGCTATGAAGAACCTTTATGATAGGTATAGCATGCGTATCTGTTTCTTCTATGCTAGATCTTAAAAGTATTATTTTCTATGATGCAGTAGCGAGATTCCGTCTGAACAGCTTAATACAAATACGTATAGAGAATATGTATCTGTTTTAGTATTCAAAATCCACCATCTGCCACATCGTTCATCTATTGTCGGATACCAAAAACGAAATTATCATAATTTTCCGCTCGCCACTCGTTCTGCGAAACTCGCGAGACGTTTCGGTCGTTAAATAAAATACCTTTTTAAAATGACGAAGGTTTATTCTGACATTTGTATAATATATATTTTAAAATGGGTCTAAGTTGCTTATGCTTATGTCATGATCCGTTACAAATTGTGCCTTATTGAAGTTTAAAACCACTTAGCAACTCCTTTAAAGAGTTTTCAGTAATGAGGTAACTCTAATTGTAAGGTCTAATTGCATACCGTTTCGGAATCACTAAAGAGACTTGGAAACGAATTAAGTTAGCTTCGTGTAGCAATCATTTGGAAACTCACAGACCAATCAAATAGAAAATTCAAAACCCCAAACTTAAGACTTTAACCATCCAAACTTGGTAATGTCTGCAGTTAAATGTTATCTCAAGTTGTTTGCCTTGCAATCATTATTGTGTTTGTTGTTTATTAGTTTGTCCTTGACGGGCACTACCTTACAGGTAAGAAGGGAAGATAAACATTACTATGGACAGCGGACGGCAATAAATCAATCGAGCGCTGAATAGAGCTTTATGTGCGGAACGTGCGTCCGTCTAGATTAGAAAATTGTCATGTAATGACTAATTCATACGTCGACGACGGTCTGACACCCTCGTACCATTCTTGTAATCTCAGAAGTAATAAATGTCACTCTTCTAAAGATGCCTTGCATTTATTATGTTTTGAACATATACGCGGCACGACTTCTTTTAACAGAATAAAGTATCCAGTCGTTTGTGGAATCTGAATGCGTGAAGCTAATTCAGGTTTCAGATTTTTATAACCCATTATTATTCACAGAGCGGAATCAAAAACACATTTAGATACAGATGAAGTGCAGTCCGAGATCAACCGTCTGGAATATATTATTTTTACATTGCAACCGTTTTAGCCGTGCGAAAAATTCAAACAGTTATCGGTTTCATTAGCATGCTGAGTTCGATCGTGTATATCCACTCAAAATCCGCATATAATGTCGTTAAGCTATTTGTCAAGTGATATATTTACGTCAAACATTTAATAGACCATCTCATTAGTTCAATCCACGTTCGTTACAACTAAGGACACGGGAAAGGCGAGGACAATACTGCTTTGCCTCCAGTACTTACTCGATCAATTGAGTAATTTCTATGCGATATCACGAATATGCAAATGTGTTTTACTATGCGATGAATTAACTTGCGATCCCTGTTATTGGTGCTACGTACCGCATTCATTGTATAAATCATGACATGCGTGACCTTAAATCTTACGGTAAATAATCAATTCATTACAGATAGTCGTTCTACAATGTCATGTAATGACTTCATTCACATCGTGACATTTGTTTATAGCTGTATTATTAGTTGTTTCAAGTAGTAATTACAAACCTTCATTGATAATTTTGACTTCTTTTTTTAAGAATTTCTGCATTAGTTTCGAAATAGTTGGCACCTACTGCAGGTACCAATATCATACCACTAGCCATTTTGGGTTTTCTCCAAAATCGAAATAGGTAGGTAAGTATGGTTAAGTATCAATTGAGAGCATAAATTAACGAAGTAATATAAGTGAACAAGCAGAATTCCTGCGTCCAGTCTATTATTAGAAACGTTACAATAAAGTTAAAATAAGATAAATGCACGTACAAATCTTGCTTCACCGCTCTCGCCGTAGTCACATGGCTCGTGTTCATTGGAAAGTTTAGAACTCCTGTTTTTGTTAAACTTTTACGATCTCCCACAAAAATATCACTGCTTTATAACGTCACATGAAACCATCACTGTATTCTTTAATTTCCACGTAAAGTTTTAGTTACGAACTGCGATTTCCAGTTTGGATTTGGTACGACAACTTGTGTTGTATTTGTTTGCGTTTTGTTTATGGTAAACGCAGGGCTGGGTACGTGGGTGCGTCCGTCCGGGCCGCGCGCGCGTCTCCGATTGAGTTGTGGAGTCGAGAGCCCCGCCACACCGCCAGATGACAGCTTCATATCTTCTTCCCTTCCCGACCCCACTCCTACCTCTTATGTCTCTTCGGAATAAACGCTCTCTGAACGAAATAGACTTGTTGCATTTTTATTTTATCTTATTATTCTACTGGCACCGACCGGACAAGTCCGAATGAACTGTCTTCGGCTATGTCGGATCTGTAGGATTAAGATGAATGATTAGAGGTTTTTCTCGAATTATATTTGTTGAAAGACAATTTATCTAAGTTTTGAAGGGTAGGTATAATGTATCACCCATAATATTGCCTGTACCTACCTTATCTAGATGGCATAATATCTACAACTGCGAATATTTAAATCAACAAAATCAAGTTTATAAAGGTTGATGTCTTACTTAGTATAAATGTTAACCCTGATTTATCTCTCTTATTTTTAACCCTTACGGTTGAAAATCGCTTGTTTATACAGATGCGTACATACGACTACTATCCACTGTCCATATGTAACAAGTTCTCGAGAAAGTCATTATTAAGACCTTCGCCGGGGAATATTTTTTGTTCAAGGCGGCCAGTGTTTGTACGGTATAAAAAAAGTTTATTTTAAAATTGCGTTGATTGAGTTGTTATGGGCCGACTTCGAGTATCGGAGTGATTTCATGCTTGCAGCGTCGCTTTATAAACAACTGATTACGTGTTGATGCGGATGAAATAATTGTGGTGGTAATCTGCGTTGGGAATTTCTTCTGGAGTGCTTTTAGTGAGTCATTAACAGTAATTACGAGTTTGTAGCGGTTATTGCAGTATGCTTTTAATTCGGAGAGAGTTTGATTAAGTCATTAGGTTTGTATGATTGGAAATTATTTTTGATACAACAACTACCATTCCGAATCAATCTAAAGTTTTTCAGCAGTAGGTACCTACTTACTTCCAACTTGTAAACTACTCTCACTCGTAGATTTTGGTACCTACAGCTTTTGAAAATACCGAAAACTTCCTTTTTAGAGTTCCGTACGTCCAAAGGAAACAACGGAACCCTTATAGGATCACTTTGTTGTCCGTCCATCTGTCTGTCAAGACCCTTTATCTCGGGAACGCGTGGAGGTATCGAGTTGAAATTAAAACCATATACTCAGGTCTACAGTCCCTTGAAGCTGTGAAAAAATCAAATTTCTTAGTTAATGTAAAAAAGATACGGCCATTTATGCCGCAAAAAAGTATATTTCGACACTCTCAAGGGAATCAAAATTTATAGGGTATTTCCCGTTGGCCTAGAACTATGAATTTGGCAAGTAATACCGTCTTATACTACAAGTATAGGGAAAAGTCTGAAAACTATACATTTGTAATTAAATCATAAAAATATAGTCTTTATTTAAAGTTATAAATACCTACAAAGGACCATGGGACCATCAATAATAAAACCTAAGTAGGTACACCAAATGAAAGATTTTGGGGTATTGTTTAATTGTTACAATGGGAGCTAAGTCGAAATCCAGCGCGAATATGGTGATTTGGACCATCAAAAAATATATTTCTTGGTAAAATATTATTATTATTTAGTATGGGGGTCACTTTTGGGGATCAAACTAGAAAATTAAAAAAAAAAGTTTTTTTAACAATATCGTGTGACATATCAAATGAAAGGGCTTACTGTGAGGGTTTTAATTATATTTTTTTCATAATTTTAAAATACATGGTTTTGAAGTTATTCAAGAAATTAGACGAAAAATGACCATTCCCCCCCCTTATCTCCGAAACTACCGAGCCTAAAATTTTGAAAAAAATGGAGATAATAGATCTTTACCTAAATATTACAGGAAAACCTATAAGAAGTCTGTAGTGTTAAAATAACATGTTGAAAAAAAATTCGTTCGGAACCCTTTGCACGCGAGTCCGACTCGCACTTGGCCAGTTTTTTTTTTAACGTTGCCCCACACTATGAATTTCTCCTGGATCGTGGATGCGTTTTTACAAACATAGAAAGTCACATACACAAATAGCCAGGCCCGCAACAACTATCTGTAGGCTATAGAAATATTTGTTCCGTGCGGGAATCGAACCCACGACACGCGGCGCAGCAGCTGATCACTCAACCACTGCGCCAACCGTGCTGCAACATTAAAAAAAAAAAAACAAAAATAAAACAACATGTTTGTATTCGTGTATTGATATTACATTGATAGGAAGTTGTGCCCAAGTTCCTATCGTGTGCCGGCCTATTGTTTGTAAGACAGGTACAATAGTATTGTGTTATGGAATCTATGCTCACTTGATCGCGGTTAATTAAGACATAAGTGTAAAATGTCCTTGGACTTAGGCTGCCTGTCCATGGACGCCACTGACATTTTGTGCAATTCCATTGGTTAACATTTCTCCGTTTCTCCGCTTCGCTGCCTCGCTCCGCGTCTAGGCTACTGCCTAATGTGTCGTGATTGTACTCGCCCTCTAAGCAGCCAGTAGGTTAAATTAATCACTCGACATATTTATATTGTAAATAGACCATTAATTACCTCGATCGTGCAGGCCTAGGTGTCACCACCGGTCCACCGGACAGGCTTGCTGACATTAACGACTAGGCGGAGTGATTCCGGGAAGCCATGTCCGATATATCTGACGTGGAAATGCTTTGGGTACAGCAAGGATGCGCACGCCGCCAGGTGTATTTGTCGTGAAAGCTGGCGACACTGCGCAAGGTGTGTTGCCGCACGGTGCTATTGTAAACCAGTCACCGCTGGACCTGACGGCCCTGGAAACCTCGTACCAAGGGTAAGCCTAAATACTGTAGGGGATCGGCAGGCACCCTACAGGGGAAGCGCTAACAACTGGTAACCCCACCAGGCATTCATCCTCTCGCTTCAAAACTTAGGATTGGGGTTTTTTTTATCTTAGAGGTGTCCTTCATCTGGGCCGGGCGGTAAAGCCAAGCCCCCGACGGCGGCATTATACATGCCTCCGTCTGCTGTCCGGTCAACCCGACTCAGCGGACACGCCGGAAGCTCTCTCGCCAGGATTGCTCCGTGAGGAGAGAGCAACTGCCGCTTTAGTGCGCCTACACCGCAGCGGCATTGGTCACATCCTTTGCCAATCGACAGCTGTCGATAGGACAGGAGCGACTCCATCTCCGACGTTCCTTCTCAGTGCCCTCTGTGAATCAGAGGGACCCGAGGAGGGACCGTCGTGGAGCAAAATGCTCCGCTTCCCTCAGAAATTCGCCACAGATAATAGCCCCTCCGACATGTCCCGAGAACTGCTCTTTCCCCCGAACGTATTCGTAAGGAACTTGCAACCATCAGGCACACGAGGAGGTTTTCCGCACGCACCCCGGAGGAGACCTCCCAAGCCGGAAAACAGTCAACGCGCAGTATCGGGCGGTGGTAACTAACCCGACAGCCCTGAGAGGACCTAGCGTCCACAGGACGGTAACCAGTGACCGTGAGGATCTAAATACCGCGCTTATTTCCCCATGAACCCCTTCCCACGAACCCATCACCGTATTGGCGCTTGGAACGTCTGAGGTCTGCTAAAAGCGAATAAACTGACTATCGTAGAGAAAGAAATGGAATTACATAATATCTCCATACTACGGTTCAGCGAAATACACATGCGTGGTAATGTCCACTTTACCACTGCGACAGGGAACAGCATGTACTTCTCAAACTGTGAAGATTCGAGTGCGAATGGAGTCGGAATCATATTGCCGCCACACATGAACAAATATGTCCTCGGTTATAACCCAGTAGATAGAATCTTGACAATGAAGCTGAACACTAAACCGTGTGTGCTGAATATTGTACAAATATACGCACCGACGGCACACGCTCAAGATGAGGTAAATGAAGACTTATGGGATAGTGGAGGAAACTTTGAATTCAATTCCGGGCCGGGAAATTAAAATAATCCTTGGTGACTGGAATGCCAAAGTCGGTAGTATAATTGCTGATGATCATATCGGAATCTACTCGTAGTCAACTTCTCGCTGCGCTTAAAAGCGCCTAGACGTCCACCATCAAAGCCTAGAAGCCTAGATCCTTCTGAACAACCGATCTTCCGAGAGACGTTAGAGGCAAAACTAAAGCACTGTCCTGCGCATGAACACGCTAACACTGACATACAGTGGAGGTACTAAAAAGGCCATATCAGCGATACGCTAGACCAAGTCTGTAAGAAGAAGCCAGAGCAGAAGAAAAATGTTGGATTTCCGATTATTCGTAGGAGATCATTCAGCGCAGGCAGGATCCAAAGACTAGGGGTCTGCCAGATCGGGCGATTTTTACTGAATACTCCGCTGAATAATGAGCTTCCAAGCCAGTTGTCGCCGCGACAGGAACAACTTCATTGAAGGCATCTGCAGCGACATTGAGAGTCATTCGATCAAGCTACAAACTGCAAACCTTTTTATGAAAGTTAGAGTCCTTTTCAAGCAGTTCAAAGCTAAATCGTGGGTCATAGAGGATGCCGATGGCACTGTTCTGTACGAGCTGGACCGCATTGCCGAGAAGTGGCGTGCCTACTGTAAGCAGGTGTACGCAGACTCCCTTTCAACACCCGGAGCTATCTCGAACTGGAAGGATCTAGAACTGGAACCCATGATTTTTCGCTCCGAAGTATCTGCTGCTCTACAGTCTCTCAAGACGAAGAAGGCGCCAGGAAGCAACCAAATAACAGCAGCCATGGGCGTGGGTGTGGAGACAATTTTCAAGATCTGCTCACACGTCTGGCAAAACGGTGATTGGACGCTGTATTGGTCGGAATCCGTAATTCTTCCATTGCACAAAAAAGAAACATCACAAAACTGTGGCAACTATCAAACCTTGTCCCTCGTCACACATGCCAGCAAAATCTTGCTCCATATTCTCAACAATCGCATCCGCCACTACCTCGGCAATGACGCCACAGACGAACTCGCGAAGAGAGGTACCGAGATGGTAGTGCTGGACCCCTACTCACTCCCCCTCCTACCTTTTCCATAGTTTCGTACATGAATTTGCTAGAAATCAACTGAACTTCGTGATAAGAAATGGTCACGGGCTACTATAATTGCAGGCAGTCAAAACTGGCAACATTAAGCCTATACACGCGACTTCTAAACGACTTCTCAGCTCAAGTAGAAATACCCGCCGAATAATAATAGTTATAATTACAGGTCATTGCAAAGAAATATTATTATTATATTAAATTAAAAAAAAAACTTTGTGTGCCTTACGGATGCGCCCGTTCAGCAGGATGGCACACAACTAGATTTGCCTGGTGCTGGTTTTCAACTGACCGTTACCAATATGCATGAAAAATATTTATTATCTCTCTCAGTTTATTGCCCCCTAAAAAACATCTTTTCAACATAGGCGCTATAGACAGCCCAATTTGCAGAGGTTGCTTCGAACCGAGGAATCAGTTGCCCACGTCATCCAAAAAGTAATTCTCGGAACGGTAAGGTCGCTCCGCCAAACCTGAGATGCACCCAGGAGGCATCTGTGCATTTGGGCGGAGCTAGGCTGGTTAACTTAGCCAGGACTGACTGCGAATCGGAGTCTAACATGGTGCGGATAGCGGAGTCTCTACTCCACTCTACTCTCTCCGTTGCAGGGGTAGACTTCTTTTCTGGTTGGTTTTCCCATGGCCAACTTTATATAGCTTTATCGTACGTTAACAACCCTTTTTAATTTTTTTTAAGGAACGGTATTATTCAAATGACTCCTCCCGCTCTAGGCTGAGCAGAAGGGAGTGTCACACTCTTACTGACTAAAACCCATACGTGTTCCTTCTAATACCCTTTGCGTTGCAGGGCTCCGATGACTATTTCGAACGAATTACGCAACATGTTAACAACCCTAGCAACCTTCTATAACATCATGCATGGGGAAGCGTTATCATTATTCTCATTACGAAAAATTACTAGGGCCGGTCGGCATTTGGAACAGAAGAGGTGAAACAACGAGTACCTTGCATAATACTCTTCCAAATTCCTAAATCAGAGGAGTCAAGCAATACTAGATATTGATTGTTCGTATATATCTTATCTTAGAGATCTTATCTAGCGATAACATTTTACTTTCCGACTTACTCGCGAACGAAGTCGCGGGCAACAGCTAGTCAATCAAATAAACAATCTCCCACCGAGAAACCTACAAATATATTACTACCTATATAATAAATAGACCAGACATGTAAAACCTAACAAGATAAAGTGCAAAAATTTTCAAGCTCGTTTCGCTCGCTCTTGAATTTTACGCTCTCGCAAGTTTTAACCTTTCCTGTGTGAGCCAAAAAGTTACTTCTAAATGTTATATTAATGGCAGAAGGTGAGCCAAAAAGTTACTTCTAAATGTTATATTAATGGCAGAAGGTGAAAAGTACAAACATTGTCGAGCTCGCTTCGCTCGCTCTTGCATTCTACATTCTCTAAATTCTTGAGCTTTCCTGCATCAGTCCACAAAGTTACTTATATCGTCCCAGGCCCTGGGATTATGAGCTACCTGAGTCTTTTGACTATGACTGGCCTAAAATTCCACTTTTGATCGTGCACACTGCAAGGGTTTTTCTTATTGGGCGTCGCATCTAAGGTTGGGGGCCAGGCCCCCCGCCAAAAAGCTCTAGATACGCCAATGCTTGTGTAGGTTAACTTTTATATTATATTTTAATGGGATAAATGGACAAAAGAAAAGCTAAGCCGAAGCGCGGAGCGGTAGGTTTTCGGACCTCATCCGATAGCTCTTGCATCCCACATTCTCGTAATCAAGTTCATAGCGCAACCTTAGACATTTTGAGCACGCTCGTTCCCTCGGGTAAATTCTATTCATGGCTTTTCAATGCGAAAAGAAGTTTGCAGCAGCAGCAGGATGAATTCGATGTAATATAAATAAATATTTAATCAAATCAAATCAAATCGTATATTTCAAATAAACCATTTACAGGCACTTTTGAATTGTCAAGGTCGGTCAGTCCAAAAAAGATGAAGCTATTTGCACGTTCCAAAGCGTAGATCTCTATGGAGAAGAACGTGCAAGAAACTCCACGGACACTCTTTTAAAAATAATAAATTGTTACAAAGTTTTGTTTACATCAAGTTGAAATTATACAAACATGTGAGAACGATGTAAAAGACGAGCAGGATAAAAGCGTCCGGGAAAAAAGGAACAATTCAATGAAATATTTTAAATAAACCATGGCAACTGAGAAATGACTAGTCCCAACTGACAGCGCCCGTTCACGAACATGACGCATGCGCTAGCACCATTCGGCTCAACCATTTTGAATGGAGCCAAATGATCCAACGCATACGCCACCATCAGCCAGACTTTTGTGTGAGCATGACACTCCCAACCGCCAGGGTACATTCAAGTCAAAAACAATCCTAAAACTGATAGCTATAGCTTAAGTTTAAGGTACACAGTACTCACACATGTGCCGTTAAAATGGATGAAATTATACATTGCTAAATAAATAATACTAATATTATAAAGAGGAAAGATTTGTTTGTGTGTTTGTTTGTTTGTTTGTTTGAAATAAATAGGCTCCGAAACTACTGGACCGATTTGAAAAATTCTTTCAGCAATGGATAGCTACATTATCAGGGAGTAACATAGGCTATATTTTTATCCCCGTACTCCCACGGGAACGGGATCTACGCGGGTGAAACCGCGTGACGTCCACTAGTTGCTAAATAAATTGAGTCTATACAATGCAAATATTGTTTTTTTACAATCTTCAGCCGGTCCAACAATGTTTCCAAATGCTAACAGATTATTTTGTGCGCCCTAGTGGCTGTGAAGCAGGACCAGCATTCAGCCAAGCATTTTTATCTTCAATATATAATCCCCCAACTTATAATATGCTTGCCTGCATAGTGTGCGTTTAATACAAGATTTAAATTTTGTCTCATTAAGTTCTAATATATGGTGAAAATCTTATTATAACATTTTAAACAGTACCCCATAAAAGATGAGGCAACTTTAGCCCGCGAACGGACGGTCAGCGCCCAGCGCGGACCGTCCGTTCGCGGGGCCGATGGACTGCGGCCGCCCGCGGTCTAGGGGGAGACGTCGAAACGGATGTATCGGTAATCCGACAACGTCTCCACCTCCACGGCGACACGCCAGTCGCGGACACGGCTAGCGACAGCAGGGCTAGCGAACGAGACGTCCACTATGGAACCGCCTCGCTGCCGCACGCACGTGTATACCGAGCCTCGATTCAGGACGGTCAAACTGGTCGTGACCGCCCACTCCTCCAACGCCTCGCCCTTGGCATCGGTGACCGGGGATCCCCACGCCGCAGACTTGGCGTTGAGATCCCCGAGAAACAGCACTGGGCGAGGGTGGTACTGGTTCACGACGGCACCCAACTCGACAAGGAAGCTCTCGAAATCGGCGAGGCTCTTGTTGGGCGAGAAATACGCCCCAATGGTGCCAATGCCGTCCGCGAGGGCGGCCACCCAGCCGTGACCTCGGGACGGGTCGACAAGAGCCCCGCCAATGATGGCCACCGAGCCGTCCAGGTCACCCACCCAGTTATCTCGGGGGGGGGGGGGGGGGACGTAGTACGGCTCCGCGACCACAGCCACATGAATCGACCACTTTGCCATGCTATGGGTTAAGAGATCCTGAGCTCTGGCACAGTGGTTTATATTGCCCTGGAGGAAATGGTAGTGTTCCATTATTGGTACTCCATTTCCTCAGGCCTCTCTTCCTGGGACCGGGAGTCGGCCGAATGGCAGCTAGGCTGCAGGGGGTGTGCAGATCCCCCGGCAGCCTTAGTCCCCTTCATATTTCTTGTTTTTTTCGCCCTCTTAGCGGGGGGCGCGGTGCAGACCTTGCCACCTACTTTGTGCCCCGCGGGTTTTCCCGCAGCCGCACAAAGACTGCAGTTTGGTGCCGCAGAGCACTGGGCCGCCTTGTGGCCGGGCTGGCAGCAGCGATAACATTGATCGCTGCGATCGACTTCGGAGGTGCACTGTACCCGGACATGCCCAATACTCAGGCACCGGTAGCACCGCATGGTCCTGGGTTGCAGCAGCCTTACCTTAGCCGCAACCCACCCCACCAGTAGACGTCCCCCGTCAGCGACCTTCTTCGCCACCGCTACCGGGCAACGCACCCAAATTGTGCCGAGCCCGCCAGCGTCGTGGCGGATTTCGCCCGCACGTAGATTTTCAGGCGGGCACTCACCTACTCGGGCAATGGCCGCCACTACCTCCTCTGGGGTGACAGAGTCGTCCAGCCCATTAACACGCACATCAGCCGTTTTCATGGGCCTGGAGATTCTGATGTCTTCTGAATTGAGGACTTCCTTCAGTATAGCGGCCAGAGCGTCCGCCTTTTCGCCATTTGAGACTCCTGTCACCTCGATTAGCCGCGCGCCGTTCAGACAAGTTAAACTTGGCTCTCGCTTCCGCTGGCACCGCAGCGTAAGTAACGCCCCTTTCTGCGGCTCCAGGCTGCAGCGTAACAGTTACAGCTGCTGAGCGAGGGGTGCGAATCTTGGGCGGCCCTACGGTTCTTGCTGTAGCCTGGCCCTTCTGCTCCGGCCCTTCTGCTGCACCTTGGATCCCTTACGGCCTTTTTTCCTTTTTACGACCGTTGTCCAGGCCTCGGCGGTTGGCCCAGCTACGGTCGCAAGTTCCGCGGCTGGCGCAAGGCGGGTTGTCCCCTTATCGGCCTTTTTGCCCCCCACTGCTGACTTTTTGGGCCCCTTTGCAGGCTTTTTGACCACGGCCACAGGTTTTTTGGCAACCTTTGTTGACTTTTTGACCCCAGCTACAGTCTTTTTAGTACCCTTAGCTGGCTGTTTACCTTCCGCTGAGCTCTCCTCCCTCCTTCGGTTGTCCGCTGCGAGTGGCGGCCGGGGGTTCTGGGCTGAAAGAAGTCTCGATTCCAAACCCTCGAGGCGAGCATTCATCATGCCCCCTACTTGGAGCATGACAATCCGGGCGATCTCATCATGCAGCTCGGCTTGCAGAGAGCCAGGTGCTGGAGTGGACGCAGAAGGTGCGGGAGTCACTCGCTCTTGCTGCCGACTGAGGTCAGCCCTTAAAGAGGTGAGTTCCCGCCGGATGACCTCAATTTCGGATTGGAGACGGCTGTTCTCCTCCTGCAGCTTTTTTGTCTCCTTCGAGGTCGTTCGGTCAAGCAGGGCTTCTACTGCCTCCTTGATGCCGTCTGCTGCCTCCTTTAGAGCCCGGGTGAATGTGCCCTTCAAGTTGCCTGACTTCGTGGCCACCTTCAGGATCACATCCACACCGTCCATAACCTGGCGGTTCAGAGCTGCCGCCGTGAAACCCTCAGAGGCAGTGGCTGTCCTAGACCGTCTTTCTCTCGCCACACGGGACATTTCCTCCACCTCTTCGGTCGCAATTGCCTTACGGCCCTCTCGCCTCGCGGCATTGATGTCCGCCTTGGTACTAATCAATGTAACGGAGTGCTCGGTATCACTCCGCTCCACCAGAATAGCACCCTCGGATTCGCTCGCTCCACCGGCTGCCGGCGTATCAGGGCGTTTTAAAAAGCGACCCTGGGCGTCTCGTGACGTTAATGAAGCTGGCGTCGTGCGTCCTCTTCCTCTCCTCCCCGTCGGCACTTTAGCGGCCGGAAGATTCTCCTCGCTCGAGGGCAAACTCACCGACCTCGTTAGGTCCGTTTTGTCACCGCGCGAACGCTTCCTCCAGAATTTGGAGGCACCACACCACGCCACTTTGAGCTAGTGCTCGCCACACTCATCCTGTCGGATGTGTTGTTAGATTCTGACACTACACCCACTCCCATCTCTTCGACCAACTCGGTCGCTAATTTATTTTGGTTTTTATTGTTGGTTTCCATATTTGATCCCACGAGTAGATATAGGTCAATAAATGTCCACCGGGCAGAGCCTAGGTACCCGGTAAGCCTACATACTGCAGAGTGCGGCAGGTGCTCTGCAGGGGAAGCGCTCGCGACTGGACTCCCTCCTGCCATTCATCCTCTCACCGCGCTTCAAAGCTTAGGATTAGGTGTTTTTTTATCTTAGAGGTAGCCTCCCTCTGGGCCAGGGGATTAAGCCAAGCCCCCGGCGGCGGCATTAAACATGCCTCCGTTCGCTGTCCTGCCAACCCGACTCGAGCGAACCCGCCGAAAGTTCTCTCCACAAGGAGAGAAACATGCGCCGCTTTAGTGCACCTGCACCGCAGCGGCATGGTCACGTCCTCTGTCGATCGACAGTCATCGATCGATCGGGAGTGACCCCGTCCCGGTGTCTCTCTTGGTCTGGTCCCTCACTTGGACCTTTCCGGCATGAGTAACTCTACCGGCATAGCTTCAAGATCATTGAGACACACAAGCCCCACCACCACGACAACGTGGAGACACCCTCGGTGGGGAGCCAGTCTGAAACCTCGTTGAACTAATTGGTCCCTATTTCTAGTACCATAATTATGTCTGTCGCCTCTTTTACTAAAAAGAGGTAAATTCTTTCTGACATACATGATGTTTTCGTAATTGTATTGACAAGGTACCGTCATGATGTTAATATTCTTAAACAGTTCCCTTAGAGAATCGCGCCGGCGGAGATTGTATATCGCTTTGATGGCTCTTTTCTGCAGAATAAAAATAGACTCAATGTCTGCAGCCCGTCCCCATAGTAAAATACCGTAAGACATGAGTAAAAGTAACTAAAATAGACCAGTCTCGCGGTATCGACATCCGTTAATTGGCGGATTTTCCTAACAGCATAAGCTGCTGAACTTAGCTGTCCAGAAAGAGATGTTATATGAAGGCCCCATTGTAGCCTTGGGTGAAGTGTAATTCCCAATTAATATTTAAGTAATAAAGAGGTAAAGTTTGAGAATTTGTGAGGTTGTAGGGGGTAATCTCTGGATCTACTGAACCGATTTTGAAAATTCTTTTACCTATAGAAAGCCATATTATGTTCGAGTGTCATAGGCTTTATATTAACCCGAAAAATACCGCCCACGTGGTCACGGGTCAGCTAGTTCGATATAAAATGATAAAACATAGGACCGATTCATTAGTCGCAGGAAGTAAAAATGCGTTAATTCAATAGGACCTTAAAGCGCGTATTAGACTACCCAATCTATCGGGCCTGATTTCTAGGGCGCCCGTGGATGCGTACGTGGATAGCGTTGCACGCAGTGGCAGCGTAAATTGGGGGCCGAGGAGGCTGATCCGTCCCGGGTGCCAAGCACCAAGCTGCCGTAGCTATTCAAGGTGTTGAATAGCTTTGGAAGTTCGCAAACACATATCGATAGATATTTTTTTCTCATTAATATATCATCAAAGTAAGAAATCGACCAGATGTCGGATAGCGGCATTTCAGTTGTACCACGGCAGCAAAGTTACAACGATAACTCACTCGTACCTACATCCAAAGAAGGCGCACAAAATTTCTCTCATAAGACAACAATTAATAACTGCCTCCTCTTGTACGTTACTACTTACATTACATAGGTACTAATATCATAGTTTAAAACGCGTCACAACTGTATTTTCATTTTTTTTTTCGAATATTATTTCTAATTGCCTAAAATAGTGAATTCATGTTGAGCTTGGTCTGATCTTATAATGCGCCTAACATTTCGATTTTGTCAATTTAAAGAGACAGGGAAGTTAATTTTGATAATGTGGTCGAATATTTTAGTCAAACAATCAATCGGATATCTCTCAATACAAAACCACCCAGGGTGCCAGTCTACCCAACGCCGCCACTGCGAGATCGGAACAACCCGATCGCCCGACGCAGGGTCCTAACTCCCTGTTTCTTATTACACCACACTGTCCCTGCAGATCGAGCCCGATAGATCGTGTAGTGTAATAAGCGCTTCAGATCGAGATCGGGAGCGATTTGTAGTGTAGTGTAATACTCGGCTCCCTGCCGCAGGGACAGGGCGCCCTAGAAATCGGGCCCGATTGATCGTGTAGTGTAATAAGCTTAAAGCGCGTATTACACGCCCGACGGCAAGGTCCTAGCTCCCTGTTTCTTATTACACAACACTGTCCCTGCAGATCGGGCCCGATAGATCGTGTAGTGTAATAAGCCTTTTATGCCTTAGGCATTTTCGTACCTACATCAATCAATCATCTGCTTAAAGCGCTTATTACACTACACGATCTATCGGGACCGATTTCTAGGGCGGTCTGTCCCTGCGGCAGGGAGCCGAGTAATACACTACACAACAAATCGCTCCCAATCTCGATCCGAATGCGTACGTGGATAGCGTTGCACGCAGTGGCGGCGTAAAGTGAGGGCGAAGGGGGCTGGTCCGCCCCGGGTGCCAAGCACCAAGCTGCCGTGGCTAGTCAAGGTGTTGAATAGCTTCGGAAGTTCACAAACATAGATCGATAGATATTTTTTTCTCGTTAATATATCATCAAAAGTAAGAAATCGACCAGATGTCGGATAACGGCATTTTAGTTATACCACGGCAACAGGGTGACAACGACAACTCACTCATACATCCAAAGAAGGCGCACTCAATCTCCCTCTTTAAAGACATATCGATAAATAACTACCTACTCTTGTACTTACGTACAAGAGCACGCATCGCAACTATTTTTTCAAATATATGTATTTTCTAATTCCCTAAAATAATGAATTGATGTTGCGCTTGGTCTGATCTTACACCGCGCCTAACATTTCGATTTAATCAATTGAAAGAGACAGGGAAGTCAATTTTGATGATGTGATCGAATATTTTAGTCAAATAATCAATCGGAAATCTCTCAATACAAAACCGCCCAGGGTGCCAATCTACCCTACGCCGCCACAGCGAGATCGGAACCACCCGATCGCCCGGCGGCAGGGTCCTAACTCCCTGTTTTTTATTACACTGTTCCTGCAGATCGGGCCCAATAGATCGTGTAGTGTTATACGCGCTTTAGCTTCTTCCCAAATTTGTTGATTGCGGGTTGACTTCCAGGGCCCCAAGTCTGCTATTACAATAGTGTCCGTGGTTGGCCACTGGAAAGTCATAATGACGCTTTTATATCCAGTGGTCAACCACTGACACTGAAATGGCATAGAATCTTGTCAAAATCAACCATTATGAAATCAATGATAGACCATTCTGACACTATTGTAATAGCCAGACTTGGGGCCCTGGTGAATATTTCCGTAAAGATTTGGCAACACTGATTTATCACTGTCAATGTCACTGTTCAACACGCACGACACAACTACACAAAAAAAAACTTGTTTAACATGATAACTTTAAACTTATGAAGAAACTGAAATAGTTTTTTTTTCTTGATATTTTAACGTGATTCGGGCTTGATTATAATGGCTTTAAACCCGCGAAAATATTTAGTAAAAGATTTAGTGAACAAAGCCGCGCCGCTGGATGTTTGGTTACAGGGCACGATCGAGCAAACTGTCGGCGGGGATATACTGATAATATACGACTCCACAGGACGGGCGAAAATTACTAAATGCGAGTCCGCACATGGTATCATTGATAAAACTTCATTACGAAAAGGTATGAGACTTGGAATAACATTTTTATTACTGTGCATGCCATTGCTTTTCTTGCTTAGCTTTTTGCTTTTATATTTTAACTAGCGGACGTCACGCGGTTTCACCCGCGTAGTTCCCGTTCCCGTAGAAGTACGGGGATAAAATATAGCCTATGTTACTCCCTGATAATGTAGCTATCCATTGCCGATAGAATTTTTCAAATTGGTCCAGTAGTTTTTAAGTTTATTTGTTATATACAAAAATACAATTTTATTTTTATTTATTTTTTACTAATGATAGGCACGCGTTTGACCACTATCTCATCTGTTGGTAACCGAAAATGTGGTCGAAGATGGAGCACCCTTGCCTAGAAGTAACCTATTCACTCTTGACTTAAAGACTACCAGGTTGTAGCCATCAGGAAACACAGACTCCGGCAGGGAATTCCACTCTAGCTGAACGCACTATGAATGTGTTCTCAAAACATTTGGTGCGTGTGGGTGGGATGTCCACCAAGTACCGGTGGCGCATCGCCATTTGTCTTGTCGTCCGATGATGGAATGGGCTTGGCAGAATTAAATTATGCAATTCCGTCGCACATTCCCCAAAATGCAACCGGCAGATAACCGACAGGCCAGCAACTCGTCGTCGATGCTCAAGACTTTGGAGCTTCGTCGCGACGAGCCTATCATTGCCGATGATACTCTTGGCTCGTTTCTCAATTGACTCAAGGGCATCAAGCTGGTATCTGGCAGATCCATCCCAAAGATGAGAGCAGTACTCCATACACGATCGAACTTGCGCTTTAGCAGCTGTTCCGGCGAGAAGTATCGTCTCACCTTTGCTAGGATCCCCAACTTCTTTGCAGCTACTTGAGCTTTTGCCTCTATTAAAGGGGCAAAATTGAGGGCAGATGTTAATGTAACACCAAGAAGCTCAAGTCAGTCGGTTATTGGCACAGTTACACCTCTTCCATCTAAATCTTTCCTGTTTATAATATTCATATAGATAAATTACACCCCGCACTGCTAGCTACTTTCATTTCCATGGCTTTACTAACTTGGATATCCCTCATTTAAAAATTACCTATAACAGTAATAAAATATATAAAATTTAATTGATCAGGGTTTTAAACTGTAGAAAAGAAATCAAGATTTTGCAAGTTTTTATTATGAAAATGTTAGTACAGTCTACAAAGCTATTGGGTATGCAGGCAGCTAACTTGCAACTACTTTTAAACATGTTGTGAGTGTGCTGAATAGACAATTATTGTACAACACACTCGTAAGTATGTCAAAAGCTTAAAAAAATCATAATGCACACATTAGAAATAATCATTGGCAGTGCTGTGGAAAAATTAATATTTTTGCCTGTATACCTAATAGCTATGTTGACTGTACATACTGAAATCACTTACCAATCTACATCTATACTAATATATAAGGCTGAAGAGTTTGTTTGTTTGCTTGAACGCGCTAATCTCGGGAACTTCTGTTCCGATTTGAAAAATTATTTCAATGTTTGATAGCCCATTAATTGAGGAAGGCTATAGGCTATATATAATCACGCTAAGATCAATAGGAGCGGAGCAGACGAAGTTGCGCGGGTCAACTAGTACTAATATATAAAGCTGAAGTTTGTTTGCTTGAATGTGCTAATCTCATGAACTGCTGGTCCAATTTAAAAAAGTTTTAGATAGCCCATTTATCGAGGAAGGCTGGGCTTTTTATATCATCATGCTAAAATTGAACTGTACCCATTACGGTTCTTGAGATACAGCCCAATGACAGACAGATGGACGGACATTGGAGGCTTAGTAATAGGGTTCCGTTCCATTGGTTAACCTTTGGGTACGGAACCCTTTAAATCCTGCCAGAGAAATAAAAAGTTGAAAGTTCATATGCAGACATGACAGGAATAATGTTTTCAAGTTTTTTCCACGGCTTTTCTGTTGCATGTATAATCATGACCTAAAATGACTTTGCCATCTGCTCAAGTAGGTTGATAGTCATTTTCTAAGCACTAATTTCAGGTACATATTGCTGTATAATAGGTACTGCAATAAGAACAAAAGGCCTCCCTGAAGTTCAAGCTAGCAAATTCATTGACTTGACAGCAGAGCCTCATATGAAAATAGCTTGGGAGGCTGAAGTTAAAGAAGCAGACTTATTTTTAGAAGGAAAATTAATACCAACTGTTTAGGTGAATATTTTTTTTTTTAATAAAAAAATTGGTGTTTTATTCCATCACCATACAAAATAATATACATCATTCTTCACTTTGATTGTGACAACAAAATGGCCAGGCCAGAAATTGCCCTCCACTGGAATTAATCGGTCTTCTTCATATCACAGATGTTCACACAAATCACTTAGAACATAAATGCTATTTCTGGCTTGAATTAAACTTTTGAAACAAGTAATAACATTTCATTATTTGATGATTATATTGCTCATAATACTTGGCATCTAATGCTTATTGTGGTTAATATATATTAGCATTCATATTATATATGTATAAACAATTAAAATTATATAACTATTTCCATGACCATACATTGAGTATTTATCTAACTTAAATCTTGGCGGGGGACTTCAACAATGGGCCGAGTTTTTGGGCCAACATAATGTTGCCAGCGATCTTTAGTTTTCCCTTCATGTAGGCAACCTGCGGGCTGAGTGTGCCTGCTGCGATTGCTACCATGTCGTCGTCAGATACGGTCAGGGTTGTGTCAGCCTTGCCGCTCTTTGGTGTCCCTTCATACACTGCGGGAGTCTTCAGGTCCAAAGCTGTGAATAAAATATTTATATTGTGTTAAAAAAACCTGAAGGCGAGAAAACATTGGAAATCATAATTTTGGGGAGATCATACTACTATTGCAAATAGAACAATGTTATGTCTTCAATATAAATACAAATTCTCAGGTTTTAGAAAAAAAGACTAGCTTACTTTAATTTGATAATTGATTGGAGACCCAATTTGAATAATTTGATTTCAACAGTAACTGTTTTCGAAATTAAAATAGTAACGTTTTCGAAATTAAAATTGTAACGTTTTCGAAATTAACTATATTAAATACAAAATATTGTTTGTATTGTTATTGTTTCCAAACTTAATATTATTAAATAAAAAAACTTGTACTCACTCCAAGATTTAGCAGTCTTTCCATTCTCAGAGATATTATATTGGAACACGCCACCGATGCTCTTGGCCAAGTCCTTGTTCTTGCCAACTTCCTCTTGGATCTTGGCGAAGAGTGCGTCACTCTTGAAGGCGCCACCAGATGGTGCTGACGCAGGCGCGGTGGAGCTTGAGCCAACTTGTCCGGTGACAACATTCTTTAGGTCGACGTATGCACCTAGAACAATGGAAGATTCATTAGTGTTGGCTGGCACTGCAAACCCAAAGAAATTTGAAAAAAAAGAAGGAATTTTGATTTTCTTGTTATGATCTAATACCATTATTTATGGTTGGATGATAGATTCACTTTGACCTTGGATATTAGCTAGCTAGAGGTCAAAACTTTACTATTGCTATGTTCATTCATTACTACTTCAGCATTCCTCTCCAGTACGGTCACACTCGTTCAGAACAATATACATTGACAACGCGTTTATTTCGTAGCAGCAAGTATAATTTTTTTAGTCTAGGTGTTGGCGTGCAGTTGGGGTCTACCTTCTTCATTTTGACTTAGCAAAATTGTATGGTACGGTTCTTTTATATCATTAGTATAACAATGTCTCTGTCTGTTTGTCCGTCTATTTTTCTAAACCAACCTTGAAATGGATTTCACTAATACACAAAACAGCTATGAACGAGGAAGATTTCTGTACACATGTAACTTGCACCCCTGCAAAGTGTGGCCAAGTCGCTAGTGCTCATAATAAAACAATACGTACCAGCGATGACAACATTGCCAGTCTCCTTGACTTTAGTCTGGAAGTGCACGCGCTTGCCCTCAAGCCACATCTCTGTGACCAGGGTCTGTCCAGGAAGCACTGGCTTTACGAAGCGAGCCTTTAAGGCTTTGAAGTTGCTGGGCTCGTTGCCTGCGTACCTGAGTGATGACAATATAATTTAGTTTCGTTTTCAGACATAAGAGTTTGCAATGGATTGATGGCAAAACCTTAATACGGATTCAGCAAATAGGCAAATTTTATTTATTTAACACTTTTAGCATATAAATGTACAGGGGCGTACGGGCGTACGCATATAAATGTACAGGGGCGTACGCATATAAATGTACAATGCCATAGAAATTCTCTACCAGCCAACCTTTTTGGGATGCAGGGACAAATCGTGGTAGGTGCAAAATATGTTCAGCCTTATGCCCGTTTTATATTATTCCAGTCCAGTAAACCAGTAGCACTGGACTGGAATGAACCGGACTGGCAACATCGTCTACATGATTCCAGTCATTTAAAAGCTGTCGAACCGTCAAGACTACAGTAACAATGAGTTCGAGGAAGAAGTTGAGAATTTTTTAAAGAATGAATACTCTTTATCTTATTTTTCAAATCCTCCTGAGAGAATACAAATTGAATGTTTCACAGTGGAACATTCAATTTATATTCTCTCACACATTTTTTTCAAAGCTGATTGAAACAAGATTGTTTTCTGTATAAACTAATAAACTGTAAAGTTTGGTCTTCAGTTAACTTTTTTACTGTAAATCTTTTCTTCGCAGTTCAGGTAAAAAATCCGCAAAAACAAGCAACACATGCTTCTGTACAATTGTTGCGTCAGCACTGGAATGACACTAGATTGGCCGTCTACATGATTCCAGTTGCACTGGAATAGTCGTGCTGGATTCAAAAGTAGACCTCCAATCCAGTTACTGCACTGGATTGCTCACTGGATCCAGTACATTCCAGTGTGGGTTTACATTTTTCCAGTTGCATTCCAGCGCTGGATTCGATCGCTGGACTGGAATAATGTAAACCAGGCATTATAAAACAATCTAACCATAATTTTGAGTTGAAATACTGAATATCGTTTTCATAAAAATATGCTGAAAGTTTTTATTTCTTTTATCATGCTTGCCTGTAGTGTGCAAAAAAGTATTATCCACTATTTGATAACTTAATCACATTTTGATGACGCTAAAGCCTTTATAAGCTACTGTCAGTGGCTTCGCCCGCGTGGTCCCTAGGGAACATACTCCCGGGATAAAAGTAGGCTATGTCCTTTCTCAGGCTCTAGACTATCTGTGTACCAAATTTAATTTAAGTCGATCCAGTAGTTTTGGCATGAAAGCGCGACAGACAGAAAGAATTACTTTCGCATTTATAATATTAGTAAAGATTAATAAAATTAATAATATAAGTATGGAAATAATTCAGCCTTATGTTTCATTATCATTTAAGGACAACGTAAAAAAATAGCATGCGATTTTAATTGTCGCTTATGATATTTCAGATATCTTTTGTTTATCCAGTTCTTAAGAGTACAGCTTTTAGAACATTACACAACAGACGAAAGGTACTCACTTCGCCAACACGTGTCTGGCAGAGAATCCAAGGGACGCCATTCCGTGGAGGATCGGCCTCGGGTGTCCACTGGCAGTCGCTACGTTGGGGTCGATGTGCAGAGGGTTCAGATCACCCGATAACCTAGAAATTAATGAAGAGATTACAAATTACAGGGTATGCACGAGTTAAATTATTCAGCCATCTTCGTCTAAATCTGGAAAAAGACCTCACAACTGTGTCAGTTGCATCTATTTATTCAATTAATAATTATTACAGCCTAGGTAATAATAATGAAATTAATTCAAGTATGTATTCTAGTGATCACATATAATGTAAGTTTTTTTTTTATACCAACAAGATGAACACTCAGTGAACCTTACATCTCAAAAAACAATCAGAAACTCCGCCTTTTTTAAAGTCGGTTAAAAATCACTAGCATCTCCCATCGGGAAACACACCCTGCTTTTTCACTAAAGCGGAGTGGAGAAGACATGCAGTAGTTGACCAATCACATTGGTTAAAATCCATATTGTGTCTTTCCTCTCATGTGTGATTGGTGCTCTTTATCCAGTCGACCCGTAGAGTCTCCGTTCCGTTCCCTCTCAGGACCCTTTCTGTAGGAAAGATGAAAAAATTACCTGTATAGTGCCGCCTGTCCCTCAGCAGTGCGTTGCTCAAGCACGGCATCAGGGGCCCGCTTGGGCGCCGGCTGCACTTCCATCGCCAGCTTGCTGTTGCGGGGCCCATTGAACCCGCCCTGACCCAGCACGAAGATGTGCTGCTGTGTGCGGGCTATCAGCTGCTTGTTCTGGTAGATCTCGCCTGGGGATGGGATGAGGAGTTGGAGTTGGCTTGTTAAATTGAATTATTGAGAAATGATACTATATGGAACTTGACACTTATTTACTGTATCTTTGATTTAATTTGACAGCACGGTTGGTGCAGTGGTTGAGCGATTGACTGCTGCGCCGCGTGTCGTGGGTTCGATTCCCGCACGAACCAAATATTTGTATGGCCTACAGATAGTTGTTCCGGGTCTGGCTGTTTGTGTATGTGACTTTGTATGTTTGTGAACGCACCCACGATACAGGAATAATTCATAGTAGGGGGTGACGTTTAGAAAAAAAAAACAAAAAAAAAATGCATAAAGGATTTTTTAATTCGAGATAATTTCAATTTATCTCCATCAACACAAGTAGTGTGGGTTTAGTTGTGTATTTGAACTTGATTTTTATGTGACCTTTTGGTTGCAGTAGATTTTTAACTTTGTCACGTATGACATAAAGTTCGTTTTTTGTTCCAATATTTAATAATTATCTTGAATCCTGAATAGAAAAAGTAGCGAAGTTCTGTAATTATTTTGTTTATAAATACGTTTTGTTACGTGACAGAGGTTAAAGTTTGATGTATATATAATTGTTTAGTGTCCCAATGAAATAAAATAAAATGTTAGGGTAATGCAAAGACTTATATTCTCTGTGGGGTAATGCAACCGCAACAAAACTGCCCATGAGAGAGCTATAATACCAATTATACAAGGAGTTAAATTACCATGCTATTTTCCAATGGCTGTCTTGTAAAACTCCTTATCTTCGAAATAGTTTTAAGACCCAGTGTATCAATAGTGCGATAGTGATAATAAAAACTATTATGAACAAAAATTGTATCTAGCAGCTTATTATGCGGTTATAAACAAATCCATGATAAAAATTATCATATCTTATTATTAATCTGCTATAATATTTTATAATTTATTATCACTGGTTACATAACGATAAAAATGATGACAGGCGCGAAAAATATCCGGAAAACAAAGGTTAAGCAATTGTTAGTGGCGACGGTGGAGGTGCACCCAATACCCAGTGTTGCTATTGGTTGGTTTGGCATTATTTTTACTGGAATGTTGGGTACCGGTAGTAGCACGCACGACTACGCCTTAATGGCTACTGTTAAACTGTTTGACCTTTACGATACCTATAAAAAATGTTGGCATAATTGGTGAGCCACGCTAAGCATTCAGTATTATCTATACTTAATATATAAAGCTGAAGAGTTTGTTTGTTTGTTTGTTTGCTTGAACGCGCTAATCTGAGGAACTACTGGTCCGATTTGAAAAATTCAGTGTTAGATAGCCTATTTATCGAGGAAGGCTATAGGCTATATATCATCACGCTAAGACCAATAGGAGCGGAGCAATAATGAAAATTGTGACGCAGGCGAAGTTGCGCGGGTCAGCTAGTTATAAAATAAAATCTAAACATACCTATGATTAATACCTATTAGTTGATTCTAATTACAAATTCTCTACAGTACGTCAGTACGTCTACCATGAGTTTTATCAATCTATACTCGCTAGCGACTGTAGTTAAAAAAATGTATGAAAACTTAGAAAAAAACAACATTCTTATTGATTTTTTTAGTTGTTCACTAAGAAGCAAGCAAGTTGCAAGTAAAATTTTAGTTAACAACTAAACAAATAAATTAGAAACTTGTATTTTTAAAGTTTTCATACATGTTTTTAACTACAGTCGCTAGCGAGTATAGATTGATAAAACTCATGGTAGACGTACAGAAAATTAGAATTAACAATCTGCTAATCATACGGTTGAAAAGTATAAATAAGGCCCTAAGTATATATTATAATATCATATATTTGTAGTTTAATAAAGGCGTGGCGTGTAAGGCCAGATTCTCTAAAATTTTTGTCTTCGTACATCACTTCTGAAAATCTTTGACGAAGTAAGACTATTATTATTTTGAACATTGTTTTTTTCTTACATATTTCGATATTTACGCTGCTGACTCCACATAAATGGTATTTCTTACATACATAGTAAAAAACACTCACTGTTGGTGATGGACACAGCGCTGGATCCCTTGTCCAATAAGTCGACCACGTAGCTGCGGATGTTCAAGTCTCCCTCTGTGCCGGGGAAGTCACCCACGAATTCGATGTACTGTTCTCCGTGAAGGATCTAAACACGACACAAATATTTTGTTATACTGAGTTATACATTTATATAAGTACCTAAGTAATTTAGGAGAGATTATTACGTAGGTTAGGTCGGGTTTATATATTACTAGGAAATGTTATTATTACTAACAATGTTTTTTACGGTTAGGGACGGTTTTTAGACAGGTATTGACACCATTTTTTAGTCGCCTTTAGTACTTTTACCTCTGAAAATCGGAATAAAATACAGAAAGCATAAAAAACTCTTGGTTGACCGCTATAATCTCGATTGGCTTCATACAGATTATTAAGTCAAAAGATTTTACGGGACCCATTCCTGTCAATATAATTAATAAAATTTATTTACATTGCACACGATGTAAAAGCAGTTACAAGCAACGCTAAACTTAAAAAATACTTTACCACAGACAACACTAAACTTAATGAATACTCTATTTATAGGGCGCAGCAAATTAACTCAAAAGAACCAACATTTTGCATCGAATGTATTTACTTACGTTGGTGAAGTCAGCGTGTTTGCCGGGTGGCATGGAGTTAGCCACCAGCGGTGACTCAATAGCCATACCAGGCAGGATGAAGTATGTAGGCAGCGCCGCGAAGCTCTCATGGCTCTCATACAAGAACTTCAGGTCGCTAGGGTTCTCTACTGAAGCGCCGACTGGGGAAAGAAGATTACGATTTATGATTCTGGAACTTTTCATTAACGCTTCGGTCAATACAAAATTCTGGCATTTTCCGAGCTTCAAATATTTATCATTATTGCGTTGCATATACCTAGCGCCCATTTAGCCTTCGATAAATAAGTTGCTATCGGAAGCTTTGTTAAATATTAAAATTCTGGTCCAACAATCGTTTGAGGAACCGTTTGTATTAACTTAAGTAAGAGTATTTCATCGAATATGTGTGTAACTGTGCACAATAGTTCAATTATATCACCATTGAGGGCCATTTGTTTGTTATTTCATTAGTACTTACTGCCAAGAGCATACAGCGTGAGGTCCTTAGAGTCGTATTTGTAAGTAGACCAGTAAGAATCACCGTTAGGGTCCAACTTGCTCTTCTCTTCGAAGTCCTACAACAAACGATCACAAATTAGCAAAATATCTATTTACTATATCTATCTATATAAAATCCACTGTATCAAGAAAAAAGTTTGAACGGTACCTAACCTGTTTGAGTCTCATAAAAACGTCAATTACTTATTAGAATAATACTCATATAGTCAGTATTTTTGCTATTAAAGTTTGTGCTCCTGAGATTCATGTTTGTATTCCACTTGAGACGCTCAAAAGTATAAGCTAAACATTTTTCTTTTAATAAAATACGAATACAGTGTTATTTTATATTATGTTATTTTTATATTTGTAACAAGGACGGTTAAACGGATATCTAAAACTAAACTGCTACTAGAAACAAAAATAAAATAAACTCTAAACTAAGTAATAAGCTTATAATATTCTAGTGTTCAGATCCTTTTTATATATTTAAAACTAGCTGACCCGTGCCCACTTCGTTGGGTGGTATTTTTAGGGTTAATATAATTATGACACTCACAAATAACGTGGTTTTCTATTGGTAAAAGAATTTTCGAAATCGATTCAGTAGATCCAGAGATTACCCCCTACAACCACACAAACTCACACATTCACAAACATTACCTCTTTATAATATTAGTATAGTAGATTTGAGAATTGTAACTGAAAACTTGAATGTTTTAGATTATTTTTTATTTAATTTAGTTAAAGAGTTGTTTTTTTTTTCTAAGAGTATAGTAATAATTAGTTTAGCATATTTAAATACCTGTTTTTGCTTGGATAGATAGTGCAAATATAATATAGAAACTAACCTTGATGATAAAAAAGAAAACTGAACTGTGCCCTAAAACATTACTCATTTAGTTTCCATTATTATGTTTCGACGTTGAATTTACAAGGTCATGGAAGTATAGTCAAGCGTAATATTAACAAACGTAGATGCAAATACAGATATTCGACAGACATAATTATATTCTTATGATGGCACTTCACGTGGCTTATTTGCATAAATATTCGCCTTACCATTTTGTTAAAAAATGAACTTTATCCAGGTGATTTTAGGGTACATTTTCTATTACACAAGCAAGGCGAATATTTTGACAAACACACCAAGTGAAGTGCCAGCATTAAAGTTGTAGTGAAGATACCATAAGCAAAATTTTATTATAATATTATTTAGATAAAATTATTGATAAAAGGTAATCCTGCTAGTGTCAACCTACCACTGCTAGTTATCTCTAGTTATCTTTGCAGAACGATATTATTATGTTTTTTTTTTTTAATATTACCTGGCACCTAAAAAATAAACTTGAGTACGAAAGAACTCAGATTATCCAAGCCAAAAGTTATTGTAGGTAAAACGGATTTATGGAAATAGAAATGTAGTCCATAATCGTTGTAGTGTATGCAGATACACTTGATAGACAAATCGTCTCGGGCGCATACGTCACAGCCTGCTGACGGGTGGGGGTCAGTCTGTGTTCAACCGTCAGTCAGGAAGTACGTGGTTGTACGTAGGCGAGCCAAATACCTACTATTAGTCAAAATATGCAAGATTGTAGTATCCACGCAACGTATTGACGTTGCGTGGATACTACAATCATGCATATTTTGACAACCAAATTAAATAGGTACCAACACCGACAATATGAATAAATTCAAATGCACATCAGCGGGTCTAAAAAGGCCACTTTAGCAAAATCAGAAAGGTTAAATACCTTCAGCGATGAAGTCCGATATGAACTTAGACGTCAAAGTCCACGACGCCTATACAGCTGCCATAGAAAACAGTGTTTTCGCGAGAGGGACAGATATATTTTTTTTAAATAATTATACCTCGTTTGTTTTTCGAGGAATTTTGATTCTATTTTCACTGTTACTATTATATTTTTGTGTATTTTTAGATAAACTGTATCCATAATAAATATTTTTTTCATGCATATTGGGATATTGAGCGAATTTGCTAACAATGTTCGTTTGATCGTACAACATAATTTATCATGACCCTGGCTGAGATGGTAACCCTTTCGGCATGGGCACGCTCAGCACAATTTTACTGTACCTATCGTTTTTTTTTTATGTTTTTGTTTCTCTTTTTTTTTATAATGTGTCACACAGACATCAGCAGAAATGCTGATGTCTGTGTCGAATAAATGTTTTCTATTCTATTCTATTTTCAACAGTATCATTTTCCCGCGGCTTCGCTCGGACTACCGCACAGAAACCGTTTATTTTTCCGAGATAAAAAGTGGCCTAGTCAGCATTTAGCAGGGTATACAGCTTTCTATCAATGAAAGAATAATCGTAATAGGATGAATAAAACCACTTCTAGACTAAAATCTACTACAAAAAACAAATAATTATAAAATTCTTCCGTTATTGACTGATTGAGTGACTGACAGACAACGCACAACCGAAACTACTGGTCGTAAAAAGCTGAAATTTGACATGTAGCTTCCTACGGTCCAGAGAGGAGTACTAAGAGAGGATTTCCTGAAATTCCAGGAACGGGAAAATGGGATATGCGCCAGTGGCGGTACCTTCATATAAGCCCAAAAGCCCGGCATGCCTTACTAAAATGCTCGATAGAGAATCAATATCAAACCCGAACTATTTAAAAGTTCGCGCGCTTAATTCTTATCAAAATAACACAAAGTATGCTACCTATGCCACATTACTACATAACTACACATCGCGATTGTTCGCGCGCAGAGTTTCGCATTTGCAGCATCTACATATAGCTATCTCGCTTACACGTACCGGCTTTTACCGGGCTTTCAAATACTATCTCCGTCACTTTCGCACTTATAGCGATGTGCCGTATAACGAGTTCTAAACCTTGTGCGTCTACAAATCGATCAGTATGGTAGATTAAGCCGTGCATGCGTATGAAGTTGCACGCGTATGCGTGACCTTGTCACCTTGCCAACTCTGCAGTGTTGCCGTTTTAGCGACGTTGTGAGATCTTGGAGATTTTTAACGAGTTTGGAGACTTTTTTTAAGATTGAGCAACAATAAAAACTAGCGACTTTTTAAAATAACGAAATTAAATATTCAAGCAATATCTTAAAAATAAAAAATTTGCGACATCTAGCTAGATTTTTCATATACCTGGGGACTTTTTTTGCCTAAATGACAACACTGCAACTCTGCGTAAGTAGTTCTTGACACCCGAGTGCAACTCACTTCAGTTTAATTTGCTTGAGAGTTGAAAAGTTATGTTGTTAAAGTTTTTTGTGTGTTTTCTTAGATTTTCTCAGTGATACAATAATTGTTTTGGTGACTTACCTACAACAATGGAGGTAATTGTACCTTGTGAGGATTTAAAATGCGTTCAAGTTTTGATTGGCGAAGATAAGGTAAAATCTTTAAACTTTGCTCAGAAAAAAGTTAATTTCTTCATTAAAACCGACGCCTAATCTGTGTTTTTCTCAGACAAATCGCATAAACGAAAATTTAATAGATCAGTGTATAAAACTAGTTGGATTGTTGGCTGTTCGCACACTAATAAGTTGTATTGAAAGAAGCTGGCTGATATTTTTTTCGAATGAACATTCCGTTTGGAATACATCTGGTTATAATGATTTAAATAACATATCTGGCGCCATTAAAAGGCACGCAAATTCCCATAAACAACTGTGTGCAATGGTTTCTTTCGGTAATTTTGGTAAACAACGAATTGAGACATCTATATCAGTTTATGAGAAAATTGCGATGATACATACGAAGGTACCTACATACTCAGTCGAAAACTGAACTTTCTTTTTTTGAAATCGGTTAAAATTTTATTGGGCTTGCCTTATTTTGAAACCCTAGGCACGCCACTGAATTATGCGCGTACGAAGTAGCGGGAAAAATCTAGTATTAGTTTAATCTTTGAGTTTAATTAAAATATATTTAAGATTACCTGTATTCTCTCAACCAGGTCCACTGTAACCTCAGCCATCTTATCGAGGTGGATGGCGCCATTCATGTTCATGGCTGCAGGCCAGAACTCCTTTACAGACTCGATGGTCACTGGGTCTGAAGGCTTCTTCCTATAGACAAAATGTTTAAACTAAAGAATACATAAAGTTTAGTTATTAAACTTCGATCACTGACTCGAAGAATTTAAAGTATAAATGAGAACTCCATTCTATTTCCATTTTTCTGGCAAACAAAATAGCAAAGTGTGCGCTTAAATCTTCCTTTTCAAGGTTCCGTATACAAAGGGTAGCCAACGGAACCCTATTACTAAGCCTCCGCTGTCCGTCCGTCTATTTGTCAGCAAGCTGTATCTCAAGAACCGTTATAGGTACACAGTTAAAACTTTTCACAGATTGTATATTTCTATTGCCGCTATAACAACAAATAGTAAACAATAAGGTTTATGGTACGGAACTTTTCGTGTGCGCCTCGCACTTGGTCGGTTTTTCAAATTGGTTGATGGCAATAAAGTCGCTCTGTATCAAATGGGATTTAACTTATCTAGCGAAATATGAGTAATCTAGGTGCACCTCTGCCTAACACTTCGAGGAATAGAGGCGTCTTCTTCTATTTGAGTCGATGGTTAACACCTTAGATTCTTTGGGCCCAGTTAATAGCAGCATCAGTGGTATTAATTAAATCCCCCAAAGTACAAGGGGGCTACTCTCTAAACCCGAAGTCCGTAGTTTCGGCCTTAGTCGCGGGCGTTTTCTACTCCGCATGATGTGCACTTAGGGCACTCCATCCAACGTGGACTGTGTGTCTCATGTTCTGAACAAGGGACAGGACAACAAGGGAATGTTGCTGTGCCCTTGTTCGCCTGGTGCGACGGGTCTATAAATTCTCCATTTTTTTCAGTCATTCAGTCCATTTCGCCAAGTTATGTTTGCAGCGACGAACCCCATAGAGGCGGGATGTTGATTTTTTTTTTCTCTCCGCCATTTAATACGGATTTTACTATAATAAACACTGATATTTATAAAGCATTACTTATATAATTTTCTGACACGTTACCTCTTCAACGCACATCAAGAAAGCCATTGTTACTGAGTTGGCCAAAGAAAACTATTGTCAACCCGTTCATTTATTTTTAAACGGCGACGTTTGAAAATAAAAACTTTAGCACACACAATCATTAGGTATGATTCACTCTTTGAAAAAAGAACAATAAAAATAAATTATCATATTAATGTCACATGTAACTGCGTCAAGAAAATCGCAACTGAAATTCAAAGCATTAATTTCAATAAAATCATTTACAGGCACTTTTGATTTGTCAAGGTCCGGTTATAGACTACAACATCACGCTACGACCAATAGGAGTGGAGCATTCATGAAAAATGTGACGCAGACGAAGTTGCGCGGGTCAGCTAGTGCAGAATAACGTGCAAGAAACTCCACGAACACTGTTTTAAATCAATAAATAGTTACCAAGTTATTGTTACATCATTCAGCCAGTGCCGTAAATAGCTTTTTCTGTGCCCTGTGCGGACTTGTATAACAGCACCCTTGTTATGTATAGGCCTACATTATTTAACTCACGGTGTCAAATAAACTACAAGGACCTTGGAGAATTGTCTAATATTTTGGAAGAGAGGAAGATACCCTACGCCTAGTATACCACTCACTGTCTCACTCATTAAAACTCAAACGCAAGCTCAATAGTGCAAATGCGTGCCCACCCTGATGCTTAAGATTTAATTTGTGCCCACTTTGGTCATAAAATAACACCCTGCAAAGAATTTAATTTTAAGTACTTGGTATGGTAGAGTTTTGAATAAGGAAGGTAGCACGTGTGTACCTATGTGTTGGAATCGAGCACTAGGGGCGCAACGGGAACTTATCAGGAGCAAACCGAAATAGTCCTGCCTGGTCTGGCCATTCTTGCGCCCCCCAGAGTCTACGCCCTGTGCCTGGGCACCGGTGGCACCGCCCTATTAACAGCACTGCATTCAGCACATTGTCATAGTTTTCACAGGTCTATGACCCCAATAAATAAATTACTCATTTGCGAATTTTCGACGTATATTTTATTGACGTAATACGGTTTGATGGTAAATCTTCTTAATTATTTACCAATTCGTAATCAAAAGATAAAAAAGATAAAGTCTTAAAGACAGCGTCAATAATTGTGATAATACCTAGTGTTTTTATTGATAGTGAGGCTACCTAATGGAACATTTATTATGTTTAATTAATTGAGGTTTGATAAAGTTTTATAACATTGTCGGTCCCTCGCGTATTACGTATAGTTGTTACTCATTGGCAATAGAGACCAAACATCGGCACGTATGTTTGATGAAGTAATAGGATAGGTACCTAAGTGATCTATTATGAAAACATTCATAAAGTATGGTTTAAATATGGTAAGTACCATCATCATCTGCCTAACCTTTTCCCAACTATATTGGGGTCGGCTTCCAGTCAAACCGGATTCAGCTGAATACCAGTATTTTACGTGAGGCGGCTGCCTACCAGACCTCCACAACCCATTAACTGGGTCAGATTTCTTCTGACAAGCCGTAACCAAAGATGTACAAATGACAGCAGGGACCAACAGCTTAACGTGCTTTCTAGGCACGGAGGAAATTTGGTATGTTAAGATGGTCACCCATCCACAGAACAACCTTGGCAAGCGTTGCTTAACCTTGAAGATCGATTCTTTAGCCACGAGCTCCTCGGTATACAATATAAGGTACCAATCCTGAAAAAATGGATGGTGCAAAACGTATGCGCTTCGACAATCTTCATGTGGCGCTTTCAATCTTTGTTTCGAGAACGTGTTTAATACCGGTATTTAAGAATATTATAATTTGCAGTAACAACTTAAAGCTTTAACAGTCGAAATTGTGACCAGAAATGACCTAAATTGAATACCGGTTTCGAGCTTTACTTTCTAGTTTTCTGAATATTCGTTGAAGAAGGTCTCTGTTGGACAATGCGCAAGTTTTCTTGCGGCCATCGCCCTTCTCGACATATAAATGGAGAATGTAGATTCTATTTACTAGGCAACAATATCCAAACGCATGGCCGTGATCGCTGTCGCAGTTGATTTAACGCTCTCATATAAACGAGCCATCATCGTCAGGCCGAGAAAGATAGACATACTTGGAACATACTTTGGCTTAGATATTTTATGATCTCATCTTTATTTTTCACTTTTAGATTGACAGCTGTACGACTTACGATTACTGGTTTTTAATGTATGACTTCTAACCAATGTTCAGCGCTATAAGGCTCTTGGTAGGATAGTCGACATCTCCTCGGTAGTCAAAGGGAAAAATCCTTAGCTTGAATGTCAGGTCACATTGTCAGGCAAATTGCTTGATGTGTTTATATATAGGTTATAGTTGTCAAAAAATAAAAGGCCCGTTTTGACAGCAGGATACACCAATGCTTTACTAGTAAGTATGAAAAAGACATAAAAATAAATCTCTTTCGCACTTAGTGATAAAGCAATCTTTTATTCCTCTCTACTCAGCTGTCAAATCGGACTTCTTAGATTTTGGTGACTTTAATGCACGTAGTTCTCTAACAACACTTACTTGAGGACAGCACCGGGAGCCCTGACGTAATGCATCTTGGTGGCATATCCGAGCGTGGAGTCGATGACTGCGCCGGTGTCAGGGAACGATTCGTGAACCATGTATGCCTGTAGAGAAGTCCGGATTATAGTAGTCTTCTTCATCTTATCGTGTGGGCAGTAAGGTCTAACGACCCCACAGACCCTAATTTCAGAGTTTCTAAACCGCGACTATAGTAGTGAAACTAGGAGAATCGGACAGAAAGGGTATCAGTATACAGCATCGGGTTTATCATAACGTGAAGCTGTATACTGATAGAACACTTTCAAAAGTAATTGGAGCCTGGGAAAAGTTCGAAGTACACAAGATATGACATACATCAGTCTATAATGTTCTCCTTGGCTGAGACAAATATTATTTTATGAAAGGAAGTGGGCAGTAAAACAAAGACGTGTCTTCAAACAGTTCAGGGGGGCTACTCTCTAACGAAATCCGTAGTTTTGGGCTTAGTTGCGGGCGGGCATTTTCTACTTCGTATCACCTAACCACTGAGAACTAATGATAACACGATTTGACAGTTACTGTGAAATCGTGTTGTCATTCATTCTCAGTTCGGGTACGCGTATTCTACTCGGTATCACCTACAGACTCGTAAGTCTGTAGGTGATACCGAGTAGAATACGCCCACCCGCAACTAAGCCCGAATCTACGGATTTCGTTAGAGAGTAGCCCCCCAGATTCTAGTACCTACATGGCTGTTTTCTCCCTCACACCAGCTCTTACCTTGCCTTTACTCCTCACGGTATTTCATGCAAACTGGCAAGCCCTTATTCTTGCAAATTAACCAATCTAAATGAAACTTAATACTTATACATACCTAGGCCTAAAATTTAGTTGAGAACTCTTCGAAAAAGAGCTTAGGGACCGTTCAAGTATTACGTAAGCACCAATGGGGGATGGGGAGGGGTCTTCATTGACGTAATTATGGCTAATTAGCTGATTTTACTCTCACGCGATGTTTCATAGTTAAGTGAGAAAGCATAAGCGGGGGAATTAGTCCCGCGCGAGTAAAAACTATACCAATGTAACGTAAACGTAAGCATAAAAGGGAGGGGTAAGAGCTTTGTTTACTATCGCTGATAATGGGAGGTGGGGGGCTTAAAAATTACTAAAATTCTGCTAACGTAATAATTGAACGGCCCTTTGGAGAGACAGTGAAAGCAATTACAACATTTCTATAGAAAGCGAAAAATTACTCTTTCTTTCTCGAAACTCTTTTTTCGAAAAGCACTACATATCTAAGCTAATACTCACAACAACAGGTGCAATAAGCTCAGGCTTCATGGCCTCGAACATCTCTGGAGGCAGGATGTCCTCTGTGAGACGCGACGCGGCCGTGGGCACGATGGTGTTCACCTTGATGTTGTACTTCGAGCCTTCGATGGCCAGCGTGTTGGTCAGACCGACCAGACCCATCTTGGCAGCGCTAGAGACAAATTGAGAAGTCTGTCAGTGTTTGCTCGTGGGTTTCAATAGCTCTTAGAAAGTCTCGTGATTGTAGAAAATACTGATCTGTAGTAGGTACATACAGCCGACCCTATATCGGTGGTAACGCTGTGAAATGAGCTGACCTAGCATAGAACTGCGTTTTAATATAATAAGAGGTCAGTTTACAGTTGTTTTCTTCTCATTAATGTGCGGACTAATGTGTCATACATTAGTCCGCAACAAAACAAATTATTTATGTGAAGCAAAAGGTATGATTCTTAGAAGTTATACGGTTATACCTTGCCCTATCAGACATGTGTCATTAAAGGGTGTGTTCGCATATAAGGTTGGTTCAGCAATGACATTGCATTAAAGCAGCGTAGATTTTGCGCAAGAGGAACGCTAACACTGCGTAAAATCCACATGTTTTCGAACATTTCGCCTGTTCTCGGCTTATTATACGGTTCTTGCAGACATTCGACATTCGAAGTTCAACTGATGACCATGAACGTCTGCTTAGTATGCATGCTTATATATTAATAGTATGCACTGAGTAGTTATTTCATTACAAAATGTGGAAAGTCATACTTACGCCCTACACATTCGAATATGTACGAGGAGGTATCAAAATCATGTAATTTTAATTAACCCTTATAGGATCACTTGGGTGTCTCACTGTCTATCTGTCCGTCCGTCTGTCTGTCTGTCTGTCTGACTGTCACAGCCAGTTTTCTCCGGATCTACAGGACCGATTCTGTTGAAATTTGGTATACATATGGACTTCTGTAACCCAAACAAGGACGCTTTACGTAAACAAACAGTTTTAAGTATGGGGTTCACTTTTGGGGTCAAACTAGAAAATTAAAAGAAAAAAGTTTTTCAAACTGTATCGTGTGACATATCAAATTATAGGGCTTACTTTTTAATTTTAAAATAAATAGCTTTGAAGTTATTCAAGAAATTAGACCTAAAATTAAAAAAAAAGTGCTGTAATAGTTCTATACCTAAAGATTTCAGGAAAACATACTATAAAAAGTCTGCACTGCTAAAATAACATGTTAAAAAAGATGAAATTGGTTCAGCCCTTTGCACGCGAGTTCGACTCGCACTTAGCCAGTTTTTTTTACATATTTAATTTAACTGACCTGTAGTTAGCTTGTCCAAAGTTGCCGAAAATGCCGGCGTTACTCGATGTCATGATGATGCGACCATACTTTTGTTTTCTGAAAGTTTCCCATGCGGCGTGTGTGGTTTTGAAGGCACCTTTCAAATGAACCAAGTGGATGAGGTCCCAGTCCTGAACGAAAGAAGCAGTACGTCAAATCTTTACCTACAAAATTACTAGTTGTATGTTATACTATGGAGTTACAGACAGCCCAGTGTCTACTCTGCAGAGCCAGGATAGAGGAGGACGAGTCAGCAGCTCTTCTGCTTCCAAGCTTCAGGTCCAAGTACATCGGAAACCTAGGTACCGTTCGTGAGATAGTCAGTTACACCAGGGAGCGGCTGGCCTTCCTTGAGGAACTGAGGTCGATCAAATGACATGTTTGTCCCACCCGTACGCAAAATACCCGTTCGGACGTTAAGTTGCGGACACCAGGCAGACTTACATACATACATGTTAAACTATAATAAACAGTGATGTCCGTGCCAGTAGAGTCCGTGCTTCGGAAGGCACGTATAAGCCGGTGGTCCCGGCCGCCAAATGGTGGTCGTAAACCATGTCAGAGGCCCTTGAGGCGGTTTAGTAACTCTGACACTAGGTTGTGTGGGGTCGTTAGATCTTATTGCTTACACGAAAAGAAGAACAGTAATGTTGCTGACTTGAGATTGTAAACATTGCCATACCAATAGCAGTATTTGAACAGATCCTAAAGGTCAATGAGATAGCAAAATAATAGATAATACAGACAATAGTTGAATATTGTATGAAGTGTTGTATTTTCTTTCAGATAAAATGATATCTCTGCACACATTCATGACATGTATACTGTGATCCTTTACATCTTCTATAATTGCAGCTGTATAAAGAGCGTAGTAAACTACAGATAAAATTGAGTAAGGTATCTACCTGATCGGACATTTTGGTGAAGCTCTTATCACGAAGAATGCCAGCGTTGTTGATAAGGATATCAATCCTGCCAAAGTTATCTAAGGCGGTCTTAATAATCTTCTCCCCTTCGACGACATTGTTGTAATCGGCGACCGCGATACCTCCTGCGATATAATGGATTAATTATCATAATACTTACATAACTATGTAAAAGTAGGGTCGATTTTACATGCAGGGTTAACAAAAATGGAAAGGTTAACTAGAATGTGACGGTCAAAACTTCCGACGCCAGTGTAATAAATAAGGATAAACAGAACAAAACATTTGAAAGCTAAGCTTGTAAAAGATTATTGTTATTTTATGTATACAAGCAACATTTATGCCAATCTCTACCAGTAAATTTTAATTCCGGGTATTCTTAATTACTTATTCTTGGAAATGAATGAACCAATATTAGTGAAAGTTAATACTCCCATCAACATTCAAAATGCAGTTGCTGCAAATGTTTGCACATTTGCAGCAACTGAATTCAGAATCAATTCCAGGATAAACCAAAAACTGATGGTTACTATGAAAGAAACCTAGATCAAAATGTTAATATTAAAAACATTTACAAAAAACTAAATAAAGCCTTGCAAAACTTTTACAGGGTATAGTCATTTTTCACTTTCTATTCTAAAGAAAACTTAAGATTCTCACTCTTTCTCTCTATTCTTTCACACTTCCAAGAATAAGGACTTGCCATAAATATGAAATACCATGAGGAGTAAACACTCTTGATCATCTTATCTTAATCTTAATATATATAAATCAAGTGTCACATTGTTTGTCCGCAATGGACTCCTAAACTACTGAACCGATTTTGATGAAACTTTGTAACTATCTGTTATTTGATCTAACTTAAAAGATAGGATAGCTTTTTGGAATGGGATAAAGCGGGATATGGGAAAAAACGGGATATGCGCGTACGAAGTCGCGGGCAAAAGCTAGTTTATAATATTAGTAGGACTTTGTTAAAACCCACCCTCAGCAGGGTTAAGCCCCCCAAATGACAATCCTGGATCCAGCTCTGGATAACACTTTCAAAAACAGGATCATTTATGTATATTTAAATATTACCTGTTACTCTATTGAATTTATACAAAAAACACAAATGCACTGCTGCTATGTTTTGACACTTATGTAAGCTATTCAACAACATTTTTAACTCTTCATTATTATTAATAACTAAGATGTTAAATTACTTGTGTAACATATTTTTACCAGAGGTCTGTTTTAGGAGAATTGTCACAAAAAAATGAATTATAAAAGCAAAGTTACATGCCAATGTCACTCTTAAAAACATTACAATGGCTTATAATACATAAAATGTAGATATAATGAATCTTATTAACTTGGATAGATAGACAGATAGAATTGAAATGATCTCTCATGGATATTTATCCATGAGAGATAATTTCAATTCTCAAAGCTAATTAAGTTAACCTTTTTTATAACAGGTTTATTCAACAAGGCAATATAGGGGCAAAGTCCTAAATAAGTAGAAGTCTTATTGTATCTAAAAACAAAACAAATTATACTTAATAATTGTGCTATTTTTTGTTTATGTTTAAATATTATTAATATGCAGTTAACTAAAAAATTCAAAAGTATGAATAAGTAATAATTGAGTATGAATTAGCATTTTTATGTACCTTTGTCCTTGATTTCTTTGACAACAGCGTCGGCGAAGTTTGACTTTCCAACACCATCGCGAGCACCACCGAGGTCGTTTACCACGACTTTAGCGCCTCTTGAGCCCAACAGCAGAGCATAGGCCCTGCCGAGACCGCCACCCGCGCCGGTCACCACCGCAACACGTCCGTCAAAGCGAAGCTGATCCATCCTTCACGGCAAACGGAACACAAATGAGAATTAAGAAACCAACCGACAAGTATTAACCCGGCGTAATTATCAGTCTCAAAGTCCAACTTAACATTCGCTTTCGATAAACAAGTATGTGCGTTCCACTTAAAAGATAAAGTTTGATAATATTGATCTTTTTGCTCGGGTTGTTGTGTTAATTCTACACGGATACCATACCTTCAATCTGAAATAGTCGTGTAATGGTGACGTAAACAAATTACGGTGAATATTTTTCTGGAAAATGGAGAAATACTTGATTGCAGTTCACTGAACAACAAACGAAAACAAGTTTGGTTCGGCCCTTGCCCCTTGCTTCTTTTCTCTACGCCTTCAGACGTCATCGACAGCTGACAGCAAGAACGTCATCTGAATTAGGGGTGAGGCGTATTTATCGTAACAGATAGAAACAACAGATATTTAAAAATAACAAATAACAATTGTTCCTAGCATCTTATTTTATCTGTTACTTTAATAACAGGCCCTCAAACACTGTTACCACGGCTGTTACTTCATGGTATCAGTCCTCACGCATACACGGTTATCACAGCTGTTACTGTTATTTCATTGTATCAGTCCTCACCATCGCCTGTTACACATTACACATACACACTCACACAAAAGAAGAAATATCGGAAGGTTATCAATTTCTCTCTTTTCCTCATTAAAGAATGACCCTTGCTAAAAATAGAAACACCTATTATTTATTTCGAAATATGTTTACATCTCACTCTTACTAAAGAGGTTAAACTACGCTAAAAAGAGAAGCACTTAGTATTTATTAACCTTAAAATATAGTTGGTGGTCTCACAAGAACAAACAGTTTCGAATAAGTGACTCCTAAATTATGTCGTATTACCTATTTACAGCTGTTACTGACCACTTTTTTCAAAATATACTTTCTTCTCACTCTTACTAAAGCGATTTATTATGCCAAAAAGAGAAGCACTTAGTATTTATTAACCATAAAACATAGTAGGTGGTCTCACAAGAACAAACAGTTTAGAGTAAGTGACTCCCAAATTACCTCGTGTTACCTGTTTACACGGCCTGTTACTGACCAGTGACCATTGTAAAAAAAACCTTATAGTTTATTCAATAAATTCAATAAAAAAGTATCGTCCATGTAATTGTTTTGAGAAACAATAAAGAAGAAACGCAATAAAGAATTGAGAATTGAATTGAAATAACTCTAAGTTAAATAGTGATCGTATTTGAATGCGTGTAGTACCTTTGGTTTGACGGAATTAATTGCAAAACTTTCCAAGGATTCACGGTTTTTTTAAACCAACCATTATGTAAATCAATTTCATTAATGTAATTTGCCTGGTTTGTTGGTTATTGCTGATTTAAAAGTACTAATTAACAAAATAAAAAAAGGTTTGCTATGCAACCAAAAACAATTTGATTATGTCAGGACCCATTTGTTGTCTATGGTTTGACATTTGACGGGATTGGTTACAAAATGTTCGATGCATTTTTGACTTTATGTGAGCAGAAATAAAAATGATAATCAATTGAAAGTTATATGGCCGATTTGTTTGTTTACATTTTGTAAATTGTGAACTTTTTTGCTTGTGCTTTCTTTAGAACGAAAGTGGTGAATTGTTATTATATTGGTATATTCAATTTTCGGAAACATTTATCAGTGTTCACGGTGTACTAGTGTTTAGTGTTCATGTGTGTGTAGATTATTCGTTTTATAGTTTAGGTAAGTCTTAGTGTAGGTTTGTAAAAAAAATTTGGTAATGAAGTCGTAAATAACTAAAGTTAAAGTAAAGTTTTTTAGTTTAGGAATTAAATTTATTCGTTTTATAGTTTAGGTAGATACTGAGTGAAGGTTGTAGCAGATAAGTGTATTTTTGTTTAAATTAGGAAATTAAGTTGTAACAATGTCTAATATGAATAGAAAAGTGACTGTTGTGTGGGACCATTTTGTGGATATAGGTGGTCACTACGAGACTTGCAATATATATAAAGCAAAATTGTCTTTTAGAGCTTCTATGATTAATTAAAAAAAACACAAAAAAGTTTCTTTTTAAATTCGCCAATTTCAAACGCGTAATCAATTTACAATTACGTCGTAATATTCACAAATTTGTAGTAAACTGACAGTCCTAAGCCTGTAATTAAGTATGAAGGAAAGTGTTAAGTTCAAAATATACTAAAAGTTTCTTCTTCTAGTCAATACTTCGAATACATTTTTCGAGTTGAAACAAAAAAAAATAGGTATTTATCGTCCGTACAAAAATAACAGGCTGTTATTTAATAACAGATATTTGGATCTGTTATTTTTGTGTAACAGTAATAGCGATAACAGATATCGTGTTTAACCCATCTCTAATCTGAATGCATGCAGCGTTGCCAACTCTACGTCTTTTTACGTAGATCTACGTATTTTAGGCTTTTGCCCCAAAGCTATGAACTTCAGTCTCGGAATCTACGTATTTTCTTTCAATTCGTACAAATTTGCAAAATAACATTACTTAGGTACTCATCAGACTGAAGAAGCATATGTTCCGTTAGTAAGCAAGCCCTCACCCAATCCGCACCCGCAGAAGGAGGAGTCGCGTAAGCGGAGTTTATGAAGAAAAACTTCACGCAATATAGGAAATCCCGCCGATTTCTGACAGGTGCTGTCAATTTCATAGTAAATTCATAAATTGTGAGCATTTGAGACTCATCTCATGTTAAACTCATGTATCTATTAAAAGAGAAAATTAGTAAAAAAAAAAAAAATTATACCAACTAGGTACACACATACACTTTATCTGATGGTAAATGGCTACCACAGCCTATGAATGCTGCCAACACACCGTCTCCTCCAAGAACTCTATGTTCTATCTCTCTATTTTAAATAAATTGTATAGCAAGCCAAAATACTAAATAAGTTTCACCTACCCTAACTTCTTTATTTTTATTTTTTTTTACTATATATAGGCACACGTTTGACCACAATCTCACCTGATGGTAAGCGATGATGATGATATTTCATTCAGAAAAAAAAGTACCTATATCTACTAACTTTTCATATGCAATTTTTAATAGTTCTACGTAATTGTCTCATCGGGCCTACGCCTTTTTCAAAATTCGATTGGCAACACTGACTTAATGGCTGTTATGGTATACATACAACTATGGAGAATAGAGGCTAGGGCCTAGGAGAATTATCTGTATGAAAGTGCATCGAAATTAGGTGGCGCTACAATCGCATCAGGGTAAATTTTAAAAACAGCGCCAAATGTTATTAGAGTAGGATAGAAAAATAAACAAGAAAAGAACAACTTTCGCTTCGTTATTATTTAGTTATGGCGCAAGTAAGAAACTATGATTCATAATTAAATTAAATTTTTCAACACTTAATTAGTAATATTAAATAATAAGTACATTGAAAAGATGAGAAAATGGTATGTTTACAATAAAGAGAACAAAAGTTCATCAATCTCGGCACACTTCAATCCGTCTAAAACTGGTAGCAGTATAAGACGGATTGAAGTATGGTACGAATGTAGATTCATACCATACCCTGCAGCAACGCTAGCGCCATTCTGGGAGGTTTTTGAACTGTTATTTACAGCTTACAGTCTGCTGGACTCGTTTTCAAATTGTCCCCCATAAAAGATCGTCCTCCTCGCCTCTATTCTCCATGGGTCAGCGCTTATTACACTACACGGTATTCAGAGCCCGGTGGCAAGGGTGGGCGTGGCCCCTAACTAGGGAGCCACTTATTACACTAGCAGGTCGATTCGAACTGAGTAAGGGCAGTTGTGAAGTGACCAGGGTTGCCAACGTGTGGGGAATTCCCCAAACTGCGAGGAATCTCAAGTTGATTTGGGATTTATTGGGGGTTGGCAAGATGTGGGGAAAATGCGGGGATTCTAAATATCGATTTTATTCTTTTGATACTGTTCTAAATACAGAATTTGTTAATAATCATTAGATTTTTTGTCCCCAAATTGGGAAATTTGACTTGAACTTTCAAGGAATTTGGTTAATTACTGTTGGCAACACTGCTCCCTAACTCCCTAAACGCTGTGGGCTCCCGTTCTTGTACTCACCAGTTCAAAATCAATAGCCAACCAACAGTGAAATTTGACATTTCAAACCTTATGCTACACTAGCGCCTCTAGCGTGAAAGCCCTCAGTACACTGTCCGGTAGTAAGAGAGTTAGGGAGCTAACTAGACCGGGCCGCTCCGGTCACCCTAATTAGGGTCCCTTACTCCCTAATTCTTATTACACCACCCTAAATCGGGACTTAGGGACCTGAATACCACATAGAGATACTACATAATCTATAGATACTACGTATGAGTCTACGTCAGTCGGTCTTAGTAGAGATGGGTTTTCTTCATAAACTCCGCTTACGCGACTCCTCCTTCTGCGGGTGCGGATTGGGTGAGGGCTTGCTTACTAACGGAAAATATGCTTCTTCAGTCTGATGAGTAAGTAATGTTATTTTGCAAATTTGTACGAATTGAAAGAAAATACGTAGATTCCGAGACAGAAGTTCATAGGTTTGCGGCAAAAGCCTAAAATACGTAGATCTACGTAAAAAGACGTAGAGTTGGCAACGCTGCATGCATTCAGATTAGAGATGGGTTAAACACGATATCTGTTATCTCTATTACTGTTACACAAAAATAACAGATCCAAATATCTGTTATTAAATAACAGCCTGTTATTTTTGTACGGACGATAAATACCTATTTTTTTTGTTTCAACTCGAAAAATGTATTCGAAGTATTGACTAGAAGAAGAAACTTTTAGTATATTTTGAACTTAACACTTTCCTTCATACTTAATTACAGGCTTAGGACTGTCAGTTTACTACAAATTTGTGAATATTACGACGTAATTGGAAATTGATTACGCGTTTGAAATTGGCGAATTTAAAAAGAAACTTTTTTGTGTTTTTTTAAATTAATCATAGAAGCTCTAAAAGACAATTTTGCTTTATATATATATTGCAAGTCTCGTAGTGACCACCTATATCCACAAAATGGTCCCACACAACACTCACTTTTCTATTCATATTAGACATTGTTACAACTTAATTTCCTAATTTAAATAAAAATACACTTATCTGCTACAACCTTCACTCAGTATCTACCTAAACTATAAAACGAATAAATTTAATTCCTAAACTAAAAAACTTTACTTTAACTTTAGTTATTTACGACTTCATTACCAAATTTTTTTTTACAAACCTACACTAAGACTTGCCTAAACTATAAAACGAATAATCTACACACACATGAACACTAAACACTAGTACACCGTGAACACTGATAAATGTTTCCGAAAATTGAATATACCAATATAATAACAATTCACCACTTTCGTTCTAAAGAAAGCACAAGCAAAAAAGTTCACAATTTACAAAATGTAAACAAACAAATCGGCCATATAACTTTCAATTGATTATCATTTTTATTTCTGCTCACATAAAGTCAAACATGCATCGAACATTTTGTAACCAATCCCGTCAAATGTCAAACCATAGACAACAAATGGGTCCTGACATAATCAAATTGTTTTTGGTTGCATAGCAAACCTTTTTTTATTTTATTAATTAGTACTTTTATATCAACAATAACCAACAAACCAGGCAAATTACATTAATGAAATTGATTTACATAATGGTTGGTTTAAAAAAACCGTGAATCCTTGGAAAGTTTTGCAATTAATTCCGTCAAACCAAAGGTACTACACGCATTCAAATACGATCACTATTTAACTTAGAGTTATTTCAATTCAATTCTCAATTCTTTATTGCGTTTCTTCTTTATTGTTTCTCAAAACAATTACATGGACGATACTTTTTTATTGAATTTATTGAATAAACTATAAGGTTTTTTTTTACAATGGTCACTGGTCAGTAACAGGCCGTGTAAACAGGTAACACGAGGTAATTTGGGAGTCACTTACTCTAAACTGTTTGTTCTTGTGAGACCACCTACTATGTTTTATGGTTAATAAATACTAAGTGCTTCTCTTTTTGGCATAATAAATCGCTTTAGTATGAGTGAGAAGTAAGTATATTTTAAAAAAAGTGGTCAGTAACAGCTGTAAATAGGTAATACGACATAATTTAGGAGTCACTTATTCGAAACTGTTTGTTCTTGTGAGACCACCAACTATATTTTAAGGTTAATAAATACTAAGTGCTTCTCTTTTTAGCGTAGTTTAACCTCTTTAGTAAGAGTGAGATGTAAACATATTTCGAAATAAATAATAGGTGTTTCTATTTTTAGCAAGGGTCATTCTTTAATGAGGAAAAGAGAGAAATTGATAACCTTGCGATATTTCTCCTTTTGTGTGAGTGTGTATGTGTAATGTGTAACAGCCGATGGTGAGGACTGATACAATGAAATAACAGTAACAGCTGTGGTAACAGTGTATGCGTGATACCATGAAGTAACAGTAACAGCCGTGGTAACAGTGTCTGAGGGCCTGTTATTAAAGTAACAGATAAAACAAGATGCTAGGAACAATTGTTATTTGTTATTTTTAAATATCTGTTGTTTCTATCTGTTACGATAAATACGCCTCACCCCTAGGTCATAATCATAGACATGTAAAAAGTATTTTTTCCATCTCTATGGTCATAGTACTCCTTGGTCTACGTCAAAAAGTAACCGTCAACGGCGACAAGGGCAACGTTTGCTTCAAAATTCGTTGTTTACTTGACCGATACAAATAACAACACCAATCAAATAGTGAATACAAAATAAATATTATGTCCTTACATCGACCAGAACCTGCCTGGCGGCAGTGGGAAGATATTTCAACCATAAGAAATGGTGATCCATTAGCCGGTTAGATCATTTTCGTGTTATTTAATGTTTACAAAGCTTTCAGTTTCTTTTGCTAAAACTTCGAATTATTTCACAGCTATTTACAATGAAGGGACGTGGCGACTGAGTAAAGTGTCTCCGCTGTACAATTTACAATATGGTACAGTGAAACTTAAACAGTATGCGTCTAAAATTCGACAAACTCTCGTAAGTGCTGTAGCAGCTAATTCGTCAACAAAATATGTCGTGGAAATCGAAGAACAAGCTAATTTAAAGTATTGTGCAGATGATGCTAGTGCTTTGTTGGTAAGTAGACAGATATTATATAACGTTTTTGAGATTAATTATTTGTTAGTCAATTAAGTGGTCAAATGCTTTATTTCAATCTGAATCTGATTTACAAAATATTTCATACTATAATCCGGTTTTCTCCCGTCCCAAACTATTATTCACCTTGTATGTCGAAGCAGAATCAAAACCACTCATTTAAAATTTTCAGATAAATGTATTATCATCAAGTCCTGACAAAAATGCTAAAAGTAAGATATCATATGCAGCCATACTCCTGTCCTGGGGTATCAGTATTACTGTAGACCAAGCCACTCATCTGCCGTACATGTTGGAAAGAGGTGAACAAAGACTTGGCACTGCTGTCAAGACAACTTTACAGACTATATTTGACTGTCAAATTAAACAATTTTGTTTTACACAGGTATGTGGAGTACTTTAACTAAAGCAAATTCATTGATGCTTGACTTTGCGTTGACTGCCATTTGGAAAGCATGCCATTTATCACAGCTGTCATAATATCTCTGACAATACCTGTAGTCTGAGACCCTAAAGTCTAACCACCAATACTGATTGTTAGACTTTAGGTACCCAGTGACATGGTTGTGGAGGTCATATAAGCGGTTGGTCCATGTTTGAATATAGTGATTCAGCTGCATCAGGTTAGAAGCTGACCTCAGCATAATAGGGAACACGCAGGCAATTTTTTTATCTCTAGTAAACAATCATGAAATTATTTTTTAAATACCTTCATCAGTGAAGTCCAATATGAACTTTGACGTCAAAATCTATGACACCTATACAGCTGCCATAGAAATCAGCGTTTTCGCGAGAGGGACAGATATATTTGTTTAAATTAATTATATCTTGTTTTTTTTTAAAGCAATTTTGATTGTACTTTCACTGTTAGTATTATATTATTGTATATTTCTAGATAATAAATATTTTTTTCATGCATATTCCCTTTTAGGGAAGGCTAGGCAAATTGATTGCCTTATTCAAATGTTGCTTGATTATTTGCAACCCAAAACAAGTATAATACATACTAATATAATCTTACATGATATTATTGTCTAATTTCAGCAACAATTACTGTACTTTGGTTTCAACTTTGTGGATAATGACTCGTCTCGCAAGACAGATCCTTTTACACTGAGGTACAGGACACCACAAGTTGATCACAAGGATAAGTTGAATTTATCCTTTCAAGTTGGAGATATACAGATTATATGGAATGGGTATGTGTTGTAATTTGTTTATTTAAACTTTATGTAGAGTAGTGGTACATAGGCAAACTTAATGCAACTAGAGATTCATGATGCATGATGTAATATAGGATAGGGTGAGAACAATTTATTGGTCATCATTTCCATTCATAAATTTAAATAACATAAAAATTAAATTAAAACAAATAGCAATAACAATAATATAGTATAATCATAAAACAACATAACATATGTACAGGCTAAGTCAAAATTGTATATAGAATGCAGTTTAGCATGCGTGAATAGGAGCAGGGTGGCATACACATCAGTAACACTATATGTATAAGGTATCCTGAAATATTTAGCAGTTCAGTTTTTAACCTGTATTAGGGACAATGCTATTACATCTGTGCATTGATGTTGATGACTATTTTTTGGCACCTCCTGAATAAAATAAAGTAGTGTGGGGCCTTTCTGCCCTGCAGCACCATTCTCGACTACTAGCCAATCTATTCTGCTGCATTTTTAGGGTTCATACCCAAAGGGTAACCCTATTACTAAGCCTCCACTTTCCGTCCATCTGTCTTTCACCGGGCTGTATTGCTCTACAGTTGCAATTTTCACAGAGTGCATTTTTCTATTGCCACTATAACTACAAGTGACAAAATTAAATCAATTTAAAAGGGCTCCCAGACAAGAAACGTGTTTTTTTTTTCGGTTTATAGTATGGAACCCTTTGTGTGAGACTCGACTCGCATTTGGCCGGTTTTTATACTTTTGTTTGCATTTTGCAAAAGTAGCTCCATCGTAGATACATATAACATATATGACACAAGACGCCTGTTTGTTATTTCTCCAGCGAAATACTACCAATATTATTACGAATTTTCCTTTAGTGTGCAAATGAAACCTCTTAAAATATTTAAAAATTTTATTTCTATTTCAGAATCCAAAACAACGAAGCCAAGAAATTTGATGTGGTGACATTAGCATACCAATTACTACAGAATCAGATATTTGAAATGTTGCTGTTAGATGTTACTGTGTTGGATTTGTGTGAAGTGACACTGCCGAGGGCAGAAGTGAAGAACAGTGGGGTGGTGAAAATGAAGACTCCGGAGATTGTAAACTGTGTTTTATCAGTGCTCAATGAAATAAACCATATTTACTCTGATCAGGGTTCCAGCAATGCGTCAGAAACGTAGCAGTATTATGTTTTTTGCTAGGTCTAGGTGTAAAGCGACGGTTTGTCGAACAAATACTGTCGATAGCGTATTTTAGGCCCTGCCCGCAATGCTTTTTTCTCCGCGCGATTTTTTATTCTCGCGTATTGAATTCCGTGATCGAGATATCATCTTGAACGCACTCTGAAAAAAAAATCGTACGATTTTTGTCAATTCGATGCAGTTATCGACTGAGACGAACGTCTAAGATCATCTGACTGAGCGAACCGTGCGAAATTTATTTCGCAGAGCGGACATACCCATAAGTACTTTATACAAAACATTCGTGCGGAAATAATCCGTACCGCATCGCGTTAAATTTGCATCAAATCACCGATTATTTTAACGCGCGAATTTTTAACGGCCAGTGCGCTACTCATAAAGGATTCAGTGTGTTACAGAATTGCGAGAAAAAAAACGCGCGGTGAAATATTGCAGTGTGGACAGGGCCTTAGTGATAGGCAATGCATGCTTCTATTTTATTTAAGTCTACAATAAATTATAAAGAGGAAAGATTTGTTTGAATTGAATAGGCTCCGAAACTACTGGACCGATTTGAAAAATTCTTTCACCATTAGTATCCTACATTATCCCTGATGAACATAGGCTATATAATATTTAAAAAAGAAGAGAGCTACAAAAATGGTGAAAGTAAAGCCGTGGTCGCATTCCTTTATAGTTTAATAGGTGTGCCAGGCACCCACATGATATACAGGTATGCGACCACGGCTTTACTTTCACCATTTTTGTACCTCTTGATTTGTTGCTGAAATATTTTCTTGTTTCATACTTTTCAGATCACTTTTACTTTTCTGTAGTCGGGTTACAGATTTTTAAACTCAATTTTTTATATTGATTTTAATGTACAAAAACGACTCTTCTACAGATTATACATAGATACTTATTCCGTAATACTCACGGTCGCTTATTTGTTAACAATTTAAACATATTTATTTACTTAGACAATACAAGATATGTACATATTTGTAACGTTAAGACCTTTCCTTTGATACCAAACATGTTATGATTATCTCAAATAATTTTTTTTTCAGACTCGGAAATTTACGTGTATTTTCTCGCATTTTAAATAAAGGGAAAATGTATATAGCCTATGCATTGATATATAAAAAACCCAAGATACACACTCAGCATCTCAAAAACTTCCGCAAAAAACAAGCGCAATATGTATAATTGTGCGTAAGTTTCAAACAGTCTCGCATAGCTCGCCATACTGCACTGCTTTGTAAAAAGAACTTTAAGCGATCCGTGTAAGTTTGAATTTGCAAAAAAATTGCGCATCACTCGCCATACTGAATTGCTTTGTAAAAACAACTTTAAGCGATCCGTGTAAGGTTGAATTTGCAAAAAAAAATGTTTATTGTATAACTACACACAACTCACACATGACACTTGATACATGTCAGTTTTTGACGACAGTTTCGAATGTTGCATTTGTTCGAGATTGTGCATCTTGGGTTTTTTATATATCAATGAGCCTATGTTACTAGTAAAGTTCTTACGAATCTATTGATACCTCATTCATCACAATCAGAGGTTTATGCGCTGGAGTGGAACATATACATATACATACACACATACATAGAAAGCTAAAATCATAACCCAAAAGAAAGAAAGCTAAAACCTATCCGATAGTACCACATTTGAAACTTTGCGGAAGTCCCTTAAGGCAAGTCACAACCTTCAAGTATCTGGGCCACTGGGTTTCCGAAGACCTTAAAGACAACCTGGACATTGAGCGTGAGCGCAGAGCGTTGGCTGTCCGCTGCAATATGTTGGCTCGCAGATTTGCGAAATGCTCGACTGCCGTAAAGGCTACGTTGTTTAGAGCGTATTGTCAGTCGTTTTATACATGCAGTCTGTGGGTCAACTATACGCAGAGGGCATACAGCGCTCTGCGAGTCCAATATAATAATGCGTTTAGGGTGTTGATGGGGTTGCCGCGCTACTGTAGTGCATCCGGCATGTTCGCGGAGGCGGAGATTGATGGCTTTCACGCAATCATGCGCAAGCGATGCGCTGCCACCATGCGCCGGGTACGCGTCAGCCCCAACAGCATGCTGAGAGCTATAGCGGACAGGTGGGACAGCCCCATACTGGGGCATTGGATAGGCCTACATGTGACTGTGGTGTAGGTAATTATGATAGTTTTGTTAAAATTAGATAGAATGTAAGTACTAACACTAATTTCTAAGTTTTTGAATACTAACCAAAAAACGGACTCTGTCTGAAATATAAGTTTTTTTTTTTTATATTTATTTATTTCAGGAACAATTCACATTGTGTTTGAAATGATATTCTATAAAATTACAAAAGTCACGAAACACTAAAAATAACACATTCATTTCACAATTAATTAATAAATTATAGAAAATAATATAAAAAAAAATTAGTAATAATAAAATAACATTGAAAATTAATAATTCATTCACAATTATCTAATATAAATTAAAATTAAAATGTGGAAATGTCATCATCCAACGAATACAGACATTTGTCCAATAGGAATGCCTTGAGTCTCGACTTAAATGAGCTTTTATAAATTATAGATTTTAAGTCCAATGGCAACCTGTTAAATATCCACACTGCTTGATATTGAGGACTATGTTTCACAATATTAAGTTGGGGTATTAATCTGTTTTTAAAATCTTTCCTGCGCGTATTTTCCCTCAACTGTCTCTCCTCCTCATTTTCATAGTACTGCAGGTATTTTTTAAAATTCACCAATAATACTAAAACATAGAGGCTGGGCACAGTAAGAATTTTTAGATTTTTAAAGTGTGGCCGACAGCTCTCTATTTGTGATATTCGGACCATGGTTCGTATGGCTCTCTTTTGGAGCACAAAGGCTCTCTGGCAGTTATATTTAAAACTATTCCCCCATAACTGAACACTATATCTCAACCTTGATTTTATTAGAGCATAGTATACCATTTTAAGGTGTCCTATGTCTATTACATCCCTAAGACTGCGTAAGGCATAACACGCTGAGGAAATATACGAATCAAAGGCTTGCAATTCCCTTTTCCAATTTAAATATTTGTCAATGTATATCCCCAGAAACTTTATCTCATTAACTATGTCAATTTTAACTCCATTTAGTGCGATCGTCATGTTGTCTTTTTTACGAGCTGTTGTACTGAATAACATTACTTTGGTTTTTTCAGTGTTAATTAAAAGCCTGTTACTTTCAAACCAAGATTTAAAAACTGCCATCACTGCATTAACCTTAGCGGACAGCTCCGTTATGTCGTTAGCTTCGACTATTGCATTTGTGTCATCTGCAAAAACTGTCAGCTGTGTGTCGGGAAATATCGAATTAATGCAATAAATTAAATCATTTGTAAACAATATAAACAAAATAGGCCCTAAAACCGATCCTTGGGGTACGCCCACTACTATATTTTGCATAGAAGATTTACTGCAATTGCCATTATCATTACCAATATCCACATACATTTTCCTGTTTCTTAAATATGAAGAGAAAAGTTGCAAAGTTTTGCCTCTCACACCATAATGCTCCAATTTTGCAATGAGTAATTCGTGGTCTATTGTATCAAACGCTGAGCTTAAATCAAGGAAAATGCCAGCTACCCTGTTTTTCCTATTCAATTTACTAATAATGTCTTCCACTAAGGTATATATAGCGTCCCCTGTTCCGACATTTTTTTGGTATCCAAATTGTCTCAAGTGCAAAACCTTGTTTAAATTTAGATGAAGTAGAAGTCTATTCTTAATAATTTTTTCAAAAATTTTGGAAAGAACAGGAAGCAAAGAAATAGGTCTATAGTTTTTTGGATCTTTTTTTGAGCCCTTTTTGTGAAGTGGAATAATTTTTGCTATTTTTAACTGTTCCGGAAAAATACCTTCTAAAATGCATTTATTGTAAAAACTAGTTAAAGGTTCAGCTAATATATTTAAATTTTCTTTGATAACTGCTATTGGAATGTCGTCATAACCACATGATTTCTTATTTTCCATACTATTTACTATTTTCACTATCTCACATGGATTTACAGGTGCAATAACCATGTCATTTTGAACTCTTTTATTACTTTGTTCAAGTAGATTAAGGGGATCTAGATTATTGTAATTACTAAAAAAACATTTGCAGCTAAATTGATTAACTAAAACATTTGCAACATCTAAGGGGTTTTCTATAATTTTGCCGTCCAATTTAAGCAGACGAATTCCAGAATGCTGTGCTTTTATTTTATTTGTGCTATTATTTATAACTCTCTAAACCTCTTTACCCAAATTACAAGAACTGTTAATAGTTTCCGTTATTGTTATTTTTTTGGCCTTAGATAGTACCCTTCTGTATATTCTTATATATTTTTTTTTATAATTCTGAACACTGTCTTCCAGCTTTCCAGTACCACCAGCACACAACAATCGTTTCATTTGGCTTGATATTTTAATGCCTTTTGTCATCCACCTTAATTTGAAACCATTTTTGAGCTTAATTTTTTGTTCTCTCTTTCTGTAACAATTTTTGAAAGTTGTAGCAAATGTCTTCAAGAACGTGTTGATTCCCATACCACTCCAATCAATTTCAAGAATTCTTTGTCTAAAAGCTAGGCGGTTATTGGTGTTAAAAACTCTTCTATTTACAACTATATATTTATTTTTATTTGAATTATCAATTATCCTATCTAACAAAAAGTCACCCAACAGCGCACCGTGTCCATCCGCCAAACCATTATGGTCTACATCACATTGTTCAACATAATCATCGGGCAGATTAGTTACAAAGTTATCTAGACAAGATGCGCTATCGTTGCGAATAAACGTAGGTGTATTAATAAGCAGTCGGAAATTATAACACGCCAGTAAACTCACGAATTCAGTCCGGAGTTTGCTCTCTACCATTAAGTCCACATTAAAATCACCACAAATAATGCTTTTCCTATTGAACAAATATTCCAACAACTTCTCCATATTTAACATGAAATGTTCGAAATTCTTATCATTAGGGGAACGGTAACAGCAACACAAGTATAGACCAGTAATAGTATCCTTAATACAACACACTTCAAATGCTTCCATCTTATACAATTTGTTTATAAAATCTATATTTTCCACTTTTCTGTCTATGTGCCCCAAGATTAGACTGCCCCCTCTGATTTTTTTGTTCCTCGTATTGTAAGAGATTAAGTCGTAATTTTCGAGATTAAATACATGAATCGATTTATCATTTAAAAAATGTTCAGTTATACATAAAAAGTGTACTCTCTTATCTAGCGAATTTATGTATACCTCTAGCTCATTTTTTTTGTTACTGACACCACATACATTTTGATGACATATGAACACATTTGTTTGAATTGGGGAAAACTTTGAATCACATTTGTAGCAAGAATCGATACTAGTAAACAAATCACTCACGAAAAAAACCCGACTCCTGTATAAGGTTGTCAGTTTGTGTCATGGAGTCAACACACTCTGTATATATTTTTTTGCAACTTACATTTGACGAGTCTGTTTGGACACTGATATTGTTGAAATATACCGGCTTCATCTGTTTGCAATTTGCTAGTGATGCCTTATAATTTCGACATTTGTTCATGTATTGCACCCTTAGGATATGTCTAAGAACAAGTCTGCATGCATGTAATTTGTTCATTCGTTGTACTGACTTACCGAAATCAGAATCTAGCCAAATAAAGGTTGAGTTATCACAATTGCGACACACTAAATCCAGTAGGCTGTTCAACATTTTTACGCTTATAAAATTATTCCAATAAATATTTCCTATCATAACATTAGTATTACTCAACTGACACAATGTGTAATGTAAATGCGATTGCACCACCATCGGGCTCTTATCGTTACAGCCCGCCAGTACCAATACAAAATCTGATTTAGTAAAGTCTCTACACATAGACACACACGACTTCAGTACTTCATCCATGGCTGCGTATGGTTTAACTACAGAGGTCACAGAGAAATCATCTCCCAGGTAATTTTGCAGAATTTGTCGGACACCGCGTCCACTTTGATCTGCGAAAATCATGAGTCTATTTGTCTTCATCTGGCTGGACTTATTGCTAACTTGTAGCTCCCTTTTGTCTATGAAATCTGTTAATTGTTCTTGCTGACCTACATGTTTGTCGTTATTCAGTATTTCGCTAATTTGCGGCGAAACTTCCCTTTCTTCGTTATCTAAGATGATATCGTGCCTTTGCGGTGAAATTTCCCTTGTGCTATGATGTATGTTTTTGTCATGATCACAAGATTCATTTTGGTCTAGTGACATGCGCAAGCTATCTGTGACGGAGCGTCTACTCCGTTTCCTAGCCGAGAGTAATTGTATTCTGTGTGATTTCAAGGGACTACTACAAATCTCCTTAAGTCCATTTATTTGTTTCTGCTGTCGCGATATAGTTTCTCTTAACTCATTATTATCAAGTATTACATTTTCTAACTCATTACGCGTGCTATCCAGTTCCAACCTTAATTGCGAAATTTCATTCTTCCATACATCATTTGAGTTATTATTTACAGTGGGTAGCTCAAAACTTCGTATATTTATGTCAAGGTCTGAGTTACATAGTGATGAGTCAAAGTTCACAGACTCGATAGATTTCGATTTATACAACTGCTTACGCCGTAGTGTAACATTGTTTTCCAGTGACATTGTGGTTTCTTTAATAGAAGTCTGTTATAAACTTGTAATTTAATTTCTAATATATTCCAAAAAGAGTCACTGTGCGTGGGGTTCGAACTCGTACCGCGGCACTTACGCTCGATTAATTCACCAGTTAAACCAACCACGCCAAACGTTCATTAGGTAAAATGGCGAAATTATGAGTCCTTTTCTTGGTACTGAATATTTTGAATACTGACTGGTCGTTAAAGATGATTCATGCCAATAGAGTTTTTAACACACTCTTTGTTCCTTTTGTTTTGCAAATCTTCACTTTTTCGACTTAAAAATCTGCTTTTTGGCACTGATTTAGTACACTTATCGACACTTTAATTAAATAATGAGTTTTTAGGGGTTTACTTTTGTTAAAATCTAACAGTTATGTTGTGATTCAGTTTACTCTTCACTTATTTATCACTATTATAGTCACTGAGGTATTGATGCCGTTTCTCGAAAAACTATTTTCTGTATTGTTTCTTGTCTTGTAGAAAAAAACCAGTTCCTTAATCACCACGGTTACGTTCACTCACATTTAAAATTTTTCGAGACAAAATTTATTACAATAAACTGTTTACTTAATTATAACCCTTCCTTTTGGCTTTGCCGTAGTCGGGTAAAAAACAAACGAAACCTGGTGACTGCCGAGGTGTCGTGAAAATGCGACACTGAGATAACGCAGTGCGCCTGCAGTACACAACATGCATTTATACACGTTGCGTATGAGTTGCTATCACTTTTTAGGCAGGCGCACGCTCGGCGACTTTTAACATTTTTAGCTATGGAACACAGTGATAGGGCCGTTTTAGGCCGTTTTAGTCGTGACCGCTCACTACATCCCAATACAGGGACGCAGCGACATCGGAGACGAAAGCATGGCGTGCTTTATTTCAACGCCAACGCCATTTATCGAGCTTCGAAAAACTTCGAACACATAAATATTTCGCTGTATGTATTTTTCTTCTAATGAGTGGCATAACAAATTGTAAAGATTTAATAAACTTCGCGTTGGTATCACTTTGATCATGTTTTTCACTATTAATTGTACAGCCACGCCGTACAAAGTGCAGGCTCGCTTAGACAATATTGTTACGCGCCAGAATTAATGTTGGGGACATGGCGGCATTTGCGTGCTGCTAACGCCATCTAGTAGCAGGTAGCGGAAACAAACCAAACATTTACGTGCCTGCCATCTAGTATCGAGTAGCAGATACTGGCATACTGCTGGCGCCATCTAGTATCCAGTAGCTGACATTTACGTGCTAGAACATTCTCGATGTTTTGACGGGACCTGTGTGTGCCCGAACTTTCCAGAGGTTTCCATACAGGAGGGTTCTGGAAATGACTGTCGGTATATAAAGGGCGGACATCCGGCGACGGCAGTCAGTATTGAATTGGCGATACAAACGATAACTTCGAGAGCGATCTTCAACTGCGAATTATAGTGAAGTGAAGTGTTCAGTAGTGCGATTGTGTTTTATAATTAGTGTGTTTTAAAGTGATAATTAGTGTTGTGGATTAAAGTGTCAGTTTTGGTTGTTTAATCGGCTGTTTTTATTGTAACGAACCCCAAGCTCGTAACAATTGGTGTCAGAAGTGGGATAATCATGCCGATTCTGCCAAAGGACGACACGGAGGGTATCCGTACCCGTAGTCAACGCCAGCAGGAGACGGACCAGAGGCGTTTTGGTGGTGCAACGCCGCAGACGTCGGCAGGTCAGCTACCGACCATGGAGGCCGGCCCGTCCACGGTAGCTCCGGCATCACCACCACCAGACTTTGCTGCTCTGATGATGATGCTGCAGGAGCAGGCTCGCCGACAGGAGGAACAGGCCCGCCGACAGGAGGAACAGGCCCGTCGGTTGGAAGAACAGTTGCAGCACGACAAGGCGGAGCAGGCCCGACGACAGGAGGAGCAGGCCCGACGACAGGAGGAACAGGCCCGTCGTTTGGAAGAGCAGCTCAAGCTTGACAAGGAGGAGCAGGCGCGCCGCCAGGAAGAACAGATGCTCCTCATGAAGGAACTTCACGCGTCCTTCAGGAAAGACATGAAGGAGGTGAAGGATAAGGTTGCTCAGCATGACAACCGCTTGTCAGACGCTGAAACCAGGATCAGCAAGTTTGATGACGTCATTGCTGATATGAAGAAGGAGTTGGGCAACCTTAAACTTGGAGATGGGATTGCTACTTCAGCAGCCACTACACCTTCGCCACGTGGGTTCAAAGTGCCGCCGTTCGATGGGACGTCTTCTTGGTCGGCCTACAAGATTCAGTTTGAGGCTGTCATGAGGGCGAACGGGTGGAGTAAAAATCAGGCCATGACTGCCCTCACCCTAGGCCTGCGCGACCAGGCCTTAACTGTCCTGGAAGCTCTCGGTAAGGAGGTGACTTACGAGCAGCTGCTTGAGGCGTTGGAAGCTAGGTATGGCGACGCCCATCTGGAGCACGTGTTTCGTGCGCAGTTAAGGGATCGCGTGCAACGCAGCGGTGAGAACCTGCAGCAGTGGGCCCTGGAAGTGGAGAAGCTGGTGCGAAAAGCATACCAGTCTGCACCAGCGCTCATTGAAGGGAACCTGGTGCAGGCATTCATCGACGGCATCCGCGACCTTGAGGTTAGGGCTGCAGTGAGGCTCGGGCACCACGGGACGCTTAAGGACGCCTTGGCCCATGCACTGGAGGTGGAAGCTGTGCGGCAAGATCATCGTTCCCACCGCGTCAGGGAGGTTGCAGCGGTTACAGTTCGCGATCGTGTTAAAGGATACAGCCCTAGGTGCTACGGCTGTGGTGAAAGGGGCCACCTTCGATCCAGTTGCCCTAAGCGAACTGCAGAAGGGGAAGGTAGCCGATCTCCAGAGGGCAGGGCGGCTAATAGCACCGCCCAGCAACAGCAGGGAAACGAGTAAAAGCCAGGACTGCGGGGCGGGTGCTGGCTGATGTTCAAGGAGCCCCAAGGATTTCGATCTCACAAACTCGTGACGGGAACAGCCTTATCATCAAGGGCGAGGTCAACGGGACACCATGTAAGCTGACGATAGACACTGGAGCTTCTCGCACGGTTGTCAGTTCCCAAATTATAAGTCGGCTCCTTGGGGACTCTGCATACAACCGAGAGCGTATAAATTTGGTAACAGCCACCGGTCAGCGCATACCCGTCCGAGGAGAAAGAGAGATAGAGTTGAAGCTAGGCAACAAAAGCTACCTGCATAATGTTGTTGTGGCCGATATAATGGACGATTGCATCCTGGGCTTAGACTTTATGAGGATGAATCGTTGTGGGATCGACGTTAATCAAGGAGTTATGAAATGTGGACAAGAGGAACTTTTCATGGAAGGGGCTTTACCTGGAAATGTGTACAACCTAAAGAAGATTGTTCTTCCTCCGAGATCGGAAACGATTGTACCGGTTAGTCTTCCTCGGAATCCTGGGCAAACTCATCGTTGCGTACTCGTGGAAAGGGTAGACAATGACCTTCCATGGAAAGTGGCACGAACATTGGTCAGAGCCACCGACATCTCAGGAGTACGTGTGCTGAACCTTTGTGACAAGGAGCAGGTGATAGAAAAGGGCACACTGATGGGTACCTGCGAGGAAGTGGATTGGTTGCGTCGATGCCAATATCTATCAACTGGGACCCTCAGCAAGGATGCACAAACGAGAGTGACAGAAGACTGTCGCAGCGCTCTGTCTCAAAATGAAATGGTCAAGGCGAAGAGGATGTTACTTAAGTACACCGATGTTTTCTCTTCGAACGATGCTGACATTGGGAAGACTGGCTTAGTTCAACACAAAACAAACACAGGAGAAGAATTGCCTATCCGTCAACGGCCAAGGAGATTACCGGTAGCACGTGAAAAGGAAGTGGAAACCATGATCGACGGAATGGTGAAGGATGGTGTTATAGAACCTTCATCCAGTCCATGGTGTTCACCGGTAGTGCTGGTAAGGAAGAAGGACGGCAGCATGCGGTTTTGTGTTGATTATCGTCGTCTGAACGACGTTACGAAGAAAGACAGCTATCCCTTGCCAAGAATTGATGACACGCTGGACATGCTTACTGGAGTAAAGTGGTTTAGCACACTAGATCTAAAAAGTGGCTACTGGCAAGTAGAAATTGACCCGAAAGACAAGGAGAAAACTGCATTTTCGACAGGAAAGGGTCTATGGCAATTTAAAGTTATGCCATTTGGATTGTGTAACGCTCCGGCAACGTTTGAAAGATTGATGGAACTGGTACTAACCGGGTTGATTGGTGATGCCTGCCTTGTCTACTTGGATGACATCATCATCGTAGGCCGTACGTTTGAAGAACATCTTCAAAACCTGGAACGCGTGCTCATGAAGATCCAGAGTGCCAACCTCAAGTTGAGTCCGAAAAAGTGTTCATTTTTCAAACGGCAAGTTAGCTTTTTGGGTTATGTTGTGTCGAAAGAAGGTATCCGCACGGATCCAGAGAAAATCGCCGCTGTCAAGGATTGGCCAATTCCAAAAGACAAGACGCAGGTCAGAGCATTTTTAGGTTTGTGCTCCTATTATCGGCGTTTTGTCAAGAACTTTGCAGATATAGCCAAACCCCTGCACAAGCTAACCGAGGAGAAGCGACATTTCTGTTGGGATGAAAGTTGCGACATCGCATTCCAGGAGCTAAAGGACTGTCTGTGCAAAACACCTATTTTGGGGTATCCTGATATCAATAAGGAATTTATAGTTGACACAGACGCAAGTGATATCGGACTTGGCGGTGTGTTATCTCAGCGACATGGCGATCAAGAGGTTGTGATTGCGTACTTCAGCAAGTCGTTGTCGAAACCAGAGAGGAATTATTGTGTCACGAGACGGGAATTGCTTGCTGTGGTCAAGTCATTGCAACATTTTAGCAAATATCTGCTGGGACGGAAATTTCACCTACGAACTGACCATGCAGCACTGAAATGGCTATTGCAGTTCAAAAATCCAGAAGGACAAGTTGCGAGATGGATTGAACTACTGCAGGAATACGACTTTGTGGTCGAACATCGCAGCGGGAAATCTCATGGCAACGCAGATGCATTGTCAAGAAGACCTTGCCCTGAAGACTGCAAGCATTGTACTAGGCAAGAGGGTAAAGAAGTCATACCTGTGAGGATGCTCAAGACAGACCTCAGCAACGAGTGGAAGGAAAGCCTACAACATGCTCAGCACGAAGATTCAGACATCAAGCCGATTCTGGAGTGGATGAAGGCCAGTGCTCCTAAGCCCACGTGGAGTGATGTCTCAGCGATGAGTTCGATCACAAAAAGTTATTGGGCCCAATGGGACAGCTTAGTGATTCAGGATAGAGTACTGTGCCGTAAATGGGAAAATGCTCGAGGAGACAGCTGTCATTTGCAAATGGTTGTCCCTAAAGCTAAAGTACCGGATGTTCTACAGCTGTACCATGATGGCTGTTCAGGAGGCCATGTGGGAGTCAAACGGACTCTACTGAAGATACGGGAACGGTTTTACTGGGTCCATTGTCGTGCCGATGTCGAGGACTGGTGTCGCAAATGTACAAGTTGTGCGGCTGTAAAAGGACCTCAAACTCGTAGCAGAGGTGCATTGCAATTGTACAATGTTGGTGCACCATGGGAAAGGATAGCTCTGGATGTTGCGGGACCGTTTCCGGAAAGTGAAAGTGGTAACAAGTACTTCATGGTTGTAATGGATTACTTCACTAAGTGGCCGGAAGTCTTCGCTATTCCAAATCAAGAAGCTTCAACAGTTGCAGATAAACTGGTTCATGAAGTCTTCTGTCGTTTTGGAGTACCTTTGGAAATTCACAGCGATCAAGGAAGGAATTTCGAGTCACAAATATTCCAGGAAACTTGTAGAGTGATGGGTACTCATAAAACGAGAACAACTTCTTACCACCCACAATCGGATGGAATGGTGGAACGATTCAATCAGACATTGGAGAGATACCTGGCAAAAGTTGTGGAAAACCGGCAACGCGATTGGGACAAGCATATACAACCATTTTTGCTGTCATACCGAAGTGCTGTTCACGAAAGCACATCAGTGACACCAGCTTTCGCAAACTTTGGTAGAGAATTACGGCTTCCGGCAGACCTGATCACTGGAATGCCACCTGATGCCCCACGTAGTATAACCGATTATGCGAATGACTTGCGGAACAAAATGAATGACATTTATGAGCACGTCAGAGAATCGGGCCAGCAAATGTCTAACAAGATGAAAACCCGTTATGACCGCAAAATGAACAATAAAGGGTTCGATGAAGGTTCACTAGTGTGGTTGCACAATCCAGTTCGCAGTAAAGGCAAATCTCCTAAGCTTCAAGCTAAATGGGACGGGCCGTACCGGATTGCGACAAAAATCAATGACGTGACCTACCGTATACAAAAAGGTACAAGAAGTGTTCCTAAAATCGTCCACGTGGATCGACTGGCGCGTTATTATGGGGCCGATAATGCTCGGGGCGAGCATGTCTTAGGAGGGGGCAGTGTTATGCGCCAGAATTAATGTTGGGGACATGGCGGCATTTGCGTGCTGCTAACGCCATCTAGTAGCAGGTAGCGGAAACAAACCAAACATTTACGTGCCTGCCATCTAGTATCGAGTAGCAGATACTGGCATACTGCTGGCGCCATCTAGTATCCAGTAGCTGACATTTACGTGCTAGAACATTCTCGATGTTTTGACGGGACCTGTGTGTGCCCGAACTTTCCAGAGGTTTCCATACAGGAGGGTTCTGGAAATGACTGTCGGTATATAAAGGGCGGACATCCGGCGACGGCAGTCAGTATTGAATTGGCGATACAAACGATAACTTCGAGAGCGATCTTCAACTGCGAATTATAGTGAAGTGAAGTGTTCAGTAGTGCGATTGTGTTTTATAATTAGTGTGTTTTAAAGTGATAATTAGTGTTGTGGATTAAAGTGTCAGTTTTGGTTGTTTAATCGGCTGTTTTTATTGTAACGAACCCCAAGCTCGTAACAATATGATATACATACATATTTGTAATGTGCTCATCAAAACCTTTGGTTTGATACCAAACACGTCACAATTATCTGAAATTTGTTTTTTTCGTGGACAGAAATAATTTACGTATCAAGTCTACCACAATGCATTTAGGAAAAATTTATATAGCCTATGTCACCCGGAATGTTTCTAAGAATCTATTGATATCTCAATCATAAAAATCGGTCGTGGTTTAGGCGCTAGAATGGAACATACTTATATACATACATAGACTGCTAAAGTCATAACCCTTTATTTTGGCTTTGCCGTAGTCGGGTAAAAAGTCCGCGACGTCGGCGTACGTCTAACTATTATGGTTAGTCGCAATAACCGCTTTTTGTTCAAATAATTCAATCAAAATTAGCAGCAGCAAATGTAGCAGTGATGTTGTGTTGCAAGATAGTGCCGGTCAACCTTCGACATCACTAGACATCCTGGAGAGGTGTCCTCTCTGCACCCAGGCACGATTTTTTAAAGGTAAGCGGGGTCTGAATGTTCATATTGGAAAGGTGCATAAATCTCAGAATGCACACACTGTTTTAAAGCGAGTTCCCCGCGGCGCTAGACCTCTAGTAGCGCAACACTTGGCAGGACTCGTTCGCCGTGCCGCCCGGGAGAACTCTGAACTCGCAGTGCCTGGGAACATCTTCTCACTTTTCCCTACAGAATTTTACATGTTAATAAGAATTTGGCAACCAAAAAGACTAACAGCACAAATTAAAGAAAACTGTAACGTTTCGGCTCTAAATTTGGAATCTAAATTGTCGACACAGAGGTTTACCTCCTTAAGAGGTATTTCCCATCTGGTCGAATCTAAATTAGGGGAAGGTGACATTAGCGGAGCAGCCAGGATTCTTTTCAGTAGTGATGTGGTGGCTCCGTGTTCTCCAGATACTCTCGCAGCTCTGGAGAGCAAACATCCTCCCCCAGCGGATGGTCTTTCTTTTCCCGACCGACTGATTCGGATATTCACACCCTCACCATTACAGGTCGAGAGGTGATCACAGCTATTTGCTCCTTCCGGAGTGGCTCTGCTGGCGGCCTCGACGCCCTTAGTCCGCAACATCTAAAGGATCTTGTCTGTTCAGGCGCCGGGGAAGCTGGTGAGTTGCTTTTGAAGGAGCTCACGGCTCTGATTAACCTCATGCTCTCCGGCAAGGTAAACGAGGCCGTCATCGACGTCTTGTACGGGGCCAACTTATGTGCCCTACGCAAGAGAGATGGCGGTATTCGTCCCATTGCCGTTGGAACTATTTACCGTCGTATGGCAGCCAAGATTTGTTGTAAATTTTATGGTGAGGTAGTTTCGGAAAAATTTCAGCCCCTGTAGTAGGGTTACGGCTCCAAAGGGGGTTGTGAGGCTGCCGTACACGCACTGTCGAACTACGCAAATTCTGGCAAAGGAGAGGTCATCCTGAAGGTTGACATCAAAAATGCATTTAATTCGGTAAATAGGGACACCTTATTGGCATATTCTAAGAAAGAAATACCTCAAATTTTCAGTTTTCTCTGGCAATGTTATAGACAACCTTCTAAATTACTTTATCGGGACAACCTTTTGGAATCCGCTGTTGGCTGTCAACAAGGTGATCCCCTATTCACCCTATTATTCGACAGCTAAATTCTAAATTTAATGTTTGGTATCTCGATGATGGTACCCTTGGAGGCGATGTAAGTTTGGTATTAAAAGCTACAATTTTTTAAAAATCGACTTTATTCCATTGGACTTGATCTGAACTTTTCCAAATGCGAATTATTTTTGTCTGATAGTACTGACCGACAATTCACACTTTCAAAATTCAACGCAATAGCTCCTGGAATCAAAATTATGGACAAAAGCTCTCTTCACCTCCTTGGGTCACCAATCTTTGAAAATTCCTTTCCCAATTTTGTCGAAAAAAAAATTCAAAATTTCAAAGACGTTTCGGAAAGACTTAAAAATTAACATGCATTCGGCTATCACCATAATTCGTTACTGCTGTTTCGGTCCTAAATTGACATATTTCCTTCGTGCTTCCCATATGTGGAAGCACTCTCACCTTTTTGAAAAAATGGACCAAATTATCAAGCATACACTATCTTCAATTTTAAATGTGGCCATGGACGACCGAGCTTGGGCTCAAGCTACTCTTCCCATTCGTATGGGAGGCCTCGGCGTCCGCAAAATTACCAGTATTAGTTTACCGGCTTTTATATCTTCGGTTCATGGCACTGATGAATTAATCAGGAATATCCTAGCTTACACACTGATTGATTTTGATGTGCCGTGCTTCACCGCGGCTGTGATTGCCTGGAAACTCGCTTGCCCGAATGTAAATCTACCCGACAACCCATCATACCAGAGACAGTGGGATGAGCCGGTCTGCAGAGAAGTTCAGAGGAACCTTATAGCCACTTCTACTTCTACTGCGGAGCGTGCGCGCCTGCTGGCTGTGGGTGAGTGGGAGTCGGGCCTCTGGCTTCACGCACTACCGTCGTCGAACTTAGGCACCTTGTTCGACGATACAACTTTCCGCCTCGCTGCTTCCCTTCGCTTAGGCGCATCGTGTTGTTCTCCTCATCGTTGTCACTGTGGCGAAGCTGTCAACAGCCTCGGGCACCACGGTCTCTCATGCAGTCGAAGTGCGGGTCGCTTTGCACGGCACGCAAACATCAACGACATTATCCGACGCGCTCTTGTCGCCGTCGGCGTTCCAGCCGTACTAGAACCCAATGGCCTGGCACGCGACGACGGCAAGCGACCGGACGGTATGTCTTGGTTTCCACGGAACATGGGTAGGCCTTTAGTGTGGGACGCTACTTGTGTCGATACTCTTGCGCCATCCCATCTTCCTAGCTCGTCGTGCTGTGCTGGTACTGCCGCTGCGGCTGCTGAGAACCTCAAGCGGCGGGAATATAATAACCTTGTTGGCAATTATATTTTTGAGCCGTTTGGGGTTGAAACTCTTGGACCGTGGGGTCCGAGTGCTCATGCCTTATTTAAAGATCTTTCTAAACGCTTAGTTGACACTTCGCGTGACCCAAGGGCTGGCTTTTACCTCGGACAGAGGATAAGCATTGCCATACAACGTGGCAATGCCGCCAGTCTTTTGGGCTCACTTCCGGTGGACAGCGATGCGGACGAATTTTTTGACGCCTTATCTTAGTTAGGATATTTTATTTTAAGTGTATATATTTAGTACTTTAATGATGTACCTAGTTCATATCTAAATAAATATCAAAATCAAACAGAATGGAATAGTGGTTATTTTGGTATCATGATATTAATCCTTATCCATTTAAATGGTTTGATAAGGTTGATTATGTACCTACATGTAAATTACACTTTAAATTATTCAAATCTGACCTTTCGTTTTAAAAGCTACGACGGGTATAAAATGCTTTAAATAAGAAAATGTTGCGGTTAGAGCGAACTGACATACTACGTTGAGTCTATTAATAAGTAAATTACACATAACCCTTTAAAGAGGGAGGTATAGGAGATGAAGTTCGTGGAGTGCCTACTTATCCCGCGTGAACGAAGTCGCAGGCGAAGTGCTAGTTAGTAAATAAAAGACTACAATATTGTTTTTCAACATTTACTCTCATGAATTACACCTTACAAATGTGTCTGCATATTGTAACCTTACAAAATATTATATCATTACAATGTGCTAAACTTAAAAATAACCTATTTTGTAATCATGTCTTTCAGTACCTTGCAAGCAGTCCTTTTTTAAGAATTACAATTTCAACACTTCAAAACCATTCCAAAATTGGTATCTTGTGCATTACTATTTATACTAGGCCACCACCTAAAAGCATACTTGGTATTTTGATCTAAACAGCTGACAAATTGGTCTCCATTCTTCGATGCAAGGTATAGAAGGTACCAGAAATCAATCACAATTAGATGAATTTAAAACTATACAATGTGTACATCTCGATTGACTTAACAGGATTAAATTTTTCCAATTTGTACAGATGAATCCTCGTAAATTAAAATGTTGACATAAATAATAAAAATATTTTCCATTTCACTAATATTCCAATATATTATGTAAACCTAAATATATAATAATGTATGTACCTGTGAGACATTGTAGCTTAGGCTACAAAATACATATAATACAAGTAAATGTTTCGACGCATACTTTGACGAACGTTCAGTCGCATTCAAATGACGAATAGACGTAATTTTCACACTTCCCAGACAATTTCCTATATTGATGCAGAATTTCATCCATCGAGTAGTATCCACAAACTCGTCCAATCCCTAAAAACCTTTGAAAGAGTGCCAATATAGGTGATTGAGTAGAAGAGGCAACATTATACATAGATGCCTCATCTAATTACCACATTCTGCCAACACGACGACCATGAGAATGAAGATATACAACATATAACATGATCTTTAAATAAATGCCAGATTACGAGATATTTGTGAAACTTTTTATGACATTTGCAAATAAAATATACACAGAGTTACATACACACAAAATTACATAGAAGCTTAATTAATCGTATGAAGGATCTATTTAATTATTATGTATTACATACGACTAAATTTCTCACATCTGGTCCATTCAGCGTAACCATTATCTGCCATCTGTACTCGCTCGAATAAAACTTATGTTTACGGTATTATAAGATGCCTATTTATTTATGAGATTAGAATTTAATTGCCACCAAGTCTAGGGTTCCTAACAGTTATTACATAAGGGATTAAGGAATGAATTGAATGCTAGAATTTGATCTGTTTGTAATGTTGTTCATTTACATCATGGATCTGATTTTGTCTTATGAATGATGGCATTATTTTAAGGTAATTGAATATTTCTACTAAGTATAGATGTGCCTTAGCGGCGTATTATATTATAACGTGAGTCAGACGCAAGCTATTCTGTAGCATATATAAAATAATTCTATGAATCCGGCATGCAATAAGTTTCGTACCAATGTTCGTTGCACACAGCTGCACCTCCTCCTGGAAAAATACGAAATAATTATAAATAACTAATTTTATAAAGAGGTATAGTTTGTGAGGTTGTAGGGGGTAATCTCTGGATTTACTGAACCCATTTTGAAAATTCTTTTGTGAGTCTCATAGGCTATATATTAACCCCAAAAATACCGCCCAACGTAGTGGGCACGGGTCAGCTAGTTATAAATAAAAAAAAATCCAGTTCACTTAGGATATCTCCCTTGATAAAACTATGCTCTTCGTAATATAAAACCATAATAATATGCTTTTGTTCCACAGAAAGATGCAGGTTATAGGTAATTTTACTTTCCCCACTCAATAGAAATCTGAATGAGCTTTATCGCTCAATAGAACACTTGATTAACATTGATAACGATTATTCATCACGTTTGTTTAGTACTCTAGTTCATGTTCCCTTTGCCCTTGTTAGACGAAACTAGCACGAAAAGATCTGTGGCTTCAAACCCAATGAATAACAGTGCTGTTCATTATTGTTTAACTAGCTGTCTCGTCCACGGCTCCGCCCGCGTGAATAAAAAATCCTATGTGGTATTCCAGACTGTAATCTACCTCTGTGCCAAATTTCATGAAGATCGTTTCAGGCGTTCTGACGTAAAAGAGTAACCAATATGCATCCTCACAAACTTTCGCATTAATAATATTAGTAGGATTCAGAACGAAGTAAGGTTTACATTCAAATGATTCTCTTATAAAAAGGAAAACACTTTCCAATCAGGAAAGCTTCTTATCATGAAGGTCTGTTTTGTCTGAAAGAAATAAGGGTATTTTGATGTGAAACATCTAATGCAGCGGTTCAGACTAACTGTTGGCGTGACGACGCGTCGCCGCGTTTTGCGTCGCCAACATTATGATAGTATGAAATATTTTATACGGTGTGATAACGAGTCGCATTCATTTATCTCCTTTCTTAATCTAACTATCCTTTAATGCATATTTTCCGTACAAAATAATTTCGATGTCTCACATCTGCTGGGCATCCCGCGACGGTTTACTTTTTTGATCGTAGATAGACATCGCCTCCGCGCGCGTGTCGCCACATCAATCGGTCCTGTGCGTCTCACATCCAGCGCATTCCCGCGACCTTCACCAGGTTCGTCTGTACGCGGTTGCTACTCCAGAACCTTTCAATCCCATCGCCTGTCTGTTTTGCGAGCAACGAGCACTGCTCACTGTCACTTAGTTGGCGATTATTCGGGCTATTTTGACATCAATGCTTAGGAAACGAAGTAAATGCACATTTATATATAAGATGTTACCTCTTCAGCCCGATCTAAAAGGCAGCGATCCCTCCTCAGTGTGTGCAGTGCAGTACCTAACAGCAGCCTCCACCCGCGGCGCCTCCCGCGCCCGCGCCCCCCGCGCCGCTCGCGCCGCCCGCCGTTGAGTGCTGGGGGCCGATCTTGATGCCGTTCGCCTGTAAGATAAACAATAAAGTCACTAAATGAAAAAAATAAAAAGGCTTTGATCATCAAATCTCAAAAAAGGCGAATATTGAAAATAAAATTGTATCTATTTCGAATTAGCTCATCATACGCCTAACTGCAACTATGACCGCCAAAATTTTTAGTTTCAAGTAGTCAAAACAGAAGCCACAATCTAAAAATGTTTGTTATATGATAAAAACGAAGGTTACGATAGGTAGATTGCAATGTAGCATAGAAAACTGTTAAGGGGTTAATTAGATAAGTACTTTACTTTATCATACGTGATTACGACTCGCAGCAAAATCGATTTCAACGATATCATAAAATCTAAGAATAAGCTTGCCTTTAAAACCATAAACTCGCCCACTACCGATGCCCCTATGTCAGCAGGCAATTCAACGTCAAATTATCATCAACAACTATCGATTAGCAGATAAGGCACGTAAGGCCGCAATACTCACCTCATTGTTGATATCGAATACTCCTTCCTGTATTTTCTCATAGATCTCTTTGGCAGTGTTGATGAACGCCTCCTCGACGTTGGCCGCAGTCTTCGCTGAGGTCTCCATGAAGACCAGGCCGTGTTCGCGGGCGAATGCTTCTCCCTCTTCCTTCTTGACTTCACGTCGGGATTCCAAGTCACTGGAAGGTTGGGGTTGTTCAGAATGTTACACAGGTTATTAGGTAGGTACTGGGTTGGGTAGATCATGGGCAATCATGGCTTTATAAATTTAAAGTAAGATGGATTATGTTGGGTTGAACAAAGACCTTTCATTCATAAACTTTTGTTTGCATTGCTTTTTAGCATTTTAACAAAATTAGTAACCTAGCCCAAATTATGAATCTGAATTTATTATTGCAGAGACCACCTAATGGTCCCAATTATACAAGGGTTAACGTTGTCTTGAAAAGAAGAATTTTAGGTACTGAAAAGAAAATTTTAACGTTACACGAGAAAGTATACGCTTGCCCTTTTCTTGTGGCATTGGAGAAAGCGTAACAAACAAATTAAGGACGACTAGAAAATAAAGGTAACTTCAGGTAACAATACCGTGCGTTTTCCGCTGATAAAAGGCGTGAATCCGTTCAACTAATGGTGTACTAACTCAAGGTACGACACATCTGCTTAGTCACAAAAGATAACGGGAACATGAACACAATACAATGCACTTTCGTTCACACAGTCATCTTTTGTGATAAGATTTCAGATTCACGGTTCAGTTTCAAGTGGAATTCAATTTTTGACACGAAACATTGTTTTTGTCATGTTAGACGGAACCAGTAACAGCATTTTCAGCCATTCATTATCGGTTCAGCCGTTTTGCCAAACTGCAAATAGGCAGGATATTCGATGCTGACATGTTGACGGCTGCAGTTGCCCCTGCAGTTGACAACATGTTTATGTGACCACTAGTATTTATGGAGCCTCAGTGACCTATGGTCCTAACTCACTGTTGAAGGCGTGGTAAGAAGGACAAGAGAGAAGGACAAGCTGCCCCCTGCAATGGGGTTGGCAAGTGAAAGCTGATCTCAGATGGCGCCACTACCACACGAACCCTTGTCAAAGTGAGATAAACACTATTGTAGCTGTGATTGTAGTCTTTGAGGTTAATTTGTTCGTTTGTTTGTGTAATAGGGGCAGACTGTTTTAAGTTTTTTTAATCGGATTCGCATTATCTTACATTATAGGTTATGTGATGCAGGTAGGTTTTGTGTTCGTACAAATAAGAGGAAATAGTTTTTGATGATCTATTCAAACTGAAAGTAATCAATTTTAATACATACCTGAGTATTTACCCATCTTTTCATCAAAAACTGCTTTGTTATTGGTCTGTGCGCTACTAGCGCCACTTTGACAGTTGTCGGCCCCATTAAACCACAGAATAAAGTAACATGTCTCACCTCTTGTTGCCAATCAACATGATGACCATGTTGGAGTTGGAATGTTGACGCGCGTCCTCAAGCCAGGTGGTGAGGTGGTTGAATGTGTCCCGTCGCGTAATATCGTACACTAGCAGAGCGCCCGCCGCGCCTCTGTAGTATGATCGGGTGATTGATCTGCAACGAAAAGGTTAGCTGTTGTAGTTGTACTGGTTACTACCTACCTACGTAATGCTTTACCCTGCGTACTGAAAAACGCATAATAATAATAATCTTTATTTATCGAAAAACATACAGAATTTTAAATACAGTTTGATATTTAGTTTAAAAAAAAAAAGTTTGTGTTGCAAGTTCTGTACAAAAATAATACTCTACCTCTTAAGCTAGGATATACCTGTATTTTAAGAGGTAGTAATATACGGTCAAGGTTGACAATTAACAACCAAAACTTATCTCGAGTGGACTGTGCCATTCTAATGTATAGTTTACAAATTTTAATAGTGAAATTGTGTGTGAGTGGTGGGTGCGGGTGAGTGTTTGTGTGTGATGGTGTGTGGGTGAGTGTGTGTGTGTGTGTGTGGGTGAGTGTGTGTGTATTACACTAGATATGTAAGTAAAGACTCCGTGTAAGAGTAATCCTTTAGGAGCAGCCACTCTGTTACTTTAGTTTTTAGTGCATGTGAGTTTAAATTTATAATGTTGAGTCGATTGTTAATGTATTTATAAATATGAGTACGTAGGGTATCGGTTGGATGTCCCAATTTCTCGTAAGGGGGTAGATTATGTGCGATATCAATAAACTCTTCCGTTACTGGTGACTGTCAGACAACGCATAGTCGAAACTGCTGGTCGGAAAGCTGAAATTTGGCAAGTACTTAGGTTCCTTAGGATTTCCCGAAATTCCTACGGGAAAGGGAAAAACGGGATGTGTGCGCACGAAGTCTTGGGCAAAAGCTAGTCTCAACTATACCTCATCAAATCGTCGCTCACGATGACATCTCGGTACATTAATTTACCTGTCAGTGCCTTATTAGCACCCATACTTTCTTTCAAAACAGTTGCTAGTTAGTAACTAGTCATGCTCAATAATATATGTATAGGTACTATCTATGCCATTGTATCGCTGGAAAAAGCAGCCATGGACGACCGGCCTGTTTTGTGTCACCATGGAGTCAGTCAGGTCAAAAATGCAATTTATATATCAAGTGGCACACATCGTATGACGTCATTTCCATGGCTCGGCGAGTCATCCTTTTATAGCACGTCTACAGGATATACAAAAAACCTAAGCATGTCTCTACTTTGATAACGAAATATGAAAATTTAAATTATTTATGAAAAAATGTAGTAAATCCAATCAATATTAAATGTTTATTATACACGAAGACTTGCATGAAATACGAATACAATAAAATCAAGGTCAATAAAAACAATGGATATGTTTGAACAGTAAGTTAGCGGCTGATAATAAACTGATATGATGTGTTTCGGCAGTTAGATTATGGACCAATTCAAATTGTAACTGAGAGAATTACCTAATTACTAGTAGGTAATACGGCGCCTGAGTAACCAGTTGTGTAAATTAACGTATATTTTTTCAAGTAGAGCATCTTTCGAGATCTGGAAGCTTTAGTTTCAAAAATTGGGATTAGCAAAGTATTGCTTGAAATATGAATTTTTAAATCTTTGTTGTATAGTAAAATTAACCAATCGTTATATTATGCTATCTTCATCTCCATACAAAACTACCTCTAGTAGTCAAATACCTAAATCAAAAAAATTGCATAGGTCATAGTACTCAGACTGACTCAGACACATTTTCTATCGAGATAATTTAAAGCCCAAACACCTTATTTTATGCCCAGTTAAGCATGAAATTCGTTATAATTACATTTATAACATTCTCGGTTACAAACATTAAAATAAACCAGCATAAAATCTAGGTTAACAGTACAATAGACTGGAGTTAATTATTCTGTTTTTTATTGCTCAAAGTTTTGTTAAGTTGAGCCTGTGATTTTGTATGTATTTGTGGATAAACACTTGCCTGATTCATTTGCTATAAGTACATAGCTAGCCGATTCATAAAAGGATAAAAAGCTTATGTAAGAATGTAATTGTCTTTGGTCATGTGAACTATGATCTTTAGTCAGTGAAGACTTATTGTGACACATATTGTTTTTTTATTATGCTGTTAAAATAAAGGCGGTACCTAAAAGTTTTTTTGTAGGTATCAGCTTTATTTTAGTAGCACCCTGGAGTATTGATTGGTGTCTGATTTAAGGCAAGGCAAGGTAGACTTGCTTTTGATTACATGGAACTGAAACAGGCGAAATGAGTGCGTGCTGTGCATCTCAGACCACTAATTCAGATGGCAAAAGTACTAAGTACAATATTGATATTTGGTATCAAAACACAAGTGTACTTTGCGAAAATACACTAGTTTAATATGTGATTATAATGTTTAACATAATCCAGTTTAAATTAAACATAGTTGTAATTACAGAACTGTAATACAACAGTCAGGGAGACTATAACATAAACATTGTCATTATGGGCACTGGTTCAGGAATTGTTTTCAAATAATAATTGTTATTGAAACTCAATGGAAGAATATTTACCAATATGTTCCATTTCTGCAGCCTAGGATTAATTTGATACTTACTTTTCCCGTTCCCGTAGGAATTTCGGGAAATCCTCTTACACTCCCCAAGGAACTTACATGATGAATTTCAGCTTTTTATGATCAGTGGTTTCTGTGCATTGTCTGATAGTCACTTGGTAAGGGAAGAGTTTTTTATTTATGGTTGAATTTATGTACCTGTCCAATTATATTCTTACCTGAAAGCTTCCTGTCCAGCAGTGTCCCATATCTGCAGTTTGATCTGCTTGCCATCAATGGTGATCATACGAGCACCAAACTCTACGCCAATTGTGAGATCGTGAACAGGCTGGAACCTTTTGTCGGTGAACTGGAGTAGTAAGCATGACTTGCCTACACCTGTGAAGATTTATAAATACATAAATTCATGCCTTGCTCCCGTTGGGGTTGGCAGAATCCACAAAATGCTACTTGCTTAATCCTGACATATCATACTCTTTTTTGCTTGAATTAATAAAAAAAGTATAAACCATAGATAACTAGAACTGGAAGCGTGAACCATAGATGATGTGATAAAAGTCTCATTTGTGTTGATCATGTTTCATCTAAGTATCAAATCACGTAATGTTATCTTACATCAGGTAGTGTATTTTTGTTTCTTTTGTTATGTTATGACTAAAATATCCAGTTACTGTGATCACAATAACAAGTTCTGTTCAAAATTAAGCTGGTATCTTTTACAATGTCACAATGTGGGTTCATATAATAAAATAAAACAAAGGAAAACAGGTAATGTCTACATAAACAAAAGATTACCAAGTCCAACAAGAGCTTTGAACTCTTATCACTGTCATTAATCAGTCAATATTCAGACAACTTTGTCCTACAAAATAATAATTTAGGTACTTATCATCAAATACCAATTCTTAAAAGACCTTTTAGTTATTCTAATAGACGAGACTTATAGATGAAATCTACATAACAAACAAACAAAGAAAGTCCTTGAAATAGCTTCAAAACAACAGACAATTTATCAACACATGTTGGTATCACTTTATTGATCCATAATTACTTATTTATTTACAGTACAAAGAGATGAACTGCACAATTTCTAATGATATGCGCATTAGAGACCTAACTTGACGTAGTTACGAGACGGCGTAGGCGGAAAAACAGACTATCACAAAATATTATTATCCACAGCATTGAGATATTGATCGATTTAGCACGGATGAATGAAAGCAACTTAAATTTCAACATCCTCACCACAAAAATAGTATGATTACACTGCACAGTAACAGAAAACGTCTAAATAAAATATCAGGAAATAAAATCAATACCTGTGTCGCCGATGATGATGTATTTGAACAAGTAGGCGTATGCCATCTTCTCTGCAGGTCTTTGTAACTATTGGAAATTACAATCGACGACGATGGTAAACAAAGGTTTAAGGGGCGAATTTATAATGTTACAAATTAGACGCAATTTTTAGAAATCTCACAGCTGGTTGAATCAATTTGTCATTGTGTGTGAAATGTATGAAAGAAAATTTGACAATCATAGCCTATTCTCTAAAGATTGTACACACTATGGCTTTTTAATCTGTCATTCATTTTTTTAATGATTTTCACTTCATTTTCTCCCACTGCATTTTAGTATTGTAATTTTTTTTAATGGTTAATATTGCATACTATACAATAAATATTTTAAAATGAAATTAGTAAAGAATGCTACGTATCTCCAAAAATGAAAACTAATGGTTCCATGTATTTACATCTTTATATCCATAAACTGTCTTTGATTAGGTCGTAGCGTCGTAGATCGTAGACAATCACATATTGTGGTGTTACCATAATTTTTACGTAAGCTCGACAATCGAATGGGTTCTCGATTCTGAAGTTGCCTCTTTTCTCGATTCTCGTTGAATCAACTGTCAATTCTGTCAAATGTCAAATTAGGATTTTGATCTGAATATTGCGAATTGGTTTGTTATTATTTCCTTTTACAGATTGTGTCCTATAAATCCAGTGTTTTCTTGTTTCCCCTTAAAATTTATTCATGTGACAATTCAACTTTAGTTTAGTGCCTTCTTCATCTCCTCTATTCGAATCAACAAGCCGCTGGTAACCTTAAAATATTAAGGGAACAATGCCGACTTCTACGATGTATTTGTAATCATGGATTCTTCTAAAGATTCTTCGTCTATGAGGAATTCTGTAAAACTCGATGGAGAAGGTGAAAAAAATAGGAACTTCAAAACTACTCCAAGTCAATCAGGGCAAAGAGATAACGCTGATAATTTATTTACATCGACCTCGAATCCAAGCTCGAGCTTTGTTCCCTTGAATGGGCCTCGGGCGAATCACATGAATTCAGTACCTAGTAATGAATCAGTTCCTCAAACTAGCCGGTGTAGTGAAAATAATCCAGAAACTAATAAAAACCTTAACAATTCTACCCAATCACAAAAGTGTAACAACAAAGTGACTAACTCAAATGCTGAACAAGCGGATCCTGCAGTGGTGGCGGGCAGCAGCAGGACTGTACCTACTGTGTATGACAATGGCACAGAGTCCACACAGGATAAGCAGACATGTCAGAAACACAAAGTATGCTTGGATAAGGCAGGGAATAGCAGCCTTCCCTCAACAAGTGGCACTAGCAGAACTAGTGAGAACCCAGAGACCAGCTCTTTCAGGGAGAATAGGAAGAGACCATCAAGTCTGAAGCTAAACAGGCCTAACTTAGAAGATGACAGTTCCAGTGATACTGGCAATGATGACTATTCTTTGGGCTCAGAGGATGGGTGTATCTATACATACAGGGGTGGTGAACACTTGGCTGATTTGCCAAGCTCATTCTTTAGCCTTGATATGGGTTTGCCTTTAGAGAAGCATCTTCCTATGCCCAACTATGTGGGGCCTCAACAGGGTGCTGCTGCAGGCAGGGAACCAGCTTCTAGGGCATCTAGTCCTGACATGGATTTTTTGGAAATGGACTTTGATCCTGGACCATCATGTGAAGTGGATACGGGTGATGAATCATCTCCTGATGCTGAATTGGAAGCTGCAAATAACATGCCCGAGGAAATTGAGCCAGTAATGGTGAGGGGGACAACTCCAGAATATGTCCCCCCTCCAGTTAGGTATATCCCTGTAAGTGTACCTGCAGCACCTACAGCTTCCGGATCTGGGTCACATGGAGATGCTGATTTGTATTCATATAGCGTGCCATCAACAAGCCGAGGGGTTCCGACAGGCCAAGGGGATGCTGCCGAGGGCAGCAGCAGTAGTGCCCATAACTATGTGGACCAGAACTTTAGTTATGGTCCATACATCACTCACGTGAACTCAAGGGGCGAGCAGCTGGTTGTAAGGAGAACAATGTCACATGGACCCATCATATATCCTGGCAATGTGCATAGCTCCAGTGGAGAATTGGTGTCACCATCAGAGATATTAGTTTGTAAGTCTCCTGTATCTTTCTTTCTTTGTTTTATGGATATTTATGTTATTTCCAAGAATAAGGACTTGAAAGTTTGTATGAAACTCCATGAGGAGTACAGAACCTTGAGGTGGAGGTGGTCACCACATTGGGGATTTACAGAATAGCCTTGTCCCTGAACACTGTCTTACTGTGTAAGCAAGGACTCCATACTACTTTGACACATGGTTTTCATTATTTTATTCTATTAGTAGCACTTCGCCCACGACTTCGTCCGTGCTGCAATTTTCTTAGGGTCCCTAATTTTTTTCTAGACATATTTTATGCTAAAACCTTCCTCGAGAGCCACTATCCATTGGTGAAAACAGCATGAAAATCGGTGCAGTAGTTTTTGAGTTTATCGCGAACAAACGCGACAGAGGACTTTGTTTTATAATATGTAGTGATTATAGATTGTGTGCATGGTTCTAGGTAATTTGGTTGTAGAGTTGGTTTGGATGGTTCTCTATAACTTAGTGTATGTTTAAAAATTGGTTTCATTTCAGATGATGATGAACATATAGAAGCATTTGCTCATCAAATCAACCAGTCAACACATGACACTGCAGCCCTGTCATCAGCATTGTTTCATGTCAAAATGTCGAAGAAATTAATTGCTGACAAGGCTAGATTAGATGCTGAAAACCAAGCTACTGCTAAGGTACAGTAAATTGTTCAAGCTTTCAATGACAAATTCTGATTTTAGATAAGAACATTTATTCTGAAATAATTGTTTTCAGCATGGTGCCGTTAATATGGCACATAAAATTTTAAAAATTCTTCGTAGAGGACACTCTTCTAAGCCGAACTCTGAGGTACCAACTTCACACAGGCATGAGTGAGAGGGACAGCTGTATCCATCACTCATACCTCTGTGAAAGATACTTTCCCAACATGTGCCATATAAACGCCCACTAGGGGTACTGCAATGTACATATTTACTTGTTCACCAACATACCAACTTTAGACAGATTACTCTTACATCAGCATTATGTTAAGTTTCACTCAAACACAGCTGTATTTCTTAGTAGATAATTGTACAAAGCTTTAGACTTGCCTATTTCTTCAGCAATTTTTGGCTATACACTGCTTACACTTCTGTTTTACTATCACTTATTATTGTTAGGCTCACCTTTGACCACAACTTCACCTGATGGAAAGCAATGATGTGGTTACTGATGGAGCATGTTTTCAAACTTAAATATAGAAAAAATAATCTCTTTACTCCCTATAATTGTATCCTTGTGTCCCCTAGGCGAGTGAAGCAGCAGCAAGCACCAGTTCCAGCAGTGCGGCGTGCGTGGAACCTCCTCGGTGCATGATCTGGTCGGAGAGCGAGGCTTGCGAGCGACAGGTCACGCAGATCGGCACCTCCGCCTGCGGTGTCACCGCTGTTGTCAATGTTTTCGTATGTATTTCTCGATTTTAGTTTAGTTTTATCTAAACTAATATTATAAAATAAATGCGAAAGTGAGTTTGTTATGCGATTAAGGCCAAAAGCGCTGAACCGATTTCTATGAATTTTAGTATGGAGATAGATGGGACACGGGAGACCACTATAGACTACTTCTTGTACGGAAATTCATCTTATAGCGAGCGGAGCTGCGGGATAAAGCTATTTGATGATAAAGGGAAATGACCCGCCCTGAAACGGATTCTAAAATTTTTAGAAGAATCCATGATTACTCCGAAAATGTTGAGTACAACACGAGTTTAGGGGAAGCCAACCTTTTCCAACTTTGTTTTTGGATACTCATCATTGACGTCACAGTGATTTACCAAATTGGACGTATAGAACCATTGTAACATAGCCGCAGCCATTTTGACTTTTTTTCGATTATTGTCACATGGCGACTTTGCCTTCAAATATCTTGGCAAAGTAACACTTTAGGGCATTTTATTTAAGTTTCTTCTACCCATATATGCATGTTAGATCTTGCGCCGCCACTTAAAAAAGAATCAAAATGAGAGCAGAGGGCTATGCCAGCTCCCTTAGAAAAAGAAACTCCCTTAAAAATGTAACTGAAAGAAAATGTTCAGTATCACTGTTTATCCAGACACGCTTAACTTTTTCATTTTTTTTGTTGTAAGTTAATAAAAGTAGTACAATGATGATGACTCAAACAACATCATGACATTGTATTCCAAGAAGTGACACTGTTGAAGATAAAAACAATACAGTCACTTGTTTCATTGGTTATAATTATAATATTTAGGTCACTAGCAACAGTATGTGCCTTATTGTTGTTTCCAGAATGCGTTGGGTGTGCCAGTGAACTTGGAGAAGATCAGTTCATCTGTCGGAATACGGCACAGAGCTAATAATGCGCCAATACCAAGGTAACTAGTTAAGCTAACAACGTTAATTAATGACTTCCTTCAACGCATGTTCATTGAGCCGAAAAACGTTAATTACTTGAGGTCCGCCCTCTCCGGTTTAATCACAACGAGCGGCCCGCTGCCAATTACATTTGGCAAGTCAAGTGTTTGTAAAAGCCATATTAATTTCGTGGAAAATTATATGTACCAGCAAAGAAAAAACGTTTATTTGGGCCCAGCATGACACAGAAACAAAATTAGTGGCTTATACAGGTTGGGGAAATATGCGTTACATTACGCAAAACGGTCATCGCTCAGCATGATGCTAGTACTCATGAGCGAGACAGAGCTAAAGCGCTGAGTTTTAGCGACAGCCAGCGTTGACTTGATGACGTCGACTGGAGTATCATAAAAATTAATGCGTAGACTTCAGTTGTCCAATCTCGAGATGTACACCTAATCTATACTATCTAAGAGTTTGTTTGTTTGGTTGAACGCGCTAAGCTCAGGAACTATCCAACACTAAAATAATTTTTCAATTCGACTGGTTCCATTTATCTTGGAAGGCTATGACATCACGCTACGACCTCTAGGAGCGCAGCATTAATGAAAAATGTGACGCAGACGAAGTTGCGCGGTTCGGCTAGATACATCTGATTTCAAAAATTCTTTGAATGATAGAAAATTATGGGACACCTGATTGCTATTGTAAACTATTAATCTATGTAATAATCCGAACACTCTTCTTTCAGATACTTATTCTCCCGCGCCGTAGCGGGGTGCACGGCTGCTGACCTAGTCTCCGGCATAAACCGCGCGTCAGACGGACTGGTCACCGCGCGGTTCTTCCCCACCTATCCTGAAAGAGCTGTGTCGCTGTCACACTGGCTCGCTGATTGGATTACAGTTGGTAAGAAAGAAGAGGATATGGCCACTGGAATCCAACCTTATAAATTTGACGTGAATGTAAAAAGGAGAAAGTACAAAATAATGGAATTAGGCGGGTCACGTTAGCCGCATGCACTGTGACCGTTGGGTTAAAGTCTCCGCACAATGGGAGCTCAAAAACAGAGGCCCAGGACGGCTTAGAAAGAGGAGAGACGACCTGGACGCGTGCCGTAAGGACTGGTACGAGGTTGCGCGGGAATAGAATTCCTGGAAAGACCTGGGGGAGGCCTCTGTCCGGGTCTGCTCTGGGTCCGCTTAGTTTTTGTGAAAACGACAAGCTCTTAACTCGGCTATATGATTTCTAAACATAAATCAACGTCGAGTTACAATTTGTTTTCTTTTGTAATTTAGATTAAGGCACTTGTCTCACCGCCAGCAAGGAAGCGAGTAGCTATCGACTATTTACTCGCTGAGGAAAGGTACAAAAGATATAGATCTCGTGTGAGTAAAAGAGACATACATTCATAGTCGATAGCTGGCTGTTCACACTGCCGGCGAGTCTTACCTCTAGTTGATCGCACCGTAACGAGTAAAGCTTCAAACTCGAAACAGTTGACGATCAGCGAGTAGCGAGTGCTAAATTTTCTTTTAAACGTAAAGTCCGAAACCACTACTTAAAAGCCTGTCTTTCTTAGTTTGGTCTTCGTCATGAGTTTTGCGAGTTCTCTTGATCAGAAGGATTATTATAAAACATCATATTTATTAGTTTATTATTAAATATATTATTTGTATAATGTTCCCCAAAAGATTCCATTTATTTTTATTTTTTTGTTGTACACCTACCACAGTGTAGTCTTTTTAACCCAAAGGTTGACTGGTAGAGAATGCCTTGTTGCATTAAGTCCGCCCATGTACCACTACTGTACATAAAGTTTAAATAAATAAGTTATGACGCTCGGCTTTCAGCGAGTGCTTTAGTGCGACGGGCTTTTGCTCGCAATACTCGCTCCGGCCCGCACTATTGGTAGAAATTACCGCAGTTTGGTTGTCCTGACCGCCAAGCGAGCATCGCCGAGCGAGTGTCGCTGAGCGAGTACAATCTTTAATAGCTCTTGTCGCTGCGATCAACTAGAGGTAAGAGCCGCTCGCCGGCAGTGTGAACAGCCAGCTATCGACGTTGAGTCTCTTTTACTCACACGAGATCTACATCTTTTGTCCCTTTCCTCAGCGAGCAAATGGTCGATAGCTACTCGCTTCCTCGCCAGCGGTGAGACAAGTGCCTTAGACAGATCGACCATAGTTTATTTAGATTTATTGTCACTCGCTTATGCTACTTCAATCTACCATGCTTTTCTTTGTTGTGGGTGTACCTAATCATTCGCACGGGAACTCTTACGCTGTTGGTAGTTTGATAATTTGGCTTGAATGCAGGAGTTGACGGGCTGGAAACAGACGGTTGGGACCGGTCTGGATCTAAGCCAAGGCTCATTGACATGGGGCAGTCAAAACCTTACCAGATAACCGATATTACGAATGCTTCATTAGTTGTCACATTTTCAAGTATGCGCAAGGTATATGTGTCACCGGATAATTGTAAATGCAGTTACTTTATAATAAATCGCGTGAGATTGTAAACTTTTTCTTCTCAATTAGACATATTAATTAAAACTATTGACATTGGATGGGTTTTACTGTATTTAGAATCATCTGTGCACAATATCTTGAGAGTTGATAATCAAATTAAGATTTATTACAATATTTCGGCGTTTGCAATAATTCGGTAACAAACGCGTATAAAAAATGCTGACGTACAACCGTTTTTACGGCTCCAAACAAAAAACCCCTTAGGATCACTCGGGTGTCTGTGTGTCTGTCACAGTCAGTTTTCTCCGGATCCACTGGACCGATTCTGTTGTAATTTGGTACACATATGGACTTTTGTGACTCAAACACGGAAGTGTTACGTAAATTATTAAATTTTTAGTATGGGTGTCACTTTTGGGTCAAACTAGAAAATTAAAAAAAAAAGGTTTTTGAACAATATCGCGTGACATATCAAATGAAAGGGCTTACTGTGAAGGCTTTAATTATATTTTTTTCATAATTTTAAAAAAGTGGTTTTGAAGTTAGTCAAGAAATTAGGCGAAATATGACCATCCCCCCCCCCCCTTATCTACGAAACTGCTGAGACTAAGATTTTGAAAAAAATGGAGACAATAGATCTTTACCTAAAGATTACAGGAACACCTATAGGAATTATGTAGTGTTAAAATAACATGTTAAAAAAATGAAATTGGTTCGGTACCCTTTGCACGCGAGTCTGACTCGCACTTAGCCAGTTTTTTTCTGAACACTGCCAGCTAAAAATAGTTAAGTTGAAAAAAATGAAAAAAATGGAGATAATAGATCTTTACCTAAAGATTACAGGAAAACCTATAGGAATTATGTAGTGTTAAAATAACATGTTAAAAAAATGAAATTGGTTCGGTACCCTTTGCACGCGAGTCTGACTCGCACTTAGCCAGTTTTTTTCTGAACACTGCCAGCTAAAAATAGTTAAGTAACAGTAATAATACAAGTCGCTAAATATAAACGTAAAAAATGTAAGCAATTTGTTGACATCGACAAGCAAAATAATGGTAGAGTCATTTGCATACATTATGCAAATATGCATGTTTGATCGTATTAGTTCGATGGTCGTTGCGTAAGTTACATATGTCAATATATCGTACTTGGTTGTTGAATGGTGATTGAGGTAAAGTAACTATTAAAAAACCGGCCAAGTGCGAGCCGGACTCGCGTGCAAAGGGTTCCGAACGAATTTAATTTTTTTAACATGTTATTTTAATACTACAGACTTGTAATAGGTTTTCCTGTAATCTTTAGGTAAAGATCTATTATCTCCATTTTTTTCAAAATTTTAGGCTCAGTAGTTTCGGAGATAAGGGGGGGGGTGGTCATTTTTCGTGTAATTTCTTGAATAACTGCAAAACCATGAAAAAAATATAATTAAAACCCTCACAGTAAGCCCTTTCATTTGATATGTCACACGATATTGTTCAAAAAACTTTATTTTTTAATTTTCTAGTTTGACCCCCATAAGTGATCCCCATACTTAAAATTTAATGATTTACGTAACGCGTCCGTGTTTGGGTCATAGAAGTCCATATGTGTACCAAATTTCAACAGAATCGGTCCAGTGGATACGGAGAAAACTGGCTGTGACAGACGGACAGACAGACAGACGGACAGACACCCGAGTGATCCTATAAGAGTTCCGTTTTTTTTTCGAAACCCTAATAATGATATTTAGTAGAGTATAGAAGTAAGACTAAAAAATACTAATCCTACTAATATTATAAATGCGAAAGTTTGTGAGGATAGATGTTTGTTACTCTTTCACGTCAGAACGCCTGAAAGAATGAAAGGATCTTCATGAAATTTGGCACAGAGGTAGATCATAGTCTGGAATAACACATAGGCTTTTTATCCCGGAAGTATGTTCCCTAGGGATCACGCGGGCGAGCCGCAGGGAGAAGCTGGTATTTTAAATGCGAAAGTAGCTTGGTTTACCGTCAGTTCTTTTGTTACCTTTACACCTAAATAGCTGTATGGAAATAGATGAATCTTGGTACACGGGTAGACAATGCCCTGCAGGCCTACTATGACGTGCCAATGCGATCAAGATTAAGCTGTGAAAAAGGGATAATGTTACGCGTCTTGTATAACTCCGTCTCCCTCCCACACCGTTTTCATGATCGTTTTAAGACGTCGTACTAGGGCAGCTGGATTATGGAAGGCGCTAGATAAACTTGCAATAAACAACATTGACCTTTCCCTAATATCCTTTCGTAGATACCCGAACAATAAATTCTGAACAGTTTTTCATTATTAGAGAATGTAAAGGATCACAATAAAAGTCAATTCAGGACAGCTTTAAGTCTTTATTTCTGTTTTTAATTGATATTAAGAAAGTCAATAAACGTATGTGGTCAATGACCGTTATTGCACATTTATCTGGCGCCAACGTGCGCCTCGCCACCGACCAATGGAACACAACCAAACCAATGGAGTTGATGTTGAAATGTAGGCATATAAAGGAGCGTTCAAGTATTACGTAACGCAATTTTTGGAGATTTTTCATCCCCCCCCCCATGTAACGCGCTGTAACGTTTTCCTGTACACCTCCCCCCTCCCCCTAGTAAAACGTTACGTAACCGCCAAGTGACCATTTTTACCTAAAAGTCACAATTTTTTATTTATTAATTTATTTAAATTCAATTACTCTCTGCACTTACAGTAAATCTACCAATCTAATTATGTGGCGTAAAGTACCGGAAAGTCGATAAAATACGTTTGCTAATGTTACGTAACGCGTAGTTCAAAAATCTCCCTCCGCCCCTGTAACGCATCGTAACGTTTTACAACGTTTTACCCCCCCCCCCCCAATTCGTTACGTAATACTTGAATGCTCCCTAAGCTACTCGTCGGAAGCGGGACGGCTTGTTAGTGTAAAATAAGTCAATCTTTTGAAGCATAAACTGATGGTAAACTCAATATATTATGTACTAAGAAATTACTGACAAATAACAACCATTAAGAAACCATCTTTAAATTCTCAACCTATACAAATATTATTCACAGGTGCAGTACCCATCTTGACTCTCAACCTTCAAGCAGGCTACGAGCACGACATTCCCGACGCGTGGCACCATCAGATGGTCTTCGGCGTCTCCTCTAGGGGAGTGTACCTCTGCAACCCGGTCGAGTGCATCCGGGAAGCGACTTTATGGCACCATCTCACGTCGCCCTCGATACTCCTCGTCAAGGCCAGGGATGTAACACTCAGGTTCACTATGGACACGGATTTGACCCCGCTGATGGCAGTACCTGATCGACGCTTCCATACGTTCAATGTGCTTGGTAAGTAAGAGTAGAAAGATGTACTCGAAACAAACATTCCCTCCTGCTGGTAAGCAATCGCCGCCTATTGGCATCTTGAATACCACAGACATCACAGCAGTTTTTCCATCTTTGATACTTCTGAATTGTATGTACTGTTATCATGACGAATCAATCAATAAAGAAAATCGTTGCTCACAGGCCAAGTATTAAACTTGATCCGCGAATGGCGAGCAAATGGCTGGGTGGATGGCACCGCCAGGACCCGTCATGTTCGGATCCCGGCGTCCTACCAAGCAGGTATCACCGTGGCTGCTCTCACTGGATCCGAAGCACACCGGCGGCTCAAGCTGGCTCCACAACTCCCCATACTAACGCAAACCGACCCAGCATGAGGAAAATGTTCGTATTAACACTTTATATCATATTGAACTCAGATGTGTATTAAAATGTGGAGAGTATAAATTCGACATTGCCTGAGCAGAAACTGTGCGTAACCACAAAAAAAAATGTGATGAGTTCGAAGTTTGAATTTGTCGATCGGTTGACAGGAAAGCGGCTGAGTATTTTGCCGCGCATTTTAAGTGTTCACTTAAGGAAAAGGGTTGTTGATCCGCCTTGACGGATATGTGATGTTAAGAAAAGAAAGAAAGAAAATTGTTTTAACTGAATGTTTCGATTGATTCGTGCACCCAACTTAGCTGGTATTATAGGGCGATTTTTGTGTGTTCTAAAAATTGGTGATACTTTAGGCAAGTGTGGCTTTCATTTCGCGCGACGATTTATTCAGCTAAAATCTTTAAAAAAAAATCTCGAGATCGGCAAAAACCTATTAATGTATGATAATATTGACTGAATTGGTAAAACTAACCTAAAAGACGTTATATTTTCTTTCTAACCATGTCATGGTTTGGACGATAGAAAATTATATTCCGCTCGTGACTGATGTCTCTGTTTGGTATTATAAATGCCAATTTGTGCACGCCAAATAGATGTAGATATTCTAATATGAAGTAGAAATAGTATTGTATGGGTATGTTATTTAGCAATGGTAGTACAGATATGTTTGGCATGAAAGAGTGAGGCGGCGCTATAGAACATTTATGCGCGAAAACGAGAGGAAACATAACTTTGCTGTTACTTCCATTGCTAAAAACTACCTTCCTTTGTTTATTTTACTCTATATTCGTGTACAATGCATAATCGTATGAGAATAATATTTATAGAAAGTTTCAAAACTTATGTCGAATAATATATGATTCTTTAAATTTTTCTGGGGAACAGAAATTGTAGTATTGTCGTAAGTATCAAAATGCAGTGACACGTCTTTACGTATATCGGAACACAGTTAGTAACGAGGACCACCGAATTAAATAAAATATTAGAAATAACTCGATCTGATCACAATGTTAATGTCGGAGTAAGATAATGGGTATAGCATGTTTATTGGCAGAATTTGGCGTATTTGCACGAATATTCCTGTTATTTCGTTCGTGCAAAATTGAACTTTACCACGTACGAAATAACGTATTTTTGCACGGATATTGGCACAAATACGCTTAGTGTCAACGTAAGAGCTTACTCAAGTTTTATAACTTGACACTTGCAAGCTTTGTATTTTATGTGTAAGTACTTTATGTATTATTTGAATTTAAAATGATTATTTGAAAGTTTTTTGAATGTTTCTGTAAGGAGCAAATTTCTTTAATAGAAGAGGGCTCGTTTGATTTCTAATTAATAATTTAGGTATCTATAAAAATATAACCTTATTTGTTTAAAGCTGTTTGAATGTCGATGATGAATAAATCATTTGAATATGAACCTTAATATCAACGACATAAAATATTTTGTCGTGGAGTAAAAAAACTAAAAAAAATAAAAATATGGTGGAAGCATATCGGGTTCAGTTCAGAGCCTTTCTAGTTGACTCCTTCACTGCCGAGTAATATTATAACCGTATATATTTAACCTTACAAACTAACTAATATACTATAATCTTACGGTACGCATAGTTACGATTATGCACAAACCAACGTATTTTATCGTTATGTTAATGCTTATTTACGTTTATAGGGCAACACTTCGAACGTCGGCGTCGCTCAAACATTAATTTGATAATTTTCACTGTATAATAATAATAGTTATCTATTTAGTAACCGAACGTTTTCGTATGAAGCTGTGTGATTGGCTAAATTTTATTAGCCAAATAAGATTGTACATAGATTTTGTAAGGGATAAATATTGTTAGTCAATTGGTGCTTACTAGTCAAAATTATATTAGCACGTACTATAGTTTGCTATTTGAGTGGGAAACACAAAATTTTATTCTTGTTTTTGAATTTGGAATGATAAGGCCACTTTATGTGCGAAGTTTGGATATAACGTGGATTCGTTGAGGATACTTTAGGTGAACGCAAACCTATATGGCCTACTGGTCGATGCTGTAAAACGTAACAAACTTAGGATAAATGAGAATGAAGTGAGCTGTCATTCCAATAGGGTATTTAACTGGATTTTTTTTATTACGTTTCTTAAAACCTAGAGAGCAGACAACATTCAGTTAAAAAATATTGAAATGTCATCTCTGACCTAGACTAGAGTCAAGAGCAAACCCATCACAAATAAAATAAAAAAAAATCTATTAAGAATGGCGATGTCATCAGCGCGGCATTTTAAAATCTGTGATAAACGAGACAGCACTTATAGCGTGTGACGTCACTCAAAAGTCCCGCCATATTGAATTGTAGCCATCCAGTACAAACGTCATTTTTTGTGATAGAGAAATAAGAATAACTCCAAGAGCGTATGATTTCTCTGTTTTTCCACCAATTTTGTTTATTTATTTTTTTAATAACATCTATCAAATAAGTATTCATTCATGCATATTTTTCATAGTACTGAATAACCCTATTGATGCTAGGGATTGATAGCTCACTTCACTTAAGTTATTATGATGAAATTGTGACAGAATAGCACTACTGCAATAGTAAAAATTTATATAAAGTCTATAGGAAACGTGCAGGAAATATGGGTGGCAGCACAGAAGAGTCATTGTCAAGTATATTTTACCTACAAGTTTCGAAATTGCAACGTTAGATGGCACAGTCTACGTCGTGCACGTTCTCCTAAACGAAGCTTGCAGGAACTATAGGTTGTAGCACAGAAGCGTCAATGTCAAGTATTCTTAACCTTAAAAGATTCGAATATGCAACACTAGATAGGGAACGTGAAAGGCGAAGACTGTGCCATCTAGTGTAAAGAATTCGGAACCTTTTTTCTTGAATTTGACGCAACTGTGGTGCCACCTAAAGCTCCTACACGGTCCCATTAGGGAAACATTCACATAGAAGACTGTGCCATCTAGTGTTGTGAATTCGGAACTTTTTCCTTATAAATACTTGACATTGACACTTTTGTGCTGCCATCTATAGTTACTGCACGCTCCCTATCGCATAGTCAACGTCGTGCACGTTCCCTATCCTAGCCTTGTACAAATATTCGCGCTGTATTACGGCCCCAGTAGCGCATACGTGTGCCTTCACCTTAACTGTGTCATCTTTTTGGGTATTAATGAGAACAATGCATCAATTGGTCGATGTTTATGGAAATTTAGAGATGTCATCTGATTGTAATCGTGATTTATAGTATTAAATAATATGGTATGCACTCGCGTTCATTTATCAATATATTTTTTTGCATAGCAGGCATTGATGTATAAAAGACCCAAGATGCACAGTCTCAAACAAATTCAACACTCGAAACTGTCGTCAAAACTGACATGTATCAAGTGTCACGTGTGAGTTGTGTGTAGTTATACTATAAACAATTTGTTTGCAAATTCAACCTTACACGGATCGCTTAAAGTTGTTTTTACAAAGCAGTGCAGTATGGCGAGCGATGCGAGACTGTTTGAAACTAGTGCACAATTTTAAATTGTGCGCTTGTTTTATGCGGACGTTTTTGAGATGCTGAGTGTGTATCTTGGGTTTTATATATCAATGATAGCAGGACATATTAAAACGGAACCTGCATGAAAAACTGTTCTAGAAAATTTGAATGTCTGTATAATAGTAGGTGATAGGAAAATGAGTTTTGTGTTTCATATTTGTATAGCAGACGCATTGTAGTCATTTCAACACAACAAATATGAATACCTACTTTTGTGAACGTTGTCGCACTCGATGCTAACGCTTAACTCTGTACTCTGTATTCGGTATATTACTGTAAATATGTTACGAGGGCTTTTACGAGTTGGTGTTAAATGTAAGCGAATGTTTCCCAAATAATTTAGAATTTTAACAATAAAAAAATCTCCATCTTTCCTGGAAAATTCCCTTTTTTTCCCCTGGAGAATTCCCAATCTTTCCTGGCAAGTCCCCAATCTTACCCACATCATTTCGAATCTTTCCCCAATCTTTCCCAAATAATTTCGAATCTTTCCCGAATAATTCCCAATCTTTCCCGAATTCTTCTCAAATTAATCCGAATCTTTGCCGAATAATTCCAAATGTATTAATTGGCTGCTAAAATTATATTGGAGTGTTACTTAAAGTTATAAATCATGAAACTGAACGATAACTCTGTGTTGTACCGCATTGACAATGTAAAATAAGTTATTTATTATGAAATACTTTATAGAATAATAATATATTAATAGCCTAAGTTCTTCATTTAAAGTTGCATAAATTCTTTGAATTAACTCACAAGTTACTCCATTCTAAAAGAATGGCTTTCGTGATAATCAATATTGTTTCCAGCTCTATTTTTTCTATTCCCAAGCATCCTCTTCCCAGATTGTATAAATCCATCCCATGCCTCCTTTCGTTTCCTTCGTGGTCTGTAGCGATCCCCCCCCCCCACACACTTACAAACCAATTTTATTCTATTCTATTCATAGCTTTGTACAATGTAGACTGGCTTGGTCTGCAAGCGACGGACATGTACATCCGGCTTTTTATTGTTCCAAAACATTTCAGCACCACCTCGTACCAGGCAACTCAAATGATAGTGTATTAGAATTATTTTGCAAAAAGGTTAAGTTAAATTTTTGCATTTTACTTTAAGTACTGCTGTTTATGACAGGTCAGTGATACTACCCTTTATATTCGATTATATGAAGCAATGTCATGTATAACATTATATTTTTGGAATATACTATGATAGATCCCATGTTTGTGTTTGATTTCTGCGAGGCTCGCCGATATGGTGGATAATTTTACTTGCCTAGATTAACATATGAAAATCTGGTTTTCAATAAATGTACGTTACACATTTAAGCACTACGAGTGTTTAGGGTGTAAAGTCCCGCAAACCTGCATTGAAAAGGGAGGATTCTCCGACCAGACAGTTGTTGTGTTTGGTGGGCAATGGTTGATATTTGGTTAGCTATTGTATGATTATCAGACATGGGAATTAGGTAGAGTTATCTATGCACTTACACTGATTTCATACAGCGAAAGAATAAAGTGGATATGCCTCAAATACCGAGATTAATTTTTAAGAGCAGAAAAATCCTGTGATTTATTAAATAAAAAAGTTATTTACTTTACACAATTTAAACCACTGCACGCGCGACGTTGCCAAATTTACATCAACGACATCGGATGTCAGAAGTTACAAAATTCCAATGCGCGCACGCGCGATGTTGCCACATTTTTAGTTCGCACAACATAGCTTGTGAGAACAAAAGAAAACAATAGCGGAAATGCGGAGCACTCCCTGCTTAACGAAATGTACTAGATCCCGGGAAGATCCATATTAATATCAACATTTCGATCCATAACTACGTTATTCCGACCTCTGATAATTATGTTCAAATCGCACTGAGAACTCTGATAGAAGTCAATATGTCACTTTGTTCTGATGCCCCTGCACAGCCTTTCATAAGGCATAGGGTCAAGGCACGCTGACGCAAAGTAGCATATTTAAATTTAAAAAAAAACTCGAAGATACATATTTAAGTGTCATATTTTTGTATAAAATAATATTGACAAAGCGGCCATTAACTCTAATTGCCTACCAAGAATTTCACGGTCACATATTAGTCATTTTATTTAGTAAATTTGATTTCGGGTGGCTTCCATAATTTCCAAAAAGAACTCGATCTCCTCTTTAGTTGGCAGGGCACGTATTCGACGTTCTAAACTTACATACACAGAGTTTTTAAACTTTTCATACACCTTGTCAATTTGCAATTCATCATAAAGCTGCTTGATGCGCTTCACATGTTCTGGGTCCTTGCTACCGTAGTGTTCTTTGAAAATGGATAGTTGCGCGACATTGCAGCGCTCCAGCGCTGTAACGGCCATCCAAGATAACTTTCCTTCTTGAATGTCTGTGCTTGCCTTCCCCAATCTGGCTTCGTCCCAGTAAATGTCTTCGTAGTCGTTCTGTTCAAAAAGTTTGTAGTGTTAGTTTAAGTTGGATTAGTCTTAAACGATTGATTAAAGATTCGTAATCGTATGGGGATGATTCCTGAGAAATAAAATATGATTCTAATTAGTCCGTCCGTAAAAATTGACGAAGACAAAACGCATCAAGGATCGGGAGTGGGGCTTGATGGGAGTGATCGACATGGGCTTGTGACGTCACTATTCGGTAAAAAGTGTACTGAAATGTGACGTCAAACGAGTTTTCAACGCACTGTATCGTCTTAATTTTTAGGGTTCCATACCCAAAGGGTAACCCGGGACGGGCGGCGGAGACTTAGTAAAAAAGAGGTCCGCCCCTTTTACTAAGCTTCCGCTGTCCGTCCGTCCCTCCGTCCGTCCGCCCGTCTTTTTTTTTATTTGTGATTGGTTTGCTCTTGACTCTAGTCTAGGTCAGAGATGACAGAGACAAAGTCTACGATGGAGCAAGATTACCCAAAAGGAGCCTGTGCACTCTAACTTTGAAGAGATTATGGTTGTCAGCGTTTGGAAACAGACGCAGGCAGAGAGTTCTACTCCTTTGCTGTGCGAATTATAAAAGACGTTTGGAAACGCTTAGTGCGTCTGTCTGTCATCGGGCTGTATCTCAAGAACCGTAATAGGTAGTTGAAATTTTCACGGATTGTGTATTTCTATTGCTGCTATAACAGCAAATAATAAAAATTAGGATTAATGGTATGTACCTTCCTGTGCGAGTCCGACTCGCTTGGCGGGTTTTTTGTTTACGTGAAAAAACAAAAAAATATGTGACCAATAGTTTTTGGTTTAGCTGACGGACTAATTAGATTTTTTTAGTCATCTTATCTCATCTTGGGGTAGATGACTTAAAAAGATCTCTCTTAAGTATACTTATTGCACACTGTGAGTGTGCATTGCAAAATTGTTAATCTCTCGAGATTTTAAACCAGAATAAGGCAGTGATGTAGGATGAGGTTACTGTTTTTCCGGGCCACTTTGAATTATCATAACTTCGGTAGGACCAGACCAGATCGGTCGGTTGTGACAGTCATGTAAAAAGAGGAACTAGGTAGGTCTACATTAAAATTTGTGTTAAATTATTCCATACCTGATATTGAAGTATTGTTCCAAGTTCTAAGCAGATGCTGCATAATTCTGTAGTGTCTCTATCCTTCCAATTCTTGAGTAAAGATAGACCAGCGAGCACCGGGAATCTGTAGAAATAGTAGCTGGATTTTTGCACGGCGATAGCGTTGAATCGTTCCCTTGTGAACTCATCAAGATTGTTCTTTTCTTTGGTGTATCTTATTGAATAGTCTAAGTACTGTCCTATCGCTGTGTGCATAGCTCCCTGAAAATAACCAGAAAACTTTAAGGACCTAACAACAGGTGAATGTTTCCCATGCTTACATTTCAAATAGATTGTCCCATATTGGGACTAGTGTCCTGAATTAGGATTAAGTGTCTCAAATTAGGACTACTGCGTCCCAAATTAGGATCTGTGACCCAAACTAGGATATGATATCCGTAATTAACAAGTGTCCGAAATTGGGTTCAGTGTCCCCCGTTAGAATCCATTGTCCCAGATTGGCATTCATCCTAATTATTATTTAAATTCTTCCGTTACTGATGAGCGACTGACAGACAACGCACTTTTATCCGAATGGCAATGCAGGTGGGAAAATTCCATCATAGGCCGTCACCTCCACCAGTTTTTTCCATCCGTTCGTGAGCGGCTGGATAGGACATGGCTGGAGGTGGATCATTTTGTTGCCAAATTTCTCACTGGTCATGGCAACTTTAAGAGTAAATTATTTTCTTTTAGGCTTGTGGCCTCGCCATTATGTCAGTGTTCTACAGCTGACCATGAATACGAACAATCCGCACATCACATCTTATGGGAGTGTATTCTTTGGCAAACTGAACGCAATATTATGTTAGATAGTATTCAGGTTACATCTGGAGTAGTTTACTACACGGACCTTGTAGAAACCAGAACAAAGTTCCGTGCGTTCAAGCGATTTTGCCATACCTATTACTAGACTCAAAAGTAGCTCACAATTGACCAGTTACTTTTAGTGTTAATATATAATCCGTGGTGCTTGGGAACTGGGCCTAACCCAGTTGTATATTTCATTTGGTGCCTATTGGCCTACCTCTATTCTGTCTCCTGCTTGATAAGAAGGGAAGTGGAAATTATGTATATATTGTTTTCCTACTTCTTCGCTGTACTTTTCTGATTAATTTCGTTGCAGGATCCAAGACAGTTGAATCGTTTCTCCATGACTCGTCGGGCTTCATTGGCTCGGCCATTTTCTGGTGGTCGCCACTGTTGATTCTGGCTTTCAGGAGTTGCAGTGGTTGTGCATGTGTGGCGTGCTTGTCCCATCAAAAAAATTACAGACAACGCACGGCCAAAACTAATGGTCGTAAAAGCTGAAATTTGGCATGTAGGTTCCTTGGGGAGTGTACTAAGAGAGGATTTCCCGAAATTCCTACTGGAACGGGATAAACGGGATAGGCGCGTACGAAGTCGCGGGCAAAAGCTAGTTTTACTATAATAATCTAGACAATCTATATGGAAATGCAAGTACAGTATACAATAGGAATAGAAAGATTGCTGATCAAATACCTACCTCATTAATTATTTGGACCAAGTCGCAGTAAACAGGTTCTTTTCCGAATTTAATTTCGATAACTTCCATCAAACAATGGTATATTAGGAGGCTGTCGTTAATTGCAGAGGTGCCTACGTTTGGTTGTAAGTACCAGCATGGTTTGCCACGACGTGTCGGCGCAGCGTCAACGACATCGTCAACTACTTGTAGGAATCCCTCCAACTGCGAAAAACATAATATCAGCAGTCTGTAATAGATTTTGCAATCTAAGGAACAGTTACAATCTACTATAATTCGCATAGCAATCCATGCTTTTATACTGCATTATAATTCTATAATTTTTGTGTACTATTTTTTTAAAATACTCGTTATGGCATGTACCTAACTGATATCGCTCGCGCCAGGAGTCGGGCATTGGTTGCAGTTTCGCAGCTATCATCATTTTTTCTCTGCCTGGATTTGTTTTTTATTCCAAATAAACAACTAATTATTACCTTGGGACACTGGTAGACTATGTCTTGGATAAAAAAATATATTTTTAATCCCGGAAGTATGTTCCCTTGCATAATTTCTGAGTCTCACGTCGGTGAAGCTACTTATTTATCTTTTTCATATTCACAGTTTAACACTGGTTACTCCACTTAAACACGCTTCCAGATCACTCACCATTTCTACACCCCACCCTAAAAATCGAGCAGTATGCAGTTTTTCTTCTGTAAAGTATTTCGGGTCTTCCAGCTTTTGATACGCGAAGGGAACAACCAATCCTCTGCTGCCTGGCTGTCCTCCAACAATTGTGTAGTTTAACAACTGTAAATTGAACATTTACTTTCAAAGATTGCAATTGGATGTGAAATAGAGTAGGAGCTAGCAAGAAGAGTTTAGCTGTTTTTATATTTTTCTAATTTTAATTTTGTTAGTTTAGTTGTTTAAACGGTCTAAAACCATTTTGGCATAGCCCCCCCGCTCCCTCAATAAAAAGTATCTTATAATATGTGTTATTCCAGGCTATATCTACCTCTGTACTAAAGGGCATATAACCATTGTGACCTGTGTGAATGTGTAACCTCACGAATGGTTAAATCAAGCCGAGAACTATAATTAGAATACAATAGCACATACGCCTGTGATACATTAATTTTTAATGATTTTTATTGTTCTTACATGGCGACACTTTAGGGCACCAATTTGCTAAATTTTTCTGTCTGTTCAAGTGTTCTGTACCCATATATGCAATGTATGTATGAGCGTGCACCCTAACTTTGAAAAAAAAAACAAAATGTCGGCGGGGGTCTTCGCCAGCCCTCATAGAAAAAGTTCGAACGCCTTTCTGTGCATGCTGTGGTCTGCAAGTGAAGGGGCACACTATCTATACTTAAATACCTCAATACTGCTTCTGCGATAAATATGGAGTAGGTACGAGTATTCCCTTTGTTGGAGATCCTTATAATGAATGAATAAATAAACTTAAACTCACCTGTTTTACCCAATTTTCAACTTCAGGCAATTGATTTGTGAACTTAGGACTTGTCATTAAGCAGTCCATAACTTCAGGCAGAACGTCATGAAACTTTTGTTTATTCGGGTACTTGTTGAAAGTAACGGGCACACTAAATGCGACAGCACTTCTATGTAATGTTCTTAATTGTAATTGGTGAACATGTAATGTTTTACGCAGCAATAGCGATGCCATCTTAACGGAACTGGAAGAATGTAAAACTGTAAATGGAAAAATAAGTAAATAAATAAATAAAATAAGAAAAAGTAATAATAGTAAAGTAGTAATAATAGTAGTAATTTATGGTAAATAAATGAGAGACAAAAATGAGAAAAGGTGACTGCGTCGAACACAGCAGTAGCCTATACGCCTTTAAGCCTTTTTACATGATATGTATGATAATAGGTAATAACAGTTGCATACAATTAAGCAACTGTTATTACCTATACCTAAACATATTAATTTTAGGGTTCCGAACATTTGTGTCGTAAAACGAAACCCTTATAGGATAACTCGGTTGTCTGTCACAGCCGATTTTCTCCAAATCTAATTACCGATTAAGTTGAAATTTTGTATACATAGAACCTTTTGTGACCCAAACACTTATATATAAATATTGAAAATGGGGTTATTTGTAGGGGCGAAATTATAAAATGAAAAAGATCCAACTATCTTTTGGCATATTACCTACATCAAAAAGCTCATCGTAAGTGTCCCAAAAGTTTTTATATTAAATTATTCCATACCGAAGTTATTAAAAAAATTTATGAAAATTGACCATTTGAAGTTTTAGGATCTTATCCCCGAAACTACTAACCCTAAAATAAAATAAAACAGGTACCTAATAGGTCTTTACCAATAAATAACAGATTTGAAAGTAATATGTTAACAAAAATATTATTCGTTCGGAACCCTTTGCACGTGTTTACGTTATAAAAATTACACAAGTTTTAATTATAAAATTTAGTTTATCCATAGAAAATAAAATATATAAAATACCCCATTAGTTTACATATCTATACTATAATAAGAAGATAGTAAACGAGTATACTTATCTATAATTTATTCAATCTCAAGCACAGAGTGACAGCTGTCCTCGACAGGCTATACGGCTTTTATACACAAATCCCCACTACTGAACAGTTACGAGCGCGAGCTGATAAACTATTTAAATGGAGCTTTATCAATAACGAGTATTAAAATCATCATTACAAACCTAATCTCTTCAAAGTTAGAGTGAACAGGCTCCTTCTGGGTAAGCTCGCTCCATCGTAGACTTTGTCTCTGTCATCTCTGACCTAGACTAGAGTCAAGAGCAAACCCATCACAAATAAAAAAAAAATGACTTTTTCTAAAATTACAAATTTCTTTTAAATTGATATTTTACATTGAGTATGTTTACAATATAAATAAATTCATAAAATAACGGTCCTCGAACAAATTTTAAATATCGAATCATATTTAAGCAAATCGAAGGAACACGTATTAAATAACAAACCAACCCCAAACAAATAATAATTCAGCATGTCCGGAATCACCTGCCTGTCTGCTGTGTGGAATTTCCTGCCAGAGTCTGTGTTTCTTGATGGCTAAGTCCAACCTGTGAGTCTTTAAGTCAAGAGTGAATAGGTTACTTCTAGGCAAGCGTGCTCCATCTTCGACCACATCATCGCTTACCAACAGGTGAGATAGTGGTCAAACGCGTACCTATCAATAGTAAAAAAAAAAATAACAATACTTAGAGGAAAGTCACCAAATATGGAATACTATTTTGTTTTTGGGATATAAAAAAAAAACTTCATATAAATTAAAACAGTTTAATGTTTTTACTAATCAGTCATACATTTATATGTAGTAATTAACAGCCTTTAATCAAATATATTAGTTATCAAATTAAAATCTAACATAAAAAACAAAATCACAAATGAGTAACCAAATATGGAATAGGTACCCATATATGGAATATAAGCATAAATCAACATAACAATAACAAAAATGGACATTAATATCTTTGAGATCAATTAAATAAATATAACATATTGTGATAAATGAAAGAAGTTACATAATTACTTGCAAAAGTCACAGATCCAAGTATCAAACTCTGGACCAGCACAATCATAATGTGCCCAGAGCCCACACATCAAGCATTTAATCCAGCTTTCTCCACTTTTATCCATGGAAAAAAGTCTTGAACAGAACATACATTCTGCATCAGCAGAGTCAGGAGGTACTTGGTCCATCAACTCATCATGTTCACTACCTTCATCAAACTGGATAACGTCTAGTTCCTCAGAGTCTTCTTCTTCACTATCATCCTTATTTTTCTTCGTTTGTTTGTTTCTCTTCGCAGTTTTCTTCTTATTCTTTGTCTTGACTAGTTTATTTTCTTTTTCTTGTCTTTTCATATTTTTATTTTCTAAATCAGTTTTGTAGGGAGAAGATGTTATGACTGCTGCTACAGCAGCTTTTCTTCCTCTGCTAGATACTTTTCTTCGTTTCTCTGGCACTGGACTTATGGCATACGGAGACACCAGACCCAAACTGCTGCGATTAAGCCCAGAAGTCGAAGGTACAGGTTCAGGTTGTAAATTAGCAGTTGTTTGTGGTGCAGGTATTTCTACCAGAACTTGACCAGTTTCAGATCTTGATTCCAGCGGAGGGATATTGGTTGTACAACCGTCTATTAAAGCATTTTGTTGCGCAGCAATAAAGTCCACATCACTGAAGACATTTTTATTTAAAGGCCACAATCCAATAACTTTGAACCCGTTGGCTGCGATTTCGCCTGTTTGTACTTTCAAATAGGATTTGCCAAACAGCTCCACAATATCATATGGACTTAGAGGTCTGTTGTTGTCTCTAATCCACATGCGTATTTCCTCACTATAGTATGTTTTTAAAGGCCCCATGAAAGTTTTATCTAATGGCTGCAATTTATGAGTCGTATGAGGAGGTAACGAAACTATGTCCACGTTATTTTCCCTAGCAATATCTATTATATCGATATTGTGAGTATGACTATAGTGTCCGTCTAGTATCAGTAAAACCCTCGATTCAGGAGTCGGGTTGGTGTGTTGAATAAAGTGCTTGAACCAGTCTGTAAAGATGTTCATTTGTATCCACCCTGATGGGTGTGCAACTCCGACTGATCCTGGAGGACAGCCTCTCATTAGCTGAGCACTCATATTTTTTCTGGGAAAAATTATGAACGGTGGCACAAAATGACCAGTAGCATTCATGCAAACAACTATTGTCATCAGAGATCCTCTTTCTGCTGAAGTCAGTGCAGCTACCTGGCGTTTACCTTTGTGGCCGATGATTTGTGGTATCTTACTTTGTACTATTGTGAGGCCTGATTCATCCACGTTGTAAATACGATTTGGTGGATAGTTATTCTTAGCGTAAAGCTCTTCAAGGAGGTTGAAAAAGGCTTCCACTTTTTCTTTATCAAATCCAAATGCTCTGGCAAATGATGTACCAGTTGGTCTTCTTATCGAAAGTTTATCTTTATGACGATTTAAAAATAACTTTAACCACTTTTTTCCAGCCATACCTGATTCACCGAAGGGATTCTGCAAATTGTTTCGCTTTGCTAGCATGAACGCCATACGGCGAAGATCAGTTCTTGTTAAACCGTGAAACTTACTCTCCATTATTAGTATGTATTCTACTAGCTGATGTTCAAGTTCGGAGCCCAAGATAGTTTTTCGTCCTAATGTAGTAGCTGCTGCCACTTCTGGAGACTGTTCATCTTTTTGGCAGAGACGAAATAAAGTTGTCCTAGGCACTTGAAAATGCTGTGCCGCTTTCAAATACCCCATTTTCTTTTCCCGGACGAATTTTATAGCTTGTGCCATTTTTTCTTCATCCCAGGTTTTTCGTTTGGTTGATTGTGAACCGGACATTCTAAAAACAAACATTACATATATTTTTTAGCAAGCAAGTATCTATCATATGAAATATTATATCTAATTATGGAATATTCCATAATTAGACACCGACGACTGTCCATATTTGGATTTTTATACTAGTTCAAACTCTTCTAAATATTTTTTTAAGTCACAATATTTTGAAATTAAAAGATCACAAAATGGTGAAATAAACATAATACCGATATACTAAATAGTATAACACTTATGTATACAAACATATCAGCTGGTAATACTCATTTATTACTTACCTTTAAAATTTTCCGCACGACAACAAAACAAAACACGCCTGCCACAAGTGAAGTGTTCGCGCAACTGACTCGATGGTGTGAGTGCGATAGTTAGTAGACCGAATGGAACAGAAGATGGTCGAGTGTTGCGTTTCATACTTATAGGCTTAGAGAAATGAAGGTAGGTATTCCATATTAGGATACTATTTCATATTTGGTGACTTTCCTCTATTCTAAAACACGCGAGTCCGACTCGCAGTCACGTTTAGTTAAATTTAATTATATAATTCATTCCATTTTTAACCTACTTCAAAAAGGAGGAGGAGGTTTTATTTTCGACTATGTATTTTTTATACATATCTTCACCGATTTCTCCGCCAATTGTGGACCAATTTTCAAAATTGTTTTTATATTTGAAAGCTTATACTCCTGAAATAGTCCCATTGCCACCAAGTCAGGATCTGATGATGGGATCCCAGGAAAAATCTTTGTTCAGCAATATTTTCGCCAATTGTCCACCGATTTGGATGATTATTTTTTTTGTTTGGAAGAGTTGTTCCCGGACTGGTCCCATTTCAATTTTTTGAAGACGGTAGGCAACGGAACTTCAGTAAATGATAGCAACTCCTCCCGGGATTACTGAAATCTCATGTCTGTCGGTACCATAGAAATATAAAAAACAGATGGTCGGTACGCTGTCTACAAGTCAACCTGAATTTCATTGTTTTTGGGGTTATCGATCCGGGCATAATTTTATTGTTTATTAACCGATCTTGATGATTTCTTATGTGGTTATTTGAGCTATACCTACTATTACATTTGCATTGGACGTTCACTTCATAGATAAACCAGTGACCACCTCAACTTAAAATCTATTAAAGCGAGATATTGTCAATCCTAAAGCAAATTATCGAGATATTTAACTATGAACAGCGGGTCTAAAAAGGCCACTTTAGCAGAATCAGAAAGCATATCATGCTACCCGTCACTGTCAAATTTTCCCAATCCACCTTGAACCTAATTCGTTAGCGATAAAGATGAAAATAAAATTTGATAGATTGTTGCGTGATTAATATTATGATTCTCCTAAAGTGGCCTTTTTAGCCCCCCTGGTCTGGACTTGGAATGAGAAGGCACACAAAGTAACTCCTTAACGGCAAATAGTGCAACCACTCACTACGGAATAATGTCAATTTAGTTGTGACCACTAAAAAGTGAAAAATAAAAAACACTACAAAGCACCTATAAAACTACTGTAATTTTGGAAGTCGGTGTCGAAAAACGAAACAACAACCAAAAACACCGACTTCCGAAATAAAAGTTATTTTATACTTTGCAGGGTTTCGTACCTCAAAAGGAAAAACCGGAATCCTTAGACGGATCTTTGTTGTCCGTCCGTCTGTCTGTCAAGACCCTTTTATCTCGGGAACGCGTAGAGGTATCGAGTAGAAATTAAAATCATATACTCAGGTCTAAAGTCCCGTGAAGCTGTGAAAAAATCAAAGTTCTAAGTTAGGGGAGCTGGGGGAATTGGGGGTCACTTAAGGAAAACTCGTTATTGTAATCACTAATGATCAGTCTTATAATTTGTTCACAATTACTTATCTTTAAAAACTAATCAGGTATCTAGTTATACAAGTCTGTTTTGGCTATCATTGCCATAAACGAAATTATAATTAAAAAACAAAAAAAGTAGTTTTGACTCCAATTACCCACATGTAAGGGAAATGAAAGTCAGTCCATGGGGTATACGAGTCAAAATTATCAAAAGAAGAAAGTAACAAAATTATGATCTCTTTTAACAACAAAGTAAGAATTAACAAAATTAAAAGTTTGAAATTATAACCCAATGGAATTATAACAAAGAATAGTAAATAAATCGAGTTAATTGCAATAATCACAGCGATAGCGACTTGGATCATCACATCCTGTACATGCCTCATGGGCCCATCCAGCACAGAGACGGCAACACGGTACCAGATTTCTCTCGGTTTTCCCTCTTCGTAGCATAACGCGCACACAGACTGATCACTCTCTTTCTGGGAGTTTTGCTGGATGTTTAGCGGGATTTGAAACCATGAAACATATTAATTAATTTTAAAATACGCTCTGTAAGTACATTTTCTTGCTCTTCATTAAAAACGGCATGCCTCCCTAATTTTGGATGTATGAATTTATCTTCCTTTATCCTTCTTTGTAATGTGCTGAAAGAAATACCAGTTTCCTTGGCAACTTTGCGTATTGAGACGCCTTGCCTAATGCGTACAGCAGCTGCCTGCAGGTCACCTGCAGTCCAACTCGCCTTAGAGGTATTTCCTATGTTTTATCATAATAAAAGACGATGCGGGGAATGGGGAAAATTGACTCTCATTACCCCCCTGACGGTTTGTTTGCTACATTTCAATTATTATAGAAAAAAATCACAAAATCGAATAACTCTCATTAATATATATAAGTTTAGTTCGAGTACTACACTTTAAGATTATTTTATGTGCAAAATTAACAGTTAAAAGTACTTAATTTTTCGATCGATATTTCGGAAATTTTACAACGACCCCGTGCGACATAGTCGTATTCTGTAAAGCTTTAGGTTCAATTCATTTTGAATTGACTCCCATTGCCCACTGATTCCCATTCCCCCGGCTCCCCTAACATAAAAAAAAGATACGGCCGTATCTTTATTTTTATGTCGCAAAAATTGTATATTTCGACACTCAAAGGAATCAAAATGTATAGGGCATTTCCCGTTGCCTAGAACTATGTAACTTAGCAATTAATAGATACCGTCTTATACTACAAGTATATGAAAAGTCTGAAAACTATACATTTGTAATTAAATCATAAAAAATATAGTCTTTATTTAAAGTAATATGTACAATATTGTACGGAACCTTCGGTGAGCGAATCCGACTCGCACTTGACCAGTTTTTAATTGGAAGGCGGTTGTATTTCTTTGGCTGGATCTATTAGGAAATAGGTTAATTGAAATCTGACAATTCTGGATGATGGAAGAAAAATATACCTATGGACGTAAATTTTCCTGATGATAACACTACACATGCCTAAAAATAGCATATTGATTCCATCGTCAAAGTGCTTTGACTCCCTTTGTTTTTGTTAAGGATCTGTAGGTACAAAAATGAAACGACGTTTATATAACAAACATTTATATTTTACCCACATATTTAGCATTACATTTTTATACATTTGAATTTACAATGAAGGTTGCGTGACCAGAAGCAGTAAGTAAGAATTTTGGTAACAGCTTAAAAATTAAATTTAGTAAATCTCTTTTCGACAGGCTTCCATGATTTCCAAGAAGAACTCCGTCTCCCCATCAGTTGGTAGCGCACGTATTCGACGTTCTAAACTTTCATACACAGAGTTTTTAAACTTTTCATACAACTTGTCAATTTGCAATTCATCATAAAGCTGCTTGATGCGCTTCACATGTTCTGGGTCCTTGCTACCGTAGTGTTCTTTGCGTCCCAGTAGAATGATGTCTTTGTAGTCGTTCTGTTTAACAGTCTAAGATTAGGGGTGCTATTACAAAATCGAGCGCTTGGCTCGGACTAAAGCCACAGACCGCATTTTCCGAGATTTATAGTGATTGTAGCGCTGCATACAATAATTGTTTAAAAATATTGTTTTTCATTTAAATAGACAATTATTTTTTCAAGCATGGTATCATAGTTACCTTAGTTATTAGTTACCGCGTGTTTGGGTGTGATTCGTTAGGTAATTGAAGTGGAGGAGAACAATGGGGTTGAGGCCTTTTATATACTGGGCGACTTTAATGCCCACCCGAATGAGTTATTTTATAAGGAAATGTTGGACTTTTGTATGGATCTTGATTGGTTTTGCATAGATATAAAAATGTGTCCTGAAAGTACCTATACATTTTATAGTGATGCTCACGGCTGTACCAGATGGTTGGACCACTGCATCGTCACAGAGTCAGCACGGGATTCAGTTGTTAGTGTTTCTGTGTGCTACGACGTGTATTGGTCGGATCATTATCCACTGGTAGTTGAATGCGATTTAAATAAGCTTAAGCCTAAAGTTAATGTTTTGAAGGCGGCAAAACCTATGAACCGTGTCTTGTGGGGTGACAGACAGGTACAACAAGTTGATCAATACCATGACACTTGTCATTCTAAGCTACGGTTGATAGATTTTCCGCAAGAGTTGAGTGAATGTTGTGATGGTTTTTGCACTAACAAGGAACATCACTCAGTAATTGATAAGTTGTATGTGCAAATTAGTGATACGTTATCTCGAGCAGCAATTCAAACATATAGGAAAAAGTGTCGCAGGAAGGGAGGTTATAATAATAATAATATAATTTATTTATTATACAGACAATTATAGTCCAAATAGACACACACAACACCAAAACAAATATTCAAAAAAAAAAAAAGAAAATACTCAAAAAAAGATGTTAGTTACAAAATTATCTTATACCCTATGTTAGTACTTATATACTATAAGAGACATAGTTGTCTCGATGAGATGCCTCATTATGGGGCTCTCATCAAACCTACCCGCAATCACTCTCAGGAGGCTGTTGCTGCCGCCACGCAATCTGGCGAGAAGGGACGCACTCTTCTTGCGCACGACAGCTGAGAAGCTGTCGACTCTGGCTTCAGCAAACATCCCTGATGCGCTGCAATAACGTGGCAGCCTCATCAGCGCCCTGAAAGCGTTGTTATACTGGACGCGCAGCGCATTGACGGCCCGTTTGGTCATTGGGTGGAATAAGCACGTAGCTGGCCTTCACCGGGAGGCGCGGCTTAGGTTTCAATTGTGGAACTTAGCTGGCCGACCAATTAATGGTCGAATCTTTGATGAGATGTCGGAGGCGAGGAAACATTTTAAAGCTAAATTAAAATGGTGTCAGGATCGCCAATAGCAATTTAAAATGGACATCCTTGCATCCGACCATTCCTCTAAGGATTTTAAAAGCTTTTGGAAACATACAAACAAAATGAACGTTGGGCCTAGTTTTCCGTTGAGTGTTAATGGCTTGGCTGACCACAGTGACATTGCCGAGGCGTTTAGAGAGCATTTTACTGTGCGGTCACCCTTAGGTCCCTCGTCCAGAGCCGTGAGCGGTGGTGAGCCTGTCGTGACGGGGCAGAATGTAAAGATACCTGCGAAGACTGTGGCGAACGTTATTAAAAAAATGCAGCGTGGAAAATCGCCTGGTCACGATGGGCTCAGTATCGAGCATTATAAATTTGCGGGAGTTTACTTGCCACGAGTACTGTCAATGTTTTTCAGTCTGTGCATAGGTCACTCGTATTTACCGGAAACGCTAATGCGGACCATTGTCATTCCTATTATTAAAAAAAAGACGGGTGATACGTCTGACATTGGTAATTACCGGCCCATCTCACTCGCTACCACAGCAGCCAAAGTACTTGACAGTCTGCTGAATAGTCGCCTCGCAGCACAGGTTGACTTGCACGATGCCCAGTTCGGGTTCAAAGCAGGAGTCTCAACAGAGAGCACTATTTTGAGTCTGAAGCGAACTGTCATGTACTATATTTAGGGTTCCGAACAAAAAACGGAACCCTTATAGGATTTGGGTGTCTGTTTGTCTGTCTGTCCGTCTGTCACAGACAGACGGGCAGATAGGCTGATCAGCGAGTAACTGGCATCAAGTTAGCAGATGGAACGGTGAAAACATCAGACTTGTTAACAACGACAACTGACATACGTATTGGAGAACGCACACTACCAACAACATTGTCAGTCATACCAGAAGCTGTTGACAACCGAACGCTGTTAGGTATCGAGTTCCTAGAACAGGCAGGAATCATACCTTAATGCACCGCAACGCAACTGGAATTTTATTGACGAACCTCAAACAACGTACAACTTCATTCAACTCGGCAATGATGCCATTCCTTTGAAGGCAGTGAAGCAGTTGACATTTGAAGTCAAAAAGGAGCCAGTGGAAGTGAACTGCCTTCACTTCCACTGGCTCCTTTTCGGAGTTCATCCGTTGTGCCAACTTGCAGGACATGTGGTCGCCGTTACCCAGAACACCGACAATATCCAACGTACGAGACAGTCCACCAGTAAACAAACGACCAAGATGGACATTACACAAATTGGACACATCACCAGGACCACGACGACCACGAGAACCCGCTGACAACCAATCTTGTGTAAACCCACACATTATTTATTTACCATTAAACCCTGTTTCTATGTATTACGTTGACCTTTATTTAAATCCCGACGAAGGTACCTTACTTACAAACAATGAGCAAAAGATATTCAACGAATTATTACTAGAGCACAGCGACAGCTTTGAGAAAAACACGGAACCAACTCCGTTTACACAACAAAGAATCAACACAGGCAATCAACCTCCTAATAGTGTTAAGCCCTATAGATTATTACCTACAAGACAAAAACAATTAGAGAAAAGCCGGATGATATGATAAATGATGACGTTATCGAGGAATGCGATTCCCCATGGTCAGCACCTGTAATTCTAGTTCCAAAAGGAGAAACCGATGTTCGAATTTGCGTAGATTATCGACGACTCAACGAGATGACTAAACCTGACAGATATCCGTTGCCTCGTATTGGCGACTTATTACATTAGGCAAAAGCGATGCCATACATGTCAACAATTGATTTACAGTCAAGTTACCGGCAGATTATAGTACACCCAGATGATTACGATAAAACAAGCTTTGTATCACAATTTGGAACGTTCCGTTTCAAGCGAATGCCATTCGGTCTTCGAAACGCGCCTGCAACGTTCCAAAGATTAATGGACAAATTCATACAAGGATTGCACGCAGAGTGTGTATTAAGTTATATAGATGATCTAATTGTAAGATCGAATACTTGCAGTCAACATGTAAAAGACTTAAGAGAAGTATTAAATAAACTGATAATGCAAACTTTACCTCGTTGTGACTCTTCGATGCCGGAGATCGCATTTCACATTAAAGAGGTCCGAAGAGTATTGTGCAGTCTAGATGTGAATAAGGCCAGCAGACCTGGCATTCCAGCGAGTGTTGAGGCAATGTGCACCTGAACTGTCTCCTGTGTTGACACGCCTGTACCGCCTCTCTCTTGAAAAAAGAACGGTGCCGAAATCATGGAAGCTTGTGAATGTGCAACCGGTGCCCAAAAAGGGAGACCGTGATGACTCTGCACATTACCGTCCGATCGCCATTACCTGCATCCTATGCAAGGTTATGGAAAGGATTCTGAACAGTAAACTGCTGACCTACCTTAAAGACAATGATCTCCTCAGTGACCGTCAATATGGCTTTCGCTGGGGACGGTCAACTGGCGATCTTCTTGTGTACGTTACGCACTTCTGGGGCGAAGCCATCGAGAGACACGGCGAAGCACTTGCCGTGTCGCTCGATGTCTCGAAGGCCTTTGACAGGGTCTGGCACGCAGTTCTACTCAGTAAGCTTCCTTATGGCATCCCAGCTGGTTTTTGTAGCTGGATATCTGACATCCTAAGTGAACGGTCGATCCGAGTAGTCGTGGATGGCTGCTACTCTGACCTCATAGCTATTGATGCCGGAGTTCCTCAGGGGTCTGTTGTCTCTGCAACTCTTTTCCTGCTGCCCATCAATGACCTACTTCAGCCTGGTCTTGTTGGGTACGCAGATGACAGTACGGTTTCAGAGAGATACTTGTCCAGCGCAACAGCCAGCGGGGATAAAGTTCGTTCCTTGAGAGAGGTCATGGTAGAGTGTACAAATTTGACCTTGCCTTGTCTCCCAGTGGGGTGATGACAATCTGGTCACTTTTAACGCCACCAAAACACAAGCGTGTCTTCTTTACCGCAAAAAGGAGTCGTTTTGACCAAACTCCTACTTTTCGGGGTGCATCTGTTCCTGTAACTGATTGGCTCGAGCTCCTAGGCATGGAGTGGACATCCAGTCTCAGCTTCGGCGCCACCATCGAGTACAAAGCCCAAACCGCAGTCAAAAAGCCTGGCGTCCTTAATAGGGTGATGTTATGAAACTGGTGGATGCCAAGCTAGCTAGCATAGCTTGGCTCATCGCCGTAAGGTTGCCTGCTTGTCGGACTGTTCACACGGTGGTCGAGACAATGTATCAGCTACTACATTAGTTCATCCAGGAGTATGTTGGATTTTGAACTCGTATGGTTGGAGCTGTAGTGCTCATCGTGCTAGGCGACCAGTAGGTGTTTTAAGATTCATTAACCATTTCAACGATTGATGATCTGTAATAGTTATGAACTTTGTTCCTTCTATATAGCCACGAAATTTTGAAATAGCCCATACTATGGCTAGTGCTTCCTTTTCTGTGACACTGTAATTGCGTTCAGCTTGTGTTAAGAGTCTACTTGCGTATTCAACAGGTTGCTCATCGTCTCTCTCCCCCTGCACTAAAGCAGAAACTAAATCAGTCTTGATAGCAAAGGGTAAATCGTCACTTGCCTGTTTCAACACTGGTGACGTAGTCAAGGCATTTTTATTTTCATAAATGCTTCTTGTTGCTCTTGTTCCCACTTCCAGCTTATTTTATTCTTCGTTAGGTTAGTAAGTGGTCTAGAAATGTCTGCAAAATTATGAATAAATCTCCGATACCATGAAGCGGTTTGTAAAAATGATATTAATTGTTTTAGGTTTTTAGGCGCCTGACGGTTAGCAATAGCAGAGATTTTCTCTGGGTCTGTTTTGATACAATCAGAAACTATAGGGTGGCCCAGATATTTAATTTCTGAAAACATAAATTAACATTTTTTTCTGTTGGCTCGTAGCTTGAATTCTCTGTTTTTTTTTATTTGCGTTGGGTTTACTCTTGACTCTAGTCTAGGTCAGAGATGACAGAGACAAACTCTACAATGGAGCGAGCTTACCCAGAAGGAGCCTGTGCACTCTAACTTTGAAGAGATTAGGGTTGTAAGCGTTTGGAAACACAGACGCAGGCAGAGAATTCCACTCCAAACGTTTGGAAACGCTTAATGCGAATTGGTGGCATGGCAACGAGGTAGGGATGGTAAGATGCAGAGCGTCTGCATGTCCGCTGGTAGAAGGGGGCCGGTGGGGTGAGGTCGTCGAGTTTTTGGGCACACTCACCTAAGTATAATCTGTAGAAGACCGACAAGCAGGCAACCTTACGGCGATGAGCCAAGCTATGTAGCTTGGCATCCACCAGTTTTACGTCACCGATGAGCCTCTTAGCTCTGCGTTCCACCGAGTCCAGCGCGGCAAGCTGATACTTAGCTGAGCCATTCCAAAGGTGGCTACAATACACCATGCAGGATCGGACTTATGCTTTGTCTATACAAAGCATAAGTCCGATCCTGCATGGATAAAAGGTTGAATGGTTAAAAGCTGTCCAGGCCTGAAGTATCGCATCACCCTATTTAGGATGCCAAGCTTTTTGGCCGCGGTTTGGGCTTTGTACTCGATATCCAGCTACAAAAACCAGCTGGGATGCCATAAGCAGGAAGCTTGCTGAGTAGACCTGCGTGCCAAACCCTGTCAAAGGCCTTCGAGATGTCGAGAGACGCGGCCAGTGCTTCGCCGTGTCTCACGATGGCCTCGCCCAAGCAGTGCGTGACGTTCACAAGAAGATCGCCAGTTGACCGTCCCCGGCGAAAGCCATATTGACGGTCACTGAGGAGATCATTGTCTTAAGGTAGGTCAGCAGCTTACTGTTAAGAACTCTTTCCATAACCTTGCATAGGATGGAGGTAATGGCGATCGGACGGTAATGTGCAGGGTCAGCACGGTCTCCCGTTTTGGGCACCGGTTGCATATTCGCAAGCTTCCATGATTTCGGTACCGTTCTTTTTTCAAGAGAGAGGCGGTACAGGCGTGCCAACACAGGAGACAGTTCAGGTGCACATTGCCTCAACACTCTCGCTGGAATGCCGTCAGGCCCGCTGGCCTTATTCACATCTAGACTGCACAAAACTCTTCGGAGCTCTTTAATGTTAACTGTGATCTCCGGCATCGAAGAGTCACAACGAGGTAAATTTGGTGGTTGCTTGGAGCCAGCGTCCAGACGCGAATTGCTTGCAAAGAGAGCTGCAAATAAATTTGCTTTCTCACTTGCAGAGTGAGCTAGCGAGCCATCAGGTTTCACCATTGGAGGCAAAGTGGGTCGACAGAAATTCGTTTCAACCGCTTTCGACAGGGACCAAAACTGCTTACTACATGGAGGGTGTAATGCTAGTTTGGCCCCGATACGTCCGACTTGGTCAAAACTTGTCCTACGTAAAACCCGCTTGCAGAACGGCGAAGCGGCAGAATTAAAGGCTCTTTTCCTCGCGCGAACCCTACGTGCTTTAACCTTTCGGTCGCGGGCCTTGATCCACGCTTGGTATGCAGACTCTTTACGGGCCTCAGCGTGGGCGCATTCTGCATTATACCAAGGCCGGGATTTGTGACCGAGCGGGATGTCGGAGAATGGAATAAAATACTCCATCCCCTGCCGAAACACGTCCGCAATCATGCCAGCACAGCACGAGGGGTCACCCGAGGAGAAGCACACTTGCCGCCATGGATAAGATGTAAAAAAGTGCCGCATCTCATCCCAATCTGCTGACTCGTATCGCCATACTCGTCTCGTGCCTCTAGGACTCTTTTCTGGAGGAGAGCAGGTCAATACGGATTTCACCAGGCAGTGGTCAGACGTTCCCAGCGGGGCTGAGACCGATACTGAATGACTGCCCGGATCAGTTGTCAGCAGAAGGTCCAAGCAATTGGTTATATGGGCGTCAACATCCGGTACCCGCGTTGCCACATTCACCAGCTGGGTTAGATCAAGCGTTAAAGCATACTTACGCGCCTCCAGGCATGGTCCGTTTTCTGGTACGGGAACAACCACTCTTTATGGTGGGCGTTGAAGTCCCCCAGAAAAATGAGCTTCGCTGTTGGGTACCGTTGCTGGGCTACGTCGGTCGACTCCATGAGGGAATTAAACAGCGCTGTTGTCTCCTGATCACCGCTGTGCGATCGGTATACGCCGATGTAAATAAATTTCTCCACGCCTGTGTCCACAAGTAGCCATATGGCAGAAAAACCCGATTTCTCAAAGCAACGGAGACGACGACAATAAATGTCATCGCGGACGTACACACAGATCCCAGCCTGCTTCTTGAACTTGTGTTCCAGAGAGTAGCCCGGGTAGTTGAGGTACGCCACGTCCGACGGGGTTGTTATCTTCGTCTCCGTTAAGAAAAACAGGTGCGGCTTCTCGGACTCAAGATGGTGATGGACCGGATCGAGATTGGATGGCGATGGAAAGCATCGCTACCAAGATATTTTTTTTTGTAACCAAGTAGTTAGTCGCCTAATAAGTTGTTATTTGCCTCAAAAATAATAAGCCCCTTCCGTTCTGGTTGTGTTGATGTCGATATCTCAGCTTCTTTGGCCAGACTCTCAATATGACGACCACGATCCAGAAGTTCAGCAAACGTCTTCACTTCCGTGCGAGCAGCACGGAAGTGAAGATCTCCTGTTTGTAGGCTAAATTGAAAAGTCCGTAAACAAAGTCCAAATGGTCCTCTTCCTTATGACTTTTTGCAGGTAACTGAGCGACTAAGGCACGTTTTTCACACACAAACGCGTCTATGTTTTTAGTCGTTTGCTTCTTCGAATACACTTCCAAATCGTGTGGCTGCATTTTCGGCGCAATAGCAATTTTAATGGCGTCGAGAGCTTGGTTCCACTTTTTGATGTCGCTTTTTATACCGTTCCACCACGTAGCAGCAGCGCCAGACAACAACAACATCAACCCTTCTAAGGCGTCTTCGTGACTGATTTTCTCAATCTTTTTGTAAACTGAGATATCGGGCACCGTACGTATCCTTTACGGTGACTTCCCTCCCCACTCGCGCGCACTGCGGTGTTTATTATATCGCTCCGTATTGTAAATTCGGAATTCGCGTTGTGTGTTTATTTTAAGGCTTGTGAATTGTTCCTAGCGGTGCTATAGTGTAGTAAGTGCGTGTTTTGTAAGTTTTTCAAAGTGTCTGTTCATTTATTTACTGGTAATTAGTCAATTTCTCCAGCTTTCGGTAAGTGCATTTATTTTTCTTGTGTGTGGGTAACGCGAAATAACTTAATCGATTGATATCTATTTGTTTAGTTCTTTTGATATTTTTTAATTCATCCGTGTTGTTATAAAATAATTCATGATGTCAACAAATGATGACCCTCCAGATCGTGGCGGAGGTATATTTCGTCGAAATACAAAAACCCAAAGGTTGCCCGTGGCGACCTCCGCTAATTCGAAACGCTTGTTCAGCGAAATGTCTCCATCATACATTTCGCCCGATGATAGGTCAAAACGGGTTCATCAAACTTTCGAAACCGTGGAAAAATCCTCGCCGATTTTAAATATCAGTAATGTGAGCAATACCGATTACTGCCACTTAGTTTCCGAGGCGTCAGCCTACCTGTCAAAAATTAACGACTTAGTCAATGATCAGGGCTCTCGCATTAACGTAGCAAATAAATCTGCCATTATGGATATGACACAGCGTGTCACGGCCATCGTTTCTATGCTGGCCATAAAATCATCATGCAACGAAACGAAGTTAGCCAATACGGAACGCGAATTAGAAAAAATCAAGTCGAATAACTATGTCAATCCCAATCCTGTCAATAATAATAATAACAATTGTAAAATTTCGTATGCGGACTCGTTGAAACTACGCTTGCCAAAAGTAGCTCCAGCAATTATGGAATCCCGTCCACCATTGCCGTGTGTGGTGGCTTATCCGACCGCAGCTCGATCAGCTGATTATAGCACTTCGTCCGCGACAAAACAAGCGCTTATGAAAGCAATTAAGCCCTGTGATGACGGTTTTCAAATTGTAGGCGTGAAAAAAACCGCGAAATCAGGTGTTGTTCTACGTGTCGCTAGTGAACATCAGCTTACAAAATTGGAATCCGTGGACGCAATTAAGGCCGCTGGTTTACGACTAGAAAAACCAAAAGGTAGACGCCCTCGAGTATTAGTTAAGGATGTACCATCTTCAATGGATGATGGCGCTTTTCTGATCGCGCTATACCGCCAAAATATTAAAGATGAGCTTCAAATGAAAGAGGATGACTTTATTAAGTCTACTAAAATTATCCGTAGGCGCTCGTTAGACAACGGTCGTAAGTGGATAAGCATCGAGTTAGATTCCGCAGTACGTAAACACTTACCAAGGATAAATTATTTATTGATTGGGCTACCTGCCGCTTTATTGACGATGTTGAAGTCGTCCGGTGCTTACATTGTCAACAGTTCGGTCACGTTAAGAAACACTGCGTTAATAAAGAACCGACTTGTGCTAATTGTTCGGAGGCACACGAAACAAATGATTGCCCGCATAAGGACGACGTAAATTTCAAGCCGACTTGCGTGGCGTGTCAACGCTTTAAAAAACCGTGTGATCATCGCTGTGGATCTCAAGAGTGTACTACTTACAAACTGAAACTCGAACAATTAATCCTAAACACTAATTACTAAAAATGGATAGTTTAACCATAGGACAATTAAATCTCCATAACGATAGGGTGGCGACATCTGAGCTGGATAAATTGATTGTGGATTATAACCTTGACATAGTACTTGTTCAGAAACAATATCAAAACGCGCGCTTACGTCACAAGGTAGTTCAGCTGGATTGCAAGGCGCGAGCCGGAATTTATGTTGCGTGTTCTTCGAGCTTTACTGTAACATCTATATGTAATCTCATGACGCCCCATTGCGCTGTGGCGGAAGTATCATCACCTACCTTTAAGGTTTACGTTGTGAGCTGCTACTTTCAATATTCAGACCCAGTTACTCCACATATACATAATCTCCGTCACGTCTTGCGGTCGCTCGCGGGCTGCAAAGTTATAGTGGGTGCTGACGTGAATGCATCTTCTTCCCTGTGGTATGGCAAAGTTCGGGCCACTGATTACGAACGACGTTGTGCCGTTGAAGATTTTATTGCTGAGATGAACTTATCAATTCATAACACCCCAGACGCACCGCCTACTTTTTGTAGCCAAATGGGCGAATCTTGTATTGACGTCACACTTTCCAGTGCAGACGTACGCTTGGATAGGTGGCGTGTCCTTCCTGACGCGTCTTGTAGTGATCATCGCCTGATCGTGTACGAATTTGTTCCTATGTTTACTCAAGGTTCGTCACACTTAATTGGGAATTTTAGATATAAAAGTAGGGGCGCGAATTGGGAATTCTTTAGCTCACTTTTTGCTTGTCATGCCAAAGACTTCACTCGCGATGGACTGTCAGCTGAGGAAAGTGCTGAGATAATGTCAGATACCCACTTACTGTGCTGACATTGCTATTGGTCGCGCATCTATGACCAATATTCGTAGATGTGATTGGTGGAATGACTACCTTGTTGAACAACGTAAAAGCTATCGCAGAGCGCGCAGACAACTTAATAAGCTTAAAAAACGTAAGGTTATCGGGGACCCCCTTAATCTTGCTTTAAGTACTTTTAGAGTTGCCAAGTCGCGCTACAGAGCATCGGTTGAAAAATCTAAGGGTAATTTACTCCGGAAAATTGTTGATAAACTTGATAAGGAGGGTCCGTGGTCTCCTTTGTACCACGAGTTCAAGGCTAATAGATCTGTCGACCTTGCGTACGTTCAGAACATTAAAGTAAATAATAAACATACCACCGGCATTGAAGAAACAACTGATGTTTTGCTTAATTCTCTAATATCAGACGATTCATCAGTAAATGATAATGAATACCACCAACAGATTAGAGCGTGGGCCGCGGTGTCACCTGAATCACCGGAGTCAGACCTTCCATCCACTGACGAATTCATAAACGTTGTCAAGAGACTACCTCTCAAAAAATCATCCGGTGAAGATAAAATATCTAATAGAATGATTATAGAAGCGTGTAAAACAGCGGGCGACGCGATCTTATCCGTATATAACCGATGCATTGCAGAAGGTATTTTTCCTCGAATATGGCGACAAGGCTTTATACGCATTATTCCGAAGAGTGGCGATAAGCCCCCGGATGACCCTAAGTCCTACCGGCCCATAACACTACTTCCATCTTTGGGGAAACTCTTAGAGCGACTAATCGTTCCGCGCTTGCTACCGAATGGACCTAAATTTCATATTAATCAATTTGGTTTCACTATTGGTAAATCCACAGTCGACGCGGCTCTCTCTGTCCGTAAAATTGTTAACCATCTTCGACCACATCATCGCTTATCATCAGGTGAGATAGTGGTCAAACGCGAGCCTATAAATAGTAAAAAAAAAAAAAAACACAAATACGTGGTTGGAATCTTTCTCGACATATCTGGCGCTTTTGATAACGCATGGTGGCCGATGCTACTACTTAAAATGAAAACCCGTGGTTGCTACAAAAATATCTATAATCTGATTCTTTCGTATTTTCTAAACGGCTCCGCGAAACTCAAACTTGGACATCATTCCATTTCTAAGTCTCTAACCATGGGATGTCCTCAGGGCTCAGTTATCGGTCCATATGTATGGAATTTTGGCTACGATGATTTCCTCGCGCTTCCGCTCCCATGCGGCTGTTCATTAACCGGTTACGCAGACGATGGCTTACTGCTCATTGAGGCAAGCACTCGGGCGGGACTCGAGAACTTGGCTGACACATGTCTACGTTTAATATCACAGTGGGGCGATCGAAACCGTCTGACCTTTGCACCGCATAAAACCTATCAACTTATTTTAAAAGGGAACCTAAAATCCTGGCCTAGTATTAAATTTAATAACGTACCCGTTAAAAGAAAAGAATCCGTGTGCTACCTCGGAATGCTACTAGAAAGGAACTTTTCATTTATTGATCATATAAAAACAGTAGGTGAAAAAGCAAAAAAGAACTTCTACGCCTTGACGAGAATATCCAAAGCTACTTGGGGTCTCTCATTTCAAACCTTAAAAACTATCTATGGGGCTACTTACTTGGGTTGTATGTGCTACGGGGCACCTGTCTGGGCTGACAGGGCCACCATAGGGGCGGTACGCCGTAAATTGCTGCAAAGCCAGCGTTTGGTTTTTTATATTCTTATGCAAGGCGTATAGGACGGTTAGTACTGAAGCCTTACCGGTGCTGGCGGGTGTTCTCCCAGTCGATCTAGAGGTGCAGCGGCGTGCTGCAATGTACTACTACGCTAGAAAGATCACGGACCCAGAGTTTTTACCGCAACGCGACCGTGCTAAGATCTGTAGATTACTAATACCCCAGACTGACGTCTGGGATAGTGATGGGAAATTCTCGAGAACATTCTCTTAGCGAGAACTTTGCGGATATGTTCTCGAGAATGTTCTCCGAGCAGAGAATTTACGAGAACTTATAAACGGAGTAACAAAACCTAACTTTAATATAATCCAGTCTTAAAATTTGTATGATAGATGAAATTTATAGTGTGTTACTTTTATGTTATATGTATTTTGAAACATTTCGAGAAGGAAACCAAATTATGGGGAATTTCGCATCTAAAAAATACAGTACCAATTGATAACAAAACCATCTTTTTTGGCTTTTTCAGGGTTCCGAACAAAAAACGGAAACCTTATAGGTTCACTCGGGTGTCTGTATGTCTATCTGTATGTCTGTCTGTCCGTCTGTGTCAGCCAGTTTTCTCCGGATCTACTGGACCGTCTCTGTTGAAATTTGGTACACATATGGACTTTTGTGACCCAAACACGGACGTTACGTAAATAAATAAATATTGAGAATGGGGGTCACTTTGGGGGTCAAAGTAGAAAACTTCAAAAATTTCGAACTTTATCGTGCAACATATCAAATGAAAGGACTGTGAAAATTTTAATTAATTTTTTTTCATAATTTTAAATTGAATTGTTTTGAAGTTATTCAAGAAATTAGGCTAAAAATGAACGTTTACCCCTTATCTCCGAAACTATAGAACCTGAAATTTTGAAAAAAAATCAGATAATAGTTCTTTACCTACAGATTACAGGAAAACCTATAAGAAGGCTATAGTGTTAAAATAACCTGGTTACTTAAATGAAATTGGTTCGCAACCCTTTGCACGCGAGTCCGACTCGCACTTGGCCAGATTTTTTTTAATAGTTAGGCAAGCGTTTGGCCAGTATCTTACTTGACGGTAAGCGATGATGCGGTCGAAGATGGAGCATGCTTGCTCGAAGTAACCTATTCACTCTTGACTTAAAGACTCCCAGGTTGTAGCTATCAGGAAACAGACTCTGGCAAAGAATTCCACTCCTTAGCTATACGCACAATGAATGTGTTCCCAAAACGTTTTGTGCATGTAGGTGGGATGTCCACCACGTACCGGTGACACACCACGCCGTACGTCTTGTGGTCCGATGATGGAACGGGCTTGGTGGAATTAAATTATGCAATTCCGTCGCAGATTCCCCAAATTGCAACCGATGGAAAACCGACAGTAACTCGGCGTCGATGCTTTAACTCTACGAGCCTATAATTGCCGATGACCCTCTTGGCTCGTTTCTCGATTGAGTCAAGGCATCAAGCTGGTATCTGGCAGATCCATCCCAAAGATGAGAGCAGTACTCCATACACGATCGAATTTATACTTGATAAAGTTTGAGCAGCTGTACCGGCGTAAAGTACCGTCTTACCTTTGCTAGGATCCCCATGTTTTTAGCAGCCACTTGAGCCTTTGCCTCTATGAAAGGGCCAAAGTTGAGGGTAGATGTTAACATAACATCAAGAAGCTCAAGTCGGTCGGTTATCGCCACGGTTACACCTCGGAAAAATGGAGCTGGGTGGAATTGGCTCCTTTTAGCGGAAAAAAGATTCGCCTGGGTCTTAGCAGCATTGAACTTGCCTCATTCAGAGACAACCTGTTAGGTCAAGTTCAAGTGCTCAACCATAGCCTCCCGGAGAGACTGGACCTGCGACCCACCAGCTCGTACATTGGACACGTATCTCTCAGCAACAGTGCTATTGTCTGCATACCCAAAGGTACCGGGTTTAATACGCAGGAACGATGTTGCCGAGAGCACCGACCCCTGAGGAACCCTGGCAGGCTGGCACTAATATCCAGCAGTCCGGACGAGCAGCCATCTATGACCATTCGGATAGACCGAACCCTCAGGAAATCTGAAATCCAATCACACAATCTGGCGGGCAGACAAAAGGAAGGAAGCTTGCCAATAATGCTATCGTGCACAGTGTCTACTGTTGAAGGCCTTCGAGATGTCTAGGTAGACCATAAGTGCCTTCCCGTGTTTCTCGATGGCCTCACTCCAGATGTGAATAATATACGCCAGAAGATCTTTCTTAGAAAGAAAGAAAAATGTTTATTTGGGACTCGCACAAGACACACAAAATTTAAAAAAAAAATTGTCGAAATAAAATAAAAATAGGAACGTCATATTAATTTCTCTTGATTTAATCTTGGTTCAATGTTGGTTGGTTTCTACTAAAATCACATATTCATAGCACTTCATAGGAGGTAAGTACTTCAAGATTCTATAATCTTTGCTAAAGTATTTTTCTTATTTAAATTACTTTGGTTTATGTTGATTATTCGTTAAAGACTAGGAAGTCATTTTCAGGCTGTGTTTGTTTAATAGATCATCGAGTTTTAATCATAAATCCTTTTACAAAGTCCAGAATCAAACAAGTAATTAAGTTTATCATAGCTGCTAGTTATGGCACCACTTTCCTATTTATAGACAATGAAATATATGTTAAATGACATCTAATAATGAAAATAAAAATGACCAAAGTTATCTCTTCCATGTTAAAACAGGAAGGATCACCGACTCGTTTTAAGTTCTCATAAGTTCTCATAAATTCTCGTATGTTCTCCGCTCACGAGAATATTCCCGAACATTCTCGTTCCGAGAATATTCTCACTGTGAGAATGTTCCTTTTCCCCATCACTAGTCTGGGAGGAACTTTTATCCGAATGGCAATGTAGGTGGGAAAATTCCATTAAAGGCCGACACCTCCACCAGTTTTTTCCATCCGTTCGTGAGCGGCTGGATAGGACATGGCTGGAGGTGGATCATTGTGTTGCCCAATTTCTCACGGGTCATGGCAACTTTAAGAGTAAATTATTTTCCTTTAGGCTTGTGGCCTCGCCTTTATGTCAATGTTCTACAGCCGACTATGAATACGAACAATCCGCACACCACATCTTATGGGAGTGTATTCTTTGGCAAACTGAACGCAATATTATGTTAGATAGTATTCAGGTTACATCTGGAGTAGTTTACTACACGGACCTTGTAGAAACCAGAACAAATTTCCGTGCTTTCAGGCGATTTTGCCATACCTATTACTGGAATCAAAAGTAGCTCACAATTTAGGACCCATTAGTTTTTAATTAATATATAATCCGTGGTGCTTGACAACTGGGCTTAACCCAGTTGTATATGTCCCTTGGTGCCTATTGGCCTAGCTCTATTCTGTCTCCTGCTTGAAAAGGAGGGAAGTGGAAATTATACATATATTAATTTTCCTACTCCTCCGCTGTACTTTTCTGATTAAATTCGTTGCAGGATCCAAGACAGTTAAATCGCTTCTCCGGGACTCGTCGGGCTTCATTGGCTCGGCGTTTTTCTGGTGGTCGCCACTGTTGATTCTGGCTTTCAGGAGTTGCAGTGGTTGGGAATGTGTGGAGGGCTTGTCCCAAAAAAAAAAAAATCCTTTTCGGTTTTTTTTTTTTATTTCCATAAACAATATATAAAAATTCCACTTCATTCCACAATTCCGCAGATGCAGACGACGCAGACGAAAGCGCTTTTGCTCTATACGTTTGTCTCACTTTAATACTGAAGAAAAGATGAGACGATAGATGTAGTTCTAATTACCCCACTGCGCCAGGAGGAGGATTATGTTATGTGTCGATTGTATGTATGTATGTATATTTCTTTGTAACGCTCTTTAGCCGCCGTTTAGGCTTGATGGATTTTAGCTTGAGAGATGTCGTTAGATTCGTATTGTTTAGGCTACAGAGCGTGCCAAAGAAATATACATACACTCAATAAAAACATAACTCCCGGCCTGGCGCAGTCGGGTATTTAGAACTACAGAATAAATGAGACGATAGTATTTTTTTTTTCTTTAGTGAGACAAACATACCGAGCAAAAATGCTTCCGTCTGCGTCTACGTGAGTTTCACAATACGAGAATAAGAAAAATTCAGACACTAAGAGGTGAAATAAAGCGCATTATACTTTACGATGCTTCCGTATATTTTATAATAATATGTACTCAATTAATTATTAACAAAATTATATTCAACTTTCCATGGCGGGAGAATCGCGAATACCACAGATTAAAAATGACCGCCACATAAAACTGAAGCTTATTCATTTTATGTAGGTAACTTTAGGTAAGTACTTTGAACTAAATTAAAAATGGAACATCCGAAATTACTAATGCTTATTCATTTTAAGTATTTGAAGTTCAGTTTTAAAAACAGAATATCAGCAAAATAAAAGATAACAGTTAATAAGCTGAATGATCGAACCTCCTTGGAAGAAAAACTGTGGCCAGGCTAGGGCATGCAAAACCGGTCAAAATTAAAAGTTTTTTGTTCGGTTTTCATACAAAAACCCCGGTTTTCGGTGAAACCGGTGTGATTTTTTTTTTATTGTTTTTATTGAAACCGGTTTGCATACTCAATACGTTTGTGAGTCGAGACGAAATTAAAAATAATTGCAAATTCGAGCCATTTTTATATTGCAAAGATTGTTGCAACTTTCCGACTGATATTGCCTTCCTCAACCAAGAATTTTTGTCACATCTACGTAATTTAATTTAATAAGTTTGTCTTCGGCAGGCTTCCATAATTTCCAAGAAGAACTCCGTCTCCCCTTCAGTTGGTAGCGCACGTATTCGACTTTCCAAACTTTCATAGACAGAATTTTTGAACTTTTTATACACTTTTTCAATTTGCAATTCATCATAAAGCTGCTTGATGCGCTTCACATGTTCTGGGTCCTTGCTACCGTAGTGCTCTTTGAAAATAGATAGCTGCGCGTCATTGCAGCGCTCCAGCGCTGTAACGGCCTTCCAGGATAACTTTCCTTCTTGAATGTCTGTGCTTGCCTTCCCCGATCTGGTTTCGTCCCAGTAAATGTCGTCGTAGTCGTTCTGTTCAACAATATAAGTCTACACTTAGATTAGTACTATACGACTGATTAAAGATTCGTAATCATATGGGGATGATTCCTGAGAAATAAAATATGATTCTATTTAGTCCGTCTGTAAAAATTGACGAAGAAATAACGCATCAAGGATGTGGGGGATTGTGACGTCACTATTCGGTAAAAAGTGTACTGAAATGTGACGTCAAACGAGTTTTCAACGCACTGTATCGTCTTAAATTTTACGGTTCCGTACCCAAAGGGTAACGGACAGACAGCGGAGACTTAGAAAAAGAGGTCGGCCCCTTTTACTAAGCCTCCGCTGTCCGTCCGTCTATCATCGGGCTGTATCTCAAGAACCGTAATAGGTAGGCAGTTGAAATTTTCACGGATTGTGTATTTCTTTGTGTGCGAGTCCGAGTCGCACTTGGCCGGTTTTTTGTTTACGTGAAAAAAAGGGACCAATTTTTTTTTGGAAATTTAGCTGACGGACTAATAAGATTTTTTTAGTCATCTCATCTTAGGGTAGATGACTAAAAAATCTCTCTTATATTTATTGTACACTGTGACTGTGCATTGCAAAATAGTTAATGTAGTAATGAGGTTTTAAACTAGAATAAGGCAATGATGTAGGTATTATTATTATTTTGTTTTTTAACATTCTCGGGTCCCTGGAGACCCGGTCCTTTGACAGGCGTACGAGGGGCCGAAGCCAACTCGCAGAGGCCCCGTTAAACATTTCAAATCGAATGGGGCACCAACCGACGATTATCTCAGCATGCACTGTGAAAGTATACCCAAGGACAATCCCCGGTTGGAGCAGGACTATTTCAGAATATGGAAAAAAAAGATGGAACACTATGGGTTTGGGTGGTTTAGTGGACTGATATCGTTTACTACAGAAGAACTATTGGCCCCTGCCTGACCACTGACAGTTAAAACGGCTTTAAAATGGCAGGGGATGACTTGCACACTCTATAAATGGGCCCCCCGAAATCGGTCGCTAGCACAAAGTGACGTAGCCCAAGGGGGCAACATATCCTGAGGTACTGGAGGAGTGGAGAGGTCTACCCCGGCTATCAGGAGAATCCCGGAAGTATGGTCAAGATCCCTACCAGCATCTTACTGGATTATACATCCTTCTCCCGAGCACGTTTGCTCTTGCGAGTCTCCACTCAGACCGGACGATTAAAGCAAGAAAGAGGTGGGAGCTCTGTTCCTCGTCAGCGTTTACTCCGGCCAGCCAATAAAGGCAAGCCGGAAATGAGGAACAAAACTTCACCCTTATTGTTATATCTTTATTTCAGGCAACTGTGGCCCATACAAATACAATACACACAAAATATAAAAATAAGCTAATACATATAAAATATAAACAAAGACACACGAAGTGACGGCGTCGTGTTGCTGTTAGGTTACTGTTTTTTCCGGGCCAATTTCAACTATCATAACTTCGGTAGGACTTGTTTTAATTGAAAGGCCCAATACGTTATTATGACTGAGTCGGTTGTACCAGATCGGTTGGTTGTGATAAGGTCGTGTAAAAAGAGGAACTAGGTACAAGGTCTACTTTATATTGTTCCATACCTGATATTGAAGTATCGTTCCAAGTTCTAAGCAGATGCTGCTTAATTCTGTAGTATCTCTATCCTTCCAATTCTTGACTAAAGATAGACCAGCGAGCACCGGGAATCTGAACAAAAAGTAGCTCGACTTTTGTACGGCGATAGCGTTGTATCGTTCCCTTGTGAACTCATCAAGATTATTTTTTTCTTTGATGTATCTTATTGAATAGTCTAAGTACTGTCCTATCGCTGTGTGCATAGCTCCCTGAAAATAACCAAAATACTTAAAGGACCTAACAAAAGGTGAATGTTTCCCATACTTACATTTCAGATAGATTGTCCCATATTGGGACCAGTGTTCAAAATTAGTATTAAGTGTCCCAAATTAGGACCACTGCATCCCAAATTAGGATCTGTGACCCAAACTAGGATACGATATCCGTAATTACGAAGTGTCCGATTTTGGGTTCTGTGTCCTGCGTTAGAACCCATTGTCCCAGATTGGCATTCATCCTAATATTATGTAAAATTCTTCCGTCACTGATGAGTGACTGACAGACAACGCACGGCCGAAACAACTGGCCGTAGAAAGTTGAAATTTGGCATTTAGCTTCCTTGGGGTGTGTAGTGGAGCACTAAGAGAGGATTTCTCGAAATTCCTACTGGAACGGGATATGCGCGTACGAAGTCGCGGGTAAAAGCTAGTTATACTATAATAATCTAAATGGATATGCGAGCACAGTATACAATAAGAATAGAAAGACTGCTGATCACATACGTACCTCATTAATAATTTTGACCAAGTCGCAGTAAAAAGGTTCTTTTCCGAATTTTATTTCGATAACTTCCATCAAACAATGGTACATGAGGAGACTGTCGTTAATTGCAGAGATGCCTACATTTGGTTGTAAGTACCAGCATGGTTTGCCACGACGTGTCGGCGCAGCGTCAACGACATCGTCAATTAATTGTAGGAATCCCTCTAACTGTGAAAAATATAATATCAGCAGTCTGGAATCTGGGGAACATTTAAAATCTATGACGATTCGCATAGTACCTAATACATTCTTTCATACTACATTAAAATTCTGTAATTTGTGTATATTATTTTTTTGTAAATTTCATTATTAAAATACTCGTTATGGCATGTAACTGATATCGCTCTCACTAGGAGCCGGGCATTGGTTGCACCGCCACAGTTAACTTTTCAGCTATCGTCAGTTTTTCACTGCCTGGATTTGTTTTTCATTCCAAATAAACAACTTATTATTACCTTGCGAAACTGGTAGACTATGTCTTGGATAAAATAAATATTTTTTTCATCCCGGAAGTATGTTCCCTTGCATAATTTCTGAGTCTCACGTCGGTAAAGCTCCAGGCAGAAGCTACTTATTTATCTTTTGCATATTCACGGTTTAACACCGGTTACTCCACATAAACACGCTTCCAGATCACTCACCATTTCTACACCCCACCCTAAAAATCGAGCAGTATGCAGTTTTTCTTCTGTAAAGTATTTCGGGTCTTCCAGCTTTTGATACGCGAAGGGAACAACCAATCCTCTGCTGCCTGGCTGTCCTCCAACAATTGTGTGGTTTAACAACTGTAAATTGAACAATTAAGTGTTTAACTGTTTTTATATTTTTCTAATTTTGTTAGCTTAGTTGTTTAAACGGCCTAGAACCATTGTGGCATAGGCCCCCCGCTCCCTGAATAAAAAGTATCTTATAATATGTGTTATTCCAGGCTATATCTACCTCTGTACTAAAGGGCATATAACCATTGTGACCTGTGTGAATGTGTAGCCTCACGAATGGTTAAATCAAGCCGAGAACTATAATTAGAATACAATAGCACATACGCCTGTGATACATTAATTTTTAATGATTTTTATTGTTCTTACATGGCGACACTTTAGGGCACCAATTCGCTAAATTTTTCTGTCTGTTCAAGTGTTCTGTACCCATATATGCAATGCATGTATGAGCGTGCACCCTAACTTTGAAAAAAAAAACAAAATGTCGGCGGGGGTCTTCGCCAGCCCTCATAGAAAAAGTTCGAACGCCTTTCTGTGCATGCTGTGGTCTGCAAGTGAAGGGGCACACTATCTATACCTAAAAACCCAAATACTGCTTCTGCGATAAATATGGAGTAGGTACGAGTATTCCCTTTGTTGGAGATCCTTATAATGAATAAATAAATAAACTTAAACTCACCTGTTTTATCCAACTTGCAACTTCAGGCAATTGATTTGTGAACTTAGGACTTGTCATTAAGCAGGCCATAACTTCAGGCAGAACTTCATGAAACTTTTGCTTATTCGGGTATTCGTTGAAAGTAACGGGCGCACTAAACGCGACAGCACTTCTATGTAATGTTCTTAATTGGTGAACATGTAATGTTTTACGCAGCAATAGCGATGCCATATTAACGGAACTGGTGGAATGTAAAACTGTATTTGGAAAAATAAGTAAAAAATATAAATAAATAAGAAAAGAGTAATTATAGTAAAGTAATAATAATAGTAGTAATTTATGATAGATAAATGAGAAAAGGTGACAGTGTCGAACACAGCAGTAGCCTGTAGTGCTATTCTGTAAGAACATTTTCGTATCTCGACAGTGGAATCCGAGGTGAGTTTCAAATTAAGACTATGTTGTGTGCAATAAAGCTCATTTTGTGTGTTTTGTCACTCAGGTGAAGCTCGATATCGAAATAGTTGTTTACAGAATAGACTAGCTGTACGCCTTTAAGCCCTTTTACATGATATATTGTAAGCAACTATTATTACCTATTAGCATATTAATTTTCGGGTTTAGAACCATTGTGTGGTAAAACGGAACTCTTATAGGATAACTCGGTTGTCTGTCTGTCTGTCACAGCCGATTTTCTCCAAATCTACTTAAACGATTAAGTTGAAATTTTGTACACATAAAACTTTTTGTGACCCAAACCCACTTACATAAATTTTGAAAATGGGGTAATTTGTAGGGGCGAAATTAGAAAACTGAACAGAAAAAATTCTACCATCTTTTGGCATATTACCTACATCAAAGGGCTCGTCGTAAGGGTCCGAAAAGTTTTTAAAAGTTATTAAAGAAAATTGATGAAAATTGACCATTTGAAGTTTTAGGATCTTATCCCCGAAACTACTAACCCTAAAATAAATAATAAAACAGATAATAGGTCTTTACCAATAGATTACAGATTTGAAAGTAATATGTTAAAAAACAATATTATTCGTTCGGAACCCTTTGCACGTGTTAGAAAAGAAGATTATATTTAGAGAAGCGTGCTGGGGCACTTAATATATCGCAAAAAATCCCTCGTCTCTAAAATACAGTGCTGTGGTGAAATCCTGGGCGATACCATTGTAAAAAGTAGATATTTATACTGTGGTGATACTATTATTTTACGTTTATTTATATTAAGTCAAAGTTTGCTGTAAAAGTTTACAAATAGTTTCTTTAAATAATATAAAACATTTAGTTAATCCATAGAAAATAATGTATAAAATATAATGGGGTATTTACATACCTATACAATAATAAGTTCATAGTAAACAAGTATACTTATCTATAATTTATTTAATCTCAAGCACAGTGACAGCTGTCCTCGACAGGCTATACAACGGCTTTTATACACAAATCCCCACTACTGAATATTTACAAGCGGATAAATTATTTAAATGGAGCTTTATCAATAACGAGTATTAAAATCATCATGACTTTTTCTAAAATGACAAATTTCTTTTAAATTGATATTTTACATTAGAGTATGTTTACAATATAAATAAATTCATAAAATAACGGTCCCTGAACAAATTTTAAATATCGAATCATATTTAAGCAAATCGAAGAAACATGTATTAAATAACAAACCAACCCCAAACAAATAATAATTCAGCATGTTCCGAATCACCTGTCTGTCTGCTGTGTGGAATTTCCTGCCAGAGTCTGTGTTTCTTGATGGCTAAGTCCAACCTGTGAGTCTTTAAGTCAAGGGTGAATAGGTTACTTCAAGGCAAGCGTGCTCCATCTTCGACCACATCGCTTACCATCAGGTGAGATAGTGGTCAAACGCGTACCTATCAATAGTAAAAAAAAAACAATATTCTAAAACACGCGAGTCCGACTCGCAGTCACGTTTAGTTCAATTTAATTATTTATTTCATTCCATTTTTAACCGACTTCAAAAAGGAGGAGGAAGTTCTATTTTCGACTATATATATTTTTTAGATATCTTCACCGATTTCTCTGCCAATTATGGACCGATTTTCAAAATTATTTTTATATTCGAAAGCCTGTACTCCTGAAGTGGTCCCATTGCCACCAAGTCAGGATCTGATGATGGGATCCCAGGAGTAATCTTAGGTCCCGTTGACCTAGAACTATGAAATTTAGCAATTAATACCGTCTTATACTACAAGTACAGGAAAAAGTCTGAAAACTATACATTTGTAATTAAATCATAAAAAATAAAGCTTTGTTTAAAGTAATATTTTTTATTTATTTTATTTTTATTTTTTTAAAAACCGTTGCCCCACACTAGAAATTCCTCCTATATCGTGGGTGCGTTTACAAACATACAAAGTCACAAACACAAACAGCCAGACCCGGAACAACTATCTGTAGGCCATACAAAAATTTGTTCCGTGCGGTAATCGAAACCACGACACGCCGCGCAGCAGTCGATCGCTCCACCACTGCGTGTAATATGTACCTACAATATTGTACGGAACCCTCGGTGGGCGAGTCCGACTCGCACTTGGCCGGTTTTTAATTGGAAGGTGGTTGTTTTTTTTTTGGTTGGATCTATTAGGTAATAGGTTAATACTGAAATCTGACAATTCTGGATATACCTATGGACGTAAATTTTCCTGATAACACTACACATGCCTATAAATAGCATATTTACTCCATCGTCAGTGTGCCTTGACTCTACCCTTTGTTTTTGTTAAGGATCTGTAGGTACAAACATGAAACGACATTTTTAAAACGAACATTTATATTTTGCCCACATATTTAGCATTACATTTTTATACATTTGTATTTACAATGAAGGTTGACTGCTTCTGGTCATGACCAGAAGCAGTAATTACCTTCTTCAAACAAGACTTTTGGTAACATCTTAAAAATTAAATTTAGTAAATCTCTTTTCGACAGGCTTCCATGATTTCCAAGAAGAACTCCGTCTCCCCATCAGTTGGTAGCGCACGTATTCGACGTTCTAAACTTTCATACACAGAGTTTTTAAACTTTTCATACTCCTTGTCAATTTGCAATTCATCATAAAGCTGCTTGATGCGCTTCACATGTTCTGGATCTTTGCTACCGTAGTGATCTTTGAAAATGGAACGCTGTGCTTCATTGCAGCTCTCCAGAGCTGTAACAGCAATCCAGGATAATTTTCCTTGTTGAATATCTGTGCCTGCCTTCCCCGAGCTGGTCTCGTGCCAGTAGATGTCTTTGTAGTCGTTCTGTTCAAAAGTCTAAGATTAGATTGGTGTTAAAAGATTTGTGTTATATTAATTGCACACTGTGCTCGGACTCGCGGTTTGGAACTGATGGCTGGATTAAGGCAGTGATGGAAGTGTTTATGACTCGGCTGAACCAGATCGGTCGGTTGTGTTATGGTAAAGTTACAAAAGGAACTTGCTTGGTATAAGGTACAATTGTGTTATATTTCATAGGTACCTGAAGTTGAAGTACTTTTCCAAGTTCCAAGCAGATGCTGCTTAATTCTGTAATATCTCGTTTCTTCACATTCTTGACTAACAGCAGACCTGCCAGCATTGGTAATCTGAACGAATAGTAGCTGGTCTTTTGTACGGCGATAGCGTTGAAGCGTTCCATGGTGAAGTCGTCAAGATTGTTTTTTTCTTTGGTGTATCCTGATGAATAGTCTAGGTATTGTCCTATGATTGTGTACATAACTGCCTGAAAAGAACGAAAAAAATAAATAAAGAAACAACCGTAGTTTATTTACAATTAGGTCAACCAGCCCATGGCCCGGGACGGCAGACTGCGAAGGGTGGTGCATGACGCCCCTTTTTTTATGGACGGGAAATCATCAAATGACTCCTCCCGCTCTGGGTGAAGCAGAAGGGAGTGTCAGACTCTTACTAACTAAAACCCATCCGTGCTCCTCCTAATGCCCTTTGCGTTTCAGGGCTGCGGTGACTCTTTCGAATAAATCCCGCAACCCTGGCAGGCATTGGCCCTAGCGGGCCCCGTCTTTTATGCTGGCAGCTCTTTGAGGCGCGCGTGGAACTCAGCGCGCCGTCGACCCGGGCCTGGTTCTGATTAGACGGCGAGCCACCTAATGCTCGCCGTCCGCAGGCCCGCGCCTACGGTGGCCGAGAATCGCCCTGCGACTCCCGACGCCCGATGCATAACGCCCCTACCAGCATGCCGTATTTTCTTGGGTCAAGCACTTCTGTCCTCTTCTAGCTCCCCGTATCATTCAGTCTGCCAAAAAAAAATCTGACCTATGCTAGACGGGGTGCTTTAAATGCAGAAATGCTGCGTTAACCCCAAATAAATTGGAATAAGGGCAGAAGCACGACATATACACTAGGAATTAGCTTCAGTTAAAAACAATAACGAAATTTGCCAAGTAATATTTTTTCATACTACAAGTGTAGGGAAAAGTCTGAAAACTACACATTTGTAATGAAATCATAAAGAAATAGTCTTTTTATTTTAAAGTAATTTGTACCTACAACATTGTACGGAACCTTCGGTAGTCGATTCCGATTCGCACTTGTCCGGTTTTTTTTCAATAGGACCACTGTTTACCAAATTAGGATCAGTAGACCAAATTAGGACACAATATTCCTAATACAACAAGTGTCCGAAATTGGGATCAGTGTTCCAAATCAGAATTCATTGACTCTGATTGGCACTCAATGCCCTATAATAATTTAGAAAATATAATTTCATGTGTGAGTGCGCGTGCGGTATAAAATTTCGGTAATGGAATAATATAAAGATTGCTGATTGCATACGTAGGTACCTCATTCATTATTTTGACTAAGTCGGAGTAAAAAGGTTCTTTTCTGAATTTCAATTCGATAACTTCCAAAGAACAATGATAAATGAGGAAACAGTCGTTGATCGCAGAGCTGCCTACATTTGGTTGTAAGTACCAGCATGGTTTCCCACGACGGGTTGTGGAAGCGTCAATAATGTCATCTGCAGCTAGTAGGGCTCCCAACATCTGTTGAAAAATTAATTATTAGTAGTCAGGAACATTAACTGCAATCTGGGGTATCATCTACAATCTACGAAAACTCAAAATCAAACCTCTTAATATTGCGAAAGTAAGTTTGGGATTGAAGTTAAATAAATGCCACCAGAGGCATGCCAGAGGTGTTGGCCTCTGTGTTTTGTTTCGGTGTGTCTCAGTGCTCGTTTACGGAGACGCGGGGCGTCGAGCATCGTGTGTGGCGTGGCGGCCCGCACTATATTCAAACTTATGACGTTGTATGAGAGCGTTTACGTAGAAGCGACTTTACAGGCGTTTGTTTGAAATGCGGGCGGAGCCCGCGGCGTCGTGCGCGGCGAGGCCCGCGGCTGGGACCGCGGCGTTGCACACGGGGTTGTCCGCGGCGTCGAACCCGCCACCGCAGACAAGCATTGCCAACACCAATTTATCAAATTCCCCAAAACTCCAAGTCAAATTCTCCAATTTGGGGACAACAATTCTACTGATTCCTCGCTAATTCCCCTTATTAAAAAAAATAGTTATTTTAATTCTTTTTTTGGAAATATTCATATATGTATTAAGAAAATAGTCTAATGTAACATATATTTTTTCCAAAAATTCCGACAAGTCGTTTTTTAAATCAGCTATTGAGGGGTATCTGCGCCTTAAGACAAGTTTTAAGTTTAATTAGATTTCTTGAAAGTGTTCTGATTTGGCCCGAACTATCAATATGTCAATCTCCGCGTTTTCCCCACATCTTGCATCAATCAACTTGATATTCCCCGCAGTTTGGGTAATTTTCCACACGTTGGAAACGCTGGCTTCAGTGTCAAGCGTCCGCCGCCGCGGAACACGCCGCGTCAGCCGCCTCAGCGGTGCACGCTCGCCCGGCAAATACAACCATATGGCAATGTATAATAATAATAATAATTTATTCAACAAAAAGTGTACAAGTAATCAACAGTAATAAATTAATTATCAATACAAATATAGTGCCTAAAAATAAACTAAGATATTATTATAGTTGCAAGTAATGGTTGTTCAGAATTGCAATGTTAGGTAGCGACCAGCCCGATCTAGGTTAATTTAAACCTGTGTTTCAGGCCATCACTTTACAATCCAACTACTTTGGTCTAGTACAATTTAAAGTTAAACTTTATAAAAAAATAAACTATTTTATGAACTACGAGGCAAAGCTTAATGGTACCTTAATATCTAAAACCAAGCCTATGTTATTATACAAAAGTAAACACTTACGAAGGGATCAAATATCATCATGCCAAAATTTCTAGAAGTTGTTCTCTGTCTGTGTAAGAGTGTTTATGGAGACACTCTCATACATTGCCATATATTTGTGTTTGCGCATGTGATGATGCGGCCCGTTGCACGCGACGCCTCACCGTAAACGGAAAAACCGTCTGATGCCTCGCTCGACGCCCCGCGTCTCCGTAAACGGTCACTTAGGCTTGGAAACACCGGCCTCATACGAGTATACTTAATTAAATTTTACAATAGTTATTAACACCTCATAGTGCTATTTTTAGCCTATGTAGGTACTTTTAAATAACTAAGTATCATTTATTGTGTCTTAACCGGCGATCGAATTTGGATGAAACTTGGCACACGCCAAAAATAATGGCTTGAATTAGGACGTTGTACACTTTTTGTCTTGGGAGTATGTTCCCTTAGGATGATTTTGGACTTTGGTGAAACAGGTGTATTGAATTAAACACTGGTCGAATACGCTCACCATTTCTATACCCCACCCTAAAAATCGAGCGGAGTGCAGCTTTTCTTCTGTAAAATATTTTGGGTCTTCCATCTTTTGGTACACGAAGGGAACAGCCAATCCTTTGCCTTGCTTTCCTCCATCCATTGTGTAATGTAAAAGCTGTAAAATTAATAGTTATCTACGTTCAGATATTGGTATCCGCCACATGTTAAAACCGGCCAAATAAAAATAAATAATTTTCAGGTGATATTTTAAAATGTTGTTGGCAGGATTAATACCTATCGATAAACATGTCAAATTTCAGCTCCACAGCATCAAAAGTCTCTGAGTTAAAACATTGGTAGACGATCGGACTTCGCGATAGGTACTGTAGGTAAGATTGCCTTATTGTTTTACTACGGAGCCCATAAGAAATATTAAATAAATAATTTGTTAAAATAAAATGTTTACAAAAAGTGTACATTTAGCCAACGGTAATAAATTTTCCATACAATTATACTTAGTGCATTAAAATAAACTCAAAACTAAGATATTATTATTATAGGTGCAAGTAATGGTTGTTCGGAATTGATATGTTAGGTAGCAACCACCCGGTCAGTGTGTGTTTCAGGCTTAAAAGAGTAGATGCTAGCAAAAAGTTTAACTTACCTGTTTTACCCAACTTCTAACTTCCGGCAATTGATTTGTGAACTTAGGACTTGTCATTAAGGAGTCTATAACTTCAGGCAGAACTTCATTAAACTTTTGCTTATTCTGATACATGTTGAAAGTAACCGGCACACTAAGTGCAACAGTACTTCTGTGTAAAGTTCTTAGCTGGTTCAAACTAATTGTTTTACGTAGCATTAGTGATGCCATATTAACAAAATTGATAAAATGTATAAAAATAAATGGAAAAATATGTGAGAGATATAGTAGCTATTGATCATTTACGGTGAATAAATGAGAGACGAATGAAAAGACTGTCTGCGTCGAACACTACAGTAGTCTGTAATTTCTAGCGGGCTTGAAATACCGGTAAAAATGTGGTATCGTTACAGCCTTTTGATGGAGGTATCGTTAACTAATAAATACCGGTATCATATGTACCGTTATATCTGGCACATTTTATCGGTAAACATACTTAACGTTAAAACCTACGGTATCGATAATATTATCTTTATGAGTTAGTTTTGTTACCGTCGCTTTCGTTCAATTGCAAAAGAATGTAAGACTGCATCGACGCTTAGACTGTGCCGTACGACTATTTGCGTGTTTATTATTCTCTTTGCTATTCTGAGTTAAGCTTGTTTTTATCCGACTACGCCAGAAGGAGGGTTATGTTTTTCGAGAGTATGTATGTATAATGGTTTGCCAAGCTCTGCGGCCTGAACGGCTCGATGGATTTTAGCTTGAGAGGTATCATTAGATTCGTCTTGATTGTGAGAGTGACACTGGGTATATAAAAATATAAATAAATATAAATATAAAATGGCCGAGTTTTGGCGCCATATTATGCCTACAAAAAAAATTTTTTTCAAAACCTATCGAGTCCCATCAAGATAAAGCAGACGATTCCAAAAATGTAAGTCACTAAAATTAGCATACCGTGACTGATTGCTATTGATTAAACTCACAAATTAAAGTAGTGCAGTGATCAGCTGTGATTAATTATGAGAGAGTAGAAAATAACTTTGTGTTCTTGTTCCTATTAAGTTTGACTATACAGGATGTCCCAAAAAATATGGCCCAGAGATAGAAGACCCCTTGATAATCCTGAATAATCCATATGTATGTTTTTTTATTAGCTAGGATCGTAAGAAAAAGTGATGTATTTTTTTTGTTGCTTTAGCTTTCAATCATTTTATATAGTCTTCGATTGTTTGTTTTCGCATTACTTTTCTTTTACCCTGTGTTTACAACAGAGAACAAAAGTGATGATTTTGTTGGTCATGTATCCAGCAAACTACTCTGCGGAAACTATTGGCAATAGAGCAAAGTGATGTACTACATTTAAATTGTTTGATTATTATGATTGGTTATGTGCATGTAACTTATTGCTCCGTATGGTGTCGGCCGGTGCCGTATTGTGCCGTAAAAGAATAATACCATCCCATCACTTTCCGTGGGTGTCGTAAGAGGCGGCTAAGGGATTCGCCAGAGAATGGGCAGCAGTGTTCTCTGCAAAACTCAACACCATACACTGCGATCGCCAACCCACCTGCCAAGCATGGCGATTAAGGCACCCCTCCCCCCCATCTTAGCGGAGGCCTATGTCCAGTAGTGGACGTCTTTCGGCTGAAATGATGATGAAATTATACTTCAAATTATTCAAATCAGACCTTTCCTACACTTTTAGTGCCAAGTGCAAAAGTGTTTTTACATTTTTAGTGCCAAGCACTCAACACATGGGCCACAATTCGAGCAACAATTCGTTCGTGTGCCCACAACTCGCGCATGAACATAAGTCACATATAGCTACTTAAAACGACGACTCAGATGCGGGTTGTGGGCACAGGAACGAATCATTGCTCGACCCATACGCTGAGTTCTTGGCACTAAAAATGTTAAAAGTTACGACGGGTATATAAAAATACTGTAAAGTAAGAAAAATGTTGCAGTTTGAGCGAACTGCCCTTCGTTTAGTCTATTCATAAGTAATTTACACATTACCCTATTAAGGGGGTAGAGGGGAGACGAAGATAGACTACCAACTAAATCCGCGCGAACGAAGTCGCGGGCGAAGTATATTGTAAAAAGAAAACTAGAGATAACTTGATTTTCCGAACTATGATTGAAATAAACGCCTTTTAGTGTTTTTTTTTTCATTTTTCCCGATCATGGTGTTTTTTATATAGATTAGAAGAGCTAAGGTCGAATACACAGATCAACTTTTTAACATAAAAAAAAACACCGGTAGCACTCCGGGAGTGCCGGCAGAAGTGAAAACTTTAGTATTAACGTTGTGTTTAATTATAAGTACAAAAATACTATCATTTATGAGGTAGAATACAATGTTTATTTATTGCGCTATCGTACACAAATATGACAATTTACATGTTATTATTCATAATATTATATCGTTATTTATTTATATATTACATTAATTTTTATCTCTTAGAAAAATCAACTTTCATCCATAATTTCGTATCCTTGGATACGCGTGGCACGCTGTACATAAACACAGACGGACATTCGCGCAAGCGCACTGTGCCGCCTAAGCGGAGCAGCACACTCAGGCACGGTAGAAAGAGTGGGAGATACTAGTTCCTCTCCCTTCCCCTCGATCTTACGCTTTTTCGATCAGCATCACGTGACCCTGACGCGAGTCCGTCTTACGCTTTTTCGATCAGGTCACGTGTCCTGACGCGAGTTTAAGATTTTATACCCATTACAGAAAAAGTGCTCAACGCCGCTAAAGAAGTTTTCACTTCAAAAATAAACCTCCGAAAAAACGGAAAAGCACATAATAATAATATGTGAATAAAAAATAACTTAATAATTTCGGAAGTCGGTGTTTTAGATTGTTTCAACACGCACACGAAATGGCAACAGCGCCAGATAGCGCGCCAGAGGGGCGGGCGGCACGAGCCCGCGCCCCCGCCACCGCCGCAAACCCGCCAAACCGCCGCCGGGCGCGGCGCCTTGGAGAAAACGGCAACGTCGCATAAAATAACCAAAGTATACCGATAACTTTTACCGCTATTTTTACAATAACATTAATAATACCGGTAATTTTCAAGGTAATTTTTAACGTTATTATTATGTTATGCTACTAAGTAACAATACCAAACCGTACCGATATGCCAGGTATCTTTACGGAATACCGGTACTTAACGATACTTTTAATGTGAATTGGTACCGTTTTCAAGCCCTGTAATATGATTCTATCGAAGCCTTAGGCTTCGATAGAATCATATTTTGGGCCTTTTATATGATATGTTGTAAGTAGGTAACTGTTTATTATTTACATATTCTTTTACCTACGGCGCTATTCAATTTTTTTTACAGAATGTAGTTTTGAAAACTCACTTTCACTTTCTTTCTAAAATCTTTTTCGGTAGGTATCCTAAAATTGGTTTCGTCGTAAATTCGAGTTCGCTGTTCGAAAACAGGGGTCGTTATCCTAAAGTAGACTCGGGTTGCACAGTATCTACCTAGGATTCGCCGCCTCAAATTAGGATTTGCCGTCTCGACGTAGGTTTCGTCATTTCATATTAGGCTTTGCTGTCAAAAATACATAAACGTCTTAATGACGGGACCAAATCTTCTAATTGAAAGATTCTACCACGTATATTTAGTATCCATTTAGTACTATTTTGTACCTGTCCTGAAAAATTTGTACCTCACACGGCATAAAAGAAATAATTTCACGATAACACTGGTCCCGGCGTTATTACAATGCGTTATAGTGACGAGACCATGCCCGTAGGTACTCCAAAACTACAACGAATTACATCGTTCGGATCAAACCAGTATTAATTAGTACCTGATTTTGTACCTCCAAAAATCAACAGTAGGTGACGGATATCGCTATAGGCGCTTTGTTACCTATTATTTACATGACATTACGTTATTGCCAGCCAGGTTAGGCCAAGCCGGAAAATTATTATTTAATGTTCTTGTAAGATATTTTATAAAGGTATAACTATAAGTAATCTGTTCATCGTACTTTTAAATATGTAAACCTATTCACGCGAGGGTTAGTCTGCAACATAAGTACTTAATTACGAAAAATTATTACGGGAGTCAATAAAGAAAACATTTATTTTGAAGTAGGTAATCGAAAAGAGCCACTTTGAACCTCTCTGTTACTTGGATGAGCGAGACAGAAAGTCATCTATTATGATCTTCAAATTTCTTTATTGGCGCAGGTCAGCAGATTTTATTAGATTATGTAGATCAATATGTAAACTTGGGGAAACAAATCGGATTCAAAAGAAATAGCAATGAACTAGAAGTGGAGAGAAGAGTCAAGCGTACCTGGAATAAGTCTGGAGTTGCAAGGAGATATTTAAAAGAGAAATGCCCATCAAATCAAAGAAATTAATCATGGACTCTTGTCTCATTCCGTGTTTGACGTACGCATGCCAAACATGGAAGTTTACCAACAAAATAAAATAATCACATGTCAGCGAGGAATGGAACGTAGCATGTTAAATATCAAGAGAGTACAGAGAATAAGGCACACTAAAATAAGATCTAGAACAAAAGCAATAGATGCACTCAGCTACAGCCAAAAAATAATGTGGTTGGTCAGCCACACAGCGCGTCTTAAGGATCATAGATGAACAAAAACAGTTACGTTGTGGAAAGGTCCATCGGGCAAGCGCTATAGAGGAAGACCATATACTAGATGGGATAATGATGTCAAAAATCTAGCTGGCCCACAATGGCAACAAATAGCCCAGGACCGGGAGAAATGGAAAGCTTTGTAGGAGGCCTTCACCTGAGGGGGGTTCCAGTAAAATAAATAGAAATAATTCAAATGCCTGCCTACTAAAGATTGTTTTTATAATGATTATAATTAGATATATAATTAGATAGTTTAGATTACATAGATAGGTACTATCTTTTATTTTTCCTCCCTCTAGTGTTAACGTAGTATTAAGGTAGCTATAATAATCATTTGTAAACTGGAAATAAAACAATTTTTATTTTATTTATTATGTGATATATATTCTGAAAATATAATGATTCGCCTTACCCGTGAAAGTACTTACAATGTCGTGAGCAGACATCAGTGATCAGGGAAGGAATTCAAAAAAATCTTCTAGATTTACTCTGCGCGACCAAAGAATTAGCTATAATTTCATGACGGAAAAGTTTACATGAGTAATTTATACGTCACCGTATAGTCATTGAAGTTTTCTTAGATGCTTTATGCAAAAAAGAATGTTAATTGGTAATGGTATTGCCTACCCCGACTTTGAAACTAAAACAACAATTTCGAAATTTTTGGAAAAAAATTGCTATGTAGGTATGTAGTGCTGTACGTCAAACCTATTAAATCTACAGAGTAACAACGGTTACTTTGTAGATAAAATTTAACAAATTAACAAATTTAGCAAATTTTATCCGTTTTTCTCCGTAGAACGCACCGTTTAGGAGATTTAAGAGTCAACGCCTGGACGCGCCCGCGCACGGTCGAATATAGGTCTCCCCACCTATTACCGCGACAATGTCTGCGAACACGCTAAAATGTGTGAATTGCAATATTGTAATTTGTGAACTTTTATCTTTTATCCAAAATAAAATTGACGTGATGGACAATGAGAGCCTCATTAGGATTTGTGATACCGCCTTCACGGTGGAAGAAGTGGACAGTGCTAAGGAGTTGCTGTTTAGTTCTATTAAAACTGACAAGAAGAAAGTGACTAGACGCAAAGAAGGGAAAAAAGTGAGAGACTTGGAGGATATTATATGTGTCTTCAAAGTGACAGAGCCAGATCTTATACCAATCTTCGTTGCACGTGACTTGCAAAAATTACCGCCAGTTACATTTGATCACGTGGATGTGACCAAATTATTAAAAGATCTATTGATAATACGTGGAGATATCAATGAAATAAAAAGTAAATATGCAACAGTCACTCAGCTGGATGAATTGAAGCTAGAATTGGAATCAAACATGCCCAGATTATCATTACTGTCGCGCAATATTAATGCGAAGAAAAGAGGAGGGTATTTGCTTGACAGTGGGCAGGTAGGATTATCACCGGCGGCGCCTGTGTACGGCGACGGTTAGGTACTCGATCATGAGGTGTGCGAGTCCAGAGCGCAAGCGCACTGAGTCACCAAAAGTATCGTTCTCTCGCTTGCTCACACACTGAGGCGATCATAACGGGTGCGCCTGCACCGATTAACTCAACACTATTGGAAAACGAAATGTGCGAAATGTTGTCTGAGTCGGCTGTTTGTCGTGCAGAAACCAGTCAATTAAAAATGTCTACCATGGCGGAGGTCGCAAGGAATGGTGAATGGAAAACGCCTAAAAAACCAACGGATAAGTGGACTTTAGTGCAAAAGCGGCGGTCTAAAAATCGTTTTACGGGTAAAGCGACCACAGACGTGTCGGAGAAATTTAAAGCAGCTGCAGCGGATGTTAAAATACCTTTGCTTATATCCAACGTGAACAAGGACGTAGCGGTAGATGACATATGCAAATATATTAAAAATAAAACGACGGAGACCGTCTCGCTTGAGAAAATTAAGATGAAGAGGGAAAAGCCATACAATGCCTTTAAACTGCTTGTTAACAAAAACAAACTGGATGTGTTTCTGGATGACAGATATGGCCTGACGGCGTGACTTTTAGGCGTTTTATTCATTTCAAGAATAGAAGGGAAGACAAAAATAATTCAATTTTTGGTAGTGAGGCAATAACAAAATCAAGTAATGGATAGTATTTCAAAAATGAACATAATAACATTCAATTGCAAAAATATCAAAAGGTCGGTGAACTGTGTGCGTTCACTGTGCAAAACAGCTGATGTTTTTTTGCTGCAAGAAACTTGGCTATACCCACATGATTTAACCTTTCTTGATAGTGTTCATCAGGAATTCAATTACACGGGAAAGTCATCAGTGGACACGTCAGCTGGCATGTGTAAAGGGAGACCCTACGGAGGACTCGCCATACTATGGCGTAAAGCTGCATTTAGTTACGTGTGTGAGGTACAAAGTATGAGTGATCGTATATGTGCAGTGAATATAGTGGTGAACAACAGGTGTTTTTTGGTTATAAACATGTATATGCCGACGGATTGTCGTGAAAATCTACCACTTTTTACGGAGTGTCTTAGCGAGATGTATTCTATTATACAAAGCAATAATGCTGAAGCAGTGTATGTGTTGGGAGACTTCAACGCGCACCCGGGTGAGTCATTTTGTAATGAACTTATTAGCTTTTGTAGTGAGCAAGAATTATTATGCGCGGACTTTGATTACTTAGGCATATTATCGCAAACATACACGTTCATTAGTGACTTACACGGGTGTAAGCGCTGGCTTGACCACTGTCTTGTCACACAAGCGGCGGGAAAAACAATTGTAAACATTGAGGTTATTTATGATACGTTTTGGTCAGATCACTTTCCCTTAAAAATAGAATGTGATGTAAATGTTATTAGGTTAAAAACGTGTGTAATTGAATCATCACTTAATGGTGTTCGATGGGGTGAGAGAAGCCCTGATGAAATAAAGGAGTACTCGTATATGTGCAACAACAAATTGAAAAACATAGATTTTCCTGAGGACTTTGAGCTATGTGCTGATTATTTTTGTAATGATCTCAATCATAGGTTATTGTTGGATTCGATGTATAAAGACATCTATATTAAGTGAATCAGCTAGTGTAAACCGAATGTCTAAAGTCGTTATTAATAAAAAGAAGGTTATAAAAGGCTGGAACAAGCATGTCAAAGATTTTCATACTCGAGCAAGGTCTAAGTTTAAATTGTGGATTTGGTATGGGGAACCCAGTAGTGGGCCTATCTATGAGGACATGATATTAAGTAGTAAAGTATTTAAATCAAAATTGAAATGGGTCATTAAGAACCAAGAAAAAATTACAATGGATATATTGGCCTCGTTCCATTCTAAGAAATGTTTCTCGACATTCTGGAAAGGTACTAAAAAGCTCAATGTCTCTCCAAGCTTACCATTTAGCGTGGAGGGTGAGAGTGACCACACTGAGATAGCTAATATATTTTAAGAGCAGTTTATTGTGAGCTCACCTCTTGAATCTGTGGGAAGGGTGAATGATGCTGAGTCCTATCAGTCAGGAACACACTTTAAGTTTACGTGTACAGAAATAAAAGTAGTCATTAAATGTATGAAGCGGGGAAAGTCTCCTGGGCATGATGGGCTCAGCATTGAGCATCTTCAAAATGCCGGTGTGCACCTGCCAAGAGTATTAACCATGTTTTTAAATCTTTGTGTGGGCCATTCTTAACTTCCACAGGAGATGCTTGATACGTTAGTTGTACCTATTGTAAAAAATCGGACGGGAGACACAGCTGACAAAGGGAACTATAGGCCAATTTCATTGGCAACTGTAATAGCCAAAGTGTTTGACAGTGTGCTTGACGCGCACCTGAGTAACTTTACAAAACTACACGACACACAGTTCGGTTTTCGTGCGGGGCTATCTACAGAGAGTGCAATACTTGCGTTAAAGCACACTGTCAAATATTATACGGACAGGAAGACACCAGTGTATGTGTGGTTCCTAGACCTTTCCAAAGCGTTCGACCTAGTTTCATATAACGTGTTATGGGAGAAGCTTCGGAGGGCGGGAGTTCCGGCTGCATTGGTGTCAATATTATCTATCTGGTATGAAAAGCAGAGGAACTTTGTAAAATGGTCCAATGCATTATCAGAACCATATAAACTGAAATGTGGTGTGAGACAAGGGGGTCTGACTTCCCCGAGAATCTTTAATATTTATGTAAACAACTTGCTTATTGAGCTCAGCAGCACTCATGTCGGTTGCCATGTAGACGAAGTTAGTTTAAATAATTTAAGTTACGCAGACGATATGGTGCTGCTGAGCCCCACAATCGGGGGAATCAGAAAGTTACTCACTATATGTGAAAAATACGCTGAACAGCATGGGCTAAAGTATAACCCCACGAAAAGTGAGTCATTGGTTTTTAAGGGAAAAAATAAAAGTCCCTCAAATGTCCCACCCGTAGAACTGAACGGGTTACCTTTGAACAGGGTGTCACAATTTAAATATCTGGGCCATATTGTGACAGAGGATTTAAAAGATGACCTAGATATGGAAAGGGAGCGCAGGGCGCTGGCTGTGAGGGGAAACATGTTGGCACGCAGGTTTGCTGGTTGTTCAGCACCGGTTAAAATAACACTTTTTAAGGCGTTTTGTCAAATATTTTACACCAGCAGTCTGTGGGCTAATCATACCCAAAAAGCAGACAGCGCACTGCGCATTCAATATAATAACGCCTTCAGGGCGCTGTTGAGGCTTCCACCTTACTGTAGTGCGTCAGGAATGTTCGCGGATGTGCACACTGACGATTATTTCGCGATCATGCGCAAAAAAGTGGCATCAGTGGTACGCAGATTGAGGGGAAGCACCAATAACATTCTGAAGGTGTTTGCAGAAAGGCTAGAAGGGCCTACAGTGGATAGATTTATCAAGCTGCATGTCAGACATGGGACTTGATAAATCTTCCTATAATCTTGGCTTTATTTTGTGTTGTATGTGTGTATTAATTAATTTTTGTACTCGTGTTTTACTACTAACATAGTTTTTTAAGTTAGGTTAGGTAGGGTAGGGTAGTAAGGTACTGATTACTAACACGCTATGGGCCGTCGACGCCTGATAATAAACGATTATTATTATTATTATTTTTTAACTCTTAAAAAATTAAAAAACCCCCGATTAAATAATAGCTTTGAAAAAGAGAAAAAAAAATACATATTGATCCTTTTAATTTAATATAGGTACGATTCTTTGGGCCAAGCGTCATCGCCTCGGGAGACCGCAAATTTTTGTATTTGTTAAGTACCTCTGTATTATTAGCGGTCCTCCGAAGCGATGACGCTAGGCCCAAATTTAATTGGGGGTTTTTATCCTAGTGGATACGCCAACCCCATCATGCCTTATACAGACTACTACAAAACATTGCTTTAAACTTAAAGTAAAGAAGAATCTTAATCAATATTGTACACCAACTCGCTTAATCTTTTCGCCACATCTGACGTCGGTTGTGCTAAAATTGATTGAATTAAGCCTACTTGTAACAAATTCTTCAAAAGGCATTTACGCCTCTCGGATATTGATTTTTTTCACGCCAAGAGTTATTCAAATTCTGGAAAAAGTAGAAGTCTGTAGTTGCGCCTACAGACTTCTACTTTTTCTCTCTGGGTCTGGTGAGTACGGCGGATGACGGAGAACTTTCAACCCCAGCTCTTGTAACTTGGAGACCGTTGAGACCTTGCTGTGCAGTATGACGTCGTGCGATGTCGTACAGGAGCAGCGGAGACGAGCGATTGACCAAAGCGGTTTGGAGACGTGCAAGTTTCTCCATCATTGTGTTCAGTTCTTCACAGTACACATTTGCATTGCATTTTCCCTTTGGTAAAAAGCTATGATGAGCTAAATGAGCTAAATGGTGCTACTGTTACACTTATACTGTAACCATATTCTATTGTTTTTTGGCTAATAGAGTCGTGCTGCTACAGTAATAATACAAGGTGTCTCAAAAGAAATTTTATATTTAGTGGATCGATTAAAAAAAAAGTAAGATAGAAAAAATGTTTATTAATTATTAAAATACACATTTTGGGGATTTATTTCTTAAAAATAATATCGTCTATATGTAGACCCTCGCGTTCTCGGGACTCATTTAATCGAACAGTAAAATTACTTATGGCGGCTCGGCAGGTAGACTCAGAGATGGCTGCCGTTTCGCGACGGATATTTTCTTTCAAATGCGCCAGTGAAGTCGGTTTATTGGCGTAAACTTTAGATTTAAGATAACCCCATAGGAAAAAGCCCATAGGGGTTAAATCTGGACTGCGTGGAAGCCAATTTATGTCACCTCTCCGGGAGATCAATTTGCCTGAGAAAATTTCACGAACACGTGGCAGAGACATATTGGACGTGTGTGAAGTTGCTCCGTCCTGTTGGAACCATGTTCATTGGTTATAGCCAGGAAAGTTTTGCAGTTCAGGTACCAAGAAGTTGTCTAACATCTCCAAATAAAGCTCTGAATTCACTGTAACTGCACGCCCCCTTTCGTCTTTAGTGGTTTCTGATGTTTGCGTTTCGGATTCGTTGCACTCCAGTAGCGGCAGTTCTGCTTATTTACGTGGCCATTAAGATAAAAATGAGCTTCATCCGAAAACAAAATGTTGGTAAACGTTGAAAATCGCTCAATCACCTGATTTACGAAATTAACCCTCTGACTGGCATCTTGGGGCTTTAATTCTTACACCAATTGAATTTTGTAGGGTGCAGCTTTAGGTATTTGTGCATAATGTATTGATGATCTGTGCACATTTAAAGCACTTGCGCGCTTCCGAATTGAAAGGTTCAGGTCGTCACGAACAGACTGATTAACACTCTCCACGTTTTCTACCGTTCTTGATGACCTAGGTCGCCCGGATTTTGATTTATCCAGCGTTGTACCAGTCTCTTCAAACTTTTTAACCCGATGTCTAATGAGAGGAATGCTTGGCGCATCATTTAAGTGGCGAAAACCTCGAATACTGCAGAATTTTCTACGCGCTGCAGTCGCTGAATCACCGTTTTTGTAAAACTCTCGCACGCACAACGCGCGGTCTGCTCCCGAGAAACGCCCTATAGCGACTGAATTCCTAAGATCCAGGCTACCGATTGACATAACCCCCGCGCCCCTCTGATACGTTGCGTTCATGCAGTAAGCTAAATAAATATAAAATTTCTTTTGAGACACCTTGTATAAATTTATCGATTAAGAGCCTAAGTAAATAATTTCGTGGCGTGATTTAGCATCCCTCTCCCCGAGCGCACGGCACACTCTCCTCGTACTCCCGCATCGAAAGTTCAAAAAATCGAATATAGCGACACCCCGTCAACTAATTCAAACCGCCAAATGATTCAGGGTTACTCGCAAGCAAATTGTATTAACATTATATCGATACTCTTATTAACAACCTTTTTAAAGATAGAATAAAATAAATATTCAATGTCAGACAAACAAACAGGCAGACAAATAGTAAAGTTATTCGTGTTATATCATCATCTGCCTAGCCTTATCCCAATTATATTCTGGTCGGCTTCCAGTCAAACCCGATTAAGCTGAATACGTATTTTACGTAGAGCGGCTGCCTACCAGACCTCCACGTCCACAACCCATTAACTGGGTAACACGGAACTTCTTGGCAAGTCAGGAGTCAAGTTTATTGGCTTCTGACTGCCAAAGATCTACAAATGACAGCCGAGACCAACGGCTTAAAGTGCTTTCCGAGGCATGGAGGTAACTTGGTGTGTGAAGATGGTCACCCAACCACCGACTAACCTTGGCAAGCGTTGCTTTACCTTGAAGATTGACCCGTGCGGCTGTTATTCTTTTTATTTTTACCGCGCCGAATACGCACGTTTTGCGAACGCGGGTCCACGGCGTTATAGGTAAAAGGACCAAAAAGCAGATCGTCGCATTTGCATTTTTTTTTTTTTTTTTTTACTAGGTATAGGCATACGTTTGACCACAATCTCACCTGATGGTAAGCGATGATGTGGTCGAAGATGGAGCACGTTTGCCTAGAAGCAACCTATTCACTCTTGTCTTAAAGACTCCCAGGTTGTAGCTATCTGGAAACACAGACTCTGGCAGGGAATTCCACTCCTTAGCTGTACGCACTATGAATGTGTTCCCAAAACGTTTAGTGCGTATGGGTGGGATGTCCACCATGTACCGGTGGCGCATCGCCGTTCGTCTTGTGGTCCGATGATGGAACGGGCTTGGCGGAATTAAATCATGCAATTCCGTCGCACACTCCCCAAAATGCAAGCGATAGAAAACCGACAGGCCAGCAACTCGGCGTCGATGCTCAAGGCTTTGGAGCTTCGACTCGACGAGCCTGTCATTACCGATGATCCTCTTGGCTCGTTTCTCAATTGACTCAAGGGCATCAAGCTGGTATTTGGCAGATCCGTCCCAAAGATGAGAGCAGTACTCCATACACGATCGAACTTGCGCTTGATAGAGCTTGAGCAGCTGTTCCGGCGTGAAGTACCGTCTCACCTTTGCTAGGACCCCCAACTTTCTGGCAGCCACTTGAGCCTTTGCCTCTATGAAAGGGCCAAAATTGAGGGTAGATGTTAACGTAACACCAAGAAGCTCAAGTCGGTCGGTTATCGGCACGGTTACACCACGAAAAGATGGAGCTGGGTGGAATTGGCTCCTTTTAGCGGAAAATAGACACGCTTGGGTCTTAGCAGCATTGAACTTGACCAGATTGGCATCGCCCCATTCTGAGACAGCCTGTAAGGACAAGTTCAAGCGCTCAACCATAGCCTCCCGGAGAGACCGGATCTGCGACCCACCAGCTCGTGCGTCGGACACGTATCTCTCAGCAACAGTGCTGTCGTCTGCATACCCAAAGGTACCGGGTTTTAGCAGATCATTAATATGCAGCAGGAACAATGTTGCCGAGAGCACCGACCCCTGAGGAACCCCGGCATTAATATCCAGTAGTCCAGACGAGCAGCCATCTATGACCACTCGGATAGACCGATCCCTCAGGAAATCTGCAATCCAATCACACAATCCGGCAGGCAGACCGAAGGAAGGAAGCTTACTAATAAGGCTATCGTGCCAGACCCTGTCGAAGGCCTTTGAGATATCGAGGGAGACCGCAAGTGCCTCCCCGTGCTTCTCTATGGCCTCACTCCAGGTGTGAATGGCATACGCTAGAAGATCCCCAGTAGACCGATTTCGGCGGAACCCGTATTGTCGGTCGCTAAGGATATCATTCGCTTCTAGGTATGCTAGGAGCTTACGATTCAGTACGCGTTCCATACTCTTACAGAGTATGGACGTTACCGAGATGGGTCTATAATTCGACGGGTCAGCTCGACTACCCTTCTTGGGCACGGGCTGCACGTTAGCTTGCTTCCAAGCATTCGGTACTTTACCAGTCTCAAACGAAAGGCGAAATAGGCGTGTCAAGATTGGAGACAACTCAGGCGCACAAGTCCTCAAAACAATTGCCGGTATCCCGTCGGGGCCACTAGCCTTATTCACGTCTAGGTTACGCAATACCCGAAGAACGTCCTTCTGATGAATGCGAATGTTCGACATACTCGACTCGCATCCATCAGGAGAAGTAGGGGGCTTCGCGCCACCAGGATCTAGACGCGACGAATCCGCAAACATAGAAGCAAACAAGTTTGCTTTCTCTTCAGCGGAGTGGGCCAGTGACCCATCGGGTCTCAGCAGTGGTGGTAGTGAGGGGCGGCAGAAGTTCGATTCGACCGACTTAGCCAGGGACCAAAAAGCTTTACTACCTGCTGGGTATGAGGCAAGTTTGTTCCCTATTCGGCTAATGTGGTCAAACCGAGCCCTCCGCAACACCTTCTTGCAGGACTTGGCAGCCCTGTTAAAGGCTCTCTTCTTCTGAATCACGTCATTTGCTTTGCGCGCACGGGCGTCGACCCATGCTAGGTACGCCGCATGTTTTATCGCATAAGCGCGATTGCACTCGGCACCAAACCATGGGCGAGCTTCGCCAGACATTGCTACGTCTGAGAACGGAATGTAGTACTCCATTCCCTTTCGCAACACATCCGTCACGGCGTCAGCGCACGACGAAGCATCAGTTGAAGGAAAGCAAGTAGGCTGCCAAGGGTAACATGCGAAAAATGATCGCATGCCATCCCAATCTGCTGACCTGTATCGCCATACCCGCCGGGTGCCTCTTGGGCTAGGATCGGGCGGGGAGTAGACGGACACAGACTTCACCAGACAGTGGTCGGAACTACCCAGTGGAGAAGAAATCGACACCGAGTACCGGTCTGGATCTGTTGTCAGCAGAAGGTCCAAGCAATTGGCTGTGTGCGAATCAACATCCGGCACCCTCGTTGCCCCCTGGACCAGCTGGGTGAGATTTAACGCAAGCGCTAGCTTTCGCGCCTCTCGTCCAGCATGGTCTGTGTGCTGGTATGGGAAAAGCCACTCCTGATGGTGGGCGTTGAAGTCCCCCAGCAACACCAGTTGGGCAGAAGGGTACCGCTGCTGAGCCGCATCCGCCGCCTCACTGAGGTGCTGCATTAGCCCAGTTGTATCGTTGAGAACCTGGAGTTCTCAAGATTACGGAGACGCCGATAGCAGATGTCGTCCCGGGCGTACATACATACGCCCGCGCGTGGTCTGAAGTGGTGCTCCAGGGTAAACCCTGGGTATGTAAGATACGACACGTCAGACGGACATCCGATCTGCGTCTCCGTCAGAAACAAGAGCGCTGGTTTCTCGGTCTCAAGGTGGTGATGGACTGCGGCGAGATTTGAGTGCAGACCTCGTATGTTGGAGAGGTGCACTTTATGCGAGAGGGAGTGCTGCCGCTGTACAGCTTTTCTCTTATTGTTCCTGGCCATATTGTTTCGAGTTAGTAGGTTAGAGGAGAAGGAAGTGAAATGAGGTTCCATGCTGCCAACCCTCAGGCACGCTCTGACAGGACGACATCATTGGGGGACTAGTCTGGAGACTGCGGGGACGCCCGAGCCCCCCCGGAAATGTCCATCGGGCCCTCTCGTCTGGTCGCCAACCAGCACGATGGTGCATTCCGGGATTTTTCGACAGTTGGCGGGGCAGCCTTTCATGTATGGCTAGTACACTACTTGGGCCCCCAACTACCTGCGGTCGGCCAGCGGCGCACCGTGCCTCGGATCCCGCTACCCTCCACGACTAGTCTCCCGATATGCCCATATCAACGCGAGCCTGGTCGGTCTACCTGCATTGGAACAACTATTTCGACCCAACTCCTCTGAATTGGCTACACTGAGCATCGTACCGGAACGCGGCTAGGCCACTTGGCGGTACGTCTTTGCCCAGTGGGTGGTCACAAGCCATCGGCCGAAGCCTACCACCAGTTAGTGTCACCTGATTAGCACCACCCGGGGACCACGTGTAGGGACTAGCAATGGGTATTCTCCTACGGACGCGGGTGACTCGGCCCCCAAAAATTTTGCATCGATTCAAACACGCGTAAAAAGCGATACAAACGCGCGCGAAAAGCGCATTCAAAGTACGTGTGTATCGAGTATGTTTATTAAGAGGGGACTCTAGTCCCGAGGAATTTGATAAATAGGTATTTGAAGAAACTATTGCCGATGCGTCGCACTGTGCCCTATCAAGTAAAGTGCGAAAACAACAACTGCATCAGAGGCTGATTTTACCTAAAAAAACCTTGACCAAAAGACGTTTTGTATTCCGCTGTTTCATTCTTCAAATTTGGACTGATCTATAAAAATTATGTATCAAAATTTAGAAGAAGACTACATGCTTCTATTACTTTCTATTTTGATAAAAACTTATCATATTTGTCTGATAGTCGTCTGAACATGGCGGTAAAAACACGATTAACTTTCAGTTCGTGCAATTTTCAAATAGTTTTGTGCTGTAATTAGGAAATGAGATCGAAAATAGTTTTTCAAATCGACCCTTTTTCAATATTTTTTTTGATCGAGAAAATAATTTTATTTCGTGTTTTCACTTTCACTTGCCACTAGAACAAGGATGTATCCCTCACATATATTTTCTTCCGGGCTTAAATTCACATATTTGACCATTTCCAATTGATTCGAAAACAGCCAAAATTCGGATAACAGCCCGTTAACTTCCTCTAAGCTAAAAATGTTAGTATTAGTAGATTTTCTTAGGGGATAGCTGTAAGGGAGCTAAAAATATTTTCGGTACTTAAAATTAGTCACCTAACTAAGTCATTAAGACGCTGCAATGGGAGCCAGCAGGCCTTTTGAAGCTCTCCTCCACCCGTGTCCCCTCATATTCAGTATGTCGACGGGTATACGATTCACCAAATAAGCTAGTCACCGTAGACAGATTAAACTCGTTAGGTTGCAGAAAATTGGACCATCATGTTTTTTAGTAGTTACAGTAGAGTCCTCCCAATTTTTCAACCTCGAAAGACCAGTACTAACTGCGTGGTGGTCAGAAAACTTCTTAATTTTCAGTCATTTTTAAGAGTTTAGCTTAATTCTCCTAATAACATCCCCCAAATCAGGACGATGCCAAATACTGCGACCTAAAATGTCTTGTATGACTGGCCTAAAAGAAGCTGCCAATCTTTTGTTTTTGATGCTTACCAGCTCATGAAGATTAGTAAATACTGACGGCCGTGTATTTAGAAACAATTGCCGTACTTTATTATCAATAGTGTAATACTACTGTAGCTATAATTTATCGAGTTTATTACTTTAGACTTACTTGGGTTTGAACTTTTTTAAGTAGCCCAGTCACTTTATTTTTTCTACTATGTTGTGATGCACGATGAAACATATATATCCATATATGAATCCAGGACACTTAAAGATACATATCCAGAAAAAAATATTCTGTTATGAGATGCCTTCAACTATCTTGGCAACAGGCGTGGTACCTAAGCTTAATTTCAGTCCAAACATTAATAAAAAAGAATTAAACAAAAATGTTTATTTCATCAACTTACTTTATTATGTATAATTTTAACCGCTTATTACTTCGAGACTTCTTATTCGATATATTTCTACCAATTTTCAAGAAATATTTAATTTGTCTATGAAGTCACATCGCTCAATCAAAATTGCACGTGACCCTCCATTTTCTACAATGTTGTGAACGGTGATTTTGGTAATCTGAAGTCGTATACAAAACTGGAGTTGCATTTTTGTATTTCTGTTACAGCCAAATCTCCTCGTTCAGACATTAAGCAGTAAATGTATGACAAGTATACTGAGACTCGCTCTAGAATGCGACTTTGTCACATCCAGCTCTCGTATGATATAATCTTTCTGTCACATTTTGGAAATATTCCGTTTCAGTCTACGTTTAGACTGTAAGTCGTCCAACAATATTTGAGACAGTACTTTTGAGTCTTTTACAATCCTGTCTTCCTATAATCTAGTTCTAGTGTATTTCATCATGTCTTCTTTTATTGCTGGCATCCTTAGGTTTTTGTGCAATTGTTTGTTAGTTATGGACCATGGGGTGTTGGCAAAAATGTGAAAGAATCTATAAGAAGCCATAAAATATTGACCGAAATGGTATAAAAATTGTATACGACGCCATCCTGCTCTAACTATTACGCAATATTACGGGCTAAACCCGATTTTAGGGCAGTCTAGCTTGTCCTAGACCAAATCAGTTCATCCTAAGCGTGTCAGGATATACTAGTTTAGCCCAGGACAATCAGTTTAGCTTAGGTCGAACTTAATTTAAACGGACACACAGCTTTGATGGTTTCCGGTAGACGTGGTCTGACCAGACTCACTTATATCTTGCGTTCCAGGGCAATGGTAACTATTTGTAACAATTTCCAACTCTGGCAAGCACTGGCTCTAGCAGGCCCCGTCCAATATGCTGATATCTCTTTGAGGTGTGCGTGGAACACAACGCGCTATGAGCGCTATAGATTCATAAGTACCAGGAGACAAGAATCATGTCGAAGTATTTCCGGCACTGACATTATGAACAGTTAGGATTCAAAAGTACCAGGAGAACAGCAAAATGTAGAAGTTTATTCTGGGCTGGAATAATGAGCCCTAAAGATTCATTATGTACCAGGAGACCAGCCGGTCGATTCTATAAACATGTCGAAAAGAAGGCCTAGGTGAAGTGATCGCAAAGTGATGTTGAAGTATTTTCGGGGCTAGAAATGCTTGAATTGTGAGTGCTAAAGATTCATAAGTACCAGAAGACCAGAAACATGTCGAAATATTTCCGGCGCTGGAATTGTGAACGGTTAGGATTCAAAAGTATCAGGAGAACGGAAAAATGTCGAAGATTTTTTAGGGCTGGTGAAAGTTTGTATGTTTGTCCGTCAATCACGCAAAATCTCCTGAAGTGATTTGGATGAAATTTGGCACACGTACAGTTCGCATCCTGGAATAACTTATAGGGTACTTTTTATCCCGGTAACTTACATGGATTAATGGAGATAGAGTATGAAGTGGAAATCCAGAGTCGCTGCTGCCTTAGTACTTCAGATTCAAAAGTGCCAGGAGAACAGAAATATGTTGAAGTTTTTTTTCAGGCTGGAATTATGAGCGCTTAAGATTCACACGTACCAGAAGATGAGAAACATGTCAAAATATTTATGAGAAAGATTTTTGCTTACCAGAAGAACAGAACGATGTTAAAGTATTTTTGTTTGTTATTTTTTTAAATAGTCGAACAGTAATATGTATGTTGAAGTTTTTTCTATAAACTGTAAATTAAAAACTTAAAAATATTAACTAAAACTATAAACTATGAATTATAAATGACATTTATTTTGCAAATAAATTAATTACAAGTAACTCTTTTACACGTCAATTTTTTTTCTTGTCATAGTTATTCATCTAGATGAGGCCGGTGTTTCCTAGCTGACTACCCTGAGAAAAAACACCGAAACAAACTCAGCGGTCATAGTCTCTTTTGAAGTCCAACAATCGCCAATAACATGAAAACCATGTAGGTTAACGTCTGAGGTGGCCTTTTGAGGAAAGCACCACCCAGGGTTTGAGTGGGCTTGTCCAGACAGTGCAAGCATTTGTCAGTTATCGTGCAGCTCAATTCAGAACTTTGAGGAGCTCAACGAACCGACGAACAATACCAAAGTAAGGACATTTGGGTAAGCCGAATAGTATACTCAAACTGCCAGACAGTCATGAAATCAATCCTTAAAAATAACGACCTACATAGTCGTCACACTTACAGTACATCATTTTTTAAGAACCATGCAGATTGGTGTCCACTGTTTTATAGTTTTTTTAAAGACCATCTGGTCTTTAGAAGAAAGGACCACACAGATTTGAGTGAACCTGTCCAGTCAGTGCAAGCATTTGTCAGTAGTCGTGTAGCTCAACTCAGATCCACTTAGGAGTTCGACAACTCGACGAACAATACCAAAGAAAGGACATTTGTGTAGGCCGTACAAAGCACTCAAACTGCCAAACAAACATTAGAATTTGTTGAAAAAGTAAAAAATAATCCACATTGCCCCATGTATAAACCAAAACAAATCTATACATATAATAAATCTGTTGAAGAGTCGTTTTTGTACATTCAAAATAAAAAATAAAAAAATAGCTAGGGAGATAAAGGGTAACGTACAGAACCCATTTCCATAATTTTTGGAATTTTTGTCTGTTTGTCTGTTTATCTGTTTGGATGTGCAGGCATCACGTCAAAAGTACAGAAATAACGTAGATAACTTTCACGCATTAAAATTGTACGTAACTGGAGGTATAACTTAGTTTTTGTTTCATCGCAATCAGTTCACTCTATCAAAAGATATTTGTATATTTTAAAGGTTTCGTTTAAAGTTTCATTACGTGAAGCACATACATGCACCGCCATCTATTGAGATTAAATAGTAACAGTTTAGAACCGTTTCATGAATGAATGCGTATATTATTATTTTGTGAAACTCTTAATACCAAAGGAAACAAAATAACATTTAGTCATATCGTTTCATTTATCGTAACATGTGAGCTTCTAAGTTTTAACTTATATTTTGACAGTTCAACTACATTAACACAACATAACTAACCATAACCACCATAACTTATATGGTGTACATAATAAAGAGTATTCTATTCTATTCTATTGTCGATTGATGGCGATGTACTGATGACGCGTTTTTCTGAATTGCGGTGTTATCAGCAGATTGGTCAATGTCTGATAAATAAAGTTTGGATACATAATGCTATGTAGCTAATTAGAAGGTGATAACGATACGTATGACCAAAAAAGAGAAGAGAGTGATTCATGAATTTTATGGTGATTCGAATCGACATAATCAATCTATATCAGCCGCACGGGTCGATCTTCAGGGTTTAGCAACGCTTGCCAAGGTTGGTACGTTGATGGGAGACCATCATAACATACCGAGTTTCCTCCGTGTCTCGGAAAGCACGTTAAGCCGTTGGTCCCGGCTGTCATTTGAAGATCTTTGGCAGTCGTTACGGATTGTCAGAAGCCAGTAAATCTGGCTCCAGTCTTGCCAAGAACTACCGTGTTACCCAAATAATGGGTTGTGGAGGTCTGGTAGGCAGCCGCTTCACGTAAAGTACTGGTATTCAGCTAAATCCGGTTTGACTGGAAGCCGACCCCAATATAGTTGGGAAAAGGTTAGGCAGATGATGAGTTGCACGAGGATTAAGATTAAGCTACGCTTTCCGAGATCGGTCTGTGGATGGGTGACCATTTTAACATACCGAGATTCCTACGTACCTCGGCATATAATAGCCGCCCGGGTCGATCTTCAAGGTTAAGCAACGCTTGCCAAGGTCAGTCTGTGGATGGGTGACCATTTTAACATACCGAGATTCCTACGTACCTCGGCATATAATACCCGCCCGGGTCGATCTTCAAGGTTAAGCAACGCTTGCCAAGGTCAGTCTGTGGATGGGTGACCATTTTAACATACCGAGATTCCTACGTACCTCGGAATATAATACCTGCCCGGGTCGATCTTCAAGGTAAAGCAACGCTTGCCAAGGTCAGTCTGTGGATGGGTGACCATTTTAACATACCGAGATTCCTACGTACCTCGGAATATAATACCTGCCCGGGTCGATCTTCAAGGTTAAGCAACGCTTGCCAAGGTCAGTCTGTGGATGGGTGACCATTTTAACATACCGAGATTCCTACGTACCTCGGAATATAATACCTACCCGGGTCGATCTTCAAGGTTAAGCAACGCTTGCCAAGGTCAGTCTGTGGATGGGTGACCATTTTGACATACCGAGATTCCTACGTACCACGGAATATAATACCTGCCCGGGTCGATCTTCAAGGTTAAGCAACGCTTGCCAAGGTCAGTCTGTGGATGGGTGACCATTTTAACATACCGAGATTCCTACGTACCTCGGAATATAATACCTGCCCGGGTCGATCTTCAAGGTTAAGCAACGCTTGCCAAGGTCAGTCTGTGGATGGGTGACCATTTTAACATACCGAGATTCCTACGTACCTCGGAATATAATACCTGCCCGGGTCGATCTTCAAGGTTAAGCAACGCTTGCCAAGGTCAGTCTGTGGATGGGTGACCATTTTGACATACCGAGATTCCTACGTACCACGGAATATAATAGCCGCCCGGGTCGATCTTCAAGGTTAAGCAACGCTTGCCAAGGTCAGTCTGTAGATGGGTGACCATTTTAACATACCGAGATTCCTACGTACCACGGAATATAATAGCCGTCCGGGTCGATCTTCAAGGTAAAGCAACGCTTACCAAGGTCAGTCTGTAGATGGGTGACCATTTTAATATACCGAGATTCCTACGTACCACGGAATATAATAGCCGTCCGGGTCGATCTTCAAGGCAGCACTTGCCTTGGTCAGTCTGTGGATGGGTGACCATTTTAACATACCTACCGAGAAGAGATCTCAGGCAGTCTTTACGAATTGTCAGAAGCCTACAAATCTGACACCTACAGTCTTGCAAAGAAGTATCGTGTTACCCAGTATTGTAGGGTTGTAGAGGTCTGGTAGGTAGCCGCTCCAATCCCGTTTGACTGGAAGCTGACTCCAATATAGCTGGGAAAAGGCTAGATGATGCTTCATGGTAAAAAACTGAAATGATTTGCGAAAAACACTTAATCTACAGTTGGCAAAACTGGGCACAGATTACAAACGTAATTTTGTTTCAATTTCCTTTATCCACTAGGGAGACGGTCTAAGTGACATCCCGGCATTTAATAGAATTTAGGATTCCCAAAAATAAATAAATTCATAATTATATTTTCGTCACACTTACCCTACTCATAGACGGCCTAAGCATCTGCCAGCCTGTTCATTAAATGTTGTCACATCACAGACCCATTCGCCACTTTGACACATTTGCGCATTGGGGATCATTTAGGCCGCTGATTAACCGCCATTCAATGAAAATGACAATAAAACGGCAGAGTTACTCTCTCAAGGACCGTCAGCCCCAATTGGGGCCAAATGGTATTGTCTGTCTTTTTTAATATATGCTTAATAACCTTTTCCCAACTATATTCGGATCAGCTTCCGACCAACACGGCGAAGTCGCGGTATGTTAAATAATATGGCCAACCATTCACAGAGCCACCTAGGCAAGAGTTGGTAAACCATGAAGATCGACCCGTGCGACTATTATTATTTAGCTACGAGCTCCTCATTTAATAAGTTTCCTCTTTGAGTACCTACTAAATATCGATTTAAAAAATTCGATTATTCTTACACAGTAAATCGATTCTATAAACCCGGTAGAACTGTTTGACATAAAATGTAAAAATTAATCGGTGTTCTTTAACCTGCAATTGTCAGGGAAAATCAAAGAAACTGTTTCTTTTTGCTGGCTGGACAAAATTAAGAATCAACTTTATTCATCAGTTTCTTTGTTTTGTAGTTTGAAGACTACTTACCACCGTTCGTTCGATGTTCGGTTTTGTTGATTTTGATACCTACCTCGAGTTACGTATGTACCAGGAGATTACCCGGGCTAATCGGCATTTCAACCGGAAGAGATGATAGAGTGCCCTGCATTAGGTACCCTCTTCCTATTTTCTTAATTTTGAGACAGATCAGGATACGCAAGGTATTAATTTAAAGTAAATTTTATCTATGCAACAGATATTTTTCGACATCCACGCGAACGAAGTCGCGGGCACAGCTAGTACCAAATAAATAAATAATGACTATAATAATAACAAACACAAAAACTGTGTATATTTTATTGGAGCAGCTCAATCCCAAGCTAATTTGTCTTCAAAATAATCCTTTATGTTGTAAAAAGCCGTCTGGCAAAGTTTTCAAAGCATTTGTTAAGCGTAAACAAATGCTTTGAATTTATTTATGCTTAGGTCTTGAATGTGACTTGGAAGTTTATTATAAAAGCGTATACATTGGCATCTGAATGAGCCCCCTATTTTTTAAGCCTGGTTATAGGAACAAAAAAATTGTGTTTATTCCTAGTATTAACATTATGTCTATCCCTGTATTTTTTAACATATTATATTTTTAACTAGTACATGCTGACACGCATAGGATGAACTGATTTGGTCTAGGACAAGCTAGATTGCCCTGAAATCGGGTTTAACCCTTACTATTGCAAGTTAGAGCAGGATGGTAAAAGACTCAAAAGTACTGTCTCAAAGATTCTTGGACGACTTAAAGTCTAAACGTAGACTGAAACGCAATATTACCAAGATTTGACATACAGATTATATCATACGAAAGCTGGATGCGACAAAGTTCGTATTCTAGAGCAAGTCTCAGTATACTTGTCATACATTTACTGCTTAATGTCCGAACGAGGAGATTTGGCTGTAACAGAAATACAAAAATGCAACTCCAGTTTTGTATACGACTTCAGATTTCCAAAATCACCGTTCACATCATTGTGGAAAATAGAGGGTCACGTGCAATTTTGATTGAGCGATGTGAGTTCATAGGCAAATTAAATATTTCTTGAAAATTGGTAGAAGTATATCGAAGAAGAAGTCTCGAAGTAATAAGCAGTTAAAATTATACATAATAAAGTAAGTTGATGAAATAAACATTTTTGTTTAATTTTTTTTATTAATGTATGGACTGAAATTAAACTTAGGTACCACGCCTATTGCCGAGATAGTTGAAGGCATCTCGTAAGAGAATATTTTTCATTCAATTAAATTTTCCAGTTAGAGCTGTTAAACAAAAGTACGTAGTAAGTAGTTACTGAAGTAGTTACCTTGTAGGTTTTGAAGTTCGGAATCTCAACTTGTAAGGCATCAATTTAGTATGTCCTTAATATACGTTGAAAGACGTATAGTAAGAATGTTGAATATTTTAGGATTTTAATTAGATACGTAGTACTTCATAACATGTATGAACGTAAACGAAGCAAAAGGAGTTTATACAGGATTCGTAGTCGTTGGTGTTCTTAGGTTTTGCCTACCTCATTTGAAAATGGCGTGATTTTATGTTACACATACAAACATAAACTAAGGATTTCCTAATTCACACCGTCAATTGGTGTATTCAATAACTAAAACCGCTTTGGTTGCGTTGCTAAAATCTAAGAACATAATTCAAAATCAATACAATATAATTGGCCAATGAACCTACAAATTATCATGTTCAATGAGATTCAAACCCCGTTCAAAGTTTGTTCAGCCAAGCGATTTTATTTCAACCCATTTGGGCTGAGGGAGGATATTTATACGGTCATGTATATGTACGCCTTCTGATTCATTGGGTTTTTGATTTATGATGAATTAGCGTAATTTGCACCCTTTGTTTGCGGGGTAAGGTTTTGTTTTCATTGATTTTTTTCAGTTTAGATGTTGGGCGTTTTGATAATTCAGTGATTTGTATTTTTGAGTTTTAACTGTGTTTATAATTAGGTATGGTGATGACTGATGTCTGTTTTCCAAGTATTATATTGGCATGTTTCTACAAAATGCCTGTTTTCAAACCCTTTTCTCATGTGTTCCTTTTTTCAACTAAGAAGAAAGTAAAGAATACTACCCAATTAACAAAAAAAAAGCGTGCATAACATGTTTTTGAAAATGAAGTGTAAAGTAACCATCGCGAGCATAAAAACGCGTTTAATATAAAGTGCCCAATCGATAGCCGCCATTTCCCTGCAGTTTTCACACAAAAAGCTGAAACTGATTAAACAGAGGCCCATAAAAGTACAAAAAAGTAGAAAGTAAACACATTGGAATTCTGTAAGCAACAGGTATGCAATTATTTTTGGCTACAATCTTTGTTGGCAGACCTCAGACCACGCTTGCCACCATTCTGCTTTTTATAACCTTTTGTATTCAAAACGAAATTTTTCTCTTTGATATTCGAGGCCATATTCCAATTTCGAAGTATTGTCGTTTATTATTCTTTATTTTCGGTGTTTGTGGCCAACAACATCATAAGAATTCGATTTTTAATTTGACAACACCTATCGATCACTCTCCGTTATTTATGCAACAAGTTATGCAAGTTATGCCAATGAGCTATCATTGTTTTTTTTTGTTGCTAAGTAGTGGTATAGCGCTCTTGTTTTAAAACATACCCATCATAAGATTTTATTATCTATCAATGGACGATGTAGGATCAACAAAGGAGTGTACTGAAGTGATAAAATATAAATATTTGGTTTTGTTTAGCGAAATTGATATTTATTTCTGGAAACATAAATAAAACTGCCAAAAATGATATATTCTATCTTGTTCCCCAATAAAAGTGAGTACAATCGATCCCGGAAATCAAAATATATTGAATTTTTAGTTAAGTAAGAAACTTACTAATGTATTCTGATCAGTCAGAGCGCCATCAGGAACCAAAAAATGCATGAAAGCATGAATGTTACACCAAAACACATTGATTGAGTTATTTGTGAAACTTTTAATACGTAGACGTAGCAAAATAAAAGTACAGTTCGCATCACCGTTGTTTACCCCTCCGAAGTTAGGTTTTAGTGACGACCGCGCAGGTGCAATCGCGTAAACAAGTGTTACGTTCCTAGAATATTTTTTTGTTTATACGTTTTATATTATAAATAAGTAACAAAGACTACCAGTAACAATAACAATATCAAAAAGTAACACCACAAATACATACACCACAAAAACACACAAAAAACAAATCAAATAGTAAGAAATAACCAAAATAATTAATTATAAAAAATAACAACGTGTAACACTTTTCGCATCAACAGTCGTATTGCATTGAGCAAGCGGTTCAAACGTATGCATCGAACGTATACGAGCGAGTGAGATGCCATTACACCCGCCATCTTGCGCAAACACACGCATGCGTGACCTGCTCGCACATGCGCTGTATTATGTTTTTTGTCAAATTGACATTCTGCGCACTCGATTGTGACGTACTTCGGGGAGGTAAAGTTGCGTGACGGGAACTGTAAACATTTTAATACCTTATCGTTATTTATCGTTACATACGGGCTTCTTATTTAACGTCTTCCGCTGGCAAATATTTTGTCAGTTTACATGGTCGATAGATGGCGTTGCACTGATGACGCGTTTTTCTGAACTGCGGTGTTAAGATTTTCCGCTGGAGAATGACCTCACACGATTTTTAAACACAGTCGTGTTCGTAGGAATTTCGGTTTGGTCTCTGAAAGGTCTTAAACTGTTAGGGACCAAAATTGCTTAAATCTCCGAGTTGTGCTGGTTTCGTTTAAAGTGCATTTATCGTAGTTTTGCGAAGTACTGGACGGTTCGACTTGCGGATCAGGCCTGTAGGGTTCCGTACCAAAGGTGCTGTGCTGACGGGACCCTACTGCTAATCCTCCGCGATTGATTCCGTTTAGAGCGAAGCAACGAACGGTTCGATTTGCGAAACAAGGCTAATAATAATAAGGTACCGTACCAAAGGTGGTCACGGTGAAGGGAACGATCGATTTTGGGGGGCTAATCTCTAAGTCCGAAGTCCGTAGTTTCGGGCTTAGTTGCGGGCGGGCGTATTCTACTCCGTGTTACACTACAGACTTACGATTAGTCCCGAACCCGAACTAAGAATGAATGACAACACGATTTCACAGTAACTGTCAATTCGTGTTATCATTAGTTCTCAGTGATTAGGTTATACGGAGTAGAATATTTTTTTCTTCTTCTTAATATATAAGTAAAACAAAGTCGGGTTTGTTCGAACACTTTTCTAACTAACTCGAGCGATTTTCATAGTTTTTGTGTTTTTGGATAAGTCTTCGTCCAGAATAGCATAATAAGAATTGAAATACAAAAAAATGAGTATGTAGGTAGGAAGGGTAGGTAGATAGGCAGGTAGGTAGCGTAGGTAGGTAGGGTAGGTAAGGTCGGTAAGTAGAGTAGCCAGTTGACGGGAGCGAAGCCGCGCGGGTCAGCTAGTTGATAATAAAGTACGGCAATTGTTTCTAAATACACGGCCGTCAATATTTAAAAATCTTCATGAGTTGCCAATCTTTTGTTTTTGATGCTTGCCAGCTCATGAAGATTTGTCATTTTCCACAATGATGTGAACGGTGATTTTGGAAATCTGAAGTCGTATACAAAAATGGAGTTGCTTTTTTGTATTTCTGTTACAGCCAAATCTCCTCGTTCGGACATTAAGCAGTAAATGTATGACAAGTATACTGAGACTTGTTCTAGAATGTGAACTTTGTCGCATCCAGCTTACGTATGATATAATCTTTCTTTCACATCTTGGCAATATTGCGTTTCCGTCTACGTTTAGACTTTTTTTTTTCTCTTTATTCGTTTAAAGGGGCTTTTACGCATAGCGTATGCCAGTCCCATCGTATCCTAAACATTATTTTACTATCACAAGATGTGAGCCATGAATTGGAACAAACCCTTTGCATCGTCGCCATTTGGTTGGGATAGAATTGTGTGGAACATGCCTACATCAGTTCTGTTCAAATTCAGGGACCCTATTAAATTATTTCTACTAGACTCATACTGGACACATTCCATCAATAAATGTTGTAGGTCTTCGACAACTCCACATTCTTCACAATTGGGTGAAGCGATTTTCTTCATCATGAAGGCAAATTTTTTGCATGGAATGTGTCCAGATCTGAGTCTAAGAGCAGTAACAATCAATTTTCTACTAAGATCACTATTCATGAACCAGGGCACACGAAGAGGTTCACACTGTATGGTTTTGTACCATAAACCCTTCTCTAATGACCGTTTGTTAAAATATTCTTTCCAATAATCATAGCATATATTTTTAAATTTTGGTAAAAATTCTGAATAATCTAGTGTAATATTTATTTCTTTTCCATTCCTAACCGCTAATTTCGCCAAGGTGTCAGCCTCTTCGTTGCCCCGCAACCCAATATGCGATGGAACCCACTGCAACCTCAGTTGGATGCCTTTTAAAGTACTTTCATCTATTTTAGATAAAATATCATAAGCTATCGATGCACCTCTGTGGCCAGAGGCGCACCGAGCTATATGTTGTAATGAACTTTTGCTGTCTGTACAAATGACAAAATTTTTATTTCCACAATGATTAATTATATAAGTCAAAGCCTCTGACATTGCAATGAGCTCCAACGTCATAATGGATGTAGGTTCACTTATTTTAAAACAATTATCCTGAGTACTTATATCTAAATTAGATATATAATATGCAGACCCATGACCTTCTACACTCTTTGAACCATCTGTAAATATGTAAAACCAACCACTATACTTTGTATATAATTCATTAATAACTTCATATTTTAATTTATTACTATCGTAAGAACGTATAGCCTTTTTTATTGATTCTAAATTTACTTTAATTATTTCATTTACATTAATATTAGTTATCCATGTTCGTAAAGTATACATTAATAATGGACAGGAAGAAGTTACCTGCAACTCTTAAACCTCATTCGCAACTGATACTAGTAAAGGAATGTTTTTATTTTTCCAATAACAATTTTGTCGAAGAGCGTAGAGATTCTCTAATAACTGACAAGTTAAATTATTTTCCACAGCCTTTGACTTAAGACAGAATTTATAAGCTAAATATTTTCTTCGTAAGTACAGTGGAATTACACACAGCTCACTTTCCATAACGTGAATCGGTGTAGTTTTGATAAAACCTCCAATTATCCTCATAGCCTGATTTTGGATTTTATCTAATTTATCTAAATGGCATTTTGCGCTCGTATCATATAAATAGCAGCTATAGTCGATGCGACTTCTGATTAGTGCAATATATATACGTCTTAGGTGTCTAAAATTAGGATGTAAACCCCAGGAGGCACCTGCCAAAACCTTAAGTAAATTAAGACTCCTCTGCACCTTTTCAACAGTCATGTTAATGTGTTTACTCCAGCGCAAGGATCTGTCCAACCACATACCTAAATATTTGTAATTGTCTACTATCTCTAAATTGTTCTTATCCAATTTAAGTTCCATTTGTAGTCTTCTAAAACCTCTACTAAAAATACAAACCTTCGATTTGTCGGCTGATAATTGTAACCCCATTTCATCCTAAATGAGACAAAATGCATTTAACGCTTCTTGAAATTCTATTTGGCTTTCTCTTAGGTTTCTGGAAGGGGAATATAATACAAAATCATCTGCATACTGACACATCGTCACATTTCTAATTTTCTCAAAACATTTAATTGTGATTACGTTAAATAGGACAGGCGAAATCGGGTCACCTTGCGCTAAACCACGATTTGTATATCTTATAAAGTACTTATTTGGATCAGTTTCATCTTTCATAATAAGATGCCGTTCACTTAAAAAGTTCCACAGATACTGGCAGAATTTTTTTCCAACTCCTATTTCATCTAAGGTATTTATCAAAACATCTATTATGACATTATTATAGGCATTTGTGATATCCAAAAAGCACGCTATAGTCGAAATTTTATTCGAAAATCCTAAGTAAACTTGGCCTACTAATTTAACTAGGCAGTCCTGACAAGATTGTCCTCTTCTGAAACCAGAAGTGGACGGGGACAACATTTTATTTTTCTCTATATACCACTCTAGCCTTTTTGTCAACATTGCGTGAAAGATTTTACAAATACAAGAGATTAAGGAGATTGGCCGGAGTTTGGTACCACCATTAGGTGAAGGTTTTGGTATTGGCGTCACTAATATGTCACGCCATTGTGTCGGAACACTACCGGTGCTAAAAATATGATTGTAAAGATCTAATAAGTATAATTTGCCTGCCGGAGGTAAATGGTATATGAGGGAATATGTAATTCCGTCATTACCGGGTGCTGTATCCTTTCGTTTAAAACAGTTACACATTTCTTGTAAGGTAAAATTGGCCTCGAGTAATATATTATTTGAATTAAAATGTTGGGCCCTAGGATAGACATAATCTGGAGCAAGATTCGAAAGAAGTTCAATCTTCTGATCATTTGAAACACGGGATCTAGACGAATTGACTCCCTTGATCCAGCCCATGCGTTTCCACATATCAGAACTTGACGTTTGTTCATCAATACTAATGCAATAACTTTGCCAATCTTTTGTCCTCGCTTGACAGATAGCATCTTTTGCTGCTTTTGTTTTAAGTTCAACTATGGTTAAATTAATTGGTGTAGGATTACTTCTGAAATTTTTTAAAGCCAACCTACGCTGCGCCACTAAGTGTGAGAGTTTTGCGTTCCAGTAAGGTTTAGGTCGAAAGTTATTTTTTGGATTATCACAACTCCTAATCCAAGGTACTTATGTGTTCATCGGCTGCTTTATTTATTTGTTTGATAAAATTATCATATAAAAATTGTACATAATGTGTTTCTAAAGGTTGTAATAAATAATTTTCTAAAGATTTACTATAATCTGACCACTTTGCTAACTTGAAATTTCGTTTTTTGTTTATACACACAGTGTTCATATTATCACTAAATTTATATGAAATTCTAACAAATAGATGGTCACTTCCGAGATTTTCATTCATCACCCTCCAGCTTAGTAAAACCGATAAATCGGTTGAGACAAAAGTCACATCGGGAGATGTCCTCTGAACAATATTATCTACTAAAGTAGTCTAGTGGCACTCCCATCGTTAAGAGGAATAAATCCAGCATTTAAAGCAGCGTCATAAATCTGAACTCCTCTTCCATCAGATTTAGAGGACCAGGTTGCATGGTGGCCGTTAAAATCCCCAGCTATTATGCATTTGTTGGGATATAGTGTGTAATATACGTTTAGACTTTATGTCGTCCAACAATCTCTGAGACAGTACTTTTGAGTTTTTTACAATCCTGTCTTCCTATAATCTAGTTCTAGTGTCATCATCATGCCCTCTTTTATTGCTGGCGTCCTTAGGTTTTTGTGTAATTGTTTGTTAGTTGACCATGGGGTGTTTGCAAAAATGTGAAAAAATCTATAAGAAACCATAAAATATTGACCGAAATGGTATAAAAGTGTATACGTCGCCATCCTGCTCTAACTTGCAATATTACGGTTTAAACCCGATTTCAGGGCAATCTAGCTTGTCCTAGACCAAATCAGTTCATCCTAAGTGTATCAGGATATACTAGTTTAGCCCAGGACAATCAGTTTAGCTTAGGTCGAACTTAATTTACACAGCTTTGATGGTTTCCGGTAGACGTGGTCTGACCAGACCCGCTTATATCTTGCGTTCCAGGGCAATGCTAACTTTTTGTAACAATTTCGCAACTCTGGCAAGCACTGGCTTTAGCAGGTCCCGTCCAATATGCTGATATCTCTTTGAGGTGTGCGTGGAACACAACGCGCTATGAGCGCTAAAGATTCATAAGTACCAGGAGACCAGAAACATGTCGAAATATTTCTGGCACTGGAATAAAGAGCGGTTAGAGTCAAAAATACCAGGAGAACGGAAAAATGTCGAAGTTTTTTTAGGGCTGGTGAAAGTTTGTATGTTTGTCCGAACTCAAAAACTCCTGAAGGGATTTGTATGAAATTTGGCACACATGTAGTTCACATCCTGGATTAACACATAGGTTACTTTTTATCCCGGATACTTTTTAAATATGTCATAAGTAGTCATAGTCGGCCTTATAGCCCACTGTTGGGACTCAGGCCTCCTCTCTAGGAGAGGGAATGGGCCGTAATCCACCACGCGGGCCCAATGCGGATTGGTGAATGTCACATGTCTTCGAATTTTTGGTTCTAGGACATGCCGGTTTCCTCTCGATGTTTTCCTTCACCGTTTTGAGAGCAGTGGTGATGAAATAAATTACACAAAGTAATGTGCCTGGCTGGGTTTGAACCCGCGACCTACAACTCGTAAGTCGGAGCCGTTACCACTCGGCCACTACTGCTCAATAAATATGTATGTTGAAGTTTTTCTATAAACTGTAAATTATAAAATATTAACTAAAAACTATAAGCTAAGAACTATGAATTATAAATGATATTTATTTTGCAAATAGGTTAATTACAAGTAACTCTTTTACACGTCAATTTTTTTTTCTTGCCATACTTATTCATCTAGATGAGGCCGGTGTTTCCTAGCTGACTACCCTGAGAAGAAACACCGAAACAAACTCAGCGGTCATAGTCTCTATTGAAGTCCATACAATCGCCAATAACATGAAAAACCATGTAGGTTAACGTCTGAGGTGGCCTTTTGAGGAAAGCACCACCCAGGGTTTGAGTGGGCTTGTCCAGACAGTGCAAGCATTTGTCAGTTATCGTGCAGCTCAATTCAGAACTTTGAGGAGCTCAACGAACCGACGAACAATACCAAAGTAAGGATATTTGGGTAAGCCGCATAGTATACTCAAACTGCCAGACAGTCATGAAAGCAATCCTTAAAAATAACGACCTACATAGTACTCACACTTACAATACATCATGTTTTAAGAACCATGCAGATTAGTGTCCGAGATGGTCTTTAGAAGAAAGAACCACATAGATTTGAGTGAACCTGTCTAGTCAGTGCAAGCATTTGTCAGTAGTCGTGTAGCTCAACTCAGATCCACTTAGGAACTCAAAAACTCGATAAACAATACCAAAGAAAGGACATTTGTATAGGCCGTACAAAGCACTCAAACTGCCAGACAAACATTAGAATTACTCAAAAAAATAAAAAATAATCCACATCATAATCATAATAATTATAATACTTACCAAGTCCTTAATTATGTCAAATTGAATAAAAAAATAAAATAAAAATGTAAAAATTGTATACAAACAAAAATAAATATCAAACTTTAAAACTAAAATATTCATAAAAATGTCAATGTATAAACCAAAACAAATACTGTTGTTGAATTGTGAGCGCTAAAGATTCACAAGTACCAGGAGACTAGGAAAATGTCGAAGTTATTCAGGGGCTGTAAGTACGAACAGCAAAGACTCGCAAACTATCAAAACACAAACCTTAAGGAAATGAAATGCAAGCTAGGTTGAGTTTTGCGTTTTTTTAAGTTTTATCAGCAGACAAATTACTTACCTTCCTTAACTTTTAGGGGTATCTCCTTGGTTCCTTTTAATGAAGTTTTTTTGTCGGAGTTATTTACAAAGGGCTTGGAAAGTCGTTTTCTCTAGCCGAAATTGCTGCGCAAATAAGTATCCGGCATTTCGCTTATGGTCTCCATGCATTGACGATTTACATCTCTTTTTAGGCGCCTTAGCCACACTTCTTCATTATGAGTTCACCACAACATATTTGAAGTATGCATTTTAAATGGTAAATAAAATTATGGTAAATACACAAATAATTTCTCGATCTCAATACAAAGACGCCATCTTTTTATTATGTTTTTTATCGTTTTCTCTTGGGTCTCGGCGTACGCTTGGTAATCGTTCAAAAACTACCACACCGTTTCGTTAGCGCTTGTCAAAACTGTAACTTGGCTACCATTTATATGGGATGTAGCGATCCAGATAGCTGGAACGATTACATTTCACTCTAACATATTGAAGGATATGATAAGTTATAAATTTGGCTACGAATTTTCTATTCGTTTGTGCGGACCACGTGACTTAATGTTGAGATGATGCCATTCCCATACATTTGAATAGTTTTCTAATAGCGTTATCGGTTGTAGATTGTCAACTTGGCTAAGCCTTCAAGTCACCACAATCATTGAGATGTATTTTCATGGATGAGAATATGAGATTAAGTAGTTGCGCGCCAGGTATAAAGTCTACGCAGACGAAGGTGCGGGCGAATTGCTAGTAAACTGTGAATTGTGTACTGTGAACTGTGAACTGTGAATTGTGAACTGTGAACTTTGAACTGTAAACTATCAACTAGATATGAGAGCCGCGCCGGCGTGCCGCCGTCGCCGCTGAAAATCCGGCGCGTTGCCGCGATGCCGCTTTTTTTTTTGTAATAAGGTTCATATTCGTAACAGCGACAAAATATGCAAGCGTTTTAAACGAATTTTAACATTGAATATTTACTAAAAATGTTTTAACTAACGTGGAAGAGGTATGGAGGCGACCTAAACGCCTACTGCCAGACTTGGTTCGAGCTGCTGAATCTTACTTTTGAATCCTGACCGCTCATAATTCTTGCGCCGGAAATATTTCGACATGTTTCTAGTCTCCTGGTGCTTATGAATCTTTAGCATTCACAATCCTAGCCCGGAAAATACTACGACATTTTTCTGTTCTCCTGGTACTTTTGAATCCTAACCGCTCACGATTCCAGTGCCGGAAATATTTCGACATGTTTCTCGTCTCCTGGTACTTGTGAATCTTTAGCGCTCACAATTTCAGCCAAAAATACTTTGACATGTTTCTAGTCTCCTGGTAATTGTGAATATATAGCATTACAATCTCCATTAAGCCATGCCTTTTACCGGGATAAAAAGTAGCCTATATTTGATTCCAGGATGTGAACTATTTGTGCCAAATTTCATCCAAATCCCTTCAGCCAAATTTGCCTGATTGAGACACAAACATAGAAACACACAAACTTTCACATTTATAATATTAGTAGTATTATTCTATTTACTGACACTACACTACAACTAACTATGCAGCATGAATAGAATAAAAACATGTATAGTTTGACCGATACCGCTGTACCGCGCCTTAGGTATGCGCGCGGCGAGACGGGAGGGAAGCATCGGCTGTTGCGCTCTGTCAGTCCGCCGTCAACGCTCATGGCGGTCGCTAGTGTAATTTGTACCGGACTGTCTATGTCAGAAGCACATGAGATAAATATTCAAAGATGGGTCGAGCGTTATCTCGTGATGTTAAGACCGTCATTTTTAAGGTGGCCGAATATTTTAAGAAAAGAAAAGCAGACAAAGCAGAAAAAACCGCGAGAAATGTGATTAAAGCGGGTGATTCAACAATTGGAAATTCAAGCCGATTAATATTTCAATCGCCAAAAAAACCCTAAGTTATAAAGAACAAACATGTTGTGGATGATTTTGACTTAGGAGTTATCAGAAGAAAAATTCATTCATTTACGAATTCGAAAAAAAATACCAAGTGTCCGTAAGTTACTATCAAGTTTGAGACAAGAATATTGAATTGTGGACGTGAATTTTTAAGAAAACTTTTACACAAAATGGGCTACCGTTTCCGAAAATGCAAATCGAAGAGACATCTCCTTATAGAGCAGCCTAATATTACAGTGTGGCGGAAAAAATACCTTACAAATCAGAAATTACAGAACGCAAAACCGTAACATATATTTCCTTGATGAAACATACACCAACCCCAGTCACCATCTCAGCAAATGTTGGCAATCATCGTCAGAACCCGGAATTCATGCTGATGTTGGGAAAGGACGGCGTTTGGTAATTCTTCACGCTGGGTGTCGACGGTGACGGGGACGATGGTGTATTGACCATATACAAATAAGATGCTAAAACCGGCGACTATCATGAACGGGCCTACTTTTTATAAGTGGGTGGATGAAAACTTAAAAGATAAGTTGTTGCGTATTCTGTAATTGTAATGGACAACGCGTCTTACCACAGCGTTCAGGTTGAGAAGAAGCCAACTATAGCAAGCCTCAAAAGTGAAATGCGGAACTGGTTGCTGCACCACAATGTAGAATTTTGCAGAAACCATGACAAAAGCTTAACTGTAATGTTTTATCAATAATACACAAAAAGAAACCGTATACAGAATTGATGAACTCCTGAGAGTCCATGGACACACTGTTCTGCGTTTACCCCCGTACCATCCAGATTTGAATCCAATAGAGTTGGTCTGGGCTGATATTAAAAACAATATAGCCCAAAACCATATTAATTCTTCTCTAGACGAAAAGAAATACTTATTAAATAAATTATTTTCGGAAATCACTGCGGAAAAATGGCAGAGATGTGATGAACATGTCCAGAAACAATAAAATAATTACTGGGATCGCGATAGTAGGTTCGATAATATTATCGATCCATTTATAATACAGCAAGACTGATTCAAGTTGCGATGGCGAAATGGAGGATGATGTTGACGGCAAAATGGAAGATGAAGTTGAAAAACAGAATCTACGTCAGAATAACTTTCGTTAATTTAAACAATTTTGTAAACAAAAAATCCTACCCTAAGGGGGGAAAATAGGGTTGATTTATTTATTGTTCACTCACAGATTTTAGTGCAGAGTTGTGTAGCATTCTTTGTAGGCTTAGCCATGTGGGTATATAAAGCCTGTTTTCTTTAAGTATTTATGTTATACAACAATTAATAGTTTAAGTAGGATTATATAACATTTAATAGCTAAAGTAAGATGGGCAGCTTTTTTAAAAGTAATAACAAATTAAGCATGTATTAATTAGTATATTATAGCCACAAAAAACCAAAATTACATTGAAATATTAATTTTATATGGTAAAATGCTTTAGTTCATTAAATTTCCTATTGAATAGTTACAAAAAAGATGGTATAACTACCATCTTTTTTGTTTTTTGAGCGGTAACCCGCTCAAAATTTTGAGCATTTTGCTACGAAAAATTGTAGTAAGTGTGTCTCTTGAGACGTCTTTTTTTCAATGTTTTGGACCTTGTTTGTTTAATATCTTTGTAAAATGCTTTACTTTAAAAACTTGGCTATACACTGCACTTTTTCCGCTTGAAAATGTATTACCATTACGGAGATCTCTGCGACGAAAAAATTGGTATTTTTCGGTGCTCTTGGTCATGCCGCCCCTTAAAGACGCGCGAATGCAGCATGCTTAGTTAATCCATTGGATACAAATAATAAAAACGCGGCCGCAGCGCGGCTGCAGCATGTCTGCAGCGCTGCTGCCGCGTGGCACTTCGCGACAAATTTTAACTCCGAACATACTGACAATTACAAAGTCAAGTCACTACCAAAGGTTCTTTTTGGAAAGCTCTTAATACTGGTTTAACTTATGGTTATTATGAACTGAACAAAAACTTTAATTTTCATATCCAAACGGACCTAAAATTAGAAATAGTATATTTATAGCAAAAGTCCTTTTTAATAGCTCTTACCAACGATGATTATAATGATGCTATGGGGCAATAAAAATGCTTAACTTCAGTATTCAAAATGATTTGTCCGTTCAGGTTTAATTTCATTCATTAACTCGAACGAATTCATAATTGTCAAAAGTCGAATAAGTAGTAAATTATCTTCTAAAATAGGGCTTTCCAACAGTAAATGTGTTAAGGAAATTGAACTTTCGTTTATCTTCCCAAAGTTGGATGACCATTCTCTTAAATTATTGAAAATATTAATTTACATTATGCCGTGTACTTCTGTTGCAAAAGTCAGCTGAGGTCCCGCCATCACGTAACATCATTGAAATATAAAAAACCCAAGATACACCGAACACACACACAACACACATTATATAGTTACATTGTGCGCTAGTTTCAAACAGTCTCGCATCGCTCGCCATACTGCACTGCTTTGTAAAAACAACTTTAAGTGATCCGTGTAAGGTTGAATTTGCAAAAAAAAAATATTATAGTATAACTACACACAACTCACACATGACACTTGATACATGCCAGTTTTTGACGACAGTTTCGAGTGTTGCATTTGTTCGAGACTGTGCATCTTGGGTTTTTTATATATCAATGCGTAACATAAATCATTTTCTTAATTTTCTTCCATATTTGAATACTCCCAAAATATGTGCAACGTTTAAGATTGATAAATTTGTAGTATTTTTTTAAATTGTACTTGATATCATTTTATATAATAAGAATAATTTTCCACTGAGCTATCTAACGTACTTTTTCAAAAGTCCAGCAAATCACAGAGCATTTTAAACAAAAATTTAGATTTTTGTGAAGAATGGTTCGTGTTTGATATGCTGTATCTTAATTAATAGGTACATTTAAAACCAATTCAACTGCATTTGCACTCTAATTGTAGAAAAATTTATCTACTTTAATAGTCCACTGATTGACTTTTAATGTAGAATTCACCGTTTAGAAGATATAAGCCAAAATCCTAGCCTATTAAGGAAATGTAAATACTTAAATTCATATTTAAATGTTAAGACGCTTATATTTACTATTTTTTATTTAGGTCGGTTAGTTAACTTTTGGTAAAAACAACATTAATTTCTATTTATAACAAAAATGTCGTGAGTAACAGTACCGAATTATCATTTAATTAAGTCTAATCTGCTTTCGAAAAGCTTCCATAATTTCTAAGAAGAACTCCGTCTCCCCTTCATTTGGCAGCGCACGTATACGACACTCTAAACTTTCATACACACAATTTTTAAACTTTTCATACTCCTTGTCAATTTCTAATTCATCGTAAAGCTGCTTGATGCGCTTCACGTGTTCTGGGTCTTTGCTACCGTAGTATTCTTTGAAAATGGAACGCTGCGCTTCATTGCAGCGCTCCACTGCTGTTACTGCAATCCAGGTTAATTTTCCTTCCTGAATGTCTGTACCTGCCTTCCCCGAGTTGGCTTCGTCCCAATAGATGTCTTCATAGTCGTTCTGTTTAAAAAAATATATGCCAAAGATTAGAGTAGTACTATACGATTAGTATTATAATAATTACACACAGCATTGCACTATTGTTAGTGGGACTTGAGGTTTGAAACCAGAAAAAGGCAAAATGTACGTTTTAATGACTTGTTGTACCAGATCGTTGGGTTAAAGCACATTGTATGTTTTTCATACCTGAAATTGCAGTAGTTTTCCAAATTCCAAGCAGATGCTACTTAATTCCGTAGTATCTCTTTGCTGGACATTCTTGACTAAAAGCAGACCAGCGAGCATCGGTAATCTAAACATAAAGTAGCCGGCCTTTTGTACGGCGATAGCATTGAATCGTTCCATGGTGAAACCATCAAGATTGTTTTTTTCTTTGGTGTATCCTGATGAATAGTCTAGGTATTGTCCTATCGTTGTGTACATAAATGCCTAAAAATAATGGGAAAGTTTTTAGCTTACTTACTTTACCCTTCTGAAAAGGATTGTCCTAGATTGGGTCCAGTGTAATAAATTACGAATCAAATGTCTTAAAATAGGACCATTGTGTACAGTGTCCGAAATTAGGATAAAGGACACAGCACACGTATCAACTCGGAAAGGGATATCCTAAAGGACTGGGTGTCTTAAATTAGGGCCATAAGGTTCCAAATTAGGATCAGTGTCCCAAATTAGGATCCATGGTCCCTGATAGGCGCTCATTGTCCTATAACAATTTAGAAAAGCATATTTGGTGTGTGAGTACGGTTTAAAAATTTAGACGTGAAAGAATAGAAAGACTGCTTATTGCATACGTACCTCATTAGCTATACTGACTAATTTGCAGTAAAAGGGTTCTTTTCCAAATTTAATTTCGATAACTTCCATAAAACAATGGTATATGAGAAAACAGTCGTTGATCGCAGAGGTGCCCACGTTTGGTTGTAAGTGCCAGCATGGTTTGCCACGACGTGTCGTTGAAGCGTCCACGATATCGTCTATTACTAGTATGCATCCCATCAACTGTTGAAATTATTAAAAAAATCATTAGCAGTTTGGGATAGTTATTGCAATCTGGGGAATCAGATATTCTATTCCTCGTCCATGTTAAACTTTTTAGGGTTCCGAACATACGTAATAAATGGAACCCTTATAGGATCACTCGGGTGTCTATCTATCTGTCCGTCTGTCACAGCCAGTTTTGTCCGGATCTACTGGACTACCGACTCTGTAGAAATTTGGTATATATTTGGAATTCTGTGACACAAACACGGACGCGTTACGTAAATAAATATTTTTTTAGTATGGGAGTTACTTTTGGGGGTAAACAAGAAAAAAAAATTCAAACTGTATCGTGTGACATGTCAAATAAAAGGACTTACTGTGAGGGTTTTAATTATATTTTTTTCATAATTTTAAAATAATAGTTTTAAAGTTATTCAAAAAATTAGACCAAAAATGACCATTCCCCCCTTATCTCCGAAACTACTGATACTAAAATTTAAAAAAAATGTAGATAATAATTATAAGAAGGAGTCTGTAGTGTTAAAATAACAGCTTAAAAAATGAAATTTCCGTGATTAGGATATTAGATTCTCATCTTGTATGTATTTTCCCTCGGGGTAATTTTCGACTTTCACGCGGGCGTAATACTGGCTGAAGCTAGTAGAAGCACAGGTTTGTTCAATTGCACTTGAATTTTACTCACCATTTCTAAACAACACTCTATAAATCGAGCTGAGTACAGCTTTTCTTCTGTGAAGTATTTAGGGTCTTCCATCTTTTGATACGCAAAAGGAACTGTCAATCCTTTGCCTTCCTTTCCTCCGTCCATTGTGTAATTCATCAACTGTAAAATTAACAGTTATGTACCTCCAGAGATTGGAATAGACCATATGTGAATAGAGTAGGTGCTAACAAAGTTTTACTCACCTGTTCTACCCAACTTCTGACTTCAGGCAATTGATTTGTGAACTTAGGACTTGTCATTAAGCAGTCCATAACTTCAGGCAGGATTTCATTAAACTTATGCTTATTCTGGTACATGTTGAAAGTAGCGGGCACACTAAATGCAACAGCACTTCAATGCTATGTTAACAGCTGGTTGAGACGTAATGTTTTATACTAAGTGAAACGTGTGTAGTATATTTTTACTTATTTTTCCACTACGAGTTTTTAGGGTCCCGAAACTCAAAAAGAAAAACCGGGTCCATCAAAGACTCGCTCAAAAATGCCCAAAGACACGTCAAAGGTATGTATACCAAATAGGTAGATTTTTTTGTGGATAGAAAATCATTAAAAACTCCCCTCTTTCTGGGCGGAGCGTGAAGGAGTATCAGACTCTCACCCACTAAAACCTAACCGTGATCCATGAAATGCCCTTAGCGTTCTAGGGCCGCGGAAACTCTTGCGAACAATACCACAACCCTAGCAGGCACTGATCCTAGCGGGCCCTGTCAACTGCTGCTCTTTGAGACGTGGGTGGAACAGAACGCGCCGTCGACCCGGACCTTGTCCTTATCAAATCCACGCAATAGGTAATATGCGACAAATTTTAATACTCGCAAATAAATCAAAACCTATGTACTTCCCATTGACCCAGTATCCTGCAATTTGGCAGGAAGCAAGGTTCTTACAGCACAAGTCAGTCAGTTTCTCATATATATATATATTTTTTACGATGTCATAATTACATTACATCTATAGGTAGGAGAGCATATTTTAAACTTAGTAGTTTAGTTTGTTCTTCAATCCTATCTATATTACGATGGTAGGGAACCCTTCGCATTTTGCCGGTTTTAAATATAAATAATTATATTTTGTAGGTACGTTACTATTTATTATACACATTTAAATGGTTTATTTATTGAAAACGATTTATTATACCAAGGGCACTGTTCACGTTACATGTACAAATGGAAGGAAAAAACCGTGATAAACTCAGGCTTTTTATTAATTTTATTGCTGGACATGTTTACAACATTGCACGAGAATAATTTTGTTCTGTGTATTGAATTTCATAATATTTTCTTTTAAAAAAGCCGACCAAGTGCGAGTCGAACTCTCACACGAAGGTTTCCGTACCATAAACCGACAAAAACCTTTGCTTAACCTCGATGTTGATTACGTTCTTCAAAAAAGGTAATTTTTAGGGTTCGAAAAAAAGGAACCCTTATAGGATCACTCGGGTGTCTGTCTGTCTGTCCGTCTGTCACAGCCAGTTTTCTCCGCATCCACTGAACCGATTCTGTTGTAATTTGGTACACATATGGACTTCTATGACCCAAAGACGGACGCGTTACGTAAATCATTAAATTTTTAGTATGGGGGTCAAACTAGAAAATTAAAAACAAAAGTTTTTTGAACAATATCGTGTGACATATCAAATGAAAGGGTTTACTGTGAGGGTCTTAAGTATATTATTTTCATAATTTTAAAATAATTGGTTTAGAAGTTATTCAAGAAATTAGACGAAAAATGACCATTCCCCCCCTTATCTCCGAAACTACTGAGCTTACAATTTTGAAAAAATGGAGATAATAGATCTTTACCTAAAGATTACAGGAAAACCTATTAGAAGTCTGTAGTGTTAAAATAACATGTTAAAAAAAATAAATTCGTTCGGAACCCTTTGCACGCGAGTCCGACTCGCACTTGGCCAGTTTTTTTTTATGATTTAATTAAAATGTACCTATTGTTTTTAGATTAATCCCTATAGGCACTCGTAGTATAAGACGGTATTACTTGCCAAATTTCATAGTTCTAGGTCAACGGAAAATACCTTAGGTATTAATTTTGGTTCCCTTGAGAGTGTCGAAATATACGTTTTTTTTGCGGCATAAACGGCCGTATCTTTTTTACGTTAACTTAGAAGTTTGATTTTTTCACAGCTTCAAAATGGTTTCTAGTCGACGCGTAAATATATATTTTTTTTATATATGAACACGCATAACTTTTTACAGAGTCGTCCGATTTTGATCGTTCTTTTTTATTGGAAAGGGTATACGCCGAAGTTGGTTCGATATAAATTTGGAAAAAAAATCCAACCCTAAGGGTAGGAGAACAGGGGATGATTGATTGTTCACTCACTTATTGTAATGTATGACCACGCAATAGTACATTGTTATCTAAGGGGTGAAAGTAACTGATTTAGTGCCGAGACGGCGTTTGGCGCCCAAGCGTAGCGAGGGTGCCAATAGTTCGAGGGACTAAATAAGTCTTTCACCCGAGGTAAACACTGTGCTTTTCATTACGAATATAAGGAAAGTTAAAATAAAACACGAATCATCTAAAGAAAAAAATCATATCTGAATCTGATGAACACATCGTGTTAGTACAAATCTCTGCTATACGAAAGCATGAGAACAAAACACTACAACTCGAAAAAACAAATGAAGATCGGATTGCGGCTTTCCCGCCTATTTTGTTTTTTTTTTTCTGTGACCGGCCAACTATTCAGCCGTTATGTTACATTTTCATAATTGAAAAGATCTATACATATAATAAAACAGTAGAGACCGGGATTTCTGTACATTAAATAAAAATACCAAAAATCGAGTAGGGGTGTTCAAAAAAAAGCTATAGAACACAAAAAGAGCATTTTTATTTTTTTTGTCTGTCTGTCTGTCTGTACACGCTAATCTCCGAAAATACTGATTAGATTTTGTTGGGCTTTTCAAAGTTAGATTAAGCTTATTCCTGAGCAACAATTAGGCTTTGTTTCATTCAAATTAGTGGCCGGAAAAAAAAGTTATGAACATTTAAAGATTCTAAAATTACGTATCAACGATTCTCGACAAGTTGTGTTAATTTTTCAATTATTCGTTCAGTTTTGCATACAATTTTCCTTTAAAAACATATCCTTATAAATTTGAATCATCACGCTATATCTTCGAGGAGCTAAGCAGTCAATTACCATAACTTATTATAATATCGGGTATTTAAATTAACCGTCAACTGAATTCATACACCTGGCGGTACGATGACTGGCTGTCGAATGACTCGGTGTAAGTTCAAACCCCAGTATTCCCAACTTTTTTTAAATTATTGTTGACTTATTTTTTACTTTTTTGTATTCTTGCTCTAATAATTTTCGTTGACCGCGACTTCGTTTAAAAATGTGTGGAACTGGATGTGACGAAGTAATAAATTTCCGGATTAATAGGATTATTAACAGAGCTTATTTTCTGATTTTCTGAATTCTTTTTTTCGCATCACGATAAAAAGTATAATACCAAAGTAGATAACTTTTACACATAATTCTGATAAGAATTAGTGGCAATGTAGACGAAGTCAACTTACTACCTACGTATAAAACATACCTGCAATGCCATCTATTGACCCAAATAGTACTTTCGACGGCATGAAATTACACCAAAACATATTTTTTTGTTATAACGTTTAAAACGTCTTTACTTATCTTTTGATAGTTCAACTTAATATTCCATAGATGGCGTTATGCATTTGATCTCATTTAAGATTTCAATATTGGTCAACTTGCGTGCGCTTACATTTGCTAAGCTAAATATGCTAAAGCTGCTCAATAATACCTGTACTTTACAGGATTTAATGAATTTTACCGATTTTGTAATTAACGTGGCCACTACTGGGCCAAAACAGTATAAAGATTTAACCATCGACTCGAAAAGAAGAAGAATGAACCTTTACAGGCCCGAAGCCAGGAGGCATATACCACCCGCGAGTAGGTGGCGAATTCCCATAATAGAGGAGTCGCAAAAACAGTTGAATAAGCTCGGTTAATCAGCTGTCTAACTCTGTTCCAAAAACTTAACATTGTTATGAATTACGTTCGGTTCGAAATAAATAAGGAATCAACTTTATTCATAAAATAGTTTCTTAACTCCGTAGTTTGAAGAATAGCACCATTCATTTAGCGCAATATAATATCAACACGTTAAAGTATAAATATGCAAACATATAGTCTTCTTTATGGTCCGACGCCATAAAGAAAGCTGTTGGAGGTAGCATTACAAAGCGATCCACACTGCAGAAGACCGAATGGCTTGGAGACGCGATGTATGTGGTCGCGATCCTCAGCAGTGAGGAAACGACGACGAAGAAGAAGAAGGCCACTTAAATGCGCATAATTTCATGAATACTGTTAAAAATTGCTGACGGCGTATACCTACCACAATCAAGAAAGTGGTTAGGTTATTTTAGAAGATAGCCTGTGTTGTCCCGTTGCTTCAGCATTAAATCATTTCTTCTGTGTACGGGGAATCCACCAACCAAGCAGCAACCATCAATACGCATAATACCTATTGACAAATGTTTATGGGGAAAATATTTCTATGAAAACGGGCGTGGATGAAATGGTACACATCATACTATTAAGTTCTATGATTTTTATTTACATATTAATTTCGATTAAATTTTGTCAAGGCACTCGCCAGAAAGTCACACATATCCAACAAACTGTTATAGTAGCTGAAATAAGATTTCGGCTGATTGCTCCGGTGACGATGTGATAATTCCCAGAATCATCAATCATTCCCAATTATTTTCCATTTACTTTCTAAACTGTTAAATTCCCAGAGAGCCTATGATAGGTACGTCATGACGAGCTCAGGGCCAGAAATTATCCGTTGCGGGCTTCACCCTCCAGTGGATCATGGGGAACTGTAGATCCCTTTTCGGCAGTTTCCAAGTTGGTAGCGCCCGACCCATACCCACTCTTCCTGCTACTTTCTCACATTTTCATAAATGAATTTGCCAGAGATTAACTAAACTTTATGAGAACTAATGGTCACGGGCTACAAATTGCAGGCAGTCAAAAATGCCAATGTCAAGCCTATACACACGACTGATTTAACTACTTCTCAGCCTAAGTAGAAATACCTTCCGCATAAACCTTCCGAATAATAAGGGGTATAATCACGGGTCATTGCCCTCTAAAAAACATGTTTACAACAAAGGCGCCAAAGACAGCCCAATTGCAGAGGTTGCTTCGACGCCGAGAAATCAGTCGCCCACTTCATCCTGGAAATGAGGCCGTTGTTCCCGACGTGAACAAATCCTCGGAATAATGAGGTCGCTCCGTGAAACCTGTATAGCACCCAGGAGGCTTCTGTGCATTTGGGTGGAGCTAGGCTAGCTAACTTAGCCAGAACACTTACGCGCAATGGACCGAATGGGAGTCTAAATGCGGATTACGGAGCCTCTACTCCATTCGTTGCGGAGATAGACTTCTTTTCTGGTTGGTTTACCCATGGCCAACTTTATGTAGCTCTATTGCGTGTTAATGACCCTAGCAACTTTCATTAACATCGTGTACAGAGGTTTCTCATTCAAAATTCAAAAATCTAGGGCTGGACGGCATTTTCAACAGAAGAGAGTATACAGTCACTGTCTACACTAATATTATAAAGAGGAAAGATTTGTTTGTTTGTTTGTTTGAATTGAATAGGCTCCGAAACTACTGGACCGATCTGAAAAATTCTTTTAGCATTGGATAGCTATATTATCAGGGAGTAACATAGGCTATATATTATCACCGTATTCCCACGGGAACGGGAACTACGCGGGTGAAACCGCGTGCCGTCCACTAGTCTTGAATAAAGCCTTTATGACACGGCATGGATTTCGTAGCAGTGCCCCGCGCGGTAAGGCGGTTTACGTGTGTTAGGCATCAACGGATTTATTAGAGGCCAATGCGACATGAGATCCGTTTCACCGTCGACCGCGGTGGTGCGCGGTGCCGTATGTTAATCGCCTAACAGTCTTCCAAATTCCTTATTCTAAGAGCGGTCAGCAATGCTTGATATTGACTGTTTGAATATCTTATCACAGCGATTTTACATAGCGACATAATTTTATTTTTCAACATACACGCGAACGAAGTCGCGGGCAACAGCTAGTCTACACTTCTACACTAATATTATAAAGAGGAAAGATTTGTTTGTTTGTTTGTTTGAAATGAATAGGCTCCGAAACTACTGGACCGATTTGAAAGATTCTTTCAGCAATATTTTATCCCCGTACACCCACGGCAACGGGAACTACGCGGGTGAAACCGCGTGACGTCCACTAGTGGTTAATATTTTGCTCAAATCTATGTTATTTTAAAGAAATAGTTGAAAGTAAATTATAATAATGTTATTTAAAAAATATAATCTTTAATGAATACTCATCTTTATGTTATTTCAATTTTACATCACGCTGTAGTTGAGAGGCTGTATAGAAAATCGTATAGAAGTTTTTTTTAATAATTTGACGGCTGTCAGTTGAAAACGATTCTCCCTAGGGCTGAAAAGTAATACTTTCAACCCGCTCCTTAGGCAATTTCAGGCCTACTTTCCGAGTATGAGTAATGAAAAACTTTTTACAGAATAGTCCGATTTTGATGACTTTTTTTAGTGGATACCCATACCCTGAAGTTTGTCAATCAATTTGGAAAAAAACTCCTAACCTTAAGGGGTGGGAAAATAGGGGTGATTTATTGTTCACTCATAGATTTTAATGCTGAGTTGTGTAGCATTTTTTGTAGGCCTAACCATGTTGGTATATAAAGCCTATTTTTTTAAAAGTATTTATATTATACAACAAATAATAGTTACAGTAGGATTATATAACAGTTGATAGCTAAAGTTAGGTAGGTGTCTATTCTAAAAGTAATCAAAAATTAAGCATGTAGTAATTAGTAGATAGATTATAGCCACAAAAAATTATAAAATAAAAACTTTTTAACAAAAAAATTAAACCTCCGAAAAAACTGAAAAGCAAAAAATAATAAACCTTTTTATAAAAAATAACTTTACTTACGAAAGTCGGTGTTAAAATACGAAGAAACAATAAAAAAACACGGACTTCCGTGTTATGAGGTACGGAACCCTAAAAAATAGATATATTTTTAAATTCTTCTTAATTATTTATGATAACAAGTTTATTTTCTTTACTACTCTCCAATCTTGAAAATTTTTGCCTCTATTAGTTAAAATATTGTCAATTTTGCAGCAAGCATCTGGAGATTACCTAAGCAGTAAGGGCCTAATATCATCTCTACCTACTCCATCCCTTCTGTCGCGTGGTCTGGCGTTAAAATCCCCAGCACTACGAAGTTGTATTGGGTATGTTCTGTTCTCGTCATTGTTGAAGATATTCTATCTCAGTATTACTGGACTATTTTGTTAAGTAGTAGACTTAAGTACATAAGAGTTGCTTGCTAAGAGTGAGTTTTTATCCGTAGTTAAAATTCAACCAATGGTATAAAATTGTACATGAATTTAGTTACCTACATTTCAAAAAACTTCGCAAGACTAGGGCTGCCATCACGTAATTTGCCGACCCCGGACAAAACCTTTAAAAAACCCGGACATTTGGGTGATATTGAGTTTTTTCCCCAGACGCATTTAAAAAATAATTTCACCCTTTTACCAAAACTTTACTTACATTTTTTTCATCATTTAACTTCTTTGTTTGCAATATAAACTACAGTGCGCAGCGTAACAAATTAAATACAAAAATAACTAGTAAAACACTAGTCCTCACTCAGACTTATCTCTATCAGCTAGTCTTGCCCCATAGGACAATCTAGGGTGTAGTAGACATAGTTAAACTGGTTGATATGTTTGTGTTTATTATATTAATATTTACTATGTATACAGTTGTATTTACTGATTTTTATATTTAATTTAACTCACATACTGATTATATAAAGCAATAGTTGCAAAATTTGTACGTATGTGAGTACTATGTCTCCTTACTAGCAAACTTATTAATTTTACCTCTGCTGGCATTTCTTTATTGTACCTATTAGTAGTATATAAGTGTTTATTTGGGAGCATCGTCCTCACAATTGATTAATGTATGCAAAGCTTATTTTTGAAAAGAGTAACTATGGAGTTTCTTGTCCGTTCTTCTCCATAAGAATCTACCTTTTGCGAACGGACGACTAGAGTCACTATATTTTATTTTCATTTGACGTTCAAAAGTGCCTTTATTGGTCTAGTTGAAATAAATCATTTGCCTTGACTTTGACTTTGACTATTATTTTGGCATCAAGTTCAAAACAATTAATAATTATAAGTTTTTGTTCTATCAATAAGCAATATAATAATAGTCTAATATAGATGTAACTTAGACGCGGATCCAGGATTTCGCTGCAGATAGCAGGGGAGCTAATATTTGTCTGTGCGGGGGATTGTTTAACGGTGTTTTTACGAAAATAACCTAATAAATCGACATCAACAGCGAGCGAAGCGAGCTCTAAAATTTTAGAAGTTTGTAGGGTTTAATTAAAAATTAAAATTAAATTAAAATTCGTTTATTTCGGACTACGGTGATCCATATTTTGTTAGTATTTCAAACATCTTATATTCTAGTGTTAGTAAACATTGATATAGAAATTGTAGAACATGTATTGTAAAACAACGGATGACCAGGCAGGAAAATGTTTCCTACCTAATCAACCTCCTCACAAAATGCCTAATATTTGGCGTATAGCTCTCCGCCACAGCACTCAGGATATAGTTGCGACTGCTCCGCACTCTGCACAGCAGCGAAGCAGTTTTTTTACGTAGTATGGCTTTAAAGCCGTCTGTGTGGGTCTCGGTAAACATTCCAGAGGCGCTACAGAAGCGGGGCAGTCGCACAACATCCTGAAAGCATTATTATATTGAACGCGCAGGACATCCAGCGATCTTTTAGTGTAGTTGACCCATAGATTGCTCGTATAAAATACCTTAGGTTTTTTGACTATTTGCACAGAAATGTGCTTATGCGTAACAATCAAGCTAACTAGAATTAGAGCGCAAGCGAAGCGAGCTTGCTCATTTTAGTACCCCCGCTCGGATTGGATTGGATAATTATCTAGTTCGATAAAAGTTTCTTTGTCAAAGTATGCCCAAAAAGGGAGAAATAATGATGTAAGAGCGAGCGGAGCAAGCTCGAAATTTTTTGCCACGTTAGCTAAAGTGCAGCTGACAAATACGAATTTCACCAAAACCGGATTTCACCCGGACCGTTTTTGAAAACCCCGCCCGGACGCTCCCCGGACACCCTCCAAACTATGGCAAATTCAGGGAAACCTGGACAGATTGCAGCCTTACGCAAGACCAACGACCTAGGCTAAAGAGTAGTTTTACATGCCTGCTATCTAGGTCAACAATTAAAAGAAATCTGGTAGGTATTCAAAATACAGCAAACAAGTTCGCTTTCTCCTCAGCGAAGTAGGGCAGCGACCCATCGGGTCTCAGCAGGGTAGTGAGGGGCGGCAGAAGTTTGATTCGACCGACTTAGCCAGGAAATCCTACCGAGGATTGCCATAAACAATTCTTTCATTATGTTCTCGTTTTCTTTTTTAATGTATTACCTATGTTCTTTATGTTCTAATCGACTTGTTTCTTTTTCTGTTTTATAATTTATATAATCATGCTTTTGTGTTGTGTCTTATTGTGTTGTACTGAATAAATGTTTTATCTATCTATCTATCTATCTATCTATCTATCTATCTATCTATCTATCTATCTATCTATCCTTACTACCTGCTGGGTATGAAACAAGTTTGTTCCCAATTCGGCTAATGTGGTCAAATCGAGCCCTTCGCAACACCTTCTTGCAGGACTTGGCAGCCCTGTTGAAGGCTCTCTTCTTCTGACTCACGTCATTTGCTTTCTCAATAAGATATTATTTCTTAAAAATGGCTATCTACCTGCTAAACAAAGTGTGTAGCCGTGCGCTGGGCCTTTCTTTAACAGTTGATAAGAAATGTTGAGATTGAGTTAAAAACATGCTATTTTTACCATTAGGTGGCTAATAAAATGAAGAACTCTAGTCTTATTAAGAAATTTTACGATTATTGTAAAATAAAAATCAGATTTTTACAAAAAAAAACATTTATTTTCAATTGAGGGTACAGTTTTTCCACTATTTTCAGGATATCAGGATATGATATGAGGATGCCTAATTACTTCCGATCATTATGAAGTTTGTTTCATTGCGATAGATCTTTTAGTTTAAAAGTTACACAGTTTTGTTTCCACTGGGATCACAGTTGTGAACAAAATTTAAAAAAAAATATGAATAATGTAAAAATTAGTTTTTTTTTTTAATACGTTTCCTTCAATAAAATTAAGCATATTTTGCCTCAATTTAATATATGCACATTATAGACTCGCACTGTATGTGCGTCACACATTTAAGTAGGTACTTAATTACTAAGCTTTTTGTATGTCATAAAAAAGAAAAATATGAACATGCTGACCTTCAAATTAACTTGCAATTTTTAGATGACATAGGCAATGATGTGTAGAGGATATCAGCAAAAAAAAACACTTACCTATGGCAACTTTTATCTTAAGGGGGCTATTACATTTTTTTCTTGGATTTGAGCATTTGACTTGAGTTTTGTGTGTGATTATGGTTTATTATAGCTATAAAAAATTTATGTTCTAGAAAGGCTTTTTCCTAGGAGTGCTTTAAATAAATATTTCAATTTGTTAACGTAAATTAGTAAAAACCTTGTCTCTGCAAAGGATGTTTCGTAAAATTTTACTTTAGGCATCTTTTAACGCTTTGTTACATCGAAGATATAATAATTTAATCATTAATCAAAATGTTTTTTCATTAATTAAAATAGAAGATACAGTTGTACCATAAAGGTACAACTGTATCTTCTATTTTGGAGTGCTTTATTCAATTTATTATGTTTCATACTACATAATACTTAAAAAAAAACCGTAAAACAGACAGTTACTGATTATTTTCGTCCGAAATTATTTTTTTTTTTTCATGAAAATTTAATCCAAATTCAAACAAAAAGTAACTAATATAATAACAAAGGTTACTATGTTACCTTGCTTGAAAAAAAAATGCCTATTTAAATGTAAATCAATATTTTTCGCATTCAGATAAATTACTTTTAGTAAAATTGAAAAATACGAAGACGAACCTTGACAGGTCTTTTGTCGTACGCGAAGAATATGTAACTATTGTAGAAAAATACCAAAATTTACGTCCAGCCAATATAAAAACCGACCGATTTTTCATACAATACCATAATAATAAATGCTCAAGACAGCCTATGGGAGTAAATAAAATAGGTGCTATACCGCGAGAAATTGCCACTTTCTTAAAACTGGAAGAGCCTCAGCTCAGCTATACACGGGTCACTGCTTTCGGAGAACTTCGGCAACGCTCTTGGATGATTCCGGAGCCGATCTCACCACTTTAAAACTTCACGGCGGGTGGAAGTCCAATACGGTTGCAGAAGGCTATATTGAAGACTCAATTGAAAATAAGTCGAAAATCTGTAAGCGTATAGTGGAAACAATAAGTCTGAATTCGACCTCGGATCCTTGGTCTCACCCACACCCATCCACTTCCACCGACGCACAGTGTACTTATACAGAAAGCCGATCAGAGTCACCAACGTTCACCGTTGTTCCTTCTCAATCCGACACCGAAACAGAAACCTTAACCCCAGATAATTAAACTCAACTCAATGCAACTATAACGTTGCCAAATAATTCTTGTACTTACTTTTAATTTGTAGAATTGTAGTAATTTTACTTTTAACTTTTAAAATGTTCCATTTTATTGAATTGGTACCTCTATCCACATTGTTAATTATTTTGATTCACAATAAATGGTTATTTCAATCTATTCTTGTTTATTATTTTATCTCCTAAAGTGTTCTCGCTGCTGAAGTGGAAAGTTATGTGTGTTACACGAGAGCAAAGTTTTTTGCATCTCATGCCTTTGAATCCCTCGCCACACGCAGGATTCAAAATCAGCACTCGCAGCAAAAAACAACTTTGGTCTCTTGTTGCACAAATAACTATTTATAGGATGAGAAGATGTTACATATAAAAATGTCGTTTTATATTAAAGTACTGTTAATATTTTGGTGGTCATTACCTATTTTTAGATTATACAGTCATAATTTAGATATGGTTGCTTTTAATAATTGATATCTTTTATAATTTATTTTGGTGATCATTTACGATTTTTTGCAATTAAAAGTGTTTTTTGCCCGTTAAATTCTGCTAGATCTGGTATTTGTTTTGATTAATGTTTGTTTCTATTTTTGTCATTAGGTCCATAGTTATCGATAAGGTGTTTGATTTCGATCGGAATCCATACCTACTGCTGTTCAATAATAAAGTTTTTATCTGTTAGTTATTTGTCTAAACGGTTGCGTTAGTGTACCACTGGTCAGTTTCCTTACTCGTCAATTTCACTAATTCACTAAGTTACGCATTAAACAGTTTCTAAATTCACCAATTTCCTTATTTGCCAGTTTCACTAAGTTGACAATTTCCCTATTAAGTCGGTTTCGTGGTTCGCAAGTTTCCTTGTTCGTCAGTTAGTTTAGGTTGTCAGTTTTGCTATTTTGTCATGTTCCTAATCCGCTACTTTCCTTTTTTGCAAGTTTCCTTGTTCGTCAGTTATTTTAGATTGTCATTTTTGCTATTTTGTCATGTTCCTAACCCGTTATTTTCCTTGTTCGCAAGTTTTCTTGTTCGTCAATTAGTTTAGATTGTGTTTTACTACTCCATCGTGTCATCTATACTTTTATACTAATATTTTAAAGAGGTAAAGTTTGTGTTTTGTGTTTGTGTGTGTTTGTTTGTGATGTTGTGAGGTTGTGCGGAGCAATCTCTGAATCTACTAAACCAATTTTGAAAATTCTTTTACCAATAGCAAGCTACGTTATATAGGCTATATATTAACTCGAAAAATACCGCGTAATTTCAAGGTTATTTTTATCACTTAAAGGCGTTAACAAGGAGGCTGATGTGATGTGATTTGCTTATACATGGAGCAAGTATGTTTTTCTGGTGATTTGAAACTTCGTACAAAAACACTTTGTTAGTTTCTTTGCATTATAATTTAACTTGACGGAAAAATATATATTGTTCAGTTAAATTTAACATTTTACATTATGTATGTCATAGTCATATTCATTTATTGCTTTACGTCGTACATGAGGTCTTAAGAATAGTAAAAAGCGACACGGATAGTGACGCCAATGCATGATTGTCAAATGATTAATAATAGTGTGTTATGAACACACGGTGATCTGGGTCCCAGATAACCTTGTGTTTGCTAGATTGTATAACGAAAATAAAAATAGTATAAAATCAAAATAGTAATTCAATTGACTATCATGCATTGGAGTAACTATCCGTCTCGCTTTCTACTATTCTTAAGACCTCAATATCAGTCTGTCTCACTCCATTCACTACTCACACACTCCTTCATTATGGCGAAGTAGAACTCTTTGCACACAAAAGTATCTACTATTTAGGTAAAAATTTTCTCTTTGCTTTTGGTAATTTTGTTTGACTTTTTAATGCTCTAAATGGTTGATAACATTGATAATATTTTTTATGGAATGATGTAGCAAGTGTTGTACTATTTTGAAATCTTGTTTAAAAGGACCACTTTTTTAAATAACTTGTCTAGGGTACAGGTTTTCTTGAACGATGAAGTTTCAAAGTTATCTGAGAAAAAGTTTTTTAAACATGACCCATGAAAACATATTCTTTTTACTAGTGACCATATTCATTACTGGATTTGTGACTGCAATCAATAGCATAGTTATTTAGGATTACATTAAAAAAAAAACACTACTAAATTGGGAAATTTGCGATCACAGGACCTAAATATGTGACCTAGGATGTTGTTTTTCAACATTTTCAAAAGTATTCCTATTATCACTTAACCAAGTAACATGGATTTTTAACATCTATTTTTGCCTATACTGGTATAACCTAGCCTATCGCCCCGTACCCGCTTGACGTTGAGTTTCGGGACACCCTGTATATATACAACGTGTAACAGAATAAACGCAATACCTCTTAAAGGGTCATTGTGCTCATGATTATGAACCACTTTCACTATGGGACCCACACTGAAATCGACTCCCCCATACATTAATGTGCGCATAACTCGACAAAATGTACTGAACAGTTGATTTTTTTTCGCGATTTCTGGGTTGGCCCCATAGTAAAAAAATTTCATAATTATGAGTACAATGACTTCTGAAGAGGTAACATTTTATTAACTTAATACATAAAATCCGCCACTAGAAAAAACCGGAGCAAAATCTACATCGCAACAAAAAGAACCGCTACGCCATCTAACCAACTAGCAGCGAACTACTACGTCAGATTCCTGCATCGCGCAAGCAGAGTTTATCGTGCGATTTGAACACATACATCAGCCCGAATATCAACTATTGGGCAGTAGCCCGCCAGGCACAACAACCGCCTGGTCGGAGGATCCTCCCTTTTCACTGGGGGTTTGTGGGACTTTACTCTCTGTTCCGCATACCCTCTAAACTGGTGACCCTCGACATTGAACGTCAGCGCAGCCTTCGTGCAACTACTTCAGCGTGACGTCATCATCACTTCCTCATCGTGACCTCGAGCTCTCGAGCAGCAAGTCATACAGCCAGCCAGTACCCACGGCTTCTACGGGTATCCTGACCATCAACATGCAGCGGCCGTGCATTCCTGGTCAGCATCCTCAGCCTCTATCAGTACCCTCAACCTCATCAACGACCTTGGCAAGCACACTGCACCTTCGGCCAGTCACATGAAGAACCATGAAGAACCTCTCCTTGTCCGACCCAAGCAGTCATGTCAGTCAGTCTCACAGCATCGCTCCGACTCACTGGGGCACCGCAGACAGTTCCGACTCACCGCGAACTCTGCGACATTCGGTTTCGACTCACTGGAACCAACCTTCCACTGGCCTGGCAAGCATCTCAAGATGTATGGACGACTCATCTACTATCGACCTCCGGTCTCCGGAGGGGAGTAATGTAGCGGCATCAACGCCACTACAAGAAAAACCGGGAGCAAAATCTAAATCGCAACAAAAAGAACCGCTACGCCATTTATCCAACTAGCAGCAGCGACTACTACGCCAGAATCTTGCATCACGCAAGCAGAGTTTACCGTGCGATTTGAACATATACATCAGCTATAAAATAAACTATCGGGTAGTTGCCCACACCGGACACAACAACCGTCCGGTCGGAGGATCCTCCTTTTATAACGGAGATTTGCGGAACTTTACTTCCTGTACCGCATATATTACTTTTCCGCAACTTATTACTTTTCTTCCCAGAAATAAAAAATGATTGAACATAATAATAACAGATAAGGCTTATTTAATTAATACGTTTGTCAATCAATCAATGTATTCGTCTTGTTACGTTGATCATTTCCAACCTGGTTAAACATGTCCATATATTTGTCTATTCGAGTAAAATAAAATCATTTACTATATTCTTGAGACGCTCATCCAGTAGCGTAGCAAGGGGGAGGCCGCACCGGGTGACAACCTTTTAGGGATGACACCCGACTGGTTTTTGTCACTATCGGGTGGCACCCCACATCGTTTGACGCAATGAAACCTGTCGGAAGTAGGGTGAAAAAATTTTTGAGCCCGCTTCGCTGCACTTTTAGCTTTTAGCTTATGATCAAAATACAATAAAACCCTTTCGAGATGAGGTGCAAAAATGTCTTTAGTTATTCAGGTTTTCTTCATTTAGGGGTGACACTCGTTCGTTAACTTTTTGTCACGGTCGGGTGTTACCCCTTAACAGGTGACTTAGTGAAACCCATCTGTGGTGGAATGTAAAAAAATGCGTGCTCGCTTCGCTCGTTCTTACATTCTACTCTCTTTGTTCTCGAGTGTTTCTGTATAACTCAACAAAATGACTATGTTAATGTATGAAATTATCAAAAGAAAATAAAACCCTTCCGAGTGCATACATTTTCGAGCTCGCTTCGCTCGTTCTTGTGTTCTGCTTTCTCTCAGTTAATGAGCTTTTTTGCATCAGCCCATAAATTTACTTCTATTTAAGTATGATATGAATGATCAAAAGAAAATAAAACCTTTCCGGGGTCCATGAATTTTCGAGCTCGCTTCGCTCGCTCTTGTGTTCTCTTAGTAGGGAATAACGTTGAAAAAATATATATCATCTATACAGTTAATCTAAAATATACAAAAATATAATACTAACAGTGAAAAAAGAATCAAAATTTCTCAAAAAACTAACGAGATATAATTATTTTAAACAAAAATATCTGTACCTCTCGCGAAAACGAGCTAGAATAAGCAATGCTAACGAGAACTATTTTCTATGGCAGCTGTATGTGCGTCATGGACTTTGACGTCAAAGTTCATATCGGACTTCTCTTTCTAATTGTAATCTTTGAAGCTTTATAACTTCAGCGCTGATGAAGGTATTTAAAAAATAATTTCATGATTGTTAATTAGAGCTAATAAATATTTCATTTTGCAAATAAGCAAACCACATGCATATTCCTTATTAATGAGCTTTCTTGTATCAGTCCATAAAGTAACTTTTCTTTAAGTATGAATGATCGAAAGAAAACACCTATGCGAGGTGGGATGTAAAAAAATTTGAGGTCGCTCCGCTCGCTCTTGTGTGCTGCTCTCTCTCAATTAATGAGCATCAGTCCATAAAGTTATTATGCGAGGTGTGGTGTCAATAATTTCGAGCAATCTCAGGAAATGAGCTTTCTTGCATCACTCCATAAAGTTACTTCTGTTTAAGTATGCATGATCAAAAGAAAATAAAACCTATCCGAGGTGCGATACAAAATTTTTCGAGCTCGCTTCGCTCGCTCTTGTGTTGTCCGCTTTTAGTGCTTAAGCTTACGTGAGTTAATCAACAATATTGAGTTTAGATAATGATGAAAACAAAATCAAAATAAACACATTCCTGAAAGTAAAAACCTGCAGCGAATATGGCACACCTTCTCCCCCCCCCCGTCCGCCCCCTTTCAGAAAATGGCTTGCACAAGAACGAAAGGTCAAAGGCGCAACTCATAATTATTGAGGGGGGAGGAGAGTTCATTTGTGGGGTGACACCACATTATCCGCCCCGAGTGTCACCCATGCTAGCTACGCTACTGCGCTCATCTAATTTAAGTGAACGGATTTTCCTGTTACGTTCCTTGACATATATAGAACACAGCCTTATTTTGAAGTCTACATGTTTTGCTTCTTGCCTAATAACGCTTATAAAAAATAAAGGTGAGGTTTCCGTCCAATTTTCTTTTTGATTCGGTTGTGCCACGCTTCAACCATATTGATAGTCTGATGTCGCTCTTCATAGCAGCTGAGACATTCGATGTAGGAACCCATCCAAACATTTGAGACGTATGAATTAAATTGTTTGTAACTAGAGTCTAGAAGTCATTGCAGATTTTTCGAGAATCGTAAGCCACCCCTCTGCGATATACATAGCTGGCAGAAATGCCAAAGCTGCACACATTCTGACATGTCGGTAGGCTCTCAATATTATTGGTGATTCCTAACTCTTTAGCTTTACGCAATAAGCATTGCTTGTAATGGAAAAAAACAGCCTACGATTTTCACTTCGGGAAAATTTACTTTGACTGCCTGAATTGCACCCAGCTCAAAATCTACGTGTATTTTTTCAGGTTCGAAATTGAGGACGAATTGTTTCAAAAATCTAAAAATAATAACGTAGGTTACTTTTTCTTTATCGGGCAGTAGGCAATAAGAAATTTGTTTCCATATCAGAGTTCCCTACATCAGCATGTGTGGAATAAAGCTGTTTAAAGGGGCTAGGAGCACATTTAAACGTGCCGTCACCGAATATATCTCTATTACTGCTGCTTTGTTCTATAGCAAAGGGTATCATAAAAATGAGAATATTGTCTTCTTCATAGACAAGAAAATCTTTAGCCAATTTTACTGGGATTACCAAATTCTTTAATGATCGGCAAACGGTATTATTTAATTTATTACGTACGTAAACCGCTTTTAACAGTATTAAATTTTGGTATTATGTCAACACACTCAGAATCAGGCGTTTTCAGATGTTTTAAGCTGTCTTCATAAATTGTTTGCACCGATCCGTATTCTTCACGCACTCTTTTTTACAAATTATGTAAAGCTTCAGCGACGAGATTTGAACCGAGATCCGGGTCACAGCCATAGCTATGCTCAGTTGTTTGGATCATCGTAGTCACATCACTGTCTTTGGTTAAACTGCCTTTACATGAATGTCTATTTTGGCATCGCCACCATATTGTATTACCATTTTTTTGCCTGAAGTTGTACCGATGTCCGTTTTTTAACACTATTTTATCATATTTTATAATTATCTCAAATATGTTCATGTAAGCAAGATGGAATTATATTTCTACTAACTAATTAAACCAGATGCCGAGGGAAACCTCGTCAGGTGGTGCATTTAAAGAGGCGATAGATGCTCCTTACGTTACATGGTTCAGGGCATCAGCTGAGCCAGCAGATATGTTTATTTATTCAGAATAATGTGTAGTAGTTCTCATAAGAATCTAATAACACCGTATTTTGATAATTTACAAGAGAATTTTCAAGTAAGATTTTGTACTGTAAAATAATTACGTAACTTGAAAATGTGTTTTTTGGTTTATGGAGGTATTATTACAAAATTAGTGTCAAATGAAAGGTTTTTACATAAAATCAATATCACAAAAATAATCAAGTCGATAGGACAAGTTTTCAAAATATAAGGAAAAAGGTAAAGTCACGTTGGAATTTTGCAAGTTGTTGTTCTGGGATTTTTTCATTCTTCATAGTTATGGATTATTTTGTTTGTTTTTGTTTTATATTTTATATTATAGAACAAGGTCCTAGAAATCTACATATGTATAAATTGTATGTGCTTTTCATGGAAAAAAATTGTCAGCTGATAGTTAATATGATCCTGTAAGTAATAAAATAAATCAGCTTTTTTATTATATATAGGCATACGTTTGACCACTATCTCACCTGATGGTAAGCTGGCAAGATGCCGAGGAAAAACTCGTCAGCTGGTGAATTTAAGTAGGCAATGACGACCTTCCCACCGAGATACAGCCGGCTGATGTTTTGTTTTCTGCAAGATATTGGGTTAGCTATAATCTGACACAACTTTCATTCGGGAGGAAATTACTGAAAAAATATTTTTGAAGTGAAAACTTCTTTAGCGGCGTTGAGCACTTTTTCTGTAATGGGTATAAAATCTTAAACTCGCGTCAGGACACGTGACCTGATCGAAAAAGCGTAAGACGGACTCGCGTCAGGGTCACGTGATGCTGATCGAAAAAGCGTAAGACGGACTCGCGTTAGGGTCACGTGATGCTGATCGAAAAAGCGTAAGATCGAGGGGAAGGGAGAGGAACTAGTATCTCCCACTCTTTCTACCGTGCCTGAGTGTGCTGCTCCGCTTAGGCGGCACAGGGCGCTTGCGCGAATGTCCGTCTGTGTTTATGTACAGCGTGCCACGCGTATCCAAGGATACGAAATTACGGAATTACGAAATTATGGATGAAAGTTGATTTTTCTAAGAGATAAAAATTAATGTAATATATAAATAAATAACGATATAATATTATGAATAATAACATGTAAATTGTCAATTTGTGTACGATAGCGCAATAAATAAACATTGTATTCTACCTCATAAATGATAGTATTTTTGTACTTATAATTAAACACAACGTTAATACTAAAGTTTTCACTTCTGCCGGCACTCCCGGAGTGCTACCGGTGTTTTTTTTTCAACGTGTTTGGGAGGCTGCCGTTGCTTAACCCACCCACCGTATCGCAGCTGACGTTCATAAAACTCCATGAAAAAGCTCTCTTAACCGTTTTACAAGTTATCGTCCAGGAGGAACTTAGTCATGGAAATCTGTTGCTGGCTCGAGGACTATATCGACTTTTCTGATAAATGATTTTTATTTTTGCAAATAGGTTACAAGTAACTTTATAGGCGTCAATTTTTTTGTCTAAAGAAGTGAGGTGGAGGAGAAGGTAAGGTGTTCATCATCTGACCCTTGTTACATACTTTAGTGAATATTACTCAACCGTTCGATTATTCTCGGAATTAGACTCGGAAAACTAGCAGTCTGGAAAAATAACACATTTTTTTTAATCCCTTATATAGTGAGACACCCTAATCACCGTGTAAGCTTTAGGTGACGCAAACATGAAGTTTAAACAGTAAACTTAGGTAGACTGAGCATAAGTGCACCTAGTTTTACTCAATGAGATGTCGACAGAATGTAGCGGCTGATCAATCGTGATTTCGTCAAAAAATGCACATCTTAGTTCTTTTTATTACCTATTTGTTTTTAAACAAGATGAAAATTAGTGAAGTGCGAGTATGGCTCGTATACGAAAGGATTCGTACAATTTCGCAAAATATTGCGAAACATGATTCTCAGGCAACGGCAAGTAGATACCATAAAGGTTTTGCGAGTGTGAAAATACACTGGTCAACAAGATTTTGCCACAAGAAATGTGCTTACTAATTTTGAATTACCTACCTACCCTTATCACGAAACCATATTTATTTTGCTTTGATTGGGTCTAGTTTTTGTGTTACAATTACTATCAGGGTTATTCATTTTCCCTTTAGCTTGTAAATTAAGATTTTTTGTTTTTCGATAAAATAGCTGGTTTTTTCAGTTTACTGAGTTATTTTATTCTTTTTAAATGTGTAAGAAGTGACCAAAAGATTCTGACAAGTTTCTTTACATTTATGGTGAAATTATTTTAAAACTCAAAAGAGAAATTCTGCACGATCAGTAAAAAAAATCAATAAAAATGTGAGCTTTCTTTTGGGATTTTTGAATACAAAGGGATAGTTGAGAGTAGTCTGACGTACCATCTGCTGCACAGTCAATCCTTTAACTTGATAATGTGCCTGTACTAGAACCACCTGAAAACTTCAGTTTTCGCCTCAAAGCTCCACTTCAAAATCATATTACAGGAAAACTGTATGTGTCTCAATAATTCTGATTTCAGTTCTATGATTTTAAAACATGTTCTTAACATAATTATATAAAAACATTCTTGTTACACACAAAAAGTGTTTTTTTGTTGACCAGTGATAAGAGGCATTGGGAAACCATTATGCGGGAAACCAACTCGCACGTAACCGATTATAATTATTTATATTCTTCTTAAACTAAAGTATGACAAATGCACAGTTTGATGTTTTTATGAACAACGACAAAGAACACGGTTTATGATTTGGGATCCCCTTTAACATTTATCTTTTTATATTTTTTTTTGTATACTTCGATTATTTAAATACATTGCTATTTGTTACTATCTACATTTATACATTTAAGCACTATGTTGGTTTTAAATAATGTTTGTAGTAATTTGTCAGCATTTTTTTATTTCTATTTGAGATAGGTTTGCTCTTGAAATAAAAATGAAAAATGAAAGCGCTTGACCAAAGTAAAGGTTAAAATAATTATTTGTACTCGTAGTTTTACGCTACTTTGTCTTCACAATAGCGTAGCTAGCATGAGTGACACCCGGAGCGGATAATGTGCTGTCACCCCAAAATTGAACTCCCCCCCCCTCCAAATAATTATAAATTGCGCCTTTTTTGCAAGCCATTATCTGAGAGGGGGGGGGGGAGAAGATGTGCCATTATCGCTGCAGGTTTTTACTTTCAGGAATGTGTTTATTTTGATTTTGTTTTCATCATTATCTAAACTCAATATTGTTGATTAACGCAAGTAAGCTTAAGAACTAAAAGAGGACAGAACACAAGAGCGAGCGAAGCGAGCTCGAAAATTTTTGCATCTCACCTCGGATAGGTTTTATTTTGTTTTGATCATTCATACTTAAACAGAAGTAACTTTATGGAGTGATGCAAGAAAGCTCATTAATAGGGAATATGTATGCGATTTGTTTATTTGAAAAATGAAATATTTATTAGCTCTAATTAACAATCATGAAATTATTTTTTAAATACCTACCTTCATCAGCGACGAAGTCGTTTTTTATTTTCATTTGATCATTCATATCATCGTTAAATAGAAGTAAATTTATGGGCTGATGCAAAGAGAAAGCAGAACACAAGAACGAGCGAAGCAATCTCGAAAATTTATGCACTCGGAAGGGTTTTATTTTCTTTTGATAATTTCATACATTAATCAGAAACACTCGAGACCAAAGAGAGCAAGAACGTAAGAGCGAGCGAAGCGAGCTCGAAATTTTTTAAATTCCACCACAGACGTGTTTCATTACGTCGACTGTTAAGGGGTGATACCCGACCGTCACAAAAAGTTAACGAACGAGTGTCACCCCTAAATGCAGAAACACTGAACAACTAAAGACATTTTTGCACCTCATCTCGGAAGGGTTTTATTGTATTTTGATCATATATACCGAAATTAAAGTGTTTTGTTGATTTATTCAGAAAAGCTAAAAATGCAGCGAAGCAGGGAAGGTGCTTTCATGGGAACAATTTATTGCTCTAAATATTGGTGCTCTTAAAATTGGTGCTCTAACTGGAATACTTCTATTTTTTGTGCTAATTCGGTTCCTATGAAAGAAAAGAACCTGAGTCTGTTGAATATCGAGTGGGGTATCTAGATAAAGGGCTCGAGGAGACGATTCCAAAAATGTAACTCACTAAAAAGTAGGAAATAAAAAGTTAAACAAGTCGCTTTTCTAGCAGTCTGATGCAGTTGGTGACATCAGATTAGTGATGAAACTTCATCAGACTGGTTGAAAACCGACTTGTTTCGAACTTTTTAGTTGTTTTTAGCAGTCGGGGTTTTTGATAAAGTAAATTTTTGTCCGTCCATCTGTCTATCAAGGCCGTTTATCTTGGGAACGCGTGAAGGTATCGAGTTGAAATTAAAATCATATACTCAAGTCTATGGCTCCTTGCAGCTGTGCAAAAATAAAACTTCTAAGTTAACGGTAAAAAAAGATGCGGTCGTTTATGCCGCAAAAACGTATATTTCGATACTCTCAAGAGAATCAAAATGTATAGGGTATTTCCCGTTGACCTAGAACTATGAAATTTGGCAAGTAATACCGTCTTATACTACAAGTATAGGAAAAAGTCTGAAAACTATACATTTGTAATAAAATCATAAAAAATAATATAGTCTTTATTTAAAGTAATTTGTGGCTACAAAAGACAATGTCCAAATTCGCCCTGTGCAACAAAAGTATCGGACATACACGATAATTCATGTTCTAGTTTATTATATTAGTTGCAAGTACTTTTGTAACACGGACTAGCTGCATGCCAAAATGAACATTAAAAAGTATTTTCACGAATAATAACATGAATCGCCGCCATCTTCACCAAACGTCATGTCATATCAAAAAAGATTAGGGATGCCCAATCGATTGTAATCAATCGATTGAATTTTTAAAGAACTGTAGTGTAATTATTTTGAATATAAATCATATTTTGAATTTATTTCGAATAAAGAGCAAACAGAAGATACAATAAAAGCATTCAATTACCATTCCATATATTATTCCCTAAATGTATACCTACTTAATTCAAAAAAACCTTCTGAGTATAGGTACTTTGTGCATGAGGTCATACTCGATTTTAAATAGATAGTAAGAATAACGCTGAAGTGATCAAAACCTTCGTATTTCACCATGATCATTATTCAGGGTTTTCTTATGATCGTTTAAGAAAGTGTGTGGTTTACTTCTAACTAAACGATCGCCGCAATCGGGTAAAAATACTTATCGTTACTGAATACATTAAGTAGGTAGGTACTACAAATGTTTTTGTTATGTTATACAAATGTTATTAAGTATTCATATTATAAAAAAGTATCGAAGAGTGTTTTTATAAGTTAAGTAGGACATTGTCATCCTTGTAACAATATCTTAGGGAATATCGATAAGTTGTATCGTATTTTTACACACACTCCTATTTTTGACGTCACTAAATTGTCACTTGTCTGTCTGTCACCTGTGCTTTCACTGTTTACATTAGCGTCGCTTGCTCTTTGTAATTGTGTTGGTGTGTTTTGGTGACTTTCGGGACTACTAATATTACCTACGACTAGGCTATTATAATGGACTCTGATTGCTTTCAAAAACGACCAGACTAACACATACGCTATAGAAAGTGTATTTTGTGTAAATTGCGGCTCTGCTGGTGGTTCCATGTTGTTGGAAGATGATCAGATTCGTCATTGAGTACAACAATGGACTGCACCTCTTTTGGTAATTACATTTTTACTTTGTTTTCACCTATATTATTTTTTGTTGTACCTTTCTGTTTGCGATCTCTCAGACTTTTTTTTCACTAATAAGTTTCTTTACTAACACAATATGTTTGCAGTTTTCGTTTCCAAAAAAAAAAGAAACAATTTATAAAGTATTTTGGTATATTCATTATAATAGAAAAAATCTGATAGGTAAATACTCTATAAAAATACAATTGAACTAAGTATGTTTTTTTTAGGTTCAAGCTCATCTCATATGCACCACTTGTTGGACAAGAGCTCAAGAGATGACTAACACTTCTGTAACAAGTAATGCTGGTAGAAACTGTGCACTCTGCAATAGAATGTTCGCACCTCGGGCATGCACGCTCACATCATCTGATTCATTCATCTGAAGACCGCATATTCTCCATAATGATGCCATTTTTGTGCAAATACAGCAATTAGTTGCACCACAAAAAGTAAGCTTTAACCTCCATTTGTAACTATTTATATTTATAATGGCTCTGTATAGAAGAGAAAATATAAAATAAAACATGTTTATTTTATACTTATAACATGTTTTTATATTACAGGTGACTGCAAATGATTACATATGTGATGTTTGTCATACATTATTTGTTAAAAGAGTTACCACAACATCACAAGATTTGCAAGAAGTACCAATGGTTGGTCATTAACATGATCAACGTGTGGTATATGGTTGTTCTCTGGCACGAATCCAATGTCACTCCGTACAAGCAGAAAGTATCAGCCACATTTTAGATGTTATGCGAAATTGAGTTCAACCCTGAAAGGTGAGAGACGTTTTTGATTGGTTAACTATTGCAAGAAATTAGGCTATGGTAAACATCAGATACCCATGCAATAACAGTCATTGACCCTCATACATTTATTGACTTTCCAAATAACAAAAACAGAAATAATGACATAAAGCTGTCCTGAATCAACTTCTATTGTGATCCTTTAGGTTTTCTAGTAATGAAAAACGGTTCATAATTTTTTGTTTGAGTATCCACGAAGGGATATTAGAGAAACATCTATGTACTTTATTACATGTTTATCTGGTGCCGACCATAGTATGCTTAAACTTGCCTGATGTGTTATTTTGTTTAGCTTATAGATCTTTTCTGGTCAGTTATAGTCATGCAACATTTGTAGTGTAAATTGTTTTATTTATTGTACTATAAATGCAATGTGTAACCAACAATTTTTTTTTTTTTGTTGCAGGTTCAGCCATCAGATTTGAATGAACTACAATTAAATAATTCCGAAACCATATGGATATTACGGGGCAAAATTCACAGCCGCCATATCAGAAATAAAACATATTTTGTTTACATAGCAATTGATTCAGCTCAAATTGGTCGACAAGCAATCGTACAATATTGCTGTAATTATGACCATTATTTTGTATTAAAGCTATGCAAGACATCAAAATAATGTCGACCCCTGCACAGTTTTTAGACAATATTTTAATTGCCAATTTAGATGAACAATAAACATGAAATTAAAATCTTTGTTTTATTTCTTATTCAAACATAATCAATCAGTAAGTTAAAGTAGGACTGTAGGTTGGTAATTGGTAAGGCTGGTTTCATAGCCACGCGTTTGAACAGCGCGCAATGTTTTATATCACTACATAGTATAAAACAAAGTCGCTTTCTCTGTCCCTATATCCCTATTTATGCTTAAATCTTAAAAACTACGCAACGGATTTTGATGCGATTTTTTTTTATAGATAGAGTGATTGAAGACGTAAGTTTATATGTAAAATAACATCCATTAAATAGTGAAGAAATACTGTTATTTTTGAGGTTTTTAATGTGATGTCGTAAATAATTACATTTTATGACGCAGACGAAGTTGCGCGGGTCAGCTAGTATTCATTAATATACACAAACATTTAATCTCACTCCAAAACCAATGCTAAGAATACAGGTATCCACTATCTACCTATGTTAATTAGATTCTATGCATTTAAACGTTGCACTTACCTATTTACTTACACCTAGGCTTTAGAAAAAAAAAACTGCAAAGGTACCTAATTATTTAGGTAGGTACTGAAAATAGCTAAATGTATTATGATTTTGTTAATCAGTTTCTTAAAGATCACTCGGACCTATGAAAAACTATATCTAATATTCGTTGTCATGGTTAGATTATAACCTCAAAATCTGATACTTTTTTGGACATATATCTTTTCTGCAGCTAGTCCGCTATGAAAATAAGATCTTATAGGAGTTTACTAATGATCAACAACACAATACATAATTTTCCGATGCTCCTGGCTCCAGGGCGAACAATGTATGGGGGCAGAGCAATCTCCTTGTACAGGACCCTCAGTGGGCGAGTCCGACTCGCACTTGACTAGTTTTTTTTATTTTATTCCTAGATAGAGTACTTTTTAAATCCCATGTTTTCTTGGGTTTTTTGAGATTTTCTTGGAATGATTTGTGTGTGTTATTTCTTTTTATTGTCTTGTTTAGGAATTTAGCTTTTTTCGTGCATCTTCAAATTGTTTTATTTAGATAATATTTTTAAACATCACTGAACTCAATGGAATATGCATATTGACCTCTTGTCAGTGTGCCCTGACCTAACGTTGTCAATGAAATGAAAATACCTACATAAAACGACATTAATAAGAAAGAAAAATACCTGAGAATATTTTAAATTATATTATATAAATACGTAGTTGTTATATTGTTTTTATAAATTTACAGAAGAATTTTTGTCACATCTAAGTAATTTAATTTTCATGGTACTCGGAAAGTAGGCCTGAAGTTGCCTAAAGAGCGGGTTGAAAGTATTACTTTTCAGCCCTAAGGAGAATAGTTTTCAACTGACAGCCGTAAAAAAAAATGACTATACGACTTTCTATACAGCCTCTCAATTACAAGCCCGATGTAAAATTGAAATAACATAAAGATGAGTATTAATTAAAGATTATATTATTAAACGACTTTATTATAATTTACTTTCAACTATTTCTTTAAAATAACATAAATTTGGGCAAAATATTGACCATTTTTTCAATTATGAAATGTAACATAAAGGCTGAATAGCTGGCCGGTCACAGAAAAAAAAACAAAATACGCCAGTAATAGCCACTATAAGTCACAAAAAAATTGAAAGACCAGTGAAAGAGTGACTTTACACCAAAAAAACTGATTGGGAAGCATTTAGGTACTACATAAACGAAAATCTCAAACTGAAGGTGTCACTTAACAAAAAATGAAATCGAAAGATATGCAACTACATCAAATCTAATACAAATAGCTGCATGGAAATTTACACCAGCTACACTATTAAAACAATGCAGTAGGAATGTACCCAAAGACAGAAACAAAGATTCTGGAAAAGAGACGAATCAGAAGAGTGTGGCATTGTAGTCGATATCCCCAAGACAAAAGGGCATTTAACAAAGCAGCCGCTGTCCTAAAACAGTATCTTAAAGACATCATAGAGGAAACCCTACAGAATAAACTAGCAAACCTGAATCACCAAGCTAAAAACGAGTACTCACTCAGGAATGCGGTAAAAATTAGTAAGTAAGCTCCTCAGATTGCACACCATCCTATCAAAAAGAATAACAACACTTGGGCTAAAACTGACAAGGAAAGGGCTGAGGCGTTTGGACAATTCTTGCATGAAGTCTTCACTCCGAATGGCGGTGACGTAGAAACTAAAAAGAAATACACGACTACCTAGACACTGATCTGCAACTATGTCTACCAATACAAAGCTGTTCCCCTAGCAAATTCCAAAGAGAAATAAAAGGGCTAGAGTTAAATAGCGCTCCTGCTTGATAACTGCTGAAATCCTACGACAACTTCCTAAAAAGCTATAGTCGGTATAACACGACTTTTTAATTCCATAATAAGGATTGGATATGTCCCAATGATATGGAAAATATCAGAGATAATCATGATACCTGGTAAACCCCCGCATCTTGTGTCTTCTTATATACCAATACTATCGAAATTGCTTGAGAGGATCATCTTGCGAAGGCTAACGCGAGTACTTAACGAATATGATGTCATCCCCAACATCAGTTTGGTTTCAGAATTGATCACCACATCGACCACAGAACAAGTTCATCGAGTCGTCGATAAAATAAGAAAAGCTCTCGAAAAAAAAACAGTACTGCTCTGCTGTATTCTTGGACGTACAGCAGGCATTTGATAAGGTTTGGCACCTAGGCCTGCTCTTTAAAATGAAGAAACAACTACCATACAACTTCTACCTGCTCATAAATCTTATTGGAAGATAGAATATTTAGAGTTAAAATTAATGACACTTACTCTAACTTTCAAAACCTAAAAGCCGGGGTACCACAAGGTTCCATATTAGGTCCTACTCTATATCTTATGTACACCGCAGATATACCTACAACAGATAATGTCTTATCTGCCACATTCGCTGATGATGACACTGCTGCACTTTGCAACCATGAAAACGTCAGTTGGACATCCTTGGTGTTACAGAAGCACCAGAACAAAGTAAACAATTGGATGGAAAAGTGGCGCATCAAGGCCAGCTTCAAAAAATCGGTGCATGTCACTTTTACTTTGAGAAAGGACAACTGCTCCCCAATTAAACTCGGTAACGACGTCCTACCACACCAAGATTCAGCAAAATATCTAGGCATATATCTTGACAGAAAGCAAACATGGCAAAATCATATTAAAAAGAAACGGGAAGAGTTCAAAATACGGCTCAGAAACCTAAACTGGCTAATAGGCAAAAGATCACACACATTTTATTTTTATTTTCGTTGTATTCGTAATCAAAAGCACAGTGTTTACCTCGGGTGAAAAACTTATTTAGCCCCTCGAATTATTGGCACCATCGCTACGCTCGGGCGCCAAATGCCGTCTCGGGACTAAATCAGTTACTTTCACCTCTAAGACAATAATGTACTATTAATAAATTTGTGTTCGGCAGGCTTCCATAATTTCCAAGAAGAACTCGGTCTCTCCTTCAGTTGGTAGCGCACGTATTCGACTTTCCAAACTTTCATAGACAGAATCTTTGAACTTTTTATACACCTTTTCAATTTGCAATTCATCATAAAGTTGCTTGATGCACTTTACATGTTCTGGGTTTTTGCTGCCGTAGTTTTCTTTAAAAATGGAACGCTGCGCTTCATTGCAGTGTTCTAGCGCTGTTACGGCAATCCAGGATAATTTACCTTCTTGAATATCTGTGCCCGCCTTCCCCGATCTAGTTTCGTCCCAGTAGATGTCTTTGTAGTCGTTCTGTTAATAAACATAAAGTTATGAGACTCCAGTCTTAGAAATACCTAAGTACTAATCAATAATGGAACAAACAAAATTTGTGAGTCTTAGACCAGGTTCTAAAGCTACAGATAAGTAACAGTGATGTTTGAAGAGAATATCATGGGATTAGAGAAAAAAGGGGTTTGCAATATTTCTTACCTGAAATTGCAGTATTTTACCAAACTCCAAACTTATGCTGCTTAATTCTTTAGTAGCTGTTTTCCCATTCTTGACTAAAAGTAGACCTACGAGCATCGGTAATCTGAACGAATAGTAGCCGGTCTTTTGTACGGCAATAGCGTTGAATCGTTCCATGGTGAAGCCGTCTAGATTGTTTTTTTCTTTGGTGTATCCTAATGAATAGTCTAGATATTGTCCAATAGATGTATACATAACTGCCTGAAAAGAACGGGGACGCTGTCAATAACAGTATTTTTTTTGCAAATAGTCTCTGCCTTGTGGGTAAGAAAGATTGTTCCAAATTTGGTCAATTGTCCAAAATTGGCACCAGTCTCAAATTCGCATTAGTGTTCTAAATTAGGACCAACGTGTCCCAAATTGGCCCGTGACCCGTGAATGTCCTAAACTGTCCCTATTTAGAATACATTGTCCCTGATTGACATTCACTGCTCTATATTAATCAAGAAAATCCAATTTTATGAATGAATACAGCAGAGCAATTCTTTTGAGGTCTCACTGTGTAAACTCTGATGTATTGAAGTGTCAATTCATACAAACAAGATGGAATGACAGTTCTCTTTATGCTCACTTACCTAACATTACACGGTGAGATGTTGACATAATAGACCGGCAGTAGGAATAACATATTGGTTTTGAAAGAATAGAAAGAACTTTTGAATGCAATTGATACGTACCTCATTAATCAGTTTGATTAAGTCTGAGTAAAAATGTTCTTTTCCGAATTTGATTTCGATAACTTCCATAAAACAAAAATATAAGAGGAAACAGTCGTTGATCGCAGAGGTGCCCACGTTTGGTTGTAAGTACCAGCATGGTTTGCCACGACGAGTCGTCGAAACGTCTATGATATCGTCTATTGCTAGTATAGATGCCTGCATCTGTTGAAAATATAATACCAGCAATACGGAATAGTTATTACAATCTACGGTACCTACAATGAAACATATCTCAGATCGTATTTACTCACCATTTCTAAAGTCCACCCTAAAAATCGAGCTGAGTGCAGTTTTTCTTCTGTGAAGTATTTAGGGTCTTCCATTTTTTTATACGCGAAGGGAACAGCCAATCCCCTGCTTTGCTTTCCTCCTTCCATTGTGTAATTTAACAACTGAAAAAAATAACAGTTACTTTCAGAGATTGGGATCGACCATAAGTGAAATAGGGTGTACTATGCCAAATAATCGAATATCAAATGATCGAACACTAAATCAAACGTCTAAATATTCGAACGTTCATAATATCGAATGGTTAATGAATCGAGCATTCATTATAACGTACATTAAATTATTTACGTAATAATTTAGACGTTCGATTTATAGTGTTCGATCAATTGATATTCGATTATTTGGCATTCGATTTGGCACTGTACACCCAGTGAAATGGAGTAGATGCTAGGAAACAAAGTTTTACTCACCTGTTCTACCCAACTTCCAACTTCAGGCAATTGATTTTTGAACTTAGGGCTTGCCATTAAGGAGTCCATAACTTCAGGCAGAACTTCATGAAACTTTTGCTTATTCTGGTACATTTTAAAAGTAACGGGCACACTAAATACTACAGCACTTCTCTGTAATGTTCTTATTTGGTTAAGATGTAATGTTTTACGCAGCAATAGCGATGCCATATTAACAGAACTGGTGGAATGTTAAACTGTAAATGGAAAAATAAGTAAAAAATAAAGTAACTACCGATCATTTATGGTGGATGAATGAGAGACGAACGAATGAAAAAACTGTCTGCGTCGAACACTGCCATAGGTAGTCTGTAAATTGTGAAGCATATTTTGTGCCTCTTATATGATAATTATGTAGGCAGGTTTTTTTTTCATTTATTATTTACATACTCATAATTTTTAAATAAAAAGTCTAACTTTTACACCTGGCGCTGTTCACGTTTAGTTCAATTTATAGATACACTAGGTTTTGCCCGCGACTTCGTACACACATATACCGATTTTTCCGTTCCTACAGAGTATACGGAAGCTGCATGCCAAATTTCAGCTCTCTACGACTAGTAGTTTTGGCTGTTCATTGTCTGTCAATCACGGAAGAATTTCATATAATTATGTATATTGATGATTTATGTAACCAAATGATTCTCAGATTTCTTTTTGCATTTCAAAGAAATACATAAACATGTATGCTTATACACCTCAGATGATGGAAAAACTGTGTTAAAAGGCATGTATCTGTCACCGAATAATTGCAAAATACGTAAGACAACAAAATATCTTGAGAGGTTGTAAACTCTCGATAAATTGACAACTGAACATTTGGAATACTTTTTTATGCATCAAAATGTGATAGTTTATAATTTATCGAATTCATTCTGAGAAATTGTGGACTGACATAAAATGGCGACCAATCAGAGCACAAGGCTACAATTTATCTATTTTGGTGTGATAGTTAAATTGAATACTTGTCGTCCCCTCATTGGTCTTTGTTGGTGTGTTAGATAGATAGAGTTACGAATTGAATGGAGTCGTTTTCAATTTTGAAAAATAAAAAAGACCCATGGCCAAAACTTGGGATTTTTCCGTTCGTTTAGTACATTCTTATTGAGTATAATGTTCTTTTGATCTAATTATCATCTTGTATAACTGATATTTGATCAAACCGCTGAACAAAGAGCAACGGCGCCAGCTCGTGAACTTAGGGCACCCCAACACGGATAGGTTAGGTTCGAATGGGATTGCGGGAGCTAGAGTGAGCGAAAGAAGCAGCGAACTTAGCCCCCGTGATCCCATTCATGTTAGGTTACTTAAAAACCTGCAGGCAGAAATAGGAGCCTCAACTTACCGTATTACCGTAATTTCAGCCGAACGTAATGTTGTAATTTCTTGGATTTGATTACAAAAATGTTTGAATTTATTATATAATTATAATATTTACTGTGGAAACACTGTCAGAATTATTAATATTGTCGTAACTACTTTCGAATATATTTTTACGTTAGCAACACTTTGAAATAACGGATATGACATCATCGTTATTTCTGAGTGGTGCAAACGCCACATGAAATTGTAAGCTGTAGTCGAGAGAATCGATCGTCATTCGATCGCCAAGCAGTGCAGTTGTGGATTAAGTAATAAAAAAGTATAAGTAAGCAAGTAGTAGTTTTTATTTATAGTAAATTGATATTAAAAATTAGTTGTTCCTAAAATTACACACCCAAAGTAAACTCAAACAACATCGGACAACGGGAGATCCATTTAATTGGTAACTCTATGGCGTACATGTGTGTACGTACCGTAATTTAAGCCGAATGTACTACTACTGGACGAGTGCGGGGGTGATTGTACTAAAAATAACACTTATTTTAAAAAAGTAACAAAACCAAGTTATTATCGTTTGTATTGCAATTCAGTAGATTTTTTTTTTAGTCTTTTGTTAAAAATGAAGGAGTAAAATGATTATATCTCATCGATTTGTAGGTGATTTGGTGATTTTTAGGGTTCCGAAAAAAAAGGAACCCTTATAGGTTCACTCGGGTGTCTGTTTGTCTGTCCGTCTGTCACAGCCAGTTTTCTCCGGATCCACTTGACCGATTCTGTTGAAATTTGGTACACATATGGATTTCTATGACCCAAACATGGACGCGTTACGTAAATTATTAAATTTTTAGTATGGGGTCACTTTTGGGGGTCAAACTAAAAAATTAAAAAAAAAAAGATTTTTGAACAATATTGTGCGACATATCAAATAAAAGGGGCTTACTGTGAGGGTTTTAATTATATTTTTTTCATAATTTTAAAATAAATGGTTTTAAAGTTATTCAAGAAATTAGACGAAAAATGACCATTCCCCACCCTTATCTCCGAAACTACTGAGCCTAAAATTTTGAAAAAAAAAAATGGAAATAATAGATCTTTACCTAAAGATTAAATTACAACGATTAGAAGTCTGTATTGTTAAAATAACATGTAAAAAAAACTAAATTCGTTCGGAACCCTTTGCACGCGAGTCCGACTCGCACTTGGCCAGTTTTTTTTCTTATTATGTGAAACCGATACATAAATTCTGGCTAAACCAAATTACGAACCATTTCATGTAGATTACTACCTATTTTTTTCAGATGTAATTTCTCAGTAAATGCCGACGAAAAACTGCTTCATATGCACGCTATTTTTAAGCTTTTTTCGAGAGACAGGCCTTAATAAACCCGTTCATAGTTGGCATTTAAAACCTCTAAGAAGAAAACCCAATCCCTTTCATTAGGTAAGACATTTATTCAGCGCATTATATCACTATAAACAGTGCGTTCACACTGTTCATACAATTGAGGTAGGTGCAATTCGTCATAAAGCTGCTTGATGCACTTCACGTGCCGGAGCACGTGACGGCACAACGGCTTACGGCAGCAAAGATCCGGATGTTTTTGCTGCCGTAGTATTCTTTGAAGACAGCTCGCTGTGCATCGTTGCAGTGCTGCAGCGCTGTAACGGCAGCCCAGGAACATTTACCTTCTTGGAAATCTCTACCGGTTTTTCCTGTAACGATTTCGTTGCCATAGGCGTCCATGTAGTCGTCCTTTAATCAGAAACAGTGCATGTGTTAGGCCTTTTTTTTGACATTTGCTAACGTCAATTTGACAAATGTCAGAAAACAAGCGATTCGATAGGTTTTTGGGACGTGACTTTTCAGTGCTGCCATCTGGTGGTCGATATTTCAGAAATCCCTCACTTAACCGGTTCCCATTCCACCAGGTGCTCGATATTATAGAAAACCCTCATTTAGCGGTTCCTTTAGTCTAGGCAACAAGTGCTATTTTGTTCAGCAGCCTCAGAAAAATATGAATTCAATCATTCGATTCAGAATAGCAAGTAGACAATTGCAAAAGTATAAACAATTTACTGAAAATAGAAAGAGGGGTTTGGTTTTTCGCAAATATCTCAAAAACTAATTTAGAATAATATTATGATATCTAAAAAAAATAAAAAATAGGAGGAAATGTCCTAATAAAAGTCTCGACTTTCAGAACTGAATTTTAACAAAGATTTCTTCAACTGAATTTTAACAGAGGTTTGAACTCAGAAATTTCGGTTTCAGAGTAGAAACCTAAATTCTAATTCTAGATAAAGGGTTACTTGACTTAAAAATAAACTACAAGAATATTATATCCTTACCTGACCTGACAATCACATAATGTTTGCATGGACTTTGGCAGGCTGATTCCAAAGTCCATGCAAATATTATGTAATTCTTCATTTGCTTTCTTTTTTCTACTTTTTACTAACAGCAGAAGTACAAATAACGGTAACTTGAAACAATAGTAGGCTGTCTTGTTTATTGCAATAGCTATATAGATTCGGTCCGTGTTAAATACATCAAAATAGTTCTTTTCTTTTTTGTAGCTTGACCATATGTCTAATTACGAATCGATTATGGAGTATATAGGAAGCTCTTTAACTACTATTCTCTGCCCTAATGTGTCTTTCTTTACCTTTCTAAACAATCATTATTTATAAAATCTAAAATTAATGATTATTTAGAAAGGTAAAGTTATAAATTTTGGTTCTACAGTTCCGAGAGTTACGACTTTTTCTTAGGACAATTCCTCCTATTTTTTTTTTTTTTTTTATATATCATAATTTTATTCTAAATTAGTTTTTGAGATATTTGCGAAAAACCAAACCCCTCTTTCTATTTTCAGTAAATTGTTTATAACAATTTTTACTCTTTATCTAAAATTTTCTCATTTTATTTGTTTTCAAAAATCACCTACATGCTCTTCCGAATCGAATGACACCTCATTCATATTTTTCCGAGACTGCTAAAAAAGTTGACCAAATAAGCACTTGTTGACTAGACTATAAAGGGTTCTTTGTCTCAAAGTAAGGCTTTGTCCGAAAGTAATCCTCGTTATTCCGAATTAGGATTCGCTGTCCCAAAGTAGGATACTTTGTCCCAAAGTAGTCCTCGTTATTGCAAATTAGGATTCGCTGTCCAAAAGTACGATACTTTGTCCCAAGATAGTCCTCGTTATTCAAATTAGGATTTGCTGTCCCAAAGCAGTCCTTGTTATTACAAATTAGGGTTCGCTGTCCCAAAGCAGCCCAAAATTTTTAGTTTTCGAATAATGTATACAGGCTTCGTAATGCGTAATGCATTTTTTGAGCAAATGTGTTGCAAGTGCATTTACGAAGCCTGTATACATTGTTCGATGGTAAAAAATTACGCACCATACAATAATAATAATAATAATAATAATTTATTTTTACTTCAGATATCAAATATCCATATTTAAAATTCTCACACGTCAACTTAAAGAAAAAAAATACACAAAAATAAAATTGAAATTAAAATAACACTAAACTCAAATTAAATTAACTAAATAAAATTACATAAAATTAATTTCATCATTAAAATAAAATCAGAACGAAATTAAAATTAAATCAAAATCAAAAATTAAATTAAAATAAAAATTGCAATAAAAATTAAATTAAAATCAAATTAAGCATTAAATCAAAATTAAATATCATTATAAAACACATTAAAGTATATAATAAGCGCAGGCGCTGGCATGCAGTTGCAGCCACCTCCGCAAGAAAGGCGAATCCCACCGCTCGGATAACACACTCAGGATCCCGTTCGAGCTGTCGCGGCCGCGGCGCAGAAGCGACGCACTTCTTTTTCTAATAATGCTATAGAAATCATCGGTTCTGGCCTCAGCGAACATTGCTGATGCACTACAAAAACGCGGCCGTCCCAACAGAATCCTGAACGCGTTATTGTACTGGACACGTAACGCGCTGTACGCCCGCTGAGTGTAGTTGGTCCACAGGCTGCACGTGTAGAAGGTTTGGCAGTACGCCTTGAACAGGGTTACCTTCACCTGCGCAGAACAGCGCGCAAACCTGCGAGCCAACATGTTGCACCGGACAGACAGCGCCCTACGTTCCCTCTCAATGTCCGCATTGTCAGACAAATCATCAGTGACCCAGTGACCCAGATACTTGAACCGACTTACTCTATTCAAAAGTGACCCGCAAAGAGTGACAGGAGGTACAGTCGAGTAGCTTTTAGCACCCGCTTTAAAGATCATGTATTCACTCTTCTTGGGATTATATCTGAGCCCATGGGCCTCCGCGTAAGATTCACAACAACTCAATAGTTTCCGTAAAGCCGAAATTGAAGGGCTCAGCAGAACCATATCATCCGCATAACTGATGTTGTTTATAAAGACCCCATCAATAGAGCAACCGACTTTAGTGCTGCTGAGCTCCCCAATCAACTGGTTCATATACAGGTTGAACAGACGCGGCGAGGTTAATCCCCCCTGCCTCACGCCACACTCCAACCTGTATACGTCCGAATGCGTCCCTGCCCATCTGATACTGTTCTGCTGATTATTGTACCAGTACTCAAACAGCGATATAACGTCATGTGTCAATTTCGTCTCACATCGCAATTTATGCCATAACTTATCATAGGACACCATATCAAAAGCCTTTGAAATGTCTAAAAAACATGCATATACAGGAGTGTCCCTGTCAGTATAGTACTGAACAGTCTGCTTGAGACAGAGGATAGCACTCTCAGTCGACAGGCCAGGTCTAAAGCCAAATTGATTGTCATTTAGATTTAGGTGCTTTTCTAACTGCTGGTCAAGCAAACTATCCAGCACCTTACTTATGACTGTTGCTAGCGAGATGGGTCTATAATTAGCAATATCAGCAGAATCACCAGTTTTATTCTTTATAATAGGAACTACTACGGTGAACATTAATTCATCAGGCAGGTAACTATGACTCACACACAAGTTGAAAAACAAAGCAAGAGCTCGCGGCAGATGAACACCTGCGTACTTCAGATGCTCGATGCTGAGCCCATCGTGACCCGGTGACTTACCTCGGATCATCTTCTTAATGACAGCAGCCACATCCTTGGCAGAGAACCTAACGGCTATTTCCCGGGGGCGATCCTCAGCAGCGAGCACCTGCGACGCAGTCCCAAGCGGTGATTCGACCTTAAAATGTCGCTGGAAGGCACAGGCTATATCCCGGGACTCCTGTGCGCCACCGACGCTCACAGGGAGGCTCGTCACTGGGTTCAAGTTTTTGGTTATTTTCCAAAAGTCACTAAATTTCTTCTTTGCATGATGCTCAGCTATATTATTCATTTTGATCTGTACTTCTTGACAATATTTTAATTTGGATTTAAATATTTTCCTAGATTCACACATGTCTCTGAACACAGGTCCAGTTCTAGGTTTACCATGGTATATCCAAGTCTGAAAACAAATTCGAGCCCTCCTGTGAGCGTCACCAACGCACCTGTTCCAACCTGCTACTTGTTTATGCTTTCTACGATTAGGTACACGCTTATTACAGCTGCTCTCAGCTGCTTTAGTCAAAACATTTACAATTCTTGCATACATTTTACTTATTACTAACTTGTGGGCCTCATTATCACACATTCGATCGGCACAACGCGTACACTCTGAAGGAAAATCGAATTGTTTTAATTCTAAGTTACAATAATTAAGATAAGCTTCTATTTGTTTATTATTTCTAGAACCCCAGTTTATTTTATTAAGTGACGAGGTAATTATTTGCTTTTTGGGCAAAATTACATTTAAATTACATTCCACCAGTAAGGGAAAGTGATCAGACCAATAGATGTCATACAGAACAGATACATTTTCTATCAAACGTCGCGCTGAACCAGTCACCACACAATGATCGAGCCAGCGCCTGCACCCGTGCGCTTCACTAATAAACGTATACGCATCGGGAGGTAAAAGTTCCATGTCTACGCACGACCACATCTGTTCTGCACAAAAACTTAATAGTTCACAAGAAAACAACTCACCCGGGTGCGCGTTGAAGTCTCCAAGAATAAATACGGTTTCCACATCATTACTCTCTATTATGGCGTTTAATTCACTCAAACACTCAGTAAACTCAGTCAAGTTCTCAAAAGAATCAGTTGGCATATACACTGTTATAACTAGAATAGAACTGTTGTTTATCACTATCTTAATGGCCGTGAGTCGCACACTTCTACACACTACAACCGATACCGACGAAAACACAGACTTTCTCCACAGCAGAGCCACCCCGCCATAAGGTCTACCTCTAACTATCCCGGCAGACGTATCCACAGCAGAATTACCGGTGTAGCAAAACGCGTCATCAATGGTGCCCAGGAACGATATATCGTGTGGTAGAAGCCACGTCTCCTGAAGTGCAACAATGTCAGCCGATTGACACAGTTTCCTTACACAATCAACTGAACGAATGACGCTTTTACAGTTGAAGCTCACAAGTTTAGATATACTTCTATTAACATCCATTAGTTGTAGGTTTCAAAGTAGCCAACTACCGATAGGTACGCTGCGTCGTGTTTCGATTAAATTCTACGAAACGGCGATAAAGTACCCCATCAGGCCAAAATTCATCATTTAAAAACAATTCCATTTTAGATCTAGGAACGTAAACAATGTATGCATTGTAATCCTTAACTGTTTTCATGTTCATTTTTTCTAAATGAACATCTAGGTTAGCCTTGTTGTTTATGTATGCTTTAATGTCACACACAGACGCTTCCATTGACACGTTATAAATATAAATCGGAGTCTTAATGTCAGCTGCTTTAAAGTTAGTATTGGAGTTCACAATGGCTGTTCCAGTCTTGCCCAAAAACCGATTTCTCAGTCTCCTCCTCTGAACAAGCTTCCATTCTTCAGTTGGTTCTTGAGTTTTTGATTCTCCACTCTGTACAATATCCGCAAAACTTTTATTTTTCTGTTGATCGTCCGCCCGAGCTGTGTGTAGCACATCGACAGCCGCAACCGGTGTAGTTACATGCTCATGACTCACCACTGCCTGTAATGAGCAAATGCTCGCCTTCTCGCTTCTCTGCGGTGACGACGTAGATCTGTCCGTCACAGTACGCGCAGTTTTTATGGCAGTACCCTCATCAGAAAAAATGAATGGCTGTTTTTTTAGAGATGATGTCTCAGACGATCTTTTCACTGTTTTGTTACCACTGCACATCGGAGAAAAACCCATTGGCCCACTATCATGCTCAAAGCTAGGTAGTAAGCAGGCGCCCCTTTTGCCATTCACATTTCGCGAGAAGTTGTTGACAATTGACGCCTTTTTAAGTGATTCCACTTCAGCACCCAGCTCTTTCACCTGCTTCACCGTTGCGTATTCGTTAATAATGCGTTCTATATCACCTTGCATTTTCAATATGTCTTTCAAAACTCTGGTCACGTCTACATGGTCAAACAAAACAGGAGGTAGTTTGTGCAAATCTCTCGCAACAAAAATTGGAATTTCCTCAGGATCCAAGTTCTTCAGTATCCAGACAATATCATCAATATTTCTTATCGTCTTTCCCTCCCTCCTTCTTATCTTCTTGCGCTTTGCAGTTGATACTGATTCAAACAGCAAGTTCTTAGCTTCTAAAATGTCACCTTCCGAAAAAGCACTGGCACAGATACTTGCGATACTTTGCTCATCCATTACTTGTATCTTATTGCAAATAAAGGAAAGCACCTCGTTGATTACGACATTACAATTTGAACACTTTACAACCGTAGAAGCCATTGTTTATCGCAAAGGCTTCCCAAACCGAACACTCGTACGACGAACACGACGTATCACCGGCGCGTGCGACGGTAGACTTGACTTGACTTGAACAATGGAGCGTGCGGTAAAATAGGTACTCTCACCTAAGTACCTATTTTACCATACGCTCCGATGTATAGCACCGTGCTTCGATCAATAATAGTACTAGATTAAGGATCAGAAACAAAAATAAGTCGCTCAAGTGGCCACGTTTGCACAGACGTATTGTAAACATCTACATTTTTTAGAAAAATGTTTAATAATATTAACAACTTTAGTTTACTATAAAACTTAATGCTTAAACATAAAGTTTAATTGCCATATTATTAAAAGTTTAATTATTATTATTTTGGTTTGCAAAATATATTTATTTAAGTCCTTTCATCAAAGAAAGGATATTATGGAATACATTTAAAATTTCGCTTTAAAATAAAAAGTCATCAGTACAAAAATATTTATTCTAAAATGATACTTATGATCTTTGTAATAAGGTTAAAAACTTTTCGTTTACAATTTCGTGCTTATTCTATTGTGGAACTAGACGTAGTTCTTGGTATTACATTTCAATGCTCAGAACACAGTAAGTATTGAAAGACGTAGAGTTGCAGAATATATTTTTTATGTTTGTTTTGTATGGTGGCAAATATTTTTGACCAATTCAAAAAAGTAGTAGATACCATTTTAAATTGCCGCTATTACAACCAATATATAATAAAAACAAAATAAAGTAAAAAAATGAAGGGAATCAAGAATCGTGTTTTTGGCGTATTCATTATAAAAAAATTATTAAAATAGTAATGTAGGTTTAATTCCCTTTAAACAGATTGAGCTTGTTATAAACCTGTCTTTTTGAAGTATTTTTTATTTGAACGGTTTCTTTTTTACAAATAAAATGTTATCTCACATCAATATTTTTTTATTATTATATATATTGGCTGTGTTCGTTTGGCGTTTATATATAATAGGATCTCAATTTATTCTCAGTGGAGATAGCGATTAGATCTTACACTATTACAATGACTAATTATTAGTCATTAAAATATTACTAATTATTTAAGAATATTTTGTAATAATCGTGTAAATGATCTAGTCGTTTTATAGCGAGCATTAGATAATGATACTTACAAATTGGCCATCGCGTCAGCTCAAGCTAGCAGTTATAGGTATGTTCAAAGTACTAGCATACGAACACTTATTTTCACAGAATAAAAATATATGGAACAGAATCCACATATTTTTATTCTGACAAAATAAATAAGTTCTGGGAGCACTGGGATCTTGCTTGGGACTTTGATTCGTGATAGTTCTTGATCAATGGCAGACAGGAGTGACGTCATCGTCCGTTTTCGAGCGAAAATTTAAACTGTTGGTTTAGAAACGCAATTCTGGCAATAAATTAAATTGTTTTCATTTTTTATTTATTTGGTGGTCTATTCTAGATGGAGTTCTTTAAAATTAAAGCAAAAATGAAAATATTGCATGTTCCCTATTAGTACCAATTGAGTCCTAATTATTTACCAAATATGGAAGCGATTGACGGTGGTAGTCCTGCGGTAGTCACGGACATCTTACCGTCTGCGCAGCGTATTCAGTGCCTTTCTCATTCTTACGACGCTATACGTGGCTGATAGAAGCAGAACTGGATAAGTGTAACCAAAATCGTTCAGCGAAACGCGAATGGAGCTGAATAAATGTGAGTAGTCCCTTATTTGTAATAATAATATTCGATTAATTTCTTATCAAAATTCACCACACTCACTATTTTCTTGAAATTTTCCATTTGTCATTTTGATGGAATCTGAATTTATTATGATCAGAAAAAGAAAAGTGTCTGTCTAAACGAATGAGGTAAAACTTTGTGAAACAAGATTTTATTTCCAAACCTATAATGCAGAACACAATGCTGCAGTAGGCAGGGTAGGTAGGCAGGGTAGGTAGGTAGGGTAGGTAGGCAGGGTAGGTAGGTCGGGTAGGTAGGCAAGGAAGGTAGGCAGGGTATATAGGCAGGGTATGTAGGCAGGGTGTGTAGGCAGGGTGTGTAGGCAGGGTAGGTAGGCAGGGTAGGTAGGTAGGGTAGGTTGGTAGGGTAAGTAGGTAGGGTAGGTAGATAGGGTAGGTAGGTAGGGTATGGTAGGGTAGTTAGGGTAGGCCCCGCTCTGACGTCGCGGGGGGAGTCAAACACCTCACTCCCCCCGCTGACCCGAGGTGGCCCGCAGAGGCGGGCCGGCACCAGCCGGGGATTACGGAAGTCGTAAGCCCCCGCGATCTCCGGCGTAGGTGAGAGATGGAACACCGGGGTGGTTTTAGTCAGTAAGAGTCTGACAGACCCCTCCACCCGCCCCAGGGCGGAGGACATCCATGAGGATTTCCCCCCGTTAAAAAAAAAAAGGGTAAGTAGGTAGGGTAATTTAATTTAATAAATTTGTCTTCGGCAGGCTTCCATAATTTCCAAGAAGAACTCGGTCTCTCCTTCAGTTGGTAGCGCACGTATTCGACTTTCCAAACTTTCATAGACAGAATCTTTGAACTTTTTATACAACTTTACAATTTGCAATTCATCATAAAGCTGCTTGATGCGCTTCACATGTTCTGGGTTTTTGCTGCCGTAGTTTTCTTTGAAAATGGAACGCTGCGCTTCATTGCAGTGCTCCAGCGCTGTTACGGCAATCCAGGATAATTTTCCTTCTTGAATATCTGTGCCTGCCTTCCCCGAGCTAGTTTCGTCCCAGTAGATGTCTTTGTAGTCGTTCTGTTAATAAAACATAAAATTATTAGACCCCAGTCTTCGAAATACCTAAGAACTAATCAATAATGGAGTAAATAATGTTTGTGAATCTTAGTCATACCAGGTTCTAGAGGTACAGATAAATAACAGTGATGTTTAAAGAGAAAGTCATGGGATTAGAGAAAACTGGCCAAGTGTGAGTCGGACTCGCGTGCAAAGGGTTCCGAACGAATTTCATTTTTTTAAGATGTTATTTTAACAATATGGACTTCTAATAGGGTTTCCTGTAATATATAGGTAAAGATCATTTATCCCAAATTTTTTTTTTAAATTTTAGGCTCAGTAGTTTCGGAGATAAGCGGGGGAATGGTCATTTTTCGACTAATTTCTTGAATAACTTCAAAACCATTTATTTTAAAATTATGAAAAAAATATAGTTAACACCCTCACAGTAAGCTCTTTCATTTGATTTATGTCACACGATATTGTTAAAAAAACTGTATTTTTTTTTAAATTTTCTAGTTTGACCCCCCAAATGTGGCACCCATATTAAACATTTAATAATTTACGCAACGCGTCCGTGTTTGGGTCACAGAAGTCCATATGTGTACCAAATTTCAACAGAATCGGTCAAGTGGATCCGGAGGAAACTGGCTGTGACAGACGGACAGACAGACAGACACTCGAGTGATCCTATAAGGGTTCCGTTTTTTGTTCAGAACCCTAAAAAAGGGGTTTACATTTGTGCAATGTTTCTTACCTGAAATTGCAGTATTTTACCAAACTCCAAACTTATGCTGCTTAATTCCTTAGTAACTCTTGTTTTCCCGTTCTTGACTAAAAGAAGACCTGCGAGCATCGGTAATCTGAATGAATAGTAGCCGGTCTTTTGTACGGCGATAGCGTTGAAACGTTCCATGGTGAAGCCGTCTAGATTGTTTTTTTCTTTAGTGTATCCTAATGAATAGTCAAGGTATTGTCCAATGGATGTGTACATAACTGCCTGAAAAAAACGGGGAAGCTTTCAATGACAGTACGTCTACCATGAGTTTTATCAATCTATATTCGCTGGCGACTATAGTTAAAAAAATGTATGAAAAGTTTTAAAAAACAAGTTTCTAGTTTATTTTTTTAGTTCTTAACTAAAGTTTTAGTTGCAACTTGCTGCTTGTTAGTTAACAACTTAAACAAATAAATTAGAAACGTATTTTTTATAGTAGTTCTCATACATTTTTTTAACTACAGTCACTAGCGAGTATAGATTGATAAAACTCATGGTAGACGGACTGTAAAATTTGGGCAAATAATAATAGTCACTGCCCTGTGTGTAAGAAAGAGTGTTCCAAATTGGGTCTCTTGTCCAAAATTGACACCAGAGTGCCAAATTGGGGCTAGTATCCAAAATTAGAACCAATATGTCCCGAATTGGCATGTGACCCAAATTGGGATACAATGTTCCTAATTAGGACCAGGGTCTAAAATTGGGATCAGTGTCCTAAACTGTCCCTACTTAGAATCCATTGTCCCTGATTGACATTTACTGCCCTATATTAGTCTAGAAAATTCAATTTTATGAATGAATACAGCAGAGCAATTCTTTTAAGGTCTCACTGTGTAAACTCTGGTGAAGTGAACATGAAGTGAGCTGTCAATTGATACAAACAAGATGGAATGATAGTTCTCTTCACGCTCACTCACCCAACATTACACGGTGAGATGTTGACATAATAGACCGGCAGTAGGAATAACATATTGGTTATGAAAGAATAGAAAGACTTTTGAACGCAACTGATACGTACCTCATTAATTATTTTGATTAAGTCAGAGTAAAAAGGTTCTTTTCCGAATTTGATTTCGATAACTTCTATAAAACAATGGTATATGAAGAAACAGTCGTTGATCGCAGAGGTGCCCACGTTTGGTTGTAAGTACCAGCATGGTTTGCCACGACGAGTCGTTGAAACGTCCATGATATCGTCTATTGCTAGTATGGATGCCTGCATCTGTTGAAAATATAATAATAACAGCAATCCGGAATAGTTATTACAATCTACGTTATCGTACAACGAAAAATATCAGACAATATTTTAAACTATTCATACCTATTCGGTTAACACAGGTATTACGATTGAAGACTGGTCACTCACCATTTCTAAAGCCCACCCTAAAAATCGGGCTGAGTGAAGATTTTCTTCTGTGAAGTATTTAGGGTCTTCCATCTTTTTATACGCGAAGGGAACAGCCAATCCCCTGCTTTGCTTTCCTCCATCCATTGTGTAATTTAACAACTGCAAAAACTAACAGTTACTTCAGGCGCCCATTACACGGTAGGTTTTGCTGTCAGTTTAACCACAGTCAAGGCTCTGATTGACGGATAACCTACAGTGTAATGTATTGACGGATGGTTGCATGAATTTTACTGACGAAAATCTAGTTATTCATCCACGCCACACGTTCACCCAAACGTCATGATTAAGTTTGGGTGAACGTGTGGCGACGTTCAACAATCATCCGTCAGTCAGCGCGTCTCGGCGATGGAGTCGGACACAGATCACGATAGAAATGAGATGAATAATGACCACTACCTCCCTTATCTCTTAAACTATTAAGCCGAAAATTATTTAAAAAAACTGGCCAAGTGCGAGTCGGACTCGCGTGCAAAGGGTTCCGAACAAATTAGTTTTTTTTAACTTGTTATTTTAACACTATAGACTTCTTATAGGTTTTCCTGTAATCTATAGGTATTTTTTTTTTAATTTTAGGCTCAGTAGTTTCGGAGATAAGGGGCGAGATTGGTCATTTTTCGTCTAATTTCTTGAATAACTTCAAACTCACTTATTTTTTTTATATATGTAATGGTACGGAACCCTCGGTGCGCGAGTCCGACTTGCTCATGACCGGTTTTTTTTTCCAAAATTCTATCGCAAAATATACTAAAAAGTTTCAACAAATCACTTTTCAAGATTTTTCATACACATCAGACTGCTTGTAAAGTGATTTTTTGGAATTATAGTGTTTTTTAACCGACTTCTAAAATAGAAGGTGGTTCTCAATTCGACAGCGTATATCCACATAAATTTTTTTTATGTGTGTTCGCGGATAACTTCGTCGTTTATGATCCGATTTCGATGAATCTTTTTTTATATGAAAGGGTATGCTTCCGAGATGGTCCCATTGCAACACGTCAGGATCTGATAATGGAAACCCTGAGAAATCGAGGGCAACTCTCGAAAATTGTAGGCACGCATCTGGTAAAAACTTGATATTCGTGTGTATATCGGGTGATACTACAAAAGAATGATCATACAAAAGGTTTGGATCAGACCTGATGATGGAGACGACAGAGAGTCAAGGGAACTCCACATCGGTATGTAGGAACTACCAAGTGTTTGGGCTTAATTCGTTCGTATTGACGAGACTTTTACACCGAAAGCACTTAGTAAGTTTTATTTTCATAACATAACATCACGCCAGTACGCTGTGAATGGGTAGGCAGGTACCACTAAAAAGTGAAAACAATTTTTTTTTTACAAAAAATATAACCGACTTCCAAAACAAAACACTACAATGTATAAAATAACTTTAATTTCGGAAGTCGGTGTCAAAAAACGAAATAACCAAAAACACCGACTGGAAGTCGGTTATATTTATGTAAAAAAGTTTTTTTTTTTTGAGATCTGGTTTTTAGTTTTTTTTTTTTGCTATTGTTTCTTTACTTAATATCAGAAACAGAAACGAACCCTGAAATATGATCACGCACTTCTGAAACACCCTGTATAGCTATGGTTATTTTAGAATTGTAAGAGTAGTTACAAGTTTGTATATTATAAAGTCATATTAAATGAGATTTATGCCATTAAGGCTGGCTATAACATCCCTTTTTAAAAACCAATCTTTCACACAATGTTTTCTTTTTTTACTAGTGTTTACTCATCATCGCAAACAAAATTCCAATACAGACCTTTCTTTTTAATTTTAAATATATATTTAACTAGATGACCCACGCAACTTCGTCTGCGTCACAATTTTCATTATTACTGCACCGCTCCTATTGGTCTTAGCGTGATGATATATAGCCTATAGCCTTCCTCGATAATAGGGCTATCTAACACTGAAAGAATTTTTCAAATCGGACCAGTAGTTCCTGAGATTAGCGCGTTCAAGCAAACAAACAAACAAACTCTTCAGCTTTATATATTAGTATAGATAACTATTTATGTAAAATTGAGTGAACACGTGTTTTCTCTATAAAATCTTGGGTGATTGACGATCAGTCAGAATGAGCGTGTAATGTCGATGTCGATAAAAATTCCACCTCTCACCATCAATCGTTCGTCAAACTGACTTTTTGAATTGAGTGACGTTTGCATGAGCGCGTAATGGGCGCCTCAGAGATCGGGATCGACCATAAGTGTAATAGAGTAGATGCTAGGAAACAAAGTTTTACTCACCTGTTCTACCCAACTTCCAACTTCAGGCAGTTGATTTTTTAACTTAGGGCTTGTCATTATGGAGTCCATAACTTCAGGCAGAACTTCATAAAACTTTTGCTTATTCTGGTACATTTTAAAAGTAACCGGCACACTAAATGCGACAGAACTACTATGTAATGTTCTCAATTGGTTAAGATGTAATGTTTTACGCAGCAATAGCGATGCCATATTAACAGAACTGGTGGAATGTAAAACTGTAAATAGAAAAATAAGTGACAAAAATAGTAGCTACCGATCATTTACGGTGGATACATGAGAGACGAAATGAAAAAACTGTCTGCGTCAAACACTGCAGCAGCAAATTTTGTGCCTTTTATGTGATAATTATGTAGGTAGGTTTTTTATTTATTATTTACATCACGTATGTAAATCGTGATCGGTTTCCGCAACTCCACGACTAAGTGCGTATTTTGCGTGCAGTATTTACGTCACAGAACAGATCCGTGATTTACATAAATCATGATTTTAAAATAAAAAGCCATATTTTACTCCCAGCGCACGTTTAGTACAATTTATAGATACCTACATTTATGACCAAGCTAGCTGACCCGCACAACTCCGTTTGCGTCACATTTTTCATCACTGCTCCGCTCCTATTTTTCTTAGCGTAGTGATGTCTTAGCCTATAGCCTTCCTCGATAAATGGGCTATCTAACACTGAAAGAATTTTTCAAATCGGACCAGTAGTTCCTGAGATTAGCGCGTTCAAGCAAGCAAACAAACAAACAAACTCTTCAGCTTTATATATTAGTATAGATGTATTCTCAGATTTCTTTACGCATTTCAAAAAAATACATAAACATGAATGCTTTAAATATACGTCAGGTAATGGAAAAACCGTGATAGAGGGCATGTATTTGTCACCGAATAATTGCAAAATACGCAAGACTACAAAATATCTAGAGAGATTGTAAACTCTCAATAAATTGTCAACTGAATATTTGGAATACTTTTTTACGCATCAAAATATAATATTTTATAATTTCTCGAATTCATTGAAGATCCAAGAAATTGTGGACTGACATAAAATGACGACCGATCAGAGCAAAAGTCTACAATTTGTCTATTTTGGTGTGATAATTGAATTGAAAACTTGGCCTCTAATTGGTATTTGTTGATGTGAGCTCACGTGTACGCCATAGATAGAGTTACGAATTTAATGGAGTAGTTTTTAATTTCGCGAAATAAAAAAGACCCATGACAAAAATTGGGATTTATCGTTCGTTTCGTATATTCTTATTTAGTAGTTATTTAGTTTTTAGTTTTGATCTAATTATCATCTTGTATAATGGACATTTGACCTAACCGCTGAATAAAGAGAGCGACCGCGCCCACACGGGAACTTAGGGAACCCCGACATCGGTTAGGTTCGAATGGTTGGGATCACGGGAGATAAGTTCGTTTGCTTCGCTCGCTCACTTTAGCTCCCGTAATCCTATCATGTTAGATTACTTTAAACCCTGCAGGCAGAAATTAGAGCCCTGCACAACGCAGATCCGTCAATTTACCTTGCTCACAACACAGAAAATTATTTCGAATGTTCAGTTGACAATTTATCGAAAGTTTACAATCTCTCAAGTTATGTTATAATCTTACGGAGTTCGCTATTTTTCAGTGACCTATCCACCACGGTATGAAAATCATAGATTCACAGGAGACCTTGTGTAGGTATTTATCGCTATTTATTAGTCTATGTTATCATTCATTAAAGTTTATGAACATGACGCAAAACTGATGTTAACTACGTTAGGTAATAAGATTTGTTGTAGGTATGGTCACGTTCGTCTCGTTCATGGCCAATTCTGGCCAACAAAAACTTGCCGCACGTCACAAATGCCATATTCTAGTTTTGCCGCCACTATTTGGAGGCGATGTTCACCACGATTCAAAGGATTCCTTAAGAGAGTCTAGGCAGTTAATAAAATCTGTGTGCAGCCAGGGCAGGCTAAAAACCTAAAAAGTGAGCGTCAGACCTCGCGTATGTATTCAGGCTTCCCTACCAAAAGACGGATGGACAGATGACGTAATTCTTCTAGAATACGTCATTCGTCTTCCGTTTTTCTTCATAGAGGGTCTAAATTGTAATTTTGGAGATAAAGGGCGAGAGAATGAACAATTTTCGTCTATTTTCTTAAAAACATTAATGAAACAAAGAAAGAAAATGTGTTTATTTGGGACTCGCACAAGACAAATAAAAAAGTAAAATATAATAAATTAAAAACTAACTAAGCTAACAACATGGATATTATTTGTGCGAGGCCAAAAAGCATCTCAGCATTTACTGCGAAATTTAATAAAATAAATAAATAACTCAGCACTGATAGGTATTTCAGACACACGGAGCACAAACTTTATAGTTATTCATGATATAAGTGCGGTAAGTTGGTTTTTACAAACGAGTAGACGAATCGTTTCGGGCTACCATAGTCACCAGTTTGTATACAGGTACCAACATCCGCATGTGTATCATACAACGTTTTACAACACATTTGCGAGAAAACAGTAAGTACAATAGGTAATGAGACAAACTTCCTATTTCTAGATATCAGTCGGAAAGTCGCAACAAAAGCTTGTTGCGACTGCAGTATAATAATGGCACGAATTAGCAAATTTAAAATTAAAACTACATCGTTTTGTCTCATTTTCTCTTTAGTATTAAATTGGGACAAACGTATTGAGCAAGAGCGCTTCCAAGGAGGTTCGATCATTAAGCTTATTAACTGTTATCTTTTATTAATTTGAAGATATTCTATTTATAATACTAATTTACTTTAAAATACTTGAAATGAATGAGCATTCGTTTTCGGATATTCCATTTTTAATTTAGTTGAATTTAAAGTACTGACCTACCTACTTATAATGAATGAGCTTTAGTTTTATGTGGCGGTCAATTTTAATCTGTGGTATTCGCGATTTTCCCGCCATGGAAAGTTGAATATCATTTTGTTAATAATTAATTGAGTATTATTGAAAAATATAAAGAAGCATTGGAAAGTATACTTCGCTTTATTTCACCGCCTAGCTTTTGAACTTTTCTTATTCTCGTATTGTTAAGCTCCTTGGTGGAATTCTTGTATACTATTTTTAGGAAAAAAGAACCGTAAAGGTACAATTGGTACTTACATGCCGTGCGTATGCACGGCATGTAAGTACCTATTTTACCGCAAGCTCCGTTGTATGGTGCGCAATTTTAATACTAAAGAGAAAATGAGAGAAAAATGAGACGACGATGTAGTTCTAATTTTGAACTTCCATTTTTATATTACAAAGAAAGGAAAGTCGTAGCAAGTGACTTTCCGATCGATATATAAAAACAAAAAGTTTCTCTCATTACCATCATTGTACTGTTTTCTCGCAAATGTGTTGTAAAACGTTGTATGACACACGTGCGGATATTGCTATTTACAAAGTCGAGACTAAGGTTTCATTCGTCTACTCGTTTCTAAAACCAGCTTACCGCACTAGTATCATAAATAACTTTTTTATATATATCTTTTATAAGAATTATAAAAAGAATCCTTTGAACTGAATTGGTGCAGTAGATTTGGAGGCAATATGGCTTTGACAGACGGACGGACAGACAGTCAAGCATTCAGACACACGAGTGATCATATAAGGATACGCATTTTATCCGTTGATAAAATAGGTTTGTAATTTTTCAGTTCCTAGGTCAAATGGAAGTTAAGCTGACTGACTTTGAAGACGAAAGGTTGTAAAACTCAGCTTTTTAGGGTTCCGTACCTAAAGCTACCCCCGCTGACCGCCTATCCGTCCCTCTGTCTGCGGGCTGTATCTTAAGAACTATAATAGTTAGTTTTCTAGCTGGTAAACATCTCCACTATTAACATATGACAGAACTTTTGCGATCCAAATGTAAAATCATTGGAAAATAACCCAATGGATTCTAGGATCATCATCTGAATGAATTTACGAAAAGTAACCCAAGGAAGCTCGTGCGTTAAGCAAAACAAAATGTTGTTTATAAGGGTTCCGTACCCGAAGGGTAACCAGCGGGACCCTATTACTAAGCCTCCGCTGTCCGTCCGTCCGTCTGTCTGTCAGCGGGCTGTATCTCATGAACCGTAATAGGTAGGTAGACAGTTAAAATTTTCACAGTGTGATTCTGATTGATGATGCAAATACCTAATATAAATAAAATAAACTAACGGAGGTGTTTTTACTCGATCTTAATAATGGCACCAGGTAGACAATTAAAATGGTCACAGAGTTCGTTCTGCTATGATTGGTAAAAAAATATATTATTTTTAATAAATCTTGTACGATGGTACGGAACCCTTCATGCGTGAGTCTGACTCGCACTTGGCGGGTTTTCTTGTGTTTACTTTTTTTAAACCTACCCTCAATGGGCCAAGCGCCCCTGAAACGATTTTTCAAAACCGGTATTTTCGATATTTTCGGGATGACACACATGAATGCCAAATTTTCAGGCTAAAGGAGAATTTAAAAACATTGAAATTCAAATCCTTAATTAATAAATCAGAGGTATACCAACCAGAGGTACCTATAGTTCGACAAACTGTAAATCATATCACAAACAGGTGGGAGGATAAATTAAAAACCCTTTTTAATGTATGTATTTAATAAATGTTTGTATTTAATAAACCCGTTTAAAGTTGGCATTTAAAACCTCTAAGAGGAAAATCCTATCCCTTTCATTAGGTAAGACGTTTATTCGGCGCATTATATCACCATAAACAGTGCGTTCACAATTTTCATATAATTGAGGTAGGTGCAATTCGTCATAAAGCTGCTTGATGCGCTTCACGTGCTCCGGGTCTTTGCTACCGTAGTATTCTTTGAAGACAGCACGTTGTGCATCGTTGCAGTGCTGCAGCGCTGTAACGGCAGCCCAGGAACATTTACCTTCTTGGATATCTCTGCCGGTTTTTCCTGTAACGATTTCGTTGCCATAGGCGTCCATGTAGTCGTCCTTTAATCAGAAACAGTGCATGTGTTAGGACAATGAGGAATTGACAGCACTGAGAAGTCAGGTCTCACCCGGTGCACGATATTTCAGAAAACCCGCATTTAAGCGGTTCCTTTAGTCTAATCAACACGTGCTTTTTTGTTCATTGTTTTTAGCAGTTTCGCAATAATATGATTGAGGTGTCATTCGATTCGGAATAGCAAGTGGAAACCTAAATTCTACATAAAGTGTTTTTAACTTAATTAAAAATAAACTGAAAGAATATTATATCCTTACCTGACACTGCATCAACCTTCCAAAGTCCATGCAAATATTATGTAATTCTTCAGTTGCTTTCATTTTACCATTCTTTACTAAAAGCAGAGGTACAAATAACGGTAACTTGAAACAATAGTAGGCTGTCTTATTTATTGCAATAGCTGTATAGATTCGGTCCGTATTTAATACATCAAAGTTGTTCTTTTCTTTATTGTAGCTTGACCATATGTCTAAATGTTCTCCCATAATTGCTTTGTACACCGCCTGTAAAATAATAATATTGAAATTAAATATGTTTTGAATTACGAATCGATTAAGGGAACTCCTAAACTTCTATTCTCTGCCCTAATGTGTCTAACTTAACCTTTCTAAAGAATTCTTTGTCCCGAAGTAGGGTACTTTGTCCCAAAGTAGTCCTCGTTATTGCAAATTAGGGTTCGCTGTCCCAAAGTAGGATACTTTATCCCAAAGCACAGATGCCCAAAGTAGTCCTCGTTATTAAAATTTAGGTTGCGCTGTCCCAAAGTAGGACACTTTATCACTAAGCACAGATGCCCAAAGTAGTCCTCGTTATTACAAATAAGGGTTCGCTGTCCCAAAGTAGGATACTTTATCACTGAGCACAGATGCCCAAAGTAGTCCTCGTTATTACAAATTAGGGTTCGCTGTCCCAAAGTAGGATACTTTATCCCAAAGCACAGATGCCCAAAGTAGTCCTCGTTATTAAAATTTAGGTTGCGCTGTCCCAAAGTAGGACACTTTATCACTAAGCACAGATGCTCAAAGTAGTCCTCGTTATTAAAATTTAGGTTGCGCTGTCCCAAAGTAGGACACTTTATCACTAAGCACAGATGCCCAAAGTAGTCCTCGTTATTACAAATAAGGGTTCGCTGTCCCAAAGTAGGATACTTTATCACTGAGCACAGATGCCCAAAGTAGTCCTCGTTATTACAAATTAGGGTTCGCTGTCCCAAAGTAGGATACTTTATCCCAAAGCACAGATGCCCAAAGTAGTCCTCGTTATTAAAATTTAGGTTGCGCTGTCCCAAAGTAGGACACTTTATCACTAAGCACAGATGCTCAAAGTAGTCCTCGTTATTACAAATTACGGTTTGCTGTCCCAAAGTAGGATACTTTATCCCAAAGCACAGATGCCCAAAGTATTCCTCGTTATTAAAATTTAGGTTGCGCTGTCCCAAAGTAGGACACTTTATCACTAAGCACAGATGCCCAAAGTAGTCCTCGTTATTACAAATTACGGTTTGCTGTCCCAAAGTAGGATACTTTATCCCAAAGCACAGATGCCCAAAGTATTCCTCGTTATTAAAATTTAGGTTGCGCTGTCCCAAAGTAGGACACTTTATCACTAAGCACAGATGCCCAAAGTAGTCCTCGTTATTACAAATTAGGGTTCGCTGTCCCAAAGTAGGACACTTTATCACTGAGCACAGATGCCCAAAGTAGTCCTCGTTATTACAAATTAGGGTTCGCTGTCCCAAAGTAGGATACTTTATCCCAAAGCACAGATGCCCAAAGTAGTCCTCGTTATTAAAATTTAGGTTGCGCTGTCCCAAAGTAGGACACTTTATCACTAAGCACAGATGCTCAAAGTAGTCCTCGTTATTACAAATTACGGTTTGCTGTCCCAAAGTAGGATACTTTATCCCAAAGCACAGATGCCCAAAGTATTCCTCGTTATTAAAATTTAGGTTGCGCTGTCCCAAAGTAGGACACTTTATCACTAAGCACAGATGCCCAAAGTAGTCCTCGTTATTACAAATTAGGGTTCGCTGTCCCAAAGTAGGACACTTTATCACTGAGCACAGATGCCCAAAGTAGTCCTCGTTATTACAAATTAGGGTTCGCTGTCCCAAAGTAGGATACTTTATCCCAAAGCACAGATGCCCAAAGTAGTCCTCGTTATTAAAATTTAGGTTGCGCTGTCCCAAAGTAGGACACTTTATCACTAAGCACAGATGCTCAAAGTAGTCCTCGTTATTACAAATTACGGTTTGCTGTCCCAAAGTAGGATACTTTATCCCAAAGCACAGATGCCCAAAGTATTCCTCGTTATTAAAATTTAGGTTGCGCTGTCCCAAAGTAGGATACTTTATCCCAAAGCACAGATGCCCAAAGTATTCCTCGTTATTAAAATTTAGGTTGCGCTGTCCCAAAGTAGGATACTTTATCCCAAAGCACAGATGCCCAAAGTATTCCTCGTTATTAAAATTTAGGTTGCGCTGTCCCAAAGTAGGATACTTTATCCCAAAGCACAGATGCTCAAAGTAGTCCTCGTTATTACAAGTTAGGATTCGCTGTCCCAATGTACCTAGGATATGATGTCCAAAAATAGGTTTCGCTGTCCCAAATTAGGATCTGCTGACCTAAATTAGTATTCGCTGTCTCAACATAGAACTTTCTAGGATTCCTGTCTTCTCTACATAGAATCATTCATAGGTTAATTTCATAAATTACTGAAAATTACCTCATTAAACTGTCTCAATAACTCAGCATAAAAAGGCGTTTTGCCGAAATACATGTGCAGTATTTCCAACATTGAATGGTATATAAGAAGAGCATCGTTGATACCCGACAGGCCCACATTAGGTTGGAGGTGCCAGCACGGCTTGCCACGCCGCATAGTTCCACCGTCTAATATGTCATCCATTATCAAGAATTGTGTCTGTAACTGAAAAACACGCATTATTAGGTCATACGCACGGTTAACCATTTACATACACGGTGTTTTTTTGTTCTCGTACAACGCAGCCCACTTCATCTATACGATGACTAGGTACTACACATTCATTAAAAAAAATAGAACAAGTGCGAGTCGGACTCGCCCACCGAGGGTTCGCGTACAAAGGAGGTGTTGCATTTTTGGGACGATGGCAAGCTGGGAAACTAACTCGTGAATAGAATAATGTAACATTTGTTTCATGATATCAAATGTTTTTATGTAAGTACATAAAAAAAAATGATTGACTGCAGACCTGAGTGTATGGTTTTCATTTCAACGCGACTGTCTGTGTGTCTGTCTGTCTGTCCGTTTGTCACAGCCAGTTTTCTCCGGATCCACTGGACCGATTCTGTTGAAATTTGGTACTCATATGGACTTCTGTGACCCAAACACGAACGCGTTACGTAAATTATTAAATTTTTAGTATGGGGGTCACTTTTGGGGGTCAAACTAAAATTTCTAAAAAAAGTTATTTGAAGAATATCGTGTGAAATATCAAATGAAAGGGTTTACTGTGAGGGTCTTAAATATATTTTTTTCATAATTTTAAAGTAACTGATTTTGAAGTTATTAAAGAAAGTAGACGAAAAATGACCATTACCCCCCATATCTCCGAAACTACTGAGCCTAAAATTTTGAAAAAAATGGAGATAATAGATCTTTGCCTATAGATTACAGGAAAACGATATAAGAAGTCTATAGTGTTAAAACAACATGTTAAAAAAATAAAATTCGTTCGGAACCCTTTGCACGCGAGTCCGACTCGCACTTGGCCAGTTTTTAAGAACCTTGCAGATTAGTGTCTGAGATGGTCTTTAGAAGAAAGAACCACACAGATTTGAGGGAACCTGTCCAGTCAGTGCAAGCATTTGTCAGTAGTCGTGTAGCTCAACTCAGATCCACTTAAGAGCTCAACAACTCGACGAACAATACCAAAGAAAGAACATTTGTGTAAGCCGTAAAAAGCACTCAAACTGCCAGACAAACATTAAAATTGCTCGAAAAAATAAAAAAATAATCCACATAGTCCCCATTCATAATAAAAATAATTATAATACTTTACAGTCATTAATTATGTCAAATTGTATATAAAAAGAAAAAAATAAAATGAAATAAAAATGTCAAATTTTATACAGTAAAAATAAAATGTCAAATTGTTTATAAAAAAAAATAAAAATGTCAAATTGTATATAAAAATAAGAATGTCAAATAGTATATAAAAAAAAATGTAAACTAAAATATTCATGAAAATTACCAAAACAAATACCAAATAAACAAAAAAATGACAGTAATAATAACAAAAACAAAAACTGTTAAGTATTTTTTATTGGAGCAGCTCAATCCCAAGCCTTTTTGTCTTCAAGATAATCTTTTATGGTGTAAAAAGCCTTCTGGCAAAGTTTACGCTTAACAAATACTTTGAATTTATTTATGCTTAGGTCTTGAAAGCCCCCTACTTTTTTAATCCTGGTTACAGGAACAACAAATTTGTGTTTATTCCTAGTATTAACATTATGTTAATCACTGTATTTTTTTTATATTTTTATGGGCATACAAAATATTTTCATAAGTAAACTGACAAGGTACAGTCATTATGTTTACATCTTTAAATTTATCTCTGAGGGAGTATCTGGGACTTAATTTATAAATTGAACGAATAGCTCTTTTCTGCAAAACGAAAATTGTCTGGATATCGGCAGCATTCCCCCATAATAGAATACCATACGACATGACACTGTGGAAATAACTGAAGTAAACTAAACGGGCTATTTCTAAGTCAGTTAAATTTCTAATTTTCCTGACAGCGTAAGCAGCAGAGCTAAGTTTTTTCGATAATTTGTCTATATGTGGTCCCCACTGAAGCTTAGAATCTAAAGTTATGCCTAAGAACACAGTAGTACCTTCAGGGCTCAACTCTTTACCCTTTATTAGCACACTAGTATCCACTTGCCTAACCTGAGGCATCGTAAATCTAATACATTTAGTTTTTTTTTCATTAAGATTTAAGGTTTATTTACATTAAATCAGTGTACTATTTTCGAAAGAACGTTATTTATCTCATCAGTAACCGGTTGCTGACGTTAAAGTTTAAATAAAAGTGAAGTGTCATCTGCAAACAAAACTATTTCTTGACTATCCTTTATGAGGTAAGGCAAGTCATTAATATAAACAAGAAACAAAAATGGGCCAAGAATTGAACCCTGGGGCACACCCATTGTTACATTAGATCCAGGAGATCTTTTTCCGTTCACGTCAACTCTCTGGATCCTATCCCTCAAGTATGAAGTAATAAGATCCAGTGAGGAGTTCCTGATCCCGTAGTTCATGAAGAACACAGTCGAATGCCTTGGATAGGTCGCAAAAAATTCCCAGGGCATCGCATTTGTCTTCCCATGCATTATAAATATGTCCTAAAAGTTCAACACAGGTTCAGTTGTTGAACGACCCCTTGTAAAACCAAATTGTTTAGTATGTAGTAGTTTGTGTCTGAACTTTGGAGCCTTTATTTATTACTTTTTTTTCCATAAAAGATTTACTTCTATTATATGAAATTTTTCCATAAAAGATTTACTTCAATTTTTCCATAAAAGATTTACTTCTATTGTATGAAATAAATCCATAACTATGAAAAATAAAAAAAATCTAGAATCCTAGAAAATAATAAGTAAAGGCTCCAAAGATTAATCTTTCAGTCGGAGCATGAAGCATGAAGTCGAATAACTTTAGACACCCTATTTCCTCCCAGTTAAATTGTAAGCTGATAGTTTGTCTTATCCTGTAAGTTATAAAAAAAGTCAGCCGGCAAGATGCCGAGGGAAAACTCGTCAACTGGTGCATTTAAATAGGCGATAGATGCTCCTACGTAACACGGTTCAGGGCATCAGCTGAGCCAGCTGACATGTTTATTTATTCACAATAGTGTGTATTAGTTCTCATTAGAATTCAATACGACCGTATTTTGATAGTTTGCAAGAGAATTTTCAAGTAAGACATTTTGTACTATGAAATAATTACGTATCTCGAAAATATGATTTTTTGTTTATGGAAGTATAGTTTCAAAATTAGTGCCAAATGAAGGTTTTTACATAAAAAGAATATCACAAAAATAATCAAGTCGATAGGACATCTTTCGGTTTTCGGTCAGTTTCGAATTTTAAGGAAAAATGTAAAGTGAAAGTTGGTCAAATCGAAATTTTGTAAGTTTTTGTTCTAGGATTTTTTCATTCTTTATAGCTATGAATGATGTTATTATTTAATAGTACCGCAAAACGCTACAACTTTGCCAACCATGCCGAATTTTGCCTATTTCGTTTAAATTACAGTATGTCCTGTTTGCCTACTTTTTTCTCGTTTTCTACCATTTGGTATGAACTATTTGTTATTAGGGCAACTTATTTTTCATTTTTTCTATAACTTTTGCTATTGTGGCTACAGTAACGGTGTTTTCGCGAAGGAGTAACATCCCAAGGAAAGAGAATACTGTCTTTTTTTCGTATTGCGCACTGTTTTGGAAACTTGAGTGACACAATTTTGCCTGGGTCTAGGGTTGTCACTAGAGGGATTTTATCAATAATTTTTGGGGTGGTTTGGGATCCTCCTCGCGGTCCACCCCGGGCAACGGCACCACAGGCTTGCCTGTGGTACGGCAGAACGATCCCACTAAAAAGCGGTGGTAGGCTCCGCAAGGAGCCGCCTGGCTCGCTACCACCATCCCGCTGAAGTTCGGCGCCAAGCAGCTTGCTGTGTCCCGTCGGTGTGCGGGAGTGCCAGTGCCTTTGGGGGAGAAGGAGATTGTCAGTTGCTCTGCTCAGAACCGGTCTTGGTCGCTGGGCTAGGCTTCCGGGTAACTCATTTTGGAAGGTAGCGGGATCCGAAGCACGGTGCCAGCCGTTGGCCGACCGCAGTTAGTAGGGGGCCCAAGTAGCACGCCAGCCACGTGTGAAAGGCTGCCCCGCCAACTAGCGAAAAATCCCGATATGCTCCACCGTGCCAGCCGGCGACTGGATGGGAGGACCCGGTGACCATATCCGGGGGGGTTCGGGCGTCCCCGCAGTCTCCTAATGAGTTCCCCATAGGTTAGTTTAGCTCTAGTGTTCCACTTGGTTCACTGAGTAGCGCCTTGACAATTCGACTTTTTTCCCCAACTACTCTCCACTCCAAAAAATGAATAAAGCGAAGAAAAATAAGGTGAAACAACGGCTGCACTTCCTCCCGCTAAAAGTGCACCTCACTAATATCAGGGGGTTGCACTCCAATTGTACGGTCTCATCGCCGTACATTTTTCTGCTTACTCTGTAACCTACTCTAGCCTAATGATGTGCGTCATAATTTTGCATTATAAAATAATATGACTAATGAATTAAAATATAGTGAACTCATAACTGTGTAGCTATCAACAACTGAGAGAAATAATCGCCTTCCACTCTAGTACTGTAACTAATTCATAACTTAATAAACTTAACTATTGCATCTTAGTGGAAAGTGTTTCTCATTTCTTTACTGAACTTTCAAACCTTCACGACAAATCAGTGTACGGAGTTAACTACTACAACCCGTACATTTATGGTCCTTCGAGCCTTCGTGTATACCAGTGCGGTTGTGTCTCTTGTTACGGTAGCGAATCGGTTCAGCTGGTCTCCCGGAAGAGGGTCGCCCCAGTTGGATTGAGAAGGCGCAAATACCTAACAAGGGTTAGGCCACATTGAATACCGGAACGAACTTTTACTACCAGAAGAGCCTTCGACTACTGGAAGAGCCCTTAACTGCGGGAACTGACAGCAACTACAAGAAGAGCCTACGATTACTAGAAGAGCCCTTAACTACGGGAACTGACAGCAACTACCAGAAGAGCCTACGACTACTGGAAGAGCCCTTAACTGCGGGAACTGACAGCAACTACCAGAAGAGCCTACGACTACCGGAAGAGCCTTCGGAAACTGGAAGAGTCTTTAACGATAACTAGAAGAGTCTTTAACTACAAAGAACTACAAGGGAGCTATAGCCTATCAAGATGAATAAGCTAACGCTACAATCAACCTGTTTTGAAAACATCAAAGCATTATGCAGCAACTATAACAAGGACAGCAAAACAAGAAAAACAAAGGAATACTTGAATAAGGCTATTTCACGGAAGATGTCCACGGTAAGACAAAGAACATGTACGAAGAAACTAAAGAAGACATTTTAAAAATGTTGTAAACCACTGAAGAAAATATAAAATTCGAACTGACAGACGTGTCGCGGGGAGAACCTGATGAGAAGTCTAAGACTGCTGACTAAACAGGAATGTAACTTCAAAGCCATGGATCGAGCTATGGCAAAAATTGAGTTTGAAGTCCTTACGGAAAAATGGGAACTTGAAGATCACTTGTCAATCTTGAAGTCGAAGTGGGAAGCAATTGACAATACTCATTGGGAACTGGAAGCCTTACTAAAAGGCTCGGACAATACATACTATGATATGTTCAACAAAATGGAAGCCAAGTATGACGGAGCAAGCAAACGACTGAAAAGCAAGATGTGGTCCACTGCTCATCACCAACACTCAGCTCCGAGAATCGAGATTCCAGAGTTTTCAGGACACTATAACAAATGGATTTCTTTCAAAGACCTGTTCCTGGAGACGATACACAAAAACCCGACATCGAATAAGGCCCAAAAAATGCAGCATCTGAAAACTAGGCTGAAAGGTGAAGCAGAAAGACTCGTGCAACACTTGACCATCAGCGCCGACAATTACACTTCGTGTTGGGAAATACTGAACCAACGTTACAACAACCGTCGACTATAATTCTCATCTTACATGAACACCATGCTGCAGTTGTCGGTAATACAGAAGCCAGACGCTTACAACTTGAGGAAGCTGCATGACGTAACGACTGAATGCCTAAACGGCTTAACAAATATTGGTTTTGATATAACCAGTTGGGATCCTATGATTGTTCATTTGATGTCACAAAAACTAGACTGTGGGACCTACAACGAATACATAAAGAATTTGCACGATAACAGAGAAGTGCCAACACTGCAAAAATTTCTGATGTTCTTGGAAAACCAGTTTATGGCGTTTGAAACCATGAAGACTTCAAAGAAGGACATACAGAGCTCAGAGAAGTCAGCTGGAACTGAATAAAATGCATCTCGGAAAACCTTCGAGCATAAGAAATGGCATTCAAAAACTTACCACACTTCTTACGGGCAGTGCCCTCTTTGCAAAAACGATCACGTTTTGATGCGGTGTCAGCAATTTATTGACTCGGATACTAAGCAACGAAACAGCACAGTTGCAAAATTGCGTCTATGCAAAAACTGTTTGTTTAGACACGAAAATCAAACTTGCAACTCTGTAAAAACTTGTAAGGAATGTAATATGAAGCATCATACGCTCTTACATTACAACAATTCCAACAAAAATACATCTTCAACTAGAAATGAAAACCAACGCTCAGGTCAACGACCCTCGAGGGAACCTGAAACGTCGAGTTCAAATCATCTATCAGCCAACGAGATGGAAGTCTTACTTACAACCCTCCAAGTTAAGGTCAAGTCGATAGATGGGACTTACTTAACTCTTCGTGCGCTCGTAGATCAGGGCTCACAAGTCAACCTGATAACTGAGAACGCAGCGCAACTCCTGAGGCTGCCAAGAAACAAACTAACTGCAAGAATATCTGGAGTTGGAACTGTATCAGGCGACTGTAAAGGACGTTTATACCTAACCTGCAAATCAATCCACTCCGAATATACCTTCAAAACTGAAGCATTGATCATGAAAAAACTGATCAATAAACTACCGAATAACACATTTGAACGGCCAGAGTGGTCGCATTTGAAGAACTTAAAACTGGCAGACCCAGATTTTAACATTTCAAGGTCTGTTGACATATTGCTTGGAGCTGACGTATATGCCGAAATAATCTAATATGGAATGCTTAAAGGTGCCCCAAGGTCGTGTTGCGCAACAAACACAGCTGGGATGGATTTTGTGTGGAAAACTAGACACTTTAAACTGTAACGTCACCCTACTAGACTTGGCTGAAATTACTAAATTTTGGGAGTGTGAAGACGTCACCACAACAAACACAGACCGATCTGAAGACGATCAGTGTGAAACTTACTACAAAGAGACTAATCGCCGTGGATCAAATGGAAAATACATTGTGAAGATGCCCTTCTGTCCAGATTATGAAAATAAGATCGGAACATCGAAAACGATTGCAGTTTCACAATTGTTGCAATTAGAAAAAAGGTTTCAAAGAAATGGCCGACTTGAACTGCTATACAAAGAGTTCCTTAGAGAATACCTGGAGTTGGGTCATATGAAACTAGCAAAACCCATGACATCTTCAACTGCTTTTGCCACATCACGGAGTACTTCGTGAAGAATCTACTACCACGAAGCTCAGAGTTGTCTTCAATGCGTCTCAGAAAACTAAAACAGGATACAGCCTGAACGACATACAAGGAAAGGGCCCCAAACTACAAAAAGAAATTCAAGAGCTTATCATAAAATGGAGAACGTACAAATACGCCTTTACTGCTGATGTCGAAAAAATGTACCGATGTATCTGGCTGTCTGAGGAACAACAACAATTGCAAAAAATTATTTGGCGAACTACAACGTCAGAGAAACTGCAAGAATACCAACTTTGCACTGTTACTTATGGCACTAAGTGCGCACCGTGGCTAGCCATGAGAAACATCAAACAACTTGCATACGATGATGGCTACAAATACCCCACGGCTGCCAAAGTACTACTGAACGAAGCATACGTCGATGATGTCATAAGTGGCCACAACTCACTGGAAGCGGCCCAGGAACTCCAGAAATCGCTTATCGATATGTTAAAAGGACCCGGGATGAACTTACGCAAGTGGTCCAGCAATCATACAGCATTGCTTAAGAACTTAAGTAATGATCAGATCTCACGCAAAAACACTTTTAATTTCAAGCAAGAAGAATCCATGAAAACACTCGGACTTGGTTGGAACCCACAGACTGACACATTCGCGTTTAACTGGAAATTTGATGAAAAATGCCGACCGGAAATAACCAAAAGGCGGCTTCTTTCAGAAATATCACAACTTTATGATCCACTAGGTTGGCTGTCACCCATAACTATTGCGGCAAAAATAATATTTCAAGAAGTATTGGTCAACAAACTTAACTGGGATGATCAGTTACCCTCTTATGTAGCAGATAAGTGGCTGAAATTAAGAGCTGAGATGCCCAACGTAAAAATCATAAAAATCAAGCGCTGGATCGGTTCAACAGAGCAGAAGATCGAACTATTTGGATTCTGCGACGCCAGTGAAAAGGCTTATTCGTGAGTGGTTTACAGCTGCATCAGAGATGAACATCACAAGCCAATAACAACTTTACTGGCTGCTAAAACAAGAGTAGCGCCGTTATCACAAACAATCACATTACCGAAACTTGAACTTTGCGGCGCACTCTTAGTAGCGCAACTCATCAAAAAAATCAGAGTAGCGCTGAATGAATTCGACATAACTACGAGCGCCTGGAGCGATTCCCAAGTGGTACTGGCGTGGAGACAAGGGGATACATCTAAGAGGGCAAAATACGTCGTCAATCGAGTTGCAAAAATAAGACATATAATGCCAACCACGCAGTGGCGTTATGTGAAGTTGCAAGATAATACGTAGATTCTTCCACTTTTTAGGCCCTTTTTTATATGACAAAATTAATAAAACTCTCCAAATCTACTCTATGAATAAAATGACGCTAAAGAAATCAGTATCCCAATGGCTTTGGAAGTTAACGTACGATCAGACGGAAGATTTGCTGACTATCTTAAAATAGTGCAATTTATACTAAGTATCTGTGTACAAGAATTTTAATACTTTAATTTTCTGATTTTAATCTTACACACCCTCTCACACACATACACTCATCATTTCACCTTACACACCCAGAGGACACTTAACACTTCAGTTTGCTTTCCATACATGTTATTTAAAATTCTTGACCAAAGCTAAGATAAACATTGTTTCCATTTGTTCGTGAGCTCCTACTCGCAGACTCAGCTCCAGGGCTTGAGGCGCTGCATGCTGAAACACAGGCCCCAAACCTAGTTCAGCAGCAGATGCTTATTTAACACACAATTGAAACTGTTTTATTTATTAAGTGTTATTATAAGTAGCTTATAGACAAATTGTGTAAACATGTATTTATTTTTTGGTGCTAATAAATTTATTATTATATTATGTTTTCGAAAGAGTTTTTCTACTCGGGTTTGCTCCCGGTCAATTTTCCTTACTCCCGCCCTGAGACCCTCAGGGAAAAGGAGGTTCGGATCCCCTGCTAAGTGGTTACAAATACTGTGTCCCCCAGTACTTTGCTTAAGATGGTAACTGTATGAATTGCTGCTTGTTTCTGTATTGTATGTATGTTTATGCCTGCATCTAATTTATCGCAATATCTATGTATGCTCTTGGCTACTATTCCTGTTGCTCCTATCACTACCGGTATGATTTCTGTAGGTGTGTTCCACAATCGTGTAATTTCTGTTTTGAGTAGGTGGTATTTGCTTAATTTTTCTATTTCTTTAGGCCCTATGTTATAATCTGATGGTATTGTTATGTCTATTAAAAATGTTTTATTTTCTGTTTTATTTACGTATATTATATCTGGTCTATTATGTGTTACTGTGACATCTGTCTGAACTGGAATCTCCCACATTAATTTTGCAGTCTCATTTTCTTTTATCTGTGGCTGAGTTAAAACTTCTTGCCACCAGAGGCTAGGGACTTCAAATTTGTGTTTCTTCGCTAGTGCCCAGAATATGTATTTTACAATATTGTTGTGCCGCTTGATGTAGTAAGTGCCAGCTAGTTTTTCACACCCAGAGATGATGTGCTGTGTGGTCTCATCTTTCGTCAGACATAACCGGCACTTACCATCAACAGGCCTTTTTAAAATGTCTCTTTCGAACTGTCTAGTCATAATGGCTTGATCTTGTATAGCAAAAATTGAAGACTCTAATGAAGATGATACCGGTTGTTTTTTTAGCCAGTTGAATGAGTATTTTCTATCTATGTTTGCTTTCTCTAGTACCGCTTTACAAAACTGCCCATGTAGCGGCTTGGCCCTCCATTTCTCGATCGCTTTTTGTGTAGTTGCTATTTTAATTTCTTTATCTGTGTAATTATTTCCTTGCTGTAACCCTATTTCTACTGCATTTGTTCTAGATTCTTTATGTATTGAGTGTTTATCTTTATCTCTATCATGTCTAACTATCACTTTAATTATTTCATCCTGTTCATTATGTAAGTATTGTTTGTATTTTATGATTTGTGTTTTATGCAGAGTTTCTATGTTGGTTAGGCCTCTTCCACCTTCTTCTATTGGTAGGTATAATCTAATTATGTCTGCTTTTTGTTTTTGTGCTTTATTAATTGCTAAAATTTTCCTAGTTTTAACATCTATGTTCTTTAAATCACTGTTCTTGTAATTAATAATACCAAATGAGTAGAGCAGAACCGGTACTGCATAAGTATTAATCGCTTTTATTTGATTCCTAGCATTTAATTGTGTGTTAGCTATTGATTTTATTCTACCAAAATATTCTTTTTTTAGTTGTTCTCTTATTCTGTTATGATCTATTTTGCCCGCCTCGTTAATACCTAAATATTTATACGTCTCGTCTTTTTTCAGGTGTTCAAATCTCAATCCGCTTAGTAATGTGTGTGCTTCTCCATGTTGCTCACTAACACTACCGGCTGTAATGTGTAGAACATTACATTTGTCTAATCCGAATTGCATTCCTATGTCTCGCGTAAATATTTCAGTACTATCGAGTAAAATTTTTAAACTATTTTTATTGTTTGCATAAACTTTTAAATCATCCATGTATATTAAGTGGTTGACTGATAAATTACTCTTGAGTTTATAGCCTTTTAATATGTATTTGTTTAGAATGGTTGAAATTGGGTTTATACCTAAACAAAACAGTAGCGGTGATAATGAATCTCCTTGAAATATTCCTCGGCAAATACCTATAGGATCAGTGGTTACTGAAGCGTTCGCGCCACGGGCCGTCATGATAACATTCCATGTAGGCATGACCATCTCTAGAAAGCCTATGATAGCACCCGAGCACTTGTACAGCCTCAATACCTGAAGAAGCCATTCGTGTGAGATGCTATCAAATGCCTTCCGATAGTCTACCCATCCCATACTTAAGTTTTTCTGACACTGGTGTGCGTCTTCTAGTATGGCTTTGTTAATCATGAGGTGATCTTTACAGCCCCTGGCGCGCCGCCTGCAGCCTCTTTGTTCTGGAGCAATAATGTCGTTACTTTCACAATGTTTGTACAGTTCGTTGGATAATACGGAGGTTAATAGTTTATACATAGTCGGCAAGCATGCTATTGGGCGCCAGTTTTGTGGTTCGCTAGTGTTTTCATTTTTGGGTATCAGAATTACTTGTCCTGTTGTAAACCAATTTTCTACTGGATCTGTTTTGTTTAAGATTCTATTAAAAAGTTTTGTTATATGTTCGTGGGTACTTGTGAGATATTTTAAATAATAGTTTTGTATTTTATCTATTCCAGGTGTCTTCCAGTTATGGGTTTTTCTTAAGGCTTCTTTAACCATCTCTATATCTATTTCTTCAAACCTATGCTCTTGTATGCTATCCGCCTCTTTTTGGATCTCTGAGATCCATGTCGCGTCTTTGTTGTAGGACACAGGCCGCGATAATATTGAAGACCAAAAATCTTGGATTGAATCTTTGGTTGGGATTTCTGTCGGTGCTTGTTGCTGATAACCACTAAGGGACCTGTAAAAAGAATGTTGATTTTCGCTAAACTTTTGGTTTTGGACTTTTCTGTTGTTGATGTCGTCGTATCTTTTTATCCTACCAGCAAAAGCTTTAACTTTCTGATTTAATATTTCTACTGTGTTGTCGTGGTCTTGCTCGGTGAAAATGTTGTATTTGTGATATAGGTTGTCTCTTATTTGTATCATTCTTCTGGTATTAACTCCTCTTTTTATTTCTATAAGTCTCCCTAACTCTTTCCTTATCTGTTCTATTTTGTTCTTTATTCTCATTTTCCACGGCGGATCTTTTTTAGGTTTTACTGTGGAGGGTGGAGTGTATGGCTTTTGACCATTAGCTATAATAAGTGTTTTGGCTACCGAGTATATAATGTCATTCAGTTCGCGGAGACTAATACTAGTTATTAGTAAACTTTTAATGTAATTATTAATTTTATTAAAATGATTAATGAATTTTTTGTTAAACTTTGGTTTGGGTAATAATTTTCTATCTGTTATTGCTATTTCTTTGGTTTCTGCTAGAGTTTGTAGGAATTGAAGGATGATAGGGTCTTGACTATCGTCTACTTCTATATGTTGTGGTACTGAATCTGCATCAACTATTGTTTCTGGAATTGTGCTCGTGTCATATAATATTTGTGTATTAGGGGAGTTGGGATTTGAAATGATGTCAACTATATTATCTAAGTTTGGTGTTTGATGAGAGTTTGTAAGTACTTCTACGGGTTCACTATGGTCTAGGTTTGCATTGGTGTTTGCCTGTTGTAAAGATCGTTCGGCTTTTAATTTAATTTCATCTAAAAGTTGAGTGGATATGACTTTACGGGTAATGATGCTACGTGCTTGATTTGAAAGGGTGTTTCCAGTGAATCTATTTGCTTTGGGGTTGTGTTGGTTTCTGTCTTTAAATAGTTTTTCAAATCTTTTTATGTAACCTGGACCTTCTGCTTTTGCTCTATAGAAACAGAACATTAATTCGTGGAGCTCCTCTTGTGACCACTTTCGTCTGGCATCACTATTGTGTGAACTTGTCGTGGTCGCATCCGATGCACCGGCAGGACTCGTAGGACCATTTCTGTCCACGTCCCGCAAAGTATCATCGGCATCCCTGATAATTTCGGCTGTGATCTCTTCGGATTCCCCGACTCCCGCCCGCCTGTTCAGCGAAGAGCCACTGACGGTCCGCATGCTGTCACGTCCAGCGTCAGCTCCAGACGTGCCCCGGCGCTCGCCCCCGGGCAGCGGCATTAAACGTAAATTTTCATTAGTACTCTCCATATTGTTTGGGGTTTGCCAGAGCCCCGTTGGTCACCTGTATGGAAACTTCGTTGCAGGTGTCCGCCTCTCACGTGAGCAAAGATGTTATACTCGGACGTAGGGTTGGCCTTCTGAGAGGCTTATTATTATTATTTTGGGAAAACGTGTAGTTTTTCTTAGCTCTAGGCTAGTTTTAAGCTACATTAACGGGCTAAGCCAAGTCAATGTAGCGATTCAATCTAAGGTGTAGGATTACTGTTTTGAGGAGATATTTGGTTTTCTTCTATCTGCATGAACTTCCTAACAATTCTGCAAGTGTTAAGAATTGCGGCTTTCTGAAGTGTAATGTAGGTTGAGTCTTTCAGGTCTATTTGTTTGAGGCTATGGTGGAGATGATTGGGTATGACACCTGTAGTGGAGACAACAATTGGTACTACGAACACTTTATCTTGCCTCCAAATTCTAGTAACTTCTTCTTTAAGTTCAGTGTATTTACTGATTTTCTCACCTATAGTTTTTTGTAAGTTATGTGTGTTAGGGACGGCTATATCTATCAGGTAAGTGACTTTATTAACTTTGTCTTGAAGAATGATATCTGGTCTATTGTAGTGAACAGTCCTGTCAGTCAGTATGGCGCGGTCGTAGTATAATTTGTGGGTGGTATTTTCTAGAACTGTTTGTGGTACATACTTATAGTAGGGAGTGGTGTCTTGTATGAGTTTATGTTTAACTGCTAGGTTCTGATGAATGATATTTGCTAGTTGATTATGTCGGTGAGTATAATCTGTTTGTGTCAGTGTTGTGCATGCCCCTGTGATGTGTTGGATGGTCTCTGGCTGATTGTGACATTTGCGGCACTTATCATTTGCTATAGTGGGGTCTTTAATAATGAATTTCCTATAGTTTTTGGTGTTTATGACTTGATCCTGTATTGCAATCATAAAACCCTCGGTTTCAGGGAATAAACTTCCTATCTTAAGCCATTTATTTGAAGCTATTGTATCTATGTGAGGCTGTTCTAAATCATGAGGGTGTCGTCCGTGTAGCACTTTCTTTTTCCACTCTTCGAACTTTTGTTTTTGAGGGTCATTGTTGATATCGTAGGTTGAATTTTGTTCATTTAGATTAAGGGGGGTGCAGTTAATATCGTTCATTACTATGGCTTTATGGATGTTACTTGTTTGTGATTTAGAGTGAAAGAATGTTTTTAATCTAACCAATTGTTTCTGCCACAGGTGATGGATGTCTATTAGGCCTCTCCCTCCGTATTGCCTTTTGATGGTTAGCCTTTCTATTGCAGATTTAGGGTGTAAGTTATTGTGTTTGGTAAATATAGTGCGTGTTGTTCTCTCTATTTGCTGGATGTCAGTTTTTGACCACTTAATCACTCCAAAGGAGTATGTCAATATGGGAATCGCGTAGGTGTTCAGCGCCTTTATTATATGTTTTCCAGAGAGTTGGGTTTTACATACTGCGATCACTCTCCTCTTATATTCTGTGTTCAATGTGTGTTTAATTGCTGAATGATCTATACCTTTGAGTTGCCTATACCCTAAATATTTATATAACTCCGTTGGTTCCATAGCTGTGATTGCATCTGTATTGTTAATAGGATAGTCGCCCGGTTTTATTTTGCCTCTTATTATATGAACCGTTTTGCATTTATTTAAACCAAATTGCATGTTGATATCTTTACTAAATTTAGTTGTGGTGTCTATTAGTTTTTTCATGTCGTTTTCAGATTTTGCGTATAGTTTAATGTCGTCCATATAAATAAGATGAGAAATGGTAGTTTCACCTGAGATATGTTTAAGGGTATAACCGGCTTGGCAACAGTGTAGTAGGTGGGACAGAGGGTTCAGGGCGAGACAAAACCATAAAGGACTCAAAGAATCTCCCTGATAAATGCCCTTTTTTATGAATATCTGTCGAGTTGTAATAGTGTTGTGTTGGTAATTTAACTGGAGTGTTGTTTTCCAATGGGTCATGATATGCTGTAAAAAATTTATAATTTTTGAATTTATTTTATAAATCTGTAATACTTTAATCAGCCAGGAGTGTGGTATACTATCGAATGCTTTTTGGTAATCAATGTATGTGCAGTGTAGGTTTCTATTTTTGGTGGCGGCATGTTTGTGTATTGTTGAATCTATGATTAATTGCTCTTTACAACCCATATGACCTCTCCTACATCCTTTTTGTTCCTCAGCTATAATATTGTGATGTTCTATGTGCTTATTAATTTGAATTGTGATTGCTGACGTGAGAATCTTGTATATCGTGGGTAAACATGTAATTGGTCTGTATTGAGAAGGCTGTGGTGAATATTGGGCTTTCGGTAACATATAGGTTATTCCAGTAGCAATAAATTCAGGAATATTTTGCTTTCCTAAAATAATTTCTGTTAAATTTTTAGCTAAAACTCTATGCAATGACTCTAACTTTTTATACCAAAAATTGTGTACTTTATCAATGCCCGGGGATTTCCAATTGTGAAGTCTTGCTGTTACGTTAGTTATGTCAGACTCAGTTAATTCGACGAATCCCATTTCTTCTAGTGAACCCCATTTGATTTCCTCGTTTTTTATCCAATCAGATGTTTCATTGTGTTGAACCTGCTCTTCCCATAAGTCAGACCAAAATGTCTCCAATTGTTCCGATGTTGGTAATTCTGTGTTATTTTGGGTTGTCGGAGTGTCAATTTGTGGTTTCTGTAAATTTCTGTAAAAGTTCTTTTCGTTCATGGCAAATAGACAGTTATCATTTTTTCGTGCTTGTGCTTTCTTATATCTTCTTAGTCGGTGTACTTTTAAGGCTAATTTTTGTTTTAGTGTATCTAAGAATTCTTCCGGTTTACTGTTATCGTTTTCGTGTCTAGTGTGTGTGGTCATGTTTCTAAATATTGTTTCTACTCTTTTAACTACCTTGTTTGATCTATTTTTATTTATATACTGGGTCAGCCTACCACAGTCTGCGCGAAGTTTTTCTATTTCTTTTTCAAGCCTATGCTGCCATGCTGGTTTGTTAATATCTAGTGGTCTTGTGTTACCTGAGTATTCTGTGATTTTATAATGAAGTTCTTCGGAAATAACTAATGCTGTGCAATATATGAGGGTATGTACGTCAATAAGTTGAATTTCTTCGCTTATATATTGATTGAGAATACTTGCATTAAATAAATTAACAAGTTGGAAAAGTTTAGGTGTGTACCTAAGTTTGGGCAGCTTTGGTCGAGTTGCCGGGTCCATCCCGGAATATAGGGTAAGAGCTGTTTTAAATTTATCATTCAATTCTTGGATACATGTGTTTGTAGGCTGATTTTGATCGGTACTGATATTTATAGTATTGATTTCATTTTCTAACACAATACTTATACTCTCAGTTTGTGTGGATGTGTGCGTGATTTGAGAATTTGTTTGTGATTGATAGAATAATTGAGTTTGTCTGATAGGTTGTGTTTGACTGTGTGGTTGTAGTTGTTCTTGTTGATTATATTCAGGTGAATTTTGTGTTAATGCCATAGTGGTATCAGTTTCAATATTTTCTGATTCCACTTGTAATTGTGCACGTACTTCTTCTTTTATGTTATCTATTTCTATTTGGGACAGGAGTTTATTTCTTACTATTATTCTTCTCTGATCTGAAATCCTTTGTTCTGTAACGGTAATCTCTGGGTACTGGCGTGTAAAAAGTTCATGCAGTTGTTTTCGGTAGGTGGTCATGTCGGTCTCTAATTTAGTAATGTAAAGGTATGTTCGCATGATAAATACGTTAACTTCTTTGCTCCATCTCATGCGAACTCTTGCTTTTCCAGCCTTGGTGGACGCGGGCAAGAAGGTAGATACCTCCCGCGCAACATTCAAGGTCGGATTAGGTGGGATTGCATTTAAACTAATAGTAAGGGTTGATGTTGGTAAAGGAGATGACGATGGAATGGATGGTGATGATGGCCTAGAAGGTGTGTATGAAACTGTGCTAGGGCTATACGGTTCTACAGGGGTGTTTGTCCTGTCCGTAAGTCTGTCAACATCGTCAATGATTTCGGCTGTAGTATCTTTGTCGGTGGGAGCCCGCCTGCTCAACTCCTCACCGCTGACGGTTCGCATGCTGAGACACCCAGCGTCAGCTCCAGGTGTGCCCCGGCGATCGCCCCCGGGCAGCGGTCCTAAACGTTTTCTTTTTGAACGTGTCTCCATTTTGAATGGGTTTCCAGAGCCACGTTAGCCACGCCAGTAATTTCTCATTCGTGTGTCCGCCCCCCACGTGATTTGATGGTCAATCAGGACGTGTGGTTGTTTAGGGGGCTTATTATTATTATTATTATTATTATTATTATTATTATTATAATCCTGCGGACTGTGCATCAAGAGGATTGCTACCAACGAAGCTTAAAAAATTTAATCTGTGGTGGGAAGGTCCTACATTCCTGACCACCTTTCAAGAACAAAGTCGTGAAGAAAATATAACCTGCACATTTACAACTAACATAGGCAACGTTTGCCAAGCGAAACCTCTATGAACAATGAAACCAATCATTGTATTCATAACTTATTAACTAATTGCAGTTCATTGACCAAAGTGAACAGAATTGTAGCATGGATACAGCGATTTATTGGAAACGCACGTAACAACACGAAACGTGACACCGGATACCTCACTTTATGCGAATTAAACAAAGCAAATGAACAAATAATAAAATATGTGCAACAAACGGAAATTACGCAAGAATATAAACAACTTATGAAGAAAAATTATTTCTACGAAAAGTAACATTTTCAAACTTAAACCATACTTAGATAGCAGCGGCATACTCCGAGTCGGGGGTCGACTGAACCACTCCAGTTTACCTTTTGAAATGAAGAATCCAATCATTCTACCTAAAGGTGGACGATTGACTGAATTGGTGATTCAACAAGCTCATCAGACGACTTTACATGGAGGAGCCAGACTAAATTTAGCGTACCTCCGGCAACGGTATTGGATCGTTGGCGGCAATAGAGCGGTGAAAGCTGAACTACGGCGCTGTGTGCGCTGCCATCGCTACAACCCGTCGCAGTTGAATCAACTTGTGGGAGAACTACCACCACAACGAGTAACACCTTCGCGGTCGTTCACCCACACGGGGGTTGACTTCACAGGACATGTCGAAGTCAGACTCAACAAAGGGAGAGGGGTGCGAACTTCAAAGGGTTACATATACATTTTTGTGTGCATGGTGACAAAGGCTGTACACATAGAACTTGCATCGGACTTAAGCACTGAAACCTTCATAGCAGCTTTCCAGAGAATGTGCTCCAGGCGCGGAACACCAAGTCACGTCTACTCAGACCGTGGCACAAATTTCATCGGCGCATCAAGGTTGCTTCAGAAAGAGTTTGAAGATTTCAAGCAATACTTGTCGCCTGACTTCTTCAAAAACATCGCAGACATGGGGGTACAATGGCATTTTAATGCGCCCGCTTGGCCAACTGCTGGCGGACTATGGGAAGCAGCGGTCAAGTCAATGAAGTATCACCTTCGTCGGGTGTTAGGAGACCAAAAACTGACGTATGAGGAATTTACTACCCTGCTTGCATAGATAGAAGCATGCATGAACTCCAGGCCGCTTTGCCAGCTCACTGAAGACCCCGAAGAATTTTATAACTACCTTACTCCAGGTCACTTCCTAACGGGCGGACCGACAATGTCGTTACCACGAGCTGACTACACTGAAAACAAAATGGATCTACGCCAACGATTGCAATTAACAGAACACATGCACCAACAATTGTGGAAGAATTGGTCAAGCGACTATCTTGCACAACTAAACAACAAACACGCAGCAAATGGAATAATCCCAAGAAAAATCTCAACGAGGGAGACATCGTACTAGTCCGGGAAAACAATTTGCCGCCAGGAAAATGGGCTATGGGACGGGTGCTAGAACTTCACCCTGGAGCGGACGGATATGTTAGAGTGACAACGCTGAAAACACAAACTGGCGTCATTAAACGACCCATAATAAAACTATCAGCTCTACCCATCAAAAATACTGAAGAATGCAAGACAAAACAGGAGGCCAAGAGAACCGAAAAACCTTCCACAAGAAAAAGCTCTGAAAAAAAATGTCTTACAAACATTTTTATGTATCTGTTCACACTGTTAATACTTGTGAATGGCTCATATTGTTCGCAACTAAGGTCAGGCACTCAAATTACCAACTTTGAACCCGAGCGACCGATTTACTATGACACCATCGGCAAGGTTGAACTAATACACGATGAATGGACTTTGCTCACATACTACAACTTAACAAACTACTGGCAAGGTGTTCAACACAATAAAAAATACATTAACGGTGTAAGTGACCATTGCCAAAAGACCCACCAGGGTTATTGTCAAGCTACAACGGATCAACTTTCCCACGAGATGGAACTACTCGACTTTTACAACACGATCCTGCTGGCCCTCCAAAAACATTTATCTACGCGCAAGAAACGCGGCTTACTCGACGGAGTAGGCATGGTAGCCAACAGCTTATTTGGCGTCTTAGACCAGAAATTTGCTGACAAATACCACAAAGACATTGAGGCCATACAGCGTAACGAAAACTACTTGCGTGAACTCGCAAAAAACCAAACTTCGATCATGCGACTACAAAATGACGTTTTGAAGAAAAACGATGAAAATATCAAGCTTCAATGCAAGAACAATGATAGAACAATTCATGGAAGAAACGAAGAAGAACATGGGCAGCATTGAAACAGAAATACAAATTATAATAGCCACTAGTTACTTCAACTCCGCTTCGCTTACAGCATCCCTACTGCTACGAAATCTTAAGGAAATCCAAACTATGCTGCTGAACACTCTCACTAATGTTTACAGTGGGCATATGGACGTGCACTTGATATCACCAGTCTGCCTTGTAAAGCAACTAGAAGACATATCTGGCAGACTGCCGAGAACTCTGTCATTGTCGACAGACAATATCAGAGAAGATATCAAGGAACTTTACAAGTTGCTATACGTGGAAGCACGAATAACAGGAAACTACTTCATGTTCGAAGTTCACATTCCCTTAATTTCGAATGAGGACTTCACTTACTATTGGGCTATCGCCATACCATTCAAGACGGAGTCAAATTACAAATTGATGCAATTATCGTCGGAATACATTGCCGTGAACTTTGAGAAGAATTCTTACATCTCACTAAACGATAAACATTTCAAGCTATGCATCAAAAGACAAGAACATAACTTCATTTGTAACGCAAACATACCTGTGTTCAACTTACAAAACAAGAATGCACCTTGCGAAGCAAAACTACTGGGTCATCGTACTACTACGTCACCGTGTGACGTAGACAGCGTGACGTGCGAGGAGGCATGGATCAAGTTGCAAGAATCAAACAGCTGGCTGGTTGTTTGTTGCGGAAGGTGCGAATTACGTACGGTTTGTGAAAACGACGTAATATCGCAAACGATTACATCGGCGGCTATAGTTACTTTGAGTCAAGGATGCGTGCTGCGGTCAAAAGAACTTACCATCACTTCGCACAATCAGTACAACAGCAACCTCAACGTGAACTATGACATGCATGTTCCGAACCTGAACTCGCCGATAAACAACATTGTCAACGTCACACTTCATAACGCGGCTCACGAACTCTTCACTCTCAAAAAAAAAAACGACTTTGAAGAAATTGACAAGAAGCTGCGCTTCCAAGAAGAGAACGAACCAAAACTACCATCCACTATCACGGACCATGACATTCACCAATATGCAATTTGTGAATGTCATGGTCCGTCCGAACCTTTTACTAACAATTGCTGTCATCACTTTCCTGTGGATCGTAACTAACAAATACTACGCACTGTTCAGAAAGCGGCTTTCGAGGAAGACAAATAAAACGCCAACGCATGAGGACATCGAACTTCAACCAATGGGATCTCGAAAGCAGACTGCTAGAGAAGAAAACCAGCAGGCGCCTACAGACACCTGCCACGTTCAACCTCAAGGACATCGAGACGACATTGCCTTTACTTTTGATTAATAATTTTACTTTTACTTTAAGATAAGATTTTGTACAGGCGTTTCTTTCTCTTTCTACTCATTTTAGCTTCTTTTGGGGGTTGCCAATATGTACGGTCTCATCGCCGTACATTTTTCTGCTTACTCTGTAACCTACTCTAGGCTAATGATGTGCGTCCATATTTTGCATTATAAAATAATATGACTAATGAATTAAAATACAGTGAACTCATAACTGTGTAGCTCTCAACAACTGAGAGAAATAATCGCCTTCCACTCTAGTACTGTAACTAATTCATAACTTAATAAACTTAACTATTGCATCTTAGTGGAAAGTGTTTCTCTATTCTTTACTGAACTTTCAAACCTTCAAGACAAATCAGTGTACGGAGTTAACCACTAAAACCCGTACACCAATCTCGGTCCGGTCCATCATCATCTTGAGACCGAGAAGCCGCACCTGTTTTTCCTAACGGAGACGAAGATAACAACCCCGTAGGACGTGGCGTATCTCAACTACCCGGGCTACTTTCTGGAACACAAGTTCAAGAAGCAGGCTGGGGTCCGCGATGACATTTGTTGTCGTCGTCTCCGTTGCTTTGAGAAATCGGGTTTTTCTGCCATATGGCTACTTGTGGACACTGGCGTGGATAAATTTATTTACATCGGCGTATACCGATCGCACAGCGGTGACCAGGAGACAACAGCGCTGTTTAGTTCCCTCGTGGAGTCGACCGACGTAGCCCAGCAACGGTACCCAACAGCGAAGCTCATTTTTCTGAGGGACTTTAATGCCCACCATAAAGAGTGGTTGTTCCCGTACCAGAAAACTGACCATGCCGGGTTAGAGGCGCGCAAGTTTGCTTTAACGCTAGATCTAACCCAGCTGGTGAATGTGGCAACGCGGGTACCGGATGTTGATGCCCATACACCCAATTGCTTGGACCTTCTGCTGACAACTGATCCGGGCAGTCATTCAGTATCGGTCTCAGCCCCGCTGGGAACGTCTGACTATTGCCTGGTGAAATCCGTATTGACCTGCTCTCCTCCAGATAAGAGTCCTAGAGGCACGAGACGAGTATGGCGATACGAGTCAGCATCATGTCAGCAGCATTGGGCTGAGATGCGGCACTTTTTTGCATCTTATCCATGGCGGCAAGTGTGCTTCTCCTCGGGTGACCCCTCATGCTGTGCTGACATGATTGCGGACGTGATTCGGCAGGGGATGGAGTATTTTATTCCATTCTCCGACATCCCGCTCGGTCACAAATCCCGGCCTTGGTATAATGCAGAATGCAACCACGCTGAGGCCCGTAAAGAGTCTGCATACCAAGCGTGGATCAAGGCCCGCGACCGAAAGGTTAAAGCACGTAGGGTTCGCGCGAGGAAAAGAGCCTTTAATTCTGCCGCTAAGTTCTGCAAGCGGGTTTTACGTAGGGCACGTTTTGACCATGTCGGACGTATCGGGGCCAAACTAGCATTGCACCCTCCAGGTAGTAAGCAGTTTTGGTCCCTGTCAAAAGCGGTTGAAACGAATTTTTGTCGACCCACTTTGCCTCCAATGTTGAAACCTGATGGCTCGCTGGCTCACTCTGCAAGTGAGAAAGCAAATTTATTTGCAACTCTCTTTGCAAGCAATTCGCGTCTGGACGCTGGCTCCAAGCAACCACCAACTTTACCTCGTTGTGACTCTTCGATGCCGGAGATCACAGTTCACATTAAAGAGGTCCGAAGAGTATTGTGCAGACGTGAATAAGGCCAGCGGGCCTGACGGCATTCCTGCGAGAGTGTTGAGGCAATGTACACCTGAACTGTCTCCTGTGTTGGCACGCCTGTACCGCCTCTCTCTTGAAAAAAGAACGGTGCCGAAATCATGGAAGCTTGCGAATGTGCAACCAGTGCCCAAAAGGGAGACCGTGCTGACCCTGCACATTACCGTCCGATCGCCATTACCTCCATCCTATGCAAGGTTATGGAAAGGGTTCTTAACAGTAAGCTGCTGTCCTACCTTGAAGACAATGATCTCCTCAGTGACCGTCAATACGGCTTTCGCCGGGGACGGTCAACTGGCGATCTTCTTGTTTATGACACGCACTGCTGGGGCGAGGCCATCGAGAGACACGGCGAAGCACTTGCCGTGTCGCTCGATATCTCGAAGGCCTTAGACAGGGTTTGGCACGCAGGTCTGCTCAGCAAGCTTCCTGCTTATGGCATCCCAGCTGGTTTTTGTTGCTGGATATCAGACATCATGAGTGAACGGTCGATCCGAGTAGTCATTGACGGCTGTTCCTCTGACCTCATGGCTATTAATGCCGGAGTTCCTCAGGGGTCCGTTCTCTCTGCAACTCTTTTCCTGCTGCACATCAATGACCTACTTCAGCTTGGTCTTGTTGGGTACGCAGATGACAGTATGGTTTCAGAGATATACTTGTCCAGCGCAACAACCGGCGGGGATGAAGTTCGTTCCTTGAGAGAGGCCATGGTAGAGCGGACAAATTTGACATTAAGTCTTGTCTCCCAGTGGGGTGATGACAATGTGGTCACTTTTAACGCCACCGAAACACAGGCGTGTCTTTTTACCGCAAAAAGGAGTCGTTTTGACCAAACTCCTACTTTTCGGGGTGCATCTGTTCCTGTGACTAATCGGCTCGAGCTCCTAGGCATGGAGTTGACATCCAGTCTCAACTTCGGCGCCACCATAGAGTACAAAGCCCAAACCACTGCCAAAAAGCTGGGCATCCTAAATAGGGTGAAGCGATACTTCAAGCCTGGACAGCTTATAACCCTATTTAAGCGCAAGTCCGATCCTGCATGGAGTATTGTAGCCACCTTTGGGATGGCTCAGCTAAGTATCAGCTTGCCGCGCTTGATTCGGTGGAACGCAGAGCTAAGAGACTCATCGGTGACGAAAAACTGGTGGATACCAAGCTACATAGCTTGGCTCATCGCCGTAAGGTTGCCTGCTTGTCGGTCTTCTACAGATTGTACTTCGGTGAGTGTGCCCAAGAACTCCACGACCTCATTCCACCGGCCCCCTTCTACCATCGGACATCCAGACGCACTGCATCTTACCATCCCTACCTTGTTACTATTCCATCAATTCGCACTAAGCGTTTCCAAACGTCTTTTATAATGCGCACTGTGTTTCCAAACGCTTACAACCCTAATCTCTTCAAAGTTAGAGTGAACAGGCTCCATCTGGGTAAGCTCGCTCCATCGTAGACTTTGTCTCTGTCATCTCTGACCTAGACTAGTCAAGAGCAAACCCATCACAAATAAAAAAAAAATATATATATATATGTTTGAATATGATTTGATTCAGTCTGTATGTTCTCACTGATGTGTGAATGCTTCTCTGACAGTTAAACAGAATACAAGTCAATAGTAGTAGTGCTTATTATTTCACGTTAAATTAATTAGCCAAACTTCACACACGTGATGGGTAATATTTTTTTTTCTAAATTCCTCCTAGTGAGATTAAACTTTTAATAACACTGTTACATGTTAGTGAACGTTTTTAAACAACTGATGTAACTAAACATTAACAAAGTAACTGAAATTAATATTGAACACGCAAAATCAGCTGCACCTAAGTTCGGCCAAAATGTGGTGTAGTAGGTATAAACTTCTGCAAAACCGTTCGGGGTATGTTTTGTGTGGCAGGTATTCAAGTGTCTTAATTCTATTGCAGTTGAATGAAAAAATGGGAAGCAATAAAAAACGGAGCACAAAAAAAACTAGAAGCGATTTTGTGCAAAACAAAGATTTCATCTTGTTGAATTCGATAAAACAATACTCGAACATACTCAAATATGTTCTAGTAAAGCCATGTTATAAAAATTCACTGTTCATTTTAGGCTAATTATAAGTTTTAAACAAGTACTAAAATTTTAAAATGTAATCAGTATTTTTTTTTGGTACATCCGTACAGTCAACGATATTTTTGTATGGAAACTTGATGGTACCTGCTACAACTTTGCCTATTAACTGTAATGAAAAAAGTAAATATCTATATTGCACTCATTAAACTGGCGGGGACAAGCACGGTGGCTCATATTCACGAAAAAAAAACTCGAACGATAAGCATAATATGTATTGAGATATCCTTCTAGGCAAAGTTGCGTCTTTTACATATAACATTGCCTACGTCATTGAGTAATTCAGAAAAAACAGCATGAATTACAAAGATTTGGGTTCTACCTGGCAAGATACAAGGTCTATTTTTCATCAAAAACTCACTTCAAGTCATAATAATAAATAGGTTCAGAGATACGAACAAAAAACGTCAAAATCCAGGCAAAGTGTACGTAATAAAATAAACCAGCCGGCTAGATGTCGAGGGAAAACTCGTTAGCTAGTGAATTTAAGTAGGCGATAGATGCCCCCTTCAGGGCCCTAACTGACAACCTTCCTACCGAGATACTGCCGGCTGACGTTTTTTTTTTCTGCAAGATATTGGGTTAGTTATAATCTGACATCATTTTCTCTCTTAACTATTTTACAAGTTATCGTCCCGGAGAAACTTGGTCATGGAAATCTGTTGCTGGCTCGCGGACCATAAGTGAATTTCCTTTTCGAAAAATCTGTCGAAAAGGTTTAAACTTGGTTAGGTTAGATACCCAGACTAAGTTGATGACAATAAATTATTTAAATCGTACTTATAAACTTAGCGTTAGCGGAGCTCCGTCACATCGTGGTTTTTCACTCAGCGGAGTCTAAGGCGCATACTACGCCTTAGACTTCGCTACCGCGGCAGGTACGTATACTATAATAGAATGCGCCGCGCATTCTATTATAGTATAGGTATCTGCTAGTATCAGATCCATAAATTGCACAGGACTTACCATTTCTAAACACCATCCTAGAACACGGGCGGAATGCTGTGTTTCTTCTGAGAAGTTTTCTGGTTCTTCAAACATTCTGTATCCAATGGAAACCATTAATCCTCTGCCTAGTTTTCCGCCGACCATGGTATATTCTAAGAGCTGAAATATAAATTGGTTCATCCAAATAACGCATCGCTCAGACCTGCAAGGATCCATTTACAAGGTAAGGTTTAAACAGGAAACACTATAATATAGTGTTTCTACCTGTAGGCACCTACAGGTAGGAAGATTGTAAATCAGAAATCTATCTAAGTACAGAGTTTTAAATAAATAAATAAAAATAAAATAAAAAAAAAACGTTTTATTTCTAGCAAAACACAAGAAAAATAACTTTGATTCTAATTTTATTTATAGTATTTTGTTAGTTATTTAGGTAAGTTGCTTCATTTAAGGTGTTAGTTTAAATTTAACTTGAGTTTTTTATTTTTATTTCAGTACAATTTTTGTTAGTAAATTAGGTTTAGTTCTTAAATTTAGTTATTACTTTAGATTTACAGAGATATTTAGTTGTCTGCTAGAATTCCTCTGCAGGTAAAGGCCTCCCCCATAGATAGCCAGTCCTTTTGGATTGGGCTACTTGAATACAGTTGACGCCGGCTATTAAGTTTATTTTCCCATTTATCTACAGGTCTACCTCTCTTTCTTTTGCCTTGTGGACCTTCCCATTTGGTCACCCTTTTGTCCATCTCAGGCAAATACATCAGTCCAACACTACTACGACAACATTATTAAAGCTGTAACCAGAAGCCTGCAAGCAATACAAAACGAAAACAAAGATAAGAAATCCCATAAAATTCTACCAGAGCGCACACTACAGCTAATGAAGAGACGAAAGGAACTCCAGAAGACAAAAAACAAATCTAGAGCTACAAAAAGTGATATCTCTGCCCTCTACAAGCTCATAAGCAAGTATATAAAGAAGGATTACACAAACCACAGGTACAACACTATCGAAAAACACATAAACCAAACCGGAGGCAAAAAGAAAGAACCAATAAAACATGGATCGAAGGATTGGAAAAAGGTGAAAAGATACTCAACAACCGTAATGACATCATAACCATAGCTACAAGCTTTTACAGGAATCTATACAGCACTAGAGACGCGACTAGTAAAGATAGCAGATATCAATACACAAGTAAAAATGACAGCAATCCACAGATACCTCAGATTGAAATAAGCGAAGTATCAAGGACAATACAAGCTCTAAAGATAGAGAAAAGCCCAGGTTCTGACGGCATAACAAATGAAATACTAAAAATTGGTTCAACAACCCTAACCACCCACCTAACTGGCCTGTTCAACCTCATTATTGAAACAGGTGAAACACCCACGCAATGGTCGCAATGGTCACATTATCTAATATATAAAATTCTCGTGTCACAGTTTTCTTTGCCATACTCCTCCGAAACGGCTTGACCGATTTTGATGAAATTTTTTGTGCTTATCCGTATCTATGAGAATCGGCCAACATCTATTTTTCGTAATAAAAAAAAACAAAAAAAAAATAGGCGGTAGGATTAGGGTAGGAGTAGGGTAGGAGTAGAGTAGGAGTAGGGTAGGAGTAGGGTAGGAGTAGGGTAGGAGTAGGGTAGGAGTAGGGTAGGAGTAGGGTAGGAGTAGGGTAGGAGTAGGGTAGGAGTAGGGTAGGAGTAGGGTTGGAGTAGGGTAGGAGTTATATTATAGATGAAAATTGTGACGCAGACGAAGTTGCGCGGGTCAGCTAGTTCTTATTTATAAAAAAAGGCGACCCAAATGACATCGGAAACTACAGACCAATAAGCCTGCTAACTGCCATCTATAAGCTCTACTTCTCAGTAATAAATCAGAGAATAAACTCTACACTAGAAACGCGTCGTCCTATCGAGCAAGCAGATTTATTAGAAAGGGATACTCAACGATCGGCCACATTCACACAATAGAACTTCTCATCGAACAATATCGAGAGAAAAACAGATCACTCTACATTGCATATATTGATTACAAAAAAAGCATTTAATTGCGAATCACACAACAGCATATGAGAAACTCTAAAAACACAAGGAGTAGAAAAATAATACATCTGTGTAATCAAAAGTATATACAGCAACATCAAAAGTAGAGTAAAACTAGAGACAGTTGGGCCATGGTTTCCGGTCAAAAGGAGAGTAAGACAAGGCGACCCTCTCTCTCCACTGTTGTTTATAGCAACACTGGAGTCAATTATCAGCTAACTCGATTGGAAAGGTCGGGGTATTAAGATCAATGAAGTCTATCCAAGCCATCTAAGATTTGCAGACGACTTGGTCCTCTTATCAGAAACAGGATCAGAACTACAGCACATAATAGAGTCACTCAATGACGCCAGCCAACTAGTAGGCTTGGAAATGAACCTATCCAAAACAATGTTGCTGACTAACAGCACTAAGAGAACAATATATGTTGAAAATGAGGCTCTCAAGTATACTGACAACTACATTTATATATACAGGCAAACAAATTAGCTTTGACCAAAAAAGCAACGACCAAGAAGTGGAGCGCAGGAAACAATGAACGTGGAACAAATACTGGGCACTGAAGGATATTTTCAAAAGCAGCATGCCAATTAAAATCAAAACTAAGGTGCTCAACTCATGCCTTCTACCGTGCTTAACGTATGTGTGCCAAACATAGAGGTTCAACAAAAAATAAAAGATAAAATAATAACAAGCTAAAGAGGAATAGAGCGCTATGACGAATATTAAAAAAATAAGACACATGGCCAAGGCAAGAGATGGATTGATACAATATGCTCAATCACTAAAATGGAAGTAGGCCGGACATGTGGTGCGCCTAAGAGACCAGAGTTTTAAATACGTGGTTTAAATGTTTTTCACAACTCCTCATTTCAATTATCTTACAGAAGGTGTATGTGAAAATTCGAAAGACCACGGCCTTAAACCGCAAAGGGAATCCAGAGGTACATAGGTTGGTTTTAGTCAGGAGCCTGACACTCCCTTCCGCTCCTGCCAGACCGAAAGGAGTCATTTAATGATTTCCCATTAAAAAAAATCTCCTCGGGGTTAAAGGTGTATTTGTAAGTGAATTTGCCTTTTCGGGGGGCTACTCTCTAACGAAATCCGTAGTTTCGGGCTTAGTTGCGGGCGGGCATTTTCTACTCCGTATCACCTAACCACTGAGAACATAAGTTAAAGTTGTAAATTATAAATAATCGGCTAACCTTTTTCATCCGGCTTCCAATTTCTGGGATTTCAGTTATCTTTGGGCCAGTCACCACGGAATTTATGACTTCTGGCAGGACTTCTACGAATGCTTTCTTTTCCGTATTTACGTCAAAAGTTGGTACACTACATCTATCTGCACTTCTGTGTAAGTTTCTTAACTGATTGTAAAAAAACGTATAACGACGGAATAATATAGCCATTGATTACACTTGAGAGGACAAGTCGCATACTACAAATGATAAAAAGATTACTATGTTTTCAAATATATACTGGAATTTTCGTAATATGTCTTTGTTAAAGCTGGGACTATAATGTACATTATAACTTATTTACTTGTCGGAATTACCTTTTAGCCTGAGGCATTTTATTCAATGCCTACTAGCATAGGCAGTCGATAAGCTCTTATGGGCTGGAAAGTTACATCATGGGTTGAGCAATAACTGAGTAAGAGAAAATGTGGGAGGAGAGACTTTTGAGCAAAAAGTCATAATTCGAGGTTTGGCTCTCGCCTGTTTCATCCTCCAATATTGGAACAATTTAAAAGATATTTTATAAAATGAATATATGCCCCTATGTTTTTCTGTTTTCTACACTAATATTATAAAGAGGAAAGATTTGTTTGTTTGTTTGAAATGAATAGGCTCCGAAACTACTGGACCGATTTGAATATTTTTTTCAGCAATGGATAGCTACATTATCAGGGAGTAACATAGGCTATATTTTATCCCCGTACTCCCACGGGAACGGGAACTACGCGGGTGAAACCGCGTGACGTCCACTAGTAATTAATAAAGATATATTTAAGAATTGGCCAAGTGCGAGTCGGACTCGCGTGCAAAGGGTTCCGTACGAATTTCATTTTTAACGTGTTATTTTAACACTATAGATTCCTTATAGGCTTTCCTGTAATCTATAGGTAAAGATCTATTATCACCTTTTTTTTTTCAAAATTTTAGGCTCAGTAGTTTCGGAGATAAGGGGAGGGGAATGGTAATTTTTCGTCTAATTTCTTGAATAACTTCAAAACGAATTGATTTTTAAATTATGAAAAAAAATATATATATTTAAAACCCTTACAGTAAGCCCTTTCATTTGATATGTCACACGATATTGTTCAAACAACTTTTTTTATATTCTAGTTTGACCTCCATACTAAAAAAATAATGATTTACGTAACGCGTCCGTATTTGGGTCACAGAAGTCCACATGTGTACCGAATTTCAACAGAATCGGTTCAGTGGATCCGGAGAAAAATGGTTGTGGCAGACGGACAGACAGACAGACACCCGAGTGATCCTATAAGGGTTCAGTTTTTTTGTTCGGAACCCTAAAAATGTTAAATTTATATAAATGAGCGAAATAATAATACTGATGTATACTGTGTATATATTTGTACTTTTTGGGTAAAAAAAGCGTGAAACTCGCGTCATCGTCACCGCTCGCTTCCCATGAGCATTGCACAATTCACAAGTTACTTAGTTTTCACTTCTATCGGCAGTCCCCTAAGACTGCCCCGCATGTTTTTTTTACTATTGATAGGCACGCCACTATCTCACTTGGTGGTAAGCGAGTATCTGGTCGAAGATGGAGCACGCTTGCTTAGAAGTAACCTATTCACGCTTGACCAAAAGACTCCCAGGTTGTAGCTATCAGGAAACACAGGTTCTGGCAGGGAATTCCACTCCTGAGCTGTACGCACAATGAATGTGTTCACAAAACGTTTTGTACGTGTGGGTGGGTTGTCCACCATGTAGGTACCTACCGGTGGCGCATCGCCGTTCCTCTTGTGGTCCGATGATGGAACGGGCTTGGCGGAATTAAATTAAGTATGCAATATGCAAAATGCAACCGATAGAAAACCGACAGGCTAGCAACACGGCGTCGATGTTCAAGACTTGGAGCTTTGACTCGACGAGCCTATCAATGCCGATGATCCTTCTGGCTCTTGGTATCTGGCAGTTCCGTTCCAAAGATGAGAGCAGTACTCCATACACGATCAAACTTGCGCTTGGTAGAGTTGAGCAGTTGTTCCGGCGTAAAATATCGTCTCACTTTTGCTAAGGTCCCCAACTTTTTGGCAGCCACTTGAGCCTTTGCCCCTATGAAAGGACCAAAATTGAGGGTAGATGTTAATGTAACACCAAGATGCTCAAGTTGGTCGGTTATCGGCACGGATACACCTCGTATAGATGGAGCTGGGTGGAATTGGCTCCTTTTAGCGAAAAAAAGACACGATTAGCAGCATTGAAGTTGACCATATTGGCATCACCCCATTCCGAGACAGCGTGTAAGGACAATTTCAAGCGCTCAACCCATAGCCTCTCGAAGAGAATGGACCTACGACGCTCGTGCACTGGATACGTAAGTATCTCTTAGCAACATTGCTGTCGTCTGCAAACCCAAAGGTTCAAAGGTTTTAGCAGATCATTAATATGCAGCAAGACCAATGTTGCCGAAAGCACCGATCTCTGAGAAACCCTGGCATTAATATCCAGCAGTGCAGACGAGCAACCATCTATGATCACTCGTAAAGACCGATCCCTCAGGAAATCTGCGATCCGATCACACAATACGGTGGGCAGACCGAAGGAAAGAAGCTTACTAATAAGGCTATCGTGTAAGACCCTGCTGTCGAAGGCCTTCGAGATGTCCAGGGAAACCGCTAGTTCCTCCCCGTGTTTGTCCCTCCCAATGTTCGACATACTCGACTCGCATCCATCAGGATAAGCAGGTGGCCTCGTGCCACTAGGATCCAGACGTGAGGATACCGCAAACAAAGGAGCAAACAAGTTTGCTTTCTCCTCAGCAGAGTGAGCCAGCGACCCGTCGGGTCACAGCAGTGGTGGTAGTTAGGGGCAGCAGAAGTGCGATTCGACCACTTAGTCAGGGACCAAAACGCCTTGCTACCTGCTGGGTATGAAGCTATGAAGCAAGTTTGTTCCCAATTCGGCTAATGTGGTCAAACTGAGCCCTCCGAAGCACTTTCTTGCAGGACTTGGCAGCCCTGTTGAAGGCTCTCTTCTTCTGACTCACATCATATGCTTTGCGCGTACAAACGTCGACCCATACTCGTAATAGGTACTCAGCGCGATTGCACTCGGCACCAAATCATGGGCGAGCTTTGCCAGACATTAATACGTTAATAAAGAATGCAAGTTGATATTTATTTTACTGTAAAAAAGGTCATAAACCGAAGAGAGAAAACAGGCGAGAGCGTTTGTATGGAAAAAATACCACACCCATTTCCTTTTAAGTAACAGTCCGTTTAGAGAACGTATACTAGAGCCCAGACACTATACTTTGAATGGCACCCCACCCGCAGCAACATTACTTATATGGCAATCGGAAACATACTGCTTGAATTTTTGGCATCCTGGTGTATTGGCCTTATTGCCTTCTAGGGGCAAGCCCTTGATCTCAGTCTCTGTCAATCCTGGTCAATAATCAATAGGTAATCTTTCAATCATTCTCATTCAAAATTCATTACCCTGTAAGTATTGTTTCACTGCAGGGCAAAGGCTTCTCTATTTGACACAGCCCTTTTCTTTGCTTGTCAAGTGGGCTGTGGATTCGGATCATTCCTTTCGGCAGGATTTAACCTTTTTTCCGTCTACGACCTATGTAAAAAAAGGATAATTTCATCCCTTTTCCCAACTGAAATTGTTGGCGTACTTATAAATCTTTGGCAAGACTGCCAAAAATATCTATGCAGATCTTTAATCGGTTTATCCAAGACCTTAATACCTATTATTGTCCTAAATATCCCAAAGGTTGACTGGTAGAGAATGCCTCGTTGCATTAAGTCCGCCTATGTACCACTATTGTACATGAAGTTTAAATAAGTAAATAAAGAGCATGTGTATTTGTGGCCCAAATTTAGAGATTTTTTTACAACAGTTGATTAAATTGAATCTTTCTTTTTACTCGCTCCTAAGGGTCGTAGCGTATTTTTTCTCTAATACAAACCTTGTTCTGACAAAAGAATTATTCAATTTAGTACAGTTATTCTAAACTTATGCGCGTACATATATTTCGGCCAAAAATGAATCCCCGAAATGTGTGTAGGTACGCACTACATACATTTCGGCGATTGATTTTTATTAAGGTGTAAAGACAAACACTATAATTAAATTTCTGCTTTAAAAATATATTAGCAAGATTTTTTGCAAAAATAAATAAAATTCCGATGTTCTTCTTTTCATACTTAGGCAAACAGAATTCCCACGTTTATTTTCTGTATTCTTGTATTTTGCATTTTAATATCTCTTCAAGCAGTCTAGCACTAATTCGCCAACATTGCAATGTTCAAGATGCCCTGATAACGTTTGTTCTATTGCAGTGGCCTGTAGGAAGCTAATCCCATGGTCATCACTAAAAGACCCACAATTGTCCGAAAAAAGTCCAAGCTTAGGTACGGCCGGTACAAGATAAGTATTTGATGTAGGTAGGTTCCTACACCAATAAAAACATATTTCAGATGGACAACAAATCAATTTATTACGACAAAAAAAAAACAAACTGAATTCGTATTGTAATAATAAAACAAAATCATTTTTAAATGCGTGCATTTCTTGCTTCATCACTTCCAGTTCAGAAGCCTTAAAATATTGAAAAACATTAAATCAAATCAAATCAAATCTGTTTATTTGCCAGAATGTAGTACAGTGTAGGTTGATACAAGATCTTAAAACTATATTGGGCCCTTACATTCTACCATTACATATGGTGTGCAAATATTTTATTTTATGTTAGTTTTTAATTAGTAATACAAAAAAGAACACAGACAGCAACAGTTCTCATGCATATGGAATTACAAAAAAATAATATATCTATTAATGTCAAAATTATACCTTAGATGTCGGTTCAAAAGATAAAATGTCAGATTAAGAAAATATAAATAATTGTAATTGTAATGTCATAATTATTATAATAATGTCAAAGAAAATTTTAACATTTATCAATTACTAGAAAGTATGTACCAATATTATTAATTCATGTTTCCTTCTCCGCGATATGACATATATTCGTTAATATTATAAAAGCTTTTTTCTTTTAACCATTGCGTTAACTTATTTTTAAACATGGTCAAAGGTAGATCTTTAAAAGCGTCTGGTAATTTGTTATATACCTTTACAGCATTAATGTACGAGTTCCTCTTATACAATTCAAGCCTGCACTGCGGTAAACAGAGCTCATGTTTAAATTTATTTTTATTTCTAGGAGCTACAATTCGTTTTGTTACATCTTTGTGTTTAGTAAAATATTCCGGATGTTGTTGTACAAATAGGCATAATTCTCTAATGTACATACACGGTAATGGCAGAATATTGTACTTTTTAAACAAGGGCTTACAACTATCTGTATACCAGGCTCCACAGATTGCACGTACACATTTTTTTTGTACTTTGAACGCTTTTGTAATATCCACCGAATTACCCCACAATAAGAGACCATAAGCGAGTACGGACGAAACGTATCCATGATATGCACAAAGAGCAGCTTCTGTTGATACCGTGACTCTTAACCTTTTTATTGCGTAGACAAATCTGTCAAGTTTATCGCACACGTAATCGACGTGTGTTTTCCAGTCGCAATTCTGATCCAATATTATACCCAGAAATTTGGTACTTGCAACTTGTTCGATGATAGTATCATTATATTTAACATTTAACGTCAATGGCTTTCTTTTATGGGTTTGGAATTGTATCATTTTTGTTTTATTCATATTAGTTTGTAAGTTGTTTGAATTTAACCAGTGTATTATGTTTTCTATTGCTTTGTTTATGTCTTGTTCATATGTGTCTGCCTTATCACATTTCACAATGAGAGTTGTGTCATCGGCAAACAAGATTGTGTTATGGCAAGTGATATTTGGCAGATCATTAATGTATATAAGGAATAAGAAAGGTCCCAATACACTGCCCTGTGGCACACCAAAATTATTTCGTCGATAGTCACTTCTATGTATAACCTTATTGTTATTATGTATTTTAGAGATTTCCACACATTGTTCTCTGTCATTTAGGTACTCCCTCAACCAGTCGTTCGCTTTACCTCTTATTCCATATTTTTCTAATTTGTGTAAGAGCAACTTGTGGTCTACAAAATCGAATGCCTTACTCATGTCTAGAAAAATCGCAGCAATTGGTACGCCATCATTTATAGCCTGGCTGACAATTTTGATTAAGTTGAAACACGCCAATGAAGTGGTACTATTCTGTCTAAACCCAAATTGCTCATCTTTAAGTATCCGAAGACTTGTTGTAAAATCTTGAAGCCTTTTCAGCATAACTTTCTCAAATATTTTTGACATGATTGGTATCAGCGTCAGTGGTCTATAATTATTCATGTCAGTTTTTTCTCCTTTCTTAAAAAGTGGCTTAATTATTGATTTTTTCAATATGTGTGGAAAGGTCCCTTCCTCAAATGATAAGTTTATTAAATAACTCAGTGGTTGACATATGTATGGTGCGCTCAATTTAATTACATTGGTTGTTATATCATCTACTCCTGCTACGTTTGTATTATTAAGATTTTTAACTGTTCGAAATATTTCTATCGCATCAGTAGGTTTAAGGAAAATTGTATGTTCGTTACTAATGTCGATAGTTTTTTTTATGTCGTCTGTATTATATTTGAAATTCTTGCTATTGGTCAATTGAATATAAAACTCATTAAATATGTCACTTATCTCCTTAGGGTCTTCATAAGTCCGATTATTGTTGATTATTCTGTCAATTTGTGTTATCTTAGTAATGTCCCCAATGTTTTCGTAAATCACTGCCCATGTGGCTTTACATTTATTTTTATTACTGTCAATATATTTCTTATTTTGTAGCTGTCTAGATTTATATATGCACTTTTTGAGTATATAGCTGTATGATTTGTACTGTTTATTTGTTTTTTTCCGGTTTGTTTTATTGTATTGTTGGGTGAGATAGAGATACCGCTTTCTTATACAAGATCTTCTTATGCCCTTCGTCAACCATTTGTGGTTCCCTTTTTTATTTGACTTCTTTATTGTGTTTACTGGGAAACACAAATTGAAAAATAATTTAAAAAGATCATGAAATTCGGTAAACGCTTCTTGCAAGTTTTGTTTTTCATATACGTTTGAAAAGGTAAGACATGATATATAAGTGTAGAACTTGTCCATGTTTTCTTTACTAAAATCTCTAACCTTTTCATACCAACTGTGTATTTCGGATGCCTTAGTAGTTTTCAGCGATAGCGTTTGTCCTGTTTCGTGGTCAGACAAAGCAAGGTGATGTACCTCCGCTTTAACTTGCTTGATGTTGCTTGCTAACTGATCAAGACACGATAATTGTCTCGTTGGTGTTGTAATATGCAATTTGATTTTAAAATTTTTGAGCATATTCTTCAACTCTTCGGTACTCTTGTTTGGCTTTAAGATGTCCAGGTTCCAGTCACCACATAGAATAATTTTTCTATTTTTCGTAGTAAGGCTTATAAGCAACTGTTCAAGTTTCTCAAGAAATATTTGTGGGTTACTATTAGGAGTTCTATATAAACAAATAATCATCATTTTATTTATTTCTACTCCACAACATTCAAAATTAAATTTATATGCCATGTCATTAATATTAGTTAAAGATTTATATTTTATATTATTATTTATCAGTATGCATACCCCTCCTCGTTTACTGTCACGTGAATATGATGCAACCAATTTGTAACCGGAAATTTTCAAAAGCATTTCTGTACCTTTTTTCATGAAAGTTTCAGTCAAACAAATCACATCTATTCTTGTACCATGTTGCGACAGCTCTTGGATTGCAAATGTTAATTCCTCAGTTTTATTTATGGCACCGGCAATGTTTTGGTGAAATATTCTAAAATTGAATTCCGGATTAGGGGCGAAAACATTTATTCTTTTGTGATGGCAACATTGTATCAGATTGTATATTTGTACACGGTATAGATTTTTTAAAATAATAAGGTATGGTTCCCTTTTTATGAGTTTCGGTGGTTATCACCTCCAGCTTGCACAATGAGGCAGTACAATTATTATTACCCCCTGGAAGTAATTTTTTAAACGACTTAAAGTAAAATGGAATTGTGCCCTTCTTAGGAATGTCAATGCTTTCTAGTTTAGCCTTGTTGCTTAATAACATAAGATTTTTACAACACAAAAATGTTTTGTCATAATAATTTGAGTCAATCTTGAAGTTTATTGATTTACATACATCTAATAAATAGTAGTATTTATTGTACGGGTAATTACATTTTAGATTAATAAATGAGCAATTTTTAAAGTTGTCACATATAGTTTTTAAATTGTTATTTAGCATACTTTGATTTAAATATCTGTTCTGTAAAACACTAAATACTAAAAAGTTAATTTTTTGGAAAGATTTTAGAATGGTTACTAATTCTATTACTACTTTACTGGGGTTAGTATCGTTTTCTCCTATGCATATAACTAAGTAATTATTTTCAGAATCTTCCAGTTCATTAATAGGTTTCAGAATTTCTTCTGTGCTGGCATATGGTTTTGTAGTGGAAAAGATGTGATAATTCTTGTACTTAGTGTCTTTTCTAGATTGTATGAGAAGTGAAGCAAGCCCTGTGAACTGTTGACCTCCAACTATAGTTAGCTGAGATTTTGGTTTATCTGTGTTATTAGACAAGTGTTGGTTACTGTTTACTTCGTTTCCTCCATGCAGATATCGTAAAGCGCCATCTGTTATTCCTTGATCGCACTTCTTCAAGTTGGATTCGTGCTGTGGTGACCCGCTCCGGATCGTGTTACCTGCAGCGCCATCTGTCATGCTTTCAGTACACGATTTGGTCTCAAGATCAATTAAACTTGTCTCAAGTTTTTTTTTGTAAGTAATGTTAAGATTTTGTACCTTACACTTCTTCTTTGTTGTTGAATATTTTTTTGAACTACTCGTTGGTCCGCTACATAAGATTTTTAATTGCGCTATGGTATTTAGCTGTTCAACTGTTTGTTTTTTCAGAGCGCTGTTTTCCATAATCAAGTTATCAATTTCGTTGTTAGCGGTATTTAACTGCATTCTCAACTGTTCAATTTCTTCGTTTAATCTTTCAAACTCTTCGCAATTTATGCCTGTTGAAGTTAGTGGTAGACTCTTCGAAAGATGTTCAGAGTTTGTAGAATCGAAAGAAGAATTAGGAGAGCTTATTAATGTTTTATGTCTTCGTAAAGTAATATTTTCAAAATCCATCTTGTTTGTGTCGAAAAGACAAGCAAAAAGAAAAAAGCAAAACACAAAAAGTTCGAACTTAGCTCGGATTCGAACTCGACTTGATGAGATTCAAAAGCCTTGCGCTCAACCTAAAAACGTAACTGCTATTCATACAGTTAACAAGCTAGCCAATTTAGTGATGTTGTTCAACTTGTACGAAATTTGAATCTAACAAAGTCCGTTACATTGACTCATTAGTAAAATATTTTTGCACTGAATGTCATAACACTTTTTATTGTTTGTCACTGATTTGGTTGGTAGAATAGAATAGAATACTCTTTATTTCACTATAGCACTATAGATTTTTTGTTGTATAGTTTATTAATTATAATAAGGAAAGTTAATTGGTCACTGGTTGTTGTTGAAATTTTGTCCAGAGTTTTATGTTATTATTTGAAGGATTTTTCACTGGATAACACTTTCACTAATACTTTATAACTTCTGGAACAATGTTTATAATTTTCACGTTTCAAAATCATCGATTGTTATTTTTGTTTATTTACTTAATGCGGAGCCGATGCGCGCGCTGTCAAGTGTCTACCCACTCTCATTGCTACAAGTGAACCTGTTTTGCTTTAAGTACGTTGTTTTCCTCACCAATAACGTAAGCGTTTCAATTTACACGTTTATAGTTGGCTTTTAAAACTTCTAAAAGAAAAATCCTATCCCGTTCATGTGGTAGGTAAGGCTTGTATTTGGCGCATTAAACACTTATACATATTACATTCACACTCGTCATATAATTGAGGAAGTTGCACTTCGTCATAAAGCTGCTTGATTCGCTTTACATGCTCTGGATCTTTGCTGCCGTAGTACTCTTTGAAGATAGCACGTTGTGCGTCGTTGCAGTGCTGGAGCGCTGTAACGGCTACCCAGGTGCATTTACCTTCTTGGATATCTCTGCCGGTCTTTCCCGTGATGACGTCGTTGCCATAAACATCCATGTAGTCGTCCTATAAAAAAAAGAAATATTTAGGAAAATAAAATCTATTTTACCGCACATGTGTCCGAATTACTATAACACACAAAACCGTTTAATAATAACGGTCATTTGAAACCTAAGATGAGCCAAAATGGTGAGAGTCGTATAAAATAATAGGTAGTTAGGTAATTCTTGCCTGGCATTGCATCAGTCTTCCAAATTCGATACAAATATTATTTAATTCTTCAGTAGCCTTCTTTTTTCCATTCTTTACTAAAAGCAGGGGTACAAATATCGGCAATTTGAAGCTGTAGTACGCTGATTTGTTTATAGCGATAGCATTGATTAGGTTCATGTTGAAAACGTCGAGATTGTTCTTTTCTTTGCTGTAGCTTGACCATAAATCTAAATGTTCTCCTATTGTTGCTCTGTATACTGACTGTAAAATAATGATATTTAATTGTTAGTTAATTGCTCGTGGTTTGCTCCCACGATTGTCTACATGAGATTAAAATGACTAAGTAACACAATACAGTGTTATTAAGTAATGCATTTACATGATAATTTAATTTTGTTTCTACCAACATTCAATGAATTCTTAGCAGTAATTTCGTTCTGTTCGTGTACTACTTAGGATTTCAAATAAGCGATTCTATGCATAAGGCATTGTAACTATTTATATGGCAATCCCAAAACATTTTTTTTTTTGAGAGTGTGTCTCAAAGTTCAACCTATGAGGGTGTCGTCTACTAAACCAGACTTGCCTGTGGAGTTCTTAATAAATGATAAATGATAAATGATGATGATAAATGATAAATGATATTTATTTTTGCAAATAGGTTACAAGTAACTCTTTTACACGTCAATTTTTTTTTTGACATATTTATCTAGATGAGGCCGGATGTTTCCTAGCTGACTACCCTGAGAAGAAACACCGAAACAAACTCAGAGGTCACAGTCTCTTTTGAAGTCCATACAATTGCCAATAACATATGAAAAACATGTAGGTTAAGGTCTGAGGTGGCCTTTTGAGGAAAGCACCACGCAGGTTTGAGTGGGCTTGTCCAGACAGTGCAAGCCTTTGTCAGTAATCGTGCAGCTCAACTCAAAACTTTGAGGAGCTCAACGAACCGACGAACAATACCAAAGTAAGGACATTTGGGTAAGCCGCATAATATACTCAAACTGCCAGACAGTCATGAAATCAATCCTTAAAATAACGACCTACATAGTCCTCACACTTACAATACATCATTTTTTTAAGAACCATGCAGATTAGTGTCTGAGATGGTCTTTAGAAGAAAGAACCACACAGATTTGAGTGAACCTGTCCAGTCAGTGCAAGCCTTTGTCAGTAGTCGTGTAGCTCAACTCAGATCCACATAGGAGCTCAACAACTCGACGAACAATACCAAAGAAAGGACATTTGTGTAGGCCGTACAAAGCACTCAAACCGCCAGACAAACATTAAAGTTACTCAATGAAAAATAAAAAATAATCCACATAGTCCCCATTCATAATAAAAATAATGATAATGTCAAAAGAATTATGTCAAATTGTATATGAAAAATTAAATTAAAATGTCAAATTGTATATAATAAAAAGAAAAATGTCAAATTGTATATAAAAAAAAAAAAATTACAAAAGTCAAATTGTGTATAATAAAAGAAAATGTCAAAAGTAAAACTAAAAAATTGATAAAAAAAGAATGTCAATGTATAAACCAAGCAAATAAATATATATTGACAATAATAATAAAAACAGAGACTGCGCAAGTGTATTTTATTGGAACAGCTCAATCCCAAGCCTTTTTGTCTTCAAGATAATCTTTTATGGTGTAAAAAGCCTTCTGGCAAAGTTTACGCTTTACAAATGCTTTGAATTTATTTATGCTTAGATCTTGAATGTGACTTGGAAGTTTATTATAAAAGCGTATACATTGGCATCTAAATGAGCCCCCTATTTTTTTAAGCCTGGTTACAGGAACAACAAATTTGTGTTTATTCCTAGTGTTAACATTATGTATATCACTGTATTTTTTAAACATTTTTATATTTTTATGGGCATACAAAATATTTTCATAAATAAACTGAGAAGGGACAGTCATTATATTTATATCTTTAAATTTATCTCTGAGGGAGTATCTAGGACTTAATTTATAAATTGAACGAATAGCTCTTTTCTGCAAAACAAAAATTGTCTGGATATCGGCAGCATTCCCCCATAATAGAATACCATACGACATGACACTGTGGAAATAACTAAAGTAAACTAAACGGGCTGTTTCTAAATCAGTTAAATTTCTAATTTTTCTGACAGCGTATGCAGCAGAGCTAAGTTTTTTCGATAATTTATCTATATGTGGTCCCCACTGAAGCTTAGCATCTAAAGTTATGCCTAAGAACACAGTAGTATCTTCAGGACTCAACTCTTTACCCCTTATTAGCACACTAGTATCCACTTGCCTAACCTGAGGCATCGTAAACCTAATACATTTAGTTTTTTTTTCATTGAGATTTAAGTTATTAACATTAAACCAGTGTACTATTTTTGAAAGAACGTTATTTATATCGTTAGTAACCGGTTGCTGACGTTTAAGTTTAAATAAAAGTGAAGTGTCATCTGCAAACAACACTATTTCTTGACTATCCTTTATGAGGTAAGGCAAGTCATTAATATAAACAAGAAACAAAAATGGGCCAAGAATTGAACCCTGGGGGACACCCATTGTTACGGTACATCCAGGAGATCTTTTCCCGTTCACGTCAACTCTCTGGATCCTATCACTCAAGTATGAAGTAATAAGATCCAGTGAGGAGTTCCGGATCCCGTAGTGGTGTAGTTTCCTGATCAATGTTTCATGAAAAACACAGTCGAATGCCTTGGATAGGTCGCAAAAAATTCCCAGGGCATCGCATTTGTCTTCCCATGCATTATAAATATGTCTTAAAAGTTCAACACATCAGTTGTTGAACGACCCCTTGTAAAACCAAATTGTTTGGTATGTAGAAGTTTGTGTCTGTTAAAAAATCTTTGCAACTGCTCTAAAATAAGCTTTTCAAATATCTTACTAAAGGTGGGTAGCACTGAAATAGGTCTATAATTAGTGGGGTCAAATGTACTACCCGTTTTAAACAATGGTATTACTTTACTATGCTTCATTAGGTCAGGAAACTCACCACAATCAATACAATTATTAAAAATAAGTGCTAAAGTAGGAGCCACAATGGTAATAATGGACTTTGCAACGTCCACTGAATTATCCCATAAATCTGCAGTCTTTTTCACATTCAAACTGTTAAATATTTTAATTATATCTGTACCAGTGACATGTTGGAAACTAAATTCGGAATCGCAAACTTTAACATTTTCTTTAAGCAGAGACTCTGCTGCAGTGGGTGATGAATTCAGAGATTTTGTTGTTAAAATAGGAATCTTTGAAAAAAAATTTTCAAAAGCCGAGGCAATTTGGGAGTCAGAATTGATTACAATGTCATTAATTACAAGGCTGTAGTCACTACAACGAGGTTTTGACCTTCCTGTTTCACTATTAATAATATTCCACGTTGTTTTGATTATATTATTACTATTTTTAATCTTATTACTCAAATAACGTGACTTTGCAATACAACAAACTTTTTTAAATAATTTTGAATAATTTTTAACATAAGAATTAAATTCAGCCGTATTTACATGGGCTCTTTCATCATACAATTCATAGAGCCGAGTTCTACTTTTATGAATACCTACCGTAGCCCATTCACTGTAAGATACATTACTGCTAACCGAGATGGTTTTAGGTATAAAAGTGGAATTGAAATGTTTACAGTACATGTGAAAAAAATCCTCATATGACTTATTAGGATTATTTAAAGTAGTCAAAACTGGTAAATTATTGATGATTTTAGTTTTGAAAGTTTCCAAACGAGTTATAGTTCTTGGATTAACAGTGATATATTTTGTAGCCACTTTGTTGTTTAGGTTTTGGAAAGTAATTATTTGCCCACTATGATCAGAATCTAGTAAATTTATAATTTCTTTGTGACTTGGTACAAAATCTGTAAAAATATTATCTATGCATGTGGCACTCGCAGGGGTTATTCTTGTAGGCTCCAAAAATAAGTTAACAAGATTGTAGGACTGAAACAGACTAATAATTTTGCTGCTAGAACTTGAGTTTTCTAATAAATTAACATTAAAATCACCGCAAGTGACAATATATTTGTTTGAATTACAAATCTTGTGTAACACTTCATCCATTACCTTTTCAAAGCAGTCATACAATCCTGAAGGGGGTCGGTACACACTTAAAACAATGAACTGCTCCAATTCTATACAGGCTATCTCAATTGTTCGCTCAACAGATAGGCTTACAATATCCTTCCGTTCTTTGAATTTAAGTTTATTATGAACTAAAATTAATGAGCCACCACGTATGGCATTAATTCTGCTGAACGAACTACCAACCTGGTGATTACTAAAATTGAACATGAACTCATGGCTTTTAAGCCAATGTTCTGTGATACAAAGAATTTCAATATTGTTTAAATTTATAAATAATTCTATTTCCAAATCTTTATTTATGAATCCTTGAATGTTTTGGTGCACCAGGTTGATACAGTTTACAGAGTTTAAATCTTTTATTGGTTTGATTGTTCCATAAAAATTCTGTACAATATTGCTAGAGATAGCCTCTGTTGTCTTATTTTCTAATTTAAATTATCAATAACATTAGAGTTTCTTGCCAAATTGTTGGCAGAATTATTATACATGTCAGTGCATTGCTCAATAGAAGCAACTTGTTTAGCCAAGTTCTTGGCTGTTATACAAAAATAATATGATAGCGACATAGCTATCCGTCTTTTAAAATAATTAGCAAGATAGTACCTGTCTACATGATATCTATCTTTTGTCAACACAAAACGATTTCCAATTAAATTATTAACATCTAATAAATGAAATACATTGCTATTATATGTCAGATTATGCAATGTCTTATTAATATTGAATCTAAGGTAATTTTCTTCCTGTGGCAAACTTTGGCTATAAGGAAATGTAAACAATATAATTTTTCTTAAGTTGAGGTTGCTTAGAGACCTATGATATTGCAGTAATTCTCCTTTGTTTAAATTAGCTCTATTACCAACAAATATTAATAATGTTGTATCCTGGTGAAAGTTATAATTAATAATTCTCTTCATGATTTCAAATAGGGAGCAGCCAGGCATACAATAGTTGATAATTGAGTGCCCTGGATATTCATATTTCAACAAGTGACCCAGACCCTTTCCAATCTCATCACAAAAAATTATTATTTCATTATTTACTAATGGTTTACATTGGATTTTGGAACTAATAGTAGGAACTAGAAATTCAACACAAGGCTGCGGCATGGTGTTGTTGCATGTTGACAATGAATGGTCAAAATTAAAGCATCCAAGCTAGGACTACAAAAAGCTTAAAACTAAGCGACTACACCCTGTGGGATACAGACCTAGGCTTAGGGCGTCCCTGGGGGAGAATAGCTAGGGACGAGCTGGATCCAACATTACTGAAAAGATATCTTTACTATGACCACAACATTCTTTTTCACCGTTTTTCTTTTTTTTTCATTGTGTCACCCTATGTAATGTTTTCTTCATCTATTTTTTTTTTCTGTAACTTATATGGTGTACATAATAAAGAGTATTCTATTCTATTCTTTTTTAAATGATGTGTATTCATTAAATGACTTCCGCTCTGGGCAGAGTGGGAGGGAGTGTCAGACTCCTACTGGCTAAAACCCATCCATGTTCCTCCTAAAGCCCTTTGCGTTCCGGATCTGTGGTGATTCATTCGAACAAAGTCCGCAGCTCTGGGTGATCACCTAAATACTCTACATATGTACTCAGTGCCGGATTAAGACTATTTGATGCCCTAAGCGATTCACGGCTGTAGGCCCCCTATCCACTATTCAAACAGTCCCGGTCCTTAAAATAAAAACCAAACTACATACAAAACCAGTTACATTTTGATTTGAATTTTACGCTCCCTAATTCTTACTTTTACCAGAAGGAGGGTAATGTTTTTTGTGAGTTGGTTTATTTCTTTGTCACGCTCTGTAGCCTGAACAACTGGATAGATCTTAACAAACGAAGTACCTATCATTAGCTTCATCGTAAGTGCCGAAGTGACATAGGAAATAAATGAATGAATTTTGAACAAAAGTAACAATTATGACAGTCGCCGTTAGATTAGTAAAGTTGTCGTGACATGTTTTGTATTATAATAAAAGGGTCGAGAAGACGTTTCCAAATGTAACTTACTAAAATGCAGTTAATAAAAAATACTGAAGTATTTGTAGTGAAACTGTGAACTAAACGAAATACTACCAACTGCAGCAGCTTATAGAAGATGCAAGATCTTGCATCTCAATTTTAGCACCTCGTCTGCAATTTATTCAGAAATATGACATACTTGGCCTAGATATTCATTATAGAAAAGGTACGAAATTATGAGAAACATGATGGAAGAACAAGCAAAGCAAACTCAAAATTTTAGCTTCCTGCCTTTGACAGGGATTTTCTTTTAACCTTTCAGAACGACTCGAATAATTTGCAACCTTGTACACGTATACTAGCTGCAACGTGCAAAGAAAGTTTTTCATCCAAGCTTCATTCAAATATATCCAACGGGGCCTTAAACAATGATACAGCATATATCTCTATATTAATGACTCTATATTCTCCTATCAATGAAGGCATAAAAACTCTTACTGTAAATTGATTTTTTCTCGGGCTGATGCGGCTTACTTCAGAGACTGGACCGTCATTGGGCATATTTTCTTTCGTCTTTGACGGGTGTTTTTAAAATCTACATCTGATTCTTTTGCACAGGCTTCTAAACAAGGTCGCCTCGTATTTTTTTGGAAAAAGTAGACGGGTGATTCGAAAGACTTCCGGGTCTTGTAACACCTTGCTGACTTTTACGGAAGGTTTGCGAAATTTCATCCCACTTGATCAACATAAGTGCAACCTCTCGTTTTTGTTTATGGTGCCCCTCGAGACGTGATGCCCTAAGCAATTGCTATTTTTTTTTTATTTGTGATGGATTTGCTCTTGACTCTAGTCTAGGTTGTTTGTTGCTGTTGCTTGTTTTGCTTTGAGTTAATCCGGCACTGTATGTACGACATTGTTGATAACTTACCTCATTAAAATATCTTATTAAGTCAGCGTAAAAAGGCGTTTTCCCAAAGTAAAGATTCAGTACTTCTAATAATGATTGATACAGGAGTAAAGAATCGTTGACACCGGATAGACCGTTTCGTTGGAGATGCCAGCAAGGCTTGCCTCGTCGAATAGTTGCATTATCTGCTATATCATCGAACATTAAAAATGTTGATTGCATCTGTCAAAAAAAGATTGAAGTTTTAAATAACTTCAGTTAACTAAATCTATTTTCAATGCTATGGCTATCAGGATCTTTTGTTGGGAATACAAGACGTACGGCGATGCGCTATCGGACACCGGAACATGGTGGACATCCAACCCATAAACAGAAAACGTTCTGGGAATTATTTGACTGTGCGTATAGCTAAGGAGTGGAATTCCCTTTCGTTGTTTGTTCTTCCTGATAGGTCCTATATTATGGGGTATTTAAGTATCCTATCAATGATACAAAAATATTAATAGGCATACCATTTCTGAACACCATCCTAGAACGCGAGCAGAATGCTGTCTTTGTTCTGAGAAGTTTTCTGGTTCTTCAAACATTCTGTATCCAACGGAAACCATTAATCCCCGGCCTAGCTTCCCGCCACCCAACATGTATTCTAATATCTGTAACAGAAATAGAACGAACTTCTAATCAAGAATACTGACAGGTTCTCGGCATAATTCACCCGCAGGATAAGCTCGTTGGAAGGATGATGCCAGGTGTGGCATAGTAAGTTCGCATGGTTCCTATTCGTTCTTAAATTATGGAGCTAGAACCAGTAACACCATTTAGTAGGCATAATTGAGAAAATTGCGGGACTAGCCTGCAATCTCCAACAATTTTAAAGAAAAATAATTTCGATAAAAGCACTAACCTTTTTTATCCAGCTTCTAACTTCAGGCAGTTCTGCTAACTTAGGACCAGTAACAACGGAGTTAATGACTTCAGGCAGGACATCTAGAAAGGCTTTCCTTTCCGTCTTCATGTTAAAACTCCGTTTGCCGGATCCATCAGTACTTGTATGCCTTAGCCGGTTGTAAAGCATTTTTTTGCGGATCAACGCAGCCATCGACATGACCAGTCAGGTTAAGTCATATGCAAAAAATGAGGATACAATCAATGTTCGTGGAATATATAGTTACTGAGTCTGTCCGGTAGTATCATGCATTATTGACTAACGCGAGTAAACCCTACCTGAAACCTTGGCTTTGCCCGCTTGGATTTCTGAAAAGGACACCGTAGGTACTGCAAACTGTAAAAAGTGTTTGTTGAATAGGCACCTAAGGGATAAATCAGGGGTCATAACATCGTCTTCCTACTAATATTACCCATTAATGTGAAAGTTTGTATGTTTGGATTTTTGTGCCTCAATCACGCAATAAGGGATTTGGATGAAATTTGATACACGTCATAGGTATAGTTCACATCCTGGAATGAACTTCATAGGCTTCTGTTTATCCTGGTAAATGTCATGGAGTAATGGGGACTGGGGAAGAAGTTGAAATTCAGAGCCGCTGCTGGCTGAGGGCTAAAGATTCACAAGTACAAGTACGAGTAGCAGGAAACTGGAAGCATCAAGTACCAGGAAACCAGAAACATTAAGTACCAGGAGACCAGAAACATGTCGAAGTATTTCCGGGGCGGGAATTGTGTGCGAGCTTCTGAATTTTTTTTAACTGCATCTTGTCTGCTCCTTTATCTAGGTTTTAAGAAATATAAAAAAATAAACAGTCAAATACCCTATTGCTGTAAGCGGTCAAGATTCACAACTACCAGGAGATTAGAAACATGTCGAAGTATTTCCGGGGCTGGAATTGCCTGCGCTAAAGATTTACAAGTCCAGGAGACCGGAAACATGTCAAAGTCATTCCTGGGCTGAAATTGTGAGCGCTAAAGATTCACAAGATCAGGAGACTAGAAACAATCCGATGTATACGTATCGTACATGGTTAAGATTCACAAGTACCAGGGAATCAGGAACATGTCGAGGTATTTCCGGGGCTCGACAATTCCAGCCCCGAGTACAAAAGATTTACAAAAACCAGGAGACCAGAAACATTTCAGAGTATTTCCGGGGCTGGAATTGTGAGCGGTACACCAGAAATATTTCGAACTATGAAAGCTGCAAAGTGATAATCAAAACACTTTTCCCGCGAGCAAAGCCAGGAGAGGGCGCTGTTGTGCTCATGTTTACATTGGCTCCGCTATATTTAACGTAATAAAGTATAAATAACGCTAGATTAAACGCATAACTGCAACGATTGTGTGTAGCTAGTTGTGAATCACCAGGATTGTCGTTGTGGGCCGTGAAAGTGTCACTACAAAGTGAAAATCTTCGATCAAAACAGCTCCAACGGATTTCCTCAGTAGTTCAAATTCCATCTAATCTACTGAAGAGAAGAAATACAACATCGTGAGCATAAGGTCAGTTAACAAAGAAGTGTAAAGAAAAGCGGAAAGTGTTAACTTGGATCATTTTTCACAAATTCTAACCTCAAATAGACGAAAATAAAAGTCATCACCAGTTCATTGTTGAAAACAACGCCATCTACCGGTGAGTAGCAGTCACTGCCAGGGACTGAACTTCACCTAATACGACTCACCGCTGAACTGTACTTCGTAAGGCTCACCGTTGAACTGTACTCCATACGGCTCTCCATTGAACTACACTCCATACGGCTCAACGTTGAACTGCACTCCATACGACTCACCGCTGAGCTTAACTCCATACCGCTCACCGCTGAACTGCACTCCAAACGGCTCACCGTTGAACTGCACTCCATACGGCTCACCGTTGAACTGCACTCCATACGACTCACCGCTGAACTGCACTCCATACGGCTCACCGTTGAACTGCACTCCATACGGCTCACCGTTGAACTACACTCTAAGCGGCTCACCGTTGAACTGCACTCTATACGGCTCACCGCTGAACTACACTCCAAGTGGCTCACCGTTGAACTGCACTCCATACGGCTCACCGCTGAACTACACTCCAAGCGGCTCACTGTTGAACTGCACTTCATACGGCTCACTCCGTGTCGTCGCCTCGCTCGCCTATCGCAAGACTTCACCGCGACGTCACCTGCCTATCACGGAACTTTACTAAGCTGAAGTATCTTTCCTGCACGGTGAATCAACTTGATCTTGTACCTAGAAATGAAGCGCACGCCGCCGCCTAAGTCCCTGTCTGCTTCGGATCCTAACTTCCTGAATAAATCTTTGTCGGACACGGAAATTAATATAGCGGACACACATAAAACTCCTCCTAATTATGTGTTCCAACGCGTTAAAAGAAGCAGAGATGATATGGATGATTCACTTATCAAACAATTAAATGAATTTAAGGAAGAGATGAAAATAATGCTCTCGACCTTTAACGAAAAACAAGGGAAAGAGACACAACAAATCAATACAAAACTACAGGAGATTCAACAATCAAACGCACTCATAGAAAAGTCGATTGCGTTCTTGACAGCACAAAATTCGGACCTACAAGAGAAAATTACCCGACTCGAAATGCAGTCTAAAGAAGACAAGAAATATATCTCCATTTTAGAAAATAAGATTGAGGACATGCAAACTGAAAGTCGGAAAAGTAATCTAATGATTAAAAATGTACCGAGAAAAAATGGCGAGACCAAAGTAGATCTTTTAGAAATGGCTATGTGCCTTTTTGAAAACATACAATGCAGCATAAAAAAATACGACATTAAGGATATATATCGAGTACGTGGAAAGACAGCGGAGAAACAAAACGCACCTATTGTTGTGGAAATTGGCTCCACAATCCTGAAGACCGAGACTTTGAAACTGGCCAAAGCGTTCAACATAAAACATCAAAACAAATTAAGTTGCAAACACATGGGATTTAAAAGTCAAGAAGACACCCCGGTCTTCATAACGGAACATTTAACGGCTAAAGGCTCCCGCCTCCACTTCCTTGCTCGTGACCTAACTAAAGCTGGAATATACAAGTTTTGCTGGACTGCCTATGGCAAGGTATACATTAGGAAGGATGAAAATTCGCCAACTGTAGTCGTAAGAAGTGAAGAACAGGTACATAAACTATTGCTAGACAAATGACTATTTTCCCTTAACCTTATAAATTGTTTCCCTTTATCAGCGGAAATGGTAGTGTTACTGTATTTTTTTAAATTATATCCAAGCAAATATTGGTTTAAGATTTACTCATCTGTTTGTTATGGTTACCCAGCAGTTTTGCTAAACTATTTTTATAAAATACGAAACTCTTTTATACATGCACACCTAAAATTCTTATCTATCTTTTTTACACACGAAATACCTACACTAAGCTACAACACACAAATTCATAACACACTTATATACATCTACGCACACGTTTTACAATTCTGTAAAGTATCAATACAGCCCACCCAAAAAACTCAAGTTAAAATCTCAGTACATGGTTACTTACTGTCTGAATACATTGAAATAAATACTTACCTAATGTTGACGGTCACTCAATTAACATCAAGTTTAAATGGATAATACAAACATACTACATACTGTCTCCGAAATAGATAACATTGAAACTGCTCGTACGGTGGAATGCGACTCTACAGAACTCCATAAACATATCATTGTAAATAAAAGCGACTTCACCATAATATCTCAAAACATTCGGAGTATTTACTGTAATTTTGACAACTTTTTGATCACTTTATCTACCCTTAAATTTGAACCAGACATTGTAATCCTAACGGAATGCAGATTGCATGCTAACAAAGCGATTCCGCAAATAAACAACTATCACTCGTATATGACGACTCGTCAGTTGAACCAGAATGACGGCGTGGTTGTATATGTTAAGAGCTCTTTAAACCCTAAAGTTGAGGAAATTCAGCTAGTTCAAGCGTCCTGTCTGCGATTAGACATATTGGGTAATGTTGTTTATTGTATCTACCGATCTCCTTCTAACTCAAATACCGACAGCTTCATTGACTCCCTCAGTACACAGTTAAACACATTAACATCACAAAAAAATATTATAATAGCTGGTGACATAAATATTAACCTCAAACACAAAGAGACCGAGTCATCCCAAGAGCACAAGAGTAGGGTTAACTACCTAAATATGTTATCCTTTTTCGGTATACTTCCTGGACACACTTTGCCCACTAGGGAACAAAGCTGTCTTGACCATTACATGCTTAAAATACACAAAAGGTTCTCGGCATCTATCGCTATCCTACACACTACGGTGACTGATCACTATACTACATTTATCTCTATTGCAAAGTTAAAAAATATTAAAATCGTAAATAGAACCTCCACTATACTAAATTTGGAACAAGCTTTAAAAGATTTACAGGAAAGAAATATATCAGACTTGTTATTTTGTGATGATCCCAATTTATTAATAGATAGTTTTATTAATACGCTAACCAACGTTATGAACGAAAACACTACTATAAAAAATATTCCAAGCAATAAACGCATCATAAAGCCGTGGATTACCTTGGGCGTCCTTCGCTGTATCAAAAACCGAAATAAATTGCAAAAACAAAATCGCAATGACCCTCATAACGAAATATTAAAAATAACTTATACTAGATACAGGAACTACTGTAATAATCTCATAAAAAAATTGAAAAGAAAGTATGAGAGAGAATTACTAGCACAATCAATATCAAATAACAAAATACTCTGGAAAAATATAAAAACCATCACATACTCAAATAGATTAAAAAGTCAAAACATAGAATTATTAAACATAAAAGCAACCCCCGTAGACTCAATAAACTTCGTTAATGATTATTTTGCTAACATTGGAAAACAACTTGCTCAAAAAATTAATCCTGATTTAAATAATATTCCTAATAATCAAACGAATACAGTAAGATCACAACTTAATACCTTCGTTTTGCTAGATACGGACGATACTGAGGTAGATGGTATTCTGGTGAATCTGAAAACTAACAGTGCCCCTGGTTGGGATAATGTCTCGACAAAATTTTTAAAATACATTAGAAAGGAGGCTGTCCCCATTATAACTCATCTTGCTAATCTATGTCTTCGAAAAGGTGTATTCCCGGCTCCACTAAAACAGTCTGTTATAACCCCAGTTTATAAGGGAGGGGACAGTGACGATATCAGCAACTACAGGCCTATTTCTGTTTTAACGTCAATTTCAAAAGTGATTGAAAAAGTTATAAATATCAGATTAACAAATTATTTTAAAAAATTCAATATTTTATCTAATTCACAGTTTGGCTTTAGGCAAGGTGTATGTACTGAAGATGCAGTATCTGCGTTAAGTTCTCTTGTTGCTGACCACCTTGACAAAGGAAACAGATGCCTGTCTGTTTTCTTAGACCTCAAAAAAGCATTCGACACCGTCTCCGTCCCAATCCTGGTAAACAAGCTGGAAAAAGCCGGAGTAAGAGGGACGGCACTCAGTTTACTCAAAGACTACCTCTCCAACAGGAAACAAAGAGTAAAAATAGGACAGTACCTCAGTGACGAAGTGGATGTTTCATACGGCGTCCCACAGGGTAGTGTTTTAGGGCCTACCCTCTTTCTCCTGTACATTAATGATCTCTGTAATATGAATATAAAAAATGCGAAAGTATTCTCGTACGCCGATGATACATCTATTGTTTTCTCTGGTTCATCTTGGCACGAAGTTAGACACAATGCAGAGGCTGGAATGGCTCGGGTAGCTGAATGGCTAAAAAGTAACTTACTTTCCCTGAACACTGATAAAACAAAATACATATGCTTTAGTATCAGTAACCGAACACAGCCTGATGAAGACTTAGATTTAAAAGTACACATGTGTGGAGACATGCCTTCTACAAGCTGTAACTGCTCATGCATTGGGAAGGTTACTAAAACTAAATATCTTGGAGTTATAGTAGATCAAGCACTCTCCTGGTACCCTCAACTTGAGCAAATTTCTGGGAGAATAAGGAAACTCAGCTGGATCTTTAAAACCCTCAGATATATTGTCCCAACTAAAATAGAGAGCTGTAAAAACCGTCCCAGAAATCTCCTAAATGAAATATATGTAGCACTTGCCCAGTCTGTACTATTATATTGTATCCCGATCTGGGGGGGTGCAGCAAAAACAAAATTTGTAGGCGTAGAACGGGCGCAGCGTGCATTAATAAAGATAATGTATTTTAAAAATAAAAGATTCTCCACTGCAAGCTTATACCAAGTTAGTAATTTACTCTCTGTAAGGAAACTGTATGTAACCCAAACCATACTAAAACAACATAAAACCCTACCATTTGAAAAAGAAAAATCTAAAAGGAGAAAAGATTTAGTTGTTCAAGTTCCCCAAACTAAAACTAGATTTGCATGCAAACAACTCAATAAACGCTCTGCTCAGCTGTATAACAAAATTAACAAACAGGTTTATGTATACAATAAAAGTTACCACGACTGTAAAAAAACGATTATAGACTGGATAAAACCACTTACGTATGAGGAAACCGAGGCACTCCTGGAACACGTTGAGTAGCCGAAATGTATTACATATACCATAACTTAAAATACCACACACCCGAACATCATACCACACCACGCAACTCATCACACACACCACACACCACACCACACCACGCAACACGCCACTCATCACACCACATCGCGCGCATCTCCACATACCACGCACAACATTGCACTATTTACCACACCACACTATAGTTACAATACTTCACATATACGAAATGGGAATAAGTTTTATAACTATACTGTATATAATTTAAATTGCAACTTAACTTAAATATTTAGATTTTGTGTATTATCTTAAGATTAGTATATATAAGCTAAACACATTAAAATGTACTTACATTGCATATTTACCCCTAATGGTCACAGTACATTATCTTAACTTAAGTTAGTGTTAAGTGTACGATAATGATGAAGAGCGGAGCCTTCTAACACAGGCATTGTTTGCTTAACTGGAGGCTCCAAACACGTTCAAATGTGATGTAATTTTCTATTTGGCACAATAAACTATTTTGTATTTGTATTTTTTGTAAAGCCGCGGGCGGCAGCAAGTATTAAATTAATAAAATATATATATATATATATAGAACTTAGTAACGGATGCACAGACAAATACATTGTGCTGTAGGTAAAGTTACAAAAAGGAATAAGGATAATATCTCAATGTATTAGGACAGCAAGCAATTAAACTGTATATTTGGGTAAAACTTTTGATTGGAATGCCCTTCGAGAGCAATGTCATCTGCAACAATTTAACGTTGCCGACGCCTTTTTGTCGTAGCAGTTAGGTTGGTTTTCGAAGGTCAGGTGGATACCTCTGATGCAACACGATACTGAACGTAGGCATCATATTTTTTGCGAGATGTTCAAAACAATTATTTTCAAAAATCAATTAGGATTCACTAATTTAATTTTGAGCATCGTATGATGATATTTTGTTATTTTCTTCAAAAGATATAATTTGCTTAAGGAGTTGTGTACTAGGCATGCCTTTTAAGTTCTGTCGTTTCCATATTTCCCGGCAATTTTGAATTTGGAACTATTCTATATTCGAATGTGTTTAAATGAATCTCAAAACAGTTGAAAATATTAGGATTAATGCTATTGTTTAGTCACAGCGTCGATTGGAAATGAATCTTTCTAAGGAAAATGTTCGTGCAATAATTTTCTACAACTTTAGAAGAGGCCTGACACGGCTTCAGTGTTTTGACGAGCTAACATCTGTATTCAGTGATGATGCCCCATGTCTACGGACTGTCGAACGCTGGTATAAGGCTGGTATTTAGAATTCCAGCGTGAACATACTAGTGTTAGTGACAAATCTCGCGAAGGACGCCCAAAATCCGCCTTCACTGAAGATAACATCATTGCTGTGAGACAACTAATTCTCGAAGATCGTCATGTGACGTATCGAGAGATAGATGCTCTATTAGGCATCTCAGGGACAACCATTCAGAAGATCTTGCATGGAGCGCTTGGTGTGAGAAAGCTAGTTTGCCGTTGGAGACCACATCTGCTTTCCGACGATCACAAGGCGGCCCGCGTCAGATGGTGTAAGAAAACTCTGCAAAGGTTCAACCGAGGAGAGTCAAATCACGTCTACGACATCATCAGTGGTGACGAATCTTGGATCTATGCCTACGATCCTGATTCCAAACAACAATCTACAATCTGGGTCTTTCAAGACGAGCCAAAACCGACCAAAGTTGTTCGTTCTCGAAGCACTTCAAAGAAGATGGTGGCCACGTACGTTGAAAAACCGGCCATGTTGCGACTATTGCACTTCAATATCGTAGAACGGTTAACACAGATTGGTATACCACAGTTTGTTTACCACAAGTCATCGCCAAACTTCGAAAATCTAACTCAAAGCGACGCATCATCCTGCACCACGACAACGCAAGCTCACACAGCGCTCGTCAAACGATTGAGTATTTGAAGCAGGAAAAAGTAGTAATTCTTGACCAGCCTCCATATAGTCCTGACCTAAGCCCTAACGATTTCTTTACATTTCCTAAAATTAAGAAAAGTCTTCGTGGTCAAAGGTTCCAGTCCGGTGAAAAAGCAGTCGACGCTTTCAAGTCAGCCATTTTGAACACCCCCACTTTAGAGTGGAATAAATGTTATAATAACTGGTTTGAGCGAATGGAAAAGTGTATTAAGCTACGTGGTGAATACTTTGAAAAACAATAAAAAGTACTAAAGGTTCTAGTTGTGTTTTTTCTTCAAACGACGAAACTTAAAAGGCATGCCTCGTATTTAAATATACCTACGTTTTGTGTGTAAAGACAGGATGAGGTAAATTATAATAAAATTATTTGTCTCATTAATCGAGGATTAATAGGTTTGTTGTGAATGTGGATTAACCAGTCTACAAACTGTCGCATTTCATTGCAGTCCTTTTCGTAAGCAAGTAGTAGGTACCTTAATACCTACCAATAGTATATTCCGAATAATCGTGGCTTTTTTACATGCATAAGCATAAAAGAAAAAAAAAACTGGCCAAGTGCGAGTCTGACTCGCGTGCAAAGGGTTCCGAACCAATTTCATTTTTATAACATGTTTTTTAACACTACTGACTTCTTATATTTTTCCTGTAGTCTTTTGGGTATAGAACTATTATCTGCTTTTTTTTTCAAAATTTTAGGCTGAATAGTTTCGGAGATAAGGTTGAGGTAATGGTATTTTTTGGTCTAATTTCTTGAATAACTTCAAAACCATTTATTTTAAAATTATGAAAAAAATATAATTAAAACCCTCACAGTGAGGATTTTCATTTGATATGTCACACGATACAGTTTAAAAATATTTTTATTCCGGCTTGACCCCCCAAAAGTGCCCGCCATACTAAAATTTATTTATTTACGTAACGCGTCCGTGTATGAGTCACAGAAGTCCATATGTATACCAAATTTTAACAGAATCGATCCAGTAGAACCAGAGAAAACTGGCTGTGACAGGTTCCGTTTTTCACAGATGTTCGGAATCCTAAAAAAACAGAGATATTAGGCAAGCAATCATGCATCATTCATTGATGTATTCAAGGAATAAGGAAGGGCCAACAAGACTACCCTGGGATACGCCGTATTCTTTTCCCATCATCACTCCCGAAATCGTCAATTCTGATGTTCTGACAGCGATATTCATTTATAAAATAATCCAAAAAAAGATGAAACAATTTATTTTTTTATTCACAAGGCAATTACAACAGGTTATAATAAAAATATTATAATAACAAATACACATCATAGGTAATTGAACACATAGGCATCCCTATATTATTATGCAATGTTTTTAGAAGTGATAGGAGTAACACTGTTTCAAATGCTACGATAAGAAAAACAACTTTTAATTATTTTTTGCTTTTCTGCAGTAGGTAACGAGACGTTATCGTTATAATCGCTGATTGACTTGCTTGACTGGGATTCAAATTGATCTCTTGAAATTAAAATATGGTTTTTAGTACCTACTTTATTAGAGGCTTTTACAATCTTCTCTGCAAATTTGCACACCGGTGGCAATTACAGAGTTAAGGCCTTATAAAGAAGTGAAGAAACGGAGTCTATGTTTTGTGGACAGACTTCTGCATAAGCTTCATATAAGGAAGTTATTGGCACACAACTTATTCGTATAAATCAATGTAGTTTTAGACAATACAAGAAGGACGTCCTTTTAGCTGGATAATGAAACAAAGTCATTTTAGTCTTACTATTTTAGTAAACTCGTTTATAGTTGGCGTTTAATACTTCTAAGAGGAAATTCCTGTCCCCTTCATATGGTAGGGCGTATATTTGCCGCACTAAGTCATCATACATATTACGTTCACAGTGTTCATACAATTGAGGTAGGTGCAATTCGTCATAAAGCTGCTTGATACGCTTCACATGCTCCGGGTATTTGCTGCCGTAGTATTCCTTGAAGATAGCACGTTGTGCATCGTTGCAGTGCTGGAGCGCAGTTACAGCTACCCAAGTACTTTTACCTTCTTGGATATCCCTGCCGGTCTTTCCCGTGACGATTTCGTTGCCATAAGCGTCTAAGTAATCGTCCTTTTAACAGAAATAACAAACAATATTATCAGCTTAGCAGCATTCACTATTATTCAAAATGTAGATATCAATTGTGAGGATGATGAAGTTGATATTCTTACCTGACATAACATCAGCTTTCCAAACCCCATACAAATATCATGTAATTCATTCGTAGCTTTCTGTTTCCCATTCTTTACTAAAAGCAGGGATGTAAAGATAGGTAATCTAAAAGTATAGTAAGCAGTTTTGTTTATGGCAACAGCATTGACTCGGTTCATGTTAAAAACTTCAATGTTGTTCTTTTCTTTGTTGAAACCTGAGTATAAATCTAAATGTTGGCCCATTATCGCTCTGTAGACCGACTGCAAAAAAAGCACTTCCATTTTTATTAAGTCTTGCGCCACACTGAAACGAACTAACTGCCGTAATAGATTAAGTACCTCATTAAAATATCTTAAAAATTCAGCGTAAATCGACGTTTGTCCAAAATATGTATCCAGTACATCCATCATGGCTTGGTGCAAAAGGAAAGAGTCGTTTACAGCCAATAGACCAACATTTGGTTGGAGATGCCAGCATGGCTTGCCACGTCGCATTGTTCCATTATCTGCTATATCATCCAATAAAATAAATTTTGCCTGCAACTGTAGAAAGGGGATTAACATAGCTTGCGAAAAAAGCACAAATAATGTCAATTTCAATCTGTTCCCAATTTTGATGACCTAATTAAATAATATTTTACCATTTCTAAACACCAGCCTAGAACGCGAGCAGAATGCTGTGTTTCCTCTGAGAAGTTTTCTGGTTCTTCAAACATTCTGTATCCAACAGAAACCATTAATCCTCGGCCTAGTTTCCCTCCGCCCAACATGTATTCTAAAAGCTGTAACATATTCAGGAAATAAATGAGAAGCGGCAAAGTTTATGTAGTTACTGCATCTGCACGTTGGCGATATTCTTGCGAAGTTTCGCAGTTCATTTTCGTGCCCTACACGCAATGGCGCGCCACGTCTCTAATAAATGACAAAATAAATACAATGGATACGCAAAGCCTTTTCTCAACTAAGTTTATTGGCGTGGGGCCGGCGTCCAGTCTAACAGTTCCAGTATTTTATATGGAGTATATTAATAGGAACGCTGAATTTTTTACGTTGTGCACCGAACTACCGAATAGGTCGACGCATTTTACGGTTGTAGCGGTCAAAAGGTAGCCTAGCCTTTTCCCAACATGTTAGGGTCGGCTTCCAGCCTTACCGGCTGCAACTGAGCATTTTACATGGATGCTGACCTCCACTACCTAGTAACGGGGTTACACTATAAGTACTCTTTGGCAATACTGGTATCAGATTTTCTGGCTTCTACTACCCGTAACAACTGTGACAGATGTTAAAATGACGGCTGGGACCAACGCCTTGACGTGCTTTGACGAGGGACGGAGGAATCTCGGTATGCTAGGATGATCACCCGTCCATAGACCGACCGCGGCAAGTGTTGCAGATAACCTTGAAGATCGACATTTCTATCTTTAAATTGTTAAATATTATTTGACCACGAACTCGTCAAAAGACACAAAGACAAAAGAAACAAAGAGGACAGTTAATTTCGGTTTATAGAAATTTATTTCTCAAAAGAACTTACAGTCCGCTCATTGAGAAACAAAGTACATAGTATGATAATACAGTACCTTTTTTTTAAGGATGGGAAATCATCAAATGACTCCTCCCGCTCTTGGTGAAGCAGGAGGGAATGTCAGATACTTACTGACTAAAACCCATCCGTGTTCCACCTAGTGCCCTTTGCTTTCCAGGGCCGCGGTGACTCTTTCGAACAAAGTCCGCAGCCCCAGCAGGCACTGGCCCTAGCGGGCCCCGTCTTTTATGTTGACAGCTCTTTGAGGCGCGCGTATGGAACACAGCGCGCCGTCGACCCGGGCCTGGTTCTGATCAGACGGCGAGCCACCCAATGCTCGCCGTCCGCAGGCATTAAATGAAATTAAAGTAAAGGCAAGTTTAATTTGAATTTACTTACCTTTTCCATCCAACTTCGAACTTCTGGCATTTCATTTAACTTAGGACTGGTCACTACAGAGTTTACGACTTCAGGCAGGACATCTAGGAAAGCTTTCCTTTCCGTCTTCATGTCAAAAGTTGGCACACTAAATGCAACTGCACTTTTATTAAATTGTCTCAACTGGTTGAAAAAAAGTGAATTACGAAACAAAGCAGCCATTGAACTGAGTTGTTTCAACGAGTCACGTGTAAAAAATAATGCAAGATTTAATTTTTGTTTTCAAATATATAGGTACTGACTGTTTCGACATACCTACTGTCCTTGACTTCGCTCTTGGATTCCGTAGAGATATCAAGCTTTCTGCGACGATATTGTGCTTGTTTACTCGTATTAAGACCATCCCTTTATCGAGGTTTGGTAAAAGGACCATTGTTTAGTAAAATTAAGCCCTTTGCGTGTAGCCGAGCTATCTTAGCACAAAACAATAGACCAACCAATAAATCTCATGCGCATCTTTTGTATAAAAAACAAAATGGGATTCATACCTCACTAGAATCACTCTGGTTACCAGCAACAGTGGTGCATGGGGTACGCCTGTTGGTGTACATTCCTCTGGAGTCTATATTATAAGCTGTCTGTATTAAGAGGTAATGCTGGCGGCGAGACTTTGTATGTAAAAAGTCATAATTCGAGGTTTGGCTCTCGACTGTTTTCTCCTCCAATATTGGACCGATTTAAGAGATATTTCACTAACTGAATAAGAAGGATATATACTGTGTCTATATATTTTCCTTTTCGATGATTTATAAACCGTATAAGCAGTAGAACTCTCACAAAATGCTCAAAATTGTCCGATAAATCGCTGTCAACAGAGCCCTAGTGTACAAATTTGGAAACTTATTAATCAACATCCTTCACATCCATCTTATTCAGTTTGTAAATTTCTCTTATATCTGTCCAATATTGGAGGAGAAACCCGTCGAGAGCAAAACCTCCAATTATGACTTTTTACATACAAAGTCTCGCCGCCAGCATTTCCTCTTAGGGCTCTCCCCTGAGCGTACAAAACTTGTCATAATGCACTCGTAACGTAGACCATACCATTATCATTGGCAGGGCGGTGTGAAGTTGACTTTAAAAGTTTAACCGCATATGGTTGAAAATCGCCTGACACTACATTACTGTTTAGCAAGCGGACCCCATTAGCAGGCCATCACTAAGCTGTAGGTAATATATTTGAACGTTACTGGAATTTTTAAATATAGGTATTGCGACGAAAAAAATTTAAATAATTAAATCATTTATTTATAAAATTCCAATGTACTCTTATGCAGATGACTATTTATACAAATAAATATACCTATCTACACTCAGCCGCACGGAATCTTGACCAAGCGCTCTTATCTTGTAAATAGTCGCAAAAGCAAAAGCTTAGTGTCACTTGAGTGACTAAGTTGCAAGTTTAATTTTTTGTATCCTTCAAGTTTACGATTAGGTTATTGAATGATTATGGTTGCTTTTAATTGAATGACTGAAGATGCTTTTAAATCAATAAAAATGCCATTAACACCTGTCCAAGTAGCTCAGGCTGAAGCACTAATCAATTAAGTAAGGGTTGAGGCAGCGTGAAGTTGCTGTAGTGCTTGATGCACCACATTCGTCAATGCAATATGCGCTGAGAAGATGAATGAATGGAGGAAGTAAATTTAAAGCCCCTAGACCAGCATTCGGTCCAGGATATCTTAGACGATACTGAGTAGCTCGACTGCAATTCGCAAGTGAATACGCCAGCTGGACCCACGAGCAATGGGCTACACAAACTGAGATTTTTCATGGAGGTTCTACAATGTTTGGAGAAGAATAAGTTCCAATGGTCATACAGAGTTGGTTATCGTCGACAACCGGGTAACTGCCACCCGATATATCGAAGCAGTCCTTCAGGAACATGTTTTGGTAAATTCGGGATACATTGGGCCCGATTAATTCCTTCAAATGGACGATAATGCACGCCCACATGTTGGACATTGCGTTGAAGAATATCTTCAAGTTGGTATGCAAAAATTGCAGTGGCCAGCTCGTAATCCGGACTTAGATCAGGTTGAGCTTATCTGGGAAAGGCGTTGATGTCAGATACATCTTTTAAACCATGACAAATTGCTTGCAAGCCATTATTAGGGATAAAGGAACAACGGCACAATATAAAAAAGTAGAAAAATTAAAAAAAAAATCAGGTGTTTTTATTTTTTTCAGTTTACATATACTGATATCTACTTAAAAAAAAAGTATCAGTGTAAAATTCCTTAAGTCTGCATAAGTGCCTTATTTAAACAATACTCGTGTAGTTTAATTATTCGTGTAGTAACGTTTTAATTTTCAAGTTCTAAAAGCATAAGAAACACTTATTCAGTGCACCTACCCTGATTTTAGTGTCAAAAGTGCACTTAAGTATGAATTATTTATCGACAAAGAGGTAAGGGGCACGGTCCATACAAATTAACCCACGTTCTACAGCAAAGAGACGGATTTCAAAAAAATTATAAAAATGGGTATAAATGGTTATATTATGGAGCAAGATGGAAGAGGCAAATTTGCCACCAGAGGTGACGAATACTCTTAAATACTGGTATGGAAGCCAGGTCAATAGTGTGAGGTAGGCTGGTGCCCTATCTAGGCCGTATGGGTTGGAGTGCGGGGTGAGGCAGGGGGGGTTATGCTCGCCTACGCTATTCAACCTATACGTGAATGACCTGATTGGCGCGCTTAGCAGCATGCGTGTCGGATGTCATATTGATGGCGTGTGTGTTAATAACATAAGTTACGCCGACGACATGGTGTTGCTGAGCGCATCTGTCTGCGGGCTTAGGGCACTCGTGGCCACTTGCGAGCAATATGCCAAGCTACATGGTCTGGCTTATAATGTTAAGAAGAGTGTGGTCATGGTCTTTGGGGCCAGGGGTAAGTACCCAGAAGCTGTACCTTCAGTGAGGTTGAACGGTATACCCCTTGTAAGGGTGGATCAATTTAAATATCTGGGTCACTTATTGACCACTGGCCTCAAAGACGATGAGGATATTGACAGGGAGAGGAGGGCGCTGTGTGTGAGAGCTAACATGATTGCCCACAGATTCAGGCGTGCCTCTAAGGAGGTCAAGCGCACTATATTTAGTGCTTACTGCACGTCTTTTTACTCGTGCAGTCTGTGGGCTCATTATACTCAGAAATCATACAGCGCCCTTCGAGTCCAGTACAACGACGCTTTCAGGGTGCTGATGGGGTTGCCCCGATGCTGCAGTGCATCGGGGATGTTTGCTGAAGCTCGCGTTGACTGCTTTTATACTGTGATGCGGAAGCGGTGCGCATCCCTGGTCAGAAGGGTGCGGGGCAGCGCCAACAGCATTCTGTCCATGTTAGCAAGTAGGAGAGATTGTGCGTTTGTGAACCACTGCTGCAGGGTTTCAGCTGGGCCTGTCACCTTGCGGCAGTGATTCGCAAGCTGTTTTGGTTTTTGTGTTGTTTTGTGTTCTACTAACATAGTTTTTAAGTACACTGTTACTAACACTATGAGTCTTGTTACTCGTAATAAATGTTTATTATTATTATAAAAAGATGGCATACTTCCAAACTCCATCCTTACAGTCCAACATAAAAAAATTGCTAAGAAAAATCGTTCAGGGGCACTTATATCTACAATGAATGTACTATAATCTTGAGAAATACTCGGCTATCTTAACTTGACTTCAATTATTGAGTTCCATCATCTAGCAACAGAGGATATTTTTTTCACTTGTTCGATCACCGAACATCGAACTAGTGAGAATTATAACTTGATTGTTTAATCATTAGTATTGTTAAATAGAATAGAGAAGACAATGATAGAGTAACCCTACTCTATCTTGTATCCTAACACTAGACTATGTTCCAATACATGTTGTTTTTATTATTTCCTTTATTAATTTTATCAGATATCGTTTACATCTTTAAATATTCCTATATTCAAACTTTATAAAAAAAACACATAACATAACACCACGCCTGTAAGCCCCGGAGGGTTAGGCCGAGAAAAATAAAAAAAAAAACCGGCTAAGTACGAGTTGGACTCGCACGCGAAGTATTCCGTACCATAAACCTTAATTTTTTGTTATAGCGACAATGGAAATACACAATCTGTGAAAATTTCAACTGTCTACCATTGAAACAGTTGAAATTTTTACCTCAAGCTTTATCTCAAGATACAGCCTGCTGACAGACGGGCGGACGGACGGACGGACGGACGAACAGCGGAGGCTTAGGGTTCCGTTGGTTACCCTTTGGGTACGGAACCCTAAAAAATATAGGTTATAAAAATTAGTAGCCCACTAGCTACGGGAACAGGATTAGAGCTACCGGTTGTCAGGGCTCTCTCGAGAGAAACCTCCTAACAATACGTGCCGTGTCTAGAAGTACCGCTTTCTTAATCAAGCCCTTGATCTAGCTGCCAACCGAGAGCCTCCTCAGAACAACCAGCAACTCAGCGGGACCGTTATATCAACAACTAGCTTCTGCCAGCGGCTTCGCCCGCGTGGTCCCTAGGGAACATATTCCCGGGACAAAAAGTATGTCCTTTCTCAGGCTCTAGACTATCTGTGTACCAAATTTCATTTAAATCGGTTCAGTAGTTTTGGCGTGAAAGCGAGACAGACAGACAGAGTTACTTTCGCATTATAATATTAGTAAGGATCATTGCGCGACGCTCCAATCGATCTATCACCACAATGTCAGGCTTATTGGCAACAATAGTACTGTCAGAGACGATAAGTCGATCCTCATTCAACGTGATATTACCATCATCTAGAACTGGGTCAAATTCCATATCTGTTAATACAGTATTTAAGAATTGCGCAAGGTAGTTTAGTTCAAAGGTTCTGAATTATGTTTCATCCACAATACTAATACATGATCGTCATAAAATGAGCGCATACTCCCAGTGTCCTGTGGTCATGTCTGCATGAACAAAAATATTCAATTATAGCATTTCTACCTTCAAGTTCTCTGTTGTAAAGCTCTTAATAAAGTAATACACTTAGAAACATTTTACAATCATAAAGTAATAGGTTCCTCTTAAAAATACACTCATATACAGGCTTAAAGGCAGAAAATGTTTTTTTTTTTTGTTTTTCTTACAATTTACGACAGTAATGAAATAGGAGTACATAATGAGTAAAAAATTTTTAGGCATGCTCCTATTTCATCAACTTCTATGCCAGCTGAAATTTTAGCGTGGTCGTGCTGGGGAGGAATCTTGCCAGCACGACCTTCATACCTACACTAGCTGACCTGCTCCACTTCGTCTGCGTCACATTTTTCGTCTGCTCCGCTCATGTTGGTCTTAGCGTGATGATATATAGCCTTCCTCGATAAAAGGTGCTTTCTAACACTGAAAGAACTTTTCAAATCGGACCAGTAGTTCCTGAGATCAGCGCGTTCAAGCAAACAAACAAATTATTCAGCTTTATATATTAGTATGGAAGTATAGATTAGTATATAGATTATCTACGATACTTGAGAGGTATAAAATTTCTAATTAGTAGTATAAAATAGTACAAATTAAAAGGATTTTATTACCATCTAAAGTTATAATAAATGCGTTTATGTTCGTGCTACGAAGTACAGCACGGATAGTGGGAATATTATGATGACTTCATCATCTGCCCAGCCTTTTCCCAACTATATTGGGGTCGGCTTCCAGTCAAACCGGATTCAGCTGAATACCAGTGTTTTACGTGGAGCGGCTGCCTACCAGAATATTATGATGACTTGAATAGTAAAATTAAAAAAGTCAATCGTTCGTCAATCCACATTGTATTATGTATGCAGAAATATAATTTAGTACCTAAGACGTTTACTTAAAAAAAAAAGTTGTTAATGAAAGACTTGCTTATTTCCACCTTAGCATTTTTTGTTGTATCTCTTTAACTAATAAAAATCGTTCTTTCTTAAGACAGTAGGTATGACCAGCGCCAATAAAGAAATTTGGCTGAAATTTGGATGGCTTTCCGTCTCGCTCATCCAAGTAACAGAGAAGTTCAAAGTGGCTCTTTTCAACTACTTCAAAATAAAAGTTTTCTTTATTGACTCCGGTTATAATATTTCAATTTTAAGTCAAAATTATTAAGCGCTTATGTTGCAGACTAACCCTCACGTGAATAGGTATACATATTTAAAAGTAAGATGTACAGATTATTTATAGTTATACCTTTATAAAATTTCTTACAAGAACATTTAATAATAATTTTCCTGCTTGGCCTAACCGATATAATATATTTTATATAAATAACTAGCTGACCCGCGCAACTTCGTCTGCATCACAATTTTCATTACTACTCCGCTCCTATTGGTCTTAGCGTGATGATATATAGCCTATAGCCTTCCTCTATAAATGGACTATCTAACACTGAAATAATTTTTCAAATCGGACCAGTAGTTCCTGAGATTAGCGCGTTCAAGCAAACAAACAAACAAACTCTTCAGCTTTATATATTAGTATCAGGGAGCATTTCGGCTACCCATTGAAAGGGTTTTCGATAGGGTTTTCCTAAGCAGTTAATCAAAAACCCATACGATGTGGGTAACCCTTTCGAATGGCTTAAAGGACTATTTGTATTATATCTGTTATCTAATGAAGGGGTAACTCTTTCAGTAGGTTTTAGGTACAGAACCCATTCAATGGGTTATCATAATGAAGGGGTAACCCTTTCAGTGGGTTTCAAGTATATAACCCATTCAATCGGTTATCATAATGAAGGGGTAACCCTCTCAGTTGGTTTCAAGTATAGAACACATTCAATGGGTTATCATAATGAAGGGGTAACTCTTTCAGTGGGTTTCAAGTATAAAACCCGTTCAAGGAGTTACATCATGATAAGGTGACCTCATAAACGGCTTACCCCTTCGAAAGACTTAACCACGGACCATTTTGGTTACTCATTGAATGGGTTTTTGATATGGTTTCTCTAAGCAGTTAATCAACAACCCATACGCTGTAGGTAACCCCTTTCGAATGGCTTGAAGGACTATTTTGATTGTCCATTGTAAAATTGATACTTTACAAGAGAATTTTCAAGTAAGATTTTGTACTGTAAAATAATTACGTAAATTGAAAATGTGATTTTTTGTTTATGGAGGTATTGTTACAAAACTAGTGTCAAATGAAAGATTTTTACATAAAAAACAATATTACATACATAATCAAGTCGATAGAACATCTAGTTTTCAAAATATAAGGAAAAAGGTAAAGTGAAAGTTAGTCACATTGAAATTTTGAAAATTTTTGTTCTAGGATTTTTTTATTCTTCATAGTTATGGATTATATTATAATTTCATATTATAGAAGATGGTCTTAGAAATCTAAATATGTATACACTGTAAGTGCATTTTGTGGAAAAATAATAAATAAAGGCTCCAAAGTTTAATCTTTCAGTCGGAGCATGAAGCATGAAGTCGAATAACTTTAGTTACTTCCTCCCGGATAAAAATTTGACAGCTAATAATTATTATGATCCTGTAAGTAATAAAATAAATCAGCTGGCAAGATGCCGAGGGAAAACTCGTCAGCTGGTGAATTTAAGTAGGCTATAGATTCCCCTTTTAGGGCGCTAGCTGACGACCTTCCCATCGAGCTACAGCCAGCTAACATTTTGTTTTCTACAAGATATTGGGTTGGCTATAATCTGATATTATTTTCAATCGGGAGGAAATGACTGAAAATTTGAAAAAAAATTACATGTTCGTGTGACCAGCTGACGACCTTTCCACCGAGATACAGCCAGCTGACGTCTTGTTTTCTGCAAGATATTGGGCTGACACTATTTTCATTCGGGAGGACAAGACTGAAAAAAAATTTTTTTTTCGTCGTGTTTGGGAGGCTGCCGCTGCTTTACCCACCCACCGTATCGCAGCTGACGTTCACAGAACTCCATAATAAAGCTCTCTTAACCATCTTAAAAGTTATCGTTCGGGAGGAACTTGGTCATTGAAATCTGTTGCTGGCTCGCGGGCCAAGACGTCTATTGCAAATTTGCGATCTTGTGTTAGTCAGTATTTCAATTTGTGAATAAAATTGTGAACAGTTTTTATTTAAAAATTGCCACAACCGAAACGAGATGCTGTACATCGCGTTTTTTTTTTTATGATCCCTCAAATAATACAAGTAAATGTGATCTTTGTGGAAATTTGTTAAAGGTAAGGTGATACCTACTTAATTATCCTAATATATAAAATTCTTCCATAACTGAGTGACTGACAGACAACGCACAGCCGAAACTACTGGTCGTAGAAAGCTGGAATTTGGGGACTCCTTGGGCAGTCTAGGGGAGCACTAAGAGAGGATTTCCCAAAATTCCTACGGGACTACTAGTTTGTTATAATTTCCCTTCACTGTTAAACCTTACAATAGATAGGTTTCTATTTTAGGTACGCAATTTATCAATCAGCTATACCTACACTCTAGCCGCTAGTGGAGCCCAGCGCCTGCTCTGCTTGAACGCGCTAATCTCAGGAACTAATGGTCCGATTTGAAAAAGTATTTCTGTGTTAGATAGCCCATTTATCGAGGAAGGCTATAGGCTATATATCATCACGCTAAGACCTATAGGAGCGGAGTAGACGAAGTTGCGCGGGTCAACTAGTAGGTACATAAAGATCTAAGGACCGCGCGGCAAGCGGATCGCTAACCGCCTCCACCTCGCGTTGTCGAGCCGCGCCCCGCGGTCGCCCTTGGCAGTTCACGTCTAAGTCCGTCCAACTAACATCGCGTACGCCTCGAACCAGAAAAAACCAGCCAAGTGCGAGTCAAAGTGGTTTTATATCGGCGAGGCGAGGCGTGGATGGGATTGTGCGTTTTTCCACTTACCGGCTGCCGGGGAAGCAAATATGTATGAATATAATGCACTTCTTTCCACTTGCCGTCGCCGGCAACGGCCCGTCGTTGTCTCCCACCGGTGCCTTCGCAGGCGCTGAGACAGCAAGCTTCGAGCTCGGTGCCGGCCGGCATAACTGCATGTGTTTAAAAATACGTACGCAGCCGTGTGCACGTGTGTGTTCGCGCGCGGGCGAGATAGGTAGGAACAACGGGTCACGCATGCGACGAGACTTGCTTTGCGGCTTGCACCGGTGCCTTATCTGTAGTTAACTAATATTATAAAGAGGTAAAGTATATGAGTTTGTGAGGTTGTAGGGTTAATCTCTGGGTCTACTGAACCGATTTTAAAAATTCTTTTACCAATAGAAAGCCACGTTATTTGTAAGTGTCATAGGCTATATATTAACCCGAAAAAATACCACCCAACGAAGTAAGCACGGGTCAGCTAGTTTGTTATATCTCTTACTTACATATAAGGCGAAAATTTAAATCAACGCAAAGAAGTCAACTATTGGATTGATCCCTTTTTGGAAAATTGAAAATGGACCCCAGAAAATTCTTCAATTGTTTCCAAATGAGTGAAGACTTGAAAAGACATTTAATTATATCTTGAGGAAGTTATATGAAAAAAACGTGACCCGTCGTTCCTACCTATCTCGCCCGAGTGCGCACACACACACGCACACGGCTGCGTACGTATACAAAACACATACAGGTATGCCGGCCGGGACCGAGCTTGAAGCTTGCTGCCTCGGCGCCTGCGATGGCACCGGTGGGAGGCAACGCCGTCGCCGGCGCCGGCAAGTGAATAGACCGCGTTTCATATAGGTACCTACCTATATTCATACATTTTTGCTTCCCCGGCAGCCGGTGCCGTGCCGGTAACTGGAAAAACCGGCCAAGTGCGAGTTGAACTCGCACACGAAGAGTTCCATATTATAAACCTTAATTTTTATTATTTGTTGTTATAGCGGCAATAAAAATACACAATCTGTGAAAATTTTAACTCTCTACCTATTACGATTCGTGAGATACAGCCCGCTGACAGACAGACGGACGGACGGACGGACAGCTTAGTTTTGGGTTCCGTTGGTTCCCCTTTGGGCACGGAACCCTAAAAACGCGCCAAGATGTCTTGCGCCGGCTCGCACTGTCACGCGCCGCCTAGCCAGCCGAGTCTAGGCTCCAGTGAGTGAATGAACATAACTGCCCCAATACTGGCCAAAAGATAAGAAATCTATTTGTAAATAGCTCCCAAAACATGAACCTTGTGGAATTAAAATAAATTGTGTTTTTCAACTAAAACATGACATTTACTGAATTTATAACCACTTTTACTTCCAATTCGGCAACACTCAAAAATGTAATGTTACTAATTAAAATCCTAAGTAAGTAAATTGATTTGAAACACATTCATTAACAATAAGTACCTACTTACCTACTATTCATAAAAGAAACAAAAAAGTTAGCGAAAATACCTACTGTCGTCTAGATTATCGAAACTGATTCCTCATTCCCAAGTTGTAAACTATGGCTCGAACAACTTACAATTTCACTATTCCTAACTGATAACTTAAGACGCTTGCAATTTTGTAATGACATAAGAGACGGATTTTGTAATTAAAACGGGATGTATAGTTGCAATTATGAAAAAAAAATACTACGTCTGGTAGAAACGTCTCACTTACTTATTTTTGATGTTCATTCACTGGAGCCATTACCCTATGCAGCAACATCTCCCGATCTTAGAATAATATGCGTTATTATTGTAATCTGACGATAACGGAGAGAGTCGGCGCGCGCGGCGGCGCGTGCCCGCGCGAGTCTGTGCTTGACAGAGAGAGACCGAGCGGGTCCTCGATGGCTGGTGCAAGATTTGTATATCTGTTTGGCAGTAAATAAATATTCTATTCTTACAGCGATAAAGTTCAATATTGTACTAGCAAAAATTTCGTCATCCAATCGCTCATCCAATCCACGCCTCCCCTCGCCGGTGTAAAACCACCTGATTCGGGCATCAAGGGTTCCGTTCATACCTATTTCTTTAAACCTATTAAGTATTTAAATTTCATAATAGCACATTAAAGTTATTTCGAGTCTAGTTACCTACATTTCTACTACCTACACTAAAAAAATTCTATATCTTCAGTACCCGTGGTCCGATTTACGCCATTTAAACGTTAAAATCGGTTTTGAATCATAATTTACCTAATTAAATAAGAAAAAATACATAATTTTAAAAACAAAAATTCCCATTTTCAAATTACTTAATTATCTGGCCTTATATTTCAAACTTGTAATTTAAAAATGTGTGCTATTTAGTGACATTGTTTTATTTTTCCTGTAGGTACCTAATCTTTGCATAAACTTTTATCACTTTGAATTATTTTTGATTTTTCTCAGTGCAAACTTCGGAGATAAGGGCGGGGGTAACGACATTTTTAGGGTTCCGTGTGCAAAGGGTAACCAACGGAACCCGGAAATAATATAAATGAAGGTAATATATGGTACGGAACCCTTCGGATTTTTCATCAAAAAAATTATGCGGCCTAAAAGAGAAAACATATTTGAGAATGTGCAAACAGCGCCCCATTCGAACCTAACCTATCCGAGTCGGGGTCGAGGTGCCCCAAGTTCAGAGCTCGCTCCGCTCGCTCTTGCATTCTGAGTTGCGGACAGACAAGAGCTGAACATGGCGAAACAAATTATAGTTTCGCCATATCCGGCTGTCTGTCTGTCTTTCTTGGTTCCTTGTTGACTACGGAGCCCTTAAAATTAAAGATTGAAATACGTTTTTATCTTCATTTGCAGCTCGTGAAACTAAGTGGCACTGGCGCGATATTGATATCTATTGTTATTTCCCTAATTATTATTTCATCTTTAATTTTGTCCAAAAGCTTACTTATATGAAATCTAAAGACAGAATTTACGACTTCCTTGCGTTGTTGATCGTCCATTTTGAGTGAACTGAAGATCATAATAAACTACTTAAATGCGCTTGGGCACGTACTAAATTTTAAGTCACTTATAATTTAATACGCGTAACCGCTTATTACGTGTAAACTAGCCATTATGCTACGGCCACAATCTACACTAATATTATAAAGAGGAAAGATTTGTTTGTTTGAATTGAATAGGCTCCGACACTACTGGACCGATTTGAAGAATTCTTTTAGCATTGGATAGCTACATTATCAGGGAGTAACATAGGCTATATATTATCTCCGTACTCCCACGGGAACGGGAACTACGCGGGTGAAACCGCGTGACGTTCACTAGTATCATAATATGGCAATAATTATGGCCATAATTTGTGTTGTATTCGTTGATTTTGTTTCAATTATGTCCATAATTATTGCCATATTACGGTAGTGAAGCCGTAATATTAGGGGAACGGAATTAGTGATAGATCCTATTAAGATGACAAAATTGCACCATTGCGTTTCATTTCACGTGACTTAACTCGAAAAACATGACATTTTTATTCTTATGTTTTTCCTGCAAATATTTTTCTATTTTAATACGATTTACAATCTAATTATTAACAAGAATCCTAATTTTTCGGTAGAGAACGCACATTATTTAATCAAATAAGATGAAATAATGTGCAATGTAATAAAAAAAGTTACGTTCCTACACTAACATAATCTAAAAATTTGGATTCTTGATTCATAAAAAAAAATATCTATTGGTGTCTCCGGCATAACAAAATGTTGTATGGGTATCAGAAAACCCCCTAGAAACCCCTAATATCCAGCGAGGCTGCACGTTTCTAAACCCAACCCATAATATTATATATAGTAGGATTTTCAACAAGAGGGCCTGCGGACGTCGAGCATTGGGTGGTTCGCCGTCCGATCAGAACCAGGCCCGGGTCGATGACGCGCTGTGTTCCACGCGCACCTCAAACAGATGTCAACAGAGTAGACGGGGCCCGCTAGGGCCAGCGCCTGCCAGGGTTCCGATATTTGTTCGAAAGAGTCACCGCGGCCCAGGAACGCAAAAGGCATTAGGAGGAACATGGATGGGTTTTAGTCAGTAAGAGTCTGACACTCTCTTCTGCTTCACCTAGGGTGGTACGAGTCATTTGATGATTTCCCATTCTTAAAAAAAAAACGATTTTCAACAAAAAAACTTTCCATACAGAATATTCATCAGCTGATCGAAATTTGTATGGGAAGTACATTTTTTTTAACAAATTGACGGATTCACGGGTTTACATTTTAATAATCACCAGCCAAATTCTGGGAGCCAATTCTACTCACGGTGATGAACAACTTTTCTTAAAGAAATCATATTCGATTTTCAACAAAAACAAATTGACTTTCTATACAGAATATTCATCAAATGACCGAAATTTGTATGGGAGGCACATTTTTTTAACGAATTGGCTATAGCTTACTTGAGAAGTTGTTTATCTGCAAGAGCAGAGTTCTCAAAATTTGGCTGGTGATTAAAATGTGTGTTTCTAGGGCGCCCTGTCCCTGCGGTAGAGAGCCGATTATTACACTACACTATAAATCGCTCCCGATCTCAGTCTGAATACGTGGATAGCGTTGCACGCAGGGGCGGCGTAAAGTGGGGGGGGGGGGGCTGGTTCGCCCCGGGTGCCAAGCACCAAGCTGCAGTGCCTACTCAAGGTGTTGAATAACTTCGGAAGTTCGCAAACATAGATCGATACATACTTTTTTCTCATTAGTATATCATCAAAATAAAGAAATCGACCAGATGTCGGATAACGGCATTTTAGTTATACTACGGCAGCAAAGTGACAACGACAAGTCATCAGTACCTACATCCAAAAAAAGCGCACAAATTTTCCCTCATAAGACATCAATTAATAACTACCTACTCTTATAAGTAACTATTTACATTACCTAGGTACTAATTACATCGTTTAAAGCGCATCGTAACTTTATTTTCATTTTTTTTTTCGAATGTAGTTTCTAATTCCCTAAAATAATGAAGTCATGTTGCGCTTGGTCTGATCTTATACCGCGCGTAACATTTCGATTTTATCAATAGAAAGAGACAAGGAAGTCAATTTTGATAATATGATCGAATATTTTAGTCAAATAATCAATCGGAAATCATAAACCTTATATTTCCCAAAAAATAACACACATACATACGTATTTTTTTCGGTAAAAATTTAATTTGATAAAACCAAGGCTTGTCAGGGTGATTAAGGTGTACATACCTACATTTTTAAATGAATAAAAGAAAACAAAAACCAAACAAAATATAGTACAAAAGGTTCCATTTCAAGGAAAACACGTAGTTAGCTAATCAAAAAACAAAATCCTTCCGTTTACTTGCTTAACTTAATCAGGTTTAAATTTAACCAGGTCGCTACAGCTTTCGAAAACGGGGGATGCAACGAATCGGTAGGTAGCACGTGTATCGTGTACAAGCCAACGATGTCTACCGAAATAAAGTTGATTTAATAACCATAATAATTTCGTTCCTAACCTGAACAAAACCCTTATATTAAATTGGTTATCTTAATGAAGGCGTAACCCTTTCAATGGGTTTCAAGTATAGAACCCATTGAATGGGGTATTATAATGAAAGGGTAACTCTTTCAGTGGGTTTCAAATATAGAACCTATTCAATGGGTTTTCATAATGAAGGGGTAACCCTTTCAGTGGGTTTCAAATATAGAACCCATTCAATGAGTTATCATAATGAAGGGGTAACCCTTTTAATGGGTTTTAAGTATAGAACCCATTCAATGTGTTATCATAACGAAGGGGTAACCCTTTCAGTGGGTTTCAAGTATAAAACCCGTTCAAGGAGTTACATCATGATAAAGTAACCTCATAAACGGCTTACCCCTTCGAAAGACTTAACTCTTAACCGGGGTTGTACGGTCCCTGATTAGTATAGATAATAGAGCGCCTGCTTTCAATATAGCTGCAACTTTACTTGAAGTATTTTTACTCGTTGAATTATTCAGGCGTAGAAATTATTGAAAATGAAAAAAATATTTTGTAAAGAAACTAAGATATCCGTCATTCACTGTTGATTTTTGGAGGTACTAAATCATGTAATAAGTACTGGTTTGATCAGAACGATGTAATTCGTTGTAGTTTTGGAGTACAGGCATGGTCTCGTCATTATAACGCATTGTAATGGTGGGACCAGTGTTGTCGTGAAATTTCTTTTATGCCGTGTGAGGTACCATAATTTCAGGACAGGTACTAAATGGGTACTAAATATATGTGTCAGAATCTTTTAATTACAAGATTTGGTCCCGTCATTATGACGTTTATAAGTATTTCTCAATATTGTAGTACATTCATTGTAGATGTAACTGCCCCTGAACGAATTTTCTTAGCAATTTTTTTAAGTGAAAACTTCTTTAGGCGCGTTGGGCACCGTTTGGGTGAACAATAATCATGGAACTCGCGTCATCGTCATGAACGCTTTCCATGAGGTCGATACAATTCACAAGTTACTTAGTTTTCACTTCTATCGGCAGTCCCCTAAGACTGCCCATGCGGGCCTTTTTTATGTTAGACTGTAAGGATTGTGTTTGCAAGTATCTTTTTATACCCATTTTTATCATTTTTTGAGATACCTCTCTTTGCTGTAGGACGTGGGTTAATTTTGATCATTCTTCTTTACATGTGGCCAAGTTTCCGTTTCGCTGAGTGTTTTTTGTCTATGTTAATAACTTCGTGGCTCATAGATGTGGCTTCCTGTGTGCAATTTACGGACTCAAAATAAAAATTAAGCACAAATAAAAATAAAAAATTGGGTTCTATTGTTAAACCTTTTAGTACGTAAATCATACTTAATTACCAAATAATATACATATTTTGGCAGATAAAAAACTGATGTAAATCGTCTGTAGATTCCCGTCTACCTCAACAAAAACTTCTTACACACTATGAATAAACGAAGTTGTTAATACAAAAGCTGCCACTCTCAACATAATACAATTTTAAATTTTAAAATAAATACATATTTCTCTTTAATAAACTATTTTAATCTTTTAAAATTAGTGCAAAATATTTTTAAGGGATTTCAGTTTGTTTGCTTTTAGATGTAGGCTGGGTAGCCGCGAAAGCTCTCGCTTGACCATTTCTCACCCTTATAAACTCAGTTATAAGGTTGAAAATTGATCAGCCGTGAATTTTATCACGACCAATTAACGGTAAAAAGTTTTTGTTTTCGAATGATATCTTTAAAACTGTTCGAAAGTCCTTTTGAGATATTTTACACTTTTTAAAGACCTTATATTTCAACAATATAGCCTTTTACACCCGTTTAACGTTTGTTTTATATATTTATCGTATACAACATAATTAAAAGCACTGAAAGTATTCGAGAAAATATATTTACAAGGAGCTAGAAAAAATTGAAAGCAATGCCATCATTTTCACCTCTTTATAACAAGTACATCTAAAAATTTCCTATTATGGAGTCTTATCAGTTTGCTAAATTACAGCACCATAGGTAATCGGCCCATTTTTGCCGGTTTTATTCATAAGTACGACCATAAAGTTTTAAGCTCTGAGTGGACATACACAAATTGTCACCATCATCCAATCAACCCAGCTTTGCCGTCATCAGAAAAAAAGACGTATGTACACAAAACGAAGGAATCGATTTCCGACCATAAGTCATTTTCTTAATGTTGGAAATTCCTTCGCTTCGTATGACGGCAACGTAACTACATGCGCGTAGGTACTGTTAAATGTATTGCTTTTGCGATTGGCTTCTTTCGCTTTACAGACAAAAATGATAAAGTCATACAGAACATACTCCTGGGATGAAAAGTAACCTATGAAAAAGCGGACCTGATAAACGGACCTCTGTGTGAACGAGCACTTACGCCTGGGCCATGAAAATATCGCTTAGACCGTATTATCAAAAGTATTATCATTGGAATACACAAAAATTGCACCTGAATCAATATCAACTGCACCACTGTGTAAATAAGGTTGATTTTTTTTTTTGTCCCTCGGACATTAATTTTGAACCGTGAACGCTTATAGCTCTGAGTGTATTGTAGTTGGCACATTATAGTTAGCTATTTAATAAAAATGTTTTTAAAATTTAATTTTAACTTAAAAGATATACGAAGATAAAAGATTATATGTATAAGAAGACATTTTTGAGCCCTATGGTACTTATAGTTACGCAAGTCCAAACTTAATTATTGAGTTATATTTAAGATAAGAAGACAATAATAACTTAATATGTAAGTATATTACTTTACATAACCTTGTTATGTACCCATTGTTACTTCTTAGAAAGACAACCGAGACGCCACGATGACCATTCTTTTTTTAAAGTTACCCCATAACAATTATAATTTATTTTATTTATTATAATAATTTGTTTTATTTTATTTATACTTCTGTGAGATATTAACAAAATAGGCGTCTATTCTGTTAATCTCACCGTGAAAACATGGGCGAATTGAGCTGTCATTCACCAGTGACGATGCAAAATGCATGGATTGACAACTCTCCCTTGCGAGCTTTAGGCGCCACCTCCACGAGCGAGTGTATCGCCGCAAGTTGATGTTTTGCTTGTCAATGTCACTCGTCGAGTCGTCGTGCCGAGCCACGTTCATAGAGTTGTTATAGAAATACGTGGCACAACGATATCGCCGCGATTTTCTCGCTCGTGGAGACAGCCCCTTAAACTTACTCGATCGCGTCAATTTGTTTTGAAACTGGATGAGCGCCATGTGGTGGTAATAGCGGAAAACCACCTTTTACCATACAAATTGACATGTGAATGTTTACTTTAATGCGATCAACTTGTTAAACAATTCGCACTTAACGCGTGGCTCCGATTATTGCTAGTAATGGCGTTCCTAGTCGCTGCCGGTTGAGCAATACCATAATCAATGGGTTTACAAGTACAAGAAGCAGTAACATTATTTTCTTACTTATTATTTCAGTCAATATAATAACAGCAAATAAACTCACAATCTCCCAACTTAAAATAACTTCAGTAAACTATACAAAACTGGTAGACTAAGTGACTAAATATGAACAGTTAAGAGGAAATGCGGGCGGCGAGACTTTGTATGTAAAAAGCAGTGGCGTGCCTAGGGTTTCAAAATAAGGCAAGCCCAATAAAATTTTAACCGATTTCAAAAAAAGAAAGTTCAGTTTTCGACTGAGTCTGTAGGTACCTTCGTATGTATCATCGCAATTTTCTCATAAACTGATATAGATGTCTCAATTCGTTGTTTACCAAAATTACCGAAAGAAACCATTGCACACAGGTGTTTATGGGAATTTGCGTGCCTTTTAATGGCGCCAGATATGTTATTTAAATCATTATAACCAGATGTATTCCAAACGGAATCTTTAAAAAAAAATAGGCCACGAACACAACTTATTAGTGTGCGAACAGCCAACAATCCAACTAGTTTTATACACTGATCTATTAAATTTCGTTTATGCGATTTACTAGTCTAGAAAAACACAGATTAGGCGTCGGTTTTAATGAAGAAATTAACTGTTTTTTCTGAGCAAAGTTTAAAGATTTTACCTTATCTTCGCCAATCAAAACTTGAACGCATTTTAAATCCTCACAAGGTACAATTACCTCCATTGTTGTAGGTAAGTCACCAAAACAATTGTATCACTGAGAAAATCTAAGAATACACACAAAAAACTTTAACAACATAACTTTTCAACTCTCAAGCAAATAAAACTGAAGTGAGTTGCACTCCGGTGTCAAGAACTACTTACGCAGAGTTGCAGTGTTGTCATTTAGGCAAAAAAAGTCACCAGGTATATGAAAAATCTAGCTAGATGTCGCAATTTTTTTATTTTTAAGATATTGCTTGAGTATTTAATTTCGTTATTTTAAAAAGTCGCTAGTTTTTATTGTTGCTAAATCTTAAAAAAAGTCCCCAAACTCGTTAAAAATCTCCAAGATCTCACAACGTCGCTAAAACGGCAACACTGCAGAGTTGGCAAGGTGACAAGGTCACGCATACGCGTCCAACTTCATATGCAAGCACGGCTTAATTTTCAATACTGATTGATTTGTAGGCGCACAAGGTTTAGAACTCGTTATACGGCACATCGCTATAAGTGCGACAGTGACGGAGATAGTATTTGAAAGCCCGGTAAAAGCCGGTACGTGTAAGCGAGATAGCTATATGTAGACGCTGCAAATGCGAAACTCTGCGCGCGAACAATCGCGATGTGTAGTTATGTAGTAATGTGGCATAGGTAGCGTACTTTGTGTTATTTTGATAAGAATTAAGCGCGCGAACTTTTAAATAGTTCGGGTTTGATATTGATTCTCTATCGAGCATTTTAGTAAGGCATGCCGGGCTTTTGGGCTTGTATGAAGGAACCGCCACCGGTAAAAAGTCATAATTCGATTTAGCTCTCGCCTGTTCCCCCCTCCAATTTCGGACCGATTTAATTTATATTAGGCCTATCTGTATTTGTTCTTTTTTTATGAATAGGCACATAAATAAATCTTTTGTTTTAGTTGTTTTAAAATAGTCACAATATTTTATTTCAGTTACTTTTGTACAAAATATTCATACTTTTATAATATGTGTGTTTATGTTTTCGAGCGTATGATACTCATAGGCTGCAGCTGAAAATCAGCGTCAGGTGGTATACCTTGCGTTGCCAGCTGGCATTATGCTGAGCTGAGGCCCTTTTGGCATTATTAGTTTTAATTATTTATTTTGTTAATTTTTAAGGTGTTTTATTCATGTAATGCCAATAAACACAATTTTCTTTCTTCTTTCTTTCTTTCTATTTAAAAGATATTCACAAAATGGAGAAGAAGGATGTATACTGTGTCCCTATGATTTTGTTATTTCATTAATAGTTGCCAAATTTGTACACCCCTAGTGTACAAATTTGGCAATTTTCTCTGTTGACAGTGGTTTATCGGACAATTTTTTGAGGGTGCTTATACGGTTAATATATCATCAAAAGGAAAACATAGGGACACAGTATATATCCTTCTTATTCAATTTGTGAAATATCTTTTAAATCGGTTCAATATTGGAGGAGGAACCAGGCGAGAGCCAGACCTCGAATTATGACTGTTTACATACAAAGTCTTTCCGCTCATATTTCCTCTTGACAACCGAGAGGGTTGGTCTTGTGAACAAGGTTTCCACTGGCAACCGAATATCAAAATTCTCCACGTTACAATAAAATCAATTAACGACTTGTCTGTTCGCTGTTATACTTTTGAAACAGATTTTTTCTAAATTCCGCGGTTTGCCAGATTATACAGCATAATAGGTTCCATACACATTTTCCATTCGAGGCGAATGTCCAGTCAGGGAAATTAATTGTTTTTCATGATAAGAATGGATGTCATTTGAACCTAATACAAAACGACAAGGTCTGTTTCTCTATGTGACAGTTAGATCTGTGAATAAAGTATCAATTCACTAGGAAATATTGTCAGCGTAAACAATATTATTTTCCCTGACTTACTTTTCATGATGAAACCTTTAAAAATAACAGGTACGTAACTCTATAGATTTTGTGACTTAATCGTAATAAACAGTAATTTACAATACACACATTGCAAAAATTCCTTATAAGGAGACAATGCCCAAAGTTACCATGGTATTCATTTAAAATAAAAGGTATCATTTAATTATTGTCATGGTATAAACCCGAAATATTAAAAACAGAGTACTTACAGATATAAAGTAGTCCGCAGACTGAATAAAGACAAAAACCATTATTTTTTATCATAAAGATAATAAATACATTTTATCAATATTGATACAGTTTCGGAATGTGTCTTAAAACAAAGCGATCATCGCGCGGATACCCGATCGTCACGTTTATGTGTTCGGCCAAACCGGAAGGAATGAATGTGACAATTGGGTATTCACAAGATGATTGTTTTCTATTAGGACAACACTTCAAGCTTCGATCGAGTTTCGAGTTAAAGGTTTAAATTTACCACACGAGGTTTTTACCAGATGAAAAAAACCTTCGTTCGATGCAAATTAGCCCTGAAGGACTCTCAAAATCGGTCAAGCTTGTTCCCAATAACATACACTGTAGTTCACCGTAATACAACATACATCAAATTTAATGTTTCCTCTTATAAATCCTATCTAGAAGTTTAAAAAAGAACGTAGGAGCGGTTTCAGAAGGTAACGCACGCACCCTTAGAACTATGTCATTATAGACGTCAGTCTCCTCTTGTCTGTAGACCTCAGGTAGTCGCAGCTCATCGTACAGCCGCTTGATAATTTCGACGTGCGCTGAATCCTTGCTGCCGTAGTATTGTGTGAAGAGAGCCTTCTGTGCCTCGTTGCATCGCTGTAAAGCGCTGACTGCAAGCCAGGAACACTTACCTTCTTGGATGTCTGTTCCTGCTTTGCCTGTTACTGATTCGTCGCCGTAACAGTCTATGTAGTCATCCTGAAATAGTAAAAGAAATTGCTTATAGGCCCAGTTTCCTTATGGCAAAATTTATGGTACAAATTCTCAAATGCGTTCTAGCAGCTGTGATTAGTTGAATTAATTTTAAAACATAAACCGCATCACTTGACTTGCGTTTAATTTGACACAACCGCACTGATCATTTGTTTCCAGGAATTGAGGTTTTTTTTAGGATGGGACATCATCAAATGACTCCCAAGTGTCAGACTCATACTGAATAAAACCCATGCATGTTCCTCTGTTCCTCCTAATGCCCTTTGCGTTCCAGGGTCACGGTGACTCTTTCGAACAAATTCCGCAACCCTGGCAGGCACTGACCCTAGCGAGCCCCGTCTATTTTGCTGCCATCTCTTGAGGAAATTGTGGGTGAATCTAATAAATGAATAGGGTTATTCATGGCCGACATGAATGTATTTTTAACTCTTGAAATAAATTGGCCTATGACGACGGTACATAGTGTCGTTTAAGTAAAAAGAGGTCACGTCGATTTGCGTAACATTTTAAGTAGTTGTCAAGGTTTGGGGTCATAGCTTTCTTTTTAAAGTAGTACATTGACATTTATTAGCAGCTGTTTCCTTGATTGGTGACCTTTAGAGAATTTTATATATTCGCTATTTCATATGCTTTGCGTTATTGCTTCAAACGACAATGAGAAGTGTTGTAGTGCATATGACCAATATAATTTATATTTGACCAGAAAATTCGGCAAGAGAAATGTTGGCACACACAATATTGAACAGGACACTGCTAGTAAGTTAAAGAGCCAAAAGACTTTGTAGACCAACTAGCTTCTGCCAGCGACATCGCCTGCGTGAAAGTCGAAAATTATCTAAAAGAAACATACTCTCAAGATATAATTATAGTATCCCATTAAAAACATAAACGTGAAAAAGGGGGCCAAAGTTCATTGTTAATAAAATCCGTGATCGTCGATCTCAGCGAAAAAAGAATTGAGATCTAAATGGGGGCGCCAAGTTCTGTAAATAATCCTGAAATAAGGTAAATGAAGGTTCAAGATTCGACTTGGCTAGTTCTTACATAGGAACATGTTACCTTATCATTTTTATGGTATACTAACGCAAAGTACAGTTTTTATATCTACCTCTTCTAAAAATTTGATTTGCTGGTGAAAACTAGCAAGCCAAATCTTGAACCTTCATTTACCTATATTTCAGGAATATCTACAGAAATTGGCGCCCATTTAGATCTAAATTCCTTTTTCGCTGAAGTCGACAATCACGGATTTTATTAACATTGAACTTTGGCCCCCTTTTTCAAATTTATGGTTTTAATGGGATATCACTTCTTTTTGTAAAGAAACTATTATTATTAATCTTTCAACAGGTACCCCCGCGTTCCCGCGCCAATATAAGTAGCAAGATTGTATACGGATGTATTTCTCTCGTATAACACATATTTTACAATTGTTCGCAATGATGTCAAAACGCCGAGCCGGCGCTTCCAGGAGCACTTAGTGTTATTATAGATTGTCTTAATTTTATAAATAATTCGTAAGTACCTATAAAAACAACCTTTCATCATGGGACTTATTCTCTTGCGAAGAAGAAAGCAGTTGCTCTTATAATTTTGAAAGGCGCTAAGTGTTACCTAACAAAATCGATTGATTGGAAAAATTAAAAATCTTAAAAATTTCCAGTTTTCAGATTTTTTGCTTTGTATACACACAATTACATAGCTGCATGCCAAATCTCAACTTTCTAGGACATCTAGAAGTGCGTTAGGTTTTTGATCTATATGTCAGAATCAATCAGTCATAAAAATGCCGGTTTTTGTAAACGTTAATATATCAATAACAGTTTGAGCTGCATTTATGACATTTTGGATCCTAGACAAGCTAAGGAGTTTTAATTAATGTGCCAAATTTCATGTATTTAGGTTAAATAGGTTTCGAGTTGTGAAGGGGTCAAAAGTAGCTCGAAATGGTTCGTGTAATATTACACACGACTGCTGCGTCGCCAGTTCCTTTTTCTTTGATCTATTGGCTGGACACGCTGCCGCGTGTCTAGATCTTATGTCCAACGTTCAGCCGTTGAGACGAAAAGAAATAACAAAGATACAGACAGGTAAACAGAGTAACTTTCGCATTTCCAATATTAAGTATGTATAGTATGGATTGATCATCTCACCTGCATTTGAAACAGCTTGCCCAACTTCATACAAATATCATGAACATGACCAGAAAGAGTTTCATCCACATCGGTGACCAGCGTCAGGCCCAGTAACACAGGCAACCGGAAGGTGTAGCAGCTAGTCTTGTACGTCACGATAGACTCGTACCGGTCTAGTGTGAACAGACTGTAGTCTTTGAGCTGCTGGGCCGTCGTGAAGTCTAGGTGCTGTCCCATTGACGTGTAGAGGAGTGCCTGCAAATTGAGAAATAGTTGGTTATAGTGAGGTTAGTTAGGTATATTCGTAACAATCAAACAAATTTGATTTGGCAGTTGAGTAGAGAGGGATAGAAGATCGCTTTATTACTAACTTGTGCGAAAGAGATTTATTTCATGTCTCTTTCAGACTTACTTGAAAAGCAATGTTGCATCCTGCTGTCAAATCCAACTTCTTACATTGTCACGAATATAGCGTGTAGAAGCTACTTTACGGCCATATACGAACTATATACCTGATGTCGCTGTCACACAAATCTTACATCGCGGTATCAGAGTTTTCCGCGCGATTTAAACATATACTCGTATAACTGCCCGACATAAACTACTGGGCAGTTGCCCACCAGACAAGAGATTTGCAGCCTGTTTCGCATAACGAGTCAATCTTGAGCCGATTGAAAGAGATTATTGTTCATATATGGAACTAGCGACCCGAAACGGCTTCGCTCGGGTGCCAATTATATACTCACACTTTACTCGTTTACCGCTCTTTCTATTAGTGAAAACCGTATCAAAGTCCGTTTCAATCTAGAAGAAATAAGCGGAGAAACAAACAGAGGCAGACAGTGACTCTATTTTACACTATTTAGAGATTAAATAAGTAGAAGTTTTTTTGTAACAAGAGAAGGAGTCACAAATGAAGACTGCTCGTGATGACTGTTTGCAATGTCTAATAGACATTTCAAACATGCGCCTTGAAAAAATACTTGACACTTCTGTGCTGCCACCATTAATTCCTGCACGCTCCCTATTATCAAACAGGGGGTCTAAAAAGGGGGGGTCTATCATATATTAATCATACAACAATCTTTCTAATTTCATTTTCATCTTTATCGCAAAAGCATTAGGTTCAAGATTGATTGGGAAAATTTGAAAGTTTTGGGTAGCTTGATGTGCTTTCTGATTCTATTAAAGTGGCCTTTTTAGACCCACTGTACACAGAGCTAATCAACACACAATAACACTAATGAGTTTCAACACAAACCTCATTGAAAAGACGAATAACATCAACAAAGTGTTCGGTCTTGCCGAAGTAGGTCTCCAACGTCTCCATGATAGCACTGTGGATGAGAATGGAGTCGTTGATGGCGCCCAGTCCGACGTTCGGCATCCGGTACCAGCAGGGTACGCCGCGACGTGTCGTCGACCCGTCCATTATATCGTCAACCACTATGAAGTAGGCTTGGAGCTGTGGGCGATATCAATGATTAGTTTTGTAGTAAATCACTTAACACTTTCAGTGTTCGTGAAAAAGACACAATTGGCCAATAGGCTGGCCCCATATTACACGAGAGAAGTGTTGATGTTTTCAGGGTGAACTTTTCAAGTGGCGTGGATGTATATTTTCAAAAGAGAAATATCGATTTTTCAAAATTCGAATAATTATTCGAATTTATACTAATACTAAAAATATATTAAGCTGAAGAGTTTGTTTGTTTGTTTGTTTGTTTGAACGCGCTAATCTCAGGAACTGCTGGAACGATTTGAAAAATTCTTTCAGTGTTAGATAGCCCATTTATTGAGGAAGGCTATAGTCTATATATCATCACGCTAAGACCAATAGGGGCGGAGCAGACGAAGTTGCGCGGGTCAACTAGTTATACAGGGTTATTTGTAAAACACCAGCAACCTCTTAGGCCACTGCCTACACAGTACACAAAGTACACATGATTATGAACAACTTTTACTTTGAGAAAAATCAAATACAATGAAAATGTTTTACAAATAACCCTGTATATATAGCTATTTGTCGCTATGCCTTTTTGGACATCCATGCCCACTTGAAAAATTCACCCTTTATATCCGGGAGTTTTTAGGTACCTACTGCCTTCCAGCGGCTTCGCTACCGTGGTGTATCCCAAGGGAACCGTGTATTTTCCTGGGACAAAATTGGTGGATTTAGGAATTCGAATCAGGCCTTCCGGAGATAACCGCTATAGACAAACAATTTTATTTCTATGATTTTGCATCAGATTTACATTTCCGAGACCTCATACTGCATTCTCGTACGTCTTTGTATTGTATACACACGTCAAACAATAATACTTTTTCGTAAGACAAATACGTTTTTGAGCAATAAAAATTTGTTTGTAGGAACTTTTTTTATATTTAAAATCATCGTTTGCATCAAAGGGATTAAGGATTCCTAAAAAAAAAAAAAACGTTTATCTTATAAACAACGCATTCGTTTAAGATGCATTCAGGTAATTACGAAAGGATTTTTGATGAGTTGACAGGGGGTTTGTATTTTCATTTACCAGTCAGAATTGGTGGAGTTAATGCTACCAACTTAAGGTACTTCGCCTACTTGAATATACAGCCTAGAGCTCTATTTCAAAGATTTTTAAAATATCCTCATTATTTGTAAACTAGCTTTTGCCCGCGACTTCGTACGCGCATATCCCGTTTTTTTCCCGTTCCCGTAGGAATTTCCCATTCCCGTATAGCCTATAGCCTTCCTCGATAAATGGGCTATTCAACACTGAAAGAATTTTTCAAATCGGACAAGTAGTTCCTGAGATTAGCGCGTTCAAGCAAACAAACAAACAAACTCTTCAGCTTTATAATTAGTATAGATAAGTGTTTCAAAACCTGGTTATTTTTTCTTTGTTCAAGTATTCCGAAGTATGTTCGGGTAATTCCGAATGATATTTAAAAGTGCGTTTTATATACTTAGTTCTGGCATAAGCTACGTATTCTTTTTTCGTACAGGTTTACCCTTGCAAAAAAATATTTCTCAATATGAGCCTCTCAGTAGCCTATAGTTATTTATGATATTAGTGCGGTAAGTTGGTTATTACAAACGAGTAGACGAATCGAGTTTGTAAATACCAATTTCCGCACGTATATCATACAACATTTTTCGACACATTTGCGAGAAAACTGTGAGACTAACTTTTTGTTTTTAGATATCAGTCGGAAAGTCGCAACCATCTTTGCAGTAATAAAAATGGCTCGAATTTGCAATTTTAAAATTAGAACAACATCTTTCGTCTCGACTCACAAACGCTTATGCGTTTCAAGGAGCGCTTCCAAGGAGGTCCGATCCTGTTATCTTTTATTATTTTGCTGATATTCTATTTTTAAAACTGAACAAAATACTTAAAATCAATTTCCATTTTTAATTTAGTTGAGTTTAAAGTACTTACCTACTTGAATGAATGAGCTTTAGTTTTATATGGCGGTTATTTTTAATCTGTGGTATTCGTGATTTTCCCGCCATGGAAAGTTGAATATATTTATTTTTAATAATTAATTGAGTATTATATAATTAATTTAAAAATATAAGGAAGCATTGGAAAGTATGCTGCGCTTTATCTATCTGAACTTTTCTTATTCTCGTATTGTGAAACTCACGCACGTTTGTTTTACAAAAAAAAACTGGCTATCATTTATTCTGTAGTTCGTTTTTATCGAGTATATGTATGTAAGTATTTATATTTCTTTAGCAAGCTCTGTAGCCTGTAAACGAATTTAACGACATCTCTCAAGCTAAAATTCATCAAGCCTAAACGGTGGCTACAGAGCGTCCCAAACAAATATACATACGTACATACAATCGACACATAACCACAACATAAAATAACCCTCCTCCTGGCGCAGTCGGGTAATTAGAACTACATTTATCGTCTCATTTTTTCTTTGACGCAGACGGAAGCAAAAGCGCTTCCTTCTGCGTTTGCGTGAAACTTAGTGGAATTCTTATTATATTGTTTATGGAAATTAAAAAAAAAACGTAAAGATTACGCACGGCGCTTTGTATCGGAGCGTGTGGTAAACTTAGGTGAGAGTACATATTTTACCGCACGCTCCACTGTATGGTGCGTAATTTTTAACTTTCGAACAATGTGTATGTACAGTGGCCTTAGTGCGAGTTTTTTAACGTTCTCGATCGCGTTAGCGTAAACGTCAATTTGTATTAAAACTGAACAAGCGCCGTCTGGTGACAATAATGAAAAACCTTTTTTTTTCTATACATTTTGACATAAGCGAAAGTTTACGTTAACGCGATCGAGTGCGTTAAAAAACTTACACTAAGCCCTCAGGCTTCGTAAATGCATTTTTTGAGCAAATGTGTCGAAAAATATATTTTGTGATTTTTATATTTCGGAATTACCCGTCCAGTATTTCACGGTACTCAAACTTTTAGTACTTAGTTCGGTATACTATTTAAAAAATAGAAATTGTTTGAAATAAAAGTAAAAACGACAGTTAATAAATTAAAAAAATGTTTTGGTTAGGTAATAATATAATTATATTTCAAAATAATAAATTCAGAAATGACTCGGAATTACTTGATTCCGAGTCAAAGATCGAGAGTCAAGTTGGAATGCAATCAATCATTTGTAGTGACGTAGGATGTGAATGATTCATTTAATTATTTAATTTGATATCACTACCATGCACAATCACACAATGGTGGTACATAAGGTTGTCTAAATGGCGTGATTATCATAATCACATTGCATTACAATAAAATCAACATCATATCAGTACCTACCTATTATACAGTACGTCTATTGAAATGAGCCTTGGAATGGCAAGTTTGAATAAAATATTGTAATAGTAACACCACTGGCTGCATTTAGAACAGAGGGAGGGGAAGAGAGGTTTTCCTTCTTATGTAGGTTCTACTATATTATTTTTATGTATTGCAGTCTTATGCAGTAATGGTAATTATTTCGTATCACTTTACGGTTGGGTGTCATTTGTACGGCACCTGAATGAAATATCTATTTACAGAGAATTAAATGCCCTTATTATAAAAACAAATATCAGCACTTATTAGCAACTGATTACATCTTCAAGCATCATCATCTAAATTCAAATTGTCCACAGAAAATTGGAATTAAAAATCTGTTAATCAGTTGCTAAAAATTTCAGCGATTTTTATGAGTAGGTAAACATGGCAAGATTTCCCTGACTTAAGGACTAACATTTTTACGACTACTTACTTGAAAAAAAAATTGATCTTCTATAACAATAGTGGATGTTGCTTAATATGCGTTCCATCGCCTTATGCAAATAGTTGTATCCGGCATAAACAAATAGAAAACCTCGTAAAGGAAGTGGTCAGTGTATCAAGCTGATACAAAATTCATAAGGAAACATTGCGTGGAAATTGTTTCAACATTCGAATGCAAGTGTTGGTTGTACAATCTGTTAGTTAAACTAACAAATAAGTAGATATAAATAAACGAAATGTTTGTTTAACGTCAGCCGTAGGCCGTAGCTTTCCTTTCTGTGGTGTGCTGCAATCTCTCAAGATAAAATATGGAGACTTGGCTTTTATTTACAAATTTCAAGAATTTTTCTAAACAACCCATCTACATCTGTATCTTCAGGCGTGGTAGGCAGAGGTGTATGACTGTATGTATAAGTATACCCAGTTTAGTGTAATGGGTACAAAAAATATCATATAACAGGGGATGGTTTTTTATTGTGTACCTAAACTAGCAAGTACAAAGGTACAGTTTTTGTGAAAGGTCATTTCTGGAAGTAATCCGAATAATAAAGACCTGGCTTCGAAAATTTACAATACATTCTAAACTAATATCATGAATGCGAAAGTGACTCAGCCTGTTATCTTATCATAGTTATCACGTACTAACGGCTGAACGGATTTCAGCTGATATACTGGGCACATGAGAAGTATGTACTCCTGGATAAGGACATTCGATGCGTTTTATTTAGTAACAATAAAAGTGCACGGTACCCGTAGAATACGCCACGGGCGAAAAAAAGTTGATCACATATAAAAATATAGTTACCATTTCTACACACCACCCCAAAACCCTGGACAGCTTGAGTTTCTCGTCGGTTACTTTATCAGGATTCTCAAGCATTTCGTACGACAACATTGTGATCAATCCTCTTGAATGTTTGCCGCCGCTCAAATTGTGTTCTAGTACCTGTAAACGGATAGCAAAAAAAGTTTAAATGAAGTCCCTTGAAACTTAAAAGCTAACTCTCTCTGGTTGGTCCTTCATGTCTGCATGTAGTGAACACGGTGGGAACGGACGAAAGACCCTGAAGCCGCTCACTAACTAAATGGTCCGACGTGCTAAAAGATGCATACAACCGCTACTAATATTGTCACTGATAAAAGCCGATAAAAAATAAAACAGAGAAAAATGGAATATTGTTTCTAGGCCATAGCTAAAAAAAGGCCATAGAAAAGTAAAGCGCTTCTTACACTACACGGTATTCAGGGCCCTAAGTCCCGATTTAGGGTGGTGTAATAAGAGTTAGGGATTTAGGGACCCTAATTAGGGTGACCGGAGCGGCCCGGTCTAGTTAGCTCCCAAACTCCCTTACTACCGGGCAGTGTAATAGCGTTTAGGGCGTTAGGGAACAGTGTTGCCAACACCAATTTAATAAATTCCCCGAAAATGCAAGTCAATTTCCCTAATTTGGGGGCAATAAATCTACTGATTCCCCAAAAATTCGAAATTTAGAATAATATCCGAAGAATAAAATACATATTTAGAATCCCCGCATTTTCCCCACATCTTGCCCATCCCCAATAAATCCCCAATGAACTTGAGATGCCCCGCAGTTTGGGGAATTCCCCAAACGTTGGCAACGCTGGTCACTTCACAACTGAGTTAGGGCCGAATCGGCCGGCTAGTGTAATAAGCGGCTCCCTAGTTAGGGGCCACGCCCACCCTTGCCACCGGGCCCTGGATACCGTGTAGTGTAATAACTAATACCTAAGCACTTAAGACCATAGGAAAGTAGGCGTATTACGCCCGAAGCAAAATTGGACGCGTTTGGAGCGAGATTTTCTCCACTCAAAGAATTCTATTGGACCATTATTTGTGGGTCGTGGTGGAGCATGAGCTTACCCGTGGGTCTCGGCGGCAGTCAAGTACGACTACCTAAGGATATTTTGAGAAAAAAAAAATTTGTGTAGGTATATTATAAGAATAAGTTATATGACTGTTTACGTAATATTCTGGTCAAGGTTGTATTATCTTTTGTATGAAATAACTTAAAAATTATATCACAAGGTCAATTTGACTGTAGTTTTTATCTTTATTTTAGCAAATCACTTTCGACTCATTTTACATTACAAGATTTCTGTTATGTAATTCAAGGGCAGAGTTTTGGTCCTGGAACTATGGGTTTCCATGTGTATATATCTGGGTTTGAATAAAAAACCCAGCTGAGTCTGAGTCAGATTCTCACACACAAATGGTTCCATAGTCCATACCATAAACCGAGAAAACACGTTTCTTGTATGGCAGCCCCTTTATTTTTTAATTTAATCTGTACAGCCCCTTGTGAGATTTCATTTTTATAATTTGTTGTTATAGCAGCAATAGAAAAACACACACCGTGAAAATTTCAACTATCTACCTATTACGGTTCATGAGATACACCCCTCTAACAGACAGACGGACAGCAGAGGCTTAGTAATAGGGTTCTGTTGGTTACCCTTCTGGTACAGAACCCTAAACACAATGTAGAAATGATATAGCTAGAAAGTAGGTGACTATTGAGATGACCAATTGGACATGAAAAAAAGAACATATTATGCTGATCCTACCCCAAATAATTAATTGGCATAATGGCAAGAGGATGATGATTATAACTTGGACATGGAAAATATTTTGTGGCTTACTGGCATGAAAAGAGAGAAGCCTTTGGAAGAGAAAATGACACCAACTTGACAACTGAGACTTCCCAACTGCATGGCAAAGACCTCTTCTTAAAAAGAGAAGGTGCATTATCCAATCACTTGCTAAAGGTAATAAATTGCTGAGTTTTGTTAATTATAGATCCAGGTTTCCTTAATAAACCTTAATAAATTGAAAAAGTCTCATTGCAATTTCCTGGTTTTAGCCCAATAAACTAAATAATTATATTAGTGGGGACAAGACAATATTTTATAATTATTAATTAATATGACATACCTTTCTGACCCAGCTACCCAGTTCCGGTAGTTTAGATATCTTGGAGCTGGCTTGCAGATTGTCTATGATCCCAGGCAACACATCGTGAAACACCTCCTTTTCTTTCATTATTTGGGATATAGACACACTGGTTTGCATGGCTCTCTTGACGGACTGCTGTAGAAAACTGTAAATATAAAAATATATCACTATAATTTATTTGAGTAAGTTAATGTTGTTGCTCAATCGAGACCCATAGAGGTGGGGCATTAAAAATATTTTTGTATAATTTGACCCTAAAATCAGCTTAGTGACATTTGAAACTTATTTTGGGGTCAGTTGGCATACTTTATCTGACTTTCTAATGTTGGACTGACTTATTGATGATAAAGAACTACAAACAACATAACACAAATTGCTTTATAATTTTTAGTGACACAGATAACTGTACTTAGTTAGCTCCTAACTGTTTGAGTGATAATGATAATGTGTCGATAGGGAAGCACTTGTCACTTTCATATATTTTATGGTTTATTCAAATATCTAGTAGTGATTTTTTCCATTAGGCCTTAAACCCCGTCCCTAAGACGACCCACTGACCAAGAAAGTCTTTATTGTGTCCTTTAAAAAGGTTTGTTTACATAATATTCTATGAGGAGCGCTGAACTTTTACATTTGACTTATAGTATTAAATCGTGGAGTAATGTTATTAGGTCAACTTACCCCGGATGTTTGACATAGCCGCCGCATAATGTTCGTGTTCTACTTACAAGATGAAGGAATTTTATGTTATTCATCTTTAATTAAATAATAGCTACGTGCCTACTTTCTCTGACCAAATTCCTGGCGAATATACTGTAATGCACAGTTTATGAATTTTTTAAAGGTCCCCTAAAATTACTACAATGTTTATGTTATAAGATTCTTTCATATGGTTTATTTAATAAACTAAAATCCGAAAATAAATGCCACACGATATTTATAAAACTGGAATTGACAGCTACAACGTCCACCAAAGTAGGCGACACTTTGACACTGACACCATGGTGTCATAACTTCGAACAACCTGATAGAATCTTCAAAAAGTTTGTTGCTCTGAACAGTAGATGGTGCTATTTAAAAATTTAAATAAAAATATTTTTATTAGACTGGTATTACTGGCTCTTTTTTTGGTTATGGCTACAACACAACACCATTGACATGTGTTTATTTCATTTCACGCAGACTTTCAGTATTTACATTCTCTTCAGCAGACACTTAAAAACTTATAAAATAGCGAACAAAAAAGAAGTAAATGAAAAATTTGTAATTTATTTACTTATTTTAATAATAGATTATTACTAATTGACTTCCATTGAGTAGAATATGTTAATTATTTATAGTCAATAATAGTCACTCATTTAGGAATGAAACGTTGTGTTATTGACATTGACATTAACTCAGGGCTTTAAATACCGGTAAAATTTTCATAACGTTACCTTCATTTGACAGCATTACCGTTAATATTAAAATAAACGGTAATGGATTTAACGTTATTTTAGCTCGATTTTACCGGTAATCATTATTAACGTTAGTTGTTTATTAACGTTAATTTTATCGTTACATTTAGAACGGTTAATCTAGTGAGTTTGTGAGCCGCGCGCTGTGATCGATTTTGATCGCCGATCAAAACATTGCCTGGTTCTTACGCGTGAGAAGTAAAAAGTGTGATAAAATAACTGATAATTTCTCCAACATCAAGATGAGTGAAGACAATCATCAAGGTAATAAACAGCTGCCGCTAATGGCGTTCTGCTCCTCTGTATGAGAGATTACAGTCGCACTACTGACGTTATACAGTATTATTTGAAAGCGCTTTGTAAGTAAGGAGGCCGCACACCGGTGCACACAGGTGTAATTTATGGCCAATAATGAAAAAAGTTACTCTGAATTAAAAGTAGCGATTACGAAGTAGCAACTACACGCTAAGGGCACCCCCTGTGGGGTACAGACCTCGGCTTAGGGCGTCGCTGGGAGAGGGCAGCAAGGGACAGGCGTTTCAAATACGGCGCCACAGTTGTCGTAATACAAATGTATGTCCTGTGTGCGGCTTGCATTAGGAAGACAATTCGTTGAACCGTATAGGCAATATTTCTAACTGCGAGCATCTCAAGTGAGTGACTACATGCGCATAGTCGAAATAAACGGGCTGCTCTGTTCCTGCGTAGCGCGCGTTACTAGCAAGTGCTAGTAACTATGTGCATGGCAGGTCTTGTCATAAAGACATAAAGTTTATATTTTTCCCAATCATTTTTTTTTGACAGTTGCTTGAGAAAATAACTTCTGTTACAGATTTCGTGTACCTATAGTAAAAGATTTATTATGTAAACTGCCTATGCTCATTTAATGTAACTATTTATTGACTTCGCGTTTTGATCACAGATATAGATACACCTAGGTAACGCAAGAGCAACTACTTCGCGTGCCAAAAATCACACCAGCTTATGTACGCCACTTTCGCGCTCAGTCCTGTGTACTGCAGGCTGGGTGAACGTGGGTGAGAAAGAGTGCTTGTGACGTCATAGTAGGTATTCAAACAATGGCACGCTTGGTTTTCATTCAGATCGTGATACTTGCATTATCTGTGGTTTTGATTTTACAAAATAAACGATTATTCAAATATTTCCAATTAGTGATAGAATATTGAGCTATGGCAGAATTTGAATTCAAATAAAGTATACCTACCTAACTACAATAAAACCGTAAAGTTTTGTAAATGATATAAGCCAATCCATATTAGCCAATATCTCAACTTTAGGTGAATATGCATCCGAATATCCGATCTTTAGTTATGACTTATGACTGATTATATTAAATTCTTATATTATATTATATTTTGAGAATTCCAGGTTCTCAACGATGTGGGCTTTAGTGGACACCGGCCTGGATAAAATTATCTACGCCTGTGTCTACCGTTCGCACAGCGGTGATCTGAAGACAACTGGGCTAATAAAGTACCTCAGTGAGGCGGCGGATGCGGCTCTGCAGCGGTACTCTTCTGCTCAATTGGTGTTGCTGGGGGACTTCAACGCCCACCATCAGGAGTGGGTTTTCACATACCAGCACACAGACCATGCTGGACGAGAGGCGCGAAAGCAAGCGTTTGCGTTAAATCTCACCCAGCTGGTCCAGGGGGCAGCGAGGGTGCCGAATGTTGATTCGCACACAGCCAATTGCTTGGACCTTCCGCTGACAACAGATCCAGACCGCTACTCGGTGTCGATTTCTTCTCCACTGGGTAGTTCCGACCACTGTCTGGTGAAGTCTGTGTCCGTCTACTCCTCGCCCGATCCTAGCCCAAGAGGCACCCGGCGGGTATGGCGATACAGGTCAGCAGATTGGGATGGCATGCGATCATTTTTCGCATGTTACCCTTGGCAGCCTACTTGCTTTCCTTCTACTGATGCTTCGTCGTGCGCTAACGCAGTGACGGAAGTGTTGCGGAAGGGAATGGAGTACTACATTCCGTCCTCAGACGTAGCAATGTCTGGCGAAACTCGCCCATGGTTTAGTGCCGAGTGCAATCGCGCTAATGCGATAAAACATGCGGCATACCTAGCATGGGTCGAAGCCCGTGCGCGCATAGCAAATGACGTGAGTCAGAAGAAGAGAGCCTTTAACAGGGCTGCCAAGTCTGCAGGACTTGGCAGCCCTGTTAAAGGCTCTCTCTTCAGAAGGTGTTGCGGAGAGCTCGGTTTGACCACATTAGCCGAATAGGGAACAAACTTGCTTCATACCCAGCAGGTAGTAAGGCTTTTTGGTCCCTGGCTAAGTCAGAATTTCAGCCTCACTACCACCACTGCTGAGACCCGATGGGTCGCTGGCCCACTCCGCTGAGGAGAAAGCAAACTGGTTTGCTTCTATGTTTGGGGATTCGTCGCGTCTGGATCCTGAAGGCGCGAGGCCCGGGCTGCTTCTCCTGATGGATGCGAGTCTAGTATGTCGAACATTCGCATTCATCAGAAGGACGTTCTTCGGGTACTATGTAACCTAGACGTGAATAAGGCTAGTGGCCCCAACGGGATATCGGCAATTGTTCTGAGGACTTGTGCGCCTGAGTTGTCTCCAATCTAGACACGCCTATTTCGCCTCTCGTTTGAGACTGGAAAAGTACCGAATGCTTGGAAGCATACTAACGTGCGGCCCGTGCCCAAGAAACGGGTAGTCGAGCTGACCCGTCGAATTACAGACCCATCTCGGTAACGTCCATACTCTGTAAGAGTATGGAACGCGTGCTGAATCGTAAGCTTCTAGCATACCTAGAAGCGAATGATATCCTTAGCGACCGACAATACGGGTTCCGCCGAAATCGGTCTACTGGGGATCTTTGAGCGTATGCCATTCACATTTGGAGTGAAGCCATAGGGAAGCACGGGGAGGCACTAGCGGTCTCCCTTGATATCTCGAAGGCCTTCTACAGGGTCTGGCACGATAGCCTTATTAGTAAGCTTCCTTCCTTCGGTCTGCCCGCCGGATTCTGTGATTGGATTGCAGATTTCCTGAAGGATCGGTCTATTCGAGTGGTCATAGATGGCTGCTCGTCCGGACTGCTGGATATTAATGCCGGGGTTCCTCAGGGGTCGGCGCTCTCGGCAACATTATTCCTGCTGCATATAAATTTATTTATTTATTCAGACTACAAATGCGGTCCACTGTGTTAGTAACAAAATTACTTAGCCTATGTTAGTACTTAATAACTAAAACAGACCTCGTTCCATCGGCTAATGCCCACACAAGCGGGCTATCTGCCCGGGCAGCTATCGAGTGCAGAATGATGTTAGGACTGTCACGCAACCTACGAAGTAACGATGCAGATTTCTTGCGCCATACTGCGTCAAAGCTGTCAGTGCGCGCATTGGCAAACATCGCCGACGCACTGCAGAAGCGTGGCAGTCCCAACAGCACCCTGAACACATTGTTGTATTGAATACGCAGAGCATTGTAAGCCCTTTGGGTATATCTGAACCACAGGGCCCTCGAGTACAGTGCAGTGCAATATGCCTTAAAAAGGGCTATTTTAACTGCGTCCGCACAACGAGAGAACCTGCGAGCCAGCATGTTCGCCTGGACTAACAACGCTCTGCGCTCCCTCTCCAAATCTAAATCGTCTTTCAGGATATCGGTTACCAGGTGACCCAAGTATTTAAATTTATACACCCTGTTTACTGTGTGATTATAAGTATCAAGGGAGGGACCGTAGCTGGACATCTGGCATCAGACCTGAAGACCATATATTCTGTCTTTTTGGTGTTGTATATCAACCCATGAGACTCCGCGTACGACTCACACACAGCCAGTAACTTTCGGAGAGCATTAATCGAGGGAGCCAACAGCACCATGTCGTCCGCGTAGCTCAGATTATTAAAACAAACGCCATCCACATAACAGCCGACACGCATGCTGCTGAGTCGCTCGACCAAGGCGTTCACATACAGACCGAAGAGCAAGGGCGAGGACAGTCCCCCCTGTCTCACCCCACACATGCCTGCATGGCTCCGAAAGCTCACCTACCCATCTCACCCGAGTCTCTTGGTGTAAGTACCAGTACTTGAGGAGAGATGCGAGCTCTGGAGGCAATGATGTGTCACCTAGCTTCTGCCAGAGTAAATCATATGAGACTAGGTCAAAAGCCTTGGATAGGTCCAGGAAAATCGCGTAGACTCGTGTTTGCCTATCCGTGTAATACTTGACAGCGTGCTTCAGACTAAGGATGGCCGTCTCCGTTGACAGTCCTGCCCGAAAACCGAACTGGGCATCATGAATCTTGACATGCCTATTTAGATGTGAGTTGAGCACGCTGTCAAGTACCTTGGCTATGACGGTGGCCAGTGAGATTGGCCTGTAGTTTGACCCATCCGATAAGTCTCCAGTCTTATTCTTGACAACTGGCATAACCAGGTCTCGCATCATGTCCGAGGGTAAATATGAATGAGACAGACACAAATTGAATAATAACGCGAGTACTCGCGGCAAGTGCGTACTCGCGGCAAGTGCGCACCCGCATGCTGTAGACGCTCGATGCTCAGCCCGTCGTGCCCTGGGGATTTTCCTCTAACCATATTTTTAATAATGGTCCTGACCTCTTTCGCCAAGACCACCGTTGGTACCTCTTCGCCATCGGGGAGAACATCGAGCTCCCTGCATGGTGGTCCCTGGGGTAAACGTATGGTGAACTGGGTTTTGAACAACTCCGCAATATCTTTTGGGTTGGCAACCCCATCGATACTCACAGGAATACCAGGCCTAGTTAATGATCTGCTAAAACCCGGTAGGTACCTTTGTGTATGCAGACGACAGCACTGTTGCTGAGAGATACGTGTCCGACGCACGAGCTGCTGGGTCGCAGATACGGTCTCTCCGGGAGGCTAGGGTTGAGCTCTTGATCTTGTCCTTACAGGCTGTCTCTGAATGGGGCGATGCCAATTTGGTCAAGTTCAATGCTACTAAGACCCAAGCGTGTCTTTTTTCCGCTAAAAGGAGCCAATTCCACCCAGCTCCATCTTTTCGAGGTGTAACCGTGCCGATAACCGACCGACTTGAGCTTCTTGGTGTTACGTTAACATCTACCCTCAATTTTGGCCCTTTCATAGAGGCAAAGGCTCAAGTGGCTGCCAGAAAGTTGGGGGTCCTAGCAAAGGTGAGACGGTACTTCACGCCGGAACAGCTGCTCAAGTGTGTGGAGTACTGCTCTCATCTTTGGGACGGATCTGCCAAATACCAGCTTGATGCCCTTGAATCAATTGAGAAATGAGCCAAGAGGATCATCGGGTAATGACAGGCTCGTCGAGTCGAAGCTCCAAAGTCTTGAGCATCGACACCGAGTTGCTGGCCTATCGGTTTGTTTGGTCGGTTGCATTTTGGGGAGCAGACGACGGAATTGCATGATTTAATTCCGCCAAGCCTGTTCCATCATCGGACCACAAGACGAACGGCGATGCGCCACCGATACATGGTGGACATCCCACCCACACGCACAAAACGTTTTGGGAACACATTCATAGTGCGTACAGCTAAGGAATGAAATTCCCTGCCAGTCTGTGTTTCAAAATAGCTACAACCTGGGAGTCTTTAAGACAAGAGTGAATAGGTTGCTTCTAGGCAAACGTCCATCTTCGACCACATCATCGCTTACCATCAGGTGAGATAGTGGTCAAACGTATGCCTATCTACAGTAAAAAAACTGGCCAAGTGCGAGTCGGACTCGCGTGCAAAGGGTTCCGAACGAATTTAATTTTTTTAACATGTTATATTAACTACAGACTTCTAATAGGTTTTCCTGTAATCTTTAGGTAAAGATCTATTATCTCCATTTTTTTTTCAAAATTTTAGGCTCAGTTGTTTCGGAGATAAGGGGGGGGGAATGGTCATTTTTCGTCTAATTTCTTGAATAACTTCTAAATCATTTATTTTAAAATTATGAAAAAAATATAATTAAAATCCTCACAGTAAGCCCTTTCATTTGATATGTCACACGATATTGTTCAAAAAACTTTTTTTTTTTAATTTTCTTGTTTGACCCCCAAAAGTGACCCCCATACTAAAAATTTTAATAATTTTCGTAACGCATCCGTATTTGGGTCATAGAAATCCATATGTGTACAAAATTTCAACAGAATCGGTCCAGTGGATCCGGAGAAAACTGGCTGTGACAGACGGACAGACAGACAGACAGACAGACACCCGAGTGATCCTATAAGGGTTCCTTTTTTTTTCGGAACCCTAAAAAATATTCAATCATTCGTAACTATAAATCATTACATCAATGCTTTATATACATAGTTAAAATTCAGATAAAATGTAGTAAACAGTATATTTATAAAAAAGTAATTCACATTTATATTTTGACTTTTTTGGGGGAATGAGTCTGATTTCGGAAATGAATTATGTCTATGTGAATGAAAAATCACAAAAAGCTTCTTGATTCAAATAAACATTTATTATTTAATAATATTTCCAATAGTTGCTATCAACGAACAAAAAAAAAACAATAACAATTCTAACATGTTTTTCATTTACGAAGGGTACATGATATTTTTCGTTCGACTCAGCAGGTCAATTTTGTTAAGCTAAGTTGATTACACCGTACCCTGGTATTTGAAAAACATAAAATTAATAATTACAATTAAATTAACAATTTATCCTACTAATATTATAAACGTGTAAGTTTGTATGGATAGATGGATGTTTGTTGCTCACGCAAAAACTAATGAACGGATTTGGATGAAATTTTGCACACAAATGGTTTATAACCAGGATGTACATATAGGATACTTTTTATTCCGATATTCTCATGGGATCAAAACTTATGCGGATGAAACCGCGGAGCACGCCAAATTTAATCCAAATGCGTTAAGTAGTTTTGGCGTGAAAGAGTAACAAACATCCATCCATCCATACATACTTTCACGTTTATAATATTAAGTAGGATAGGTATTGCACACGATTGAGCGCGGCGATGACGGAGCAGGCGGCGCGGTTAGCGCTTGGCGGAACGGCAACAGTGCGTCTAATCCAATGCAAAGCGAGGCGCCCGCGCGAGCGCAAAAAAATGTAAACAGGCGGAACGGCAACGTAGCTAAATTAACGGTAAAAAATAAAGTTACTGATGCATTTTGCGTTAGTGTTAATTAACGTTACTTTATTGGTAATGTGATCAAGTAACGTTACATTTTGTGAACGTTATTAAGGTATCAAATTCAAAATTAACGTTAATTAACGGTTATTATTTTGTTATTTGGTAACGTTAACAAGCCCTGCATTAACTGTTTGTTTTCAAATCTCACAATTCGTTTATTTTCTTCTGAAGTGAACGGATGCGTTTATTGTATTTTGTTAATTTTCAATGACGACCCGGCTTGTTACACTATTTCTGTTCCCGACTGACCTGGCTTTTACTTGGATTCCGATATTACCGCTATCATCGACTGACCTCTGGCTGAGAATTTGGACTTTATTGTTTTGCTTTGTGAATTGGATTTTCTCGACCATGCCTATGAAAAGATGTTGTGCCTGCAGCAAAACTCGTAAGTGCATTTAAAATTATATATTATTATTAGTTAATTTTGGTCCTTAAAGTACTTATATGGTTAAATGGCAAACATTACATTTTAAAGTGATGTGATATCACAACACATTTTTGGAACTAAGTGATATCACAATGTATGAATTTGGATGTGATCTATAGATTCTATCTAAAATTTAACATTTAAAATTTAACATTTTACTTAGAAAGGACCGAGTCAGCCTTACAAATAGATTGAAACTTTGTACTGAAGAGCTGGACCAATGTAGGCAACAATATGATAAAGATACTCAGTGCTTCCAAAATGATATACTATACAAGGAGTACTTGCTGAAAAATATTTATGAAAAATATGAGACCTCACAACAACAACTGAGTGAGCGCTTGTTTGAGGCTGGGGAACTATTGGACTTGGTGAAGTACAATGCTGAAAGATACGAGTCTCTGACTAATAATCTTTCATGCAGCTGTGTAAACCAGCCATCATCTCCCCAGCCCCAACTAGACATGTCTCCACCGGTGTTGGCTCTTCCATTAGAAACATGTGTCAAAATACCAGGAAATAAATCTATATTTTTTTGTGATGAATTAGGGTCTGGCTTTGGAAAAATACTACATAACTACTTAAGCCATAGTTTTACCAACCATAGTTATCATAATATAAGTCTTAAACAAATGGTTAAAAGAATTATAAATACAAATCTTGATGATTATTCATCAATGGTTCTTCTATTAGGGAATAGTACTGGTATTACCAGAAAGGACATAGTGGATAGTGTTGACTCCTTATTAAAGTTAAACATAGGAAAGCTGATGTTATGTGCTTTTCCTTATTCCGATAGTTTATCAGATGATCAAAACAAGCATATTTTAAAGCTGAATAATACTATTCACTTGCTGACATGTTGTCATAGTGACAAATTATTGTATTTTGACACTAATAAGTTTGTTAGTGGTTTTAAATTAACTCAGGGAGCTTTATCTCTGTCTGGTAAATGTAGACATATGATTGCTATGTTGATAGCATATAATATTAACGAGGTTATAGCTAATATAACAAAGATTAGGTTAAGTGACGAGCCTGTGTTGTCTAGTTGCTCTAACAGCGTAGGGACTTATTTTTATGATTCTTTGTGTTGTACGAAGGAGGACCCACTTAAAATATCAACATTCATGGAGGCCTCTACCCATCAGATAGAGTATTCTCTTCCTGATGGAACCTATAAAGACATTTTAGACTCCTCAATTGTGGCTGTGGAGATCGCTCCGGATAATTCTTTAAACTGAACTGCAAGACAACAGAAGCTACCTCTTCTAATAACCAATTATTATATGTGAATAGGAACAAGGTATCTTCTAGCAGTAGTAATATAGTTCATGGTAAAAATCCTAAGGGAGGGCAGCACACTTTAAAATTGTTTAATCAGAATATTGAAGGTTGCTCTTCCAAATTACTTGAAATAGAAATGTTTTTAGAAAAGACCAAGTTTGATGTAGTTTGCTTAACTGAACATTGGTTAAAAGTAAGTAGGATCTCTTAATTTTGAAAATTATTGTGTAGCAAGCCATTTCAGCCGACAATGTATGGTACATGGAGGATCACTTATTTTAATTAAAAGTTACATTAAATCTAAAGAAAGAAAAGACATTGTTAAGCTGTCGGTTGAACACACCATTGAATTGTCCTGTGTTGAGCTAGATAAGCATGTTGTTGTATGTGTCTACAAACCTCCAAGTTACCAGAATCTATCTGTGTTTGATTCTGTAATGGAAGATGTGTTAAAAAAAGTTTGTACTAGCAATAAATCAATAATTATATGTGGCGACTTTAATATTAACTTATTAGAAACTAACTCGAATAGTATCAGATTATTGAGTCTATTTAAATCATTTAATTTATCAAATGTTTTTTTTGAACCTACCCGAGTAACACTTTCGTCTGCGACTTGCATAGACAACATATTTTGTAATTGTGATTATTTACATAAAGAGATTGTGAATAAGTTGCCCTCTGATCACAGTGGACAAACAATAATGTTTTGCACCTACATACCTTTACAAAAAATTCAAATTAAATTTAGACCAATAACAGATAAAAATTTAGAAAAACTTAATAGTACTTTGGCCAGTAAATTATGTGTTCAAAATTTTAATAACATAGAAGACTCAAATGTGTTTTATACCAAATTTTTTTCATTACTCAACACTCAATTTAATGATAATTTTCCAATTAAGCCTAAAAGTATTTACACTAAGTTTATATTCAGTGATTGGGCGACTCCAGGCATTCGAATAAGTAGAGAAAAGCTATACGAACTATATGGCCTAAAGCAACACGTGAATAACATAAGCTTTCATAAGTATGTTGCAAAATATTCAAAAACATTTAAAAGTGTATGCAAAATAGCTAAAGCTCTGTTTATTAGCTATAAAATAAAATCAGCAGATGACAAAATAAAAACCACCTGGAAAATAATAAATAATGAAACAGGTAGGAAGAAAAAGCGTGAAACTAAATACTCAGATGCAGAGGTAGCTCAGGAGTTTGAAAACTTCTTTGCTGATATTCCACGTAAAACTACACAAGCTCTTAACTCGTCACCCGCGCTCTCTGCTGCCTTTTTAAGGAAGAATGTCAAGGTATGCCCATCAGAGTTCAAGTTTCAACATACGAACCCCTTAGCCATTATAAAGGCTTTTAAAGATCTTAAAATTAAATCAACAGAAGATCTTTGGGGAATGTCTGTAAAAGTCTGTAGATCTGTTATTGAAACTATTGCTCCCTACTTAGCTCACATATTTAACTCTAGTGTAGACCAGGGAGTATTTCCTGATCTCATGAAGCACAGTAAAGTCGTTCCACTGTTTAAATCCGGTGATAGTCAAGAACCCAACAATTACAGGCTGGTGTCAATCCTGCCGGTTCTCAGTAAGGTGTTTGAAAAGTTAATGCTTAACCAGATGTTACTACATTTTAATAAGAATTCCATCTTTCACGAACAACAGTACGGTTTCACTAAAGGGCGTTGTACAACTGACGCTGGTGTCACCCTAATAAAGAACATCTTTAACGCCTGGGAGGATTCACAAGACGCCATTGGAATCTTTTGTGACCTCTCGAAAGCGTTTGATTGCGTTAACCATGAGACACTTTTGTTGAAACTTGAGCATTATGGGATTAGGAATACATCCCTTGATTTGATTGGATCATACTTGAAAGACAGACAGGTTAAAGTACAGGTAAACGGTGTAAACTCACTAGGGTCTGAAATGGCAATGGGCGTTCCGCAAGGTTCAATATTAGGTCCATTCCTCTTTTTAGCATATATAAACGATTTGCCCCAATTACTTCAAAATGAACCAAAGATGGTGTTATTTGCTGATGACACATCATTGATATTTAAAATAGACCGACGGTCACAAAACCTTGATGATGTCAATTACTCTATTCACTAGGTTCAAGATTGGTTCACGGCAAACAACTTAGTATTAAATGAAAAAAAAAACTAAACGTATTAAATTTTTTTTTACCTAATGTTAAAAGTAACGAATGTGAAATCATATTGAATGGACAAAAACTGGAATTTATTGATCAGACGGTTTTCCTGGGAATCACTTTAGACGAGAAATTGCAATGGGGACCTCACATAACATCTCTTGCGGCGCGGCTAAGCTCAGCCGCTTATGCTGTTAGAAAGATAAGACAGCTAACAGATATAGAAACCGCGCGTTTGGTCTATTTTAGTTACTTTCACAGCATTATGTCGTATGGTATTTTGCTGTGGGGTCGAGCTGCTGACATTGAATCCATATTTATTCTACAAAACCGTGCTGTCAGAGCCATTTATAATCTTCGTCGCCGCGATTCTCTTAGGGAACTCTTTAAAAAGATTAATATTATGACAGTCCCTTGTCAATTCATCTATGAAAATATTATGCATGTAAGGAAAAATCGACATCTCTTTAGCAAAATTAGTGATAGACATAATCTTAATACTAGAAATAGAAATAAACTAGATCAACCATTTTTTAGATTATCCAAAGTACGAACATCTTTCATGGGGTACTGTATTAAATGTTACAACAAAATTCCTTCTGAAATATTAGAATTAAATGAAAGAAAAATTAAAACGTGTGTAAAATACACACTTTGTGAACAAGCATATTACAAATTAGATGATTATATTCAAGATAAGAATGCTTGGAAACATGCTAGTCCTGCTCCATAGGACAATCTAGGGTGTAGTAGACATAGTGAAACTGGTTGATATTGTTACGCGCCAGAATTAATGTTGGGTACATGGCGGCATTTGCGTACTGCTAACGCCATCTAGTTTCAAGTAACGAAACATTTACGTGCTGCCATCTAGTATCGAGTAGCAGACACTTGCGTGCTGCTGGCGTCATCTAGTATCCAGTAGCAGGCATTTACGTGCTAGAACATTCTCGATGTTTAGACACCTGGTCGGTCGGGACCTGTGTGTGCCTGAACTTTAAAGAGGTTTCCATACAAGAGGGTTCTGGAAATGACTGTCGGTATATAAAGGGCGGACATCCGGCGACGGCAGTCACATACTTACCTGGCATAGGGGACACATTCTGCTCTCGGCTCCCGTCCGAGACGCACGCTCCTCTGACTGCCCGCGCTGCGATCGGCTACGCCGTAGCAACGCGGCCCCCCAGCGCTACGCCCTCGTAGCGCCCCGACGCGACGTCACAGACGACGCTCCGCCTCCTCGTAGCAGTGCTACGTGGCTGCTACGCTTTGTGCTACGCACATTGCGACGCGCCTACGCTCACTGCTACGCCGTTTAATCGGCTACGAGAGTTATACTTTCGTAGTTGATTCAACGGTGCCGCGTTTTTGGCCCCTTCTGGGTTAAATCCACCTTTAGTGGTACTTGGGGGATACCTAGCGGTGTTAACGAACCCAAGTGGTGTGGACCCGACACACCAGCCCAGCCCCTTCAGGGCTTGGCTAAGTCGGACGGGCTTTGGTCCGCGGCCTTGGGGGAGCTCCTAGCCGCGGCCATAGTGCTAACCCCTTCCCTTCCAGCTGCACCCGGTGACGGTTGGGTGTCTCTACCCCAGCGGCACCGGATCGGTCGAAAGACCCATAGGGCCCCACTGCACATTGAGATTGGCAGTGGGATTACAAGCTTAGGGCTCACCCCAGGTACTCACCTCCCTGCCTACACCCGGCAGGGAGGGTACACATCCCCGGGCTCTCCCACCCGGGGAGTTAGGTTTCTGGCCCTTCAGGCATACAGACAGTTGTGTTGCCGGTGAGTTTGTTTGGGCGTTTCTTCTCACTGGTGGTAACACTAGGAAACGCCTAGGGTAAGGGAATTTTTGGGGGTGCTGTCTGCTCGAGGAGCCGCGTCTGGCGTGACTCCTCGAGGCGTAGGTAGGAGACTAGTATCCCTTCTTCTTCCCCATTAGTACCTTTCCTCAACTACCATGGAGCCAGCACTCAAGGCTCTCCTGGCGGAGACCTCCCAGTCTCCTGGAATCGATGGCCTTTTGACTTTTTGCGTCAAAATGGTCAACGAGGCCAACCCCGAGCGTTCTGAGGAATACAGGAACTTGTTCGTTTCTGTACTCCAGAACCTCAGCCCTACCTTAAGGAGCCGTCGTCGCTCCCGCTCCCGCTCCCGCTCTCGTTCCCCCCTTCCAGGGCCCTTCACTGGCCCTTCTCTAGGCCCCTCTGCCGAGTCCTCTCAGGGCGTAATTGCTTCCGCCAGCCCTGCTTCCCCCACTCCCTTCGGTCGCCCCGGTTCTCCCGGAAGAGCACCATCCCCCCTGATGGACATGAGTGACGAGTCCGGTTCGGACTCGGACTCTCAAGCCCAATTCTCGCTCCGCCCCTCCCCCTCCTCGTCCTGCTCCGACTTGTCGGCGGGTTTCATCCCGGTCGGCAAGGGGAAAAGAAAGAAGAGGAGCTCCGCAGCTGAGTCTGCCTCAAAGGCTAAGAAGACAGCCTTCCAAGCTGCCTCTTCTGCTGCCACTCCTGCAGCCACCACCCCTGCAGCCCCCTCTAACCGTCCCGCATCTCCAGCTGGTACCTCCCAGCAGGCGAACCGCCCCCCCAGCCCCATGGCAACTGCCACCCCGGCTGCCCCCCCCAAGAACAAGCCACCGCCTCCATTTTTCATCCACGAGGCCAAACAGTGGTTTAACATTTCTGCCGCGTGCAATGAGCGCGCTATTAGGTTTACCCACGCCCGCGCTGTCCAACAGGGCCTCAAGGTCCTGGTCCCGACAGCAAAGGACTACAGGGAGCTGCACAAGCTCCTCCTGGAAAGGAAGGTTGCATTCCACTCCTTCACTTTCCACGAGGAAAGACAAGTCCGAGTCGTGGTGCGCAACATGCCCCACGACATTGAGGTGGCAGACATTCTCTGCGACCTCAAAAATCAGAACATCCCGGTGGAAGCCGTCTACCGGATGCACCGTCGTGGCGGTGCACCATATAATATGGTGCTCGTCGTGTGCGAACCGGTGGAGGGCTTTCACCCCATTTTCAAGGTCGCCAGGATTTGCAGCCTGGACGGCCTTAAGATAGAAAACCCGCACCGCAGCGGCATCGTTGGTCAATGCCATCGGTGCCAGCTGTACGGGCACTCCCAGCGCAACTGCTACGGCAAGCCGCGCTGTGTGAAGTGCCTCGGGGATCACGGCACGCAGGAATGCCCCCGGCCAAAGGACCGGAACCTCTGCACCGACCCTCCCAGCTGTGTGCTGTGTGGGGAGACAGGGCACCCGGCTAACTACCGGGGTTGCCCAAAGGCCCCCAAATCCTCAGCCCCCAAACTGGCCAAGCGCGGGAGCGCTCGCCAGAACAGGGAGGCCCCTCCTTCTCAACCCTCTACGGCACTAAGCCCTCAGCGCCCCAGCCCCTGGAACGCGCTTAACCACCAGACCCACTTTCCAGCGCTGCGTCCCGCGCAACCCCAAACCCCTCAGGCTTCCGAGGCCCCTCTGGTCTCTGAGGCACAAAAGTCCACCCCGGCCATTCCGGCCCTTATGGACGTGGCAATCCCACCTTTCTCCCTGCCAACGAACTCTCGCGCAGGAGCCAAAATGGGAGTACGACCTGGGCAGCAAGCGCCGGTGCAGAAAGCACCAGTGCAGCAGGCACCTGTGCAGAAGGCACAGGCGCAGAAAGCACCTGCACCAATTAGTACTCCCCCTCCCCCTCCCCCCCCTTCTTCAAATGTGATCACCACCTCCGAGGTGATGCACATTGACTCCATAATTACCCAGATAGCGTACCTGGCGTATTTTTCACCCAGGGCTATCCAAATGCAGGAGGCGGCGCGAAAGCATCCCGAGAGGATCATCGCGATTTATCACGAGTTCAGCGACGTCGCTCGCAATATCGAAAGGTTCAACACCCTTAATGGATAAAAGCCATTACAGCGGTAGAACCAAACCGAAGGCCCTCCGGATAGGGCTCTTCAACGCCAATGGCCTTCAGAGCCAACGTGATGAGATCGCCACTTTCCTCCGCGACCATCACCTAGATATACTTCTGGTGCAAGAGACCTTCCTTAAACCCCATCATCGAGATCCTAAAATTGCCAACTATCGTATGGTTCGCAACGATAGGACTCGATGCCACAAAGGAGGTACTCTTATATATTATAGAACGTCCCTGTACTGCATCCCTATGGATCCCCCCATTACAACCGAGTTTGAGGTCTCCGTCTGTCGGTTAGGCATGACTGGCCATCAGCCCATTACGGTCATCTCAGCTTATGTCCCACCTTCCAACTCGGATACTATATCCTTCAGAGATGACCTAACTGCTCTTCTTGGCTTGAGCGACTCTGTCCTTTTGGCGGGGGACCTCAATGCCAAACATCCCTCATGGAATAGTCATCTGACTAATCCCAGAGGCAGAGCTCTGTTCGAGCTATCTAGCTCCCTTAATTTTGATGTCATCGGACCGATGCATCCCACTCATTATCCCCATGACCCTAACTGCCGACCCGATGTTCTCGACATCGCACTCCTGAAGAATGTTAACCTACGGTTACATTCTGTGGAGGCGCTGCACGAGCTCAACTCGGACCATCGGCCAGTGATTCTGGAGTTTGCTCCCAGATATGGTCCTATGGACCCCTCACTACCCCCTCCTTCCCGAGTGATCACTGACTGGAGAAAAGTAAGCGAAATGCTGAAAGACTCCATGTCTCCTCACTTGGACAAGATCCCAGACATCATTGAGTCGCCGGATGACACGAGATCCGCGATCGGCTCACTCACGGAGCACGTACAATCGGTCCTGAACGAGTGTTCAAGGGAGGTACCGGCGGCGGACGATCGTCGTTGGAAACTCCCGGACGATGTACGTGCGCTCGTGACTGAGAAGAACGCGGCCGTCCGTGCCTACAGCTCCTTCCCCTGCGCTAACAACAAAGCTTTTATGCGTTACTTACAGCGTAAATTAAGTAAACGCGTTAAAGAGCTGCGTAATAAGCGCTGGGAAAAGATGCTGGGTGAACTCGAACCCAATCACCAAGCGTTCTGGGAACTTCAGAGGAAGTTGCGCGCCGCTGAGGTTTCCACTATGCCCCCTCTCACTCGCCCTGACAACACCGTCGCCTTTGATGACGACGATAAAGCCGAATGCCTGGCTGACAGTCTGGAGTCCCAGTGCTCTCCGAGCACCAACCCGGTCGACCCGGATCACCTTGCTGAGGTTGATGCGGAAGTCGAACGGAGGACTTCACTCCCCCCTGTCGAGGACCCTGATGATCCACTCCCCCCCATCACTCCAGATGAGGTGGAGGATGTCATCAGGAAACTCAAACCTAAGAAAGCTCCTGGGGCGGATGGTATCACCAATAAGGTGTTGCAGCTGTTCCCCAAAGCTCTCATCGTGTTAATGACCGCCATTTTCAACGGCGCTCTGTCCAATAACATGTTCCCTCAAGAGTGGAAAGAGGCCACTGTCATCGGTATTCCCAAACCGGGCAAGCCCAAGTCCTCCCCGTCCTCTTACCGTCCCATCAGTCTGCTCAATGCGCTCGGCAAAATCTACGAGAGGCTTATTTATAAGCGCCTCAAGGACTATGCTGAGCGGAAGAGCCTTATTCCTAACGAGCAGTTTGGCTTTAGAGCCAACCACTCCTGTGTCCAACAGGTGTACCGCATCGTTGAGCATATCAGCGGTCGCTATCAACGCGGCCTGATGACGGGTACTCTGTTCTTCGATATTGCGAAAGCCTTCGACAAGGTCTGGCACAACGGACTGATATACAAGTTGTATCAACTCGGTGTGCCAGATCGTCTCGTGCTCATCTTACGAGACTATTTGTCGAACCGCACCTTTCGATATAGAATCGAAGGTGCGCTTTCCAAACCCCGCCCCATCAGGGCCGGCGTACCGCAAGGCGGTGTGCTTTCCCCTCTGATATTCACGCTATTCACTAGCGACATCCCCAAAACCCCCAAGACGCAGTTAGCACTATTTGCCGATGATACGGCTATCTACTGCTCTGGTACGAGCACTAAGGCCATTGCTCAAAACCTCCAGAAATCCGCCACTGCCTTAGGCAAATGGTTTCGGAAATGGAGGATTGAAGTCAATCCGGAGAAAAGCCAGGCGGTCTTGTTTTTCAAGCCGTCAGCTAAGACTCCCACTCCCCCTAGCCCGATCACCATGTTTGGTAAGCCGATCCCTTGGGAGAAGCGAGCCAAATACTTAGGTGTGACTCTCGACCAAAAACTTACCTTCGGAGAGCACATAAAGACGGTGCGTTCGCGTGCCGCTTTCGCTCTCGGTAGGCTTCACTCCATGCTGAATGCACGCAGCAAGCTATCCCTTAAGTGCAAACTGCGCATTTACGTTACGTGCATACGTCCGATCATGACTTACGCGTGTGCTACTTTCGCACACACTAAGCCACATCATCTCCATAGGATGCAGACTCTCCAAAACCGATTTCTCCGAAAGGCCACGGGCGCCCCGTGGTTCGTTAGGAATGACCGACTTCATGTCGACCTTAAAATCCCGACCATAAGGCAATTCATGAAGCGCCTTACAAAGCGTTTCATTGAATCCGCCGAAAAGCACCAGAACCCTTTAATCGCATCGGCTACCCGATACGCTCCCTCCAAGATTAGTAGGATTCGCCGTCCTAGGCATACCCTCGTCGATCCTGACGACCCAATCACTATCCTTCAAGAAAGCTGTAGGGAAACCAGCACGATCAGAAAAAACAAATACAGACCGCGTTCCGTATTCCGGCCTCGCCGTCGAGGCCCGTCGCGACGTCCCAGTAATGCTCCCTCCCGTCTTTTGCCTAACGAGCCAGCCCGCGCCGCTGAGCCTTTAGCGTTAAATATTCCCCAAATAAATATCATGACCCAGCCAGTCCCTTGCTGTCCTCCCCAAAACGACGCCGCTGAGCCGAGGTCCGTACCCCACAGGGGGTGCCCTCAGTGAGCGGAGTTTTAGTTTTAAGTTGCATAGCCTCGGCTGGGGGCCTTAAATTCACTTGAGGTCCACACAGGCAAGTCCGGTTAAGTAGTTGCAACCTTCCCAGGTTCGTAACTGCGAGTGGCAATCGACCAAAAAAAAAAAAAAAAAAAAAAAAAGGCGACGGCAGTCAGTATTGAATTGGCGATACAAACGATAACTTCGAGAGCGATCTTCAACTGCGAATTATAGTGAAGTGAAGTGTTCAGTAGTGCGATTGTGTTTTATAATTAGTGTGTTTTAAAGTGCTAATTAGTGTCATAAATTAAAGTGTCAGTTTTGGTTGTTTAATCGGCTGTTTTTATTGTAACGAACCCCAAGCTCGTAACAATATGTTTGTGTTTATTGTATTAATATTTACTATGTAAACAGGTGTATTTACTGATTTTTATATTTAATTTAACTCACACACTGATCATACAACGTGTTGTTTTGCATCCTCGTCAAATTTCAGGAGGTTGTCATAAAAGACATAAATAATCAATCGAAAGTACGGTAGCGGGCAATAACTAATAAGCGCTGCTTTTTTTTGTTGTTGAAATTTAACAGTATTTCAGAATTAAGCCCTCAATACAAATAAAACAGAATCACCGACTACGCACACAGCGACAAGCAGCTGTATGCGTGAGTGTCGACTTCTTACCTACGAAATGCTAGCGCGCGCGCGCGACCGATCAATGACCGGTAGCAATAATTTTACCTAATTTTATTTCGAAAATCACTTACATTATTGTCGTAAATTTCGCTTGATAATTAACTCATCTTTGAGCATCATTGGAATACGGAAATCTTACTAATGACAATAATACTAGTGCGCCAAAGAAAAGTTCACTGACCTGTTATCAGATGATTAATAAAATGTTAGTTTTGTTTTTCGTAGTGATTTTGTTTTTATTTGTGGATTTCCTTCCTACTTAACGGGCTTAGGACCGGCAAGAATGCCTTAGTTAGTGTAGCGATCTACTAAGTCTAAAAATGTTTTCTACGTTTGATGGAAATGGAAAGACGTGCTAGTTAAGTGAAAGTACGTGGTGATATTTTCGACTCTTAGGTATTATTGGCGTAGTTAAAAATAAAATTTGAAATCAACTTATTTACACTAATAAAATTGATTAAGCTTACAACGTATTTACAAAATGTACAAATAAATAAATTACCTACCTAAGTTACCCGGAGGTATTGTTCAAAGTTGCCACCATCACACTCTTCGCCCAATCGAGCACAACGTAGCTGGTTTTCCTTCAGCTTACGTAACACTAACACATTCGTTTTTAAAGTGTCGAAAGCACTAATGATCCTTGCATGTAATTCTGTTACACTTGTCACTTCCTCCGTGTAAATTAACCTTTTAACGTCTCCCCACAAATAAAAGTCTACAGGCGTCAGGTCTGGAGAACGCGGAGGCCAGGCCACAGGTCCTCCGCGACCGATCGAGTGGTCACCAACTTTTCGGTCAAGTACTCGCGTACTTGCCGACCATAGTGAGAGGGAGCGCCATCCTGCTGGAAGTAGAGGTTGTGCCTTGCGGTAGTGGAACGGGTGTTGAAGTTCACGTTTCAGTAGACGCCATACTGTGGTGTGGTGCACTCGCTAAGTGTTGACCAGCCTCCCGCGTGCTTGCCCGTGGGTCTCGCTGGAAGTATTCCAGGATGTCTTCCTGCAAGGCGACAGGCAGGCCTACGCTGCCGCGAGCATGAGCATGCCGGGGAACGTCAAACTGCCGATGATCCCACAGTCCCTGCGTAGCAGCCAGCATGACGCTCTGTGATAGGGGTTCCCGATCGGGAAACATTTCCGTGAATATCCGGTTGGCTCCACGTAGGCTGTCTCCACTGATGGCATACAGGCGGACCATCTCCACCATCTTGTACCTATGTCTCAACGATGTACAGAGAAACGGAATTCGCAAAGCGTGCGTGCGCTTCGGCGACATCAAACACACTGTTAGTTCCGGGGCCGCGGGGGCCGGGGGCGTGGCTAGGAGCTTGCGCGGGAGAATCCCCGTACCGTGATTGGGGTGCGATTGATTACCTACGAATTTATCGAATGATCGTTGCGCGTGTATGTATTGTTTGCGTTTGTTTGTGTGTGAAAGCGCGGTTATAAGGCTAGTAACAGACGGGCCGCGGCTGGTTTACACTTACGGATTTCCGTAAATCAAAAAATTAAATTAAAAAAATACCTACCCATTTTATTGTCGATTTGGGTCGAGAATCATTAGCATAATTACGTCCTTGAATTTGACTAGGATGCAAATCAACACGTTGTATAAATCAATAGTTGCAAAAATTTGTACGTATGTGAGTATTATGTTCCCTTACTAGCAAACTTATTAATTTTACCTCTGCTGGCATTTCTTTATTGTACTTATTAGTAGTATATAAGTGTTTTTTTGGGAGCATCGTCCTCACATATAATCAACTGATTAATGTATGCAAATATTGTAAAGCTTATTTTTGAAAAGAGTAACTATGGAGTTTCTTGTCCGTTCTTCTCCATAAGAATCTACCTTTTGCGAACGGACGACTAGAGCCACTATAATATTTTATTTTATTTTAATTTGACGTTCAAAAGTGCCTTTATTGGTCTAGTTGAAATAAATCATTTGACTTTGACTTTGATTCAAAGCATAAATTTCAGATTTGATGTTATTTTAAGCTACTAGCTATCTGGCTCATTTCGCCCCTAGTACAAGTTTTACAGTTAGCGAAGCAATGTTTGTGTCTAAGTTGAGTGTGTTATATTTAGTATAATACCTATCAGTGCCGAATTAAATCAGCGCGGGGCCTATAGCAAATTTTACCAAGGGGGCCCCCTAAACATAAAACCTTTCTAAAGTGAAAACAAAAATATCCATTCAAAATAATTATAGCCCCTCTCTATTATTTCTCATGGACCCCGGGGCTCTTATGTAGCACCAGATCCCATATTTTTTTGGTTTGCCTACATTATCTGGGGTTGTTTAGATTTCAGACGGTATAGTAGCATGAAATAAAAGAAAGAAAACGAGTTTTTTGCTCGAAGTATGACCCATACCATAACAAAATAAACCAAATTAGTGACTTTATCTGCAGAAAACAGCTGTCGCAGTATAGTGGGAATTAGAAGGACTTGTGTGTGAGAGAGATCCATGGTTTTTACATGATTTTGAAAGTCCAAGGGCAGGGCCCCACAATGCACGGGGCCTGTTGCATTTACTACTCTTGCTATGGTTAATCCGGGACTGATACCTACAACTTTGTTATTATACACGTGTCACATACCCATGACTATTTGTATTCTGGCTATTGTACTAACTGACAATTCTTTTCACTTAACAGGGGCAGATAATGTTATCCTGCATTTATTTCCTAACCCAAACAAGGAGCCAAACAGATTTAAATTATGGGTTAATGCTATTGGTGGTGATCTTTTTTTAATAAAAGATCAAACTGTTTTTGATTATTATCGAGTGTGCCATGTACACTTTGATGAAAAGGACCGCACCTGGAGTAAGAGACTCAGCCCAAATGCAGTACCTACATTAAACTTGCGAGGTAATAATAATATTGTCTTTAATCTTTCATAGCTATCTTATTACCACATGGTAAATAAACTGCCTCATCATCCCAAGAGTGGCTGTGCAGAAGTACACCTTATGGGAAATACAGGCATGATAGTATGTTGTTGTAGTACATGAAGAACTTAGGTCATGTTTATGCCTTACAGGTTTTCGAACTGCTATAACAAGAACTCCTTTGCAAGTAATATCCAACCAGGATTTTTCAAAAGCTCAACTGTCCACATCAACCGCTCAGCCATCAATATCAACAGCATCAACCCTTAAACAATCAACATCAACAGCATTAATCGCTCAACCATCGACATCAATGGCATCTACCGCTCAACCATCTACTTCAACAGCATCGGTTGCGCAAACATGTAGCAGTCTACCATCAACATCGACTGACAACATACATTTACCATTGACATCTGGATTATCTGGTCAACATACTCTATCAACATCCAAATCTTTGCCAAGGCGTAAGTACATTGTTATTCAAAGACTACTAACTGAAGTTTCACTGAGTGAGTGACTGATGAAACAGGTCCAATCTGATATCCAACTCACTGTTCAATAAAATGACTGGACAGTCTATACAATATTAAATTTATTTACTTGGATAATTTGATAATAAAACTAGAAAAGATATGATTGAGTACTTGAAATTATGAATCTTCACTTCTGTGAAGTTTCAACAACTAATTAAATTTTACATTGTATTTTCACATGGAAATAACTCATGTTGTAGTATAGAGATTAGCCAGTCGGTAAGATCATAGTAAGGTTGTCTGCCCAGACTGCTCAAGATGACAGCTTAAATATTTAGACTTGTCACTTAAGTGTTCACAAATATTTTTCCAGGGAAATTGAAGAGGACTACTTTGTATAATCCTGAGGTGGTTGCTTTGAACAAGAAAATAAAAAATCTTCAAAAGTCCAAAGTCACGATGGCAGAAAAGTTGAAAAAGGCATTAATATTGTCTGAAAACACTTCTTTTCAAAAAGCCATGAAAGAATTTACGCCTGCAGCAACAATATTTACTCACCTTCAATTTAGAGAAATTGGGAAGAAGATATTGGGGAGGCGATTCACCAAAAATGAAAAAGTTATGGCATTAGCCCTTTACAAACAGGGTCCGAGATCATATCGCTGGCTTAGAAGATTTTTTGTTTTACCTTCACCTTTAACCCTGAGTCGTATGATTACGAGAGCAGCGCTAAAGCCAGGGATGAATGAAGATTTGTTTCGACAGCTAAAAAGCAAAGTGGATAAAATGAAGGACACAGACAAACTATGCATCATACTTTTTGATGAAGTAGCACTTGCACCACACTTCGAATATAGTAAGAGACGAGACTGTTTAACTGGATTTGTCGACGATGGGGAAACCAGGAAGAGATAGATAGCTGACCATGCATTAGTTTTTATGATTAGGGGGATTTTTAAGAATTATAAACAGCCTTTGGCGTATACATTTTGCGCCTCAACAACGTCATCCATGGAAATAGTGAGTCAAATAAAAACAATTATTAGAAAACTTAAGTCCATAGGCTTAGAAGTATTGGCAACCGTTTGTGACCAAGGTGCAACTAATGTGAGTGCCATAAACTGGCTAATAAACGAGACAAGAACGAAATATTTAAGAAAAGGTAAAGAAATGAAATACAAAATTTTTGAAATAGATGGCAATGAAGTAGTGCCCTTATATGATCCCCCTCACCTCATAAAAGGAATTAGAAATAATTTATTACAGGCAGACTTAAAAGCAAATTTAAATGGGAGAAATGTCACAGGAAAGTGGGATCACATTGTCGAATTATATAAAAAAGATGGCACATATGATTTCATTAGGCTAATACCTAAATTGACAGACAGACATGTGATCCCACATAAAATTTCTAAAATGAAAGTAAAATGTGCCACTCAAATATTCAGCCGGACTGTAGCTGGTCACTTAGGATCATTAGCATGTGAGTATATCTTTTGTTTATATATAAACAAGGTGTTGTGGCTGTACTCATCATTAAGAACAACTTTTACTATTGGACCAGACCTGAAATTGTGAAAAAAATCTGCTTTTCTCTACATTTATATTCGCCTGTCGTCAAAATATATTATAACTAGCTGACCAGCGCAACTTCGCCTGCGTCACAATTTTCATTACTGCTCCGCTCCTATCGGTCTTAGCGTGATGATATATAGCCTTAGCCTTCCTCGATAAATGGGCTATCTAACACTGAAAGAATTTTTCAAATCGGACCAGTAGTTCCTGAGATTGGCGCGTTCAAGCAAACAAACAAACAAATATTTCATATTAGTATAGATGTGTTGTTCATAATGATGAGTACAATGACCCTTTAAAAGGTCATGCGTTATTTAAGTTTTAACTTGTATACAGGGCCAAATTAAATAATTTTTGGTGAGTAGTAGCTATTCAAAAATCATAAAATATAGGCTATTAATCGGCCCTTAGGCTATTAATTTAGCCATGAAATTAGGACATTAAGTTTAGCACCGTGTAAGCAGTCAGGCAATATTTTAAAACAGCTTTGTCATTTCAGGTCAAGGAGTACTCCCTCAAGAATGTGAGGAAACAGCTGCACTGCTCAAGTTCTTTGACGAATTGTTTGACTCCGTGAACGGTAGTTTTGATAATTTTAAAAAGAGAAGAGGAAAACTCCTGCTGGGCCCAGCATCGCCAAGATCGAGTCATAATAAAGTATGGGCTCATGCTAAAAAAGTATTGTCAACAATGAGTTTTCAAAAAAAAAATGGAAAATCAGTTACTGTACCCTCCATTAAAAACTGGTTACACACTATTGATAATATAGAATATCTGGTAGATACATTACAAAAAAAATATAAGCTTACATCTCTTTGGATGCGCCACTTCAACCAGGACCCTTTAGAAAACTTTTTCGGAAGCATAAGAAGCCATGGGTACCGCAATAATTCTCCTTCTTGTGCTTCCTTTGAAGCAGCTTTTGCCTCACTGCTAATTAACAATATGAGTAGTGTGCATTCACCAGGGTCCAATTGTGAAGTAGATTCCTGCATCACATTTAAATCTTTAAAGATCTTGTTTTTTAAGACAAGTGAGAGGTCAGCTTATACAACAGAAGTAGATTTTGAAGATATTGACAGTGACCACATCTTTAAAGATTTAGAAATCAAAAGGAATGATCCAAAAATAAGAGCACAAATAGATTATGTGACTGGATATGTTCTGCGCAAGTTAAAAATAAAGTGTAGTTTATGTAGAGAGTCATTGTATAATAAAGACATTGGTGAAAGTGCCATAAAGGTTAGAGAATATTTTAAAAACAAAACTTGCCTCACATATCCATCACTTTCATTGATAAAGTGCTTTTCTAATATCCAAGATGTGGTCATGGGTATATTAAGGAAAAAATCCGATATTAACAATTTAATGCAATACCTGAAAACCATATTATCAATAGTGATTGACTACGGTTTCATAAACTGCAATGAGCATAAAAAAGAGATAATTTTAAGAATTGAGCAAATAACTCTTAATTTATTTGTTTACAACTGGTGCAAAAACACTAATAAGTTATTAACAGGGTCCAGGACTGATTATCAACAAAACGACGAAATTCAAAAATTCGCGTATATATACTGTACGAAAAGGCTTAAGAAATAAAAACAGATTTTTGTATTATCTATTTCGTTTTATTTAATTTCCAGTCGCAATATTTTTTTAAAACCATTCAAAATGTAGGTACGAGAAGGCTAGCAGCCTTGTGCGAAAGTTCCTTGCACAAAGCACCAGATGGCGCTATACGCCATACATTCCGCAAAATGACGCGAGTGACGACTCTATACCCTATATAAAATGTACTCTGTGACTGACACTTGACAGTACAGCAGTACTTAACTTGAATGCTGTCACGTTGACAGCAACCAAACACTGGCAGTTTTTTTTTATATTCGAATTATAGAATGGTAACTAGCCTTTTGGGATCACAAAAACTGCCTGACAAAATATAAATAAAACAACGTTTTGTTGAAATAATAGTATATTTTAGCCCTACCATATCCTATATAAAATGAAAATGTATTATATTCTTTCCAAAACTTTAATGTTTTCTGCCATACTGGCTATCTAAAACTTGTAGGTACAAATCGCGTTCAGCGTTTGAAGATATAGCTTGTATTCTTTGGATAATTTGGTTGTAGTATTCATTTTCTTCTTCTTTATAAAGTTGTGGTATCTTGAGCTGCGCGTAAAGTTGCTTGATGCGCTCTACGTGTGCCGGTTCCTTGCTGCCGTAACACACTGTAAATACAGCGCGATGGTTGGGTTTGCATTCCTGAAGCGCTTTCACCGCTAACCACGAGCATTTGCCTTCCTGGATATCAGTGCCCATTTTCCCAGTCATATTTTCGTCTCCAAAACAGTCGATATAGTCGTCCTGTTATAGAAAGATAATTTCAATGCATGCGAAGGAATGGTGTGCTGGTAGCTGGTAGGAACTCCGATTAATTCATATCGTTTAAATTAAAAATACAGTGCATTCACAACATAACTCACCTGCATTTGAAACAGTCTTCCTAATTGCATAGAAATATCATCCGCGTTTTTGTGAGTCTCTTCGTTAAATTGGTTGGCCAACATTAATCCAAGAGTAATGGGCAGTTTGAACGTGTAATAAGCAGATTTGTGCTTCACAATTGCATTATAATGGTCCATAGTAAATAAATCATAGTTCTTTTTTTTCAGACCCGTCATGATATCCAGATATTGTCCAAGGCTTGTGATGAAGAGCGTCTGTAACAAAAAACAGGAATGACACATCACCTCTTGTAATCTATACTAATGTTATAAAGCTGTTTGAAAAACTCTTTTGGAAGCACATTCGTTAGTGTTGGATAGCCCATTTATTGAAGAAGGCTATATAACATCACGCTACAACCAATAGGAGCGGAGCATCAATGAAAAATGTGACGCAGACGAAGTTGCGCGGGTCAGCTAGTTTTTAATCAAATTAAACTGGCCAAGAGTTGCATACACAGAGGCAACGCAAGGCGTGGGCGACGTGGGCCACCGCCTCCGTCTTCACGGTCCGAAGGGCCCCGCAGCTTTGGCTTTTTTCAACTCGTAATCAATCGAGAAATCATAGCTAAGGCCACAAAAAAAATCCGCTTCATTCGAGTCCATTTGCATTTTTTTTTGAGCTCGCTTTTCTTGCTCTTGCTATTTGAATTATTTTTATTGTTAGTTACTTCAGTCCCAAGTATTGTCAAAATATTAGCCGAGGCGGAATAGGCACTATGATTTACAAACTCGCTACGCTCGTTCTTACATCAAAGGTTCTTTAAGTTTAGATCTTACTTAAATTTTCGTACATTCGCCAAATATTACTATTGTTGCACAAAACGTCAAAAGAAAATCAATTCGTGCTCCTCAAAAAATCAATCCATTCTTAGGTGGGACCTAGAGGGCCTCGCAAAGTACCAATCTAGCCCACACCAAATTTTAGTCTTGCCCCGCCACTGTGCATAACTCAATGGCCCTACACAACGCATGTGTTGTGCATAACTCAATGGTTCTCGACACAGGAGCTCAAACGCAACTCTTAGGTACGTAGATTCTTAGGCCTTAAATATCCCTCTGACGAAAACAAGTGAATGTAAAACCAACCTCATTAAAGTTATGGAAAATGTCCACGTAGTTGTGCGATTTCTCGAAGTTAGCTCTTAATATTTGCAGCAGACAGTAGTGGATGAGCGTAGCATCGTTGATTGCGTTTGCGATACCGACGTCTTCCCGTCGGTACCAGCAGGGCATGCCTCGGCGAGTGATGGAACCGTCTGCTATGTCGTCCAGCACTAAGCAGTATGCCTGTAACTGTATTTAAAAGCAGGTATTACAATAGGATCAACAGGGCTAGCGTCAGGTTGTAGCAACTAGTATTGCCATCCATACCACGTTATTTCCTTTCTATTTTCTATATCCTACATAATTTTTCTTATTTTATTTATTTTTTGCTTCAAAGCTATTCCGTATACTTACAATAATTTTTAACTAATGAAGAAATAGAAAGAAACGAATAGAACATTCGAATATATTTCGTAGTTTATCTCTAAAGAATATCGTCTCACATACCTAGTCACATGATTTTGCTTTGAACTTTAATACCAAGTACCTAAGAAACGTAGAACTCTATAGCATTGCACCAAGAAGCAATCCTTGCTAATTTTCTAGGATGTTGACCGATAGAAGTGTCAAGAATAAATATAAGCACAAAATGCATTCTCACAATTTCGGCGCACCATCCTAAAGTTCTCGCCAGCCGCAACGTTTCTTTGGTGATTTTCTCCGGCATTTCAATAATTTTGTACGTCATGACCGTTGTCAGTCCTCTCATATTCTTACCGCCGATTATATTGCCATTTAAAACCTAGAATTAACAATCGCATCAATAGATAAACAACGCAGAACCAATGTCGAAATCCATTACGGCTGCCGCAGCAGTCGTGATGCGACCTGCTGACATAGGAATGGACATAGGAGATTGCACGGTCAGTGTTCAGTCAGTTGCTTGGAGGCCTGACTGGCTCCCCATCTGGTCAGATAACAATTCTTATGAACGCAAATCACATAGGTACTTTAATTACAAACATATACTTCGTGACGTAGGGTCAATTAGAACCTTCCTTTATATAAAGTGCGCGGGTGTGTCAGGTGTAAATTTTTCGTGTGCTGAAAAATTATAATCACATCGAAGAAATTATCACTTTACACAAAAGTTTTCTGATGTATTTTTGGTGTATCCTATTTGCTAGAGGGGTGTGTATTTTCGCTATAAATTAGCACACATATGATATAATAAATGTTATCTAAGTCAGTATTATTCCACTGATGTCAACTTTTAGCATCTGTCTCTAAATCCAGATTGCCTTTATTAATAGGAGGCTAAGACAGAAAACAAACTTAAATCTACTCTCCGACTCACATTTCTCATCCACTTGTCTGCCACTGGAACGTCTTGAAACTTCTCATGCTTAGCAAGGATATCAATGACTCCTGGCAGAGCATCATGGAGTTCCTTCCTTTCCTTCTTCAAGTCAAACTTATTAGGGCTAGTTGAGATGTACCTGCAAAACCTTTGGGCGGCGCTGGAAAAAATGCGTTACTTAATGAAGCGCCTGTAGCATTTTGTATAAAGTTGCCAAGTTGCGTTGCATAGCTTTTTTAACAAGGCGTTGTGATATCAAACCGGTTCGCCTCGATGGCTGGAACCACAGAGGCATCCAGAAAATCAATGGAGCGCTATTGATGCCACTGCCTGTCAGCATTTTAGTAAAAATATTTACCTGTTTATCTCAAAACGACTGTTGGGTATTCATAGAAGTCTGTTTTAAGGGTCTCCCTCAGAATTTTTAAAACTGTCTTTTCACTGTAAGAGGTACCTACTGTTGCACTTTCTCTAATTCGTTAAGATCAACAATGACCCAGCCACACTGGCACAAAAGTGATGACCCTTGATGAGCAAAAACCATGACGAAAACAAAAATTGCGACCTACCTTTCAAATAGTTCCTTTGTCGTCGCAGCTAGTATACTTTTCCCAACCACTAAACTATTGGACGAAACCATTCTCTTACAAAGACTCATCACTAAATAGGTTCACTACCTAACTGAACGGGAACAGTCACAGGAATACCCCCGGCAGTCAACGAAGACGTTTATAATAAGCGGATGTGATATTTTATCTGATTGTAACTGCTTTTGTTATCTTGGAGAAAATATACTACTTTTATATACTGCTTTTATTATTGTAATGCAGTTTTGCATGACAAAGTAGGCCCGAAGAACTAACGTCACCCTACCTTTGTGTAGATATGATTAGAAGTTCTGTCGGTGCACAATGACCCTGCGCACCCTACGCAGGCTCATCGGTCATACACGAGCGTGTCTTCTGAGTATTGGGTGCTAGGTTTGATCCCCAGATTGGGCAAAATGCTATTGCAGTTTTTCTTATGTGTGCTATTCGGGATTTATCCAAATCCAAACTCCGCGCTCTAAAACCTTTTTGCAACAACCAGTTAATTGATGGAAATACGTTTAAATCATCGCCTCCCACGTTAGTTGTAGTAACCCACAAAACTGTGGTACAGGACATTACAAAATTAGACAGACAGTCAAAACACAAAATCAAAATTTTGTTGGGGGGAAACGAAATATTTCTAACCCCTGTGACTTGACATCTACACTATAATAATAATAATATTATAAAGAGGAAATATTTGTTTGTTTGAATTGAATAGGCTCCGAAACTACTGGACCGATTTGAAAAATTCTTTCACCATTAGAATCCTACATTATCCCTAATGAACATAGGCTAAAGAATATTATGGGATCCACATGGAAACTTCGATAATGTAACCCAAGGTGTGAAAAAATACCAAAAAAATCCTTATGTCGCGTACGCTGCGGAAACTATTGACAATAGAACAAAGTGATGTACTAAAGTCTTATAGAGGACATAAATATCTACAAAAAAGTCAATATCTAACTATTATGGTTAAATCACAATGACCGCTTTGTTCAAATTTTTCAATAAAAACCCGGGTGAAATGCAATAGTGGTGATTTTAGTATCATGATATTAATCCTTATATATTTAAGTTGTTTAATAATTAAGGTGGATTATGTACATGTAAATTACACTGATGAATCAAATCGTACCTTTCGTTTAAAAGTTACGACGGGTATAAAAATACTCTAAGAAAAATGGCAACTGATTGGTTTGAGCGAACTGTAGGGCAATTCGCTCAAACCAAAAATGTTTGAGCATTTTAGCCTATCAATAAGTAAGGGAGATGAAGTTCGTGGAGTACCAACTAAATTCGAAGCGCGAAAGCGAAGTGCTAGTTTTAAATATTCATATTCATTACTGCTTGTCTTCTTTAGAAACCAAGCGTGATGTTGTGATGTCACAAAATCATTCTACCTTAGGATACCTACACCTACATGATGACGGCCTCATTAAACTGATGCGAGCATCGACTCACAAATAAGTAAACCAGAATGTGAGATTTCTTCTTTTCACTGTCTCACATAAACATAATCTATTTTATCATTATTGATAGCTTCGCGTTTGACCACAATCTCATCTGATGGAAAGCCATGATGTGGTCGACGATGGAGTATGCAGTGCGCTTGTCTAGAAGTAACCTATTCACATTTATTTAAAAATCCCAGGTTGTAGCCATCAGACAACACAGACTCCGGCAGGAGATTCGACTGCTTAGCCTCCTGTATTTTTGCCGTCGATTGAAACCAGTCGAGTGCCACCTTCAATCAACGGCCTCATTCAACTGATGCTCGTGACTGTGATGTATCCAGGGTTGTCGTCTGCTTGCTAAACCTCGATTTAAATGAAAATATTTCTCATTGTATTTACTTTCTGGTTGGTTAAATTCGTCTCACTTTTCACGTTCACGGTTAAACAAGCGGAACTATTCCAAAACTTCGACGACATGTGACATCCAACCCGCACTCAGTAGGTTCACGTGGTAGATTACAACCAACTCCTCACCTGTGGGCCTGTGTTCCCAGCAGCGGGATTAACGTATGGTATAAATATAACATAGCTTCTGCCAGCGGGTACGCCCGCCGCCCACCGGCGCGAAAGTAGGAGATTATCTCAACCACCACCACCATGAGGAGAGCAATAATATTAGTCTGCGGGTTAGGCGTGTAAACGTAACAAACAGACTGAGTAACTTTTGAATTTATTATAATAAGAATGGATTATAATTTTTTTTTCCCCTGTATGAACCGAGAAGGTTCCTTTAAAGAGGCAATTGCCAAACTAATTGGAGGCTTTGAATTCTGGTCTCAGTAAATGTCCTGATTTGTTTTCAAGAGATTCGGATAGGTTCGGTGCTATGCAGCAGATGTAGTAGTAATAGACACAAAATAAAAATAAAAAACAAATTTTCAATCAACATTTTAATATTATCATCGAGAGAAATACATGCTTAATAGGCTTTCAGTAAAAATCTTATTAAAAACATTATGAGTCATATAATTAATTAGTTCATTAGGTATGTGTATATAGAAGTATAACAAAGTTTTAATTATATTATAGGTTCTACAGTCCACGCCTACAGGCTACTTGAAATGGCTTATCGTATTAGGTAAAGTTCACACAGTTCATCCAAGTTATCAAGTTTAACGTGTAAGTTTAGGGTTACAAACAGGATATTCCAATCAATTTTCATCATCGCGTTCTCCCGATGTTCTACTTCCTCCCTCGACCTGACTCCTCTCTAAAACGGGCCCTTCAGTTCTGACAAGTCAAAGCCCTCTCACTTTTAAAAATACTTAATTTCAGTGCATTCACACCCAGCGCTCAAACATAAAATTCGACAGCACTTCAGATAACTTTATTTTTCATAACGTGCGCCTATTTTATTGAGGACTTCAGTATACCTTACACAAATATACATCTACTAGGTTTTTGCATCTTTCTAATTCACTAACTTAAACCGATATTTTAAATGAAAGTCTAAACGCTTCGCCTGAAAATGTTATCTAAGATTTTGAAGAACAGGTCATGGGGCAGGCCCCTGGTGACTTGCTGGATTTGTGTCCTAAGGAGATCATAAGTGGCGTCTTCGAAGACTGAGTAAGTGTGGGGGAGTTGGAGTTCCTCATATAACTGCTTGATTTTGGTGACTGCCTCTGGGTCGGAGCTGCCATAGTTTTCTTCCATGAACTGCTTTTGTTTCGGTGTTGCCCTCTGCAAGGCGACGACTGCGAGCCAGGTGCATTTTCCGTCTTGAATGTCGGTTCCGTTCTTGCCTGTGACAGCTGGGTCTCCGAAGCAATCTAAGAAGTCATCCTGAAAGAAAAATAATTGTTAGATATCCAACCGTGACGATGCCATCTTGATGATCGGTTTACTTTTCGTAAATTGCGAAAGAGACGGATAAGTGAAAATCGTAAAAGTGACGTTTTCAAGGCAATTTAATTAATTAAAAGACGTGTGACTTTCTTGTTGTTTACACTTCAGTTACTATTAAACCAATTCAAACATGAGTTATTTGTTTTGCAATAAAGGAAAACCTGACTTGCGATAAAATTTATTTTTAGACTGTATGAAAGTGCGTCAATAAAGTAATTAAAACAAGACTCTAGAATCTTGTTAGGTAATTTTACTATCTTACAGTTTGTATTCAAATAAGGACTTAAGTAACTACCACTGTATACTTTTCTGATACTGACACTAAGTATTATCTGAGTTACTGACGTCATAACATTGAGAAAAAACAATATAGTAAATCAACAGAAAACAAAGAGCATAAAAAGTTAACTCACTTGAATTTGGAAGAACTCTCCCATCTTCAATAAAATAGTTTTGGCTTGTCTATGGGTTTCGGGGTCCTCAACTCCTGTCATAAGCAGAGCCAGAGTGACTGGCATCTGGAACGTGTGGTATGAAGTCTTATACTTTGTGATGGCTTCATACTTCTCCATGGTGAACTGGGTAAGATCTGGCTTATCCGTCTTAGCCATCTGATTCTCCAGGAAATGGCCGATCGAGCATTTTAAAAGCATCTGAAAAGAGGTTTACTTTTAGCTACATGTTACTGGCAGGAAAAAATTGATGACCGATTGGCATGCAAAAAAAGAATTTTCGACAGTTCCCTACAATTGGTGGGATAATTGACCAATTTTTAGGCTGCCATGTTATAATAAGATCACTTAAAATATGCTTATAAATAAATAGTTAGGTACCTAGGTTCTTAAGTGGGTTCATGGACACTCGAAGCAAAAGAAAGTTCATATGCAATAACCTGTTTGGCTTCAGCTTTGAATGCATGAGTGAGTATGACATGTACAGATTTATATTATGTTTTGTTAAGTTTATGGTCGCTGTGGACTAATATTTTTACCTCCAACGTAGTTTTAATCTGTGTAGCTTTGCACTCGAAAATAAGATAAGTTAATACTTAGATTGTTTTCATAAATACAGCATGGCTCAATTAATGTGATATAGGTTGGCAATTACGATATTTGCGTGTGCAATGTGGATGTTTGAATAGAGATAACGACACTAATTAGAAATACATATTTCATGTAATGAGCAGGAGGTAGATACCTACTGTTTACCAAAATGTCGATACTATCTAAAGAAACATCAATCATTCTAGATGCACATTCTTCCTGTGCGTGCGTAATTATTGTTTTATAAATAACTAGTGGACGTCACGCGGTTTCACCCGCGTAGTTCCCGTTCCCGTGGGAGTACGGGGATAAAATATAGCCTATGTTACTCCCTGATAATGTAGCTATCCATTGCTGAAAGAATTTTTCAAATCGGTGTAGTAGTTTCGGAGCCTATCATTTCAAACAAACAAATCTTTCCTCTTTATAATATTAGTGTAGATAATATCAATACGGCTAATAAAAATAAAAACAATTTATGAATAAGTAGGTACGGTACTTTTTCCTATTGCTACCCAGTAATTTTTTCTTTGGAAAAATAATAGTAGTTCGCAGAATAATGTTATTTGTAGGTAGGTATGCTATATATATATATAGTATATTGTTTTATATTATCATATTGTCACGTTTAAGACCATGCGTTAAATGAATGAAGTAATATAGTGATATAGATTGTGTAGTATTCTTTTGTTTTGCTTCATTCACGCGGTTAGCTATGTTTAAACTCATTGATAAATTACTAGTTAGTGGGTGATGATGACACAACCCGCAATTATGTTCAATTGTTACAGTTATTGGAGATAATGTTAGTTTCGTGCACAATTTGATTGCTTGTCAACATGTTCAAGTAGTATTGGAGACGAAAATAGATTTTCTACTTTATTTCGTACCAAGTTAAAAGTGTAACTAATTAAAGCATAGGTACTCGGATGGGTTGTTTCGTTAGCTAATGTCTTATACAGTACTAGCTTCTGCCAGCGGCTTCGCCCGCGTGATCGCTAGGAAACATACTCCCGGGATAAAAAGTAGTAAAGAGAGTCCTTTCTCAGGCTCAAGATTATCTCTGAACCAAATTTAATTTAAATCGGTTCAGTAGTTTAGGCGTGACTGCGTAACACAGAGACAGACAGAGTTACTTTCGCATTTATAATTTATTAAGTATTAAGTATGGATATTGTAGGTACCTACGTTGGTATGTCAATAGAATGTCTGTCTCATCTAGGTACTATACCTATAGCGTTCAGAAATATCTAAGTCTGGATATTAGAACACAGGAAGTTAGTACAAAACATAAGAGTTCCAGACTCAGTTTGCACCTAAACTTAAATTTGGAAATTCGTAGGTATTGTAAAAACTTCAAAGGTGAAGGCGGAAAGTCATAAATCACAGATAACACAATCAGCATACCTCATTGAACGTCTCCAGGACGTTTTTGTAGTACATTTTGTTGTTGAAGTGACGTTTGAGCGTAGAAAACATGGCTGCTTGAATTAGGGCAGCATCGTTGATCCCTGAGAGGCCAACTTCAGGGTGCTTGTACCAGCAGGGGGCTCCACGACGCATCTCCGTGCCCTCCATGATGTCATTCAGCAGTAATTGGTGGGTGTGGAACTGTGGACAATAACAATGATGTTTGATTAGGGACAATTGGTGCGAAGTTAGGTGGATAATATTGGAGTTTTATGTCTGAGGTTTGCAGGGATAGGTCTGAAGCGGTATCAATGCCGCTATAAGAAAAAAACAACGAAGCAAAATTTCGCAACTGAAAGAACCGCTACGCCATCTATGAATAGACTAACAGCGAACGTAACGTACTGGGTACATCGAAATCCTGCATGGCGCAAGCAGAGTTTACCGTGTGACTTGAACATATACATCAGCCCGAATATCAACTATCGGGTAGTAGCTCGCCAGGCACAACAACCAACAACCGCCTGATCGGAGGATCCTCCCTTTTCAACGGGGGTTTGCGGGACTTTACTCTCTGTACCGCCAGGCCGTCAGTCAGAAGCAGAGATCGTTCTATTTAGCATTACACGGCTAATGAATCAAGTAACCATGACAGAATATGGTGTTACGTCTGTACCTACTGTATACTCCTGTGTTCTGTGTTACATTCATATACATAGGCCTAGGTTATGTTAAAAATTAAACTTTGAAGTGAAAATTTTCATGATTCTTACAAGATTGTACGCCATGTTTGCTATAACGAGTAGGATCCGCAAGCCATAGATCGGTTTGTATTGAGAATATAAGTAAGGAAATAAATCAAAGAACTCAAATTGACATATTTTAGTATAGGCCAGTGTTTATTCCTGGGTTTAAATCACGAAAGCTAGTGGTAATAAAGTGTAGTGATAAATGTATTCAGTAGTGAAGTTTATAGTTTTATTTTTAGATAAATCTTCCGCTAACATTTTACCGACCGAGGTAAATAGTGCTTGGATAAAATAGATTTCTGCGCGGCGTTACAAGCATTAAGCATTGATCATAAACTAGACATTAGAATTCAGATTCTAGGTAGGTTTCATGGCTAAGTAGTTAGATCTCGCAACTGGATACTAACTATTACAGGTTTTCTAAATATAGAACATTGCGCGTAGATTAAACTTTTTCTGCCCGTACTTAGTAGGAATGTTGCTATTTTATTGCGACACACTTTTAGAGGCCATGGTTTTAGTAAATAACAATTACATAGTGGCAACGTTACCTAATGTTATTAGTAGGTATTATACATAAGTACTAGAAATATAAGCAAGCTAGCTATCCAAATAAAGCGAGTAGACACGTAGGTAGTATATATCGATCGACGCAGTATCGGTAAACAAAGATACTAATAAGAATATTCGTCTGTTGAATATCATTAGGTATCTTTTGGAAGTGGTGTGATGAATACTAATAAACCGATGTAAACAAACGAATGTCGGGACACGTGAATTGACATAGTCGGCCATCGATGAAAATAATAAAATAATATTGCCGGATTGTCCATGGTACGATAAGGCTGGCTGGTTTTGCAATTTAGGTAGGTATCATTATTCGATGTGGTGACTGCTGCGTATGAGTGCCAAAACATAATCCCAAGGCCAGACCTATAGAAGAGGAACTTGATAAACTTGTTTTTTTTTTTTCAATATTTATTTTTGGAACGCAACGGACTTAAATTATTCGTTCGAAATTCAAATAGTAAAAATAAAAATTGTATTTTATTATTGACAGACCTTATCATTCTATCGACAGAGAAGCACTTATCAGGTAGGTTTATGTGGATTTACCTGCTAAGTTCACTGTTACACACATTACATTTTTTGGCGATTATCTTTAGGCCTATCGGAACAGAACACTGATAGGAGTAGCCTTTGTTGTGGTATTAAGTGGATTAGTTCCCCCCAAGAAAGGCATTTGGCCTTTGTTCCGGGAATCCTGGGTTTGATTCCCGGAACAGCCTATTAATTAATCTGCAATTTCTCAGTAAGTAGCAGTAAGTAGACCGGATAATGGATTTGTGATTTGTTGAGGTAAAACAATCAATGAGTTTCCAAACTCACCATTTCGACGGACCATCCCATCATATTCGCCAGATGAATGTTCTCCGGCGTCAGATTGTCTTTCTTCTCCAACATTTTGTAAGCCAGCACCGTCGCTAGACCTCGATTCTTTTTACCGTTCGGCACATTGTATTGCAACAGCTGCAACAAAAACAATACCATTTAAATGACACAGACAAACATGAAAGTCGAAACTGCGTAGTCAAGTGTTTTTCAAAACCTTATGTTTAATATTGTTCCATGATATCATCGACTAAGGTAATAAGAATAATTATGAATATTTTCGACTAATATTTAAGTAGGCAGGCACCCATGTCGAATTTAGCTAGGTGTTGGTAAGTCAGCCTTGAAAAATACAGCGCAGTTAGATTAAGATTTTTTAATGACGGACTAAGATGAAAAAATGTTTAACAATGTCGATATGGTACCGTGTACCGTGACCAAATATTTTTGATACTTAAGTTTTTGCGTTTTGAAAACTTATTCCGTTAGCTTTAATATTAGATTTAAACATGTAAATACTGATTTGAAAATCAATTGCAAAACGGTAAGCTTGCTACATTTATTATAGCGTGCATTTGCATGTGTTAAAAATTGTTTACTGTGTGTGCAGATTAAGTGCACCTAAATAGAGCTACGTGTTAGTTTCACGTCAAACTCATTAATCTGGTTGACATTGCAAAATAGGACATGACAGTAATCAACTAATCAGCATTCTTGTAATTGCTGTTATTATTTAAATGGGAAGTTATAATTTTAGTTTAGATTAACAACAAGATAAAAATAAAAAGATGGACACATCTACAGAAAGATGTGGACATTATTTATTTGCTATAAAAACTGCTAGTACAGGGCAAATTAGATAAGCACGGTACATTAACTCATTGCAATAAGCACAAAAATTTATGACTTGTTCAAAAGTCCATCCAGACACGGCGGACTGACAAGTTTCTAGTCAGTTTTTATAACAGGTTTCAACGTACTTCACTTACGACTGACCGCAGCGACATGTAACGTACCTTAGCCAACCACTTGCTGGCTTCTGGCACATCAATGTGCTTGCCAGTCTCAGTGAGGTCCCTCACGATGTCCGGGAAGCAAGCCATGAACTCCCGGGACTGGTCCTTTGACACGGCCAGTCCTCGGGTAGCCATCGGCATTTCATGGGTGGTCAGGGTCGACAGGTATCTACACATCAGAAAAGATAAGGATGACTAATTTTCATTGACTGACTTACTGTAGAAAGTAGAGAAAATGCATTCATGTGTGATTAATAAATGATTATGATTGATTAAGTTATCTATGATGTAATTTTTAATGTGCACACTGTTTTGATAAAATCAATAATTAGGTGAAGAGATAAGCCTTCTTTATTAGTGTGGTATTTTCTTTTTGTATTTATATACACGAGTCAGTTTCAAAGAGATCTATTTAATTCAGTGCACATGTTACGATTTCTTGAAAACATTTGCGACGTGATTTTAATTTATAAGTAGGGTGAAGTAGGTAACTTGAAGCCGTATCACGCTCTTTTCGCATGTTAGTTATCGCTGGATCGAATTCGTTATTTCAATCATAATAATGCCATGCACTCGCTTTGTTGTGTTATTTTTAGATTGTGTACCCACATTAATCGTGTAAACTCAATGCATGATACGGCTTCGACAGTTACGCAAAGTTTGTGTTGTCGAGTTCAAACGAGTTCACTGACCTGTGATATTTTTGCAACTTCAATAGCTTCTTGGGACCGGCCTCCTCGTTCTGTGGTGACTTGGATGCTGCCTGATCGAGCCTCGGGACCATGGCATCAGAGTTGGTGACACTGGTCGTCTTGCTGATTTGCCGACGAATCTCCTTCTTGTAGATCTGCAGGATCCTATCCAAACTTTTCTTCGTCGAAAACATTTTAAATCTCGTGAAATTCGCTTCTTCCAACAAAGTTTTTAACTTTGAGAACTTAACGCAGTACTTTGTAAGTGTTTAATTCAATAAAATATTCTTCTTCTTCAATAAAAGTTGTAGCGTCTGTTCGCGTTGGGTTCGTAAAACCGACTGATTCTTTGTTGTGTTTTGCCTCCTTACGAGCTCCAGTGATATGCTAGCGATGTTCGTAATGTTTACATTACTTTTATCGATATCGACTTACTAATCATAACAGTTTTTGGGCACGTGATGCCCACATGATACTTATCTTACTCGGATAACAATAATGTAGCTTACTCTGAGGTTCCCTTTTTACCTGATATTGTAAAAAAGGTATTTTGTACTTAATTTGACCCATGCGTATTCTGGCTATATCTACCTGAATCATTTTTTTTTACTATTGATAGGCATACGTTTGACCACTATCTCTACTACTTACCTGATGGTAAGCCATGATGCGGTCGAAGACTGAGCACGCTTGCCTAGAAGTAACCTATTCACTCTTGCACTCTTGACTTAAAGACTCCCAGGTTGTAGCTATCAGGAAACATAGACTCTGGAAGGGAATTCTCACTCCTTACCTGTACGCGCAATGAATGTGTTCCCCGTTCAACGTCAAATACCGCTACAAACCAAGAGTACATTACGTATACTTTCAACCATCGACATGTCAACCAAAAATTTCGATAAAAACAATGTCGGTAAAAAATACCATAATAAAGTCCCAACACTACGATGCGCACGCAACAAAACAAACGGGCCAGCGCCCCTCGCCCCAAGCCTCGCCACGCGGGCCGCGTCACGTAGGCACCCGGCAACCGGAGCGCAGAACCCACCAAACAACAAGAACCGAAGGCCTACTTCCAACAACAGACGATAAGGAGCTCACACATGACTCGATGATTAAATTGAAGCGAAACTTTAACTGTAGCTTCAGATGGTGTATTTGTCCAATACTTATCCAAAAATTTTTCTCTAGACTCTGCCCAGGTCATTTGTTCCGTGCTATTTGGAACAGAGCTTCTGAAGCTGTTTACTTCATGGCTAAGCGTCGCTCCTCACCATCCATCGTATCGCCCGTGACCCAAAATATGCACAACTTCTAGAATGGCTTTCGGATCACGTACACTCGAGACATGCATGCGGCGAGAAGGTGATCAACATCGAAAATAATTCCGATGAATGCACCTTTCCTGCATTGCCATTGGTCACCCAATGCAACTTTATATGGCAATCAATCAACACTTCGGAAGAATGTTGTCAAGATCTCGGTCAATGGTATAAGGATAATATTAATGGTGTAGCACCAATATGATTGGTGTGCAAATTTTGACATTAGTCATTGGTTGGATTTGGGTAAAAAAAGGTCCATTCATAAATAAATTATCCCGTGCAATAACCTACGTCAGCGTATTTATATTATATAGGTAAACAATGTTTCAAACGTATTAATTAGTTGGTTAAAGGTAGGTATTGGCCATCCAAGTAATCGTTCACCTGATTCGTTTATTCATAGCACAGTTACCATGACGATTAAACAAAGTTGATATCGCAACGTGAGATTTCAATTAAAGGCTGGGCTATTATGGTAACAAAACAAGAAATAGATGAATTTAATTCAGATTAGAGTGATAAATGATTACATTTTAATGTTTAATATTTATAACGGTATGAACCTCTTACATACATACTTAATAATAAGTTTGCTTCTAGCTGTTAATTTATGTAAATTATAATGTTTTCGTGTCAAAAACTTTTACAAAAATAAATACCACATGTAGGTATTTATTTTTGTATAAGTTTTTGACACTGTGCCACACTGTGTAAAGTTTTAAACGCATGTTTTTATTTTTAGTTTCAAGTATAAATAATTATTGGTAAGTAGTTAAATAAATAAATGAGTAGGCACGTCTGTTTCGGCAATGAAATCCATTTATTTTCATTTTTGCCTTGCATGGGTTGATTTCATTCGCGAATGCCTGCCATCAATTAAAAAAGTAAAGAACCCAAATTAACTTATCAATAACCTTGAAAAAAATTGGGACAAGGGCTTATTAAATTTCTTTTCAGCATTAAAAAAGGGAAACTAAAATAAAATTATTGGTTTCATAACAAAATGTGTTACAATTGACTCGGAAGGTGTTGCAACCGGTTTCGGTGGTGTTTTGCAACTTTTGTGCAACAGAACAGTTTGATCAAGTGAAATAAATCAATATTATAGACTCCACTTGACTAGATTTTCTCGATGGTTCGATTGGATGTAAACCTAGAGTATTAGATGCGGTTCTCCTCTGCAAACGGAACAGTTTACAGGAACTAAGTATTTCGATAACGATAATCGTATCGTTACTAATAACTAACGTTAATTATAACTACAGCACTGTTAGCTAATTACTTTGTAAAGATCATTACTTTACTAACTACACGTTAATTAACAGAAATTCACGTTTAGTACCTGGCATACCAGTCTAAACTGCAAAAATAAAGAAATTTGCTTCTCGGTTTAGCCAAAACATACTATCGCGTTAAACTCATTAAGAAAACCATGCAAATGGTTTCATTTTTTGCGTCGGTAATAGGTATTAAAAATGCCATTTCACGCATGTTTTATTCCGATTATTTGACTATAAAATTAGAAATGATATCCAATCCGCGTAAAATCATACATAGGTACCTACCAGAAAAAGTTAAGCGACTCACGATAAAACTTCGTGCAAACATTTTCCAAGGTCAAGTTCATGATTCAATTCAAGACCAAACTAGGACCAAGATTGTTTACTGATGCTATAATAGCCAGCCTTGTGAGCAGTAGCGATTCGAAATACATTGCTGTGTTTAGAAGCAATAAACATTGGAGTTTACTGTTTCAAAGCACAATGTATTACTAAGAACTTGTTTATTGAAACCGGTTCACGAACAGGCGAACGTTGGTTGGTAGTAATTATTTAATTGTTTACCCATATCTCGTATAACTCTTAACGTAAACTAATAACGTATGGTTACATAATGATATGGCTGTGTTTTGCAATGTTTAAATAATGATTTAAGTGCCGTGGTTGATGAGGGAATCTTTTTTCAAATATTTATTGTTAATGTGTTTACGTCGTGCTTACATTTTATTTAGCACGTAGGCATATGCTTTGGTCTTATGTTATTTATAAGCGGTACACTGATTTTTAGTTGTCTCAGTACTTTGGCAGTCGTGATTATGATTTTGTTTTTCTAAGACCCTTCGTAACACCGGTTGTTTGTGCACTCGCTCGTATTCATGATTTATTTATTTGTATGAGTTCGGATTCTTTTTTTAATAATTTTCACAAGAAATCATGAATGCGTAAACAGGTACGAATCGAAGACGAGTAACAGCTAAACGCCCGTAATGAGTTTGTTTTTAGCGGAAAAATAATTCATTTGGAAATATTTTTGTGAGAGCAGAAAGTTACGATATATCGGATTTTTAAAAGCGTAATTAAATCCAAAAATGTTTCAGCTAGAAGGTACCATTGTCAAAACTTTTGATGAGTGGGACTAGCTGGTGCAAGCCTGCCTGTATTTTAAACTAAATTCTGAAAGTAGAAAACACTACACATCAAACCTATTCATCGACTTACAAATGAAAAATAAACCATGACTGGATCATACTGCAATGACATTTCAACACCGACAAGACCGAATTAGTTGAGGCAATTGCAGGTAGACAAAGAAACCTTAAACTATTTTCGAAGCTTCTAGAACATAGCTCTATTCAGTAAACTTGCAACAGGTGGGTAATACAGCTAGGTAGCAAAAAAGTAACAATAGAGCGTAACAAAGAAGTAAAAAATGGGTAACACACGTAGGTAGTTGGCACAACACAACGCAGAAATATTATAAACACTATCTAACATAACAATACATTATAACTTGTGTTCCCTACTTGATATTGAATGGCATGTAATGTAGTGTAGGTAATCTTACTTAGAATACAAAAATATACTTAACAATCTCTCCTAATTCCTTAGATAACGAAGTGTTCTGTTTTGTCACTGACAGGAGCAAATGCACAATGCACGAGCACGACACAACGTAACGACGCAATTTTTAATTTAAATGTCAGAATGTACCTACCTAGATAATAGTTAGTTCCCTAACATAGGTACTTCCCGTTTCCGAAAAGGCTATTATTTGATGTATGACATCATAGAATAAGGAAGGGCAAACTCAGTCCCTGACTAATAAATAGGTACCTCGACGTATTATGTAAAACATAGAATAAAAATATTGACATTCCTTCCAAGGTCCACTTGCCACTGCAGATAATCACAATGTCGGAAGTTTCAAAACATTATAGTTGCTGTTGGAACAATGTCAGATTATAATTCAGATACGGTACCTATACAAGAAACAGTTTTATTTTTTTATAGAAAATCTTTGATAGGAAAATCGACGTTAGATATGGTTCCATACATTTCATGTATCTTTTTGTGTCGTTTTTAGGGTTCCGTACCCGAAGGGTAACCAACGGAACCCTAAGCCTCCACTCTCCATCCGTCGGGCTGTCTGTTAGCGGGCTGTATCTCAAGAACCGTAATAGCTGGTAGACAGTTGAAATTTTCAGAGTGTCTTTCTGTTGCCGCAATAACAAAAAATAATAAAAATTAAATTAAATTAAAAATTAAAGGGGCTTCCACACAAGATTTTTATTTTTCGATTTATGGTACCTACGCTTGGAACCCATTTTATGAGACTCCGACTCCCACTTGGCTGATTTTTTACATTCGCTGGCAATCTTTAATTTGCTATATTTTTAGATTCGGAAACTCGACAAATTTATGGAACAGCTGATTCGTTTTTCGCGAATTAAGGAAAGCATGAAAAGCAAGTCAGAAATCCCATAACAAAAGTTGTTTAAAGTCTTTAATAATTTTACCCATCTTGATCGATTTTCAACTAATTAAAATAAATGCCTTGATTTTATGTGTGAGTTCTGAATGATCTGATCTATCACATTGAATCGCTCTATTATAACGTTTTTCTTCAAAATCGATAAATTGGCACGTAGCAACCTTTAGGAAACGAGGAAGTAAACAAATAAATAAACTAGTTTTAATTTATATTCTATTGTTCATCTAATTAATTTGTTAAGTTTTCAAGGTCCTATCCTAGGAGTGCAAATTGTTTAGTATGCAGTACTTAACATCATTAAATTCAAGGCATTCCAGAAGTCTTCCACGTGCTTACAATTTGCTCCATGCTATGAATCAAATAGTAAAAACATGAAAAGTTAAAAAAAAAATAAAGTTTAAAACAAGAGGGGCCAGCTGTACCGCTGTAGTCACAATATTTGTATCTAGATAGCTTCATAAATGCTTGAGCGCATGACTGACTTAAAGTATCATTTTGTTTTGCATTTAAAGATGATACACTGTTTCCCCTTTCACATTGTTTAAATACAACTTGTCAATGTTTAACTTCTTATCGTTTACTTATATTTTAATTAAAGCTGTGACTATGTTATTTGTTATGGCCTATTTTTAACTGCTATATAAATGAATCATGTTTATTGGTGCATATCCAATTTGTGTCTTTATAGAGCAACGTTATTTTTAACTCGGTTTTCGTGGTTTCCCGGTTCCACAAAAAGTATTCATTCTTTTCCAGTGATAATGTAGCTGTCTATGTGCTGTTTGAGAAGCTTGTAATCCATACTAATATATAAAGCTGAAGAGTTTGTTTGCTTGAACGCGCTAATCTCAGGAAGTACTGGTCCGATTTGAAAAATTATTTCAGTGTTAGATAGCCCATTTATCGAGGAAAGCTATAGGCTATATATCATCACGCTAAGACCAATAGGAGCGGTGCAGACGAAGTTGCGTGGGTCAACTAGCCTTAATAATATAAGTACCGAGATTCCTCCGTGTCTCGGAAAGCACGTAGAGCTGACGGCAGTTGGTTCCGGCTATCATTTAATTTTGTAAACCTTTGGCAGTCGTTACCGGTAGTCAAAAACCAAGGAATATGACACCAGTCTTGTCAAGGGGTACTATTTCACTCAGTTACTGGGTTGCGGCTCCACGTAAAGTACTGGTACTCAGTTGTATTCGGTTAAACTGGAAGCCGATCCCAACTTGATTGTGGAAAGGCTAGGTAGGCAATGTAAATGCCCATTTGGTTTTGATCAAGACCAATTCGTGTTCATCAGAACTATACATGTAGCCAACTAGGACCGCAAACTCAGCGACGGGCCTTCCTCACAACTTTTGCTTTTGAGGTTGCGGCGTTTTAGGCGATGTAGCTGCGGTTGCTGGTAAGGTTTGTGTTGCAGGTCCGGGCTCACTGGATGTAGCAGCGCTGGACGCAACAGGAAATAGTGCGATTAGCTGATGAAGCTCACACAGACGCTATCTTCCGTCGAGACTTGTCAGGAGTTATAACAACAACCTTTCCCTCTGTAGACCAGTAGCTGTTGATGATGAAGTGCTTTGGGCAGCCATAAAAACCTGAAGCCTTGATTGGGTCGAATTCAGATATAGTGATCCCGCTGCCTTTGAGTGACGTTTTACAAGAACCATGTTGTTTTAAAAGCAAAATTGTTTTTTTTTTCATCGATTAATTGGATTATTCGTCGATCTATGGTAGAACAGATCAATCCATATCGGGTAGCTTTTGGTGTAGTCGGAACTACCAATACACGTACTAAATAAAAGTAAGGTAAGGCGGTAAGGTGGGTGGGTGGCGGTGGGTGGGGTGGGCGGTGGTGGGTGGTGGTAAGGTGGTAAGGTTAAGTAGGTATTAAATATTACTAACACTAGTTTATAAGTTTACATTGTTACTAACAAATTATGGAAGAGATTCTGAGAATAAATGTTTATTATTATTATTATTATTAAATCTTACCTCGGATTAATGTCATCGAAAGATGATCGGTTGATCGGTTAAGTAAACCTAGGAACGGTTAGGTAATTTTAATCTAATCTCTTTCGTTAAGTCTGAATGTAACAAATTTACTAATGTACTTTATTAGTCGAGTCAACAGTTCATTCTCATCATTCACCAGCTTATGAAAAAATGATACTAGGTATTGTAACCTTTTCTGGTTCAGAACCCTGAAAACGAATTAAATGACGTCATCGGATTATATGCAAAAACAAACACTGCAACGAGTTCTTGTACAGATTAACTAAGATAACGTATTCCCAGGATTGGCATTGTTGATAATATTTAACACGGAGGTGGATCCGCCCCGCATTATCGTGGATCGTCGCCATTTTGTAAATCCTGTGAACCATCATTGCGACCGGTAATCGCCATTTTGGATCAGTGATGATGAGTGATGACCGTGCGTCCGCATTCAAGGTCATGGTATAAAACAATATTGTAATTAATTCGGTTTGACTAGCGGGGAAACGCGGTTTTGTTCGGTTTTTTACTTGTTCAAAATGTAGGATTGAGGAACTTTGGGTACCTAGTAATGACAAATACATAGAAGTATAAAGTAGTACCTAAGTATCTTTGTTTAAAACAAATTAAAGTTAATATACTGTAAGCTTCGAAATAAAACATAAGCACATGGATTTTTACCAGAGATTTAGCTGCTATTGACACTCGGTAACAACGGTATCGACAATAATAAACCGGTATCGGCCATCGGCAGATTGATCTGAAAGCATTTCGAAATACCGTTACTGACATTGTGATGAACCGGAATAATAATTATAAAATAAATGTATGTTCGATACTCAGGACCCAGTTTGCATTGATTCAAAAATACAAACTGTAAAATAAGCCCATCAATTTTTTTACTCAGCTTAAAAAATGGAAACTGGCTCGTAACCTGAGCTAGTTTACTGGATTACATGTTCTGCATCGATCTGGATAGAAGCTTGCGCCACAAACTAAAGTCGACAGTCGCCTGTGTAAACGATGCATCGACCTAGCCGTCTTTGGCACTCTGAAGTCGGCAGACAACCCGTACTGTAAATAATCATCATAAGTAAATAATCACCGCTCTCCTAGCAACAAGTAACGCAATTCTTAGACTGAACTTGTACTCTTACTTCAGCAGGGCACTAGTATTTGGACGCATATATTAAGAATGTATATCTACATCTTCATTTATCTACAAATTAATTTTAATATTACTGCTGAGCGAGGGCACAAGTGTATCTCACATAGTCACATAGTCTCGCATAGTTGCTGCAACATAACATTGCTGGTGATGTCAGTAGAAACTTTACGTATCAAAAATTGCAGAACATTTCCTTTCTACCTATTAATAGTAGCAATCACAAACAGACATTCTTTAATGTATTTTGTTACAGATTAAAATCTACATGGCGGGCATGCGATGGCTGACGCGTAATGGCGGATGGCGCGAACTGTCGCCATATTGGATGGTGAGCGCACGCGCAGCCCGCGCCGGCGACTCATATGCCATTGTACTTGGCTTCCGGAAAAGCGCACTCTTTGGGGTCACTGAATGTATGCTTGTTAAGTTTAATGAGATCTCGTACTACTCGTACCTTTCAAAATTTCTCAAATTGAATGGGGAGAGTGGATGAATTGCTACGAGGTGCTATGAGTCTACGAGGTCTACGCGCTACGCGTCGACGACAAGGTAAAGCATAAGACTTCAGGTAAGAACTTCTTAGATTTTTGCAGCATTCTTTGCAGTTATCGAGCTTAATTTGTTTCTGTAACAGATACTATGGTATGTTGGTGTTTAGACGAGCGCACCTTCGTGCATAGGTATAACTTATAATGACCACACAGGTCGCTCGCACTGAATTTGTTAGAGTAACAATAGTCCACACACGTCCACAAAGTATAATGATATTCGTTCGGCCACCAGCACCAGTAAACACGGATCTTTATGGAAAATTAGCGATGCGTAGCGATGGTGTGATTCGCTCACATCGATGCTCTCCCATTGTCGTCCCCCCCTTAATGTGATTTAACTGAATTATGGAGTAGAAATGGCCACAATTTGGTTTTGGCTGTCTAGTGGTTAGCCCGTGTGATCCTGTGTGTTGGGGAGACTAGCGAGCGTGTGTAGCGTGATTGGACTTAGTGAGTTAAGACTGAAGTGCTACGCGGTGCTACGACTCGTAGAGGCGCCTTGACGGAAAAGCTCAAGTAAGTTTCCTCGGCGTAGCGCTACGCTCGTAACTTCGTAGACAGTTTTTTTTTGCGATGAAGAAGTTTCATGAATAACTTCGTATACTGTGTCCTCACGGATTCAAATGGTACTAATAAGTTTGTGTATAGAAAGTATAGTCAATTTTGCTTAGTTTCAAGTTATAACAAGCTCCGTTTGCAGAAGTCACGATAGTTAAAAAATAATAATAATAATGTACATTAATTCTATCGGTAATGTAAACTTGGTCACGACAGAGTGGACTACACTTTTGTGTTTTTAAGGATAACCGTTAGGACCTAGAACTATCCTTAACATTTTTTTTTACCTCTGTACCTTTTACTTACCTCCTAACTAAATTGAAAGCAACTTTTCAGTTTTCATTTCGCTAACCAAATCCAATAATAGACGTTTTCGGTTTTTTAATATCTTTCAAGGCCCTCATTGTAGTATTAATTAAAACCAATTTCAATAAAATTCTATATTTGATTGAAATTGTTTTAAATAGACAACAAAAACGACGTTTAGGGCGGCGCCGGCGCAGCGTTGTGTGACCGTATTATGCAACGCCGAGCATGTCCCGCACGTGCATTGAAAGGGACAATTGTTATAAATATACATCTCTGTACACTGTTTTTCTTCCTTGTCCCTTTTTAAATTGTGGAAGTTAAGTTTTTCATCTACACTAATATTGTAAAGAGGAAAGATTACTATGTTTGTAATGAATAACTTCAAAAACTACTGGACCAATTTCAAAAATGCTTTCACCATTAGAATGCTACATTATCCCTGAGTAACATAGGCTATAGTTTATTTTCGAAAAAATTAGAGATCCCTACGAAAATACCCGCGCGAATGAAGTCGTGTTTTGGCAGTGATTCATGCCAAAATAGCGACGGCAAGGAACAGTACTACGTAAATTAAAATAGAATAGAAAACATTTATTTGATACACACACAGCAACAAACACTGAGTAAAAAAGAGAAGAAAAGCACAGAGACAGTTGGTAACTTGGAAAAGTCCCTAATAAGGGTACCCTTATCAGTTATTGAAATGTGTGTGTTTTCCCACTTTTACATCTTTGTGACAAATTCGATGCATGTTAAATAGGGGAAAATCAACTGAACTGACTACTGTGATCGGAAAAAGTATGGGTCCATATTTATGTTATTAACAGTTTTACACGTCTATAAGTAAATCAACCCATTTATAAAACACACATACCTACATAGATTTTTTTCTAAATTCTTTAGATTCTGAAAAAGATAATATTCTTAAAAACAGAACAAAAATAAATCGATTAATCATTCCGCGTCCTTACATCTTACCTTGGTAGAATGTAGGAAGATAAGTACGCATTTTATTTGTAAAAGACGAAACCCTTGACGGTTTTTTAATATTTTGATATCTTCAGTTGTAAATATAATCGGATATATTTTACGTTATCTGCGCAAAAGTACTACAAATAGTAAGAGGTTAATAGTATGATAGCATGATGATATCAGTGATGATGTGAATGATACATGCGTGATACACATGCAGTGACTTAGGGTGTTCTGCAGTGGCAAGATAAAGAAATCACTTGTGATTTGACGTAGGTAGTATGTAAGTCGATTCTAGGCAGGCGAGCACATGTACTATGTCATTCGTCTGACGGTCTAATAGACAGACAGACGAATGACATAAGGCTTAGTCTAATGGGTTTCCATTGACCCCAGAACCCTTAAAAGGTTGGACACTTATCCCTGTCTCTTGAACACATGGATCAAGGTGATTGTTGAACTATTGTGCTGCTTTGCGGTCAGTGAAATGTTAAAAGAACAACTAACGATCTTGGAATTAACCTATTTTACTACTGTTACTGACCCGCGTTTAATAAATACTCATACAGAATCACATGATTCTGAGGTACAAAATAGAAGGCTCCATGTCTCGTTATGTGATTCCATTATTAAAAAAAAAAACAAAATAGGCGGGAAAGCGGCAATCCGATCTTCATTTGTTTTTTCGAGTTGTAGTGTTTTGTTCTCATGCTTTTGTATAGCAGTGTTTCGTATTAACACGATGAGTTCACCAGATTCAGATATGATTTTTTCTTTAGCTGATTCGTGTTTTTATTTTGACTTTCTTTGTATTTGTGTTGTTTACTGGACATAATATAATTTAGTGTGAACTGTTATATCTTGACATTTGTTTCTTATATAAATTCAAAATGACTATATTGTTATACCTACAAAATTTGTACGCCACTATTGGCAAAATATGGACGCGCACAATACGCTGTTAATACCTTGCATGTCTGATTCGACAGTTCATGTAAACGCATATTTGACAAATAAATTATCTTTCTTTCTTATTCGTAATGAAAAGCACAGTGTTTACCTCGGGTGACAGGCTTATTTAGTCCCGAGACGGCGTTTGGCGGCCGAGCGTAGCGAGGGTGCCAATAGTCCGAGGGACTAAATCTAAGTTACTTTCACCCATAGATATAATAAATAATATTTCTATGCTATCACCCCTGAGATAACAATGTACTATTTCAATTCGAACTAGTAGGTAGTTCCTGAGATTAGCGCGTTCAACCAAACATTCAGCTTTATAATATTGGGATTGGTATAGATTCTTGTGTGACGTCTTCCTTTCACTTGTAGTAAAACTCAATGAACTGTTAAATTAATAATTACATTCTGACATACATGCAAGCTGTTATAAATCTGGCGGCCTAAAACAAATAATTTTCTTTCTATCAAATTCACGCTTTAAAGGCCGACTGAATTATTTTCTGCCAGCACAAAGGCATCACATGACAGTATCTTTTAAGAGATGATGGTAAATCCTAGTCAATAATATTTATATTCAATAAGAGATCAATTAGGTACCTACCTACAGTATAGTTTCCATGTACAGTCAACAAAGCTATTCGGTATACAGGCAAAATATTATTTTTTCCACAGCACTGCCAATGTTTATTTCTAATTACGTGTGCTGTACAATAATTGTCTACTCACGACATTCACAACATTGTTTAAAAGTAGTTACCAAATAGCTTAGTTGACTGTACCTACTTATAGTTAATTCGTGTTGGCAACAAGATTATCTGCCTTCCACATTGTCCACAGGTATTTTGTCTATTGTTAAATTGATTATATTATTAGGTAATAATGGAAAAATATGAGTCGATAATGATAAATGCCATGGCATTCGTTACAAGCTCAAGGATTCTTTGTCTAGGTAAGGAAATATGAAATACTACGTTTTTTATTTATAAATAGATAATGAATGATTAAGTATCAGTAGGTGTGATTAGTCTTCATCAATGTTGAATTGTCGAGTTTTTTTAATTACTATTGATAGGCCCGCGTTTGGCTAAAATCTCACCTGACGGAAAGCGATGATGTGGTCGATGATGAATGGTTGGTTCAACTATGTTTCATCTTCACCATCACCTTTTACCTAGGTACCTACTTTTAGAAATCTTTGTATCTATATCAGCTCTATATACAACAGGGAGGTAGTACCTTATTATCGAGCTTAGATGGTAACAAAACACATGCTCATCACACCACAACTTAAATCATAACTTAATGTGTGTTTTGGGATGCAGTTAATACAAATACATACAACCTGTAACAGAATAAACTGTATACCTCTTAAGGGGGCATGGTACTCATCATTATGAACAACTTTTACTATGGGACCAAACCTGAAATCGCGAAAAAAAAATCAGCTGTTCAGTACATTTTATCGAGTTATGCGCACATAAATGTATGGGGGAGTCGATATTTTTCGCGATTTCAGTGTTGTTCCCATATTTGTGTTAACTGCATTCCAAAACACACATTAAGTTATGATTTAAGTTGTGGTGTGATGAGCATGTGTTTTGTTACCATCTAAGCTCGATAATTGGGTACTACCTCCCTGTAAAAACACTGACCAGTTTTTTTCCTACCTAATTAAGTAGATGCGTATGCAAACTCGCCAAGGCGTGGTGGGCCACGTGAGACACAAACATAGGTTACACATGGCACCTACTTGAATATATAGACTACATAGACATGTGGGCAAGACATCCGAGGCTAGAACTAGACGATTAGTCAGGTCAACATCTGTACAAGGACAACTAGCTAAAACCGACGCAATATTTTGCTGTTGCGTGTGTCGTACGTAAGGATTATTATATTAATAGCCTTTGTGTTGTTCAGATGTTTAAGCTATTTTACTGTAGGTAAAGTTTCATCACAATCCATTCAGTAGTTTTTACAAGAAAGAATAACAAACTTTCATACATGCATCTATCCTTACTAATGTTCACATCTTTATAAATAAAAACCGGCCAAGTGCGAGTCCAACTCGCCCACCAAGAGTTCCGTACAAATTTGTAGCTACAAATTACTTTAAACAACAACTACCTATATTTTTTATGATTTAATTACAAATGTATAGTTTTCAGACTTTTCCCTACACTTGTAGTACAAGACGGTATTACTTGCCAAATTTCATAGTTCTAGGTCAACGGGATATACCCTATACATTTTGATTCTCTTGAGAGTCAAAATATACGTTTTTTGAGGCATAAACGACCGTATCTTTTTTTACGTTAACCGAGAAGTTTGAGTTTGCCATAGACCTGAGTATATGGTTTTAATTTCAACTCGATACCTCCACGCCTTCCCGAGATAAACGGTCTTGACAGATAGACGGACGGACAACAAAGTGATCCTATAAGGGTTCCGTTTTTTCCTTTTGAGGTACGAAACCCTAAAAATGAATGGGTAGCTAAAAGTGTTGCTAAGTGCAAATCTCCAGCGGCTTGACCAATTCGGCTACTTTTTAAAAATCTTCGTTAAAGTTCGAAGATGGTTCTTATGAAGAGAAACATTCGAAAAATTACACTAGCAGACGTAAAAACAACATTTTAATTTACACAAACTGGTCCTAGGTCCAAAGTTTTTAATAGAACGACGTCCGTCGGGTTAGCTAGTAAATAATATAAGTAGGAATTATTTAGTAGGAATGTATGATCTGTGTTCCTATGATATGAACCTATGATCTGTGTTCACATTTCCAAATGTGCGCAGCAGCTGCACAGACAGGTTCAAAATATCCATAAAATATGCAAATAACTCTGGCAACATTTAAATCTTTCGTAGGTATCGAAACACTAGCCAGTTCGAAAACTTGTAGAACTGGATCAATTTATTCGTTGTTTAACAACTGTTGAACAAATAAGTACCAGTATTAAATACCTAAGCACATAGTAAACGGAGTCAGATGCCATAATTCGTCAGATTAAAGAATATGCAAGAGTTATTTCCAATAGAAAGCTTTAAAGCGTCGAAAGATAGCCAAAGTAACTACCTAGGAATACAAAACTAACTGATAGTCTACACTAATATTAGAAAGAGGAAAGATTTGTTTGTTTGTTTGTTTGAATTGAATAGGCTCCGAAACTACTGGACCGATTTGAAAAATTCTTTTAGCATTGGATAGCTACATTATCAGGGAGTAACATAGGCTATATATTATCCCCGTATTCCCACGGGAACGGGAACTACGCTGGTGAAACCGCGTGACGTCCACTAGTAGATAATATGAAAGTACAAAGTAAACATGTATGTGTCCAGTCCAGGGAAAACCCAAAACTACAAAATGTGTGAAAATTCAGGGCATTTCAGATTATTGCACAACTCTTGTAAACTACTTTGAAATAAACATACTAGCACTACTGAAATACAGGTAGAATTCACAGCAATGCGGCAGTCATTATTTTTTTGTTAAAAACGTTTTAATGTCATCCTTTTCAGCCTTGACGCAGACAAAGAACGGAATTTTTCCCACGAAAAAAAACGCCAAACAATTTTGGCTAGCTGCTCTCCACTTTTGTACAAGTTTTGATGGGTTCCAAAAAAACCTATTCTGAATGTGGATTTTACAATCCAGGAAGCTGTCTCCATGTTGCAAGCCCTTGCGTTACTGTTTCCCACGAGCCCATCCTTACCCAGCCTAGCCCATCCCAAGCCCTACAATGGTGACGCGAACATTTTTCACACTATTTCGTTGCGCGTGATCGGTTTCCGTGAAAACCGAGGTACCTACTATTTGATCAATACATTGTACGCTTTGAATTTGAGGAATCGTTTATGAACAAAGCGTTCGACTTTCACTAAAATAGGTTAATTGCTTAGGTTTCTATTATATTAAAATATTTAGTTACTTTGGTTTTAGGGTCATATGTATAATGGGAGACATACATAACGTCAGCAATAGAATCAAATTTACAAATCTGGCACTAAGTTGGTTTTGAGCCGTTTTTAAGACCTTTCTGAGACATTCAACTCCATGCATCACCGTTATCCGATAGTCCAACCTTACATTACATACTTCAATATTCCAGACAGCAACTAAAAACTTTAATATGATTGTATTGGATCAACTATCAATAAAGGATTTTAATGTTTTTACTTTTTCAGTAGCACTATCTATATACTAATATATAAAGCTGAAGAGTTTGTTTGTTTGCTTGAACGCGCTAATCTCAGGAACTACTGGTCCGATTTGAAAAATACTTTCAGTATTAGATAGCCCATTTATCGAGGAAGGCTATAGGTTATATATCATATGTATATCATCACGCTAAGACCAATAGGAGCAGAGCAGACGAAGTTGCGCGGGTCGACTAGTCATTACATACATGGAGTACCTCAAGGAATAGGTTCAGGTCCTTTATGCCTTAAATCACTGCCCACTGGTAGTACTCAAAAAAAAAATTGTGTAACGAGAATATGTATCCGATTCAGACACTCATCTCGCCAGTGATTCTATCTAAAAAACCAGCAGCCTATGTATGATTCACGACCATATGAACCTATCGGTAAAAGTACAAAATTACGCCTAATAACACGAACAAAAGGCCAAAATCTATTCAGAATCCATCGATCCCATTCTGCAAACACCCAGACTGTGATTTCATGGTAAAGATAACTGTATCAAAATTTGGATGCTACGTCATTTGGCCAATTGGCCCGGCGAGGACATCGGTCGGAACACAATGAACCGGACGCTGGCATCCGCTTTCCATCGGCACAATTTTTTGGAAACACCAAAATTTTCATAGTCCAAACCTTCGGCCTGGCATTGTCATGCAGATTCGAGGTTCATTATGTTGCTAGTACTAGCTGGCTGATGGTACCTAAACTACCTATATTTTGATAATTGCGACTTTAGAGCCACTGAGGGCTTGAATTGCGCGGTGCGCAGATATGCGAGCGAAAGCGTGATGCGATGTCGAGTGATTGATAAGCACTTGACAACTCGATTTACGTTTCTGTGTTTTCCAAGCGCAATAAACTTCCGAATTCTTCTTCCATTGACGGTCATTTGATCTGCTGAAGTACATATGAAGGAGCAATGATCCCTAGTTCTCTTAGCTGAGAAAACAATCATGATGATTTGAGCTGCGCAGTTAAAACACCTTGTTTATCTTGTTTTCCTTAAAATTAAGGGATGCGGTTGTTAACATTGTTTTCATTCGCATACCACATGAAATTAGTACTCATTAATTACCTCTTGTACAGGAAGGAAAAAAGTGTAGGAAACTGATATTCTTGTTCCAATTAAATGCACGCAAAACAATAGTACATGCCTGTTGATGATAATAATGTTATGCTCAACGTCTAGACAATTTTGTACTTAATTTGTTTATGTTTACATACCTTGTGTTACTATTACATAATTTTTCTAATACTAATTGCAACTAGTGAGTGAACAACAATGATACTTAGGGGAAAAACGAATTATTCTTCACTCACTTCCGAGAAAATGTAACAACTAACTTGCTCTTCACTTTTGAAGTCGTGCAATTTAGCTTTAGAATCTTTTCGCGGGATTGATTAATTAAGTATAATTATTTTGTTATGTTTTAGATTCTTTGTTAGTAGATCGATCGATCGCGAAAATATTTCTTGCAATGAAACAGAAAATATTTTGCCGAGCATGATTTTGACCCAACAACAGGACAAAAGCCACCTAAAAACGGGTCGAACATATTATTCCCGGTAAAATACTAAATTGAAATATTTCGCAATATTTTTTGTATGAATACAATCAATTGAACCTATTTCACGGGTGTGCGCAAAATAACGGTTTCGATGTCAGCATCCATTTCAAATGGATGTCCATCGATAAAGCGAACTTTACTGTTATAGCACAAAGAGACAAGAGTATTGATGCGTGGGTTTTGTATATGACTAGTTGACTAGCTCAACACTTCGTGCTCCGATAGTTGCGAATGTTATAAATAAGCCTGTATTGTTCGGAAACTGTATTGGGTTGATGCTTGTTAGACTGTTGATGACCAATGTTTGTGTGACGTTATACCGAGTATTATGAACTGCTGCTTGTATCAATGACTGCTGCTAATATATCGATGACTTGTTACCATACGCAAGTCCGCAAGTGCGCAAGTCAAACTCTATCAAGCGCAAGCTCGATCATGTATGGAGTACTGCTCTCATCTTTGGGACGGATCTGCCAGATACCAGCTAAATGCCCTTGAGTCAATTGAGAAACGAGCCAAGAGGATCATCGGCAATGATTGGCTCGTCGCGACGAAGCTCCAAAGTCTTGAGCATCGGCGGGGAGTTGCTAGCCTGTCGGTTTTCTACCGGTTGCATTTTGGGGAATGTGCGACGGAATTGCATAATTTAATTCCGCCAAGCCCGTTCCATCATCGGACCACAAGACGAACGGCGATGCGCCACCGGTACATGGTGGACATCCCACCCACACGCACAAAACGTTTTGGGAACACATTCATAGTGCGTACAGCTAAGGAGTGTAATTCCCTGTCGGAGTCTGAGTTTCCTGATAGCTACAACCTAGGAGTCTTTCAGTCAAGACTGAATAGGTTACTTCTAGGCAAGCGTGCTCCATCTTCGACCACATCATCGCTTACCAACAGGTGAGATAGTGGTCAAACGCGTGCCTATCAATAGTAAAAAAAAGTCCTGGATCATTATGAGCCAGTAAATAATAAACATTTGAACGTCTGCTCTTCGAGGGACATACGTGAAATAGAAACGCCGTCTCAAGACAGCGTTTCTATTTTATGTATATCTTGAATTCAAAATAAAAAATTTAACGTTTTAGTTGTTGCCATAGAATCATAGATCATTGTTTTCTAAATCCGTTAGGAATTCATGCCCGATCAATATAAAGCGATAAATATGGATGCACGCAGAATCATCAGAAGGCGGTCATAGAAATTGCGGTCGGAATCACAGATGACGGATGATTTGATAATATACAAGTTGAAAACATGTTGTTGTGAATGGAAAAAATATTTGTTCAGTTGAGATATTGAGCAAATGTTTTGTCTTTGTTTCCACCACAAATAGCATCGTTATGTTATCCTATGGTTCCTTTGTCTGCATCTCAAATGACAAGTTATTGTAAGCATTTAAGTCTTTATTTTCGCGATTCGTTTACTTAATAATAGTGATGGAGGTCTCGTAAGAAGTGACAACGATGAGAACAATAACAATAATTCTCGTTCTGTAAATAGGTATTAAGTTGAAGTTCATGGGATGCTATAAGTATTGGACTGGGAAAATAAAAAATAAATCTTCTAAATCAGATGAAAGTACTGCTGGACTCAACAGTCCTGTAACAAGACACTTCACAGACTAATATCATTAACTCTAATCAACATCCAAATAATTCAGCGCCAGTCTGCAATTATCGACAAACATATGTATAACAACAAACACAGACCCTGTTTACGTGCAGAAACATCATAATTTAGATCTATATACACTGCAATCATCAGACGCACGGCCCCATGTATATGACGACCATAATTTCCCATCTGAAGGCCGTAATTATATAGTAAACGATGAACCTATTGCTCTCGACATAATATTTGTTCTGTCCAACCTTGCTCTCGATCGCCTCATGTCAAGCGATTATCGGTTTGCAAAACGATGATCGCTTTCCGAATGACAAAATGAATGGTCATGTCGAACGCATTAGCGAATTTCTTTACCTTAAAGATGAAGCTGTTAATTATGCCATTATTTCTTGTGGTTAACCACACACATTCATTCTCGTAGACATAATAATAGTAGAAGGTACAATGTTAATACCTACTTACGTATACTTGAAAAATGTGAAATTAATGATGTTTTCTTTAGGACCCTCGTCATAACAAGACGGAGGAATGTTAATTAGATACTGTTCTTTGTTTGTTTGCTACAACCTAGGAGTCTTTAAGACAAGAGTGAATAGGTTGCTTCTAGGAAAACGTGCTCCATCTTCGACCACATCATAGCTTACCATCAGGTGAGATTGTGGTCAAACGTATGCCTATATATAGTAAAAAAAAAACATATCTACAATCCTACATATTACTTACTATGTCTAGGGTAAGTAGTTATACGGAATTTTCGCTACCTACTTGCAGGAAGGGCGCCTTCAAAGAAGAATGGTAATTTCAGACCCAGAATCCGACAGAATTGAGACCTATCGTAGTTTTTTTTGTCATCTGGAGTAGAGCAAGAATATGTGTTCTTTTTTTTCGATTTCGATGGCTAACACATAAATAAATAACCTTGAATATGTCTTCAAACGAAGTCTTCAAGAGTAATTTCACATCCACTCCTACAAGTATGCCGATCGTGTTTGAGCTCATTTGAATTGTGTCGATGGGTATTATGCATGGTTGATAACGATGGTCTGATGATGAAGAGCAGAAAGAAAACGGTAAAACGTGTTGTGCGCCATTGCAGACCCAGAGTCCGACAGAATTGAGACCTATCGTATTTTTTTCGTCATTTGAAATAGAGCAAGAATATGTATTTTTTTTTCGATTTTGATGGCTAACACATAGACTACACACACACTACACTACACACACACACACACACGCTACACTATACATATGAGCATGAGTATTTCTTTAAAGATAGTATAGAAAAGTAATTCTTTATCCACTCAAGTATGCCTGTGATTTCTGCGCTCATTTCAATCGTACTGTTGGGTACCATTCACTGTAGTTGGTAATAAGGGTCTGATGATGGAAACCATAAAGGCGAGTAGTGGCTCTCTTAGTTGACTACTCCTATACCCATCGTGTTTGGGCTCATTTAAATCCTTCTGATGAGCACTATTCATTGTTGTTGAGATCAAAGATCTGATGGTGGATCAAATGGATTCAAATGAGTCCAAACACGATGGTTATACTAGTATCAACTAAGAGATCCACTATAGAATAGAATAGAATACTCTTTATTATGTACACCATATAAGTAACAGAAAAAAAAAAGATGAAGAAAACATTCCACATCCACCTTTCTGGTCTCCATCATCAGATCCTTATAACCAAAAACAATGAATAGTGTTCATCAAATAGGTTTAAACGAACTCCAACACGATGGCTTAGCTAGTATCCAATTAAGAGATCCACTATCCACCTTTCTGGTCTCCATCATCAGACCTTTGTTCCGAACAACAATGAATTGTGCTCATCAGAAGGATTTTAACGAGCTCAAACACGATGGCTAAACTAGTAGCCAAATAAGAGATCCACTATCCACCTTTCTGGTCTCCATCATCAGGTCCTTGTTGGCAACAATAATGAATAGTGCTCATCAGATGTATTCAAATGAGCCCAAACACGATGGTTATGTTAGCGAGAGTGTTAGAAAAATAGCTTTTCTGTACTTCGTTTGAACGAACACTACACCATGTATGTGTTAGCCAACGAATACGAAAAATATAAATAAAAGTATTTCTCATATTTCAGACGACAAACAAACGACAGCTGCTTTGTTAATCCATACAAATAACAAACGCGCGGCAACCGCGCTGCTGCCGCGCGACACTTTGCTTTTATTATTTGTATGGATTCACAAAGCAGAGTGGCAGCAGCGCCGCAGCCGCGCTGCTGCCGCGCGGCACTTTGCGACAAATTTGAAGGCGCTCAAAACGTAATACCTCAATTCAGATGCTAGCGGAGCATCAGGATTTCTTTGTAAAAAACAATAAAATACAATTTTGCACTGTATTTTATTCATACCCACATGTTGTGACCAGTAGTCCTATTCTGTATTAATATCACGGTGAAAGGATTAGCAAATATGAATTGAGTTGTCAATCCATCCAATCAAGGTGGAAATTGCTATTCGCTTGAAGATTAGGCATTCCACCTAAGTTTTCACTGGGCGGACGGACAATGCCACAGAACAGATAAAGGAGGGACAGTGATGACCCTTAAACATACTTATAAATCCTAACTTTTCCAATAATGTTATTGCTACAGGTGACCATATGTGTGGTCGGTGACGCGGTGACCACAGCGAAGAAGATGAAGCCCCGGGGGGCGAGTGTGATGCACGCCTTCACTGCGCTTACTATGCTCACCATGGCTAACGGTAAGATGGACTACTAAACACTCATCATTGGTTTCCTCTTCCGTATAACGTTATAGGTATCTGTTATCAGATACTTGAAATAATTCTAAACAATAACAATAAACACGGAAGAATCAATCAATACTTGCGTCAGGGCGAGTAATGAAATAGATTCCAGGATTACAGATTGGAAACCTCTCCGCGCGTTATTAAAAATACATTAAAATTGTGATAGGACAGTCAACTCAAAAGAATGCACAAAAAATTAGAACGATATTAAAATAACAAAATGGCCGTAAAATGGGAAATACCAAGACATAATCTCAGGAGTATAATGTAATAAAAGAATCCCCCAACTAGCCTAAACAGTCGACATAATGATGATCAAACAATGTAATACTAAATAATGTTTCAATGTTTATCTAACATTAGATAACATTAACTCCTTGTTTATAAACTGACGCATGAGTCCATGATGTTGAAGCGTGCTCTATAAATAAACCGCATTGTTCTCAGCTCAAACGACATGCAACCAAGGAATGGGACGAGTTATGTATGAGAGACTACCGAACCAACAGTTACATGGATTCGACGATGACGTTGTAAGTATAAAAAAGCAAAAGATTTGCGAAAAATATGGTTGCTAATAAGGCCTTGTATTTAATTATTTTATGGCCTTCTCAAGGCTAGTACGTCGATCGTACACGTACTTAACGTTTGTTTATCAAATAATTGCATAATCTATGTTGATATTGACAAACAAATCATAGATTCTGTGACACAAATTAAAACAGTCTAAACATCATTAAGTTTGCATTATTCATTTCTCATTTACATAGGTACGCGAGACGGCGCCACCTTTCCGTGTCTTGGAGAAATGCCAGGACCTGTGCTTGCGTGATCGCTCTGGAAACAGTCTCGTTAGGACTTGCAATTCCATAGACTTCCAACCTGGAGCCCGCATAGCTGCCTTTAGCCCTGAACCAGAATATGAGGAGTCTACTTGCTATTTGACGAGAGAACAGGCTGCACCTGAAGGCATTGGAACTCTTATGATCGTTCCGAACAGTGTCCACTTCAATGAAATTTGTCTTACATGTGAGTAACTTTAACGTCTATCAATATCGTTCTGATATTGTTATTTTTTCCTTTCCACACAATGGTTATTGTCATTGTCATTGTTTTAGCGAATCGTCCGGAGCGTGAATGCCCATCCCGTCGTTATGTTTTTGAACGCCATGCTCGCAAACGACTTAAACTTCCACCTTCGGATCTCAAGGAAATCATGGTTGCTAACCGAACGGAATGCGAAGATAAATGTCTGGGAGAGTTCAGTTTCGTCTGCCGTTCTGCTACATATGACTCTGCCTTGAGGACTTGTAGTCTGAGTAGATTTACTAGAAGGACACATCCTGAGTTGTTGGAGGATGACCATAATGCTGACTATTTGGAAAATACTTGTCTGAATGGTAAGGATTGTTGACTATTGATTATATATGACTCATCGGGATCGTCTCTAATAATAGTTTTGTGGAATTTTCGTAGCTGAACGTCGCTGCGATGGTTTGGCAGTTTTCATCAAAGAAGAAAACAAGCGTCTCGGTGGACCGTTCGAAGCTGATGTTTTCTCAAACATGACGCTCGATGAATGCCAGGCAATGTGTGTGCGGGCAGAAAAGTAAGTGACAGTTTTATTTTACTTTCTCTTTGTGCAACTTGGACTGACTCACTTGTAAACGATATTTTTTCTAGATATTTCTGTCGCTCGATCGAGCATGACGCTATGACTCGACAGTGCGTTCTCTCTGAAGAAGACTCGGTTTCGCAAAAAGACGACGTGACTGTTAGCGCATCTCCCACCCATCACTTCTACGACCTTGTGTGCCTGGACAATCGTGAGTATTATCGTGATTGTTTATTTGTCTATGATAACAGCTGTATGTAGTAGTATCTTTATTAAACACGCTTTTTTTCAAGCGTTCAATGCTTGGCAATTTACATTCTAAAATTCCTGAATTAACGATGCATGAAACCACATTAAGGTTTTTCTCACGATTATGATCAGTCTCTCATCGGGTGACAGCTCGCGGCACGGAGTACCCGGACAACAGTGTGACGTCACACCTGTTCTCGCCCGGACGCCGGCCGGACACGGCCTTCCAGCGGTACCGAAACAGCCGCATCACGGGAGAGTTCCACTCGGAGATCACCGGCCGCTCCCTCAGCGAGTGTTTGGACGAATGTTTGAGGCAGACCAGCTTTCAGTGCAGGTAATGTAGCGAATCATGTCACTGTGCCGTTTGACCACGATTTCGAAATGCGCATGTCATCTCTTTTCAATTGGCGCCCATATATTTACATAACTTCTCGACCGTAAAAGGCCATTTTGTAACTCTAACCGATATTGTCCAAACATTTCAACTGTTGACTGTAAAGATAAAATTAAATAAAGTAGCACTTACTTTCGAGTATGTCTTTGTTATCTATTCTAAAAACATCAATAACGACAGCTTTATCGGCAATGAGCTCCCACATAGCTAAGATAACCAATCATAACAAAATCTGACCTATAAAAACAAGGCATATTTTGGCCTTCGGAAAACGAAAAACACTCAGTATCTACTTAGCTTTGTGTGCCAAAAGTATATGTTGAGATAAGGTGTGACAAGTTCGTTGTACGATTGCGTGCGTGTGGGCAATTCAACAACATTCAGCAACATTGGGCATTGTATGTCGCAGGTCGGCGGTGTACAGCGACCGCGCCAGGACATGCCGACTGAGCAGATACAATCAGAAGGATGGCATGCGGCTGCTTTACGATCCCGATTTCGATTATTATGAAAATTTAATGCGTGAGTATCGTTTGGGTTCGCTTTGTTGTCGTAAATTTTACGAAAAAAACGATTCAGAATGAATTGCGATTGCTTAGGAGTATTAAAATGCAAATCAATGATAAAGTGAGTTACTTTTTGGGCCATGTAGAATTTATACGCAAAATAAACAATGACAACAAAATTCCCATTTTCGTGATAATGCTAGAATAATAATTATACTATTTGGTAATCCTTCCAAACAAGCAGACAACAAAGGCAAGGCTTCTAAGCTAGCTATAATCTGCATAGTACACTTTGACAATCTAGGTCATGCATAATAGACATCATATGAGACTGTTTAGACGACGCATGACGTATTGCAACTGTGAAAGAGTGGAAGGAAGAAACCAATAAACGTATCAGTACAAATTGGGATTAATAGAACTGAGCACAGCGTAGTATGGTTTATTATTAGGAGCTATTAGGGTTGCCGAGTTTACTATTGGCGATGGAAGAGGCCTATGACAAGCCGTGTAGCCGCCAATATGCTGGACAAAAGTTGAAATAGGTAGACAACTGGAATTTTGAAGTAGTCCTTTTGTAAAAAAATTTGGACCTAACAGCTTCCACATACGAGTACATGTTGGGTTAGGTTATAGCTTTATCGTCAGAATTACCTTATCAGAGATTGTTTCCCAGCTGTTTGTATCCTATAGAATGATGCAAATCTGAATTATTACCTGCTATGAAATTTTTCAGTCGTCACAATATGCATTGTTTTTTCCGTCCATCAGCAGCGGTTGACATTCTTGACAACCTTTAATGGCTAGTCAATTGCCTCAACAACGCAGTTGAGAATCACCCGACATTGACCCTCCTGTGTCCACAAATAGGTTTTCTTTATCTACCTTATTAGTGTCGATTTCAGGCCAGATATTAAGTTTCTGTAAATAGAGGTATGCTCTGCATGTCTTGAGCGGATGAAATACTAGAACAAACTGACAAGGTAAAAGCGACAAGAACAATAGTGTTCTGGTTCGTTGGTAAAAAACTAAAATCTTCTTCCCATGAAAGCTTTGAGGGAAGAGATTAAACAGTTTTTTTTTACTATAGATAGGCATACGTTTGACCACTATCTCACGTGATGGTAAGCGATAATACGTTTTAAAACTAGGTTTGCCTGAACTAAGTACCCACTGGTTCAGGTGATTATCTAGCCACTTTTAATAGATGTCTAAATTGTGTCCCAAGAATATTTTCAAATTATTCAACTTTGTAAGTATAAAAAGTCAACGAAAGAACAGATATTGATGTCAGTGGTTTGGACATTCAGATCAGCTAGTTGCTGGTGAGACCGAAGCTGGGAGTCCTGGGACTGGTTCACAGGGCAATTGGGGGGGCCGCCCCGCCACTTCCACAGGTTCGATGCATGATAGACAGGAGCGGGGTTGAGTCTCAGTGATTGATGAACGTTACAAAACATAGCATTTTTGGTGTGAATCAATGGATCTCCGTAGTTACTCCGAAAGCTACCGATCTACATCACAGGGATCGACAACTTAAAATCATCATGGTTCCGGTGTGGGAGGAAGACGATGGTATGCAAGGCGTATTGCACTTTCCTTTTCTCTCAACGGAATCATGATGGCATTGACACGTCAAAGTATACCATTGTTGTACATAGGGTAGAACATCTATGTAGAAGCATCTACAAAATATAAGAACAGTGCAGATTTTTTTTTTTGTTAGGGGAACATTTATGTGAGTGTTGAAAAAATCAAGCGTTTCCCAGAGAAAAAGTCATAAATAATGGTTTTGTAACGATTTAATGGTTTGGTATTGTATGTTCTTTCCAACCTTAGTTTACAAAATTTTTGACTGTTAACATTCAACAATCACTGGGGAAATCAAATGTAGTAGAAATATGAACGGGTTAATTCAGTAATGTGTCTTAAGGGGGACAGTAGATTTTGCTGTAGTATTATATAGATTATTTTGTGTAGTTTTTATTAGACAAAGCGTTGAATTGTAAAAAGGTGAGTACTTATTACGAGTAGAATGTTCGAAGTAGAGTAGATTTTGTTATAAATTATGTAAGTAGGTGTACCACTATGTAGATGTTGTTTTATTATTATATCTAGGATTGATTTATTAATCAGCATGCTGAACATATAAGGTAATCGTAGTTAGTTATTTATAAACATTAGTTAGCAAGTAGTTAGCGGTAGTATAGATGTTTGATCGCATGCTGAACGAACCAGCCGGTCTATTCTGTCAACATTTCGCGGTAGAGTGAGCAGGAAGTGAACTATCATTCATTAATTCTTGTTTGTATGAATTGACAGCTCACTTCATGTTCACTTCTAAGATTACACGGTGAGAGGTTTACAGAATCGCACTGCTGGTTATCATAACACTCTGACTAATCTCAGTTTTTCATTTCAAGGTGGTAGTAACGGAGGCGACCGGGACCGATACCCGCCAGGCGTAGACCGCTACCCGGATGACGACCGGTACGGCGACGATGACCGGTACAGCGACCGTCGCCCGGACCGGTACCCCGACGACAGATATCCGGCCGGGCCCGACGACCGCTACCCCGATGACCGATACCCATCCGGCGTCGGATCAGACCGCTACCCGTCTGACAGATACCCTCCCGGCGTGGCAGACCGATACCCCTCTGATAGATACCCACCCGGCATCGATCAATACCCACCTGGTATTGATCGGTACCCATCTGGTCCTGACCGATATCCAGTAGGCTCTGACCGATATCCAGTTGGTCCTGGCCGGTACCCAGTTGGTGCAGACCGATACCCGGCTGGCGCTGACCGATACCCAGCCGGCGTCGATCGGTATCCTGCCGGCGTTGACCGATACCCACAGCCAGTCGATCGGTACCCACCAGGCGTTGGTCCAGGACTCGGTCCTGCAGTTGATAGATACCCCTCAGGCAGTGGAAGATATCCCTTACCCAGTGGTGATCGCTACCCAGTTGACGGCGGACGATACCCACCGCCACTATACGACTATCCTACTACTAACGACATCGGAAGATATCCAGTTGACAGATATCCTATCAGTCGCTACCCCATCGACGTTTACCCAGAACGGTACCCACAAGATAGATACCCAGAACGATACCCAGTACGAGGTAGTGGGCGATACCCGTCCAGACCGGGGTGGATCCCAAGCCGCTATCCTGAAAGATTCGATCAGGACCGATACCCAGGAACTAACGATTGGGGACGGTACCCGTTCAGCAGGTACCCGGTTGGGGTGAACCGGGACCCGGTGCCTCTGGGCGGGGACCGTTACCCGGATATGTATAACAAATATCCGCCGACCGGATCATCATATCCTGGTGAGCACATAACCATTGTTGTATACGTGTGTAGTTAGGTTTAATACAAATATTGTTCGTGATAACATGAGCGAGGGGTTTTTACAGCAGGCTATGGACGTGGAGGCTATTATGGACCAGATTACGCAGGACCTGAGCGCTTCCCGGACAGAGGAATTCGACCTGGTACAGACAGGTAAACAAACAGTAAATATTGTGTGTGTTCTCACAGCTATGTATAAAAACCGAAGTAACGTATTATACATTTGAATAGATATCCAGTCGAGCCCAGACCGACCTTTGGCGTGCGACGACCCATTGAAAGACCCAATGGATACCGCGGAACCTATCCTCCACCTGGACCTGTAGAACGACCCATAAGTATGAATGATTAAAAATGAAAACATTTTTTTCCCATCCGATACTTTACTAAATTGTGGTCTGTGACTAGGTGGACCTGTGTATGGCGGTGCTGGACCTTCATACGGCGGTGGACCAGTATATGAGCCGGATGGCCCAATTGGACCAGTTGGACCACCAATTAACGGCCTGGGCGGACCCATAAATGGTCCAGTTGGCGGTCCTATCGGTGGCCCTATTGGAGGACCCATCGCAGGCAATGGAATAGGCGGACCTCTCGGCAGGCCTACAGTAGGACAACGACCGTGGCAAGGATCACGATGCGAAGAGGACAGCTTCAGACAAGTGGGCAGACAAAGAATGCAAAGGAGATACGTTCGTCGATTCACTACTGCTCAATCCTTGGCTCATTGCCAACGCGAATGCATAGAGGCCAGAGACTTTATCTGCCGGTCGTTCAACTATCGGTAACTAAACAAGCCGTGATGTAATCTGTAACTATGCTAGATGTAGCGACAGTATTACTGACCCACTTTTCGTTGACAGGGGCGTGGACGGCGCGTACGCAGGGGAACCTCGCGACAATTGTGAGCTGAGCGATCGAGACACGAGGGAGCTTGACGCTGCCAATCCGGCGCATTTTGATAATACCGCTAACGAATATGATTTCTATGAGCGAGCTCTTGGCAGGATGGCTGATGATTGTCTGGATGGTAAGTTAAAAAGGACTCTACGCATGAACGGAAATACTATGTAACATCTATCTATGATAGAATCTTTAGCATAGCATCTGGTATGAATTACGTCTGTCGAAATAAGTCTGTATGTGTTTGGTGAACTGGATTTTTTGCATCACACTTACTGCATTCAACAATTCCAGTTGTTTGCATAACTATTATTTTCTTTCAGTATCTCAAGTATGTAATGAAGATGGCATGGAGTTTACTCTACGACTCCCTGAAGGTTTCTACGGACGAATGTATACCTATGGGTTCTATGACCGCTGCTTTTTCCGCGGGAATGGCGGAGTAGTAAACGTTCTGCGCATCACGGGAGCACATGGATATCCAGAATGTGGGACACAGCGGGTTTGTATATTTATTTCAATCCGTGGCTAAACCTCATCATAATTGTATTAAAAATTTGGATTCGAAAGCAGAATCCAAAAAAAAAATGTTTTTTTAAGAATCCACTTTATTCGTTTTGGCTTAGCACTGTTGAGATAAAAATATTTTTCTCACGAATATGTCTCATAAAAGTATGTATCATTGCATTGGACACGGTTTATTGGTATGACTAATTTCTTTGCAATTTTTTATTCGGAACTTTTTGCAAAAAACTGATCTTCTTAAAAATAATAAAAAAAGAAACTGCTCCTTTTTCAGTACGGAGACACAATGACGAACATCGTAGTAGTCCAATTTAGCGACAACGTGCAAACATCTCGAGACAAACGGTTCAACCTGACGTGCCTGTTCAGGGGCCCGGCAGAGGCTGTAGTCACGTCCAATTACATCGGCGCCGGGTGAGAATTGTGCTATCGACTGCCAATTTGTGTCTATTTGATAATGGAGGATATTGTTTTAGCCTGTGAATGAAGACGATAAAAAAATATTAGCGTCATTAGACCGTTTAGCTGAAGAGCCATATTTATTTAAAAAAGATCTTTATCAAATAGACACAAATCGTTTAAATTAACATTATAACAGATTTTGCGTGTTTTCATGAGTTCGCTTCTGAAATTTTCCTTTACATTTTGCATTTAGTACATGATTGTTATTTCAGAGGTTTTCCTAAACATTTATATATCTTTACGCTGAAACATTTTGTTTGTATGGGTGGTGTATTTTGGGAGAGTTGTAGAATCATATTAGTCTGGGTTTTCCGAAGCGATGTGTTTTTGTTTTTACCAGATTTTACTTCATATATTGCTGTTACAGGAATTACTGGAATGTAGACATTAACACTGTGGTTTATTTAGTTAGCTGAATGTTGGTTTTTGAGTGCTGTTATCACTAACAGCTACTAACGACCGACTTTGAATGAATCTATCTAATAATTTCAATTTAAAACTTACCATATTTTGCGATAAATTCCTTCAAAGTCTGTAACAACAGCCATGAAAGTTTCCCATCGAATCTAACCATAGTCTCGGGTATGATTTGGTCGACAGGTCTGGCAGTCCAATACCCATCGAATATCTGCCTGAAGAGAGCTCCTTGAACTCCAAAGTCCGTCTGATGATCCTATACCAGGGCAGACCGACTACTACCATTGCTGTTGGGGACCCACTAACGTTCAGATTGGAAGCTCAAGATGGATACAATTATGCAACGGATATATTTGCTACGAATGTGATAGCTAGGGACCCTTATTCAGGAAGATCAGTACAGCTGATTGATCGAGTTGGGTAAGTGGATATTTTTTTTATAATTTTCTCTTCTGTTTTATCCATTGTTTACTTTGGAGAAAAGAATGCGTTATAAACTGGGCTAGTATTCATTATATATATGCTTGTTCTTTCATAAATCTTTACCGAGAAGTCTTGGGCCCATATTTTAGACAGCAGTTTAATTGCCTTCTTTCATAATTCTAGCCAATGTAAGTGACGTAATTTTTATATTCCAGATGTCCCGTCGATCCGGATGTGTTCCCTGAATTAGACAAAGGTCGTAACGGCGATTCTCTGGAAGCTCGATTCAATGCGTTCAAAATACCGGAATCTAACTTCTTGGTCTTCGAGGCTACAGTTAGAACGTGTCGCGATGGATGTCAACCGGTTAGTATATTTTTTTTGTTATGGAATCGAGTTAGAGCATTACTGAAGTTTGGGGTCACGACTGCCTTGAACATCTGCAATGCACAAAAACATCGCATAGTGAGATACATGGCAAAGATAAACCTGCTCCTACACATTTATCCATAGCAACGATGCTTGACAGCAGTGGGTACCAAGATAAGCTCCTACACGAATGGCTTTACTCAACCTACGGTTATAATCAATATCGTGGCTAAACAAACAACATCTCTCAAGTTGAAAATTGGCGGTTTTTCTTTTAAGTAATTGTCATTGGACTCTTTGTCGCGGATCGAACTGCGACAGACTGTGAATATGGGAGACTTTATACGATCAATCGGGCCAATATTCAGACAGTTATCACAGCGCCCTAGTACATTAGTTCCACTAAATTATTCCAATTTTTTTTCGCTTTGTTTTCGTAATGTTAGGCAAAAATGACTTCAGCGGTTTTGTTTGCTAAACGATGACATAAAATCGTCGGAAACGAAGTGACAATGAACGAAGCAGACCTGTGGTGTAATTAGGTAGATATAGGTACCTACCTACTATCAATGTTTCCCGACAATTGTCTCAATAGGACATGGGGCGAAGTAACAAGTCTTTATTAGAACAATTTATTCTAATAAAGGGCCATTGTTGGTAAATTAAGAACGTGTCGATTTCTCCAACAAAAGAAGTCAGTAAATCCGAGAAATTGTCTGTTGACTTCCGTAAAAAAACTGGCAGAAGAATCTGCAAGTTTACTATATAACAGTCACTGCCCGTGTTTTGACTTTTGATATCATTGTTGGTATCTAGGTTCATGGTAGCAGTTTGGTAACAAGCCGTGTTCATTTCTCCCCGTGGAATCATAAATAATGAAGCCATATGGCTACGTAGCGTAGCTTATAGCTAATTAGCTACGTTGCTAAAATCCAAATACGTCTTCAAAACAAGAGTGAATTGGCGTCTTCTGAATTTCTCGCTCGTAGACCTCATCCATAACTCAACATCAGAGTTCAAGAGTAATTAAAAAACACCCTAAGTAGACATGATGTTTTGCACATTAATATCTAAATGAACCAAGATAATAACACACGATTTCAATTACGTCAATCCATATAAAAATATACTTTATCAAGCTCCATCCAGTTACCGGGTTATCGCGTCTGAAGATAACTGTATCTTCAGACGTGGGGTCATGCGTAAAGTAGATGCTGTTTATGCAATTTAGGTACTTGCTTTGTCTATACGATCTTTTGACCTTGCTTATCTAGGTGTAGTGTATCACGTGAATAACAAATGGTATAAGTATAATGCGTTCGTTTTTCAATACGAATTTATTAGCTGTTATCCAAGTTATGTAACGGTCGGCGGGAGATTACCGTATTTACCGACGCAGGCCGCCCCGGTATTATAGCCATTAGTAATAGAGAAGTCTGGAAAACCCAATGAAAGCTTTTGATCAAGAAGAGGGCTATTCCAACGAAAAGGAACAAATACAAAAAGTTGCTAATGAATGGCACTTTAGGGAATTCGTGTCGTTAAGTTTATCAGCTTATCTATTAAGTGCGGATGTTATGACTTAAGACTGGAGAGAAACAGATAAATAACTGGATTAGATAATCCATAATCGTTCTTGTAGGTACTACTTGTGAGTAATTGTTGTAAACTACTCAAACTACTAGGTAGATATACTTCAATCAACTCATGTCATCCCGGAACTACACAACGAAACATCGTGGGGAGACACCGTCCCTTTTAAAACTGTTCCAGAAATTATCAAACTACCGTCATTTTAACTACTAAAAAAATCGACGAAACTCCCACTAAGCCAGCCAGACCAAGACACCTTAACACTAATATTATAAAGAGATTTGTATTTTTGTCTACTGGACGATTCCAAAAATTCTTTCACATAATTAGTAACATAATTATGCTATATTTATTAGGTACTAGAAAAAATTAGGGAATCCTTAAGAAAATTGCAGCGTGGACGAAGTGCTGGTTACTTATATAGGTACCTATACCACATTCTTTACCATATATATCTATCTTTTATATTTCCAGGCTTACTGCCCCAGCCACACAGGACGATCAGAACCATCCTTTGGTAGACGTCGCAGGGACGTGAACTCCACAATTGAAGCAGAAGGCAATGACACAGCCGAAGCTAAATCCGACGATGCCAACGACACGAAGACAGAGAAGCCGGACGAAAAAAATGCAGGCACTGTATACAAAGTGTCGTACGAGGAGGCGAAAGTCGACAAATATCTGAAGGATGAGGTCGAGACCCCTAGTCATGTGAGGAAGATGATTGAGGTAAGGAATACGATTTGAACTACTTATTTGCATGTTGGCTTTGTATATACCACTATTGGGCAGAGTTGGCTGGAAATGAAAATCTTGTAGCATTCTCCATTGGTAGGTAATCGTCGTACAGGTTAACTTGGTACTGAATTCTTTGCTGGACTCATTACTCACAAGCTTAAGGACCTTGTGGAGCTGTGTCTAGATAAGTTTGGTTTCGTTTTTGTTTTGTATGGATTCTTAAAATCCAATGAACGTTATTGTTCTTAACGTCATTGGATAGGAAGTATCCATTATGAACGAAATGCACAATGTTTTCCTTGTCAGTATAGAATGTTATTTTTCTACCCAAAAAAAAACAAAAACTTGCAAGTATTAGAATTATCAGCTTTATCTTTTATTTCAAAAAGCAATAGTAGGTAACGACCTTTTATCTATACTTGTTAATATACAAGATACAAGCCTCCCAGTGGGGGCTTAATCACGATGGGTACCTACCAAACTACTCATAATAGCAATAGCTTAGCAACCAATAAAATGTTTTTCGAACCCACTTCATAATAAATGCCTAAAAACTAGTTATACAAACAAATGATAGGGACACTAGGTACCTACCTGTTCATAAATTCATATCCCCGGTGCCAAAAGAGCAGCGCGCGCTCGCCGAGAGATCATGGTTAAGCTTATCGGACATATCCGCTTAACTACTTAGTCCTGATGTGTAGGTATAAGTTACCCATGAGGATTCTTACACGAAGAACCCCAAATTAAAAACACAAAAGCTGAATACTAGAGACCTACCTAACCAACTTTTCAACTAAATGGTGCAGTAATCAGTCTTTTTCCCCCAGGTGTTTGACAACCGCAACGAGTTACTCGAAGAGAACGGCGAGAGTGACTCTTCGCCCGTAGTTTCTGCGGCCGGTATCTGCATACCTCCATACCACTACAAAGCTCTACTAGTGGCCCTCTGTGTCCTCTTGTCGCTGCTACTGGCTATGCTAACTGCTGCCTTGTATATTTATAGGTGAGTGGCTAGAACTAGGGTAGTGTCAAACAGGATAGTAGACCTATCTATACCCGTGGACTGGCGTGGTAGGTTGCTGGCTCTCGTCTTTGCAAAGATAGCCCTTGGAGTCCCTGTTGCTTTGGCCAATAATGGGCGATGATGATGATCGTACTTACCTACCTAGACAATGTGACCATGAGTTGGTAAGGTTGAAGAAGTCAACTGGCATTTGGAATGGCTTAAAGGTTTAAAGACCTATTGGTTAAGTGCTCAGATCAAGTCTATCAACCCACATTGCAGGAAGCCGGCTTTGTAGCCGATTAGGGTCAGTTCGACAAATAGGTGGTCATCGGAATACTGGGTAGGTAATGCAAGTGCAACCTTGATCCTAATAAGGTTAGTAACTGTTCCTAATCAAACTAGATCGAAATGATAAGGGACTGCATGCACACACTTATCAAATCAAGATAATTATTAGGAGCATCTATGATTATTTACATGAGTAAACATAATAACATCGTTTACCCTGACATTTAGCTCACATAATATTATGAATATCTTCCGTTTACAAGCTTTAGGTACCTACTCAAGTGATTTAGGTACCTACCTAACTAAATGCAATGTGACGCATAAACATAACACCGCCGGCGTCTATTTATAAATGCATATATTTGACACGTTCACATGCAGTCCATGCAGGGGACACGTGAAACGTGCCATGAGCGTGTGGCTTTATTGTTTATTTTAATTAATAGATATCTTTATGAATGTTTAAAACGGCTGTTGCACTTCTGTTTTGTTAAACTTTTTTGAATCAGTCGTTGGTTACCTAGGTGTTTAGTTACCGAGGTACCTATTTTTAAGTTGCTGTAAGATAGCAGCTGGATGAGTTGCCGGAAATCGAGTCAAATGGCGTGCATTGCGAGAGGGCCTATGTCCAGCAGTGGACTGCTATAGGCTGATGACGAAAGTAGTTGGATCTGTTTAGCGAATAAGTACAAGACTTATATTTAAGTAGAGGTCTACTTTCTTGTTTCTGTTAGTTTTAATTACCACTCAGGGATCCTAAGTACCTAGGTATTAGAACACGAACACACATCTCTTCATAACACTAGCACGTGTCGTATTTATAAACAAGCCTTGTTATTAAACAACAAAATTGACCTACTTACATATAACTTTTCCTTATCCAGGCGTTATTGGCGGGTACTGCGCAAGAACATTCAGGCATCGTCGCCTGCGCCGGCCCTGCGGCCAGTGACCCCGGGACCCAGGCCTTCGAGACCATCGCTCTTCTCCGCCTCACATCTTCATAAGCCCTTCTCTTTGAGGTACCTACCTACTTAATAACATTTTATTTTGGATTATGAAAAAAGCGCCAACCAAATACACGACACGGAACGTAAATGTCTATAACTGACATGAATGACGAAAATAAAGAGGTCAAACAATGGGTCAAACCAATAAAACTGTAGGACATTACAGTGAACTTTGTTTAGGCAGCAGACTGCTTCACAGGATCCGTAATTCCCTTTCGGGACAAAATCGCGTGCGCAATCGCGCGAACGTCGGCTTTTCGCGAAAGGGACTTACCGATTCTGACGGTTGGGGCGTTTTGTCCCGAAAGGGACATGGATGTTGAGTGGTTAACAATGTAGGTACCTACCTATTTCTTTTTCTGTCTTCTCACATGATGACATGACATAGGGACATAGGGCATGCAAACGAGGACAGCACTGACTGTTTAGGTTTACATATTTTTTATTTTTTGTAAAATGAGAAACGCTGATCAATCTCGTCGATCTCAGGTAGGTACTTGTATTAAGTAACTAGAAGATAGTACCTAGATTTTATACATTGAACCAGCAACTGAACTGGTATCTCCTTAAATAAAGACAGATCTGTGAAGAACATTTAAACCAAGGCTGGAACTGGTGAAATGAGAGTCAACTTCTCCACAGCTTGGGTGTTGTGTGTGAGAGATAGGTAGTAGTTTTGTAAAAGAGTGATTTTAATTGACTAAATAAAAGTATATTAATAAAGAATTGTCGAGACAGGATTATCTTCTAGCCAAAGGTCAGAAGATACAAGCAATTGCGTCAATCGAGAATCAACAGTTATAAAAAGTGTAAATATGAGGCAAAGTACGATAAGGATGTTATTTTTGTTGACGGAAAAAGTCGTCAATGACATGATTCACCAGTTGAGGATATACCAAGTAATTGCGAATTCCAGGGATGCCAATAACGTTCTTTCAACAGATTCTGCTTAATCTTTCAGCGGATTAGGAAGAACATTTGCCGAAGTAGGCGAAGAAGCGGGTTCGTCAGGACGCCTCGCAAGTGCCTTCGATGACGGTAGCGAGCCAATCTACACGGACCCTTCTCTGTTCGAGCGCTCCCGGTCTCTCCGCTCCCTCCACTCTCTGGACATGAAGCCCGACAGACGTGACCACCGCGCGTAACTTCGACAAGTCAACGCACATACGTTTTATAAATATCTAACTTGAAAATTAATAAATATTTTTAAATGGATCCCAACTTGCAACAGTCACGCAATTTATTTTTAATGCCATAAATGCTCAGTTTTACTTATTCCGTCCAAAATGATCTGTGAACATTAAAGTACACTAATTTTTGTTTTAACATTTTTTATATGTGTATTAATTTGAAGCTTACTGTAAGTTGCTACTAATAAATATATTACAGTGATTGTTTGGTTTATTTACCCTTTACTCAATTAAAGAAAACATTTTGTAAAATTTTAGGTCAGTTTTATTAAATTAATATAATATTGATTAACTTAAAACAAATGTTTACATATGATAGGGTGCCGGTGTTGGTACACTCATGAGTGGAGAGTCTAAATACTCCATTTCACTAGTGCTAGGTACAGGCTCAGTCTGGGTTGTCATCTTTTGTTGTAAAATCTCATACAACTTATGCACAGATTCATTGTGCTGTGTGCCGGGCTGCAGAGCCTTCATAAGAGTCTGTATTCTCGTCTCTGGTAGTTTAGGGTGGATGTACCATAACAATTTTAGTAAATGTCTTGTAACATTGTCTTTAGACAGTCCAGCAAAAAAGAATTCATCAAATAACACTGTACTGAAATCTTCTCCTTGGAATTCATCTGGTAGCTGTACTAATAAGGCCACAAGTGCATGCAAGAAGGGGTCCTCATAGGCTATTCCGTCTTTACAACTGCCCAGGATGCTTAGGATACGCAGTAGTGCTCCTCTGTCACGTAATTTAGCTGCATGTAGTGTGTAGTACATTGCTAGGACGCCACATACTGAACTTTCTCTCATATATGCTTCACACGCATCAGGAGGTGGGCCTGAATGTTCAATAGTGGTAATAGCAGACTCTCTCTCATCTGGAGGTAACTTATTATGCAAAGCTCTGACTTGATCATCAACCATCAGTGACATCAGTGCTGGTAAATATTTAGTCACAACTTGACTATCAAGCTTAGGCTCTTTAAACTCTTGAGAATCAATCATCATCCAGGCACTCAAGCCTAATGCTAACATTCTTAGTAAAAGTATCAATATTGTATTATCTCTCGGAAGTCCTTCAGTGTTTATTAAGTGTTGTAATATTTTAATGGCTGAGGTAGCTAAGAAGTTTATTGCATAAGGGTCACAAAGTGTCATAGACAAGTCACCCAGGACTTGCTCCTGTCCTCTTTTAATACTGTCCAAAAATCCTTGGAGTTCTCTTGACCTTTTTATGTCCACATTTCTCTCTCTGATACATGCATCTAGGCACCATGTGAACTTGTGACAAGGGTCTACAGATATAATATCCTGTATTTCCAAGTCATGCAACGCCATCAAGAGCTCAGCTCGTAATGTGCAGTAGTGAACATTTCTTGTTCTTAGGAACAATGTACGTAGAAACTGCAAAACCATGTCATACAATTTCACACTATTGCCAATCATGTGAGCAAGTTTCTGTACAACAAGCCCTTGTCTCCTAACTTTGGGAGATGGTGAAAAGAACAAGCTGGTAAGGTTCTCATGATCAAATAACACATTTTCCTTCTCTCGGATATATTGACTAAGCAGCGGCGACACTTCATCACCAAATAGAGATTGATTATCCTGCCATATTTGCCGCTTTACTTCTGTGTCAGTGTCATTATATAATTCACGATCTCTGACTAAAACTCTTAGGAATTTGTCATCAATATGAGGGGTGTTCTTCAGAATACTCATAATAACCGGCCTGAGGGCCTTTACTCTGACAACGGGAAAGCTCTTAGCAAGCAGTTCCTTTAGTTTCTTATCGTGCTCTTTCCCATCTTTTGAACCAAGTTCATTGATGTGGGCAATCAGTTTATCTCTCAGTTCTTCCAATACTGAAGTGTGGAAATCCAGCCGCCGCACTCCATGAAGGTCGAGTAGAGGCAGCATAGGTCTCAGGGAGGGTAATAATATACCATTTTCCAGTTGAAACTCTTCAATAGCTTTCAATGGATCCGTGCAACTAGTGAGTGCATCACGAAGATATGCTTGCCCTGGAACCCCGACTTCTTCCAAGCCCGTACCGGGCAGTTTACTAGATGAAGCCATGTTTTTCACTATTTGAGACACTAAAACATTTAAAAATTAAGATTTATTCAATAATTTCACTTGTTTGCTAAACAAACAGCACGGATGACATTTTATAATCTGTGGTCCCCACTTTTTTATAATTCTTTGTTTGGACTGCTGTCTTTTTACTTTGGAAAGCAACTGCATTCTCATGATACTATTATCATGTCTATGATATAAGTCTACAAATATAACTATAATAAAAAATAAAGTAAAAATCGAAGAATCGTTGCAGTAAAGCGGCGATTTATCAAACTAGAATGACGCAACGATACGCAGGCGTTAGCATAGATTCGTTAGTTAGATTAGAATAATCGTCTCATGAAGGGACGACGACAAGCAACGATCCACTCACTCGTGGTGGTGAATTTAATAATTTACTTTCATTTTACAGCGCTTATTATATTGCACTCAGGACTGTATTCAGGGTCCGGTGGCAAGGATGGGCGTGGCCCCTAACTAGTGACCAGCGTTGCCAACGTGTGGGGAATTTCCCAAACTGTGGGGAATCTTAAGTTGATTAGGGATTTATTGGGGGTTGGCAAGATGTGGGTACTAAATATAGATTTTATTCTTTTGATTTTATTCCAAATATCGAATTTGTGGGAAATCAGTAGATTTTTGGTCCCCAAATGGAGCCGATGACTGTCAAAGTGGCGGTAGAAGCGAGATTTGAAGAAAAGATAGGTAAGTATGAATTAAAAATGATTATTTTCAGTTTGATTAGATCGTCCAAAACTATTTCCTCTTATTTGTTCGAACCCAAACTTGCCTGCATCACATAACCTATAATGTTAGAAATCGCGAATCCGATTCAATAAACCTTAATTAAAAATAACAGCTTGCCCATAAATCGGGACTTAGGGCCCTAGGGTTGCATAATAAGCGCTTAAATGAAGACGATACAGTTGCAGAACGAAATAAACCTGACGGGTTAAACAGAGATGATACATAGCGTCAGCTGTCACTGTCAGTGTAGTCACATTGTCACTGTCAGTGTATGTCAATGTCAGTTTCCGGTTTCTGCTGCGCTTTTTTGTATCAATGAAAGACAACCTCAAATGAACCAAAATCACTGACGTATAAATCATATGGACTTGAAATGTTTGACTATAGAAAAAACAGTTATACAAATATGTGGCATATCGACACCGAAATCATAAAAATACTGTCATCTCTTTTTAACTTTCATAATTTTGCTTAAGTGAAAAAGGATAACAGTGTTTTTGACAGTTACTATAATGGCAACCCTTCATTCCTAGCGTCATTAAAATACCTATTTGCGGCCGGGTCGCCATTTTATCCTCTCGCTGTTTGACAACAAGTTGAGGTACGTCAACTGTCAAATACTCTTGAGCTGTGGATATAATTTGTGAATTTTGAAGTCATTTTGCTGTGTTATTACGTTTGAACTTGGTTTTATAGTGGAAATCGTCAATTGCAAGATGCCTAATTGTAATATAATCGGATGTGGCATTAAAAGAAGCGGAAATCACCCGAACATAACTTTGCACCAGTATGTACTTAATTTCAGCTGAAATATCTTTGGATTTAGATAATAAACAAAAGATTCTGCATTCGTTGAAGAGTTTCAACAGTAAAGTATTCATAATTTCCCTTTTGCCCTTATTATCAACAGTAATAATTGTATTTCTACTTCGAATCATTTTCTTGTTATTGTTATTGTAGGCATAGACTAGTGCAGTGCATGCATGACATTTTTATATTTATCGATAATGCTATATTATGGCTTTTTATTGGTTTGTTGTTTTATTTGCAGGGCTGCCTGCTAATAAAGGAAAAAAAAATTTGGCTGGAAACAATTGGTGTTGAAAATTTAAAGATGTCAACAAAAACAATATATAATTGTTCTCTTCACTTTGAAGAATCTTGTTTCAACTGGAAACTGAATAAAGTAACATTGCTTGACGATACTACCTTCTACTTCTACCTTCACGAACCTTATTGGTAAGTAATATTGCTTGTTATAAATTTGTCTGACATGATTGTGTAGCGGCTGATAAATGATGGTGATGTCGTCAATTGCAACACTTGCCTAATGGGCACAAAGAGTGATGTTAAGAATGTATTTGAGTGTGGTCCTTAGATAAATTGCCAAAATAAGACTGAATATGTGTTAATTTGGTTGTACTACTAAGTACATTTATGGTATTCCTTTTATAAGGAATTTATAAATGTTTAGTTACAAATATCACCAGTAGTCTGCTTTTTGAATAGTACTTTACAGTTTACTTTTAAATAGTATAATAACAGTCCTATTCTGTAAAAATCTCCCTATGAATATTTGGATGAGGTTAATGTGAAGTGAGCTTATGTATGATTATTTAGCTCTTTACCACTCGAGAGCTACTAAACTAGAGAACGAGTGAGAATGAAAAGAGACTTCTCAACCCACCAATTGCAAATTAAATGGGGTGCTTTATAATAATAAATAAACCGATTAATAAAATCAAGAAACATCAAAAATACTAACAATTTTATTGCTTTTTTACAGCCTGTGATTCAATCAAATATGACTGGCATTTTAATTGAAAGGATAAAATCAGACAAACTAACAATCAATATCTGGGTGTGGTGCTCTTAATATGGTAATATTTTTTTGGAATTTCAAGCAGTGGGATCACCTACTGTTTTTGAAGTGTCATAAAACTTTTGAGTATTTACTTTTCTGTTTTTGTTAATATTTATGTTAATAATAGAGTGGTTTTTAGATCAAAGATGTTTGTGTGCCTACCATTCAATATCAACCTAGGGAAGATTTCAAAGAGGAGTGGCATAGATTTAGCCTCTAGCACATCCGCTACGCCAGATTTAGTCACCAGCACCTCCACTGCGCCAGATTTGGCCGCTAGCACCTCCGCTGCGCCAGGTTTAGCCGCTAGCACCTCCGCTGTGCCAGGTTTAGCCGCTAGCACCTCTGCTGCGCCAGGTTTAGTCACAAGCACCTCCGCTGCGCCAGATTTAGCGGCATGACTAGCTTCAGTTTTTCCTGTCATCATTATTTGCGAATTTGATCTCAATGATAACATCTCATCAACTGAATTAAGATTGGGTGGGAGATATCTCTCGCTTGTGTTCAATATCTATTAAAGCTTACTTTTATTTTATTTGATTTCAGGTACACACAATCAAAATGATCAAAAAATTAAAGGACAAATGTCAAAAACAGAACATGAAGATAAGAGATAAGAGAAAAAAATTGCTCGTTATATTAATATTATCAAAGATTTTTTTTACAAATATTATGAGAAGAAATCTACTGAAAGAGGATCACACGGAAATTACCTGAACAAAATAATAATTGTATTGTTCAGAAATGAATGAGATTAATTTGTTTAATATTACTTTATTATAAATAATTATTGTTGACTTTTAATTTAAACCCAAAATCATCGGCGTGTTAGAAAAGATAGGCGTTGGTTGGAGACGTCCGTACCGGGAGCCCATTGCGGATGCGACGTCATTTGTTTTCTTAGAATTTGTTCCCTCCGCTCCGTCTCGAACGTCTACCTAACAACTAAAGGCTCTAGAATAACACTTTGCCGCTCGTACGCCGCTGCCACGCTTCTGGCGCGCCGCTGCCTTCGTGAAGAGTTCCATATAAATCTATGCCAGGGATGGCCAACCGGTCGATCGCGGCTATTAGTCCAGTCGATCGCGGCGAGACAAAAAATATAAATAGGTTCGTATAACAGACTGCGCACGATGTAAGTAAATACTGAATCATCATCATCATCATATCAGCCGAAAGACGTCCACTGCTGGACATAGGCCTCCCCCAAGCGTCGCCACAACGATCGGTCCTGTGCGTCTCGCATCCATCGGCTACCCGCGACCTTCACCAGGTCATCGGTCCACCTTGTGGGAGGCCTTCCAACGTTACGTCTTAAATACTGAATAGGTTATGTTAATAAAATACTACATAAATGTCTTTACCCCACCGTTTCATTTGTAGTTTTAAGAAGTACCTATGTAATTCGTAGACCGTACAGGATTTCGTCAATAAAAAGTCGATTTTGGGTCTAATCAAGTTGGCCACCCCTAATCTATGCATTTGAACGCGTCGCTGGTCGCGCCGCCGCCGCGCCGCTGAGTTCGTGTCCACGGCCTTAGAATGACATCAGTTAGCAGTTAGCTGACAATGCATTGGTGTCGATTCTGTTGTGCACAAACTAAATTTAGGCTATTGCTATCTTTTCTCTCTAATAAAACGAGAAAGAGACAGACGTAATTTAGAGCTGTCAAATTTTATTAAATTGAACTAATTTTTCCATACAAATTAATTAAGGTTGGTGCACGTAAAAACCTGTCGACTAAAAACATGGTGAAGCGCAAGGCATAAACTCATAAATTAGTTTGACATTTCTAACTTGGTTCATAGCTATAGCCGTATTTTCGCACTGCCTTTTAGTAAAAGATAGCGATACTCTAATTTTATTAGATTAGTTATTGAACAAGAGAATCGGCAGCAATGTCATCCAAACTAAACATGTACCTACGCAAAATTTTAGCTTTATCAAAAACCGGGAAGTGTGGGTCAAAAAAATAACTTTTAAGATTTGTTTACATTTGTTACCAGTTATTTTGTTAGTCATATAAAAATTAAGTTAAGAAAAGTGTGTAAAAAATACCCTTTGATATTGTACCGTGACAATATGGAAACATTCTCACAATTTTTTATCGATGTTATTGTAGAGAAATATCGCTAAGGGCTGCCCTATTAGCCGCCATTTTATCTTCTCCGTAAAGTGTAGGTATGCACGTTTTTTTTGTAGGTATGCCAAGTCCATATGATTTATACGTCAGTGACCAAAATAATCAATCCAAGATGGATAAACAAAAAACGTAAGTAATTCTATTTTTACAGCAAAACACCACCAGAACAAAAATACATTTTCCCATAGGAAAATTTTGTCATTCAACTTCGGAATACCGAGGTCTGTTGTAAGAGAACTGTTTGGATGGCTAAACGTATTTCATGTTTAAATCAGCTATTTAATCCATGTTACCGGTTCAGTCCACCCTGTCTTGCATTCTAACTAAGTTGTTTTTCAGGTTAATATGTGGAGATGTGAATGGAAACTTCAAGGCTTTGTTTTCTCGCGTTGAAACCATAGTGAAGAAATCTGGACCTTTTGATGTTCTCCTATGTGCTGGAAATTTCTTTGGAGATGATAATTCAGAGCTGGACGCGTATAAAATGGGCACACGGAAAGGTAGAATACCGCCTACAGATTACATTTTTAGTTCCCAGCAACATGTGAATGTTTTTTTTTTTTAATCAAATTTTGTTATTAATTTTGCAGTACCAGTGACCACATACGTTTTCGGCCCTTCTAAAAGTGAACATGTGCCTTTCTATTGTGAAGAAGGATCTGAGATTGTTCCAAATGTTATTTACATGGGTAAACTATTTTTTTTTATTATCATCTTGAATAGTATTCTTTTAAGTAAGAAACTTAATCTTCTTTCTGTTTTACAGGAAAACGAGGGATATTCACAACCAGTGCTGATGTAAAGATAGCATACCTGACTGGTCTATCAAGAAGAGAGCTCGGAAAGGAGATACCAATGTGTACATTTGAGCCAAGTGACTGCAGTGCGGTGAGAGATGCATGTTTGAGAGGCCAGAGTGAATACAGAGGGGCGGATCTGTTGATAACCACACTATGGCCTGCTGGGATACAGCAGGATGAAATAACCAAGGTAGGTTATTGATTTATTAACATGTATACAAGTGATAATAGGTAAGCAATGATGTGGTTGAAGATGGAGCATGTTTGCCTAGAAGACCTATAGTTTGTAGTGATTTAATTCAAGGACTTTCTGTATTTTCTTTTTTCAGGTAGATATAGAACAAGAAAAGTTATCGGACTTGCTAGCTTGGCTTGCCATACACATCAAACCCAGATATCATGTTGTTCCCTCTTCTGATAAACATTATGAAAGACAGCCTTACAGGTAAGTTACTCTACCTCTATTACTTATTTAAAACCAGTTTCAGAACTTCCAAGTTTCTGCTAAATTGTTTGGCAGATAGTTTTGAATTAATTCTGTTCTATTTTAGAGTGCCAGGTAAATAATGCTTTAAAAAAATATTGTTTTATTATCTTTAAAAATGATGGGGTTGTGAGAATTTGTAAATCTATGACAAACAGAGACAGCACTAATGACCTGTGATGTCACTCGCAAGTCATGCCATACTGAATTTCCGCAATCCAGCAAAAAGGTTGTTTTGCATGACAAGGATTGGAGTATAACTTCAAGATAGTGTAACTTATCTTATCCAATGATTTTATTTGTTTTTTAAGAAATCACGTAATTTTTGTGACTTATATCTATCTCAAATAGATATAATTATGTTGATTTTTTAATTATTCTAAACCATTATACAGTTTTTAAATGATTAAGATCTTTTCTTCTACAGAAACCTCTCTACCCATCAAGATTACAGAGAAGGAGCAACCAGGTTCATAGCGTTAGCTCCAGTTGGTAATAAAGCAAAGGAGAAATGGATCTATGCTTGCTCCTTGCAACCAATCTCAAAGATGAGGATCACAGATCTTTTGCAAGGCACAACTGATGAGACAATGTGTCCATATGATCCTGAGCTAATGAAGCAACATCAACCTGGGAAGGTTGTCAAGGTAAGATGCAAAGCCTTAATTGTGGTTGTATCAGTGTACCTTTTGAAAATCAGCCAAAAGAGGACTTATTCAGTCAGAATGTGCTTTATACAAGACAAAAAATAGCAGAACACCAAAGGTTTCTAGGATTTTTTCTGTTGCTTGTTTTTGTTTTATCGTTCTGGTTTAAACAATTAAACCAGAACCAGAAAGAGATGGCGAGACGAGTTGGACTCCTTCTCAAAGTACTGGCCCAAAATTGCAGAAGACCGAGGAAAGTACCTAGAAGGAGGGAAGGGATGCCTTTGCTCTGCTGTGGGTCAGCACTAGTGATGGGAAATTCTCGAGAACATTCTCTTAGTGAGAACTTTGCGGATATGTTTTCGAGAATGTTCTCCGAGCAGAGAATTTATGAGAAAAACGAAGTAACAAAACCTAACTTTAATGTAATCCTGTCTTAAAATTGGTATGATAGATGAAATTTATAGTGTTTTTTCGTATGTTATACATATTTTGAAACATTTCGTGAAGCCAACTACAATATGGGGATTTTAGAAACTAAAATACAGTATCAATAGATAACAAACCCATCTTTTTTAGGGTTCCGGACAAAAAACGGAAACCTTATAGGAATACTCGGGTGTTTGTTTGTCTGTCTGTCTGTGTCTGTCTATCTACCAGTCCAGTCAGTCTGTTCAGTCAGTCTATAAGCCAGTTTTCCGGATCTACTGGACCGATTCTGTTGAAATTTGGTACACATATGGACGTTTGTGACCCAAACACGGACGCGTAAATAAATAAAATTTGATTTTTTTAATTTTCTACTTTCAAGTGGAAAGTTAAAAAAAAAGTTTTTCAAACTGTATCGTGCAATATATCAAATTAAAGGGCTTACTGTGAAAATGTTAATACTCTTGTCATAATTTTAAAATGTGTGTGTGTGTGTTGTATGTGTTTGTAAATGACTTATGACTTACAGTTTTGAAGTTATTCAGGAAATTAGGCCCAAAAAGGACCATTCCCCCCTTATCTCTACTACGCTACTAAGCCCAAAATTTTGAAACAAAATCAGATAATAGGTTCTTTGCCTACAGATTACAGGAAAACCTATAAGAAGTTTATAGTGTTACAATAATCTGTAATAAAAATGAAATTGGTTCGGAACCACGCAAGTCCGACTCGCACTTGGCCAGTGTTAGGCAAGCGTTTGACCAGTATATCACTTGATGGTTAGCAATGATGCGGTCGAAGATGGAGCTTGCTTTCTCGAAGTAACCTATTCACTCTTGACTTAAAGACTCTTAAGTTGTAGCTATCAGGAAACAGACTCTGGCAGAGAATTCCACTCCTTATCTATACGCAGAATGAATGTGTTCCCAAAACGTTTTGTGCATATGGATGGGATGTCCATCATGTAGATACCGGTGGCGCACTGGCGCACGTCTTGTGGTCCAATGATGGAGCGGACTTGGCGGAATTAAATTATGCAATTCCGTCACAAATAACCCAAATTGCAACCGATACAAAACCGACAGTAACTCGGCGTCCATGCTTTGAAGCTTCATCTCGACGAACCTATAATTGCCGATGATCCTCTTGGCTCGTTTCTCAATTAATTCAAGGGCATCAAACTGGTATCTGGTAGATCTATCCCAAAGATGAGAGCAGTACTCCATACACGATCGAACTTGCGCTTGATAAAGTTTGAGCAGCTGTACCGGCGTAAAGTACCGTCTCACCTTTGCTAGGATCCCCAAGTTTCTGGCAGCCACTTGAGCCTTTGCATCTATGAAAGGGCCAAAGTTGAGGGTAGATGTTAATGTTACACCAAGAAGCTCAAGTTGGTCGGTTATCGGCACGGTTGCACTTCGGAAAGATGGAGCTGGGTGGAATTGGCTCCTTTTGGCGAAAAATAGACACGCTTGGGTCTTAGCAGCATTGAACTTGACCAGATTGGCATCGCCCCATTCAGAGACAGCCTGTAAGGACATGTTCAAGCGCTCAACCATAGCCTCCCGGAGAGATCGGATCTGTGACCCACCAGCTTATGCATCGGACTCGTATCTCAGCACCAGTGCTGTCGTTTGCATACCCAAAGGTACCGGGTTTTAGCAGTTCATTATGCAGCAGGAACAATGTTGCCGAGAGCACTGACCCCTGAGAAACCCCGGCACTAATACCCAGCAGTCCGGACGAGCAGCCATCTATGACCACTCGGATAGACTGAACCCTCAGGAAATCTGAAATCTAATCACACAATCCGGCGGGCAGACCGAAGGAAGGAAGGTTGCCAATAATGCTATCGTGCCAGACCCTGTCGAAGGCCTTCGAGATGTCTAGGGAGACCACAAGTGCCTCCCCGTGTTTCTCGATAATATTTGCTACAATTAACTTAATTGACTTTTCTTATCTAAATCACTTTGGTTTATGTTGATTATTCATTAAAGACTAGGTAGTCATTTTCAGATGGATCATCGAGTTTTCTTTAAAAATAAACACCTTTTACAAAGTCCAGAATCAAACAAGTAATAAAGTTTATTACTTATAGCTGCTAGTTGTGGCACTACTGTCCTATTTATATACAATGAAATATATGTTAATTACATCTAATAATGAAAATAAAAATTATCAAAGTTATCTGTTTCATGTTAAAATTGGAAGGATCACCTACTCGTTTTAAGTTTTCATAAGTTCTCGTATGTTCTCCGCTCACGAGAATATTTCAGAACATTCTCGTTCCGAGAATATTCTCATTGTGAGAATGTTCTTTTTCTCCATCACTAGTCAGTACAGGTTCGTAATATAAATAATTTAAATGTTAACAATGTTGGTCATTTATATTTTTTAGTTCAGTGGCAATGGACAGTACTTCTTCAACATGGATGCAGCAGAAGATGATCAAGGCAAGAGAAAAAGAAAAGGCAGAGATGACAACCCTGAGAGGAAAAAGAAAGACTTTGATCCAGGTAGTAGTTTATTAGAGATTTATAACACTGTAGATACATATCTTGCATAGTTAGTGTTAATGTTCCCACTGCTGTGACATGATTACTCTCTAAGAAATATTAATAAACCTTCACCTTTTTGGGTTTTGAGAGCAGTGGTGTTGAAATAAATTACACAAAGATATGCGCAAGCTAGCCCACAATCTTTGACTTGTAAGTTTGGGCCGTGATCCCTCGGCCATCACTGCTTCCTGTTCCCGGTAGATAGATACTTACATTACACAAAACAGCTGTAACACTTCAAGACTTACCAAGGGTTTTAGTGTTAAGCAGCAACTGGGTTGGGTTGTGGAAGTCGGAAAAGCAGACTATAATTCTGGTATTCATTCAGCTGCGTGCGGTTGGAAGCCCCAACACTTTTCGGAATACGCTAAGCAGTTGATGATAAATTGATAAAGGCCTGCTGTATATTAATTTTCCAAGTCACATTTTTCATTAATGCTCCACTCCTATTGGTCATAGCGTGTGTTATATAGCCTATATATAGCCTTTCTTGATAAATGGGCTATCCAACACTAAAAGAATTTTTCGATTCGAACCAGTAGTTCATGAGATAAGCACCTTCATCCAGACAAACAGATTACCAATTTCGGACGTCGGAATTACACTCGCGACTGCGAAAATCCATGATACTTGTGAGTTAAGAATAATTCGTGCAGTTTTCGTTTCTATTTCAGTCAATAATTTCACCGTCCTAAGGCTTGGTATATACTTGTTTTTAATTGATGTTACATCCATTTAAGAAATGAATATTAGTGTAAATTAAATTCATTAGAAAAAAATATAATTAAATATGTAAAAAACTCCCGCCAAAAAGGAAATTGAAATGATTGCTTGCCCATGTTGAGGGAGTTGTGAAAAAATATGTAATCGAGACACACACACGCACACGCGGACCCACATGCACACGCACACGCACACACACACACACACACACACACACACACACACACACACACTCACAGACAGCTGTTTTTCCATGAACACAACTTTGTTTGGGAACTAAATCGCAACATGTAGTTATTTATTTTTCTTACAGAAACTTGCTGGTTCTGCCTATCTTCCCCAAGTGTGGAGAAGCATCTAGTAATAAGTGTTGGTTCGCACTGCTACCTAGCGCTAGCTAAGGGACCGCTCACTCCATACCACGTTCTTATTTTACCTATCACACATCACCAATGCAGCACAAGGGTAAGTGGAATACTTTATTACTTTCCTTTTGAAGTTTATTTATGCCAAATTTATTTTCTCACAATTCGTTGTTGCTATAGGTCTAGAAAGTCATTTTACAATTACATTTTCTTCCTTTTCGAGAATCATGTGATAAGCTTGTGTTCGATTGCGTTTGACGTTGTTCGCACACAGTGGCGGTACCTTCATATAAGCCCAAAAGCCCGGTATGCCTTACTAAAATGCTCGATAGAGAATCAATATCAAACACGAACTATTTAAAAGTTCGCGCGCTTAATTCTTATCAAAATAACACAAAGTATCTACCTATGCCACATTACTACATAACTACACATCGCGATTGTTCGCGCGCAGAGTTTCGCATTTGCAGCATCTACATATAGCTATCTCGCTTACACGTACCGGCTTTTACCGGGCTTTCAAATACTATCTCCGTCACTTTCGCACTTATAGCGATGTGCCGTATAACGAGTTCTAAACCTTGTGCGTCTACAAATCGATCAGTATGGAAGATTAAGCCGTGCATGCGTATGAAGTTGCACGCGTATGCGTGACCTTGTCACCTTGCCAACTCTGCAGTGTTGCCGTTTTAGCGACGTTGTGAGATCTTGGAGATTTTTAACGAGTTTGGGGACTTTTTTTAAGATTTAGCAACAATAAAAACTAGCGACTTTTTAAAATAACGAAATTAAAAATTCAAGCAATATCTTAAAAATAAAAAATTTGCGACATCTAGCTAGATTTTTCATATACCTGGCGACTTTTTTTGCCTAAATGACAACACTGCAACTATGCGTAAGTAGTTCTTGACACCGGAGTGCAACTCACTTCAGTTTTATTTGCTTGAGAGTTGAAAAGTTAGGTTGTTAAAGTTTTTTGTGTGTTTTCTTAGTCATACAATTGTTTTGGTGACTTACCTACAACAAAGGAGGTAATTGTACCTTGTGAGGATTTAAAATGCGTTCAAGTTTTGATTGGCGAAGATAAGGTAAAATCTTTAAACTTTGCTCAGAAAAAACAGTTAATTTCTTCATTAAAACCGACGCCTAATCTGTGTTTTTCTCAGACTAGTAAATCGCATAAACGAAAATTTAATAGATCAGTGTATAAAACTAGTTGGATTGTTGGCTGTTCGCACACTAATAAGTTGTGTTCGTGGTGCTGCCTATTTTTTTCGAATGAAGATTCCGTTTGGAATACATCTGGTTATAATGATTTAAATAACATATCTGGCGCCATTAAAAGGCACGCAAATTCCCATAAACACCTGTGTGCAATGGTTTCTTTCGGTAATTTTGGTAAACAACGAATTGAGACATCTATATCAGTTTATGAGAAAATTGCGATGATACATACGAAGGTACCTACATACTCAGTCGAAAACTGAACTTTCTTTTTTGAAATCGGTTTAAATTTTATTGGGCTTGCCTTATTTTGAAACCCTAGGCACGCCACTGTTCGCACAACTTTGAACTTTAATAATAGAGAATAAAGTTTATTTTCTAAGGACATCAACAATTATTAGTTATGCGAGACTTAATTGCTAAAGAAAATTGATTCTTATACTGTTCTAATTCCAGTATTTTAATCATGTCAATATTTTACCATTTCCAGTTACCTGACGAAATAGTAGACGAGATAAAGAAATTCAAGGAAGCGCTGAAGAAGTTCTACGCGTCGATGGACAAGTACGTGGTGTTCTTCGAGCGCAACTTCAAGACGTCGCATATGCAGGTGCAGAGTGTGCCCGTGCCGCGCGCCTGTGAGTCACAGTTGTTGGAGGTGTTCCAGGTAACATGTTTTATATTGCTTGTTATATGTATAACTGAAATGGAGGAGCTCCTCACTAAATAATTACAGTCGCACGGGTAGATCTTTAAGGTTAAGGTTAAGCAACGGTTGCCTAGGTCGGTCTGTGGATCGGTGACTATCTTATCATACCGATATTCTTCCGTTAAACACGTTAGGCTGTTGGTCCTGGCTGTCATTTGTAGATCTTTGGTAGTCGTTACGGATTGTGAGAAGCCAGAAAATCAGGGGGTTTACTTTCTAAGCCCGAAGGTGATACGGAGTAGATAACGCCCGTAACTAAGGCCGAATCTACGGAATTCAAGCTCTGAGAGTAACCTCCCTGACACCAGCCTTGTTGAGAAGTACCATGTTACCCAGTGGCGTAACTATACTATCTGAGGCCCGTGGCAAATTCATTAGATGGGGCCCCAGTAAAAATCGTAACGTTGTAATTTAATTTTAATAAATCACTGAAGTAGAAACCCAACAGTACAACTTATTACTAATATTGTGTCCATTTTAGTTAAATATACAACAGGTGGGACCAAGCACGAAATCGCAAAAAAAATCTGTTCAATACGTGTTGTCGAGTTATTTCAGTGTTGGTCCTATAATAAAAGCTGTTCATAATGATGAATATAATGATCCCTTTTCAGGTATTGCGTTAACCCTATTACACATTATATAATAAATATTATTTTCAAAAGTATAGGTATTACATATTTATATTATTTTAAGTGCTCCGAGGTATATACAACTTATAATTGTTACTAAATTATGTTGTGTTAGGTTACTTTGAGATCGCGGCCCCTCGGTCCTGGGCCCTGTCGGGCCGGGGGCCTGTGGCATTTTGCCAGCCCTGCCACCCTATAGTTACGCCACTGATGTTACCAGTTACAATTACAGTTACCCAGCAAAACTCATTTTTTAAATTTTTTTATGAATCTTGCTGGGCTTTAATACATTCTTTTTCTTTCTTTTATTCATGTACAACAAATAAATAAATGAATAATGTGTGTTGGGCAGGACGAGGCGGGTATCAACAGCGTGCAGATGGAGGTGCTGCCGCCGTACGCCGACCTGCGCCAGGTGGCGCTGCCGGGCGCGCCGTACTTCCACGCCGAGCTGCCCTCCGGCGACCAGATCTACGCCAAGACCAAGCAGCACTTCCCGCTGCATTTTGGAAGGTGATTAATGAAGAACACGGTCAGCGGTTTCGCCCGCGTGTATTCGGATATTATTCCAAGGGAATATACTCCTGTGGACAAATTCTAGAACATAACATATTTCCGTGCCAAACATCCAGATTCGTTCAACCGTTCCAGCATGATTGAGTAACAAACATCCATCCATCCATCCATCCATCCTAACTTTTGCACTTACAATAGTAAGATAAGATTTCTTAATAATTTGAAAAAAAGCATTTGTCCGATATTTTTTTGTAAATTCTATGAACATTTAGACTGGCTAGTTTCAGTAATAGTTGGCGAGTACAGCTAGTTGGTAAATAACTTTTGATTCTCTGTTAGAATGGTTATGTAGTTACTTAATCTATATCTATACATTATAATAAATCTGTAGAGAAGATTTGTACATTAGAATTTATATCTATGCAACAGATATTTTTCGACATCCACGCGAACGATGTCGCGGACAGCTAGTCTATACTAATATTATAAAGAGGTAATATTTGTATGTAACAAATAAACTTAAAAACTACTGGACCGATTTGAAAATTTCTTTCAGCAATGGGTAGTAGCTACATTTTCAGCGAGTAACATAGGCTATATCTTATCCCCGTACTCTCACGGAAACGGGAACTACGCGAGTGAAACCGCGTGACGTCAGCTAATATTTATTTTAAAAAAAAACTGGTGTTCAGCTACATCCGATTGGACTGAAAGCAGACCCCAATGGATGACTTAATATTTATAAATATTTGATATTATTTTAAAGCATAGGTTTTAATTGTCTAGCTGTAGGATGAGTGGCTCGACTGTTGTAGTTTTTTCACACTAAAAATTGCCACCCTTTTGGGTCGGGTTCGTCAATTTGTGCATCACCTTACCTTATTTAAACAACCAATATTTAATTTCAGGGACGTATTATCATGTCCGCCAATCCTAAACTGCGAGGACAAAGCCGACTGGCGGCAATGCCAACTCTCCCGCGAAGAAGAAGTGGAACACGTGAAGAACTTCAGAGAGAAGTTCCGGCCTTTCGACTTCACAGCTGACGCTGACAGTGACAGTGAATGACGACAAGTTGACGAACTGGTCGCCTACCACGCTCACCGACTGCCAGTGAGACGCCATGGTGTCGGCTACTGGCTGTACGGGAGCCAATGTAGGCGCAGGCGCAGGTCCTCCAGTACATGGAGCCGGTTTATTTAAAAACTTTCATAGCTGAATACGTATTTCTTTTTCCATGTTAAATTCTAGACATCGGTAGAGTCTAGTTGATTTGAGTAGAATATCTACACTTTGTAGCATGATAAATGCCCATCAAAACCGTGTTCTGATGGCGTCTGAGTCCAGTGGAGTGCCACCAGCACCTATCTCTAGTCGAACGTTAATTTTCACAAATAAAATGCTGAGTTAAGGCTGGATTGAGTGAAGGAAACGACTTACATTATTGGTGACAGTGATCATTATTGTTGTTGTGTGCAAAACCGGTGTCTCTTGGATATGTATTGGGTAATTCGCATCATCACCGTCGTGTACCGGTCTAGCCAGGTTCTGATAAATCATACAATTAGAGCTTGTGAAAAAGGCCGCAAGCCCGTTGCGTTATTAATATTGACAAGATACATTTTATAGATGCAAACAGACATTTTAAACATTGAATTTATCTTGTCAAACAATGTAAATTGTAATTTATTTGTTGATAATGTTGTACCATAGAAAAAACATTTTAAAATCGCTGTGTTCTGTAGCAGTTTCACATATCATTTGCAATATTGGAGTTTATCTAAATGTGTCTAAAGAACATGCAAGTTGTGCAATTTTGTGTAAAAAAGGCTTACTAATTTTAATTGTTACGTAAGTTAAATAAAATAGATCAATTTCAAGTAAATGAATTTTTATTTTCGTTCACATCATACTGTCCTAATAACTCATTTGTTTGCATTATAAAAACATATCTGTAACAACATGATTAACTAACCCTTATAATATACTTGTGTATTCATTTATATTAACAAAATGTTTAAAAATGATATGGTACATTGACTAGAATTCAGAATGATTTAAGAGTAAAGTTATGATAACGATTTTTGCTCCTAAACTTGAGATAATCAAATATACATGTAAGTAAATATAAAAAATTATATTGGACAAAAGAGGATTTTAAGGGCCGTTTGCGTCTATTTTTTGTTTACCGAAAGTGACATCAAAAGTATCATATATTTTTATACATAATTTTTAATATTTGTATTTTGTTGACTATTTGTTATAAATTTTCACCATTCCCAAATATTTGAAATTCACAATCTTGATGCAAAAAAAGAAGACCATAAATAATTGAAACATTGTCATTGTTAAAATCATTATCTCCACGATTACTAAAAAAATCTACATTGTATTATTGACTAGCATTAGGTAATTGTGTCTAGATTATATAAAATAGATCTCAATTAAATATAGGGCAGTCTTCGTTGGAATTACTAAAGAGTGTCAACATAAACAATTGTAAATCATTATAAATCCACACAACTCACTGGAAAACATCGTAGTCGAATACAAACGCAGTTTGTGTGTCAACACTCGTAAACTATAGCTACAACATGATACAGTTATAATGTACATACAAACGTGTAACTTTCTGCCATATTCACCAAACTATAGGTAATTGTATTGTCATGTGTTACTATTTACTGAGGATTGTATAATACTAACGTTTCATTAATTTACATCGATTATAATGTGCTGATTCATGAACATTCGCGAATCACAAAGGACAGGAAAACAAAATTAATTACAATGTATAGTTATCCAAGCAGTCTCCGAAAAGTGATTGTTTTCAGCTAAGTTGGGGAGTCCGGATCAATCAATTTAGTTAATAATTTAGTCTTACGGTGTTTGTGTAACGTTGGCAAGTTTGTGTAAATGGTGTTTAGCATTCTGTGAATAAGTACATTGTTGCATACTTAACAGGTTATGCGGTGACTTACTGTTGGCACTTCAAAAAATGCTTATCATAGTCCTAAGATATAAATAGTTACTTGAAAATTCATTTACACACTCCAAAACCTTAATGTTATAGACAATGATAAGATTTGCCAATGAAAACATTATTGTTTTCATAAACTTTACAACAATCAAACAATTCGTATTTAATTAAATATGGGATATAATTACACAATTACATCCATAACTAGTTTTAAGACTTTTGGTCAATAAGGCATTAAGTTTAAAATATATATTTTTATTTTAATTATTGTTCTCCTTATTTTTTATATTCGATAGTCATTAATGTGTACTTAGCATTAATTACATTAATATTTACACAACGACCAGTGGTTTTAGAACCTACAACTTTAACAGCGTTTAAAGCCGTTTGTTTTAAGATACTCAGTTTCGGAGTACAAAAAGGATTAATGAGTTTCACTATTATACGTGGCACTAAAGAATAAATATAATTATATTGGCTAAACCTATCTATCTACACTTATTTACATGTCCAGCAATATGGAAGTTTATAGTTTGGCAACATTTTTGTAAAAAAAATTATATGCAAAGTGTTAACCAACATTAGAAAACTGGAAGATGCGTTGATTAAACGAGTTTTAGAAAAGTTGGTATCCGCCACTTGTCCTCGATCCTTACAATATTTCGAATTTAAATTGGCCTAAACTCAAAATGCGTCTATGGCAGTGTTGACTGTTGAATAGTACCGTTTTATAGTTGAAAGTATTACAATTAAGTATTAAATCCAGCTATTTTAGATTAGTAGTGCAGATTTCTCAAATAAATTAACCCGATTGACCATGCCTTATCACCTACCCTCATAGAGTAACAAAACCTACATCCCAAAAAGTATCTACATAGATACAAGACTGAATTTGAGAATACGACTCAAAATCATTAATCTTAGTCTTTTCAGTACATTTAGCTGTCACTGATGGCGCCACTAGCGTACGTCCAGCCTCATTGGTCAAAACGTATGACAGTAGCTGCTGTCAATTTAACGCCTTCTGATTGGTCGTGGTATGGCGGCCATCTTTAATAGTGCCGTTCCATGTGTTTGTTATTTTCAAACGTTGATTTGGAAGGCTTCCCTGGTGACTTTGGGGTCGTGTGCGGAGTGCGCGGGGTGCGGGTGTGGCGCCCTCTTGCGGCGATGGTGTCCCTCGCACTCCGTGTCGTCGGAGAACCGAGACGGTGGATGAATGTGTTCGTTGAAAGACGGGTAGTTTGATATACTGCGAAGGGAATCGTTATTTAGGGTAACAATGTAGAGTAAAATAATAAAAATACTTTATAAAATACGTTTTAAATAAGCGGAGTATAATATTGCAAATCTCTTAGTTTATAAGCTTTTTCTTTATGTATAAAATGATGTAAATATTTGTATTGTAAATAAATGAAGTAAAATAAATTATTTTTCAATTATCACTGAGGGGCCGTTCAGTATTACGTAAGCAGAAATTGAGTCATTTTTAACCCCACCCCTCCCCTTGTCAGCGATAGTAATCATAGCTCTTACCCCTCCCCCCTATGCTTAATTAAGCATTTTTACTCGCGCGGGTCCTTATTCCCCCACTTCTGTTATTTCTTACTTAACTATAAAACATCGTGTGAGGGTAAAACCAAATTACTAGCCATAATTATGTCAAATCAAAATCAAGTAGTCAAAAAAAGTGAGTAAATAATGCTGACGTAATCACCATTTAAACACCCACGTCCACCATGTAATCAAAAACTGGTCAAGTGCGAGTCAGACTCGCGTGCAAAGGGTTCCGAACAAATTTTTTTTTTAACATCTTATTTTAACACTACAGACTTCAAATAGGTTTTCCTGCAATCTTTAAGTAAAGATCTATTATCTCCATTTTTTTCAAAATTTTAGGCTCAGTAGTTTCGGAGATAATGGGGGGTATGGTCATTTTTCGTGTAATTTCTTGAATAACTTCAAAACCATTTATTTTAAAATTATGAAAAAAATATATTTAAAACCCTCGCAGTAAGCCCTTTCATTTGATATGTCACACGATATTGTTCAAAAAACTTTTTTTTAAATTTTCTAGTTTGACCCCAAAAAGTGACCCCCATACTAAAAATTTAATGATTTACGTAACGCGTCCGTGTTTGTGTTATAGAAGTCCATATATGTACCAAATTTCAACAGAATCGGTCCAGTGGATCCGGAGAAAACTGGCTGTGACTTACGGATAGACAGACACACCCGAGTGATCCTATAAGGGTTCCTTTTTTTTCGGAACCCTAAAAATATAAGCATAGCAAAGACCCCCCCTACCCCCCATTGGTGCTTACGTAATACTTGAACGGCCCCTTATTTTGATAAGGCATGACATTTTAAAACAAGAACTAATGGTTTTCAAATACTATCATGATATTGTTCTCTAGTAAAAGACTCATTTTTAATTTAGCAGACACTTATATGCTTCTATCTAGCATTGGGTTGAGATGTGATGAATCTCAGAGAAAGGTAGATAACGCAAGCTGTCGATTGAAAACGTAAGTTTGTGATAAATTACTCATTCGGCATTTGTCTATTAAAGTTGTTTTTTATCCGACTGCGCGGCATCAAAGATAGTGTTATGTTTACTCTCTTTTTACCCGACTACGGCAAAGCCAAAAGGAAGAGGTTTTATATTTGTCATAAACGACATTTTCCCAACTTGCTGTACCCACCTTCCTGAGGGACGATTCTCGTATTTTAAAGACCATTCGCTTTCCAGTCTCAGTATCAGTCAAAAATACCACTAATATCTTTAAATAATGCGACTAAAATTGGACTGTACTGTACTGTATGGTACGAGAATTGGCCATGTCACTAAAACTAAAATAAAAAGAGTAAGTAATCATCGTCTACTGCTCACAGTGTCTACAGGTACCTGAAGGTGGTCTCGTCGTTGTGGCTGCTGTAGCCGGACGACGAGCGCACGTGGCGCTTGCCCAGCGCGCCCGCCTTGCCCTTGCGCGACGGGAAGGCCTTGCGCACCACGCCGCCCACTGAGTTCTCTGATGACGACGAGGACTCTTCGCGCTCTACGCTTGGATCTGGGAGACGGAGTATTTATAAATGTTTTGTTGCATGTATGGCCTGTGTGCTCTTCCAGTCTTCTGGCAAGACCTAGACTAGACTTAGGACCTAATTTATTAAGCCCATTTTAGGTGTTCTGCAGGACTGAGGAAATCTTTTGATCAGAAAAGATAATTTTTTGTCAAAAAGCAGTCTTGAATACATTTAAAATACTTTATAAATAACCGTCAGTAAGATCGTTACCGGGGCAGATTCCCCAGATTGTGCCCACTGTATTTTAATGTCGTCACTTGTGCAGGGTTTGTTAACGTACGATATGTTGACCTTCCTAAAGTAGGTACTACTTTATCTTCGGCATAATACATTTTGTTATTTATTGGAGAGGTCATAAGGCTTATAAGCCTCTAGGTTCTGCGCAATAGCACCACGTCTAGAAGACCTTGTGATCACTAGGCTTGCTTGATACATTTCTGTAACGTATTTTGGGGAGAGATGTTTGACCAAGGCAGGATATACCTGATGCGGTCTTAGAAGGGCTGTTGAAAGCTAGCTGTCCTCCCCTAGCGACATCCTAAGCCGAAGTCCGTACCTGACACCTGGGGCCCTGTGCCCTTAACGTGTAGACGCTTAGTTTCAAGTGTTTTTATAAGGCTTGACTGGCAAGTCCGGTTAAGCATACGACAACCTCCTAAGTGCACCTTCGAGAAATCACTCTTTAAAAAAAGGGCTGTAGCTACACAAACTAACATGAAGTGGGGTGCGCGGGCCTGAGTCTCGCTTGCGGCTCGCTGTCGGAGTGCGGCGCGCTGGCGTCGTCGCTGGCGTCGTCCTCATACTCTGTAATGGGCAGGTGCAGCGTTAGTATCTTCTTCACCTCCGAGTCCGTCGAGCCCAAGTTGTCCGACTCTGCAATGTTAACATGCCAGTCAGGCGGGGTACAGGAGTGTGGTAGCAGTGAACACGCCACGAAAGGGTGCTACGAAAGTGCGGATGAAAATTTTGGTTCTAGAACAGATTGGTACCCAGCTGTTAAGGAGGCAAATGAAGTTTAAGCTTTGTGGAGCGTGGTATCTGCCAGTCATAATGTATGTGACAGTTTAGTATTAAACTCATTTGCATTCTTATAACGGTTGCGTACTTGATAATGATAAAATAATGTCCAGCATGAAATGGTGAAACCTTCGTAGAAACCCTGGAGTTAGATTCGTTAGTTTATTACTCATTTTTTCAATTTCGTGGCGTAGCTCACAGCAAAGCACATGAGATGATAATAACATGGCTGATTTGTTAAATGGTTACAAATGGAGCTGCGTACAAACACTAAGGACAGGTCGCCAACACATAGAAGCGGGAACGTTCACACTAGGTCATGACAATGAGTGGACTACACACAAACCGAAAGGTATGTCACAATACATACTGTGTGCATGCTTACCTTTATAAATTACAACACCATTTACGCTCCCAAAGGTTGCATAAAAGGCGATCATTATGTCAAATTACAATTCAATTACTTAAACTTAAATGGGACAAAGTAAACTTAATTAATAGAGGTGCAAACTACGTAAAATAAAATGTAGCTAACTACGTCATAGATACTCTGAGCTGTCGTACTGTGTGGGAGAATGGAAGGAGGGTCGTACCTTGGCTCTCTGAGTGCGGGTCTCGGAGTCTGTTGCCTTTTCTTCTTACTTTCGTGTATTCTGGCTCTTTACCCTGGAAGAAGAATTGTCAAATTTTTATAGTTTTGAATTTATTACATTCAGGAATAACGGAAAGTGATCCTAAAAAGTTTGTTTTCATTTTAAGGTTATACCTAAAAATTGGACAGCATTGTTTCTAGTTGTCAACAAAATAAAGGAGAGTTACATCAATGGTTAACACTTTCAGAATGCAGCCATAATTGTAGTGCTTCGACTCGAAAGTTATGGTTTGGACGAGGCCCTTAGTTTTTACCAATCCCAGTCTATTTTTCTGTCCTATAGGCATTGGCCAACCAAATATTGAAATAGACTGTCTCTTATTTTTACATGATTAACCATTAAATCATGTAAAAAGTGTTAGAGCCTCCACCACTTTGTCATTTCGATACCAATGCACCACAGTAAAAAAGTTGAAACAAAAATGTTGCTTTGATTAAGAAGGGATTAGACCTAATTTTGTGGCTAAATAACAACTACTGCACGGGTCGATCTTCGAAGTTGTCGCTTGCGAAGGTCGGTCCGGGGATCGGTGACCATCCATTGCATACCGAGTCTCCTGCGTTCCTCGTAAAACACTTTAAGCCGTTGGTCTGGCTGTCATTAATTTGAACATCTGTGACAGTATTTACGGGTAGTCAGAAGCCAGAAAATATTACAGCAGTCTTGAAAAAGTCGTGGAAACCCGTCAGGCACCGAGCATGCAAGACCATTTGGCTGCAATCGGGCCGGGATTTACTGGGTCCTTACTGGTTAACTGGGTTGCGTAGGTCAGATAAATCGCAGTCGCAGTAAAATGCTGCATCCGGTTAGACTGGAAGCTGACACCAGCAAAATTGGGGAAAGGCTTAGCAGATGATGATTGAGACTTTTTGTAAATGTGAAATCATCAAATGACATCTCCCGCTTCGGGCGGAGCGGGAGGAAGTGTCACACTCTTACTGACTAAACCCACCCGTGTTCCTCCAAATGCCCATTACGTTCCAGGACTGCTGTAACTCTTTGAAACAATAGGGACATTTCCTGAGTAAAAAAAAATCTATTTAGTCCGTTAGTTAGATTTTCTAAAAATATTAGATAAATATTTTTGGTTTTATCATATCAATCGCATCAAAGATCAGGAGAAAGGTACTAATAAAGTGTATCGAAAAGTGACGTTACACGCGTTTTCAACGCACTGTATCGTCTTCATTTTTTGTTTACGTGAAAAAGAAATAAAATGTGTCCAATATTTTTAGAAATGTATCTGACGGACTAATTAATTATTTTTAGTCAACTACCCTATTCCGCAACCGTGGCAGATGATGATGAGCGCTGTACCTTGTACTTGTCGTTCTGCTTGAGGTCGTGGTAGACGAAGGAGCCGCGCACGGAGTGGTAGGGCCCGCTGTACACGTTGCCGCTGTAGCTGCTCTCGCTGTAGGCGGTCGGCTTCGTCAGCTGGAACGTGGCGTACGGGCAGATGTCTTCTATGTATTCTGTGGAGAACATTCACGCAGGTAAGTGATTAATACACACTCGAGTAAAACCCAATTTAGTCATTTGAGTAAAATTTTTTGCATATTATCAATTATAAGGAACGCACTCAATTACCAATTATGTAGGTATTATGCCACTGGATTCTTGCAAAAACCGTAAGATTTGGTTGTGAACACATAATTTTAAACACAAAAAACATTAAAAAGCTTACAATATATCCGTATCTGAGAAGAATGGATTCACGATTTCACGCGATTTTTTACAAACTTACGACGTCTTTTTTTTTTTTTTTTTTTTTTTTTAACGGGGGGAAATCCTCATGGATGTCCTCCGCCCTGGGGCGGGCGGAGGGGTCTGTCAGACTCTTACTGACTAAAACCACCCCGGTGTTCCATCTCTCACTACGCCGGGGATCGCGAGAACTTGCGACTTCCGTGATCCCCGGCTGGTGCCGGCCCGCCTCTGCGGGCCACCTCGGGTCAGCGGGGGGAGTGAGGTGTTTGACTCCCCCCGCGACGTCAAAGAGGGGCGCACGGGAACACCAAACTTACGACGTCTGACACAACCTTATGTAGGTTGGTTTTCTTATCTTGTTTCGGCAATAGCTGTACAGTCAGGACAATCAGTGAACAAAGTTGGCAGTTTGCTTGACAGTTTAGACTCATTTAACGTTTAACAAAAAAATAATGTTAGTTCTGTAAATCAGTTTTAATAAAGACTTTGAGCGTCTAGAACAGGTCTTAAACTTTAATGCGCCATACCATTGGAAGCATGTTTGTAGTGATGCTGCGGCGGCGGGTGCTGCGCGCGCGCGGCCAGGTACTGCTGGTCGCGGTTCACCTTGTTCTGCAGCTGCGCCACGGACGGCGACTCGCCCACGCCGCTCTCCGTGGCCACCGTCTCCGTGGCACCAGCTTCTATAGGCAAGTTGATGTGGTGAAGATTTGTGGTTTTGGTGAGTGCGTGAGTTTGGCAAAATATTTTTTGGGAACAGGTTCTTGTTATAATCATTGCAAGGATAAAATATTTCTTTGTTCAGCCGGAAGACGCACGACGCCCTTTGCTACATCGACGAGTCCTAATCTTCCCGCATCCAGCGGTTTCCCGCGACCATTACCAGGTCAAGAGTTGTAGGGGAGCTTGTTGCGTCACTTCTTCCTAGCACAAGGAAGTGGTGAGGAGCGGACGTTTATGGAACCATCCTATGTCATTTTGACGTTCTAAAAGTTCAGTCTAATTTGAATGTGGTATATTTTGATGCAAGTGGGCAAATTTTGTCATATAGCTGAGGCGGAATAGACGCCCGAGTCGATGTTGACGCCATTAGGTACAGAGTCGAGAAAATGCAAAGAGAAATGCTTGCGACTATCAAATGGCGCTTTTCAACAATCTTACTCGAAAATTCGTTTTTATTGCCGCTACTGTTAGATTTCGAATCCAGTGATTTGTTTTCCAAATCAGAGGTGAGCGCTTTTATTTCAATCTCAGCAAAGAGCTGCTAGTAACAATTGTAGGAAGAGAAGCAATAAGTGATGACTAAAGCTAGTGTACTAACTGTTGCGGCGCACGAGCAGCACGGTGGCTAGCAGCGCGCCCAGCACCAGCAGCGACAGCGCAGCCGGCAGCAGGATCAGCGGAGATGCTAATAATGTTTGTTAGAAGAGAAGGAATAAGTGATAGTGTGTGAGAGTGCAGCTACCAAAGCTAGTGTACTGACTGTTCCGGCGCACGAGCAGCACGATGGCCAGCAGCGCGCCCAGCACCAGCAGCGACAGCGCGGCCGGCAGCAGGACCAGCAGAGATGCTAGTAATGTTTGTTAGAAGAGAAGGAATAAGTGATAGTGTGTGAGTGCAACTACCAAAGCTAGTGTACTGACTATTCCGGCGCACGAGCAGCACGATGGCCAGCAGCGCGCCTAGCACCAGCAGCGACAGCGCGGCCGGCAGCAGCACACGCGCGCCGCCCAGCGAGCGCGAGCCGCCCGGCGCCGCGCCCGACACCTCGCCTTCTACCACTGTAGACGGAAAAGAAAATACCGTACAACGGGGTGAATAGACGCAAAGCTTAAAAGGGATTGTCACGTTATCTATATCTATACTAGCTGACCCGCGCAACTTCGCCTGCGTCACAATTTTCATTACTGCTCCGCTCCTATTTGTCTTAGCGTGATGATATATAGCCTATAGCCTTCCTCGATAAATGGGCTATCTACCACTGAAAGAATTTTTCAAATCGGACCAGTAGTTCCCGTGATTAGCGCGTTCAAGCAAACAAACAAACAAACTCTTCAGCTTTATATATTAGTATAGATTATTTTACTAGCCGTTGACCGCGACTTTGCCCGCGTCTCATCACAATTTCATGAGTTTTTTTTTTGCGCGACTATTCTACCCCCGGAAATACATCTTCATGGTTCTGGAATCCTGTTACTTGTGAGTCTTTACCGCTCATAATTCCAGCTCCTGAAATACTTCGACATGTTTCTGGTCTGCTGGTACTTGTTAATCTTTACCTGCTCACATTTTCAGTCCCAGAAATACTTTGACATGTTTCTGGTCTCCTGGTACTTGTAATCTTAACCGCTCATATTCCCAGCCCCGGAAATACTTCAACATGTTTCTGGTCTTCTGGTACTTGTGAGTCTTAAATTATCACTTTACCGCTCATAATTCCAGCCTCGGAAATACTTTGACATGTTTCTGGTCTACTGGTGCATGTGAATCTTTACCGCTCACATTTCCAGCCCTACTTTCACATATTTCAGGGCCCCAAGTCTGCTATTACAATAGTGTCAGAATGTTCTATCATTGATTTCATAATGGTCGTGGTTGACCACTGGAAAGTCATAATGACGCTTTTATATCCAGTGGTCAACCACTGACACTCCATTGAAAGAAATGGCATAGAATCTTGTCAAAATCAACCATTATGAAATCAATGATAGACCATTCTGACACTATTATAATAGCAGACTTGGGGCCCTGGTCTCCTGGTATTTGTGAATCTTTATCGCTCACATTCCTAGCCTCGGAATTACTTCGACATGTTTCTGGTCTCCTGGTACTTGTGAGTGAGTCTTTAATTCTCACTTTACCGCTCATAATTCCAGCCTCGGAAATACTTCGTCATGTTTCTGGTCTCCTGGTTTTTATGACTCCTCCCGCTCTGGGTGAAGCAGGAGGGAGTGTCAGACTCTTACTGACTAAAACCCATCCGTGTTCCTCCTAGTGCCCTTTGCGTTCCAGGGCCGCGGTGACTCTTTCGAATGAATCCCGCAACCTCGGTAGGCATTGGCCCTAGCGGGCCCCGTCTTTCATGCTGACAGATCTTTGAGGCGCGCGTGGAACACAGCGCGCCGTCGACCCGGGCCTGGTTCTGATCGGACGGCGAGCCACCCAATGCTCGCCGTCCGCAGGCCCGCGGCTACGGTGGCCGGGAATCGCCCTGCGACTCCCGACGCCCGGGGCGTCTTCTTCTGTTGCGGCGGCTGGGGCGTGCGGTTTCCCTCTCTCTCACGCGTTCGGCTTCCTCCTTTGCTAGCATTACTGCTTCGCAGAAGGAGGTGACCGCTTCCCATGTCTCGTCGCTCCGGACCATGGTTCGAACCAGGGCCGAACGCGAGAGGTCACCGCCGCCGATCGCCTCGACGTGGACACGGCGCTGCTCTGCCCAAGCAGGGCAGACCTCCACCGTATGCTCCACCGTGTCCTCCGGGCGATCCTCGCAATGTTGACACCCGGGGTCTCCTGGTACTTGTGAATCTTTAGCATTCATCAGCAGCGACTCTGAATTCCCAATTTTTAAGTAGTATTTGGTCCAAAATAAATCATTTATTATTATTATTTATTATTATTATTCCTCAGTCTCCGCTAAGCCATCTGATTTATAGGGATAAAATGTATTTGTAAGCCTATGTGTTAACCCATGTTATGTTATGAGCTATCTGTGCGCCAAATTACATCCAAATCCGTTTTTAAAATTAGCGTCCACAAACGCACAGAAAGTTATAGATTTATAATATTGTTACGCGCCAAAATAAATGCTGGGTACATAACGACATTTACGTGCTGCTAACGCCATCTAGAATCAAGTAGCGGAAACTTATCAGATCAAAGGAGTCAAGATGTTTTTGGACTCCCTGGTCAGTCGGAAAAAAAAAAAAAAAAAAAAAAAAAATGGTCAGTCGGGACCGGTATGTACCCGAAGTTTCCAGAAGTTTCCATACTAGAAGGTCCTAGAAACGACTGTCGGTGTATAAAGGGCGGACATCCAGCGACTGGAATCAGTATTGAATTGGCGATACAAGCGATAACTTCGAGAGCGATCTTCAATTGCGAATTATAGTGAAGTGAAGTGAAGTGTTTAGTAGTGCGATTGTGTATTATAATGAGTGTTTTAAAGTGCTATTAGTGTTGTAAATTAAAGTGTCATTTTTGGTTAATTTATCTGTTTTTATTGTCACGTTTTTTTTTTTGTTTCTTTTTTTTTTTATTTTTTTATTGTCACGGCCTGTTGCCCTGCCTTATATACGGATGCCAAACATGGATTTTTGATTTGGTGGCAAAGAGAAAACTTAACTCATGTCAAAGAGCGTTAGAAAGAAGCGCACTAAAAATAAAACTCTTAGACAAAATAAAACATACGACGATAAGAAATAAAACTAAGGTAATTGACGCAGTTTCCTTTGCTCAAAGCCTGAAGTGGAAATGGGCTGGACATGTTGCCAGGTACACTGATGGTAGATGGACTAAGGCCGTCACAACATGGAGAGGGCCTAGTGGCGACAGACGCAGAGGCAGACCAAAGGCACGTTGGAAAGACGAGTTAGAAACGGTCGCCGGCAAAAACTGGATTCTTACAGCAGCAGAGAGAGACAAATGGAAGGCTCTGGTGGAGGCCTTTACCCACAGAGGGGTTCATGCAACCAAATTTAATTCAATTTAATTTAATTTCTAATATATTTCTTATGATTATTTTGAATTCCATATTGTATATTTCATAATCTTAATTTCATATAATGTAACAATTTATGACATTCTACTGTATTATTTATAATTGATCGATTATTCAATCAAAAATATTATTTCATTTTCAGTCAAGTATGTTGAATTATTTTGCTAAGGGATTATTTATTATTTCAAATTATTTGAATTTGTGAACAATACACATAATGTTAGAATTCAGCAGAAAAATGCAAAACTACGATTGGAATTTCTTTTTTACCTTATCTTTGCATGTATTCTTTTAGGTTTGCATGAAATAAAGAGGCTTTTTTATTTTTTTATTTTATTTTATTTATTGTCACGAACCCCAAGCTCGTAACAATATGTATATATAGATTATTACTTAAAATAAATCTGTAACTGTAAGATGAAGGTACATATTTCCATTTTCCGGGGCTATAATTAATATTTAACATCACGCTATGGCCCTTGAGCCGAGCAAAAAATGTCAGAAACAACGCTATGACGAAGAACTAGCGCCAGCTCTAAAGTCTACGCAACGAAGTCGCGGGCAGAAGCATATTTTGCAACATTTATGGACTCCAGTTTTATTGATCAATTTTTTTTTTAAGATTGATGCTTGTTAAATGGCATTTGAGTAAAAATCTCAATTAAACTTTTGTTTCTATTCAAACACATTCATTAGTCATTTCTGTTATTGCTGATGCCACTAAACTGCCTCTTCTTCTAAATCAGAAGTATAAATGCGAACTATTTTAGTTATTTGCTTTTTTTGTAGTGAGTTCCCCATGATAATGAAGATATTCTTCGTGCGGGGAGAACGAGAAGTTTATTCTTCCTTCCGACTAAAACCCAAAGATCTGTAAACCAACCATCCAGGACCAACGGCTTAAAGTGCTTTCCAAGGCACGGATATATGTTAAGATGGTCACTCATCTACAGAACGACCTCGGCAAGCGTTGCTTAACCTTGAAGGTCGATCTGTGCGGCTATTATTCTCTAGCCACGAGCTCCTCAAACGCCAGCCTAACAATGATAAAGAAAAATACTTACTGCCACTAAGTGAATGCGTGGTGAAGTTGTACAGCGCGACGGCATGCCCCGCGTTGTTGTGTGCGGTGATCCTCAGCTGGTAGTGTGTGGCTGGCGTGAGGCCGGGCACGCTGAACACGCGCTCTGTTGCCTGCACGCTGTTTGATACTAATCGCCACTGGTGAAGAAAGATGTACGTCCTATACGTTAGTATAAGATTGAAGCAGTTTTGGCTTTATCTCAGACTGGATATGACATATTACAGGTAGGTACATCCATTCCCATTAACATATGCGAATATTTATGATATGAGAATTGCAGAATGGACTAAACCGATATCTGAAATTCTGGATATAGTTTTTTTTTTATTGCTATCCGGCCTTTTTACAAGTAGATTAGTTAGAATTGGCTTTTAGTATTTCCAAAGTGACTGCTGCTACATAATTATTAGCCAATACTACTGCTTTCTCTACGAGCGAGTGAAACACCGATAGTTGTCGTTTTGCTCGTCAGTGTTCCCCGTCGAACCGCCGCGATTGTCTGGATACATTCATGGGTTTGTTATAGAATGAAGTGGCAGGCTGATAATATCGCCGCAGGACACTCGTTCGTGGAAGTAGCGCTTTGGGCAAGTATAGGTAAGTTATCAAATCTCGAACTCAGGATGGCTGGACAAGGACATGCTTTGAAATTTTTATAACATTTTTTACCTGGGACTGACTTATTTCTCGGTACTCAATGACGAAGTAGAGAATCCCGCAGCCACCGTCGCCCCAAGAGTCCAGCCACACAGTCACCGTTGTTGTGTTCAGAGTTATCATCTGTGAGTGCTTCGGTTTTACTGGAACTGAAATACAGTCACTTTTGTTGTAACTCAAATTTATTCAAAGTAATTCTAAAACAGTTTTATGGTCTGAGTGACAGCAAATCATCATATTTTGGCAAGGGCTCATTTTTGTTTTTTTTTTTTCAATTTACTCGTTTGAATTTTTGTCGGAACTCAAGTTTTACAAGACATAACTCAGTCTAAAATTGATGGTCAAAATATTCCTAACAACTGCAACTCTTGAGAGTCAGAATCAACAGTGGTAACCACCCGAAAAACGTATCAATGAAGCTTGTTGCGTCCCGGAAAAACGATTCAACTGTCTAGAATACCGAACGAAATTAATCAGACAAGAACTGCGTAAAAAAACAAAGGTGGTATTAACCTGTGCCTTTTGTATATGCATGTACAATATCACACGGCAGACCAGTGCCGATGCGGTTGAAAGCAGTTATGTACAGTTGGTAGCGGGTCCCACACCACAGGTTCGGCAGCACATGCTCAGATGTCCCCGCTTCTACTTGCAACTCTTCCCAGTCGCCATGTTCCCGTTTGTAGTTGATCACGTATCCTAGAATACAACGGAGACATTTGTTAATAGGACAAGAATACGGTTAAAAAAAAATACATTATCACTGCTCCTCCTCATTATATTTATTATTCAGAGAAATGTAACTTTATTGGGAATATTTATTTATTTATTCATTCATTCATTATTATTATAACACATATGTACCTATCTACAAGAAGTCACACGAAACAATGCTTACCTAGTTCTTCTAGTCTTCGCTGATGTGTCAGCCCCATATATGCACTGCACGTTTCTTGGACGAAAAAGCCAGAATATGTCCATGGAACGTGTATTGCTTAATATAGGGCTTATCTTTGTTGAATGCCACCAACCCTGTAATATACTGTATATAACCTTTGCTAAGGGCTACGATTACCTAGTATAGGGCTGCCACCATCGCCCTGGTCGCTCCATTGAAGATGCAGCGAGTCTGCGTAAGAGTCCACAACAGCCAATACAGGAGGTTGTGGAGGCACCTTCACTTCCACACTGTAGGTGACCTCGTCCCTTCCGTGGACGTTCTCCACCGAACACGTGTAGTTCCCACTGTCCAGATACTGCGTCATGCTGTGTCAATGGTGTGAATGGTGTGAATTAAAAAAATGTTATCTGATAGCTTCTTCAACGATAACTAGTCTATTTTCTGTTTTATCTTATACCTATATATGTAGTCTACTATCTATTTCATAATCGTGATCATCATCATCGTGTCAGTTCGCCGTGAGCCGTCAACTGTGTGGACGTGTGTCAGTTGTGCTGTTAAATATTGTGCCTTAAATTTTCTGATTGGCTAATATTGAAATTTTAGATTCTCGTTCTATCTTGAGCTGTTTAAAGGTGTAAACTCCACCCAGTGGGCGTAAAAGACAGAGACAGGTATTTTTGAGCTGGTGCCGTACCGAAAAGTTGAAAACATCTAGTCCGACATTCCAGTGATTTGAACTCGCAACCTGCTGCGCAGTGACCGCGATTATAACCACTCGACCAACTTAACAGTGAAATAAAGTGCGAAACTTGTCTACGGCTCCGTCGATCTGCTACGACGTCAACCGCTACGGCCGCGCGCGCCTACAACGCTACGCTGCCACTGTGAGTCATCGCCACTGCTGTGCTACGAGTGCTACGATATCGGCCACGAGTGCTACGACTGCGCCGCTCGCATATATAACAAAGCGCATGTGACTGATACGCTACGTGTCTTGCACTCAATAAAGAGAAACATGTCGATCCAACGTACGCCGCCAAGATCTCAGTCTACGCAAGTCTTGTCACAGTCCGACTCTGACATACCAAGGGCAATGGAAGAGGAAGTTGTTAATATTACGACCCGCTCTAAAAGACCTCGTACGGAATCTTCGTCGCCAAGGAATGAGTTCGCCGCTTTTCAAAATGAAATGAGACATATGTTTGAGTCTCTGAAGTCGGGCCAACTAGCATTACTGAATAGGTTGGTTGAAGATGTTAATGAGATTAAATTACAAAGCTTAACAATTCAAAAAAGTAATGCAGAGATAGAAAAATCATTAGAAACTATAAAAAACAACTACGAAGATATGAAAGCTAAACTGGGGAAGCTTGAAAAAGAACGCCTAGAATGTTATAATTATATAGAAAAACTCCAAAACCGAATTGAAGATTTGGAGTTCGGCTCCAGGTCATCATGTATAGAAGTGCGCAACATTCCATCAAAAGAAAACGAGACCGCAGAAGATATTGTGGAGCATGTACTTAATATCGGAAAGACATTAAGTTTGGACATAAGCTATTCTCATATAAGAGACGCATACCGTCTTCCAGCCAAACCGGGCAGAAATAAGACGATTGTGGCGGACTTTAGTACGGTGCTAATTAAAAACAAAATTCTTATCTCGACGCGAGACTTTAACAGGAACAAACCGCCAGGGCTGAAGCTTAACTCTAGCTTGATCGGTATTGAGGGACAACCACTTCCAATATATGTATCCGAATACTTGCCGGGCAATGGCAGAAAGCTTTTCTACCGAGCCAGGGAATTTGCCAATGGCAACAACTACAAATTCTGTTGGACCTCGAACCAAAGGATCTTTCTACGTAAGGATGAAGCAAGCAAACGCATACGGATTCATTCGGAAGAAGATTTCGTTGCTTTAAGGTCAATATGACTAACTTTGTTTGTTTACCGTAAAATAGTAATTCTTGCATTAACACTATGTCCATTTTTAAACTTATGTTTCTACCTAGGTCAATATTCTTTTAGCATGTTATATTCCTATTTGCCACACATTTACGACTTACACAAAAATCACCCAGTCACAAATTTCCCAATATACACACTTCTCCTTTTACCTACAATTAACTCAGTAAGTAAGTTTAACTTTCTCCTGTATGATAAACAAAAGTGTAACAACATTCCAACTTCTGTCTCATTATTGCATTGTAAGAAAGCGGTGGAGTGCTCAATGTTCTGTACATTTAACTATTTGTATCTTCACTTAACATAAAAACAATTGATAGTAATATTGATAGAATATCGTCGGAACTTGAAGCGCTCCATACAATGCAATCGTACATCTGCGCATCAGACAAATGTGAGACTTTTGCACGTAAGATTAATAGTCCTTTCTCAGTACTTCATATGAATATCCGCAGTATTAATAAAAACATCGATCAACTACAAGCCTTACTTACCTCAATTCATGTGTACTGTGATATAATAGTACTTACAGAATGTTGGCTTTCTAAAGTCGCAAGTATCCCTTCGATAGATGGCTATGTAGCGCACTTTACCTATTGTACATCAAACCAAAATGATGGCATCGTAATATACATTAAGACAGGGCTTGACTGCACTCTAGGCGAACCTGAATATGTCAAAGACTTCAACTGTTTAATATGTAAAATTGGTAACGAGTTAGCTCTTGTTACAGTCTATAGATCACCTTCGGTGCATAGTATCGATAGTTTTCTTAACGGACTAAATGATGTGTTGGCAACGCTTAATACGTATCCTAATGTATGTATTGTGGGGGACATGAATATTGACATAAAAGCCAACGGCTCCGACCGTAGAGCTGGGGACTATTTAAATCTGTTAGCGTCTCACGGCCTCTTGCCAACACACCTATATCCAACAAGAGGTGAAAACTGTTTGGATCACGTTTTGTTGAAGTCTCAGCTTGATTCTGTCACATTAGTGCTTGAGTGTTTTATCACTGACCACTGTCCAACACTTTTTACAATTTCATTAAAGAAAAAGCAAATGTCACCAGTTGTCTTTCGCAACAGAATTAACTACAGTGCAATACGTGACGTTTTAGTCCAAGTAGATTTTACGCCTGCGTTAAATTCATCTGACGCAAACTTTGCTGCAAGTTTTTTGGTTAGTGTAGTATCAGAAATAATTAAAAACAACACTAGTAGCTATAAAGTACCGCGAAATAAAAGGAATATTAAACCGTGGATCACGCCAGGTCTGATACGCTGTATTCGAAATCGAGATAGAATGCACAAAGCACTAAAAAAGGACATCACAAATCTTACACTAAAAATATCATACATTAGATATAGAAATTTCATTAATAAACTACTTAAAAAACTCAAAAGACAATTTCAGAAAAACTTACTTCTAGACGCAAAAAATAATTCAAAGGCTACTTGGGATGCTATTAAAACTATAACGAATACCAATAAAAAATCTTCATCTGCTGTTTCGCTTCTTAATATTAAGGAAAACCCGACATTATCAGTAAATGCGGTAAATCATTTCTTCACTAACATAGGTAGGGACTTAGCTACTCGAATTCAGCGGAAAGCATCTTCTTCCTTGTCATCTTCCAGTGACTTGCCAGTCGCTTCTCGTTGTGACTCTATGGCTCTGATCCAAACCGACGCCGAAGAAGTAGAGCTTCTTATAAAGAATCTACGTAGCGATTGTGCTGTTGGTTTTGACAATATTTCAGCATCTATCTTACAGTCTTCACTTGATGTATTTGTCCCTGTTTTGACGCACATTTGCCAACTATCTCTTTCTACTGGAGTCTTTCCTGACGTCTTTAAGAGAGCCATTGTACACCCCATCCATAAGAGTGGTGATGGAGATGTTGTCAACAATTATAGGCCTATATCGGTATTGCCAGCTATGTCCAAAGTCCTTGAAAAACTGCTATATAATCGACTGACGAACTATTTTGAAGCAAAGGGTATCATCTCACCTAACCAATTTGGATTTCGAAAAAACAAATCGACAGAAGATGCTGTTCTATCATTGGTTAGCAGAATAGTGGACAGTCTGGACAAGAAAGAAAAGTGCCTGGGATTGTTTTTGGACCTCACAAAGGCGTTCGACACCGTCTCCATCCCGATTCTTATCTCTAAGCTGGAGAGAATTGGCGTCAGAGGAATGGCTCTCAAATTATTTAAGGACTATCTGACTAACAGGACACAAGCGGTGAAGATTGGAGATTGCATCAGTGGGGACGAGAGGTTGGTTTTTGGAGTTCCTCAGGGAAGCATATTGGGGCCTCCGTTGTTCACAATATATATAAACGACCTCTGTGAGCTAAAATCTCCCAATTGCCAAGTAGTTGCGTACGCAGATGACACTGCACTTTTTATCCACGGTCCCACATGGACTGATGTGAAAGCTGATGCGGAAGCTGCTTTGAGTAAAGTCATGAGTTGGTTATCACGTAACCTGCTAACGCTGAACATTAGTAAAACCGACTACATAACTTTCGCATTAAAAACCTCTGCTCTCCCACCTCTAAACGCTTTCTTTATAAAATCTCATTCTTGCCAAGAACCGTCTTCTAACTGTGATTGTGAAACAATATCTCGCGTCACCACTATCAAATACCTTGGAATCAATATTGACCAAATGTTAAAATGGCAATGTCATATTGAAGCCCTAACCTCACGTGTAAGGAAGCTAATATACGTGTTCAAATTGCTCCGAAATGCTGCTGACTTGGAAACCCTTATGTTGACCTACCTTGCTCTATGCCAGTCAATACTATCGTACTGCATAACGACATGGGGTGGGGCAGCAAAGACTATACTCTTGCCTCTAGAAAGGGCACAAAGAGCTGTTCTCAAGGTTATGACTAAAAAGACCTTTAGATACCCAACCTCTAAGCTTTATACTGACACAGCTGCTCTGACCGTGAGACAGCTTTTTATACAGCAAACGATAGTTAGGAAACACGCAACGCTAACTTTTGACCCTACAATATATAATCGCAAACGTCGGTCGGATATAGTCTGCCCCACAATCAGACACAGAACGACAATGGCTAAAAGGCATTTCAGAGTTATAAGTTGTTTCCTGTACAATAAAATTAACAAAATTTTAAACCTGTACGCCTTAACGAAAATTGAATCAAAAAGAAAACTAAAACTTTGGCTTCTAAAACTAAATTACACAGACACTGAAAACCTCCTTAATCAAGATTAATAAAAAAAAAAAAAAAATTGTTACCAATCGTTAATGAATTCCTAATAAAATATTAATAAGCATAATTATTAAAACATAAAAACGCGCCCATTTCCTTAAATAATAGCCTAATTTAATTAAACGTCACCCGTCCAAACGTAACGCATACACTGTACACACACTCAGAAATACATCCTCACCAGCACTCACTCTCTCCCATATAGTACACACAAACACACACACGCACGTCGTGAATGTGGCACATTCATATTTTTCTTTTTTATTATTTTTTATTTAAGTACTTACCAAATTTTATATGGATTCCCTATGTACAGGCATGCCTAATTTGGGAATCCAGTTAGTCAATAATTTTTATACTACAGACGTTTGAAGTAATGTTTTCGGTGAAGTGGCGGAGCTAGCTCTAGTGTCCGTAACACAGGTTTATTCCTAGCACGGAACTGGGGTTTGCTCCGTTATCCGCCGTAATATTCGTATCCGTCACTCATGGTGTAGTATTTAAGTTAACCTGTACCTACTCAAAGTTTTTTTGAAATAATATTATTTATCTATTACACGTGAAAGCTTGTAATTGGCCTTATTTTGTTCAAATGTTTATTAGTGTTATGTTTAGCTGTAAGTTTTCCTAAAATTAATAAAATAAAATAAAATAAATAATAAATAAGGGACATGGTGAAAATCAAGTACAAAATGAGGTGAAGAACTAAGCTTATAGTGAGATAAGAACGAAATTAAGTAAGAAAAGAGATCTTGAGGGAGTTGATACACGAGTGTGTCACATTTGAATGAGCTTTCCACATAGTTAAAGCCTGCTGAAATAGTTACCTGATGATCAGAGAGCCATCGTTCGTAACATTTTTCCTGAGTGTTGACTCCAAGGTAGCCCCATTCATGCTCCACGTGGTCGACGGAGTGGGTACTCCGACCTTGTTGCATGGCAACGATATGTTTTCCTTCCATGGAGTAACAATGCTGCGGCTGAAAGACGTGATCCGAGCTGGCACTGTCAAGAAACGGGCTTTTTTTGAATAGAAGAAAATGAACACCAGTAACCTAATCTGGCGTAGATGAGACAGCATTGAAAAGTATATTCCTTAAACAAGGAATAATTCTAGTTGCATAGTCTTCAGGTTAAAATCAAACGAAAATAAAAAAGGGAAAATTATCCGGCGAATAATGAAAAATGAATAGAAAAAGTATAAGACTAGAAAACATGACAGATTATAGACTAACCTGATTCAGAAGGTAGCACTGTGACAACTCGAGTGGCCTCTCCTTCTCCAAGTCTTGTTGAAGCTGATACCCAGAATTGGTGAGTGGCCCGTGGTGGCGATCGCGACGTCTCGTGGGATAAAGTGCTTGGTGACAGCATGCGTTTGTGGGTACCCTCCTAAAGAAACGTTAAAATAAGGAACAATTAGAAGCAGGTATGATTCCAACTTTGGAGTCTCCTACATCTATCTAAGATCTCGTAACGGGCATAAGAGAAAATATGAGGGACTGTGTGAAATGGGAAATATGCATTATAAGAACATAAGTAACGAAATTAAATGCAGGCAATACGAATACGAAATTGTGCGATCTGAACTGAGGTGTGGCAAAGTCCGATTGCGGCACCTAGATGTTTGAATAGATGATCTTGAAAAGAAAATTTGAATGCAGGACAAAGTGGACGGTGCTCTGCATGCGGTACAGGAAACCTGTGGCGGAAAAGTTTGACTGTTTGTTGTCTGTGAAGTAAAGCGTGTACATTGTATAAGAGTGAATGTTTTGGAAGGCAGCTTCTCAAGTGGAATGAATTACCTATCTAATGGTTGTTCTTGCAAAAGTATCTGGGGGTGTTACGTTAGTACAGATAAAAAAGAGTGTGGTAAGAGAATGAGATAAAATACTTTGGTGTGAAAGAAAAAAGTGTGCTGAAATGTTTTGGTCAGGTGAAGAGGTCAGATAAAGGACGATTACCAAAAGGATTTTATAGGGCAATTAATACGACTTGATGCCCTGGCAGGGCACACTAACCTTATTGGCGGTGTCCTTAAAAAAGTTCAGGTGCGTAGAACTCGCAACCGGTTCGCATGTATGAAAAGATGAATGAATGTGGAAGAAGCAAAAGGGGTCGTCGCATGATGAGTTCTGCTGTATTCTTAATTCCATGAGAGAGTAGGTTGTTGCATGTTATGTTAAGATCAAATGATTGAAAGCAGTATGTATTAATTTACAGAAAACCCTGTGAATTAGAATAACAATTTCCGAAACTGTTTCGCATTTTACAGCGTGAAACGTACTCTTAGCAAGATGCAAAAATTCTGTAATTAGTTGATAAATCAGTGGTCCCTTACCACTGCACTCTTTGTGTTAACATATGGAAGAAATATATGCCTTGAAGGATAAGCCTGTCCACTCCAAAATTTATAAAAAGTAAACGAACCTCTCTTCCATCTTCTATGACGCTCATATAGAGGGTGTATCCAACGAGGACACCGTTCGGTGCAGCAGGTGGCAGCCATGACACTAAGATCTTGTTGCGCGATGATACAACTGCTTTGATGTCAGCGGGCGCAGACGGTACTGTGAGGAGAAAATAAATAAGAGTTATATTCGCCCGTGCACTTCTCTTGTATTTGTACTGGTTTAATAAAGTCATAAATGATGTAATTTTCTTGCTTACCATCCTCCTCTGTATGACAATACACCGGAGCAGCTCTAACCCCATCGCCCGCTGCAGTGAACGCACATACCGTCACTGAATAGTTCGTGTATCTTCGAAGTCCCGACAACGTTGTGTGTAATCCGGATATTTGTTTTGTCACTGCTTCTTCGTTCCCTGAAATCGAAGTTACTTCAGGATTCCGAAGTAAAGAAAACTGAACTAAAGTAGATGCATTGGAAAGAACAAGGAATGTAAAAGCATTGAATAATAACACATCTCAGAATATATAACAGGAACCTGCATTAAGATCAAAGAAAGGCTAAGTATAAGCACCTTCATCAAGAGCTATATTTACATGTCTGCAATCAGTCCTATATAACTCTCATTTGATTTGCTTCTTCAGCCATTCGGGATAGTACCCGTCTCCCAGACCCATTAGTTTTCCAATGTCTAAATTCTGAGAAGTGTAATAAGCTAGTGGTTATTTCTAGAAGAAGAAGCTGTGATGCTTACCATACCAATCCGTGACGGGAGCGTAAGTTACTCTGTATCCTTGTAAGACTCCGTTTCGTCCTCGGAGAGGTGGTGGTTCCCAAGCTACGCGAACTGATTGAGAACTAAGTGCTGTGCATTGTAGAGCTCCTGGTGGTAGGCTTGGCACTATAGCGGAAGAAATAGACAGAATATAGTTCTTAGCCTAGGTACTCGCTTTAAGAACCATCGTTTCAAAAGTCTCTTCATTGTGGGTGGACAAAGTAGTCCAACGACTTCTTATTATAAAAAAGTAGAGAAGGCCCCTCGAAAATAGAAAGGGGGTGACTACTGAGATGGTGGTAAAAAGAGATATAGTGGAAGAATAATAAAAATACTGCGTTGTCTTAAAAAAGGAGCAAAAGCAGTAGAGTGAATAGCAGGTCCTTAACTTTCGGTCTACACTCTATCAAGTTGATTGCAAAGTTGCTGTCTCCCATAGTAGTAGACGACAAAGCAAACGCCGCGCCCATTTGCGGTGTCTCCTACAGATCTACTCTATTCGTTTGCTTGTATACTCACCATCTTCCATAGTAGTAGCAGTAGTAGGCGGCGAGGCCGGCCCCGCTCCCCTGCTGTTGTAAGCCTGCACAACCACAGCATATGCAGCATGTTTCTGTAACCCTGACAGCGTGGTCCTCGCGCGCGCAGTACCGGCCCCTTCCACTGTGCGAACTGTGTAGGATGCTCCGCCGGGACCGCTCGCACTTAGGACTGTGCTGTTGCTGTTTAACTGAAAGAGATATCAAGGTTATGTTCGGGAATTGTTTTTTTTTTACCCTTGTAGTCTTAAAGGATTCCGTCATAGTCATAATTGACCAATGTTCTATCATTGTTTTCGTTTTTTCCGGCCAACACGTCAGGAACGAGTCCAAATCGTCAGGCCTGTTGTTCGGGAAGGTGTGATTGCATTTTGTCACCGATCGGAATGCAATTTTTCAAATACCTCCTCGAGGGCCTTAGTAAATAGTTTAGGAGAAAGCGAATCTGAAATTGGGGATACGGGAGTCAAAAAATGTGCAGGTTAACGATTGAGGGTTTAATTAATGATGACAACAGACTATGGTACACTTGATGTCGTATTCATACATACATACATACATGTTCCATTGTCTGTAAGTACAAATAAACATTTTTCTTTCTTTAATTCTAAGTTGGAGGTTACCGAAGACGATAAACTCGTGGGCGAATTCATGGCCGTCTCTGTTTGAAAGTAAAGAGTACAGACCATGATATCATCGTTTTTGGGAAGATGCCCCACTTCGTTTGGTGGATAAAGGATTCAAGACAGTTCGACATTGAAAACTTAATAAATATACATCAGAAAGTAAACGATTGGTTTGTATAAAGCAAATTTGCTCTCGCTGGCTGATAAGTTTTCCTAGAAGAGCAAAATTGCGAGGTGAAATTACAAAATTCCAGGAATATGAGGAAACTGTAAACTCACTTCCTGAAATCCCACGTAGTAACCCAGTATGTTTCCGTTCCACAGGTCTCTTTGTGGTGGTTCCCAGCTTACGATGAGTTCTGTGGAACTTTTCGCTTCCACTCTTACGTCCAGGGGTGGTCCGCTTGGTACTATGGAAATAAAACGAAATCCTATTATTAGAACAATAGTAAATTGTTATCGTAAAACGACACTATTCATTTTTACCGTTTTCGCAGTATTCATTCTATTATCTAGATTCTCAATTTTGATGGTTACATGCCATGGTTGCATAACTCAAGAAAATGCCGTGAATATTGTTTTGAATATAATTTATCGTCAATATATTATTTTATAAAATTCTTTCTTTACTGGTGACTGAGTGACTGACAGACAACGCACAGCCGAAACTACTGGTAAAAAAAAATTGGCATGTAGTTTCTCTACACTCCATAGGGTAGCACGATTGAGGGGAGGATTAAGAAGGAATTTCCCGAAATTCCTATGGGAACGGGAAAAAACGGATAGGCGCGAACGAAGTCGCGGGTAAAGGCTAGTAGATTATAAGAGGAGGGAGAAAGTCAGAGAAACTGCGTATGAAATTTTATATGTCTAGAAAGAGGATTACTCATAATATGTTGTGCAGATCACAAATAAATTGGGATAAAGCCAAGAGAATGACGATGGTAACATACCTTCTTCAGTCGTAGTAACTTGTATCAGCTGACTTGGCTCACTCTGTCCCAGTCTGTTCTCTGCTATGATTCTGAGGTGGTACGATGTCGCTGGTTGAAGGTTCTGGACGCTCGCTGAAGTCACACTACCGGGAACTATCACTTTTTGAGGAGTAGTTGGCCATGAATCTATTTGAAACGTATTATGATTAAAAATAGCTGAAGAAGATCTATTCGCTTTATTCTGCAAGCTTTCGTTGGTTCCAAGAACAAGGATTAAGTTTTGATCTAATTAAAAGAAAAACGGTTTCTCTTTCTGCCGTCGCCTTTAAACAAAAGAACGAGAGGAAAACAGCCTCTTAAAGTTGACAAAAGAACAAATAAATTCACCTGGAGCTTCCTTGTATTGTACGATGTAATTGATGATAGGGCTGTTCCCAGCATACGGTTGTGTCCACGATATTTGTATCGAACGAGACTGTTGATCTATTATCCTTATGTTTTTTGGCATTTCGGGCACCTGAAATAAGTCACATAACCATTTTGATGCGCAAATACGATTGTATTGGAAAAACTTTCCAATTCCTTTCGTTTTGTTGGATCGCTTTTTCGTTTTGATGTCAGATTTTCTAGCTTCTGACATCCCGTAATGACTTTCAAAAATGTTCAAATGTCGGGATCAATGCTGTCATTTGAGCTATCATTTGTCGTGCTTTCCGAAGTACGGAGGAAACCCGGTTGATATGTTATAGATTGTCACCCCATCCACGGACCAACCACGACAAACGTAGCTTAACCTCGAGGTTCGACCCGTACGGCTGTTACTATTTTGCCACGAGCTCCCCTTTTTAACTACTTATTATTCAAAAGAAGTCAATTATTGATTGTTACTTGATTTTTATGTTCTCACCTCCTGTACAACAAGATGTATGAGCATTTCGTCCTGTCCATAGGCGTTGGACGCTCGACACGTCAAGGCGCCCGTGTCTTGTCGATACGTCTGCAGTATACTCAACTCGGAAACTAAGCCGTCGTCCAACACCTGCTCACGGATTGTGTATCTGGAAAAGACGCGTTAATTAGGACTTCATATGACTTGTTTTTTTTTACTGCCGATCTGCCGATGAATTACTTTCTTGGTTATGATCTAGAGTTGGAAATTACTCTTCTATATTATGCGGAAACAATTTCTTTTTGTACTATTACACGCACGCGTTACCTCACTATCTATTGAATGAAACCATTTTATTTATATTGAATCATATCCGGTCATCATTAACTAAAAATCCCGTTTTTGGACCTGTTTAACGGGCCTCTTCAATCGCACACCTTTTAACGCGATCCTTGGCTACTCTCATCCAGATGCGAAGGTAATTCTAACAAAAACATAAACGAAGACTTAATTGAGCTTTGTCTTCAGTTTGGACCTTCACCTACAATTTACAAATCTTGGCATAAGATCAATGTCCTCTCTGCAGTAGTTACCTCTGATCCAAATGATGTGCAATAGTATGATGATGAGGGCTTCTCCAGCTAACCTCCAGGGGCGCGTCTCCTGACGCCGCACACTGCAGGTGTGCCGCCTCCCCTGCTGTCACCTGCACGGTCTTACTCTTCATCGGAAACCTGGCTGGTGCTGTATGAGTACGGAGAATTTTATGATCACTTTCCAATTTCCGGTAAGATTTGCTGGGGTTTTTAAATGAAGTACTTCAAAAAAATCGAATTTGCATGAAAAGTGACCATTTCATGTACATAGGTAGGTACCTACTTTAAAAATGTTTTCGTGCCATGAGTATCAAGTCAAGTATCTGAAACATTGTGTGTCAGAAGCAGAGCTCTCCAAAATTCAAAAATATAATCAGAAACGCGATAATTTTTTGAACTCCCCAGAAATGTTGAAAAATCGGTCCTTAGGAATACCTATAAATTATCAACAAGGAAGAATATTACAGTCTGCCTGTGTTCTCGATCCAACCGATTTTTCGGTGGGTTCGAGACCACTCGTGGAAATACCGAAATGTGTTTATTCAATAAATAAACGAATTTGATTGAATATTGTATTTTTTTTTTAATCAAATACCGGTTTTTGGGTATAAATATCCCGATTTTAGCTGGAATTCTACCGATCTCGCTCTATGACGTTCGAGACCACTGCTGAGTCTGCAAACAACGTTAGCATACAAGCAAAGTAATGCATACATACTATATAAGTACATACACGTAAAGTAAGACATTTGCCTTATAACGAGGGCGCGTTACGCTCGTTTTGCATTACATTACACCGCACAACGGTCCCTTTACCCCTGCAGCCCCTTTTACTTACTAAATCACTTTACAAGATTGAAGACGTGAAGGAAGAAGGAAGGGTTACGAGTGCTTTTGTTTGCATCTATGAACAACTGAAACGAAATCAAGCGAAGTCCTAGAAAATTAACTTCTAAATGAATTAATACAGGGTGACCTAATTCATTGGAAATCTTCATTGGAGTCAATGTGGGATTATGAAAAACTTTTACTTCTAATTCGAACTATATACCTACATTTCGTTGAACAGCTGAGTTTATACTTTTTAGGGTTCCGTGTTCCGTACCCAAAGGGTAACCAACGGAACCCTATTACTAAGGCTCCGCTGTCCGTCCGTGCGTCCGTCTGTCTGTCTGTCAGCGGGCTGTATCTCAAGAACCGTACTAGATAGGAAGTTGAAATTTTTACAGATTGTGTATTTCTATTGCCGCTAAAACAAAAATAATAAAAATTAAGGTTTATGGTACAGAACCCTTCGTGTGTGAGTCCGACTCGCACTTGCCCGGTTTTTTACTCCCTCTCGTCTATTTTCTAGGTTTTGAGTTGTTGTAATATATCCAGTCACCCTATTTATATCTGCTTTAAAGTTTTCTTTCACCTTCTGAAAAATTGGCAATGAATTACAAGTCACCTTATTATCGGTAACTGAGTAATAAATCCTGAACGTTACTTAGGCCAAGGTCTAGTCACCAAATAAACTGAGGATATTAGAAAAACAAGGCAGGTACACAATCAACTAACCTAATCGACCTCGATCGTGCTGTGTTTCGCTAACTAAAGTACTGAGAAAATAAGAATTCGGCAGATAATACCTGCCTACCTCAAGCCGATACATCATGTTATATACGACAGTTTTTGGCGAATCGGTCTTTATTAAGGTTATTTTTTGCGTTTTTTCGTTCCACCTTATAAATGTTAAATCGGTTCCAAAACAATAAGTTGTCGAGGGAGTTTCAGTAAAAATCTTATCAAAGAAACCCGTCAGGGTACTTCAACATTTGTTTTTGTGAAACGTCTATATTGTTCCGTTTTTCATATTGGCAAGAAATCAAGAGTTGCGGCTGGGCCAGAGATTGCCTAACCCCACTCTACTCGATATTCCCTTTGAGTGCGGTAGAAGTGAGGAAAAAAATATTTCCATAAAGGCAGACTCGTTATATCGTGCTTGTGTAGGCCCAATGTTATTTATTGGCGAGTACCTTGTTTACGAAACCCTCATATTTTTAAGATTTACCGCTTGTTTTAAATATTACTGCCCCATTTGCGACACAATGCAGAAAATTTGTTCAATTTTTTTTCGTAGCACGGACGAGAAACCGTTTTAAATCTATTTGTTTAGGTTTAAGTGAACGTCGGCAAACTTTGTTCATGTGTAAATCCTGGTGAACCTTGTGTCAAACCGAAATAAACAAGCGGGAAATACGATTACGGCTAGAAGCGGAACTGTTTACAAACTGTTCGTGGACGTGACGGGTTTAGGAGCCGCCGTCCGCCACAATCGAACAAAGTTTTGCTGGTGTTTGTACAATCTACGATTTGTTAACGGTAACATAAATACCCATCTTCGTTGGGTGAGGGTGCTATATTTTCACCTCAAAAAGGTTTGACTTAAACAATCATAAATAACGACAGCTTTGTAGGCTTCATGGCGGACGATATTTCATGATATTTGCTTCCCAACAAAAGCCAATATCGGCGAATACAAACACGTACACCGCGGACTTATTCTAGTGGAAGGCAACTGTCTCGTTTTCCAATAAAGAGGAGACGTATTGCGACGTACGGTCATTGAGTTTTCTGCTCAGACGCGCTCGAGTCGCGCGGCCGCTCGCCGACAATCGAATAAACTAGAAATACATCGTCGCCTCTATTGTGTCCATACCACGGGCAAGGGGACGCTCTTTAATTATTACCTACTGGTGAATAAAGCCGGTGCTAAAGAGCGCTTAGATTGGATACTTCCCCAAGCATTAATATTACTACATCAAGCAATTATTGTATTGCTTTAAAGTAAACAAAGTATCTAAACTTGTATTTCAATTTACAGAATTGCAACTACTGCAGTCCTGCTAATAGAGAAAGTAACTTTGCCTCCACTTAAAGTTTTCATAAAAGTTAGCAATATAATGTAAGTCCAACCACCGAACGATCTAAATTAAGTTTAAAGTACTGACAGCAGCATCAGGGACTTGGCAAAGTGGTAAGAAAATGGACTTCCTTTAATTATATATAGAATCATACCTAGGTAGGTACAATAATACCGGCAGCTCAGCAATTTGAGCGAGTTATCGACGGGTCGCCTCGCGGAGTTCTATGGAATTGAATAAAGTGACGGCGGTATGGTTGGAGGCGATATTTATTGGAGTGCTCCATATTTTATTGTTTTCTTGCGCTTTCTCAAAGCATTTACTTCTTACTAAGTGGCTCTCTTTGATCTGCGATAGCTCAGAAATGTGAATTAATTTGAACCTCCTTTCGTTTCAAATAAATATAAATAACCTCTTACCAAAATTGGTAATGTTATTTTAGCGTTTCCATGCCATTTCATTACATTCCATATTGCAAAGGACGTAGAATTTTATAAAAAGAAGTTCCAAACCCATTATTTCCAGTTAGGAGACAATGCGTTCTTAACATTTATTTTACTAAGGACAGCTCCATTTCTCCGCAACAAAACAATAATGACGCAAAAGAATTTTCATTTGAGTACGGCCCGGCTTGTCCCGGCGAAACTCATCGCGACGGGTCCTCCATCAAGACATTCCACAACTTTTCACAGACCTTCGACAAAAGATGCTTCCTTTCTTTTATGCACTGTACTTATAGCTAGGGATATGATCCTCGCGGTAAAAAATCTATTTCCTTCGCCAAATGGACTGGCCGAATTTGAAAAAGATTGGAATCACGGAGTTCTGTGGATCACACAATTTATCGGTATGAAAATCTTAAATAGGTATAAAACGACAGATCATTAAAGAAGTCCAAATCCGATATGAAATTTTTGCGTTGGAGTGACAGTAGATTATTTTTATTAATTATTGAGAAAGAATGTCGTTAAGCTTGTACTTACCGTTGACTTTTAAGAAGATGAGCTTGCTTAATCCAGCGCCTATGTCGTTTCTAGCTTCACAAAGATAATGTCCCTCGCTGTCTTTGGCCACTCGCTCGAATACAAGCGAGCCATTCTCCAGGACCCTTGAGCTCCCTTCAAACATGAAGTCTTTGTATTCGCCAGGAGTGTTACCTGTTTGAAATTTGACCCAGTTGTTATGTCAATGTTTCGTGGATAGCTAAAGTGGACATTGCTGCAGCAAACGTGTTTAGACAGTTTCAGAGAATTGGTAAACTTTTGAATTGGAAAAAGGAAAACAAAGCATTTTTGGATACAATCCCAATATCGAAAAATAAAGTTTTAATATATTTGTGCCTTTCTAAACAAGATTACAAACTATCTACGTAGTTTACAACTTACCTACTGCCTTCTTCCATGTGATGGTTGGTTTTGGGTAACCATCAGCTTGGCACTGTAAGGTCACATCCTGGCCTGCTGCTACCGCCACATCATTGGGTTCCAGTCGCCACCGAGGGGGCACTGAGGATGCATTACAGTTATAATATCATCCCATACGAGAATTTCAGTAGTAAGAAAAGTTTCATTACCATTGACTGTCAGCGGTATAGTGTATCGCTCAGAACCAGCAACATTGGAAGCAATGCACGTGTAATTCCCGCTGTGCAGCGAAGTAACCTGCTCTATCACCAACGACGCGCTGTATTCATCCATTCTTCGAGTTATGATACCACTAGGCGCGTAGGGTGATGACGTCACAGGTTGCCCGTTCTTCTCCCATCGGAATGCTACCGGCAAATCACCCTCTAAGATCTGGCAAGATATTGCTGCTCTCATGCCTTCTCGTAGTAAATTCGTTAGCGCCGGTATAGGCAAGATTTTTGGCTGAACTGCAAAAAAGAAGGAACTTGTTTATTTTTTTTTTGTGAATTGTCACTTATAATACCACAAGAGCTTCAAAATTATCGGGTATTTCCCGATAGGTTCGTTGCAAACAAATGAAGGAGTCAAGTTTTTCAGGTTAAAAAATAACGAGCGCGAAGCGCGAGTGATTTTTCCTGAAAAACTTGACGATTTTATTTGTTTGCAGGGAACCTTGAGGGAAATGCCAGATAATTTTGAAGCTCGTGTGGTATTCGGGGGATTATTTTTCCGTCCCAAATGTCGGCCAATAGAATTGCACCATTCGACGTCACGTGGTACAACCTACAAATTTTCAAAAAATTATCAGTATAATACCATGTAGGTTGTACCACGTGACGTCGAATGGTGCAATTCTATTGGTCGATATTTGGGTCGGAAAAATAATCAAAATAATATTCCGGATATTCAGCGTGTTTGTTGTTTTGTTCTTCATGTTCTAGAAGTACATTTATACAGAAAGTAAAAATTTGTCATCTCAACAAAAATGCTTTGAAGACTTGGGTAAGACACAATTTTTTTAAAACCAAACTTCCTCGTTCAACACATCATGTGCCTACCAACCCTGCGAGCGGCCGAACATTATTCAACCAAAGTTATTAAGGTTTCAATTTTAACGCTCAATTTGGCCACGTAGACACTTAATTTCGTCATTTATTTTTTACGTAGGTTAACTGTTAATTAAAATGAAAATCTTAAGGCCACGTTTATGCCTCGATTTTGTGGACCTCATTCCGGAGGTTTGCCCGTGGAGTTTCCATTCACTTTTTTTAATATTTTTTATTTTATTGCCCTATTAACCAGGGAAAGCTGGAAGTTTACGCCCTCTGGATGCCGCGGTAATGGTAAACGTGCTAACTTTAATGAATTACGGATGAGTAACTCCACCCCTCTTGAATTCGTGATTTTATAGCGCATTAAATCTTAGTAAAGAAAATGAGAAAGTTTATGGTCTGATTTCTGTTCTAAGTAGTGTTAAGGTCGGATGAGAATGAAGGTTGAAGAAAAGCTAATTTAAATCAAGGAAACGTCGACAAAGCTGTCCTGCAGCAGCACTTAGTATCTATATTTTTCACGAAACTGTTTATTTCTAAGTTCACCAGAAGCCAGTAACGAAAATCTGTTATGCAACACATTTCACCAAGATTTCTAATGAATTTTGCATACAAACTTTTCCAGAGCGACTTAAAATGGCAGTACCACTCAATTACCCTATTTGTAGCACCTAGTTCCCGGTATCGACAGTTCTCTAACTTAATATTTGCACTTCAGCAGTCTGCCGGTGGCTGGTGTCGGCTTTAATGGCTGCCTGACACGTATACGTGCCACATCCTCTTACATGCAGATAGATGTATATCAGGATCTATGTGCTGTGGGGTAAAACTTGTGCTAGCTGTTCTGTGAGTTTGTAATTAAATGGACTTGGACTTATATGGCGCTTGCATTTCGTTATCAGACATGTCTTATGTCCTGGCTTTGTGGAATTTAAAAGTGTCCGTCAGTGTCCGTAAATTCAAATTGCAACTGTCAATATTTGTCAGTCGTATGAATTGCCAATAGCGTAGTATACACCTAGTGACAGTGATAATCTACTAACCTAAAATTTCCTCGACTGTTTTCCCAATAGGGTATTATTTCACGTCAATGTCTACATGAATGAAAACTTATTTAAAAGATATTACTAGAATATTACGATTTTGGGAAAATAGATGAGTTACATGGTTTTGAAGCTATTCTTTAACCCCTGAATGGCAAAACGACGTTTATACTGACTGGCGCAAATACACTATGGCGTTACTTATGAGTTGTTTCTTATGATGCTGTTTCTGTTTATGAAAGATTTTAAAACTCTCACAACACATTTTTTTTGAGATTTTTAGAAAATTCCTTTTTACTGTGTACGTATTGTCTTTACTCGATTATGAGAAATGTAATAAAAAGTACCGTCATATATTATTATGACACTAGGAAGCGCCGCCGCTTCAGCGCAGACTGGGTATTTTTTATATATTTAATTCAAAATGTGCAACTCTCGAGGCAGTCATGCCTTAGGCATTTTAACAGTTATCTTTCCTCAAAGGATAACCACTCACCTAATATTTGTACTTCAACGTCTCGTCTGGCGGCATGCCGCTGTCTGTTGGCTGCCTGACAGGTGTAGGTGCCAGCGTCCTCGCCTCTTTGCGTCTGTTCCACGATCAGCGTGCCGTTGGGGAACACCTTCTGTCTTCTGTTCAGAGGAAGATTTTGGCCGTCTGTTGGGAAAATTGAAGATGGATAGATTCCCTTTTTATGCCATATGGTACGCAACTTACGTTAAAGGCTTTGTAACATAGTTTCAGCGAAAATGTGATATTTATTTTATGTTTCATCTAAACAACAGACAAGATGGTAAATAGTGTTACGTTCAGACATTCTGAGCTCCGCTGTAGATCCTAGCTTACACAAGAAAAATAGGTATTTGCCTTCTTTTAGAGAACCGAGTCGGTACACGTGTACACATAAAGTAAGAAGCAACTTAACTTATCACAACTTTTGTTTGCTTAGCAAACTGAACACGTGGCTCACAGCCACAGGCGATATCAAAGCATTTCCTGATGAACATTTATCTAAGCAACTTAAAAGGGTATATAAATTCAAACCAGATAAGAAGGTACACATGTTTTTGCTCCTCAATTCCAGGGAACATGAAAATAACAAGTTTTGTGAAGGAACTTCCGTTTGCCGTCATTACCGTAAAGTTGCTTAAAGTAATTTAAATTTATAATACTTTCAAGAGTTTTACAAATGAGTTGACCAGTTTCAGGGTAGTAAAGCCTTTCAGTCGGCACTTAAATAAGCTCTTGCTTGTATAATTAGTTATCGATATTTATAAAAAAGAGCCCTGGCTATGAATGGAGCCCACTCCATCTTGTTGGTATTGTTAGTCAAGAGTTTGGGATTAAGTCAGGTGGGCTTTAAGTGGATTATACCTATTTAATCATTCACGAACTACTATAGATTAGAAGGGTCTACTTTGAGAATCCTTAGGTAAAATATTGCGCTGAATTGTCTTACATCATTATAATCTTGTAAGATTGCGTATACCTACATATTTACAATTAATTTTGTTTGTAAGGACTTGAATTTCATAGTTCCAGGAATTAAATAATGGTTGCAAGATACTTACCTAACTTAATATTAAAATGAAATATTAGTTATCAAAAAAATGTACCTAAGTACCAGGACAAAGGTTGTCCCGAAAGCCTTATTTTACTTACGTACAATGTTAGTAATAAGATATAGTACAGTCGTAAACGACGCAGGAGGAATAAGCAAGAATCGTAGCAGATGGCGTTATGAAGTCTCAGCCTACCGCCATAGAAAAAAGGCATGAGTCTAATAGGTATATAGGTATGTATATGGGCAATTTAAAATACGGACAGATTTCTAGCACTCAATTTTGTAGCATAAATCTGATTCGAAATCAGAGTACGTAGTGAAATTTTCTAATTTAAAATAGTCCGGACTAAACCACGCCTGGTTTAGCAAACTCGGCCGAAAGTTGGACGGTGACGGCACCAAATAAAATTTCAACAGTTGCTGGGGTTAGCAAGTTTAGTGAAATGTGCACTGCCTTCGGATATGCCCAATTTTAAATTTAAATATCGGAATGCCGAACTGGGTCAACGTTTAGTGTACCTACATATTTAAAATTTTAGTGGCTGCTTTTGAAATATGGTTTATAAGTAATAGGCCGGTCATACAAGATATTTTAGGTCGCAGTATTTTGCACCATCCTGATTTTTTGGAATGTTATTAGGGTAGATGCCAGTAGTGTATTTTTCAACCTCGAAAGACCTGTGTAAACTGCGTGGTGCTCGGAAAGCTTCAAAATTTTTAGGTTTTTTTCAGATATTGGCTAATATCTTCTAAACGGTGAATTCTACATAAAAAGTCAATCAGTAGACTATTAAAGTAGATAAAATTTGCTACAATTACAGTGCAAATGCAGTTAAATTGGTTTTACAGGTATTGAGATATAGCACATCAAAAACGAACCATTTCTCTCAAAAAATCGAAATTGTAGTTTAAAAAATGGAGCTCTGTGATTTGCTGGACTTTCGAAAAAGATATGTTAGATAGCTCAGTGGAAAATGTTCCTTATCATATAAAATGAAAATGAGTACAATTAAAAAAATACTAAATATAAATTTATCGATCTTAAATATTGCACATATTTCGGAAGTATTCAAATATGGAAGAAAATTAAGGGAAATAATTTACGTTACGTGACGACGGGACCTCAGCTGACTTCTGCAACAGAAGTACACGGCATAATGTAAATAGTATTTTCAATAATCTAAGAGAATGGTCATCCAACTATGGGATGATACCCGAATGTTCAATTTCCTTAAGACATTTACCGTTGCAAAGCCCTTTTCTAGAAGATCATTTGCTACTTATTCGACTTTTGTCAATTATGAATTCGTTCGAGTTAATTAATGAAATTAAACTTGAACGGACAAATCATTTCGAATACTGGAGTTAAGCATTTTTAGCGCCCCATAGCATCATTATAGTCATCGTTGGAAACAGCTATTAAAAAGGACTTTTGCTATAAATATAACTATTTCTAATTTTAGGTCCGTTTGGAGATGTGGTGAAAAATTAGACTCCAAAGTTAAGGTTTTTGTTCAGTTCATAATAACCATAAGTTACACCAGTAAAAAGAGCTTCCCAAAAAGAACCTTTGGTAGTGACTTGAATTTGTAATTGTCAGTATGTTCAGAGTTAATGACTTGGTTAGGTTAGTACCGAAGTTAAAGATTTTTAGCGCCCTTACAGCTATAATCCCCTAACAAAATCTACTAATACTAACATTTTTAGTATAGAGAAAGTGAATTAGGATTACGAAATCGATTTTTACTATAGTTGATTTCATGAAAAAACAAAATGAAAACCGCCTGAATCAACTGATTTACGACTTCATCTCTAACGACTTTCCTTGTAGAGTGAGTCTTTTAACGTGAAAATGTTTTTAAAAAGGTATAGATACCAAAGTAGAGATGAACCGATTTCGACGTCACCAAAATGTCATATATCTCGTAATTCAAAAATTGCATCGTCATATGTGGTATATATTCTGAAAATATATTAATTCACCTTGCCCGTGAGAGTAGTTACAATGTCGTGTCCGGACATCAGTGAGCAGGGAGGGAATTCAAAAAATTTCCTCTAGATTTACTCAGAGCGACCAAAGAATAACCTATAATTTCATGACGGAAAAGTTTACATGAGTAATGTATACATCACCGTGTAGTCATTGAACTGTTCTTAGATGTTTTATGCAATAAAACTGGCCAAGTGCGAGTCGGACTCGCGTGCGAAGGGTTCCGAACTAATTTTTTTTGTTATTTTCTAGTTTGACCCACAAAAGCGACCCCCACACTAAAAAAATAATTTACGTAACGCGTCCGTGTTTGGGTACCAGAAGTCCATATGTGTGCCAAATTTCAACAGAATCGGTCCTGTGGATCCAAAGATAACTGGCTGTGACAGACGGACAGACAGACAGACAGACACCCGAGTGATGATAAGGGTTCCGTTTTTTGTTCGGAACCCTAAAAATATGATAATGTAACGATATTGCCTACTATTTTGACCCACAAAAGTGACCCCCACACTAAAAAAATAATGATTTACGTAACGCGTCCGTGTTTGGGTACCAGAAGTCCATATGTGCGCCAAATTTCAACAGAATCGGTCCAGTGGATCCGAAGATAACTGGCTGTGACAGACGAACAGACAGGCACCCGAATGATGATAAGGGTTCCGTTTTTTGTTCGGAACCCTAAAAATATGATAATGTAACGATATTGCCTACCCCGACTTTAAAACTAAATCTCCAATTTCAAAATTGCTATGTTATTATTATTTTATTTAGGATTTTTTATTTTAAGTGTATATTTTAGTATAGTTTAATTGAATAAAGTAAAAGTATCTAGATTGACTTTCTCAGTAGAACGCACCGTTTCGGAGAATTAACCTAAACTCTTTTAAAAATGATCGAAAATTAAAAAGTTTTCTGACCACCACGCAGTTAGCACAGGTTTTTCGAGGTTGAAAAATTGAGAGGACACTACTGGCATCTATCTATCCTAACGACCACCCAAAAAATCAAGATGGTCCAATTTTCTGCAACCTAACGCATTTAATCTGTCTACGGTGACTGGCCTATAAGTAGTGGTTTTAATATGGGATATTATATCTATAGATATAATATACGAGGGGTATTGTAGAACGTAAATAGATTGTAAGCTCATGCAATTTGTAAGACTGTATTATCCTGCTTTATATTCCCTTGTGGAATAGACTCGGGATCCTTATAATAAACTGAAGAATACGTAAGTAAAAACCTAGCAATTAATTTACAAAAACTGCTGTTATTCCTTATTAGATAATTAGGTTAGGTTTAAAGAATTTATTCTCATAAGAACTTAAAAATAACAGTTCACTTAAAATGAGATACTTACATCTAAAAAGTATATTTGCCTCTAGGGTGTTGGCGACATTACAGGGTAGATATATGTTGCTTAAGCTTTGCTTTAAATAGGTTTATATTATTACGCTTCTTTAAATCTTCCGGTAAATCATTAAGTAATTTTACTCCCTCAACCAATATTGTTTTCTTGCCGTAGTTAGTCCGTGCACATGTGGTGATTAGCTGAAACTTGTTTTTACTTCTTGTGTTGTATGAAGGTGTCTTTTTATGTAGTTTTTTGTTTGATTGCACAGAATTCGTGGTGATTTTTTTATTAGAATGCAGGTATAATATGTGTACAGTTGTGTGAGATTCAGTAGATTCGTTTTTTCGTATATTTTTTTTTTTTGTTGGATATAGGTAGATAGTGATAATGAAATAGGATTTTGATAATTTTGTTTTGTATTCTTTGTAGTGAGTTTAAGTTAGATTTAGCGGCTGATCCCCATCGTTCAGTTAGGTATTCTAAATAATTCCAGGATCTATCTCTATACCTTTAATTAATTAAAATCAGTTATTAATTTAGCGTGAAGCATAACAGCCAAACCAATTCAGTTACGCATAAATAATATTAGTGAGGATTATGCGAGGATATCAAATCTAACCTAATTTTTTGCTACACGAAGAATACCCTATCGATGCAGGTATCAAAGATCGCAGGTCAGCTTAATGAGAGTGCCCACTCTATGAAAAGATAAGGCCCGATGTTGACAAGGGTCCGAAAAAGGGAAAATTACTGGGGAGTGAGCGAAGAGTCTTAATTTGATCTTTTCTAGTAATACTGGTAAACGAGAGGCGGGTTTACGGGCTTAACAATTTTATTTCAAGTGAAATTCATTGGGATCGTTGCGAGAACCTTTACCTACTAGAATGTGTTAGTCTGAGTACCTACCCCCAATTTATTTGGCGTGTTCGTGTGATAGGTACTCAGACATTATTTTAGTCCTGTACTTTTAGGTGAAAAAAAGCCTTATTTATATTGGGGATAACAGTATACCCCACACCTAGTTTTTGGCCCATCCACTGAATAAAATACAAGCCAAAGCTCTAAATTGTACCGATCCCAAAATAATTCGTAGGTAAGTAAAGAAAGAACCATTTTACTCGTAATTATGTAGTGAACTGTAGGCTTCTAAGATTTTAATTCTTGGGCAAGCTTTCCTTAAAGTAAAAACGGCTTTAAAAGATTATATTCCGCGTTTATTATTTTAATTTTACTTTCTCAGCATTCAGAGCCCTTTATTTCCCATAGACGGTACTATAAAGAATGAAAGAACCTTTTTATAGCATCCTGGTTGGAACTTGGACGGGAAATTAAAATAAGAAATAAAAAATTATCTTGCAAGTGCTTTGTTTTTTGAAAATTTGACTGAAAACGGAAATTACAATGAAATATTAGAAACAGACTTACAATAAACGAGAAATAAATAATAATTAATCAAGTTGATTACGTAAGGTTCTATTTTAATTAGAGACATATTTGCCTTATTTCTCCATTTCCACAATACACCTATTTAATTTCCTGCTCCAACATATTCGCTGTTACTGTTAGCCGTAGCTAAGGAAAAACAAGAGAAAAAAATAACTTAGATTTGTCCTTAATTGGATGTTGCGAAGGTGTCTAGTCTATTAGATTGTGAGACGCAATTTTCTCTGGCCGGGATATAACCAGAGAAGATATAACGAACATATTTCCAAGCCGACGTTTTATATAGAGTTTACAAATAAACAGCGGGAATATATTGGACGAGGCGTATGTTTACATTTTTATCTGGAAGGTTCTCTATATAATGGCGATAAAACGTTGATCAAATAATTAATGTAGGGGAAGTTAAAAGTACGGTCGCTGTGGTATACTTTTTGTACGATTATTATTGATATTAACAAAACAGGTAACTTGTTCTAGTGTTCTACTTATTCAAATTCTAAAAATACTGTCCGGTTATAAGCATGTAATAGAGACCGACGAAAGATTCTCGAAAATTTACTTCGTAATGCGTATAGGTAGACGTTGAGCAGTTTGTACTTAGATTATAGTAAATCAGATAGATATTGTGTCAACTGAAATGATTTAGGAAAGAAATTAAATTTTTAGGGCTGCATTTGAAATGGTGCCATTAAATGCAGTACAAAATTATTATTTCTCTTCGAACAGCTGCCAGTTCCTTTGACGTGCGCAGTTTTGGAAACATTGGTACGTCAGACGCTCCGCCGCCGCAGAGCCATATTTACGACGTTTGTCACAACGTGAGCCGGTATTTAAACATTTATAATAGTTTAAGAGTTTGTGGTGAAGTCCGTAATTTTTCGCGATGACAAGTCCCATGTGGCACACGATTTGTCTTAAACTTTATAAAAGTTCAGCACCTGAATTCACATTGTGAAATGCAATAAGCGTATTGAACACTTTGTTAGCAAAGCAGGTAGCTTTAATTCAGATTATGACCTAACAAAATAAACTGGAAGAGCCATTGCTTCTCACGTTCGTACTTGCGAACATAATCTAATACTTAAGATAGTTATTTCGTTTCACCTTCGGCCCGTATCTAGTAACCTGTTGCTAGAAGACGCTGGAACATAGATATAGAAGATACCCGTAGTGTCCCCGGGGCCTTAATTCGATACTGTTTGACTAAAGTGTCGTTCGTTTCGTCGTAAACGTCCTGTTTTATTTAGGAGACATTGAGGACCAGTTTTTGTTCGAAGATCATGTCGATAAATTATGTTATTCTGAGCTTTGTCTCTAAGTTAGCCGTAGTGTTTAGGATAAGTGTATTTATGGTATATGAATTGGTTTAAGGTTTTACGACACTTGCTTCTTGGATTAGTTTCAATAGCCAAAAAAATTAGAAATATGGGTTCTGTGTAAGAAAAGTGCTACAAGTTATACTTCTTTTTACGATTAAAAGAACCAAAGAATACATCGAATACAGGTAGGTCGCAGAGGATATATTAAAGTATAAAGTAGATGTACACTTATAATTACGTGAGACAAGGAATTAATTTTATGATCTTTAGAATGTATTCGATGAGCGTGTTTCCCATTGTTAGTATCTTTTGTGTTTGTGCCTATGTACTAATAATCAAAAACACGATCAATGTACAATCAAATTTCTAGGTACAAACCAAGCAATTTTGACTCAAAATTTATATAAGCGAAATACAAGCGAACATTAATAAAAGTTCGTGTAAAAACGTTGATTTACAATTCTACGAAGTTGATTTATTAGATCACATCGAAGCCTAGCTTTGTCTGAAAAGAATCTTCATTTCACTTTGATTTTTCGAATATTTTGTATTACATTGATATTTCGATAAAAGATAAAAACATTTTTCATTGAAATTCTTGAAGCTTAAATATTTTATTTTGGCGTTAGGCAGAAAGTATAATTCTTAAAAAGTATCTACACACATAAACCATTATAAAAAGCGGTAATGTAGCTAGAATATAAGGTACTTTGTACTACATCTTCCAGCTACCTAGCTCTGATGGAGATATAATGTGTGAAATTAGTCATATCTGTTGACTGAAAATAAATTGTTACTTATTTCATCCTAATATATAACCCGTTGTTATCTTCCGTTACTGAGTGACTGACAGACAGCGCACAGCCGAAACTACTGGTCGTAGAAAGCTGTTATTTGGCATGTAGGTTCCTTTGGGAGTGTAGGGGAGCACTAAGAGAGGATTTTCCAAAATTCCTACGGGAACGGGTAAAAACGGGATAAAAGCTAGTTCTTCCCGTTTTTTCCCGAGACAATAAACATGAGAAATATTATAGAGGTAGGAATCGTAAGTCTTACATATGAGATTTAATGAATGAAAATTCGACACATTTTATTTTGGTTTGGTTGTGTGTTGCTACTCACTTTATAGTCACTTTAATAAAAAAAATCTTATCGGAAATTAAGTTACAGTATAGGTCCTCGTTACTTAAATATTTTTCGTGCAAAAAAATGTAAGTAACAGAAAATAAAATAATTTCCAGAGAAGTCCCGGGCGACAATTCAATTACTGTACGTGAGACTCCGACGAAAATTATGTCAATTTCGTATCATTAGCGCGGTCAGGGTTGCCACCCTTTGTCTAACAATTCAGCCACGTGCAAGCCTTGGTAAGAACAGTGGCATCTCTACCACAAAAAAAAAACCAGGATTTGTTTAATGTTGATAATGTTATTTGAATTGTAAAAAAAAATATGAATGTGGTTCAATTCCTAAGGCTTCGTACGTAATAATTAATGCAATTTTTTATATCGTCGAAATACTATTGATAAAAATTTTTACATGTGTTTTTTATATTCTGAATAAGGGCAAGAAGAATCATCATCCTACTAATATTATGGATAGATTAGGATGGATGTTTGTTACTCTTACATGTCAGAACGCCTGAAAGGATCTTCACAAAATTTGGCACAGAGATAGATTATAGTCTGGAATAACACATAAGCTATATATATCTCTATGGATCACGCGGGCGACGCCGCTGGCAGAAGCTAGTTTAAAATATACAAGTACAAAATCGGTTATTCCCAAAAAAAAGTGTTTTAAAAAATATGCTGTTGATATCAAAACTATTTCGACTTGACAACCCTAACAGGTAATGGAATCATTAAGACGCTAAAAACAAGACTTTTATAAGTTCAATGTCTTTTTAGTACTTTTCATTTTCCTTGTTTACTGTTCTCGAGGGAAATATTAGGCTCATAAATATTTATTACGTGCTAACTACTATAGCTTCTATTACTTATTATTTTCAATTATAGGAAGCTCTCCTATTTGTCCTAACAAAATTGACTAACTCCCGGTTTGTGGAAATGGATTTCGGCTCATCACAAATTAAACGCAACTCAAGTGATGCTATTGTTAACACACACGTTTGACAGCTTGTCATATTCATTTTACGATAATTTTCTTTCCCGAAACTGGGGGTCTACTCTATAAGCCCGAAGTTTGTAGTTTCGGGCTTAGTTGCGGGTGTATTGTACTCCGTATCGCCTAACTATTAAGAATGAATGACAACACGATTTGATATTTACTGTGAAATCGTGTTGCAATTCATTCTTAGTTCGGGTTCTGGACTAATCGTTAGTCCGTAGGTGATATGGAGTAGAAAACGCCCACAACTAAGCCCGAAACTACGGTTTTCTCCGCTACTCTCTAAGCCCGAAACTACGGTTTCGGGCTTAGAGAGTAGCCCCCCTGATCCCGATCTAGGTATAAACATGTTTTCGTATGACCTACGAATGTAATAGTATGTACCAGTTCTCACAAGGGTCAGTATCATAATAAAATAAGCAAGCCGCTCCGGCCTTGCAAAAGTACAATATAAATACACAAGCTTTTCTCGTTTATCGCTCTTTCTATTAGTGCCAACCGTTCCAAAATCCCATAAATTTCCAATAAACTTAATTCCAAATTTTAGCTAGACAAGTCTTAGTAGTTTAGGCTGTGCGTTGAGTTACCCAGGCCAAACGATTTAATTCTATAAAATTACATACGAAATTGACAAATGCTATTGCATCAGCATTTTCCTCTTTGTCAGCATAATAAACATAAACAACAGAATACGAAAGAGGAACGTTCCCTCGTAAAACGCATTGAGATAAACGACAAACGTATCGAATAAGGAAATAGTAGCCGTTCAGTAAATAAGGCGCATCATCATCAAAATGCGGTGTCTTTGCTATGAGATCGGGAGTGTTGCCAGAACGCGCGTTAAATCAGCGGCTTTTGGCAAAGAGTTGACGCAAAGCATGTTATACTCAGCTGGAATAACCTAATAAATGCTCCTGTCATATCTATTGGGTACGATATCCCGCTATATTTGAGAATTTATGGGTTAATTGTATTCTTATTGCTTACATTGTCGATTTTTTGTTACAGTATACTCATTTGCAGTTGTAACAAAACCAGAAGTGCTAGTGCGTCCAATCAAGGTGGAATTTCAGTTCACTGCAAGCTCACTCCACCTAAATTTCACGGTGTTATGTTCACAACATTGACTGACCGTACTACTTGAGAGCCAATTCCTGTACTTTTAAGGAACATTCTTCTCAGAGACGTCTGTTAAAAACACCTCTAATTTCCCTACATTTTGGCAGATTGTGACTAAGGCGATTGGCCTTCTGTTTACATATTCCGTTGACACTCCGTACTATACTAAGCCAGCACAAGGTCGACGTGTCACCTTCGTGTGGTCGACTGGGTAATGGACATCTTCTAGAAAATATAAAAAGGTTTTCTTAGCAAACTAGCGAACCACCTGTTCATATAATTAGCAAGAAAAGAAGCGACCGGAAGGCAAAATGTTTTGCAGCAAAAAAGAAAGTAAGGTTCTCAAAGTTAAGCGCTGCACGTACAAACTTACACCATAGACTTGTTTTAGTAAAAAACTGCGAAGTTCAGAAAATTTCCAGCGAAGTTAACAATCTTGGAGTCCGGAAAATCGTTTGATAACCCGCCTTGTCAGGTAAACGAGCGGTGAATAACTTAAGAAAAGGCTTGGATGTGAGAAGCTTAGACCTATAGATTCTTCGAATTGTTGAACATTTTTCTATTTTGATTTAATGGTTTAGGACAGAGGGGAGTTATAAGTTTAACTTTTGCATCTGTAAATATATCTATTTCTAGCATCAAAGCTCCCAAACGGGAGAACCGATTATGTATAAGTTATTTTGTTAAGTTTTTGTTGGTACTTTGTTGACTGGTGTAGGCTACTAGTGTAGACTACTAGTGTAGGTGTAGTGTGTAAAAGGTATGAGTAAATAGTTTCACTTATTACACTGTTTTATAGAAACTAGCTTTTACCCGCAGCTTTGCTTTCGTTGAAGCTTATAACCGTCTCCAGGGTCCAAATTTATTAAAGTCGGTTCGGCAAATTAAGCGTGAAAGCGTTATAAACAAAACACTCACTTTCGTATTTTTATAGTTTGGATTGTGATAAGAAATATTTTTTTAAAGAATCTGCATGGAGTTTCGTACCGGTTCTTTCCGAAACAATCAAATCAACCGTGCACTGATTCCTGACATTTCATAAGTGTCTACTCTATGTTGGTATAATTGAAAAAAAATTGAGTTTGACTCACCTCTTTCCCAAGTAATGGACTCAATAGGATATCCAGCGACAGGACACTTGATATTCAGATCGCTGCCAGCCACGGCAGTAACTTTAGGCATCTCTCGGATGTACGGGAGCCCATACACGTTGACTCTGGCCGCATGGAGTGCCTTCCCAGCAGTGTTGGAGGCCACGCAAGCATACTCCCCGCCATCCTGCTCCGTCACTCTACTGATGTTCAGATGGCTGACCACGTCGTCTTGTAGTGTCACATGCTGTCCGACTACGAACCTAAAGGCGAGATTATGTTGGTGTCTGAATATAGGAAAAGAGAATTGCAAGTGCTGTTAAAATTGAAGTGCCAATGTAAAGAAAAGTGCAGATTAAGATTATGGATTAGACCTCGTAATTACTTTTTCACACTAAGGTTGAATGTCACACATCATAAAGCGATAACACTAGACAAAGTAACATTTTTACAGCAAAAAAAAAACAAAATGTATTTGTTGGATATGCGTACCGAAATGACATATTCTATTTTTTATGATTCAACAATTCTGCCATGTTAAATGTGGTATGGTAAAATCAATACTTTTTGAATTTTTGACAATTCGTAACCGCTGATTGAATGTCACCTTGTCTAGTCTAAGGTTTATTTATCCGTGTGACATTTAGGTATATTGTTACTTTAAGACTTAGTCAAATTACAGTTTTCTAAGAATTGTAGTCAAAGTCCAAACTGATAAAGCAATTTCGAGGTCGCCTCTACCCAAACTAAAAACATAAAAAGTTCTTCTTTCGTAAAATGCGACCCTCTTTGTTTTACAGCCGTCATTTAAGTGCTTGTTTTAGAGATAAACGATTAAACGTATCAATCCTACGGAAAACCCGATCAAAACACGTTAAAAACTTTTATGACAGGATTGTCAACAGCTCCTATATCTACCTAAACCAACCTAATGCGAATGGGTGACAAAAGTTTACCGGTTAATTCAACTTTTATTGCCACATCATGTTTTGATTACTTTTGGTATTGGGGGCTAAAATTGGCAAATAAAAGTTCGAAAACATTGGCTACAAAGTTTAAAAAATGCCTAGTTCCTCTCTTATACAAAGCTAACCCAAGACAAGGATAGGAAGGTTAATGATTCTCAATTTAGGTACAGACAAGAAGAAACTTGATGAGAAATTGGTCTTCACCTCCCCAAAACAAAACCAAAGATTGAGTACCCCTCACACATAAAAACCCTGGAAAAAGAGGTAACCAGTCGATGACAATGCCCCTGCACCGATAAAAAACATTGACAAATGATTGTACCTTCTTAGTAGTTCTTTGTTACATTCTGAATACTATTCGCATAGTTCACAATAGCGGCGCCGGTGTGCGCCTTTCACTACGCTATGAGCTACGACGTAGCAATGTGCTACGAGCTACGGCGTAGCTCTGTGCTACGATCGCGTGATCGCCACGCATTCGCGCTTTAGAACATTTCCCTTTGTGTATTCAGTTCAAGATAATTAAATTAAAGAGTAATAGTGTCTAAGCGAAACTATTTTTATAAAGCTTAATAAATATTACCAAAGCACACTTTAAAATAATGTTGTACATTTTTGAAAAACATTTAGTTTAATTTTAACGCGACTGCCACAGGAGAAGAGTAATATTTTGAGAGCACGAATGTATCTCTATTTCTTTAGCACACCCTGCGTGCCTAAAAATGGCTGGATGAATTTGAACAAATAAGGTATCAGATTCAAAATAAACATAGTAAATACTCTTAAAAAACATTTAAACCTCCTCTGGGTTTCAAGACTCCTTTTTCTCAGATGGGTAACTAGTGACCTTTCAAGCAGTCTGATACTGTTGGTGGCCTCAAATCTGTGAATGAATCAAAATAAATGCCACCAACTTCATCAGACTGCTTGAAAAGTGACTATTTAGGAACTTTTTAGTCGTATTTGCGGTCGGGTTTTTAAGACTTACAAAATTGATTAGTTACCTCGAGTTGGTAGGAATGGGGAAACCATCAAGCAGCCACGTGAACTGCGGTGGAGGGTGACCCATCGCCACACACTTCAGCGACACACTCGGTCCTGGCTGCAACGTCTGTTCCGAGAACCAATACACCAGCTCCGGCTTAGATTCTGCAACAAATAAGACAACTTTATATCGTTTATCCCACAAATTGTTTAATCTAAATCTATTGGTAGAACACTCGATTCCACTGAAACTATATTTCAAGATAACTGGGTTATTCTTTTAAAATACTGAGAAGGTATCGGAGGAGGTGGGTTATACTTTGTTGAACAGAATATAATATTTTCTCAACAAGTTTGTGAAAAATAAACATACTATGAATAAGATCCGGAACATCTTTTTTTCTGTGTATAGCTTCTTTGTTTCAAGAGTTAAATTACGTATTAAAAGCCCCTGGTATTCCAGTACGCTTCAAAGGGGACTTCATTTAGCATTTGTCAGAAATTTTCTTTTACTTCTCATACAAACAACCCCATTAACTGGTGAGTATTAAAAACAAAGGCTAAGCTTATTATCTCGGGGAGGAAGGGGGAAGAATAATAAACCCCTCGGTCTACGTCAGAATAAACTGTGCGATGCAGTAGGTGCAATGGGTTCCGTCTGATTAATATTCAGTTCTTTAGACGCTCAGGGATCGCTAGACGTGCCGTTATCTAATGTTGTATAGAAAAATAATGTATGTTTTTCTTTTATATTCAATCTATTTTTAACCGACTTCAAAAAAGGAGTGGGTGCGCAATTTTTTTATGTTTGTTGCTGAGGCAACAACCATAATAAGATTAATGAATGACGGAGATATGAGTATCTCCGTCATTCATGAACCGATTTGAAAAATTCTTGTTTTATGTGAAAGGATATACTTTCCGATTGGTAATTTCAACACAATCGGTTTACTTGGATGAGGTATTTTGTTTGTCATAATTGATTTTGTTAACGAAATTGATATTGCTTTCCTGTGACTTTCCAGTGATGTTGTTAGGTGTACTAAAAATTGAAAAACAAAAAACTTTTTATGAGTGTTTTTGGTTGTTTCTTCGTATTTTAACACTGACTTCCGAAATTAAAGTCATTTTATACGTTGTAGTATTTTTTTATTTGGAAATCGGTTGTATTTTTTGGCAAATGTTTAAATACCAACGCTTTGTTCGTTAATAGTCACGAGATATTGTTCATTTTCAATCACAATAATTAATTTTTCTGTAGTTTAAAGTGATTTCATTCGAAAAACTGCTCTATTGAACACTTAAAACTTTTCTAGTTTCTTTGACTCTCGTTTGCATTTTCCTTTCGTTTGTAACGACGCCAAAACAATCTGAGCTTCATTCTGCTCTACATAAAGTGTAAAGCAGCTAGTTTCCATATCAAGTAAGCTGTATAAGTAGTTAAGGTCGGTATTACTGAGACAGACAGACGGGCGGACGGGTAAATCCGTCCGGCCCAGTATACGGCACGCCTGGCTCGGGTATAATTTTTCCACCTCGAATGATAAAGCAGGCGCGACTTAGTTGCGCTATATAAAACTTTTACGATTGGATCAGATTATAGATACTCAGATCCAAGTTAAGCTAAAAACTTTGTTTTTGGGAAACAGTTTGTTAAACAATATCAGTACCTACGTTGTTTTGCGTTTTTGATAATTTGTTTGTTTATGAAGAGCGTTTTCGAAAAACGGAACACTAAAATTGAGGGTTGTTTTACATGTTTTATTTAAGAATTACATTCATTAATCAATTAGAAGCATATCGTTTCACATGGATCATTTAGGAGTTAAAGTGATTCAAAAAACATTCTAAACTGTATTCATGCATTCAGGATGAATGTTACGAAAATAACTTCTCCTGTCTAATTAAAATTTAAAAAAAAACAAAGACCGGATCAGAAAAGTTGACGTATAACAAAAAGGAGCTATCCCAAATGAATTGGACGTTTCGTGAGGCGTATCCTCCGGATTACTCTTTGACCTTTATTTAAAAAATTCACGCTCGCGAACACATGTCTCGTTAATTCTTTTGATTGTGCTTCATAATTAAAGGACGAACCGAAATTCTTTAATCCATTTAGAAAAAAGGCGAGAATTTGCGCTAAGCTTTCGCCCTGTAATCTCGCCATTATCATAGTTACTTTTATACAAGCTTAGATTAAACAATCTACATAATTTATATGCATAACATTTCTTTGCATAATTCAGAACTGTAGAAAGGAAAGCGGGTCCATTAGTATTCTAATACAGTGCAATAAGTGTCTACTTGGTTCCGGAGTTTAAACTGGCTATTCAGTGGCTCCAAACTTAATGGCTTTGTATTTTATTCTGCTGGTTTTAGAATCGGACAGTGTTTGTTTTTGCTGTTCAGTTTGTAGTTACATTTAGGACGTGCATTCTTGCCTGTGGTTTTAATGATCTCATTAGTAAAGTAATTATCTAGTAGGGAGGTACATAAATCGTATAAAAGACTGCTTTTACAAGATGTATGTGTCTATAAGTAGTATCTATGTCTGAATGCGTTATGACGTCTCCAGATTAAAAACCTGACTAATCAAATTGTTGGTGGTGATGGTGACTGACACCCATGTTACGTCGTTTACTTCAGAGGCTCTTAGACAAAGTGTCATTCGATAAGCGAATGCTATTGTCGAAATGCCAAAATGTAAGGGATTGATCACGTGACCTTTCGACAGCGTTTGTCAATCACATATATTTTTGACGTTTTAACAATCGCCTTCGCCACGCTACCGCTTACAGAATGTCACTTGTCTAGAGCCTAGGACTGATTTTTCAATCGTCAGCTTTCAACTTTCACCTGCAGAATAAATATGGCCGTTTGGCACATTTTCCACACAAATACAAACGATAGCCATTGCGTAAATGAAAGTTATATGACAATTGAGAAATCTACCAGTAACATAATTATGTATGTGCAACCGTTTTGAAACTTTTAACTATCTCTGCAAACAGACCGTTACACAAAATAATTAGACTAATATCTAAACTGCTACTGTTCTTATACAAATTCTCATTGTTTCAGCACAGCGTGGTACCCTTATAAATGGCCCAATAAACTGTGGATTTAAATTATGTGTAGTTCGCGATACCTCTGGGTTCCGCATAAAATGTAATAATGCAGAAGGGTTCTGTCCCTTCATTAGAGACCGCATTAAATTGCGACATTTATTCGGTTACTGTTAGTCGCCCGTTTTGGGTCCAGCCTTAATGGTTAGTTTTAAAACCACTTCGATTTTGTATAGCCACGTAAATTCAGTGAAAGTTGTTATTTATAGGGTTTTGTTATCTGTAACTGCAATAGGGTCTTAATTACATATTTTAATATATAGAGGACGGAAATGAAACGGACGTATAATTTAAAACCGTCATTAGTTACTTTGGGTGATCATTGTGAGATATAGGGTAATAGCACTGACCGTAATTTTACGAAACCCTTACCTTTATAGAAGCTAACAGCTGAAACTTTTCCATATAAAAGTTGTAATATATTCGGTAAACATAAGTCGAAGAATTGTGCGATCACCCTTATCGACGCCAGTTTCGTTGAACATAAAGTAAACAAACCAATTAAAGCGAAGTTTCTAACAATTCGCATAAATTCTATTAGTCTGTGATGCACAAAGCGGCAGACGGGACACGTAGGCATGATTGTTGGCGCACAATAGTCACCTGCCGTTAGTCGCGTCTGTGAACTTGCCCGACGCTATCAATAGATGCGAGATACTAGACTGCTTTGAATCTCGTACCATGAGTGTTGATAGAAGATCGAGTTTATTATGCAGTCATGGTGGAGCGAGATTAGACATTATTCATTTATTGATGTGGGTACACTACCTGTAGTTGAAATCTGTAGACACAATTGATGAGCGTTGGAGTATCATCGTATGCTAAGCTAGTCACAGAGAAGAGTCAGACCATTTTTCAGATTCTTCTAGAAATTATATCTTATGATTGCAGTCATACAGTTGTTTAACATACAATTTTGATGTATCCTTTTCGTCTAAATCGCTTCAGTAAGATACTAAGTACTAATAACGTAAAGATGCATACAACAGTTCTCCTGAAAGTCATATTAAAGTACGTTTCTGTGAATTTGCCGACGCTTTTAACAGAAAAACGTAATCTGATAGAATATGCTTTGAATTTTATTTTTGTAAGAGCTTGGTTTATTATGGGCACTTACTTCCATGTACCTACATGCAATATTATTTGGGTAAAGTTATAAATTAGTATTAATGATTAGCGTCTTTCTTTACTTTAGATGTTTGGAGGCTTTAGCGTACAATTGCCATCATGATTCCAGTATAAGAGAGAGAGACAGAGCTATACAAGGCGACTACACTATCCCTTTTTCACAATGAATTCATGATGGCAATGACGTGTCATAAGGGTAAGTGTCGTAAGGGGCTTAATACTATACATATATAGGCGTAAACTTTCTCAAGAATCCGAACCACGTGGACTTTACCAAGTTTGTTCCACACAGGCACTAAAGAAGCTCTAGGGATGCTAAAACATTGTCCAGTTATGTGTAAATGACCGGCTACTAGGTTTAGTTGCGGACTTCAAAGATAAGGTACACCAATTTTTTTTTAAACTGTTTCGATCGCTGTTTACTTTTCCTACCGTGTTTGAAAATGTTGAGGCGGCAGGTTATTTTGAAGAAATGGCATAGAGACTATAAATCAAACTCTTATTTCCCAAAACTACGAGTAGCAACAATTTTATGCCCAAACTGTAGTAGTTGCGGTTTTTCAATCACGAAAAGACCAATACACTCGCGTGTTTCGACTTTGGCCATTCTAAAATGCAGTGTTTTATCAATGGTAGTGGTTCGGAGTCATTCCTCCCTGTCTGCTCGGGTTTACTTCGTGCCGTAACGAATAAGGCTTGTTAACAGAAGGTCAGCTACTTCGATAATTTATAGGAACCCAGACCCACATACTTATGGGTCCATCGACTTTAAACCTTCTCATTTTTGCACGAAATCCATTTTCCTTCGATCTGTTTTTGAGTTAAGTCTCCTAATACCCATTATTGAAGGAAAAGGCCGTCGTATCCAAATTCTTAAGGGTCTCAATCGAAGAATTTATTTATTTCTAAGTTTGTTAAATGGGATCAAAGAGCTAAGTTTTGAGAAATGCGATTTTTGTTTGAGTACGGTCAAGGAAAACGATTTTGTTTGGGATTTATTTTCTATCGTTTGTTTTGAAGAGCTTTGGTGGCTATTTATGGAAAACTGATGTCAGAGCTTAGTTTGAAGCACTTATGAGACAGAAATGTTTAAAATATCTTCTAACTGAATAAATTAGGAATTATTAAAAGTGTGAGTACTTTAAGTCATTTTTTATAGCTACAATTTACTTTCCGTACGTAAATCATCACCCGCATGTTAATACATAAATAAATATCATTAACCCCAACCTTACGTGTCGGGTAGCCAAATCCATTAAGTTCTTGAAAAAGAGACTTTCTTACACAAGGAAAACAAAATAATGAAAAAAAAATCGGCATACAAATAAGTGGTTGGGTGTAACGTCACGGTCCTACTTATTCTGAACCCCTGAAGAGCAGCGACACCAAATAGCGGGGAACGAATTAATAATGAAACAAAGCGGCTTATATTTCGCGGTGGGGGCGGGGAAAACCGACCTTACGAGCTGCAAGATACGATCTTAATTGGTAGTACCGCGGTTAGTATTTAGTGCGGCGGTTGGATGCGCCCGCGGCAGCTGGCTGCGTCACTGAAGCTCTTTGTTTGAGCTGAAGAGCTGACTCTAATAGCTTGCACCGGATCCGCGCTTAAAAATGGACTTTTAAATATTTTATGAAGAAGTCGGGCGGACGGATAAAAAGTTTAAAATTTACATATCTACCATATGCACTCGTGTGTAGAAAGTAATGTGGAGACTCAACGTAAATATAGAACTAAGTTGCTGCTTTTATTTAGACGTTCTTTCTATGTCACCCGGATTGCGGCGGGCGGAAACTTCCGGAACTGAAAAAGGTGTCTCCCTCATAAAAACTCACGTAGAAAACTTTGGAATTTCGTTTGAATTTACGTGGATATCATTGAAATGTATGAAAGTAAACATTTAAGAAATAAATGAGTGCCATAACAGAAATTTTTCTACGAACACAGGGTCACATTTTTTAGAGGGAGAGCATTTTTTGAGTCGGTATAAACAATAAGGTACAGTGGAAAATAAAAAAAACGCTGCGTGATTTCCACAAGGAAAAAACTTGTAGCGTTAGATAAATCACTCGTACCTAAACAAATTAAAAGGATCTGCGAGCGAAGGTTAATTTATAAAGCGGTTTAATGAATTTAATCGGACCGTTACTGCAGCAGACACGCCCAAGAGATCACGGTTTTAAAAATATATCTAGACTAAAAGTGCTACTTATGTACTAAACGTGTTATCGTACATATTTCTGGCCCAGTTTCAACCTCCAAATACATTTAACCTGCCCAATTGGGGCTGCCACAAACTTTCGCAGTAAATATTTGTTTTGTTTCCCTTCCAAGATTATAAATGCGTGGCGTCCAAACATTTTGTAAAAACGCGCTTTAGTATCGGGGCCACGTCAAAACTTTCAACTTTGTTACCTTCTGTTTATGATAAAGTTGGGAACTGACACCGGCAGTAAGTGGAAAAGTTATATAGAACCCTTGTTTATTTCAGATAGTTGTACAGCCTCACTAGATAATTTGTTGAGCAAATTACCACCTCGCCACCTCGCAGCTTTAATAAAATACGAGTTGTAACTCAGCGAAGTTTTTAAATTAATTGTTGTGGTGCCAAGTGGGAAATATCAACAAAATGTATTATGTAACAACTGAAAAATACGGCTCTGTGAGGTAGCTTTCCTTGAGTTGAATTTATTTCGCCGTAGCGTTGACTACTTGGTAGAGAAATCCCAGCCAAGGAAAATCTGAGATCAAATTATTTAGTTACATGAAATGTTTCAGATGGTCTTCATACCTTGTGAGTTGTAAGGGTTTAGAAATGGGTCGTACGTTGGCGAGTTGACGTAAGCTCGCAAGTTAGGCATTCTGGAGATACATAATACATTAACTAACTTTAGTAACTTAGTCTAAGATTTTGATAGCAAAGTGGCTGTTATTATAATCTCATGTGAGGTTCAAAGGTTTAGTTATAAGTCTTCTGACTCAGAACGACAGATGTTCCGATTGTCCCATAACGGGTGATCTTACTGTCAGGGTTTCTAAACCTTTTGGTGGAAAAGGACCACAAAATTTACAAAATATAGGGGATCCCTTTCAAATTTTTGTAAATTCAATGAAGGAAAATAAGACATTACGACAATGAACTGACTATGTACCGCGTGACGGTCATTATGGATAGCACGTTAAATTCAGGAATCTTCTGAGACAACGCATCATCGTTTATCACGTCTCGCCGGTTAGGGTTTTTAGTTTCAATATACACGAATGCTGAAAATACGTTGCCAATAACGGCGACGTATTTTCAGCAATTTTTTTTTGTAAACCCAATTCTCATTGTTCATTTAAAAAGGGTAACCTTGTTATTGTGTGTATATTAGAGGGGCACGTAGAACGAGTGCTAGTTAAGAATACAAACATAATATATACTAATCGTAGCATTCGCCCGCGACTTCATTCTCGCGGGTTTAGTATTGCAATTTTCGTAGTTCTCTATTTCATTCCTATTCCATTCCGCCCGGGTTTTGATTGAATTATTTGAACAAGAAGCGCTCATTGCGACATAACCATATTAGTTAAACATATACCCTTGTGGACTTTTCTATAGGTAATAATGAGTATTTCAATCACGTACTACATTAATGTTATGTATCATCAACATTTTTCTCAGCGCACGCCAAATAATGATTTTTATAGGCAACATTTTGCTACTTTGGGTCAAATTATTGCAATTTTCTTAAGAATCTAAATTTTTTTTGAAAATGTATAATTTCGGATAATGTCGAATTTTAATGGTGAAAGAATTTTCAAATCGGTCCAGTAGTTTCGAAGCCTATTCAATTTAAACAAACAAATCTTTCCTCTTTATAATGTTAGTGTAGATAACTCGCACTCGTTCTACGCACCCCTCTGGGGCCCATGGAACCCCAGGATAAGAAACCCTACCTCATGAGCTCACTACTATTTATGATCTTCAAGCCCTAATCCCATGTCACTTGGAGTCAGCGCAACACGTTTTGTCCTATCAGCCGTCACGCTATCACTGACTCCCTTTTCTTTCATATCGCTCCTCACATATAATCTATCCATCTTTTTTTGGCCTTCCTCTCCCTCTCCATCCATCCACATTTATGTTCATAACTCTATTAGTTATGTGCGTTTCATCCCTCCTTTTCACATGATCACACTACTATGAACATTCATTAAAGCCGTTTTCGTAACTTTAACGTTCAAGAGATTTATCTGAAACCACGCTGTCATACAACATCTCCTCGCATCCTGTTGCACGACTACACCCTACAAACCTGAACGCTTAAAACACGTGTATATCTAAAATACTGTCTTACCTCTAGTGCCAGTGAAGTTCCAGTCAGCATCGTGTGTGTGTGTGCTGCGAGCGTACGGCGTCCGCCGCGAGCGGTTGCCCGGAGAACGCGACCGGCCTTCGGACACTGCAAACATACGGCTTTTTTACTCAAGAAAAGACAAGTTTTTTCGACAAAAGTTGAAGAACTCATAGAGGAACTTAGCTTTTGGACATTTGAATGGCTTTTTAAGGAAGTGTCTTATAACCTTGCATGTGTTTTGTAAGAGTATTTCTTTTTTCGTTTGTTGATCAAGATTTGTACCATCGATACTAATATTATACAGCTGAAGAGTTTGCTTGTTTGGTTGAGCCAGCTAATCTAAGGAATTTCTGGTTTGATTTTCTTTTGTGTTGAATAGCGTGTTTATCAAGGACGGCTATATTATAGCCCATTTATCGAGAAAGGCTATAGGCTGTATAATATCACGCTAAGACCACTAGGACTGGAGCATTAATGAAAAAAGTGACGCTGGCGAAGTTGCGCAGGTCAGCTAGTTATTATTAATAAAAAAACTGAACTAGTTAATGTTTGTTTCTTGTTGATTGGTAGATACTGAACTCAAAATTTCAATTATGAATCTACAAATCAGTATCGAAACAATTCAAATATTTTTATAAGTAGGTACTGTCCCTTGATTATAAACCAAATTTTTGCACTAGCATAATATTAGGATTTGTTCTATAGGATTGATCAGATTGCTTCATCAGTTAACAACATGCCTGAGTTCGTCGATCAACAGAGCTGAAGCTTGATAAAAGCAGATGAAAGGAGGAATTCCGTGGTTCTCCAAAAACATAAAATATACTTTTGATGTCGTATTATAATAGATACTTTAACAGATAATTTTACAGGGCGTATAAATTACCAATGAACGGATAACAGTCCATTAAATGTTCTAAATTTTCTTTTTCCTTCAAGTACACGCCCTTTGGAAACTTTTCTGCTAAAACAATAAAAAAGTTGAAGGTATTTTTACAAGAAGAAAGTTATCCAATCAATTTTTTAATTACAACTCTTTAAACTTGTAGAAACTGGGTTATGGAAGAGAGCTGATTTTTATCCTATTGTAATGTAATAAAATGGGTTCGAGAGAATAGGCAAGGTAGAATTATTATGAAATTGATGATAGGAATGAAAATTCTTACTAGGCCTGAAGTCTGATAGCACAACTTCTTACCATCTATTAAGTATTCAGAAACTCCATAAGCTTGATCCTTGGTATTACTGACAAAACACTGATAAACTCCTTGGTCTTCCTTCTGAGAATTCTTGATATGTAGTCTTAGGCCGTCTTCAGAAATCTTGAGTCTTTCATTCGGTTTGACAACTTTCGCGTCGTGCACCCAGTAGACAAGCTCGATTGGATGGCCAGACACTTTGCATTCAAATGTGACGTCAGCATTCGTTTTCGTTCGCACGACTTCGGGTTTTATTCGGACGGAGATGGGTTCTGCAAAAAAAAAATATGTTAGAAGAAGCAATACGTTTTCGAGGGTAATAAAATTTTACGATTAGTTCAATTAGGACGGTAATACGGAAGGAATCGTGCTCAGGAAAAGGAAACTGTTTACATAAATTAAGGGGATGTGTTTCTCACGTATTGTAGCTAGGACGAGTCTCGGTTTACGGTATTTTTGTTACGTATTTTTTCCTCCTTTGCAAAAAATACAGTACAAGAAATTGCAAGCGTTTATTTTATGGCTCCCTAGTAAAAGAAAGATTTGTAACAAATACACTTCGTTCGTACCGGCAGACAGAACATGTATTGAAATTGCAAATTTCATAACCAGCTATTGTACGTTTATGATAACGGTTATAGACGGTCATAGATATTGAAATGGAGGCAATATCGAGCTCTAAACCGTTGAGTACCGTTGTCACTGAAATATACGACAATTGTAACGTATAATAAATAACACTCATTGTAAACGCTGAACTTCATAACACCCGCGATATATAAATACGTGCCCTACGAATTTATTTCTGAAATATAGTTGCGCGAAGTTGCTTTGTAGCTTTCGGATTTAGGGACTACTACACTTATTCAGCTCCATTCGCTTTTCACTGAATGATTCTGGTCACACTTATACAGTTCTGCTTCTATCAGCCGTGTACAACGTCGTAAGAATGAGAAAAGCTGTCAAAGCATGTTATCTCCGCTGATATGCTTCTATCTGAATATGCTGCGAAGACGGTAAGATGTCCGTGACTACCGCAGGACCACCGACGCCAATCGCTTTCATATTTGGTAAATAATTAGATAGTACTCAATTGGTAATAATTAGTACTCTAACAAAAAAAATGGTACCTTCGTAGTTTTCGAGAAAATCAACTTTAAAGGTGGTCTGGCGGTAGTCACGCTCTTTACTCATTTATTATTGTGCTCTTAACATGGACAGTTCTATATGCGATATTTTTATCGTGTCGCTTCTTGCAGAAGAAATAGATAAAATTAAACGTAAAAAATTAAAACGCAAACGACAGTGGGTCGACCCAGTACAGGTACAGTCCAAGAACTAGATCGAAGAATTGAGAATTTGTCTCTCTCTGACATAAGGACTTTAGACTTATAAAACTAGAATTAATAAGAATAATTCACATATTAATAGAAATATTTTTTCTTGACAATTTGTTGCAATCTCTTCGATCTAGCTCTTGGACTATACTTAAAAAATTGAACTTATTATATGTTCTAAACTAAGACCAGACTATCTGTGACTTGGCAAAAAATTGCGACTAATTAGCGACTAAGTTTGGGAGAAAACAGATCTTCGCTAGGTGCCTAGCTTTTGAGATTCAAATGGACCAAGCTGGCGTAGGCTCACCCCAGATCGGCCACCTATAAACGCTTACAGCTTTCGAACCAGTGATTGACTAACTCTGATATTTGGCGACTAATTATCGCGACATTTTTTATGTTATCAAAATTAAAATCCCTGATGGTAGCCATGCCAGTGACAGTCACACAAGGAGTCGAGAACCATCCGTGTACAGTACAGCGCTGTTCCGCCGCGTTTGACGCTGAATGCGGCGGAACAGCGCTGAACGCGGCAGAACAGCGCTGAACTCTATAGCAACAGTGACTAACCTGTGACCATAAGAGTGAAATGTACAGACTCTCCGCCAACAGTGTTGTTGAGCCAGCACACGAATCGCCCTGCATCTTCACGACGCACGGCTTGGAGGCTCAGCAGCCCGCTGCCGAGGAGCCGCGCCCTAGTCCATAGAGACGTCTTCTCTATGGGGATTAACTCTTCGTGGTGCTCGCGAAACCACCTGTGAGGGAAAAAGAATTAAAGAAACAATATAGATGCCACAGTAAAGATAGGGCCATCCGCGCGTTTACCTATACGCGGTAATCATGCATGAAACATGTAATTTTTAATGTCTCAATCACACGACCACTTCCGAAGATTGCCGACCGCGTGGCGAGTTCCTTTCAGTATAGACAGGCCAGTTATCGGCAAAGGGGAACCTTTTTGGCATAGCTACCCGTCTGCCATTTTGTTTTTTTTAATAGAAATTGACTTACAAAATTACCATCGGATATCTATTGTAAAAATGCCCCTACAAGGAACAACAGGATTTATGTTACATATTTGTGTTTCAATTAAATTCAATAAATACAAAAATGTAGAAAAATATTGAGCCTTGAGCCGGTTTCAGACTAGAAGCTAATGTAAAGACTGCATTCAGCAAACAAGTATGTAAACTCACTTAAGAATAGATCAACTTGGTCGGTAATCGAAATGTTTTTTAGCTTTGTTAAAATTTAACTACAACCAAATTAAGAACGAAATCATTTGTTTTCATTAGACCATGAACAAACTAATTACAAAAGTGAAATATTACAATGAAAAAAGAATTGATGAAAGTCAGACAAAGTTTGAGATATAGGTATTGTTTATTATTTTCTTAATCCTAATCTAGATTTCAGACAGTGTTAAAACCTAAAGACCATACACAAAATATAAAATAAAACATAAACCAGCTTGTACCAAAGTGGTTTCTAAAAACATACATATCAATTTCAATGTTAAACCAGTACATGATGTGTATCCCTCATAGTATCGAATGTCATATTCTGACGTAAAAGGGTGTATTCAACAAGCTGACGATGTCAATAGTGAACAAGTTATGACAAATAGCTCATTGTCACGAGACACATAGTGACATGTTTCGCACGACCTTTCGCCGTTGTATCGATTCATCGTCCCATACAAATTGTTGCTAGCGATTCTTTTCCTGCTCTTACAAACATAAATCACTACGATTACTAGGAAATTCTAATAAATTCCTTTTATTTGTAACGTTTTATAAAAACTTGTTCTTCGCACTTTAGTAGTACTTGAAATTTTCAAAGAAAAGCGTAGGTACTTGCATAAACTTTTGTGCCTTTTGAGGAATAAACCCTCTACTTATATTATTTACATCTGTTTGTATCGAGGTACATAATTGAATACCGAAACAAAGTTAATATCAATTCATAGTAAATGTCCCAGTGTCGAAATTACATCTAGAACGTTACAGTAAGTCTATTTATTGTTATTAAGCAATGGGAATTCAAGGATATTGCGTCGTTTTAATAAATAGCAACCTACCCTTGAAGTTTGGATCGGTATGCCTAGGTACAGTTCGTTTGTAATTTAATAATATTAGTGAGAATACTTTTATTGGTAAGAAGATTTTCATGATTTAATTGCTGTATTATGATTAATACTTAACCTAACTATAATTTTATGACTGACTAGTTTTTGCCCGCGACTTTGTACGCGCATATTTAGTTTTTTCCAATTCCTCCTTAGTGCTGCCCTACACTCCCCCAAGGAACCTACATGCCAAATTTCACAGCCAGTAGTTTTGGCTGTGCGTTGTCTGTCAGTCACTCATCAGTATTGGAAGATTTTTTATATATATTGATTCACGTAACTGCGAATAGACCGATAGAAACGAGTTATAAAATGAAATAGCTATTTAATATAAGTAAGGAAATGCGAAGAAGCAATGTCTATTAAATACCGGAAGTCCTTTACGAGATGCGCAGACATTTTTATCGGACGAAGTAATGGGAAATATTCCTAATGCCGTTTCAAGCATTTAATAACCCTTGACATAGTTTATGCTGAGGGAAATTTGTTTGGGATTGAATTACACACCCTGGGGGTGAAGTGGAGCAACTTATCCCGGATCTGTCCACACAATATAACCGTCGCGAAAGAGAACGTCGCATAGTTTCAGCTCGTTTCAAACACTATTACATGACAGCAAAAGCTTTGCGAATACGGTCTAATATCCTATGCGCAAATTCACGGAAATGAAATGGCTATGTGGCGCGAAATCTTCAATGTTCTCCAAGTTAGGTTCCCTTTAAGAAATAGTTTTGAAAGGAGTTGAAATGCACCGAGACATTTGCATTCTAAAAGGTTCCTCGAACTATGGCTGGATATGAAAGTTTACGGCGTATTCAGCTCGCCGCGGTAATTCTTTGAAAACATAAAATGTTATCAGTTCACTAAAGTAGTATGAGAACTTTTATGTAGTCCATAACCCTTAGACGTTTTAAAACCACCTGAGGTTGTATTCAGGTTCAGTTCTTCATTTTATTGTCATAGTTCCTTTTGTTAAAGTTACTACTGATTGAGTTCCGAAATTGTCGCGTGCTATATCAGTCTAGTGAATAACGATCTACTTAAATAGGAGCAAACTTTTTGTTTGTATAGGCACTAGTTGCAACCACGTTCAAAAGACAAATAGCAAGTGAAGCAAGTTCTGCCAGCCATCGACCCGTGAGCTCGGTTTGCACGGTTATTTGACTAAACATGACCAAGTTTGGCCGCTGAAACTTGGCAACATTTTCTTGTGTGTACTTAATTTTCAGGTACGTAACTACAGTCCAAACCGACCTAGGTAGCTATTAATTTATGCTGTTTCAGCATGAATTAGGTTTTGTTTGAAATAAGATACCGGTTCAAAGCTGCTTTAAAATCAGTGACCCTTTCTTATTGGTGTCCCACACATTGAGGTCTAAACGGTAACGTTACAGCGGTCTAAACGATACCATTATGAAAATCTATTTAAATTACACGCCATTTTGCTATCCAGAGACGAGCTAAGTACAACAGCTACATAGATAGAGCTACATTTCCAAGGGTATAATGCAATTTACCGGGTTTTGCGGACTAAATTGCTCCTTGGCAGTTAAAACGAATCACGTCGCAAGGGGATTATAAAATTGCGGTTAAATCTCGACGCGAGATCAAAATGCGTTGACGACGAAATAAAACGGCCAGTTTGACCGCCGCGTGTATCGGCAGATTTAAAGGATTTGAACTGTGAATTTTAACGCGTTGTTTTTCAACCAAAGGCTTGCTGTCGACGCTACGTAGAAGGTATAAAATGTCAGCTTCATTTTAGAACGACGAAGTGCTGAGGGATTCTCGTAATAGCATCGAAATGTTACAGAATACATTTATTAAAATGGTTTCGGCCTTTATATTGATGCATAGAAGCGACCAGCACTTTTCCAGGAAATGGCAGAAATATAAAATTTCATTCGAATGGAGCGCACGAGTTAAATTCTACAAATACAATTTTATTGAATTGAGAGCCCACGAATATTAGATGCAATCATGAATTATTTAGGTAGTATTTGATAGAGTCAATTTAATGGTCACGTTTCACGCCACAATTTCATTTAACAATAGCTGAATGTTGTTTTAAACATTCAAATAAACTATGTATTAAACAGATAACACGAAACTAGTGTTACAAACAAATTTGATCGTTTATTTCTGGAAAATCAATATATCATTACTGAGTGAGTGAGTGACTGACTGAGAGACAACGCACAACCGAAACTACTGGTCATATAGAGCTGAAATTTGGCATGTAGGTTCCTTGGGGAGTATAGGGGAGCACTAAGAGAGCATAAGAAGGATTTCCCAAAAGTTCTACGGGAACGAGAAAAAACGTGATATGCACGTACGAAGTAGCGGGCAAAAGCTAGTACCATATAAAATAAGTAAATAAACGTTTGTGAACTGTTAGCAGTCAGTAAAGCTAAGGATAATAGTACAGAGAACGCTTTATACCTGAAACCTTTTAAACGAATCAGCAGCCGATGGCCATTACGCGCTCACAAGACCTATTTCTGAGGTAAAAACTAGGTCTTTAGCCTCTTTGCGCCGTGATGCCAGTCTGCGACTCCGTTGTTTGCTTACTGAAGCGATACCTTTTAGCTAGAGGATAGAACAGCAGAAAATGTTGCCGAGTTTTTTTCTATGTCGAAAAGTATTATACTTTCTGGCTTTTTGTGTGTTGTGGAATGATATAATTACGTGGCTTCCTTTTTTAAATGTTTTGAAGTACTAATACGTTTAAACGTTAGCGTATACTAAAACAAAATGGTTAATTTTCGATACAATTTTTTATCATATCGTTCGAAAACTGATTGAGGTAAGTTGGTAATTTAATATTCTTTTAATGTGAAAAATAACGGGCCTGGGTTGTCTGGGTACAACGTCGAGCCGTTGATTATTATTTATTAAATTAATAAATATTAATTAAATAATTAATATTAATTTATTAAATAATAATAATTTATTAAATTAATAAATATTAATTAGGTCGCGAAAAACACTATATTATCAACAAAGGCTGAATTGAAATCATTGTCAATCTTTACAATAGTAGGATTCACTTGAATATAACTGTAAAATTGTTAAAGGATTTCATTGAAACTGACTCGAGAAATGTTATTTCAGAATAGTTTAGTAGCATGGAGTTATGTTATGTATTTTTGTTCACTACAGTTCTATTGAAAACCATTTTTCTCAGAATATATGATAATCTTGTCTGTAATATTTTCTTATCTTGTAGGTACATTTGTTAGTTTTGTTACGCTATTTACAATGTACCCTCCTTCAGTAGGTACTTAAGTATCAGCAGCCAGTGCAAAGTGTATCAAAGACCAGTTTTGACTTTCATCGTAAAATACCTACCTCACATAAGATCTCCATGTGATTAATTTTACTATGAAAGTCCCCCAATGTATGCTAAAGGCAAGTTTTCACAGCGACATACGTGGGATGCGCATGGGGGGCTAGAGCTACCACTAAAGCAGCGCAGTTCATTTGTTTGCTAGCCATACAAATCTGCGTCTGGGGCTACTGTAGAGCATTCCTTTTACGGGGTACCAAAGTCAAAATAATTTATTTACAACTAACTGAAAACATAGAAAAAAAAACGGTCAAGAGCGAGTCGGATTCGCGCACCGAGGGTTCCGCATCATCATATGAAACATGAAATGTTTTTAAATTTTCATCGGCGAGGCTTATGTTCGTCAGAGAGTTTTAACACTGCGGTGTATATAGCAGTTCTAGACCGATAGTGGAACTAATGTAATTTTTGTAAATGTAATTTTTGCGATTTCTGAAAAACGTGCTATTTAGAGACATTTTTCTTTATTTTTCCTGTAATCTTTACATAAACTTCTATCACATAAAATAATTTCAGATTTTACATTTCATATTAATTTTGTATTTTTTTCTTTTTTTACGTAATCGAAAACCCTGCGGCCTAAATAAAAAAGAAAAAATGTTTGAAAATGTGCAAATAGCGTTCTTTCATATGATACCCCACATGCCCTAGTAACCCCACTTTGAATTTTTCAGTCGTTGTTGCAAAAAAATATACGCACTTTATTTTTTTCTTATTTGCAAACGTCATCTTAAGCCATTCCAAATTTAAAGTTGATAGCATTAGTAGTTCTTGAAATATGTAGCTGTGACAGACGGACAGCCTCACACCATAAGGGTTCCTTTTTACCATTTTGGTACGGAACCCTAAAAAGCCAACAAAGGGAAAACAAAACAGCATGACAATTCTTATTAGTTAAGTTAAGCTAGGATCACGCCAGGCGTGCACGGCACACGGCAGCCGGACGTCCTATCCGGCCTGTATCCTGCGCGTGCGCGGCTCTATCGCCACCCGCGGCCGCACGCCACCCATTGGTTCTGTCACTATTATGTGATAGATTAAGGTCTAAGGTAATGTGAGGTCCATGCTCACCTGTAGCTAGGCACAGGCCAGGCGTGCGCCGCGCACGGCAGCCGGACGTCTTGCCCAGCCTGTATCCTGCGCGTACGCGGCTCTATCGCCACCCGCGGCCGCACGCCGCCCTTTGGTTCTGTCACTATTATGTGACCTGGTAACATAAACATCATTAAAAGATTTCTTTATTGTACACCAAAACAACTATATTAGATACAAACAACTAGACTAATAATCATGGCATTATGTACAAACGCGTATAAACCAAAATAAATTATTGGGCATCAAAAAAATAATCCACATCGCTGTCAATGGCAAAAGTGCCCAGAACACTGGCAGCATTGTCACGTTGAATGGCAATGCTGATTCTTTGGCCGAAGAAAAGCCCAGCCCTCTGGTCACGTGAACATTAATCAATTTAAACATCATGGACAATGGCGTACTTAGGCCCACCATGCACAAACCGTTAAAAAAAAGTTATCTTAAGCCAGAGTGGATTTTTTGTTATTTACGCTCGTGTTAGCAAATAACTCTGAGTGCCTTTACCCAGAGGGGCTAATGCTTACCAACTCTTCATCCAAAGCGATATTTTTATAATTAAAACTAGCTGATCCGGCAAACGCTATTTTGCCTTTATAAAAAAATTACCTACTTCAAGAGTAGTCAAATGAATCAACTCACCAAAATATTGACTAGTGTACAAGGTACCGGTTACACGGTCCCGCACGCGGCACCGGAACGCGTTGTGCCGGTCTCTCGGGCTTACCCCGCTTATGTACAGGGCCCCGTCGTCCAGACGCTGGTACTTAGATCCTAGAGCAAATAATGAATGAGGTTTACGATACATTACATTTTAGGTACATAAGATAAGGGCCCTACTAGGGCTCTGGCCCTACAGGCCTGCCAGAGTTGCGGAATTGTTTGAAAGTTACCGCGAGCCTGGGATGCAAATGACATTTGAAGGAACACGGTTTTAGTAAAAGTCATACACTCCCTCCCGCTCCGCCCAGAGCGGGAGAAGTGATATGATGATATCACATTCAAAAAGAAAAGGTACCATGGCGTTTTGTATAGACGCGTCACCAAAATAACAGCTCTAAAAAAACTAGGCAAGCACTATCGATACTTATCGGTAGCAAGATAGCTATTTACGTGTAGGTACGCGCGGAGGATAGAGTCACGGTGGTTATCTTCTGTTTATGTTGCAACTACCTGACCACAATTTTCATTACTGTTCCGCTCCTATTGGCCTTAGCGTGATGATATATAGCTTATAGCCTTCCTCGATAAATGGGCTATCTAACACTGAAATAATGTTTCAAATCAAACCAGTAGTTCCTGAGATTAGCGCGTTCAAGCAAACAAACTTTTCAGCTTTATATATAAGTATAGATTTCTGAGTGCCTGCAACCCATCTATAGTAATTTATAGTATATCACTGATTAGATTCAAAAAAAAAAAAATTACAAAACTCGCAGCGCTAGTAAGTCTGTATAAGCAGCAGATATCCCGCAGAGATGTAAGACTGCTTCTTTATTTAACTTTTGTTACATATATATATGTGGCGAGCGAAAGCTTACCCTGTACGCCAACGTCACAAATATTGACAAAAAATAAGCTGAATTTGTGGATTGGGGTGACAGTACGCCGATATGTTTAGATATGCTCTGGCGTCAAAAAGGCTACGTAAGAAAAGGCTTTTTCCTTGCGGTGGTTGACTTTGAAATGGACCAATCACGCTTTGTAATTTCCCTTTGGAATAGTATTCTTATGCGTCTCAGGGATAGACTGAAATTATAACAACTCCGATTGGCTAGAAGGAGACTATAAAATTTGTAACTCGGTAAAGTTAAATGTAACAGAAAACAAACATAGCCTATACAAAACACACTTGGTCATTCATTTGGGTCACGTTAAAATATCATACAAATTGAATTCACTACAGTAATTGAAACACAGGTGTGACGGAAACACATTTTCACAGCACCGCCCAGTATCCACATTAAAACAAATTAAATTCATTATTACTCTGAACAACACCTAGATTTATTGTAGTCACAGCAGCATAAGGTGGCAACATTTGGGGAAATGTTAATTTCAAGTAGGCAAAATATGTCCCTATTGTAAACAATACTTTTGTTTTCTAGGAGAAAACTTGTACAAGACTTCCAACTAGCGCTGTCAAAAAATCTTTCGTGATATAACAAAGAAGTAAGAATTGTATTCTAATACGACACAAACTCAAACAAAAATAAATAGAGGAATATGTATTTAATAATATGTAATAATATATATTTTAAATAATCACGAACCCCTATTACACGAGTGAAATTGTTATATATGAGACGTTCAACTTCCATTTTAACACCTCAATTTATTTTTCGTGAAAATACGATTCCGGATGAAAATGTAATTGCGTGTGTCGTCGACTGACAAGTGTTTTGATGAGAAAAGCAACAATTTCCTTTTGGCGCGAAATTCTTAGATCATATCAAAAAATATTTTTGGCGAGAAGTGAATTGTCCCCTATCTTGTATAAATGGACCGAATGGCTCATAGAGACGTGACTATGACTATATTATTCGTACAATTGACTATATCATATAATTTATCTTATGAATATCACGTATTAAATGTAAATCATAACTCGATATCTAGAATAGTTATGTTATAGACATGTAAATCAAATTGACGACCACAAAAGCACAGTTTATTGTACCCATTTCTTTGATTAATGCAGGGCCATTGTATGATGCCATTTTCAAATTCGATTGGGGTGGTTATAGCTGATTTATACAATGGCTGCGATTATTGTATTAGGTCAAGTGAAAATTCAATACATACTTACTTTTAGTAGCTTTGTGGTTTATTTATGGTAAATTACTCATACAAGTTGGCGGTTCAGGCGTCAGAGTAAGTAACATTGTTTTTGGCATTATTAATGACCCCACCGTTGTCTTTTACAAAGAGACTTAGTCTTAGTGTTATCTATGCCGAAGACAGGTGAAAATTAGCCATTTCATGATCTCATTGTATCTGACGTGCGGCTACGTTAGGTTTGAGGAAACTTAGGGCACCCTGACACGGTTAGATTAGGGTTGAATGGAATGACGAAAGCTAGTGAGCGAGCAAAGCGAGCGATCTAAGCTGCCATCATCCCATTCCCTACAACCGTGCAGATAGAAATAGGAGCGCCGCACGAGGTGGTAATTTCATGAAGTAGCCAATAATTTATTCAATTTTGTTTTTAAATATATCATTTATTTTTTTGCCATTGACTCCTACGAAGAAGATTTATTCACAAGCTACGATATACAAGGTGGCCCATTTACCGTGGTCCAATTATTATTTTTTGCTATAGTTTTTTTTTTTTAACAAACGCGTACTGAGTATGTCTTTCGCTCATTTCCAATATTGACAGAGTGAGGTCATTGGTCAGAGTGGGGCCAACGCCTTTGTTCTTGTTTTGAACAAAGGCGAATTGAATGGAACGGACTTTATGTTGATTATGTGGACCAATGGAAACGTAGTCAAAATTTTTGGTACTCGTTTGTTAAAAAAACAGACTGCAGAGAGGGCATCGTTACTTATCGTTTCGGAAAAACATTAGTTGCGCTTAATCTATAGCACAGAAGTTATGACTTTTTTCGTAAACTTTGGAAATGTTTCTAGTCTCTTCATAAAAACCACTCTGCTGTGGAAACTATGCAAAAAAAAAATATCGAAATTATGAAGAAAGTTACATGAAAGGGGTAAAATGAAATGGTAAAGCTTAGGAATACACATTAATATGGGTTATTACAGGCTAGCTACATGACTTCATTACTCTTATGCCAAAATTCAATAAGTTCCATTGAATATTTTTCGCACCAGAGTGGTTTTTATGAACAGATTACCTAAATAAATTTACAACAAAAAAAAAAAAACGCAACTTCTATACCATAGATTTTCACGGAATTTAAGTTGATTCTAAACGATAGGTAACGATGCTATCTAGCTAAAAAAAAATTTGGACCTCTATAAACGGGTCACGCTGTAGTGTAATTAATCTTTTTAATTAACAAAAATGTGTTAAGTACCTAAATGATGCGGCACATTGATCAGGTCATCAGTGAACCAGTCGGTACTGCTGACTCGATCGGCGCAGTGTGGTGGGACCACGCACCGGAGCACCGCTGCGTTTCCCGCCATCACGTACTCGTCTGGCACGTGGATCTCCCATGGTATGTTTAGTGCTGTGGAGAAAAGTTAACTTTAAGATGTTTTTATACTGGAGGGTTTTTTTAATACGATGTCCGTGAAGATAACAGCACGTCACGGTGAGGTAGATGAATGCAGACGTAGTTAATTCATTGGTGAAAATTAAAAGGTCTTCAGTACATAATGAAAAGTGCACAATCTCATGCCGTTAGGCGCTGTAAAATCATATATTTGTATGCTCGTGCAATGTGCATACCTAAATAAGAAACCTCGTTATTTATTTAAAACCTTTGTAATTCCGATTAATTGTTGAATAAAATTTCTACTTTAAAATTCAATTAATGCTAAAGGATACCTGCGAAACAAGAAAGCAACACATTTTTGTAAAACACTTTTGTTTCTTCAAAGGTGAAACGACTATTGGCAATTCAGTAGGTAGCAAACGTTTAAAGAACGAAAAAAATAACGTTAATTAAAGTGTCACAGAGTCTCAGATAAATCGACTACTTGATACCCTCATCTTGTTGAAGAAAAAACTAATCCACTACTCTGGACATCTTGTCAACAGTTTTCTTCAATTTTGTTACTTTAATTTTGTTAAAGCAAGGCAGCTCTTTTACGCGTATTTGTAGGAAAAGAATCCTACCTCCGGTTTTTGCAAAGATATCACCAACGCATCACAAATTAAACAAAAGTCAAGCGATGGTATTGGCTGTTGAAAATTCATTCTACCAATCAATCACAGCTGACAATTTTTACATTAATTTTGAGATCCTTTTCGTCCAAGAAGCTGGGCCATAATTTTGCATAAATCATTAATACTTTCACTTATTGCAGATTAGATTATCATTATGAAATTTATATCAAAATCCATTTCTGCACGTAATTATTGATAGGTCAGCCCTACTCAGCACGGAGTTGGCCACAATTAAAAGAATGCTGACTACGTTTTATCCCAGTAATCCCTTTTAACACAAACGGCAAATTCTTCGCGGAGCCCTAATTGCGGATTTCAAATCGCTTTCATCTACGCTTCATTTAGTTTATTTCCCATGAATTGTTACACGGTACATTTTATCCGGAGGACCGTCAATTAACATTTTGGGGTATCTTGAACTATATGTACGGTGTACTTTGTGTAATTAATTTTGAAACGAATGAATAGAAGTCAAAGTGTAGGTACTCACAATTATATTTTCCACAATCTTTTTACACAATAGTTTATATTGAAATGACAAAAGATTCAACTAGCGAAAAAACCAAATCAATTATTCCATTTTCAAATAAAATCTTGCTCTATGCCTGTGCCGCGATGTGCCAGTCATTTTGCTTTTTTTTCTTTGGCTTTGCACTGTTTGTGCATTCAGCCAATGACAAGTTCAGTGTTTTTGGTTTTGATAGCATATACCAAAATTAAAATTGAATCATTTACAAAATATGATTACTAACGTTGAATAGAATTAGGTAAATTAATCCAACAACCGTTAACAATATGCATTATTGTACATTCTAATTTCTAAATTACCTAAATTCAGTGTTCATAATTAATGATTCGCCATATGATTCGCAGGCTAACTATAGCAAAATGATACTGCCAATATAAATTGCCATGTGAATTAATTAATTAGCGCTGGTACCATTCAGTTAATGTAATCATGTTGGAGTATTTTATGAGCAAACAGCACTGCATTTCCGCAATTAATTAGTCTGTGTTTCCAAGATGAGGTTAGAGATGCCTTGCTGAGATTAGGATCTCGACTCGAGTTGTGGTTTACCGAGACGCAAAACAAGTATTTAGCTTTACTCTAGTGTGTTAGACTACGGCAGGGATTTTATCTAGAAAATGGCGAACAGTGCAGTTTGTTATTTGGTGAAGTAAACTTGAGACTTATTGAACTGTAGCGTCTCGTCGGGCCAATTTTCTGGTCAAGTGCAAGACGAACTTGCGAGGAGTGTAATAAGTTTTATACAATTTATCTCTGCTAGATTTCGTTTTTCACGGAATTTGAGATTATTATTTAGAATTCCGCGTAGGTAAGAACTTTAGACTGTCGCTTTCTTTTTTGTGCAGTTAGATTTAACTTAGTTAGTTAGTCAGTTAAAAATTTGAGTAACTTCAGTGCGAAATGATAGCTTTTTTTCAGGCAATAAATGGCAATATAAAGTGCTAAAGTTAAATATTTAAAAACATAGCTCACTTTTCTTAAAGTCTTAGTGTTAATTTTACAGTTTCGTTAATTAATTAGAGTTTTATTTTTACCGCTTAAGTATTCTTTTCGAAAGTCTAAAAGCTGGTCGCCATCTCGAGTGAGGTCCTAATCACAAGTCAAAAACTGGCAGAGTGAAAAAAAAATGAACATCTTATAAAACAAAGAGAACATGGCCCCCTTACCTTATATTTTTGCAACAAGACAATAAATGACAATCAACTAAAATAATATTATTTTGTGACTATTTAAATACATCAATAAATAAATATCATCGTCATAGACAATACATCAACCACTCACCAGCATGTACATGAATTTTCTTGGAGAGCACCGCGAACCCGCTGCTGAGCCGCAATCGGCAGCGGTACGTGGTGACGTGCACGTCTCTCCTGAAGTGTTCCGGGGGGAAGGGCGCTAGCTCCAAGGAACCGTTGGCCAGCACGCGGCGGAGACCCACCAGTGAACTCGCCACGCTGTTGTCTGGGAGCAGCCAGTCCAGCTGAGAGGGAAAATACATTTTATTAGACTAGACCTACTTATCTATCTTTCAGTACTTCCAAAGGTTATCCGGTAGACAGCCGTTGCACTCTTATAATTAAGCTTGTTTAAAGACTTGTGCACCCTTTTTTGTACTTATAGAATAAAGTAGGTATATTCTTTCGCTAAGCTAAGCTCTAAAAATGGTCGAAAGCTTTAAAAGCCAACACATTAGGGAGAACACGTGGAGGATTCAATCAAATACATAACTATAATACTGTTTTAGACTTATTCAATTTTATAAAACCTCAACGTCTAAGCCACGTTGAGGTTTTATAAAATTGAATAAGTCTACTGATAAGCAGGTTCTAAGTTCGAATTCTCTATAGAGAAATGGCCCTATAAGACATGAGAAGTCGGCAAATTCTACTCATTTTTAGGGTTCCGTACCTCAAAAGGAAAAAACGGAACCCTTATAGGATCACTTTGTTGTCCGTCCGCCTGTCTGTCAAGACCCTTTATCTCGAGAACGCGTGGTGGTATCGAGTTGAAATTAGAACCATATACTCAGGTCTATAGCCCCTTGAATCTGTGAAAAAATGAAATTTCTAAGTTAACGTAAAAAAAGATATGGTCGTTTATGTCGCAAAAAACGTATATTTCAATACTCCTAAGGGAATCTGTATAGGGTTTTTCCCGTTGACCTAGAACTGTGAAATTTGGCAAGTAATACCGTCTAATACTACAAGTATAGCGAAAAGTCTGAAAACTGTACAATCGTAATTAAATCATTATAAAAATAAAGTCTATAAGTAATGCGCCACCGGTACATGGTGGACATCCCACCCACACGCACAAAACGTTTTGGGAACACATTCATAGTGCGTACAGCTAAGGAGTGGAATTATGCCAAAGTCTGTGTTTCCAGATAGCTACAACCTGGGAATCTTTAAGACAAGAGTGAATAGGTTGCTTCTAGGCAAACGTGCTCCATCTTCAACCCATCATCGCTTACCATTAGGTGAGATAGTGGTCAAATGAATGCCTACCGATAGTAAAAAAAAAAAATTGTAGCTAAAAATTTGTACGAGCTAAATGTTTGGTGGGCGAGTCCGACTCGCACTTGGCCGGTTTTTTAAGCTACGTTCGTATTCGCATCTGAAAATTGTAGAATTGGCCCACTGGTTGGTGGTTTCACACAACTAAACAGTACTTACTAGTTGAAATTGAATCATCCAAAATTGAGGTTTCGCATGAAATGCAAATTCAAATGTTATGCAGAATATAGTTCAAATTCTAAACTTCAAAGACTCGAGGTATTAAATAAAAGATCATTTGTATAAATAAACTCTTTGAATCAATAAATTCACATCCGATTCCTGTCCTCAAAGGCACCGCATTATTTGCTTTCGTCGTCACGGTGTTATAAAATATGCCTGATACGAAAAGGAATAAATGAAAATGAACCCAATAAAAACATTTACGTCCTCAGGCAATAATAACAAGCAGTGGCTTTGCGGCGAAGCCATGGTATTACCCTTTACATGTAAAAGTAACGTCAAATAAATCGGAAATAAGACTTACTCTCGTTTACATACAGAACATGGATTGGGGAGAAACGGGGATTAAATGTCTCATGTCTTCATGTTTGAGGGCAATATGGGGATTATGTTTATTTGATAAAGGAAACCGTGCGTTCTAATTTTGCTAAATGTTATTTTAGATACAAAGGAGCTCGCGGTCAAATAAAAACAGCCTCACAGTACGGTCTTCGAGGTTAAGCAACGCTTGCCAAGGTCGGTTCGTAGATGGGTGTGTGTCTTTGTGAATCTATCACCACGAATTCAAGTATGGACTTTAGTCATCATCATATCAGCCGAAAGACGTCCACTGCTGGACATAGGCCTCCCCCAAGCGTCGCCACAATGACCGGTCCTGTGCGTCTCACATCCAATTCAAGTATGGACTTTAGTGATGAGATATTATTAGCTGTACATTGAGCATATTCTTAATATGTATTAAAACGGCCTCAAAGTATGAGTTACAATTAAAATAAAAGAAGACAGAGTTGCTTGTTCCATAAAACTAGCACTTCGCCTGCGATTTCGTCCGCGCTGCAAAGAAGGATGGCCAAAACGTACCTGGCAACGAAACGATAGTGTCCCTATATGCTATATATATGAAAAATATCCTTATTTTTTAAGGTCACAAAAAACACAAGAAATATCTTTCTAAGTAGCCACAAAAAAAAGTTATCCTTATTTTACATTTTGTTTGTATTTCTAAATTATTTTCGAATAATAGTTTCAGAACGCACCTATTGACGATTCATTTCGCGTATGAAATGACTTGTTATTCAAAGACTATGAATATTTATTTATTTCTGAATAGTTGTTAACTGTTATTCAATTAAATTAGTATTTAGACACCATATCACTACTACCCTGATTTATTATGCATTGGATCTTTGTCATAAAAGATAATTAAGTGAAAGCGTTTAGTTCAATTACGTACAATGAAACGTCATTTTTCATCGACAAGTTACAGAACCTGTGGTCATTGATTGACAGTTTGACACCCGGCAATCATAACGTATCCGCATCTCATTCGCTTCGTTTGTTGTGAATTGTGATACGCGCTGTACTATTTGTGATTTCCTTCTGTTGTTTTGACCTTGGCATTGTTTTACGGACTGATAACTACACTTGTGACGATTACTCTGTGCTTTTGATTTCTGGACACCGATTTTGCTTCTTCGATATTTTTGAGAGACATCGTGCAGACGCCACAACTAGCCCTGCGATTGCTATGTTTTAATTGTAACATACGCATTGATACACTTTGCCGCCATCTCGTCTTTGAGCTTGACACGAGAGTAATTTTTTAGATCTGCGAGTGGAATCCTTCAATAATAGTAAGTATTTACATACCTACTTATTATATTACACACAATCAAACATCATAATACAACTCTTAATTCTTATTTTAGATCACTGAAGAAGATAACATATGCGATGCTTGTAAACAATCGGCAATACAGCATATTAACTCGGGACTAGCTAATGAACCTGGTGCGTCATCTTCCCGTGGTCATATGCATGTTTGCATACTTTGTGGAAGTTCTTAAAGGAACCGTAGATGTGACCTTATTGTGAGAGAGAATCCATCTCAGTTGCAACAAGCAATACATATTGACCTTGAAAATAGAATTGCTCCACGGCAGGTAATTATGATTTTTTTATTATATACCTTTGTTTGTATTGTTATCAATGTTATAGTGAATTCATCAATGTTTTTATTTACTTGTTGGTTGTTTCAGGCAACTACATCAGACCATGTTTGTCATCCCTGTTGGCTGAGACTTAAGAGAGTTGCAATGCATAACATGCAGCAAAATATTGAGCAGCAGGCAGAGCCAGAACCGGAGCCAGAAAAAATCGGTGTTCGTTTAAAAAATAGGAATGATGCTGAAGAAATCATAAATGTGATTAGGGAACGATTTCCATTAAATAATAATTTATCTGATTTTATAAACTCTACGAATATGAATAGACGGACATCTGATTTTACTAGTTTAACAGCTTATTCTAATACTAATATTATGTTCCCCCGTCTAGAATATAGTGTAATTATATTATTTGCCCTAGGAACATACCAGATCCGACAGGCAAGGTCCTATTATAGTGAACATGTCAGGTTTAACGGAGGGTATCGAATTGAAATAAGTAATAGAGAAAACATTAATGTAACAGAGTATCGTTTGAGAGGAAGTGGAAATAATTAACTGATAAGAGGCAAACTTAAATCCAGATATTAATTGAAAATAATCTGTCTGGAAGGGAAGCTATAGTTGAGTATTGCTGTAATTGTCTAGTTGGTAGAAGAACGGTTGGGTGCTGTGCACATGTTATGACAGTTGTGTGGTATCTTGGGTGGGCCAGGCATTAGCCAACAACATTAGAGCCAGCAGCATTCCTCGATTCTGTAGTAGTAAGAGATGATGAATAATAATTATTTTTGTGAAGCATATTTCTTTCATTTCAGTATTCCTAAATCCTACCATTACACTTCATTTACTCCTGTATACCCTACACATACTCGATTTGTCGATATCTATTCAACTTGAGCATTGAAGATTGAAAGACAGTAGGTAGTGTATCTAGCAACTAACTCTATTTAGCCAGAATTGAAGTGGTTAACTCACAAAAAAGTCTTGAAGTCCATCCTTGTTTTCTACACTAGGTACGCCTTGTGCAAGTTCGAGCAATATAGGTGTAGTTTTCATTGAATTATCGGTCAAAATCATATGTCGAAGCGGACAAGACTCCACAATTCGGCTTTACAGGTACTTAACCCTTTTTGACATCGAACTAAGAGTCTAATGGACAGACAAAGTGTCTGTTCAAGGGGAATTTCCCAAAAAATAGGGCACCTGTCAAAGCGCACCAACGCTTTGACAGATGCCCTATTTTTTGGGAAATTCTTTAAGAGAAATCGCAACAAATAGAAACTAGATCGCTAATTACCCTCCTTGCTTATCGCTAAGTATACTTGCAAGCTACACAACAGTCGGATAAAAGGTAGTTGTCGATTCTAACCTCAAAAGTGTAATTGACACTTTTACAAGAAAATGTGGCTATTTAGAAATGATTTTCAAACGAGATGATGTTTCCAACATAAGAACAAACCAATCTAAATGAAGCTTATTTTGGGACATGAAAAATAAAAGTAAGGTCCAGCTCCTATAGAAATTTGGCCATTGTTCTTTCTTAAGTATCTCTAATTTTTCTAGTACTAATTATAGCCTATGTTACTCAGGGATAATGTAGCATTCTAATGGTGAAAGATTTTTGAAATCGGTCCAGTAGTTTTTAAGTTTGTTCGTTACATACAAATCTTTCCTCTTTATAATATAAGTGTAGATACAGGTTTATTTGTTAATGAAAATTGACATTAAGTTATTCATGGATCAAATCAGAGTGCCAATTCTACAAATTTTTAAGTAACGTTCGTTTTCGCATGTCAGCTTTGTAATCTGACAAAAATGTATGGAAATAATGATAGAAATTGAAGATCTTTTGACAGCTTGCAACTAAGATGCGAATGCGAACGGGTGGATTGGCCCTCAAATGACGTCAGCTTTCATTTTGACAGTTTTAATGTGATTCGAAGTTTAACTTTATGAGAATAGTTAATTGACTAGCTTGCTAGATGGCTGTAATTATGAGTAAAAAGTTGAGTATCTACTCTAATTTTAAGTGACATCGTCGTTTGTTGACTTAGGAAAGATAAATGTAAAGTGATCTTAACCAATCTAGAGCACTCAGTTCATTCTAGGTTGATTTATTCTAGGTTGTATTATCTACACTTTGATGTTCACTTTAACTAAAAGGGTTTCCGTTTTAGCGAGTTTCTATCAACACCACTGAGCAGCGAAATATACTAGAAATATATTAAGCTATTATGTGTCTTAATAAATTAGTATTGTTGTCACAGACTGCCTTGCATGCAAATTATTAATTTAAAACTAAAACGCCTTCCAAATAGTTCTAGTAGTTCGTCAATTATGTTAGCAAAGACAAGGTCTCAATAAAGAAATATAGCATAGAATAGAATAGAATAGAATACTCTTTATTATGTACCCATATAAGTTACAGAAAAAAAAATAGATGAAGAATGACTATTTGTCATGAGATACAGCGCGCTGATAAACAGAGCGACGGCCAGCGGAGGCCTGGAATAGGGTTCCTTTGGTTATTCATCGGGTACGGGTACCCTAAAAATTGACACCCGTGACAATTCTGACTGTGGCTATGACAACCGAAACTTGTACTTAAGTGCATTATTATGATGACTCTGTGATTAACACGAACACATAAAAGCCCTTCGAATTATTTCCAGTCTGCTGGTTAGTGACAGTAAAAGCAATAAAAAGTTCAAAAAAAGAAAAACTTCTCTTCAAAAGTAACACACTTGTCCTGAAATTCAAAACTCTCACGTATAAAAAACGAAAGTTAAGACATAGCGGTTTTCGTGACAGTTAATACGATACAGCGTGATATTTATAACTCTCGGGGGCATGTTCGGGATAGCTATAAGCTACGAATTCACATCCCTTGAGTGTCTTTCGCGTATCGCAGTTTTTGCATCCCCAGCCGGGTTTTTTAAGTAAATATGTATGTATGATCCTTTGATGCTCTGTTGTCGTGCTCTAACTGTGAATGTATTTTTCGGAAATATTGTTCTCACAATCTCATATATATCACATACAAGGCTCACAATTTTCTTTGTAGAACAAAGCTTTGAGGTTTTTTGTTGTAATCTTGAATTGAATTTGTTAAGTTAATATCTTACGTTTTTTGATTCGTCGCTATACATAGTGTTGTCTTGTTGAGTGTGTATGTATGTTGTTATTAACATAGCATTTATTATCTTATTCAGCTGCGTACAACCCATATAAGGCAAAAAATTGCACTCTAAACGTTCCTGCAAAATATAATAGCCATTTTTCAAAGCATCAAGTTGTTTGCGTTTCTTAAACAATCTCAACGGTCTGATCTACCGTCGAGTAAAGGTATAAAATATGTACCGTGATAGTTTGCGGTGCGTTTCGGGCAAATTTGCATTTTTCCGTGCCATTTAACGCGGCTCGCCGAACAACCCGTCGGCCGGCCCGTTGGCGAACGCCCGTTGTTTAATTCACTGCTATTTCAATATAATTCACTGATTTCATGCTGACGTGAACTGTGATTGTGAGAAGCACCATGAAATTGGTTAAGTTGTGATTCTGTAAAAAAGGCTGTCTTTCTTTTGTCGTTTTTCTGTTTACATTACAACAATTTGCACAGGAAAGGCTCGTTGTTTAATTCACTGTTATTTCAATATAATTCACTGATTTCATAGTGACCTGAACTGTAATTGTGAGGAGAAGTACGAAATTCGTTAACTTGCGTTTGCTTGTGTGAAAAATAGTTGTCATTCTTTTCGGTAGATTTGAAGGTGGCAATGAGCCAAAAACTCAGTGGTAATGTGGTCTCGTATTTGCCTATGTTTAATTTTTATTCACTTTATTTTTCAAAGAATGTTCGGACTATCTAACGTAGGTCTTCAAATACTAGAAGTATTTTTCAGTAAGTCCAATTTTTTTCAAGCTGTGACTTGTTCATTAAACGCTCGTTCTTTCATTCACTGCTATTGTCAGAGGTCTTTAAGGCGGTTTAGAAACTCTGACACTAGGGTGCCACAATCCAGGCGATAAGTTCCCTCTTTGAGGAACGGCGCCACGATGTCCTCACCTTCCGCTTGACGCAGGTACTCACCGGACACGGTTGTTTCGGGAGATACGTGTTTCAAATTCAGCGGGAGGATACGCCTGAGTGTCAACACTGCGAGGATCGCCCGGAAGACACGGTGGAGCATACGGTGGAGGTCTGCTCTGCTTGGGCGGAGCACCGCCGTGTCCTCGTCGAGACAATCGACGGCGGCGATCTCTCGCGTCCGGCCCTGGTTCAATCCCTGGTCCGGAGCGAAGAGGCATGGGAAGCGGTCACCTCCTTTTGCGAAGCAATAAAGAGGAGGCCGAATGCGTGAGAGAAAGGGAAGCCTAACGTCCCGGCCATCGCAACAGAAGAAGACGGCCCGGGCGTCGGAAGTCGCAGGGCGATTCCCGGCCGGGAATTTAGTGGCTCGCCGTCCGATCAGAACACGGCGCGCTGTGTTCCACGCGCGCCTCAAAGGGCTGTCAGCATAGAAGACGGGGCCAGCTAGGGCCAGTGCCTGCCAGGGTTGCGGAATTTGTTCAATAAAATAACCGCGGCCCAGGAACGCAAAATGCATTAGGAGGAACACGGATGGGTTTTAGTCAGTAAGAGTCCCTTCTGCTTCACCCAGGGCGGGAGGATTCAGTTGAGGATTTCCCATCCTTAAAAAAAGGGTGTGTGGGGACGGTAGACCTTACTACCCACACGATATGATTTCAATATAATAAAACCACTAAATCGGTTTACTTTGTGAAAAATGCTTTTTGGTGGAAGTGGAGATAGATTCAGTGGCAATGGGCCAAAAGTTCAGTAGGTAATAACGGGATCTCGTTAGTTGGGTTAGGTTAAAAGACTAGGCTGAATATTTGATATCTACCTGATTAACAAAAATGTGCCTCCGTATTTCAGTGTAAACAAATACAGGGGTATTTGTTTACACTTTTTATAGTTATTCTTTTCCAAAATCTAGGGAGATTTTGGAAAAGAATAACTATAAAAAGTCAAGTGATGTCATGAATCGCAGCTAGATGATACACGCTTGATAATTTATCGTAATAATTTTGTGATAAAATTCTTTCGAGAAACTATGCCTAAATACTTATGAATGTAGGTTAGGTTACACCTTCCAGACAACACAAACTTAATATTCATCAAAGCCTTAATCTTTGCGCAACCTACAACTACAAAGATGTAGCGTTTATAATTGCTCAGCTCTTGTTTTCACGAAAACGAGCTTCATAGAGTCATCTTAGCTTTAGAAATCGTTATAGTGCTGTCAAGTTTCTCGCTCGATACCTCCAGGCAAAGCCTTTACAAGCAACGCAGTTACCTCACGTATGTACGAAGGTAGTTACCCATTACCTAGACTCCTATAGCCTTCTAACCTCCTGGTAGATAATAGCCGATACGATGCTCTGATGTTTTTCTGTCATTTACAGCAAACTTTCTTTTTCCCTGCGGTAGAAAAGGCAACATTGGAGCGCCGTGGTTGCAAAAATAATACATGTTGTAGGAAAAAGCAGGTAAAAACTAAACTGGAGAAGAAAATATGAGGAAAATACTGGAGATTCTGAGGCTGAATTACACGCGATAATTTAAACATGTAGTTGCATTTTGAAGAGTACAAGCCACGTTGATATAAATACATTGAAAATATAGTTAGTTGGTTGAGATTATATAGAAAGCTTTTCTTTGCTAAAAAAAAGTTGTCTTTGAATGTAAGTTTTTTTTTTGTCTTAAACAAATCAAAGGAACACTCGACAACGGTTACCTACTAGCGCAGACCATTAGATTTTTTTCTGTGAAAAGAAAGTTTAAGCCTCATTTAATTAAAACCAAAGCTTTTATTCAAAGCACGTTTCATTACGTAAAGGACAAATTCTTCTTAATTAATTAAATAATTTCTAGAGCGAGGTTTATTTTTACGTTTTTCGCTACTAATGATGTTTTGTTGTGTCGCTGGCTGGGTCGCAGGCTACGGGCGAGGCGGGCTCTGAATATTTTAAGAGGCTCAACATTTGCTAACTGACATGTGAAATCCCCGACTAGTATATTTTGTTTGGTATTCTAATACTGGATTTAGGTATTTAGATGGCTTTGCTAATTATATAGGTCTAAGTAACTAATGGATTAGACTGTTTTACCAGTATTAAGGTTCTGGAGTTTCGTCTAATCTAGTAGGACCAAAACGACAGGCTAATATTTTAAATGGGCATGTCTGTATGTTTCAAAGTTTTAAACTAAACAAGGGGCCTTATTGGATGAACGGATTTTGATAGATTTGACTTCGTTTGAGACGCAGCGTTGGAAGGGTTTCCACAAGGAACCTACACCGAAAACCTGGTGAAAGTGGAAATCCCCTAGATGCGAGACTCACTCGACCGGACGCTGTGGCAATACTTGAGGGCTGAAGTGATGGTGATGAGGCTTTCGAGGGCCGATGCTGCTCGCAAACTAGTACATATTGAAAAGATTATGTGTTGGGAATCCAGTGCATGAAAATATTGTTGCAGTTTACTCTATTTCACATGGTTTCGGCTTCTTGTCTGCAATTCAAAAACAAACTTGCCCTGCTATTAATTTTCACCCAGCTCACAGAACTATTGTATCCCGGTTAAAATAAAAGTTTATAAAACCACAAACAAAAGTTGGTGTTATTTAAACGGTGTGAAATAAATCCATATTTCTTTGTTTTTATTTTGGTTACGTTAAAAGTATTTCGGCTGGTTTATATTGGGTGTTTGACATGTTGACGTCGACTTTTTATCTTTGACAACTTTATTGCGTAGGTAAAAACGTATTTTTATGTTACTCTAAATGAATTCTTTGCTGTGTAATTTTGTTTTTATGACAGACTTTACATAAATGAATACCTACTGGGATTTTTGTATTTTTATTTTACATTTTTATAAACCAAAATTAAAATTAAAATTGTCTCTTTTCATTATAACAGTCTCAGGTATAGAAAGAAATATATCATACTATTTTCAGTTGTCTTCAAAACTTACTTATTCATGTAAATAAAGGAACGTAAATCAAAGAGTCTAAAAGTATTGCAAAATAAAGGGCTGTAACAACCATTTGTATTTTCTTGAAGAAAAGGCGAGTGACAGTGACAACTTAACGCTTAAATGCAAAAAGTAATATGACCAGAAATTCTACAAAAGTTTTAGCAGTTGTCATAAACATTTGTGATTGACCAACTCTATTGAAGTAACATGTGATGTTTTCGACATTTCGATAATGTCGATAATCGCTAATAGAATGGCATTTTGTCTCTGGTACATACCAGAGGGCCAATTCTAGTCATTGCAACGCTCGCATTCGTACATTTTTGACAGATTGCGATCTGTCAAAAATGTATCGAAATGGAGGTTTTAACAGATAGCGACTGTCAAATTGCCGAATTAGTACAATAAGCACCATGATACATGTTCAATGGCGGTCATTGACTTACCTACATTTGTTGATATTCTTAATTAATAAAAAACAAATCAAGACAGAAAGCTGCCCTGAGTCGAAGTCTATCTTAAAAAATTACATTATCGAGTATCTAATACATTTTTTCAGGTACCTACGAAAAGATATTAGGGAAAGGTCAAAATACTTTTAAAAATATTTTTGGCACTAACCATAGAACATGTCGTCAATGTTTTCTTTTATAACCTGAGTAATAGATTAAAGTACGTATTTGTACTGTAAAAGAGGACTCATTACTTTCAGCCCTCCACGATTCCAATGATACCTCGATCTTTCTCTCCACACATCACTTACTGCGAATCCTTTTTCAATTTGTCTAAGAGGCGATACTTCGCTAAGAGTGGCGTCACGCGTGTGCTCTGTTCCGCAAGAGTAATCTAAGCTTGCTTAACAAAAGATTTTTAGCGATATATCAGAGAATTTAGAGGCATTCAATGGAAAGTAAAGCGTGTGACGCCTTTTTGAGTTTTAATTTTCGAGTAATCGTACCTAAGCATCCATAGATCTTGACTGTGATCTGTTTCGTTTTTACATCACTCGCAAAAATACGCACATAAAGTCTTTTTTTATTCTTTTTGCTATCGATAGTGCAGGTAGTTCTATAGAGACATGTTGTAAAAAGTCCCAATAAATCTGTCGAAGAGTCATTTTTGAACATTCAAAATAATAAAAAAATAGCCAGGGGGAAAGGGGGAAGGATAACTTATAGAACCCATTTCTATCATTTTTGGATATTTGTCTGTGTGTTTGTTTTTCTGTTCATCTGTTGATGATGATGATGATGTTCGCGCATCACATAAAAAGTACAAAAATAATGTAGATAACTTTCATACATTAAAACTAGTAACTCAGGGTATATCTTAGTTTTTGTTTCATCGTAATCCATTCACTCTATCAAAAGATATTTGTATTTAAAGATCTCAAGAAGAAATTAATTATCATTATGTGACACGCGCACATACACGCAACGCCATCTATTGAAATTAAATAGTAATAGTTTAGAACAGGTTCATGAATGAATGAATATATTATTTGTGAAACTCTTAGTACCAAAGGAAAAATGAACATTTAGATATCTTATCATTTTATTTATCGTAACATGTGAGCTTCTAAGTTTGGACTTATATTTTGACAGATAAACTACATTGTTGATAGATGGCGATGTACTGATGACGCGTTTTTCTGAATCGCGGTGTTAAGATTCTCCGCAGATAAATGACGTTGGTCCATGTCTGACAATTAAAGTTAGGATACCTATGCTATGTAGCTAATTAGAAGGGGTTAACGATATGTTTGACCGCAAAAGAGAAAAGAAGTGATTGATGAATTTTATTGTGATTCGAATTGACATAATTAATCTATATCAGCCGCACGGGTCGATCTTCAAGGTTAAGCAACGATTATGGAGGTCGGTCTGTGGATGGATGGCCATTGCAACATACCGAGATTCCTCCGTGCCTCGGTATATAAACAGCCGCACGGCTAAAATACAGATAAGACTTGCAAGAGTCGATCTTCAGGGTTAAGCAACGCTTGCCAAGGTTGGTCTGTAGATGGGTGACCATCTTAACATACCGAATTTCCTCTGTGCCTTGGAAAGCACGTTAAGCCGTTGGTCCCGGCTGTCATTTGAAGATCTTTGGCAGTCGTTACGGATTGTCAGAAGCCAGTAAATCTGGCTCCAGTCTTGCCAAGAAGTAGCGTGTTACCCAATTAATGGGTTGTGGAGGTCTGGTAGGCAGCCGCTCCTCGTGCAATACTGGAATTCAACTGAATCCGGTTTGACTGGAAGCCAACCCCAATTTTGTTGGGTAAAAAACTGAAATGATTTGCGAAAAACCTACCACCGTTCGTTCGATAGTCGGTTTTGTTGATTTTGATACTTACCTCGAGGTAGGTATCTGGCTGGGGACCTAGGCTAATCGGCATTTCAACCGGAAGAGATGATACAGAGCATTAGGTACCTGCTTCCTATTTTCTTAATTTTGAGAGAGAACAAGATACGCAAGGTATTAACTTAAAGTAGATTTTATCTATGCAACAGATATTTTTCGACATCCACGCGAGCGAAGTCGCGGGCACAGCTAGTAATACATATTTACTTACCTACTAATTATAATAAATAGGCAACTCTTTTTGTTAGAAGTCAGCAATCACTCACATAACTGCTAACGCCGCGTCTGTAAGATTTTTACGTTAGACGAACTCTAGTTGAATCTGCCATAATATCCAGTAGCGTATTTATCCTTAGGCCAAAAGTACTATGGCCCGGGGCGGCAGACTGCGAGACGTGGCACATCTGCCAACCGACTATTTTTCAACTTGAACAAACTATGGTCTTCTAGCCGCTCCTTATTTTCTTGTCTATGAAAAGAAAGTCGAACTGATCCATGACAGGCTTGTCAAAATTTTCGTGACGGCCCGGAGCGCTAAATCTTTAATTACGCTAGGTACTGTAAGTACGAGTGAGTATCTATCAGGGAGTTTCGTTTATAGCGACTGTGTTTTGAACCTGTGTATGTTATGCATATGTACCTTTCTCGTCTAAGAAGCTTTAGTACGTAAGTAAGCACGATAATGTCAAGTTTTATGTATCCCGAGAGTCTTGTTTGTCAACGCAATATGTACTAAGCTTTGTAATTTATGTATGAGGCATTCAATTGTTTTCGTTTAATTTAATTTCAAAACGCCAAACATAGACATGCATGAATGAGTTCGATATCTATTTAAAATTAGCTTTTACGCAAATTTAGTCATGCTTTCATATTCTATAACGGTACAATTTATGTATTTCCATTCTATTGAAATTGGTTCAATGCGTATTGTGAAAATATCAATGAAACTTAATAGGGGTAATGTGTGTCGTTGAAATGAAATGTCCACGAAATTCGTTTCAACATAATTCACGAAAATGGTGAAAGTAATTACGTCACAGATTATACTTTAGAGCAATCAATTTTCAAAGGCATATTCTCAGTAACAACCGGGGGGTATGGATTTTGGTCCTGCTCTAATGGCGATATCCACGCCCCCTTTTGTCTACATGGGACTTGTGAAATAACGGGCGAAATTTGCTCTATATACCTCTATGGTTGTCATTTGGGTTAGGTTAGATTCAGAAAGATTACTAAGCAGATAAATTATCTTCGATTGTAGGTACTCGTGTAAACAATCAATTTTCAAGAGACTCCTTAGAAACGTGCATAAATAAAAGCGCGTACTAAGTCTAATCTTACAAGCGACGCAATATTCTATTGAACAAAGAAAAGTGGTCTCAATGCATTCGCTCGAGGAGGCGAGGTACACTCGCGCAGACAAGTTTCAGTGAATAATTGGTTCTTAGAGTGTACAGGTAAGAGGCGTGCACGAACTTCTTGTGGCCTGTCTCCTCATGTAAGATTACGGTCTGTTCGAACATTGTCGGGTCAAGATTGCACTGCCTTTGTTGAGTTTAATTGTAATTACCGTGTTTTCTATTTTTTCATGTATGTATGCATATCGTTGAAAATAGGAGCAAGTGGAGAACCATAATTTATTGAAGAGAAGGTTTTAAAACCATGATGTGGTCATGACACCCATTTCCGCATTAGGGAAACGATGCAAGGAGGGGAGGAGAATATGTTTTGTAAATCTATGCTTTCATGTTTGATTTCCAAAAAGTACCCATTGTTGAAGCAATAGAGTGCTAATCTCCAGAAAGTCACTCGAGAAAGTATTTACTACTGCCATACCTATTTCTACTGGCAAGCAGCTTCCGTAAACACGGTCGGGTTTTGCTGATGGTGTAAATAATTACAACATAAGAATGAGATGCTTCCATTAATCAGATAAGTAGCTGAGCCTATGCGTTATTCTGAGGTACAAGCCACATAACTGTAAAGCTTCAATAAAATCCATTCTATAGTTTTTCATGGAATATTAACAAACATCAATCCATCTATCCTTACATTCATCCTCACAAACATTTACATTTATAAAAGCAGTAGAAAGTATGATATCCGATGTCCGTAGACAGTAGTACCACTTACAATCAGATGAACCATACTCCTTGTTTACCTTGGTATCAATACTTCCAGAATAGGTACCTCGGTTTCTCTACATTTTCCTTATGATTACCGATCATGTTTAGATCAAGATTGACCTTAACAGACTTTCATTATAATACTGTTACCGTGTTTTCTACATTTTCATGATGGAATAACAAGATGAAAAGGAGGTAGAAAAACAAGAAGATTGTTTTGGAACGGTACCAAACGGTAGGTGATGTAAGATCGGTGACGAGATTTCCCGGGAATTTAATTAATTTTCAGCATTGGGTTTTGAAATTACAGTAAGACAGGTAAGTAGATAAGTAAGAACGCCACTATTCTTAGATATATTTATTATAAAAAACTTTTGTTTAAAAAAATACAACCAACTTCCGAAAAAAAAAACAGTACAATGTAAAACGTTTTTTTTTTTATTTGGGAGTCGGTTGTATTTGTAAAAAAGCTTTTTATTTTTCTCTTTTTAGTGTTACACACTTAACAACACCACTGGAAAGTCGCAGGAAAGCAAAATACGCAGTTTCGTTACTTCGATGACAAACCAAACACGTCATCTAAGAAAACAAATTCCAGTTCTTTTGATTTAAAAGCTAAACTGCTAAACCGATTTTAATGAAATTTAAATGGGACCAATCGGAAAGCTTACCCTTTCACATGCAAGAAGATTTATTTAAATCGGTTCATAAATGACGGAGTTATGAGGTAACACAAAAAAAATACACCCGAATTGAGAACATCCATCTTTTTTTGAATTCAATTAAAAAGGTGGAGACGAGATAACATGGTGGTGTATTCAGTATCTTATATCAGTTTTCAGCATTAGTCTATTTTAATGAAAAGAACAAATACCTGCGACTTTTAATCGACTTAGTTTGCCTCGATGGATTGAATAAGTTTGTCAAACAAATCACAAACAAAAGTACTTCCCACATCGTTTACTCATTCCAACACATCGCTCGATCAACATACATCATCTACCAACATGACAGAACAAACCCAAAATCCCTTAATAAGATTTGTTTCTTTTAAGGCATCCAACACAATTCATCATGGGTATTCCTTCCCGGGTAGCAAAAAAAGAACATAAAGGGATCATCCCTTTGAAACTTACAAGTTTTATATTTTTCTTTGTACTTCCAGCTTTGATGGAAGTTCGGCTTTGTTTGGTACTGGCCGGTTGTAAAGAGTTCAAGAAACCCGCCCTCGGCTAATGCCGGGGGAGGTTTTCTTCCTTTCTATGGAGTTAAATAACAAAACAAGAAATGACTTGCTGAATGAAGTTGTGATATCAATGGACGGAACTTATTACTGGCTGAATGTGATGCCTTGTGTTTGTGTGGGATGAGAATGAATAAATTTATGGGGTTTTGTGTCTGTGGGGAATGGTAACTGCGAGATTTTAAGTGTGACTTTTATTTGGTAAAGGGATTTTTTAATTAACAAGACTTTATGAGTTTCTTGAGTGCGTTCCTTGAAATGGGTGTTACTAGGGCTGATTTGGAACAATTTTGACCGTAAAAACCTTTTCGATTTATCGAAGATTTTAAGATTTCAAAGAATTTTTTTACCTCACGACCAAAAACGGAAAATGGTGAGAAACCTACTGCACTCTGCAGGATATCTTTCCAGGTTTCAGGGTCAAAATCGTTGAAAATCAGCTCTGGTATAACCCATTTCATGGAACGCACTCAATTACCACTCACCCATCTTAATTTCCAGCTTAGACTGCTGCCAGCTGTTTAAGTACAATTTGCCGTCTTATTTGACTTACAAATATTTGAGAGTCACTAATTGTTTTTCTTTTCTTTGCATTTGATTAGGAAAGATGGTTATTTACAAGTATAATAATTCAAATTCAACGCCAGAGAAAGCTTTATCAATTTATATTTTCCTTCCATAAACACTTTTATAACTTTAAATGAATTAATAAACACCCACTATGGTTGTAGGCGATGTTCAAAGGTTGTTTGCGGGCAGCTGCGAGGGCAGTAGGTAACGGCATTATATCACCTTTGGCATCGGTGATCGTATTACGAAGTATTAGAACTCTGACGCATGGTACCCACTTCACAGGAATAACGATATTATCCTTTAGTTTATCTCTTAGGGGCAGCTCACACTGAGATGGACCGCGATTCGACGACGCTGCGACAGCAAAAAGTTAAAATCTGTACAGTTGGAAAATTTTAAGTTTTGGTTCAGTTCTTCTCCAAACGCTTTGAAATGTGTAATTAGCTTCATCTTTCTGACTGACTTGTTTACTGTTCAAAAGTCTGCAAATGGTTTAGTTGTAATTTTGATCTGAGTGCCAATTAACCTACTAATTTTCAAGCAACTTACGCATTCGCATCTTAATCGCAAACTATCAAAAATGTATGAACATTAAGGCGTTTTTGAGAGTTTGCGGCTGACATGCGAATGCGAACGTTGTTTAAAAATTTGTAGAATTTGCCCTCAGATTGATTGATTGAAACAAATGAAAGCACACCTGCATGACCTTGCGATGCTATGCCACCCGAATCCGAACACCCGCACGCCGTCCTGCTCAGCGGCAAACATCATCGCTTCGCGTCGCGCCTCTGTGTGAACTGACCCTTAGTTATATCCCTTTAGTCTCGTATTACGTCTCCCACGTGTAGGAACCCAGTTTACATCTATAAATAGATCTTCGTATTTTCATTGTCATAAATCTCTCGTCACGATAGGCCTGCTAAAAGTTCGTCACTGTAATGTCACGCCTACAGTGTCAAGGATTACACAGATGCGTCCTTTGAACACCTTTTGCGTATTAAGTCGTATGAATATTTTTAAGTGTTTAGCGAAATTTGTTTAAGGTATGTGCTATAAAACATAATTAATACGCCTATATTCCCCAATTGGTAAAGGACCTATTGTATATCCGCATTTGGCCAGTTATAATTAAGTCCGATGTGCAAATGCTGACTACGGGCAGCTGTTGAAAAAATACAGCTAGAAATCCCAATAGTAGAATGGAATAGTGAGAGAATTTCTCTTAACTGTAGTATTTCAGACCCAAAAATTGAAAGTATTAAACTTACGACTTATGATAAAAGGATCAGGGACCTCATGCTCAGTAGTAGCACGAAGACCAGACCCAAGAAGGTCTTTTAGCTATATTAATAAGCGAAACAAAACAAGCAATTTGTTAACATCAACCGAACTTACCTACTCGCTTAATCGGCCATAAAATAACTAAAAAACTAAACGAATGAAAAGTAAACTCCACAAAGATATTGATAAATTGCTAAGTTAAGCGAACAATTTTTTCGCGAGACGATACGAACATATTTCATAAGATCAACCAATGAAATGGACCTCGTATTATTACGTAGAATTCTTGGACAATTTATCGAAGAAAAATTGAAATAAGTCCTCTATTTGCATTAGGGGATTGCGACGGTGACCCTCTGCAAATAGGAGTAGAGAAAACTACTCGACCGATGATGTCCTCTATAGGACCTCCCCTACATCTGCCTGTATATTGCCTGATGGAATGAATATTGCTTTACTACTCAATACCTCAGAATGCTTTTCATGTTTGCCTTCCCTTACCTTGCCCAGTTTATAAGGGTGTATTTTCAATAACTGGTTGAAGAATTTTGGCTTGTTAAGCCGGGGTATCACTCAATGAAATGTAAGCCTATTACCTCACCGTTAAAGGCGGTAATTACAACAGCTACTAGTCTGTTGTAATTACCGCCTTTAATGGTGAGGTAAGTAGCTGCAACTATTACGTTTACTATAAGAAAGTAGTTAGTACAGTACAAAAATCAATCAGTCTGAGTAGCCGTAGTATCCAGATGTAGCTAAGTACCAATATTTTAACCTCCACAACCCAGTAACTGGGTAACAATATTTTGCAAGACTGATGTCAGATTTTCCGGCTTCTGACTTACCCGTACGTAACAACTGTCAAAGATGGTCAAATGAAAGTCGAGATCCACGGCTTAACATGCTTTTCAAGGCAAAGAGAAGTCTCGATAATTAAGGGTGGTCTTGGTCACCCATCCACGGAATGACCTCGGCAAGCGTAGCTTAACCTTGAAGTGGCAGTCATTATTTAACCACGACTTTTAAAAAGTTACAAATATTAACATGAATTTATAGTTAACGTAGCATTGATCTTGATTGATAGCAATTCGCTTCTTGCATGGAACACTTCGAGATTATTCCTTTCATAAATCGTTCGCGTAATTCGTTAAGAAATCAAAAAGCTTTTAGTTAGTTGGGATTCAAAGTTTTCTTCTTATTAAAACAAAGTAGCCAGTTTTAAACTTACTACGATTCTTATTGTACAACTGAATTTAAAATTAAAACAGGAATTCAGTTAAAACGTGCCTTGTATTCTCATTTTAAGAAAATGTTTGCGATAAATACCTTCAGAACAAAAAAAACCGGCCAAGTGCGAGTCGGACTCGCCCACCGAGGATTCCGTACAAATTTGTAGGTACATATTACTTTAATTAAAGACTATATCTTTTATGATTTAATAACAAACGTATAGTTTTCAGACTTTTTCCTATACTTGTAGTATAAGACGGTATTAATTGCCAAATTTCATAGTTCTAGGCCAACGGGGAAATACCCTATACATTTTGATTTCCTTGAGAGTGTCGAAATATACGTTTTTTGCGGCATAAACGGCCATATCTTTTTTTACGTTAATTTAGAAGTTTGATTTTTTCACCGCTTCAAGGGACCGTAGACCTGAGTATATGGTTTTAATTTCAACTCGATACCTCTACGCGTTCTCGACATAAAGGGTCTTGACAGACAGACGGACGGACAACAAAGTGTTCTTATAAGGGTTCCGTTTTTTTCCTTTTGAGGGACGGAACCCCTTAAAGTTGAGGATCACAATAAATTCAGCACATCTCGCGTCTTGTCAAAACACAAGAACTTAAGATTTATGAACTATGTTTTAAAAAGATAGTCGTTGATTTTATTGTAAGGCTCGCATTTGACCACTATCTCAACTGAGTGAAAGCGACCATGTGGTCGACGATGGAGCACGCTTGCATAGAACTAACCAGTTCACTCTTGACTTATAGACCCACAGGTTGTACCTAGATATCAGGAAACACAGACTCCGACTCTGATTTTGTATTACTACAGTTGGTTAAACAGCAAGAGCAAAGATATATTCTGAAAGAATATTAAGATGACAAAGATTGATAGGTGAAAAGCTTCAGAGAATCCAAAAAACGCACTATTATTGATGACAAGAACTCTTGAGAACGTTAGAAAGAGAAAGAACATGTGAAAGAAAATGGCGCGCGATTTATTTCTGCGCTCCTTCAGTTTGAGTGCAATGTTGCAGTTTTTAACGCAGTACGGTACAGTCGCACGTGACTTTGGCCTGTAACGACCCGCTTCTGCAATCGCCTGCAGCTCTATATTTCTCGTAAAAGTAAAGTGTTTACGACACAGCCAATTTCGAGAAAAATACTGAACACTCGGAAGCAATAACGAGGGGTAAGATAAATAGGGGGTTTTATTAAGAAGAGTCTGATTTCAATAAAATAGTTTAGTTGTGCCAGACCTTTTTGTGGTCAGACGTTGGACGTCTCCCATCTGAAGAGCTGATGATGTGTCAGATCAAGGAAACATGGCACAAAAGGGACGCCGTAACTTAGCAGAGTGCAAAAATGCAATTAATATTGATGATGATAACTTTGCTTCTTGCATCCGGAATGCAGTTTACTCATTATTCGCTTTCCAGGAATCCGACGTAATCAGCAACATAGTTGGAAATGTGAATCTGTGGTTACTTGTAAATCCAACTTAATCAGAATTTAAGCTTTTGTACGTATGTTAAATTTTGTTAACCAACTTCAAAAAAAGGAGGAGGTTATCAATTCGACTGTATTTTTTTTTTATGTTTGTTACCTCATATTAACCGACTGGATGAACCGATTTTCATGATTCTTTTTTTATATGAAAGCTGGTGCTTCCCGTGTGGTCCCATTGCCACCACGTCAGGATATGATGATGGAAACCCTGAGAAATCGAGGGCAACTCTCGAAAATTGTAGGCACGTATTTGGTAAAAACTTGATATTCGTGTGTATATCGGGTGATACTACAAAAGAATGAAAGTTTGGATCAGACCTGATGATGGAGACGACAGAGAGTCAAGGGAACTCCACATCGGTATGTAGGAACTACCAAGTGTTTGGGCTTATTTCATTCGTATTGACGAGACCTTTACACCGAAAACACTTAGTTTTATTTTCATAACATAAAATCACGCCGGCACGCTGTGAATGGGTACGCAGGTACCACTAAAAAGTGAAAAATAAAAAACTTTTTTACAAAAAATGTAACCGACTTCCAAAACAAAACACTACAAAGTATAAAATAATTTTAATTTCGGAAGTCGGTGTAAAAAAAAGAAATAACCAAAAACACCGACTATTTTATATAAAATATTTAATTCTTGTTTCCATTTAACGCCACTTTGAAGTCAAACGAACCACTCAGAAGTCTCAGAAAAGAGAAAATACAATTTAAATTACGCATATGGTTGCCTTCAGCAGAAATTGTATGGAAACAAAATTGATAGGATCAATTTGAGGAGAAAGACGGCTTGCTTCCAAAACTTTTGCAATTACATTCGTCTCGCGTCGTTCTAGTCAAACAATAAAGTTTAATACAACATCGAGAAATCTTTATCAACAGTAAGAAATGTTTCGAAACGTTTTTACAATTACAGTTTGCAATTTACGAGTCGTGTGTGTCTTTGCAATGTTAATTAATAGTATTTGCTCTAAGACTGAGGAAGGAGATCGCGAAACAAGTTACTAAAACAAATACGTAAGTTGTAAGATCCGACTTACAGGAAACGATCGCTGAAAACACTATCTCAAGTGTAAACATAAACTCAAGCAGTGTATTCGTTGAAGTAAGGAGTAAGTTAGTAACTAAGATACTGTACGACTGTTTCGAGTTGTGATAACATCTGTTTTATAAGTTAACGTTAACAGTGTCATAAAAAGTTTGGCTTATTGTTTATCGTTGATACTTGAGGATAGATTCAATTGAAATCGTCTTTATGTTCCTTGAATGATTTTTACATAGGTTATTTTATAAGTTAACAACTTCGTGCCGTTGTCGCTAATGTTTCCCTAGTTTCCTTCGATTAACACTTTTGTTTTTATTAAAGATCCTTAAGATACTTGAAAATAACTTTCTACAGTGAACTATGAACTCATAAATTTCAGGTTTTTGTCATTTAACCGTATTTGATATTTTAATATCTAGGTACTATTGAATAAATACCTTTCGTCCATCTATACACAAAGTAATATACATTCCATGCACATGCAATGCCATAGGTACACGTGCCACAAGGCTTGTTGAGTGTATTCGTGTAATATTATCTACATACGTCGCCTCCGTCGAGAATGTCATTTGCGTAATGAAGCTAAGGAAATATGAAAAGCGACTGAACTCTGGAGCTTTGTACCAATTTCAATTACAAAGGTCTTGCAGAGTTAAGTCTGTTATTACTGTTAAGTATTTTTATGTTCGAGTTGTGATTTTATTTGTTTATGCTAACTAATAAGATGGAGCTTGGAGAAATAATTATACCTAAGAGGAGATGTCTTCATAATAACAGCCGAATAGGTTGATACTCAAGATTAAGGCTTGTATTCATGCCAATGACCTTGTTCATATAAATGGAACTAACTACCCCTCTACGCGCCACTCCGCTACCCGCATTTTTATTTTTTTTATTAAAAATAAGACATGTTTTCAAAAAGTAACAAAAGTAAATCTTTTCGTTTGTATTGCAATGCAGTAAATATTTTTTTTATACTCTTTTTGATAGAAAATGAGGGAGTAAAATGTTTTCATCTCAAAGATTTTGAGGTCATTTGGTGGTTTTTTTTCTTATTATGTGATACCGATAGACAAATTCTGGCTAAACTAAATTACGAATCATATCATGTAGATTACTAACAATTTTTTCAGATGTAATTTCTCTGTTAGTGCAAATTTTAAGCTTTTTTCGAGAGAAGAGCCTTAAGCAACGTTTGTTTGTCTGTCCGTGGTAGGGTAATCAATCCATTACATGCACTGTGACTCATCCATGCCTCGGCTGTCATTTGTAGATCTTTTTTTTTTACTATAGATAGGCATACGTTTGACCACTATCTCACCTGATGGTAAGCGATGATGCGGTCGAAGATGGAGCACGTTTGCCTAGAAGCAACCTATTTACTGTTGTCTTAAAGACTCCCAGGTTGTAGCTATCTGGAAACACACGGTCGTTACGTTACGAGTAGCCTGCCTTAAATCTGGTAGTTTGGCAAAGAGTTTCCGTGTTCCCCAATATTGGTATACATAAATGTACTTGTCAAAATGCAGGCAGATTGATGCTAACTTATAAGATAATCATACCAGTTTCACAATATGATCAAGAATCACTTTTCGTGTCTGAATTTTATGGTTTTCACCATCATTTAGAGAATTTATTCAGAAAAGTTTAAGGTTTGTCGAACCGGTAATCTAAAACTAGTTATGAAGTGCAAAATAGCTAATAAATAGCTAGCACGTAACTTATAACGTGCATCGGATGTATCCTGGACAATCAGTCCCACTACACCTTGTTGAATGGTTATATTTATTATTATAAAAACTGTGGTGATAAATAATATACGAGTTAAGATTTAGATCTCATAATTAATGGCATGAAATCTCATCCAACGCGTACTGCAACGCGAGGAAGCTCGCAATGCATTGGAGATTACGAATCGATTCTACTGAACAATGACTAAAATATCGGCATTGGCCTTTGTTTCAAAACAGCCGGTATTATCGGAACATTCAGTTCGAGTATTTCAATGGTAATGGTTCAATTTCTTAAAAGCTCCATCGTGGTACTTCATTAGTTTGCTGCCGACATCTGCGACCCGTATTCACGATTGTTTGGCCCGACTCCTGCCCTGCATTGCCTGCCTCGCTTTTACACCCTCTTCATTAATGTGTATATTCATATTTTACGGCTACCATTTCGTATATTTTTTAAAATCTCTTTGTTTTAGAATATAAAACCGAAATGAATGTAGCTGAAACTGCTGAAAGTCTAAAAAACATTCGCAGATAACGTAGCTCTCTGTTTTTATATAAGAATTTTATGATGTGATCTTAACGTGAAAAAGATTTTATGTCGTATTATTGAATTGATATTCCACAGTAAAAGTGTCGGCCTATTTCGATTCGAAGGCCCTCTTTTAGAGGCAGTTAAAATTATGAAGGTCGGCGAGGTCTATTACTACGACATTTTATTGTCATAGATAGGCAGGCATGCATATCTCCTTCATTATGTTAACACTATTGTTGTCACCATTATTTTCATGACGTCCATGTGAGTGCCGCATACAACTTGCAAATAGGTACACCATAGTGTTAGTGGCAAATTACTCGTAGGAACATAAGAACATAAGAAGTGATTATTTAAGAATATTCGACTCGTGATGTTTTGCTTTCAGCCATTAGTAAAATGGCCGTCAAATAATATTTACAGTGAAAAGTTAAGGAATTAATTGTAGGATTCTGGCAGGCCCCACATTGAACAGGTAGCGAGCATCCCGGGGGAGCGTTCGCAGCCAAATTCCCGCAAACTCCCCCAAACTCCGTCTGAATGTGAAAACTTTGCGGGAAATTCTCGCAACCGACGAGTTTTTGCTTTAATTCGTATAACTAAAGACCCGTAAAGATTCTTTGATTAAGAAGAATTGATAACAATTCGCGTAGTTTTAATGAAATTTCCACAAACTTGACCGTCTATTTCTTGGTTTGGAACTACGAAGCAAAACAGTGGCAGTACTTAGATTACGTTATTATGGTCATAGTAGGTTCTTAGTTGCTCTGTTTTCCTCCTTTATGGAGCAATCAATGTCAACATCTGATACCACCTAAAGCCACGGCGTCATGCCATAACAATAGGGTGTTACGTTTAATGTTTTCCATGGATAATAATTGAGACAATAATAACAATCATATCGACCTATGGCTATGGGCATTGTTTAGAAATTAGGTACACGCGTATTAGATTTAGTCAGGAAACATGTTTTTCACTTATTTCATTTATAAAAAGATCACAATATTTCCTCGATGCTAAACAGTATCTGACAATTGCAACCTGTTTCAGTGAGCAGAACTCATCAAGATAATGAGTAGAGATAACTTAATTAAGCACAAACCAAAACGAACAAAACGTACCCATTGCGTATATCTTTATTTCCCAGTTGGTGATGTGACCGTAAACTTCCGAACTCTGTCGAATGGAAAAACTTTATTTATATTTGAGTTGGGGAAGCTGGTTTGTGAATACTAAATCAGATTGGTACAGGATGCGAAGCTGAGCGTTATATTTCATATGCGATTCTTGGAAATACCTGCGTGGAAACAAAATACCTTACAAGCTTAGGGTATTGTGTATTTACCTACTTGCTCTGCGAAATGAAAATTAAAATTGATAAATTGGTCTTTTTGTATTTTAGACGTTTTTTTGTATTGTTTCGTCGGTTCAACCTAACGTTCCTTGAATAATATGACGGAATCAACGTAAAGTATGAAAAGTTTTTAAGTTAAAAGAGCGCACATATTCTTTTAACACTGTTTAAAACTATACCAGTATACCATCCTACAGCTATATATTGCTATACGGAATTTATTGAGACCATCCATCCCCAAACAAAAGCTGTTCTGTCCAAAAACATCGCAGTAAAGCTGCGAGTTAAATTCAATTTATTAAAAGTGAAAAGTTTCACCGGAATTTTGAGTGTGTAGAAAAAACTGTATAAAAATAGGGGACAAAATGTCTATACCCCGTTCTGCCCAGGTTTTTCCCAACTTTGATGAGTGCAGTCCAATCGGGTATCGGGTGCAGCTGAAAACCAGTGGTTGCATTCTTAACCTGCACAGCTTAACTGTTGGCTTCTGTATTACTACCCGTAATGATAGTTAAATATCTACAGTTGGCAGGTGTGACCAACATTTTCCCGTGCTTTCTGGGGCATGGAGTAGTCTCGAAATGTAACGAATGGTCACTCACCCGCGGGCCGACCTCAAACTGAACCTTCGAGGTTCATCCCGTGCGACTGTTATTATTAAGCATCGAGCTCCTTCATGTATCCATATAAAAGCCATAAGAGCAATACATACCTAATAATAATATATAAAAGCAAACAATAAGTAAATGGGTCAAGTTGACACGAATATCTCACGACGCGATAGAATATCCGGCCGAAAAGGATTTTGTTTATTCTTTTTCGAGAGAATTACGAGGAGGGAAGGAAAGAAATTGGGAAATATTCCGTTTAGTCGGCCACTGTCTCCAATTTGTTACTGTGCCTCACACCATTAGTTACACGCTTCTCGTTTGATATTCGTACGGTACAAAGGAACGGTATTATACAATATTAAGTTAGGCCCAATAAAACGAAAAGCGAAAACCAAATTTCAGAGAAGTGCTGTTGTGAATAGATTTGAAACACCGTGAAAAGTGAGCTCTGAAACCCGAGTTTCCGGTCACTTCTGTTGAAATTTCACCGTTAATTGTTTGTTGAAGTGCGCTGTTTGAATCAGTAGTGCTATTCTGTATACATCTTACCATGGGAATTTAGGTGAAGTAAACTTAGATTCCGTGGCTTTAGATGGAATGAAAGTTCACTTCAAGTATTTATGGAATAGACCGGCTAATGCTAGGGATTAACACCTAAGTTTCCTCGTTGAGATTTTTATAGAATAGCACTATAGATGGAATGCCAACTTGATTCGAGCTCACATAACATTGGGTTACAGTATACAATAAAGAGTATTCTATCATCAATTACCGAAGTTCCCTCTGAGAAATTCCTCTCCTCTGATTATTTCTATCCGTTATTTTTACTCCAATGTATTTTTTTACAGTAATATGGCGAGTTTTCCTTTGTTCAATGCAAAACAATTACATCGTACACCATTTATCTTTATCGGCTAATGCTAGGGATGACTAATGGGCATACCTGGCGATAAGTGATCACGGTCCCGCGGTGGAAATGATCATGTTTTTCAACTTTATCTGTTAAACACTTTGTCATTTTTATTTTTTAAGTCGGAAAAATACAAATTGCGTAATAGGATCAGCTATGCGGTTTAATGCCATTTTCTCTGCCCTCTCAAAGAGTTGAGTAAAATCATTTTAAGATTGTTGCTTATAGGTACAGACAGACAATTTTCTTCGTTTATATTCATAATGTTATTCAAATAACAACGGCGTCGTCTAACAAAGTTGGAATCCCTGTATTATTTCTTTGAATGAGTTTTACCAAAGTAAAATAGAAGTCATTGTTTTGGGTTCTATAGTAATTATGGACATTTCATTTCATGTAAAAATATAGCTTCAATAATAAAGTTAGGCTTTTTAAAAGAATATAACTTTGATCGCAGGGAGAAGGCAAGATCGGTTTTAGTAATAAGGCCGTCTGTAAACTGGTTTCTATATTTATTTTCTGTAACTCGTGTAAATAAGGTACGTGTAAAGTATTCTCACATACCCACCTATTGGATTAGATTTATCTTATCTAAAAAGTTGGCAATTGCAACATGGTTTAACAATTCTAACCTGATAGTCTCCCCTGGTGGCACAGCTGAGCAGGGCCCCGGTGTCGTTGGTGAAGTCCACATGGTGGGGTGGTTCCAGGATGCTGGGGGCCCGCCGCGGCTCAGGGGACGCTCGCACTGCTGTAACAAGAGAAAAGGTAATGTTAGGATTGACGTACCTGGATATCGCTAAAATGGAGGGATAGCTTGAAAAGGCTTAGTCGCCAGATCACGACGCTTAGCGTAGGCAAAACTGAAGAAAGAGGAAGAGGGAATACTGAGGACTTCAACTGAAAGGTTTGTACTTCCTCCGATATGAGGTATATAGGAAAAAAATCTGAACTCCTATGTAACTAAGCTAGGCTTTTGACGTACTCAAGAATTTTCATGTGTGTATCATGTGATAAATCTATACTAAACTTATAGAGTAAAACTGATGTTTGTTTGTTTACGCGCTAAGCTCTGGAACTATCAGTCGGATTTGGAAAATTATTTTAGTACTAGCACTTCGTCCGCAACTTCGATCGCGCGGATTTAGTTGGTAGTCCACGATCTTCATTTGTTAGTTGTGTGTAAAGATTTAAGATAATAAACACATTTTTTTTGTGTTTCTTTTCAGTGTAATTTACATGTACAAGTACCAACCTTAATTATCAAACAATTTAAATGGATAATAATTAATATCATGATACCAAAATCACCACTATTCCATTCCACCCGGGTTTTGATTGAATAAATATTATAAAGAGGAAAGATTTGTTTGTTTGAAATGAATAGACTCCGAAACTACTGGACCGATTAGAAAAATTCTTTCAGTAATGGATAGCTACATTATCAGGGAGTAACATAGGCTATATTTTATCCCCGTACTCCCACGGGAACGGAAACTACGCGGGTGAAACCGCGTGACATCCACTAGTGATTGAATAATTTGAACAAAAAGCGGTCATTATGACCTAACCATGATAATACCCACGAGTATTTTTTATAGATATTAATGTCTTCTATAAAACTGTAGTACATCACTTTGCTCTACTGTCAAACGTTTCCGCAGCGTACGCAATATAAGGATTTTTTTGGTATTTTTTTCACACCTTGGGTTACATTATCGAAGTTTTCATACGGATCCCTAACTTTTTTGAAAATATTATGTAGCCTATGTTCATCAGGGATAATGAAGGATTCTAATGGTGAAATTTTTTTTTCAAATCGGTCCTGTAGTTTCGGAGCCTATGCATTTCAAATAAACAAATCTTTCCTCTTTATAATATTACTATATTAGTGTAGATATGGTAGCCACATGCATGACGAAGGCTATACGGGAACGGGAAAAAACGGGATTTGCGCGTACGAAGTCGCGGGCAAAAGCTAGTTCTATATAATTTTTGGTGTTTACTCGATATTCAATTACAGAAGAACTGACACGCGTAAGTTGATATTAAAAGTACGTAAATAACTAAAAAAGAGAGCAACGAGAATAAAAGAATATTACTGTCAAAAGGTTTTCCTTGTTTGCATGCTCATGTTCTTGGTAAGAAAAACGTAAGTACACTTTTTTGATGACGTGTTTTCAAGGCATTTTGGTAAAATGTCGTTTGTTGCACAAATTATATTTTATTATCTTGTTTTAAGTTAAGGTAACATAAGTGTTTAATATCAGGAACAAAATTTGCGCTTTGAGAGATTTTCTAAAGAAAATATGTCAAATAGTCATAATTATTTTTTAGTTAAAAATGTATTTGACGTTTGAAGTATATAAATAAAATCAAGATTATTTCTACTGGTTACTTTTAGCTGGAATCCACTCTTTCTTGAAACTAAAAGCACTTGGAGACCTTGAGAACATAAATATAGTCAGAGACAAGATACAAATCTTGTAGTTGAAAAAATAAATAAAAGATTGCCCTAAAAGTCGAGGTGCCTTTCAACCCAAACGTTAAGATAAATAGCATTGAAACTTTATTCAAAAGAAAAGTACCTACAGTTAACTACAAATGACCACAAAAACAATTCACAACAGAATTATCTGTTCTACGTACAATACTCTCCATTTGTTTCTTTGAACAAACTACCCAAGTTTAATTAACCTAAGCTCAGTTAAGTACATTTGTAAAATGATAAAATCGGCTTAAGCGGCTCCCGCATTTGATAGCACGAGTCTTGCACTTAACTTATTGATTTTATCTATGCAAACTTAAACTAGTTCCTCGGCTAAGCACAATGGGGGCTTAAGGCGGGTTTACATGCTGTCACGTAGTATGCGGGAACGTCGTGTCGGCCTTAATAGAATAAGGTTCCAAAGTCCGCATTAAAGTGGTGGGTAGTCTCACACTCCACTCATTTGGGGATGTGAAAATTGTAATAGATCCCTCGAGCCGGATAGCAGTGAATGTGACGTGACGGGAGAGTTCTAAAAACTTTTTTGTTGTGTAGATTCTGAGGACACGTCGTGCCCAAACGTTCGGACGTTTCATTAGGTGCGCGGAATCCTGAATGCTGGACAAAAGTTTGGACATTTCATTAGGGTATAATAACGTCCCGAAATATTATAGTCAAACAGTTTCAGCTTTCAGTGAGTTTCAGTTCAGTCAGTTGACATAGTAAAACCAAAGTTGTTTCTGACTGAATTCCGTGCAAACATAACAAAGGGAACACTCCGTTGCCAGTAATTTGACACCGATGTGAAATTATTAACAGGCACTAAAGTCTAGCGTTACTGGATTAATTGGATATTTGGAAACATACCGATTGCAGGCTGGTAAGAGCAATTCAATTTGTTCGTTTGTTTGTAATTTAGGCAAACACAAACTCGGAATTGGAATTCGAAAGCGACAGTGATATGATAAGCTAATGCTTTTGTGATTTTATGAATGTTTGGTGTTTTTTTTAAGAAGTAGAAATTAAGTATACTAAAACTCAGCACATAAATTATCAAAACACTGTTCAAAATGTACTGAACCATTTGAAATGTTAAGGAATTTTTAAGTTTTTTTTAAGTCCAACCATTGTATTCCGTCAAAAAAACCCGTGCAAGGAAACCACGACTTAATTTAGTGCTTTGTTCAAAAAATATTTTCATAGAAATCAGAGCCATCCAGCCTATTATTGTCAGAATCTCTGTTAGTTGAAAATTGTGAAATACTAAAATCATTACTAAATATGTATTTATATTAGTTCCCTTAGCTTTAGTTCCCGTTCATCCAACCTGTGATTCATCAGCCTCGCTATTTCCGCTTCCTCATAAATACACTGAAATATATTACCGGCCAGTCCGACTCATTTGCCGTCAGCACACATTGAAATAAAACCTTTTTACCGATGAACCTCGATACTGCAGGCTGGTTCACAATGGTACCTACAGCCCTGTACACAATGGTACCTGTCTACCTACAGCCCTGTATACAATGGCCCACTCAGAGGCGGTCACAAGCCGCAATGTTCGATTTCCGTTTAATTTCGCGACAACCGCGACTGCCTCGCTGTCTGTCTGTCTGTCTTCATATATATAGGCGTCTATTGACGTCGCTGTTGACTAATCGTGTTATAATGAGTGAATTGAAGCGAATAGAGGCGTCAGGGGACGATTATATACGAGAATGTTAGAGGGAATTGATTTGATTATTTATTTATGGTGAGGAGTCGTGAGAGGTATCTTGGTTTAATAATGATGTTGTGTGGAGTTAGAATTGCATTTAGTTTACATATTTATATATTTTTTTAATAAATACGTACATTTAAAGTACGCATATTTAAGCAAGAGAACATTGCTGTAATAGATGAAGTAGAAGATGCGTGCTAGATCTTTATGAATAATTATTTGCATACGACATAATAATCGAGCCCGTTTTTAGGGTTCCGTACCCAAAGGGTAACCAACAGAACCCTATTACTAATCCTCCGCTGTCCGTCCGTCCGTCCGTCTGTCTTTCAGCGGCTATATGTCATGCGTAATAGGTAGCCAGTCGAAATTTTCACAGATTGTGTATTTCTGTTGCCGCTATAAAAACAAATAAAAAGAATTCGATGGTACGGAACCCTTCATGCGCGTATCCGACTCTCACTTGGCTGGTTTTTCCCTAAGGGCTTGGTAGAGGAGGTATGTATCTTCACCTTTGCTTAGTTGCTGCGATATAAATCTGTTACTATGAACGATCAGCTATTCACGTCGTTCCGTGAGTACGTATCTATTTATACTTACATTTATCTTAGTTAATAGGTAGGTAAGGTAAAGGTACTGGAATAATCCAACATTCATATTAAACGTAAATAAAACAAAATAAACACACAAGTTAGTAATAAACAGACTGCCAACAAACAAACCGGTGTTCAAACAGGCTGAGGAGGCAAACGTGTATAGACGGAAGCTGCACAGACAGCCCGTATCTGCATCCGAAGCCATTTCAACCCCTGCACGAACCTGCACAAGCCTGCACACAGCTGCACCCTCCCGTATCCGACTGTACCGCCACTTTACAATAAGGATGTTACTTCAATCACCTGTAACGTTATAAGCTCGAGTGTCGACTTGGCTTAGAATTTCTATTCAAAGTCAAAGTATTCACGGCATTTGGAAAATACTTTCAATATTTTCTGCCTTTGAGGTTTTCGAAAAAAATCTAAGCTATGTAGTCATCGGGTAAATGGGCAGAGTAGCTTTCTTGCATGAGAAAACAATTAGGTACCTGACAACGTAATGATTACAATTTCAGATATTATTGGAAGATTTTACCTGATGGTATTAGCGGTTGATGAGGTTCGAAGTTGATTGAGAATCTATACTTATAAAATCATTAGTTCTGACTGACTATAGAGGTTATTTTACACACAGCCAAAACTACTTGGTAAGTCAAAAATGTAAGTTTATTTTATAACACAAGCATCCCCTAAAATAGAATTTTTGGACAACTTTAGGAGGGGAAAGGAAATGAGAGTCTTTGTTCTTTGTTTTTATTTTTAAAAACTGCTCTCGTATTTTAATGCATAATTGAAAGTATACCTAAGTACTGCCGTTCTCAAGTGTTACACTTACCAACGAACAGCATATTATTTTTTTCTATAATACTCATTAAAAACAATCTTAAAACGATACCGAATAAAAAAAAAAAGTATCGAAGCACCATCAGTCTGCTTTTACAAACAATAACAATTTATGGCTACCTCGTAAAAAACCTTATAGATACTTTCAATCCGCAGCCACAATTTGTAAGTGCAATCAGTTTTATAGTCTACTACTTTTTGCAATGCAAATTAATTGAAAGTGTTCCGTACCTAATTGCGGCATTTATAAAACGGAGATCAGAGGGAACGGAACAGAACGCATGTTGCAATGTTTCTTTTACATTTGTTTTCTTTGCTCGTAATGATTGCTTAGTAGGTACCTACAAGGTATAAGGGAACTAAGCTTAGAAAGTTATGTTTCTTTTTATAGATTTTTTTTGTGTATGATTGCTGACAGAATTAATAATAATAGTTTATTTTCAGAAAAATAAACATTTTACAAGGATTAAAAGAAAAAAAACATATTGCTAGTAAAATACCACAGACAGAGTATCGTTGGTACCTGTACAAATGAAAGTCATACTAATGAATATCACAGGTACGAGCGCCCAAATTAACTATTTTATTTATGACATTGCAATTTTTCAGATTGTGAAAGATACTTAAGAACATGAACCACTTTGACTATATGACCCTACTAGACTAGACTACTACTATGAAACAGCAAAAAAGCATGCAATGAAACAGTAGATTTTTTCGGTGATTCGTACCAATATTATATAAAATTCTTCCGTTACTTATGTATGAGTGACTGAGTGACAACGAACCGCCGAAACGGCTGCTCGTAGAAACCTGAAATTTGGCATGTAGCTTTCTCGAAATTTCTACGAGAATGGGAAAAAACGGGATACGCGCTTACGAAGTCGCGAGCTAAATCTAGTATTTAGTTATTTATTACCTACATCTTCTCAAAGTCGGCCTATGCGATCTTACTAACGTTACGTTACGTTATTTTTCGCTTCAAAACTTAAATAAAAATCAAGTATTCATGAATAGATTTTAGGTTGAACGTGAGTCAATGCAACAACTCTTTTAGAAACTGTTCAACGGATGTACCAATACCAACCGTTGAAAAATATTCCTATGAAAACAAATTTTCGTTACTGGTAAAATTATACCAAAAACACCATCCAATTTCGTAGATAATTTCGTTCGACAACCACATAAATCAGCAGTCGGATTTGTAAGAGTTCCACGCTCACCTTTTACAATGGAGCCGAATAATGTAAGCACACTATAAAATGTCATCATAAAATAGATAGAACATAATTTATTAGGGTTTGAACGAAGATTAAAATCATTGGGCTGCTATTCATAGTGCTTTATCTTGAGATATTGAATCCTGGTTAAGAACATCTATTAAGAGTCGTTTTCAGGGAAGGGACGTACAGTTACAAAGGTACCTCTCCAAAACTGAAGATACTCTGTACCTTAGACAGAAATTTCCATCGCCATCTTTGATCTCCTTTGTCAATAAGGAGGTTACTACCTAGCACAGGTTAGATAGTGGTAACAAAGTAAATACCTAATACTACTACTAGGTTAGATGACGGTAGTAAGATACTTGCGCGTATTCATTTGTACAAAAGTATCACTTTCGCATTCAGGCAAGTGTCATTAGATCAAGTAACCTTAAACTGGGTACAGATTATTTGCAACGCAACATGCAATGCAACACGAGTACAAAGTGGACTGCCTTCGCGCACGCTGCGTGTTTCAACAGCGAATGTCTGTTCCCGGCAATCTTTAACGCGCAGGCCATGGAGCTGCAAAGCGGTATTTTTATTTACAGTTTCTCCACGGCAATGTTCATCAAGTCAGCTATTTCATTCCACGCATCATCTTTCAAGTTTGTCTTAAAATATTTTAATAAAGGGATCCCATAGTAATCTCTTTTCCTTGCAGATTAAGATCAATAAAAGGCTTTTTGCTTCATCCTAGTCGTCAATGCCAGCCATTTATATCTAAATTCTCAATGCTTGTTCGCTGTGCGCAGAACTGTCGTGAATGACCGTCCAAATCACACTACGCGCACTCAAATCATTCGTCAAAAAGACCGACAATCGGCGCTGGGAACCAACGAGCGCGTTACGAATGCACACAACGTTCGCACAGTGGGCGCGTAGTGCGCTTGCGAACACATTAAAATGTATGGAAAAGGTTGCATTGCTTACATGTTGCAAATAATGTATACCGGGCTAGACAGACTGAGAAGTAGCAAGAGTTCCTTAGGTATAAAATGGTCTGGGGAAAACCTTGCAAACCTCTAATCAGTTGTTACCTAAACTTCTTTGGTTATAGATATTCCAAAACTGCTTTTGGCGTTTACCGACCAATGAAGAGAAAATATGTTTGCAATAAGACTTGGTTATATACCGTATTTTTGAAAGCTTTTTTGACCACAAGGTCTTCTACGCGTAGATTTTATTTTAGGTTGTTCAATAATTGTGATACAAATTATGATTTAATTACTTTGTAGGTACAGCTACTTTAAATCCAAAGTTTCCCAGCATCATTATTATTCCTAGGTAATAGTTTAATTGCCTGACAGGTAGATAGATATTGTAAATTTACTCTGAGAGCGTTTAAATGGCTCCGGCAAAATTCTCAGTGTAACTTAGTTTCATTATCTTTAAGTCCTAATAACTCTTGAAGGTTCAAGTTACTTACCTATTAAATATTAAATTTGGGACGTGGAGCAATTTCGTGTGGTATTCATTAAATTAAATTGAATTTTATTTTTGGTAATAACTATATTTAAAAAGCTTAGGTACCTTTGTACTGTAGAGTGTTGGTCTGTACCTAATGGGAATTTCTTTGTAAGTTGCGTTGTTACTCTAGTGGTCGAAAGTGATACTGCTGAGTATGAAGTCCTAGGTTTTCTTTCCGTTTACTTTTTAAGAAGTAAATTAATTAACACGTGCCATCACATCTATTTTTATAATATTGTGTTAATAGCTACAAAAGAGAACATTGTTGTAACAGGGCACCACTACCATTCTGTGTCATTTTCGGTTAGATACGTATTATATCTAAAGTTATTGTAACTATTTTCGATATAATTATCGTTGATTCACAAATGTTCAGAACACATCTTGATCGAATGAACTACTGTTTGACTTACTTTATTTTAATTAAACTACGCGGGGCTCCTATTTTTGCCTGCAGAGTTTAAAGGAACTTAACATGAATGGGATCACGGGGGATAAGTTCGCTCGCTTCGCTCGCTCACTCTAGCTCCTGCAATCCCATTCGAACCTACTGCCCTGTGTCGGGGTGCTCTAAGTTCCAGGACTGGCGCGATCGCTCTATGTTCAGCGGTTAGATTAAATGTCAAATATAAAAAATGACAATTAGGTCAAAAGAACGTTAAGTATCACTACATAGTATAAAACAAAGTCGCTTCCCGCTGTCTGTCTGTCCCTATGTATGCTTAGATCTTTAAAGCTCCGCAATGGATTTTGATGAGTGTTTTTTTAATAGATATAGTGGAATTCTTTACATAGCGTGTGCTGCGAAAACTATTGATTATAGAACAAAACGACTACAGGTTTAGATAACACACCTACGAAAAAGTCCGCGATAGTATATGTCTATCTTTTATGGTTGACTCACAATAACCATTTTTATGATATTCAAATTTGATATAAAATACTACTTCATTTGCAGAGGTGTTTTCACCAATATAGTATACAAATCCTTATCTTAATAAATATGTTAATCATTTTGAGTGTTTAATTAATTTAGAGCCAAATTGACGTTCACACTATTTAATTTGGATGGAGATATCTCAAAATTAAAGTAAGTCGCGCAACCAAATAATTATAACGGAGGTAGAGATGTCCCGAACTAGTAGAAACCTGAGAGCAGACGTCGTTGACGGTTGTCTATTGCACTTTTTATTTCAGCCTGAACCACAATATTATTGATTCTAGTAATAAGATGTTCACTTTGTTAGTTTGGGCTAAATAAACATTTACACCCGTGAGAAGCCGGGGCGGGTCGCTGGTACTAAATAAAAACATATTAAACGGAAACCAATTTTTTTTTTTCAGAAGGATACGTTCGACAATAGGCCGACGGTGCCTCGCTGCGTTGGGCTCCTATTTCTGTCTGCAGGGTTTAAAGAAACCTAACTAAACCAAACCTCGGGGTGCCCCTGACGTCGACCGTCTTCTTCTGGTTTAAAAGCACAAAACCGACAAAAGCAGGTTTTTGTTCAACCTTACTTTTATAAATTGTAGGTGAATTAACCGTAGGTGAATTCTCCTTTACATATTTCGTTCATTAGTTATTACAAAAATTTTCAAAACGATCTTTAGGTATTTTAAACGGTAGGTCTTTTGACCGTAGTTATCTCGAAAATAGTTAGGATAACTTTAGGTATTATGATATATAACCGTCATTTTCATTATGAATCCATTGTGAAAAAGGGATCGTACCTACTATTCGTCCTGTACATTTCCGTCTGTCTCTCACAATGGCATCATTATGGCATTGGACAGAAACAGAAACCAGAAACAATCTCGATACCCGAAATCGGATTAAGATATATTATTTATTCACAAAACCAGATTGATAATGTCATTAATCACCCAGAAATACGCATAAAATGTGACGATAATTTATTTATTTATTACCATTACCCTTAAAACAATAAACCATTATGATAATCGTATGCGTTGAGCCAATTTCCGAATAAATCATTCACAGCGAATGAATATGGAAATTAAACAAAGGATACAAAAAAAACGAGTGTGGAATGGAAACCAGTTGACTAATTAGCAAGTATTGCAATTAGTAGTATTGAAAATAATAAGTTCATTGGCTATCTAAACATTGCTTTGTAAAGGCTCTTTCAGAAAGTGCGACTGCGACAAAGTGTTTTCGTAGAAATTGTTGTTTCCGTGAAGAATTTTAGATCATTTTATATGAAAAAGGGTTGTCGCATCATTGTCGCATTCAGTCACGACGACAGGTGCGACACGAAAAAGTGTTTTCATGTAATTGTTACTTCTGTCGAATTTTATAACAATTTTTTATTATTATTTATTTATTTATATAAACTTTATGTATCTCTGGTTGTTGGTGAAAACTAGCGCTGTGGCTCTGTCTCGCACTAGATTCCCAGCGTTATGCCAAGCGATGACCGTTTTTCGCGCTTGTGGTTAATTTTGTTTCTATTCGTTTATTTTACGGAATGCGTCATGCTTGGAACAAATACACTCTATTTCTATTAAATCGCGTTGTCCTATTGTCTGCGGGAGCCTTAAAACGACGTTCTTATTCAGCGATGAAGCGCTTTAATGGTGCAGTTACAGCTGAATAACTTCATTCACTGCAACGACGAATGGGGTGGATGGGAGACCGTCATTTTTCTTAAAAAGTCGTAAAATACTCGAGTAAGGCTGCCATTCGTCTGCGATTACGACTTTCGTTAGGTACTCGTACGTTTTGACGTGAATTGCAGGGGAAAAGTCTGGATATATATAATACCTATTTAAGTTCTAGATTGTTTTTAAAAAGTATGTAAGAGGTGTGTGTTTGCGACGTAAAAATGAAGTCTCATAGAAAGTCTATCGTTGAATAGTAGTTGAACACATACATATGAGGGCGAAATGCGATTCTATCAACGAAAACGATAGATAAAAATGTCACGTGGACGCTTCCAAGCATTTTTTACTTTTAACAATCGTTCCGTTCGGTTTGCTCATCGTATATTTCATATATTTTTCTCCGTTTTCTGAATTCTATCGTGTGCTTTGCCATACATTTTCACGCAGCTGGGAACACATGCAAGTACTTACTTAACTTTAATTCCCGTAATGCATAATTATAACCTAAGTTAGTCATTATTTCTAGATGCTGCATTTGCTTATGTATGTGTTTAGGATTATTTAAGCAAGTTAATAGTTTCGTACAACTTAGCTTACATGAGCACTTTGAATGCAGCTAAACTGTAGTTACTACGTACTTAGTGCAGCGCTGCGTAAAGCGGAATAAAGCCAGCCGCAAACATACAATTTTGTAATCGAAGGACTATTTAATTGTGTGTCCAAAGTATATGGAGAACAAGAGCGATCCGCATACTATCAACTAGATAATTGTTCGACTAAAAAATCAAAAAAACTACATCGATCGCTTTTTAACTAATCAGCTGAACAACATCGACCGACAGCACAATGTATTGGTGCGCAGATATATAAGCTCGACTAAGCAGTCGATCCGCGATGTGCGTCAGTATAGAAAATGACGTAGATTTTGTTAGATTGTATCAAACGAGAAATGGCCAAAAAAACCATTGAATGGCCATCTAATGCCATAAGACATCGCGGTAGACCAAGGCGAAGATGGCCATACGACTCGATTAAACAGTTTGAATGATTTGAAAATTGTATGTCTGCAGCTGGCGTAAAGCGAACTGTCCGAATGCAGCGCTTTTTCGGTTCAAAAGATAATACCTGTTCGGTTGCAATGTTGATCATCTTCATATTTTAACGTCTCTTAAAAGCGTTGCTTTTTGGTTCGTTTGTTGTGAGTTTAAATTCTGCTCGGTACTGTTTAAAAGCTTTGAATAAAATATTTTTAATAGCTTTTTTTTTTCTGGCGGTAATTATGCACAGATTTTTATTTGGAAGAGGAATATTTTTGATAGTTGTGTATCTTGGTTTATTTCGATTACAAATAATAACAGCCGTACAGATCGATTTTTAAGGTGAAGCAACGCTTAGCGAGGTCGATCTGATGATGGGTGACCGTCCATAAAATATCGAGAAACTATATTAGACACAGGAAGCATTTCGTAGGTTCATGTGTAACTTTTCCAAAGACTAAAACGAGAAAAAAATCAACGTGCCTAAAACCCCCTATGCTATTATTAAAAATACAAAATATTGCATTGTAAATATGGCGCTGAATAAAGCTGCAGGATTGCTGCACTTCATCCCTTCAGCAGCAACTGGCAGGGCTGATTGCCCCCATTCAACGTTGCAGCTCGTTGTGATTCTCAACATAAGCTCTTATAATCCTCGCATTTGACAGTAACGGAACATTTTTGGTATTCCACAGTTTTTTTTTTTTAAATTAGGTAACTGTCATCTAGTGTGGAGAGAGATTTTGTTTACTTCTCTTGTTACGTGCAAACTAATTGGTTGAATTAATATAAAATTATAATTTGATAGATGGTTGCCAGTTGTTATGGATTCGAATTCGGGGTAGTAACAGTGTGATATAATTATGTTCATTTAAAATGTAGGTTCAATTCATCTAACCTTTCCGTATTGGGGTGGTAAACCTCATGAATGTCCTCCCTGGAGTCGGCGGAGAAGTATTTCAGACTCATACTGACTAAAACCTGGTGTTCCCTCAAGCCAGCGCCTGCGGGTGCGTAACTTATAACTTTAGCTGAAATCCCCAAAAACCCAACCAAACCTAACATCGGGCACGTCATGAAATTAACAATTCTACGATATGGTTACATACGATCCAGTTCCTGAAATGAAAATTACAAAATTATTGGGACAAACTGTCCAGAACGTTAGCTGATATAGATATATGATTGAATTCGACAGCCAATCGCCTAACTTGATTTACGTTTAATCTGTGAGGCATCGAAGAGATTATCTCTTTCCTGAAACCGGATGTCAGAAACACATCGCTAGATTGAGGATAACGCTAAAGAGGACTTACGCTCCTCATAACATATCATATCACGTTGCCGTTTCCTTTTATTAAATTACATTATATTTTGTTTATAGATTTATGATATCAATTTGCTGGGAACGCTCTCTTTGATATCTTTTAATACGAAACGTGGGTTTTTCGATTTATTTCTCCGAATTCGGTAACTGATTAATGTGTTTTCGTTATCGTTTCAAAGGAAATCGTGGGAAAATCACACGTTCTTTATAAATATACGTCATATATATATGTCGGAGTTGGTTATCAATTTAAGATGTGGGTACTTTAAAAAAATGTTATATTCTGCAAACAGATTTGTTTTGATTATCTTAATGTTAATTTAAGTGATTTGAACTATCAGTTATTGTCTAATAAATCAAAACATGATTTATTGAGTACTCTGTGTACACAAGAATAGGTTTTTAGCAACTTAATGCAATAATAGTAACCGTTTGTTTTCTTGGATTACGAATGATGACATGTTGCTTTAATTTTAAAAAGATTTACTTTGTGATTTCATTATTGTTTATTTACGACAATTATTCTTGTATTATTTGATTACTTTCTAATGTGATTATTAGATTTAGTACATTTTGTATCAAATAAACGCGTGACGTACTTCCGTGCGTCATCGGACAGAGTTGTCAAGGAGGGATTACAAAGTGGGAGCATCGTCCTATAAAACAGCTTGCACTCGGTAAGCTCGTCAGTCGGTCTTCGGATTCGACTCAATACAGAGCTCCCCTGCTCCCGACAAAACTGTCGGTTTACTTGGTACAGCGCTGCTGTATATTGACATAGCTGTATTTGGCTTGCCGATACACTGTGTAATTGGGTGGCTTGGCCACTGTACGAACTGTGACCTTAAAAGTCTGTTCGCCTAACTTTTTACCTGCTTTATCTTTTTCTAATTATCATTTTTGACACTGTATTGTGTACCTTTGTGTAGTGTTATTGTGTACCTACCTGCATTAAATAAAAACTCTGTAATTGGTTATACAGTCTTGTTTATCCCAATAAAATGGGAACTCCAAACCCTGACGATATACCCCTCGGCACTCCTGATCCTACATCAGAAGTGGGATTAGGTTTAGCCCAGGAATCGGAAGGTATTGGTGATCCATGGCGAGTAATGTTAGAGCTTCAGAATCAAAATATGACTCAGTTAATTGAAGCGATTAAGTCTAACTCCGCTTCGTCTACTGGAATTCTTTTGCCCGATTTTAACCCAGACCTACCCGATTCCGATGCTCAATCTTTCTGAAAATCCTCTTCAAAGTGGTACTCTTATTATTGCCCTCACTAAAGCCTTAAAAGGCAGTGCTAACGTGTGGCTTTCCCAAGTATCGTATGCAGGTATGACCTGGACAGACTTTAAGAGTCTCTTCCTCTCTCGTTATGCCGTTTCGGAAACTGTTGCCGCTACCCTCATTAACCTTCATAATAGTCAACCAAAAGAAGGAGAATCTTTAGCCACATATGCTAGTCGACAGGTCACTTCACTGACATCTAAATGGAATAGCCTGAGTGTAGAAAACATTGCTGTTTCTACTGTACTGGCTCATGTCTCCAAATTTGATTCCCGTGCTCATCGACTGGCATTCACTACCGAAGTTCATACTAGGCATAAACTTCAACAGGAACTGAGTGTCTTGTCCCACCTTAAAAGAAAGTCTCAGATTTCCTCTGACCAGCAAGATTGTTCTCAGCCTAAAAATTTCAAACCAGATAAAGTAGTATGCCACTTTTGTGGTATAGTGGGGCATAAATCTACAAACTGTCGCAAGAAGGCCGAGAAAACGAACAAACATCCTGGACCAGCTAGCTCGTCACATAAAGCGACACCAAAGAAAATTGTCTGTTACCGCTGTGGGGAGTCGGGACACGTCGCTCCTCGCTGCCCAAAGGCGACCGGGAGGTTCAAGTGAAGATACCGGGAGTCAGCCTTCGAGCAGCCAACCATCCGTGAAGCGAGTTGAAGCTTGTGATGTACGACCTATCACTGGTGTTCTACAGCAATCTGGCGAGTTATTTTCATTTTGTAACTGCTGTGGCGCTGAGGCATTCATTAATTAAAACAGTTTTATACTGTGGAGACTGACTCACAAAGAGCTACAGTTTCATGATTGACAATTATCGATGTTTGATAATTGACTTGTCACTTTATGGCTCCTTAGTGTAGTAGTAGTTTAGGCGCTATAGCTTTGGTGTTGCCGGTTATGGCGTTTGAAATAATGCTGATGAAGCGATATTATTCTGCTATCGCTAGAAGAGAAATAAGACTAAAGAGCTTAGTGCTATTTTTGTTGGGACATTATAGAGATATGATCACAATACCAACATCATCACAATACCCTACCTTACACTTAATTGCGGAAAGTGTGATAATTGCAAAAGCAATGTTTTGACTTATTATCACCATCCATAACTTGACTTGGTCCACTGCTGGAAATAGGCCTCTTTGTTGCGCTAATGTTCTAATTAGGTTTAGATTTTGATTGACTTTCATACTGGGCTACTATTCTAAACAGGAACCTTTATTTCCATCACTACTTTGATTGGACTTGTACTCTCGTAGTTTTTCTCAGTTTCAGATATCGTATCACTGGATGAGACCAGCAGGAGGCTAGCGTTTCGCATGCTGCTGTAACTGCTGAGCAGCTGCAACTTCTGACCAGTTCTGAGCAGTTGACAGTCGCCAAACAGTTGACAGGCTGCAGTAGCTGATTATCATGTCAACATTTATGGGGTGAAGAGCGCTCATAGCAAGATGCCATTGAAGACGTTCAAATTGCTCTAAATTGCACAGTTAATAGAGTTACTAAATCTAGTCCTTTAGACTTATTGATTGGACGAGTTGCTAGACCTTTAGGTTTGATGACTGTTGATAATGAGGAGATAGAAATAAATCTGTCTCGTATGGTGATAGATATTTGTTAAAAGCTTTGAATACCAATAGAATTTACAAATATGCCCATGATCGTGTACGAAAAATGCCTGAATGTCCAGTTACTGTTAGTGATGATGTCAATTCTGACACTGATGATGATTCATCTGCTACTGACATATAGCTGAATTGACAAGATGTCTATGATGACACTTGTTTAGCTTGATGCTTAATCGGATGTCTATGTTGACTCCTGGATTTGGATGTTGATCTTGACGCCTATGCGGGTTGTCTATGTTGACGCCTATGCGGGTTGTCTATGTTGACGCTTATGCGGGTTGTCTATGTTGACGCCTATGCGGGTTGTCTAATCGACTCCAAGTTACTTGTCGAATCCCATGGTGTGATTTCGGCTGGGAGACTATGTCTCTACTTTACTTGAGCTATGTATTGTCAGTAACAGAATGGTTATTTTGAGTGATTACGACTCAATTGATTATTTTGAGAATAGTTTTATTTGACTAATTCAGAATTTTTCTTATAATCATACTTTGAGTTATGGCTTTTGTTGTTCAGAAAGGCCGATCGATCCACCTAGAAATTTGTTTTGTTACAGTACCACACGAGGTCGTGTAGAACGTCAGTTCTGGCCGTGTCGGAGTTGGTTATCAATTTAAGATGTGGGTACTTTAAAAAAATGTTATATTCTGCAAACAGATTTGTTTTGATTATCTTAATGTTAATTTAAGTGATTTGAACTATCAGTTATTGTCTAATAAATCAAAACATGATTTATTGAGTACTCTGTGTACACAAGAATAGGTTTTTAGCAACTTAATGCAATAATAGTAACCGTTTGTTTTCTTGGATTACGAATGATGACATGTTGCTTTAATTTTAAAAAGATTTACTTTGTGATTTCATTATTGTTTATTTACGACAATTATTCTTGTATTATTTGATTACTTTCTAATGTGATTATTAGATTTAGTACATTTTGTATCAAATAAACGCGTGACGTACTTCCGTGCGTCATCGGACAGAGTTGTCAAGGAGGGATTACAAAGTGGGAGCATCGTCCTATAAAACAGCTTGCACTCGGTAAGCTCGTCAGTCGGTCTTCGGATTCGACTCAATACAGAGCTCCCCTGCTCCCGACAAAACTGTCGGTTTACTTGGTACAGCGCTGCTGTATATTGACATAGCTGTATTTGGCTTGCCGATACACTGTGTAATTGGGTGGCTTGGCCACTGTACGAACTGTGACCTTAAAAGTCTGTTCGCCTAACTTTTTACCTGCTTTATCTTTTTCTAATTATCATTTTTGACACTGTATTGTGTACCTTTGTGTATTGTGTGTTATTGTGTACCTACCTGCATTAAATAAAAACTCTGTAATTGGTTATACAGTCTTGTTTATCCCAATAAAATGGGAACTCCAAACCCTGACGATATACCCCTCGGCACTCCTGATCCTACATATACATATATGTCATTATATGTCGTCAGGTATGTACGTCATATAGCAGGTGTATGCCAAGAATGTATATGCGATTGATTTTCTATTAGGCTAATGACGTCAGTTCCACCTTTGCTTGCTAGCGTATCGTGTGAATGCCATACCTACCTACTTGCAAACTTTGATTCAAACATTACGTATGGATACCGGTATGAAATTGCTTGCTGTGTTTGTGGTTAGGTACCATAAAAAAAAAACGTGTTGGTGAAGCTGCAAGTCTGTTTTATATATAGTTTCTACCAGCAAATTCGCCCACTTGACTGTCGAAAATTATCCCAAGGGGTGTTCCCTTGGGATGACAAGTCGCCTATGTATGTTTTACTCCAGGTCATGGTCTACCAACGTGTGCCAAGTTTCATTCGAATCCGATCAGCCGTCAAGATGTGAAGAAGTAACTAACAGACAGAGTTACTTTCGCATTTATAATATTAGTTTAGATATATTCGTGTTTGTTTGCTTTTTCAAATTCTAATATTAAAATTCTTCCGTTACTGACCGAGTGACTGGCAGACAACGCACAACCGAAACTACTGGTCAAAGAAAGCTGAAATTTGGCATGTAGGTTTCTTGGGGAGTGTAGGGGAGCACTAAGAGAGGATGTGCCGAAATTCCTACGGGAACGGGTAAAAACGAGATATGCGCGTACGATGTCGCGGGCAAAAGCTAGTAGTAAGTGCGCAGATATGTTAATTGATTTTAAATTGTTCTTAACAAAGACTAAATTCTTTCAATTTGATATAATTGAAAAAACAATATTGTCTTTCTTTTCAAAAGTAACCCACACAGCATCGGTATCAATGGAACGCACAACCCCACACATAAAACATCTATTCAAAGTTGTCTATAAGTCTATAGAAAGGGCGGACTTGCGTGAAGTGAGTTGCGGTGATTGCTCATTAGTGCCACAATAGATCGAGCTACAATACTCCTATAAGCTCACTATAAGTATACACGAGTACGGCTTATGAACGAACCCTTTCGGCCGGCGTCGGGTGAACACTTCCAAGCAACAATACAGACGAATTATTAGGAAGAGCCTTACTGAAAATGCAACAATAAGATGGAAATTAGAACTGGGATTTTGACTTCATTGTTATAAGCAATTAGAAATGGAATCCTGTAGTCATCTTTCATGATTTGGGGGCTTCATCTTACAGCTTAGGAAAATATATGGTGAAATTTGCCGTTAATTTACTGTTATTTTAGATTTTATTTCGAAATTACGCAAAAACATTGACAAAGTCAAGTCACAGATTGTTTTAATCTCAAGAATAAATAAATTAAGGATTTTCTGGTCAAAATACCAATCCTATTAAGTGGATATCTGTACATGTATTTGATGTAATCACAAAGAGCGATTGTTAGTGTCATAATTCATCAACCATGTTAATAACACCAGACAGGAATTCATAGGCACGCAAAAGCAGAAGGAAGCGATGCCTCTATCATGGTATAAAGTAAACCTGCAGCAATGTAATTATTTGGCTTGCCAAAATACAGAGAGGAATATGCGGGCCCGACAAAACAAGTTTCAATGGTGCGGTTCTAAGAACAAGTAGGAATCGCTGAGTATCAATATATAGCTACTCTCAACGACACTGCCAATGTTTTAGATGATCAGTCAGATATATGAAGGGTGTGGAGTATTGATGAAACACGTCTTTAAGGACGAGCATTAAATCGACCAGTTGGTGAACCAAGTAATAAGACCCGGCAACCTTTTTACGATCTCTCTAGATATCACAGCCGAAATACGTCCCCAGATTTGTAAAAAATAAGTCAACCCGAAACTATATTATGTTAATACAAAACGGGGAAGGTAATATTGTATTCAGATATAAATAAAGCCTTGGGCCCAAATTCAAAGAAATTGCCTGCCACATATCAAACGTGATTATGTCGGATGAGCGGTTTAAGGCCATTTGTGGCAATATTCGGCGTTCGTAATGGAATATGAGGCTTCGAATCATCTCTATCAACTTTTGTTCGATATATCGTCCATACGCAGCTTTGGTTACATAGAATTGCGCGTCTAAGAAATTGTGTGGCCTTTTTGTGTGTTGGGTGACCGAAAAATTAAGCAAGATATAATTATAGATAGAAAATGTATGAAAGAGGGAGCTTACTCAAGTTAGGCTAAGCTTCTTTTTGTGTCGGCGTTGCTAAAAGGGTTCCTAAAGTGACACCTATGCATATTCAATATTCTATTTTTATATTTCTTATTGTTTCATTATTCAGAACTCACATGAATTCTTAATATTGAGCCAAGAACATACATAAACGAAATATTTTTTCGTGGAATCCTAATGTTCGTATTTCAGCATGTAATGACCACCTGTTGCGTGGACTTTATGTGTGATAGATGATCTTTTAAGAGACCTATTAGTCGTAACTTAGTCGTGGCTTGCAAGTTAAGTATTCAACATTAATATTCATGTCAATCTTAATAACTGAAAGCGGAAAAATATGTGCCTACAATCCTTTTACTAGAGTTTTACATGTCACTTTTATAGAGTCCTACTAAACGACTACTACACGCGAAGGTTTGTTAGGATGGATGGTCGGGTTTTTGTGACTTTTTCATGCAAAAACCACTGAACGGATTTTGATGAATATTTGTTAACGGAAAAGTTAAAAGGGAATCGCTTGTCTTGGTATGGTCATGTGAAGAGGAGGGATGAAACGCATGTAACTAAAAGAGTAATTAATATAAATGTGGATGGATGGAGAGGGAGAGGAAAGCCAAAGAAAAGATGAATGGATTGTAAAAGGGAGTTAGTGATAGTTTGACGGCTTATAGGGCAAAGAGGAAGAAAAAAACGTGTTGCGCCGACCCCAAGTAACATGGAATAAGGGCAGGAAGATGAAAATGATGATGATTTGTAGTAATATAGCTTATACATTAGAATAACACAAAGGCAGGAAGTACTAATTCCACGCGGCCGGCAGCTAGTATTACATACGTTGCACATTAATAGCTGTTTAGTTTTACATTGCTCATTAAAGTAAAATAAATCTAGTTCTCAACGCACATAAAGGCTGTTTTCCAGTACCCTTTTCAGCCTAGATAGATTATTCCAGAGTTAATTTTGGTACTAACTTTCAATTTTAAATATTTAAGTAAAGGTTGGATCATGGCTTACGGGAGATTAAATTTTTATTAACTTTCAAACTTTTGTGGAAGTAAAACTCAGGCTAGGATATTATTCTGTAGTAATTTAAGTGAGCTTCGAGGGTCATTTGGTTAATTGGTAACGTTGTTATAAAATGCACCAAAAATAATTAGACAGGTAATAAAATAAACCCGAAAAAACTAAAGGCAACCGATTATAATAAGATAACATGGGTATTGCAAAAGTTTTCAAATTACCATCGCCCATAGACAAATGAAAAATAAAAGAGTTGAGTATTGAAGTATTTCATTACCATTATTATTTCAGCCGAAAGACGTTTATTGTCGGGGATAAATAGGCCTCTCCAAGTGTTGCCACATCGAACGATCCTGTGCGTCTCGAATTCAGTGGACTCCCGCGAGTTTCATCAGGCCGGCAGGTCCACCTTGTGGAAGGCCTTCCAATTCCAACGCCGTGTCTTCTGGTACGCATCCCATCTACAATCTATTCTGCGAGCAATCAAGGAGGATTTTACTACTAAATTATTTGCTAGTTTATCAATGCAATTGACCAAGGCGTTCTTTCCAGCAAATCTATAGTCGCTAAGGAATGTACTTATTTCCAAGTTTAGACCTAACAACCTTTATAATGTGGTGTTATCCGAAGAATGGCGATAAAAGCAAAGAGGTCAGCAGTCAGGTGCCTACGGAATGCCATCATCTCGATATTGCGAGCCGAGCCCAGAGGCGGCGCGAGCTTACCGCCTCTCATCTCCACATATTTTTTTCCAATAATCTATTTTTCATATTCTTTTTAGATCAGTTTTACAGGCTAATATGTAAAAGGAATGTCTAAGAAGTGAATTTAAGCGTCTTGGTTTTTTAGGGTTCCGAACATCCATAAGAAACGGAACCCTTATGGGATCACTCGGGTGTCTGTCTGTCTGTCCGTTTGTCACAGTCAGTTTTCTCCGGATCTACTGGACCGATTCTGATAAAATTTGGTACACATATGGACTTTTGTGATCCGAACACGGACGCGTTACGTAAATAAATAAATTTTGTGTACGGGTTCACTTTTGGGAGTCGAACTAGAAAATTAAGAACTTTCTAGTTTGACCCCCAAAAGTTAGTTTTTCAAACTATAGTTTGAAAAACTAACTTTTGACGTGTGACATATCAAATGAAAGGGCTAACTGTGAAAGTTTCAATGATATTTTTTCATATTTTTAAAATAAATGGTTTTGAAGTTAATCAAGAAGTTAGACCAAAGATGACCATTCCCCCTCATATCCGAAACAACTGAGCTTAAAATGCAGATTATAATTTTTACCTAAAGATTATAGAAAAACCTATATTAAGTCTTTCGTGTTAAAAAACATTTTAGAAAAATAAAATTGGTTCGGAACCCTTTGCACGTGAGTCCGACTCACAGTTGTTTTTTTTACTATTGATAGGCATATGTTCCACCACTATCTCACCTGCTGGTAAGCGATGACGCGGTCGAACATGGAGCTCACTTGCCTAGAAGTAATTTATTCACTCTTGACTTAAAGACTTAGTTTGGTCGTAACGCGAAGATCATTTTTGATAAAAACCGGTCAAGTGCGACTCAGACTCTCACACGATGGGTTTCGTACCATAAACCGTTTCTTTTACTGGACCCCCTTTAATATTTAATTATATTTAATATTTTTTTTTTTTTTTTTGTAATATGTAGAAGCAATAAAAATACATACTCTTGGAAAATTTCAGCTGTCTACCTATTACGGTTCTTGAGATACAGCCTGCTGACAGACTGACGAACGGGCAGCGAAGGCTTAGTAATAGGGTTCCGTTGGTTACCCTTTGAGTACGGAACCCCAATGAAAACGGTGTTCACCACAAAATCACTCTGACATTTTATAATTCTTTTAACTCTTGTACCAGTGTTACAATGACTTGCTTGGCATATTGTGCAAACCAGTAACTAGGTAAGTATGTAAATTAACTTCCAAGCTACTCTCTAAACCCTTGTATTTCCTAAACAATTTTAGTAAAACTAATTTTATCATTTGTAACTCTGTTGACCTAACTCCCAGTTTCATTAATTCCTCGCTTTAATTAATAAATAATTAGCAACAATATATAAACAAACAAACAGCCATTTGCATTTCTAAAAGGGTTGGTGGAAACGCAAATAAATTCTCACGTAAAAAAAAAACTCGACCTGAATTTGCTTAATTGGCGGAGTTAATTACCTCGTAGAGTCGCAGCCAACACTTGCCAAAGTGAAGCATAAAATCGCTTGGAAAAAATACAAAGAGACGTCGATAGCTTTAATTATAACGACTATTTTTGTAAACAGTTTTGTGTCAACAAAATTTATGAGCAAGCAGAATATTGCAAGTTAATAACTATCTAAGTCTCAAAACTGTATGTTTCGAATAGACTTAAATTTCGCAGATTTAACAACATACATAGGTACATAAACTCATGCTTGTGTCCTATTGTTGTAGGAAGAAACTAGTTAACATCACTTTCTATGTATCACTAGATGACTCGCGCTGCTTCGTCTGCTCCGCCCCTGTTGGTCTTAGTGTGATGACATGTAGCCTATAGCCTTCCTCGATAAATGGGCTATCTAACACTGAAAGAAAGTTTCAAATCGGACCAGTAGTTCCCGAGATTAGCGCGTTGAAGCAAACAAACTCTTCAGCTTTATATATTAGTATTGATTTCTATCTATATCCTTAAGATAATTCTTTTGCTTCATTTACACGCACACGAACGTTCATACATGCACGCCAATTGTGAGTATAACACACCTAACTATTCTTAAGAAAACCGCCAATAGGGTGACAAATATATTCTTGTCCGAAAACACCTTGTCATACGGATACTAGTGCAAGCTTCGACGAGTTTATACGGGCTCAGGAAGTCGGGACGAACATTCAACTTCAATGTTCTGTGGTATGAAAATCGGGTTTGTTATCATAGACTTAGTCATCACAAAAACACTGTCGTAACCTTTTAGTTTATAGTAGATAACTGTTTTAATGTGAAAAAGTTCACCTATGGATGTCGACAAGCTTCAGTAGCTCAGTGCGCCTGGCAATAGAAATGATTCCTGAGTAAGAAAATATGATTCTATGCAGTCCGTCAGTTAGATCATCGAAAAATATTGGATAAGTATTTTATTTAAAAAAAAAAAAAAATACTTATCCATCTTATCAAAGTTTAAATATCGCTTAATATCGGAAGTCGGTGTTTTTGGTGGTTTCTTCGTATTTTTACAATTTTTTTTATTTTGTAAAAAATAAGGTAAGTGTACTCAAATATGACGTCACACGAGTTTTCAACGTATTACATCTTCAATTTTGTTTACGTGTAAAAAGACAAATACGTGACTATAATTTTTTGGAAATCTATCTGACGGACTAATTAGATTGTTTTTGTCATCTACCCTATTCCATAATCCTTACTTTTTATACTTGTTACTTATATACTTATATATTTATAATATAGCTATAATTATAATATTATAATTATTATAATATATTATAATTTATAAGATTTATAATCCTTACCAATATTATAAATGCGAAAGTAACTCTGTCTGTCTGTCTGTCGCGCTTTCACGCCAAAACAACAGAACGGATTTAAATGAAATTTGGTACAGAGATAGTCTAGAGCCTGAGAAAGGACATAGGCTACTTTTTTATCCCGGGAGTATGTTCCCTAGGGACCACGCAGGCGAAGCCGCTGGCAGAAGCTAATCTTTAATAATCCCATATATCTTGTGTCATGAGTAATAAAGATTAATTATATAGGCTATAGTAAAGTACGAAGAACTCATTGCTGATAAATTATCTTGCAGTTTAGTAAATTTTGACAGTTTTATTAATGTGTTATTTTTTTGCCTGGTTAGGTTAAAGATACAACATGTTTTAGGAAACTAGAAGATATTACATAGAATGCGGAAAACCCGAACCCATGGAACTTTTTTTTATTTTTTTGGATGTAAATCATTAAATGACTCCTAACGCTCTGGGCGGAGCGAAAGGGAGTGTCGGACTCTTACTGACTAAAACCCGCCCATTTCCTCCAAATGCCCTTTGTGTTCCAGGGCCGCGGTGACTCTTTCGAACAAATCCCGCAACCCTGGAACCCATAGGCCTAATAATTATGTTAAATAAAAACAAACTTTCACTAGCTACTAACAACGGTTGTTTTTTTTTGGAAAGTTTGACAAAAACAGATTTGTGGGTATAAAGTTACACAGCCGATCGACTCTGCTAACGGTACTGTATTGATAACGTGGGAGCTGCTATTTCAGGCTTATGACCGCCATTAGTTTGTTTTGTGAACCGCTCGTGAACTGCCTGTGCATCCCGTAATGCTGTAGCTACGCTAGCCTAGCTATATGACAGCGGTATTCGTGTAACAACAGATGGTGCAAAGAAGTCACAAAATCCAAGAAGGCATACAAATTAATAACATCCTAAAGTACTCACTTGTAAATGCGAAACTGACTTTGTTTGCTTGTTTTTTTTACGATTTCACGCCTATATTGCTGAAACGATCGATGGGAATCTGGATATTGTTACCTACTACTACTAAGCTACTTTTACTAAGCCGCGAGCAAATGCTAGTCTTCCATTTTCTAAGTCACTTTCTTCACTCAAATCAACCTCGACTAACCTAACTATTTAGGAGTGGTCTCTCGCAGTCAACATATTATGAGGAGGTTGTCTGCTTAACCGGACTTCTCTCTCCCATATTCAAGTAGATAGTTATAGCTTATAGCATTTAAATAGGTATTAATACAGTCTTGACTTGGAAAAAGCTTTTTCACAAAATCTTTGAATCTAAGTTACATACTAGTTTATCTACTTGTACCATACATTCCTAAATCAGAGCTGTTTAAATAAATAAATAAAATTAATTTATTTCAAGCTTTAAAAACTCACAGAAGGCAATGTAAAAATTTAAATTATATAACAATTGCTATTATTGCTAACGACTGCTGTCATTTAACAATAATTATATGAATTAACATTTGAAAGTTTAGTAGGTACCGACAATCTTGTTGTACAATACACTACAATCCACCGATTTCATTAATATAGCGTTGAATGGAATTTGTGGTGTGGTGGCAGGCAGGTGAAGGGCTTTTGAGAGTACTGTAACTCTATAAACCTAGGTACCTACTAGATGAATCCTAATCTGTTAGGTTCCCGGTACCCGGAACTATTGAGAGTAGCTCATAATGTTCTCAATAGTTCCGGGTATCACTAATAGTATCTACCTACATACACACACAAACCTAGTAAATTGTTCCAAGTATCATTAGTCAGGTCACTCACAACAGGGTACCTAGTATTTCGTAATTATGTAGATGATACGATAGCCTATCTATTTACAGATATGTAAAGGTACTATGTGCATCAATTAGAAATGTATCATGTACAAGGCCTGTAAGATGTAATGTAGGTATATTAATTTGATACTGCCATGTTGATTAATATAGAAGTTTAGTGGTCGCAATGGAGATAACTGATAGAGAGAGTCTTGGCTTCTATTCCCAGATCGGATACTCTAACTTTTTGCCAGCGTTTATCGCGAATATCGGCAAAATGAATGAGAATGTACGATCAGGATAAAAATTATACTCAATCCTAATCTAGACGATGGCAATCTTCATAGAAATCCATTTATCCAGTTAACAAATATCCGCAAAAACCGACATTTATAAAGGATATTACTATGCGTCCATACATCGTTCGCCTAAGAACCAACAGAGATGTAAATTTACTTTCTGTGTTCTAAATAATGTATAATATGACACCGGAAAATGGCAAACTCCGTGACATTATAAAATAATTTAAGAGATTGTAAACTTTCGATAAATTGTCAACTGAACCTTGGGAATGCTTTTTTACGCATTAAAATTTGATAGTTTATAATTTCTCGAATTCATTCCGAGAAGTTGTGAACTGAAATAAAATAGCGACCAATCAGAGCACAAGTCTACAAGAAACAGGATCACAGGAACTAGGTTTGCTCGCTTCGCTCGCTCACGTTAGCTCCCGCAATCCTTTTCGAACCTAAGATAATATATTATGGTGTACAAATTTTTTTTTGGTCAAGTTAACAATTACAATGTATACATAATAAAATCTAAAAAGTAATAATTGAAACTACTGTCACGCACTCGGCAAAAAATTAGTCAACGTGAAACTTTTAAACTAAAAAGTGTTACTGTTTTGAGCACAAGAAATGTCGCAATGATAGAAAGTAAAAGAAACTAAGTACGATCATTTAAAAATTCTGTTAGGCTACAATAACATTTGCCTATCAGGTATTTCTTTAGATGTAATTTAAATAGAGTTGCGGGCATTTGTCTAATCGGTTTAGGGATTTTATTGTAAATAAGTGGTGCTAAAGAGAAAATACTTTTACGCATCAATGACGTGGTTGATCTTACTGCACATAATTTATTGTTATCCCGCCGATTACGGACTGAGACATCTGATAGTTTTTTTAAATAGTTTGGGATTGGTTTGTACGAAGTTAGCTACTTCAAACAGGGCAAATTTAAAATATTATATTTAACAAAATACGGTTTGCAACTATCCGCTTCTTTAAACCGTACATAGCCCTAATGCACCTTTTCTGTGACCTAAAAATTATTTCTCTTATATTGGAATTTCCCCAAAATATAACCCCGAACCTTAATATTGAGGCGAAAATTACGTGGTAAGCAGTAATAAGCGCAGCAGTGCTTATAATGGGTTTTAGTTTGTAAAGCGCGTAGGCAGAAGAACAGACTTTTTTATTAAATTCTTCTGTATGTGCTTTCCAGTTTAGACGTTTATCAATGGTTACACCTAAAAATTTAGCTGTGACTACTGTTTTTATTATTATCCCTTGGTGATTGACATTAATGTTTGGTGCAGGCAGGCGTTGACTGAAGAACATAATTTATTTATTTTATTTGGCTCTTCAACAATGAGTAATTTTAGTCTTTTCAAGATTGATTCTCAAATTATTGTTATTCAACCAGTTAACCAATGATTGAATTGTATAATTGCGCTCTGATTGGTCGCCATTTTATGTCAGTTCACAATTTCTCGGAACGATTTCGAGAGATTATAAACTATCAAATTTTGATGCGTGAAAAAGTATTCCAAATGTTCAGTTGACAATTTATCGAGAGTTTACAATCTCCCAAGATATTTTGTAAACTTACATATTTTGCAATTATCCGATGACATATATATTCGACTGAAACTGAATTAAAATCTCGGACACTTCTGATAATTGTAATAAATCGAAAATGCTTTCAGATTTTGAGGTTATAATTATGCCAATAGAAACATACCAAATGGACTAAGATCCCAGAGCTGCCAGACCTTTCTTATTATGTCACCAACAAAATGTGTGGTTTAGAGTAGTGTTAGTATGTTCTTTTAACATTCGCAAACCTGGTAACTGAGGCCAATGGCCGATTTCCAGGTATCAGGTGCCAAAGCCATTAAATCACTTTTTTAAGACTGGGTACTGATTTTTATGTTTACAGTATGAGTGAAATCCAATACAAGGCTATAATGAATTATTTTTTAAAATGTTTTTGTAAAAATGAATTGTCCGTTCTATTGTAATAATCAAAATTTAAATAATAAAAAAAAACTAGGAACTATGGTAAAGGTTTCGTATAGGCCACTTTTTACAATGTACTTTGGCAGGTGAGAATTTCTTTATATGTCTGGATTTAACAACAAGCTCGTTTCCTATTACTCAGGACTTTCTAAAAACCTACCTTTTCAGGGACTAAAGCATAATGTTTTTTTTTTCATTCGACACATCTTAATCCAAACTATCCTAATATATAAAATTCTGTCGTTACTGACTGATTGAGTGACACAGATAACGCACAGACAGAAATACGTGTCGTAGAAAGTTGAAATGCATGTAGCTTCCTTGGAGAGTGTAGGGGGGCATTAAGAGAGGAATTCCCGAAATTCCTACGGAAAACGGGATACGCGCGTACGAAGTCGCGGGCAAAAGTATAATTATAAATGCGAAAATTAGTTTTTCTGTTTCGTCTTCTCGCCGTAATAATAGAACGGATTTGGATAAAACTTGCCACACAGCTAGGCCATATCCTTGAATATGATATCAGATACCAGGGTATTTGACTATTATGAAAAATATACATGAATAATACTTATAGATAGATGTTATTAAACCGGTACGATTGGTGAAAAATAAATAAAATTGGTGGAAAAATAGAGACATTATTCGCTTTTGAAGTTATTCGTTTATCCTAATCACACAAAATGTCGTTTGTACTGGATGGCTTCAATTCAATATGGTGGGACATGTGAGTGACGTCACACGCAATTAGTGATACCTATGTCTGTTTATCACAGATTTTAAAACACTGTAACACCGCCATTTTTTGAGATTTTTAAGCAATATTTTTTATCTGCGTCTTGCCTGCTCTCTCGGTTTTGAGAAATGTAATAAAATAAAAACCAGTTAATTACCCTAATCGCAAGCGAAGCTGCTGGCAAAAGCTAATATGAAGTACGATACGTGTAACCTCCACATAAGTATATCTGTAAACGGGCTGGGGTAGTGAACCGCTGTTAAATCACGTTGCCAAGTGGCAACTGAGTAATAAATCTAAAAAGAAACGGATTTACTTCCTCTATATATAATGTGAGCTTTATTTTCTTCTCGTTCTAAGCGTATAATGTAATGAAACCCACTCTTAGATCTAGTCTGCCAAATATGAAAACAAATGGCTTTGTATTTCAATGGAATTTATTTACTTTTCTGGCAGTTTACATTTAGTTCAATAAAAATATAGAGAGCACATCTTCTATTTTAATACAGGTGCAGTTGAATACTAGCCATTTTACATGAAGCGACTGCTTAGCTGACCTCAATAACCCAGTTACTGTGTAACAAAGCAATCAGTCAGACTTTCGGGCTTCTGTGACGAGTCTCACAGGTCCTGAAATGACAATGAGGAGGTGCTTTCCGGAGCAAGGTTTTGGAGCAGCATGGATAGTCAACCATTCAGGGATTGACCTCAGCATGTGTTGCTTAACCTGTAATATCGAGCCGTGTGGCTGTTTATTATTAAAGCCTGAGAATATACGACGTTACTTTAATTACGACCTTTTCATATTTATGTGTTAAAGGCTGTCAAAAACACAGCATAACAAAAGCAGGAACAACTGCCATCTTATTTTAAACCACGTCGGAAAACGTCACAGTTATGGCAGATTCTGTTGTAAAATAAACAAAGACGAGGTTTTAAAAGAATGATTATAATAAAAACTCAAATCATTCTTTAACGCTCCGCCAGTTGCAATATCTTGTTCACGCTCTATATCCAAGCAAAAACTAGCGAACAAGAACTGCAATTTTTGCATTCAAATCTACAGAATATTAAATCGAAGTTTTTTTAGGTCAGTTCTCAGCTGCATGTATTCACATTTGAGATAACACGTTTATCTAGGACGAGGTAATCACTAGATTCAATACACAGCGCTGAATTCTCGTGAGTACAGGTGATGGAAGTAACAATCTGTCCAGTAACCGCTTAGGTACTGCGCGGACACCGCGCCGCGCTGCGTCACGTCTTGCCGCGCGTTCCCGCGTCGCCCCGCGAGCGGAGCACTCAACCGGTAGCTTTCACTCGCCAAATTACTGCTGTCGCCGCTTTTTAGCCCTGAATTCCATAAAAATGCTTTCATGTCATCATTTTTCTACGTGATAACCCTAACAGATTGACGTCGTTCGTGAAAAATGTAATGTCTGTGCGTTTTACGTTTGTTCAGCCGATTGAGGTATAAAAGCGTTTTTAGAAATAAGCCATTTCGGTGAGAAATAATAAAATTCAACGTAGGTAATACCGAGAAAACTGCAAAACAACAGAGTAAAATTAACCACTTAAAAGTAAAGACATTCATTTACCGTAACTTTGAAAGTCAGTTTCAGGTGAATTAATGAGTCTTTGTCTCCATAACTTGGCGACAATTTACGAGATTTAATTAGGTAGGTGGAGCAGCTGTGTAGAAACTAAGATGACGAATAATCTTCAAGCATAATAATTTCAGTTTCACAAGTTAGTACAATGGCTTCTTGAGAAGATGAAATGGCAGTTTCAAGACCAGTGTTGCTGAGGCAGCCACTCGTTTCTTGATCAGATTTGATGGGTAATTTTTTATCTAAATGAAAACATATTCGGGGCACAATATATAGTTACGCGAATGTAAATTTTCATATTATAGTGTATGTGAATATGCTACGTCGTAGCGCTACGCCGTAGACGGTCTACGAACAATGTTGCTACAACACTACACCAAGTTAATAAGCGGTTACACAGGTATTTTCCGGCTTTTCGTTTCGACGTTGCCATATTATTTTCTTCGTTTTTAGGCTTCCGTACCAAAATGGTAAAAATAAAACTTTACGGTGTGACTAAGTCTATCCGTCTGTCACAGCTGGATATCTCAAGAACTAAACTAACTAATGCAATCAACTTGAAATTTGGAATAGTGTTAGATGACGTTTGCTGAACTATTTTGCAAATAAGAAAGTAATAAAAATGTGTAAATATTTTTGCAACAGTGACTAAAAGTTATTCTTAAAAATTCGAAATGGGGCTACTAGGGCATGTGGGGTATCGTATGAAAGAGCGCTATTTTTTTTTAAAGCCGCATAGTTTTCAACTTTTGACGAAAATTAAAAAAAAATGGACCATTGGGGGTGGGGGAACATAAATTAAATTGAAAGAAAAATTAACTAAAAAGTATTTAGAATTTACTGTTTCAGAACTCACATACTTATAAATTATAAAATTTTACTAAAATTCCTTAATGATATTAGTATTACTTAAATTATGTTTGTAAAGACAAACATTTAACTTGTTACACAAATAAAAGAAAAAGATAAGATTGGAAACTCTGCTTCTACCACTGACGACGTGTAATTGTAAATTTAAGATATCAAGTTGTGAAAATATTAGATAATTATAAAACCCCGGGCCGAACTTCAATTAAATAACAAAGCATTGGGAATTTCTTTTTCGTATGTCTCCGTGTATTCTCTCATATCAGTTACATTGTGTCATCATACTAAGCCAAAAATAATCAAAATAAACGTGGCACGTCTCCGTATCAAAAGCGTCATTTTACCCAACTCCTGCGCGAGTCAGGGACGCGGTTACAATGTCAGCAATTCAGAGCGTCAACTCACGTACCTTAATCTTTACAACATTCCAGCCAAAATTAATCTGACGTCCTAAGACTGTAAATTACTCTTGTCTTAAAGAATATAAGACAAGAACGTGGCTACCTGATAGGCCTTATCTTGGTATAAAGTGTTCTAGGATTTTGTGAGTTGTGTGGTGTATATTTTTTTTTTAATAAATTCTTCTATTTATAAATAAGTTTACTTTTATGATCTGCTACTATATTCATTAAGGATTAAAAAGGATTAAAGTGTGTCTGTGTACATAGTCGTATACAGGCTCGAACTTTGATCCAAAGAAATATAGGCCTTCGTTTTCTTTGTTTGTGTAATGTAGCACAACACATCTCAAGTCGCAGGTATTTATTTTCGTTTATTAGGTACGCATGTATAGGTAGAAGCAAATCTAATGGTGGCTCGGAACCTAATAGTGATATGTTGTTGTATTATGTTGCCTTAAAATACAGTGTTTGCATTAGAAAAATATGGCAAGTTTTCCCTCGATGTTTTATTTTCAATATCGTATAGTTTAGTTTGGAACTTCATTTTCCTAATTTTCATTTTTTTAAATTCCTTTGAGACATATAAATCAACTAGAACGTCGAAATTCGCGCTCCGTTATTAAAAAAAGTAATATTTAATACCAAAATTGTTCATTTACAAATGAAAGCAAATATTTCGGAATTCGCGAAAATATTGTTGAAACAAGAAATGCTTGTGTAATGAAACTGGAGTAACTTGTTGTACGGCTGAAAAATCTCTTTGATTATATTTTAACTTGCACTACAGCGATCTGGCTTAATGATAGGTATTCATTTAAATTCCTTTAAGTCAATGAGGATTATTTATTCTGCAGTATTTATTGTTGGCGTTGGCAGTAGAGAAGGTGAATATGAAAACTTTAACACAATTTTACGGCTTCAACAGAAGAATGGTGGTTTTATCTTTATTGAGAAAGCTCTTGTTATTAGGTTTTTGCCATCCACTACTACATTTGTAAGTGGATAACAAATCATACAGAATCATAGACACAATATAATGTTCTAAGTCTTTGAGCCATGGATCTGTACTAATATTATAAACCTGAAGAGTTTGTTTGTTTGTTATGGTGTGCGTATGTGAATTACTGTTCGAATTGAAAAAATCTTTTAGTGTTGGATAACTCATTTATCGAGGAAGACTTTAGGTTATATAACATCACGCAACGACCAATAGGAGCGGAACATTAATGAAAAATGTGACGCAGACGAAGTTGCGCGAGTTAGTTAAGGCTAAAAACATTAAAGGCTTTGTTAGTTAGTCATATAGTTACTCTATTTATGTGTTCATTTCCGTTTCTCATATTACTGAGACTCTAGACAAAATAACTTACCAATTGTCACCAATACGATTGATTGTCATTAAACATTTCTTGTATTAAACTTAGGTACCCAGCAAACTTCAGTTCACGACAACCTGAAAATTAATTGTAAAATATACGTGGACCAAACTTTTCAGTAATTAACACAGTATATCAGTGATAAATAATAATTGTAAGAAGTCCAAAATGTTCTGTATTGACAACTAGACCTCGTTATCGTCGGCGGCGCATGTCAATCCCATTCTATATTGGATTTATTATTCATTTTGGACTTTTTGACAATCATTTTCCCAGATGGAATATTACCCTGTTAAATCCCTCTTTTATATTTCCGCCTTGGAAACCAATGACACTATTGTAAGTACATTCCCCTTAAACTTTTCACTGGGAGACTTATTCAGCGTTTTCGGGTCCCGCCAATAAAAAAATTCATATGACCCGCTTTTTACCTGACCGCATACAGAATCCTCTGTAACTTAAGTCAGCTATAGGCTGCCTATCCACTGTCGTGGAGCGAGGCAGCGGAGCGGAGATACGGTAACCAATGGAATTGCTAAAAATCTCTGCACCACGTGAGTCACTGAGATTTTATACAATTCCATTGATTAAAATTTCTCCGATTCTCCGCTCCGCTGCCTCGCTCCGCGACAATGGACAGGCAGCCTTAAGGTGCATAAGTTTGTGGAACATGCACTAAAGACCCCCGTTGCCGTAAGCTGGTGGCGACCTGTGGCTACTATGTTCCTCCGATTACTGACGTACTGGGGTCATTCAGTGTAGATTTATTTTCGTATAAGTCTTGTAATTAAAGTTACTTGTACATAAATTACATCGTTGTAATGTTTTGTTGTCTCTGCGGTAGTTTTTAATGGGAATAATTTCAAATTGAGCTAGTATCTAAAGGTAGCCACGTGGTTGATGTACTAAGCAGTGAGTTTTATTGAGCTAGATAGGTTCCTGAAATCAAAATGGAACCATGGTTACAGATAGCAATAATTCTAGTATTCTCTAAAATAAAGACCTTAGAATTCAGTCAGATTTTAGTGATTAAATGTTTTAACTCCTTTCATTAAAGCTACTTAATCGTAAACTTTTATTTTATTTATTTAGGAAAATTAAACAAAGAGAGCCCATTGTTAAATTCAATGTTCCGAGGGCTCGAGTCAGAAGTTCCGAAGTGTTTTTCTTTAAAATTTCCTATTACTTACTTTTAATTTCCTGGTCTTGTTTGCTTCTCCGGTAAAATTACTGTCGTAAAACATTTTTTATGACTATTTTTATGGCTTGAAGTTTCAACTTTTTGAACAACGTTAAATTGATAAGGTAAGAAAAATAAGAAGTTATTAATCCTGAAAAGTAAAGGTCTCTATGGACCATACATGAAAATGTCAACTGATGAATTGCGTGTTTTGATGTGTTTATTATTTTTAATTTAGATCATAATAATTAATATTCTTGTACACATGATTTAAGCCGTGCATACCTGTAAAGGCATGCATACCAGAACTCATATTTTAGCATTGTTTCTCACAAATAGCTCTATACATACTAATGTTGGTGTATCCAATAATAAATTAAGTTTTTTTTTACAAGGAACCCTGAAAGTGGTTCGAGGGTCACTGTAAAAGAAAACCATAAAGTTAAATAGGAAATTGTGTCGCTATTGATTGCTTGCTCCGCTACCTTTTATGTTCGCCGTTTACGCTTTATTGTGTACGGCTTTAGGGCATTGCCGATATCAATCTTTTTCATTGACTGTAAAAGTTCTTGGAACATATAAAAAGATAAGTAGGTCTTTGATATTTGACATAAATATAATGATTACATCTTAACCAGAATGTGTATGAATCAATAGAAATACCAACTGGGTCAGAATTTCTATTATCCAAGCTCAACTAAATACCAGTATTTTATTTGGAAGAACTATCTGATCTCAACTCGAATAACACGATACCTACTGGTAAGATTGGTTGTCAGACTTCTGACTAGCAGTAATTAACGACTGACACATGTTGTACTTATAGGTAAACGGGGTGAATAGAAACAAAACTTTGAATGGTATTTTTACTTGAATTTGTGCGTGCACAGGCTCCTTCTGGGTAAGCTCGATCCATCGTAGACTTTGTCTTTGTCATCTCTGACCTAGACTAGAGTCAAGAGCAAACTCATCACAATAAAAAAATAAAAAATGTACCACATATAGGGAACATGCATGAATAAAATATTTATTGTTAATACAGTTTATCTAAAAATAAATTACAATATAATACTAATATTGAAAATAGAATCAAAATTACTCGAAAAACAAAGGAGATATAATTATTTTAAGCAAATATATCTGTACCGCTTGCGAAAACGCTGTTTTCTATGGCAACTGTAAAGGCGTCATGGACTTTGATGTCTAAGTTTACATGGGAATTCTCTTTCTAATTGTAATCTTTGAAGCTTTGTAACTTCATCGCTGAAAAATGTATTTATAAAATAATTTTATGATTGTTTACTAGAGCTAACAATTATTTAATTTTTCAAATAAAAAAATCGCATGCATATTCCTTATTGGTTTCTAAAAAATATCGATATTTGAGTCCTTATATGCTGCAAGTAGAATTTAAATAAAGTGGGAATCCGCTTCAAAGTTTTGTTTCTATTCACCCTTGCGTTTCTATTCACTACGTATTACGTTCTCGTGGTTATTTTTTGAAAATTGTTACATTTTTCCACGATTGTAATTGTTTTTGAGTGGACTTAAATGGTTGAATATTTCCAGCCGAACAATTTTATTCCTGATATGCCAGAACATGAAAAATGTTTCGTTGTTTTCATATATCGCCTCTTGTGAACTGTTTTAATTTTTGGTTCAGCACATCCATATCAAATTGAGTATCGAATAAATAGTTTGTAAAAACATAATGTTTGTAAAACCTGCGTATGTACTCGAATAATAGGCAGTCTATTCGAAATGGAGCAAATACACCCAGTATTTGTGTGAGTATTCCGAGAATATCAAATAAATTAAAATGTTATGTGATTTAAATTTCTTGCTTTTGTTATTCATTTAATAACTGCACTATCGGCTAGCAAAGATGCGAAAAATACTTCGATATTGAAACTATACCAAATTATATGTTAGCTGCATTTATATACATGGCTATTTTTCAATGACCAGCCGTGTGTATTTCAAGCATCAGCAGTGCGATTCTGTTAACATGTCGAAGTGAAAGCTTGGGTGAAGTGATCACCAAGTGAACTGTCAATCCAAGTAATCAAGATGGAATGACAGCTCACTTTGTGATCACTTCACCCAAGCCTTCACTTCGACATGTTTACAGAATCGACCGGCTGGTGTCAATCAAGTTTACAATTTATTCGAAAACACACTCTCTAAAAAAATCCCTCAAAACAAATAAGCTGCTTAGTAAAGTTTTGCTTGAACAACACGAAAAAATTTCGAGAACAGCAGTTTTTTTCCTTTAATATTTAGCAACTAATACTCGTAACTTTGTATGTAAGTAATGTTTTTTTTTGTGTTGTGTTCATACTTGACCTCGATCTTGCGTGATGGTAAGCGGTGTTATATCAAATAGCATGGCGATCAGATTCCATTATTACACTCAAAACTTAGTTTATTTGTTATTTTATTCAAACACAAACAATTTTTTTCCAAAAAATAACCCGCCCATAACAGCACTAATGCTAGAGAAGCCGACAGTGCCCTGTTTAACGAAACGAACATCATTAATCATCTCCCAAGGAGGCTTTCAGACATAATAACTTATAATTACACTGCTAGTCAGTTTAAGCCTTCCGAATTTCTCTTCTCTGCACATAAATGGATATCATTTGTCTACCGGTTTCAGTTTGATCCCAGCTCTGGGACATTGTATCAATTTGCTAGTCATCATTTAATTCTTTGATAACAATGTTTATTGTTTTGGGTCTAAAAGCCTAACAATAATCGACTCGAGGCCAAGTGAAATGTGTTGGTAGTTGTTAATTTAATGTAGGTAGATAGTTATGGAATCGGGATCTCAAATGAGATTCGGAGGGTCACGTCAGCCGCATGCAGAGTGACCGCTGGGCTATTCACATAGTGAGTGCCCGAAGATGAACGGCGCCGCCGAGGCCAGTCAAGGAAGATGTGGTAAAACGACCTAGACGCCCTCCGCAAGGGCTAATTCGAGGTGGCTCGGGAAATAAACACCTGGAATGATTTGGAGGAGGCCCTTACCCAGCAGTGGACAGTGTCTAGGCTGATTAAAAAAAAACGAGCGTTTCTTTAAGAATATCAATGAAATAACTTAGGTTAGTTTTTAATCCCCCAAAGTGTTGGCTCTAGCCGCTCGGACGAGCGTTACAGCGATCGACGAGCCAACATCTTCCGAAGGTGTCCCCTGGAGAGTAGAAACACGTGTCAAGTAAGAATTGGCTTCACCTTCTGCATGTGTATATTTTGCAGGCGGGAGTGCGGGGCTATTTGTACTTCTAAGCCTGGATCAAGATTTTGAAAAAAATAAATCTAAATCTTGTGACATTACATATTATGAAACATAAGTTTACAAAAACAGTTTACTGACTGTGCTGTTGAACCAATGGTCATCTTTTCCATTCGATTCTCTCGGAGTCTATTCTAAACTCTAAGTACGTTTAGGAAGGTCGCACAGATTTTTATGGCTCGGACAGTATAATATTGTTTGCCTTATTACGCATAAACGTCTATTCACCATTAACTTAAAGTGGCGGTTTGCGGATGGTATCCCATGGCATGTGTTGCCTTAGAAACTATTGTGTATGGGAATGCTCCCCAGACTTTCCCACCCTGGGAGTCGTTACATGTGTAACGAAGATAAATGAAAGACCTGTCGCGTTGTTGTCCGAAGTCACTTCTCCACTTAGTCTTCTGACCTGTATGTCAGACAAATTGTATCATTATTATTAATCGACGAAATACAGATTTATTTCGAAAAGTTACTATGATTGTATGCTTTACAGGATGTATCCAGAACTGAGTGGTCATAATCATGTAAGTGTGATGAATCATGAGTGATTTTGTGTACCTATCTAATGACGAGTGGTTTCAGTTGGTCACCAACTGCATCAGGCTGCTTGAAAACTGATTTGTTTGGAACTTATTAGTCATTTTATTGAAAAGAGTTGTTTTTAGGGTTCCGAAAAAAAGGAACCCTTATAGGATCACTCGGGTGTCTATCTGTCTGTCTGTCCGTCTGTCACAGCCAGTTGCCACACTGGACCGATTCTGTTGAAATTTGGTACACATATGGACTTCTATGACCCAAACACGGACGCGTTACGTAAATTATTAAGTTTTTAGTATGGGGGTCACTTTTGGGGATCAAACTAGAAAATTAAAAAAAAAAGTTTTTAAACAACATCGTGTGACATATCAAATGAAAGGTCTTACTGTGAGAGTTTTAATTATATTTTTTTCATAATTTTAAAATAAATGGTTTAGAAGTTATTCAAGAAATTAGATGAAAAATGACCACTCCCCCACCTTATCTCCGAAACAACTGAGCCTAAAATTTTGAAAAAAATGGAGATAATAGATCTTTACCGAAAGATTACAGGAAAACCTATTAGAAATCTGTAGTGTTAAAATAACATGTTAAAAAAAATTCGTTCGGAACCCTTTGCACGCGAGTCCGACTCGCACTTGGCCAGTTTTTTTTTGTTTGCTTTTGTTTATTTTCTGCCAGTCTGTACACATGTCGAACTAAAGGCTTGGGTGAAGTGATCACGAAGTGAGCTGTCATTCCAACTTGATGATATGGATTGACAGCTCACTTCGCGATCACTTCACCTAAGTTATCACTTTGACGTGTTTACAGAATCGCACTGCTGTTTACCAAATACACAGCATCTCTTGCTATTAGATTATTAAATAATGAATATAAAAAGAGTCATTTGATGAATAATAACTGAAAAATCACAAGAACAATGTACGGACACTGCAAAGAGATTTCATTTCACTGTTGAAATTTCATTACAAATAAAATTTTAGGTAAGCGTTCCTGTTACTAGCTTACAGTTTCACCGACGTGCATTTGAAAATCAACGAAATACCGTTAAATTTTGAAATACCGTGAAATTAAAATTAAAAATCTATGTCAAATTCATAGGAAAATGTTGGATCCAGCATGAAACTCTGACACTAGGGTGTGTGGGGTGCTAGACCTTACTATCCACACGATAAGAAGAAGAAGCATGAAACATTTTACAAGAGCATTCAAGAAACTATAGACGGAACTCATTTACAACGGTAAAAAATTAAAAATGAAATCTTTGTTTTCAATAGGCAAAAACATGAAATTTATTTACTCTAAATTCTACATGAAATTTGTACAGTGATAATTTTATAAAACACTAGCTTCTGGCACCGGCTTCATCCGCGTGAAAGTAGAAAACTATTCCAATACTTCCGGAACAAAAAGTGAGTACTCTATGTCCTATTCCATGACATGTTCTAGACATATAAGGCAAGTTTCATTCAAATTCGTTTAGCTGACGGCTGGCAGACGTGAAGTGGTCACAAACAGGCAGACCGAGTGAGTTACTTTCTCATTTAAAATATTACTAGCTTTGCCCGCAACTTCGTACGCGGATATCCCGTTTTTTCCCGTTCCCGTAGGAATTTTGGGAAATCCTCTCTTATTGCTCACCTACATTCCCCAAAAAATCTACATGCCAAATTTCACCTTTCTACGACCAGTAGTTTCGGCTGTGCGTTGTCTAGCTGTATTTATTAATAATAAGCATTTATTTCGGACTACTGTCCATATTACAACACACACCTTAAAAAATCTAGCTCCCAACAATATAACAACACACCCAAAAATAAAAAGAAGAAAAGCAGCTAGGGAAAAAAAATAGGACGACGAGGAACTGCCCACAGTTCAGTATGCAAACTTATGCCAGTAGCGCAGTAGTGGAGAGTCCCAACTCTCCGCGAACACGCTTATTAAACTGTTGCTACTGGACCTAACACGACTCAGCAGCGACGCACACTGCTTCCTATTAAGAGCTTGAAACCCATCAGTGTGCGCTTCTGTGAACACAGTAGGATAGGATAGGATTATTTAGAATAGTATATGAATGCTTTGATAAAAGTAAAAACATTGTGACCACATCTACGATGTAGAGAAGTACCAACACATATTCGTAAGACATAATAAACCCATTGACCTGAAAACCTTGAACAACACGATACTCAATGCTCGAATCTACGCCATATTTCTTCACTTTTCCCGATTTCCTGGGCTATCTATCATCGTACACCAAAATAAACCGTCATGTGATGCCTTCAAGGGCCTCCATTCCTGACCCACTTTTCTTTGGATTTCGGGTTTCGCGCACTATTGATTAACACGGAAGGGATTTTTCATGTGGAAGTATCTCCTTACAGTTATTTGTTTCTGGCTGTTTTATCCGGCTTTGCTTTCAGGATTCATTAATATTTTCATTATAAAAAACATTGTCAGTCGGCGATAGAGTAGCTAATATAAATAGCGAATAATTTACATGAACAAACATACATACAAACCTTCCTCGCTAAAAATATTACTTTATGTTTACCTATATTGATTACTACATAGGGTATTTTTAGTACAAAGGATAAGTATTACAGTTCTTGTAAAGGTCAGTCACCTACCAGTGTCAATTTAAAGAATATTATCAAAAAAACCACATGGTCATGTAGTCTCATCATCATCATCATATCAGCCGAAAGACGTCCACTGCTGGACATAGGCCTTCCCCAAGTGTCACCACAACAGCCGGTCCTGTAGGTCTCGCATCCATCGGCTACCCATACAGTCTAGAAAAGAATGATTCTACATACATGAGAACGGTTCGTTACACCCGCTCTTAAACTTAATATTACAGGAAAAGTTTTAATTGAAGTTTATTTAAAAGCTTGTACGTAACTATTACACCTGTTTACTTATGTTTGCGCCGCAGTCGGATAAATCATATCGCAACAAGAATACATAGAATCTATTTTACTAATGGATGGATTACCTATAGGTTTAAGTTTGCTGATAAACTTGTTGGTTTAAACTTTAAACCGTCACTAAGTTGCCTTTAGCGACTTATTGGCAACTAATGCGCCCGCACTTAGCTGCTTTTCTTAGGATGGTGTACGCAAGTACGATTTTTGGCGGTATCAACAATAGTTTTCACAGACACAGCCAGCTTTACGTAAAATATTAGATCAAAGGGCCATCTCTGGTACCTAAAAAGCGTTCCAATTGAGCTGCAATATCATCATAGCGACAACCAATATCAAAAACTTGTCTAAATTAATGTCAAAAACGCATTTATTACAAACACATCAATATTGTAATAATTTATGGTAGTTTTAATTTTTGAAAATACTTTTGGTAGTTTTACATTCATAGGGTTGTGTAATTCGTGCTATTAATAACAAAACTTAAGCATTCTATTTTTTTAAAGCCTTGTCTTAACTCCCGCGTGCGAAAGCCCATGTTGTTTATATAGGGTAGCGCTTGCTCGGTGACCGCAAGGTTTATACCAAGCCCTTATTGCTAATTGGACTTTTCCGTAATTAAAAGTGCCTCTTAATACGACCGCCGCATAAACTTACAACATTACGATATTAAAAACTCAAGCATTATTTTTTTATTTTTTGCGTTGACTTAATCTCCATAAATACGTTCCATTAATTTGTATAATGAGTTTAACAGTTCATTCTTAAGTGCGAGTTTTTGTGGATTATGTAATAAAGTTACGGTTAAGTACGTTAAGCTAGAGCTGTGTAGAACTTAGCTACTGAAATACCGTTGTGTTTTTGTGATAGCCACAAAGTAGGACCCAAAAACAAATTGTGGACCGAATTTTGTATCGCCAATAGTTCTAAAATATGACTCCACTGAAGTGAATATTGCAAGAAATTCATCAAATATTTGGGCAAACAGCAGAGCGTAAAAGTGATTCTCTAAAAGCGAAAACAAATGTCAAAAATTCAAAATGTATTGACAAGCGCTACCAAAATGTCCCGTGGTCAATACCAATCCATTTTGACTTTGATAAATAATCGTTATCGCTGATAGAATATTATTTTGTCCCAGATTATTATCCATAAAAGCTAATACCCATATTCTGTAACATGTTTTTGAATCTCTGTTGGGAAAAATTAAATCAAATTCCGAATGACAGTCTACTACAAAATATGGATACAATCAAGGAGGTGGATACATGGTGGACAAAGATTTTTTATTTTTTTGCACGTGACTGTAAATTCATTTTATCTTTAATAATAATTAATACTTATATACTAATCTATACTAATATTATAAAGAGGTAAAGTTTGTGAAGGGATGTGGATCTACTGCACCGATTTTGAAAATTCTTTTGCCAATAGAGAAAGCCACGTTATACGTATTTGTAAGTGTCATAGGCTATATATTAACCGAAAAATACCACTCAACGAAGTAGGCAAGGGTCAGCTAGTACCAAATAAAGCATGTCTTCAGAATGAGACAAGGCATCAAATTTAAACTAGTAGTCGTAGGCAATAGATCACATCCAAAATAAGCACGCATAATTGGGATCTTTAAGAAAATTGCAGCGCGGACAAAGTCGCGGGCGAAGTGCTAGTAAAAAATACATTTGGTTTATTGAAACTCACTTAGTCGAGAATAGCGAGACGAATTCATCGACGGATCGTTTTTATGACTGTTCGTAGTACCCGTTCATCCACACAACGTTCTTTGGCGTACTTTATCGACTAATCATTGTTTTGGAAAATCGAATTTCGATATGACGCGTCTAGCCGGTTGAATGTACCATGAATTACTAACTAATTTCGTATTATCTACTACTATAGAATGGCATCGATTATAAGGTAACTTAAAACGTCATAGTTGTGTCATAGTTGAAATTTCCACAAAATCTTTATTGATGTTGCCTTAATAAAATAAACCTATATTCCAAATTTCAGCTTAGTGTCTGGTAAATAATAATAAAAAAAATTGGTTTGACAATACGTTGATAGTCAGTCAGGACAAACGATGTACATTTCTACTAGGTATCCTTACTTGATATCAAGAAATTTCTTAAATTAAACATTCAATATTTTCTGTTTTCCTTTGTTATTCGTTGTTGGATCATTATTGAAATCATTTCCGATATAATTGTCAATTAGTTCGCATTGTCTTTGCCTTCATAAAATCCGCGCAAATAACTCAGCTTTTACGAGTATCTTTACTTTTATTGTCCTAACTCTGATGAACCTACTATTTATGTAGCTTCTGAACGTCATCTTTGTGACATCAAAGAAACAAACAAAGTTAATATAACATCACGCATGTATACTCAGATGAGAAGGGTGAGGCAGAGGTGTTCCTGTCTGTTATAGTTTTTAAGTCCCATGCAATACGGAGCCGAGCACATTGCCACTAGTTAGGCTTAAACCCAAACTCACAGAGCTATTGAGAAATAATAGAAAGCCTCTGAAAATCGAATTCAAGACTACATGCTCCTCAGTCGCATTAGCAACCACTAAACCAAGGAGGCATTTACAAGCCTGACTTTGTGTATGTTTTATCCCATCCCTAGAACTTTTGAGAATTTCCAAATATAAAACATCTTATCTTTATCATCAAAACTGTTAAAAAAATGCTAAAGAACTCTCGCTAAACGAAAACAAAGTTGTTTAGTAGTAAATAAGAATGGCGGGCGGGTGGCGTGTAATGGGCCATTCATGTCGAACTGTACTTGTTTAGTGGCAGTGTAGACGCTACTTTATTAAAGGTAGGGCCAGGAGCAGCTGGCCAACAGATAATATGGCCGTGGGTTCGTTTTTGTCCCTATTGGGAATGGTTGGCTAATGCCGAGTTTAAATTAGAAAGAGGTGACAGACAAATCGAACGATTTGAATGTGCACTGAATTCTACCCTCTATCTTGATGTCTTCCTATCACTCAAAGATTTGTTGGAAGAAAACTCAACTTTGAGTTAAGCTCTGTACATGAACTTTTCTTCATTGTAAATAATATAAGTTGCTATGATGTACAATAAAGAATCAGAACGATGGAAATGGCATAAGGTTAATTTTTGGCTTAATTTGGACCTTGGTATCAAAATGTTTGAAAGACAAGCCAGATGGATTGTATAGGATATGGATAAAACGAAATATAAGAGAGAGATATATAAAAAAAAATGAGACTCATAGGTACAACAAGTATCTCGTTTAAACAAGATTTCCAAACTGTAATCAACTCCGTAAAACTTAAGTAAACATCCCCCAGCTGACATAATAAACTCAATCTCTCCATCTTCCAATTTCCTTACGAGATAAATGCTTAACCCGCTAAAATAAAGAGCCAATCAAAATTCTAATATCCGCGACTCTCGTCCGTGTCATCCGCAACGCAGCGTAAAAAGCGCTGGAACGCTGCGCTGTAGCGCTGTAGCGGTCCGGATTGAAATAACCGAGCCCAGAAATGGGTCAACGATCTCTTAAGTAATTGTTCGATGGAAGCTATTGGTTTCAAGCTTACCGCACTCAAACGTACACACAGACCGCACTGAACCAGAAATATTATACGTTTATACCGCTTTCACGACCATAAAAATATTCCAGATTTAAAATGCTTAGCACCGCTGCGGCAGCAAGGTTCCCGTTTCCTTATCCCTCGCTAACTAAAGACTAAAGTTTTGCTCGAACACAAACTAAGATTTCTTGCTTATTCCACTCTTTGTAAAGCTTTGTCCAAACTTGCAGTTGGCTCAGTTTCCTTCAAAAACCTATACATTTGTCGTAAGCACGTGTTTCTCTTATATATAAGCCGTCGCAAATTGGCGCCATTTCAAAGTTAAGACATGTGAGGACGTAATATATGGACGCGTCCACTTTCAGAGCTAAGACAATGGCGGAGATTGGAACATTTCCAGCCGATAACTCAAATGAGGTCAAACTCGTCTTAACTTTTACGTTTTTATACATTTCTACTGTAGACGTATTGGATTTTTTATACTTGTAACTCTGAAATAACTTTATGAGGCTTTCTTATCAAAGTTCAACTTGGCGGTAAAATGGGCTTGTAAAATAAATTATGAAAGCTCGTCTTGTTTCTTATCTGCATGCATATGAGTGCATGAAATCTACTTAACATACGTGAGCAGGGAATTGCTAGCAATATTCCTGCAAGTTACTGAACTGTGCACGGTCGGAATTGCATACTACGCTATCATACAGTTCTCAAACGTGATGCATCACTGGTTTCGCAATCTTGCATTGTTTTAATAAAAATCGTATGAGGTATGGAGGGAATAAAAATGCATTCCATCCTATGAATATAGGTTATAGTTATGTTTGTAGGTCACTATAGTAATATTTCAAAAACAAAATCTAATAGGTAACTAAATCATACTTTGGTGATGTCGATAATCGTTTGTTGTATTTGCTTTTCTTTAAACAGTTTACGTTTTGGAACCACTGCAATTCAATGAGATTATCTCAAGCCCTTAGCCACACAAACATACAAAAACAAAATGAATATATCAGCCCAACAGTTCCATTAGCCGTGACGTTCACATATTCGTTTGACCGCACTAATTTGCGATACAAATGGCATACCTTTGTCACCGTTGCCGACCCTACCTGGCACAGCAGCACCTGCGATGAAAGGACCGAAAAATCCATGTCAAAATGTACCCACTAAAGGTCGCATGTAACAGGCTTTAATAGAATAATGGGCGGGAACCAGTCTGTTTTATTTGGGTACAATTCTGAATTATATCTCGGTTGCCAAAGTTGGGTTTTCGAAAATGTATGGTTAGTGATGGCTTGTTTGGTTAAGCGGGTAGTTGAGGTCTAGAGTTAGGAGTGGCAAACTATTTGTTTTGTTTAAGGTGAACGTGATCTTCATTGCTGAACTTCGTGCGCGTTCTGTAAAGCTGTGTCGGAGACACTGATGAGCTGCTTCCAAGGCTCTGTCTTCGGCTCATATAAGGATTGTGATCACATTGAGTAGGTATGTTATCTGATCAGACCATCAAGTAGGTGAGCGGCTGCGCGGTCTTTTTCCGTCCACTCCGACTACAACCAGTTTTTCCAAATTATCAGTTTATGTCCGGGCGATGTGACCACAGTACTTAGGACTCGTTGGTTTTAAATCGTAGAGAATCTGGTTTAGACGTTCAGCCGGCTAAGTATAGACTTTTATAGGTTAATACTTATAAATACCTATCGTATCATCAACCGCTCTTTCGAAAAAAATCAGAGGTAATGTTATGATCAAAGCAGACATAATTTCTGTTCTCCCATAGCAACTTGGGCCATAAGTTTACGCTGCGGTCTACATCGTACCTTTGTTTTCCTCTCAACACCCACCACATTTTAATATTCAACCTTAATACACGTAAACACCCAAAAAAACAAACTTTGGCATATAATATGGCTACTTTTATATATGCCAGGGTTGCTTTTATAAGAAAACTTTTGCCCCTTGAATATTGTATAGGGCATGGCATTATAAATACAGAGCACAATTTAACTTTGGGCATGAGACCGCCGCTCGATGAGAATAATTGTACGTAATTAGAAACACAGAGTAAATTAGTACAGAGAGTTAAGATAACGGATAAGGAATGTGAATTAAATACTTCCTATTGTAGAAGCTGCATGAGTTATAGTAAACCTAAGGATTGCTGTATTAGAAGCTTGTTAGTGACAAACTGAAAATATCTACACAGACTGCCATTGTTTTTAGTTATCAAACTAGGCATCAAAACCAAAAGCTCACCCTCGAAAAACTCACATTTACATAGTCAGTTCATTACTGTCAATGGAAACACTACACAAACACACTATGTTAACTTAGCCAAAAGCTAAGTATAATTTGAGACGTACCTAACTTAAACGTAGTTTTAAGATTTTTTAGGGTTCCGTATCTCAAAAGGAAAAAAAGGGAACCCTTATAGGATCACTTGCGTGGAGTTGAAAATAAAACTATAAGCTCAGGTCTATGAAGCTGTGAAAAAAACAAACTTCTAAGTTAACGTAATAAAAGATACGGTCGTTTATGCCGCAAAAAAACGTATATTTCGACACTCTCAAGGGAATCAAAATGTATTCCCCGTTTACCTAGAACTATGAAATTTGGCATGTAATACCGTCTTATACTACAAGTATAGGGAAAAGTCTGAAAACTATAAATTTGTAAGTAATTAAATCATAAAAAATATAGTCTTTATTTAAAGTAATTACAAATTTGTACGGAACCCTCGGTGGGAGAGTCCGACTCGCACTTGGCCGGTTTTTTCGTTATTCAAATCACCATCCTCATTCCTCATATAACATTAGTGTCACCGTTCCCTTCCTTACGTCAGCCACAATCTCAGTGTTCACTACCTTTCTTGTCGTAGCATCTTTAACGCACAATCCTTCTACCTTTTCATTTCCCCCTTCTATGGTAAACCTATCCGTACTCAAACCTTCGTAAATTACTACTCTGCATATCTCTATTCCATGCCATGGGACAAACAAACTCATTGGTGACTCTAATTAATGTTATTAAACTCCACTCCACATAACTTACTTTGAATCAGTCTGTCAATGACGTTGTTTTACAAATACAAGTACCCAGTAGGTTTTTAGAGGATGTTACACGAACATACATAGAGAGGTAATTAAGGATTGTCGTAATATTATATATCGCTTTATTAAGCTCGTTAGCAGTTCCATTTTCCGTTATGTTACAGATGTTATAAGCTCGTATATTCTTGATGCAATAATCTTGGTTTGGCCGAAGTAAAGCCTTATAGACATTGACATATAAATCTTCGGACTATTTATTATTGAACATAGTACAGATATGTTAGGTTATAGGACTTATCCTAAAGAGGACATGGATTGCAATCCTCAAGGGAAGCGTGGCCGTCAAACTTGGCGACGCACTGTGTTAGCAAAAGCGACGAGCATCGGAATGACATGGAGCGAGGTGAAGCATGTAACTCAAGATCGCTCGCAATAGAAGACTACCTTGGACGCCCTCTGCGCCAGCTAGGGATGTCTAAAGTCAATACTTATCGTTATATATAGATACTGAAAGACTTAAGATATTCTTTTTAGTAGAGAAGTATAAATATAAAATCCAATCACGTAACTCAACTGAAAACATGATTAAACCGAACCAAAACCAAAACATACATTGAAATAAAAACAATTGCTGATCATAAAATCCTCAATAAACATACAGAAAGATAAAGGAAACATGGTAACATGACGAAAATACCAAAGAGTTCGGATCGGAATAAAAAGAAAAGTTGATATAAACGTTACATTTGTTAAAAGAAAGAGACGTAACACGGAAAACAATGTCAGAAGAAAGAATACGACTTTATTATCATTCATCGATATATGGAGGAACTACGGAGTAAATTCTGTAGTTCGTCGAAACACATCGGGAATGTTCGGGAAAGCTCGGAGATTGCTTGGCTTTGACGCCTGCCTGTGTGATAACAGGCTCTCAGATTTATCTCCGGTGTATATTCGTCGTCCTGTGTGACATTTTATTGTTTGTTCGTTCTTTTTGTGAAAAGGTGTTGTCGGTAAATATGTGATAAGTTTACCAAAACTTATCACATATTTACCGACAACACCTTTAAATAAAAAAAATATCAAAATAAATATCAGAATCCTATCATAAGCACCAGCTTATGATAGGATTCTGATATTTTTTTTCGTTTTGAGGAATTGGTTTATGTAAATAAATACAACAGTAGAATAGGATCCTAAGTTTGTGTTTCCTAAAATATATGACAACTTAATGTACGCTGCCATATGTAGTTACAATATTAATACCTACCTATCAGAGAAATACTCTAAGGAGATGACATGATGCTGAATTATACTTACAAAGCTGAAAATAAAGACGCATTGTTAGCAAAAATCTATCGAAGAAACAATTTTGATCGACAACCTATCCCATCTTCCATACACACGTCAAACTTCAATCCTAAGTCATCCCAAGTCGAAACTTCACCTGCACCCGTCTCCGTCAAATGTCTCTGTCTCCGAATGTACATGTACAGACGCCGACAGAAGTGGAGCACGTTGTTTTATTTTTGCACCAGACAGCGGAAGATCTACAGCCGGGCATGAACATTAAAATTCAGAAGTTGGCACCGCGGTTCGTTCCTTAATTGAATGCAGACCAGGTAAACACAATAAATTAACTTCAACGCAGCGATGAAAAATAGACAGGTCGCCACTCGCCAGACACATTTTCGTATCAATTATACGTTTTATTGAACAATTTTTAACTGAAATACGTTTTATTAATTCTGCTAGACGGTCTTTTCTGGGATAAGCTTAATTAATTTGGACGTCGGATATTTACACCAGAATTTAGAGCGGTTTAAAAATAAGCTCGCCCTGTTTAATATTGAAGGGAACGAGAATTAAGTTAAAAATTAGGGTAAATTTAAAGACAAAGAAGGAAGGAGGGAATACAAGGCAGCACCGATGTTTCAAGTTCTGGAACCGCACTAACAGAAAATATACACAAACGAATAAACTTCTGAACCGGTTTCTGACCCAACGTTAAGACTCATGTGATTTAAATTAATAATTTAAACAAACAAAGTGAAGAAGTTGAAACAATCAGGAGCAAACTGAAGATAGAGTGGCGCTATCAGTTGTAGAACAACTTGGAGAAGTTCCCTTTACGAGTCGCCAGCTAAACATTTCCTTTTCTTAATGAATTTAAGAAACTGCTCGTGGAACAGAACGGCTTGTTTATTTCACTGAAAATTATAAGTTGGATCGCTCTCCTGAGTTTTGTTTTAAAATAACAGTTGCGAGTGAGATCTTAGTTGTGTACAAATGTTTGTAAACGATCTTTCTGGCATGTTATCAACACCTCTCGAGTCTTGGTAAAGTTATCTGCTCGGTATTTTAATACAACAATTTCTGTTTCAACTTTCATTTGTCCGGTTGAAAATGCATTATCAGGACACTGAAAAATGCCTTTCTTTCAGAAAATCAATACGAAAACACAAAGGACTCTTCCCAAACTTAAACCAAATAGAAAAACAAACATAATGGCAAATTTATTAGGTTCAATTTGGTTTTATTGGCTAATTCATTGGCGGTGGATGGTTGTCCGGGCTCTTAGGGGCTTTGCAAAAATATTTCGCAAATCCCTGATGTACGGGACCACCGGCCCCGTAGTAAGTCTCACTTTACTGTTCAAACGACATTTTATTACGTCGAGTTTTACATATAAATAGTCTCCAGTGAGGAATTACTCTTTTATTAGCCATAAAATTCCGCGGTGTTTGATAAGGAAACTAAGTTATCACTTATGTTAATATGGCGCGTGTGTTTGTGCAATAAATATCAAAAGAAAACTACTGGGGAAATGTGGAAACTTGAAGTGAAATCAGCAACGCAGTAAAACTCAGCGTTTTTTTACAATTTCTTTAAGTAAATAAACGGATTTTTCAGTTTCTTGTGTCAGGCATTTTATGGGTGAAATAAGCCGCGTTAAAGAATCGTAAAGTTTTCGAATGAAAGCAGCCGGTCATTGTTGCTTTAAAACCGATTTGTATAAACTGGACTTAAAATGGATTAAGTTTAATCTCTGAGGAAATTGAAGTGTTCTTATCATGGCATTAAAGAAACAATTACGTTATATATACACACTAGAGACATGGGCTCTAGACAAAATGCAATTCTATTAGCAACTGCGATTGTCGAAATTCCAAAATGTAAGGGATTGATCACGTGACTTTTCGACAGCTTTTGTCAATTCCATACATTTTTGACGTTTTGACAATCGCCTTCGCCACGCTACCGCTTCAAGAATGTCACTTGTCTAGAGCCTCTGGGCTTTTTACTTCGTTGTCAAGTATGTGACTTAACAACGATTTAGAGCTGACTTTTCCAACGTCAGATATATTTTAACTGAGAATAATTACTTTAGAAAAAACACGTCTGGCAGTTTGTGTAGGTAGGTATGGTCTTTGAAAAAACCGGCCAAGTGCGAGTCAGACTCTCACACGAAGGGCCACAAACAGAAAAAAAACTGTAGCTTAACCTCGATGACTGATTACGTACCTACTTCAAATACAGACTATTTTTTATGATTTAATTACAAATGCATAGTTTTCAGATTTTTCCCTATACGTTTAGTATAAGACGGTATTACTTACTTGCTAAATTTCTTAGTTCTAGGTCAACGGAAAATACCCTATAAATTTTGATTCCTTTGAGAGAGTCGAAATCGGGATAAACGGCCGTATTTTTCATGTTAACTTAGAAGTTTAATTTTTTCACTGCTTCAAGGGACTGCAGATTTGAGTTTAAGGATTTAATTTCAACTCGATTCCTCTACGCGTTCCCGAGATAAAGGGTCTTGACAGATAGACGGACGGACGGACGAACAACTATGTAATCCTATATGGGCTTCGTTTTGAGGTACGGAACCCTAAAAACTGTAAAAATCGACGGTGTGAATATACATAGTCAAATAACTTTTGAATGAACAATGCGACATAACATGAGGTTTTTTATTTTTTTTATAAAATACTGCATTTTTAATTCCTATGATAAGTGATCATACGATTAAAAATTCGGGGTAACACAATAACATCTACAAAGACAACAATATTCTGGACCATATGAAATATGTAGGAACATATTACAAAACCTTTCACGGAGGTAAAATCCAGCGAAACTACCCCATTACCTATTCACACCTTAACATAAAACAATCAAAATCCTAAAAGGTGGATTTACATTTACAAGCTCCCGACACCTCATCTAATCAAGGTACGGTTTAACAAAGGGGTACAGTGAACCGTAATTCATAGTTCGTGTAGGCCAACCATCGCCGTATTGTTTATAACACCGGACTAATTAGTCTTGCCACGTTCCCATTGTGATCTTGAAATAACAGCGCCAGTGGCGGATTTAATGGGTCGTTAGTCAATGCACGGGAGTGTGTGAGAGGGATGGGAGATGTGGAAAAAAGAGTGAAAGCATGGTTAATATTTATCTGTGGTTGTGGAATCGAATCATTGTAATTCTGACACTGTTTGTTAATGTAGTTTTGCTCTAAACCGGGATTCTATCTGCGTAACAAAAAGGTTATCGTGTCGCTTGTTAACCGACTTCAAAAAGGAGGAGGTTCTTGTTGTAACAGTTTTAGATTGCATAGCTTAATAGTGTTGCTAATGCTAAGGTAGTAATGAAAGTGTTTGTAAAATGATTTTACGACTTTTTATGCCAATTGGTGTAGTCCCAGGTTATACCACCATCGAAAGAAAGTTTACCTACACATTATACACCGTGAAGTTTAAATAGTTGTTTTCCTGCGGCAGAACGATTAGCCATCAGTAGTACTATCGAAACATAACGTTAAAATTACAAAATAATAATATTAAAAAAATCATCAACTCGAAAGCCTGAGAAACAATAGTAGTTCACTAGCGACGTAGGTAGAGGTAACTACTCAAAACAAAACGCACACGCTGCCGATAAGTGAATAGCGATTCATAAATGTTCAGAGCAAAATAAGCTCTCATGCCTAGGGATAGATACGGCACGCACGCATCTTTCATTTTTTGTTTTTAGGGTTCCGTGCGTCAAAAGGAAAAAAACGGAACTCTTGTAGGACCACTGTTTTCCGTCCGTCCGTCCGTCTGTCTGTCAAGACCCTTTATCTCGGGAACGCGTGGAGGTATCGAGTTGTAAAACCGTATACTCAGGTCTACAGTCCCTTGAAGCTGTGGAAAATTCAAACTTCTTAGGTAAAAAAGGGTACGGCCGTTTATGCCGCAATAAATTAAAAAGTTCGAAACAAGTCGCTTTTCTAGCAGTCTGATGCAGTTCAATCACTGATCTGATGCCATCAATTGCATCAGACTGCTTGAAAAGCGACTTGTTTCGAACTTTTTCATCGTTTTTAGAGGTCGAGTTTTTTTACAAAGGCATTTTTTTATTTCCTATATATTAATGAGTTAAATTTTTGGAATCGTCTTCTTGAGCCCTTTGTCTTGATATCCCTCAAAAGGTTTAGAAAATTAAAAATTTCTGAAGGCATAATATGGCGCCAAAAATCGGCCATTTTAATTTTTATATACCCAGTGTCACTCACAATCAAGACAAATCTAACGACACCTCTCAAGCTAAAATCCATCGAACCGTTTAGGCCGCAGAGCGTGCCAAACAATTTTACACACATACTCTCGAAGAACATAACCCTCCTTCTGGCGCAGTTGGGTAAAAACGCATATTTCGACACTCTCAAGGGACTCGAAATTTATAGGGTATTTTCCGGTGACCTAGAACTATACAATTTGGCAAGTAATATCGTCTTATACTACAAGTACAGGGAAAAATCTGAAAACTATACATTTGCAAATAAAATGATAAAAATTTATTTCTTTATTTAAAGTAATATGTATCTACTTTGTACGGAACCCTCGGTTCGTCCGACTCGCATTTGTCCGGTTTTTTTTTTTATAAATCTATTGTATTACCAAGACAAAATCATTTCGCTGCGGAAAATAAAAACACGTCACCCTGTTCTACCCTGCAAATTGTGCAAGTTTTAAACAAAAATAGAAATGAGTCCTGTTTAAAAATGTTAGACAATGCAACTGTGGTAGGTACCCCATGTTATGGGGACCACAGGGGGAGGTGACTACTTACCAGCAGACGGGCTAATAAAATTGTTTGCTACTTAATGATATAAAAAAATCCGGTACAAAAGTCCTATCTTAAAAGCTCAAATATTATTCTTTTGTTATACAAAATTCCATTGAAATCAGTTCAGTCGTTTCAGCGTGATTGCTGAACAGCCATCGCATTTATAATATTACAGAGCACGCTTCGGACGGCGGTTTTAATATTCACGTCTCGCTTCGACGATTACTTGACTCTCACTTATATTTATAGTTTTCTGAAAATATAAAATTCCGTTTATTTATATTTATTGGTATCAAGATAGATTTTTTGAACTTTGAACGATAGTGAAATAGTTTTACAGCGTGACGTGCTTTCTGAGGCACGAAGGAATCCTGGTGAGTTAAGGTGGACACCCCATCCATTGACCGACCTCGGCAAGCGTTGCTTAACCTTGACGATCAACCCAACCGGCTGTTGTTATTACGACAACATGGAACACTACCTTAAATACGATACGCTTTATAAAAACTTTTAGTATAACCCAATACGCATGGCGTATGGGAAAACGCGTAGCCCGGAAGCTGCATGAATGCGTAACAACACTGAAAATAAGAAACAGTTTTCGCATCGACTTTCTCAAAATTGTATACTATTTATGTTAATAAATGCCAGGGTCCAATGCAAGAGTTCTTTTTTTAATAAATTTATGTTGGTTAAAACATGCATAGACGCATGAAAATGCTGCGAGGTACCAGTTATTCATATGAATAGTATTCATACAAAATATTTCAGACATGTTTATTTCTTTTTTTACCCTTTCACAAGTTTAACACAGAATTATTTATATTCACGCGAAAAATACATACGTACTTTTTTTTAATAAATGCGAACCTCAACCGACACGTATCTAATTTTGGGGCGAATAATGGAGTTCTTTTTACGTGCAAACGTTTTTTATGTACCTACACATGTACGTGTTTCGCCCCGGATTGCCCCGGCCGGGACGTGCGCTCATCACTTGTTTAAACTTTAAAATCGCACCCGTTTTTTGTTTATTTATTTCCATTTTGAATATTTAATTTAGTCCTCGTTCTACTTGTTTAGTTAATTGTGAAATGAGAATAAGCAAAACCGTTTTCATTTTTTGAGTGTCTACATTTTCGTTATTTTATTTTTTTCGGATTAGTTTAAAAACATTTAATATTAAAAAAAAAACTTTCTTAATATGAAGACCTATGTATGTAAAACTGTATACTTACCTAGCTTTTCGATTCCCATTAAGACAATTGTCACTTACCTGAAAACAACAAAAAATAATAATATTAGTAAAACTATGCCGGTAAAAGAAAAATAAACAAATACTCAATACTTTATTGCGTTCCATATGTATAACACAGATGGTATATACAAGGTTAGAGATCAATATGGACCCTGTCGGGCACAGCAAAAATTAGGAGAGAGGAAGACGGCAAAGTAGCATTTCAAGGTATTCAATATTTTCAAAAATTATTTTAAATGTAGAATTGTATGTATAATTATGAATATATTTATTAGGTCCGAGTTTGTATAATACGGGAAAAAAAAGAAATGTCTAAACGTAATCGGTAAATAAATGTCAAATTGTATGTATCATTATGTATATATTTATTAGGTCTGTGTTGGTAGACTATGAATTGATTGTAAAAAAAAGAATAATAGGTCAAAAAATGTCAAAATTAAATAGGTTAATAAATGTCAAAAAGTAATACTTAGGTAAATAAATGTCAAAATTTAATAGGTAAAAAATAATTATAGCTTTATAATTTTACATACAAGTGCTTCGCGCATAAATAAATTAATTTCACATAACGTTTTAAAAATTATAACAGAAACAAATATCAAACGAGATACATACAATAATAGGGTATTGTATCTCGTACAGCATTGATATACAAAAAAAGAGGTAACTTCGGTGACAATGCGCATTTTTCTTCAATGCAATCAGGAATCGTTAAACTACGACAAATTTCACAATTAGCATCACGTCATGTCATTATTTAGTATCGAAAAGAGTGACTATGATTATTTTACTTTAGATTTTTTTGTTTGAAACAAAGCAAAACAAAAAAATACGGGTCTATTTATTTGTAATCGTCTTGCTATAAGTAAGAGGGATTCGAACATTTTTCTACGGGAGCTGGCACATCCCCCCAATCGCTTGCTTTGTTGATGCTTTTTTTTTTCAAAGTTGCGGCGCACGATCTCACTTGCATATTATATGGGTAGAGGACACTTCAAAAAACAAAAAGTGCACCATGGTGCTCTAAAGTGTCATGTTATAGAGACATTTGATGATAAAGTCGCCACACATATACTCGTACTAGCTTCTGCCAGCGGCTTCGTCCGCGTGGTCCCTAGGGAACATATTCCCGGGATAAAAAGTAGCCTATGGCCTTTCTCAGGCTCTAGACTATCTGTGTTCCAAATTTCATTTAAATCGGTTCAGTAGTTTTGACGTGAAAGCGCGACAGACAGACAGACAGAGTTACTTTCGCATTTATAATATTAGTAAGGATTAGTAAGGATATATGAATGTTAGATCGTGCGCCGCCTCTTTGAATAAAATCAAAATGGCGGTGGGTGTGCTATCCCATAAAGGTTCTATCTCCTTAGCGCATTGTCTCCGCAGTAAACCTGTATTTCCGATTATTTTAATTTAGTAAAATTAAAATAATTGTGTTAATTGTTAAATCTATACAAAAACAATATAGGCACGACCAACTTCAAGGCTGTCCCTAACCCGCTTAACCAAAAAATAATTCCTAAAAATAACACCACAGCCTAATAGAAACAGTCTCACCATCCATTTACCCGGAATTTGTTAGTAGCATAAAATTATTCGATTTTTTTTTCCATTAGGCAAAACAAAGTTTTAACGACCCGCGTCGAGGCACGTTGAGGTCGGCTCTTTGATAAAAATCCTCGCCATTTTTAATTACTGTTCGGCTTCATTGTCGAGACCCGACGTATTCTCGATGGAGCGTGATCGACGCAGCCATACTGCAATATTACTAGCTACGACACAGACTGATTGATTGCAGTGTCTCGTAATAGTCGTAATACCGGCTTTTACTCTTTAATCGGCTTCTTTATAAAATGAGGCTTGGTTTAGGTTGGCCCGTGGGGAGGCAGCAAATTTTGCTCTACTGTGGCTTTTGGAAAGGGGATAATTTTTTTAGAAATAGAAGTCCAGTAATGTAATTAAATGCCTTAAAGAACCAAGCTAATTAATCAATATCTAAGTAAACTTTTAAGAAAGTTTTTATTTCCAAGATTTATAAACAGTGTTTCAGAAGTACGTGGTCATTTTTAAGGGTGATGCCCGGAATCTAATATACATTATACAGGACAGATTTAAGATACTAGCTCAGCTATTGTTTCTTTGTTATCACATACAGAATATCACCCTTAATTAATATGAACACACATTTTCAAAACAGCCTGTGTATAGTTGAAGCATGAAAAACTATTTTACAGTCCCTACTTAAATAAAAAATAGTGGAATTTAGTAAAATAAAACAAGACATAACCTTTATAAAAAGAATATAGAACACTAAAGTCAAGTAAATCACGTATTTCCAATAACTAAACGATGCCAATAAAAACAAATATTCTAAGTAGAAACGTTTAAGTATTCATTCCAATTCATTAAAAGTAAGTACACACAGCTAAACTACCAATTGAAGAAATAAAAGACAATTTATTTTGTACGTACTCGTTTAACAAGATTACTTACGCTACCGATTGTATTGTTTCTGAAACAAATCAACGTTGTAGTTTGTGTACAACAATATACATAAGTAGGTCCATTTATGTTATGAGAAACATGTTTGGAATTAATTTTAAATGCAAATTACAATGCCATTGGCTCGGATATGATTGTCGAAATTAATGTTCCTAACGAATGGATTTGAGGTTTGCTTCCTTCCGTATTTCCTTGTTTAGTAAAATGTATGTTATTTTGTGTAACAGTAGATATACCTGCCTAATACAGGTTTAAAGTTCGCGTTCTACGCAATTTAAAATATACTAATTTTGGCCTTCTCCCAAAGCCTTTTGCTTAGAATTTACCTGAAACAATTACATCTTTAAATTGCCGGAACATTTTTTACAACAATGTAGGCTAATTTTGAAATATAAGGGTAATCTTCCGGTCTTGTTAGTTAAGGGGTTTACTTAATCCACGCCTTTTTACCTTAATATCATCCCACTCAAACAATATAAAAAATATTTTAAAGGCTTTTCCTTTTGAGTCCAGTTTTATTTAAAAAATGTACCTATGGAAAATTTCATGTCAGTTATTTTTATCAGCAAATGCTGAATGCTTTTAATATGTACATATCATAAATTGGAGAATATTTTACAATGTTTTCAAATGAAATCATAGCTTTAAAATTCAATATTGTTTTTCTTTTACAATGCATTGGACGACTTTATACAATAATTTGTAGTTTTTAAACTTTGTTATTCACTCTAGGTTTGATTTATTTCTCTAAATAATATTACAATTATTATTTAATTTAATTTACAATAACAAACTATTTACAATTAAAATAGAAAATAAAACTCCTAACTATAATAAGGCGTCAAAAAATTCGTCCGCATCGCTGTCGACTGGAAGTGAGCCCAAAAGACTGGCGGCATTGCCACGTTGAATGGCATACTTGTTTCGATACTCTTGCGCCATCCCATCTTCCTAGTTCGTCGTGCTGTGCTGGTTCTGCCGCTGCTTCTGCTGAGAACCTCAAACGGCGGAAATATAGTTGCCTCGTTGGCAATTATATTTTTGAGGCGTTTGGGGTCGAAACTCTTGGACCGTGGGGTCCGAGTGCTCACGTTTTATTTAAAGACCTAGCTAAACGTTTAGTTGACACTTCGCGTGACCCAAGGGCTGACTTTTACCTCGGACAGAGGATTCACACTTGCTTTGGTGATTCACTTTTGACTTCAGACTTTAGAAGAATGTTCGATATCAAATTCGCTTGCAATATTAGACATTGTAAAGACAACGAATGCATAGGACCGTACCCGAAGGATAACTAGTGAAACCGGGTCCGTCTGTCTGACAGCGGGCAGTATCTCATGTACCGTAATAGTTAGACAGTTGAAATTTTCACTGATGTGTGTATTTCTATTGACTCTATAACAACAAATAATAGAAATTTAACTAAAATAAAGGGAGCGACAATAAACGCGATTTTTTCGGTTTATGTTACGGGACCCTACTCTTTAAGCCCGTAGTTTCTGGTTTAGTTGCGGGCGTATTCTACTCCGTATCACCTACGGACTTACGATTAGCCCGAACTAAAAATGAATGACAACACGATTTCATAGTAACTGTCCAATCGTGTTGTCATTAGTTCTTAGTGGTTAGGTGATACGAAGTAAAATACGCCTGCAACTAAGCCCGAAACTACGGTTTCGGGCTTAGAGGTTAGCCCCCCCCCCGACTCGTATTTTTTCTTCTTTGCTGGCTACGTATGTACACGTATAGCCTGCTATAATGTATTTTCTTTCTTTTCCTCCCAAGCTATATTGAAACTCAATAACAATACACTTCCAATGCATCTCCTACGTCAACACATTGATATTCAATCACATTACGCGTCATTCCCTATTCACCCCACCGCGCGCCATCGCCACACTTGTACATCCTTCCTCATTACCTACACTTTAAATAACAAGGAACCTCCAATACACGACTAATAATAGGGATGGTAAAAGGAATATAAATGATCCTTAAGGCAGATATTGGCGCGCGATAGGCCGGGCGGCGCCACCAGGGCAGGGGAGATAGGGCACGTCGCGACACTCCAGCTACCACCACTTGAGTTGAGGAGAGACTCCTACACAGGAATAAGTTTTGGATAATTCGCACGAAAGGAGAGGGGTTTGCAAGTTCTAGTTGGTTGGACACGCAATAAAGAATGTTAGACAATTTTTAGACAACTGGAAAGTTTAATTCGTGCTGAGCATTCATGAAATGATCAAAATATCAAATAGGTACAGCACAACTATTTTCTTAAGTCCCTCGGCAATCATCGCATTTCCGAAGAAAAACTAATCTCCTCCTATTTTTAAATAAATTACAATAAGTTAAAAGATTATTAAAAACTCTATATACTTCCAAATTGATTGAGAGCCTACGGTCTGCACCAAGTGTAAAGGGCAACTGACACAAAACCCGACGACTGACGAAACACGAAGTTTGCCGAGGGATATTAAGAAAATACCTAATTGTACTGTACATTACATTTGTTTGCAAAGTCAAAGATCTTTATTGTGAGACATTGGTTACAGAGTTGTTATTATGTTAATTTGTGTGCGTTTGCACTACTCTACCATATTAGGCATACAATTATTTGAAGTTTGTTGTCTTAGAACTAAGATTACTTATCTGATACCTATGTTATATTAATTCAAATAGACATTTAATTTACAATAGAGCGTATATTGCAAAAATATGTATATTTTATTCACAATGGCTGAGTATCTACCACAGAAGCTAGTAAGCATTATAATCAACAGTGATGTTCTTTCACTTGATATGAACCACTCAAAAAAACTTTTTTGCAAAAATATAACCGACTTCTAAAACAAAACACTACAAAGTGTAAAATTAATTTTAATTATTTTATACTTTGTAGTGTTTTAATAGAAGTCGGTTACATTTTTGTAATAAAGTTTTTTATTTTTCACTTTTCAGTGGTACCTGCGTACCTATTCACAGCGTACCGGCGTGATGTTATGTTATAAAAATAAAACTTACTAAGTGCTTTCGGTGTAAAGGTCTCGTCAATCGGTCAGTCCAAACCTTCATCGTTTTGTAGTATCACCCGATATACACACGAATATCAAGTTTTTACCAGATGCGTGCCTACAATTTTCGAGAGTTGCCCTCGATTACTCAGGGTTTTCACCATCATATCCTGACGTGGTGGCAATGGGACCATCTTGGAAGCATACCCATTCATAAAAAAAAGATTAATCGAAATCGGATCATAAACGACGAAGTTATCCGCGAACACACATAAAAAAATATATATTTATATACGCTGTCGAATTGAGAAAAAAACTCATTCATTTTGTATTTCGAAATCACGATGTTGACAATCCATGTACCTAGTTCGCTTGAGTACCAATATTAATTAAATATTCGTAGCATAAACTACAGCATCTGTACCAACTTAGCTAAAATAGAGGCTCCTTCCCAGACAATGTTGAGTGAGCTCGAGGACCTACCCCGGTTATAACAAAGAAGACCCGATGCTTCAACATATAATTGGATAATAAGGTCACTTGACCTTTTAAAATAATTACCTAGATGTATAGAATGGATTCGCTAGTAAATTGTACAAATAAAATAAAACAAAACTCAGGTAAAAACAGTTTTGATAGAACAAGAAAATAATTGTTTAGTTGCTGATCTTATTCCGTCGTTATCTACTAAGGTGATTTGTTTCAGACATCCGTTGCACTGTTATTATACAAAAGCAACTTCAATTGTAGTAGGTACAAAAGCAATAAAAAGAAATGATAGAAAATATTATACTTTGTAGTTTTAACAATAACACTGCAACTGCATTGCATTGGCCTGAACCTTTTTCCTCGTGAATATTGTAAGTACCTAATTATTACCATGGGAAAGTATCCTATGGCCTGATTCACGCTATGGTTGGTTTATGTATGTTCGATCCGTTCAACCGTTAAGGCGTGGTGAATTAACCATACAACATACAGACTTTAAAATGTATTATATACATATTAGTAGGATCAGCAGTAGCCCAACGAAAAGAATAGTCATCATCTGCCTAGCCTTTTCCCAAATGTATTGGGGTTGGTTTCCAGTCACACCGGATTCAGCTGAATACCAGTATTTTACGTGGAACGGCTGCCTGCCAGACCTCCACAACCCATTAACTGGGTAGCACAGTACTTCATGGCAAGACTGGAGTCAGATTCACTGGCTTCTGACTATCCGTAACGACTGCCAAAGTTTTACAAATGACAGCCGGGACCAACGGCTTAAGGGGGACTGTAGTCCTGAGGTATTTGAAAAATAGGTATTTGAAGAAACTATTGACGATGCCGTCGCGCTGCACCCTATCAAGTAAAGTGCGAAAGCGACAACTGCAGCTCAGGCTGATTTTACCTATAAAAACCTTGACCAAAAGACGATTTGAATTCCGTTGTTTTCTTCTTCAAAACTGGGGGGCTACTCTCTAACGAAATCCGTAGTTTCGGGCTTAGTTGCGGGCGTTCGTATTCTACTCCGTATCACCTACAGACTTACGATTAGTCCCGAACCCGAACTGAGAATGAATGACAACACGATTTCACAGTAACTGTCAAATCGTGTTATCATTAGTTCTCAGTGGTTAGGTGATACGAAGTAGAAAATGCCCGCCCGAAACTAAGCCCGAAACTACGGATTTCGTTAGAGAGTAGCCCCCCTGGACTGATCTATAAAAATTAAATATACCAAAATTTTGAGGAAGACTAAATTTATGCTTCTATTATTTTCTATTTTGTTAAATACTTATCAAAGGAGATGGTCCAAAATGTATGAAACCTGGGCCAGGTCCTTGTACACTTAACTTAAAAATAGAGAAATACATTTCAAACAGTTTTTAAGTGTCTAATTTCTAAAAAATGGCTTTGTTGCACCAGCAAACAGCCAAAACACAAGATATTATAGGTACTTAAAATTGCAACACACAACAAAAACCCATCATGGTGGTAAGCTGTCATTTTGATTGATTAATGACATTTGACATTTATTTCTGACATGTCTATTTACCGGAAACGAGACAAAAGTGACTAAGTGACATTGTTATGACAGCTGATAGTTATCTTTCTATGATCTACGGTTTACTGGTCATTGTTTTAACTAAATCGGTGCGACGCCATGTTGAAAATCGATAAAAGTAATTTACAAACATCAATTAACTACCACAATATATAATAACAGTAAACATTTAAATGAATTACTTGTATTTTTCCCAAAATCTACAGATTTTTCTCTTTTTTATCAGGTCCAGACGACTATCGTCTGAACATGGCGGTAAAAACGGGCTGTTTTTTTGGGTTTCGGGATTGTCATAATTCTTTAAGTAATTACATTTTGGAAAAAAGAAAATGATAAAGGCACGCATTAATTCGATCTAGATTTTTTGGAAAAAAATCATTGCTCTAACAGCATTATCCACGAAGAAAACAGCGTAATACGTTTGTATAGAGAAAGGCCCCAGAGTTACCGACCTGAGTCCCCTCAAGAAACTCCGTATGTTAAGATGGTCACCTATCCACAGACCAACCTTGGCAAGCGTTGCTTAACCTTGAAGATCGATCCGTGCGGTTGTTATTATCTAGCCACGAGCTCCTTCCAACCCAACGAAAAGAATCAAATCGTAAAACATAGTGCTGCTCCTAATTTAGTATCAAAGCACTTAGAGCTAATCACAAACAGGGCATCTCTAAATTACCCCACACATTACAGTTTCTTGTCGCCTTTATCTTAGTATATACTCGTATTTAGAACAAAAGCTATTATTTAGCTTAGACAGTCCGGCTTCCTGAAAGCGTAGCAACACTGCATATCGTGGCTCTTAATTAACTCGGACGAAACAAGCTGCGAAATGAGGAAAACTTGCCATTATAATTATAGATGTTGAGGTGCTATGTAGAGGTGTAGTCTTCGAAACTACATACGTTTTATGATCAGCATGTATCTTGCTAAGCGTCGAATATCCCTAGGGGATAGACCCGGTAAATGTCGTTTATCCTTAGAGGATAGATGTTCGCGCGCTTTTGTTTTGACCGTTATTTTTGTGTGAAAACTATGCCTATCGAGCTCTAACTTGCCCAACGTCTCGTGAAAAAGACAAGGAACACATTCTGTCACTCAAACGGTATCTGACCCATAACAATCGTCGTGTGTAACTCGTCAAACCAGTACCATTCTGCGCGTCATACAGTTGGTTTGTGCCTGCGCTTTGTCTGTGAATTACTAGTGAATATAGTGTTGTTTTACTAGAAACGTAGTGAAAAATCATGGAACGGTAAGTACTGAACTGTTTTTAATAGCTTGATTGTGTATTTGGCATAAATTCCGGAAGAAATACTTATTTCAACGAACATCGTCGTCCATTTTTCGCGCCAAGCGACCGGTAGGGACCGTTTTGTTTCATCTATTAAGAATAGTAAATACGACTAATGCCTATCAAACTATCGTTATTTACAATACTATGTTAATTAACAACGCTTCTATTGCATTTGTTTTGAGTAATATCGTCAGAAATGTGAGTATAATTGAAAACAAAAACACGCCTACACGTAATCGACCTCTAGGGATAGCTCGACACTCCGGGGATTCGTGACGTCATAATGGTTTTGCTAAGACGTTAGAAGATATGGATAAGACTTACCCGACTGCGCGACGCAAATAAAGAGTTATGGTTTATAAGTTGAAAGGAAGGTTATGGTATATTATGTGACTGTTTTTTTTTTTGCATTTACCATAGTGACGATTTAGCGGATCTAGTGGATTGTCTGATGCGGTGGTTGTTGTGATGTCTTTTTTTGCAGCTTTTACTTTTTCATTTTTTTTTTCATTTTTTTTCCATATGTTTCTAGTCTATTGCAATATTTCATTTTGTCAGTTATAATTTAGAGTAATTTTTAATCGAGTTCAGATGTACTTAACAACATTGAGTCGTATCCATACTATGTTAGTCTTAAGTTGTGTGTTTTTGTCGTCAAATTGTTAATTTTGCTGGTCGATTTCTAGAATGTTTTTGCTAGGCAACATACCCTTGTGATGTGTTTTTCTATTAGTAAATATCATCATCATGTGGATTGTGAAATAAGATTTCAAATAAACGCAATAATACTTGCTCTGTGATCCAAATGATGGAAGCGTCTTTTTTATCGCTCTTTTTAAAGTGTTTGCATTGTGACTCATAACTCGTAAACTGAACAGTTCTAACAGGTAACACTTAGTCTGTGATAAGACAGTGTACCAAACTATGTAATAAGATACTACTCTAAGCCACTTGGCTTACAGAGTGCCCGGAACTGAAGTACAAACATACACATTTTTTTTGTTAGCGCCCGGGTCGTCCTACTTGAGCAATTTTTTGTAAAGCTTGTGGTTTAAAAAAATTGTATGGAGAGGTGTGTTTTTTTTTATCGATTAATGATAAATAGGGTGTATTTATGTAAATAATATAAAAACTTTTTGAAGTTACGGTTTATTTTTTTGTTTCTATCCATTTATGTACAAAAAACTGGAAAATTTCACTAACGCTGACTTCAAACTAGAATTTCTAATATATTACAAAGTAAAACTGGACTAATCCACATAAAATAAATTAGTTTATTTCATAACAATTCCAAAAACATAAGTTTCATGTAGCTCCCATACACAAATTCAGAGATATCGTCGTTTTAAGTACACGCGCCGTTATCGCTGACGTCAACTCAAACCCCGCCTACAATTGAATGACGGCGCGCAGATTGCTTCGACGCCCAACTTGGTATGTAGAATTCGAGGTGTGATGTTTTTAGTTAATTGGTACTAGAAATGCCCTCGACTGCATCTCAAAATTCAACACCTTGGGTTAAAACACTAGTGCCGTGGGGTCCGAGTGCACTCCTAGTCTTTCGTGAGAACATTAGCATTCAGTGAGTCTAATCTTTCACATGACCAGAGGCTCTAGAAATCTGTCATTCGGTCAGCGCTAGCGTGACGTAGGTGATTGTCAAATTGTAAAAAATATGTAGGATTGAAAAACGCTGTCTATATGACACGTGTCCAATTCCTTATATTATAGGATTTCTACTATCAGATTCGCTGATTAGGGCATCAGAGGGCCTCGCACGAATATTTTTGACGTATAAAAAAACGTAACGTAAAATTTTACCACAGCTACAATACTCGTTTGGCACATAATATTTATTTGAAAGAGATACTATATTCAAATTTTTAAATTATATAAATTGTGTATGTCCCATTAGGTAAATAAAACCAAAATACTATGGGGTTGTAGTTTTTCACATTCAAAATTCACTAACGTTAACGTTACTATACCTACGTCAAAATATTCGTTCTAGGCCCTCTGATCGTCGTGTCTTCACGTGAAACAGAGAGCGAGACTTTTTCGACCCATATAGAAAACGTGCACGGCGATAACTATGAGATCCACACATTGACATTGATGCTTCTGTGCTGCCACCTCTGTATAGTTCCTGCACGTTCCATTTAGGGGAACGTAGACGAAGTATACTGTGCCATCTAGCGTTGCAATTTTGAAACTTAAAGGTACGTAAAATATATTTGACAATTTCACTTCTGTGCTGTCACCTTATTTGTTCATGCACGTTCCTTATATATACACTTTAAGTACTTTAAATAGGGTCCAGACAAAGATAGGTACATTTAACCTGCTGAACTGATTGTCAATTTGTTCAAAATGTTATGATTGACCCGCGATACCTAAATGGCCGATTCCAAATATTTTACCTTTTAAACGCTGATAGAATGTCATTTGGTCTAATTCTTGTATATTTTTTTAAAACATCGTTGTTTTTCTGACTGCTAGCCAAAAGCTTCCAAATCAAAACATTTATTACTAGATACTAATTGTTGTTGTGGATGAATCCAGAATTTAGTTTCAGTAAATTAGTTCAGCTTTTTCCTAGAATTAATACCGTAGAACTTCAGCATTGCACAGCAGCTGTAGCTCATATCACGCTAATGAAGCAAAACATAGCTAGCATTAGGATCGCGTTCCAAATTGCTACAACATTGCAAACTTCATAAAAACTGAGATTGGTAAAAACGGGTTGACTGCACTTTAACTACATTTTGAGCTCTAATTTCCAGATGAAATGCACCAAATCGTCATCTGCCTATTCCTTTTCGTTGAGTCGGCTCCTAGTCTTACCAAATGCAGTTTAATACCAATATTTTGCCTGTCTGAACTAAACATAATCACACTTGACCATTAAATGCTTATTATTGTATGAATTTTAAAAGATACTTTGACATCTCAGTTTGTTTCGCTGATTTTTCTTAGGATCAGCTAGGAAACACCGGCCTCATCCAGTTTAAATTAACGAAAATTGAAGCAAAAAAGTGTTTGTAAAAAAAAATTATTTTTCAAAAAACCGACCGCTAAAAAAAATTTCGAAATAAAAAAAGTTCGAACTTTTTTTAGCGGTCAGGTTTTTTGTCATTTTTTGTTTTTTAATTTCCTAAATTTTTGGAATCGTCTCCTCGAGCCATAAAGGGCACTTGATACTCCACTCGGCAGGTTTTGAAATTTTTATATATTTAGTGTCACTCTCACAATCAAGACGAATCTAACGACACCTCTCAAGCTAAAATCCATCGAGCCGTTTAGGCCGCAGAGCGTGCCAAACAATATTATACATACATATATACTCTCGAAAAACATAACCCTCCTTCCGGCACAGTCGGGTAAAAACCAGTTAGCTAACTAAATATATGTGTACTATATACTCAGGTAGTTACTGGGTGACATGATTCCCCTTGGTAATTTGAAAAACCTAATAATAGGTATTCGCTGGAATATCGACCAACAAAAACTTTTTTAATTAACAACCTACAACATAATTTGTCAAGCGACACTTCTGTCAATAAAGATTATATTCCAAATAAACAAAACAATTCCCAGATCACCGTGTAACCTTCATCAACAATTAATCATTCCTGACAGCCAACACAACAATTGTAGTAATAATTCTGGTTACAAACGATTAATTGTTGGTATAACAGCTAAATTGAATGTCATTAGTTAGGCACAGTCGTTTGTGGGAAGCCTTAGGCGGAAACACGTGGGGCTGCTACAGCTCAGGTGGGTCCGTGCTGCGTATTGTGCGACCCAGTTTCGATTTGAGATGAATTCGAACAAACACCTTGACTGAGTGAATTGGACGGTTGTTGTGAAGTTTAGAAGCTTATTTATGGTTTTAACCGACTTCGGTGATGTTCAAAAGGTGGGTTATGTGTTTGTTACTATGTATAAGTCTATTGACTTATTAAATGACTTATTAAAAAAAATGTGGTAAGTCTAATTTATTGATAAACGGTTTCAAAACATTAACGAGGTTTTCTATTCTTTTTTAAATAAACAATTTATTTAACAAGTAAAATTCCCATTGGAACACAAATTACCTAGTTTTGTGTACCGCCACAGCATTTTCACTCGACTTCTCAATATCGGTTTTCTATCTGAAACCTTAAACCGAAGCTCCGCTATTAATACCTCATTCCGACGTGAAGGATTTACCCTTAAAGCCCTCCAATTTAATACCCATTCCCTGCTAATACCGCCGACATTTCATTAGTTAGGTTCCAACTATCCTTCGTGGGTGAAATTCAACAAGTCGCCTCACTACGTCGTTGCCACGTCGCTTAGACGCCACGCCGCCTCGCTGCCACGTCGCTGCGTCGACGCTGCGTCCGCGCCACGTCTCCCCGTCGTTTGTTACACAACACTTATTGAATTTCACGCCTCAGTGTACCCGAGGTCCCTCGTGCTCAGAATTAATATTAGGTTTTTAAACGATCATTCCTCAAACATAATTGGTCTTCGAAGGCGGTACTTTGTGTAAAATGTACAAGTTTTTGTTTCAATTTTCTTTACGTTTTTGTTTGTTGCTGGGAAATTGAAAAATAATAATCGGCGGAGGCGGTTTGTCGTAGGATTGTCTTCAGAAATGACACAGTACTGAGCTATGGGACCTTCAAAGGTATTTTCCTGTACACAGACATGTACGTTTTGTGTCAGCCGTCAAAGACAAAAGCCGAGGCTACATATACACAGGAGCACGAGTATTTCGATTCTTGTCTAGCTCTAGCTGTCAATGCTTTAATAACAAACCCGTCTAAATCCTGCCGTATGAAGGCAATAAACCGAATATTCGATACCAAATGTGTAGAACTATTGTGAAATGATTTGGTTACTAGTTATGCCATTCGGTTTAAATAAAGTGAACAAAGCCAGACTAAACCAGACCAGATCTATTTTTAAGTAACTAAGAAACTGATCTTTCGATATAGAAAGCTTTAAATGTAAGAGAACAAACTTGTAATATTGTTAAACCAATTAAAATTTACAAGCCTCAAGTTATGTTTTCAAAATAATATTAAATTAGCAACAATAAAGGTAACAAAAGGTCGGCCAATCCGTTTTAAACGAATCATGTTCTATGTTAAATTACTGAAGGATAAAACAAATAGAGAAGTTACTCAGACAAAATATTTGCCTGCCAAAACTTTCTGAGAATACCGGAATAAAATGAAAATTTAAATCTGCCCCTTTAAACTCGGATTTAGTTTGTTAAAACCATTTACAGTCACAGGACTTTTGTTTTGTTTATTTAAATATTTAGTCAACAATGTAAATAGCTCGTTAAGTTTACAGTTCGTGGAATTCCGTGGCTAAAATTAACTGAAAGTCGTAACCCCACTTGAACATGATCGGTCCTATTTCAATGTTTATTGCTTAAACATTTCAGCAAAATCTGGTGACCATTTCACAAATATTGAATTCTGATGCTAGAAGTGTTGCTATATGCAAATTAACTCCCCCCGCAGAGTTTTAGCATTATATTTGCATTTTATTTTTCGATAAATTTTTAGTGATTCTATCCTTTTCATGGAGATTGGTTTCACTTTATTCGTTTATTTTTATACTGGCATGAAATATAGGTATTCGGCTGGCAGAATTTACATTTTGCACCCATTAAAGCCATTAATTACTATGGGCAACGGAGAAAATAAATACCGTATTGTACGAAAATGAAAAATGTTCTGTACTATATTTTCCGTGAGACTGTCTCTACAAGTAACTTATCAAATTAAAACGGCACACTGCAACGTTACATAACACTGCGGCTATTTTGACTGTATTCGCGTAAATTACGCTCAGATAAACTTTGTAAAAACCGTTTCTAAAATACAGAAGAACTGATATGAATCCTCGTCTTTCCACCACATAAATAATTCGAGCAGGAAGATTTTTACACGCTGAGATTGCGTGCCGGCTTTAACTCTCTAAAAAACGACTTTTACCTCGTAAAAGGTGAGTAACGGCCGACGCGAAACCTTCCTAAGTATAAAATAAATTATTCCGCCAATAATTTGATTGCACTTTTAAAGCTGACAGCGCAGTTTTACTACAAACCCACTTAGAGATTCATGTCCCATGAACCTCTTGGAAATGCTAATTGATTTTCGTCTTAAGCGATATTTTTCGCGTTAAACTTAATTAAAACGTGGCTCTTGACAGCCTGTTGAGACACCCCGAGAGCATTGCAGATAGTTAGCGCTTTTAATGGATTTGCTTTTTCTTAGGTTATGAGCTTATCGAATGAGAGGAATGGATGATGATGAGGATGGCTGGAGAGGAAGAGGGAGGCTCAAAGAAAATATGGATGAGTTGTGTGGGAGGAGTGAGATGGAAGGAAGGAGAGTCAATGATAGCGTGATAGTTGATAGGACGCAATGGAAAAGAAAATCGTATTGCACAGACCTCAAGTAACATAGGCCAAAGACTGGAAGATAATGGCCAAAGAAGAACTTAACAGATTGCTGTTGGAAGGAACCGTATTTTTTAACACAATTTAAAAGACAACAAGAAAATCTCTATTACGAACCAGATTTACGTCACATGCTAATAAAATCAGTCTAACAAAGACTGACATTTGTCGCATTTCAAGCTGAACGCTCGCAAAATACCCAGATAAAGGACACAATAGACCAGCGTCATTCCTAATGTGTTTGTTTTAAAGGGACGTGTGTCAATATGTTCGGCGGGCGACGTGACGCCGTCACGGGGTCATCGACCTGTGACGTAGCCACGTAGCCCCCTAATGATCAGCTAAACGGATAAAGGGATAAAGGCAAGCCTTTGTCAATAGGCTATCGATATTTTCCAATTACTGTCACTTTTAGTGTGTTGGTTTTAGGGGATAGGATGATCAGGACACATGATCCGGCTTTTAAAGGTGTCCCAGGGATATAATAAAACCTTGCTCTGTTAATGTATGTAGGCTGTGTAAACCATAAAATGGATTCCCAGCTTTTGCAAACATATCAAAAATTCGTTTCTACTATTTTATTTGCCAAACAGTTTTCATGCATTGGATCATAAATCTACGTTTTACATACCTCCATCTGTGCAAACCTATGTACTAAAGTCAGAGCTGTATTTTTGATTCTGTTAAGCTTTTCCTTTTCTTTCTGGAAGTTACTGTGTACTTATCCAAAAACCACTTTCGGGGAAAACGTTTCATCTTCAATATAAATAGTGCAAAAATTCCGTGTCATTGTAATTCAGACACAAGAAAACACAACGAAAAATACAAGTAATTTTCCTCTATACATAACACAGAATAAATAATAATACACTCACACTTGAAAAAACTACTCACAAATCACTCGAAGCTAACGAAAACACTTCTCCACACATTCCATCTAAAAATCTAACATGTCACAGCATAATAAAGCCATATAACAAAACAGGCAGTGCGTCAGTGAGCTGTATAAATGCAAAATATAAAAATATTTTTATTTGCATCGCGGAACGTTTCCGCGCAACCTATATCAGTGGACGTACTGTAATGTATTCCAACAGTTGCTGCTCTGTGGCGCATAAAATGTGTCGCCTTCTATTATCTCGGCCTTTTTATATTTTTTGTTGAGAATAAATTAATGAGGTAGGTTTTCCTGTAGATAATTGGGATTTGTTCAGTATTAGCAGCTTGCTGGTTTATACGGAGGCGTTAATGTTTATTTGATTTTGAGAAACTTCGTTTTTAAAGACTTCTTTTACAGATTTACGTTTTTTTTTTGTTAATTTAGCTAAAAGTCTTAAAGTCTTTATTATATCACTGTGTTTGCCTGAATTGACACAAGTATTTACTAAATAATATTTAGATTCACATTAAATATCTAATAAATAATGCTGGAATTAACGTTTACTTTGAGATATTCCTATTTATTCAATTTGTTTCAAACACTTAAATAATCCTAAATTAAAGTGTTTGAAATACGACGACTCAGTCGACGACGAATTATTAAGTGCGTAGTAATATCGATAATTTTAAGCACTATATCATGAATATAATTTGCGAAAACAATGAATTCTCTTCAGCACGAGTAACTCCTTGATATTGTTAGAAAACTTTTGTTGTTTTTTTTGTTTTGTTGGAGATTCTAAACATTCTCAATTTCATAAAATGTTTTAGCAACGAGTGACTAGGTATTTAATATCGAATTTCTTTATTTTATATGTCTGTTTTCTCACATTTTATACTCTTTTATTTTAGTAAGGTCTAACGACCCCACACGCCTTAGTGTCAGAGTTTCTAAGCCGCCTCAAGGACCTCTGACATGGTTTATTTGACGACCGCCATTTAGCGGCCGGGACCACCGGCTTATACGTGCCTTCCGAAGCACAGAATCATCTTTTTATCAGACAATCAGGTGACTCAAGCCTGCAATGTACTAGCCAAACTGGAAACAAATTTACAAAGTATGCTTCCCGTGGGAATCGAACCCACGACCACCGGGTCACAAGCCAAACATCTCAACCACTCGACCACGGAAGCAGTTTATTAATTAGTTGAGCTAAGTAGTTACCTACTTAGCTCAACTAATTAATTCCAAAGCTTACTGAAACATGGTAACATCGCTACGATAGTGAAAAAAACTGGCCAAATGCGAGTCGGACTCGCCTGCGAACGGTTCCGAACGAATTTTTTTTTTAACATGTTATTTTAACAATAAAGTCTTCTTATAAGTTTTCCTGTAATATATAGGTCCATTATCTTCCTTTTTTTTCAAAATTTTAAGCTCCTACTGAGCCTCCGGAGATAAGGGTGGGAATGGTCATTTTTCGTTTAATTCCTTGAATAACTTCAAAGCCATTTATTTTAAAATTATGAAAAAAATACATATATTCAAAACCCTTAGAGTAAGTCTTTTCATTTGATATATCACTCAACATTGTTCAAAAAACATTTTTTTTAATATTCTAGTTTGACCCCCAAATGTGACCCCCATACAAAAATTTAATGATTACGTAACGCGTCCGTATTTGGGTCACAGAAGTCCATATGTGTGCTAAATTTCAATGGAATCAGTCCAGTGGATTCGGAGAAAACTGGCTGTGACAGACGGACAGACAGACAGACACCCGAATAATCCTACAAGGGTTCCGTTTTTTGTTCAGAACCCTAAAAAACTGCAAGATCAATTACCATATTGCTCGGAACCTTGCTTAAAATGTTTCAGCAAGCATGTTTCATGGATATTCAGTCAGCCGTTAGGACGAAAATAACAAAGAGAAAGCCAAATAGTCAGACAGTACCTATTACTTTCACATTTATAATTATATATTTAACTAATTATAGTACACAGAATGAATGCAAGTTTGTAAAGATAGGTAGGTATAACATTCCATAGGCACCTGAAACCACACCGTCTTTGCTCTGAGTCCTAAGTATTGGAGACCGTAAGTTGAAGCACTGGCTGAATGGTAAGGGTCTGTAATTGTAACAATTAACTGAGTGGCCCATTGAGTAATGCCTTTGTCCAGTTCTCATTATTGCGCGGCTTAAGTTCCAGCTGATTTTGTCTGGAAAGGATGCTCAAAGGTTTGGTCACGAATAAAAGTTTTAATTAATAGTTAAGCATAGGCATTCGTCTACTTTGCCCTAAAGTTCAGGATTCGTTTAACTGTAGTTAGCCCAATACAACCGTACATTTCTCCAGAATAAAAAGTAAAATACTTCCAGAGATTACCTTTTATAAACATACTAGCTGACGCGCACAACTTCGTCTACTTTACAAAAGAGAGAGAAAAAAGAGACCGTTTTTGCAACATTTTTCATTGATTCGCCGCTCCTATGGTCGTAGCGTGATGTCATAAAATATAGCCTTCCTCGATAAATGGGCTATCCAACACTAAAATAATTTTTCAATTCGAACCAGCAGTTCCTGAGATTAGTGCGTTCAACCAAACAAACCTTTCAGCTTTATAATATTAGTATACAAGTATAGATAGATGAACAAACAATCTTACCTACTTGTTGCTTCTCTGTAGCCTAGCCCACTGTAGTGTGCTTATGGTTTACTCCAGTAAATCGGGAAAAAAATTCTATCAATCCTTGACGAAGACTTTTCGCTCTATAAAAAGAACTAAAAATGTTTGTCCATGCCATGGCATGTAGCAATTTTATCGATAAGTGTCCGTATGTCCCAAATTAAAAAAATCCATTCATCTAGATACTACTCGTAGGTAGGTACTAAATGGAGATTTTTATTTTACTGTAGTAGTATTTTATTGCAGCCCATCGTGTTAATAGAATCGCTATGTGGTACAAGAAAACCAAGGTTGAATGTCAGGCTGGTTTAGTTAATATGCCAAAGAATTAAAACATGGCGCCGTTGCTATTTCTAAATTATAATAAAGTGAGAACCATGCATTAGGCTGCAAAGAAAAATATTCACACATCACTAAATACCGATGTCGGCAAGAGCATCACTATTATTAGGGATGTTCTGTTTGTGAAACCCATGCATTCATTTATTTTTCCATTTCCACTCGCCAGCGAAGCTAGTTTTCCAATAATTCTCCCGAGACCGCGATCGATGATGATATTTTCTCTATTCATGTTTGCTTTGTATACCTTTTAGATTTCCATTATATGGCACTGTTGAGATATTGGTTTATCACCACAATGTTTTTCCTGATTACTTTTCTCTGCCGTCTAAAGATGTACTGGAAGATATCGGTAGTAGTAAAAAGACCGCATTGATTGGGTATAAAACGTACCGTAATTAATGTCATTATTTGTATTTTTTGTGTTTTTTGTCTTTGTGTTTGCAAAGGAGTGGAACTCTCTGCCTGCGTCTGTGTTTCCAAACGCTTACAACCCTAATCTCTTCAAAGTTAGAGTGAACAGGCTCCTTCTGGGTAAGCTCGCTCCATCGTGGACTTTGTCTCTGTCATGTCTGACCTAGACTAGAGTCAAGAGCAAACCCATCACAAATAAAAAAATAAAAATGAGCAATGTTAAAATATTGCTGATTGGAATTAAGTACTACCACATCGCGATTTATTTCACGCCAACTACATCTACTGTGTGATGCTTTTCCCCACTTTTTTAACTTAATCTCTTGGCTCTCTAAACTACTCTTACGTATAATAAATATAATTCAGTCCCCAAAACTTCAATCCTTTGAGTAACAGAATGTCGACAGATGACATAACTTTATACACCACACTAGCAGCTGTACTCGGCCGGAAACCGAAGCGAATGGAAACAGGCTAATGAAACGTCTGTCAAAACAGTCCAGTTCAAATTTTAATTGAAAATTGCTTTTTGAACCCTTCACACTTCGTGTTGTTTAAGTTAGCCAACGAGTTTGATCCCATTCTGCCAATTAATTTAGTACAACATACGAAGTAAGTTATTGTGTTTTATTGGGCCGCTTTTGCAGCTAACGGTTACGTAAAGAAATATCTAAGTTTTGTTTTGAAAGCCTTTGAGTAAAGGTTTTGTTATGATCCCTAAGATCAACCGTAAAAGTATTTTAATGTGAAATATTTAAAGTACCTAAACAGCGAGAAGACCTTTCCTAACCTAATTCTATCGGTACCTACCTACATGAAAATGACTTCAATTCCAAATCGTTTTATGCTCGTTTGATATTCCCAATTGAATATTTGGGACTTTTATTAAAATACTTTGTGAGAACGGCGATAACACCGCCTCTAGCATATTGAATCAATAAAAACTTTCTAAATATGGCTGCGTGGAATCCCAAATACGAAAGTCCCGAACCGTTCGATGTCGATTAAGGATACATCCTATAAACGCATTTACGCTCTTAATTCGAAAAATATTGCCTAACTTAGGAAGAGAATACCGGTAATGGCCTTCCTGCCCTTAATAAGTTACTGCCATAAGTTATTCCGCCTTTATTAATGATGCAAACAGAACAACGATAAAAACCAAGACTATAGTGAAAGGGCAAAAAGTAAAACCAAGACGAACGAATAGAATAAACCTTAAGGAAATGAAAATTTTCTCCCTGATGAGAAAACTTAGGGAGTGCAGACAAGAACCGTGAAAAACCACGAGGAATCCACCTAATGGAGTTATCTAGCGAGCTCAGGCGAATTAAAGAAAGAGCAAATTAAAGAGGAGGAACCAAATGAATAATTGTCTGCTTGTTAAAATATTTTCCGTCGTTTTCTTTTAACTGAAAACGCTAGTTAGGTCGAGGACTTGTAAGAAAATGTTTATTGAATCTTCGCGTGGGTACCTACTTTATTTTTCACAAATAATTTGATTTAAGCCGAGACTCGTATTTTTTCTGAATACCGAAAAATAAATAAATCTTTCATGAATCACGAGCTGCGAAAATTGGAAGATACTTTTCATAAACAAAAAACCTTTCTCTAAAAATAAATACGTTGAACGATGAGTGTTATTTTGGGGAGGTCGATACTGGCAGAGCCGTACTCTGCTGGAGTATATACCTAGTATAGTAAGTTGGTTTGTCTACTGTACTGGCATCGTGGGAACATTCGAGTGGCATGTTCAAACGATGGGTGACGCGTGACTAAGGACCTCTGCTCACCCCTCACTGGATCGAGTTACTTGCTCCTGTTTTTTATATTTTTTGCTCATATAACACACTTTTTGTTTTGCCTCAGAAGGGTCTTTCACTTTTGTTTGGTAAAATATTGTGCTGTTTGTATGCTTTTCAGCGTCCGTGAAGTGTTTTTCCTTAGGGCAAATGTTTAGTATGTACATAGTTTTGTTTGACGAGAGAAAAAGAACTCTGTCTGTGTTTCGCGAAGAATTTTGTTTCGAAAGCATTACTGAGGTGCCAAAATTGGGTTTCACGGTACTTGTCTACATATTCTGAAAATTACTCTTTGATTCAGAATCAGTTCTAGTAAGTTAATTTTAAATCTGCAGTTTATTAATTTGTATTGTGGTTTGAATAAATTACAACATTTTGATCCATACAAAACGGCCAGAAAAAAGAAACAGGAGGAGAAGAAAAAGTGTGAATTATTCACATGACAGCTTCTAACTGTGTATAATAGTATAGTAAATAGTAAAAGAAATACCTACATAATATTTTAAATGCGAAAGATACCGTGTCTGCCCATCTGTCTGTTTGTTTGTTACCTTTTCACATCTTAACGGCTGGACAGATTACGATGAAACTTGATTAACAGGTAGATCATGTCCTTGATTAGGACATAGGATACCTTTTATCTCAGTTTTTGGCCTTGCTATGGATTCCCCCCACCACGCTGGCAATGCTAGTTTATAATTTAAAAAAAGCCAGTGCTTTGATTAAGGATCAAAGCACTGGCATTTTTAATCCTTACTAATATTATAAATGCGAAAGTAACTCTGTCTGTCTGTTTGTCTGTCTGTCGCGCTTTCACGCCAAAACTACTGAACCGATTTAAATGAAATTTGGTACAGAGATAGTCTAGAGCCTGAGAAAGGACATAGGCTACTATTTATACCGAAAATGTTTACGGTTCCCGTGGGATAGATTTATTATTGTTTTTCAGAGAGCAAGGGATTACCACGATTTTTTGTATGCTACATAGTTGTTTAAGGGTCAAAAAATGACAGGCTTATTTTACATCCCAGAAAAAAGTACGGTTCCCGTGGGATAAATCTGTTTTACTTTTTACAGAGCAAGGGTTTGAATTGATTTTTTGCACCGTGGTAATTTTAAATTTTAAAGGGGATTGTTCCTTCTTGACGTTTCAGGAGGTAAGTTTGTGCTAAATCTTCTGCTGGTTCAACTCCGCAAGGGCTGCAATATAGCTCTGGCTGTGGCTTCGTCGGGCATTGCTGCAACTTTGCTTAGCGGTGGTCGGACTGCACATTCCGTTTTCAAGTTGCCGCTGAATCTTGCAAGCAAAGAAACCCCAACATACAATATTATCAAAAACAGCGGTCGAGGAGTCCTTTTGCAGCAGTGCAAAACGACGACGACGACGTGTCGCCAATGAACGAGTGGGTGGCCTTAACACCGTTTAATTTTGTTTAGGAATTCTACCGCCCAAATTACAGCGCCCAAAAGAACACCTTTTATAGTCATCACCACATTGATCACATTTTGATCAGGCGGTCCGTTCTTACACATTACACATTAAAAATTTCCACGCGAACGAAGTCGCGGGTAACAGCTATTGATAGTATAAAACAGGGTGTTAACAAGAAATCGAGGCCATTAGTCATATTAAAATATTATGCTAGTACATTCAAAGTACTTTAAACAACACAGTGAATGGGTACGTGATAGGTACCTATCTCCTATCTGCAGTATAGCGCTACAGGGCAATGCCCTTGCAAAGTTGAAAGTAAATAAGTGGCAACTGCTTGATCTCCACGTTCGTGGAGCTGATATTTTATCGCAAAAACGACTTTTCAACACGCCAATTTACGTACTTTTGTTGCCCTTTTTGGTCCAGAGCGATTTATTATTTTACAACTTTGGAAGCTTCTTGTTTTAAATTAGATGGTGTAGGATTATGAGCTCTATTTGTTTGTTATTAAACTTCGTTAATAGTGAAAATCAAAGCAATTCAGATAAAAATCATTTATATTGCCTTTTAGTAGGATTGCGTTTGACGACAATCTCACCTGATAGAAAACGATGATGTAGTCGACGATGGAGCACGCTTGCCTAGAACTAATCTATTCAATCTTGACTTAAATACCTCTAGGTTGCAGCTTTCCGGAAACACAGAGTCCAGCAGTTAAAACTTCTATTATTCACATGCATGTTTAATGTTTTTTTTATTATTTTAATTTTTAATTAGTTTTCATAATTTATTAAGTAAAATATATCTTTATTTTGTACTTAATTCTACACAAGACTAAATATATACACTTAAAATAAAATATCCTAATTAAAATAAGGCGTCAAAAAATGCGTCCGCATCGCTGTCCACTGGAAGTGAGCCCAAAAGACCAGCGGCATTGCCACGTTGTATGGCAATGCTTATCCTCTGTCCGAGGTAAAAGCCAGCCCTTGGGTCACGCGAAGTGTCAACTAAGCGTTTAGAAAGATCTTTAAATAAGGCATGAGCACTCGGACCCCACGGTCCAAGAGTTTCAACCCCAAACGGCTCAAAAATATAATTGCCAACAAGGTTATGATATTTCCGCCGCTTGAGGTTCACAGCAGCCGCAGCGGCAGTACCAGCACAGCACGACGAGCTAGGAAGATGGGATGGCGCAAGAGTATCGACACAAGTAGCGTCCCACACTAAAGGCCTACCCATCTTCCATGGAAACAAAGACATACCGTCCGGTTGCTTACCGTCGTCGCGTGCCAGGCCATTGGGTTCTAGTACGGCTGGAACGCCGACGGCGACAAGAGCGCGTCGGATAATGTCGTTGATGTTTGCGTGCCGTGCAAAGCGACCCGCACTTCGACTGCATGAGAGACCGTGGTGCCCGACGCTGTTGACAGCTTCGTCACTTCGTTTTTTTTATGTTGGGAAATCATCAGATGACTCCTTCCACTCCGGGCGAAGCGAACGGGAGCGTCAGACTCTTACTGACTAAAACCTATCCGTGTTCCTCCTGATGCCGTACGCGTTCCAGGGCCGCGGTGACTCTTTCAAAAAAAATCCGCAACCCTTGGCACGTTGAAAGCTGCCAATTAAAAGTTTGATGTTATTTATAGATGTGTATTTAAGTCTCCAGTGCGAGTTCAATTCGCTTTTTTTTCCGGAAAGTGACGTGACAGTAACTGACATTTAATAACACGATGTGTTGAAAGTATCTAATAATAGTCACAATACTTCAATTTTCAAAAGGAAGTTGTAGCCAAGGTTTCTAAGTTCATTTCCGAATAGTGCACTTGAAGTAGGTAGGTACTTATGAGATGTTATATTTGTTTTTTCTAAGAAATAATACAATCCAGCGACAAAGGAATACGATGTTGTCGTCCTCTTAAGTAATCTTTTAAATTCTTGAAAATAAAGACTGCTAGCACTTTCCTATAAAAGAAGATTTTCTTTCTAATGAAATATCTAGAAACGTAAACCACTAGGTACTTACATACTGCTGAACAGCTTTCCTAAACCGCTGCAATATATTTTCAACCAATAAAACCACAGTACCTCCGTGTGAGTTCCATTCGTACGCGCAATGGTGACGTGACAGCGACTGACTGTGATGTACAAGCTGCGGCGTGTTACGGGGCCCTAATTACAAAGCCTGCACGGCTTACTCATACCCCAATCTTAAAATCTTATTAGATATGCATACAAGGCATGGGAGCTGGCTGACTTTTCAAAAATCTTGTGACTAAATAGGTACTAGATGAATTAAAAATCTATCATAGGAAAAATTTGAAGCTTACTCATTCAGAAAGTCGGACGTTCGAGTGACTCCATGCTGCTTATAGTGAAAATAACCTAAAAAGTTTTCATAGATTTTGAAAGAGAGCTAGTAAGAAAACTAAGGCTACTAATAAATACTACAATGATAGTATCCATTGTAGATATTTTGATAAACACGCTGCGGTATGTCAAGAAAGCCTATACTGCCTAAACATACCTGACATCTATTCATAAATAAGTCTATTGCGACATATCAAATCCAAAATTTGAATTTCAATAGTAGGCTTGCTGTAGTGACGTGACAGCTTGTGACTCTAATGAACACGCTGCGTCGTGCCAAGGGGGCCTAAAAACAGCCCACATGTAGGTACCTATATTAATAAAGCAATAAAAAAATTAAAGAGAAGAGAACAGCAAAAAGAATCTGTGCAGTTTCTGTTGTACGAGTAATAAGAACAATTTTATTTATTTAACTTTATGTACAGTAGTAATTATTTTCCATAATTTACAAGTCATTATTTACCGGTCAACCTTTGGTTTATTATGAGTATGATAGGTGTACAACAATCAATTGTCGTAGTGTTACCACAATGCGAGTGTCAATAGTGGGCTTGCTATAGTAACGTGACAGCTCGTGACTTTGATGAACACGCTGCGGCGTGCCAAGGGAGCCAAATTACAGCACACATGTATCCATACAAAATAAATCAGTTTTTCAAAAAAATCACAAACAAATCCCACAGAAGAGAACAGCTGAAAGTTTCTATTGTACGGATAGTAAGGACAATTTTATTTATTTCAATAAATACAAATAAATAAATTGTTTATTGGACTAAAAACTTTATGTCCATACATGGTGGGTTTACGGGGAGACTTAATGCAAAAAGTCATTCTTCACCATAATAACTGTGACAGGTGTATAACAAACAATTTTCGTAGTGTTACCACAATGCGAGTTTCAATAGTAGTCTTGCTATAGTGACGTGACAGCTCGTGACTTTGATGAACACGCTGCGGCGTGCCAAGGGGGCCTAATTACAGCGGCGCTACACCCCGCAATGTTTTCAAGACCGATGTTGCGCCGCTCATTTATTTGTACCTCACTTTCATGTGTACTCGTAGGTAGGTATCGCTTTAATGTGGTGGGGCTTGGAAATTATAGCGTTAGGTATGTTTGCGCACGTGTTGGTATTGGGTGAAATATATAATTCTTTGAAGTACTCTTGGCAATGGTTGTAAACAACAACATCTCGGCTGCGAATCATTTTCGTTTTGCAAGAACCGATTCTTTTCCCAAAAATTTTATGGGTCAGTTACAAATGATACACTCGGATGTGTGAATCGAGTAGGATAAGTCAAAACATACCAAACGTTGTCGAATAGTAAGACATACTGCAATCCATCCATTCAGAACAGTTATTATGGCTACATGCATTTTCTTTCATTTTATAGGTGCATCATCATCTTCCTGCCCTAATCCCATAGGGGTTGGCGAACATGTTTACTTCTTCCACTCTCCCCTCCCTGTCAACGCGCATTTCAAAGACGCATAAAGTTTACTATGATCGTAACAATAACGAAGTTTGTTAGATCTTTTTAAGTTAAAATCTCAAGGAATCTCCAAATTCGTACCTAAATGAGACCGTCTAAGATTACATAGTCTGCACCAAAACACGGACATTCAGGGAAATAATTGTGCAGCCAGCGAAATGTACACAGCACATCGCAAACTCGTAGTTTCAACATTTCAATGCATGCATTTCAAATGTGTTTATCATTCCACTGTAGGGAACTGACGTAATATTAATGTTTATTTGTTATAAATTGAAATTCAAATAACAATGCATTATGACTTTTGGACAGGCGTAGCTGTACTCGGATTGTCGGCTTGATTGACGGTAGCCCCACTGTTCTTTGTGTTGATTCTATTCTTGCGCGGATAATAAATTTAAATTGCATAACAGTTTTTAAGGTTTCGTACCCAAAGGGTAAACAACGGAATCCTATTACTAAGCCTCCGCTGTCCTTCTGTCCGTCCGTCCGTCCATCTGTCTGTCAGCACGCTGTATCTCAAGAACCATAATAAGTAGACAGTTGAAATTTTTACAGTGAGTGTATTACTATTGCCGCTATTACAACAAATAACAATAATCAAATAAAACTAATAATTAAAGAGGGCTCCCCCGTGGGGACTCCCATATAAGAAACGTACGTATGTACGCATGATAGTTGACTCGTATTAACCGGTTTTTTTCTTAAATTTTTGTACATTATAGGCCAGAGGAAGTCGAGGTTGATAGTGTGAAAGAGGACATGGCTATAAAACTGGTAACACGGTATTGTAGGAAAAATATGTCGATAACTAAATAAGTTGTGAGGCTAGGAAGATGTAGTAGTTTCTGTAAACAAAAGCATACATAATGTAAAGTAGCATAATAGCTGCAAGAAACAACACCAAGACAACAATCTGTAACAACAAACTGCACAAAATCTTAAAACGAACATAACTTTAGTCAGAAATTCAAAGTTTACAAAATGTTTCCATCAACAACAAACTGCTCTCTGCAACAACTTACAGACTTAAGTTTCCAAGGTGTTTTAAATGCAAAATATCCTCCACATGCGAGTAACAACGTCACAAGTTACATTTAACATTTTGACGGGTCATTTGGCGCCCGTCCGTGTACCAACCGGCACACAAAATATGACCAACCTTCAGAAAATATTTTCTACGAGCTTATCTTCATTGAAAAGTTTTGAAACTCATTTTGTAGTCGGTCGGTCGGTTAGATTTTCGTTAGAGTAGAAGTGGATGTATGCTATATTTTAAGGGTTGTGTACTAAAATTTGCATCGTTTATGACATAAATCAGAATGGATTACCTAATAATCATACAACAAGTTCTTTTTTAAGGTTTGAAGACAAAAGGATCTAATCGTTTCCAGATAGGGTTGTTCCTATTTTGCTACCAGTTCAACCGACACCATTGCCAGAGGCGTTAATTATCCTGAAAATTACGAACGTACGCAAAACACGGCTAATGATTTTTAAACGAAGTACCAACCTACACAAAAAAACGTTCTCTCGTCCACCCTTTTTTAAAATCCGAACGTTCGGCATCCAATACTCGTACACCCTTCCGCTGTGATAAATAGGTTCCTCATAAATTATATTTATTAAATTCGTACTCGTAATGGCGGCGGTTGTCACCCGCTGATGAATGGCCTCATCAGTCCTAAGGAATACCGTTCCCCGAGTACTAAATTCGTATCAATCATTCTCACGCATCGCTTCCTATGTAAATACGAGTTTTATGCGGCGACACGAAGCATCTCACTCGTTATGTGCGTAATGTGCTCCTGTGGGACACAAATGTAAGTGCGGTGGTGTTCAGAACCTTCTATGCGCTAATATGTTCGAAAATATACGTCGTCGAGTGTCAATACTAAATTATGTATAGCCTTATAAGTAAGGTAAGTGGTTTAAGTGTACGAGTCAATACGCTGATAAAAGTAATGTGTTCTTGATATGTTGGCAGATTTAGGTCTGATATTTTCTAGAAAAATCTTTACGATTACGTCGAGCGTAACCGAAACCTAACCGACTCGTTTTATAGATCTCTACCATTTTTTTTATTACCTAGATATTATATATCCAACCACAAACTGGCTTTGCTTTACTCTTTAGGGTTAAAAATTTATATATTCCTTATTCTTTACACTTAATATTTTTCTTCCATATTATTCCTCACGTAGTCCATCTATTCTTCGTTTACCTTTCTTTCCCTCTCCAATCTTTTGGCACTAACAACCAATTTCAAGACTATTATAATTAAAGAACTTCCCAAGCTTTCTTAAAATAACTAAATCCATTAGTCGAATCGTATTCGTTAGCCAAAACAAACATAACATTTCTTCACAGTAACCACTACAATTCTCTGCAGCCAGTCATATGCAGCTACACTTGCTGCCCATTTGCGATCCAAAGAGGTTTTTGTAAAGAGTTCAACCGTAACAGCCAGATAAGAAACTACAACTTTTATAGTAGCACTACGCCATTTTACCTAGAATATCCTGTAAGCTCCGCAAAACGCCTAGGAGGTAAGAAAATGGAGAGATAAAAGGTATGTGGGCTGTCTTAACAAATTAAGAATGTGCGAATTCTGTAAAACTAGTAAGCTCGTATGAGAAAAGTCTGTTAAAAGAAGAGGGTAGAGGTAGGGTTGTACACCGATTTTTCAATAGTTATTTAGGTCCAATATGAGGCCGAGCTTATTTCCTGATGATTTCGCTATATTACTTGGAAATTTAAGGCGGGCAAACCCAATAAAGCATTGCACTACCCAGAAATCGAATCCAAAGCCTTATGCTTTGCAGTAGCGCTTAGATCTAGAACTGGCTCTTTGGCCTTGTGGTCGCCGGGCTTTTAAGAAATCTTATAGTATAGTTGTGTAGAAACACAGTTTATGTGTTCAACATACGCAACTTTTCAAACTCAATGGACGTACAAAGACTTTATTTGTTTTAGTAAAGGTCCTAAATAAACTTAGAAGCTGAAAACAAAAACAATGTCTAGCCTGAAGCAAGGTTTACTATGTAAATAAGTATTAAAAACTGGCCGACTTTAGAAGTCACCTTCTTAGAAATTGTTAGGCAAACAAAAGCACTCATAAACGCAAAAACAAAAATTACTTGAATAGGTCTGTAAGATCTTGTGTCTAATAACACAAAATGAAAGACTTTTTTCATCAGCGACGAAATTATAAAGCCTCAAAGTTGATAATTAGGGAAAAATCTGACGTCAAAGGCCCGTGATGCCCATACAGCTGCCATAGAAAACGACTTTTTCGAGATAGAGACAAACAAATTTGTTTATAATTGTTATATTTCGTTTGTTTTTATCAATTTTAAATCGATTTTCATTGTTAGTATTCTATTTATTTTGTATGTTAGCGAAAAACTAATTAGACAAAAAAATTATATATATTTTTCATGCAGGTTCGCTATACAGTAAATTGGAAACTTCGTCTCTATCAGGACGCTAGCATCCAAGATTCCGAGCTTTCAAAATTTAATACAAAAGATAAGAGATATTCCCATCTATCCATATAATGGTCCCTTAGTGACCTTTGTACATTAAATGAAATGTGCCAAAAACGGCCCATTTCATTGACTAAAGGCGCTAAAAAGGCTTCGTAAACGTTATTTCCGAAGCACGTAGTTGAAGCCAAGTTAATTTAAACAAAACATAACAAAGACAATCCACCTCACCACAGCATGTTCTTTAATAAAGCCCTTTATTCTAACTTATACCGGTTAAGTAGATGTCCACGTCTCCGTACGCAGGTCACGTTCCCTTCGTATCTCGCCGACTGTATCCGATGCTAACTGAATATTTGGTACACAGCTCGAAATGTACCACGTTTTATTATATGGCCAAACGTGAGCCGCTTTATTTACTTATTATATTATGTCAGGCTTGTTTATGTCGAGTTATATGAGAACCTATTGCGATCCCGGCGGTTTCAGAGCAGCTTATCAACAGGGCCATGTGATTTTGACACTATGTGTACCCGTATGAAGTAATGTTAGTGTTTTATACTGTATATTTTAGTGTCTGTCTCGAGGGTTGGTTATTAAATTTGCGGCCGGGTTTTCAATCTGAATATACGTTTGAGTTTATTAGTGGGGATAAAGTTTAAAAAGGGTTTCAGTTAAAATGTTTATTTTGGATTCTGTTTGAACGCTGATGGGATGGATTTCATAATTTTATTAAATCTTTAAGCCCCAGTGATTCACTGAGAGCTTTTTACCGTTAAAGAGGAATATTTAAACGTGCTAGAATCCGTCGACTTTTTTTGCGAGTTTTCTACATTTATATTAGTATTTTTGCTTATACCTAGCAACAGCCATTTCAAACAGACCCTAGTAACTTTGAAGGTTAAAAGTATTTATTCATGTAACTGTCTGTAAAAACTTTTGATGAAAAAATACGTAAAGTTTGTCTAAGTAGGTCTCAGAACTTATAAATACAATATAGAGCAACACTATCTGAATCTTCGCAGGGAATTTCTTTAGCAAAGAATATCTTTATGTTAAGATAAAGAAAGCAGCCAAGTTTCCCGAGGTAGGGTTATAAAAACAGGGTTAAAAAGAATTCATAGAGCGAAGTTAGTGAGCGTTAAACTATGTTATCTAGTTTAAATCCCTTGGGCGTTTACGTTACAGATTAACCTTGGAGCTGCACTGTCTAAAGTTTAATTTAAGTTATAGTAGGTGTGTTATAAGATTATATTAAAGTACGAGTAGTTCCAGTTTTTCCAGTTTATGAAGTCGCTGGCCTAGTTTGTTTCTGCCGGTTATTTAGTACAGATGTAATAAGGAACATGAAGTGTTGACTTGTACCTCATAACTGTAATACAATGTTTGTAACTGGTTATGAAATGTTAGATACCGCAAAAAAGTACATGACTATGGTAAATAATAAATACGAAGATTTTACACGTTTGAAAATTCAGAATTTTATGAAAATAATATTCTAGTTTATAAAAAAAAATCTATTTATTGTCAGTCTACTGCCGACTGTTTCCAGAATAATACGATTCGTTACATTCCAAAACTATACTGGATCATTAGTGGAGCGCCTGGGGGCTTTGACCTCGGACTTTTGTTTATAGTGAATGAAATTCAAAAAATCCAAATGTAATAATTAATCTAATATTATATGTATATAAAAGAGTTTACCTATTAAAAAATGTGCTTTTGAATATCTTTCTTTTTTTTTGAATGACTGAATAAACTTCTTTTTTCAAATCAAAAGCACAATTTTTAAATTATAGACTTTTTTAAACTCGTAATTAGCTATTAATTTTAAATTTTATTCATTGTTACCAAAATCCAAGGATTTAACGTTTATAACGCCCCAGGCACTCCACTACACAGAAAACAAAAATTTTACTATCGCATTAAAATCGGGCAATTCATAAAAAAACTACCGTAGCGTTTCTAGTCTAAAAATCAAACCAAATGATCGGAAAAAATATCATCAAAATTCACAACGATACCTGCGGAACGATATTTTTATTTCTAAATTTTTCGAAACACTATCTGCATACAAATATGATAATAAAAAACGAGTCCCCAATACAGCTGTCATTTTCTCTTTGAATCCGCTGAACGTAACAATTTTCACACAGAAAGGTTTTAAAATAAAATATTTCATGTGAACTAATTTATAAAAGGGACCTTACCTAAACTTTTTCATTACAACTTCAAAAGGACCGATCCCATATTCAATGTAAAACGTCTATTTATGTTTGAAAATAAATTCTGGTATATAATAAAACGTATTTCGTATTTCAATTTGAAGGTGCAGGGTAATAAATCTTTTATGTACAAATATGAGGGGTATATATTGGTGATTGATGACATCGGTACCGTTTTCTGGCAGATGGATTGGTGATTGAAGTCACAAAGAGATTTTATTAAAGCCTCACATAATTTTTAAAAGATTTTTCTGTGATTTTTCGCTATGGGAATTTTCACAGATATTCGGGAACAAAGAGCGGTATACTGGACTCCTGAAGACAAAAAACATCCTGTTATAATGAGTCTTGAGCATCGACGGCGAGTTGCTAGCCTGTCGGTTTTCTACCGATTGCATTTTGGGGAATGTGAGACGGAATTGCATAATTTAATTCCGCCAAGCCCGTTCCATCATCGGACCACAAGACGAACGGCGATGCGCCACCGGTACATGGTGGACATCACACCCACGCGCACAAAACGTTTTGGAAACACATTCATAGTGCGTACAGCTAAGTAGTGGAATTCCCTGCCGGAGTCTGTGTTTCCTGATAGCTACAACCTGGGAGTCTTTAAGTCAAGAGTGAATAGGTTACTTCTAGGCAAGCGTGCTCCATCTTCGACCACATCATCGCTTACCATCAGGTTAGATAGTGTTCATGCTCCATCTTCGACCACATCATCGCTTACCATCAGGTGAGATAGTGATCAAACGCGAGCCTACCAATTAGTAAAAAAAAAAGTCGGGGGTAGATTCACACGCACATGCTCTCCCATTCTGCGTAAAACTAAGTGGAATTCCCTGCCGTAGTCTATGTTCCCTATTGGTTACAATCTGGGTGTTTGTAAATCAAGAGTGAACAGGTTACTTCTACGCAAGCGTGCTCCATCGTCGTCGATCACATTATCGCTTAACATCAAGTGGGAGTCAAACGCGTCATATTTAAGAGGAAATGAACCAATTTAAAAAGATATTTCGTCAACTGAATAATAAGAAGGATATATTATGTGCTCCTATGTTTTTTTTTTTCATTTATAGTTGCCAAATTTTAACACTAAACGTCTCTGTTATAATAGTCTATCGGACAATTTTGAGCATTTTTTGAGGGTTTCTTTTTATTTATATATGTATAATATATCATCAAAAAAGAAGACATAGGGGCATACTAGATATCCTCTTTAAAATATCTTTTAAATCGGTCTACTATTAGAGGAGGAAACAGGCGAGAGCCAAACCTCGAATTATGACTATTTACTCAAAAGTCTCTCCACTCGCCTCTTCCTCTTAAGAATACCAGAATACCACCAGAGCAGTCTATTCTCAATAAATCGATTACTTGAAATATGATTACAGAAAGTCTAAGGATTATATCACTAAAAGAATCACGGTGTCAAATCCTCAGAGAAGAACTTATGTTCTCTAGAGTTGTAGATTTTATTTTGTAACTTACCCCTAATAGAAAAAAAACAAAGGCTCTATGTATTTATGTGTGTACATTAATCGTCACTATCAACAGCCAGCGATGATGAAGTGTACTCGTAGCCTAGTTCAAGCACGTCTGTACATTCTTCATCCCTGTCCTTTTCCACGTATTATGGGGGCTAGTCCGTATCCTGCTTATAAGTATAGATACAAAAGTTATGGTGTAGATATTTTTGGTGGCTTTTACTGTGGCTTCAAAAATATTAGGTCAAGATAGATTAGCGCAATATTTGGCTGAATGTTCACAATTCCTTGGCTCACTATTATTTAAGTTTCTATGTTACAATTTTAGTTTACTAAGTTACGAACGATATAAAGATATCTTTATTTTTAATCAATTTGCTGTATTCTAATAGTACTAAAGATATGGAATCTTATGATAGTGAGCCCGCAAACTATCAAACTGCAAGTAGAAAATAGGAAAAGTTTCAAAAAAAAACATTGGAATCAGCACTCAGTTAAAAACCATATAAATGAAAAAAAAAAAGATTTATGATTGAAATCACGCCCCAAATATTAGCGCTGAGTCAAATGTCTGTGTATTTAAGGTCACAGTTTTATAGATACTATGAGGCTTTCTGAGCATTTTTAGCGGCAAGTTAAGAATCGTGCACCATTTGGAATGTGTCCAGTGAGTCACACTGGAATCCAGAGACGAAGACACTGGCGCAACTTAGGAGAAGCCGATGTACGGAATTGGACTTATGTCAATCAATTAATTTTTAATTGATTGACATAAAATAGCCTTACCTAAGTCTTACCTATTGAAAACTCATTAAAATAAGGTACTTGACTATTATGTTAAAAATCTGCACATGTTATTAAAACAGTAGGAATGGTGAATAAATAAATAAAATTGTTGGAAAAACAGAGAATTTTTATTCTTCTATCCTTGTCACACAAAATGTCGTTTGTACTGGATGGCTTCAATTCAATATGGCGGGATTTGTGAATGACGTCATACGCCCTTAGTGCTTTTTCTGTTTATCATAGACCAGCTTCTGCCAGCGGTTTCACCTGCGTTATCCCTAGTGAATATACTCCCGGGATTAAAAGTAACCTATGTGTTATTCCAGACTATGATCTACCTCTGTTCCAAATTTTATCCAGATCTGTTCAGCCGTTCTGACGTGAAAGGATACCAAACATCCATCCATCCATTCATCCAACCTAACAAAGGAAATTGTAAAAAGTGGCCTATGAATCAACACGTATCAATCAACTTTTACCATAATTCCTAGTTTAGTTTAATAATTTGATAAATGATATTTATTTTGCAAATAGGTTACAAGTAACTCTTTTACACGTCATTTTTTTATCGTATAAATCTAGATGAGGCCGGTATTTCCTAGCTGACTACCCTGAGAAGAAACACCGAAACAAACTCATAGGTCACAGTCTCTTTTGAAATCCAAACAATCGCCAATAACATATGAAAAACCATGTAGGTTAACGTCTGAGATGGCCTTTTGAGGAAAGCACCACAGCGCGGTTTGAGCGGGCTTGTCCAGACTGTGCAAGCATTTGTGCAGCTATCGTGCAGCTCAACTCAGAACTTTGAGGAGCTAAACGAACCGACGAACAATGCCAAAGTAAGGACATTTGGGTAAGCCGCATAATATACTCAAACTGCCAGACAGTCATGAAATCAGTCCTTAAAATAACGACCTACATAGTCCTCACACTTACAATATATCATTTTTTAAGAACCATGCAGATTATTGTCTGATATGGTCTTTAGAAGAAAGAACCACACAGATTTGAGTGAACCTGTCCAGTCAGTACAAGCATTTGTCAGTAGTCGTGTAGCTCAACTCAGATCCACTTAGGAGCTCAACAACTCGACGAACAATACCAAATAAAGGACATTTATGGAGGCCGTACAAAGCACTCAAACTGCCAGACAAACATTAAATTAACATTTAATATGTTTCTATTGGTATAATTGTAACCTCAAAATTCGAAAGCATTTTGGATTTTGTACAATTCTCAGAAGTGTCCGTGATTTTAATTCAGTTTCAGTCGAATATATGCATCACTTAGAACACAGAAAGTAAATTCACGTCTCTGTTAGTTCTTAGGCGAATGATGTATGAACACACAGCAATATCCTTTCGCATTTATAAATATTAGTTTAGTCACACCGCCATATTTTGAGATTTTTAGGCAATATTTTTAAATGCATCTTATCTGCTCTCTAGGTTTTGAGAAATGAAATAAAGAAATCCAGACAAATACCGTATTGACTCAATACAGAACTTATGCCTCTACTTACCCCGTTGAAGCTTACATACGTGTGTCTTACATATGTAAATCACAAACCATAATGTATAATGTACTGATTGGATCTAACATTTGATCCCGTGCCCCGGAGGAGCGCTATCGCAGGTGAGAATATTAATTTGCCATCACCATTCATATATGCTTGCCTAGTAATTTTCTACACGTAAACAGGTGTATACACGAGTATATTGAATTACCACCTACTGGGTGTTTGTATTGGCAGAGCTTTGTAAGGGTACGGTTTCTCGAGTTATACAGTGTTACTTTGGAGACGAATTTTCGAATTTTACGTATAGCAAGATTATAAGAAATAAATAGACATTTTTTTGTTTTACCATGATTCGAACAAAAAAAATAAAAGTATAGTCATCACAGTTAGTCTTTCAATACTTAACAAAGATGTAAGTGATGCCAAATCATCAATAATATTTTTTTTTTTAGTGGAATAAGTTCTATTGACGATGATGGATGAAAAATGCAGATTTTGTCCGAAGACGGTAACCCTGTAGATCGTAGATAGAAGTTAGTGCCATAGTTAGAAAGAAAGAAAAATGTTTATTTGGGACTTGCATAAGACATATATATCAATCAATACATATAAGCGGCGTCTTAAAATTAATTTGTGCGAGGCCAAAAAGGTCCCTGTCTCAGCTTATGCTGCGATATTTAAAAAATAAATATCACAGCGCTGGTGTTATGACAGGGCCTGATGTGATGTCACGGACACACATACGGAACACAACACTAAGATATATATACAAATAAAATAATGAATATAATAATTTGTCTAAAAATAAAACAATTTAAAATGTGGAATACATAAATATATACAACAAAAAAATTCAAATTTAACCAAATCTCAATGGCCCAGAGCTCCAGTATCATTTGTCAATGTTATAGACAAATGACGGAACGCGCGGGCGCACTGTTGGAGACTATGGTTCACAAAGGTTGCAATATCGAGATTAAAACATGGCAGAAACACAACAAACAATGTAAATAATACAAAACGACTTATCGAGTGCGTCTAAAATAGTATGGTTAAAAATAAATATGATTGAACAGTTGAGGACTGTGTGGTGTAGTGTTTTGTCACAAGAAAGAGTTATATTGAGAACATGGGACAAATTCACCAATAGTAGCTGCGTGCATACCCTGGGTAGGTAAGTTGTTTCTATGTAGTTTCTTTTTGAATGCGGAGTAGGTGTTGCTTGAATCTTGAGCTAAAAGTACCAATTGTTTTTATAGCACGAAACGGCGGAGGCAGGTCGTTCCAGCAACGAGAAGCTGCGAATTTAAAACTCCCACGGAATGCAGCAGTTCGGTGGGGCACGGACAACAAAAGGTAAGCCGATGCTCTTGTTTTCACTTTGTTCACATTAAAGTTAAAGCTAGGTGCAATCGACGATGCATAAAAATCGTCTGCTATCAGTTATTTCACAAAAGTTCAGGCAGGACTATAAAATCCAGTATGTTTAAGTTTCATAAAAAGATAGTCTCCAACAATGTCTGATGTCTATGTCAAGCTTTACGTAGCGGTACGCTTACAAACATCGCTGGTCGTAGCTCGTAGCATACGTAGCGCTACGCAATTGTGATGTAGCATCCGTAGCGCTATGCAGTAACGTAGCTTTCGTAGCGGTACGCGCAGAAACATGATGCAACATGCCATATTAATTTTGATACTTCTCTACCTATTGCCAAATATAGGTATCCACAGACATACATATCTTGCTGGGAAGTTGGTTGTGCCACTTCTTCTTCCCAGCCAAAACACTAGTAGTGATGACTTTGTATCATTATACAAAACTGACGCTCAAAAATTGCTGGCTCTGAGCTAAATATTTTTATTTTTTTATTTATACTATCAATTATGAATGAAATATCTTTACTGAAATAGGTATCACATACACAACAAAAACATATCAATATTTTTTCGTCAACCGAATCCGTAGCTGTTGAAACGTAGCCTTCAAATATTGTATCTAAGATGTCGCCTCAAATAGGATTGACACGTGTAATTACATAGAAGATTACTATGTGCGAAATAATCGATTGGATTTAAAGCAAATGTTGTAATAGAAATTAATAAAGGAGTCATGTACAAACCGGCAGTACATCAGTGATAGCAAAACCAGTATAAGCTGGCCTCTATTTTATATTGAAACTCCGGACTACGTTAGACCAGCTCAAGGTCAAAGTGCAATCCTGTACAAGGTAAAATTTTCCTAACACGATTTAAATCATTGTTGACATAATAATTACCAGCTTACCTACATTGGCACAGTTAAAGGCCACCGCACGTATCATACTTACCACCCATCAAAGTTGCATGTCCAGTCAAACGTCGCACCACAAATATTGAGCCCAAACGAGGAGTAACAGGTGGCCTGAAACTACTTATCGGTATCTAAACTAGTAACAGCCTGTGTCGATAGCAAATGCTAACAACTTTGTTTTCGTCCAACGTTACCTAACTAAAGGTTTTTTTTTTTGGCTTCCTAACAACGGATTCACAAACGGAACAACGGAACGGAAGGTACTTGAAACTAGGTTTTCAAACAATTTACAAAAAAGAAGATCGCAAACGACAAATCTACCAGCATACCAAGGGTGATGAAGAAAATGCTGCATTGGTACAAGAGGAAATCCAAAAAAAGTTATAGGCTTCCTCCAAGCGTTATCACATCGACACAAGTATCCGACGAAATCCCGTGGTCCTCACCAGACCATCATCGGTCTACCTTGTGGCCCGACCTTTCAACGGTTATGGAATCACCATATTCTATAAGCATGTACCAAGCAGCCCCAAGGACCAAAACGCCCTGGAGTGTAGGAGTACCAAGTTAATAATTCAACGATTACCGTTCTATCACTTACGAAATAGAAGAAAATACACACGAATAAAATAACCATTATTACCTACGCGACAAGAACCAGAGCACCCTACGGTCAACAATAACAATGTCTAAACAACAAAAACTGCCAACATAACTAAAATATAACAACAGCGCAATTGACTCACAAACAGGACACTACTGACCTTCTAAGTTACATCATTACATAAAAACTCCATACGTAACGCAGGTTGCGTGTAACTGTAGGCTGTGCGTAATATCTACGCACGAGGGTGATAAAGGTGGATATTCTGTGCCACAGAATAGACAGAAGACTAGAGGGCAGAAGGCTAGGTTCATACAGTCAGCGAAAACGTACGCACAGGTAGACAAGCTTCTACGTTTGAAAGTAGTGGTATTAATGGACCACCACTACTTTGAAGACACGTCATCCTCCAATCCGTGCTGGGCCCGCATGATAGCCCACATCCTTCTCATCTAGAGAGAAACCTGTGTCTCAACAGTGCAGTGGAAACATTATAAACTGACTACGATGAGGCTATGACGTGAGTGCAAGCGCACTCATGATCGGCATTTCTTTGAAATTTGGGCCTGTTTTCGCTCGTTGTATGGAGCTAGACTTCTGCAACTACCCATGCTGTGTCATTCTGTGAACTCCCCCGCTATTCCGTGGATTTCCCCCCTTGGCTCTAATGGCGCACGCTGAATGACGAAAACGCGGCGTTTATGATAATCGCCGTATTTCACGACCGCATAAAACCGAGTGGTGGCGTGGATGGGATTCTCCTAGATTATATCCCCCTTAAAAACGTAGTTAGGCGGTACGCCGATACATTGATTTTTAAGGGAGTATGTGGAGTAGATTATTATGTGAGTGCCAACATTTTTATCAAATAACGTTTATTTTCATTGATGACACAAAATATTCGTTGAAACCACGTTTCACAAAACGAAGTTTCAATTAAAGCGCTTCTAGACCTTATACGTAATGATTTACTCTCTACTATTTATTTTAATTATATAGTAAGCCAGTCATTAGGCACATTTCTCATTTCGGTATTAGAACTTAGAAGAATGGAACTTTATTCAATTAATTCTGACTTAATTGGAAAGATTAGATACTTTCAAAAGTCGCTGTTAAAGTTAAGACTACCGTTAGTTAAATTAGTGACAAAGATTAAATGTTAGATATTAAATAACGTTACAGAAAACCAAAAATGTTCAACAAAGAATTAAATTTACTTTTTGAACGTCAAATTAAGAGACTCATGGCGTGTTTCAGAATTGACTTATTTGACGTTAAGAACTAATCAAACCCTACTTCGATGCTATTTTTTATAGGTTTCAGGCTATTTTATGATTTTTTTGTTATACAAAAAAATTTTTTTGTTATTTTTTGTTATACAAAAAAATCATAATTCAGAAGAGTTATAGTTTCCTATTGCAATTTCAACTGACCAAAATCAATGATTTTAAGAACGTGGCTGGCAGCGGATGGATGCGGACTGCTCAAGACCGGGATGATTGGCGCTATTTGGGGGAGGCTTACGTTCAGCAGTGGACGGCAATTGGCTGATATGATGAAAACCCATGAAAATAATAAAATTACCCAATGTTTGGACCTCTCGTTTAACGACCATAAAACCATAGGTTTAGCCATAGGCATATGGCTAAACATGTATGGTTTATATGGCTCTCCTAATTTACAATGCTTTGCCTAGATTTTGTGTTACGTTGTGGAAGTGGTTGTTACAAGTGTCCCTGTAAATTTTATACATTAAAGCACAGACATATTTAATTGATAAACAGATACATACATTTATTGACAAAATGTAGTTCCCTAGTAATATTAATATCTTAAGTGTAAAAACTTGTACTATTGCATGCTATAATTGCCAAATATGTGTAACTAAATATTTTATAATTAAGAACTTCATGTACCTACCATATATGATGCAATAAATGAATTGATTTGAATTGACATACATTACATAGTAAACACTCAATAAAATAATCACTAATTTTACTTCATAATAGAACACATTCACCAAAATTCACGCCACTCAAAATTCCATACTCAATAAGCCACACAAATATTTAGCGGTAAACTCCAATCTGTAATATTAACATAACAAAGTCGTAACAGACAGATTATGTGTTATTATTTGTATGTTTATCACAGCAGAGAGAGAGGAAATTGGAGCAATTTCTACAAATCTCTCTCTTATTTTCTTTAGAAATCAACTGTGGGATTTTCCTTAAGCAATTGGATTACAGACGTAATCGGCGTCGCAGTCAACTGTTACTGCCTTTTTTAGTCAAAAACCTAGATTTACTTTGAAGCCTCTGTAATAAGCTTCATTGGAAGTGGCTTTAAGTTTCCTAATTGATTCCGATTTGCGATTTATTTTCTACGCTGATTGGGATTGTTGGTGTTTTGTTGTCACTAGATGAATCTATCTACGACTCTTTAGGTAAGATACTAAACCAATCAGGTATCATTTGAATGACTGAAATAAGTAATGTACAAGGGTGAGTTTTCTTCTACCAAACCTTTGAATGATAGTGAGCGATTGCATTAGAGGATAGAATCTAGTGTACAACAGCTTATGCATATACCGAAATAAGTCTTATATCTACATCCTTGTTGTTCTGGCGAATCTTCGACAGTGCCATGATTAAGGTCAAGTTTATACCTGCACTTCGAGTCACAGAAAACCAAATCCCATTAGGTTTGAAACCAACCAGTCAGGTTAAAACACTGCGCTGTTCAACGCATATAACCCAAAGTCAGACGTACGCCAAATTGAAGCGGAACTGGGCCGGTTATGTCTGTCGCAGCCGGTAACCTATGGGCTAACACGGCCACCAAGGACACTGCGGGGCAGTAAGACACTGGAGCAGATTGGAGTTGGTAATATGGACTTATTATTACGGTGTTGTTACAAGAAAGCTCATTTGCTGAGGCTTGTTTTGCTTGTCCTGTCTGTTAAGTAATTCTCTACCACCGGGTAAGAAAACTAGCGACCCGCACCGGCTTTCCCAGGGTGCAAATTATACACACAAAACTTTCTCATTTGCCATTCGTGGTCTCAGTGGACATCGTATCAAAATATGTTGTGTGGTTTTGAAAATGTTATCGGAGAAAAAATTTGAAAATGTATTTTAAAATGTGTTGTATCACACAAATCAGAAACTATGTGAAATAAATAGTTCATTCACTCCATGCCTATGTTAGCCCTTAGATTTTCACATAATATAAGTTAGATAAAAAAAATGAAATTGAAAATATTTATTTCATACCTAGTAAACAGTTATTAATACAGGTCCATATTATGTTAACAGGTAGATACATATAGAGATAAAAAAATGAATGGTTATATGAACTTATTTGTCATAGAAATTATAATCTTGTTGCTACCTGTATTTCGTTCCTCAGAAAATCATAACCACAGGGTTTATCGTAAACCGTAGGAAAATATGTTTTTCCAGTTAAAAGAAAGCCAACACTTGAGGGGCACATCAACTTCTATTAACAACTTTTTCGCTGAAGCAAATTTCTGGAACCAGAATTACATTAAAATAAAGTGAACGTAACATTTACAAATAATATATTTATTTCAGCATCTTTAGGCAAAGTGACATTCAATTAGCGATAAGTTTGTCAAAAAATTAAAAATATATGAGATTGACATGCGCCACCGAAATGTCACATGAAGCTCTGAACGAAGTTCAATTCTATCAGCGAATGCGATTGTCGAAATGCCAAAATATAAGGGATTGGTCACGTGACATTTCGACAGCGGTTGTCAATCCTATACACTTTTGACATTATGACAATCGCCTTCACCACGTTACCGCCGACAGAGTATTTGTCACTTGTCAATACATATTTTGACTTTTGAACGATCGTTATCGCTGATCAAATGTCAAGTTTTCTAGGCCTCGTGGCATTGAACTAAATTACAGACTGTATTAAAGCCAAGTTTCGAACAATCGAAACATTTCGAACAATTTCAATATCGGACCTTAATTTTTCGATGCTTATAGAATTCGCAGGAAGTTGGTTCGCTCACATCTCGTTTCCACTTTCGCGGAACAAAGAGGAAATCGTTAAAATGTGAACTCCAACAAGTGTTGTCTGAGGAAATTGCCTTTTGATATACCATTGTTGTTGCCCCGATATTGTAACCGAAGATTACCACGGAATATACCAATCTTTACACGAAAATAACAGGAACAGCGTATATTACCTACAGCAGGGGTAAATGTTTTTGGTATTTTTATGTTTAACCAGACACAAGAAGTAATAGAATGGATTGTTGGAGAGAGAGTGCCTATGTTATCAGGACGGTCAGGACAAAGGCTAACTAGCAACAGAAGAAAAAAGATCAACAATGAAATACAAATTAAGATAAGAAAACAAACAAACAACATTAAATAGAAAAATAAATCTGCCTAGATTTTCCCAACTATGAAAATAGTTAGGAAATAAAAAATAGATAGAGATAAAGAAAAGAAGATTAACACATTTTGTCTACCAACTCCATAAAAGCGATCCCAACTTCACGACACGAGAGTGCGATCAGTTACCACACAAGAACATGCCTAAGTGGAATTACCACTTCACAATTTAATATGTGCCAAACGCAGCCGAGCTCACGAACTCAACGTGAACACAAGAACAAGAGAATTCACCCGTTAAGTGTAAATTTCGAGCCCAATTTCCGATAGCACGACCATTTCAATAGTAGGAGAGGGCTCCTGATTTCACCCGCGCGTAAAATCTAAAGATGCGCTTACACGAGCAATGAAAATTGATCAATTATGATATAAGCAATACTGGTTGACTGTGACGTCACAGAATACCAAGTAATTCACGTCAGCGGCAACAACCTTCAATTTGGCGAAGGCTTCTGCAATTACTGTATTGAGCGGTAGGGAGAAACTCCAAGTTACAAGACAATACTTTCAAACACGCAATGTGGAGCAATTAGAAACAATATTTCCGTAACAAATCCTGTGTTTTAATGAAGTTGCTGCACTTTGCTCCGCTAATTGCTCCAAATTGAACTATATACCTGTTGGTTGGCCGAGCAATAATTGCTCAAAAAATTTCCAGTGTAAGCGCACCTTTACACACGGCAAACCAAACAAACTTGCTCCCAGTTAGCTGACAGTCGCTGGCAAACTCTCAGGAAACTTATTTAACTCACAAATGTCCTGTGTACACATAAATCTGTAAAGTCGGACGCGTAAAGCAGGTGTTTCTCACTTCTATCAAACTTTGTGATATATTTAGCGTGATGTTACGTAAGTGTGCGAGTGGGATGAGCAGAGAGGGTCTGTATATGACAGTTTTTGATATCTATCATGGCAGAAAATGTGGTAGGTACCTAATAAAATCAAGGATTTTTACTTAAGAATGTTTATGTTTTTCGAAAGAGTTTAAGGAGATAGAGAGTGATTTTTCATGTTTTTATAAAACTTAAATTTTTTAATAAGTGTGTATGGATCATAGCAGGTGACAGGCGACGTTCTCTATTTGCTGCCTACCCCATTGCCATAGACTTGAGTGTAGCATGCATTTAGACTAAAAGATATACTCAGATATTAATTAAACATAAGTCTAGTAACAAGCTTTGAGACACCAAAATAGCATCTAACATTACTTCAGAAATAAATACCAATTTAACTAATGCAAACAACGAGCTTAGAATTAGAAACTTTTTAGGAACATACTACATTATATCTACCAGCAACAACAATACCAAAATATAATTAGTAGCAAAAGTTAGCAACACAGCGGCATTACTACGCCCGTCTGAATTGAACATGTAGACCACAGCATAGCGAAGTTGGCTCCCTAAGGCACCAAATGCATAACAGACTACAAACAAACTTGGGATACTGCAGCTGACATGTTCTCCTCCTGTGGCCCGTTATTGGCTTGTTCATACCGAATAATAGTTAATAACGATTAATAGTTGAACTGTGCAGTCGAAATGATGAGCCAATTGCACCCATTGTTGGATGCGAATGTACTTTATTGTTGTTCTATGCTAAACTGTGGTTTAGCTACGATATTACAATTTTAGTGGATTATCTAGACGCTTAGTTGCAAGTGAATTATCAATCTTTCATTTAAAATATAGAGAACCTTATATAACAGCCCCTTTGGCTGAGTGGTTGCAAGCGATACTGCCGAGCATGAGGTTCTGGGTTCGAGACCCAGATTGGGTAAAATGTAATTGAGCTTTTTCATCTGAAATTTCTCAGTAGCATCCTGAAGTCTGGATGTATACCCTGTTGATGGCAACAGGGTCGTCCCCTATTACGTGACACTATAACGTAATTGGTATAATGTGGCTGTACTATAGATACCCATCTGCCTGACCCATCTTGGAGTACAGGCGTTAAGTAGAAATAATATGCCATTTCAGACTTTGGTGGTTAAAAACAAAGCTCGTTTGTTCCATATGTACTAATACTAATATATATAAAACATTGCAAATATGAAAGTAATTCTGTCTGTATGTTTGTTACCTCTTCACGTATTAACGGCTGAACGAATAAGAATGAAACTGGCACACGGGTTGACCACGTCCTGGAATAGAATACTTGTGTGGTCCTTTGGGATATCTATTAATTTCAAGGGGGCGAAGCCAGTGGCAAAACCTAGTTTTATAGAGTAGGAAATACTTTGTTCAACATAAAATATAATCAATCTAATGATCAAGATCTAGCTTAACGCTTAGTTGCACTTCGCGTGACCCAAGGGCTGGCTTCTGCCTCGGACAGAGCATAAACATTGCTATACAACGAGACAATGCCGACAGTCTTTTGGGCTCACTTTCAGTCGACATCGAAGCGGAAGAATTTTTGACGCCATATTTTATTTAGGAGTTCTATTTTCTATTTTAAGTGTATATCGAGGGGTGAAAGGCTATTTATTTGAAGCGACATTTTGGGCGATATTGAGTTATATACATATACGGATTCAGCGATTTTTTCTGCTTCGGATGGGCCGAGTTTTGTACAATTCAGAAAATTTTATTTGGCGCTTAAGAGAATGCAATTTTAAAACATGATGTATGATCCGATATCACATTTGCCATATTTTTCTAGAACTTCATTTAAGCTGTACACAAAAATATAGAATCGGAGCTTAAGCCGTTATTTTCGTCCAAATATTTCAGCGTTTTTCGAAATAGCAAAGTTTAGATGAAAAGTCCTTTCATACATTTTGCTTTCCACTACTAGCACTATGCAATGTCGCTTCAACCAATTTGCCGTCAGCCAAATTCAATAAGACACGTCGCGTCAACTCTTTTCTGCTGCAACTGTTTTATACTCTGTTTGGAGCTTCAAACAAAGTTTCTTCTTAATAGTAATGAAGTGTATAAATGTACTTAGAAAGTAACCAACATGTATAGAGAATGAGAAATAAACGCTTATAGCCGTGTTCTATTGAACTCCATACCTCATTGTGACTCACCCTGCCAGTACCCATGAATTATGGAGCTCAATAAATTAGAATAGAAAGGATTTTATCAACAACCATGTTTCATTAAATTCTTTCGAAACATGAGACATCAAACACTCAATAAGAATGTCTATCGTTGTTTAAGTCAACTTGCCTGTATCGTTAAAAAACCCAATTGGTAGTTAAACAAAATAGCTTATTCCTATAATCATTGAGTAACGTCGATTCAATAATTTTGCTTTCTCCTGCATAAGCATTGTAAGGTCGCTTGAACCATTAAAGTAAGAGCAGTAGTTTTTTTGTACCGATTTTTTTTTCTCCAAATTTTGAATCTTTAAATGGCTCTCCTATCAAGTTCATAAAATGTCGCTTCAAACAAATAACCTTTCACCCCTCGATATAGTTTGTTTTCAACATGCACATAAAACACCGCAAAACATTTAAACGTTCCAACTCTCCGTTAATCTCTATTCCAGAAGACAAGAATGTAAATAGTAAACACAAAAGTGGCATTAAAGGGAAGTGTTAAACGAAATAAAATGAAACTTGCTAAATCTTGAGATTCAGAGATCAAAGTTTAATAGAACTGAAGGAATAGAACATTCCTAATTGCTTTGGAAAGTTCCTTCGTCGGTGAAATCACGTTCAGAGAGAATCCTAGTGCTTAGACTAGTTCGTTAGTAAGTTTAATTGAAAGAATTCAGTGTGAAAGAATATATCTGTGGAACAATGATATTGTGCTGCGGTAATCTCGGAAATTGTGGAGCCAGCAGACATTTTTCTAACTTCGGAAACTATTTTCCTCTACGAACTTAATTAGAATTAAAACTTTTAGTATGGTATCGAGTCTGAACCGACTGCTCAGTATGTACATTTTATGTTCGCATAACTCGACAAAATGCAGGTAAGAGTGTCGTGCCCAAGGGTAACCAACGGACCCTACTACTAAGCCTCCGTTATCCGTCGGTTTGTCTGTCAGTGGGCTGTATCTCATGAACCGTTTTAGGTGGATAGTTGAAATATTGAATCCCCATACAGAAAACATGTTTTTTTGGAACATGTCCGTCCGTCTTGGATGATTTTTTCTTGATTGGTTCAATAAAAAAAATTGTCCATATTAATGAGTAATTCTTTGACGCATCAGTGTTTTATTTTTGTATATTCGTATATAAGTAAATAGTTAGCTTTAGTAGATCTTCTGATTCAAAACTTACATAAGATAATAAACCAATTGAGGATAATCATGAGTACTTTTATGATTTTCAAAGAATTAAAAAGCAGCACAGTATATTGCTGTTATCGGCTTACTACTAGTTTATTCTGTCAACATCAACGTCAATGTGTAAACTTAGGTGGAGAGAGCATAAAGTAAACCGTCATTCCATTTTATTTGTATGGGTTGAAAGCTCGCTTCATGTTCTCTTCACCTAAGTTAGCGGTAAGATGCTCATGTAATCGAACTGCTAATACTCTGTCTTACTATCTAAACTACAATATTTCATGCATCAAGCTAGTATATGTAGTTTACGTAGCACTAGGGTACATTTTGCTGTATAATTTTTATATCGTGGTCTCATTATTCTAGCGATAACAAGGCAAGCTTTATCATGGCACCGTCAACGTTCTAGTTTTTATGAAAGAAAAATCTTAATTACTGCTTTATAAGGCGGAAGGTTTGCTGCTATTATAATACATGAAAGCTTTTACTAAATAATACTGCTGAAGTGACCTAAAAGGGCGCAAGCTGTTGAAAATGGACGTTCTTGAGCAACCGAGGCGAGGTTCTTATAAAAGTATTCAGTGCTAGTGGACGTCACGCGGCTTCACCCTCGTAGTTCCCGTTCCCGTGGGAGTACGGGGATAATATATAGCCTATGTAACTCCCTGATAATGTAGCTATCCAATGTTAAAAGACTTTTTCAAATCGGTCCAGTAAACAAACAAATCTTTCCTCTTTATAATATTAGTGTAGATGAAAGCAACGTATATCATACATAAATATTTCTATAAGAATAACTTCTTTTAGATCAGCCCAAAACCTCTGTGAACCAACCTCTGGCTCTATAAATTCTTCTAAATTCGGATGAGTTTCCAAATCCAGCAAGACTGTCTATTTTCGGGCAGCCTGCATGCAGACAAGTTCCCTTCAGTATGCAACTTTCACAGTAGCTACATAGATACATATAGGGGGAACCTGAATTTGATTGGCATTTGGATAGCACGAGATAAATAAGTAGCAACCTAATCGAAAGAATTAAAGTAACAACATCAACTACATAATTTCGAGAGCCCAACCAAAACTTTCTCATCGTACCAAATAAAGAAGCAAAACAAAAATCAACCAGCCGGAACCCAAAGAATTGAACAGCAAAGGCGAACTTAGTTGGCTAGAGAATGTCTGCTCCACAGTAGGACTAGGACATGTTTGCGCTTGTTCAGTAACCGCACTCGAGGGGGCCGTAGTGGGTACTGCCACATAGATACGTTTCATGTGGTAAGCCCAACTGCTTTTGTTTAGATCCTGGAGAAAAATATAAAAACTGTACAAGTAATGTTGCTTGGTGTTAAATTGGATGACCAACAATTCATATTGTGTTCTATTGCACCTTTGTTAAGTTCTAAAGAAGTGGATAAAGGCTTTTTCTTGGGCTGTTTAAAAGTAACCTCGGTGTACTGTTTACCTGATCTTTTGATTTCAAAACATCGATAAACTTGACATTCTGCTGGTAGGTACTTAAAGGAAGGGCTAACAACCAACCGGTTCTAAAGTATACCTAACCTTTTGAATTTAGAGACTGTTTGCACCATTTCGAAGAAACGTGGCGATATTTGCTAGAGTTTTGATTAAGTTTAGCATGAAACTAACTTTTACGGTAATTTGATCTATGTGAAATATGGAAGTCTCCTTTGTGCCTCATGTCATGTACCCTCCATTTAGAGCTTCTTCTGTTCTACTAATACATGTGCACAATACAGCACTAACTTCTCCGCCGAGGTTATGAACGTGTCGCGAACTGCGCGCTGCACTCGCCTTGCAATGACACGTGTTTGTGTCACTAACTTACCACTTATTTGTTCAAGAGATTGTCGCACATCTTCACGGATATTACCGCTGCTGTATTATGTTAGCCTGGCACATTGTTCTGAATAAATACAAGCAAGTATAGAACTAACTTTGGTATTTCGTAAACATGTTACTTATTTGTTATTTTTTTGTGTTCTAGAAGCGACATTAACAACAATAAAAGTAAAAGACACTTAAATGGAAAAAAATATGAGACTAGGAGATGTTCGAAAGCAATTAAATAATGTCCAAACAAAAATAATTTTACTACATGAACCCGAAATAAATAAACCCACAATAAAAAGTAATTGTTGGTGAAAAGAGCCTGATTAATAGCCCGGTCTAGACAAAACAAATTAAAACGGAGGTCAAACACGAGCCTATCTGGCCGTTTCCCAGCAAATTACATTATAATGAACTACAGATGTTTCTAGGAACACAAAAGAACTCGAAAAAACATGGTACTGTTTTTACCGAAGTATGGACCTGTCCTGCTACCTTCGAAGTTAATTTTTCTGTCCAATCTTGTTGCGTAGTTGTATGTACAAGCCCGGGCTTTTTAAATTTTAACCGTAACCGAATTACTCCGTGTTTTTGGTAAAGGTCCCTTTATACTGAGAATTTACATTTGTTTACGCTAGGTACACAACGACTCTTTACAAAGAAAGCAGTATATTTCTGAATGGAAAGCTAACAAACAAATGTACCTAGGTAAAAATACTTAAATGGAATTGCCAAAAATAGCCTATTTATGAACTGAACGAGTGGCAAACAGAGCATGATAAACGGTAATACATCTGAGACACATTCTTAATGGATTTTTATCCACCGAGTCCCGTCCATATGGAACTATACTTTTCTTTGTAAGTTATTGCTTGTGAAGTAATCCAATTTTCGTCTGTTTCGTGCTATCTATTATTAGTATCACTGATCTGTTCATTTTCTAGAGGTTCATTAAATGCTATATTTAGGTAGAAGCCACGAATAATCGAAACGGTTTTGTGGTCGTTGGGTTAGATCGAGGCGTCTAGGTGAATTGTTCTGTTTACGCATTAGGTAGGTTAGGTACCCATAGATTATAATTAATTAAGAGAAAACAACAAATTTGACATTATTCTATAAGAAGACTAATTCATAACGGTGAAAATTATATAGCATGTCATGTCAGTGACATCGTCCAACTATTGGAAAGTGTAAAGTCCCCAGCGTGGCGGATCCACCGGGATCCAATGTTCGGTAAGTTACTTGAACAAACTTGCGCCAACTTTTAGCTAAGTGCCTTAAATTTTAAGTCAATTTCGTGTCCGCTCGGCGGTAGCGTCACTCTCCAGCGGATTTCGGATATTTAAATATGCTACTAGGGATTCACGGGCTACAAGGTAAATTTTCGTTCTCAAGAATTACTCAAAAAGTAATTTTTCTTCGTACTTTACTCCATGGATGTCTCTCGAGGATAACAAATTAAGCGTCGACGTTTTTTCTAGGAATAGTGCTGGGAATTATTTTAAAGTAAGATAACAAAAGCGGTCATTAGGGCTTGCAAAGTGGTCTGATAAGTCCGAGACCCGGGGCACGGAGCACGTTTAGGGATGGTTGTCACAACTTGTTCAAGGTCCGTGTTCTTGTTAAGTAATTACCAAAGTCTCAAAGAAGTTGGGAATTATTTTTTGTTTACACTGGGGGGCTAACAAAGCGCGTTTTTTGTTATGCCGAAAGTTTTGCCTTAAAAACACGTAATCTTGACTCTTTGAGGTAAAAAGTAAATTTTGCCAGCAGTAATTTTTGTGAGCAAGGAAATTGGTACCTATGCTGTCTCAAGAGCCAGCCATTCGTTTTGGCAAAGATTATTCTCTTTTTGGTAACGTACAGAGGAATTGAACATTTGTACTAGTTTCGGTACATGTGGTCCAGATGTGGCAATATCTTTGCTGCTCAGCATTCGGAGCGCGTCGCGATAGTTCGGGAACTCGTGCCAAACACTACGTGTGTGCTTCCCCGCTATTTGTTAATTACGATATTACATTTAGAACGTTAAGGAATGAATATCAAGGCTAAATAGAGTTGAGCTAAATGTTTTAGTTTGTTCACGAAAACGAAAGCTCGTGTACCAAATTAGTTCAGTGTAAAAATAAAACTGTGTTTACGTAAAACTCGTAACTTTACACAGAGCAATTTAACTTTATAATTTTGATTTACTATTCTGAAATAGAACTGTAAAGGTTATAAAAACTTGCCTCAAAGTAGTTACTCATTGTTACAGGTTCCCTATAATTGATAACATTAATTCTATTCACTTCTGATTAAATTTTCTTACATACCCCAAGAGTTACCATAGTAAGGACTATAACGTGCCATGATGGCATACCGTTGTGAAAAAGACATAGTGCTATATGTATAGCTTCGTCTCACTCCCACACCAGAATCATGATGGTTTTAAGACGTCATAGTACGGCCCCATTTTTTCTTTCTTTTTTGTAAGTTGGGAAATCATCAAATGACTCCTTCCGACTAAAACCCATCCGTGTTTCTCCTAATACCCTTTGCGTTATGAATATTGACAATTAAACTTCAAAGACCATTGGTGGGGGACCCACCAACTTATAAACTTGGCTTAACACCGTTATCTAAAGACAGGTATTACCACTAACCGTCCACAACTTGGTTGTATAATCTCTTAAGCGCTTAGTGGTAACCAAACGTAAAGATGGACTGACCTATTAGGTAACTGTTGCGACAGCGTTCGCGCTCGATTACCTTTAGATTAGATACGTCGTAGGTACAATACATCCTATACATATCTATTTTATGTAATTTGGTACCTACAGAGGCTTATTAACCTAAAAACATCTTTTTAACTCCATCGTTGTTCTTTTTTGTTGGATTTTTTCTTTTTTGATCGAGGACTTCTGAATTGTTTCTCCGGTATTCGTCCAGCCACATTGCCTCGGCGCTTTTCTAATGGTAGCCACTTTAAGAGTTGTTAGTGAAATACTGTGTGGTAGGATAGCCCTAAGAGAAAAAAAAACCTGTTGCGGAATTTGTTCAAAAGAGTCATCACGGCCCTGGAACGCAAAGGGCACAAGGAGGAACACGGATGAGTTTTAGTCAGTAAGAGTCTGACACTCCCTTCTGCTTCATACAGAGCGGGAGGAGTCATTTGATGACTTCCCATCCTAAAAAAAAGAGCAAAAAACTTAACTTAAGCAGGATGTAATTTTGGTTGAATTTAAACACACCATGTAATTGGCAAACACAGGCCGATAAAACTCCCAGTTACGTATAAAAGAATTTATTTTGTGGAATGTGTTAATAAATTATCAAATGTAAATAAATTCAGCAGAAACCATTATTTACAGCTGAACCATTTAATTTTTTACTCAGTTAGAGCGGCAAAAAGGCTCAAATTAACGTTTTTATGTTGCGCTAAATATACAAGAGTATACAAATTACATCGAGCACCTAATCTGCATGTAAAGTAATTAACGAATAATGTCTAAAAACAGGGACGTGCTGAGAATGAAAGAGGGACAAAATAAATGAGAACCTCCGCCTTTTTGTAATTACTTTACATCCATTGAGATGAAAAGATAGACCAAAAATGTTGTGCGTTATTTTGGACCATATCCGTCATTTCCAAGTTTCAATTTGATTGGACTTGCAAGTGGTGCACAAGAAGCCAAGAGCTGACACAATGTGCTGTGCTGTCACGCGGCAAGACTTACGCTACCGAAACGTCACGTGTTTCAAATATCTTACCGTGTTTCTATAAATAAAAATGAATCGCTGAAATGTATGTACGCGCATAACTTCGTAACGACCGACCCAAATTGGATATGCTTTTTGTTGTGTTCGTAAGTGTCAGGTCGAGGTATATATGAAATATTTTTTTTGAAGAAAAAAACATCCGGGCGAAGCCAAGGCGGGCCACTAGTTTTGAATATTGACAATCGTTATCGCTGATGGACTGTTCTTTTGCTTAGATTCCGATTCTGAGTAGTTAAAAAGACAATCTAGAAGAACCAAACATTAAGAAATGATGCCAGCGACTTTACGAAAACTGCCGATTTTTCCGTTTTTGCCGCATTTTTCGCCCACTTTTGGAAAAAATAACCTTTTTCGCCATGTTGTCAACTTCAAACGGCAAACATGCATCCTGCGATTTATATAGCCACGTATATGAAACTCAGGAAAGAATCTGACATTCCGAATCACCAACGAATAGTCCAAAATTTTGTTAGTCTTGACACAAACACAGCTATCAATATCAATGTTTCAAAAATGATACAACAGATTTCACTGTGTTTGGCAAACCGAACAAAAACATTTAAGATTGAAAAAGAAATATTAGCCACGCCAATTTTAGTTCAACAGTTTTTCTTGTTAAAAGCGAGCTAATCAAGTTAGATCTTAATCTGGAACAAGTTATAACTTCGCCCATCAAATCTGGCTAACTATAAATAATTTTTAAGTGAAATCAATTTTCGGCGATCTAGATTCAGTTTGACAGCTAGATTGGTCAGCATATTTTATTTTATGAATCACACGATAACGACTGCACTAGAAATAGCGTCAGCACTTTTATTCATAATCATAATCATTTATTCATTTGCGAACATGGGTAATAGGTACTGGTGTTTCATTTATAATAAGGCCTCCATATTCACATGGGCATGCAAATTACATTACATTTAAAATTTAAAATAAATTTAATTAAATATTGACATAGAATAGGCAAAATATAATAATATCAAATGGATCAAATTTCAAAGAAAACAATATGTCAATTGGAGCAATTTTGTCAAATTAACTTTCAAATTAAAATAAATTAAATATTGACACGAAAAATGCAAAATAATAATGTCAAATTGTACAAATGTTATAATGTCAAATGGAATAAGAAGTAAAATGTCAAATGGAATACTACATACATTCCTTTTAATCATCATATAAATGAAAAGTAGGATTTTAATATTTTTGTTAATCAATCACTGCTCAGCGTCTTATACAGGATGTAAAGACCCAAAAATTTCCATTGTAAGGAGCGGCTCCTCCGACCAGGAGGCCTTTGTGTCTACAATTGACCGATAGTTGATATTTTAGCATGTGTCCAAATCGTCCAAGAAATATTGCTAGCGCGATTTAGGACATCAGGTCCATTTTTAGGGTTCCGAAAAAAAGGAACCCTTATAGGATCACTCGGGTGTCTGTCTGTCTGTCTGTCCGTCTGTCACAGCCAGTTTTCTCCGGATACACTGGACCGATTCTGTTGAAATTTGGTACACATATGGACTTCAATGACCCAAACACGGACGCGTTACGTAAATCATTAAATTTTTAGTATGGAGGTCACTTTTGAGGGTCAAACTAGAAAATTAAAAAAAAAAGATTTTTGAACAGTATCGTTATTCAAGAAATTAGACGAAAAATGACCATTCCCCCCCCCCTTATCTCATAAACTACTGAGCCTAAAATTAAAAAAAAAATGGAAATAATATATATTTACCTAAAGATTACAGGAAGTCTGTAGTGTAAAAATAACATGTTAAAAAAACTAAATTTGTTCGGAAACCTTTGCACGCGAGTCCGACTCGCACTTGGCCAGTTTTGTAGTCCGTATGTGCCGTTAGCGTAGATAGCTACAAGTTGAATGATTTTATAATAATATCTCGGTTAATAGCCGCGACATAAAGCTAGTATTCTAGATAAAAAATATCCTAAGGGATTGGCCCTTAGTATTTTTTCCAACGTGCACGCGGGCAAAGCCAGCGGCAAAAATGCTAGTATGACATAAAAGGAACAATCATGTTACCATCATGATAAACCTCTTATATACTTACTACATAATTTCGCTAAACTCGTCGTAAAGCAATTGACCTAATATTTGCGTCTAGTAACATTGACTCCAGCCTCAATTTGAGCAGTAATTTGCACGAGTCCATCCCCTAATTGGTTAGATCTAGATGGTATATCCAGTCCCAACTCTATCTAGGTAGATACAATCTATGTATCTAATTCCGAGGCGTCCGTTCGTTCAAACTGAATTATAATGTTTAACGCCACTACCACGTGAATTGAATTTTCCCTTTATAGGGCTTAGAAGATATCTGATTACTTAATTATGTATACTACCTATATTATTATTTACTAGGTTTGCGCGCGAGTTTGTACGCGCATATCCCGTTGTTTTTTCGCGTTACCGTTTCAACATTTTGAAAATACTTTCATTATGCGTACAGCTATGGAGCGGGGTTGCCTGCCGGAGTCTGATTTTCCTAGTAGTTACCACCTGGGAATATTTATCCCTTAATAAGGCAAAAGGAATATTTTTCCCACAATATTTTTCAGCTCATTAATTAAATAATGATTTTCTAGTAGCTATTCCATTGTTGTACAAACAAAGGTTATTTAAAGACTTATCAATCACTCATTAAATGTTCAAAGAATATATTTTTTTGTTCAAAAAGTGAAAAAATGTTTTCTACCAATAATGCCTATGCCTATTTGGCATTATTTTCCGATTACCAGATCGTAATGCCCGTTTAAGGGTTAAGTCCAGAGTGAATAGGTTACCTACTTCTAGCAAGCGTGCTTCATCGGCGACTACATCATCGCTTTCCGTCAGGTGAGATAGTGATCAAACGCGAGCCAATCATCTATACTAATATTATAAAGCGGTAAAGTTTGTGAGTTTGTAGAGGGTTTTTGTTTCAAAATCTTAGGCTAAGTAGTTTCGGAGATAAGGGGGGAATGGTCATTTTTCGTCTAATTTCTTGAATAACTTCAAAACCATTTATTTTAAAATTAAGAAAAAAATATATTTAAAATCCTCACATTAAGCCCTTTCATTTTGATATGATTGAGATATGTCACACGATATTGTTCAAAAAACTTTTTATTTTATTTTTTTGTTTGACCCTCAAAAGTGACCCCCATACTACAAATTTAATAATTTACGTAACACGTCCGTGTTTGGGTCACAGAAGTCTATATTTGTACCAAATATCAACAGAATCGGTCTAGTGGATCCGGTGAAAACTGGCTGTGACAGACGGACAGACAGACAGACACACACCCGAGTGATCCTATAAGGGTTCCGTTTTTTGTTCGGAACCCTAAAAAGATCACGTAGTCAGCTCCTTACATTTGCACTTTTCGCCAATTGTTATTAAGAATGTCTAGTAAAAGTCTTTGCACCTATTACAAAATCTAATATATTAAAATCTTGTGTCACGGTGTTTGTTAGCGAACTCCACCGAAACAGCTTGACCGATTTTCATAAAATTTTGTGTGTATATTCTGTAGGTATGAGAATAGGCGGTAGGGTATTTTTTTTGTATGGCAAAATAACGTTTGCCGAGTCAGCTAGTAATTCTATAAGATAGGCCATGTGAGCAAAGCCGCGACATAAAGCTAGTATTCCTTATATGGCACACGGGTTGGGTTGCGTTAATCACTGTTGTAATTATAGACTTTTCGACAACAACATGTTATTTTGCCTTTGATCGGACGTAATCAAACCCATCCTGCTTTACTACTAATATAAAATTTTTAAAATCTGTACTTATGTATGATTGTATGTTTGTTATTCAATCACGCCTTGAATTGACGGGAATGGCATTTAAAACACGGGTACACCATGGACTGTCTTAAGTAATATTGGTCATTTCAGCTGAAAGACATCCACTTGTCGCCACTTGGACCTATCCTGTGCGTCTCGCATCCAGCACATTCTTGCGGCCTCAGGTCTTTGGTGCACTTTCATACGCTGCTACTTCCAGTACGCGGTTGCAACTTCAGACTCCAGACAATCTTTCGACCTCAGCGCTATCTGTTCTGCGAGCATTGTAGGCAAATACAGGTAATACTTTTTATTAGGGTTCCGTATCCAAAGGGTTACCAATGGAACCCCATTACTAAGCCTCCGATGTCTGGCCGTCCGTTCGTCTGTCCGTCTGTCAGCTGGCTGTATCTCGAGAACCGTAATAGGTAGACAGTTGAAATTTTCAGTTTGTGTAATTCTATTATATTTTTTATTATAACAACAAATAATAAAAAAATATATTTATGAAGGGTTACTCGTATACGAGTCCGACTCGTACTTGGCCGGTTTTCCGGTATCCGGTAAGTAGTAAATTCCTGTAGTTTCCGAATAACAGACGGGAAAAGCCAGTGACATATCTAGTAGTAATGTAATTAGAAAGCCCACGTTGTCCTTTATTCAGAACAGTTATGTTGAACATGATACTGTTATTTCGTCCTACGATATCTATTTGAATAAACAATTTCATTGGTGTTTGGTACACAGGTTCTGTGAACAGCTATTTATTTGCTTTGATTAAGGTAGTGACTGGTTACAGATGTTTACGAACATTTTTGTTTTTTCAGTTGAGAAGTGGGATCGCTTTATGTATCGACAACTTTTTTCTCGCGATAATACAGCTTTACATCATAGAAAGGGTTTTTGTAATCGAATCAGCACTTTAGTCATTACCGTTTACAAACATACGTAGGCCGTAAACCGTAACCTACCAGTTAATGTAGGCAGTTACCCAGTTAATGGGGTGTTGAGGTCTGGTAGGCAGCCGCTCCACGTAAAATACTGGTATTCAGTTGAATTCAGTTTGACTGGAAGTCGACCCCAATATAGTTGGGAAAAGGCTCGACAGATGATGATGACATGGCAGGTACTGAACAAGAGTTTGTTTGTTTGCTTGAACGCGCTAATCTCAGGAACTACTGGTCCGATTTGAAAAATTCTTTCAGTGTTAGATAGCCCATTCGTCGAGGAAGGCTATAGGCTATACGGGAAATTCCTACGGGTACGGGATATGCTCGTACGAAGTCGCGGGCAAAAGCTAGTTCATTTATATAAATGACTACTTGACCCGCGCAACTTCGTCTGCATCAAAATTTTCCATTACTGCTCCGCTCCTATTGGTTTTAGCGTGATGATATATAGCATATAACCTTCCTCGATAAATAGGCTATCTAACAGTGAAGGAATTTTTCAAATCGGATCAGTAGTTCCTAAGATTAGCGCGTTCAAGCAAACAAACAAACAAACTCTTCAGCTTTAAATATTAGTATAGATATTATGTAAAAAACTGTGCTGTTCTACTTATCTGAGCACAGAATTGATTTGTAACTTTTCCTGTTTAATCCTTTGTTAGCTACACTAACAATAAGCAGCAAAATGGAAACGTAAAGACCTTTCATGACCGAGGTAGATGTGGTTACAACTACCCTAAGTTTATTATGTTAGGAACGTGCCTAAAACTGTGACAGCAGAGGAATCCAAAACACTTTGTAACTAACCGAAGTATGAAATACCTAGAACAATTTACAGTAGAATACCTGACAGTGCCTAACAGTACCTGACAGTTTCCAGTTCGCCATTTCAAAACACAGTTACTGTTGCAAATTAGATTTCAGTTGCAATAAGCTAGAACACATTCTCGGATTGATACAAAGGAATTGTAGCCACCAACTAAATGTGATAAGACTGCCAGTCTGGGCAACCCTTTGGTGCTTCTCTTCAAAGTCGTTGTAACTTGGTTTTGAGTGCAGCTTTGGGAGAAGTAGGTAGGTATTTGCGTCCTTAGTTTATAATTTTAGGGTTTTGTCAACCGGCTCGCATGCAAATTGCAGTACATTGCGGGCTAGCGAGGTATCTTGTGATCAATCGCTGGATCGAGCCCCTCTATGTCATTTTAAAGTAAACTGTGCTAATACCTTCTTTCGATAGGTACCTGTTACCTAACAGTGAGTCAATTTATAAAACAAAAATATCAATGGATCCTAATCTAACACATAAAACCATCAGTAACACGAAATTAGTTTGACACAGAAGAACTTTTTCCAATTACATTCCCATTTGTCCTACTTTCAAAACTTACTTCATTTGTTTATATTACTTTATATTTCCCCTTACCGACCATTTTCCTGCTATTTCCCATAGAGAGTGGTAGTTACCAAAGTGCTTGTAACTGGCATAGTTTTTAATTGTGACCGCTAGGTCAACATAGTTGGTTCAAAGTAGTGTAGGTTACCCTAACCTACAGTACTTTGAACAAACTCAGGGTTTCACCATTATTAAACTGTATATTTTGTATCGTTAATATAATAAATAGTAAAGATTTCCGCCTCTATCTCCAATGTAAGGGACATTGAAAATACAGGCACAATATTTTATACCTGTTGTTTTGATACCGTTAAGCACTTTCGAAAAAAAAACTGTCTACAGAATTATTAGTGTCTGAAATAAATCAGAAATGTGTCGAAATTTATGTAGGTACCTTCGTAAAAGGTACGTACTATGTCCGTAGATTTAGCGATCTCCGAGGACTACGTTCACTTCGTTCCGTTGCTCGCAAAATTCAGTTCGACACTCCGCTCCACAAAAATATGTCGAGAAAAGTGAATAATGTATTGAACGGAATAAAGTTATGTGGCATACTTCAACTTTAAGCTTGATTTACCTTGTAGCTAGCCAGTTTAGCTCGGCTTCGTGTTCAATTTATGTTTCAGCTTTCGAATGACAAATTGGTGGCATGGGATCTTTCTATTTATTGAATTTCGGGAGGTAGAAATTGGAAGTGGAATGCGTTTAGTGTCGTCCCGATGGACATGTCCGTGGCCTGATATTCTATAAGTAGGTACTTACATAAGGTAAATTCTGCGGCATAAAAGTGTGTAGCGCGACATTAAAATATTTGTAAGGTAAATAATCAATTTATAAAGCTTTTTATCACTAAAAACCTTAACATTTTTTGGACATTATGAGACAGTTTAATGTCCAGCTCCTATTCCTTATTAACTTACAAAGAGTCGATAAGATATCACAACGAAAAATTCAATACATTTTTTTTTATTTATCATCAACTTTTTGCAGATGCTTATATTTTAGCTTTTCCAATTGTCAGCCCCGTTCTATTCCCTTCCTTAAGTAACTACAATTCAAAAAGGTAAAATAAAGATAAAACTTACCTAAAAAACTCAACAGCAAATACGTGCAGATCTTCATTTTCCCGGGATTCCTGTAAAAAAAGAAACCTTCTTGAAATCTTTTTTCAAACTACACTAAGCGTGCTCGTTTTTAAAGAAACGTCTTCAGCAAATATTTTGTAAGAGGTGACGCCGTAAATTATTCCGTCAACATTAGAGATAAGTCCCTATATTTTTTGTCGTTTTTTTTGGTGGAGAGTATTTCGCTACTAACTCAAGTCAACATTTCTATTTTTGTCGACGATTTCAATGAAAATTCACAAACGTATAGCTAAGTTTCTTATTCGATGAAGATATACCTTTTGTTTTCCGGGAATTTAACTTTTGACGAAATCGAATACGCAGAAACAAGAACCAGTCAGTGTCAAGTCTGTTTGCGAAATTTCAACAAACATAATTAAATTATCGAAAACGTTGTACTTATAAAAGCACCCTCATGACCTCTATTGATAAACGCCAAAAGCGTAGGTATGTATTTACCTAAATACATAAGATCTCAGCAACGAAGGTTAGTAGGTACGTACAGGAGCAAATATTTACTAAGTAAACGATTCCTACCTGTATGTATTGGAAATGGTAACTAAGAGAAGGATGGCAATAGATAGGGATAGATATAAATGTCCAACATCTGGGTCTGGGGGGCTACTCTCTAACGAAATCCGTAGTTTCGGGCTTAGTTACGGGCGGGCATTTTCTACTTCGTATCATCTAACCACTGAGAACTAATGATAACACGATTTGACAGTTACTGTGAAATCGTGTTGTCATTCATTCTCAGTTCGGGTTCGGGACTAATCGTAAGTCTGTAGGTGATACGGAGTAGAATACGCCCGCCTGCAAATAAGCCCGAAACTACGGATTTCGTTATAGAGTAGCCCCCCTGGTATCCCAGTCCCGATAGTTGATTATTATCACAATATTTCCAGTTAATGCGAATAAATTTGACAATATGTCAAAATAGGCTTGCTTAAAACATTATTTTGTTCAAGTACTGCTAGTTTGAGGCTGTGGAAAGAAATGAGGTATGTTACTTTAAAACACTTCTGACAATTTGGTTGTTTCTAACACGTTTTAGAAGAAAAAAAAAACTTAACGGTACATTAAATGTCTTTTTGGACCTTCTAGTATTAAATAATATTTCCAACAACAAAGCATTATTCATCTCTGAATTAATAATTTAAGTGCGAAAAGACCAAATATTTCCCAAAACACTGTCCCACAAATTATCGCTTACAAGACATGGGTCCTTTATCACAGGCCGTAACAAGAGGACTGACTATCAAATGGGAAGCCAGTGACCTGGCTAAGTGCTAATACGAGAAGGGAACAGGATTCCAGCGATCCGGTCAAGATGAGCGGGCACAGCCCCTAACAATTTACTTATTGAGTTATAACTTTATCTACTTGACAACGAACATTCTTGGTCCTTGCGTTCGCAGAAAAATTTGTTCGAGATTTGATAATGTGGTCCTTTGTGAAAAATATAGGTACCGTATATTTTTATCTATTTGACAAAATATTTATTACTAGTGGACGTCACGCGGTTTCACCCGCGTAGTTCCCGTTCTCGTGGGAGTATGGTGATAAAATATAGCCTATGTTACTCCCTGATAATGTAGCTATCCATTGGTGAAAGAATTTTTTAAATCGGTCCAGTAGTTTCGGAGCCTATTCATTTCAAACAAACAAACAAATCTTTCCTCTTTATAATATTAGTGTAGATAGAAACTAGCTTTTACCAGTGGCTTCGACCGCGAAAGTTATCCTAAAAGATTGTACCTAGGTAATATCGAGATAAAAGTGAACCTCGCTTTTAATCCAGATTATGGTCTACCTGTGTTCCAAATCTTATCCAAATCTATTGACAGACTTTCATTTGTATGGTTTACCAGCTGCTTTCAAGTACCTGTTTAATATATGGAGGTCGATTTTCGTTCCAGTCAAACATAGTTTCCGAATCAGCGATTTGATTACGAGCCTATATTTAAGCAAATACCAATCGTATTTGAACCTAAATAAGCGTGAATTAGCAGTTATACATAATCATTCTGGGTCCTGAATTAAGTGGGACGGCCTTTGGATTAAGGTGTTTAGGCATATAAATCTACCATTATGTATAAGGTTACCATTAAGTTACCCATGTATATGTAGGTATTCTATATGGTAGACACCAGATAAATTAGCAATAGCGGTCATTGACCCACCCGCATATCGACATTCTTAATAAATAGGTACCTACTAGGGCTGACACCACTGAGTAATGATTTTTAAATTTCGAATACCTTCAAACGATAGAATTAGAGGCTGGATTGTTTATTCATATATATGAACATTTTTTCCTCAGAGATATTAATTAATACATAGTCTTACTTTCGTTAAGGTAAATTCAGTTTCTTCTACCATACTTCCGCATTCATCTAAACTTTAATTAAATTCCCGTAAAATTTATTCCCCATTAATTTAATCAATTGCCCATAGACTTAATGCTTTGCCCAAACAGTACATTTTCGTTAAGCAGGTACAGCGAGTTACGTCATTACAGTAATTGATATGAATCGATGCGCGACCAATGATCCCGGCCACGTAATTTGATTATGCCGACGTAAACGCAGGTGTATAACGTACCTAATTAATGGAGATAGCTATCTTAATGGGTAGCTGTTTATTGGGAAATAACTGACGGATAATCATTGGAGTTGCGCTGTGTGGATTGTATTGGAAGTTGGGAATTGTGGTAAGTACTGTGTGAGTTTGGATTATTTTTGGTCTTTTATGTAGTCGTTCAAAGTCAATAAACTAAATTAAAAATTCTAGCAAGCAAAAAGTCTCTCCCAGACCTGCGATTTTTTCGATAGATTAATTATCGGTAGATCAATTTATAAGATAAATGTACGACGCAACGTTTTCTGCCTACAGGAGTATATTTACGTCTATATCATCTACCGATTACTCTTCAAAAATAACAGAAAAAGTACAACACCAAAAAGAAAACTTAAATGGGTAGGTAAATTAACTTGTGTTTAAAGTAAAAACAAGAAACAAATCATTAAAATTCCCATTGCTGAAAGAACCATTAAACTATTTATAAAGAACTTAAGCTAGTCTGAAAAGAAAATGTATACCTACGGGTGCCCACTTTCATGTGGCTTTCACAAAACTCCATTTTTTGTACGTACGTAAGTCGTTTAAGTAAGTTATTTTAATAACAAAGGCAGCAAACAGCTTAAATGGCCACCTGCTGCTACAGAGATTTACTAGCGTAACATTACGTGCCTTAAGACGCTGACAAGACCTTTTTTTAAGAATGGTAAATCATCAAATGAGACCTTCCGCTCTGGGCGGAGAGGAAGAGAGGGTCAAACTCTTACTGACTAAAACCCATCCGTGTTCCTCCTAATGAATTTTGCGTTCCATGGCCGCAGTGATTCTTTTGAACAAATCCCGCAACTGGCTAAACCTTAAGCGCGGTTTCTGTTGCACTACATTATAATAAAGATAAAACTCTTATAAGTTATTTCAAAATGCATGGTTTTCGATTTAATAAAAAACGGATTCAAAAATTGACAGTTATACCACAAATCCAGCACTCAGATAGATCAAGGCATTTCTATTATTTTTGTCAACGTATATGTTGAATAATCTACTGCAGTTATAATTTTTAGGACGTCAACTTCGGTAAATTTATTTTAAAAATGTTTTGGGAACTGTCAAGGTCTCAAAAATTTTATATATTAGAAAGCTTCAAGGTAATTAATAGACCGATTATCGCGCCGCACAATGATAATTTGATGTTACCATCCCGCGTAACGAGAACCTCGTGAAGGCTGAAAAAGAGAAATAAATCAAGTATCTCGACTTAGCACACGAGGTTGTTGACATGTGGAATGTGGACTCAGCTGTCATTGTGCCGATAATCGTTACGGCCAATGGCCTGGTGGCCAAAAGCTTCGACGACCATCTGTCGAAGCTGGCGTTACGCGGTTGGATAAAAAAATGTTCAAAAATGTTTTAAATTAGTTTCAGTTTCATGTCTACACCTTAAGCCACCATTCCAAAAATCGTACCGAAAGACTTCAAGAATTTTTTCAAACCTTCCCATGTTTGAGGACAGACGAGTATTATGCAGGGACCAGAATATATACGTAAGATGGATTGAAATATCAAATCTGCACCTGTTACTCTCTATTCGATAACATTGACGTATGTACGTCGGCGAAATATGTATGAGAATGGGGAAAAGGAATACAAGTTGAGGGTGTATTTTCTTTGTTGAACGTGGCTGTTGACTTTGGCTATTCGTAGATGTATTTATTTTTGTATTGCTTATTACGAACGGTGCAACCGTTCTTAATAAGCAATACGATTTTTTTTTTAAATAAACGTATTATACCCTACCAAAAGTCAAAGCGCCTGTTGAAGGTTTCCCTCGAAAAAAATAGGTATAGTAGACGTCAGATAAACTTGCAATAAAGTACATTGACCTTTCCCTAATATCCCTTGGTAACCCGAAAAATAAATTATGAACGTTTTACATTACGTAAAGGATCACGATAGAATTCGATTCAGTACAACTTTATATCTTTATTTCTGGTTTTGATATTAAGTCAATAAAATGTATGTGGCTCAATGATCGTTATTGCACATATATCTGGCGCATACTATATGCAAGAAACCTAGGTCCCAAATGCTATATGAAAAAAAAAGTAGAAACCGGGTCTGTTTCAACATTTTACCCCCACCCTTTAAAGGTACCTCTCTCCAGTCTCACCTATAAATTCTACTCAGCGTAAACAAGTCCAAATTAATGAGCAAAGTAATAACATCAATTCGATCGTAAATTTGTGGCCATTGTTACGAAAAGTGCTACCGCCTGTAGAAACGTTCGAAAAACGGTACAGAACCCAATAAAAGAACATAAATTTTGTTCACAACAGGGCAAATATCTCAATTTATTGGTATGCTCTCGAATGGGAGACTTGGGCCCGTTGCCGGGTTAATGCGGGATCAATACTGGCCCGCATTCATTATCATTAATGTTAATTTGAGCCGAGTTTGGACGCAAGAATGAAAGGACCACGTTCACGATAGTACCAGGTCACTGGATTATCTGCTCATAATGGGGCAATGTTTTTTGTTTGCTATAACACGAGTAGCTAGAGGTAGGTAGATGCTTAGGTGACTAATTTACTAAAAGTCTGAGGATGTTTCAGTCAAAAATCAATAGGCTACTTCTAGGTGAGCGCTCTCTATCATCGACGTAACCATCAGGTGAGATAGTGGTCAAAAGCGAGCCTACCAACAAATCCTCCATCTTCCTGCCCTATCCCACGTTACTAGAGGTCGGCGCAACTAGTCTAAATAAACTTCAGTCTTAAAGAACTTCAATCAAGTAATAAATTTACAATAATAATAACTAAAATTAACAAATACACTAAACTAACAACAAACTAAAATATAGCATTAAAAATTCCATTCCTTGCTCATAAAGAACACTGTACCTACCTTATTTCTAATACTTTTAGATTGAATATAATTTGTTTATGTAATTAACAATAATATCTCTATGTTTAAGTGTTTTACCAATAAATTGTAGGTACTATCGTAGAAAAACAAAGCTAATATGTCAGGCTCCGGTAACGGTATCGGTAGTACAAATTTGTACCGGCCGGAGCCGGACACCTGCTTAAACATGATTAAGATTATAACCCGAATAGTTATTAAAAAATATCGATACCTCCTAACGTTCTGTTAACGATCACTTCACTCCTCATCAACAACCAATACCGAACACAAACACACAACTTAATTAACAAAACAGTACCGGATCCCGACGAACCCCCGCATGATCAGTTTATGAGCGGTTCCGAACACCAGGTGCGCCCAAACGACACAACTTTTTATACGGCGCCCGTAAATCTAGCGGCAGTAACCGATTCGCGCGAAACACCCGTAATGTCTGCTAAAGTGATACAATAACACAGGGAAAGCCTATTTTTAGATTTCCATTGGATTTTGCTGAGAATTTACTTTGAAGGTAAACATTATTTTAAGTCACGACTGTTTTCCCGAAAGAAGTAGACGGAAGTGTATTACACCTACGTTTCAACAGTTTTGTTTAAGAGCTTATTGCCATTAAATGGGGCTCGTTTAATGGCCAGATTTCGATCTGCTACTAAGAAGATCTTCATGAATAACACTTTGTTTGACCTATGGCGTAGGGCCATAGGTCAAACAAAACATGTGGTCTATCTCAAATAATTCATGATAACCCAACAACACTTTATTTTACCCCCTGGACAAAGAAAACCCTGCTATGACGTCTTAAAACCATTATGATTCTGGTGTGGGATGGAAGCGTATCTATTTAAGAGGTATAGCAGTATCCCAAATCTTTTTTACAACGGAATCATGATAGCATTGGTGGCACGTCATAGAAGCCCAGGGGCTCTAAACAAAGTGGATGGTGGTTGTCAAAACTTTGGGATTGACCACGTGTCATTTCAATAGCGCCTGTCATTTTTTAGTCATCGACAGTAAATTGTTGTTATCGCTGACAGAATGTCATTTTGAAAATATCGAACCAAGGTTCCCCTCACTCCGCAGTAAGGCATGCAGTCGCTAGACCAACGAGGCATTTGTAACTGGAACTGAGCCCCCGCTGTTTTTAAGGATGGAAAATCATCAAATGACTCCACTGGCTTTGGGTGGAGTGGAAGGGAGCGTCAAACTCTTACTGACTAAAACCCATCCGTTTTCCTCCTAATGCCCACGAACGCAAACGTTCCAGGGCCGCGGTGACTCTTTCGAATAAATTCTGAAACCCTGGCAGACTCAGCCCCCCTACTATGACGTGCCAGTGTCATCATAATTCCGGAGACGGAGTTTATAGGATGAATAGCACCATCATACCTTTGTCACACCGGATTGAGCAATGAGATGCCATAGTAGGGGGTCTTGAGCCATTATGTTTATTTAGTACGGTCTAAATCACCTGTTACAAAAGCGACCTTTAGATTTCAGTTGAAAGATAAGGTAGGCGGTAGGGAGACTGGGGGACTGGTAATATTCTAAGTGCCAACACGTTTTAGGAAAAAATATAAAATAATGGAAAAAATGGCGTAAAAATCTCGCTCCCACTTCGCTAACGACCTAGGTAGTACCCGGTAAGTACATCATTACAGGTACAGTTCATTAAACTTAAGGTATTTAGAAAAATCCTCAGGCGTGGGTAAATAAAGGTCATTGTGAAAATCAGACGTTTGCTTAAAAAAATTGCTAAAAATATTGAGTGTACGCTAACTTTTGTATTTCTTAGTAAATTAAATTGTAGTTACTTATATTTCACATCAAAACTTTTATACTTTTCTTTGAGGAGCTCGTGCCTTAATAAAAACAGTCGCACGGCGTCACGGGTCGCTCTTCAAGATAATGCTTGCTGAGGTCAATCCGTAGATGAGTGACTCCTCTGTGCTTTGGAAAGCTTCGTTAAGCGATCGGTCCCGGCCGTCATTCAGAGATAACTCGTGCCACAGTTACCTTCTAAACGAGTAATCAGAAACTCGAAACTTTGACAACCAGTCTTTCCAAGAGATAATTTGTTTGACTTGATTATTAAGTTTTACTCAGTTACTGGGTTGTGTGGGTCGAACAGGCTGTCTCAACGTTAAAGAACATTCAGCCGTATCTGGTTATATTGGAAACCAACCACAACATAGTTGAGAAAAAACAAGAAAAGATAATGAGTTTCTTTTGATAATGTCCTGAAGAAAAAACGAACACGGCAAATAAAATAGACTTTTGTAGTGAAGTGATAGAGTACGGTCTACAACTTCACTACAAACGTGTATTTTATTTTAGTGAATTGGAAAAACTGCACAAAGTACATTGCTCGCGACAAAATCCAATCCATTGTGCTTCAACGCCGCGGAAACCCACTCATGTAAGTGCTAGAAGACGAATTAATGGCTATTCATTTCTCATTTCGTGCACACGTGTTTCAGCCGAATATAGTTAATGGGTAATATTACTTATTATCGCGGAAAAAATAATATTTTCCAGGTTACTTATGAATGCCGCTTGTGACAGTTCATTTGTGTCGAGGTCTGACGAAAGTGGTGTAATTAAATATGTGACTTAGTCAAAGATAATTTGTATAGTCATTGGACTTAGTATACTTAAAAGTCTATTTTCTTTTTCTTTGAAGTATTGTTACTTTCAAACGATACTATGTTTTCCAAATCATTAATTAAGTTAGTTGGCTCGACCGCATTCCTTGAAAACGGGCCAAGTGCGAGTTGGACTCTCACACGAAGGGTTCCGTACCATAAACCGAAAAATAACATGGACTTACTTTTTTGTATGGGAGCCCCCTTTTATTTTTAATTTAAGTTAATTTATGTTATTTGTTATTATAGCGGCAATAGAAATACACAATCTGTGAAAATTTCAACTGTTTACCTATTACGGTTCTTGAGATACAGCCCGCTGACAGACAGACGGACGGACGGATGGATGGAGGGATGTACGGACGGACGGACAGCGGAGGCTTAGTAATAGGATTCCGTTGGTTACCCTGTGGGTACGGAACCGTACAAAACCCTAAACTCGAGTAAAAACATCAGCTTTCGTCAACTCTTTATTTATTTACCTTAGCCAAATCAAGACCCATGAACACACTAGAGACGGATAAATCTGAGTATAAGTTTGGCAAACTTTACCAATGAAGTTGAATGAAATGTCAGGACTCGAAAAAGCAACAAGACCTTTGGGTTTGATTCAGAATAAGTCAGCTGAGAAGCTTAGGTTATCCAAACAATGAAAGTTTGAAGAATAACTTTAATACCTAAAGGTATAAATTACTTGGTAGAATACAAAGCAAGAGAACCAAGGTTACCGACATAGCCTAAAGGATCGCTAAACTGAAGTGGCAGTGGGCAGGGCACATCGCTCGCGAATTGTTCGATGGGGCCGAAAAGATCTGGAGTGGCGACCGCGTACCGGGAGACGCAACGTTGGAAAGCCTCCCACATAGTGGACCGATGACTTGGTGAGGGTCGCGGGTACCGATGGATGCAAGACGCACAGGAACGATTATTGTGGCCACGCTTTCGGCTGATATGATGATGATGATTAGACCACTTCAGTGTTCAGTCGTTAGCCAGACGAAGCATAGCAACAAAGCAATCAATCAAAGAAGTCCGCCGTATCCTGCTATCCGTACCTTTTGTTGCTCAAACGGCGGAATATGAGGTACTTTCCCGCCGTTTGTGCAGCACGAGCTGCAGATAAAGAGGCATATTATAAGCTGCACGGATAGTCCGGTGGAAGCCTATTGAAAAAACTATACCATCGATATGAAGAAGAACAATCCAATATCCACTATCCCAAAAAGTTTAATCGACTAAAGAAAGAATATAAACTAATTTATTTGGCAAAGAAACGCAGAATGTAGGTAGGTACTAATATAAGGAAACTTAATTTTAAAACAATATCGTAGTTCTAATCTTTTACTCACAACGATAGTTGCACATCTACATAGCTGGGCTCCGCAAAAACACTCATATATGACTGCTAGATGAGCTAACCGAAAAGTAATGGCGATGGCGATTCATTTCTCATTTTGAGCGCACTTGCTCTACCAAGTGTGTTAATGAAAAAGATAACTTATGGCTAAATGATGACTTCGCCTGAAAAACCTTGTACAAGCTACAGTTGAATTTAAGTTCTGAATATAGTATAAAATTGATTTTCAATGTGTGGCTTTAAATTATTCGGAGAAGATTTTTGACGGAGTAATTTTATTAAACCTTTTTTGTATTTTCAAATTATCTTAAATGTAGATAGAATAGTATGGGTAAAAACAGGTCTAGACATAAGTTTATGATACTTTTCAAATTGTATTGCTTGTCTAAACATTTGTTTTAGTATCGGAATGAGCTTTAATAAAACTATAATTATACTAACTTTCAGAATGTAGATTCTGAAACAAAATATTAATTGGCTGAGGTTTGACTCGAAATATAAGGTTCCTTAAAAGATTTTGTTTATGAGTCAAATAATTTCATTAAATTATTATTTTACATGACTGTGTTTTTATTATTGTTTACTTAGTTTTTATGTTTAATGCGTCACCAACCACGCGAGAAGAAGAAAGCCTACCCATCTGAAGGCCAATTCTCGTATTTAAAAACGTCCAAATTCTAGTTGCAAAATCATCTCAGCGACAATCAATGTAAAAACTTGTCAAAATATAGGGAAATCACAGGTAATTGTAGCAGTTTGCTACTGGGAAGCGAATGCGAAGGTTCCTTAAAATACGGGAATTGTCTTTCTGATATTCAGGGGATCTAAAAATGCAGATTTAGCAGAATCAGAAAGCACATCACGCTACCTGTCACTGTCAAATTTTCCTAATCAACCTTGAACCTAATGCGTTAGCGATAAAGATAAAAATGAAATTTGATTGTTTTGTGGTTAATATTATGATTTTAATATGACTGCTATAGTGGCTTTTTAAGATCCGCTGATCTACGTATATTTCCACTTTTAAAAACTGTACCTACTGTGCACAAAAGTATGTCCAGCATAAACAAAAGAAGCGAGCAATTCACATATAAGCTCGGAGTAAAATATGGAAGCAACATACGTGCATACCTCGCGTTAGTCGTGTTGGCGTTCGTCCGAATTTTAATATTCTTGTTGTAACAAAGTGTTCGCAATAAGCAGACAACGCATAAATGACAATTTGAAAAGGATTTTAAAACATTTTTCGTTTAAAACATTTTCCATTATTAAATAAGAAAATAATAAGCCGTGTTTTTTTAGTTGACTTAAACGCTTCATTTTTCTTTACACGAACTTTTCTAGTTTCTCTCTATAAAGGAACACAATTTTAAGGTAATGTGCATTTGTCTCTTAAAACCGAAACCGTAATAAGATTGCATTTTGTTAAGTTTTTGGCCCTCAATAAACATGAAGATATAAGCAAAATCACAGAATTATTATTGGAAAAGGAATTTATATATACCTGTTTGTCCCTGTAATACCTACTCGCAGTATGTCGTTTTACATTTCAAAATCAAAAATGTTCTACTTTTTTCCTAACATACAAACACACTAAATTCTCTATCAGCTCTGTGAAAAATCAACTTACTATCACATCTTCCAGTCGATCGCCTGTAAAGCTGCAATGTGGCCGCACTGGATGACAGCCATAATCCACAGATTATTACTAGCATTCCTCACGTGAACTCCGAGCGAACTATCCTTAATCAACGCTTGTATGACGTATATGAAACCCAAGGGAATTCCATTTTGTAACAGGAGTATTAAGGTTGAAAAGAATTTTCTTGTGAAAATATTTTTAATCGGCTCTGAACAATGGAGACTGTTATTCGCGTTGCGGCGTTTGGGTTATGTAAGCTTGTAGTATGAAGAATAGTTGTACCAGCGTTTTCCCAGCTCTCATGTTAGGGTTTTTAAAGATTTTTATGATACTGAGATAGGTTAGAGTTGTTGAAGGCTATAAAGTTTAATACTCTGCCGCGTCTGGTTGGTTCCGAAAGCGATTCTTAAGAACAGCTTACCTACGCTTACCTACCGATAATCTTAGTAGACTGATATCATGTTCTAAGCCTTTGATTTTTTTTAATAGTGGATATTTATTTTAATGAACACACGAAATATAACATAGTAAATATTGGTTCAACGGAACTGCTTATTTCTAAAGAAATGTCATCCAGCAGACCTACGAAAGGAGAAATGAAAAAGAAATGTAGACAATTGTGTCTATGAACATAACAAGAGAAAAGTGTATATGAAGCCAAGTATAAAAACGTTCCTTATATTATTTTAGATCAATTCTTGTTCGGTTGGATATGAAATTATGAGCAAATGCATTCTATGATTGGTACCTACTAAACAACAAACAATATGTAGAATCTATGAACTATTGCTACGTGCAAAAGCTGATAGGTTTCTAGAATAATGACTACAATGTTGCAAATGATGTTTCTCAACCGGAGAGTAATGTTATACCCCTTTTAATGTAATGTTTTAATGTATTAGGTACCAGTGAATTTGTTATAAATTTCAGCAGAATTATCGCAAACCGTATGCACTCAGGTTAGCTCAAACTGGAACAAAAATAAATATAAAACTTGAACAATTAACTCTTTATGTGCAGTTTCCAAGAAAAAAATGCTGCTCATCTCTCAGCATACCACCAAACCATAAAGAGAAGTTCAGGGGATTTGTGTTAAAAGATAAGCTTCAGTATTTTCATGAGAGCTGAAAATGTGGTCACCAATGCTATAGTCACGAAAACGTGGTCATTGTCTGATGGATATTTTCCGGATTTTCAGTGCCAGAAAATTTACAACCATCAAATTTTTCTTTTCAGAATTCTCCTGAGAGCGATCGATTCGGTTTAAAATGGTATGAGATTGATGAGGATACCTGTTCACTCTAACTTTGAAGGCTGTTGGGTTGAGGGTTTTTTGTCTAGCCTGTCTGTCGAACTGCTGGGCACAAGGCTTCCCCCAAGTCCCTCCAGAAACTTTTTCCCGATGTTATTATCGCCTCATTTAATTTCAACCAATCTTTATGTTTCCGTTGCATGAAATTGCTTTCCAAGCTCATGAACGTTCCGCTAACGTCTACACCATTCCAACAACATAAACTCAGAAATTTAATGCAACGGAAACATAATAAGCAGCTACAATAAACAAGCCGGCAATATATTCAGCGTAGCTAAGTTCTGCCGACACATACTCCTGACTAAAGCAACATGTTTAAAGTTGGCAAGTCCCAAGTGGCCGTGTCGTTTGCACCATGTGGAGTGCACGCAGCCTACGTACTACAGACTATGGTTCATGTAAATAACTCCGTACTTCGACGGTTTATTGGGCTAGACCAAGCATAGGTTTGTTGTGAGAACAAACTATATAGTATTGACCAGGGGTTGAGAATCTGGGGGTGCACGGATTTCGTACCAACGGTTTCGTTCAATCAAATATAGTTTTAATGTGACTCTCGAGTGTAAAGGTATTGTCAATTATTGAGAAAACAGTGATAATCCTAAACTGAAGAGGCCCTTCCATATTTATATCAAGAATAATTTAATGCTTTATTTATTCCTCTCACAAACCAGCTAGGGTTATATGGGATTAATAAAGTTGTGGTCTTACGATGGAATCTGGAAGAAGGAATATCATACGAGATAAAATATGATGATCAATTTTATATTAATTTCACGCTTGGTTTTTAAGGCGTAACAAAGTGTACATAGTTTTGGTTCTGGACTATTAACGTTTTGTCCTTCGGTACGGAACGCGAGTCAAGCGAAACAGAATTAGGATAGTGGTCCAAAAAATCTCAATTTACAAAGTTCGAAAAATAGTCCAATCATTATATTAAACTAATAGGTGTCATGACGGAAAAGTTATAAACGTCTCTAAAATTATGTTATTTACTTTTAGAAGGAAATCTATGTTGGTAATTTTTTTTGTTACAACTATGGATAAAGGTAAAAATATAGTCCCCAGTCGAAAAGTATAGTTATCTCGTGTCTCTTCATTTAGGTACACATTTTGCTTTCATTAATGTCTCACACGTTTCGAACCATAAGTCCTATGCTTAAACACTTACACAACAACTAGTTTTGGAAGCCAACAATAAAAAGGTATTAGGACGCTGACAAGTTTGACTTTAGTAAGTTGTTCACACGTTCAAGACAAATAGGCGGAATGAGACAATGCGACAACGGAATGTGCTATTCGGATAATATAGCTGTCGAACTATTCCTATTAAAAATAGTAGATGCGCCTGTCTGCTGAAGCGTTCACAGTTATAATAGCGAATGTGCACATAAAATAAATCCCCACAGGAATGTTTAAAAACAAAATTTGTAACCCCGTGTTCATACTTTTACTTTGGCCATTTCGCGGTTTAAAAGTTAGGCAACAAATGCCGACCATTTAAACGCGGTTTCGTTATGAATACTGTTGCAAACTGTAACAGCCTGTAGTTAAATAATAACAAATATTTATGCAACAATGCATAAGATTTGCACATAAAACTGTTTTGGATCATTTATGCCTGAAATAAACATAAACTAATAGGTAGATTTTATTGTCAAATCTGCCTAGCCTTCTCCAGACTATCATATTTATGTTGGTTGTTTTAGATCAACGACAAACCAGTTGCTGGGTAAAATGAAACCGATTGACAAGCCTGGTTGTCAGTCTTTCGGGCAAATGAGAGCCAGGACCAACACTTTAAAATCCTTTATGATCTTCGGAGGGATCTCGGTTTTTGACAAATTTGTAATTTATTCTGAGGGTGATAACGCAGCCTATTCCTACGACAAGGAATACAATACTTGCTCATGATTTTGAACGATAATAACAACGTCAAGGCATGAACTTTAAACATAAGTTACCGAACTAGCCCCTAAAGTAAATTGTATATCAGTGACTGTTGTGACACGCGTAATAACTTAGATTAAAGTTTCCTTTATACACACTTACTCGAATTATGAACCATAAATACACTAAAATACATACAGTCTAGGTAAAAAAATCAAATAATCGACCCACTGATTACGACCACTTTGAGCACGATTACCAGTCCTTTTTAATAAATAAATAAAATAACAAATTTTTAGGGTTCCGTACCTCAAAAGGAAAACACGGAACCCTTATAGCATCACTTTGTTGTCCGTCCGTCTGTCTGTCAAGACCGTTTATCTCGGGAACGCGTGGAGGTATCGAGTTGAAATTAAAACCATTTACTCGAGTTTATGGCCCCTTGCAGCTGTGTAAAAAACAAATTTCGACACTCTCATGCGAATCAAAATATTTAGGCTATTTTCCTAGAACTATAAAATTTGGCAAGTAATACGTCTTATACTACATGTATAGGGAAAGTTGCGAAAACTATACATTTGTAATTAAATTTAAAAAAAAATATAGTCTTTATTTTAAGTAATTTTTAGCTACAAATTTGTACGGAACCCTCGGTGGGCGGACAACGGAAACATATTTATTATTATTTATTAATAATAATAAATAATAATCTTTATTGATACAAAAACCTTTGAAACTTAAGACTAGGATACATAGCTTGGTTATTAAAGGTCATACGGATAAGGTGCCTATCTATAGTAAAAAAAGGTAAACCCTGACTCCTAAACTAGGTGATTCTGTGACTTAGGAGTCAGTGATCTGTTGTCACTATGATACCAAAAACGCTTTTATGTTGTGTTCTTATAACACAAAAAATTAATTATGCTTTTGTGTATTGTGTATCATATCAGGACCCTGGACAAATGCCCCCGAAACATTATGGACATCAGATGGTCGAATCGTGTTAGAAATTAACGTCCCGAGGCAAGCCAAGTTCCTCAGCATAGAGGTCTATTTGAAGAGGTTTCAACTGAGATGGTTTGGGCATGTCTCAAGGATGCACAAGGAGAGACTAGCGAAGCGTATCTTCTATTCCGAACACCAGGAAGGGAGCTTCCTTCTCTATTTCTTTACACACTGTGTCTACTTTTCTTATCAAATTCTTTGTCGCAGGTCTGCTGGAAGAAATTTCTGTTGAAATAAGCAGTACCTTTGTGCTCTTTTCTCTGTACAAAACTTTATTTTTAAGTATATTGTGTGTACATAAATAAATAAGGGAGACAAAAGCGTGGTGGACACTTTATACGCTTCAAGGATATTCAGAAATCTCTTGACAACTTGTCGCATTAATTTAGCGATAGGTAATATTGTACCAATACTGTAAGTACATAAAGTTTTAATAGTTATAATTATCGTTCCAGAAACTGGGCCTACTTATTATGTTTACTACAGGCACATTAGTGATCGCAGTATAATATTATTACTAGCCAGCTGGAGGCCTCCCTTCTTATTGATGTGATCCATTAGTCACCTCTCTTACGTGACGTAATGGATTGGTAAAGCAAAGAGTACGTGAAGTACTGTTTTAGGTCCACGTTCCCTAGCGCAAGAGACAAAAAATATGTGAAAGAGATAAGTAGCTATGGTACGGCCCGATGTATGTAGCTTTTTCTATTCTATAATATGGTATTTGAATGGATTTTTATAAAATTTCTGAAAACCTAGAGAAAGACAAGACAAAGTAAAAAATATCTAGCAAAGCGACCACGACACACGACTTGCAATATCACCTTACAACCTAGAGAAAAGAGACAGGCTGCGCACACGCTTTGTCTCTTTTGATAGATCTGTCAATTTTGTGAAGGTACTTCTGAATTCATTCCATATGTCTATGGATGTCATCATCACCATCATATCAGCCGAAAGACGTCCACTGCTGGACATAGGCGTCCCCCAAGTGTCACCACAACAACCGGTCCTGTGCGTCTCGCATGCATCGGCTACCCGCGACCCTTACCAGGTCATCGGTCCACCTTGTGGAAGGCCTTCCAACGCTGCGTCTTCTGATACGCGGCTCCACTCCAGAACTTTTGGGCCCCATCGACCATCGATTCTGCGAGCAATGTGCCCTGCCCACTGCCACATCAGTTTGGCGATCCTTCGGGCTATGTCGGTTTTCTTGCGGATATCATCATTCGATCACGCAAGGAAACTCCAAGCATTGCCCTCTCTATGGATGTCAGGCATTCTAAAGTCAAATTCCGAAGTCGTATACCACTCGCTTGCACATCCCCCATTAGGCATAGCGACAAATATTAATCGATTTTTAATCGTGAATCGAGTGTATTCAAACCGGCGCGTCACTAATAATGATCGAAAGGCGTACCGTGCCTCTAATATAGCCTGTGCACACATATGACAGGATATTAATGAGCCAATCGGCGCGTCGGACCGGCGGAACCCGCGCGCATTAGGGGCCCAAATCGCTCATCCATTACCCAAACCCTGATGGCAAAGTATTAACTTTTATAGTCTTTTATGGTTACAGTATCGATGTAAATCATAGCTGATAGAGTTGGTACGGCACTAAAACTGATTGATATGTAGTAATTAATGTTCGGCTGGTCGTAAAGGAATGAGGTCAGCTTTAATAGTATGTATGGTGCAAAATGGCTGAAATTAATTTTGAGAGTATGTCGTGTCGTGATTTTGGTAATGCGCCTGTGCGGTGGATATGACATCATCACGTCGGGTTCATGTTTGTTAGTTAAGATTTATGGGCGAATTGGGAGTAAATTATATTGAGAGAGTTTTACTATTGCTTTGGTTGATTTTATGACTAGAATATAGCATGCCACTCGTGTTATATCTACCTATGCTATTGCAAGATGATGAGAAGAGCATACACTTGGCATTCATAAAATGATTAAATAAGCTACGAAATGTTAGAAAATATAATATGTAGCAATTTTCTAGCCAACGTGCTTCCGTAGTCGTAGTACTGTTCGTAGCGTGCTACGCAGCGCCTACGAACTAACAGCTACCTATTCAACGAATTATATCTTTGCGAACATTTTTACAGCAATTTTGGTGCATAAATTCCTTTCTCTCCATGGGAGTACATAGTATTTATGCCATCTGCTACGAGCATATATCTCATACACGCTAGTTGTACTCGGCACATTTTAATAGATGTGAAGAGATACTAGCTCATCAAAACCAACTGCTTTATCCTGCCTAAAATACCCTATTTTAAGGCAACAGAAAAGCAGTAAAGCAATGCCATATCACTGCCATTCCAAATGCACAGTGAAAACACCTCGTGTTTTCCGATAATGACGTCATTTGTTCCCGCGGAGCATCAACAGTGGCGTTATTGAGCACAAAGCACACAGTCATTAGCATAATGCTCCCGAATATCAGTTCTCGGTTCAAATCGGTATCGATATGAAACGATTTACCTACCGATATGGAAAGTGGTTAATTCATTGCTCTTTTAGTGGCGATTAAACCAATATAGTTGAACTGATACGGGAGTTAACGGTGAAAATACACGCAACGCAAATATTGGGTTGCGGGGCGGGGTAAATGCTAAGGTGTGTGGCCTTGGCAAAATGTTATGGTAAAATTTCAATTTGATGACTAGATTATACTCTGATTTTCGTGTTAGTGTGATAAACATAAAATTCCTTGAGACCTACCCAACTTAAGTGAAATTGCAGGGCACCTAGCTAGACGTAGTGATTGTTGCTGGAGTAAGGTGTAACTGATAGCCAAAGTTAGGTCATGATATCGCGGAATCCGATAAGACCGCCCATTGTATGTGATTAGTTTTAAGTCTTTTTTTTGTTCATACTTTTGGTGTATAATAAATAAATAAATAGACACCAAGGATATCTAAAAACGCGTTGACTCGACGAGTTCACCCAAACCGGGAGACACCTAAGTGAGGGACACATGAAATCGGGAAATATTCCTGAAAGGAAGGTAACTTACTCCATCCAGCAGTTTTTATTCCAAACTGAGATGGTGAAGAAAATATAATTATAATATAGCTAACATTACTTACCCACATCTGAAATTATTTATTTCACATTTAATTTCAAAAATTTAAAAGTCGTTTATTCAAATTAGGCTGAGAGCCAGCACTTTTTGAACGTCTTGTTTTACAAAAGACAATCCCCCACTCCCCAGCAACTCAACTGTTTGTTACGTTTTAGGAACTCGAATTTATATAATAGTAAGCAAAGTAATTAATACACGACACGAAAAAAAAAATTCACTTCTTAGCTAGCACACTCTATGATACTGATAGTGATACAAAAGTAAATAAAAAAAAACGGATTGACATGGTCAGATAAATAAAAAAAAAACAATATTATATGAACACATGTAACCTGTCATAAGCTACTTTAGAAAAAAACATGATAAATATTTCGGACCGTATATTCTTATATTATAGTTTACAAATCAATACAAGATTTTCCTCATTAGCGTAATTACGTTCCGCGTAAAAATACTTCAGTATATATTTTGTGTACCTAGCATACCTAATCATATTAGGTATAAATGTTAAAAGCTACGGTTTCTTTGACTGGCAGATATTCTTGGAACGGGCGGACAACATTTTATAGAGAGTCTAAGGAAATGAACGAGTAAATTAATAAATTATGTAGATTCAAAAAGCTTCTTAGTTCTTTTGCTGGTTTTCTGGAATAGATCCTCGTCCGTTTAAACCGATTATTATAAATCTAGTTAAAATAACCTACGACTTAAAAATACAATACTTGAGTTTCCTTAATCCGCCCAGTCCCTATCCTTTTATGATTTGCAGCTTCTTTTGGAAATATGCTCTCGTATACTTCATCATCATGCTGTAGCCCATACCTCAATTATTTATTTGAAGTCGATGAAACTCATCGTCTTCTTTCATACGTCTTCTTTAGTCGTCATTTCAGTAGTCACCCGTTTTGTTGTACGAGCAGCTACGTCATGATTAGAAATATATTTTCAAATGAAAATCTCTCGTAATGCCGTATTTAAATTAGTTTCAAATTAACTGGCTGTGCCAGGTCCAAGTGGCATCCAACTCAGTAACATCAAGTATTCCTTAATTAAATGTAATATTCACCAGTAAAAAGTGTTTCAAGCGATATCTGGCAGTGTTACGAGATCGTCCGCCATTTCTCAGCGCCGGCGATGCATTGGAAGCTCGGAGGCGGCGCGTGCCTCGGCAACCGGGCCGCTTATTAAACGAATTCATCATAGTTAGAACATAAACACTATATTGTATAGGTCACGGATATTCCGTGCTGCCAGTGTTTTTGTAATTAATTTTGTGGTATTAATTGGGGTGGTATTTTACCTTGTCTAAGAATAAAGTTACAATGCTTTCACATTTTTCTTAGTTTTGTAGTGCTGTGCTAAAGTGCTGTTTTCTTAGTTTTGTAAGTGTGTCGTATTTTGTATCTAAGGACCAAGAACACCAAATACTCTACATAAATAAGGTTATGGTAAACTATAAGTGGAGGTGCATGCATTTTTTTTGAAGTGATGATCATCTGTCTAGCAAAACAGTGAAGGCAAAATGAAGTTGACCTGCGTTCAGACAACAATACAAGCTTTGGTGGCACAAAAATAAACAACAACCACGATACAAACACAGCATCTAACAATGAAACACAATACAATAAAATAAACCTTACAATTATACCGTGTTGCGTTATTGCACACGACAAATTCTCATTCGCGAAAGATCAAAGCTTTCTTTGTCATTTGATTTATAAAGTACTCGTGGAGCCCCTTTAAGTGGGCCTCTACAGAAATTCTTTCCTTATTCCCACTGTTTTTCCTTTTATCTTCACTTATGTAGACATGGGTATTTTTAGCTGATTCCTGCAAGGGTTGTTCCTGATTCCTTGAGAGAACAAATTACTCGAGTTACTTGCAGATAATGGGCTAGTCACTTAGCATTTTAAAGACGGTACCGTAGTGCTCCTTGAGACCTTGCTCGGGACGTAATGCACTTATACAGCCAAGCTCTATTGTTTTATTGTGGACATTATATTCCTCAGACAAATAGAAATCCAAAAACTGTAGCTGTTTTAACATTCTACTTCCTATAAATATTATAAATATCTAGTTTTGGATGTTTGTTAATCAATTATGACTTAACAGCTAAACGGATTTGTAAGACTTTTGGAATAAATTTCAAAATTAAATCAAATTTCCACTTTAACGTGGGGATTAGCACAAGAATAGAGCCTATGATTGCGTTAAGTGCTAAGTTAGGGTGAGGATGATGATGAGGCACAAATTGAAGTTCTGAAATGCTGAAAAACCCAATAGTATTGCCCGACCCGGGCATCGAACCTAGACCTCGTGTTCAGCAGTAGCGCCTTTTTTTTAAGGATGGGTAATCATCAAATGACTTAACCGCTCTGGGCAGAGTGGAAGGGAGTGTCAGACACTGACTAGATCCATGTTCCTCCAAATGCCCTTTTGCGTTGCAGGGCCGCGGTGACTCTTTCGAACAAATTCCGCAACCCTGGCAGATACCGACGAGGCTGTACCAAATACATTCTTTACGTTACAGAAAAACATACATGTACTTACTCAACCTTTTAACAAATAAAACTCAATATAAGGTTGAGTTTACAACAAAAAGTTTTACCTGTCGGCGTAGAAATGTTCAGACTTTTTATTATTATATTATTCACTTTTAACTTTCCTCCCTTTGGAAATAAAACATCGCAGTCTTTTTCGACTTTCGATAAAAGTGTCTGTAACTTACATTAAGTTACTAACATATTTCATCTATGCACTCGTATGTATGTAGGTACATATTACAACGTTTATTTAAGAAAGAAAATACGTCACATATTTTCTTTATTTATTATTCCAAAATACGTCGAAAATGATCCGATGAAATCTTTTAAGGAAAATGCTACAATGGAGGAAAACATAAAGCTTAATTAAATTTTAGTATTTGCATTTTTTCGCAATACAACGTTTATAAATGACATTCCTTAAGTTGGTATTCAATAAGCTCCTACATAATTAGTTAAATAAAGTAGCTTTTGCCCTCGACTTCATTTGCGCATTCCCATGTTTTCCCGTTCCCGTAGGAATTTCGGAAAATCCTCTCTTAGGGCCCAAGAAACCTACATGCCAAATAGCTTTCTACGACCAGTTGTTTCGGCTGGGCGTTGTCTGTGAGTCGCTCAGTCACTCAGCAACGGAAGAATTTTATTTATATTGATTGATTAATATTAAATAAATACAGATAAGTAGCAGTGGTGGCCGAGTGGTAACGGTTCCGACTTACGAGTTGTAGGTCGCGGGTTCAAACCCAGCCAGGCACATTACTTTGTGTAATTTATTTCATCACCACTGCTCTCAAAACGGTGAAGGAAAACATCGTGAGAAAACCGGCATGTCCTAGAACCAAAAATTCGAAGACATGTGACATTCACCAACCCGCATTGGGCCCGCGTGGTGGATTACGGCCCATTCCCTCTCCTAGAGAGGAGGCCTGAGTCCCAACAGTGGGAACATTATAAGACCGACTATGCTATGCTATGCTACAGATAAGTAAAACGACCTAGAAACCCTCTAAAATTCAATTTTTCTACGTTTGGTAGCAAATTAGTCTGATCCTTAGAGAAAACTATTGGTTCTTCACAGTTGGATGATTCCGTCATATTCACAATCGCGCTAGAAAATCTAGGTTCTTTTGAAAACTCGGTTCTAGTTTTAAAAGTCCACTTAAAAACAAACTTCCTATTACCCGTCCTAATTAAACTTCTGAGGCAGTCCACAACTTCGTTGAAAGCTTTTTGAAGGGAAACCGAATCACGTAAAATGCTTTGCTAATTTCTACATGAATAAATATGTGAAGACTTCATCTTAGAGAACCTATTTCTGAAGTCAAAACATACAAATTTAACACTTTGAAATGTGATGGTCTAGTGGTCAATAGTGTTACTGTTGAACATGAGGACGTGGGTTCGATGCCCAGGTCAGACAAAGTGTTATTGGGTTTTCCACCTGAAATTTTTCGCTTCTGCCTAATTCTTCGGGGAACAGGCTTCAGGCTTCGCTTCACTTTTGGGCTTCGTTAATGTTATATATATTGTGTAAAAATACAATTGTTTTTTTTTGGTAATTTGAAATTTTTTTTTAAATCATAGGTAATCATAAGAACAAAACACATTCGCAACAATTTTATGTTGTGACAACCCTACGAACTTTATTACTAAGATCTGACTTCCTTGTTTGAAAAAAAAATGCTTCGCTTAAGAGAAATAGGTACCAGATTCAATATCCTTTGTTCTTTATTATAAGTAGGGTAAAAGTACCACTTAAGGTATAGTTTGCGCTTCACTTTATCGTCGTCTGAATTCCAAGTTATTGCTTCCCAATTGAACCCGCCTCACTAGTTTTGGGTTTAATATAAATTATTGGAATATCCTCGGCATTAAAACTTCGATTGCCTCTAGGACCGACGGTATTTAGTAGATAAACCGAATCAAAGTTCTTTGTGTTCTCGACAAACTTGAGTCAATACTTTCTATTTTAGGTTTTGTTGGCTTAATTAAAAAGTTCAAGTCGCTTTATAGAGCGTCATTAGTTGAGGTCTTGGGTTTCAAGATTTTTTGCGTTTTGTGTGAGAATTCTCAGTAATTGCTCGATTAGATTTGGACTGGTGCCCAGTGATTGGCAACAGGCGCATCCCTATTGGACTTAATATCTGAGCGTCATCTGCAAAATATCGAACGTTTCGACCTTCCTTTTGGGGACAAATAGTAGACACGTGATGGTTCAGCATAGAACTGCAACTGCTTGTCTAACCTTTTCCCAATATTGGGGACGGGTTCCAGTCTAACTGGGTGAAATTAAGTACTAGGATTTCACAGAGTGCGACTGTTTATGTGACCTCTACAACACAATCACTGGCCAACAGAAAACCAGCGCTTAGCAACCCACTTGGGAACCTAGGCAGAGATGTGCTATGCAACGTTGCTATGGATGCGTTTGATATCCACCAATCATATTCATCGGTCCACATAGCATAGCACTGGTGGAAACTGGTTCAACTAAGCTACGTTTTTTTATATGGTATGATGCGTGCTGTGGATGCATGCTATGGATGCAAGCTATGGATGCCTGCTATGAATGGTCGCGAGTTGTGTAGTTATGTGCAGAGCAGTGCGTGACTTCGCTACTGTCGATACATCGTACCTCAAGCTGCGATAGCTTACCATCACTGGAAACGGTTACATAGTTTCGTACTTAGCTTTTACATTCTCGCAACATAGCTGCATAGCACATCTCTGGTGGAAAAGCACCCTTATGCTGACACTTGAGCCTTTTGCTTCGAGTATTATTGTTTTGTGTATGTACCAATACTGCTAGATGTAATACTGGAGACAATAAACGTTATTCTATTCTAACACGGTACCCAGTGTAAAGACTGTTGCCAGTTTTTTGACTATTCGTAACGACTGTCAAAGATGTTAAAATAAAAGCTGGGACCAACAGCTTAACGTTCTTTCCGAGGCACAGAGCAGTCTCGGTATTTATTGTATGGTCACCCTTCTGCAAACCGACCTCGGCTAGAGTTTCTCATCATCATATAACAGCCGCTCGTTTCGATCTTCAAGTTTATCGAAGATCAAACTGTGCGGCTTTTATATTATTTAGCCATGAGTTCCTTCACCTAACATAAAGCTGCATTGTACTTTAATATTTCTAACTACACTGTCGACCTCAAATCCAAAACAACAAGATTCAGATTCTCACTTCAGCATCTTCAAAATTAATCAAGCAAGCGCAACAGAATTTGCTAAACATTTCCCCTGAGCCATCCGGGTAGATAGCCCTGAATCATGGACCGGTGTATTCCAGCGAATTGCTTTCAGGCTGCAGTATCCATCTGGAAATGTAGTACGTACGTAACTAGAAAGACAGCAAAGAAATATACGAGTTAGCTGTGTAACAGGCCTCTGTACGTCAGGTTTTTTTTTTCGGAGAGGTAAGTACTTGAGTTGTGGACATCTTATACGGGCTTTGAACTTCTTACCCTAATGGCCATCTAAGGCACTTGGAAGAAGCTAAATATATACATATTCAGAACGCAGACCTGTGGCGTCAATCTTGAACAATTGAACGAGTCAACTCATATTGTTAGAATCATCTTAGAAGTATCTACGTTTTGTTATAAAAACTTTGAACTGCTCCTTTTCACAAAGCAGTATCGATTTCTTCAGAACAATCAAAATCAATTGCCTTCTAAATTCTCGGATGAAGTACCTACCGTGCCATAAATAATTTTGATAGTAGAATTTATCGACCAATTAATTAAAATAGCTTACGTAAGATTAAACACTAAATTGAAAGAACAGACATTTAAGTCTTAATACCTTGGCTTTTGGTCCTTTTGCGATCCAGAAAGCGAAAGAGATGACTATTGCCTGCAGGAAACAAAAACAATAACTTCTATATCCTCGTCTGCAAAAAGCCGTTGGGATCTAGGAGATATTCTTTGAGTGTAAAGTGCGAGTGCAATATGCAGTAACTACTGCATCCGACAGTTTGTTGAATAGAAACCACCGGAACGGCCGCACGTAAGTTTGGTAGCCGGGGAATGGCCGGCGCGCCCCTAAGCCTTGCGGTGAGCGGTGTGCGGCGGACGCCAGATGCGAGCTGCCCAATATAATCTGTTACTGCGTGTTTGTGAAGTTTTTAATTAATATACTTACCTAGGTACAGTTGACAGATGTCGCAAAGACAGATTTTGATAATAATTAATTCAAAAGTTTCGGTGTCTGTTGAGTTACAGTACTTGAGGCTCTAATAAAGTGCCACACTATCAGCGAATGCGATTGTCGAAGTGCCAAAATGTAACGTGATATTTTGTCAATCCTATATAATTTGACGTTTTGACAATCGCCGTCGCCACGATACCGCTGACAGAATGTCATTTGTTTAGAAACTCTGCGATAGAGGGAATATTTTAATAGCTAGATAGCATCGTCAGCTCAAGACATTTTTGAATTGAAAAACCACACAAGTGCGAGTCGGACTCGCCCGCCGAGGGTTCCGTACAGGCTTTAAATAAAGACTATATTTTTTTTAAGATTTAATTACAAATTTATAGTTTTCAAATTTTTCCCTATATTTGTAGTATAAGACCGTATTACTTGTCAAATTTCATAGTTCTAGGTCAACTGAAAAGATATATTTTGTTTCTCTTGAGAGCGTCGTAATACACGTTTTTGGGGATAAACGGCCGTATCTTTTTTTAACGTTAACTTAGAAGTTTGAATTTTTTCACAGCTTCAAGGGACTGTAGACTTGAGTATACGGTTTTAATTTCACTCGATACCTCTACGCGTTTCCGAGATAAAGGGTCTTGACAGACAGACAGACAGACGGACGGACGTGATCCTATAAGGGTTCTGTTTTTTCCTTTTAACGTATGGAACCCTAAAAATTAAAGACACTACACGCGGCTGAATTGGCACAGCTTCTAACAAATTATTCTAATGTCTTCTATCTGAAACATTTTTCTTTCTCGTAGGAGTTCAGCACATTTGGTAACAATTAACTTTACTAGTAATCAACATCTGTGTGGACGATAATTAAAAAGTACAACTCCACAAGGCCCTGGGTGCTATTTAGTTGCTTCTTTGAAGAAGGTAAGAGTTCAAAGGGGATCCGGGATCACCGAGTACATTAAACTGTCGGAAGCTATTTACACAACATATAACTAAGGATACATTGTATATAACACCAAAAAGTCAAATGTTGGCCACTGTTGACAGTAGCGAAGACCCTTAAGTTACAGCATGTTAAATTAAGTTTGAGTAATTGGTAACACGGGTCAAAATGTTTGGGCGTGTAGGTACCGAGAATGAACCTGTTATATATTTAGTGATGTAACGAGGAGCGAAATTTGCACCAAGGAGTAGAGAGCAAATGAAGAGGCGAGTGACAGGCATTCAACACAAAAACCGCGGAGGGAAGTGTCGAGCCCGAATTTGTTACACCACTCACTGTTACTGGCCAGCGAACTAAAAACGCCCTGCCAAATTATAACGATAAAGAAAAATAATAAACAATTAATTAGGTTCGAAACACCTCAGAAACAAATTTTAGAAATCAGTAGTTTACCCAAAAATACGCAATAAAATCAACACCGCAACGAGACGCAAACAAAATATATAGATACGAGTATGTAGATGGAATATTTGCTGAAAATATCTCCATTATTCGCAGTGATTTACTGCAACGTTAATTATAATGCAACGTTAAATATATAGATAAGTGCTTATTATGTTTTTAAAATCATATTTCACATAATAAATACTATTGCTTGAGGTACCTACTGCCAAAGTGTTAACAGAAGCTATTCCAATAATTCTGAATGTGCTACCCAATGACATAATACGAATCTTGTAAGAGATTAATTTCCCTATTCTTTCAAATATATTCGAAAAACTTCTCCATTATTTACCTACTCCGTGCCCCAACCCTTTCGTATAATGTTTCGAGATGTTATTGTGTTCCCTTGATAGACGATAGACGTTGCTAAGGTGACATCACGCCGAGGTGAGAAGGGAATTTTAAGCAATTGTCAGTTATGTTATACGACAGGCTTCTAGGCTGCGACAAAATTTCGTGAGTATATGTACATATTTAAGTATTTACCGTACAGGAATTGTTCTTGTGCGAGTAGAACGGTTCTTTCGTATATCGGTCCTTGTTGGCGCAGTGTAAACATTTAAGAAGGGTGCAACAATACTCAAAAATCGTATAAATAACTAAGATAAGAGGAGATGGACAAAAGACATCTTCAAAAATCATTATTGTTTACTTCAACAGCACTTACGCGGCAAAAAGTAATCGGTTCTAGATTTGTATAGTTCTTTTAGGTACACAAACTGTATTCTTATCGTATCTGTGGACGTCATCACCATTTCAGTCAAAAGATATCCATTACTGGAATTAGGCTTCCCCTAAACGTCACCTCATTGACCGGTCTGGACAATATAGTATACAACAAAGTCGCTGCCTGCCTATCTTTTTCTTCGCTTACCTCTTCTAAAACGCATCGCATTTTGATACGGTTATCGGTAAAAAAAAAATGTGATAAACACAGGTTTGTGTATATAATTTGCATCCGTGCAAAGCCGGGACGAGTCACTAAAAAAATGTAAAACAGAAACATCATCTCAATCTGCAATTCTACTATCAAACCCAAAAAATACTTTAAAAAAAAGTGGACGCAAAACCTTTAAGGAATTTATTTATCGTCCAGAAATATGGAACAAATATTCTTTCATAAGTGCACGCCGGCCGGTGGCGTGTACCCAGTACGAGTGCCACGTCGGGCGAGGACGTGCCGCCGCATCAGCTTTTATTACTTACATTTTTCACTGCACATACTCTTCACACTACCTAGTGACGTGCTAGAACTTATAATTTTGCCACTTACTTACGTGGTTCGGAATGCCAATGCGGATTGAGTGCTGTGGCGTATTGGAAAATCGAAAAAATGGAGGACGGAAAATTGAATGGTAAATCTATAAAGTATGTGCCTAAAACTTCTTATTTCCTTTATTTTTACACGCAGAAATTCATGTTATTTTTGTCATAATCTGCCAACAACTTTGAATGAAACCCTTTAGAATTTCAGTCCTAAGGAAAATGTTGAGACGACGTTAAGCCCCTCTCCCAATACAGACAACGAGGAGGCTTAATCAGATGGATAAGCGCCATCACTCATCTGTATTCATGCTTGATCGCAAACCTGCCGGAGAGCTGGCCGAAGGAAGTAATAAATCTTTGGCATATTCAGCTGTGCACGCCTAAGCCTCTTAGTACACAAGCCACCGGACAGAAAAATATAAGACTTACAGGTACCTAGATGTGTACTCGCTTTCACAGAATCAAACCCAGTTCTTCATAAAATCTTTTGTTCCACAATAACTCTAGGTGTAAAAAATGAAGAATCCGTCGTCGGAATTTCAATTGAAATTTTATAATCCCGGCCATCTCGAGTATTAAAGATTAAATATTCTCTTAATTACGTATTCTTTTCGATACAAACGCGAACATTTCCCTAATGGTGTCCCTTTGTTTTATCCGTCGACATTAACGCCGAAAGGTTATGAGACAAGTCCGAGCCCCTCCCCGCAACCCCCTCCGAATGGCCCACGTCCCCCTCCGTGAATAACGTCTTTCACGTCACGTCAAATGTGCCATCTATTGTTTAGATGCGAATTTTATCTGAGCGCGTCGTGTTCGATAAAATTTAACGTTTATTTGAGCGCTTGTAACAGAGCGCGCCGGGTGTGGGGCAGCCCCGGGCTGTCAGCTTCGCCCTACAATATTCATTATTGACAATTTGAATGGAAGAGAAAAATGTCAGACCCGTGTTGTAGGTAATGTAAATATTTGATCAAAATAGAGCGCCAACCCTACCCCGCTGCGCAGATGCGAGATATTTGACAGTTTTAAATTTACTATGTGAAATAGGGGCTTTCGGGGGCCGCGTATATTAATATATTATCCCGCAGATAATACGCACATAAACCTGTCAGTTGTTTCAGAAAATAATCTGCCTGGCCAGGCCTTAATTTGCAATTTTTCTGCGGGAGTTTTAAATTTAAATTGACTTTTAAAAATTTATTCCTTCTCTTCTGAATTTTGAATTAGCATTTTGGGGATTTCACTTTATTACAGTAGGAAGGTTATTTAAGCAATTAAATAATGCAATTTAATAACTATCTATACAAAGGACAAACGAGAAAAATGTGTTGAAAAAATATCAAATAACCGCCAGAATTGTTCAGCTAAACACACAACCCTTTCAAAACGGTACGCAATCAGCTGAAACGGAAGTCTTCAAGTAAATAACGTTGGGATACCGCGCCCTACCGTTAATGTCGCTATAACCAGCACTTGTTGCGGTATCCTGATTTATGAAGCAATGTTCAGCTTGATGGCAAATTATATAGCAATTAAAATTAATTACAATCTTAAAATATTAGGAGGCAGTCTAACACACCTGCCTCAGTAGAAGAAATCACTTTTTGGGATCGTTAGGTTTAATTAACGTCCACTGGATATTAAGGAGGACTTTTACAATGGTACTGATTTTCTTACAGCTGTATTATATCTTCCCAATGCTTTGACAGAAAAATCAGCCAACCCACCAGGTTTGGAGCGGGAGAGGCTGACTAAGTTAGCGTCAACTTACGGTCAGTTGTGAATATTATCTTCCACACATAATCTGATTTCAAACGTAACAATATACTCGTAATCACAATGCATGGAAGATCAATTTAAAAATCATTTAAAAAAACCGGCCAAATGCCAGGACAAACAAAGAAATCTTTCTTCTTTATAATATTAGTATAGAAAATGTATAGTTTTCAGACTTTTTCCTATATTTGCAGTATAAGACGGTATTACTTGCCAAATTTCATACTTCTAGGTCAACGGGATAAACCCTTATACATTTTGATTTCCTTGAGAGTTTCGAAATATGCATTTTTTGCGGCATAAACGACCGTATCTTTTTTTTACGTTAACTTAGAATTTGTTTTTTTCACAGCTACAAGGGGCCATAAACTTGAGTATATGTTGTTAATTTCAACTCGATACCTCCTCGCGTTCCCGAGATAAACGGTCTTGACTGACAGATGGACGGACAACAAAGTGATCCTATAAGGGTTTCGTTTTTTCCTTTTGAGGTACGGAATCCTAAAAACGACTTTCATCTATAAAAAAACGGTCGTTCAGGAAAAGTGACTGTACGAGTATGTCTATCTATATTTTATGTCAGTTATTAAGAAAAACCTGCTAGCATGGAAGTTACCTATACATTCAGAAGTTCAGCTTCATGACATTAATACCTATTTTTCTGATCTAGATTTTTTTCTTATTTATTGCTTTTAACCTAAGAATTATAATTTCTGAAAATAAATTAATAATAATGCTTTTCGAGCTATTTCAATTACGATGATAAGGCTTAATTAACATTTTAAAAACTTTTACGGGAATTGGAATGGGTCAGAAAACTGAAAACTTGATTTACCCGAAAATGTTCATTCGGCTAAAATGTATGGTGCTAATAAGATCTTTTGTAGAACGAGCAATACATGAATGCAAATTTAAATAGTTCCATGAATAGATTCTCTGTCCGAACATTCTCTTTTGAAACATCTAAAATGAGAAATCATAACGCTATGGCGTTAAGATTATTCTGAATTCCGGGAATGTAAAACCAGTCTTACCAGGGTAACGCGTTACCCAGTATCTGGGTTGTGAGGGCCAGATTGGAAGTCACTCTATGTAGAAGTCGTATAATGGCTGCAATGGGTTTGACTGGAAACCGACCTCAACAACACTTGGGAAAAGACTACGGTAGGCGCCATATAAATGAGCAATAACGGTTATTGACCCACATACGTTTATTGACTTTCTTAATATCAAAAACAAAAATAAAGACATAAAGCTGTCCTGAATCGACTTCTATCATGATCTTTTACGTTCCCTAGTAATGAAAAACGGTTCATAATTTATTGTTCGGGTATATACGAAGGGATATTAGGGAAAGATCGATGTACTTGATTGCAAGTTTATCTGGCGCCTACCATAGGCAGCTGAATCCCTACACTATACTCATATTCATAGGAAAACCGCACTTTAATTTGTTTGGCTATAGTTTTCACACAAACTAGTAGCCTAATAAAGACACTGGCTTAACAAATTATTCAAGAATGCACGTGTACCAACTTCAACATAGTTCCTGTACTAACAAGCACTTCTTAGGGTTCCTCAGGAAATAACTTATTGCGAACATAGTTAGTTAAAGTTTACTCCATGAAGTTTCTGATTTCCCAGAAAATAGGAACTGTATCACATACAAGTATTTTCGCATACTCGTGCATTGATACCTACTTCTGCCTTTACTTGAATTCACTTATACTTAAAGTCGTTTACACTGAACCTCTTGAAGGCGACTGGAAAGATATTTCTAGAGGTTTTATTTACGTTTTCAATGGAATGTCGTGGAATCCTTCCTTAAATATAACAAATTAGCTTTAGTTGTAGATGTAGACTAACTTAAATTAGAATAGTGTGCACAGCTGAGATATTTTTTATACTTACTCTGCTTAGTTTACATAGTCTTTTTAATGTATATTTAATATGTATGTATTTGTGTATTTATTTAAGTATACTGTATTGCTTTTTTTCTAAAAAAAATTGTTAACTTTATATTTGCACCAAGTGCAACCCCATTTCGTGTCCAGGCTATCCCTATCCATTCCAGGTTGCCTGGAAGAGATCGCGGAATGCGATAAGGCCGCCAATTGTATATTTTTTTAATTTAAGGTTTCCTTCATGTGTTTTAATTTTGGTGTACAATAAAGTATATATAAATAAATAGTCTTCTACAAGTGCAAAAATGATTAAGCTTGCTCTTGGTCTGAAACTGGCTTAAAAGTGGCCCAACGTAAGTGAAGAAAATCTTAGAACGTTATATCTTCCATCTCGTTAGATGTTCGATACTGACCTCTCCCCTCTTCAATAAGTTTTTAGAATGCAACGAAGTGGAACCATCTTTCGTGGATCTACTTATATTAACAAGTTGTAGCACCGCAACTGAATTTATATTTTCAATTGATAATAGATTTTTTGTCCCTTTATCTTTACTTTTTAGGGTTCCGAACATCCGTAAGCAACGGAACCCCTATAGGATCAGTCGGTTGTGTCTGTCTGTCCGTTTGAAATTTTGATTATGGGGGTCACTTTTAGGGATATACAAGATAATAAAAAAAATATTCAAACTGTAGGCATCGTGTGACATATAAATAAAAAGGCTTACTTTGAAGGTTTTAATTATGTTTTTTTTATAATTATTAAATAAAATGCTTTGAAGTTATGCAAGAAATTAGACCAAAAATTACCATTCCCCCCCCCCTTTATCTCCGAAACTACTGAGCCTAAAATTTAAAAAATAATAATGCAGGTACATATACCTACAGATTAAATTAAAACCTATAAGAAGTCTATAGCGTTAAAATATCATGTTACAAAAATGAAATTGATTCGGAACCCTTTGCAAGCGAGTCCGACACGCACTTGGCCAGTTTTTTTAAACTGAACTAGTTCTATGCCACATACCTGAGACAACTAACATAGTATTTCATTATTCGATACCACTACATAAGACATTCTTCTATGTACATTGAATTTCCATAATAGAAAAGTTTCGAAGCAAGCATTGCTGAAATGCACGTTCCTGCCTGCTATTTGGCCGTGACATCGAGTTCTTAACATCTATTTACAGGCGCACTTTGGACCACATCGCGTTTGCTGTCTACTTCTGACCGTTCCACTACAGCTTAATATCTTTTGAAATTCAGTAGAATTGTAACATCTGCGAAAGCTCCTTCGTCTTTGTGTTTTCTGTGTCAAAGTGCACTGTTGTAAAGGGGATATTCTATCGGAAAAGGAGCGTGGCTAAATAATAAGAGCTCCACGGCTCGATCTTCGAATTAAATTATTCGCATTCGCATCTGGGTCGCAATTTGACAAAAAATGTATGTAAAATAAAGCTATTTGTTTAAAAAGTTGTAGAATTGGCCCTAAGATGATACTCAGCAACTACGATTGTCAAAAAGTCAATTCGATTGCGATTGACTTCTGATACCAAAATGTCATGTGGTCAATCTGTAACATTTTCACTTTTCGACAATCGTTATCGCTGATGGAGGTTCTACTAAGCCAAGTGATATTCACTTGGCCTAGTTAACCCTCTGCCCTTAGACATTGGGTCCTAACTCATAACATCTACACAAATACTAATGGGACTGCTTGAAGACAGCTTTGCAAAGTTGCTACTAACCGTTCCACATCAGCTAAATGTCCTCTCCACGAGCCGCAAGTTGACATTATGCTCGTCGAATCTCGCTGTTTCGTGAGACACGTGAAGTGGCACGACGATAATATCGCCGCGAGTCACTCGCTCGTGGAGCTGGCAGCTTACTGTATGTTGAGCTTCAACTGAAGTTTGTTCATGGTTGCTTGCTGGTTTGGTTTTTGAAAGTACGAGTAAAATTATTTATTTCGATTTGTATTACCTTTTTGATGACACAGTTGTTGTTATACCTAGATGTAGGAATGGAAGAAGACATTGCAGAATGTCTTCTAAAAGCAGATGATTAGTATACTAACGAATTATGATGTTATTAATTACCTACCCACATCAAAGATTTTGGCCCTTGCGCATACCGTAAAATAAAAATACCAAATGTTTCGTTTGAAAAATATTGGCAAGTGTCTGCATGAACGCACAAGAAACAAATTATAAAAAACTGTGTAAACTTTTCAACTACTGTCATAATATCTCACGTTCGCACCATTACAATATGAAAACTAAATTCGTGCAAATGTATGCCGAGTGCTTTTTGTGAGAGAACGTATTACAGCCTTGATACCGTAATTCAGTCCGTCAGGTGCAGATGCTGCCAACGACTCCAAGCGATTAACCCATTTGAGGGCACGAACCACCAACCAGCCAGTCGAGAAAGACCTTCCAATATCCTCAAAAGCATCCTTCACCTCTCTTACAACCATGTGAGCGAGGGACGCGGGGAAGCTCAACCTAAGATGGTGGTTCATCGCGCAGAAATGGAATGTTTGTGCCAATACTTGAATATTATTGATATTGCACTTAAATATTCGAATATCAAAATCCCTTGGGTGTTTACTTTGACACAGATGTAATAGATTGCAATATTTATACGCAGTTAGCAAAATGCCATTTATTTAAACACTTAACACATAAAAGTTTAAATAAATGGCTTTTTGTAATATAAACATATAAATTCGGATGATATTCATTTTAAAAGAATTAATGATTAAAAGGATTAATAAAATAAGCATGCTGATTATTGTGACCGAAACGTTTCAATACAATATTTGTGCAATTCATGATAGCTAATTTCAGTAACAACATATATTTCACATTAATTCAGTTCGATTGCGTATTTTATAACCAACATTTTTCCTTGCTGTAATTGTGAATAAAAAAATTATTTCCTGTTCCACAGGCATAATTGTCAGAATTTTTTATTCGGTTTACAAACCTTTTCATAGGGACCTAATTATTATAACACACTTGCAATATAATAATCTAATTACGAAAATGTCGTATATTTCCTGATAGCTACAATCTAGGCATCTTTCAGTCAAGAGTGAATAAGTAAATTCTAGGCAAGCGAATTCCATTGTCGATCATAACATTGATTTCCATCATGAAAAATTGGGGCTAAACGCGAGCATATCTATAATAAAAAAACACTGAGAAAAATCTCCAAAAAAGCCACTTCTAGCTAGACACAACGTCAGCAGAGTATCAAAAACTGGCCAAGTACGAGTCGAACTCGCGTACAAAGGGTTCCGAACGAATTTCATTTTTTCTAACATGTTATTTTAATACTATAGATTTCTTATAAGTTTTCCTGTAATGCAAAAGGCAAAGATCTATTATAGGCAAAGATCTATTATCTCCATTTTTTTCAAAATTTTAGGCTCAGTGGTTTAGAGATTTTTTTATAGTTTCGGAGATAAGGGGGGAATGGTCATTTTTCGTCTAATTTCTTGAATAACTTCAAAACCATTTATTTTAAAAATATAATTAAAACCCTCACAGTAAGCCCTTTCATTTGATGTGTCACACGATATTGTACAAAAAACTTTTTTTCGAAAATTTTAAGTTGTCCCCAAAAAGTGACCCCCATACTAAAAAAAAAATATAATTTACATAACGCGTCCGTGTTTGGGTCGCAAAAATCTAAATGTGTACAAAATTTCAACACAATCGGTCCAGTAGATCCGGAGAAAACTGACTGTGCCAGACGGACAGACAGACAGACAGACAATAATGATTCCGTTTTTTGTTCAGAATCCTAAAAACGTATTCATTTTTAAACACATTTTTAAATGCATGATGATATATCTAAATAACCTATACCTACGATATTATGGCCGTGACCGGCCCCACCGGGAGTAGAATAGCTCTAGACAGAGAGGAATGGCGAAAGATGGAGGAGGCCTTCGCCCTGAAATGGACACCCAATACTTAATACTAGATAGAATGGAAATGATTTATTTTATTTTATTGAATTTATAAAATCAATTTATTTATTTCAAAATCTTTTTGTTTATGTCAATATTGTTAAAAATGTATGGTTAAATTATTATGAATCTATTGAAATTATGAACAAATGAATATTCTATGATAATATTGTATTGAATTTTAAAGAAATTTTTTATAACTTTAGAATTCTTTGAAAATTAGGTATGTCAAACTATCACTACATACCAACACGCTAACGTATCACCCCAACAATACTAGACAGGGTAAATGAGACAGCATTTTATCATTTTATCCGCTTAGTTGGACGCGTTCGGACGTCTCGACCCGCGTCACACAGGCTAAGCCAGTTGACAAGTCCACCAATATGTCGGAAGGATAACGCAGGATCTAATATACAGCTAATTTAATTAGAAACGTCCTGATGAATAAAATAGTTTTGGATGCTGGTAAATACGGGTTAGTAGTCCTGGAATGTTGGATATGGGGTCCTGATTGGCAAATAAGTCTCATCATGGTTAACGGTTATTTTATTCTAACAGTAGTTATATAGTTTTCCACAAGGAAACTTTGCTTATTTAAATTTCTGAAATTTCTTTGAACTTTGTAATTATTTATAGTATTACAATTCAAATAAGGCTTTGTATTTCTCTTACTCCCAATAAAGAGAAAAATAAAAACTATTAGTTTATTAGCTACCACTACATTATTTTCCAGCGAAATTTAAGTAAGGTGAGCAAAAAACATGTAATTTAACTTTCCTAGACGTTAATTTTGTTAAAATGTGTAACATTTGGGAATATTCTGGCGGGAGTTTTGCGAGCGAGTCCCTTGTCAAATCGCGCTCGCCGGGCTCAACCGACCGAATTTAATTTAAACGCTACACCCACTACACCATTGCACTGCCTTTACTGGGTAAATACTTACGAAGTTGGTTTTATATTCAGCTACCTACGGTATTTTGTATGATTCCAGAATTCTGTTTAGATCTTGGGACCGAATAAAATATCATTCATGCAAAACAGGGTACCTAAATCCAAGAAAGGACTAAACCCAAATAATCGTTTGTACCATGTAGTTCAATTCAATCTTTAACTAATCAAATTCAACCCTTGTACCAAAAGACCAAAGAGGCAGCACTTACCCAACTGACCTTCAATTTAAATTCGATACAACCGAGTTCGCTCATTCGATTAACACGAACAACTTAGTTTTAAACTCAGTTTTACAGTTCGATAGAAACTGCGAAACTAGCTATGATTTATTGTGTACAGTTTTCGCAGTAGTTACTCAGATTTATAGTTACAAATTGGTCTATCAAGACGGTTAAATAACTTCCGCACGCAGGGGCCAATTTTACGGTCCGCGATCCTTCTCTGTAACTTAAGTAAGTAAACGTAGTTAAACTAAATATTGTTGATCGTTATAGTTTGATATATATGAGTTGGTTTCAAACTTTTGATAAATTCTGCGACTATAGATAACTCGTTAGTGGAGCTTCAACTTTTGGTCTTATTATCCGCGTTTCCTCTCTCTTGATATGGGACAAATGCATGGTTATTTTTAAAGCGATAAAACGAGTCTTATAAAGATTTTTATAGTGACATTCAACCAAGATTTCTTTGGGTGACCAAGCGAAAATAGGTTTGTAAAGATGAAGCTTAAGACTACCCAACCGAATTTGCATCAAAAACATGTACCTCTTGAGTGAAGATAATGGGAACAAAGTTTGGTAATCTCACGCCGCCAGAGCCGATTTGAAAAATCCTTGACATGATTGATAGCCCTCAAAGTTTTAGTACAAATATTCCATCAGAGCAAACTGGATGAGATCGCAGAAACGTGCTTGATAAAGAAGTCTACAATAACATTCTTGTAGTTAACGGAATTGAGGAAAAGTCTCTGTAGGATCAAAGATTTTTCCTCCATGTTTACTTACATGTGTTTGTCATACCATAAGCTCTCAAGCATGGAATTCGATTAAAGTTCGAATTTGATTAGTTTGAGACTACCTCATTCATTATATTTGAGTTGATATTCAGCTGCTTGATAATAATTATCATAATTTAAAAGCCGAAAAGATTCATTTATATTTAAACCTAAACTCTAACTCATAAGTTGTATAAAATGCAACTCAAAATGAAATTCACTTTCAAATTTCAATTCACCCACTATAATCACGTAGAACATTAACAACCGTGTCAAAATCGCGCTCCCTCCCAGACACAGTTAACTTATTTATACCGACACGCAGTACCGTTATCGAATCAACGAGTTAGCAGTTTTGATCCACGTGTAACAATGTTAGTCCCAGGTGCGAAGTAAAATTAAACTCTATCCTAAAAAGGTTTTGTAAGCAAAATAAAATTGGCCCAGGAAAAGGTCGGAGGGATGGGCCACAATGATTACTGTAAGGTTACCCAACGTTACGCGCCCACAACCTTGAATACTGATCAGGATTCAGCGATGCTGATTGATTCCAATTTTTTTCGTGTAACAGATTTAGGAAATCTATTTTATGCTTTTGGTGGGATCCCAATTGTAGCAGAAGGAGGTCGATTGAATTTTATATTATTGGCTTGTTAATTCTTCGGGGCTCGGGCGTGGTTTTGTTTGATGAAAAGTGTGTTCCGGGAAACGTTTTCTTTTTTCTTGTTTGTACTGACATAATTTTATTGTTTATTTTATTCGTAGAAAATGAAAGTATTTCAGTCCTATATCAAGATAAATATATATTTAGATCAAAAAATAAGGCGCACATGACATGACGAAAACTTTCCCCCTAAAAAAGGTCCATCGTATATCCGTATTTTTGTGACAGAAGCTAACTATGACGTACAGCGGTATCCGACGAACGTCTAAACAAACGTTTTCCCGAACAAAATTAAACTTCCTTTGAGCTCACCACTAACTTAATCAAAAGAATAAAATAGAAGAAAACAGTTTGCAAGTTCGCCCTTTGGCAAAACAATATCGGTTTTCTGCTTATTATTTTTCAGTTGCGTGAAGTTTGGTGATTACATTATTGAGTATTCTTCTCCGAGACCGATTTTTCTTCGTTCTTCTTCTTTGGAAAGTTTTTTTTCGTACTTTAACCCGTGTTCAACTTATTTTCCACGTGTTTGTGGATTGCATATTAATTGGCGGGAAGTAAACCCAATGTTGTTTATGGTCCTGATTGATCAAAGCGACTTTTCATGGGTTCTTAGATAAGTGAAAACGTTTTGGGAATGCTTTCATTGTGCGTACAGCTAGACAAAGAGTTGAATTCCCTGGCAAAATCTGTGTTCCCTGTTAGCTACAGCCTGGTTGTGTTTAAGTCAAGTATGAATAGGTTACTTCTGTACAAACGTACTCCAATGTTAACTACATCGTCACTTACCTTCAGGTGCGAAAGTAGTCCAATGAGAGCCCATCAATCTATACTATATACTATATTATAAAGAAGAAAGATTTGTTTGTTTGAATTGAATAGGCTCCGAAACTACTGGCCCGATTTGAAAAATTCTTTCAGCATTGGATAGCTACATCATTAGGGAGTAATAAAAACTATATATTATCCCCGTATTCCCACGGGAACAGGAACTACGCGGGTGAAACCGCGTGACGTCCACTAGTAATAAATAAGGCACAGATGTAGTTCTTAAAATATTGAAACACGTTATTTAGTCTGCTAAATAACGTGTTTCAATATTTTAAGAACTACATCTTTTTACAAAAGCAACTTATTGTAAGGATAATAACTAAAAGAGTGTTACACTGTGTGCCAGTTATTAACGCGTTCTAACTTATACGTACAAAAGATATGAAAAAGTTTCATACCATACACTTCTTTAATTTACTGCATCCATAAATAGTGAACTAAGATAATAGCAGTGCTGTAGCATTGACAACAAAAGTAGTACGATTCTATCTTTTAAACTTCTATAGTTACAGGGTTTGTTCTTCTTGTGTTTCGCACTGTACTACGTATATTTTAATAATATATTCCATTCAGCCATATTCTTGCAGGGACAAGCTCAAAGTTTACAATATACGGGTACCACAAGTACCCAGCTATCTACCTCTTAGCTAACTTCGGAACTATGATAAGCTGTTGTCGCACTCTGGATTTATTTAATAGGAACTCGAGAAATCCCGAAAATGTGGGTTACATTATGTGCACCAAGTTTCATCTTTTAGTTAACTGTGCGACATACCTACTCAGTTTTTTATGTATAAATCATATGTGTGTGTTTGTGTATGTATCATCGTATGTATTTGTTATTATTTTATTTTATGTAGGTATGTAATGTGTGTCCTAATATGATCCTTTGTTGGTCGAAATAAACGTTAATTAATTTATTTATTTTTATTTATAAATCAGAATACTACCTACCTTTTCGTTTTATATACCACAAAGTCTATTCAAAGATTTTTTCTAAATATTGGTACCGCTGGGTCACTTGTTGTTCTAATTATTTATTTTTTATTTAGTCTGTTAAGCCTTTTCCCAACTTATTAATTAGTTTCGGCTTCCAATCTAACCAGATGCAATACCAGTCTTTTACATAGAGCGACTGTCTATCTGACCTCCACAACCCAGTAACTATGTAACACGGTATCCTTTGGCATGACCGGGATCAGATTGATTGATGAATAATATCAGCAACAAAACATATCCAGTAATTATTCGAAGCAAATTACGATCGTTAACTCGTAGCCATTCTTCGCTGCTACGAATGACTTCATAGTCACGGAACCAATAACATACCGTAGCTTTTCATCTGCTACGCCGTAGCAATAGTGCGTTCAAGTGCGTAGCAAAGAAGAAGTATTGACTTCTCTAAAGCAAATTGTAGGTCTTTTCACCTAATAAACCCACAAAATAATTACAATCATAACGAAAATGTAATACAAAACAATCCTACAATTAATGTCTAACATAATGAGTTAGATAAGGCAGTAGTACCTCGGGGTATTGTGCACGGTGTACACAATTCATGTTAATGTAATGTTATTGTACTCACACTCGTGCTGTAATATCAGACGCGTGCAGAATATTCTTGGTACACACGTTAACGAGCATTAAGAAGTAACACTTTTAGTTTAAAGTAGGTCAAGTGTGTGTGGCTTTATTTTTTGTGGGAAACTGTTCGAGATTTTGTTTGATGAATGTAAAAAAATTTGGATTACTTATTATCAACAACACTAGCATACGCCTGCAGATTCGCTCGTGTTCATGCAGATTTTTGCAAATAAAGTAGTCTATTATCCAGTGTCCCGTCTATCTCTGCACAAAAATCCAACATTATCGATTTTGCGATTTATGTGCAAAAACGTAACAATCTCACCTTCGCAATTATAATATTAGTCAGGAAGTTAGGATTGTTTATATCAGCTCAACGTACTACCTATTTGGTACACTACAAAAAAGAGAACCAAAGTTTATTTACACAAATCCGAATGCTAAAACTGAATTAAAGTCTTCCTTAAAAAGTCTTCCCTAAATCCAAAGCAACACAAAACCAAATCTTGTTGATTAAGCGAATGCAAATCAACATATTCTACTGCATTATTTTCGAGGAAAAGACTTCAATTTCAATCCATTGTATCAACCCAGAGCTTATAGGCTAAACCAAAGCTCCTTCGTTTTCGCAAGCCCGCATCTAAACGAATTTTCCTCAAGAATCCCGAAGCAAAGGCCGAAGTCTCCCGATTCGTCACGAACTGCCCATTCTCACAACTTTGTACGTTATCCTAACGAAAACGTTACAGTTCGCACACGTCTTGTCTTAAGACTCATCTTTGAGGTAACAGTAAACAACACTCAAAGCTTTGAAAGCATAAACTGTGTGCTTAGAAAATTAAAACTTTGTAAAAAAAAAGTAATAATTTTTCCGCCAGTGTTGCCAAGTAGGAACACTCAACCAACAATTAGAGTACAAATTGCGAAACATAGGTGTTAAGTGGAACATTCGGAATGTAATTTGTTTCGTGTTACACGAATTAAAAGGAATAAAGGGACCGGATCTGTCTAAAAATAAAGCTTTTGAATTGTGTCGTAATTTTCGCTTTAGCTCGCCACCCCAACCTACATTTGAACTCACTCCGATTTTATACAACACTACTGGAGCATACTATCGTTAGGTTTAGAAATTGTTTGAGATTCAAACACAAGTTGTGCAGAAAAGCACACAGTTCGATGTTTGTTTCCCCTAAACAGTCACGCAATATGTTACAGTAATAACTTATTATGAAGACGTACACATATTTGAATAACAAAGTCTTCAACAGACATAATTTTGATTTTCGAACACAAACTCCTGTCACGTTTTCCCGCCTAAAGTGGTGGCAGCCGCCATCTTGGAACGTGACGTTGACGGCTGACGGGCGCGCGTTGACGCTTCTCTCCACTATTTAAGCATCGCGCCTCTTTTATTCGCCACCTATTTTGTTTTAACAAATAGGGGATCTAATTTATTGTGTGGATCCATTGTTGGCTGGTATAATGAACGCAAGCGTTTGCTTTGTTTCAAACTAGGTGGGATATCAGCAGTTAACGCTGGGGTTAAAGAGGTTTTCTCCCACGATATATTTAATTAACCTGGCTGATTTTAATGTACGGGGCGTTGTTTTATTTTTGACTTGGTGATTTAAGTGAGCATTGAGAGAAGAGAGAAGGAAGTTTTAATTATTTTTTTAAGTAAGGTCCTAAAATTGGGTATTCATTTATTAAAATACTTACCTATAAACTTTGACCTGGATTGCTATAAAAATGTAGGTCACCATTTTTATAAATAGGTACCTCATTTGAAATCCAGTCACACAAAGTCACAAACAAGGCAACGATAAATCGAAAAAGCCGTTCTTTATCTGAGCTTTTTGTCTTGTCTACCAGTCAGTTACAATCGAACGCAGGAAAAGTAACCGGATATCCTTTTCAGGTCACGTATGAGCCGCTACGTAGATAACAGGGAGAGCGATACACCTCGATATAAAACACGAATAAGTCTAACTTCATGCTAGCTACCTGTTTATATTAAATTCATTCGACATCTGTTCCTGACACTCTCTCAAACACTTCGGAAGGCAGTTCGCAGCGCTTGCGAAAATTAGTTGCCTTTAGTTCTCAGGTACCTTGGTCTCGAGAACCCAAAAACAAAGGATCGTTAACGCAAATTACGCTCAGAAATTTAACGAGGACGTACGTAATTATTCTGATATAATTCTGAGCACATTCATTAAGTTGTCATAATTACCAAGGTAGTTACTACCCCTTACGTATTCTGAGGAATGAATTATATTTATGTACTTCTCAAGTTTTCGTTTTAATGTTTATGTAGACTATTATACGGTCTTATTTCTCATTAAAACATAAAATAATAACGAGCAAACTTAAACTGTTTAGCTTATTTTTAAACGAAGAAAGAGTTCGGAATAATTAAGAAGCATAAGAACAAAAACCGCGTTAAAATATAGCATGTTACTGCGGAGTCCTCAGACCTTATTATTCCGCGATTTATACCGCGCCCTCCACAAAACGAACTAGGGACGCGCACTTGACCTGTTTTTTTCATAAACAATATATAATACCGCATTCTGTCCTGTAGAAAAGGGTAAAGAATAATAAATTCCTTCTAGCAAAGGCAGTTGATTTACGAGAACTCACAATATTCAGATTATTTGGGTGCTTGTGGCATTATTTATGAGCTAATTTGCATTAAAACAGTTTTTATTCTGAGAAATATTTTGAGGGCGCTTTTTGTGCCTTCCTAGCGAATGTTAGTGACTAATTGACTGTGTTACAGTGACAGCCCATCGTTCAAGTTGCGCGGCCCCAAAAAAACGTTGCTGAAATTTGCTGATAACCATAAAAGTGTATCAGCAATTTTGAAACCCACACTTTACGGTTTACGTCGGCCAGTTTTTTTGCATAAAATATTCAGCCGGTAAGCACTTCAATCCTTCAAATATGAAACTGCTGAGATTCAGCGAAAAAGAGGATACACAGCATGCAAGTGTAATCATGTGAATATGTAAAGTATACTCAAGTTTTTGTTGTTGCAGTATATATATTATACTACTTCATATGTACAATCCTAGCCAATATTACAAATGACACAGTGAGTTTTTCTCTTAACTATGCTTTCACGCATAAATGGCTGAACCCATTTTGAAGGATTCTAGTTTAGAGATAAATGGTACCTTGGATACGGTTTAAGGCTACTTTTTTTTGCTATCTTAACGCTAACGAAGCCGCGAGCAAAGGTAAGTACTAACTTTATATTTCCTTAAAATACCCCAATTAAACTCCAATTCCCCTTTTACAGTAATCGACTTTCAGCATTTTCCTAAAAAGCTTCAGAACTCTTAACAAAAAGTGCCTTTCGCAATTAATAACGCGTTTTCTTTTAGTGGCCAATAAAGCAGGGATCGCCAACCCTTACGTCGATTACAGCCATTCATCGTTATCGTCGATCGTCACGATAGTTGTATATGTAAAGGACTCGGGAGGATAATTGGTTCGCATTAAGCCATCTTCCCTCCTGCCCCGGACATTGACTTACTGAAGGGCCGGGCTGAACTGCCGACTCAGCACATCCCTAGTCATCATTTTTTTTTTATAACGACGCCTGTTTTCAACACTACGATCCTTGTTTAATAGCGGCCCGCGTATAAAAAGCGTTTTAGCTGAAAATTATGGGATTATTCGAAGGATGTTTTTTAGAGAATTTTGGTCCTGAGATCCGCGTTATTGGTCCTTTGTGGAAGTTAATAGGTAGGAAGTCGAGTAGGCCGGAAAATTCCATTAGAGCGGTCATTGTGTGATTGCAGATCTCAAGCATACGTACCTTTGTTCCTATTAACCTATAGGGAGTGTAAATGAAGATATTGAAGATTTTAGATTAAATATAACATAGAGTTACATTTTTCTTTCATGCAATCAGTATCGTTAATAGAACATATTTCATGAAAAATAATAATAACATGTATTTTTATTAAGAAGAATAAGAATTGGTTTAAATATGATTACTTTGCTTTTGATTATTTACTCGAAACATGGTAAAACAAAAAATAAAATCTAAATTCGCTCGGGAATAAATTTTATTTAAAAAAATCAATAAACAAATAATCTACTATGCCCACGTCTTTTCTAGAATATTACGTGTTTATGTTTATAACCTAAAGTAACGGAAGAATCAGCGGGGAATGCTTAGCTAAAATCCAGACGGTTACAGTTTACGACCCTGTATTTTACGAGGCGTATTTTTTGCAAGCATCCTGTATAACGTCTGTTTGTGGACCATATCTCATGTTCTGTAGGTATTTCAATTTTCTTTATGTTTATATTTTTACGCTTCTTATGGATTTGATCATGATAACAGGAATGAACTTTATATAGAGAAAAATTAAAACCTAACCAAACCAACCCTTAAACTAATCAATAACTCAAGCTTTATAAGGTTTATTTTATTTAAAGTTGATTTTTCAAGTCAGAAAACTTTACCTAAGAAATTAAAAAAGCGATTTGACAGTTTTTGTAAAAAAAAAACTGTCAAATCGCTTTTTTTAATTCAGTGAAACACTTCTTGAAAAATTAGCTCTTAATTTAACCAATTTTAATCATCAGTATCTTAATTCAAAACCAAACACGACACTAAATTGTTTTTTATAAGTATTCCAACATAATGACAGGCTTATGAGAGCATATAATTAGTGCTATAATCATGAATTTGTACACTCAAGCCTCTAAACAAATGGATAACAATTAATCGTCGTGAAAATGAAACCTACCTTATTTAACGTAATTGAACCAAGAAGCCCATATATGTGCATTATGAGTCGTGTTAATGTCTACTTATAGCTATTTATGATATTGTTTTAAGAATAAAATTAAACACACATATTGATAGTACATGAAAATAATTATCTACAGTAAAAGAACTTTGAATGTGGTGTGAACTGAATTTAAAACTTGAGAAATGTTTTTTTACTTAGGTACTTATTAAACGTTACTAAGAATATACGTCATTATTAGTTAGTTTATCCTGGTAAGCAATTAGCACACCCCATAACAAATCTACGTTACGACATCCTGCTAACTACGTATGTTAGACAGGCGAATGTCACTAATACATAGTAGCAAAGACATCAACGCCGATTGACACCGAAAATCCACTCCATTAACCTTCATGACACATTTCCGCATAATAACCTACGTAACCACACTTACAAAACGTAATTCAACCATGAAATGCCAAGGAAATGACAATTTTCCGCGACAACGACGTCAAAACGAAATAAAAACATTAAAAGTAAGGTTATCTTTAGTACTCATTGAAAACAAAACTTTTGAAACAAACAACTTCAGTAAATGTACTTACTTGCAACCAGGCGGAGGTAACGTCAGGCCGCACATTGGAAACACGAAAATATCGTCAACACCCAAATACATTGATATACATCATGACACAAACGTAGTAAGTGTAGTAACCGAAGCACATGTAGAGGCGTGCCGTGTCGCCGGTGCACGCGGCCGCTCCGTCAGCTGATCGCGGACCACAGCTAATCAGTCGGCAGTGGCCAGCCCAGGGGCTAAGTCCAAGCGCGCTCGCCACACTACCTGACTGAAGACCCGTTTCCCATTGACACTGGTACTGGAGCGTTGGATACGACTCGGCGGCGGCATTTTCGAGCTCCAAGCGGGCGGCCCCGCCGCACTCGCCGCCACACTAATCAGTAATCGTTGCTGGAGGGAGGCTGCGTCGCTCTCGCCCTCGTCCCTCCCCCTCCCGCCGCGTCCCGCGCCCGGGGGGCCGCACAACCCCCGCGCGTAGCCTACTACATCCGACCAGAATCGGAAGACGGGAAATTCGGTAAAATAAGGAAATTTCTACCTTTTAATTTTTCGTGCTTTTAATTTGAATATAAAATCGGCGCTTTTATGTAAATCACGCTTCGTTTGAATACGGTTTTCAGTTTCCTTATTTTGTCACCTGTTTTGCTCATTACGAGGAAATTGAATCAACGTGTCAAGAAAGAATACCACGGAAATCAGTCAAACTTCCTCTCATTTTTATTAGTATGGACCCGTCTATAATGCGGTACACATAAATCAGCACTACGCGACTGCACTCTCTGCGTATTGCCCATAACCGCCTACTCTATGACGACGGAGCCAAATTTTCAGGGGTGACACACTCCCATTAAATATTCATTCGTGGATTGTAAATTAGTGAATTCCCAGAGATAACAGGGCGCCTCGAGAGGCGATAAGGCCCAAATGAGACCGACACTTACCGTGGATTTAACCAGCGCTGGTAGACCGCCATCACTCACGGTAGGCTGAGCATGGACCGATGCTGTTAATGATGATTAACTGATAAACTTTAACACTGCTTCGAGAGGTTATCACGGGAATAGACATATTAAATAAAATTAGGAACCTAACTAGTATTATTGTTTTGTGAAAAAGGTGATAAATTGTGTTTTGTACAGTGGACAATTGTGTCAACAAAAATCTGTTAAATTCAGTCGACCAGTGTGTTAAAACCATATTTCCCATATCTAATAACTAACCCAATTACTTAATTGAGTCAGATCATCATCATCATCATATCAGCCGTAAGACGTCCACTGCTGGACATAGGCCTCCCCCAAGTTTCGCTACAACAACCGGTCCAGTGCGTCTTGCATCCATCGGCTACCTGCGACCTTCACCAGATCATCGGTCCACCTTGTAGGAGGCCTTTCAACGTTACGTCTTCCGGTACGCGGTCGCTACTCCAGAACTTTTCAGCCCCATCGACCATCTGCTCTGCGAGCAATGTGCCCTGCCCACTGCCACTTTAGTTTGGCGATCCTTCGGGCTATGTCGGTAGACTTGGTCCTCTTGCGGATTTCATCATTCGTGATTCGATCACGCAAGGAAACTTCCAGCATTGCCCTCTCCATTGCCCTTTGAGTGACTTTAAGCCTTCTGATGAGGCCCACTGAGTCAGATAAATTTGTTTTATTAATTTATTATTATTTATTCCTTAACTGACTGACATAATTAACTTGAAACATTTCTGAAAGTTACTTTCAACGACTTTACTGTCAAAATTGCCTTATTTTAAATGTAAATACTTTTTAACTTTACTGACAACAGGTACTTTGCAGAAATACCTACTTTAAGGCTAGTTTCAGTCAAGCCTTCTAAGTTGGATATTAAATTTGTCTAATTAAATAATAATTAATTTGCTTATTCAGACAGCTTTACACCCGATTCCTTTACTTACAGACAAAAACTAGTAAAATCAAAAATGTAATTGCAAAAACATCACATTGAACAATAAAATCATCATTTATGACACTTATATAATTAATCAAAATCAACGCTAAATAACATCTACCAATAAGTAAAAAAAAAAAAAAATTAAAGTGGTCCTTCGAGTCGCGACCCTAGCAAGTGCGCCTGCGCGATGACTCCACGTCAAGTGGCGATCTTAGCTCGCACATCTTTTAAAATGCACCGACTAGTCCACCGCCGCCGTACTCCTACAATCTGAACATTCAAATTGAGCTTAACTTGACACCGATCGAAACCTCCGCCCGAACGACATTCAACTTTATCACGACCTATTAAAACTTATGTTAACTTTCTATAAATCCGCTATCGGACGAACTGTGCGGTAATTTTGGGCACTGACCCTTCATCGTTTGCACGTCTCATGTTAATGGTTATAGTTAAGCACAGATATAAGACGCTTCTTAAATATTAGTCTATGAAAATTTTGCATCTTAAACTCCCTTAATAAAGTCATCCCATCTTAATGGAAATTTAGGTAAAATTTACTGGACCGGCTAGAGGTGTGATTAATGAAAATGTACGCCTTGGTTCAAAGGGCTCAACTAAGGACCAATTTACGGCCTGTTTATAGAACGAAGAGGATAGAATCATTTGATTAATCAATAAATTTAAAGCAAATTACGTAAGGTTTCCTGGATAATGTTCCTTTAATCTTTGATAATGCCTTTTTCTGTGAACTTTTAGCGGAGATATTTGAACAGATCGATCACTGGTTATTTAGGATTTTTTGGGTCTTTTTACAGCCTTAATTTTATTGGATTTATCGTGAACTTGACTTCAAACACTGGTCCTATAAAATGAAGACCAATTGATCAAGTCAGTCAGCGTGCTGTCAGAGCCATTTATAATCTTCGTCGCCGCGATTCTCTTAGGGAACTCTTTAAAAAGATTAATATTATGACAGTCCCTTGTCAATTCATCTATGAAAATATTATGCATGTAAGGAAAAATCGACATCTATTTAGCAAAATTAGTGATAGACATAATTTTAATACTAGAAATAGAAATAAACTAGATCAACCATTTTTTAGATTATCCAAAGTACGAACATCTTTCATGGGGTACTGTATTAAATGTTACAACAAAATTCCTTCTGAAATATTAGAATTAAATGAAAGAAAATTTAAAACGTGTGTAAAAAAGACACTTTGTGAACAAGCATATTACAAATTAGATGATTATATTCAAGATAAGAATGCTTGGAAACATGCTAGTCCTGCTCCATAGGACAATCTAGGGTGTAGTAGACATTGTGAAACTGGTTGATATGTTTGTGTTTATTGTATTTGTATTAATATTTACTATGTAAATAGGTGTATTTACTGATTTTCATATTTAATTTAACTCACACACTGATCATATAAATCAATAGTTGCAAAAATTTGTACGTATGTGAGTATTATGTTCCCTTACTAGCAAACTTATTAATTTTACCTCTGCTGGCATTTCTTTATTGTACCTACTAGTAGTACATAAGTGTTTTTTTTGGGAGCATCGTCCTCACATATAATCAACTGATTAATGTATGCAAATATTGTAAAGCTTATTTTTGAAAAGAGTAACTATGGAGTTTCTTGTCCGTTCTTCTCCATAAGAATCTACCTTTTGCGAACGGACGACTAGAGTCACTATAATATTTTATTTTATTTTAATTTGACGTTCAAAAGTGCCTTTATTGGTCTAGTTGAAATAAATCATTTGACTTTGACTTTGACTTTGACTTTGAAGTCGAACATTAACCCAAGGAGGGTTAATCCAGGCTCTATCATTACGAGTATCACAAAAAACAAATTTGAATCACAGAAATCGATCCATAATTCCATTCATTCACTAAAGCCAAAGAGCTCTGCAGAAATTTATCCATTTGCTAACGAACCGCTTGCTCGCTCCCATAGAGAGTGTCTGTCCAAAAATCATACATAAAAAACCTTTTGAGTCAGGTCACATCAAAATTTCAAGTTTGAAATTTGCCGGTGACGCTGGTGCATGCCGCTAGGCGAGAGAGGGGGAGAGGTGTGGGGGAGGCCTATTGTTCTGACACGGATGAGTGCAGCCGGGTCGCGGTTGCCGAAGGACCATAGAAGGGTACGGCTAAAATTACTGATGTGAATAAGTTATTTGGTTAAAATTTTATCGGAATGTTTTTGCTTTCATGTTGACACGGCAGGTGTGGGTTGAGCTCGAGAAAGTTTTAGTGAAAGGGTTGACGTTAATTTTAGAGTTTTTGTAAGTTAATTCGTTTTGGGATTTTATGATATAAAGTTTTTGTAATGTATATACCCAACATTAATAAATAATTAAGTGGTTACTTTGTTTACCTAATTGACAAAAAATATTTTCATCCAAAACTACGTAGGTTTTGATGTACCCAAGACCATTATCCCGGTTCAAAAATCTCAACTTCATTACAGCCCCATTTATCTTTCTACACTATTACTTCCAATTAAAAGTATCGATCGCTGAAACTCGGTAAAAACAAAAACAACATGGTGTAGCCAAGAGTAAAATCAAGATGTACTGTGAATGATTACCGAGTGACCTGAATGAAATCATTAGTAATCGTTAGAGGGCGAACTTTGTTCCCCAAACGTCTAACTCGGCGAAACTCATCAATCAACGGGTTCCTATGCCGAACGAGCTGAAAGTAAGCATCGACGGGGCGTAACTCGTAACTACTTCTTGTTTCGAGGTTACTAGTTGCTGCTATACCCAATTCATAAAGTTCAATTCGTTACGATTAAAGGCTTAGCTAACAAAGATGTTGAATGAAAATCCATAGTAATATTGTTAATACGAAAGTAAGAGTGCCTGTCCATTTCAGCGGAGCGAGGCAGCCGAGCGGAGAAACAGAGAAATTTTAGCCAATGGAATTGAACAACACTCACATTTTGTTCAATTCCATTGGTTAATATTTCTCCGTTTCTCCGCTCCGCTACCTCGCTCCGCAGAAATGGACAGCCAGCCTAACTCTATCTGTGAGTCAGTTTGTCTTTATGTTACCATTCCACGTTTTTGCAACACAGGTAGACTATGTCCTAGATTAGGATAAAGGATACTATTTATCCCGGGAGTACGGTCCCTTGGAATAATTTCCGACCTTCTCGTGGCCTAAGCCGCTGGCAGAAGCTAGTGCTGAAAAAAAATCTAAAATATCTGAAATCAGGGGCGGTCATATCACCTTTATACACGATGCCATTTCAGTCGTCTTACAAAGGCGGCCCTCTAAATGTACCCGAAATAAACTACCTCCAGGCATGATATATTTTTTGTATAATTCATTAACTTTCCAAGTACAATAAAAATAATTAATGCATTTGAATTATAAAACACCCTGTTATAATGTTTACGTAACAAAACAATGTCGCCGTTCCACTCCGTGTCGTCCTTGGAACACAAGGCTTGGACTGCGCTCGCTCCTGGATGTTTCAAACTATGTCATGCGTCATGATTATTTATAAATAATTAATAAATATTTTTAATAATTTAAATATTCATAAATATCTTTGGCACCGTGTATTTTTTGAATAGCGTGTCAATGGCAAATATAGTTTTGAAATATACTGTTTGTTCGGTTTTTCACCTACAGTAACACCATACGCTTATAATGACGTATTAAGTCAATATCGCACCTTGGGCAAATTTTTCATTCGTTAGTGGTTCAGTTTAGTTTAGGACTAAGGTGAACGAGGTAAAATCTTTCTTGCTAATATTCAATGCTAGTAGGGTACCAACTTTGTTAGACGAAAAAGAGTATTTCTCATTTTATTGAGGGTAAATTAAACCACCACCACCATTTTTATAAAACCTCATAGTCTTATTTATAAATCAGAATTTTTGGCAAACATAAACTTATTTCGAGACTTTCAAAGAAATTGTACGATTGATAGAATGAATCTCTTTTTTAGCGCTTTGCACAAACATGAAAAAACTCTAAGTAAAAAAACTGGCTAAGTGCAAGTCGGACTCACGTGCAAAGGGTTCCGAATGTTTTTTTTTTTTTAACTGTATAGACTTCTTATAGCTTTTCCTGTATACAATAGGTAAAGATCTATTATGTCCATTTTTTCAAAATTTTAGGTTCAGTAGTTTCGGAGATAAGGGGGAATGGTCATTTTTCGTCTAATTTCTTGAATAACTTCAAAACCATTTATTTAAAAATTATGAAAAAAATATAATTAAAACCCTCACAGTAAGCCCTTTATTTAATATGTCACACGATATTATTCAAAAAACTTTTTTTTTAAATTTTCGAGTTTGACCACCAAAAGTAACCCCCATACTAAAAATTTTATAATTTACGTAACGCTTACGTGTTTGGGTCACAGAAGTCCATATGTATACCAAATTTCAACAGAATCGGTCCAGTGGATCCGGAGAAAAATTGGCTATGACAGACGGACAGACGGACAGACACCCGATCCTATAAGGTTTCCGTATTCAAATCAAATCAAATCAAATCGTATATTTCAAATAAACCATTTACAGGCACTTTTGAATTGTCAAGGTCGGTCAGTCCAACGAGATGAAGCTATTTGCACGTTCCAAAGCGTAGATCTCTATGGAGAAGAACGTGCAAGAAACTCCACGGACACTCTTTTAAAAAATAATAAATTGTTACAAATATTTGTTTACATCAAGTTGAAATTATACAAACATGTGAGAACGATGTAAAAGACGAGCAGGATAAAAGCGTCCGGGAAAAAAAAAGGAACAATTCAAAGAAATATTTAAAATAAACCATGGCAACTGAGAAATGACCAGTCCCAACTGACAGCGCCCGTTCACGAACATGACGCATGCGCTAGCACCATTCGGCTCAACCATTTTGAAAATGATCCAACGCATACGCCACCATCAGCCAGACTTTTGTGTGAGCATGACACTCCCAACCGCCAGGGTACATTCAAGTCAAAAACAAACCTAAAACTGAGCTTAAGTTTAAGGTACACAGTACTCACACATGTGCCGTTAAAATGGGTTTTGATGAAGGGTTATTTTGTTCGGAACCCTAAAAAACAGTTTTTAATCAAATTAAATTCAAAATTAGAGTCAAATTAATAAAAGTAGGTATTTTAGCGTAGGTACTCTAATAACTTTGTAGATTATAAATTACGCCTAAGCGAAATAGAGTACAGTACTCTGTTTTAGGGTGTGGATTGCAACCCTAATTGATAACTGGTTCACAACATTACCTCTCTGAAGTAAAAAAGTTAATCAACATTCGAGCGTAAACGTAACGTTTGACACCTCTAAAAATCTTTTCAATTTCTGTTACAAAATTTAAGGGTTGCATCATAAAAGAGCCTCTGTGTTCAACGGTACCGAAGTATGTGCCTACCTACCTACCTACGTCCGGCACCAGAACCTTGCAAACCTTTTGACTTGGCTTATCTTTTTGGCAAAGACGTGACCTATTCTCATACAGCTTACGTGGACTTGAAAGGGAAGAGAGTAACAGTTTTTGGTTTTATTAGGCTGCTAAAGTATGCCTATTATGATGAAGAGGTGGGGTTTGGCTTACGTGCGATTTTCTTAGGATATATTACCATTAATTGAATTTTTATATACTCAAAACACTTTAAGCCAAGCAACTGCCCTAGCTCAGTCTGTAAACCTTGTCAAATTACAATTAGTTTTTGTCTTTACTCAATAATAAACCACTCTTACTCGGTCAGTAGATCGTGTACTTACATAAATTAAGTAGCAGTATTATAAAGAGGTGTATTTGTCTGTATAATTGTACAAGATAATTCTGTGGATGTACTGGTCCGATAACGAAAATTCTCTCTCTGATGGGAAGCTGCTCAGTATCATAGCCCTCATAGGCTACTGCAGGCTCATGTCAAATGAATGGTTCCTGTTGGGCATCGTCGTAGGCCCAAAGAAGTGAAGGCGCGGGAAAATGTAGTCGTAAATTTCCTTAGAGACGCAAAGAAAAATTAATCGATCTTCAATTTTATAGACTTTTATGTCGTTTTCTATTGCTTCTTCAGGAGGAGATTGACCCGGAAATTACTCGGATGGAATACTATCGACGTCTTTTTTTTCTTACTGTTGAATTAACTCCACGGGAGCTTTCTATTTAAGTTTCTTGGGGTTTTACCAGTGATTTCTAAATAAAAAATGGAGTATTTGTCAAACTAAGAAACAGTAGGGTTTGACATGTTTTAACTGCAAATATTCAATTCCAAATCCCAATGTAGGCTTTCGAGCTGGACTTACATAGGAACTTTTTTACGAAGTAACTACTTACTGAATAAATGGAAAAAACGAAACAGAAATTGTATGAAATATCTCCCAAGTAAGGTAACGGAAACTTAATCATCGGTCTGAATTCGATCAACGAAAATGATTTTTAAAAAGCCAAAATGAATGACCCAGTGCTCCACACAAGTGTCATTCTGTTAGCGGTAGCGTGGCGAAGGCTACTGTCAAAACGTAAAAAATGTGTGGGATCGACAAACGCTGTCGAAATGTCACGTGATCTTCTTCTTATCGTGTCGGCGGTAAGGTCTAACAGCTCCACATACCCTATTGTCAGAGTTTCTAAACCGCCTTAAAGGCCTCTGACATGGTTTATTAGACGACCGCCATTTGGCGGCCGGGACCACCAGCCTTCCGAAGCACGGAATCATCTTTTTGTCAGACAATCAGGTGATTCAAGCCTGCAATGTCTTAGCCAATCTGGAAAACAACTGCACAAAGTCTGCTCTTCCCGTGGGAATCGAACCCACGACCACCGGGTCACAAGGCAAATGCCTAAACCACTCGACCGAAGCCAACCGGCGTAGTTGCGCATATTATGACGGGGTACGGTGGGTTCTCCGAATACTTGCACCGCTTCAAGTGTAAGGAGAACCCATCGTGCATCTGCGAGCCAGGTGTGCTCGAATCAGTCCCGCACATTGTGTTCCGGTGTCCTGCGTTTGAAAGGGAGAAACGCGAACTGGAACAAAAGCTGGAGACCATAGTAAATATAAATAATTGTAGTGTTTTATTAAAAAATCGGAAATCTAGAGATAGTTTATTAGAATTTTGCGTCAAAATTTCAAATAGAGTAATAAAACGTAATAAAGTAGAGTAAACTATGCTTTCCTTATATGAAATAACATAACGCGATAAGCATAGAAATAAAGAATTCTAAAATTAGTATAATTATTAAACAAGATTAAAAATTAGATAGTGTATAAAAATATATATTTGGCTAACATTGCAGTTAAAAATTTAAAACGAAAATAAAACTTAAAAAACGTATCTCTGACAACGTCAGGGTGACACTTAGAAAGGCAGGAGTGGGTTTTAGCCGGTAAGAGTCCGGCACTGCCCGACCGTCTCAGTGGGACGGTAGGTGCGTCCATGAGGATTTCCCACTCCTACCAATATTAAAAAAAAACCACTCGGCCACGGAGGCAGCCATGCCACGTGATCAATCCCTTGTATTTGGCATTTCGACAATCGTATTCTCTAATAAAATGGTACTTTATCTAAAGCCTAAGGGCGACCGAAATGGCACGTTGTGAATCTTCATATTGCCTTTTCGGCAGTCGCTGTCACTGATAGAACGTCAGTTTCTCTAAAGCCTCTTAGAGAAACTATGAAGACTTATGATTTAACTATGCTAGTGTCCCTTTACCCGACTTGATACGTCTCGAATTTTGTAACTTAGTCTGTAGTTGGGTTAAGAATTTTGATTAAAATTGTATCTTCTGATGTATAGAGTAAACGTAATATAACTTTGCGCGTTGATGAAACATGAAACAGATTTCAGTTCTCTGAATTCAAAGAACTTATAAAGCATTTTCGAAGTATGTTAGTCGAGTCATTTTGAAATTTATTAAAAACTAGCTGACCCGCGCAACTTCGTCTGCGTCACTATTTGCATTACTGCTCCGCTCCTATTGGTCTGAACGTGATGATATAGCCTATAGCCTTCCTCGATAAATGGGCTACCTAATACTGAAAGAATTTTTTAAATCGTACCAGTAGTTTCTGAGATTAGCGCGTTCAAGCAAACAAACAAACAAACTCTTCAGCTTTATATATTAGTATAGATTTAGGATTTGGCTGAGGGCCCTAAATGTAACTATTTGAAAACATAATAGTAGAAGATTTAGAAGATGGCAGTAGAAATTCAATCTATACTAATATTATAAAGCTGAAAAGTTTGTTTGTTTCTCTAACTAAACGCGCTAATTTCAGGAACTGCTGGTACGAATTGAAATATGATTTTAGTGTTGGATAGTCCATTTATCGAGGAAGGCTACAGGTTATATAATATCACGCTACGACCAATCGGAGAAAAATGTGACGCAAACGAAGTTACGCAGGCCAGGTAGTTTGTGCTAAAATATTTGTTATTTTTTAATCTGTAATACAAATAGTCGAAAATATAGTGAATATACTTATGCAAAAGTAGTAACCCGCCATGGTTTACGTGAACATGACAGTATGCAATGAAACGTTGCTAATGGTTTTTCTTAGGAACGTTTTATTTATTGTAACGTAGACATCATAGAACCGATTTATTAAAAAAGACGCAGCGTCGAAAGGTCTCCCATAAGGTATTTTAAACCGTTGAGCTGGTAAGGACCGCGGGTTTCTAGATAGGAGCACACAGAACAGTATGCGGCGACGCTTGGGGGAGGCAGACTTTGAGATTCGTTCAGTGGACATATTTCACCTGAAATTATGATGGTACAAAGTCAAAACCAAAGTAGGTATAGTTTGTGTGCATAGCGGCACACTTAACTTAAAGTTTTTTTTGTCTATTCGAAACAATACCTACATATGAATGCACTCCCCTCCCGTCAATATAGTTTTGAGCCACTCTAATGTGGACTTACGCAGCAACTTTTCCAATGTCCATCTGTTGTACCACTCCCACTACACTGCCCAAAAAACGGCCACATTTTGCTAGCTTACTTCAAAACTTCGAAAACTATTTCGCACAAAAAGCCACAGAACTCTCGCATTATGTGAAAACTTTTCGAACCAAAAAGTTGAATGTATAATAGTGCTTACACGACGGCTGCTGGAATGTTAGCTGATTATACGCAAAATACTTTCGTAGTTAGGAAACAGAGTTATAAAATTTTCTGATGTTTGATCATTTAATTTATTTCGTTTCGGTTTAAATTGGTATGGTAACTTGTTTATCTTACTTGGCTAAAATTGCGACCAAGTATCCGGACTTGTTCGCGAGATACAACTTTAACTTTTTAAAAATAGATTGCCAGGTACATCATGCTTTCGCAGGTCCTGCAGGACTGCTCAGTCTGAATAACTGCAGATGAATCTAACTCACTACCAACTTTCCATACCACTGTTGTGAGAAAGATCCTGCATAATAATATGAGTTAATTTGGTTACCTCAACTCGTACATAATAAGTAGGTAAGTATATTCTAGAGCTTTACAACATAATTTGTACCTAAAATGTAAAAAAAAACGTTTGCCACTGCTAACGTTAGTAAAAATCACTTGATTTGATTTTTCCTCCACCCTATGGTTATTGAAGTATCATTAAATTAATGAAATTCAAATAAAATATTCTCTAACAGAAATAGGTCAAAAATGTGGGTGGCTTCATTGGCCTGGATGAAAGAACTTTGAACATGGCACAAAATGGAAAATTAATAAAAAGAAGCCTTGCCACCTCTTTGTAGAAAGCATTTAGCTGAACCCGCTGAGCTGTTTTCATACAATCTGTTAAACAATAAAGCACTTCCAGCATGTTTACATAGTTTTTAGCAACGTGCTAGGTGGAGCAATAAAACATTCTGTGGTAATACTGAAATAAAACTTTTATGTTACCTACTTTTGTTTGTTTGTTTCCTTGAACGCGTTAATCTCAGGAACTCCTGGCTCGATTTGAAACATTCTTTCAGTGTCAGATAGCCCATTTATCGAGAATGATTATAGGCTATATATCATCACGCTAAGATCAATAGGAGCGGAGCACCAATGAAGGATGTTTCAAAATCGAGGTATTTTTTCCTTTTGAGAGCTTCCGCTGCGTGCGCTGCGTAAACGATTAAAGTTTCGCAAAAATCATGTAGGTATCACAGAATTGTTCCCCTTTAAAAGTTCTAAAAAAAAGTCCGTTTTTCTTCTGTCAAAATCTTTTTAAGGTTGGCTCTCTATAACCTTTTTATGCTAACCAAATTTGTTCCAAAATAATGCATTATTTGCGAAGGTGTTTTTATAAACATGATATTAATCCTTATTCAAATAAATACGTTATTCATCACAAGTATATTTAACACAAAACTGCCCTTTACATCATTCGATTTCAATGAATATCTTAGGAGATATCGCAGTTTTAAAATAACATCGCAGCAAAATAATGATCAAGTACCTACTGCGCGCGCATTTGTGATATGCTTATAAAATTCATCCGTTACTGGTGAATGAGCTGAGGGAGTGACTGACAGACAGCGCACAGCCGACGCTACTGGTCGTAGAAAGCTAAAATTTGGCATGTAGGTTCATTGGAGAGTGTTGAGAAGTATTTCCCGAAATTTTTACGGGAATGGGACATGCGCGTACGAAGTCGCGGGCAAAAGCTAGTTAATTTAATAAAAACCAATTTAAATAAGCTTTGTACGTGACTGACCTAGCCTAAAACAGTCTTTTCAAAATTACTCTAATGTTGAATGTTTAAGAAAAAACTGGCCAAGTGCGAGTCGAACTCGCGTGCAAAGGGTTCCGAACGAATTTTTTTTTTTTAACATGTTATATTAACACTACAGACTTCTAATAGGTTTTCCTGTAATCTTTAGGTAAAGATCTATTATCTCCATTTTTTTCAAAATTTTAGGCTCAGCAGTTTCGGAGATAAGGGGGGGGAATGGTCATTTTTCGTCTAATTTCTTGAATAACTTCTAAATCATTTATTTTAAAATTATGAAAAAAATATAATTAAAATCCTCACAGTAAGCCCTTTCATTTGATATGTCACACGATATTGTTCAAAAAACTTTTTTTTTTAATTTTCTTGTTTGACCCCCAAAACTGACCCCCATGCTAAAAATTTAATAATTTTCGTAACGCATCCGTGTTTGGGTCATACAAGTCCATATGTGTACAAAATTTCAACAGAATCGGTCTAGTGGATCCGGAGAAAACTGGCTGTGACAAACGGACAGACAGACACCCGAGTGATCCTATAAGGGTTCCTTTTTTTTCGGAACCCTAAAAACTAAACATTTTTGTATCAACAGTGTCACCACACTACAATATATGTATTAGGCTACTACGCTGCTTACAAAAACTAACCCCGGGAAGAGTTTACATCGTGTTTAGAGGCAAAGGGATAAAAAATGTACAAAGCTACATTATGACATCCATTAAAGTCAATGTCTTGTGCTTACGTGAGCATTATAGACTGCTAAGCTAGTTTCTTTTATATCTTAGTAGGTACTTAGTTTAAATTTTCACTCCTTATAGTAACATAGTGAAATTCTGACTTTCCCACTATATAGCTAAGGCAGGTTCCTACAGAGAAGCAAGACTGACTAACTTGACTTAAGATCCTATGTCCCCTAGCTGGGCAGAGGGTAGTAGTAATAGTAGGGACAGTAGTCTTCTACCGCAAACGGTCATGAGCTTCACGCTTCACCTCGCTTCACGTCATTCCGATGCTCGTCACTACTGCCAAACCTTGAGGATTCCAATCTAAAGCCTGTTTGGGAATGTGGTCAGGATCCCTCCGGACCGTATGATCAATCCACCTCCACTTACCGCGCTTGATCTGGCGGACGATCGGGCTCTCGTGGCATTTCTGTAACAGCTTTACGTTAGAGAGAAGCAAATAGAATACTCTTTATTTAGTACTCTTTCACGCTTGGTCAATTTGGGTCCTGATAATAATGTCATTTATCGATATATATATATATGAAAATTAGTGATGTCATTAGTTTAGGAGCCAGCCATATATTTTTGTAGCAAACGATCAGGAGCCCTACAACGATGGCTTAAAACTATCATGGTTCTGGTGTTACAGAGAGAACTAAACGCTTTAAGGAAAAATGACACTATCCCTTTCGCTCGTCGAAATCATAACGTCATTAACTTTGTAATGAGACTGAAAAGCCTTTCAACAAAATCATGCCCACCTATGTATGTAAAAATATCTAGGAGCTATAGATTTTCTCGAAATCCAAAGCAAGAGATCTAAAAGTTTACAGCCAACAACATTATGCATAGATAATAATTAAAAATACCTGATAAAAGGAAAACAAATGAATACACAAGATATACGTTTCTTGAACCTAGCATTAAAATAAGCTTACTTATAAACATATAACTCAACAACATTCTTTCAACAAAAATAAGTATTTTTTCATCCATCCCAAAATACAATGCGATGTATTTTTCCTTGAACTTTCATATTGAGAATTGTCGTTATGAAAAAACTTTTGCTCACCTACAAGACTGTTAGACAAGGATTCCATTTATTTCATCAACTCGTACCTACTATTAATACACACATCTCATCGCATTCGTAAAAAGGTTTTTTCTTGTAAATGTTTTTACTAAGAGTGTTATATATTTCTTTGGTACGTCTAGGGTTCCCGGGGACTTGCTTGTTTTCGAAAGTTGACGATCATTTGAGGAACACGGATGGTTTTTAGCAGTAAGAGTCTGACACTCCCTTCTGCTCCGCCCAGAGCAGGAGGAGACATTTGATGATTTCCATCCATAAAAAGCCAAGCCTTGCGCTTTGGGCGACTTTCAGATATTGGGTGAGCCCCACTGTAATCGACCAAGTTTCAATATCAGTCGAAATAAAAATTTGAATATAAAAACATGAATCAGGAATTATTCAAACTGAAAACCAACTACAAACAGCTAACTACAAAATGCTCACAATTTTCTACACAACTCATATTTCTAAACGTCCGACTCTTCCACAACAAAGCTAACCATTTAATATAAAAGCCTTTTATCTTAATCAGAGACAACTAAACAAAAATGCAACAATATCTGTTGTGTTTCCGCAATGAGTGATGTGAACAGTGCACGTCCAGTCGGGGATATAAACAATCCATCAAGTGCACACCCCTCGTGTTCCGATGATTAGCAGAACAAATGAACTGGTCCTGTGCGGGAATTACGTTGTTACTTGTATGTTATGAAAGTTTTGTTTATCCTTTGGTTTCAGGGACGGGTTTTGGGATAATTGAGTTCGATACTTTTTTGGACTTTGGGTTTTGAGAGGTTATATTTTCGTATAAAAGAAAATTGCTTGCAGTTAAAATAATTGTAACTTCCAGACCCAGTGACATTAAAAACATTGTCCCTGAAGACTGAAAGAAATCAGTTGCTAAAAAATGTTTCAGCTTTGTTATTAAGCAATAGATCTATACATAGGTATAATATAAACTAGTATTTGCTGTAGGCAGTGAGACAAATGATGGACGTTCACACATTTTTATGCATTGAGTAGTACGAAAACTATAAGTACCTATTAGATATTTGTATTTTTTTAAACGTCCCAATTAATTTGTCGGAGAACCATATCCTAGCCCCTGCAACTTTCGATCCTAAATCTGACCGGCACCACAGCATCTATTTCTCTATTCTGCACCGATACACAAAAACCCCTTAACCTATCATTGGCACGTACCTAACATTTCACACAAGCTGTCACGAGGCTTCTATTCCAGCGAAGGCTTAACGATCGAGCTCGGTTATGAGCGAACCCGTTTAACCGCCATTTTATTTAAGGCAGCCTGCCAATGAGCGGATGCCGAATAACTGTGGACATTCGAGATTCGAAAACTAGCGCAGCGAACCAATTAGAGAGAGTTCGGTTTACACTGGACTGGTGGGTGTAAAAAGTAGAAGGATAAAATGGTCGGAATTGAATGAGGTGAAGTGTTACTGTAATTTCTAAGGATACGGATATCTTTTGGGTGTACATTTTTTTGGTGTCCAGTGCATCGTCCGTATAACAGCTTCTTTTTTTAGAGAGAGAATCGCAAACTATAAAGTTTGGAATCTATTATTTCTTAGTGTGCTACTTTATTGACTTTTTGACACTAAGGAAACACACATTTTTTATGAGTCTCAAGGACCGGATATTAAGGAGCTTTTACACCACAAACCATTTTACAAAAAAATATAACCGACTTCCAATCAAAACACTACAAAGAATATAAAATAACCTTAATTTCGGAAGTCGGTGTTTTTGGTTTTGTTTCTTTATTTTTAACACCGACTTCCGAAATTAGGGTTATTTTATATTCTTTGTTGTGTTTTGTTTGGAAGTCGTTGATACTTGGAGGACGTCTTCGTCAACGCAGAAATTGAAATAAGCAAAAATGCTCATAAAATAAAAACAACTGAACCAAACTGAATCAAATTTTTATGAGACCAAATGGCAAGTATACTGCATCGAAATAAAAAAGAAACCGGATCAGAAACCTCGGAGCAATCGGTGTACATACATAAAAAAAATGCCCACTGAATTGAGAACCTCCTCCTTTTTTGGAAGTCGGTTAAAAATGTGCGAGAATGTGTAGCGAGGGATATGTTTGTTAAGAATGAATAGAATCGCTCGCGCTGAGCGAGGCTAGGTAAATGAAGCGATTCTATTGGTTAGAATAGAATAGAATAGCATTTATTTGCAAATATGGGTAATGCATAAGTTGGTAGTAGTTCCCTTCAGAGTTCTACCATATTTCACCATTCGGTATGGAAACATTTTCATTATATTACATTTTTTAAATTTAAATTGTCATTAAAACATTAAATTAATTATTACATCCAATAAATAAGATGATTAAAATTCAAATTGTCATTAATACCTTAACTTAATTATTATATTCATTACCATAAATTAGTAAAATTCAAATAGTCATTAAAAAAAATTATAACAATATACGTACAACAAACACATCCCTCGCTACGCATCCTCGCACATCTCTGGTGGAAACGCAGCCTAACAGGTCAATGTCCGGGTGAAGAATTTTGTGAAGTAAGCACCAAGGAAGCGAACCACACGTATGTGAGCAGTGGAGTGACAGCATATTTTTCACCACTTCACTTAATCATCGGTGGTGATTGTACCAAAATAGACCGACTGATAGTTCTTGTCTAATATAAGATTTCGAAATTCTATAATACAATTATAAATAATTACTGAAACCTTACACAATGTAATTATTTAGATTACACTTACCTACATGATACAACAACTCAAAATGTAATAAACTACAAAATGGCAATTAAGTTAGGTACAACTAACTGTAATTAAATAATAAATTATAATCCTGTATAGTAGGTAAATTATCAGGCAAGAGGAGATAGTCTGAATTAGTATAGTTTATTACGATTAACGAATACAATGGACTTATTAATTAAAATGATTAGATCTAATAGACCTAAGTTTGAACATTTTGAAGGTCAAAAAGCTTTTCTAATGTTTTTATTTGTTATTTCTTTCAAGATAACTTATTAAATATATTTCTTGAGATTGAGAAATTTATGTGGAATCATTTATTTCAATTAGACCATTGAAAGGCACTTTAAAATTCAAGATTTACAGTTAAAAAATAGTAATAAATGATTATGTCAGCTTATATTGTCCCACTGTTGGGCAAAGCCCGGTTACTATTGTGGTCCAATCTACGGAGATTTGGACCGCAATAGTTGTAGTTTTGTTCGCCATCCAATCTTTATCTGGATATTTACCATTAAGCATTATTATATTATTTTCCTTTCGGATATTATAAAGTTCGATACAACGTATCGTAAGGAGAAAAAAGTTCAATTGTGCGTACTCAACCATTTTATTATCATGTCAACAAATTAATGACCCTCATAATATCCGCATATAATTAGAAGCACTTTACCCATATTATATTCATCAACACACGTTTTATACGAGTACCTATATCCATTTATACACCTATCTGCAGAGGCGGCGAGTCGAGATTTCGAGATACTTATCGATTTCACGCTGTATTTTGGACGAGCCTAAATCGGGAACCGAACTGAGGTAGGTCAGCGGAGCGGACAGATATTGTACGGACATTCAGGTTTTTGTTTTGGCTAGCATTTGGATAGCCTCATTATTTATTAATTGGCAGGTTAATTAAAGATTATGTGGGACATTTTGTCGTGTTTTGTCTAGATGTGTTGCCTACGCAGCGGTTATTTATTTCACTTCACCTACAGCTAAAATACTTTCAATATATTTAAGGTAGGTATGTAATTTCCATTAAATAAGCCCTAAACCAGTAAGGCGAGTCTTCTGCAAACTTTTTATAATTCTAAACTTTTCATTTTCAGGAATACCAGCCATAATAAAGATCATGATTACTTAAACTACCTAGTTTACGATAAAATTATTAAAATCGCATCTACCAAAACCACATGGCATAGTAAAATAATACTTTTGCCTGTATTATTTTAGTATGCCATATGGTTTTGGTTCAGTTTAAATTGAACAAAAACACGCTTGGAGCAAATGCGACCAGGAAAAACATGCTGAAACCCATAATAATATATTCCATAGCTCTTGGAGCCCCGACAGATTGCACCACCTGTCATGGTACCACGGAATGGTGATGTAATATATTTATATAATACGTGTGTGTATGCTTGTATTAAGGACCATTTGACATCGTAAATTATAGCATAACATTGTATGAGATCGAGTTCCTGACGGCCGTAGGGGTTTTGGCGAGTTTGCAATGTTCCGTTGCTCTTCAAATGGTGGCTATACAAATTTTGGTTTGGTGCTATACTTTTTTGTTAAATAAATTGTTTCTGTCATAAAAAGTAACATGTTAAAAAAATCATGATTTATTCGAAGCTCTTGTTTCGCGAGCCCGACTCACACTTGGTGTAGTTTGAATTACACGTATTACTCAAAAACTAAAATACGTGTGTCATAGGTTATTTCAGTGACCTCAACTGAACTTGAACGTGGCACATAATAGATTCACAAACTTTCATATACCTTAGCATGTAGGTGATGAAGATCCCTCAGATATGGATGAAGTACCTGAGTATGTAAATGTAAGTATATAGAACGAATACATACTCAAAGGCTGTGCCATAAATCAAAATGAAATTGCATTACACGCAGCAAGGTTATACGTAATATTCCAACATGTTCTAAGATTACTCTCAGCTCTCAGAACATTCTGGCTCCTAATATAAGGATTCCTTACTCCTTACATTTAAATATTTATCTCAAAAATATGTCTCGGCGCGAATAGAGTAACATATTTACTTTCAAGATTTTCGTAATTGAAATCCAAGTGGGATTCCAATGGATTTATTTGTAGCCTACGTATAAGTAGGTAGTTACTTTATGTATATTGCTAAGTGGTCTGACATTTAAAACTAAGTTATCTAGATTGTGATAACGTAGTTTTAGTTTACATTTTCTACTTTGGAGTTAGGTTAAAGGCATAAAAGTTGGCCCAGACAAAGAAAGGTCAGTTTGTTTTATGAGTGTACCTTCAGAGAATTCCCTCATCAGAGTCAAAAAGTTTCCTAGAAGTAAGCAGAAAGTAAGTGTTTTAACCTGAGTATTGACCATGCGAAAATCAAATACACTTTCTTTTTTCTAGATTTTGTAAGTGTTTATTGTTGTCTGCTGCGGTTCACCCTTGTTTGGTCGAACAACGTTTCGTCGAAAATCACTTAGGCGAATTTTAGTTGCAATAAAGTAATTTCATAGAATTATTCATTTGACCGAATAATTCATTGGTAAATTTTTATTTACCATAATTATTTATTTGAACTAATTTCATTTGAACAAATTTTATTTAAACTAATGTTTCACTAGACTAATAATGATTTAGTCGAAAGATCGTATCGAATATGATACTAACAGTAGCCTTTTTTAGGTTTTTTTTTCATATTTCTTTCTATATAATCTAGTCGTTTCTGGCAGCTTTCTCGTAGGAGATCACAGTTCTAACCTAACCTAACCATTTTTTTTTTTTAATAATTAACCTTTTTTCTAAGTTATGAACCTTTTTTCGGTTCACCCTTGTTTGGTATAACAACTTTTGATATAATGTTACTAATTCGAACTTTTAAGAAAATAATCAATTTGTATTATATTGATTAACATAATTTTCATTTCATACTTCGAAAAAACGTTCATTACTTAGAAAAAAGGTAAATTATAAAAAAAATTGTTTAGGTTAGGTTACGTTAGAACTGTGACCTCCTACGCACGAGCCGAGCGAGCGAAGCGAGCGGTGCCGCGGTAGCGGCCGGCGAGTGCCAGAAACGACTAGAATATATAGAAAGAAATATGAAAAAAAAAAACCTAAAAAAAGGCTACTCGAAACTGAACTAGTTAGACGAGATCGCTCTTGATGACCATTTATTAACTTCAAGCCGTATCAGTCCATATTCCAAAGTAATTAGTTATCTTTCTCGCGCACAATCTACAACAGCTGGCTACCTGTGTATCGGAGGTGCGCCCGTACACCCGCGACCCGCGAGGAAAAGAAATAGTCGCCATAATTGCTGTCCTGCTCCCGCGCCGCTGCTCAACGCTGTCGCCGGTGCAAGTGCACTACTTAACTCGGCTTTACTCGTACCAAACGGGTTCCCGTGATCAGCGCTGTAAGTAATCTGCTTTGTTTGCTTATATTGGCGACTTTTTACCAAGAAATGAAGCGCACACCACCGCCTAAGAGCCTATCTGCGTCGGATCCTAACATTAATAAACCAGATGAAGTGCCACTTCTTCCTAATGTCACGGTAAGAAGCGGCAAAAGGGTGCGCCTGGAAGAGGATGTTGTAACGGATTTCGAAAAATTTAAGATTGAGGTTATGGAAATGCTCACAGCGATGATATCCCCTTTGAGCTCAAGACTACAGGGTGTTGAAAAAACCTTATCAGATATCCTCTTGCAAAATTCTGAGATAAAGTCGTCAAATATTGAGATAGAAAAGTCGACTGATTTCATAAAACATCAGATCTTTGAGTTTGAAAGGAAAATAATTAAGCTGGAAAAGGAACAAAGTACTACCAACCTTATGCTGGCGGAACTAGACGAAAAGTCGGAAAACCTCGAGCGTATTCTGAGGAAAACTTCAGTAGAAATTAGAGGAGTACCAAAAGTAAGGAAGGAAAATAAACAGAATATCCTGAACATAGCCAACAGCCTCATGAAAAAAATTAGTCTCGAAATATCTTCTTCTGACGTAAGGGATGTATATCGTCTCCCTTCTAAAGAAAGTGCTCTATCGTCGACTGTTGTCGTCGAGTTCTCCAATACCTTTATAAAGGAAAGGTTTCTTAAAGGCACGAAACTGTACAACACGGAACATAAAACAGCATCGCTTAACTCTTCACATTTGGGTCTGGAAGGCACAAGTCCTCTCTACTTTTCTGATCATCTTACAAATAGAACAAAACGACTTCACTTTCTTGCGCGAGACTTTGCTTCGTCTGAAAAATATCGTTTTTGTTGGATTGCGAACGGCAGAATTTTCCTTCGTAAGGAAGAAGGAGAAAAATACATCCTCGTCAAAAATGAGAACACCCTTCTACAGCTGCGCGGAAAATAACCGACTGTTTGTTTTATTTTACTTTATGTTTCACTTTATTTTATTTTATTTTCTGTGTAAAGAAATATTACTGACTGTTACAGCGTTAATCAAACTCGTACTCATCTTCAGGCCGATCCAAGTTGTTATACACGGTACTTACACTAACACTCACATACATCATTTTTACACTACACAAAACAAGTTTAAGCATATTACATGTTCAACAGCTCCTCCGTTGTTTCTCCTAGCTACTTTATGCCCTACATACTTTTTAATTGAAGTGCGAAATATTAGCAGAACCCTATGTCCCCCTCACAGTATAAATGGCTAATCAAATTGATATTATCGATGAAATTGATAGCACTGAAATTTTCTCTAGTATTAAGCACAGTATTCCTGAACAATGCGTGATAGACCTCGGAATTGATAAAAATCAATTTTCCATTGTACACCAAAACATTCGAAGCATCCAAAAAAACTTTGACAACTTCACCTTATTTTTAACCAGACTGAATTTCTTGCCTGATATAATAATACTTTCAGAATGCAGACTTAGTGATACTACTCCAAAAGTACATCTTCAAGGCTATGTCTGTCATTACTCCCAAAACTACCTTAATCAAAACGATGGTCTTGCAATCCTCCACAAAAATGACTTAGATGTCACAATTACCGAACCACCATTTAAAGATGCTAACTGTCTATTAATCAGTATAAACACAGAACTTACAATCTGTGCAATATATAGGTCACCTTCTATTTTTAATATTAGAAATTTTTGCGATTCTTTGGATACTATTCTCCAAACTTGCACTACATCAACCGTTGCAATAATTGGTGACATTAATATTGACATCAAAATTGGAACGGAAGACAAACGCGCAGGTGAATACCTTGATGTCACAAGCCATCACGGCTTCTACCCGGGTCACCAATTTCCGACACGTGAACGTAATTGTCTCGATCACGCTATTTTTAAAACAAATAAAGTCACTAAAACCGTAATCTGCGAAACTGGTTTGACAGACCACGACACAGTCTTAGTTAGTGTATCGATGGATACATCAAAACTACTGTCTTCTATACGCCAAAGCAAATATAAGACTACGATCGACTATGCTAGTGTCATATCGGATGTTGAGAATGCAGACTGGAGCACAATAATGAATCACTATGATGTGAATGAGGCGACAAATGAACTTACAACAAACCTGCAGGAAATCGTAACACGACATACAAAAAAAGAAATAGTGCGGAACTCTAAGTCGATTAGAAGGCCCTGGATGACAGCAAACCTACTGAAATGTGTAAGAAAAAGAGATGCCCTCCATAGTGAAACAAGGAAAAAAGATAATATTGACAACCACACCCTACATCAACAGTACAAAGCATACAGAAACACTTGTAACAATATTATACAGAACTTAAAAATTGCCCATGAAAAACACCTACTGGACAGCTCGAAAGGCAACAGCAAAAATACTTGGGCGGCGTTAAAATATATCTGTAACCTGAACAATAAGACATTGTCTAATATGGCCCTCCTAACTGCCAATCCTGATCCAGTGGTCGCGTTGGACATGGCAAATAATTTCTTTGCTAATATAGGAGAACAATTAGCTAAAGACAATTTACTGCGTCTAAAAAATTCGGAAACCGACCTAGCTAAATTAATCAAAACAGCTGGCAACATGGATGCCTCACAAATTAACTCCTTTTTCATGAACCCTACCGACGAGATGGAAGTGAAGGCAGTTCTGTCAAGCCTAAAAAATGATTCAGCTCCTGGATGGGATGGAATATCAAATCGGGTCCTCAAACTCGCCCAGCACTGTCTTGCGGCTCCTATCGCGCACATCTGTAACTTAAGCATGTTTAATGGAAAAGTCCCGACCCAAATGAAGATAACAAATGTGTGCCCAATTCATAAAGGAGGAGATGCAACTACGGTGTCAAACTATAGACCAATATCCCTGCTCACGTCACTGTCGAAGATACTGGAGAAACTGGTGAATAGGAGACTGTTGACATATCTGGAAGATAGGAAGTTGCTTTCCACAAATCAGTACGGCTTTCGCAAGGGCAGGTCCACGGAGGACGCTGTCACTAATTTAGTAGATTTTGTTGTGGGCCAACTTGACAAAGGGCTGAGATGTGGAGGCGTCTTCCTGGACCTTGCAAAGGCTTTTGATACTGTGTCAAAAACGATCCTTTTCAAGAAAATGAAACACATTGGCATTAGGGGCACTGCACTGGATTGGTTTATTTCGTATCTGACAGAACGCAAACAAAGGATCTGTGTGGGAGATTTACAGAGTTCCCTCGCCAGTGTTGGGTACGGGGTGCCTCAGGGCAGTGTCCTGGGCCCTACTTTGTTCCTGCTATATGTCAACGGTCTCTGCTCATTAGACCTCAACAATGCACAGATCTTTGCGTATGCCGATGATACGGCTGTCATCTTTTACGGAAAATCCTGGGAAGAAGTCTACAGAGCCGCAGAGTGTGGGATGATGACTATCTCTAAATGGCTACAGTACAACTTGTTGACACTTAACGTTGCAAAAACAAAAATTGTTAATTTTTCAATCAACAAAAAATCATCTGCTCCTTCAGAACTTTCACTGAAGTTCCATAGCTGTGACTTCTACCCGGGATGTACCTGCAACTGTCCCACTTTTGATCAGATTGAATGCATTAAGTATCTTGGCATTAACATTGATAAACACTTGACTTGGAGTAGGCATATTGACTCTCTGAACACACGTGTGAGAAAGCTTTTATACATATTCAGGAAACTGAGATCAATAGCAGACCACCACACTCTGAAAACAACCTACTACGCACTGTGTCAGGCAATTCTAGGGTATTGTGTAGTGGCTTGGGGCTCTGCTGGCAAAAGCATCCTTATTACTGCTGAACGAGCGCAAAGAGCTATCCTAAAAACATCTTTTAAAAAGAAGTTACGTTACGCTACAGATGCACTGTACCGAGACACTGGTATGCTAACAGTTCGTCAGCTGTATATCAGGGCAGTCATCCTTAGGTTCCATTCTACAGCACCAACCTCCATGGTACAAGATCAACGTTCGCGTAGACTACCTAAGTGGGAAAAAACGTTTTGTCATCGGGTGTTTGGACATAAAGCGTACTCTTACATGGGGCCACACTTATACAGCAAAGCAAATAAACATCTGAACTTGTTTTTCATGACCAAGTTCTCATGCAAAAAACTTGTAACGGAATGGCTTCAAGGTTTAAACTATAATGAAACTGAACATGTGATATCAATTTTTTAGCTAACTCAACCCACCTATTCAACACATATACCCTCAGAAACTCATAACCCTTGCACACACACACACACCCAACTTCTAACCATCACCTGCACCAACTTTCATCAACTTACACTCATACACATACACACACACTCTCAGGATACCATAAGCGCTGTCAGCGGCTGTAACATTTTTTATTAGTTTTAAATTTTACTTTTTTGTTTTAAAATGTTCAGAATCCAGAATCTGTACAAAACTGAATTTTGTACACTATTTCTTAGACGAAAGAGACTGAACCCCACGACACAGGGTATCCTAGTGTGGGGTTCAGTGTCATGTAAAAGATGGATATTTACTTTTTATGAACAATAAATTTTATTATTATTATTATTATTATATTAGATTAACTATTTAAAAAAAATGCCTGTTACTACTGTTACTACAACAAAAAAAAATACTAACAGAATATTGTTTAATTATTTTAGTCTGTGCTTTCTTTTTCAAAATAAAAAAAAAATGTAAATATTTACAATGTTTTCTTTTCTGCATTACATTACACCAATTGAATATTCGATAAAATACATGTTATACCATCTGAACATTACATCAAATGAACATTATACCTTTTGATCATTAGCACAAATGTTGTTATAGCAAATAAATATTTGACGAACTGAAAATTCTTTCAAACGATATTATACTAAGTGATGATTTTCTTAAACGTTGTTCGATTTAGTAATATTGTATCAAACGTTGTTCGTCCAAACAAGGGTGAACCGTCTGCTGCATGTGAGAAGCACAGGACCGCTAGACATGGTGACTCTTGTAGTAGTGCTATGTTCTATCGCAAAATATCGTTCCATCAGCGATAACGGCTGTCGAAAAGTCAAAAATGCATGGGATTTATGTGCTACTGAAATTTCACGTGATCAGTCCCAAAAAATTGGCACATCGACTATAGTTATCTCTGATAGAATGTCACTTTGGCTAGAGCAGTGGTCAAACTGTGGCTCTCGATAAACGTACAAAAATTCAGTAAGTACCTAAGCAATTATTTCAGTAGACACGACTTGCTGGGATTGCGGAATTTGTTCGAAAGAGTCACCGCGGCCCTGGAACGCAAAAGGGCATTAGGAGGAACACGGATGGGTTTTATTCAATAAGAGTCTGACACTCCCTTCTGCTTCACCCACAGCGGGAGGAGTCATTTGATGATTTACCATCCTTAAAAAAATGTAGACGACTTCACAGTTTGGTATTATAATAATGCTCTTTATATTTTGTACTAACATAAAATCTATACGGCAATTGCATTTTCATACTTCATAAAATAATGTTAATTGATTAGTTATGCCAACTAGCCAATCCGCGAATATGCGACCCGCAGTGATACCTCACATTGTCATAGGACAATGTTGTCACACTTTTCTGATCAAGGGCCACCATTTTTATATTATTTGTATGTAAATATAAAAATGAATGTTGTAGGGGAAAAAGTAAAAAGATGGAAAAGCATGGAAACCTGATTTTATTTCCAGAGTTAGCTTCGTGACGAAAATTCTTAAAACTCTCATTAGACACTTACACTCGCTTGCAGTAATAATGCCCCTCGTTTGACCTATCATACTGTAGATAGAACCTATCACAATTTACTTTCAACGCCGATCCGCAATGCACACGTAGGCACCAGGAAAAATAACATACAAATATGTACCTAATCTATGAGTATGTAAAACCTCGTCTCGCAGAATAATTAAAAATCTCGTGGTGGGGAGGTTTCCCAGAGGCGCAGAGGGCATGGAAAACAATGGTTGCACTTTGCAATTAGCCGTAACCCCTTCTTCTCCATACTATGCTATGGGCCCAGTATGGCGTGCGGCGTGTTAAGACGAGGATGCGGGATTTAATATTTATGCTCGTAATTACTGGTTTGAATATCACATGATATTTGAACTTGGGGACGCTAATTCGGAACTATTTTTGAAGGGACTATTAGGTAAATTGTTGTTAAGTAGATGTCAGTAAATAAAGTTTAAAATAATACCAATGTAAGATTACCTAGATTGGTTATATTTTAACTATTTTCAAAATCAATTGTTATTATCATCTATGATCTTTTTGAAAATAGTTTCGATAATCCATATTTAATTAGTCGTTTGGCCGTCTTCTAGCAACAAGATATCTGAGAAACTTGTATTGAAAGAAATGGCTTATTCTTTTTTACTTTGCTACCTATGGATACCCATTGTTTCTTCTCCTCTATGTTGTCTTAGTACTTTGCCACTTTTTAGGGTTCCGTACCACAAAAGGAAAAACGGAACCCTAATAAGATCACTTTGTTGTCCGTCCGTCTATTTGTCAAGGTCAGCCACGGGCCCCCAGCCCGACAGGGCCCCGGACCGAGGGGCTGCGATCTCAAAGTAACCTAACATTTACAACAAAATTTAGCAACAATATTATAAGTTGTATATAACTCTAAGTACTTAAAAAAAATCATACAGTGTGACGATTTTTACTGGGGCCCCATCCAATGAATTGGCCACGGGCCTCAGATGGTATAGTTACGCCACTGGTCAAGACCCTTTATCTCGGGAACGTGTGGAGGTATCGAGTTGAAACCATATACGCAGGTCTACGGTACTTGAAGCTGTGATGTAATCAAAGTTCTAAGTTATCGTAAAAAAAGATACGGCCGTTTATGCCGCAAAAAACGTATATTTCGACTCTCTCAAGGGTATCAAAATGTATAGGGCATTTCCCGTTGACCTAGAACTATGAAATTTGGCAATTAATACCGTCTTATACTATAAGTATAGGAAAAAGTTTGAAAACTATATATTTGTAATTAAATCATAAAAAATATAGTCCTAATTTAAAGTAATATGCCATAAACCCTCGGTGGGCGAGTCCGACTCGCACTTGGCCGGTTTTTAATTAACAGTTTTCAATAATTTACACTTCAAGTAGGTATGTACTAAATCTAGGTATTTGTAAATCTCAATATTACAATATTGCAAGATAGATTTACATTGCGAACAGATTGTGGTTTATTTATTGGTCAGGAAGCAAGCAACGGCGCGGACATTGATTGGATCAGAACTAAATTTGATTCCCAGGCCGAGCAATAACTATAATTGGATTTAGGCACCTGTTGAGAAAATTCGTAGTTATTGGGAACGGCGGACTATTGGGGATACTCATAGGCTCGCTACTTCTTGACTTTAATCTCCTGGGATCTGACTGAGGCTGTCATCGAGGAATTATGAGAATGATCGAGAGGTCATCATATTAAGAGGTGTACCTATCTGTATAGTCGGTAGGCTGGCTATACAGATACACCTCTCAAAACAACTATTAAAACATAACCTATCATGGTAATGAAGCAAGTATCAACTACTGGACTCTATGCCTGCTGTTGCTATAACCGTATTAAAACTTGTGATAGTTGGATCTAGTTGGGTTTATTCGTAGTAATAGGTCAGTCATATAGGTTTTGAACGCCTAGCTTGTTGCTACGAGGAAGTCTTTGCTATGAAAAGTGGCCCCCATGACCGATAGATTATCATGATATATTGATGACATGATATATTGATAGATTGTCATGATGACCGATAGATTGTCATGATAACCGATAGATTGGCATGTGATCATTATCTGCCTAGCCTTTTCCCTACTATATTGGGGTCAACTTCCAGTCAAACCCGATGCAGCTTAATACCAGTATTTAAGTGGAGCAGCTGACCTCCACAACCCATTAATAATCCGATACGTCTTCTGATAATCCGTAACGTCTACCAAAGATCTACAAATTACAGCCGGGACCAACGGTACGGAGGAAACTCGATATGTTAAGATGGTCACCCATCCACAGACAAACCTGGGCAAGCATCGTTTAACCTTGAAGATCGACTTTAAGTTAAGAGGAAAACCAAAGAAACGATGTGACTAGTGAGATGATCTAAATATAAGCATCGACGAAGAAGATATATAATATTATGTTGCACCGACCCAAAATATATTGGTATAAGTGCAAGAAATAATGGGTTTGGTACTATACAGCATTATTCGTATCAGTATGTCGGGTGAAAATATCTTTAACGATACCGGAAAGTACTTATTCTACCCATCGTTGATCATTTTGTTCTTGAGATATTGAAGGTCACAGACGAATTTCAAGGGTTATTAAATGCTAAAATATCTTCTATTCAAACATTATCGAACATTTCGATGTATCTTAACGACATACGCATTTCCAGCTACAAAACGCAAGGAATATCAAACGATACACACATAACGGTCGGTTGCGTGCATTACATTGCGCCCTACGAAAAACAGCGTTCTTTTTTTTATTTAGATACATAAACAATGAGAAGTTCTAATAATAATATCTCGAACAGAAAAGAACTGGGATTTCCTTTTTTAGTACAGGGACAGATGAGTCGATAAAAAGTCGATAGGTAATGGTCCCGATTTGGATTCAGGCGTTAAGCGTATCTTATTCGTTGGTACTCTAATTCCGAGTCTGAACGAGGACAACAATTGTAAAAAATTCTCACGTGTTTGTAGTAAATAGGTAATGTCTTGAGAAACCGGTAGATAGCAGTTACTGTTCATTGGTGCATACACATTTGGTGTTTTCTTTTCAAGTGACCATGATGGCACCGATATGGTATGGTAGCTTACTTCGGTTTAAATTAGCTATTAGAGTATTTAAGTTTTTTATAGGACAATGCAGAATACGTGAATTTGGCAAAGTAGGTACCTAGAGGTCCTTTCTAACTATGAAACTCGTGTATCTATGTAGGTGTTTGAATTTCAGCAATTTCAGTTCACTGGGAATAATTCAGAAAGTGAACTTTCAATACGACTGCTGTCAGCTCTGAAATATTATTTTTTTTTGTTTGTGAGGGGTTTGCTCTTGACTCTAGTGTAGGTCATACATGATTGAGACAAAGTCTACGATGGAACGAGCTTACCCCAAAGGAGCCTGTTTACTCTAACTTTGGAGAGATTAGGGTTGTAAGCGTTTGGAAACACAGACGCAGGCAGAGAGTTCCACTCCTTTGCTGTGCGCATCATAAAAGACGTTTGGAAACGCTTAGTGCGAATTGGTGGAATAGTAACAAGGTAGGGATGGTAAGATGCAGTGCGTCTGGATGTCCGACGGTAGAAGGGGGCCGGTGGGATGAGGTCGTGGAGTTCTTGGGCACACTCACCGAAGTACAATCTGTAGAAGACCGACAAGCAGGCAACCTTACGGTGATGAGCCAAGCTATGTAGCTTGGCATCCACCAGTTTTACGTCACCTATGAGCCTCTTAGCTCTGCGTTGCACCGATTCAAGCGCGGCAAGCTGATACTTAGCTGAGCTATCCCAAAGGTGGCTACAATACTCCATGCAGGATCGGACTTGCGCTTTATATAGGGTTAAAAGCTGTCTAGGCCTGAAGTATCGCTTCACCCTATTTAGGATGCCCAGCTTTTTGGCCACGGTTTGGGCTTTGTACTCGATGGTGGCGCCGAAGTTAAGATTGGATGTCAACTCCATGCCTAGGAGCTCGAGCCGATCATTCACAGGAACAGATGCACCCCGAAAAGTAGGAATTTGGTCAAAACGACTCCTTTTTGCGCTAAAAAGACACGCCTGTGTTTTGTGACCAGATTGTCATCACCCCACTGGGAGACAAGGCTTAAGGTCAAATTTGTCCGCTCTACCATGGCCTCTCTCAAGGAACGAACTTCATCCCCGCCGGTTGTTACGCTGGACAAGTATCTCTCTGAAACCGTACTGTCATCTGCGTACCCAACAAGACCAAGCTGAAGTAGGTCATTGATGTGCAGCAGGAAAAGAGTTGCAGAGAGAACAGACACCTGAGGAACTCCGGCATCAATAGCCATGAGGTCAGAGGAGCAGCCGTCAACGACTCGGATCGACCGTTCACTCAGGAAGTCTGATATCCAGCTACAAAAACCAGCTGGGGTGCCATAAGCAGGAAGCTCGCTGAGTAGACCTGCGTGCCAGACCGTGCCTTCGAGATATCGAGCGACACGGCAAGTGCTTCGCCGTGTCTCACGATGGCCTGTTTCGCCCCAACAGTGCGTGACATACACAAGAAGATCGCCAGTTGACCGTCCCCGGCGAAAGCCATACTGATGGTTACTGAGAAGATTATTGTCTTCAAGGTAGGTCAGCAGCTTACTGGCGTCTTAAATGGCAAAACATGTAGCAACCTCATCATAATTTATAAGACCTGTATGCTGTACTCATGTTTTACAAAATAAATATATCTATCTATCTATCATAACCTTGCATAGGATGGAGGTAATGGCGATCGGGTCAGCACGTTCTCCCTTTTTGGGCACCGGTTGCACATTCACAAGCTTCCAATATTTCGGCACCGTTCTTTTTTCAAGAGAGAGGCGGTACAGGCGTGCCAACACAGGAGACAGTTCAGGTGCACATTGCCTCAACACTCTCGCTGGAATGCTCTTAGGTCCACTGGACTTATTCACGTCTAGGCTGCACTATACTCTTCGGACCTCTTTAATGTGAACTGTGATCTCCGGCATCGAAGAGTCACAACGAGGTAAAGTGGGTGCTTGCTTGGAGCCAGATTCCAGATGCGAATTGCTTGCAAAGAGAGTTGCAAATAAATTTGCTTTCTCACTTGCAGAGTGAGCCAGCGAGCCATCAGGTTTCAACATTGCAAGCAAAGTGGGTCGACAGAAATTCGTTTAAACCGCTTTCGACAGGGACCAAAACTGCTTACTACCTGGAGGGTGCAATGCTAGTTTGGCCCCGATACGTCCGACATGGTCAAAACGTGCCCTACGTAAAACCCGCTTGCAGAACTTAGCAGCAGAATTAAAGGCTCTTTTCCTTGCGCGAACCCTACGTGCTTTAACTTTTCGGTGGCGGGCCTTGATCCACACTTGGTAAGCAGACTCTTTACGGGCCTCAGCGTGGGCGCATTCTACATTATACCAAGGTCGGGATTTGTGACCGAGCGGGACGTCGGAGAATGGAATAAAATACTCCATCCCCTGCCGAATCACGTCCGCAATCATGTCAGCACAGTACGAGGGGTCACCCGAGGAGAAGCACACTTGCCGCCATGGATAAGACACAAAAAAGTGCCGCATCTCATCCCAATCTGCTGTCTCTTATCGTCAAATAAGAAAAAAAATCAGCCGTTCACTATTCTGCGTTGGCAACTTTGCAGTCAAATATTGCCAAATTGTTGTCACAGTCACTCTGTAAGAAACCTATCAGTAGGTACACAACATACGTATGTGGTCATTAGTACTTACTTCCTATTAATGTTTCTAACATAGGTCTAGCTCTAAAGTTGGTACTTTAGGTACCTAAACGGCCTTTGTAGCTATTTGTAAATAAGGAAACTCTAATTGGTAGTCGGCTAGCTATGTGCCCATTATTGAAGTTAATAAACTTGTTTCTAAGCCGGAAACTACACTTGTTCGGAACCTTTGAAGAGTTGGCAAGATTTCCTATTACCCACAGCCTTCGCGGCTTCAACTTTGTGTAGTTCACGGAATCCAACAGTTTTATTTACTTTCCTCAACTACTTACTACTGGCCGACAATCCGACATAGTTTACAAACGAAATACTGCGATAGTAAATGTATTTTACAGTACTAGTATAGTAAAAAAAGTTTTTGAAGTGTGGTTGTAATAGTGATGAGAGAGTTACTTTCCTTTTATTTTATACAAGTAGTCTTTTGCTGGTTATTTCCACGCAAATGTGGGCGACTCTATTTTATTCCAAGAATGCAGAAAAAGTTACTGACTAGAAATGTATAACCGCTGACGAACTTTGAGAAACTATTCGTCTAATACCGACGCTTATCATCTGCTTTGGCCGGGCTTTTGGGCTTATATGAAGGTAACGCCACTGCTCGTAGGTACCTACGTCTCGCATCCGGCAGTTACCACGGCCTTCACCAGGTCAGCAGTCCACGTTGTGGAAGGCCTTCTAACGCTGCGTAGGTATGGGAAAACAATGAACGATTCATATTCACCCTACGACTTTTTATTCATCAGAGGACATAAATTAATATTTCCAAAATCCAGATTAAGGTATCCGTTGCGAGTGCGACCCAACTACAACCACCTGCTTTACAAAGACTTATGATAATCCACATGTTTACCGGGTCAACATAAATAAGGGTAACATTAGTTCACAGGTGTACCCAGCCACCCGTCTCCATGATAACAGCCTTTGGTCCACATTAACGACCGCCATGGGCGCAAGCAGTGATAACCCTAGACCCCTTTTAGAAACTACCCTATTTTTATGACGGCACTATAGATAGTAGAACAAACAAGATTATTATTGGTCATTAAACATTATAGATATTGCGGTTAATGGCAACCTGATTCGGATTACAGGTCCTTGTCGGTTTATTGCCTTGTTGAGTACCCTTTTGATACTAATTACGTTTATGTTGGTATTTATGATGGTAACAATGTGTTGGCGGTACCTAATTTTTCGTGAGTGTGTAGTTTATATCGCAATAACATCTCGGCAATAATCAATGTAAATTGCAACTACGGTACGATTGCGAACATTCCTTAAAGAATCTTCTTCGCTCTGGCGTCGATTTTAAACCTCCTGTCACATAGGTACCTATCTGCACTATATAATATAATATTATATAATATATAATATTATAAAGAGGACAGATTTGTTTGTTTATTTGAAATGAATAGGCTCCGAAACTACTGGACCGATTTGAAAAAAATATTTCAGCAATGGAAAGCTATATTATCAGGGAGTAACATAGGCTATATTTTATCCCCGTACTCCCACGGGCACGGGAACTACGCGGGTGAAACCGCGTGACGTCCACTAGTTGAAGATAATTTGCAAGTGCGAGCGAGGTCCTGGGTTGGATAACCACATGAGCTCAAATTCAGTGTGTTTGAACTACTCTCCAAATTCCTTACATTGAGACCCAAGCAAATGGCAGTGCGCGAATCAACAACCCTCGTTGCCCCCTGGACCAGCTGGGTAAGATTTAACGCTAGAGCTAGCTTTCGAGTCTTTCGTCCAGCATGGCCTGTGCACTGGTATAGAGCCACTCCTGATGGGCAGAAGGGTACCGTTGCTGAGCCGCATCCGCCGCCTCACTTAGGTGTTGTGCGAGCCCAGTTGTCTCCCAATCACCTCTGCGAACGGTAGGCACAGGCGTAGACAATTTTATCTAGGCCTGTGTCCACTAGAATCCATAGCGTTGAGAACCTGGAGTCCTCAAGGTTGCGGAGACGCCGATAGCAAATTTCGTCCCGGGCGTACCTACATAGATAGGTACGCCCGCGCGTGATCTGAAATAGTGCTTCAGGGTAAATCCTGGGTAGGACAGGTACGAGGCGTCTGACGGACATCCGATCTGCGTCTCGGAAAGGAGTGCAAAGTACCTAGACCTTCCTGAGATTAGCACGTTCAACCAAATAAAAAAATAACTGTTCAGCTTTAAATATAAGTAATATTGGTAGGTAGATAAGTAGTTAACTTTAATCCTACCTAGGTACCTACGTAAGTATGATTTTCAAAACAAAGCACTTTTATTTTGATTTTTGATAACGGAAAAAAATACCTAATAACTACCTACCTAAATACTTAGTTCGAGCTGCAGCGTAAAAGTAATCTTGAGTTTTAATCAAGACCTCTAGAATAAACAGAGTCGAGAAACTAGTTAGGTGGATGTAGTGTCCACGCATCGTATCACTAATAGTAGGTATTTGGCTCGCCTACGCACCACCACGTGCTGCCTGACTGACGGTTGAACACTGACTGACCGTTGACTGACCGTACGTTGTGACGTACGCGCTCGAAAGCAATCATAAGTATATACATACACTACATCCCTTCCTTTTTTTTTATTTGTGTATAAATACTTCCTGTAGTAAGTTTTTTATGGATCTAGGTACTTATAAAAAATATATGTATGTATTTATTACTAAGTATTTATTTCCTTCCAAACACTGTACATGACACTAGAGGTATTTTACTCCTTTATTATTATTTTTTTTCGGTTAACGACCCGATTATACTATATTGTAATTATATACCAATTATACTTTTTTCAATGATCACATGTGAGATAATTGTTTTGATTTTCTTTATTGTATTCAATGTTATATGCCTTGATATTATTATTATCTCTATCTTTCTTCCCTTTTCTCTTTTTAATTTAGTCATAATTAATCAATCTTATTTATGAAGCAGATGTATCTTTTTGATTCAATTCCTTGGTTTTTTTTTATCATTTAAAACTTTCCCAAGTTTTGTATGTGATCAAAGTTGGATTTACCTACACGCAGAGTTTACTATTTTTTTTTTTTTTTTTTAACCTTCATTCCACCTATACGACAATCTAGTAAACTGTCATCGTCGATTTTGAACACATATTGTATGTCTTTCGACTCTGTTTGAACTGAAATCTGTCTGCTTATTGTCTAAGCCGTACTAAGAAATTTTTGAAACTTTTCATTTGCCCCTTGTTTGATCAATCAAAAAGAGTGACGTTCTTAATTCTCAATTTGTTTAGGTGTAAAGTATGCGTGGAGTTTGGTGATAGCCACTTCAAAGACATCCACTCCATCAGCAGGTGATATTTGTATCTGGTATATTATTAAACTAGCTGATCCGAGCAACCTCGTCTTCGTCACATTATCCATTAATGCTTTGCTACTATTGGTCGTAGCATGATGTTAGATCCTATAGTCTTCCCCGATAAATAGGCCGTCCAACACTAAAATAGTCCTTCAACTCGAACCAGCAGTTCCCGAGATTAACGCGTTCAACCAAACAAACAAACTCCTCAGCTCTACAATATTAGTATAGAAATTTTAGCAATTCTAGTCCACAAAATGTAGCAGCAAAGCCCGTTACTTGTCACTACCCTTGATGCCAACAGCTTCCAGGTAGATCAAGAGTTCCTACGTCCAGGGTTTTTATCTCGTTCCTACTGATGAAGGTTCCCCCTCACAATCAAATTTGTCAATTTAATGACCAGTATGTACATAAAAAGTACCACTAGGCACTGCTGACCTATTTTGTCTTTGATAACTAACTGTCAATTTAATGACCAGAAGGTATATTCTGCTGTAATTACTGTCATTCAATGATGACTTGTCAATTTAATGACCAGTAGGTGTATTCTACTGTTATTACTGTCATTCAATGATGACTTGTCAATTTAATGACCAGTAGGTGTATTCTACTGTTATTACTGTCATTCAATGATGACTTGTCAATTAAATGACCAGTAGGTATATTCTACTGCTATTACTGTCATTCAATGATGACTTGTCAATTTAATGACCAGTAGGTATGTTCTACTGTAATTACTGTCATTCAATGATGACTTGTCAATTTAATGACCAGTAGGTGTATTCTACTGCAATAACTGTCCTTCAATGATGACTTGTCAATTTAATGACCAGTAGGTGTATTCTACTGTTATTACTGTCATTCAATGATGACTTGTCAATTTAATGACCAGTAGGTGTATTCTACTGTTATTACTGTCATTAAATGATGACTTGTCAATTTAATGACCAGTAGGTATGTTCTACTGCAATTAAATTTATGCGCTCTTTGATTTATTATTTTAGAACTAATCATGTAGTACAAATCAAATATCTAAGCATGAGGTCCCTGGTTAGACTCCCAGGTCGTTGCCTTTTTCTTTTCGATCTTGTCAACACCAGAAGCATCGAAATAGATAGTGTTCGTTTCCCACGCTCCCATCTGACTCCAACCAAAGAACGTTCTCCTTCGCAGTCGAACTTCTCCAATGTGAGTTGGGACATGTTAGTGTTATATCGTGAACCAACTAGTTTGTTGTTTTTCAATATCAATTTTTTATCACAAAATTCTGCTTCCTTTTTATAATGCGTCAATTTGATGACCAATAATGCTGTTGAGGATCCTCTGAACATAGTCAAACGGTGTCAATTTAATGACCAGCAATGCTGCTCCAACGTCATAATAAATCAGTATTATTATATCATTATACTGTTATAAATCTTGAAAATAACTTTATTATTTATTTGTCGATTAAATGACCAGGTACTACGCCAGTTTACATGGAATATAAGTAAGTTACTGGGGTATATCCATTTAATTAGGTAACGTCCAGACGGTCAATAATTGTTTTTGAACTTGTCCTAAATAACCACCAATAAATACCACAGTTCTTAAATAATACTGCAACCTATCCTTCCGATAAGGCCAAGCATAATATTAGGGTTCAAAATAAGAAAATCATTAAAAATACTCCACGTCTCTGACCACGTTTTTAAGATGTGGTGGTGTTTATTTTCAGAATTATTGAAATATCCACTAATCACTTTGTTCATTATGGCACATGTAGGTACTTCAACAATTTAGCAATACCTATGAATATTATAATAATTACAAGATCACTGGGTAGGGTAAAACCGACATTATATTAATGTTTGTCGTAATTTATAACTTACGTAGGTGTAAATAAACAAACACAGTTTAACATTTGTTCTTCAATACCATTATGATTATTCTATAGTCCATTATTACTTTAGTGCGAGTTACTAAACAACGAAGAACATTCCTTAAAATGTTATCAGTGTAGCTGAACATTCCAATGTAATGACTTTTTCGTAAGTTAAGCAATAGTCACCACTGTTAAGTAGGTGTAAAGTTTTATAATTTTGAATCATAATGGGTATCTATTTGTTAATTAAAGTAAACTAATGGTTTAAACCATATTTTGGGTAAAGGTAATTATAATAGCTGAGAAATGTAAATGAAAATGTCGCATGTTTTCTTAGTTTGAATAAGTAACATTCATGTACCTAAGTAGCATAAGTAAATTATCTTGCCACTTCGCCAGTCACATTTTCTCTTTTTTTTATAAAGTCACTTTACTTACAGTTTTAATTATTTTTTTTGTCCTCGTCGCCATATGTAGTGTCCACGCATCGTATCACTAATAGTAGGTATTTGGCTCGCCTACGCACCACCACGTGCTGCCTGACTGACGGTTGAACACTGACTGACCGTACGTTGTGACGTACGCGCTCGAAAGCAATCATAAGTATATACATACACTACAGTGGATAAAGTTTATTTTAATATTTTTTCTAACAAAGTACCTTTGATGCTATAATGTCAAAGTACCTACTTATCTAGGTACCTACATTAGTTGTGTCGATAGCAAAAACTGTAGTGACGTTTAGTTAAGAAAGCAAGCAGTTGGTACAGTACAGAAAATACAAAAATTCTAAATACTTAGTCCGTATAAAATTGATAAGTAAAATAATTAAATGTTATGCCTCCCTGCTAGCACTTGAATTGTGATGTGTGACTTTTTTGAAAAACACAAGGACAGACAAAAACTAAGAAAAAATAGTAAAAAACACTGTGAGAGTAGCAATAGCTTCACTCATAAATCAATTTAGAAACACAAAACGAATTATATAGGTACCTACGAAAAACAATTATAAATGATTGCTCAACTTGACTGGTTATCTGATAAAAAAAAATTACATTTTTGACGGTAGGTGATTCAAAGTTGCTTCATTTAGGTAGGTACGACAAATATTTAATAATTCAAAACACCCTCCACTTTGTCGAAATAAGATACTTGCTTATTTTGAATTTCCGCGCACCGGAAACGCTCTCTTTTAGACAGCAGTGGCGAATTGAATTTTATCGCTACCTCTCTGGGTAGTAGATAATAGGTAGGTACAGGCCTTTAAGACAAAGCTCCAAATTACACACTGCAAATATCAAGCTAGATTGGAACTGCAATTGTAAACTTGACTATCTGCACGCATGCCACCGAGGCGTAGAATTGGCAAGGATTCGTTCGGAAATTGGCTCTTTTGTGGCATCCGTATAAGCCTGCGCGACGTTCGAGTGTGACCGAGTCGACGGCTCCAGACTAATTAGTGGGGGCACTTTGTAAAAACGGGTTGCAGCCGGTGTACCTGGTGTTAACACGTGGATGGAGGCGCAGGGCTGGCAAGGAAGAAAGTACCTAGCTAATTAGGAGTTACAGTAACTCGAAATATTCATGAATTGGAAAAGGAACTATCTATCATATGTGCCTATTAAATGGGACAGATATTATTGTTACTTTAGACCATAGAAGGGTGTTTCCACAGCCTATAATTTCTAGACTTGTGTAAGTAATGAGATTGTTGCATTGCGCGTCATATAACCCGACCGCGTACTGTTCCATTACCTATGACTCGACCAAATTAAGCATTGCACATGACACTCAAACATGTCGCGCGGCGCCACAGAACACTATCGCGCGCGCTGTTAGGTTCGGTGTTCGTATTATCTCGGTAATTTTGGCTATGTGTGCAAGTGAGAAGGAGCATGTGCCGATCGGCTGGCTGCTAAATAAGTGAACTATTATTTAAAACCGTATGATTCAAGTTATAAGGTTAACGTTTTATTAACACCGCGGACTGCCGATGTATAGTTACGTGATGTTTTAAATTATGACTGTCGCACTATGCGCACTGTAGGTATGTATGACAGTAATGCGTAAAAAATACCATTTAAAAAAAACAAAACATAGGTAGTTAGGTACTTATAAAAAAACAATAATAAAAAACAAATGAAAAAAACACAATCATTGTACATAAAATCGATTTTTAAATACGCCAATATTCATAGTTATGGTAAGTAAACAACAACGTGATAATCAATATTGCCATCCATGTTTATTGGAATGGAATGCCCTTTTGATTAAATTACGTATCTCGTAGATCGGGGTTAAGTATGATGGAAAATCGACTTTATAACTATGATAACAAAATCAAGTGTATATTTCGACGCAGCGTGGGGCGCATTGCGTTTGGCGATTGTCATATCACACCATAATATAACGCGCATGATGTATATCTTCTACAACGCGAGCATTTCATAACAATAACCACCGCGCGGCGCTTCATTTCGCGTCATGTTTGGAGTCATGGTGTAATGCAACATTCCTCGGTACGAAAAGTAATGTCATATTACATGACTTTAAAACGCACTGTTTTGCGCAACTCTAATAATTTCCACTGTTTGGAGAAGTTTCCTCCTCATGTCTCCAGAAGTCTAGACACTCTTTTGCTGCACTGCATCGAAAAAGTCTTTGCAATAACGCGTCCAAGTCATCCAAACGATTTCTGGTCAAGTCTTGAAGACATTGATAGTTATTTTATAACTATCAAATTAGGTATTCTGATAACGTACACATAGGTACGTCACAACTATCTACAACAAAACTATGTATCTATGAAGGGAGGTGCATACCTACGCGAGAAACAAGTTCAACCGAAGGCAACCCTTCCTGTGCCATCGTCGTAAAATTATCTGCTTACGAGACAGATCCTACATTAATTAGCGAGGACTAATGAAAAGAGCATCACTCGTCATCCAGAGCTCTTTCATAAACTAAAAAAAACCTAGGGAAAGGGATAATAAGATAGGTTTACTTAGTTATTTTTTGGTAGTTTTGAATAATTAACAGTTAATTATTTATTACTTTCACAGTCTCATAATCTCATTGGCCCAGTGGTCGCCAGAGCTGCTCTTTGATTCTCGGACTTAACAGGATAACATTATAGGGTTTTTTCATCCGGAATTTTTCAGTTGATACCTACTAGCCTAGATCTGTGCCCGGCTGATGGTAATAGGGTCGCCTCCTATTTGGAAGGCCACTAAGTCTCGTGGGACTTAAATATACCTACTAACGAAATGTGGGTGTACCTACTAACAGTACACCTCTGTCTATCCCTTTAGGGAATATAGGCGTGATGTTGTCATTCCTCTGATCTTCCCAGGGTAGCAAGCCATAATTTACTTCAGCAATACCTTTTGAACTGCTGATAGGTTAACTAATTTATTAACAGCACATTCAAGTAGATTCACTTGATACGTCGCTGATTTTTGCTTCAAAAAAAGTAAGAAATTCCGCAATGTAAACGCCTCCTTATGGGCAGGCATCTATGGATAAGCAGTTCTGAATAGCGCCATCTACAATTCCGGCGTCGAACTAATAGGCGTAACTATTACGGTATTTTTATATGATGGTAACATTGGCAACTTTATGACTAATTTTATCGTTTCGAGATAAATTGATTATCATAAATATTACAAAATATGTATGTTAGTTTACATTATTGGTAGTAATACTAATTGTCCTATTTATGTTATTTGTTTGTTTGTTTGAACTGAATAGGCTCCGAAACTACTGGACTGATTTGAAAAATTCTTTCACCATTAGAATCCTACATTATAGAGTATTTTCAAAAAAGTTAGGGATCCGTATAAAAACTTCGATAATAATGAACCCAAGGTGAAAAAAATATTTAAAAAAATCCTTATATCGCGTACGGTGCGGAAACTATTGACAATAGAGCAAAGTGATGTACTACAATTTTATAGAGAACATTAATATCCACAAAAAAGTCCGCGAAGGTATATATCTAACTATTATGGTTAATTCACAATAACCGCTTTTTGTTCAAATTATTCGATCAAATCCCGGGTGGAATGGAATAGTGGTGATTTTGGTATCATTATATTAATCCTTATCCATTTAAATGGTTTGGTAATTTAGGTTGGTTATGTATACGTAAATTACACTTTAAATTATGCATATCGGACCTTTCGTTTAAAAGTTACGATGGGTATAAAAATATTCTAAGTAAGAAAAATGACGCGGATTGAGCGAACAGCCCTATGTTTAGTCTATTAATAAGTAATTTTCACGTTAGCCTTTATAGAGGGAGGACAAGGAGATGAAGTTCGTGGAGTACCTACTAAACCCGCGCGAACGAAGTCGCGGGCGAAGTGCTAGTACTATTTAATAAAATGAACAAAAAAATATTTATGTAGGTCATAGTCATAGTAGAGTGAGGTTTGTTTGATAATATGTATAAATAAATAACATACTCATTATATCAAGACTCTATATTTGGTAAAAAGCTGGAATGCAATATTAAATGCCTCAAAAGTCCAGCAAAGAAATTAGATTTAACATGAATTGAATATTTGAATATAATCATAAACATAATGTTGGAATTAAATGTTTCATACAAATATCATGCTCCAATATTTCATGTAGCTACATTTAGTTACACTTATAAAATAGGCATACTTAGTAAGTCTCTTTTAAGTAAAATAAATCTTAAAATTATAAATTCATAATTGCTTAAAAATAGTCAACATCAATATTGACTGAATACTGGCAATGAATTACAATAAACATTTATGTCATGGTTCCAAACACTGGGTTGTGTCTGCAAATGCTGGGGCCATACTCCATGTAGGCCTGCTTTGTGTGACACACTTGGTAGAACTCAGGCGTTGAGCCCAACATACTGCCGCCGAACCAGACAGCATAACGCTGCATGTTGTGTGAAATGACTTGCACATCAACAGGCTTGGGCGTGATACGGCCCTCAGACAGAGTTGTAGAATGCTTCAATCTCGCATCAACTGTCCTCTTGATGTCACGCTGCAGTCTCCTGCCAAAGTCACGGAACATTGTTGATCCTCCCGACAGCACAATGTTTCCATATAAACCTCTCCTTACGTCAATTGGACATGACTGAATCACTTCATCTACCATTTCATTCAAAGGCACAGTGAAATCAGCATTAGAGAACTCAGGGTGGAAGAATATCTCCGGTCCCAAAAATCTTTCATAACCAACATCAACAGAGAATGGGTTTTTGGTAATAGCATTAATACCCGTGTAGTTCTTCATCCATTTACCAGGGTCTGCATCATATTTAGCAAACTCCTTTGCTATGTCTGGGCAAATATAACTGTATCTCTCTTTGATAGCCTTTGCAGTCTCCAAGCTTTGTTCTGGTGGGATGCCTACTTCACGTTCACGAAGTAAAGATTGAATGAATGAGGTAATATTTCTACCAGCAATGGGTATGTGTTTGATACATGATCCAATAACATATCCCTCAGCTACAGGCACTATATGGGTGACACCATCTCCACTGTCCACAACAATGCCTGTAAAAGTACGTTCAGCAGACGTACGTGACTTCCACGACGCCGCGAGTGCCAACACAGCTTGTACAGCAATATATAAACCAGGCACATTGAATGATTCAAACATAATCTCTGCTAGGTACTCCCTATTCTCGGGCGTGTTTAGAGGAGGCTCAGTGAGCAAGAAATGGTGATCTTCTGGCTCCGCTCTCAAGTACTTGAAGATACACTGTTCAATGTAACGTTCCATTAGATCCCAATCTTCAACGAGACCGTGGCGCACTGGATACTTCACTGAATACCCGGTGGCGTCAAACGCTTCATCGCCGATGAAGAAATCGAGGTCTTCCACGGCCTTAGTCATACGACGAGTGCTTTGATCGCCGACTTTCGCAGTTTCTTTTATCGCTATGGCTGACGGAATGATAAACTGCGGTTCCTTGTTGCCGGCAAATCCCAGCTTCGTGTAGCCTGTACCAACATCGATAACACACGCTGGTAAATGATCACCCATGATTCTAACTTGGCTAAGTACTGTTCTAATCAGAAATTACAATAAATTTTGAGGAAAACTTCAGTGGGTGCGGTACAATCGCTGCTGGTTCACGAATTTTGACGTGGGAGAAACGTCAAATCAGCGGAAGATGATTAATAATTTAGAATTTACGTTCCGTTTCACGTATACAAAACTTACTCACTCTTTTTCTCTTACTTACTCTTTTTTTTCAACCATGTACACAAAAATAGATTCAAAAGTTTTTAGTTTAGTTCTTTTTTGAATTTTCCCACATTCGCCCAATATTTACTATTTTTGCACAAAAAGTCAAAAGAAAATCAATACTACCGTGGCGGGGTAGAATAGGGTTCGCCGCATCTGACCCTCAATCGTAAAATCCAACCTCTGAAAACCTAAAAAAATCACTCTATTCTTATGTAGGATTTAAAGGGCCTCGCAAAATCCCATCTTGCTCGCATCAAATTCTAGTCTTGCCCCGCCCGCCACTGACCCGAGTACAAAGTTTCATCCATTTTCGTGCAGCCGTTGAGGCGTGATTGATTAGTACCTACCTTCAACATCGAAACAGACTTTCACATTGAATATTAGGAAAAACTGATTAAATTAAAGATTTCCGTCTTCAGTAACTAGGCATTTGCAGATCATGAAATGTGCACTTTCTCACCCAAGCCGCTGACCAATCTACTCCGTTGACAGGATCCACTGCCGGGTATAAACAGTTAACATTTGAAGTAACACTTGAGAGGGAAATCTAGTCCCGAGGATTTTGAAAAATAAGTATTTGAAGAAACTGTTGCCGATGCCGTCGCGTTGCGCCCTATCAAGTAAAGTGCGAAAGCGAACACTGCAGCAGAGGCTGATTTTACCTATAAAAAACCTTGACCAAAAGACGTTTTGTATTCCGCTGTTTTCTTCTTCAAAAGTGGACTGATCTAAAAACTTCAGCACATTGAACTAAATCTTGTTTTTCAAACATTTTGAAAACTACTGTAAAATGCAGATGTCGCACAGCCAGTAATTGCGTGTAAAATAGTACATGATTTTTAACCGACTTCTAAAAAAGAAGGTGGTTCTCAATTCGACAGCGTTTACATATATATATTTTTTCTTTATGTGTGTTCGCGGATTACTTCGTCGTTTATGATCCGATTTCGATGAATCTTTTTTTATATGAAAGGGTATGCTGCCGAGGTGGTTTCACTGCCACCACGCCAGGATCTGATGATGGAAACCCTGAGAAATCGAGGGCAACTCGAAAATTGTAGGCACGCATCTGGTAAAAACTTGATATTCGTGTGTATATCTGGTGATACAACAAAACAATGAAGGTCAAGAGAACTCCACATCGGTATGGAGGAACTACCAAGTGTTTGGGCTTATTTCATTTGTATTGACGAGACCTTTACACCGAAAGCACTTAGTAAGTTTTATTTTCATAACATAACATCACGCCGATACGCTGTGAATGGGTACGCAGGTACCACTAAAAAGTGAAAAAAAAAACTTTTTTACAAAAAATGTAACCGACTTCCAAAACAAAACACACACAATAACACATAAAATAACTTTAATTTCGGAAGTCGGTGTCAATAGTTACACTAGCGTATAAATTAAGGGACTGGGTTTCATTTTACCTGATATTCTTATAGTTATAACTTATGTATATTTAATATTTTAAGTATATAAGTTACAATGACCGATAGAAAAAAAATTAAACATATATAACAACTCTAGAGATGTATATACGTGGCGTACTCATGCATATTATGACGATAACAACTTTTGCAATCGTTATATTTCAGAAACGGTAGCTCGTAGGAAAAAAGTACGAAAACATTTTTTATAGATAATTTTATGATCTACAATTTTTGTCCGGGGTACTTTTATGATAAAACTTACCGTTTTGCTGAAAATCGCGAATTACTTATTTCTTTGACCTTTGACCTCGAGTAAATTTTTTTCCATACACGGGAATGATGGGGAACTAAAAAATTCGGTGTTCCCTTGTTTCGCAGACAGTTTGATTCGTTTCGCACAAAATGTTTCACATAATATTTGATTCTTATAATTCTATGTCGAATATTATTGTTTCAACAACTATTTACTTGAATGAAACATATTTCACAGAAACACAATTCAATGAATTTCGATTCACATTTTTTTATTTAACATACTTATCAAACAGTAGAATTATTTTTAACGAATATTGTTTGTTCGGTATATTTTTTTGTATTTCAATAAAAATGTAATTCATATTTAATATTATTGCTATATAACCGCTCACCGCATGGTAAGAGGCACATTGAATCTAAATATCAAGCTTGAAAGGTCCCGACTGATGAGGTCTACGCTCCGTCTAGCACAGATCCAGATTCAAAACTCCGAGAGCTTTCAGCTCGAACTTCAGAACCGTTTCGAGTGCCTAGGGAGCTCCGTGGACGAATGCAACGATGGGTTCGTGGAAACTGACCATACGGTCGGGTCTAAGTTTTTCAAGACTCGCCGTACAGATAGGAACAAGAGGGTCTCTGATCCTACTTTGAAGCTCATGAAGGAGGCGGGATATGATTCTGCAGTCTTCAGAAGATGCGTGCAGATACCGGCAGCTCAATAGACGGATCTCCAAGTCCTTGAAAAGAGACCTCCGCCGCTTTAATACTGCAAAGATTAAAGACGCGATAGAACGGAATAAGGGCTCCAGGGTCTTTGTTAGAGATCTGTCTATTGGGCAAAGCCAGCTCACGAAACTGAAGACCGCTGATGGCAGAACCATATCCGCCAAATCGGAGCTTCAGAGAGAGATCGAGACGTTCTACGGACAGTTATACACGTCAATGACTAAACCCGAAACGAATCTACCTAAAGACCCATGAGCTAGATTGACCCGGCACTGTACCGAGGACATCCCGGACGTCAGTCTGTATGAGATTAGGATGGCTCTGAAGCAGCTAAAAAACAACAGGGCGTCGGGTGAGGACGGAATTACGGCCGAACTCCTGAAGGCGGGTGGAAGACCGGTCCTAAAGGACCACCAGGAACTGTTCAATTCCGTCATACTTGAAGGGAAAACGCCACAGGCATGGAGCAGAGGTGTGGTGGTACTCTTCTTTAAGAAGGGCGACAATGCCCTGCTTAAGAACTATAGGCCCATCTCACTTCTGAGCCATGTCTACAAGCTGGTTTCCAGAGTCATCACGAACCATCTCGCACGCAGGTTTGACGACTTCCAGCCTCCCGAACAAGCCAGATTCCGAAAAGGCTTCAGCACCGTAGACCACATACATACGCTCCGTCATGTTATATAGAAGATCGAAGAGTATAATCTGCCCCTCTGCTTAGCGTTTGTGGACTACGAGAAAGCCTTTGATTCGATCGAGACTTGGGCTGTGCTGCAGTCTCTCCAACGGTGCCAGATCGACTATCGGTACATCGAGGTGCTGAAAGGTTTGTACAAAAATGCCACCATGTCAGTCCGACTTCAGGATCAGACCTCGAAACCTATCCTCGGGGTGCGAGGCAGGGAGACGTCATTTCTCCGAAACTGTTTACAGCCGCAATGGAGGATGTCTTCAAGGTTTTGGACTGGAGAAGGCTAGACATTAATGTCAATGGCGAGTACATCAGTCACCTTCGATTTGCTGACGATATAGTCGTCATGGCTGAGACTACGGAGGACCTCAGTACAATGCTCGATGACCTCAGTAGAGCTTCCGAAAGGGTGGGTCTCAAAATGAACATGGACAAAACCAAGATCATGGTAAATACCCATGTAGCACCCACTCCCATCAAGATCGGAAACTCTACACTCGAAGTTGTAGACGAGTACGTCTACCTAGGACAAACGGTCCAGCTAGGTAGGGCCAACTTCGAGAAAGAGGTCAACCGTCGAATCCGACTCGGCTGGGCAGCGTTCGGGAAGTTGCGCGGTATCTTCTCGTCCCACATACCACAGTGTCTCAAGACGAAAGTCTATGATCAGTGCGTGTTGCCAGTGATGACATACGGAACTGAAACGTGGTCGCTTACAATGGGCCTCATCAGAAGGCTCAAAGTCACTCAAAGGGCAATGGAGAGAATGCTTGGAGTTTCCTTGCGTGATCGAATCAGGAATGATGATATCCGCAAGAGAACCAAGGTTACCGACATAGCCCGAAGGATCGCCAAACTAAAGTGGCAGTGGGCAGGGCACATTGCTCGCAGAACAGATGGTCGATGGGGCCGATGGATGCGAGACGCACAGGACCGGTCGTTGTGGCGACGCTTGGGGGAGGCCTATGTCCAGCAGTGGACGTCTTTCGGCTGATATGATGATGATGATGATGATTGCTATATAGGTCCGAGTTTACAATGGTATACTTTGAAGATGGCAGAATTTAATTTGGAATAATTTTACTAGGCACAGTGCCATTTTTATAAAATAGCATTTTTAACCCTACATTAAATTTAAATACATCTTAAAAAGTCAATATGTTGTACTTCAAAACTTAGTGACAGAAACGAATCGCTGTAAAACCGACTCCACGTAGTCTTGTCTGCCCTAACCCTAGAGTGTAATTTAAGCCCGCGAAGGCGCGGAGGGGCGCGGCGGCCCGCGAGCTAAGGAGCAGGTGTTATAACGCCCGCCACCATGGAGAGCGTTAAAACCATCTGCGACGATAAGTTCGCGTGGGATCGCCGAAGCTCCGCAGCGCCAGAGCCGTGACAGAAATCATGCCTGCTGCAGGTTGCATGCTTGCTCGTATGCTGCATGTTGCATGCTTGCTTGCATGCTGTATTACCCATCGCCATTTCCCGCCATCGCTTCGTGGGGCGCCGTCGACTGGGCCCGAATGAAAAGTTTTGGCTTGACTAGAATTTACCCGCATTGTTTTTGTGAACGCGGTCTAGGAGGGTATGCACTTTGACAAAGGGGGGAATTGAAACGTTTAGAAATTGTCACTCGATAAAATGTTTTTCTTGGTAATAAGTTTTATATGAACCAACACTATGAGGATAAAGAATATTTGATTTGTTATTCTATGATATGAATATCGAAACTTTAAATTTTATTTGTAACAAAAATAGATGATTTAAATTTATTCAAAGTGAGCATTCTGCGTATTGAATATATAAACAAAAAAAATAAACAAAATTCGTACAACCAAAACATTCATTTATAATTATGTAATGATTTTTAGCTTGTTGTGATTTTATGCACCTTCACTCTCATTTTTTCGTCTCCAAATTGACCGGACTCCTGCTTCGCCCAGCGAATTCGTTTTTCTTTTTTTTTATAAGGCTGAGCTTCTTTCGCAACACTAACAAATCGTCGGTGCGCTTGCCAAATCTGATATGTGCATTTCTGCGATACTTTCTTGTTACTTAATATCCTTTAAAATAAAGTAAGTATATTAACAATACATTTTATAATTTTCACGTGTATCTCAGTTCATACGACATTTTGAAATTATGAATTCGTCAATTAATCATTAAAAAATCATCAATTAATCATTATATAAAACAGATTATTGTCTCCCTTGTCAACTTGATGAAAAACACATATCAGATTTGGCAAGCGCACCGACGAAATGCTTCAACTTGATTCAGTTCGGGAATAAAGGCGTATTAAATAAAGAAACCACAATTTATTATAAAGCAGCTGATTTATTGTGACCTGATACTAATGCTATATTTACACAATTTACATTACAGGAATGTAACCGTAACAATTAAAATTTTGTAGATTTCAATGTTAATTTTTGTCGAATTTCTTAATAGATTTTTTTTTACTAAAATTACCTCAACCAATTTATTGTTTAACCGTTTTTGTTTGCACCAAAAGGTTCCTGTACTTATTAAAATGTTATGGAGTCACAGTGGAATGATTTTCGGATGTTCTTTCACTTTTACATTACGTCAAATAGCAATTACTAAGTTAGCAAAACATCAAGTGCATTGCATAACATTTTTTTATTCAGCCTTTGAATGAAATAGCATAACAAATACACGTTTGACTGGAATAACTAGATTGCTGTGCTATATTAACATTTGTTTTGGTATGTACAAACATTCATTATAAAACTCGTGACAGAAAGGAAATGTGTACTGTCCCAATCATTGGTACACAACCTTTTGCCACTGATCTATTTTTAGTATTTTTAGATAGCCGCCAGAGTACTTATTAACGCTACCAATAAATCTCAAATTCATACTTTCCTATCTCAGCAAGGCGAAGGTTGTGCATCCCTGATCCGGATAATCTCCGTTTTCTGTTAATTACAAAACAAATATTATAAATCCACACTCCACTGTATTTGAGAGTAACAGTGTTACTCCTGTCTTTGTATTACGTACTTAATAATGATGAGCCAATGATTCCTTAGCCACAGGTATTCAATACAACTGATAATCCTAAAAACAATGGTATGCATAGCCAACAAGCCTTAATTATGAGATTATAATATTCATGACAAAAGCTCATTTTAATTTCTTTTAATATTGTTGAAAGTTGTTCTGAAGTTCATTTGATGATAAAAAAATATCTCCAATTATATCTTACACTAAAATTTCTCTTAATCCAACTTTAAATATTAACAAATAGAATATTGTTTGTTAAATATGTGAGTAACATACGTTATATTATAAAATTCACATAAATTATGTTGATTCATAAGGAATAAAAGTATAATAATATTATAATATCAGTACTCGAATTGGTGATAGTCCGTAACTGCAAGAACATATTTTTTAAGGCAACAAGGTTTAGTAAGTAAATATTATAATCTTTAGTTATATCGTAAAATCTTTAAGTATACAAAAAATGTCTTATTTAATCTGTATTACATAAATCAATCGATATCACGTTATGCTTTTGATATATTGTCCACAAACACAATGAAACTGCATTTAACAAAATACAAATACATCGAGCCATATTATCATTAAATAAACAAACATTGCAGATACAAGCTATCACAATAAAACCATTGAAATGACAATTTTAAATATTCCTATGAGCACATATAGACTACTTCAAATACTGGACAATATAATAACAGCTGTTCCTTAACTTCATTATCCATAAATTTTAAAAAAAGAATGTTGTTTACATCATTTTCATAGACCACCTTCAATGTTACACTATCAGTATCATTATCAGACTTAATCATAAACAGAACCACAACATTGTCTTACGATACATATATTTGCTTAAGATCGTCCATTCATGTTGCAACAACATTTAGATTTCTCACCACATTGTGTAGTCGGAGTCGTCCATGTCGAAGATGGTGAAGAAGCCGAGGATGGTGAGGTATACTATGACGTTTCCAGCCAGTGTTAGGTAGCAAGCGCCCCACCTAATCTGCAAATGATATAGGTATGGTATGAATGTAGGTATAGGTAGAAATAGCAAATTTTCGCTTTAGCCAACATTTACCATGTCTGCAAACCACTGTTTAAAAAGTCTGTATGTTGTTGGTTTTTAGGGTTCCGAACAAAAAACGGAACCCTTATAGGATCACTCGGGTGTTTGTCTGTCTGTCTGTCACAGCCCGTTTTCTCCGAATCCATTGGACCGATTCTGTTGAAATTTGTTACACATATGAACTTCTGTGACCCAAACACGGACGCTTAACTACGTAAATCATAAAATTTTTAGTATGGACACTTTTGGGGGTCAAACTAGAAAATTCAAAAAAAAAAGTTTTTTGTACAATATCGTGTGACATATCAAATGGGCTTACTGTGAGAGTCTTAATTATATTTTTTCATAATTGTTTTGAAGTTATTGAAGAAATTAGACGAAAAATAACCATACCCCCCCCCCTTATATCCGAACCTACTGAGACTAAAATTAAAAAAAAAAATGGAGATAGATCTTTACCTATAAATTACAGGAAAATCTATAAGAAGTCTATAATGTTAAAATAACATGTTAAAAAGATAAAATTCGTTTGGAACCCTTTGCACGCGAGTCCGACTCGCACTTCGCCAGTTTTTCTATATATTCTTTTTATTCCAGTGGTATGTTCCCATGGGATCACTTCCGACTTTCACATTGGCGAATTGGATGGCAAAAAGTAGTTGTAAACATTTCGAAAACCAAACCTTGATAGAACTCATCTATTGGAGTTTGGTTTCCGCACTGAGTGCGTGAGAGAAACTAGAACTTTCTGCACAAAATCTTAAATACATACCACTAGAGCTCGGGCTAGAACGATGGGAAGCGCAAATGAGCTGACAAGGAATCCCATGGTGACAAAGATAGCTGTCTCCATGCAGGTGGAGTTGCCGCTAGTGCTGTCAGTGTGACGGCGCGCGATCATCGTCGGGATCGGGGACAGGATGTAGAACAATACCACGAAGAATGGCCACCATAAGCTGTCAACAAGGAGGAATTAGTTAGGGGAAAATATTAAGACCTTTCTCTGTGTAAGAAGAGCCTTTTACCTGCAGTTTGGCAGTTACAGGCTGGTATTATTTACTAAAATAGACACTGCAACAGATGTGCAATAGTACTGTGCCAGGGCCATCACGATTCCGCTATGAGAGGAATGGAGCTATGCAGGGTCAATAATACTATCCCTTTTGCACAACGGAATCATGATGGCATTGGTGCATCATAGCAGTTCTTCATCCTCGCAAATTAAAGAATGACCAGTAGTGCTATTCTATGTCTCGACAGCAGAATCCGAGCTGAGGTATCAAATTCGTTATTTACAGAATAGACTAGCTATATCTACTCATTTTTTGTTTTAACGTTGTGTGCAAATAAGTGTGTTATGGGCCTACCCAAGTACAATTTAGTCATACCTTATTAACAAACATTTATTGGATTTGATTGAAAACAAATCTGTCTAGTTACAAATCACTCCAAGAGGACATGGCATGTGCATCTTTTGAGTCCATATCTCAACACTTTAATGGATTAAATTCACTTTAACCAAAATGGTTATCCGCTAACTACATTAATAGAAAAGATTCACACACTTGCCGCAGTGAAGTCACGATAAACTGACATGATCATCTGTCATTCTTAGTAAACCTAGTCTGATCTGTCAGCATCGAAGAGTGTTGAGCTATGTTTAATTAACGATATTTGCTAGCTTTAGCTAAAATCACCAAAATGTCCCCATTTTGGTGATTTTGCTTGTGCTTGCTTACATTCTTTTCTATGCTTTTGATTAAACGTAAAAACAATTGAGCAAATTATTCATATTTAACAAAGAGCGTAAACAAATGGAATTTTATTCCATTGTTAAATAGGCAGTGTGAATGACATTGATTAAGTTGAGTGATAAGATGTCTAAGCTATCTATTAATCATAATGAATTGCTTTTGCTAATGCTTTTAGCATAATTATAAAATAGTCAAGAGTTCTCATTATTTTGGAGAAATTCTCTAATGCTTGCTCTTAAGTAGGTATCTTTATTGATTTACTTGAACATAACAACTGTGGAATTTACTATCAAAATTTGACAAATCTGTTTTAAACATTGTAGTTTATTAATATCCTAACTATCTCTTTTGTCTGAAACTGTTATCCTTCCAATTGTCAAGTCATAGAACATGATTAGGAAAACAAAATTAGCAAATCATTTTGATAGGTTGATGATGCCTCTCAATTAAAGAAGGAACTCAAATTATAATATGTTTTTTTTTTATCAATGTAAACCTAAGAACAAGATTATTTAATGAGACTGAAATCAATAAAGAATAAATATAATGAGATGAGTTACAAGATAGCTACTTACTTATATCCTGGTAAGGCACAGGCGAGAATAACAAAGGTCATTCCAATGGAACCAGCAAATGCCAGAGACACCAGACTGAAAATTAAAATGTCAATTTTCATATTTAAATATTAAAGAAGCAAGTGAAGAGGGTAAAACAAACAAAAAGAATTCTTGTAAATGTGACTTTCATATTGAAATTTTGTGAGAAAGATGTCAAAATAAAGTGAATGTTATGAATTATCTAGTTGGTCTCAAAAGCCAGATTTACTCCAATTTCTCTAGTTTGATGTTGAGATTAGTTTGCCATAATAATAACAATCTATCATTTGAATAACATGAATGTCATCTCGGTATAATTCTAGGATTTGAATAATACATTCTACAAGACGTCAAGTATGTTCCCAAAATCATCATGATCTGATAATCATATGACTAGAGATAATCATGTAGTCACTATTATAAATAGTGTGACATTTAAGCAAATAGTCTCCCTTATTAGAATGTTTATCATCATTGCAAATGAAGCTTAACACCGAAAACAGATAAAAGTTAAAACAGGTCAACAATAGTACATAAAGTACACAACATAAATATAACAATAAAATATTGGTTTTAGAATACACTGGTTGCTATGATAAAGTAATAGTCACACAGGTTTGAACCAACACTTACCCTGATCCATTGGAGTGTTGAAAGGTACATGAAAAAGAATAATGCTGAAATTAGACGGCTGTAATAATAAAATTATGAGAAAAATATTTGTAAATAATATGAGTCATTCTATCTACAATGATGACATTGTTTTACAGATGTGATTGATATATCTTTAACCTAAAAAAGAGTGTTATTAGCCTTGATTACGATAACATACCCTTTATTCCAGCCATTTTCCTTATTTTAAGTTGTTATCAGGATTTATTTTAACAAAAAGACAAATTCACAAATCCTCTACGAGAAACTTCAATGAAAATCAACTAATATCAAAACCACAGACGTATAATTAAATCATAGACACATTAGTCGATCATTGATCAGGCAGTCAACGATGTCCCCGCGATTGCCTAGCTAATAAAATAGAATTCATTTTGAGGAATACAATTCATTTTGACGAAATTGCATAATTTAATTCCGCCAAGCCCGTTCCGTCATCGGACCACAAGACGTATAACGATACGCCACCGGTACATGGTGGACATCCCACCCACACGCACGAAACGTTTTGGGAAAACATTCATAGTGCGTACTACTGAGGAGTGGAATTCATTGCCAGAGTCTGTGTTTCCTTATAGCTACAACCTGGGACTTTTTAAATCAAGAGTGAATAGGTTAATTCTAAGCAAGCGTGCTCCATCTTCGACCGCATCATCGCTCACCATCAGGTGAGATAGTGGTCAAACGTATGCCTATCAATACTAAGAAAAACAAAAATGTTTAGGTGTGTTTAAAATATAATTTGTGATGATAATAAAATACACGATACGTACGATAAATAGATAAGTACTTCAATCACTTTGGTGCTAACTTGTTTGTAAATTAGTTGGACCTATACACAGACACCATACCAGATACCAGCTTGATGCCCTTGAGTCATTTAAGAAACGAGCCAAGAGGATCATCGGCAATGATAGCCTCGTCGCGACGAAGCTCCAAAGTCTTGAGCATCGACGACGAGTCGCTAGCTTGTCGGTTTTCTACCGGTTGCATTTTGGGGAATGTGCGACGGAATTGCATAATTTAATTCCGCCAAGCCCGTTCCATCATCGGACCACAAGACGAACGGCGATGCGCCACCGGTACATGGTGGACATCCCACCCACACGCACTAAACGTTTTGGGAACACATTCATAGTGCGTACAGCTAAGGAGTGGAATTCCCTGCCGGAGTCTGTGTTTCCTGATAGCTACAACCTGGGAGTCTTTAAGTCAAGAGTGAACAGGTTACTTCTAGGCAAGCGTGCTCCATCTTCGACCACATCATCGCTTACCATCAGGTGAGATTGTGGTCAAACGCGCGCCTATAAATAGTAAAAAAAAAACATATATGTCTGTGGACCTATACGAAAGGACCTGCAAAGACACTTTCAACCTTTTTATAAAACTACGTATCTTTATAGCTCCTTTCGAGTAGTTTAAGTATTGTAGTACTTATAGTTTTTGGACATGATTTTTTTCCAATGATATACAATACAACGGGTTACAAGTTACAACATAGCATATTTTTTTGGGTTCCGTACCCAGAGGGTAACCAACGGAACCCTATAACTAAACCTCCGCTGTCCGTCCGTCCATCCGTCTGTCTGTCAGCGGGCTGTATCCCAAGAACTGTAATAGGTAGACAGTTGATTTTTTTACAGATTGTATATTTCTATTACTAGAATGATAAAAAATAATAAATATTAAGGTTTATGGTACCTACGGAACCCCTCGTATGTGAGTCCGACTCGCACTTGGCTGATTTATTTTTTAACTCAGGATTTTTGTCAGCAAGTTGGTTTATTGAAATGATCCCGTGAGACACCAACGATATTGGTACATAAAAACAAATAAAAGTTGTGAATTATGTCAACGTTTTCACCTGTCTTAAATTAGTAGATTTTGTACACTGACAATATGATAATGTGACAGATCTGAGCATACGGCACAAACGGCACATCACTAGCATCGACACTGCCTGCCTATGCCTAAGTTGTTTTATGTTTATTGTTGATCAGCAGAGTGTTTTTTTCGGAAAATACTGATATTCTAAATAAAATACTTCGGTAGGCAATCTCACAGTTAACTAGCTACAATGGATGACGATGCGGAAACTTATAAACTATGGCGTATACGTAAAACAGTAATGCAGGTAAGTGAGGTTAAGTTGTGTGTTCAAACTTTGAAACTTGTGAGTAAAACTTGTGGTGATTAAGAGTAACCCTTTAAAATTCCTTACACATAATAAGGTTGTTATTCGGCATAGTTCCTTATATCCGAAAAACCTTAATCTTTAAGAAGTTTATTTAACTTGGTTCAAACAACACTACTTTGCTATTTGTGAAAGTGAATATTTCACTTTGCGTTACAGTTATGCCATGACCGTGGATATTTAGTGACGCAAGATGAATTGGACCAGACGCTGGAGCAGTTCAAAGAGCAATTCGGTGATAAACCCAGGTAGGAACCCAATCTCTGGTAACTACTAAAGCCTTTCGAAAAACGAACGGGCGAAACAAGGTATAAACTTACCAACTCATGGTCTGAGCTTACCAATGTGTAATTTGGCTGTCTCTGACACTGTGTGATTCACTATAGTTTTTTTTATCTGCTCATCTAGGATCTGCATCATCTAGAATTATGATCAATTTTGCATTTCCTCAATATTTAAACTGCTTAATATTCTTAGTACAATGCATACAGTATAAAATAGTAGCATTCAATAATTTTTCCATTTGTAAAATAAGATTCCAAATCAGATGTTTTTGACATTATTTATTTTTAGCCTAGCTGAATATAGTTTTATTCATGGCTTACCATAAATCTGTGCAAAAAGTATTTATGGACATTTTGATTTTTCGTTCAGCTGGTACAAACTAAAAGCCTAAAAGTTTTGAGCCAAATTTAATTCATTGAATAATGACAGGTGATCCGTCATTATGCAATGGATTAAATAAATTAAGTCTATCATAATACTCTTTTTCAGTGAGAAGCGACCAGCCAGAAGTGACTTGATTGTCCTTGTAGCTCACAATGATGACCCCACAGATCAGATGTTTGTTTTCTTTCCTGATGAACCCAAAATTGGAATCAAGACCATCAAAACATATTGTACTAGGATGCAAGAGGAAAATATTCATAGAGCTATTGTTGTTGTTCAAGCAGGTAATATATATATATTTTTTTTTGGTAAAAAATACAATCATGCACAAAGCTTGTGATCCTAAGGGCTACTGCCAATCTAAAGGTCCTGGGTTAGATTCTCCAGGTCGAGCCAAGTAATTAACATGCTTGCAGAGGCACATTGGTATCTCGGAATGATAGTCACCAATCCATAGACTGACTTGGGAAGCCTTGTTTCCTTGTTTTACCCTTCTTCTTCTTCTTATCGTGTGGGCAGTAAGGTCTAACGACCGCACAAACCCTAGTGTCAGAGTTTCTAAACCGCCCCAAGGGCCTCTGACATTGTTTATTTGACGACCATGGTTTATTTTTTACCCTTGAAGATTGCCTTGCACTGCTGTTATTGCTTAGTCACAAGCTCTCATGTAAGACTATATTTATCTTATTTTTATCTTCTCTTTCTTTCAGGTATGACACCATCTGCAAAGCAGTCATTAGTAGACATGGCTCCCAAGTACATTCTAGAACAGTTCCTGGAGTCAGAACTGCTGATCAATATCACTGAACATGAGCTGGTGCCCGAACACATTGTGCTGACTCCTGATGAGAAGGCTGAGCTGTTGACTAGATAGTATCCTTTTCTAAATTGAGCGTAATTCTTATCAAGAGAGTGCATCTGTTTTTTTGTGCTATGTAATACTTCTGTGTCAATATCACATTAGTGACAGTGTCCACAATTGGTTACAATGCTCTGAAATGTGGCCAGGTCTATTATCCTGAATGATTACTGTCCAAAGGGCCCCAAGGCGGAATATGCAGGAGTATCCTGGTTTAGAAAAGCATAAGACTGGTTGATTTGGTGACACGTAAGCCCTCTACACACCAAAATCACCGGCTCGCCGCCTTTACTCAGGGTTAGGACTTGTTTTTGGAAGGATTGCATCAAATAAACCATGTCAGAGGCCCTTGAGGCGGTTCAGACTTAGACACTAGGGTGTGTGGGGTCGTTAGACTTTACTGCCCACATGATAAGAAGAGCGCAAAACAAGGCGGCTTAACCAAAAAGGGTTAGGCCGCCTTGTTTTGCGTAAAAGGTAGAGCTTGGGGAGGCTTATGTCCAGCAATGCACGACTTTCGGCTGAACAATCAGTCCAAAGAATCACTTCTACAGATTTTGGGCTCTAAAAACTTGCATTTCGCTCACATAAATATTAATTGCTGTGTTTTAAATTTCCTTAACCATTGCAACAGTAAATTAAAGGAGAACATGTTGATGAGAATACAGGCTGGTGACCCGGTAGCAAGATATTTCGGACTCAAGAGAGGACAGGTCAGTAAAAATGATAGACTATGTTTTAAAATAAGCAAGATAATGGTGGGGGTCTGTAGGAAAATGTCAAAGCCATCACTGTTCGATTGTGAAAACGAGATTCATGCAATATGTATAGTCAAATCTCCCTTTGTCATAAAAACGATGCCAACTTAAAGGAAGTTGTAGGGTAGTTACAGAAAGTCTGTCAAAAACTCTTCAGCCGTTAATGCGGTTCTCTATTGTGTCACCTAACTTTTTTATCCATTATTTAAAGTGCCATAACATTTTTTGTCCTAATCATCATTTGTCTGAATGATAAATTACCCGAACTTAATATCACATGCCATAAAATTGAAATCCCTAAATATAATATGTCCTAAATTCGTTTGTCATAAATATTACAATAAAAAAAAATATACAAAAGACATAGAACCGTTTTCAATAAAAGTTATGTCCTAAATTCAAATTACATAATGTTTATTTATAACAATAATATTCTTAGAATAAATTTGTATAACAAAGCTTTTGCTATGAACTTCTCTCAGGTGTTACGTAGATACGAGCGGGCAATATTTTTTCTTCTACCGACTTGTTTTGAGATAGTTCACTTGTTATGTAGTTCTGTTTAGTAGCAGGATGAATACGTTTTTGTTTTTATAACATACTCGTATCAAAAATCAATTATTGAAAATGCAGCAATGTGAACTTTTAAAGACTAACAAGGGTGGCATAAAATTAAATAGTGATGGCTTTACTTACGACAAAAATCGATTCTACAACGGAAAATATTACTGGGTGTGTGAAAAGTACAAAAATAAACAATATAAGTGTAATGTGCGAGTGGTTTTTGTAAGCAAGCAAGCATGCAGCATGTAAGCAAGCATACAGCATGCAAGCAAGCATGCAGCATGCAAGCAAGCACGCAGCGTGCAAGCAAGCATGCAGCATGCAAGCAAGCACGCAGCGTGCAAGCAAGCATGCAGCAGGCATGGTTTCTGTCACGACTCCGGCGCTGTGTTACAACCACCTGCTCCTCAGTCCGCGGGCCGTCTCGGCTCTCCGTGCCTACGCGATTTTAAATTACACTCTAGGGGTAGGGCAGACAAGACTGTGTGGAGTCGGATTTACAGCGATTCGTTTCTGTCACTAAAACTAAATTTTTAGCAAATGTTTTAGGACTAAAAAATTCAATATAAATGAACATTCGGAATAATACACAACATTTAACACAATGCTTAGGACATAGGCTTTAGGTCATGTAAAATTAGGAGTTTTAATTATTATAGTACTATATTATGACAGAATACTTTTAGAACTAAAGATTATTATGTTAAACAAAATTTCGGGATTTTGAACATTATGATTACTAAAGTTTATAGCAAACGTGTTATGGATAATGATTTTCGGACAAACAATTTTAGGAGAAGAAAGGGAGTAACGCGAGGCGTAAATATTCATATGGACCCAAATAAAAATTTGTGAGGCATTCAATTGACTGTCCGTAGTTTACTGGCCACCTTGTATGAGCAGGCCTATAAAGGGCACCTCCATTATTCATTAACATTCATCAATTTAGTAATACTAACAATATTTTTCTTAAAGCACAGATTTATTATTAACATAAAAAATACACAACAGGTTTTATATAAAATGATAGTACTCGACCAGTATTAATTCGTTCTAAAATGTTTATAAAACGTGCTAAATGTTCAGTAGTCATCATGTCCAATAATTAAGTAGTTATAATCACGCTACAAATATCACTCGTATTCGTATAAGTGTTATTTATGCACATAAAGTTGTGCATATCTTTAAATCGAATATGATTCGCTTTCGCGTATGTGTGTCAGTAATATTTTTTGCATGTCTCTGCCACAGAATAGTCAGTAAATGAAGTAATTATTTTGACCCACTTGTCACACTGCTATAAGGCAGAAAAAGAGGAGCGCTGGTTTTCAGCGGCAGCCGATGTTGACTGGACGTTGTAAATAATAACCGCCGTATCTCTACGTTGACGTCGCTTAGGGTGAGGGGCCAGACACCGCATGCAGTTTTGTGGTGAACTGTTGGGCAGTAGCGACCCCACGGACCTGATCTGGGAGAAGTCTTATTCCTCATCTCCTGCTTGCCTTTATCGGCTGGCCGGAGTAAACACTGACCAGGAACAGAGCTCCCACCTCTTTCTTGCCTTGATTGGCCGGTCTGAGTGTAGATTCGCTAGAGCAGCTATACTCAACCTGCGGCCCGCGGGCCGCATGTAGTCCGTCAAGGCTTTCCGTGTGGCCCTATACTGTAGCACCTGTAGGCCCTGTAGCCTAGCACATTATTGTTGCTATATTTAGTCAATGTTTCAATGCGTGTGTACAAGGTGTCTCGAAACTCAACGTCAAGCGGGTACTGGGCGATAGGGTAGGTTATACCAATTCAGGCAAAAATAAAACATGAATACCATGTTATACTTGGTTAAGTGATAATATGAATACTTTTGAAAATGTTGAAAATCAACTCCCTAGATCACATACTTAGGTCCCGTGATCACAAATTTCCCAATTTTGTAGTGTTTTTTTTTTTAATGTAATCCTAAATAACTATGCTATTCTCTCTAGTACACTTTAGTAAAAAAGATATAGTTTTATTGGGTCATGTTTAAAAAACCTTTTCTCAGATAACTTTGACACTTCATCTTTAAAAAAAAGTACTATGCTACCCTAGGCAAGTTACTTACAAAAATGGCCCTAAACGGGCCATTTTTGTAAGTAACTTGCCTTTAAGATTTCAAAATGGGACAACACTTGTTACTTATCTTTTCATAAAAAATATTATAAATGTTATCAACCATTAAGAGAAAACAGTTTGAAGACCAGTCTTTTAACTCCATTGCTAACTATTCTGTGGTCCTTCGGTAGCTGTAGACAATTTTACGTGCCAATGAAGATGTTACGTATGAAAACTATGTAATGGTTATATTGATTTGTTATGCCGATTGTCATGCAAAAAACTTGAAGTTGTACAGTAGGCTGGCACCATGCAGTAGGCCATGAATAAAAAATCTTACATAACCTTACGCTTCGCCCTACAAAGATATGCAAAACGTTTGGCTGATCGATAATGAACAGTTCATTATACAATACACGATTTATTTATTTATTAAATACATACAACGATCATAACATTAAATGAAAACTACAAACTAAAACATTTATGTACAATGGGCGGCCTTATCGCATTCTGCGATCTCTTCCAGGCAACTTGGAAAAGACCCTGGAACACAGATTTTTTCGAATGAAAAGTGTGTACTCTCATCGTTCACCAGATACGCAAATTTAAAAAATGCGACAATTCAGTAGGTACATCTTCCAATCCGTAATTCGAATTAATTTGTTTACAGGTGGTGAAAATCATCCGATCATCAGAAACGGCCGGGCGATATATTTCTTATAGATTAGTTTGTTAGAATAAAATTATTGCCAAATATCTAATATTTTTATTTCAAGGTTTTTTTTTGGTTTTATAAACCTATGACCTACTTACGCACATTATAAACATTGTAAAGATTGGAGGAATTTATTTATTTTATGCGAGAGCTCTGTATGACTCCAAAGTTCTAGATGCGTTCTCCAGCTGCTTTTGAAGACTTCGGAAAGATGGGATTATTTGTGATGGGAATGCTGGAAAATTAACACGAATGAATGAAGAGACGTAAGTTATTAGTACCTAAGCAAACAAGTTAAATAAGTATCATAACTAAATAATGAGGTCAATTGCAGTTGAGTCACTACTCCTATACACAAGGATAACGTCTCGTCTCTGTCTCATTTTCCAAAATGTTGTCTGTATGAACATTCGTGTTCTTTAATCGGTATATAGTTCTTTCTTGATAATAGTTGGAAGGAAATACAGATCCGTGGCATCACAGGCCCTATCATAAAACCAGCGCTGTGTTATTTATTATTAAATTTCGCAGCCTATGCTGAGATAGGGACCTTTTTGGCCTCGCACAGACTAAATTTATTATTGTTTAAGTAATAGACTACTTTTAGTTTTAATTTATTTTACATCTGTCTGTTTATGTGCGAGTCCCAAATAAACATTTTTTCTTTCTTTCTTTCTTTAATTAAACTAACCATCGACGCGAAGAAGTGCTTGATGTAGGTCACATAAGTGTTGGTTATTGTTAATTAAATCATTTATCATTGCATGCAAGCAACAACTTAAACGTTATCTAATCGTAACTGCAACCGCTACGCTTACCCGAAAACTGTCGTAAACACACAAATTAAACTATTACAGACTTGAGATTTGTTATGAACTTTCATCAAATACCATGATCTGTGTATAATGGAATCACGCAATGGTTATTGTGCCGGGTAATGTGGGCACGCGATGCGCAAGCGCAGAAAACGCTTCACACGCCGCCGCCGCAGCATGGCTTGCGCACGTCGCAAAATTCACGTGCAATAACAGTACTTACTCGTACATACGCGCAATACGACGAAAACGCCGTAAAGGCTATACGATCTTGCTGAGTACGACAACGATACAACATTAAATAATGTTTTGACTTTTGTATAAAGTATTCGAAAACGAAACGAGTGACTGGAAATTGTCTTTCAAAACTTTTGTTTTTCTTTCCTGAAATGTTCGCGGAAAAATAAACAGGAAATGCTTTGTTTTTCTTTTAGTAAGGTTTCCTGGTAGTGTGTTTGTGGTTGTGAAAAGCACAGTAATTTTTAGGAATCTGTGGTGAAGCATAGGTATCTACTGACTGTTTTCAATGTTTGTGATCTTCACTGGATAATTTTCTGGTAAGTACTATAGAGGTAAGCTCAGTAATAAGCATAAATTCATATCCAAGCGCTAGTATACCTGTAAATTATAGAGTTTATTCCTGGAGAGGCACACAGTGCCTGGCAGTACTTCGGTATAGATACCTACTCGTGAACAATCAATCATTAGGTTGTCACAAGATACACAGAAGTTTACACAATGATGCGTTAACGAGAAGAGAAAACTATGTCATATGTTATCGGAAGTGTATTGATGTTTAGTTTTTCAGTTTCATAAACTGGTTCTTTAGATGCCATGTTATGCTCTTGCTTTTATTGCCTATGCTTCGAAGTTGGCATTGCGTAACTTGTCGTAAAAGTTTATAACCGTAATACCTACCTACTTACTAATTAGGTTTTTGGGTGAACTACAGGCTGAGAAAAAGTTCGTTGGTTCGTAGCCTGAGAGTTGCAGCCAGGTATGGTAGGCGCTATATAAATGTGCAATAACGACATTGTACCACTACATTTATTGACTTTCTTAGTATCAAAAACAGAAATAAAGACATAAAGCTATCCTGAATCGACTCTAGTAATAAAAAAACGCTTAAATTTATTGTTCGGGTTTCTACGAAGGGATATTAGGGAAAGGTCAATGTACTTCATTGCAAGTTTACCTGGCGCCTGCCATAGAACAGAACTCAATCCCGAAGAACTTTGTGCATCTATTTAGTTACGGTGTTACAGAAATGAATACTATTACTTTCGAAATGCCTTTGTTTCTAACTTATCCTGGAACGAAAAACAAAGGTCAGATGAAACCTTATAAAAAATGGTCATACCTATTGGTAAGTATTAAGTAGACAAGTCAAGTTGTGATGCGCTGTTCAGGAGGAAGTTCATAAGCATATTTTAAAAGGTCACAGGGTTTAATGTGCTGGTGCTGTAATTTTACCTACTCGTAAGAATCCCACACACCTTTCCCGTTTTATCCTTCCGAACGACTTTTGATGGTTTCCCACGGAACACCTAACTTGACCTCACTTAACCCTTTCAAAATGCCCAATGTAATCAAGTCACCTAGATTGCGCTTGTACTAAATCCATCAGTACCTATATATCCTACCTATTGCAATAGATACACCTAATTCTCGATCACGATATCGTGATAATTCAACATGGGCCTCTAAATTGGTACAAATATGTACCTACCTGTACATAGCTAACAAGATTTTGGACTATGTTCGCCAATTGGTATGCAATTCGAGCAATCAAAGATTGGTATGATCATTGATCACTCACGAATTCACGATATTCTTGTTCATAGATGAGGAGGTTCTAATTCTTGTCACGCCCTGTTTATAAATAGGTCTGGGGAACTAGCTATTGTCCGCGGCTTTGGCCGTGTGAAAGTCTAAAATTATCCCAAGGGAAGATACTCCGATAATAAGGTAAAAAGTATCCTACTCAAGTATGGTACACCCTACCCTTGTACCCAGATCTATTCAGCTGTTGAGATGTCAATTCATAACAACTAGACGTCATAGTGACAGAGTTGTTTGTGCATTATAATATTACTAGCTTCTACCCGCGACTTCGTACGCGCATATCTCGCGTTTTCCCGTTCCCACAGGAATTTCCGCACAGGACCGGTCGTTTTGGCGACGCTTGGGGGAGGCCTATGTCCTGCAGTGGACGTCTTTCGGCTGATATGATGATGATGATGATAGGAATTTCCAGAAGTTCTCCCTACACTCCACAAGGAACCTACATTCCAAATTTTAGCTCTCTATGACCAATTATTTCGTCTATGCGTTGTCTGTCAGTCACTCGGTAACGGAAGAATCTATACTTAATGTATAAAGCTGAAGAGTTTGTTTGTTTGCTTGAACGCGCTAATCTCAGGTCCGATTTGAAAAATTATTTCAGTGTTAGCCCATTTATCTATACTTATATATCATCACGCTAAGACCGCAATAGGAGCGGAGCAAACGAAGTTGCGCGGGTCAACTAGTTTTATACAATAGGAGAAATGCTAAACGTTAGAAATTTTCCCATAAGTACCCACAGGCGTGCCAAAATATGTATTGTAAAAAACAGTCCAATTATTCTGATTGTTTACAATACGCTTGCCGAAACAAAAATAGGTGCCTGCTGATAGACGCATACAATAACCATTGCTATGCAACAAATAATAAACAATCTCCACAGCAATTAAAACAATTTCTTTCGAAAGGTCAACTGTAACCATGTTCTTTTTTATACAGTTTAATAGTTGCTACAGTGGCTTGTAGATGATTAAGAAATTGTTAAGATGTTACCCTGGTGTGGTCTCACATACTCACGGCTTCCTATGGTGACTGAGGTTTTATATTAGCCTATATTGTCCAACTGCCGGGCAAAAGCATCCTTTATATATTTCTAGCTTACTTTATCTCTTGTCTTCTCCGGCCAACCCGTCAAGAATTAGTCTGAATCGTCAACATCAGCGTTTTTTTTATGCCTGCCTTGGTTATCCTGGCCTGTCATCGTGGATCCTGTGTTGTTGAAATTAGCCCTCGCTTTTTAGGTCAAGTCTCTACTTAAATTTTTATTAAGGAAACTTATGATTTTTGTTACTCATCAGTTCTTTTCTAATTAATTTCCTTGAGGAATTCCGAGGCTTTCATACAGAAAAATATATACTTAATAATAGAAAATAAAAACTTTCACAGTATTTTGCATAGCTCAAGATTCTATTAGCTACCCATCAAATGGATCCCGGACGGTCGGTCACGAGAATTGAATTAGAAAGTAAAAGAATACACTACATTAAAATTGCTTGAATTTTAATCAAACCGGTATTTCACAGTCTGCTAAAATGTTTCATATATTTAAGTATCATTTTAGCGTAGCATTAAGGATAAAAGATAAACTTAATTTCTAACTTATGCAAAGGGCCTTATATCTAGCCAATAAATTAATTTAAAACAGCTTAGTGCCAATTTGTTATGTTTATATGCCTTTACATAAGACTATAAACAGAGCAATGAATTAATATACCTAATAAACATTAAAGTTATAGGACACTTAGACGAATACGTAAAAAAAAATATCAGAAAGATGCTATCAAAAATATCCTGATGGTTTCAGTAGTACTTTTCGATAGTTTCACTTAAAATTCGAGATAAGCTTTCCTCAGAGCAAAAGTCTCTTATTCTCGAGTCTTTACAATGAAAAGTGGAGGCGGGTTGGCGATTTAAGATGCCTATCATACAAACGAAATACCAAAATGACTTGCGATGCGAGTAGGTATACGACCTGTAACAGAATAAACGCAATACCTAAAAACGATAATTATAAATAACCAACGTAATATTGTGTTTCAGGATAAGGACAATATTTATCTAGTTTCCTTATCGCGAGCCTTCTATTCCGCCGTGTTCTTATGACTGACAGTACCTAATCACTTATGACAAATCCAGGTTTCCTTACGATGTTTTCCTTCAACGACGCCAGTGATTTCTAAGATAAACTTAGAAAGTACCTACATAGATATGAATAGACGTCACATTGGTATTGGGACATTTGGGACGTGCTGGCCCAGTGGTTACGACCTGGCTTCACTTACACAAGGTTGTGGGTTCAAAACCAAATAAGTAGGTACACATGTGAAAGCCTATAATGATGGAAAAATGTTTATCGTGAAAACGGTAAGGCAACTGTTCTGTTATACCTACATTGTAACATCTTTTGACCTACTCAATTTATGCAAATCACGGTTTCAAGTAGAGAAGAGCTTTTAAAATTATGCTCTTAGCCTTTTAATCTATACTAATATATAAAGCTGAAGAGTTTGTTTGTTTGTTTGCTTGAACGCGCTAATCTCAGGAACTACTGGTCCGATTTGAAAAATTCTTTCAGTGTTAGATAGCCCATTTATCGAGGAAGGCTATAGGCTATATATCATCACGCTAAGACCAAAAGGAGCGGAGCAGTAATGAAAATTGTGACGCAGACGAAGTTGCGTGGGTCAGCTAGTAGTGATAATAAACCTTGATTTTTCTATAGGTAGGTATAAGATATTCTATTAATGATGAAAGAGTTAAAGTGGTAACTTCTTTAGGCGCACTTTCTGAACCAATGCAAGGTGTAACAGAAATAACGGAATTCCTGCGAAGGCATAATTATAAACAACTTTTACTATGGGATCAACGCTGAAATTCTCTCTCGACAAATCGGCTGTTTTTTTTCGCGGTTCCAGGGTACGTACAATTTGTACATAATGATGAGTACCCTGATCTTGTTTTCAGGAGTTGTGTTGTTTCTATTATACCTAGTATGATGTGTAGATGTAGGACATAGGCAGGGTTAATATTTAATAGTTTATTTGAGTACCGTCGATATATTTTTATGCTGCTTTAAAATCATACATGTTTTCACTTCTAACGTGTGATCAGGCACACATTCTCACATCCTCTTTTTTACATGACTAGGCGACTGCCCAATAAGAAGTGTTATTTTACTAACGTAGAAGATTTAATAAGACCTAGCAAAAACTAGACATCCTTGTTATTTGTTAAACTAAGCTAGAACTTAAAGGCATCCTAATTAACATTTTTTAGTAACTAAGATTTACCTAGACGTGTAGTGTTAAAAACTGATTCAATATACTTTGAGAATCAAGTAAGTGCAAAAAGCTGAAACGTCTGGCGTGGTCTATGCCATAATGAATTACTGTGAAGGTTCACACAAAAGTAGGTACCTACTTACTTACACTTTTTTGGTAGAGTCAGCAAACAGTCTAAATTAACTGGTTATATTTTATTTACTTGTTGGTAGGCGTGTATTTTCTGTAACAGCAAACTATAAATTCTTTTAATGATGCCAACAAAATATGTTGCATGTTCAATTTATAGAACCAGTTCTTAAGTCTCTTTTGTACACCTAACATAACATATTACGCATTTATTCATGTACCATACTGAGCTTTACTCAAAGTTGTCATTTTTCTAGCAAACCTTCAATACTACGGCTTACTCTCAAAATCCTATTCTGTAAATGAGTTTCTCGGATCCATTTTTTTTATACCTACAAACGTTTTTCAGAAAGTGGGGAAACAAAACCTATATTCACAGACGCAATAATTTTAATTAATGAGTAGCACTTCGCCCGCGACTTCGTTCGCGCGGGTTTAGTTGGTACTCCGCGAACTTCATCTCCCCTCTACCCTCTTAAAGAGTAATGTGTAAATTACTTATTAATAGACTAAACGTAGGGCAGTTCACTCAAACTGGAACATTTTTCTTACTTAGAGTATTTTTATACCCGTCGTAACTTTTAAACGAAAGGTCCAATTTTAAAGTGTAATTTACACTTACCTTAATTATGAAATAATTTAAATAGATAAGGATTAATATCATGATACTGCAATCCCCACTATTCCATTTCACCCGGGTTTTGATTGAATAATTTGAACAAAAAGCGGTCATTGTGACTTAACCATAATAGTTAGATATATACCCTCGCGGACTTTTTTGTAGATGTAGATGTCTTCTTTAAAACTGTAGTAAATCACTTTGCTCTATTGTCAATAGTTTCCACAGGGTACGCGATATAAGGATCTTTTGTGGTAATTTTTTAACACCTTGGGTTACATTGTCGAAGTTTTCATACGGATCCCTAACTTTTTTGAAAATATTCTATAGCCTATGCTCATCAGAAATAATGTAGGATTCTAATGGTGAAAAAATTTTTCAAATCGGTCCAGTAGTTTCGGAGCCTATTCAATTCAAACAAACAAATCCTTCCTCTTTATAATATTAGTGTAGATTTAGAAATGGGACTGATCCCATTTCATTAATAAAATAATGTGATAATAAAATCTTTGCGTCTGTCATCACTATGGAATATATCAATCATTACAACTTGTTACGCTGACTCTACCGCCGCGAAAAAAACCGTAAAAAAATATAGACATTTAGATTTAAGTGTAATCAATGCGTTAGTTACAGTCATTGAAAGTGCACAATGATAAATGGCTTGCAGGCAACATAAACTGTTTGGATTCCATATTTTTCGATGATTTACATAAAGAAAGTTTTCGTCGCGGAAAGTGATTGAATCGTTAATCGAATGTTGGCAAATATTTGATGCGGTTATGAGAATTTGTGCTTTATATCTAATGAACTAGATTCGGGTGTCCATTAGACAAAGTACGATATTTATTTTGTTTTGTATTGTAAACTTACAGTTAATAACGAAAGCTGGTTACAGTTTTAAAAACCAATTTTACTGTCGAAGCAGCTTTTGCCTGTGACTACGTTTTCGCATATCTCGTTTTTCCCCGTTCCCGTAGGAGTTTCGGGAAATCCTTTCCTTCCCAAAGTATAAAATAACTTCAATGTTGGAAGTCGGTGTCAAAAAATGAGGAAACAAAACCAAAAACACCGACTTCCGAAATTAAAGTTATTTTATACTTTGTGGTGTTTTTATTTGAAAGTCGGGTGTATTTAAAAAAAATATGTGCCCTAGGTGCCTGAAATAAAGGATTAAATTAAATTAGTTACCTACGAATGTGAAAGTCTGTACGTTGGAAGTTTGTTAATCGATCAAGCCCAAACGGCTGAACGGATTTGGATGAAATGGAGTAGTACTAAGATATATCCTCTTTTATCCCGGTGTAAGGTTCTCGTGGGATAGTTTTCGACCAGCTTGTTTATTTAATTTAAGAACATTACCCTCCTTCTGGCCCAGTCGGGTAAGAAAGTTTACTTTATTTTAGAAAGAGTAAGAACCCAAAAAACATCTCAATAATATCAGTGACAGTTAAGATGCTATCATAAAAACATCACGTAAAATAAAGAGTGAAAAGAATTCGTAGGATTCGCGGCATCAGTGGCATGTGTTGATCAGGTGAAAATGCCTGAGATGCCTCGCTTTAATGATTGCCGACACATTAACTTGCGCGCAGCTTGGAACAGAAGAAACAGAACATCCGATGTGCGTGTGCGCATAGTAAACACGATAGGTAGGTGCTACAGTCAATCGCATGTTGAAGAGATCATCTTGACAGTAAACTGCGTCTTTTGACGATAGAAGGGTAGACAGACCACGTTTCAGGTGGACCGACGACGTGGTCAATGTGGCAGATAAGGGTTGGATGCAATACAGGAGATCTACAGTCAGCGTTAGGTGAGTTGAAGAAGAAGAGCGAATCGGATTCGGTACAAATGGTGACGAAAAAATTTTTGTGTGAGGAAATCTGTACGTGCTTGGACCAAATCATCGACGACGTGTGAAATTCACTAACTGTGCACTTGGGTTGGGTTCCCCAGCAGTGGGATCATAAGCCGATTACTCTATACTTATACTAAAGTCAGTTTTCGTACATTCAAATGCGCCTGAACTGCGGCTGACCGTACCATATAGGCCTAGTTATACCCGTCACGTGTGATCTACCTATTTTGTGTGTTGTCTTTATATCGGTAAATACTGCGGAACTTATTATATTTAGAATAGTAAATTCCTCGTCAACACATTATGATTAGCTTCAGGTAAAATGCGGAAAAATGTACTGGGAGTACAGAAAATAGCGAATACTTTAAGCCTAACCTAACAAAAGTGTTTTGGTTATGACTAGAATGTTTATAATCATGGTAGTCTTTGACATAATGTCAATGGGTTTAGTAAACAGTTACTCCAATTCTTTCTGTAATCAAAGGTTTTGTTATTGTTATCGTTAGGCAAGTAAATAGTTTTATCCGCGAGGGTTCAACAAAACATAATTAAACTCAGTTTTAATGTAGGATATATTTTGTAAAACATAATTTAGCTCCTGAAGCAGCTATTCATTCTTTTCCGCGTTAAACCAATACGGTTAAGAAATTGGTTTGGTCTACTATGTAAAAATATATAATAAATGGACATCGAATAGGCCCTCTTCATATACATTACCGCTTAACAGTATGTGGTACCAACCAAAACAAAGGTATCTCGTAAAAGGTTTAATAAATGAAACGACTTGGTAAAATTAATATTTATTATAAATTCATTAAATATAATTCTTATATATTTATTTATTAAAATACCTTTACTGATTGCAAATATTAGACTCATCCATGTGTATCTACTTAGTGTTTAGTGATGGCCTTACAAATTTTGGTCTCTCAAAACACAGATGGCCAAATATTTTTGGACGGTACTGTACATGTCAATACATTTGCTTAATTAATTTGGAAGTAGAACCTTCTGCGTGACTCACCAAAGGCAATGGTATGTTGATTAAATTTTTGAAACGCAATATGATATCCACAGCAACATAAACACTTCTTAATTCACAGCTAATAAATGGCTTCAAATCTTATCTCGAAAGATATGGCTCCGTTACCGAAACTATATGTAATATTTATGTAAAGTTAAACATTTCTCTTTACTTGGCAATTCGACAGCCTATTAATGGCATCTGATACTATCAGTGAGATCACCTATATAAATAAGATAAGATATTTTAATAGAATTTATGAGGGACATTATTTTTGTAGGCACGCGAAGGGCCGTTGTGAAATGGAATGCAAAAAACTTGTGTGTGTTTTGGTACAAGGGCATATTCCATCATTCGGTTTTTTAGATAAATAAAGATGACATAAATAGAGCTTGTGGGTGGTATAACAGCCGCACGGTCCGATCTTCGAGATTAAGCAACGCTGGCGGAGGTCGGCCTGTGGATGGGTGGCCACCACCCATATACATACCGAGTGTCCTCCGTTCCTCAGAGAGCAGTTGTTTGCTGTCATTTCTTCATTGGTTCTGACTATCTACTGATAGTAGCGACTGTCAAAGATCTACAAATAACAGCTTTAGCGTGCTTTCCGAGGCCGAAGAATCAAATTCGTAAATAAGATAAGGCTCGTGAAGGAAAGTTTTGGTGCGGAATGCAAAAAATGGTGGCATTTATTTAATGTCGATTTAACAAGATGATTTCCATAAGTCTTGTTTCTTGAAAAATGATGCGCTCCTTGTGAAGCACCTGATGGTGTTATAGTAGCCTGTAAAAAAGTGCCACAATAAGATTGGTTTAGATTTGATATTTTCATTATAAACGTTTATAGCTAGTGCCGAATGTTTATTTAGGTAAACTAGCTTCTAAAAACTGGCCTATAAAAGTCTAGAATCCCGTCTATCCTTGTACCAAAATTTATCAAAATCGTTTGAGCGATTTAAGCATGGAAGGGTTACAAACCAACTCAATTCCGCATTTATAATATTAGTTAGGATATAAGAAGAAACCCCTTTCCTTAGATTTCAATTCAAGGATAGAAAATAGGCATCGTTTTACGCACGTTCTTCGCTTATATCACTAGGGCAATAATGACAGCGCACGCGACATTTTTACAAAGTTTTTCCCCACCGCCTCAAGAATTCAATCATCGAGATTACTTCCCGAGTTGATTGGTTGGGAAAATTGCGCAAGAGAAATGTCGATGCGATACCATTGCTAATGGCCGTGTCTGATTGGCGCATCATCTGTACGTAACGTAGGCATTTATAAATATTTATACCTACAACATACAACACACATCACGCTTGTATTGCCGATGAGATAGGCAGAGGTGTACATACTTGAAGTCCAAGCTGTACAACCACAATTCTCCAGTTATAGAGACGAGCTTATTGCCATCAATCAGGTTCGGATCCAGATTCCAGATAATTACTGGGAAAGTCCGGATCGAAAACCCAATACCACTTTACCCGGCCCTGGAATCGAAGCCTCATGCTCAGCAGCAGTACTTGCGACCAATAGACCATTGAGTTTTGTTTTTAATCCATCTCACTAGCTTTTTGTCAACGTCCTGCCGGCTTTGCGGAATTTATTCGAAAGATTCACCGCGGCCCTGGAACGCAAAGGGCATTATGAGGAACACGGATGGGTTTTAGTCAGTAAGAGTCTGATATTCCTTTCAGCTCCGCCCAGAGAGGGAGGAGTCGTTTGATGATTTCCGATCAATGAACAAACAACCTTTTCTCAACTTATGTAGTCGGGGTCGGCTTACATATAAGACTGATATATAAGACCGTATATTTGTGTGGATTAACGAAGCAGCGCCGCAGCAGCGCTGCAGCCTAGCCCGACCTTACTGTTGATTATTGTAATTGTATATTAAACTTTATTGCTTTCCAACAATTCCCTCTTTTACTTAAATTTTATACAACCCGACCTAAGGTTTTTCATTCTGATTGTTCCAATAGTCCGAAACACCACTCAAAAGTACATATAATAATGAAATTCCCATTTCGACCGGATTGGACGAAACTCAGCGGCCGAATCGCCTACTAAGCCACGATACTTATTGCTTGGCAAGATTGTTATCTGATTTTCTGGCTTATACAGCCAAGAACAACGGCTTAACGTGTTTTTCCGAGGGACGGAGTTATCTCAGTGTAATGGATAGTACCCATCCACGAACCGACTTCGGCAGGCTTTACTTGACGTCGAAGATTGACACGTGCGGCAGTTATTATTTAGCCACGAGTTCCTCCGGTTTTATACAAATGTACTCGTAAATCTTTTTTTTGTGCAATACGATTTATCCGCGATTATGAATATTCGAAGGCAGGATATCGTTAATGCCTATCTAATTATCTTTCAATGTTATTGATGTTATCCGATAGTTGAGTGGTTTTGCAAAGATTTCTTGGTTTAAACAACAAGATTTAGGTTTCCTGTAATGAATTAACTTAGTGCACTTTTGTAATGGCTGATAATAAATAATGACCCGCCATGTTACGATTTTTAGGGTTCCGTAAGTACCTCAAAAGGTAAAAAAAGAAACCCTTATAAGATCACTCTCTAGTCTGTCTGTCTGTCCGTGTGTCACCACCGTTTTTCTCAGGAACGGGTGGACCTAGCAAGTTGAAATTTATACCAGATACTGAGGACTTAGTCCCTATTTGGGTCGAAAACCTATATGTTAGTTCCCGTTGACCTAGAATCATGAAATTTGGCAAAAAGTAAGGTCTTGCAGCACAAATAAAGGAAAAATTCCAAAAAAATAAAAAATGGTGAAAATTAAGGTAAATTTTGGTACTTAAAAGTTTTCACGAAAATCTAATTTACCCATATCTTTTTATCGTGTTGACTCAGGACCTTGGTTTTTTTACACCTAATAGGGACTTATATGGTGGTACGGAACCCTCGGTGCGCGAGTCCGACTCGCTCTTGATCGGTTTTTTATCTGACAAACGACTTCTAGGCTCGTTCGTAGAGCTCATCCATCTCGTTGATGAGGCGAGATCGAGGAAAAACTGATCTATCGAAATACAAAAAGAAAGACAAATTAACCAAATGAAGTCTGATTCACAATGATCCAGTGACAAGCTACTAGTAGATCAATACATTAAATCATCTTTAACACTAAACGCATCCTATTGTAACTGTAACATTGTGACATCTTATACTCGACATGGGCCTGACAATGCCTGTCTACAATGAATTGTCAATCAAAAGATATGTTGTTATAAACAAACACTCACTTTGTTTTAATAACAACTGGTGTTCCTACACAGGAGGAGGACGTGCCGATGCTGATCCTTCTGATAGTCCGTTAGTATTCATTTCGGATGATATTTATCGCCGCGTCAAAATCACTGTTTTAGTGTTGTGATTGCCTGCCAGGGTTGCGGATTTGTTCGAAAAAGTCACCGCGGCCCAGGAAAGCAAAGGGCATTTGGAGGAACACGTATGGGTTTTAGTCAGTAAGTGTCTGTCGACTGTCAAAATGAAAAAATGACAGCCGGGACTTACGGCTTTACGTGCTTTCCGAGGTACACCGGAATCTCGATACACGGTTACGTATCCACGGAACAAATTTGGCAACCCTTAACCTTGAAAATCGAGATATTTTTATTATTTAGCCACGAGCTTGTTTTGCGATAGTTATCGTAACAGAAACTGAATCTCAGGCTTGATTGTAGTATGCTATACCACAAGCTGCTTATATTTTAGACAGGAGAACGTCGCAGCGTCCATCCTCCTTACCAAACCCGTTACTTTGTGTACGACACTATTAGCTTATTCCTAGTTGCCTAGTAGCCCGTCACCTGAAATAATTACCATATTTAATCTAAACTATACCATCGGAGCCTGTCAACTCTACAGCAACATAATGTCTGTTTATAAATGAGCACTTAACTGTTATGAAAACGGAATACAACAAGTGACACATAGGTAACAAGAACGTTTTCTGTTTATCTCGGCGATGTGTCTTGCTCTTGCGCAGTTAATAGAAATGGTCGTTACTGTTGTGTTTATGTAGAATGTCTGTTTGTGACCTGGACATGATGTAACGGATGGCCCTGTTGGACATCGAAGATGGAGGGAGTATTATGCTGTAATCCACAAATGAAAATAAAAAGAGGTATTATTGAAATAACTAAAAACTTCGAATTCATTGTATTCATCTTTACAAACAACTTTTGGTATGGAACCAACCATAATGTCGCGAAAGAAATTAAGCTGCATCATACATTTGTGTTCAAATTCTTTGTGTTGAATGTACATTTTGTTCAGTAAAAACAGCTGATATTTTTGTGCAATTCAGGGGTTAGTCCTGTAGTAAGAGTTATTTATAATTAGAAGTTTAATGATCCCTTGAGACGTTTGCAGTCATTTTAATTACGCCATTTACCTACATGTCACGGGAAACTTTCAAACGTCGTAGAATGACAAATAATAGCGTAAAATTGTAAAATATTTTTTCTAAATACAGCCACTGACATATTGGAAACTATTGAATTTGGGTGGGATTCATTGTATACAAATCGTTTTTTTTTTTATACATCGAGAAATCATAATCTAATAACGATGTATTACTATCTTACGGAGTCACAAAAGATAGATTTACAGCCTGGCCAGGATTATTATTTTCCAGTACTTTAAATCAGATGTTGTAACAAGAAGGAAATCATATTTTTAAGATGGGTAAAAGTTGTTAATCTGCTAAATCAATCATAATCATAACCCAATACAATCTCTACCTAATTTGCATGCAGAGGTCAGTTGCATTGATAGATTACCAATTAGCATAGTTTGTTATGTAATCTGCCTTATCCGTATATTATCGCGTAGCTTAGTAGTTACGTATTAACGCCTTATTTTGTGTCCTGGCTTCTATTGTTTTGCCTAGATATTCTGACGAGATTTTTCTTCACCCTAGATTTGCCTCAGTCTACTTGAATACCTATATTCTAAGTTATTTTCTCAACTTGACTCATCCTCGACTCATGAAATTAACAGTTACGATATAACTTGTTATTTTACATTAATATTCTCGACGTTTAATGTTTTTTTTTCAAATTCTTTCATTGTCTAGTCTCCAAAAATATTTTTTTTTTTACTATCGATATGCATTCGTTTGACCACTATCTCACCTGATGGTAAACGATGATGCGGTCGAAAATGGAGCACGTTTGCCTAGAAGCAACCCATTCACTCTTGTCTTAAAGACTCCCAGGTTAACCACGTAACATTTCCGTAGCTCATGTCAATACATTTTTGATTTATTGACAATCATTATCATTGATACAAAACTAGTTAAGGGTGGCCCTCTTACAAACTTTGAATGAGTGTGATGTTTTTGGGGTATTCATTATGTTTTAAACGGTAACATATTTGCTGCTGTTTCATACAAAAAATAAAATAACATTTGGATACGAAAATGTATGGAAAATATATTTTTATGCAAGCTTATGTCTCAAAGCCTGTATGTGTCTATGTGTGTATGTGTGTGTGGTGGCTTCCGGAGTGATCAGCTATACAAGAAAACTGAGATCATCATGATGATGGGTTTTCTTTTAGTTCATGATACCGCTACACGGAAATTAATAGAGTCGGTCACTATGTTACAAGCCTACGGTTTGCGAGCTTTTTAAGGCCTTTAGTATTTAGTTTCATGACAGACAGCCTGTCTGTCAGTTTAACGCCACTCACATTAGATATGGTTTTATTTTCATTTAACAAGTCCAGTTATTTTTAGGATTTTTTTTTTAAAGTCAACGGTTTATTGTTCTTGTCCTATGAATAGGCGAAAAATCATATATAGGTTTATAGTTAAGTAGTTTAATATTATGTCAAATAGGTGTTACGGGAAACAAACTAAATCTAAATTAATATTGAAGTATTTAATAAAATTGAGAGACAAAATTCGTTGTTAGTTTGTAAGAGCTATCTAGTATTTCGAAAATTATTTCACCGATAGACAGCTACACTTATACTTCTAACCTAGTAGTTTTAGGCCGCGGCTTCGGTCGTGTGAAAGTTGAAAATTATCCCAAAGGAACATAACGCATCCTTTTCTATTCTAGGACATAATCTAGCTGAGTGCAGTGCCATGTTTCATCTACATTTGTGCAGACGTGCAGAGAGACCAAAAAGCTCACTTTCGCATTAGTAATATTAGATAGGATATCCGAAATTTTTCGGTACTTGGCGGTTCTTACCTGTAGGAGAACCCGTGGGAGAGAAATAAACGATTTTATTACGTCATAAAACGCGTTGATGTCTTTTGTACTTGCAACTAAAAGTTATTTAGCAAGTGGTTTTATCATGAATAATTATACGTTCGCAAGACAATGAACAGGCAGGAAACGCAAGTCGCTGATGAAATGATTGATACCGGAACATTAAGGTGAAAGATCACAGAAAGTCAACTATAATGATTAATTGAATAAGAAATGTTATCAATCGGAGCGTCTTGAAATAAAAACCTTATTGCTTTAATATAAGTAGTATATTTACTTGTAGCTTTCGATGACAAGTGTTTTATATGTGGCTAAGAATTAAAAACATATTTATTTTACTTTTAATATGACGTAATTCTTAAAATACTGAAGAATAAAACTGAAACCGATTTCATTACGCTTGTAACAAGTACATAAAACTATGTTTATTAACATGCTAGAAGATGTATCTCTTTTTATTGTCTGGTAAGCATTTAATTGCAATTTACTCACTATTTACAACTTACCAACAAGTAGGAATGGGCAAGTGAAAAAAAAATCGATACTAGCGGATATCACTCGGTTACACTCGCGTAGTTACGGTTCCTGTGGGAGGTACGGGGATAAAATACAGCCTATGTTACTCGCTGATAATGTAGCTATCCATTACTGAAAGATTTTTTCAAATCGGTCCAGTAGTTTTAAGTTTATTCGTTACATTTAAAAACACAAATCTTTTCTTAATAGTATAGATTAGTATAGATATACCGTATCGATATTTTAAAAAATTATCAGTAAATATCGAGTGAAAAATGTCGATGTATCGTCAGTTTTCGTCAGTTTTTGTATGTTTATTCATACAATATATACATATTCCCAAAACATTCAAAATTCGTAAATCATAATTCGTATATAAAGAAAATAGTATTTTTTTAATTATTATGCTTGAGTTTAAACAATTATATGTATACCTTTGTGGTCAACCCGCAGCGGGCAGCGTACAAACTAGTAACGTTAAATACGAAACCAAAGTTGCGTTAAAAATATATAGAAATTGATACTTATTCAACTCTAAAATCAATATCAATATATCGTTATTAAAAATGTCGACGAAAAAATAGTTGGACAATTTATCATGACGGTTTTTTAAGCTATGAACTTAAACTTATCCAGTCCTACTTATCTTTTCGCCAAAAAATTACGATGGAACGTTCGACCTACAATTTTACGAGTTTTTGTTCTTTTGCTAAACAAATTAAAGTAAAAGACTCATGTAAATGTGACAGTTAACATTTACATCCCCATATATCAGTCTTAACAAAGATAGCGTGATGATAGCAATGCAAATAACATAATGATTGCATGTAGTGTGAAATATAGCCCACGTCGCTTAGATGATTAACCGATTTGATTGGCTTTCGTCATTGCAACGCAGGCGCAGAAAAAAATAGATTTATGTACACTGCAATAGTGAAGTTGCAGTTCTTTTTCAGCTGTTTCAGCAATGTAATTAGCCGGTATTTTGTTACAATTTTCAGCCTGAAAATAAAATGTGCTAGCTCATTAGAATGATTGTTTTAATTTTATTTGAAATTGTTTTAATAAAGACCTAGAATGTGCGGCATTGCTACGAAAGCAAATATATTGTAATCGCTTGTTTGCCTTGAGAGCTTTGATCATGAAAAGCCTGGCAGTTCTTTTAAAGGCAGAAGTATCCTTATTATATTTTGGAATACTAAAGTAAATAACATAATGAAAACAATAGTGTATTATTCTAATGAAGTCAATTAGCATTTATAACTGGTTCTTCCTCAATTTTTGATTGAATACACAAGTAAAGTATTTCAAGTAATTGCAATATCGAATGTGCCGACAAATATCAGGAAAGAAATGAAATACGATTCAGCTGCGCCACATAAATATTACGACTGTTACAAATGAGGCGTCAACACCTCGAATGTGTATGAACATGACACATCGCAACGTAATTCTGCATCATCAAACCACCAACCGCAACATTCGGTAAATAACCATAATGACGATCTAAATCTGAACTCCTCCGAACATTTCCGAACGTCCCGTATAGTTATCAGAGCATCCCCGCTAATGGCGATGACGTGACCACGCCTAGACGCCGCGGTTTAAAATAATACACCAGAATCACCAGATGAAACCGATACTTTCTACAGACGATTATCGGATAAAAGTGAGCTTGAGAAACTTTGGTACTTGTAATAAAGTTTTCCTTAGAAGACACAATGGATTGTGAGCCCTAACATTAAGCTTGGTCCTAGGGTCAACACTAAAGGGTGAATGCGTTTCAATACTAGGTGTTTTGATGTGTTTACCTCTTACTTAGACTATACACTGTATTGTGAAATTCAAAACGAAATTAAAGTGAACTGAACTTTAAGTATCTATTATTCAAATTGTAAGAATTGCTACGCGTCCTTTGTAGCTAAAGTCAAATTATATAGTCGCCTATGCCTCTATTGTAAAATATTGGAACTCAAAAGTTAAACTGAAATATCAACAACAAATGCAAAGCAAACTCTTAATGTGATTGTTTGAAACATTAGGTGCACACAATTCGGAAGTCGGACAATTCGGTGTTTTACGCGAATCGTAGGCAAAGGAATTGAAGCGCCTATGCCGAAACACGTTATACGATTAGGTTTCTGGGTCCGTTGGTTGCTTTTATGCCCGTCGTGCACCACCTCCTGTAACAACAATCAACCCTGGCGGTCGTTGAAAACCAGCGTATGGCTTTGTTTCGAACACCAGCTCAGCATTATGCTAAGCCATCGCCATTTTGTACGGATATGACGCTTTTTTCTGACTTGTAATTTATCATTTTGTTTTTTTCCTTTTTTATACTTCATACATGAAGAACAAAAACTCTTCTCACTTTGATAACGATGTACAAGTTGCTAAATACTGATCGGTCAAACACGAAAAAAGAAGTGGGTTCGAAAAGGATGATCTATTTCCTTCCGTAAACTTACCACAAGACTAATAAATTAATAAACAATAAATAAAATAACAAATATCTGAACTGGCTATCACTTCAAATGGCAGAGAACCATAAGATTAATGTTCTTAAGTTATCTCATACGGTGCTCTGACCATCGGAGAACTGCACTTTAATGTGCTCTGATACACAGACTTATTAGTACTTATTTATTATGATAGATAATAGGTCCATAGATCATCAGCAAACACTAATGAACAAGATCAATTAAAGATTTTTCAACGAGAGCTATCTTAATTTAAAGATATATAGATTGATAGATAGATTTAAGGCACTAGGTAACGTGATGAGCATACCCCATAAGGATTTGTGTAAAAAGTTTTTAGTGTATTTTTTATGTAGCTGCTCCACAATTGTGCAAAATGACTTGCAAGAATAATTAAATAACGGTGTAATTTTCCGGAAAAATCAAAGTAAAGATTTACCCACACATATTAAGCTCGTGTCCAGGACATGACCTTAAATTACAAGATTACGTTGCCTGCAATTTGGATGCTTAAGCAAAGAAAAATCTAATTCAACTTTAGGGTAGCAAGCGCCTTAAATGTAGGTAATCAAAAGCTATGCTATAAATAAGCTAAGTGTTAATGAGTAAAGATGCTGATTAGATCAATAAACATAACCAAGTTGTCGAATTAATTTCTTCTGATGAGAACAAATTCTCCCCCAAGGCTACACTTAGAGTCAATTTTATGATTTGCTACCTTATTTTATTTTGCTAGAGGCGTCGTTGATAGATCTTGTTGATTGTAATGACCAAGAAATTCACAAGGACCACCGACATTTATTTTTTGGTACAAATGAATATTGTAGGTAATATGACTTATGATGATTAACACAACGGGACTAAAATTCGATGATATATTCTAAAGGTAACATGTATTAATTACAATTGAATGATATTATCTTGCCTTGGAAATTCGTTTTCAAGACCGAGGTTTAGTTGAAACAGGATATTAAAAAGCATTTTACATTTATAAGTAGGTAACTTAAAAATGCCAGATATACAACGTGTAACAGAATAACGCAATACCTCTTAAGGGGTCATTGTACTCATCATTATGAACAACTTTTGCCCGAAATCGCGAGAAAAAAACAACTGTTCAATACATTTTGTCGAGTTATGCGCTCATAAATGTATAGGGGAGTCGATTTTTTATTCACGATTTCAGTGTTGGTCCCATAGTGAAAGTGTTTCATATCGATGACTTAAATGACCCCTTAAGAGGTATTGCGTTTATTCTGCTACAGGTTGTATAATAACAATGATTTTGTGTTTAATTTTTAACGCTATCGGTGACAATCGTGTCGAAACATTTTCAAATGTGGAGAAATGTAAAATATTACTTTGCAACATCCGCTCAAAACGATGCTACAAAATACTTGATCGTCATTCCATGTATACTCTCAAATGACATTAAATTGCTGTACAGTACCTGGTACTTAAAACGCTCACTTTTTTCTGGTCAAACCCAAAATGGTCTGTAAATAATTTGCCTTTACACAATAACTACGACACTTTGTCTGACGATAACGTGTCACACACGTACCGTTCTCAATCCCTAAGAATTGAGCATGATTGAGCAGTTTAAATTTAAGGGCAAATGAGGTCTACATTTATCACTAATGAGATATTTTATAACGGGAGACTATTTTCAAACCTCATCGTTGAAACCAAAATGCAATCAATCAATACAATACAATTAAGATTGGATGTCATGAGTCAACTTTTTGTAATTATGTACAGTTTCTAGCCATAATAGAATATAAACTTAATAAATTATGCTTATTTGTCGTTTTTAGAGTTTCTTTCTAGAAGTTATCGTAAAATCGCGGAATTTATTCAAGTGCATATCCGGTATATTTGCATTCATAATCACCCGACTAATTTTAGCATCAAACACAGCTTTTAATCAACAAGAATGTGTCTCACAAAACTTATAATTTTCAAATAATTACTCGGTATTTTCAAACTATCATGAAACAGATGCGGATCAAATTAACTAAATGATGAATAATCACTTGAAGTAGCTAATAAACATGTTCATAAAGAGAATGTAAGATAAGAACCTGCTTAGGTGTCGTAAACTTAATTGATCAAGTATACTGAAGATGCAAGGTCGAAAGCCGCCGAAATAAATCAACCAAACGGGTTCACAGATACTTAAATTAAAGTACAGTTCACGACGAACCATACCTTTCTAAGTTAAGGTTGTAAATTACGATTGGAATGTAAAGCAAATAGGTTTAGGGCTCCCTCGGATACAGTCCCCTGCAGGTGCAATTTGGACTATGTCGCGAGCCGTCTTTCTGTGTTATCTATTTTCGAGAAAACTGTTGTTTGGAGAGCCATAATGTCTGTAATAAGGCTTTGTTCTCCGCGATAGATCGTTCGCTGTTATTTTCTTGAATAAAGACATCGAGATTTGAATCGCTGTAAATTTTGATACAGTGGGAAATTGTTGGCCGTGGCGTTGGAGTGTAGAATGTTTTGTCCCCTTTTGAGGGCATTTTGGAAAATCGTTTGAGATCAGAGATTTATACATTCTGAATTTGATACAGAGAAAAAACCTATAAAATTAATCAAGAAAAGTGAAGCGTATGAGAACCTTAGCATTTAATTTACAAAGTACTTAATCAACTATTGAGATTACGTTATTATAGGAGGTCATAATTTCGAAAGCAAAAAGTTATTTATTGAGATGAGTCGTAATAGCAATAAATGGTTAAATGATTTATTACAAAGAGATCTTTCGCAGATTACATAAAATTGGTTTCTTCATGACTTTCCTTTAATTAAGACATCTAAAGGGACGGTAATTAAGAATAATATAACATGTTACATAATAATCGAAATGAAGAATTGAATTAGTACGATGCTAGCTTCGTGGCAAAAAAAAATAAATGCTATTATAAAGTGATTTTGTAGCATCACGAGGTAATTTTGTGTTTGTCGGTCCATTCGGACGGTAAATCATCACTTTCTCTGTTTGTTTCATAACAGATGAAGATAGCCTCGATGTAATTGCTACTGTCAGATGTGGGGTTAGCAGAAGACTCGCTTTAGGCTTATGTTGGCAAATGTCATGTCCTCAATTTAGAAGTTCGCACGGCTTTGCGGATGTGACAACATTGCAGAGGTATAAATTTTATGTCTTATCTTTGAATGTCGATCTAATCATTACGTTTATTTATTGCCTTATAATTCCGTTTTTCTGAGATTTAAAAAATAGTTTCATTTAGCATTATTTTGAAAAAAACGAGAATTCTATTTGGTGCCATCTCCACGAGCGAGTGTCTCACGTAGTGATGGGGAAAAGGAACATTCTCACAATGAGAATATTCTCGGAACGAGAATGTTCGGGAATATTCTCGTGAGCGGAGAACATACGAGAATTTATGAGAACTTATGAGAACTTAAAACGAGTCGGTGATCCTTCCTGTTTTAACATGAAAGAGATAACTTTGGTCATTTTTATTTTCATTATTAGATGTAATTTAACATATATTTCATTCATTGTCTATAAATAGGACAGTGGTGCCATAACTAGCAGCTATGATAAACTTAATTACTTGTTTGATTCTGGACTTTGTAAAAGGATTTATGATTAAAACTCGATGATCTATTAAACAAACACAGCCTGAAAAATACTTCCTAGTCTTTAATGAATAATCAACATAAACCAAAGTAATTTAAATAAGAAAAATACTTTAGCAAAGATTATAGAATCTAGAAGTACTTATCTCCTATAAAGTGCTATGAATATGTGATTTTAGTAGAAACCAACCAACATTGAACCAAGATTAAATCAAGAGAAATTAATATGACGTTCCTATTTTTATTTTATTTTGACAATTTTTTTTTTAATTTTTTTGTTTATGTGTCTTTTGCGAGTCCCAAATAAACATCTTTCTTTCTTTCTAAGAAAGATCTTTTGGCGTATATCATTCACATCTGGAGTGAGGCCATCGAGAAACACGGAAAGGCACTTATGGTCTACCTAGACATCTCGAAGGCCTTCAACAGGGTCTAGCACGATAGCATTATTGGCAAGCTTCCTTCCTTTTGTCTGCCCGCCGGATTGTGTGATTGGATTTCAGATTTCCTGAGGGTTCGGTCTATCCGAATGGTCATTAATGGCTGCTCGTCCGGACTGCTGGATATTAGTGCCAGGGTTCCTCAGGGGTCGGTGCTCTCGGCAACATCGTTCCTGCTGCTTATTAATGAACTGCTAAAACCCGGTACCTTTGGGTAGGCAGACAATAGCACTGTTGCTGAGAGATACGTGTCCAATGTACGAGCTGGTGGGTCGCAGGTCCCGTCTCTCCGGGAGGCTATGGTTGAGCACTTGAACTTGTCCTAACAGGTCTCTGAATGAGGCAAGTTCAATGCTGCTAAGACCCAGGCGAATCTTTTTTCCGTTAAAAGGAGCCAATTCCACCCAGCTTCATTTTCCCGAGGTGTAACCGTGGCGATAACCGACCGACTTGAGCTTCTTGGTGTTACGTTAACATCTACCCTCAACTTTGGCCCTTTCATAGAGGCAAAGGCTCAAGTGGCTGCTAAAAACATGGGGATCCTAGCAAAGGTAAGACGGTACTTTACGCCGGTACACCTGCTCAAACTTTATCAAGTGTAAATTCGATCATGTATGGAGTACTTCTCTCATCTTTGGGATGGATCTGCCAGATACCAGCTTGATGCCTTGACTCAATCAAGAAACGAGCCAAGAGGGTCATCGGCAATTATAGGCTCGTCGAGTTAAAGCATCGACGCCGAGTTACTGTCGGTTTTCTATCGGTTGCAATTTGGGGAATCTGCGACGGAATTTCATAATTTAATTCCACCAAGCCCGTTCCATCATTGGACCACAAGACGTACGGCGCGGTCTGCCACCGGTACATGGTGGACATCCCACCTACATGCGTTTTGGGAACACATTCATTGTGCGTATAGCTAAGGAGTGGTATTCTTTGCCAGAGTCTGTTTCCTGATAGCTACAACCTGGGAGTCTTTAAGTCAAGAGTGAATAGGTTACTTCGAGCAAGCATGCTCCATCTTCGACCGCATCATCGCTTACCGTCAAGTAGGATACTGGTCAAACGCTTGCCTAACTAGTAAAAAAAATCTGGCCAAGTGCGAGTCGGACTCGCGTGCAAAGGGTTGTGAACCAATTTCATTTAAGTAACCAGGTTATTTTAACACTATAGACTTCTTATAGGTTTTCCTGTAATCTGTAGGTGAAGAGACACAAGAGAGATCTGCATTTTTTTTTTTCGTTCTGTTGTTTCGGAGATAAGGGGTAACCGTTCATTTTTAGCCTAATTTCTTGAATAACTTCAAAACTATTCATTTTAAAATTATGAAAAAAAAATAATTAAAATTTTCACAGTCCTTTTATTTGATATGTCGCACGATAAAGTTCGAAATTTTAGAAATTTTCTACTTTGACCCCCAAAATGACCCCCATTTTCAACATTTATTTATTTACGTAACGCGTCCGTGTTTGGGCCACAAAAGTCCATATGAGTACCAAATTTCAACAGAGACGGTCCAGTAGATCTGGAGAAAACTGGCTGACACAGACGGACAGACAGATAGACAGACAGACACCCGAGTGAACCTATAAGGTTTCCGTTTTTTGTTCGGAACCCTGAAAAAGCTAAAAAAGATGGTTTTGTTATCAATTGGTACTGTATTTTAGATTCGAAATTCCCCATAATTTAGTTTCCTTCACGAAATGTTTCAAAATACATATAACATACAAGTAACACACTATAAATTTCATCTATCATACAAATTTCAAGACAGGATTAGATTAAAGTTAGGTTATGTTACTCCGTTTTTAAGTTCTCGTAAATTCTCTGCTCGGAGAACATTCTCGAGAACATATCCGCAAAGTTCTATCAATCAATCAATCAATCAATCATTTATTTGCTTATAATGTAGGTATACATATAGGTTGGAAAGTTTGTAAATTGTCCCGATACATTTTGCCTTACGGCATGCAAAATATTGGAATTGAATTTAATAATAATAATATAACCAATACAATTATTAACTACTCGCGAACTTAATAGGTAATTACAGATGTCAAAAAAAATGAATTAAATATTAATCACTCACTTATTATATAACTTAGAATATTAATGTCATAATGTCAACTAGCTTAATGTCAAGATTTTTAATGTCAAAATATTTAAGAACACAACAACAAAAATCACAATAAAGATAATGTCACAATGTATGGTACATAAGTTATTCCAACACAAAAACAATCTTAAAAAAAAAAAAAAAAACAATCTTAAAAAAAAAACAATAATTGATGAAAAAATGTCATTAGAGTCATTACATTTTATTAATCATAGATTAAGATTCGAAATTGCAAAGATTATGTTTCATTTTTTACAAACAACGACATTTTAGTATAGACTTTTGTCATTTAAAAACTCTTTAATTGTGTAATAGCATTTCTCCAGCAATAATTTTGTTAATTGTCTCTTAAAAAAATTTATCGGCAGGTCTTTTAAATTTAAAGGTAAGTTATTATATATAAGTGGTCCCATGGAAAGGATGTTATTTTTTACTAAGGCTGTTTTATGACCACCTGTGTACAATTGGTTTTTATACTGGGATCTTATTGGTACTGTGCGTTGTCTTATCTCAACTATCGAGGTAAATAAGTGTTTGTTTGATGTAACAAATAGGGCAACTTCTAAAATATACAAACAAGGTAATGTCAGAATTTTCAGAGATTTAAATACAGGTTGACAACTTTCAGTAAACTTAAGACCTGTCATTGATCTGAGGCATAATTCTCGCTAAGAGAATGTTCTCGAGAATTTCCCATCACTAGTCTCACGGCGATATTATCGTCCTACCTCTTCATTCAATAACAACTCTATGAACATGTCTACACACGGTGATATTATCGCGGTGATACCATGAGTGTCATTGTATGGTCGTTGGTTATCGAGAAAGCGAAACGTAAACTCGCGGCGATTCACTCGCTCTTGGAGATGGCGATCTTCGCGTCCTTGAGAATTTAATTTGTCCTCAAAACACAAGTTAAACTTTACAGCCACTTATGAGGCTGTACCGTTTGGCCAAAACATACATATTTGTCGCGTGGGGATAACAAAATATTAAACCAAACATAACGGGACTGTTACATTAGGCCATGCCAAACCTTCAAAAGTTGAGTTTAAGCACACCGTGTGGGAGAACTAGCCAAAATAATAACTAGCATTCTCACGAACATGACTTAAAACAATCAAAATGTTAATTTTGATGAAACTGAAGCTCCCACATCCGATGCTTTAGGCAATTCAAACATTTATTCAAATTACCAGGACACGCTTTGTTTTCATACTACAAGGTGCTATAGTAAGATTCACATTATTTCACATCTTTTCAGGACTTTAAGAGAATGCTCCTGATGCAATAGTTAATTAGGAAGTCATTTCATTTCTTATACAATTTCATTATTTCCCGATCAGAAAAGACTAGGTACTTACTGTCTAATTATGTTGTTTTAATGCCACCATACCATGTTTCCAATGTGTAGAAAAGAGCCGTATGCAATGATGACTGTAATAGGTACTATCCCTTTTTAGGATTTCGTACCCGAATGATAACAAATGGAAACCTATTTCTAAGCCTCAGCTGTCTGTCAGCGGGTTGTATTTCATGAACCATAATAGGTAGCCAGTTGATACGTTTACAGAGTGAGTTAATTGCCGCTATATCAACAAATAACAGTTTTTTTTTTCAGATTCATAAAATACCAAGCTTCACATTTGTTTTCGTTTATTGATATTTTTCGCACATCTCCCTCTGTTTTCTATAAGATTCCGGACCCTTTCATTTCACCGCGCCATTCGCTCCGTTACATGCCACAACGCAACGATGTCATGGTGTATCTTCCTTCCATGCATAACATTACTAGTATTCACATATTTTGCTGCGTCAAAGCGACCACCCTTATTGAGATCTAAAGTCATCTTCAGAGATAAGAATATACATCTTGCAATTTAGTTCTTGCACTGGAATCTTATTTGTATTAAATGCAAGCTGGTGTTCATACAATGGCAAGTAATTGCCATTGGCTTGTTGCCTGTGAGATTAATAATGTGTCATCCTTAGTTCAGATAGTCATTGCATTCATTTGTGTTGGCACGTTTTGTGAATCATACCTTCCTGATAATTGATCTAGATCTTGATTTATGATCCTGTTGATGATGATGATAAAAGTTATCGAGGCACGCAGGGCTGCGTAGTCCTTGTCCTTTAAGAGGTGTTAAGAGCTACCTACATGACGTTATTTGAAGACAAAAACTTTATTACAAAAATTACAACCGACTTCCGAATAAAAACACTACGAAGTATAAAATAACTTTAATTTCGGAAGTCGGTTAATCAATCAATTAATCAATAGTCTTTATTTGTAAACATTGGATACAATAGTTATTTTATATTTTCTCTATGTTTGGCCATTTGGCGTACAAATACTTATACATTTTTAAGGGAGGACAATTAGGTACCTCTAAATTAAGTTATCACAATTAAATCAATGTCAAATAAAAAATAAAAATGTAATTTAATAAAGTGCAATGGGTAATGTCAATAATAGATCATTATAATGTCAATAAGTTACATAAACAAAAAATGTTTGAAATTCACATTGTCCTCAGAATTGCTATTGAGTCATCGTGCATAAATAGTCACATCGGTGTTTTTGGTTTTGTTTTTTCGTTTTTTGACACCGACTTTAGTACTTGGTCGACGCCTTTGGTTGACGTTAAGTCTTCGTCTACGCAGAAGTAAGCAAAAATGCTCATAAAATAAAAACTACGGAGCCAAACTGAATTAAAATGAAACTAAAAAAGAATCACAGAAATCGGATCAAAAACCTCGGAGTAATTACGAGAACTTATGTGATTCTTTTTTAGTTCGATGCGGAATAGGTAGGTTCCTACTTGCCATTTGGTCCCGCAAAATTTGCGGTGTACATACATAAAAAAACAACCGAATTGAGAACCTCCTCCTTTTTTGGAAGTCGGTTAAAAATCGTGAAGATAGTTTGAATGATGTGATCTCCATGGTACCAAAATATTTCTTAAGCAAACGGCAGTGGAAAGTATTTTGGTTTCACAAAATGCTTGCGTAATCCAGCTTCTTGATTAGGTACAGATAATTATTTATTTTGCAACACAGTGTGGGTCCTCCAATTAACTAATTATAATCAACACAGGCAACATTAGATGAAGCACTAATCACCATATCTGAATACCAAAATGACCTGATTTTTCTACAGGTTACATGTAAAACGGAAACAAAATCTGACTACTAGTTATTGAAACTGTTTTAAATACTTGCTAGGCAACCTACATAGATGCTGTTTTTGGCAATTAAATAAAAAAAAAACGCTTTAGTGTTTCCGAATATTTTGCTATTTGCATAGAAATAGTCGATAAAAAATTTACATTAGAAAGGCGCTTATCTATACGATTTATTAATGTATTTGAATAAGTCTAGATTTTGGCGAGAAAATATCCTGTATCTTTGGCTTATATTAATGTATCGTTTGTCTGAGATCTAAGTGATTGTTCAAGGAAATATGATATTAATTTTGTGTATAACGGTTTTTATGCACTTTGGTAAATTCGTGAGACTAAACTGATTGATAATATTCTTGTGTGTTCAAAAGACTTCTTAGAAATTAAATTTTTAAAACTGTGACATACTTTTTATGTTGATGATCTTTTTTTAGGTTTGAAATATTAATTTTGAATAGATTCTTGGCCAGTTAACTTAAAAATAGAGTTTTTTTTTGCTATTATTGTGCAATCACAATCATAGCGAAAAACATCTCGTGAAAAGGTTCTATTCCGGGTTTGGCCCCTTTTGTTTTGTTTTACCAACATCATTGCATATGATATTGAATGTCGATGGAATTTCAGGCAGATGTTTTTGTTGGTTGGTGTCGTAGTTGCTTTGTCGGGCTTTTTGCAAACCTATAAAAAATCATAAAATAAATGGTTATCCTCTACAAATCATAAATACTTGCATCAAATTTCTTTAAATTATCAAGCAATAACAATTCACTAAATCACTGCAAAAAGTACCCATAAAATCAAAAATCTTTTTCTCAAAATCAAAAAATGACGCATTCTTTTACAGTTAACTGACTTTATAACAAACGACAAAACTGATAACTGGATGCATAAAATATAACTTTAATGTGATAACTGTTATTTCGCATAGTTAATGTGTTCTCCAGTATCTACATATTTAGTTTTAGGCAAGGCTTTAGAGACGGGTTCGTAAAACTTTAAACCGCTGTATCGTAAATAAAACGAGATGTAGAAGATTTATATGTTATCATTCTTAAATAAGATAATTACATTAGGATACTACAGTTTGTTAAGCGATTTAATGACTAGTAAACCACCTAGATTAGGTTCATATTAAACTAATAGAAGGACTTAGCAGTTGCACTTGCGTTTTGGAGCCGTTTGGGGTTGAAACTCTTGGAACATGGGTCCGAGTGCTTTGGGTGTCCCTCGTAGACATCTCAATGCAAGTCCATAGATGTCCTCTACTAACGTGGGTATTATTTTAGGCAATTAGGTAGATACGAATTTGAAAAAATAAGTACCAACTTTGCGGCTGAGAGAACAGCGCTTTAGTTATTACTTCACGTCATTCCCGACGTGATGTTTTTTTTGCCTGATGGAGTCGGTGGCAATTATTTTAGTTCAAGAACTTTTTTGTTTTTTTAGTGTTCCGTACCTCAAAAGGAAAAAACGGATACCTTATAGGATCACTTTTTTGCCGTCCGTCTGTCTGTCAAGACCGATTATCTCGGGAATGTTTGGAGGTATCGAGTTGAAACTAAAACCATATACTCAGGTCTATGGCCCATTGCAGCTGCAAACTTCTAAGTTAAAGTAAAAAAAAGATACGGTCGTTTATGCCGCAAAAAACGTATATTTCAACACTCTCAAGGGAATCAAAATGTATAGGGAATTTCCCGTTGACTCAGAACTATGTTTGGCAAATAATACCGTTATATACTACAAACAAGTATAAAGAACAGTCTGAAAACTATACATTTGTAATTAATAAAAAAAAAACTTTATTTACAGTAATTTGTAGCTGCAAATTTGTACGGAACCCTCGGTGGGCGAGTCCTCGCACTTGGCCGGTTTTTTTAAATTATATCAATGTTGTTTTTTCGCCGTATGGTGTCGGCCGGTGCCGTATGGTGCCGTAAAAGAATAATACCATCCCATCACTTCCCGTGGGTGTCGAAAGAGGCGACTAAGGGACTCGCCAGAGAATGGGCAGTAGCGTTCTCTGTAAAAATCAACATCATACACTGCGATCGCCAACCCGCCTGCCAAGCGTGGCGATTATGGCAAACACCCCCCCCCCCCTTTGGGGGAGGCCTATGTCCAGCAGTGGACGTCTTTCGTCGACGGCTGATATGATGATGATGAATATTGTTTTTGATATTGTGCTACACTTTAGGGTTCATATAGTAAATTAATTATCACAGAAAATACACTGCTCTGTTCCGTTTAATTGATTAACAATGGCTTTATAAATTGCTCTGACGGTATCATATTTTTTACCAAAACAATGTTTCTTAGTAGGTACAAAATGTTTTGCGTCAATAATTTTTAAAACATGAAGTTTCTCGTTTGGAGTCAACGTAATAATTGCCGGTAACAATGCGATGGAAAAGTGACTGTTACTCAGTAGTTAGTACACAATGTATGGCAAAGTTCAACTGACACGCGAACCGATCCCACACGACTTCTTTTTTAATTTCTACCATACATTTTAAGGAAAATGTAAGTATTAGGCTCTTTGAACAAAGGAAACGAAAGAGTCACCACGGCCCTAGAACGCAAGGAGGAACACGGATGGGTTTTAGTCAGTAAGAGTTCTGACACTCTGTCAAGAGCAAAAGAGTAATTTGATGATTTCCCATTGTGGACACCGATTCTGTAGACAAAGTAATTCTATCGCCAATAATGATTGTCAACGTCAATCGCATATATTTAAGACGTTTTTACCATCGTTGTGGCTGGTACAATGTCACTGTTTTTGGATAGTAAGTCAGACATTGATTGAAAAAAAAAATGTTTTGGTACAAAACTCTATGATAGACCAAACTTCTATATCTTGTAGATAGGCACTGCCTACGTAGTGTCTCTAAGTTCGTGTCAATATTATCTTTAGACATTAGGTAGGTGCATCTAATTAAAACAATGATAGCGCACACTTACGTTTTTGCAAAACGAAGACGTAATTGTTTTGATTTAGGTATGTGCACTGTCTTAGGGCTCCCCACGACAGGCTAGCTAAATGCGACAACGCTTTTTCAAAGAATTAGTTCAAATCTGTAATACTTAAAAACTGGCCAAGTGCGAGTCGGACTCGCGTGCAAAGGGTTCCGAACGAATTTAATTTATTTAACATGTTATTTTAACACTACAGACTTCTAATAGGTTTTCCTGTAATCTTTAGGTAAAGATCTATTATCTCCATTTTTTTCAAAATTTTAGGCTCAGTAGTTTCGGAGATAAGGGGGGGAATGGTCATTTTTCGTCTAATTTCTTGAATAACTTCAAAACCATTTGTTTTAAAACTATGAAAAAAAAATATAATTAAAACCCTCACAGTAAGCCCTTTCATTTGATATGTCACACGATATTGTTCAAAAAACTTTTTTTTATAATTTTCTGGTTTGACCCCCAAAAGTGAACCCCATACTAAAAATGTTATAATTTACGTAACGCATCCGTGTTTGGGTCATAGAAATTCATATGTGTACTAAAACTTAACAGAATCGGTCCAGTGGATCCGGAGAAAACTGGCTGTGACAGACGGACAGACAGAAAGACACCCGAGTGATCCTATAAGGGTTCCTTTTTTTCCGGAACCCTAAAAACCATATTTCGCGTAGCACCATTCTGTACTGTCCCGGTTTCTGAAAAAGAAAACTGTAATAATATACAGATTTAGGCTGACTGTCCACTAGAGCGGAGAGGAGAGGAGAAATATTAACCCATGGAATTGCATATAATCTCAGTGACTGACACAGAGTGGAGAGAACGTGCTTTTGTCAATTCGTGTCAATTAGGGACTACTCACACTTATTCAGCTCCATTCACTTATACAGTTCTGCTTCTATCAGACGCGTACAGCGTCGTAAGATTTAGAAAAGCTGTCATAACATGTTATCTCCGCTGAAACGCTTCTATCTACTGCGTACGGCGCTGAATATGCTGCGAAGCCGGTAAGATGTCCGTGACTACCGCAGGACCAATCGCTTCCATATTTGGTAAATAATTAGTACTCAATTGGTACCTTCGTAGTTTTCTCGCATCTCCATACAAAATCGTTTTTTCTATGGGCATAAGCTGAATAAGTGTGAGTAGTCCCTTATTTTGTTATCATTTTTGTTCGAGAAACTGTGCCTTAAAGAGACCCATTGTAAGCTAAACTGAGTGATTCTCAGCTCATTTACATGCGACCGGCATGCTTGTGTACCACATAATTGCTAGTTTTCAGATTTAGTGTTCAGAGGTTAGATTCAATCGTTTTACTTTCAATGCCAATTCATGCTGATATTACTCATTTGTGCCATTAATTGATAATTAAGAAGTTCGCGTTATGTTTTCTAAATGGATTTTTTCCAATGACTATGAGAAGATAGTAATAAATATGTGGAAAATTCTCTCATGATTCAATGATTTTGCCTAATGTAATTCGGAAAGTAGAGTAGGTGCTGATAAGAATAAATTATATAAATCTATTTCTAGGAACTGTTCGTTGAGGATTTATAGTAGGTAGCTGGGTTGGTACTTTGGTAGGTTCTCGATCTTTATCGATCATCAATAATTCAACAAAATAGAACTGTTTTAAATATAATTATAGCAAAGTTTGAATCGCTATATCTTTATTTTCGATAAACGTCCACAAAAATCGCATTACAAAACCATGGTTACTTTGCAAGTTACACTAGCAACATCAACAGTCATTTCTAGTTCCTCACTATTAAGATTACCGAAATAATCGTTTAAACTCGAGTGTGTGAACTCAGTTTAAAGACGTGTCGAATGGCGGTCAGGAGTTTAAGTCTAAACAAAGGGTCAATTAAACCAGTAGGTCAGTTGTTTGTCGCAAATAACTATAGTAAATAGTTAAAACAATTTGGTGATTGTTATCATTCTCACGGTGGATGGATATGTAACACATTTATCTTTATTTTTGGTACTTTTCGTGGAAGTAGGCCGCAGCCTGCCTTGCTTTTAATGGGATGAAAGTAATTTCTTGACGTTAATCTTTGTTGTATCGGTTGGATAATTTTACTTAGTTATCTTTGCTAAAGAACGGTGCATAGAAAATTGGATTACTTCTTTTCCCTTTTCGGTATGAGGGTTAGTTTATAAATTGAGCCTAGTAGGTTGCCACATTTGTTGCGGAATTTGTTCGAAAGAGTCACCGCGGCCCTGGAACGCAAAGGGCATTAAGAGGAACACAGAGATGGGTTTAAGTCAGTCTGACTCTCGCTACCAGCTCCGCCCAGTGCGGAAGGAGTCGTTTTATGATTGTGACATAGTATTGAACTGGGAGAAAATAGAATTCGTCGGTGAAACAGTTTTCCTGGGGATTAAGCTTGAGCTGGGGCTACAATGGGGTTCTCATTTAACATCTCTTGCAGGAAGGCAAAGTTCAGCATCGTATGCTGTTAGGAAAATCCGCCAATTTACAGGTGTTGAAACCGCGAGCCTAGTCTATTTTATTGAGTTTCATACTATAATGTCTTATGGTATCTTACTATGGGAACGGGCTGCTGATATCGAGTCTATTTTAATTTTGCAGAAAACAACCATGAGAGCCATTTACAATCTCCTCTGGCGAATTAGAGAACTAAGGGAACTGTTTAAAGAAATAGACATCATGACGGTCCCTTGTCAATATAACTATGAAAATATCATATACGTTATAAAGAATCTACATCTTTTCAGTAAACGAGGTGACAGACATAACTATTTCACTAGAAATAGGAACCAATTAATTCAACCAGGTTTCCGACTTTCTAAAGTAGCAGCATCTTTCATGGGATGCTGTTTAAACTGTTATAATAAAATACCGCCACATATATTAGAACTGAATGAGACGAAATTTAAACATTTTACCTACATATTATACCTACACTAGGGGAGTACATTGATGATAAAATTCTTGGCTCAATGCTGGTCCGCTCCATAGCGACTAAAGTGCACAAACTTTAATTAAGATGTGGACCTGCTGAAGATTGTAAGATTATCTTTGCATTGTATAGACTTAATCTCTTTTGCATTGTATAATTTCACTCATTAATTATTTCATAACGAATATAACCATGATTTTGTAAACACTGATTTAAAAGAGTGTCCATGAAGTTTCTTGCACGTTCTTCTCTTTAGGATCTACTCTTTGGAACGTGCAACTGCCGCGCTGGAGATAGGGTCGGTGAGTGTTTTGTTGCAGAACAACTTGCTGCTCTTGTCGCTAGCTCGGCAGAATTAGCTTTATATATTTGACTGACAGACGTTGACTATTCAAAAGTGCCTGAAAGTGGTATATTTGAAATAAAGGATTTTATATTTGAGGATTTCCCATGCTTAAAAAATGGATGCCACATTTATGGCAGCTACAGTGGCGTCCATTCGGTCCACAAGGGCGCAGGCGTATGGTCAATTAAGTGAGCTTGTGGGGCATGTTCTGAGCAGCGGCACCGCATTTCATTTGGCTACATAAGTAAATATTGAGAAAATTTTGATTGTTAGGGGCTAATTGGATGAACCATAACTTATTGCGTGCTGGTATGACCAAGTTATGGCTTTCCCAATTAGCAAGCTCTAATTAAGTATGTTCTATCTCTTTCTTGTAATTATGTTGCTCGTAATTTAGCTGTGTCTATAAGGAATTGGGTTCAAAAGATCGAATTGATGCACGAAGTGGCGTGAGAGAATCTTTTAAAAAATTAACTAAAACAAATGTGTTCATGGATTTAAGGCCATACCATCAAACCATAACTTATTGAACCAATAAATACAGATATGCAAAGTAAGTTAATGTCACCATACTTTGTTTCATTCTCACTTTTTTATCGAAAACATGTTTTGATTTTTATTGGTGAGTTGATTATGCCTACTTAACGGTAAACGCAAGGGGTTCCAGTGTCTTATCTACATAACTACTTAGAAAATCAACATATTTGAATGACTAATAAGCAAACTTTGTAAGTAACAGCTTAACATTATAAGCTTTTTACAAAGACAAAATAATTAAATGGTTGTAAGATTAGATAGATGGTTAAAGAAAGTATAATTAGAGTTTAACTAATAGGAAGCAACAGAATATTACAACTTAATTGTATTGTTGTTACAAACAATTATATAGGAAAGGTATCCATGTCGGTATCTCTCTTTGTTTATTTGTCAGTTATATAAAACACAATAGGACTAATTCTAGAATGTCAATTAAAAGTTTATTATAAAATAGTTATTCCTTGAACACTAGGTACCTCATAGATGTAGATTACTATCACTGTGTCTTTGTAAAATCCATTTCTGTTAATATCAGTCTGTGTATGTGTTCATCAGAATGAATTCAGTTAAATGGAGGTCCATGACTCATGAGCGGTGAACTCAACTTTGAGGCAAGTTCACCTAAGGATGGGAAATCATCATATCACTCCTCCCGCTCTGGGTGAAGCAGGAGGGAGTGTCAGACTCTTACTGACTAAAACCCACCCACTGAAGATCGGGAGCCCCGCATCGCGGGGCTCCTATTTCTGGGTGGTACAAAAAAAAATAACCACGAAGACTAAGGCCTTCTAACCTAACATACCCGAGTCGGGGTACTCTGAGTCGGGGTGTTATCGATCTTCAGTGTGTCGCACAAGCGTGCATTCGAACTATGGTGAGTCGCAGTACAGTTTTGTTGCATAAGCGTTAATCGCACATCCATTTGTCGAGCTCACGTAGTACACTTCATTCTTACGACATTAAACTTGCCTTCAATATAAGGCACGTAACAACTGAACACACGCACAAAACGTTTTGGGAAAACATTCACTGTGCGTACAGCTAAGGAGTGGAATTCACTGCCAGAGTCTGTGTTACCTGATAGCTTCAACCAGGGAGTCTTTAAGTCAAGAGTGAATAGGTTACTTCCAGGCAAGCGTGCTCCATCTTCGACCACATCATAACATCCCATCAGGTGAAATAGTGGCCAAACGTGTGCATATAAATAGTAAAAAAAAATATAATTAAAACTCAAATTGTTGAAATTGGTTACTTTTTCTTAACTTACTTTTTCTGATAAACCGAGCCATCCATTACATATTTGCAAAATAAGTACACTGATAGGAATGTCAGTCAGCCATGCAGAAAAGAACACGGAATATGGAGACGCCTGAATGGCTATAAGCCTATAAATAAAAAGTCCCATGTAAACCTAAATGATGTGTAAAAGGTATGCGCGATACATATTTATTTTCTAGAAGGGGATTGGATATCGTTGACCTACCGTGATTGTGTTCATATAATTGCTTAGGAACACTACGATAGTTTAGAAAGAACTTTAAATAAATTATCATATCATCATCATCATATCAGCCGAAACACGTCCACTGCTGGACATATGCCTCCCCCAAGTGTCGCCACAACAACCGGTCTTGTGCGTCTCTCATCTATCGGCTACCGCGACCCTCACCAGGTCATCAGTCCAGCTTATGAGAGGCCTCCCAACGCTGCGTCTTCCGGTACGCGGTCGCCACTCCAGAACTTTTTTTAAATAAATACCAATCTAGAATACATTAAAATATAATAAGTAAAACCAAGACCTTCTAAAATAGTGCAGGGATTTAAACAAGAAATCTAAATAATATTAAAAAATATCATACAGATTAGATGATTATTTACGGTCGATGACCTCCTTCTCGTTTTTCAAATTAAAAGGTTTGTCACTTTGTCCAAATTAAATGGAACAAGCTGTGAAGGTTCTAAATATTTTCTAGTATATATTATGTTACGTTACTTCTCATTTTTCTACCACTCCTTGCTTTCCCTTCTTATCTTTGTCACTGGAGAAGAACACACGGTTAAATTAATAGCTTTTTAATTCAGTGATTTAAATAAGGACATTGACAAATCTAATTCTTACACAAATATCAATTTAGTGATTTAAATGTCATTGGCTCCATCAAGTAAGTGGGTGGATATAACTTTTATCTTAGCGTTCAACTCAATAAAACTTATTTAATGAGTATCCACTATCCATTCCGGCCTTCAATGTATAAAAAAGCTTGTAAAAATAATGTTATTTAGAAGATATCTAAAATGTCTACCTACATTTTGCGAAAGTAGTTCCGATTTTAACATTTTATCTACATATTCGAAATTTAATCCGTTACAGACAGAGTTTAACATATGAAACGAATAATGATTAAATCGGATTCTGGCGGATTTTCGTATGTATGTAAATTAATTGGGTAAACGTACAGATTTATCATTTTATTGGTCTTGTGTTTAGCTAGTAATGCTCCCAGTATTCACTCGTACGGACATTTTTTTGGGGTCTTCACATACGTTTTTAACAAAAGAGAGAGTTTCAACTTATTGTCGGATATAGTTGAGGAGTTCGTGGAACGTCATTTCGTTTTTGCAATAATTGTTTAGTCTGTCTGGTCTGAACATCATTTGTTACTTTGAATTGATAGAAAGTTGATAATTTGATGTAGGTTTTAATTGAAAAAATATATCTAGTGTTTAGATTCAGAGGAGACTATCTTTAATCTATCAATCGTTTGCGTGATCGATTATAGAGTTTATAGTATTCCTAAAAAGGTTGAATGGCTGGATGGATTGATTGATGATTACCGCTAATGATAATGGCACCTCTTCTCACCTATGCATGCGCAGAGATGTGAATGACGATTTTGAGTTATATATATTACATAGGTATCATACTCCTTTGAAATCAAAGCTTTTTAAATTTATAATTCATAGCCCGGTTTTTCCCGGTCACAAATTAAACCTAAAAAGTGATACGATTGGCTGACAAAAAAACAAACAACCGATGAGAGCAGCTACAAGAAATACACGTTTGACAATTTTGCATTTGTTTTTGCGTTAACTTTCTATCCAAAAACTGGTATTCTAGTTTGGAGACTAATAATAATTTTCGCTAATAACACAAAAACAACTATTTTAGCAACAAACAGACAATCAAATATTTATCATTATAACTTTTATAAATTCCCTCAAAATAAATCCAACACACTAGCCATATATCTACCGATCAGTAAAAGTAAATAAAAACGTAGTCTCATTTACAAGCAGCAACAGGGGCCATAATGTTTTCCCATCGTTAGGAAGACAAGACATTTACCCGGCGAGTCGTTCAGCAAAGAATGCTGTTTTGGTATCAACTTCCCTTGCATTGTGTGAATGTGAATTGTTCCATCAATTATTTTGTATTTTTGTAATTATATGCTTGCTAAATTGTAGAGTATTGTAGTATTGTCAAGCGCAAATATGCAAAGCAAGTCAACCGGTCAGCTGCGATTTTGAGAAAAACGAGGTTCGTAGTTTTTAAACTGTGTTAATAGAATTTTATAGCCTTGATCCATGATTAAAAACGAATGAGATGGACCGATTTCTTCTGGTATATGTTGCTAGAGACACAAAAGTGCCTGAACAAAGCTGAAGTTTATATGTTAATGTATAAATTAAAGAGATGCGAATTCTTTATGTTCTCCGCATGTTTAACAAGGTTATAAAAAGTCAGATTGCGATATTATTACATGCTAATTGTGTGCTATTATAACTGATGTTTGTTTGAATAATAATAATGAAGTTTCTAACAAGCTCATGATTATTGAAATAAGGCTCGATTAATTAATCTAACTGTTAAAAGTTAGTAATTATATCAATTTTCTTTTTGATTGTTAATTTGAATCGATTATCGGCAGGCCTATTCATACATATAAGGGCTGATTGTGATTGGCGTATTATTACAAACACCGGTTGTAAAATGTCTCGGTAGATTATAAATTATCGATAAATCGTGAACAGACATAAACTGGGGACTGCTGCTGATGTCAGGAGCAGCACTTACACGGCTCACGTCTTTGCATCGAAGAATCAGAGGATATCCACAATTAAACGAGTCATAGAAAATCAGAAAGACTGTAGAACTGGGGACTAACCGGTCACCAGTTCATGTTTGATCACAATTTGTCAGTAAGCACTGATGTATTATAAAGCACCGAAAATGTTACCAATTTATCTAAAGTTTTTAATCTCGCGAGATGTTTTATGATCGGACGATGCTTGTAACAACCCGGTGACATAATTATTGCTTTTGAGTTTCCCTAAAGAAATCTTTATCATATGCCTAGGTACCTAGATTTTCTTTGCAAAGAATTAGCTCACACAATCTCCACTATCGGTATCATTCCTGTCTGTTTATTGACGTGTAAATACTTAATAATTGGCAGGTATGGTTATTAAAATAGAAACCTTTATTAGTTTAGTATGCTGAGAGCAATAACACTAATAATGACTTAAAAATCATAGGTTGTTGGTATGCTCCAATCACGCTTTACTGCGTCAAAACAGTGTCGGCAACCCATAGTATGTATTAGATATTACGCACAATACTTACGCTAATAGTATTTATGGCCAAGTATTTATATGGACTTGTTTGAAAGATGATTAGGTAGGTATTATATTTAGAAACGGGGTGACTACTGGGATGACGACTGATAAAGAAGAAGTATGGAAAGGGACTACGCTTGGAGTTTTCTTGCGTGTTCGAATCAGAAATGTAGACGTCCGCAGTAGAACCAAGGTTATCGACAAAGTTAATCGGCAGTGGGTGGGGCATATTGCTTGCAGAGCAGCAGCGTGATTCTGTAAACGATTCAACAGTGCGTTTCTGTAAACATGTCGAAGTGAAGGCTTGGATGAAGTTCACTTCGCGCTCACTTCCGCTGAGTTTTTACGGTGAGAGGTCTACAAAATCGTCGGACTGTAAGCTCAGTTGAAGTATATAGGAAGTGAGCTGTCAATCCGTACAAACAAGATGAGATGACAAAAAATTCACTCCTTGCTCTGTCCACCTAAGTTCACACGTTGAGATGTTGTCCGCATTGATCGGATGATAATCGGGTGGAAAGGTTCAGGAGTGGAATTTTATAAGATCTCTCTCAAGATGGACCTAAGACCTGGTGAAAGTTGCAAGAATTCCCTGGATGCAAGACGAACAGACTAATCGATGTGGCGACACTTGAAGTCAACAATGTGACCAATAATGAATATCTTTCTGAAATTATGATGATGATGAGAGAAGCATGAAAGAAGAAGCAAAGTTGCGCCGACTGCAAATTAGGATAGGGACAACAAAACGATGAAGATCTGATGCAAGTTTTTTCGCATGTTCACTGACGCAATTTCAACAGCCTATACACTAAGCTGTGACAACTTTTCCCACACTCACAAGATCTGCATAAACCATTCTCTGATACCAATCAACCACCATGAATAAATTGCAAAACACATTATTACAAGGGCCACAGTTTATTGAAAGGTCCAGATATTCTTGATGAATACTTACAGAGAAGGGCATTGGCTGCAACCTATTATTGCACAGTTAATGTTGCCTAGACATTGGACTTAGCAAATTGATATAAACTTGTTGTTCCTGATAGAGGCCCTGAAGGGATCGTTGGTTAATCACCGTGCTTGAAGGGAAGTATGCCAGTTGCTTGGCTTCGTACAGTATTTTATTGGTGAGTTGTTACTGTAGATTTTTTTAAGTAGTTCTATCATCGATAAAGATTGCCAAAAAGATTTGGACTTGTGTTGTATTGACATGTGCTACGAGAAGTGTCACGAGTTCAATCCTATTTTTTGGACTATGACAATGGTTATCGCTAGACTGGCACTTTGGTGTGGTCTTTTCTAGGGTCTTTGAAAATGATTAGATTTATTTAGCCCATTCTATTTAAAAAAACTGGCCAAGTGGGAGTCGGACTCGTGTGCAAAGGGTTCCGAACGAATTTCATTTTTTTAACGTGTTATTTTAACACTATAGACTTCTTATAGGTTAAATGTAATGTAATCTATAGGTAAAGATATATCTCTTATCTCTATCTTTTTCAAAATTTTAGGCTCAGTAGTTTCAGAGATAAGGGGAGGGGGGGAATGATCATTTTTCGTCTAATTTCTTAAATAACTTCAAACCAAAAATATTTTTTAATTATTTTAAAATAAATATTTTAAAATAATTAAAAAATATTTTTAAAACCCTATCATTTGATATATCACACAAAATTGTTAAAAAAAAACTTTTTTATTGAAAATTTCTAGTTTGACCCCCAAAAATTTAATGATTTACGTAACGCGTCCGTGTTTGGGTCACAGAAGCCCATATGTGTTTCAACAGAATCGGTCCAGTAAAACTGGCTGTGACAGACGGACAGACAGACAGACAGACACCCAAGTAATCCTATTAGGGTTCCGTTTTTTGTTCGGAATCCTAAAAAGTTTTATTACTTGAAATCTTTAGCTCAATAACGCCTTCACGTCAGCAGTAATGAGTATAGATTACAAAGTTAATTATTTTCAATAACATTGATCACAAACAATCGCTTAGCGGCGTAATGTTAATTAACAATGTGTCCAGATTTTCTCACGATCTGTCTTTCACGACAAATTAGTAGTAGTGTCCAAGAGTAACTACGAAAGTGCTCATAAATCGGTTATTGTCTGGTTTCAAATTGAAAACCTATTAAACAGCAGATCCTTTAACGTCAAAGCCACTTTGACCCACTTTCTATAGGGCATAAGATGTCTAAGTTGCAAACCTTATTTACAACATCGTAAACATTAAAATCATGTTTAATTCATAAAATATTACAATAACAACTTGTAGCATTATCTGAAGCTCTAGATGAAGTGTCATTCTAGGGTCTAAAATGTAAGGAGCGAAACACGGACTTTTTTGGATTACATGACCAATAAAATTGCTATCGCTACGTCACATTAATTAGGACCTTTTGAGATAATTATAACACATCGAGCTTTAGAAATTCATACGTATAGATTGTCGTATAAGACAGTCAGACGGATAAGTGCGAGTTCGATAGCAATAACGTTTATTTAAAAGACAAATTGTATGGAAAAAAAGGTTTCCCGTTATTGTCTCCACACGGCGCTTATTCAGTTTTAAAACAAATTGACGTTTATGCTAAATTGCTAACGCGATCGAGAATGTTAAAAAAACTCGCACTAAGGCCACAGATCTTTAAACCTGATTGTTTTCGAAAAGTCGTTGTTTTGTGCCAAATATTGTTCGTGAATATTCAAAAACGAAATACAGTCCACTGCTCTATTTAGGCCTCCTAAGTAGAGCAGTGGACGTTTTTCAACTGAAAAAAAAAATTACCAGAGCTTTACCACATCGGATGGTCCCGAGCTTCTCGCGACCAGCGGATAACCATGGCCTCACAAGGTCCGGATAATACTATAAATTGTCAATCCAGTACCATGTTATTAACAGACTAATAAGATTGTAAAGTTACCAATCATGGCTTGAATAAATGATGTTTAACTTTCGTTGACATTTCGACCATGTTTTATGCTCATTGACCAATAGTGAATGGTAGGTATTGATTGAACTCAGCCTTGGGTTTATACATTCCCTACGCGCTAAAAGGTGTAATTGTTTCAATAAACGATGCGTTTGGTATGTTACGTAATGAGTTCATTGACCTGGACTTAATTTATGTTTTTTTTTTATTTCATGATGAGCCAGGTCGTTGTTCTTGCATAGACGATGAAACGCGCGAGTACAGAAGATGCCTGTTTACTCTAGCTTTGAAGGCTGGCAGGCTCTAGGTGGTAGGGGCACAGACACTGGCAGATATTTTCATAAACAACTAGTAGGAAGGTCACCCACGACAACTTTTCACATCCATTCATTCATTTTGCGGACGCGCTACTGCATCTTGACTGCTTCGCGTTCTTTTAGCGATATTTATCTCCACAAAAAGTCGCTGTGGGTGAATTCTTTAAGACATTTATTAAATATCTCCGAATTTGATGCTTTTTCAATCGCAAGTATTATCACTCAATTTCTTGCAATAGACAGGTAAATAATATCGTGAATAACTAAACAATTTACGCAGACCTTGTGCACCATTTGTGAATGTTGTTATTGTAAATAGCTCTATTAGTGAAGCTACCAGTGGGCCAGTGGCGAAGGGTCTGTGAATCACGACTCCTTTAGGGTTCACTTTCAAAACTACCTAGTCCTTTCACAATTATGCTTAGCTAACTGGTAACTGCTAACTGGTAACTATGCTGTGCTTTCATCCCAAGCATAGATTCCAGTCTAACCGGATGCTGTTGGATACCAGCTTTTTATATGGAGCGACTGCCTACCCAATCATTCATCATCATCATAGGCCTCCCCCAAGCGTCGCCACAACGACCGGTCCTGCGCGTCTCGCATCCATCGGCTACCCGCGACCTACACCAGGTCATCGGTCCACCTTGTGGGAGGCCTTCCAACGTTACGTCTTCCGGTACGCGGTCGCCACTCCAGAACTTTTCGGCCCCATCGACCATCTTTCTGCGCGCAATATGCCATTTTAGTTCGGTTATGTCGGTAATCTTATTTCTTTTGCGGATATCATCATTCCTGATTCGATCACGCAAGGAAACTCCAAGCATTACCCTCCATTGCCCTTTAAGTGACCTTAAGCCTTCTGATGAGGCCCATTGTGAGTGACCACTCGATTATTATAACTCAGTAACTGGGTAGCACGATATCATTATCAAGACAGGTGTCAGGTTTTTTGGTTGCTGTATAACCGTAACGACTGCAGAAATCTATATTACAGCTGAGTCCAACACCGTAACTTGCTTCCGAGGCATAGAAGAGTCTCGGTACCTAAGTTAAGAAAGGTCAGCGATTGATACATGCGGTTTTCAATTATTATTCTGGTATTCTTTAGTTCTTTTTTGGCCTGAAGTAAAGACTGCAATATTTTGTTCCCCGTGTGTGTATTTCATCCGTGTAGATGTTGGCTAAAATATGTGTAAACAAGAACTGACCTACACATTCCTTCTTATTTTTTTACCTTTATGTTTCTTTTTTAAGCATTTTCATTCAGAAAATTCTTCAAATATAGTACAGATTAGTTACCTAAATTTCTAGGTACTAAATCGGCCATAATTCCGGCTTTCCCTTAAACGCCGTTACTACGAACATCTAATTTTCATTTTAGTTGACCTAGAAGGCGCCTTGCTATAATACCATCGATCATTATAGTTCTTCACAGATAGAAATCTGTTTTGATAAAGTTCCGATGTCCGGTTTAAGATTTACGAATCGTGAGAAGACTTTAATTCAGTGAATGAGGAAAAATAAATGGATTTAAACTATTTCGTTAATGAGTAGAAAGATTAATAAGGTGTATCTTTGCTGCACCTAGATACTTTTTTTATCGATGGGAAATCATCAAATGACTCCTTACCGCTCTAGGCGGAGCAGAAGGGGGTTTCAGACTCTTACTGACTAAAACCCATCCGTGTTCCTCCTAGTGTAACCTATAGAGTTAAATAAAATTAGAAGTCTTATATTCAAAGTCACACGAGTGACACGACGCGGTGACGGTCATTTAGCATAGAAATTACTTTTTGAAAAACAAAAAAAAAATACCCGCTAAAATGAGAACCTCCTCCTTTTGGAAGTCGTTTAAAAACGGTTGTAACACTGTCGCTTCGCACTTGTCTGCGAATGTTTATGAATATACCTATGGTTTCTTTTCATAATACCGAACTTTATAAGCAAAGTTCAGCCTATACATACATTTTGTTCGAAGATACCTGAAAGTCGAGTTGCAAAAAGATTGCTGTGGCCCATGAGGGGATCGAACCCGCGACCTTCGCGTTATTAGCACGACGCTCTAACCAACTGAGCTAATGGGCCGATGTGAACTGGCTTCTGAAACTAAGACTTATACAGACTACTAAACAAATTGACATAAACTTAAGTATGCAAGACCAATCCATTTCTATGAAAATTATAGTGGTCCAGCAAAATAGGTTGCTTGGCATACTTAGTCTTTTTTATATACACGTATGTTTTGTTGGTAAAATTGCCTTCCAAGTTTAACGATTGGTCTCTAGACTAAATTGATGGCTATTAGTCATCGAATGTTATCCTCCTGCTCTTATCCACCGTTGTGGCACACGAGTCCCAGCGTTATCTTCTCAACTTGTATAAGTTGTTGATGTTATATATTTTTCCTTTCTACTTTCTTTTTTATTCTTACCTATGTATTTGCCGTCATCTCAGAATTAAACTTTTTCTAGCTATATTATCTTTCACACAGTACATCCAACGTTTCTCAGAATATATGCATCGTGCGATGCATATATTCTGTATCATACGCTGTCTGCGTATGCCTTATGCCGAAACTAAATTCGCAATTTTAATTATTCATTAAGTCTAACAGCCATGCAAATAAATCAATAAAACACTGTATAATTTACGTATCAATCCTCAATTCTATTAAAACAGAAGTAGGTGACGTGTTATATAAAAAGTGTTATTCATATAAAACCCGCGGTTGTTCCGGTGTCAAACGTAACGCTGTAGGAAGAACAATATTTTCTTGGTTATATAAATAATGTTCTAGCTCACTACAGTTATCTAACGCTTCACATACAGGCTGATTTTAAATTTAATACAAATCAGGTATAGAATAAAATTCAAATCCTTGGAGAGAAATCGAACAAGTTTTTTTACATGATTTTGAAAGTAAAATTGTTCTTTTTACATATCATTAGAAAAAGCCGTTGACACGTTATATTTAAACCTACGCTAGGTATTTTGAATGACATAGACTAGGCGAAATTTACCTCTAAATCTAGATGCCTAGGTAACAGTGATTGATGTAGAGAGTATGTGCAATAACGTGATAGACATTTGCATTAATTAATATTGAATTATTTGTTAATAGGTTTAAACTTTTTGCACCTAGTAGGTATCAATGTATCTATTACTACTAGGTAAGGAGGTACTATTAGGCTGGTTATTGTCTCTTCTGAAAGTGTCTTGTCACTATCCGACAGAGACCGAAAAGTTAGTGGTAGGTACCTACCTACCACTAACTTTTCGGTCTCTCGGGAACCTACAAAGCAATTTTTTTTATGTATAAAAATCTGGGTTGCCAATATCATTAAACTAATAAATTAAGATAAGCGAATTCACAGATTCGCAACTTTCCTAAAAGATTGTATAATAATAATTTATATTACTTAATTATACTTGGGCAAACGTCAGAAAACATGTCAAGTCTCGATTCGGAAAAGGGTAATGATAACTACGCATGCTGATTTATGAGTATTCTAAATAACATCGATTTGTGGCGAAGGCGGCATTTGTAATTGTTACCTTTGCCTCACACTTTCCAACTATTAATGAAAGTAAAAGAAATAATAATAGACGCCATGTTTAAATTCAAGTGTCATAAAAAAGTTTGGATAATATTGGATATGATTTAGATTTTGCTACTCAACGTAATAAATTAAAAAGCCGTTGTTCAGGCAGCGTTATTTCACGCATTAATGAATTCTAGGCTTCAATTATAATTGGTATTAAGGCCTGGTTCAGACGGAGCGATAGGCAACCATTTTTGCCGCGTTAAAGCGTTTTTACCATAATATTATATCACATGATGGTAAGCGATGGTGTGGTTGACAATGGAGCGAGCTTGTCTAGAAGTAACCTCTATTTTTTTCTTTCACTCTTGAATAAAAGGGAAATAGCTACGAGGAAACACTGACTCCGGCAAGGAACTCCACTCCTTAACTGTACACACAATGATTCGCAAAAGGTTTTGTTCGAACTCCATGTTGTGAACTCATGCCGCTGCATGTCAAAGATTGACTAACTATTGTAAAAGAGATATTTCCCTCTGACAAGAAGGAAGTTAAGCCCAGTGCGAAAAATAACCCACAATTGTGTGAAGAACCACTGACCCGTGATTTTATATGCGTGTAACCGTTATTTTGATCTGGAATCGAGACACCTACCTGTCTGAATTAACAAGGGCAAAGGGCAATCTAAAAGACAGTTCCGATTTATATCGGAACATTTTTATTTTATTTACATATATAAAACTTAATTAACTGTCTGACAGAGATGAAACATAGATAAAATAAATCTGATATTAATCTCTTTGATTTTATCGTTTATTATGATCACAAAGCCTTAAACAAGTTTAGTGTTTGTGACTCATAATTTTAAACATTTTCTTTTAATCTACTTTAATGTTTTTTCCTAATTACATAAAGTACTACATAAAACTGTTATTCATTTATTCACTGAGGGACAAGGGATGAAATTGGAGATGGGAGTATAGTAGTTATTTGGTATTTCTCTCTCGGCTCTTCAATACTTCAAACGTGTCGCCTGTGCAAGTTTTTATCATCTCTAAAACTATAGCTTAGCATAACATAAGGCTTATGTAACGTGTTTTATATTTGTTTTTATTTTCGCTAATTGAATTTAAATGTAGTCTAAATAATATTATACAACTTTGCGGAACTGCTGTTGTCTAGATCAATAACCTAGCAATAGTGGGAATTTATTTATTTACTACACCTATCATAAAATGGGTAAGAACTTGTCAAGTTATAACAGGTATTTATTTTAGGTGGTAGATATATACCCGAGTATCATAAAGGCACATAGGAATGGGTTTAAAAACTATAACATGGCTTTATAAAACAAGTCTTATGAACGGGCTTGGAACGGGTCTGAAATCACACAGGGTTTTGATTGATCAATCCCGTTTAATTTGTGTACCCACAGACTAAGCCTATTGCGTTTTTTGCGTAGCTTATCAACTGAACTACTTATTAAAAACTGGCCAAGTGCGAGTCGGACTCGCGTGTTAAGGGTTCCGAACGAATTTTTTTTTAACCTGTTATTTAAACACTATAGACTTCTTATAGGTTTTCCTGTAATCTATAGGTAAAGATCTATTATCTTCATTTTTTTTTCAAAATTTTATACTCAGTAGTTTCGGTGATAAAGGCCCTTGGTATTTTTTTGTCTAATTTCTTGAATAACTTCAAAACCATTTATTTTAAAATTATGAAAAAAATTAATTAAAACTCTTACAGTGAGCCCTTTCATTTGATATGCCACAAGATATATTTTTCAAAAATCTTTTTTTTTAATTTTCTAGTTTGATTCCAAAAAGTGACCCCTATACTACAAATTTAATTATTTACGTAACTCGTCCGTGATTGGGTCACAGAAGTCCATATCTGTACCAAATTTCAACAGAATCGGTCCAGTGGATCCGGAGAAAACTGGCTGTGACAGACGGACAGACATACAGACAGAGACCCGAGTGATCCTATAAGGGTTCCGTTTTTGGTCGGAACCCTAAAAACTGACTTTAATACTGCCTCGTTGGTTGCATATGCTACTATACGAGTATTGCTGAGCATAGGGTCCTGGGTTCGATAATCGGCGGTCAGGCTATTGAGTAAATTAGATTTTATTGATCCAAAACATTGTCACTTCTGCGGCATAGTTAGTGGGAGCGCATAGGCCAAATGGCTGCGTGTTTTGGGCACAGAGGGTAGGATGAGAGGTGGAGCATAGTTTATGACTCGGTTTTACCCTCCTGTTGATCCGCCAAGGTCCTACTTTGATACTGCGCTCTCCAGCAGAGAAATCTACTCCTTAGCTGTTCGAAAAAAAGAAAGAATAAGAATGGGTCACCTCTTAAATCTGCAGAACGAATGCTAAACGTTCTTCCAGTTAGCCGATTTCGTGAACTAAACAGCATTTAAGAATAAACAACACTAAATGCGAGCAATCAATCAACAAATAAACAAATACAGCTCGATATAATACAAGTAATTAAGGAAACAAAAAAAAAGCAGCTAACAATTTCTTAACAAACATATTAGAAGATGCAAGAAGACGGGACTGTAAAGATTTTATGAACTCGCTAATTGAATCTAGTTTGGTATCTATCATTGCTATTAGCAAACGTGTTGGTTAATAAAAATATATATTATCTAGCAACGATTTGGCAAACATTCGTTATTTATAGATCCTGTATATTTTGGCACTGTTTTTGTGGCTATAAATTAAAACAGTTAGATGGTAAAAGCTGCAATGATGTTTTGAAATACTGTTAATCAAATAAATAAATGTTGTTTGTTTTTAATGGGGCATTAGAAATATTTCTTTCAGTTTAACCGTGAGAAAAGATGATCTTAAAGACCCTGTCCGCACTATGATTTTTATTCGCGCAATTTTTGTTCGCGCGAATTAAATTCCGTCATCGCGATTCACCTTGAATTTGCATCAAATCACAGATCGCGCGGATTTTGTTCCGCCAGTGCGGCACTCGCGTAGGATTCACTGTGTAACAGAATGGCGGAAAAAAATCCGCGCGAATAAAAATCGCAATGCGGACAGGGTCTAAATGTAACCACCATTAATCCGCATTGTAGAGTTATTTCGTAAAAATCTCACTATGAAAACTTAAATAGCAGTCACTCTGATTAGAGAATCAAGATTGAATTATAATTTACTTTAAGCACACTTCACCAATTTTTCATGAGAGCTGTACAGAATAAACCGCCTAGTAAGGACTCTTACAAAAAGCGATGATCCCAAAGTTCTAAACATTGGGAATGTTCATAGTAGCGGTAATCTTGTTCCCGCCTGATAGAAAGCGATGGATGAGGACTACAAAATATTCCTGTACACTCTTGCTCCACAAGTACTATTTCCTTTTCAGAGCGAGCTAATTTTTCCAAAATGGGTTCATCGAAATATTTTATCGGTACAGACGACCTTTTGGCATATGTCGGGAAAACCACTTTTATTTTCATCATGTCTTTCGCAGTACCAAGTGGGATGTGAATACTGCAGCCGGCATTACTAGAACTACCATTATTTTTCACTTGTTGTTCATTAAAAACACTCAAATTATAATTACAACAGGTCAATTTTAACAGTTTACCAGTGAAAGTCTTTATGCAAATGAAATTAATATCTATCAACTACTTCATATGCATTAGCTTATTGAGCGGGTAATAAAATATTCTTATTGTGATAGACATGGAAGATTAGTAACAGTTATGTTCCTACCTGGGTGCTTAAAATCTCTCTTTTATCAAGGTTTTCTATAACCTTTTGATAGAGGGCAGGGACTAGCTAATTACATGTCAAAGTATTCATGAAAGAAAACAGTTATTTATTTAAAGACTTGTGTTTTCCCTTTTTACTGGCATTTCTAATGAAAATAACATCATAATAATAAGCCGACCGGTCAGGCAGAGCTGTACCTATATATCCATAATAGGTACACCCACATTTCGCCAGTTATGTTCAAGTCCCATGTAATAGGGCTCGAACCTATTGTCGTCTCGAGCACTAATCTTACTTTGGGCTGCTACTGAGAAATTCAATAACACTGTCCGACTCAGTAATAGATACGAACTTATGAACAGGAGTAGTATCTTGGTCTCTCTTAATTTTCTTCTGCATACAGCCCCAGCCAACTTATTGAGCTCATCGGCCAACCGAGCTGTTCAACAATGAATGATATGAATAGTGAATTATTGATTAAATAATAAGTATCAGAACAGTTTTTTTTTGGATGTGAAATCATCAAATGACTTCTCCCGCTCTGGGCGGAAGGGATTGTTCTAACAATCCCTTACGGACTAAAAACCACCCGTGTTTCTCTAAATGCCCTCTGCGTTGAAGGGCCGCGGTAACTCTTTCGAACAAATTCCGCAACCCTGCTGACATCTCTTTAAGGCGCGCGTGGAACAAAACGCGCCGTCGACCCGGGCCCGGTCCTAAGCGGACGGCAAGCCACCCATCGCTCGCCATCCGCAGGCCCGCGCCTACGGTGGCCGGGAATCGGCCTGCGACTCTCGACGCTCGGCGCGTCTTCTTCTGGGATGTGAGGTTTGCCATTCCCACACGCGGCCCACATCCTTCTTTGCTTGCACTAGGAACTGCTTCGCACAAGGAGGTGACTGCTTCCCATGCCTTCTCGCTCCGAACTATGGATTGAAACAGCGCCGGAAGTGAGAGGTCGCCGCCGCCGATCGAGAAGTCGGCGGTGCTCCGCCAAGCAGTGCATCGTATGCTCCACCATGTCATCTGGGCGATCCAACAGTACTGACACCCGGGCGTTCCAACAGTACTGACACCCGGGCGTGTCCTCCCGCCGAATCTGAAAAAGGTATCTCCTGACGTCCCGAAACAACCATGTCCGGTGAGTACATGCGTCAGGCGGAAGGTGAGGACGTCGTGGCGCCTCTCTAACCACTCCTCAAAAGAGGGGACTCATCGCCACAATAGTGGCCATTTACCAGAACTCTTTTATTGTTAAAGCCATTAGAATGACCACTTTACAATTCTTTAAAAGCAGAAGTGCACAGCATTTAATAATTACTATGTCATGTCAGGTCAGTATTGTTTGATATCTCACCCACAATGTAATTGCGGTTGAACAATAGTAATTTTAAGATTACTGGTGTGCCTCTCTGGGGCAGTTGATTGATGTATGAGCAGTAGAGATGATTGTCTGTTGTTCACTACTGAATATCTGTAAGCATTTCACTTAATAATTACTAGGTTTTGCTATTAACTCCGAGCATGAAGGTTGTCAATCATACCAGGGAATGGACTGCCGGGACCAATAATTATGATCAATTTTAATATTGTAAAGCGTTTAGTCTCAAGTGTCATAAGTTTCTTCAGTAAGTATTCAAAAGCCATTTCATCGGAAGTTCACGCATCCCACACCATGGGGTAAAAGCGTAACCAACAACTTTTTATTTTATATTGCATATTATTTTTTTAAAGGTCCGTGATACTTAAAACTTTTATTTCCCAAAATATCGTCGAACTCACGGCGAAAAGTTCATAAAAGTACAAATAAAATAGAAATGACAATATTATGGTGAAATAAACTGTTAAAGATAGGGTCTATTTGGTTTTAATTGGTTTAGGTTTTTAACAGCCATGTCTTTATAGGTTGAAAGAAATTAAGTATTCATGGCTATAACTTTTGACCTTATTTGCATACTAACCTATCTACTAATGACTAAATAGCTTAATTAATACAAAACAAAGTTTGTTCAGACAAAGTTCCAGTAAATTGGTTTGGCCCACTGAAACTTTGTCACTTAATTCACACCGGGTTTGAACAAAGAAATTGGTATTGACTGATACGTCATTTATTGAAGGCAACTGAAGTCTTGTGTTTGGCTGATTCAAAAAAATAATCAAGCAGGGCAGTAGAGTAGAGTTTGATAAGTTTTCAATTTCGAATTTGAAATTCACTAGCTTGGAATTAAGAGTTCGATTTAAAACCTACCCTTAAGTAAACTTTTCAACGTAAAAAATATATACATTACATATAATTTACTTAGATTTCCATAAATGCACGCCTATAACAATAATTATATACAAAATGCTATTCAGCATTTCCGAAAACGGTTTTCATTATTACAGTACCTTCATCTTACTTCCATACCTCCATAGACACGATTTGAATGTCGCAACTTTTTATACGCTCGCTATTAACATTTGCGGAAACGCTGATGTTGTGAGAAAAACGCATGTTTATCCGGGAAGTGAGCATCGTAGTATGTAGGCGAGTCAATCAATGTAACTACTGCATTGTTCTAGAGGTGAAGTCGTCAAAACTTCGACGAACGACGTAAATTATCAACATTTCCTCGGTGTGGATGTCGGGTGTCGTGAGTTAGATGCGTATGCAAACATGCCACTGTGTTTAGGTTTTAAACCTATATGCTTTATATGCAGTTTGGTGTGGAGTAGTATGAACAAGCAGCAGCACGCAGTAGTTATTTACAATTTATACTGATGATGGAAAGAACAATATATGTATGTATACTGAAAAGTAAGACATCGGCAGCCTGCAAGTGGTGGTCTCGGTTAAGGTGATGAAAATATAAAAATGCTATTATAATTATAATCATTGGCTAGACTTTGCATAGTGATTACATTTACCGAGCATCACATGAACCGAAACACTAGACAGTGGTGATGGGCGCCCGAGTTGGGGGACTGTCTTTTTGTGTTTAGAAAGTACTGGGCCTTAAGAGTCAAATTATATCATTTTTGGGTTAAAACTTAAAAGATATAGATGGTGGCATGAGCTGGACTTCTCAAAAAACTGTCCCAAAATCGCGGAAGGCCGGGAAATGTGGACATTTGCCTTGGGATAGCACAGCATCAAAATATTAATTAATAATTTAGGAGCTTCAAAGGTTGCCGCTACCTGACCCAAAAAATGACCACCTGTTCACGATTAGTCGTTCCACACATTCTTCGGGTAGCTTTCATTTCTACATTAAAACATGATTAGAAGCTCATCCTAATATAGTTAACAATAGGCTCGCAAGATCACGATGATTCGACAGTGGCTAACTACTTATTGACATTCAGTAGATAAGTACCGTATTGATTTGACCTCTTTGGTCAAGTAGGCTCAGAAATGATTTGCCCATAGTGAGTAAGTTACCCACTGAACGTGCTGCTGGGTTCTTGTGTATGAAAGAATCATAAGCATAGAAAATGGATTGAGCGCTCCCAACAAAACCGTCAGGCAGGTGACTTGTGAAAATTTGTTGATTTTGTAAGTTGTTTTTCATAAACTTCTTTAGAAAATAGCATCTGTCGCAAAAATGTCACAACTATGTCACTTTTGACAAATACTCCTATGATAATGCGACATACGAGTATTTATTTACTCTCTAATGAAAGTAATAAAGTGTGAGAGAAATACATACAACAAATTGTGCGATCAGTACCTAGTTGTTTTTTCTGGAATTCTGGTTTAACTAAATATGTCATACATTTGCAGGAGTAATTGAGTTCTGCAGATAGAAATACAGAATGTGAAATGGGAGAGGTACTGGCTGCAAAGTCGCTTTGTATCCTTCTACAGAGTAGTCTTATTTGTTAGTACTATTGCTCAGTCCATTCTCAATGTCTATAGAAAAAATAGTGTGAAAATAGCACAGCAAGTGTTTACTAGCTCATGACAAGATATTGTAATCAAAGAAACTGATTACAATATAATTATGTGGCCAGTGTCCGTGATGGGAACAAGCGTTTTCCATTCATGCGTGTCTACTGTCTATGGAGGTCTACTTTCTTGATAGGGTACTTTTAGGGTTCCGTACCTCAAAAGGTAAAAAAAGGAACCCTTATAAAATCACTCTCTTGTCCGTCTGTCTGTCTGTCCGTGTGTCATCACCGATTTTCTCAGGAACGGGTGGACCTAGCAAGTTGAAATTTATACCAGATGCTGAGGGCTATAGTCCCTATTAGGTGCATAAAAATGAGAGGTCCTGAGTCAACATGATAATTTTTTTTTTTTTTTTCTAAATTTTCCCTTTACTTGTGCTGTAAGCTTTTAACAAAAATTGTCAATTCTAGGTCAACCGGAAGTACCCTATAGGTTTTGGGTTGAAAACCTTTATGATAATTTCCGTTGACCTAGAATCACGAAATTTGTCCAAAAGGTCTTACAGCACAAATAAAGGAAAAAATATAAAAAACGTAAATTTTTGTACAAGTTTTCACAAAAATCTAAATTTGCCTATATCTTTTTATCGTGTTGACTCAGGACCTTGATTTTTATACACCTAATAGGGACTTAGTTATATGGTGGTACGGAACCCTCGGGGCGCGAGTCCGACTCGCTCTTGACCGATTTTTTTTCTTTGAGCTAGTTGTTTTATATGGCTGAGAAATTCCAGACATGAATATATGCACAAGGTTTGAAAACACTTGTAGGACTTGCAGAATAGTACATGTAACAATGCATTATAAAAAAAAATATATTGTATTAGCCAACTACGACGTGCCATTGCCAATATAATTCGGTTGTGAAAGAGAGACGGAGATATACAAGCCAAATACTTTTTTCACAACGAAATCATGGTGGCGTTGACACTACGTCTCACAGTCTCACACGTCATGGTAAGAGGCTAGAGTTTAAAAGCACCTTAATTCTCGGTTTGCTCCGTAGGTACTGATTAATTAAGGCTTGTATACATGCCAATGACCTTGTTCATATAAACGGAGCTAACTACTCCTCTACGCGCCACTCCGATACCCGCATTTTTAATTTATTAAAAAATACTCACACATTTTTTTTTAAAGTAACAAAACCAAATTATTTTCTTTTGTATTGAAAAGCACTAGGTGTTTTTTTTAGACTTTTGTTAAAAAATGAAGGAGTAAAATGGTTTCATTACAACGATTTGGAGGTGATTTGGTGTTTTTAGGGTTCCGAAAAAAAAAAGGAACCCTTATAGGATCACTCGGGTGTCTGTCTGTCTGTCTGTCTGTCTGTCTGTCCGTCTGTCACAGCCAGTTTTCTCCGGATCCACTGGACCGATTCTGTTGAAATTTTGTACACATATGGACTTCTATGACCCAAACACGGATGCGTTACGAAAATTATTAAATTTTTAGTATGGGGGTCACTTTTGGGGGTCAAACAAGAAAATTAAAAAAAAAGTTTTTTGAAAAATATCGTGTGATATATCAAATGAAAGGGCTTACTATGAGGATTTTAATTATATTTTTTTCATAATTTTAAAATAAATGATTTAGAAGTTATTCAAGAAATTAGACGAAAAATGACCATTCCCCCCCCCTTATCTCCGAAACTACTGAGCCTAAAATTTTGAAAAAAAATGGAGATAATAGATCTTTACCTAAAAATTACAGGAAAACCTATTAGAAGTCTGTAGTGTTAATATAACATGTTAAAAAAATTAAATTCGTTCGGAACCCTTTGCACGCGAGTCCGACTCGCACTTGGCCAGTTTTTTTTTCTTATTATGTGATACCGATACTACATAAATTCTGGCTAAACCAAGTTACGTATCATATCATGTCATGTACCTATATTTTTCAGATGTAAGTTCTCAGCAAATACCGAAAAGTTGCTTCATCTGCACGTTGTTTTTAAGCATTTCTCGAGAGAGCAACCTTAAGGAGAAAGCCTCTAACATCTGAAGGTAAAAATTACCCTCCGCTAATACCAAACGTTCCGTTATGGAATTTATTTACGAAATGGGCATTAGCACAATATTATACTACACCTTATTAACTTTGGAATGTCAATTCAATCGAATCCGTCATAAAATGTTGCAGCGCGAGCGATATGAAAATATCTCTAACGCGTTTTGTTTTTATTGAAACACTACCGTTTCACTATCTCAGCTATAACAGTAAAGGGAGTAAAAAAACCTATCAAAAGTTTATAACCAGTAGCCGACCATTTGCATTTAAATCTATTATGAATGAGAAGGGCATTAATACCCTGGCACGTACGTATCGGATGTTTTCATTGCTTGTTTCAAACAAAAATGTTAGTTATCAAACTTTTTAAAATGTTTCTTTGAGTTTTTTATAGAACTGCAACATTGCTTGTTACTTATAATACATATGAATTTTTGTTTTAATTAATTTATTTGCTGGCTTTCAAAAATGAAGAATTCAAAATTCTACTTTTACAAAAAAAAATCCCCCCTTTCATCTGTTTCACTGTCCTTAAAGACGGACAAACTCGAAGGGCCCCCACCCGAAGCCCTCTCGAAGGGGCTCACCCTTGAAGGGCCACTGGGTCACTGCCATTGCTTTTGTCGTAAAGATGCGAGAAATTTGACAGTTCGTCCTTAAGGACACAAACATATTCTATCAGCAAAATTCGCCGCTATACTAAAATAAAAGTAATAACACCTCATGGAAAAACAATAGGCATCAGTGTCCTCCCATTCTGTTGTTTTAACAAAAAATGGTAGGTACGTACATAGAAACGTCAGTCAGTGACAATTTCCCTTTTGTCCGTTCATTGTAACTATATTTTGAGGGCCGTCAATGGGCGTTTACTTTTGTGACGTGATATTATCATTTACACTAACATGGTTGTCTTTTAGAATACAACAAACAAATGATTTGTATATTTTAAAGCTACCATTACCCATAGCTACTTTTCACTAGTTGAGTGAAATACTGTTGATGGAGAACATTAAATAATGTTATGATAGTGTTAGAAAGTGTGTTTATTACTGATAGTAAGAATACAAAAAGCCAACAATATTTTGTATGGACATGCATCTACACACGTCATCTCAGGGCACGGATGGCGCACTTTTTGCCATACATCATTTGCCTGGTATCGCCTGTAGGTGCTTGATGAAGCCAAGTTAATGCCTTCATTCAAATCATAGCAACTGCGATTGAAAGCAGCTACCGTACTTATGTTATGAGAAGCAAGCAGTTAGGGCGATGAAGGGAAATGCTTTAAAGGTCAGTTGTGTCTGTTGGTTGTAATGGCGAGTTTGCCTTGAACAGTTATAATAGCAACGAAGTTAGCAACTAGAACAAAAACTGGAAATTGGTTACTAGAACTAGAATGTGTTAGGTATGAGTAATCGATGCGAGACTACTACCTAAGATTAGACTGGAAGATTAAACTGGTGATACTGTAACCTCTTTGAGCTCAGAAGTTAAAGCTGATCAACCTAATAGGGATCTGAGTTTACGCTAGTGAGAAACTTGTTTGTTCGAATTCCATTACTCCGAGCACTTTGCTTCGATATAACGATACTTCCTCTTTGTTTTCTTTCCGAGTGGACGCGGACGGTTGAGTTTTTGAATAATTTTGGTCCACTACGGCATTGCAATGCAATGCTTGTTACATGGATAACACCACCACCATGGACACCTACATGAACTGATTCACGACACCACTAGATTTATGTTTTATTGGATTGTATAACCTTTCCTTCTTTTATTTTAATTAATCTCGAATATAACGATACGTTGACACGTCTCCCGAGTACCTAATACCAAAATTCACATCTGAGGATTCACTCCCAAAATAAAAACACAGGCTAAGTTTGGGAGTTTGTTTCAGTACCTTTACCCGTACCAGTACCCGTATTATGTAACATTTTTTTTTACTGAGGAATGGTCTTGCTCTTGACCACAATCACGCCTGATGGAAAGCGATGGATGAGGTCTATGATAGGGCGAGCATGCCCAGAAGATGCCTGTTTAATCTTGCTTTGAAGGTAGACGATTTATATGTGGAAGGGGAACACAGACGCTGGCAGAGAGTTCCAAACTTTGGGTGTGTACATAACAAATACATATGGAGGAGAAGCGCTGAGTACGACTAGTCAGGATATCGACCAAGTACGGATAGTACCCTGCAGTACGTCTGGTATTTCGATAGTAAAACGGCGATAGTGGGATCAGGTCGTGGAGTTTCTGCGCACACTCACCAAAGTACAGTCTTTGGAAGACTGACAGGAAAGCAACACTACACCGATGAGCTAGGCTGTGAAGCCACCAACGTCTCGTCAGCTATAAGCCTTTTTGCTCTGCGTTCCACCGAGTCCAATGCAGCAAGCTGGTATTTTGCTGAACCATCCCATACGTGGCTGCAATACTTCGTACAGGAACGGACTTGTGTTTTGTACAGACTCAGAAGCTGTCCAGCTAGTCTATTTTGTAAATAACTATTTCGATATCGAGCTTCACCTGAGTGACAAAACTCACAAAGTGAGCTTTATTGCACACAACATAAAGGTCTTAATTTGATACTCATCTCGGATTCCGCTGTCGAGATACGAAAATGTTGTTACAGAATAGCACTACAGGTGTGAATATTCGTATTTGTGTCAACCAACTTTTTATTTTTCATGTACAAACGACCTGTCGGGTAAGAATACCCGAAAGATAACCAACAGAACCCTGTTACTAAGCCTCCGCTATCCGTCCGTCGCGTCGTTCTGACCATCGTTCCAAACAAGAAGCGTGATTTTTTTGCTTAGGTAGGTACTTGCAAGTGCGAGTCCCAGACTTCGCGTACAAGCTCGACTCGCGCTGGCCTATTTTTGTTTTCATTACCTTATATCACGTTTACACGTTTATTTTGCTTGAGGCTTGCGAAACATCCACAAGCTCCAAGCCATTTACACGCTTGCGAGTGTGTTAGTGTGTTCTGGACAGGCAAGCATGGCGGATGTAGACGTTGAAGTTGTGTCAGCTATTGCTTTTGGTTTGATATACTTTCATTCAAAATATAAACAAAAACAAAGGAAGCGAAAAGTTCGATGGTGGAAGTTAAAAATCCATAGAAACCGTACCTGGTAAGTGCCTAACTATCAAATTCAATTGTTTTTAACATTTTTAATAGATTTTGGCTGTTGTCAGAAAAAAACAGATGCTTTATCATGTTTTTATCATACGATAGCGAGGCGTTACATATCATTATAATATAAAATACTTTTTTTAACAGAAATTTTATGGAAGATAATTTTAATGAAATTTTATATGACCCATCAGTAGAATTTCATAACTTTGCCGTATGAGCTACACTGATATTGAATTTTTATTGAGGCAGATTTTATGATCGTAGCGTAAAACTAAAACGTCCGTTCGGTGCGAGTTTGTGAGCGAAACTAAACAAGCGCCAACGTGTAAATACGTCGCAAGAGCTTGCCGCAAGTTTCCTATGATCTGTGTTCAAAAACCGACACTAGTCCGGATCGGCGACAAGCTCACGCCAGCCAAACCAAACACCCCGTTCACACACTTGTGTTTGTGGACGTTTGGCAAGCCTTGGCAAGCGTGTAAACGTGCCATTAGATCAACGTTTCAATATTCGAGTTTTATGGTACATTTACACGCTTGCCGAGGCTTGTCAAATGGCCACAAGCTCCAAACCTTTGCAAACGCTTGCGAGTGCGTAGTGTGTTCCAGACAGGCAAGCATGGCAAACGTAGACGTTAAAGTCTCGAGAACGACGTAGTCGTTCAGTTCTCGAGAAGTGCCAAAATCTCGTCGTTAGACCAATTACTACTCAGTACCTGGATGACCGAGCTTTGCTCGGTTTTTTTTTACGATGTTCTAAATATGAAACCTAGCTAGATCGATTTATCGCTCTCAAAACTCTCTGCATACTAAATTCCATGAGCCGTGTCCATTATTCAGATTATATATGTATATAATATATATAAATACAATTATACATTGCTCTTTTAAAGGTATTAGATGATCGTAGCGTAAAACTAAAAACGTCCGTTCGGTGTGAGCTTGAGAACGAAACTAAACACGCGTCAACGTGTAAATGCATCGCAAACGCTTGTCGCAAGTTTCCTTTAATCTGTGTTCAAAAACCGACACTAGTTCGGATCGGCGACAAGCTCACGCAAGCCAAGCCATACACCCCGTTCACACGCTTGTGTTTGTGGACGCTTGCCAAGCCACGGCAAGCGTGTTAGTTAACATACCATTATCTATCATATACTTACTTCAGAGTCGGTATTGGATTATTAAAATGTGAAAATTAAAATGACTCGATAGGTACTAAAGATTATCCTTACTTCGTGCAAACGCTTCGAAATTTCTATTTTATCGTAAAAAGACTTTCTTTGACCCTTCAGTGAGTCTCAGTGACCTTGTAGACTTACGTCGTATTTTGATCGTAAAGTTGCTCATAATTTCGCACTAGTACAGTCTGTAAGTGCAAGTTGTAATAACATTTTAGATAGATTTCCTTCATGGACGTTGTCGATAGTTTTACTTATTCATGCTGTACTTAGTTTGATGTTGTTTGGGTTTATCTTTTGCGGAAACCACAAAAGATTGTTAAGTTATAATACAAATTACCTAACTCATGTAAGTATGATAATGAGTTATGTACTTATTTGAATTTCTTATACAGCATACTTAATATCTCATCGATAGTCAATACTTACATGCATTTCCTATCAGGAATCCATTAGGACGATCGTTGTGCAATGTTAGTGTCAAACTTCCGTTCATGATAGAACTTCCGCATAATTCTGCAATATAACACATCTCAACAACACACACGTCACTGCTGTAAAATGTGAGAAACACTGCAAATCAGTCACTGCTATGAAAACTTTTAGAACAACTTTTGAAAACTATCAGACCTACCTAGAAAATAAATAAAACAAATCATCACAAAATGGCGCCAATAATTTTCACAATTTATGTGGTTTGGGTTTTCACGTAATTTTTTCTCTCAGTTCAGCCAAGCTTTTTCCATTTAGGTCTTAAATAATATAGATTCCTTTTTTTTCAATATATAATTTTAAGGTCTTCCAAAATACTACTCTATAGCTGGCTTGTAGTGATGAAAAAACGAAAAGGCAGCTCTTTAAATTTTAATAAAAAAAAAATATATTTTATTTTAAGGTATCTGGCATTTTTTGAGGTTTTCAGCCAAAGCCAGTCCTAAAATTGTTTAGGTCCCAAAAGATACTTTAATTACTTATTTAGGTCTTCCAAAATAATACACGATAGCTGGCTTGTTCAGCTGAAAAAACAAACAGGGCAGCCCTTTAATTGAAAAAGAAAATTTATTTTTTGTCTTTATCTTTTAAGGTATCTCCCATTTTTTTGAGGTTTTCAGCCAATGTTAATATTTTTAGATTCTAAAAGATACTTCTTGAAGCATTTACTTATTTAGGTCTTAAAAAATACTTTAATAATATTGTTATGTCCCGAAAGATTGAAACTATATCTAGGTCTTACAAAATACATCACAGACAACAAATCGCTTAGATTTAAGCAATTATTTCAGGGTTTACCAAAGTCACACTGTTTTCTGAGTAAAGCAAGGGAACGTGAGCTAAGCAAACCAATAAAATCGCACATAATCTATAAAACCAATAGACATAACATAACAAAATGTCGTGACCGGTCAATGCCAACCGCTTGGATTCCCGACTCCAAGTGCCAGGTATCAAGTGGGCGATATCCTAACAGTACCTAACTTATCTGTAAAGGCAGGTCGTCTCACAGCAATCTACTGTCTAAAAGCCTTTTATATCAATACACCGTTCTACTCGTATTCATTCATATCAGAAGGCAGCCGTTATGATCTAAGCATGAGATTGGCAAATGCAACGCGTAATCGATTCCCTCTTGTCAATGGTCAGCTTATGTTTACAAATAGACTTGTACTTAAGTGTTAATGTTAACATCGGGGATTTTATTCTAATTCAAATTGATAGGTGCTTTTATACACTTTCGATCTCAGGAGAGTCAAGGCGTAGGTGGTTTTCAAATTTTGAAATCAGGTTCCCAAGACCGTTAGTTTACAATCCCTTCTAATAACTTAATGCTATTCAGATTAACGCCGTAATCTTGCTGAAATCTGAAGTTTTTTATAAGTATACTAGCTTCTGCCAGCGGCTTCGCCCGCGTGATCCCTAGGGAACACACTTCCGGCATATATATAGCCTATGTGTTATTCCAGACTATACCTCTGTGCCGAATTTCATAAAGATCCTTTCAGGCGTTCTGACGTACAAACGTAACAAACATTCATTCATCCTCACAAACTTTCGCATTTATATTAATAATATTATATAGTAGGATAGGATTGGAGGAGCTCGTGGCTAAATAATAACAGCCACACGACTTGATCTTTAAGGTTACGCAACGCTTGCCAAGGTTGGTCTGTGGATGGGTGACCATCTTAACATACCGAGTTTCCTCCGTGCCTCGGAAAGCACGTTAAGCCGTTGGTCCCGGCTGTCATTTGTAGATCTTTGGCAGTCGTTAAGGATTGTCAGAAGTCAGTAAATTTGACTCCAGTCTTGCCGAGAAGTACCGTGTTACCCAGTTAATGGGTTGTGGAGGTCTGGTAGGAATCCGCTCCACGTAAAGACACTGGTATCCAGATGAATCCGGTTTGACTGGAACCCGACCCGAGTTGGGAAAAGGCTAGGCAGATGATGATGATAGTAGGATTGAGGGAGGCCATTTTGATAATAAGCGACTTACTCCATCTCCTACTTTGAAAGTAACTTTTTGTTAATAACGAGGCCCAAGGCAATCGAAAAGAATGAAGATCTGCGATAGTAAAATTCGTTTTGTATTTTTGTCAGCATATGTATTGTTCTTTGTTTGTTGTAATAAAGTTATGTGACATATCATGTACCTAATAACACCAGTTTATGGGTGTTACTCCAACTAGAGAAAAAGCCCGTAGGTAACACCTTACGTTATGTTTTTAGTATGGGGGTCACTTTTGGGGGTCAAACTAGAAAATTATAAAAAAGTTTTTTAATAATATCGTGTGACATATCAAATGAAAGGGCTGACTGTGAGGGTTTTTTTATGATATTTTTTTTTCACAATTTTTATATAAATGGTTTTGAAGTTTTTCAAGAAATTCGAAGAAAAATTACCATTCGTCCCCTTATCTCCGAAACTACTGAGCCCAAAATTTTGAAAAAAAAATGGAAATCTATAAGAAGTCTATAGTATTAAAATAACATGTTAAATAAAATTAAATTAGTTCGGAACCCTTTGCACGCGAGTCCGACTCGCACTTGGCCAGTTTTTAATGAGACAGATGATTTCAAAATGAACTCCAACATACGAGAACGTACTCGTCGCACGGAATGTAAATGGACCTTTTAAAAGCTATAAAATCACTACTTACATGATTGCATGATACAAATAAAGTTAAATTTATTACTTGTAATATTTACATAATTCCACTTTTCCTCAGCGTCGCTTGTAGTAAAGTTCATGTAAATTAGCTTTTCATTTTACGATTGCATCCTAGAGAAACAGTTGTTTATCGTTCAGCAAAGTGTTTTTCAATCGGCATATAAATTTTCGATTATTAATTTGTTTTACCTACACGCCACCTATAAAAGAGAATAATGTAAAAAACATTTCGAATTGTTGCGTGTTGTGGTACTAGGTTAATTATTTATTTATTTCTCACCACTAAAGAATAAAATTACAATTTTAAGTAACTAATTTCGAAATACTTAATACCTAAAATTATTTTATAATATAATATATTACAATATAATTTGGTGGCTGTGAAAGTTGCCAAGAAGTTTTGATCCTATCCCCTGAACTAGGTGGTAACCTGTATCTCAGGGGGTACTGTTCAGCCATAATAGTAAAATATTTACTGAGTGCCACTACTATTTAGATGATGATTCAGTAGTGAAAGTGTGAGAATAACTGAGGATGTGGTGCAAAAAAAAGTATCCATGTGGTGTGAAGTGTATTTTGAAGAGTGTGGTGTGTAAGTGTTAGTGTGTATGAAGATTGTGTAAGTGGTGATGATCCTTCACCACTGGTAATGAGACCTTCAGTTTCCAAGTAATCCATTTCCAATAACCACCACCTAACCACAACTTTTGCATCATAAGTGCTTAGTTTAACTATGTTGGTTTTTTGATGCTTTTATGGCGTCATCGGTCCACCTTGTGGGAGGCCTTCCAACGCTGCATTTCCGGTACGGGGTCGCCCCTCCAGAACTTTTCGGCCCCATCGACCATCTGTTCTGGCCGCAAATCTATTCTATACATAAAAAAAAATCTGTAGAAAAGTAGTTTTTGTACATCGAAAATGTTTCTAAAAAAAGCCAGGTTGTTAAAGGATAACCAATAGAACCCATTTTCAGCATTTTTGGAATTCCAAAGTCTGTTTTGTCTGTTTAGATGTTCGCGCATCACGTAAAATGTACGAAACCAATGTAGATAACTTTTATACATAAAAATTGTGCATAACTGGAAGTATTACTTAGTTTTTGTTTCATCGAAGTCGGTTCACGCTATCAAAAGATGTTTGTATTTAAAGTTTTTGAGAACAAGTTATTTTAAATTACGTACCTAAATAGTAATAGTTTAGTACTGTTTCATGAATGAATGCATGGAAATAACACCACATCATAGTGTTTAGTTACTTGTGAAACTTTTAATATGTAGCAAACTAGCAAAGAAAAAATTAGCATTTAGTTATCATTTTATTTATCGTAACATGTGAGTTTTTAAGTTCAAACTTATATTTTGGGTTTAACTACATTGTTGGTAGATGGCGATGTACTAATGACGCGTTTTTCTGAATCACGGTGTTAAGATTCTACGTTGTTTCGTGTCTGACAATTCATATTTGAATACTTACGTACTTAATTATAAGGAGATAATGATAAGTTTGAGCGAAAAAGAGAAGTGATTTTGATGAATTGTGATTCGAATCGACATAACTAATTATCTATAACAACAGCCGCACGGGTCGATCTTCAAGGTTAAGCAACGCTTGTCGAGGTCGGTCTGTGGATCGGTGACCATTTTATCATACCAAGATTCCTCCGTACCTCGGAATATAACAGCCGCATGGATCGATCTTCAAGGTTAAGCAACGCTTGCCAATGTCAGTCTGTAGATGGGTTGCCATTTTAACTCACTGAAAAGAGATCTTTGGCAGTTGTTATGGATGTTCAGAAGCCGAAAATCTGACACCTGCTGTCTTGTCAAGAAGTACCTACCGTGTTACCCAGTCAACGGGTTGTAGAGGTCTGGTAGGCAGCCGCTCCACGTAGGTAAAATCCTGGTATTCAACTGAATCCGATTTGACTGGAAGCCGACCCCAATATAGCTGGGAAAAGGCTAGGCAGATGATGCTTTATGGTAAGAAACTGAAACGACTTGCGAAAAACAGTGAATCTACAGCTGTTAATAAAAACTGCAAGGTTGGTAAAACTGGACACAGCACACGTAATTCTGTTTCTGAAATCCCGGCATTTAATTGAATTTGCAATTCCCAAAATAAATAAATTCTTAATTATATTTTACCCTATTTTATAGAGGGCCTAAGCATCTGCCAGCCTGTTCATTAAATTAGACACATTGGCTGGATATCATTTAGGTCGCTGATTAAACCGTCGTTCGATGAAAAAGCTAATAAAACGGCAGATTAAACCAGTTGGCTGAAACAATAATAATAACGATTTACTTTTTAGGGTTCCAAACATCCGTAAGAAACGGAACCCTTATAGGATCACTCGGGGGTCTGTCTCTATGTCCGTCTGTCACAGCCATTTTTCTCCGGATCCATTGGACCGATTCTGTTGAAATTTGGTACACATATGGACTTTAGTAGATTAAATTTTGAGTTATTAAATGAAAGGGCTTACTGTGAGGGTTTTAAATATACTTTTTTCATAATTATAAAATTCATAGTTTTGAAGCTATTCAGGAAATTAGAACAAAAAATACCATCCACCCAAAAAAAAATGTAGATAATAGTTTTTTACGTACAGATCACAGGAAAACATACAAGAAGTCTATAGTGTTAAAACAACATGTTACAAAATTGAAATTGGTTCGGCACCCTTTGTACGCGAGTTCGACTCGCACTTGGCCAGTTTTTTTAACATATGCCTAGCCTTTTTCCAATTATATTCCGATCAGCACGGCGGAATCTCGGTATGTTAAAAATACCGACGGACCTATCCACAGACCGACCTCAGCAAGAGTTGCTTAACCATGACGATCGACCCGTGCGACTGTTATATTTAGCCACGAGCTCCTCATTCAATCAGTCTCCTCATTCAGTACCTACTAAATATTGATATTCAAAATTTGATTATTCTTACGCAATATTGATTGATGAGATGAACCCGGTAAAACTGTTAACTATACAATATGTTTAATTTAATATATGTAAAAAAAAAATTAAATTAATCAGTTTTCTATAATCTGCAATTGTCAGTGAAAATCAAAATGTGTTTATTTTTGGGCTGGACAAAATAAAGAATCAACTTGATTCATCAGTTTCTTTGTTTCGTAATTTGAAGACTACCTACCATTCGTTAGTCGTTTTTTTTTTTTATTTTGATTCCTACCTCGGCGTAGATATGTATCAGGAGATTACCTGGGCTGGTCGGAATTTCAACCGGAAGAGATGATAAAGTGCCCTGCATTAGGTACCCTCTTCCTATTTTCTTTATTCTGAGTGAGATTAGAATACGTAAGATATTTACTGATTGTAGATTTTATCTATGCAATACATATTTTTCCGACATCCACGTGCATGAAGTCGCGGGCACAGCTAGTCACTAATAAAACTAGTATGCTAGTGACTAATAATTGCCGTATGGTGTCGGCCGTTGCCGTATGGTGCCGTAAAAGAATAATACCATTCCATCACTTCCCGTGGGTGTCGTAAAAGGCGACTAAGGGACTCACCAGAGAATGGGCAGCAGCGTTCTCTGTAAAACCCAACACCATACCTACACTGCGATCGCTAACCCGCCTGCCAAGCGTGTCCAAGCTAGAAAGAATTGGAATAAGGGGAACCCCCTCTTGCTTTTTTTAAAGATTGTTTAACAAACAGAACACAGAGAGTTAAGATAGGGACGTACATCAGTAATGACCTGGGGGTATCATTCGGCGTACCCCAAGGAAGCGTATTAGGACCAACACTTTTCCTAGTTTACATTAATGACCTATTTAACTTAAAAGTTGATAACACAAAAATTTTCTCCTACGCCGATGATACTGCCATTGTCTTTTATGGAATTAGCTGGTCCGAAGCAAAGCAAAAAGCTGAAATAGGTATGGCTCAAATTGCTTAATGAAAATCTCTTACATGAAATGCAACCAAAACCAATTATATATGCTTTACAATTAGAAATCGCTCACAATCAGATCACAATTTTAACATCAAAATACATTCTTGTAAACGAGCCATTAATTATGCCTGTACATGTCCTACAATTAATAAAGTAAAACAAACTAAATACTTGGGCATCATAATTGACCAACATTTAAGCTGGTACTCCCACCTCGAGCACGTAGCTGGTAGAATTCGAAAATTGGGATGGATATTTAAATCATTGAGATACGTGGTTCCTGCAAGTATAGCCAAAAAAGTGGGCGCTAAGAGAAATCTTCTAAATGAAATCTACCTAGCTCTTGCACAATCTGTGATAGTATACTGTATACCTGTATGGGGTGGAGCAGCCAAATCAAAATTTATAGATGTGGAACGAGCGCAAAGAGGTCTGATAAAAATAATGTATTTTAAGAAACGGAGATTCCCTACTGAAAGTCTTTATGAGATGAGTGGCCTGTTCGGAAATTATATATCTGTTAGGAAATTATATATCTGTGCCACCATCTTAAAAAAGTATAAGACACTTACATATGAAAATAACGTAATATTAAAAAGAAGAAAGGATATTATTGCGCAAGTCCCACACACTAAAACCAATTTTGCTGCTACACAATATAATAAGCAACAGCACGATTATATAATTAAATAAACAAAGACATCTACATATACACTAAACATACTCATGAAGGCAAGAAAATGTTAATAGAATGGCTAAAACCACGTACGTATGCAGATATTGAATCACTGTTACAATAAGTGGAAATTAGTTATACATATGTGCACAGCCACTCGTTCATCTTCTCGCATACACACACCCACACTACCCACACATCTCCCACGCCTCACACACATCACACACCACACACACTCGATACACTTCACATGCCCCACACACTTCGCACACCCAACGCACCCACATTAATGTACCTGCCCTTTCATTCTTCTCAATTCACGAGCGAGCGAGCATGTTCAAAATTATTAATTATATTGTTTTTTATGTAAATGGCAATAAAGCACGCAACACGCCCATGAGAAAAATGTATTAATTTAGCTATTATTTTTAATTTTGTAAAAGAAAATTGTAAGTTGTACAAACATCCATAGCTGTGGAAGAGCGGAGTCTCCTAACACAGGCGTTATCACGCTTAAAAGGAGGCTCCAATCATAAACTAATTTAAAGTATTTGGTACAGAAATAAACATTTTTGTATTTTTTTTTGTATAAGCGTGGCGATTATGGCAACCCCCCGCCCCTTGGTGGAGGCTTATGTCCAACAGTGGACGTCTTTCGGCTGTTATGATGATGATGAAATTAGATTCCCTTTCAAAAGGAGCAGAAAAAAAGTGTGGTATTTCTCACCCTGTATCTACTCCAAAGGGACATCTTTGAAGTTTTTCTTATTTCCGCACATAAAAGGAGAAGGAAAAATGTCTCTTTGACCCTGTTGATTTTATAAAATTGGAGCAGAATTAATCAATTCAGATTCTAGGTACTGACTTACTAATCTAGCCCGTTATGTCCCACTGCTGGGCAAAGGCCTCCCTCTCCCGTTTCCACACTCATCTGTCCTCAGCCATTACGGGCCAGTCCTTCCGGTAAGATACATCATATCAGCCGAAAGACGTCCACTGCTGGACATAGGCTTCCCCCAAGCGTCGCCACAACGACCGGTCCTGTGCGTCTCGCATCCATCGGCTTTCCCGCGACCTTCACCAGGTCATCATACTAGTTGAAATAATTTATTTTTTGGGCTCACTAATAAACTAAGTCAAAATGCGGGCATATCATTACTGTAACAGTTTCACTGACATATAACTGTCAGGTAAACTTTTATGCTCAAGAATGTATTACAAAGATCATTGGAGTAAACTCGTAAAACTGCACCACAATATGTATATGACCGGCTGTGACTGCAATGATGTATTACTTTTTATGTGTATCACTTACTGTTTGGCTTACCGTTTCAACGTGAATATATAGAGCAGAATATTATGAGTAAACGACATGTATATTTCATATTTGTATCTTGCTTTAAATCTGACGTTATGATCGCAGTAGGCCGGTGTTGCGTACCAAACGAGATGGGGAGTAGGCCAGATGGAGATTTAAGTCTCATAGAACATTTTAGTAAGATACTTGCTTTGCTTAGAGCTGCATCATCATGTTTCTCTATGTCCTGTTACTTGGCGTCTAAGAGTTTTCTTCGTTGCCGTTCAGAGACCATCCAAGAACATCCACCTAATGTGAGAACCTAGCTGTGAGTAGGACTTCACTTACCACCACCAGACTTTTTGAAACCCGAAGAACACCTGCCACCTGTACGTCTACCATGAGTTTTATCAACGATGACGTGATACACATCAAACTATACTCGCTAGCGACTGTAGTTAAAAAAGTGTATGAAAAATAAAAAAAAGCAAGTTTCTAATTTATTCGTTTAGTAGTCAGATAAAGTTTTACTCGCAACAATGCTTGCTTGTTAGTAAACAACTAAACAAATAAATTAGAAACTTGTTTTTTAAAAGTTTTCATACATTTTTTAACTACAGTCGCTAGCGAGTATAGATTGATAAAACTCATGGTAGACGTACTGGACAGTGGACGTGAACTGCAGTGGCCTCTATTGATAGCACTCAATCGGATGCGCACCCAGATAGGGAACGTGCACGGCGTTGAGCATGCCATCTAGTGTTGCTTATTTGAAACCTATAAGTAAAATATACTTGACATTGACGCTTCTGCGCTGCTACGTATAGTTCCTGCACGTTCCTTATTGGCCGCTGCAAAAATAACTTGGCGAGGTGGGGTTTTATAAATCCGTCTGATACCTAATGTGAGTGCCGTGGCCCCTGTTCATAACATGATCCACACGTTTGAGTGCTTCAAGTGCCCAATTGCCCATACAAATGTGCTTTGGAGGATTTCACTGGGACTAACGTAGCCACCTTCTGTGCCCAAACAATAAAAGAAGTTAACCGTCGACTGGAAAAAGAGAAGACTTGAGGTCGGCGCAACACATTCCTTCTTCCTTCCCCCATTTAGTAAAAAGTTAGATAAAAAACTAGATAACAAAAACGCTAGGATGAGGGATCCCTGAAACGAACTCCTCCCGCTCTGGGCGAAGCAGGAGGGAGTGTCAGACTATTACTGACTAAAACCTATCCGAGTTCCTCCTAATGCTCTTTGCGTTTCAGGGCCGCGGTGACTCTTTCGAACAAATTCCGCAGCCCCGGCAGGCACTGGCCCTAGCGGGCCCCATCTTCTATGATAACAGCTCCTTGAGGCGCGCGTGGAACACCACGCGCCGTCGACCCGGGACTGGTTCTGATCGAACAGCGAGCCATCCAATGCTTGCCGTCCTAACGGGCATACTAACATAATTATTTTTGTAGCAAACTAATGTCATCATGCCCCAAAAATGGTCACAGGCACGGTAAATATGTAGGTAGAGTAAAAGCTCTGATAGAGACCACAAATACTCATGTTCAAACATCGTGATAGCTTACGCATCAGTTTTCCAACAACAAAGGCCGGATCAAATTAGACATACAATTCAAAAAAGCTTTAACCAACACAGTTGTTCTGCCACTTACGTCACAAATATGATAGGCAGATATTTAAGCGAATTTAATGATGAATACTATGAATGAGAATACAATAATAATAATCAAACCGTAAAGAAAAGAAATGGCATGTCTATCTTTTATTTAGGTTTGTCGAAAAAATTACGATGTTTCTTTCGATATATCGATATCTTGTCGACGATAAATAAAGATATAAAAAATGCAATCTACAAGATATCAGAAACGATATTAATATATTTCCACAAATTCAAAAAAAAAAAAAAAATTGAGCTATGCTGATTTTTTAAATATGTCAGGATGCAGGAGCAATGTAAAATAAAAATATATCGACACTTTTTAAACTTTCGCCATCCCTACTGTCACCTTAACCTAGCCACGTCTATACATGGCGTTTTGATGTTACGCGTATTGTGCTTTCAAACGTACATATGTATTACTAAGCAGAAAAGTACAATAAGACGAAACTCGACACAGAAACACGGTTACCTACGATCTTAGGATGACTTTATAACAACAGCCATTTTGTACTGTCAGCTGAAGTGATAGGCATGCAGCTACTAGGTACTCTCCTAAAACTTTTTATTAAATTGTTCCAATCATTCTGACCATTGACCAAAGCAACGGTGTCTAAGAATGTCACTGCACTTAAATTTCGATAACCATCATTAAAATTTTATTTTTATTGTTCATGCTGCGAAACTGCTGCCACTGATTTGAATATATCAGTGGATAATGTTAGTGCAAAAATTAAACAGAGATGTTTCCTGGATAAAAAAAAAACATATTTCTATCAGTGATTTAGATTATCATTTGATTTTATTAAATCAATAAAAATTGAGAAAGATGAAACGCATCAAAGTTTAGTAATGTTATTCTGTAACAACATTTTCGTGTCTCGACAGCGGAATCTGAGGTGAGTATCAAATTCGTATAAACATAAGACCTTTATGTTGTGTGTAATAAAGTTCACTTTGTGAGCTTTGTCACTCAGGTGAAGCTGGATATTGAAATAATTATTTACAGAATAGACTAGCAGGAGTGGGGGCTTCTGTCGCCATTTCTAGACAAAAGTGTACTACCACTACCAAAGGGTGACGTCAAACGAAATTCGAACCCACTGTATAGTATTTCATTTTTGTTTTAGTGGACCAGTTGAACCCATTTTTTAATATTTTTTAATCATTCAATCATCCATTGGCATGCAAAAAGTATTGTGGCTACAATAATATCCCAAAGAAAATGAAGTAGAAACGACTTCGAGTCGGGATTTTAAGTTATAATCCTGCACTATCGTATAAATCTTGTCAGGTGTCATATTTACACGCTAAGATCATTGAATCAAGACAACTTACATGACGCCGTAGGCCGTGATATATCACCTTTCGTTTATTTATTGTGTTGCTAGTACATCCATACGGCTATCATTTACACACAATATTAATCCCTATTGTATGTTCAGTAAGGTCTTGAATAGGAACAATGTTAAAGGGTCAATGAAGGTTCCATAATTCAACATTGAAATTCAATTTTGACCGGCTGCGACTATTTCTCTAATTTTAATTATTGATGAACCGGTGTGCTTTCTTGGAACTGGTAGCTTAAATTATATGCTGATTAATTAGGAGACGTGTGTTTATGGTATGGTAATTAAAAATATTTCAATATGAATGTGTTTACTTTTTTAAAGTAATGTAATCTTGATGGGCAAAAGCTTTGAATTTAGGAGCCATTAATATTTAATTTTAATCCGTGGTGCTTGATGAGGAGGGAAGTTTTTAGTGGAAGTGGAATTATGTTTTTCTTTCTGATTCATTTCGTTGAGTGATCAAAGTCGAGCTTCACTGACTTGGCGTTTGTCTGGTGGTCGCCACTGTTGATTCTGGCTTTCTGGAGTTGCAGTGTAGTGTAGTGCAGTAGGCGTGTTCCAAAAAAAGTCTTTGATATAGATTTATTCTACAGGGGTGCCAATAAAGGGATAACTTTTTTATGGGAATTCATTAAACGAATTCTTCCGCACTAGGGGAAGCAGAAGGGAGTGTCAGACTATTAATAACTAAAACCCATCCGCGTTCCTCCAAATGCCCTTTATGTTCCAGGGTGACTCGAACAAATTCCGCAACCCGCCAAGGTTCGCACCCTGGCAGCGAACTAAAGGGATACCTAAATCTTAGGTAGTTGTAGTTCTATTCAGTTTTCGGTTAAAAGACCAGAGAACAGAGGTAGCATGGAGAATAAATCATTATTAACATTTGAGTAACCCACACAGTTTCGTGGAATTGTACAATGGGTGGTGTCTTGCTTTCCGCAATCCTTAATTATAGACTTTAAGATAAGATAATACGTTTTATGTAGATATTACGTCTATATAATTTATTGTTACTGCTTTTAAAAACAGACATTGGTTTAAATCAATCCAAGAAATGAATATTACTCCTAGTATGGTCATAGGATGGGAGAGTTTAGATTCAAATGCTAATGTCATGAGGTCATAGGTGGCCAACTAGTCACATTCATACATTTTTGTGGCGTTAGAATTAATTATCTCAGTCCGTGAAAGTCTAGCCGATATATTGTTATGTTCGATCTAGGATTTTTAAAAAGTATTTGCATATTTTAAGCTGAGATACACATTCTGGTTTGTTAAGTTTCTATATAATTTGTAAAACATGAGATATTTCCGTGAATCCGTGTTAAAACTAAAAGTGCGATTTTGCTCTCAAGTCAAATTTTTTTCAAATAAAATAAATAAGCATTAATAAAAACATAAGAATAAATCAGGTTCAAAAAACACAAAAAATATACTTAACTAACTCGTTGCGAATTACCGATGCTCTCACATATCGACACTCAAAAGCTGATCTCAACAAATCATATCGTGATCACAAAAACAGGCTATAATAATTTTTCAACAACAATGCGTCTACACGTTTACATAAAATTGCTATATAGATACTTCCGCTTTACATGTGTAAACGTATATGTATAAGTATAAGTTCTTTATACTTAACAGACAACTTATAAGTTTGAAGTTCTTTAAACTTAACAGACAGTTGTGTTGCTGGGGAGTTTGTTGGCCACTTCTTCTTCCCAGCTAAAACACTAGGAAGTGGTGACGGGCTGGGCGATTTGGGGGACTGTCTTCATGTAAATTTTGACGTTCCAAAAGTGCTGATTTTCAGCCTAGTTTGAATAAATGCCGTTTGATTTTGATTTTATGTTAACGTCAATTTCTATTGAAATTTAATAAGACCCGGCTGGTTATTGCACCCGCTTAGTTCCCGTTCCCGTGGGAGTACGGGGATAATATATAGCCCTTGTCTCACTCCCTGATAATGTAGCTATCCAATGCTAAAAGAATTTTTCAAATCGGTCCAGTAGTTTCGGAGCCTATTCAATTCAAACAAACAAACAAATCTTTCTTTATAATATTAGTGTAGACAATTTGACATACGCGAACGTTTACGTTAACGCGTTTGAGTACGTTTAAAAACTCGCACTAAATCCTCTGAGGGCTTAGTGCAAGTTTAGTGGGAGTTAGTGGGACTAAGGCCACTGAGCTCATCAGTTCACGATGGCACTTACGTTAGCAGCCGAGATACTTCTTCATAGAAAAGACTTGATTACTTACTCAGTCGTTTTATTACGTTCGTATAACGGTAAAAGTGATTCTTGAAATATAGGCGTTTTAAAAACATGGTGGTAAGTAGGTATTAAGGTATAAAGGCAGATTAATGTTTTATTACTTTTGATTTAATGGGTTTTCTAAGAAAAACATTGTTGTCAGTTACCAGTGATTTGGAACTAGGCAGTAATTCGCCGACTTTGTCGTGGTTACTATTTTGGTTTCCTGTTAATCTACTTCAGGTAGCTTCACCCTTAATTAATAGAGGACACCAACTCTAGCTGATATGTGAAGGCCGATACTTAAAAAGCGTTCAAATTCAACTTTACTTAGAACGCTCATCTCGTCGAATTATCTCGTCAAAAACTTGTGAAAATGCAATGAATGTTTTTGAGAGTATGAGAAATTCGAACGGTTCTTAAACTTACGAGAGTTATTCCAGTTGCCCCTATAAGGGGCAAGAACGATCGCATTACAATCTCAATGTGTCTAAAATTCTTCTAATTTTTTAAAATTTTGGCACGTTTTTAATAACGGATTTTACCTTGAAAAGTTCCAACATTTTAAAACTTTCAAAATAGTAGTCGCAATTTCTTTTCATCCACAGTTAATGTGAAAAACATAAGGAGGTAAATAAGAGGTAGTTTTAAAACATGGAGTCGAATTTTTCCTGAGAAACCTGCCTTAAAAAAGACGGTATAATTTAAAAAATAATCTTCCACGTTTGGTTGTCGTGTTCAAAAAGATACCATCATAAAATTATCAATAATAATTCAGGTTGACGTAAATGTTTTAAATAACTTTAATAACATAGAATAACGTTTTGGTTGTAATTAAAGCCTGTAATGAACTTGTGTGAAGTATATTTATTATAAACGTATTATGTTATGTGAGTGAAAGTCTGTGGTTTCCTCGCAGTGATTCTTGTAGGCCGCTTCTGTGTTACTTGGGCTGATTTTGTTAGTATTCGTTGTAAAAAAGGTAAGAATAGCGATATAATGCAGTTTTAAAGATTGTGAAAAATAACCGGCCAAGTGCGAGTCGGACTCGCATACAAAGGGTTTCGACCTTAATTTTTATTATTTGTTGTCATAGCGGCAATAGAAATACACAGTCTGTGAAAATTTCAACTGTCTGCCTATTACGGTTTTTCAAATACAGCCCGCTGACAGACAGACGGACGGACGAATGGACGGACGGACAGTGGAGGCTTAGTAATAGGGTTCCGTTGGGTACCGTTTGGGTACAGAACCCTAAAAAATAGTCCAACACGACCAAATGTTAAGGTAGAAAGATTTTTCGTCGGGCTAACTTTTTTATTCATGAATTATTAAATATACCGAGTGCCTGAATAAAACCGCAGTCTAAAAAATACAATGCTTGCTGAATACTGAACTGAATAGGTACATATTGTTTTTTAAAGTCACCTCTCGCAGGTCAACTCGTGAGGATGTCGGCTGCTTAACTAGACTTGCCTGTGGCGGCATTAATATAATATTAAAGCCAGGGCTTTTAATAAGCCAGGGTTTATTAAAAACTTACAAATTAAGCGACTACACGCTAAGGGCATCCCCTGTGGGATCGAAACTCGGCTTAGGGCGACGCTGGAGAGAGGACTGCTAGGGACGGGCCTGATCGAACAAAACCTTTAACTCTATGGTATGGTATACTATGGTGTGGTATGGTATGGTGGTTGATAATTTGGTATGGTACTCTTTTTAACAGACAAAATTGAAATTAAATCTGAAATGGAAAAGTACAACAAAAAAACAATTACTGATACAGTCTACATCCGGAAGCAAGGACGTCCCCAAAAATATGTAAATCACCGAAAACATGCAAAACAATTTAATCACTCATTTAATATACCCATAAAATCGCGCGAGCAAAACCTCATTAACCCGATTAGTCCCACCAGTCGCAACTATCACAAATTTTCATATTTTATCGATAGAGCCCACTGACCGTGTTTCCGATTAACGTTCAATCGATCCGGAATCGAGCGATATGCTGAGGGCGGGTCGGGTCGAATCGATCTGTGCAGAATAGGCGATCGCACCACTTGTGCGCCGACCGCTCGAGCTGACACGACGCGTCAAAACCGCGGGAACATTGACAACTCAGTCCTTGGATCATTTGAAAAAAGAATGTGATTGTTTATTTTTTTATTTAGTGCATGACTGTCAAAGATTAGTGTGGATTGTTATCAGCTTCCTTGGAAGTTCAATTGGATAGTGATGTTTTCCTGAATCCCCGTTGGTAAGTTTATTAGGAAATAGGTTTCTAATTTTAAGTAATGCACTATTTTTCTACTAGATTAGTACCACACTTTTATTCCTTACTTTAATATAAACAAGGACTGGCCCAAATATGTGCACATAGGAACTTCTTTTTAAATAGTAAACCTTGTGACAAACATAAATAAAGTTAATAGTGAAAATATTTTCATAGGCCTGACGTTCAGATCGCATAAACTCAACTCAAAAGATAAAGGTACAATTAATTTACATAAGAAAACAATAACTTAACTTCACCAAAGCGTTGTTGAACCCATAGATCAAGTTTCAAGTGTTTATGCTAAAATGTTATGTTTATGGCATCGATTCAGTAGACATAAAATACCTTTTTTGTGAATTTAATCGAAAAAGCTACTAAATAATAGTTAAAAGGACTTTCGGAGTATGAATTAAACATAAGCTGGTAATGGCCTATGATTATTTGTTTTATTCTAAAATAATATTATGTTAAAGGCCAAATGATGATAGGTCTGTTCGACTTTAACGGTAAAATCAGAAACATTATCTGTTATTTATACTTGACTAATGGTTTTTATTGACCTCAAGGAATTTTTGAGTTTATTTGTCAATAAATCCGACATTTGTTTCAAATAAAACTTGAAGAACAAAAACAAAATTAGCCCCAAATTCCTCTAAATATTGCTGAGTACAGTCAGCAAAAAAGTAGGTACTAAGTCGGATATTTAGCGAAAAGATTTTTCAGCTTGCTACTTATTTTGCACTGAAATATGTTTTATATAAATTTCAATATGTATCTTAATCAAGTCTACTTATTTCTTTTCAAAATAATTTATTTTCAAACTTCTTAAACCTAGTGCGCCTTGTCGTAACTAACATATAAATTGAAATTAAATATCCAGTTAAACTTTAGTATTCTTTACAGTATTCACTTTCCCAACTTTACTTGCTTACATTAGAATTAATGAGTAAGTTATTATGTAAATATTCCTTTCAAAATGTTTTACCGACTGTCGTTTTGATTGACAAGCTTTGCTCGCAGAGATGCTAAGGGTAGCCATTTGACCTCTCAAGACTATAATTATGCGAACATAATAATATATTAATAATATAGCTACGGGTACCTTGAGTTTCTCTGTCGAGGTAAACATTTTAATTTTATAGCATTTGAAACCCGGGAAGGCAAGATATTAAAATGTGGAAAGGGAGATGTGAAAAATTATCGATGCATCAAAATTACACGCAATTCAATGTAGAAAATATTCGAACATTTATTAAATCAATCAAAAAAGTTATCGCGCCAATAATTGGTAGTGTACTAACACTACTTTTGAGATAATTTTCTATCGAGGAACTGGACGTTAGATGCGAATGTTAATCGACTAACGTTTTATTTATTTGTTTTAAAATAGGTAAACTGATTCAATAATTATTAGCAGCAAAAATATATTAAAAAAAAACAGATAGTTTAACATGGTAGGTACAAACAACATGCCCTAGAAACTATAGTTTTAGTGAAGACATCTATTTTACTGCTCCAAAAAAATTTTCAAAAAGCAGGTCTGCTTGACCTATGTAATTGAGTAGATAATTAAGTTTCACATTATACAACTTAACATTATGTCAAATCTAAATTTCTTTTCACACATTCCAATAGGCGATACTTTTAATTACACTTACAATAAATCACGTTTTTTTACTACCACTACCGACGACCATAGCCCTGTAATTACAAACACACTGAGAAACTAAGTATTCTGCCATACTGATTAATTTTATTAATATTAATTACTGATTGAATTAAACGTGCGTAACCACAATAATTATAATTTTCGTTAATAGTTAAAAGTTGTAAATATACTATTAACCTCCTTCACTTGGCGTTTTACCCGACTGCGCTGGGAAACGTGTGTAATATGTTTTTTCGGTGGACGGTAAGGTACTGTTAACATGGTGTAATAAACGAAACTTTAAAAGTCGGTCAAGCACGTACACATCAGAAGTTCTCGTGGAGTTCCGTACGTAAAAGTGAATTAAATTTTGACATAACTTTTAGAAAAAAAAATACAACCAACTTCCAAATAAAAAAAAACACTACAAAGTATAAAATAACTTTAATTTCGGAAGTCGTTGTTAAAATACAAATAAACAACCAAGAACACCGATTTTATTTGTAGAAGTCGAATTGAGAAGTTCCTCTTATTTTGAAGTCGGTTAAAAAGAAAGATTGTAAAGTAAACTTGACTCTAATAGTCATATGTTTCACGTTGTTTCCTTCGAAAGAGACGGTGTAAAGTTAGCCTTTTCCCAACGCTACAAGAAGACATTTCGACGGACACGGAACACTAGGCCTGCTTTTTCACTTTCGATTAAGAGTGACCGCAAATAGTTTTACAACCTACCTATAAATCAGTAATATACAAGAAAGTAAAGTAACGGTGGCTGTACTAAAATATTTATAAACTAAATAAAATTTCGCAGAAGATAACATAGGTACCGTTGTCTTCTTGTTGAGTTTAATTTTATTGGAAAACGTGATTGTGTCAGAACTTTTGTTGGAAAGGAAAACTCTTAAACTTTAGCCTTGCAAAATGATAAACAATCCGAGAGTCAAATTAAGAGGCAAAGTTTCAACGATTCCCACACTTATACGGCTACTACCGCGGAATTGTTTCGCTTTCCCAATGCAGCGTTAGTTTACGGGACCCTAAAATTACCTACACCTGCATAGCCCCCAGAAGTTGCTATAAATAACTCGAAGACGGGCGATCCAACGAATCACTGGGTGTCCAACTGATGAATTATTCATAAAGTTATTTTTAGAAACAAACTTAGCTTGATCAATAGTAACTTGCTGTGATTTAATATCAACATTTCATATTTTTTATAATTTTTTCACACGATCCAAACCGTAAAGTTTTCGGTTCATTTCCATACTGGTCGGAACGTTAGATTTTTCATCATAGTGTCCCGTAATCGTTCAGGGCTGATGGACTAGCATCTATTATAAAATATGGGTTTGATAGGCTGGTTGGGAGAGAATCTTAGGTGTAATCATCTCGCTTAGTGAACTGGTTGGTGATGTAAATACCTCAGTGCTATGGACTGGAGGATGTAAGTACTACATAATGTACTATATAATAACTAGCTTCTGCCAGCGGTATCACCCGCGTGATCCCTAGGGAACATAGTCCCGGGATATATATAGCCTATGTGTTATACCAGACTATAATCTAACTCTGTGCCAAATTTCATGAAGATCCTTTCAGGCGTTCTGACGTGATATAATAACAAACATCCATCCATCCTCACACACTTTCGCATTTATAATTTAGGTTAACGCCTGACTTCTTTAAGCCTAAATTCTTATTCGTGTCGCTGGCACGACACTCAATTACTATTACTTAGCTAGTCATAATGGCTTGTATGGGATTTGACAGTATTACAGATCAGGGATGTGGGCAACCTAAGTCGTACAAATTGGGGGGCGCGGCGGCGGCGGTGCCGTGGTCGACGACGATCGTAGATACGATCTAGAGTTAGGTAGAAGAACATAGTCATAAGACTCATAAGAGGTCAATCAAGGCGTAATTAATTAAATAAATAAATGGTTTCGGCATTTTACACAGGGATTTATTCGGTTTGTTTTCAGTCTCCGTCAACATCTGTGGGGTTTTGTTCCAACATTCGCGACTTGGTTCTTGCAATCATTTTCAGCGTAGACTTTTCTTTTTTTTTGTGAGTGACGTACCGCAGCTATGAAGTTTTCGTCTGGTTAACCGGACTTGCCTGTGGTGGCCATACTAAAAAGACACCAGGCAAGGTACGGACCTCGGCTTAGGAAGTCGCTGGGACATCCCCTCAGCGCCAGCAAGACCTTTAATCGACCTTTAATTATTCAGTGACGAGTTTAAAACTACAGGCTCAGCTAAGCTGTTCCGAGCAAGGGTCGGGGAATTTCAGCGTTAGCTAAGACCCGAATCCCGTACATCAATGTAACGTTACCTTACCGAGCGCAGAGCATGTTATCTAAGCTATATGATTATGTGTGATTGGCTCAGCATCAATTAGTGGCAACTATGAGAAAGAGGATAGTAGTTTTTTCCTCTAAACGATGTCTCAATCAGCTATAAAGTTTTTAGTGCCTTTATTGTTTTGCTAATAGATCGTGGGTTTACCAATGATAACTTTGAAAGTTTTAACGTATGGGACATAATAATAGGTATCAGTCTACAGTTACATTAAATTTCATAAAATTCCTAAAGCCGTCTGTCTCGTAAACTTTACGACTAATGTGATTGACATTTCTTTATGATTTCCGACTGCCAACATTTGTTTTAAGTGTGGTGTTTACATCCCGGAAAAGTCTACATCCCTTTCTCTTGAAATATGCAGAATACTCTCAATATTGTGCTTTCGAAATAAACGGAAAAACAGTCTATGATAAAAAGATACGAAAGATTTGAAACTTGTCGGTAGGTATTTTGATTACGCTAGCAGTCTTGCTAGAGTAAATTCGATATAATCGTTCTAGGATATAATTACCTACATCAGTTTTGGAGGTATAGAATAAGCATTGCCATTTAACGTAGCAATACTGCCAGCCTTTTGAAGACTTTTACTTTTGACAGCGATACGGATGATCTTATGCCCATTTTTTTGCTCGTACCTAACAGGCTCGTACCTATACCTACCTAACAGGTAGGTTGTAAACCAATGTATCAGTGGTTTGTATACAGAGTGTTCCAGAAGCGCGTGCTCATATTTAAGGGTGGTGTTATGTGGCTGATATAGAGTTAAGAAACAATATCAAAATTAAAAAAAAATGCGTTTTAATTAAAACGCGATCTTAAAAAGTAAAAAAAAAATTGGTGGCGGACTGCGGTAAATTCGGTTTACGGACGATTATTTTTCGTGATAACGTCATAGGAAAACAATTGAATTCTTAACAAACAAGCCGAACGTTTAGGCCGATCGTGCCTCTCTATCGCTAGTTCTGCGCTCTCGTTTGCGGAAAATGACACTTTTTCGTGCGTGCAGCCGGCGGCATCGAATCTGTGATTGAACTAAAATGAACACCACTAACTGCATCAGACAGCTTGAAAAAATTAATAGTTGCTTTTATTGCAGAGGGCTTTTTTTAAAAGAAGAAACATTTATCTTGACTATCTTTTGCCTGCGACTTCGTACGCGCATATCCTGTTTTTTTCCCATTCCCGTAGGTATTTCGAACCTTTTTTATATTGTTAACATTAATTTATTGTTCTCAAGTAAGTGACATTTGTGTATGTTTTATTGAGAATAAAGTTTCTTTAAACCTTATTTCGGCTCCCCCGAGTGTAGGGAAGCTTCATGCTTAATTTCAGCTTTCTATGACCAGTAGTTTTGGCTGTGTTTTGTCTGTCAGTCACTCAATCAGTCAATAACGGAAGAATTTTAAACATGTATTAAAACCTTGAATCTTGATATTGTATTGTAATAATTACATAACACAACCCGTAAATATACGAACACAACTTCTGGAACACCCTGTGTACCATACTTAAGTTATAAGTTGACCATTGAAACCTATGTAGACAAAGTGACGCGTGCGCCGCGGCCAAAGCGATAAACTAGTGAACATTTAAGAAACACAAAAAGATCGCTAATTGTTGCCGTGGGCCGAACGATGACCCTTTTCTCAGCAGGGAGCCACATTATCATTTAGCGCTAACAACTAACTGTTAGAAAAAAAAACTAGTTTTTGATCTATGATTTGTGATGAATGGATTTTAATTCCTTATAAGGACTTCGATAAAAGAGCCGTCTTGTTAGAGAATTAATTATAAAATTTGGTAGATTTTTGTTTACCAGTTACATGTAAATTAATAACAGACACAAAGTTATTCATTTCAAATTTCACCATTTTGCAATGTCATCATCATAATATAACGTCATAGAAGCATAGGTACCCTGAAAACTGTTGGCCACAGGACAATGGCCTTCTCGTGTCGCAAATGTGATACAGTTTTATTGTTCACTTTAAATTCCACCATTCCAGTTTATAGTATATCAAATATGTATAATTATGTACTTTGTCAAATGTTGTCTGAAGACAAAAAAAGTCAGAAAATATATGTCTTAGATAGTATTATTAATTCCAACAATTAAGTATACTTGTTTATATTTTCTTTCAAACATATAGTTGTTCTATCTTATAACGTCGTACGAATGAAGAAACTTCCCACTTCCCATGGGAAATACCATTGCAGTTACATTTGAAACTCACGAACTCAACTAAATAACACATGCACGGCTAACTATCGTCGCACGTCGCGCGTCGCTTGCACGCGACTTGGCAATTTTTGTGTCACACTCGCATAATTTACTAACTTTATACGAGAATATAATTATTTCAACCTTTGCTATATTTGTTTTGAAAATGTCGTGCGGCATCCTGTTAAAAACCACTTCCTATCTTTTCATATAAAAGGGGAAGACTGGCAAAAAGGAAACAGTCAAAATGAAGGATGCAACTTTCTATACAGACCAACTGCAATCACCAATCAGAAGGCCAACCTTCATACTTTAAAAGCGTTCAAATTCAAGTCGCAGTATTATCTCAGTGACAAACAACTTAAAAAAAAATGTCAAAATGTAGATAAATTTGAAGTGTTTTTTGACAGATTACGTATTTGATGCGATTGCGAACGCTCCTTAAAAACAAAAGAATAACCCCACTGGTCACCAATCTTATTATAGTAATATAACTGCGGTTAACAGCCTAGTCTGCAACCTGCCTAAATAATTAAGCATCTCCATTTAGCGTACAGAATATAAAAGTGAAGATGATACGTTCTACCTCATTTTTTTGCGCATAACCATAGAAAGTGTAATCAAGTATCTATCGAGGAATGCTACACGGATATTATAGTGTTATTTACTAACCATTTACTTGTCCTTTGTGACAATATGATTGATTCTAAGAAAGTAATTAATGAGACAAGGAAATGACGCATAAAGAATCAGGCTGAACTAAGTGACCCTTTCACGGTGGATTAGCAAAGGTTACACATCAGTCAAATTTTATGGCCAACCGTAGGACGAGACAGGCAGTATGGTTGGTCGCGGTTCTAATTGCCCTGGGTGTCACCCCGGAAGTCTTACCTAAGCTTCGTTGATTTAGGACTTACTATTGTTAATAAAGTAAGGAACCAATTAGGAATGATCTACAATGAAGTAGAAAACTTTTTTGTGTAACGATCTACCTGAAAACAATCACAAGCTCAACATAAAAATGAAAACATACACACATGTGAATTTTATGATTGGCATAAAACACGCATGTATATAACTTCATAGAAAATGCCATAACGACGAAAATTCAAACACAACTTTACTTTGAACTGTAAACAGATTCAAGTTTCAGCTGTCTGAAATGACATATTGAAAGTAAACAGTAGAATTTGAACGACAATATTTTGCATACATTTTACACCGTAGTACACAACATTGTGTAGCCATTTCATATACTATATTCACCTTCATTATTTTTGATAGACTCGTAAAACGGCACTATAGATTCACTTTGAAAGCATTATTTATAAGTTATGTACCATAAATAGAGTGTAATTTCAAAACGTAAGTGAAGTATAAATAGCTCTTAAACAACTTAATACCATAGCAAGTTTCAGTTCTATCTAATAACCGGCTCATAAAATCATTTTTAAAAACCAAGTCCGTATGAAGCAATCAAAAAATATTTTTTATAACTACCATAAATGTGTTGGTATTATAAATTCATCATATTTTAAAATTTTAATATCTTATTAGTCAACAAATTAGTGGAGGATGTAAATTTTAGCATAGTTTTGTCGGAGATTGTATACTTTGTGGCTTATTAGCTTCATTCGACATACTTCACGAGTCTCGCGGATGTTTACGGCTCATCTATGATCGAAATAAAAAATTATATTAGTTTAAATATTCATACAATGTCGTTGATAAGCGCATCACTGACCCGATTTTCTTGAATACTTAATAACCACTAGATTTTCGAAAGTATTTAATTTTAGCTTCCAATATTGCTTTTCATATTTTTATTGCCCGCTTTCCCCTATTAGAAATAGTGTTTAGAAAATGTGATCGACTCGAAATTGGAGTTAATGGGAATCCTTTTCGTGATTCTTGGTGAATGAATGAATGAAATGAATTTATGGGGAGGTAAATTTTAATGTCTTCATCTCCCATGTCAACTCCAATCAGGTATCTGGGTGCAACTTATTACAATCAGATGTTGCAAATTACATTTCAAACCAATACTAAAGGTCGAATTTGCGGTTGCTATTTAATTGTTCGATCAATTTCTAAAATACATATGGGTAAATTATTTCTTTGAAACAGGTTGGTTTTAACATATTATGACCCACTGATTAGTTAAGGTAATCTCGATAATATCTCGCCTAATTAAATTAAGAGCTACGCCAGCGGCGTCATGCAGAGCTAATTTATGTATGCAATATGCATATTTGAAGATTTTCTTAAAAAATACCAGGTTGCATTCAACAGCCATCCCGCGACCTCCAAGCGGCCATCGTTCTACAAAACGGGACTAATGGTGATAAGCTATATTATAAATAAATTTTAACGACTACCATGTCTTGTAGCACAAGCCGATTTTCTTTTACAGCAGCACTTAGTGCAACAATTTTCCCGCTAGAGTTGCTACAATAAAAGCAAGTAGTGATGATAACAGTTCTTTTGAGTAACCACAAAAAAATAACAGTTGCAGTAAAGATGGTATCTGGAAACTTGTTCCGAAAAGTAATACGTTGGTAACTACTAGGACTGGTAGGGGTAGTCTTGTTTGCACCAGTATTTTAATCGTTATACAGTATTTTAACTTAAGCACCTAGCAAAATATAATGGTGCTTGTCTTCTGAATTATCATTGGGAACTATTAGTTGTTGCCATTGAATTTTTAGCTTTTATGAAATTGCCCTTGTAGCGGTTCCATTTTCAACGACCGATATATTGAAGGATTTTTTTTAAGAATATAATCTTGTCAGAGCTCGCTGAACAATGAAACACGAGGCTTCCCAAAGAATAAGTCTGGCGCATAAAAACAATCATATCTGAACATGGTCTATGCTTGTGTCAGATTTCATCTAAATGTGCTGAAGCGTGATTAATTAATGAATATCAAGCTTTTAAATATCTGAATATACAGATCTACGCATTTATAGTTTTAGTATGACAGTCTACCTGCTCAACAAGACTAGATGAAACCTCGTGCAATACGACTGCAATACGACTGCACTGCGACTTTTGTCATAGTATGGACGCGTCTTTTAATGACTGTTTCATAAAATATTGTGTAATACAAACATTGATTTGCCAATGAACATAGTGTGAGTTGCAATATGAAGGTGCATTTGTAGAACGCATGTTGTTTATAAATTGCTTTATTATTGTTTGATTTGTGTGTTTAGTTAACTGCTTGTAAACATGAAATAGTTAATTGTCACGTTATGTTGTTGCAGGAGTTTTTCATTAACCTTTTTCACGAATTTTAACGCCATAAATCAATTGAAAGATCTCCACTGTTGGACATAGTCTACTCCAATCGTCGCTATATCGAACGGCATTGTGCTTCACGTATTCAGTGGAATCACCAGCCACTACTTTTAGAATTCGATATGATCATTATTGGCTTTAAAAGTCAAAAGTCAATTTCTGATTTTATCAGCTCACTGCTTTGCCTACATAACGAATATTAAAACAGGCGTGAAAATTAAAAAAAAGATTATCTCCTATTCGAAATATAAACTAAAACTACTTTTTGTTTTATTAAACTTTTATTACTTTATGTAGATGAGTTTCCAAACACGGAAACGAATAAAAAAAAAACTCCGAATCTCTTCGTCCAATCTAGGCGGCCAACATAGGCTGTAGTTTTTCCAAAAAACAGGTTCTAGACTTCAACTTTCATCAACTGATTTTGAGAACGTATAATATATTATTATATTCGGATTCGTGTTTATTTAAGTATAGAGAGTAAGCATTGAAGAGATGAAGTGATTAAAAATTTTACGACCAGCCGTAGTTTCGCAATGACATTAATAGGCTGATAAAAATAAAAAACAAAAAATATTAAGCACTAAAATGTGCGTGTAACCAGTTTCCAAATCTAGTTAACAAGATAGCACATTAGAATAACATCTATTTGGAAAGTTAAAATGCTTTTAGCTTGTTAAAATTTTATTGATATTTTTTGTAAAGAATTTACTGTTAGTTTTTGAACGGAAAGGATTAGTAATGTCATCGTCGTAAAATAATAATGACGTTTGTCTCGATAAAATTCTAGACTTAAATGAGTTGCCATCATAAATGATACTTAATGATAAATGATATTTATTTCGCAAATAGGTTAAAAGTAACTCTTTTACACGTAATTTTTTTTTGTTGTATAAATCTAGATGAGGCCGGTATTTCCCAGCTGATTACTCTGAGAAGAAACACCGAAACAAACTCAGAGGTCATAGTCTCTTTTGAAGTCCATACAATCGCCAATAACATATGAAAAACCAAGTAGGTTAAGGTCTGAGGTGGCCTTTTGAGGAAAGCACCACGCAGGTTTGAGTGGGCTTGTCCAGACAGTGCAAGCATTTGTCAGTTATCGTGCAGAACTTTGAGGAGCTAAACGAACCGACGAACAATGCCAAAGTAAGGACATTTGGGTAAGCCGCATAATTTACTCACATACTTATATGGTAAAATGTTAGGAAAATAGTTACTAACAAGCAACGAAAGTCAATATTATGGCATAGATTTATATCTTGCTTCATTTAACTGAATTTAAAATACTGAAGAATCTTATGTACACAAAGTGAAATTTTATCAGCGAAAACGATTGTCGAAAAGTCAAAAGGGCATTTCGATAACACATGTCAATCCATACATTCTAGACTCTTTGACAATCGATATTGCTGACATCGAAGTCACCTGAGAACTGTATTTGTAAATAGTATTAATTGGCATCTGCAATTTTCACATAATATTTTTGCCCTAGTGACAAGTACGGCTACGATGCGTGCGTAGCGCTACGCATCCTTAGGTGAGTTGTAAAGTAATCGCCAACGAGATTTATTAAAAAGTTTAAGTCTTCTTCAGATAGATGCGACGCGACACTGCGTGTTTCATAGAAATTGTTCTAAAGTTGCTTTACAAATCATACATAATTTCTAGTTCTGTCTATGTCACTAATTTCTACAGATTACAAGTTCTAAATTCGCTGTCACATTACCGAGACGCGTTTGTCTCCGAGAACCTTATCGTGTTCTTCAAGCGAATCGGTTTCACACGGTACAAAATAATTATTACTTATTAGCATTTTAGTAAAAGCTTTTACTAACACAGTACACACAGCAGCAAGGCCAAATCCCACATAAAAATACGTTTACCTGACAACCACTTTTTATTACCCGATCTTATCAAACTTTAATGATTCCCGTATATACATATTTAAAAGAGCCGTTATTCTGAATCTCAACTATTTTACCTGCATTTGACAAATGAGAGTTGTTCTGTAAACGCGTGGATAGACTGATACAAACAGACTACCTACAGTCGTAAAGTTGGGATTATACTTAACTTGTCACTTCGGCCATCAAGGCTTCTTAATAGCTCATGTATTATTCATGCGCTACACTTTTTACTGTAAGGGCCCGTGCTCACAGTACCTTGTATTCGTAGGGCTATGCGACGTTAAAAAACGAGTTTTTCAAACCAACTTCAACACAGATTGGAAAAACACGTGTCGACCGTAACGCTTATTGCGCTGTCACGGGGTTTACCTGCCTGTAAACAGATAAAGCATTCAGAATGCTATCATTCTGCATATAGGAAGCACAAATAACAAAAAATAACATACAATGTAATACTACTAACAGTGTGCAAAGTGTGAAAAGCTATATTATATAGATTTCTGGTAGGTACCAGAAATCTATATAATATAGCTTTTGTCATAAGCTGTAAAACTAAGGCACTTGTCTCACCGCCGGCGATCAGCGAGCAGCGAGTGCGTTGTTTCGATAGTTTTGACGCTCGGCTTTAAGCGAGTGCTTTTGTGTGTCGGGCGTTTACTTGCACCACTCGCTCCGGCCCGCACTACAGGTAGAAATTACCCAGCGGTAATTTCTACCTGTAGTGCGTAGTAATTTGGTTAGTGAGTCCTGACCACCAAGCGAGCATCGCCGGGCGAGTATCGCTGAGCGAGTACAATCTTTGATAGATCTTAGAGCCGGCTCGCCGGCAAAGTGAACAGCCAGTTCTCGACTATAAATGTATGTGTCTCTTTTACTAACACGAGATCTTTTGTCCTTTTCCTGAGCGAGCAAATAGTTGATAGCTAATCGCTTCCTCGTCGGCGGTGAGACAAGTGCCTTAAAATCATTAGAACTGTCTGTCATTAATTTATAGGTAAGACATAAAATTAAATGTTGCATCCTTACGAGCTTTAAGTTTTTGTAAATACTAAGTTTCTTGTGCGTTGCTGGCGTGCAGCACAATAGTCCGTGTGTATGGTCTTTTATAAGAGAGCCAAGATCGCTTATCACCGATTGGCAGCTCAACTGTCGTTCTGTCATGTGATCATGTCGCATTCGTTTGATTTGAGTTTTATCTTGTCAAGTATTATTTTGGTTGTTAACCATTTATTAAGTGCTATGCACGATGAGTTTTTGACACTTCTTTTTAGATAAGTTCTTATCAAATAATGAGTTCTTATTAAAAATAATGAAAAAGTAACGAGTTGCTTGATCGTGCGTTGGTACTTTTTTTTTCTCTCTTTATTCGTTTAAAGGGGCTTTTACGCATAGCGTATGCCAGTCCTATCATATCTTAAACATTATTTTACTATCACAAGATGTGAGCCATGAATTGGAACAAACCCTTTGCATCGTCGCCATTTGGTCGGGATAGAACTTACCTTACCTTACTTATTGGTACTTACACCAAAATAATTTAGGAATGATGATGATAATACAAGCTAGATAAGAAATGTGTACCTAGGGCAATTAGTTAATATCAAAGGTAATAAAGTGACCTTAGATGAAACTACGTGAAAATTCGAAAATTAATATGTTAATTTTACTTTAATTAGTATGTCACAAGCCAACCTCTCACAAAAATCATCTACTCGTAGGAAGTGATTTTTCAACAAAAACACACCCAGAGTTTTAGAGACTGACCCAAACACAAGAGAGGCGTGGTTTCGAACTATATCTTACAAAGTTACGAACTTACGACACACGGTGATATTTTATAAGATCGAATAGTTATAATAATATTTTGATCATCTTCACAGCCTCAGGCGGTTTCACATGTTCGAGATTTTGCTGTATAACTTATCGCGTTTGCTACTTATTGGGTAATTGAGTACTAAAAGATTAATTTACTCTTAAATATCTAGCCTTGCATCGACGTAACGTAGAGCTTCAATATAATTTAATTAAGTACTTAGCGTTTTTATGGAGCGAAAAATAAAAGCCTCAATATTTTGATGCGTCGACGCTTGCCACACCCCGTTAATAGCTTACAGTACGTACCTATTAATGATTTATGAGACCATTAACATTCATTATAAGCAGTAATTTAATTAGACATGTATTTATAAGTCTGCTTTTTCATATAATTAATAATGCAGAAATCAATAGGCCGTTATTGATTTGGGGAACTAGAAATCTTATGGTATTAAAGTGATTTTTAGGAAAGAAAGTGTACATATTTTTAATAGTTTTTAATTATGATGCTGAGGCAATAAAATGATCACGCGTGATATCAAGAACATAGTCGAGATGATTTTGTTCACGACTTTTTTTTTAATTGATGATTATCACGGAGGGCGTTGAAGTTAATTTCTCCAATATTTATTATATTGATTAATGTAGGTACATCTTAGGCCCCCAACTGTGGCCGCTACGGTAAGCCATGGTTTTAGATTATTCAAACACAAGATTAGAGTTGTAAGGGCTCCCTAATATGTAAACAAGTTAATTTTTTGTTCGGTTTAAAATTAGCTTTTTGTATGGTTAGAATTAACTTGTTTATGTTAATCTGACAGCTGATTTATGAAGACAGTTGACATTCATTTACTACGGAAAACCCTTTGGGAAATACCCAAAATTTAATATTTTACTTTCTTGCTAACTAACGAGTTGGTTTATTGTACCTATTAACTTTTTAGTCATATTCCACTGATCCGATTTTTACATGACTGCCTAAAAAAAGGAGTGTTATGTTTTCAGGGTTTCTGTATGTATGTTTGTTATTTTTTTTAATCGTTATTATTTATTCAAATAAACACCTGTATGTGTACATTGTATACTGCAATAAACGAGGTTTGAGGTTTTATTCAAAAATCTGAACCTTTGTTAGATCGCGGATCATCAATGTACCTGTACCAAATTTAATATATATAAATATATATTAATAAATAAATAATATTTATTTTTATTTCATTTATTTATATATTTTAAGTAGGACACAAAAATGAACCAACAAAACTTACATGGTAACCTTACCTGACCAACCATCATTGGTGCAATGTCCAAAGTACTACTGCCCCCATTCTCAGTAATAAATAAAGTAATGGTTGCACTACTTTCTTCATTCTTATGTCACAGTTATACCATATCTGACTTAACTCGATCAAGTTCTTTCACTGAACTGGTTCAACATGAACGAGTTCGGTGTTCACAGGTTGATGTGAGCTTGTAAATTAACAAACATTACATACGTAATATGAACGTAATTATTGCTTTGATAAGCAATTTGTAAGTATTAAGAGTTGAATTAAATTTTATGGTTTGTTGAGTTCGATATAACGGTAAGGTTAGGTAAGGTGATGTGTAGCTTCGTTGTAATAAATTTGATGATAATTAGAGCCAGTTAGAACTATTAAAATAAGACTTTGGTTTGTGACAGCTGAAAGGTTAATTCATTAATTTAATTTAATTAGGGCACGGAACCCTAATTAAATTAAATTAATGAATGGAACCTCAAAAGGAAAAAAGCGGAAACCTTATAGGATCACTTTGTTGTCCGTCTGTCCGTTCGTCCATCCGTCGGTATCGAGTTGAAATTAAAACCATATACTCAGATCTACAGTCCCTTGGGCCTGTGAAAAAACCAATCGCAAAAACGTATATTTCGATACTCTCAAGGGAATCAAAATTTATAGGGTATTTTCCGCTGACCTAGAAATATGAAATTTAGCAAGTAATACCGTCTTACACTACAAGTATAGGTAAAAGTCTGAAAACTATACTGTTGTAATTAAATCGTACAAAATATAGTCTTTATTTAAAGTAATATGTACCTACAAATTTGTACAGAACCCTCGGTGGGCGAGTCCGACTCGCACTTGTCCGGTTTTTTTTTTAACTAAGAGCATGTTTGTTCATATACAGGACAAAGGACATGGTTGTTCGAACGCAGATGTAGGTACCAAAACTTAGCCAAATGCTCAACTTTTTTCTACTTCATAATTTTATTGTGTTCTGAATATATATTATTAGAATATATATTATTCAGAACACAATGATATCAGTGATATCATAGTTGGCTGTTTGTGAAATAGCCAACTATGTAAATACTGATCACGACAAAGTGTAGCGAGTCTTCTATGAGCCATATTCTTAAATCAATAACAATAGACAACAGGCTATGATCATTGATATCACTGATATACTACATTATCATTGATATACTACATAATCAATTGCCAACAAGATTTAACAATTTTATGATTCTACAAAGCAATGTCATTATATTTTTGTTATCTTGCATCATATAAGGATATGGCTTCTTTTAAAATTGGAACAATAGCATTGAAAATTGAGATAACTACCTTCCTCTTCCTTCACGCCTGGTAGCTCACATGGCAAATCCCTATTTCTTTGTATGTTCATGTTTGAATGCTCATATTTTCGTGCTTTGTTTATAATCTGAAAAATAGAATACAATTCAGAAGATTTTCTTCAGTTCTTGTTTTCAAATATTCGTTACGATACTAACAAATAGAAAAGCACAATGATAACTGGTGCAAAAAAGTAAGTTTTTTAGGAAAAAAAAAACACACAAAGAGGTAGATGATGGTTAGGTTTACTAAAAGGAAATAAAAACGATGACCCGTTAATCTAATTTCTCGGTCTTGATTTTTAGGACGGAAATAACGATGACACCCATTAAAGTTATATAACAATGAATTTATTTAATAGTAATATAATAATATAGAAACCAAAACATAACAAGTTGCAACATGTAGTTGCGTAAGGAAGACATATTTTTTTGAACTCAAATACGGAAGATATGAAGATGTAGCTTCATTATCATTCATGTTAAATGTTTGATAATCATAATCATTATTAATGGAAATGAGATTTGATTATATTAGAAATCAAGAAATGTAATGATGTGTGTAATGAGGAAGAAGATGATTTGAAACGGTTTCCTTTATATGTGTAGGTATGTAAGCCAAATTCTAAGACAACATTGAAAGGCTAGTAACTGATCCGAAAAAGAGCTGCACCTAAATAAGTCTAGTGCATTCAATACCTAATTTTGTGCACACTAATATGTCTTTATCCGTCTCAGTAGTACACTGTCTTCCAAAATTCTTATAGTAAAAAACTTTTAGTACATTTTTACGACTTTTATTTGAGGTGTGAAGTTGTACTTATTTTATATCCAAAACAAAGCGTGAGAAACTAATCAAGGTCAGATATCCATAAGTCCATACGCTATTGTAAAATAATTGCTCATTAATAAAACTTTACAAATGTTAAGGAAAAGGAATTGGGAAAGACTACCCAAAAAATTTTTAAAGATTTTATAATCATTACTCTCATAGGATATTGCACCCAAATTTTTTATCTTTTACACAATCGACCCTGTGAAGTGAAAGAATGTTCATCTGTTCGAAGGTAAACTGTTAACAAAAAATGAAAGTATACCGCAAAATTGAAATTGTCAAATGATTACATACTTGTATTAAAACCACGCAGAATTTCTTAAGATTTTTTAAATCTTTCCCCTAATGCGTCCTCATAATTATGAAACAGGCCAGTAGGCTTTAGACCAAAATTCGGCTTCATGCGTGGCATTGCTTTTGCAAATTGTTGTGACCCTTTACCATTTACTTTCGAGGTGTATTGTTGCTATAAGGTCATAAAAGGACATTATTCCTTACTTAATAGATACTGCTGTCATTATTTTCCCATACAATATGGTCAATATTTGCTGATTAGTTTTCTGCGTTATCTCCACTTTTGAAATTGTAACTATGGTTTTCTTCGACAACACTAAAGCTATAGGTATTCTACGCGTTGTGTTTGTTTTAAACAATAATTTATCTAACTGCTATTTTCTCATCCTCTAGCTATTGTTACATCACTGTTTATATCATTAGTGTTTCTGATACATTTCGCACTGCTGATGTGTCACAAAGAGAAAGCGTGGCTTAATCTTAGATGACGTGATCACTTGAGTTTTTGGACCTTATCTTTATTTTAATTTGGATCGTGTTATTGGAGTTTTACATTTGTTTTTATAGGTCTATGGAACTGTTAATAGGATTCAGTAAGATGGTTGCGATAATATTTTAAACAAATGTGATGCTAAAATCTAGCGCTATGTCCACCGACGCATCATCTCCTTATAGGGCTATGAGATTAACACTTTTAGGCATAAAATTCAAAACACTCACACACATATCAATGGTAAACCGAGAGTTAGAATCAAAACGCTTTTGTCCAATCTCGAAACATACAAAATAGAATTAAGTTAACGCTGACTTAATAATTGTTAGCTTTCATTCACACACAATAGCAACAAAACTTTCCGAGTAGATAACAATCAGGAACAATTAAACAGCAAACAGAATGTCAGTCAGACAGACATTTTTAATGGAACTTGAATATCGAGAATTAACCTCGACTCTAGCAAAAAAGTTATCAATCGCTTTACCAATTTCTTAACGGTTTCCTACGAACATGAGAATACCTTCGGAACCACCAGTTAAGTAGGAAATTATTTTTATTATTCCGTGTGGCTTTAGCTCCGACCTTTGAGAACCTGCCGTTACTCGTTCCGTTTCGTTTATGGCAATAGCTCTTCTTAATCGCACTACAGGTGTTTAGAAAACGTAAATTAATAGACCAAAAGTATCTTTCTATTATTTGATTGGACTAAAAATATCTTGTTTTACATTGTGATGGCAGCAATTCTTCCGATATGAGAAATTATAGCCATCATTCTTTATGACTGCCCATTTGCTGTCCATAAAACGTCGGATGAATATTGATGGTATCCAAAATATCGGTAGCATCGTACTTTTTGTTAATAAAGTGTTTTATTATAGTGGTCGTTACGTTTATTGAAATATAGTTGTTTTGCTTGTTGATGGTTAGATTGTGGGACGGTGTCTGATAATTGTGATGGAGAGGTCACTACCGCAATGTGTCGGTATTGCAGAAGACGAATAACTAATATCATCATGAGAGGATAATCCCTTACTCTACGTACCAGTAAGTATGTCACCCATCAAGTAAAAAATATATATACCTATATTTTTTTCCTACTCCTCCGCTGTACTTTTCTTATTTCAGTCAGTCTCTTAATTTCGTTGCGGGATGCAACTGATCCAAGACAGTTGAATCGTTTCTCTGGGACCCGTCGGGCTTCATTGGCTCGGCGTTTTTCTGGTGGTCGCCACTGTTGATTCTGGATTTCAGGAGTTGCAGTGGTAGGGAAAGTGTGGCAGGCTTGTCCAAAATAAAAAAATATCACTCTTTGAAATAGGAATATATCTGGCAAACCAATACAATACAGCAAGACGACAATTAATCCGAACAAAATTACCAATAGCAGATCAGACATGTCCCGTTCTCACGAATACATTGGTCTTTCATTAAACTAAATAACACCTTAAGGCAAATACCTGCCTTGTAAGAAGTAAAGGGCGTAAACACTTAGATACAAGAGTACCTAGCATCCTTGGTATCAAGGGCACGTGGGCTTGGCTAGGCGGGACGTGTTATGTTCAACGACAGTGTGTTCCGGCCCGATCTGCCTGGAGCCAGCCAAACCTACCTTACAGACGTGATCTTGTAGTGAATAATTTGTAAAGCAGTTTGCTAAAGGTCAATCAGTAGAGTGTGGTTGATAAGCATCTAATAGATATGGTATATGATACGGTGGATAATTTTAATCAAGCTGTGCCCCAAATAACAGCCCACATTCCACCATTTAATGTCCCTTATACAAATTTCTACCTAATGACAGATTATGTGGTCATTCGTCTTCATTTAGTCAAACTAATTCAAAAGTAGGCGTAACAGTTCCCTAGGCTTCCGATGCAGATGATGAATTTTCAATTTTACTAAAAACCATATTTATATGGGAAAATTGGAAATTCGAGCCATCTATAACAGTTTTACATATCGGCACGTCGTTAAAGATCCAAGGTATATTTTAGAAGGCTTATCGTACATTATCGATTCCGAGGTCGGCTCGCGCCACAGACTAATAATTTTCCAAGTTCTCTAAATCATATAAAACCGGTATACTCTCATTTTTTACTGCGTGAAACTTATCTGTGGTGTTGAGATGTAGGTAGGAGGCCGAATTTACTTATTGATTATACCGGGTCTCGTGGCCTGTGACCATATGGAATATGTTTTTATAATCTATCTAATGACCTCTATGAACTCTCACCGGAGTGTTCAGTCGGCTCTTTCATTTACAAATTAATGCTTCACTAGTAAGAGAGTGATAATTAGCGGAAGTAATGTTCGTGGCAGGGATTTATAGGTTCAGCTTGATTGATTGGATATTGATACAAAGCTGCCGACAGTACTTTGTCAACTTGGATTAAAGAACTCACTTGTAGCATTTCTTGAGTTTATCTCATTATTTTGTAATGAAGTACGTATAACGTAAACTTTAAGTAGGTTTCTATCTACTGTATTGGGTTATTAATGTTGAAAGGAAATATTACTGGTATTGACAAGCGCAACATCAAGTTGAAAAAAGTAACAAAAAATATTCTAGAACGACAGTTACTTCTTAATAGTATCAGGACTGAATTGACATAAAATAATACTAAACAACTCAATGTCATACTAAAGATTTCGACTAAACGCACAGAACTAAACTCCATTCCAATGTTCTTGCACTAACAAAACAAACAATGCAACAGGTAGCACCAACAGTAGCGAAAGATCGTAGATAATCTCTAAACAAATCTATTATACTTGACTCAACAACGTGTCCATGACAAATGGCCATAGAAAATCCCTAAACTCCATTGTATAAATCAAGCAACTTTTAGATATGCAAATGTTCGGAAGTTGCCTCCCATCATCGGAACAATAAAACTAATAACAAGCAATCAGTCAAAGCCTACCAACAATCGGCTACTTTGTCAAAGGCCCATAGGCCCGAAACATAAGACAACGCCCTAGGCCACAAAACAACGAAAACCAGGATACCTTAACACTTGGCGATGGCGCTATATGCAAAGACAAAAGTCAATGCTCGACCAACATCAGACCTATCGAAACTAGTTGCAAGATACGCCGTGGCTCAAGATAAACTGGTGACACAGCATGTTAGGACAGTGGTTAACCCATGACCTCCCATACATTTGGTGGCGTAGACAATTCACACCTTCACAACGATAATGCGCGAACAACTCTATCGTTTATGGTCGTTTTGGAGTGACTGATGGGATTTGGATGCCGGAATATGGTAAAAGGTTTGACCCTTTGTTGGCTGCAGAATTTAAGATGGTGATAACTTTTGGACTTACTATTCTTTGATGTTTGCGCTGAAGGTTTTGTTTAAATTTGTGAAATGGTCGGAACTAAAGTTAGTAATCAATATAACTTGTTTAAATGAGATCTTCACTTTTTTGTTCTTTTGATTTTTCACTGTCTCCTCTTGTTCTTGTTGTTAGGTAGGTACTTGGGGTGGGCAACATGTTCTTCTCTTCTTTCTCCCCAGTCAGTCATCATCTTATCTTTATTAAACACCATCCCTCACGCGAACAATTTTTCATTTGCTCTTTCTCTATCTTAATTATCTCCATATAGATTATGTTTTGCTTATTTCGATTAAGGTCTCATTTTCAACTTTTCAGTCACCGTTGCTACTTTTTGATCTTTCTTTTTCCTACCATGAATCACTACGGAAAAATGCAGTTAGGTGCCTAATTATAGAGCCAATTCACCATAGAGTTTGTAATCTACCCGTGACCTGAGTATTAGTATAATAAATTACGTACAAAAAAGAACCGTCTACTGTAAACAGTTTTCTAATCGGAAGGCACGTGTCGTTAGTAAGAAGATAGACACCATGATTTAGGTAGGTGCCTATAATGTCATGTAATTTGTCAGTCTGTTAATAAATGACATTATACTTCGAACATTTGGAAATCATGCTGGTTTCGATAAATGGTCATCAATCACTTTAATGATCCCCAAATATTAAAGTTTTGTTTTATTATGCACACACTGGTATCAGTAGAAGATATAAAAAATAAATGTACCTATGTAGGTAAGACGTCTAATCGAACAGTTCCGTTTCAAAATTAAAGGATTCAGTGTTGGGTTCATGCCAAATCGAAAGTTGTTGCATAGATATGCAGATATTTTGTAAAAGTTTCAATTTATTCTAAGCTACAGGTAAAAGTGGATTTTAGCGAAAACTGTAGATAATTTCGGTGTCGTGTAACTGGTTTTATTTAATTTCCGAGTTCACATGAATAATTAATATTTCGATACTACGATTTCGAAAGCGTTTAAAATATTCGGTCGTGATATTTTCTCTCTCGCGTTTAGGTATTTATGTTTCTAACATTAATCATGAATATTTTATTTCAAATGAATTTTAGCATAATGTTTTGGATTTCTATTATAATTTGTGAAGGTCGAATAACTATGTAGAGTTTATAACACTTATTAATGATTTAATATTTATCTTTTTTTCTAGATGATGAGGAAAACAGCTGTACAAGGAATGGGCGAAAACAACAAAATTCTTCAAAAAGACGCCATCTGGCGGAAAACAACAAAATGACAAATAAAGCTAATCTTAGAATTGGTTCATTGTTCGAGCGCAAGATGGCGCGAGTGCTGATTCTGATCATAGCAGCCAGCGTGGTGGGAGCTTCCAGCCCCGGTGAAGAGGTGGCGCTGGCGAATATCACCAGATCTGCCAGTGGCGATTATTTCTCTCTCAAGGGTGAGTTTTTTTACTAACGATACAATTTCTAAAGATACTTTTTAAGAAAAAACTGGCCAAGTGCGAGTTTTTTAAAATTATGAAAAAAGTATATTTAAAACCCTCACAGTAAGCCCTTTCATTTGATATGTCACATGATATTGTGCAAAAAACGTTTTTTTTTTAATTTTTTTTTCCGTTTGACCCCCAAAAGTGACCCCCATACTAAAATTTTAATAGTAAATTTACGTAACGCGTCCGTGTTTGGGTCACAGAAGTCCATATTTGTACCAAATTTCATCAGAATCAGTTCAGTGGATCCGGAGAAAACTGGCTGTGACAGACGGATACCCAGACAGACAGACAGAAAGACAGACAGACAGACGGACATACAGACACCCGAATCCTATAACGGTTCCGTTTTTTGTTCGGAACCCTAACAATGATTTGAAGCTTTCAGAAACAGAGTAAGATTAACATTTTATTATGTTGCTCAAAACTTCAAATAACGTATGAAATAACTATACGTGCAATGCGCGGGAGTCGAACCAGCGCTACACTAAAATGTCACATTGCATCTTGCAATGGTGCTCTCGCCATTATTGTCATGTTGCACCATGTGACCTACACTTAGTTCACAATAAGCGCTATATCTTTGGCTTTGACTTTGACAAACCTCCCATCTTTCCAGGGTCAGACTGCGGCCCCACCCGCTGCATGGAGGCGTCCCATGGCACCGCCCTCGCGGCCATCGGCGCTGACGACAGCGGCTGTCGCTGCCAGTGTCGCCGAGACACGCCTGCCTTCAGGGAGGATCAACACATCTGCGTCAATCATATTGACGGTAAGTGTACTATAATACCTACTTATGACCGGTAGTATACAACGTGTAACAGAACAAACGCAATACCTCCTAAGAGGTCATTGTACTCATCATTATGAACAACTTTTACTATGAGACCAACACAGGTTTTAGTTTACAAACAGTCTATAACAGTCTTTTTGTACAAAGGATTACTTGGACGACTTTTACTCGTAACATACCTAGTTATTGCAACAAAATTAAATTCGATCTAGAATGCATAGAGATTAGCTTTATTAGGATGCAACTCATCACAATGGAATTAGGTAATGACATAGTAGGACGTCGACCTCTTCAGGGTCGAAGGTCTGTTGAGGAAATTACAGGAACAATTACTAACGCAGTTTGCATTAACAATGAGAAAGGGTCAGAGAAATGGGCTCAATGTATGAACTTGATAATTGATCTGTCATTGTTTTGAACAATGCAGGAACTTTGTTGATACTCATACATACCTATACTATGAACAGTAGGTACCTACATCCGGAACTTGATAGTACCTATAGAAATATTCGTTTCAAGAACGCATTCATTATATTTACTAAGAATGCTTTCTGTTTGTTGGATTAAAATTGATTTGTACTTTCTTTTATTTTCAGAATGTCTGATGGCCAGCTTCGGTCGTGGAGCGACGAAACCACAAATCCCTTTTGTTTTCTTACCTCTCAAAGGACAAATCATTTACCCGTCAAAAGAAATCATTTTCACTGGTAAGAATAAAAATAGTCATATTCTTTGCAAATAATATAGCGGAATAAAAAATATGAAGAAGTACAAAAAGATCTTCCGATACCGGGAATCGAACCCGAGCCTCCTGGGTGAGAGCCAGGTATCCTAGCCACTAGACCATATCGGATATGCCAGTAATGTTGAAATTAGGGAGCAACTTCTACAACGTTCTGATTTTCTGACCTAGAATTTACTGACCGGTTTTCCATTAGTTTTTTTTTTATTTTGCGTTATTGACATTCTTAAGATAATGTTGATCTTTTTATGACAGGCATGTTGATATGGTTTGTTATTATAATAAATTCATACTTAATATTTATCTGATGACAACATTCCTAATGAATCGGAAAGACCTTCAATAATCTTGCTTACTCTGGAGGTCAGAATAAAATAAAGACACTCTTGGAGTTTATTATTGATAGACTTGCGTTTGATCCCTCTCGCACCTGGTGGAAAGCGATGATGTGGTCGACGATGGAGCACGCTTGCTTTGAATTGAAGTAACGTATTCACTCTTGAATTAAAAATCCCCAGGTTACAGTTACAGCTATCTTTCAGTAAACGTAGACTCCAGATCAACTCTATTTATTTATTTTGCGTCATGTTCAGATGTCGAAGACGCGATATGCGCGGTGACGAGCGCTCAGTACCTGTCGCCCTCGGGCTGGGTGACCCTCCGCGACCTGATCGACAACGACGTCCCCTTCGGATTGTACCGGGACGAGGGGAGCACTTTCTTGCAGGTAACATTTCTTTGTCTGTTGTTCAATGATCCTACTCACAGTATGTTTCCCGGCGTATCCACCATTGTGATGTATCGGGACACTTCTTGTTACGGAAATAAACTCCGATGGCATTAAAAATAAACAAGCAATATTTTTTTTACATTAATATAGCGTGTCAACCAACGGGGGCCGAAAATCTACCCTTTCTCTACTGTAAACATCAAAACTTTGTGCTTACTTAATGGTAAAAAAAGTAAGTTGTAGTGTAGTGTGTAGGTTAGTAGGTATATGGTAAAGTAATTAAGTAAAGTATAATTATATGCGTGAAGAATAGACAGCTATAAAACTCAATCGCAAGAAAGTTGAACCATCAATTCAGAGTTGATGTCAAAACATCATACAGTAACAGATTCCAACAGCAAAGAAATCTTGGCTTTTTGCCAACAAAAGTGCCCCAATAGTAAAGCCATTTTTATTATCTTTTTTCTAATCTCACGTTTGGAGCAATTGCTGTATGCTTACCTACTCATTTAAAAACCAGTAACAAAATGAACTTCTAGGGCGGTGATCATGACAAAATGGCTATGGAAGACATTACTTGCTTAAGTATAATAAACTTTGACAGATGGAATAAACATCAACGGCTTAAACACACACTAAAACCTAATATGGGCACCGTATTACCGAACAAAACTTAAGAAACAGTAATATTGGAGGACCGAAATGCCGCATCAGCCCATTCGGCTCAAACCATATTTCGTACCACCCAAGTAGAAAACAACAATTATTAATTATCAGCGCACACACCGAAAACAGTAAAAGATTCATAAAACTTATCAAATAAGGCAATTATTTTCACATATTTATTGGATATTTTATAAAGTCGAAATTAAACGTGTAGGTACCTTCTAAGCGGGAAATAATTAAGTTTGGGTAAAATTGTAAAACCTTATGCAACCGCTGCGATCACTGAGATGCTTATCGCAAACAAGAACAATATGATGTGGAACAGTTTGTTATGGACACGGATAACGAGATCCTATTGCAAGATATACTAAAAAAAGAAATTATTCATTTGAATCAATTAACATATTATTGTTGCGAACCTAACACAATGTCCAAGTATATTTATCTCAGTTTGAGTAGAGCATTGTATAAAATCTTGTTGTTCTGCTGTTTAATTTTCGAGCATGATTCTAAAGTACAGGTTTTGTCTTCAAGGATCTTGGTACATATGTTTTGTTTCTTTCACTCCAAAGTTGGTAAAGCACATAAAATTGATGAAGCTATCTGTCTGTCCATCTGTCACACTTTTATTTTTAAAACTGATGTTGAAAGCTGACCACAAGTGGTGTCGATTAGGTATCTCAGGTAGACATAAATACCTGCTCTTGATGTTTTTGGGATAAACTATAAGAAACAGAAAGCGAAAACAAAAGTTAGTGAGATTTAATGCTTGCTGCAAAAATCGTGCACTATATTTTTTTTTGGGTGTATAGGATAATTCAAAAAAGGTTAACTGCTAAAATACCCGAAAAAATAGAATACAGGAGAAATAAAAAACGTCTAGAGAGCCTAGCTAAAGCTTCATAAGTTTATACTACTATAATATAGTAGTTATAACCAAGGTTTGTAGTTCATCAGACGAAGTTTTATGCTTCGGATCTTCATTGATCACACTAATACATATAAAAATGGATAGGATCTCTTTTGATTTTATCTAATCTTAAGAAACATTTTCCTCTTATGAAATCTACTTTTCTTTTGATCCAAAAGTAACGTGCCACATCTTGCATCCAAAGTGCACTCGATAGCATCTGGGGACAGCTATACTAAATCCATAACGCGGTTGTGCACACGCGTCGAGCTCATAAATGTTTATCTTTACCGGACCGAGAACCGGTCCCTTTGATAGCCAAGGACGACTTCACTTTAAGCACTGGTGTTACTGGAAGAAATAAGATTGACTTTCGCACCTAAGATGTTAATGAAATTGGGATTGAGGGTGACGAAAGTTGTAGATGCAGACATGAAAATATTTGGGCTGGAAGAAATGAAGGTTATTTTAAATTTGTCTCTATATGAAGAATACAAGCTAGAATACAATATCTTTTATATCCGATCATCTAAAAGTACCGCTTAGCACATTGTTGTTCATAGATGATTGAATTGTAATGGTTGGTTTAGCAGAACAAACATTTGAAATTAAAATCCCCAAAGCCGAGAAGAATGGAAGATATACGTTTAGGCGAAAAGAACAAAAAAAAAAGAAAGACGGTAGACGGAAACCGACCCCAAATGATAAATTAATCAGAAAATAGTCTCAAATCAAGAGGTATGTTCAACTTCCACAATTAGTTATTTCCAGGATTCTTTCGGTGGACTTTATGAATTTGTTATTGCAAAAAGCTTTGTGTGGTCCTTTTAATTGGTGCGAACGAACAAAGTAGCAATAACGTAATTAATATTGTGCTCTCGATTTTATTAAGTTAACATTAAAATATAAGATATGGAATCAGAATTAATAAGGAAAACATTTAAATAAATCCAAATCAAAATTGCTCAAGTTAATTTTACCTTTCAATTATCATTTGTATAAGGATGATCGTATAAGATATGACAAACAAAGAAGTAGGTATGGAAGAAGAAGACGTGTTACGCCCCAAATAAACTGGATGAGGGCAAGAGAATTATAGTGAACTACGATTCGTACAAATTGTAGGTTCCGACTGTAAACTTTATCTAAGTATCATGCCATTAATCTTTGAGGAGCCCGCGTGTGAGGTACCATTTATATTCCTGAAATACAGGTTGCCGCTACTTGGCTACGATAAAACAGCTTCACGAGCCATCTGGTGTCGCTCCATAGCAAAGATGGTATCTCTAATGTTGAAGAACTGTCCATGTACTGAGAATTGACAGATATGTATTGCCAGCTTTTTTCCTAGTACTAGGATCTAACAGAACCGGTAAAGATCATAAAGACCTAGACGATATTTGATATTTGGAGAATATGACGGCTTTATTTTGATAGTGGGTTTTTCAAAAAATAATTCAATTAATGTGAACCACTGAAATCAAAATCACGATATAAACATCAATATGAAGGTTTATATAAAGAGCAGTACAATAATTAAGATACATAAAACATGTCCGATATGTAACATAAAAAAGGCACGAGCCATTCTGATAATGAAATCAATATTCCCAATGTCCATATTGCGGAAGGAATTAACATGTACATTAATTCCTTCCGTACATTGAAATAATCCAGTTCCATCGCACAATCTTTATTGCTTTGATGTCGATATCAAGATTGAAATAAAACATTGAAATGTTTATCAAGAAAAGAAGTTTTGACGTAGACTGGTCCGCATCGATCGAAGTGTCTCCGTTAACATTTTTAATAGCGCTATTAAACGAAAATGACAATCGCTTTAACGACAATCGCGACGTAATAAACTAGTATATAAAATAATCATTTAATTTCTTGATATGAATCGGGTCGACAACGGGATATATCGTCATGAAGATATTATCTTGTGTTCAAAATTTTACTTATTTTTTGGGCGGTTTTGACAAAACGCTACAGTTTGTTGGATCCATCAATCGAACAAATGTCTGCTCGGACGGGCGCGTGTTGAAATGCTACACGGACCCGATGAAGCCCCAGATAAACACGAAGGCGTCAAAGGAGCGATTTGTATAATATGTCCAAATACTTCGCATTTAGATCTCTTCACGGTGATAAAGTTATAAGATGGATTTGCATTTCCATTTTGCTTTCTGCAGGTAAACTCCGAGTAGGCTCGACATTATGTTAACAAATGTACACAAACGTTTTTGGGCGATTCATACTTTTTATTTCTTTAAGCTTTATATTTATCAAGTGATTTGTAACCAAAACTCGCGTCTGCTTAGTGACAAATGCTGCAACGAATTGCACCTGATAACTGTTCTGATTTAATCTGCTTAAAGTTGCGGTCCGCGGAAAATAAAGGTGCAAAGCTTAACGCAATTTTTTACATCTTTAGATCGTATTATACAATTTTGGAACAAATATCTGAAATGATGTGGAAAATCTTTGCAATTTATTTGACAGTGGCGTGGGTCGGCGACTTTGCACGCTCGGCTCGAAGGTCGGCTGGTGGCCGCACATGTGCTGTGCTCCTCGACCACTCCCTCGCGCCTGGCTGCCAGCTGCGCAGCCTTCCGCATCGCAGGCGCTACACAAAACGCTTTGCTTGGTGAGTCACACATACTATCATAACTGTAACGATTATGCGTAAAATTAATGTAACTAATCGTCTAATACTTATGTGAACACAAACTTCTGACTCATCCACAGATGTACGTTCAATACCCTTCCATGCTGGTGAACTGGTGACGACGGAATCAGCATCACAGAATCACGGGCTGAGTGTTCTCGAGTCGCTGGCTATCGGAGTATGCGTGCTTCTACTGATCTTCGTGTATGCAGCTGGAATTATTTTCTATGTCCATTACAAGCAAAGACAGAAACGAAAAGAAAAGGACCCGGAACAAAATAATTCAAATACTATGTCTACTGATAACGGGTCTCTCGAATCCCGGATCGATATGAGCAATGTGGTAAGCTAAAACCTTCTGAAATAGTTACAGACATGAAACGATTTTTTTCTTAACTGTTTACTAATGCTATCCTATCGTTACAGATGTTGAAAACCAATCCGTTGTTGAAACTGAACGGTATGGGCGGTGACTTTTTACACGATGGGGGTTTTTCTGATGGCAGTGAACGCACTGAAGACACCGTCGATTCTTCGTCTAATAATACACATACTCATAATTCTATGCATAAGGTTGGCACTATCTATTTGAAGTAAAAAAAATAACAAGTAAGGGAAGTAAAAATAAATATTAACATATATCCAATTCTTAGTTTCAGAAGCTGAATGCCAACTCAGTGATATCAGCGATGGTACACTCTCGTAGAAAAAAGACTCTCAGACCATCAATCAGGAACGCTAATTCACCGGAACGGATAAACGAACGTTTCCAAAGACGTTCTGCTTCTCCTGACACTTTTGAACGAGCGCCACATTCAGAACTATCCATCGTAGATTGTACTGTAGAAAATAATTATAACGCAAACCGACAACTGCCGTCCTCAAATGGTTCAGACTCTTCGTACAGAAAGAAATTATATTTCAATCCAGTCTTTTTTGAAACCGAACTTCTCAAGGTAAGATTGATGCATGATTAAAACATTTTGCTGTCATGAGTACAGAATCAGAATGCTTTATTTGTGAACATAGGTCAAATTACAACAGCGTGCGAGATTTTACAGATAGGTAGATCCTCTACGTTTTGCCCAGAGATATTTAGTTAATTAACATACCTATTATTAAAAAATATATTTATGTTATCTTCTTTATCATTCCAGAATCCACCACCTGCGGCTATTGAATTTTTAGTTAAAATTCGAGAAGTAATGTCCGTTGCTAAAGAAAAGATGACATCAAAGCGATTCATCCCTATTCTATCAGATATTCCCGAAGAAGATATGTATCACGCGATAGATCTAGGATGGGACATCCCTTGCGCACGACGCGGTCGCAGGTTTAGTGCAATCAGTCTTAAACAAGAAAACAGTCGAAAGACAGCTGTTTGTGGAGGATGCCCAGGATGTGATAATAACGCGCGACCACACAAAGTAGCTCTCACTAGATCTAACTCATGTAAATCATGTGTCAGTGAAGATTATAAACAAAGAATTGTAAGGAAATGGTTGGACGAAGTACCGTTACCTACAAACAACTCAAAACCGGTGAAATCCGTAGCAAAGGTTAGTGGAACCCCAAGAGCTGTTGAACCCAAGAAGAAAGAAGACGTGCGTCCTAAATCAGCAGAATTGATTAGAAATGAGACACCCAAACCTAAAGTCACTGAAACTAAACCTAAAGTAGTAGAAAAGAAATCTAAAGTTGCAGAAACGAAACCTAAAATTACGGAAGCGAAACCCAAAATTACAGAAACTAAGCCGAAGCTTACTGAAACCATTTCTAAAGAAAATATTCGTGAACTAGAATCTAAGGAAAACTTTACTAAAGAACTGTGTCTACAAGAAATGAAAATAATTAGTAAACCAATTAACCCGAAAGAAATTGAAATTATAAGAGTAACTTCAGTTCCGGATCTCAACGGACTTAACAATATAATAAACATCAGCGAAGTAGACAAGGTATCAAAACCTGTTGCCCCAACTCCACCTCAAGAGAAGAAAAGTCTATCTAGCCACACATCAAGACGAATTAGGAAAAAGCTGCCTCCACCCCCACCTCCCCCCGTAAATCCGCCAGAGCCTTCTAAAGCAGCAGCATCATCATCAGATGAAGAGGCACCAATACCACCTGAAGTAAAAGTAAAGATGGAAGCAGTCATACGTGAACTGAATACTTGCAGGCGTGTGGAGCCCGTAGAGTTAGAAGAAATCAAAATGGAAACTATTGCCCCTATAGCACCCAAAATAGTTATACCCGTAATAGCGGCTGACAACCATTATTACAGTGATGATAACACGCTCTCCAATAGAAAGAAAAAACAAATATATGGTAGTCAAGATAACTTCATGGAATTTGACAGTTTGGAACGCAGCATGATGAAGAGGCGAAGGTTCTCGGTCGCCTGTGGACCCGAATTATTCCATAATGATCGATTTGAACATAGTCAGAATTTACTTGATACTAGGGAAAGGCTAACAAGCAGCTGGCTTGACGTGAAAAAGGCGGTCGAAGAACCACAAGTATTCAATCAGAGTGAAGTTTTCGTTGATAATATGGAACCCATGTACAACAACCTTGACGACCTTTCGAAGCCTGGTCCATTAACTATACAGGTGCGCGGCTCTCCAGTAGAAAGCAGGCGTAATTTCAGCAAAGATGATTTTGATCCCGATACTCTCGACAGACGTGACACAAAGAAACGCGTTGAGAAAATACTACTGAAATCAGCTGGCAGCTTTAAATACAAGTCAACCTCTTCAGAAAGTGAATCATGCAGGAAATCTCCAATAGCTATTACGACTCGAAAAATTGGCAATCTGAGACAAATATACGAGGCTAAAGCAAAGGCGCAAGAGGAAGAGATCAAATTCTATAATAGACGTGGAAGCATTACATACGGTCAAGATCTACAAGCATTCATGAGATCTGGTAAAGCCCCAGATTTGATTAGACATATTGAGGGTCAGAAAGATCCTAAGCCACCAATACCACCCAAACAACGCCGAGGTTCAGATTTGTCACCGAAGTTCTATAGTTCGATTCGCGAAAGTCCACCTGGTGATCGTCGCAGGATGATGGAAGATAGAGACAAATTCCCAGGGTACACCAGGCTTGACAATTTGAACGCTCGCCGTTCCGGACGTCGATCTGCCAGGACCAGATCTCGCAGAACTGATCTAAGGAAACTGTACAGAACCGAAGACTCCGGATATATGAGTACCGACTCAAATGAATCGAAATGTAGAGCGAGGTATCTGATGCAGTTGAGACCAGTAAAGACTTCAATACTAGAACCTGCTCCAGTGCCAGCTGTTAGATCTGCTGTTATTAAAACAGCTGTCTTACCAATCGAATCCGATACAGATGATTTAGAATCATTGTGTGATGGAAGAAGTGAATCTGGCGGAGAGAGTGTCGAGACAGATTCTGTGTTCTTTGGAAATTTTGACGATTCGAAGGAGATGTTCGCTGAGTTGGGACTGAGCGCTTTTGAGCCTCAGAATAAGATGATGCAGAGTCATGAACAAATTGATTCAGGTTTCATGGGGGAGACTAATATAATTTTAAGCGGTGACAGTGACTCGGAGCATAGAAGTGTCATATCTATAATGACTGGGCACGATGGGAGAGCTTCTGCTGCATCAATTAGTAAATTAGACGATGCCCCTTATATGCACACTATAGAGTGCTAAATCCGTAAAATATTTAAATGTAAACGAGTTTGTACATAACGATTGTTAATATAAATATGACAATATCGAAGTTTAATGAGTACCTACCATTTATTAGCATTTAGGTTCATTTAGGTTTGTTATTAAATAAATTCGTTTAAATTTAGACATATAAATGAAATATAGTTAAATACCTAATAAAATTATTAGAAATGTTAATTTGTGTAGCCTAAATAATTTTATTGTGAATAATGTGAATATTGATACAGTGTGTACGTATGTAAGTAAAATAAGTTGATAGTCACCGAATTTTACCTCAAGACTTTTGCGGTGTTACCGTACGTTTGTTAACTGTTTGAACTTTCTATTCGCTGTACTATTATTGACTTCTTGTTTATGAGAGTTATTTATTGAGATGGTCGTTTGATGAACTGCCCACCAGTAATGTTCGTGCTTAAATATTTTAACTTATCTTTTAATTAATTAATAATTATTTCCAGTCGATTTAATTGATTGTTATCCTTATACGCCATTTTATGCTCAATTTATGTTTAATCATCAGTTTTTAGTTGTAATGTACATAAATAAATATAAAATAATATATTACGTCTTACGAGTTTGTAAATTTATATAGCCGGCCGGTTGTGCAATTAAATTTTTATTAGTTTTTTGGGAAATAAATGGATTGGAGTAATTTTTATGGTGTATGGTATACGTAAGAGGCTCAATTATTTATTGAAAAAATATTCTTAAGTGAGATAATGAAATGTTATAATACAGTAATTTGCAATATAAATATAATCATTAATTTAGTCAGTAGTGTGTTCGGGACTGTTTTGTGTAAAGATGATATTTTCAGACTTTGTAAACAAAGTAATTTTAGAAAATATTTTTGTATGAATAAAATATATGTTGTGTTATAAATTCAGTTGTTTCACTGATGTCTAACTCCCCACACCGACTTTATTGCAAGAAACTTAATGGGAAAAAACACGAAGAATTCCTGTTTACATAAACACACAACAAAAACACATTTAGTGATGGCTATTGCATAAGTAGTCAACATGAACTTGATATAATAAAATACTTTTAAATAGGTAATCTAACTGTTCGAAGAGAACATACATAAACTTTTTCGATGACCCAAAGAAAAGCATTACTTTAACAGATAAAGACAAACACTGTTGTAACCAAATACTTTCTTCTAATTTTAAAATCATGTTCTTATTTTTTGTGATACTAAATTTAAATTCGACGCGCCAAATGGCCAGTACTTTAAAATTATCACCGCCATCTGTTAACAGTCAGGGCAGGCGTCGATTTTTTTCATTCGAATTTAAAATCCTACGCTTCTTAAATCACAATCTATCGAAGTCAAGCAATATCTTTGATCTCAACGATTTTATTTATGTTTTTCAATTTGCTCTCGAGTGCCTTTTGATGCAGGTATTCCATCAAATAAAATTTAAAAACAGTGATGACAGAGTTGCACAATTTAATTAATGTTACACCTCATCGGTATTATTAATGGCAGATATGATGCGTGTTCGTTACTTATTTTGTTATTTGATTAAGATATACCAACCTACTCGTACGTTTAGGTAGTCTATAATGTCAGATGTATCAGAAAATCTTTGTCGTTCAATAAAAATGTTAAAAGGAAATGAACATTGTCAATGGAAATAAATTTGAAAAGATCTGAAGGGCCTCTAAGTCAGTACAGGTGATTATGCAAAATTAAAATTACGTGGTCCACCAAAATGCTTTAGAAAGTCGTTTACTCATAGTTTCACAATAAATAATAAGTAATGAGACAGGAGAAATGAAAAAGAAATAGTTTGAAAGAACAAGAGAAGAAGAGTATGTAAGGCCTTAAAACTAAAGCTAAAGCACCTACAAAAAAAAAATACTAAAATATATACCGAATACTATAATTATATAGATATAATAAATAAACATAATTATATAACTATAACAGTAGAGAGGAAAGGTAGTGCACTTAAGTCGATTCTTCAAAAGAGAAATTGATTTTTAGTCTCGAATGCTAGGCGGAAGTGAGTTCCACAATCTAACTGCATGGACAGAGAAAGAGTAGAAATAGTAGCTGGATTTATGAGTATGGGTTTTAAGGAGGGATCTAAAATGTGATCTGCACGGTGCAAGAGGGGTAAGACGGGTTGTGAAGGATATTAAAAAGGAGACGTAGAATCCGAGTGTTCTTGCGAAAGTGGATAGGGAGCCACTTGAGTTTCTTACGAAGGTGAGAAACATGGTTATACTTTCGTAGACCAAACACAAATCTAATGCATAAATTTTGCAGTCGCTCAAGTTTGTTTAATAGCTCCTCAGTAGTATCCAGGTAGCAGGCGTCGGCATAATCTATAATCGGCTGAATAAGAGTTTGGGCCAAAGAGATTTTCGTCTTCAAAGGTAAGACACCCTGAAAGCTTTTCAGCGAATGAAAAGAAAAATAGACCTTTCGACTAACCTGCCCACGCCAGGAATGATTGGAGTCAATAATAACACCCAGATCTTTGGTAGTTTCAGTGTATTCAATACGAACGCCATCGAGACATAAAGGTGATATAGATGCAACAACAGCAGGAGTACGAACGTATCTGCTGCCTATGATCATGGCCTGAGATTTAGTTGGGTTGATCTGCAAGCCAAATGGCTTAGCCCAAGTGCTGATACAAGACAAGTCATGATTCATAGCAGCAATAGCAGAGTCCACGTCAGCTACAGTAAAGTGTCGGTAGAGCTGCAGGTCATCTGCATAAAGATGGAAACTAAAAGAGATAACTCTGGTGACGAAGTTAATGAAAATTGAAAAAAGAAGAGGAGAGGAACACATTTTATTGTTAAAAGCAAATGCTTGCTCATTAGAAATTCTCCATTTCATAAAAGTAAGATACTTAGGTACATTAGAAGTGAAACTGCAATTTTTCATCTCAGTGTGTCTAAATCAACATGCTTAGATATATTATGTACATGAGCAAAAAGTATATTGGTACATATTTCTGTACAAAAAAAAACTTAGCAATTTAATTGTTGTGAGTAAGAAACTAGTGCATTTCGTAAACACTGGATTAAGTGGGATGAGAACGATAATACATAGCGTTCTTGTGTGATAATGAATTGTAAATAAATTGATAGATAATGTGGGTAGGTATTTATTGATATTTATCAAATGTTATCAAATAGAGTCGACGCTCGTTTTGAAGTCAAATATCATCGGCCCATTAGCTCAGTTGGTTAGAGCGTCGTGCTAATAACGCGAAGGTCGCGGGTTCGATCCCCTCATGGGCCACATCTCTTTTTTAAATCATTTTTTCATAAATACAGGATTATTATTTTTTTAGTCTAGAATGGTGCTTTATTTTTTTTTACTATTGATAGGCACGCGTTTGACCACTATCTCTATTGAAATACTTACCTGGTGGTAAGCGATGATGTGGTCGAAGATGGAGCACGCTAGCCTAGAAGTAACTTATTCACTCTTGACTTAAAGACTCCCAAGGTGTAGCTATCAGAAAACACAGATACTGACAACAAAACACGAGATGACGAAAAATGAGATTACTTTAACAAAAATTCCTATATCATATACAGGAACACACGATTCATATAGGTCATTCATTACGCCCGCGTGAAATTCGAAAATTAGGTATCTCAAGGGAACATGCTCCCGGAATAAGACGTATACCTAGTATATGATCAGTGAGCGGGTATAGTGGACAACAACATCACATCATGTGCCGTGGCTTGAACAACCAGGACCTGTCGGTGCAGTCAGTACCTGCGAGCATCATGGAGGAGCACAACTATCTCGACACTATCCTATTCCAGGTTATGGTCTACCTGTGTTCAGTCATCAGTCTATCAGTTTCATCCAAATCCCTTCAACCGTTAAGACTTGATGAGATAACAAACAAACATATGGACAGATAGACCGAATAAGTTACTTTCGCATTTATGGTCTGTTCTTTACTTCATATTGTTGTAATTTGCTAATTCGGCGAAATCAAATTTTATTTGTAACAGGTTTATGAGTCGGTTTTAATTGAAACATTTCATTAGCTGTCGTAAATTAATTGTAACGAGATTTTAAATATTGCCAGCAGTGAATTCAAAATAAATACTGGAAACTGATTTAAGACGTCCCACAGACAGGTTCAACGCCCATTTTCATAGAAATCGTTTTATGAAAAATGGTCGCTGCATTTATGTCGCACAGTTTATGTACGGTAGCCTATCTATCCTATATTCCGGTGGTTCGTCAATATCGTACTTTAAAATAAGTCACTCAAATCAGTGATTCAATATGCTTAAAATTCGATAAAAACATGACACTCTAGGTAACCAACTCAGCTAATGGGCCGATGAGAATTGTTACCTGAAATATTAGATTAGGTAAAAAGGCTCGATAAGTAGATCCACTTACTAACAGATTGACAAACCAAGGTATACGTATCTATGTCTGGTCATATATGTTTCTCGTCGCGTAAGTCGGTTAAGGCAGTAGTGAGGTTCATAGAAGATGATTGCAGGGGTCCAATAATAAGTATCTTCAAAAAGCTAGTTGTGGCCCATGAGGGGATCGAACCCGCGACCTTCGCGTTATTAGCACGACGCTCTAACCAACTGAGCTAATGGGCCGATGCGAAATACCTGCAAAATGGGCGATATAACACGAAATGCTATCGTTTAACAATAATTTATCAATATCCTAATATATATAAAATTCTTCCGTTACTGATGAGTGACTGACAGACGACCCGCAGCCGACAGCTACTGGTCGTAAAATGCTAAAATTTGGCACGTTCCTTGGGAAGTGTAGGGAGCACTAAAAGAGGATGGATTCCCCGAAATTCTTACGGGAACGGGGAAAAAACGGGATACGCGCGTACGAAGTCGAGAACAAAAGCCAGTTACTTATAAAAGCTGATGATAATGTTATCCTACTTTGTTTGACTCGGTGAATGTTGTATAACACCGATAGAAATTGTCAGTTTCGCAAAGAAGCTCGGCTCTTTCCCAACTATATTGAATTTGCCAGTATTTAACAAGAAGCGACTACTTTCTTATCTGGCCTCTACAACACGACATAAGTAAAACACCTCCGTAAGACTGGTTTTCAGACCCATAATGAATATCAAAGATCTAAAAGTAGATAGGTATTTCGTTTATTTAAATTCTCCCTTTTCCCCAATCTTACTGGAAACCGGCGTTGACAAGTGACTCAATAAACTGCAAAACCGAAAATTAATTTAATTATACAGTTTTACTACCGACAATCCGACATGTTAATTTATAAATATAAAAATATCGAGATCACGTTACAATCGGTGGGCATTTTCCTCAATTCAGAAAAACATTAAATGCGGGGAATAAACGTAATTAACATTGATTTCATTCGTTGTAAATTAAATTTTAATGATTACAGTAACTGTTCGTTTGTTTATTTTTCTTTTTCTAAGTTTCTGCCCCCTCATTGAATTAGATGAAAGATTCAATTATCCAAAGGTTGTCTGTAAGGCCGCAGACACGAACTCAACGGCGCGGCGGGCGGCGAGGCAAGTTACATTATACATCTCTGCATTTGAACGCGCCGCGCCGCCCGCCGCGCCGCTGAGTTCGTGTCCTCGGCCTCAAAGATCGCTTTTAGCGATAAGACCACTGATTGTTGCAGCCCACAATTTTAAGTTTCTTTAGTGTAATTTGCTATCATGCACAAAAAATAGTTTCTATTCTATTGTAAAGTGCCAACAACTGGAGCTATAACAGAGGTCTCATTGCGAGCTTTAAACGTACTTTATACTCTATCGCGTTAAGGGGATACCTTTAGAACAAGGCCGTTTTTCGTTTTAACGTATCTTGTTAGGTACCTCGAACAGGGATGTGAGATTACGGTATATGCTTTTTGACTTTATAATCTAGTATCCAACTGAAGGAATACACGATACCAAGAAATTTTCTCGATAGAAAAAAAACACAAAGTTCGAAATATCTTTTTACTTTTTTTAGCTACAAGACGCAACGCTTTAGATTGATCATATGAAAATAACTTTAAAGCATATAAAATAACCTTATCGAGGTTTCAACTGAACAGATTTCGATATAATAATACTTTTATGTTATCAAATCCGAAAATTTATTTTGGCACTTACGTTTTTTTATTCCGAGCTACACTCTTATTATCTTCATCTCATCTTTTGCCTTGCAAAAGTATTTGCATCTCTCTCATTTTTTCAGTTCTTCAGATGCTCCGTGGAGCTCTTACAAGCAGGACCTGTATCACTTTTATGCAAATCGGAGCTGTCAGATCTTCGTAATTTCAATATATTTTTTCACAGTAAATGCTAATAGTTTAGCCATTTATAGATAGATTTAGTGTTAAAAAATGTCTGCACCATGTGAATGTGTATTTTTATGACCTTGAATAATATAAAACGCAATATTTTTCTATCCACACTAACTTTTGAATTATGTATAAAATTGGCATGAAATAAAAGAGCAAAACTAAATTAAGTACGTCGTTGGGACTTTCTACCTGAAGGCGACAATGGACTCGTTTACCAGGAAATGAATAGCAACGGTTTGAAGAAAATAACGTCTCCAAGTCATCACCTTTACTTGTACATACGTACTGTATCCTCCAATGTTCTCATCTCACAAAACAATATTGGGTAAACATTATGTTTTCTATATTGGAGTGTCTGTTTATGCAGCGTTATTCTTACATTTTAACTCAAGACACACGCTAAAATAAATGTTTTTATTTTAGGATTGAAATACGTCAAACATCAATGTGTCAAGAATGTGTTAAATGTCAAAGGCAACAAGCCCAGAAAAAAATATGGAGTCGCGTTTGAATTGTGAAAAATGTGTTCAGTAAATACTAGCATTTTACCCCGACTTTTCTGCGTGGGTTTTAGAAGTACCTACCAGAAATAAATGAAAAATATTTAATCCTACTAATGTTATAAATCTAAATCAATATGATGTTGTAATAGTTGTTAGGCCAATTTTAATTTATCATAATTTTGGGCTCTTGATATTTTATGACTCTTTATCCCTCATCATTTCAGCCTTACTTTCATCTCGTACCACAGACATATTTTTGTAAAATATTAGCAAGTTCAATTTAATTGACAATGACGTAATTTCAAAGCCTTAAGTTAGTTATGACGCATTTTCAACGTCTCATTAGGTATATCGCCAATAAAACAGTATGTAAATCAAGCCTTCTCCTAAAGTCGGCGAAAAAATTATACATTATTTTTTAATTTTTACCGTCCAAATTTGTTTAAAACGCTTACTTTCTTTCCCTTTTACGACAATAAACATTACAAACATCCGAATAAGGTTATCATTTTTCCGCCATTCCAACCTATCAAAAGTCTTGGTAGGTATAGTTTACGAAGACAAATGCCAATGTGATAAAGCAAGAAAGAAGAGAGATAGAAGAGAATTTAAACAAAGTTGTAATCAATAATTTATGCATTTATTTATATAAATGTATATAGCAATTCAATGAAAGCACATAGATAAGTGTACTTTCTAGAAACTTTATAACTACTATGTGTAACTTAGAAATATAATTAATACTTTTTTTTTAATAAGAAATCATAAATTGTAATCATAAACAACCAATTTAAGAATATCTGTTCTAGGTAAACAACATTTTTATTTAGCAATGTTAATCAATTAGATTGAACAATTGTGTGACGTTTTTGAATCAGTACTTCTCATTATTTCTCGTCTATAAAACTGCTGGAATGTATTAGCTGAACGCCAATTTCCACGTGCCAAGATTTCGTCGAGAAGATAATTTTGAAACCCGCTTTTGGAGGCTACAGCAGACCGGGTGCTACCTAGTGTGGCTGCAATGCCAGCTTCCCGAAACAGGGTCTTTACCCATCCTGCAATGGCTGTACGTGAAGCAGGTTTAGCCACACCTCTAATCGTAATAGTTTTTTCTGTCCAGTATATAGGGTTAAGGTTAGAGCTATCGGCATTTAAAAGCAATTTCCAGCCGGATTGCCTATAATTACTGCTGTCAGTTTTGGAGCCAAACCGAGGCCAAAATATTATACTGCTATCAGATCTTATGCAATGATTAGGATCAATATTAAGTAGAGTTAGATCATGTATTCGCCTACCAGAGCAAAGCAACAACAAAATTCCAGTATGACGTGATGTTTGAAATAGATTATTTGAATCAATTGTGTAATTATTCAAAAATGAAATTAATTTATCAATATCCCAAACTGGAGGCTTTGTGACCTTTGGATTTTTAAGGGCAATAGATTTTAAAACATGTCTTACTAGAACGTGTGAACTTAACTGACTTGAAGTTTCAGCGTTACATAGTGTAGAAATTACCGATTTATGTAAAAGTATTGAATTATACGACAACTTATCAATTACATATAATTCACATAAAAACTGCGCTAATTGTGAACCAGTGGGATTCATTAAGTCAAGGTTTTTATTACGGCACCACGACGTCCAGCGCTTCCAGGCTACCTCGTAGGTTTTTAGTGTAGATTTTCGCCAAGAATTCTTAAGCAGTGATAGTTGTTGAGCGTTCCACGTCTTTATCGCGTCGGACCACCCCCACACTTCCAAACATCAAGGACAATGTTCTCGACTTGCGGTGGTGGGAGTCCCGTCGACGTGTCTATTAGGTATCTCTGTAGATTTCTCAGAGTTAAAGGAGCTGCGAGCGCTCGGGCTTTGAGATCGGCACGCCAGAATACCCTCTCCCATCGAGGTTCTACTAATTGGAATATTCCTATCGACTGTTTTAAGTGAGACAGGACTTTGGGGACTAGGAAAAGTGGTGGGAATATCCATGCGAGCTCGTAATTCCATGGGGCACTGAAGGCATCGTGGAACAGAGCTTGAGGATCTCTCAGATCTAGGGACACGTAATTGTACACTACGTGAGCAGTCACCGTGGCAAATAGATCTACTATTGGGGTTCCCCATTTTGCAAACACTGTTTCAAAACAAGTCGGTAGTTACTCGTAGTGCCATTCTGGAGGTTGGCGAAGGCGCGATAAATGGTCCGCATGATTGTTGTATTTGCCCGGAATTAAGTGTATGTTGAAGTGTATCTGATGTTGGTCTAACAAATTCAGAATTCGATAGGTTATTTCCAACAGGGATAATGTCCTCGTACGTCCTTCCTTTCGTAAGTAGGTGACCGCAGTTTTGTTGTCGCTTTGAATGAGGAGCGAACTTTGATGAAGCCAATGAACTTGGTTCTGAAGAGCATATAATATTGCTAGCATTTCTTTTTCATTGCAATGCAGCGTTTTCTCTTCTTGCGACCAAGTTCCTGACAGAGCTAAATTGTTCGCTTGATCCGACGCATCTGTCGTCAGAAAATTTATTGGAGGAGGGTACTGAAGGGGTTGACCTTTGACCATTTTGGGCCCAGCAGTTTAGTTCCTCTAAGACACCTTGTGGTAGTGGGTAGGTCTTTGATGGCAGGACTGGCAGCGAATTTACGAACATTAGTAACTGTCGATGTTCGAGCCGACCCCGAGGGACAACAAAACTGGCAAAATTTATAAGTCCCGCTATTTTCTGCAACTCCTTCAAAGTTAACCGCTCTTGTTCGCCTGATTTATCCTGATAGCCTGATTTATCTTTGTAATGATGTCATGAATCTTTTCTTTTGGTAGGATTTTTTTATTTTCCCATGGTTTCTATAGTATCCCTAAATAAAATTCTTTTGAGGAGAAACAACAGATTTTTCGAAAAATTATTTCCACCCCAGTTTTTGTAATATTTGTACAGTTATTTTGACATGCTCGCGAAGCGTGTGAACACAAATGGCGTGCCACTTTTTTACGAAAACTAAAAACTACCCGCAACCACCAGGTGGTGCCACTGAGCCGGAAGTATAGAGGGGATAAAAGTACGAAAACTGGTAAGAAATCGATGGGAAACGGAAATGCCATCTCATATGAAAGCTTCCAGTGACGGTCAAGTAGTTTAATACAAGTACTTTCCATGATTTGGTATAAGTCTTGAAGATGTTCCGTAGATGAAACAACAATCAGGATGAAACTATTTACAACTTAGCAATATGGGCCTGAGGATGGCACCAGGGTTATCCTACAGCCCCGGATTTGGAATGCCGCATATAATAGCAGCGGTGCTCATGTTTACGATGAAACTTTGCTAAAAGGGTCATTGCATCACATTTAGGTTCTCATATCAACCGAAAGACATCCACTGATGGACATAGGCCTCCCCCAAAAGGGGGGGGGGGGGTAGCCCCCCGTTGGGGATCGCAGTGTATGGTTGAGTTTTACAGAGAACGCTGCTGCCCATTCTCTGGCGAGTCCCTTGGTCGCCTCTTACGACACCCATGGGAAGTGATGGGATGGTATTATTCTTTTACGGCACCATACGGCACCGGCCCACACCATACGGCATTTAGGGTCTAATACTTATTAACTATGTCCAGCAGTGGACGTCTTTCGGCTGATATGATGATGATGATGATGATGATGACTAGGTTAACTAGGTATTGAACTCAACTAATATGATAAAGAGTTAAAAATATATGTTTTTTTTTAATTGTGATGGGTTTGCTCTTGACTCTAGTCTAGGTCAGAGATGACCGAGACAAAGTCTACGATGGAGCGAGCTTACCCAGAAGGGGCCTGTTCACTCTAACTTTGAAGAGATTAGGGTTGTAAGCGTTTGGAAAAATGGACGCAGGCAGAGAGTTCCACTCCTTTGCTGTGCGCATTATAAAAGACGTTTGGAAACGCTTAGTGCGAGTTGGTGGAACAGCAACAAGGTAGGAATGGTAAGATGCAGTGCGTCTGGATGTCCGATGGTAGTAGGGGGCCGGTGGGATGAGGTCGTGGAGTTCTTGGGCACACTCACCGAAGTACAATCTGTAGAAGACCGACAAGCAGGCAACCTTACGGCGATGAGCCAAGCTATGCAGCTTGGCATCCACCAGTTTTACGTCACCGATGAGCCTCTTAGCTCTGCGTTCCACCGAGTCAAGCGCGGCAAGCTGATACTTAGCTGAGCCATCCCAAAGGTGGCTACAATACTCCATGCAGGATCGGACTTGCGCTTTATATAGGGTTAAAAGCTGTCCAGGCCTGAAGTATCGCTTCACCCTATTTAAGATGCCCTGCTTTTTGGCAGCGGTTTGGGCTTTGTACTTGATGGTGGCGCTGAAGTTGAGACTGGATGTCAACTCCATGCCTAGGAGCTCGATGTTTACAGGACGTTCGATTTATTTTTCACTGATACAAAAAAATCTCCGGAAAATGCACGGTTTCTGTGGAAAAGGCTACGTGAGCAAAGCCACGCGAAAAAAAAAAACAAATTGACTACTTATCTTTTCATTCGTTTTCATAACTTGTGTACATATTTCAATTACGATTAAAATATAACTTTTATACAACTGGTCTACTCCATACCTTCCGTATGCTTAAAAGTCTCTAGTACTATCTCTATCGCACAATTATGGCCATGTTCTTAAATAGTCAACTGAATTAGTAGTTTTCACAATAATTTGGGGCCATACAAAACATGATATAATTTACCAACGATTGTAAAAAATGAGTATTAAAACAAATCAATATTTTTCGTCGCTCGATATTTTATTAAATTGTATTTTATCTACGTCTAAAATCACTGTTTATAAGAGTGCTGATTTGTGTTAATATTTTGACAGAAGAAGTTTATGAAGTTTGCGTGCGGGCAACACTGAATCAGTTGGCGGTTTGAATTAATTTGATGTTGTGGCGCTAGGTTCGATATTTCGGACTTTGCGCATGGAAGCATGCGGGGACTGCGCGGTGCCAGGAGATGAAATCGGTGCTTTCGAGCTATCATTTATTTCAAAGATACGGCCTTAATGGAAACGTTAATTTGTATCAGAACTGAACAAGCGCCGCCTGAAGTATAGACAAGAGACATTCTGTCAGCGGTAGCGTGGTGAAGGCAATTGTCTACTTAAACGTCAAAATTATGTAGGTAGGTATGGGATTGACATACGATGTCGAAATGTCACATGATCAATCCCTTATTTATTTTGGCGTTTCGACATCGTTAATGAAATGGTAGTTTGTCTAGAGCCTCTGGTGACAATAACGGAACCTCTCTTTTACCCACACGATTTTTGACAGAGCCGTTTACGTTAACGAGATCACTAAGGCCTAAAACTCGTACTAAGGCCACATTCTAGGATCTCTAGAAATACTTAGTGACATTTTATCAGCGATAACGATTGCCAAATGTTAGATCACGTGACAATTTAAATATAGGTTAATATAGGATATAACTTTGTATTTATTAAATATCTATTAATCACGTTTCTTGCTGAAAATTGCACCTGCCACTAATTGTGTCTGCATCACCCAAAGGTTGACTGGTAGAAAATGCCTAAGGCATTAAGTCCGCCTCTGTACATTTCTGTGCATGAAGTATTAAATAAATAAATATGTACGTTTTGGACTATTTGACCGTTAATTATTACACAGTTAATATTTCACTTCGTAAAAACTTTTTTCTAAAAATACTAATAGTTCACTATTTATGCGGATAGATGAAAGTGAATATGGAACAAGCTGCTAATAGTATGGCAGTTTATTACGTAGTCTCTTACGTAGGAAACTAATAGTCAAATAGAAATGAAAATTGAATGAGCTCTACAAAATGATTATTACCTACCTGCATCAATAAAGCATTTGTTTAGACTATTGGTAAAAGATCAGGTACCATGACTAAATTGAATACATTACATGAACTAGAAGCGAATTTACTACGAAATAAACAATCTCACCAGCCAACGTTGAGATTTAGTCAAATGGAGGTTGGTTCTCTAATGAAAATTCAATGCGCTCCACGAGAGATGATGGATATTGCATCTGTATTGTGCCATGATGAGTGTGGGATCCGTGGCGGCCGCGATCTACATACATACGCTGATACGCGGCCCCGTTTATAATGTAATGTAACATTCCTCATAGTCATCAAGTTTTGATGTTGCTTGAATGTAAAGAGTATTTAAGCTCCCGCAGACAGGTGAGATGCGACAGAACGAGGAGCAGGCGGACCCTTTCATCCGACTTTTTTACACGACTGTCTAGATAAAAGAGTTTTATGTTTTTGTGAGTTTCTTTATTCCATCACAACTTCTAAACGCCTAAACCGATTTCGACATAATTATGTGGTATCGTTAGAAGCGAAGATCCCAAGGGGAGATACTCCCGGGATAAAAATACTGTGTACTATTCCAGGACATGGTCTATCCGTGTGCAAAGTTTCATCCACATCCGTTCAACAGATAAGGTTTGAAGATTTCCGGGGAATCGCGATCAAGTAGGTACGTTTAAAAACTCGCGCATCAGGGGTTCATATATAAAACCTAAATAGCTATTAAATAATTTAGTCGTCTGATACGCTGTTTTGTTACAATACGGTGTAAACACATCCACAAAGAGTAAGTTATCGCGAGTAATGTAAAAATAATAATTATAATTATAAACTGGAGCGAAGCATCTGATCTGTTATGATTTAATTCGGAGTTAACCCCAAAATCACAGGTGCGTGGTAATCATAGGTTTAACCCTACAATTACGGTGATTGACCCGTTAACCGGTGATTTTCGGTGATCGTCTAGTTTGAAGGTAGCATGAGATGCTACTTGATCATCGAGATTAATTTTCAATGACTGTTATTATTTTGGTGTAAAGATGTTTTGCTATAAGCACACGGATTCTTGAAAAAATTGCGACGCGTTATATTAAGCGTTAGTCATTGATGCGAATGTTTGTTGACAATCCATTCGACTATATAATCACAGCGTCTGCAGCTAACGCTGGACAATTGTTCACATTCATCTTGCATTTTTTTTTTCAGTATTTTGGCAATACTTGTAGGTTTTGTGCAGCTGAGACAGTACTTTTATACGAGTGATATAGAGATTGCACTTCTCGAAGACTGTGTTTGTTCTTTGTTTTTTTGATCAAGTCTAATATTTTTGGTAATTGTTCATATCGTTAGGTCAGTTGGATAGAATGTCGTGCTGATAAAGCGAAGGTTCGATCTTCTCATGGTCCACAGCTATTTTGTTTGAAGATGTAAGTAACAAAACAAACCGGAGTGGACGTAAGTCTTATTTTTAGAAGCAGTAAAATTTAAAATAAAAGATATCTGCCGAATGGTAAAGTGCTGTGTGGATCTCATCCGACACTACAAGGCGTTAGATCATTCTGATCATTTTCATGACAAGTGTGACCATACAAAGTTTGGGATTCACCACGCGCCATTTCGGTCGCACTTTTTGAGATCATTATCGCTCCGTTAATTAGGGTTCCGTACTTTAAAAAGGAAAAATAGAACCCTTATAAGGTCACTTTGTTGTCCGTCCGTCTGTCTGTAAATACCCTTTGTATCGAGAATGCGTGGAGGTATCGAGTTGAAATTAAAAAAACAGGTACCTACTCAGGTCTACGATCTCTTGAAGCTGTAAAAAAATCAAAATCAAAACGGGTATTTCCCGTTAACCTAGAACTATGAAATTCGACAATTAGTACTGTCTTATACTACAAGTATAGGATAAAGTCTGGAAACTATACATTTAAATTAAATAAAAAAAAGTATATAGTAGTATATTTGTTACTAAAAAAATATATAGTCTAAAATAAAAACAATCTGTCGCAATCTCTCAGAAATTTATGAAAATTGAGGCTTTATTGACTGACTAGTTGACCCGCACAACTTCATCTGCTCCGCTCCTATTGGTCTTACCGTGATGTTATGTAGCCTATGGCCTTCCTCGATGAATGGGCTATCGAACACTGAAAGAATTTTTCAAATCAGATCAGTAGTTCCTGAGATTAGCGCGTTCCTGAGATTAGTGTTAGATAGCCCATTTATCGAGGAAGGCTATAGGCTGTCATCACGCTAAGACCAATAGGAGTGGAGCAGTAATGAAAATTGTGACGCAGATGAAGTTGCGCGGCTCAGCTAGTTAAGTATATAGATTGAGACTGATGCGAACGTTGCTTAAAAATGAGTAGAATTGGCACTCTGAATTAAGAATTTGAAGTTGAGTACTTATTTGCCAAACTCTACTTTATTTATTTCTTTTATTATTTATGTACACACAGAAAAACAGGAAAAATTAACATTATAAATATGAGTACAAAGGAACTGTTTACCCTGAATACCTATCAAAACATGGCATTAAAGTAGGATCTCACACAATCTTAACACCAAATAAGTACTAAATGCAGAAACCGGCCAAGTAAAGGATGTTTTTTTAGAGGTTTGGTTTTTAAAATGAAATAAAACACGTAAAAATAAATTTAATTGCCATGGTATTGGCTTTTTTTTTTAAAGCTTAAACATGATTTCGGGCATATAGGCGCCACGGATGGCTCGAAGTAAGCGTTATTGAGAAGTGCAATTTTCGACCACTTTATCTAGCAACGGCCCCAGGTGTTATGTCATCAATTACGCGGCCAATGTTGACTTCTAAGTGGTCCAACGTCTGTGGTTTATCTGTGAAGACGATTGACTTTACATATTCCATAAGGAAGTAATCCTTAGGTGTGAGATCAAACGAACACGGAGGCCAGTTCCTGTCAACAACATTTAATGAGCGCATAATTTCGCGTAATGTATCTATGTCCATAACGCGAAATTATGCGCTCATCAAATGTTTCCCGCAATAAATTGATGGTGTTGCACCATCTTGTTGACACCAAAGCTCTGTCACATCGATACCATTCAAATGCCGAAATACAGCTCTGCCTAGTTCAGCTACAGACGACTACACCATTTAATCTGTTCAAAATTAGCCTGCTAAAATATTTTTTTTGTAATTTATGTCTAAATTTCTTCTTAAAATAAACATTATTATTAACTGAAAAACAAATACGTCGGCAATCATGGCTCTATAGCGCTCTCCATTGACGGTAACATTCTGGCCGGCATCATCCTTAAACATTTGATTCCACCTGCCTATAAAGCGCACCAAACAGTGACTTTTAATGGATGTGGTCAAACTATTTTTTCTCAAACTATCGCAAGTTCCATTTAATTTGTAACTGTCGATAATAAAATGTGGCGGACGGCGATTGTTTGTAGGTACATACATTTCAGTTTATTGTAAGTAAGCAGGTACCATAAAAATTATCATAATAATCAGATAAACAGCTTACCTTTCCCTTCTTATTTTATCTTTTATAGTTAAATCCTTGATCCACTTATATTTTTCACACGATATTTACATCGGCCCATTAGCTCAGTTGGTTAGAGCGTCGTGCTAATAACGCGAAGGTCGCGGGTTCGATCCCCTCATGGGCCACTACTAGCTTTTTGACAATGTCGTTGGAGCGCCTATTATGTGTACCTATTCAATGTGAACGTTTAACAAGTGACAGAACATAATATCGATGACGGAAATTTCAATTAGCGTAAGGGACATTTTGTCGAATATAAGTTATGAATGCCACTATACTCAGTTTTTTTGCGCTCTTTCAAAATATGGTATATTTGAAATATCTCTATCTCAAAAAAAAAAATAGTCTTTACTCCCAAACTTTTATTGGGCTTGGCACAAAATTTAACTCAAAAACATAATACAACAACATAATACAGTTTGATTTTAATATTTGTCGTAAAGACTTTCCAAAAAATATTTAGTGATGAAATTTTAACAGTTTTGTCAATTTGACCTTTACGACTTTGATCAAGATCACAAAAGAAGAGAAAACGATGAAAAAGAATCCCTGTAAGAGAGGTAGCTAAATGTTCTCGGGGATGTTACGATATACCTACCTGAAGCAAGACGAGAACAATTATTTAAATATCTTTGGTTGCTGGATGATTGGGTAGTGCGAAGTGTTCAAACTAACAGTTAATCGAAAGAAAACAAAAAGTTGCAAAAGTATTTCTCGTGAATACGTTATTAAGAGGAAAAGCTGGCGGCGTGACTTTGTATGTAAAAAGTCATAATTCGAGGTTTGGCTCTCGACTGTTTTCTCCTCCAATATTGGACCGATATAAGAAACATTTCACAAACTGAATAAGAAGGATGTATACTGTGTCTCTATGTTCTTCTTAGCAGCAGCATTTTCAGCATTTTCTCTTAATGACGGTGAAGGATTTAAAAAAGTTTGCCAGCAATTTTTGTTGATTTACACAATCAATAAAAAATGCTGGCAAACTTTTTAGTGTTTTCCTAAACTTCGAACCGTTAGATTCAAGAGCTTTTACTCAAGAAACACTTCAGCAAATTGCAGCGTTAAGGAAAGAAACAATAATGTAGTTGAAATAAAGACATCTATGTCGGAACAAGCTAAAAAAGAAACTGTTGCGTTATATCAAGAATCCAAACCAAAAATAGAAAGAAAATCCACAGTAAAGCTAACAAGAAATACTTAGGGATTAGGATAAGAAAGGTTCAGAAGCTGAAACTGAAGTTGAGGAAGTTCTCCAGGAAGGTCTTGTCGTATTGGAGCCTCTATACATTTCAAGACTAAGTAAGTACAAGGATTTAAAGTGTGTATGCGAGAATACCACCATTCCGAAGCAATTCCACATAGAATACTTAGGAATGCCATTTATGGGTAGTGTTCGGGAAGGATTACTTGAAACTAATGAAGAAGACCATACTGAAACTAGTTTTTAGTTTATAAAGAAAAGCCATAAACTTAGCACTTGATCTGCTCAACGTGTTACGATTTACTAGAATTTTACTACGTTATTAATAGTTTCTTCTTGTATCTTAGGAATATTTACTTTTTGTGAAATTAAGTTAAATATGGAAAAAATCAACTGGGCGTGCGCAGTACGACTCCCGCACCGCTGCGGCACATCAGTAGTCCGACACCAAACGTGTAAATTGAAATAGCCATTATAGGTTTGTTGTAAAAATGATTGATTTTTATTCAAAACTTACTAGGATGTTGCTCGAGTTCCTATGTTATTGTGATTTGTATAAAAAGATTAGAATTTATAATAAAATTGATAATTTTATAAGACTGGTTGAGCAAAACATTAAAACTTAATTATTCGTACGTAATATTGGCATTTTATTTCACGATACTTAAAATACGCAAATCATGAGAAAAAAACAACCATTAATTCAAAATTTAACAATAAATCTGGGCCCTGAGTCTGCTATTACAATAGTGTCAGAATAGTCTATCATTGATTTCATAATGGTTGATTTTGACAAGATTCTATGCCATTTCTTTCAATGGAGTGTCAGTGGTTGACCACTGGATATAAAAGCGTCATTATGACTTACCAGTACCAGATACAACCTAAAATTTTAAACATAATTAACTTTACGCCCTACATAAATCGAATTTCTTTAATATAATAACGCATATAGGACTGATTTGGAATAAAACAAAATGGACATACGACCTCTTGATTTTGTAAATCCAATCATTTTGTTGAGTCGTAAGAGAAAACGTTGCTAAAATTGATAGGGCGTAAGGAGCAAAAACTCCTAAACTATTAAGGTTGATCCCCACATAGACGTGACGTGGCCGTGCAGTGTCAGGGCCGTGTCAGGGCAGTGACCGTGCATCCGTGTCCCGTCAGGGAAGCTACCGGGCCGTGGCCGGGCTGTGCACGTGCCGCTCATTCATCAGTTTGTTGTCGTTGCTACGCGCACAAAAAGACACGCGATGGAGAAAAGTGATTTCACCAATGGAGAGATTATTCGTTTGCTTAAAGTTGGGCAGTTGAAAAACGCACTAGTTTTTATTTGGCCAACTAACCATTTATTTGCAAATTAAATATAAATACTTCAGTAGGTTTCAATTTTATAAATAAGCCACATATTGTTGTAATTCTGAAGACTGTTTACCTATTTTATAATACACGACGTATAGATTTCAGAATTATCTGGTTGGTAATTTGACCACTTCATGTGCCATGACCACATACATTGGTATTTTATTTTCATCGGATCGTTGAATACGTATGGGCACTATTAGACAGGTCTACTTAAATCTGTGATTTCTCATGCTATCTCAAACTTCATGGCTCTCATATGATCTGACCATTTCAATATAATTGTTTGGTCTTCGATAAGTCGATTTTTCTTCTCAAAATAGCCGGCTAGGAAAAACCGACCTCATAGATTTTAAACACTAGAGAAAAAAACAACTCACAAAATAAATACTTATTATTGATTCACGTTGAAAAATAGTTTTATTATATTCTTAGAAGTTACTTATTTTAACATAGGTATAAGTTTAAAACACACACACAATCATTTTGAACATAAAGTCACACACAAAACATACAGGTAGGTAGCAATATTTATTAACGATTAGCAAATCTCAGGTAGTTATTGTTATTTTCTTATCAAAATTCTTTGCTTGCCCATCCAATCCAGATTGTACTTTGTTACAAAGTAATCTTGCTCATCTGAAAAAACATAATCAATCATCAACATATATCAATCAATCTATTTAAAATTCTTCCGTTACTGAGTGATTGTGTAGCTGAGTGACTGACAGACAACGCATAGCCAAAACTACTGGTCGTTGAAAGCTGAAATGTGGCATGTAGATCCCTTAGGGAGTGTAGAGTGTAGGAGCACTAACGAGAGAATTTCTTGAAACTACTACGGGAACGGGAAAAAACGGGTTAGGCGCGTACGAAGTCGCGGGCAAAAGCTATTTTTTCTATAAAATTGTTCCGTTACTAGTGATTGAGTGACTTACCGTTGCCGGGTCTGATGATATCTGACCCATTAAGCCACTTCATCTAGTTTCGAGTTGCCGATTGCTCTTGCAGAAAAGTTACAACTGATTCATAGTTCAACGACGTTGGTTTCGATGGGGTTGCCGAGCTACTCGTAGATACCATAAGCTCATAAGTATCTTCTCCCAGTAACACAATATGACTGGGTAACTGGACATCAGCGCCGATTTTGTTCGCCACAACATATATTTGAAGGCGTTTACCATACGACAAACAACAACCGGATTGCAAAAAAGAAATCGCTTATTTTACTGACGAACGTTATGAATGTTTTGATTACACTTGACATCTTAACATTTTTCACTTTTCCTCGTCGCCTTGTGGGAGAAAATGTTTTTTCTATTCCGTGTTGGTAAGAATCACAATTAATGACAGTAAAACTTGCTGAATATCCGAATACTTCTAGGTTTTATCTTCAGTATTATATCAGTTTTACAAGCAATAATTTCAACCAAAAAATCTTCGAACCGTCAACATGGCCATAACACATAGACATATAAAAAGTATGGACTGGAAATACCTACAAAAAAAGGTGCATATCTACAATTCAAAGTGTCGCATAAAATGGCTGCCAATGCTAGGGTTGTACCAATCAGGGAATACAGTGTTACTATAACCATACTATAAAAAGTATCGATACTAATACTACATACTAGTATTACGAGTCTTACTAGATATCACGTTTGAATCATAAGTATAATTTATATTCTTACAATCTGTTGTATCTGTTGTTGTTGTAATCTGTTGTAATTGCATTTCTTGTAATATTTTACAAACGTACCAATACACCTATTTCAAAAACCAACTTACCAGCTTCCATTGCTCATACAATGAAGATTATTTTTATAATATTAAAACACAACATAAATTGTGCATCACACCTCGCTTTTACTTATTCATTAAATAAAACTTCGGTAAAAATCAACATAAGTGTTTTATTTATTCAATAAACATTTGGAATGACACTGTGCACTTCCTTGCACTTTAATTTATAAACAAATGCTTCTTTCGCTAATCCCTGTTCCCAATTTACATGCTGGTACCATTTGCTCAAAGTTCTTGTGTGAGTAAGCAAATGTATTGTAAGTTCGCCTTATATAATTATAGGCGGGGATAAAAATGCAACGTTAATGCGAACTTTCGGATTTCTTCAGAGTATCCTTTCGTTGAAGCGCTTAATTTTTTTCTGTTGATTGACATATTTTTCAGTCTTAATTTTTCCAGTTTTTGCAACCTGAAAAGAGAAAAAAATTACTTCAATCCTTAAGTTCGCTGCTTTGTACCCGTAGTTTAAACTTATAGAACCTCTACAGAACAGAGAGGTTAACCAATCATTTTAATACACACTTACCGAAAATATTGTAGGAACAGAGTTATCTTGTAATCTCATTACATCAAGTGTTCTATTGAACACTTTCTTCAAAGTGAAGTGAACAGATGTACCTTTCTTTGCTTTTTTTTCATTTTTTGTCAAAGATTAATATTTTCTTCTCCAATAGCCTCTAACCACTTTTTCCTTAATCCTTAATTTTTGGGAAACTATAAAAAGGTTAATATTTTTATCAATAAATCATTTGGTTCGAGTTGTTAAAATACGTAATTAAAAAATTAAAACAAATAGCAAAATGATGTCTTATTTCCGGATCTTGTATATTCAATCATCATAAAAGTCTGCGGAACGATCCCTCAGTGCTGTGAACAGCGAGCTGGACCTAGCAAGGTCACTCGAACCGATTAGAACACGTATTATACCGATATTGTATCAGCGCAGTGAAGGAACTCGTATCGGAAAATATTACGGCAACGGTACTACACTATTCCTCATGACATATTATTGTAAACAAACGAATGAAATTATGAAATTAAAAAAAGGTCTGTTGGACGAGAATAAGCCCAAATATGAAAACTACAACCATAAATATGTGGTAGCTTAGCATTTTTTTCATCGAAAATGAATTACTATGTGTAATATTGCATGAAAACCGGTTACTAACCTGTGCAAAGACAATTGAGGTTGATTTTCCTTCTTTCTTGCACCACACTCCATCATACAACGCACAGGCATCTTGAATGGCTGTTTTCCATCATATACGTGCAATTTGAAAGATAAAGTTCTCGTAATTTTCTCACAAATCACAATAAATACAAAAGTAAACACTCATTTGACAGCAGAACTACCACGAGACTTGTCGCATAAAATGGCGAAAACGGCACTTACCTACAACTGTCACAACGTCACAAGAAAATGTTGCCATTATGAGCAACAACTGAAATACTGTTGTCTCTTTTATCAAATACGATTACCACATTAGAAAGAATGAAACAAAACGATATTTCACAATCTGTTTCGTATTTCACCCATATTTGTATAAGCAAAGGTAGATATAGAATGTCGCGGCGCCTCCATATATTTTCTATCTCTATGCCATAACATGACAGAAAACAACCAGACAGATCTGAAACTGATGCATGGAAATAGTTAGTGCATCCTGTCTAATTATATTTATAGCTATGTTGCCAACTCAAAATACGTTACGTACGAAATAATCGTTTGGGAATGGCAGAGGCGTTTTAAAACTAAGAAAATCACTGTACTTAACTGTTTAAAAAAAAATATGCCGTCAAAGTTGAAATAAATGGCGGACTTGCATTCAAAAGCGTTTATTGAATAATTGTCTATGCCATTTTTTGGCCAAATTGTCTATGACAGCTGTTATCTCGTTCATGCTACAAACTTCAGCGTGGCCATGCATAACAAAAGCCCGGAGAGCCCTGATGACGTAGCCGCACGTCACTGCGTCGGCCCGGCCACGGAAGCTCCGTCGCCTGCCCGGACACTGACGAGTGTGAACGAGTTCATATAAAATGTATGCAAGGATATTTTTGTGTGCTCCTGACAGCGCACGGCCCGTGCACGTCACGGCCACGTCCCGGCTATGTGTGGATTGAGCTTTAGTTCTAGTGCATTTCAAATAAAGATCATCAAAACTAAGACTTACTTCTTAGACAAAATCGCCGTAAACCGAAGGGAACAAGAGTCAGAACTGGTTTTGTAATAAGAAAACGATTTTTGGCTTTTCTGAAAAGTCGTAATTTGTCCCTTACGCCATTTAAAAATTTCCGTGATCAATATATTATGAACCTGATTATCGCAAAAGCGATTACACTGCCTTGTATTCAAATGACCCATTTTCAATCTGTTCTTAAGCATTTGTGAAGCCTGTATACCTGGGCTGTAGCCAGTATATTTTAGTGGACAGTTCTCAGAGGCCCATTGGCTCAGTTGTTTAGAGCGACGCGCGTCGTGCTAATAATAATAAACGGTCGCAAAAAACGAAGATACAACCAAAAACCCGACTTCCGGAATTAAAATTATTTTATATTATGTTGTGATTTTTATTTTATATATAGATACAATTGGAGCTCTTTTCCTGTCTTTTCAGTGTAATGAATTAAATGACAAAATATCTTCTATGAATCAGCGCATCATGAAAATCCACCCTATAGCTCTATCACTCGTGATAATATGTTTTGTTAATCTATTTAACAAACACTTTGATGCAGCCTGTGCCTCTTTGATCCATTCCTCTATTTCGATCGACAGTTCTCATCGGCCCATTAGCTCAGTTGGTTAGAGCGTCGTGCTAATAACGCGAAGGTCGCGGGTTCGATCCCCTCATGGGCCACATATCTCTTTTTGTGTTTTCCTAAAACACTACAACTATATTTTTGAAAGACATTCCAATCACCTTTTAAAAAAAAACTTATGCTTATCAATAAATACTGTCCTCGTATATTTGCAGATACTAAAATACGGTTGGCTGATATTTTGCGCTTCATATAAAAGCACACATTCAAATATAAAACATTCAATATTTGAAAATCGTTCACAAAATCCACTAAACAGGTTTTATTAAAATCGCTTAGTTTTGTTAGCACTGGCTGGCAAGTGCAGTTTTCTCAACTTCTAAAATTGTATTATTATTTAAATAGTGTGAAGCAGAGTTTACTCTGTGTATGTACTGACTTCACGGTCTGACACTGATTCGCGAAATAGTCGCTTAAATACATAAGTTTAACCGATGTGTCGCTTCACGCACCAATAATTTTTGCAGTATTTCTGTTTCGCACCAGTTTTTCGATTTCTGTAAATACAACGTGTATGTAACAGAACAAACGCAATACCTGAAAAGAGGTCATTTTACTCATCATTATGAACAATTTTTACTATGGGATTGGGACCAACACTGAATACATCGGAATTCCTCCCACAAGGTAGACCGATGACCTGGCGAGGCCGCGGGTAGCCGCTGGATGCAACGCACAGAACTGGTCGATGTAGTGATTCTTGGGGAAGGTCTTTGTCCAGCAGTGGACGTCTTTCAGCTGAAATGATGATGATGAAGACAATGCTATTTTCTCGTTATTTACAGATTAGGTATAACTGCACAGTACAACTTTACGTTTTCCTTTGCGGGTTAGCAAAGAACCTAAAACCACACTAAAAATTAAATTCCAAGATGGCATCAACCGATTCTTTTTTCGAAATAACTTCCAAGTTGGCACCAATGACACACATTTCTTGACATGGATGTCACATTCATAGTTATGGGGGTAATAAACGAACCCTAAACTTCATGGCTCCACAAGCACTTGTCCGTTTTTAGGGTTTCGTACTAAACAAGGAGCCATTATAGCTTCGCCATATCCGTCTGTCTGTCTATCCGCGGTTTAGCTCAGAGCTTAGCATTAGTAATCACGTCATACATATTAATAACGCCGACAAAGAAGCGATGTTTTTTTTATTGTCTCTTCCATGGTGTGAGGGTTCGTTGGAGAGGTCGTTTAAAAATATTAATGGTGTGCGAGAACCGATCCGTTTGCGAAATATTAAGCTAATTTTTGTTAGAGTCAAGTGACCCCCCTCTGCCAGCACCAGCTATACGGTTGTTTTTGGGCAAGTGAAAAAAAACATGGTAGTAGCATAAATAAGAGATAAATAAGACATAAAAGAAAAACTATCGCAGCTAAGTTGGTTTTAACAAGTTTGCAAGTAATAGTCGATTAATCTATAAAATGTTACAATCGTGACGTGCAACTACGGAACCCTACACTGCACATGACCCACCACGCACTTGGCTGGTTTTTTTTAAAGGCAACGTCGACCCATACTATGTTCACGTCCTGGGTACAAATAAAACAGTTTTAGCAAAACCGGAACATTGACAATATTTGTACAGTCAGCCAGCTTTCTACTGTTCTGCAGAACTTGAGGTAATAAACACATCGCGATATTATCTCACAATTTAGAGGTGCCTGCACCTGCCTGCCACATAGGGCATGTGATACGAGCATGTACCCGTGACGTCACCGCGGGTGGGACGCGACATTGGGTTATGATGCTGATGAGGGCTAGGTGATATGAAGATGACAGAGAGACAAAAATCAGGAAGTATTGTGAAAATTAAATGAATAGCAAAGATTTCAAAAGCTCGATTCCGACTCCTTGTTGGAATAAAAACCTGTTATACATTTTTTCCCAAAAGAAAATGAGGCTTACAACACACTAGGGTACGGGGCAGTGCGAGCTCCAAGGTCCGATAGTCATAAGAAGCTAATTCTGAGTTCAGTAAAATGCTATCAAATCGTGTCAATGCAGTTGACATTATTTTGCCGAAATAGCAATTACATCGAAAATCATGAAGGGTTTCATACCACTGTACAAGTTTAATACTATGTGTTTTATTATTTATTAAAAAGGCAACAAAAATACACACTCTGTAAAAGTTTCAACTGTTTACCTATTACGGTTTATGAGACACAGCCCGCTGACAGACAAACGGACGAACTGACAATGGAGGCTCAGTAATAGGGTCCTGTTGGCCTTTAGGTACCGAACCCTAAAAAGAATAATCAGGAAACAAAATTCTTGGTAGATAATGAATTTAAAAGCAAAAATTTTATGAGGAGCTTGATTCCGACGTTTTGCCCTAATCCAAAGCCTGATATGATGATGGTAGTAGTTAAGAACCACTTCAAAACACTATCAGACACTAATCCAACACCTACTTTCCCAAGTCAAACAAGACAAACAAAACCATTTCGTAGATTGAGACGATCTAAACGTCTACAACTCAGAACCAGACGATTCTCACTTACGAATACTAGAGATATCAACCGCTTATCGATACCAGTTCATAATCGAGTTGGAACTCATAAGGAATCCTCTCGACCCATTTCTGGTGCGCATAAAGATTTTGTTAGCACTGATTTGTTGACAAGATTATGCAAATTGTAACCAATACTCGTGTTTATGAATCACTTTGGTAAAGTTACGGAAATCAGGAGGGTTGTCATAGGAAGACTATCTTAGTGACTGATCTGCATAGTCCTCATATGGACTGGATCCCATCGTGATTTTTTAATGTCAGGATTTTAAAAGCAAGTGTGGTCTGACCTTTTTGTGGCGAAATCCACAAAGGATGACCTTTGTTCTCGGTTAACGAAGTGTATGTGTGTGTGTGTTGTGTGCGTGTGTGTGTTGTGTGTGTGTGTGTATTAATCGTATATTAACTCAAGCGGAGTTAGCATTAGACGCGATACGGGGCTACAGATCACCGCACTCCTTAGCCACAGGTCCAGTGATGGAGGACTCATACCGACTAATACCGCGGGATGTCCCCGAGGACACCATTAAATTTTTAAAGCGCAGAAGAGGTGCATTAGATCAATATGTAGTCTCAAATCAACGGAAACTTGTAAACCGCGTTTCAAACGGCTTAAAATATTAACATTACCGTGCGTTTACATTTACGGGACCGCATTGTTTGTCAAGAAAAATAGCGTACTGATTAAAAAAGCTTCAGAGCAACGATATAGATCGATAAGACAAGAATATCGACATGAATTATGTCTCAGACCCTCAAAGACCGCCCTTATGCACAAAAGCAACCTCTGTATGGCGCCGAAGATATTCAATAAAATATCAAATGACATTAAAGATCTTAACTTGACACAATTTAAACGGAGACTAAAAAATGTATTAATTGAAAAATGCTACTATACCATTGACGAATTCCTTTTTGACAAAATAAGAGAAACTAAATGATAATTATGTATTTATGCTTGACAATTCAAAAACTTGACATTAATTGTATTCTAAATGTTTATTATAAAACAGATTGTATTCTAATTATTTAAATTTATGCCAATTTGTATGTAATGTCGATTTTATATTCTTAAATTGCTAAATAGTGTACCCTAATGGGTAGTTTTTTGAGTTACCATAACCTAATTATAAGACCTATTGTATCACCAAATAACACACTAATAAATACTTGATTTTGACTTTGACTTTGAAATTCACGCACACCGACTGGAGTGTGACCTATAGATAAGTTGTTTCTCGGGTAATTCTAAAACAATGATGACACGGTTGGCGCAGTGGTTGAGCGATTGGCTGCTGCGCTGCGTGTTGTGGGTTCGATTCCCGCACGGAACAAATATTTGTATGACCTATAGATAGTTGTTCCGGGTCTGGCTGTTTGTGTATGTGACTTTGTATGTTTGTCAACTCACCCACGATACAGGAGAAATTCCTAGTGGGGCAAAGTTTTTGAAAAAAAATCGGGTTACGTTACGTAGGTAACTCTAATTTCATTTAGTTTCCAATCTCCCTGCGTTTTTCCACCCATTTTGGTATAGGGTTCCAAACTAACCAGATACAGCTGATAACCAAAGTTTTTCATGGAACGACAGCTTATTATTAATTAGTTGACCCGCGCAACTCCGTCTGCTCCGCTCCTATTGGTCTTAGCGTGATTATATATAGCCTTCCTCTATAAATGGGCTATCTAACACTGAAATAATTTTTCAATCAGTCCAGTAGTTCCTAAGAATAACGCGTTCAAGCAAACAAACTCTTCAGCTTTATAAATTAGTATCAGTATAGATTAATCTTTTTAGTTATCTGAAACTTAAAAAAAATTTCAACATCAGGCCAATTTTTGGACGAAAAATTGAGGTGAAAACTTACGTGCGAAGTGTGAAACTTTCAAGGTAGCTCAGTTTAAATGGATTTTTGTAAATGTGGACGACATTTACAAAAATACATTTATCCAATTCTCAGTACATTTTGATAAACTTGTCCGGCAACTCCGACTATGTAACAGTAACAGCCATCTCACAAAGTGACACCTCCGCATTTTACAGCTTTCTATAGAAAATTATGTATTTTACCAACGCGTAAGGAATTGCAACACTTCGAAGAAATTCAGTTTGTTTGAGAAAACCGTTATCTTTAGAATTACTCTGGATCTTATTACAAAAAATATTTCACTAATAGAAAGCTGAGTGCTTTCTACACCGAACAAATGCACGTATCTTGTGCATTAGGCACGGGAACGCACCCGCGGGAAAAACTAGTTCAATTACGATAGCATTTTTCATCGGAATTTATTCAAATTCGCACTAGTTCAACATTTACAATTTCTTTTTACGAATTAACGGGGGATTGCAGGTCTAAAATACAGGCTGTTTTTTATTTAGTATAGGCTTAGTTTAGACCTGCCGGTGTTGCGGAATCTGTTCGAAAGAGTCACCGCGGCCTTGGAACACAAAGGGCATTAGGAGGAACACGGATGGGTTTTAGTCAGTAAGAGTCTGACACTCCCGTTCGCTTCACCCAGAGCGGAAGGAGTCATCTGATGATTTCCCAACCTGAAAAAAAAGGCTTAGTTTAGACTCGTGAGAGCCAATTCTACCTATTATTTCAAGCAACGTTAGCATTTGCATCTAAAAAACGCTTATTAATCAAACATACGTTTTTGAATTGACAATTGAAATCATCACTTCCCGTGGGTGTCGTAAGAAGCGACTAAGGGATTCAACAGAGAATGGGCAGCAGCGTTCTCTGTAAAACTCAACACCATACACTGCGATCGCCAACCCGCCTGCCAAGCGTGGCGATTATGGCAAACCTCCCTTTGTGGGAGGCCTATGTCCAGCAGAGGACGCCTTCCGGCTGTTATGATGATGATGAATTGAAATTGTCAGAATTGGCCCACTAGTTTTATGATTTCCTAATTGCTTGTCAACTTAAATAAGTAGAGAACATAGTTAGGAAGGAGGATGTGATTTGTAGAGATATATATATATCCTTACTTTAATATTATAAATGCGAAAGTAACTCTGTCTTTCTGTCTGTCTGTCTGTCGCGCTTTCACACCAAAACTAGTGAACCGATTTAAATGAAATTTGGCACAGAGATAGTCTAGAGCTTGAGAAAGGACATAGGTTACTTTTTATCCCAGGAGTATGTTCGCTAGGGGCCACGCGGGCGAAGCCGCTGACAGAAGCTAGTATATAATATATTTTAAAAGTAAATTATTTTAATCTGTGCTTTGAAATAAAAATCTTAGGACTTTTTTTGTCTTCCAGTAATGGCTTTTGCATGTTGCTCTTTTTCCTTACTTTTACTTGCTAAACACAATCCAACTCAGCCTTCATACCTCATCAATACTCGTCATTATCCTAAGTCCTAATAAAATTGGTTTCCTAGAACCAACGTCCGATTCCGGATAATCAAGAGGACGGACGTCCATTTGGTAATATTTCCCGTCGTGATCTATTATTACATGATTATTACTGAACCAATCATTAGTCGTCAGCAAAAGGGGTCAGATAAAAATAGAAAGAGATAAAAGTTCGGGGAACATGTTCGTCTATTTCGAACGCTATCCCATGTGGTAGCGTGGCCGAGCGGTCTAAGGCGCTGGTTTAAGGCACCAGTCTCTTCGGAGGCGTGGGTTCGAATCCCACCGCTGCCAAGACTTTTTTGTCATTTTTTTTCGTTTTTAATTATGTTACAACTATTTACTGAGTAATGAGTTTTTTAATAGCTTGGTCATTGATATTTGACGCTACAGTATGTATGTTAACAGAATTTCAAATCATTCATTTTATTCAAATTACAAGTAATAATGATATAAAAATAAATTGTTTAAAATCCAATTACTTCTTTTTTCATAATTTAAACATACCTATAATAAACGTTAATTCATAAAAACTCCACATTATTGTCGCAATTACAATATCTATTGTAACATCCATCATTTTGGACAGGTCTTACAAATCAATCGACTTTGGTTATCCCTTCATCATAACCAGATTATAATAGCTTATGTGTAGTGATGGGAAACGCTGCCGCCACGCTGCCGCGCTGTTGGAGATTTCTATTCAATAAAAGATACACAGTGGATCTCTTATAAGTAACGTGAGACTAGGGTAGGAAAATAATGGGATGGATGCTCTCATTCAAACTACTTATGGAATTTAATAAACTAGAAAAATAAATACAACCGAATTGAGAATCTCCTCCTTTTTTAAAGTCGGTTAAAAATACATTTGGATAAATAATAGTTATTTATGGTATTAGTGCGGTAAGTTGGTCTTACAAACGAGCAGACGAATGCTCACCGATTTCTCCGCCAATTGTTGACCGATTTAAAAAATTCTTATTTATTCAAAAGCCTATACTCCTGAAGCTGTCCCATTGTCAACAAGTCAGAATCTGATGATGTGGGATCCCATGAAAATCAATTTTATAGGCACATACAATGTTGTTCATAAACTTTCTAACGCAATTCAGATATTTGTGTCTGGTAATCATCATCTCATGTTCCTGAGCTGATGATGGAAGGTATAAGTTAGGGTCTGATGATGGTCTCCCATGAAAAATGTTTGTTCAGCGATATTTTCGCCAATTGTTAACCGATTTGGATGACTCTTTATTATTTGGAAGAGTATTTTCCCGGACTAGTCTCATTTTAATTTGTTGAAGACCTGATGAAGAACTTCGGAGGTAGGCAACGGAACTCTTCAATAAATGATTGTGTACCTTCTCAAGTTTGACTGTTTAAGTGACAGTCAAACTTGAGAAGGTATACAGACAAATAGTCATTATAAAACGACTATTTGTCTGTTCATGTATGGATTAGATAGTATCGACCTCAGTAAATTTTCAATTTATCGGGCATCGTTGTTAAAAGTGGTAAACAATTAATTTGTCTGACTTTTTACGATCGATAGTCGCAGCACTATTAAGTTTGACGTTTCTCCCCACGCAGTGGTTTACCACACAAAGCACTAATAACTCATATTGAAAGTTGGCAGTTCCAACAAGTACCTACGTTATAATCCCCGCACAATGCTACCAAATAGTACATATGGATGTAGGTACTGTTCATACTGGTAACCGGTTCATTGATACGATGAGCATCAATCATCATCAATGGCGTTTTGAATTTAGAATTAACAGAACAATTTTGTACTTATGCCTTTTAACAATATCTATTATGTAGAAGCGAAAAACCGGTAACTCAATAAAATTATTTTTTTTGTGAAAAATGGATCATGTTAAATTAATTTCGGTCACCTGAATGACATACCTATATTTAAAACTTGCTTCTGCCTGCTAAGATGTGAAAACGTAACAAGCATTTCAAAGTTATTTTCGCATTTACAATATAAGAGAGTATATAGTTACGGGTTTTTTGACTAGCTCGTCTAATGTGGAACTGGAAAGTATTAAACAATCCTACAAAAAATGAAACGTATTTTATTCTTTCATTTTGGAGATATCAATTTTTGGCTTCCGATGCCGGTATTTTTTTAAGCAAAGGCACGTTGTCAGTTCAATATGCACTTACAGTTTTTAAGCCATCATCAAAATAACTTTATAATGATTCAGTAGTACTTGCAGCAGTTTTGCTAAAGAAAATAGATTTAGATGGCCATTTCCTTAATCAATATTAGGCGTGAAAAAGATTTAGTGTGATTTAATAGGCGTTTTACAAGTAACGGTTCAATTAAAGCTGCGTTGGACCCCCGGGTAGAGTATTTGAACTGAGATCTTACAACTGAGTTTAATTGAAATCAATTGATTTAAGTATTGATCGTTGGTGGTTTACGAGTATAACCTGCATTACTGCAGTGCGTATTGTAGAATTTTAGATCATCGTTATTTCAGCCGAAAGAGTGCACTGCCTGACAATAGGCCTCTGCAAAGTTTCGCTACATCAACCGATCCTCAAATCTCAAATCGTTTATTGTAATCCATAATGTTCATATACAGGTGGCAAAATGAATAAATAGAAACAATTAAGGACCCTGTCGGGCACAGTAAAACTTTAAATAATTAGGAGAGAGGAAGAGCGCAGAAAAATAACCTAAAGGTTATTTTTCTTGTAGAATAAATGTTTAATATTTCCTGTCCAACTTGTGCCAATTATTGAACATTTTATGCATATTATTATTATCTACATATTTATTTTGGGATTAAATTACATTTTTAGTTGTTTTATTGTTTATTCCCTTGCAATGTCTATTTATTTTTAAATGAATAATTAGTATCGTTGTTAATTTAATATTGGTTTTTATTATTAGAATAGTGTACTATTTATTTATTATTATTATTATTAAAAGAATACTATATTATTTATTTATTTATTAACATTAATAGGATAGAATGTCATTTCCCTGGGCGTCTCTCATCCAGATTGCTGGCATTGCCGCAGCCTTGTCTTGTTGTGCCCTGCGTTCTATCACTTAGGTATGTTTGGCAATTCTTCGGTGGCCGTCAGGATGGCTGGACCAAACAAGATATGTACATGAGACTATGTGCACTATTTAATACCTATCTAACTCTCACAATAAGACCTTTGAATTGATATATCATACGGTACAGCTAGAATTTTTTTTTTAACATTTTCTAGTTTGTCCCCAAAACTGACTCCCGTACTCAAAATTTCAGATAGATAGACAGACGGACAACCGGCCTATAAAGGTTCTGTTTCTTACGGTTGTTCGGAACCCTAAAACATCTTCTCACATACATAAAATGACATTACAAAAGTGTCGTAAGTAATAAATAAAAACCGCGTTATTTTTATGGCTTATACGAGAAATGTTATAAGCACTTCTATAAACACCTCGTAAAGCTCATTGCTGTTTATATTTCTAATATAAACAAGCATTAGGAAGGGGAAGGCATTAATGACTAGCGACATCTTTGATTTCAATGTTTTCTTCACGTTCCACTGTATTTTTATTTCTTACTAGCTAGTCTCATGTCATATAAACGTCTCAACGGCTGAAGAGACATGGATAAAACAAAGCGCCCATGGGCGTACCCAGCTTCTGGCCTAGGGGGGAGCAAGTCATATTTTTTAGGTCAGATCGACCGCGGCTGTATTGTCATACACACGACACAAAACACCTACATGAAACATTAGGTATATGTAGTGTAGTCTCTCATTTCAAACCTTAAAAACTATCTATGGGGCTACTTACTTAGGTTGTATGTGCTACGGAGCACCTGTCTGGGCTGACAGGGCCACCATAGGGGCGGTACGCCGTAAATTGCTGCAAAGCCAGCGTTTGGCTTTGATATTCTTGTGCAAGGCGTATAGGACGGTTAGTACTGAAGCCTTACCGGTGCTGGCGGGTGTTCTCCCAGTCGACCTAGAGGTGCAGCGGCGTGCTGCAATGTACTACTACGCTAGAAAGAACCCAGAGTTTTTACCGCAACGCGACCGTGCTAAGATCTGTAGTTTTCTAAAACCCCAGACTGACGTCTGGGAGGAACTTTTATCCGAATGGCAATGTAGGTGGGAAAATTCCATTAAAGGCCGTCACCTCCACCATTTTTTTCTATCTGTTCGTGAGCGGCTGGATAGGACATGGCTGGAGGTGGATCATTGTGTTGCCCAATTTCTCACAGGTCATGGCAACTTTAAGAGTAAATTATTTTCCTTTAGGCTTGTGGCCTCGTCTTTATGTCAATGTTCTACAGCCGTCTATGAATATGAACAATCCGCACACCACATCTTATGGGAGTGTATTCTTTGGCAAACTGAACGCAATATTATGTTAGATAGTATTCAGGTTACATCTGGAGTAGTTTACTACACGGACCTTGTAGAAACCAGAACAAATTTCCGTGCTTTCAGGCGATTTTGCCATACCTATTACTGGAATCAAAAGTAGCTCACAATTTAGGACCTATTAGTTTTTAATTATTATATAATCCGTGGTGCTTGACAACTGGGCTTAACCCAGTTGTATATGTCCCTTGGTGCCTATTGGCCTAGCTCTATTCTGTCTCCTGCTTGATAAGGAGGGAAGTGGAAATTATATTTTTTTTCCTACTCCTCCGCTGTACTTTTCTGATTAAATTCGTTGCAGGATCCAAGACAGTTAAATCGTTTCTCCGGGACTCGTCGGGCTTCATTGGCTCGGCGTTTTTCTGGTGGTCTCCACTGTTGATTCTAGCTTTCAGGAGTTGCAGTGGTTGGGAATGTGTGGCGGGCTTGTCCCAATAAAAAAAAATATATGTAGTGTAGTGTGTAGGGCAAACAGCCGCAAATGATCCTGCTTTATAGGTAGTTAAATAAATAAAAGTAAATTTGACTACCTATGCATTTTTATTTTATTTAAATTGTTTAATTCGACTTCTACTTTGAAAGTAACTTTCGAGGATCTTCAGCAAAACGGTTTATGACGCCTTACGTGAAAGAATCATTTTTTATGTACACTGACCATACAAAATCCATTTAACGTGTCTTCGATCATGCATTTTTCCAGTGTGTACTGCGCGGTATATTCAAAAATTAGCGCATAAGGCCCCGTTTACACTTTGATTAGTGATTACTTAGTGCGAGTTCATACATTTTCTGCGAGATTTCCTGGGGGGGGGGGCTGCCCCCCCTAGGTACGCCCATGAGCGCTCGGGTAGACCATGACATGAAACTGGACACAGGATATTTTTTATTCCGAAAAATTGATCCCCTGTATTATATTATCTATGCCTTAGGATATTTTCCACATTTTACGCGGGAGAAGCCGCTTGCAGAAAAGTAGTCTATTAACAATTGACTTATTCGCGAAAAAACAATCACTTTATTTTCAGGGTTCCGAAATGGTAACCAACGGAACCCTATTACTAAGCCTCCGCTGTCCATCCGTCCGTCAGTCCGCCTGTCTGTTAGCGGGCTGTATCTCAAGACGAAATTTTCACAGAGTGTGTATTTCTATTGCCGCTATAACTAAAACAACACCGGTCAAGAGCGAGTCGGACTCGCGTGCAAAGGGTTCTAAACGAATTTAATTTTTTTATCATGTTTTTTAACACTTTTGACTTCTTATAGATTTTCCTGTAATTATAGGTAAATATCTACTACCTCCATTTTTTCCAAAATTTTAGGCTTAGCAGTTTCGGAGATAAGTGGGGGAATGGTCATTTTTCGTCTAATCTATACTTGTATCTATACCAATATATAAAGCTGAAGAGTTTGTTTGTTTGTTTGCTTGAACGCGCTTATCTCAGGAACTACTTGGTCCGATTTGAAAAATTATTTCAGTGTTAGATAGCCCATTTATCGAGGAAGGCTATGGGCTATATATCATCACGCTAGGACTAATAGGAGCAGTGCAGACGAAGTTGCACGGGTCAACTAGTTTCTTGAATAACTTCAAAGCCATTAACTTTAAAAAAAATATAATTAAAAGCCTCACAGGAAGCCCTTTCGTTTGATATGTCACACGATATTGTTCAAAAAACTTTTATTTTTATTTTCTAGTTTGACCCCCAAAAGTGCCTAAAAATTTAATAATTTACGTAACACGTCCGTGTTTGGGTTACAGAAGTCCATATTTGTATCAAATTTCAACAGAAACGGTCTAGTGGATCCGGCGAAAATTGGCTGTGACAGACGGACAGACAGACACCCGAGTGATCCTATAAAAGTTCCGTTTTCTTTTTTCGGAACCCTAAAAAACACTTTTCTCAAGAAAAGTTTAAGTTACGGAACCCTAAAAAACACTTTTCTCAAGAAAAGTTTAAGTTATGGAACCCTTCGGGTGACAGTCAAACTCGCACTTGTGCGGTTTTTAACCAAATCGTAGATAAACGGTTTATTTTTAGATATTACAAAAAGAAAAGCTTCAACTCGTGCTTGGCCGGTTGTCGCTATTACGGTGTCGATATAATAATATCTCTGATACAATGTGTCGCGATCACGCTTTCTTGTCACGTATTCCATCATGTAATAATTCTTATCTTAGCGGTAGCTAAACGATAATATAAGTTTAAACTTATGTTTTAACAAAAATATGGAAAAAAAACATTAGATAATTTTTCAAATTTAATTCACTCGCACTCAAAATAAGTCATAGTAAAATGCAAAACTTGAATTTCATACAAAAATGCATATTTTATTAACCGCTGACCTGAAAGACGATGCAGACATTGAAAGGGAACGTAGGGCGCTGTCTGTTCGTGCGAATATGGTAGCCCTCAGATTTGCTCGGTGTTCGAGGGCCGTCAAAATAGCCCTATTTAGGGCATTTTTTACGTCCTTTTATACTGGCAGTCTGTAGGTGGATTACACGTAGAAACAGTACAGCGCTCTACGTGTCCAATACAATAACGCGTTCAGGATGCTCATGGAGCTGCCTCGCTTCTGTAGTGCGTCGGGGATGTTTGCCGAGGCGCGTGTGAATTTATTGATCAGACGGTTTTCCTGGGAATCACTTTAGACGAGAAATTGCAATGGGGACCTCACATAACATCTCTTGCGGCGCGGCTAAGCTCAGCCGCTTATGCTGTTAGAAAAATAAGACAGCTAACAGATATAGAAACCGCGCGTTTGGGCTATAATATTTTATTTTCATTTGACGTTCAATAGTGCCTTTATTGGTCTAGTTGAAATAAATTATTTGACTTTGACTTTGTTTCCACACAATCATGTGCAAGTGGTGTACATCCCTTATGCGTGGGATGTGGGGCGGTCGCAACAGTATCCTGAGTGCTTTAGCTGAACGTTTTGACTGTCAGTACGGCAACCACTGTTGCATGGTTCACGTACGCACTAATGTTGACATATTATTTAATCTAATCTTGTAATTTAATTTACCTACTGTAGTAATGTATCTAATTTTAAATTCATAATTAATGTGAAATAGTTGCTATTGTTCATCATCATCATCATATCAGCCGAAAGACGTCCACTGCTGGATATAGGCCTCCCCCAAGCGTCGCTACAACGACCGGTCCTGCGCGTCTCGCATCCCTCGGCTACCCGCGACCTTCACCAGGTCATCGGTCCACCTTGTGGGAGGCCTTCCAATGTTGCGTCTTCCGGTACGCGGTCGCCACTCCAGTACTTTTCGGCCCCATCGACCATCTTTTCTGCGAGCAATGTGCCCTGCCCACCGCCATTTTGGTTTGGCGATCCTTCGGGCTATGTCGGTAACCTTGGTTTTCTTGCGATATCATCATTTCTGATTCGATCACGAAAGGAAACTCTAAGCATCTCCATTGCCCTTTGAGCCTTCTGATGAGGCCCATTGTAAGCGACCACATCTAAGTTCTATATGTCATCACGGGTAACATGCACTGGTCATAGAGTTTCGTCTTGAGACACTGTGGTATGTGGGACGAGAAGATACCACGCAACTTCCCGAACGCTGCCCAGCTGAGTCGGATTCGACAGTTGACCTCTTTCTCTAAGTTGGCCCTATCTAACTGGACCATTTGTCCTAGGTAGGCATACTCGTCTACAACTTCGAGTGTAGAATTTCCGATTTTGATAGGAGTGGGTGCTACATGGATATTTACAATGATGGTGGTTTTATCCATGTTCATTTTGAGACCCACTCTTTCGGAAGCTCTGCTGAGGTCATCGAACATTGTATTGAGGTCCTCCGTAGTCTCAGCCATGAAAACTATATCGTCGGCAAATCGAAGGTGGCTGATGTACTCGCCATTGACATTAATGCCTAGCCTTCTCCAGATCAAAACCTTGAAGACTTAAAGGATTCCATTGCGGCCGTGAACAGTTTCGGAGAAATGACGTCTCCCTGCCTCACACTCCGCTGCAGGAGGATAGGTTTCGAGGTCTGATCCTGAAGTCGGACTGACATGGTGGCGTTTCATCACCTTGATGTATCGATAGTCGATCTGGCACCATTGGAGAGACTGCAGCATAGCCCAAGTCTCGATCGAATCGAAGGCTTTCTCGTAGTCCACAAACGCTAAGCAGAGGGGCAGATTATACTCTTCGGTCTTTTGTATAAGCTGAAGGAGCGTGTACCGGGTGGTACACTTCTGTTGCTGGGATTGGTGGAGAAGGTGTACTGAAAGACTGCAATCTTCAGAAGATATTTATTCTTGCTGCGACTGTACCGATCTGATTCTATAATACCACCTTACTGTACTATAAATACAATTAGAAAGCGTACTATACTGTTACAACTGTTATATCTTCAAACGTAGTGATCGCTATGATGTCTCCGAAAGAACTGTGCTGTATGATGTCTCCGAACGAACTGCGCTGCTCGAGAATAAATACGGCCCTTTTATAGTCGACAAACCAAACAAGAAATATTCTCGAACATTCAAGTCAAAACATGCATGAACTTATCTCTAAAATTATACAAAAAAACGATAAGCAAAAAATTCTAACAATAGGCGGTAAGTTCTTACAACGCTCGGCGTTCATTTTTTATTAAAGGCGCTCGGCCGCGTGTCGGTCAAACATCAAACGATCAGTCGGCATGGCGCTCAAATTAAAGGCTCGTACCGCTCGGCGGTAAGTCAAAGGATCACGTCACGTGGAGGTGAAATCAAAGGATCGTGCCGCTAGGCGGTCAGATAAAAGACTCGGTCACGTGGCGTAAACAAAAGAATCAAACACGTGGCGGTTAAATCAAAGGATCGTGCCGCTTGCAAGTATAAACTTGTTTACGAGCGGCGCATCGAGAGCTTTCTTTGATGCCGTGCGTCGTAAGTACCCACTTACAAATAAGAACTGTCTCGAATATTCACCTATTATTACGCGCTATTAAATCCCTAACTAGAAATATTTGTTTAAAGTTATTTTAACACTTAATCACTACAATAATAATCACTGTACACTGTTGCTGTCCCGCACATTACTCCCGCCGTGCAACTGCGTTGCATAAAGTTCCGGTGCGGGCTCGACGTCTGTAGACAGGGGCAGGACCACCAGTTTCCTGACTGGCCGGCGTAGCACACCTCCTTGAGTCCGAACGTCTACTGTTCGCACTACGTTATCTGGTCCCGGGTACGTTGCGATGGCACGCCCTCGTATCCATGTATTACGAGGCAGGTTTGCGTCAACGATTTGTACGAGGTCGTTGACTTGTACGGTTGGCCCTCGTCCATGCGGCTCCCGCCGGTGTTGAAGTTCGGGAAGATACTGCGATGATATGAGCGAGCCTCTGTGCCGCTCGCTAACTGGATCGATTGACGTCATCCTGTGCGGTTCATGTGCCTGCTTGCAGCACTTGCGCTGGTCCCCCAACAGAAAGTGGTTGGGGTCAGGGCTTCTGGATCTTTTGTGCTGCTGACCAAGACGTGTGTCAGCGGGTGATTGTCGACTGTGTACTCGGCTCTCCTGTATAGCTCGGTAGATATTGGCAGAGTTTGCATTTCCCCTAAGAGGCGATGTATTCTGTTTTGCTGTTGTTGCCTGCTGCTTAGTTGTGACAGACATCTTCGTCTTCCTCCAGTCTGGATCCGCTTTGTTGTTCTTCTTTCTTCTGCTGTACTTGTCACTCTGTTTGGCATGTTCACAGAGCCGGCCAAATTGAAGAACTTGCGCTGTTGAGTATCTTTGCCGATTCCAGTTAGAGTATCTACAGGTATTTGGTAAGCCTTCTGCTGGCTTCACTCTTCTGCTGTCGTTGACATGGTGTACTTTCTCTTTACCAGAGGAGTCTTCTTCTGTGGGTGTTGATTTATCGCTTTGCCAGGAATCTTCAGCTTCATAAATCGTGTTCAGACCTTTCTGTTTCGGAGCTGGTTTAGCGTAACCATTTCTGATGACTGGTTCCTTCTGTTTGGAGTACCTGCGTCGGTTCTTGTTAAATGTTGGCGGAACGTCTATTACTGTACTGTGAGCCACGTTCATCTTTGGTTCTGGTTCGTCCCTGATGCAGGATACGAAGTCAATGTGGTGCTCGAAGGTGTGTGTTTCATGATTTCCATGGAGCACCCAACCCAGTGGCGTGATAGATGCCACTGGCTGGTTTTTGTCTCCTGTTCTCAGTTCTGAAGCCAGCAGGAGATTACAGTTGTCTTGGCCTATTAGTACTTGTGGGTTCGCTTCTGTATACGTGAGGCAGTCGCGAATATCTAGTAGGTGCTTACAACCTTCCACCACTTCTCGTGGTACCCGTTGAGAAGATACTTGCAAGTTTTTTACTGTGCGCGCGTGCACTTGCTGTTCGTGACCGTTAAGTCCTTTCAAATTGATGGTGACTCTTCTTGAGGCTGATTCTGAGGACTTCATACCATTGATGGTTTCCATATTTAATGGATCTATGGGACCTGTTGCTCCGATGCTCTTGGCTATACTTTCGTCGACTAGTGTGGCCGTTGATCCGTCGTCCAATAACGCGAAGGTGTCAACTGCTCCTCTAGGACCCTTTATTTTTATCGGCAGAATCTTCAGATATGACTGCTTCTTTTCTATTATCCTAGCTGAGGTGATGACTTCTGTTGCTTCTTTCTCTTTGTCTTCTTTTATTTCTGTATATTCTGTCTTCTTGGTGAAATGTAGCAATCTATTGTGTGAATATTTACAACTGTTGACCCCACATGGCCTGGCTCGGCAAGTATGAGTCTTGCTCCTATATCGAAGACATCTGAAGCATAGGCGTTTGGACTTTGCCATGTCCCATCTTCCATTTATATTCAATTTATTAAATTTCTTGCAGTCTGCAGTGGTGTGACCCGTCTCTTCACATACAGGACACTTTAGCGCGTTTTTCTTGTCTGTGACGTTAGTGACCTTATGAGTCTTCTTTTCTGGAGTGGCTGTTACTTGTTCAGGTAAAGCATATGGCCCGCATAGCTCCGCTTCTCTTTTAAGGAACTTTTCCATCTTCACAAGATCTGGATCTTCGTTTAGTTGCATTGCCGAAAAGTCATAATATCTGTAGCGAAGCGTTGGTGTCAGCTTGTTCACAACTGTCCTCGAAAGTTCCGGGTTATACAAATAATTATTGCAGTTGAGTGTCTTCAAAGTTGCCACGGCGTTGGAGACCTTCGTAGCAAAGATGCAGATGTCCCGTGGTGAGTCAGATAGGCGTGGCAATTCGCGCAGTGTCTCCATTTCCATTACTGCGATGGATTCTGGTCTTCCAAATCTTGACTCCAAAGACTTCATGACTTCAGCTGGATGTGTATTGGCGATCAGTAAACCTTCAACTGCTTCTTTTGCTCTTCCTCTGAGGTTTCGTCTAAGTCGATTCATGTTTTCAATCGTTGTGAACAGGCTTTCTGTTTCGTAATAGGCGGCGCGGAAAGGTAACCATTCTTGATAAGAACCAGAGAAGAAGGGCAGCTCGATGTACTTCGGTCGCTGAACTGTGTTGACGGTGTGCGTTATGGCTTCTGCGAGTGCGGTGAGGTCAGGTTGAACTCCCGCCGGTAACTGCTGTAGGCGATGTGAAGCTTGAGGATGGTTTTCTGTAGCTGCTGGGATCATATCTTTCATGTGCTTTGTGTCCACGGAACTGTTAGCTTGATTCTCCAGCCAGCTGTCTACTCTTCGGTTCACTTCTTCCTTGCAGTAGATGGAGACATCATCTTCTTCATCATCTTCTGTGTCTTCAGTTTCCAGTGCAGCGAGGCGCGCTGCAGCCAGTTCAACTTGAAGACGTAATAATTCTTCTTTAGCCTTCGCTATCTTGTACGCTTTCGATTTGCTGTTAGTGGACCTCGTCCGTGCTTCTTTCTTACAAGGGAGGTCGAAGTCCTGATGTCTGCTCGGCAGTGGCAGACCGGTGGTGGTATTTTTGACTCGCTTCACTGTAGAGGCTTCTGTAAGCTGGAGAGTTTCTGCATTATAATCGGTGACAGCTGCAGAAGGCTTCATCGATGGTTTTGCGGTCGTGTCGACAGGAAGTGATTTTATAGCGGAGGGCGTCACGGAGTGGGCGGCGGCGATGATAGACAAAGCTGTGGCTGGGGGCACTGTGGTCGGTAGGGTTCCAGTACGTTCCTTGGTACCCGTGGCTGTGGCTGTCCCCGAGGCGGCTGAGCTACCCGTGGCGAAGGTGCCGGTCTCCATGGTATTCGGCTCCGAGGTGGCGGCGACAATAGCGGACGAAGCTGCGACAGAGGGCACTGAGGTTGGTGGGGTTCCAGTATATTCCGTGGTACCCGTGGCTGTGGCGACCCTCGTGACAGCTGTGTCTTCTGACGACAACGGCTTCTGTTTCCTGACCAGCATGCGTCCTTTTCCTTGGGAGCGTGTAACTGGCATACTTGTCCGATGACTTCTATCTTCACTATGCTTCAAATCTTTCAATGGCGGCGTCTCCACAGATCCGGCTCGAAGGACCATTAAATGTACCGGGTGGTACACTTCTGTTGCTGGGATTGGTGGAGAAGGTGTACTGAAAGACTGCAATCTTCAGAAGATATTTATTCTTGCTGCGACTGTACCGATCTGATTCTATAATACCACCTTACTGTACTATAAATACAATTAGAAAGCGTACTATACTGTTACAACTGTTATATCTTCAAACGTAGTGATCGCTATGATGTCTCCGAAAGAACTGTGCTGTATGATGTCTCCGAACGAACTGCGCTGCTCGAGAATAAATACGGCCCTTTTATAGTCGACAAACCAAACAAGAAATATTCTCGAACATTCAAGTCAAAACATGCATGAACTTATCTCTAAAATTATACAAAAAAACGATAAGCAAAAAATTCTAACAATAGGCGGTAAGTTCTTACAACGCTCGGCGTTCATTTTTTATTAAAGGCGCTCGGCCGCGTGTCGGTCAAACATCAAACGATCAGTCGGCATGGCGCTCAAATTAAAGGCTCGTACCGCTCGGCGGTAAGTCAAAGGATCACGTCACGTGGAGGTGAAATCAAAGGATCGTGCCGCTAGGCGGTCAGATAAAAGACTCGGTCACGTGGCGTAAACAAAAGAATCAAACACGTGGCGGTTAAATCAAAGGATCGTGCCGCTTGCAAGTATAAACTTGTTTACGAGCGGCGCATCGAGAGCTTTCTTTGATGCCGTGCGTCGTAAGTACCCACTTACAAATAAGAACTGTCTCGAATATTCACCTATTATTACGCGCTATTAAATCCCTAACTAGAAATATTTGTTTAAAGTTATTTTAACACTTAATCACTACAATAATAATCACTGTACACTGTTGCTGTCCCGCACAGAGCGTATGTATGTGCTCTACGGTGCTGAAGCCTTTTCGGAATCCGGCTTGTTCAGGAGGCTGGAAGTTATCAAACCTGCGAGCGAGACGGATCATGATTACTGGAAAACAGCTTGTAGACATGGCTCAGAAGTGGTGAGCCTGTAGTTCTTAAGCAGGGCAATGTCGCCCTTCTTAAAGAAGAGTACCACCACACCTCTGCTCCAGGCTTGTGGCGTTTTCCCCTCGAGTATGACGAAATTAAACAGTTCCTGAAGGGCCTTAAGGACCGGTTTTCCACCCGCCTTCAGGAGTTGGGCCGTAATTCCGTCCTGACCCAATGCCCTTTATTTTTAAGCTGCTTCAGAGCCATCCTAATCTCATACAGGCTGACGTCCGGGATGTCCTCGGTATAGTGCCGGGTCATTAGCTAGATTCGTATCGGTTTTATTCATTGACGTGTATAACTGTCTAGAATGTCTCGATTTCTCTCAGAAACTCCGATTTGGCGGATATGATTCTGCCATCGGCGGTCTTTAGTTTCGTGAGCTGGCTCTGCCCAATAGACAGATTTCTAGCAAAGACCGTGAAGCCCTTATTCCGCTCCATCGCGTCTTTAATCTTTTCAGTATTAAAGCGGCGGAGGTCGCTTTTCAAGGCTTTGGAGATCCGTCTATTGAGCTGCCGGTGTATACACGCATCGTCTAAAGACTGCATTACCATCTCCCGTCTCTCCTTCATGAGCTTGAGAGTAAGATCAGAGAGCCTCTTGTTCTTATCTGTACGGCGAGTCTTGAAAAACTTAGATCCGACCGTATGGACAGTTTCCACGAACCCATCGTTGCATTCGTCCACGGAGCTCCCTAGGCACTCGAAACGGTTTTGAAGTTCGAGTTGAAAGCTCTCGGAGTTTTGGATCTGGATTTGTGCTGGACGGAGCCTAGACTGAGGTCTAGGCTCCGTCCAGCAGATGAGTCAGTCGAGACCTATCCAGCTTAATATTTAGATTCAATGTGCCTCTTACCATGCGGTGATCACTTCCGGTTTTCACCGCGTTGATCACAGAGACATCATTGAATATTTGCTTCTTCGTCGACATGATGAAGTCAATCTCATTTTTAGTTGCACCTTCGGGGCTCTGCCAGGTCCAGAACTGGCCAGTAAGTGTCCCCGGTGGTTCTGACGTGCAAATCCAAATTGCCCCACTCGCAGCTCTTCACCGTCTCGTTTGCCCAGTTTCGCGGTGAAGTCCCACGGTGAAGTGAGTTTAATGACCATGTATTGCTTTGTTATTTGATTTAAATTATTGTATTGGTTTTATATGGGTTTGATAGCCTGAAATAAATGAATTTTAATATAATTTAATTTATTAAATAACAATGAGGCGAAACTACGATCAAATAATAGGTTATTTATCGTGGTTCCAGTATCCTAAACGCCGCGAGTTCCGTACGAAAAGAAATAAATAGTAAGACAGTTTAGCCGTGTGTAACAGCTCCGGTGCAATACCACATGTCCGCAGATGAGTCGCGCAGGTGCTCTCTGCATCCACTCGCCATTTATCCGACACTCGCGGTACCGGCGAGTCACCTCGCGTGCGCACTCCCCGGGAACACACGTGTTTGCGAAATATCCGAAACAAAAAAAAAATCGACTAAATCTCTTCCGAGAATTCTTTAAACAATTGTTTAATGAAACATCCCCAGTACTCCCGAAAATCGCGCGACACATTCCAAATTAAAAATTAAAAAAAAACAAGTGCTCTATGGTATATAAACAGTGGACTTTATCAATGTGAACAGATTTTAATTTGATTTACTATCAAAAGTAAACATCGCTATGTTTCATTGTTCCTGCATTTGAGGGTTCACACGGTCTTCAGAAGAACGAAGCGTTAGGTAAGCCACTGCTTTTAAATATTCCTTAACAGGCGCAGTTAATTGAATTGATCTCGTATCTAAAATTAATGTTGACTTAATTACGTCATCCAATTAGCTTACTTATCATAAGTATCGCATTATTTTGTTTATTAACATAAATATTGCAGATGAAAGTGTTTATTTTAATATTTTTTTCACGTAAACGGACCGATTTGCATATTTTGCGAAAGTAGCCGTTGAAAATTACACTTCGGTACTGTTCGTTTTAACGCGCGCATTGAAAAAATACATTTAACACACCTCTGATTGGCAAAATAGAAAGTTTTTAAGGAATACTTTTTGTTGTTTTCTTATCTGAACGCAACAATAATAATAAAATTAAAACAGGGAAGGATGCCAGAGAAAGTGTTAAGAACCTTTTAATTATATTCAATGTTGAGAACATTGAATATAGATATGTGCATGTAATTACGTACACATACAGATGCATGTACAACACGGTGCGCCTGCTTCCGATAATATTGTTCCGGTGGGTTCCCACCAGCCGCTCTCGGTAAAAAGAAGCGCTCTCAATAATTAACCGGAGTTAATTGACGCACACACTCCACAATACATTTTGATGCGATATTTCACGTTGCCTAGATTGTTATTAGCTATTCTACTATTCTTGTAAACTTTCTAAAAAACGCTTATCGAGGGGTGCTTTAGTAACAAGATACCTGTTAGTGCTTTACTTTCGCATGTTATTTGGTGTGAGAAACATAATTTCAAAGTTAGAGAAAGCTGGTTAAAAAGACTAAAAAAATGATTCAGATAAGATACTTTTTAGGTTTAATAGATATAGGTACCGATAGAAACAAGATAAAACATATTTAATAGAAATGTCGCTGATCTGGTTTAATTTGTCCGAGATTATGATTAGATTAGGTAATAGCGATGACGTTATAATATAATCTGATTTCTCAGATAGTTACATACATTTTAAAACGCACACAGATACAGCAAGCAAAAGAGCCTTCAATGGCATTTCAGTTAAAGTCTTGCATCTCCTTATTCTGCACTACCTCTATGTACGCAATGTATGCAATAGTCCTAAAAATCTAAGGTAAACATACATCAATTTACATTTGTAACGTTTGTCGAAAGACGAAAATCACTCAAATCTGTCAAGGATTACCTACTGACATTTCGTTCCATCTCTTAGTCGAGTTTACTTCTAGTGCATTATGAAGGACTTCAAGCACCCACTTTGTTTTTTGACATGGTATTTCCTAATGGTTAGGAAACTATAAATACTTAAGTATCCAATCTAAAATTAATTAAGTGCTCTAGAAATACGGCATCAATCACAATCTAAGGTCAAGGTGCATCTTGATTAATGTCGCAGTTTAAATAATTGCAAACCAATCAGTTTCGTCAAAAGGTTAATTTACTATTAGTTTGCTAAAACATCCGTTATAAAACCTATTTGCGATTTTGACGTTTTGATACGTCAAAGTCTTTAGTGATGGACAAACATTATTTATTGTCTTCTATTTTTTGCTGATTAGTCGATTAATTAACATCGATGGTAGCAACACTTATCGGAGCCGAGAAAAAACTAAAATAATTAATTAAATTGTTACTTATTATTGTTATATCAAATGAATATACTGCTTGACCGTATTAATTTAATGATTTGCACCTACTCGAACGTCATAGGTAATTTAATTTATTTTATTTGAATATCATCACCAATAATCAGCTACCGGTAATGACGATGATCATTCCGACGATATGCATTCATGGAGTTCATTGACCCAGTTAACGAACCTGACAAAAACCTACTTACACTTATTTGACTAGGCCTGCCTTCCTAGTATGGTTTTAATGAGACAGCTCTAATAACAGACTCGGTATGTCTAAATAATATGTATTGGTGGTTTATCGATGCTCTATACCGATATCGTCTCGTTACGATTTCAATCGGTATAATTTGATTTATGAAAAGTTTGGTTAACAAGAAAGACCGATGAGATAAACGTTAATATGTAACGGTAATTTTTTGTATGACGTTTAAAAACAAAACTTCTTTTAAAAATCTTATCTTCTTTAACATCACCTAGTACGGTGTTTATTTAGTTAATTGCAATTCATGGGGCTATTAATAAAGGTTTTGATTTGAAGCTTAACATTAAATTAAGGAATAAAATGTTTCGCAATATCCGGTAAAGCAGGTTGCAAATTCATACGTTTCTGTTTTAATCGATTTATAAAATATACAAATATCTTGTAAGCTATCAACCTAAGATTTTAAGATTTAAAAAATTACGGTCATAAACATAATCTCAACTCGTGAATTAGAAAGCTTTAAACAAGCTACGAAAAGTATCGTAGAAATACACACAAATCCAAGTAAAAATAAAATTATCTCTATAAAAATTCTAACAGAAGATCCTACAAAAGCTAAAGACCATAATAGACATGTCATGCTCCTAGCTAACACAATGTATGCAGTCACAGTTGATCGCACGAACTCAGCCACTGTAACTATCTATTATGGACAGACCGAGGCAGTCTTTGCATTTTTATGTAATTTCAAATTAATTACTGCCGTGATTATATTCTGTATGCGCATATTATTATCGTGTTCCACAATCATCTTGGTGTTGGCGTAAAATATTATATGCTCCTCTATTTCTGTTCACTATCCGGTAAATTGCATGTTTGTTGGAATTAGATGAGTTTTAAATGCTGTTTTTAGATTTTAAGATTTGGCTCTTCCTTTTATTTGTCTTCAAGACTTTTATTTAGCTTTACTTTAGTCAGTATTTTTTGTGGTTCTTTCCTGTGTTAAACTGTATGGTTATTACAGTTATTTTTCACAGTCATGTTGGAAGCTATTTCCTCAGAAACAATTCACTAGTTTCAGTATTTCACGAATTCGATTTGCATCCATCTGACGATTTCACCTAATTTCTTCTTCAGGCACTGCGCTGGTATCTTGAGTATCAGGTGGTTCTTCAGATACTGCATTGTGTTAATTTGTATTCAGGCAAATTACTGAAGTCTATACAAAAAACTTCAAACATCTTAAGACCACAATTCCCCCATACCAATAAGATGCAACTTTTAATATAAATATTTACGAATATTATCTTAATCTTTACGCAACCATATAGCCAGGCTGCATATAAATCGTCGCATTAGGCCATTCTGCTGATGAAATCTTAGTTTTGGACCTAATCTTGCAAGTTTGCCACTCATTGCCAAGGTTGGTCGTAATCTAGCATTCTATATTTTATTACTACATTAGTAAGGGTGTCGTAAGAAATGACTGAAATTGTAGTAAAGATAGTCAGCACTTGGCACTCTTAGCGGGTTGCTCGATAATTTCTTATGATGAGTTTCGCCTACTGACTTACGGGGAAATAACTAGAACTATGTTACTATGTGTATACTACAACCATTGCCGTTTATAATAATAATAATAAACTTCAAAAACTTCGTAAACTTTAAAGAGGTCTTATTTCCGGATATAAACGGAACTATAACAGAAGCCCAATAGTTAGCAAAAGCAATATTTTAGCTGAATGTGTTAAGCAAACAGAACTCTTCCATACATCTATTCCAAACTTGTATTTTTTACGCTTCATTTCCTTTTTAAGACACACTTTCGAAGCAAAAAAACTAGACATTCTGACAATACACGCGTCCGAATGTAAATGAACGAAACTATTGATTGTATGACTAATCAAATAGATTCTTTACAATAAATTGAATACTACCTAGTAAGACCGTCTCACCCAAGTGGTTTCTTGAGCTTTTTATGACATGCGAGCATTGTTCCATACTATATAAAAGAAAATAGTACAGCTCTTGAAGTTGAGTGAAACAACTTTCTTTCGAATAATTACAACGTAGTTGCAATTTCCATTTGCAATTTATTACAAAATTGATTTACAAATATTCATAAAACGGAAGCTTTTCATAAATCCGCAAATTCCTTTGACGCTGATAGGCATAAAGCCTTGAGCAAGAAACGGAACATGAGGGAAGCTAATCGCTGGCTGGCTCCAAACCTTATTAAGGTTAATGTCGACACAAAAGCTGATGAAAACCCCCATATGTAATGTACTTAACTGTAAACACATAGTATAGTTTACGTACCGCCTCTGTGAAGTACGGAAGGCGTTACCACTTTGCAGTGGCCAATGTGGCCGTCATAACGGTCCACACGAGGTGTTCCGATCCCCACCTCGGCTGGACCACCGCTACCGAACGATAAACTGTACTTAGGTATGTACGTACCTAAATATTTCGCGAGTTATGGCCTCTTTGACATAGTTGCCCAGCCAAACTGCTTTAACAGTTGCAAGTGCTCATTTGTATTTCAGGTTATTACATTGGACATTTGCTTAGATTACTTGTAGTACATAAAACGGATGCCCTTAAGACAATACGAATCCGGGAAGTAACGGAGTATTGCCGGTTAGTTTGCAGACTTATATTTCAAATTTCTATCGCCGAAGGTGTGTTTAAGGTTGCTTGTTCTTTGTGATATCAAGGAAACAGATGTCCATCACAGTAATTCGTTAAAATTCTTTCTATTTTCAAATCTTCCAAGATGGCCGTCGATTACGGTTGTGACAAATTAATTAAGAGAGATCGATGAGCACGCGCAGTGGCGGACCTATTATGGTCAATTCGATAACGGCACCATGTAACGAGTGGGTAACGGACGATATTTTATTATGGCACGCGATATTCTGTAACCACTCAGAATGTAGATCGAGTGATTTACTTTATACTGTTTTACATACGGTTTCGTGAAGTCATCCGATAGTTTGAGGTGTTAGAAATGATTTAGCAGGATTTGGATAAGCTTTTGCGGTTTTGAAGTGGTCATGCATAGTCGATTTCAAATAGAAGGCACGCGTCGTATAGTTGACGTAAAGTTTAGAAAAAAACTCACACCAGTGTGCTCTAAGTAATTCTAAAAAAAAAGAAATATCATACGAGCGCTTTGACTCTTTGCGTTTGTTTACTTGGGGTCTGCATGAGTAGTATTGAAATTTTAGACATGGTTACTGAAATACATACAATTGTGTTTAGACAGCTTTTCTTCAAGCGTTTCGGACTAATAATTTTATTTAAATAGTATCAACAACCATATTTTAAGTTTGACTACATAAAACTATTACTTTTACTAGGTATTTGAACAAGTACGCCGCAAGTCACTGCCCGTTTACCAAAGCCAAAAAGTGCAGCCGAATTTGACATTGGTTGGTTAGAAAGTGATAATATTGAGTATTTGTGGAACGTCCATGGGGCACGTCACAGGACTATTAAATTAACAGAAGCATCAAGCAACAAAATTGGTAAAAACAAACTTACTTTGCTTCAGTTTCTTCTGGTATATTTAAAAAAATAGCTGATAATATTAATTGGAAATTGAAAATTTTTAATATACCATTAACATTAAAAACACGTCGACCAATCGCCAATGACAAGGAACTGATAACCATTTTGAAAAATAACGACAACAAACGACAACAACGACGACGTTTGACAAAAAATTTGTGTTTTGCAACGATTTTTTTTTAACTTTTATTAATGACTAGCTTCTGCCAGCGGCTTTGCCCGCGTGGTCCCTAGGGAACATACTCCCGGGATAAAAAGTAGCTTATGTCCTTTCTTAGGCTTTAGACTATCTGTATACCAAATTTCATTAAAAACGGTTCAGTGGTTTTGCCGTGAAAGCGCGACAGACAGACAGAGTTACTTTCGCATTTATAATACTAGCTTCTGCCAGCGACTTCGCCCGCGTGTTCCCTAGGGGACATGCCTACTCTCGGGATAAAAAGTAACCTATGTCTTTTCTCAGGTTCTAGACTGTCTGTGTACCAAATTTCATTTAAATCGGTTCAGTAGTTTTGGCGTGAAAGCGCGACAGACAGACAGAAAGACAGACGGACAGAGTTACTTTCGCATTTATAATATTAAGTAAGGTTTAAGTATGGATTAGTAAGGAAGTAAGGATTACAGTATAAAAGCTGAATTTTATACCGTTACGTAAATATAATTACAATTAACCATAGTTGAAAGGTGTCTGACAGGTTGCAACCTTACTAAGTGTCTGACAATTGGCGAAGTGATTTCTAATATTAGGTATTCCAAATAAAATATGTGAAAATTGAGCTTTATACTTAAACGAATGTGAAATTGTGAAGTACAATTTGGTACACCTTTGCTACCTGTTTCCAGCCAAAGTTGCCAAAGCTACCATGATCCAAACTTCATAGTCGGGGGCTTTTATAAAGTAATGAAGGTCTGATCGTCGCGGGCTCTTGGGTATTAGTTGACTTACTAGTACTAAAGTATTAATATTAAGTATTATTATTATATATTAATTATTATTATTATTAATTTTATTAAGTATTAATTTGACTGGCTTGTTGGTCTAGTGGTTAGTGACCCTGACTGCTATGCCGGAGGTCGTGGGTTCGATTCCCACCCAGGACAAATGTTTGTGTGATGAGCACGATCATTTGTTCTGTGTCTGGGTGTAATTTATCTATTATATTTATGTATTTAGAAATATATAAGTATGTTTATCAGTTGTCTAGTACCCATAACACAAGCTCTGCTTAGCTTGGGACTAGATGGCGTTGTGTGATAGTTGTGAAATATTATTATTATTATTATTATTATTATTATTAATGGTCTACGGAAAACCTATCTAAGCGAGGCGAGGGCAATCATTATTTATCTTTATTTTATTACTAGTTGACCCGCGCAATTTCGTCTGCGTCACTATTTTCATTACTGCTCCGCTTCTATTAGTATTAGCGTGATGATATATAGCCTATATATAGCCTTCCTCGATCAATGAGCTATCTAACACTGAAAGAATTTTTCAAATCAGACTAGTAATTCCTGACATAATCGCGTTCAAGAAAACAAACAAACAGAGAGAGAGTAGAATAGAATACATATTATGTCGATATTTTTTCCGGGCTGGTTTTGAGAGCGCTAAAAAATTACAAGTACCGGGCGGGGGGGGAGACCATAAATACTTAGTAGTTATTTATGATATTAGTGCGGTAAGTTGGATTTTACAAAGAGTAGACGAATGTAAGCCCGAGACGAAGTCGAGGGCTTACCATAGTCACGACTGCGAGTTTGTAAATACCAATATCCGCACGTATATCATACAACATTTTTCGACACATTTGCGAGTAAAACTGTGAGACTAACTTTTTGTTTTTAGATATCAGTTGGAAAGTCGCAACCAATTTAAAATTAGAACTACATCTTATTTTTAATAAGAGCGCTTCCAAAGAGGAAGAGGATAACCACAACATAAAATAACCCTCCTCTTGGCGCAGTCGCGTAATTAGAACTACATCTATCGTCTTATTTTTTCTTTCACGCAGACGCAGACGGAAGAAAAAGCGCGTCTGCGTCTGCGTGAAACTCCTTAGAGGAATTCTTATTATATTGTTCATGGAAATTAAAAAAAAACCATTACGCACGGCGCTTTGTATCGGAGCGTGTGGTAAAGTAGGTACTTAGGTGAGAGTACCTATTTTACCGCACGCTCCATTGTATGGTGCGTAATTTTTAACTTTCGAACAATGAGTACAGGCTTCGTAAATACATTTTTTGAGCAAATGTGTCGAAAAAGTATTTTTTTGGAATTGAAAGCGCTAACTTTTTACAAGTAACAGGAGAGCAGAAACTTGTCAAAGTATTTTTAGCCTAGAATTGAGAGCGCTAAAGATTCACAAGTACCAGGTAACCAGAAACGTGTCAAAGTATTTTTTGAGCTGAAATTGTGTGCGCTAAAAATTCAAACGTACCAGGAGACCAGAAACATATCAAAGTATTTTTTTGGGTAGGAATTGAGAGCGCTAAAGATTCACAAGTATACATGTAGTTTCACATCCTAGAATAAAACATAGGCTACTTTTTACCCTGGTTACTTACATGGCTTAATGGAGACTGAGGAAGAAGTGGAAATCCAGAGCCGCTGCTGCCTTAGTACTTCAGATTCAGAAGGGGATCCAGAAACATGTCAAAGTTTTTTTTCGGCAGGAATCGTGAGCGCTAAAGTTTCACAAGTACCAGGAGACCACAAACATGTGGAAGTAATTTCGGGGCTGAAAATAAGAACAGCAAAGACTCACAAACGAAGATTTCCGTTTAAAAATAAAAGTATGAAGAATTTACACGTGTTTTTTCGATGACAAATCGACAATGTGGCAAATCGACAACAATCCACAAAGAAGCCGGAAAATCTGTCTGTCCAAGAAGTATCGTGTAACACGGACCCCAACAAATTGTGATAAGGGCGAAAAATGAGGATGACTCCTAACTTATATACTTCATTAATGCTTAATCACGTAACAGATATAAAACTATTATATCTCGGTAACTGAGGGACATTGATGTCAAAGGTACTCTTAAAAGGAATACCTATAAACACCTTTGCTAAACATTAAAACAATAAAAACATTGTAACATTTCTCGGTATTTGCCGGAGACGACACTAAACGGCCAAGTAAGGTATATCTTCTGTAATGGAAATCTTAAAACTGCATAAATACGATTTATTACATGATGTTATGAGTCTAAATATTGATGGATTTTTCAGTGTTAATGGAGATTTAATGAAGGAACGTTGTCTAGCGTTTCATGTCCTATTCATCACCGAAAACTTCGAGCCTAACTTTAGCGAATTTGTGGGTGGGCCTTGTCTATAAATGGAGATAGATATAGTAAATACTCTTTCAAATCTACGCCATATAAGCGAGAGAAAAGATACATAGATGGAGGAAAATTGTCATAGGATGATAGGCGGTATCGTTAAAAGCGGTATTTTAAACACAACTTTTGGGTAGATTCACAAGAGAGGAGAGACAGTACAGTACTTTCATGTTGTTTATACAAAATACGTGCAATTACTGATTGCAACTATGCTATGTAGATAGTATATACATACATATTACCTAGAAGCTAGAGAAATTACACTTATTAAAGGTTTCTTTCTATAAGGAACATACCTACTTACAACTACACTATAGTCAGCCATTTCTACATCATACTTTGACCTTTACGATGAAATGCTTTTGCTTATCAATATTGAATAATGGAATTCTTAAGACTAAAACATCAGGTTGTTTGGAGCTGATAATAATGTCAATACTAAGTAAATGTAAAACCATTATTAATATCCAAATTAACAAATATAGAATAATATAGAGGAATATTGTTTGTTTGTGTTTAAGTGACAATTTTCGGAAGAACCTACAGATCTGCAGTGCGATTCTGTAAAACACTAGTGATGGAATGACAGCTCACTTCGTGATCACTTCACCCAAGCCATGATGTTTACTGAATCGACCGACCGGGTGATTATAAAACTTCTTGCCATAAACTAACACTACTTGTTATTCCGGAAATAACACATGGTCATGTAGCATAGGAAACGAAAGCCGCCTGAAAAAGATAATTTTATAAAAATAAAATGTCTCCAGGTGAACTTCCATAGAAAAACAAACTGCCTCCAATTTATCAGAACCAGCCACGAAAGAAATATGGTTTCGCATATTTATTTAACTGGCAACACTAATGTGCGATCACGTTTACGATTATGCTCGCAACACTAGCGGAAAGTCGCACATGCGACCGACTCACGCGCCTTGCATAATTTCCCTTCCTAAGAAACAGACGAGCCCTCTTCTTACATTACCCATTCATAGTAGGTACCTTCCATGTATTTAATAGTTACTTAAATGTTTAAGACATAATAATTATTAGCGAGTCTGTTTTAGTATAGGTACTCGCAACTAATTTCTATTTGAATTGCAGTTTATTGCATGTTTAGGTTTTGTTGCTAATTATGTATTTATTACTCTTAAGTAATTTTATGGTTTAGGTACTGAAAGCCTTGAAAGGCTGTCATTTGTCGATCTTTGGCAGTCGTTACAGATAGTCAGAAGCTAGAAAATCTGAAAAACTGGTGTCAGATTTGACTGGGTAATCCCAGATAATGGTTGTGGAGATCAATTAGGCAGTCACTCCAAGTAAAATACTGGTAGGTACTCAGCTACGTCCAGTTAGAGCAATTTTGATATATCTTAGTATAGATATATTTGACCATTTGACTTTGTAGAAGGGCCTTTTATCCCGGCAGTACCTTCACTTGGATATAATTTCAGACTGCGCACGGCCGAAGCTAGTTCCTTTTAAATCAGAAGCGTGTCCTCACTGAAGGAACTAACCATGCGCATCATTAACAAGCACAGGGCCAGTTTGATTACAGGATTACAGTAACATGGCACTAGACCGGAAAATTGGTCTCAAGGGGAAAATTAAACATGACTGAAGGCATAGACTTGGCCTTTACACCTTAAACGCTCGAAACTAGTAATGCTAGTGGAAGTAAAGCACCATACTCATCTGAACTAAACTAATATTACCTATAAAGAAATCATTCACTGATAGAAAGCTACACAATTGTTGCCAAGTGTCAATAGATACATTTTATGCCAAAACAAAAAAAAGTGTGTTAGTTTTACGATATCGTCAATTTCGAATCAGCTGGGGTTTTATCATGACGTCTTGTTGTGAAAAAGGATTTGTGCTATCCGTCCTGTACAGCTTTGTCTTCCTCTCGCACTAGAACTATATGGAGACTTTAAGGTGTCATAGTAGATACCCAGATGCAAACATCAGGAAGTAGAAAGAACAGAGGCTCTAGACAAGTGACATTTTGTCGGCAGTAGCGTAGCGAAAGCGATTGTTAAAACGTCAAAAATGTATGGAATTGACAAATGCTGTCGATATGTCACGTGATCAATCCCTCAAATTTTGGCGTTTTGACAATCGGATTCGCTGATTGAATGGCACTTTGTCTAGAGCCTCAGAAGCAAGGGGAGGCTTACACCCAGTAGGTGATTCCGAGCTAAAACGATGAAAACAACAAATATGACGCGAACGAAGTAGCAAACAGAAGCTAGCTCATTATAAAATTCCGTATGTGCCGTAGAAATGGAAATGAGGTAAGTAGAATAGGAACGTAGCTAGACAAAGCACGGTCTAGTTGTTACAAGACGAAGTAAAAGTCGGGTCGGCAGACATCACGACTTTGTCACTGCATAGTTCGCATACTAAATGCGATAATAATTGTTTCCTCGGCCCCTGTCTGTCACACAAAGTTATAAAGCCGACTTCCAAAAATGAATTTTTGGAAGTCGGCTTTGTGTTGGATTTTGATTTCGTAATCAGCGTTATAATTTGGGCAGTTAAACTAGTTGAATAATTTAATGAGCTACTTTTGTTTGATATGAGCTATCCAAGTGTTTTATAATCATTTAAATATTATAGCGTCTCATTCTCAGGAAACTAGTTTTAAGCTTCTTTTAAAAAGTAATCTACTCGAGACGAAGCAAGGAAGGCAACCTTGCTAGGTTTCTTAATACTCCGATTCCTTTCACTCTATTGAAGACATAATTATGATGTTCAATCTGCCTAGTCTTTTCCCAACTAATTTGGGGTCGGGTTGCAGTCCAAACGGTTGTAGCTGAATACCAGTATTTTACAAGGAGCTACTGCCTATCTGACCTCTAAAACTCAGTAAATAGGTAATATGATACCCCTTGGCAAGACTGGTGTTAAATTTTCTGGCTTCTGATCCGGATCGACTGTTAAAAAAGATATACAAATGACAGCCAGGACTAACGGCTTACCGTGCTTTCCGAGGTTCCGAGGAGTCTTGGTACGTTAAAACGGTCACCCATCCAGAGACCAACCTCGGAAAGCGTTGCTTAACCTTGATCGACCCGTGCGACTGTTATTATTAAATCACGACCCCAGCCTTATTAAAAAAACCGGCCAAGTGCGAGTCAGACTCGCCCTCCGAGGGTTCCGTACAAATTTGTAACTACAAATCTATACATACCTAAAATCGTAGACTAACCGTGTCTGTACATTGAATATTTTTGCATGAAAATTACACAACAAAACTCAGGAAAAAGGTATAAAACACAAAAATGCAATTTTTGAAATTTTTGTCTGTTTGTCTGTTTATCTGTTTGTCTGTGCGTTTGTGGGAGCATCACGCATAAAACACAGATTGGATTGCAAATCTAAGTACTTAAACATATTAAGTGATACACCGGGGAAAACTAAGCGTTTATTTCATCGAAATCGACCCACAAAATCAAAAGATATTGAATTTTTAAGTTTAGGAAGAAACTTCTGATCACCGCCATCTATTGAGAAAAAATAAAATGTATGAAAGCATTCAAAATTGTTGAGTTATTTGTGAAACTTTTAATACGTGGCAAAATAAAAGTGATCATTTTTATACCTTTTCGTTATTTATCGTTACAATCGATCCCGGAAATCAAAATATATTGAATTTTTAGTTTAGTAAGAAACTTCCTAATGTATTCTGATCAGTCAGAGCGTCATCTATTGAGGAATAAAAAAATGCATGAAAGCATGAATGTTACACCAAAACACATTGATAGAGTTATTTGTAAAACTTTTAATACGTAGACGTAGCAAAATAAAAGTAAACATTTTAATACCTTATCGTTATTTAACGTCTTCCGCTGCCAAATATTTTGTCAGTTTACATGGTCGATAGATGGCGTTGCACTGATGACGCGTTTTTCTGAACTGCGGTGTTAAGATTTGCCGCTGGAGAATGACCTCACACGATTTTAAAACACAATCGTGTTCATAGGAATTTCGGTGTGGTCTCTAAAAGGTCTTAAACTGTTAGGGACCAAAATTGCTGAAATCTCCGAGTTGTGCTGGTTTCGTTTAAAATGCATTTATCGTAGTTTTGCGAAGTACTGGACGGTTCGACTGGCGGATCAGGCCTGTAGGGTTCCGTACCAAAGGTGCTGTGCTGACGGGACCCTACTGCTAAGCCTCCGCGATTCCGTTTAGAGCGAAGCAACGAACGGTTCGATTTGCGAAACAAGGCTAATAATAATAAGGTACCGTACCAAAGGTGGTCACGGTGACGGGAACGATCGATTTTGGGGGGCTACTCTCTAAGTCCGAAGTCCGTAGTTTCGGGCTTAGTTGCGGGCGGGCGTATTCTACTCCGTATCACACTACAGACTTACGATTAGTCCCGAACCCTAACTAAGAATGAATGACAACACGATTTCACAGTAACTGTCAATTCGTGTTATCATTAGTTCTCAGTGGTTAGGTGATACGGAGTAGAATTTTTTTTTTTTCTTCTTAATATATAAGTAAAACAAAGTCGGGTTTGTTCGAACACTTTTCTAACTTACTCGAGCGATTGTCATAGTTTTTGTGTTTTTGGATAAGTCTTTGCCCAGAATAGCATAATAAGAATTAAAATACAAAAAAAAATGAGTATGTAGGTAGGAAGGGTAGGTAGGTAGGCAGGTAGGTAGCGTAGGTAGGTAGGGTAGGTAGGGTAGGTAAGGTAGGGTAGCTATGGTAGGTAGGTAGGGTAGGTAAGTAGGTAGGTAGGTTAGGGTCGGTAGGTAGAGTAGCCAGTTGGCGCGAGCGAAGCCGCGCGGGTCAGCTAGTTTTAAATAAATACTATTTTTTTATGTATATAGGTACAAATGTAGTTTTGAGACTTTTCCCTATATTTGTCGTACAAGACGGTATTACTTGCCAAATTTCAACGGGAATACCCTATACATTTTGATTCCCTTGAGAGTGTCGAAATATACGTTTTTTGCGGCATAAACGACTGTATCTTTTTTTACGTTAACTTAGAAGTTTGATTTTATTACAGCTGCAAGGGGCCATAGACCTAAGTATATGGTTTTAATTTCAGATAAAACGGTCTTGACAGACAGACGGACGGACAACAAAGTGATCCTATAAGGATTCCGTTTTTCCTTTTGAGGTACGGAACCCTAAAAAAACCCCTCCTTGCTAATACCTTACTTATTTAAAAAAAATCTGTCACTATCTTCTACTAATTCCATAAAAAACTTCCATTTGATTGCGACACCGTCTCGCAATTTGCCTGCGATCATTGATTTGCAAATAGCCGAATATTTTGTGCGCGCACGCATGTTGAGGTGCGGAAAGTACTCGAGAATGATATTCAGATCACGATGCGTCGTGATTTGAATGATAAACCTATAACTACAGGTGATTAGACGAGAAATACCCAAATACGAAACATATATGGAAAAGTACTAAAAGTAGGTGGTCATAAAAAGACAAGTTTAGGAAACAATGTGCAGAAGAATATTAGAATAGATGCATCTACAATAAAAACTGTGTTTAAATTGTTCTCCTATTTTAAGTAATATGAACGTTTTACAACTACTTTAATTTATATACTTTCAAATAAGTTGAGATTTTAGCACATTTGGACGCAAAACTACTTAAAGGTTTTGTAAGCTTTATTAGCCTCTCGAAAGCCATAAAATTAAATTGATTGGTTTGCATAAAACAGTCTCAGTCGTAGTCAGTCTTGTCCAGGTTAGTTATAACAGCAAACAGTTAAATTAACATAGAACATAATTTTAAATCAATTAAGATTTTATGTAAAGTGGACATTTTGTTTAATTAATTAATTATGTTAAACAAATAAATGTTTCATATGTTTCTATCATGTGTTTCAAGGCCAATTTCAACATAAGAATTGATAAATTATCAGTTTTGTTTTGATTTTGAAAGTTGGCAGCAAATTGTTAAAGTTTCTAACATGGTGAATGCTTATGCGTGGTTCCGCGACGGTGACACGGGCTCTTGACCGAAGGTTGGGTACACACATCAATCTTAACTGCAGTAATATTACTTTCCACCGGATTCACCTCATATTTTTCCGGTTATTTTTTAACACAGTTGGATTACCTAAGTCCCTTTAATCTCTAAGTCATTATCTTCTTTACCTTATCCTAATTGATTTGGGATAAGCTCGACAAGATTTCTTCTTCTACCATAGTTACCCTGTTTCTAGTCAAATAATTTTGCACGCATAACATTCATTGCTTCTTTTGTCATCCCTCCTTCTCTTATATATCTTCCCTTTTATCTCTACACATTTCAATGTTAAAACAGTCTTAAAATGATTTAAAAAGAGCTTTTAGATCTGTCCTACGATTTGGAAGGGCCAAAAGTTTTAAGTTCACAAATCTTCAAAACAAAAAAAAAGAAGCTACTCAACATTCAGTTAACATCTTTCATAATTTCGAAAAACGCATAAATTGGCGCCTCACTCGATTAAAACCATAGATTAAAAGGCGGGAGACCTGAACATCACTTATCGGAGTCCGCATCGCATATAAACTGGAACATTATTATTATTTTTTAAAGGAATAGGAAGCTGTACTTCTGCTCTATGGCTGTGTAGACTGTCAAGCATACACCCTCATTACTACGCGGTGAGCATGCTTATTACAGAATATTAGCTGCGATACGTTGCCCTTTGCATTACACTGTGGTTTTTTGAATTTACTCAACTGTGGGAACTTAGAAGTTGTTTAGTTTTCGTGTAAGCAAATTGGCTAAGTGCGGAGTTAGGAGGGGACATGTCTAATGTGATTCTCTCATCTCGTTAGGATTATAAATTAGATGGTGTATGAGTAGACTACAACGTCATGAATTTAAGTTTTGCTTTATTTGTTACGCTCTAAGATTGTTCATTGTAAAATGCTGTGGTATCAAGTTATATGGGAACAAGCGATAGTTGGTATAAAGCAAGGTAATAATAGCAGCTTCTAACCCAATAAAACTAAAGTCACGCTTTAAACGAAATTACACATGGTGTGGTGATATCCGCAAGAGAACCAAGGTTACCGACATAGCCCGAAGGATCGCCAAACTAAAGTGGCAGTGGGCAGGACACATTGCTCGCAGAACAGATAGTCGATGAGGCCGAAAAGTTCTGGCGTGGCGACCGCGTACCGGAAGACGCAACGTTGGAAGGCCGTAGGATGCGAGACGCGCAGGACCGGTCGTTGTGGCGACGCTTGGGGGAGGCCTATGTCCAGCAGTGGACGTCTTTCGACTGATATGATAATGATGATGATGTGGTGATGTAAGGTTCATTATACAAGGTTCATCATTTTTATTGTGATCTACTAGAGCTAGACCTTTTAATTAATTCACAAGACCATAACCGCGCACAAAAACAATACCACCTAACTAATAAATATTCCACAAAGACTTCATAATATTAAGAATTACTTCTATTAGTCATCCATTTCCTGAGTAAAAAACCAGGAAGAGTTGAGTAACGTAGCTCTGGGCAGTTACTCGCACGCTCCAGTGACTGCTACCCATCGTACCATATCGCACCCGTCATAACCACGAGGTATTACTACCCAGGGCTTAGCAAAAATCATCTCTAAATACCTGCACTCCAGTACACTTGGCTTCCAGAATCATTGGCCTCTTTGGTAATTGCTCCTAAGTGAATGAACGGGCAACGCGTATCGCTTATTGTTTGTCGAGTATAAATAAGGTAAGGTAGGTAATTGTGGTAGGAAATGCATAAGCTTATATTATTATTCTTGTGTTTTTGATGATCGGTTTCGACGTAACAATAAATTTCACTTGCGCTGAAATAGCGTTACATTAAGTTGGCGAAAAAAATGATGTTACAGAGACGCGAACTTTGAAGGCGATGCTCGGGTTTCGGGGTCTTCGAGTCTAGAATAAGGGTCCGCAATCCTTGGGTCATCATGTTTGCAATCTCGAGATTGGCTGCTCTGGTATATGCTCTCACATGTTTTGCACATCTAACATTGGCCTAAAAACTCCAAGCACAGAGCGGAAATGTCAGAATACCTTTGGCGAGTATTTGACTATAACGGTTGACAACACGGAGCACAGTGGTTGGCAAAAAGTACAAATGTCCCAAACATTTTGGGTTTTGCCTAGAAGACCTGGGCTATCTTTTTTGTACTGTAATCGTAGTAAGAAGGTTGCGCCACCACCATGAAAACAACGAAGAAAGCTAACTATATAGGTAGTCCCTCGTTACTAATTTCGGCCATGGTAGCCAATCCCAACGGAGACTAACCGTTGGCGCGAGAGATAATAAGTGAAATATATTTGGACAGTGTTGTGTACACAAATACACTAGCATTTCTATAATTCTGAGCATTTTCTCTCCTAACTCGCTCCAAACCTTGCCTTATCCATACTCAGACACAAATTATTTGTAAAACGATCATCAACGCAAACTTATTACACGTAATTAATATAGCGGTAACGTCACGTTTCAGTGAAGAAACAGAACTTCGACACGAGAGTGCTATTACGTTAGTTTACAAGGTTTCGGCGCATTACTTGCAGTCGTACGTCAGCTAAACAAATACATAAACATGTACGTTAGTTGAATGGTCGAATGTCGTGTGAGGTGAGACCACCCCGAGACTGTGCCGTGAGAATGTGTCCGATTTTCCGCAGCCCGTTCAAGTCCTTTCAGCGAAGCGACTGTGGACTTCAGTGGAATTGAGTTGCTTTGTATTTCTTTGTGCAATGCGCTGAGAAATGCACTGAAAATGAAGTTAAACACACAGTATTTGCCTGTATTGTTTTTGAACTCCGTAGCTCTACACTGAGTGCAGTTAGTGTGTGGAGTTTTGTTTTGTTAGTTGGGCAGCATTACATAATAATAATGTGGGTACCACACGTATTTAGTATTAATTTGTGAAGTGCCTGAGTTACATTTGTTAGGGATAATTTTTTTCAATAGTCAGTTAACTTTTGTCTGAAGAATAAATATGGCGATTTTACATATTTTGTGGACAAAATCTGTCAACAATCTGAAAATGTGCATAGTCTAAAAAAACAGCCCTTAGTCAACTTTTTGTATGTCGATAGGTAACACGATTTGTTCAGTGACTTTTCCTTAATTTTTACTAGCTTCTGCCAGCGGCTTCGCCCGCGTGATCCCTAGGGAACATACTCCCGGGATAAAAAGTAGCCTATGTGTTATTCCAGACTATAGTCTACCTCTACTATAGTACCAAATTTCATGAAGATCCTTTCAGGCGTTCTGACGTGAAAGAGTAACAAACATCCAGCCATCCATCTATCCATCCTTCAATCCTAACAAACTTTCGCATTTCTAGGTAACTAGCTTCTGCCAGCGGCTTCGCCCGCATGATCCCTAGGGAACATACTCCCGGGATATATAGGAATTATGTGTTAATCCAGACTATAACCTACCTCTGTGCGAAATTTCATGAAGTTCTTTTCTAGGCGTTCTGACGTGAAAGAGTCACAAACATCATCCATCTATCCATCCTCACAAACTTTCGCATTTATAATATTAGTAGGATATTATATATATTGTGTTTGGCCTGTCTAGAGGATATATTGAGGTGGAGTATAGCTATTTGTTTATATACCAAGTTTATCGTTGTTGACCACAGCACGTTGATTTAACAGCATTAAATGGAGATGAACGCCCATTGAATGGGCGGAGCCGACACACCTGTTGACACGAGTCGGCGGCGTTTTCTATCCACTACTTATTAATTTACAGAAACTAACGATTTTCTTTTTAGAAATAGCGTCAGCGTTGAACTTGACTAACTTGAAAATGTTTTTCACGTTGAATCATTATTAAGTTAAGAAGTAAAATTTTGTTGCAGTATTTCAACTGCATCAAAAATTTGATCGTCAGAAATTACTTATCCGCATTAGGTCTTGGGGTGTCGAGAATCGGAATCTTAGTTTTATTTTTCAAGCGCGCATGTGACATCCCTATCTACATACTAATGGTAATTACATCAACTGTAATTTAGGGGACGCCATACATACTGCAATTAACATAGCTACCAGGTATTTACGAGTCGATGGTTATACCGACTCGAAAAAGAACTAAATATCTGTCCATTTCTAATTCCCATATTCTCTATTTCAGAGTGATCACCAACTCCTACAAGATGAATGCATAAGGTAAGAAGCCCATCAAATTACAGGCACTTCCCTCACTTGATAGACAGCCGATATCTCTTAGTAATAATCATAAAACATCGTGTCACATTATCAATGCTTCCGATTGTAACAATAATGAGTTGGACAGAACTGTTGGCTCGTTTATCACGCGTCGCTGATAGTAAAGGGAGATTAGATACAGACATGCGTCTTGAAGAAACGCTGTTCTTGTCTTTATTTAATTTCTGGCTTCTGCCAGCGGCTTCGCCCGCGTGATCTTTACTCCCGGGATATATATATATATAGCCTATGTGTTATTTCAGACTATAATCTACCTCTGTTTCAAATTTCATGAAGATCTTTTCAGGCGTTCTGACGTGAAAGAGTAACAAACATCCTCAAAGTAGGATTGCATAGTCTAAAAAATTAGCCCTTAATTCTTTATTGTACACCATAACAGCTTATAATAATTTACAGTGATTAAAAACGCTCATGTACAAAGGCGAGCTTAACTCAAAATTGAGTTTTCTACCAGCAAACCTTAGTGATAGAGAGAGATCACAATAGAGGGTGGATCCAGTGCACATTTTACAATAATACATATTTTATCACACATAAATATACCGACATACATAAATACACACATATATATATATACATACATTATCTACGAATATTATGTCATAGAGAAAGGAAATGCTCTTTAACTTTCCTCTTGAAGACATCAAGAGAAGGACTGTCACGTAGGGAATGTGGGAGAGAGTTCCAGAGACGCACTGCAGTAACAGAGAAAGAGCCACCATAGCGGCTGGAAGTGTGACGCGGAGTACGAAGGAGAAGAGATGTGGCAGTACGACATGGTTTACCCCTCGGGATGAGGTACTCAAAGCGTTCTCGAAGGTATTGAGGAGAATTAGGGTTGTGCAGGATAGTATAGAGAAGGGATAGGATGTGAGTATCTCGTCGATGCCGAATCGGCAGCCACCCCAATCTGGTCCGGAACTCCGACACGTGGTCGTACTTCCGGAGGCCAAAAATAAAGCGTATGCACAAATTCTGCAGTCGCTCGAGTTTATTTAGGAGCACCTCCGTTGCATCTAGAAAAAAGAAATCAACATAGTCTATAAGTGGTAGGAGAAGAGATTGAGCAAGACTGACCTTAGTGTGAAATGGAAGGAGCCTTAGTCAACTTTTTGTATGTTGATAGGTTCGACTTGTTCAGTGACTTTTCCATATTGTGTACTATAGCTTCTGTCAGCGGTTTTGCCCGCGTGATCCCTAGGGAACATACTCCCGGGATAAAAAGTAGCCTATGTGTTATTTCAAACTATAATCTACCTCTGTGCCAAATTTGTTGAAGATCTTTTCAGGCGTTCTGACGTGAAAGAGTAACAAACATCCATACATCCTCAAAGTAGGATTGTCTCATAAATTAAATCGTGGGTTAATAATTACAACCAAACTGATCGATCTTTAAGGTAAAGCAAAACTTGCCGAAGTCGATCCATCATTCGTTACATATGTATTTATATGTCATTTGTGCCTCTTTGATAGTCGTTACGGGTAGTCAGAAGTCACACAATCTGATATCAGTCTTGACAAGCGGCATCATGTTACCCAGTTACTTAGTACTGGGTTATGGTCCGGAGCGAGGAGCCATGAAAAGCGGTCACCTCTTTCTGCGAAGCAGTAATGCTAGCGAAGGAGGAGGCCGAACGCGTGAGAGAGGGGGAACCTCACGCCCCGGAAGCCGCAACAGAAGAAGGCGCCCCGGGCGTCAGGAATCGCAGGGCGATTTCCGGCCACCGTAGGCGCGGGCTTGTGAACAGCGAGCATTGGAACGACATGCAAATAGCTTCATCTTTTTGGACTGACCGACCTTGACAATTCAAAAGTGCCTGTAAATGGTTTATTTGAAATATACGATTTGATTGATTGATTTGATTTGACTCGCCGTCCGATCAGAACCAGGCCCGGGTCGACGGCGCGCTGTGTTCCACGCGCGCCTCAAAGATCTGTCAGCATATAAAACGGGGCACGCTAGGGCCAGTGTCTGCAAGGGTTGTGGATTTTTTTCGAAAGAGTCACTGTGGCCCTGGAACGCAAAGGGCATTAGGAGGAACACGGATGGGTGAAAGTCATTAAGAGTCTGACACTCCCTTCTACTTCACCCAGTGCGGGAGGAGTCATTTGATGATTTCCCATCCTTAAAAAAAACGGCAGTAGCTCTTTGTAAAATTATGGTACTTAACTGCATCTGCTTAACCTGGAAGCCTGCTCAACATAGTTACAAAGAGGCTAGACTATTACTTGCAGATCAAAGTACTTTTGAAACGGACGTTTACGACGTCTAGGAATATTGATTTATCTACTCAAATCATACTTAATGCTTCAGATACAAAACCGATTTTTCATCTCATCAACATCATACAATGGATTCGATCTATTTCCAATCAACAGTTTTGATCAAGCTTTCGAATGACCAAGCTCATGAGCTGTGGCATTATAAAGCTTGGTTCATAACGCAGCTCTTTTATGTCATCTACGCTGAAATAGTCTGGATGTGACATAAAATAAAATAGATTTGTTCCACTTGAAAGCATGAGACAAATAATAATGGAGCAGAAAACTTTTGAATGCATCCTTCACTGGATTATTGTAAACCCGTTAGTTTATAAACTGTCAACAGATTAAAAACATTTTGATTATAATTATGGAAGAAATGTTCTGTTTACGCTCGGGATATTTTATAAACTATAATATAGTATTTTCAATATGCCACATCCATCGGTTACTTTGCATGTTACGTTTTTCATCTGTTTTGATGAGCGTCTTCAGAACTTCTGTACAAAATACAAAAGTACCTTTCCCCGATGACCTTACTACTTTATAAACCTTGACAGTTTAATCTAAATAATTTAATTTAATTCTGCGAGATATTCGGTCGCCTTGTATTGAATGTTTTCACTGTCACTTTCAGTAATTTTATCGATATTGAATTAATAGTGCGTTCAGATATCTAATCGTACCGTCGCCCTGAGATGATATAGGATTATATACGCCTTGTTAGCCACCACAAACGAAGGTATAATACAAGCTCTGAATTCAGGGATCTCACAAGCCCAATATTGTTGGTAATTTCATTTGTAAGGTAAATTCATTGAATTTCAAACTCTTTAGGCCTCATAATATATTGTCGCGAATTTTGGGCCGCAGATTTTTGTCATAATAAAGATAATTGGATCGAAAGTCGGCAACAGTTTTCCAAATCTACAAAGAAAACTTGAGTTTTCAACTCTTCTTTACCGTACCTACGAGTTATCATTTTGGGCAATTACCATCTAATGTTTCCCTTTGACTCGAAGTTGCACATTTTTGTCGTCAATTTTATGTACATCTGATGCATTTATAAAAACATCAAATATGATAAACAAGCATTCCTTATATGATAGCTTTAATCCATAAACATCACATTACAAATGTCTTACATTAGAACTTGCAACCCGTTCCCATATAATACGTTATGACAGAACGGAAAATGACAAGAAGCGATGCACTGATAGCAAAATATCTGAGTATGCGCGGAATTTAAATGAGACGCGATTCTATCTCGTGAATGATGTTAAGTGAGAAACGTTTGACAGGCATGCCAATACTGATCGGTTGTTTTAAATAAGTATGTAGCATTGAAGTCATCTGCTGGCTTCTAGTTCATTAAGAATGGTTGAGTTTGTATACGGCATCTAACGCAATTTGAGTGATAATTCTTATTTCAGTTTTTTATTTTTATTTTAATAATCAAAATTCACATTTACAAAAGTGAGGATGGACACTATGGACAGTGACCCCCAAACTAGACATATGTCTGTATTTGGGTTATTATTATCCATGCCGTGTTTGACCAATACAACATTGCTGAGCCCCAAATCGTCAATTCATCCATTTAGATAACCGCATGCATCATTAGGATTGTAATAATTTACAGACATATTATTTATGTTGCAAAATATTATACTTATGTTTATATGCATTATCCGGTTCTGCTTGGCCTGATGACCGATTGCTGTGTAATATAAACCTGTCTCTCTCCTATAGTGACTGGCCATCGGTTTAACAGTTGAAGTGTGCAATCGTTTTGACAAACAAATTGATGCTGTAAATTATTTATTTATTTTTCGAAAGACTTACAGACTAATATCATTATAATGACAATAATAATAACTAAATTGCTAATAACAAGTCTCCACAGATAAATACAAAATTGTTACTCCTTCATAGTCCAATTATTATTCTGTTATTTAAACATAATCGTAATAAAACATGCAATTTTGACAGAAGTTTGCATCGATTGAAGTTGTACTTACAAATTGAGAAAAAAATACATTAGGTAGGTATTTATTATTTCATAGAATTTTCTTTATTTATAATAGAGACAGACCTTATGTAAGACAGTTTATTTAATGGTTAGGGAGAAGTTCATGATCATTCCTGCCGAAAGATGTCCACTTCTGGACTTAGGCCTCCCTCAAGACTCGCCAAATCGACCGGTCCTGTGTGTCTTGCATCCAGCGGATTCCTATGGCTTTCACCAGATCATCGGTACCACAAATATATCCCTAAATACCAAATGCGCATCACGCCCTAATCACACGCATATAACCAAGTAAAATAATACTTAACAATAAACTAACTAACAACACACAGAACATAACACTGCTATACTTCATACACAATACACTACTATACATAACACTGAAAACAAACGTGCAAGCAAGATTTTCTTATAATACATTTAAAAAGTAACTTCTGTATTTTATTTTTTGTGTAAATACTTTTTGCTTTGTATTTCTTTGCTATGGAAGAGCGGGGCTTCCCAACACAGGCATTACTTGCTTAAAGAGAAGCTCAACACTAAAAACATTCTTATGTAAACTTATGAAGCAATTAAATATTTTGTACTTTTTATTTTGTATCGGCCCACCTTGTGGCAGACCATTCAACGCTTCGTCTCGCGTCTAAGGAGAATTTGGACTACGTTTGTTGCATTAGAATTTAGAAATAGCTGCGAAAATTGTAAGCTTTAAGTACCTATATTTTTTTTTATTCTCGCTAAGATTCTATAAGTTATGGCACATAGCTATTACGTTGAATTATTTCAAAACAAACAAGACTTTTTTTTGATGACTTTCGACCGGTATCAGTTGAAAATCAAAACTCAGAACACTTACCCACAGTCTTCATTCACAACTTATTACAAATCTAGATAAAGACTAGGTAATAAAATAGCTAATTGCAGGTTACTAATGAAAAGCTTCTAGCTACAAAGCTCAGCTTATTCCAGCGTTGAGCTCAACATACAGACTGACAGGCACTTACTTTAATACTAGCGTGTAATGGCTGGCTCATTGTTCAGGAGTGTGAACTGATCGGTCATTATGGAGGGCACTGTGAATGGGTGCAAGTCACTTTGTAGTGAGATAGTATGGTGATAGAAATTACCTATGCCATAGAAAAGAAGGAGAAGGGATATATTTTAGCAGCAGACTAAAGATTTTCATAGATGGATGTTGTCATATTCTTATTTTTTTCTTACACGTGTACAATAAGACAACTTATGTACAAAAGCAAGCTTAACTCAGCATTAAGTTCCTTTACAGCAAACTTCAGATATAGATACCTACGTGAATATTGCAGGGGTGTTTTAAATCATTGGAAATATTTCAAAGTAGAAAAAACTCATGAATCAATTCGAACCGTGCGCTAGCTTCTGAAGTGTGTAGGTATAAGTGCTCATGTAGCCTCACGTGAAATTATTTTGACTTGAATTAACTGAACTAAGTGAACACCAGATTTTTTGCGATTTCAGGGTTTGTTTTTTAAAGTACAGTCAACAAAGCTATTGGGTATGCAGGCAGCTAACTTGCAACGACTTTTAAACAATGTTGTGAGTGTGTGAGTAGACAATTATTGTACAACACGCTCGTAAGTATATCAAAAGCTTTAAAAAATAATAATGCATACATTGGAAATAAACATTGGCAGTCATCATCATCATCATAACAGCCGAAAGACGTCCACTGCTGGACATAGGCCTCCTCCAGAAGGGGGGGTTTGCCATAATCGCCACGCTTGGCAGGCGGGTTGGCGATCGCAGTGTATGGTGTTGCGTTTAACATTGGCAGTGCTGTGGAAAAATTAATATTTTTGCCTGTATACCGAATAGCTTTGTTGACTGTACCTAGTTATATTCAGGAGTTCTTTTGACAATTAATAAAAAGTTTACTCATTATGTACGAATTTCTATTGCAAACAAAAGATTTTTATGAAACTTAATCTTACTTAAATATTGTACAAGTAAATACTAAGTTATGTCGTATTTGTTTGAGCCTGGAATGCCGGACCTAACATTTCTAATTACTTGTATTAATATTCATTGTACAAGATCAATACAGAAGTGTGATGAATGTATAAGAAGTTGGCATTATACTTGAATGAATAGCTAATATGTAGTTATTAAAATATTACTTGGCAAATGGTCCTGACTATAGACAAACTAGGGTCAATATTCTTGTACGATAAAATCTATCTTGAATCTTGATTTAAACCCTAGATTTTAATAAAGTTTATTGCGACTACGAAATCTGTCAGATTTTTATGGAGATTCATGGCTAACTTTCCTTCTGTGATACAGATCTAAATATTGATGAGGTTTTTAAAACAAAAGCGACTTTCAATGTGAATGTACTAAACATGGAAAGGAGTCATCTTCCTCATGCCGATGGTATCATGGTAGATACAGTAAAACTTTCTCGCCCCAGTATTAAAAAAAACGGCCAAGTGCGATTCGGACTCGCACACGAAGGGTTCCGTATCATAAACCTTATTTTTGTATTATTTGTTGTTATAGCTGTAATATACACAATCTGTGAAAATTTCAACTGTCTACCTATTACGGTTCTTGAGATACGACCCGCTGACAGACAGACAGACGGATGGACGGACGGACAGCGGAGGCTTAGTAATAGGTCCCGTTGGTTGTTACCCTTCGGATACGAAACCCTAAAATTTCTAAAATTACACACGAATCCAGAACCTCTTCCTGTTTCCAAACAACATTGTAATAGTACATAAAACAATATTTAGACTTTAGACAAAGACCCACAAACAACTTGTAACTCCTTACCACAAGACCTTGCAATAAGAAGACACCATCTCCTCAATCACCTATAGAATTCCCAGCAGAATTTTTACCTAACTTCCCATTACATCAGCCTTAGAAACTAGTTACAAACTTGACCGTGTAACAAGAATGCCAAAGGAAACACCTAATGATGCAGAGGAGATAGCACGTTGCAGCGGAGTATTATTTTAATAAGTATCCGACATGCATGCCATGTGCTCTGTAATTAGTTGCTAAGCAGTAGCTGGTAAACAATTATGTCATAGTTTTGAAGTGGAAATATATTAGAGATAGGGAAGATGCTGATGCAGGTCTTGACATTATCACTGTTGTTTAACGACTGATTACTGCAGGTCACAGGTCGATGGTAACATTTTGACCTTAACCTGGCCACCACACACTCTGCCGCGCTGGTAATGACTGTGATGAGACTAGTGATGGGTCTTTGAAGGTTTTTCCGTCAACGAAACGTTAACGTTGAATTGCGTTTGTCAACTAGTTGATCAACTAGTTCATTTCGTCAACGAGTTAATGTGTTACGAACGTCAACTTGCATGAACGATAAACGCCTAAACGCTTTTATTAACGTATGCTGTTGTAATGTTAATTTACAAACAATTTGATGCAGTTTGCGGGAGTTTTATTGTTAAAGAAATACAATTTACGTACGTTGAAAATAACAAAACGTTGGGTTCATTTTCTCGTTTCGTCAAACGAGTTGAATTCATAAACGTCGTTGTCTCGTAACTCGTTGACGAATTCAACGAGTTGATTTGTAAACGGTCAACGTTAATCCCGTTGAAGAGACATCAACGTTGATTCAACTAGTTCGTTGATTCAACGCCCATCACTAGATGAGACCAGTGAATATGTTTTGCTGCAGAACATACTTGCTGCTCTTTTCGCCAGCGCGGCAGAACCAGCTTCATCTTTGTGATAGACCGACTTAACTATTCAAAAATGCCAGTTAAGGTCTATTTGAATAAATATTTTTCATTTTGATTTTTCCTGGCATAGGACGGAGTTGCTACATGCTAATAGAACATGAGGCCAACTAATATTAATTTACCACTGATACTTACTGATGCTTACTGTACACAGGTATCTTTAAATACGGCCTACTGAATAACGACTCTGATGTGGATAATGGATGAAATTATTGAATGCTGAATAAGTTGTTTAATAGATTTTAATGAGACAAATAGACGGTAAACCGGTCTTATGTGAGACGGTTAACGATACTAACAATGATAATAATCGTAACACAAGACCTATAATATCTAACATAGATGTACCAGACCATAGCTTACGGCTACCATCGAGTCCATCGCTTTATGGACCCATAAACCATAATTACACTCATGGCCACTAAAAATTGTAAAAGCATAAACATAGGTACATAGTCTCTAACATTCGAGACTATGTTGCTAAGCAGTTTACATACTTTTACGCTTCAAATATGAAGGAAGCGAAATAAAATTAATATCTAGTAATTTTGATCGGCTGTGTAATTCAGAAATTAAAATTTAGGGACTGCAGTGAAACAAACTAAGTGAAAATGTAAGTTAGTTTGGTCCTGGGTTCGCTTCTTGGGTCGGTCTTATCGTGGTACTTAAGTACTTACTTTATGCAAACCTCATGTTATGCATAAAGAAAAACATTTCATCATGTTTAAGTATTTAATATGTAATTATTTTACGAGGTAGTAAACGTACACCTTAGTTGGGGGTAAATACTTAGGCTCATAAGCTCAACAATGTTTTCACAGTGAGAGTGGAGTGAATTTTATCGTCTATACATAAGTGTTATGCTGTACTATCGGTTTAATTGATTCTAACCTGCCTTAAGCGTATTTTACTACAGAGGATCTAATACAATTAAGCATAATATTTCCTTAGCAAGAGGTTTATTTAGACAGTGACAGTAAGTTTACATGACACCATTTTCATATCTACTTAACGTTTTATTATTTCGCCGTCGTCAATCAATCATTGTCAATAGTAGTCGAAAAAATGCGTAAATATACCTACCTACTTATTTTAAAAAAATATTGGTCACAACAGTTATCGATTACCAAACCATGTTTTACCCGAGTGGCCAATTCTATCCAAAACCGCCCAGCCGTTGAGGCGTAATAGGCGTATTATCAAACATAAAATAGAAACAGGACCATAGTACCTAGGCTTATTTTGAGGGTTGTCTTTAAAAGATCGCTTTTAGCGATAAGGCCGCCCATTGTGTCACCCTATGTAATGTTTTCTTCATCTATTTTTTTCTGTAACTTATATGGTGTACATAATAAAGAGTATTCTATTCTATTCTATTCTATTCTATTCAATGGATTTTCCTATGTCAATATTAGCTCAGTCATTCGATATCCCCTCTCGGTGGATTCATAATAAATCAGCCTATTTACTTTACACAACACAAGTGGCACTTAATATTCTAATACCATTTCCAGTAGGCAATAAAGTATTTCGCCTTAATAGGTACTTACCTTGGAAAAATAAACAACTCATATCATATCAAGCTGTATAAAAAAACGAATCAGCGGGTGCCATTTTACTTTCTTCGTAACACGCAGCATTCCTTTTAGCACTTTTTTCAGTAAACAGAGCGTCTCGAATCGTTTAAGGCGCTTGTACATCCTCCATTAAGTACTGCGCTGACCATTATGCCACAAAGGTAGTCGATGTACGGCTGTATCTAACCGCAAATGGCCGGCATTACCTCCGCACGGGCTGCGCACGCGATCGATGTCATACGCATCTGTCATGGCAACAAAGTACCGACAGTCAGCGTTCCAACCAGCCAATAGAATGTGTGAGAATCGCTGCTAAGAGATTTTTACGACAGAACTTTGTTTTATTTCCAATAGCTAGCTATTGTTTTGAGATCAGAACATCTCAAAGACACATTAAGAAACTTGAAGGAATCTTAAAACAATTTTATTGCAAGCTATTGAATTCACATTAAGCATTTCTCTGTAACACCAGACAATTATATCGCAATCGCAAGTTACAATAAAGCAGAAATTCCAATAAAGAATCGCGCGTTTGCAACTAATGCACGTTTGATGTGGTCGGTATTGCGGAGCGCGGATTGCGCGTGGATGACGCATGCGCGTGAGCCCGACGATTTTGCGGTATGTGGTTTTTCACATCACCTATCTGTGGTAGACAATAATTGAGTAACATCAACCCTGTCGCAGAATACTAGGCGGGAGAGGAAATGGCTAGTAAACAGGTATCGTCCGCATATGTAGGACTGTTATTATATACTTGTCTCACATTTCCTTAGTAATCAGCTGCTTCTAGATGGAGCAGTTATCTGCTTAATTTTAGGTCTCACTGGACAGAAAAGTCTATAAATAATACAGGTGCCCTAGACTGTTAAATCACGTTAAAGAAAATACAACTAATAACTCTATCCAGTTTCTACAAAACAGTTTTTTTACACAAAATTATACAGTCACCGTTGATAGGTACTACATTCGCCAAAATGGAAACCAATGACATCGTAAAAAATACTGCTCATGAAACTTACGCTCTCATGCACTCCACCTCTTACAACAAAACTGATTCAACCGAAACGAATTTTAAACACGACAGCTAAACATTATGTTACAGTGTTAAAAGAGTGTCATCACCTGTGGTTCTGTCGCATTCAACGACACATGTCACAATCGCCTAAAACTTTTTTACTAGCCGACAATGAGTCAGCAAGTCGTAAGTTTGTATCATTCTGTCGAGGTGGGCCAACAGTTATGGAGGTCATAAGTCATTTCATAAGGTACTACGAGTCTGCGACCAACTTTACTGGTATAATTGTTCTCTAATAATGAAATCACCGTAATGGATCTTTGATAGCCGTTTGATTAACGAGAATGATAAATCAAAGTAAGCCCAGTACTTGTGAAGCTTTAGAATAAAGGTTTTTGCTGTTTTGATTAAAGATTCATAGTATGAAGATTGTCTCGTAGTTCATTGATTGATGACACTTTCTTGTACGTATAAGGCGCATCGGAGACATTGTTAGTGTGTTCTTCCTGTGAACACGTTACCCTGAGCGACAAACGAACAATAATTACAATACTAACAATGCTTTTAAGGTAGCTTGTTGTGAAACAGTTTTCTAAAAAATAGGAAATTGCAATAATAACTACTAAAGATCTCTTGGATAAAAATAGGTAATTAGTATCTAAGCTCTTAGACATGAGCTCCATACAAGCTTTCAGTGATTTATGAATATTCAAGACAGTCGTCATAATAACTTTTACTACCTCAACTGTTCTACAACTTGTGCAGAACATTGTGTAAAATATCCAATTTAGATCCATAATTTGAATTTCTTAATAGACTTGCTAAATGCCTAACTTTCTGCAAGTAAATGTTTTACTGCTTCTAGTCAATGAATACTTCAATTTCGTTTGACAGCCAATCAAATGTAAATATCGAGCCATTGTTTTATAAAGACTATCAATTGTTTAGCACGAGTAGTTGGCTTGTTGTGATTACTCTTCGAGGCTGTCCCTCCATATCGCTTGTCGAATGCAATTACGGGGCGATCAAGTGCGCAGTGACTCTGTGACAGACGAAGGAATTGCAACAAATTGCAAATAAAAGCGCTGTTTGCGCACATGCGAATACCTGGACACCATATGCCGTCTGCATTACCTATGATTGTGGCATTTGTGGCAATATGAAACTATTGCAGCTTTCACCATCGCGCTAACGTACTACGACGTTCTCGAAGGCGACATTAAAGACTTCTGTAATGGTAACGAGAATACTTTCTCAGTTGTACGTGTTTGCATTGCTCGCCTTTTTACGGTCTGTCTCGAGATTGCATGGGAATGAATTAATATCGTGTTTTGTAGCCTTGCTTCATGTGGGTTCACACGTGGCCCGAACAATACGTGTCTTGTCGACTAGTCAACGAACGTATGTAGACGAAATTACAAGAAACTTCATTTCGCACCAGTTACTGCATTCAAAATATTGACTGAAACATTATCCCACTTGTGTAAAATCGTTCAATGTTTGTATAACTTATAGTGATGTTTTCCTGTTCAATATTATCCATTGGTTCAATAAGAAATTATAAGATATTATTAGTAAAGCCAAAGGTTCCATTTTGTCCTCATTATTGAAATACGAAGATTTTTTACGAAACCACACTCATCAAAAGATTACAGCCGAACGGATCCCAATAAGCATTGTAACTGTTATTTTTTATTTTATGAATTCGACATTATGGTTGCGTATAGAAAAAGCAGGCCTATGTCCAGCAGTGGACGTCTTTCGGCTGATATGATGATGATGATAGAAAAAGCGACAGAGTAAAAAATATTGCGAAAACCGTTAAAATATGATGCATAAGGCTTATTTATTTATCTTAAAAGGAGGAGCAATAAATGTTCGTGTGTGTTTGTCAAAACTTTGCTGAATATTAGCTAAATTAGGTTTTATATCTTACAGCAGTTACTGCTAATGAAAACGTAATTTTCTAATACCTAGTTAATATTAACTATTTACTAAAGCTAATTATGTACATAAATATAGAAATGAAATACACTTAAGTGTATTCCACCAAGACAAGCAGATGTATCGCTGCCCCGAAAACTGTCAGCATTGCCACGTTCAATAGTAATGCTTATGCTTTGGGTAAAGAACGAGCCAGCCCATTCAGTCAGTCGGGGAAATATATCCTTGAAAAGAAGACGCACACTCGGACCCCATGACCCAAACGCTTCGACCCGAAACGACTCAAAACTACAACTATGATATAATAGTTATATTTGATTTCATGTACATTTTTTCAATAAAAGACTGTTTCAAAAACATTCTAGTCAAGCCTTCCAAGAATCAAAGCGTCAAATACCTGTCCGTTACTTCCAAGTCCTCCAACTATAGGGCCGTCACTGAAGACAATCATAGCATTTATAATTCTAATGTTATCTTCCGAACAAGTTTCTGTATTGTTACTCTAACGCTTTCTTAACAAGGTTTGACAATATTGTTCACGGCACAATGGCGTCCCGGCGATGACGACCCACGATACAATGACTAACTCTGATTGTGATGGTGAAACCACCGAGGTCAAGGTCAAAACCTTTGAAGCTTCACGATATTTTTATTTAGCACAGTTTTTGCACGATCCAAGCGATAAACATGAGAATTTATAGTCGCACTTAACAGAAGAGAATGCTTAAGGAGACAATGATCAAATTTCTATCGATTTGTCCTTTGTTGAATCTTCTGATAAGTCTTCACTTGCCATATAGGTACAGGCTTTATGAATTATTAACTCTTTTATTTAACTTTGGTCATCCTCGAGAAGTGCATGCCGAGACATACGTACGAAGCGCTTTTATAATTCAGGGCGATTCTAAAATGAAAGTGTATAATATCATAGTAACTTTGAATAGAATTTACTCTCGACAGCTTTCCGCCAAACAAGCCTATTATGCTGCTCGCATCCTTACAAGGAAACCGCATGTGGAAACTGTGCCTACGAATGAAGAACTTGTATCGCAATATGTCAACGCACATATTAGCATTTGTAACCGGACAAACGAAAGTTTTCCATAACAAGATTTATTCAAGAATCTCGCTGGGGGATATATTTGTATGTGCATGATTTTGTGATTCTGGAAATACGTAAACAATGTAAATTGTTAACTTTCATATTCTGGTTTAATGTCAAGTGCCTATTCGGTAAGTTCAGAGAGTTCACGCAAGTGCTTGACGCAATTGATGCTAAAACGCTTGTCTCAATGAACACGCATTGCAAATGCTGACACTTTATGGACAGACTGACCGCAAAACTTGGAAATACCAAAAAGATCCTGATGATAATGATTTCTAACCTAAGAATTAGACAGTCCTACAAACAAACGCTTTCTCTTTATTGATGGCAAATAATAACTTGTCTAGTTTAACCGACCAGCGAGTTTTTCATAATTCCTAGGGCTTAATTTCCTCGTATAAACCTACGAGTAGTCGCGGTAAGCGATGGTTAACCACCACGCGGATACGATTAAGCCTCGCTTCTATCACAGCTAACACTGCATTTTTTGCCACTCTTAATAGCGGTGATAGTCATAACAGACGATACTTCCGCACGTCAGCTGTCTCATTAATATATCTGCAAATGAACGATGCTCTCTTTCTTTTATGCTTTTCAAAACAATGGATAGCTCTTCGTACAGTCTTAAAGTTTCGCCTAACTTCAAACTTTTTGTCTCGTGGGGATGAACACTTTTAGTGCCAAGTGCAAAAGTGTTTTAAAGAGTGATTTATGGGACTTTCCTGCACTAAATGCTCGACTAAAAGGAATGCTATCAACCGCTGATGAAATCAGCTATATAAAATCAATCATGACCATTCTGGACTAAAAACAAAAACTAAAAAGATGGGGATCTAATTTGTGGCACGAGAATTGAATCCAAGATCCAGAAATTCTTTTGCCCCATTACCGGTCCTTAAATTGCGACTGAAACAATTTGCCACTACGTGCAGTTTCTATCTACTTTGAAATACGGTACTGGAAAAGAAACTCTCTTTGTAAGTCGATTTTCTGTAAAAAACTGACGTCGAAATTGTCTGTACCTGAAGCGAAAATCGGGTAACAGTCTGTCTGGTGAGGCGACACAACGTTTTTACCGCTCCGAACACAGTAAGCGCTTCGTCTTTGACTAACACAATAATGAATGCGCTATTGTCTCTGCCATTCAATCTACGCATGCTTGTTTACCGTTGCGCGTTTAAATTAATATATTTCGAACTTCGGAATATATTTTGTTGTTGGATTGACAGAACCTTAATTGGCGATTGTTTAGAATTGGAAATGAAAGGAAACAAGTACATCGATAATGAATTCACTTTATCGACCGATGCTAAGAGGTAGAGTAAACACAGGAAAGAAATAGCTGGAAGATAGACTACAGCAACGGGTTGAAGTGTTGATTGACCAATTAATCTAACAAATAGTAAGACGAATGTGTTAATTAAGCGTATAACACTAACTTATCTAAGTAGTTCGTATATCGGCGGATCATTAATTACATCGGTTGTATCTAAAAGATGTGTGATAAGTGCAACCAATGAACATAAACAAGATGATGTGTCCCGAAGCCTACGGCGAGGCGGTTCATCAATCAGGCGTAATGGCCAAGATACTGTAATGATGTTACCTGCGCACCTCCCATTTGCATAGGATCTAGCCGAGGGTTGTAATGAGGTAGGTAAATAATAACATTGTTGCCATCTTTTTTGCGGAAATTGTGGTTATAAGACACGATTACCTATTAATTTTATGTCCTTATGGACAAGTGAGCCTGGTAGGTCCTTATACAATAAAATGGAGATGAGATCACCGTTAGACTTCGTGTTTTGTGGGACCACTTAATGAATTTCATTCAGAAGCAGTCCAACAGATTTGTGCCTCGCATGTGCCCAAAGAACGAAAACAAAAGAAAAACAGTATATCTGTTCATTTACTACTCATAAGAAAGCTAATCAATTAAATCAACAACTAATCTATATTACATATAGTAAAATAGTAAATCTTGAGGTGTATGTTTCCAATTGTCGCGAAAACTACTGAACAGATTTTGTTCAAATATGGCATAAATAATACTTATAGGTACAGTCAGGTCATAGGCTATATATCATCACGCTATGGGCTATGGAGGATGAGCAATATTATTTGGAACAGAAGAGGTGAAACAGCCAGTGCATTACATAATGCTCTTCCAAATTCCTATATCTAAGAGGAGTCAAGCAATGCTAGACTATTGATTGTCCGTATATCTTATCTTAGAGATCTTATCTAGGGACAACATTTTACTTTCCGACTTACTCGCGGGCAACAGCTAGTATCTCAATAAATTCTATGGATACCTCAGCAAATTGCACCTGTACGCCTGTAACCGTCACAATCAATGTGGGAACTTTGATGGCGTCTCAATGGCGGCTGATTGACGTTTTGAACTGTCAGTGTCAATGTCATAATGTGCTGAGATGAGCTATAGATTATTTTTTTAATAATGAATCTGTTGAATTTTTTAATTGCTTGACGTACTTTTTTAGAGAGGCGCTTTGATTGATATTATTTATAAACCTTGTAAACATTTTTAATGCGTTGTGTTACTTTGTAATTTTCTTTTTATTCAATTTTATTAACTGGTAGTAAGTTAGTGATTGACACTTCACTGATTGATACTTCTGTAAGAGTAGGTAGTCCAAGAGAATGAATAAATTGAAAATAAACAACGTAATGTTTTATTCGTTTCTAGAATCTTGACTATCTAGTATTAAATCATTTAGAAAAATTATAATGAGGAAATGCTAAGCCATCACGAGTACCTAAATTATGAGGAACAGTAAATTAAAAATTGTTAGTTAACGACATGGATAGATAAAGCATTGTCTTAACACGCCAGTTCGTATACTAACATGGAGCCACATAAATTACTCAAGCCGGTGTCTAGGTAATAAAGCCAATGCAAATTATCTTGCTTGATACAATCTAAAGACGGGTAGGTTGTAGATTCAACGGCAACACGCCGGCCGTGTGTTTCAAGTGATACGTCCGAACTAATTTTATTAGAAGGAATTCTAGGTCGGTAAGTCGATTTTGTTTACATGTATCTATCTATACTATAGCTATACCGACCTAAGTTATTTATAATATTTTTCTGATTTCTTTTCTTAAGTTGACCTTTCTTTACAGAGACCCAGCTTCTGGAAAGAAAATAATGTTACAAATTTACAACGCACGTTAGCTGCTGGTCTTAGAATATTATTCTAAGCTGCTGGTGAAAGATTTAGCAATAGCAAATTGCATGACTTGTCTTGCGTTTAATTCGTTTCGACGAAAATACCTATATTTCCAGAACCGAGTTTAGTCTTTCTTAAGAATTCAGTTCGTGGGATTTGTAATTTTACATCCACATAATTATGTTGAGTTAGGTTACGTTTCAAGACATTGCAGGTAGACAATCATATTAATTACCTAATAATTTTCACCGTTCGGGTTGCACTTTAACAAATTAATAGCATGTTCGATTGTGACTTACTTCATAGGCTTTTGTTCTCTATGGCAAGGGCCAATACTACATTGTTATTTTACGGCATAAGTACCTAAAGTTATACCTACCATTGTTATTCTAGTGACGCCATCTTCTTCCTACATTCTTGAAATCTCTGGATTTATTACCAAGTCCCGCTATGCTGAAAGGATTATAAATTAATATTTAATCGTTGACTCTTCGTCGTAAAATACTTGGGTCGTTAGGAGATAACCACTTTGTATACTTTGGCTCATTAGGTACTACTTATGTAGTACATGTACAATAGGCGCTTAATGGAAAGGTTTGGATGTGACACAGGGTACGATGGAAACGGAATTTGATCAAATCCAAGCAGTTCAATTCATGAAAGATTAGATCAGTGAACAATTTGTATACCTACCATACAAAAATTACAAGTTGCAGAACAGATGGTCGATGGGGCCAAAAAGTTCTGAAATGGCGACCGCGTACCGGAAGACGCAGCGTTGGCGGCCTCCCACAAGGTGGACTGAAGACTTGATGAGCGGGTAGATGATGGATGCGAGACAGGGTATAGGACCGGAGATTGTGGCAACACTTGAGGGAGGCCTAAGTCTTGCAGTGGACATCTTTCGGCTGTTATGATGATACCATACAAACATTACAAGCATTAAAAGTATTATGCTGTAACTGTACTGTGTACCTTAAACTTAAGCTATAGCTATCAGTTTTAGGTTTGTTTTTGACTTGAATGTACCCTGGCGGTTGGGAGTGTCATGCTCACACAAAAGTCTGGCTGATGGTGGCGTATGCGTTGGATCATTTGGCTCCCTTCAAAATGGTTGAGCGGAATGGTGCTAGCGCATGCGTCCTGGGCCCCAAGTCTGCTTTTTCAATAGTGTCAGAATGGTCTATCATTGATTTCATATCAGGATATAAAAGCGTCATTATGACTTTCCAGTGGTAAACCACTGACACTCCATTGAAAGAAATGGCATAGAATCTTGTCAAAATCAACCATTATAATAGTGTCAGAATGGTCTATCATTGATTTCCTGTTCGTGAACGGGCGCTGTCAGTTAAGACTGGTCATTTCTCAGCTGCCATGGTTTATTTTAAATATTCTTTGAATTGTTCCCTTTTTTCCGGACGCTTTTATCCTGCTCGTCTTTTACATCGTTCTCGCATTTATGTATAATGTCAACTTAATGTACACAAAACTTTGTAAAATTTTTGAAGTGAAAACTTCTTTAGCGGCGTTGAGCACTTTTTCTGTAATGGGTATAAAATCTTAAACTCGCGTCAGGGTCACGTGACCTGATCGCAAAAAGCGTAAGACGGACTCGCGTCAGGGTCACGTGATGCTGATCGAAAAAGCGTAAGATCGAGGGGAAGGGAGAGGAACTAGTATCTTCCACTCTTTCTACCGTGCCTGAGTGTGCTGCTCCGCTTAGGCGGCACAGGGCGCTTGCGCGAATGTCCGTCTGTGTTTATGTACAGCGTGCCACGCGTATCCAAGGATACGAAATTACGGAATTACGAAATTATGGATGAAAGTTGATTTTTCGGAGAGATAAACTTTTTAATGTAAAATAATTGCAATAGTTTTAAAGTGTTAAATTTTTAATGTAATATAAATTGTCATGTTTGTGTACGATAGCGCAATAAATAAATATTGTATTCTACCACATAAATGATAGTACTTTTATACTGATAAAGCAATTGGTGCAAAATTATTCCCTAACCATTCCAAAATATCAAACATGCACAACGTTAATAATCAAGTTTTCACTTCTGCCGGCACTCCCGGAGTGTTTTTTTTTAAAGAGTGTCCGTGGAGTTTCTTGCACGTTCTTCTCCATAGAGATCTACGCTTTGGAACGTGCAAATATCTTCATCTTTTTGGACCGACCGACCTTGACAATTCAAAAGTGCCTGTAAATGGTTTATTTGAAATAAATATTTTTTGAGTTTTGAGTTTTCAATTGGCAGTATTATCATTAAAAGCTATATCTAATATAAAACCTTTGGATACGTATGATACAGAAGAAGAAAAAATGTAGATAGTCCGTGCAGGTTCAATACCCAGGTGATTTGTAAGCCTGAATTCCCTTGAAAACCGTTACTTACTAATAAATAATTAAAAACCCACTCTAGGCCCTATCAAGTATTCCTATTGCTGTCAATAACTTCCCTTTGATTTTTAATATGTATGCGATAACACGGTCCATCTTCAGTGAGCTAGATGAAGGGCAATAAAATTGTCTTGTATAAACAAACTGAATCCCTGCAGCTTTATGTAGCACAGTGTATTTTTTCCCCAAAAAATCGGACGTGTCTTTTTCTTTAAATCTTATACAGAAATGTTTTATAAATTAATTAATAGAATACTCGTGCGCCCATTTCTTAAAAAGGACAAAAAAAAAACACTTTATTATTTTTTATAATAAAATAGTAAACCACCCATAACTTTTGAAATATTTCACAAATTGTCTTCTTGGTTTTTCTGATCCACAATAATCTCAAAACACACAATACAAATTAATTTATATATTTTTTAATGAGTTTTTAGAGATTTATTTACAACTAGTGGACGTCACGCGGTTTCACCCGCATAGTTCCCGTTCCCGTGGGAGTACGCGAATAAAATATAGCCTATGTTACTCCCTGATAATGTAGCTATCCATTGCTGAAAGAATTTTTCAAATCGGTCCAGTCGGTTTTGGAGCCTATTCATTTCAAACAAACAAACAAATCTTTCCTCTTTATAATATTAAGTATATAGAAGTATAGATTTACGTTTTTTTTATTTTTTTTATGGTCGTATTTTCAATTATTTGGATTTTATATTTGTACAGAATTGTTAATGAAATGCGTTAAAATCCTTGGAAATAAAATCAGATTCAAATAATGAAGGATCTCGAACTTAGAGGCTTCTAAAGTTTTCTATGGTAATTATGGTTTTAGGGTTGTCAATATTTCTATACAGAGTTGATTGTACATGGTACTTAACTTTTTATTCGTAAACCTGGTGGTTAGGGATTGTAAACTAAAGATATCAAAACAAAAAAGTTTTAAAACTGACATTTTAAAAATTACTTCAAATATTATACTTATTAAATTATGAGGTGACAACCCTATGAATTTTAATAACTCCGAGATCCAGCATAATTATTGGGATCCCTTTGTTTGTAGGATCATAAACATAAATAAAAAACAATTCAGTCCATGTCAGTTACAAATCCAAATATGTAATAATATGGCGGTAAAAAAAAGAAAACTTTAATTTTCAAAATCAGCCATAAATCCTTACTTAATATTACAAATGCGAAAGTAACTCTGTCTGTCTGTCTGTCTGTCACGCTTTCACGCCAAAACTACTGAACCGATTTAAATGAAATTTGGTACACAGATAGTCTAGAGCCTGAGAAAGGACATAGGCTGCTTTTTAACCCGGGAGTATGTTCCCTAGGCACCACGCGGGCGAAGCCGCTGGCAGAAGCTAGTCTGTTATATTGAAGAAAAAAAGCAGAATTTTTTATCGGACGGATTTTAAGACACTATTCAATGCCATAAATAAAATCTTAAAAAGATATCAAACTTTTGAGCTATAACGGTTTCCAGAAAAACCATAGATTTTTTTTTTCAAGTACAAATTTTTATTCTTTTGTAGCAAATGGGCAATCGGGAGTTTTCGTCTCGCATTTATAATTACAAACCCTATGAAATTAGATAATAAAAAAGGCATGTCCGATTTTTTTTGGGGAAAAAATACACTGTGTGTAGGTTAGGGTAAGAACCGGTGTTGCTTGTGATATTGTTCAGAAATGAATCTTATGAAGATGAAACTTCAAGAATCTTACTCAGCGCTCACTTCTTTCACTATACGTTACCTATTTCAGGAACTCCTGTGCCAAATTGCAATTTTGTAGCGGTTACGGTTAGAAGTCAATGAATTTTATAAGTTATCTACTTAAAACTTCAAAACCCATTCAACCTAATTAGTCGTCAAGGTAGTTAACTCGGTTTAACAGCAACTGTTTGGAACACAACCTGGTTAGGTTAACCCAGAAAATTTAACAGATTACAAGCCTTTATAAACTTGACTTCCTAACATCATTCTTATATGTCAAATGTCAACTTAAGAACAACAGGTTATAACATACAAACAGGTGAGCATGTCAAGCATGTTCCAATTAAGTGCTGAACGGAGGCCATAAGTCGAGGCACGTCGACGCCTCGCCAACGCCTAACGCCTCGTTTGTGGCACTGGCTCGTTTGTTGTGCACTTGTGCTACCGAATGTCGGCTACTTTGTTTATGTTACGACCTGTCGCCTCGCAACTTTTTGATGCGTTTTGTGCACTGGTGAGTAAAGACGTCGTTTCATATGTATGAGATGTTCCAACAGCGGGTACTCTATCAGCGGATTTAGACATTAACACCTTTTTTGGAAAATGTTGCCGTGGAACAAAATATAAAGATTATATTTAGGATTAAAGGAAAAAATAAATGCTTTAAGTCATCCATTCAATGTAATGGATGGTTAGCACGATGCGATATTTTACGTTTCTTTCAGTACAAATAACTAAATTACGTTCTACAGTTTTGAATAGTCTTCAGCGCTATTTTTGCGTCACTTCATTGCTATATTTTGTTATTTTCTAATGTAAATTATTTTTTTACTTATACATAAACTCTCATACAGTTTCTTTTAGTATCTTTTAATTCCGTCTTCTTAGTAGATATTTAATTGCTATTTCGTGTCACTTTTAACACCGTGAGTCGATCAATTATAATGACATTATTGACAACCCGGTAATCGGATCGATTAAAACGCCCGCCGGCGATTAAGTCGTCGTTATCTTAATCGCCCGTCAAAGCTGTCAATGTCAGTCATTCATTATGCAGTAAATTGAGTGAGTTTGTACTGCCAAAACTATAGTGACTTTTTGTCATGCTTATAGTGTGACATGTCACAAAAACGTATAATAATAACAATGAGTCTTAAATGACAATGCACAATGGTTCTTCAGTCAAATGAAAATTGAAGTGTCAAGATTCCATACTGTAAAACACTTATCCAGTCCCAGTTTCCGGAATGAAAATAAACGCGAAATAGTTAAAAGCGCATTGTGTTTTGATGTGTTAAATGAATTTTAACAACCAATAATAGCCAATAGCTAATTCCAATGTCATAAAACTAAGTAAGTTGGTATTGATAACAGGTTAGGTGGGTACCTACTGAAATAAAGTTGGCTAAATGCATGACTAATTTCTATTGAAATTAAATGTTGCTCTTAGTGAGGTGCTTATATTCGTACAGTACAATCGTAATAAAACAAAATCACTTTATTTTAAAGTTTTTTTTTACAATATTTTATGTGCGATACGTTCTGACATAGAAGAAACAATGTTATTTATGACAGAGGAAACTTTATGGCCAGAACTAGTGTTCCAGCAACAAAAGTAAAGAACGTACAGTTACTAGTTGACCCGCGCAACTTCTTCTGCTTCGCTCCTATTGGTCTTAGCGTGATGATATATAGCCTAGATAGCCTTCCTCGATAAATGGGCTATCTAACACTGAAATATTTTTTCAAATCGGACCAGTAGTTCCTGAGATTAGCGCGTTCAAGCAAACAAACAAAAAACTAACTCTTCAGCTTTATATATTAGTATAGATTTATCGCTTTTAGTCGGCGACCGAGACTAAACATATGTTTTCAATTATTTAGGGGTGAAAGCGCTCACTTAACTCTACATAACTATAAGTCTCTGGTCCTAGCATAATGATAGCCTTCCTCGATAAATGGGCTATCTAACACTGAAAGAATTTTTCAAATCGGACCAGTAGTTCCTGAGATTAGCGCGTTCAAGCAAACAAACAAACAAACTCTTCAGCTTTATGTAGTTTAGATTATACTTCACTTTTTCGAACGTAAGTTGTATGGAAGAGCAGATTTTTTTCAAATTTCATAGTTGACCGCATAGTAAAAGTTTTTTGAATTTACATAGTACTTTGATCCCTTTAAAGATGTAGAATTAATTAAAAATCACCACATAGTTTGAAATTCAGAGACGTTCATCACATCGCACCCTTAATAATATAAGGGCTCAAATCAAAATTTTTGTAAAGTTTGATTTTGAATGCTAAGGGCATAAAACGAAATTATCTATCGGCTACCGCTGACAGAGAGAGAAAAAGAACATTAATGACTCGGTAACTATATGTGTCTCTCTCACACTCCCCCCGCTCGTCTCGTCATATTATTATTTATTTTTATTGATGACTACTTATAGTCTAGGTATCGAAGAATAAATCTGAAGGTAATCACATTTATAACTAAAGTACTAAGCATTTTATTAAAAAAGTAAGCTGGAATGTAACAATTCAGAATCTTCAAACACGTATTCCCAAAAAACTACTTTTTTGTTTTAAGCCTTTGTATTACTAAGGGTGCGACATTAAGAAATACTTAAATTGAATTGTAAAACACAGTTATTGCCGAATATAGGTACATTATTTATGGTAAGTTTACTAGTACCTATATTTCTATGTCGTCGGTACTTGTAAATTCTTGTTGTTCTCTTTTGTTTGTTGTCAAAGCCCACTCGTTTAACATTCCAACTCTAATAGCTGCAAACGATGCATTTTACACTTTAATGATTGTGTAAATAAGTTTACCAAATCATTTCCAATAGGAGGCGTTACAATGTTTGGCTTTCCTGTTAACCTTTAATTTTCTCTCGGTCAAAGTAAACCGCCGATTAAGTGCTGGTTAGTGTCTCATTAAACGCAGTTTAACATCAATTTGTGTCGTGTTTACATAATTTGGAGGCGTGACGAAATATTTGCTTTGTTATCGAAATATTAAAAAGTAATTTGTCAGCCGAAATGGTCGAGTCAATAAGATCTTTTTTGATTTATCGGCATTACAGCCTTTACAAAAGGTCGCCGGATGATTGGTAATCGATTTATTTATATTGAAGTGTGTCAAGCATTAGTAAGGAAAGTGTGATTCTAATCCAAATGTAGGTTAAAGGTTTTCTGCCTAGTTACATGGTCTTTCAACAGAGCTAGAAAATGAGTTCGAGATTAATTTCTTCTTTTAAACCTACAAGCATCTCATTTAACCAGCATTCATTGAACCTGGACGCACAATTGCTCACCAATGACAAAGTTTCCTAAGAAATTAACATTTTCCCAATCCTGTAAAGGCCCATTCAAATAAAAAGTTAATTTAAATTTTATAAACATTTTCGTTTAATACAAAATTGAAATGAGATTTTATCGTTGACTTTATTATTTGTGCTATGTCCTCTCAAGGTTTTGAATGTAAAACCTTTGAGACGTGCAGAAATATCTAATTAAAATAGTAAAAAACTTCAACGGGTCGACTTTCTTGGTACCTACTTTATCTTTTGTCCGTTGAGCTTTTCAGTTTATTATTGGACTGTTGATATAATTTAATGGCTAAATAGATAGCTTAGCTACATGAGATGAGTTTCTCGCGTCGAAAGGGCGGCGATCGAAGGAAGATAATTATATTTTTCAAGCAAGCAACGTTTTACAAATACATAGGTAGGCACTGTCAGCTGTCCGCTGAAAGCAACCTTAGCAGCATGCAATTAACCTTTTGGATTCAAATAAGAAGGTCTCCTATCATTAAATCTTAATTCAAAACCCTGAACTGGTATTATAAATAGAAAATGTGAAACTTAAAGATAATCTGTGATTAACTTCGGAACCGGAATCATTCAATTAATAATTTAGCTAAAACTATTCGTTGCAAAATAGTTTTCGTGAGTAGTTCTACAACTTAATTTTAGATGCGATGTAAATAAAACAAAAATAAAAGTTATCGACCTTGACCTCTGTGACCGAATCCTCTCTGGTTTCTGCATTTCTTCTCAGACAAATTAACAGTACATGATGACGCCAATGAGTATTTAAAAAAAGAATAAAAGGTGTTTTAATTTATGCTTATATCGACATGAAAATAAAAACGACGGGAAAATAATAAACTAAACAAAACCGCTGCAAGCATAACATTGTAATACAAATTTTTAGGTACCCGCTGGCAGTGGATGCTGTTTCAGAATTGGGTAAAAATAATTTATTAGGTCACATCTATCAAGCGGCTCCTCCATAGTTGCTCCTCTACATTATCCCAAGATCGACTTAAGATAATCCATGCATCTTCTAACGGCCTGACGTGTAATAAGGGAGCTAGACAGAAGCCCGCAACTAATGACTTGCCACTGAGTAGCGCTTAAGATAATAGCATATGGAATGTACAGCTATAATACTGATTTACCTAACCCCAGGGGCAACTTGGAACTGTACAAACAGTAAGTTACTTAGCTTTCTGCTATAAAATAACGTCGAAAGATCTACATACAAAAAACCGGTCAAGTGCGAGTAGGACTCGCGCACAAAAGGTACCTACCGAACGTATCATATTTTTGAAACATGTTAAATTAACAGCTTTGACTTCTTATACGTTTTCCTGTTATGTATGAGTAAATAATTCTTAACTACCTGCCATGTTTTTAAGGATTAAAAAAATGATAAATTGATTTTATAAAATTAGGTACTTCTATATATCATTTCATTTCGTTTATTTAATCCAATAACAATTTACATTGTGTCTGAATGTGTAACAAAAAAAAAGACGATCGATTTCGAAGATGAAATCGATTAACTTAAACATTGAAAAAAGAAAATCATCCTCTCAATTAAATTAATATAAAAAAAACAATTAAAAAAATAATTAAAAATGTCAACAGAAATAGAACCATTTACAATTTAAATTAGTTTGGAGCCAAAAATTAATACAAAAAATCAATTAAAACATTAAGTCATGTCAAACACAATTCATTAAAACGTCAAAAATATGTACAATGAGAAAAAAAAAACATGTCACACAAAACAATAAAATAATCAAAAATGTCCCATAATCATTTTAAAAATCATAATCAAAAATCAAACACATAAATAATGAAAACAGAAACAAAGAATCAATGATATTTATTATGTTGAGTCATGAACTCATCCACAGAATAGAAATCTTTTTCCAGTCAGAACTTTTTAAGTTTATTTTTAAATAAGGTGAATTTTTACAACACTTGTTTTATTTCTTTAGGCAAGCAATTAAATAATTTTACTGCTTGATACTGTACACTATGTGTTACAATATTTAATTTGGAATTCACTTTATGCTTCAAATATTGGTTCCTTGTGCTTTCCCTTTTAAGTCTTTCATCTTGAGTTTCATAATCACTTAAATATGTGTTTTGCTAGGCTAGTCAAGACTTTAAGTATGTAAAGGCTTGGTACTGTCAGTATTGATAGGCTTTGGAAATGTTTCCGATAGGACTCGATTTGGGGAATACGAAATATTGTTCTGATTGCCCTCTTTGTAGCACAAAAGCTCTATCAGAATTATACTTGTAACTATTTCCCCATTGCTGAATACTATATCTCAATCTTGACTCTACCAGTGCATAGTAAACTGATTTTAAAAAATCTATGCTAAGTTCTTCTGGTAGGCTCCTGAGGGCATAGCATGCTGATGATATTGATCCGTCTATGGCTTTGAGTTCATTTTTCCAGTTTAATTTTTACTGAGTCAACAATACCTATTATAATCGCATTCGGTTTCTTCAAATGTTAACAACTAGGTGTTCTACCTCTTACAGTGATTCTAAATTCGCATGAGTGTTAAAACCAGCAGATTTTTGTTTCTGCTAGACTGCATGCACACCACAACTATCTGCAATCTGATGGGTAATCATCGCATTTGGAACCATCACAGTCGCAAACTGATTGAGATTTCGGTAAGATGATAATGTGTCTAAAATTTAAACGTCTTTAAGTAGGTACGAGAATTAGCCTTCTGATCGTGCAATATACTTTCTTTCATAAACGAATAAAGTATGACCAATCGGCTCGTATCAAAAACCACTGATAGTCTATCATTTTAGTTCCTACATCAACTAATTCCTCCATCAGAAACTGCTAACACAAATCAATTTCCAACAATCTTTCTAATTCCACATTGATATCAAAAGTGGGATAAGCATTTATCTGTATGAAAGCGGACATCTGCGCCCGCGCACCGATGTCGCGTCACGTCGGGTTGCGGTGCGTGTGTAATCTAGACACAGTCGATTATGCTCGTCGGGGATCGAAGCGGCACACTCGCGCGCATCCACCCGTTACGTGGAGATTAATGTGCATATAGATGAACACAGAAGGTTCAATTTTCATGTGTAATACGGCCTACGGGACTGTATCGTAAAAACAGATTGTAATGAGAAAAAATGCATAGACGGAATGCAAAAGGTGGAGGACACAGGCTATTGTAATTCAGCTTGAGAGATATATTCTAGGATAGACTGAGATACTTGAAAAAAATGATATCAAAGTACGCAGATTACAAATCGTGACGCTTAAAAGAAGAACCTCGGCTCTGGAAAGACAGGAATCTACTGGAACCTAAAGCTGGGGCCTGTAAAGAAACCGACGGGCTGACTGGGTGTTATTTGAACTTGGATGGAAGTTTTAAGTTCGTCCTAATTTGTATGTCTTCTTTAGTCCCGTTTTTTTTTTAATATTTGATCTGTAGTTCTATTTATGTATGCACTGTGTCACTGCCAGCAGAGACCCAATCATGCAGTACGTTAACATAACCAAAATCAAGACTTTTAAAGGAATGTGAGTGCTCGATTGTTTGTCTATCGTCACTGGTTGGCTCATTTATGCCTACATTCGGCTATGTGAAATATATGGACTAACCTGTGGCTCTTAGGTACCTATTTCTTCAAAGAGTGGGCCTTCTTCAACCTCCCTACTCATTTCCCCCCCAGAATATGAACAGTATGAGTACAACTAATAACGACACGTAACTAAATTCAAGAGCGCAGCGAATCGTTTCATTTTAAGCGCGCACTATTCGGATTACAAATTAATTGAACAACATGGTGGATTGAAATGTCTGTCGAACGGGTTATGACACGTGCGGTCTTTATCGAATTACAACGATTTTAGATTCACAACTGTTATTGTAATCGGTTGCCAGTTGATTTGATTGTATGGCCTTTTAAAGTTTTTTGCGCAAAAGCTTTATGGCGCAGATACCCCTCAGTAGCTGATTTTAAAATGAGAGTCACGTCTAAACGGCTAGTCGTAAGTTTTTGGAAAAAAATATGTTACATTAGACTATTTTCTTAATAATTTGAAATATGAAAATTTTGAGTTTTATTCCTTCAACATAGTGTAATTAACATAAAAACGACAATCGGACCAAAACCACCGGGCGAATTTTAATGTAATTTACACTATCACAAAGACAATTTAATTATCTGCATTTTGATATACGAATTTAATAGGAAAGTACAAAAAAGTACTGAATTTTGGGTCGCGCGGGTGTAAAATGAGTACGTGTTTTGTTCCCTCGAGGTCGCTGGCGTATGTCGTTGTCGTCTTAAAATAAGCTTTCAGTTTTTGATAGGTAGGTAGTATTTTTGTTGAAACCGATTATTTGTTTTGACAAAATGCTTACTAAGTTCGCGAATTATTTTTTAATATGTTATAAAGCCTTACGGTAGCCCCTAGCCTAGGCTTAGCCTTAGCCTTATTTTGTCTTTAGTGTCCGTTTCCCTAGTTATGTACCTACAGTAGTAAGGAATTTGGCTCGTCCCAAAAAAAAAAGTTTCAAATAACCGACTCTCCAACAAGGTGTAAAAAATCCAAGACGTAAAGTATTCCAAGTAAAGCTCACGGGTCACCGGGGCACATGTCCGAAGCCGAGGTTAAGTCTAACGATGGTCATTGTCCACTACTGCAGGCTTGACAAACACGCTCGACACGTGTTGGACGGACACTTGAAGCTACAGGTTTTCTGACGGACCGGCTGACATCAAATCAACGAATGGTTACTATAGCTGTTGCGTTTTGGCACGGCAATTACGGTCTTTGGCCTATCTATATTATTTTATCAAAGAAAATTCGGTTATCAACTTATCACTATAACGACTTTAAGGGTCGAGTTTTCGATTCAGAGATGACTTCTGTAGGTGGAATAAAAACGGGCGGTTTGAAAGCTTTTGTATAGTAAATATTATGTCATACTATCATACTTATTCTACATTCCAAACATAACTGATAAAAAAAAACTGACTGAAAAATCAGCCCCAAATCGATATCAACCGATCCCTGTTTTGCTAATTAAAAAAAAAGAATACGATATACGAGTAGGTATACCTACGATATACAAAAATACGAGTGCACGATAGATGACAAAAAACTTTACGTAGTTTATTATTCACATTTAACAGTTTATGTTGCTTCCAATACATATGAGACTAACTGACCCGCGCGGCTTCGCTCCCGTCAACTGGCTACCTTACCTACTTACCCTACCTACCCTACCCTACCCTACTTAGCCTACCCTACCTACCCTACCCTACCTACCGTACCCTACCTACCCTACTCTACCTACCCTACCTACCCTTCCCTACCTACCCTACCCTACCTACCCTACCCTATCTACCCTACCTACCCTATCTACCCTACCTACTCTACCTACCCTACCCTACCTACCTATGTTACAAAAAATGTGATAAATGAAGAACCGCTCGACCGATTTTGTGCAAACTTCACATAAACCATCTACTAAATAGTTCGAACAAAGCCTAAACATTTGGTTTGGATAGGTGAGCCCGTTCTTGATTTATAAAATTACAACGAAAAGTGGCATTGATTTTTATATATATATATATATATATATAGATTTGAGATACAGTTTTTAGGGAAAGGGCAAAGACCGCTATTGCCATGTTAAAACCTACTGTAGTACCGTTTTCTCAACTCGATTTTTTTTTGACAGCTGAAAGGTAGGTATCCAATGATGATTAGTAGGTAGTCAATCTGTAGGTGGTAGGTGTTGGTCAATTACATAATCAAGTTACGGTGTCAATAATTTTTCTGCGCGACGTAAAATCTCTTATTTGATTAACTAAAAATCCATATTTAATATTAGATAGGTAACTCTGTCTATATTCTTCGTTTTTATGCGTAAACGACTGAACCAATTTTTATGAAGCTTTACCTACTAGGTGGATTTTACCCTATGTACTTTTTGTTTCTGGATATACGTTCCTTTTGGATTATTTCCGACTTCAATGCAGACGAAGCCTAAAAGACAGGAGCGACGCAACACAGCGTCACCGATGCAACAAGAAAGAAAGAAAGAAAACTAATTTATTCTAGTATAATATGTTAAAGTGTAGTTAAACGACACACATATAATTTAGTGTCCAGATACATAATGTATAAAAAAAAACAAAGGAGAGAAAATAATTGAAAAAAATATTGATTTGTTTAAGGAATTGTTCTGCTTACAATTTCTATGACTAATATCCGTCGCGATGCAACAATACAACACTAATTGTTGTATAGTCGCATCGCAATTACTGTCTATAAATTTTTAAGTGCTAGAGTTTCAAAGTAGGCAGATACCTGAACAAAAATAATTTACTATTAAGTAAGGACCAGGCGACTTGAGAAGCAATATTAAGTTAAATGAAGGTTTATTTTGTACCATACGTAAACAATTTTAGATGTCTTCAATACAGTAAATATTTTAGCACCGTAAACAGTTTAGTGGTTATAAATCTGTGAGGAGTAATGTTCCGAGGTAAACGGTAGTTTACGGTGAAGTCTTTGTAAACCAATATGTGAAATATAAAATTATTTAGGTACGAATATTTAAAGGTAGGTACAGATTATTTCTGAAAATGTTTGAGTCGTAGGTAGGTTCTGACGAAACTAGGTAGAATAGTTATACAATCCCACAATTTCCTTTGCCCAAAAGTGGGACATTTATTGGCACCCCAATTGCGAAACTCATAAAATAGCATAAGTATTCTTCCACATCAACCATCACCGTACCATCATCGTAATGCTCTCAAAGGGCAATGGAGAGGGCAATGCTTGGAGTTTCCTTGCGTGATCGAATCAGGTATGATGATATCCGCAAGAGAACCAAGGTTACCGACATAGCCCGAAGGATCGCCAAACTAAAGTGGCAGTGGGTAGGGCACATTGCTCGCAGAACAGATGGTCGATGGGGCCGAAAAGTTCTGGAGTGGCGACCGCGTACCGGAAGACGTAACGTTGGAAGGCCTCCCACAAGGTGGACCGATGACCTGGTGAAGGTCGCGGGTAGCCGATGGATGCGAGTCGCACAGGACCGGTCGTTGTGGCGACGCTTGGGGGAGGCCTATGTCCAGCAGTGGACATCTTTCGGCTGATATGATGATGATGATGATTCTTCCACAAGCGAAAGGAAGTCTTGTGTATGTCACGCACTGCTGGGGCGAGGCCATCGAGAGACACGGCGAATCACTTGCTGTGTCGCTTGATATCTCGAAGGCCTTTGACAGGGTCTGGCACGCAGGTCTACTAAGCAAGCTTCCTGCTTATGGCATCCCAGCTGGTTTTTATAGCTGGATATCAGACTTCCTGAGTGAACGGTCGATCCGAGTAGTCGTTGACGGCTGCTCCTCTGACCTATTGAAGCCGGAGTTCCTCAGGGGTCTGTTCTCTCTGCAACTCTTTTCCTGCTTCACATCAATGACCTACTTCAGCCTGGTCTTGTTGGGTACGCAGATGACAGTACGGTTTCAGAGAGATACTTGTCCAGCGCAACAACCGGCGGGTATGAAGTTCGTTCCTTGAGAGAGGCCATGGTAGAGCGGACAAATTTGACCTTAAGCCTTGTCTCTCAGTGGGGTGACGACAATCTGGTCACTTTTATCGCCACCAAAACGCAGGCGTGTCTTTTTACCGCAAAAAGGAGTCGTTTTGACCAAACTCCTACTTTTCGGGGTGCATCTGTTCCTGTGACTGATCGACTAGAGCTCCTAGGCATGGAGTTGACATCCAGTCCCAACTTCGGCGCCAGCATCGAGTACAAAGCCCAAACCGCGGCCAAAAAGCTGGGCATCCGAAATAGGATGAAGCGATACTTTAGGCCTGGACAGCTTTTAACCCTGTACAAAGCACAAGTCCGATCCTGCATGGAGTATTGTAGCCACCTTTGGATGGCTCAGCTAAGTATCAGCTTGCCGCGCTTGACTCGGTGGAACGCAGAGCTAAGAGACTCATCGGTGACGTAAAACTGGTGGATGCCAAGCTACATAGCTTGGCTCATCGCCGTAGGGTTGCCTGCTTGTCGGTCTTCTACAGATTGTACTTCGGTGAGTGTGCCCAATAACTCCACGACCTCATCCCACCGGCCCTCTTCTACCATCGGACATCCAGACGCACTGCATCTTACCATCCCTACCTTGTTGCTATTCCATCGATTCGCACTACGCGCTTCCAAACGTCTTTTATAATGCGCACAGCAAAGGAGTGGAACTCTCTGCCTGCGTCTGTGTTTCCAAACGCTTACAACCCTAATCTTTTCAAAGTAAGAGTGCACAGGCTCCTTCTGGGTAAGCTCGCTCCATCGTAGACTTTGTCTCTGTCATCTCTGACCTTGACTAGAGTCAAGAGCAAACCCATCACAAATAATAAAAAAAAAAAAATTGCTTCATATGTTTAAAAAACCGTCGTATTGACAACGTAAAATACGCAATTAATACACGGTAGAAATCGCAAAATGAAAGCAAATGTGACCGATTGCATTCATATTTCATATCTTGCGTTTTTTCATGTCTAGCGAGTTGGCTTCGACCCTCGCACACCTTCTGGGACCACGGCGCTCCAAGACATTTTCATGTTTCATGAATTTTCCAAGAAAGTTATAATTTTTATAGCTTGCTAATTGGATCACTTGTGTATTTATATCAGTACAAGGTGCAACAACCATAAACGTCACCAAGATCTCGCCGGAGCTCACCCAAAATTGATGATCAATAAAATTAGTTATCGTTCGCAAAGCAATCCAAATAACATTTCTCTCGAGTTTATTTTACTTTTATTAATACGGCTCATCCAAACTGATGATACAAATTATCTGCTACTGATAAATGATAAAATGTATGCCATTTGGGAAGGTATAATTTTATTTTTGGCACTTATAAAACTTGATTAAATTGTCAAACATTGCTTATTTATTGGAGAACGAAAAGTTTGTACCTATTTAAAAAGAAGAGTACAGCAAGAAAAATAAATAAGCATAGGGTAGGTAAAATAAAATAAATAAATAGAGTACCTATTTCAGTCTGTTAGAGATTACTTTTTTCCGTCATTAAATCAATTTACATTAAGACATTCTTGATCAACTCTTACATATTTGTCGAAACATACGATTACAAATACTTCATGTTTCTAACGATTCTGTAAACATGTCGAAGTGAAGGCTTGGGTAAGGTGTTCACGAAGTGAGTTGCCATTCCATCTTGATTACATAAATAGATAGCTCACTTCATGATCACTTCACCCAAGCCCTCACTTCGACATATTTACAGAATCGCACTGCTGGTCTGCTTCTAACTTTTTCTAACCACACCGGTATGAATTTTCAGACATACCATTAGATTTTAATTGAGATTCAAGCGTTTACTCAAGCTAATTACTTAATCATAGGAAATTTTCTACTTCTGAAAAAAGAACTAATTAGTCGCTACACGATAATAATTGCGAAAAAATGTAGAATGTATCGGCACGGCAATAGAAAGAGTCGCAAAGTCACGTGTAGACGCGAAATCTCAGCACCGCAGCTTCGCCATGAGAACCTCGTCGCCGTCGTACACCCAGCACAATAACAAGCCATCGACAATTGTTCTGACGTCACTCGTCACGATCAGAACAACGTTCACACGGTAACGTCTTCACATACTTTGACAGAAATAATAACTAGACGAACTGACAGCAATGATTGTTTGTATCTAATTAAAGTTTTTATATGGAAATTACTGTGCTGGCTGGAGACGTTTCCTGTGAATTGATGAATAAACATACTTTAAGAGACCTGTCAGAAATAATTCATAGGGAACGTCTCCAGCAGGCAAAGTTATCGTAACTAATCACAATGTTACTAAACCAGGATGCTGGCTGGTTGCGGAATTTATTCGAAACACCGCGGCCCTGGAACGCAAAGGGCATTAGGTGGAACACGGATGGGTTTTAGTCAAAAAGAGTGAAAATCCCTTCCACTCCGTCCAAAGCGGAAGGAGTCATTTGAAGATTCCCATTCTTAAAAAAAAGGATGCGGACTGAAATTAAAAAACTGTAATTTTAGAAGTCAGGTGTCACACGTCAATCCTTACACTGAACTTTAATCATTACGGCGCATACGCACCTGCTTTAACACCATGACATATTTCATTGACTTCTCCACCTCTAGCTGATTTCACAACTTGTTTGTTGCCGATAGATTTATTCAGAGATTTATGGATTGTATCACCTATGCATTTATGTCCATTTCTCTTTATTATCTAGGAGAAACATTGAGCGGCGATTGACGAGTAACTTGCCAATGAACGACAGCTAAGCTAGTTTAATAAGACGTGGAGTTGATTAATTGTGATTGCTCTCACAGACTCCCACTGCACTGTTTCTAACACTGCGCAGTGTTCTAATAGTGATTGATTTGTTTTAAATCGGTAAGCAGGTAATATTTCACGCATTCAATTACAATTTAAAAAAAACTAATGGCTGTAGGTAGATACCTACTGTTAGATTCACAGCAATATTAAGATCTATCTAGACCTAATGGTTTTCTAAAACTAATCAAAAGTTGATTACTAACTAATGATTAATAAAAGCATATTTAAATGATTTAGGTATTCGGTCTTCAACAAAATATGTTTTGCTTTTTGATGACCCCAAGCTTTTAACATTTAGCCAATCATCGACCTTACGCTCCGAGTCGAGCATTAAATTGTCGATAAAGTTTACCACCTCGTCTTATTTTATTGATATTTTAAGGAGCAGTGGATCCAGACGCCAAATTACATAACAGAGTGCTGTAATTAGCTGTCTACGATCAGATAAGGATATTGGACTTATATGAGGATAACCCGCGAGGATCCTCTCAATGACATTCGTTATTGAATTCCCTTACATTATGGCGAACGAAATCGTTCATAAAATTACCGTAAAACGCATACCGAGAAACACTCCAATATTCTAATTTAGGTACATTACAAGTTCGTAATACGACTAAAACCGAAAAAGTTGAACGAAAATATTTACTTCTTGACACGTACAAAATACATGTAAGATACTGCTAAAATATGCATGAACTTGTATTCGAAAAAATGTAGCAAGCGTAAGTGTATGGACATGAACATCAACCACACAAGTTCGTAGAAATAAGTGGTCCCCAAGTACAGTCACTCGACAACTTCTACAAAAGCGGAGAGGCAGGGTTAACAAACAATTCACCGAAAACTTTACTCGGATAGTTCATACATGTCTAATGGTGCGTGGCAATCTTTGGCGAGCAAACACCACTATTTGACGATCTATGTTTGATAAACATTACCAGGACCGCAGCTTACTAGACCGAACGTCTACTGTAATGGAAATTAAGAGGAATAAAAATAATTCCTATCGAAGTACTTGGCACGTGTCCCTATTTGCCTATGTACGGGTTTGTGAACCTTATGGTATTATGTTTGTACGCTTCTGTGTTCTGCTGGCATGTATTATATTACCATTGATGTGCGCAATACCGTTTTATAATTATGATGCGCATAATTAATCGTCTGTAAAAGTTAGTGATTTGTGGAATAATGGAGAAATGTGTTTGAGAAGCGTAAATATTTATGATCTTTTGTATGGAGGCGCAGGAAGGAAACCAGTTAGAATCAGTCATCAATCAGTTCATAACAAGCTTTCAAATGAACCCATTGAAATCAATGACGATATAGGTAGAGATTTTACGGCATGTTAGGACATAGCTCTTAACAGGAATCCTTGTGTAGGTATAGGTATTCAAACACAAGACAACTAAACAGAATTTAATTACAAAAGAGATCACTCTCCAAAGCCAGTTGCTAGCGGTTATAATACGAACATCAAGGAAATATTCCCATAAGAAGAAGAAACAAACGAAATAGAAAGTCTACAATTCAATAACACAAAGAATGATAATGAAACGAATCGAATTGCAAGCACCTATTCTTTAAATACTAAGTACATTCAATGACAGAGCGTTTAAGATAACAATAAAGACTTTAATTATAAAAAAGGATCTAATCAATAATATTTTACATATTTCAAATAACTGTGCCTACTTATGAATCTATTCATTGCAATGTCAAAATAATTAGGTAAATCTTTTGTTACAGTGATACCCCCTTACTACTTCGATAATCATGTTAATCAAAATAATCATATGCATGGCTTTAAGAAAGAATATCATAGACTTCACTACAAAAGGTAAGCCAGATAGACTATATTGCCGTACTTCTAGAATTTGACACTTCACATAATGTAATGTACGTGCGTAGGGACACAAATGAAACTATTGACCAGCGAACTAATAGCATACCGTTTTACTATAGGGATTACCTTATAATAAAACAGTGTGCTATTAGTTCCCTGAAAGCAAGGCGGGGGACGTTGCCCACGCACGCGTACACCATGGTGACATACATACATAATTTTAACACATAATGATGATACACATTAGGTATATCAGATACCAAAATACACAATATTGGTCTCCATAAAACCTAGGAAACCCACCAAACACAAAAGCGGTCAATTCTCAATACTGAATCTTCAGAAGCCTATCCCAATGGGGTGGCAAATATTTGCATACTTACCCATGAGCCGGGGACCGCAGGCCCGACCTAACTGTCTCAAGTGTCCTCTCTTCTCAAGGACCTCATTAGCTACGGCTGGCAAAACTCTGTTTGTAAACCATCCAAGTGTTTGGATAAGCCTGACTTAGATCTAAATGGATTTTACTTTATTGTGCCTTATTTTTCTGCTTGTCTGACAAGCTTTTGTACTTGTGCTTTGAATATTTTGTAGTTTTGCGTTTTAATTTTTATCTACGTGAAGAAAAAGCTTCGTTCATATAGCCATGCACTAAAGTGCGTTAGAAAACGAAGATCGGTTTTTTCCATGTAAACAAAACTCTTTTAGCGGTCGCAAACACGTCAAGAGCACTACGTGCAGTCCGAAATAAGTGAAATGCGCTCAAGTTTTAACAGCTTTCATGCTCACTTGAACTACATCGGCACTTACAGCCTTAAGAGCAAAATCCAGATGTTAAAACATGTCTTCAACTGTACCTACCGCTTGACCATGTTAAAATAAGACAGAAAAAAACGGCATCTTTAAGAAATCACAACAAACTACAATATCATTAATAGAATAGCCATTGGACGTTATGATAAGGCAATTTACGATATAAATGTATCCGGTCTAGTAACTCCTTACCTGATCGGTATAGTACGGTACAAGACTATAACAAATGGTGTTCAGAACCAATCAGATCATAATTATGTGGTACATCGTCACCTTGTGTGGGCACCAACCAACTTCCCAGTGATAAATTGCTTGTAACATGATAATGACATTGCTGCTAATTTATCAAAGCATTAGGGGTCTCGACAAAAACTGGCATAGATTATGTTCTTGTAAGCTTGTTCGTAATATGTATGCAACTTGATTCTTTGGAAGGCGGCACCGATTTATAACAGCATAAATAGATTAAGACGTCGCGTTGGTGGTACATACAATTGTCAAGCGGCCAAGTCATGTTTAAATCGTTATTTTTAATACTGTGTAGGTAAGTTTAAATTAAAATAATGACGGTCGCCGTTTCAGGCTGTAAGTTTGCTCTGGAATCATCAATCTACGGTTAGGTTAGAGTACCTACTAACGACCATGCGGATGTGCCGAGTAAATATGTTATCTTATGGTGAGTTCGAGTGGTAGCTTTGTTTAAATGCATATTTCGTATTTTTTTCTTGACTAAAAATACACCAAGTCCAAGAGTTATTTTTAAACATCACACACCTAAGAATCTAGTTCTGGCACCCATTAATATTTAATTAAGGTAATGGTAACGTACAGGCAAGGATCGTATAAGGAATAGTGCAGATTAGCACTGTTTAATGAATGCGGTGTTTCTAAGGGCCGCACAACGTGATTCGCATATAATTCACCAACATGATACTAACCAGCATTCCTTACCATTTCAGGAAGCTCAAATACCATCCAGCTTTGTGAAATTAGCCTTAATACGTAGTTTGTAAACGTCCCTTCGAGGTAGAAGAACTGCTTATGAATTAGAAGTCTTTTAACCCAGTAATCAATCCTCATGAGTACTGAGCTACTACTAGGAGTAAATAATGTCTGGCAATTAACCAGTTCGACCGGCGTCAGTCCCGGCGCCTAAGGCTTTGAACGAACCTCTACAATTTTTGCGAGCCTAGTACACATAGGTAGCACGCACGACCAAATTCCTGCTGAATTTAATGGCACCCTTATCACAATAACTTAAGACCTACATCCCTTTGCATTTCTTCGGTTTATTTACCAATATAATTAGAGCTACAATGTGTATGTTAGTTTCTATGTGTGTATTTAGACAAACATGAGGCAGTCTCGGTACTGGCTGCAGATCAATCGTTATCTGTGCATGCGAAATCAATAGATGCATCTGCACTGGTCGACTTCCGGAGGCGTGTCTGCTCGTAATGTTACTTTGTAAAGGTCTTACATAATTTAGGTCCATTTTACATCTCGGGAGCGGTAATCTTCGCCGGTATTTTTTTTCCTGTTGGTACATTAGCTTAAGTAAGAATGGATACCGCATTCTAGGAAATATCCAAAGCTCTGAGAATATCTTTAAATTAAATATTATGATTCAGACAGTAGGTACTAGGTAGGTACTGTGGTACCTCCGTCAATTTAACCATAAAAAAAGCTTTAGAAGAATTAGGAATTTAGAATAGGTTCAAATATTGACATACGATGATTGATTTGTTTTTCAAAAAGACCTGTAAAAGTTTTTTTTTGAGAGCACCCGCTTAATATAATGATCACTTAAATCGCCAAAAGTATTTTTATTCATATCGATCCCCAGACGTTTCAGAAGCCCCAACCTAGAACGTCTACAGTACCTACCTACCCACCGAGTTATGAAAATGCTGGAAGAAAGGGTGCACCAGCGTTGGCGCAATACACTATATTATCTCCCACGTCGATGGCTAGCCACCGCTAAGATTAGCCGCCATGGCCGAAATTCGGTCGAGAGGGCTACATAGAGCATGATTTATTAATCACCTATTGGTGATTTAATTAAGCACCTATAAAGTAGTTAGCTATCGATCTACCGACACGACTTTCATAACTGCACTTCAAATAAACTATTTAAAATAAATAGGTGTCGTGTGCTACTTATTAGCTGCAAGCGCACGCTAAAACCACCAATCATGCGCATTCGCACACTTGATCAAGCACTACGATGCATCTACATGTTCTTTCAAATGTCAGACGCTGATGATAATCTCAAGCACGACATTATCAATCAGGGGCCCGATTGGCCATATTACAGCAATCATATCTACTTGTACATGAATAAATCTATGTACAAGTAATAATCAGGAATATTAAGTGGCAGTCCGTATGTAAGATTAGCCGCTGTGATGATAAGTTCATCGTGAGTCGTCTGTTTATAATTATTGATGCTGTATTTACTCAAATGTGAGGTTTTACTCGTGAATATGATGTTCTTTGGAATTAGTGGCATTAGATGCGTCGAGCAGAGGAATATTGAGAATCATTAGGTACTTGGCTTTTCCTCCTTATACCTAAGTACTAATATAGGTTTATTTATCAAAGTATTTTGTTAAAAATTAATGCTTTCCCTTAATTTGTTTGGTGTTGTAATACAAGGGGTGTGTTTTCTCCTTAATACGTTAATATTATTACGTAAAATATATACCAAAATAAACCACAGGTAGTTCATAGAAATGAAGGTTTAATATAAATAAATTAATAACAAACCTTTAAATAAACGTAAAATTGCAACTGCCTTATTTCTACATAAAGCAATGCGTCGGCTTTTGTGACTTTTGTGAGCCGCCTGTCCATTTTTGCGGAGCGGAGAAACGGAGAAATATTAACCAATGGAATTGCTCAAAATCTCCGCACCACATGAGTCACTGACATTTTGTGCAATTCCATTGGTTAATATTTCGTTTCTCCGCTCCGCTGCCTCGCTCCGAGACAGTGGAAGACAGCCTAATTAGCCAATGGAATTGCACACACACAGACATTTTATGCAATTCCATTGGTTAATATTTCTCCGTTTCTCCGATCCACTGCCTCGTTCCGCGTCAGTGGAGGCAGCCTTAAACACGCATTTCTCATGCGACTATCGAAAACCAATAAATCTGCCGAGCATTTTCCCAGCTATGTTGGGGTCGGCTTTCAGTAACTAACCGGATGTAGGTAGCTAAATACAGTAGGTGCGACTGCCTATTTGACCTCCACAAACCAATAACTGGGTAACTGTTTTCTCGTTATTAATTCTTTGCGTCCCGCGTCCCCGAGATTCCATTGTAAACCAGCAAAGTATTTGCCCTCAAACTTTATCTTTGAAGCCACAAACCGACGCTTCTTCACTAAAACGATGACGAACAGTAAAATATAAATGGAACCTGCGGCGTATTGGTTACCGCCAAATATCAAACCTCCAATACAATACACTATTATTGAGCTCAAGTTAAACGTTCTCTGGTATTGAATATTGATATACGGTATTGGTACAGTAGACTTAACTGGCCCCAACCCCAAGTTTCCCTATGGATATTTGTCGTGGTAAGGATATTGAAATGGGTTTGGCACTTGCAAGAACAGGTAGATACCGTGCGGTTCTAAATAAAAATATATGAGTATTTAATGAATTAATTCCAAAGACAAGCCCACAAAGCCATTCTTAATGATAAAAGAAAGCTACCTATAGAAAATTGCAATATTGTAAATTTTAACATTAGTGCAAGGGCAAGCACTAATTTCCGTTACGAATGCATTGGTAGATAGACTGTTCTAAAGTACCAGAAAATCCATCAGACGAAAATAATTATCTGAAAGCAGCACAGCAAAGGTTCGCAGCGATTAAGGAAACCTATTAGCACGCAGGGATGGATAACAACAATAAATCGACATCTGTCTAACGGACATACGAGTGTCCATATTTCAACCTTCAATGCTAATATGTTACGAACTGATATTCTGAGAAATGATTGACTGCGAAGTCGGAAACCAGCTTAAATCGACAAAGTGGGTGTCTCCTCGTACGGACCCACCGCTGAGAGTTTGTCAGCGTCATTAGATCCTAACATTGTCACTTCAATAATACAATAATACCGTTTTCTCAGTTTTAAGTGCGATTTTGTCGGACAGTTAGGTAAACACCTACCTATAGCTGGTCGTGCGGAAACACAGAATTACGGAGACTCGAAGAGTCAATAGTATTGACGCGTGCCAACAGACGCGGATGAAAAGTAAAGCAAATATGTACAGCATCGAGTTTTATGGATCGCTACAGTTGTATAGTGACTTAACAGAGAAATTTTACACACGTAGGTAAACTTGAGACTTGGTAACACAGCTATAAAATGACGCTTCTATCCAATATTTGTGAGATTCACAGTTAATTGACAGCGGGTTGCGACATGGGTTTTGGAATTCCCAATCGAATGGTTACTTTGTTTTCAGTTATATTTTTATTTGAGTTATTTCTCCACCAGGATCAAACATGACCAAAACCGAAGTTCAGGATCCGGGGTATCTACGAAATACCATCCCCAAAAGACTTAAGTAAAACTAGACTCCAGAATCTAGACTAGTTAGATATTTTATATAATGTAGATACCCAAAATTTTTCGTTAATTCAATTTAAAATTTCCTCGAAACGTACGTGGTCTCTATACTGCAGGCGCTCTTAATCGAAATCTCGGTATCATAAACCGAGAAATACGATAGAGGAAATCATGTGAACTGAGTGAAATTGAACACTGAACAATGCACTTGAATTTTTGCATCGATGCGTAAGCTTTCACCACTCTTGTTATATTTCATCTCGTTTCGATTCACTATTTTCACTAAATTGCACTCATTCGTACGTCATGTTACGATTTATTTTGTAACATTTGGAGTGTATTGAACATTTTGTACGTTTGTTTCGATATGACAACAAACCGGTACCTCTGCCAAAAAACGGAAGCTATTTACCCGACTGCCTCTAAGAAGGTAAATAGAATAAAATAAAAATGTTTATTTCAAGTAACAAGGCTCACATACAGATACATTAAAGAATACAAACAGGATAAAAAGCACAGACAAAAACGAACACTCACAAGGTCTGCTGCAGCGTTGCCGGATGTACGGGCAATCCAGTCGGTTGGCGATCATCGCCAGGACGGTGTTGGTTTCTGGGCAAATCTAAGTTACAAGAAGTACTATGATTTTATCGGATTTCCATGTCGACGAAAACGTCAGTAAAATCAAAAAGCTAGTCGAAGTAAAAGTAGCTTTCTTTCAAGCTACATGGTCCCATTGCTTTGAAACGGTCTCCCCCTATAGGCCCATAGCCTTCCAATCTTCTTGATGTTTCGCCTTTTCTGGCCAGTCACAAGCAAACGAAAGATAAGAGCACTAATATTAGTTCGTAACTACAGCTATAAATACCATTCAAGACGGACGTACGCCCACCTGTCTGTAGGTAGATAACCTATCCTCCTAAAACACTTCATTTCCTATACCACGGAAACGTAGAGCTTGTTATTAAGTCTAAAAGTTATGATTTCCTTCTCAAGGTGTTTCTAAGTACCTATGTGAGTCAGTTAGGTTAAGAAACAGAAGAATTTAAGCATAGGTAAGTAAACATACGCTTCGATCTGGCAAATCAAGCTAAAAACGCAAAGGTCTCAACTAGTTAACTTCCAAATAAATGCTCTCAATGATGGTGAAAACCTTATCAAAATTGTGTGTGTTAAGTGGATGGGATGGTTTAGAATTATTTTCCTAACGAAAAGCCAACATTCGAGCTTTGTGTCTTTTAGGAGTAGGAACGCAATGGTTAATTATGTAAATAAGTCCGTCTCTGAAATATACTTGTGTTTGTCTTATATTTGGTTAGTTTGATCTAACAGTTGTTAAAGTTCTTCTTCTCTTCACCAGGTGGAGCTAGCGATGCGGGAGGCGTGCGGGCGCGCGGATGGCGGCGGTGGGGGGTAGCATGGCCGCCACGCTGCTGCTGCTGCTGGCCACGGCTGCGGCCGGCGCGCGCCTCGGGGAGCTGGCGCGCCGGGATACTGGAGACATCTTCACTATTACCGGTTAGTTATGCTTCTTCGTGTCGATGACTTAAGATGTTATGTCCCTTAGCTGGGACAGAGAGCGTCCACAGTAGCCCTCCATCGCGAGCATTCTTGAGCTTCACGCTTCACGTCGCTCCACGTCATTCCGATGCTCGTCGCTTCTGCCAACTCGATGCATCGCCTTCCCTTTCCCCTTGAGCATTCTAGTCTTCCAGCCTGTTTAGGAATGTGATCGGTATCCCTCTGGAGCCTGTGACCAATCCATCTCCACTTCCGACGCTACTTCGGGTACATGTCGGCGACTGACAAAAAGCGAGTGCGGAGCCAAAATGGGACCTCATTTTGATACCACAATCCAAGCGACGGAACGCAAAGAGTCCCCAAAACGCATTGCAGCATTGATGTAGTTACAAAATCACTGATCACCGATGCTAAAAGTAGCTAGCCTGCTCATTTACTTATAATAAATATAATTTATAAACCAAGCAGCCGTTAAGCTTTAAAATTATATAGGCTTCTAGTATGATGGTCCTTTCCTCACTATAAAATTAAATACGATTCTATTACCAGTGGCCCTAACGTAGTTGTATGAGATTAGCTATTACCTCGTAATTACATGACTAAGTTGCCGTGCCAACAATCCAAGATGGTTTTCTATGGGGGCTCCATCGGGTGACTGGTCTTTAATACCAACTGTTACGAGCAGCTAGATATACCTAGTTATTTAAATGTGTGTGTTCTAGGCTGTCCAACAGAACAGACACTTTACCACCGCTTGGCAAACAGAGATGTTCATCATAATCCTCTTGCGGACCTGTTCTAATCTATCTTCGTTTAGCGCGGCATGTATTCTTCCAATCAATGTCTGTCTATTTAACTTCGTAAGAAATCATTCTCTTAGAAGACCTTCCTGCCCAGTGATTGTATGTCAAGCCTTTACTTTTTTAGTTACGTCTAGTCTAAAGCATGTGTATGTATGTTGACAAGTGCATCTACCCGAAAGTCGTTTTAAGTTCATTGAATCAATACAAGTATCAGTTCCAAACAGTGTTTAGACAATGCAAGGTACTTGTTGCTTTAACTTAGTTATAAACAAGCAACTGTCAACTGACTTTTTGTCGCGGAAATGGGACTCGTGCGCACATACATCACAAAACACGAATTAAACTAACATTATATCTGTCATCTTAAAACGATAGAATGAAATACAGCCACGATATACTTAAATTTGTTTGGCGCGCAATGTATTTGTGCTTTTGTAGAAGAAGTGGGCGTTAATCTTTTGCGGCTGATTCCATAAAACATTATTTTTAATTTTCAGGAGATAAGTGCAGCGCGGCTCAATGCGCAGAGCACGGCGCCGGCGCGCGCGCACCAGACGAGAGCGGCGCCGGCGAGTGCGCGTGCGCGTGCCCGCAGCGCGCGCCTCTCTTTAGAGAGGATCGAGAGCTGTGCGTCGATGATCTGCCAGGTAATTACGATTGTGGTGGAGTGAATGAAGAAGGTTCACTTCTTCCAAACTACAGCCAACAATCCAACTTTCCTATCTCATTTAGGAGCGAAGCTCTAGTTCATGCAATCGATAGTGTGTCATTCTCTTAGGCTCATCGATGATCCTTAATAACATAATTATCTATGAGTTTCTGCCAGAACGTAGCCACGGAGACAGCAATAGGGTTGAATTCGCAAAGGTCTTATCGGTGTGGCACAGATTGCACGACAAGAGGAATAGTCATTGTACAAACATCTGAATTACAGCTATTTAGGTAAAAAAATAAATTCAACGTTGTTTGCTGTAAGCTTAATACTCTTGAGAGCCCTACTATGTTGCTAATTGTCTTCTAGGATCGAACTTCAAAAACTTTTAGAAAACGCATAATTCTTTTATCACCAAGGGAGTGAACCTTCTGTCCCATTTTTTGCGTTCTCCCACTTTTTTAGACTAACCTACTTTTTGGATGTTAAGTTAAATCTGTCTACCACCTACGTGACATTTATTTCAGAGCTAAGTGCGAGCTAAAGTTTATGACAGTAATGTTAGGCGTGCATTAGGTACCCAGAAACAGTTTTAGAAGCGTAAGTGTCGAACAGATTCCAGTTTACCATCATGCAACATGATAAACTACGAGTATTTAGTGGGAAAGAGATGGGCTAAGGGGCCTCTCAGCAAAGAAAGTGGTGTTTTTTGACACGTCACGATTAAGGCGGCAAATCATGCTTCGAATCAATTTTAGTTACTAATCACTTTTGGATAAAGCACATTATACTTTATGGTGTGACAAAGTAAATAGGACCTTAAGCTTATTCAGTTCTGCTATTTTAACATAATCTTTAAAAACCAAGTTTTAACAAATGAGCAGATGCAAGATTAATTGCGAAACGGTTATATTCATTCGAACGTACATTCTGCTAGATCCGTGTTAAAGAATAGATAGCGCTACCGTTCAATGTTACATTTTCGAAATCTCGCACATCGCTTTCTTAACGATGATTCAGGTTTTCGCTTTTGCAATTCGCCATATTGGACCGTACTACCCCGACTACCGTGAATAAGTTTATGAATAGGCATTTGATGCACATTCCTTGTTTATTAGCTCGTTTACCTTGTAAAAATTAATAAATAACAAATTCACAAGTCTATATCGATTCGATTCGAATGCATTTTAATTAATCCGATTATTTAGGAGACTGCTTTGGAAGCCGACTTCATCTCATATCTGACTAACTGAAGATCTCATAAATATATGATTGAATCGATACCACACAAAATTAATAATACTTATAATCATGACGCCTGTATTAGGTACCCGAAGGGATAAGCCTTTTGTCATCAACCGGGTATATATTCAGACTCTGGACTGCTACGAAGAAGTTTCCAATAGGGTATTTTACTAAAAAAATCTAATTAGTCCGTCAGATAGATATTCAAAAAATATTAAACACGTATTTTTTCTTTTTTCGCGTAAACAAAAGATGAAGATGATATAGTGCCACGATGAGATGATAAAACACGCGTGACGTCACTATGATGGTACAATTTTACCAAGCCACATGACGTCACGCGTGTCTTCAACGCGCTGTATTGTCTTCATTTTTTGTTTACGTGAAAAAAGTAAAAATACGTGTCCAATATTTTTTTTAAATCTATCTGACGGACTAATTAGATTATTTTAGTAAAATACCCTATTGTGTAATTAATAATTATAAGCAGTAACTAGGTTATAATCAGAGGGCCAATCTACAATTTTTAAGCAACGTTCGCATTCGTATCTCAGTCGCAAACTGTCAAAAATGTAGGGAAATTCAGACTTGCTTGACATTAGTAGAATTGGCCTTTTTTTACTATTGATAGGCACGCGTTTGACCACTATCTCACCTGATGGTAAGCGATGATGTGGTCGAAGATGGAGCACGCTTACCGAGAACTAACCTATTCACTCTTGACTTAAATACTCCCAGGTTGTAGCTATCAGGAAACACAGACTCCGGCAGGGAATTCCACTCCTTAGCTGCACGTACTATGAATGTGTTCCCAAAACGTTTTGTGCGCATGGGTGGGATGTCCACCATGTACCGGTGGCGCATCGCCGTTCGTCTTGTGGTCCGATGATGGAACGGGCTTGGCGGGATGAAATTATGCAATTCCGTCGCACATTCCCCAAAACCAGTAGCGTAGCGAGGGGGGGGGCGGAGGGGGTGGCGCGCACCGCGTGACACCCGCTTAGGGGTGACACCCGACCGCTCGCTGACTGGTTTTTGTCACTATCGGGTGGCACCTGTCGGGAGTAGGGTGCGGAAATTTTTGAACTCGCTACGCTCGCTCTTGCATTTTGCACTCTCTACTTCCTGAGTTTTTCTATGTAAATCAACAAAAAAACTTAAATTTCAGTATGAATATTCAAAATACAATAAAAACCCTTCCGATGAAGTGCAAAAATTTCTTTAGTCCTTCAGGTTTACTGCATTTAGTGGTGACACTCGTTCGTTGACTTTATGTCACGGTCGGGTGTCACCCCTTAACGGGCGACGTAATGAAACCCGTACGCGGTGGGTGTAAGAAATATTGAGCTCGCTTCGCTCGCTCTTACTTTCTGCACTCTCTTTTTTCTCGAGCGTTCCTGTATGTCTCAATAAAATCACTATGTTTGTGTATGAAATGATCAAAAGAAAATAAAACCTTTCCGAATTGGGGTGCATGAATTTTAAAGCTCGCTTCGCTCGCTCTTGTTTTCTGCCTTCTCTCAGTTAATGCGCTTTCTTGCATCACTCCATAAAGTTATTTCTATTTAAGTTTGAATGATCAAAGAATATAAAACCTATTTGAGGTGGGATGCGAAAATTTTCGAGCTCGCTTCGCTCGCTCTTGTGTTCTGCCCTCTGTTAGTTCTTGAGTTTACTTGCGTTACTCAACAAAGTTGGATTTAGATAATGATAAAAACAAAATCAAAATAATATAATTTTCGAGATTTTGTTTGTAAGTAAGTATGATGTAAGAACATTCCTGAAAATAAAAACCTGCAGCGCAAATGGCACATCTAAAAATGGCTTGCAATTGCCGTCACCAGAACGAAAGGCCTTAGGTGCAACTCATAATTATTTGGGGGGGTGCAGGGGTTCATTTGTGGGGTGCCACCACATTATCCGCCCCGGGTGTCACCCATGCTAGCTACGCTACTGCCCAAAATGCAACCGGAAGAAAACCGACAGGCTAGCAACTTGGAATTTTCTTTCAATAACATGGATGTTTTTGCCGGAAACAAAAATCATTGCTCAGAACAAAAGTATAAATGGGAACGATATCAGTTTTTACTGTTTAGGAATCGATATAATAGGCCAATCGTACATAGGTACCAACATAATAAAGAGAAAAAATATAAAAGCCCGTGGGAGTAATGCAACAAAGTGGCATGATTTTCAATGGTAATTTTATGTTGGTACCTCCTGTGGGAAATTACTGCAGAAAAACAATCGAACAGCTTTCCATTTTCCTTGCTTTTAATTAGATAAATAACGATCTCGCATTTGAACACTCAATTTTCCGATGTTATCTTGGAATATTACATGCGTTGCTTTCGTTTGATTATTGTTTTATTCGCTATCATTTAGACTAATACATATTATAAAGAGGAAAGATTTGTTTTTGTTTGTTTGTTTGTTACGATTTAACTCAAAAACTACAGGACCGATTTCAAAAATTCTTTCACTATTAGAATGCTACATTACCCCGGAGTAACACAGGCTATATGTATTTATTACAAGAAAAAATCAGGGATTCCTAAGAAAATTGCAGCGCGGATGAAGTCGCGGGCGAAGTGCTAGTGGTACCTAAATAAAGTTGGCAGTTAATTTTGATTTGCTCACAGCATCGGTTTCGTCTTGGCAAAAAAAAATGTTTTTTTATCGGGTCTAAGTGCAAAATATAGACATAATAGGGAAAATGCATGCGATTTTTTTATTTGCAAAATGAAATACTTAGTAGCTCTAGTAAACAATTATAAAATTATTTTTTAAATACCCTCATCAGCGATGAAGTTATAAAGCTTCAAATATTACAATTAGAAAGAGAAGTCCGATATGAACTTTGACGTCAAAGTCCATGACGCCTATACAGCTGCCATAGAAAACAGCGTTTTCGCGAGAGGGACATACAATTGTTTAAAATAATATAATTAATCTAGTTTGTTTTTTGAGCAATTTTGATTCTATTTTCACTGTTAGTAAGTATTATATTTTTAGATAAACTATATAGATAATAAATATTTTTTTCATGCATATTTCCTAATATCCCAATGAGAGCTATAGGGTAGCGTTTGAATTCATAGCGTGACGTCTTCGAAATGTCAAACTTTACAGTTTGTTTTGTTTCATGACGCGAGTTTATTTACTAACTTTTATTGTGAACATTTTACTATATCTGATTAAATATAGAAAGCAAAGAAGAGAAGCTTTTCTACTGACCACTGTTTTAAGAGATTTTTGGCACTGGCGGAAACATAATAATTATTTTCTTTTTTTTTTAACGAAACGAGACTGCGCTACATTGCGGCACTATCTCTGTGTGTAGGTATCTACTCGACAGTAAGCGCGAAAACGGTAGCCCTCATTCCTTCGACATGACAGCTATTCTCGGCATAATTTCACTTTAAAACATATGGATGGATGTCCGTAATTACACTTTGGGTTCGAAGACTTAAATAACTTAGGAGCATTACGTTGCACGTAACTGCGAGGGGCTATACGCTGTAAATAACACATCGGATTTTCGAAAGAAGCTTATATTATCGAATGGCACAGTATTAGTCTTTAGTCCTTTACACAGGACATTCAATAAAATTTTACGAATGGCAGTCCCTAATCACGTTAGTCCATTAATGAGTTGACTATATTTGTTTTGAGTTTGGGAACTTTTGGCTAATCCTGCTGCGTTTTTACGGTTTATAGAAAGAAAGAAACAGCATCATGTTGGGCTCCCACCCCATGATGCTGTGCCATGGGTGGATCCATAGCACGGCGCTGATTTTCAAAGTGTTGAATTTCACAATGTTTCAACTATGCCAATGTTTTGTTTTACAGAATGTTCGTTAGCGACGTTTGGGACTGGCAGTGCAGTGCAACGAATACCGTTTGTTTATCTGCCACTGAAAGGCCAGATTATACATCCGTCAAGAGAGATTACGTTCCAAAGTAAGGCTTTAAATCATCACTTTTACTTTCACACTTTATGAATTCAGTTTATTATATTTATTGTTCTGTTCTCCAGATGTCAAAACACCGATATGTGCGGTATCAGGCGCTCAATTTCTCACAAGGAAAGGCTTCCTCGATCTTCGGAACACGTTGGATGCTGATGTACCTTTCAATCTATTCCGTGATGAAGGCAGAACGTTTCTGCAGGTAAACATTTTTTCCACACACATGTTTATAGACAGGTGTAGGACATCTACTGATCGAAATCCCATCGGAATTTATTACATAAATTTTTTGAGTAACTTTACCAAAGTCAAATCTCACACGCGCGTGATATGTATTCTTGAATAGCGTTACAAAGTTTTCTCTTCATATATAGATCGTTCTATAGCCATCTAGTTTGCAATTTAACTATATACTAATCACGTGTTATTCGCAGTGGAGCGGAGAGAACGATGTGCGTGCAAGAATGACCGGACGAGTAATGGTGGTCCGCTTGCTGTGTCGCGACGTCGCCGCCACGCCCACGTCGCCGCTTGATTTGCGTGGAGTATTCACACCATGCGTCGCGTTCAGGGTGCAAGGAACTCCACCGAAACCGTATTCTAGTATGTATTACATCTTTAGCTCCCATTACGAACTAGGAGTACTCAATCTTAATTAACTACGTCTCGTTTTTAGATATAACAGAAGTCCAGTTCGCCCCAAACGCACAAACCTCAGGATCGACCAGCACTTCAGGTCTCACAGTCTCCGAGTACGTGGCTATCGGCATTAGCTCTCTACTTCTCGGTCTCATCTACGTTGCATCAGTTTTCCTATTCCTACACATTCGGAAACGTCGAAAGGCAATGTCTGATGAAGACGGTAACAGAAGACCAAAAGGACTCAAAAAGAAAGATGGGTCTGTTATTACTGAACGAGATATCGTTCGAGTAAACAACGAACGAATTCAAACTCTGCCTAATGCAATGGGTCAAGATGACGGAGTTATTAAGAAGAATCCATTGCTGAATATCAACAGGCAACATCACGAAAATAAAAACTTTCCCAGCGATTCAGGAAGCAACATATCTGATTCAGATGATTTTGGTGACAGTGCGCGGAGTGACGACAATTTGTACAATGTAAGTATTACAACTAATTGAACTGTCAATATTTTAACTTTATAGAGACAGAAATTAACTAAGAACATTAAGATGTATGAAAATATGTTTCCAGAATCAAACCACTTCGGCTGTAATCCATCAGCATCATGGTGATTTTAAAGTTAATAAAAGTGATAATTCAGAAGTAAGTCATCGAGATGAGTCAGGCATTGAAAGACTTCCAGACGAACATGTTTCAATTGTAGAAACACAAGATGATAGAGAAATAGCACGACCAGTCGGCACAACACGAAGGAAATTGTACTTCAATCCAGCTTATTTTGAGCCACACCTAATGGCGGTAAGTACACAATATTGATTCTTCTCTGTAAGTAATTTTGCTATATGCCAATTCAAGTATATTACTCATTTTTACAGGAACCTCCAGCTGCAGCCCTAGAATTTTTGGTCAAAATTAGAGAAGTGATCGCAATAGCGAAGCACAAAATGGCGGCCAAACGTTTCCAACCAATTCTGAACCAAATACCCGAAGAAGAAACTTTTCCGTCCAACGGCAATAGCATAGATATGTATCATAGTATGGGAAGCGTAAGAAGTGGTAGTGTTGTTAGTCTGAAAAGAGAAAACAGCAGAAAGAAAAATTGCATAGGCTGTCCAGGTTGTAAGATTGACGGAGACAATGATATCCAACAAATTGCGAAGTACAATATTCCAGCCTGTGTAAACTGTCTTAGCAACAAAGGAGATAAGCAAAATAGTATACGAAAGTGGTTGGAAAACATTCCCACGGCTAAACAACACTCTTACAACGACTTTTTACCCACAAATCAAAATAGTTTGGCAGAATCACTATTATCGCTTCCTCTCAGTGAAAGTCGGCGAAAAGTGAGGAAGCAAAATAGCTTTTCAAGCTCCAACTCAATGTACTTGACAGACAATTTTTCAGCACCCAAAAAATCTTCAACTTTATCTGTTCGATCGGAACCTATGATGAGAAACTATAATTTACCATTGCCTGAATTTGAAAACCCAGATTGCCAACGTGTTGATTTCAATTTGTATTGTCAAACTGTGGGACGTGTGGATGATATCAGACCTATTGGCCTAAATGATTACCGTTCTTTAAGTCTTCAAAATGCCATACAAAAGCCAAGAATATCGAAACCTTTCACTAACAAAAATGCTTTACCTGATATGGTAAACGAAGCCATAGCTCTCGATCATTGTACTAAATCTTACAATCAGAGTAGTTCAGATGATGAAAGACTCAGTAATAGAAACTCGACTATTCCCATTCCAAGTCCATTTACAAGAAACACTTCTGAGAGCCCTTCAGGACATGATTACGAAACTGACAGTTTAGAAAGAAGTACCAACAAGAAAGGCTTGTCTACACCGACTGATTACCCTGACGTGCCTTCATCGCAGGCTAGCCCAAGTTTGAGTAGCGCATTACCGCTAGAAGAAGAACTTACAATGAGGAATGCAGTTTACAAAATTCATTCTAGCAGCAACAGCAACACTCCGTCACCACATCGAGAGGTTTGCATAGACAATCATTATGAAACAATAGAGAAAAACCAGCCACCCCCGTTTGAAACACCGAAAGCAAGTTTAGTCAGTGAAGTTTATGTGAATAATACGTACAACTTCGGAAGTACCCCAACATCACCTAGTGGCTCAGATTGTTCCATGGGAAGCCGGAAAATGGTGACAACTATTAATAATGCTGAATTAAAGCCCGGTTGCTTAACAATAGAAGTGAAAGATCCCCCTGAGAATTACATAAAAATACATGAGTCGGATGGTTTCGAACCAGATACTTTAGACAGAAAGCACCCAAAACATAAGGAATCTACCGACACACAGTTTAGTAGAAAAGATTTAATAAAACATATTGACAAAGAAGACAGTCCACCGATCCAACAACGTATTCAACTAACAAGTAGTGGAACTTTCCAGAAAACGGGTGACAAAGTGGAATATGCGGCTAAATTTAACAGTCTCAGGCATGAATATGAACAGCGCAAGAGCGGTTATGAACGTCCAAAGTTGACTACAGGAATTTATAGCGGTTCGAAAAGTCTAGAAGACACCACAGATGACACTTGGCAAGAAGCTGAAGAATGGACGACTGAAGAAGGTCGAATACTGACGCTAGAATTACGGCACTCTAAAAGACAGCGGCAAAGCACTCCCCCAACTATTAAACAACTAAAGAACCTAGCACGACCTGATGTATTGCCACCGTTGCCACCTACAGATGAAGATCCCATATATGAGCAACCAATTTTTCCGCCGAGGAAAGTTGAAACAGATAGAGAGCCAATCAATGAAATTCATCCAAAAAACGTGACTGGCAGAAGCCTCAGTCCGAGGTTATTTACGAAGAATATGACTATTGACTCACACGATAGTTCTATAACTCCTGAATCACTCTATGGACCTTCCTGCAGTCCAATGAGAGCTTCTGTCCAATCACAATCCTCGGAATATGAAAACATGGAGTCCGTGAGCGGTACAGTTAGAAAAGCGGGCGACTTTAGCAGGAATTTGATGAGAAAACGATCAGGAAGGAGTGGTAATATAAATACTGATACTTTTGTTAAAGGGCCGAAGTTAGACGGACATTCTAAGACACGTTTCCGAAGAAAGAAAGGTTTTAATATACAAGACTCAGGGTATTTGAGCAGTGACTCAACGTCTTCAAGACAAGTGCCAAGAAAATTAGTGATTGCCAAAATTGTGAGTTGTAGTGAAAGTGACGATACTGAAAACGAAGCTAGAAGTGAATCTGGTGCTGAAAGTGTAGAAACACATTCTGTTTACTTCGATAGCTTTAGGAAAATGCAAACCGAAGTGGAGGACGATTTGAGTTTTAGTAATAAAAGTTTTAGTGACGTTTATGGAAAGTTTAAGCATTCCGATGACTGTTTATAACGGATTCCTATTAATTTTAGTCGTGGTGCAATAAAGTATACATAGGTAGAAAATGACCAGTGTGCAATATCAAGTGCAATAGGAGAAGTGGTTAAGTTTGAATAAGATGACTTTCAGCATCAATCATGGATTAATTTTACCTTTAAGAGATTTTTTTATTAAGGCAGGAAAAGTAATTGTTCACCTCTTTTGACGTCAATTTTATTTCCAGAACACTATTTTACAATTTTTTGTTAAAGAAGATATTATTTTACTGTCAGAAAACCAAACATGCTATGGCGTTTTATGGCGTACAAATGACTTTCAACATTAAGATGGTAACCAATTTATTTTTCTGACTGTGTTTAGTTATTTTTGTACATTTTCTTGTTATGTTATTCTTAAAATTATAAAACCAATGTTTGTACTTTAATAGAAACAATATGTATTAAGTTTAGTATTTAAACCGTGTAAAACACGCTAGAAAATTAAATGAAAATACTAAGTATCTAAAAAAATATCGAAATATTAAAAGTACCTCTTACAATCATCGATTTTATTTATTATAAGAACATAGTATAATTAGTAAAATAGAGAGGCCGGACGTGCAATGCAAGAATAGAATAATTAGTTGAATTATAATTTAATATTATTTGTTATCCAATGTACAGTGTATGAAGATTTTATTCGTAAATTATCACAGGGTGATTTTTAATTAATTGGGAATCTTTAAGAGGGTGAGAATATTCATGAATATGGTCATTATTCTAGCTAGAGGGCCAAAAACTTCACCATATCGCGAAAAAAAAGTGAAAGAAAGAAAATCACAAAATTATTGTGACAAATTGTCAAACACGCGTCATCACGTAAAACGCGGTTGAATGAGTTTTGAACAGCCAATCGCATCACTTGACTTGTGACAGGTCGATATTTTTTTTCCAGGAACCGAAGGGTAAAAGTTCTTCATATTTATCAGTATCTTTACCCCCAGAAAGATAAGCAAAAAATTAAAAGTCACCTTGTTTATTATGTTAGTTGTATTGTAGGTTATAGGCGAAGAGTCAGGCAGCAACGAATAGCTTCCTAGTACCTGACACTATAGTGCTCCAGAGAGGGTAGGAATAAATACATCCTCTCCGTCGAATTGCAAGAGCACGAATATTATGGTTGTGGACAAATATTGACGTTAGTTGGGAACAAACAATCAAGAGGCATGATGCTGACTCCGGGTGTAGGAACAGTATTTGAAGAGGAGCTGATGATACACAAAATGTAGGGTGTTCTCGGAACGGTCTCTCATGAAGTCATGACACGGTGTATAGACAAAACTACTAAAATATTTGTCACCCTCTGTTGGGAAATTCGAGCCAAACATTAATGCCCAATAAATAGCACATGAAACCTTCGGAAATGTGAAAAATAGTAATTATTCAATACTAGATTCTGCCAGCGGCTTCGCCCGCGTGGTCCCTAGGTAACATACTCCCGGGATAAAAAGGGGCTCTAGACTATCTGTGTACCAAATTTCATTTAAATCGGTTCAGTAGTTTTGGCGTGAAAGCGCGACAGACAGACAGAGTTACTTTCGCATTTATGATATTAATAAGGATAATTCATTATTGTAATTTCCAGTTCACAATTACATGTTTTAAATTGCTCGGAATCCTCATCTAGTAACACTGGATACCGAACTTAACTTTAAAGAAATACTACATGGGCGTCATACGCCCTGATGATTTAGATACATACGGTTGGCTCTATTTTTCCATCCGGTGAGCCGGATTGTTTGTTACCAACAGTCAGGGTTTAGGTTGTGGGTTATAAATATTTTTTAAACTAGATTATTTGTTTTGTAAAATTAAAAAGTAGCTGATAAAATGGTGCTAAGGAAACGCAAAAGGGGGAAACCGGGTACTCATAGATTTAAGTTCATGTGGTGTTACAGTTGTTACGATATGATTATTACGAGTTGTAATGTACCTATATGTTATTACATACACCATTCTCTATATGGAAGTCTTTGTTCGGAATAATTTTCAAGGATGCTGCTGGATCAAATTATACTATTTAGAACCATTAGGTGGTTACGATTACAGTAATGGTATTTTTAACCGAATTCAAGTATGAAAATATACTATGCTAGTAATACATTACTTACAAAAAATCTAAAATAGCTTGAAATGTTCCCAAGCCAGTAAAATATGTACGGAAGCTTGCACTAATATTTGACTGAGTATTTATATTTTAACAGTAAAAGGGTACTTACTCAATGAACGCATGCATCAGTACATAGGACCTTTATCCCCAGTTTCTCAAACGAAAATTATCGCAAAATTTTTATGAAAGTTAACTGTCAAGAGCGCGTTAACTACCGCGATTGGCTGTTACAATTTATGCAACCAATAAATAGCCAGCAAACGCGCGTTTACAATTTATCATGTTCGCTTTGTGATAATTTTCTTAACTAAAACGGGGTCTTTGCTTCTGTATAGTAGATACGCAAATAATTGTAAAATGAAAACAGTGGTCTAATCAACTGTGAAATGCTCAATATTATGTTAAAAGAAAATAATTAGGTATGTTAAAAATATTTATTTTATAGTTTTTTATAATTAAAAAGCTCTCTTTACAGCCAGTATTTAATAGTGGCTATCGTTTGTACATTTTATTTTTATTAGTCTAATTTGTTGTAATTTAATACTTAATTTATTTTATTGTCACCATAAATTTAAAATAAGATTTTGTTATGGACAGCCGAAACTGAAAGTTGGCACTGTGTAACAATTTATTGAATGTATTGTTATTATTAAAGAATGAGACACAATTTTGACTTATCATTAGGTGTTTTCCCATAAACCTAGTATTTATGTTTTTAAAAAAAAAACCTCCTTATTCTTCAGAACATAGGGCACTTTATCACAGATACAAAACTTTGAAGTACTTTATCAAAACTAACGAATTCTTCAAATTTCAACTACTACTAGGGTAATATACAATTTTACTCACCAAACGTCTCATATCAAAATTAAAACCAAACTTCATTTTCTTAAGTAGTAATCTCGACTTCATTATAATTTTTTAATCAAGTAACCAATTACCAATAATAATTACAAAATTAACAAATACACTTAACTTACAACCCCAAACGGCTCGAAAATATAGTTACCAATAAGGTTACTAAGGGTATATTTACGCCGCTTGAGGTTTTCCGCAGCCGCACCAGCACAACACGGTGAATTAGGAAGATGGGATGGCGCAACAGTATCGACACAGGTTGCGTCCCACATTAAAGGCCTCCCAATCTTCCATGGAAACAAAAACATGCCGCCCGGTCTTTTGCCATCATCACGTGCCACGCCATTGGGTTCTAGAACAGCTGGAACGCTGCCGGTGACGAGAGCTCGTCAGATAATGTCGTTTAAATTAGCGTGTCGCGCCAAACTTCATTATTAGAACTATTCTCTCAAAACTTGCACATTCCTATTTTGATCGTATCTGATCGTTATGTAGTAAGTACTAACTTCGGTAGTCCGCAAGACCACCAGTTTAACTTTTCAACCTTATTTTCTCAGCAATAAGGTTGAAAGTGATTGACCGGGTATTTAGGAAAGTATATTTCTCTCAGAATATATCTAGTAACTAATGATCAGTCTATACACATAACATCGGATTCAGGCGTACCTTGTAAATCTTCGTTCAACGACTTAACGCCCATAGCAGCTTCATCCCTCATTCTATTTTTAAATTCCAAGTACGTTCCTTCACCTCCAGCAAAGAGGTCGATTTCAGTACCAATCTTACTTTGAACAACAGAATTTTTTGATTCACCCATTTTTACCATAGAGTGGTCTAGATATTTTAGAACTAAGTCAGTCCGATTCAGTATAGAGGTAGCATAATTCTGATAATTGTAAAGGGATTGTGAGTTGTCTATGGTGTTTTCGTTGTACTTCGATAGTGCATCGTCTTTGGCGGTGATTTTGATGTTCGGAGTTGTGATGATTAATGTTAAAGGCACTGCGTCTTGTATGTGGTGGATAAGAGCTAGAACTTGGGCTGGTGTCCTGAAAATAGATTAATAAAAAATTAGTATAATCAAATATCAACTTAATTTTTTTGTAGAATAAGGTACAAATTTGCGTAATAAGTGTGCACAATAAAATTCCGTTTAGTAAACCAATGAAATCTGCCTGTCTGTTACTATGAGAGACAGAGACAGCTAATTTAAACTTTCTCTTTTTAATCATTAGCAACAAGATTTTTCGGGTGACAGCGACAGCTCCCGTGGCTTATCGCACAGGATCCATGAAATTTTTCGGGACTAAAAGTTTTATCAATGAAATAATTTTCAGTCAGGGTCAGACTTCCTACCTTTTACAAACTTAACAAAAACTTAAAAAAAACAAACATGTATTATGATTATTATCATCATGTATTAGTTTAGAAATTCACACTTTTTAGAACAGCTCAAGCCCTTGGGCATGCATGATAACTTCTCGAGTTCTCAAAACTGCGCCCAGTTTTAACATGCTTAAAGCTCTTCCCACACATTGACTAAAGTATAATAATTTTATTTAAATAATAAACATACCTTAAGTAAACAGAAATGCTCAAAGAGTCATTTCCACTTATCGTTTCACTGTCCATTACCACCATTACACCATTCAGTACATGATAAGGAGACTTCCTATGGATAGCAACATTATCACAATGAGGCACTCTTTCCATCATCAAGTATTTGCAGAAGACATCTAGAGACAATGCTTGATCGTTGTGTTTTTTTATATGCCTCAATGTGAGGTCTGTTTTCTGTGTAGTGGCTAGTATGGCTAGCATTATGTTGGTGTCTGAAATAGAAGCATTAAAAGGTTTAAGGAAAAGGTCTCCTTTCAAAGGCTTTCTTATCACGAAGAACTGTTAGAGATAGTCAAGGATAAGTCAGACTCAAATGGGATTAGGCAGGTAATGTCAATCGCATGCACTGTGGAGGAAGTGGCGAGACGACATGGATGCGTACCGTGAGGGCTGGTACGAGGTGGCGCGGGAAAAGAAATCCTGGAAGAAATTGGGGGAGCCTTTTGCCGTAGTATAGGTAATACATTGAATAACAGTATGGTGAGCAGTAGTGCTATTCTGTAACAACATTTTCATGTCTCGAAAGCGAAATCCGAGGTGAGTATCAAATTCGTATAAATATAAGACCTTTATGTTGTGTGCAATAAAGCTCACTTTGTGAACTTTGTCACTCAGGTGAAGCTTGATATCGAAATGATTATTTACAGAATAGACTAGCTGTAAAGTTCTTCAAGGAATAATGAAACTAAAAGGCCTTGATTTCTCCTTTTTCTGGCCCTTATTAAATTGTTGTGATGGATTATAAAAATAACTTATTTGGAAACACAGCCTAGATTAAACGGCACCATTCAATGAAAAGGCTAGGCAGTCAATTAAACAACTGATTAAGCTAGTTGGCTGCGACACATCCACTTGATAGTCAGATAAATAAAAAGCTTAATACAAACATGCTAGTAAAACTACCAAAGTTCCTGATACATTATAACAAGCAATCAGCAGGAAAACTTAATAAATACATACCCATAGGAACACTGGACATGACATCAAACTCTGCTCCCATAGTGTCCAAAGAAGACAGTATCACATCTTCTATAGGCAGAAGACATTCCTTTCCATTTTTCTTATAAAATATGACTCCATTGAACTCAATCTTGCTTACAACATTACTTTTTAATTCTTTCAAATCAATTACAACCACTACAGCAGAGTTTTTGTTGTGTTTTAGTGTTTGTGTCCCTGTTTCCTCCCAAAATGGTGATTTGTCTGTCTTTTCAAATAGCTTTGTAGTGTATTCAATTGATTGGCCTGTTGTGCCGTGGATTAGTACATAGACATCTTCGAGGGGCCTGCATAATTTTTGTTTTACAAATAAGTGAGCTACTAGTGAGTACTGTCTTTATCCTAATATAATTAATAGAGGAGCTATATTCAAATTTAAATATAAGCAGCATCAGCGCATGGCTTTGAGAGCATGAAAACTGTATTATACCAAGGGAATGTACTACTATGATAAAAAGTATCACATGTACCATCTGAGTGATGGTCTACCTGTTTGCCAAGCTTCATCCAAACTAGCCTCAAATATTTTACCATATTAAGTATGATTTGAACAAAATTTTTTACAAAATATCACAGCATTATCATTTCCAAATATCTAGTAATAAACAAAGTTGATGTCTGCTTCGGGTTATTTTTTTGTTTACTTCTTCTAAACCAGGCAAAGGATTTTCACTTATCGAAATAGCAATAAATGAGGAAGTTTTATGCATTTACTTTGCACCAGAGCAAAGCCAGGATGGATTGTATTGAGTTTTTGTATATTTCAAAATCATTTTAATGAGAGATTCCAGTGAACCTGTCAGCAGAATTTTTGTTCTCATAACCAGGACTTTAAGAAAGTTTCGTCAAATACTTACTCATTATTCATATTGCATACATTTAAAACAATAACTATTTTCTTATTACAAACTTTAATCCATGGAGTTTGTGTATTGATTCTCAGGGCACTGGCCATCTGAAAATAAATTTATAACATGTTATTTTAATAGAACTATAATACAAATTATGTAACTAATCATAAATCTTGTTTATTCACTGCATGAATTTTAACACAATCTCTGAAAATGTTGATCCAAGTAAAAAGTTTTAATCATAGATAGTTAATGTTTCCCACTGGCATAAGATAACTTCCACACAGACCAAATTACAGACAGAATCTAGTCATGGTAAACTCTTCTATGATAAAGGTAGATTAAGCTCCATTTCTTCTACAGCATACATTTAACTCTATTCTTGAGCTAATGTTAAAAGAAGTTAATTAACTAATGCAAATTAATTACCTGTTTAGCACCATCCTTAAACACAGAATCATCTAAATTAGGATAAATCTTCTTATAACTCGAAAAAGCAACGGTTTGATGTAAATCTAATAAGTCCTTGTAAGTTTTCTCATTACATTTCACACTGTACTTGGCTTCGGTCAATTTCCTCATCAAATGGGTTATTATTGGTAAAGCATTATCATTCTGTTGTTCAATGAACGTCGTTGATATGTCTGGACGTTTAAAATTCTCGAAATTGTCATCAAATATAAGAGGGACTGCATCTGCTTTGCGAAAAACTCTCAAACATGCTTGGCCACTGCATGATGGATCAGTGATATCATACCTGTCAACACTGGTAACTATTTGGTGTATATCGAGTTTGTCTTTTCTTGAAAGAATGGTTATTTCTTCCTTTGAAACAACCAAGTAAAAGAGTTCACAGTTTGCGTTCCTCAATAACTTAATTTCTGACGGTTTGCCAACGTCGCGAAGCTTTATTGCGGACACCAAATCTCTTCGGTAATATTCCTTCACTTCTCCGTTTGTTGTACATATAACAATATCAATATTTTTGTCATCGCTTGGATGTTTATCGTAGAAGACGAAACATTTGATTTCATTTACTACAGATGCTGGAACTAACTTCTCTATCACTTGCCGCACATTTTCAGATAGTTCTGACATTTTATTCAGTGTAAATTAGCTCATTTATTTTAAAAATTGCAAATAAAAACAAACAATGTTCATCTTGTTATCATCACGCTACGGTTTCCATTCCCGCTCATCGTGATCATGACAGGACATGAGGACAGGCATGTCAAAGTCAGTCAATGTCACTGTCAAAATAGGGTTGTAAGCACCCAAGTAAAATTTTCCAGAGGAACAGCTTACTATTAGGCAAGAATCGGCAAGATCGAGGTCGAGCGATACATCTCAAAATGATAATAAAACAAACACTCAAGAGCGCAATATAGGCCTCGCCGATAAAAATTTACTACGTTACACGTTTTATATGATGTTACGGAACCCCAAAAATTAATATAGTCTTATCTTTTAGAATGAAATTAATTCTGGAGTATCAAAAAAATATCAGCTATTTAGTATATTTATGTTCGCTTTAGTCAATGAAATGTAGAGCAAGGGAACAAACAGTACACTTTTTATTATAATTTCTGATTTGCTCTACATCGAAAGTTGTTCAAATTCACGGTTACACCTACAAAAATGCCATTAATTCAAAAATCAACTAAAAAAGAAATTGCTGGTCTGTAAAATCGATTTACGGACGACAATTTTACGTGATAACGTCATAAGAAATCAATGGGGAGGCACACTGCCTTTTTATCCCGCTTAATGGCATCTTGGGGACTGTACCTTGCTTTGACATAAGAACCGTCAAATCATTTATATTTTTGGAAACAAACCGAACGTTTCATTTTTTTAGCAAGAATGCCTCAATGCAGTGCCTTAAAACCGGGGAGTTCTTTTGTTCCCCAAAGACCTAAAACGCAGAACTTATGTTTGGAAAAATAACAATATTTATACCTAATTTACTAGCACTTCGCCCGCGACTTCGTCTGCGTAGACTTTAGAGGTGGCGCGCAACTTCGCTGTCGCAAATTGTCATTCTCGGAAATTCATCTTTATGATTCTTTATTCTGATAGTTTGTGAGTCTTAACTGTCCGTACTTTCAGCTCCGGAACTACTTTGACATGTTTCTGGTGTTCTGGTACTTTTGAATCTTTAGCGCTCATTACTTCTGCCCAGAAGAAACTTCGATATGTGTCGGTTCTCCTGGTATTTTTAAATGGAAATCACTCACATTTCCAGCTTCGGCAATACTTCGACATGTTTCTGGTATCCTGGTTCTTGTGAATCTTTTACGCTCATAATTACAGCCCGGAAAAAACCGCTATATTTTTCTGTTCTCCTGGTACTTTTGAATCCTAATCACTCAAAATTCCAGCGCCGGAAACATTAAAACATGTCTCTGGTCTCCTAATACTTGTGAATCTTTAGCGCTTACAATTCCTGCCGAAAGTATAATTTGACATGTTTCTAGTCTCCTGATATCTACTTGTGAATATGTAGCGCTTATAGTTGCAGCCCCAAAAATACTTAGACATATTTCTAATCTCTTGGTACTTTTGAATCTTTAACGCTCATAATTCCTACCCGGAAAAAACCTCCACATTTTTCTGTTGTTCTGCTACTTTTGAATCCTTACCGCTCATAATTCTTGCTCCGGACATATTTCGCCATGTTCCTGGTTTCCTGGTACTTTTGAAACTTTAGCATTCACAATCTTAGCCACGAAAACACTTCGACATGATTTTGGTTTCCTGGTACATAATTAATCATTAGCGCTCATAATTCCAGCCCGGAAAATACTTCGACATTTTTCTGCTCTCCTGATACCTTTGAATCCTAGTCTAGCACTTCGCCCGCGACTTCGTCTGCGTAAACTTTAGAGGTGGCGCGCAAATTCTTTGTCCCATATTCTCATTCTCGGAAATTCATCGTTTTTCATAGTTTGTGAGTCCTTTACTGTCCGTACTTTCAGCTCCCGAACTACTTCGACATGTTTCTGGTTTTAAAGATAGAAAAGAAAGAAAGAAAGAAAAATGTGTATTTGGGACTCGCACAAGACTATATCGCGCATATTACTGCTGTACCATGATGGTTGTTCAGGAGGCCATAATATGGGAGTTAAACGAACTCTACTGAAGATACGGGAACGGTTTTACCGGGTACATTGTCGTGACGATGTCGAGGACTGGTGTCGCAAGTGTACAAGTTGTGTGGCTGTAAAAGGACCTCAGACTCGTAGCAGAGGTGCATTGAAATTGTACAATATTGGTGCACCATGTGAAAGGATAGCCCTCGATGTTGCGGGACCATTTCCGGAAAGTGAAAGTGGTAACAAGTATTTCATGGTTGTAATGGATTACTTTACTAAGTGGCCCGAAGTCTTCGCTATTCCAAATCAAGAAGCTTCAACAGTCGCAGATAAACTGGTTCATGAAGTCTTCTGTCGTTTTGGAGTACCCTTGGAGATTCACAGCGATCAAGGAAGGAATTTTGAGTCACAAATATTCCAGGAAACTTGCCGAGTTATGGGTACTCATAAAACGAGAACAACTTCTTACCACGCACAATCGGATGGAATGGTGGAACGATTCAATCAGACATTGGAGAGATACTTGGCAAAAGTTGTGGAAAATCAGCAAAGCGATTGGGACAAGCATATACAACCGTTTCTGTTGTCATGCCGAAGTGCTGTTCACGAAAGCACATCGGTGACACCAGCTTTCGCAAACTTTGGTAGAGAATTACGGCTGCCTGCAGACCTGATCACTGGAATGCCACCTGATGCCCCACGTAGTATAACCGATTATGCGAATGACTTGCGGAACAAAATGAATGACATTTATGAGCACGTCAGAGAATCGGGCCAGAAAATGTCTGAAAAGATGAAAACCCGTTATGACCGCAAAATGAACAATAAAGGTTTCGATGAAGGTTCACTAGTGTGGTTGCACAATCCAGTTCGCAGTAAAGTGAAATTTCCTAAGCTTCAAGCTAAATGGGACGGGCCGTACCGGATTGTGACAAAAACAAATGACGTGACGTACCGTATACAAAAAGGCACAAGAAGTGCTCCTTAGATCGTCCACGTGGATCGACTGGCGCGTTATTATGGGGCCGATAATGCTCGGGACGAGCATGTGTTAGGAGGGGGCAGTGTTACGCGCCAGAATTAATGCTGGTTACATAACGACATATATACGTGCTGCTAACGCCATCTAGTATCAAGTAGCGGGAACTAACCAGATCAAAGGAGTCAAGATGTTTCTAGAATTTTCTATGCTAGAACATTCTCGATGTTTCGACACCTGCTCAGTCGGGACCGGTATGTACCCGAACTTTCCGAAAGTTTCCATACTAGAAGGTTCTAGAAACAACTGTCGGTATATAAAGGGCGGACATCCGGCGACTGGAGTCAGTATTGAATTGGCGATACGTAGTGAAGTGAAGTGTTCAGTAGTGCGATTGTGTGTTATAATTAGTGTGTTTTAAAGTGCTAATTAGTGTGTTAAATTAAAGTGTCAGTTTTGGTTAATTTATCGGCTGATTTTATTGTCACGAACCCCAAGCTCGTAACAATATATTCTCTAAAACCTACGTTAGTACTTACATATTAGGTAACAATGTGGCTTAGGATCTATGTTAGTACTTATATTCTACGACAGAAAGTGTTGTACTTATGAGATGCCCCATTATGGTGCTCTCACCAAGCCTGTCAGCTATCACCTTCAAGAGGCTGTTACCACTGCCACGCAATTTGGCGAGCAGAGACGCATTTTTCTTCCTCACTATAGCTGAGAAGCTGTCGACTCGGGCTTTTGCGAACATCTCTGACTCACTGCAGTAACGTGGCAGCCGTATCAGCGAAGTGAAACAGCGTTGATCTCTTTGAAAGTTTCAGAAGACGGAAATACATAATTATGAACTGTCTTCTTCAAGATCAAAGAGGACTCAAAAATTTTGATTTCGATCGGATGCCTCCAGCCTAGAGAAAGAAAAACATATAAGTTTGTTTCAACATAAAAAAGAAAAAATATGAAAGATAACCTCAAATACTTCAAATGCCTCTCAATAATAATAATAAAAAACTGGCAACACTCGATGTCAACACAAGTTTTATTTTCGTACAACCATATTTAAATTGAAAATAACAGTTTTAATTGTATTAATGAACATTTCTTTCGCCCGAAACCTCCAAAAACAAACAGATTTTTATATTACATACTTTACGAAATCATAAAGCTCACAAATTGGTCAAATAAGAAGAAAATATAAAATGCAGACGGATGACATATGTCACATTGAAAATAAATATGAGTACGTTAACGTACGTACAACAAAGAAAATGAAACTTAGAGTATGATAACACGAGCAGCTTCGAGACGCGCACGCCCACCATCCCCGGACCCGTTGCTGAGCTCCGCCTCGCCGCCGCCGGACAGCGGATCACCATGTTCACCGGCGGTTGCAGTAGCGTCGAGTTCCAGCGACGAGTATTTCTCCCCGCCGACGTCGCCAACACCTGTGCGTCGGCAGGGGAGAGGCCGGCCACCGAGAGGCTTGGGACCTAGGGGCCAACCGGCCCCGAGCCGGGTCCCCGCTGCCGGTGGTTGTGTGCAGCGCATGAGATGGACGCAGTCCATGAATGAAAACGTCATGCGCGCATACTATGGGTCTACAGAGGGCGGAACTAACCTCACTGCGTACCGTGTTAGGATGCTGTCTTTGTTTCAGAACCTAGAACCAACCGTGAACGTCTCGGCCCAACGATTGTCGGATCAAGTGCGGGTCATCCAACGTAATCACAGGTTGGACGATGCCACATTTGATAGGCTGCGCTCAGAAGTACTAAGCCTTAACCTTATTATCTCGACTCCGACACAGACCGCGGTACAGGCGCCAGCCAATGGCGCAATCACACCGCGGCCTAATAGTGATAGTGATAGGGTAAATGATAGGGTTGTCACGGTAAGTAGCCAGTGCAACGAAAGATTGAGGAGCGCACTGGAGGATGCACTTCGCGAGTATAGATCAACTCCGACCGACCTTAGGCCCCGATTACCACGGTTACCTATGCACAAAAAGAATAGGGCGCTGGTGTGTGCTTTGGACTCGCTGTTGCAGAACATATTTGAAAGCAGCGAGAGCCTCGTTGATACGCACTCGATCCTGTTTTGCGGGGCTGTTGCGGCATGTCGTATAGCGAACGTCAAGTTCCCTAATGGTGACGAAGCTATACGACCAAAGCCTGCTGCACCAGCCTGGCAGTGCAGAATCGAGCGGCGTATCGATGAGGCTAGGGCACTCATCGGCAAACTATACTGCTTCAGGGAGGGCAACACACGACCACGCGTGATGCGCTTTGTGAGACGGGCGTTTTCGGGGATTGACATCAGCCCTCGAGATTACACGTCCCGTGTCACAGAGCGCATCGACTTCCTGAAGCAGAAAGTTTGTGCATGGGCAAACCGTATTCGGCGGTATAAGCGGCGGGTTGACCGATACTCGCAAAACCGCATGTTCCAGAGCGATGAGAGGTGGGTGTACAGAGCTTGGGAGCGACCTGAACAAAGTGTGATGGACGTGTGCCGCCCGGATGACATTGCCACGAGTACATTCTGGCGAAACATCTGGTCGGTGCCTGTCTGTCATGCCGAGGGTGGCTGGATGCGCGATGTCGAGCGCGTGTGTGAAGCTATACCACAAATGGAGGAAATTACCATCACTCCACTAGATGTAGCCAGAGCAGTCCGTCCATTACCGAACTGGAAGTCTCCGGGACCGGACGGACTGCATAACTTCTGGCTTAAATGGTATAGCAGCTCAAACGCGCTCCTGGCATCTCAATTCCAGTCATCCTTAGAGTCTGGGTCGCTACCACAGTTTCTAACAACTGGCGTTACCCACCTGCTACATAAGACTGGTAGTCCCGCGGAACCCAAGAACTATAGACCAATTACTTGTTTGTCGACGGTCTATAAACTTCTTACATCCATCCTGAGAGTAAAGATCAATGAGCACATTGAGACTAACTCAATTATGTCTGCCTCTCAGAATGGATGTAGGAAGGGGTCCCGCGGCACTAAGGAGCTTCTCCTCATAGACATGGCCATAAGTCAACAGGTTCGTCGATCCCGCAAGGATCTGTCGACATGCTGGATAGACTACAAGAAGGCCTATGACTCTGTGCCACATACATGGCTCATGAAGGTGTTGGAGTTGTACAAAATAGATGCAACTCTACGCACCTTCCTTGAGTCATGTATGAGGCAATGGAAAACAGTCCTTCGCTATCCAGGATGTCGACCGATTCAGGGGAATGATGAGCCAGTATGGATTAAACGGGGAATATTTCAGGGCGACAGTTTGAGTCCGCTTTGGTTTTGCCTGGCTCTGAATCCTCTAAGCACATTGCTGGAGGATTCAGGTCTGGGCTATCGGTTGAGAAGAGGTGGTCAGGCCATATCTCACCTTCTTTACATGGATGATCTGAAACTCTTTGCCCCCAACAATTCGCGACTGATGGAGCTACTGAAGGTAACTGAAACCTTCAGTAGTGCCATCAGGATGGAATTTGGTGTGGACAAATGTGCAGTCATGCATGTAAAGAAAGGGGAGATTATGGAATCTGAGGGAATTCAACTCTCGGATTCCATACAGGTTAGATCCCTCAGCTCGACCGAAACCTACAAGTATTTGGGTATGTCAGAAGCGTTGGGCATTAATGTTGCTGACATGAAGCAATCGTTGAGGGAGCGCTTCTTTGGCCGCCTGAAAAAGGTTTTGAATAGCCTTTTGTCGGGCGGTAATAAGGTGCGCGCCTTCAACGGTTGGGTCATGCCACTATTAATGTACTCTTTCGGCATACTCAAATGGACTCAAACCGAACTCGACGCCCTGGATAGGAGAGTCCGCACACTGCTGACCGCAAATCGGATGCATCACCCACGATCTTCGGTGATGAGACTGTACATCCCGCGGAAGTGTGGAGGTCGAGGCTTTTTAAACGCCAAGACTCTCCACAACCGCGAGATGTGCAGTCTCAGAGAATATTTTCTCAAAGCTGATGTGGGTATGCACCGAGATGTGGTCACAGTGGACAAGGGACTCACCCCGTTGTCCATGGCTAAAGAGAACTGGCGCAAACCTGTGATACTTACCACAGATGACCGCATGGAGGTATGGAAAGGCAAGGAGCTTCACGGGCGCTTCTATCGGGCTCTTCATGGGTCCGATGTAGATTTTTTAGCGTCCGTGGCCTGGCTACGTTTCAGTGATCTCTTCGGGGAAACTGAAGGTTTTGTCTGTGCGATTATGGACGAAGTTATCTTGACGAATAACTACCGGAGGCATATAATGAAGGACGGGACAGTGGACGTGTGTCGGGCATGCCACCGTCCGGGTGAGTCCATCAGACATATTATCTCCGGTTGTTCTCGTCTGGCTAACGGCGAGTACTTGCACAGGCACAACCAAGTGGCCAGGATTATCCATCAGCAACTTGCTTTGAAATACAAACTTGTGGATTCTGAGGTACCATATTACAAGTATGTGCCCGACCCAGTTCTCGAAAATGACCATGTCACGTTGTACTGGGATCGGTCTATCATCACTGATAGGACTATTGTAGCCAATAAGCCTGATATAGTGGTGATAGACCGATTAGCGCGCCGCACAATGATAATTGATGTTACCATCCCGCATGACGAGAACCTCGTGAAGGCTGAGAAAGAGAAGCAAATAAAGTATCTCGACTTAGCTCACGAGGTTGTCGACATGTGGAATGTGGACTCAGCTGTCATTGTGCCGATAGTCGTTACGGCCAATGGCCTGATGGCCAAAAGCTTCGACGACCATCTGTCGAAGCTGGCGTTACGCGGTTGGATAAAGGGCCTGATACAGAAGGCAGTACTCCTCGATACGGCTCGTATTGTGAGGAGGTTCCTTTCTCTGGAGCCCTAACCACCGGTAGCTTGGACCCTGCTCCCGACACCGGCGGACTACTATATTTTATATTTTTAAATGTTTTTTTTATAATGTGTTGTTTTTAAGAAATATTTAAAAATGTAAACTAGTATGTAAGGATAAAAAATAAAGAGAATAATAATAAATAATAATAAATATTTATTCACAAAAAATTACAGATAGTAAGTACTTATTACATAAAACAGCTGTTGCTAAATCTGTACAAAACAATTTTATAACCCTGCCTCTCAAACTAGGATAAACCTGTATTTTAAGAGACAGTGTTCGTCCAATTGATTCTTAAATGCATATGATTTAATACAACAAATTAACAGTATTGAATTTATTCTTATACATCTGTTTTTATTTATTTATATGTTACATTATGTAAGTAACTGTGTATGTGTATGCATGGTTTGTTAGGCATGTGAAGTGAGTGTGAGTTTATGAGGATATGAGTGCGTGTTTCTGTGTACTTGTAGTGTATGTTTGGGTTTACGGGTGAGTAATAAGAACGTGTCATTGTGAGTAATAGTAGTGTAAGTTAAGTATGTGGTAGTAAGTGAGCAGTTGTATTGTTATTAGGAGATGAATGTGAGCAAAGACTCAGTGTAGGCATAGTCCTTTTGTAGAAGCCACTCTGTTACTATGGATTTCACTTTGTGTAAGTTTAATTTTATAATATTTAATTGTGTGTCAACTTTATGGTATATGTGTGTACCTAGTATGTAAAATTGATGTGTTGCGAAAGCGGTTTTGTGTTGGGTTCTTGGAAGGAGATTTACTCTTTTATTAGGTTTTGGTAGGGGCAGACCGAGATGTGTTCTAAGGATAGATCGGAGCACAAAGAGTTGCCGTACTGTAAGAACTCCACAGTCGGAGTACAGTCCTGTTTTTGGATACCTGTAGGGCTTTTTACAAATGACTTTGAGTATGGCCCTTTGAGCTCTTTCCACCCTCAGAACACTGGTTTTTGTAGCGCCACCCCATGCAGTAATGCAATATCCCAGAACCGATTGGCACAGAGCAAAATTCACCATCTTCATTGTGTCTAGGCTAGCTGAGTCTCTAAGGGACTTAAAGATGTAGATGAGTCGCATTGTTCTTGTGGTAACGGCTTCTATCTGTTTGTCCCATTTTAGTCCGCTATCGATATGTACTCCAAGATATTTAGCGCTGTCAGCTCTAGTAAGTGCTGGGCAGACACAGTGACCGAGTAAATTTGAGCAAGAGTGGGCTACTACAGAGAAAGTATTGGAAGGGGCCGTGTTACTGCGGATTGCGAAAGGAATGAACGATGTTTTGGTCAAGTTGAGTGTGGGGAGGTTTAGTTTAAGCCATTTCATTACCCTGGACAAAGCTTCCTCTGCAGCAACCTTGACCATTTCCCACGTAGGTCCGTAAACGAGGATCGCGGTATCATCAGCATACGCATAGATATTACAGTTAGTGAGGCTCAATCTGCACAGGTCATTCACATAAATTAGGAAGAGTGTTGGTCCAAGGATGCTTCCCTGAGGGACACCATAAGTTACCGGTTCCTCGTTGCTGTAGTACTGGTCAATTTTAACAAGTTGCGTCCGATTGGTGAGGTAGCTTTTGAAAATCTCAAGTTGTATTCCACGTATACCGACGAGTTCCAGTTTCGCGATAAGTTTGGGAACAGAAACTGTGTCGAATGCTTTAGCAAGGTCCAAGAAGATAGTCAGACATTTTGTTTTATTGTCAAGCTTACTAGCTACCCGTTGCGTAAGATCCAGCACGGCATCTTCGGTCGACACTCTTTGTCGGAATCCGTACTGATTCTCAGCAATAATGTTGTGTTTGTCTAGAAAGCTTCCTAGACGTTTATTTAAAATCTTTTCAAAAATTTTTGAGAGGGTAGACAAGACAGATATCGGCCTATAATTGTTAACACAGTTTCTGTTCCCTCCCTTATGAATAGGGTGTATTATTGCCTTTTTAAGAGCATCAGGGAATACCCCTGTTTGGAAACAACGGTTGCAGAGGTAAGTTAAAGGTGGGACCAGCACATGACGGCATTTTTTTAGGAGTGAAGCTGATATTCCATCCCAACCCACAGCACAATCGTCACGTAGCTGGAGTATGACAGACTCTACTTCTTCTGTATCAACGGCCAACAATGCGAACGAAACGACCGGTCTATTTTGAAAGCCGTCTTGGGCCGGGGCCGGGGGATTCGGATCATTTGCCGTGTTAGGTGTGTGTGTCTGGGTAATGATTTTTGCAGCCAAGTTTTTGCCAACGTTACTAAAAAAGAGATTCACATCATTTATTGATGCTTTAGGGTCATCTCGTATAGTACTGAGTAGCTCTGAAGGACTGACATTTGCCTTTTGTGTGTTGGTGATTTCTTTTATTGTCTTCCACATAGTTTTTGGATTATTTTTGGCTTTTTCCAACTCTGTCTTTTCGTAGGCTTTTTTTAATTTGCGAAGCAAATTATTGCAAAAGTTCCTATAACGTGAGTATGTAGTTTTTAGGATTATGTTATTTGGTGCCTTTTTTGTTTTAATATGCATTTTATCCCGATTTTTAATACATCTTAAGAGCCCAGGAGTCATCCAGGGCTTTATAGTTCTTTTTTGTCTTGGTATATGAACCAATTTTGTGTGTTTCAACATAACAGTTTTAACAATACTAATGAATCTGTTCATACATGCGTTTACGTCATCTATGAGGTAAATTTCAGTGAAATCAGTTTGATCCAGCTCTAGCAAAATAGCTTCGTAGTCAGGACGGCTTATCATCGGACAGATTTTACGTGGTGGGGCAACGCTAGCTATAGATAAAACGATAGGTTTGTGGTCAGTGACATGTGACTCCAGGACAAGCGTGGTGGGAATAAGGTTGGACTTTAGAAGTAAATGATCTATGCAGCGCTCTAGTCGGGTAAAATCAAATCAAATCGGCCTTTTCCCAGCAGTCGACGCATTTCCTCATCGAAGCTTAGTTCGAAGTTCACGTAAAGATAACAGCGAGTACATTTTGTAAGGCAAATCACAATTTAAACACAGAAAATCGCAACCACAAACTTGATAACACACGTAAACAAGGAACGGTCACCGAAAGCGCCATCTGCTTCTACCTTTTAATGATTTATGACGACATGGTTGGCGCAGTGGTTGAGCGATTGACTGCTGTGATACGTGTCGCGGGTTCGATTCCCGCACGGAACAAATTTTTGTATGGCCTACATATAGTTGTTCCGATCTGGCTGTTTGTGTATGTGAGATTATATGTCTGTAAACGCACCCACGATACTGGAGAAATTCCTAGTGTGGGGCAACGCATTAAAAAAAATATGGGTACGCTTAGGCCGATCGCGCCTCTATATCGCTTGTTCTGCGCTCTCGCTTGCACTCGGCTTAGCCAGAACGTGTCACTTTTTCGTGCGTACAGCCAGTGTTCATCGATTTATAATACGTTATCACGTCAAAACGTGTCGTGTCGTGTATTGTCGTATCGTGTCGTGTATTGTCGTGTCGTTTAGTGTCGGGTCGTGTTGTGTCGTGTCTTATCGTGTCGTGTCGTGTCATGTCGTGTCGTGTAGTGTCGTGTCGTGTCTTGTCGTGTTATGTCGTGTAGTGTCGTATGGTTCAATTCGTGTCGTGTCGTGTCGTGTCGTGTCCCCACGGGAACCGTACTTTTTCCCGACGTGTAAAATTAGCCTTACTCGTTCTGGACCATCTACGGTTTTAAGCAACTGGAAAATGGTCGGGCCCAGTCAGTCAGTTCTGAAGTGCAATTCAGTTATTTCTGTCCAGCAAGGGTTGCACACATTGATATATAAAAAAACCCCAGGATACACACTCAGCATCTCAAAAACGTCCGCAAAAAATAATGTCCGCAATATGTAAAATTATGCGCAAGTTTCAAACAATCTCGCATCGCTCGCCATAGTGCACTGCTTTGTAAAAACAACTTTAAGCGATCCGTGTAAGGTCGAATTTGCAAAAAAAAATTGCGCATCACTAGCCATACTGAACTGCTTTGTAAAAACAACTTTAAGCGATCCGTGTAAGGTTGAATTTGCAAAAAAAAATGTTTATAGTATAACTACACACAACTCACACATGATACTTGATACATGTCAGTTTTGCACGACAGTTTCGAGTGTCGCATTTGTTCGAGACTGTTAACTTGGGTTTTTTTATTGAACAGGCCTGGTCACCCGTAGTTGCCAACGTACGCAAATGCGTCGTGTGTACTCGTGGAGATACCTTGGGTTACTTACAAAATAATGATGAGGCCTATGGCCCCATGGTCATCAGGTCAGTATCCGATGATGGATTCCTGGAGAAATAGAGGGAACTCCTCAAATTTTAAAAGCATACCAAAAACACCGATTTTTTATACTTTGTAAAGTTGTTTCCAGTTTGGCTAGGTCATTTCAGGCTTGAATCACCTGAATGACTGATAAAAAGATGATTCCGTGCTTCGGAAGGCACGTATAAGCCGGTGGTCTCGGCCGCCAAATGGCGGTTGTCAAATAAACCATGTCAGAGGCCCTTGAGGCGGTTTAGAAACTCTAACACTAGGGTGAGTGGGGTCGTTAGGCCTTTCTGCCCACACGATAAGAAGAAGAAGAAGAGGAATGTTTTTATTTGGAAGTCGGTTGTCTTGTCGTGTCGTGTCGTGTCGCGTCGTGTCAGTCAGTTCTGAAGTGCACTTTTGTTATTTCTGGCCAGCAAGGGTTGCACGTGAATGTATTGAACAGGTCTGGTCGCCCGTAGTTGCCGACGTACGCAAATGCCTCATGTGTACTCGTGGAGGTACCTTGGAATACTTACAAAATAATGATGAGGCCCATGGCCCCATGGTCATCAGGTCATTGTCTGATGATGGAATCCTGGAGAAATAGAGGGAACTCGTCAAGTTTTAAATGCATACCAAAAACACCGATATTTTATACTTTGTAATGTTTTTATTTGGAAGTCGGTTGTCGTGTCGTGTCGTGTTTTATCGTTTCGTGTGGTGTCGTGTCGTGTATTGTTGTGTCGTTTCGTGACGTGTCGCGTCGTGTCGTGTCGTGTATGGTCGTATCGTGTCGTGTCGTCTCGTCTCGTCTCGTGTCGTGTCGTTTCGTGTCGTTTCGTGTCGGAATGAAAATATCGCATGTTATCTTAGTTTGAATCATGCATCATCATCATAACGGCCGAAAAACGTACATAAGCCTCTCCCAGAAGGCGGGGGTTTAGTCATAGTCGCCACGCTTGGCAGGCGGGTTGGCGATCGCAGTGTGTGATGTTGCGTTTTACAGAGAACGCTGCTGGCCATTCTCTGGTGAGTCCCTTAGTCGCCTCTTACGACACCCACGGGAAGTGATGGGAATAATTAGTTTGAATAAGTAACATTAATATACCTAAGTACCATTATTAAACATCTTGCCACTTCGCCAGTCACATTTTCTCTTTTTTCTTAACTTTTTTTTTAATAAAGTCACTTTACATACAGTTTTAATTTTTTGTACTCGTTGCCAAATGTAGTATCCACGCAACGTATGAACTAATAGTAGGTATTTGCTCGCCTACGCACCACCACGTGCTGCCTGACTGGCGGTTGAACACAAACTGACCTGACCCCCACTCAGTCTGCACGTCGTGAAGTATGCACTCGAGACAAATCATAAGTATATCAAATCTACATACACTACAGTACTTACCAATGTAAGCTTTTTATTCATAAGCTACGTTAGCTATTCAAACTAGGCATACCAGTTACCTCATGCATAACATGACAAGCATGTGAACGTTAGTGCATGATTGATTAACTGTTCAGAGGACAGTTTTCATGAGTTCACGACCATTTAAACTTGACATCCATGGTGGCGCTTCTAGCAAAAGAAAACGCCTAACTCAAGGGTCAGGTTGTACTGGCTTATCTGCTTAGCCCAACGATCCGTAGCTTTTCAATATCGCAGTACAAAAGATCGTTTCCCATCTCACGGAGGCCTGTTATTACGGTGACAGGGTGACTGCATACAATGCACGTGATTTGCCTCGCATGCATAATGGAACACCAGCTCGCATGAATGTAGGTTTTATTTTTTACTTGTGTTGGATTGGAATAGATATTAAATCAGTGTCTAGACGGGTTACGGTCTAGCCACCTTCGAAAGCATTTATGTAAGTAGAACTGTTAGGTACCTTTTTTTGCTGTCTTAAGTAGGCACCTAAGTTTGTGGAATTCATGTGGAATTAGTTCGAAAGAGATACCGCGGCCCTGGAACAGAAAGCGCATTTGGAGGGATACGGGTGGGTTTTAATCAGTAAGAGGCTGACACTTTCTTGCCCTTACGCTCCGCCCAGAGCGGAAAGAGTCATTTGATCATTTACCTACCTATCATAAAAAAGAAAAAACGAAACTTAAGTAAAATATACTTCACATTGACGCTTCTGTGCTGTATTATAGTTCCTGCACGCTTCGTTTAGGGCTTTAGGGGGACTGTGCCATCTAGCGTTGCAAATTCGGAACTTTTAAGTAAAAATAAGTAAAATAAATAAAAGTATTTTTTTGTAAAAACTGTTTTACAAAAAAATACAACCGACTTCCAAATAAAAAAAACACTTCAATGTATAAAATAAAATAGGTGGGGGTACCAATCAAAAGTGAAAATAAAAAAACTTTTTTACAAAAAAATTCAACTTTAATTTCGGAAATCGGTGTTTTGGCTGTTTCTTCATATTTAACACCAGTTTCCGAAATTAAATTTGTATTTTAGTAATATTTTTTTAAAGTTTCGCTTTTTAGTGGTATCCCCGGTATCCCACACCTAACAACACCAATGGAAAGTCGCAATATAGCAAAATTCGCAATTTCGTTTACTTGGATGACAAATCAAATACGTCAACTAAGTAAACGAATTCCAGCTATTTTGATTTAAAAGCCAAACTGCTAAAGCAATTTTGATGAAATTAAAATGGGACCAATCGGAAAGTATACCCTTTCACATGAAAAAAGAATTTTTCAAATCGGTTCATAAATGACGGAGTTATGAGGTAACACACGTAAAAACAAAATACAACCGAATTGAGAGCCTTCTCTTTTTGAAGTCGGTTAAAAATATACTTATATGCCAACGACACCTCTGTGTCGCCACTTATACACAGAAAAACTGTTTGATACCTACCTATAACTTATCTACGTTAGTAAGTAGGTACCCACCTACCTGTCTATACCTGCTAAAATAGCCATCCTTACTAATATTATAAATGCGAAAGTAACTCTGTCTGTCTGTCTGTCTGTCTGTCGTGCTTTCAAAACTACTGAACCGATTTAAATGAAATTTGGTACAGAGATAGTGTAGAGCCTGAGAAAGGACAAGGCTACTTTTTATCCCGGGAGTATGTTCCTTAGGGACCACGCGGGCGAAGCTGCTGGCAGAAGCTAGTTTCTTATAAAAGCACGTAGCTGTAACCACCCGTAACTCATAGGTAAGACAAAGCAAAATAGGTACCTACCTAGGTACGTGTAGCACTTTACCTACATCAATTTAAATGAAAATAACTTAGACATACCAGCACAAAGTTATGCAAAACATGAAACTAGTTTGATAGCTAACCCCAGAGTTTGACTACCTACCGTCAGAAAGTTATGAAGTTTGTTCTTAACTTTCTGACCACATTCATAAACTTATCTAAGAAGGTGTGTAGCCATCTAATACTTATGTAGAGGGAGTGAGGACCAAAACTCCTCGAAGAAATGAAGTTTTGGGAATTTACTATTTGTTTTGTTTTGATCAGCGGAGCAGTTCTAGCTCGCATTTGCACCACAGCACAGTCGCAATCTGTAAAAAACTGGCCAAGTGCGAGTCGGACTCGCGTGCAAAGGGTTCCGAACGAATTTCATTTTTTTAACATGTTATTTTAACACTACAGACTTCTTATAGGTTTTCCTGTAATTTTTAGGTAAATATCTATTATCTCCTTTTGTTTCAAATTTTTAGACTCATTAGTTTCGAAGATAAGGGGGAGAATAGAAGTATACTACGTGAGCTCGACAAATGGAAGTGCGATTAACGCTTATGCGACAAAACTGTATTGCGACTCACTATAGTTCGAATGCACGCTTGTGCGACACACTGAAGATCGACAACACCCCGACTCAGAGTACCCCGACTCGGATAGGTTAGGTTAGAAGGCTAAGTTCGTGGTTTTTTTTTAAACCACCCAGAAATAGGAGCCCCGCGAAACGGGGCTCCCGACCTTCAGTGTGTCGCACATGCGTGCATTCGAACTATGGTGAGTCGCAGTACAGTTTTGTCGCATAAGCGTTAATCGCACATCCATTTGTCGAGCTTACGTAGTACACTCGGAGGATGGTCATTCTTCGTTTAATTTCTTAAATAACTTCAAAACCATTTATTTTAAAATTACGAAAAAAATATAATTAAAACTATCACAGTAAGCCCTTTCATTTGATATGTCACACAATATTGTTCAAAAAACTTTTTTTTTTAATTTGCACTTTCTCAAAGGCAATTTAACTACCTATCTCCATTTTGATATAGGTACGGTTGTTTTTTAAGTCATAGAATAATAAGGAAAGTACAAAAAACTACAGAATTGTGTATCGCGCGGGTGTGAACCGAGTGCGCGTTTTGTTCCTCCAAGGTCGCTGGCGCATGTCGTCGCCTTAAATACGAGAAGAATATTACAATACAACAGCCGCGGCCGGTTTTAAGATTTATTTCATAGAATTAGGTTGTTCCGCTAAAGTAACCGGTAAAATCGTTATTTTCGATACGAAGTTCAAGGTTGACTAAAATGAAGAAAATCAGCTATTGCGACTAAGTTAACGTACACTTGTTGTATTTAATCATGTCTAAAGAAATTAGGAACTTGGCCGAACACTGTCTCTAAATAAAATACAGGTTTATCCTAGTTTAAGAGGCAGGGTTATATACATTTTTGTACACAGTCTCTTGCAACAATTGTATTGTATTGTAATGTAAGTTTAATCTGTAAGTTTTGTGAATAAACAATTATTATTAAAAAAAACTTTGATTCCAGATTGATATTATGCTCTACCTACATCTATTCAATAGTTGTTTGGTACCCACAGTCCCACACACTCGATTCAAAAAGTGTTACGTACGAACAATACTTAGGCCGCTAAGCATCGGGTGATCGGGACAAGGTCGAGCCGCGATGCTGCGCCATTGCACCGCATTGCACCATCTATATTATAATAGCCACGCATTGTCCACACCACGGATAAAATATAGCGTGGGTATTTCCCACTTAAAAAATTGCTAGAGAACTGAGTACCCTTTTTTACCCGACTGCGCCAGAAGGAGGGTTATGTTTTTAGAGAGTATGTATGTATAATTGTTTGGTACGCTCTGCGGCCTGCGGGTCTAAAAAGGCCACTTTAGCAGAATCAGAAAGCACATCACGCGACCCGTCACTGTCAAATTTTCACAATCAACCTTGAACCTAATGTGTTAACTTTAAAGATGAAAATGAAAGACAGATTGTTGTGTGATTAATATTATGATTCTACAAAAGTGGCCTTTTTAGACCCGCTGAACGGCTCGATGGATTTTAGCTTGAGAGGTGTCGTTAGATTCGTCTTGATTGTGAGAGTGACACTGGGTATATAAAAATAAAAAGAGCCGATTTTTGGCGCCATATTATGCCATATTTTTTTTAGAATTAGAAATTTTCAAAATCTATCGGGTTTAACATTAGAGTTAGTTATTATTAGAGTTAATCATGATAAAGGGCCCGAGGAGACGATTCTAAAAATGTAACTCACTAAAATGTAGGAATTAAAAAAAATTACTTTGTCAAAAAACCCGACCGCTAAAAACGACAAAAAAACTCGAAACAAGTCTTTTTAGTCGTTTTTAGCGGTCGGGTTTTTTGACAAGTCAATTTTTTTTTTGGATGAAATCATCAAATCATTTCTTCCGCTCTGGGCGGAGTGGAAAGGAGTTTCAGACTCTTACTGAGTAAAACCCACTCGCGTTCCTCCAATTTTCCTTTGCGTTCCAGGGCCGTGGTAACTCTTTTGAACAAATTCCGCTACCCTGGAGAACTACCCACTACCCACCTTGACTGCTGGCTAAACCCATATCGATGATTTAGGATTTATGAATCGAATTTCTAACTCAAAGAATAGAAGTCTTCAAATCTCTGAAATGAAGATTACTGTTTGTTTGTTAAAATGTTTTTAGAAAATAAAAGGTACTTAATCTCAAAGCCGATCCTAACATTCTTTAACTCGTAAAAAGCTACACTATAGTTCAGTGTCGTAGGCTAATTTTTATTCTGTGGCAAACAGAAGCGGCTGCTAAAAGAAAGACAAAGCTAATACTTAGGTACGTACCTACTTGAAACTAGCCAAATGTCTGTAAAATGTACCTAATGTCTGTCGCCAATTGTTACCAACACCCTATTATTTTTAAGTACTTATTGTACCTAATTTGTTATGGTGTACATTGTACAACAAAGAGTAAGTAAGTATAATTTATCTATCTACTTATTAATACATCAGATCAAGCAATCCCTCTGGACTTCAATGTTGAACTGGAAAGCAACTAAGCCGAGCTGATCTCACCGGGACACGAGACGCGACGTCGTAAACTCTGAGCACAGGAAGCGCACCGGTTCAACCGGAGATCCCGGCGGCCCCCTTCCTAGGTAAGTGCTAAGGAAGTCCATCTAGTTTTAATTTATGGGGGTCGGATGTAACTTTCCTTATATATTATGTACTTGCCGGATACCCTATGTACTCTATGTACTATGCACCTACGCGGGCTATACGCAAGAGAAGATCAACAAATGTAAAGATTCATCTAGTTAAAGTAAGTAAGTAAGTAAGTTTTATTTGCAAAAAATGTGGTAAAGAGATGTTACATTATATAGTTCTGGTGCAGGACACATTCCACCATTCTATGATGGCATGCAAATATTTATACATAACATTATGCTTATCATTAAACACACTTCGAAATAATATTGGTGAGTTCTCTCTTCTCGTCCTTTCTTAAGAAGTGCTTTCTATCCTACTTCTAATATTTTTCATTGGTTAAACATTGCATTTTGTATGAAACACCTGATATTTGTTTCGTTTATAATCATGTGTACTCTCACTCCAAAGAGGTTGTTCGTGTTTTACAAATAACCTTAATATATAATTTATGTGAAAATCCTTAGTACCTAGTAAATGTGAAATCTACATGTTTTAATGTTTATTTAACAAATACTCCTCATACTCAACGGTTGAACGAACTTGAATATTTGGAACACTGGTAGATCATGAACCACGCCCTTTGTTAGGATATACTAGTTGACCCGCGCAACTTTGTCTGCTCCGCCCCTATTGGTCTTAGCGTGATGATATATCCTATAGCCTTCCTCGATAAATGGTCTATCTAACACTGAAAGAATTTTTCAAATCAGACCAGTTGTTCCTGAGATTAGCGCGTTCAAGCAAAGACACAAACTCTTCAGCTTTATATATTAGTAATATAGAAGTATAGATAGGTAAGTAGGGATTTTTTCAAATACTGTAAGCACTAAATGCATACCCGTAGGCTAACAACTTTCACGCCCTCGATGAAAAAAACCAGTAGAGCTACAAAATATAGTGACCTTCAACTTTTTTGCCATCGTCCACAAATCGAATAAACGTCTTTCAGAAGCTGTAAGCACTTAACCACGTTCACCACTTATGAGGCTTTTCTCCTCATTGAATATATATGTAGATGACTGAATCATTGTCCCCAGTTAACGTGAGAACTTCCATGTGCTGATTGACACCATTTATGTCCTATAAAAATAACTGCTCGTATTTATACGTTGGAGGTAATTGTAGCTAATTATGGTGGGTTGGTACGTTTTTAAATGTTAGTAGGATCACTTTCAAACTGATGTGTTATCTGCTTAATTGTAGACTATGAATACAAAACTTTGTCAATTACCTTGAGGGAAACGTTATTTAGGTCAATGTTTATGTTCGTCACATAACAGAGATCCCTAGGGTTAGTAACAATTTAGTATAGCCTATACTAAGTTAAGGTAGCCTATACAGAGAAATTGAAAAAATACCCGAAACCTCTTAATCCTGACTTCGTATCATGATCCTGAACAACATTTGTTCTACGACTTTTCAAAATTCGAAACATTTTTTTTCCATACAAAAAATAAAAACATAGTCTAAATTTTGCATATTCGTTATGAGGCGGCCGAGACGCCCGGCGTGCGGTGCGAGACTCCCGCACGCGCGCGCGTAGAATACGCAAATTTTACAGACTTCAAATAAATGAAAACAAATTGTTTTTGGCTACATTGTTTAGTTGAGGTCAAAGTCGTAGAACAAAAATTGTTCAGGGTCATGATACAAAGTACAGGATTAAGAGGTTTTGGGTATTTTTTCCATTTTCCTGTATACTGTATAGGCTACCTTATTAACTCCCGATTTCTGAATTAATAATTTAAGGTAAATATTTGTGCAATTCTACTTGCTTTTTTATATTGATGGCTCGTGTTTACCAGAATCTCACCTGATGGAAAGCGATGATGTGGACGACGATGGAGCTCGCCTGCCTAGAAGTAACCTATTTACTCTTAACTTAAAAGACCCCGGGTTTTAACTACCAGTAAACACAGACTCCGGCAAGGAACTTTAATTCATAGTCTGAAAACTTACCAACATTTGGCATTAAAGCATGTTCTTAACTCCAAATTCTTTATTTAGAAACCGACTCTTTGTCCCACAGAAGTCCCTCATAAGGCTTACATAGGGGCTCGTATGGAAAAAGGACCAAGAGTGAGGAAATTAAACAACCTAGGGAAAAGTCAAACAACAAAAATCATCGAGGAGACTCCAAAGCTAAATTTTTTGCTCATTTTCTTCACTTTCGTCCTTCGGGTAATCACTTCGTTCCAGACAAAAATTGTTACATAAAATACAAAACAAATAATTTATACAAGGAATGACAAATTCGCCAGTTTCTTACGTAAGGCAGTCCGAAGAATCATCGTCTTTCGTGATTACGAAGCGTGTCTGATCTGAAGCCTCATTGAAGATTTGAATAGATACGGTCCATGGTTCAATGAATTCTTTTTAGTCAATTCTTCGCTTGTCATGTGATTAGCAACGACTTGCCGAAGCCGGCTCGGTGATTGGTTAATCGATGGATAAGGATACCCATTTATCTTAATTTTGAGTAGGTGACGAAAATCGTTGTGTCAGTTAAATTCTAATTTCCGAAGTGCTCATAAACTACTGTAAATGAAAGTAGCCAACTACTGGGCCCAAATCTCTAAATAGTATAGCTGTTTGCCTCTATCTGACTTCCTCTAAACCACACGAAGGACATCTTAACATGGTTTTCACTAATAAACGAGGAAATTTTGTAACTAAGTATGTTAATTTGGACTCGTGCGAAGCCGGCTAGCTGCAGGAAATTCTAAAGCAAAAGCGCTCTTGTACTAAAGATTCAGATTCAATCCTCAACACAGGTGATGCTAAAATGACAGCATTGTTGCTGTGCCTGGCAGGGTTATGGAATCCTCCATGATTTCCCATCCCAAAAAAATGGTATTGCTAAGACAAGACAAACACTGCTAGAAATTCCCTAGCAAAACAACATAGGAATATTCCAGACCGGCATGATACACCAGTATAGTTATTCTAATATTAGCTCGGTAGGACCTCCGGACTCCTGTCACCTACAAGCGCGGCCGTGAGACGACGGCGGTTTAAAATAGTTACTTTAAATGGCTACTTCCTTCGACGGTGATTGTCATAGAAATCACTAGGAATGTGCAGTGGACTGGATAGGACGGTGCATGCATTTCTTGTACCTAACATTTGACTTGGAACTACAGTGTTGAAGATTTTCTGTTAACTTAATAGGAAATACAAAATTCTGGGATCTTCTTCCTTTCAGCGTATCGATGATAAGTACCTATATCTAGTAGTTGCTTTACTAAAGTTAAATTGCTTGGTTGTCGTAATACCTTTGCTACTCGTGTATACGTTACAGGGCATGCGGTACACAATGGAAGGTGGGCTATGCTCTGCGAAGAGACGCCACATGAACACTGAAGAAATGAAACAATAAAAGCTGGATGAAAATGCACTGATTAAAAAAAGGTTTATGGACACAGCGGTTCAGATGTAGCTATAGCTTTAAATACCAATTACAGCTGTAGCTATCTGAACTCTGTGTCCGTAACACTTATTTTGTTGGCTGAAGCATCAATTGACCAAATTCAATTACAAGCCAGCTACTTCAGTTGATCTCAATCCCATATCTGAGCAAGTGCCATGAGATGAGAATTCCACAAACAATTCCACTAAATGACCGGATTCCACTGCGCTGTCAATTGCCAACGAAGTGATTCACCCATTACATCAGCAGAAACTTTATTCTTAACTGGGGAACGTAGGACATCGTCACTCAAACTCGACACCGCTGATTGTACAATTATCTGCATTTACCGATAAGGGTATTTCATTGATACTAGTAAGCTTGTCCGTAAGATTTGTGGCATACACACCAGGTAAGTAGGTAGGTACCTACTCTCCCTCATTGTCTTTCTTCTTCCCGCCGTACAGCATTAAGCTTAATTCCAATTGGGCCTTAGTATTTTTCTGCCTTGTTTTATGACAATCTTGTAATTAAGTAATGATTTCGACAATCCTTCTTATTTTTTTGTGTTTCACATCATCATCATCTTCATCCCTTCTTATTCCAGACCATCGCATTCGCTGGTAGAACGGCAGTGTGTAAATGTAGACCCTCTGAGCAGCATATAATATGGCGTCCATGGCGACTTCTGCGCTGCCACTAAGCGCAGAAGTAGAAACAAGTAGATAACGTAGTATTCTTTAAATACAAATTGTTAATTAATGAGAAGGTAGGTAGTTAAATTGCTTTAAAAACCACTATATCAAAACCAAAGCTGTTTGTGATTATTTCGGTTAGTTGGTTCTTAAAATAAATGGAATGTAGCTTATGTTGTTTGAGCTATTGCCCACATACACGCACGACGCACGTATTTCAAATATTGTTAGGGCCTATAATAATAGAATAACTAATGGAAAACCTATATTTTTTGTTCTATTCGTTCTTGTTGACCGATTGATTTAAAAATAGACGGTTTCGAGGGCTTCATTGAAAATATGTCATTATTTTTTGTTGATGGGTACATTTTTGTAAATATCTGCCATCCCAATGGGGGTATTTCTTCTGTAATACTAGATTTAACGATTGGTACTTACCATAGGTAGGTACAATTTGAAAGTTTTTTTCCTGACCATAGTCTGTGTTACCTGCTCAAAAATTATTTGTAAGTGTTGCTTGGCAAAATCCACCTTCCTAACAGCATGCAAGAATTGTCATTCCGAAGAATTTCCTTGGAACAAATCGTGGCCGTTATAAATATAGTTGAAAAGATTTAAGTTCCCGTAATTTAAATGTCGTTTGGGTATCTATTAATAAATCAGCTATTTATGTTTGACAACCTGATATGAACCATCAGGAAATACAGACTACAGAACAAGGAGACGCCTCGGCGGAAACACTTTCCATACAAGTCACCGTTTACCGGTAGGTATTAACTAAAGGCCGTACACAAACACAAGCCTGTCACTTGCGCAAAAGTATGCAAGCAACTTGCATGCCATAGTATCATGCACCAATCAGAACGTGTTGTGGTACAATGCCATGCAAGGTACTTGCGCGAGTTACAGGCCTGTGTATTTAGGGTTTAACGAATGACTTGCGGCATACTGCAAGCAACTTGTATGCAGGTTAATTACATTGCAGAGAACGATCGAGCAATAATTCAAATTATATTTCGATAGCCGGCAATGTAATACAACCTTCATGCGAGTTAGTAGCTGGTGATGACATGGCCTTAGAATCGTGGTGCGAGCTGTGCCGTCAGCTTCTAGGTACCCAGAAGCTGATGGCTTTTAAAGAAGTCCGTGCCAAGAATTCACTTCAGTTGTCATTTTAATTAGTGCATACATACTGTCGTGTCCAGATGCTACCTATGAGATTCCAAGCTCTGAAGAAAACCCATTAATATTCGAGCTTTGTTTTTACTATAATATAATTCATTAAGCCCTATGTTTATTAGTATTACACAATATTTTCGCAAACTGTTTCTACTGTAGCTCTGTCGACACTGACCATTAGCTCATACTGACTACCAGAGCAGTGCCAAAGGTCGGTGAATCAGATTTAGGAACGTATCCAGGGTTGAGCAGTATTTGAATTACTTGTAATTAAAATACGTAATTGAAATACAAATACGTATTTGGTACCTATTTTTATTTCAATTACTTGCTTAAAATGTAATTGGTAATTCGTATTTCAAATACCTGACGCCGAGGTATTTTGTAGTTAGTATTTCAAATAAAAAGGCTTAAGTGTTCAAAATACATTTTAACATAAATACATTTAACCGTTTATTTAGCGATCTTATTAATGGGTGCGTTCTGAAGAAAATAGCGCTCGATAGCTTTCGTAAGCATAATGGCGACCGCTAAATATGTCGATCTTTAGATTTGGCAACACTGCACCTGTTACTGTAAATACGTCAAATTGTCAATGTCAACTATCAGGTAAAAATTTATTGTTCATAAAAGGAAACTCTGGTTTTACTGATTAATCTTAGCGGCAGTCTGATTAGCGGCAGTTTGTGTACCTTGCATGGCATTGTACCACAACACGTTCTGATTGGTGCATGATACTATGGCATGCAAGCTGCTTGCATACTTTTGTGCCCATGCTGGATTGGATTACTTTTTATTCTTAAAAGTATTTTGTATTTCAAATAAAAATAGCTAAAATACTGTATTTTGTTTTTCTTATTTCAAATACATTGCTTAAATATATTTTGTATCTCGTATTTTAAATACTTGCGAGATAGTATTTTCTAATTTGTATTTCAATTAAAGCAAAGCATGTATTTTGTCCAGCCCTAAACCTATCCCACGCCTACGATCAGCGTAGAGCGGGTAGTATTAGTAACTATATAGTACAATTTTTCTTTGATAGCTCTAGTCACTACGACGAACTAGAGAGGGAGAGAGAGAGTTCTAATTTCAAATCAAATCAAATCATCTTTATTGTGGATCATAGGTACATAATACAGATGGTGTTATTTAAATATTTAGGACCAGCTATGTCCTACCCTTAGGGCGTACAATAGAATGTAGGTAAGTACCTATCTAGTGAGTTTACTCGTACATGCATGTCAACAATAATGTAATACATTGCAAATTTATTTAATTTATGTATCCCTGTAACTAACACGGGACTTGCAATAGATGTATTGTATATTTTTTTTGAGTGAAAAAATAGTTGTGATATAGTCGGCTCCTATTCAGAGGTGGAATAGTGCGAGTTTATTAATGTACTCGATATTGATAGTGTTAACGTAAACGTTCGCTTATGTCAAATGGTATGGAAAATGAAATTGAAAAAAGGTTTTCCGCTATTGTCACCAGACGGCGCTCATTCAGTTTCAATACAAATTGACGTTTACGCTCGAACGTCAAAAAAGCTCTAAGGCCACAGGTGCATTAGTTTTTCTTTTCCGCTCTTACGTCAAACTCCGTCGAACACCTCAGCGTGCGCGTTTTCGCTGTGTAAAAAATGTCCTCCCCAGTTCCGATTCCTTTCCTTTGCATTTCACACTCTGTTAACAGTTTTGTGTTCTTGAATGGGATTCTAACAGCAGTGAAACTGACAGGTAATGCCAAGGGAAGGCACTACAAAAATCCTATGTTCTTAGCCAGGCTTTGTTCTACCCCTGTGACAAGTTTCATTCAAATCCATTCAGCTGTTGAGGTGCGTATTTATTAAAAAACCGGCCAAGTGCGAGTCGAACTCGCACACGAAGGGTTCCGAACCATAAACCTTATTTTTTATTATTTGTTGTTATAGCTTCAATAGAAATACACAATCTGTGAAAATTTTAACTTTCTACCTATTACGGTTCTTGAGATACAGCCCGCTGACAGACACACGGACGGATGGACATTTTTTTTTTTTTGGGACAAGCCCGCCACACATTCCCAACCGCTGCAACTCTTGAAAGCCAGAATCAACAGTGGCGACCACCAGAAAAACGCCGAGCCAATGAAGCCCGACGAGTCCCGGAGAAACGATTTAACTGTCTTGGATCCTGCAACGAATTTAATCAGAAAAGTACAGCGGAGGAGTAGGAAAATAAATATATATATATAATTTCCACTTCCCTACTTTTCAAGCAGGAGACAGAATAGAGCTAGGCCAATAGGCACCAAGGGACATATACAACTGGGTTAAGCCCAGTTGTCAAGCACCACGGATTATATATTTATTAAAAACTAATGGGTCCTAAATTGTGAGCTACTTTTGATTCCAGTAATAGGTATGGCAAAAACGCCTGAAAGCACGGAAATTTGTTCTGGTTTCTACAAGGTCCGTGTAGTAAACTACTCCAGACGTAACCTGAATACTATCTAACATAATATTGCGTTCAGTTTGCCAAAGAATACACTCCCATAAGATGTGGTGTGCGGATTGTTCGTATTCATAGTCGGCTGTAGAACATTGACATAAAGGCGAGGCCACAAGCCTAAAGGAAAATAATTTACTCTTAAAGTTGCCATGACCTGTGAGAAATTGGGCAACACAATGATCCACCTCCAGCCATGTCCTATCCAGCCGCTCACGAACGGATGGAAAAAACTGGTGGAGGTGTCGGCCTTTAATGGAATTTTCCCACCTACATTGCCATTCGGATAAAAGTTCCTCCCAGACGTCAGTCTGGGGTTTTAGTAATCTACAGATCTTAGCACGGTCGCGTTGCGGTAAAAACTCTGGGTCCGTGATCTTCCTAGCGTAGTAGTACATTGCAGCACGCCGCTGCACCTCTAGATCGACTGGGAGAACACCCGCCAGCACCGGTAAGGCTTCAGTACTAACCGTCCTATACGCCTTGCATAAGAATATCAAAGCCAAACGCTGGCTTTGCAGCAATTTACGGCGTACCGCCCCATGGTGGCCCTGTCAGCCCAGACAGGTGCCCCGTAGCACATACAACCCAAGTAAGAAGCCCCATAGATAGTTTTTAAGGTTTGAAATGAGAGACCCCAAGTAGCTTTGGATATTCTCGTCAAGGCGTAGAAGTTCTTTTTTGCTTTTTCACCAACTGTTTTTATATGATCAATAAATGAAAAGTTCCTTTCTAGTAGCATACCGAGGTAGCACACGGATTCTTTTCTTTTAACGGGTACGTTATTAAATTTTATACTAGGCCAGGATTTTAGGTTTCCTTTTGAAATAAGTTGATAGGTTTTATGCGGTGCAAAGGTCAGATGGTTTCGATCGCCCCACTGTGATATTAAACGTAGACATGTGTCAGCCAAGTTCTCGAGTCCAGCCCGAGTGCTTGCCTCAATGAGCAGTAAGCCATCGTCCGCGTAACCGGTTAATGAACAGCCGCATGGGAGCGGAAGCGCGAGGAAATCATCGTAGCCAAAGTTCCATACATATGGACCGATAACTGAGCCCTGAGGACATCCCATGGTTAGAGACTTAGAAATGGAAAGATGTCCAAGTTTGAGTTTCGCGGAGCCGTTTAGAAAATACGAAAGAATCAGATTATAGATATTTTTGTAGCAACCACGGGTTTTCATTTTAAGTAGTAGCATCGGCCACCATGCGTTATCAAAAGCGCCAGATATGTCGAGAAAGATTCCAACCACGTATTTATGTTCCGATAAGTTAACAATTTTACGGACAGAGAGAGCCGCGTCGACTGTGGATTTACCAATAGTGAAACCAAATTGATTAATATGAAATTTAGGTCCATTCGGTAGCAAGCGCGGAACGATTAGTCGCTCTAAGAGTTTCCCCAAAGATGGAAGTAGTGTTATGGGCCGGTAGGACTTAGGGTCATCCGGGAGCTTATCGCCACTCTTCGGAATAATGCGTATAAAGCCTTGTCGCCATATTCGAGGAAAAATACCTTCTGCAATGCATCGGTTATATACGGATAAGATTGCGTCGCCCGCTGTTTTACACGCTTCTATAATCATTCTATTAGATATTTTATCTTCACCGGATGATTTTTTGAGAGGTAGTCTCTTGATAACGTTTATGAATTCGTCAGTGGATGGAAGGTCTGACTCCGGTGATTCAGGTGGCACCGCGGCCCACGCTCTAATCTGTTGGTGGTATTCATTATCATTTACTGATGAATCGTCTGGTATTAGAGAATTAAGCAAAACATCAGTTGTTTCTTCAATGCCGGTGGTATGTTTATTATTTAATTTAATGTTCTGAACGTACGCAAGGTCGACAGATCTATTAGCCTTAAACTCGTGGTACAAAGGAGACCACGGACCCTCCTTATCAAGTTTATCAACAATTTTCCGGAGTAAATTACCCTTAGATTTTTCAACCGATGCTCTGTAGCGCGACTTGGCAACTCTAAAAGTACTTAAAGCAAGATTAAGGGGGTCCCCGATAACCTTACGTTTTTTAAGCTTATTAAGTTGTCTGCGCGCTCTGCGATAGCTTTTACGTTGTTCAACAAGGTAGTCATTCCACCAATCACATCTACGAATATTGGTCATAGATGCGCGACCAATAGCAATGTCAGCTCAGTAAGTGAAGGTGTCTGACATTATCTCAGCACTTTCCTCAGCTGACAGTCCATTGCGAGTGAAGTCTTTGGCATGAGAAGCAAAAAGTGAGCTAAAGAATTCCCAATTCGCGCCCTTAGTTTTATATCTAAAATTCCCAATTAAGTGTGACGAACCTTGAGTAAACATAGGAACAAATTCGTACACGATCAGGCGATAGGCGATGATCACTACAAGACGCGTCAGGAAGGACACGCCACCTATCCAAGCGTACGTCTGCACTAGAAAGTGTGACGTCAATACAAGATTCGCCCATTTGGCTACAAAAAGTAGGCAGTGCGTCTGGGGTGTTATGAATTGATAAGTACATCTCAGCAATAAAATCTTCAACGGCACAACGTCGTTCGTAATCAGTGGCCCGAACTTTGCCATACCACAGGGAAGAAGATGCATTCACGTCAGCACCCACTATAACTTTGCAGCCCGCGAGCGACCGCAAGACGTGACAGAGATTATGTATATGTGGAGTAACTGGGTCTGAATATTGCAAGTAGCAGCTCACAACGTAAACCTTAAAGGTAGGTGATGATACTTCCGCCACGGCACAATGGGGCGTCATCAGATTACATATAGATGTTACAGTAAAGCTCGAAGAACGCGCAACATAAATTCCGGCTCGCGCCTTGCAATCCAGCTGAACTACCTTGTGACGTAAGCGCGCGTTTTGATATTGTTCCTGAACAAGTACTATGTCAAGGTTATAATCCACAATCAATTTATCCAGCTCAGATGTCGCCACCCTATCGTTATGGAGATTTAATTGTCCTATGGTTAAACTATCCATTTTTAGTAATTAGTGTTTAGGATTAATTGTTCGAGTTTCAGTTTGTAAGTAGTACACTCTTGAGATCCACAGCGATGATCACACGGTTTTTTAAAGCGTTTACACGCCACGCAAGTCGGCTTGAAATTTACGTCGTCCTTATGCGGGCAATCATTTGTTTCGTGTGCCTCCGAACAATTAGCACAAGTCGGTTCTTTATTAATGCAGTGTTTCTCAACGTGACCGAACTGTTGACAATGTAAGCACCGAACGACTTCAACATCGTCAATAAAGCGGCAGGTGGCCCAATCAATAAATAATTTATCCTTGGTAGAAACTAAGTGTTTACGTCCTGCAGAATCTAATTCGATGCCTATCCACTTACGACCGTTGTCTAACGAGCGCCTACGGATAATTTTAGTAGACTTAATAAAGTCATCCTCTTTCATTTGAAGCTCATCTTTAATATTTTGGCGGTTTAGCGCGATCAGAAAAGCGCCATCATCCATTGAAGATGGTACATCCTTAACTAATACTCGAGGGCGTCTACCTTTTGGTTTTTCTAGTCGTAAACCAGCGGCCTTAATTGCGTCCACGGATTCCAATTTTTTAAGCTGATGTTCACTAGCGACACGTAGAACAACACCGGATTTCGCGGTTTTTTTCACGCCTACAATTTGAAAACCGTCATCACAGGGCTTAATTGCTTTCATAAGCGCTTGTTTTGTCGCGGACGAAGTGCTATAATCAGCTGATCGAGCTGCGGTCGGATAAGCCACCACACACGGCAATGGTGGACGGGATTCCATAATTGCTGGAGCTACTTTTGGCAAACGTAGTTTCAACGAGTCCGCATACGAAATTTTACAATTGTTATTATTATTATTGACAGGATTGGGATTGACATAGTTATTCGACTTGATTTTTTCTAATTCGCGTTCCGTATTGGCTAACTTCGTTTCGTTGCATGATGATTTTATGGCCAGCATAGAAACGATGGCCGTGACACGCTGTGTCATATCCATAATGGCAGATTTATTTGCTACGTTAATCCGAGAGCCCTGATCATTGACTAAGTCGTTAATTTTTGACAGGTAGGCTGACGCCTCGGAAACTAAGTCGCAGTAATCGGTATTGCTCACATTACTGATATTTAAAATCGGCGAGGATTTTTCCACGGTTTCGAAAGTTTGATGAACCCGTTTTGACCTATCATCGGGCGAAATGTATGATGGAGACATTACGCTGAACAAGCGTTTCGAATTAGCGGAGGTCGCCACGGCCGACCTTTGGGTTTTTGTATTTCGACGAAATATATCTCCGCCACGATCTGGAGGGTCATCATTTGTTGACATCATGAATTACGTTATAACAAGACGGATGAATTAAAAAAATCAAAAGAACTAAACAAATAGATATCAATCGATTATGTTATTTCGCGTTACCCACACACAAGAAAAATAAATGCACTTACCGAAAGCTGGAGAAATTGAAGAATTAACAGTAAATAAATAAACAGCCACCTTGAAAAACTTACAAAACACGCACTTACTACACTATAGCACCGCTAGGAACAATTCACAAGACAACAATTTAAAATAAACACACAACGCGAATTCCGAATTTACAATACGGAGCGATATAATAAACACAGCAATGCGCGCGAGTGGGGACGGATGGACAGCGGAGGCTTAGTAATAGGGTTCCGTTGGTTACCCTTTGAGTACGGAACCCTAAAAACTAGCACTTCGCCCGCAACTTCGTCCGCGCTGCAATTTTCTTAAGGATCCCTAATTTTTTGCAACAAATATAGCCTGTCACTCAGGGATAATGTAGCATTCTAACAGTGAAAGAATTTTTGAAATCGGCCCTGTAATTTTTGAGTTAAATCACATATTTCCTCTTTATACCATTAGGAGGTTTAGATATTCAATCAAAATGGGAAGATTGTTTCGGAAACTCATAACTCAGAAGTCAGAATCATGCTTTGATATAGATATTCATCAGATGATGAGTTAATTACTTGGTTATTAAGTCCGATTGTATCATTTACTAGCTGACCCGCGCAACTTCGTCTGCGTCACATTTTTCATGAATGCTCTGGTACTATTAGTCGTAGCGTGATGTTATATAGTCTATAGCCTTCCTCGATAAATGGGCTATAGAATTTTTCAATTCGAACCAGTAGTTCCTGAGATTAGCGTGTTCAACCAAAACACTCTTCAGCTTTATAATATTAGTATAGATTTAACTATCGGGGTGTTAACCGAATTTTGGCTGTTATAAAATCAATTTTAAGTTATCAAATTAGTGAATTTGAGCCAGGAATATAATATAAGTGAGGGATACAGTCTTTTCGCCGCATAAAAAGCTCTCTAGGAATCGGTTATCTTGCTGGCTTAATTGATAAGCACTGTACTTCTTAATTAAATTGGGTCAGTTCCTGTGTTAGTGTTCAATTATTTGACGGAACAATATTATCTAGCTATAGTGTATCTGAATGTTATCCATTGATTGACAAAAAGACTTCTAGCGCTGTAGAAATAGGTAATTAGAATGTCAGTGAACTCTTATTTTTATAATAAAAAAACTGATCATTGGGAAAGTACTTTGCTACCTAGTTAAGTACCTACTGTTCCTACCTACCTGAGCGAATTCGAAGTATGGCACTTAGACTTACCAGTCACCATGCTTCGCTTTCTGCCGGGGCTATCCCTATTTGTCTAAAATTGTTTTAACTGTCAAACTATTTAGCTACGCACATCTAACAGTTTAACTAAACTTTGACAATTCGTATCCAATTTTATTATACAAGGAAGTCGGCTGTTCTTGGAAAGTTCGACTTCTCGGCAGTTCTTGGAAAACTGTCGGACGTAACGAATGGAAGTGCACAGGAAAAGTCCTTCTCCTTAAAAGGAAAAGCGATGCAACTTATTATTTTACTCATGAACCCCGTTGCTAAATTTGCTGTCATTCCCAGAAATGTCCGTTTGTCTTCAACACACATTCTTCACGTGACCAGAGGGCTGGGCTTCCCTTCGCAAAGAATCAGCATTGGCATCCGACGTGGCAAACATGCTAGTGTTCTGGACACTTGTTATTCATAGCCATGAATTTTTGAATACTTAGGCTTTTTTTAGTACGGGAAACAATCAAATGATGAGAGAACAGAAGGGGGTGTCAGACTCTTACTGATTAAAACCATACGGATGGGTTTTAATTAGTAAGAGTCTGACACTCCCTTCCTACTAATGCCCTTCGCGTTCCAGGGCCGCGTTGACTTTTTCGAACAAATTCCGCAACCCTGGCAGATTCCGCAACCCTGGCAGATACCGCAACCCTGGCACTGCCCTTGTACGTGAGTCCGACTCGCTATTGACCGGTTTTTATTACACGACTGCCTAAAAAAGGAGTGTTATGTTTTCAGGGTTCATGTATGTATGTATGTATGTTTGTGAGTTTCTTTATTCCATCGTAACTCCTAAACGCCTTAAACGATTTCGATGTATGTGGTATCGTTAGAAGCGTTATCCCGGGTAACATAGGCTATTCAAAACTAAAAAACATATAATGGGGTAGCCATGGATCATAAAAAAATACGGAAATATATTTTTTTTTCATGAAAATTTGCTGACCTATACTATCATCATCTAGAGCTTGCTTAGTACATAACAAAAATATATAACAGTAGTATTCAATATGCACTCGTTGGCTAATAATGAAAATTTAAAAAATAATTTTAGGACAGCCAAGAAATTTTAGTATCATTGTGGTAGGTACTAATCAAAAATCGATTTGGTTTCGTATTACTTATTCAATTAAAATATCGTTTTATCACTAAAAGGTATGAAATAAAAAACACGCCTGCCATGTCCAAAAATGAACTAAAAAATAAAAACAAGCATTGGCCCAAAAATTTAAAACTGTAAAACAACTTTTTTATTGCAGTCGGACCATTAAAGAAATGTTACAGAGTACCTACTGTCCCCCGACTGCAATAAAAAAGTTGTTTTTCAGTTTTTAATTTTTTAGTTCATTTTTGGACATGGCAGGCGTGTTTTTTAATTTTTTAATTATTTGTTTCTAATTGAAGTTTAATTACTAGCAATATTAAAAAGTATATCAATACGGCCAGTGCATTTGATCTCATATCAATCAGAAAAAAAACATCATATAATACGTGATTTTAAATTCTCATCGGTGATGCCGATATTCGTCTGAGAATTTTACAATGCGGTGTATATTGTTTTAGATCAGCGCCATCACTTGACCGATAGTGGAACTTGTGTAATTTTTGTTGATGATTTCTGAAAAAGTGTGCTATTTAGAGATATCGTTTTATTTTTCCTGTAATCTTTACAAAAATCTCTATCACACAGAATAATTTCAGATTTTTCTTTATGCAAACTTCGAAGATAAGGGAGAGGGGGGGAATGGTCAATTTTTTTACATTTTTCGTCAAAAATCGACAACCATGCGGCCTAAAAAAAGCGCTTTTTCATATGATATCATGTATCCCCACTTCAATTTTTTAAGAAACCCTTTCGGTCGCAGTTGCAAAAGAATTAACATTTTTATTTCTTTCTTTTTTTTGCAAAATAGGTAGTTGAGCAAACGTCATCTTAAATCATTCCAAATTTCAAGTTGATAGCATTAGTAGTTCTTGAGATATCTAGCTGTGACAGACGGACAGAGTTAGTCACACCATTTCCTTTTTACCATTTTGGTACGGAACCCTAAAATCATCATTCAAATAACAATTTAAATTACAGAATCGAATTTCAAATGATCAAACTATTGACCATTAGACCGATTCATTCATCGATGACAGGAAGTGGTTCATATCGACGACCATAAGCAAAGGAATGATCAGACCGTGCCCTGTTTACATTGGCAGTGCGAGCACGTAGTAACTATCCGCTAGTACTGCCCTGTTATCTAGCTAGCGACTTTGATTTTCATTGCTTATTCGCTATTAGCATTCCTCGTGTGTGCTAAGCTAGTGTAAGCAATGTATTTGCACTTGCTTGTGGGACGTGTGCAATCAATGAATGGCTAATAAATTTAATTGAACAAAGCTTCTCAAGATGTGCAATCACGGATGTTTGTTTGTGTGTCACAGTTTTGTTGAATGAGTATTTTGCAAGCGATTTTTTTAAGATGCTTGCTACAGTCAGCAATAAAAGTTGATTTCACCGTTAATTTTGTAACTGACTTTAGCGAAGTTATCAATTTTCTTACAACGACACATCGGCGATTTAATGACGATATTCTGAGTCACCATCTAAAGGTCATTTTTCGGACGTACAGTAGTATATTAGCGTACCTACGCTAATAAACTGCTGTCTAAAATGTTAGGTTAGTGATTTTGTAACAGATTGAACTACGATCATTTTGATGATTAGTAAAATACAGGAATCAATCCTTTAGGATCAGTCACATCGACCAAAATTTTAAATGAAACATGTCGTCTTGATCGAAAATGTTTGCATTAAGAGATCATTGTGATAAACGCCCCATAATCAATCTACTTCAGATTATTTCGTTACGAATCAACCTTTCCTCGTCATGTGCCGATCAGAAGAAAAGGAAAAGTGAATACTCAAGAGTTGAGTATCCACTTTTATTGGATTTAGCACTTGTTTGGCCTTACAGTTAAGTATCTAGATGGCCGGACACATACTTACATACTTTACCTCTCTTAGAAGCAATTAAGTTACCCGGAAAGAAGGTGATGGAAAAAGGAATTTCCGGCTTTCCAATGTCCCATTTTTTGGAGAGGTAAAAATTAAAAGTAAGTAGGTAATGTCATTTTTAGGGTTCCGAACAAAAAACAGAACCCTTATAGGATCACTCGGGTCTATCTGTCTGTCTGTCTGTCTGTCACAGCCAGTTATCTCCGGATCCACTGGACCGATTCTGTTGAAATTTGGTACACATTATGTGTGTACCAATTTTGGTTTTTGTACTGTGACCCAAACATTACGCGGACGCGTTACGTAAATCATAAAATTTTTAGTGTGCGGGTCAGTTTTGGGGGTCAAACTAGAAAATTAAATTGAATTTTATTAATGGAATTTTTATGTTATTCAAGAAATTAAACGAAAAATGACCATTCCCGGGCCCCTATCTCCCGAACTACTGAGCCTAAAATTTTTAAACAAATGGAGAAAATCAGATGATTTTTTTAATAGATCTTTACAGGAAAATCTATAAGAAGTCTATAGTGTTAATATAACATGTTAAAAAAAAATTCGTTCAGAACCCTTCGCACGCGAGTCCGACTCGCACTTGGCCAGTTTTTTTTATAACTTTGGCCCATACTTACATAACTTCTCCTGTATCGTAAGTGCGTTTACAAACTATACAAACATACAAACAGCGAGACTCGGAACAACTATCTGTAGGCCATACAAATATTCGTTCCGTGCGGGAATCGAACCGCGACACGCAGCGCAGCAGCCAATCGCTAAACCACTTCACCAACTATATCGTCGATATTAAATATTATATTAAAAATAAAATTCCGAGATTCCGGAATTGCATAACTAATCCTGAATTAAAAAAAAAAAAACAAACTAATACAGAAGAACTCATTTAATATGTAACGATCACGTTTCATACAATTTCCCGAATAAACCGCCATTCCCTGCAGCTTGAGGCAAGTTTTTACTTTTTTTAACCGACTTCTAAAAAAGAAGGAGGTTCTCAATTCGACAGCGTAGGTATGTATATATATATTTTTTATTTGTGATGGGTTTTCTCTTGACTCTAGTCTAGGTCAGAGATGACCGAGACAAAGTCTACGATGGAGCGAGCTTACCCAGAAGGTGCCTGTTCACTCTAACTTTGAAGAGATTAGGGTTGTAAACGTTTGGATACACGGACGCAGGCAGAGAGTTCCATTCCTTTGCTGTGCGCATTATTAAAGACGTTTGGAAACGCTTAGTGCGAGTTGGTGGAATAGCAACAAGTTAGGGATGGTAAGATGCAGTGCGTCTGGATGTCCGATGGTAGAAGGGGGCCGGTGGGATGAGGTCGTGGAGTTCTTGGGCACACTCACCGAAGTACAATCTGTAGAAGACCGACAAGCAGGCTACCTTACGACGATGAGCCAAGCTATTCAGCTTGGCATCCACCAGTTTTACGTCACCGATGAGCCTCTTAGCTCTGCGTTCCACCGAGTCAAGCGCAGCAAGCTGATACTTAGCTGAGCCATCCCAAAGGTGGCTACAATACTCCATGCAGGATCGGACTTGCGCTTTATAAAGGGTTAAAAGCTGTCCAGGCCTGAAGTATCGCTTCACCCTATTTAGGATGCCCAGCTTTTTGGCCGCGGTTTGGGCTTTGTACTCGATGGTGGCGCTGAAGTTGAGACTGGATGTCAACTCCATGCCTAGGAGCTCGAGCCGATCAGTCACAGGAACAGATGCACCCCGAAAAGTAGGAGTCTGTGTTTGGTGGCGTTAAAAGTGACCACATCGTCATCACCCCATTGGGAGACAAGGCTTAAGGTCAAATTTGTCCGCTCTACCATGGCGTCTCTCAAGGAACGAACTTCATCCCCGCTGGTTGTTGCGCTGGACAAGTATCTCTCTGAAACCGTACTGTCATCTGCGTACCCAACAAGACCAAGCTGAAGTAGGTCATTGATGTGCAGCAGGAAAAGAGTTGCAGAGAGAACAGACCCCTGAGGAACTCCGGCATCAATAGCCATGAGGTCAGAGGAGCAGCCGTCAACGACTACTCGGATCGACCGTTCACTCAGGAAGTCTGATATCCAGCTACTAAAACCAGCTGGGATGCCATAAGCAGGAAGCTTGCTGAGTAGACCTGCGTGCCAAACCCTGCCGAAGGCCTTCGAGATGTCGAGCGTCACGGCAAGTGCTTCGCCGTGTCTCTCGATGGCCTCAATGCTGGGGGCATTGCGTGACATACACAAGAAGATCGCCAGTTGACCGTCCCCGGCGAAAGCCATATTGACGGTCACTGAGGAGATCATTGTCTTCAAGGTAGGTCAGCAGCTTACTGTTAAGAATCCTTTCCATAACCTTGCATAGGATGGAGGTAATGGCGATCGGACGGTAATGTGCAGGGTCAGCACGGCCTCCCTTTTTGGGCACCGGTTGCACATTCGCAAGCTTCCATGATTTCGGCACCGTTCTTTTTTCAAGAGAGAGGCGGTATAGGTGTGCCAACGCAGCTTAGGAGACAGTTCAGGTGCACATTGCCTCAACACTCTCGCTGGAATGCCGTCAGGCCCGCTGGCCTTATTCACATCTAGACTGCACAATACTCTTCGGACTTTTTAAATGTGAACTGTGATCTCCGGCATCGAAGAGTCACAACGAGGTAAAGTTGGTGGTTGCTTGGAGCCAGCGTCCAGACGCGAATTGCTTGCAAAGAGAGTTACAAATAAATTTGCTTTCTCACTTGCAGAGTGAGCTAGCGAGCCATCATTTTTATGTGTGTTCGCGGAACTTCGTCGTTTATGATCCGATTTCGATGAACCTTTTTTTATATGAAAGGATATACTGCCGAGGTGGTCCCATTGCCACCACGTCAGGATCTGATGATGGAAACCCTGAGAAATCAAGGGCAACTCTTGAAAATTGTAGGCACGCATCTGGTAAAAACTTCATATTCGTGTGTATATCGGGTGATACTACAAAAAAATGAAGGTTTGGATCAGACCTGATGATGGAGACGACAGAAAGTCAAGGGAACTCCACATCGGTATGTAGGAACTACCATGTGTTTTGGCTTATTTCATTCGTAATGGCAAGACCATTACACCGAAAGCACTTAGTAAGTTTTATTTTCATAACATAACGTAACGCCGGTACGCTGTGAGTGGTACGCAGGTACCACTAAAAAGTGAAAAATAAAAAACTTTTTTACTAAAAATATAACCGACTTCCAAAACAAAACACTACAAAGTATAAAATAACTTTAATTTCGGAAGTCGGTGTCAAAAACGAAATAACCAAAAACACTGAATGACCGACCTTGGAGAAAGGCACCTGTAATTTCTGTTAAATCGGGCTTATTACACCGCACGGTCTATACATAAAGTTGATCCCGGAATCATTTTTTCAACAAAAAAAAATGCTTCCCGTAGCCAACATTAACATTAACTTTAGGCAAATGCATCCGCATATACGATCTCTACTAAATATAGTCGGGAGGAATTCGTTGAAATCATTTGCTAATTAGAAGTTGGATCCCAGGATATTATAACAAGTAATTAACGATATCTCTGAGTTCGTCAGTTACCTTTATCCGTACTTCGCTCGTGGGATCATCGCGACCTAACACGACAACCTTGAAAGGTTCAGCTCATTATGTCTTCATGGATAAACTCGCAAAGGTCAACAATTCACAGGCATTGTTCTAAGTAGAGACAGGATAACGCAATAAAGACATGAAAAAGGTAAAAAAAAAACTTGTGAAAATGTTCTGAATGTAACAAATAGAGAACTGGACCAAAATGTGGGAACAAGGTCATTTAATCAGCTGATATAGTGAGCTACACAGCAGACAGTATCCCTGTGAGTCACGCATGCGTAGACAAAACGTCTCGCAGAATTTATAACAAAATATTATAGAGAAATGTAAAAGCGGGTGATGAATGTAACCGCAGAAATGTTCAGCGCGGTCTGCGGAACCGGGTCAGTGGCTCGGAATTTCGCATGTCACGGCCTGTGTTGTTGGCACATTTTTGCAAAGAAAATTGTATGTTTTCGTTGTTAAGTATCGGGGTGGTTGCCAGAAATAAAGCTGCAGTGCAGTAGTGAGCTTGCAGCGGCAGACTGCGGTGCTGGCTCGCCATTCATTGTGATGGCGGGAGGTCGATACGTCGTCCTCGTCAGTGTCGCCGCGCCTTCTGTGCTGCGCGGTCGTGCCCTGTCAGCTCGAGAGCCCGGTCCGCGTCGCTCGACTCACGTCTGTGAGCACTGCGCAACCGACTGATATTGACAGTGAAGCCTTTATTTATAAACAAATTGTAATTATCTGTGCTTTTAATTATTTTTTAACGTCAGTTTCATTCATCAGCAAACATTTCGATACGACAACTAAGAGTTATAGTGAAATTGAAGAAGATAACTTCTTTATTTAATATTTTACGTGAAAGCGCACGTGACGACAGACTATATTACATAAATATTAAATGATATGGACACAAATTAATTTGCTGTATTGATCAGTAAGTACACGTGGTTATTGTATACACCTGGCACACGATTTGTGATTCACTTTACATTTTAATTAATTACCTTGAATGGTTTGAATAACAGTCGACAAATTAGCGAACAATCGTTCTCATAAAGACAAAGATAATCATAATAAAAGATTGATTAGTTGACTTAAAAATAGCTGAAGAATGAATGAAGAGTGACAATTACATAATTATAAGGAGACGTATTGGAACAAACCACTATTGAAAATTAATTCCTGATGACAGCGGTTATGTAGGAGTACACAGTCAACCGCCCACGGATACACTGCCGCAGTTCAAACATGGTGACACACTCTTAAATCAAATTAAGAAGCCTCACAACAATGATGACATAAACTTCAACAAAACAATATGTAGTAATTTTTCATTTTTATGGGAAGATATCGTAGTAACGAAACATTAATATTACGATAACGTATGTTTGCGATGAGAACCGGTTCCTCGATTAGGTACTTATAACAAACCAAATAAAGTAGGTAATGTAAAGAACGTGTTTAGATATCACAACATTAGTATCAATGAAGCAATCCAAACCGTACTCCAATTTGATGTAACTGGAAAATTCGGTGATCCAATCGAAATAATCGATTAAAAGCAACTTAATATTGATTGAGATTCGGAAATAGATGATATGATCAAAATGAGTTTTTTTGAACTACCCCTTTATTGATTCGATCCAAAAACTTTAAAACATTACCTGTAAAACAATACACGAGCGACATGTAACGTTACATGCAGGAAACTAGCTATGAACGATCACTTCGCGTGACGAGCTTTTGTTTAAATGCTATCAGTGCTTACATTATACCCTGTTTTGTTATGAATAAAATAAACGAATGTGGGAAATTGTATCACGAAATTGGAATCGACCGATAGAAGGATCTTTTTACTCCAATTTCTACAGTGGAAACATCGATTCTACAGTGTCGTTATTAAGATTTTCTTTCACTTTTCAATATAAGAATAATTAAAGTAAGCAAACAAAATGATAGACGAACGACGGGTCCATTATTTTTTGCCCGTCCAATCAATCAACAAAGCTTTCAGTAAAACATTGGTTTCTTAGGTCCGTGGAATTCCATTCATCTTCGGTGATACATAATATGTTCTGTAGATTGCTGATATTAAAGATGAAAAGAAGTTGAGTAAAAAAGTGTCTGTATTGATTTAATAAATTCCGCCGTAGGCGAATTGAGTTTTTGCGTGGCAGGTAGTATTTGAATAATTTTGAATAAGTACGACACACCACACAATATTTGGACGAGGTCAACCTGTATCATCAAATAGTAGGCAGGCACTGAGTTGCTCACCTTTCAAAATGTGCTGGGAAATATAGTGTGCAACATTGCGTCCACCGTTATTTACAGTCAAAACAAATCATTACTCAAGAGGATGCAAAAAGATAAGATGTCATCGAAGAAAATAAAAATGTTAATGTATGTCAAGGTTGAACATCAAATAGTTTACATTGTTAGGTACCTATATGGTCTTCTTTTATCTTTTTATTAAGAACGTGGTCAAAAGGACATTCACCTATTAATTGAAATTAAAAGTAAAAAGAAAAATCTATAATAGCAAAGCAGAAAAGCGTTTTATTTTCTATAGCTTCAAATGCAATATTATATAAGATGATGATTATAACATTGAGATTTAGAATGAAATTCCTATTAGCGTTGCGTAAGAGCTGTTTGGCTCAGAATTTTGGAATAAATTATAGGAACCGGTAGATTTTGTCAAGTTATTCTTGTGACCCTCCTCATTATGAATGCGTACGGCAATTTCTTGTCAAGCTTCGGATACAATAATATCTACCTCCCTAGTACCCTCTTCAATTATAATATTGTTATAAATGATTAAGCTAATTATGCTAAACCTCAGTGGTTTTATGCTTCTAAGTATAAAACTTTCCATCTTTGGAAATAAATGGAAAATTTTGGCTGGTGTGGTTACAATATATCGCATTTTTTCTAGTAGTTACTATGTTTGTTCAGTTTTTAATACAGGTATTAGATAGCTTTTTGTCAACTTTTGTTATGTTCAAACTATATCCGCATTCTTTCATATGCATAAAATTGTACAAGAATCTAATTAGAATAGTAAGAACATGACCAATGTTGTTTTTATCCAAACGTGTATAGTAGCGAAAACATTACCTATGTGGAAATATTTGGCTAGATCTATATATATAAAAATGAATTGCTGTTCTTTAGTCTCGCTAAAACTCGAGAACGGCTGGACCGATTTTAATAATTCTTTTTTTGTTGGGTTCGCCAAAATACAGGGAAAGTTTAAAAGTAAAAAAAAATGGGTAGGTAGATAGGGTAGGTAGGTAGGTAGGGTAGGTAGGGTAGGTAGGTAGGGTAGGTAGGTAGGTAGGGTAGGTAGGGTAGGTAGGGTAGGTAGGGTAGGTAGGGTAGGTAGGGTAGGTAGGGTAGGTAGGGTAGGTAGGGTAGGTAGGGTAGGTAGGGTAGGTAGGTAGGTAGGGTAGGTAGGTAGGGAGGTAGGTGGGGTAGGTAGGTAGGTAGGGTAGTTAGGTAGGTAGGGTAAGTAGGTAGGGTAGGGCAAGTAGGGTAGGTTAGGTAGGTAGGGTAGCCAGTTGACGGGAGCGAAGCCGCGCGGGTCAGCTAGTTAATATAATAAATCGTTTGTAAATTATTCTACCTTGTCAACATCGTCATCATTTTTTTCATGTAAAGTTTTCTAAAAATGCTAAGTTTATGCTTTAAAATGCGGAACTATTACAAATCCTGCATATTATTCACGTCCTAATGTTTTTTTTTTCTATTTGTATTTAGTAAATGCATCGTTGTTTATTATTAATTCATTTCTATTAACACATGTTGTGTGATATTTATCTCTACCATATTTAGTTTTTTTTTTTAGATTTTGAAGTTTTGCTTGTTCAAATTCGTTAACAAATTAAAAGCAGACATTGTATCACTAAGACACTAACACGCAGTAAGTATCTTATTATTGTTATCGCCGATTGAATACATATGCTAACTATAGCGCTTATTAGTTAAATACGCCACATATTTTTTAACAAATAAGTAACTAATTTATTTACTCATAACGTTTCATCGCCGTTAGGAACATAAGTTTAATACGAAAGAATTCTAGAGATTTTGAGATATCTTGAATTCTTTCAAATTAATATATAATAACAACGTGGAATTGATTTAAGAATGTTTTTTAAAGGAACAGTCTCACTGTGATTACTTCGGTTTTCACGGTAAGTTTTTTAACAGAATCGACTTGCTGTTCCGCTAATTTCAACACTGATGAAATCACTGATGAGCTGATGGATGGATGTAAACGGGTGAAATAATCTGAATGGGCACAGAAATAGATTATATTTTAGATAGTTATAATATTACTAGTTGTCCCGCTCAACTTCGTCTGCTCCGCTTCTATTGGTCTTAGCGTGATGATATATAGCCTATAGCCTTTCTCGATAAATGGGCTATCTAACACTGAAAGAATTTTTCAAATCGGACCAGTAGTTCCTGAGATTAGCGCGTTCAAGCAAACAAACAAACTCTTCAGCTTTATATATTAGTATAGATATAGATAGTGGAAGCCAGTAAATCTGACTCCAGTCTTTCCAAGAACTATCGAGTTACCCTGTTAATGGTTTGTGGAGAACTGGTAGGCAGCCGCTCCACACAAAATACTAGTATTCAGCTGAATCCGGTTTTACTGAAAGCCGATCCCAATATACATATGAAAAGGCTAGGCAGATGCTGATTCTATTATAGTGGTAGTCAAGTCTATTATAGTCTAGTCAGTAGTAACCACATTGGCTACTCTTTATCCCGAGAGTATGTTCCTTGAAGAAACTTCCACAATCACGCGGGCGATGCCGGTGACAGAAGCTAGTTAGCAGTAAAAAGAACTCAAAGATCTGGGAGCCTACTATGACTCAGTCACAACTACTAGAACGAAGTTTTAAGAACTGTTACGGATAGGTAATCTCTTCCATCTCCATCATAGCCTGATACAGATTGAATGATCGATTCTCAGCTTATGTATCATACTGCCCATCCGTATCCGTATCTATAATTAAAATAACATAGATTGATTGATTTCTTTGTTTTTAACACCGACTTCCGAAATTAAAGTTATGTTATCCTTTGTAGTGTTTTGTTTGGAAGTCGGTTATATTTTGTTGTTATTTTTTTATATATATATTTTTTTCACTTTTAGTTGGTGATACTTTGACGACGTCTTCGTCAACGCAGAAATTTAAATAGGCAAAAATGGTCATAAAATAAAAACTACTGAACCAAACTGAATCAATTTTTTATCGGACCAAATGGCAAGTATACCTAGGTACTGCATCGAACTAAAAAAGAATCATAGAAATACTCATCGAATTGAGAACCTCCTCCTTTTTTGGAAGTCGGTTAATAACATAGATACGTATAATTGCCTTGTAGTATTCGCATACCCATTTTTACGAGCTTTTATTTATTTGGATTGTAATGTCTTTAAGTAACATCTTGCTGAATTAGAACCGCTAGATGTTATCCGACAGAGATGAATATTTTCGTGTTGGTTCAGTTCATTACAATCAATTTTCATGATAACCATGACCGGATTCTCCATCTAGGGTTTGCTTCAGTCGAAGACACTCCTCAAGAATCAACAGTACCGACAGAGACGAAATTTTGCATACGTAGTCAATTTTAATAGCCCGTATTAAACTAGTTAAAAAAAATAATATTTAGTATCTATCTATACTAATAATAATAAAGCTGAAGAGTTTGTTTGCTTGAACGCGCTAATCTCAGGAACTACGGGTTTGATTTGAAAAATTCTTTCAGTGTTAGATAGCTCATTTATCGAGGAAGGCTATAGGCTATATATCATCACGCTAAGACCAAAAGGAGCGGAGAAGTAATGAAACTTGTGACGCAAACGAAATTGCGCGGGTCAACTAGTCAATTTATAATTGTTTGATCTTATTATTTTTCTGGCAGAATAGAATAGAATAGAATAAAAACATCATGTGTTCAATCTGATGGTTTGTCTAACCTCTTGATACAAAGGAAACTTTACTTTGGTAATAAATTCCTTTGCTTTCCATAATTACGAGTTATTATTCTTTCCAATTATAGAGGTATGAATATGATCATTAGCATTATGAATGATGGATGCTTTGGATTCCTTTAGTTCATTCAACTGCTATCCAGGTCAAATAACAATAATCGGTGTCTGATACCCAAAACTTGACCTCTTCAGTCGATCATATTAACCCAGGTACTGTTATCTGTCGGTAGAATTTGAAACTTCTCATTGTACTGTAACAATTCTGTATTCAAATGTTACATATTCATCTACATTCAGCCCACTGTTATCGTTTTTGCGAATGTAGACTAATTAATGTTATCCGAGATAATTCGTATTTTTGTAGAGCTCATTAGTGTCATTAGCTGTGTCGCCATAATTTTCACTTTCGTCATTTTGAAATGAGTAATAGTATTATTTATTTCTGTTAAGCTGGAATTTAAATATGATGCACTTAGTCTTTACCAAAGTGCCGTGATATTTTTGTCTAGTAGGCAGGTACCTGGCACATTAACATGGTTTGTACTTACTATATTGTTTCTCCTACAATTATTCTGATTGCAAATTGTAAATCTGATTTATTAAAATCTGTGTATAAGCCCCAATTTCTGAAAAGTTTGAATAAAGAATCTTCTAACTAGATTTTACGAATTATTCGACGAAATGTTAAATAGCAGTATAATTATCGTTACCGTCTCAGGTCACGAGTCAGAACATCATCTTATATGTGTCTCATCGTTTTCAGGATCACATTTGCACTCCAGGACCAACAGGCATATTATATTCCTAACTTTTGAAAAGAGCAGAAGTACATCCCACATGGTTAGCATAGCTAGTGTATGACAATATAATCCTTAGTTTCAATGCTGATAACTAAGATAAAAACCTAATTTTATTACATAACTAAGCGTTGCGAAACCTAATCCACTTAAAACTTACCATGCTTTTTAGGGTTCCGTACCCAAAGGGTAACCAACGGAACCCTATTACTAAGCCTCCGCTGTCAGTCCGTCCGTCTGTCTGTCAGCGGGCTGTATGTCAGGAACCGTAATAGGTAGACAGTTCAAAATTTCACAGATTGTGTATTTGTATTGCCGCTATAACAACAAATAATAAAAATTAAGATTTATGGTACGAAATCCTTCGTGTGCGACACCGACTCGCACTTGGCCGGTCTTTCTCACAATAATGTAGACTATTTTATTATTAAAAGTAAATAACAAACAACGCCTGACTTTAAACTGGTTAAATACGATCAACAAAACTACAGACAAGATTATTTGGAAACAAAGCTAACGAAGATTATGACAATATTCACGAGGATAGGGGCTTGCACGACTATGTTTACACAACAGACAAAACATTAGATCGTGGGAAACTCTTGCTCTAGAACTCATAGTTTACGTACTTACTGAAGGTGTGGCGAAAACCATAATAATGGTAGATAGGTAGGATTGCGAAAATAAACAAACATATAAGGAGTTCAGAAAACGGGATACCCTATGTTAACACAGCGTTGACTGGAGTTTGATACATCTATGGATAGCACCCAATTAGTGAAAACTAAGTCACTAATTAGGTTATAGAATATAGATAGGTACTGTCTAAATAAAAAAAGTATAATGAATATTTGAGTAGACCTACATGAAAACTATGAACGATAAGAACACGCTTGAAATAGGTTCGTGGAGGTTTTGATTAAGTAGTTTGATAAGACTTAAACTTTAACGTGTGGTTTACCCACCATATCAATGCCGAATATACAGGTAGGGAATACGTATGCATGAAAAAAATATTTGTAATCAGTTTATCTAAAAATATACAAAAATATGATGAAAATTGCTTGAAAAACAAACGAGATATAATTATTTTAAACAAATATATCTGTCCCTCTCGCGAAACCGCTGTTTACTATAGCAGCTGTATATTACCGTGGCTGTATAGGACTTTGACGCCAAAGTCCATATCGGACTTCACTTTCTAATTATAATCTTTGAAGCTTTATAACTTCATCGCTGATGAAGGTAATTAAAAAATAATTTCATGATTGTTTACTAGCGGTAATAAGTCGCATGCATATTCCCTAATCGTATGCTCTTCTATAATCTAGGTAACTATTTTTTTTGCCTGCGAAAGTTGCGGAATTTGTTGGGAACGCAAAGGGCATTGGTGGATAGATTTTAGTCAGCAAGAGTTTGACACTCTCTTCCGCTTCCGCGGAGTCATTTGATGTTTTTTTTTTCTTTATTCATTGATCGCCATGTATCCTAAATCTGCTCAATAGAGCCGCAAAGTATTGTGAAATATAACAATAATAATCAAGCAGTAATATTATATTGAGTTCAAAGATCACATTCTTAGACAGATGACAAATTGTTGCTCAATATACTACTAGAATGAGCAATGAGCATCTTTGCCTAAGGGGCCTTAGGTGCCCATTGTTGGTACACCTTGACCCTTTCAGCCTTGACTCATTTCTAAGCGACGTTTTGAATTTACTTCAGTAAATTCATGCGCGAGTTCTAGAAAAAGTTGCTTCAAAGAAGGACGTACACAGAAAAACAGATGAATTGAATTAGCAATAAATACGACGAAAAATATCACAGTTTCAAATTAATACAAGGTTCAGTTACTTACTGCTTTCGAAGTTCTATTCTTAAAATATAAACCATCAGGGTTAGAAGGACAACTATATCAAATGTCACAAATAAACCCACTTAATGTACGACCAAGGTATCTGCACTAAGAAACCATGATTCAGATTCCATTTGTTGCGCTTAACTCATCAAATATGTCCAGCATAATTTAGAGACTCAAGGAAACTACTAAGTATTTAAATGACCCTGCAATTTACGATCGGAACGTGCAATTTGTAATTCTTAGTATACTGAATGAATAAATAGTAAAGTTTTGCTGCAATTGTCTTCGGAACTAATTATGGGTATTTGATGTTTAAAGCTTTTTGTAGACGATCTTGAAATGGTTTATTAATTGTCTTATCATTCTCTTCAAGGACTGTTTTTTCTAAGTAACCAACTGTATAATCAATCATATTATTATTTTTAGTATTCCTCTTTCTTTAATCGTTCTTGCTCTTCCTCATTTTTCGTCGTTACTTTTATATGCGACCAGTGCTATACAATTTGTATCTTCACTCATGCGATAAATTCGTGAGGCGCGCTGCCGCACTGTTTATTTTCCTTTCAGTTTAACACAAAAGCACGTGAGGATACTATGCCCACATAATATACACGATAAACACATGTTACTTCACTAACCACAAGGTGCGGTAACACGAATGACCGAATTGCGGTAAGAGACGTAGATGACACCAAACTGGTAATCTTAGCTCATCGTCAGTCTTCGTGAGACTTCGTAATATTTCGGCTTTTGTACCGCTCCCTTTAGAAAGTACATTCTAGAGTTTGATTGGAGTGACTTCTTATTTACCTTCATCAGCAGTTTTTTATCTACATTTTAGAAAAGCTGACTTTGCTTAAGTATCTTCTTTGTTTATTCTCACCGAAATTTTATCGACGTTGGTCTGGACTTAGCTAGGTCTGATTCCTGCCAGGGTTGAGAATTTTTTTGAAAGAGTAACCGCGAGGCTGGAACGCAAAGGCACAAGGGCATTTGAAAGAGCACTGTCCGTTCTGCTCCGCCCAGAGCGGGAGAAGTCGTTTGACGATTTCTAATCAAAAAATAAAATAAATCTAAGACTGAATAAATGGAATGCTCTTGAGGAAAGTATTTAAAACTTCTACCTACATACTTGGCCATCGATCAAATGGGCTTACAGAACATTTTTAACTGCCCGGATGTTATGTTGCTTTTCTACCATATTTCCTGCGTAAATGTATTTTCAAACGGTAACATTAGAAGAAGTTCAAGGGCTAGTAAGAAATTACTAATATTTGAATTTGTTCAATTGTTTGTGCCAAAGGCAGAATAGTTTCTAGATGCATCATAGGCTAGAAATTGTTTTGGAAATAGGCATACAAAAATATTTGAATAGTTGAAGAAGCGTTTTTCTGTATGATTTATATGTATAATTCCAAGGTGCCAAACTATTTTAGTTTAGTCGGAGCCAATAAATACAGTCGGAAAGTCTGGTTAGGTGTCGAATAAAAATGTCCTCTCCTGATGGAACCTTGGGGTATACGTCGTATCATGTCGTGACCCATATAATTCTTTCGAAAATCGTACCGTTGCCACGTAGTGGTCCCTAGGGCACACCCATGCTTTGCAGGCGTAAGAGACATACAGTGACAAGTCAAACAAAACAATTTGTATGTTACAGATTTTGTTGAATATTTCTATGAAGCTTTCGACATATTTACAAAACCTCGCCACTAGTTTTTTCTAGGCCACCTGGGACTTTAATTGGTGTACTGGTGTCCAATTCTAAAAGTATTTAGATAGGTACAATTATGACACGCGATACACACTCGTTTAAAAATAGATAGTGTCCTTTTAGTCGGTCTCTGTCTGGTTCCACATTAAGTTTAAAATAATTCCTCTACTAAACCAACTAAACGCTTTAATATTATTGCTTAGTGCCCTAAGTTATTTTTTATTCCAAAAAACACGATTCAAAGAATTTGCCAGGGGAGTGAAGCCACACGAAATCCCTAGTATCTTTATACGTATAAATAATTGTTCTGTACCTGTAGGTACGTTTTGTGTGTTCAAGTGGGTCCCTGAATGGTAGATTCGCAATTCGGCCTGATAGGCGGCGCTGCATTTTTTTACGCGTAGCTAATTTTCTGGCAGAAACGTCTGTCAGGACTGCTAGTCTACACTAATATTATAAAGAGGAAAGATTTGTTTGTTTGTTTGAAATGAATAGGCTCCGAAACTACTGGACCGATTTGAGAAATTCTTTCAGCAATGGATAGGTACATTATCAGGGAGTAACATAGGCTATATTTTATCCCCGTGCTCCCACGGGAACGGGAACTACGCGGGTGAAACCGCGTGACGTCCACTAATACCTAATATAAATCAATTGGTACTCTCATAGAAGCCCATTTACAGAACTACATTAGTAAGTTTTGCTATTCATCGTGCGAAGTAGACTGTAACAAATACATGACTTTTTAAAACAATAACGTTAACAGATAGGGGTCCTAATGACTTCATTAACAGCAAAATAGTTAACAATACACACTAAATGTTTAACGACAAAGTCAGTGATTTAGTGTAATTATGCTCAAGATATACAAAGCGTATCTCCTGTCACGCAGAGTCCCACTCCCTACAAACAAACCTTGGACTCTTGCCAAACTATGTTTCCCTAGTCACAGTCGTCAGGCGGTCAGTGTCATTGGCAATTTAATAATTTTAATAATAGTTTTCCACAATAAAGTACTGCCCAATTTTTTGTTTTTTTTTTTACTGTAGATAGTGCTAAACTTTATCGTTTAACTTTATATTTAAAACAATATAAGGAAATATTTTTCTTCATTCGTCTTGCTTTTTTGAAAAATTCACTCTCTGCGTGCTCGCTTGGATTGCCATTTATTTTTTCTTCTTTGGCGTTCATACATATTTAAATGTTTAATTTTCTTTTTATCGCTCACTCCGATTTTAATCCATACTATTTACGGCTTAGTAGGCGTTTCGTCCGATCCGGTCGAAACAGGAATTTTATTATAATTAATATTTTTGTGTAGTGTTTCGGCCGAATCCTTTTTTAGAGGAAAAGTAACGTCCGAAACCTATTTTAGTTTAAGGCCACGGGTAAATCTTCTTCTTATCGTGTGGGCAGTAAGGTCTAATGGCCCCACACACCCTAGTGTCAGGCGTGTTAGTGTGCATAAATTATTATTTATAAATAAAATAAACATTAATGAGTGATCTCACACAGGTCGGTTTGTTTTCGACTTTTGGTAGGTTTCTTACACGTTTGATAAAAAGGGTAAAGAACTTTTGTTGTAAACTTTATCTTTTCCCAACAATTCCCTGACTTTTAATTAAATAAAATGTAACCCTTCCTTAGGTTTTTCATTCTGACTGTTTAAAATTTGCTTTCAAAAAAGTACCGTCGTAAAATAAATAATAATGAAATTCCTGTTTCGACCGGATCGGACAAAACTCTGCGGCCGAATCGCCTAACGCCTACTAAGCCCTATCTACTAGGTATAAATCCATACCAATATTTACACCTAATCAATTAACCGTGTACCGTGTTACCCAGTTAATAGGTTGTGGAGGTCTGGTAGGCAGCCGCTCTACGTAAAACACTGGTATTCAACTGAATCCGGTTTGGCTGGAAGTCGACCCCAATATATTTGGGAATCTACTAGGCAGATGATGATGATTTACACCTAATTAATTAACAAATAACTCTGTTACCTTACGCTTTTAAGGTTACCAAGTTTCGTCCGGATTTGGACGAAACTTGGTATACAGGAAGACTGCTCTGGATTATAGGATACTTTTCATCCCGCGAGTATGTTCCCTTGGACCGATTTTCGGCATGCATTATAGTTTTTTCTATGAACCTTGATAGGTTAATGACCTACTCAACAGATATTTCTGTCTTCATCTTTGAATCGCGTCACAGTATTTTCAAAACCAATCTTATCAACGAGATATTTTATCTGATATCTCAGTTAACTGTAGGAGTATCTTTAAGCAAATGCCTCAAAATGTGACGGCTATTTGGAATTTCCCTGTACTACGTCAACCAGTACCTATGTTTATTTGCATGTAAGATTAAAATAATCTAATCAAGAGTGTTGAAACAATAAAAACATTTAAATTTCTTTAAATATTTACCAACAAATTGGATTTATGTTTGTAATAGTTGAGCTATTAAATTCAATTTTGTGAACAGTCAGCAACAAAAGCTTTGGTGATTATGAGTGTCAATGATGAAATCTGTCAGTACGTACCTACATACGAGTAGATCAAGTGATAATCCCATGCGTGTTTTATAGCAGCTGTGTTAAACCAGTAAATACCAGTATAAAGACATTTTTAGCTTGGGAAGTTAAGCAATCTTATCAGCTCAATCCAACACCTTTGCGCCGGAGATAACGGCTTGGCTTTACCAACTAAAACATCTTCAATCTACGTAATAATGTTGTTAGATAAACTTTCTGCAATAGTACTATCATAAAACTGAATTACATACACTTCTTATGTGTACTGTTCAATAAAAATGTTCATAGTCACCCTCATTTTCTTTTCTTATGGTTGTAATATACCCTAATACGAGTATACTCCTAAGGCGATGCCTGCGGCTTTATTTCGTTATCCAGCTAATTTGCCACCATAATGTAATGATTAGTATCTGGGAGACCGAGCGACGAAGGAATTCGATTAAGTTCAACGAGTTCTACAGAGTCAAAACAATTAATTGAATTAATTTATTTGATGGAAACTTAAAATAACTACATCGGCGGCTTTCAAACGCTTCTGTAGTTGATAAACATGGTATCTACTATTTTGACATTCTATAGTAGTTTACACTTATATAATAATAATATATTATATATATATATATAATATTATAAAGACGAAAGATTTGTTTGTTTGTTTGAAACGAATAGACTCCGAAACTACTGGACCGATTTGAAAATATCTTGCAGCAATGGATAGCTACATTTTCAGGGAGAAACGTAGTCTATCCATACTCCCACGGGAACGGGACCTACGCGGGTGAAACCGCGTGACGTCCACTAGTTATTAATATAACGGCATTACCCTACTAATAAATTTCAGGAATTGCTCGAATAGTTCTGGTTATTTTATATGCCTTGGTTAGTTTAATGATATTGGTATGTTTTAATTGTTTCTAAAAAAAAAATAAAGTACTTCCCTACTTTATTACGGTACCCCGTAAGCAAACCTAAAGAATGTTTGAATAACGGTTACAGTAGCCACACATTATTATAATTAACCAAAAAATATAATCACGGGTATTGCTATTTAGTTTTTACAGCGAGTGTACGCGCACGGTGGTACAATGACCATAGAGTTACAAAAAGTTGGAGGCGGCATCCCACTTATTCGTAAGCTGATAATCAACACGAGTGTGTTAATTGCATTAGGTATTTTTGTACCTCTATGTAACTAGAACGTGTCTTGGCAGAGATATTACTTTAATTGCGTTTGCCCCAAAGCGATTTATGTCAGAATGCTAATCATAATGACATGTTGTGAGGTGTGATAATTAAGTTGTATTGTGTTGGTCTCGCTAGTTTCTTCCGTGTATATCTATACTAATATTATAAAGAAGAAAGATTTGTTTGTTTGAATTGAATAGGCTCCGAAACTACTGGACCGATTTGGAAAATTGATTTAGCATTGGATTGCTACATTATCAGGGAGTAACATAGGATGTATAATTATCCCCGTACTCCCACGGGAACGGGAACTACGCGGGTGAAACCGCGTGACGTCCACTAGTAATAGATCTGAATATCAGAATCTGATCTTGACAAGGCGAGGAGATGCGATTCTGCCTTAGGTCAAGAAAGTTTTCCTCAAGCTCTACCGCATAAGTTGAAGCTTTTTCAAATTGATGCGCTCCTCAAGTCCTCACAAAATTAAATACTCATTATTTAAATATTGTGTTACGTAATAGACCATTGGAGAGCGTCAGAGGTTTCTGGAAAGAAATCCTTGATGCATCGCAAGTGATGTTATGGTTGTAGAAAATGCATTTCATTGAATAGGTAGCTACGTTTTCAACAGCTACTATCACGTGTTTGACAATTCATCGTATTAACTTTGCAATCATTCTTGTTCCAGAAACCGAGCCATACTTGATCAGCTGGCCTACTATGACGTCTTAAAACGATCGTGTATAAGGTGTGGGAAGGAGACAGAGCTATACAAGACGCATAACACTATCCCTTTTCCTCAGTTTAATCATGATCGCATTGGCACGTCATAGTAGCCCTGCAGGGCTTTATTAAGCAAAGCAAGTGCTGAGATGGCTACCGTTTCGGTATGGGCGCGCTCAGCGCAATTATTGTGTACTCGTACCTACTATTATTTCTGTTCACTTTGTCTATGTTGCTCTGAGTTTGTGTCTATGCTGAATAAATGTTTTCTATTCTATTCTGATCAAGTACGATCAGAGCTTTATTTGCGAATAATAGTGATGTATAGTATCGAAGTAGAACCGAGATTATGGCATTGACCTTCCGGAACTGTGCTCGCAGGAAGCCTATGTTTAGTAACGGACATTCACGGGCTATAAAAACTTCAATGTTATAGAGTTCTGCGCGAATCTCCGCCATGGGATCTACGAAATTGTAGAAATTAAATAGTTTTTCAGAGCTCGGAAGTTTGTAGTAGGTACATACGTAATAATATGTAACTACTGCAAAAGGAAGTAAACCGGCTACTTTAGCAATGAAGCAACAAATAATAAAGACGCTTAATTTTAAAACAATATCATTGTTTACCAAAGTAACTAGGTCACTTAGGTACAGGCGATTTTGTTACCATTGTGCATGTTCCGCAAAAAGAAAATTGTGAGATGATTTTATTATTGAAGTATCTCCCATTTCGTGCGGTTTTGCTCTTGCAATCAACCCAAAGGCACAGTGTTATTTATTTTTCAGAATAAAAAGTAGCTTAGTATGACTCAACGACAGTCATACAAATAGCTAGCATATAGCTTACTATAACTGAAAGAATTTTCGTAACCAGAATCTTTTACAAACATACGCATATTAACAAACAAACAATATTCCTTTAAATATGTTAATAAAAGCTGGCTCAGTATAAAAAAATACTTGTTACGCTGCAAGCTTTCATGGGATCTGATGACGCTGAAAATTTAAACTGCCAAGTGTCCGCCATTTCCCGGGAAACAGAGGCCCACATATTCTACGAACCCATGCAATTTACCCGACCTGAATATTGTACGAGGAGGCAGAACGAGTTAGATTATGTAAACGATCTGCCATTCGTCCCAAACGTAATTGTTACAATAATAATGCTTGCAGTACACTTTTGTAGGTACTGGGGAGGTTGCGTGCCGGGAATCTCAGCATAGGTACCTACTGGCAGACAAATATGTAGTTCTGGGGCGATACTACGAAGTCCCAGCGCCATCACGGTTTCCGTTGTATAAAAAAGCTATTTATATACGACTAGCTTTTGCCCGCGACTTCGTACTATATCCCGATTATTCCCGTTGCCGTAGGAATTTCGAGAAATCCTCTCTTAGTGCTCCTCTACACTGCCCAAGGAACCTACAAATAATTTCAGCTCTCTACGACCAATAGATAGTTTCCGCTATGCGTTGTCTTTCCGTCACTCACTCAGTCAGTCAGTAACGGAGGAATAATGTATACTATATTAGGATTATTAACCAACTAACAGAAACCATGCACTTTCAAGGATAAAAATCCATAAGAAAGAATTCAGCGATAGTGTAGCTTACTATATCAGTGTTACTAGAGACAAAACCCCTATTGAAGCCCATAGCACACAAACATTACTGCTTTCTAATGTTTATTTCCTTTATAAATAGCCCCTACCATTACATTCCCAGTTACCATTGGAACGTCAGGTTCCAACAGTCCCTAACACAATAAAATCTACTTCCATAATAAAACAAAACCCATTTTGGCCAGCTATCAAAGATGTCACGACGACTGTGACCCACGACTCCTGGGCCTAGTTTGCGCTACAGATTGTATCGACAACAGCGCACCTGATCACGCAATGAGCTCGTCAGTGTAGTCTAATGGTTTATGCATGAAACATTATCAATAAATAAACGTGGAAATGAGTGGTCAATGAAATTGTGATTGTCATCTAGGTGTATGTCACGTGATATGTTTCCTAGGTTATTTATGACAATGTATTCTTGTTTTGAAGGTCTAGTTAGTAGAAAGGTAGTAAGTTGGAACCATAGATATTAGGACATTTCTATGGGAGCGACTTTTCATATAGTATCGTATAGTTTACTACCTACTGTGTATTTAACGCGACGACATATTAATCTGAATTTGGGATTAAACAATAATTAAAGCCGGCAGCAAAAATAGTAGGTTAGGTTGGCAGCTAAAGCGAAGGATAATTTTAAATGAAAGTGCTTAGGTAGCAGCGTTGTTAGCTTTGTTGTACCTTGACGGAGCCCCGGGGCGGGGGGGCCTCCTATTTCTGCTCGCAGAGGTTAAAGGAACCTGACATGAATGGGATCACGGGAGTTTTAACTTAGATGTTATTAGTATTACATCTAAGTTATTTAAAAAAAAGGCGGTTCCTACTATATAAGTACTAAAATATAAGCTTTTGAAGATCACTGTTACTTACTGGAGAATTGTCATCCTCAAACACATCCACGATTTGCGATTGAAGGATACAGATTATTCCAGGTTCATGTCGTAAGAATTTGTCCTAAAATTGAATTTAATAGCAGATACAACGTTTCCATTTGTGGCAAAACAAAACTTATTTTCCTTATTCGAAGACAATGACTTGACTACAACAAAATGCCACGAAACTTTATTTTTTCCTCTTCGATACAAAATTCAGCAGTAAGTACATTCTTACTAGGTAGATACCGTATTGTACTGTTACATAATATCGAGTTGCAATCTCAGAGCTATTTTCTGGAGAATGCGGAGGTCACACAATACGGGAGGTTCGGCAAAATGGATCCGCAGCAAAACCAATTTTCTCGGGCCGGAAGGTGGATAATCCCTTAAAAATTAAATTACTTATTCCACGGGCTCTTTGGAGTTTTTGCAAGGTTGCTACGTATTTCTGGGTTGTAAACATTTACGATTTTCTTTTCTTATTCCATTTTGTAGTAATTGGACGCACTCGAGGTCTGTTGTTGAGATTTCTAACGTCGGCGTCGTTCTGAATATTTTTTGTAAAACTACCTATTTGTAACTTTTTCTTGTTTGTACCTACTGAAGGTGTGAGCATAATTAAAATTAATTGGTTTTTAGGGTTCCGAACAAAAAACGGAACCATTATAGGATCACTCGGGTGTCTGTCTGTCCGTCTGTCACAGTCAATTTTCTCCGGATCCACTTGACTGATTCTGTTCAAAGGTACACATATGGACTTCTGTGACCCAAACACGTACGTGTTGCGTTAATTATTATTTTTTTAGTATGGGGGTCACTTTTGGGAGCCAACTAGAAAATTAAAAAAAAAGTTTTTTGGACAATATCGTGTGACATATCAAATAAAAGGGCTTACCCTGAGGGCTTTAGTTATATTTTTTTCATAATTTTAAAATAAATGGTTTTAAAGTTATTCAAGTTATAAGACGAAAAATGACCATTACCCTCCATTATCTCCGAAACTAATGAGCCTAAAATTTTGAAAAAAATGGAGATAATAGATCTTTACCTAAAGATTACAAGAAAACTGATAAGTCTATAGTGTTTAAATTAAAAAAATCGTTTAGAACCCTTTGCATGCGAGTCCGACTCGCACTTGGAGAGTATTTTTTATATTTTAGGGACATACAATACATATACATATATCTAATTCTAAGGGCATATGAAAATGTGCCCTTACAATTTCATTAACCATGATATTTTAAGTGTGTTAAAAAATATAATAAATAGGTGTGTTTACAACACACACACACACACACACACTATTTATTATTTTTTATTTAAAACTAGCTGACCCGCGCAACTTCGTCTGCGTCAAAATTTTCATTACTGCTCCGCTCCTATTGGTCTTAGCGTGATGATATATAGCCTTCCTCGATATATGGGCTATCTAACACTGTAAGAATTTTTTAAATCGGACTAGTAGTTCCTGAGATTAGCGCGTTCAAGCAAGCAAACAAACAAACAAACAAACTCTTCAGCTTTATAAATTACTAGCTTTTGCCCGCGACTTCGTACGCGCATATCCCGTTTTTTTCCCGTTCCCGTAGGAATTTCCCATTCCCGTATAGCCTATAGCCTTCCTCGATAAATGGGCTATCCAACACTGAAAGAATTTTTCAAATCGGACCAGTAGTTCCTGAGATTAGCGCGTTCAAGCAAACAAACAAACAAACAAACTCTTCAGCTTTATATATTAGTAAGTATAGATATTTTATAATTTATAAAGCTGTATAGCTTATAGTATAGATATAGATACCTATTTATACAATTTCCATCAAAGTTACTTATTACCAATTATTAAAAGTTACGTTTAATAACATAGGCTTTGCTGGATATTCCAGTTATTTATTGATTTTACGCCCAGCAAACCATGTTGTCGATCGAAACGGTAGGTATGTGTATCAATTTATATTAACTGTAACTTAATGAAACGGGATGCCTTTGGGCCTATGTTTACTGGGGAGTTTAATAAGTTAACTGTAGTTCACAGTTGTTCATTAATGTATGAATTATATCGGTCTATTCTGTTCACATCTCACCGTGTAAACTCAGGCGGAGTGAAAATGAAGTGAACTGTCAAGTGTCGTTCCATCTTGTTTGTATGGATTGACAGCTCACGTCATGTTCACTTCACCTAAGCTTACACGCTGATATGTTTACAGAATCGCACTGCAGGTATTACAGTGAAGTGTAACCATTTGCGGTTTAACCAGCCAGCTAGTCTATTCTGTAAATAACCATTTCGATATCGAGCTTCACCTGAGTGACAAAACTCATAAAGTGAGCTTTATTACACATACCATAAAGGTCTTTTGTTTATACGAATTTGATACTCACCTCGTATTCCGCTGTCGAGACACGAAAATGTTCTTACAGAATAGCACTACAGAACCGACCCTTAACAAAAATCAAACAGATATTTTTAAAAAAAGTTCGTTAGACTTTAAAATTCTGAATTCACTTTTATTTTAAATTTCGTATAACGCGAGCCTTTTGGAGCCTAATTTAGATCATGGCCTTTAATAAAAACAAAATAAAACGTGGACAAAAACTGAGAGAACATCATTAACTTTGCTGTCATAAATCATGGCGGTCGGTTCAGTTATGCTTTTAAGAGCCTTTTTGTGTTTTTTTATTGCAAAACGAGAGTCACATTATATCGCGATGATTTGCTAGACATTAGTGGCCTGTGTCGACGGACAAAAGTATTGTTTAGTCATACTGCGTAATGGGAAAATAGACGATGTCGGATGTAGGTATAGACTCGAAACTTTGGAGGTTACAGACGCATTGTTTGAGAAATTGAGATGTTTTGGTTGTATTCACGTCCGCTGAATAGTTAAGGCGAAGACATTAGGTATACCGTGTAAAGCAGTATTTTTTAATATAATTTTTTAAATGAATATGTAGGATTCATTTTAATGCTACGAAATGATCAAAAATGATAAGCCAGCAACGGAATTAGATGAATTATTTCTGTATAATTTTGTGCTGTTATATCTTTGTTAGGGTTAACCAACGGCAGTAGCGTAACGAGGGGGCCGGGGCGGCCCGCACCGGGTGATTCCCGTTTAGGGGTGACACCCGACCGCTCGTTGACTGGTTTTTGTCCCTATCGGGTGGCCCTAAACGAGTAGGGTGCAAATATTTTTGAGCTCGCTTCGCTCGCTCTTGCTATTTGCACTCTTGTAACTTCCTGAGTTTTTCAGTACAAATCAACAAAAAACTTCAAATTCAGTATGAATCAAAATACAATAAAACCCTTCCGACATGAGGTGCAAAAACTTTAGTTCTTGAAGTTTTTTTGCGTTTAGGGTTGACACTCTATGCAACAAACAAACACCCCTAAATGCAACAAACAAACCGGCGACGTAGGTTATGAAACCTGTCCGTGGTGGGTTGTAAAAAATTGCGAGCTCGCTTCGCTCGCTCTTACATTCTGCACTCTCTTTGCTCTCGAAAGTTTCTGTATAACTCAACAAAATGACTATGTTCATGAATGAAATGATTAAAAAAAATAAAACATTTCCGAAAATTCATGCACCCCGAGTGCATCAATTTTCGAGCTCACTTCGCTCGCTCCTGCTTTCTGCCCTCTCTCAGTTAATGAGCTTTCTTATACCTAAAGTCCGTATAGTACCTTCTTTTAAGTATGAATGATCAAAACAAAACAAAACCTTTGTGGGGTACATGAATTTTCGTTTCGCTCGCTCGTGTTCTGCCCTCTCTTATTAATGAGCATTCTTATATCAGTCCAAAAAATAACTTCTTTTTAAGTATGAATGATCAAAAGAAAACAAAAACATAAATGCAATTGTGCAAATAAAACACCTTCCCCCCTCCGGAAAAATGGCTTGCGTTGCGACTGCCGTCATCAGAACGAAAAGCGCAACTTATAATTATTGGGGGGGGGGAGGGATTCATTTGTGAGGTGACACCACATTATCCGCCCCGGGTGACACCCATGCTAGCTATGCTACTGACCAACGGACCACTATTACTCCCCCCAAAATACCCAAATATCTTTGGTTGTCTACAACCTAACGAAATCAATGAGGAATTTACGAAAAGCCATGGAGGCTACTTGTGCGTTAACGAAAAATGTTGTGTTTTTAGTGTGTACTTTGCTAAAACCTATCCTATCCTCAGTGGGATCAAGCCCCCCCAAATGACAATCCTGAATCCACCGATGGTTTAGAAGGTTGGCATCTTGCAATGAGTGACTTGCGACATAGAATAGAATATAATATAATAGAATAGACATAGTACACACACACACATATGGTAGACATATCTAATACTATACCATAAATATGAATTAAAATGACTGACTTTTTACTATTTTCGCCACAGTCGATTCGAAAAAAACGTTAAGTCATTAATTTCAATTGAACCATATTTCCATAAAATCAAGCTGTAGGATTGAAAGCTTGAAACTTCTACACAAAGAGAGTTTATTTGCATGGAACTAAGATATTTATACTGTGCTATTACCCTCATACATGCTATTATGACCATCATTATGAACTATGACTGTACCTACCCATTTACGGTAAGTGTATACAGTTATTCCGACAAATTAGATCAATCAGTGCAAATGACCGGACTATTACAACTCAGGAAAAACATACTAACTAAAAACAAATTGTTAAAAATGATTTCTGAAAATAATATTGTTCGACACAATTTTCAAAATAAATTGTAAACAATGTTTGTGAATAAAATTGTTCGACTCAATTTTATTAGACAGAAATAATTGTCGCTTTCCATGCAATAGAAGGTAGTTGTTAGTACATTTTTTAAATTATTTAATTTAAAATAAAAACTGTAGATTGTAGAATTGCTATCGCAGCGCAAATAATTTCACAATATTAAAACCTAACTCTAAGTATAATATAATATTACTGACTAAAATAGTTTTAAAAAGTTTGTGTAAAAAATAAAATTAACGGTTTAAAGAAAAAAACATCAATTTAAAAAAACAATGTGCCTATCAATTCCAACGAACATTCTAGTAATTTAGAGTGTAATTAAAATGCAATGGCTACATGACAAACATGTTTTTTCGTGTCCACTAAAATTGCCATTAAATGCATTAATCCGTTCTGTCACGCATTAACCGTGAAATTATGAACAAAATGGCCGCTGTGCTCGTAATGAAGAGTGCCGTACTTATTCAATGATCAACATCCGTGGTGACTGGTGATTATCTAAATATAGAACTGTAACAGTTTTATTTGGCGCACTCGACTCTCTGGTGTCAATGATTCTATTGATGGCTACACACACACACCTAGTCACCTATTTTAGTATTGATGAAGATGACATGAATGACACAGATAATTTAATACAGGGAAAAAAATCAAAATTTTAGGCTGGTCGGTTAACCCTATTGCTAAGCTAAAACGAAAATGGTATAAAAAGGATTGTAGGTCTATCCATTCAGGTCCATTATTCAAAACTAAAACAAACCTTGTTTTGTTGACAATATTACAACAACAAGTAGAATTACATACACAAAATTGGTTGTGTAAACTTTCCTTGATATAGGGGCCTACCTGCGTGTATCTACTCGTAGTACCTAGCAGGTAATCCAAACAAACTTTAAGTACGTGATATTGTCAGTTTAAATTGACAAACATGGTAAACTAACACTTTTTGGAGTCAAGAACATCCATAAACTCGATATAATGATCCTTCGATGTACAAAACTTCGTTGAAAATTAATAAACTAACATTCTTCAAAGGTGAACGTGTGTTGGGAAATGTTTATACTATCGATGGTGATGTAAAGCATAGTTTTATGATCATACTACGTAGAGGCGGTGAAAAATGACTTCCTTAGCTTGTTTACTGCCTATAACACCCATTCTAAATAAGTGATGTTTTACCGCCACTTTTGAAAACACTGTAAATATCATTTTTTAAAGAGTAACCGTAGAGTTTCTTGTCGGTTCTTCTCCATAGGACCATGCACTAGCTTCTGACCTTTTTTTAAGGTTTAGAGCAGCTGAGTACCATTGTTTAACATGGAGCGACTGCCTATTGGCCTCCATAACCATTGGCAGGCAGGAATTGGCAGGAGTGGGCGTTTTATCGGACTCCAAGGCTGCCTGTCCATGTGCGCGGAGCGAGGCAGCGGAGAAACGGAGAAATATTAACGAATTAGTCATTTAAAATTTCAATGACTCACGGGGTGTGGAGATTTTATGCAATTCCTGGACAGGCAGCCTAAGGGTGCATGTCCATTACAGCGGAGCGGAGAAACGGAGAAATTTTAACCAATGGAATTGCGTTCCGCGTCAGTGACTGACATTTTATGCAATTCCATTGGTTAGTATTTCTCTCTCCGCTCACCTGCCTCGCTCCGCGTCTATGGACAGGCAGCCTAACAACAAAAGTCCTGTCAAAGATCTACAAATAACAGTCGGGACCAACAGCTTAACGTGCATTCCGCAGCACGGAGGAGTGTCGGTTTGAAATGGACCGACCTGAAGCGTTACTTAACTTTCTCTAAGTTAAGTAACGCTTCAGGATTAACCGACCAGAATATTAGTTAAGGTTTATAATTTGTAAGCATATCAGTTCTGTGACGGTAAATACTGTTGCTTTCATTCTTATGATTGAGCCACGAGACCTATATGATAAGTTGATAAATAATCTAATTTACTAATCGAGTGTGAACGAACCGCGTCGCGTGCGCTTCAAGTTTTTTGTTGGTTGATTTACTTTTCACATTTCCCGACATGTTTGTACATTCGTGACCACGATCGCTAAACTGTGAAGGAAAGAGTTAAACAAACCGCAAATTATACTGTGAAACCGATTTATTCAATGACTCAAATCTAAAACTGTCTGTAGCCATTTGTTTGTATTTTTTTTTAAAGTTGTACTTTCAAAGTACAATTATCTGTACTTTTTTGGGAAATAAAGATATTTATTTATAAATATACTTAATTTATTATTAAATTTAATTTATTATTTTGGAAACAAATTTGTCTGTAGGTAGGTACAGTTGACTGCAGTTCAGGGGGTCAAAACCAGTCCAAACTGGCCTCGTATTCCATGACGTGTTGTCGACTGTTCAAGCCAAGCCACTTCTCCGCCAAATTCCGTAAAAGTCAATGCGATCGTTATCCTTGAAATCTTAACCTTCAGACAAAATATTCATTTCCTTATTTATCTTTCACAGGTGATGGTCTAAGTCGCAGTTGAACAACCAAATGAAGTGCGCGAAGACATTTGCAGTCGCGCTCAGGCTTGTCGCGTAGTGTCACGATGGTGGTAGGTCGTCGCAACGTCAGCATGATGCGACTGGGGCGCTGTGTGGCCTTCCTCGCCGCTGCGGCCTTCTTGCTCCCCTTCACCATCCTACTCATGGTGGCAGACCAGCAGTACAACCTAACTTACAGCTCTAAAAGAGTATTCTATCAAGAGGTCAGTATCTTTTCTTATTATTCAGCTTAATGTGTGTTTGACAACCCTAGATCGTGTTGAAATCGAAATCTTTTTTTGTTCAAATCAGATTATGTATTTACGAAAATGAGTATCAGTATACACTACACAAAATACGATCTAAAAGTATTAGAGTTTGTGCCTAACAAAATTTACCTTTACAACACTGTTTGACTAAAAAACAACACTGCACGAACGGGTTTAACACATTTCCCAAGAAAATTCAAACTTTGTAAATCAACGATCAATAATATCTCTTAAAAGGTCACGAACTCTTCCATCTAAAATGTTAAGATAATAGTAATTGAATTCATCACAAAACACAACTAATATCAAAATGTTAAGATAATAGTAATTGAATTCATCACAAAACACAACTAATATCAATCAATCAAATTGAAAACTTTTAATTGAGTTTAAAGCTTCGTTTAAGTAAAAGTCAGACATTTACATATTGCGGGATCTCGTTCAGATTGTTTATACTTAAGTAAATAAGACACTTATTTTGCTGCTGACAGCTTTAAGATTAGAAAGGTACTATTGTTTCAAGTAAAGACCATGAAATTATAACATTTCTGAGAATTTTGAACTAAATTTGAACGAAAATGTTTCAAAACTAAATTGCAACACAGTAAACATGATTTGCAACAATGTATGATTCAATGAGTCCTGGCACTCAAAATTGACCCGAAACAAACGAAAATGAATTCAGGTCAAATTTCTTCTTTTGCAGAGCGACTTCTATAAAATAAATGGAACATATTACGCGCCTATTTCCGCAATAACCTCACCCACTATTTACAGGACAAAGGTAAACAAAGTTGTCGCATACACCGAGCCGAGCCAACGGCGAAGGCACGCAGCGGGCTTTACGAACGTTTTCTGGACGCCTTGGTAGCACTTTCTTCGAATACATTAAGAGATCTAATAAAATATATCAAAATGAACGGTCAGCAAACCGCTATGAATGCTGCGACTGTTCCGTCTTAGTCAAATATTAATTAGTCACGAGTGCGTTACCAAATCCTCCTGTCAACGTCCCTTTTATACTCGCTGTTTGCCCAAGCCCACACCGCACCCCACGCTTTACTTACAAAAATTAAATAAAAACATGCAAAGGTCTAAAGACGGCTGTGCACGACAAACAAACAAACTACTCATCCCTGTCGATGGGGAGAGCCACTGAGCACCTGTGCCTCTAGTGTACATTAAGGAGCAGCTAGACTGCGGCGGATCGACGAAATCGATCTCATCATTGTCGATCTGAACATATCCTCTCGATCTAAACGAATCTTCCGCCATGCACCGACTGGTGAATAGCAGAGGATCGATGTTGACTTTTTATACAACATCAATCGATAGTACTTTGCAGTCTATTTTTGAAATACGTATACAGATCAATGGTTGTTTATTGACTGATTTTACATTTTGAGGCGATGAATATCGACGTCGATCGACCACAATCTAGTTGCGCCTTTATGTCTGAGATCGAGTAACGTTACTACTGCGACATCTACGTAGCGTTACCTCGATAACTACACTTCATACACTCGAGGTGCTGTAGACCTGTACGTGACTGTACCAGTTACTGTTGAGTGTTGGGTATCTTTGGGATTGCTCATTTACTAATTACAAATACAGCTAATTTAGATTTAAGGACATCTGAGTGTTAGTTTATTTGCATGGGGCTGGGTTTACTTGTTAATGTTTAGATTTTAAGATCATTAGTTTAAGAAAAGTGCGTCAATATCGGATCGACGTGTTCATCCGAATCGACTGTTTCATATTTTTGTGATAAACTTGGTATTTTTGCCATGTTTAGTAGGCCACATTTATATTTTACCCAGTAACATAGTAAAAGACGATTCGCCACGCTTGTTCACGATTCACGACACGCGAGCTTTACAATCCGACGCTGTTTCCCACACAATCCATCTACAATCGATGGTCGGCATAGTCATAAGAGTTTAACTTTTTTATCAACTTTGTATCGGTATCGGAGATATCGATTTTACCAATTCCGGAAATGTAATTTAGCTTGCTGATATCTTGGTAAGTTTTTATTATTGTGTGTGTTTTTAAATATAACATTATTACATGGGTACAAGAGAAATATTATATGACGAACTACCTACTCGTACAACATGTTTTCTTTTGTTTACTTGCTGAAAATAATCGAAAGCAAAATTAGTTCGGGTCAGCCCCAACTACGCGATTCTTAGTCGTTATGCATACTCCTTTACATCATTGTGTCTTCAGGTCATGTGATAATTAGATAACTGTATTCCGGCCGACCATACGGCCATTATGTCTGACTCACTTCGTTACTAACTAAACTGTCAAAATTGCCGGACCAACGTTATTATCTTTTTTATTATAATATGGCATGGCAATAACAATTACTGCGATTGGACCTCGTGAGTACATAATTTATAAAGTAGTGGAAAAAAATACAAGCATTATTTCCACGAAAACTGAATTAGTAAAGCAAAAAACAGGAAGTCAATGACATTTCATCGTATTACGTTTTATGTGCAGTAAATTTAAAAATTTTGAAGGAATGTACGTATATTATAGCCAAACATTTAATTTTTTTTTTCTTTATGCTCGGCTCATTAGAGTCGTAGCGTGATATTAAATAGCTACCTAGGTACCATACCTTCCTCAAGAGTTGGGTTAAGCAATGCATTTTTTTTCAAATCTGACTAGTTTTTCCGTAGGTCTCCTTCTCCATAGGATCTAGTCTTTGGAACGTGCAACTGCCGCGCTGGAGATAGGGTCGGTGAGTGTGTTTTGCTGCAGAACAACTTGCTACTTTTATCGCTAGCGCAGCAGAACTAGCTTTATATATTTGACTGACAGATGTTGACAATTCAAAAGTACTTGTAACTGGTCTATTTAAAATAAAGGCTTTTGTATTTGTATTTGTTAGCTTTTAAAAACATAAACCAAAGACTCATTAGCTTTATTACATTAGTGGATAGATATAAATACTTTTCCTTCGTTTTCTCTCTGAACTGTAGATAAAGCTTTCGTGCAAGTTGTAATTAAAGCAATTAAAGGAGTCAGATTGTGCCGGCAAGTAATTGGTTGGGGTGGTGAGCGCTTGCGGTATAACGTTTAAAAGAGATACCTACATACATCTTTAGCTTGGTAGTAACGATCGTTAACCATTTGTTCCTGAAATTGCTGTATAGAATTAACTGTACTCGCAATTCACAATTTAATGCACATGGATTGAACACAAGAAATAAACGAAAATTACTTGTGTCTGCTAAAAATGTAGTGGCAGCGGGGCTGATAGAGCAGGGTGAGCGAAATTAAAAAAAAATGAGTAACCAACCAACTGCAGACCGTAGTCTACAGCTGGATTTACAGCTTTCTCAAAGCTGTGCCGCATGACCTAATTGTCCGACTTCCGCATCCAGTTGGGCCTTGTCCTGTAAAATGTATTAAGCTAGCTGCTAAAATGTCTATTTACACGATTATTGGAGTGGTGGGATATTAAATAATTAGGCCAGCAGTAATATTGTGAACGTTTATTTGTTGGAAGATAACTTTGGAAAGTATTACCTACATCTTAGTCGTGTTACGAATTACAAGCAAGCGACGCCATGACAGTTGGCAGAGTTAAAACCACTATAGGTGGCGCTATATGTAGCATAATGAAAATCAAGATTACTATAATATTTACCACAGATTATAACATACACAAATACTTATCGTTAGTAAGAGCATCATTTGAGAACAGCTGGACCGATAAAGCAAATTTTTGTTTAAAATGTTCGTTAGGCATAGTCCGTAATAATGTTTCCGGGGAGAAGACAGGAAAATATCGTCGGAAAATTGGGGAGAAAGTTGATGAACTTCAACATCCTCCCAAATTTTGTATGCACTCAGTTTGGACAAGACAACATCTTTCGAATCAGCAAAGTGCTTAATAAAAATAAATCATGTAGGTACCAGTTCGATTGGTTCCTTACATTTTTCACATACCATTAGGTAGCACAGCTGTTTTTCAATAAAACAGCGTATCTGTATGCAGGCGACGGCCGGCGGTGCGTGCCGCATTGGCCATAACGGTTCATTGCCAAAGAGAATGATGCGGCAATGACTGCCGCTGCACTCCGAGGAAAAAGTGACATTGCTCTACATTCTGTTGAGGAAACCATTGAGAGTAAATCATTGTTTATAACTTTTTGTACTTCGGTAAAGCATCGTACGTGTCTTGATCGCAAAGGATGAATTATTTCTTTTTTATGTATTTTCGAAGCATTTTTCGGGAAAAAATGTAGATGTGCAAAACAAAAAGTCATACAAATTTATTTTTAGGGAACATTCGCAAACGTATCGCCAGTTGCAAACGCCAGTCGCAAGTCGCAACATTTAATTTCCGTATATTTTGACAAGTTTTTGAAGATTATCGCTGAGATATTATGCTTTTTTAAGTATGAGAATTGATATTCAGAAGTTTCCATGCTAAAAGAGGTTTATTTTTATAAGTGACTAGTGGACGTCACGCGGTTTCACCCGCGTAGTTCCCGTTCCCGTGGGAATACGGGGATAAAATATAGCCTATGTTACTCCCTGATAATGTAGCTATCCAATGCTGAAAGAATTTTTCAAATCGGTCCAGTAGTTTCGGAGCCTATTCAATTCAAACAAACAAACAAATCTTTCCTCTTTATAATATTATTATATATATATAGTGTAGATAGTGTAGATGACGACACGACAGTTTTTTGTTTTTTTTTTCTAATACCACACGACGATTGCGTGTCTTCCTGCTCATCTGGAAATAGCAGATATTTCCAGTAATTCTTGGATTGTATTTTTTTATGGCAGTAACAAACAATGTTTGATCCATACACACTTAATGCACTTTCAACAATACTTTTAATTGTCCTCTTCAATACATGATGACGGCAAACAATTACATAGAAGCGTTGGCCATCGTGTGAAGGGGTCGACAGATGTGTGAACTCAAGTATCACCACTATGGCACTCGAGTGTGTGCCACCGTATCGCGTCGCAGTAGAACTTAAGTGCTGACAAGTTGATAAGTTCGTCTCCTCAACTGCGAAACATTCAGTTTTCCCCCATTCACTTGTATTTTCCACTCGAGTCTTCATCCTTCTGTTCTTATCCCATTTTAATTGAGGTACAATGTCTTCCTATACCAAATTGGCCGTCGTTATCCCAGAGGCCACTTCCTTAATCCATATCATTTTGGTCTTCCTGTAAACGCTTCCATCAAGTGAAATAGTTGTCAAACGTATGCCTATCAATAGTAAAAAAAACTTTTTTAAACGCCTAAATATCAAATGAAAATATGTAATCTTTATTTTTTTCTTAGGCATTATATTCACCAATCAAATGTTGATGTGTGTGATCAAATAAGTACCTAAGCAGTGAGATACTGATAGTGACTATAAATGATACTTATTAGTTTATCGCTTCTTTAAAATTCGATGACAATGAGCTACTCAGCCATAAAGCGTTAAATACAACTTTGACGTTTAACGATCGCGTAATAAACATTAATTTGTACTTTGGTTATTTCGCGCCTCGCTAAAACCGCGCTACCGCATTTAACGAAGGTGTTAAACATTTGATCAACTATAGACGAGATGGCTGACTCACTTTAGTACATATTGAACCACAAACAGGTCATAAAAATATAAAAAAAAACACGTCATCGCAACATAAGCTGCCAGTCTACACTGGTAAATAATAATAATAACTTTTATTGGATCATAGCGTACACACATCACACATAATAAAATAATAACAAAATACATACAGTTAAAAGACCACATACACATATAGGTTAATTTAATTACATATTACTGATTTCGATTGCTCAGTAGTGAACCATGCAGCTATGGTTCAGGTACTGACAATCGGATCTCTGCACCAATGCTCTCAGGATGCCGTTGAAGCTAACCCTGCGCTTCGCCAAAAAAGTTACCGTGGAAAAGAATTTAATTAGATGAAGAGCGTGAAGAATAGCATTGCTGATTATTGCTGCTATACGGAAAGTAAAGAAAGAAAAAATATTTTGTAGCCACAGAGCCAAAGACCACCAGGTTATATTCTCTATGCACAGAGCAGACGTCTCCGCAGACATGCATATAAATGACAGCAATACATCCTTTATAAGTAGATACTTAAATAATGTTATATGTATACAACATAATTTATGTATAGTACAGTATTTCATAACTCTTTAACAGAAGATACTAACAAAGAATAAATAATCACCTGAAAAAAGTTACGATGAGGAAAATGATTCTTAATTTTGAACAAAACCCGCTCCTTCCACTTTACCATTGCCCCTGGCTTTGTCTGCAAACGCCTTTAGTCAGACGTGATAATATAATAAGCAGTTATAGTTAAAACTCACGATTTATAAACGTGAGTTCAGTTTTACGGTGTTTAAACCCAAGTGCGTGTTTTGCACTTTTTATGATTTCCAAGAAAAAGCGTTCTGATTCATCCTAACTGATAAACGTCGATCATGTGAACCGGTCGTCTGTTGTGTATGTAATTTAATCAATTTTATGTCTGTTCATATTTTTTGCTCTCATTTATATGTATCGTTTTTACCGCCATTGCAATTTGTAGAGATAATGTCGTTTTGCCGGTCGATTTTGCTGTTTTGTCGTTTTGGTACGGAAATTACCCGTACTTTTAAAGAACTTTCGCATTTTATTGAGAGTCCTCAGTCTGACAAAAACAACTCTAATTGCCTCGCATTTTGTCAATGTTTACAATTATTGTCGCTGAGTGGAGATTGCGCCTTGAATTCGAATGTTTTTTTTTTAAGTACTAGAACCTGGCCTTTTAATATCTGAGCCTTAAAAGGAACGACCCTATCAGTTTGCTAGTCATAAGAATGAATAAATAATTAACACTTTATCGATCCACCAAGGCCACTGAATATTTTGATATTACTATGTATTACCTACGTAATATTCTTATCAATTTATAAATAAGTCTGTTCTTGAGTAACAAAGCTTTAGTATAAATATATTTTTCCTTGAAAAGCTCGATATGTGTAAATTCCCCGAGTCTAATGATTCATAAATGGGCTTCATCAGCTGAAAACAAATCTAGAAAAAAAATGATCAAGAAACAACTCAAGGTCCCTTATTTTTGTTTTTAAATACCTAAGAATAAAACTGAAAGTTTAAGTTCATAGGTATACTAGCATTACTGTATTATCCGTGGTTGCAAAGAGCTTAGTTTCTCCCAATTGAAACGAGTATTTAAAAGAAGAGACAAAATGCTGAAAATCGATAAAGAATGTTGAATGTTTAGGTGGAAAGTGTGTCAAAGAAAATGTGTTAACATGTTAAATTAGCAAACAGTATCACATAAACTGGAAATAAATCAAACCAGTTCGGGATGTCATTTTGACAATAATATTAATAAATAATCCAGTAAGATGCTGGTGGGGATTGTCCTGATAGCCGTGGTATACCTCTCCACTCCTCTAGCACCTCAGGATTTGTTGGCGCTACGTCATTTTCGGGGGTCCATTTTAAAGCCGTTTTAATTGTCAGTGGTCGGGCAGGTGCCAATAGTTCTTCCATAGTATGGGGGGTAGGGGATTGTCCTTGGGTTTACTTTCAGTGCATACAGGGATAATCGTCGGTTGGTGCCAATTCCATTTGAAATGTCTGCCTACCAAAGGACCGGGTCTCCAGGGACCCGAGAAAGTCAAAGACATACATAAAATAATACTTGAAGTTATTAAATAATTAAATAATACCACTTTATCACGAGAAATAGTTTTTACAGGTAATTCTCGTGATACATATTTTAACTTAAAATTAAACGCACACAAGTGTCAAAAGAGTGCTTTGGCATTCCTACTAGGATTACCCTGTATAAGTATTTAAATGGAGTCTTCCTACTCTAACACGCCCTAGTTTGTGGGCACGTAACGAGCGGCCGTGTAGCTATATCCGCAGGGTAACACCTCGTCAGCATTTTCCTCCATGTCGTTGTGGTTGGGATATCATTGTACCCCAACTACCTCATCTCCCCTACACACATTCGCACGTCGTCGCTCTACGTGCAACACGGCGCAACTATCTCGAACTACGCTCTTGCACTTTATCCGCAATGTCACGTACGCCTCACTTACCGGCGGCGGTTCTTTGACGGAGATACTTCGCTTATTTATCAGAGTACTTGTATACCTACTTAGTTACTAGAAAGTTTGTTGAAAGCCTAGAGCTGGGCGGAAAATAGCGGCAGAAACTATCAACGGGTATAAAAAACCCTGGTTTTTAATAAAACCACACCCTAACAAAAACCGACAGGAGCGTTTGACCTCTATCTTACCCGATGGTGAGCGATTATGTGGTCGACGATAGAGTAGTCTTGTCTAGAAGTAACGGTTACTTCTAGACCATACTGCTTAGTACCATTTTTTAGTAACCTTTGCGCTCTTGATCTAAACATTTACTTATTTATTTGTTTTGTTTTAAACAACCTTACTCGTGAAAACGTGTTAATTTTGCATTTTTTTTTTTTTGGGAAATAAATATATATCAGCTATATTATAAAGGACCCAGAAAGTAGCATTTGTGTGTGTGTGTACATAGCGTGTGTACATTACTTTTTAATCTATAGGGAAAGCCTGGCATGTGGCCAAGATTTAGCTTTGCTTTTAGTCTTTTTTACGAGAAAAAGAAAAGACTATTTTATGATGAAGAACGTAGACCTCTTTTGTTGTGGAAACCAAATAATAGAGAAAGAAAATTTCAGCGAAAATCCAACATGCATACTAAAACGCGTTTGTGTCTTTTCTTTGAACGTTTTTAATATCTTCAAATTATAAGAAAACGTCACATTTTAAGTAGAATTATAGTCGTTAGTATCTTAAATATTATAATACGTATCTAATGAATGACCTTCGTTCAAAGCTCCGCGGGATATTATTAGGTAGGTATCTAATTTCGCACATTGTAATTTCTCTGATCCAGAATAAATTAAATTCATATTTTGAATTTCTACTAGTACTAATTAATCTGGGTCACGGAAAGTGTTTTAGGTTTATGGTTTAACTTTTTTCTAATAAAAAAACAAACGGTATTTCCAATGTGAATTCAAGTGTAGTGCAGACACGAACTTTCGATTGTTTCGCGTGTTAAATTTGTTGATTAGTTTCCGTATCTGAATTCATACTTTAATGTTTACTTCAAATATCACCTGTGCAATGTATTTTATATATTATTCTGGATAGGGGCACTCACATAGGGTATCAGACAATTATATAGAATTTAATTATGGTTATCAATACGTTTTACAAAGGAACAGGACGTAAACAAAAACCCTATTAACCGATACCAAAACAATACCACTTTTAAATACCTGCATCAAGATTACTAGCCGGGCAAAGCGCATTTGATACAAATGAACCGGCAGAACGTGACGCGTGCGCGTGCGCAGCGTGACATTGTGGAACACATTCATCTACCGAGTGTAACAGTTCTGCTAAGTTCCGATACTTCCCACGTTCCATTCGTTTTTGTTGCACGAAGGAACGTTGAGCGCAAAAGGGAAAGGATTGAGACAGTGTTATGGACTGAGAATGATGTTAAAATAATCGCTGATGTGTAACTAATAATTTTCGAATAATATAATCGATTACTCTCAAAAAATGTAGTGGGTTCAGACAGGGGAACAAACTACAAACTCTACTTTTGCCAGTAGTTATGTAGGTACTGTATTTACCTATTTATCAGTTTAAACAAAATCTTGCAGTCCTCCTAAAGGTCTAAGCGAATGAAGGCAACTTTTTAGATAAGAGCTTGACAAAACGAAAAAGGAGGAAAATACAATTGTAAATCCTGATTAGGGGATTATAATAAAGGTCGTAATAACCTTCGGGAATCAGTATAGACTGTCAAGAGGTGGTAGAATAGTTCCTACTAAAATCCCACAGTAAATGTAGTAGGTCAAACACCGCTTATTTCTAATGCCAATTCCTCTGTTGACATTTAAAGGGTAGTACCGCACTACCATAACCTTATTTCACAGGTTTGCAAAAATAGCATTTTATCTATGCCATTCTATTTGTACCAAAACAGTTTTATTGGAACAAAAATGTCTATTAGTGGTCTAAATGGTAGGATTCGAAGAAAGTATATCGTCAGTCACGCGAGAGTGCGGAACTGAATCGTTTGATCGCTATTATTTGTCTAACTTATTGGGATCAACTGCTTGTTTCTTTTAAAAATGGATGCTCTTTTGTTTTTTACATGGGTTTACTTCGAGTAACCTAACAAAATTCCGCTTTGCTATTTGAGTTTTTTTCGTATTTATTTGTTTTGGATGAACCTACGAGTTGAATTTGCCCTGAAAGCTACATCTGAAAAGTATATTTGACAAAACTGTAGTTTTTTTTTCCTACATCCGGGTATTGTTTATTTCAAACATCAAACTTCATGTCTAAAGACATTCCATAGTTTTAATTAGGTACGTACACTCCTCTAAATTAAAGCAAATTACATATTTTGGCATAGCACGCTAAGTCACTGTCACAACCACTCGATTCGATTCTATTCCTCCGCATTGCTGAAACATAAACCAAAAACGAGCTCATCAAGAACCCAGACACCTATTAGTTCCACTCTAAAAATCCATCCCCATGTATAAGAGTAGGCACAAAAGCCTTTATAAAGTACATAAAAGGACGGTAAATATAAAACAAGAAAGGGAGGCTGGAAGGCAATATTTTGCCGTTTTCGGCGGAGGATATCGAACCCTGTCAGTTGGCGGGTGTCCTGCCGCAATGCGTCACCGGGTTTACTGCATCGTCAAGATAATATTGGCCTTATTATGTAGTTAGGTATATAGAAAATAAATCTTCGTTTTTTTTCGCTTTACTAGATAAACTTGTGTTTGAATACTGTCTGAAAAGCGATGATGTGGTCGACAACGGAGCACGCTTGTCTAGAAGTGACCTATTCACCCTTGGCTTGAAGATCTTCTAGTAGCTACCTGTAACGTATACATATCAGGAAACCCAGACCTTGGCAGGGAATTCCACTGCCAAACTGTACGCACAATGAAAGTACCTATTCGGAAAACATTTGGGTGGGATGTAGACTGTCCAGCCTCAGTACTGAAGTACTAGTAGTACAATAGGAATTGTAGGTTTTTTTTTTAACCTGAAACACCGCGTAGGTAACAAAATTAGCGCTCATTATGAAAACGCAAATTCTCGATTCTGAATAGCTCTTCCATAAAGTTGAGACTTTCTAAAGAACGATTACATCAGGGATTAAAAAAACAAATTCGAGTATCCCTCTTCCCCTCTTTAATATTTTAGATTAACAAATCCAATTTAATTTATCTTTGCTTCAAATCTTTTAATATTATGAGCTCTTCTCTTTCTTCATCGATTTAATTCTAAGCCTTAAGAAACCGAATTGAGGACGACCAAAACTCGAAATTGTAGCGGCAGCAAAAAAAAATCTAATACAAAGTTTCAAATTGATTTGAACAGCTCAAATTATCAGTATCCTTTTTGGTAAATAACGGTGATTTAAACACCGATACTTCCTAAATTGACGTTGTTGGTATAAATAATATAATCTTTGTATAACGGTTTTAATAAAACCAACGATGTACAGTCAATAAAACAAGCCATACGATGGCAATTATTATATAGCTGCTAATTAAGGTAATTCGGATCAAATGTTCATATACACGTAGGTGCCTACTCTTTATTTATTTTTTTACTAATTGACCCGCGCAACTTCATCTGCTCCGCTCCTATTGGTCTTAGCGTGATGATATATAGCCTATAGCCTTCCTCTATAAGTGGGCTATCTAACACTGAAAGAATTTTTCAAATCGGTTTTTTTTATTTTTCGGAATCGGATTTTTCTCGTACGTTCCTGAGATTAGCGCGTTCAAGCAAACAAACAAACTCTTTAGCTTTATATATTAGTATATAGATTATGTTACACGTTAGTTATTCGCTCGCAATTCCTGGAAAAGTTGGCACTGCGTACCATATCGCGTTGATCAAACATTTTTTTTTTCATTGACAAAGTTCTCAGTAATTGTGATAGGTAAATAGTGTGGCCTAAATTTGTAAACAAAGTAATGAGGGCCGGAAGAATTATTAAAATTTATTTATTTACCTACTCGTAGTAAAGTAAAAGAAAAAAAATAAAAAAATTATATAACCCCTGTTGAGGTTATTTTACACTCGGAGAGTGACATTTGTATTAATTGGAGAGGGAGTGCATAAAGATATTATTCTGTAATGAAATATGGCCAATTTTCGACTACTGGGCGCCCACTTGTTCTTATTTAAATATTTAGGTACGAAGAATGAATAATTTTATCACCATAATTTTATTAACCTATACCTGCCTTTGGCATGCTTGCCTTGCGCAGTGGTTGGTTTAAATACTACTAATAACATCGTTAAAGATTTCTAGTTTAAGAATGTAATCATTTGCATGTATGCATGCCAGTTATTTTCTTTATTTTCTTCTTTCTAAAAATACGTAAGTACGAATGAGTACCTACGTACCTAACTGCGAGTATTCTTACATTTGCCACCCGACTACCAGAAATACCAGAAATATGCGACAAGAGCACGTATTTCCCCTTCCTAAGCCTCAATAATATCTGTAACCATGGAATAAAATCCAAACCCTACAAAATAGAGCAGAAATATTGAACACAGAGCACAGTAGGTACATTTTCCCGTTACCATCACAAATTCAATCATAAAATTTGATAAACCACGAATCGCAATGGTTACAGTGTCATGATGTCCTCCACCCATACAGCCCATGCAGTCTTATCTATAAATAACCATTTCGACATCGAGCCTCACCTGAGTGACAAAGCTCAAGAAGTGAGCTTTATTACACACAACATAAAGGTTTTATGTTTATACGAATTTGATACTCACCTCGGATTCTGCTGGCGAGACACGAAAATGTTCTCACTGCGAGTATTCTGACATTTGCCATCCGACCACCAGAAATACCAGAAATATGCGACAAGAGCACGTATTTCCCCTTCCTAAGCCTCAATAATGTCTGTAACCATGGAATAAAATCCAAACCCTACAAAATAGAGCAGAAATATTGAACACAGAGCATAGTAGGTACATTTTCCCGTTACCATCACAAATTCAATCATAAAATTGGATAAACCACGAATCGCAATTTGATAGCACGTCGTATTACTATAACCGTATAATCTCACAAAAAGTTTAGTGTTATAATAATTTTATTATTCAAAAAAAAAATAAGAGCACTTCTCCTTCCGCGTGCGTTAAACTCTTTGCAAGTGAAAGTACGATATAATAAAACAAACATAACATTAGCTGTTACTTATTTAATTAACGTACTTATGTATTTAAAATACTTCGGTACTTTCATAACATGCTCTTTAAATAGAACCGTATTTTCATAAGAGGATCAGTAAAACTAGGCTTTGAGTTAAAGGAAGCCGTATTATTCAAGGGGACCTTGGATAATACGGCTACGTTGGACCAGACAATCGGGATCAATAGGGTTTGAACAGTTTTCTATGTCTGCTAGCTACCCGTGCTGGTTACAGTGTCATGATGTCCTCCACCCATACAGCCCATGCAGTCTATTCTGTAAGTGCGAGTCGGACTCGCGTGCAAAGGGTTCCGAACCAATTTTATTTTTGTAATATGTTATTTTAACACTAGAGACTTCTTATTAATCTTTCTTTATCTTAAGCTTTCCTGTAATCTGTAGGTTAAGAACTAATCAAAATTTTAGGCTCAGTAGTTTCGAAGATAAGGGGGGGTAATGGTCATTTTTCGTCTAATTTCTTGAATGACTTCTAAACTATTTATTTTAAAGTTATGAAAAAAATATAATTAAAACCCTCACAATAAGTCATTTCATTTGATATGTCACGATACAGTCTAAAAACAACCTTTATTGAAATTTTCTAGTCAGACCACCAAAAGTGACCCCTATACTCAAAATTTATTTATATACGTAACGTGTCTGTGTTTAGGTCACAGAAATCCATATGTGTACCAAATTTCAACAGAATCGGTCTAGTAGATCTGGAGATAAATGGTTGTGACAGACGGACAGACAGACACCCGAGTGATCCTTTAAGGGTTCCGTTTCTTACGGATGTTCGGAACCCTAAAAATCAAAATGGCGTTTGTTGACCACACCCATTCGGCTCCTCCAATGCCCTCTGTCAGATTCTATCCCAATTTTGGCCCCATTTTAATACAAATATAACCCTTAATATCAGATACCCATATCACATGTCATCGCAAATACCAGCGAATGCCCTTTAACCCTCCGCGGCCCTCTAACTGTCAATTTGCTAACGAGTCCCACAGACGCGTGTTTTCTCACCGCAAACGAGATACAAGTCTCGTGTTACATGCGACGATACCAGTTTGTGGTCCCTCTCGGATTATGTATCGTATGAAATGGCATATAACACCGTTTTATATCACTGTCCTGTAATTAGGTACTGGCCGCAAAACTGGCAGTTTGAGTAGTAGAAAAATTGAAAAGCATTGCCAATGTTAATAAAATAAATGAAGCTACGTATTTCTGCATAAATTTTGTTGTTTCATGTTGCGCTAAATTAGTTAAGAAATACGGATCTTTGGAGGCATATACATTAAAAATAATTTTTAAAACTTATGCTTAACTTTAGATGTAGGTTTAAAGAAAATTTCAACTAAATAATAATAATTAAATAAATAAATATACCTGTCTCTTTCTAAAGCTTAATATGTCATATTTACGCCCGCCAGTATCAAAAGGGATATGATCTTATTAAGCCTAACGAAGTAATTTCAAAAATATCCGTGGGAAACAGTCATTAAATAATATGCTAGTAGTGAGTTTTATAGCTTTATAATGAGCAGTTTATCGTTCAAGCTATTTTTCCATGCTGTTAATAGTTTTCCATTAAACACGGGAAATAGCAGTCTTTAATAGCAGTTTTTATTTATAAACTTAATTATCTTTCAATATTAATTAAAGCTTAATGTTTTGTCGGGATATTTTTAGATAATTAATTGATTTTCAGTCTAAAACTCTTATTCAGTATTGCTTTGCAACGGTGATATAAATTAAAGTTAGAAAGATAGTTTTTTTTTTATAATTGGTTATTTTTTCTGCGGCCTGTCTCCGTTACAGGGGGCTACTCTCTAAGCTCGAAGCCCGTAGTTTCGGACTTAGTTGCGGGCGTATTCTACTCCATATCACCAGACCACTAAAAATTAATGACAACACGATTTGTCAGTTACTGTCAAATCGTGTTGTCATTCATTCTTAGTTCGGGTTCGGGACTTATCGTAAGTCCGTAGGTGATACGGAGTAGAATAACTAAACAACTAAGCCCGAAACTACGGACTTCGGGCTTAGAGAGTAACCCCCCAGTTTCGGGCTTAGTTGTTGGCGTATTCTACTCTGTATCACCTAACGACTAAGAGTTAATGAAAACTCGATTTGACAGTTACTGTAAAATCGTGTTGTCTTTCATTATTAGTTCGAGTTCGGGACTTATCGTAAGCCCGTAAATTTCGAAACCTACATATGTGTTATTCCAGACTATAATCTACCTCTGTGCCAAATGTCACCAAGATCCGTTCAGCTGTTATTGAGTAACATCTATCTAGCCATCCAAACTTTCGCATTTATAATATTAGTTAGATTAGATTAGATAATAATAATCTAGATAAAGTCTATTATTATGAAGGACGGGACGGTGGACGTGTGTCGAGCATGCCACCGTCCGGTCCATCCGACATATTATCTCTGGTTGTTCTCGTCTGGCTAACGGCGAGTACTTGCACAGGCACAACCAAGTGACCAGGATTATCCATCAGCAATTTGCTTTGAAATATAAACTTGTGGATTCTGAGGTATCGTATTACAAGTATGTGCTCGACCCAGTTCTTGAAAATGACCATGTCACGTTGTACTGGGATCGGTCTATCATCACTGACAGGACTATTGTTGCCAATAAGCCTGACATAGTGGTGATAGATCGATTAGCGCGCCGCACAATGATAATTGATGTTACCATCCATATCCATACCATCAGCAAATCAAGTATCTCGACTTAGCACACGAGGTTGTCGACATGTGGAATGTGGACTCAGCTGTCATTGTGCCGATAGTCGTTACGGCCAATGGCCTGATGGCCAAAAGCTTCGACGACCATCTGTCGGAGCTGGCGTTACGCGGTTGGATAAAGGGCCTGATACAGAAGGCAGTACTCCTCGATACGGCTCGTATTGTGAGGCGGTTCCTTTCTCTGGAGCCCTAACCACCGGTAGCTTGGACCCTGCTCCCGACACCGGCGGAATCGCGGATTGCGGGTTTTTTATATATTTTTAAATGTATTTTCTAATGTTTATTTTTTAAGATAAATTTAAAAATGTAACTTATATGTTTATAAAAATAAATAAACGAAATTTAGATAATAAAAACATCGTCGAATACTTTCAGGGAAAGTAGGTATAAAAACCAACGCTTCTACAACAAAGACACGTATATAATGTTCCGTACCATTGCCAATAGAAATCTCTTCCATAGAAACACAAAACGCATTACCCTCCTTGAAAGTAAGTCGGGTAAAAACGAGATTGACACTCATACGATAAGTGGCGACCGGTGAAGTAAACTAGTTTATTTCAATACTAAAATCGGGTTTCTAAAAACGAAAGCCTTTCGTTTATCAGCACCGGCTTTATATAGGTAGTCTAAATTGGAAAGAAAATTGACGAGTAAAAGAGTTATTCATAACCAACTAGCTGACCCGCGCAACTTCGTCTGCGTCACATTTTTCATTTATGCTCCGCTCCTATTGGTCGTAGCGTGATTTTATATAGCCTATAGTCTTCCTCGATACATGGGCTATCCATTACTACAAGATTTTTTCAATTCGAACCAGTAGTTCCTGATAATATCGCGTTCAACCAACCAACCAAACAAACACTTTAGCTTTATAATATTACTAGTTGACCCGCGCAACTTCGTCTGCTCCACTCCTATTGGTCTTAGCGTGATGATATATAGCCTATAGCCTTCCTTGATAAATGGGCTATCTAACACTGATAGAATTTTCAAATCGGACCAGGAGTTCCTGAGAATATCGCGTTCAACCAACCAAACAGACGAACTCTTTAGCTTTAAAATATTAGTAAAGGTAGAATAAAAATATATTTTGGTTTAAGCAACACACAACTACCTACAATATTCTAACCGAAACAACATTAGGAAAAGGACAAAAAATATGATTATGTTTGTAAGACCATCTCCGGAAGTACAGTTCCGTTTATGAAATTCTTTCACATAAAGAAAGCTAAATAATTTATCAATTGCTTAGTTTCATAGGCTACTTTTATCCCTTTATGTGCATGTATACTGTGAGTTAGGCTACAAAAGCAAAGCCGCGGGAGAAAGCTAGTATCAATCGAATCATCCAATTTAAAATTCACTTACCAACATTACGATTCGTAACGCAAAATGATTGTTTACTGCCGATGATAACCATCAGTTTTACCGCCCCGTGTTATCGAATTACTAGGTAAACTGCCCGACAAGCCATTATATTCAGTTTATGACTTTACTAGTAACTGCTTGTAAGTAGTTATTTTAGAGTCTTTAACTAGTTCACTGAGTCATGTTGAATTACAACATCCCATTAATTTCTGTGCCACGGTTTTTTTTTTCTTTTCAAACTCTGTTTAAATACTAAAGCTCACTAAAACTACCCCGGTAGCAGCACTTAGAAGGAGCCCCGTGACTTCTTAAAAGACAACCCCGGTCAGCGCCTTTTAGGGCATATCCCTGGGGAGACTGTTAAGGGGTCTCCCCTGTATCATCTAAGTTCTAACTTATAAATAACCCTATAAGATAGCTATGAGTAAGTCAAACTGACAGTTTTTACTAAGTCTGTGCACGTCCTAAGACTGGAGTAAATTTTTACTAAGTCTGTGCACGTCCTAAGACTGGAGCAAATTTTGATGCCTACTCCTTGTTTTTAGAAAACGGAACTTATAGCATACCTGCAAAAAAAATTAAGGTCACAGCACACATATCAACTCGGAAAGGATCGTCACCGTATCGCCTTTCGCCTCGCCGCGCCGTCAAACAGGCGTCAACTTAACGTCAGGCACGTAACCAAAGCAGTAGTGCTATTCTGTAACAACATTTTCGAGTCTCGATAGCGTAATCTGAGGTGAGTATAAACATAAGACCTTTATGTTGTGTGTAATAACACACAACACTGTCACTTTGTGAGCTTCGTCACTCAGGTGAAGCTCGATATCGAAATGGTTACTTAAAGAATAGACTAGCTAATCAGCAGCTCCGGTACGTCGACTCGGCTATTGCGAGGCGACTCCGCGCTTACGGCTCGCTAGCTCACCCATTTGGCAACAGTAGTGTAGCCTGCTGCAGGCAGGCCGCGGGAGGGGTGAGACTGAGAGAGTACGGAGTGGCGTAAGTGCGGGATGATGGGCCGTGAGCGCGGGAACTGCAAGTTGACCACGCACCGCAGTGCGGTGCGTGAGCTTGATGGTGGTAAAGTTGCGATTCCGATTACTGAGCGTTGCACGAAGAATACTACACGGCTCGAGTTGGTACGGTGACGATCCCTTTCTGAGTTGATATGTGTGCTATGACCTTTATGCACATTGCACGTCGTATTACTCGGGTACCTATGTAATTACCTACATATATATCATACCTAGATATACCTGGGTATTACTGCATGCCAACAGAAAATAGAGTCGACAGTTTTGTGTCGTGTGCACCTTCTCGTACATGTTTATGCGTTGTCATCATTTCTTATTTGAACTGCTACGGGTAAAGCATGCCTGATTTCTAAATCTTAAACCAATACACTATTTGTATGTATAATTATATGAATGTCAATCTATTACAGGAACGGAAATTCTTTTTATAGTAGATTTTTCCGTAATCGTGACTAAAATAGTACATCAACTTTATTAAAAACACAATGTTATCAAGCTTTATGGGTTTTTTACTATATAAATCCTCTATAAAATATTTTTGCTATTGATAAGACAAAAAACAATGCCTGTGTGAACTAGCCAGAAAGGTTTCATGATGTTGAAATATTTTATTATAAACAAATAATGTGTTAAGAGCGTTACCTACCTAAGTAAGGGCAATTTCAGTTTTCTATAGAAATTGAAACATTCTCATAATCTCTAAACTCTATTTCGAAAAACTTCTTAATTACACAAATGATTAAAATCGGTTAATTCATTTCCAAAAATAAGTACTAGTTACATGCGAGATGATCATCGCGTGTTTAAACGCTTATATGTTTTTCTGAAAACTATATCCGTAGCTTGGAAAACGAAAAATAGTCGAGTACTTATAGATGAGTAGCTTTTCCAAATACCTAAGTCTACCCAATATCGCATGGTTAAACTTTGAGTAATCATTGAAACCTGTATCTATATCTAAATCACAACGGCCTTGGAAGTTCTACGCCGCAGTCAGTATTGACAAGTCACCAGCTAGCCTGTTCAAGCTAAAAAAACAAAGGTTAAAGGTACATCAGACCGGACGGTCAAGTTTATTTGAGGAGCTTTTTATAGCATTTCTTTGGGAGTTTGATACCGAAATTATGTTAATCATAAAAACAAACTAATCTCATTAAAAACTCTATAATAGTGTTTTTTTTTTCGTTCAATAATCACAACAAAACGTCAGTAACTCAATGGTCGCAAAAAGACCCCGACTGTCTTTTGAGATACCAACGGAACCACATTGTATACCAATGAATTGATGTATTAGGTCATTGTCAGGTACTAAATCAGTACTTATTTACATAAATCATTTAAATTACCACCCACGACCGAAAGGATAGTTATTATTATTTAGATCGAAAGACAACACAAACCTGACATTATTAGAAAAACTAAACTATGATAAATGTGGCTTTTGTATATAAACAAAGCCATAGAAATAGAAACATAACGACTTTTGTGTTGTTTTAGTATACCTACATACCCAAATTACCCCTAGAGCTGGGTAATTTAAGTATATGTCTACATCAATCAGGGAAAACTCCAACTAACGTCGTAAACTCATTTGGCGACAGTAATTCTTTTCTTCCAAATTACACCTTGGATGTGTAAAATTCCACACTTAATTGTGAATATTAGAGTAGCTTAGTCTACGACTAACAAAACAAGTTCCGTTTCTACGCAGTCTATCAAACAAGTCACGGTCAAGGCAGGACGTTCAGTTACTACTTACTTATCAAAATTATCTAAATTACTTTTCATATGTCATGCAAACTCAACCTAAAGTAAGTCATTATTGCCCGGCGGGTCATAATGAAATTCAGTACAATATTATTGCCCGGAGGTCAAAAATGTGATTTGAATTTGGAACTGAACTTTGAAACCGACGGAAACCCACCTGTCTTTATGACTTGCGAACAATTTTCTTGCAGTAGGTGTGAAAAGTAGAGTATGCTCCTCAGGAATAAAGGTGTATTTGCCTTGGGCTAGCTTGAATCCCTCGCTGCATTGAGGATTCTTGTATTAACTCACGAGCGAAGCGAGGGAGTTAAACACTAAATTCCCTCTGTTGCGATCGGGAGTTGACTTCCGAATCCTTCATTAGGTTTGGGATTCAATATGACGCCCGTGACATAAGCCACTGCATTTATCCCCTCGGTGCATAATCTACTATACACCTTACGGCGATATAATCAAAAGCACAACAAATACACACTCTGTGAAAATTTCAACTGTCTGGCCGTGGACATGGGTAGAAATTAGGTTCATAAACCTTAATTTTTATTTGTTGTTATAGCGGCAATAGAAATACACAATCTGGGAGATACAGCCCACAGACTGACATACGGACGGATAGACGGACTGACGGACGGACGGACGGACGGACAGCGGATGCTTTGTAATAGGGTTCCGTTGATTACCCTTTTAGTACGGAACCTTAAAAACAACACTCATTTTTAATGATTAGACCACCTAAACAAGTTCTGTTTCTACGCGGAGTTCAACTAACGAGTCACGGTCAAGGCAGGACGTTCAGTTACTACTTACTAATGGTCTTAATTAATTAAACCTTCCCAACGACAAGTAGTCAAAGGCGTGGGTGTCTAGCTTTGTAGATCGATTTTCGAATCAATTCCAAGGTTGTATCTGGCTGGTGGGAGTCGGTCTTTCCATAAAGTGAGGTAAATACTTAGTGATTTTGTTGGTAGGTCATTTAATGACCACGAAATTATTTTTTCAGCAAATATGTGGTCCGCCATCTACGGTAAGTCAAAGCATTCATTTAGACATACATATTTATTATTACAGGCACTTTTAAGTTTCAAGAAGCTGGTCAATTCGAACAGAAGGAAGTTCAACATGGACAGAATCCATGATAGTCAAAGTTTTTCGACAGATCTAGAAAACCGGCCAAGTGCGAGTCGGACTCTCACACGAAGGGTTCCGTACCATAAACCGAAAATAACACGTTTCGTGTATGGTAGCCCCCTCGATTTTTAATCTAATTTATTTTTTATTAGTAACATAGCGGCAATAGAAATACACACTGTCAATAGAAATACAAATGTCTACCTATTACGGTTCTTGGGCTTCAGCCCGCTGACAGACAGATGGACAGACGGACGGACAGCGGAGGCTTAGTAAGAGGGTTCCGTTGGTTACCCTTTGGGTACGGAACCCTAAAAATGAGCCAGCTTTTATCGGATATAACTAAACAGATACTAAAATTAAACCCCACCAACTATAACCTTTCAAGCCACAACTTAAACAATCAGAAGCAAACAAAAATAATGACGATTACACTTGACCTTTGCTTCACAAACGCGATGACGTCACGCGCCACAAATAGCCACAGTCCCACAGAGTACGGCGCACAATAGACCGGACGCGGTTCCGTATGACAAGCCTGCAAGCCCCAGCTCTTTTGTTGCATCCACTGACCTACTTGCAGTCGTTCTTACACCTGTTATGTAAGGTTGGGAATACACGTGTCTTTGCGAGTGGATGATGCAATTTCGCAATGTATTATTGTTTCTTGACAGAGGTTTTGAAGAATTGTTTTATATTGAAGTAAAATAGTTGTATAAGTATTTCGGTATTGTAGCGAATATGAACAAAGATGGAGATAAGAGGAAGTCATCATCATCACTTTTAACGTTTCCGTGTATTTATATATTAGAATTGACCATATTTGTTACAATTAATCCATATTTATTTCTTTATTTGAGCGATACTAGAAAAAGAACTACAACTTTAAGATCTCAGTACCAAAACTCCTTGTATACGGGTACATATAAAACATCGCTGTTGAAAAAAAGTTTTTTTTGTATGGCACCTATTTTATATAATAAAATTCCAAACAATATTAAAGAGCAACCGCTTAGAATATTTAAAAAACGTCTTACAAAATTACTTATAGATAAATGTTATTATTCTGTAAAAGACTTTTTAGCTAATAAATTATTTAGTTATAAATTAATTTTAACTTGTTTTTTTTTTTTAATTTTGAGTTACTTATCGTGAATTTTTACATACCTTAAAGGTAGAATGTACAAGGAACCCTAATATTTGTAACATCTTATGTATAATGTACCTACATTCTTTGCAAATAAAAAAACATTCTATTCATTCCATTCTATTCTATTACCTACCTAGCCTTTTCCCAACTATATTGGGGTAAAATTCCAGTCAAAATGGATTCAGCTGATAACCAGTATTTTACACTTACAAAGCACACTTTGATGTATGTAAATAATTTTGAACTATGGATTTGTAAGGCTTTACGAATTGCAATGCGCTGAACACTGAAAATGAAAGATTATGGGATTACTCCGAGTAGCTTATACATAAAAATCTCTGAACAGTTAAACTTCTGTCAAACAGATTCTTAATTCAAATTGTTTACGGAGAATTGTCGATTCTTTTTTACTTGCAATTATTTTTTTTTTTAATAAGGCTGTTATTTTCCTGCTACCTACTAGCCCAACATATTGCTAGATATTTTTTTTAAACTACAATATCACCTTAAACTCATTAAAAAACATAACAGCTCAAAAGGATGCGCGCACGCATGTCACCGGAAGTCACCGTGTTTGTCGCCTATTCTCATAGTTATTAGCATACCCAGTCAGATCCTGCTTGTTTCGCGGTAAGCCCTTTGTACTCATCCAAAAATAAACAAACTATGTATGGTTTAGATTAGCATTGTGCAGGCAAATGACGTCTTTAATTAACAATATGAATTGGACATAATTCTCACATACAAGCATGACCAGTAACTATTTCTTGATTTAAACTAAATGAAATGGAGTTTCTTGTACCTTCTCTGTAGAGAAATATCTACGATGTGACACGTGTTTCGGGCTTGATATTTCTGACGGATCCAGATGTAAATGATTAATACCCAGTGTTTGAGGTTTTTATCGGTCGTTTATCTGTCCGTTAACGCTATGAATCATACCCCCATTGGTTGGTTAACAGCCAGATAAACGACTGATAAAGTACCTCAGAGACCGGATATACATTTTAATTTTGAAACACTATCTATTATTTGCGATATTAACATTTTACGAGATTTTCAGCAGACTAAGTTTACTTATTTAGAAATTAATTATAAAATATGATTAATATATAATGTATTTTACTAGCACTTATTATTTATTTAAATATTATTTATTTAGTATTGCACGCCTACTACAGTGTACTTATTCGTTTTAACTCAAAGTTTGACTGGTAGAGAATGCCTTGCTACATTACGTCCACCTATTTACCACTACTGTACCTACACAAAGTTTAAATAAATATTCTTATTTAAAAAAAGTTTTACCCCAAAGATGTTCAAAATACCTATAAGTCCCAGTTTCAAAGTCAACACGAAAGGATCTGCCGGTCGATTCTGTTAACACGTCGAAGTGAAGGCTTGGGTGAAGTGATCACGAAATGAGCTGTCATTCCATCTTGATTACTTGGATTGACAGCTCGCTTCGTGATCACTTCACCCAAGTCGCCCAAGCCTTCACTTCGACATATCTATAGAATCGCACTGCTGTAATCATGTTGAAGTGAAGACTTAGGTGACGTGATAACGAAGTTTGCTGTCGTTCCATCTTGATTACATTGATTGACAACTCACTTCGTTAAGGCTTGGGTGAAGTAATCACCAAGCCTTCACTTCGACATGTTTACAGAATCGTACTGCCGAAGACTAAAATATCGCGATTCGAACAAATGCAACACTCGAAACTGTCGTCAAAAACTGACATGTATCAAGTGTCATGTGTGAGTTGTGTGTAGTGATACTATAAATATATTGTTTTTGCAAATTCAACCTTACACGGATCGCTTAAAGTTGTTTTTACAAAGCAGAGCAGTATGGCGAGCGATGCGAGACTGATTGGAAACTTGCGCACAATTTTACATTATGCGCTTGTTTTTTGCGGACGTTTTTGAGATGCTGAGTGTGCATCTCGGGTTTAAACACTTGAAATCTATAACTACGTTGAAGTTATTATGTTAGTGGGAAATACTAATAACGCTATACCAATGCTTCATGATTGGAGCGCATTCAGGACAGGGATAATAAAATTAATTTTATGGTTGAATGTAAAATACACAGTTATAACTGGTAATAAAATAAAGACAAGTAAGCCGATAGACCGGCTAGTCCATTAGTGATATTTCCTTATCTATGTATTTCAAGTCAAGCGATATTACTTATATCTGGAAAACTTATATAAATGTTAAGCTACTTTTATTGGATACGTAGCCATCTGCTATGGACTAGTTAACACATGCATTTCGTCCAAGAATCCCAGATTACGGAACTTCTTCCATTTTTTGCATCCCGTGTAATGGCAATACCTTCTTAAAGTAATAGCAGGTATTTCCTGGCCATTCCGAACTTTCGAATTGGGGAGGTAATGGTTAGGATTCTATACTTTGACCAATAAACACTGGCAACTGACGTTTGGTATAGGTTCCCTTTACTGAAGCTTGGATATGTTTCGTCGTGAAGTTCATTACTAGGTTAAAAACGAGCAGGCTAAGAGTAGAGGAACTCCGACTTCCCCCTCGAATTCCTCTGTTAGCCCTTCGGGATGTTTGACTCTAGCACAACAACAGTGTACCTACAGATCTTGGACTAGTTGTACCTACAAGTCGTTCGTTGCATGCCGCAGATGTTGAGCTCTCAAACTATCTTTTAAAAACGGTTTTAGTTCCATCCGTTCCTACACACACTTGTGATGGCAGTCAGCTAAGTATTTAGTAATGAATTGAAGCTTCTGAACAACCATCTTGTTCAAAATTCCGTTGCAAAAGTTTCATCAAAAACCTTCACCAAAATTCTTTGACATTCTATTAATTATTCGCAAACAACGGAGTTTGTAGCACATACATATTTCTTTACGTGCAACCAAACTCCGTTATCACAGCTAACCAAAAGCCAAAAATGCAGTAATTAAGAATTTTAACGAGGAGATTTTGGCTAAACCCGTCATAATGAGGGTAAGCATTATTATCAGTCGTAAAATCCGTCTGTACTGTTCATAAAATGACGGTGTAAACACTAAATATTATCTTAAACTGCAGGATCCAGGTGTTTCGCAGTTTCAGCATGAGATAACCGAGTTTTATGTTGAGTGGCACCATAAAAAACTGGCCAAGTGCGAGTCGGACTCTCACACAAATGGTTCTGTATGGTTCCATAAACCGAATCCATAAACCAAAAATAACACGTTTCTTTGTATAAAAATTATATTAAATTGAAAATGAAGAGGTAATTTTCAATTTAATTTATTTTTTACTAGTGGACGTCACGCGGTTTCACCCGCGTAGTTCCCTTTCCCGTGGGAGTATGGGGATAAAATATAGCATATGTTACTCCCTGATAATGTAGCTATCCATTGCTGAAAGAATGTTTCAAATCGGTCCAGTAGTTTCAGAGCCTATTCATTTCAAACAAACAAATAAACAAACAAACAAACAAATCTTTCCTCTTTATAATATTAGTGTAGATTATTTGTTGTTAAAGCGGCATTAGAAATACATACAATTTGTTTATTTATTTATATACACTTTATTGTACACCAAATTACTACTAGTACTATGTGAAAACTGTCTATTTATTACGTTTCTTGAGATTAGACCGCTGACAGACAAACATACGGATGGACGGCCAGCGGAGGCTTAGTAGGTAACAGGGTTGCGTTGGTTACCCTTTGGGTAGGGAACCCTTAAAAAGAGATGTTTATCGGTCACTTTTATTAGCGATGAAAGGTATGAGTATTTATTCCTTGGCGACATTGGGGTCTCTGCCACTTCTGATCTCTCAGTATACTTACATAGAATAGAATAGAATACTCTTTATTATGTACACCATATAAGTTACATAAAAAAATTGATGAAGAAAACATTACATAGGGTGACACAATGGGCGGCCTTATCGCTAAAAGCGATCTTTTAAAGACAACATTTGGATGGATTTTAAAGAGAGGAGCAGTACTGCGGGTAGTCTTAGGTGTACTATTTATATATACAATAATTACATAATAGATAAATACATATCTATACTAATATATAAAGCTGAAGAGTTTGTTGGTTTGTTTGCTTGAACGCGCTAATCTCAGGAACTGCTGGTCCGATTTAAAAAAATCTTTCAGGGTTAGATAGCCCATTTATCGAGGAATCATCACGCAAAGGCCAACAGGAGCAGTAATGAAAATGTGACGCAGACGAAGATGCGCGGGACAGTTAGTTAACAATATAGCAGAGAACCCAAGTAAAGACTAATAAAAATACACACATGTGATCGTGGTTATCCTCCTACTTAGGCTTTTAAATGATTTTGACTCCTTTTTGTTTTGATTTTATCGCAGCTATAAGGAAAACCACACGATTTACTTAAAGCTCAGTGCACAGAAGTCTTAAAGTACACTTTATTTTGTTTTTTTGTTACTAACTGTGCTTTTATGACTGCGTGTCTCTCTGTCCTTGTTGCACAGAATTAATGTTTATTTAAAAATGAAACACATGAGTTTATGAAAATCAGCTATTCTTTGAGGCAGTCCGTTTCTAAAGCTCAATATGCCCTAACATCTACATATTATCGCTATTCGCCTGTCTGTAGTACCTACATACATCTACCTACCTACTTAGGCATAATATGTGAAGATATGACGCTCATAGTTTGCGGTTATACAACATTTCACCTAACCTAAATACGGTCCTCGTAACTTAGCATAATATCCACATAATGATAGGCTGGCTACAACTTCCAGTACAGTACAATGACATGGGTTTATCATGCAGTGCGGCGCTCGTGTTGCTGAATAAATTCATAAATTGTAAGCACTAGCGATTTGTAATTGCGACTGCACTTTGACTGTTGAACTGTAGGTGCCTGCGACTTGAGCACATTAGTGTTGGCCTCGCAACTAATCATCAACCAAACCTTTTTATCCGACTTCGAAAAAGGAGGAGGTTCTGAATTCGGTCAGATTTTTTTTATGTATGTACACCGATTACTCCGAGGTTTCTGATCTGATTTCTGTGATTCTTTTTTAGTTCGATGCGGTATACTTGCCATTTGGTCCCGTAAAAATTTGATTCAGTTTGGTTCTTATGTTATGAGCATTTTTGCTTATTTCAATTTCTGCGTAGACGAAGACGTCGTCCACGTATTATAATTATATAATAACCTTAATTTCGGAAGTCGGTGTTAAAAAAAACAAAGAAACATTACCAAAAACACCAACTTCCAAAATTAAGGTTATTTTATACTTTGTAGTGTTTTGTTTGAAAGTCGGTTATATTTTTTTGTAAAAAGTTTTGTTTTATTTTTGCTAACTGTATTGGGCTCGGCTTCCAATCAAACCGAATTTAGTTGAATCATCAAACAGTCTAATTTGTTGCTGTCGCATCCCAAAGACATCTGTGTGAAAATCTATTTCCATCAAGAGCTTTTCACTCTTTTACAGACATAAACATTGAGGTGATTTTCTTTGCAATTTATCCGTCGTAGTATTATAAACTAGCTGACCCGCGCAACTTCACCTGCGTCACAATTTTCATTACTGCTCCGCTCCTATTGGTCTTAGCGTGATGATGAAGTTGCGCGGGTCAACTAGTGTAATGTATAAGACGGTATTACTTGCCAAATTTCATAGTTCTAGGTCAACGGAAAAATACCCTATAAATTATGATTCCCTTGAGAGTGTCGAAATATACGTTTTTATTATTACTTATATAATTGCGGCATTAACGGCCATATTTTTTATACGTTAATTTAGAAGTTTGATTTTTTCACATCTTCAAGGGATTGTAGACCTGAGATGATTTTAATTTCAACTCACATACCGATACCGAGATAAAGGGTCTTGACAGACAGACGGACGGACGGACAACAAAGTGATCCTATAAGGGTTCCGTTTTTTCCTTTTGAGGTACGGAACTTTAAAAATGGCCTGTCTCGTTGGTCTAGTGGTGGCAAGTGCTACTGTTGAGTATCGCATTCGATTTCCGAGTTGGGCAAAGTTTTAGGTACTTATATGGTTATCCATTTGGAATTTTGCGAAAATACCCCGACGTCTAAATTTGTGGCCGGTTGAAGGCAATTCTCTAGCTCCCTACTACATGGGACTCAAACGTTAGGTACTAGCTAAATGTGGGTCTACACTCGCATTTCGGCGTTACATATATACCTACCTGTAGGTTACTGTCTTCGGTTAAGCTCTTGCCCAAACTATTTTGGAAAAACAGCCGTCATGTTACGAGTCTGTCTACATACTTATCATAAGAATTTTCTTCATACATAATATCCAGGGCATTGCCAACCAATACCACAAAAGCCCAACAGAAACAATTTCAGTTTGCTCTGAATCTCTGATAAATGCTAGATGCGATGCAGCTGCTGCTATTCGTGTCATGACAAGGTCCACGTGGAAAGTATCCAAGACGATCACTCTCATTCAGATTCATGTGGCCAAAGATCACCAACTTATATTTGGACGAGTTAATTGGGCGACCAATGTTTGGTAAAGAGTTGGCTAAACTTGGCAGTTATGGCAAACATCGAAAGTTTTTTTTCTATTTGGGATCTTGCTTATTTTGTAAAACTAAGAGAAACGCAGGGTGATTGCGAATTTTCAAATTGTTTTGCATACATTTGCATCCTCTCAAAAGTATCTTGACCTTTTTCATGTTTTGTTTTTACAACGCAATGGCGATAAATTCAAGATAGTATTTACCTAGGTAGGTACACAACGCACTTCGATTCTCAAAATCAAAGAGTTCATAAAGACGTAATTTTATAGTATTGGCAACAATTCTAAAACACACCAGCGCTTATTGAGATAGCTTTTAGGTTCCTATTTAATTATACTTTAGCATATTCCGCTAATTTTAAATGCATCTGTTTGACGATAATATTACAACAAAACATGATTCATGGCTCAATGAATCTTGCCCGAAGGCCGGGCAGGTCATTTATTTATGATTTGTAGGCCAGGCCCAATACCGGGGGAGAGCCTATTGAGATCAGTGCACTCGTGAGGCGACAATGTGTTAAACTAACCGTGACATACATATGCGGATATTTCTATGTCACTATGTTATACAAATAGGTGCTTTGATCTGTTCCGTGAGTTTCGTAATGATGCAGGGCTAAACTTCTTCTGGAAGAGGATTGTTTAGACAAGCTAGTTCCGTAGCAACAGTCTAGAACTACAAAAAATCAGCCAAGTACGAGTTGGACTGGCCATACGAAGGGCTAGTATAAACTGAAAAAGTCACGTTTAATTTTATCGTTTGTATTATAGCTTCAATAGAAATACGCACTCTTTGAAAATTTCAACTATCTACCTATTACTGTTCATTAGATACAACCCTCTGACAGACAGACCACATTAGGGACTAAGGTTCTTACCTAATAGGGTTCATAATACCTATTTTGAAAACATTTTTCTCGGTATTTCGGGGTGTGATCGTGAGGCGAATGACATCTGCTCCTACAGAAGCCACTAAGAAATTGATTTAAGATTAAACTACTAAGCGTGTTTACGAAGACTTGAAAGTCCACGAATATTTCCACCTGTGACAAGCAATAAATTAATCTGAATCTCTATCTGTGTGTCAAAACTATAAACTAAAACTATTCAATAGTAGCATTATTTGGTAAGTACACTTTATCTTACTAGTCTGAAAGGAGGTTTGTATAAGAGCTTTGACGCTTATCGTAAAAGGTGTTACCCCGTTACCAAGCGTGACGCTACGATGTTTGTATTACGCGATCTGTTATCAGACGCGTCGGAGCACATCCTTACTCAAAGTAGAATGATGACGACAGCCATCATGAAGGCGAGATTAAGATACTACGTTGTCTTGTGTGGTTAGATTGAAGTGTATCAAATAATGATGTTAAGACGTCGAGTTGATGATAAATTATAGGATTATTACTTACGCTCGGTTTAGGAACTAAGGACTTGACAAATCATGTCGTAAATCTTGACTGTAAACATGTCGAAGTGAAGGCTTAAGTGAAGTGATCACGAAGTGAGCTGTCAATCCACGTACCTATGGAATGACAGCTCACTTCACCCAAACTTCGACATGTTCACAGAATCGACGGCTGGTCAAATTTTAGCATAACCTACCTCTGATTTCTGAACGAAGCATTTGAAGTTAAGTTTTCGCAACTCTAGCCTGGTAAACAGTCAAAAGACATTTAAGGTTTGTCGTCAATCTGCCTAGTCTTTTCCCAACTATATTGGGATCGACTTCCAGTCTAGCTGGATGCATGAATACCAGTATTTTACATGGAGCGCCTACTTATCTGACCTCCACAAATCAGTACCTAACTAACGCGATACCAGGACTGGTTTCTGGGTAGAATTGACCTGAGTCTTTCAGAGTTTCGGAATTCTGGCTACCTACTTTTATATAATTACTATCAAGAATCTACAAATGCAAATAAATGTCAGCGGGAATCAATTATTTAACGTGATTTTCGAGGCACGGAGCAGTCTCAGGATGTAATGAACGATCACATCATGGATTGCTTAACCTTGAAGATCAACGCGTACGGTTGATCTTACTTAACCACGAGCTCCTCGAATGTGAGATATAGCCGTTTCTAATAATCTTCAGACAAAATAAAAGAGGCCATAAAAGGGCTTAATAAATTAGTAAATAACCCAATAACATGTATCGGCGGCAGTTCCCGCCATTCTCTCGTTAAGTGTCATCAGATAAATTAAGTGTTGGTAGGAATCGAGTGGCTGTATCGATAGCGAACGGTTTCGTATCAAGAAAATGGTGAGTTAATCTCGAGTTTGGTTCAGCTATCGTGTTCGCGATGTAACTGCTCGTAGCTCTCTTTCAAGTAGTTACTAGCAAGGAGTAAGGTTGTTTAAAGCGAAAAGCGAGAGAGTTTAAGAATTGCTCTAGACGAAGTGGCGTTAGGTATATCTGCTATAATGAATTGTCACAAGTCCAAAATCTTTGGGATCCAAGTGATACCTACTTTGGAAGCGTATGTTAACCCTATATTTTTTGTTTTTTTTTGACAATGGGTATTGCTGGCAAAATGTTTCTTTGTCTACGCCCTCTTGTTACTCAGCACTTTCGGTTGATATAATGATTTTGGCCATGTTTTCATATTGGCAGACTTGAGGGAACGAAAGAAGATAATTTTAACAGTAAATCGCTAATCGCAAACTCTCCTGCAATGTGACAACTGCCTAAATAGAAAGTGTAGAGGCAAGTTACCGAGTGCAATCAATGTCATCGTCGCAGCTTATCTCACATCAAATATGGACTAATGATCGACTCGTTTACTTGCAATTAGAACCTGTTTACACGTTAATTCAGTTTCCGTAACAAGACTAGTTTTCCATCGGCGATGCTAAAAATCTAGAAATAATTTATGAAGATTACGGATCGGAAGAGTTCATTCACACGAAGCTTTTTTCAAGACTATTTTTTTTATGGCGGCTATGCTTTTCATTTGCCCGTGTTCACACGCATCACGAATCGTGAAAAATGTCGGGCACGTCTTATGTCACGTATCGTCTTTTAATAAACACATTTGCATGTATTCACATCCATCGTGTTCGATAGTTCATCCAAGACTAAACTGTTCTCTCAATCACGAAACGAATGTGAACATCAATTCGGATATTTTGCCGAATCGTTATAAAACACGATTTCGTATGCAATGTGAAAGACTATCCGTCATGAAGTATCGTGTTTTATGACGAATCGTCAAGATGGAACCCGTGTGAATGAGCCCTTACATTACTTACTCTGCAACCAACGGCCCGATTTCTAATGATCCGCATATAGACGCGACAATGCGACAGGGCGAAATGTAACAGCAGTTCTATTCTTGAAATCACACCGTGGTGTGATTACAAACCAAACCAAAACCCAAACCACCATACTCTGTACCAACAAAATGTGTGGTACAGAGTAGTGTTAGTACCTATGTTCTTTTAACATACCTACGCAAACGTGGTAACTTAGGCCGACGGCCGATTTCCAGGTATCAGGTGTCAAAGCCATTAAATCACTTTTTTTAAGTCTGGGTACTGATTTTTATTATGTATCTGTAACAGTGGGTACAAGTGACATCATAAGGCTGTAATTTGGGCATAATTAATTTACTAGGTGCAAATAACGAAAGCCAAAGTCTAACCGGATTTGGGAGGATACAAAACTACCTCCTTGACTACTGAATTACCCATAGATATGAAATACCTTTAATACCTCACAAAGAAAAACAAAATGGCCGGCAGCCCATACCAGGTATACATATGTTAAAAGTACATACTATTACTATTCTATCCCACATATTTTGTTAGTGAGAAAATAAGAGAGTTCTGGCAGCTCTGGGATCTGAGTCTAAAAGTGTTATCTGCAAATTGCCAGTGTCATCTATCAATTCATCGACTGTCAGTGTCAATGTTGCTCTTGTCGCACAGCGCTTTAAACGCTTTATTATTTTTATATCTAAAAATCTTATCAAGCGCAATTTGAAAATAATGGCGCCGGGGAATAAAACCGAAGTGCGCATAACTTTTTAAAATATTTTCGTAATTGTAAAGTGTCCGTTCTATTATCTACACTAATATTATAAAGAAGAAAGATTTTTTTGTTCGTTTGTTTGAATTGAATAGGCTCCGAAACTACTGGACCGATTTGAAAAATTCTTTTAGCATTGGATAGCTACATTATCAGGGAGTAACATAGGCTATATATTATCCCCGTACTCCCACGGGAACGGGAACTACGCGGGTGAGACCGCGTGACGTCCACTAGTAATAATTAAAATGTAAATTATTAAAAGTATACTAGGAATTATGGTAAAGGTTTCATACGTGTTGATTCAATGGCTAGATACTTTTTGCCACGTCCTTTGATCCTTTGATCCTTTCATGAAGATCCTTTCAGGCATTCTGGCGTAAAAGAGTAACAAACATCCATCCTTACAAACTTTCGCATTTATAATATTAGTTAGTAATATTATGTATTGTACATATAGTAATTAGCTGACCTGGCAAACGTTGTTATACCATATCTCAGACCTACCAAATATACCTACACAGAAAATTTCATAAAAACCTTTTAATTAAGTACATCATGTATGTATTAATATTTTTATGTATTAGAGATTAGATAGAAGTATTATGTTAAGTGCGTACTGTCCTAATTATAATAACAGTCACTATATTGCTCTTAATTCATATGTTTCTTCTCAGTTAGCATCTTCCTGTTACAGCTAAACAAGGCTGCAGTAGGGTTGCCAAAACTATACATAGCGTAGTGTACTCTATTTCGTGTAGGTAAGCGTACGTAATTCTTCAAAAGCAGTAGTGTATGCTAAAATACTCTATTGATTTTGACCCTGACTTTGACACTGAAAGTTTATGTGGTCCAGTTTACCTATTGCAAATTATCGGTAAAAGTAAACCATGATTGCAGTGAAATTGTCAAGTAGCTAACTAGTCGAACAATATTATTAAAAAAAACAGAGGTACTTATGTTTTTTTTTCGCCAAAAGTAAAACGGTAAAGTGTACCTACTCTCTCTTTTATTTAAAACTGTATTTCCCTTTCTAAAATCAGTTGGCAACCCTAGCTATAGGCCATGTGGCCGCTAATTTAAACGAGCGATTAATTGTAAAAAATGAAGCGTTGTTAGGTTGGTACACAAAGCAATTATGTTTTACAATGTCGGCGTAACTATGGTGTTTGAGTAACATTGTCAACTAGTTATAAACCTACCTACCTATGCATCTAGGAGGTGTGTGTGAATAGTACCCGATTTCTGTATGTAGAATTTGGAGTTAAGAACGTACCAAATGTTACTTTAATGAGTTTGTCAGGTTTCCAGGCAAAAGAGTTTGAGAGTTTGACAAATGCAGATATTTTTGAGCAGTAGTTAATGTAATTTTACGATTCAAACTACTTTATTGAAAATATTTTGTGAAACGCAGACCCCTGTCGTCGCCGAACAAGCCCTCCACAAAGTCTTGTCGGCGATCTCCGTTTCACAAATAATTTCTGAGTTTCCTCAACTTTGCAGTACTAAGTTTAAAACCTTTAACATAGGTAATATGTGTAAGCATATTACCTATGCTAAAGTTTGTTATGTAAACGAATCAAGTAACTTGTCTAAATAACTAACAATTTGACGTCTGGTTTTTGAGCTCACGGTCAGACCTTAACTTACATGACAAATATGTAAATATTTGTACAGCTTAGGTAGTGTGATTTTGTATAATAATATGTTGAATGATATTTTTTTGTGGCATAAATCAGTGGTAGCCAAGGGTAGATATTAATTTAAAGTTAATTTTAAAAAGGACTTATAGATAACCTACTTACTTTTAAAGTAAACAAAAAATTTAAAGGAACTACAAATGTTATACCTAAACAATAATAATGATGTGTCACAACTGCACGCGTGTAAAACATAAACTTACATATTTTTCTATTAACTATAATGTACTTTAATTTTTACGTCATAAAGGCTATTCAAAAAATACCTAACGAAAATTATCATCCAAACTATGTAGGTATTGTGCCTAAGACATAAAATTCAGTCAGAGTGGCTTAAACAATGTTTAATAAAATAATAATATATTCAATATTATTGACATTCCGCGGCAGTTTAAATTTTAATTCTGCTCCTCCTGCAAAGGATAAAATGTTGCAAGGAAATAAAAAGAAAGTAAGGATGAAATGTTGAATCAAAGTCTGAAGAAAAATACATGAAATTAATGTGTTTACGCTACTTTTTCTTCCCAGCTAAAACAATAGCAAATGGTAACGGGGGACTGTCCGTATGTAAATTTTGAAGTTCAAATAGTGCTCATCAGCCTAATTTGAATAAGTAACTTTCGATTTTGAAACGATAATGACCAGGATTAAATGTTGCGTTTTTTAAGCACCGCCAGTTGTGCATGTCTACTCTTGTCTTGCTGGTTTTTACTGACAAAGTAAGTAAGAGTAAGAAAGTTACAGGACCTACACAGTAATAGTGATATACTACACCGTAAAAGCTTTAATCTGGACGTCTTTAAGTAAAGTGTTAGTAGGTTACGTCTAGGCAAGCGTGCTCCATAGTCGACCACATTGTGTTATTACTTACCATTAGGTGAGAATGTGGTCAAACACGAGCACATCAATCATACAAAAAAATATTCTTGGTCTTCTCCAGACAAAGTGAAGTTCTATCAGAGGAAGTCGAAATTTCAAAATGTTTGGGATTCACCACGTGACGGTAGTTCATACGAGTGTAATTTCCCCTAAATTTTTGACTTCTCGGTAATAATTATTGCTGGTAGAATTTCACTCTATCTAGAAGTATCTAATAAAGCGGTGTAAGAGACTTTAAAGTTTAAAGTCTCTTACACAGCCAACTTCTTAGGGTTTAAAGTTTAAACCCTAAGAAGTTGGCTGGCATATGACGGAGACCTCCAAATTAGACTAACTTAACAGAAACTGACCTCGATTCCCACTGGCCCCATTTCGTCCCGGAAAGGAAGACAAGTATATTTTTACCCAAATTATTCCGAAATTTTTGGGTGCTGGCATTGCATGTGAACATTATGACGTGACGGGGGCAACGCCCCTCTCTGTCCATAATATAGGTATTAGGTTGGTAGATCGCTGTAGGTTGGTAAATAACTGTGTTATTGCGTGAATAGGCAAAATCATAGGCGTATATTTCATAGAACCTTGAAGATAAACATCTACAATCAACTACAAATAATGGCAACGTTGTCTGCTTACTGAAACCTTGTATACAAGATGACTTACACTAGTGTTTTTCAACCTGGGGGTCGCGAAGCTTCTATAAGGGAGTTGCAAAAGGTTGGAAAAGCTACTGCAGTAAAAAAAAACAATAAAGTTTAAAAAGATTTACTTTAGAAAAATGTTTTTATTAAACATTTTTCTATAGTAAATCATTTTTATCAAATAAACAAAAATAAAAATAACTTATGAGATCTCTCCCTTCTTAAACATTTGTAACAAATTAACAAAAAATAAAAAAAAGCAGCAAAGCAGGTAGGGGGTCGCGAAATATTTCTTCATACTAAAGGGGCCGTGTCATGAAAAAGGTTGAAAAACACTGACTTACACAATAGCTTAGGAGCCTACCTATCATTGATCAAATTATGTAAGGTTAATCCCATCACCATTGTTCTTACTGGGAAAGAAAATGATTGGATTTACAATACCTACAAATGAATGCTACGATCGCGTAACTGTCACATATAGGCTATATGACGACTAGACTTATTCGACTAGGCCTGGAATCCGATGCTACCAATACAAATACTTAGATCGTAATTGATCATCATTACCTAAGTACCTATATCATACTTACTCTAAAGTTACGTAGATACTACTAGTTCTCCGTAGCTGTCAACACGGCACAAATAGGTATCTCAATAAGAAGCGAATGCAGACGGAACACTTTCTAGACGCATCTTAGTACTTACGTAGGTCTACAAGTACCTACATTACTTTCACTTGGACTTTCCAACACGGGCTCACCCTGTCCTCAATTGGGCACGAGCTCCCAAGTACCTTCCAACGAAGTTGAAATACAATAACACATGGGTATGCTTTTGTTCTGAATAGTATATATGTTACCGGCAATCTGTATAATTCAGGTATTCTATACAATACAAGATAATGTATGGAATACCAACTAGTTTCATCTTCTTGATTGACCGACCTTGAAAATTCAAAAGTTTTTGTTATACATGGACCATGGACATACAATTTTTTTCTATACATGGATTAAATGAATTATATGCTTCGAGTTTGAGTTCGCAGTTGCCACACAATTTGGCGCGGATGGGTACAGGAAGGTTGGTGAACGGAATTTGTGAGAACCGTGTAATAATATTATTTCATTTCTTTACTTTTTGCCCACCTCACGCAGGTACCTACATCTCTCTACCTTTTGATTGCCTAACTACTCTTTTAACCTTTTGGCCCGCAGCAGAACCCAGGCATTCTTCTCCCTGGCTTAACCAAATAAATCTGCTAGTAGGTACTGCTGATTGCAACTTGCTACCTCATTAAAAACTTCATCCTCGACGTTATCGCATATTGTCGACATTGTTGACTACAATAAGGACTCAAGTGAAAGTCGGATTCAAAATTCGTACCAGCTTGTTACGTGTTCGGATATGAATACCGGTAACGCGGTAATCCAGCACATAAAAGTCGGTTTTGAGATTATTCCAAAAATTTCACAGAAAAAGTTACGAACCAAAAAACTTTCTCGATTTCACCTTTAGGTATTTCGTGTTCCTATCATCCGAGCCAGCGTTTCCCGGTTGCGGTAAAAACCGCACGGTTTTAGCGGTAGGAGCCCGATACACATAACCCTCCCAAGACGGGGATCCATAAGGGTTTCCCCCACAACAAGAAAAAAAAACAACCCACCTCCCCTGGCCTAATTTCTTAAAACAATAAGTACATACCCAATTCTACCACAGTAAAATGTATGGAAGACAAGAAATGTAGGTGAACAACGAACGCAATGCCGAATTTAAATTCATAAGAGAACCGCAAAACGAAAGCTTTTATTCAAACACACAAAACTTGTAGGTAAAGCTAGGCTCACACGCAGCACCAGACCACAACATTGCAGCAACGTGTATGAAACATGATAGCATTTTCTTAGTTAGAACTTAGAATTAAATGTTTTAACAAGTCGATATTCAGCTTTTCGTGTAGCTATGGTATATGCAATGAAATCTTGTAAATGCATTGCACCTTCATATTTAATGCGGTTAAGGTGTTGTTTCCATGAGTTTAAAAAATCAGAGAATGGAAACTGTAATTATATTTTCATAACAAAAACAGTATAAAATGCGGCTTAAAAGCGCCAGTACTACTGGCAAGTCTGAGCCAAAGGAACTCCACTTCCATACGACCTCATACTTTCTTACTATCGTTTTCGTCGGCAGTTCGCGTCAACTCGCGTGCCTCCAGTCTATAATACGGTGAAACCAATAACTTTGAGCGGCGATAAAACGAACAGCCCCATTCATGGAAAGCAATTCAGTCTGATGCATTTACTTGCACGAAGGGGATGTGACCCGATTGTCAGCTTTCTTGGAGAGTAGCAGGGACACTTCTTCATTAGGTCGTATTCTGCTGCTGTAGGAATTAAAGCAGAAATTAATCCTTGTGTGGCCGGAATGTGACGCATATCTTCCCAACCATGCTTGCCGCAAATAAACTCCTTTTCTGTTTTTATTTTATTTCTATTGCATGATACCGAATAACCGATATACGTATATTACGGATGACAAATAGGTACTTGTTGTAATATTAGTCTCCTCTGACTGTAGGTAAATACGTAGTAATTGAATTAAGTCAAATGACATGTAATTGGTCAATTACAGGTTTTTGAGCACACTAATAAGTAGGTACACCCGGCAATTGGAGTGTGGCCCTAATTTTACACCCAATTTACTATTGCAATGACGATACATTGACACTGAGTTCAGAAATTAAGTATCTAGGTACTCAATTATACAAGCTACAGGGTGACTGGTAATGGAGTTCGTTCCTTGAAATGCCCTATAGCTATATTTTGACCCATTTAGCAACGATTTTGACATCGGAAACTTAGGGTCCAAATTACCATTCGCCCTGTATAATTTATCGAATAATATTATTAATTGCTTATTGAAATTAAGCACAGTCCCGTTCGTAAAATGCTAAACTTTAGCACTAGACTAAAGTTTGGCAAGTTTTCATGCTAAAGTGGAGTTTAAAAATTCACAATACAGTAACCGGTGTTAATGTAAATACTTGCTTTGTTTCACATCTACTCATAAACTAATAATTACATCCTTTCTTGTTAGAAATTATTATTAAACAGGAAACGACTGTCTCCCCATCTCATAGACACTTAATTAAAGAAAAAATATGGGAATAATGTATCCAATAATAAACATAGGAAGGAAATATTAATTCTGGTGCGACTTTCATCCTGCCACTTAGTTTCTAGTGAATGTCAATGAAAGTTGCATTTTAATGGTTTCCTCACCTTTGATGGAGCAGAAAGGCAATACGAATCTATACTAATATATAAAGCTGAAGAGTTCGTTTGCTTGAACGCGCTAATCTCAGGAACTACTGTTCCGATTTGAAAAATTCTTTCAGTTTTAGATAACCCTTTTATCGAGGAAGGCTTTTATCGAGGAATGCTATATATCATCACGCTAAAATCAATAGACGCGGAGCAGACGAAGTTGCGCGAGTCAACTATATACCTAGTAGTTTTAGTTCCGCTCCAGAATAAGATTCTTAGAATTCATTTTCTTTATTATATACTTAGAAAATGATTTCTGACTTAAAGGTCGATTTACAGCCCAAATATTTTACTAGGTCCTACTAACTAACTTACGTACCAACCTACCTAATTGAAGGCGAAGACAGAGGTTGAATATTATTGCGAAGCCTAATATTGGGAATATGTAATTAAGAAGGCTTTAATATTAAGCCTACTGATCCTTAAAAAATACTTCTCTATTGAAAAAGTATTATCAAATTGTGTCCTCATCTTTGACAAAGAAAACCCTGAAAACATGAAATTACGTACAGCTATGCATAAAAGGCGTCACATAAAGTACAACAATATTATAACAAGAAACAAAGATTTCCTTATCTCTAGTTCCTTATCGCGACGATCCAAGATCTCCTGATTGATGACCGTCGCATGTCAATTGACGTTGCATGTCGTTATTGTCGTGTATTTCAGTCTGAAAATAGACACGTATCATGAAAATAACTCCAGTATGTACTTAATTTACTGGCGACGTTTTCAACAACTGTGTATAAGCTGTAATCATTTGCATGCATGCATGCTTAGTAAATGTTATCGTAAATAGTTACAGTACTTAGTTATGAGGAGAAATAATAAATACCTACCAATAAAAAACTGGCCAAGTGCGAGTCGGACTCGCGAACGAATTTTATTTTTTTAACATGTTATTTTAACACTTAAACATATATCTTATAGGTGTTCCTGTAATCTATAGGTATTATCTCCATTTTTTTTTTCAAAATTTTAGGCTTAGTAGTTTCGGAGATAAGGGGGGAATGGTCATTATTCGCCTTATTTTTTGAATAACTTCAAAACCATTTATTTAAAAATTATGAAAAACATATAATTAAAACCCTCACAGTAAGCCCTTTCACTTGATATGTCACACGATATTGTTCAAAAAAATTATTTTTTAATTGTCTAGTTTGACCCCCATAATAAAAAGTTAATACTTTACGTAACGCGTCTGTATTTGGGTCACAGAAGGCCATATGTGTTCCAAATTTCAACAGAATCGGTCCGGTGGATCCGGAGAAAACTGGCTGTGACAGACGGACAGACAGCAAGACACCCGAGTGATCCTATAAAAGGGTTCCGTTTTTTGTTCGAAACCCTAAAAAAAAAGTCGTCTGCTAGACTACTACTGCTTATATTTCGATGTCACCCAGTAACACTCAAAACGAGCTACATCATTGTAACGTGATTTCTTATGAATCTTAAAATATCGTTATGTTTATCCGCCTAGCCATATGCTGCTGCATGTAAATATCTTGCATTGAGTGATGTGATGACTGCCATATACCTACATAATGTATAGCATAACGACCATACATGTCGTTGATATAGTAAGACCTCGACACACAACCCGATATTTAGGAAACGCGGGCGGAGATACTTTGTATGTAAAAAGTAACAATTCGATGTTTGGCTCTCGCCTGTTTCCTCCTCCAATATTGGAACGATTTAAAAGATATTTCATTAACTGAATATGAAGAACTAGCTGACCCGCGCAACTTCGCCTGCGTCACAATTTTCATCACTGCTCCGCTCCTATTGGTCTTAGCGTGATGATATATATATAGCCTATAGCCTTCCTCGATAAATGGGCTATCTAACGCTGAAAGATTTTTTCAAATCGGACCAGTAGTTCCTGAGATTAGCGCGTTCAAGCAAACAAACAAACAAACAAACTCTTCAGCTTTATATATTAGTATAGATATATACCTACTGTGTATAAACTGCAAGTACCTACCCTATTAGGCACAATCGAACCAATTGTGCACCGTACCTACAGCACCAATTCCCATCACCATAATTGGTACTAATTGTAGGTAATAAAATATGTACCTATCAAATTAGTGGTAGATCACATAAAACGGGCAGGTAATCGTGTATTAAAAAAATAGATTCACAATTTAATACAACAGCCCCATGGGTAAACAAAGGAGTGACAGTCCTTAATTAAAAGTTGTCTCACAGGAATTCACTTCAATGAGTGATGGAACCAACCATTACCAGGAAAATAGTACCTACTAATTTAATTAATAAAACACATTTGATAATGGATGTTAAATTAACATCAACCATGATGGTTAACGAATAGCACACCACACCATCCATGACGATGTAAATATAATTAATTAGGTAGGTGGTGAAAGTTACATGTTAGTAACAGTGACATTTTAATTAGTAACACAATATTACTTATCGGTACTTGATAAGCATGGTATGTAGGACTTACATACATAAATAATGTTTAAAACAATAAAGGATTTATCTATACTAATATATAAAGCTGAAGAGTTTGTTTGTTTGTTTGTTTGCTTGAACGCGCTAATCTCGGGAGCTACTGGTCCGATTTGAAAAATTCTTTCAGTGTTAGATAGCCCATTTATCGAGGAAGGCTATAGGCTAAATATCATCACGCTAAGACCAATAGGAGCGGAGCAGTAATGGAAAATGTGAACCCAGGCGAAGTTGGGCGAGTCAGCTAGTTGTGAAATAAGTCACCATAACCACTGGGTACCTACCATGCAAAAAACAAAGCTATCAAAATGGTTAAATGCTATAACTGCCTCCGTGGTCGAGTAGTTTAGGCGTTTGCCTTGTGACCCGGTGGTCGTGGGTTCGATTCCCACGGGAAGCATACTTTGTAAAGTTGTTTCCAGTTTGGTTAGGACATTGCAGGCTTGAATCACCTGATCGTCTGATAAAAAGATGATTCCGTGCTTCGGAAGGCACGTATAAGCCGGTGGTCCCGGCCGCCAAATGGCGGTCGTCAGACAAACCATGTCAGAGGCCCTTGAGGCGGTTTAGAAATTCTGACAGTAGGGTGTGTGCGTCGTTAGACCTTACTGCCCACACGATAAGAAGTATGCTTACTATCATAATTTGCCTAGCCTTAATTTTTTTCCCAATTTAACAACTATATTGGACTCGGTATATACTTTCCAGACAAACTCATAGACACCTATCGGTTGCTCTATAATCTCTGTGGACACAAACTTGCTCCAAACGTCATTTTATTAGGTACCTACCTAGGTAAACTTACTGCAAAAGCATAGATAATTGTCTCTACGTACTACAGATAGGTGTTTCCGTTATAAAGCATAACTTCACGTAAAGAGCACACAGATTTGAACGTAATCCATAATTAGATACGCCAGGACTTAACGGGTCTATATTTCTTGCACGTAGGTAAGCATGGTGTGAAGGAAGACTACATTTGCATGGCAAGAACGGTAGTAAACACAAGTTTTTTTAGTAGTTAATATGACTTGAACAAAAACAAAATTAATTATGTCTATGGTAGTGATGTGTCACACGGCTACCAAAGACATAGTTACGGTTTTCTTTTTGTCACACATCATTTGTGATACCTAAGGGCTAAGCCCTACGCAAATGCATAGCAATATAGCCATGTAGTGGCCATAGTTCGCCAATTACACTGGGAAAAAAGTGGTTTTGAATCTTTGCCAAGGCGCCAAAGTGACTGCCTTCAACTCAATTCCTGATGAAAAGGCTAGGCAGATTTCGGTATTATCCAACAAGCTGCGGTGTTTGTGAATGCTATTGAAGCAAACTGTTTTTGACTTCACAATATTGTTACATATAAATAAATAATTCTCTGCCGGGGATGCGGAATTTGTTCGAAAGAGTCACCGCGACCCGGGATCGCAAAGGGTATTAGGAGGAACACGGACGGGTTTTAGTCAGTAAGGGTCTGACACTCCCTTTCGCTCCGCCTAGAGCGGAAGGAGTTATTTGATGATTTCCCATAAAAAGGCACATTATTCTAAATTATTATTATGTATCTGCCACTAATAAATTACAGGAAAACAGCGTTTCCCGACCAAAATGGTCTGAAAAACTACAGCCCAGCAGCCTCATCTGTCACTACTCCAATAAAACTGTCTGAAGGAGCTATTAAATGCTTGTAAGATGTAAAACATAAAGGGAGGAAGAAGCCGTAACGTTCAAATACAAAGATCCTCACAATAGTGAACGAGTGTATATTCAAACAATTTTACGAGCTCGGTTTTCCTCTACAAACGGGCTATTAAAGCTTCCTAAGCTTGATAGACAGTTGGTACGTAGATAAGTAAAGTCAGGGAAATTAATTGCTTAGGTACAACAATTCTCAGTAAACTGAATCTTCACTTGGCTGAAAACTAAATGTCGTTGTAGGAAATTGAAGTGACATTCAGAATTACGGGCCCGGCGGCAAATACATGTGGGCAACGGGGAAATTAATCATGTTTACCATTATTAACTACAAAAAAACTATAAAACTGTCTAAAAATAAAATTGCTTTTCTACGTAAATTCCTTAGTATCGGGGATACTGAAAAACTCGCGTTTACTAAACTGTTTCTATGCTGCCTTACTACTGTGATAAAGCTAGGCTAAATATCTAAACACAGTTCTACCTATATTGTTTACCTAAATTCTGAGAGTATTTAGACTTCAAAGCATACGTTCCGCTAATGTATTTTCGACTATGTGATGCAAAATGTCACTCACCCGTCGTAAAAGATTAGCGGAATTCAAAACAGTTGTTTTTTTATTTCCTGTAGCATTATCGATCAATCTATCTAAATATTAGAGACTAGTCGGTGTGTTATCATCACGTCCAATATACTTTCGTATACCTACAATCAAATCTTCTGTTCAGTATGACATGACCAAATAACCATGACCCATCTTCACACCACCACGTAGCTTAAGAAAATAGCCATATTATTTCTAATAGTCAGTCCAAATAAACGTCGTAGATAGATTTATTTAATCAAGATAAGTCCTTTGGAGGACTTAATAAATAAAAGACTTGGGAGCGTTCGCTCGAGATACTCCTCTAATGAAGCATCCAACACGGAATGTCTTGGCTCACACATCCACGATGTAATTAAGGCAGGATATTCGTTTAATGAAGCTTGCACTCAGTCAGCGTCGCGTTCGAGCTCAATAATAACTTGCAGATTGAGTTTTCATTATGGTTTCGACGAGATTTATTAAATCTATAGATACTAAATAATAGAAAGCTGAATAGTTTGTTTGTTTAGTTGGACGCGCTTATCTCAGGAACTACTGATTCGAATTGCAAAATTAGTGTTGGATAGCCCATTTAAAGAGGATACATAACATCATGCTACGGCCAATAGGAGCTGAGCATTAATGAAAAATGCGACGCAGACGAAGTTGCGCGGTTCAGCTAGTTCCTTTTATGTAGCTGGGATTAAAACAAGAGATGGATCCAGATAACTTCTTTGAATAGAAATGGAATCTTCACAAACTTTTTAACTTGCGGACTGATCCAAAACAATATAATTGAACTGCTTGAAAATGGTCTCACTGTTATAAAACCTAGCTTTGATATTTTTATTTTGTTTTTGGACCTGTATTAGGTCTGTAAATTCGACTCTTTAGCGGTTATTACCTACCCACATATTTTCAAACCAAGTGAATTATCCAGGTTGACCATTGATATATAAAAACCCCAAGATGCACAGTCTCGAACAAATGCAACACTCGAAACTGTCGTCAAAAACTGACACGTATCAAGTGTCATGTGTGATTTGTGTGTAGTTACTATACTATAAACAATTTTTTTGCAAATTCAACCTTACACGGATCGCTTGGAGTTGTTTTTACAAAGCAGTGCAGTATGGCGAGCGATGCGAGACTGTTTGAAACTAGCGCACAATTTTAAATTGTGCGCTTATGCGGACGTTTTTGGGATGCTGAGTGTGTATCTTGGGTTTTTATATATCAATGAGGGTGACCCAGTATTTTCCAGTAATATTGGATTATTTAAAATGTTTAGGTTATTCCCACGCATACTCGTACGAAACCTTTCTCATTATTTTTACCCTCAAAGGTGCGGGATTACTTGTCGCTCTATCCAGCTTTTTAGTTAAGTATATGTCTGTCTTATCGTGGTGAGGGAAAACCTGTAAAATGCATATGTTAACACAAATAACAAATATGGCAAGGGTTCACAGTTATAATTGCAACATGTTCTTCTAGATTACCCAGCGCTCCTGACCTGGTTTCTATTGCCTCCCACAAACCGCTATGTGACACGGAATAGGCTTAGAAATTCTGGATCATTTATGGAATTCACTTTAATTCTGTATAACTATCATCCTTTATATCAAAGGAAATTAATTTCAAGGTGAAAAAACATAAGTAACAAATATTTGAACTTGGGTACGCAGCTGCAGTTATATTAATAAAGTTAACCGAAATATAACAGTAGACGTTAACTTTCAACAGTTGTTTTTGGGTTTTTCAATCAACGATGAACTCCAACGTTAAGTCAACGAACAATATTCATTGCAACGTATTTTTGCTAATCTCATAAAAATCGCAGCTTAAACCAAATAAAAAAAAACATTGTTTTTACCCATAGACTAATTTCAAACTTTTGTTCTAGTACATCTTCGACAACGGTTCCCGGGATGACGGTTTACTGACCAGAGACAAGTTCATGGAAGTAAACGCCAGGATGGAAGCTAGACGAGCCTTCATGAAGGCCGAGTGCACCAAGCACGGCCTTGACACATCCAGTCACAAGTCTAACGCCTGGGAGTATCTCATAAACAGGCAGTATCATGTCATTTGGTGAGGTTTTGTCTTATCATGATGGGGTCCTAGGTTTGGGAAACTTAGACGTAAGATGTATCGTAGGTTGGGCAACCTTTATCCACTTAAAACGTTGAGATCGATAAATGCGCTGTAAAGCATAGGTAAAGCTTTTAAGAATATCTGCAGTTTAGATAGGTAGTAATCAGTGCCACAGATAATGACGCATTTTCAATTAGATTAAAGATCCCAAAAACCTGTCATAAAATCAGGAGGCGTCTTTATGATTGTGATGTGCGAGTTTTATGCCTCTGCTATGACATGGTACGCAAATCAAGTGAATGACTGTGGCTATAATTACTTTGCACTTTGACTAGGGCGATAATGAATTTAATGGACTTTTAGGATTGCGCTTACACTTGAATTTATCGGCATCCAATTACAAACCCAGATCGGCACCAACTCAGATATTAATTTTGCGATTTTTAAGGGACCAAAAGTGAAAGACCCTAAATAAATTATGATAGATTGCAATGGAATCTGAATATTTTTAACCGACTTCCAAAAAAGGAGGAGGTTTTCAATTCGGCGGGTTTTTTTTTATGTATGTACACCGATTACGCCGAGGTTTCTCATCCGATTTGTGTGATTCTTTTTTAGTTCGATGCGGTACACTTGCCATTTGGTCCCGTAAAATTTTGATTAAGATTGGTTCAGTAGTTTTTATTTTATGGGCATATTTGCTTATTTCAATTTCTGCGTAGATGAAGACGTCGTCCAAGTATCACCACTTAAAAGTGAAAAAAAAAACATTTTTACAAAAATATATAAACGACTTCCAAAAATAACACTAGAAAGTATAAAATAACCTTAATTTCGGAAGTTGGTGTTAAAAAACGAAGATACAAAACCAAAAACACCGACTTCCGAAATGTTGTTTCAAAATTTTATTAATATTATCTGGACCGAATTTAAATGTATAATTTTAGCCAGAATTAGTTAGGTACCTACTAGATACCTACCTACTAAGGACGAAAGTCGCTCATTTGTTCATTTAAATTTCAGGTGCAATGTATTCAAAGCGGCGTCCACATCTTGGATGTACAACTTCAACCTGATGGCTAACTACACAGCAGCGTTCTTAGACAAAACAAAAGAAGTACCGCTAGAATTAGCCAGAAGGAAATACGCGAGGCCCACTACAGAAATGATAAAGAAGGCCCAAGGAGACTCGATCACATTCCTCATAGTCAGACATCCTCTGGAGAGATTGGCGTCTGCTTACAACGACAAAATTGTCCACGCTTGGCCGAAATCATTCCATGACAAGTTGGGACAAAGGATCATTAAGAGATATAGAAATGTAAAGACCTTTTGTGTTTTAAAAGACCAGTTTTTGAGAGCCAAATCCTATCTTCACAATTTTTTTTGTATTTTCTAGCTAAAGGACAAGGCCACAGAGAAGTTCCCTAGAAAGTACCCGGTATTTGAAGAGTTCGTGTCGTACGTGATAGATGAGGCGAACGCGAAACGATCTCTAGACATGCACTGGACCCCCTATACCACTTTCTGCACGCCGTGCAAATTCAATTTCGACGTAATTCTCAAGTTTGAGACACTGGATGTAAGTAAATAACTTATTCTTGGCTAGACTAGACTCAGTGCCAGCAACACATTTCGGAATGAAAGGTTTGCGCATTTTATTCTTCTACAATTGGCAAGAATCCAGCATTTTAAGTGGCCTATAACCAATTTTGTCTTTGGAAAGCTTACGTGCAAACAGTTGGACTAATTTCTTTTTTATGGCACAATGAAAATTTCGTTTACAATTTACCCTAAAGTCCAAAGTTTTTAAGTGAAACGGCCAACTGGACAGCGGTCATCGGCATAGTGATAAATAATGACTGGATACCAACCGCACACTGCTTTCGTCAGTGCGGTTTAACATCCGTTTGGCAGCACTTTTCTATTTCAATAGATACTACGGACACCAGTACAGACGACGACGGACGGACGAACAGCCATCCGAGATTTTGGAATATTTGACCAACAAGGACCACTTTTCTCCTATCTGATGCCCAATTCTTGTATTGTACCTATAAGGAACTTTCGCTTCCGCGTCGCAATCGCTAACTTTCAATAGTCTCATTTCCTACATTTTAACATAGACAACACGATTTTACAGTAACTGTCAAATCGTGTTGTCATTAATTCTTAGTGGTTAGGTGTTATGGAGTAGAATACGCCCGCAACTAAGCCCGAAACTACGGACTTCGGGCTTAGAGAGTAACCCCCCTGAATTTGAACGTTTTTTAATTACGAGAACTTGGCCTTCTTTTGTTTTGTTCAAAGGCTAATTTTTTGTTGATGTTGGCAGGAAGACCAGAAATACCTGATCCAGCTGGCTCACCTGCAAGACGTCGTGAAGCCCGAGTGGCGTAACAGCGGGAAGGGCACTAACATGCATACCATCAGCCATCTCTACTCGCGACTCGAGAGAAGGCACCTTGACGGCCTTTTTGCTTTGTATAGGTACGTACATTTTATGTCTATCTTGTATTTTTGAGGGGAAACCGTGCCTATATAATATCAGCCGCACGGATCAATGTTCCAAGTAAAGCAATGCTTGCCAAGGTCAGTCCGTGGAAGGGTGATCCATTACATAACGAGACTCCTCCGTCTCCGTCTCTGAAAGCACGTTAATCCTACGGTCTCGACTGTCATTTGTACATATTTGACAAGCGCTATGGGTTAAATCTGACATTAGTCTTGCCAAGGCGGTATCGTGTCACCCAGTAACTGAGTAGCCGAGGTCAGATAGGCAGTTACTCCATGTAAAATACTGGTATTCCATTGCATCGGGTGAGACCGGAAGCGGAACCCAACATGGTTGGGAAAAGACAATACAGATTTATTGTACTTTTGGGAGTATTCGATTCTCCTTCATAAAATGAATTTACGGAACTGCACCCCTTCTCTAAAATACCCTAATACGACAACATTATTTATTTTGCAGGTACGACTTTGGGCTATTCAACTATACCATAGACAGCTATTACGAGATGCTCGATCACAAGGAACCACAAAATCACGGATGAGCTGTCAATCAGTCAGTTTGAACGTTTCAAGATAATGTATCATTAACGCAGCACCGATGTTTGATGAATGAACAATGAATTATTCATCAATGGCTGGAAAGACTGATCGTAACACAGAAATGATTGATGGACGTAATATATTGATCAAACGGCCGAGTGAAAACTAGCCCATTGCGTCAATTTTCAAATTTGTTATCGCTGCAAATATATATTTTGTTATACGGCGTTTTGTGGTTTCGGTTCCGCACCATAGAGTAGTCATAGACTTAGAAAATGTATTTTTATGAGCTGTAAAAAGTGCAGTTCTATTTTCAAACACCGCTACGTCACCTGTGAGCTGTGAGAGAATGGAAAAATAAGATAGGTGTTATAGATAACATACTTGAGCAACAACGAACGGGTTCAGTATCAATTTGTACTGGTTTATCTTACGGCGCCTCATCAATCACCTTCATAACTTTAGTTTAAGAGTTAAGATAACGAAAATTACGAACTGTTGAGCTAATCAAAAATTATACGTAGATTTAATAGCTGAATTTAGTTGTTATAGACGCATAAGACAAATTAATGTAAATAATGTTTTAGTTTTATAACGCAAACAAAATTCCTTAGTGCTTCCATTATAGAAATATGGAAATAATGTATGTACCTATATGAGAAACGAAGTCACTAAGTAGGTAGGTATAGTTATGGCATTTAAGATTAAAGGCAGGCGAGCTTGTTTCGTTTGCACCTTCTTTTTTAAATTAAGAGGCAAAGAGCCAAGTTGGCCTTTTTAGATTTAGGAATAAATAATTGTTACCGTTGCATTTTATAAGTACGATTTGTATGAGAATGTGATAATTTGAATCAAAGAGTTTCAAACGTTTAATTAGTTGTTGAGATCATTAATTTGTTGTTGTAATTAAATCAAACACAGAACGTAATCAAGAGATTTTGAGAAATATTTGTATTTTTTAATAACCGCTATATTGCTTAAAATAAAAAAAGAACATAATTTTGCCATGTCGTCGTTTTAAGGGTATTTAATTTATTCGTTGTTAACATTTAACTGTTTGTTAAATTCTTACAAAACACTTTTAACAGTCTGCACCTAGCCTTAACGCCTTGGACATCTAGTTATTATAACAGGTTTATTTGGTTTTCACTGGCTGTTTTATGTCATTTGCCTGTTATTTTGATAGAAAAAGTTTATCCAATATAAGCATAACATTCCTATTAAAAACTAACAATGATTAGCTAATAGTAACATTTGTCTATGGTAAATCCATAGACAATATAACAATTCACATCAATTAAAAGTTCCGATTCCCTCTACACCTGTAAATAAATATGTAGTTAATAATATTTATTATGTAATAGATACAAATATAGTATCTTTATTATGATAAACTACGAGAATTGTTTCGTTTGACTTTTTAAAATGTAGAAATTGTTGTATAATTATAATGTACCTATCACCTACATTGAAAGTTTTCAATGTTCATTATTGTATTTTCCTCCATATTTAATTCCCCAGTTACCATAGCTATGAATATTAATAACTTATAATTCGGTCACGGTCGTTTGGTAGACTATTTTATAATTCATTACGTAGTTTTTATGAATATATTCATGACCGCCTCATTGTAACATCGAAATTATGCCTTTTATCCTTATAATACAAAATTGTTTATTAACAAAATAAAATGTGTAAGGTTATCAAGGAGTCTGCCAAAGTGCCAGTGTTCGATTAAATTTAAAATATGAATTCCGAAACCGTTAAAAAATTGGTTGTCGGTAAAGTCGGTTTACGGACGATAATTTTACACGTGATAACGTCCTAAGAAAACAATTTAATTCTTAACAAATATGGCTTGTTCCGCGTTCTCGCTCTCGGAACGTGACACTTTTTCGTGCGTGCAGCGTTCATCGATTTATAAGACGTTATCACGTCAAAAAAAAAAACAAAACAAGATATGGCCGCTTGGCCAGATGTTTTCCATGATCGGCTAGCTCCTTAGTGCACAGAATATTTTGATAGTTTTCTACAGGACTTGTTAGCGTTAAAAGACTTTAGAAGTGAAATTGTAGTTATAACTAACTACATGTCAACTTTGCCAGTAAAAGTAAAGAAAAATTCTTTAGCTTTTCGTAGAACTAAATTCACTAGTCGTAGCTAACTGTAATTCAGCTTAAGACAATTTAATTAGCGTTAAATACGCCATTTATACTAAACTTTTCCACATAGTACTCCTACTAATAATTTGCTCTTAGTGAGGTTTACTTAGATACATAAATAGTTGATACGGAATGAATTAGACCAAAAAGTTATGGCCTATGAAAGTAACTGTAATGGTGCTATAGTCCTATAGTTTTGATCTCATAGCTGAATGTGAGACTCGAATGCATGCACAATCGTTGCTATTATTACGTAATGCGTTATAGATTCCAACGGTAACTGAGTCGGTTGTGTTTATAATAATGTTGAAAGAATTATTCTTAGTACTTATAGAAAAATAAAATTGACTATTTAATATTTTGTTGTTTTATTCAACTGACCTGTTTTGAAAACCAGTACCTGAAACCCAAGTATTAGCGTCATTACACGGGAGCAGATCTAAGTTAGTTTAACCCTCAAGAAGTCTCATTGAAAGTGGCCAGTAAAACTAGGTATTAACTACAAGGTCGATGGTAGATTTTTACTGTAAAACTGAACCTTAAGAACATTTAAAACCCGTGTTAAAAAACGGAGAGAGCGATCAAGGGTTAAGATTAGTTCGCATATCTGAGGCAATTAATTATTTACTTATATTCACAAATTATTGTAAACTAAGACGTGTAAAATTCGTACCTTTTAAGAAGACTATGCGTAAGCAAAAACGCTACCGCCTATGCCATAGACTTGTGTACAAAGGCCATGACCAACAAATCCGACTATTAACACATTAACTTACTCATTTTAAGACGCTATTTACACAAATTCTATCGCGTAACCGGTTTGACAAGTACGCCAAAAAAATCTACTACTAGCTAAATGTTGCAAATGATCTTGAACTTACAGTCTAGTTTAGGCCTCTTTGGGTTTGTGTCAGCGCGACGGTCAAGCAATATGAATAGAAGACTAGACACCTGAGGGCCAATTCGCCAACAGGGTTTATCTTATACGGAATGTCCAAGAAGTATCCAGAACCTATTGACTACGCCTTTTTCATAAAATAAAAAATCATATTTTTTAATTTAGAATCCACACATCAGTGTTCAAACTAATTACAACGTATTTTTTTATGAGAAAGCTTGTTGTTTGCCAAGTCCTTTTAAAGACGTTAAAACATAGATCATCCTTTAAATTATTTATTTATTCATTTAAATAATATTAACAATACTGACTTAGTCTAACCAGTTTTTGTGTTCTGGACTAGATGCATTGGGAACTGAGGTAGGTATTCTCGTTTCTCTGGCACTTTGGTTCTGTTTCTGAAAGAAAAAAGTTTATATATTAGGTAAATTACACATTACTACAAAAAGTTTTACTAGCTTATACTATTTATAACATCCTGACTGACTAAGGTGAGCCAAATGCTCGAAATTTCATTGATACTACATAACACTACGATTGTATTCAATGAAGAGTTAGGCAGAGGTGTGCCTTTAGTGCAACTACATTTAGTTAATTATAGGGAACATGCAAGGTGTTGACTATGCCATCTAATGTTGCATATTCGAAACCTTAAGGTTAAAAATACTTGACATTGACGCTTCTGAGCTGCCACCTATAGTTCCAGCCCGATCTCTTTAGGTGAACGACGACGCTAACGCTAATGTGCTGCCACCTATAGTTCCCTTTGTTTAGCTCCCATGTATTAGGAGGCGACCCTAGAGGTATATTTCCAAGATATTATTTTTATCTTCAACTAGCTTCTGCCAGCGACTTCGCCCACGTGAAAGGTGACAATGATCCCTTGGAAACATAGTCCCAGAATAAAAGTATCCTACATCCTTCTCAAGGCCGTGGTGTACCCAAGGGCCAAGATTCATCCGAATTCTTTTAGACGTGAAGAGGTAACATACAGACACACAGGCTACTTTCGCATTTAGAATGTGAATATAAGTATGGATGGATACTTACTCAGGCTTCTTCTTTCTCTTAGGAGCATCCAGTATATCAATGGGGTCAGTAGTGATGATCACAGGTCGCACCGAGCCGAAGAAGTCTGTGATGGGCACCTTGTCAGGGTCGCGTTTGAACAAGTCTTTACGGACTCCCACAGTCGATAGACACGCGCTTTTGGGACAGACTGCCAGCTGAAAGCAAGAATATGCATTGGGCTTAAGGCAACAAAGATTTGCAGGTATGCTGTACAGAGAGTAAGGTCCCGCAAACCACCATTGATAAGGGAGGATCCTCCGACCAGGCGGTTGTTGTGCCTGGCGGGCAGCTGTCCAATAGTTAATATTCGGGCTTATAGATATGTTCAACAGCACGGTAAACTCTGCATGCGCGATGCAGGATTTCGACGTAGTAGTTCGCTGCTAGTTGGATAGATGGCGTCGTGGTTCTTTTTGTTGCAAAGTAGATTTGCTCCGTAGGATTTTCTTGTGGCGACATTGATGCATACAAAGACATAATATTAGCTTTTTGTTATGGTAAGCATAATTTTATTTTGCCAGACACATCATTTTTTGGAATATGTCGAATTGGTTTAGTCCGTTTTCGACTGCACAATAAAGCAATTCACTAAGTATATGGTTTTACTCAGCAATAACACGAAATAGAATTATTGAGTACAAACTTCTGGCAGGTGACTTTGCCCGCGTGAAATGTGGAAAAAATCCCCAGGGATAATCCGAGACATAGTCTTGTTTCCGTTCAGCCATTATCTATGATGAGAAAATATAACAAACAGACAGACAGAGAGAGTCTCTTTTACATTTGTAATATTAGTACTTACACTATGAAATCTAAGTATGGTATATATTAGTATGGATACTTACAAATTCAGACATACTTCTTTTGCTGTTAGGATGAACATTCTCCAAAAACTCCAACACATAGTATGTGTATCTGTCTATGATGTACACCCCTATAGCAGAGTCTACATGATGCTGTAAATAATAATGACATTATAAATATCTTACAATATAATACATAAAAAAATCATTCTACTTTATTTTGGGAAATGTTGGCTGGGTAAGATTCGAGAACCAATAAAAAACAATTGACATAGGCAGTCGCTCCATGTAACATAGATAAGGACAATCTGGGAAATGCACATTCTGGGAAATTGACATTCTGGGAAATGAACTTTTTGCAACCATTGGACATTCTGAACCTAGACAGAGACTGGAAGTAGACCACGAAAAAGTTGGGAATAGGCTGGGCACATTGAGTGCTCTTGATTAAAAAGCAAAGGTAAGATGAAAATACTTACAGAAAGAGAATCTTCTCCCACTAAACTTGATGCAGTAGCTAATATATTTGGAGAATAGAACTTCTCATACATAGATGATGCTTGGCATGTGTCAATAATGAAAAATATTTCATTGTACCTGAAAATTAAAAGATTTTATAACTAGCTTCTGCCAGCGGCTTCGCCCGCGTTTGTCCTTTCTCAGGCTCTAGACTATATGTGTACCAAATTTCATTTAAATCGGTTCTGTAATTTTGGTGTGAAAGCAGGACAGACAGACAAACAGACAGAGTTACTTTCTAATTTATAATATTAAGTAAGGAAGTAAGGATTATTATTACTAGCATAAGAGGTCATATAGATTTAAAGCTTATTATAAAGAAACATAATTTGTATATATGCCTTCTATGGGATTGCTTGTTTCATTGTTTGCTGAATTGGAATACCTAACCATTTCTTTAAATAACTTCTTGACTTGTGTTCAATTTGTGACACATCAATATTTTTTTCCCTAAACTACTGTCTAACTTTACTTGACTATGGTCTAAAATTCAGTGTGTTGATGATTGCTCAATCTATTGGATGTGACCAGCATAGGACTGGTTGAAGTGGTCACACTTGGGCAAGCCCTATGTCTAGCAATGGAAATGTTTTGCTAAAATGATGATGAAAATAGCTCTAATTATACCTTCTCTTCTCCCACATTTGCTCAAGGGCATCAGCTAACTCCTGGCTGGTGATTTCCTCAGAGTCCTGGAACTTGAGGAAGCCATCACCTCCGTGTCCTGTGAGATAGATCAATATGTTGCTGCCTTCATCTGTCAGTAGCCTCTTGGAGCGAGGAGTGTCAGGAGGAACTCTTCCAGTCAACAAACGGACAAAGTTTTCTACTGATACCTGTAACCATCAACAAAACAAAGTTTTAATTAAATGTGGGGTTTTATTTTCCCTACATACTCTACAGCAATTTAGCTAAGTACATTGCAGGGTATTTTATCAATTTATCGCTTGCTAAGTCAACGATAGATTTTCCTTCCTCAAATCAAAAATCAAATCAAATTAAATTTATTCAAGTGAGTAAAACAGTAAGTACATTTTTACTTAAATCTATGTCAATTTCACTAGTGTTATGTGCCTGAACTAGGACATCCTGTGTTTCAGGCGAAAAGGAGGTAAATAATATGAAATAATCACAGTAATTACATAAAATAAAATGGTCACCTTATAAGTATGTAAAAAAGGTGTAAATAGTGTAAAAAAATCATACTTCCTAAAAACCTTAGTATCCTAAATTAGCTTACTAAATTAAAATTAATAGGACATAAACAATCTTTATTTCAATATCGCTACCAACTTCTCTGTATCTTCATAAGACATACTTTGAAGGGTTTCTTGAGAGTTCCCTAGGTCCTGGTTATTTACTAATGTAAACATGTAACCAAATTTATTTTTTTAACTGAACGGGCTATAGTCATACTTTTTTATAACCATGGAAGAGCTCAAACAAATTAAGGTCAAGATAAAAGAGGTTCTATCAAGATAACACATTCTAACCTCATATCCTCTGTAATCCACTTCAACATCATCTCCATACACATTGATTTGTTCATGGGCATTGTTGAATATAGTGGCAGGACGCGGGTTCCGAGGGTTGCAAGCCATATCGTCGGATATCATTAGGATAATCTGACTGTCCGGTATACCGAGCCGCTTTACACTACGGTAAATAGATAACACGTTCGCTACATGACGATAGTTGAACCAAAACCGAGATGTATCCACTAATACTGCCCAGTTGTTCGAGTGATTTGACTTCTGGAAATCTTCTGGTATCTGGAAATAATGATAACAATGATAAAGTTTGTGATCTCATTAGCAATTTGAATTTGATTGTTATGTGGGTCTGCTTACCTCAATACCGTAAGTAAAGGATATGCTCGCAATAATAGAGAGTAAAGCACAATAAATGCTATTTGTCAGATACATTTCTAATTCATTTATATTAATTTTGCAGTATAATTACGAGTTATAAAATACACAATATTTTTTTATTTATCTGCTGCTGTCAATGCATTTGAATATTTTCATTTTTTCAGTTGGCATCTCTGTGCTTTACCATAGATAACTGTGACTTGAAAAAAACTGTGATTTAAATGCATTCTCGATAGGTGAGGAATGATTTCCATGACTTTGAAAACTGCAACTTGCATTCTGGATTGTTTGATTATGATATTTATAACCGGTTCAATAACCAAGAAGTCAAATTAGACGAAAAAAAAATTAAAAAAAGAAAATGTCAAAATAGAAAATGGCTGTCAGTTTAAAAGTCAAGTAAACAAGGTAAACACAAAGCTTTATTGAGCATTTAATTAAATTTAAATCATGAGCAGCCGCAATCCTAATACATTAATGAGTGTGCCGGACGAGCAATTTGACTATTTGTTCAAAATAGTGCTTATTGGTGACTGCGGAACCGGAAAAACATGCATTGTGCAACGGTTGAAATCTGGTAATTTCATAGAAAGGCACGGAAATACAATAGGCGTAGACTTTTCAATGAAAACATTGATAGTGGATGGGAAGAAAGTCAAGGTTAGTCTAATTATATAATCTAATAATGTAAATGCATCGTGGCATAATAATACAAAACAATAAACATGTCATATTTCAGCTTCAGATATGGGATACTGCGGGCCAAGAGCGCTTCAGAACTATCACCCAGAGTTACTACCGCTCAGCGAATGGTGTAATTATTGGTAGGTATGCGATATACGCCCACACGATGTTAAATTTCCTGGTTAAAAACTCAGCTGTAGTTATATTATGACTCATGCATGACAGTAAAATGAGTGCATAGATATGACAAATAATAAACGGTACTCTAATTTCGTTGCTAGTTACGAAATAATCGATATTTTCATGGTTACTATAGCTTGTATCATGAGAAGGCTATAATTGGATGCTGATATTGTCATATCTAGATATTATACACAGCCACACATGAGTTTAATTTATAATGCATTCATAGGACTGATGTTTATATGATACAATTCATTTAAAACAATAATGATATAAATAAATATTTGTAAACATACCTTTCATTAGATAAAGAAAAGGATAATAAACTCTTGTCATAGATAGTGTCACCATAGATTCGGTTGTTATGGGTATATACAACAAACTGCTATTTTTTATTATGCACCTAAATGGAACACCCTTTTGTATATTATACTTATTAAAACAAATATAAATTTTCTATATTACAGTATATGACATCACAAAGAGGTCAACATTTTTGTCCCTACAAAAATGGATTGAAGAAGTACGAAGGTACACCTCATCTAACGTGATAGTATCGCTCATCGGTAACAAGTGTGACCTAACGGACCAGCGGGAAGTGGAGCCTGATGAGCCGCAGTCTTTCTGCCGTTACGTGCCGGAAATCATGTTTGTCATGGAGACTTCTGCTAAGGACAACACTAACGTTGAAGACACATTCCGCAGTTTGGCTACAGAATTAAAGGTACTATTCAAATTTGGTTAATTAAAACACCTTGAAGCTGTCATAACATCACAGGGTATGTAATTAATCTGCCTAGTCTTTACCAAATATGTTAGGATAGACTTCTAGTTTAACCAGATGCAGCTGAATACCAGTGTTTTCCATCACAAGTTACATACTCTTATATACATTACTAGCTTCTGCCAGCGGCTTCGCCCGCGTGGTCCCTAGGGAACATACTCCCGGGATAAAAAGTAGCCTAGGTCCTTTCTCAGGCTTTAGACTATGTATGTATGTAAATCGGGCTGGTTTCCGCAACTCCACGACTAAGCGCGTATTTTGCGTGCAGGTGGGACAAATGTGTCATTCGATCCACCCCAGCTCCCCAAGGAAGGCCAGCAAAGCCTTGGTGTTTCCAACTATCTCACTGAGGGTACCTGGGTTACCGAAGTACTTGGCCCTGTAATCCGCGACTACCGGGCAGCTTAGAAGCAGGTGTGCTGCTGTCTCATTCTCCTCCATGCAGGCTCTGCATAGCGGGCTGTCAGTGACTCCTATAGCATAGAGGTGTTTATTAAAAGACCCGTGGCCAGTTGTTACGGCTGTGACTGTACGCAACTGTTGTTTAGTCAGTCTTAGGGCTTGTTTAGTGAATCGGCCATCTATAGAGGGAAGTGCCTCTTTGGCCTGCCTACACTCACCATGGTCAACCCATAGCTTGTGATGTTTTTCTCCGGTGCGTTTCCTTACCAGATTGCGTATGTACCCGAAAGGCAGAGGCACGATGGGTTCAGGTCCCATCGCTGCCATACTCGAACCCCTTCTGGCGAGTTCATCCGCTGCATCGTTGCCTCGGGACTCGCTGTGTCCCTTGATCCATTGAATGGTTACTTTATTATGTCTACCAACCTGATTAAGACGTTGGTGACACTCGAGAATCAGCCCAGAGTTGACCGTGTGGCTGTTCAGAGCTTGCAGGACAGCCATGCTGTCCGAGAGTATGCGTATTGACTGGTCTTTAACTTCCCTGGTTAGGATGGCTGATGCCGCCAGAGAAATGCCCATGCATTCAGCTTGGAACACTGTGTTGTGGACCCCCAATGGTGTGGCTATGTGGATGTTGAGATCCTCTGAGAAGATTCCCGCACCAGTACCTGTACCTGTTTTTGATCCATCGGTGAAGATCCGCAGCTCTGCGGGGCACAGCCCCTCGCAACGATGATCCTCATGCAATTGGATTTTGTATTTTTTATCGAAGATAAATTGCTTGGGTACCCGGTCATTGGTTGCTTTTGTTATTGGGAGTTCATTATTGAGCTCCTCGAGCAAAGCGGTGTGCCGTGTTTCTCTCTTACCCCAGAGATTCAGTGTTTTAAGGCGTACTGCTGCCATCGTCGCTTCCTGTTGTATGAACAAGTGTAGCGGAGGGAGACCCAGCATGGCTTCCAGTGCCGCAGTTGGAGTAGTCCTCATGCAGCCCGTCGTCGCCATGCAGGCTAGCCTTTGCATGTGTTGTAACTTGTTTATGGCTGTAGCTAGCTTTGTGCGTGGCCACCACACCACGGCCCCGTAGGTTAACATGGGCCGAATTACTGCGCTGTACAGCCATAGTATTATTTTGGGAGATAGGCCCCACTTCTTCCCTATCATTTTCTTGCACTGCCAGAAGGTAATGCAGGCCCTGTTTAGTTTGAAGTGCAGGCTTTAGACTATCTCTGTACCAAATTTAATTTAAATCGGTTCAGTAGTTTTGGCGTGAAAGTGAGACAGACAGACAGAGTTACTTTCGTATTTATAATATTAGTTAGGATATTGTTACCAAGATTTTTGTAATACATCATATGATTTAAAAGAGTGTCCATGGAGTTTCTTGCACATTCTTCTCTATAGAGATCTACGCTTTGGAACACTAGCTTTATGTCTTTGACTGACCAACCTTGACAATTCAAAAGTACCAGTAAATGGTTTATTTGAAATATATATCATTCTAAATCAACAACAGATGTCTTGCATCAGATTGCATAAAAAGGAGTTGGCCTCATAAGAAGGCCTTTGATGTAGTGTGGTTAATTAATATGGAAGTGAAATCAAACTGATTTCATTTCATTTTAATCCTCAAAAAGATGAAGAACAAATGACATACCTATAAAAATATTTTAATAAATCAGCTATTTAAATTTTTCAATAAATTATTAACTTATTTGAATTAAGCTGTCTTGTAGTTCATTTGCAAAGTGTAACTTATAAGGAATTCATTATTTCCTAGCAGTCATGGATGGCTACCAACATTAGGAAACACCTTCATGTCTCAATAGAGTTTCATGTTTTTGTTACTAAAACTGCTATTGTTATGTTTCATGCTTGACTTGCACAGCTTACATTATGTCTGTTTCGTTTTTAAATCAGTATTTCAATGTTTCAATTGATTGAAAAATTGAGTAAAACTTATTCAATGTAGTGCAAGTTTTGTTTATTAAAGTGTTACAAAGCCACATCCAAACTATACGAAAGTGTATCTGTCTGACTTTGGTACCTCTTCATGTCTTGACGGATGAATGGGTTTTGGATAAAACTTGGTACCTGTAGACCATGTGCTGGAATAGCACATAACTAGATTATCCTGACTTTTGTTATCCCAAGGGAACATACATTGTTATGTTCAAGTGGGCCAAGCCGCTGGCAGAAAATAGTATTAAATAAATATTTTGTAGATTTCACAGTTATGTTGGTCTCTGGCATACTTAGGTAAAGTATGTCGTAGCTACACATGGCTTTGGCTGGCTGTGTATTGGTCATCAATAGTCCCTAAGGACCCTTGTTTCGCATATCGCACGCTCATCGATGCTCAGACTTTAAACTAAACTAAAATAAAATATTGTTTTACAAAGGCTAAAAATAATAGTTGCAAATTGCCAATCAGTTTTTTATTGTTTCATTAGCACTGAACTTTATTTTCTATTTAGCATTAATGATGATAATCATTAAAATTACAGAGACAACACGACAACAGTGAGGGTCCTCCTGCAGAGAACGACTCAGTGGTCCTTGGCGAGAGTCACCCGGTAACTAGGTGTCAACCTTGCCGGTCGTCCTAGATCCAATAAATAATCTAGATCTCCGACCGTATGTCCCTTGCATGGTGCTGTGTCGCGCCAAATTCATTGGTGGTAAGGTGACTAATATTTTATTTTTGCCATTGTGATGTTAGCTATGCTTCTCCACTATGATTTCTTGTCACAAAGTTAATTTTATTAATTTTTAGTATCATTTTATTGAGTTAGACTGGCCAATGCCGTATTAAAAATATGAATATAGCATTGTAAGAATACATTTGTTGAATGGTAATGAAGTTTAGTATGATTGACTCGAATGTATTAGGCTCATTAGATTGGTTTCATGCGATGACTACATAATGCTCCTACATGCATCAATTAGTTGTTTTTCACTTGCAATTCTGATTAAAGATTTCTTCATTTCAACATTTTGTGTTCAGTTGCTAACGTTTTTATTGTATTGCTAATTTTATGGCCTACAGAATATTAAAACGATGGCCTTACAAGTGGCAAAGTAACATACGCTCTTTAAACTAAATCTGTAATTATTGCAAGTTTTTCACATATTTGAGACTCACAGATTGTTGCTACTCTAACACTTTGTATTATTTTGTGAACAAGCATCATGTTTCAAGATCTTTAACGCGTATTATTTTTATATTTCTAAGTTTAGGTTCAAATTCGAGATTAATCGATGTACGAAATTATTTCAACAAAGAATATTCTTTATTTTTCTTAAAGTATACATAATACAATTTTATGTAAAATATAATTTCGGGACTAGATATATGAATGTGGCTTTAAGTTATAATTTTAAGATCTAAAATGTAAGTTAACACGTCATTGGTTTCTTTTAGTTTTTAAATTTATGAAAATCAGTTTCGATACTGTAAATAACTATTAATAACTGTAGATAATTGTAATGTCAAACCACCTGCTCGAGACTGATTTGAGCCATACCCTTAGTATTGAATGTTGTAACCAGACCATAGATTTTTATCTATAAATGTTGTACGTTATTAAATTTCGAATATACAGGGTGTAAATTACGCAATAAGTTTTGAAAAACCGCAGCAATAATCAGTCATATTACAGTTCGCATCACCGTTGTTTACCCCTCCGAAGTTAGGTTTTAGTGACGACCGCGCAGGTGCAATCGAGTAAACAAGTGTTACGTTCCTAGGATATTTTTTTGTTTATACGTATTATATTATAAATAAGTAACAAAGACTACCAGTAACAATAACAATATCAAAAAGTAACACCTCAAATACATACACCACAAAAACACAACAAAAAACAAATCAAATAGTAAGAAATAACCAAAATAATTAATTATAAAAAATAACAACGTGTAACACTTTTCGCATCAACAGTCGTATTGCATTGAGCAAGCGGGTCACACGTATGCATCGAACGTATACGAGCGAGTGAGATGCCATTACACCCGCCATCTTGCGCACACACGCGCATGCGCGACCTGCTCGCGCATGCGCTGTATTATGTTTTTTGTCAAATTGACATTCTGCGCACTCGATTGTGACGTACTTCGGGGAGGTAAAGTTGCGTGACGGGAACTGTACTTTCTGTAAGAAAGCCAGTACCTAAAAATGTTTGCAAGATTAGATAATTTTGTAAAAATGATTCATTCATATAGAATATTACACCTTGTATATTTTTTTATTAGTATTATCCTTTATCATCATAACTTTGTATGAATATAATGGAATTGTAGATGTGACGTCCATGATAATATGCAGTCAAATAATACTCATCCCTGCTGTTGATTTAAAATTGAGAAAAGTGATGAATTTTCAAAATCTACGTAAGAATCGTTAGTAAGGCAGTTTTAAATCAACACCGGGTTTATAAAATTAATTATAAATTAATCAATAAAATATTAAAGAAGTAAAGATTCATTAATATGAGTATTACAGAAAGGTCTAATTTCGTCTTAAAATTGGCTTTTCTGTTCTGTTAATCTCATAATAATTAAATTAATTCAATCTCAAATAATTACATTGAACTTAGAGAGAGAAAATACTGTTAGTGCAATAACTATCAGTTACAAATTAAAATTCTTGTTTACCACTTTAAATTATTGTGGTTTGTATAAATTAGGTAGAAAATTATATTTTCGTCAATTTATTAGTCGTATTAAGAATCTCTGTAAATTAATTTTTGCATCATATTTTTTATTAAAATTAACAGAAGCTAAAAATTGTGAAGTAAAACTACAGATTAAATAAAAATAATTTTATTTGTACACTTATCTCAGTGCTATAATTATCTCAATCATATTTTAATTTACATTGTGACATAATGTTCTATATTAACATAAATTGTTATAATTTTAATACATCTGTTAAAAAAAGTTGACGCTGTGGTTTTTAGTATCACTGATGATGATGTCTAGTTGCTTGGTGACGTGGATTCCCGAGATCCAGCCGAACTTGCCCGGTTGGCTGCCTAGACCTCCGAACACCCTGACAAGTTGTCCTGTTTGTTTAAAGATCTGGACCCTGCAGTTTCCTGAGTCTCCTACTAGGATGTATCCCATAGGGTCGACTGCTAAGACCTCAGGATGTCTGAACTGTCCTTTCCTTTGCCCCATGGACCCGAACTCATTAATTTTACTTTTGTCTTGTTTGTTGTACACTTTGATCCGTCCGTTTCCGCTGTCAAGTACCACGACACGATCATTAGTGACGGCAACGCTGGTTGGTGCGTTCAGTTCGGTGCATAGGATCTCTTTGGTCTCCCAGACGGACGGCGCAAGCGACGCCTGCTGTTTCACCGCTACACCAATCTGGTCGACATATTTGCCGTCCGGTTGGATTATCTGAAATTACAGTGAAACTCGAATTAGCAAGATACGGGGTTTTTTGATAGCAGGAAAAATGTAATAATGACTTTATAAGTATACTAGCTGACCCGCGCAACGTTGTCTGCGTCACAATTTTCATTACTGCTCTGCTCCTATTGGTCTTAGCGTGATGATATATAGCCTATAGCCTTCCTCGATAAATGGGATATCCAACATTGAAAGAATTTTTCAAATCGGACCAGTAGTTCCTGAGATTAGCGCGTTCAAGCAAACAAACAAACAAACAAACTCTTCAGCTTTATATATTAGTATAGATTTAATGACGACTGACGCAAAAATATATCAATGTATGCGTCAGGTTTATTTTATTGTGCGATGTTTTTTAAATGCCATTATAATTTGCTAAACAAACGGATTTACTCAGAATGCATAGACCATTGCTGGTTTATGATTTAGCAAATGAATGTATCCCACATTACAATTTCGAAGATTCAATAGGTTTCTAAATTTCTAATGATTTCGACGGACGATCTTATTGTATGTTTGAAACTTTATAACAGGAAAATTGATTACAAAATTATCATGTTAGTCATGTATTTAACATAAACATATGTGCGAATTTCAAGAGCAAGGTACCGATAAACTGCGTATATAAGATGCTATCTATTGCGTAGTATTAAGTAATCATAAGTTTACTATCGTTGACATTACCACATAAGCCCGGATCAGCTGTTGTATTAAATAGAAGGACATCTTATTAATCCCAGAGATTTTATAGGACCTAAATGGATTGTAAATATTTAGTTTTATATGAAGTGACTTAATTTCTCTTCCATTATGCAAATTTTGAATTTCCATATAAGTTGGAAAGATGCCTATACATTTCTTTCTAGGGCTTTAAATAATTGATTTTAGTAGCATCTAATAGGGCTCGAATCCTCACCCACAAATTTGTATCTATACGATGATGACGAGCCTATAGGGTTGCCTTTAGGTACCGGTTTGTCATACTTCCAGCTCTTCCAGGCAATGTTAAATGACAATCGATATCAAATTTTCTGACCTAGTGATCAATCCAGGTACTTACAGAATCCAGACCAGCTTTCACGCTGACCTCTTGTCGAAAAAGGATAGGTAATTCTATTTTTAACCGACTCTAAAAAGGCGGTTCTATATTCTATCCGTATGTATGAGATTTTCTCAAAAACTAACGATCCGATTTGGATGGGAATTGAGGGATTTGGATTGGGTTTTCGTTATTAAAAATAAGCAGGCTAACGCATAAAAAACAAGACTTATGTTATCTATACCTGCACTCTATCATTGCCAGTGTCGACGACATAGATAAGTTGGTTCGCGTTGTCTGTGGCAATGCCCTCTGGCGACCGGAACGTTCCAACTCGACTGCCTTTCTGCCCTATACTGCGCAGGTATTCACCGTCTTTGGAGAATACGTGGATGCAATGCTTCCATTTGTCTGAAATAGATTAAAGAATATATGAGATGGATGGAGACTTGGAGAGTTGGGAATGAAGACGATGTCAAGATAAAAAAAAACGGTCAAGAGCGAGTCGGGCTCGCGCACCGAGGGTTCCGTACCATCATATAAAACGTGAAATGTTTTTAAATTTTCATCGGCGAGGCCTATAGTTACTTATTCGTCAGAAAATTTTAACAATGCGGTGTATATTGCAGTTTTAGATCAGTGCTATCTCTTGACCGCTAGTGGAACTAATGTAATTTTTGTTCATGATTTCAGAAAAAATGTGCTATTTAGAGACATCGTTTTATTTTTCCTGTAATCTTTTCATACATTTCTATCACATAGAATAATTTCAGATTTATCTCTATGCAAACTTCGGGAATAAGGGGGCATGGTCAAATATTTTACTATAGTCGTCTTAAGTCGATAACCATGATCCCACATGCCCTAGTAGCTCCACTTCGATTTTTTTAGTAACCCTTTCAGTCGCTGTTACAAAAAAAAACATACATTTTTATTTATTCCTTATTTACAAAATAGTTGAACAAACGTCATCTAAAACTATGCCAAATTTCAAGTTGATAGCATTAGTAGTTCTCGAGATATCCAGCTGTGAAAGACGGACAAGTCACACCATAAGGGTTACTTTTTACCATTTTGGTACGGAACCCTAAAACAAGATTTGCCTTCAAACTAAATAGCCATAAAAGCTTTTTACATAGATCCTGAGGAAATGATGAAGTAAACTTGTACCTACCTACTTATATCTTGCAAGAACATAATAAAAACCTACCTAGTATTACACAGTAGTTAGGTACTGATAAAGTGTTTCATCTTTGCACAATTAGTCGTATCTGGCGTAGTAAATCATAGTCACGTTAGCGCCATTCCGCACAAGGATTAAGGGTCACGCTTTGACGAGTAACCCGGAGATCTGCCTACTCTACTAGGTAGGTACGTATAAATATGTAGAAACGTCACCAGAAGCTGCTGCTACTAGTAATCATATTTGGGTACGTGATCAGTTGGCGTTTCATAGGAGCAGCCATTAGTGTTTCCTGAACAGGCACTCAAGCGAAAAATAGCGAGGAGAGTCGACCCCACATAATGGGATACCTTAGGCTAGGCGAGGTTCCCAGTTCCACTGGAGATCCCCAAGTCACTCAGTTAAGGATAAGGGATTTTCCAGGAAATATGGAGGCACTTAAGTAGGTACCTACTCATTTCCGTTGTAGTTTTCAAGATATGATTCTGGTCCGGTGGAAACGACTCTGACTAGAGTTGTAAGTCGGGTTTGACGGAAACATGGTGAGGAAACCGGCAAGGAAAATTCTAGAAAAACATCCAAGATACGTAAGCATGTAACATCACTAACATCTACCAATCAACACTGCTGGACCCGCGTGGTGGATAACAATACAGCACACTACCGCACTCACACCTTCGTTATTATAAGTATAATATGTATTTCAGACTAGGTCCATATTTTGTTAGTAACAATATACCTATATTGTTACTTAGTTTCCGTTAGCCCTATAGTAATATTGACAGCACTATTAAACTACGACATGAAGCCACACCCATCTTTGCAGCATAAGGGATTCCCACCTATCTGCAAAAACACTCAGTATAGTCTTGGTGCTGCCACGAACGAGTGAGTAGGGAGGCGCATCTTTTTCTGATTGTGGCGGCAAATTCCTGATTATATTGGACACGCAGCGTTATACAACCTGTAACAGAATAAACGCAATACCTCTTAAGGGTTCATTGAACTCATCATTATGAGCAACTTTCACTATGGGACCAACAATGAAATCGCGAAATAAAAATGACTCCCCCATACATTTATGTGCGCATAAAGTGTACTGAACAGCTGATTTTTTTTCGCGATTTCGGGATTGGTCCCATAGTAAAAGTCGTTCATGATGATGAATACAATGACCCCTTAAGAGGTATTGCATTTATTCTGTTACACGTTGTAGGTAGTGCTAAAATTTCTAGCAAAGGAACTCACCTGTGCCATAGATCTCCCCCAAGCTCTTCATGAACGCGATCTGCACGGGACACAGCATCTCGTCGCAACACAGCCGGGTGATGATCTTGGCCTGCGCGCGCTCCATCACCAGCACACTGTGGCTGTCCATGCCGCACACGTACAAGTGGTTGCTCCACGGACTGACTCCGCCGAGTGTCTAACAAGAGAACTCTCACCTGTGACATAGATCTCCCCCAAGCTCTTCATGAACGCGATCTGCACGGGACACAGCATCTCGTCGCAACACAGCCGGGTGATGATCTTGGCCTGCGCGCGCTCCATCACCAGCACACTGTGGCTGTCCATGCCGCACACGTACAAGTGGTTGCTCCACGGACTGACTCCGCCGAGTGTCTAACAAGAGAACTCTCACCTGTGACATAGATCTCCCCCAAGCTCTTCATGAACGCGATCTGCACGGGACACAGCATCTCGTCGCAACACAGCCGGGTGATGATCTTGGCCTGCGCGCGCTCCATCACCAGCACACTGTGGCTGTCCATGCCGCACACGTACAAGTGGTTGCTCCACGGACTGACTCCGCCGAGTGTCTAACAAGAGAACTCTCACCTGTGACATAGATCTCCCCCAAGCTCTTCATGAACGCGATCTGCACGGGACACAGCATCTCGTCGCAACACAGCCGGGTGATGATCTTGGCCTGCGCGCGCTCCATCACCAGCACACTGTGGCTGTCCATGCCGCACACGTACAAGTGGTTGCTCCACGGACTGACTCCGCCGAGTGTCTAACAAGAGAACTCTCACCTGTGACATAGATCTCCCCCAAGCTCTTCATGAACGCGATCTGCACGGGACACAGCATCTCGTCGCAACACAGCCGGGTGATGATCTTGGCCTGCGCGCGCTCCATCACCAGCACACTGTGGCTGTCCATGCCGCACACGTACAAGTGGTTGCTCCACGGACTGACTCCGCCGAGTGTCTAACAAGAGAACTCTCACCTGTGACATAGATCTCCCCCAAGCTCTTCATGAACGCGATCTGCACGGGACACAGCATCTCGTCGCAACACAGCCGGGTGATGATCTTGGCCTGCGCGCGCTCCATCACCAGCACACTGTGGCTGTCCATGCCGCACACGTACAAGTGGTTGCTCCACGGACTGACTCCGCCGAGTGTCTAACAAGAGAACTCTCACCTGTGACATAGATCTCCCCCAAGCTCTTCATGAACGCGATCTGCACGGGACACAGCATCTCGTCGCAACACAGCCGGGTGATGATCTTGGCCTGCGCGCGCTCCATCACCAGTACACTGTGGCTGTCCATGCCGCACACGTACAGGTGGTTGCTCCACGGACTGACACCGACGCCGCAGGGACGGGAAGACTTGCGCCACACAAAGTGGGGGATGAAGTTGCGAGATCTGATGGTAAGAAATTTAGTTTTTTAGCTTTTAGGCAGGAGCTTTTTAAACGTTATGGATCCTGTCTTGATATTTCTCCAGTATTCTGTACGCGTTTAGAGTTTAAACATCATCTTCATCCACAGCCCGACTTCGCCCATTGCTGAGCATATGCCTCACATTTCTTGTGCCAATCACCTCGTTCCTGTGCCAGCCTCATACAGGATGTAGATCCTGTATGAGGCTGGCACAGGAACGAGGTGATGGTGGAGGTGACATCGCGGGTAGCCGCGATGTCACATGCATAAACAGTCGGACATGCATGGTACTACTATTTGTAGGCGTTACCTACATATTATACAGGGTCAAATTAAACTACTTAGCATAACTTCATTGCACATTGCACTGGGTCCAAATAAATAAACAAATATAGGTAATCTTCATTCTGGTTTGATAACAGCTCTGAGAAAATTGGATTAGCAGTAACAAATTGATCGTTTGTTTTTCGTTTTCAAGGATTAATTTGTGCAGATCATTATTATCAACGGTATCTTTCCATGCAATCTTTTGTATGGAATAAAAAGTAACTGCAAGATAAATCTAGTCAATAATTTGTAACGTAATTTTAGTGGAATTTTCGCTTAATTAATTTTCATAAATAAACACAGTAGACTGAGCAGACAGCATTGTTGCTTGCACGCGAATCTTGTGAATATGAATGCATGCGCATATTTTCGTATTAGGAAATTTTCATCAGTCGTGGTGAGTACCTAATTCTAAGTTTTCATCTAATCTTAGGCCAAGAATATCTAGAAACTGTACCTTTACTTGGTTCCGTAATTACCATGGTATACGGATAGTCGGACATGTAAAGTAAATAAGCATGCCACCTGCGTTTGTTTATTGCAATGTTTTCTTCTAACATGCGATTGCACATTACGTCATGCGTGCTTCAAATTCTTACTGTTTGTTTTTAAGTATGTATAACGCGACAGGGGTGCGCTTTAGTACAAAGAGGTGTACGACTACAGGTAAGGGCGAGACCTGTATTCCCTGAAGACTTATTTTAGGCCAGAGCTTCAGGGAATAGTAACAAGCGTGATGGTATGCGTAATGTTTATTTAAAATTTGTTAATTTAATTTTGGGACAACACACTAAGTCGTACAAGAGAAAGTTAAAATTCCTGTGCAACACATTTTTTTAGGACATTTTCAACACAAATGGTCTCTATAAATACACGACTCTAAAGTCGATACCTACTTGAGCGATGGATTCAAATTATCTCGAATTTTAATTCAAGTATGGATGCGATACGCGCAGGACCGATCGTTGTGGCGACGTTTGGGGGAGGCCTATGTCCAGCAGTGGACGTCTTTCGGCTGACATGATGATGATGATGATAATGATGGATTGTATGTGTTTGTCTATATATATATAATACGTGATGTTAGGATTTCCTACAAAAAGTAGATACGTTATCTTAAACATGTAATGATTTTTCGGTTTCGGTACGGAACCCTTCGTGTAAAAATCCGACTCGCACTTGGCTGGTTTTTATACTTATTAACTGTGTCCTTGTTTTTCTGCGTTTTCCAATTACCTACACAAGGCACATATCTATGTCTATTTATACTGATTGATAAAAGCGGGGACACTATAATCGATGACCAACAAATAAATCAGTCAATCGGACACAGATGTTTATCAGATTTTTTTTTTTAATAAAAACCCGGTTAAATTAAAACAAGCAAATTATCGCATTGATGAATGTATGTGATAAAAAATCGGGGCTGACAGTCCAGGGTGATGCATTTTAGTGTCCCTAAAAAACAACGGCGATCCGTGGATAGGTGAACGTCCACGTACCGCCACTAGTCACGGTCCACAGGATACGGAAGACCGTGTCTCGTCATGCCGTTGGTCTCGGCTGTCACTGGAACATCTTTGACAATCGTTATCTACGGGTAGTCAGAAGCCGGAACATTCTGACACTAGTCTTGCCAAAGAGATATGCAATTGCTTTAATTTTTTCTAACATATGAAGGGACGGATCAGGATTTTCATTCGATGTGTGTTCCGCAATTAGGGTGAATGTGCAGATCAGGCAATATCACTATTGAGTAGCAAACCGGAGACTGGATCTATGCCCGGTTAGTAAAAATAATAGGCTTCCTCCGGCCGGCGTGCACTGACATAACCGGCCATATGTGGGTGTAACAACTGTACAGCCTGCCTACACCTTCAAGGAATAGGCGTGATGTTGTTTTGCTAAGACCACCCATCATTCCATCGGTATCGCAAAGGCAACTACAGCTGTTTTATTCATATGAGGGATTGCTAAGCGAGCAGCATTCAAGGAAACCAAACACTCTCCGACTAACAATCAGCTGCTAACCGGTTTCGTTTTCATCAAGTCGCATCAGGAACTACTCTTGCAGGGACTGAGTGCACCGAACATGATTGAGCTTAATTAAACAGTTTCTAATTGATGCAGGACCCAGTTAAAATGCTAAGCTTTTCTTTTTCAAGTCCTGTGCGGTTAATTAGGTCCTTTTTATCCCACGGTATCGTTGAATGAGTAGCTTCACACTTGTCAAATTGTTAATGACTTATTAACTAGCTGTTGCCCGCGACTTCGTTCGCGAGTAAGTTGGAAAGTAAAATGAATGAATGAACAATCAATATAGCTAGCATTGCTTACCTCCTATTAGATTTAGGAATTTGGAAGAGTATTAATGCAAGGCACTGGCTGTTTCACCTCTTCTGGTTCAAATACCGACTAGTCATAGTAATTTTTCGTAATGAGAAACGTTTTAATGATAACGCTTCGCTATACATGATGTTTAAGAAAGTTGCTAGGGTTGTTAACGTTGCGAAATTTGTTCGAAAGAATCATCGCGGCCTGCAACGCAAAGGGCATTAGAAGGAACACGGATGGGTTTTAGTCAGTAAGAGTCTGACACTCCCTTCTGCTTCGCCTAGAGCGGGAGGAGTCATTTAATGATTTCCCATCCTTAAATAAAAAAATATAAAAGAGTTGTTAACGTGCGATAGAGCTACATAAAGTTGGCCATGGGACGACCACCCAGAAGAGAAGACTACCCCTGTAACGGAGAGAGTAGAGTAGAGACTCGATCCGCTATCCGCACCAAGTTAGACTCCAGTCCTGGCTGAGTTAGCCAGCCTAGCTCTGCCCAAATGGACAGATGCCTCCTGGGTGCTTCACAGGTTTGGCAGAGCGACCTAACCGTTCCGAAAATTTGTTCACGTCGGGCAGCCTTGGTATTACTTTTTGGATGAGAACTGATTCCTCGGTTCGAAGCAACGTCTGCAAATTAGGCTGTCTACAGCGCCTATGTTGAAAAGATGTTTTTTAGGGGGCAATGACTCGTTATTATACCTATTATTATTCGGAGAGTATTACCTTGAGCTGAGAAGTCTTTTAGTTAGTTGCATGTATAGGCTTAACGTTGCCAGTTTTGACTGCCTATCACTACCATCTCGGAACCTCTCTTCGCGAGTCAGTCTCGTCTGTGGCGTCATTGCCTAGGAATCAGGGATCTACAGTTCCCCTTGATCCACTGGAGAGTGAAGCCCGCAACGGATAATTTCTGGCTGTGGGCTGGTCATGACGTTTCATAGGCTCACTGTGAATTGAACAGTTTTGAAACTAAACAGGAAACAGTTTGGTGGATGTATGCGACTTTACAAAATAAAAATATATTGAATTTAATTGATTGATTTATTCTCCAGAAACATTTGTCAATATTATGTTCTCCAGAAACATTTGTCAATATTATGCGTATTGGTGGTTCATGCTTGGTCGGTGAGTTCCCCGTACACATGGCAGAAGAAATGAATTCATGCTGTTTAGCACCGGGATAGCACAGGCTCTTCTAAAATAACCGAACAATGTTCTTGAAAATACTTAATGAATCAAGTTGGTTTTTTATTTATTCCGAACCAAGAACACAAATCGAAACAATTTTATTGTTTTTAAAACACAGAAACCCAATTTCAGCGGACCTAATGCAATTTTTTCGACTCCTCTATCATGAGACTTCGCCACCTGCTCGTAGGTGATATTACGTGACCCCTGGCTCTAAGCCCGTATAGGCCCAGTATTGAGCAACTAACGCAAAACTTAGCAAATGTATGCGCGCGCTGTTTACCAATATTCTAATCTTACTACCGCGATTCAAAAAATGGGATCAAATGCATAACTCTATCTATGGAATATGTAGTTGAACTGTTAAAATATAACTGCGGAGTTTGTTTTAATTTTTATTAATAGGAATATTACGTGCATTCAAAACGATACTTTTTAAGGTATTAAAAGAATTACTTTTTTAAGACGTTGTAAAAGTAATAAATAAAAAAATAATTTCTAATGTTATTCTCATGCTGTCGATAGTAATTTGCGGTCAATAGATGGCACTGCGTGTATCTGCATAACGTAGAATAATACGTTGATTTTTTCTAGAAAATTGCTACAATTCCTGTCAGGTTTATAATTATGTAAAACTTATCGACATTGGTTTTGTACTTTTTTAACGTGATGCGAACAAAACATAATACAGATAAAGAGAAAATAGGTTCTGTTTATTATACTTTAACAGTCTGGCTTTATATTTTTATCCAGTTATGCCAAATGTAATACATTTGGCATAACTGGATAAATGCTATAAAAATATCCGAAATACAACAATAACATGTTATGAATATTTGAAAATATTAGGTAAAATAGGAATCATAAAAGTAAACAAAAATCAATAAAAATTACGATTGTTCAGTCTTTAAACCGATGGTCTATAACTACTGTTGTCATTGGATTGAAATAGCCGATCCTATTTATGTCATGGGTTTTCGCTGCTCAGCTCCTTGAAAGTATAGCGTGATGAAACATTGCTTAGATTAGACTCGTAAGTATCTGCAATATTGTAATCTGTTGTGGCTTCTTATAACAATTCCTCACTTAACAGTTTGGAAAAATATGGAATAAAAATTTAAATGTTATTTTAAGTATGCAAAAACCCTTTTTATTTTTATTTTGATAATATTACGGTGTAAAAATACAGTTCAAAAGAGAAAATTTATACAAAAATAATATCTGTTGGTGAGGTTTGAACCATGGACTAATTCTCGCTCAAAACAGACATTTTTGAATATTGCTAATCCTCCATAGCCCACAGCGTGATAATATATAGCCTATGACGTGACCGTACCTACAAGGATTACTTATGCAAATTTTGAACAAAATCTGTTCAGTAGTTTTCGCGCCAATTGGAAACATACACCTCGAGATTTACTATTTTATGATATGTAATAAATATAATTAGTGGGCAGAGAACTTATTTAATACCACTTGTTTTTTTTTGCGGAATGTAGCACTAAGGTGTTTTGTGCCAGTGCCCGTTGAAATCGGTGTAGATATTCTATAAGACTTCATCTACTTAAGAATCTTCATCTAGATAAATCAATTCCTGCGATTTTTTTGCCACTGCTGAATTGCGTGATATGGTTGACTTTAGACAACAGTGGTACCACTGTCTTGAAGTAAGAGCGATCTTATTGCTACTACGTTGGGGTGCCTTTCAATATCAAATTGTTCTTTACATACTCACCTATAATGCAAAACAAGACTTTCTTCACTCTCCAGCGGGTCATTCTGTTTAGCATTCTCTAAGACTGGATCGTCGGACTCCGATTCCAAGGGGGCTGCCGAATCCATCTCTAACGTGAAGTTTTCCTTGTCGAAAATAAAACGTTCAGTATCCCATTTTGAGACGTCCGATAGTAAGGATACTGCGTTTTGGTGGAGATTTATGAAGGTTGCCACCTGTGGATAGAATGATTTATAAATGATTACTTTATTTTCTCTTTAAGACATCACCAGGTAATAGGTAATCCACAGCTGGCCATACCTATGGGTATGGCCCCTGCTCCCTACCTACTACCTCTATTGCACGTCCTGCAGGTAAATCAGCGGCCACCCTAATCCCTGTGAACATCGCTCGACCTAGCAGCTAGCTAAGAGAGCTTTTCTCTATAAATATATATTACCGACTTACGGAACCTACTCATGAATATTTTAACGGCACATGTGTGAGTACTGTGTACCTTAAACTTAAGCTATAGCTATCAGTTTTAGGTTTGTTTTTGACTTGAATGTACCCTGGCGGTTGGGAGTGTCATGCTCACACAAAAGTCTGGCTGATGGTGGCGTATGCGTTGGATCATTTGGCTCCCTTCAAAATGGTTGAGCCGAATAGTGCTAGCGCATGCGTCATGTTCGTGAACGGGCGCTGTCAGTTGGGACTGGTCATTTCTCAGTTGCCATGGTTTATTTTAAATATTTCTTTGAATTGTTCCTTTTTTTCCCGGACGCTTTTATCCTGCTCGTCTTTTACATCGTTCTCACATGTTTGTATAATTTCAACTTGATGTAAACAAAAACTTGTAACAATTTATTATTTTTTAAAAGAGTGTCCGTGGAGTTTCTTGCACGTTCTTCTCCATAGAGATCTACGCTTTGGAACGTGCAAATAGCTTCATCTTTTTGGACTGACCGACCTTGACAATTCAAAAGTGCCTGTAAATGGTTTATTTGAAATATACGATTTGATTTGATTTGATAATGCGAACTACAATGGTCATTCAATTGGGTTTGACGTATTCTTGAGTCTGGATTCTGAATCTAACTAATATGGCTGGCTCATTGCCACTTCAGCTTGCTTATTGTGTAAATTACCTACGTTGGCTCTCTGATTCTCGGATTGATCACATTATTCCACTACGCTAGTGGTATTATATTAAGTACTTATCTGTGATTCAGGAAAGAGAATAAAGAAGTAAAAATTGTTAAGGGAATTCCTTACCAAGGCTAATACCAAATGACCGCGATATAAAAATACGGCCTTAAAAACATTTTAACACTACATCCATTGAAGTTTTATCAGTCAATCTCTAAACGATTAAGTTTTTTAAAACAAAGATTTCCCTAAAACGCAATACCCTTAAAATATTAATGCTCTTACAGCAATTTGATAATGTTTTATCGCTAAAAATTTTGCTTTTTAATTTACATTTTAATCAATCAAATGAAGTCATTTGAAGTCGTGATTTAATTAGCAAGATAAGGTATTATTTCGATTAACAGGAACGACTTTAATTTATTAAGTACGTAGGCAACTGTTTATAGGCAAATTATCATTCTGTAATTTGATCATTTTCATCCACATAATATTATTTCTTTATGCACCTTAGGTGAAGGCAGTGACGTGACCGTATGGCCACAGATCTTAATAAATCTTTCGAGTACCGTTTATACCATTAAGCTTTTAACGTTATAGCAGTTAATTAAAGTCCATATTCCTTTAGTGGCTTTTCGATTAGGGCAAGGTAGACAACAGAAATAGTTCCTCTATTTATATGAATAACATTGACTATAAACATTAGGGAATGTGCACAAATATTTTTTTATCGCCAGTTTCTATTTTTCCCTCCCCTCTTATAAGTCAAAATCAAAGTATTTATTAGTGTGTTTGTGGTGATACAATAGGTCTTATAATTAGGTTATGATAACTCAAAAAACTACCCATTAGGACATACACTATTTAGCAATTTAAGAATATTAAAACTTTAACTACACCCTAATCCATCTAAAATATTGTCTAATTTACTAATACAACTCACTCTGTCATTGTCATTGTCAGAACTACTCGATTCCATAGCTTTGTTTGCTACAGACTTCGCTTCTTCTAACGAAGTCTGTAGAGCCAGTGCAGACATCTCTGATGACTTCTGTAAGCTTGCTGCTTCCATTAGCATTCTGTCTTTAGATTGGAAGATTTCTGCTATTTTCTCATCCCCCGCTATCTTTATTTGTTCTGCTATTCGGTCGCAACGATCCTGGAGGGAAAAAAAACATTTGTTGTATGTTGCTAATGTTCTTCACACACCGGCTGTGAAGAACATTATTTCGATATTCCATTTTATTTACGCCTTTGGAGTATTATCTATACACAAACAAAGCATCATTATCAAGAGAGCAGATAGATCTGTAATTAACGCAATTTCAATCACTCCAGCTTTTCCGACAGAAGCTTATTTGAAAAATGTGATTTCTGGTAATGAGTTAATGGACACAAAGCGTTTGAGAAATCAAGATTGGTACAAATGGCTCTGACTTCAAGCCGACACGAGATTTCTGACATATTATCCTCATTTCGCGAAATCTCTACAAAGGATGTTTGTTCAGCAAAACATTCGAGTCACGTACCTTATAATGTTCAATTTTGTGTTCAAGATGACTGGCGGCCGTGTCCAGCTGTTTCACAATAGATTTAAGTTGGATCCGCATATCTTCCAAATGCTGTGACCAACATACGCGGCAAAATTTCTAAAAACATTTTTTGCGTCAGTAAATAATAACAAAAGAGTAAAGACAAACGAGAAAAAATAAAGGGGTTCTTTATTTACCAATTTGCAATGATCGCATTGTGTGATATCGAAGTTATCACAAACGCTCTTACAGTGGACGCATCTGGTTCCCGCCGCGAACATGTCAACGTTCTGGTTAGGACCCGCGACTGTAGGGGTCACCGGAGGGGTCCCAGGGTTCTTTGAAACCTGCCCATTCCCATTTTGAATGCCAACCAACTGCAGCAGTGAATCTATGTACAAATTAGACGGCAGATTCTCCACAAAATTGGGGCCAAACACTTGAACTCTCGTCCTACATATTGGGCAATCAAATATGATTAAATCTGAAAACGGAAACGATTATCATGTCTAATTGAGTGTCAAATATGGTCATTTCCAATAAGGTGTGTGATTACTGTGTATCAATTAGTAACGAACCGGCGATGTAGACGGACAGGCAGGCCGCGCAGAAAGTGTGTTGACACGGTAACATCTTTGGGTTGTGCAGCACTTCGAGGCACAGTGAGCATTGTATCAGTTCTTTGATGCCGCCAGCTGATAACCTGTTTGTGATGATTGGATTGCATTATTTTTGCACGATAAACGTAAATACAAGGGTAAATGAAACGATTGGGCTTATTATTTTTATGGACTTGTCTTATTGCTTTCGACTCCATAAAAGATTGTGTATTGTGGAATTGCAATTTTTGCGTTGTGTCCCTCTACAATTTGTTTTTTTTTTTACATCATAATTAATCATCCGTCGCACTACCAATGGGTGATTCGTCTAGCATTTAGTTCAGTGTTTCAATTCGTAAAATCTGCACTCTTATTGAAGGCTAAACTACCTAATTATCGCCATCGGGCATACGACAACGACATTCCACTTAGCTAAACTGTCTTCAGAACAAGACGTTAATAAGATCAATGGATATAATTCATGTCTGCGATATAAGTAGGTAGGTACTCACTTTCTAGACTTGGACTCTAGATTGAAATTGACTGCCCTCGATACGACTGGCGGAGTATGTGACCTGAACAGGTGAGGGCTATCCTGGGGCTGCGCAGTTGGCGTCGGCGGTGAGGGGGTTAGCGAAGACTTCCTAGTGCCATCCTTCGTACTTTGCCAACGTTTCAGAGTAAAAAACGGCGGCCTTTTAACCTTTTCCGACATCATTTATTATAAAAACTTTTGTACACTTCAACATGCATTAATATACTGAAGAATAAACTCCGATAATTTTATCAATCATTATCAGATACCCAGTAATTAAATAGTTATCTTCTATATTTGAGATTTAAATTCGATTAAAATACCGACTCATTTGATAAGATAATAGTGATTATTTCTGAAACGTATTCATGTTTCCCCTTATCAGGCTTAAAAATAAAAACAGCGATGTTGTGCGAAAGAATTTTCGTGTGAAATCGAAACCGGTGTAGGACGTAAGGTTCGTTTTGTCTCGTTATAAAACGGAACATAAATTCCAGTGATCCTCTTCAGCGACATTGTACTTTACGTATAGCAATTTTGAGAAAGTTATCAAAATAAATGTAGGCTTTTAGGTTGCCATATATTTTAGGGGGAGGCCGATGCATTATAACGGTGAAACCAGGTGAAGTTACTGCTGGCCCGAGGCTCCTCGCCAAATTTGGTCACATCTGCAAACCTGTCTGGTATTCTTTATTCGCGAACGCAATGTTTTTCTATTTTATTATTGTGTTAATCGGCTGTCGTTATTGTAATCCAGTTTACAGCCGGTTGATACACTTTTTGGCAACATTAACAAGTTACACTACCAGTAGATACCTGGATATTTACACCATGATAATATGTACCTAGAGTTAGAACCAACGAGTCTCAGCCAGGCTACCTGCTACAAAAATTAGTCTAATTCAAAGTTAAAGTATGCATTTTGAAACTTAAACTTGCTGTAAATTACCATTAGAATGGCTAAAACCCCTCGCAATATCAGCAGTCCAGGCGAAAGATATAATTATGTAGATACACTGCTGGACTTAACTTCCGCCAACCGTCGCGTCGCTGCATCGAGACATCGACTGGATCTGTGTTACTCATTCACATCATATCTTCTACTAGTGGACGTCACGCGGTTTCACCCGCGTAGTTCCCGTTCCCGTGGGAGTACGGGGATAATATATAGCCTATGTTACTCCCTGATAATGTAGCTATCCAATGCTAAAAAAAATTTTCAAATCGGTCCAGGAGTTTCGGAGCCTATTCAATTCAAACAAACAAAATCTATCCTCTTTATAATATTAGTGTAGATATAAATAAAAGCAGAAACTGACAGACTGATCGATCAACGCAAAGCTGAAAAATTAAGAGATTTCCGAAATTCCGACGGGAACGGGAAAAACGGGATCTGCGCGTACGAAGTCGCGGGCGAAAGCTAGTTAATAAAATAGGTACATATTGTCACTATGTTCTTTCCTATTCAACTTTTATAGAATAAATGCAATACCTCAAAAGGGGTCAGTGTACTCATCATTATGAACAACTTTTACTGTGGGACCAAAAAATCGACTGTCCCATACATTTATATGCGCATAACTCAACAAAAAGTTCTTTTCGCAATTTTGGGGTATTGCGTTTATTCTGTTACGCGTTGCAAACTTAGTATTTATTATGTATCTTTATTGTATTTAGGTCTTACTATATATACTGTACCTACAATTAATAATATTGTACAACTTTATATTTGCATCAAGTGCAAACACATATTATCGTGTCCAAGCTATCTCTACGTATACCAGGTTGCCTGGAAGATATCGCGATAAGGCTTTCTTTATGTATTTTTTAGGGTTCCTTACCCAAAAGCCAACGGGACCCAATCACTAAGCCTCCGCTGTCCGTCCGTCCGTCCGTCTGTCAGCGGGCTGTATCTCAAGAACCGTAATAGCCGCGCGTAATAGCGTAGTAGACCGCCGCTATAACAACAACTAAAAAATAATTTCATACATTAAAAATTAAAACCATATACTCGGTTCTACGGTCCCTTAAAGCTGTGAAAAAATCAAACTTGTAAGTAAACGTAAAAAAAAATCCGGCCATTTATGCCGCAAAACACGTATATTTCGACACTCTCTCAAGGAATCAAATGTAGTAATTAAATCATAAAAAAATATAGTCTTAATTTAAAGTAATATGTTATAAGTAAGTATACCTGTACGGAACCCTCAGTGGGCGAGTCCGACTCGCACTTGGCCGGTTTTTTTTATCTTGTTGTGCTTACTTTAAAGTAAAATTTCCATAAATAAATATTAGCAGTCAACTATTGAACATAGGGATCTCCAATCGCATAAAAATATTCGCAATAACTGAATAACCAGTAAATATTAGGGATATGTAAGCTAACCGTGTCATGCTAAGCCTATATCGGACAGATCAGGGTGAGCGGCTTTGCGTTTGCGCAGCCACTTTGCCAATTACGTAGGTCATCGCGTCTATAGCGACATACGCGGAATAATAGTGCGTGTTTTGAACACTTTCGTTCAAAACACACGTGTGAAAGAGTTTTAAGTCATTTTAGAAAATGCTGAAATAGACGTCTGTTTAAGTATATCAAAGATAAAGTATCATTAGTAGATCAAGTTTCATGTAAATCTGCCCACAAATAAAAATTTTCCTTACAAACTTTACCATCCCGTTCCACGATGCATATATTCCTTGTACACATTATAAATGAGCTCTCTGCCTAAAATTTTAGCTATGTATTAACTAAGGAGCCAACTTTTCAAGTTTATTAATCCAAGGAATACGAATCTTCCATACGAATTTTAATATACCAAAGTCGTCTTTTGGGGATATTTGTGAAAAACTTATAATAACAACCTCTGATATTTACTTCGGAAAATATTCGTACCAAGTTTCACGTAAATTGACCCAAGGAATAAGATTCTTTCATATAAAGTTTGAAAAACGAATACTGGCAATCTTTATTATTTGCTTTGGTCAACAAAATTTTAAGAAAATTGGCACAAGGAATAAGGTTTTTCACACAAACTTCTAACCCCTATTTCACCCCCTTAGAAGATGAATTTTCAAAAATCCGAATTATAGCGAGTCTCATCTTGAAGCTAGCTTTGCTCAACTCTTGGAGCATGGTCTGGTGTTTTAAAGTTGTGGGAGCAAAAATGACAATTTCGTCAACACATCAGAGGTTTGTCAGCCTCCTTTTATCCCTTTGGTCTTTGAATCTGCCATTTTTTTATATCTCCTCAAGTGTGCTCGTAAATAATTTTGGGAGAGAGCCAATCGCCCTATTTAACACCCTTTTAAATTTTGAATGAAAATCCAGCAGTATTCAGTTTTAAGTTAGCGATGCTGAATGATTTTGGTGAATCTAATTCTATCAACCTTAACTATTTATATAGTTGCGCAGTCTGTAATTAGTATTTATATTTTTATCCATGCGGCGATCAACTGGACTACTTGCCAAGATCGCTCTGCTTTATACATTACTAGCTTTTGCCAGCGGCTTCGCCCGCGTGGTCCCTAGGGAACTTACTCCCGGGATAGAAAGTAGCCTTTGTCCTTTCTCAAGCTCTAGACTATCTGTGTACCAAATTTAATTTAAATCGGTTCAGTAGTTTTGGCGTGAAAGCGCGACAGACAGACAGACAGAGTTACTTTCGCATTTATAATATTAATAAGGGTAAAAACTCGATTTAGTTACTTGTACCCAAGTTGATTCTTTAAAGAAAGTAAATTATGTGTTGATAATTAATTGATTAAATGCGGTTTATCGGTTCTTTCCCTACAAAACAATGTCTTAAATAATTAAGTAAGCTTATAAATAAATCGTAGATTAAAATAAAATTAATGGGATTTAAAATTAAAACCGAACACATCATTCGATCATCATACAGGCTGATATTAAATTCATTGGCAATAAAAAATAATCAGCAGTAGTGAAACAAAAAAAGAAATTTAAAAAAAGATCTATCTAATTCTCTCCTTTCATTTTATCAATTAAAATAAAACTAAATCTATCGACTAGCGATTGTCTTCGTTAAAACCAATCTAGAGCAAATATGCCGCACTGTCTTCGTCCCTACGTAGTGTAAAGCTCGTTCTTTCGATAAGACATCCCTAGACACTTGTACTTAATAGGTTTTTTATTAACACTACTGCACTTTGCAGTAGCTCTACAATATAAATAAGTGCCTGTGCCTTATCAATGAGTAAAGCATGGTGCAAACCCCTAAGCACAACACACTTGAGGAAATAGCAGAAATTAGTCAACTGCGATCATGACTCATGAAGACGTGATTAATCCAAATTAATAGATAAAATAAGTTTCTATTTTCATATTTGATTTTCCTCAATCTTAAATCCTTACTTAATATTATAAATGTGAAAGTAACTCTGTCTGTCTGTCACGCTTTCACGCCAAAACTACTGAACCGATTTCGATGAAATTTGGTACAGAGATAGTCTAGAGCTTGAGAAAGGACATAGGCTACTTTTTATCCCGGGAATATTTTCCCTAGGGACCACGCGGGCGAAGCCGCTGGCAGAAGCTAGTTAACAATAAGGCTGTGTCTCCCAATTTTTTAAATGTTCTTTGCATTATCAAACATTTTCCTACCAAGTTATTTCCGAGGAAAATTTTCTTAGAATAAAAATACCGGAGGAGCGCACGCAGATGTTTACAAGTAGCACTTAAGTGAACCGTAAGGCAACATTAATTTTTAAGTAGGTATATCTAGAAAGTCCTTGTGTGACCACCTCTGAACAGGAAATAAGTAGGCAGGTGTTTTCATACTACACTCGTAGTACACAAATGATGTATATTCTCTTCAAATTGGCCGTCCACCAAATCGCTTAGTTTCATCTCCCCAGATGCTCGGACATACGTGATATGACTGTATTACAATATATTGTAATAGACAAATATATATAAAATAGTGTATTCTTAGAAAATATGCGCGTTTTCCTTATTCAAATGTCCTGTGCACGACAGTTTTGCTTGACAAGGGTTCGTTTACACAATAAGACATGCAAGTTTGCTTGTTTCTGTTGGGCTGCATAAGCTGCTTTCTTATACATCGATTCTTTACCTTCGGTTTCATCAAGTTTCAGGACGATTTTTTGTATAACTAAGCATTCTGCTAGCTTCCGTGTTGTCTTCAAAGTAAGAATGTTCGGGAACCTTCTGGGCTCGCTTTTTCCATCGTAGTCCACCGTTTTCCATCAGGCGAAATTGGGGTCTAGAGCAAGCTCGTTGTCAAATAAATAAAAGTGCTAAATTACGGATTACAGAGAGAAAACTTGCCTTTTTTTGTCCTTCGTAGTCTTGGCTAACTCTTCTAACAAACCAATTTCTTAAGCTTCCATTTTCAGCCACATAAATCATTCAAGCGTTAATCGTTTATGCTAAACTAGTCCAGCCTTTGGCTTTACAATGCCTGCGCCGGCGCCTTGTCGTTACTGAGTATCGTTTAAAAAAGCATTGTGATCAGTCTCTTTCCCTTTAGTCATGAGCTGAATATGAAACGAAGCTTATTTGCTAACTGCATGTTGATGACCTGTGACTTAAAGACTGACTTATACCTAAGGAAAGGATTCACTGCAGGTGCAAGCGCAATGTCCTTTCTATTGATAAAAACCTTTTAGTATACAACCCGTATGGTGGGACTGGCCGCATGGGCCTATACGAAATACGAAATTCCACACTAACTTTCATACCCTCATTTAACTAAAATTCGTTTAACTTTTTTTCATTGTTGTGCTTCTATGAGAATGAAGATTAAACGAATTTAACGCCAATCGTTCAGAAGCTACGAACTGAGAAAGCTATATATATTAACATTTCTATGTAAGTACAGCTTTCTCATTTTTAATTGAATTTTCTTAAGAAGACAGTAGGTACCTAAAACTGTCGTCATTCGGAATTCTAATATCCAAACAATACTTCTACACCGTGTGTTCTAAAAGCATTGGCATCGATGAACTGACAAGACAATAAAACGCATACAATATTGAGCTATTTCTACGGGATCTTCGCCTCGTTGTTATTAAAATGCTCTTAACTCATGAAAGATGCTTCCTGAGAAATCTGGGTCATGAACAGCGCGCCCTGGTCATGTGCATACAAATTCAGCTTTCTGAGTTTCACCCCGGACCAGAATGCGGGCCAAATTAATTACCATGACAATGAAGCTGTAAAATAAATTATTTATTATACAGGGTGCGAGAACTCGAGTTTCTACTTACATTTGTGTACATTAACTACATGTAAATCTTAACAAAAATGAGATACATGCTGCGCTTCATTGCAACTAATTTCAGACATCAATTAAACTTGAACATGACATTGGCCGTTGACATTGTATCGAAAGAAATAAAAGTATTGATTTGCTTGATAATTTATCTTTTATCTAATACAATGGCTTCGATTATAGCAATGACGAACACATCCGCTGTTAATAGATATCATTCTGACAAACAAAAAAGCGATCCGACAGAACCATTTAATCGGCTTTTAAATACGTCTAAATCTGCAATACGTATGCTTTCCTTGACGCAACAACAGAGGTAATTTGCCTACATATTGCCCATAAACGAATGTGGTAAGATTCAACAACAATTGTCGTTTATATGAACATACAAAACGTTTGTCGAAGAGCATTTCGTTCCATTGTTCTCCACCACAGCATTGCTTTAATAAATCAGGTGTGGTCCACTTAAGGAATCGCGGACTAAAATCATAATTGTGCAAGTTTACATAATTGGACCTCCGCACGATATGTTCCGGCCCGATTCTGTAGTACAATATTATGTCGGCAACACCTTGATTATGTTTGATAATTATCTTGTAACACAGGTGTATTTTTCTCTTTGTTTTTGCTTTCATTGTTGTTTTTATTTTTATGTGTAATCGGAAACTAGTATGATTAGGGCTGTATTCTTGAGGCTTTAGTAGTAACAGTACCTATTGATAAGATTTCTACTTTAAGGATATGATATGTTTATTCTCGTAACAGATATCTTTGTGTTCCAGTGTTGTCCCCCAATTTGATTTATAAGACTTTTAGAAACCCCTCTGAGATTTTATTTAAATCATCTTTGACTTATGTGATTTATGTTCTTAAATGTTAAATATATAGTTCCTCCTCCTTGCGTCGTATTCCTCAGTGCTGAGGGTCGTGACCCCCTTCTGCATCACTTTCACACGTATGATGTTTCTCCACCTGTTTCTGTCCCTGTCGGTGTGGAGGGCGTTGTGAACGGTAGTGTCAAAGGCGGTGCGAATCTGGTCAGACCAACGTATTGGACTGCGTCCACGAGGTCTTTTTTCATCTACTTTGCAGGTCACTATGAGCTTCTATAGGTTGTCACCTTCTTTCCTTGCAATCTGACCGAATTATTCTAGGACTCTGCGCAGACACTCAGATGATAGCCGCGAGGAGATTTTCAGTTTTCGCGATATGGATACGTTAGTCCGAAACGCCCTCCAAGAAATACGGAGCATCTTTCTCCAGCACCACAACTCAAACGCGTCAATGCGTTTGCGGTCTGCAGCTCTCAGTGTCCAAGTCTCAGCGCCATACGAAAAGATCGAGAAGACTAGAGTCCGTACCAGTTTAGTTTTAGTTTTAACGGAAATGTTACGATCTTTCCATTTTCCATTTTTCCAAGCTGAGACATGGCGCTCTTAGCCATGCCAATTTTCCTGCGGACTTCCTTCTCGCACGACCCATCGTTACTGATGTTGGAACCCAGGTATATAAAGTTGTCCACTGATTCTATTCCTAATGCGCCAGTGAGTTCCAAATTCCCAGATCGATCTACCACCATGACCTTGGTCTTGGATCCGTTCACGGAGAGTACCATCTCTTCGCTAATCTGCTCCATTCTGTCTAGAAGTGCAGCCATTTTCGACTCATTTTCTGCAAGAAGAGCAGTATCATCGGCGTAGCGCAAGTTGGTGATTTCCACGCCTAAATAATAGTTATGGCACGCTAAAAGCATATATTTTGCTTCGAAAATGATCGTGAACTCATTTCTTTCGCATGTCCTTCATCTGGGGCACTTACTGTGACCTCTGCAACCCTTGGGAAATCAGATCTTTGTCGTCCATTTGTATTGTATGTTGGTATGATTAGTTTTAGGATTCCGATGATGTTAGCGGTTACTAAAGTCGCCGAAATACCTACTCGTAGATCTTAGCTTCTAATTCTAATTTTTAGGTGTATAGAGGATAAGTTTCAAAGTTATCATTTTTACACTCAGCTAAGTTGATGTTGCTTTAAAGGCTATGTTGAGACCTGGGCAGCTCTATCTTTGGTTTCGTTTTAATCCTGGATGAAAGGGCGTGCTTCATGCAATACTGAATACAGGATTATTTTTGTACAAATTAATAAAAATGTTGTATATATCAGTCTAATAAATGGTCAGTATACAAAATACTTAGAAATTAGTGTTGGTACTTATAACCATAAATGACCAGCCTTTTTTCCAGGGAAAATACACTCCCGAGAGAAATAAAATATCAAAGTTTTCCTACTAGAGATGGGTTAAACACGATATCTGTTACTGTTACATAAAAATAACAGATCCAAATATCTGTTATTAAATAACAGCCTGTTATTTTTGTACAAACGATAACTACGTATTTAAATCTCAATTGAATATCATCTTTATTTACATTACCATAAAGTCGTACATGCATGGACCATTTTGCAACCCGTCAAATGTAAACCAAAGACAATAAAGGGGTTCTGACACGATTACTATAATTGTTTTTGGTTGAATAGCTAACCTTATTTTTTTTTATTAAACAGTACTCTTTATGTCAACAATAACCAACAAACCAGACTTTTACATACTGGTTGGTCAAAAAAATTGTGAATCTCTGGAAACTTTAGCGATTCATTCCGTCAAAACAAATATAATATACGCATTCGGATACGAGCGCTATTTCACTTATAGAAATTTCAATTCAATCCTAAATTCTTTATTGCGTTCCTTAATGTTGATAAAACAGTTGGCAAGCTCAAAACAATTTAATATGGACCCATTTTTTTTAAACCACAAATTGCCATAAAGTAAAATAAAATAATAATAATCATTTTATTATGGCCACTTGCACTGGTCAGTAACAGGTAATACGACGTAATTTAGGAGTCACTTTTTCGAAACCGTTTGTTCTTGTAAGACCACCAACTATATTTTAAGGTTAACAAACATTAGGTGCTTCTCTTTTTAGCGTAGGTTAACCGCTTTAGTAAGAGTGAGAAGTAAACATTAAAAAACTGGCCAAGTGCGAGTCGGACTCGCGTGCAAAGGGTTCCGAACGAATTTTTTTTTAACATGTTATTTTAACACTACAGACTTCTAATAGGTTTTCCTGTAATCTTTAGGTAAAGATCTATTATCTCCATTTTTATCAAAATTTTAGGCTCAGTAGTTTCGGAGATAAGGGGGGGGAATGGTCATTTTTCGTCTAATTTCGTGAATAACTTCAAAACCATTTATTTTAAAATAATGAAAAAAATATAATTAAAACCCTCACAGTAAGCCCTTTCATTTGGTATGTCACACGAAATTGTACAAAAAACTTTTTTTTTAATTTTCTAGTTTGACTCCAAAAAGTGACCCCCATACTAAAAATTTAATAATTTACGTAACGCGTCCGTGTTCGGGTCACAGAAGTCCATATGTGTACCAAATTTCAACAGAATCGGTCCAGTGGATCCGGAGAAAACTGGCTGTGACAGACGGACAGACAGACAGACAGACAGACAGACAGACAGACAGACAGACAGACACCCGAGTGATCCTATAAGGGTTCCTTTTTTTTCGGAACCCTAAAAATAAATAATAGGTGTTTATCTTTTTACAGGGGTAATTCTTTAATGAGGAAAAGAGAGAAATTGTTTTTTTTTAATATTGATAAGCACGCGTTTGACCACTATCTCACCTGTTGGTAAGCGATGATGTGGTCGAAGATGGAGCACGCTTGCCTAGAAGTAACCTGTTCACTCTTGACTTAAAGACTCCCAGGTTGTAGCTATCAGGAAACACAGGCTCTGTCAGGGAACTCCACTCTTTAGCTGTACGCACTATGAATGTGTTCCCAAAACGTTTTGTGCGTGTGGATGGGATGGCCATTATGGCGATAGTACCGATGGCGCATCGCCGTTCGTCTTGTGGTCCGATGATGGAACGAGCTTGGCGGAATTAAATTATGCAATTCCGTCGCACATTCCCCAAAATGCAACCGGTAGAAAACCGACAGGCTAGCAACTCGTCGTCGATGCTCAAGACTTTGGAGCTTCGTCGCGACGAGCCTATCATTGCCGATGATCCTCTTGGCTCGTTTCTCAATTGACTCAAGGGCATCAAGCTGGTATCTGGCAGATCCGTCCCAAAGATGAGAGCAGTACTCCATACACGATCGAACATGCGCTTGATAGAGTTTGAGCAGCTGTTGCAGCGAGAAGTATCGTCTGACCTTTGCTAGGATCCCCAACTTCTTTGCAGCCACTTGAGCTACTGCCTCAATGAAAGGGCCAAAATTAAGGGTAGATGTTAATGTAACACCAAAAAGTTCAAGTTGGTCGGTTATCGGCACGGTTGCACCTCGGAAAGATGGCGCTGGGTGGAATTGGCTCCTTTTGACGGAAAATAGACACGCTTGGGTCTAAGCAGCATTGACCCTGACCAGATTGGCATCGCCCCATGCAGAGACAGCCTGTAAAGACAAGTTCAAGCGCTCAACCATAGCCTCCCGGAGTGACCGGATCTGCGACCCATCAGCACATGCGTCGGCCACGTATCTCTCAGCAACAGTGCTGTCGTCTGCAAACCCAAAGGTACCTGGTTAAAGCAGATCATTAATATGCAGCAAGAACAGTGTTGCCGAAAGCAGCGACCCCTGAGAAACCCCGGCATTAATATCCAGTAGTCCAGACGAGTAGCCATCAATGACCACTCGGATAGACCGATCCCTCAGGAAATCCGCGATCCAATCACACAATCCGGCGGGCAGACCGAAGACAGGAAGCTTACTAATAAGGCTATCGTGCCAGACCCTGTCGAAGGCCTTTGAGATGTCAAGAGAGACCGCTAGTGCCTCCCCGTGCATCTCTATGGCCTCACTCCAGATGTGAATGGCATACGCTAGAAGATCTCCAGTTGACCGATTATGGCGGAACCCGTATTGTCGGTCACTAAGGATATCATTCGCTTCTAGGTATGCCAGGAGCTTATGATTCATCACACGTTCCATACTCTTACAGAGTACAGACGTTACCGAGATGGGTCTATAATTCGACGGGTCAGCTCGATTACCCTTCTTGGGCACAGGCTGCACGTTAGCTTGCTTCCAAGCCGTCTAGGTTACGTAATATCCTACGGACGTCCTGCTGATGAATGCGAATGTTCGACATACTCGACTCGCATCCAGCAGGAGAAGCAGGGGTCTCCGCGCCACCAGGATCCAGACGTGAAGATTCCGGAAACAAAGAAGCAAACAAGTTCGCTTTCTCCTCAGCGGAGTGGGCCAGCGTCCCGTCTGGTCTCCGCAGTGGTGGTAATGAGGTGCGGAAGAAGTTCGATTCGACCGACTTAGCCAGGGACCAAAAAGCCTTACTACCTGCTGCGTATGAAGCAAGTTTGTTCCCTATTCGGCTAATGTGGTCAAACCGAGCCCTCCGCAACACCTTCTTGCAGGACTTGGCAGCCGTGTTAAAGGCTCTCTTCTTCTGACTTACGTCATTTATTTTGCGCGTACGAGTGTCGACCCACGCTAGGTACGCTGCGTGCTTAAGCGCATCAGCGCGATTGCACTCGGCACCAAACCATGGGCGAGCTTCGCCAGACATTGCTACGTCTGACAACGGAATATAGTACTCCATTCACTTCCGCAACACTTCCGTCACGGCGTCCGCGCACAACGAAGCATCAGTTGAAGAAAAGCAAGTAGGCTGCCAAGAGTAACATGCGAAGAATGATCGCATGCCATCCCAATCTGCTGACCTGTATCACCATACCTGCCGGGTGACTTTGGAGCTAGGATTGGGCGGGGAGTAGACGGACACAGACTTCACCAGACAGTGGCCGGAACTACCCAGTGGAGAAGATATCGACACCGAGTACCGATCTGGATCTGTTGTCAGCAGAAGGTCCAAGCAATTGGCTGGGTGCGAATAAACATCCGGCACCCTTGTTGCCCCTGGACCAGCTGGGTAAGATTTAACGCTAGCGCTAGCTTTCGCGTCTCTCATCCAGCATGGTCTGTGCACTGGTATGGGAAGAGCCACTCCTGATGGTGGGCATTGAAGTCCCCCAGTAACACCAATTGGGCAGAAGGGTACCGCTGCTGAGCCGCATCCGCCGCCTCACTCAGGTACTGTGTGAGCCCAGTTGTCTCCAAATCACCGCTGTGCGAACGGTAGACACAGGCGTAGACAATTTTGTCCAGGCCTGTGTCCACTATACCCCACAGCGTAGAGAGTCTTGAATGTAGCGGAGACACCAATAGCAGATGTGGTCCCGGGCGTGCATACATACGCCCGCGCGTGGTCTAAAGTAGTGTTCCAGGGTAAACCCTGAGTAAGACAGATATGACACGTCTGACAGACATCCGATCTGCGTCTCCGACAGGAATAAGTGCGCTGGTTTCTCAGTCTCAAGGTGGTGATGGTCTGCGGCGAAATTTGAATGCAGACCTCGTATATTAGAGGTGCACTTTGTGAGAGAGGGAGTGCTGCCGCTGTACAGCTTTTCTCTTTTTAATCCTGTTCATTTTTGAGTGAAGGAGGTTGAGGAGAAGGAAGTGAAATGAGGTTCCATGCTGCTAACCCACAGGCACGCTCTGGCAGGACGACATCATTGGGGGACTAGTCTGGAGACTGCGGGGACGTCCGAGCCCTCCCGGGAATGACCATCGGGCCCTCTCGTCTGGTCGCCAATCAGCACGATGGTGCAATACGAGATTTTTCGACAGTTGGCCGGGCAGCCTTTCATGTGTGGCTAGCACACTACTTGGGCCCCCAACTACCTGCGGTCGGCCAGCGGCGCACCGTGCCTCGGATCCCGCTACCCTCCGCGACTAGTCTCCCGATACGCCCATGTCAGCGCAAGCCTGGTTGGTCTGCCTGCATTGGAACAATTATTTCGACCCAACTCCTCTGTACTGGCTACACTGAACATCGTACCGGAACTCAGCTAGGCCGCTTGGCGGTACTTCTTTGCCTAGTGGCCGGTCACAAGCCATCAGCCGAAGCCTACCACCAGTTAATGTCACCTGATTAGCACCACCCGGGGACCACGTGTAGGGTCAAACATTGGGTATTCTCCAACGGACGCGGGTGACTCGGTCCCCAAACGGTGATAACAGGTGTGGTAACAGTCTACGTATGTGTAGGAACTGATATAATAAAATAAGAGTAACAGCCGCGGCAACAGTGTTTGCGGGTCTGTTATTAAAGTAACAGATAAAATATAATAATAAATATAAGTTTGTAGAAACAATTGTTATTTGTAAACCTCTGTTATTTCTATCTGTTACGATAAATACGCCTCACCCCTATTTCCTACATTTTACCAAGTTATGCGAGCAAAATCGAAAAGTTTTTTTTTAAATGAAAAATAAAAATTACCCCTTTATCTTCTAACTGACTTCTCGGTTCCATTTATGGGACACTAGGATTTCGTGTGTGCAGTAGGGGTTTCCCACTAATTTGATAGTAAAGTCAGCTCAACGCGCGCCGAAAATGCTTTTATGGCATGACTTGCTAAAAGTTTCCAAGATAGGTAGGCCTTTTGATATTCATGTTGTAATAGATAACTAGATAAAGCTATTTTGTTAGACCAAAGATGTTTTACGAAATTAGGTACCTAATTACCAGATAACGTAGCTACTGAACATTGAAAGATTTAGCCAATGTATTTTCTAATCCTGATAGAAGTTACGTGGATAGATTTTGATAATGTAGTGATCATAATAAATGATAATAACATAGCAGATGGTACAGTATTGATAAAGCTGGTAGATAGAATCGACCTTCGGAAAATCCAATTGATCAAGTTGCTCGTCTTTTGAAGAACTACTTACCTACTTAGGCGTTGATTCAGGAAAGTACCAAAACAGCATGTTATTTAGTTACCAACATACACAGGTGGATATTATATGGATGATCATAATTTAGATCTAAATGAAACTTATAGATCTTTTTTATAATTGTTCCGTTTGATCGGCCCTCCATCTGATATTTTTTGTTTACCAAAATAATGCAGCGAGCGCGACCTTCAAGCGCGTGCGAAGGGCTGATTCACATCAGATTCACTTACAATGTGTGCTACCCATTAAGAAACGAAGCAGGAAAAGGAACACCGCTAACCCAGTGGCCAACTGGCGAGGCGACGTCGAACGATTACACCCGCCCGAGCCTTCATTCCGTACCGGTATCGCCGCGCCAGCGCTCGCAACCAGATACTTAACTGACTCTCATTACTAAACACATCGCCACTAAACAAGCGACCTTATGACGGGCCATAAGCGATGAGGACCCACCTGTCACCCCGGGGTGCTACGCTCCATTGTTTGACAATGCGGAAAGCGGGGGACGCGCCGCGCATCACAATTAGCGAAGAGAGTTTCGGCGACATGTGAATACAAAGTCGTCGTCGATATTGTGGCACTCGAAGAAATTACAGACGTCCCAGGACTCGAGGACGAACGTGACGCACCAGCGTTACTTCAGCTGTCGATAGCAAAAAGAAATTCGCCGCGGATTTTATCAAAGGAGGACGCATTTTCGTGGAACAGTGTTTGTTATGCGCAACCGTGCCCGAAAGTTAGCGAAATTTTGGCAACGACACAGCAAAAGCGACGCCTGCGCACCTGACGTGCTATCAGCGGATACATCCTACGATGATCGCAGGAAAAGGACATTTATTTGTACAGTGTGATTGATAGTGAACGATAGTTCTGCAAGGACAACAATACTACGAGTGGTGCGTCCATGAACATTTTCTTTCGAAGCAGTTGTGATATTGAGGTGAGTTTAATTTAAATATGACCGTTACAGAATAATTTCTCAATTATCATCATGGCTTGTACCTAGGTTTTATCACATACTAGAGATTTAAATGCGGCCTCAATTGATTCCTGTTTCAAGTGTCACAGCAAGTGCGCTCTTAGAATCGTCCTGGTTTATAATTGTAATCCATCACTGTTTCAACTCATTCATTAATTCGGTGCTTATTCATTAACACATCACTGGCAGTGAGTGTTTTATCGCTCGTACCGAGAATTAGTGAATACATTAACGATTATAACTGTGTTAATGGACGAATTTAATCCATTTTAGTTTTACGCACTGTATATTACTAGCTACTCAAAATATGAATTATTTATATGTCTTCAAAATTTAAGATATAATTAGGTGTGCAAAATGGACCTAGTTAAGATTTTTTACCGCAGCTTTTTTATAATCTAATTTGAAAATGACGTGTGCCTAGACAGCGTGTTACTAGAAATAATAAGAATAACAGTTCATTCAACTTCATCTACAGAATTAAGTTTTTTAACCCGAAGCTCATATTAAGCGACTTCACGATGCAATTCCAATTGAACTTAGGTAATTAGATGCTGGAGAAATATTCATAAAATTCTGGCAATGAGATAGATGACACGATACGCATGAAGCGGATGCGAACACTGAATGTCTCAATGATGAAGTATCGAATGTATATGAACAAGTTTCTGGAGCTACAAGTACTTCCATGTATAAGGTTGTAAACAAACATTGCATCGTAATTTTCCCATCGAATCCTCATAACTAAAGTGGGGCATCAGTTCATACTTAATACTTTGTAGTGCTGCCAAACCACAGCGGCACTGAATAAGGTCGGGCCACATGTTATAAGAGTCATGTCGGTGCTATAAAGCGGTCCACGAGTTAAAACAATAACACATTTGTTAGAGATGAAATGTGGTGATTTGGACCACAACAAGCTTAACTCTGAGAAGCTTCAAAGTGCTACTGTCGAACTAGACATTCTTTAGGTCACCTTAACCTAGATGCTTCAGATGAGGAAAATACACCTGTGTTTTAAGCTGTCTTTGTGTGGTCCGGTAATGTTTCTTAAGTAAATATTAAGAAGAACGTGTGTATCCATAAAATAATAAATTTCGCAACCGCAGTCCGCAACACACAAGCCAAACGAGATAATAACGATATTAAAAGATTTTCGATCGAGTAAGCAGTCAAAAAAATCAACAATTTAAACCCTCCAAACAGAATAAGGTTGACAGAATGTTTCGATTAATATTAAGGGTCATCACAATTGATTTGTTTAATAAATAACACGTAATTTATTTCTGATTTCGACTATCTCAAATCAAGTTTTCAAAAATGATATCTGTATTCTGCAGAAATATTTAAAAATTGTCAGCAAAACATGTTTTTATAATTCCTAATAATCAGTCAATGTGTAGCTTTGTTTTTTGTTGGACAGCAAAATGGATAAAAATACTAATATACAATCTTATTGGAGAAATAAAATGTAAACATAATTAGAAACATCAGTCGTCAGATAAAATTATGGCGTCAAAGAAACATGATTTCATTTATGAGTAAATAGCTTACATTCCTCGGCCAATTATGATATAATCTAACGTAACATAACAGTAAGCTTGCACACATTCATCAAGTTATTACGGATGCTGTAATCTCAATAGCGGTGTCTTGATCTAAGTTGCTTTGCCATCGTAGAAGAGCTATTGACAACGGAAACAATATAGATGAAACAAATATTGATTCATCGGGATCGAACATACTGAAAAAAGCACGACTGCTAAAGTCGCAAAAAAGAACCGGGCAGATAAATTTAAGACATAAATAGACATGACTAATAGAATAAAGATAATTATCAATAACAGCTGATTATAACAGGAACTCAATAAAAAAAAAATGGTTAAACAGCGAATCAACTTATTCGGAATGTGTGACTCAGCTTACAAAGCTAGAACCTAGTGTAGACATACACATGCAATTGATTACTAGTAATAATAAACTTTACACGTTAAAGATCAGATTAGGAACCGATTTTTTTAACGTGAAAGTATCGAATGAATGCCTAATGAATTCCTGATGACGATTCAATCATTATGAATTCGATTGAACGTAGGACTTAGTAGGTTACTCGATCGTTCTGAATTGACATACGTGCCTTGAATAGGAGAACTGTTAACAATATCACCATCAACAAAAAAGGTGATCGATTAGAAAATTTCGTAGATAGTGCTGATAGCCTTAGTTCAAATGAAGTAACAACAGGAAATCATGAATATAGTCTTGCAGTTATTAAACGGAGAACTATATGCTAATGTTTAACACTCAATAGATATTTGCGTTAACAGTTGTTGCCAATTAAGGATTTTGTTACTTTGGTGGTAGCGTAGCTCAAAGGCAAGGGAATCTGCAAGCTTCAAAGGTGAAGTAATTATGGAAATATTTGACACTCGGTTAATAGTAAGTTGAAGTTCCATGATTTAATACGAAGTTTACGATCTCCGACAGGTACAGCGAGATCGAATCATAATAAAGGTGTTATAGCACAATCGTTTCCATCAAACTTGTCGCAGATTTATAATCGATTGTCAGTTAGAACCGGTCGTGCGACCTGTCGATCTGGTCTGGAATATTATGCGGGTTCAGGCAATCAACTCACTTGACCTGTATTACATACAACTAGTTGGTTGGACGCGTTAACAGGTTTAATTCTTGTCAAACAATTACTCAGTGTCCCCGGGATTGTTATCTACTAGTTTTTTAGCTAGTTCTAGAAATTGTCTAAGGAGGTTCATGAAAATGGAAGAAATAGTGATAGTGATGTGATAGTGGGTTACTAAAGAAGAATTACTAACAATCATAATTGTTCGCAATTTTTATTTACGAAAGGTTTTAGAAAAACTTTGAAGTAGTTCACAATAACATAAATAAATCTACAACACGAAACTAGCCATTTGAAATTATTACAATTGGTCCAAATCCATAACAAGTGATGGTTCTTCTTTAAAGTATTTTTCATTATAAACCTTTTTGAACTCTACTGCACATGGTGCGATCACTTCGTAAAAGAATGGTGGCACATTTTCGAACACAGACTTATGGCCACGGACTATAATTTTGAATGTAAAATGTACTAAATCTTCGTATGGTCTAACCGTCAATAAGTCTCTTGAACAAAACCTCACTGCAAAGTGCACGGTTGATAGTACCGGCACTGTAGTTTCCATAGGTTCCACGGTAAACATTTTTTTCATTTTAGTTGTTAATTTAATTTTAATAGTGGCAAGATACAGCTTGTGTGAGTTCGTAACTTCGAAATGATCTTCAATATAACCATGTGAAACTGGTGATTCGGACATATCTAATATATCAGGATGTATTTTTATTGGATGCGGAAGTACCTCTGCGAAAACTTTCAAGGTTTTTGTCATAATCAATTTTTCGGTTTCTGGTTCCAGTAATTCAAACTCATAGTAACTATTGTGGCAGCCAATGTGTTCATTTTTAGTAAAGTATACCGGAATTTTTACTTTTTCGTACGGTTTCAAGTACACATAAGTGGACTCGAATATAAACGTGTCTAAAGCGAGCTCAATAACGCTTTTAACGATTAAATCCATTGAATCGATAATTTTGATTGGTTCTGACTCGTTTTCAATTTTTTCCAAAGAGACTATTGGCTTAGTGTCTTCATTGATGTCTACTTCTCTTTCTTCTTCACTCTCAGTATTTGGCCCAGTTGCTTGTACAGAGAGACTAATTTCTAATTCTTTAGTTAAATCAATCATTCGTTTATAAATATGCAAATGATAATTGTAGGGATCATTAACAGATATATTTACAGTTGCAGTTGAATAGTTACCATTTCTTTTTATATGCCAGGGATAAACAGGCGACATAGTTATCGTATCAGATACCATCACAGAGTGCATTTTTACGAATGCACTGTACATAGGGATACACAATGCTTCTAGAGGAGCATCATCACAAACATCACGGCCAACTTTAAAATATAATCCAGATTTGAATTCTTCCTGATTTTTAAGTGTAAAGACTAACTTAAATACAACAGGTATACCAGGAAAAAGTCGCTTTGGGATAACGGGCAAAATCTTTGTTGTCAAAAAATTTGAATTGTCCATTATACTTTTAAATCTAATGTGCATGTACTCGCTTGCACAGTTCATCACCGTAAATTGAACAAACTGTTGTTCCAAAGTATTGTTGGCCAGAATAATTGGCGTCGGAATACATACCACTGATGAAGTGGGTGTTAAATATTGCCACTCTTCTTTGACGCTTTCCAACGGTGCCTCGGTCCCATACAAGAGGGATTTACAACTCATTCCACATGATTGCGATCCGAGTGGAGAAATTAACTTGTGAGGATTTGTAAAGATAGCCACAGGCAGATGCGAGTCTGTTAGTGTCTCTAGACCAGTAGCAGTACCAACAGACACCTCCACTTTCGAAGGCTCGGGTTGCGTCAACGTAAGTTGAGATGGGTGAGAGTCGGTTGAAACGGTAGTATTGGGATGAAGAGTCGATAACTGTTCACCCATTGTAAATGTCTCAGTTTCAAAAGGGAATTCAACCGCCACAGGACTTCTGCGATTCTTTCGGTCCAATTCCATTTTACGCCACTTCCTGGCTGTCCTACATAATCCTGAGGTTAGTTCAAAGGGAGATGGTCTGGTGGATTGCATATACAATTTTTCTATTATCATATTCTTTCGCAGACGTGCACCTTGAATTTTTCGCTTGCCGTCAATGACAGCTACATGTAAGCGTTGCACTAAATATTCCCAATTTGGTAGGCATCGAAAATCTACCTTGTATTCGGCTTCTAGTGATTTAATAAAATTCTCTACATCTAAATCATAATCATTAGTATCTCTAATACGTATATGAGTGCATTTTGTTGATGGCATAGTGAAATCACAATATTATCTTTTGGAAATGATAAACTTAGACCATAAAATGTTATAGTCCTATAATAAAAAAAATCAATATTTGTTACGTTTTGACATCTGACTGACATTGTCTAATTTGAAAACTAGCTTTTTTTGTTATGACTGAGGTTACGACAATTATTGAGGAAATCCAATACCTAACCAGAACAAATCTGAATATCTATCTATTTATAAAAGTGTAATAATGATGTAATGATCCGAAAACTTGAAAAAGAAAAGCGTTGACAATAAAGACTTCTACAGGTAGGCGATGGATGCATCAGTTCCCCGTGTACTACTAAGCATAGCATTAGCTGCTTTGCTGCCGATGGCCTCTCTGAACAGCCATGATGGTGTGGCCAAAGAGAACATACCGCACTCGCGACAGAAGAGGATACTCTGGATTACGAATGATGGGCGCTTGGCATTGCCACCCGGTACTACAATGACCATCACACCGTCACTGTCTATGCCTTTCGTAAGGCATCCACCGAAAGGATTCTTGTCTAATGTGACCGTCAGTTTTCCCTTTACGAGTAAGTGTTTTTCCAGAATGTTTTCCTCCTTACATTTTTAGGGTTCCGAACCTCTATATGAAAAAACCGAACCCTTATAGGATCACTTGGTTGTCTGTCTGTCGGTCGGTCGGTCGGTCTGTCCGTCTGTCACAGCCGACTTTTTCCGAATCTACTGGACCTATTCAGTTGTACCTTCTGTGACCCAAACACGGACGTGTAATGAAAATACTTAAGTTTTGGAAATGAAGTCACTTTTGGGGGGGGGGGGGAAGAAGAATATAAAAACCAAGTTTTTCCTTTTGTACCGTGTGACATAACAAATAAAAGGCCCTTTCATAATCGAAACGTTTTTTTTTATAATTAAAAAATAATCCATTCTGAAGTTATTAAAGAAAATTGACCCCGGCCTTATCTCCGATACTATTAAGTCTAAAATTTTGAAAAAAAAAATAAGGGTAACAAGTAGTAGTAATTACATTACGGGAAAACCTATAAGAAGTCTAATTTTAAATTAACGTGTTGAAAAAAATATTTTTCGTTCGGAACCCTTTGCACGCGAGTCCGACTCGTACTTGGCGGATTTTTTTTACATTTTCAGCATTTTAACTGTCAATATTTTATGTTTATTTCAATGAATTTCAGGTAAACTAGAATATTACTTAAGTAATACTAATATTATTTGTGAATGTAAACAATTTGAAAATCTTTAAAAGTTGTTCCAAATTATTAACAACTAGCTGACCCGTGCCCACTTCGTTGGGCGTTATTTTTCGGGTTAATATATAGCCTATGAAACTCACAAATAACGTAGTTTTCTATTGGTAAAAGAATTTTCAAAATCGCTTCAGTATTACCCCCTACAACCTCACAAACTTTACCTCTTTATAATATTAGTATAGATTAATATTTTTAATAAGTAGCATTTGGTAATTGTCAACTTTAACATGTAGGGTATTAAGTATCTAGCTTATAAATGTGGCTAAGACCGATTGATTAGATAAACAATAATATAACAATAAATATAGGTAAAACAAAGCGTTACCGTATTGAAAGAGTCAAATTAGTTGATGATCAAGTAGTTCCAGTTTGTGACGTTTTACTTAGAATTAATTGTAGTATTCGAGAAACAGTTACATTAAAGATGAAGTAAACGTAGACACTTCTTAGAATGGAGTTTTAACTTTTTCCTCTCATTCATGAAATCTTTTTTTACAGTATTAATTTAATCTGGCCCTTTATTAATAGTTGTTGTTACGAAAATTACGATGTCGATTTCTCAAAGGGCTAACAGACGATACTTTCAGGATCAGAGATCGGCAATTAATGCTGAGTCGCCAAAACTATATGCTGTATTGATGCAAAAAGCATAAGATACTATTGCCGATGCCAAGAGTTCTGGGTCTGTTATAGTCCAACTTTGATGAATGAGGGGATAGAAATTTAAACTAATTCGTAAACATCGTATAGTACGTCAGTATTACTAATTCTCTTTGACGATTTGCAGTCGATTTTGACAAACTCGGTTTGACGGACAATGAAAATCCTTACGGAGCATTCCCGCCCATCTTGGCCCGATCTATGGGAAGAGCGGCAGTTTCTATGATGGCGGACTATGTGGGACAGTACTTAGACCGGAGACGAGGCAAGCGGTCCACGGGAGAAAATGTCACTCCCGATGTTGAAAAGGCAATACTTGACAGATTGCATGGAGGAGAGAGGTAAAGTATGATGCTTAATTTCTTAAAGCTAATACAACCGCTGTCGTTTCTTTTTAATAAATGACGGTCGCGTGTTGTTATGCAAATCTAGGAAGATTTAACAACAAGGCGATTAGGTATGACCAAAAAGGAGAAAAGAAACAAAGGTACTGAAGGGACCACACACGAAAGCCGTTCGCACGTATTTCTGTGCGTCTCAAACCACGTGGAGTCTAGCAACAGTAGCGGTTTAACTTATTGGTGGTCACTTTCACCTTCACGTCGATACATCAGAAATTCCACTCACGAAGGATAGTTGGCGACGATCGCAGGAAGTTACTACGAAAGGGTGTTTGAAATTCTTTATGTGATTCGAAAACCGGCGCCGATTACACAAGAAATCAAAGAATTGGAGTAAACAATAAATTGTTTCAACCTTGCTTTAGGAATTTGTGTTACGTCTATTAGAACCTTATTAGAATATTTTCCGTGGTTCGCTAAACAATAAGTTTTGTTGATCTTTTCTCTTCTGATAGTATCTTATTCAATTTGGCGGAGTTTTTAATAGTCACAAATGTAAATAAATCTAGAAAATATTTTTGCGATACAAGTATTTTTTGTTATACAATCGTTATAAGTAGCATGTAGGTAGCCTATGTTTAGCTATACCTACCTACACCAAGCAAGATCGTCTGAATAGAATTTTGTCCAATTAAAAATATGTTGCGATGTAGTTAAAGTGACTACTTGATTTTAAAATACTTGCATTATTTTCAGAGCGATACTGTATGGAATAGCGGAAGATATGTTCGCAAACTTCGGGCTAGATGGAAAAGAGTGTCTCCTTCGAGCTATTTGCGAAATCCAATCACACCCACTCAAGAACTTTGGTCTTCTCGGGGAAATGATGAAGTTGTTCTTTACGTATGTATTTTTTAAATCACTCACCCATAGGAACACTAACAGATTTTTTAATTGGCACTGTAGGACAATCCGCACCTTTAAAAGAGAATACTGTCACAGGTAAGGTTTACTACCTTACCAAATCAACCTGTAGCTACACATAAAAATTTCCACGTTTATTTTTCTTTTAAGTGTGTGTAAAAGTGGCCACATTATAGACAGGTATTTCCAAAGATAAGGTCAGTCCAGTGAGTTCCAGTGGAACCGGATGCGGCTATATCGGTATTAGACACAGACTGACGTCTATCCAGTGGTAGTTAGACTCGTATGTAGCCGGAATTCTCACATTTACAGGCTTTTAAGTACCAAGTCTTAATGATTGAATACCATTGAATTACTAGAAGTTTAATTTCAAAGATGGTCTAATCCCAGTAGTCTAAAACGAAAGTTATCGCAGAGTTATTGTGACAAATTGTCAAAGGCGCGTTTTCTGCTGCGATTACTTGAATGAGTTTATCACCAGCGAATTTATCTATTATCTTAAATTTTTTATCGACCAACGTCACTTGTCTTGCTTTTAAATTGTGATGCGTCGATAATTTCTTTCCAGAACCTTATTCAATTATTCTTTACTTTTACAATTATAATTCAATTATTTACCTTTTTAGGCCCAGCAAGTCCCCATACGCAAGTCTCCTAAACGAATACGTTGAGGCCCAGAAGGCTGGGGAAGCGGGCGGTGAATGTTGGCCTTATTACAGGCTATGTCCCAAGAGTATCTTCCAATCATCGAACAAATACTCGTGAGTAACCCTCATTAATATTTTTATGAGCTTTATTAGTTTGGCCTTTATTGTGTTATCGATCTAGGTTCATTGGAGCTTTCTGTTTCATGCTATGGCAGGTTAACCTAACAAGGACGTTCAGAAAAATGTATGCCCTTTCTAGAATCTTGAAGCCTAGAGAAGTACTTTATATGTATACTAGCTGACCCGCGCAAGTTCGTCTGCGTCATAAAATGTAATTTTTTACGACATCACATTAGAAACCTCAAAAATAACAGTATTTCTCCACTATTTAATGGATGTTATTAAACATATAAATTTTCCTCTTCGTCACTCTATCTATTAAAAAAAAACCGCATCAAAATCCGTTGCGTAGTTTTAAAGATTTAAGCATACATAGGGATATAGGGACAGAGGAAGCGACTTTGTTTTATACTATGTAGTGATATATTGGCAAGTTATAAAGAAAAGAAAGAAAGAATAAAATTTATTTAGCACATTCATGAAACACGTACGGAACATAGAAATAAAAAATAAAAAGGTATGCCAGAAACTAGTGTGTGTGTTATTGCTATATATATATATATATATGCTGACTGAACTGTGTTAGGATAGGTACCTATATACTTAAAAAGTAAGTTTTAATTCTAATATGCTTTTCAATTTACAGAAAAGAAGCGGAAGATTTACACAGGCGGCAAGAACACAAAGACGTCGAAGAGAACAAAATAGAAGATATACAGGCAATGTAGGACAATTTAGTGATGTCACTGAATGCTTGGCTCACAGAGCCGGCAACAGACTTCCAAATGTAGTGGTAGTTCCGACCAAAGCTCTTTGTAATTAGACTTGTACCTACTAAAATTTATTTATTTTTACATCTAAGTGCCATTCCAATAGGGCCTGCGGAGACATGCAACGGTCAAACGGTTTTCGATCGATGGAATCACGATAGGCGCGTGCGCAGCTTAGTCATAGAGAATGGACTGAGCGCCCCCCCAATTCTGGTTAAAGCTTACCTTTGTACATAAACTGTCCTATTGTGTTTGTATTTGTCTGTGCAATAAAGAATAAGGACAAGAGGTATCGCTATACATACCTCTTATCTTAATTCTTCGTTTCAGAAGAGCTTTTTTCTAGAATTCTGATTGCGCCACGTCACAAGTGACCTACAGAAAAATGCTTTGCCTCTCTCTATAGAGTAGCCAAAGTAACAGTATTACTCAGTCTATAAGAAGACTAGCATTGATCGTTGTCTGAACGCGCGCTTTTAATTTTGTTTAGTTGAATTATTTTCATTCTCTTTAGATTATAATTTATCCTGATTGTTTGATTAATTCTTTTTTATTTATTAATGTTGTTTTGCTCATTTTTGTTGTCACTGTTGAACTAAGTTAAGAAACACTTGAGTCTAAAGTAGCTCGTGATTTTGTAAATTTTAATGTATTTATAGTTGTTAAGTAATATAACTTATTATTCTTAATAATCGCATTTTAATATTGATAACATAACTGTCCTTTTATTTTACCCATACGACCTATACATATACCTACATACATAAGTTAATACGTTACTTACCACAAACATTCCCTACAAAAACAACATAAATGAACGTTTTGAGATGTCAGTCAAAACTTTTGCAAAAGAAGCCTTAAAGAAATACCTAAGTCCGAAATTAAATTTCGTTTGAGAGAACCTCAACATCAGTAGGTAATAAACTGCGAAAACTTGGACTGTACGGCTAACCACACATAAACAATTCTAAACCACACAGCCAATGCTAAACCAAAACCAAAACCAAAAGGACCCCGCCACTTCGACACAAAGAGGATAATCAATAAAAAAGTAGATATCTGGGACGCGACCACTCGTTTAATAATAAATACCGATAAGGCACGTGGATAGTCGCGCAACCCTAGTCGGAAACCTAAAAGCTCCGTCAGGGGGCGTAACATGAAAGGCAACGCTGCCCAATAATTTTCTATTTTTGGACCAAAACCCTGCTATGATTAAGGTAAGACCGACACAAGGATGTGAACTAAGTATATCTGTGTTTAAAATCGTGTTTGTGTGTACAGTGACCGTGTATTGAACGTTTCAGGCGCAATATGTTATGTTCGTGCTAACGCTAATGTTGAGTGCAATGCTGGAAACTGCATCAGTACAGAAACGAAGCTATTCGGACCAATCCGTCAGAGGATACATCACTGAGGTACTGTTTCTAAAGCTGTTCTAAATTACGTAACTTTTCCTGATGAAGTGTCGGAAGCTTTAATCGATAAACTGTTGTAGAGGACATGCTGGTGGAACGAGGTATGCAAGGAAGAGTTCCAAACATTGTTTCGATGTAAATGTCCCTCGTGGTCTTACTGCCGCAGTCCGGGGCGCTATTACAACGCGATATGCTCCATGACCGAGACCGGCTATATCTGGGATCAGCCCCACTCAGAATGGCGCCCGCAGTAGTCAACACAAAACACCCAAAACAAATATTTTAAAGAAGTCCTAAAATATGATTGTAACACTTGAACGTTCTAGCTTGTTACCGTAGATGTAAGTCTCCACAAAATTATGAAATCTTCAAATGTGCCAAATTCTTGCAACGATTCTAATTTGAGACTGATTCAGTATAAAATGAAATAAAATTTCGCCTTCTATTTTCATAAATTAGCCTAAGATATGCACATCGTTTCCTTTTTTCACCACAATGAATGAGATCACAAAAACAATTACGAATGTGACGCGCGTATCTTGACCAATTTTGTTGAATACACTTGTTCGAGTTATGTGAAAAATAAATGTATGTTTATTCGATATTTATGATTTTCATTTCTCGTTTCCCCAATTTTGACCTTGAGAATGTATAAGGGAAGCCATTGCTGGAACGCGCATGCGTGCTTCGTTGTCTAAGAGTGATAATCAATAGCTGAAGCAGTCGGCAATCGGACCCTAACAATACGTCGACCACAACAAATAGCAGACGTTTATCAAAATGCTGCCAGCACTAGTGTTTCTTCTGTCTTTAAGTGGAATTTATTGTGAACCAGAAACAGTGAGGGAGAATTTCGACTACTTCAGTTATGGCTCTGGTGACGATTTTCTGAAAAATTTAGATCTCCATTTGGTAAGTGTTGTTCACTTATACAAGCTTATTATATCCATGCTAGGCAGTTAACTTATTCATCCTGAAACTTAATTCATAATTGTAATGCTTGTGAAACCGAACATGTAAAAGTGTATTCAAAAGGCGAGAAAAATTAACTCTGTAAAACTTTTCAGCCGAAAGATGAAATAGTTTTGAGACCTCAAGAAGTGAAGGACTGGCCGCAGACATCGTTGAACGTGGGGCAGATAACCTCAGTGTCCATCAACTCTTTAGGACAACCTGTGATATTCCACAGGGCCGAACGAGTATGGGACGAGAGGCGAGTAACTATGCCCACGAAATTAAAATCCTTCCGTAATACATTAATGTCATCATCCTTCTGTACATTATCCCAATTTAGGGTTAACAAAACAAATCATCTCGCCTTCTTCGATCGCTTTCATCTTCTATACCAAATTTTTTATTAGCCATCATCTCATTAATCATACCATTTCTGACTATTACATCGTTCTTATGAACCATCAATAGTTTCTCTTTTGCTATAGCCATCATTCAAACTTTTCTTAGGTACTACACTCATTCCCGTTCCACATTCAATTGACATTGAAATAACAGCGAGTTTTATTTTTGCAGCACTTTCAACGAATCGAACGCTTACCAGAACTTGGACAAGGGTCCGATCATAGAAGACACCATCCTAGTCCTGGATCCGCACACAGGATCCGTACTGCACAGTTGGGGGGCCTATGCGTTCTACATGCCACATGGACTGACTGTGGACCACCATGATAACGTCTGGGTCACTGATGTCGCCAAACATCAGGTTTTCAAGGTAAGAGATCCTCATGATATGGCTAGCTACAAGATCCTTGATAGTTTACGAAAAAGATCAAGTGCTTCCATAAAATTAAAGTAATGTCAAGGTCGCCGTCTGTGAAGGCGAGCGAGTGACCTTGGAATTCGGCGGAAGCCGGTAAGTTACTGCATTAGTGAGGCTTCAGCCTTAAATGTATTTGATCGCTTAACTTTTCTAGCAAATTGAAGGTTATTCCGCCATTATTTAGCCATCGTAGACGTGTCGATTAACAGCAGAATACACCGGTTATACGAAATTTAGGGGAAGCGTGCATGTTTAAATTTCTCTTCAATCAGCGACGAGCTGCAGTTAACACTTTTCTTTCTTGATTCCAGTACATTCCTAACAACCACAAATACCCGACCTTGACCATCGGCGAGGCCTTCACGGCCGGCTACCCCTACAGACGCCGCGTGTTGCTATGCATGCCCACCTCTGTCGCTGTTGCTACCACCGGAGAAATCTTCGTCGCAGACGGCTATTGCAACAACCAGATACTCAAGTTCAACGCAGCAGGAAAGCTCTTACTAGCCATACCGTCGTATTCTGACACGATGACCTTGAATCTTCCACACAGTGTGACTCTATTGGAGCATTTGGATATAGTCTGTGTCGCAGACCGGGAGAACATGAGGATTGTCTGCCCGAAGGCTGGCTTGAAGAGTTATGTTAAGATGTTTGAGCCCGCAACTGTTATTGAGGATCCTACACTGGGCAGGGTGTTTGCTGTGGCGTCCCACGGGGACACGATCTATGCCGTGAACGGTCCTACGTCTCAGAACATTGCCGTCCGAGGATTTACTGTGAATGCTCTTTATGGAAACATTTTGGACACATGGGAACCTACCACTGTAAGTTTTTTTTATGTGCTATTTTATGTCCTTAAACGTTGAGTTCGGATTCGTATAAGATTAACGTTCCACTTCATCTGACAGAATGTATTGTCCTTTCTGTAAACCAGTGGTAATCTAATAAGTAGCTAATCTGATAGTGACTTTAAAGTAATTTACCAATTTATTTATTTTTCAGGGCTTCACAAACCCCCATTCGTTGGCTGTGACAAGAAATGGATCCCACCTCTACGTCACTGAAATCGGGCCTAACAAGATCTGGAAGTTTGAACTGACAGATGTATATGACAAAAAATAAACCGTCTATTAGGACAATTATAGAGCTATGTTTATTAACTTCAGAGTAAAAATAGATAAATTGCTTGACGGCGAATCAAATTCGCCAAAATATAGGGAAATGGTAAAAGCGATATGTAAATGGGAATGTAAGATTTAGAAGCTCATGTTTATATAGTACGACATATAACCGACAAATCTGGTAGTTCTAGTCAATCTTTTTAAGTGTTATTCAATGCTTCTATAGCTCACTTAAACCATGTCTAACCATAGAGAGATATCAACATGCTTCTTCACAACGCAACATAATAACTTGTGTACTTAAAACTATTATATTTAAAGGTTCCTGCCATATTGGCTCATGTATCGCGAAATAAATGTATGATAGTTGTAAAGAGAATTGTTTCATATTGTAATTAAAGGGCCAATTTAAAAGGAAACACGCACAGAAAAGATGATTAATTGAACCCTAACTTAACTGCTAAGGGCGATTGTACTTAATTAAGAGCCAATTCCACCATAAAAAACTGTACTCGATCACCACATCTGCGTTTAACTGCTGTTAGTATCAATTTACTGACGCAAACAGCTCTTAAACGTAGAATAATAATTGTGCGAAGGTTCAGTTACATTGGTGGCATTCGCCTTAAATGTTCAGGAAAAATAACGTCTTCCTAAAAAAAAGTCTTATACCATGAGGTACGTGTATATTGATTAGCGTGAAGATTTCTAAAAAAAACTAGTACATTAAATACCCTGTATTTTTTTTTCAAGTATAAACGCTGTTAGCAGTCTATATTTATGGCAATAGCATTGCAAATGAAATATATTTTCATAAAAGTAGTGAAATTCTAGGCTTTCAAAATTTTTAGAGCTTTCTCTGAATACTGTAGTATTAACTTGAAATTCTAGTATTAAATCTAATGGACCAAATTGGTATGTTCATATGAAAAGTATTCAGAGTATAAATTCGGTAGAAAACGAAATAAAAATTTATAGAGTCGATTTTTCAAAATAAATAGTGATGTTTTATTTAAAGCAATAAATAAAATATCTAAATTACAATACATTAAAAAACTTTCAGTAGTATAACAAATAATTACAATGCTATAGAATCAATATATTATCAAAGATATTTGGCGTCCACAAACCCGCACAGGGCCAGTATACGACGGTCCAAGTTTTTTTTTTACTTGACATGGGTTTACTCTTGACTCTAGTCGGTCAGAGGTGACAGAGACAAAGTCGACGATGGAGCCGTAATTCTCACAAAGAAGGGCCTTGGGGGGGTAAAAAGGCCACTTTAGGAGAATCATTTATTGGAATCACACATATTACTCACGCATCAATCTGTCAAATTTCATTTTCATCTTTATCGCTAACGCATTAGGTTCAAGATTGATTGGGAAAATTTGACAGTGACGGGTAGCGTGATTTGCTTTCTGATTCTGCTAAAGTGGCCTGCTTAGACCCGCTGATAACCAGGGAAAGGAATAATTGGCTCAATATTCATATGTGTGTTGTCAGTAGATACATAAACGACATATATGATGACAAACTGTTTATTTTATATTCACATTTAGGTATAATCAGATATTCCAGAAGATTTATAAGTTATAATATATAAAATAATATAGTGTTCTTACTACAAAAATTAAATGTTACTGTGAGTTATAATTAGATACATAAACGACATCTATGACGACGAAATTGTTTTTTTCATATCCACATTTATAATCAGATATATCAGAACATTTATAAATTATAATAAATTACATACAGCTACTACAAAAAATATTCTTAATGTGTATTTACAAAAACTTAAAATTGGAATGAAACTAGAAACATTATGACTTTCACCTTCTGCCTACCCGCGCGTTGTATACAATATATACTTTTTGGTAATCACACAAAGGGCATGTATGATAATAAATTGTTTAATTTATATACACATTTATAATCACATAGTCCAAAACATCTATAAGTCAAAAACTAGATTTTTTTTTCGCAAAAAAATCCATCCACCATCTCCAGAGTGCAATCTATTTCTGTATCAAAATTCCTCAAAACCAGTTTGGCGATTTCGGCGGGACACATAACAAACAAAAAAACTGTTTCGCTTTTAAAGTCCGATTAAAAAAAACTAAAAAACGAAATCTTATTGTGTAATAACAAGTACTTAAAAAGAATGGGACTAAAACATTATGACCTTGGCACCTTCCTCTTATCACTTTGAAATCAATACATACCTTTAAGGAATTACTCTTTTTTTCATTACCTTCATGTAGAGAATCATATCTGTAGGAAAGAAACAAACATTTTAATGCAGCAAGGGGTCATTTCCTACCTATACCTAGTTCCTGCACGTTCCCTATTTAGACTGCGACTGCTTTTCTGATATATGACTTCAACAAATTAGTAACAAAGGCTGTGTTCCGAAATATAAAACAGTATACTAGCCAGTGCTCATGAGATGCGGAGATGAGAATGTTGAGATAGATGTGTGGAGTAACGAGAATGGATAAAGTGACAAATGAGTAGGTACATTAGAGGTAGTTTAAAAGTGAAGCCTGTGACAGAAAAGTTAAAAGGAAATCGCTTGTCTTGGTATGGTCATGTGAAGAGGAGGGATGAAACGCATGTAACTAGAAGAGTTATGAACATGAATGTGGATGGATGGAGAGGGAGAGGAAGGCCAAAAAAAAAATGGATGGATTGTGTGAGGAGCGATATGAAAGAAAAGGGACTTTGTGATAGAGTCACGACTGATAGAACAGAATGGAAGAAAAAAACGTGTTTCGCCGACCCCAAGTAACATGGGATAAGAGCAGGAAGATGATGACTAGCCAGCGCTTATGACGTCATGAATTTGACGCCATATTGTACTGGTGTGCCACCATGAGACAAATGTCAAATGTGACGTATTAGTAGTATAACAAACGTCAAACGGGCGTGTGATTGGGTGTTCCCCTGGTGGGCAGCCGCTCCACATACATAACTCGTATCCAGATGAATCAGGTTTGACTGGAAGCCAACTTAAATATAGTTGGGAAAAAGCTAAGATGATGAAGCAAGTAATTATTTCCTTCATAATTCTTTGGATTGTAATAAGGGTGTTACGCAATTAGGATGCTGATCCCATTATGATTTATTTCGCTAATAGAAACCTACAAAATCGTTGAGACAAAATAGCATACTTTTTTACCCGCCTACGGTTCCTGAGAGTAAGGGGATTACACGCTCCAGTAGTGCTATTCTGTAAAAACATTTTCGTATCTCGACACCGGAATCCGAGGCGAGTTTCAAATTAAGACCTTTATGTTGTGTGCAATAAAGCTCACTTTGTGAGTTTTGTCACTCAGGTGGAGCTCGATATCGAAGTTATTTACAGAATAGACTAGCAGGTCACAAACGCTATTCATCATAGTGACTAAATGAGTTAAATCAGATAGTTAGGACTAACTGACTATGTAACGAATAGCTTTTGTGACCCGGAGCGTGCAATCCGGGCAAAAGAACCGAAGCCGCGGTAAAAAGCTAGTACAAAGTAAAAGAAAGTTCAACTTACTAATAAATGTAAACACGACGACCATCAGCATGATCCAGAGCCAACATTTCCACGCGCCTTTGCTGTGCTCCTGCAGGCGATCTGACTCCTGTTTCAACGACGATAAGTTGCGATCCGTCAGGTCAGAGGATTTCTTCAAAGCCTGCAAATAAAATAATTAGGTTTTTCATTACAACACACAAAGACGAAAACATCACATACATCAACATTAACAACAAAAACAACCTTTTTAATTAAAATTGCAATACCCTAACAAAACTGGCCAAGTGCAAGTCGAATCTTGTATGGGAGGCATGGGAGGCCCCTTTTATTAGAAACTAATATATAAAGCTGAAGAGTTTGTTTGTTTGCTTGAACGCGCTAATCTCAGGCACTACTGGTCCGATTTGAAAAATTTCTCGAGGAAGGCTATAGGCTATATCTTCACTCTAAGATCAATAAGAGCGGAGCAGTAATGAAAAATGTGACGCAAAAGAAGTTGTGCGGGTCAGCTAGTTAGAAATATATAGAAACTAGTCGACCCGCGCAGCTTCGTCTGTTCCGCTCCTATTGGTCTTAGCGTGGTGATATGTAGCCTTATAGCCTTCCTCGATAAATGGGCTATCTAACACTGAAATAATTTTTCAAATCGGGCCAGTATTTTTGCGAAGTACTGGATGGACGGTTCGACTTGCGGATCAGGGGGCTACTCTCTAAGCCCGAAGTCCGTAGTTTCGGGCTTAGTTGCGGGCGTATTCTACTCCGTATCACCTACGGATTTACGATTAGTCCCGAACCCGAACTAAGAATGAATGACGACACGATATGACAATAGCTATCAAATCGTGTTGTCATTAATTCTTAGTGGTTAGGTGATACGGAGTAGAATACGCCGCAACTAAGCCCGAAACTACGGACTTCGGGCTTAGAGAGTAGGCCCCCTGATCCGCAAGTCGAACCGTCCAGTACTTCCCATAACTAAATCAGTTTAAAACTCTACGATAAATGCACTTTAAACGAAACCAGCACAACTCCGAGATTTAAGCAATTTTGATCCCTAACAGTTTAAACTTCAAGACCTTTCAGAGACCAAACCAAAATCCTTACGAACTACGACTGTGTTTAAAAATCGTGTAAGATCATTCTCCAGCGGAAAATCTTAACACCGCAATTCAAAAAAACGCGTCATCAGTGCACCGCCATCTATCAACCATGTAAACTGACAAAATATTTGGCAGCGGAAGACGTCAAATAAGAAGCCCGTATGTTCGATAAAATCATGTACCGTATGTAACGATAAAAAACGATAAGGTATTAAAATGTTTACTTTTAGTTTGCTACTAAAACCCATCCATGTTCCTCCAAATGCCCTTTGTGTTCCAGGGCCACGGTGAGTCTTTCGAACAAAGTCCGCTACCCTGGCAGGCACTGGCCCTAGCGGGCCCCGTCTGCTATGCTGACAGCTCTTTGAGGCGCGCGTGGTACACAACGCGCCGTCGACCCAGGCCTAGTTCAAAAGACTTGCATATGGTTTTCAATAATCTTAACTTTTCGTAAAACAGTCTCTTACCTCAGTATCGCCTTTTATAATAGTGCTGGCTATCTGTGACTGTTCCTTCAAGCTCTTGGTGAGCATCACCATGTTCTCCGCAACCTTCTCCTGCATATTCTGATGGTACTTGAGCAGAGAGTCAATGTCCTCCTGGCTGCTACAGTTGCTTGTGAAGTTCGGTGCCTTGATGATGTTTCGCTTTCGAAGTGCGTCATCACTGTCTGTAGAATCAAGTTCTTTGTTTGAATGAAAATACATTTTATTTAAACCAAATAAAATTTGGTTTAAAATCATTTGACAGGATTCAATATTATAAATGTTAAATGTCAAGAAGATCTTAGCAACCACCATTCAAAACTGTTAATTGCTCAGGGGGCCAGTAAAATAAATCTATTTGCCCCAAAATTTCAAATTTGCTCCATCACTATTTTATTATTTGTTTCTGCAACTCCCATGTCCAAACGGGTTTTTTGTGTGCTACCATCAATATGAGATATTAATTTTTTATTCTTTGGAACTGAACATTTTGAAGTTTTAGTTGCTTGATAATTGTGAACAGAACAGTATTTAACTAGCTTGTAAACTCTGGCAAAATTGTAAATGAGATGTTATACTCAACATACCCAAACCAAAGAGTTCAGATCTAAGCTCCGCTCCATACTTGACTCTAGTTTTCTGGTGTATCTCTTGAGCTGCTGCATCTGCTGACATGGTAGCTGCACCATGTGACAGAAGCTGGACTGCCTCTAGCTGGAAATTAATGAATTTAGTGATTAATAGACAGATCCATACTTTTAAAGACAGGTAGTACAAATCTATATAAAGCTGAAGAGTTTGTTTGTTTGTTTGCTTGAACGCGCTAATCTCAGGAACTACTGGTATGATTTGAAAAATTCTTTCAGTGTTAGATAGCCCATTTATCAAGGAAGGCTATAGGCTATATATCATCACACTAAGACCAATAGGAGCGGAGCAGTAATGAAAATTGTGACACAGATGAAGTTGCGCGGTTCAGCTAGTTATTAATATAAAGGAGTACATGAAAGGATTCTGGTATAGGGTGTTCTGTAGTTTCTGCATGGAAAAAGGTGTGAGTTTGATCTATATGTATTCTCTAAGGTAATTTCTAGGCAAGAACACTCCATCATAACCACATCATCGCAGTATTAAAATGAACAACAAACCTTCTCACTTGGAGTGTTCAAAGAAGCTGTTTGCACCACACCTTTCAAGAAATTGGTTCTTTTGGTATATTCTGCAATGGCTTCCTTAGTTGGCTTACTGGAAAGGAAAGAAAAGTTAGTGGCAGAGAAATCTTGGAAAGAGAAAAAGTCGTAATAATAAACAGAAGTGAGAATGCTCAGGGTGAAGTCCTCGCATTTACAAGACCAACAGTTCTTGAAAGCTCTCTAAGTCAAAACTTTGGCAGAGCCACGTCTTCGTTCTTCACGTTCTTTGGCCTTTCCAAAAATCGGGGTTTTCTTTAGGGACAGGGTGAAGATGAAAAAGATAATTACATCGCACAATCAGGTCCTGAGCCAGTCTTAAGTTCTGCTAACATTGCGCTCAGGGACTCCATGTACTGCTTCAGCCTACAGTTGTTATCAATAGGTTCCTGTTTAGCCATAAGTTCACATTTATTCAGCAGCTGTCTCACATTCATTTCTACTCTAGATTTTGTTGGTAATGTTATTTGGGGTTTGGGCCTTTCCACAGCCATTTTAGCAAGACAATTTAATTCACCGTCAATTAGTAACACTAGAATACAGTATTTAGAAAAGTTATTTGAGATTGTTTTATTTTGATTTTGAAATAATCGAGATTTGACGTTACTAGAGATGGCATGGAGATGGCGATCTAAATAACTAACAAACGTCTGAAATCGATTAATTGAAGAATCAATGTCATAAGTTGATTGTCTGTCAGTTTACGGACGATAATTTTACGTGATAACGTCATAAGAAAACAATTGAACATGCGGAACATGACCGTGACACTTTTTCGTGCGAGCACCTGGTTGTTCATCGATTTATAAGAAGTTATCACGTCAAAAAAAATCGAATGATCAAATTGATGTGGTTTGAACCAATACAGTGAATTGATGTTTCACCCTATCAAAACAAGATATTTTATACATGTATAGTATTTTTGAATTTCAAAAATCAGATTGCACTATAGATTAATAGATTCAGAAATATTGATTTTGTGCACATTAAACTTCCGGCATAAAATAAACCGTCAATGGAAACACTAAACAAGTCTTCCAAGTTAAATCGTAAATTATCCATTTTTGAGAACTCGATTTTATGAGCTAAATTTTTTTGAAACATTTCACAGAAAGTATTATTTTAATCGATTTGAAATGCAACGTTTTCAAAAATAAATCTATTTCCCACCCCTAACTATGACATTGACACATACAAACAGCTGTGTACAGACCATAGAGATAGAAAATATGTCTATGGTACAGACAGAGTCTGTGGTGAGTTTTGGTTGGCAACATAAATAATGTTGCCAGCATAAACATGCAGCATTGTATGAACTCTTGTAGCGATACACGCTCCTTTAAGACTACTAACTTATATAGATAGGACAAGGCGGACTGTGCGTTTTTTTGATGCCACAAATTAGCCTGACATAGGCCCGACTAAACCTAATCACGATCTGCTATCTATGAGCGCACTTGTGTGCGCGAGACCTTAAAATTGCCGTGTTTCTTGCGGTGAACGTGCAAAAGCAAACTTGCTTTAAATGTTGCGTATTAGAGGAATTAAATATTTACTAGAATCTATAACACTAATTACTTGCTGCAATATATAATACGTACTAGAACATTTATCACTGTTTCAGCATGGGCACAAGTTTGTGCTTTGTTGTACACAACAAAGCACAAACTTGTGCCTTGTCTTCTTCTCTTCTTGTCCTTGTGGACTTGTGTCCTGGTCTCTCTGCAAGTCTCCCACTTGCAGAGAGACCTAATCCAGTATACTATTGTAGTCTTTGGACCTAATCGTCCTGTGGAGTGGGCAAAATCGTTTGACATAAACCCTAATTTAAATAATTTGAGAGCACCGATTAACCGAATTGGTAATCGTAACTATTAAATTAACACACACAGGTGGGAGATCTTCAGAGAACCCACCTTTCGTCTTGCGCTGCATGCTGTCACCTGTTCATGAGAGGACTTTATGGCTGCGTCAGCGAATGGTGTAACCCTTAGATTATACAAAGGATGTTACCGTAGCTGAGTAATGATGGGCCAACATAAGCAGTAGCGTAGCGAGGGAGGGCGGGGGGTGCGGCGCGCACCGGGTGACACCCGCTTAGGGGTGACACCCGACCGCTCGTTGACTGGTTTTTTGTCACTATCGGGTGGCACCCCTAAACGTTTGACGCAATGTAACCTATCGGGAGTAGGATGCAAAAATTTTTGAGCTCGCTTCGCTCGCTCTTGCATTTTGTACTATCTGACTTCCAGAGATTTTCTATATATATCAACAAAAAACTTAAATTTCAATATGAATGTTCAAAATACAATAAAAATCCTTCCGAGATGGGGTGCAAAAATTTATTTTGTCCTACAGGTATTCTGCATTTAGGGGTGATACTCGTTCGTTGGCTTTTAGTCACGGTCGGGTGTCACCCCTTAACGAGCGACAACATAACGAAACCCGTCCGTGATAGGGTGTAAAAAATTTCGAGCTCGCTCTTACTTTCTACCCTATCTTTTTCCTCGAGCGTTTCTGTATGTCTCAAAAAAAATCACTATGTTTGTGTATGAAATGATCAAAAGAAAACAAAACCTTTCCGAGTTGGGGTGCATGAATTTTCGAGCTCGCTTCGCTCGCTCTTGTGTTCTGCCCTCTCTCAGTTAATGAGCTTTCTTGCATCACTCCATAAAGTAATTTCTATTTAAGTATGAATGATCAAAAGAATATAAAACCTATCCGAGGTGCGATGCGAAAATTTTCGAGCTCGCTTCGCTCACTCTTGTGTTCTGACCTCTTTTACTTCTTGAATTTACTTGCGTTACTCAACAAAGTTGGGTTTAGATAATGATGAAAACAAAATCAAAATAATCTAGTTTTCAAGATTTTGTTTGTAAGTATGATGTAAGAACATTCCTGAAAATAAAAACCTGCAGCGGAAATGGCACACCTTTCCCCCTCCCTTGTGAATACCGGCTTGCGATTGCCGTCACCAGAACGAAAGGCCAAAGGTGCAACTCATAATTATTTGGGGGGGGGGTTCATTTGTGGGGTGACACCACATTATCCGTTCCGGGTGTCACCCATGCTAGCTACGCTACTGAACATAAGATTTTATGAGTAGGTACATACTGAGGGCCTAGCACGAATATTTTGACGTAGATATAGTAACGTTAACGTAAGTGAATTTTGAATGTGAAAAACTACAACCCCATAGTATTTGGTTAAATTTTATTGTACATACACAATTTATATCATTAAAAAATAAGAATATAGTAACAAATTCAAATAAATATCATGTGCGAAACGAGTATTGTAGCTATGGTAAAATTTTACGTTACGTTACTAAAGTTAAAAATATTCGTGCTAGGCCCTCTGTAAACTAATAGTATTTCCCATCGACACGCTAAGAAGAAGACGCTCTGAATGGACTGATTCGATTACGAAATAGCTTTAAGATAGAATGAGCTAAGAGTAGCTAATGATGGTCCAGTGGTAACAACTCCGACTGCGGTTGCGGGTTTAAAGCCCAGGCAGAGGCGCTTTCTTTGTGTACCTACTTAATTTCGAAGCATATCCTAGAATCGGATATTTGAAAACTCTGAGCCCGCGTGTTGGAATACGGTCCAGTCTCTCATAAAGAGAGGGCGTAACAGGTTTGAATCTCAGCAGTTGAAATGTCAGAGGCCACTAAGTATGGCTTTATATCCGTAAAAAACGGAACCCTTATAGGATCACTCAGGTGTCTGTCTATCTGTCCGTCTGTCACAGCCAGTTTTCTCCATCTCTACTGGACCGATTCTGTTGAAATTTAGTATACCTACATATGGACTTCTGTGACCCAAACACGGACCCGTTACGTTAAATGATTAAATTTTGAGTATGAGGGTCACTTTTGGGGGTCAAACTAGAAAATAAAAAAAAAGTTTTTTAAACTGTATCGTGTGGTGAGGGTTTTAATTATATTTTTTTTGACAAAAATGACTATTACCCACCTTATCTCCGAAAGTACTGAGCCTAAAATTTTGAAAAAATGCAGATTATAGTTTCATACCTAAACATTACAGGAAAATATAACCGACTTCCAAACAAAACACTACAAAGTATAAAATAACCTTAATTTCGGAAGTCGGTGTTTTTGGTTTTGTTTCTTTGTTTTTTAACGTCGAATTCCGAAATTAAGGTTATTTTTGTAGTGTTTTGTTTGGAAGTCGGTTATAATTTTTTGTAAAAAGTTTTTCACTTTTAAGTGGTGATACTTGGACGAAGTCTTCGTTTAGGCAGAAATAGAAATAAACAAAAATGCTCATAAAATAAAAACTACTGAACCAAACTGAATCAAATTTTTACGGGACCAAATGGCAAGTATACCACAAGTATATCGAAATAAAAAAGAATCACAGAAATCAGGTCAGAAACCTCGAAGTAATCGGTGTACATACATAAAAAATACCCACCGGATTGAGAACCTCCTTCTTTTTTGGAAGTCGGTAAAAACCTTTAAGAAGTCTGTAGTGTTAAAATAACATGTTAAAAAAATGAAATTGGTTCGGAACCCTTTGCACGCGAGTCCGACTCGCACTTGGCCAGTTTTTTTGGATGGGAAATCATTAAATCACTACTTCCGCTCTGGGTGGAGCGAAGAGGACTCTTACTGACTAAAATCCACCCGTGTTCCTCGAAATGCCCTTTGCGTTCCAGGGCCGGGTAACTCCTTCGAACTAATTCCGCAATCCTGGCAGGCACTGGCCCTAGCGGCTCTAGTGGCTCTTTGAGGCGCACGTGGAACGTGGTCGTTTGGAAGTTATGCGTAACAGAGAGTAAAGTCCCGCACACATCCATTGTAAAGGAAGGATCCTCCGACCAGGCAGATGTTGTGCCTGGCTGGCAACTGCCCGATAGTTGATATTCGGGTGATGTAAATAATCAAATCGCGCGATAAATTCTGCTTACGCGATGCACACAGGCTCGCGCCTACGGTGGCCAGGAATCGCCCTGCTTCTCCCGATGCCCGGGGCCTCTTCCTCTTTTGCGGCGGCTGGGGCTCGCGTCTCGCCCCCCTCCTTTGCTTGCATTACTGCTTCGCAGGAGGTGACTGCTTTTTATGCTCCCTCGCTCCGGACCATGCATTAAACCAGGGACGGACGCGAGAGGTCGCCGCCGATCGCTTTTAGGTACGAGAACACGGTGGACCTCCACCTTGGGTAAGTAGGTATGGCTTACAGTAATGATTGAGTGGGTTATTTAGGCTATTTTATTACCCGATTACACGCGGTTTCACTCCAGTTCCCGTGGGAGTACGGGGATAAAATATAGCTTATGTTACTCGCTGCTAATAAATCCATTGCTGAAAGAATTTTTCAAATCGGTTCAGTAATTTTTAAACCCCGACCTAAAAAGAGGGGTGTTATAAGTTTGACCGCTATGTGTGTCTGTATGTGTATCTGGCTGTGTGTCTGTCTGTGGCACCGTAGCTCTTAAACGGGTGAACCGATTCGGATGCGGTTTTTTTATTTGAAAGCAGGTTTTCTAGCGATGGTTCTTAGACAAGTTTTATCAAAATCGGTTGAGCCGTTTGAAGATTATCAGCTCTTTTATAGTTGATGAAGGCGTTTAATCAGCTTTTACGGGTCTGATCGATGCGAAATTTGGTATGCTGTTACTTCAATGACATTGCAAGAACATGATTATATTGACCTGATGCTGTAGCATAATCTGAGGTCTGCAGAATACCTAACTCCTCACGAAGTTACAGTAGAGGTATCGTGTTTGGACTCACTGGAATGGTTTAAATGAACAGATTATATTTAGATCAGTAACTGTCTGTCGCGCTTTCACGCCAAAACTACTGAACCGATTTATATGAAACTAGCTGATACTGAAAGAATTTTCAAATCGGACCAGTAGTTCCTGAGATTAGCGCGTTCAAGCAAACAAACAAACTCTTCAGCTTTATATATTAGTATAGATTTGGTACACAGATAGTCTAGAGCTTGAGAAAGGACATAGGCTACTTTTTATCCCGGAATTATGTTCCCTAGGGACCATACGGGCGAAGCCCCTGGCAGAAACTTTCAACAACGTTATACATAGATAGAATAGATCTGCCTGTAGGTTATAAATAATAGATTGTGATCAGGGACTGATGATGAAGCAGAAAAGAGAAATGAGTGAATACATTGGTGAGAGATGAAAAGCTACTTTCCAAGCTTGTAGGATGTAGTGCCGTTTAGGTGAGTGTAGCTCATATGTGGATGGATGGAGAGGGAGAGGAAGGCCAAAAAAAAGATGGATGGATTGTGTGAGGAGCGATATGAAAGAAAAGGGAGTTAGTGATAGCGTGATGGCTGATAGGACAGAATGAAAGTAAAAAACGTGTTGCACCGACCCCAAGTAACGTGGGATAAGGGCAGGAATATGATGAGATCATAGGTTTTCTAGTGGTACCTATTAGGTAAATTAAGTTTAAAAAGCATGAAATAAAAATTAAATTTAAAATTTAAAAACCCCGACTAAAATATTAACTTTAATAAGTGAAAAAATAATACGTATTGATCCTGTTAATTAAATATAGGTAGGGACGATTCTTTGGGTCAAGAGGTACTTAACAAATGCAAAATATTGCGGTCTCCCGAGGCTAAGACGCTTTGCCCAAGGAATAGTACCTATATTAAATTAACAGGATCAATACGTATTATTTTTTTTACTTTTTAAAGTTATTTTTTATTCGGGGTTATTAAAATTTTTAATTTAATTTTTATTCATTACATACAAATCTTATAAATATTAACTAGCTGACCCACGCAACTTCGTCTGCGTCACAATTTTCATTACTACTCCGCTCCTATTGGTCTTAGCGTGATATATATAGCCTTCCTCGACAAATGGGCTATCTACCACCGAAAGATTTTTTTCAAATCAGACCAGTAGTTCCTGAGATTAGTGCGTTCAAGCAAACAAACTCTTCAGCTTTACATATTAAGTATTAGCTGACTCGCGCAACTTCGTGTGCGTCACAATTTTCATTACTGCTCCGCTCCTATTGGTCTTAGCGTGATGATATATAGCCTATAGTCTGCCTCGATAAATGGGAAACACGGGTCAACTTGACTTGTATTTTAAGAAATGGAATACTTATTCTCCAAGTACATTCTCATGATATAATTTTCGACTATTATGCGGGCGAATACGCTAGCAAGTTTGTAGGTAGGTATGTTTTATAAAAAGAAAGGAGACAATACAAAGTTACATTTGGATCAATTTGGATCTCCGTCAGCCAAATGTTCACTGTCCTAGCCAAATTTTGAAATCACATTTCACTATTTCAATCCATTTCATATCTTTTCTATGATTTGTCTTTTTCCAGCATTCAATTTCAAATGTTATTCAAACTTTCCAGTACACTAAGTGTCTCCATTTACTATTTTATTTTACAGAAACGGCAGCAAGCCAGTTGTTGGGTTACTTGAGGAAGAGTGTGAAAATAATGAAAACTTAAAAATTTACTGTAAAATATTTAATGTACCAATATGAGAACACTTATTCCAAACCGGAGTAAAAGATTACGACTTGGGGGGCTGCTTCTTGGCGGCTTCGGCATCGGCCTCGCTCTTCTCGAAGTCGCTAATCAGCTTTTCAACTTCAGTGCTAGTTAGAATTCGGATGATAGTCTTGTTGTCTTTGCGCGTCAGAGTCGCCATTTCCACTGAAACAAAAAAACAAATGTTGTTAAATTAAGTTATTATTATTTTAATTTTAGGGTTCCGCATCCTCCAGGGTAGCAGTTAAAAACTATTGCTAAGGCTCCACTGACTGTCTGTCTGTTAGGGTATCTCATGAACAATAATATGTATAGTTTTTAGGACCAGCCCAAAGAGCTCTACACAGAGAGTATGTAAGTATATAAACTATGGCCAGCAGTGGGTAAAATGAGGCTGGCTGTTGATAAATGCCTTGAACCAAATCATACCTTTTTCAGGAGTCAGCTTAGTCATGTCCAAGGTCTTACTGAGCACCTTTATGGCTAAAGCCTCAGCTTCAGCAAGGGTAGTCTCGTTTTCCTTGTATTCCTGTTTCAAACTGGATACAGCAGCCTGAAAAATATTTTAATGAATGAAAGTTGATTACATGCATCAATGAAAATCTGTTGATCAAAAATATTTGACAGAAAAAGATTGTGGTTAGAGCTTTAGTGAACCCTAATAAGATAAAATTTGAAATGTTGAATAACCAAATTTAAATTTGTTCAAAAAGATCAGTTATTTCTAAACAGAGATTTACCATAAAATACATTCTGCATAATAAAGATAGTAAGCCTCAAGCTTCGCTAGAGGTTGTGCCTCGGAAAGCATGTTAAGCCGTTAGTCTGGGCTGTCATTTGTTTATCTTTGGCAGTTGTTACGGATTGTCAGAAGCCAGTAAATCTGACTGCAGTCTTGCAGTCTTGCAGAAGTACCTGTAGCAGTCGCTCCACATAAAATATTGGTATTTAGGAATTGAATCTGGTTTCACTGGAAGCCGATCCAATATCTTTGGGAAAAGGTTAGGTAGATGATGAATAGAGATAGTAAGAAAAGTGCTATTGGACACATTCATAGTAAAAACAATGAATACTTATTAGTCAATATACAAGGCTGGGTTGTTGTAAGATTAGGCTCCATAACTGTAACTCTAGGATAAGGAAAAAAATAATGGAATGTCCTCTGTGATATTTGTAGAACAATGAAATAAGCAACTTACGGCACTGTTGTTTCCAATGCAAGTGGCCTTCCAGCCACCGTAGTTACCGCTAGGGTCTGACTGGTATAGCTGGTAGCCGTAGTGCTTGTCCCAGCCCATGTAGAGGATGGATACACCAAAGGGTCTCTTACCTGTAGATAAAGATTAATTACATAGAAGGCATAAAATATTTCATGAAGCAATAGAATTACAAATTTTATGATTTTATTTTACATAATGTATAAAATTGCATTGCCTTGTTTTATCAAATAGAATGATTGAAATCAATGATCAAGATTAAATAATCGCATTGGTGTTGTTTTGTTAGGTACTGCCCGTCTCCATAGTGGAAAAGACATGAATTTAAGTATGCATCAATAGTTTTATCTCACCTCCGTACTGTGTGTAGGCTTGCTTCACATCACACAGCCAAGACACAAGCTGCTCGCAGGGAATAGATTCACCATACTGCAGGAGGTATCTCTGAGCGATAAGTCTGAGTTCGTTCGTCAGAACGTTGGCGTCAGATGTGATGCCGGCCACTGAACACACCATATCATCATTCAGCTTATAGATCTTCTCAGAAAAGAATACTTCATCGAGGAGTTTGTTTGTATTCCTGCGCTCGGCGGCTAGCAAGATACCATCCGTGGCCAGGATACCAAGACATGTTCCGGCATGACTGATAGCTTCCATAGCATACTCAACTTGGTACAGCCGACCTAAAAAAACACATTTTTATAGTTTGTGATATTTGTTTCAGTAAACGTGATGTAGAAATGAAGACTAGTATTTACCTTCCGGCGAGAATATGGTGGTACGTGTATCATAACGCCGAGCCTGTAGAAAACAATGTTATGTATCAGAATGATTGAATGACCAAGCAAGATTGCTAACCTAAGCAAAGTTCGGTTTTATATTACAATCAGAATAAAATATGACAATAACTTACCATGTTTGTAAAAATTAAATATTATTCCTTGTATTATACACCTAGTTAACTGATAAATTGTAATAATTTCTAATGTTTTACGAAATGCAACTTTGCCGGACGATTCTAAGATGACATTGACAATTTTAATTTGACATTTACAAGGGACTGTGTTCCAGCTCCGTAGCGGTCATCCTTGCAGCATTATCAGTGGCACACTGTCTTTCATGTGAAGAGTAACAGTGATAGCGCTATTTTGTAATGTTCGACATCTTTACAGTGCCGAAATAACAGGGATGACAACAAACTTTTGATTGTAAAGCGTCCGAAAAGTTTGTATAAGTAAAAAACCCTGCCAGATGTGAAAATAAAACTGGGAATGTTTTATTTTTCAAATCGCTAAAATGTCTCATTATTCTGTCAGCTATTTTTTTGTATGTATTTTGACGATGAGCAATAATGCATTCACCATTTGACAGCAACGTCGCAGTGGATTCCAGTCACAGAACACATATTACCTAGCGGATTCCAGTCTAGTGGATTCAGTGGACTGACAATAGACCAAAATCTATGGTCCTATCTATGGGGGTGAATCTGTCATAAAAGTGACAGTTTTTTTTAAGCGGGAATGTTTAAGTTTTTTTTAGACCCGATTAAAAATGGTTAAATTAGGTATAACTCGAGCGCGATGAGAATGGGATGCGACCTTTTCGAAATGAAATGCGCGCGGTCCGCCGCGGCGCCGGCACGCCGTAGCGTGAGCAACAGTTGACAGGGGGTCTAAAAAGGCCACTTTAGCAAAATAAGCCAGCAATTCAAACTACCCTGTCTCCCGATCAGCCTTGAACCTAAGAATAAAGCTAAAATGAAAATTGATAGATTTTTGTATGATTATCTAATATATAAAAATCTCGTGTCACGGTGTTTGTTACCGAACTCCTCCTCTCTCGACCGATTTTCACGAAATTTTGTGTGTATATTCGGTAGGTATGAGAAAAGGTGTTAGGCTATTTTTAATTTTATTATTTGGTAAAACAACGTTTGACGAGTCATCTAGTTATTTTATAGTCTTTGATCGACAAACTCGCGTCGAAGCTCGCATATGCTGTGTCGATTTCTGACGAGTTTTATTTTAGATGCGCGATTAATATATTAGGTACTGTGTGATTATTTTAGTGATTAAATAATAATGAGTGGAAAAAGGGGTAAAACTTTAATGGTCAATCGCGCCAAATAGTTCTGGCAGTTGATAGATATTTCGATCAAGAACGAATTCAGTGTTCAAACGCATTAAAAATGATGTCACAATTGGGTATGGACAACGAATCTAGAGATTCAGAAATTAAATACTTAACCCATTACTTCGTAAAAAAAAATAATCGAGTTGTTGCTACCACAGGGATATCCAAAAACACGGTGTCACACATCCGAGGTGAGGCAACTTATGCTGCAGCAACTTCAAGTAAGATTTCTACTCCAAAAACTCAAATTCAAAAATATTTATTTCAAATAAACCATTTACAGGCGCTTTTGAATTGTCAAGGTCGGTCGGTCCAAAAAGATGAAGCTATTTGCACGTTCCAAAGCGTAGATCTCTATGGAGAAGAACGTGCAAGAAACTCCATGGACACTCTTAAAAATAATAAATTGTTACAAAGTTTTGTTTACATCAAGTTGAAATTATACATACATGTGAGAACGATGTAAAAGACGAGCAGGATAAAAGCGTCCGAAAAAAAAGAACAATTCAAAGAAATATTTAAAATAAACCATGGCAGCTGAGAAATGACCAGTCCCAACTGACAGCGCCCGTTCACGAACATGACGCATGCGTTAGCACCATTCGGCTCAACCATTTTGAAGGGAGCCCAATGATCCAACGCATACGCCACTATCAGCCAGACTTTTGTGTGAGCATGGCACTAAAATCGTTTAAATCGTTTAATAAATAATAAATCGTTTATTTAATTAAAAAGGGGCACATTTAAAATAAACAAAATCTTAAACCTTTTAGAACACAGTTGCTAATTTGCCTGAACTAGGATGGACCTGTGCTTCAGGCTAGTAAGTACATACATTTTATCTTAAAATAATAAACTAACAATGAATCAAATCAATTGACTATAATAAAAACTTAAATTAAAGGACACATCATAATTTATTTACAGACAAAAAGAAGATCTTCTGTCTCTACGTAAGAGATACTAAGCAAATATTGCACAATTGTTTTTTTACAGCTATAATAATTTAACTTATAGATACTTAGTTTTCTATTTAATCGATTGTACAGAAATGGACCTAAAAATGTAAAAAATCTTTTTACAAACACATACTTTGAAACCGTATTTGAATCACATACAATATCATTCCGTCTCTTATTTGTATTTTTGGTGGTATAAGAAAGCATGGTGTGCTGTTTTAATACCAAATGCATACTGAAAAGCTGGCGAACAGTTAGTACGTTGCAAGATTTGTATAGGAGATCTGTGGGATAGAGAAAGGGATGGAAATTGGCTACTTTTAAAATGGCTCTCTGAGCTCTCAAGAGGGAGTAAGTAAGTTTTGGGTGCTCCATGGAATGATACAATACTGAATTACAGATTGACTAGGGCCAAATAAACTTGCGTGATTAATTTTGAATCTGTAATCGTCCGCAGTTTTTTAAAAACATATATTAATTTACGTACTCTTTTAACCAGACTGTCGATATGTGGTCTAAAAGAGAGTGTTTCGTCTATAATAACTCCGAGATATTTAATGTTGTATGTTTGGAGGATAAATGGACAATCGCATGTACTGATTGAATGATGGAATCCACATTTATGTGCAAAAAGATGAGGGTTAGTAGCGTGTAGTTAATAGCTGTGGATAGCTTGGCTCTAAAACCAAATTGCGCAGGTGATAATAAATTATTTTTGTTCTAAATAGTTCACTAGTCTGTTGTTTATAATTTTTTTCTAGTAATTTAGATATTGAGAGGAGTAATGATATTGGTCTATAGTTATTAACAAAATCTTTATTCCCGGATTTAAAGATAGGGATTACAACTGCTTTTTTTAGGCATCTAGGAAAAATGCCTTCGGAAAGACAAATACGAAAAATATGTGTTAAGGGAGGTACCAGGATATACCTGAATTGTTTAAGGATCTTATTGCTAATATTATCCCATCCCACTGCACAGTCGTCTTTTAGTCCACAAATAATTCGGGTTATTTCATCCTCGTCAGTGTCCAGCAAGCCAAAAGATTTTAGCGCGCGCACATTATTCAATTCTTGGGAAGGTGATTGAACACAGTATTTCTTTGGAATCTGTTCGGCAAGAGTTTTCCTAACATTCACGAAAAAGTTGTTAACAAGGTTGGCTGATAAAAGAGGTGAACTATTAGCTAGCAATAAACTCGAATTTGATTCACGCTGTTTTGACGTATAAGTGACGTTTTTAATATGCTTCCAAAGTTGCTTGCTGTTGTTTCCTGCTTGCTTTAGTTCATTTTTATCGTAATTATTTTTTAAGCTCTTTAAAAGGTTGTTACAAAAATTCCTGTATCTTTTATATGTGGTTTTTATGATACTATCAGCTGGGTTTCTCCTTGATGCCTGATGAAGTTTATCTCTGTGCTCTTATACACCGAATAAGGCCAGGAGTAATCCAAAGCTTGATATTATAAAGTTTCTTATTTGTCGTAATAACAGTAGTGTTATGTAATATTGCTGATTGGACATGTTTTATTAAGTACGATAAAGCAAAATTTGCGTCAGCAGTATTATAAACTGGGTTAGAGTCAAGTTGGCTTAAATCATATTCGAGTTTGTTTGTGTTTAATTGGGTTTTGGTCTAGGGACGATTTAGCTTAGGCAGCATTAAGTTTGAGGTTAGTAGAACAGCGTGATGGTCAGTAATTGTTGAGTTAGTAACGAGCGTAACATACGATAAACTGGATTTGATGATCATATGATCGAGGCAGGAACCGCTTTGATGAGTAGGCAAATTGTGTGCAGGTAGAAAGCCATGGAATGAGCAGATATTAAGATACTGTTGAGTCCCTGCATCGCAGTTTCCAGAGTTAATGTTTATATTTATGTCGCCTGTTTATATAACATTCTTAAAGGAGCTTAGGTCTTGAAAAATCTGGTTTAAGGAAGCGTTAAAAGAATCCAAGTTTCTAGCGGAAGGGGATCTATACATAGCGATTATTGCTGTAGTTGTACCGATTTTGATGATTACCCAACCTTTTACCTAATTATCTCTTAGGTGGTAGAAAGGTTATTGAGAACGGCCTTTAATAAGTACCTTAGTGGTATCCCAGAGACAGGGGTCTTGAGTTAAACAGTGAACCCGAATCCAGGCAGGCACTTTAACTTGTGAGTCATCACCATAACTCTCAAAACGGCAATAGAAAACTTCGTGAAAAACCGGCATGTCCTAGAGTAAAACTTCCTAACCACATTAGACCCGCTGGGCCGGCTATGATTGATAGCTCACTTCCACTTACAAAGAGGAGGCCTGTGCCTGTGACCAAGCAGTTGGTAGGTATTTAGGTACTTTACCAGTTGATTATGATAGAGGTGCGAGTAACGTATAATCAGGGCCCCAAGTCTGCTATTACAATAGTGTCAGAATGGTCTTATAATGATGTCATAATGGTCGTTTTTGACAAGTTATGCCAGATTTCTTTTATATATGTTTTTAAATATTATATATTAATTTGTCATTATGTACGAGATTACCATTCTATGCCATTTCTTTCAATGGAGTGTCAGTGGTTGACCATTGGAAAGTAATAATGACGCTTTTATATTAGTAGATTACCAAACTTGTCAAAATCGACCATTATGAAATCATTATGAGACCATTCTGACACTATTGTAATAGCAGACTTGGGGCCCAGATGTGGCACTGAGGCTTCTCGCCTGTATTTCACGAAGGATTAGTGGTATCTACAGTCGCCTGTAGCTGATATGTTACAGGAAAGAGCTTATTTCCTTACGTAACACTTTAGAAAACTCACACAAACCTTTCAAAAAACCGGAAAAGTGCGAGTCGGACTCGCAGACGAAGGGTTTCGCACCATACCTAATTTTTATTATTTGTTGTTATAGCGGCAATAGACATACACAATCTCTGAAAATTTCAACTGTCTACCTGTTACGGTTCTTGAGATACATCCCGCTGACAGACAGACGGACGGACGGACAGCGGAGGCTTAGTAATAGAGTTCCGTTGGATACCCTTTGGGTACGGAACCCTAAAAATAAACAACAAAATTATTATAAACGTTTATTATTAAAATAACACTCATACATGCATGTATTAGGTTACACTTACTATTATTATAAGAAATAACAATATAAGCACCTAAATTAGGTAATTATTAAAAAGAAGAAGGGGGCTTAAATCTATAGGTAGGACCTTTAATTACAATAATAACTTAAATAAATAAGTACTTAATAAGAAAATAATTTGTAAGTAATCTAGTTAAAGTTCACTTGGTATGTAAAAATACGTTTTGTACATACGTAATGTTCGCCAAAAGTCAATCGGGATTTCCTATGCGTAACATCGAAATTACGCATAAAAATCTGCTTTTGCAAGCACTCATTTCCTCTCATACAGATAAATTTTATTTTTAAATGAAACGGTTAATGATGATGAATTTCCATAGTGCAGCATTAACTAACAAAAAGGGTGTTTGTAATTTATGGTTCTAAGGGTACGTCTTAAAAATACTTCTACGCATTACTATCGTCATCAGGAGGCCCCGGGACCTTCATTAGTCACATTGCTTTTCTTGTAGTCGCAATAAGATCGTAAATAGGCTGAACCATGACGTACAATAGAATCATCATGGTGAACACTATAAGCGCTGTCGACAAGCCTCCTTGCTCACTAGAGAAGTGGTCCATATGGAATCCTATGACCATCGTTACAAGTCCCATGGCTACAGCAAAGAGTCCGACTGCTAAATGTATGATCTTGACGGGTCCGCTTTTGACCATCAGACGCACTTTTGCAGAAAATAGAGCGACGATTCCAGTTATAAAACTGCACAGTGTAAATGCCAACGCGATAACACCTGCAACAAGAAAAAGTTTCATTATCATCATCGTCATTCGCAGCCGAAAGACGTCCACTGCTGACATAGGCCTCCCCCAAGTGTCGCCACAACAACCGGTTCTGTGCGTGTCGCATCCATCGGCTGCCCGCAACCCTCACCAGGTTCACGCAGCGTTGGAAGGCCTCCCACAAGGTGGACCGATGTCCACCTTGTGGGAGGCCTTCCAACGCTGCGTCTTCCGGTAAGCGGTCGCCACTCTGGAACTTTTCGGCCCCATCGACCATCTGTTCTGCGAGCAATGTGCCCTGCGAGTGCGCACTGCCACTTCAGTTTGGCGATCCTTTGGGCTATGTCGGCAACCTTGGTTTTCTTGCGGACATTCTCATTCCTGATTCGATCACGCTAGGAAACTCCAAGCATTGCCCTTTGGGCGACTAGAAAAGGTCTGATGTGATCAAATTGTTTGGCTGCTGTAGCAAAAGAGGGGGATATTCCAGACAATTTATAAAAAAATAATCGGTTTATCTTTTATTATATTTTTAACAAGGTTAGAGTTAACTCTTTATGAGCGTACTTATTGATGTTATTGCACTATGAGGATATGTCAAGATATAACTTTATTATCAACGAGGTGATGACACTCGAAATTTTTTAACTATTGAGAAGTTTCTGACGCATCCTCAATATGAATCTACTTAGGTTCTCAATAGACCCACTATTGTGTAGATACATTTGGAAGCAAACAAATTGTTTGTTTTGTAACGACATTGAGGGAAGTCGCACTATATTGTACTTCATGGAAAAGAATCCCATTTTTCCCATTACTATATTGTCTTGCCTTACGATAGATGACGATCAGATCTGTTTACCAGACATGTTGTTTCACCTTTTTGCATGACCCATAGAAATAGAATTCGCAGTCATACCGATTTGAGTTTTCCCAATATGATAACAGATAAACGGGTTCCTAGGTGATAAAATACCTAAGATAGGTTGGTACAAAGATCTCGATTGTGTGGGTAACTAGTCTAAGCAATATTGACAGTCGTAACAGAATTTTAAAGCTTAAAGAATATAAAATTTACTGACTGGGTCCATCAAGAAACGACTCTAGTAGTAGGTAGGTGTACAAATAGGCTGAGATTGATAAATACCATCACAGAGACAGGTATCAGGGACAAAGTGACTCTCCACAAAGCCAGTTTCACTAATAACTGTGCCATTTTAACAACCGCGTATCTACTGTTTCTCAAGTGCTTGATAGAAATAAAACTTACCGCAAATTCCGTGAGCAGTTGAGATAACCATATCAACTCTAGCCAGTCCAAGGAAAGTGCCAGCGATGACGAAGAGTGAACCGATGAGCTGCAAGCACCCGTGCACGATTCGTTTGCCGTCTTTAGACATTTGGAACGACCAGGAGTTGTGCCTATGCAGCGTCAGTATTGCTTCCACCAGGAAGAGTTGGTACTGTAATGAATTTTAAAGTAGTTAAGTGGTCAATATTTTATTGAGGGCAGTAATGATCTACTGCCCTCAATAAAATATTGATTGTATGAACCTATAGTAGCTAAGCGTGTGTTGGTCGTAACAGAAACAGGACAAAATTCCCTAAGGCTAGTTTAAGGTCAAAGTGTTCGCATCCAATGTACGAACTGCTGTAGGTATTTCTATCTATAGAGAAATAATATACAAAAAAAAATCTGTAGCTAACAGAACTCCCTGAAGCCTATGAACGAACACGACTTGCTATCTGCTGATTCCTAGATTCCCAGACGGAATCTCCTTAGAACCAATTTTATTCCCAGGGCAGATATTTTATAAGTAACTGATACACTAGAACGTCTTGGTTCAGCATGGAACCTATAAGAGATTACATCTACTAATAAGGTGTAGCAGAATAGGTTCCTAATTGAAACCGACTTGCCACGTAACCAGAAATGGTAGGTTTGACGGCACTTCAGCAGACATCGAAACTTACGAAAGTGAACTTATTCCTGAACTACTGTAATTGCATGGGTACTCACTTCTTCGTTAACGTTTTCAAATTTAGTACTTAACCACTTTTCTTAGTTTTTGGCAGACGTTGGTCGCATTACTCTAAACTGGATATCGCATAATATATTTTCCTAAAGATGCTATCGTTCGTCGTCGTTAAAAGCACTAAAAATAAACTTCCTAGGAACTAAAACAATTTCCATTTCAAACGATTAGTTTGTCGTCACAATACGTACGCCAGTTCCCGCGAAAATTATATGCAGCTCCAAATTGGTGATAGCTCCATTAGGTTCCGAGGTCAGTGCAAAGCGCCACAAACAAAACACGACTATCGCAATCTGCATGTGGTGGAGAAGGTTGAACAGCTGGCAGATGGCTCGAAAGGCTGCCACCCACGAGGAGTCGTATATGTCCCCGCTCTCTTGATCATAGGCGGCGGGGGCACGTGTCAGCTCCGCTTGGTAAGGCACGTGCTCCCGAACCTCAAACATCTCCACCTTTTCAATAGACTGCCGACTTGTACTAGGTCTGGGATCCATTTTCTATCAAAGACACTAAGAAGTTAAAAAACTTCAACTATCCACCAACACGTGGTCACATGCGAGTCCCGTCGACTAAGGAACTAAATTGCAAAAGTATATTTCGAAGATAAGCAGTACTCTTGTTAGTGATAACGGAGAAAATTCGGCTGATAGGTCACTTATCGAAAAGAATTGACGGTTTTGAGATTACAATCTTGCGTAACGTAAGATAATGCGAGATGATTTTATACTTATTCTGTAGATTATGCGTTATCGCATCTATTGTTATAGGAATGTCGAAATTTCTGTAGTAAGCCTAAGGAGTGGTGATACAATAAGTATTAGAGTATCTGACTGTCGTGACCTAGTTTCCAGTGTTGAGGCGTCCCGTTCAAATATGTTATTCGATTTGTTATTGCAGAGAAACTGTTAGAATTCTACCAATGTTTTTTCTTTGTTTAGTAGATGAGGTTCGCTGCTTTGCTTATTCGTAGGTACTGTCCCAGGGTGTGTGCCAAATGGCTTCAATTTCATCACAGTATTAATGTGTGGAAAGGTCAATATTTAAGCATCAGATCAAATAGCATGCAGATGTACCATCTTGAATGCTGCTTTAATTTTCAATAAGGCCGGTGTCTATTTTTGCAATATTTGTATAAAATACAGTTTTCCCATTTTATCTATTCAAATTAGGTAATTTTAAATAATGTGACTAAACAACAAAACACTGTATTTAGACTCTAATCATATTCGAAACACTACCTGTAGGTCCCTACTTCGAGTCATGGTAGGCAGCCGCGCGGGTGTATGTCATATATCCCTGAACCGTTTACTGGGTCGTCGAAGGAGAAGTAAATGGCTGGCGAAGAATGACGAGGAGAGCTTACCCGTAGGTATAAATGAGATGATTATGCCAGAGAGGGAAGGAAAATGAATCATCCTTTCAGCTGACAGTTTAACTCGGGCATGTTTTTATAGAGTCCTCGAATTTCCCTACAAACTACCCTGTCCCTAACAGGTTTTCTGAAACATATAACCTAAGAAGGTACGTTTGCTCTTTTGCGATTTCTCCTCTTTGACACTTGGTGGCAGATGTACTGAGGATTTACTGTAAATAAGCGGGAATAAAAAATAAACTGTATTGAAAGTTCTAAAATATTTTCAGCCATCTAATATCTCGAAGACACACTATTTTGACCCACAGTTACCATTATTTGAAGTTAATGGCGCTATTGAACGCCAGATGGCGTTTTCATAAAGGTTTCATTAAGATGGCATAGATGGCGCTAGTAGGATCGCAGAATAAGAAAGACAAATCAGCTGTTCGTCTAAATGTGAAATTCGAGATGAATTATAATATTTCCAAAAAATACAACCGACATGCAAATAGAAACTACTACAAAGTATAAAATTACTTTAATTTTGGAAGTCGGTATTTCTGGTGTGTTTTCTTTGTTTTTTGACACCGACTCATTCACTTTTTGGTGCTGGTAGGTACCTCTAAATATGCCAACCAGTCCATATCTGTTTAATTGTCTATCTCCGTAGTTTTTCATCAGAGCTTCAGGAAATTTAAGTGGGGCCATGATGGAGTAACTTATTTCGAACAAAAAATAGAATTTTACATTTCCGTCTATACGATATGTAACAGAATAAACGCAATACCTCTTAAGGGGTCATTTTACTCATCCTTATGAACAACTTTTACTATGGAACCAACACCGAAATCGCGAAAAATGTCGGGTTGGTAAGGTGGTCGAACATTTGTATTTAACTGAACTGAACTGATAACCTCTTCCTTTTCTGAAGTCGGTTAAAAAGGTTTGTCTTCAATTTATGATATGTGCCTATGCAATTAATGAGACCACATCTGCTTACACTTTAAAAAAAACTTTGTAAAATTTCAAATTAAGCACATCAACAGGCTACGGCCTGTTCATCACCCCACTCTCTCGTTAGGTGTGGTTCTTTTGCTTTCGGTCATAATTCAAATTTTCTTCTTTTAACCAGGACCCCACAGGGCCTTACACATGTTGTCGATGAATTACGAATAACATCATAATAAACTTCGATAGGGCACCTCATAATTATACATGCAACCTACGGAAACAATACAAAATAACTGTACAATAAAATTGGGCCCTAGGCCACGCCATTAAGTCGTATAATCCCGTTACAGAAAAAACTGGCCAAGTGCGAGTCGGACTCGCGTGCAAAGGGTTCCGAACGAATTTAATTTTTTTAACATGTTATATTAACACTACAGACTTCTAATAGGTTTTCTTGTAATCTTTAGGTAAAGATCTATTATCTCCATTTTTTTTCAAAATTTTAGGCTCAGTAGTTTCGGAGATAAGGGGGGGGGGGGAATGGTCATTTTTCGTCTAATTTCTTGAATAACTTCTAAATCATTTATTTTAAAATTATGAAAAAAATATAATTTAAATCCTCACAGTAAGCCCTTTCATTTGATATGTCACACGATATTGTTCAAAAAACTTTTTTTTTAAATTTTCTTGTTTGACCCCCAAAAGTGACCCCCATACAAAAAATTTAATAATTTTCGTAACGCATCCGTGTTTGGGTCATAGAAGTCCATATGTGTACAAAATTTCAACAGAATCGGTTCAGTGGATCCGGAGAAAACTGGCTGTGACAGACGGACAGACAGACAGACAGACAGACAGACAGACAGACACCCGAGTGATCCTATAAGGGTTCCTTTTTTTTTCGGAACCCTAAAAAAAACAAATAAAAACATCCATAGACAAGAATTACAACAAAATGAAAAAGACAATAGTACAAAACTAGAAGAAATAGATGTTCAAAGAAGCCGTGGGTTATTAAGGAGGGTACAGGTCCGCCTTTCAATTAATTAAGGTGCTAATGAATTCCTACCTGAGGGTTTAGTTCGCCCAGCGAGGCGTAACCCATTTGTCAACGCAACACGTGATAACGAGGGGTCAGACTGGCCTTTTTAGACCGAGAGCCGCCGGGAGCAGTGACCTGGCCTTAATAGTGTCGTCTATCCATGTAAAAGGATACGTTGATACGTGTTTTATTATGAACCTGTCCTAAAGGATGTTCTCTATCCATAGTAAAATCTCAGGTTCTTGGAGAGTCAATTTGTATGAAGTCATTATTGTCCTCATACTTTCGTTGTCAGCTTCTTACGGTGAATTTGAAAGAGTGCCTACATGTAAGATATAGAATACATTTATGGACTTGTGCATTTAATTAATAGAAACCTTTTGCGCTTAAAAGCATAAGTTGCAGTAATGACAAGTGGCGTTTTAATGAGAGCGCGCAATATTGGTAGATTTAACTTTGGTGTCAGGATCACCTCAACACCGTATGGGATAAGTAATGCATCCGCCGTAGGTATCTATAAAATCAATTACTTAGGTATGATCCGAGTGCAGCCAAAATGGTCCTATACAATAATTTTGACATAAAGCTTGAAAAGGCTTTGTAGTTTAGTGGCAGTTCAAAGCATGATAATGACAAGGTTGGGTTTCCGATAGCTAAGTAATTAGATGCAAAGGAAAAGGAAGTTACATAAACTGATCCATTTAAAAATAATAAGTAAGCAAGCAAGCATGCACGTAGACATTACGTCACTAAACAGATCTGCGAGCTAGCGAGTAAGTATCTTAGCGCGGTCATTACTCCAGCGTGGCGCGCGATCATAAACCGATCAATCGCGATTGAGATGTTACATTATAGACGACTCATTATTGATTCTTATGTATATGATGTGCTGCGATCTGCAGTCTTCTTCGACTTTGACGTCACAACGACTACAGAGGGCCTAGCGCAAACGTTTTGACGTAAAGTATGGTTACAGACTACAGTATACCTGTTTTTTATATTTCTGTGGTAGATACCTAAGTGAATTTTGAATATAAAAAAAAAGTACAAACCCATAGTGAACAGTGGCGGAGAACATCTCCTCTCCCATTCTGAGACGTTTTGTGGAGGTGATGAACGCTTTTAAATAATTAATAATACTAAGTTACTTTCAATTGATTTACTAACATTAGTTATAAGAGGTTTTACTAACACAGCGGATCTTATGTTGTCCAAAATAAAGAATTTATTAAAATTTATTTTTATTTATTCTTTTTTTTCATCTTGGTTTAATTTTATGCCACAAACATAATTTATAATATAATAAAAATGTGAACATAGTATCCAATACAAATAAATATTATGTGCGAAACGAGTATTATACATAGAGTAAAATTTTACGTTACGTTACTATACGTCAAAAAAATTCGTGCTAGGCCCTCAGGTTAGTTATTGGTAAAAGACTTTGTTCACGTTTTCATCATCCTCTTGTGGATTACTCTGAGAAAGCTAATTTTATTAGTTTTCTTCTCTTCTAAGTTACTATGTAGAGTTAGTCAAGATAGGTACTCCAGACTAGTTTACTAAGCTCATTTGAATACGTGAAGATTACATTTCATGAACGTATAGCTAGCTATTAATAATTAACAGCTTTTATGACGCTTATCGCTAAGCGTAAACCAGAATATTATTGGATGACAAATAATGTATCACTAACATGTAAAAGTCTACAGAGTAGCAAATAGCCCAAGAGTTCACCTTACCTCAAATATTTAGTGCTCCATAAATCTGTTGTATTTTCTACGGTAAACGCGTGTATTGCACGCCTCACGTCATTCCCATGATTGTTAATTATTATAAATCGATGGAGGCTGCGCGGCGGGCTCGTCGACTGCATTCGATTATTATCATTAGATTTATCGCTAGCAACAGACGCAAGCGCATCCCGCCGGGCGACGCAGACGCGACGAAAGATCACGCGTGGCGTGGATCATTCTTTGTTCAAAATTATGTTGAACTTTATGGTTGGTGTAAAAGTTTGTCACAGTTGAAATAAAACACTCCGTGGAAAATGTTGGGCTATTGAGTATTAGACTACTGTATTCGGGTATTGTTATAATCATAATAATATCGATTTTTGACACAGAATTTTTATAGCACTATACCAGTCTCTGGGGTCTGTAGGCCGGTCGTGCTAATTCGGAAAAAATATTGATCTATTGTTATGATACGACTCAAATCACTTAAAAAGGAGCAGAAATATAAAGACAACGTGTAGGAACAGGCTTGTCTATTGATTGGGCGACCACATTGGAACAAAATCAGGCTGGTAATCATTTAATTAGGTATCTAATTCTATATGAATTCTCTAATATTTTGTGGAAGAATGCGGCAGTAAACCACATGTTTCGTCATCACTAGATAATCAGGAATTTATTGAATCCACATGAATTATGTGAAGTTACCAAAGTGGATCGAAAGTGCATCATATCGGAATCCATTACCGTTGCGTACAGATTTTTAATTTATTGTCATTTTGTCGTCGACATCTTCAGAATTTATTTCAATTTTCTAAATGGTCTCGACGATATTATTGGAATTAATAACACTTTTTAATGGGCAATTTAGTGCAGTATCTCAAATAGACGTAAGATAGAAGACTATTACGTGAATCAAGAGAGTATCGTTAGATCCGAGCTATAAAATAAATATGGTGCTTCACATCGTGTAGTCCTTGCAAATGAACCAGAAGGTACATTGGATTCGAATCATAATTATAAAGCAAGTAACGTCGAGTCGATTGGTCGGCCAGGCTCTGCCATCAATATAGCGTTTGCGAGCGGTAGTTAACATCTTAATAAGAAAGCAATAGAGATTATAGAACCGTGGCAGTACGGGGGTGGGCTGGGTAATAGTCGGGCCACTATGTGTGGTCCCGTCCAGCCAAGCTTTGCGGATGTATCGATAAATCCGACACTGAGTACGCCCGTAGTTAGTGCAGAATAATACATAAATAATCGTTTCACAAAGACCTTTATAAGTGATGTAATTAAATACTACATGACTTCTACTAGTTTTGTAATGGATGTCTCAAGTTGCGGATATGAATGGGTTGATTCATTAGTTTTTATATTATACAGGCATTATTATGTGATAAACTTGCTGTTATTGGTCTTTAACTTTTCCTATACATACTTTCATACATCTTCATTGAATTTTATAACTACTTACTGGAACAGTATTTGGTTTTACTAAACGATTCACAATCTAGACTCGATATGTTGCCAAAATCGTACCAACTCTAATATGTATTTTCATTCCATCGATATCAAGCATCACTAAGGTTTAGCAAAATCGTTGGTCGATTATCCTCATCCAGTGAGGTCTACAAAGCTAGAGGATACTAAATAATTGTTTTTCGTGACCCACATGTTATGTTTGCCGGTAATTTCAACCCGTTGCGTGCGAATGGTGTATTTCTTTGTTTTTCCTTGAGTATACGCTGTAGTAATGATAATAGTAGGAAGAAACGTAAGTGTTATTTGTAAAGGTTGTGTTTTGCTTTGTTTTGTAAATCAATGGTAGATTGGTATGTGTACCTACCTAAGACTTTAATTTTGAATGTTTTATGTTTTAAGAGTGTATTTAAGATTGTTTGTATAATTTAAAACATTGTATAATTTTACGTATGGTGTAATATTAAATAACATAATCGTTAAGATACAAATACATCAAAATAAAACATCAAAGAAAAACAATTTTCCGAAAGTTTTATGAAACTATCAAACGTTAAACATAATAATTATTAATTCGCACAGTGTGCAATTTTATAAAGTTCTAAGGATAGTTTAGATAGTATAAATATAATGTATGATAGTTCCCATCTAGGATGTGCCGTGGCGAATGAGTAAATGCCAGCGGTCGGACCTGGGGGAACATCAAGCGATTTTTGACGAGAAACCCCTCCTACTTTTTAAATTGCCCGTAATAAATCACTTCAGATTGCTTAGAAATAACGATTCGCTATTACGACGTTATTGAATTAATTTTTATTTGTAATTTCTTTTGAACTCATTGAAATTCTCACGCAGTTAGTTTCCTGGTGTTGACAGATTGATTATATTGAGGTTTTAAAATTGTCTACACTTTTACCTCATATATTTCCGTGGGGATGGTGTGGCGTCACATATTGTGCATAGGTATGTGAACGCACCTTCAATATTAACACATGCAATCCTATACTGTTGAAGAGCCGTTTTTGTACATTCAAAATAATTAAAAAAATATATCCAATGTGATAAAGGATAACTAATGGAACCCATTTTTGGAATTTAGTTATCATTTTATTTATCGTAACATGTGAGCTTGTAAGTTAGAACTTATATTTTGACAGTTCAAATACATTGTCGATAGATGGTGATGTACTGATGACGCGTTTTTCTGAACATGGGGGGAACATGGATTGGGGATCATTTAGGCCGCTGATTAACCCCCATTCAATGAAAAGACCAATAAAACGGCAGAGTTACTCTCTCAAGGACCGTCAGCCCCAATTGGGGCCAAATGGTATTGTTTTTCAATGGTCTTGCGTGCTCGGTGCCTGACGGGCAGTTGGCTGCGACAATAATAATAACGTTTTACTTTTTAATATATGCCTAACCTTTTCCCAACTATATTCGGATCAGCTTCCGATCATGACGGCGGAGTCACGGTATGTTAAATAATATAGTCACCTATCCACAGAGCGACCTAGGCAAGAGTTGGTAAAGCATGAAGATCGACCCGTGCGACTGTTATTACTTAGCTTCGAGCTCCTCATTCAGTAAGTCTCCTCATTCAGTACCTACTTAATATCGATTTTAAAAATTTGATTATTCTTACACAGTAAATCGATTCTATGAAATTACCGGGTTCATAGAATCGTTTAACATAAAATGTAAAAACCAATCGGTGTTCTGTAATCTGCAATTGTCAGTGAAAATAAAAAAAACTGTGTTTCTTTTTTGGCTGGACGATTTTAAGAGTCAATTTGATTCATCAGTTTCTTTGTTTCGTAATTTGAAGATTACCTACCACCGTTTGTTCGATAGTCGATTTTGATACCTACCTCGAGGTAGGTATGTACCAGGAGATTACCTGGGCTAATCGGTATTTCAACCGGAAGAGATGGTACAGTGCCCTGCATTAGGTACCCTCTTCCTATTTTCTTAATTTTGAGAGAGATCAGGATACGCAAGATATTAACTTAAAGTAGATTTTATCTATGCAACAGATATTTTTCGACATCCACGCGAATGAAGTCGCGGGCACAGCTAGTGCACAATATGTGACGCCACAATTCCTTTCCATCTTCAATTTAGACTATGGCATGTCTTCCTCTAGTCTGTTTAATTTCTACTGCTAATCAACTGAACCTTCATTAATCAAACTGTTCAGATATTTGGAGTAAAACACATGATATTTTGTAGGCACCCTGAAAAATAAAAAAAGAATCTCCTAAACCCTCTTGGATGACTTCGCAGACCCAGCGAGTGTTAATAATCTAATTTGCGGTGGCGTGGCATATTGGTGTTATTTTTAAACTTGTGCATCTGCCTGGCCGAAAATAACAAATCATTAAAAAGAATAGATATTTTTGTATCTACTAACTAACATTAACAGCGTACGAGCGAATCTAGATTGATGCTGCATTTTCTAAGATTTAGTAGTCTATAAAACTCCCATTCTCTTTAATATAAATTCTGGTTACATTGAACTTGTGCAAGAGCGTAAACACAGGCGTTTTTATTTCGGTACTTTTAACTTACCTATATGAAAGATACATGCATTCTAAGAGTAGTAATAGTTTTTGGAGGCAGCTTCACGAGCGTCGTAGTCTGCTGCAATCCAATGCTCTAATGCTGAATTTAATTATTCAAATACAGTCAGCCATTGAGACATGATTAATTAATTGACCAACATCCAAATATACACTGAATTTCACATTTATAATATTTGTAGGAAATAGGAACGGAAGATATTCCATTTAGAATCGACGAAGGTTTACAATAATTTTGCTACACACAGTCAAGGTTAAGCTACCATAGGAACTCACACCAACCATTTTATACATCTGTAGAACGACTTTATCGCCGGCAAAGTGCAGTTTTACACTGTCATGTAATTATTGTAACTTTTACTCGCAACATTTTTACTTTCCACTCGAGTAAAGTAATCAGTGAGGTCTTGTGGAGCCCTTTTTCAAACAGTCGAAAGCCGGTGCTGGTGTCAGTAGGAACGGCGCAAGCGCAGTCCCGCGTCATAAAGAAAAACTTGTAATTAAGAAAATTGTTGAAAAAACTTTTATGGCGACGCGAAAGTTTTAAGACTTTTTGTTGAAGACTTCGTTGCGGCGATAGTTAGGTTATTAAAAATTGTGTTTCCTGTGAATTCCCATACATTTTTTATATCGCAAAAGGTGTCATTATCTAGGTGAGTACTTACCAATTTTATCCTCGTACCTAGAAATTTGTAGTGAAGACTACTTCAGAGCATTTGCTGTCTTTCGGTCATTTATCGAGCGGTATAGGAGATTTACGGTACTTTGCAAATGTGAATATAACAACCCTTTCATTACCTTTTCATCGTTAGTTCCTATCAATCTGCTTGTCTATTTACTAGACTGAGTTAAAGTACGAGTAGTTGGTCGAGTTTTTTCAGAGAAGAATATCTATAATAAGTAGTATAAAAATAACGATGGGTGGACTGAGTGAATGAAAGATGGCATGACTAGAAAGGAGGTACTGAGATCTGAGATGACCCCAAATAGGTAAATTGGGCCTGTGTAGGTCGAGAATGATGTCGATGATGGTGAATAAGCTATCCTCCTCTTACCGAGGCTTGCTGATTTAATGGAATAGAACTTAGTCAGCACTCAGGATCAGCTGCAGGATTGCTTTTAACAAATTCAAATTCATTTACAATAATAATTTTGACACTAATCGATTAATTGTCAAGTGAATTGATTATTTCATCGAAGAAACATCTGTGGAAATCCTGATCCACCTGGAGATCATGATCGATAGTACAATTTTCGAAATGCTCTTGTGATCCTTTTACAAACATTTCCAGTGTGTTTGCTAATATGTTTCCCTCATCATTCAGCTTCGATAGATTCCTGATAGATTGCTCGTGTATGTTTTTCTTATAATACCCTTGTCTGTCACTATTCATGTTGATTTATTACTTCCATTCCATTCTAACATCACAATAACGTTTTTGTTACGAAAATTGGGTTTTCCTATTTGTGTAACAAAGTTTCAGAATGTGATTTATTCGTTACGGTGAGTACGAGCATAAATGGTATAAGTAGGTGTGTCGTCGCGTCTGTTAATGTGTCGTATTCTCAGCTGCCAATATCAATAATGTATTACTGTCAGTTTTAAACATTCCTATATTGACTCGTTACCGTTAGACATGTGTAATTAACTTGATTGTCCCGCGGGGCAGACAAAGGGTTCACATGTCATCACCTTTATATCGGAAGCATGAATTTGCACAAGTGTCACTGTTACGTTCGTTTGCCGTATTCTCGTGTTAGTACGAGTACATTGCCGGACCGTCGGGACGGTTGCGGGCGTAGGGTTATCAACATTACCATATCGTCGGTGCGCTTGCCAAATCTGATATGTGCATTTCGATGATACTTTCTTGTTACTTAATATCCTTTAAAATCAAGTATATTAACAATACACTTTATCATTTTCACGTGTATCTCAGTTCATACGGCATTTAGAAATTATGAATTAGTCAATTAATCATTAAAAAATCATCAATTAATCATTAAATAAAACAGATTATAGTCTCCCTTGTCAACTTGATGAAAAACATATCAGATTTGGCAAGCGCACCGACAATATGTATTTAAATAAGATTCTGAAGTTTTTTTTGGAGGATTTTCTGATGAATTTAACATCCGCCGTTTCATAAAAAAATCTACTAAATGAAAAAGGATATTCTTAATAAAAGAACAATATTGATTTCAAATCTGGAAACATCTCGTAGCGTAGACTCTTACCAGTAAATTAAAAGATGTTTTGATCAATAACATAATATAAAGCTACTGACTACACCGTAGACACATCTAATGAATTCGATTTAACGAACTGGTTAATTATAATGTCATCAATCTGTCCACAACCATAGTCTAAGCTGCATCTAGCACCAGATGCCTGAAACCTAGTCACATATGGCAACCCTAAGCATGTGTCGTGTCCGCACCGGGTCGGCCGCCGGCATGCGGCACCGGCAACGGCGCGCGGCGCGGCGCTCTGTTTGCACTGTGATGCGCCCCACGTGCACGATAACAGGTTATTCAGCCTAAGAGTCATTACACACTGACAGGCAAAGCGACTTAACAACAGCGATTTTATAATTCCTCTTACTAATCCAATCATGATTCGTTTTCCCGGAGTTTACGTAAATAGGTCCTAATCTACAGTTACAACTAATTCGTGGGCGCAGAGCAAATTGCACAAATTATCTCAATTGCTGAGATACGCCTAATTGCTTAAATGTCCGGCTAGGAAATATCTTAACTAGAGATATTAAACCTAAATCTGTCTCAGTGGCTGTAGCAGTGTGTAATATCAATGAGGAAGAAATTAAACATATTAATGATGCAAAATTTTCAAGAGTAGAAATATTCAGATAAGACGAAATATAGCAACAAGGAACCCCTACACATGGCAATAAAGATCACAATCAGTCTATAGAGGGAATGAACCAATACGGTGGTCGGGGAGTATTTGCATAGCCAGCAGCCAGATCGCGGACTTGTGAACTACCCGTGGAGATGCATCCGACGATAGCAGTGCACAGTTAGACCGTGCTCTATGTATATGAATGAACATGGGCGATGGGAGTACCTGGTAGGGTTTGAATAAACTAGATTGTGCTTGCTACGGTCTTGGGCTTCATTTATTTGAAAACTGATTTGATTTTATGTTGTTGCAGTAATTAGTCGCTTCTATTTTCCATATTGTTAGTGAAAATATTTTGCAGTGTTTTTGGATCTTGCAGTGTACAGTCCGATGTTCTGAATTTGACCAATTGATGGATTGCTGACATTTGTGATGGATCTCTTGTTCCTTGGATGCAGAGACAGATGTTAGGTTCAGTATTGGATCCACCGTCGTACAATCAATCTTTTTTTTTACAAAAATTGCTCAATCGCTTGGAAACTCTTTACATAAAAGATAATTCATGAAAAGAATGAAATGAATCAGGTACATCATCATTAAATGGTTCTTTTTTTTTTTTTAATAAACGTTGCCCCACACTAGGAATTTCACCTGTATCGTGGGTGCGTTCACAAACATATAAATACACATACACAAACAGCCTTTTCATTCATGATTGCGATGATTTCTAGTACACTTTTTATTTTCACCACTAGAATGTCATTCAAGTATCAAGGGAATTTTCATGCTTAAGTTTATGTAGGCATTTCGTTCAAATCACTAAGTCATAGGCCTGTTCGATTCAGTTTGCCCCACCTGTAATTGATGTTAGATAATCTGCCGGCGGCTATGACGTGCCTCTTAATACATTAACGTTACATCCTCTAGACATGTTACTTTGGTGTTCGCCGATTTTATCTGTCATTGGTTAAACAAGGTTTTCGTTATGGAGCGCGGTAGAAACTCTGATTTTAATCTGCTCTGTTATAGAAACCGAGTCGGACTCCGCAACCGGTATTGAATAATTGTTGTTTGTAAAAACAAATGATTAGAGTTAGTAGAGTGTAAATGAGTTACGAAAAAAATGAATAGTCAGATGATTATTTATCATTCAATGTGATCTTTGATCATTTTGTTTTTGTGGTCGTAGAGAAATGCAAAGAGATTTTTGCTAGTATTTTCTACATCTCTTTTCCGAAGAGTTAATCCCAGATGTTGGTGAACATACCTTCGAATTTCCATTTTGCTTACCGTTTCACCTCTGTTTAGGAGTTTTTTCATCGAAGTTCATGTGATTAGAATAATTTTATGGCATTTTATCCCCATTACTTTGTTAACCACCTTGATCATGATCAAACCAGTCCATATCTTCTTACGATAGTGTGAAGGAACATGAGATTTTTACTGCTATTATTAAAAATTAATACCTTGGTCATCCGGCTTAAAATGGCACCCAGACCTTAGTACGACATCCTGCGCACTGTAGGATAGTAGTTTTTTAAAATTAAATTCACTACATAATTATACATATTGCTTGAACACACGCAACATTTTATGATGCAGTTTTCGTAATTAATATGAATATAATTTGTAATTATTATTTATGAAGATCGGTGTAATCTGGCTTTAAAGTTACAGGTTCAATGAATAGGTTTGCAACTTTGCCGATAATGTCTTAAGGAAAAAGTCTGAAAAGGTCTGAAATTGCATATAATCGTCATCCATGGATCAAGTAAAGACAGTTTGGCCTTTTCTTGTGTCAAAATAATGCAGTGTTGATTTTTGAGAACTTGATTATGAGGTATTGGCCTGAGAATCTTTGCTTGGTTTCGCGGGAATCTCTTTACAATCATAATTTTCACGAGTTATAGCTGAAAATTTAACATATGCAGTCTTTACCCAAGTCTGCGCACTGTCTTATGAGCCTTGACTGAACAAAATAATATAAAATCTTTGTTTACCGACACAATTCAAGGTTACAATCGCACTGAGGTTGAAATGTCCAAACAGTTTACGCGGGTTCCCATCGAAAATAGATTTGGCGGCGGTTTATAGCTTTACCAAGCGACATAACTTTTATATCCGTTTAAAAATATTATCGTGTGCCTGAAAAAATATTTAGCTACGTTCACGTAAATGAAAAGTTGGGGTTTTCATAATATTTAAAATGCAATTGCCGGTTCCGCTTAGTTTCGTTTTTAAGACTTGCATTGCCGGAATGGTTGCTTTTCAGCAGTACCAGCCAATAACCTTTTAACTCACTAGTGAGCTCGTAGTTTCATGGAATGGTGGAGATCCCTCACGTGCTCGAATAAAAAGTATCTTATGTATGTGTTAATCCAGGACGTGGTCATCTTGTGTAGGTCATTAAAGCATGATGGAGTAACAAACATCCCAATTCGAAAAATTACACTTGGGTATTTTAAGAAAGAATGGGAAGCAATCAATGCAGCATAAAGCATAATGCTGGCCATGGAGAATTATAACATTACCACAGGGTTATCAGCAAGGATTATATCTCTTTTTTCTACAGAGCTAGATCTAGCTATGTGCGGTGTTCTAGACGATCGTCGCAAGCGCACGGTGCAGGCAGGAAGAGAACCCGACACCGCGCTGCTAATGGCACGCTATGAACTTGTGACGTCGGCCAGCTCGCTACGTCGCCAAGGATTGAGTTACTGTCCCCCTAGACAATGTTATATTATTAAGATTTCATATTCTGCGTCTGAGATGGAACGTGCGAAAGTGAGCCGTCTTTGGCATGACAGTGTGATGAATTTGTACATATTATGATATGCACAGAATTCGACGTGTTTGGGATTGAGAAAAAAGTAAGAAGTGTTTTTTATCATTAGGCTCAACAATTAAATTCAAGATAATTGTATTTAAGACTTACTATATCAATGACTTTTACCGCTTTTAACTTAAATGATTTTGAGCACCTGCGATGTGCTTGATTTTAGTTATCAAAAAATCTGTCAAATAGCAACGTTGTTGACCTGTTAATAGTCTTGTCTAAACAACTTGTTACTACCCTAAGTTAAAGGTCACTGTTGCACTAGTTACAGCTTAGTTGAGTAACTCGAGTTAACCAAATCGTGTCTCCCCACGGGAACTGGCTTGTACCGACGTCATGCACCGTACCAGCCACTCAATATTTTGATGACGTTCATATTAACTCATTGCATATTTATGTAGAGTTGTTAATACCACCATTCTTCGTTTAAACTAGGTTCGCCCTTCTCTGTTCCCTTCTCGTTGACTTCGTGGGTTTCGAACGCTCTCAATATTACTACTGAATATTGAAGTTTAAAAATTCACTGCATTCCTTTAAGGTTTATTTCTTACAAATTCATGTAGGTCGAGACTTCCGTGTTGCGTTCTGTTCCAATAAAATGGACCAAAACTAAATTTTTGTTGAAAGGAGTTTTTGGGATGTGGTAGGATTATTTGGTTTTTATCCTTGTCTCTAAATCATTAATTTCAGTGATTACATTATGAACCACATTAATTAATTTATTTACATTTTTAGCCGCTCTGTATGCATATAAATTCGATGGCACTAACCCTGTCAGTCGATTAACCGGCGACGCACTGTAAAATTAAATTTATTTACGTACAGATACGATAGTTGAGTGATTCCGAACTCCGACATTAACCCACAGTACTCAGAACATTCCACATCATGGATGCCTTCAATAATTTAATTATTTACACGATAACTTGCCGTTCATTACGTAATATTGATTAAAGAAATATAAAAGTATTAAGAGGGAAATTATCTCGTATTTTTTACGATCAATCTGGTATTTTAGTAACAGAAAATTGTTGATAATGTTTTCTTTTTTTCTCAGGGTTATTAAGCAAGTAATAGTTTACAACAATGTCTTTTTTATCTCGATTATTTAGATTGTGATAAAAGAGATGTCCAACCGTTTCGATAAAAGAAAATATCGATAGACATAACTCTGTCAGTGTACACGGGATTACTGTCTTTATTAAACGTGTATCTAGCTAAACTTAATGGTGCGAGTGACTTTAATCCGGCGTGGCAACATTTCTGTTACACTGGTTCACAATAACAAACAATCTCTAGAGTGGATGTCACTAGTAACATCGATATGTTTTTATTATTGAGGAAGTAATTTGGACATCACAAAAGACGCCATTTTGTACTGAAAAGTACCTTTTAAATTTTATTGTCACAATAAAATTAAAATGTATTTTGAAGCTTAATTGGATTGTTCAATGAGGCTTACGGATTTTTAAACAGGTATCATAAATACAATGGACCGTTACAGTAATTTGCTTATGGGGAGCGAATACAGTATTTATATTGCCATGTTCAATTTCCATATTAATTTGAGGTTTTGTTAGTCTGACAGAACATTGTTAGTGCGGTCACGATGTGACCCAATCTCGTCATATTAACGATGGAACACTCACTATGAGAAGAAGTTAATGCATTTTTTGCGTCGGTTAAAATATTGGGAAATTTGTTTGGTCACTTAAAGTCCTAGGTGTTCAGACTGATATCCTTATCATTTTAAATTAAGCCAAGTAAAAAACGGGACATAAAAATTGTCTTAACTTTTTAACTTCGAAGTAATAACCACATTATATACTATCTTATTTTTTTCTTAGTCGTCCATTTTACTCTCATCGAGATAATTACACAAAATTATGTAACAAGATAATATTTAGGAAATGGTTGTAAACATGTTAAGACAACGACTTTAAATGATATTTTCCATTTGTTCAAAGAATAGAAGTTATTGCATATACGGGTAGGTAGTAAAAGGAAAGGTAAGGTAGGCAAAGGAAAACCTATTTTATTCGAGGAGGTGTTGTGAATATCAGTACTCCCCTGAAAATAGTCCTGCCGCGGCGCCCATGTTCTAACAGGTAAGTAGTTAATAAATGGTTTGTAAAAAAATAATAATAACTTTATGTCGAATTTATAATTCATCGAAATTATAGCATGAGGCGAGATAAAACAATTTTTAACTGTGTTAAGAGCGACGTGCGTAAATAAATAATAGTAGTGATAGACTGGGCAATAAGCACGAAAATTAACTTAGGTCGCAACTTTATATAGAACTAGCTTTTGCCCGCGCATATCCCGTTTTTTCCCGTTCCCGTAGGAATTTCCCATTCCCGTATAGCCTATAGCCTTCCTCGACAAATGGGCTATCTAACACTGAAAGAATTTTTCAAATCGGACCAGTAGATCCTGAGTTTAGCGCTTTCAAGCAAACAAACAAACAAACTCTTCAGCTTTATATATTAGTATAGAAGTATAGATTAAGTAAGTTCCTGCTTAATATAATCAAGAAAACATAATCTGAATAATACAATTAGATTTATAAGATATAAATAAAACCAGTAAAACGTCCAAGCCAAATAAGAGGTGTGAAAACATAATCCATTTCTAATTGAATCGTGAGATCCGGAAGTTTATAAGCTAGCAATTAGTATAACGGATCTATAAAAACACTTTCGCTTTAGTTGTATATAATAACATTGAAAGTGAATTCTCTAGGCGAAAAAAATATGAAAATACGAAAAAGCAGAAAGTTGCTTTTCATTTCGATCTGTCAAAATAAACAACATAATGAAACTGAAAGAAATAAATGTATGCCCCCTATTGTGTTGCTAGAAAATGTAACTAGTGTCTTATGAAATGTTTAAGAAAAATATTATTTCGTAAAAAAAGGTTAGGTACATACAAGCACGAATACTTTTCAATGTAAAGGCGACTATTCAGATGTAATATTTAACGGCATAAAAACAATCCGGCGTGCCTCAACAACGTGCAGACATGTTAAATAATTGTAATTTATTTTATGAACCAGAATATTTCACCGTCCATATAACGAGCTATGAACTGGTTCAAACTTGCAGCCGGGCTTGCCAAATACTGGAAGTACACTGAAGATCTGTGTTCTAAATGAATGGAACATCTAGTGGTGCTCAAATGGCACAGCTATGTGTGTGGGGTGTCATTGACCCGCTGAAATCACGGGTGTTCAGCAGTTATATCATTATGTCCAATAGTTGCCGATCGTTGTCGCCTGTTGACCCTCGACTCTATCAAGTAGCTCGTGTCTATCTATTTATCGGCCACTTCAATTATTTCCTTTTGTTTTTGTCCTTGAGCCTGAAGCGGGTGTCGTAAAAATTCATGAACTATTTATTGATAGGCGTCACGTGGTGTTAAATTAAAAATTAAATGTCGGTTGGTTATGGAATTCGGAATTGGGCAATGTATATAAATACCAAATTAATAACAATTAGCATTAATGAGCTGCCTAAAAATCATACTAGGTCATAGGTACTGTTTGGTCACGTAGACCAAAAATGTCTGACGTGTGTGGTGAGAATATCTGATGTCGTAAATTCAGCGTTCTCAGCTAAAATTACGAAAATTGTACCATTTTAATGTCGCTTGTCTCTTTATACTTGTATTCCAGAATCAAAGAAGGGAATCGTTACATCCCCTTTAAAATTTAGCAGGTAATATTACTCATATAATCAGAGTATCTTCCTGTTTACTTTTCTCATAAGCCTTCAAGCCATTTAGATATGGTTCAGCCGGTGTTAGATGGGCACTAGAATATAGAAAAACTTAGTATTTGCTCACGTCGCTAGTCGCTACAGGTTATTTTAAGTAAACAGTGGTGGACGGAATACATTCTCGATTAATGGCGATAGATTGGGTCGGCTGGAGTGCTGCTTTTTGTATGGCTCTCTCGTAGTTACCGGCGGCATTAGGGTTGTTTCATAATGGTGGAGGGAGTAAAGTTTCAGGAACTGTTTTTCTTACAAGAACAGGTCTGTAAATAAATTAATTGGGAAGCTTCAATATTTTCTGTGGGTTTTTATTACATAGCCGTAACTACGTACGTGCCTTACTTTCATATTCATTCATTTATTTGCTTATTAATTTAACAAGATGTTAATACAAGTTAAATTTCAATCACCTATTCCTTACTCCATGATTCGAAATAAAGAAAAGTGGATAAAAATACGTAGTTTTTACAAGCTATCCTTCTGTATTCTAAGTTTTGTCAACACTAATTTCGTAAAGTGTTCGAAAGTCCTCCAAACAACAGCAACAACTAAAATCTAGGAAACACTAAATTACGAAGTTTACGACACACTTGCGGTTGCACTTTTACCTCACCGGTAGGAAAGTGAGCGGTGTGTCACTAGCTTTAGCCACTTGTAGCTGATATGCGGTTTCTGGACTAACGTGAGCTTGCAGATCACTCGAGTAGCCACTTCGTATGCGTCTATATTCTGAAGTACGAGAAAAACTTGCTTTATTTACGTGTTTAGCTAAATATTCATGTGACGACTATGGTTTGTGAATAAATCATTGAGAAACGAAAGCCAGTGAACACTTTAGTCTTTTTTACCATAACTTGTCATGAAAATATAAGAAAACGGAGAAGGTGGTGGGTATTGAAAGTGGAACATCTTCATTGCATGAAATACTGACTGAAATATTTATACTTTTACGATACCAGTTTTTGTCGCTGATATTTTCTTTGTAAGCATGAGCCGGTCACATTCTATCTAAAGCAATAGTGCAAACACCGAAATGTATTGGATTTGCTACTGAAATATCAGGTTCAAACACTAATATCATTTCTAGTAGAGCCAATAAAATCATTTCTATGTATTATATATTAATTTGCATTAACTTTCCACTAAAACCATATAAAATCTTATACTCAGCGCCAAATGACTGTATTCCATTTACATATCACCTTTATTAGCATCGACATCTTACTTTAACAGCCCTTAAAGTAGGCTGCGTTCCAAATGTCAAATGAAAGAAAGCAGACAACTGACACAGAAGCAATAAATGTAACAATAAACCTAACATAGAACCAAGTAGGTCAGTGTATCGAGACCCTGTATGAGGTCAAAGGTTACCGAAGGTTACTGAAAGACGCTAACAGGTGATAAGTGGGCCCTAACTTGCATTGCATCCACGTATGCGCATGATTCGAGTTTTATTTGCGTATACAGTTATACGTTATCAACAATAATCGAAGATGTCGCGATAGATTTCGTTCATGAATGGAAATGCATTGTGAATTTATAATGGACATGGTTTTACTCTTTAATAGTTTCAAAACATTAAGATATCATTTGTTAAATGTTTATGTTTATTTATCGAGTGTTTTACAGTATGATAATTATTATAAAAAGGTTTGTTGGACAGCACTCGAAATATTTTGACTGTCATGTCTTGAAGCAAGCGTACTTGAAATGTAATTAATTACAATACAAATAATCTTAGAAGAGCATGAACTTTGTTTGTAAAGGGTCGCTTTCTCTTTAATTGTTAATGATTTTATGATTACAGCAAACTATCAATGTCATGTTGTAGTTTTTCATTCATAGAACTATACATTTTCATCTGAAAGAAATCTCTTGTCCTCTAGAACATATTTGTATTTAAGGCCAATAAAGCATCAGATTAAAGCTTATCGTAGACTTACAAACTATCCACTTTACAAAGTACTGTTGACATTAACCGAGAGTGTCCCTGCCCGTATTTTGACGACTATTTATTCTTTGGTAATGGAACAAAGTGAAATGAAAGGATAATAAAAGTTATCAGAGTCGCGTTAACGTTCTCATTGTGTGGTAATGAAATGTACCCACACTATGGGTGTTAGTAGACCACCTAGCTAGCGATGAGCCAGCTCATCTCTTGTTAAAGAAAGAATCGCTGCGATTCGGACATTTTATGGCGTTTTGAACGATTCACTTTGGAATCAATGGAATTTGTTTAAGGGGATACGTTCGAATTAACACCCACAGTCCTTCTTAATGGACTTTGAGATGATTTTGAAGTAGTTTGTATTTTATCAATTAAAATAGTTTTTTCTTTTCTAAATAAAAAACAAACTTAACAGCCTTGGTTGTCCGAATTTTGTGTTATTTAGCTGTTAAAACCGGCTACCACTACTTATTGGAAATATATGACTTGAACTTGGCCTTAACCGATAGAATGCAGTTGATGAAATTAATGCAGGTGAATGCAATAGACTCGGCGCGGGCGCATATAGCTGAGTACATGAATATACTAAGTGTATTCCACGTTATTTTGATCAGGAATTCAGAAAATCATCATCTGTTTATCCTTTGATATCCAATAATCACTCCTTTTCGTTCGGTGCTATTAGTCAAGCCGCGAACACAACCTATTATTTACTTGATTTTAGGAAGACATAATTAAACAGCTTTCAATCTCTCACATGAGCTAGATCTACTAGTGTTATTTGTATCTCGTGAGTTAGTAGAATTTATCTCCATTCTAAAGACTCTGTTACATCATGCGCAAAAAAAAACAACGGGTGTAACAGTCCTACATAATACATATTATATTGGTTCAGTTGGTAACCGCAAAAATTTGCCCCGGTCTAGCCATGAATTACACAAAACAACAATACTCGATTGATACCGACATTAATGCCCGCTTAACAATTGAATGATAAACGACATTATTGCAATGCGAATAACCAAAGATTGATTCTCGATTCGGTTCACGAACTCGTTTTTTATTGCCAATCAAAATTTTGTCTATTATTCCAGAACAAATATATGCGTCACGTACCTCTTTATGGGTTCATTTAAAATAATAAAAGTAAAATTTTATCGATAAATTAGCATATTATTCGCATTTCGTTCGGAGACATTCCGATGTGATCATAAAAATAGGTTCTTCTTGGTCGGTGCGTAAATTAATTCCTGCTTGTTAATAAATAGTGTGGCGTTGGCAAGGGCCAGGAATGATTTCCTTGTATTACAACGAAGTACTCTCCATCCATACCACTTTGGAAGTTACGGATGCGTTCAATGTCCAGTCTGCTAAAAGCAACTCGCTCGCGCGTACATCGGGCGACGTGTATGCTCGCTGCGGGATACCGCCCTTAAGCACGCGGCTAGCTTTGACACCTATTATAATTATAAATTCATTAAACATCTAAAAATCGTAATTAAAATTCTATCACGGCGGCGAAATATTTTTATTAAAGTGGACTGTTTTATCTTTATCGTTGATAGTAGGCGTTATATTGGCAATCACTGTTAGAATAGGTAAGTTTATGTATTAATATTTTATTATCTTTTTATTATTGTTTAAATATTTAATTTAATCATAAAAGGATTGTGTCTTCATTTAAATAATGGCCGTGTTAGTAAATTTACTGTGTAATAAAAATAAAATTATGTAGGAATCTCGAAAGCCTTTACTAACCTTTTGTGTAACACGAAAACAGTTTTAAAAGTACGTAAAGCTTATTTTTTATAGTGAAACATGTAAATATGTTTTGTATGTCAGAATTGGTTGCGTTATGTTATGACCCAATTTACTCTTTTCGTTATTTACCTTAGCAACGCTGCGCCGGCGCAGTGATAAGGTATTGTGAAGTTACCTTAATTTGAGCCACGTGTGTGAGCTTTCGTGAAAACCACTCTGTTAGTGCGTTCAATGAACAGTTATAGAGTTCAACTGTCTGTTTCTGTTTATCTTAATCAATAGTGAGAAAGAGATTAAAACTGTTTTCAGTTCTATGCAGTCTAGAATTCTAAATACAGGGCAATGATCGACAAAGAACGTACTACGCGTGAAGTAGTTAGGTGTCGATAATTTTGACACCTAACTAAACAATTCATTAGCGAAGTGTGTTTTCCCTAGACTGTAAGCAATTAAGCGTGTTTGTTTATTTTATTAGCTGCTTTAGCTTGTTGCTAGGCAATAAGAAAAACATATTCGCTTATTCATGATAGTGTTTTCTTGAATAATGGCGGTGATCCGTAGTTTTCCCTAATTTTCTTTACAACGTCAAAATATCTCAGTGGAGTACTTACACGTGTTATTGATAACAGGTTGTACGCTAACACAGTGACACAGTGCATTCATGTCGTAATACTTTGGTAACACGCAGTATCACAATATTTGCCTACATTATTGACTCTGTTCTCAAGGAGATAACGAGGTCTCGCCGCCCAGAGAAATGTACTGTTGTACTACTGCTATTTCTAGGCTGTGGACAGGTTTACTAGAAAATGTGTACGTACTTTGTTCCAGCTGTTAAGAATTTGCGAAGCTTGAAGCCGCATACTGAAATCGTGATGTCAATTATGATGGGCTAAATTATCATGTTGTTTTCACATTCCGACGTTATATCATAGTTCACGTCACCTTGGAATCGTTTTAATTTAGGATTGGGAGTCTGAAATTCAGGCATATTTAACGTGCCATAAATTTCGGTCTGCTGGTTTTTCAGGCGCCTAATATGTCATGAAAGCTTAACGTTCCAGCTCGGCAACTATGCTTACGTCATTACCTATATGAATCGTGTTTGAACAATGTTTTTTCTACCATCGTATAATACAGTGAATACTAAACAGAAGGGCGGGATACTCTGTTTGTCCAATATGAAATATGGAAGGTCAGAACTGATTAAAATAACATAGCGACGTGTCATCGATTATGTTGGTTGAAGTTTGATCAGTTTTCAGCAAAAGCTCGAGATAGTTATTTATGATATTAGTGCGGTTAGTTGGTTTTTACAAACGAGTAGACGAATGTAAGCCCGAGACGAAGTCAAGGGCTTACTATAGTCACGAGCTTGTGAATACCAATATCCGCACGTGTATCATACAACGTTTTACGACACATTTGCGAGAAAATAGTACAATAGGTAATGAGACAAACTTCTTGTTTTTAGATATAAGTCGGAAAGTCGCAACAAACTTTGCAGTATAAAAATGGCACTAATTTTCAAATTTAAAATTAGTTCTACATCGTCGTCTCATTTTCTCTTTAGCGCGCTTCCGGAGGGAGGAGGTTTGATCATTTGGCTTACTAACTGTTACCTTTTATTATTTTGATGATATTATATTTTTAAAACTGAACTTCTAAATACTTGAAATGAATAAGCATTAGTTTTTGGATGTTCCATTTTTAATTTAGTAGAATTTAAAGTACTTACCTACTTAAAATGAATGAGCTTTAGTTTAATGTGGTGGTCATTTTTAATCTGTGGTATTCGCTAGTCTCCCGCCATGAAAAGTTGAATATAATTTTGTTAATAATTAATTGAGTATTATTGAAAAATATAAGGAAGCATTGGAAAGTATACTGCGCTTTATAATGTAACCTCCTGGCTTCTGAACTTTTCTTATCCTCGTTTTGTGAAACTCCTTGTATATTTTTTTAGGAAATTTAAAAAAAAGCAACCGTAAAGGATACGCACGCCACATAAGTACCTACTTTACCGCACGCTCTATACAATGGAGCGTGCGGTAAAGTAGGTACTTAGGGGAGAGTACCTATTTTACCGCACGTTCCATTGTATGGTGCGTAAATTTTAACTTTCGAACAATGTATATATTTACGAAGCCTAAATGCATTTTTTGAGCAAATGTGTCGTACAGTATATTTTTTAGCATTCAGTTTTCAGCATTCAATTTTGAATGGCTATAAAAAGAGCTTATCCTGTCCTGTAACCACTCGTTAGAAGCACTAAATGCAACGTGCTTTCCTTCAATGATTGTAAGAAGTTAGAAAAGTTCCACAATAAATGAATACAAAGCTGCATTGGCCTCATTCTCCTAACCCCGTCTCCAACTAGAGTGAGTCAGTGTTCCTCTCAGCGAAGTGTTGTTTGCTTCTTATCTTAGTAGGTAATTGCTTCCGTTTCCTTGCCTTGTAACCTTAATTTTGTAAACTTCAGGAAGATGAGGGATTAATTTGGTGTATCCTGCGCTAATTATGACTCTAGTCACTAGAGTCTAGTGGAATATAAAAGATTTGAGAGTGTGAGTTCACAACTCGAGTTCACTGTGATTGACTTGAAGCTTTCTGTAATAACATATTTATAAATCAAATATTTAACCTAGTCCATTTTGAAACTGTGATCCAAACTGGTCTCTATATTATCTAACTCATTCGGAAATCAATTTTCGAACTTTTAATACCAAAATACACGCAAATTCTAATCGCAACATCAGTGCCAATTTTACTAATTAGGGTTCCGTACCTCAAAAGGAAAAAACGGAACCCTTATAGGATCACTTTGTTGGCTGTACATCTGTCTGTCAAGACCCTTTATCTCGGAAACGCATGGAAGTATCGAGTTGTTTCTTTTCTTTTTCTTTCTAAATCTACAGTTCCTTTAACCTGTGTAAAAATCGAAAACTAAAAAAAGATACGGCCGTTTATGCCGCAAAAAACGTATATTTCGACACTCATAAGGGAATCAAAATTTATAGGATACTTTCCGTTAACTTAGAACTATGAAATTTGACAAGTAATATCGTCTTATACTACAAGTATAGGGAAAGTCTGAAAATTATACATTTGTAATTAAATCATAAAAAATATAGTCTTTATTTAGAGTAATAATTTTGTACCTACTTTGTACAGAACCCTTGGTGGGCGAGTCCGACTCGCTCTTCACCGATTTTTTCGTTAATGCTCCGCTCCTATTGGTCGTAGCGTGATGTTTTATAGAGAGTTTTATTTTAAATTTCGTTCGCATTCGCATGTCAGTCGCAATCTGTCGAAAATGTATGAAAATTGAGCCTTTTTTGAACGATTGCGAGTGTAGTGCGAATGCGAACGTTGTTTCAAAGTTAGTAGAATTGGCTCTCAGATCTCGGCGACAGTCAATGTCAAAAGCTTGTCAAAATGTTGCGAAACAAGAGTTGTTGTAGTTTGCGACACTGACATAGTGCGAACGCTCCTTAAAATACGAGAATGTACCTCTTATATCCAGCTGTTTTTATATTAATAAAAAAAATCTTTTTGTTTCAGAAACCATGCAAGAAAATATGAAACTGGACATAACTTCACCATGGTGTCCAATAATCGTGGAGTGACGTGACAAACGGACACTTTCGGTGTTAAACGAAGATTATTCCGAGAACTCATAAATCTATCGTATTCAAGAGATAATCATTAAGTTGTCGTTACTCAATAAAATGAACACAGACAAGATTAACTTTATAAGTAATAAAAATCTACAGTGAAGTCGTAAAATGGAGAAGAAAATATATTTTCTCACTAAAAAGTTACTATGGTAAGTATTTTTGTTATGTCTAGATAATTATGTTTTTCATGTTTATTAGTTAATGTCTGAAAGTTAAACAAGTGTTATGTAGCTACGTAATTCATAATACAAAAAATAAATAATGGGCACGGTAAATGTGATCAGACAGACACACATGATTTGGATAAGAAAGATAAACAGATTAAGAGTTACTGATTGTAAAGGTTCACTTTCCTTGCCTCATTGATTCACTGATTGATATAATCTGACTGAACCAATTTGCGTTTACGGTCATGTTATCCCTGGTTTCTGGAAAAAAATATAGACGCGTTACAAATTAAACGAAGTCGATTGATGCGATCGGGTGTTGAAAATTCATTCAACCAATAACAGCAGGTGATATCGTGCGTACCTTTGCGTTTGGCGTTTTATTTGTCACTTTAATTTTCCGATTTAAATAATAATTGTAAGATATTTACGTATGTTTCCCTAATATTTTCCTGACCTGAAATGCTGAAATCATAGAAGACTCATTACTTGTTTAATAAATCTCTCCGAACGGTACGTTTACGAGCGAGGCAGACGTGTGTGCTGTGCACTGATGCCACAACGCTAACTCATTTTCTTTTAGGGATGCACCACTTTTAGATAAGTATCGATGTTTTTATTGGTTTGTTTCTGATTCTCTGACTGTAAAGAGTGTTATTGAATCGATATTACATAAAAACTTATTTGCAAGAAAATACAACCGACTTCCAAAGTTACTCGAATTTTGATGAAATTTCTACGGGACCAATAGGAAAGTATATTCTTGTACATACATATCTCAGTTAAAAATCGCCATTAAGATGACGACTTTGCGATGACGTAATAAAGAGAAATGAGAATAGCCCCCGATTTCTGAATTATGAGTTTAAATGAACTTCTTGTCAAATTCTGCTTTAACTTGAAAAGCCGCCCCTAAGACGACCCACTTACCCAAACTTTGGATTTAAAGTTGGGTTGGACAAGTTCTTAACTACAAATACTCAAATAAGAAACCAGCTCGAAAGTTTTGTAACCCTATGTAAGAGTGTCAATTTTATTCAAGAATTTACTGAAATTGTTAGTACTTTAATAATAAAAAAAATTGTTTATTTCTTTAACATATCCAACAGTTTCATACGGTGGTTAGAGCTACCCAGGGAGCATTTAGTAATGCTTGTATTGTGTGGTTCTGCTCTTCCATAGTGTCAATATACATATTTTTAGGTTCATAACGAGATAACAAAACTATTTAATTAAGTTATTCTTTTTACAAACAAGTACAAAATTAATGAAAAGGTAAAGAGTATGACTCTTTGTGTGTGATGGTGAGTGTGTGTGTGTATGTGAGTGTGCTTTTATTATGGTCAGAACATCCTAACTCACATATAGTCTGAGTGAATTATGCTCATATTGGGAGATTTCCAGCCCTACGATGTAATATCTTGGGATCGGGAAGTACCACTGGAGATCATGAGTGTTGTCTAGAGTTCGTATTTATATTTATCGATTTTCATAGATATCGAATCGATGTGTGCATCTCTATAAGTTTGACGGTTAACAGCAGACGTTCAACTCTCGTTAGTATACATTGAATTTTTCAAGGTACCGATTTCCGAGACATTATAAATTATTTAATAATAAAGTTTATGATCTGTGAATGTGTTAGTATGCGGATGTTATGAGGAATAGTGCGTTTACTAGCAGCTTGTAGGTACAGGGTCAAATAAAATCAGCTGGTGAATCTTCACAGCCGTGATTGGGTTTGCGATATACACATATTCATGATAAAACTGAATTAAAATTATAATTAGATTGTCTTTACTCATTATCTATCGCTGTTTTATGTGACCCAGCATATATACAGGGTGTTCCAGAAGTGTGTGGTCATATTTAAGGGAGGTGTTCTGTGTCTGCTATAAGTTCAGTTAAGAAAAAACAAAAGGATATTGCTTTTTTTGGCTAGAACTATGAAATGTGGCTAGTAATACCGTCGTATATTATAAGTATAAGGAAAAGTGTGAAAATTAACATTTGTAATTAAATCATAAAAATATAGTCTTTATTTAAAGTAATTTGTAGCTACTTTGTACGGTAACCCTCGGTGGGCAAGTCCGACTCGCACTTGGCTGGTTTTTTTAAACCTGACCGCAAAAAACGTCTAAAAATTAAGAAAAAAACACTTTTCAAGCTGTCCGATGCAGTTAGTATGTTTTTTTCAATCACAGATTCAATGCCACCGACTGCATCAGACTGGTTAAAAGGGTTTTTATTTTAGAACTTTTTAGTTGATTTGTCAGGTTTTGACGTGATAACGTCTTATAAATCGATGAGCGCGGGATGGATGCAAGCACGAAAAAGTGTCACGTTCCGCCTGAGCCGAGCGTGCAAGCGAGAGCGCGGAACAAGCACAGATCAGGAGAGGCACGATCGGTCTAAGCGTTCGGCTTGTTTGTTAAGAATTCAATTGTTTTCTTATGACGTTATCGTAAAATAATCGTCCGTAAACCGAATATTGAAAAAAGACTATATTTTTTATTATGTTTTTTTTTTACTATAGGTAGGCACGTTTGACCACTATCTCATCTGATACGAGCACGTTTGCCTAGAATCAACCTGTTCACTCTTGTCTTAAAGGCTCCCAGGTTGTAGCTATCTGGAAACAGAGACTCTGGCAGGGAATTCCTCTCCTTAGCTGTACGCACTATGAATGGTGTTCACAAAACGTTTTGTGCGTGTGGGTGGGATGTCCACCATGTACTGGTGGCGCATCGCCATTCGTCTTGTGGTCCGATGATGGAACTGGCTTGGCGGAATTAAATCATGCAATTCCGTCGCACACTCCCCAAAATGCAACCGATAGAAAACCGACAGGCCAGCAACTCGGCGTCGATGCTCAAGACTTTGGAGCTTCGACTCGACGAGCCTGTCATTACCGATGATCCTCTTGGCTCGTTTCTCAATTGACTCAAGAGCATCAAGCTGGTATTTGGCAGATCCGTCCTATAGATGAGAGTAGTACTCCATACACGATCAAACTTGCGCTTGATAGAGCTTGAGCAGCTGTTCCGGCGTGAAGTACCGTCTCACCTTTGTTAGGACCCCCAACTTTCTGGCAGCCACTTGAGCCTTTGCCTTTATGAAAGGGCCAAAATTGAGGGTAGATGTTAACGTAACACCAAGAAGCTCAAGTTGGTCGGTTATCGGCACGGTTACACCTCGGAAAGATGGCGCTGGGTGGAATTGGCTCCTTTCGGCGGAAAATAGACACGCTTGGGTCTTAGCAGCATTGAACCTGACCAGATTGGCATCGCCCCATGCAGAGACAGCCTGTAAGGACAAGTTCAAGCGCTCAACCATAGCCTCCCGGAGAGACCGTATCTGCGACCCACCAGCTCGTGCATCGGACACGTATCCCTCAGCAACGGTGCTGTCGTCTGCATACCCAAAGGTACCGGGTTTTAGCAGATCATTAATATGCAGCAGGAACAATGTTGTCGAGAGCACCGACCCCTGAGGAACCCCGGCATTAATATCCAGCAGTCCGGACGAGCAGCCACCTAGAGATAGACCAATTCCTCAGGAAATCTGCATTCCAATCACACAATCCGGCGGGCAGACCGAAGGAAGGAAGCTTACTAATAAGGCTATCGTGCCAGATCCTGTCGAAGGCCTTCGAGATATTGTTTCTTAACTGTATATTAGCTACAGAACACCACCCTTAAATATGACCACGCACTTCTAATCTGGAACAACCTTCGTTCAAAAAAGTTTCGTCAGATAATTTAATTTGAACCTGTCTAGAATAACAAACTTCTAATGAATTATCTAAATAAAATCCAGCCCCTTATAACGAGACTTTCCTCTGCTGAAAACCTTATCCAATTTTTTTTCAAAACAAAAGACATAAACGAATACTAATTGTTCGTAAAATCACAAATCTTAACTAATTTTGTAAAGAAGTAAACTTGTTGGTTTGTAAAAGAAGTCTCAGGACGTATTGATTCGATTGTAAATTTATTTAAGGTTTGTATACATGCCGATGACCTTGTGCATATAAACGGAGCTAACTACTCCTCTACGCGCCACTCCGCTACCCGCATTTTTAATTTTTTATAAAAAAAATTACACATATTTTAAAAAAGTAACATAACCAAATTATTTTCATTTGTACTGCAAAGCAGATATTTTTTTTTAGACTTTTGTTAAAAAATGAAGGAGTAAAATGGTTTCATGTCAAAGATTTGGAGGTGATTTGGTGATTTTTTTTCTTATTATTTGATACCGATACATAAATTCTGGCCAAACGAAATTACGAATCATATCATGTAGATTACTACCTATTTATTTTCAGATGTAATTTCTCAGTAAATGCCGACGAAAAGTTGCTTCATCTGCACGCTGTTTTTAAGCATTTCTCGAGAGAGTAGCCTTAATCCTATGGGCTAGGTCCCGGGACCAAAGCCGCGGGAAAAAACCTGGTTATTCAAAAAGAGTATAGTACTTTTGTCGAAGGACAACATTATTATCCACATATTTATTAAAAATCGATATCATCCGCGATCCATCATTATCTACGCCTAGGACTAGGTAGTGTTTCGGCAAAAAAAATCTCTCGACGTTCCCGGGATCGTCACATCACTAGACATAACTGTTGTATACGGTACCAATGCGATCATCTGCGTCACGGTAGGCGTGCTGATCACACCAGATTACCTCCCAGCTAGTGCCCTATAATGTGACATTAATGGGCTTTACATCGACGCTACACAGCCTATGTGTGAAAAGTAGGGAAGTAGCCACCTACATGACACATCAAGTCTTGTCGTTGAAGAGATAACGAATGAAAAAAATAAATAAAATCAAACCGATAGAAAAGACGCGCAAGAGAAATGAAAACACGGTTCCACTGTTTATTTACCCACTTAATTTAAAGTTAAAGCCTCCCGATTAAGGACTCTTCTGTCACTCGTTAACCGTGTGAACTGACCCCACAATATACCAACTAAATACTACCACAATGACCGCTGTAGAAACATTTGTCCACAATAAATATTTTCCTACGTGTTCAAACGGTAAACTTTTTATGATCACTACTTGAGAGTCCTTTGAGAGTAAAAGTAAATAGAAATTATACGGCCCATTCACTGCGAGGCGCACGCGCTGCGTCAGGAGAAAAAGAATAAGGTCAAGAGTAGAGTCCCGTGATCTTAATATTGTCCTTTACTGGTTGGTCCTACCTATGCGTTCGGAAACTGGTTTTGAGTGGGTACAGACGCGTAGGGCTATCTCATAATTCGTCGCCTAACTGAATAAATTACGGTGTAAGTTAATTTTTTTGGCTTTTATTGACCGTGTGTCGACACTGTCCTCTGTTTGACCGTCTAAGCCAAACATTTTAACAGAATTCTAAAAAGGTAGCCAACTACCGAATGGTTTATTTAATGACTTGTGTGTGCTGACAAAGTTTATGTTGACAAGAAGCTTTATCACGACTTTATAAGTCACATAAAAACGACATTGTGAGGCGACAAGTTATTTCACTACCGACGGTTTAGCCATAACGGCCAATATCCCGGGGCGGAACCACAACTGCACCTAACTGTTTATAGCAGTGTTGAATTGTGTCCATTTGTAACCTGTGTGGATGCAATTATTCTTAGATAACAGTTTGCTCTTGAACAAACTTCGTAAACTAAAGCACTTGGTTTTATAGCCTGAGTTATTATAGCCGCGACAAGGATAGTGACCTGGAGCTATTTTTGTCTTTATACACGGAGTTGTGGCAATGACATAACAATTAGACATAAATCAATCTGAAGACGCTCCTAAAATTGTCTGTGGCGTGTGCCTCTCTGTTTATTTCTGTAAAGTAATATTACACCATGCTATTGAGTGTTTAATGCTATTTCAGAACATTCTCGTATGGACTGAAATTGTTTGTTTACATACGAATATTATCTAATTTAATCCAGTTAAACTAAGCTTTAGCTCCTCAAAATGCTTGAGAAGCCAAATAAACACGCTCTCGACGAGATCGTGAAGACGTCCCTAACGACCTCATAATTCCTTGTAGGTTCACTTGTTTATTTTCAAATGTGTTCATCACCTTATAAAGCGTTATTCTTTGTGCGTGTTTCCGCGCTCAATTGGCCTCAGGCTGGCCGCGCCGCTAGCGGTAGCAGGCGTAAATCTAATTAGTGCTATTGACATGTTTATATTTATTCTACTAGAAAGACATTAGTTAATGTTAATTATCATTGTTAATTTTGATTTGTATCTTTGTTTGAGTTGAGGCGACTTGCACATTTAATTGGCTGTATTACGCGTGTGCCAAGTGGGAGGGTATCAATCAAGCGAACTAATAACTCGCTACATTTATTTTGAATTATTTAAATTTGTTGATTAGCGAATGTTCAACATTTTGCTTTGAGGCAGGCCTCAGCAATAAATCAATTAAAAATGAGAGCCATAAATTGTAGTGAAATAAAATTGTAATGTTTGTTATTTATGACCATAAACTTGCAAATAGTTTCGACCCATTAAAATTTCGTCATACAGAGACACTTCAAAAACGAAATGCTTAATTTCTCATATGGCAGTGGTAGACGAAGTGATTTTAACATAAAAATAACGGCGATCGGCACTTAATAAACCACTTAAGATGTTCATTAGGGCGTTTTACAGAGTCGTTTGATCGTTTTAATGTGGAGTGCGTTGCGGGTGCATTCGGGCGGTGCGTCGCGCTCCAGTCCCGGACTTCTAATGGAGTTGTCTGATTGCGCAACGCGGTGAGAACTGCGTGGGCGCAGACCCACAGGGCTGTCCGCAGTCATTGCTGACCTGATGACTCACATTGTTGAAGCTTTACTTACTGTGTTAGAATTCAAAAAATGTATAGGTACCTGCGTGACTCTAGTGTACGAGTATATTTTATTGAAATGTGGTCAAACAAACTTTAAATTGAAGGGCTTTATGAACCAAAAAAAGTGCCCGTTCATACTGGCTTTACTTTTAAAGGAACAAAGCCTTTGAGGTAGTTTAAATTTTCGAAACAATTTTCTGCGCCAGCCCTACAAACTTCAACCCAAATCGGGAAAGTAGTGATAAACAAAGTGTTTCCGTGTCACTAACATCACCCACCAATTTAACCGTGCATGCTCATGTTAGCTTGTTAAACTTTAAACAATCTGTACATAGTGAATGAAGGCTCTTATAACGCGCTTATCCGTGAGAGCGGTAAATTGTGAGAAGTATGGTTAGACTGACAAATCGTTCCACGATGGAGATGATTGTTAACCTTTTCTTAGATCAGCTATTTTTCACTGCTCGTTAAATTGTCGTAGCATCCCTAGCGATCTGCAATTTATGAGATTTTGTTCTTGTTTCACGTGTACTTTTTGGGTGCTGGGTTAAGGTTCATAAATATGTATTGTCTTCTCTCCTTTTCAGGACATTCGTGATAGTTGAAATTGCAATGTTATCTTCAGCGACGAATTTGACTACAACAGAATCATCGCAGGTAATTTTCAGATATTTATTAACTAATATTACTTCAGAATGTTACATGTGGAACAGCACTTATAGATTATGAAAACAATGTCAACCAGAACTTTACAAAAGTGATTGATCATCAAATGAGAAAAAACAGCGAATAAGGCCAATGATTCTGAAGACTTAGAAACTGAACCAAAAATTGCTAATAGGAAAAGATAAAACTGTTAGTCGATTCGTAATGTACTAGATTGAATAATGATGTATGTATTTCGCTAGAATGCATAAAGATTCCTCAGTTGATGAATCGCCTGGTGTATATTTCCAGGAGATTCCGGTGGAAGTGGAGAACGAGGTGGAAGTGGAAGTCGAGGCGTACGCTTGGAGCGCGTGGGGCAGCTGGAGCCCCTGCTCCAGGACTTGTGGCGGAGGCGTCTCCATGCAGGAGAGGCAGTGCTTACCCAGGTAAAGATTAAGCGGTTTTGGTGAAATCTACTTCGGTTTGTTCCAACAGTGAAATCTTCATTTAATGACACAACGCTCAGTCTAAGCCGCTGGCTAGTCCAGCAGCTTAGATTGTTAGTTATGCCGAGTCAGTTTTGTACTAGAGCTCTTAATATACTATCAATCAATATATATAAAATTATTCCGTTACTGACTGATTGAGTGATTGAGTGACTGACAGACAACGCACAGCCGAAACTCCTGGTCCTCCGAATTTCCTCTCTTAGTGCTCTCCTCCTGGTAGGGATGCTTCATGCCAAATTTCAGCCTTCTAGGCTGAAATTTGGCATGAAGCATCCCTACATTCCGTAGGAGAGCACTAAGAGAGGAAATTCACGAAATTCCCACGGGAACGGGAAAAAATGGGATATGGGCGTACGAAGTCGAGGGTAAGCTAGTCTTTCTTCTTTCTTACATCAATATATTTAAAATTCTTCCGTTACTGACTGATTGAGTGACTGACAGACAACGCGCAGCCGAAACTACTAGGCTAATACATAAAAATCTCGTGTCACGGTGTTTGTTACCGAACTCCTCCGAAACGGCTCGACCAATTTTCATGAAATTTTGTGTGTATATTCGGTAGGAATGAGAGTAGGCTATTTTATTTTTCAAAATAACGTTTGCCGAGTCAGCTAGTAATATGTATATAAAATTCTTCCGTTACTGAGTGATTGGGTGACTGACAGACAACGCACAGCCGGAACGCCTGGTCGTAGAAAGCTGAAATTTTGTATGTAGGTTTCTTGGGGATTGTAGGGAGCACTAAGAGAGGATTTCTCGAAATACCTACGAGAACGGGAAAAAATGAGAAATGCGCGTACGAAGTCGTGGGCAAAAGATAATCCCTTATAATGAGCAAAAAGGAAGAAATTTCGAACCCTGTCTGGGGGTGATTGTGTGGATGAATTATATCAAGAATTTTCGATATTATTCATCTCCCCCAGGGAAAAAGTTTATCATTTTTGCTTTTGGGAATCCTATCGGACAAACTAATTGTAGCTCATGAATTTCGAGTGGGGTCTTCTTCGGATGTTAACCTCATCGCGTGCAAACATGACCTCGTGATGATTTCACGACTGACTAATTATGTCGAGCTACTTGTCAAATAAAATGGAAGTAAATATCAAATACAGAGTTTGCAAGTGTCTAATATTTACGCTGACGAATCATTGTTGAGGGACCGCCCCTGGGTTGGTTGTTTTTTTGAGAGGTCTTTAGGTGTACCAAGTAGGTTGTCTACTTGGTATACTTAAGATACATCTTAGTTTACATTTTCATTACACAGTTGCTTTTCAATTTACCCTTAAATAATACGTAAATAACAAACCATTCGACTCGTAAAATATGCATAATATTGTTGACGACTACTTGATTAACTACAGTTTACCAAGTGCAAGAAAAACTATTAGCTTCATCATAAGTACTTGCGATATTTATGTTCGTGTAAACAGTTTTCTGGTTTCACTGATCGCGGGATTTCTCTTTAGCGAATCGTTATAATATAACAAATTACTGAACAAGGTACCGACAGTGCAAGCGCACCTTAATATCTCATAATGTACTGCATATAAAAGCAAAAATTGTAAACACTAACATTTTACACGCCTATTAAAGTAATTCGTTTGATCCCCGTTTACACCATCAGACTTATCGGATCGGCCGTAAAGCATAACACGATCCCTCATAGAAGCTCCGCTTTTAAAATGTCAGCATCTATATTAATAATTGCCATACTATCAAATAGGCGTATGATTTACAAGTCAACCGGTACAAAAATTCTAATCAACTAGAAGATATTCGTCTGTTTAATTGAGATAGTTTCGGCCGCGACTTCGGTGGCATTCGGCTGTCGTCGGCGATTAGATCTAGCTCATTTGCGTTTATCAAACCGTTGACATATGCAATTTAGTAATCTGACGGCGTTTGAACCTCAATCAGTTCGGTGCTCGCAATTATTTTATTAGCTTTGATGTTGGTGGTCTTTCTGTGACATAGTAATCCATGTTATACTATTTATTTGAATGCTTTTGGAGGTTTGTGAATCAATCACGATGTAAAGCAAATATGAATGGAATGATTCTAGAGAACTAATTAGTAAAGGAATAGAGAGTACAGTGGCTAATCTCCGTTGAGATGGACAACCGATCATGGTCAAAAGTAGCTCGAGAGGATTATTTTTATGAATGGAATTGGGTAATAATTCAGAGTCTCACCTGAATTTTCAGATAAAGAAGTGTTATGAAATGTACCTGTCTAAAAATACAAGCCACGATGCGAACTTAGCTAGTATTACATGAAATCAAATTAATATGCCACGACGTGTCCGGACAGGATTAATATCGCGTTCATAATTAAGTTACTGTTAATCTGTCCATGTGTTTATTACAACTGTTATTAACAGATCACTCAGTGGGTTAAATACATTTATATTTCCCTTCTCTTGAACATCCTCATCCGTACTCATATTAAAAATTCATTTGTCATTCTTTAATTCGAAAGCACGCCCTCAACTACTCTTAACTTGAGAGCTACATTAAATATTCGCCAAGTGTAAAAGCTTGTAACGTGTGCCCAGGTTAAAGGTTAAACAGCGACCCGGCCCGTACGGTTTTTATCGACTAAATTAAGGTAATGGAAACCCCGTAGCGTGGCTTGTAACAAGCTGTTATTGTAGTGAGCATTGATTGCTTGCAGTCGGCCGCTTGATTGACACGCATCAGCTCCGATATGGCCGGTAATGAGCTCGCGATTACCGTCCATTTTATAAAGAAGACAAACTTCATTTTTGTCTACGTATTTGTAGTTGCTGCACTAATGAGGGATTGCTTTTTTTACATGTGGTAATTGACGTCAGAACGTCAGTTGAATGTGGTGTTTGGCACGGGGGCCGCTTCCCAAGCCGTGTGACGACTTGAGTGGTGGTCACGGGTCAGTGTGACGACCTGACGAGGCTAGAATGTTTGTATGAGATTTATGTACAGACATCCGAGAACTGCACTTAAATGGCCCTTAAATTGAATATCAACGGCTCTGCTAAATAACAATTAAAAGCTCTTCTCAAATACCAGCGTTCCAGCCATCAGTCAAATGATAATTAATAATCCAAACAGATTATTAGAACCGTTAGTGGTAATCAGGTCAGGTTATTTACGTACAAATGAATGCTTGAACCGAGATAATTGTAACGAGTCGAGGATCCAGGATTAATACGGCCAGATACGTAGTCCTGTTAGATAGATAAGTAGGTAATCAAAATACCGTCACTCTTAATTAGTGGGTGCCGCCAGCGGCGCCGAGCTTTAACGGTCTCGAACCAGACTAGATAATGTACATACCTATACATATCTGTACTATAAGTAGGTATCTATGTCTAGCTTCACATATGAGAAGGAAAAAAATATACAAGTGCTCATTCGTCTTAGTACAAAAGCTGGGGAGAAGCAATTTGCCAAAAGAAAAAACCTCTTGGAAAAATTAAGTGATCGCTTTGTCCACTAATGACTCTTTTCTTCTCTGCACAAAATCAGGATCTAGACATCGATGAAGGTTAATGGGAATAATATTGACGCAAGCCACCTTTTAGTCAAGTGTGTCTAAATAGACGGAGCCTTAGATAGCGTTAAAGATTATCTGGATCACGAACCAACCTTGTAGCAATTCCAAAGGCCTATAATGATACAATTAATCAAATTAATTTCTCAATATTCCGTAAATACAGATACAAGTTATAAATTCCTTCGTTATGGGCACGGACGCACAGACAGACGCTCGATAGTATCCTGCTGATAGAGAGTGGTAGAACATGCTCGACAAATTAGGATGGACGTCGTTTGTCATGGGACTGTGGCGCAGCGCAAGCATTTCATTTGGACGGCAATGAGACCGCGCATGAAATATTGCCCCTCATGTGTTACGTTGGAAAACTTTAGTTAGTTTATGTATCAAGACATCTGTAACTTATTACCAAATATTTTAAAGGATGCTCTGTTTAATTGCACTCTATTTTTAGATTCAGGAATTCAATATTATAATGCAACGGGTTCTCATTCATGTCCTTTTACTACCTCGTCAACCTACCATACTGGATGATAAAATGTAATCACTTAATTTGTAACATAAAGTAGGAGGTTAGTACGTTAACGGTCGCTTTTCATTTACATCTCCTACAAAGTAATCTTCAGGTGTCATCTTTTTAATGGCGCCATGAACCTAGTGATGTCGTACTTATCTTTTTAAAGACCTTTAGATAAATGTAAGTACGAGCGGAACTAATCTTTCTCTTCGTGAACATGAATATTCAAATTCGTGGTTGAGTTTACATTTAACTAATGCTCTAGTCCTTTTATAAGGTGAAAAACATTTGTTAAGTCTGACTACTAATATGTGGAACAATTTCGTCGGCAATACATTACAACTTTTTATTTTTACTACCACTAAATTAGATTAACGTGTTTAGAGCTATTTGTTAGCGGCTCCGTTGATTTCATTAAAGAAGCTTTTGTGTTGACGCCGACCGAATGTTTTGTTCTTTTTGCTGTATAAAATATTAACGTAATTATAACGTTAGATTTATCACTTTTAATTAATATTGACATATTTGAGTTTGATTTATTGTTGAGCTACACAACAATTAGATCAAAAGAGAAATCGTAGGGACTTATGACATTTTTTTAATTTGAAAATAAATGCTTCAAGATGTCACCACACCTCTGCAATTTGATAGCATCATAATTTAGACTATAAATTATTATAAGGAGAGAGATTGCGAATTTTGTGAGTTTGTCTATATATGGAGGGTATAATCTAATTTTCGAAATTACAACACCAGTTCAAAGCCGGGGAGGATCGCTAGATAAATCTTTTTTTTTAAGACATATAAGTTGAGCTTTTGCATAAAAGTGTGGAGAAGGTTAACAAGTAACCTTCTATAAAAGTATACATCTTAAGCTTACGCGACACTTTATGTGTGTTTCCAATAAAAAAAAAATGCTTTATTTACAACTAATTTCTTTCAAAGCATTTCCTTTTATAACTTTATTTTATAATAAGGTGATCCTTAGCTAGTTAGAAGACATAAATCGTCAAAAATATTATTTTCAGCCTGTTTTGTCCTACTGCAGGTCAAAGGGTTCCCATTCTTTAGGCCTTAGGCCAGTGTGTACTAGTCCCGATGACAGGCGTCAAGTTTTCTTGTTCCAATTCCTAAAAGAAAATAATCGACCTTTTTATTCCAAGACATTAACTTGACATGTCCTTGTTACAGAAACATACCACCGCTGGACAACAGCAGCATCCCTCCGCCGGTGATCACGGTCCGTGTCACCAGAGAAACGCACGAGCCCAACTGCCAGGGGATCGACAAGAGATACCACGAGTGCAATGATATTGTAAGAAGTTCCGAATACTTGCAAATAGAATATGCAAATGAGCAAGAAGGAATAGGTAGATAGGTAGAAGGAATCCAAGCACAGTGATGATAGAAAAATTAAACTTTAGCGAACATCCGGCTCGAAGACCCAAAAGATTGGGGTCGCGACCTAAGTGGTATTGACTATTAGGATGGCTACTAAAACGCTTTGTTTCACTGGTTAAAAACGGTTTATTTTTAGTACATATGAGAAGCTACAAATAAGGAAAATGTTTGATAAATATTTTTACCAAGGATATGCAATTGTGCATTCTTGGTAAAAATATTTGGCAGGCAGCTGGGTGGTTGCGATTCTATTGGTTCTTAACAAACATATCCCTCGCTACGTATCCTAGTACATCTCTGGTGGAAACGCAGCCTAACGGTACCACCCAGCTGCCTGCCAAATATTTTTACCAAGAATGCACAATTGCACATCCTTGGTAAAAATATTTATCAAACATTGTCCTAATTTTCGTTAGCATGTAGCACGCTCATGTAACAACTACTTTTGTAAGTTTATCTCATTTTTCCCCTCGGGAGCATGTTCGATGCAATAATTACTATCGAACACGATTTGCTGATCTAGCAATCCAATTCCGCCGCACTTAGTGCGCCAAGAAGTCAGTGCATATTCGAACAGCAAACCGGGTGCATTTGCCAGCCTTTCATTAGTCATCATTTTTGCGTAGCTTCTCATATGTACTAAAAATAAACCGTTTTTAACCAGTGAAACAAAGCGTTTTAGTAGCCATTCTAATAGTCAATACACTCAATACCGACGTAGGTCGCGACCCCAACATTTTGGTCCTTCGAACCGGATGTTCAGTTTAATTTTTCTATCATCACTGTGCTTGGTTTAATCCCTTCTATCTATCTACCTATTCCTTCTTGCTCAGCTGCTTCATATATTTTAAGGAATTGTAGAGATGCACCCTCGCTACGAGTGAAGGGAAGAAATTAATTAAACCAAATTTCAACATGTTTGGGCCTCGGGTACAGCATTCCTGCGATATCCAACCAGTTGTCAAATATCATGACAGGTGATTTGGTTGGCATTTATCATATTGATCAGCCAATCATTTGATGTATGGCTCGAGCTTATTATGTAACGGTCTTAAATATTTCATACTAGCATCTGCCAGCGGCTTCACCCGCGTGGTCCCTAGGGAACATAATTCCGGAATAAAAAGTAACCTATGTCCTTTCTCAGGCTCTAGATTATCTGTGTACCAAATTTCATTTAAATCGGTTCAGAAGCTCGGTTCGGACAGACAGACAGAGTTTCTTTCGCATTTATAATATTAGGTAAGGATAAGTATAATAAGTATGGAATTAGTATGGATAAGTATTTTGATACCAAAGAATCTTTCTCAAAACTTTTTACAGTTGACAGGATTTTTACGTTTCCTGAATCTCATAAATTATGTTAAAATTGAAATGAAATTGATGAAATTAGTATCAGCAGGTCAGGTTACCTTGTGAAATACGCCTCTTTTAATTACCCCAACTTGATTCGGTAAATTGCTATTCTTTCCATTCCTTTGGTAGGTCCGATCTTTTTATCTATCTTCCTCTATGTCTCATTCTATTTTTTTTATTACGTAACTTTTCTAGTCCATTTTACTATTTTTGTTTCTTCGCATATGTCCTATTTCAGTTAACAATTTTAGTAAAACATAATTTCAATCAATCAATAAATCACCAACATTCAACATCATTTGAATTTCTTTCAATTTGGACATTCTGTCCTGGCGAAGAATGACTGGGAGAGCCGACCCCAAATGATGGGAACAAGGCTAGGAGGAGTATAATTTCACACTCTAATCCTCTCGTTCACTGTAATATTCTTCCAGTTTCTTCTTCTGCACTAAATACTTCAATAATTTCCTTTTTACGCTACCTAATCGAATCAGAACCATTGTGTACAAAACGTTTAATTGATTCGCCACTAATGAACATGTTCCCTTCAAAGCAAGCTTTTCTATTCACTTTTCTCACGCGTTCGTCAATAAAATATGTGCAATGACCAGCAATCATTTGTTCGACTGCTTTGCACTAATAAAGGCTTTTTATTGCTGAAGCACTTAATCCAGGGGTATTAAAACTGAATACTGATTTACGAGCGAGTACATCGTAAACGTTTTCTTGATTAGCATTGTTCTATTCAATTTGTTTTATCACGAGCCGCATAAATGTTGGTTTTACTGTGTTCTCTGGTTTTGATGTCTCGGCAACGGCAAAGCTGTTTGTCAAAGATCGAGGGCCAAAGGTGGCGGAGAAGTATGATAATTTAATAGTTTTTATGACGGATGAATCATTTTGCAAATTGCAGTTGTCAAGGACTATATTAGTATTCAATATTTAATGCTTCAACTTAAAGCAGAGGTAGCCCAGAAATAACGGTCGAATCAGGCAGTAATTTACTTTGCGAGTTTTATCACTATTTCTGACAGATTGATGAAGAAAAATATCGTGACGAACTAGAACCAATAAATTAAAGACAAGTAACTTCCACAATAAAGCCGCATTGAATCTGCATGGTGGATGATGGCCCACACACTTAGAGAGGAGACCCGTGCCCCGGCAGCGGGCCGTGATAGACAAAATTATGCTATCGCAGTGGACTGCTGCCTCTCCCAAGCTGCGTTCTAAAACCATACGTTTTTCCGTCTTCGGTATCCAACTTTTATCGAAAGCTTATTGTTAGCATCCTGTTAGTTCGTAGCTGTATTTTAATTATCGCTAAGATAATAACCAAGTTCAGGCTGGAGGTGGCCAGGGCGATAGGGCCACACACAAGGGAATAATTTCTAAGAGACCTGGTTTTCAAAATTGATGACGAGATGGCAGCTCAAGACACTGAGGGTTGCGTCGCAAGATCTGTTGTTGACTTAAATGATGATAAGGGCCTCGTTATCATTTGTCTCTTCTACCCCTTTTATTTTATTTTCTTCCTGTGGTTTCAACTTTTCCGGACCACCGAAATAAGATTCGATGCTAGGGACTCGGTATTGTTGTTTATTTTACGACAGCTGTATTTCTAGTTAATGGAGCACAAAATAACAAAATAGGGTGCTGTGAACGTCACAAAGACACGTTGGCACAAAGTTTATTTAGAAGCTAAAGAATATGAAATGTCACCCGCAAGACTAGGGAGATTTTGAGGGTGAGGGTAAAATATTGCTGGATATATTGGCTTGTTATAATGAACATAACTATGTACTTCATAACGATATACATCGATTTGTTCGCTAGTAAAGAGTCAATTGTGTATTATAAGGTTTTACTGTACTTCCTTAATAATGTCAAATGGTTATGTGTGTGCGTTTGATTACAAGTGTAAGCGGATTTTCAATCATATATTTTGATACAATGCCATATGAGACCATTTTAATTTTTGTGTTCTGTTTACCTAAATCTTTTTCTTGTATCTTAACGTAAAGTTTTTGTTATAGCCCTGTCCCGGCGGAGCGCGCAGTAGCCGAGCGGCGCAGTGTGCCGCATTTGACAGGAGACCCTTCCGCGGACGATTCTACACTTGGGTCCCGTATATCGATGGTTAGTTGCATTCGTATAGTGTACATACTTAATATTATAAATGCGAAAGTAACTTGGTCTGTTTCCAAATTCAGACGTGAAGATGTAATCCACTCAGGCATTAAGACTTGAAGTCTTAATGCCTGAGTGGATTTAGATAGAACTTGGCACAAGCGTAAACTATGGCCTGGAATGATGGAATATTTTTTTCCAGGAAGTATGTTCCCTTGATATAATTTTCGACTTTCACGCTGGTGAAACCGTTGGCAGAAGATAGTTCTTTATAGTCAAATTACGGTTACAACCCTAATCTCTTCAAAGTTTGATTCAACAGGCTCCTTCTGGGTAAGCTCGCTCCATCGTAGACTTAGTCTCTGTCATCTCTGACCTAGACTAGAGTCAAAAGAGCAAACCCATCACAAATAAAAAAAAAATCACAGTCGAACCTTCACAGAAGAAAAGGTTAATGATATTTCATTATCTGCTTAGCTTTTATCCAAGTTGGTCGGGGTCGGCTTCCCGTTTAGATCCAATGCTTACATCGGCATTGGATCTTTTACTTGGACTATTGCCTATCTGTTCTCTGCAACCCAGTTACTGAGTAACACGATAATTACTATGAAATATCACGCCGCTGTCAATGTCCGCTAGTAGAGTACTTTAAGGGACTACTCACATTCAGCTCTATTCGCGTTTCGCTGAACGATTTTGGTCGTACTTATACAGTCCTGCTTCTATCAGCCGCATTCAGCCACCGTAAGGATGCGCGTATGAACGCGGCAGAACAGCGCTGAACTCTATCTATAGCACTCGCATGATAATAACACATTTGTCTTCATTTTATTATACTTGTTTTCCGCGAAATTTTAATAGACGCGGAAAGCTGAACGGATGCGTACGCGTCTCCATACAAATCTTTGTTTTCTATGGGCATAGGCCGAATAGAGCTGAATAAGTGTGAGTAGTAGGTACCTTATATTGATTTATTTAAAAAATCAGAAGACATTTATATAAATTAGGCTGAGAGCCAGCACTTATAGAGCGTCCAATTTTAGGTACATAAAGACGGTCACCAAAACGCCCGACCGTCACCACTTCCTATTGTTTTAGCTGGGACGAAGAAATAGAGCTTAGCTCATTTGTTAACGATATTATCGTCATAAAGCAATCATAATGTTTTTTGAGGCAATAACTTCCGATTGCATGTTTGCTGTCGCTAAGGGATGATCATTGATCAATACAGAATACTTATGAATGTTCATTTCTGCATTGACCTCATATTATAGAGTTTAAATACAAAACCATTCAGAAAAGCAAATGACGGTAATGAGGAATTATGCGTGTTTATGCATAAACTATGCTGTTCGCACCATTTGAATGTAAACATGTAAGCGCTGGTATTTACAGAAGGATTTATACCTAAATAGTTTCCTAATTTTTGGCAAGTGTGGTAGCTTATTTACCAAAAAACCGGGCAGATGGCAACTGAAAAAAAAACACGTTAAATTTTTAATTTAATTTAATTTTTATTATTTGAAGACACACCCTGTGAAAATTTCAACTGTTTTCTTATTACGGTTATTGAGATACAGCCCGCTGACGCACAGACGAACAGACGGACGTATGGACGGATGGACAGACGGACGGACAGCGGAGGTTTAGTAATAGGGTTCCGTTGGTTATTTCGGGGTACGGAACCCTAAAAACTAGTGCAAGTCGAACTAGCGCGCGATAGGTTTTTTTTCTATTAAGACATACGGTACCCTAATAATAATGTTTTAAAAGTTTAATCAACCGCAGAAATAACACCTGATAAAATATTAACTTAGACTTAATAGTTATTAAAAACACAATACTCGACCCTGGAAGTTCTTGCTAGTAGTTTATTGATACACTCATTCTAACTCTAAAACATTTTTTATTCCAATATCAACAAATAGGAGCCTATTTGTAGATATTGGAACGACACGACACGACACAGAACCAAAGTATAACGCGAAAATGCGACAGACAATGCAACGAAAACAATGCAGCGACTATGAATAAATCACTGCATTGCATCGGTGTCGAATTATCGCGTCGCCCTATCTGCAGTAGCCCAAAGCCTGCTTTTTCCTACAATCTAACTTCTTTTGTTTATAAAACTAGTATTTGGTTATACAACTGTAACAGAATAAACGCAATACCCGAAAAGGGGTCATTGTACTCATCATTATTGACAACTTTTAGAATGGGACCAAACTCAAAAAAAATATCCTGTTCAGCTAGTCTGTTCTGTAAATAACTATTTCGATATCGAGCTTCACCTGAGTGACAAAACTCACAAAGTGAGCTTTGTTGCACACAACATAAAGGTCTTAATTTGATACTCACTTCGGATTCCGCTGTCGAAATACGAAAATGTTGTTACAGAATAGCACTACAGTACATTTTGTCGAGTTATGCGGAAATAAAATGTATGGGGAAGTCGATTTTTTTTTCACAAATTTGGTGTTGGTCCCATAGTAAATGTTGTTTATGATGATGAGTACAATTACCCCTTTTCAGTTAAACAACGTGTAACTAGTGCAGCATTGTGTTCTGCAGATTTGGCAATGAAACATTTTTTTCCAAATTTAACCTCATTCGTTTAGACACACATTCTTCTTTTTATGATATATTTTAAATTGAGATTCCTTCAAAATGACACGACAAATTTCAAGAAAATATGGTCAGTGTCTGGTGAATTTTTCACAACGATTGTAAACATGAAATATAATTAAATTGGAAGAAAGTAGCATGCGTGTTAAATGTGAAGTATAATGATATAATCCAAAGGCAACTAGCTTAATGTTATAAAATACCGATACCGATCGGAGCTGACGAAGGTATCGGTCCACGGGCCACCTACCATATCTGCGAAGGCTAGATGGTATCCGTGAGCATAATTATTTATTCATTCGAGTTCTCTTGGAGTACTTAAGTGCGAACGCAAAGTGTGATCGTGTGATCGTCGTAGCCGCCGACTCCCAGGATTTGTGCCATGGACCTAAATATTTAATCATAGACTATTTAAATTGTTTTATGTTGTTACATAACGTGCTGCTCCTTCTGAGCTGGTAGTTAGTTTCCTTATTTTTCTGTTTGAATATTGTCTAGGAGTTGCGAAATCCACTTAGAGCCGCATCTTTCATGCAATTTAGCTGTTGGAGACGCTCCTAGACCGTGTTTTATTGATTGCAATCACTATCTGGTTTAGAAGCACGTTTGTTCTGGAAAGGCTTTATTAACGAATTTGGAAAACGTGCCTAAGTTTTTTTTGCGTTTAAATCATTTATTTATCAACTAAAAATTCACCGACTCACCGACATAGCATTTTTAAAGTTCTTTTTAATTTGTCTGTTTTTTATATCTTTTTTTATATTCTCTATTAGGTTTTACTATATATAAAAATTATATACGTATGTTTAGCGAAGACCCCAATCTTTTATTTCGCTACACTAGGTATAAAGAAGGAAAGAAGAAAATATTTTTCCACGGAATGAGTTCTCATTCATGCGCAATTTCTGTTAAACTAGCGTAGAAGCACTACTAACAAATATTATGGATCAAATATATGGGAATGATTTTTTTATTTATTTCATTGCGTCTCGTCAAACAGCCGATCAGTACCAACAACCCAGCCTATTCGATTACTCGGTCTGTGCAGCAAGCTATTACCTAAAAGCGCTTGGGACGCTAGACAAAGCCGTAAAGAGGGTAGCCACTGATTGTATTTTGACTGCAAGCCAACTGCTAAAGAACTGTTAGAATTAAGTTAGCATTAAGTTAGATTTACTACTAGGTAACACACTGTTCTTTCTGATAGAACCGTCGTTATTTTTTTAATATCGTGGTAAGTCGAGAGTTTTGTAATAGTTTAGTTCTTGACGTCGATCTCCGTCGAGCCTTTGTTGATGTGTGTGGTTCACACTCCACGGTAGAACGACAGATCTCAGTCGAAGGTTGACGGGTATATGTTGGGAACATAGACGCTGGCAGAGAGTTCGTACTAAAAAGAGTTATAAATAAAAAATATAAATTCAAGTCGTGTGTATGAATGTGATCTCAGCCACAATCATTGTAGGTAATGAAAACTTAGGGTTGAGGTGTTTTTGACAGTTTACTCCTTATAATACGAAAATTGCCCGTCTGTACATTGCCTGTGAGCAAAATAAATGTTGAGGAGACGCGCTTTGTACGACTAGTTTTAAATTTAGGAGATTTACGATTGCGTGCTAAGTCACTGAAGCAGCTAACTGGTGTGTGTGTGTGTCGTGATCTGTTTCACTTTAGTTTACATTTTACTTTCTTGATATTATGTTGAGGACTTTAAGCCAGTCTTTTATAATGCGCACAGCAAAGGAGTGGAACTCTCTGCCTGCGTCTGTGTTTCAACTGTCAACCCTAATCTCTTCAAAGTTAGAGTGAACAGGCTCCTTCTGGGTAAGCTCGCTCCATCGTAGACTTTGTCTCTGTCATCTTTGACCTAGACTAGAGTCAAGAGCAAACCCATCACAAATAAATAATAAATAAGTGTGTCGGGGCCCAAATTTTAAACCAAAATTAGTAGATTATGCACCAAGGGGATAAAGCAGTGTCTTATGTCACGGGAGTTATATTGAATCCCGAACCTAATGAAGAATTCGAAAGTTAACTCCCGAGCGCAGCTTTAACTCCGAGAGTTTAACTCCGAGTAAATACAAGAATTCTGATTGCAGCGAGGGACTCTAGCTAGCCCAAGGCATCTTTATCCCTGTGGAGTATAGTCTACTTTTCACATCTAATTTGAGAAAAATAATCGTAAGTTATGAAAAGAGTGCGCTGGCCGCGACGCGAGTGACTCCTACTTGAATTTCAAATTCAAATCACATTATTGACCTCCGGGCAATAATGACTTACTTTAGGTTGAATTTGCACGACATATAATCTCTCTTTTTCGTGCAGGTGGTGTGAAATAGTAGATTGTTGCATCGAGCAGAAAGTGATTTATAATTGCATTGAGTGTTAGTTTGGAGCCCGAGCTTTAGTGAGGGCTCTAAAATGAGTGCAATTATAAACGTTACTTTCGCGAGTTTTATAATCTGCTTTTCTTTCAACTACCGAATAAAGAACTGAAGTCACTATAGAAAACTATAAAAACACAAGACGTTCTGGTTGCGATTTGATTCGCGTCAATTCATATCTTTTTTTTTTGGCAATGGTCGTACAATTATTCTGTCACTGTTCCCGGGAATAAAAATAGTGCTGATTGACTCGTAGAAAACTAGTCTGTCATGCGTGTAGTCAAAGTCAAAGTCAAATGATTTATTTCAACTAGACCAATAAAGGCACTTTTGAACGTCAAATTAAAATAAAATTTATAGTGACTCTAGTCGTCCGTTCGCAAAAGGTAGATTCTTATGGGGAAGAACGGATAAGAAACTCCACAGTTACTCTTTTCAAAAATAAGCTTTACAATATTTGCATACATTAATCAGTTGATTATATGTGAGGACGATGCTCCCAAAAAAACACTTATATACTACTAATAGGTACAATAAAGAAATGCCAGCAGAGGTAAAATTAATAAGTTTGCTAGTAAGGGAACATAATACTCACATATGTACAAATTTTTGCAACTATTGATTTATATGATCAGTGTGTGAGTTAAATTAAATATAAAAATCAGTAAATACACCTGTTTACATAGTAAATATTAATATAATAAACACAAACATGTCAACCAGTTTTACTATGTCTACTACACCCTAGATTGTCCTATGGAGCAGGACTAGCATGTTTCCAAGCATTCTTATCTTGAATATAATCATCTTATTTGTAATATGCTAGTTCACAAAGTGTGTGTTTTTACACACGTTTTAAATTTTCTTTCATTTAATTCCAATATCATCGTCTAAGAATAGCGCTGATTGGCTAGTATAAATTTAGTTGGCCATAATTGTAAAGATGAAGCCTGCGATTGGACAGTCACCTGCCTGAGATTTGTGGCTTCAGGGCAAAAACTGTGCAGTAATAGATTTTCATACATACTTTACTGCACTTTTTTACTCTGAAGCAGTAAAGTGCTGCTTCGTTCTCACTATTTAGGCTAGTTATGATGAAATTATTGCGTAGTTAGAAGAAAATAAATTATCGACTCCAAAAGAAGGAGAATACAGCGTAATGAGTTTTCCTAAAAGAAACCCAGCTTTTACCGGTCTCGGTAATACAGGAAAGTTACAGGTAATTTTTTTTATAATGTATCTCCTCAGAATATCGATCCTAAGTTTTAAAATTTTTTCACTTGTGTTTTCTTATAATCTTCTGCAAAAATAAATCTATGACGTCTATGTATTAACCGATAAGTTTCTCATCTCGTTATACTTCAGACAGTTCTGTACAAACAACAATTTGCAAGAACATTACAGTTGTAACAAAAAAAGAGAACATACTAATTGTGTGCCGACAGCTAATCTAAGTTATTACATCGCTTGTCTGCGCATTGGCTACGCTTGTTCTGTCAATTTGCTCGCCAATAATCTGTCAGAATTGCTACATGTTTTATGTATCGGCGATAAAATTGACTTGTCGACGACTTCTAATAAATTCTAATATCTCCTCTAATGTATGTTGCCCTGGTAATTTTGACAATAAGCACTTGTCTTTGTTCGCATCATTTATTTTCTGACACTGATATTAAAGGATCCTAGTTTGTAAATGATATCTCGTTTGTTCCTAACGAGGTTCTCAGTTTCTCAATATTTTGTGGGACGGGGAGCGGTAATTGCAGGCATAACCTAACGGTGTCAGTGTTATGATCACTGCGCTGTTCCGAAAGTTGTGTTCATTAGAGTAGGGCTTGGCTCATATTTTACCTCATAGTAACAACTACGGGTAGCCTACTCAGCGGCTTTTACACTAGACTGGAATGAAAACCAATCGGAAACGTCAATTGTGAAAACAGTATTTTGTTTGCTGTTTCATACACGACTGAAAAAAAGATTCGACAGCAATTTATTTTTATTTTTTATCAGTTTTTGATCCCCAATAGCCCTGTCAGTGTGCAGCGCATGCGATGGACGCAATCCATGAATGGACATGTTATGCAGTGCTCCTCTTATAGGGTTAATGAGAAGTACGTAGGATAGAAAAGCTGACTGCGCATCGTAGTCGGATGCTTTGTCTGTTTCAGGTGCTTGAGCCAACTGTCAACGTTTCGGCTCAATTGCTGACTCGTCCACTTTATGAGTATAAATGAAAAAAAGACCATTTTAATGTATTGTTTGTCCAGGAAATGCACCATGCACTTTGAACTGCCGTCCTATGGGGCAACACTTCTACGCATCTTTGTCGCTGGTCGCGGACGGAACTCCATGCACACGACAAGGCTTCCGCGCGATATGTGTTCAGGGGACTTGCAAGGTAAGTCCTAATATTTTGAAGCCCTTCTTAGAAGAGAGAGCCTCTGAGACCCGATTTCATGGTAAGATAAAACGTAACTGAAAGAAGAAAGGTTCCTTGCTCTGCAGTGGGATAGTAATTGCTGAACAGACACATGAAGAACTCATAATGGTATTGGCGTTGTGTCAAAGTGGGGAGGTAATTCTTTTTTGACGAACCTTAGGATACCAAACTCTATGGAATTATGTCTGTTTTAAGTAAGCCAAGATTTCCGGATACTATCCAGAAAGGTACTATTATCTGGCGAAACTATGCCGCATACATTCATGTCTAAATACTCATTCCCTAGCCAATCTCTGTTAATCAAGTTTTACCCGAGAAACCTTTTATTTTCAAAATATTCGCTTAGTCTTATAGTTGTCACATTAATGCAAATTGTCGGACCAATTTTCTCATATTTGTAGGCAGACCACGTTTCAGCAAAATGTCTACTTAGTTCGGCGGAGACATGAGTGCTAAGCTTGCAATTATCTGATTTTGTCATAGGTAGATATTTTGTCACTTTAGAGTAGACCAAACTTCCTTTTCAACTCCCTTACATATTTTTCCGATACGAATAGGCATTGTTAAGTTTATTAGTACTGTTAGAAAACTATGCGGAAGCGCCTATTTAGGGTTGCTATAATGACGAGTTTGTTTGACCATGAAATCTTTTACTATCCAAATACCAAAACGCTTGTTAAAATTCTTTTGGTTTGGCCATTCTTTGAAGTTTTATATCGGTCTACGGTCACGGGCAAGCTATGATTAGTTCCTATATTAGGATATGACGTCATACAGAACAGTGTATAGCTTGTTTTGTTCCGCTCAGTTTGTCAATCTCATTCGGATATGAACATGGCATTGTGAGGTGCATTCAGAGCTGTGACGTAAGCCCTAGGAATACATAGAAACGCCAATTTTGCAGACTATGTAGCATTGAAGCAACATTTGTGTTCGACACACATACGCGGTATTATTCGCGCGGGCAATAAAGCTTGATGAATTGTCTATTGAGTATTGAGCGAGCTGGTGCCGTCTGCTCCACTACTCTATAAACTATTCAATCGTTGCAACACTGTGGCACAAGGACGCCGTCATCGTAAATTATTTAGTGTATTGTTTATTACGTGATAATGATTCGTGTGGCGGTTGTTCGTTGTGGCACTTTGCGTATGGTACTTTACCCTCCTGTTGTTATCAATCTGAACAAAACATTCTCGTCATTGCCTTCAGAATGACTAGATGTGGATTGACTGCAATAAAACGATTTTGATTATCATCCTCGTCATAACCATTTTAGACTAAAGACGTCCACTTTTGAACATAGAGCGGACTGACTCGTATGGTGATGCTTGAGGTATCAAGAATTGCCAGAAGCGTCAGTTCTGTGCATCCCATTTTCTCTTAAACCACGTAAATGGCGTTACCTTAACTTTTTAACATTAGAATCAAATTATGTAATATCTTCTAGCTAACGGCGAGGCTATCAATATGTTGTTTTCCTCTGGAAATAAAAATTAGTGGAGCTTAAGCATAGTAAAAGCACAAATTGACCTTTATTTAACTGAAGATACTTTTAGCGACAATTACTGACACAATAGAGATGCGAACCCGTTTATCTATCATGTTAGAGAGGTGACAAAATATAAATACGAGTTCAGAATAAATATTATCTATTAACACCTTTCTGGCAGCATAATCAGTTACTTTTAACTTAAAAGAAATTACTTAGTTAAGTAGTAGATAAGTTACTGGTGTATGAACTCGAGATTTTTTTTTGTTTTTACTATTTATAGGCACGCGTTTAACCACTATCTCACCTGATGGTAAGCGATGATGTGGTCGAAGATGGAGCACGCTTGCCTAAAAGTAACCTATTCACTCTTGACTTAAAGACTCCCAGGTTGTAGCTATCAGGAAACACAGACTCCGGCAGGGAATTCCACTCCTTAGCTGAACGCACTATGAATGTGTTCCCAAAACGTTTTGTGCGCGTGGGTGGGATGTCCACCATGTACCGGTGGCGCATCGCCGTTCGTCTTGTAGTCCGATGGTGGAACGGGCTTGGCGGCATTAGATTATGCAATTCAACCGGTAGAAAACCGACAGGCTAACAACTCGTCGTCGATGCTCAAGACTTTGGAGCTTCGTCGCGACGAGCCTATCATCGCCGATGATCCTCTTGGCTCGTTTCTCAATTGACTCAAGGGCATCAAGCTGGTATCTGGCAGATCCGTCCCAAAGATGAGAGCAGTACTCTATACACGATCGAACTTGCGCTTGATAGAGTTTGAGTAGCTGTTCCGGCGTAAAGTACCGTCTCACCTTTGCTAGGATCCCCAACTTATTTGCAGCCACTTGAGCTTTTGCCTCTATGAAAGGGCCAACATTCAGGGTAGATGTTAATGTAGCCCCAAGAAGCTCAAGTTGGTCGGTTATCGGCACGGTTGCTCCTCGGAAAGATGGAGCTGGGTGGAATTGGCTCCTTTTAGCGGAAAATAGACACGCTTGGGTCTTAGCCGCATTGAACTTGACCAGATTGGCATCGCCCCATTCTGAGACAGCCTGTAAGGACACGTTCAAGCGCTCAACCATAGCCTCTCGAAGAGACCGGATCTGCGACCCACCAGCTCGTACGTCGGACACGTATCTCTCAGCAACAGTGCTGTCGTCTGCATACCCGGTACCTTTTACCGGGTTTAAGCAAGCTTTATTCGTACTTACGTCAAGAATTTGCAATCATTAAACTAACTATTGCACTTAATTGATTTTATGAGTTCAGTTATATTTTATAATACAATAAACTACTGTAATGGTGAAATTGTTGATTGAGATTTGTTGTATTGCGTAAGAAATTTATTGATCTCAATGATTTTATTTTAATTAGCGGGAGGTGTTGTCAATTAGCAATGCTTGCACCTATAGAATTAGGCGATTGCGAAAGGATTGACTTTGTGTCTAAATAACCGCGTGCACGTGAGTTCGACTCGCACTTCTACATGTACACTAATATTATAAAGAGGAAAGATTTGTTTGTTTGTTTGAAATGAATAGGCTCCGAAATTACTGGACCGATTTGAAAAATTCTTTCAGCAATGGATAGCTACATTATCAGGGAGTAACATAGGCTATATTTTATTCCCGTACTCCCACCGAAACCGCGAAACCGCGTGACGTCCGCTAGTGTTTAATAAGTACCGACTAAAATTTTAGTTACGACATTTTTCAAAAAAAAAAACTTGTCTCGAACACACGAATCCCTATTTTTCAAGTCATGTCCTCCAACTCAACTTCACCTGTAATCATGAAATTGACACTTGTTATTTATTGACATTAATCGAGGGTTTTTTCCGCTGTCATATCGAAAGAGGTTAAGGTCTTTAAAACTGCCTTGGAAAGGGCCTTAGGTGGCTGTTTTCTGAATTGACTTAAGACCGTTTCAAACTCTTCAATATACTTTTTGACCGGTTTTCAGAGTTGTTTGAGAAATACTCAACATCAAAATGCAATTAAAAATGCAATTAAAAACCAGGGTTACCCCGGTTAGTCTTTTCCAACCAATCGGGGGTTACCCCGATTGGGTTTTTTTGATGTTGAGTATTTCTCAAACATATCTGAACTACTTTGACAAACGTCAAACACTGCCGTAACGTAACTAAGAGTTCGTATGCCTGGACTGTACGAACTCTCAGTTATAATAAGGCAGTGCATAAGTCAGCTTGGTTTATTATTTCAGCTTGATGATTCTGTTCTTCTCAACGTGCAGTTATTTGCAATGTAGTTGCAACCTTGACTAGGTTGCAAATGAGGTAGGTCAAACAATACACTTGTAAATCACAGGTCCTTGTTTGTCACCGATGGCTATGATTTACACCTTACAGAAGGATGGCACATCCGTTTACCGCGAGAGTTATTTAGATGACGTAATAGCCTATTAGTATTTTGATTGGCGTGTTGGTGCAATGATCCAACCACTACTAAATAAGAGGTTGGTTTGGTTCTCTAGTAAGGTTACCTATTTCATCTGACATTCCCAGTCTTATCCCGGAGTCTGGATTACTGTCCGTCTAATACCAATAGGCTCGCCTCATTTTTTACAAGACTAAAACACAACTGCCGAAATGGTGTCGGCTTGCCTTCTTTTATATAAGACTAAAACACAATTGGCGAAAGGGTGTAGGCTCGCCACCTTTTAAATAAGACTAAAACACAATCGGCGAAATGGTGTAGGCTCGCCTCCTTTATAAGACTAAAACACAATTGGCGAAATGGTGTAGGCTCGCCTCCTTTTATATAAGACTAAAACACAACTGCCGAAATGGTGTCGGCTTGCCTCCTTTTATTTAAGACTAAAACACAATTGGCGAAAGGGTGTAGGCTCGCCTCCTTTTAAATAAGACTAAAACACAATCGGCGAAATGGTGTAGGCTCGCCTCTTTTTAAATAAGACTAAAACACAATTGGCGAAATGGTGTAGGCTCGCCTCTTTTTAAATAAGACTAAAACACAATTGGCGAAATGGGGTTGGCTCGCCATCTTTTATACAACGTGTAACAGAATAAAAGCAATACCTCTTAAAGGGTCATCGAACTCATCATTATTAAAAACTTTCACTATGGGACCGACATTTAAATCGCAAAAAAAAATCGACGCCCCCATAAATTTATGTGCGCTTAACTCGACAAAATGTACTGAACTGCTGATTTTTTTCGCGATTTCGGTATAAGACTAAAACACAACTGGCGAAATGGTGTAGTTGTCGTAGCCATATCGTAAAATTGGCCATTTCATGGAGTGGCCAAACATTAGGTGAAATGGCCGACTTCAGGATATGGCTTAAAGTACGATTTGGCTACGACCTAAATACTACATTTATTCCTCTGCATTTTCTTTCAGGGGCGAGATGTTATGTTAATTTTTGCCTGACCTATTAGATATAGTTTTTGTCGGATATATGGTTGTATCAGTCAGACTAGCTCACTAGTGAAACTGTCGGTCTCGTGACGGAAGTCGGCGGCGCCAGTCGGCATGCGAGAGATCAGCGATTAGCGCCACCCACCGCCCCGGGCGCGAGACAGTTTCCTATTCCGACACGGTTTTTGTACGTAAAGGTACTAAAATTTAACTAAGTTTAGTTAATAATTACTAAATAACCAAAATGGTTAGAATAGTGGTGGACTTGATACCGTCTTACAGTGTCTAAAGTTCTTTAGCTTCTAAAACTGGAGAGATCCAGTTTGTAGGTGGAGGAACAAGGAGAAGAATCCCATCAGAATATGTAGAGGTAAATGAAAATATGTAGAGATAAAATTTATTGAAGGTACTTGGTGATAATGTTATTCTTTTCCAAAACTGTGACTGCAGGGTGGCCCGGTTCTTAACTTGAGAAAGAAAGTGATAAGAGTATCCACTGAAAAGGAAGGATCTAACAGGCTGAAAATATTAATAGCTAAAGTAAAATATTTCGTAACTGCTTCAAATCACCGAAAGTCATCTCGACGAATAGTGAGAGCTGAGCAGAAAACTACATCAAATAAAAGTCAAATAAAATATGAAAATGATAATTTGTGTGACACATGGATACCTATAGATTACGTAAACTTACTCCATTATTGAATCTAATCTAAATTATATTACAGCATCTAATGTTGCTTTCATATAAACATAATAGACCAACTAAAGTAATATTCGCACAACAATAGGCTTCCGGAAGGTTGCGTCTAAAGCTTCTTAAAATTAATAATGTCTGCGATAATGCTTCTATTTATAGTAATGTAGATAAAAGCTTTACAAAGTGCGCAATACATTGCCGCTTTTACTTTGAACACTTTGGATATAACGAAGCATTGAGACACCTACACGCAAACAATGAGGTTAACAGGACTTTATATAGAATAGGTGTAACGTGAGCGCAAGGGAATTCTTACATTCCATCCCCTTTTACGTAGCTAGCCTCGGGCTGAGGTCTGAGACAGCGCGACATGATCGGAATACCCTAGACGTACGGCTTCAGACTAATTAATCCCACGAGGCATTACTTCGACACTTTGCAAATGGTGCAGCTCAACATTTGTACATACATTCGCGTTAATTGCCGGTTGGTAAACGTCAATCATTTGAGCATTTAGCCTCAAGATAACACTTGTAATAGATATATGATTGCAGTCCCTCTGACAGTTATTCCTAGAAACGTGGTATTTAAGTTATCCAAATGAACAGAACTTATAATCTCTTATTTATTAGCGGTAATGTAAATATTATGAGCTGTTTATGTTATTGTACTATATTTAATACTTTGATGCAGACAGTTTCGTGTGTAAATGTTTAATTAAAGCAAGTATTACTGGAATTTTCTTGACTCAATTTATTATTCTTATTAATCCGGGGATTAGAGACTTTGTTAATTAGCATAAAATGTAAAATGTTACGTGATTAACTGAGCAACAATCACTGTGTTCAAGCGACTCTAATGTAACTTTTTAGAACTCTGGAGTAGAAACCTATAGCTTTTCCTCTCAGTATCGAAAAGGCTGAGAGGAAAATTATGAAATGATAGCCAAGAATATAATTTTCATGTTGTCAATATTGCTATCCTATTCTTCATAAACTTCAGAAATTGAATTACAGTAATGGCCGTTATGAACAACCTACCGTAAATGCAGAAGGCCGTCAACGGTAAGCAATCTATTCACGACTTTTACGATAAAATCAGAGTTATCGGAATCCATTTGTATATACGCATATAAATAAACTACTATGAAATATGCTATACCATTCCACTAACCCAGAATCTATGTCAATGACTGAATTAGCCATTTTATGATGCACTATAAATAACAATATAATGTAGTATTCCGTTAGTGGTACGGTTCCCTTTACCTATTATTGACGACTTATCATTTTCTTCTGCCATAACGTGGGTTATATTAAATGGCACTCATATTTAAAACGTTTAAAAAGAAGAGATTTCTTTTGATGTCTTATTTGATAAACAAACATAGCGATTACTATTTTAAGAAAACGAATTTAATAAAAAATATCAATACAATAGGTGCTAAGAATGCATGCGTGCATACCTAACTCAAAGGACGTGCATATCCAAATGATAAAATGTGCATACCTAACATAAAGTGTGTGATTGATGTAAAAAATCGTGATTTCGTGCCGTTTTTGTTTACCAAATTAGACAGGTAAGAACATTGATATATAAAAAACCCAAGACGCACAGTCTCGAACAAATTCAGCACTGGAAACTGTCGTCAAATCTGACATGTATCAAGTGTCATGTGTGAGTTGTATGTAGTTATACTATAAACAATTTTTTTTTGCAAATTCAGCCTTACACGGATCGCTTAAAGTTGTTTTTACAAAGCAGTGCAGTATGGCGAGCGATGCGAGACTGTTTGAAACTTGCGCATAATTATACATTATGCGCTTGTTTTTTGCGGATGCTTTTAAGATGCTGAGTGTGTATCTAGGGTTTTTTATATATCAATGGGTAAGAATAAATAAACTATACCGAATATAAATTACGCTTGGTTTCGTTTTCTTTGTAACCGACTTTAAAAAAAACCGGAGGTTCTCAATTCGGTTGTGTTTTTTAAGTGAAAACTTCTTTAGGCGCGTTGGGCACTTTTTGGGTGAACAAAAATCATGGAACTCGCGTCATCGTCAACGAACGCTTTCCATGAGCTATATGTTTACTGTGTATGTATGTGTACTTTTTGGGTGAACAAAAAACGTGAAACTCGCGTCTTCGTCACCGCACGATTCCCATGAGCTATACTGCACAATTCATAAGTTATTTAGTTTTCATTTCTATCGGCAGTCTCCAAAGACTGCTCCGTATTTTTTAATATATTTGTTACCTCAAAACTGCGTCATTTATGACCCGATTTGAAAAATCATGCTTTTGTGAAAGGATATACCTTCCGATTGGTCCCATTTAAATGACATCAAAACCGGTTTAGTGGTTTGGCTTTTAAATAACTGGAATTCGTTTACTTAGATGACGTATTTTGTTTGTGTTCCAAGTAAACGAAATAATGTATTTTGCTTTCTTGCGACTTTCCAGTGGTTTTGTTTGGTGAAAAATAAAAAACTTGTCGGTAAGCCGGTGTTTTTGGTTGTTTCTTCGTATTTCAACACCGACTTCCGAAATTAACGTTATTTTATGCTTTGTGGTGTTTTTTTATTTGGAAGTCGGTTGTACTTTTTTGTAACAAGTTTTTTTTATGAAACAAGCCTTTGACACGAAAATGAAACGAAAGTCAAGGGATCCGGTTGACTGTTGAAAATTAATTCAACTGTGTTATCGATTGATAATTCACTAGTCAACAAGATTTTGTAACAAGGAATGAGCTTACTAATTTTGAATGACCTACCTACCCTTATTACAAAACTATATTTATTTTGTTTTGATTACATATAGTTTTTGTGTTACAGCTACTACCAGTAACATTATTTTGCCTTTACCTTGTTAATTAATTATTATTTTTTTCAATACAATAGCAGTATTTTCAGTTTACTGAGTTTTTTTATTCTTATAATTGGAAAGTGTTCCAATGATTCTGTAAAGTTTCATTTAAATTTATTGTTTATTTTTAAAACTCAAAAAGGAAATTTTGCGCCATGAGTTAAAAAAATATGTCAGCTTTATTTTGGCATGTTTGAATATAAAAGAATAGTTGAGTATCCTGACGTGCCATCTGCTACACAACCAATCCTTTAAAATTATTATGTGCCTGTACTAGAACCAGCTGAAAACTTCAGTTTTCGCCACATAGAACCACTTCAAAATAATATTACAGGAAAAATGTACGTGTCTCAATAATGCTAATATCAGTTCTATGATAGTTAAACATGTTCTTAACATAATTAGTTTAAAAAAATCTTGTTACAAACAAAAAGTGTTTTTTTTTTGTTGGCCAGTGATAATTAGATATCTTCTTATCGTGTGGGCAGTAAGGTCTAACGACCCAAAACACCCTAGTGTCAGAGTTTCTAAACCGCCCCAAGGGCCTCTGACATGGTTTATTTGACGAACGCCATTTGGCGGCCGGGACCACCGGCCTATACGTGCTTTCCGAAGCACGGAATCATCTTTTTATCAGACAATCATGTAATTCAAGCCTGCAATGTCCTAGCCAAACTGGAAACAACTTTACAAAATATGCTTCCTGTCGTGCTTCGATATATTTAACTTTTTTTTCTATTCTTATTTTTACGAAAATTTTCGTTCCGGAAAGCGAGCTTCAGACAAAGGTATGAAATTACCTTTTATTTAATGACATTAACGAATCCTTTTGTTGTTCCAATAGCATTGCCCCATAAATAAATCGTGGTATAATCATTATAATTAACATAGGTAATTCATGTCAAATCATAGACGGCCGTGTACAGTACATGATCTCTATGAGTTTTATGTGACACTGGACGAGGGTGTAAACCATCGTTAAATATATTAGCGGTTTGTGCACATGAATATTAATTTATGTTCATGATGGCGCCGAATTGATCCCTTAACCGTTACACGTAAAATAAGTCTTAGGTGACATGAAATTATATTGAACAATATACGTTCTTAATAAACATGTTCAGACAACGTAATAGGCGGTTCGTTTGATGAAGTGAAGTTTCTAGCTCGCGGATTTATGACGGACACTTTAGTAAGACAAATGAATGAGTAGGAGGTAGGAGTAGAGTACATATAATATTGTTTTTTTTATTTATTATTATTTTATTTATCTGACTATGTAGGTCAATTCGTTGTTTTTTTATTATATACATTTCTATAATTATCAGTATCATAGTGTGCTAGCTAACAAGTTAAAAATTTCGTGTCATGTATTAATTACTTAGCATACTTTTATATAGATTCAAGTTCTTAAAACGTAACAGACAGATGTGTTGCTGGGGAGTTTGTTGGCCACTTCTTCTCCACAGCTAAAACACTAGGAAGTGGTGACGGGCGGGCGTTTTGGGGGACTGTCTTTTGTAAAATTTGACGTTCAAAAAGTGCTGGCTCTCAGCCTAATTTGAATAAACGACTTTTGATTTTGATTTTGGTATTTAAAGAGCGTGCTTTTTGTCCCGAGCGTTCGATAAGACTACGAAGGTTTTGCGTGGTTTTGCTTAAAGGTAAATGCTAGGTTGGCTCTGTCACTAGGTAAGAGCGACTATTCTTGATGACCTGCTTAAAACATGGCGATAGGATGGAACTGAGGCTGCGATGAGAATGCGATTGTCGAAGTACAAAATAATAGGTATTTATCACGTGTTTTCGACAGTGTTTTTCAATCCTATATTTTTTTTTATATTTGCTACTGCTTCTTTTTACTATTTATAGGCTCGCGTTTGACCACTATCTCACCTGATGGTAAGCGATGATGTGGTCGAAGATGGAGCACGCTTGCCTAGAAGTAACGTATTCACTCTTGACTTAAATACTCCCAGGTTATAGCTATCAGGAAACACAGACTCCGGCAGGGAATTCCACTCCTTAGCTGCACGCACTATGAATGTGTTCCCAAAACGTTTTGTGCGCGTGGGTGGGATTTCCACCATGTACCGGTGGCGCATTGCCGTTCGTCTTGTGGTCCGATGATGGAACGGGCTTGGCGGAATCAAATTATGCAATTCCGTCCCACATTCCCCAAAATGCAACCGGTAGAAAACCGACAGGCTAGCAACTCGTCGTCGATGCTCAAGACTTTGGAGATTCGTCGCGACGAGCCTATCATCGCCGATGATCCTCTTGGGTCGTTTCTCAATTGACTCAAGGGCATCAAGCTGGTATCTGGCAGATCCGTCCCAAAGATGAGAGCAGTACTCCATACATGATCGAACTTGCGCTTGATAGACTGCTGACAGAATGTCACTTGTATAAAACTAGGGGTTGGCAACTTAGGAGACGCTATGGTGAGATCTATGTCCATCATTTGACTGCTGTAGGATCAGCCAAGCATTGATTACAGCTGAAATTTGCTTCAAACTTTGTAGCTATGATTTGGAAGTCGGTTAAAAATTTAAAACGCTCTTTTGAAAGAGAGTCATTTTTCTCTCACCATTATCCTAGTTTAATTAAGACTGGTGCAGCATGATTTATTCTTTCATACTTCTTTATAAGTTACTATAGTAAATAATATTATTTTTCGCACAGTCCATTCACCGTTTTTAGCCCTTTAGCCTCTACTCTTTGAACTTACAAACTTACTCTTGAAACTTACCTCACAAATCCTTTTTTGAAGATGAAAGTCTTTTTACTAAATAGATACGTGTCGAGTTCACTAGCCCGATGGTGTTGATCAATTGAATTGAATAAATCAATACATTCGGCGCTAGCTTTACGAAATTGAATCTCCGAAGCTATGACGTCGTATGCATTAGTGATAGAGTTCGAGACACAACGGGAAACGGAAAATAAATGTTGACCTACAGTTTGTTTTTCCTTTTACACTGCAGATACTGACACTGCATTGTTATAGATGGAAAATGTATCGTTTAGGTACGTTAACTCAAATATCGCTTTTAGCAGTGAGGCCGCCCATTGTGTCACCCAATTTTATGAGGTATATTTATGACTGAAAACAAGAGACCCTATTTTATGAGGTATATTTATGACTGAGACAAAGACTATTTATTCTCTATGTATATATACGTACGTATTCTTCATCTATCTTTTTTGTAATTTTAATGGTGTACTCAAATAGACAAAAATACTTGCAAAATTATTGTGACAAATTGTCAATCGCGTTAGCTGCTATGATTGCCGATACTCAATAGCCAATCACATAAGTTGTCTCGTTTTTAGTTTGTGTCGATGTTGTATGATAGATAATCTAAGAAAATTCATCAAATTTAAGTAATTTGAATGGCAGCTACAAACAGAAATTATTTTATGAACTAGTTAGTAAGACTCTGGGCTTAAAACCACTGTAGCGATTTGTACATTTGCAAACGATCTGCATCGCGTGCGCAAAACGGTCCACTGCTTAGTTTTCATATTGGTTTGACATTATAGTATCTACTATACGGTATAACTAGTGTCAATAAAAGTGTTTTAATAGTTACATCAAGAGAAATAATTCCCAGATATGAATAGCATTGTTTATTCACATTTACTTTATGATACAAAACATGAATGATCATGTTTATTTGGTGTTTGTGCGTGATTTGTCTCGTGAGACAGATGTTGGGATGTGTGTGTGTCTGTGACGGGAACGTCCACTCTGTCAGTTTGTCGGTTTTCCACATATGAATGCGCGGGCGTCGCGTGCTTTACGCGCCAGTAGTGCACGACGACGCGGCTTGCGCGCGACTTACAGCCCAGCAGCGCATACGCATATCTGCCGGGAAAACTCGCGCATTTGATGTTCCATTTTTAAATTAAAAGTTTTATTAATATAAAAAGTAACAGAAGTGTTGTTGTTGTAGAATTCAAAGTGAATTTTTGGATAGGTATTTTTATGGTATTGTGCAACGAAATGCATTTTTTTCGTGACATAGTTTTCTTACTTTTTACATCTACTCTTAACAGTAAATCAATTAGATACATCTAAAACTATCTAGAATTTAAACATTAATCCTACAAATATCTTAATGTTTATTCAAATCCAAACATGTTTATTTGCTGGCGCCACGAAAGCTTTCACAAAATCATCCATCCGTATTAGCGTTCGCTTTGAAGCGAATAATTTAATTTCCGTTAATATTTCTTATCGTCTACAATAATAATTATATTCTCCGTTAAGTGTTGTAACCATCGTGCATCGGTCAATGACAATCCCATGTTAATTTGACGGCTGTCAAAGTTGCTCGTTGAGTGGACTGCAACTGGAAAGTCCCGTACACTGCGGATGCCTACTAATCTTATCAGTAACTCTCGTGTAACAAACGAATATCAAAGGACAAAATAAATTAATGTTAAGTATACAATAAAATTGTTCTTAAGATACCGGTGGAGGCGCCGTTTTTTCCGCTAATTTTCGTAGATCGTACGGTATGTTGATTGTAACATGAAACTGCACTAAATGCAATGTATCTTTCAATTTGGTTGGTGTTTATTTGCGTCTTCCTGTTTTTTTTTGGTTTCGTGTGAAGTTTTAGATGCAATTTGGGGTAAAGAAAACTACCGCTGTGTGAAATTTTCGGAAAGAGTCATAATACTATCGGATACGCAGCTGGCTAATATTTTTACTTAAAAACAAAAATTATGTAATTTTGTGATGTAGATAATGACTGCACTCGTGTTGATTACATAACAGTCATAATATTTAGATACCGTATAAAGTCCAGTTTATTGAGCAAATTTTATGTTCGTCAACTCTTTTAGTAGACCCTCAAAAGTATGCAATGTGACAAAGACTAAGCAGAACTCACTTGGTCACCAATTTCCAAAATAAAAAGTCTGTAAATCCAAAGGAATCCCTTCAATTCCGGCGCAAAATTAACTGCGAGTACATTAATTAAAGTCGGCGACAGACCGTTGATCTTGGTGTCTGATCGACAACAATTTTGGCCGCGTCATCCACGACACTGCTTGTGTTAATTTTTCATTAAGAAATTATTAAAAGACCGCTATAAAAGCTTCATCAGTGATCAACGAATTGGGGTTACTACAAGGTCGATTAACATCTGCTTTAGGGCTGGCAAAGAACTGAATGGGATATGTGTTTGCACTAATTAGTGGAATGTATTTTATGAAGTGATATGCTTGTAAACAGTTATAGTCAACTTAAAAGCTCGTTTAAGAACGTTTACTGCTGCCGTTCTTAGAAAATATAATTTGTAGTGTCGTAATAACGTAAATCTTATCTCAATTTTCGCAATTTGAACGAAAATTTACATATTAAATCATGTGATTTTTCCTGCCAGCCCTAAGTGTTGATGTCTTTTGCCTCCTCTTGGACAGAGGACATCTTTATTTCGGACATATTGCCATTCATCATCATTGTTATTCTCTGAAATTTGTTATGGTGCCGCTATTAACATGTCAATAGTACTTTGCTTTATGTTCTGTGAACACAGTTTATTATGGTCAGTAACAATTATACAGCTTCTATCATTAAGGAAAGTTTTGCATGTTTAGACTTTTGTAACAAGTTTTATTTGTTGTTTTTATACAAGTAGATATATATCCAATCTTTATTAAAACCTACCGCAGGGCTCAACAAAAGTTTTGTTAAAAATTATTCCAGCTGGTTAAATAATGAAAGCCTTTAAATTGGGATACTTAACCGTTACTTCCTAAGTTCTAAGGTATATTTTTCTGAGTAAATCCAAATTCCTTATCTATCTTTCTTTATAACATGTTCATTAAAATTGTGTAGGTAGTTTCTGCTCTTTTCATAGTCTTTCAGAGCTTTTTCAGAAGTCGTTACCATCCGCATTCTAATACCAAGTCTAAAGTAGGACAGATGCATTGTTTATTTCATGTAAATAATCCATGTGATTTCAGGACTGCCGGAAAACATAAATCTAGAATTACTGTAATCCAGAAGTTTCGACGACTGGCTCAGTAATGCTGAAACTCGACTAATCCAATTCGTAGAAGTCTTGTTCGTAGATCACTGTAGTGTATGATTCTGTAAATCTGTCACGTTGAAATATTTATAACTAAAAGCTTTATGAGAAGCCAATGACAGCATTTACTTAGCTTCCTGTTCTCTTTGGAAGCGTTAAAAGGTGCATGCTGGTATACAGGGTGTTTGGTATGAAATTTTTGTTTTTGGCGTCTGCCGTGCCGGGACGGAAAATGATGTTTCAATGACTTACAACACTGTATTTTTTTCTTATAGTTGCTTAATTGAATAAAACTTAACATCCAGACAAAAACGAATTCTTGAGATTTTTGCTCTAGGTATCAACAGAAAAAGTCGTTGTTTTAAAATTAAATGCAACGACACATTCTCTGACATACCCTGTATAATGTCATTTAATGGCGATACTCGTCGAATCTGACGATGCATCCATTACTTGTTATGTTTAGTGGCTGGACGGTCGCCAATGTTGACATGGCGTTAATCCCGATTGTTTGTACTCCGTTAACGTAAATTACACACATGCATGTGTTAGGTAGTAAACTTCATCGGCTTTCACGTCAGTCTCATTGTGGCAGACGTGTGTCACAATGTTATTGGGAATTAACTGCCCCATTGTGAGAGAGTGCGAACACGAAGCAGAAGCTAATGTTTTAAAGCCAATTAATTTCAAATGAATAGGTGTGGTCTTGTCAAACAGTTTCTAGTTCTGAAACGAATTAACATGATACTACACAATTGATTAGTAATAAATCGTTCGTATAATTTAATTTATTAGTTAAAATATACATTCATCGGTAGTGGTACCTATGAAGAAGGTTTATGGTTGTTCGATCGTAAAATATGATAAATGGACTGTGTTACCTCGAAAGATTTAATATCTTTGTCATTCCTCAATGATTTTATATAAACCTTTTCTGTATGTAAGGGCATACAGATTAGGTCAATTCAAAAGTTTAAGTGGTCAGAAAGCAAACAGAAAAAATGCCCATTTATCTTAACTATCTGAGGTTCTAAAATTTTATGGTGGCCGCGTCAGCTCGACAAATATCATTATAACATTAATTGAAATATTTAGTGGCGACACGCGACCAAATCGGGGTTAAATAGGGACACTGTCCCACTAGATTTATGGCATTAAAACATGTCACAGACAATAAAAAGTTAAACGACTTTAAAATAAAAAAATAGACGTTGACTATGGTTAGGGTGGCGTCTCCTGATCTATGGTTAATTTGTTTCATTTGACGATGGAGTAGATAGGGAACACCTACACCATTCAATTGGAAATGTCCTGTAGTTCTGACGTCTGAGCCATCTTAACGTTATCCTATTACATGGATGATTCAGATTAATAAAGAATATTTTCTGCAATGATGAACTCACATGTTGCTCATAGATAAAATTGGCATCATGTGTTCAGCAGCAAGAACCGATTAAATATTAATTCAAGGTCACTCGAGTGCATTCTTCATTTTGCGTTCTGACGCAAGACCGCACTTGTTGCAGATAAAACCTGAAAACATGATTGATTCTAGGACATCTTAATGTTGTATTAGCGAGCTTAGTGCCTGGATACCATTTAGCTTTAATGAATCGTCAATAATTTAAAACAGCTGGGTTGGTTCAGTTTCTAATGCATTTTTCCTTGCTCATGTCACATGATTGCAACAAAGTGTATAGTGTGACCTACATTTTAATTTGGTAGGTAGCATGTGTAATGTAACCTCTTTAATGAATGCATTGTTATGACTCTGACTAAGACTTGGAAGTTTAGTTCTTTTCCAAAAATAGTAAAACTAGGCTACCTCTAGATTCTATGCGGTATTTAGGCGGGCTACCATCTGGTAGATTCGTTTGTTACACGAGTTCATTAAGGTGACATTCACTCATTATCCTTAAGAGACGACAAGGTCTATGGAAAAGTTTATGACTGTCAATACAAGTACGGTGGCTTTCATGAAGTATACTAGTTAACTAAGCTTTCATGGTTTTTTCCATTTGTATTTTGTCTTACCGCTTTTCGTCCCCCGGATTATATTCCTAAGATGTATACTTTATCAATTCCTACATAATAAAATATCTATCTAACTACAACGGTTGTCAATGAGATATACGCAGTAAATATGTTCAACACTGCCTTTCGGTTACCTTAGGAAGCTGAATGAATTCTCTATTTTGTAGTCCCTATTCATAAACCTTCTTAGAAAGTAACCTAGTCGAGAAAGCTCAGTTGCAACAAAGTGTCTAGTGAAACATTAGATTTGATAGATGCCATAGTTGAGCCAGTGACCGTACTGTAGCAACATTTAGTATCAAATGCACGTTGTTCGCAGTTACCTTCATGAAAGGCGGTGCGAAAGCTTGGCGCCAAGCCACCGGCTTCTTTACGATCCCTGCGATACAGGTTTAATATGTACCGTGCTCCGTATGCATGGGAAACTTATAAAACTCGGCCAATTGTTCTACTTGTAGGACGGGATATGTTCTAGAAAAACAATCATACGTATGTAGGCAAAAGACGTTGTGTCGCTATCTTTAAATCCATGTAAAACGATGCGTGTACGTATTTTATAACCAGATAAGGCTCAAAAGTAATCCACCCATCTCTAGCGGACAGCATTAAGTACGAGGCAAAAGCAATAACACTATTTCTAGATTTTCTAGTTTCCTCTGCCTCAGTAAACAATACCTGTGATCGTATTTAGATTGTATCTGCTAATAATCTCCTCTTCTAAATACAATCTATGCTAAAGATCAAAACTGTCGTGCAATGTTCTTCGGATAAATATAAATGTGAATAAAATTCATGAATGTAAATGTTGCTATGAATATAATGGTATTATCTTGAAATACAGGAAAATGCACAATCCGACTTATGCAAATTTCAAATACAGAGTTATGACGAATGCAAATAAGTAATAGCGTTGAAGCGAATGCAGGGCGTTGCGCGGTGTGACGGATTTTACTCAAAGCCATCGTATAAAGATATCAACGTGGATTTGGCTAAGACTCGTTTAAAATTCAATTCAACTCACTAGGCGAGATCAAAGCGGCCGTAACTCTTGCCAGCGCGTACAACTAACAATAAAGTAATCATTACCAGTAGCACCGATAATAATTACTTTATTTAAATATCTGCGCGACTTTTGGCTCGTCTCCCCGAGTCCCCGCGGCTTAACCTTCATGGATATTAATTAAATTTATGATGCGAATTGTTGTGTTCCATTTATTTTACGCATGTTTTGGTTTAATAAATATTTTGACGTACCGGTTTATTTAAATGTGGACCTTTTACACCCCGTCACAAGCGAGATAATTCAGTTTTAAGTAGAACTAAAGTGTTACATTGAGCACTTTGTCTGCAGAGCTTTATTATCAAAATAATTATGCTATTACATCTGATTCATATGACTTGATGTTTTATGACTTTAGGTAACAGACCGTTGACATACATCGGTAATTTTACTAGTCGTAAAATTATAAAACCGGCTAATTTTAATTATCCAATAAGTTAAACGTTACATTTCTAACCAACCATATGTCATCTGAAAATTATGCATCGAATCGTTTGTTACGCAGCAAATTAATGTAGTTTTGAATTTCAACATGTGTCATTGAAAATGATAGACGTCTATCAAGTGTGTCAGAAAGATCATCCGCGTGTGAATATCAGCGCTATCTAAGTTATCTCGAGCCCGTAGAAGACAACACACCATGCTGACTACTTCCGGCCTAGTTTTCGTTCTCCTCGCCCTCGTAAGTACACTGTTTACTCACATATTGATTGTTTGCTAACCTAGTACTACATCCAGTGACGCAAAATTAATAGATTAGCGGTAAACCCTATCTGGAGCCATATATCATGATGGATTACCTTAATTAACGTTAACTAATACAATAATATGACAGCACACTGGTCGCCGCCACTGTGAAGTTTATTACATTTGTGAGTATACTTTATAAATGATACAGTTCAATGAGCAAGTCGAGAAGTCAAGATATAATCAGTGCAGTCCAAGAAAGGAGGTTGTGTGTATTAATTGATTTATAAGAACGCATTACGGCCAATTAAAGTTTTCTGACCAATTACATGGACAGTTTATGGTCTCGCCGCTTTTATTATGTAAAGTTGTGAACTGACGTTATTTGACTTGTCGCATTCTGTGGCAGCGCGCATTTGTTTCGGAGAGAAGTCAAGATCGTTACGCCCACGCTTCATTAGTCAAACTACTGAATCCTCCACCGTTTACACTTCATTCGTGTGTAATTAATCCCAGTGCGCTGTTACTGAGCTGAGTTAAATGTTGTTTTATAACTTTTTAAACAAACAGGCGTAGTTAGGTGCGCAGATGTTGCCTTGTTGGGTGCGCGGGTCAATTGTTCGTGACAGTGAGGCAACTTGTTCAGTAATCAGTGGCGCATAAAACACAGTTCAAAGCCGACTGTTACCGCTCACTGACAGGTGATTCGTTAACTCGCGCTTAATCCTAATTAATAGACTATTAGTGGACGTTTTCAATTACCACTTCGAATGATTTATAATAACCGTACACTAAGTATTTGCTGATTAATGTCCGTGGCATTACTGTGATCACATTCATAAAATGGGATTAATGTTTTGAAAACCTATTAATTATTTATCAATGTTTCTCGAAATTAAAATAACATGAGCTGTCAAAATATTTTGGTATGCGTCAGGTTTTAATTACAAGTTATTTTGTTATTTAAATGTGAAGAATCATTTTTATTGACTTATTAATAAGCATCGAACGCTCCAATTTATTTGTTCTTTTACGGTTCTCCGCACATTATTAGCAAATTGGCGTCGCTTTGACATAAATTGGCATTTTCAACGTCCACTTAGTTTCGTATAAAGGCATTAACGGCAAATAAAAGCACTAACGAAGCTTTTAAGGACATGGTTTGAATATGACATTATGGAAAGCGAATTTTGTTACCAATTTAAGGGTTCGGCAAACGGGCGCGATGCGACAATGAGACAACTTCCAATTATTATGTTATCCATAAACAACTGCCCAGTTGAACTAGTTGTTGTAAGTGTGACTGCTGAGCGGGATATGTTGGGTCCTGAGTCCGATTCCTAGGTCGGGCAGTGTTCATTCATTACGAATTTCTCAGTAGCAGCCTAGAGTTTAGAAGTTGGTGTTGAGACACCCTCGTAGGATTCGGATTGGCGTCCCATCGGACTATGAGAGTAAATAAATAGAAACATTGGCCACCCTGACCGAAATTCGTCGCGGTGTAATAGTATCTGGGCAACTAATATTCTTGTAAAATATAGGTTGTTGCATTGTCGTTTCAGGCTTGTTGGAACCTTTATCTGAGACAAAGACTTCGGAAGCAATAATGTCATTAGTGTTGGGCCTTTCATGCATTACCATAAATTAGTTGAGTGCTCAATTAACTTGCATTTGTTCATGTTTGGGCGTAAGCCAATGTATAAGAAACAAACGTAGGCGGATACAGATACCCCTAAAATATTTATTACTCATCGAGTTCATTTAGAATTTACTAAAAGAGATATAAAATAATATAAGTATGATTGTTTTCGATTCCTATAAAATACCATAATGTACTCAATTTTCGTTCACAAGTGAACTTGACTATACAATACTAAGCATTTGAGAACATACAAACATAGTTTACTAATTAGCATAATGACTCATTTTCTCGTATCGATGGAAACATAATTAAGCTCTATAAACGTGTGTGAAGCTACAAATAGAATACAGTGATCCTTTTACAAGATAAAATGTTAATAAAGACAGTTTACCCGCAAGTGGTTTGGCACATTTAGCTCTATTATAGGACCTGGCCTAGGTCTACAGGCGCTAAAATGGACACTTTATGTTGAATCCCAGTTGAGAATGTGGTTCAATAAGTAGATAACACTATAGTTGTTGCATTTTAGCATGGAAATATTGGCCATTGACCACATCGGCACAGCGTTTGGGTTGCCGATTAAACATAATCGGTATGTGGAGCTTCTTCACAGGACATGTGTCACCTCCTTTATTGCGTTTTGTACACATCCACCTACATCTTCTAGGATTTAAACGAGGCGAAAGATAGAACTATATAGGTATACTAGCTACTTCGTACGCGCGTATCCCGTTTTCTCCAGTTCCGTAGAATTTCGGGAAATTCTTTCTCAGTGTTCCTTTACTCCAAGGAAACATACCAACATGCCAAATTTCAGACGAATATCGTCACAAAAAGAAGTAGATATCAGCAACATAGGTAGAGTTGAATGAAAAGGAAGACAAATGATGCAACGACCACAAATAAATTCCAATAAAGGAGGAAGCTGAAATTGATAAAATCATTAAAATTTTATAAATTTCAAAAACGAGAATGATATTAAACTGTCCTGAGTAAAAATATTTTCATATTATTGTGTGCTATATTTTTTTAGGGTTCCGTACCTCAAAAGGAAAAAAACGGAACCCTTATAGGATCACTTTGTTGTCCGTCCGTGTATCTGTCAAGACCGTTTATCTTTTATATAATTTGGGAATGAAAACCATATACTCAGGTCTATGTCTCCTTGAAGCTGTGAAAAAATCAAACTAATAAGTTAACGTAATAATAATAATACGGTCGTTTATGCCGCAAAAAAAGTTGCCTACCCATTGACCTAGAACTATGAAATTTGGCAAGTAGAACCGTCTTATGCTACAAGTATAGGGAAAAGTCTGAAAACTGTACATTTGTAATGAAATAAAAAATAAAGTCTTTATTTACAGTAATTTTTAGAGTAATTTGTAGCTACAAATTTGAACGGAACCCTTGGTGGGCGAGTCGCACTTGGCCGGTTTTTTTATATCACTGCTCTGGTCTTTTTACCTACAGTATATTTACTAGATATATTGTTTGTCCTTTATTTTTTTTTAATTTTAAAAGAAAAACTTGTTTGGGACTAACAAGTTTTTCTTTTAAAATTAAAAAAAAATAAATAAAAGAGATACATTTATTATACATACCTATAAAGTTTGTTGTTCGGACTACATCGAATAATAATAGGGAAAGGACAATGATCGCTACTGACACACTATAACGAGACAGCTATACTGAAGTGAGAATTTACTGCTGCCTGTTGTTTTTTATATCTTCTTCGTATTTAAATGGGTAATATTCTACTAGTGCAAAGTATGCAAAAATAAAAAGCTAGTGTGGATTTACTTGTTCAAGCTTGTTTTATGAGAAAATGTGCTGAGCGTGCTTTGACGGAACGATCTGAGCAAACTTTAGTTTTATTACCGGTCTTTTTATACCATATTTTATTACGCTCTTGCTTCTACCTTAACGAAATTATGAAAAGAATTATCTTGTCGTTAATTTCATTTCAATAAATCTGCTTTATCAAATCACTTTTAATATCAAATCGAAATGATTAAACACATCAATCCATTTAAAGATGTTTGTATCTACAACATTTCAATTGACCAATAGAAACATGTTCCCTCTTTGATAAGATAGTATCCGTCACTACAATATTTTCTTCCGACTCTGACTTTCCAATCGGCTCGTTAGAATTCCTTATCAACATCGTAAATCGTACTTTGTTAGTACAATGTGAGTACAGTCAACAAAGCAGATGAGTATTTAGGCTAACTAGTACTATAGCTATTTTGAGATCCAGCATGTGCATGTGCTCAGTATTCAAATGGACATAATTTGTCTAAAATCTCCCGTAGAACGAATTGTAAGAAAATGGGTGTCGCATAATCGCGTCGCATATTTCTGTGAAAACCTTAACAGCTGGTTCAGAATAAATCAACACAAAAACTATGATGCTGTGTAATAAAAAACTTAAAACTGTATACAAACTGTATTCATGATAATATGCTGGCAAAATTATGCTAACAACTGTGGTTAGCTTACTGTAATAAATAATATAACTAAGAAAATCCGACCAACTGACTTGAGGTAATGGAAGATCGCATCTCAGCCGCAATCTGTCTTAAATGAATGAAAAATTAGGTTTTTTGACAGATTGCGACTGAATGCGAACTTTGCTTGAAAATTTGTGGGATTGGCCCTCTGATTAAATTTAATAGGTTTCAAGAGAGTCAGGCTTGAGAGCTTAGCGTCTGAGATTAAAAAAAAAAGAAAACTACGATCACATCGGAGACTTTACTTTTCTCCGGCAAACCAATCTCCTTTGTCAACTGTAGGTACTAGAAGATATTGAGTGTTGTGGACCACTTCGAACAATGCATCGTAGAGCGGACCATTACGATCATGAACCATTGTATTACGATCACCTCACTGAGCATCTCGGTCTGAAAGTACAAGGAAATTACTTTGTTCCTACTTGTCTTACCATCGAGATTGGAGTGCCGTCTGCTCTAAATAGGTGAAGTGGTTTTGTGGCTTTACTGTAGATATAGCCATTGTGGCATCCTCTGACAGATTTGAGGCCTAAGTCAATTCATAATATTCAGCCACATTTTCCACGACAGTTTTCCGACCTAAAGTTCTTTATTCTTAGGGCATTTGCACACGTTTAGGTTTTTTAATGCGCCAACGGCGCGCATATGACGCGCGGTAACACGATTTAAATGAAATTCAGACGCAGACAGTAGGTACTGCTTTTTGGTCATATCTACAGCGCCGTGAGCGCGTGTTCGTAAAACATGCGTCGTCAGCGCGTTAAAAATACGCAATGTGCATAGGCTCTTAGTACCCATCTCGTAAAAGCACAATGGCTTCTTGAGATGGAGACAAAATCCAATGTCTAACTCTTTTATTACCTACTATAACATTTCACTTAGCGCGCTGAACCTCTGGTTGAAAAGGTTCTGACCATACACAGAAAGTTAGCAAGTCTTAGCTTGCTACGCTGAATACTTAATCCAGGCTTATGATAGACATCAATGTCATCGATATAAACGTGGGTAAATACTAATATGTTGGCGATTACTACACCTTACGTGTCGGCCATATTAAAATCTTCTCTTGTGAGAGTTGGAATAAAAGAGCCTACATATTCGCTTGATCGGCCATCCACGTTCCATTATTTAGATGTCTTACTCAAGATGTCTTCTGGAGAAACTCACTACTTGCATTTCGAGATTTTATTCAGATTTATCTTTTTATTTTACTAACTTTGTCCATATTCCCAGGCGGTAGGCCGTGAGGGCGTGCTATCTTCGGCGGCAGTTCGCGAGCTGCGCTGCGGGCGGCGCCTGGTGTCGGGGTTGTTCTCCCGGCCGCGTCTGCCGCTCGGGTACTCCTACGTCACCACCGTGCCGCGCGGCGCCTGCCGCCTCAACGTCTCCGAGATTATGCCCACAGAGAACTATATAGGTTTGTACATATAGCTTACATAGAAAATTAGAGTAGTAGAAAAATAATATTTTTTTAACCACAAGCGATAGAAGGCCAAAGGAATGGTCAAAAGAAGTTGAAGGAGCAACAAGCAACCGAATGAAAATAGTAATGCCATGGGTTAGTGCTAGATTAAAGCAAAACGTGCCTTACCGCAGGTCGCGTCGACTACGCAACTGCGCAAAACAGGTGTAACTGTTAATGATAATGGTCACACTCCGCTTATAAAGGAAACATTGTTAGTTGTAAACCACTCAGACCAGTTGAACCCAAACATTAATCACGAAGTTGTTGAAATAATTTTACAACTGATGAATGGAGGTTACCCATTTCATAGACATTTTATTTACCATTCCACAATGCGAATAGTCCTTTGATAAAGGCTAATGGGCCGTGAGGTTGGTCACTTATCAATCAGCATTGTAGACGGAGTGATCTGTAAATCATTTGAGATCATCTGCTGTAGGTACCAGCCCAGTTGTTTTGTGCCAATATGATTACAGCTTTGCCCCGGCTTTAATGTAATGAGAAATTACTTTGAACTTCATTGACAGGTAGTTTACATCATGTCGTTCCAAGTAATTAATCTATATGTGGTACTGAGCTTGTTGTTAAACATATGTGCGAAGATGTAAATACAGGGGTGGGTTAATAGATTGTCGATCAAATCAAAGGCAATGCTGTAAACGTTGTAAGTGTTTGACATGTCGTGTGCACTTGCAGCTTTGAAGATATCCAACGGCTCGTATATAATGAACGGCGAGTTCGCGGTGTCGGCGGCGGGCACGTACGAGGCGGCGGGCGCGCGCTTCGTGTACTCGCGCACCGGCGCGCTCGACAGCGTGCTCGCGCATGGGCCCATACACCACCCCATCGACATCATGGTAAATATACCTGAGAAAACATCTCAATCCAGAAAGTATAAACAATATAACAAACATATTATTCAAGAACCGCTTGGATCGTAGCAATAACAATTTATTGCTATTATAAATTGCTCAATAATCTATTACAGGGAAATTGAAAAGAAATAAATGTTTCTTTTATTTTCAGATACTTTATACGCAACCGAATCCAAGTATAAAATACGAGTATTTCACGGAATCACTACCTGGAGAAGTGGAAAGTGAATCTGTAACGAAAATAGATTTTCCTGAAGTTACACCTAAATCTGCATCGAAGCATTTTCGAAGACATCATAGTTATGATGTTTTCCCGAGGCCAAACGTCCCTGTAGGTGGAAGGGAGTCAGAAATGAGTTTTAGTGTCGAAGATGATATCGATACTGATGTTGTGGTCCTGAATAGAAAGTACATGTGGAAGATTTTGTCTTACTCTCAATGTACCAGGACCTGTGGTGGAGGCATTCAAGTAAGTCCTGAAAAAAGTTGGTTCACTAATATTACCCTGTTGACCTCTAGCTAAATATTAGCCTGAACATAAAATACACTAGACACAGTAACTTTGGCCTACATGCTGCCAATCGGACAATGAGGCGTCTAGTCAGTCTGACCGATAAATACCTAATTGAAATCAATCTGTAGCAATGCTTTATGACTGGAACAGTTAGATAGCGAATGTTTTCAGAGCAATTGGTAATGTGATGTTGGTTTTTCCAAGAATCTTCGTACTTTCCTTGAGTTTTTTTCGGACTTCTGAGTATCATAACTGGATGTAATTGTGAAATGAATATTTGAAAGGTAAAGATGGACATTTCAATCATCTTTTACATCCATTTTACAGCCAGAATACTTTAATGTCAAAAAAGTGATTTGGGATTAGCGCTTGATCACGTATGTCATCTGAACCTTCCAACATTTTCTACTAACACCACACTCAATTCTAGCTGGGCAAGTACCGTTGCGTGGAAGCGGGCGCTCTGAACCGCGAGGTGCCTTCAGTGCACTGCGCTGGGGCCGCCCCTGCGCCGCGCCGCCGCCGCTGTGCTGGCGTGCCCTGCCCGCCTCGCTGGAGAGCGGCGGCCTGGACCATGTGTCCTAGGTGTGGACCAGCTACTAGGACCAGGATCGTTGGCTGTGTGCAGGATCATTCGAGAGGGATTACTAAGGTACTGTGATGTGTGTGTGTCCAAAAATCTGTCAATTGTTAATTGAGTTATTTTGGTGCGAAATCAAGTGTTAAGGTATTATTTGGCTTCTTCTCTAAGTACGATTATTTTGTGAATTAATGCAGTTTTATTAGTCACACTCTTAAGCAGCGACTAGGTTTTAACTAGAAGTTCATTGCACCATTTTAATATGACATTTCAGTGTATTAATACTCGTATAAGACATTTTCATTACTATTTTTTTTAACAGCTTTGGTTTCACCCGATAAAATATGAACGAGCAACCTTTTCGTTTTAGATCAGTGACCAAAAATGTCCTCCAACAAAACCACTGACATCAGAAAAGTGCAACATTCCGGACTGTGACAAACCGTCCGAGGACGAAGTGCGCCAGGTTTCGAACAAACATGTGACAAGACCTCGGGAACATACTGACACCTTTAGAGAAGGACCTGTGTATACTGTGACAGTCAATAATACTGAGTTGGACGTTGGACCTGAGTATACGTTCAGTGCTGCAGCCGGATGGCTGTATACAGATTGGTCTGAGGTAAGTTTGAATTGCGTCCGGTGGGTGTGAAATCTGGGTAAAGGTGGTACAGGAACATGGGAATTGACACAAGAAAAGAAAGGCCCATGGTTAGCAGTGGACGAAGTCGGGCTGTGGATGATGATAATTTCATCATTATAATATCATAGATTGCATTAGCAAAATGTATGTAGGCAATATTATAGATAGGGAGAAAGAAGGTGGTTGTTGTTTTGGATATTGTCCAAATCGCGGTAAGAACCTGGATGAGAGACGCACGGTACCGGTAAGTATGACAGAAAAAAGGAGAGTACTATACCCAGCAGTGGGTGTTTCCGGGCTCATGATGATTAAGCCTGATAGAATGATGATTGACTTTTATTTGTTAGTAGGTTTCGGGTAGCTTAATTCCTAAATACAGCAATGTTAGAAATCTCTTTGGATGCATTAAAAATTCATAGGTTTATAATAGGTATCGTCAGTCTACATTGTACTCCAGAGTGTACTTAAAATTTCGAGACTAGCAGAAGCTACACAAAGGAGTGGTAAAAAGATTAAGTTTGAAAACTTTTAACACTTTTTATTCAACATTTTAAACATGCTAACTAGTTTCATTGTTAACTTCCAAAGTTGAATAACTTAGTTTGATACACCAGAGCTGTCGCAAAATGTATTCATAAAAGTTCTTCGTTTTTGGGACATTTGCGTTAAAAAGAAACTTGCGTCTTGATGCTGTTGGATTTTTGGTATATTTATTACAACTCAACTGCCATACGGTATGTATTCTGAATAGCAAAAACAAAAGAAGGTGGCAAGCAATTTACGATATTAAAACTACGAATGGTAGCAGCTGTATCGAACTTGCAGTTCGAAATTCCGATTCCCCGAAATAAACCTACGTCGTTTATCTTGCATGGCCTTCCAAATGGTCAAAGTCATTACCTAAGTGCATCATGATTTATTTGTTGTTCTATTTTTTGCTTCGTAAGTGCTTTTCTTGCTAAACAGAAACTTGGTGGATATATTGCAACAATGCATTGAGCAATTGCACACACGGAGGTGGTTTATAATTTATTGCGCAGATAAGAGCATGTCAGATTTGCTTATCCAAATGATACGATTGATTTTACTCGTAAATCATTATTATTAGTGAAATATCGGTTGTTAACATTATACTGACAAATGCATTGAAATTGTATCTCTCAATTCCGAAACATGTGGTTCACTAAATTTATTCAAGTGTAAATCTTCTATGAATCACTAAACTGGGGCAATTTATCGGTTTTCTATCTAAAAATTAAATTTAGTTGCGTCATTATCTTTTGTTTGATTTAGTGTAGCGTTTTTAGATGTAGTTTCAATGAAGAAGCCATTATCTTCAAACAAAAGTGTTTACATTGGGTGCTAAAATAGTTAAGCTTTGAAAGAAAATAAATAAGCTCATTCAGTAAGCGTGCTAGCAGACTGCCGCTGTGATCAGTATTTATTTACGTTCCTAGCTTTTAAGTGAAACTGACGGACTTAATTGATGCCGTAACTACTCTACATAGTCATAAAACGAGGGAGACTATACAATGTAGATGAATGTAATAAGTAAATATGAAGTTGTAAATTAATAGTTTGTTCCAAAAGCTTTTCTGTAATTTTCAACTTTTTGGATGGACAAAAGAGAAACAAATGACGAAACAATTCACAAACTCATAGGAAATTAAAGTTGTTTTGTGTTTAAAACTCTAGGGTCTGAGTGCCCATTTCCTTTGAGGATATTTCCAAGCGGCTGGCTCACACTTCCTGTCACCCCAAGGTTGGTTTCTGAGCATTGCTATACAACGTGGTAATACTGCCTGCTTTTTGTGTATACTATGAGTCGGCAACTATGCGGAGAGGAATATTTAGATTTTTCTTTTATTGATTTTTATTTATTATAACTCTGTACTATAAGTTTAAAACAAGAAGTTTATATTCAAATGTTATTTATTTTTATTAGAAAACATGTTGCCTACGAAGTTCTAGTTTTTGTTTTTTATAATTTAAACCTCAACAACTACAACAACAACAACTTAAAAAGTTAGTTTTAATTTTGCTGGCTCCCCTCTGGCTTTCACCTTAAAGAGGTTCTTACACTAAAACTATTTTCAGTGTGTAGGCTGGTGCGTGGGCGGCGGTGTGCAAAGCAGGGGCGTCCGCTGCGCCGACCCGTCAGGATGTTCTCCTCAGACGGCACCAGAGTCCTCCCGCACTTGTACCCCGAAGACTGACTGCGAACCACTTGATGGACAGTGGTTTACTGGTAATCTTTACATATATTATTAGACATACCTGCGTAATTTTGAATAGCGTGTGATTGTTGAGAGACTATGTCCTGATGCAGTAGTATGATGTAGGTAGATGATGTGGAGGTATACTTTTCAAGAGCTGCATCTTTAGAGGTATGCGAAATAGGATGGAAAGTCCCGCAACATCCATTGAAAAAGGAGGATCTTCTGACTAGACGGAAGTGGTGTCTGGTGGGCAACTGCCCAGTGGTTGTTATCAGGATGTTGTATTTATTCAAATCGCACGGAGAACTTTGATCAATATCACAATGTAGGATTTTTTGTGACGCTAGGTCTTTTCGGAGTTCATAATTATGTGCCACTTGGTAAATCCCAGATGAAGCAAGTGCCTCACCTGAACGTTGTAAAGAATAGCGCCTACCACAAGTCATTAACATTTTCAATAAACTGTCATCAGAAATAAAAAGCCTTCTATATACAAGTGGGTTTCAAAATAAATTTAAACGGTTCTTGTAAAACAAATGTCTTTATTCTATTAATGAATTATAAATTTTATTGACATGGAAATAAATGGAAATATTATTGTCTATACTAATATTATAAAGAGGAAAGATTTGTTTGTTTGTTTGTTTGAATTGAATAGGCTCTGAAACTACTGGACCGATTTGAAAAATAATAATAAATCTTTTAGCATTGGATAGCCACACTATCAGGGAGTAACATAGGCTATATATTATCCCCTTACTCCCACGGGAACGGGAACTACGCGGGTGAAACCGCGTGACGTCCACTAGTATTTTATAAATTGACTTGACATTAATTTTCATATCTTTTTTTATTATTTTTGTATTATTCTGACTTAAATTTAAATTGGATTTGTAATTATTTAAATATGGTTTGCATGAAAAATTATTATAATATGTGTATTTAGCTATAGCAATTAAGACACGATGTAAAAGTCGTTATTGAATAAATGAATTGAATTGAATTGCCTCATAATTTCGAATTGTGGGTTCGGAATTTTCTGGTAGTTGACAGAATATTCCAGTTTTTATATCGCTAAAATGCTCTGTTACCTTAGGTACATATTAGTTCCTTCGCTATTTGTTTTTAAGTTTGAATGACGTACAGATGAACGTACACGTACGATTTATGCTTCCCAGCATCATTCAAAGTTGCATGCGCATTCTGAAGTTGAAAATCGTTTAGATTGATCATTATTAACCATGATGACTTTAATTTGTACATATTGCTAGGAGCATCGTATCTGATCGCTTATTATGGGTAAACTACTAAACTTTGTATGAAGCTTATTGCAAAGCAGATTACCTGATGCCCATAAGTAGTAAAGATAAATATTGCAACAAATGAGGTAAATGTCAACTACTGTGATGATTTATAGCTACATTTGCTTGTATTATGTGAATTAAATCTTCAGTTGGATGCTGATGTTTTTAATTTACATAGCTCGTAGCTACTACCTATGTAAACATCTTAATACTAGTGTAGCTTATTTGATTGATATTGCTCGCATCTTCGTTTTTTAGTCGCTTTTTGAATTCAGTCTATAATTTCTACGTCAGGTCAGCTATAGACTTGCTGAAAAGTTTATGTTAAGTATTTTTTTCATATTTTTTTTTCGACTCGTGTGTCATTATGCCAATCTATATGATAATGGTTTATGTCATAATGGGACTTTTTTTTTTCTCTTATTTTTAATTAGGGACTTTTACAATGGGACTCTTTTTCAATTTGCTTTGACCCTGGATGTGGACACTATAGTAGAATACCGAAAACTGAAAGTATTCTAATAACATTTCCAGTTTTGATCTCTCATGCATAGATTATTACGAAAACTTTAGATAAGGTACACTAGTGAAAGCCTCGTTCAAAAGCTCGATATAACATGAATATACAACCAGCTATTTTGTATTTTACATGTCTTCATTCTCCTAGGTGACTGGTCTCCCTGCTCCTCTTCCTGCCGAGGCAAGCAAATTCGCGGTGTGCTCTGCATCGGCGGTACTGGCCGACATCTGAAGGACTCAGCGTGCCGAGACACAAGGCCGGCTGCGGAGCGGGACTGCTCAGCTGACTGTACACCTTCCTGGTACTACGGAGATTGGGGACAGGTAAGTTACCTTACATGTTATAAAGTAACTGAAAGTACTAGATAAAGTAACATTCTTTCGATAAAGTGAAACTATCAGCGATAACGATTGTCAAACGATCGAAATATTTGAGATTGAACATTTGAAATTTCGGTACCTCAATTACATACATTTTCATATATTTTGAACTTTTAGGCAAACGTTGTTGCTGGTAACATGTCACTTTGTCTATGCCCTCTTACGTAGTTAGCGTCTTGTACAATATACATAATGACACCTTCACGCTTCATGCCAACTAAACAGTTAATCACTATCAAAATTACTTTAGGTCAGGAATTCAGAATACTCGATACCTTCTGATGTGATTGACTGTGGAAATGAGCAAAGAGGATAAATGCGTACCCTTAAAAGCATCGTGATTCTGGTGTAACAGGGAGACGGATGTATACAAGACACATTGCACACAACAGAATAAAGATGTCATTGGAACGTCGTAAGGGGGCTGATTAGTGACAATGATAAAACCAAAGTTGATGACAATAGCTTCAAAGTCCAAACTTACCAACGAAAAGATTACAATCACATCCGATAGCAAGGAAGCAAAGCAATCAGTCCCAATAAAGATAAAGATAGACCAACATTGCAGAATACCATAGGCAATATTAAATTAACGTATATTACTGATTAATTTAATGATGTGAAGGGAGCCTTGTGAGAGCTCAGCTCTCCTGCTCACCATGTGAAGAACTGTTTATTAGCAATGACAAATCTGAAATCGATGATGATAGGTTCAAAGACCAAACATACAAACGTAAGGATTGCAACCACATCAAATAACAAGATAGCAAAGCAATTAGTTCCACTAAACATAAAGATAGACCAACCTTGCAGAGTACCAAAGACAATATTAAATAAACGTGTAAAGGACACTCTTTGATTAATTGAACGATACAAAGGGAGCCTTGTCTTGGGAGCTCCCCTGATGCACTATTTAGTAGCAATGTCAAATCTGAGATCAATGAAAATAGGTTCAAAGCCCAAACATACAAACGAAAGACAATATTAAATAACCGTGTAAAAAAACACTCTTTGACTAACTGAACGATACGAAGGGAGCCTTGTGAGAGCGTAGCTCCCATCATGTACTATTTAGTAGCAATGACAAAACTGAGATCAATGATGACAGGATCAAAAGCTAAAACATACAAACGAAAAGATTTCAATCGAATCAAATAATAAGATAGCAAAGCAATTAATTCCACTAAAGATAAAGATAGACCAACCTTGCAGAGTACCATAGACAATATTAAATAAACATGTAAAAGGACACTCTGATTCATTGAACGATACGAAGGGAGCCTTGTGTGATTGATATTCTAATTAGCACCGTCCACTGTCCAGTTAACGATATAGCTTTTGACATTTCAACGTAACTCTTAATTACTTTATTACAACGACCTTTTCAATTCGAACAGGATCATGTTTTGCGTAAGGTTTCAGATTAATGTTTTAACCTATCAATTGTAAGTCTGGCTGGAGATGACAGTTTGGAAGCGATCTTTATAGATGGTTCTAAATTGTGCAGTGTCCTATACACGGTTATTTGTAAAACACCAACAACCTCTTAGGCACTGAAAGTACACATGATTATAAACAACTTCTACTTTAAGACCAACACTGAAAACTCGAAAAAATTATAAGCTGTTTCATACATTTTCACTGGCTAAATATTGCATTTCGTATGAAACAGCTGATTTTTTTTCGAGTTTTCCGGGTTGTTCTCAAAGTAAAAGTTGTTTATAATCATGTGTACTTTCACTGCTTAAGAGGTTGTTGGTGTTTTACAAATAGCCCTGTATAATAAAGTGGAGTTGCATCTGGGCCCGGCTGCGTGAAGTTGGGGTCCCCGAGAAAATCACGAACTTAATCAAGGCCATCTACAAGAAGTATTCCTGAGTAACACACGGCGGCCTTATCTCGGAGGACATACCGGTGCATGCGGGAGTTCGACAGGGGTGTCTTCTCTGACCTCTCCTCTTCCTTGTTGTTCTGGATGGCATCATGCTCAATTGACATTGAGCGACAAGCGCCGCGGCATAAAGTGGGGAGTGTCCAGCGTCTTGGAAGACTTGGATTATGCCGATGACCTATGCCTGCTGAGCCATGCACGCGCTGACATGCAAGCCAAGCTGAACGACCTACGACGAGAGGCTAAGGAGGCGGGACTAAAAGTCAACATCCGGGAAATGAGGTGCGGGGCGACAAGCTCTTTGCCGTTACTCATCGGCACAGAGGTGGTGGAGAGAGTCCACAAGTTCACATACCTCGGTAGTGTAGTGTCAGAAACTGGAGGAACTGAAGAAGACATCACTTCGAGAATTGCCAAGGCAAGAGCAACCTTTACACGTCTCCGTCCTGTATGGCAATCAAGGAAATTGACCCGAAGAGTAAAACTCGAAATATTCCGGTCCAACGTAAAAACCGTGTTGCTGTACGGATGTGAGACGTGAAAGGTCACTAAGGACATCTCGCACAAACTCCAGGTCGTTATCAACCGATTTCTTTGTCGTATCCTCGATGTTTACTGGCCCGAGAAAATCTCCAACCAAGATCTGTGGGAACGCTGCGGTGAGACTCCGATCGACCAGCAGATCAAATGCCGCAAATGGAACTGTATCGGCCACACGCTCCGAAGTGATCCTGAACACATACCGAGGCAAGCCCTAGACTGGAATCTCCAAGGAAAGCGTAAACGTGGTCGCCCGCAGCAGACCTGGCGCCGGATGATCATTGCAGAAGCTAAGCAATTAGGAAAGACCTGGAGCCAAATGAACGCGAAGCTCAAGACCATTTGGGATGGCGGCGCACTGTGGACGCCCTCTGCCCCATCTATGGGACACAGGAACTTAAGTCAAATCTATATAATGTAGGGTATGCACTAGTTGTGTAGCGAATGGATTTCCATAGTCTAGTTACTGTGAGTTGTATGTTTAACTTTTAATAAGGCTTTTCTCAAAGATACAAATAATCTAGGTAATTTAAGTCGGTATCTTATCTCAGCGATTATAATCAATGTGAAAAGCTTGTCACAATGAATAATATTGTTTTCGACGGATTGAAACTGAAATTGGATTGCGAACATTCCTTAAAATACGGGAATTATCCTTCTGTCCCATCCACTGATTGATTTACTAAGATGACTTAAGTCTACCAATTGTAAGGCTCAACTGCTGCAATAATTTAGACCGGTAGCGGTATCGTTTAAATTTTCTCTTTTTTTTTGTTATATTATTATGTACATCGATTTGATAAGATTATTTTTCACCCTCACAATCTTCTCCCACCCAGTGCACCGGCAACTGCTCAAGCGGCACAGGCATACAGCACCGCTCAGTGGTCTGCTCCCGCGGCGACACCAGTGTCATCAGCGAGACTGAGTGCGGCGCAATAATGCGTGCGAGCCGCTCGTGTGAGCTCACCTGCGTCGAAGCGGCTACCACAGCACGTGGCAGCAACGTGGCCACGCCTGGGCACACGCCGCCGCTGTCTATCGGTAAGTAGAACTGTCGTAAAGCACTGCTCAGTGGACTGCTCCTGCGGTGACACCAGCGTCATCAGCTAGACTGAGTGCGGCGCACTAAAGCGGGCGAGCCGCTCGTGTAAGCTCACCTGCGTGAAAGCGGCGACCACGGCACGTGCCAGCAACGTGACTACGCCTGGGTACACGCCGTCGTTGACTATCGGTAAGTAGTACTGTCGTACAGCACTGCTCAGTGGTCTGCTCCCGTGGCGACACCAGCGTCATCAGCGTGCGAACTGCGCGTGTGAGTTTATCTGCGTAGAAGTGGCGACCACGGCATTTGCCAGCAACGTGGCCACGCCTGGGCACACGCCGCCGCTAACTATCGGTAAGACGGCGACTACGGTGCGTGCCAGCGACGTGACTATGACGCTGAATTGGCTTATTAAATTCAAATTCTTAAGAATTAAATAATAAAGAACCCATTTGTTGGAGGAAAAGAACGCCCAAGGCATTAGCTGATAAGAGAATTTTTGTATCGGATTAGTACCTACCAGAGATTATCTTTACAAAAATATTTTAACAAACTTTTACAGATTATATTACAATAAAGATTATGATATTAGTTTAGATAACATAAAATAACGCATTTATCAGCAGGGCAGGGGAGTTCCATTGTACACACAAATAACTCTCATTATCACCTAGCTGTTTATCATCATTACCTTATTACGTAGCACTGAAAACCTCAATTAAAGTAATTTCATCTTTATTAATTGAAACTACACTAATCGTTTATACGTCGCCTTGTTAGAACTAGGATTTACTGCTAAGTGAAAATAATTCGAGTTAAAACTAGTTTTAACAAGCCAAAAATCGTTTTGAAGAAATGGGTTTACACGATGATATTTTCCATTTGATGAAGCGAAAGTTTTGTAGTCTAGCTCGAATTTAGATTGGTAGATTCTTTAACATTTCACGTTTTCAAGCTTTCCTTGGGTATCAACTTTATTTTCTTTCACAGAGTCTCAAAAAGGTGTCGAAGCTACACATAGGGACAACCATCAGAGAACCATTACACCTAGGGATCGTGCATCAAGAGGTATGATAGTTTTTAGTTTAGTGTATCAAATATCCTCCCCAACGGTTTTATATCCTATCCCCAATTGCACAATATTTTTAAAATTATTGTCATTTGGTAGGAATTTCATATCGGTCAACTAATCACAACAGTTATCATTGTGATGTTAAAATGGATTATCTATACAGATACCTCGGTTTTAACTTTATCAGAAACTGAGTGTGAATCACATAGGTAAAGTACATAATTTCATTATTATGATATCTTCGTTTAAAAAAAGACCCGGATACGAGCCTGTATGCGCGATATTTTAACGAAATATTTAACATCGCGTATTTCCTTCGTGCGTTCATCGTTACCGCCTACCACCGACGCCTTTCATGTAGGAAGAAAACTTGAGACGCGGGTCGTCTAAATTCGCTCCAACGTTCAATTGCAGACTAAACCCTCCATCTTTCCATCATTTTTGGTGTTAAGCAGTATCTGGCTATTCCTATTAGGCAGGACCTTCTAGCCTACCGCGGCGCCGGTTTCATTGCTACTTTCAAATAGTTCTTGTCTCAAATGTATTTAAATTAATAAAGAATAAGCAGAATGTACAAAACCGACGCGAGATTAAGCGACTTATAATGAAGTAGCGTGTTTCGTAGCGTGATGCAGTCGCTAATCTTATTCTGCACGCCTACTTTTACGATACAGCATCAATTCAGTCGTGGGCTGTAGTGGCTAGGTATCTGTGAATGCCTGAACCTGTGGAAGTTTGCATTGATGTAGTTTCGACAAACGGCCAAAAGTAGCGATGCTACGGCGCGTTTACGAAACGCGCTACTGAAGCGATGCAAAAATTAATTGTGGGCATCCTCCCTTACTTCTTTTGTCTCGTTTACGTTCATAAATTTAGTCACAAATAAAAACAATTGTTTTATTCTAGGAAACTGCGTAGACAAGCTGAACAACTGCTTCTTGGCGGTGCAAGCACGCCTGTGCCACTACAAGTACTACACCAACAATTGCTGTCACTCCTGCGGCGGTCGGTGAACATTGTACTTATTGATACAACAAACAACATGTAACAGATTGAACGCAAAACTTGAAAAGGGGTCTTAGCATTATAAACAACATTTACTGTGAGACCAACCCTGAAATCGCTAAAATTTTAAAAGAATTTTATCGAGTTGTGTTTTGTGAGTTGTGTTTTGAGGCAGTCGTATCTTTGCGTTTTTCTTTCCCTCATTGTATATGCAAGTTAAACCTAGCCGGTAAAATGGCACATCTAGTGTTAGAAAAAGTTTGACTTTGTAGAGCGTCGACGTCTCTGTGACAGCATCTCTTTCTAAAACCCGATGTGCCATATTGACACACCCTTATTCCCTGTCCTTGTAGGAATCTTCCTCGATTCCACTCGATTCTGTTGCCATGTCAGTGAAAAAAAACCGACCAATTGCGAGTCGGACTCTCACACGAAAGGTTCTGTACCATAAACCCAAAAGAAACGCGGGGGAAGCCCTTTAATTTTAATTTTTATTATTTGTTTTTATAGCGGTAATGTGAAAATTTCAACTGTCTACCTATTACGGTTCTTGAGATGCAGCTCGCTGACAGACAGACGGGCCGACAGCGCGGAGCCTCAGTAATAGGTTTCCGTACCCAAGGATAACCAACGGAATCCTATTACTAAGGCTCCGCGCTGTCCGTCTGTTAAAAAGGATGTTGCGAGAATAAACAAAATTTATTTGTTTGGTGAGGCTGGGTCGAGAGGTTGAGTCGAGTGGATGACTTTGAACATGGGTGTAAGACTTGGGTATTCTACTGCCTTTAGACAGGTCAAACGCACACTATGGTTATCATTATAGGCTTCTTGGCAGCTGTCAATATTTTTTTAGATAGCTATCTATTAAAACAAATGATACATATTAAATTAAAAACATAAGGTGCAAATTCATTGGCTAAGGTAGCCTTCATTGGCTAAGATAGCCTTCATTGGCTAAGGTAGTCATTACAGTAGTGTACGTTTATCCTTAGCTTAACTTTAAACTGCCAACATAACTAAAATATTGTTCTATCTTGTTTGTATTATTAGCCTTGATTAAAGTTAGGGAAAAGTTTATGATTTTAAATGTTGCTCTCTGGCATCATTCGTTTTTATTCAATAATTGATATATGTATTTTAAAATTACTGTATTTTGGGCCCAGTTTTTGCAATGAAAATTAAAAAAAGTATATTTTATTGAAACAAATTGTCAAACGTACGTTAACTGCTGTGATTGGTTGAATGTGTATTCATTCAATAGCCAATTACATTACTTGATTTGCGTTTTCTTTCCAGAAACCGGGCTCATAGTATAAGCTTTCCGACGTTCCCTTAAATAATATTAATAAAATTGCAAGTAGTATTACTATTAACACGTTTATTATATTTTGCTTATTCGGTGTGATATTTAAACTTAAGTATATTTTTGTATGACTTAATTTATATAATAGAACAATTAAAATCATGACTCAACTTAGTACTTAGGATATTACCGACGCTTCTAAGATAATATCAATGTATTGTAGTGTGTTGTACTTCAGCTTAAGTTATATAATTAGTGATAATTAAGTGTAAATAGATAGTTCTTAAATCAAGTGATGATTAGATGAAACTGCAATAAAAGTTGACTTTCATTTTGTGAATTTTAATGATTGGTTGTTCAATCAATTTGCCTCGCCTTTTCCCAGCTACTTTGAAGTCACCTTCCGGTGTACCTGAATGTTAATCCAGTTTCAATACCGGTACTCCGGATTTCCGAGTACCGGTATTTTACATGAAGCGCCTGCCTATCTGATCTCCACAACCCAGTTACTGAATATTCTTTGGCAAAACTGGTGTGAGATTGTCCAGCTTTTCGATTTACTAACCACAGTCAAAGATCTACAAATGACAGCCGGGTTCAACAGCTCAAGGTTAGCCCACACATATCAGGGCCGTGACCGGGACGTGTCCGGTGTCCATCACAACTTGGTGGCCGGATATGTGTGGATCAATCTTTTTGAATCTTTGTGAAGTCTTGGTATGTAGAGATTAACCGTCGAGAGACGACCCGACTTTCAGCTGTTATTACATAGCCACGAGTTCCTGTCTAACAATGACGTTGATCATTACAGAGAAAGATCTAAGAGCAGGTCGCCACCTCGACGGAGGTAATATCGACAAGGTTGTTTGGGCGAAGTTTATTTAACAAGTGTAAATAACGAAAACAGAAATCATTTTTTTTTTTTTTGGACAAGCCCGCCACACATTCCCAACCACTGCAACTCCTGAAAGCCAGAATCAACAGTGGCGACCACCAGAAAAACGCCGAGCCAATGAAGCCCGACGAGTCCCGGAGAAACGATTTAACTGTCTTGGATCCTGCAACGAATTTAATCAGAAAAGTACAGCGGAGGAGTAGGAAAATAAATATATATATAATTTCCACTTCCCTCCTTTTCAAGCAGGAGACAGAATAGAGCTAGGCCAATAGGCACCAAGGGACATATACAACTGGGTTAAGCCCAGTTGTCAAGCACCACGGATTATATATTAATTAAAAACTAATGGGTCCTAAATTGTGAGCTACTTTTGATTCCAGTAATAGGTATGGCAAAATCGCCTGAAAGCACGGAAATTTGTTCTGGTTTCTACAAGGTCCGTGTAGTAAACTACTCCAGATGTAACCTGAATACTATCTAACATAATATTGCGTTCAGTTTGCCAAAAAATACGCTCCCATAAGATGTGGTGTGCGGATTGTTCGTATTCATAGTCGGCTGTAGAACATTGACATAAAGGCGAGGCCACAAGCCTAAAGGAAAATAATTTACTCTTAAAGTTGCCATGACCTGTGAGAAATTGGGCAACACAATGATCCACCTCAAGCCATGTCCTATCCAGCCGCTTACGAACGGATGGAAAAAACTGGTGGAGGTGTCGGCCTTTAATGGAATTTTCCCACCTACATTGCCATTCGGATAAAAGTTCCTCCCAGACGTCAGTCTGGGGTTTTAGTAATCTATAGATCTTAGCACGGTCGCGTTGCGGTAAAAACTCTGGGTCCGTGATCTTTCTAACCAGAAATCTGTCAGGATTTGGGAGGATGCAAAACACCATAACTGATTTTTGGAAATGATCTAAGCATACCTAATAAGGATGCAAACCTCAAACCCCAGCCGCCGCAACAGAAGGAGACGCCCGGGCGTCGGGAGTTGCAGGGCGATTCCACAGGCCTGCGGACGGCGAGCGGTGGGTGGTTCACCGTCCGATCAGAACCAGGGCCCGGGTCGACGCCGACGGCGCGTTGTGTTCCATGCGCGCCTCAAAGAGATATCAGCATAGAAGACGGGGCCCGCTAGGGCCAGTGCCTGCCAGGGTAGCGGAATTTGTTTGAAAGGGTCACCGCTGCACGGGGTTGCGGAATTTGTTCGAAAGAGTCAGCGCGGCTCTAGAACTCAAAGGGCATTAGGAGGAACACCGATGGGTTTTAGTCAGTAAGAGTCTGACACTCCCTGAGTCGGATGGGTTTTAGCCAGTAAGAGTCTGATACTACAACAGCTCCCAGAGCTCTGGGACCTTGGACTATTTGGTAATACGGGTAAATATCCAAATGCGGGCTAGCCAGTAAGTCTAATAGGTAAAATGTGTTCTAAGTTTGGCTGCTTCATTTTCGGGAGTCTTCAATAGATACTTATGCGCCATAAAGAAATAACAATCAGCGGCACCCTTATCGCTTTAGATACCTGCCTGATTTTCTGCACATGAAAATACCAGTGGATTTTCCTTATAGATAGTACTTATAGAATTTTGTATCAGCTACCTGTTACTATACCTACTTTATTAGTGGTCGTGTAATTTACTGTCATTGTTAAAAGAATAGCCATTTGCGTTTTGTCAATATGGGACCATATCTCAGAAAGCAGAGAATTTTGAACCGTAGTTAACTCAACCAATTGTTATAACGCTTCTTGTAAAAATACACTAAATACTACGAACAAAAATAAATCTACATAGTTAATTCAAATGAACCACGTCGATTGCACATTTTATACACTGTCATGATAAATTCTTAAACTGGCAACATTTATTAACGTTGGTATATCTATACATACATCGCTTTTTATTTTTTGCGCTGATACAATTAGGTATTAAGAAAATATAAATTGGAAAGAAAAGATTATTTCATAACAATCAATTCAATCGATGGCAAATTTTAAAGGAACAGAAAAGTAAAAAAATATCGTTGCGTAAAGTTTTGAACTGGCCATTTTTATTTTAACCTCATTGTATTATATTATTTTTTTAAAAGGAGTGGTGGTGCAGTGGATTTCGCGGTCAACGAGCATTACTTTTCGCGTCTTTGTGTTACAAGGTTAAACTATGCCATATTGTTTACATTTAACAGATACTAGAATACTTTAAATGAAATAAATTGATTAGGTACTCATAAAAATATCGTTTGTGGACGCGAATCTAATACTCTTAGTACTCAAGGTTGAAAACCCAACAATCCTTAATTCTTACCAGTGTTCTAATACAATAGTCAAAAATTTTGGTTAAATTTTCATTAAATTGCGTTTTAATTGAAACATCAAACGCGTGCACAGCCGGTAGCCCCGCTGGTGGGCTTCGATAAGAAAACAATGTTAATACGTAATAGTATTCAATTACTACGATTCGGCATGACCTGACGACTTACCCTTTGTCTAGATATCTTCTGCCCTGTATTTGACAATGACCGCATTGGCAAGTACATTGTACCGTATCTACTTATTAAACAGTTCTAATTAAATCGTTTGAAGTGAATAAGATAAAGTGAGATGGATTGCAATCAATTTATTGCATGTTTGAAGTTATTGCTCTTGTTTTCGGTTACTTTACGATCTAATTTGCTATTAGGTTTAAATATCTTTATCTATGTGTCACTCGTTATCAGAGGATCATTGGAATTGCTAAGTTAATACAATGTTTAATCGAACAAATTTGTTCCCTTTTATCGATAGAATAAAAAAACAGAGAGGACGAAGAAAATCAAAGAATTATTATCTTAAAAACTTTATTTGGTTTTATACAATGTAAAGAGTTTTATTTGAAAGATAAAATAAAAGACAAGGAATACACATAAAACTATTAACTATAAATAATCTATAAAAACAATGTTTCTCATAATTAAGGCTACTAAAGTGAGTAGTCAGTAATGTAAATTTTACACAAATAATAATATTGCTCCACAAAAGACAAAAGTTTTACAATATTCAGAAAATATTGAAGTTTGTCTGAAGCCACACATGTGAACAAGCATGGTTTTCGTTTTAATTAAATTTTCATAAAAAATAAAAGATAATGGATCGTACAATGCTAATCTCTCAGTTTTCGTCTACATATGAGAGCATTCATTACAAGAATCCCTTAATTATAATTAGAACTAAAGAATACCTTTACCTCCAGCGACCGTCAAATTTCCAGCGAGCATCGCCAACATCCCTACTAATGCAAGAACAGTAAATGCTATGCCCATGTTGGTATTTGAATCAATTAAACTGTCCCTAAACAAGTCAAGTCCTAGACAAATTGCGATGAAGGCAATAATGACTGACAAAATCATAACGCAGGAGTATAGAGATTTAAGAATGCTACTGTTTACCAAATTCGTGCATATTAAATTCGCAAGCCCTCCAACAAGGCTAACAGCAGTCAACAGCATGGCAACTAGTCCTGAAATGATAGAAAACAATATTTCTAAGTACCAAAGGTAGGTAAGTTCTTAATGCGTACAAGCAGTCAGATATTTTTAAAATGAGGCGGAAATCTTTTCATACTCAATGACTCTGAAAAGATAGTGTGTCAAGCATGAAGCCACCAAAAAGACAGTCACGATACAACGATGCCACAAATTTTTCATAGAAATTGTTCTTTGGATATGCCCAATTTCTGTGAAAAATTGCGGTTGTCTGAAATCGTAGTCATATTTTCTGATGAGTTCATAAATTTGTGATTCTGTAGGCAAGAATTCATTGGGAAGTCGTAAGCACCTTCAATGTCTAAGATCTAAGACGTGTTCTTGAAAAGATCTGGTCAACAGCTAGTAAAACATTTGGAAATACGGTTTCGAATCGGTCAACAAACGATCAGCTTGCTCAAAGAGGTCTTATATTATAAAATTACCACTTACCAACTATGTTATGAGCAGAGTTCAAATGACCTTCTCCGATGAGTATGTCTCCTATGCCAGGTACTGTAATGGACATATTGGCACGTTCCGCCACGCCAACTATTGCCAGAACCCCACCGATGAGTGCCAGCAAAGAGCCTAGCACTTGTAAGCCCCAGTATATCTTCGTCTTCTGTGGATACTTTAAATTGTCCCCCCATCCCGATCGAGGGTTTAACGATAATACAGCTTGACTCACCAAGAGCACATACTGGAAATGTAAAAGCACTGTGTTAACAATACAACTCTCATAATCTTAGGCATAGCAACAGATTTCTATTTAAATCATAATATAATATGTAGGTATTGTACGGTAAATTTAAAATAATCTTTTTTTGGACACTGTGAGAAATGCCTAAGGAACTCTTTTTCTTAGTTCAAATAAATTGAAACAGTGTTTTCGGGGTTCTTCGAGTCGTGCTGACTATGTACCTTTGTGTTTGATCGATTGATATAAACCTAGTTTGTTGATATTACAGTAGTGTAGTGTATTACCGCAGTCTTTGTTACCAATGACGTTGGCTGTACTTTTGATAACATGCAATTTATTGGTTGGTATTAGACCATTTTATCTTTTTTTACGAAACTACATTCAAGTAGTATTATCAAGATAGTGGGGAAACCCAGAAAATTGTAAATTTTCGTCTATTTTCTTGAATAACTTAGTGTTTGAGATTCTCACAGAAGAAACTATGCCATGTGACATTATCAAATGGAAGGGCAATTTGATATTTTACATGTCATAGTTTAAAAAACTTTTGTTTTGAATTATCTAATTTGCCTCCCAAAAGTAACCTTATTTGGGCACAGAAGTTCATATGTGTACTAAATTCAACTGCATCGGTCCTGAACATTCGGAGAAAAATTAACTAGAACAGATGGACAGATACTCAGCCAGACAGAAGCATGAGTGATCCTATAGGGGTTCCATTTTTCATACGGACGTTTGGAAACCTAAAGAAAAAAGTTCGGCTATGTACGTTGTCGTAATGTCGTCCATGCCACTCCCATACAAGTGCGATGTGTACTAGGTGCAACCGAAATGGGAGTAGGGGACACTGTACTCATCATTATGAAAAACTTTTACTACGGGACCAACCACGAATCTCGAAAAGAAACCGTTCAGTTAAGGACATGGTTCTCTTGCGGATTTCATGATTTCTGATTCGATCACGCAAGGAAACTCCAAGCATTGCCCTCTCCATCCTCAGTCACTTAATTGGTGAAAAAAAAAGTAGTATCCAAAAGTGATCTTAATTCTTTAACAAAGTATTTAAGTATTTGTATCAAATTATAATGCAACTTAGAATGGTGTTTGAATTCAAATTAAAGTAATAGATTGTATGTATTCAATTAACATAACTAGGTAATTATAAAAAAAAATTGAGCCAAAATAAGTTTTTTTGAAGAATGCCCAACAAGCCACCCGATACAAAGATAGTGGTTGTATATTCTAATACTACTCTTCCTACTCTACAATCAGATATATAAATAATTAGCGCTGAAGCGGGTTCATTTTCTAGGAACCACAAATCGTCTCCTTTTACCGAGTTATGCTAACAAAAAATCATAAATTTGACCCCTTTCCCTTTCAAAGGTGACGAGAATTTATCAATAAATTCGTATATTACTCTACAAATTAAAACGCAAGTTAAAGTTTATTTGTGTCCAATTTGTAGTTTTACGAGTCAGTTTGGTCGAAGCCCAGGGGGAGGGAGTTGCACCCGCTGCCTCGCCGCTGCACCTGAGAAGGAATTAATTTGGTACTCACCCCTATAACTGATAAATAGATATGCGCCGTAAACTTTGTATAGAATGTTACATCTCCCAAGTCTATAACATTTAACAAGTTTGCGATGATAAACGAAATAAAGGCGACAGCTCCAAGCAGTAAATGTGTTATGGTATTGGTCACGTTCATGCACACTACGAATCCGGAAACTGGCTCGTCTGGCGGGGGACCACCAGGTCGCCGCCCGTCTTCTAACCTCGCGTGGGAAACTGGGGGAGGTGGTGGCATTGCCATTTTTTAAATTAAATTCACTTCAGATTATCCTTTTCGTGGTGTCACGCTTTCCAACCTCAACGAGCACCAACGCACAGATATACTGAGCCAATCAATTGTTTGTTATCTCTGATTTGAGATAACTTCGCAGATACTAATGTTTCCTATTTCGACAAGTAGATAAGGGTGACAGTTATGGCGTAATGGTAACTGATAAACACCTGGCATGTGGATTTTTTCGAGCTTAGTTGGTTTATTGGGTACCTTCATAATTTATTTTCATGGAATTATCTATTCTTCAAAAATAATCAATACGGGCTTAGATAAAATATTTTTAGTTTCACCTGTCCCGTTGTCTGTCTGTAATAGAATCTTGTAAGTTAAATTTGACACACTTCCCGGTTGCCGATTGAGCTGGAATTTTGCACGCATATGTATATCGCGTTACAATGCAATATTATGATGACGTGGAGCTGATCTGATGATGGTGCTGGAAGGTAGCCATAGGAACTGTGTAATGAAACGAAGCGACCCCATCGAGTTTGGACTCGTTTGATTTGTCTTGACGTGTACTTTGTCTTTAGATGGTATCCAGGGTCTGATGAGGAAGCTGGATGGTGGCCAAAGGAACTCTGTAATGAAACGAAGCAACCCCATCGAGTTTGGACTCGTTTGATTTTTCTTGACGAGTACTTTGTCTTTAGATGGTATCCAGGGTCTGATGATGGAGCTGGAAGGTGGCCATAGGAACACCGTTACAAAATGACATAATCCTATCGAGTTTGGGCTCGTATGATTCCTCTTAACAAGTACTTTATCTCTAGATGATATTCTGGGTCTGATGATGGAGCTGCAAAGTGGCCATAGGTAATCCTTAATAAAACGAGACATTCCATCGAGTTTGGGCTCGTTTGATTCGTCTTGATGAGTACTTTGGTCCTAAATGGTAACCAAGGTTTGATGATGAAGCTGGGAGGTGGCCATAGGAACTCTGTAATAAAACGAAGCAACCCTATCGGGTTTGGACTCGTTTGATTTGTCTTGACGAGTACTTTGTCTTTCGATGGTATCCAGGGTCTGATGATGGTGCTGGAAGGAGGCCAAATGAACTCTGTAATGAAACGAAGCAACCTCATCAAGTTTGGACTCTTTTGATTTGTCTTGACGAGTGCTTTGTTTTTAGATGGCATCCAGGGTCTGATGATGGAGCTGGAAGGTGGCCATAGGAACACCGTTTAAAAATTACATATTCCTTTCGAGTTTGGGCTCGTATGATTCGTCTTCACGAATACTTTGGTCCTAAATGGTAACCAAGTTTTGATGATGAAGCTGGAAGGTGGCCATAGGATGTCCGTAATAAAACGACGTAACCGTATCGAGTTTGGGCTCGTTTGATTCGTCTTGATGAGTAATTTAGTCCTACATAATATTCATATGCAACCCTATCAGATTTATGCCAAAGTGAGTACTTACCGAAGACTAAACGGTATGAGGGTCCGTTTATGTCATATCACTAACGTAGTGCTTCAGGGTACCAGGGCGAACCCAGTTGTACTAACGCCCTTATTGTATTAAGTCGAGTTATGACTTTAGCAGGTCTTCAAATCCAAGAATTAGACTGCTCCAAGTTGACTTCGAAGAAACCATGCAATGTTGATGCATTAAACCAAATGGATAGGATGAGAAACGTTATAAATAACCAGTAATTACATAATAAATTTGAACATGATTTTACTATTAATTACAATTCCTCCTCATTAAGATTTGTAAAACTATCGATTAGTTTTACAAATCTTTATCTTTGCATAGTATAAAAAACAAAGTCATTTTTCCGTTTGTACGCTTATATTTTTTAAACACCGCAACGGATTTTAATGCGGTTTTCATCAATAGACAGAGTGATTTGAGGCAAAGTTTTATATGTATAATTGGTTCCGAAATTCTTACGGGAAGGGAAAAATGGGATTTACGCGTACGAAGTCGCGGGCAAAAGCTAGTAAAATAAATTAATGCAAAATAAAAAAAAAGTGAAGTAAACCAATTAATGTAAAAGGGTACGATGGGGCTGCCATATCTTTGATAAAAGCCCCTAAATAAAATTAGATTAAAAAAAATAAAAAATAAATAAATGACATGACATAATACTTTAAAATATCACATTATGTGTGCGTACTACGAATTACTACAGGATATGGAAAAAGGCCGCTACGCGCTACTACTCCGTAGTTAATCCCGAATCATAATCACTGAAAAGTTAAAAATAAAAATAAAGAAATATATTTTTTTTAAACAAGCTTTAATACTTGTTTATAAAAAGAACTTAAAGTAAAAATTACTTGTTTATAAAAAGTTCTTTTTATAAAAAAGTAATAAAAGGTTTTTTTTTTTAATATCTTTATTTTTAATTTTTAGGTATTTAATTCTTTTAATTTCCTTATTCATTGTAGAAAGATAAGGCACTCTATTTAGAAATACTGAATAATGTACATTGATGGCAAGAAAATAAATTTTATTAGAAATTGCTGTCACACTTTTTTTACAAAAGTTACAAAGAGATAAAATATTTATATAAGATTTCGAATTTTATTTCCTGTTAGTATCCAAAAGTCCAACGACACTAAAACGGTGAATAACCAGGTGAAGAAGACGAGAATAGGTACGAAGACGTCTCCGTTGCCCGTCCACGTTTTAAAGGATCTATACTCGAAGGCCGCACAGAGGCTGCCGGTAGCTAGGAACATGCTGGCGATGCCGGTGACGTAGTGTAAGAATCTGACCCAGAAGACACTGACGCAGGCAGACAGCTTGCGCGGGTACATCGCGAGGATTCCGTTCAGTAAACTTGCGAGACAGCAGACGAGTGCTGCTAATCCTGAAATGAAACGTTAAGTAATCATACACATAAAACAGAGGGTGCGTTCGCATCTGACATTGTATGACGACGCGTTGGGATGATTGTAGTTAAACTTGCGTAGTGTTGGATTGTAAGCGTAGAGTTTGTTATTCTAACGCCAAGGTTCTATACTATCAAGTTCTCACAAAATTATCTACATAAGAATTTGTTAGACCTAATCCCTCGTTCGTCCTATAAAATCCAGTATAGATATCAGGATTCAGTAGATACGTTAACGAGTTTGTATAATTAGTAATTAGATATTATTAAGCAACCGTGTACACATTATCAGTTTATCTGGTAATATGCACCTTTAGAAGTGAAAGTTATGGATTGTTATCTATATATCGCAATGGTGCAATATTTTATTGTTTGTAAAAATTTGCCACTTTGGTTGGTGTTGATAAGTTTTTTGTTCTATTTTCTTAAGATGATCTTGGCAGTAGGTATAAAATAAATTGAAAGAATTACTGCGGCTCTGGGACAAAGGGCATTTAATGGTACACGAACGGGTTTTTACAATCCAAAAAGCAGGAGTCATTTGAAGATTTCCTATCCACAAAACAAGGACCTACGAGTGTATCCTACTAATACAGTGTGAGTCTTTAGTCTTTATAATGTGCACATATAAAAATGAGGGAAACTATGCTTAATTTTACCACCAGAAAACACATTAAAAAAATCTAAACTTTTTTATATTTTTATGGATTCTTTTAAAATTTTGTTCGCAACTGTGACCCCAGTGTAAATAAAACTGTGTAACTTTTAAACTAAATTATCTTTCACGATGAAACTAACGAACTAACTGATTAATTGACATACTTCCTATTCCATTTGACATTATTGTTCCAATTAACATTATTGTTCTATCTGACATTTGTTCCATTTGACATTATTATTATTTTGCATTTTTCATGTCAATATTTAATTTATTTAATTTGAAAGTTATGTTACTCTATTTGTCAAAATTGTTCCGATTGACATATTGTTTTCTTTGACATTTGATCCATTTGACATTGGTATTATTATATTTTGCCTATTCTATGACAATATTTAATTTAATTTGTTTTAATTTGAAATTTAATGTAATTTGCATGCCCATGTGACGGTAGAATATGGAGGACTTATTATAAATGAAACACCTGTACCAATTACCCATGTTCGCAAATGAATAAATAATTATGATTAGGAATTGTGAACGCTATAGATTCACAAGTAACAGGAGACCAGAATCATGTCGAAGTTTTTCTTTGGCTGAAATTGTTAGCGCTAAAGATTCACAAGTACCAGGAGACCAGAAATATGTCGAAATATTTCCGGCGCTGGAATTGTGAGCGGTTAGGATTCGAAAGTACCAAGAGAACAGAAAAATATTGTAGTTTTTTCTGGGCTAGAAATATAATCACTAAAGATTCACAATTAGGTACCAGAAGACCAGAAAAATTTCAATTTTTCGGCAGGAACTGTGAGCGCAAAGATAGTATTGGCCAATTTTTTTTCTTATAAGAGTAGTCCAGAAAATACATGTCGAAGTTTTTTCCGGGCTAACAATCACAAGAACCGGGGAAACCATAAACATGTTAAAGTATTTTTGTACTGAAATTGAGAGCGCTAAAGATTCACAAGGACCGGTTGACCAGAAACGTGTAGTATTTTTTGGGTTGGAATTGTGTGCGCTAAAGATTAAAAAGAACCAGGAGTCCAGAAACATGTTTAAGTATTTTTTGGGTTAGAATTGAGAGCGTCAAAGATTCACAAATACCAGGAGACCAGAAACGTGTCAAAGTATTTTTTAAGGATGGGAAATCATCAAATGACTCTTCCCGCTCTGGGTGAAGCAGAAGGGAGTGTCAGACTCTTACTGACTAAAACCCATCCGTGTTCCTCCTAATGCCCTTTGCGTTCCAGGGCCGTGGTGACTCTTTCGGAAAAAATCCCGCAACCCCGGCAGGCACTGGCCCTAGCGGGCCCCGTCTTTTATGCTGACAGCTCTTTGAGGCGTGCGTGGAACACAGCGCGCCGTCGACCCGGGCCTGGTTCTGATCAGACGGCGAGCCACCCAGTGCTCGCCGTCCGCAGGCCCGCGCCTACGGTGGCCGAGAATCGCCCTGCGACTCTCGACGCCCGGGGCGTGGCGGCTGGGGCGTGAGGTTTCCCTCTCTCTCACGCGTTCGGCTTCCTCCTTCGCTAGCATTACTGCTTCGCAGAAGGAGGTGACCTCTTCCCAAGTCTCCTCGCTCCAGTAGTACACATCCAGGAATAACACATAGGCTACTTTTTACCCCGGTAACTAACATGGCTTAATGGAGACTGAGGAGGAAGTGGAAATCCAAAGCCGCTGCTGCCTTAGTACTTTAGATTCACAAGTACCAGGAGACCACAAACATATGGAAGGAATTTCGGTGCTGAAAATGAGACATCAAAGACTCACAAACGAGGATTTCCGAGGGTGAAAAAATGAAAAGTTGCGCCCAACTCTAAAGTTTACGCAGACGAAGTCGCGGGCAGAAGCTAGTATCAAATAAATAAATTCAAGCAAAATTTTGACGCAACGTTTAAATAATCTCCGTTGTAGTGAGATAGTGTCTCCGTTATCAATTTTTTTTAACGTATTGAAATGCCTTACGAGCATAGTTTTGTTTTCATACAACGTGTATATCGTTAAATTTATTCACTAAAGATCGTTAAACATCGAAGTCCTTTTACAAGCTCAAATCTCGACTCCATTAAGAGTACCTATTCACTTAAAACTGGCGTCCTAGCCGTCTGTATCCTAATTGGCAATATTGGATTGGAATCGGGATTCACCGGGTTTACTACGTCTTTTTCCATTATAATGTCTATTCGCTATCATTTCCTTCTTTTTCAAATCAGATTTCCAGTTTTTCTTTCGTCTGACATACATAGCTTTTCATTTCATTAATTAGCCACCCTGTTTTAATTTGTATGGGAAGTGGTCTATAAACCAATAGCGATACTGTAGTGGTATTTCTGTGTGGACATTAAAAACAATCTGTAATCTTTAGGTATAGAACAATTCCAACTAGGTATAGAATATATAGGCTCAGCAGAGTCGGAGATAAGGGGGGGCCCGTTAATGGTAATTTTTGGTCTAATTTCTTGAATAACTTCAAAACTATTCATTCTTAAGTTATGAAAAAAATATAATTAAAACCCTCACATTAAGCCCTTTCATTCACATGATACAGTTTGAAAATCATTTTTTAAATTTTCTAGCTTGGCCCCAAAAAGTGACATACTAAAAAAATATGTACTTACGTAACGTGTCCGTGTTTGGGTCACAGAAGTCCATATGTATACCAAATTTCAACAGAATCGGTCCAGTAGATCGAGAGAAAACTGGCTATGACAGACGGACAGACAGACAGACACCCGAGTGATCCTATAAGGGTTCCGTTTTTTACGGATGTTCGGAACTCTAAAAATGTAAAAAAGATTCCGACGAACTGAGAACCTCTTCCTTTTTTTTAAATTTCAGTATTTTTTTCAAAAAAATACTGAAATGATGATACTGTTGATGTGGCAAGTGACTTTGTCTAGCAGAGAAACAAATTAATTATGTATAACTATTATAAAATTTTAAAATAAAAATGTCGCATTAAAATGTATTCCAAAATATTTCTCAAAACTGCCAGGTCAGATTTTGATGCCCCTTTGCACAAGGGTATTGATAAGGTATACTCATAGAAATACCATAACAGTATCGCTGTTGCTTCATAGACCAAGCGACGTGCGCGCGTCGTGGTGTGACTGACCCAAAGTGGTCTGTCGGCGCATATGTGATGCGCCGACAGACTACTGTGGGTCAGTCTCCTTTAGGTAGATATATAAAACACAATCTTATGTTGAATTTCTTGAGTTAGACAATGATCATTATTCGTGATGGAGGAATTGGTTCTATTGATCTATCCTGTGCATGGTGCTATACCTATATGCAACGCCTGCATCGTTACCTTGCAAGTGGCATCGCTACTTACCTACCGCGGTGCCCTGGAAAGTAAATACGTCCTTTTTATTTTGGGTGAGATTGCCTATAAAATTTGTCAGAACCATTACTAGTTACCATGTCCAGACTCCACTTTCTCACACGTTTAATATTATCAGCATTGCAAGAGATGATTCCCGACCCCAACGCTCTTGGGAATAGTAAGGAAGATACAGCTAAAGCAGTATTTCACAACATTGTGAATGATTATTCATACAAACACCGTTTGAAATCATGCCACGTACAGAGGCAATAAGTTAGGCTTGTAAATCGCAGAGTGCATACATAAGCCTTCTATAAATAAGTGCTATAATAACTTATTTCCTTCAGCTAACTTTTACAACTTGCACAGTTAATCACAGGATGGGGGTATGGTGGTGGTGCGACGGCGATTTTACAGTATTTAAATGGACTTATATGCACCTTTAAGGCTATCATACAATCTGATCAGACCCCTCTGTGCCTCGGAGCCGTTGGTCCTGGCTGTTGATCTTCGGCAGTCATTACGGATAGTCAGAAGCCAGAAAATTTTACACCTGTCTTGCCAAGAAGTATCGTGTTACTGTCTCTCCACGTAAAATACTGTTAAATTCAGCTGGACCCAGTATGACTGGGAGCCCATTATAGTTGCGAATAATGATGACGACAACCTGATCAGTTTTACCGTTCTTCGAACAGTCAGCCCATGACCTTTGTTGTTTTTTAAGGATGCGAAATCATCAAATGACTGAATGACTGAGTGTCAGACTCTTTATGATTTAGCCCATCCGTGTTCCTCATAATGCCTCTTCCGAACTAATTCCGCAACAAAGGTGTAAGCTGCGTTCTGTTCTGTGTATCTGGTACTGTGTCTCTCACAACAACGGAATCATGATGGCATTGGCAGGTCATAGTGGCTGATCCCACTAAATTTTGTACCCTATGTGGCTGTTTTTATATTAATTGTTAAATAGCCAGAAATCTAAATAGCCTCACCGTTCTGTTTTAGACAAACGTTTTCTCTTTAATCAGCTCTTCGCTGGGATTCATGGCTTGAGCGAGAAACAAATACAAATTCTACATCCCTGATTGGACCGTGACAGTGATTACTTTATACATCCTAGCCGTTTTGTCCATTTCCTTCTCATGTTCGTTTCGTTAGTTGAGCGGACATCAATCGCTATTTAGAAATCTTGTTGCCTATCAGAGGCTAGTAGCCATTAGACGTACCAGTTTGCGTTTTATTTCAGGCCAATCTACGGTGACCATTTCAAAATTTACTGAGTATTTTTTCTCAGAATTCGTTTCATTTTCTTTTTTTTCTTTCCGAAGTGTTTATATACAGCTCCGAATACCTACAAGCCAAAATTCTGGACTATAAATGATAGACTGATTTTTTTTATTATTTGAGATGGGATTGCTCTTGAGTCTAGGTCAGAGGTGACAGAGAAAAATCGACGATGGAGTGAGCTTACGCAGAAGAAGCATGTTTACTCTAATTTTATTTGCTGCAAATTAATCTATAGGGATAAGTTTATCGACATCTCTCTCGCTAAACTTCGCCAGTGGAAACTCAACCTTACTTTCTATTTTTACCACATATCTTTTAAAGTGAAATCTAAGTATAAGGTATTTATGCTCTATAATTCTATCGATTTCACTATGAAATTAACTGCCTACTAATGTACGAGCAATTTTCTCCTTTCTTTCAATCTGCCTTTAATAAATTGTTTCATATTAAAAGTTTTCGTTTAGAGGCATAAAACTTACGAAAAATAAAAGCAATACTAAGCTTTCATGATTCTTGTTTGACTATAGGAGAATCATATTATGGGTGAATGTTAAACATTAGGTTTTTTCCCCAACTTCTTATTTTGAATACCAGTATTTTATAAGAAGCGACTGCTCATCTGACCTCCGCTAGTTTCAGCTCATCTCTAGCTCAGTCACTGGGTAATACGATACCGCTTGGCAAGACTGGTGGCAGATTTTCTGACTTCTGACAAGCCGTAACGATTGTCAAAGATGTTCAACAATCATGAACCAAACTTGGCAAGCGTAGCTTAACCTTGAAGTTCAACCCGTGAGGCTTTTATAATGTAGCCACGAGAAATGTGGGTGAATGATTAATTTTGTTTGACCATTTTCACTTCATACTTACCAAGTTTTCCATGTATCGAGTTAAAGTGCACGCTTTTCTGGCGGACAATGAGAGTGGTCCCTACAGTGACCAGAACAGCTGCTATGACTTGCATCGACCAGTGAATGTGCTTCTTGTATCGCCGCACTATGAACATCGACCAGCTGTTGTACTGCGACATAATCAGGGTTCCTTGGCACATGAAGAATTGGTACTAGAAATAAAGGTTTTTTTTATCAACTCGTATCTCGAGTTCTATTGTGTTAATCTACTTAGGTTGATCTGTTGCCTTAGTGACGTTTTTAAACGTACTCGGTCGCGTTATCGTAAATGTCAATGGTACTAAAACTGAATAAGCGCCGCCTAGTAACAATAAGGGAAAACCTGATTTTTTTCCACATGATTTGACATAAGCAAACGCTTCAATAGATAACGAATCGGCAGTGGAGGCGTGATAGATGGCGTCGTTGGCTAGTGCTCCCGGAATTTTGTGCAACACAACCAGCAGTCAAAGCAGTGAGAGAGACCTATGCACTGATATCGATGATGCCGTGAAAGTGGATTACCAAATTGAACTGAACCATCGATAAAAAGTTAAAAGATAATATTAAAACAAAACTATTAAACATAATCTAAACAAACCTATTAAACTAAGAAACTATTAAAACGTAATCTTACCCCAAGTACACACAGTATGATGTGTAAATCAAAGAGAGTAACCGTTGAACTGCACGAATACAATAAACAAACAAACACTGTCAAGAATATCAAGATATGTGTTAACAGATTGATCATCAGTCTCGCTGATTTGAACCACACATTGTTCACAATCTTCGAAATTTCTTCATTTTTATTAAATTCACCGTCGGTAGTCGCAGTCATGTTTTCGACTGGTGTGATTATATAGGAATAACGATGCACAGTGACAACTGTATAGTGTGAAGGCTTTAATATAGTGGTCTCAAAATAATAGCCCCTCAATAAGATACGCGTGAAGGATTGATAGAGTGCTATCATTATAATCTGAAGTATCATTTGGTACGCGATATATCGGATTGAAGAGACTACGTGAGCAAAGAGGTGTAAAGATACGAGCAGTAAAAGATTTGTGTTAATCCTGTCTTCGATGACCCTCTAATTGACCAATTGATCACATCATAGATTTCGGCATTTCTTTTTATTGGTGGATGTAAAGGGACATAAATAATTACAACAAGCAGTGTTTAAAGCTTATTATTTTTGTACATTGTTATATGCATCATTAGTACAGACAAAATTTATTAAATGGTAGGCAAAACTCTAGTTACTTTTAGCAAAAACCAATTAATACATACATTATTGTGATGGTACAATGTTTTAACTAATACAATCGTATAAATACTTAACAGCCAGTAAGTAAATGCACTATACATATAAAAATAATTATCTATTTACATAACTCGACGCTTTAATAATACAGAACTGACTCTTTGACAATAGAATCGGTGTAATAAGTTATTATGAACACTGATGCTTGTGCCACACATCTGCGAATATTGTTCGTCACGGTAAGGGATGTTCAACGTAAGAGTTACAATGTCACATTAACACCCCTCACTGACAAACTAAACTAACTTAATTAGTAGACGTGTGGAATCGGCATTATAGTTTCTATAAGTACATACCGAAGAAACTATTACAACAATAAGAAATACTATTTTGTTCTTAATCTACATAGCATAGCCTAACTTGCATTACAAATGCAAAATGAACTGTAGTTCCAAACATGCTTTAATGCAATAATTAATCTCCTAAGTAATACACAGTATACGAAATTCGGTAAAATGCATTTCCATTACTTGGTTATAGGCAAGTTATAAACAAATCTACGCATACAGGTGCTCAACTCGATAACATGTCGTGCAATATAATGTAAGAGATAAACAAAATACATTTTTTTTTATTTTATAATTTTGAAAGTTCTACAGTTCACAGATCGACTCCATAACTCGACTAAACAATCTGGAGATCACGAAACTATTCCTAATACTTACAGAACTCGAACGTTGATAGTTCATTATTGAGCCGCGCGCACACTGGCATGTACTCGTCGTCAATAACACCAAACATTTTAGTGTGTAGCACAGTAAAACATTGAGTAATTAACAATTTCATAGAGCATTTGAATGAGTCATTTAGGTAAGTCAATCCGATATCTAGTCTTAGTCTGTTTCACTTTGGCTTTGATTCAGACTTAATACTCTGCATTAGCATTGATACCTTTCCTAACGTATTAATTGAAGCGATGTTACGCGTTCCACTTTCATCGTGAAAGGATTCTTTGTAACAGTGAGTATAGATCGCGTAGATCAGTTACGAGCTGATGCGTGTGATTTGGTGTGCGCAGGCGGCGCCGCGGGCCCCGGCTTGTTAAACATTACGTTACGTATTCTCACTATGCGTCCATTTTGTATCACAATACGTGTAATAGCGCCTTAGTGTTTCACTGCTTGTACCTGGGGGAAAACGAAATTTGTCAATTGAAAATACAAAAAAAAACTATTTCTCCTGAGTTGGTTGTATAGCTAATAAAAAGGACCCATCACGGTAGGTACGTATAAAATACATAACATAATATAATATAATTACAGTCAGTATTTAAAGGAGAAAATAAATTATAATTCTTACTCCAACCATGATGGTTTATCGTCCGTGGCAGGATTTGCAGCAGTAGTCGATGTAATACGGGTAATGGCACAGCCGCGCTTGCACCGCCAGCGCGCAGTTGTTCAACTTGTCCACGCATGCTCCTGCGCAGGTCACAATAGGTTAGCCGAGGAAGACTGATGGCTTTACAACTCATAAACAAAAAGTCTACGTTGTCGAGGTTGACACAAAACAACAACCTTGGGACTGACAGGAAGACGTAGTTGTCATAAAGGAGGCAAAGCACAATGAATAGAAGAATATATAGTAAAATAAGAAAGAAAATGAAGAAAAAAGAAAAAAAAGGATAAAGAACAATGATGAAAATATTGTTGTGTAAAGTTGAAAAGACTGTGCCAAAAAAAAAAAACTTACAAAAGCCACCAGGCAGTAAGAGAAAGCATGAGGAAAGACAGAGAGAAGTAAAAAATATAATGGTTCTTGAAAAATCTGGAATACCGGATGAAGAAAATTATAAATCTAGGGATTTATGATTGGAATCAAATAAGCTCAAAAAAGTTACCATCAGCATAAGATCTGTCTCGAACATTCTGTGCGGTATGGCTTTGGTGTCTTGTCACACGTTGTTGTGGGTCTGCAACTGTAAAAAAAGAATAATCAAAACTCCTTTTACACACATTTTGTCTAACTAAAATACCGGCGAAAAGCAGTGTACAACTAAACTAAGTCGTAGTGTAACTAAGTAGTAGTGTTGATGCGATGCTTGGGGGGCTATCCCCCCAAGCATCGCATCAACACTACGACTTGGTCACCACTCTAGAATTTTTCGCCCCTTATCGACTATTCGTTCTGCGAGCTATTTAACATCGAATATTCTGAAGTCAAACCTGAAGGAGGTGCATTCACAACAGCTGTCTTCACGGGCGGTCTTGTGGAGCATCGTGAGGGTACACAAGACCGTCTGGCTGGAGGTCGAACTCCTGCGCAGTCAGTGTCACGGGCTGCTCCCCCCGCGCCCTCCGCCCCTCCGCGCGCACACCATACTGTTCGGGACTGGACTCCCGCTTCGCATGGACCTTGGCACTGAAGGTAAGGATTGAAATTAGATTCTATTTCCATGTCCATTGAACTGCCTTCAGCCTTAGTCAAGAGTGAATAAGTTGCTTCTTGGCAAGTGTGGTCCATCATCGACCATGAAACGCTAGCTTATAATTTTTTTTTATTAAATAAAAAATGATTAAATCCTCGAACCTTGCGAGTACACATCACAGTTAACATTTTTGTCTACATATAAAAGTTTAGAAATATTGTTAGTTATACTTTCCACTTTATTTTTTAGTAAATATGTAATAAAATAAAAGCATAGCAGAATAAAATGTTGCTTTGCAAAATAAAAAAAATAACAAACCACAATAGAGCTCTAATTAAGCGAGTTATGAATTTGCATTATTTGCATCTTCGCAATTTTCTTTCAAGTGCCAGAATTCTTTCAGCAAAAATGTAAAAGAAAACTGTTGTTCATTTTCTCTCTTTTGTGAATTCAATGATTTCTGTTTTTACCGGCGAACAATGTTTTTGACAGCTGAAAAACTAAATTGCATTCCAGATGACTTAAAAGATTAGGTTGGCGACAAGAAAATGAGTGAAGTTTGGATTAATTAGTAGACTTGAAATGTACTCGTTGTTTTAATTAGCACTATTTAGCGAGGGCGGTCCCAGCAACATTGGCATATTTGGAATCATTGTCCTAATCGCTACGCACATTCCACTACATGAACCTTGATCTTCAATTCATGGAGTAGTAGTAATCACTGGAGAAATAAGTGTTACGTTATTTTTATTTGTAGCATAATTATTCTTCACTTCCAAATGTTTAAGATCTTTCAAACATGTAAGTCACTTGCTATTAAGCAGATGCACATGTGGTTCTATTAAAGTAAAGGCATTCTATCAATCAAACGTTCATTACAAAAGAATTTCGCTTACGGACTATACAATACAAAATTTTCAACATTTTGTTGGAAGGACCAATATTTTTCATTAGCATCTCTGCCTTTCATGAACTGTATAGAAAACTCGAGACCTAAAATTGTGGATGAAGAACTAGCATACCAAGTAAATTCGTCTCAAAATTGAAGGTTACAAATTGCAAAACCACCAGCGAACTATACTTAATGGGGCATTGCGGTTGCAATTATCTCCCTTATTTAAATTGATGGGTACAGCGTCTAACTACTGGGTACTACAATGTCGAGATCTGTTGTTAGCTTCACAAACCTAAACTAAGCTAGTTTCGTCATTTGGAACAAGGAAAATTGGACTCCTTTGTCTGTACGGTTGGTACGTGAGATTGTCTACATAAATCGTTTAGTCTAGTTCCACCTTATAGGGGTATTTTACCCTTGTTTTAGAAATAAGTTCTGGAAGTTTATGTCTTGAAAGGTGGACGCTAAAACAGATTTATAGCTATATTCGTCGTCGTAATTTTCAGAAATTAATCAATTTGTAACTTACATGTTTGAGAATAGACTAGATATGATAAAAATTAATGATGACTGGGTTTATAGGCAAAATAATTATGAGCATATTTCTCAAGAAAGGCAAACAAAAGGGGATAAATTACTCTCAATCTATTCACTATCTTTGTTATAGTGTAAGTATACAAAATCAAATATTATATTGTAGCTCATGTTTGTATCCACATACCTCAGTCCAATCGCTGAGGTACCACGAGGGACTGCACGCGCCGCCGCAAGCGCGTTCAGCTTCAGGCTTGGTCCCCCGGCAGGATCCGTCTCGCAGCCTCCTGCCGTTGCCGCCGATGCAGATCACGCCTCGGACTTGCTTACCACCGCAAGTAGCAGAACAGGCAGACCATTCACCTAGAAACGACAAAACCATGACTAAATCTGGTAGCGATCTTAGTTTACGTTCTTGGTCAGAATTAAGGGCAGATTTAGAAAGTATTTAACTAAAAGTAGGTCTGGGCTTCGGCTTTTGTCTTTATCTACCTTTAAGGATATTTTACGAATAAGGAAACACAAGTAAAACTCGGAAAAACACAACTTGGGTTCTGCTTAAACCAATCAATGCTTACATAAGAATATAGCTCTAAAATTCAATTCATTGCAGAACAAACCAAATCTGGCGGCTGGTAGGTAGAGAACCATCTGCATTCAATTAAATTCGAATGGCCTTACGAAATGAGTTCAACATCGGATAATTTAAGGCTGACGAAGACATTTTACGTCGTATTATTGCACAATACAAGAAATCACTTACTGGTAAACCACTGCGCGTCACATTGCTTCCTGACTGCACAGGTTTGCGTCTGTTCTGGCGCTCGGTGAGAAGTACACCCGTTAGGATCAACGCAGCGCACTCCACGAGATTGTACCCCTCCGCCAACGCACCAACCCACACACTAAAATATAGGACTTCTATTTAAATGAGGCCTCTATGACCAAATACATAGATTAGCAGCCTATATAACCTTCTTGGATTACGCACCATTTAGAAATGTGGGACATAGAAATTCACAAAGTTTTTGCCAGAAAATGGTTATAATTCGGGATCCAGACCGTGAACTCATAAATAACTCTAGGGTCAGACCCTTATCACGTTTAAGTCTAATTAATACCTTTATTGGCGAATGTAAGCACACTGACCCGTTGGTAGGGATTAAAGATATTACGGTATTTTCCTATTATGCATCGAATTCAATATTGAGAAAATGTGATGGGACTCGACTGCAGAAATGTGCTTTTTTAACATACCTGAGACCATTCTGTGTACAGCCAACCTCCCCCAGCGTTATGGCTGTAACTCGGTGCAGGGGTGGTTCCAATTTCATTATCAGTCAAATTCGTCGCGAGAGATATCACAGGGCCTTCTCTAAAGGTGTCAGTCCGGTCCTTTGGTCGCACTTGACGTCTGGCGTCCAGTCGGGGTACGCTGGTCGTAGCTGCTGTTCCGTCACAATTCGGAATGGCACACAGTTCACTGCTTGGCGGCATTGGTAGGGGACATTTTTGGTCGCTTATCTGGAAATACGGAGTCAGTTAGCCTTTTCTGTAAAAGGGAAAGTATTATAATGCGAAGAGATACGTTGCCCCACACTAGGAATTTCTCCTGTATCGTGGGTGCGTTCACAAACAGCCAGACCCGGAATAACTATCTGTAGGCCATACAAATATTTGTAATATTTGTTCCGTCAATCGCTCAACCACTGCGCCAACCGTGCTGTCCATTGTTTCTACTGTACATACCTTTGTGATTCCTCGGGCATGATCTTGAACACAGCCCACAATTCGTGTCCTGTGTGCAGGCCCGCAAACAGGGCAGGGTCCCCAGGCAGCTGCCCTCCACCTTGGAGGACAAGGGTTACCTCCGCAGCGACGTCTCCTGGCCGGTGGGGGAGCACCGTTACAATGGAAGGGAGACACCTCCTTATCTCCCTTTTCTGTCACTTCAGCGCACTTAAACTTCCCAATCTGAAGCCCGCCTCCACAGCTACGCGAGCATTGCGAAAACTCCAGAATCTTCCAGATGAATTTTCTGCTGCCGATGACATTGCTCTCGACTTGAGATTGACTTTCCAAATTGTTGAAATCTGGCTGCTTCGATAATGAAGGCTCGGATCTCGTTTCGAGATCTCTCAGATGTGTCTCTGTGTTGTGATGCCTGTGGTGGCGCTGTGCAGTGTGGTGTGGCAGAGGGTTGACTGTCGGTATATCGTTACTGGTTTCGTCTGGTTCTAAGTCAGTTAAGTATTCGTATTTTATGTTCGGATTTGGTTGCGTGTATAGAATCTGGAAACGGAGGATATTCATTTGGTGACTAATTGTTCTCATTGGCATAATATAAATAGTATTTTTTCTATGAAGTCATACCATGATGTCGATGGGGTGGTGTATGGGCCCGTGTGCGAGCACGCTGTCGAGCGCGCCGGCGCGCGAGTACACGAAGCGCGCGCCCGCCGCCTCGTACGTGCCCGCCGCCGACACCGCGAACTCGCCGTTCATTATGTATGAACCGTTGGATACTTTCAACGCTAAACAAAAACAAACATTTGTACCTATCGAAATTAAACGAAAGTAATTGAATAAACAACCGTTCAGCAAATTGTTGAACCCGACTAAATTGCTAGCGGCTGCGTCATGCGAATAATTAACCACCAATTGTGCAGACGGCTACCTCCATTTATCTCACAATTTGCGGCGTAGGCGCCTCTATTGAAGAGTTGCGCCGCGGTGCGCATGTGCAATTCCCATTAATCGATTCGACATCGATCTTTGCACTACTGAACACTTCATCTCTCGATTAAGATGTCGCCTTGTGACCCGCTATTAATATTTGCGCGACATTTTCAATAAAAAACCGATACAGACAGTTATGATGGCTAACTTTTTGATGTTCTAATTTTTTTTGGACTTTGAGCGTCCTAATTTGGAGGAAGGTTGACCAGATATTGTTTCGTCTTACCTATGTAGTTATCACTGGGTGTGACCTCGGAGACGTTGAGGCGGCAGGCGCCGCGCGGCACGGTGGTGACGTAGGAGTAGCCGAGCGGCAGGCGCGGCCGGGAGAACAACCCCGACACCAGGCGCCGCCCGCAGTGCAGCTCGCGCGAGGCTGCCGTTGACAACACGCCCTCGCGACCCACCGCCTATGCATAAGAAAAATTAAATCAGACATATGGCAACGATAAATTATCATGACGCTGCAGATCTGCCAGCTGGTCGAACTCTTTAGTTCTTGAAGCTAGATAGAATCGATCTGCTGATAATGCTTTTCCCTTCCCTATTGTAGATTAAGCTTTACGATTTTCATAATTGTTCTAAATACTACATCCGCATCCAGTTTAGGCAATTTCCAAAATAAGGACTATGTATTACTTAGTTGATGATGTCAAACACTAACAGATACATAGTTATTTGCATCAGGAAAAGTTCATAAGTATATCATTTGAAAGAGAAAACTAGAAACCTGCTGCTATCTTACCCTCGTAAGTGTACGGTTACTCAATTTAAACGATATGAATAAGTACTCAAGCGATTACGCAACCAATTTCCCGCCCCTATCATGTCATATAAAAGCAGTCAAGTTGTCACGCTCCTAGCAATGATGCATTGGCCACAGTTTCATGTAGAGCGCTAAGATGATTTACACCGTGAGTATTAAGTTGTCATCGCATTACATGGGTGTCTGGCCAGCCAGGATTACAACTTCATAACGTACATTGACAACGGGAAGCTCGCCTTCGTATCAAACTAACATTATTAATGTAGAAGTTGGTTTTGTATGTATGTTTCTTCATCATGCTTAAACTGCTCGTCAGATTTGAACAAAATTTTTCTTACATGTAGCCTATGATTCGGATTAAAATACAGGATAGGTTTTTTTCAGGTACAAGTAGAACTTTTACTAAAAATGCGAGTGGAACCACGAGCAACAGCTACTTTGAAATTTATAATTGACTGAGATGAGAACGCGGATGTACATAATTACTTAATTAGAGTAAGCCTGTTATGAAGAAAGCTTTGTTTGTTCAAAGTTTTCACAAAAGCATCTTGTTCTTGTATGATCTTGATTTGAGTTCTTTTGTTTTCTTATAGGGGCCGTAATTAATCTCTTGACTTGAATATAATACTTTGCTAATTGTCGAGCTTTTGCCGACCATTGTCTGAAGAAAGAGAGTTTTAAGTGCAAAAAGGAATTTTCCCCAACCTTTGCAAATGGAATGGCACCACATTGTGATAGGTTAGGCATTTTGCTTTAGATTACTGATTTGAATATTTCAATTTATATTTTCATTGAATGATTTGAGGAAGTTTGAAATATTAAGTACCTACATAGATTTTCATGCGTGATGGCTATTTGCGTCGAATCAACAAACTGGTTGATATATTTTATATCACACATATCTACTATATTAGTGGAATAACGTTGTTTACCAAAATATTCTTCGTTGCCTTAACAAAGATACTAATGTACTGTTAAGATAATATCCATTATCCATCGATTTAAAAACTTAGATCGAACTATTTCTGTATATACACCCGATATCGATATTTAAGATATAATGTTATTGTTGTTTCCAATCTTGTTTAATGTTAATTTTATCGCTCGATTAATCGCGTTTTAATAGGCCTCTTGACGGAGCTGAAATATTTGAATATTACAGGTCGACTAAGTAAAAGGTGGAATTATAATTTTCGGATAATGTGGTGTCAAAGACTGTTAAGTAAGTTTTTTTTTACGATAAAATTAAGTCTGAAAATGTAACCATTAGAAAATAAAATTCTAATTGAAGATAACTAAAAACTTTAAAAAAAAAATCGAATGAAGCACTTTTCAGCACTAAAATGGAATTCTTAAAATACTTGCACTTAAAAGAAACAATAACTATGTTAAACAAATTTTAAAACAGCTAGGTAAATATTAACAGAGTGAATTAGTTTACGTTGAACTAGTGCTGTATCTAAACACGGCCAAAGGAGACCGCTATAAATAATCCAGTAAGAGCTTCATCCTTCATCCAGCTCAGCTAATTGACAAATTGTACGATACCAGCATATCGAACAAGCGGTCAATGTTATAATGAAGATGGCTGATTAGCATTTCGAGACGTTGAATACAGATACTGACACCAATGAGATGTTTCAATGTTTGCGTAAGATCTGAAGCTGGTGCCGCAGGTGTTTTGCCAACTTTTCTGAATTGTTAATCTAAATGCGTAGAAATCTACTATCGCGAAGTGTGATTACCGGCACGTCGTTCAACTGAAATATCTTATTCAAGAATTGTAATTCGCGACACAGTGTGCCATAAAACAGTTTTACTACTACTTTTCACTTCGCAGAGATCCCATCTTTAAAACATCTCAACTAAGAAAAGATCAAGTAAGTAGTCAGAACTGTGCTAGTACATTCTGATCTCATTGTTGATCCTTCTTACGAAACCGGATCGCAAGGCCGCGAGGTCACAGGGAACGAGGGTGGTATACTCAAACATCTGGTCTACACTGCACTCACGAACATTTCGTAATTATTAATGTGACACTAATGCATTTAGAACATTAGTCGTCTCTAATGTGCACTTTTATGAGGCTACAGTACAAGATAAGGACAGCTAAATCTCACGTTGGGACCGTAGTCAGACGACCTCAATGTGAGAAGGCTATTTCTTAATTAAGTGTGACATGATTCATTTTTAAAGGCAGTAAATGAACTCGCCCTTTGTGTAACGAACCTCTCGCGCTGGACGGGCCTCAGGGTGTCGACATTGATGTATTGAACCGCACGTAAGTGCTACTGAATCAGTTTTATTGCAGGCAATAATTTACTTAATCTAAAGAGACGACTTGCAGGGAGATAACTAACAAAGTAAGAAGTGTTTTTATGCTGACACAAAGGTACATTATTTATTATTAAAGGAACAAAGCTGACAGACGGCCAGGAAGGGGAGTATAAATCAGGGGAGGTACCGATTCCTGATTTAAAGGTTCCGGTATACGGATTTTGCCCAACAATTACTAACGCGCCATAAATATTTCTTGAGATCAACAAATCTCTGGACAAAGACGTAGTTTTGTGTTCAGGATAATTAAGATTCAATGGCAGTGAACAGACGACAATATGAGTTACGACAGGTCAGTTCTTTAAACTAAATAACGCGACCAATCTTGAACTAATTGAGAATGCTGCATTACAATCGCTCGTTGCGGTCGGCCCTCCATAAAATAAAAACCCACTCATTACTGTTTAGGTCGGCCGAATTCAGCAGGGCAGTTAAACGTTTAAAATATGAGCCTTGTCAGTTTGTCTTATAAAGTTACCACTTGAGCCATGAACTGTCCGAACGTAAAAATACATTTCCAATTAAAGGCAGATTATTTTAACTGTTTGACAACCTAATTTGTACATTGATATCATTAAAATGTATTCTAATTTATACCACACACGTATTGGTTGTAAAATCAATGTCTGAGATACGGCAGACTAATACCTATACAGTTATACTGAGAAACATTGTTATTGTAATGTATTACAATAATGTTCAGCTGTAAGTACTTTGCACTAACAACTTCGATGTTTAATATCCTCAGTAATCTTAAGTTATTATGATTAGATAATGACTTATAAGTAGAGGTATCCTGCGTGTGGTCCCTGACTAAAAATAGGCCTCCCTAAGGGCCAACCTATCTTTTCCACTGAGTGACTAAGAGGTAACTAAAGAGTTATTGGTAGATAGAGTCAGCAGGATAAAAAGAACCCAAAGATAGATTAGACAGATTCCCATAAACTAAGTAAAAGAAAAAAGTGTTTAGGTGAGAAGGCAGAATTAAAGTTTGAACCAATAGCTACGATTCCACAAAACGATGAATTCAAGAAACAGGTACTAGAGTAATTTATAAAATAATAAACAATTACTCAATCACTTGGCAACCAGTCAGAGCAATCGGTGTCATTGACTTCGTTCATAAATCAAAGAAAACGGTCGTAGAAGCTGAAAATGATAGAAATACAAATAGCAACTGCTATACAGCTATAGGTAAAAGATGTAAGAAAACAAAAGACAATTTTGCAGTAGCAGTAAATACACAGAAGTCCTTTTTAAATTGCATATTAATTGAACATCAAAACTAGAGCATTTGGTTCACTTGTGACCCACTTATATAGTGCACACACAATTGTCCAAAGTTTGTATTTTCTCTGTGCAATCAGTTGTCTAGTCTACGCATATGTTACTTTATTACTTTCAATTGTTTGTCGTTTATGGTACACACTCGCGGACACAAGGCCGAAACGTTTAGGGCATGCTATTTGTCACAAAGATAGAAAAATAGGACAATAAGTTGTTAGACCTGCGCCAAAAAAAGGAAAATTTCTCCAAGGTGAATGAAATAAAAATGTCTAGCATTATAATTTACGCAAGTAGTTAGCACCAACTATAATGGCTGGAGTATGAATTGCCGAGGTTACATTTATTATTCTAACTGGACCAGTCGTTGACTTTCCATTATCATATGCGATGAGGTGCGCTCATTGGGAATTATAAATTTATAAGTTTGCTTGTCTCTTTGCAGTTTCACAGAATAACAGACAGTATCCAGCGTGCCGCCGAGCTTACAATGTTCATTAACGTACAACTTTAATGACTCAGACAGGACTTGACTCCTGAAAGGTCTGTTTCACATTTATCCATCTAAATACAGCCGCAGCGACTCTGTTCTATCTCACTTTAGATAAGTTTACGCTTGACCGCTCCTGATCTAAATTAGGTCTGAAAGTTTTATTCGTGTTCAGGCATATAGGGCCGCAATGTTATTGATAGTGTCACGAAGACAATGGCATGCCATCAGTGTGACGTGAGCACGAAATTTATGAAACCGGAATATTCAGGTCGAATGAACAACTGAATCAGATAAGTGGGATTCTAAATTAGCCATTCAGGCGTAGTCGGTAACAAGACAAAGGTGGCTAGGGAGTGCGTCGGAGCGACTATGCAAACAACCATGTGCGCGGACAACTGGGTCGCTCGGTGTTTATCATGCAACATAATAGCTCTTATTCAATTTGAACAAACAAGCAAGCAACAATACTATAAATACCCCAACAATACCGGAGTCGTATCTAGATGCTAACCTTTAGCACTTGAGGTATTTAGCGACTATACATCTCGCAGTATTTAATATTTGCCGATAGTTATAAAATTGAGCAAATGAAGAACGCGTGACTATTCAATTTGGAGGTTTGCACGGCGTTTACGTGATATCCGTTGTCAAATCCAAACAGAGTTACGGCATGAATGGCGCCAACATTCCGCGCCCACACCGTAAGCGTGTTCCACACACATGGCTGTACCTAAGTACACAGCACTCGCCAAATAGTCACTGACCAATGTTCCATAACCAAGCAAGAATTTTCGACGATATGCTGATTTCCTGGTAGTAAAATTGAGCAAACAGTTTCAATGTCAGACTTTACGATGAGTAAATTAAATAACGCTAGAATTCTTTTCTGAAGAATTTCAAGATCGTCTTTAATCTTCGAGTAGTATTTTACGAGGCTTTATTGCTTTGATATGATGAAGAGAAAACACGTCGTTGAGGACAGTTGTTTTATAACAAACAGTAAAGTAGTAACCAATTTAAAACACATTGAGGAAGAAGTTATTGGGTGACCCCAAAAATGAGATCAATAATCAATGACAAAAGAATATTACAAATTGGCGTACGTGTGACCTAAATTGTCGAATGTTCAAGTGTCGTCTGCACAATTTTTCTAATCAACCCTAGGTGACCAGAATCATTTTAGATGGACCGTCTAGACGGTTTTATAATTTACAATCATTTACACTTTGCCAATGATGTGATTAATTTAATTGACAATGATCGATATGGACACAAGCAAATGCATAACGAGCACACACAAGGGGATGTTATAAGGCTCTACCAGAGAATGCGATCAGGTTACAGCGACTATTATCAGTGCCCTTGAGACTTTCAGGTAGGATATTAATAAAGTTTAGTCAAGTATTTCAGTTCTGCGTGAAATTAAATTTTCTGGAAACCTTGGGCACTAGGTTTAAGATAGATGAAGAAAGATTCAGTGAAAATGTACTCACCAAGACGATCACCAACATTATCACTGGTACGTTCACCATTTTCATTGTTCGTTTAATATTTATAACACTCACAAATAGTGTCACTTCTTACACTGGACAAACGTGTAATTTGGTCAGCAAAGAGTCGCTTGTTTGACAACAACACTATCTTTTATCGATAAAAATCCTCTTAAGATAAAAGATTGTAGTCTCCTACAAAATAAGTTAAAAATCCGAATGATTACATCTCTGTATTTAAGTACGATTAAATTGATATAAATTAATATCTTAATGTAATATTATTGATAAGACCAGTTTATGATTTGTTCATAACAGGTGATAACCTACATTCGTTTTTAGTATGTTTATTTAATAACAACAATAAACATTGGTATCTGTTTCTAATGCCGAAGTTCTGTTCAGATTGGGCGGGCATGTTCGCAAACAAGAATTCGTTATGGACATAAGTGTGTTTAATTGAGTATAACTTCGTATTTACATTCATTAGTTACGTTTAAATGCTTGCCTAAATCTTAATTTGTGTGCCCTATTTAACTATGAAGGTTTAAAGTCTTTGTTCAGAACCTCCATGTATTTTCCCGATAAATTAGTTCGTTAGTATGATAATAAAGGTAATATCGTGTTATTATAAACCTAGACGTGGCAATAACTTATACAAACGGCATTGGCAGATAAAAAGGTCTGTGCACTAACTAACAATACAGATCATTCACGAGCGCATATCTTTGCTTAACTAACTCATTAGGTACTGCTTCATTTAGCGCTGCAACTAACAAATACTGACCGTGGAACAAATTCAGCAAGGATATCAAAACGGCAATGAAGATTACCCCTGAGTTATAAAAAATACATTCTTTCGTAATTTTTCTCTGAGATAGGCTGCGCGTTAATAAAATATTGAGCCAGAGCAAACACCCGAAGGAGAGATAACGATACCGACGACGATCGAGACGCACATTTTTCACGTGTTTACGTACATTTTTAGGTTTCATTCATCTACAACGCCTCTGGCAAAAAAGGCAACAGTAATAAGTTGCCCGAACTCATTTATTGTAATATGCAATTCCTTTTCTCATTTCCATATGTATGATGTTTCTATATTCTGCTCATTTTACCTTCTCGGTACAAAATAGTTATGAAGGATTCATCTCAGTTTGTATGTAGAGTGGAAAACATTTGTACTGCTTGTAAGAGACTACGAGCATTCGATGCATGAAATCACAGCTGGTTTCTGTATATATTACATAACGTATATCTAATTATTTTAATAGTTCGGACTCATACTCCCGATATAGACGGCAGAGGCGCATCAATCAATTCGTGACGTTTTTTATTAGCCACAAATCAAACGGCTGTATTTTTGAAAATGTTATAAATAAAATCGTAAACAATTTACGATTTAAAATGTTTCTGTCGACCAGTTTGCTAAACCTTTCCAAGGGCGTGTTGTAAAAAGCAAACAACTTTTACAACGTTTTAAAATAGATCAACATATTGAAGTTCATCTTGTATTTTGCGTCACAAAGATTTTATTTTTAGTTATAATTCACACATGTCGATGAGGAAGGTTTTACTGGAACAGTTATCTGATAGGTTTCTCTAGCTTCAGTTAGATCACGTACATGGGTTAGGTGGAGCAAGCTTATAAGATCGCAATTTAAATTAGGATTCAAGTACGAGAACCAGAGATGGGTCTTACACACTAAACATAGATTGTTTTACACAAAGTCGTGTTTAACCGTTGCTTAGATTAAACAAGGAAGGCTTAAACAAACACGATTTTTAGGCACGGAAATTATGTTTGACACGGTTTCATCAGACCCTGACAGTCTATTGGAATATTTATTATACGCACAGCCAACATATGAAACTCTCGGCCAGCATCCGTCTTCCCTACCTATTACCAGGCAACCCTTCAAAGCAAGATGGCAATCTTCTAGGTTCACTCGTACTATCGTAGACTTCATCCATCGCTAGATCGAGGTCAAAAGAAAAAAAAAACACTGAAATTACTGTTTACAATCCATTACGTCTACACATTTGTCTAGTAGAGTACTAAGTTCTATCTCATTTTTCAGATGTAACAATTCAGATGTACCATGAATGACGGTCTCATTGAGAACCGTCCACTATTCCTTGGCTTCCGTCCAACACCACTGATTACTCTGTTCTCATAATATTTTACTACGCTATTACTAATCTCTTTGTATTAGAGTGAATTCTTTCGAAAACCTATAACTCAGATCAGCGGTGGCGCGTTAAAATGTTTGTTACTTTTTCAGTTCTAATGGTAGCATCATCGTAAAATTATTTTGATGTGGTTTGTGAAAACACCTCATTTTTTGTAAAATCTTTGTCTAAATAATATCTTTGTTTTTTTTTTTTAGCTTTACATCTTTATTGTAAAACTTATGAATTTATAGCCAGTCCCGAACTTTTAACGAGGAGTATCATACATTATTCTGAATTCGTTTCGATTCATGTTAGTAGCGTTTTTATAGTGTTAATAGTCGACTTTAGAGTAAAATAGTGCTTATCGCAGTTAAGTGTCGACAGAAGGGAGTTAAACACCATTATTGTTTTCACATCTTTTCTTAAGGGTAGGCTAACATTAACGGAAAAGGGTGAATATTTTTTTAAGTAAAATTTTATAATGTGGACTTCTGTTACATAGCATGTAATTATAATATTATGAGTAATACGTTCAATTAAGTTACGTTAAATCTCGCTAACAGGAAAATTATCGTGAGCTCATAACTCAACAACTCCAAATAACAGTAATTATAAAAATTAATAAGACGACTTTGTAAAATATATAACTTCGGGTTACACCGCTTATTACCGTCTATATTTCTTAAAAGCGTCGATTAATCGTGAACTCGAAGTGCAAAAAAGCTATCAATCGTTTATTACATTACGTTATCATGTTATTAAGTCCATACGTTTATGACAAAATAGATAAGTGATCGATATTAAAGCGCGTTCGGTAGTTTGGTGCAACTGTGCCTTAAGTGACTGAGGCGTGTTAATAGCCGTGTCGATGGGCCGATAGACCGCTGATGATAATAGCCCCCTTGATAGGTGTGGTCCACACTATACGCAATTACCACAAGATTTATTTCTTATAAAATGTATGCGCTTCCCTATTTTTAAGCCGTCAATATCTTGGAGGAGTCTTGTACTATTTTTGATTTCTTCACAAATTGTCGGACGTTGTTAAGTGTTAGATTTACTTTTAGATTAGTGAAGCTGAGTAATTGAACGCTGTGTTGTAACGGTTGTGCCGAAGGGCTGCGGAGAGGTGTAAAGTTTTCTGTTGTTTTCCCACAGTTCATTAATGACAGTGTTTTGTTTCACGTCGTATTTTAAATAGTCTTTCACAATTTTTATCGATTTAAAAAGAAGAGTTGCCTTAAGCAGGTATTTTAAAAACATTTAACTTCTTCTTACTTCTGTTTTTATTGCTATCAAAATAAATTAGCATCTGGAATTTACGAAAAATCATCAGCCGTTTTTTGCAACTAGCCTAACGAGGTTGCCTAAACTAAAAGTTCAATATTTATAAATCAACAAGACTGATTGGATTATACGTGTAAGCCTTAAAGAATTTCACTTCTGAAGCACGGATTTCTACGATAAAAAATATTAAACGTAACTAATTATACCAGTTTGGCTACATTTTTTTGATTGTGATCGAATTTAGTATGACAAGCTAATAAATTGTTACAAATGTGATAATTATGTTAAAAACCTATTCATATTGGGCATTTATATATGAACTAATATGATTCTTGTCAATTTTCTGCGTAAAAAAAATCTATTGCGGTTATTTGGATGAAAATATCGAAGATAAATTCTTGTGCCCGTTAAAAAGACATGATATTGTTGACCGAACCGACGTTTTAATTAAGGCGACTATTTCTGTGTTAAATGTTGGCATTGGGCCTGTTTATTGTATAAAAGATAAAGGAATTTATCAAACATATTCTTTAACTAACGTTTCGAACCACAAGCGCTTCGCAATCGATATTTAAGACGAACTATTTCTATATTAAGCTATTCCTCTTGTGAGGTCTCGGCCGTAGATTAAATGCTGAACCTATAAATAAATTGGTAATAGCTGGATAGGTACATAAATCCACTGAGTCGATAAAAGTTTTGGAAGCTAATAATAGCTTTACAGGTAAATCTTTTTATCCGGAAAGGGGGCGACACCAGGTTGATAGGTAGTTATTTAGCCAAAAATCTGATCGAATGGATAAATTATGACCCTCGCTAAATACGGTAACTTGCACAAGACGATATTCGCAAGCTCTTTTAGTAGTATTTTAACCGACGAAAAACGGAGGAGGTTCTCAAGTCGACACGTATATTTTTTTTTATAAGTATGACCACGCATAATTTTTTACAGAGTAGTCCGATTTTGATAATTCTTTTTTAATTGAACCTCGAAATTGGTCCCATATAAATTTGCAAAAAAAAAATCTTACCCTAAGGGTGGGAAAAAGGGGTGATTTATTGTTCACTCACAGTTTTAAACACACACTTTTAAAGTATTTATATTATACAACAAGTAATAGTTAAAATAGGATTTTAAAACAGTTAATAGCTAAAGTAAGGTAAGCAGCTATTTTAAAAGTAATCAAAAATTAAGCATGTAGTAAATAGTAGATTACTCCGAAAAAACTGAAAATCCGGTAAATTTTTTTTGTTAAAACTTTTTTCTTACAACCTCTTTTGAAAACGATAAATTTTATGTTTGGGAAATATTGATGAAACCAGAGGGATGCATTTCAAATCTAAGGAGCGTTAGCGTTCGAATCGCCGAAATTTTGACATTGATTGTCACTAAGATGACATTGCAACTTGAATCTGAGGGATTAGTGCGAGTTTTTAACGTACTCGATCGCGTTAACGTAAACGTTTGCTTATGTCAAATTGTTTAGAAAAAAAAAAGATAATCTGGCGGCGCTTATTCAGTTTCAATTCATATTAACGTTTACCTAGGCTAACACGATCGAGAACGTTAAAAAACTCGCACTAAGGCTACTGAACGCGTTTTAAGTTCGAATTCTTTTGAAAATGTTAATTTAAGTTGTCTCTTCTACATAGTTATCTCCCGGGACTGGACTGAATACACGGTTCGCAGAGGGTGTTGATTATTTCTTACAAAAGTTCTTTATTGAAAGTTACTATACTCATAAAACAAACTTATTGTTTGTCCAAACAAACTATTACTATAGTTTCAGAACTCCGAAGTTTCTAAAGTAAATAAAACTGTGTGGATATAGAGTAGTTAATTCTGAACGTAATCGTTTATTTTTCTTTCTTCGAGATAGGAATTTAGGGTAAGAGAGGGAGTTATGCGGTCTTATTTATTTTGACCTTAGACCTAGTGACCTAATTGAATCGAGACGAACCAAATCTTAGGTTGTTAGTATTGAATTCGTACTGGTTTTTATCAGTTTGTGATGTGAAAGATACCTATCGCTTTTCTTGATAGAAAACCATGTACCAAACTATTCATGTTTTCATGAAAACCTGCGATGGATTTCTGGATTATATGTAAAGAGCGTTTATTCCTTAAGGTTCTTTGAACTCGAAAATTTTGACAGTGAATGAAATACTTGACAATGCGAGCAATTTTTAGTTTTTACAGAAAGTGAAATATTACTATCATTCTCAACTAACTTTTTAGACCTAATTATCTTGCGTTTCACTATAATTGGATCATTAATTTCCAAAAATAAGGACTTGCAAATGAGTAAACACACTTAAGTATCGGCTGACTGAATATATGTATTAGCCGCAAATCCTACGTTATATCTAAATGAAACACGAAAATTGATGGTGTTTTGAAATACAATTTTATTCTGCGTCGACTATAATTGAAATTAAATGTACCGAAGCACGTTATATTAAAATAGTTACCGCAAGCTGACGCCAGGCTTAGAGCGCCACTTAAAAGTTGCTTAGAAATACAAAATAACGGTGTAGAGGAAAATCCACGGAATCTAATGACCAAGTTCACTGCGAGAGATATAATATTAAATGTATTTCCAATTTATGATTTATATAGGAAATGAATCATGATTGTTTATTAAATCGACTTCGTTAATATTATTGATTGGACTTCGTTTTCACAGTGAGTTTATGCAAACTTAAGTAGGCAGTAAGTGGGTAAGCAAGGAAATTGTGTTATTCATATCTCGCGCAAAATTGACATAGCGAGATAATACGGTCCCTTTAACCAATTTAGGGCAAGCAAACTGTTATGGTTAGGGCGCTTCGAGGACGCTGTAGGCAAACTTTTACAATATTTATTATATTTTGTAATTGGCCCATTTTTGAGGCGTTTTATCTTGGCTGTCATAGATTAAATAATAAACGAGTGTAAGTTGCGACACGGTGGCGGATAGCAATCAGTTATGTTCTACGTGGTCGGGTATTCAAATTAACGTAACGCCGACGCATAGGTAGGTTACTATTAAAAATCCGTCATGTGCAACTGTGCCCTTAATTGGTCATTACTCAAAAATAATTGCGAGAAAATTAAAGCGCACCGAAAACTCGCGTTCCTGTGGAAAATTTACGCGCGGATTGCTTCAGAATATTTTGCTAGCACTCGGTAAATTGATTGAAAATACATGTTGTATGAGTGAAAAAGCATACTAATGACTTAAAAAGGAGACACCAATAAAAAGTTTGAATTATTTTGCTACGTTTTTGTTACAATTAACTAAAAAAACTACATACATAAACTTACGCTTTTTGCGATTGGTGAAGGCAATATCTATAGCAACGTACAGTTTGTAAAATGTCATTAACGAAATTATAAAACCAGTAACATACAAAATCATGAATATTTTGAACAAGGATTAATCCCATACTAAGGAAACAATTCTGCAACACTAATAATATTAATTGAAAATAAATTAATTCATTTAAACGGAACTAATATCAGTTTTCACGTTACAAGATATAGCAAATCTCTTTTCCGGCAATCAATATTGATTTATAATGCGAAATTTATCTTTTTATTACTATATTACTTCGCTCTTATCTTACCTTAAGAGATTTGTCTAAATAATTGTGATTTAAGTTTGTTACAAATGTAAATGAATGTGCCTTTTAACTCTTTTGACCCAGTTTCGTTACTGGGTTGATAAGAAAAATTAGATAGATGCAGTACTGATAACAACCTTACCTACGATGACATTGGACACCATCAACCTTGGATAAAAATGAATTACGTACGTACCTTACTTAAAAAAAGAATAGAGAAGATGTTATGGACAGCTAACTTATGTTTTTTTTTTATTATTATAAGATTCTTTTATCCGTATTAATAGGTGAACATCATTTTATTATTTAATAGTTTTACCAAGTGACATCCTCGAAATATTTATGTCTAAGTTTCCGCGGTCTTAATTCTAAAAGTTGGCAAATTCTATAAATTTTTGAGGGAAAAAACAATAATAAAAGTCTAACCTAGCCAGTTTCATGGCAAACGTGCGAGAATGTGACAGTTTCGCCGTTTATTTGTAGAATGATAAGTGCATATTTAATTATTCTCGTTATCTTGATTTAGACTCAATAGAACAGTATGGCCTACTTTCAGCAAGTGATATTTATTTAGGTTTTGTTAAAATTTGTCTAATAGCGTTGTAATTGAATTAGTAAAAGAGCTTTATTTGGCTACAATACCAAATGAGAAAGAAATGAGAAAATCTAAAACTTTTCGAATAGATTATGTTTCTTGGCATTTTCCTTAGCTTCCAATTTGTTTTTCTTGTCTACACGTTCTTTTTTGCCGAACACGTAAGTTGGTAGTCTGTAGTTGATACATTTATCACGACGACAGATCAAAAAATATTCAGGATTTGTGAACAACTCGTTAAGCTTGTCAAAACAAAACGAAATATATTAACACGTGTTAAATCTCCATCTCTTAAGTTGAGGATTAGTTTTGACAAATGAAGAATTGTTTAACTCGGATAAATCTTTCTTTTTAATTTATAAAATATATTTTTCCGTTATTTCATAGAAAGTTTAAACTAGCAATTATTTTTTTTACAGTAGACGAATCATTCAGAAATCTCATTGAGAAAACCAAACACCAATAAAATGAACATCCAAGAAAATCGTACACTTCACTTAAAATAAGGTCTGTTGGCTGAATAAGATCGAACCGTTGCAATACGCGAGTGCAGAAAATTTGAAACGTCAATCATGCGTTCTGACAGTTCCGCATTTTCGCGCCAATTTTCCGGTTCGCGCGGGAACGAGGCGGGTGCACGGTCGGTGGCGCGGCCGCGCGCTCGTAGAGGACTGTGGCGGCGTCGCGCTGCGCCCCATCTACTACCTTACGATTTATGAGCGTGACGCAAAAATGGACAAAATTTGTAGCGCCGCAGCTCTCTACAACGCACACCACGTGGTCTTCGGAACTCGGATTAGATGGCGGGGTAAGAAATTGTATTAATAGCTGTTAAATTTCTAGGGCTACAGATGAATCTGCTATCAGTTTCAAAAGTACGAATTTAAACTGGGATAAAGCATGGATTGGGATTTCCCCGTCTTGCGCTTTGAATTGAGTAGGCACCAGGAAAAAAAAACAATTTTCAACTCGAAGACCGGTAGGTCCTGTGCACAGTACCTTGGTTGCCTCACCCTCCGGGGACCTCCGTCCACTTAATCATAAAAAAAAGCTTTAGAAGAATTAGAAATTTAGAATAGGTTCAAATAATGACATACGTAGATTGATTTGTTTTTCTGACAGAACTGTAAAAGTTTTCTTGAGAGCACCAGCTCAATATAATGATCTCTTAAATCGCCAAAAGTCTTTGTTTTCATATCGATCCCCAGACGTTTCAGAAGCCCTAACCTGAACGTCTACAGTACCTACTGGCTACCATCCATCTCCTTCCGTAGTTAATGAATAAAAGTCCCAGACAGGTCGACTTCTCTGTTTTCCGCGCTATAAAAAGATGATTCTACACAGCTAAAACGTTAAACGTCCAAATGAGAAGTATTAATGAAGAAATTATAAATGATCACTACTAGGTAGTCTTTAAAAGAAAGAAATCAATCAAGGTGTTACTTAAATTCTATAATATTTCAAAGCGAAACGTAAAACGTCAATTACATTGATATAGTGCAAACAAATCTACAATGTTATGAAAGTTCGTCATAACAATATGCTCTTAAACTTGGCCCGATTCCGCCAGCCGATAGAAACGTATCGTACGTTTTGTGCGATTGATCCATTTAGTGAACAAATTGCTCATCGCTCGACTCACATGCCAAGGGAGCACGTGTTTAAGTTACGAGTTCAGTGGAAATGTATAACTGATTGTTTGTTCATGGCTGCCCCAGTTTTCTTTATAAAAATATGTTCAACATTATCTTAAAATAATGTTTTTACAGGAGGCATTTCTGTATTTATGACCAACCACCTGTTTTACACGGCTGTGTCGATTAAAGTAATGGATGAAAATGGACTTCTTTTTTATGGAAAACCAAAGTGTTATAGACATCGATTTGAACTACATCTGGGAAAAATCTATTTTTGTAAGGAGTTTAATGTTCGATGTCTAAGGTGTAAGTTTGGCGATAACCACCAAATTGAACATGTTTCTTTAATTAAGCCTAGGCGAGGTACATTGGATTTCTAATTAAGGCGAATAGAGTTCCTTGCAAATCCCGCTATTGTGCGAAGTTCCGAACTTGATCTAACTTAATTAAGACACAATGATGACCAATTTCACCCGTGCCACGAACTAGACAGGGAAAGTCTTGCCGATCGAATTCCTAACTAAGTACCCGGTATCTATTAAACTAGACATAAATCTTAGGTAGTTGCGACAATATCAGATATTTGAATAAATATAGAGTGGTACGTCTTAACTCGGCAGCGGGTAAATGTACGATAAAGCTCGCAGATAGCTAGTATTTGACGGACAGGTGTAATTAGCCTCTCTACTCGCTACCGGCAAATGGAAGCGTGATGATAACGGCGGGAGTCAGAATAAACAACGATGCCCTTCGTGATTACATCTATGCTTACCTAAGTGGTTAAGTGGGATTGCGAAATATATATTGATACGAATTATATGTACTACGGTAGACGTATGTACGTCTACCAGTAATACTCGTGCCAATTGTTGAAAATGTGAATGGACATGACTTTATGAATGGTGACAGCCTTGAATAAGAATAATTACTGATTTTTGTTAAACTGTTAATGGACTCCATTATCATTTAGCGATATGATGTTATCATGTTTTTTGTGAATTTAGATCAAAACAAAGCAGTATTGTGCCTAATCACCTACTGTCACACCCTTTTTTTGAGCAGAGTATTAAGATACTTATCATCAATTAGCGGGAGTGTTATCTAAATTAAATGTTTCCCATCAATCAAAAGTTTGGACATTATCAATCGACACTTAGGGCATCCAAGGGCAGACATGAGGATTTTCCACTCGTGTAACTATTAATACGGAAGTGCGAGGAAAAACACCGCATACAGGCTGTAAAAAGATTGTTAAGAGGATATTTTCGGAGGAAATGTCACAATCATGATTTAAACGTAAAGGCCTAGAGAATCGCTAGATCGAAGGGTCTTATGCCTTTTGCATCCAGAGGGCTCCCACAGACCCCATTAGGTCATCGAGCGATGACCTGATGTTGTGTAAGCGAGCGTACGTGACCCTCCGCCGACCATTCACAACACTCCACCGCGCACAGGATGTTGGAAAGCAGTAGTAGTAATTTGTGCCTCTTTACTGTAATTTCTACAAGACTTTCCGAGGATAAACGAATAAATAAATTGATCCACCTTGTGCCTTCCAACGCTGCGTATTCCAGAACTAGACCGACAATCCTTTTAAATTCATTTTATTCTTCTTGCTCATTTAAATTTGGATTTTGAATCCATTGGCCATCCGTTCTGAGCTATCTGGTCCATGAATATCCGCCTTTGAAGCATAGAATCGTAGCCAACAGAAGATTACGATAGTCTACCAACAGGTTAGGTCCACTGGGTCACCAGACTCTTCGAGTACCAAAGATAAGCTAATATCTAGAATCGAGTCCAGCTTATGGAATAACAACCGATATCAACGTTAATCGTTGATTCCAGTTGTAACTTGCGCTAGACATAATTTATATTGTGGTTTGTAGATAGGTAATAAGTTAAGCTTGGCCAGCTAATCACAACATGCAATTTGTAAGAAGATATCCGATAGAATTAATCGAGTTTGCCAGATTACTGTACGGAAAAAACTGGTTTCATTACAAACACTTATTTCCTATTCAGTACATATTCTCTCTTATCTGTTATTTAGCTGATATTAGAATATATCAGAAGGAACAGTCGTGTAGGTTGTCAAGTGATTTATATAGATTGGTTATCAGTAAAACTAACTTATCTACAAATATTTGAGGATCAGCTGACACAATTCTTTTGCGGTCGTTTTACGGTCCATCCAGAAGCTATTTTAGCCATGAGTTGTTATATCTAGGAAAACATAAGTATATAATATGATATGTAACTAGTATTGTAAAAATAATATCAAGTTGCGATCATAGAAACACAACACCACTGCTTCCAATAGTTTTGCTTATTGAACACTTAATATTTCAAAGCTTTTCGCGCCATGTGTTGCGAATTCTAGCAAGTAAGGCAAAACGTATCGCACGCTAGTGTGAAACTGTGAAAACTACGAGTTGACATTACAATTTGATAGCCATTGACAACTAGGTAATTGTGGTCGTATTTGCCCTTATAATTCATTTGTTTTACCATGTCGTTCAATGTTAAATTGGCGAAATTCAGGGTCGCAGTCTTATTCTGATGTGTGAAGTTGATAATTTATTGGCACATCATTGTGTCCATGGTTTAGAAAATAACAAATCAATCAATATATAAAATTCTTCCGTTACTGAGCGATTGAGAGACTGACAGATAACGCACAGGCGAAACTGCTGGTAGTGCGGGTATGTAGGTTCCTTGGGGAGTGTAGGGGAGCACTAAGAGAGGATTTCCCGAAATTCTTACGTTGCGGGCAAAAAGCTACTCAACTATAAAACGACTGCGTTCATATGAAGTATCTATACGGAGTTGTTTTCAATGACCAGCGAAGTTTTTAATTTTGCCGAGTTATACGAGCAAAATTGTACTAAACTCCTGTTTTTCTGGAGTGTGTTATTGCATAAATCGTGTCATTGATTGGTGCCTGATACCTGATGCCAGAAAATTGTGGCTAGTCATTGAAATATAACACAGTAATTTATAGGCAGGTGGGCAGGGTACATTGCTCGCAGAACAGAAGGTTGATGGGGCCGAAAAGTTTTGGAGTGGCGACCGCGTGCAACTCCAGAACTTTTCGGCCCCATCGACGGAAGTCGCAGCGTTGGAAGGGAGAACTTCCAACGCTCGACAAACCGGACCGATGACCTGGTGAGGGTCGCTAAGACATCTTTCGGCCAATATTATGATGATGATGAAAAGTAATGAATAAAGTGCTCATTAGAGTCCGGTTCTATCTCAATTCATTCACTAAGAGTTATACAAAATGTAAGAGAAAAGATTTATTGAATGTTACTGCTTTTGCACTTACACACGTTGCTGAAAGTGAAAGCTTTCTTTATGAACTAATTTACTAGCGAACTCCTGCTTCGCACGTCTTGTACAACTTGACAAACCTGTTAAAATATTATGTAAGTTTAATTTAAATGATATACATATAAACCTACTGGAAGCAACGAACTAAATTATAATGAAAACTGCATCAACCCCATTCCGCGCCTTTGGAGAACAACACGATCTCACAAACCGACACAAAAACCGGCCAAGGGTGTACCTTAATTTTCATTATTTGTTGATAAAGCGGCAATAGAAATACACAATCTGTGAAAATTTCAACCCTCTATCTATTATGGTTCTAGAGATACAGCCCGCTAACAGCGTGCTCCATCTTCGACCACATCATCGCTTACCAACAGGTGAGATAGTGGTCAAACGCGTGCCTATCAATAGTAAAAAAAAAAGACGGACGGACGGATGGACGGACGGACAGCTTCTGTCAGCGACTTTGGGTTGCGTGAAAGTCGAAAATTATCCCGAAAAACATATTCCTGGGAAAGGACTTATCCTATGTTCAGGATATGGTCTGCCCGTGCGTGAAGTTTCATTCAAATCCGCCATTCAGCCGATAAAAGGTGAAGAGGTGACAATCAGACAGGCTGAGATATTTTTGGATTTTTTTTTCGAAAGTAACTCAAGTCTGTAAGTATTATAGAAATATGGATAGTTATACCTACATTTAAATAGTAAATATAGTCAATTTATATTTTGTATTTTTTTATTCTTTTCACTGATTTATACTTTTATTAAAACTTGACATTCAATTAGTTGTTAATTAAATTGTGACTAGTTACACTTTATTTAAATTTGATTAAAAGTTTGATATTTTTGTTTTTTTTTAATCATTATTTCAATGATTATAATTTTCGAAATTTATAAATAGTACAAATTCTTTTAAACCAATACAGTTTTGTTAATATTTGTATGCTTTCAGTTGGGAGATTGTTGGGACTTTATATTTTTATGTACCCACCCTGTGATCACAAATAAATAATTTGAATAGTATGGAATAGTAATAGGTAAGAGACATGTATTGATTGCATAGTTCGGCCTGTTCATAAAATGAATCTTATGCAAACAACTGAAACTACAATTCAAATTTCAACAATAACATCAGTATCTAGTTGGGAATCACCCATGTCAACTTGTCCGATACGGCGCTGATATTAGCACAAAATTATAACACAATTATTATGCAATAGTTTGGCAAACTGATAGTAATGTTAGCTCAGTGCATTCCCCGCAGGTAATTAGCGTCACAAGCTTGTTAGGCTTATCGACGAAAATATGCGATTCACGTGCTACGTATATGTTTACGAATATGTAAACAGATATATTAGGTAGTAGATTCACTTTTAATTCAGGAATTTAATGGATGATCTGCGTAATTTTCTGACAAAGGATTATCGGCTCTACGATTATCGGCAATTTTTTTTTTTTTAATTCTAAAAGACGAAAAAGATGCGTGAGTACCTATTCTTTTCTCTCATCTTCATCATCATTTCAACCGAATGCTGGACATAGGCCTCCCCTAAGAATCGGCATAGGTATTTAGGTATATACCGATCCTGTGTGACCCTCACCAGGTCATCATTCATTGGTCTCATGTCTGCTAATTACTGCTAATTATTGCGAACCCCAACCCGTATTTCAGGCTTGTGTAATTATGGGAATTTACACTGTGACATTTTCGTAGCGGTTCCCAACAGGCATCAGCGATTTTTTTTTCAGCTCTGCTAGTCAAATAAAGAATTCTTGCTTTCAAGTTACAGACCAAACTAACCAAACTGGCATACAAGTTTGTGTTAATAATGAAGCATTTTTTTATTCTTTTCCATTTTAATATTTCAGTTTGCTTGAAAAGCGAATCTCCAGCGTATCATTCCACGTTATTGGTCAAAGTCAGCTCAGGGAAAGGGTTGCTACCATACGAGTAATAAGCAATATAGCCTGGCAATTTGCCACACCGATGTACGAGAATTTTTCAACTTTAACTTTACCATTTGCCAAACATGGTCAAGTTGTATTTTGGCACAAGTTGAAAAAGCTTGTTAGTGTAAAACGACTAGCAATATTTTTGGTAAAACGTATCAGCTCAACTATAAATAAATGAGTGGGTAGGATTTTGCGGACCTTCCTACAATGTCGCATAATTTGAATTCCTCTCTGCAAATTCGGTTTTAAAACATTCGCGGTTAACACACATCGTAAATTCTCTCTTGATGAATCATCACTGTGGTTTATTTCAACATTGTGTTTGGTCTTAAAACACGAAAAGAAGAAAAGGCAACAATCTGATTAATGACGTAATGTTTCATTTCTTTTGTAAAACTTATCGAACCCCAAATAAAAACGTTGTCAAAAAAATAAATTGTAATTTACCATATTAAAGAATCTCGCCGGTAGGCAAGCCATATGCGTGATATAATAGGTAGCGAAGGTACTTGTTATTTCATCGAAGTTTATTGATACGCCGTTCTTCGCGGTGACAACAAAGCCGGAGATTTCCCTTAAAAGGTTCAGCAAACAGTCGGTTGATTCGCCCATAAATCATGTAGTGTGCACCGCGGACGTAATACGTACATTTTCACAGATACCGCGGATGTAAAGATTAATCTAGAAGTGGAATTTTTCACGCCTGTTTACAATGTGCACACATTGGTACATTAACGCCTTCTTGTAATTTATGATTCATAAGATCAGTGACTCTAGATTTGAGCTATGTTTCTATTGTTTCACATTCCTTTATGTGACTTTTACGACTTTATCAGGAAGCTTTCGTGAAAGCTCAACATACAAAATAATTTAATTTGATATTGAGAATTTCAGGTGGCATAATTTTACTGCATGTCGCTCATTTCATTAATATTATTTCGTGTTTCATAATTATGACACCTGACCTGTTTTTTACAAAATAATTGTCCATTAATCGAGCATATCATTATGAGTAATTTCGCTTGCTTATGTAATCTTAATTTCCGAGTTGTCACCAATGACGATGATTGATACTGCATTATGTACATAAATTACACGATTCATAAATACATTAAGACTTACTTATGTATTATTAGGTTACATTTGCGTTATTATGTTTGTTCGTACATAATAACGTTATTTGCGCATATTAGAATAATAGAAGCGGCCTTTTGAATATGTAAAAAAATTGCGTGGGCAAAATAGGTAGGCAAATATTTATTTGGACAAGTTGAATGGAATGCCCACTGTCCAAAAGTCATGGAATGTGGAAATAAAACAAAAGATAGGTATTTTATTGTTCTGTGAATGTTTTGCTTACAATCATCATCTGCCCAGCCTTTTCCCAACTATATTGGGGTTCGCTTCCAGTCAAACCGGATTCAGCTGAATACCAGTATTTTACGTGGATCGGCTGCCTAACAGACCTCCACAACCCATTAACTGGGTAACACTACTCTTTGGCAAGACTGATGTCAGATTTTCTGGTCTCTGGCTGCCAAAGATCTACAAATGACAGCCTTGACCAACGGCTTCTCGTGCTTTCCGAGGTACGGGGGAGTCTCGGAAAGATTTTTTTGATTACAATATTTACCGAAAATCGGCTCAGTAAACAGATACATTTTTTTGTTTGAATTATGAATAAGAGAACGTAGTTGCTTCTAGTATCTTCCAGTGAGAACTATCTATTTGTATTCTCACCTCCGTATACGGCAAGCGAGCATTGAACTCGAGACCTTGGTCAGAAATAGACTAACGAATTTCACCAAATTTACACTCGACTTACACGTTTAAAGCTTATCTCGTGTTGGAAGTGGAAAAAAAATGCAGTGCATTTTTTACTCACCACCTACCAACTTCGATTGAACAACTTTTCCCATATATGTGAATCAAGTACATTTAGATTACTGGCCATCAACAATGCTTGTTTTTTTATGTTTGTTTTGGCTCCAGTCACTGATGTATTGAGAGCTATTTTTATTGAAGTTAAACGGGGCATTTTATTTATTCCCATTATTAAAATCTAGGTTTATAGAATTGATTCTGTAAACCTCCATAGCGGTCTTTTTTGTTTGTTGTTTTTATTTTGCAATTGTTTGAACGGATTTCGTAGTTTTCTTCACGATGAATATGATTTATTTTTTCACTATTGAAAAGCCACAGGTTAGGCGCTTAAGACACAGGCGTTTTAGTTTGTATTTTATAGAAAATTAACTAACTTTCATTATGTAACGGGTTAAGACCCATGTAGATAACATTTTGTTTAATTTAATAATCTAGGTACCTCCATTAAACAATTAAGATCGGCAAATCGGGCATCACGTTTGAACTACGAATAATTTGACCTCATGATCTGATCTTTCTTATCAATTATCTACTCAAATGCATATTATTTTAACCGACTTTACGATTAAATTCGCGACTGACCTAAATTCTTTAACAATAAGGCAAACTCTTCACAAATGGGGAGCTGATTCATCTTACAAACCATCGAAAGTGAATAACTCAATCAACAAAATACGGTTACCTATCTATAAGCACTGTAAACCTATATTTATTAATAGAGACAAAGTGCTACCATGACTTGTCTCGTTCATAAGCATTAAAAATAGATCTATAGTATGAGATCAAATGATTTATTTGAGTAATTATGTGAATAACATCCGATAGGAATGTTAAGTAACACCGCATGCGCGCGCGCAATGATTCAGACGATTATATTCGGTCAATGCGCTAACACTTGGCGCCAACCTATGGAGCATCATCGGAATTTTCATGTACCTAGTACCCAGTCATTGTGTAAACGTATAGCTCAATAATCCGTCGAACTGAATCAATTAACGTAGTAATTAATTATCATGTCTGCGTTTTGGCAGCTCAACAAATGTAATAAAAATATTTCCCTGCTAACACGTAAAGTACACACGCAAAGGTTTGTATGTTTGTATCTGTAAGGTAATGTTTTGTTAAAGATCTAATGAATACAAGGTAACAGTACCATAAAATAATAATCGATGTTTATGATTGATTTTAAACTTTATGGTGTTATTAATCGAGTCTCGCGCCTATAAGTATTAAAAATATTAATAAACCTAAAAGTACTTTTCGCGAATACAAGTACTTAAAACAAGACATTGGTTTTGTTTTAAGTACTTCTATTCGCGAAACTTCCATCTATATCTATACTAATCTATATCTATACTAATATATAAAGCTGAAGAGTTTGTTAGTTTGTTTGCTTGAACGCGCTAATCTCAGGAACTACTGATCCGATTTGAAAAATTCTTTCAGTGTTAGATAGCCCATTTATCGAGGAAGGCTATAGGCTATATATCATCACGCTAAGTCCAATAGGAGCGGAGCAGTAATGAAAATGGTGACGCAGACGAAGTTGCGCGGGTCAGCTAGTTTATTATATTTTTGTTTTTTCGTTTTTAACCGCTGTGCAATAATGATTACAAAGCAATTAAAAGATGCGGCTCTGATGTTTTTATACAACGCGTAACAGAATATACGCAATACCTCTTAAGGGGTCATTATACTCATCATTATGAACAACTTTTGCTATGGGACCAACACTGAAATCGCGAAAAAAAAATCGACTCCCCCATATATTTATGTACGCATAACTCGACAAAACGTATTGAACAGCTAATTTATTTTTCGCGATTTTGGAGTTGGTCCCATAGTAAAAATGTTCATAGTGATGAGTACGACTTACTATTGCGGAACCTCGATCAGCGTAAACGATTGATCGGTGCCTTGTCTTAATGTGAAGGCTGCTACAATGCCTGGTTTTAGAACAACAGAAATCCCTTGAAACCTACTCAGGTAAAAACCCTTACCCGGCTCATCAGGGGCAGTCGGATAAAAAGAGGGCGACAACATTTCAGGATTTTGAATCCTTCAGTTTAAAACTACAAATGCAAACCCATCATCTGCCTAGCCTCTTCCCAATTATATTGGGGTCGGTTTCCAGTCGAACCGGACTCAGGTGAATACCAGTATTTTACGTGGAGTGGCTGACTACCAGACCTTCACAACCCATTTAACTGGGTAACACGTTACTTTTTGGCAAGGCTGGAGTCAGATTCACTGGCTTCTGAGAATCCGTAACGACTGCCAAAGATTTACAAATGACAGCCGGGACAATCGGCTAAACGTGCTTTCCGAAGCATGGAGGAGTCTCGGTATGTTTAGCAATGATCACCCATCCACAGACCGACCTCGACAAGTGTTGCTTAACCTTGAAGATCGACCTGTGCGGCTACAATTATTTAGCAACGAGCTCCTGGCGTTCGTAGAAATGCAAAATGAAACAGTAAATTAATGAAGTAATTTACTGAAAACATGATAGTTTCAGCTGAACATAGCAAATATTTTGGCATACCTGTGATATCAAGCCGCCTCATGAGACATCGACTGTGTACATTCCGCGGCATTTTGTTATCTAATCAAATTATGCATTTGTCATACATTGCAAATAATTAATGTTGCGAACTAGTTATTGTACTAACACTAAGAGCGACGCTTTCAGGAAAAATGAGGCTATTTCTGAACGTTTCATGTTGGTATGTGTTATCGTAATTTTATCAAGGAACCATTCAAAATCTCATAAACAGTTTTAGTTCTGTTTTGTAGATAATGTAGTGATTTTGATACTAAGTTTCTGTAGATGTTAAAATCATTACGATAGTTATGATGGTTTTATGTTGATAACTAAACAAGAGAACGTAAAGGATCAAGGATAGGAGATAGTCGATTCAGGATAACTTTCTATCTTTATTTATTTTTTGAGCTTCAATAAATGTATGTGGGCCAGTGACCGCTATCGCACATTTGTCCGGCGCCTACCATAGTCCTTGCCAACTCTTCTTTTCCTAGAAGGGGCAGATAGCTATGTATTTACAGTATCTATTTATTTCCACCTGTTATTATATCTTTGGTCCAAGTTATAGAGAGAAGGCAGATTGCTACCTATGTCCAGCAGTATTCGCCTATTGGCCTAACTTATCACAGATCAAGATTCCGCTGACTGAATTAATTCATTTAACGAAACTGTGCATTGATTTAAAGCAAACTACCATCACCAATAGCTGCTCTACCCACAAGTCATGAACAGTAACAAATCCACGATCTGACCCACGACCTCGTAGAGACATCGGCGTGGTAGCAATAAAATAACAGTACAGAGGGGCCTGTCGTATGGCGAGATAATTATATTAGAATAAATATCAATCAATTCAGAACGTTTATAGTTGTTCTACAAATCAATCTATGATACTCCGGCGAGCTATAAAACTTTTATTAGGTAGCTGTCCGTATTCCCACACGTTGAAAGGGTGTCATGTTTTAAGAGTCAAACTTAGCTCAAGAAAGGTTTCCACCGAAGCACGTAGAACATTTATTGACTTTCAAAACCTCTTCAGTTTTTATAGACATCTCTATTTTGCTGAACCGATAAACTGGAATTTTCGGTTAGTTTTCTACGTGAGGGGTTGTTTTGTTACAGTTTTATTTAGAAGACATAGGGGTTTTTAAAATGAAACCTTTTTTCTTTCCAGGCGGTGTTAAAGTATCAGTAATGGATTATTTTTACGCAATTTTAGAGACAAGTTGTACAATTTTTATTAAAGTTCTAGGTATGTCCTTCTTTTTAGTCTGAAAAGACTCGAGGCCAAATGCATTTGTTTTTAAAGTTGGAACTTATGCTCGAGGGGTTCCATTTACACTTATATTACAGCCTGGCATTTATAGATATTTGACTGTCATTACGGGGTGGCATAAGTCCCGGGGGCGAAAGATTCCCAACAGAACCAGTCTCAAAAAGGGGGGTATCGTAGGAGGCTTATGTCCCGCAGTGGACAAGTTAACCGCGCGGAAACGTCAGTCACTGAAGCAGAGTGCCAATTCTACATATTTTTTAGCAACGATCGCATTTGCATCTCAGTCGCAATCTGTCAAAATGTAGGGAAATGGGGGGAGTTTTTGACAGTTTGCAACTAGTACGCGAAGGAACCGTTGCTTAAAAATAAGTGGAATTGGCTCTCAGGTATATTAAGTACAACAGAATAGCACCAGCAACAAACCATTATTTGTACACTCACAGATAACAAGTGCTCACAAACTCAATTGGTGTATTGTTGTATTAAGATTGACAGCTGTCAAATTACAAGATACGTATCGACTTAAACATTCACTTATATTGTCTGTGGCACGATCAGAGCTGGTTACGAATTACATTAATCAAAATCAAATCGTGTTTAAACTCGTGCTATTTGTCGGGACTATATTGTTTAATAGATAAGTAGTTTAAGTAAATGACAAGTGAGAGATTAATTGATTTTCTCTTGTTATTTGAACATTTTTGGCGAGATTGGTTGAGTCAAGTAATGCTAGAATTTCAGAAATCTCTTGTAAAATAAATCATACTAAAGAATGAACTATGATGCGACTTCGATTTTTGTCGAACGGCCAGCATTGGCCTTGGTCTTGGCTGGGTTGCGGATGAGGAACTACAACACAAACCAAAACCAAAAGGCAAACCAAGCTATGCGTTACCACTGACGATGCCTTGAAAGTGCCGACGCATTGGACCAATTACTACTATTAAACTATTTACCATTGACCCGAAGAAAAATATACCAGATAAGAAAAAAAAAAGCAAACAGTGCAGCCCAATAATACCTACAAACGATGTCTCAAAGCTTTTAAAAGCATTTAGCTCTCACAGTAGTTTTAACTACAATGTACTATCAACCGTGTATTGTTTCGCACAATAAATACTCCCAGATAATGCATATAAATTGCCTTGCAACAATTTATTTTGACATCAGCCTCGGCATACCATCCGTTATCAGGAGACCATGCCCAATGCGGAGTCGATCTCCTAATGCTGATTATATACAGTTGCTTGCAAATAAATAATGTTTACTTTATCACTGTGTCGAAAAGCGGTAGCACGAGTCAGCTGTACGAATAATAATAATCCGGTTTTAAATCAGAGTTAAGTTGTATTTACGATGCTCAGTGCGGCCCCGGGCACCCCAGGAACCTTCCCTATTCTATCAGTTAAGGTACACGTAGATACAAAATAAGGTAAACCACGTATTTCTCAATGTTTGAGTCGCCTATGTATAAACGGCGCTAGAGGCCATCGATAATCTCTCAAATTAAGTAATCAGTGTTCTGTTGTACTGTAATTTTGTAATCTTTAATGTATCTTGCATTGCTAATTCGATATTTCCATTCATGTGGCGGATTTAGCTGAGATATAATTATGCGGAATCAGCGGAACGTTGAGTTGATTCATGTAAAAATGTGAATTAAAGCCGGCGTAACGTGAGCGATATGACGCATTGTACAGGACAAATAAACAGTATTTGAGGGAAGTTCTAAAATACATTCGGGCGGGACCGCTTCAATAAATACTGTCCGCACTAAACCAAGATATTTCCGACAGTTAAAAGTCTTTAAACGCCAATTCAAAATATTTTGCATTCTTTCGAGATTTACGATTGTATTTTTACCGCATTTCTGGAGTATTTGTTAGTGTGGAATTTTGCGGAAATTGTAAACTGACGTCAAGACTACCTGCGATGTTCGGCAGGTGTATTCTGAGAAAAAGCATTAGTGCTAGCATTTCGATGGCCGTGACTTTGTTTGCGTTAACCCACTTCTGTCTAACACGGTTCCCGCACTTCCCGCTAAGCACATAAGCCTACCAAAGTTGGAAAATGTATTCGAATGCTTATTTGGTTTTAGTGCCGAAAGCAGAAACAGAAGTTCCTTCATTAGTTGTGTTAACGCAATGTTCTATGATTTATGACAATTGCCGTAATTGGAACTCATTGATGGGAAAACACACACGTAGGGCAGTTAAATATTTTGAAATGGTCATTGTATTTTATGTTTCCTCAAAACAAACATTAACATATGAGAGTGGGAAAATAAATCACATTTGTTGAATTATGATGAAATAGTTATTATTTCATCATGGGAAACTTAACGTTCTTCTCATAATAGTTCATGAGTCGAGTTTGACTCTCAAAACAAAGTATTTTGTTTTTTATTATTTGATCTACCACTGAATAATGATAATACTTTGTAAGAGGTTTCCTCGGATACAGTGCAGTGACGTAATTTTTCACGAGTTTAATTTCGGTCCAAATTAAAGGTAAATTATTGCGTTCCTTTTTATGTGGTACGATATTGTATACAGGGTGTTTGAAAACTGCAATCATATTTAAGGGTGACGTTCTGTGTCTGATATAAAGGGAAGCAATAGCAAAAATAGAAAGAATCAACCTTTAAAAAAAAAACTCCGACCCAAAAACGACTAAAATATTCAAACAAATAATTTTTCCGGTAGTTTCATGCAGTTGGTAGCATTTATTATAATTCAATCACAGATTTGATGCTTGATGCTTGCTTGAAAGATTTTTTACAGTCCCTTGAAGCTGTAAAAAATCAATCTTCTATGTTAACGTAAAAAAAGATACGGCCCTTTATGCTGCAAAAAACGTATATTTCGACACTCTCAGGGAATTAAAATTTACAGGACATTTTCCGTTGACTTCGAACTATGAAAATTGGCAAGTACCTAATATCGTTTTATACTACAAGTGTAAGAAAAACTCTGACAACGACACATTCGTAATTAAATCATAAAAAATATAGTCTTACTTTAAAGTAATATGTACCTACAAATTTATATGGAACCCTCGGCGGGCGAGTTCGACTTGCTCTTGTCCGTTTTTTTTTTATTTTAGTTATTGTGTCCTAGCTGTATAACAAATTCAGAACGAAGTCACCCTTAAATATGACTACGCACTTCTGAAACACCCTGTATCTATACTAATTATATATACTATATTATAATGCTGAAGAGTTTGTTTGTTTGTTTGCTTGAAAGCGCTAATCTCAGGAACTACTTCATTTGATTCACCTTGGATTTGATAACTATACTTTCCTATTAGTTCAACTACATAAAAGTCGATTCCATCAACAAACTTGGCATATATTATTATCATTCAATTCAGGCTAGGGTTCCGTTTGGTTAACCGGTGACGTAAACATTATACGGGACACATTTCCCTTAGTTGACTTAGGACGTGTGCGATGACAGGTGACAATCGAAGGGATGATAATGTTTTTCTTTCATTTCCTAAACATTATATGTATTTTAGGTAAAGTTAGTGGGTTTCTTTTGAAATATGCAAGACTTGGACTGTGCCTATTTCAAGCTGTTTTTCATCGTGTAACTGTGTAACCTACAATAGAAGTTTTTGTCAAAAACTTTTAGTTGAAAAAGTTAAAACTTTACTTACCTATTGTGTATTTTTTGTCTCAAACATTGTTTGTCACGAATCAGTGGCGGAGCCTTCATACAAGCCCAAAAGCCCGGCATGCCTTACTAAAATGCTCGATAGAGAATCAATATCAAACCCAAACTATTTAAAAGTTCGCGCGCTTAATTCTTATCAAAATAACACAAAGTATCTTCCTATGCCACACTACACATCGCGATTGTTCGGGCGCAGAGTTTCGCATTTGCAGAATCTACATATAGCTATCTCGCTTACACGTACCGGCTTTTACCGGGCTTTCAAATACTAGCTCTGTCACTTTCGCACTTATAGCGATGTGCCATATAACGAGTCAGAAACTTTTGCGTCTACAAATCGATCAGTATGAAAGAATTAAGCCCTGCATGCGCATGAAGTTGCCCGCGTATGCGTGACCTTGTCACCTTGCCAACTCTGCAGTGTTGCCGTTTTAGCGACGTTGTGAGATCTTGGAGATTTTTAACGAGTTTGGAGACTTTTTTTAAGATTTAACAACAATAAAAACTAGCGACTTTTTAAAATAACGAAATTAAATATTCAAGCAATATCTTAAAAATAAAAAAATTGCGACATCTAGCTGGATTTTTCATATACCTGGGGACTTTTTTTGCCTAAATGACAACACTGCAACTCTGGTAAGTAGTTTCCGACACCCGAGTGCAACTAACTTCAGTTTCATTCGCTTGAGTGGAAAAGTTATGTTGTTAAAGTTATTTGTGTGTTTTCTTAGATTTTCTTAGTGATACAATTGTTTTAGTGACTTACCTACAACAATGGAGGTAATTGTACCTTGTGAGGATTTAAAATGTGTTCAAGTTTTGATTGGCGAAGATAAGGTAAAATCTTTAAGCTTTGCTCAGAAAAAACAGTTAATTTCTTCATTAAAACCAACGCCTAATCTGTGTATTTCTCAGACTAGTAAATCGCATAAACGAAAATTTAATAGATCAGTGTATAAAACTAGTTGGATTGTTGGCTGTTCGCACACGAATAAGCTGTATTGTTGGTGCTGCATATTTTTTTCGAATGAAGATTCCGTTTGGAATACATCTGGTTATAATGATTTAAATAACATATCTGGCGCCATTAAAAGGCACGCAAATTCCCATAAACACCTGTGTGCAATGGTTTCTTTCGGTAATTTTGGTAAACAACGAATTGAGACATCTATATCACGCCAGTTATCATTATTTGACATTTATGCAAACTATTTCGACAAACAAACATTAAAAAGCCAATTGATTTGCTTGTATTCTAGTCCTGATCTGAAAGACCGTAATGTTTTCGAATTAATTGATTTCATTAATGAGAATAACCTTGAAGATGCCTTTCCCGAGCTGTTAAAATTAGCGTATCTTGTTGTAACTATTCCAGCTACAAGTTCCTCCGCGGAACGTGCTTTTTCGTCTCTTAAACGTATCCATACCTATCTGAGAAATACACAAGGTCAAGAGCGTCTTTCCGAATTATCAATGATAGCTATTGAAAAACAGTTGTTGGTAGAATTAAAACGATCACCAACATTTTACTCTGATGTAATTAAATCATTTCTTAAGAAAGATAGACGATTCCAATTAGAATATAAATAATTTATTTAAATTCCTTATTACATTCTATCTAGCGATTTTTTAACTTTCGTTTTGTAACTTTGTTTTTTTTTTTTGTCTGTAACCTGTTAGTCCTGTTACGAAGCAAGCACCTACTTACCATAACTTTGTTCCCTCAAGCAATGAAGCAAACCAAACGGCTTTTTTCAAAGCCACCGGAGGTATGCAATTGCTGATATGTTTATTATATTCAATCTAGCACTAGCATGCCTTCAGTGTGCTTTGGTTAACTCATTCACCGCACGACAAGCAAGAGTGAAATTGAAGAAGAGGAAAGAAGAAGATGGATGAATTCACTTTTAATTTATTGTACCTAACCAGTAGTTTATGAGAAAATTGCGATGATACATACGTAGGTACCTATATACTCAGTCGAAAACTGAACTTTCTTTTTTTGAAATCGGTTAAAATTTTATTGGGCTTGCCTTATTTTGAAACCCTAGGCACGCCACTGTCACGAATGTTAGTCAACATGTCGAATGCAACTAACAATGTCAGTTTTAACGGTCAGTCATACTGTCAGCTAAAAATGATTGATTGGTATTTTAGCTTAAATCATGTTCAGTATTTGACTAAACTGCTGTCAAAGTGCTCGTAACGCGTCAACCTTCGAGCTTAGTGACGAAATAAGTGCTTTTATTGACGTTTTGAAAGACATGAATTCGTTTTCTAGGTAAATCCATCTACGTTCGGAAAGAAGTATATTGATGGAGTTGTCCAGTAGAGTTCCTTTTTCTTTGCCAATCTTTCGTTTGAATTTCCACTCTTTCAGAGTACGAAACCATTTGAATGCTTTTCTAAGACATAGTGGGTATTAAAGCGACATCGATCGTGTGAATGCTCTTTGTTAATAGTTTTTCGCACAGAATCCCGCAATAGTCCATTTGCACGGAAAATTCTCCTTAGCGAAACGAATCTCAATTGACCGTAAATTGCTATTATTTCCTTGAAAACCTTCACAATAATGTTAGTATAAAAATAATAAGGTTCTTGAGATAGATTTCTTGCGAAAATCATCAAAATAATAACACGTTAACTAAGGAGGCTTTAACATTTCATATCAAGGTGTAGTTTATGGAAAATTAGGTGAAATAAAATAGCTTTTAGCGCCGATAATTCTATAATATTATCTCATTTCAGTAATCATAAATTTTATGGTCAATTCTCGTCATAATATGCGGTCTAGTGCAAAAATTAATTTCGTTGTGGCACTTTTACTCGTGAAAGAGAACCATTTTATAGACTCGTAAACCATTTTGACAAAATTGAAAGAAAAAAAAAATGGAATTTATATTTTAAATAGAAGTATTATAAAGACCAATAAATTAATAAAAAAAGGTCATAAACATGATAAAGGCAAACGTTGTTAGTTTACGCATAGTTCGCTGTCAGTATATATTTTGTTAAGTGCTCATTTTATTGCCAGTGAAAATAAATACTTACACAAAAAGCTCTAACAATAAATGTTGCCAGAACAAATTAAGCCATTTGAGTGAAAACCCGCAGACCGCCTCTGCATCAACAGCTAATTGCTTTAACGTTTAATTTTCATAGATTTTCGTGTGGTCCAAAGCGAGGTTTTTCAACCGTAGCAAACAATGGTAAAAATTGTGATAAAAATTCGTTAAAATTCGAGAAATTTTTTGCTATTACCAATTATTTTAAACTAATAGTAATTTATATGTCTAATGGTCAAGTTAAATATTTATAAAAAATCTCAAATTAACGAAATTTAGGTGTCCATAATTTTTAAGGTGATCAAAAAGCTCGCCTTTAGTTGAGTGTTTAATTTTCGCGCTCAGTGTTACAATTTTATGAAGATAGTTTTAGTTATACTGCATTTAAAGTGTTGGGAAAGCTTTTATTATTTCTAGCATGTGTTTATTTAAATAATTGTAGATAATGTCTTCAGGTATCGCCAACTCTATAGTTTAACATAATAAGATAGCATTCACAAGATTGTTTGAAAGATATACATTATGTTTAGTCTGAGTAAACGTTTTGTATTTCTTGGCAAACTGAAATTTCTACGGTTTTCTGTAACTAAGTAAATAATTCGCTATTAATAATAACAGGTTGATGGAAGGGTATTTATCAAGAAATCGAGTTGCTGTAATCATGAGGGTCATTGACTCAGAATGCAATTTGTTTTTGCTGATGTTCTTCGTAAAACTATTGAATCTGTCTGAGTTATTATTCTGTAATGGTCGTTTCAGTTTGAAATTCGAATAGGTTCGAATTTTGAATTTAATTTAAAAAGAAAGTTCGATTTCAAATGCTCCGAGTCCTTTGGCGTAATCAAAACAGAAATAAAGAATAACGTAGGTGCAGCATTTGCTACCCACAAGGTGGACTAATGACCTGGTGAGGGCCGCTTCTCAGGTGATGAATGAGATCAATTTTGTGCGATTTTAGTGTCACAACTTTCAGATCAGCACTATGCACTCAAAAATAATCCTGCTAAGTCCAGAGTTATTTCCTCAAGGGCACTGGAATACCTATTACATAAGTCGATCTATTGTTAGAGGTTCGCTACATCGTGGAATTTTAATTGTTGAACTGATTTAGAACAAGACAATCAGTTGGGTGTCTATCAAATGGTCTATCGCTGGACAAGCGTGGCGCTGACTCTCCTTGCGATGTCACTCATACTGGAGGGCGTCTATTTTCATTTGTGTTTTGATCACCGATATGATGCTATTGTGTGTCATTAATTTAAAGCATAATACCAATCAAAACGTGTATATCTATATATAGTATCAGAAAAAAAAACAAAATTTCACACATGCTGATAATCGTTTTCCAATATTCCATAAAAAATCCAAATAATCTGTGAATCCAGTCAAAATTGCTTGTGTCTATGGAACAAGTGATTTGGAGTGTGCATCAGTACGAAAATTTGGAACTGTCAGTAACCGCAGCTTTTCATAATTATATTTTCTAATATTTTCCGTGATAATTAATTTTGAAAACCTTAAAAAAATCGTTATCGGATGCTGAAGGCCAGAATCTGGTGTTGTGAAGCGAATTAGTAAGCACTATTATTTACACGCCCGTATACAGGCATTTGGTATTATAGAGGTACATATTACCGCCCGCACACTGCAAAACAACAGCAATTGACGCAGACCTCCGTTTACTCCTCCTAATGGTCACCTAACGGGCCGGCTGGCTACGTCTAAACACGTACAAGTAAGTACTAAGTACATAATGCTATGGTCGACGTATCGCCCCCGGCCAGGTGAAGGTTCGACTCGGTACTAGGCGACTAGTTGTAGTTAACCAATTAGTCACTCCGATCGGACAATCACGTTTCACGCTAACGCCCTTTAAATGGCTGTTGTTTGGGACGACTAGTGATTTGACGCGGGATGTTTTGTTTTACCATGGATTTTTTATGGTTTTCAATAGGAAAGGTATGTGAATATTTCGAAAGAGTTCGTGTAAAGTGAGCATTACTTTAAGTACAAGGATGGAAATGGAAAAAATAAAGGTCAACGGTAGGTATCACGATGGTACTCAATATAGATAGTTGGAAGGTATTGTAGCTCACGTAGAGTTCTTGAATAGAAGATTGTTACAAAGCTTCTACCCTTAAAAACTATGCAGAAACGGAAAATAATAATTAGCAACAATTTTGAATCCCACCACATTTAATGATTAAGGCGCCGACCCCATTGCGCGCGGTCCGTACCGCGGTCCGTTCCACGGTCCGTTCCGCGGCCCGTTCCGCGTCCACACACGCGCACACTGCGAGCTGTCTAAAAATCTAGAGTTCAGTAATCTTAAGCAGTGACAACACGTCGCACGCTCTTTTTACTGAAAACCAAATGTCACTCTCAACCAAATGTCTCGCAAATCATAAAGAAAACGTTTTTCTCTCACTAATTAAATCAACATTTCGATCTCGTCGGACATCGTGACCTTTTTCGCTTTTGCAGAAAAATAGAACTCCGACAGAACGTGTGTCCACTTTGATACTTTGACCGTCGCGGTCTAACAGCTTTTGTGTGTGTGGGATTCTTAGCCACTGCATAGATTACAGTGGACGCGGAACACAGAACTCGGAACTCTGACCGCTAGACCGCGTGCAGTGGAGTCAGCGCTTTATAGTGAGTGACATTGAGAAAAGTGGAAGAAGACAAGTTAGTTAACCTTTGCCCCGCTGTGAAAAATCCAGTAGGATTTAAACTTCAGAGTGCACAATTTCCTTTAAAATTAAAACTGGCCAATTGCGACTCGGACTCGCGCATGAAGGGTTCCGTACCATCTCCATTAATTTTTAATTTAACTCCATTTAATTTTTAATTTATTTCTATAATCTGTTACTATAGCGGCAAAAGAAATACTCACTCTGAGGAAAAATCCAACTGTCTGCCTATTATGGTTCATGAGGTACAGCCCGCTGACAGACAGACGGACGGACGGACAGCCGAGGCTTAGTAATAGGGTCCCGTTGGTTACCCTTCGGGTACGGAACCCTCAAAGCCTTAAGCCGTTTCCGAAAAGCGACGAGTCAATATTGCTTGTTCCTATTTAATGTACAGACAGACAAACCAATCTGCTAAAAGACTAGGATAATAGATTAAGATTTATTTAACTGACAAGCCATAAAATTGGCTCTAGCTAAATTACTAGACGGAATTACAGTTAAGTGGTATATTAGGGTTACTGCTCAGTTAAAGGTAAATGTTATCACTTTTCTTAAACGGTTAGAAAGGGATGTTTTGCAACGAAGTTTATCACTTGAGAAATATGTTTAACTAAGATAGTTTTCAAGCTTTTAAGTTCATCAGAAGGCTTAAAGTCACCCAAAGCGTAATGGAAAGGGCAATAATTGGAGTTTCCTTGCGTGATAGAATCAGGAATGATGATATCCGCAAGAGAACCAAGGTAACCGACATAGCCGGAAGGATCGCCAAATTGAAGTGGCAGGGGGCAGGCCATTACTCGCAGAACATACTATGGTCAATGGGTCGAAGAGTGCTGTAGTAGCGACCGCGTACCGGGGGACGCAGTATTGGAAGGCCTCCCACAAGGTGGACCGATGATCTGGTGAAGGTCGCTGGTAGCCGATGGATGCGATACGCACAGGACCGGTTGTTGTGGCGACACTTGGGGAGGCCTATGTCCAGCAGTGGACGTCTTTCGGCTGATTTGATGATGATGATGAATGATGAAGGTAGTTTTCTTCTATGTAGCTAATTAACTGATGTAGATTATGTGTGTGTGATACATCAATCTGCCTAGCCTCTTCCCAAGTATGCTCGGGAAGGAAGTTTCTTTATATCTCATACTTTGTGTTTTGTCCTTTACTTGACTTTAAGGACACCCACAAGAAATTCCTTTCACGTGTGGTCGCTCTAAGCGAAAGCCTGTAGGCTGTCTAGGTCACAAATTCGGTTTGATTAATTTATACCAAAACCACAGGCATTTAGGTGGTACCCTACCTATGATAAACAAAGCCTATAAAAAAACCTCTATAGTACCAAAACACCGACCTAGGTAATTACCTAGTTTATTTATGGGTCCTGAAAAAAGGGACACGATTATCTAACCAAGTGTTCAAAGCAATAGTGCGAGTTTTTAAACGTACCCACTCAATTTGTATAGAAAAAGATAAGTTTTCAATTATTGACACCAGACTGTGGGTATCCAGTTTTAATACAAATTAATGTTAACGAAAACGTGATCGACTACGTATACAAACTCGCACTAAGACCACAGTACCTCGTTTATCTTATATTTCATACAAACCCTTTGAATCTCTTTTGATTATTGTATTATTTTTGATTATTTTTATTGATTGACATCTAACATTTTGTTATGATTGTACTTGTTTGTTTATTTTTTTAATTCTTTGTTGTTTTTATTGAATTGTCATGTTAATTATTTCTAATATTAAATCATTAATTCGAATTTACATTTAATTTGATTCTGTGTAGCCAATATACCTAATGATAATAATTAATTAATACCTAGATTGTTGACTTTCTGTACGTGTTGGTAGATTAACTGTAAGTGCAGAGAATAATTGAAATTAAATAAATAATCCTGCCGGAGTCTGTGTTTCCTGATAGCTATAACCTCGGAGTCTTTAAGTCAAGAGTGAATAGGTTATACTTCTAGGCAAGCGTGCTCCATCTTCGACCACATCATCGTTTACCATCAGGTGAGATAGTGGTCAAACGTGTGCCTATCAATAGTAAAAATAGCTGTTTATGCTGGAGTAAAACAAATATAACGAAGTTCTATATTTTATTTTGTATTATAATTATTATAAATACAGTAGAGATTTTCTCATGCAATGCTGAATAAAGGGCTTAGCCCAGGTCGGACACAAAGAACGTCCGCAGAAGGAAATTGTTATAATTACCATATTCCGGCTCAGCCACCTGTTATAATCCCTACTCGACCTTTACAACAAGTATTTTTGGGGATTCTATTCTGAGCGGGGTTGAAGCTTTTACTGTTTATTTTTCATATACCTATATAATTTATTAAATCTTAAAAAAATAATTAAGAAAATCACCAAATAATCGCTCTGCGCGGAGCGGAAGGGAGACTCTTACTAACTAAAACGAGTGCACGACTAAACGCCGACAGATACTACGCCGACAGACTGAACACCGACAAGACTTTACTTCGACAGGACTCTTCGTCGACAGGACACTTCACTGACAGGGCTCATGAGCGACGCAATAAAAAAAAAATAACCACGAAGGCTAAGGCTCCCAGCTCCGCTCCGCTTTGCTCCCGCCTTAGCCTTCTAATCTAACCTATCCGAGTGGGGGTACTCTGAGTCGGGGTGTTGTTCGAACTATGGTGAGTCGCAGTACAGTTTTGTCGCATAAGCGTTAATCGCACATCCATTTGTCGAGCTCACGTAGTATCTACACTTGATACCGATACATAAACAATGCAGGATCTCTATTTTTTATGAATTGTATAATTACAAGAAAAGCATAATCGATTTCCAAATCTGACTATCGGAGATAAGTTGCGCCGCTAATGAGCCCTGTCGGCGACGAGTCCTGTCGGCGAAGTGTCCTGTCGGCGAAGAGTCCCGTCGAAGTAAAGTCTTGTCGGTGTTCAGTCTGTCGGCGTTTAGTCGTACACTGGACTAAAACCCATCCGTGTTCCTCCTAATGCCCTTTGCGTACCAGGGCCGCTGTGACTCTTTCGAACAAATTCCGCAACCCTGGCCGTCTGGGGGTATACTAGCAATTTATTACCTACTATGAACAACTTTAGTGGGATCGACTCTATTACATAAAATAAAGATCAGCTGTTTATACAATGTTAGCATAAGTCTGATACCTCTTTTCTAGTGGTTCCAGGGTTGGTAAGTATTGTCACCCCTAACAATAACTATTACCAATGATTTCTTATTAAAAGTCATCCCTGTATATTGCTAGCTTATATAAAAAAACACAGCCAACCTGAAAGTTTTACCTAAAGCCTATGTTACCTATAAAAACCTAAACCGTTAAAATCACACACTAAAAATAACAAATACACATAGTTTTATAGCAAAACCATGGTACAAAAAATAGAGAACGTCGCTACTCGATTAACTCATCAATCGAACCTCTTATTCATTAGTAACCGCGTGACTTTAAAACTAATCTAATTTATTAAATTCTTCGTGAATTATTTCTTATTAAATCGAGATTGTCCTTGACTCTCATGGTGGTGACGCAACCAGCATGTTATATTTACAAATTAGGTAGTCACTATGTGGCTTCTGTAGGCTTGACATATTTCGAGGGCCAACAAACTTTTATGATTTACATTATTGCTATACTAGCTTTTGCCCGCGACTTTACACGCGCATATCCCATTTTTTTCCCGTTCCCCTAGAAATTTCGGAAAATCCTCTCTTAGTGCTCCCCTACACTCCCCAAGGTACCTAGATGCCACTGCTGGGGCTGCAGACTTTGTTCGAAAGAGTCACCGCGGCCCTGGAATGCAAAGGGCACTAGGAGGAACACGGATGGGTTTTAGTCAGTAAGAGTCTGACACTCCCTCCTGATTCACCCAGAGCGGGAGGAGTCATTTGATGATATCCCATCCTTAAAAAAAAAGGTAACTGTATGCCAAACAGCTTTCTACTACCAGTAGTTTCGGCTGTGTGTTGTCTGTCAGTCACTGAGTGATGGGTCAGTCATCATCTTATGATGATGACTGAGTCTGTCAGTCACTCAGAAATGGAAGAATTTTCTTTACATACGAGTATATTAATTAATTTATGGAACGTGACTGTACTACGGCCACCTATATCTAGTCATGTATGTAGGTAGGTGCCTATTGGTGCGGAGGAATGATGACCATTTCGAGATGCAAGTTTTTAGAATGAATGTGGATGAAAAACGGGATATTCGGGTACGGAATCGCGGCAAAAACTAGTAAATAATTAATAAGGTATTATCTAACATCATCAACAAAAAAAAACTTTGTTACAAAAAATAAAACCGACTTCCAATAACAAAACACTACAAAGTAAAAAATAACCAAAAACACTACTTCCGAAATTATAGTTATTTTTAAAGTTTTTTATTTTTCACTTTTTAGTGGTACCTGTGTACCCATTCACAGCGTACCGGTGTGATGTTATGTTATGAACTGGGGCCTATTTCATAAATCTTACTTAGTACTTTCGGCGTAAAAGTCTCGTCAATACGTATGAAATAAGCCCAAACACTTGGTAGTTCCTACATACCGATGTAGAGTTCCCTTGACTCTCTGTCGTCTCCATTATCAGGTCTAATCCAAACCTTCATTGTTTTGTAGTATCACCCGATATACACACGAATATCAAATTTTTACCAGATGCGTGCCTACAATTTTTGATAGTTGCCCTCGATTTCTCAGGGTTCCCATCACCAGATCCTGACGTGGTGGTAGTGAAACCACCTTGGCAGCATACCCTTTCATATAAAAAAAGATTCATCGAAATCGGTTCATAAACGACGAAGTTATCCGCGAACACACATAAAAAAAATATATGTGTATATACGCGGATGTGTATATACGCGGTCGAAGTGAGAAACCTTCGTTTTTTTAAGTCGGTTAAAAAATAATCAATGTTGCAACAATCACAAATCCCAAATAACAATGTCTCAGACAGTAAATTCGAAAATTTTATTGTGACATTCATTAAAAAATAATAGGTATCACAAATTCCTCAGACCAATAATTCACTAACAATGACAAACCCAATGAATGAAAAATTTGTCCCTAATTGAGTACATTTTCTTTGTTGGATTATGATGACCTATCTTCCGAGAATGAGCCACCGAAGCGTGTTAAGTAGACCGCATATGACACAGGAGGAGATACCGTTAATTAATTTATGTTCTGGAGTTAACAATGTTATCGATCGAGCTGGGAGTATCGCGTCATTTCTGTGAGGATATTAATTTAGCGAAGGTCAATCAGCGGGAGTGGGTCAACCTGGGATGGAAGAAAATGAGACTTGGTTGTTTTATAAGGTAAATAGGACACGGTGTAGTATATTTGTAGAAATTGTTGCGACATATTCCAGCATCCGAATAATTCCTCTATTCGGATGCTACAACTCCAGTTGTTACAATAACATTTGCTTTAGTTAAATTTACAGACAGGTGTGACGCTACAATGCAACAACTATGCGAAAACCCTTTTATAGAAATTGTTTTAACGAATTTTATATACCCAAAGCAATTTGTAAAAAAAAGGATTAGTTAGTTGCAGTCGAGAGAGGTGTCTTTTCCTGGACATAAGTTTTGTCGAAACAAAGGCTAATAATATTTTGAGTGAGTAACGCAAAATTCAGAGGATCTGCAGAATCTTTTGATATCAAAGCTATAAAAGCACGCACCAGATTTAAGCATTTCATTTAACTCCAGAGCGGATTTAAGTGAAGCTACCAAGTGTTCACTGAAAACTTCAAACAAGTCAAATCCTCATATAACTGTACCTAACCTAACCTAACAACAAGTCCTAAATATAGCTATTCTGATTCGTATTCTCACGGAAGGAAAACCATAGAGCGATGCGTCACAATATGGTTAACCATAATCCTCTTAAGTTTTGAGTGGGTTAATACCCAGTCAATAATTTCGGTTGAGTCATAACTATGATTTTGTCCTCAACTAAAAATACTTTATAGAGGTACTATAGGTATTACTCATCCTGAAGTTCATTAATAAAAATATCTGTCTCGAGAAAATATTCTCAGATGTAATCGTATTTGATACTCAACTCTTGAAAATATTTGTCAGCACAGAAATTTAAATTGAACTAAGATTAATTTGCACAGACATGTCTAGCGTTACACAAATATTTTTCAGAACGATATGATTTCATGTTATGTCATGTTCAGGCTCAATCATCATAAATTCTAAAATATATGTTTTTTGCATTACATTAATAGTCATTGAATATTCCGTTGAAATGTAATACCTAGAAACAGTTTAAACTAAAGGCTTTTAACAAACATTCACGTATTTTCTCCCTCATAAACTCAATAAGCTTGTAAACACAACCCCTTACATTTGTCATTGTTAATTGGCATTGTAAATGAAGCATTTAATTCAACTGTAATAAATACGACGTTTACGAGTCCGCGTGCCTCATTTATATCAGCTCGAACGAGAATGCTTTCAGGTGCGTTTAGATCAAATGGATACAGTACAACAACAATAATAAGAGCACTGGCATACATCGTCTCTTTAATATTCGTTATAGGAGGACATGATGGGTTGTGTTCAGTAATGTATTGTCATTGTTTAAAAAAGCAATATTCTTGCCCTAGTTTTGCTCTAGTTACGCTAGCTTGATCTAAACGGACCTTAACGAAAGCATCGCAAAGATTGCTCGCCTACACTCCTGGCTAGATAAGTGATCGGTGTTTCTAGCGGCACTTTCAATTATGCATGAGTCCACTTTTATCTGTACACTTAACGACCTGACAAATTATATAGCAGCTGTTGTTAGCACAATTTCTAATGTTTTCACTGAATCTACGAACACTATTAAAGTATTGGATGTCAATATTATATTTCTATAAATTCTAAATCTACTAAATATAAAGCACCTATTTTGATTGTAGAGTACACACATGTACTACAAGGTACTTAACCATGTAAGCATGAAAAACACTTTATAAGCCCAATACTTGTTAGTGTAAACAAATGTTGACTCAGTAATTAACAAACAGTTAAGCAAGTATGAGTAATTGAACATTATTTTTACTACATTGAAAAACATTGTGTGAGCAAATTAATCATAGATGTGGTTATTAAAATAGATTGTACTAGTGCAAATATTGTATGGGTTCTAGAGAAACTAGTAGAATGAGATGACTCGTCCGGGTCCGTAACATATGGAGAACAATATTAAATGTAAACAAAAGGAAGTGCCAGTTGATGGTAAAGAAAATATATAACATTTTATTTAAGGTGTTTTTAAAGACGCATCGCAAAGGTATTTGTACTGCAACATCTATGTAAAACCTAACATTAAAAAGGGAATTGCTCACTCAAAACAACTAGTAGTTAGTGTACCGCCGGATTGGTAATAACCAACCGATAGAAATCGACTAACAAGTCGTACCTGCATCAAGCACAGCCGACTTGTCATTACACTACAATTAATTTGTCGTTTCATGCAAAGTAAATACTGCTGCGGGCGACCCACCATGCAATACATCGATAACATTTACTATTGCATTTCCATTGCCACTTTTATCAAGATCCGATCACAACTTTACTTTCTATCAACAGTACTGGATATCAAAATCATCAACCTTTCCACTGATGTCGTTTTAGTAGGTGGTAGATTGCCACTAATTTTGTCATCTACTGGCGACGGTATTGCATTACCCTGTCTTGCGTCTTCTGGAGTTAAAACCTGATCCTCTGGTTAAGATTTCTAGACGTTTTTATTATTGTTTTAATTTAAGACATTATCTTTGTCACTTTGTTTTGCTCAGAGACATGCAATGCGTTTTTTTAAGTTCGTAAAATTTAAGCAAAATTAAAATACAGAGTCAAGACATGATTTTACAGATTAGTTTTTCTGTATATCTCTCAATGTTTGTTTTCTGAGTTGTACCGTTTACGTTATTCATACAAAGTACCGACGGGGCCCAAGCTATCAAACGTTCCGGAACACTCGGGGTGCCATTGAAGTGAGTCAAACTGGTCGATAAGTTTGCGCCCATCTGCGGCTCATTACAAACCTATAACTTGGGAATGTACTCTCAACTCTGTATTGTTCGCCGTTTAATCTGCCAAGCGATGACTAATGTTACAGCAGTCATGGTAAAGATCACGAGCTATGGCGCCTGTAAAAACATGACTTTGCGGGGTTATATTATGTTGTAATGACATGACATGAAGATATTGTACGAGCAAATGAGTTAGTATCCACTTCAAGATATGTTTTGACTTTTGTGAAAACAAAGTGGTGAGAAACTTACTCTTACCACAGCTCTTAAAATAATGTCAACTTAGTTTATGATTGGGCATTATATCCAAAACCTAACCTCAAAATTACGGCATCATAACTTATGGAAATATCATTAAGTATACATTCAAGAGAGACACGACCAAAACCAGTAATGTGGTCATAATTTACAACACCAGTGACGGAGACACCTTCGTTTGGGAGAGGTTCTGTATGTTTGTAGGAGCAAGAGGGTAGATAGAGGTCCGCTGAAACTGGTGTTGTGTAGTCAGTGGGCAATCGACAACAATTACTGTCAGAACAATAGCAACCGATCTTTTGTACCGTTAGCAGCCTGCGGCCTCTCGGTCAAATGTGGCCAGATTCTGCGATACCTACACGGCCTGCACTTGCCTTGCGGACATTATGTACCTGTCCTAAGAATATCTTTAAGTATTTTGTTGTTCTCCTAACTAAAGTGTTTTCATCATAGTTTGTTCTCTATTTTATTTCGGGTAGATGATTGCTCGGATGGTGTTTTTCAGGGGCTCTGACACGGACTGATCGTGCCGGCAATTGATGACGCTAATGTATCTTTATTTTCGTAGAGTGATACATCACTTTCCAATACATTCTCAGGTACCTAAATAGAAATATCGGTGGAATAATTTTCCAATAGACAGATTTTTATATAACGATGCCAAAATGATTTGTGTCTGACGTCAGTGGCCAGTGCCTAATCCGTAACCTCGGCCCAATCACATCTTAACGCCACATGTATTGAAAGCTGGGCAGATTTAAACATAATTCACATTAAATGTACATCTATGACAGATGTATTTGATTGCGTCAGAAAACGCCGCGTCATTATATTTATACAGTTACATGCGTTTGATTTAAAGCTGGGTTTTTTGTAAAACACTAACAAACTCTTAGGCATTGAAAGTACACATGATTTAAACAACTTTTACTTTGAGACCAACCTCGAAAACTCGAAAAAATATCAGCTATTTCATACACAATGCAATATTTAGCCAATGAAAATGTAATCATGTGTACTTTCACTGCCTAAGAGGTTGTTGGTGTTTTACAAATAAATCTGTAGAAATATTTCATTACAACCTATGAACGTTTTTGAAGATCGAAGGTTTCTGAGCGCCACACAAAATTAAAATTTCTGAACATGAATGACAAGTTCAAAGACTCAGAAACCGATTTTTAGATTGACTGTCCACTGAAACGGGGAGGAGGGGAGAGAAACGGAGCGGGGCGGTGCGAATATTAATCAATAGAATTGCTTAAAATATTCGCTCCGTGGGCAGGGATTTGCGAACTAGTTTGCAAAAAAAAAGCATGAGCAAAGTATGAGCGCATGACATTTTCGTGTATGGATTGCGTCCATCAAATGCGCTGCACACTTCCACCGGCAGCGGGGAACAGATGCCGGTGAGCCTCGAGATCCTAAACTGGCCGGTGGTCGGCCTCGTTCGCGACGACGCGCAGGCGGGTTCCTGGAGACCCGGTCTTTTGATAGGCGTACGAGGGGCCGAAGCCAACTCGCAGAGGCCCCGTTAGACATTTCAAATGGAATTGGGCACCAACCGACGATTATCCCTGTATGCACTGAGAAAGTATACCCAAGGACAATCCCCAGTTGGATTAGGACTATTGCAGAATATGGAAACAAAATATGAATTGCTATGTGTTTGGGTTGTTTAGTGGACTTACAATCGTTTACTACGGAAGAACGATTGGCCCCTGCCTGACCACTGACAGTTAAAACGGATTTTAAATGGCAGGGGGTGACTTGCACACTCAATAAATGGGCCCCACGAAAACGGTCGCTCTCACAAAGTGGCGTAGCGCCAAGGGGGCAACATATCCTGAGGTGCTAGAGGAGTGGAGAGGTATACCACGGCTATCAGGACAATCCCGGAAGTACGGTCAAAATCCCTACCAGCATCTTACTGGATTATACATCCTTCTCCCGAGCACATTTGCTCTTGCGAATCTCCACTCAGACCGGCCAATTAAGGCAAGGAAGAAGTGAGAGCTCTGTTCCTCGTCAGTGTTCACTGTTCACTTCAGCTAGCCAATAAAGGCAATCCGGAGACTAAATTCATACAAAACCGGGAAGCGGAGCGAAGCTGAAAAACATTGCCGGCGCGGCCGCCCACAGGTTACTCGTCACGTGAACTTGAATTAGTACCGCACAGTCCGCAACTCCACTCCGCACAGTCTCGCTCCGTAACAATGGATAGACACAACCGCATTACTCCGTCGCTCCGCTCCACTACCTCGCTCCGCGTCAAGGGACAGGCAGCCTTACTGGAGATTCAACCTTTCGTTCATTTCAGCCACTTGCAAAAATAATAATATATTCAATATGGTGTTACCAACGCACCCACTGATATACCCACTTGTGATTAAAGAGTGCTAACTACATCTCACTTCCATATTTTTTTTCGGAAGTTAACAAGTCTGTAAAAGGATCATCTTTATATAAGCACAATAACTTGAGCCTACAAGTTGTTCCAAGCAAGTTGCCTCTACGTCTCGATAAAGCGAGTACTAATTAGTCATTGTTTCAGCCGAGCCTGAGGGAATTCAACCTGGTTAATTACCGGGTATTCAAATCTTTGTGTTTGCTGTTAATTATTGTAGTTTTGGCTTTGTATTCCGAATTAACTTGTACCTTTTGATGAATTTTGTGTTGTATTTGGCACAAAACTGATTTAGGTTCACAACGTATTTAAAAGTTTGTAGTGAACCCACGCCAAGCGTAAGCATCGGCTTATATAGTTACCGATATTTGTACAACCGGTATAGTTACCGATGTTTCTACTTAGATACAATCTATACTTCTGAGAGGCAATTTTATTATAGTAATGAGCGTTCGTATTGGCATCACAGTCGCAAACTGCCAAAAAAACCTCGAATTTTGACACTGATTGCACCTAAGATGATAGTGGGAATTGAAAAAAAAGGTTTGTTTTTTCTTTTACGATTAAAACTTTTGGTCCGACCACTAGGAGCCACCTAAAAAGCTATATTGTTAAATATAATACGAGAGAAAGATATAAAGCATATCCTGTGAAGTGGTTCCACACTGGCTTTTGATCTCAACTATAAATTGTTAGTCCAGAGCATCCTGGGCCACATAAACATATACCTAAAACCTTATTCCCGTATGCAAGCGAAAAACAAAATAAAATAAGCAGTCTTTTCACCCCAAAAGTTTTCCTTAATCTATATCTTAACTAACTAGCTAACTCGCGCAACTTCGTCTGCGTCACAATTTTCATTACTGCTTCGCTCCTGTTAGTCTTAGCGTTATGATATATAGCCTATAGCCTTCCTCGATAAATGAGCTATTTAACACTGAAATAATTTTTCAAATCATCACGCTAAGACAGTAGGAGCGGAGCAAACGAAGTTGCGCGGATAACTAGTGGAGTTCCACTAGTTATTCGCGCAACTTCGTCATATAGTTATAAAGTGTGGAAAAAAAACACCTAAAAAAACTTTTTACAAAAAATATAACCGACTTCCAAACAAAACACTAAAAAGTATAAAATAAGTAAACTTAATTTCGGAAGTCGGTGTTTTTGGTTTTGTTTCTTTGTTTTTAACACCGACTTCCAAAATTAAGGTTATTTATTTTATCGTTTTTAGTGTTTTGTTTGGAAGTCGGTTTTATTTTTTGTAAAAAGTTTTTTATTTTTGACTTTTTAGTGGTACCTGCGTACCCATTCAGAGTGTACCGACGTGATGTTATGTTATGAAAATAAAACTTACTAAGTGCTTTCGGTGTAAAGGTCTCATCAATACGAATGAAATAAGCCCAAACACTTGGTAGTTCCTACATACCGATGTGGAGTTCCCTTGACTCTCTGTCGTCTCCATCATCAGGTGTGATCCAAACCTTCATTGTTTTGTAGTATCACCCGATATACACACGAATATCAAGTTTCTACCAGATGCGTGCCTACAATTTTCGAGAGTTGCCCTCGATTTCTCAGGGTTTCCATCATCAGATCCTGACGTGGTGGCAATGGGACCACACGGGAAGCACCAGCTTTCATATAAAAAAAGAATCATGAAAATCGGTTCATCCAGTCGGTTAATATGAGGTAACAAACATAAAAAAAAAGAAAATACAGTCGAATTGATAACCTCCTCCTTTTTTTGAAGTCGGTTAAAAATAGAACAAAAATCTACAGTTTTTGAAAAAGCAACGCTGTTGCATTTGTGTAGCTGATAGGCTACAAAATAAATGATACATCAGTGGCCGTGGGTTCGTTACGGGGCTGGTAGGAAGTGCCCGCGCGGGACACGAACATGCACCCATGGGACATTCCGACATGCATCGCTGATTGCCGCGCATACGTAGCTATTAGTACAAGCATGTACATAATTGCTGTTTGTCTATGTAGATGCCTGTGTTAGTTTGGGCTGATCGATTGATTAAAGGCGAGAAGATGTTTCTCTTGGGTTTGGAAAGTGGGTATGCTGATTAATACATCGATTTACGCTAAAACACAATTTTATTACAACGATGTCATGTTGTTTTTCATGGAACATTTATAAATAGCAGATGGAAACCCAATAGTACCAGAGCCAGGATTCCATGCTCAGCAGTAGGTAACGCTCGCAACCACAAGTTTAATTTGGTTTTGGACATGTGAGTACCTACTTAATGAAGCCCTCCCGATAACGATGCCACTGAGCCGAGGCCCGAACCCCACAGGGGGTGCCCCCAGTGAGCAGAGTTGTAGTTTTAAGTATTTTTAGTTGCCTTGGCTGGGGGCTTTAGAGTCATTCTGAGGCCACCACAGGCTAGCCCGGTTAAGTAGTAACCACCCGTCTAGAGGTGAACTACGAGTGGTCCGAATCAAAAAAAAAAAAAAAAAAAAAACCTACTTAATGATAATCATGCGCTCGATTTAATTAGCAGAATGGCAGGCAGCTACAGGAAAGTAATCTTCGTTATCTTTATTTATCAAAAATACGAAGACAATGCGCGAAAACGCGAAATAAATAAGCATCCATTAAATGGTAAATTATTTAGAAAATAAATATAATTGTTGAAGGTAATTGAACTTACCTATAAGATATGGTAAAGAAAAATAAAAGCTTTCGTCTTTATCTATTCAGCAATAGATGGCGCTATTAGTGATAAAATACGAGCTAGCTTCACTGTGAATGTCGTTAACCTGGTTTATAGATAACACTACTAGCTACAAGATGGCGCTGTATTACCGCACTATTTGTATTCTCACCGGTGCTGAGATGTTCTTCTGTTTTATTCTTGAATTTAAGCAACCGCAAAGGGATTCCACTAAATAGGACAGACATTCGGTCTGTTACTCCACATATTAAAAAGGAATCACATATTTTTGGCGGCAAAAATAAGTAAAAAAATCTGTTTAACCCGAGAGTTCCAACCATTGTAAAAAGCGCTTAATCAGCATTTTTAGACTAGGTACCGTACTCGTAGGGTCTAAACCGGAACCCAATTGCTAAGTGTTTTGTTACCAAAGCTAAAACTAAACACTAACCTTACAGTCTCCCTGCACGCAGATAGCTCTGAACCCCGGCTTGGTGCAGGGCGTGCCGTCCACCACAAGCGCCAGGGACGCGTAGAACTGCTGCCCCCGCGGCCGACAGTTCAGGGTGCAAGGTGAGTCTCCTGGAAATAGAATAGATTCATTAGTAAAAGTGATGAACAGCAGGAAACTGGCACAAGGTTTTTTGGTGAGGAAAAGAAGGGAAGAGAAGAACTTTTAACAGCATTGCTTATGCTGCTGGAAAAAACTTTTATGTTAATTATTAACTGACATCCCTCTTGATCTTTGGTGAATATGAAAACGCCATGCAAGTTTAAATTTTGTGGACAAATTGGGATTCGTTGTAGGTATGACTGCATTTTTAGCACATTTCTCCTTAAACCAGATTTCGATATCACAATGCTGCTTGAAGGCCGATCTCACGGCCTTAGGTCAGAGATAGACAGTTGCTCCTTGTATAATACTAACTACATTTGAAGCCACGCAGATGATGATGATAATAGCCTTCCCACTACATTATTAAAGTCACTAGTTGAGGACAGGCTACACTATAGAACTTACCATCAACATAAGGCACCCAGGTGTAGAACCGGCCGCGGAAAGGTCTTCTGTCGTACACAGCACACTGCTCTGCGCGCGCGTCTCGAAGAGGACCAGGACACGGCTGTGGACAAGAGATGAAGAGAAGTATTTATGGTTCAAGAAGTGATATCTTGTGAATACAAGAACATCAAACAAGAAGTGCATGCGGACTAAGATGGTGACCCCGTATCTTAGCAGGACTATCTTTATTTAAAAACATATAAAAGTGTTGTTTGAAGATAAGACTACACTTATGAAGGACTTTAAAAATTCTAAATCACATGTGTGACTTTGTTGGTGGGAGTTTGCCCTTTCTTCTAAGTCAAGTCTGAGTGTTTCGAGCTGGTATTTAGCAGAAGCAAAAAATATTGACCTTCACATTGTCAATAGTTAAGATTCTAAATAAGCGAATACTAATACCTACATTACTACTACCTGTTACTCCTACATTACTTCGTAAATCCAGGTGATTAAAAACCTTGGCATACAATCGCGCATGACTAATAACTACTGATATCGAACCGGTCATTGCCCTCACAGAGAGATTGCCGCCTCAACAATGATTTGTATTTATTTAGCATTGTGTACCGTCATGCCCCTTTCGCCTGTTGCTCAGGAAAGATGTGAACGTATCAACAGTGGCCCGGGGCAATGAGATAATAGTATAATATCTTTTGAAACTTATCCTGATAATGGAGACAATGGTATCGCGGTAGCCAATCGACATTTTAATTTAGTAGACGATGTATTGACGGGCCATCAATAATTGCTCAGGTAGGAGGTAGTATACAATGAGCGGGTAAAATCTTGTGCGTAACATAGCGTTTACTCCTCACAGTGACAAACTTTCAAGTCTTTATTCTTGGAGAGTTTAGAGAGAGAGAGCAGTTTTTATGTATTCTATAGAAAGTGAAAAATCACTTTCTCGTTCCCTGTGAACTCTTTTTCGAATAATTTCGGAGCTAACTTTTTAGAACCAGATAGGTATCCGAGTTTGATCAAAATCAGTTTATGCATTTCCAAGAATAAGGACTTCAAAGTTTGTAAACGTAGTGTAGGTGACTCTATTAAAATTTTATCTATAAGTTCGAAGTTCTTATCATAAATCTACAACTTAATTCATAATTGGATCAAGGTTACGTACTCGTATAAAAGGTTTTATGATACCTAATCTAAGCGCTTGTGCAATAGAAAAATGAGTCAGAAGTAATGTTTTTTTTCGTTATTTTATATAGGGCTCTAGCTCTATGCTTTGAGACGGGCTAGGTGTTGTTTTTAACAGTTTATGGACTTTTGTCCAAATTGCAGTATTAGTTTTTAAACGCAAAGCGTTTTTAGCCTTTTTAACGGCAAGCTTCTTTCTGTCTGTCGGTCTTTTTATCACCGTACTAATCTCGAGAACCTCTGAATGGAATTGTATGCATTTCTTTTTTGTAATGGTGTGCTTTTCTCTAATAATGTTGTGAATGAAAAATTGCCTTTTCTTTAACACATTCTGAATACAAGATGGGATTCTTCGGTCATGTGAAGAAGAGGGATGGAGAGAGAGGTCAAAGTCAAAAAGATGGATGGTGTAAAAAGTGTTACGAAAGTAAAATAGCATCTGCAGTGATAGAGTGGAGGAACAGACAGAAGCACAGAAACAAAGTGTTGCGCCGATCCCAAGTGACACGGGATAAGGACAAAAAGATAATAATGATAATAAAAAATTAAGTATCTCGACTTAGCACACGAGGTTGGCGACATGTGGAATGTGGACTCGGCTGTCACTGAGCCGATTGTCGTTACGGCCAATGGCTTGATGGCCTAAAGGTTCGAGGGTCACCTGTCGAAGCTGGCGTTACGCGGTTTGGTGAAGGGCCTGGTACAGAAGGCAGTACTCCTCGATACGGCTCGTATTGTCAGGAGGTTCCTTTCTCTGGAGCTATTACCACCGGCAGCTTGAACCCTGCTCCCGACATCGGCAGCCAAACGGTTTTTTTTATATTTTTAAATGTATATATTTTTAATTTTTTTTATTTTTTTATGTTTTTTAAGAAATATATTTTTATTTTATTTTTTGTTTTAAAATTTTTATGTGCAAGAAAATGAATAAACGAAATAATAATTATTTTGAATACAAGGAAGTGGTTTTTACTTACTGCGGTGTTACACTCGTGATACCGCCGCCCCAGGCCGGGGCAGTCGGGTCCCGAGGAGCTGGGCGCGTGGATCACGTTGCGGGCTTGTCTGGGGTGCCCTATGCTTCGTATCAGTTTCCTTCTTTTTCTGCTACGCCGAAGTCTGGAATGTTAACAGTTGGTGTGATGAGAATGTTTGAGTAGCTTTGTAGAGTTGTCCAGAGTGGGGATCAGTGGATCTGAGTGGATTTTTTGTAAGTCCTGTTACTTCAATTATTCTAGTTCCCAAACCTGCTTCTAGTTTAGTTTCAAAATAAAAAAATGCTTCTACACAGCCTTACACATACTAAAATATGATATAACTTTTCCACATATCGTTTAATATTCTCTAAAAAGCTTGCGGACTTCAGAACTCAGAACCTGTGAATAAGACACCTGTTGTTTTGTTTGTTCAATTTAATGTATGTTTGATGACTCTCAGTGGTACTTGATCTTGATAATCACGAATCAAACGCAAATAAATACTGTCATGATATTCAATAACAAAAATAAATGAATCTTTCTTCGATTATTTATAGTTACCTAACCAAAAGTTTTATTAAGGTTCCGTACCTCAAAAGGAAAAAAATGGAACCCTTATAGGATCACTTTGTTATCCGTCCGTCTGTCTGTTAAGACCGTTTATCTCGGGACCGCATGGAGGTATCGTGTTGAATTTAAGACTATATACTCAAGTCCCTCATAGCTGTGAAAAAATCAAACTTCTGAGTTAACGTAAAAAAAGATACGGTCGTTTATGCCGCAAAAAAACGTATATTCGACACTCTCAAGGGAATCGAAATGTATAGAGTATTTCCCGTTGACCTAGAACTATAAAATTTGGCGAGTAATACCGTTTTATAGGTACTACAAGTATAAGGAAAAGTCTGAAAACTATATATTTGTAATTAAATCATAAAAGATATAGTCTTTATTTAAAGTAATTTGTAGCTACAAATTTATACGCAACCCTCGGTGGGCGAGTCCGACTGGCACTTGACCGGTTTTTTTTAGTGCCTAAACTAATAGAGACTCTCAGTTGAGTTCATAGGTAAGTATAAGATTCTCCTAGAAAAAGTGCAGTCCGACTTCCCTGTAATGTAAGAGTATTGGAAGATGACTGTTAAAATTCGACGGAATTATCACCCATATTTTATTTCAGAAAACTCACAACTAATTCAACCGTTAGAAGTTTTACAAAGCGTACCTAAAACATACTAGGTAAATTAGCAAGCTTTTCGTAGAAGCCTACAAGAGCTTCAAAGGCAAAACCCGTATGCACGAACCGTAGTGCGTATGCTAAGAAATCGAAGTGGAACACAATCCCGTCAAGATCCGCCTCATTCAGATCCTGATTCCAATAATCCTCATGAAATGAAAATTTTGTGATGGACGTGAGCAGGTAATAGTGTCAAATGTCTATACATATTGATAGATACGGACTAACATTAGTATGTAAAGTGGTACAGAGACAGAACTGGGGACACTTAGACATCCTAAATTCCGAGCTTCCATACGTCATCTTGTTCGCACAGAAATAAAGATGTTCGGTTTCAGATTTATAGCTTCCGCATTACTCGTAATACTTAGGAAGGCTATGAGGCTACTGAAAGAGAGAACTACAGGTATTGTTCCCGTAATAAAACAATCAATTTGCAAAAATATTTGTTACACATGTTGGCTAGATAATAACAGCCGCACGTGTCGATCTTCAAGGTTAAGCAACGCTTGCCAAGGTTGGTCTGTGGATGGGTGACCATCTTAACATACCGAGTTTCCTCCGTGCTTCGGAAAGCACGTTAAGCCGTTGGTCCCGGCTGTCATTTGTAGATCTTTGGCAGTCGTTACGGATTGTCAGAAGCCAGTAAATCTGACTCCAGTCTTGCCATGAAGTACCGTGTTACCTAGTTAATGGGTTGTGGGGGTCTGGTAGGCAGCCGCTCCATGTAAAATACTGGTATTCAGCTAAATCTAGCTTGACTGGAAGCCGACCCCAATGTAGTTGGGAAAAGGCTAGACAGATGATGATGTAGGCAAATCAGAGGTTTTTCTGACTGATTGTTACTGAGATCGTAATGCACAGACACATCTTATCGATGACACAGACAGATCATACAATATATCTAAGGATTTTCATAATTTTCAGCACGTCTGGTCAAATAGAAAGGTACACATAGCGCCACACTTCTCCGCACAGAAAAAATGGTGGTGGTGGTGGTCTTAAAACACCATTTTCCCCGCCTTCCTTGCTCAGAAATGTGGCGGTTAACCTACGTAAACCGCTTTCTGAGCACGCTTCATCTATTTATTTCCTACAACCTGAGATAAACTTAATGTCTCAAAACAAACACTTAATGAAGTTGTCTGTTTAATTTACTAATTAAAAATATTTGTTCAAACGGTCAATGATAACATTTTAGCGCCGTAACACAGAAAATATATTAGCGGTTCATTCTATTGTTTTTGTTGAGTATATTAATGTTATTTAGTACGAATATTTAACTGGACATTCCTCATTTAAGTACTTATTATTTGTTGAATGCTAAGTTAAGAAAATAAAACGGCGTGAAGTGTTTACTTTATTCAGCTGGTCGAAGATATTTTGCAAGAATTTTTTAAAATATGCATGTTTTTACATATTGACATATGTGATCCTTAAATAAGCCATGTCTTTTAAATGGTATGTCATTTCTCACAGCAAAACTTGTTCTTTTCATAAAATAAATGTGTTTTTATGAGAAGGAATTTGGTCTTAATTACCTACTTACTCTAGACGAGAGGTCCTCTACTTTGAAAACGTAACTTTTGTCGTAGACATGCCGTTGTCATCAATTCATCTAATACTAGCTTCTGCCAGCGGCTTGGCCCGCGTGGTCCCCAGGGAGCATACTCCCGGGATAAAATGCCTATGTCCTTTCTCAGACTCTAGACTATCTGCGTATCAAATTTCATTTAAATCGGTTCAGTACTTTTGGCGTGAAAGTGCGACAGACAGACAGATTTACTTTCGCATTTATAATATTAGTATGGAAGTATGGATAGTAAGGATTGGAAAACGCGTAAGCTTGACAGGTGTCTGGACTTCACTGGACGTCATTTCAGAAAACCCACATTGTTGCGGACCGTCAATTTATTTATACAAATAGTGATATTCAATTTTGACAATTCCTTCCCTAGCAATGACTACCGAGTCTTATCGGAGCATTGTAGGTGGATCTGATTAGGTACATAATTATTTAGATTAAAATACAGTCGTCTTGAACTGGCTTGACTAATCAATAGGTATCTCTTTAGGAGTGAGTATCAATCAACCATTGACAACGGTTGATTCGTCATAGACGAACCTATATGCAGAACTAAATAGATAATTACAATCCTTAAGTAAAGATTAAAATCAATTAAAAGCGAGCTATAAATTAATCAAGACGGAAATGGTACGAAGATGTTGAAATGTCAATACATGAGACATAGATAGATACTGTAAACAATAATGCATTGTAAGTATGTGACAATGGAATTGTTATTGTATGAGTTCATCCTTACAATTTTATCGATACGAAAAAAAAACTAAAATCGGAAGATATCGAGAATCTTCAGCAAAGGCAAATGGCAACAGAAGTATGTAATTTCCTTTGTATCCAAACATTGATAAAGATAATTCGAGGAAGAAATCTTTATTCGGTTGACTGAATAGAATTTCCATTTTCCAAAGAAACCGAATCGGAATGCGTCTGTAGATTATTCATTCCACTTCGAAAAATATGTGACTTTTCGCCTGTCGTATTTTTTTCATACATAATATCATAATATATAAGTGGAAAGGTTAATATACTTCGGCACGTGTCCGTAATGAAACCTCATTGTTTCAGCTCATCATTAGTACCGGAATCCGCCGCGACGGGGCGCCACACACGACTTTTGTTTAGTAATTAAAATTATGAAACTGCCTCGCCTTATGATACGCCTACGAGTAATCGCTTCAGATATTGATACTTCATTCTTTTGATGATATGTTTTAATTAGTTGTTCGCGCCGCCTGCGCCAGTCATTTGTTTATTATTTTCTATTTGGGAATGATATCTAGGAATGTTTATTGTTTATCGGATGTATATCTTTGAGCTCATAGCAAAATAATAACAGCCGATCGGTCTTCGAGGTTAAGCAGCGCTTGCCGAGGTAGATCTCTGGATGGTGATTGGTGACCATCCATTATGTACATACCGTGTTCTCTGTGCCTCAGAAAACATGTTAATCCGTTAGTCCTGCTTATCATTTGAAGATTTTTTGTCAGAAGCCCGAAAATCTAGACTCCAGTATCATGTTACCCAGTGACAGATTGTGGTGGTTAGATGGGCAGTCGCTGCATGTAAATCTGCTCCATGTAGATGGGAAGCCGGCTCCTAACATGCCTAAGTACTCGAAGTTAAGAAAGGCTAGGCGGATTCATTGCATGTAGATCTTGGAGAACGAAAATCAAAGAAACCACGAATGGACTAGGCGTGCAGCGGCATCGACATGCCACAAAAAACTAACGCAGCGAAATCTATATTGCAAAAAAATAACACATTGACATCTATACCGCCAGCAACGAACCACGTCTTCAAAATTTTGCATTGCGGTATCAGTTTTCCGTGCGTTTTGAACATAATATACTAGCTATAATATGTATTAACCTTTGGGCAATTGCCCACCGGACACATCACAATTAATCCCCTAATTACACCCTGTTCTGCATCCCTCTATAGGTGAAAGATGGTATGGGAAGAAAAATACCAATTGCATCGACCCCTAGTAACTTGATAGGTATAAAATATGGGCAAGAGAATGATGATTTGAGTGTTTCGATTCTACATCACATATAAGTTAAAAAGTGTGCGGTGTTAAGTTTTCATTTTTGTTTGACTTAGGTAAGTGTGAAATCAATATTTATGAACAATTATGACGACAAAAACCTGTAAGATTGCGTTACACAGGTATTTGTCAGTAATATTATCGCACACATTCTTATTTAACACTTCAAATATTGATCTACTGTTCTCGTTGAGTTACACAGTCAATATGAAAAGTTTGATGTGAATTTGAGTGATCGTCGTATACGCCTCGTCTCTGTTCGGGCATCATCGTCGTAAAGCTTCGTGTCTTGTCGGTTCCGCTCGTTAAATAGTTGTAAAAATAGTTTGGAAAGTACATACCTACATAGAATTTTACTTGTCTCTTGTTAACATGGCCATTTAGTTGATTAAATATGTATCTACAAAGACCTTAACTGATTTGGTACATGCTTGGGCAATTCGATTCGATCACCACGACGAGTACGAAAAAATCTAGCTAAACAAATTATTAAAATTAAATGCCACTAAAGAACTGGTTACTAAGAACTGCTGGAGCGGTTTAGCAAAATGTTGTACAAAACTTTTCGTAACAGTCCGAATAAGGTTTTCAGGAGACACAAAATAAAGGAAAATCTAACAAATAACTGAAAAATATACTTTGGAGTTTTTGTATAAATTCGGAGAGTACTGGAAATTGTCTATTGATCAGCTAGTTTTCAAAATAGGATCTACTTATAAAAGAGCCATTTTTTCCGAAACTTTTGCTATTATTATAATTTCGGTTGGACTTTAAATATTTTAAAATCAATTTTAGTTGGTTTTTTTGGTTATGTTTTTTTTTCTGTATTATTTGAATTACTATATTACCATATTTAGGGTTCCACATTATACTTCCCGACCTTTACAAGTGTAAGCGAATATCAATTGTGTATCTTCTAAAGACCATTTTGTCTGTCAATCAAAATGCTTGTAGAAAAAAACACTTGAGACTTGTTACTAGTTGTTCGCTGTCCCATTCAGTTCCATATTGCCTTAATTTGGCATGTTCGACGTGATCCGGACAGGGTCACTGAACGTTTTGTTAGCCTCTGACATTTCAAATCAATGTTCTCTTATATCTACTGAACATTTGGACGAGACGTGGTCCAAATGTTATTGCTCTGGGAAAATGGAACTGGGTCCGAAGTTGGGAGATAGACCAATGCGGAATTTTTGGCATTGTCGTCAGTTCAGTTGGCTTCAATTTTGATGTATTCGATCGCGTCAACGGAAACGTAATTTGGTATTGGGAAGTTTACGCGATCAAGTACGAGTACGTTTAAGAACTCGCACTAAGGTCGCTGATGATCAATGATGGATCGATGGACGCGCTTGTGTAAAATTAGCTTCCTAACAGGTCTATATTAACTTGTGGTTGTGGTCTTCTAGTACAATAAGTGTGTTTATGCATTTTTTATAAGTATCGCATTATCTGGCATTACCTGAGTATATTTTTATAGAGTACTAGCGGACGTCATGTGGTTTTACCCGCGTAGTTGCCGTTCCCGTAGGAGTACAGGGATAAAATATAGCCTTTTTTATTTCCTGATAATGTAGCTATCCATTGCTGAAAGATTTTTTCAAATCGGTCTAGTAGTTTCGGAGCCGATTCAATTCAAACAAACAAACAAACAAATCTTTCCTCTTTATAATATTAGTGTAGATTGACACGTTCAGTTTGCACATTGCAGAATTTGATTACGAAAGCCATGATGGAAAATTTCAATACAGTATCTATTTCCACCTTCGTACCTATTCAATTTTCTACACCTGTTATATTTACTTTATTGAAAAGGAGTGTTATTAAGGCCCGTTCACATAACACGGCGGAACAACCCAGTCGAGATAAAAATGTGAAAGTGTTGATAATCCACCACTAATGTTATATGATGGGCGGATGAAATTCACGTGTCCAATCGCTGTTCTAATCACATCACACCTCGTCACATCTCACTCGATCCCATCGTGTGTACAGGGCATTAGTATATTCCGATTTGAAATAGGAACGTCTTGAACTTTGGGTCATTGTGGAAAAGAGCTTTTGATCGGGTTTTGTTTGTATATGAAGCGAAGGTAAGAAAGGTGTAGAGTATTCAAGTGTATTTTTAACCGACTTCCAAGAAAGGAGGAGGTTCTCAATTCGGTGGATATTTTTTTTTTGTATTTTTTTTTTATGTATGTACACCGATTACTCTGAGGTTTCTGATTCGATTTCTGTGATTTTTTTTTATTTCGATGCGATATACTTGCCATTTGGTCCCGTAAAAATTTGATTCAGTTTGGTTCACTAGTTTTTATTTTATGAGCATTTTTGTTTATTTGAATTTGCGTAGACGAAGACTTCGTCCAAGTTAAAAGTGAAAAATAAAAAACTTTTTACAAAAAATATAACCGACTTTCAAACAAAACACTAAAAAGTATAAAATAACCTTAATTCCGGGAGTCGGTGTAAAAAACAAAGAAACAAAACCAAAAACACCGACTTCCGAAATTAAGGTTATTTTATGCTTTGTAGTGTTTTGTTTGGAAGTCGGTTATATTTTTTTTCTAATTAATTTATGTGGCAATTCTTATATTTTAAGCAGCGTTAGCCTTCGCATTGCAGGCGCAAACTGTCAAAAACGCTTCTAATTTTTCTACAGTTTGACAATTTATTCTCGTAGAGATGAGAGAGATCGTCCAAAAATTGGCCTTCTGATAAAAACGACATACAGTTTTCATAGTTATTGTAAATACTAAAACAAAGGAGGCCGAGTAGCTTTTCAACCACAGAGTATTGCTTTTGCTCTTAATCCGCCATCTTGTAAAATGGGAGCACAATGTCAAAACGATACAGTTTCAACCACAGTTACCTTAACTAACCTTGTTTCTAACCCAGCCTACTTCTAAGTTCAAAACCCTCCATTAACGTCAAAACAAACGATTAGACATTTCCTATTCAAGACAGCATTTCATTATCATTTCGGTTGCATCCCCCGATGGTAAGGAAGCGATACGTTTCGCGAGTGCCTGGCTGCAATGGGCCATTAGTCATGGCCAGTCATGGGCGATCGTTTGTCTTTACCGCTTGATCCTCTATTACATGTGAGGGTTGATGACTTGGCCGTGATGTTGGAAGACAGGGCTAATCTGAATGTTGAAGATTGATGGATTGAGAGGATGATGGGAAAGGAGAGGCCGAGTGAAAGGAAGTTTTGATGCGTGTGTGTATTTGTAATTGAATTGTTAAGTGTTTTTATTGAAACGGATTTTCATTTTTGGAGTTCCGTAACCGAAGGGTAACCAACGGAAAAAAAATAATTACGAAGCCTCTGCCCGTCTGTTTTACCTCTTTTACCTCTTTGTAAAATCTATATCTATATACTAATCTATACTAATATATAAAGCTGAAGAGTTTGTTTGTTTGTTTGCTTTGCGCTAATATCAGGAACTACTGGTCCGATTTGAAAAATTCTTTCAGTGTTAGATAGCCCATTTATCGAGGAAGGCTATAGGCTATATATCACTACGCTGAGACCAATAGGAGCGGGTCTGTAATGAAAATTGTGACGCAGACGAAGTTGCGCGGGTCAGCTATTAGTGATATAAGTAAATTACGTTACACGAAATAAGTAAATTATGATATCTATCGTACTAAGAAGACAGTCGTGAGTCTGTGATAGTGTTATCACAGTACTAGTTACGATTCTCATTCGGCTTTTGTTTTTTACTACGAGTTCGATTTTCTGTAGCGTTCATATCGAAAGGTTTAAAACAGGACCCTCCTCAAGTACTCAGTCACATGATCGTATTTTTTGAATCAAATACAGGGACTAATTGTAAACTAAATGCTTACGAATTACGTACCTATTTACTGTACTCAGTAACATTCCTAACTATCTGTAGTTATATTCGTGGTACGCACTTTGTCAAAAACCCCTCGCCAACAAAGGAAAATCGACCCATTTATTTTACAATTTCAATCTAAAATAAAATATGACTCAATCGACTTTCCAGAGTACCGTATCTAGTCCTACGTATAACTGTGTACGTGCGCGGGCGCAGGTTGGAAAGTTCTCCCGCGGTGCCAGTCCTCGCTTATATTACCTACTAGCTTCTGCCCGCGACTTCGTTTGCGTAGACTTTAGAGCTGGCTTGCATCGTTTTTGTCTCATATTTTGATCCTCGGAAAAACACCTTCATTATTCTGGTAAGTCTTTGCTATTCTTACGTTCAGCCCCGGAATCACTTCGACATGTTAGTGGTCTCCAGGTACTTATGAATTTTTAGAGCTCACGATTCTTGTCAATAAAATACTTAGACATGTTTCTGGTCTCCCGGTACTTTTGAATCTTAACCGCTCACAATTCCAGCCCCGGAAATACTACGATATGTTTCTGGTCTCCTGGTACTTGTGAATTTTTAGCGGTCATAATTTCGGCCCGGAAAAATCTTCTACATGTTTCTTTTCTCCTGGTACTTTTGAATCCTAACTGTTCACAATTTCAGCGCCAGAAATATAGTTCGACATGTTTCTGGTCCCCTGGTACTTTTGAATCCTAACCGCTTGCAATGAAAGCCCCGGAAATACTTCGATATGTTTCTGGTCTCTTGGTACTTGTGAATCTTTAGCGCTTACAATTCCTGCCCCAAAAATACTTCGACATGTTTCTACTCTCCTGATACTTGTGAATCTACAGCGTTCACAATTCCAGCCCGGAAAAGCTTCGACATGTTTTTCTGTACTCCTGGTAAAAAAGTAACCTTGCTCAAAAATAGTTTGACGTTTCTGGTCTCCTGGTGCTTGTGAATCTTTAGCGCTCATATTTCCAGCCCGGAAATACTTCGTCATGTTTCCGTTCTCCTGGTACTTTTGAATTCAAACTGCTCACAATTCCAGCGCCGGAAAATGACCACATGTTTTGGGACCCCCTGTTACTTTTGAATCCTAACCGCTTACAATTAAAGCCCCGGAAATACTTCTACATATTTCTTGTCTCCTGGTACTTGTGAATCTTTATTTAGCGCACATAATTTCAACCCCGGAAATACTTCAATATGTTTCTGCTCTCTTGGTACTTGAGAATTCATAGCGTTCACAATTTCAGCCTGGAAAATCTTTGACATGTTAATTTCCTACTGATAAAAAAAAATCTTGCTCAAAAATTCTTTAACATGTTTCTGTTCTCCTGATACTTTTGAATCTGAAGTACTAAGGCAGCAGCGGCTCTGGATTTTCACTTCCTCCTCTGTCTAATTTAAGCCATGTAAGTTACCGGGATAAAAAGTAGCCTATATGTTATTCGAGGATGTGAACTATGTGTGTGTCAAATTTCATCTAAATCCCTTCAGCTGTTTTTGCGTGATTGACGGACAAACATACAAACGTACAAACATACAAACAGACATACATACAATCATACAAAACTACAAACAAACATTCAAACTTTCACTTTTTTTTATAATATTAATATGATTAATAGTTAGATTGAGGAATCTTTTGCCCAGAAGTGGGATAAAAATTAGGATAGCAAAACAAATTGGTTGGACCATACCAAAACAAGAAACATAATTAACTAGTTAAGAAAATAGTGTGTTTTACCTCTGTTTTTAGGGTTCCGAACAAAAAACGGAACCCTTATAGGATCACTCGGGTCTGTCTGTCTGTCTGTCTGTCCGTCTGTCACAGCCAGTTTTCTCCGGATCCACTGGATCGATTCTGTTGAAATTTGGTACACATATTGGTGCACTTCTGTGACCCAAACACGGACGCGTTACGAAAATCGTAATTTTTTTAGTGTGGGGTACTTTTGGGGGCTAAACTAGAAAATTAAAAAAAAAGTTTTTTGAACAATATGAAAGGGCTTAAATTGCTTATTTTATATTATATTTTTTTCGTAATTTTAAATTAACTGGTTTTGAAGTTATTCAAGAAATTAGACGAAAAATGACCATTCCACGCTTACCTCCGAAACTGCCAAGCCAAAAATTTTGAGAAAAATGGAGATAATAATAGATCTTTACCTGAAGATGACAGGAAAACCTATAAGATGTCTGTAGTGTTAAAACAACATGTTAAAAAAATCAAATTCGTTCGGTACCCTTTGCACGCGAGTCCGACTCGCACTTGGCCAGTTTTTTTATTATTAAAAAGCAACAATAAACTAAAAAAAAACAAAACTTTAATCTAAATATCAGTGGTGTGACTATATTCTTTTAAACCTTTTTTTTCAATCGATATTTTTGAGTACCGTATCTTGCAGGTAAGTATCCTCGTTCGGCGCAGGCCCAGGTTGGAAGGCTCTCCCGCGGTGGCCATTCCTCGCTCCTTTATCGATCACGCGCCCTATCATTAGATATCATTGTGATCTATGATCAATGCGCCCGCGACGCGATAGGGTTGACGCTACAATTTATTTGGGTATTCCTTTTTTGTTTAAGTGACAGTAATATTATGATTTTTGTACATAATTATAATATCCAAAAAAATATTTCTAAAAATTCGATAATTTAAAAATATTATAGTATCCAAAACAAAAAAATATATTTATAGGTTGGAAAATGTATTTGTCTGTTTTATTCAAATATTAATAAAATGATGAAACTAGCATGTTTATTTTTTTGAATAGTGACATGTAGTTATAGCATTTTAATGGCGAACAATAACGAAGACGTAAAAATGTTGAAGACTTATTGTTGAGAACCTAATTTTTTCTTAGTTGACAAAAACGAAACCACAAAAAATCTTATTAAAGCTTTTCTCTCTTTTTAATGAAATCCTATATTACTAATTTTACTAATGCGCAATAATGAGACCGCATATAGCGGTCGCATTATTGCGGTTAAAATAAAAAAAAGATAGAATCAAAACCCTGACCTACTCTACACTACAGCATGTTCCAAAAAGAATTAGTACCCTCACTATCAAGCGACAAGCCTCCGTATCTTAATAGCAGTTCTATAATGAAACAATTAATACAAAACCTCACGAACAATACAAAAAACTTAACACATTAATCTTCCTCACGTGTTCGTTTGTTTGTTTTATATTGTTCAACACGAATACGGTTTTTAAGCCCTTTGAGAAATTAGAATAATGACGTATTTATTCGAATTTTATCGTCACTCCGACGTTTGTCGGTGTTGTTGTGTCTTGACAGATTGTAATGGGTTTATAATTGTTTTTGTTTGGGTACACTTTTTTTTTGAGTTTGATTTTTTGTTATTTCGGCTAGTTTCGGCGCTTTTATGAACTAACATTTTATTGATAAGCTCAGCTCAGGTCTTGCCTGATCGTTATAATCTTTCTCTTACTTCTGACAGGTTAAGAGGATGTTTCCTAGGTTCCTAGCTATAGTTGCATTCCGTTTTGAGTATTATTTATACTTCAATCAATGTGTCTATCCTATTATATGTTTGGGTCAGCTTCCAGTCTAATTGGACGCATCAAGAATACCAGCTTTTTACATAGATCGACGGGATCTGATCTCCACAACCCAGGAACTTAGTAACACGGTAGGTACCCGTTAGTAAGACTTTTTTCACTATTTATTTATAATGATTTCATTACAGGCAAAACTTGAAAAAGTTCATGTCCAGTTAAGGCTATAACAATAACAGTAATCTTACCTAGCAGGATCTCTGGGCAGACAGTGCCGCTCCTGCACAGCCACTCCTCCCCCGCAGGTCTTGGAGCAGGGGCTCCACGTCCCCCACGAGCTCCAAGCGTACATCGTCGCATTCGTTCGAATCGCTTCTGTCGTTCTTTGCACCTGAAAGACATTGTTTAAGGTTTTTTAAGTCGGCATCATCGTCGCACCGTGCATCATGCACTCGTGTCCTTGTCCTTCACATCATCATAGTATTTAATTTTATGTTCGTTCATAAAAATAAGATAAACATAATTATGACTGGTAACAAAGGAAGGAAAACTATAGACGAATCTACAGCCGGGCGCTGATTTTTAGAGGTCGGCTAACGTGCTTTATTCGAAAAAAAGTTTCCATTGATGAAATCTATCCTTGTGATTAAAGGGTCTATTCATAAAATAGACTTACACAAATATTTTAATATCTGTTACCTTCATTATGGTATTTTCGTTCTATTTTGGTTCTATCGAACTAATAACTCAAATGCCCAAACGCTCAATGTCAACATTTTTGAGATTCCTCGTATTTCGTGATTTGATCGAATTCTTTGATGTGGATATTGATTCATGTTTGTAAATACAATTTTCAAACTGTTTTCGTTTGAAATCTGTTATTATGTCAAGGCGAAGCTTGATTTAACAACAAATCCAGACATCGCTGAATTAACACCATTAGTGAAGACCTCTCAGAAATATTTCTAAATTATGCCAATTGTTCCAGTAATGGTCGTTGTTCTAGTAGGTTCGTGTACCAAATTTTGAAATCACAACAGCAGTCAAGGAAACATTGATTCAGCTGGTACAAATACCCATTTCTATTAAATGAATGGTGGATAGATTGATGGGTCATTGACGTTGTACGAAATGTTCCACTTGGCCATATCATTGTCGAAATTGTGCCTAAATTGGCCCAGATGTTCAGTATTATAGACTACATTGTTTGAATTGTTATATGGTGGACCGTGGTGAAACGAATTTCAGTCACGTCGCTGTGAATGCAGCTGCATCATATAAAGTGACACACATACATTCAAATCTATAGCATACCTTACATTCGATAATATTGAAATGCTTATTTACAGAAGCGTACAGAAACAAATGATTGAAGTCAAAGAGCTATCAATGTTGCAATACACTGGAAGAGGCAATTTGAAAGAAAGCTTTCTCTGAGATCAGTGTAAGTCAACATCAAATGGTTATAATTGATGACGTCATAACTCACCGGTCGTCCAACCTCTGTGCTCGTGGTTTGTGCATATGTGAGTGGGTCTCGCGAACAAGCGAGGAACCTGCAACAATAACAATTTCAACTCAACATCTTCAATTGTAAACACCCTGTTTAGTGAATGTGTTACTCACATGATTTATTACATTTATTCAGCTTGAGAATGCTTTGTACGGATTTACGGAGTGACGAAAATGTTGCTCAGGGAAATAATTCAACGGGTGTGATTGCCGACTCATCTCCGTTGGACAAAGAAACGCTTTCACTTCGAAAACCTTTGACAACAACGTTACAAGTTTTATTGCGAGCTGTCTTTAGTTCTTAACTTTAAAGGCCTCACTTTCTGTAATCATACGTTTATTTGTAGTCAGCTTAGATATTATATGTGGAAAAACAAAGGCTTTGCCTGAGCTAAGTATAGGTCTTTCTTCTTGTGACTCGACTGTCGTAAACCTACGGAATTATACTAATTTGGATCTGTGATCACCAGTCGGACAGCACTTCGTCGGCAGGTACTTCGGTTGCGTAGTGTTTCGTTAAGTTTTACTCAGTTTTCGGTGTAAAAAAAAAACGATAATTATGGCTTCGTATCAGTACAGTAGATATGTCACCGGAAAATTGCAGACTCCGTAAAATTGTATTAAATCTTTATTAGATTATGATTTCTCGATGTATAATAAAAAAATCGTTTTGTATACAATAAATCCCACCCAAATTCAATATGTCCGTGGCTTATTAAGAAAAAATATTTTACAATTTCACGCGATATTTTACAATTCTACGACGTTTGCAAATTTCCGGTGACAGATATAAATATCGGAATTTTAGAAAATATTCTTTCATTTCTTTAAAAAGCTGTGTCCGTTAGGTATCCGCATTATTATCAAGAAAACGAAGGTCTTTGTTTTATTCTAAAAACTGGTTATTTACCCTATTTAGCACCTTATTTGGCCCAATACTACCAACTCGCATTAAATATGGTAGTAAATTAATAGGTATCTATGAGATTTTTTTTTCAAAGCAATGAAATAAAAACTGCTACAATTAGAACGGAAATTCCTAATACTTAATAGTAAGTTGGCAATAGCATCAGGTTGCACCAGTTTATGCCCAACATGATAGGTGGTCGTTCTCAGGCATTCCGCACGTTTAGAATTTATATTTTGTACGTTATTTTCCCCGCTGTGTATACCTTCAGCATTTAAATTGGTTACTGCTGAGAACAAATTGGTTTAATTCTAGGTCTAAATGGACCGTTATTGTCTTAACTTGTCTATGTTTATTTAGGTCTGGGTAGTAAGGTAGGATTACTTACAGGTATTTTTGCTTGCAATTTTATTAAAATGTTAAGCTCTAATTATATTCGATTAGCTATTGCCCGTGACTTCATACGCGCATATCCCGTTTATTCCCATTCCCGTAGGAATTTCGGGAAATCCTCTCTTAGTTAGTTAGGGAAGTGTAGCTCCCCTACACTTCTCAAGGAACCTACATGCCAAATTTCAGCTTTCTACGACCAGTAGTTTCGGCTGTGCGTTGTGTGTCAGTCACACAGTCACTCACTCAATCGGTCAGATTGTCATGCGCTACTAAAATGTCATGTGCTCAATCTCAAATATTTTTAACTTTTGGCAATCCTTAAAAACCACTTTCTCGCTGATAGAATGTTACTCTTTCTCGGCCCTATGACCTTCTCAGCTCTTTTAGTAACCAAATGAGATTGGTAAAATAAATAACTTTCAATATAGCATTTTCTTTTACTTAAATTTAGGTAGTTTTAAAGCGCAGCCCCGTTTACATACATCTATACTGATATACTAATATTATAAAGAGGTAAAGTTTGTGAGGTTGTAGGGGGTAATCTCTGGATCTAATGAACCGATTTTGAATATTCTTTTACCAATAGAAACTACGTTATTTGTGATTGGGATAAGCTATATATCAACCCGAAAAATACCGCCCAACGAAGTGGGCATGGGTCAGCCAGTAGGTAATAATAAACTGTACCTATGTCTAAAGAATACAACCATTCTTTGTGATAAATACATCGATTCAGTGTGGATTTAATGTATGAGTTACGACTTATGTGTATGAGTCATCAGCCCTAAAGGGCTTCAATATTCGGCAATCCAATACCAAGAACGGCGCCATATCGAACTAACAAAACAATACATACGTTACAAATATTATATTAATACAAAGGGCTCTTAATATCCCATGGAAGTGTCAAATGATAATTATAATTTCCATCACAAACGGCGCTAGTACTTTATGTCGCCGATAGAGGGCGCCTTTGAATACTAAGTGAGCGATAAGATCGCTGGCTAATACCTTATTAAAATATGTCATTCATAGTCGTTGTTTAGCTAATAGGAAATAGTTTTGCTAGTATAATGTATTTTCAAACAGTTTTAGTGTGAATAAGTTTGAATTTGATTTGAGTTTTATTCTTCTTCTTCTTCATGTCGCTGGCACGACAGTTTTTAGGGTTACGTACCCAATGGTACTAAACTTCCGCTGTTCGTCCGTCCGACCGTCCGTCCGAACGTCCGTCAGTCCGTCAGTCTGTCAGCGGGCTGTATCTCAAGAACCGTAATAGGTAGAGAGTGTTTCTATGGCCGCTATAACAACAAATAAAATTAAGGTTTATGGTACGGAAACCTTCGTATGCGAATCCGACTCGCACTTGACCGGTTTTTTAGATTTGGGTGACCCGAAACATTGCCAGTCTCACGGCATCGTTGGTGGCAGCACATTATAGGTCTCTTCGGGTGCATGTTTTGGGGCACGGAAAAACGAAGATGTGGAGCATGGTTTGTAACTCGTAGAAGGTAGCTTAGACACGATTATGATGCTAATCTTTATAAGTATACAACATGTATAATTAATTATGTCACTAGACTCCTTGAAATGTTTTCTATGTTTGGGTTCCGTAATGGTTTAGATTGACAATTAGACCTGGTAGGTTAGTAGGTTAGGCCCTGTAATCGGGTTCAGGATGTTCCCTTACAGTGGGAGATGGACTCTAGAAAACTAATCGAGGCGGCCTCATTGTGTAATGTGTTTCGGCACAGGCACTGCGATACAAAGCTACACTATCGTTGAATGTTATTTCGTCAAAATGCACAGTTTTCGTGTTTACTCCTGTTTTAATAAACCTTTATTGTTTTGTAGGTAATGGCAGCAAAATTCCAATCAAGGAAAAATTTGCATAATACCATCGGTCAAAATCAATACAAAAACATACGCAAAACAAATCCAGACCCAATATCCCACAGAATTTTAACTAAAACATAAACTTCCAGGCATGCCTCAGTCCATAACTCCAGTCTTTGTCCTATTGTATCATTAAATTTGTCCTTATCTTAGCCGCATTTGAATATTTGAAACGTCCCACAACTTCCGCGTAGTTTGTATCTCCGGAGATTCGATACAGATTAGATAAAAACCTGTGTTGCCAACCCTATCCTAGAGAAAAACTTCATACAAGTCCAAAAAATCTTTTGAAATAATGAAAAAATCGTAAAATCAGCAGTGATAGCTTATTTTGTTTTATTTATTAGAAATCATTAAAAAAACAATGAACAACAAGCATAACAATTTTCTTTAGGTTTCACCACCAGCTACAATCTTCCTAGAATCTCATTTTTTTCATAACATAGGTGGTGCTAGTATCTTAACAAAAAACAAGTAGATGTGGAGGCCTAAACCAAAGACTTGGAAGCTGTTGTGTGGACAAAAATACTGTACTGTAAAACGGTCGGGCTGGCAGCCCTGATAGGAACATTTTACCTGCACTAAAATATACTGTAATCCAGGGCATAAAGGGACCTGTTGTCTATTAAAATTTATGGCTTTTACGTCTTTACGATTTTGAGTTTGCACGAACATCCGTTCGGATGGTAAATTGGTTTAAGGTTTATTTAACTTTGAAGCGCCATAGGAAGTTGGAGATAGCTATGGAAAAGAAGTTATAACATAGTAAAAGCTTTAATTTTAATCGTTGTTTAGATAAGCCTAAGAAGTACAGCAGATTCGAATTCTAATGAAGGAAAAGATCATTGGAGCTTTCCATCAGGAATTTCTTAATAGCCCGGAGTTTAAATTTGTACCCGGCTGATGACATGACAATACATAACATATAATATAATAAAGTATAACCCTATAACATGTAATTTAACTGGCGAAGTATTGGAGTACTAGGGGTAAAAGACTACAGAGAATGATTGGTTACCTTACCATCCATCGAAGTAATTTGGAGAAATTTACATCGAAAGAAAGAAAAAAAGAAAAATTGTTAATTTGGGACATCGCGCAACAATACAAACTTGTAGCATTTGTAGTTATCGAATTCCCTAATTAAGTTTACAAAACAAATAAATCAATACCAAACGCATAGCATAAACTTAAAATAAATCAGTCTAGTAACTTCGTAGTGTAGTTCATAGACTAGGAACGAGTGACCCAACTCAATCCATTCGACTGTCGAAGAGAACGCGCGTTTACTTAGGTAATCCATTACACCCGACGTTTCCCGATCGACGACGTGACCGAACCATTATCACTCCAATAACAATTTATGTGGAAGAATATTTGCCTACTATTTTATGGGACTTCAGTATAGTAGACCAACTCGAAGTCTGGATTTGTGGCATTACTGGTAAAATGGTGAGGTGTTATTGCATTTGAGACCGTTCGAGATAAATTTGGTTTATTTTGAATTTAACGCTCGAGGTTATATGGGTATCTAATCAGTAATGTACCCAAAAGATACAAATATTCAGGTACTTTGACACCCTAGAACCTACATTATTAGGCGATTCACACACTGCCCCAATATAAGCTACGGGGTGCGTGGCGACAAAGAAACAACTGAGCGTGTATGCGTTTTTTGTGTGTTGCACTACGCGTGATTCCAATGCAAAGAGAGATATTTTCAAACATTGATAGAACTCGCACGCCAGCGCTACGCTGCGTAATGCGATGCAGTGTGCGAATCGCCTTATTCCGTGTGTCTTGGGCTTTAGAGTGTATCTCTGTTCAGAGGACACACTTGACAAAGGTATTACAAAAGAACACAGACACAATGACACACAAGTTTTAGTCTCATAAATATAGCCTAAATCCTCGAACAACCAGACAGCCATCACCACAGTCAATAACGGCGTCTCTTGACAGAATAATGTTTACAAATCTTAAGTAAACAGTCGCATGGCGTCATTCAATGGCATTTTTCAGTTCACATTGCCATGTGTAAAAATAGGACACATTAGGTACAAGAGTACCAGTCATCAGGGAGTGTTCGACGGTCATGGATGGGTGGCCAGTTGCGTCAGCGATCGACACGGCCTAATCTGACGATAAATCACTCGGTTTCTGGATCGGAATGAGATCACGGGTCCAAATCGATACTAAATGAGAGACGAGTTTAATTGGAGTAAACCATTCGTTCGTGCACGATTTATTTTGTTCGTTCTTTTGTTGTTTCAAATCAGTATTGTTGTAGGTTTAGTGATGTCGCCTTTGTCTGCATTGTGTGGCTGCAAGTGGTTAATTGGCTTGCAATTTGTGCAAATAATGATTAATGGGATTTAGTGTTTTGTTACTTTCTCTGCCATTTTATCGTGTAAGGGTTAATAGTTGATTTGTTGTAATTGGATTTGTACAGTTTTGGTATTACTTTGATAAAGAAAGGGACCAATCTATTGTTGAATTCTTAAATTCCTCCTTTTCAATGCCTTCGTTTTTCAACAGTAGTTCAATTCATAGGTCATGTTTACAAACTAGGTTAAAGTAATTAATGTGTTTTAAGTGTTTCTTACTTTACTTACCTTATTCCTCTTTCTTAACTGTGGTTATTTCAGTAACTGAATGGTTTTCTGTACCTATAATTAGGACTGGTTCAAGTTCACCTCATCTGGTTCAAAGGTAAACGCTCGCGGCTTTAGCTGCCGATAAATATCTACGATTTGAACCACACACGATTAGTTTAGGGTTACCATACCAACCAATATAAAAACGTATGATTGTTTTATTGTTTGTAAAAGGTGATCAGTGGGAATACTGATCTGATTCTGACCTGATGAAAGTTTATTATAACCAAGAAAAACCCATGATACCTGTAGGATAGGTCACGCAAGGAAGACAGCAGGAGATACTCTGATTTGTGGTATTTCATTAAAGCTTATTGAGAGTGTTTTTTATGCACAAAATACATATGTAGATGATAAGTTTCAAAATGAAAAGGTTTCACGAGACAATAATAACAGTTGAAAAGGTGGTTCAACCGTGTCAATGATGATGTTCTGATGCATCTTGTGTTCTTTTAGGATCGCCGAGGTCAAACGGTTGAATTGTCAGTTCGTGAGTCTTGGGAGTTGTGTGAAATACTATGCAAATCGACACCAAAATACCCACTTACTATTTCAATCACGGGGAAAAGCTTACTTTGAATACATAAAGCTTGGAATAAAAATCAGTAAAGCCAAAAATAATAATAGACTCTAAATTAAAAAAAAAAAAATACATTTGCATTAAACCCTATTTAGGTAGGACTTAAACCAAAAAAACACTGCTTTTTCAACCACCTGGCGCTGAAGCAACCCTAAAACGCCGCTCGTATTTATTTATATGAAGTGTGTTACCGGGCGATATATGCAGTGGCATTAGTTACAGCGGTGATAAAATCTTTTCCGGCGCCCTCATACGGTTCCGGGTTATATTATCTAAATGCTACCGCTCTTAGTTTAGGGGTTATGTACCTGTTGCGTCTGTTAAAGTGTTTGTATAGTTAATATGTTATCAATCGGTGTTCTTGGATGCGTAAATTGTTCAGTAAATTATAAAAAGCTGCCACAACTTTACTATTGCAATCAAGTGTATAGGTTTCAAACGGTACAGGTTTTACGATTATGTTGGTATGGTACTAAAATTAAACAGTAGATTAATATTAACGGTGATCGTTAATCCGATAACCTCATTTAATTGAACTATTAACATCACAAATTGTAAAAAAGTGACATTAAACGAAATAAACAGACTCATTTATAACAAACACCACAAGTCACAACGCATTCTCACCAAATTAAAATTATAATTTACACAAAAACATTAATTAGATTAACTTATCAACATTACCGTGACCATAATTTACGAGTGAAATATGCAAATGTGTCGGCCATTGAAGCCCGCACGGTAGCACTGACTCAGAATTATTAATATGTTTACAATTCAGATAACAGAGGCCCTTTGTGTAAACGACCATAAAAGTAATTGGAGTAATTCATCTCAATAGCTTATGTTGTAAAATTGGGGTTATAACGCGGGCCGGGAGTACCGCGCACGTGACCATTATACGGTCAAGTCGCGGGGTGTACCGCGGACCGCACCTGGATTTCTTCGTAATTTTTATGACCGTGATTGATGGGTTGATTGGTTGGGAATTAATAATTTTGTTAATAACTGTGCTTTTGTTTTAATTGATACAAGTTTTGGTAATTTCAAGCATTTGGGTAACAAAACCAGAGGTGCTAGTTTACCACCCACGAATAGGGCAGTTTTAGCGTTAAGTTTTCGCAAATAGCCGTCACGCGACAAGGCGACAAGAATTCTACAGCATTCATAAATTTCTACAGATATATTCTCCGGGTAACTTTACATAGGTAGTCACGGAACTATTTCAGTAAAAAAGATAGTCGCTTCGATACATCGCGCTTGTCTGCGGAAATCTTCACGCAAAAGAAGCTTGTCCATTTAAAGGATCCTGCTTAGGATTTAGGCTAAGCGTATCACGTATGCTAAGAAGCAGGTGACGTAGCAGCTAGTATAGATTTTGTAGGGCAGGGCAGGCGAGGCAAACATAGGCCACGAGCACATGTCTGCATCGCACGTCCATGCCCCGCAGCGTACCCAGCTTTTAGTAGATTCATGCATTACAAAATCTGCTCTGCCCTGCACTACGTCGACCTGGGTCACCTGCGGCTCAGCATACGCTTAGCCTCACTTCTTCAGAATGTTTTATTACTTTAGAATAAGGTGTTTTAATCGAACTTTAAAAATATACTAGGCCGGAAATTGATCAGAAATAATCCATAAATGTTGTATTAAGATAGAATAGACAGCGTAGAATTTATCCCATCCGTTCCCATCTAAATCACTGATATGTTATCAGGAATTAGGGATATCATAGACACGATAACGAAACGCGAGATCTATGATACCCTTGATAGTAATAGTACAGCGAGTTTCATTGACTTGTTACAATAGTAAACAATACATTTTATAAGGGGTTTAGAATAAAAAATCGTAACTTTTTATTTCAAGTAACGTTGGTCAAGTAGTCAGCTCTTGATTTTACTTGAAACTAAAGGTTTAGATTTTTTTGACACGACATTACTTGCGCTTGCTATTACAGTATGTAGATATGAACTTACTTGAAAAAGCTCAGAAATTAAAATAAATTCAACTTACATGTCATTTTTTTTTTATGGCCTTCTTATAACGTCTTACCCAACGTCTCACTATATACCCAATAAGTAGGTACCATATTTTTAAGAAAATTGATTTCCACATCATCAAAGCTTTCTTAAACTTTGCCCCTCTTGATAAATTCTACCACAACGTGGGCGTTTACACACAAATCTCACATCACATATCCAAACACTAAACCCTTAAATTAACATACTACAGTCGGAATGTTTTCTTTCCATTATGACATGACGAGTATGACATAACCTTACGTGACGACATGACATCATTGTCACCATGTGACAACTATCAGGTACCCAATGTACTGGCGAATCTCAGAACCGCTCCTATGGAATAATAACCGAGTGGAAGTCGGTCAGACCGACAATGGCTGACATTGTCGGTCTGACCGTCTTTGTACTGACTAATTACTGTAATTGTTATACAATTACTATTAAGTTGTTTGCATATTCTATTTTGATACTGGTTGGTAAAAGCTTGCTAAGAGTTTCGTATGTAGGTAAAAACGAACTATTTCGTATTGTATGGTTTTCTTATTGTAAAATAAATAAGTAAATGGGTACTGCTTTTTAGGGTTCCGTACTCAAAGGGTAACCAACGGAACCCTATTATTAAGTCTCCGCTGTCCGTCCATACGTCTGTCTGTCCGTCCGTCCGTCCATCCGACCGTCGTCTGTCCGTACCGTAATAGGTAGACAGTTGAAATTTTCACAGATTGTGTATTTCTATTGCCGCTATAACAACAAATAATAAAATTAAGGTTTATGGTACGGAAGCCTTCGTGTGAGAGTCTGACTCGCACTTGGCGAGTTTTTTTTACCTACACGAACCACCAGTCAGAAATAGTAACACTTATAAAAATTACATCATTTGGTGCTGAAGATTTTCGAACACATTTTTGCCTAGCCGGTCGTGTACAACCGAACCCTATAGGTACTACAATTTAATTTTAGAGAAAACGAAGCACGCTCAGTATTTTATTTTAAAATTCTATTGTTTTTGCGCTTTTTCAACAGTTTCTTGAAAGCAAATCGAATACGTTAACTCCAGAGGCCATAAAACTAAAAACTAAAATTGTCGAATTCCGAAAGTATTATAAGTAATGTATAATCTGTGGGCCGAAACTACGAAGTAGGGATTGGCAAGTGAAAAAAAAATAGCGATACCAATATATCGACAGTTTTCATATGATTATTTATTTATACCTGAATATATGCAACAGTATTACAACGTGCTTAACTATTTACGCCGAATATATTACCAGAAAGTCTCTAAAGCTCCGCTTGTTCTACGTATTTCATTGTAATTTGCTGAAATTATTATTTTATCGCTAGGTAAAAATAATAGCTTTAAAAAGAACAAAACCTTCCTTATTTTCCCACTATCTAAATCCTATGTCGCATAGCAAAATATGCCGCGTAAAACGGTTATTGCCAGATCTATTTCGATCTCACTTGTTGACCGTATGCTCCGTGTCAAAATAACTTCCCATAATCTGGCGAATTCCGTCCATACGATAAATATGGCCCAACCCGGATATATTGACGTCCGCCGCTCGGCTGTCTACACCTATATCTCTATATCTACGAGTAATATACACGTTATGGGATGTCTGCATGTTTGTCCAAATTGCGAACCTATTTCGTATCGATTTCCTTTACATTAATGATTGGGTGTAGATATGTTTAAGTCTTCATTGATTTATTGAATGCCTTTGTTTAGAGCCTCTCATTACATTTAGAACAAAATTATTACTACCTAAATCATCTATCAATATCAGTCAAGTTTGAGAGTGTTGTTTCCATATTCAGCTGTCATTATATTTTTCCAACATGTAAACTGGCCAATTGCATTTATTTTCCTTTTTGTAGCTCGTAAACTGACAACCTTCAGAAATTAAAATTTTAAATGAACAAACGAAGAAACCTGCAATAACTAAAGCTAAAGAGCGACGATGATTAGGATGATCATAAATCAAGATCAGGACAAACCAAGAATTTCTCCACCATTAATTAAATCACCACCAGCAAAAGCAAATTAATAATACAGTTGTATTAAATGAAGTGATCCCGATACTAAAACAGCAATTCCATTTATCTAAATTACTTGGCGGTAGTATTGTACGAGTCCATTTTACTGGAGAGTAGTTTAATCGTTTGACCCAGTAATTCAAACAACTAATTTCTGAGCAATAACAAGGGATAGCACGGACTTACCGATTCGTAGATCGCAAACGATTTATACGCACTATGTACAATAAACGTTGCGTTTTCTTGGTTGCTTAGTTCGAGTTGAATGTATGAGGTATTAGAAAGACAATAATTATATTAATGTACCGAAAAAAAAAAGAACACATAAACAAAATGTATTCCTAATGTCACTTCGCACTAGTCAAAGGAGTATCACAAGGGACAATTTTGGGCCCATCCTTGAATCAAATTAAAAAAAAAACTGGCCAAGTGCGAATCGGACTCGCGTGCATAGGGTTCGGAACGAATTATTTTTTTAACATGTTATTTTAACACTATAGACTTCTTACAGATTTTCCTATAATCTATAGGTAAAGATCTATTATCTCAATTTTTTTCAAAATTTTTGGCTCAGTAGTTTCGGAGATAAGGGTGAGGGACGAAATGACCAATACCCCGGTCATTTTTCGTCTAATTTCTTGAATAACTTCTAAACCATTTATTTTAAAATTATGAAAATATAATTAACGCCCTCACAGAAAGCCCTTTTATTTGATATATCACACGATATTGTTCAATTTTTTTTTATCTAGTTTAACCCCCAAAAGTGACCCCCTTCCTAAAATTTTTATAATTTACGTAACATGTCCGTGTTTGGGTCACAGAAGTCCATATGTTTACCAAATTTCAACAGAATCGATCCTGTGGATCCGGAGAAAACTGGCTGTGACAGACGGACAGACAGACAGATAGACAGACACCCGAGTGATCCTATAAGGGTTCCGTTTTATGTTCGGAACCCTAATTTATTATGAGTTTAAACGTATGAGAGGAGCTCGTAGGAATTATATTAATAACTGAGATGAGGATTTATAAGAAAAATAAGTCATGTTGACGAGAGAGTAAGAGGTTTTTCTTATGTTTACAAGTATTGTGATAATATTTGTATTCTCCATTTTACCAATTTGACGGTATACTTGTTTTCAAGTGGAAGTTTCTACTATTTCTCCCCACATAATCCCGACTGGAAAGACTAAAACAGCCCGCTCTGATTATATATTTTAGCGGCATAATAATTACAGACTAATTACTGAACATTTGTTCTCATAATTATTATTTATTATGTATGTTCATACGTATGTAAGTTTATGTTTAACCCTTTTGAAATAGACAAGGTAGTATTAATAATTACATATTCTTTTATGCTTATCATTAGAAGAAATATTCCTAAGGATCGTAATTATAAATTGCTCCTTATTTAGAACCTTTTATGTGAACTAATTATGTGACTCGTTGAGTCCTCAGACAGTGTACAGCCCATGGTTGCAGAATTGTTCTGAAGAGTTACCACGGCCTTGGGCCACAAAGGGCATTTGAAGAAACACAGGTGGGTTTTAGTCATTAAGAGTCTGACACTCCCTCTGCGTCCCGCTATGCCCAGAGCAGGAGGAGTCATGTACAGGGAAATTGAAAAAATACCCGAAATTTCTTAACCCTGACTTCGTATCAAGACCCTGGACAAAATTCGAAACATTTTTGTTCCATACAAAAAATATAAACATAGTCTAAATTTTGCATGTTCTATATGAGGCGGCCGACAAAAGACCGCCGTCCGGCCGGCAGCGCGGGCTTGGTTGCACACGCGCGCGTAGTATACGCGAATTTTACAGACTTCAAATAAAAGAAAACAAATTGTATTTGGCTACATTCTATAGTTGAGGTCAAAGACGTAAAACAAATGTTATTCAGATTCATGATACGAAGTCAGGATTGAGAGGTTTTGGGTATTTTTTCAATTTCCCTGTATAATAATTTCCCGGACGGTTTAAGGTCTTGCAACCGTGTTTCGAGTATAGTTTCAACTCAGAAGCTCATAGTCAATAGGAATCAAGCGCCCGAGATCTTGAGTAAAAACCATCGCTTAGCTCTTGAAGACGTAAAGTTTGTTAACGTCGAGAACTTATTTGCCACATCCTAAATAAACGGTATTCTGCTGTACATTTATCTTTAAGTATTAGTCTCAATCTTACGATTACCCTGACCTTATGTTATTCTGTTAAAGGTTCAAGTTCTGATTTGTCAGTTCTGTGTCTGAAGTGACTGCCTCACCTTTTTTAATAAACGTGTAAGACGGTTTTAAAGCCTGGTGCGCAAGCGCAAACTAAATAACGGTGTGTTCCGGAGTGGGCCCGCAATTAACAAGGTCTGGTTCAGAATGGAACGAGATGAAGTACGCATATGTAGGCACTAGTTTATAAGCGAATACTTTATAATGAACCTATGTTAGTACGTAAGTACGTACATAATGTTCGCTTGCACGCTCACGGGATTCCACAATCATTACCTACCCGCCTGTTATCCTGCAGGTTTTATAACTATATAGTTTGTGCCCAAGTATTAGACCCATACAGTGATTAAATTTACATAAATACAGAATATAGATTAATAGTTTTATCTAAATGGGGATGTTTAATTCTAAAGTAATACTGGATTATAGTGTCGATTAAACTTGCTACAATTTTATTACGTTTGACAACTAGTTTGCTTCATATTCAATTAATATAATTAAAATACCTACTCGGTAATAAACTGATCGAATGCGAATTTGTAGACTCATAAGTAGAAGGTTTTATATTTTATTAATTGCTGATATCTTTTTATGACTACGTTATTAATTTAATGTCGCCTATGAAACCGTGACTCGTTTTCTATTCGTATCAAACTCAATGTTATGTTCTTCGCCTAACTACAAGAAAAAGACAAGATAAGATCACGATAGTGTCGAACCCAATTTTCACCTTAGTTGCGGAACTCAAAATAGGAAGGGAAACGATAAATTGATAGCCTTCTGAGGATAACACGAGTACAATAATTTCGCATAACCTTAGTTAGTTTATCATAACACCATAGGAGGTGCACAGCCGTCGGACTATGCAAAACAGGTTGAGGCGAATGCAATTATTGCAGTCATAGATAGATGCATAGAATTTTAATCATAAATCAATGGGTTTATGCGGCTTTGGGCATTCACGGCGTGTTTGTCTATGGCGCCAGAGACCATAGAGAACAGTAAGGTTTATGTCATAGATGCATGCTGTCATCGACATATTCTGGCGTTTGTTACACGTTATATTGGCTCCACGTGTTGCGAATTGTGCATGCCGACCGTTTGACCCAGTAATGCTAATCTATGGTACATTTCGTGAATGGAAGTCTGTCTGATTAAAACCAACCTCTATATTGTACTCGCGAACTGTACTGTTAACAATCAAATAAATCTGATAGCATTCGTATCATAAAAGTTTATTAGGATTGATATGTTTGTTTGGCCGAGTGAAATCGGGTCATAGGCTAGTTCTCGGTTAATTAAATGGTGTTTACCTACTGTTTAGTTTCACTTAAAGCGATTTGCTGCGGTTGTTTGTTCTGCGTAGTTACTATGTATTAAAATCACACTTTTCAAAGTTGAGTTGAATTTAATGACGTTCTGCTCTCCTAGACAGTTGAACAATTTCGCAAGAGTTATTTTGTTACATTGGTTTCTTATAATCTTTTTTAGTTCATCATATCAGCCGAAAGACGTCCAATGCTCCCACAAGCGTCGCCACAACGACCGGTCCTGCGCGTCTCGTATCCATCGGCTACCCGCTACCCTCACCAGGTCATCGGTACACCTTGTGGGAGGCCTTCCAACGTTGAATCTTCCGGTACGCGGTCGCCACTCCAGAACTTTTCAGCTCTATCGACCATCCGTTCTGCGAGCAATGTCAACTGCCACTTCAGTTTGGCGATCCTTCGGGCTATGTCGGTAACCTTGGTTCTCTTGCGATCACGCAAGGAAACTCCAAGCATTGCCCTCTCCATTGCCGTTTGAGCCTTTTTAGTTACTTGCTACAAAAATGTTGAAGCTTTTTTCCATTTACGGAAATGAAATGAATGCAAGAATGTTTAATTCTAACAATTTGTCATCATTATTTTTTTGTCTCGAATTCTAGCCGTTTTGAACAAGATTTATAGCTTCTTGAATATTTTATTGACTATGTTTAGCATTTTCGCGAGTAAATAAAAAAGCCTTTAGCGTATACGGAATAAAAATGTTCCCACTTAAGTTTGTTAGTAAATATTGGACCGATAAAACCATAAATTCGCTGTGTTCAATAAAGTTGATAGCTCTCTAGAAAGCTGTAGTTTATGGCGACTATTTCTAAGCTTGTATTACAAATTGTGATCATATATTATGACGGTTGTTGTTGCAAATTATAAATATTTTGACATTAGATATGTAAATAGCCTTGTACTTGAAGCATTTTTCCTAGTTGGTGTAACAATCAGGCTAGAGTGTCACCCATAAAATTTAAATAGTTAAATGAAATATGAGGCCACGTAATTACTTTACAACTAGTCTCGCTTCAGGCGGCCATCGGCGCCGGCCAAGGAGACGAAAAAGTGATTTGGCAAAATTAATGACTTGCTTCCATTTAGTCAAGAATCTGATATACACAGAGCAATGAAACAGACAGAGGTTATTCGCACACTTGGTGCAAAAAAACCACAAGTGAAGTGTCTCGGTTATTTTTAGGTCCATTTAACCTACGTGAACTCGCGATAGACCCAAAATTAATAGATTACGGTCAGTGACACTGACATCATCTTCAATATCTGATAATACTCGAATCCATTAAGTTGTTATGTTTGTCTACATCACAGCGTCGTAAAGTAAACATTTGACAGTTATTAGGTCAATGTGCGAGTAGGTACGCGTCTTGTGAAGTTCCGTTTACTAACAGAATTGGACAGACTTGCTGATGACGATAATGACAATTTTATGAGCATGAGTTTTAGTATCGCGGCTAATCTATACAAATAAGGAGTTCCGTGATTGCCCGACAGACTTGCTATGCCTAAACCTCTGAACATTAACATTGAAAGAAGTTACTTTTATTAAACTTTTTCCACGAACGCCGGCGCTATCAATTGTGATATTAGTTGTTATCAAATGTAAGCTCCTACAGACAGGCTTGACGTGACAATGCACTAGCAATATATAGTGCGTTTCGTTTTCATAGGAAATATTTTTGTATGATTTTACAATAATTTCAATAAAAACTTGTTGTCTCGCCGTTGCCTGTATCAGTAGTGCTATTCTGTATCAATATTTTCGTGTCTCGACAACAGAATCCGTGGTTAGGTATCAAATTCGTATTATTATATATAAGTTTCGTATTCGTATTATAAGCCTTATATTGTGTGTGACAAAGCTCACTTAGTGAGCTTGTCACTCAGGTGAAGCTCGATTTCGAAATAGTTATTTACAGAATACTGCTGGTCTTATTTCAGTTTTAAAAGTACAGGAACTGTCCCAATTACAAATTCGTTCTCACTGTTACAAAAGTGGAAAATGTACCAAAAATGTATACATTGCTCAATTCAAAAGACGGTGACACCGTAAACAGGGCGAGTGTTAAGAAACTAAGATAGCCAGATACGGGAGATAAACTAGCTGATAACAGCAAAACAAAAGCTGATACAGTTAGACTTACTATCAAGATTATTTTTCTTATTGTTACAATTTTAGGAGCGTTTGAGTTAAGTTATGTGTGTTTTTTTTATTAATTTTACCTTGAGAACTGTGCGAGTTAAAATTAAAAAAAGTTTGCAAATTAGCTCAGCTTCTGTATCGGACATTATCGCAAAACTCATGTGAGAAATTAATAGACGCTTGTAGCTGTGCTGCAAATGCTTGTATCACTTGATGCGCATTAATTTTGTGGCACCGCGATAATTTCTTCTTCAAGAGTTTAAGAAATGGCTGGGTTTGTAATATTGTGACAACATTATACAACGTGTAACAGCATAAACGCAATACCTCTTAAGGGGTCATTGTACTCATCATTATGAACAACTTTTACGATAGGAACAGCCCAAAATCGCGAAAAAAATTCAGCTGTTCAGTACATTTTTTTTTCGCGTTTCTGTCAGGATCCATCAGCCCTCGAGGGTGCAAAATCTTTACCGACCGATAGAACCTGCAAGTCCCTATTGGGCCAAGCGAAAATAAACCCAAGACGCATACAAATAACGTTTAAACCGCGCGCGCGTCGGCTTCTCCCGAAAGGGATTTACAGATTCTGACGGTTGGGGCGATTTTATCCCGAAAGGGACTTACGGATCCTGAGTGGACCCCGTCAGGCCCCGCAAAATTAAAAGACAACAGAAAGACAATAGACTGCGTTCCACATGTGGGACGGCCGGGGCCTGAAGGGGTGTTCCCGTTATGAAAATTGTCTACTTAGTTGCATTTTTTTCTGCAGCTTCTATTTCTTCATTGCTCTACATTTTAATATGAAAATAAACATGGCACTGGCAACATTGTATAATTGAGATGTGTCTCGTTACGGCCACTTTGTATGTTTGCACAGTTATTAAGATCAAATGGCCGAGCAGCATATGACAAACATTGGCCATTTGGCCCAAATGTTTACGTTATTCAATATATAAAATATTCGTTGCAGGAAGATATAAATCGTGATCGGCTTTATCCAAGTTTAGTTCACTTCCTTATATGTGTATGGAAATTGTGGAATGTTAAATTTATGAAAGGAATTATTATTTGTTGTACCACGATTATTATAATAGTACGAATTAATTATCTGGAGCGTGCGGTGAAAGTAGTGTCAACGCTAATGTTAGATTGTTTAGCCGGTATCTGTGGTAATAGATTTATCTTGCCCAAGACTTGAGGAAAGTTAGAGCGTCCATTTTTCGGATGATTTTGCCTTCTCTCTGCGTCCTCTTACAGATCTTACTATCTGTGGTGTTGTTCTGTCCTGAAACATCGTGGTCATCATTGTTTGAGCTGAAAGACGTCCGCTGCTAGACAGGCCACCCCGTAAGCGTCGCCGTTTCAGCCGTTCTTATGCATCACAAATCGAGCGGTTTCCAGTAACCCTCTCTAGTTCATCAGCCCATTGTTCTATCTAGCGTCGCCTCTGTTGGTCGCTGTCGCTGGTTCAAATCTTTTTTCCCTATCGACCATCATTTTTCTGCCCTTAACCCACGTGACGTGGGCTCGGCGCAATACGTTCATCTTTTATTTGGCCACCCTCTCCTCGTATTTATTTTTCGTCATCGACCATATGTTAAGTCTGCCTGCCTGCTGGCCAGAAATGTATAACGCTCTCCTATCCTGAGGCAACCTATAGTAATTGTAATTTACGCTATTCACCTATTCACACAATTCACCAAATCTTAATACGTATAAATTTTATACCGTTAATATTGTATATGGGCTGATTCAATAATCAAAATCTGTAGTCTAGTTAACTACCTAAGTACTGAATGCCCCGACCCAAATTGTACTTAAGGTCAATGTGTGATAGCTAATCAGTGATGTTCGCCAAATTCAATCAGTATCGCAATCAATCATACTCACAGTTAAAATATGTACTTAATTGGTCAGTGAGCTGCAAATCTGCTATCCTTCTACCTGGCTTTGGTCAGAGACCCTAATTTATTAATCGCGTATATTCTCATTAGGAAAATTTTGTATATAAACTTAAAGTTAGTAGACCCAGAAGTACTGGTTGATACCTAATCACATGCTGGAAATGTGGTTGTCCCCACATCCTACACGAAGGTGTTAAGATGCTGGTGCACCTTAAGGCACACCAGGACGGAATGGCAGCGGATTTTGCAACTCTGGTCAGCGCACACTAGCCGCTTAGTTCTAATGTTCTGCGCTACGGGATCCCGCGAAGGGATGCCGCGGCACCGCCGGAATGCTAACTGTAGCATTCCGGCGGCTTACGAAGACATCCCACCACGGAATCCCTTAGCGTGCTCTCCAATGCCGTGTCAAGAAATCCCTTTCAATGCCGCGGAATCAATTTATAACAGTGCCATTTTAAGTCGTATTCCTATTAGATAAGTTTGAATGTCCTTTGGTAAAAAATTAAATCCTTTGCTAATCCGTCCCGGTATGCGTAGGCCATTATCCGCCTATTCCCATTGATATCTTCAAGCATAATATTTTTGTGTGATTTAACTATTACCTAACCTGTCATTTCGAGGTCTGGTTCTTGTCGAGATCCTATCAAGAGCCCTGAAAAACTTAAAATCTAGTAAAAAATAAATATTCCCGCTACTACACCAAAGTTTTTAGTGAGTCCGTCCAATACGTTAAACGTAGCCCGATTTTCTCACTCAGAATTAGTGAGAGCAGACTTGGAACATTTCCGACAAGGCCGACGCCATGTCAAAACAGTGTAAACACGAGTGAAGCTTGTAGTTTGCATTAGCGAGACCAAGGGCTGTTTGCTGAGAAAACTATTACAGCGGTTCGAGCTATGTAGGTGTTGATGGTTTTGTTCACGGGTTTAGGTTTTGTTCACGGGTTGGGAATCGGAAATTCTTTGGTGAATGATGAGAAAGAGAAGAGAAGTACACTACTACTCACTTCTTTTGAAATGCTTTGATTTGCACTTTGAGTTAAGAGCACAACTAAGCAAAAAAAAAATTGTGCTTTTTTCTTTTTTTAGTATTTTTATTTAGATATAATATTTATTTGTGCCCTGGGTTGAAAATGTAAAGTCGAATAATTATACATATAAATAGGACATACCTAACACAGATTATGAATCTATTTAAACATTGTAAAGTGAAAAGCAAAAATGCTATGAAAATAAATGAATTATAGTGGGATATTTGGAAAAATATTTAAACAGTCAGCAGCGAAAAAATGGAGTAACTTTATTACCAAGTTTTAAATTGGTAATTGAACATTATTGTTGTATATTTGAATATTGCTTTTGAACTAACATTTTGTTTAACATTCTTTTGCATCGTGTTTAGTTTACCAGCTCATGTAAAAAAGTTTGACCCAATAACGTTACTTACACAGGTAGTCTAAACAATGATCGAATCAGGATACATTCAAGAAAGGATCACGTCTGTTGGCACGTGTCGTTTTCGCAAAACAAATTGGAATTCAACTTGTCGAATTTGCGTGCCAAAGCAAACCAACGCTGTTTTCCTTTCAGACTAAAACGACTAGCTAGAGATATGCAGAACAAATTAATCAATGTATTACACTAGTTTAAGCTGTAGTGCAAGGTGGCACATCAATCGGCTGACGTATTTGCGTCAGAAGTGACCGCGGAGCAATCAGACGCGGCTAACTGGTTCTAGGATTAGCTGCCGTTGAAATGTTAGTGTGTAAGCCCCGCAAAAACGTGGTAAGTTGCAAACAAGTAGCTGACGTGCTACTGAGGTTAGTATGGGATAAGATAGTGATTAATTTTCGTGCTTCTTATTTTAGAAAGTTCACAAGTCGTGGACTAAAATAATTTTAATTCACGACTTGTGAACTTTGGCCACTTTATTACAATCAACTTTAAATTATTTCATTTTGATTGTAATAAAGTAGCCAATTGCTCCCTTCAGCCATTGGCTGACACATGCTTGCAATTGACTCGACAAAAAAAGTACAACTGACCGAAAATACTGTATGACTACACAGTACACAAATGAGCAATCAAGCTATACTTCATCGGCCATATCCACCTCTTGGATGTTCATCAGTTAATATGAACACTGTACCATATCCACCCTAGATATGGTACAGTGGTGGATATTAACTGAACGGTTACAATGAAAAACAAACAAGAAGCTTATGTACCTACTTATTCTTTGTTGGGAATTTCCCATATTGGAGTATATCTGCCGCTATCTAACAATGTCCGATCTGGTCGATCAACTAAGTTTGCTGTAAAAGGAATGTATGACATAATGTCCACCGTGATATGAATGCTAAGTTAACTTAAAGTTGTTTCATATATTTTTCTGCCGACTATTAGTAAGCCATAGGTAAATTGTATGGTGTCCTTTTTTTAACACATTTTTTGTCCGTTTAAACATTATAGAAATCGTTAATTACGTAGACAACAACGTTGTCAAATTGAGTATGCCTTTACAAAAGAATAAAATTGAGAACGCCAATAGATCGTGTTTGACACCAATTAAGGGCGCGATGATTGCGTAGCAATTATAGATTATAATTTTGGGTTTAATCACGAATCTGTGTCGTGGACTTCTTTGTTATGTCAGTAAAATTAATGCCATACAATTCGGTCAATCAGTAGCTTTGTGAATAGATTTTTAACTTTATAATTAATTTAATGTCATACTATTTTCACAAAAGAGGAGGCTCATCCAAAGGGTATGTACCACAGACAAGAGTAAAATTAGAAGCCGTATTGCTCTTTGCTTTGAGGATGACGATGAAAAGAACTGGAGTTACTGACATAGCTTGTAGAGTTAACCAGTAGAGCTTAACTTAACGGGCTGATCAAGGACCGAAACCTGGTGGGCTAAATGAGCCCTAAGAGTGGAGAACATGAATCGGCAGACGTAACAAGGGACGACCTGAAAAAGGTGGCGGGTATGGACTGGATGCGGAAGGCAAAGGACAGATTTTCCGTGTATAGAACCTGAGGTCCTGAGTCAAAGCGACATTCGACCAGAGACAACAATTTTATTGTTGTTATGACGAAATGTTTGGGACTTACCCGTGACCTTTCGGTGACTCATGATCATCAATTGACTCTGACTCTGGGCGGAGCAGAAGGGATTGTCAGACTCTTACTGACTAAAACCCATCCGTGTTCCTCTTAATGCCATATGCGTTCCAGGGCAACGGTGACTCTTTCGAACAAATTCCACAACCTTGGCAGGAGAGGCATGATGTTAATACCTACCATACCTATTGGAATTTTCGACAATCGTAACCGCTGATAGAATGTTACTTTGAATGAAGTTGGCACACCAAAGAGAGGCGTAACTTGACTTTGCAAAGTCAAGCTGTAGATGATGACGATTGGTACTGCCAAACTCACATTAAAGGTTCACAATTTTTCAGTCACAGCACCTATTTTACGTGCGTTAGAGTGTTACTCGTCTCGTTACGTTTGAATACTTTAACTTTTACTTCTATGTAACAATTTTGAAACATAGATTCGGCCATTTGTAATCCATCTGTATCACCTGATTTTACCTATAAACTTTTTACGATATTGCCATCGGTAGTTTATAAATGTTATTTGTGTTAGTTTAAGTGCTGCAATACGACTATTAAGCCGAATAAGGACATCGCGATCTTTTGATGTTGATGTTCACACGTAAGTAGGTAAGTATCATGTTTTATAGCTACTACAATTTGAATGCTTGGTGGTCTGAATGCTAAGGTTATCCTATTATGTAACAGAGATAAATCGTTTTCTTTTTATTTACCAACTGGCTTTTCCCGCGGTTTTGGAGGTGTGGCATTTTCCCCGGGTAAAATAGGCTATGACACTACGTTTTATTTGTTGGTAACCTATTTTAAACGTTTACTTAGTAGTTCAGGTTTTCCAAAATAACACAAAATTTCTTAGAGACCATGGTTATAAATATGGCAACGTTACGGAAAAACTAAAACCCAAAGACAAAAAAGTATTCTAAAAATGAATAACAGACCTTAAATAAAATGATTTAACTGAACTTCAAAATTCAGGTACTACTATCGTTATCGTGATTCAAAGCGGCCCGAAAAAAATGGCAATTTCATAGTTAGACCTAAAGCCCTAATAACAAGTGAGATTTTAATTATGTTGGACAACATTCTGCGATGCCTGTAGAAGCCGAATTGTATGTCATTATTACTAATTATTATGCGAGTTATTTTTATTCAGGTAATTTGAACCCATTGCACATTAGCCATAAAATATAATAATAATATCAGTCCACTAAACCACCCAAACCCATAGCGTTTAATCTTTTGTTTCCATATTCTGCAATAGTCCTGCTCCAACCGGGGGTTATCCTTGGGTATACTTTCACAGTGCATACAGGGATAATCGTCGGTTGGTGCCCCATTCCATTTGAATGTCTAACGGGGCCTCTGCGAGTTGGCTTCGGCTCCTCGTACGCCTATCAAAGGACCGGTTCTTCGGGGACCCGAGAAAGTAAAAAACAAAAACATAATAATATTTCTGGATCAAGAGCTTGATCCAGAAAGCAGTACTGAGGACACGGCGCGTATAGTGAGGAGGTTTCTCTCTCGGAAGCTCTGATCACCGGTAACTTGGACCTTGTTCCCGATACCAGTGGGCTCCTATTTTTTTTTAATGTTTTTTATTTTTTATAGAAATGTTTAAAAATGTAAATTTATATGTATTTAATTTAATAAATAGAATAATAATATAATAATTACATTTTAAATAAACAGCACTAATCCAGTCAAATTAAATTAAAACGAAATATCAACGAATCCATTTTTCATTATTAATAACTAGTGGTAACCCATTAATGACACAAGAATAGCAAATCACACTAAACACCTTGCCTTCACATGCTATTACGAGTTTCACACATCATCAATCATCGAATTTGCTTACCAAATAAACTGTGCAATTAGTCAATTACCACATACACGAAACATTTGAACGTTTGTGCAATATGCGACTAAACTGTCAGACTAGTCGATCAATCATTGCGTTTAGTCGTAGAGCTTGGAATCGCCGCACCGGCACTGAATACTGGCAGTTGATATGCCAAACCATTTGGGGTCGGTTTCCACTCTTAGCGGATGAAGCTGAACCAGTGTATTACATACATACAGCGATAACCCAGTTAGTGGGTAACTGGGTTTCGGAATTTTGACTACCCGTAACGGCTTACCAATGTCTGAGCCCATTCACGAACCGGCCTAGAATATCGTGGCGCGTGACCGTGTGGAACTCCAGACGGCATTCTTTTTTTTAAACGCTAGGAAGTTCTCCTGTATCGTGGGTGCGTTCACAAACATACAAACTCACATACACAAACAGCCAGACCCGGAACAACTATCTGTAGACCATACAAATATTTGTTCCGTGCGGGAATCGAACCCGACACACGATGCGCAGCTAATTATTATTGATTATTGCCCGCACAATTTGAGCTGTGCACAAGTTTTGGCTGTTATAGCCATACTCACAATTGACACTGGCTATAAATTTTTATAGTAGGTATACGATGACACTCGTTGTCACGCTTTATTTTGACAGTGCTGACTCTGCAGTGGCTGCAGAGGCGTCTCGGAAGAGTGGGAACTCTATGCGTTTAGTCTACACGTGTAATCTGTCTTTACATTATGATTTAGGTAAGCTGATTACACAGTACAAGTTGTTGAGTTCGAGTGAGCACGTGCCTTTTGTTACAGATATGAGTGGGTTTCTGTTTAGAGTTTAGATCGATGACTAGGTTAAGTACGTCGTCACGATCTTAGCTTTCAATATTCATTACTAGCTTTGCCCGCGGTTTCACTCGGATAGGTTTTTGCAAGAAAAAGCCTATAATCGTGTGTAGGTAATCCCTTTATCACAGCCTCAAAATTTAACATTGCGAAACGTGAAAAAAAAAAACACCGGTAGCACTCCGGGAGTGCCGGCAGAAGTGAAAACATGTAAATAATACATCCTTACTGTCGCGGTCACATCATAGACAAACCACCGACAACAAAATAAACAAAAAGACACTGACGTGTGGCCGCGACAGCGACTGTCAGTGACAGATGTCAATCTTGACACAGTTCCTGACATAAACAAAACGAACCATAAAAACAACAAAAAATAACGTTGTGTTTAATTATAAGTACAAAAATACTATCATTTATGAGGTAGAATACAATGTTTATTTATTGCGCTATCGTACACAAATATGACAATTTACATGTTATTATTCATAATATTATATCGTTATTTATTTATATATTATATTAATTTTTATCTCTTAGAAAAATCAACTTTCATCCATAATTTCGTAATTTCGTAATTCCGTAATTTCGTATCCTTGGATACGCGTGGCACGCTGTACATAAACACAGACGGACATTCGCGCAAGCGCCCTGTGCCGCCTAAGCGGAGCACACTCAGGCACGGTAGAAAGAGTGGGAGATACTAGTTCCTCTCCCTTCCCCTCGATCTTACGCTTTTTCGCATCACGTGACCCTGACGCGAGTCCGTCTTACGCTTTTTGCGATCAGGTCACGTGACCCTGACGCGAGTTTAAGATTTTATACCCATTACAGAAAAGTGCTCAACGCCGCTAAAGAAGTTTTCACTTCAAAAACCATTTTATAATATTAGAAAGTTGGGATTTAGTGTTGTAGAACAATATTGTGATAGTTGAAATCATCATAACACTGTTTCTTTTATAATGTAGCATGCATTAAGTACAAAAAATGGAGTAGGTGATCTAGTCACAGACAAGTAGAAAAAGATTTTTTTTGTGAACATTATTATTTCTTCAAAAAAAAAAAAAAACAAATGAAACCTCGCAAATGAAATGGGACATAAAATTAACGGAATTGTGTCTATGCCAATTGCCACGGCTGCTGACGTAGTCGATAGGGGCCGATACTCGAGAGCCATTTGAGTGGCAATTGACTTACGTATCCAATACGTTTCTGTTACAAGTAGTTCCGACCTCTCATTGAAAATACAGGGCGCTTTTTGAGAACACTCAACTTTTAGTGTGTTTATGCTCGATCAGCTACAAACAAAAAAAAACGGCAGTGCTAAAAGAAGCGTTCAGTATAAATTTATTTGTGTACTAGCGGACGTCACGCGGTTTCACACGCGTAGTTCCCGTTCCCGTGGGAGTACGGGGATAAGATATAGCCTATGTTACTCCCTGGTAATGTAGCTATCCATAGCTGAAAGAATTTTTCAAATCGGTCCAGTAGTTTCGGAGCCTATTCATTTCAAACAAACAAACAAATCTTTCCTCGTAATAATATTAGTGTAGAAGAAACAGAACGAAAGGGTAACTAATGTTGTTTTTTTTTTTTCAAATTCTGTTTATTCCAAAACGGAGGTAAATATTAGCGATAAAAGAGATATTAGGTAAAAATTCCAACGAGTAACTAAAGTAAAAATTACAACTTGAGTGGAATTATTGCATTCAATTGTAAATGAATTAAAATAAATGTCGCGGGGGAAGTTTTCAGAATATGAATGGCTATAAAAGTAGCAGAAACTACACTACTAAGGTAATAATAGAGAAGTTTCGAAAAAGAAGACTTGTTGTGCCGATCCGCGATCCCAAATAAATTGGTAAGGGCCAAGAAAATGATGAATCAGAAATGAATAGTCGCGCACAAAGGCTAATAATTTGGTGGAAGTACAAATACAGTACCGAGAACCTAATTAGACACAAAACATTCAACGACAACCATCTATAGTTTATAATGATGATGTATAGTCCAAGTTATTACAAGATTAATACAAAACAGTAGCTAAGCATCGTGATACGCTAAGCCAAGCGAATATCTACTAATTGCTCGAACTGAATACCTGCATTCAAGTCGGAATGTGACCGAATGTTCTTTGTGCACAGACGATCTCGACACGACTTGCCAATTACAATTAACAATGGTACAAAGACGAAAAATATGTTAGAACTGACCTGAGTTTGACAAACTAGTTGCCCAACTGTCTTGCGAAGGTTAGGTTGCAGTAGTAAGTTGTAGACAATACTGATGCATAAAAACATGATGAGTACAAAGAAATTTTAGACCAAATAGGAAAAAGAACTGTCAGCTATATCACGGAGTGAATCATCGGCTCATAGATATGCAACGCTAAAAGCATTGCAACTAAAAATGTCTTCAGGCAATCAAGTGCTAAGATCAGTACTGCCTTTAATGGATACCTACAATAATTTTGATAGGAAGCTTGTAATTTGGAAAAGTTTCCACGAATAAACAGTTCAATCTTTCATAAAGCTACATCAAAAACTTTGTATGCAAAAACAACTCACCATTGCTTTCTGTGACTGTACAGTGTACACTGATAAAAGTGATTACGCTATAACCACATCAAATCATCTACCAGCCCGCTCTGTGATTCCCTTTCCACGTCCGACTCGCGGCTATAATTTGCAACACAAATTACTGGACCGCAATACTTCGAATAACTCGCATCGTTGGCCAAAAATTACACGGAGCGCAGTTTTAATTATATCTCGGGCCAAAAATCTCAATCAGGATGTGCTATGAATGACACGCGTCCCATATTTGTGGCCGATGATCCGAATCGTCGCGCCCGTCAGCCGAGTTGCGACACTGAACAAAGGCATACTGTCTCTTTGTCGTTTCAGGACCTACTGTCAGAGTGTGGACGAAATCGAATGCGCTTGAATTTAACGTTCGATTTTTGAAGTTTGATGACGATTCTTTTTTGTTTTTGTGATTTTTTTTGTTAGTAGTTAGCACAAAGGTTGCACGCCAGTAATGGGAAATAACGTAAGTTGCAAGAAATTGTGTCCCATATTTGAAGCGTATAACAGTTTCCCCAGCAACACGGTTAAACGTCCTAAGATAACAGAACTACAGATGGGAAACCGTTTATCAGCTGTTTGTATTCTTGCGTAATGTGTAACCGTTAACTTGAAGACTGGAGATGGAAATTAATGGAATATCTTGATGCATGTAGGCGCTTGTAAGCATATTCATGCAGGTATAAATAAATGTGACGGGAAAGATCCTGGTCCCGCTAACAGTAATGTTAATTTACTAGAGAAAATAGGACATAGGAACAAAGAGGAAGGATTTCTTGTTTTGATAGGGACAAAGCTTTTCTGAAGTAGTTCGGCTGTTTTAATGACTAGCGAACTAGAACGCTGTAATATTTTAATTACTTCCTAAAATTATGGCTCTGTAATTGTTTTCGAAGAACCGGTTGCTAACAATTATAACGAAAATACTGAAAACTAACAACACGAAATATTACGTTCTGAAAATTAGTTTTGTGAAAATTCTCCTATCAATAATAATTTGCACTGAATTGATGAATCAAAGAATAGACTAGATCAAATCAACGAATTTGTGATTGATTAAAGTCAAAATGTAGGTCAGAAACTCGTTTTGTGGCCAAATGGTACAACCTTGGACCCAAACAGAACCATTAACTTGTTTAATTCGATGTTTAAAGACCATTAAAGTCGCATTTCCAGAGAAAACGGTTAGATTAACAACTATCATTGTAACAAGATAGATTTGTTGGGACGAACGGATTCATCGGTTATCATTCGCATTGGAAATACATTGGTCATCATTAATATCGATGAGTTTGTATTGGGAGAAGTAAGTATGGAATATCGTTCTTAAGTGACTGTTAGGTTTCGTATTCTTTTGCGGAATTTATTCGAAAGAGTCACCGCGGCCCTGGAAAGCAAAGAGCATTAGGAGGAACACGGATGGGTTTTAGTCAGAAAGAGTCTGACACTCCCTTCTGCTTCACCCAGAGCGGGAGGAGTGATTTGATGATTTTCCATCCTAAAAAACTGGCCAAGTGCGAGTCGGGCTCGCGCGCAAAGGGTTCCGAATGAATTTAATTTTATTAACGTGTTATGTTAACACTATAGACTTCTTTTAGGTAAAGATATATTATCTCTATTTTTTTCAAAATTTTAGGCTCAGTAGTTTCGGAGATAGTGGTCATTTTTCGTCTAATGTCTTGAATAACTTCAAAACCAATTATTTTAAAATTATGAAAAAATAAAATATATTTAAAACCCTTACAGTAAGCCCTTTCATTTGATACGTCACACAATATTGTTCAAAAAACTTTTTTTTAATTTTCTAGTCTGACCCCCAAAAGTGACCCCCATACTAAAAATTAAATAATTTACGAAACGCGTCCGTGTTTGGGTCACAAAAGTCCATATGTGTACCAAGTTTCAGCAGAATCGGTCCAGTGGATCCGGAGAAAACTGGCTGTGACAGACGCACAGACAGACACACCCGAGTGATCCTATAAGGGTTCCGCTTTTTGTTCGGAACCCTAAAAAAGGTTTCGTATTCTTTGTAGTGGTAGTAGATAGGTAGAATCGAATATGTGTTGGATAAATCTGAAATGTTAGACGTGAAAATGAAAAGGTACAGGAACTTGTAACAAATTGACCATTAATTATCTGTGCATAATAGTATCAGAACAACAAAATTACTCATAATTAATATAACTTGCCATTTAAAAAAAAAAATAAGTAAACTCAACTAAATAAGGTACTCCAAAAGATTCAACAGAACATACATGGGTTCACATAAGTTCATGTTTCTATGCTGAAAACATGGCTGTAAGTTGACAATAAATTAAAAATGAGAACACAAGATACAAGTTTGTAAATAATTATCCCAGCTGTAATAATAATGAAGTAAGAAATGTATTGTTTTTCAAATAACGGCAATTAAAATGTGACTGTTTTGTTTCATGGTTATTCGATCCGTCATTCCCGCTAGCCGATATGTCACAGTAGAAGCTGCTGTTGCTGAACAAGTCACTACCTAGAAATCTTTTGTTGGAATACTTTCATACGTTGGTTCAGCTAAAGAGTAGAATACTCTACCGGAGTCTATGTTTACGGATAGCTATAACTTGGGTATCAAGAGTGAATAGGTTACTTCTAGGCAAACATGTTGCTTTGTCGATCACGTAATTGCTGACAGCATGATTATCTATAACTGTAACCAGCTCACATGCAAGTTGCATTACATTGCAGGCTTCTGACGTATAACGAGATCAATCACTCAATCGCATCCCATAATGTAATTAAACTTGCATGCGAGTTGTTTGCTGGTAGAAACGCGCTCTTACAATAGCTGTGACGACATAATAATGTTTACACAAATACACACAACTAATTTAAAAGCATTTAATGAACTTGCATGCGTGACAGAATTTCCTTCTGCCCTATATACAATTCCAACGTAACAAGAATCCACGGTGCCCTAAATAATATTTAAGATTCGTTGACAACGTGACTAGAAATGCGTACATTTCATAGTACGGCTACGGCGCCTTCGTCCTTCTAGGAAGCACATTCCAGTGTTTAATTAATCCAAGTAACGTCTTCAAAGTGTAAACATGACATCCGACCGTCGAGCTGTGTGGCCATTTTGAGTAATTGTAATTATTATTACCAGAATTATAATTACATGTTGACAAATTGGCGCTAACTCCACTGTGAGTAATGGTTCCTGTATGATAGTCCCACGGACCTTAACAGTATAAACAGACGTCTTAATATAATTTTACGACAATCTTCCTGTGTTGGTTGATGATGGTCAGTGGCGTAGTTATGAGTGGGTGTTGCTTGATTCAAATTATAATTTTAATACATCTGTTTTGGGAAGCGAGCAATGTCACGATTGAGGTTGATAATCTTCGGCTTTTTATGGCCTGAGTTATTAGTACCTTAGATACGAATTTTACCGTAGAGTTTTTTGCTTTTAACACTACGGGCTTTTAGGGGACTGTCTTTATGTAAAACTGACACACTTCAAAAAGTGCTGGCTCACAGCTCAATTTGAATAAATTACTTTTGAATGTCTGTTTCAATTACTAAATCTATTATTGAACCGCGACTCCGTGAGCTTGTCATCTTCTTTTCATTTAGAAAAGTTCATCAGACCCAACGATGTTTGTGGAATTTTTAAACAAATGACTATTTATAATAATATTGTTATTCCAGGTAACGTAGCAAACGTTATAATCCGTTTTACGCCCGTATTCACATTAAAAGGACGATTCGTGATGAAAGTCGTATTGGAATGGTTTACACATAAAGTTCTAAGTGCGAGCGCACGCGAGATGTTTAACGATTTCATTATAACACGATCGTTCAGGCGAAAAAGCGTAATTGTGTGAATATCGTCAACATTTTGTGTGCTGTGTGAAATTAAAATAATAAGCAACTAAAAAAAGCGCTATTTGTTTTTGTCACGTAATTATTGCTGTTTGTTTATACCATGAATGTTAGAATCAATTAGGCACTGAGATAAAAATCAACAATAAAAAGTAAATAATGCGCAATTCTTCTTCTACACTACTTTTTCAAATGTCTTTTGTTTTTGTTGTGTCATTATTATTTTTTATTGTGGAATGGGTTTGCTTTTGACATCGATCACGATTAATGGGAAACGGTGTAGTCCAATCAACGGGGCATATGTAACCCGAAAAATTCCTCTGCCAGTGAGACTTGGTATTATGATAAAGTAAGGTATGCAGAGAGATGTACGATAATCCAACAAATTTTGTTACGAGAAGTTAGGTATTTTTACCTAAATATGAAAATTGCTTATAACTCAGTGGGAAAAAATCCTCTGACTGAAATACCTTCTGTATACGTTCGAATGTATTAGTTAGAATAATTATGTAAAGTTATCCAACATTTTTTCGACTTCGGAGATACCTCAAATTTGACTTTTAACATTCTGCTCTATAACTTCTGCTGAAAAATTGCTCTGCCAATTTTTATTTTTTAATGTATTTTTATATGCTTAAATACATAGGTTTGTTAAGTTATCCAAAAGATTTTCCTATTTAAACTTTGTTTTTTTATTTTTGCTTAATTACATAATGTGAAAAATTTCTCCGTCCATTTTCATACCTTTATTAGTCATATGATTTTATATTGAAACAGATTTATCAATAATCCAACAAATTTTCGAACGTTCATTATATTTTTAGGATAGTTCGCTGATTTCATTTTGCTCAGGTTATTTTAATACGTTTATTAGTATGAGTCACTGTGTTTTAATAGATTTTCCAATAAGCCAATGGAAATTCGGCCTAATATCAAAGTTTTTACAATCTCAATAATTCTTAAGTACAAGCATTGCCGCCGCTTAGCAACGATCGGTCGGCAACGCGGGCGTCTTGATTGTCTCGCTCGAAGTACGAAACGGAGTAGTTGTGTTGTTGTGTACCTATCTACCTGTGCAAGGAACGTTTGCTTAAAACAAAACACTACAAAGCATAAAATAACCTTAATTTCGGAAGTCGGTGTTTTTGGTTTTGTTTCTTTATTTTTTAACACCGACTTCGGAAATTAAAGTTATTTTATACTTTGTATTGTTTTGTTTTAAAGTCGGTTATATTTTTTTGTAAAAAGTTTTGAATTTTTCACTTTTAAGTGGTGATACTTGTACGACGTCTTCGTCTACGCACAAATTGAAATAAGCAAATATGCTCATAAAATAAAAACTACTTAACCCAACTGAATCAACTGAAAAAAATAATGTGATTATACCTAGTCGATTATCTATGTTAGTTACCTACTGCAGCCTGCCTAACTGTAAAAGTAATTTAAAATGATTGTAGGCACGTGTTGTTATATTTAAAAATTGTAAACCAAATAAAAGTAATGTGATTATACCTAGTCGATTATCTATCACTAGTGGACGTCACGCGGTTTCACCCGCGTAGTTCCCGTTCCCGTGGGAGTACGGGGATAAAATATAGCCTTTGTTACTCCCTGATAATGTAGTTATCCATTGCTGAAAGGATTTTTGAAAACGGTCCAGCAGTTTCGGAGCCTATTCATTTCAAACAAACAAACAAACAAATCTTTCCTCTTTATAATATTAGTGTAGATAGTTACCTATTGTACCCTGTCTAACTGTATAAGTAATTTAAAATGATTGTAGGTACGTGTTATTATATTCCAAATAATTATGTAAACCCAATAAAAATAATGTGATTATACTTAGTTGATTATCTACGTCAGTTACCTACTGCAGCCTGCCATACTGTATAAGTAATTTAAAATGACTGTAGGCACGTGTTGTTATATTTAAAATTTGAAAATCAAATAAAACTAATGTGATTATACCTAGTCGATTATCAATATTAGTTACCTACTGCACTCTGTCTAACTGTATAAGTAATTTAAAATGATTGGGGGCCGAGTCACCCGCATCCGTAGGAGATTACTTAATGTTAGACCCTACACATGGTCCCTGGGTGGTGCTAATCAGATGACACTAACTGGTGGTAGGCTTCGGGCGATGGCTTGTGACCACCCACTGGGCAAAGACGTACCGCCAAGCGGCCTAGCTGTGTTCCGGTATGATGCCCAGTGTAGCCAATTCAGAGGAGTTGGGTCGAAATAGTTGTTCCAATGCAGGCAGACAAACCAGGCTTGCTGACATGGGTGTATCGGGAGACTAGTCGCGGAGGGTAACGGGATCCGAAGCACGGTGCGACGCTGGCCGACCGCAGGTAGTTGGGGGCCCAAGTAGTGTGTTAGCCACACATGAAAGGCTGCCCCGTCAACTGTCGAAAAATCCCGGAATGCACGATCGCGCTGGTTGGCGACCAGACGAGAGGGCCCGATCGACATTCCCGGGGGGACTCGGGCATCTCCGCAGTCTCCAGGCTCGTCCCCCGATGATGCCGTCTTGTACGAGCGTGCCTGAGGGTTAGTAGCATGGAACCTCATTTCACTTCCTTTTCCTCTACCTTACTCACTCAATATTACCAGGAACAATAAGAGCAAAGCTGTACAGCGGCAGCACTCCCTCTCACACAAAGTGCATCTCTCTAACATACGAGGTCTGCACTGAAATCTCGCCGCAGTTCATCACCAACTAGAGACTGAGAAACCAGCGCTCTTGTTCCTGTCGGAGACGCAGATCGGATGTCCGTCAGACGTGTCGTATCTTACATACTCAGGGTTTACCCTGGTGCGCCACTTCAGACTACTGGACTACGCGCGGGCGTATGGATGTACGCCCGGGACGACATCTGCTATCTGCGTCTCCGCAACCTTGAAGACTCCAGTTTCTCAACGCTGTGGGTTATACTGGACACAAGCTTGCACAAAATTGTCTACGCCTGTGTCTATCGTTCGCAGATGATTTGGAGACAACTGGGCCCACACAGCACCTGAGTGAGGCGGCGGATGTGGCTCAGCAGCGGTACCCTTCTGCCCAAATAGTGTTACTGGGGGACTTCAACGCCCACCATCAGGAGTGGTTCTTCCCATTTCAGTGCACAGACCATGCTGGACGCGAGACGCGAAAGCCTACGCTAGCGCTAAATCTTACCCAGCTGGTCCAGGGGGCAGCGAGGGTGCCGGATGTTGATTCGCACACTGCCAACTGCTTGGACCTTTTGCTGACAACAGATCCAGACCACTACTCGGTGATGATTTCTGCACTACTGGGTAGTTAGGACCACTGTCTGGTGAAGTCTGTGTTCATCTACTCCCCGCCCGATCCCAGCCCAAGAGGCACCCGGCGGGTATGGCAATACAGGTCAGCAGATTGGGATGGCATGCGATCTTTCTTCGCTCGTTATCCTTGGCAGCCTACTTGCTTTTCTTCAACTGATGCTTCGTCGTGCGCGAACGCCGTGACGGATGTGTTGCGGAGGGGAATAGAGTACTACATTCCGTTCTGTGACGCAACAATATCTGGCGAAGCTCGTCCATGGTTTGGTGCCGAGTGCAATCGCGCTGATGCGCTTAAGCACGCGGCGTACGCATGGGTCGACCCTCGTACGCGCAAAGCAAAAGACGTGAGTCAGAAGAAGAGAGCCTTTAACAGGGCTGCCAAGTCCTGCAAGAAGGTGTTGCGGAGGGCTCGGTTTGACCACATTAGCCGAATAGGGAACAAACTTTCTTCATACCCAGCGGGTAGTGAGGCTTTTTGGTCCCTGGCTAAGTCGGTCGAATCGAACTTCTGCCGCCCCTCACTACCACCACTGCTGAGACCCGATGGGTTGCTGGCCCACTCCGCTGAGCAGGAAGCAAACATTTTTTTTGCTTCTATGTTTGCGGAATCGTCGCGTCTGGATCCTGGTGGCGCGAGGCCCCCTGCTTCTCCTGATGGATGTGAGTATGTCGAACATTCGCATTCACCAGAAGGACATTCTTCGGGTACTGCGTAACCTAGACGTGAATAAGGCTAGTGGCCCCGACGGGATACCGACAGTTGTGCTGAAGACTTGTGCGCCTGAGTTGTCTCCAATCTTGACACGCCTATTTAGCCTTTCGTTTGAGACTGGAAAAGTACCGAATGCTTGGAAGCAAGCTAACGTGCAGCCCGAGCCCAAGAAAGGTAGTCGATCTGACCCGTCGAATTACAGACCCATCTCGGTAACGTCCATACTCTGTAAGAGTATGGAACGCGTGCTGAATCGTAATCTCCTAGCATACCTAGAAGCGAATGATATCTTTAGTGACCGACAATACGGGTTCCGCCAAAATCGGTCTACTGGGGATCTTCTTGCGTATGCCATTCACATCTGGAGTATAGAGAAGCATGGGGAGGCACTAGCGGTCTCCCTTGACATCACGAAGGCCTTCGACAGGGTCTGGCACGATAGCCTTATTAGTAAGCTTCCTTCCTTCGGTCTGCCCGCCGGATTGTGTGATTGGATCGCGGATTTCCTGAGGGATCGGTCTATTCGAATGGTCATAGATGGGTGCTCATCTGGACTGCTTGATATTAATGCCGGCGTTCCTCAGGGGTCGGTGCTTTCGGCAACACTGTTCTTGCTGCATATTAATGATCTGCTTAAACCCGGTACCTTTGGGTATGCAGACGACAATACTGTTGCTGAGAGATACGTGTCCGACGCACGAGCTGGTGGGTCGCAGATCCGGTCTCTCCGGGAGGCTGTGGTTGAGCGCTTGAATGTGTCCTTACAGGCTGTCTCTGAATGGGGCGATGCCAAACTGGTCAAGTTCAATGCTGCTTATATCCAAGCGTGTCTATTTTCCGCCAAAAGGAGCCAATTGGGACGGATCTGCCAGATACCAGCTTGATGCCCTTGAGTCAATTGAGAAACGAGCCAAGAGGATCACCGGCAATGAGAGGCTCGTCGCGACGAAGCTCCAAAGTCTTGAGTATCGACGACGAGTCGCTGGCCTGTCGGTTTTCAACCGGTTGCATTTTGAGGAATGTGCGACGGAATTGCATAATTTAATTCCGCCAAGCCCGTTCCATCACCGGACCACAAGACGAACGGCGATGCGCAACCGGTACATGGTGGACATCCCACCCATGCGCACAAAACGTTTTGGGAACACATTCATAGTGCGTACAGCTAAGGAGTGAAATTCCCTGACGGAGTTCCTGTTTCCTGATAACTACAACCTGGGAGTATTTAAGTCGAGAGTGAATAGGTTACTTCTAGGCAAGCGTGCTCCATCTTCGACCACATCATCGATTACCATCAGGTGAGACACAGTAAAAAAAAAAGAAAAAGATTATAGGCATGTGTTGTTTTATTCAAAATATGTAAACCCAATAAAATTATGTTTATACCTATTCGATTATCCATGTATACAGCCCGCCCTTGTTATTTATTTAACCAAATATTGTCTGATATTGATTTCTTGACTGACTTTTTTATTCTTAACTCGATATCTTTTCAACAGGTGTCCTTCTGAACATATGTAGGTACTTTTTAAGCAGATTTTTGGCATAGTTTACAAAGTCCTCAAGGAGGTATCAAACGTTTATTTTTGATCCATATAGGTAATAAATATTTTTTACAAATATAGGTTACGCCGCAGTAAAGTCAACACCACTTCTAGTTATACAATACTGTCAAATTAATCTAAATGATTTTAAACCTGAAAATTTTGATGGTTAAGTTCAAAATCGAATTATACAATTTAACAGTCTGTGCTGCTGTAATAATAACAATAGCAACTAAACTAGCTTACACTACTCCAAAAGTAGTGCGTGGCAAAGCAGCTCCGAGCGGTCAAGTGAAGGTCAACACTTACGCTCTAGCATAATAAATCTGCGAACTATTCTAAAAAATATAATGAACGGTCGAAAATTTGTTGGATTATTGATAAATCTGTTTTAATATAAAATTATATGATTAACAAAGGCATGAAAATTGACGGAGAAATTTTTCACATTACGTAATTCAGCAAAAATAAAAAAAATAAGTTAGAAAAGGAAAATCTTTTGGATAACTTAACAAAGCTATGTATTTAAGCATATAAAAATACATTAAAAAATAAAAATTGGCAGAGCAATTTTTCAGCAGAAGTTATAGAGCAGAATGTTAAAAGTCAAATTTGAGGTATCTCCGAAGTCGAAAAAATGTTGGATAACTTTACATAATTATTCTAACTAATACATTCGTACGTATACAGAAAGTATTTCAGTCAGAGGATTTTTTCCCAAAGAGTTATAAGCAATTTTCATGTTTAGGTAAAAATACCTAACTTCTCGTAAAAAAAATTGTTGGATTATTGTACATCTGTAATCTGTATTACCTAATTTCATCACATGCTAAATTTCATAGACGGGAGAATTTTTCGGAAGTCTCCATACAACAAATGTCCTCGTTGACTGGACTAGTGGGTGATGTCTATGATGGAGCGAGCGTGCCCAGAAGATGCCTGTTCACTCTTGTTTTGAAGGCAGACGGGACATGTGAAAGGTACCACAAAAACTGGTAGAGAGTTCCACACTTTGACTGGGCATATAATAAATGTGGAAGAGAAGCGCTGAGTCGAGACCAAGTGCGGATTATATATTTTCATTTTCCAATCCTAAATAAATCTATACTAATATATATAGCTGAAGAATTTGTTTGTTTGCTTGAACGCGCCGATTGAAAAATTCTTTCAGTGTTAGATAGCTCATTTATCGAGGAAAGCTATAGGCTATTATATCATCACGCTAAGACCAATAGGAGCGGAGCAGACGAAGTTGCGCGGTTCAACTAGTAATAAATATAATGGCTAAATGGTGCTGTTAGGTAGATCTATCAATACTTTTCTAAGCTGACCCTTACGTATTTCCCGTACACATCGGACACTTAAAAGACACTGTACACGCACATTAAAGTCGTGAGAACGACAGTAAACGGCAGCGGCAACTCGCCTGTCAAATGTCACACTAGTTGTGAGCTACTGGTGGCGAGTACTTGCATTCAAGTGCCAAGAGTTCAGTGCTGACTGACGCTTGTTTACAAGATGCAGTGTCAAGTGTACACGGCACTTTACTTTGTACTATGCTAGTGTGTAAGCTTGCTTCCACTATGTTTTGTGAAAAGTAACTTTTCCGAGTTCTGAGCAAGTTCTAAGGCCTACTGGCTTATTTGGCTTTGTTTTGACCTTTGGAAGGCTTGGTGTTGGTAAAATGTTGCATTTTGGTTCTCTGACACGTGAAATAAACCGCTGCAGCTGACCCTGAGCCCAACTACATAAAAGAAAAGAAAGAAAAGAATAGACGTTTATTTCACTGAAAGCGACGCACAAAACATAAAATACGTAATACGTTTTTATACTGTAAACTCCACAGTGTTACCACAGTCCACCTGTAGTTAATGGAATAACAAATAGTATAGAACCTAGGCCGTTTCCTAAAAACGGCCTAGGTACCGTTTTATACAACGTGTACCAGAATAAACGCAATACCTCTTAAGGGGTCATTGTACTCATCATTATGAACAACTTTTACTATGGGACCAATACCGAAATCGCGAAAAAAAATCAGCTGTTCAGTAAATTTTGTCGAGTTATGCGCACATAAATGTATGGAGAGACGATTTTTTTTCTCGTGATTTCAGTATTGGTCTCATAGTGAAAGTTTTTCATAATGATGAGTTCAGTGACCCCTTAAGAGGTATTGCTTTTATTCTGTTACAGGTTGTAGACATTTGATATTGTTGAAACAATCTCCTTTTTTCCATGAGGTAGGCAGAAACTACAGAACGCCGCGCCGCGTGAAATAATAGGTCACTTCTAGGCAAGTTGACTCCATCGTTGACCACATCATCGCCTACCATCAAATGAGATTGTGGTCAAACACATGCATGTGGGCAGCAAATGCTGAGACAGGGACCTTTTTGGCCTCGCACAGATTAATTTAAGGATGCCGTTTAACTGTGTATACATATTTTTATAACTGTTACTTTTACTTTTTTTACTTTTACATGTGTCTTGTGCGAGTCCCAAATAAACATTTTTCTTTCTTTTACAAAATAAAACTGGCCAAATGCGAGTCGGACTCGCGGGCAAAGGGTTCCGAACGATTTTTATTATATTTCAACATGTTTTTAGCACTATAGACTTCTTATAGGTTTTCCTGTAATCTATAGATAAAGATCTATTATCTACATTTTTTTTCAAAATGTTTGGTTTTGTAATTTCGGAGATAAGGGGGGGTATGGTAATTTTTCGTCTAATTTCTTGAATAACTTCAAAACCATTTATTTTAAAATTACAAAAAAAAATATATAATTATAATCCTCATAGTAAGCCTTTTCATTTGATATGTCACACGATATTGTTCAAAAAACTTTTTTTTGAAATTTTCTAGATTGACCCCCAAAAGTGACGCCCATACTAAAAATTTTATAATTTACGTAACGGGTCCGTGTTTGAGTCACAGAAGTCCATATGTGTACCAAATTTCAGCAGAATCGGTCCAGTGGATCCGGAAAAAACTGGCTGTGACAGTGATCCTATAAGGGTTCCGTTTTTTGTTCGGAACCCTAAAAATGACAATAATCTTACAGCCAACCGACACAGCAATAATATAAATACAGAAAGAGCTTTTTAAAAATGGCTTCTGTAGCTTTTTAAAGCCAGCTGCGAACCCGCCATTGATTTGAATAGCAAATTGTTTTGCATTTATAATCCCCTTACATCCTCGTTCATCGGCTTATTTTAATACAAATTATGAGCTGTATGTATTTACAACAAACTAGTACTGGCTCTTGCTTTTCAATTTGCCATAATTTCATATAAATGAGCCCTTACACAGTTAATTGCAAGTTACAACCGCGCGGCAGTGAAGCTCACATAAAATTGTATTTAGCATTAATTTATAAATAGTGTAAGTACTGTTTAAATGTAAGAAGTTGGTTACATTGGTTTTATTGGTATTGTTTTGTTTAGAGTTTTTTTGTTTTATATTGTTTTTAAATCCATACGTAAATTAAATGGCGTAGATTTTCAAATAATTTAAAATGTCTTATTATTAAATGCACATAAAAAACTCTTCAATTTATTTACATCAATTAAATATTTATTAGGGTTGGATGGTATGGTACGCTCGTCATGTCATTCATGTTAGGTTTCTTTAAACCCTGCAGACAGAAATAGGAGCCCCGTGCAGCGAGTCTCCGTCGTCCAGGTTCATAAAAAAGCTCCGCTTTACGAGTCATACGTTACGAACTCAAATTGTTGCTAAAATAATTATATTTTGAGGTAACTGTTTTGCTGTGAAATCAATAGTTTTGATTAGGATTGGGATTTTTTATTTGAAAAAGGAAGATTTTTTGATTTACAGTAAAATATTCATATGAATAATGTCTTTAGTAGGCATTTCTTGCACCACTTGAGTTATGGTAGTTTCCAAGAATGTATAGTGGAGTTAAATAAGTCCACAATAAACACCAACGTAGATATTAAACCTAGAAGACTGACGTCACAACGTACTTTAATCATATAGAATGTTTATTTTAAGGCTAAACCTTTAACGGTGCTTATATAGCACTCCTTTTTAGCTCTCAGGAAAAAAGACGACTGTATTAATGAAGACGTAGGTACGTCACAATATAAGGTTATTCCAATACTTAAAAAGTGTTAAACAAATCAAATAAAAAAGCTCTGTGAGAAAATATTGAGTCATACACAATAATAGATATGGTGATGAGGAAATATTTTTAAACTTCTTTTTTTACTGCGTTGACAAGTTTTGTGAAAGTCGTTGAACCGGCGCGGGCGCAACTCTTATGTCAAGTTGACATGTCAACGTCCGCCATGATTAATTCGCCATATTCCAAAATTTGGCGCCAACTATTTTACATTTTATCTTTTAAATTATTTTATAAATATTAAAAGGCGCGACATCAGAATACTAATGTTTTTATCATCTATGTGAAACTAATTCTAAAGACCGAAATAAACAAATAAAATGCTAAAGTTATATCGTATAATAATGGCGTTCGCATAATATTCGCATAAAGTAACACAGTTTACGCAAAATTTTAATTTGATCTGTGAGATTATAATTACAAAGGCTACTTTATAAAATAGCAGTGAAAATTAACTTAGTACGGATTATGCATACGTTAATAGCATTAATGCATTAATTACACATAGGTATGCCTATAGAATATTACTTATATGATTGAGCAAAAATTATGTCAAAGTACCTGTACCACAGTACCTATACTAAGCTTAATAGGGTTAGTTCAACAGTTGTTATTTGCCAAAACTCTTATAACCTATTACTATTACCAATATTTGATTAAACGAAAGTTCATAGAATTCAGAATTACCCAAATATTGATCAATATATACAAACAAACATTGACTTTATCGACATATAAAATTAATGAAGGGCTACTTCCCTGGGAAAGAAGCAAATTGTCAGTAACTACACAAACCTACCAATTTATGGATATTAAAACAACCTCGGTGTTATTTACTTTATTAAATAACAAAGTCAAATTAAGCTCTAAAACTGGCAGCTGAGATATAAATAATGAAGCCATTTGCAATTTATTGTCCATATATTTAACATAAATCTAATTTTCTAATAAGTTTTTATGTCAACTTTTTAATTAAATATCACAGGAAATTATGTTCAAAACTGATGTTAGCTAATTATGTTAAACGAAGATTTTTTATAAAATTTAAATTTTATATCAACAATTTAATTTTATTAGTTATATTAAAAAGTAATTAAAAAAAAGCGCGGGAGCGATGTTCTAACACAAATTAAAAAAATACAAACTTGTCCACGACTAATCACAACGTTTTTTCTTTATAGTTTCCTGCAAATTAAAGAAAATGTGTGAATCTTGGTGAGTGTAAAGTTAATTGAAAGAACCTGTTTCTTTGACATTACACTAAAGCATTTTGTATTAGCATTTTTGCGCTGCAACCGGATGGCAATATTGCCTTAACTTGAGATGACGACACGATATCTTAGGATCTACGCATTACCATCATAACACTATCGCTTGAAAATCGAAGAAGTAGTTAGCAGCTTGACATAATTCATAAACTGTTATGCAATATTACACCACCTCCTGACAAAAAAAACCGGCCAAGTGCGAGTCGGTCTCTCATACGTAGGGTTTCGTACCATAAACCGAATAAAACATGTTTCTTGTATGAGAGCCCCCTTAAATTCACAATTTTTTTTTATTTTTTTATTTGTTTTTATAGCGGATATACATTCTGTGAAAACTTTAACAGAATGTGTATATATTACGGTTCTTCGGTTGGAATTACGGTTCTTGAGATACAGCCCGCTGACAGACAGACGGACGGACGGGCGGACAGCGGAGGCTGTAACAGGGTTCCGTACCCGAAGGGTAACCAACGGAACGAAACGGTAAAAACTGTAACCGCTATTAACGTTATCATATACTAGATATTCAAGTATCGAAATAACGTTTTTTCCTGCTTCTTCCTTTTGTCTAAAGGAAGAAGCGAGAAAAAAAGTTATTTTGAATCTTGACAGTCAAAAGTTAACTATGAAGACTACTCACTCATTTGCAAATCTCTCTACTTCAGTAATAGTTTGCTGTAAGAGAACCTAAGTGCCAAATTTTTCGTTCGCATTCGCATGTTTATCGCAACCAGCTGAAAACCAGCGTCAGACAACTCCGTTGTCCGGCATTTTGCTGAACTGGACCTATTTGGCGCAGCCACGGGGCACACAATGTAATTGTTTTAAAATTAAGTTCCTTTTTGTGTGTGTTCCTTTGTCTTTTTACATTGTGTGTGTTTGTGTGTGCCAAATAAACTAGTTTTTTTGGCAGATTGCGACTGAGATGCGCATGCACAAATAAGTCGAATTTGCCCTCTGATATTGTTAAGTTTTCATTTGTACATAATTTTTTTCCTATATTTTTTGTGCAATACAGAATAAGAATAAGGTCCAAATATTGGCCCCATTTAAATACTAATATTACTGCAATCCTATCCTCGCCTCGTTCTGAGCTCAACAACGTTTACTATGAGACCAACAACGAAATCGCTATACATTTATTTGCGCATAACTCGACATAATATACTGAACAGCTGATTTTTTGCAGCGATTTCTTTATTGTTCAATTATAAAAGTTGTTCATAATGTTACAAGTATGTCATATCCATACAGTATGTTTGAATGTTAGTAACTCTGTAGCAATTCTTACGGGACCTATTTACATGAAGTGATACGCAAAACAAACAGTTATTTAGTGAAAATAAGACGTACCTAATCAACAAGAGCAATCTAATTCAACAAATAGGAGAAACACAACATTTCGTCTCGTTTGATCTCCATCACATTAGTTAAATCTAATTTGCTCACCGTGGCTAGGGTTGGCATTTGACAAGCATGCCAATAAAACTAGACATAGTTGGGCTTTTTTTGTGTGTTCAGCCAAATTAGAGGCTAGGCTTTTGTTGGGCTTTTTACATGTCACATTTTGTTGTAATTTTATAAGAACCTCTGATAAAGTATCAAAAAAGTTTGTATTAACAAACAGTGTCGTAGCACTGTTTACCGTAGCCGTGTTAGCCATATTGTGTGGCCGGTGCCGTAAGGTGCCGTAAAAGAATAATACCATCCCATCACTTTCCCGTGGGTGTCGTAAGAGGCGACTAAGGGACTCACCAGAGAATCGCAACACCATACACTGTGATCGCCAACCCGCCTGCCAAGCGTGCCGATTATGGCAAATCCCCCCCCTTTGGGGAAGGCCTATGTCCAGCAGTGGACGTCTTTCGGCTGTTATGATGACTGTTTACCATGTTAAAACTATTACACAAAATTAATAAACAGTTTTGGCAAAGCTTTTAATCTAATTGATGATATAAATGACCAGCTTAATGGGATGGTCTGTTCGGGTTTCGAGTTTTAGGAATAGGTGCTAGACAACGTTACATTCTATCGGGGAAATGCCAAAATGTTTTAGTAAATTTACCAGAAAAGATTGACGTGTAAAATTTTGACCTATTTACAAAATAAATATCAATTACCATTGGCCACATGAAATTTAGGTAGCGCTTGTCAATACCGTTAATACATTTTTAACTTTTCAATAATGGTTATCGCTGGTAAAACGTCACTTGCCAAGAATCTGTGACAACCCTAGCCGTAGCAACCAACAGCGCACGCAATAAAACCAATCTAGACGCCATATTCGCACGCCTCATTGGGCCCGACTTCTAATTTATTTCAAGCACCAACATTTGATACAATATAATACAGATCAGATTCACCCCGTACTTCCTTATTGCCATGCAAATTTTAGTTATTGAGTTACACTTGGCCTCACAAGACGTATCGCATCGTAGCGATGATGGGAGGTGCTATTTATGTAGAGCGCCCCGGGCGGTGGGGCGCGGGGAATACTATGTGGTGACAACGCCTCGGGTACAGTCATAGTAAAAAATAGGTTCGTCATCTAAAGATCTGTTTTAGTTTGCTCTGTTCACGATAGAAGTTGCTTTACCAAGTAAAGTTTGATGTTGCTTTATCATTCTCGTAGTTTTACGGAGCTTTCGCATTCACATCATAATCGGTAACTATCAATAATATCCGTAATTTTTGTGCATTCACATGATATTGTGACTTGAATTTGAACCCTTTTGAAATACGAGAATTGGCATTTAGTATTGCCAGAATAAAATCAATCAATCCACTTAAGCGACAGATCACCTATGCGCTGTACTGACCAAGTTAAATTCGCACTAGGAAGCCGCATATCTGAGGGCCAATTTTACTAATTTTCACATTCGCATCGCATTCGCATGTCAAGCGCAATCTGTCAAAAATGTAGGTATGAAAATTAAGGCTTTTTTGACAGTTTGCGATTAACATGCGAACGCGAAAGTTGCTTAAAAGTTAGTAGAATTAGCCATCATATTGCGCCAGACAGTCAGCCAACAGAGAGCGATGGCGGGATATCGTGCGGAGAGCTGTGTCCGCTTCTACTACCGCCTCACGCCTCGACGTGATCATGATCGTTCTGCGAAAAGCAAAACGACAGAGAAGAAGAAGAATATGTCACAGAATGACATAATACTTTTTTACCGACAACTAAAAATAAAAGATGTGATTTAGGTGTATGACATAAAATGGCCAGCTCAATGGACCCTTCCATTGAGCTGGCCATTTTATCAAGTTTTGATGTAAATTAGACATTGATTAAAGGTTAATAGCAGTATCTGTGCTATTTATACATAGTGTAGTTTTTTTTTGCAGTAGTCAGCCTAGCTTCCAAAGATGTTATGTCCCGACGAGTTAAAGGAAAACATTTCAAAACTTTTACGACAAAGGTATAGATGTCTCGACTGTATGGTAGTTATGTATACTGTGACGTTATGTTTATGTATGGCGCCACTGATAAGGCTTTATCGTCAAAATCCATTAGCGAAACCTATTTTTGCTAATACATGGAGATAGTGTAGCTACGTTTTGGTTGTTATTACTCCATTTTGGCGGTTTCGCTCATTTCCGTTACCAAATTGGCAGGTCGTTAACTTGGCAACCGTATCAACATCATCTTAGGTAGATGATTCCCAGCTATTTTTAACCGACTTCATAAAAAGGAGCATAGCATAGCATAGCATAGCATAGTCGGCCTTATAATGTTCCCACTGTTGGGACTCAGGCCTCCTCTCTAGGAGAGGGAATGGGCCGTAATCCACCACGCGGGCCCAATGCGGATTGGTGAATGTCACATGTCTTCGAATTTTTGGTTCTAGGACATGTCGGTTTCCTCACGATGTTTTCCTTCACCGTTTTGAGAGCAGTGGTGATGAAATAAATTACACAAAGTAATGTGCCTGGCTGGGTTTGAACCCGCGACCTACAACTCGTAAGTCGAAGCCATTACCACTCGGCCACCACTGCTCATAAAAAGCAGGAGGTTCTCAATTTGGTTGTATTTTTTTTACCTTTATTACCTCATAACTCCGTCATTTATGAAACAATTTGAAAAATCCTTTTTTTTCAGTTTTATCTGAGAGGTCCCATAGATATTTTATCAAAATTGGTTAGGAAGTTTGGTTTCTAAATCAAAATATGTAGCTGAAATTCGTTTATTTGGATGACGGTTTTTTGGCATCCAAGTAAACGAAATTGCGTATTTTGCTTTCCTGCGATTTTCCAGTGGTGTTATTAGGTGTGGGGTACCACTAAAAAGTGATACTATTGAACCGCACATGATTGACCACTAGGTATCTCACCTGACAGATGGTAAGGGATGGTGTGGTTGAAGATGGAGCACGATAACTATATTGAGTCCGGCTTCCAGTTAAACCAGATTTAGCTGAATATCAGTATTTTTCGTGGCGCGACTGCCTACCAGACCTCCACCACAACCTAGTTACTGGATAAGACGGCACTTCTTGCCAAGACTGGTGTCAGATCTTCTGGCTTCTGACAATCCGTGACGACTGCCAAAGATCTACAAAAAATGACAGTCGGGACTAAAGACTTAACGTGCTTTCCGAGGCACAGAGGAGTCTTGATATCGGACCGTTAAAAATCATAAAAAATTGATGGAACGCAGCTCATACCTAAGATGACACGTTCTAAGTTGCAACAGCAGAAGCCATTGCTTAGCCTAGCGTTTCTAAAGTTAATACCAAGAAGACTCCCATTACCAAAGTAAACAATAACATCTAAACTTAAACAGTAACACTACAATATCTATTTTCATCGTCACTGTTTTAAATACGGCTATACATATTTATTATCTTATCTTGGGCAGACCGTTCAGTTCAATAGTTATCTATGACGAAAGAGACCACCCATTGTGAAACACAAAATATAATTCGCGAAACACACCTTATGTGTGTCGCAGGATTATTGTATAAAGTCGTTTTTTCGCGAAATTCCTAGGAATTTTTCAAAAGACTGTGTTATTGTAAAAGTAAGATTTAAGTTATCATAGAAGTTGCGTGGTATCTTCTAGTATTTTCTCGTCCCGCATACCACAGTATCTCAAGACGAAAGTATATGATCAGTGCGTATTGCCATTGATGACATACGGAACAGAAACATGGTCACTCACAATGGTGCTCATCAGAAGGCTCAAAGTCACTCAGAGGGCAAAGGAGAGAGCAATGCTTGGAATTTGCTTACGTGATCGAATCAGGAATGTTGATATCCGCAAGAGAACCAAGGTTACCTACATAACCCGAAGGATCGCCAAACTAAAATGGCAGTGGGCAGGGCACATTGCTCGCAGAACAGATGGTCGATGGGGCCGAAAAGTTCTGGAGTGGCGATCATGTACCATGACCACATCATGTACCGGAAAGCGCATCGTTGGAAGGCCTCAAGGTGGACCGATGACCTGGTGAAGGTCGCGGGTAGCCGATGGATGCGAGACGTACAGGACCGGTCGTTGTGGCGACGCTTGGACCAGCAGTAGACGTCTTTTGGCTGATATGATGATGATGAAAAGCTTAAAAAATTAAGTCTATATTACATCTTTATTCGGTTTGTTTCGATATGGCTCTAATAATCGGTAATAAATAAGGGCATTCGTTTTTCAGCGTTCATAGTCATCGTTGTTCGCGATGAACCTAGGATTATAAACCAGCTTATGGTTTATAACCAAATTCGTACAAATAAGCTCGTATATTTATGAAAATCTTTCATGATCAAAGCAATTTATTCAAATCAAGCTGAAAGCTAGCACTTTTTGAAAACCAAAGTTTTACATTTATACCAGCAAAATATCCAATAATCCGATCTTTTGCAGAAACCTTAGGAGTTTTAAGAAAAAAACGAAGTTGCCAATAATTCTGCGACCTAAGCACGGTACCGCCAGCTTTTATTGTTACAGCCAATGGTTACAGCTGAATTTATTCGTACCTCGGCGAGACTTGTAATGTCATAACAAAGAATTATGCCACGCCTAAGGCTTCTTCAGACGTGTCTGCGCAAATCATTGACTGCATAATAATTTGCATGTGTATGTTAATAATGGAATCATGTTTCAGACAATGCTTTGTGTTACGTAAGAAAATGTGTGCTTAAATTTGTGTTGACGTCTTGGGAAACTTGTGGTAATAATTTTATTCGCTTCAGTCGGTAACTGAAATAAACTTTTTGTCCGTAAATTCATTAATGTTGTTATTTTGTATTTGTTTATAAAATTTCCTCATATTGAAACTACGAATCTAACAGTAAATTCATGTAACTGCTCTAATTATTAAACTCCAGAATCTAACTAAAACCTAGTATAGTTAAAGATTCATTTTTGAGAAAAGCAAAATAACCTTCAGGGTTAATTTTTTAATATTATTATTTTCGAAGTTGGTTAAAAAACATTTTTCAAGCAGTCCGATACAGTTGGAGGCATTGAATCTATGATTGAACTAAAATGAACACCGCCAACTGCATGAGACGGCTTGAAAACTGTTTTTTTTTTTTTTCAATTTTATTTTTTGCTGTTTGGATTTTTTATATTGTGTACCTACATACTGTAAATCAGACATAGAACACAACATTAAATAAGACGACATACTTCTGAGCATCCTGTAGACGTGCACGTATATTCATGCTCAAAACTTTTCTCGCCACATTTTCTATTTTTGCAAAACAAAAATACATTTTTTTTTACAAAATAAAATCACAGCGCTACACGCAGACAGCCCCTTAAACATTGTAGCGGCAGCCTGTTATAAAATAATTCGAGCAGAATGTTACCGTAACGAATCGGTTCGAGTAGTCTCATTTCGAGTCTAAAGGTTATCGTATCGTAACCGCATAATATTACGACTGTTACGATATCAGTCACGGGTACAGTCGATATCATTGAAGGGTACTTGTTGATGTAGTTCTAGCTATGGGTACTTTTCTTCTCTAGTGTCAGAACGAGATCTTGGGAGATTTTTTTTTCTCTTTTGCAAGTGAGCGGCTGTCGCCTATTCTGCCAGCGTCATCTCAGAGAATAACTTTGGAGGCAAAGCGACATTATAGATATATTGATGCACTTTTTTCTACTTAGCACTTTTCTCTACCTCTTAGTGTAGTCAGCTGTTTTCATCCCGACAGCATGCACTGTACTCAAATAGTTCATTATGTTTGGGATTGACCATTTTAAATTTTGGAGTCAGGTCAATTCGCTTATGCAATTTGCATTTTTTAAGGATCCGAACATCCGTAAGAAACGGAAACTTTATAGGGTCACTCGGGTGTCTGTCTGTCTGTCCGTCTGTCATAACCAATTTTCTCCAAATCTACAGGACCGATTCTGTTGAAGTTTCGTACACATAACATGTACTTTAGTGACCTAAACACTGTCCGTGTTTCGTAAATAAATAAATATGAGTACCGGTGTCACTTTTGAGGGACAAACTAGAAAATTAAAAAAAATGATTTTCAAACTGAAGGTACCGTGTGACATATCAAATGAAAAGCCTTATCGAGAGGATTTCAATTATATTTTTTTTAATATTTTTGAAACAAATAGTAACAATTACTTCAAGAAATTAGACGAAAAATTACCGTTCACCCGCCTTATCTCCGAAACTACTATCCTAAATTTTTGAAAAAAATACAGATTTTTCACCACCTACGGTACCTAGGTTAAATCTTTATATAGTTTACAGGAAAACCTATAAAAAGCCTGTAGGGTTAAAATAACATGTTACAAAATTGAAATTCCTTCGGAACCATTTGCACGCGAGTTCGATTCGCACTTGAACAGACTTTTTTGTTAGGAAGTCAGTAGACTTTTCATTCGCGATGAAAAGGGTTGACTTTCTTAAAATTAGTTGAGATGCTTTTCTGAGGGATAGGCTAGCGAAGGCAATTACGGTTTTAGTTTTTTCTTATGTAGATCACTGTTAAAAAACCTGGTTCAACTATTGGGGATCGTTAGGTAATGTTGGAAAAATCTTTATGAGAATGACTGTAGGTATTCCGGATCAAGAAGCAGTAACGATTAGGTAGAAGAATAACATACCCTGAAGGTCATTTTGAGTCATATATTTCGCAAAAAAACATACTGTACCTATATAAAAAGGATAACAGAAGAGATACAGGTTCAACACGATCACTAAAAGTAAAGTGATAAATACTGATCATTATCGCAACGCTTTGTAATAAAATGAAATCTGCAAAACTTTTTAATAATTAATTTAATTACTTTACCTGTAACGTCAATAAAAACATTTATATCTGTAATAAATCACTAGAATTTAGTGCCGTACACATCTTATTAATTAATGATTTATTCGCTTTAACTTAGCATGAAAAACTTGAGTAACAAGTTTTATTATTGCAACAACAAAATGCCGCTGTGTTATAAATCTTATGATGGTACGAGTATGACCCTATTATTCTTAAAACCGGAGTATAGGTAGCTATAATAAGGTCACGACTTGACCAATAACCCTACTGTCATATCTCATCAATCAACTCAGTCTATCACTGATGACAAAGGCCCCTAAAGATGCTCCATAATAGCCGGTCCACCGCCTTCCGCATCTTTCCCAGATCGCCGGTCCACCTACGCATGTCCGTACGCGGTTTCCACTTTGGGACTTATATGCTCCACAGGCAGTCTTTCGACAAATTTGACTGACCCACTGCAATTCACATTGGTTTTCGTTTGATGATTTAAACTAATCGATTCACTTGACAAAAGAAAACAGTCTCCTAAGTCGTTTTACGTACAGTTTCTTGCCGTAATGCTCGTACTACGCGATCGAGAATGTTAAAAACTCGCACTAGGCACTGGTACGCATTGTGCCATGGAAACTGTGATGACGCTGACGTGACAAGTGATAGATTTTAGTACCTGAAAGATGTTTTCATCATTATTATCATCAGCCAACATCAGTCTCAGTAGACTGAAGTATGGGTGAGTCGTGAGAGGCCACAAGTGTGTATTTAAGCCTTTCTGGACTCTCATAATTCTTTGCTGCTACGATCTTAACCAAGCCTTGGGCGTCCCACCTTACACACACACAACACAGTACTGTGCGTGTACGTGTGTGTGTGTTTCAGTACTGTATCTCCTTTTTCTCTTTAGAATCCATCCAAAGGTTGTCTTGAAAAGATCGCTTTTAGCCATAAGGCCGCCCATTGTGTCACCCTATGTAATGTTTCTCATCTATCTTTTCTGTAACTTATATGGTGTACATAATAAAGAGTATTCTATTCTATTCTATTATTTTCTTACATTTGCTGATTCGGAGTCTCCGCTGGAGAGCACGTCTTCCACAGTACTACAGCTAATATGGGTGGCCTCTGCAAGACCTTTTATTTCTGCAAAATTAAAGAAGGTACTTTGCCAGTGAAATATGGTCTTCTATCCACTATGCCATTATGCAAAGTAATGGATAGAGATTACTAAAGCATTATCTACCTTTATTAAGAACTATTAAATTTTCTGTTACAGATCTAAATACCGTTCACAGCGTACTTCACCTTTGCCATTGGGATTCCAGTCGGAATGAAAATTTATGCTGAAATTACTATTACAGTGAGCAAAATGTACTTTAAGACGGCATTTAGCAACGTTATGGTATTGTCCAAACCCAGCACGCTATTGTACTATAGTTAATAGTATTTCTCTTCTAAACATGAAAAGCTATATTTTAAATACAGCAAAATGACTCGCTTAGATCACAGAGGGTATTGTGGATTATTCTCAGAAGTCTGGATATTCTGATTTTAATTTTGTTAGTATATATGACGAACTATTTATTTGAAAAAACGAACAGGTCAAGGTCCGAAGGTCCACAAATTGACATTTTATCAGGAATAACGATTGTCAAAAATTCCGAAATATGGGATTGGCATGGACTAAGTACCGAAATATGATGATAGGTGGAGTAAGGTAGTAACCGAGTGGCGTTCGCGGACTGAAAGAAAAAGTGTGGGTCGTGCGGCAGCAAGATGGGCAGACGACATTGTTGTTATTGCGGGTAGAACCTGGAAGAGCCTGGCGCAACAACGTGGGAATTGGCACAAGATAAAAGAGGCCTATCTCAGCAGTAGATGAGATCGGGCTGTAGATGATGATGATGAAGTACCGAAATGTACCTTTAAAATTATAGCCCAGTGAAAAAAAATAGGTAGATAGAATTTTGATCATACCAGTCAGTCTATAGCTGAAAAGGTTTCAGACAAAGCACATGACGAGCGTCACTTGTCGGCACAGAGAAGTAATGTAAAAAAAAAAAAAAACACAAAGATTTATTTCAATCTTACAGTGCTTGAACTAATCGGGTGACATATCTTAGATATGTAACCGGAAAATAGCAAACGCCGTAAGATTATAAAATATCGCGTGAAGTTGTAAACTATTTTTTTTTTTCTAAATAAGACACGGATATATTGGAGACTATTAAATTTGGATGCGATTTTATACAAAACGATTTTTTCATAATATGTCGAGAAATTATTATCTAATCAAGATTTATTACAATCTTACGGAGTCTGCCATAGTTCCGGACAGATATCTTGACCTCAATGAAGTACAACTTGGTAAACTTGAGCGACTTCAAAATTTCTGCATAAGGTTCATATTTGGTTTGCGCAAATATGACCATTTTTCAGAGTGCCGTGTTAAACTTAAATGTTTGCCAATTTCGCTTCGCCGGAATGCCCATATTCTTTCCCTCTTGTACAATATGCTTTTTTCCCAAAACACCCCTCTTTACCTAAAGAAACGTTTCCAGTTTCTTTGTGACTCTCACACAAGATTTCTTAGGTCATCAGATAATTTGAAACTTAAAATGATTGGCATTCCACAACTTTTTTAGATAAATCTTTTACAGTTCAGGCCCCTCGTTTATGGAATGCGTTGCCTGTTTTAAAAGACTAGTTCAGGAACACTACTTGTCACTATGACGTTCTAATTATTAGTATATCCATTTGCTTGTATATTAAGTATGTTTGTATTTATGTATATATTTTTGTACATTGTATTATTTTTATTACGTTTCAGTCGTCGTTTCTCCGTAAAATTGTTGATATTTGCACCAAGTGTAGCTCCATTTCATGTCCAGGCTATCTCTCTCCATTCCAGGTTGCCTGGAAGAGATCGCAGAATGCGATAAGGCTGCTAGTTGTATATTTTTTAGTTTAAGGTTTTTTTATGTTTTTATATTTTGATGTACAATAAAGCATATATAAATAAATAAATAATCATGTATAAATAACTGTCGTGTATGTCCACTCCACACTTACAAACTGCTTATTAAAGATTGTAGGGCTTCCTAAGCTTACTAAGAAAATGAACAATTTAATTCTCATTTTATAGTTTAATAAAGATGGGATTATATGTATCTAGTAATTCATGGTATTATACTATCACGATGTCTGTAATAACGAAACGTAAAGAAGAATGTTACTGCAACAATAAGAAATTGCAATACAAAATTATGTAGTTTTTATGTGTAAGTTCAAATCACGGTTGGTAAATTGTCGGCAAAAACCGGCCAAGTGTGAGTCGGACTCGTACACGAAGGGTTCCGTACCATTAACCTTATTATTTATTGTAATAGCGGCAATAAAAATACACAATCTATGAAAATTCCAACTTTCTATCTATTACGGTTCTTGAGATACAGCCCGCTGACAGACAGGCGGACGGTCGGATGGACGGACGGATGGACAGACGGATGGACAGCGGAGGCTTAGTAATAGGGTTCCGTTTGTTACCCTTTGGTTACGGAACCCTAAAAATAAAGTAAGTACCTAAGTACTATATTTTCAATTCCTGAGCATTTCTTTGAAGACAATCCAGGTTTAAGCTCTATTAGCAGTTTTAACTCGTTTTTCCCGGGGCATCGTTTCTGTAGCCTAACACAGGATCTGTGCATTCGTCCAGCATAAAAGTAGCATATAGTTACATTTTTAGGGTATGTCTTACATCTATACGTATGATTTCACTTTAATATAACGCCGATCGGCAACATAGAAAGTAAGCTCACATTTTACAAGCTCCGCTCACACAAAAAGCTTTGTGCTTAGTTCTATTAAACAGCCCTGGAGTTTATTTAATTAACGTCATTATCTCCTCCGACAACTTTGGATGACTTTATGGCAAAGATAACCAGTTAACTACGCAACACTATAAATAAAAACTACTTAATAAAACCTAACATATGTCTTGTGTGGGCGAAATACCTTCTAAATTAATATTAATGTTATTTTAATCAGCATTACTAATAAATTACATATTAACCTTACAATGACGACATTAATAAAGTTTTTATTACGATTTTTTATTTGATTCGACCGCCATTTTGGAATGAGCTTTTTTGAAATTCGAATTTTCACGTCGCTAAATGGTTTACGCTGTCAGCTCGAGTTTTAATTGGAGTTAAAAATATATTTCTGTAAATAGTTGTGCTTGCCTCGCTCGTGAACGCTACCGTTCAACTCGTGCGCAGTGAACAAGTTAACTTGCTTTATCGTAGAGTCATTAATCAAGTCTCACACTTAGCCTTTAATAATTATAATTAATAATTTTATCACCTATTCAGCTGGGGCATGTCCAAGCTTGCCACTTGACAGGGCTCACATACGGTAATAGTTACCGATTTATTATAAGATAGTGATTATTTTGTTTTTAAAAGTTATTTAACAATCATTAACGTCTGTTGGTATATTAATGATTTAAGTGTTATGAATGACGGTGTGTATGTGAAAGAATGCAAAGCATTCGTTTATGTTTGGGAGTAGACAAAAATAATCATATGTAGGCACCTACGTAGATACAATTGATACAATGAACAATCTACGTCATCAATCATTCTATTTTTTTTATAAACTCGCACTTGACCATAATCTTATTACTTCGTACTTCGGTGAGTGTGCCCAAGAACTCCACGACCTCATCCCACCGGCCCCGTCCTACCGTCGGACATACAGACGCACTGCATATCACCATCCCTACCTTGTTGCTATTCCATCAATTCGCACTAAGCTTTTCCAAACGTCTTTTATAATGCGCACAGCAAAAGAGTGGAACTCTCTGCCTGCGTCTGTGTTTCCAAACGCTTACAATCCTAATCTCTTCAAAGTTAGAGTGAACAGGCTCCTTCTGGGTAAGCTCGTTCCGTTGTAGACTTTGTCTCTGTCATCTCTGACCTAGAGCAAACCCACCAATACTAAAATTCTGATCAGAAGCAATGATGCGGTTAACGGTGGAGTACGCCTGCCCAGAAGTAACCAATTCACTCTTGACTTAAATAGCCCAGGTTGTAGCTACCAAAAAACGCAGACTTTCTTTAGATTGTTTACTTTAAACTTTTTTTAAAGTTAAGAAACAAAAAAAAAAACTATCGATTGTAACCAAGTATAAAACACATTCACTGCCATAAATCATCGCAAAAAAATAACCAAGAAATATGATCTATCTTGTGGACAACCCCTTATTAACTAGAATCGCTATCAAATTACATGTAAACATTGTAAACATGATAGTTCATCACTGATATTTCTAATTGTCACTAGGAAGACATAAATACGTTAAAAGATTTTCGATAACACACTAGATTTAGATCGACGCAACTCGGTACAAGGAATCGGCTCTGTTTCTGAGCAATAAATCTTACGAAGTAACCAGTCTTGTTTAGATTCCTGCTTTCGAATTAGACTGATATTCTTGCTTATTATAATATTATTGTGCAATGAATAATAATCTTTACTCCTTGAAGGCTGTAATATACATACCTGTAACTTGCACAAAAGTATGCAAGTTACGTGCCAATGTGACATAAGTGCTTATTGGTGTATGTTACAATGTAATGCAACGCAAGCTACATGCATACTTCTGTGCAAGTTACAAGCATGTGTACCAGGGTATCATGCTGGCTACATGCATATTTTGTGCAAGTTACAAGCATGTGTATCGGCACTTTATGTCATCAAATTGCGAAAACATCAAAGTTTTTATTTTGTCATGATAAAGTAGGTACCTATTGCTTTCTCATAATTTTATAATTTATGTTAGTAATTTTTTCCTCTATTTTTAATGTATATTTTTTTTAGTGTGGCGTACATGAAAGAGGTGGGCCCTTTAATGAGGATTAAAATTAATGAGTCTAGTCTATCATGTCTTAGGTTCTTATTATTTTTGTCTTAGTGCCAATTTCAATTAATTACAATTTTACATGCCAAATCTTGGGCAAAACTGTGCGGCTCAACTATATTTTTACATTCTGGCAAATATATATTATGTAAATTCATTTGGATCATGTTTTGTACCTTAGTAGTCTGGCTACAGGCCAGTGTCTTACGGGATTTAGAATATAACAGTATCAGTGTTACATATAACGTGATTATCATATCACTTAATAGTCCATGCTGTTGTTACAGTTCCAACTGTGTCTGAATTGATGACAGTATTTCTAAATTTTCCGTTAAAACCCACCGATGAAAATTAAAAACTGCTATCTATATAGATATAGGTACTAATATTATGAAGCTGAAGCGTTTAGTTGAACGCGCTAATCATAGGAAACACTGGTTTGAATTGAAAATTTATTTTATTGTTGAATAGCCCATTTATCGATGAAGGCTGTAGGCTATATAACATCACGTTACGACCAATAGGAGCGGAGCGGTGAAAATGTGAAGCAGACGAAGTTTCACGGGTCAGCTGGATTTTTTATAGTTTCAGCAAATATGGTTTGGTAGTTCACAATTGAAAACTAATTTACAATTGAGGAAATTAAAGATTGTAACTTAGTACCAATTCTACTGTTTTTCAAGCAACGTTCGCATTCGCATATCAATCGCAATTTGTCAAAACTTTAAAGAAAAGAAAAGAAAGAAAAATGTTTATTTGGGACTCGCACAAGACATATAAAAGTAAGATAAGTGAAACTAACCGTTATAAAAATATGTTGTTGTTGTTGTTGTTGTTGTATATGTTGTTGTTGCGTGTGCTGTACGGAAATAAAGGCTTTTTTGACAGATTGCGATTGATACGCGAATGCGAACATTGCTTAAAAATTTGTAGAATTGACTCTCTTGTCAAACTTTAGCAGTACAGTTTGAAAAGTGCTTACTTTAAACTCTACATTCAAAACCGGAGCTCAATCATTCAAAAAAAAAAACAATGAAATAATGACAAATTGAACAGAATATCCCTGTTTCATTTTAAGAGCACAACAATAGTACGTTTTATTGCAAAACAGCAATAAACAGCAACAATTTACAATCTGTTAATGGCCACTTTGATTCCTTTTCCCGAGACACAATCGTAACCAACTAATTTATTATCAATAATTTCTGCTTTCATCAACCTCATATCTATACATACAAATAAATTGAAGTGCCTATTTGTAATATCAAAATAACAGCTTTTTACTTAGTGCATTTGAAACTACATAATAGTCTTTTAAACCCAAAGGTTGACTGGTAGAGACTGCCTTGTTGCATTAAGTCCGCCCATGTACCACTATTGTACATAAAGCTTAAATAATAGGTATACGATGCCTATATTAAAAACCCAATGTTTTGTCTGTAGGTATATGTCATCCGACTAATCTCCGAAACGACTGAGCCGATTTTGGTTAGAGTTTCACTGGAAGATAGTTGTTATAAAAAGTAGCTAATGGAGAGGCCCGGGCAAAATAAATCCCATGAAAATACTTAAAACGCGAAGCGAAAAGGCGAAGCCGCGGGTAGCCGCAACCGCTAGTCTACGCAATAAAAGCGACAGTGAAACCGCACAATGTTCCCGTCAACATTAATATCGTATCAACGAATATTAAAGTACTAAATATCCGGAAACAGCACAAATCCGACCAAACTAGATGTTTGAAATAAGACATTGATTCTGTTTATACCATCCAGGTTTAATAATGTAGGCGGTATTGCGTAAGAGACTCAAGATTTAGACCTGCTTTCTCGATTATTGTAATGAGATTGGCTTGCTGGTCCAAAATCATGTTACTACTGTTGAACGTGAGGACCTAAGCAACCCATGGGTTTAGCACAGAATTATTGGGTGTCTCACAGCCTCGTCGCACCAGGTTTGAACCAGCTGATGGGAATAAGTTCATCCCAGACCTCATACTATGACGTGTCCAATGACCATGCCACATTCAGGGTTTCGGAATTTTTTCGAAAGATGATTCCTTCGAACAAATTCCGCAACTCTGAATTTGCCACCATTTTCCAGGGCCACGGTGATCCGTGGCCCTGGAACGCAAAAGGCATTTGGAGCAACAAGGATGAGTTTTAGTCAGTAAGAGTCTGACACTCCCTTCCGCTCCGCCCAGAGCAGAAGGAGTCATTTGATGATTTCCCATCCTTAAAAAATATTAAAAATGCCACATGATTCTATTGTAAAAAAGAAATTGGCTAATTGTCTTGTACAGCTCAGTCTCTCTCTCTCACGACTATTTCGTCATTCTTTGGCCCCCCAGTTTATTTAGGAATGGCAAAAATATCTTCTTTCTCTGTATTTGTTTCTAAGTCCTTATCTCAGTAGTTCTCTATCTACTACTTTTCCAGCTATATCATCTCACAATCTATCCCTAGGCTACTTTGGTCGTTCTCCACTCATAAAGTGATCTAGTGACTTATTCTCAAAACTCTCCCCGTGACATATTAGACCACTTATTCCGACACCACTTTTCAATTACTGGTGTCACTTTCGGACATCTTCATTCCTTTGCTTCCTGACTCTATTCATTTGCATGCTCATCTCAGCTGCATGCTTTCACTCTTACTGGTGAAACATGTTACTTCTCTGCCTATCCAATCTCGGATCACAGGCATGTTATTTTGTTATGTTAAAAGGCGCATGACCTAAATATGCGCACTTTTATCTCAAATTTGGTTCAAGTTCAAATCATATGAGCTCTTTGAACGTTGTAAAATTAGCGGCATGTGTATTACAAGTGATTTCTTTTATGATGTTAGAAGGCTCGGTTATTTATACTTTGACGGGAGTAGGTCATCAAAGGGATTGAGTTATTTCATTAACTGTTGTTTAAAACTACATGTAATCAGAATCACTGATCAGTCGGATCTGTCAGTCTTTCTGAAAGCTCAATTATTTGAAGATTACGTATTTGCTTGATATTCAGTCCATTCTACATAGAGCTCTATTTCAGAAGTTCTAGGTCATATTTAAGGGTGATGTTGTTTATTTAATGCACAGTAAAGAAACAATGCCGACTACAAAAGACGACTAAAAATTCCAAAAAAAATCTCTTTTCAAGCAGTCTAATACAGTCGGTGGCATCAAATCTGTGATTGAAATAAAAAAATCCCACGGTCTTCTAAAATACCTTTTAGAGGAAGCCTTTTCTTACCTGATTTTACGAACAACTAAATTGGTATATCTCACACAGATAGATACAACTAAGGAAAAGATGGCAAGTGATGTCATTTTCGCTTGACAGCTTTCAACAATAAAACAACATTATCAACAGTAAGATGACAAATACAAGGAATAGAATTAATCTATTTCTCCCTGATAGACAACTTCCTTCCAAACTAACATAGAAACATCATATCCGCCACAATTTCTTAGTAGTTCATCCGCATCATTTCAACAATAGTGTGCTCAATAAAGCAACTTAATTCAACAGTCGTACATTTAGCCACACCAATTCAACATATACCTACCATTAGCTGTACAGGAAATGTAATCAATTGCATACTGTAATACTACTTTTGTAATAGATCCACATTTGTCAAGCATTGTCGTTTTAGAACTGGGATTTCAATTAGAAGTATTGAGGTGAGCGGGCAAGGCAACATTGACATATGTTTTGACATTTCAGTCATTGTTACATACCTGACGGATAGCGAATAAATTGATTTGTGTTTGAGTTTATTTCTTTTCGTGGTAAGTGGAGCCTACAAGCCTCATATGTCATGTATTGATGCTTTGAATGTGTCTGTCAAGTATGTTTGATTTTAAAGGGAGCGGCTGTTTTAGGGAAATACGTATTTGTCAGTCGATTTGGAGTCAGGGCTTCTGCAGTCAGGTCGGATGCGTCCATGCTACGAAAACTATTTAAAAATAGTCTGACATCAAACAATATAAAGCGCTTCTTCAAAAGGTTGTAGGATGTTAATCATCTCTGCATTCAGCACGTTTCAGGCAGGTGTAAAACATTCTTGCGTTTTCAGATTCATCATTCTGTTTGCTAAACTTTTACTCACTTTCTCTGTGGCTGATCTGTATGCTACACTCCATTAACACATAACCTCCAGATTTAATAGGATGCTATAAAACTAAGATGGGCTTTAGCAATCTTAATTATTAAAAAAAAAAAAAAACAAACCGGAGATTTCTTAATATATTAAGCATTATCTGCCAATGCACGATTGAGTTTCCGCAAATCAAATTAAAATTAAGTCAGTATTTTAACGATTTGAACTAATCATATTAAAATCTGAACTAATCATACTAAATTCTCTCCCATCAGCAGCTTAGGTCTATAGAAAGTCCACAACATTCTTTATTATCAAATTAAAACTGATCCAGTCATCGTTAGCTAACGAAGTCTTCCACATTAACATTCTGGATTAAGCCCACTCAGTCAGGTAGTAGTAATAAATAACACGTACATTTGACACCCCCCGAGCATTTCTCTGGTAAGTTGGGAAAGAGGCAGGCTGCTCCGGTTGTCGGTGAGGCGGTGACACAGAATTCGCCGGACCGGACCGGATCGCCCACCGGCCGGCAACCGCACCATTCATAAATATCGACCACGCAATTACGCAATTTAGATTAACACTTAGTAATGGTGTACTGAATTAAAACGCGTTTAATAGAGATAAGAGATTGCGCGGGAATATTTCTGGATGAAGGTTAAGAAACTCCTGCGCATTCACAGCCCCTGACGTTTATTGTGGTGTGAATAAAACCTACAATTGTATGGCAAATGAATCTTTTAGATTATTGCCACTCGATACTGGTTTCGTTTTACCTACTCATTACAGAAGGTATGGGCAACAAATTGTATATATAGTGTAGTCTTTAGCGTTAGAAGTAGGTTTTATTTCTGGTACCAGCTAGTCTATTCTGTAAATAACTATTTCGATATCGAGCTTCACTTGAGTGACAAAGCTCACAAAGTGAGGTTTGATTCTCACGAACTTGATTCTCACCTCGGATTCCGCTGTCGAGACACGAAAATGTTGTTACAGAATAGTGGTACTGAACTGTAGAGGAACGATAACGTTGATACGTTGTGGTTAGATTCTTTTATAATGTAGTTGGCGATTCATAACTGCTCAGCTGTTTTCTTAGCATTGCTTTTAAATATATGCAAATACAACAACGTTGAACAACCTTGGCGACAATTTCTCCACAAAAGTTTTGATGATGATGATTAAATCTATACTAATATATAAAGCTGAAGAGTTTGTTTGTTTGTTTGCTTGAACGCGCTATTCTCAGGAACTACTGGTCCGATTTGAAAAATTCTTTCAGTGTTAGATAGCCCATTTATCGAGGAAGCTGGAGGCTATGTATCATCAGGCTAAGACCAATAGGAGCGGAGCAGTAATGAAAATTGTGACGCAGACGAGGTTGCGCGGGTCAACTAGTAAACTATAATTTTAAACTTACTCGTCGAAACGAGCGATCTTGCTCTGAAGCACAGAAAAGCATACAACCCTAATCTTTTAAAAGTTAGAGTGAACAGGCTTCTTCTGGGTAAGCTCGTTCCATTCTCGACTTTGTCTCTGTCGTCTCTGACCTAGACTAGAGTCAAGTAAAGCCAACTCATCTCAAAAAAAAAAGCTGCTCAGTGACTTCTTCTCTAGGCGATGTTTTATACATCATTATCATGATCTATTTCAGCCAAAAGACGTTAACAGCTTGACATTAGCTTCCCTCAAAAGTTGCCAAATGAACAGGGCCCCACATCTGCTATTAGAATAAAGTCAGAATGGTCTATGATTGATTTTATAATGGTTGATTTTGACAAGATTCTATGCCATTTCAATGGAGTGTCAGTGGTTGACCACTGGAAAGTCATAATGATGCTTTTATATCCACTATTGTAATAGCAGACTTGGGGCCTTGTTCCTGTGCTTTTTGGATCCAGTTGATGATTCTAATAAAGTGACCTTTTTAGACCTGCAGTTCAGTGGGGGAGCTGTCATAACACTTTCCGGGAGCCTATTCCATACTATTATGAATTTATGACTGTTAGTTGTACAATCAACCACACAATTAATGTTCGCATATTTGAAACAATTATAACTTGTTTTACATGAGTAATAGTTTAGTGTCCGAGCCTTAAAACTTAGTACTAAGGTCGCATACATTCTAGGAATGGCTAAGGCCAACCCAGGTATATTTACTAGCGAATTCGCAAGTTATTTTTGGGTTGTTTACCATAACGGGAGATACATTTACGTTAAATAGCTGAATTTATGTTACACTCTATTTTAATAGTTAAATACATTCCAGGTGTTATAACCGTTCAATATTATGAGGTTAAAACAAACTGCGTGGTTAGGCACTTATTTTGATTGAAATACGAGCGTATTTTTCAATGAGTTTTATTCAATGGTAGCTTCTATTTCCAGTAACCATCTACATTAGACAAAGTGGTTTTAAAGAGAAAAGTTTCCGAAGATTATATAAACGGTATCTATAGATAGTAGTAGTAGTAGCTAGTAGGTTGCAAGAGCCAAACACAATTAAAAATAGTAAGAAGCAAACTTAAAAACGGATCTGAGTAGCGTTGCCACTTGCCAGGCATCCGGATAAAGCCGGACATTGTTAGGCTTTTTGGTTGCGAATCCGACCAAATAAGACGGTGTCTGGCCTTTTCGGTGCATGTTAGGCTTTTTTGACATTTTTATTGAAAAAAAAAACAAAATTGTTGTTTCATTACAATTTAAGAAGTTTTTATGGGAAATGATAAAAGTCATTGTTTTTTTTTTCAACTTACTTGAAACCTGACCGCCAAAAACGACTGCTTGAAAAGTGGCTAGTTTGGAACTTATTAGTCTTTTTGGCGGTCAGATTTTTGACACAAATATTTTTTTGTCATAATGTGCACCTCTCAAGATAAAATCCATCAAACCCTTTAGGCTACAGAGCGTGCCAAAGAAATATAAATACACATAACCCTCCTTCTGGGGCAGTCGGGTAAAAATTAAGTGTGTCCGGCCTTTTTAACTTAACGTCCGGCTAAATTGGCTGGTCTGTAAGGCTTTTCGATTTTAAGACCTGGCAACCCTTTTTTTATCGATGGGAATTTATCAAATGACTCCTTCCGCTCTGGGCGAAGCAGAAGGGAGTGTCAGACTCTTACGACTAAAACCCAACCGTGTTACTCCTAGTGCCCTTTGCGTTCCAGGGCCGCGGTGACCCTTTCGAACAAATTCCGCAACAAGACCTGGCAACCCCAGACCTGCGGGTCTAAAAAGGCCACTTTAGCAGAATCAGAAAGCAAATCACGCTACCCGTCACTGTCGAATTTGCCCAATCAACTTTGAACCTAATTTGCTAGCGATAAAGATGAAAATGAAATTTAACAGATTGGTATGTGATTAATATTAAGTATGATTCTAATATGATTATCCTAAAGTGGCCTTTTTAGCCCCCCTGAAGCTCTAGACAAGTGACATTCTGTCAATGGTGGCGTGGTGACGGCGATTGTCAAACCGTCAAAAATGTATGGGCATGGCCAACGCTGTCGAAATGTCACGTGATCAATCCTCCTAACATATAAAACTAGCTTCTGCCAGCGGCTTCGCCCGCGTGGTCCCTAGGGAGCAAACTCCCGGTATAAAAAGTAGCCTATGTCCTTTCTCAGGCTCTAGACTATCTGAGTACCAAATTTCATTTAAATCGGTTCAGTAGTATGGCGTGAAAGCGAGACAGACTGACAGAGTTACTTTCGCATTTATAGTATTTTATAGTACCTATAAGTAAGGAAGTAAGGATACTCGTAGTAAGGATTCTTCCGCTACTGACTGACTGACTGATAGACAACGCACAGCCGAAACTACTGGTCGTAGAAAGCTGAATTTTGGCACGTAGGTTCCTTGGGGAGTGTAGGGGAGCACTAAGAGAGGATTTCCCAAAATTCCTACGAAAACGGGAAGAAACGGAATATGCGGTGTACGAAGTCGCGGGCTAAAGCTAGTCCCCTACATTTTGACATTTCAACAATCTCATTTGCGGATAGATACACTTTGTCTAGCGTTTGTGCTTTTCCTTGGAATCATAATAAACTGTAGATACAGTTCAGCTTAGCTGTACTGCTGTTTAAAGTCTAGTCTGATTAGATTTTATAATGTACCTAAAAGAAAAACTTATCACATAGCTTTCTCTACATATGTGTTTATAATCTTAGTAGATTATCTAAATTAATCTTCACAACCCGAGGCGTTGGTCTGCTCGAACTTCGATTAGACTCTCATTCAACAGTCTCGTTCGAATGGAAAATATTTCTAAATACGTACACAAGCCCCAGGCACGCCATGACATTGTATTTACATAAAATAATTGATATTTTGCTATCTCTATATAAACGAGTGTTAAACTAGTTAAACAAGATCATATCTCCGATACATTTGTGTTAGAATTACACTAGAACTTATAACAAACATAAATATTATTTACGATCGCGCGATGCCGTATAAATTTGATCATAAGTAGTAGAATCATAAAATAAATCTTAAAAGACAATAAGCTAAGGCGTTGGTCGACAGCTCCGCGACTATTTACAATAGTCCGTCGATTTTATAGCGATTTGTAAATCATAATTAAATCTCCGAGACTTTTATAGCTGTCTCAGGCTGATTGGACACTCTAATTGTAGCAGAACATTTTGATAGCCCTACCTATTATGTCAAGATAAGTCAATAAACGGCAATAAAACATTGCTTAATAAGGATTTATTACTGAAGATACGTTTAAAGCGAGTGATATAATCGCACTCAAAGCAGATGTTTTTCAATACTCACATTATCAAAATGTAAAACAGAAGAGGCCCTTGAAGCATCATGGCGGCACTGTATCGATTCACACACGATCACCGTAACGAAATATCACTTATTGAAAGCGAGTGTCTATAGTGAAATGATACTACTGAGTCACGCCACCGATTTAGCATTAGATTGAAAAATTCCACTTGATTGAAATTCGAAGAACTGTACATAGATTGCTTGTTTTGTAGACAAGAGTTTAATTTTCCGTGCTCATGTGACGCCAGCCATCTCGAGGGAGCGCCGAAGACCTGCAAAGAGAGGAAATGAGTAAATTATTCATATCTGACACTGAATGCAAAAATAACGTAAATATTAAGCGTTTGCTGTCACCGACTGCGACGCGAGCGGCGCCAGCGGACAGATATTAAACATTATTACTACCAAATATGGAAAACGTTTGCCTGAGTGTTTGTGATAAAGTGGACTGGTATATCCGGCTTCTATTGCCCTTAAAACATTAGCTTTTTACGCCTACAGCAAGTCAAGGTTAGTGCCAAACAACTATTTCTCAAGGCGTTCATCTACATCAAAATACATTTTCTACGCAACCATTCCCGAGTTCACTCGTGCCTATAATTACCCCAAGGATAAGACATGAAGTATGAGAGCGTGTTATATCGACTGCGGTTATAAAAATAGAGAAAATATCGACAACATTCAATGATCGATCACTTTCTGACGTAAAACCAATAACTCGGTCTATAAATCTGTTGTATCTTAAGGGCTTGACTTCCTTTACAAAATTTTACTAGAAAATAGCAGGCAAGACACGCACTAACACTAAGGGCCGGCGCACATTTGGCGGAGCGCAGCGCAGAGCATATTTCACTTTCAAACTATAAGCGACATTGTCATTGAAATAATATTTAAAATCAATTAATTCCTGAAGAGCATCGAAGCGATTACATGCAAAAGGTAGCGCGGAGGAACGCGATTGCGCTAGCATGCGCGCTACTCCGCTTCCGGTCTTACACTTTTGGCCTCAAGGAAAATTTTCAAAACAAATGACGACGGTGTGTCTAGTACGCGCAGTCTAGCGCATACTCGCGCAACCGCGCGAATTCTCGGAAATTCCCGTAATGCGTCCCATGTTAAGAAAACTTCGCGGGTATGCTCTGCGCTGCGATCCGCCACATGTGCGCCGGCCCTAATACTAGTATCACAGTTCATTTTGTCTATTTGTAGGGCAGATGCGACAAAACCCATTTTTTTCACTGCGGAGTGTGACTAATATTTCTTGATACTTTATGGCGCTGCTACAAATGTAAATGTCAATTAGCTGTCAAATTAGGAACATTGTAGTTCCTTATTTTACCGCATGCCATAGTAGAGTGGTCATTTTGGACTGAGTACATGCTCTCATAGTTTAGTCTATAAACAGACACGACATGATATTAACAAATTTTTATGGGACTATGACTAAATTTAGAGGCTTTGACAACGTTATTTACCGTATAAATTTATAATCAAGGAAATAATTAATTTATGTTGCATAAATATTGTTTTGTAGGCCTTCACAAATAATGAAATAACAGGAAAATATTCTATGAGAAGTTCAATTCCAAAAAAACACAGTTACTTAGCAGAAACAATTTTTGCTCTCAATACACTTAAACTTACATGGACAGAAATTATAATTAAAGAAATTAATTATGTTGATAACGTAGTATGTTTGATTGGCCTTTTATAATAACAATAAATTGAACAGGAAAATACTTCAGAGAAATTCAATGCCTGACCAACAAAGTATAAGTAAGTGGCAACCATTTTCGCATTCAACTGGATCGAAGTAGGTGCTTCAATTTAAACAAGCAGAAAAAATAAATAAAACCAATTGCAGTTACACAGTTCAAAAATCTCATCGATATTGTATAGGTGTAGGTAATGACAAAAAGTAAAAAACCACTATAAATAGGTAGGTAGTCATTGAAAATTAAAATCAAGTATCAACGATATACCTGCCAACGATTCACAGTACATTGTTAAGGTGCGCATACACGGGCAAATTTTCGAGAAATTATTGCTCGGCAACACGCATGAATTAATCTGGAGCAATTATTAGTGAAGCAATCTGCAGCAACTTTAGTAAAATGTGACAATTTTTTCGGGAACATTGTTTTAAATTGCTCCACATATTCCATATTTTTATCTCTGTGTTTCGTTAGGTTTTTAACTAAATTACTAGTGTATGAAAGTATCGCCTAGTTTCTTGGAGCCTCCATATCGCTCAATATTGTCGTTGCCGTAAATTGCTTTATATTTTGTGACGTCACGATCGACCTTTATTGCTTAAAAATATCAATTTTCATTGCCAGTGTAAGTGCACCTTTATGGGACGTGATCTTATAACAGATCAAATAGCTGTAACACGTAACTGAGTATCTTAGGAAAAAATATATAGGTAATTAATGATTTTTTTACCCATTTCATCGAATTTTTCATGGTAAGTTTTATCGAGAGTCCAATTCGAGTAAGTCGATGTTGTAGGCGATCATTTGAAAATAAACGAGCATTAGGCTTTTTTATATGACTCAGTGGCACAAGAACAGACCACCTGATGGTAAATGGTCATCACTGCGGCGACGCCTATGGAGAAATGCAATACCCGATGCATCACATCACAGGTGCCTTGACTAACATATGTCTTCTTATGTTTATCACAATTTTAAGTATATACCCACTGCTCAATAAAGTATACATCTATCTATGCGAAAATGATGATTTAATTAGCTTACCGAGACCTCTCCAATCCTCGGAAAGTATAAATATATACTTTGTCCCTATATTTTCCTTTTTGATGATTTATTTAGAACTCTCACAAAATGCTCAAAATTGTCCGATAAATCGCTGTCAACAGAGCCCTAGTATACAAATTTGGCAACTATTAATCAAAAAAGGAAAACATAGAGACACAGTATACATCCTTCTTATTCAGTTTGTGAAATATCTCTTATATCGGCCCAATATTGGAGTAGAAAGCATCTAGAGCCAAACCTCGAATTATAACTTTTTACATACAATCACTCGCCGCCAGCATTTCCTCTTAAGCTGTTGGTGCCAACTGTCATTCGTACATCTCTGACAGTCGTTAAAGAAAGTCAAAAGCCAGAAAACCTATCAAATCATATATTATTTCCAGATCACTGAAATATGTTCTTATGTTATGCTAGGTACATCTGATTAAACTGAAAGCCGATCCCAAATTCCCGAAATAGTTGCGAAAAGGATATGCAGATGATGATGACTTACATTCATTTGGTGATGACCGAATCGGGAGAACCCATTAAGGTTGGCCTATTTATATATTTACTTCCGCTACCTATCATAAACCTTTGATTAACATAACACCATATATTATAACGATTCTTTTGTTAGTCAATAGGCGTATTATTATGAGTTATTTAACATAAATGATGGCATAAAAATAAAATATAGCATTATGGGCTGACCTAACGCATTTTTGTCGTTTGTTTTTACCTTATTTGGAAGTAGACAATGGCTTTCTTAGTTTCTCTTATGTAACGATATAAGAATATAAAGAAAATAAGGTTATCAATTACACTGAAATAATTCAAAAGCTTTTAGACAAAATGTAAAAACAGCATTACAGTTAAGGTGCTGCCACAGATTGAAACAAAATATATACTTACCTACCTAGTGGGTGTAGGTATTCGACCATGAAATTAGTTTCACTTTAGTTAAAAAGGCAGTTGAGCACCACATAGCTTCTGCTACCAATCAAGCAAACGAATCAGTGCGGACAAAAATATTAGGTGATCACGATGAGTCACGTTAGAGATGAAAAAAATAAAAACTGGCCAAGTGCGAGTCGGACTCGCGTGCAAAGGGTTCCGAACGAATTTAATTTTTAACATGTTATTTTAACACTACAGACTTCTAATAGGTTTTCCTGTAATCTTTAGGTAAAGATCTATTATCTCCATTTTTTTCAAAATTTTAGGCTGAGTACTTTCGGAGATAAGGGGGGGGAATGGTCATTTATCGTCTAATTTCTTGAATAACTTCAAAACCATTTATTTTAAAATTATGAAAAAAATATAATTAAAGCCCTCACAGTGAGCCCTTTCATTTGATATGTCACACGATATTGTTCAAAAAACTTTTTTTTTAATTTTCTAGTTTGACCCCCAAAAGTGACCCCCATACTAAACATTTAATGATTTACGTAACGCGTCCGTGTTTGGGTCACAGAAGTCCATATGTGTACCACATTTCAACAGAATCGGTCCAGTGGATCCGGAGAAAACTGGCTGTGACAGACGGACAGACAGACACCCGAGTGATCCTATAAGGGTTCCTTTTTTTTTCGGAACCCTAAAAAGCAGGTATGTCTGACTAAACCTTCGATTTGCAGAGACTTAGGACGAATAGAAAAAAAAGTCTGTACTCTGCACTCACGATAATGAAATCCTCAAGTTTGGGCTTTAGGATTTCATTGCTCAAATTACCAAAGACAAAAAAGTAGAAAGAATGAAACCCCCTTTCATTCTTTCTACTTTTACTTCCTGTACCTGTACACTAGTGGCATATAATAATAATGCTGCTCACAAAGAAAAAACAATGCTATTATTTCTTTCGAAATAAAAAAAAATCGTCATTTAGATTACAAACAATTTATCCCCAAACAAATATAGCTCCGCAGATTCACATGATCAGTTTAATATCGCAATGTTCATTTTTGGCCGATACCCGATCCCGTCGGGTTCCTGACATCTTCCAGACGATGCGACCTGACAGGTGAGTCTCGCCAACTAATAGCAATGTGAAGCAGTCTATTCTTGGATGAAATTCTTATGCTCTTCCGAAGATGAGCTGACAAATACTGGGGTATCGAGTTGGGTGGTTGGGTTGAAAGTTTAAGGTCGAGTTCTGAAGATTTACGTGGCAGGGTCTATATTATGGTTAGTCAGTATCAGGGTGTCTTTTTGACTACAAAAAAATAATCGGCGACCGCCAGCGAGAGCTACATTTTCTTCTTCTTCGTCTACTTAAGGTTTTTTTTTGTCCTGAAATTAGGCGATTGAACACACTCTCTCTCTTTTGCTATCGTTAAGCTTGCCTTGTATAAGAAACTAGTGGACGTCACACGGTTTCACCCGCGTAGTTCCCGTTCCCGTGGGAGTACGGGGATAAAATATAGCCCTTGTTACTCCCTGATAATGTAGCTATCCATTGCTAAAAGAATTTTTCAAATCGGTCCAGTAGTTTCGGAACCTATTCATTTCAAACAAACAAAAAAACAAATCTTTCCTCTTTATAATATTAGTATAGATATAGATGAGACCAAAACTATGTTTCTAAACTACCAAGTAACTATCAGCAGTCCACTGCTGAACAATAACATAAAATGTACTTATTTAGGTATTTCCAATTGCACACCACTTATTTCGATTTATATTTCTCTCTAACTCTTCTGTATATGTATATCCGGGAAGTGTCAGTGTCTAGGGCCATGCCTGTGCAAGTGCATTACCCGTGCAGGTGACAACGGTTGGCGGGCAGAAATTCGGTAGATAAACAGCGTAGCATTTAACAATATGTGTAGATTGTTTAGCTTATAATTGAGGGTAGGCTAGGCTGGGAGTAGGTGTACTATAATTCTGTCAGGGTTGTGGAATTTTTTCGAAAGATTTACTGCGGCCCTGGAACGCAAAAAGAATCAGGAGGAAAACAGATGGGTTTTAATCAGTAAAAGTCTGAATGAAGGGAGTTTCAGACTTTCAGGATTTGGTAATTTTCCATCCTTAAAAATAGGGAGGGTAAACTATAAGTATTATTGAACGGATCGTACCGGAAGACGCAACGTTGGAAGGCCTCCCCACAAGGTGGACCGATGACCTGGTGAAGGTCGCGGGTAGCCGATGGATGCGAGCCGCGCAGGACCGGTCGTTGTGGCGACGCTTGGGGGAGGCTCCAGCAGTAGACGTCTTTCGGCTGATATGATGATGTTGATGAAGTTTCGCAAACATTTGGAATTTGATTTTAAGGTTTTATTGTTTATTTAATCTAAGCTATTTTCTGGTCTGTGTCTAGAATCTTATGAACTACTAGCTTTTTCCCGCGACTTCGTACGCACATTTCCCGTTTTTTCCCGTTCCCGTAGGAATTTCGGGAAATCCTTTCTTAGTGCTCTCCTACTGAGTGTAGGGAAGCTCCATGCTAGCTTTCTACGACCAGTAGTTTAGGTTTTGGGTTGTCTGACAGTCACACAATCAGTCAGTAACGGAATAATTTTATATATATTGGTTATATTATTAAAAATTATAAATAAATCTCAGTGTAATATGATCGCATCACATGTATAACGCTCCATGGCTATGGAATTAAACTGTTGACGGCACAATTTTAATTCTTTTATATTTATAGTTTTTAGCTTTAAGTGGCCATTATAAGGATAATATTACATAGGTGTTATAAACTAATGACTCTATCAACATAGAATGAGTTTGTCGTAGCCATATCGTAAGATTGGCTATTTCATGATATGGCTGAGGTTAGTCTCTGGGCACCCTGATATGCAAAGGTTAGGTTCGAATGGGATGACAGGAGTTAGAGCGAACAAGTGAGTAAACAAGGTGGGCATTTTATGAAGTGTCCAACCATTTTCTGAAATGGACGGCCGCTCCAACTAATGACCAATTTTACGATATGGCGACGACATTTCTAACACAACAAGCAGGATTAATTTGACATCTTTTAGCTCTCAATTTATTCGACTTTCATTGGAAGAAACTTTTCACTTTCTAGCTTTTCGTTCCGTCTGGGTGGTCAACCAACATTGCAATATTCTAAGCATTTTGTATTTTGTGTTGTTTATAAATGTTAGACATTTTCAAACATTCTGACGCAAATGGCCCGTTGTCAAATTTAATGGTGACCATCGAACATCATTATCTTTTAAAGGTACACAATTTATTGCTTATCTAATGAGTCCTATGCCACGACTGGTTTTGTCTTCATCATTGTGATTCCATAAAAGTTGAATTCACTTGGCTGTTATAAAAATCCTCCTACGCGCGAAAACAGCATAGTATTAATATTTAATAAGATATTATTTGGGTTTTATCGCTCATTCGGATGCATGACAGATGAGACGGTGTTAAACAGCAAATGGGTTTGTGATTTCAGATGAACTACTACGAATTTTATCTTCGTTTATCTAAAAAATTGAATACAAAACCTGTCTAATTTCTCTTAGTAAAAACGATTTTGTTTCAGATATATTGGTTTTATTTGTCAAATGCGTGGTGTTGACGACTTATTCTAGCAATGATTTTGTTTAACGGCTTTATCAACATATCCAATTAGCATGAGATAACAACAGCATATTAATCTTGGAAGTCAAACAAGGTGCTTTCTTTTCTGATCAAACGGCTGATAACTCATTTTATTTACATTCATTTAACTAGATATTGGGTCAAGGAATTTCACTCCCGTAACTTGACCTATGGCGATAACAAATCAATATATCTGACGTTTCAATTTGTATATTGACACGTTTTTAATCTTCTCTTATTGTTTATGTGTTCGGAAGCCGTGTTGAGTTTGTCTTAATAAATTTCTCTCATAGTTCGGCGTTGGAAGGTAATGCGCGCGCGCCGTCCTCAGTACGTTCTAATGACTATAAATCTTCACCTGTCTTTCGTTGTATCTTTTTATTTTGACTTTGATGTGTATATCAACGAGACGTCCTATTACACGTATTAATCTTGTGTAACCGTGATGCTGGACGGTTTTGGTTTTTATAAATTGCTTGCGATTTGATTTATAAATTCATGGAGCATGTTTAATGCGTTTATGTTGACAACAAAGGGGTTTTCATTTAACTCACTTATGTTACAATTTTTTAGGAAGTTTAAAGTTTATTATTGGAAGTTTAAAAAAGGACAATAAGTATCGAGTACTTACTGCCCTTTTTAGTCTTATTTCATTTCTAATAATACCATACCCAGTATAATTACATTTCGACATTATTTATCTATTGAAATGTTCTATCCCTGACCGGGATTGGAAGAAATGGTGTCAAATCATCATAGTTACAGCAATTGTCTAAGCAATGTAACAACTGCACAAACACTAGCCATGAACCAATTTACACGACAAATATACGACCATTTAAAGACGACAATACGAACCAACAGATACTATTCTTTAGAAATTCTATAATCGTTCATTGACATGTTATTTCTTCAAAGTGTTTCGTATCTTCTTTTCTAAACTAATATTGTGGAGAGGGAAAATAATTATATGCTTTTAAAAAGTTATCTCTGGAAGCGATCTGTTTCAGATTTTTTTAAAGGTTCACCTGGTATCATGGGCTTCTTGTCACCATTGGCACCTCTAAAAATGCATGGTGAAGCAGCGTAAAAAAGTGAGAAATTATACAACCGAATCTTAATTTTATGCTAAATAACATAATTGATGATATAAATTAAAAATAAATTAATTTATTTCGAGAAATCCATAGTAAAGTCTACCTATTAAAATTAGTGTCGAATCGTTAAAATGTTTAAAAAATATAATTTACATGATTTTCACAGTTAAGGCGCCAGCAGCATATATTATTTAAATTTTGCAAGTGTTTTAGCTAAAATGAAATAAAAATTTAGTGGTGGCGTTATAATATTTCCATATCAAGTTTTTGGAAAGCGTGCGCGTTGTCTTTTTAAAATAATAGATTATATTAAATAATGACATCTAGGCTGTTGTTTTTTATTATTGCTTTTTATAGTGTCCTTGTCTATTTGTAACCGTTTGTGTGCATTTTCATAGAGCCGATTGGCTTGACAGAGGCACAGGTGGAAATATCGCCAGTAGACACGCGATCTTGTAATTTTATTATTAAAGTTTAAAATAAGTACCTACATTAATAACTGGTTTTTTCTTCTGATATTTGAAAAAATAATTGGGGTATATGTCCAAAAAATCTATGCCCAGTGTTTGACGAGTTTTTGCAATAAAATGGTCTTACAAGGTACCTACTGGTCAAAGTTATTGAAATTAAAAAAAAAATTATTATATCTTTATGAGTTTTACAAGGTTAAGAATAAATTACTTACTGAAAAGACATTGAACCTTTGAATAACATTGTGACATCAAATTTTTCTACAGAGAAAAAAGTTGATATAAACATAAAATTCTTTATATGATCTGTATCAATTTTATGCTCTTAATTCTAATTTAATGTGGCCGTAACATCTACTTATCTACATTATTCTGTCCAAAAGTGACAAGCAACTATTTGGAATATTTCGCGAATTTTTTCATAGACAATTTAATGATTCATCTGGTATCACTGACCGATTATGCAGATTACACAGTGTTAGGTAACTCGTTATCTGTTGTGTTGACGTTCCTTTTGACGGTCTTAGCTCAAGTAAATATGCGATTGCGTTAGTCGTCAAGTGAAATAACTCACCATTTGTAACTTTTCATGTAAAGACGTGACGTCACTGTTTGGCTATGGCCAATAGAACCGTTTCTTCGGCTGTCACAGTTTTTTTTTCGTAGACCTTAAATTAATTATTTGTAGAACGACGACGGCCCGACCAAGCATACGATCTGGATTCTTTGATAGTTCAAAGAATTCTTATTTTAAATTCAGATTCAGGTGCATTGTTAAAAAATAAGGTCCAAAATATAGGTTTTATTCGTTTTTTTTTTAATAATCATTTTATTTATGATTTAGAAGTTCTTCAATTTAAGAATCTAACTATTAATCAAGACAAATTTATAATGGATTTTGAGTAATCCATTATAATTTTGAATTTAACCTTGACGTCCAAATTCTGATTTCATCCTGGCCAATTTAGTCTATTAGCGAAGGCGTATTTTATTGTTTTCCTCAAATAATCATAAAAAGCCTAAGAATCATAGTAATGTGTTGACAACTTGACATAAATACCGCTTCCTATTACAATAGGAATTTTGTGTATAATAATGTTATATAATTGTTTATCAACAACAATACGTTGTGATTATAACTATCCATTTGTTTAGGTATAGTTTTAACAATAAACACAAAACTAAGAACATGAATATGCGATCAGAAAATAAACATCTCATTCATGCTCTGTCGTAAGATCGCTCTGAAGAAAATATTCTAATACATTGTGCGATAAGCGAACGTAATTGGGTTATCTATGTAGTACCCATCTCGTAAACAAATAGATTGTTAGAAAAATATACTAGGAGAGCAGACGCGGTTTCGAAACCGCATAGTACAGTGATATTATGCGAGCTCGTGGCTAAATAATAACAGCCGTACGTGGCCGACTGCCGAGGTAAAGTAACTCTTGATGTGATCGGCCCGTGATGGGTGACTCTTCATTACATACAAGTTGGTTCCAGCTATCATTTTTCAGCTGTAGATCTTTGACAGTCGTCACACTAAGTCTAAAGCCAAAAAATCAGACACCTGGCCTGCCAAGGAGTATCGCGGGTTATTGAGGTCAGATAGGTAGCCGCTTCATGTAAAATGCTAGTAGTATTCAGCTGCATGCGGTTAGACTGGAAGTCGATCCCAACATAGTTGCTATAAATATTTTAAATTTCGAACGTGGCACATCTCTAGTTCGATTTATAAAAAATGCCGTTCCATTGTTGAAATTTTTGCGGCTCGCAGTAAGTAGCTGGAATTTAAAACGGTTCAGATTTTTTGTCATAAGCGGCAAAAACTACGTTTAATATAAGAGGTGACAATGTTAAGTAGGTAGTAGCAAAACATGAGATAATCTTATTACGTCTAGAACTGAACAAAAAATACACTACCTATTTATAGAAATTCTCTGATAATCGTTTTTTAAATTTTAACAAATGCATAAAGACCATATCTGCAGTCTTCTGTTTCCTACACTGACAGTCTAAACTTGGTGGTCAAAAGTTCTGCCCACTCATTAATAGATCAGTTCAAATATAAGTTTTCAATAATAATTTATCAACCGTTTAATGTTAAACGTTGACTTGCTCAAAGCAATTACGTTGTTCGAAGCAAAAACGGCCAGTCTTGACGAAAGTGGTCCATAGGTAAGTGGAATCTTTACTGATTCGACGATTTACCGGATTTTTTTCTAATCACACTAGTTGTCCACCTTTCAATTACTGTCAGTATCGATACGATAACTGCTATTTACAATAACAGATCTTTTGTATTACCAGGTAAAGCTCATAATGCTTTGAATGATTTTGGTTTCTATCCTCCGATTGAGAGTCATTGAGTGACCGCACATGAAGAAGTTTAAAAAGTTGTTTTTCACACACGTGCGTTATGAAATACATGTGAGTTAACTTTGAATGCAATCATAATTTTTGAATTCACTTACAGTATATATTCTTAAGAAATAAAACAAAAATAGCACGAAGAGATATCTAGCAATGAGTGAGTAATTGGTTATCGATAGATCAGTGATTATCAGCATTGCATTTTAATCGCCGGTCGATTCTGGTTTCTGATAAACAAATGACAACTGGTTACTGGTATTCTAACGGACCGCACTTATCAAGTTAGTAGCGATAATCAAATAAAAAGAGAATACCTAGTCTTTGAGTTTTAAAAAGAATGATGTTGAAAATAAATATTAATTTGTAATGATTTATGCATTTTCCCGCGACTTCGTTCGAATTTTTAATAGCCTATAAATAACCGTGTCCTATCTATTATGTACCAACATTCATCAGAAACAGTTCGCCGATTTAGGCGTGTAAGCGTTTTATGTAACAAAGAAAGTCGCCTTCGCATTTATAATATTAGTTAGGATAAGGTGGAGGAACGAGTTTCTCCATTTTCAAGGGAGGAACTTCACACCTTTACATGCCTCTTCATCATTCACTTGTCCCTTACCCCATGCTACTCTATGGTCGTCATTTATTTTTTCTGCATTATGAAATGAATGTCGCGAAAAAAAAAAACATTTTCCGGCCAGTGTCAAAGTGTTACTGTCACAGACTCACAGTGTCACTACACGAAATAGATACTACAGTAAAAACCTTTTAGCGTAAAAAAGAATTGACAGATTACAAGAAATATAACCGTTTGGCGTTTCCTCTTTAGAGTTCAATGTCGTTAGGACTGTTATACTAATAAACTCTTCTCATTGGTTACGTAATCTGCTCGTGTCCAATTTGACCATTTTAATCTTCAACTAGTTCATCTAAAAATAATTCAGAACACAAATAACTGGGGATATTGCGTTAATTAAAATTACATTCTTGCGTGAAAAATAGACCTATGTCAGTTGCGTAACGTCAACGCACTTTTGGTTTCATGTTTCTGGTGTTGACAGTGATTATGTTTTCAGGAAAACTTAAAAAGTTAATAGATTTTCGTGGAATTTTTCGAACCAAAATTGTGTTCGCGTGTAGGCTATTTTTGGCAGAAATATTAATAAGTTCAAAAAAAAAGAAATAAGTTCCTGCAAATTAATGCAAAAAAATACTATTGATTGTTTTACATACAAAACACTTAAAAGAGGCAAGAACCAGATAGCAGAACACGAAGGTGCTGCTTATTTTAAAAGAAATTTATTACAGCAGACCTGCGACAGTTGTCTATAATATTTTCTTAATTGGTTCGATTACCTATACACAAATGATCTTTTATTAATGAAGTACTTATCTGTATATATTTTACATTCAAATCAATCTGTCCAAACAAGGAATCGAAACTAAATGCTGTCAGCTAAACGTTAACATATTGTTACTAATTAGTATTTGCCTTACAGCAGGACGAGAATCATTAATCACGAACTTAAAAGAGTTTATAAATAAAAAGTTCACTTAAGGAGAGACAGGTTCAAAGCAGCATGTCTAAAACAGACAGCTTTTAGTCATTTAGCCTAAGGATATTTGTGATTTATGACAAAGACTGTTATTAAGATCCAATAATCATTGTATTAATAAATTAATAAGACAGCCGGATATAATATCGGGAACAGACACAATAATCTTTGTAATAAATTTAAAAGTCGCCATTGGAGAACGTGTTGATTTACAGATTTGCAAACATCTTTAAAAGTCTCGGCTTATTTATCATCATTCAAGAACTGCATGAGAAAACCTTCTTATTATATAAGAAGTTTAAAAAAACTAGCCAATTCATATTGAATCAGCGCCCGGTGCTTCTACTCCACATCTACCACCTTAAAACAATTATCAGCCTTAAAAAAAAGAGTGAAAAAGTATTTTTTGGGCTCGCTCATTCCATTGTAGACCTCCTCCATCGCTTATCATCACGCAAGATCGTACAAGTGTGGGCTCAAACAATCTGCCTAGAATTTACCCGACTATCCTGCGTTCAGCTTTCAGTCGTACTGGTTGCAGCTGAATACTATTTTTTACCCCCAGAACCCACTGACTAAGGAACATGGTACCTTTTGGCGGCTGAACTGGTTGTTCTGTTGTGTTCTGGGGGGCTACTCTCTAAGCCCGAAGTACGTAGGTTCGGACTTAGTTGCGAGCGTATTCTACACCGTATCACCTAATTACTAAGAATTAATGACAAAATGATTTTACAGTTACTGTCAAATCGTGTCATAATTCATTCTTAGTTCAGGTTCGGGACCAATCGTTAGTCCGTAGGTGATACGGAGTAGAATACGCCCGCAACTAAGCCCGAAACTACGGACTTTGGGCTTAGAGAGTAGCCCCCCCGACCCGTATTGTGCCAGCCAGGACTGACGGCTTCTGGAGTCTCGGTTTGTAACGAATGGTCATCCATCCTCGAACCGACCTCGGCAAGCGTTGCTTAACCTTGAAGATGGACCCGTGCAGCTGCTCTTATTAAGCCACAAGCCTCTCATGAATAAGCTCATTGTGAAAAAATGACCCGATAATAATGAAGTCGTTAACCTTGAAAACATTAAAACAAAATCAACAATGGCACGCGTGAATGCGCCGACGCAACCTGCCCTTCCATATCACAGTTACCGCAGCTTATCGGTTCACATCGTAACCAAGTGACCTGAATGCAAAGCGAGTCCAATAGAAAAATCACACGATCGGGCCCGTTAAACCATCCGACGACGATAACTTATCGGTTGGCCCTAAAACATGTCACAGGACACTGCAGCGCAAACGGCTGATGGAACCAATTACGAATATCTGTTAATATGAAACAGGTCTAACTGACAAACAAAACAGAGTATTAATTTAATTCTTAAACTAGCTGACCCGCGCAACTTCGTCTGCGTCACGATTTTCATTGACCTAGCGTGATGATACATAGCCTTATAGCTTTCCTCTATAAATGGGCTATCTAACACTAAAATAATTTTTCAAATCGTACCAATAGTTCCTGATTTAGCGCGTTTAAGCAAACAAACAAACAAACTCTTTAGCTTTATATGTGTATATTACAGCGCGTTCAAGTAAACAAACAAACAAACTCTTCAGCTTTATATATTAGTATAGATTTCCAAGGATCAGGATACCATTTCATAAACTCATCACACGCATTTTTTTTGACATAGTGGACCAGTATGACGAAGTTTCTTAGAAAAAAAAATAACTATCCGACCTGAGAACCCTTGACCTACCAGCTAAAGTGGGAAATACTGGGAAGATGAAAAGGATAACTATTTTTTTTTTCAACGGGATATTGAACGTTGCACAGAAAAACCCAGAATCAACGCGGACGAAGTCACAGCAATAGTTAGGTACGAGTAATAAAGAGCAACGGATCGATTCCCATCCATACAAGCTGCAGGGCTGTGCCAACGGAAATAAATGTGATTGCATACATTGCCAGGAGGCTCGCCCGTTGCACGAATGCTGACGAATCGAAAACATTTGTTTTAGAACACTCGCCAGCGTGAAACTTTATCTAACAGAACTCGGAAAGAAAGAATGGAAAAAGACGAAAAACCAACCGTTTATTTCGCCTGATAAGACGCGTAAAATAACAAATTTAAAACAACGCTATCACGAGCACGTCATGTCATGGAAGAACATAAGCTCGAAGACTCCTCAGTGATCAGTGCTAAAGACAGTATTGTCAAAACGTTCGTTACAAACGGGCAGCCTAGTTGCGAATTACAAAAATGAATATCATCGGCCGCAAATGCTTTCGTTTTGACATTACAAGCGCTTTCATTGCATGTTTTACGTAGTCGAGAAGACGAATTTTTAAACACGTGAAGCAATGGATCGAGTTTCTTCCGATTGTGAAAGAATATGCGATTTTATGAGTTACACCGTTTGCTCACAGACAATTCTGACTATTTTACATTTTACTATTGACAAGATCGCGTTTGTCTACTAGCTTACCTGATGGTAAGTGCTCGCTTGCCTTGCAAAAGAAACCTAACACTTGACAGAAATGCCCCAGGTTGCAGCTGTCTGGAAACACAGACAACGGCAGAAAGTACCACTCGTTAGCTATATGCACAACGAAAGTGTTCTCAAAACGTATTTCTACTATGACTATGGCTGTGATAGCCAATATCTGTGTTCAGCGCAATGGCACAGCCACGAAAATTTCGGAAAACGTCGAATGGTTTTGTTGTTTTCAGTATTTTTTTTAAATGTGTCTTGATAGACCGTTGTCAATCAAATTTTTTTCCTTTATTCACGATAGCTTTTCTATTCACTGCCAGTGCGGCATTCCGTACTCTGTACTTCATACATATCCCTACAAACGTGAGTTACACCCACGTTACCGAGGGAAATATTTACGTAATCCTTCTTCTCCGACTTCCCTAAATCGCTATTGATATTAAATAATAATCTGAGCGCAAGATACGGCTATAATGACTTAATTGTAAACATTAATTCGATGCTTATCTTATTAACTGAATAATTTACAACTTCGGTCTAATATTGCTGAGTGACCTACACTAATGCGTTAACCTAGTTAGTTTAATATTCTATTAGAATTTAATTAAAGCACATCTCAATTGGTTTTTCTTTTTGTGATTTTGGTATTAAAAAAAAAGCGTATAAAAATATTTGTTACTTTTTTTCTTTCGTATGTAATCTATCTACCTATTCTGGTATAGACCCATTATGAAACTAGTGCGTTAAAGGTGCTTTTAATACTCGTAACATCACTAGGATTACTCAAAGCAGTTGCAGCTAAGTTTAAGTACAGTTCTGTTATTCAAGTTTTATCGAAGTATGTTAATTAAGCAGAAATGCTTACATTTATGATTCATAATGGTAGCAAGCGTGACGTCATCGAGCGCGGTGTTAATTGTGAGAGCTAAGAAATTATTTAACAACTGCTACTGGTAATGGGGAACGGAAGAAAGGGAAATATAAACAAGCGTTTGTTTACGATGATACTAGTTTTGCTACTGAACTAACATAAAATGTAGTGTGAGGAAATAGAACATTGTATAATTGTTTTTATGTATGTAGTAGGCTAGAAGTTACTTTTGTTGTGTAAGTCAGAATATTTTATCTTTAATTGGCCAGCCAAAAGGTGAGGAAGGCTTTTGCCCAGCGGTGGGACAAAATACTGAATCTAAAAATCACTCTGACCCTCAGTGTGATTTTTATATATATCATTCACCGTAGCCCCTTAACAAGGGTCTGATGATGGAAACCATAAAGGAGAGTAATGGCTTTCTTAGTGGACTATTCCCATACCCATCTTGTTTAGGCTCATATGAATCGCACGTGTTGGTACTATTAATTTTAACTGATAACAACGATCTGATGATGGAAACCATAAAAGTGAGTAGTGACTCTCTTAGTTGACTACACCTAAACCCACCATGTTAGGCCTCATATGAATCGAACGGGTCGGTACTATTAATTATTGTAAATGTTACCAACAACAATGAATATTGCTCATCAGAAGGATTCAAATGAGCCCAAACACGATGGCTATACTAGTAGCCATCTAAGAGATCCACTATCCACCTTTCTGGTCTTCATCATCAGATCTTTGTGACCAACAATAATAAATAACGCCTATCAGAAGGATTTAAACGAGCCCAAACACGATGGTAATACTATTAGCCAACTAAGAGATTCACTATCCACCTTTCTATCCTCTTTTCTTCATCATCAGATCCTTGTTACCAACACGAATGAATAGTTCCCATCACAACGATGTAAGTCAAATACGATGGTTATGTTAGCGAGTGTATGAAAAATAGCTTCTCTATACTTCGCGTAAACGATTCGAACTCAAAACGTATTTCTCTTATATTTCAGTCGACAAGAAATCTAGGATTTATGTGTGATTTCTGTCCGAGTTGGGTAAATTTTAAAAGGGCCGTGGCCATTCTTCTTTTTCACAAACTTATGCTGTAGGTGATCAATCGATGGAATCCAAAGAACAGTCTACCCATTACCTAGAACCGTTAGTTGGTTACCCATCTCGCCAAAAAATACCTACCTACCTTACTGATGTCATAAAGTTACGCGTAAAAAATACAGCCTTTCAATTTGGTCAACTCATTCAGATCACCGCATGAAATGTCTGCGCTTACGTTCAGTAAAAAAGTTAGGAAAAAAACTAAATGGTTACTAAGTAGGAAGTACATACCGCGGTACATACCGTGTCTATAATATTTTGAAAGTTGCATTCAATGAAATACCACAACACAATACCTACGTCATAGACACATTATTATGATCTATTAACGCAACAAAAAATTATAATTGTTCGTTACTTTTTTAACCGAAATCGTGAATGGTCATTGTCCTGAGTCCTGACCAGAAATACTTCAAGTCATCAAAAATGACAATGTCACTGATAACTATATCAATTTAGACATATAAAGTCATGACATCTCATTTATGATGGCAAAAAGCGCAAAAAATAACCAATGTACATTCATTAGGGACCAATAGGCAAATGACCGTATGAAAAAACCATAGATACACCATATAAAAATTATAGCAAGGGAAATTGACGTAAACATTATCGATCACACAGCTGATCGATAAAAAACGATATGATAAAAACTATCGATCGAAAATATCGATACCTACCACATGTCAATTTGCTGATAAGTCGTTTGAATAAATTTACATTTTAATGAATGAATCCCATTAATTAATTAAATATGATAGACTTTAATCGTCTCTACGCTACAGTTCACAGTTTTGTAGATTATTATTTCATGCTAATTACACGCCACTTCTCGTGAGATTTCAATTTGAAGCCATCACTTTTCTATCGTTAGTAAAATTCGCCACTAAAAATGTCAGTTGTCAATTAATTTTAATTCATAACTACGAGAAAATGTAAATACATTCTCCGACGTCGTATTGTGTTCGTCAGAGGGTTAAGGTTATACGTTGAACTCTGCACATGTCTAGCTAGCGATTGGAACGCATTTCCATTGATAATTTTCAACAGCGTAGTTTTTGGAACAATATTAATTTATGGAAAAACATACTAACCTTTCAATTACGGGTCACTGGAAAAATCATTCACTGTTTCATTCACAAACTCTAAAAAACCAGACAGTCTGTCGTGTTTGAGTTTCGATCAACAAAAAAAAAAAAACAAAAAGTTTTGAGTGTTTTTTGGGTCTGTTATGTTTATCACTAGATCGAATGCGTGCAAGTCGCCTTCCGCGTGCTCTTCGCGTCGGCTTGTCCAGCGCGCGTCCTAACACTAACGCGCCTTGTCGTCGACTATGGCCGCGTCTCGTATGAACCGGCATAAATTCTACTAGAATTTTACTTCTGTACGCGACGCACACCTATGTATGTACCTGGTAACTACCGACAAAAATCCTAATGTAAAGTATGCATACTTCATCAATTTTCGTTGTATAGTAGTGATTAATTCCTTTGAAGAATGTCAACTGCTTTAAACCATGAAAAGCCCTATTTATAAAAAAAAAACATCCAAGTTTAGTTAAGAAACTAGGTAATTAGCAGATTCTTAATTAAAATAATCTAGTCTTTCTAGATTTGATTTTAGTATTTGCTAATCAATGTTTAACCTATGCATGTGGTTAGATTTTTTTATGAATAAGCCTGTTTAAACCGTAAATAGAATGACATTCTCATTACTTCGAAATTGCTATCGAACCCGAGATTAAAAAATATACCACAAACAAAAAAAAAAAAAATGAACAGCGAATTCAAATTAGGAACATTGGAGTTTGGTTATTGTTAAACAAAAGAGTTCCGCGTCCAACAAGATTTAAAATAATTGAAGATCACAATTTCGCCTTCAACTGCTATTGTCATTGGCAATGACAATGTAATAGACAACACATATGAAATTCAATATTGTTGAATTTAACACACAAGTGCCAATAGAGAGTCATTTCGCAATTCGTGTCAATTCGAGTCGTGTCGCATCAAGTGTTTCGTTTCCCGTCAATCTGTCAATGTCTTCATTAATTTCCTCTCAAAGATCTTTTTCGTTTTAATAATGTAGATTCGACTACAGAGGTTTTCTTACTAAACTTTTTTTTTCGGATTGCATGTCTCAATTTAGTTCCGACAATGTATTTGTTTTTAATCTTAGAGTTTTTCAGGAGCTACGTAAGAAAAATTAGAAAAAACCATTGGTAAGAATCCTGTCTTCGTCTCTTGTTTCTTGGGGTCGACGAAACTCGTTTCCTTCTACCATTGTCCTTTGTCAACCGTCATCTTATTATCACTAATTTCATTTTACAATCATATTACATAATTATTCCTCACATCTTTTTTCTGTCAGAATTACCTAACAGGTTCCTCCTTAGGGTTCTGAACATCTGTGTGGAAAAACGAAACCCTTATAGGATCACTCGTATGTCGGTCTATCTGTATGTCTGTCTGTTTTGCCATTGGGATTTGGTTAATTTTGTAATTATTTATTATATGTATTTATGTAGGTCCACATTTTATTTTGTTATGTATTTACACAAACTTTTATATTCATTACTTTATTTGTATCTTAGTGTTGTGTTCCGTATGTGTATCCGTGTCATCACTTCAGGCCCTGTCATAACACCAGCGCTGTGATATTTATTTATTTTTTAAATATCGCAGCATATGCTGAGACAGGGACCTTTTTGGCCTCGCACAGATTAATTTAAGGATGCCGCTTAACTGCGTAAACATATTTTTATAACTGTTAGTTTTACGTATTTTACTACTGTGTCTTGTGCGAGTCCCAAATAAACATTTTTCTTTCTTTCTTTCTTTCTTTCTTTCTTTCTTTTTCAGTTCATATTCATAGACACAGTCAAATTTTTTTGAATCTACCGGACCGCCAGTTATTTTTTTTTCTATTTTGGTACGGAACCCCAAAGAAGAGTAATAAATTAATAAACTTGCCCAATTAAAGAGCTTCTCCCCTCAATGACCAAAGCACAATACTAACGAATACATTTCCTTAACACCTCCGATTCGTAGCAGAAGCGTGAACACACGTGTCAATTAATAGTACACGATTGATACACATGCCATAACTTTCACACATCGACGGGAGTCACGTGCTGTAAACACTACGATGTCAGGAATGTGTCAGCATAAGTACCTTATTATAGGAGAGCTTTGGACAAAAGACTGTCATATTATTGTAGGTGTAAAATTACGGTTAACGAAGCCGGGAGTCACTGGGTCTTCGAGCCATTATGATCTTTTTTATCTAGACCGTACTTTTGGGAACCTTCAAAGTTCAATTCTTAATACCCAACAGCGCCAGAAGGAGGTTTTTCGAGTGTGCATTATGTGTTTAAAAAAACTTTTTAAGAAAAAAATGATACATTTTATTACTTTAATTTCAGAAGTCGTTTTTTTAATTGTTTCTTCGTATTAAACACCAATATTTTTTGCTTTTCCGTTTTTTCGGAGGTTGAATTCTTTTCTTAAATTTTTTTATTTTATATTTTTGCGGCTGTAATCTACTAATTACTGTAACATGCTTAATTTTTTATTACTTTTATAATAGCTAACTACCTTATATTAGCTATTGACTGTTATATAATTCTACGTTAACTATAATTTGTTGTATAATATAATATACCTAAAAATAACAGGCTTTATACATATATACCAACATGGGTAGGCCTACAAAAAATGCTACACAACTCAGCATTAAAATCTGTGAGTGAACAATAAATCACCCCTATTTTCCCACCCTTAGGGTACGATTCTTTTTTTCCAGTTTCGGGGTCACTTTCCATTAAAAAAAGAATTATCAAAATCGGACTACTCTATAAAAAGTTATGCGTGTTCAATACATAAAAAAAATTATACGCGTCGACTTGAGAACCACCTCCGTTTTCTCGTTGGTTAAAAAAAAAACCAGACCGCAAAAAATAACTACAAAGTTCCACAAAAGTCACATTTCAAGTTATTTAATGCATTTGTAGGCACCAAATATCAAAAACTGAAATAACTAAAATATGTAGATGCCACTCGACTTTGACTTTTACACGGCCGGACCCGCTGGCAATAGCTAGTGACGAAAATTGCTTCGACGAATCGTAGGCGTGATTTTACGTGCGTAAGTAAACTTAGCACTTATTGATACATCAAGAAGCAATATAACGCCAAGAGGTAGCAATTCAGTTTAGAGGTATCACTTTAAAATTTATTACTGACGTGCGGTTTTCATCGCTATGCTTTCCTCTTTCGTTTAGAGCGAGCCATAAATTATATTGTTTGGTGTACTTTTTGTGGGAAAATACATTGATTCATACGACTTATTCTACAGTCCATACTTTATTCCACCATAAACCCCAAAATATTTCTATAATTCAATTCCACTTAAACCCCAAAACAGTTTTGGTAGAGTCAACAGCAAAATTGCAGGATGCATAAAATTTTAATCTGAAGCTGTGATCTTATATTTTAGAAATCAGTTTACTGTATAGAAAATAAATTATTTACAGTAAACTAATTTCTCAAGTAGAATTTTATATTCTTAAGAAAATCGGAAGCTGTTACTTTTGCTTTTGACCCATTTCTTTCCTAGAGTACAGTTTTTAATTATATTTTTATAGTGAATATTCTTATAAGCCCCTAACATTAATGTGTTTTATTTATGTATCCTGCAATTTTGCTGTTGAGTCTACCAAAACTGTTTTGGAGTTTAAATGTAATTAAAGTATAGAAATATTTTGGAATTTAAAGTGGAATGAATGTATGGACCGTAGAGTTTTTAAAAACAATGGCTTTGGGGTTGTATTGGAATTTTACCTATTACTAAGCCTCTGTTGTCCGTTAGTACCCTCCGCAGTTCGTATATTTGATTTTGTTTATGGTAAGTACGCCCATTGTTTGCGAGGTCGACTTGTACTTGGTCGGTTTTGTTTGTGTATTTCTGAAAAGCATATTAGATAGTGCAAGCAAAATTGTAACGTTTTAAATTTACTATGAACTGTATCTTGATCAGGATCTCGCTTGATGAAGCTAGCCCAAAAGATACTTGGATCTGTAGTGTAACAACATTTTCGTATCTCGACAGCGGAATTCGAGGTGAGTTTCAAATTAAGACCTTTATGTTGTGTGCAATAAAGCTCACTTTGTGAGTTTTGTCACTCAGGTGAAGTTTGATATCGAAATAGTTATTTACAGAATAGACTACCTAGCTGTTTTGTGCTTTGAATATCAAGTTTGGTGACAAGTGACAGGGAATGTGATTTCTTAAGTAATATTATAAGAAGACACAAATTTTGTTTGAATTCTAAACTTTAAGGTACCCGCGGCTAAAGCATAAAAAAACCGACCAAGTGCGAATCGGACTCGCCCACCGAGGGTTCCGTACTTTGTAGCTACAAATCACTTTAAATAAAGACTATATTTTTTATGATTTAGTTACAAATGTACAGTTTTCAGACTTTTTGCTATACTTGTAGTATAAGACGGTATTACTTACCAAATTTCATAGTTCTAAGCCAACGGAAACTGTTCTATACATTTTGTTTCCCTTGAGAGTGTCAAAATATACGTTTTGCGGCATAAACGACGTATCTTTTTTTTCACTAACTTAGAAGTTTGATTTTGTTCACAACTGTAAGGGGCCATAGATTTGAGTATATGGTATTAATTTCAACTCGATACCTCGACGCGTTCCCGAGATAAACGGTCTTGACAAACAGGCGGACGGACAACAAAGTGATTCTATAAGGGTTCCGTTTTTTCCTTTTGAGGTACGGAACCCTAAAAACAGGGATAACCCTGCTATCATAATTCTATTGTTGAAAAACTTCGCTACCCTTGATTATATATATATTTATCATCTTAGCCGATGGAACCGGCTTACTTCGGCGTTGTTTCGGCACCGGACATGTATGTATATAAACTATGGGAGAACTTCCCATATCGTGGAAAAGAAACCGGATACAGACAACGATTTCCAGTACTGCACAAAGTATATTAACACTTAATATTTCAACCATCAAAATATTTACTTTCATAACTGAAAAAACCGTGTCTGGAAAATAGGTCGTTGCACTCATTTCCATAGACTAAAGTCTAGTAGAAAGAATTTCGACCTCATTCTGCTTGTCTATTGTTTCCTGTCTAGTAAAATATCTAAGATGTTAATTTTGACAGTGGTCAAGTGGTATGTTAACGCGAAATTTTATCGGCTGCTAAAAATGCGAAATTATCCGCAAATGTTTATATCTTCATATTAACCTACCTGCTTTATTAAAAAATTGGTTAAAAATAGATTCAATGATTTAACTAGTTTATTCTATGAAGGAGATCACGCACTCTATTCGATCGTTCAGTTTTTTTGCTGCAAAAGATACGCATCCTTTTTGTCTACTGATAGAGACGAATTTTTGTTGTTTCAAAGTTCTAATGAACTTCGTTGATTGGAGAACGCTAGCGATCGTGGCTCTTGGCCCTTGAGCAGAAACTTGGGCAGATGTAGAAAAATCTGGTTCGTTGTTTTCACATTGTATTTCTTTATCATCATCCACCAAGTCATTTCCCAACCATGCTGGGGTTTCTTTTTTTTTGTATCGGTGGAAAATCATCAAATGACTTCTCCCGCTCTGGGCGAAGCAGAAGGGAGTGTCAGACTCTTACTGACAAAAACACATTCGTGTTCCTTCTAGTGCCCTTTGCGTTCCAGGGCCGCGGTGACCCATTCGAACAAATTCCGCAACCCTGGCAGGCACAATCATGCTTTTTTTATTATTGATAGGCACGCGTTTGACCACTATCTCACCTGATGGTAAGCGATGATGTGGTCGAAGATGGAGCACGCCTGCCTAAAAGTAACCTATTCACTCTTGACTTAAATGCTGGTGTAAGCTTCCAGTCTAACTATAATATCTAGATGTAGCTGAATACTTACCAATAGTTTACATGGCTTGACAGCTTATCCGATCTCCACAACCCATTATTTAACTGACAACACGATTGCACTTAGCAAGATGGGTTGTCAAATTTTCAGGCTTTTCCTGAATTTGCGTAGCGACTACGGTCAAAGTTCTATGAATGACCGCACCGGGATCATCGTCTTAACCACGCTCGTGCTTTTACCGATCCGTGGACCGACCAAAGCAAGCGTTGTCTTATCTAGACGACCGACCACTGCGATTTTTATTATTTTGCTACGAGCACGAGCCTCACATATTATTGTTCTTCTGTAGGTACTAAACGAATTTCTGAATTTTCGTTGAATAATTCAAGAGCAAAAACCAGCTCTTAAAAAACCAAACCTTAGCAGGAACATGACACTACAACGGTCAGTGTGTCAACACAGACGATTCCTTCCTGCTAGTTGTTCGGTAAACCAATCCCTTTGTTGTTCGGCCAAGTTGTTTGTAGTCCGCTTTACTTGGCCACAATAATTGATCGTCACTGGACACGTGAGCGGCGGAGTCACTGGCGTTTCTGTGGATAGAAAGGTTTGTTCCACTTTGTACTGAACTGTAGTCCGACAGGCTTTTTTTGTTATGTGGGGAAAGCTCCAAAATGCACCTGCACTTTTGGGGCAAAGACCAAGTAGTGTGAGATTTTTGTCTTTCTAAAACCACCACGGTGATCACATGGAAGAGAGGCCCGCGTGAAACTCCTATTGGCATGTAGGCACATCACCGAGGAGACTCCAAAGGGGTCTCACCTGAGCCTCGCTGAGTTCTAGCCTCGTAGCTCAGTGCGGGAAGTGTATGAAGGTGTGATGCCGTGAAGAACTCGTCATTGGCCCGCTGGCAAGTACCGATGCACTTTCGGCGAAGCACACCTATCTCAGGGACCATCTCAAGCAACCGGAAGCTTTATAAAAGATTGTATACAAGATGAACACAAATTTATTAGACGTCGGATTTTCTGCAAAATTCTCCCATACAAGTAAAAGAAGTATTTTTATCTTCCATTTTCTTCGGCCAGCCTGAGTCTTTCATATTATATCCCATCCATCTTGGCCATAGTCTTGTCTTCCGTCTGCTACGCAGTGACTCGGTCAGTGTAAGGTTCAACATCTACCTAGCTTTTTCCCAACTATATTGGGGTCGGTTTCCAGTCGAACGGGATTCAGCTGAATACCAGTATTTTACGGTCTCGGTCAGGGTAAGGTTGCCGATGTAATAATGACTTTTATGTCCGTCTTTTTGTACTTTTTATCTACCAGTTTCCCCAAGTGACCATCTGTATGATAAATGTTAGGTATATGATTATCTTTTTTTCTATTATCGTTATTCTTATTTATCGGTATCACTAGATACGGTCTCGATTCAAAGAATTCGCCTAGGACTTGATAGCATGTCAGATTAGGTATATTGTTTATACCTTTAGCTTGTTACCTGAGCATATTATCGTATCGGCAATCTATCGGTGGCTGATTGATGGGTCTAAATAATAGCTTGTACTCAGCCTACTTTGAAAAAAAAAATTGTTTATGAAATTTATTGGGATTATCTTAAAGACAATACATAATAAAGATTTTATCAGACACAATAGCAAGATAGTTAAAGTTTTTGCCTTTACTGGTGGTCCCCATTATTATCAAAACGCTATTTTATCGTGACCAATATGTTTATTGACTGTCCTAAGAATAGTCTTAGGTAGGTACCCAAACTGAAACTAAAACTGTAGAGGCTTGATGACTACGATTTAGGTTGGGATGCGCTACAGCGAAGCGGTATCTATAGGCACCACCACATACAACTTACAAAAATACCTGACGGCAAATAAATCCTGTATTGTTCTATAAAATTATACCGTACGATGGGAACATTACAACAGTCCGCCAACAATGATTCGGGCGGTTGCCCACCAGACACCATTGTCGTCTGATCGGAGAATATTCCCTTTTCAATGGAGTTTGTGAAATACCCTGTTCCGCATACCTCTTAAAAACGTCCTATCAAAATGATTTAGAATGATCTCGTGTGTGGTGTGTCGTTGTCAACTTTGACACAGACGGAAGTAAAAATGTTCAAAGCAGCAAATTTTTATTTGCTTTATTAGATTGGTGAATTTATATTTTTCGTTTCAATGAAAAAATAGCTACAGCACTGCTGAAAAACGAAAATAAAAATGGTCCTTACCCACAGAATCAAAGTAGAACTCTACAATACCAACACGAGTAGGTTGAAACACGAGATATCACCGAAAGACGTGTTGTTTCTCACGCCGGGCGCGTCGGGTAATCGAACACTGAGCGATATCATTTATCACATTCGTTACCGAATTCTCTAACACCTTATTAGTGCTTTGATCACTAAATATAACCATTAGCTGCGGTTTGTGGTGGTGAGCTTAAAAATTGTTAAGTGGAGGGGTTCAATTCTGGTGTCGAGAATAGTTTCGATCGACTTAAGAGATTCACTGCATTGGTAAGGAGAGTACTTTACCAAACCCTAAGTTTAAAAGAGTTCTATAAGCAGTTCCTTACAAATCACGTTCATCCCCATCATCACTTGTCGTCGCAACAAGTCTTCTACCATGTAACTCCATTTAATTAGTCATCATTCATCATCAGTAGTAATCCCCTATCATTTTCCACACAATCTATCAATACTTTCGGCTTCTCACCGTAAAATTATTGCCACCCAATTTTATGCTTTGCAAGACATAATATTTTAAGCAATTACGAACGTATTGCCATGAATACAATCATATTTAGGTACACGAGTGTAATAAGAGCACAAAGGTCGCCTCAAAGATGTCTCTAGTTTTGACAGCTGCCTGTCTGTTATCTAATCGTGAATATTCAATAAAATACTCGTAGTATACCTACACATTATTTTAAATTAGCCTTTTCCCGCGGCTTCGCTCCTGTGGCCTCATCAATGGATCCGTGCATTTTTTTTTTATTTTCAGGATAAAAGTAACCAATGACACACCGAGAGTGTAGGTTTTTATCAGGTCAGTATTTCCAGAGGTTATACTATTTGCAAAAACATTAAAAAAATAAACATAAGTAATTAAACTCACACCTTTATTTCATGATGATAGGCAGATTACAGAACGCCACATGCTACTCGTATGATCCTTATAAAAACAATAAAATTTTCATCATCATCATATCAGCCGAAAGACGTCCACTGCTGGACATAGGCCTCCCCCAAGCGTCGCCACAACGACCGGTCCTGTGCGTCTCGCATCCATCGGCAATAAAATTTTAACTCTGCGTAATATAGTTTATGCAAAATAAAGACAACATAACATATAATTTGGATGAACTGAATTGTCAAAGAAGTTTTGAAATTAGAAGTGCAACACGAGGGCATCACTCTTTGTTCTTATTAAAACGAACTCCTTAATTATAGCGAATTAATGAAGAGTTGAAAGTTTTACAATCGTTTTAGATTGCCATTGTTTGTGACAAAGGAAGTTCAGCGCTAGAAGTAAAGTAGGTCAAAAGTTATCTGTCACACAAGCTTTGTTTTATGGTAAAAGCGACGCTTTCGGTAGTCATGACATGACCGTAAATATGCTTTGTTAGGGTTCCAAAAAAAAAAACAGAACCCTTATAGGATCACTCGGGTGTCTGTCTGTCTGTCTGTCCGTCTGTAACAGCCAGTTTTCTCCTGATCCACTGGACCGATTCTGTTAAAATTTGGTACATATATGGACTTTTATGACCCAAATACGGACGCGTTATGTAAATCATTAAATTTTTAGTATAGAGTCACTTTTGGGGGTCAAAATAGAAAATTAAAAAAAAAAAGTTTATTGAACAATATTGTGTGACATATCAAATGAAAGGGCTTGTTGTGAGAGTTTTAATTATATTTTTTTCATAATTTTAAAATAAATGGTTTTTAAGTTATTCAAGAAATTAGATGAAAAATGACCATTCCCCCCTTATCTCCGAAACTACTGAGCCTAAAATTTTGATAAAAATGGAGGTAATAGATCTTTACCTAAAGATTACAGGAAAATTATTACTATTAGAAGTCTGTAGTGTTAAAATAACATGTTAAAAAAATTAAATTCGTTCGGAACCCTTTGCACGCGAGTCCGACTCGCACTTGGCCAGTTTTTTTTATTAATATAAATTATATTTATATTAATAGAACATCACACCTGTATTCTTCAAAGCCTTAGGCAGAGTGGTGTGTTCGCCAGATTTATAAATAAGCCCTAATTCTATCCCCTTTCGTTCAATCTACTCAAATGTTGTCTATAAGAGATTGCCCTGTATGATAAGACTGCCCATTGTACACGTGTTTTTATAAAGGTTGGTCCTGCGCTTATTATGAGCTGTACAATAAATTATAATGTAATAAATAAATAAGTTTCATATAGGTAATAAGGCACATATTCAGACTAACTAACTTCAGAGAATTTTGCAATTTTTTTGCGGTAAGGTGGAGAGAAATCTGGATTCAGTTAGGAGGACGTTTCCTCGTGATTTAATTGATCAACAAGTGTGTCACCTCAAATTATTTCTATCGTGAGCTAAAACGCGACATCATTCTTTGATAGTACGTATATTCATGAAAATAATTATATAATAGAAGTCTTGTGCACCTAGCCGCTTTTCTGAAAAACCAAACAAAATTTTATAGTTTCAACTTTCAAAGCTTGCAACTATCAATGTTCTTGATCACAAACTTCTATTTAGGCACTATAAATGAGCTGTCAGACCTCCTAGCGTATGAGTTCATTAGCTAGAGTATCTAGTAGTGGCCTGTCACGGTGATGTGTCGCGAAAGTCGCGCTAACAGCATCTGAGGAGCCGCCGCGGTGACGCCACCGAGCGCCGCCGCCCGCCGGGTCCGCCCGTGCGCGACTGTATACGACTGCGGTGGAGTTGCCCTTCGTTCTAAAAAGAAAATAGGTATTAGTAGAGTATTTTTCCAAGCTGCAGAAGTATCCGCCCAAGTTAAATAAAGGTTTTTAGAAGCGGTAGGGCGTGTTTCAGTCAGCATTAAATTAACTAATATTTTATTTTATATAAATAAATACCAGATACTTACTTATTTTGGTATTTGGTTTGGTTTACATGATAGTGGTAAAGGAAAAAACATTGTTTCAAACAGAATTTAGTGAATAATCCATTAGATAAGAATAATCTTATGATTTTCAACTCTACTACTACTTACTACTCAAAAGTACTTTATTTTATACAAATTAGCAAAGTAATACAATTTGTTTGGATAAGTCGCTAAGATCAAGTCAAGACGAAAATAATGCTCATGTTACAACTATCATAAATAATTAATAAAAAACTGGCCAAGTGCGAGTCACACTCGTGTGCAAAGGTTTTTTAACATGTTTTTTTCTTAAGCTACAGACTTCTTATATGTAGGTTTTTCTATAATTTTTAGGTATAGAACTACTTTCTGCATTTTTTTTCAAGATATAAGGGGGGAAATGGTCATTTTTGATCTAATTTCTTGAATAACAAAACAGTTTATTTTATAACTATGGAGAAAATATAGTTAAAATCCTCACAAAAAGCCCTTTCATTTAATATGTCACACGATACAGTTTGAAAAACTTTTTAATTTTTTTTTAGTTTGACCCCCAAAAGTGACCTCCAATCCAAAAAAAATATTTATTTACGTAACTCGTCCGCATTTAGGTTACAGAAGTCCATATGTATACCAAATTTCAAAAGAATCAGTCCAGTAGATCTGGAGAAAACTGGCTGTGACAGACGGACAGACAGACACCCAAGTGATCCCATAGGGGTTCCGTTTTCAAGATGTTCGTGCTGTCTTGTCAGCCATTTGAAACACATTTGATCAATTAGCTTAGTTACAACCTTATGCATTCTTAAATTTTGGCATTGTTATCAATTTTATACATTTTTAAATTTTATGTTTTCCAATTTTACCAATATTATTAATTTAATACACTTTAAACAATTTTACACGTTTTTTATTTACCAATGTTATTAATTATATACATTTTATCATTTTTATCTTTTATGATTGTTCCTTGTATTTTTAATTCGTCAAATTTAATCATTTTCATATCAGGCCCTGTCATAACACCAGCGCTGTAATAATTATTTTTTAAATATCGCAGCATATGCTGAGAGAGAGACCTTTTTGGCCTAGCACAGATTAATTTTAAGATGCCGCTTACGGTTAGTTTTACTTATCTTACTTTTATATGTATTGTGCGAGTCCCAAATAAACATTTTTCTCTTTCTTTTCTTTCTTTCTTTCTAATTTTATACATTTTTCGATTTTATCATTTTTGCTTTATATTATTGTATTTTAATTTATTTTAGGCCTATCCGTATTTGTTCTTTTTTTATGAATGGGCACATAAATGAATCTTTTGTTTTAAAATAGTCACAATATTTTATTTCAGTTGGTTTTGTACAACATATTAGTACTTTTATAATATGTGTGTTTATGTTTTCGAACGTATGGCACTCGTGGGCTGCAGCTGAAAATCATCGTCACATGGTATACCTTGTGTTGCCAGCTGGCATTTTGCTGAGCTGAGGCCCTTTTGGCATTAATCGTTTTAATTATTTATTTATTTAATACTTCAGCACACAAATGTACATAGGCGGACTTAATGCCATAGGCATTCTCTACCAGTCAACCTTTGGGTGATGCAGAGAATAGTGGTAGGTGCAATATGATGAATTAAAAGCGATTGAAATTATTCAAATACAATTAAAACGAACAATAATATACATATACAAACTAATTAAACAATTATTAACTAATTATTTATTTTGTTAAATTTTCTTTCTGTTCTTTACGGATGTTCGGAATCCTAAAAAAGGTGCTGTGGTGGTAAGTGGCTTTTTCTTTCTATTTTTTATAAAGGTGTTCATACTTGGTTAGATTTAGTCTAAATAGCTAGTTATAGATTTATGTTACCTATGTACATTTTTACCCGACAAGAAAAATAAAGATAAATAAGCAATTTCCGTTAGCGACTCTACAGCTCTCGCATCCCGATCCGATCTCAGTGGAGAGAAGCGGCGATGACAGCTAATTGTCCTATAACGAGGGTGACCATAAAACCGTTCACGGCACATACATTTTACATGATCACGGACTGTCCCGCTACGATGCATTCCCCCTTGCCTTATGACGTACTTCAGATGAACGACGCGAATCAAGATTCGTAAATAGATTGGCAAACATATTCAAATTTGTAGATTAAAATCTACACAGATAAAGTACTTCAATGGTAGTGATTCTACTAAATGCGAAAGTTTGTGAGGATGGATGGATGTTTGTTTGTTAGTCTTTCACGTCAGAGCGCCTGAAACGATCTTCATGAAATTTAGGACAAAGGTAGATTATAGTCTGGATAACTTATAGGCTACTTTTTATCCCGGGAGTAGTTTTGTTCCCTAGGGATCATGCGGGCGAAGCTGCTGGCAGAAGCTAGTACTTTCATGTGTGTCTGTTTGTTTGTTTGTTACATTTCCAGATCTTAACCGCTGAACGGCTTAGGATGAAACATGGCACAGTAACTCGCTACGACCTGGGTTGTATATTCTATTTGGGTAGACAAACGCTTTCGCGCGAGACAGCGGTAGCGGGCAGAAGCTAGTGGATTATAAATGTATATTTATACTAATAGTATATTTGTTTTGTTTGTTTGTGTATTTGTTTTGTATTTCTAATAGTATAGTTTATTTTTAGTATATTTTGTATGTTTGTAACGAATATACTCAAATACTACACTGGAGCGATGACTATATTTATTACTAGAAAAAAAAGGGATCCTTTAAGAAAATAGCAACGCGGATAAAGTCGCGGGCGTAGTGCCAGTAGCTAAATAAGAAAAGATGGAACTAGTTCATACATAGACGATATTATGATGCTTCTGGAAATAACTTTTCGAAAGAGTTAATGAGTGAAATTAAGTAAAACTTGTCAACAGGTCCTAGCCTACGGTCTGGTGCTGGCTTGTAATTGTAATTTATGATGCAATAAATGTGAATTTAGCATGTCTATGGGCTAAAGAAGCCCATAGACATGCTAAATTCTTAATGAATAAAGAGGTAAATATTATTATTTATTATTAATGTAATGTGAACCTACCTTATTGAATTAGTCACAAAGAATTAACGAAAAAAAGCAGTACGAAAACTTTTATTCGTTTATTTCATGTCGAAACTTATCCAACTGATTAATAGGTAATATTATTTTATTACATAAATTTAATGAGAAAAACTTTGGTGTAAATTTTCAACCATTTAAAACTAGCACGGAAATTGTTTTATGATTTGTCACACGAAACGTTAAATAAATACTGTGATACAGTTCTGTTCTAAAAAATTGCGGATATATTAACCTGCCTACAATAATGAAGCTATTAATAAGATAATTAATATTATATTTATTAATACTGTGGAATATTTTGACTGGTCCACTTTGATAGAGAGACAACTTTATCGATCTATTAAAACTTAATGGTACTTAAAGAATTTTCTAATATTGTTTCGCGGCATAGTTTGCATTATAAACGAAAATTTTAAAACCATTTTAGAGTCGTACCAGATAAACCTTTTATTGGTGTAATTATTTTTTTTTTAAGTTCCTGATTTGGACTTAAGAATTTTAAATTTTAATATTCAAAAGATAATGGTTATCAAAAGTTAAATGCTAAGTAGTAATTAATAAGGACGTATCTTGTATTTGAATACTTTTTATTTAAGAGCTTGATTTTTTTATCGACGTGCCACTGTATTTTATCAATAAACAGTAATCGTTTTGATTAGAAAAACTTTTATGTTTCCTGTTGCAAGTTGCAATTAAATTTTATATATAATTTTGTTTATTTGTTTAAATAATATTAATATAATCTGTATTTTACTAAAAGTTGGTGACAGAATTTGGCACTGTTTGAAAAATTAATTTCAATAATTTTAGAGCTGATGCAATTAAAGTTTATATATGATTTTATTTATTTGTTTAAATAATATTAATATAATCTGTATTTTATTAAAAGTTGGTGGCAGAATTTGGCACTGTTTTAAAATTAATTTTAATAATTTTAGAGCTTTGCAACAAGGCTGAATTGGGATTGGGCGGGACAGACTCAGATATGTAGAAAAAATACATCAGGACCGATGGGCCAGATTCGTTACGCAGTGGGAGCCAGTGTATGGGCGTGGTCGCCGAGGAAGGCCTAGGAAACCCTGCTGCTAGTAAAACTCATTCATGGCGGGATCGGTGAAGACAACAAACCAGAAAGCATGAAAGTCTATGAGGGAGACTTTTTTCCAGCAGTGGAATAACATAGGTAGGTTGATTTTGTTTTTTTTGTTCTGAGCTCTTTTACATAGTATAAAACAAAGTCGCTTTCGCCGTCTGTATGCTTATATCTTTGAAACTGCGCAGCGTATTTTAATTATTTATCCCGAAATTCCTACGGGAACAGGCAAAACGGAAAATACGCGTACAAAGTCTCGGGCAAAAGCTAGTATAATATAAATTAATGTGTTTTTTTTCTCAAAAAGCTTCATATTTTTCTTGAAAACACAGCTATGCCACTCTTTCCTTGGCCCACATTGGTACAGCCTTTATATGGAAAAAATAACCCAGTAATTAACAATAGGTCATTCAACACAAGAAAATCAATAGGTTTGTACTGCTGCATGGAACTGACACTAGCATGCAATGTCACGTACCTACTAACATACCTTTTTACCCCATAATTATATTATTCTAGAAAACCAGTAAATTACATACCTCTACTAACTTTCATACTGTCTCTTTTGAGGCTTTGACGAATGTTGCTCTTTCATCTTTCTTTAAGTAACTGTTACTGTATGGGTATTTTCGCAAAGGTATTAAAACTCCCTGAACTTTTATGCTGTCATGCGAAAAAGAATCTCGTCCTTAGTAACACAAATTGCGGGACAGTGACAACAGTATTCTGAGAACAGTGACGGAGAACACCTACTCTCCATTCTGAGACGTTTTGTGGAGGTGATAAACGCTTTTAGATATAATTATAACTAACTAGTGGACGTCACGCGGTTTCACCCGCGTAGTTCCCGTTCCCGTGGGAGCACGGGGATAAAATATAGCCTATGTTACCCCCTGATAATGTTGCTATCCATTGCTGAAAGAATTTTTCAAATCGGTCCAGTAGTTTCGGAGCCTATTCATTTCAAACAAACAAATCTTTCCTCTTTATAATATTAGTGTAGATTAGTGTAGATATCAGTAAATCTATTATTATTCTTATTTAATAGATTTATTAATTAGTTATAAGAGGTTTTACTAACACAGCGGATATTATGTTGTCCAAAATAGAGAATTTTATTATTATTTCCTTTATTCACCTAATATTCCTATAAATTACATTTTTTAAATATTTCGACAAAAATTACAAAAAAAATCATTTAAAAATATAAAAAAATAGGGGTATTAGCCCACCGGTATCGGGATTAGGGTCCGAGCTACCGGCGGTCAGGGGCCTTGTAACAATGCGAGCCGTGTCCAGAAGTACCGCTTTCTGAATCAAGCCCTTGATCCAGCTGCCTAACGAGACCCTCCAGAGGTGTTGTTTGAGGCTCGTGGCTATTAAGCCGATGGATGTCACGACTATCGGTACAATAATTGCGGAGTTCACTTCCTAAATGTCGACAAAATCGCGAGGCAAGCCATACTTGATTTGTTTATCTTTTTCGGCTATCACGAGGTTCTCGTCATGCGGGACGGTTATGTCTACAATAATTGCATGCCTCACAATTTGGTCCATCACCACTATATCAGGCTTATTCGGGCTGGGTCGGGCGCATACCTATAGTACGGCACTTGCGACTCCACAAGAGAGTATTTTTGATTTGTTTTCAAGTATTTGTGAATCTTTAGCGCTCAAAATGCCTGCCGAAAATATACTTTTTCCTGGCTTTTTTTTACTTGTGAATTCGTAGCGCTCATAATTCCAGCCCCGAAAATACTTACGGCTTACGGCTTATGGCTTATAGCTTACTTTTTTGTCTGATATTCTCATCTTCAGAAATCCTCGTTTGTGTTTCTTGGTCTCCTGGTGGCTTTAGCGTTCAAAATTACAGCCCGGAAAAAAAATCCATGTTTCTGTTCTCCTGGTACTTTTCAATGCTAACCATTCACAATTTCAGCGCTGGAAATACTTTGACATGTTTCTGTTCAAAGCAAGTTGCTGATGGATAATCCTGGCTACAAGGTTGTGCCTATGCAAGTATTCTCCGCTAGCTAGACGAGAACAACCAGACATATTATGTCGACCGTACCGTCGTTCACAATAAATCTCCGGTACCTAGTTATTCGTCATGATAACTTCGTCCATAATTGCACAGACAAAACCTTCGGTTTCTCCAAAAAGATCACCGAAACGCAGCCAGGCTACGGACGCTAGTTGGTCTACGTCGGGCCCATGTAGGGCCCGAAAAGAGCGTCCGTGAAGCTCTTTACTCTGCCATGCCGCCCTGCGATCGTTGGTGTCAAGCACCGCAGGTTTGCGCCAGTTTTGTTTTATTATTTAATAATAGCAAACCAAACATTTAATTTTATTAAATTTATTTGCCGCAGCAAATAAATTTAATAAAATTAAATGTCTCAGCAGTACGCCGCGTATGCTATAATTAGCATACGCGGCGTACTGCCGAGACATTTAACCGAGTTATCAGAAGTGTAAAAGAATAAACGCAAAACATGAAAAGGGTTCATTGTACCCATCATTATGAACAACTTTTACTAGGGGACCAACCCAGAACTGAAAAAACTGAAAAAACTGCCTCATATATTCATGTTTGCATAATCGACATAATGTACTGAACAATTGATCTTGAGTTGTTCGTAATGATGAGTAGGTTAATTGGCTCCCCTCTTTACGATTACCACTATGGAATATGAATATATAAAACAATAAATAATAAAAATAATAATATATGTATCTTGAGCTGGGCGCCGCGTTACATATGACTTAGAGAGTAAAGGTTGCCATATGTTTGAAAGATGAATAGCTAGGTCGGAGATGGCGCCTGTAAATTTGTTGTCTATGGCAAGCACTTCATTTGCGCCTGCTTAGGATTATTTACTAGATGTCTTTAATATGTTGCTATAGAATTTCTAGTGGTCTATCCGAAATCATTCTGTATTACCAATCTTTCAGAGGCTGTGGTTCTGGGGCCGAAAGAACCTAAAGTACATAGGTGTCTTTATCTTAGTTACAATCCATTCCCATGCTTAGGAACCTATATATTCCACTACTCACAACATCATATTTATTAACAAGTCTGTTCCAAATAACAAAACATAGGTACTTTGATTTTGCACATCATCTTCTGTTTATAAGATTCAAAATAATATGAAATGTGGTAAAAAACAGAGGTGATATCTTTACAACAAAGCGGCAAAACTCCTCATATAGAACTATGTTTGAAACCCTTCGGTCACAAATTCACGCTAGTTAACTTTACCAACTAAGTTATAATAATAAAAAATAAAAATATATCATTTAATTCAGGTAACAAATACCCATAACATATATACCTTACAGACTATCAATATACATATTTATATAAACCTTAAAAATATAAATTAACTATTGTACATGAAGTGACGGCGTCGTGTTGCGCTGCGTGGTGTCGCGTAGCCTTCCGCGAAACACGATACCCTTCGGCCAAAACTCTTCCTTGAGGAAGGTCTCAATATGATGAGTCGGTACTCGCACCTCGAACGACTTGAAATTCGTGTTGTGGCGCGACTCCAATTTCTCGACCCTCAAGATCCAGCTGGTCTTTGCTCGAACATACTCCACGATCTCCTCTACCTTCGTGGTATGATGTAGTCGGGACACATATAGAGCTGCGTCGAGGGTATTGCTGGACGCAGCATATTGGGTCCTACCAGCGCGGTCCCGCACTGGTTCCGACTAGGAAGCTTCTTCCTCTTCTTCCTCTCCACCTTCACAAAGTTATCCTAAACTACGGCCTGTCGCTTCAAGGGTCCTTTCAAATATATAATAATAAACAAACATAAACAAATCTATACATCTCTATAGTTTGTAGAAACTCAACTAAAGTCAACGGTTTTACTTTGATTATTTTGATCAGAATTTTTTTAAATTAAAAGAAAACCAGTCCTACAAAGAAACATCACTAATCAGACAGATATATTACAGATAGTTGTTCCGGGTCTGGCTGTTTGTCTATGTGAGTTTGTATGTTTGTGAACGCACCTACGATACAGAAGAAATTACTAGTGTGGGGCAACGTTTAAAAAAAAATCACAAGTGTCTGGAGCTCACTCCCTCTTACAGAGAGGAGACCTGTGTTCTGGAATTGGGATAATTATATAATGACTAGCTTTTGTCCGCGACTTCGTACGCGCTTATCCCGTTTTTCGCCATTTCCGTAGTAATTTCGGGAAATCCTTTCTTCATCAATTCAGCCAATATCCGTCCACTGCTGAACGTAAGCCTCCCCGAAAGAGCGCCAACCATCCCGGTCTTGAGCAGTCCGCATCCATCCGCTGCCAGCCACCTTCTTTAAATCATCGATCCAAATGCCGCGGGGCGTTTCACACTACGTTTGCCCATACGCGGTCGCCACTCTAACACATGTCTGCTCCATCGACCGACTGTCCGTCTGCAGACATGGCCGGCCCACTTTCAGTTCAGCATGCTGAAGTGAACAGCAGAGAACTAAAGTCACTGACGCAACGTCAGTGACTAGTTCTCTGGCGAGTGACTTCGTTGCGAATTCTATCCACCAGAGAAACCCCGCATTGCTCTCCATTGCAAGCTGAGCAACCATGAATTTGTGGACCAAGCCTATGGTGAGTGTCCACGTTTCGACTCCGTACGTCATTACGGGAAGGATGCACTGGTTATAGACCCTGGTCTAAAGGGATTGTGGGATCGACGATACAAAGACATCATGCCTCTGTTAGAGCTCCCCTACTAAGGAACTTACAACTCAAATTTCAGCTTTTTCACGTCCAGCAGTTTCGGCTGTGCTTTGTCTATCAGTCACTCACTCAGTACGGAAGTTTTTTTGAATAATTAAAACAATTTGGTTAATGACATTAGGTGTAGCCTTTTCGAAAAGTTTGCGATATCCCTGACGTCCTATATATTGATTATGCTTACTACAGTTCAGATAAATCTTACATGATTAGATTTTTCAAAATCAATGAGTAATGGCCTTTATGATGTGTAAACTCATATCTACCTTGGGAGCTTATCGACGAACCTAACCCAATCATGATTCTTTAGTTGTAGTATCAACAGCTTAGTCTCTCATTGGTTTAGTAGTCACAAGTGTAGTTGTTGTGATCATAGGGCCTACTTTAGTTGGCAAAAAGCAGGTGTAATCCGCTTACGTCAATCCTTTCGCGGCAAAGACGTGAGACTATGTAGGTTTAATAGTCCAGCGTTCGGCAATAAGATACTCCGTTCGAGGGATATTCTACTTGCCTAGCTTTTTCCCAACTGTGTTGGAGTCAGCTCCTCCATCCTAATAAGGATATTGGTAATATGGTACCCCTTGGCAAGACTGGTGTCAGATTTTCTGGCTTCTGACTTCGGGAACGCCCACGTCATTGACTATGCCATCTAGTGTCGTATAATCGAAAGGAAATGTTTCATTTTCGGCCATCAGATGAACATTTATCGAAAAAGAGGGAAAAATACCTCGAATTGAGGAAAAATATTCTTTCTTGAATTTAAACCGGATTTGTCGTCCACAAAGGAGTAGTTTTTGAATTATTGCCATATTCTATTCAACATGGCGTCTCATAGTTTGCGTAGCCTACTTTCGTTCTGAAATCATATCACATCAAAACAATATCACGTAGACGATAAAATATAAAAAGTATGTTTTCTTGTATTATTAACACTTATTATTATTCTATTATACATCTTTATGACTAGTCATAAGCAAGTGTGACGATTTCATAATTATAAAAATATTTAATCTATTTTTCGGAAAATTTAAAATGACCGTTTGTTTTGACATAAACACTGGGTCTGTGTCAGTCTCGCAAACGTCAAACATTTTTTTTTTTTATGTACATATTGAACATTTGATATTATGAAAAAAAAATCTTACTTTATTCTATTTATAGGTTAGTTTCCCAGCTTCGCTAAAAGGTACATGTTATGGCCGGCGTCCCATACAAAAATGACACATCTCCTTTATAAGTAAAATATCGTTGACATTGACGCTGCTGTGCCCATAGTTCCTGCACGCTTCGTTTAGTTTAGGGGAACGTGCACGAAATAGACTGTGCTATCTAGTGTTGCATATTTTAAACTTAAAAGTAAAATATCCTTGAAATTTAAACTTCTGTGCTGCCACCTATAGTTCCTATACGTTCCCTATCCGTAACTACTGTTACAGCTGAAAGATCTACAAATAACAGCTAAAACTAACGACTTAACGAGCTTTCAGAGACAGGGAGGACTCTCGGTATCTAATGGATATATTATGGTGTCTGTATTAATGGTCACCAATCCACGGACCGTCTTCGGCCCGTGTCGGTGTGGCTTAAGGTGATGTATTTAGTATAACGCGAACGCCAATTTTATAGTTCTGTACCCAAATGGTAACCAACGGAACCCTATTACTAAGCCTCCGCTGTCGTCCGTCCACCCGTCCGTCCGTCCGTCTGTCAGCATGCTGTATTTCAAACACCGTAATAGGTGGACAGTTGAAATTTTCTGAGTGTGTATTTCTATTGCCACTATAACATCAAATAATAAAAATTAAAAATCAAAGGGGTTCCAAGATAAAAGGGGGAAAAAGGGGATACAAGAAACATGTTTTTTTCGTGTGAGAGGCGATTGGCCGTTTTTTTTTGACAGAAGTTTATGAAGTCCGCGTGCGAGCAGCACTGAATAAGTTCGCGGTTTGAATAAACTTGGCGTTGTGTCGCTTGGTTCGATATTTCGAATTTTCCGCGTGGAAGCATTCGGGGACTTCAGGGAAATCGGTGCTTTCGAGCTATCATTTATTTTCGAGGTACGACCTTAAACTTCAAGATCGTCCTCTACAGCTGTTATTATTTAGCCACAGTCCCTCCACATTATAAATAACAAAATCTAGATATATGTACATAAATTTTCCCGTTGTGTAAATCTAACTCAATCGTATAAGTTAGGGGCAGGCTATTGTTCCCTGGCTTGGGGCGGTCGTGCTCATTGTTCATTGTCTATTCGCAGAAACGCTTCGATATGTTTCAAAATAATATTTTACGAGCCCCGTCGATGGTCAGGGTTCGTACGTTCGTTGACAAAGAACGTGCATTTATTTAGAGATGCAAGGCGAATTATGGAGATGAAATAAATGCAAATAATACAATAGGTTATTTAATAGAGCTTTAGATTCGCAATAACTTCCGCAAGTGCTTGAGATACACAGCTGAAGAGATGACATTTCGACATTTTAAAAGAACATTTTCTATTTAGGTATGTTCCAAAAAGCAGCAACAAAATAAATTCTGTAGGTGAAAGCTAAAGGACCTTAAGTCACATTTTATAAATTATTCAGTAGGGCTCATTAAAGATGTCTATACCCGAAATTAGATATTTAAGTCGACCGTGTATAAAAAGTAAATGGTGTATCGTTGTAGAATAAAAAGTATGACTATAAAGTTTTATTAAGCTATTATATTGTGATATTTTTTTGACAAATATTGCTCACTAAGGCTGTATTAACGGACTTAAGGTTCTTTAACTTTGAAGTTTTATTAAATATCTTATAGTATTACGGTAGTTACGTCTCTCCTGTATCAATAATGTATAGTAAATTTAATTATTTTATAACTTAGGTATGACACGAAATCATTGAAACATACGCTTATAAGTTTTAATGACCTGAGAAATGAAATAACTTTATACATTTTAATATTATTTATTGAATGAAACCTTTTAATTTTAACAAATCACCTAAATAAACTTTGAACTTCAAAATCTTTAGTAAAAAATCAAAGAAATTATACAAAAAAAAAATATTCTGGTAAGTCACATACTGTGCCATCGTGGGCTAAGGTATTATAAAAATTATGAAAAATGGGTGGAATCCACTGCAGAGCTTTCTGTTAATCCTGAAACTTTTTAGTGCTTATAGATTCGGGGCCTAATCGAGTAGGCTGCAATATAGGTATGGCAAAGTCTTCTAGTGATTTTCTTCTATTTCTCCTAAATTCTTGCGGCGAGACTTTGTATGTAAAAAGTCATAATTCGAGGTTTGGCTCTCGACAGTTTTCTCCTCCAATATTGGACCGTTATAAGAGATATTTCACAAACTGAATAAAAAAGATGTACACTGTGTCTCTATGTTTTCCTTTTTTGATTAATAGTTGCCATATTTGTACACTAGGGCTCTGTTGATAATTTTGAGCATTTTGTGAGAGTTCTAGTACTTATACGGTTAACAAATTATCAAAAAGGAAAACATAGGGACACAGTATATATCCTTCTTATTCAGTTTGTGAAATACTTCTTAAATCGGTCCAATATTGGAGGAGAAAACAGTCGAGAGCCAAACCTCGAATTATGACTTTTTACATACAAAGTCTCGCCGCCAGCATTTCCTCTTAAGGACACCTTTTCGAATTCTTGTTGATTAAAGGAGGTTTTATAACTCATTATGCCATACTTTTTTTTTTCAAATTTCATCCATACTATTTCAGAGTAAAGCACTGACTGGCCCATTTCCACTTTTTTTTCGGTGGATAAATGGCGCTGTAGAACCTTCTTGGATGCTCAGAATGTTTTTAAAATCTTCAGTTGCCATATCAATGACTTCAATTTGTGACTTGTCGGAGGAACAGGACCATATGAATTGCTGCCAGTTTTCGTTCAATAATAGAATGTACACCATCTACCTCCATATGAGTATGACCTTTCATAAGGTATTTGTGGTTAATACATTGTAAGTTTGGTATTTAGCTGATATGGATTCGTCCCACATAATGCATGTACTTTTGTTTGTGACATTGTCTAATATTGTATGGTTGAATATCCACAACTTGCGTAAATAGAAACTAAGGCTGTGTGTTAGTAGAGGAGTGGGTAAACATTTCTATAAGTCGACAGTAATCATCTTACAATCAGAATTTATTCCACATTGAAGTTTATCTAAAGCTTTTAAATCATATCGAGTCTTTGCTGCACGTGTTCTTCATATTTTGCCTCTAAAGTTTCCTTTTCAGTACCTTGAGAAATACGTATTTGAACGACAAAACGATCACAATCATCACACGTGTCAGTCTACATTAATTTTATATTAATGTATAAGTTATACTTAGAAGAGTGCAGAGTGAAGAGTGCTCCTAAATACTCACGTGCCGTCTTTTCTCTGCTATAGTGGCTTTCATGTTTAGGAAATGATTCTATGTGCTTTTAATTCCGTCAATGACTTCGTGGCAAACGAAGTCATTGACGGTCTTGATGGATCTTATTAGGTGGCTCTTTCTTTCCTCTTCTATCTTCTTCTACAATGCCATAGTTATTAGATTTTTTGATAGAATTTCTGACCACCGTTTCTGATATCCCTAAAATTCCCAGGAAAAAAGGATTTGCAAACAATAACTTCGTTATTATTAACAGTAAAACCGTATTCTAAAATATGGTTTCTTTGTTTTGTACTTTCTTCATTACGTACTCTACGTCTTTCAATAGATTTCTGTCGAACACATGCCAAGATGAATTGTCGTTTCATGTGCCAGGTTTTCTATTTATTCCAATAATTTTCAAATATAGCTTTTCGTTTTGTATCATCTATTTCGTCACCGCAAGTTTTCTTACATAAACATGAACTCTTCATGGTCTTAGCAGATATGAGCTTTCCTTTATGTGTTACATGTGATTTGCCACAATTTTATTTTAATTTATAATTTATTTTAAATTTACAATTACTAAACGGGAGAGAGTGCGTGTCCAACCGCGCCCTCGCCCCGCAGCGGGTCATCGGGGGTCGTAGGTACTATTGCACCCGCGCAAATGCAACTCGCGCGTAGTGGTAAAGAACCAAGTCCCACATACTGTCGTTTAACATTTTATCTAGATTTATTATTTAAAATAGTAAACAATATTAAGTGATCATACGATCGTTTACTTTTTCATGCTTAGGGACTTAATGTTATTTATAATTTAATATCCACGAAATTAGTGGCTGTAGGACTTAATGTCTTTTACCATTTGATCAATACGGGTATACTGAATTAGAATCATTGAAAATACAAAAATGACAAAAAATGGACTTAAGGTCCTTTAGCTTTCACCTACAGAATTATTAAATTGAGTAGAGATCTAGGGCATGGTTTTCCCTTATTAGGAGTGGGATATTTAATAGGGTAAGAAAGAAGTGTATAAAGACGTAAATACTCATACTACCAAATACGCAAATCAACGGAATTAAACAGAGTTACAGGCCACAGTGATTTTCGAATTCAATTGCAACTTTTACTCACAAAGGCACTCCTTAAGACCAAAAGTATCTTAAGCAAGTAATTACCAACCTCCGATCTTTTCTTTGATAAACCGCCAACACCGATGAACACATCGCTTATACCGAATTCAATGCGAATTCTGAGATAGTGATCCATAAGACTCGATCATTGTGTAACAATATGCCACAGTCCTCAATCTAATCTTATTTTGAGTAGAAATCGATTAATTAAGTTCATTTAAGTGTATCTTATCGTAGTCTTTGATTGCACCGCGTCATAAACAAAGCACATAGTAGCAATCACAATCATTTGGTATGGTAAATTAATTGCGATACGGTGGGCAACACTCGACATCCTTTATAGGGCGTTGGGTGCATAATATTGCACTTTGGGGCTTGCTTAAACAAATAGGTATGGCGATTGGAAAGTTTTCATGTGAAGTGGAGCTTTGCGAAAAGTTGAGGACAAGATCCGAGGCGCTAGATATACTGTTAGCGAATGCAATTTTCGAAATGCCAAAATACAACATGACATTTCGACAGCAGTTGTCAAATCCCATAGTTTTTTGACGTTTTGACAATCGCCTTCGCCAGCCTACCGCTGACAGAATGTCACTTATTAAGTACCTCAAAATTACTTAAACAGAATCTTGAGATATTCATATTCATAAAGGTCATATGGAAAAGTTATAAAATGAAATTATACATAAATGATATTCTATAAATAAATTATTATTACGAATCTTAGAGCTATAAGAGGGTACTGTTACACCCGTTATATTTAGAACTTATAAAGCAAGAAACCTACACTCGATTCTAAAACCAAGAATCAATTTCGGTTTCCAATTATCAACGGCATAAAGTTCTCAAGGACTCACAATAAAACTTTAGTATCCGTTCAATACAAACAGTTTTCCTGAGCGTCATTTTAATGGCAGTGTATTTGCGAAGCTGCGGGCGGTCTGTTTTCTTAAACAATTTATGCGTTCGGCGCCTTTGCGACCGAGTATCAGACGACGTGCTAACCAAATCACTGTGAAATACTGTCCGTCTGTAAGAAGTCGCTAATCTCGAGAACTAACGGCCCCTTTTTCATGAAGTTTGCACGGTTGGAAAGTTGCGTTTTTAGAGATCCGTAGATACTCGAGAGGTAAATTTCTAAGTCTCCATTGTCGTCCGTTAGTTTGACAATGGGCTGTATCTCATAAAAATTTCACAGAGTGTATCTTATCTGTCTATTAGCAATGTACCAAAAAATAATAGTTATTTGTGCAATAAGAGAGCAAAGTCGTTTTTTGCTGTGAGTGCTGATTTTGAATCCTGAGTGTGGCGAGGGATTCAAAGGCACGAGGTGCAAAAAACTTTGCTCTCGTGTAACACACATAACTTTTCACTTCAGCAGCGAGAGCACTTTAGGAGATAAAATAATAAACAGAAATAGATTGAAATAACTATTTATTGTGAATTAAAATAATTAACATTGTAGATAGAGTTACCAATTCAATAAAATGGATCATTTTAAAAGTTAAAAGTAAAATTACTACAATTCTGCAAATTAAAAAGTAACAGATTTATTTGGTAACGTCATAGTTGCATTGAGTTGAGTTTGATTATCTGGGGTTAAGGTAGGTAGGAAGTTCTCCGAAAGCAGTGTCCCGTGTATAGCTGAGGCTCTTCCAGTTTTAAGAAAGTGGCAATTTCTCGCGGTATAGCACCTATTTTATTTACTCCCATAGGCTGTCTTAAGCATTTATTATTATGGTATTGTATGAAAAATCAGTCGGTTTATATATTGGCTGGACGTAAATTTTGGTATTGTCTACAGTAGTTACATATTCTTTGCGTACGACAAAAGACCTGTCAAGGTTCTTCTTCGTATTTTTCAATTTTACTAACAGTAATTTATCTGAATGCGTTTCGATATTATTAACTGTTAGCTGTAATAGCTCATTATTGTGACATACTCCACTAATTCCAGTACAACCTGTAATGAAAATATTACATAATTAATATGCATAATTTAACATTTACAGCATCTTTTACATATCGTAATAAATATTTTAACAGTATTGCTAAGCCAGACTAGGATTCATTGCGCCTCCAAAAATTAGTAGTAGGCAGTAAGTACCTTTATACATAACAGTCTACGCACAAATTTTAATAGCTAGCAACATAGATTCATAGGTACCACTTAGTTTAGCGGCAAGAAAATTGCAGTCCGGAGCTTCATTAAGAAATTTTTCTATGTTAAGGGCCGTGAAAATTTTGGACTTTTCAGCCTTATGCCCAACTGACATTCTTTTTAGAAAAGATACGAGTTTTGCGTATGTTTCAATATGCACGTTATGTTTTGTTTTTAAAGTAGCTTTCAACATTGAGTAAATACTCCACATTGTAGATGATCGCCGCCGTCGTCTGTGACAAATCTAAAAAATAAGATAGCAACACCGTCTCCAAAAAACTGCTTGCGCCCTTTGTAAGTTTCCATTCATTGAAGACATGGTAGGCTTTCAGATATTTAACGCGAGACTTCTCAGGTAGGAAACTTAATTCTGCATTAATAACTTGTTGTTTTAACTCTTCCGGTGTTAAAATACTGTTCTCGTCGCTAGTTTCACTCATATTTTACGATTATTTTAATATTTTTTAACTTATTTAACTCTTTACGCCAGCCACGAAATCTTATTCCTGCTCTTTTATTTAAATTAAGGCGTGTTCGGAAATAGCACCCATTATATTTTATTATTCAAAATATATTACGTAACATTATTGAAACTAGAAATAAATATTTACAGGTTAAATATCAGTTTTATTTGCAGTAAATACTTATTTTCGTTTAAATACAACAATAAGTTAAAAATTGAATAAATTAAATTAAAAGACATTTTTGCGAAATTTCTTTAGTTAGTACGAAATTCCGAACGTTTGTCTTTGAGGTCGAATTCAAAATCGGAACTTCGAAAGGGCTGCTCTTTGTCTCTCTCTCTCTCTTTCTAATGGCGGAAAAGAGATAGAGTGTGAATGTTTCGAATTGTATAATTAACCCAAGGCTGAATAAGATATTCGCGACTTTCTGAAAAAAAAAGTTACTTGGTCTCACTTGGTGAGCAAAATCGAATGCTGCTCTCTGATTTCAGGCAGCAAAACCTACATGTTTGAGCTACAGAAGTGAAAAATATATTTATTTATCCGTAAAACCATACAAGATAGGAGTTTTGTTCGGTTTATGGCACGGTACGCTCCGTACGCGAGCCCGACTCGTATTTGGCCGATTTTTAGAAAGAAAAGCTTTATAACTGCCTTCTTTAGTGTTGATGGATTAATCATGAAATTAAATGGTTTATTACTGCATTGTATGGGTTTGGAGGCTTTCTCCTTTTAGAGTCTGAATAAATATGAGTTGCTTACAGACTATTTGCTGTATATGATTACAAAAGACCTTTATGTGAAAAAGACTAAGTCTGAGAAGAACTTTTGTCGTCAGAAATGCTCAAAGGATCGCGGAAAGCGGAACGATTAATGCTCAAAAGTAACGTGCATATTATTGTGTATGTGGCCAATGTGTTGCCAGTTAATGATCCCTAATAAGTAATGGGCGTTGATAATTGACTGCTATCTACATTTCAGAAATGCTATTTGCGACGATGATCAGAACACTGATTCGCTTAAGTGGCAAAATGGCAATACTTCGCGACGCCATTCGGGAATCAGCTGGCCGAAGATTTCATGAATATAAATGAGACTACATTTCAGTAATTAAAAATAATTACACAGATTTTTTTATTGGTACCAGCTCCTGTCCCGTGATTTTACATGAACAGTCATAATTCATTTAGCCGACCAATAAATCAAGTTGTGTCTGACTGCTTATTACGCGAACAATTAATGGGAAACTATTATTATCTACCTTGTTGTTATCCATTTAGAGTTTGATGAACTTCTTAATTACTTGTCTTATTCTAGTCTCGTCTGGTTTCGGTAAATCTTCAAGATACATTCTATTTCCACTATTTCTGTCGTCATCAATACAAAATGTTATTATCTTGGTAGATTTATTAATAAACCTCTAGGACGGGATTGATTTTTGCGTGTAATGAGGCCTCCTGAAGGATTTTTGTAGCGTCTTCATCTTCTCATTATTCGGAGTCGTTCTTTCATTATTTCTCCTTTAATTGCCGTCCAGTAGTCACTCCGGGCCCCGTTAGATCTCTTACACAGTCTATCCACCATTTCTTCAGTATTTATCATCAAATACTCTCAGCAAGTTCTCAATCACGTTGTCTATCTCGTATAATCGGTTAGTTGTAAATCCTCTATAAATAATGGACAAATCATCATCTTCCTGCCTTCTTCCCATGTTGCTTGGTTAGTCAAACACGTTTTCTTCTTCCATTCTGTCCAGTCAACCGTCACACTATCACTGAACCTATTTTCTCTCATTTCATCTACACTAATATTATAAAGAGGAAAGATTTGTTTGTTTGTTTGTTTGTTTGAAATGAATAGGCTCCGAAACTACTGGACCGATTTGAAAAATTCTTTCAGCAATGGATAGCTACATTATCAGGGAGTAACATAGGCTATATTTTATCCCCGTGCTCCCACGGGAACGGGAGCTACGCGGGTGAAACCGCGTGACGTCCACTAGTTATTTATACAATCCATCTAACTTTTGTTAGCCTGCTTCCCCTTCTATCGACATCAATGAAAATCGATGTCTCCCACGTAAGTTATTCTATCCCAAGGATTTGTGGTACAGGATAATATAATAAATTAAATTGAACACTTTTCAGCTAAAACACAAAATCACAATTCTGTGAGCTTCAACAACTTATAGTAGGGGAGGCATCGATTACTAATCCACCATTATCATCTATAAAGAATCAACAAATAAACTAACCTATAATTTTTGCTATTTTCCAATCAATTGGCTGTCGCCTCATTCCTATCTGGTCTATTATTAGCTGCGCCCGATTCACCGCGACCACAGCTCTGCGGTTTGACCCCTCAGACATTGGATCAACACAATGTTGTACATTCCGTACGACAGCTAGAGCCGACTGGCTTGAGGGCAGTGGATACAAGTAATGTGGTGATGAGTTCGTTTGGATAATAAATAATAATGGAGTAGAGATTACACACCAATAGTGTAGTTAGCCAATAACTTAGAAGTTTTTAAGGAAGCTAGGTGTAGCAAGTGCTTATAAGTGGATGAATCAACACAATTTTGTACATTCCAAGCGCCAACAAGGAGTGACTGTCTTGTGGACAGTAGACAGAATTAATGATTTGTTTCGAGTTGTACAAGAGCTTAAGAATGAGGTGACGAATTCGTTTTAAGGAAAAATGGCTAAACCTTAGAGTTAAACAGTTAATATTATAGGAAAATTGCTTATGGGGTGAGAGCGTAAGCCATCAAAAAGACATTGGATCAACAAAATGTGGTACATTTCGTAAGATATAAAAGCAAGCGTATTTTTGTAAGAGGAAAGTTCGCCCGATCAAAACTTATGCGTGTGCCACATTCACCCACACTAAGTTACACCAGATCCATAGGATGCAAACCCTCCAAAACCGTTTTCTCCGAAAGCCAACGGACGCCCCGTGGTTCGTAAAGAATGGACGACTTCATGTCGATCTTAAAGTCCCGACCATCAACCAATTCATGAAACGCATTACAAAGCATTTCATTGAATCGGCTGAAAAGCACCAGAATCCACTAATCGCATCGGCTACCCGATACGCTCCCTCCACGATAAGTAGGATTCGCCGCACGGCACGCCTTCGTCGAACCCGACGATCCAGTCACCGTCATTCAGGAAAGCTGTAGGGAAACCAGCACACTTCGAAAACACGCTCACAGATCGCGTACCGCTTAACGACGTCACCGTCGACGCCCATCGCGACGTTCCTGTAATGCTACTCCCCGACTTTGGCCTAACAAGCCAGCCCGCACCGCTGCGTTCTTTAAATCCCCTAAATAATAATGATATGACCCAGCCTGTCCCTTGCTGCCCTTCCCATAACGACGCCGCTGAGCCGAGGTCCGTACCCAAAGGGGGTGCCCTCAGTGAGCGGAGTTGTGGTGTATAAGTTTTGTTGCCTTGGCTGGGGGCCTTAAATTCATTAGAGGCCACCACAGTCTAGCCCGATTGAGCAGTAACCACCCTTAGCGAGGTGATTTGCGAGTGGTCCCGGCCAAAAAAGAAGTAAGAGGAAAGAATATACAAATAACGTCACTTAGATAACATTTGCTAATTTATGAACTCAGTGGGAACACTCAAAAATATCCAAGCATTTAACTCGACATGACAATGTAAGCAATCTAATAAATTACTTACAAATAACAATAATTTAAAGTGTAGTGACACTAGAGTCAAAATAGAGCTGTCCACTAGCGCAGTCTTGCCAACAAAAGATTTAAATTAATACGCTCTGTCCGATTGTCCACAATTCATTGAATTTACACAAAAGTCCTCACATCTGCACTTCCGGGACCCTTTAGTTACATCATCAGACGATTTATAGTGGGCAACTCTGACAGGTATTTAATTCAAACGAAATTAAACCTTATGCCTGAAAACAGTTGAGTCAAACATGGATTTTACGGACTACATTTCAACAGGTTAGAAATCAAACAATTTATTTTAAAATCAATTCAATCGCCCATGAAGGACCATCCCTATATTCTTATATTTCTATTTATCACACCAAAAACGACACTGTTCAGTTACCATTATCAAACTAATAAAGCAAAAAGATCACACATTATACACTGAGATAAAAACGAAAAAGATTTACGGTCAGATAAACAGATTTATAATAAGTAAAGATAATGTCCCAGATGCTAGGAGCAAGGTCGGAATATTTAGTGATTCTTTAAACAGGGGAGACAACAGTGAATTTATTGTGAACCAATTAAGTTTAGAGCTGTGGGAACTGCTAAATGAAGTGAAGGATATTAGTAAAAAATATCCTCCTGACCGAGTTTCTGTTACGCTGGCCAATGTCAACGGAGATTAGCACAGATATTATTGTGCACAAGTGTGTACACTAACAAAGATGCACTTTCTATTGCCTTCTCTCATAGTCCGACGGGACGGCAATTCGACAAGAAATTTGGGAAAGAAGGTAAAACAAAGCAGAATTTTAAGTTCGGATTTGTAAAAAAATGTTCTTCTTATTTAAATTGCTTTCAACTTTCATTTCATTACCAGTCTGTAAATTATTATAAGTTTGGACTTATAACAACGCACAACGATAGTCAAAAACGGAAGTTATTACCAAATAGTATCTATTAATAATTCCATTCATCGTTTTAACTAGTCAGTAGCCACCCTATTATTAAATAGATTGGTATCCATTAACGCTTGATAAGTCTCACCTGTTAGCTTTGATTTTGTTAGTAAAACAATATTTAGATCCTATGTTGTTAACATTGTTTTACAAACAATCTAAATTTAAGAGATTATTATTGTGGAAATGGAATTCATTTACTGACTATCCTTTATTCCGCCCGCGTGAATGTCGGAAATAATTTTAGGGTAAGATTCTCCCGTAAAATGTCGTGATCCTGGACAGAATCTATCCGTATGCCAAGTTTTATCCAAATCCGTTCATCCTTAAATAAGTCTTTTCACTTATTTCAGGCTAAGGTAACAAATATACAGACAACGTTACTTTTGCATTCATAATATTAGTATGGATTTACGAAAACTAGGTATATATACCACAGTTTTCTAAAAATTTAAAAAAATATAATTTCTCTCGCTGTCATGACATCACATACTGTTGTAAAGATATTTTTTGTAATGAATGTAATGTAGAAGTAATGATAATTAATGAAATTAAATCACTGCTACAATGCTATCGCTCGCATGTCTTAGATATTACTTTTTGTCCCGACACGGCTCCTATGGCCACGGGAATGGAAATGGAATGAATTATGTGTGTTAAACTAAATAAGAAGCATATCAGACCTCGAGGTAAAGACTGTCCAATAAATGCAAATTTGCATCAACACAAACATGATACATGCTAACTCAAAAAGGTCCCGTTTCCCCTGTACGGTCTCAGACCCGATAGCAAACAACTGAGACGCGTGGCAGACACACGACAATCATTCGGTGATAAGATCGGCTAATCATACGAATCATGTTCCACGCATAGAGTCAGGTGTCTGCGCCAAGGAAATGCTAGCTCGAGGGGCATGGTTGTAAGGAGTATGGTTTTTCAAATTCCGTTCTAAGTATTGGGTTTGTGCGTGCATTATGAGATTGCGGGTTGTAAGAAAGTCTGCATAAGTTTGTCTGTCGCTGATAGCAGTATTCTTATTGTGTTGTAGATTTTTTTTGAAAAATTCAGTTTAGTCAAGTTCCGTTAATATTGATCATCATCTCCCTATCTGTTAACAAAATTTATTCGTTATCGGCCAATTCCGCCCAACATGTCTTCTTCTTCCATACATTCATCGTCATATTATTAGTCACTTCGTTCCTAATCATATTATACTCGTAGTTCATCATCATCATTTCAGCCGAAAGACGTCCATTACTGGACATAGGCCTAGTAGTTATAGTCATATACTCGTAGTTATTTCACTTGATTTATTCAAAATTTCTTTAGTCTTTTTTTAACCTGTAATCATTCCAACTGTGATTCCATCATTAAAATACCTCAATCTTGCAAAAGAAAGCAATCATTTAGCATCAAATCGACGTAAACACACGTGGGCGACCAAGAAACCAGTCAAATAGAAACCTATATAAACTTGATCGATACCAAATAAAGCAAGCCGATACGCTTATCTGAATACAATCTCCAGATAGGATAATGTCGCCGCAGACAAGCATGTTATAAAGCCTTTTGTTCAATCTACAACGCGGCATAGTTTAGCAGTCTCCCAGCCTGCCATGATAGGGGTGAAGTCTGTGAAGACAGTACAATAAGGGCACCATCGACTATACGATCTTTAATCGATATATTCAAAAGCTGAGATTACATCGACACGGCATTGTGGGTAAAGTTGTGACAGTCAGCCTTAATAGCTGTTGTCTAGTAAATAAATGGACGTTACTTCAATATCTTGTGATTATGTGCAGTTTGAAAATAATCGATATTGAAGTTGGTGTCGATTTCAATGAGGCACTATATACAAGACACCCGATACTGGTGTAATAGATAGTAGCTGGTATCTTTTATCAAATATTGCCTCTAATACCAGTTAAAAGCTGTATGGGCGTCGACAAGAATAGAATGGTCTATCTATTTTGTGGATAAACAAGTTAATTTTAAATGAGGACTAGATAGTTTAAGGAGGTAAAGTAGACAACTAACTGTGCAATACATTATCTTACGGCAATCATTACTTCAAGCGTGGTCAGTATGCCTATTATTCTGTTACGGCCATTGATAAATGTTAGCGATAAAATTTTCATTGATAGTCGTCAGTTAGATGTAGATGTTGCTAATCTTAGATCAAACGACCTTCATTTTAATGGAAATGATGAAACACAATAACGACCGGAATTGATTCTAAACAAAACTTTAATCCCTCGCACATAACCAGAAGAATTCTAAAAATCTTAAAACATTATTACAAGCTCAATTTAACGAGCGAACCATAATTTAGCGATAAAAGAAATCCAAATAGACAATATAAAAACACGAGCGTATTTAGGAGCGTGTTAGTTATGTACACATTATAAAACTGAAGAAGACAGCTAAAATTAACGTTTATTGGACTTTTAAACACTAGAACGGTGTTCCTAAGCTAAACTGGGAACATAGCAAACAGGTAGATAAAGATATTGTTATGGGGAGTCTGGTTAAATGTGAATTTAAACTTGAAAATCTAATATTGGATTGTATTTGTGGTAACGCAGCTGGCTAGAGCTGTATCGATGAAGAAGTAGATACGCAACCACAACGATGGGTTCCTGTTATGTACAGCTCGATAGATGATCTAATTGCCTACCATCCTACTTATCTACTGATTTCATAATGTCAATTTGTTTGGATGTTTAGATTCTTACAAAAAAAAAATACGATTGATAGATATTGGATGAACATTGGAACACTGGATAAGATCATGATTAGGACATGGACACTTTTCATCCCAGAAGTTTGGACTCGCTAGCAAAAGCTAATTATAATTAAACAATCCATGTGTTACCAATCAAATAAGTGTACCGTCAATAACAAAATCACGAGTCACTAGAGAAATACAATACTTCCCGAATTTATTTATACATTGAATCGTCAAGAAATCCTTGTGTTCGATAAAGATCAACAAAGGAACGAGTAACTACTGATACGGTACCGCCATGAGTATCAAATTGTAACAAAGTAATATTTCATGCCGATACCGCTTTATCTATGGCAACTTAATTTAAGGCCTGGTACAGAGTGAACGCGCGGTGACCAGGGCGGGTGCGGGCGTGGTGGCCGGTGCGATAAGGTAAGGTTAAACATCTTTTCTCAGGGTAATGAATCCATGCGAGATTGACTCGCATGGATTCATTACCCTGAGGAAATATGTACATGTACCTGGCCGGAAAAGTTGATGAAATGCGCAAGTGGCCATAGGCAACTGCAGAACACAGTGTGGTTTTAGAAATTAAGAGTCTGACAGACCCCTGCACCCATCCCAGGGCCGGAAGACATCCATGAGGATTACAAAACATTAAAAAAATGAGTAAAATTTAATTGGACTATCCCTTGATATCGAGGTCGTTCACGTTGGGTTTAGCTCTCGACACGCTCACTTTATATGGAGGCAAACGGCGTGGCGTTTTCATAATGTTTGATATTTCGCCCCCGCCATCGCCACCGCGTTAGCTTCTCACCCTGGTCGAGACTTAAGACTTGAACCAACTAAGTGAATAAGAAATGTATTATGTTACGAGGTTATAATGTTATGTCATTGTTGCTAGTTTCTTGTGTGGTTCTGTAGTTTATTTGTGCTTTAGGAAAACAGATGATGTTTGCTAATTCGATTATTTTAGAATAATTGGAAGACGAAACATTTTTTCTTTGAGTCGCATTGACGTTTTATTTTTTGTAATGTAGGTTTGTTGTTTTTGATTATTTTACAGTTGAGTTTAATGATAGCAGAGTAATATAGTTTTCTCCATGCTCGAATTATGTTACATTTTCAACATGTAGCGATTTACCGGATACACGCGTTTGGTTCAATTGTAATAACATTATAATATTTTCCCGTATATTAAAATAATTTTATAGTCAGATTTATAATATAAACGTACGCGCCAACAATTTCTCGTCCACGTTAACGCCATAATTTCTCCATTGTTTCACAAACACCGTACAATTCGTAACGGACAATTTAGACTTTTAACGTCGACGGTACAGCATAATGGAGGGGTAGTGACGCCAAACATTTTCATTAATAAAGGTTGCCCAGAAACTCTTGTTAACAATGATAACTGCATTCTGGGAGAAACGAAGCATAACTCATTCGATTAAACCGTGGGTTTACCGACTGCGGGCCGAGTTAATTGTAACACTACGACGAACCTCAACCATTTTACTGAGACCTCTAAAAAAGTTCACCGTCTTTAAACACCAAAACGTTTGACCAAATTTCACGGTTATGGTTGGACTGGTTATGTTAATCTTCGGCGACGGCTAAGCAGATCTTAGTGACGTTGAGAAAGTGTTAATCCTATTTTAATTTGTCTAATTGTGTGCTAGTTGACGGTGACTACTTACTGAACAATGTTTGTGGGTGGAAGTGCAATTAATATTACCTAATAGAAGAACCTCATGCTTGACAATGATATTTTGTGAAATTTTGTGATCACTAACTATATATTTATATAATATTAGATATTATATATATATAAGACTATTATAATATTAGCACTTCGCCCGCGACTTCGTCTGCGTAGACTGTAGAGGTGGCGCGCAACTTCTTTGTCCCTTATTCTCATTCTCGGATATTCACCTTCATGATTCTTTTCTGCTAGTTTGCGAGCCTTTACTGTCCGTACTTTTAGCTCCAGAACTACTTCGACATGTTTCTGGTATTCTGGTACTTGTGAATCATTAGCGCTCATAACTCCAACCCAGAAAAAAACTTCGATATGTTTCGGTTCTCCTGGAATTTTTAAATGTTAACCATTCACAATTCCAGCTTCGGTTATACTTCAAAATGTTTCTAGTATCCTGGTACTTGTGAATCTTTTACGCTCAAAATTACAGCCCGGAAAAAACCGCTATGTGTTTCTGTTCTTGTGGTACTTTTGAATCCTTACCACTCCCATCGCCTGAAACATTTAAACATGTTTCTGGTCTCCTAGTACTTGTGAATCTTTAGCGCTTACAATTCCTGCCGAAAATATAATTTGACATGTTTTTGATCTCCTGCTATCTACGTGTGAATCTGTAGCGCTCATAATTACAGCCCCGAAAATACTTCGACATATTTCTAATCTCTTGGTACTTTTGAATCCTAACTGCTCCTAACTCCAACCCTGGAAATATTTAGACATGTGTCTGGTCTCCTGGTACATAATGAATCTTTTACGTTCATAATTCCTGCCCGGAAAATACCTCCACATTTTCTGTTGTTCTGGTACTTTTGAATCCTTACCGCTCATAATTTTTGCTCCGGAAATATTTCGACATGTTTCTGGTCTCCTGGTCCTTTTGAATTTTTTGCATTCACAATCTTAGCCACGAAAATACTTCGACATGTTTTTGGTCTCCTGGTACATAATGAATCTTTAGCGCTCATAATTCCAGCCCGGAAAATACTTCATCATTTTTCTGTTCTCGATACCTTTGAATCCTAGCCGCTCACGATTCCAGTGCCGGAAATATTTCGACATGTTTCTGGTCTCCTGGTACTTGTGAATCTTTAGCGTGCACAATTTCGGCCAAAAATATACTTTGACATGTTTCTAGTCTCCTGGTACTTGTGAGTCTATAGCATTTACAATTACAGCCCGGAAAAAACATCGACATACATAGTTCTACTTGACTGTTAAAAAAAAGCAAAAACTATTCTAGCTCAAAATACTTTTACATCGTTCTGTTCTCCTGGTACTTGTTAATCTGTAGCGCTCATTATTCCAGCCTCGAAAATACTTCTACATGTATCTGATCTCCTGATGCTTTTGAATCCTAACTCACAATTCCAACCCTGGAAATACTTCGACATATTTCTGGTCTCCTGGTTCATAATGAATCTTTAGCGCTCATAATTCCTGCCCGGAAAAACTTCCACATTTCTATGTTGTTTTTGTACTTTTGAATAGGTACTTACCGCTAATATTTATAGTGCGGAAATATTTCGACAAATTTCTGGCCTTTGTGAATCTTTAGCGCCCCCAATTTCAGCCCCGGAAATACTACGACATGTTTCTGTTCTCCTGGTACTTGTGAATCTGAAGTACTAAGGCAGCAGAAGCGCTGGGTTTCCACTTCCTCCTCAGTCTCCATTAAGCCATGCCTTTTACCGGGTTATAAAGTGGCCTATGTTAGATTCCAGGATGTGGACTATGTGTGTGCCAAATTTCATCCAAATCCCTTCAGCCATTTTTGCCTGGTTGAGGCACAAACATACAAACTTTCACATTTATAATATTAGTAGGATTGTGTCCCCTCTGCCTTTTCCACACAACTCTATCCTGTGCTAGGCAGGATTTTCAGTAGGAGTCGAGCTCGTCCCGTCATTCACGCCTTGATCTGCTGCGATGTCATTAGGCATGTAATGGGACCCATCCAGAAGTTCGTTTTGCCCATTAATTATGATTATTTACGTGAGATTTTGAAATCAACGATAAGTAAGAGACGCTTAATCAGACAAATGATCATTCAGTAAGTTTCCAACATCCAGAACTGACGGATGGCTAATAGGACCGATAGGTTCTGGAGTGGTAACTGCATACCAGAACTCTCAGCGTTCGAAAGCCATTCCACAAGATGGATCGATGACCTGGTGAGGGCCGCGGGAGAAGCACAAGACCTGACCATGTTCCGACGCTTGGTGGACACTTATTTCCGAGTGTTTTTTGACTAAAATGGAGATTTGAGCAAATTTTGATGATGAAGTAGACAAAATTTGTTTATTTCTTCATCTTACATAACAATTTTATGGCAAGCGGAAATACATAAAACAGTGCCATTAAACAATACTAAATACGTAATAGCGTACGTCGGAAGTAAAACTTATTGATAAGAGCTCGCGACCTTAAAGATGAACTTTAATCTTATCATTGCGTAGCTTGACTATTAAACTTCAATTACATCAGTAATGTTATGTAGTTTTCCTATAAATAGTCTGTGATTGAAGGAAACTGTGTGGAATCTCCTGCTGTCGTCTGACGTCCTGATTTTGGTTACCTACTTAGGAACGCTTTTTTTTTGTGGGGTCGTCCTTAAAGATTCTCCATGAGGATATGTCACCGGTCTGGGGAGAACGAATTCTTTCTTTTTATTATTAATAGGGTGGCGATTGACCACAAAATTACCTGATGTTAAGCGATGATGTGGTCAAAAATGGTGCTATACTTTATGTAGGACTCCTTCTGAATAAAACCCCGTTCCTTTCGCTTCCTGCCATACCATGAGTCGGGGGCCTTCGCGCGCACCCCTATGTAGGTATACTTAAAACCGGAGGTGCCCCAACCGGAGCAGAAACAATTTATTGCTGTATTGTTACGTATAAGAAATTGATCAATGAAATTAAAGAGATTGCACCTGAGAAGTTTTGATAGGTATTTTAATTTGCCTCCTTGAATTACTTACGCGAAAATATAACATCTTCACCATTTGAACACATTGACTACAACTCATTAATAAGCCGCAATTCACCAACATAATAATTACAAAAACATATTAATAAAAAGTTTAATTGACCAAATAAGCGTAGTGCGCGCCCCTTTCGGAATTACCATATAAATATCATAAATTATAAATGTTGTTACTGCACGGGCTGGATGCTCGAGTTTATTTATTGAGTGGTTTCGTGGTTACCTAAAAGTTGTGGTGCAGAGCGGTTTTTTTATGGTGGCTAGGGTAGGTTCGTAAGTGCAGTTTTCTAGCGTTTTAAGACAAGTGAGATTAAATTAAAATTGTTGTACTAAGTATGTACTGTTTTGTTTTTATCTTATTTCGCATGCAATTAGATTTGTACGCTTTTTGGCATAACATAGCGAACTATGAACTAATTTAAGAATTGTATTTAACACCTATGTTACACAAATAAAAATGATTATTGATTATATTATTTCTGTTTTTAAGACATAAAACAATTTATACTGATCCCTTACGGCCAAAAAGAGGTAAGCGACATTTTTTGCGAATGCGACTTATATAATTATATGGTTAGAATCGAAGTCGAAAACCGAAATAGAATATGTAGTCGCGGCGTAGTTTTTGTATTGTAGCGTTGCAATTGTCTGGAAAAGCCTTTATGAAGACAAAGCGATGTCACCCCTACTCGGAAACACCCTTAGTCGAAATCTGGCTCCTATCCCACCCACCGCTTTTAAACATGCAATGAAGTGTTTTTCGGATTATGCGGAAAAATACAGTTTATTTTTTCAGTACGAGGCTTACAGAGTCGACCGGCAGTAGTTTACATAATTATACACTTAGTAGGTAGGTACCTGCCTCCAGAAAGATATTGAATTCGTTTACCTACCTGCTTACCAATAGTTTTGGTACCTACTTAGGTACAACTTTTGAGACAGAGGTACAGAGAGTGAGAGGTAAGTACCTAATTAGCTATCCGCCGCTATCGAATTCAAGTGTTCGTGATCAATCGATCAATGATTATTTTGACGATCAATAAAGTGAATGTACTCAAAGCGTGACTTATGTAAAGCTTTATCTGTTGTAGGTGTCATGTGTTCTAATATAACTATTGCTAATTGGTGTTAGGTACCAAGGCAGTGCTAGGTACCAATAAAAAGTCTTTGACCGATGTGCATAAGGTACCTAGGTAAGTAATCCTACCTAGTGTGAATGTGAATTGTGTTAAATACTTTTGAAAGTGTTTAACTTGTTACAGAATTCACTTGTAGGCTTTCAGTGAATCAGCATCTGGCTCACCTACCCAGCCTTTTACAACTTTTGAATGGAGCTTGAACCAGGCTTGCACCAGACTATTTAAGTAGATACCCTACCTCCTGATCTACCTTCCGCTTCCATAAAAAAAATACCAAAACACCAAACAAATTACCAAGTTAATGTAAATACCATACCTTAATCTAATAAGGCACGTGTCGTTCCCACTCTCGGCCAACGAAATACCCGACTAATTTATGTCTCTAAAAAATGGCTTCGAAACGGCGTGGCGTGTGAGTTTGAACTAGCGTCTATCGTGGACCCCTGCCGAGCTCTTGGCATTAACAACTAATAGCTGTATGTTAATCGACAGGCGATCATTGTCGGCAATCACTTCAGAAAAAAAAAACTAGAGCGTCATACGATATCTCGAAAGATAAAATTCGTAATCCGTTCCACGTATTGAATATCGGTGGATAGACATAACACGATTGTTACTTGTTTTTTTGTTCGTCTGTTTTGTAATCAAAATCATCATTATAAGCTAACTAGCTATGTAATTTGTTGATTTGTATACGTCACCGGAAATTTGCAAACTTCGTAAGATTAGGTAAGTGTAATAAATCTTTATTAGATTATAATATCTCGATATATTGTGAACCTGTCATTTTCAATACAATCAATCCTATCCAAATCCAATAGTTTACAATTTATTCGTGTTTTATTGAGATAAATGAGTTTACAATTTCACGCGATATTTTACAATCTTACGGCGTTTGCAATTATCCGGTGATATAATATCTACGTATATAATGGTACAAGATTATTTCAATCAAAGATGAAAAAGAATGCAAGAAACAACAGTGTCAATTGGTTAAAAAATAATCATTTGTAGACAACCAAGATCTAAGTTAAATTAAAATAGTATTTGAATTGCTTAGCGCCATCTGTTGGCAAGTATAAATACTGTTTTAAGAAAACTCGTACTTTCATGAAGCTAGTCTGGCTACTCAACACAAGATGGCAGGAGTAGTACTCTGAATAATCCAGTTCATTGAAATGCAAATGACTAATTTCATTATTTAATGACGTTGACAAAAATACGTTCAATCCTCAATTCAATGTCATAAGAATACCTTGATTTCAATGGAAACCCTGAAAAAATTCACTGAGTGAAAAGTCTGACAGTGACAGTTCATTCAGAAACGTCAAATTCTTCAAGTTAATGTCAAAGTCAACACAGCATCACCGAGTGTCTGTTTTATTCGTAAATAACCTGTTTACAGTTTTAATTTTATGTTTTTCTAGTGCAATCTGATATTAAATTTAGTATTTAAGTCAAATTGAACAAGAAAATGAAGTACAAGACACAAATTACTGCCAGATAAGTTCAAAACACCCGTAGCTACGGGTAACTTTTAAATAGGTCGATTTGAAATAGTGCAGATTTTCAGGTAAACAATGAACATAACTAGATTGCACATGACAAAGCAACTTCTGAACTATGCAAGGCTCATAAATAATGTGCAACGAATACAAAGAATGGCTCCAAGCGCTGGTTACTACTCAACTCTAACCATTGATGCATTTACCAGTGAGATATTTGAAAGACACAGAACTTCAAAGATTCAGAGAAATGACCTTACGGAATCGAGCATACAGCATTGTACGTACACAAGTGACACAAATAACGTAGCCACTATGAGCACTACAGACTTGGAAGAAACATTTTCGGAACTACTTACAAAAAACAAGCACAAAAAGATTGAAGAACTAGTCATACAGTGTCAAAATTGTAAGAAATACCTAAGTTATGCTACAGTGAAGAAACTGTTTAGACATTACAGCATGAATGGAAGGCCAGAGATGGTTGCTGTAATACAGAATTACTGTTTAAAAGTTGATCCCAACTCATACAAGAGAAACGGAGAGTTTATGCATTATTTGGCAAAGGCAGAATGTATTAAGGGTAATTCTGAAAAAGGTTTATCAATACTAACAAATTGTTACAAGAAATATGAGAGCCTGAGGAGTTTTTATAGGATAATATTTAGAGAATTAATACAAGACTCAGTATTAAACAGATCCGAGGCATCATTAGTTATTTTTAGGAAATATGTAATGGAATTTAGTGAAGAGTTGTCAGACCATTACCCGCTGGTCTGCTTCTGGCATATTTGCTGGGCAAGCTCTTGGTTTTCTGACCAGATGTTGGGTAATGAACTTCTTGAAATGTCTGAAGTTCTTTTGGGTATTGTCGGAGAAAAGTAAGTAATCAAAAAATAATTTTATTTAGAATATAATAGAAGCATAAACTGTACACCACAGACTGTTGTAATTTGATATGGAGTATGAGTAAAGAATACCTATGTCTATGTTTAGGAACAGCAAAATCTGATTTATTTGATTATAGACATTGATAAAGATGAATGTGAATGATGCTTAACCTGCTTCCTAATCCAACCTGACCATTCAAATGTATATGTCGTAGTCGGATTGTATAAATCGCCATATTACATTACAGCTAGCCGTTTCCAAAAAAGGCCGTTTTTTATTGAGGCGGTTCAACGATTAGCCGGATTGAATATGGCTGAGTCAAAGTCCACCGGAAAGTGTTCCGCGATATATGTTATTCAATATAGCTATCCGTAATGTAATAAAGCGGGTCATTATCCGCCTCATTGAAATTTGTGAGAGCGGTTGGCGGAGTCGCGCTTCGCGGGGTTCTTATTTCTGTGCATAGGGTTTAAAGTAACCTAACATGAATGGTATGACGGGAACTAAGTTCGCACAATTCGATCGCTCACTTTAGCTCCCGCCATACCATTCGCACCTAACCTATCCGAGTCGTACTATGTACAAAGTTATTACAAAGTAGGTGCCTTTTAATAAACATTAAAATTGATTTTCAATTGAACGATGCCTCATTTTGTTAGTAAATGATTACCCTATATGGTGGAATAAGTACAATGAGGCTAAACGTTAGCCGCCATATTGTAAAACGTCTCCCAAACAATCCGGCTAATTGTTAAGCCGCCGCAATACGGCCCTGTTTTTGGAAACGGCTAGCCGTAATTTAATATGTCGATTTATACAATCCAACTGAGACAGATACATTTAAGTACCTATGTTTTTAATAATTTGCCATTAAACATTTGTATCATTATTTAAAACTAAACAAATACTTAAGAAAATTGTTGCTATTTTCCAGAGCAACGGCATTCAGTATAATGGCGTTGAAAGACTACAATGAAGATGCAGTGGTCCGACTGTTGCAGACTCTACTTAAGTATGACATGATGATGGAGTATGTGGCAGTCCTACAAGCCTTGTTCAATTTTAAATGTAAGTTATGGTTTTCATGTATGCCAGTGATATGGACTGATATGTGGCTCTAAATATAACAAGCTTAGTTTTGTTACGGCTTGACCACGTAACTGGGTTGTGGAGATATCAGATTGGCAGTTACTTAATCTTAAATACTAGTACTCAGCTGCATACGGTCAGGCTGGAAGCCAACCCCAACATAATTGGGAATAAGTCTTGGCAGATTCGATTCCTCTTTGTTAAGGCTTGACATAATAGATTGACTGATAGGTCTAGACAGATACGCGACTAGGTAGATACTCCTATTTGCGGTTATAAGAGTCGTGATCATACTCATCATACATAGGCCAGAGATATGATGAATGGAATGTGGGAAAGACGAAAGGGGTAGGTGTAAGGGGATGACTTTTGTGATGACTAAGGGAGTTCTCGCGCACTAGACGACGTCAACCCAGAAGCGGCGCAAGGCGTGGGCGACATGGGCCACCGCCTACGGCCTCGCGGTCCCAAGGACCTCGCAGCTTTGGTTTTTTTTTCAACTCAGAAAAACTGGAGCTAAAGCCATAAAAAAATCCAACCTTTCCATGTCTATTTCCAAATTTTTTTGAGCAAGCAAAGCGATGCTTGCTCTTACCATTTGAATTCATTTATTGTTAAGGTTTACTGCAGTAAGTTTTGTGTAAATACTAGCTACGGCAGGATAGGCACTATTATTTACTTGTACAAGCTCACTACGACCGCTCTTGCATCATAGCTTCTTTTAGTTTAGTTATTTCTTGAATTTTCCCGCACTTGCCCAATATTTACTATTTTTGCAGAAAAAGTCAAAAGAAAATCAATACTACTCGTGGCGAGGTGCGATTGAGTTCGCCGCATCTCACCCTCAATCGTAGAATCCAACCTCTGAAAACCTTAAAAAATCACTTTATTCTTAGGTAGAACCTAAAGGGCCTCGCAAATGCCAATCTTGCCCACATCAAATTTTAGTCTTGTCCCGCCACTGCCTCGACCAGTGGTCGCAACGACCAGGTAAACTAGAAAGTAATATGAATCAAGCACTTGGGCGCAACGGTCAGCTAGCTGCAGACCGGGGTCGTGCGACTGGTTGTTGCGACCAAACTACCTATAATTTGCTATAAATGCCCGCGCGTTCTGCGACCGCGAATGCGACCCGGTCGTTTTCCGGCTGTGCAATCATAGACGTGGCCGCTAACTTAGCCGCAGCTTGATCAGAGCTTCTGCAACCAAAGGTGCGACCACAATTGGCCGGAGCCATGGCTGTTTAGTGCGCGAGAATAGAGAAGATCTTACGGAAAATAAGACATGTTGCGCCGACCCTGCCTGAATTGACATAAGAACCAGAAATAATTATTACCAGTTGCTTAGCTATAATACTGTACAACTATGGAACCATTGCAGAACAGGTTGTAAAGTGCCGCAAACCTTCGTAGAAAAAGAAGGATCCTGCGACCAGACGGTTCTCGTGTCTGGTGGGCAACTGCCCGATAGTTGATATTCGGGCTGTTGTATATGTTCAAATCGCATGGAAAACTGGTACTGTGATGCAGGATTTCGTTTAGTAGTTCGTTCGTTTTGGGACAGTTAGCGGTGCATCAGTTTTTGTTGCGGAACTATTTGTCACTTAGTTTTTTAGTGGAGGCGTTGATACATCAATCCTCTCTGGAGACCGGAGGTCGATAGTGGATTAGTCGTCCATACATCTTGACATGCTTTGCCAGGCCAGTGGAAGGTTCCGTCCAGTGAGTCGGAACCGGAAGTACATACAATTGTGTAAAATAGTGTTAAGTTCCAATGACTAGACAAGGACCACCCACCTTCAAGCTATCACTACAGCCAAATAGGGTAGCACATTAGAAATTGGGTCACTCTCCTACTCATGAACACTATCTAGGCAGCAGACTTCAGTGACAATAGCTTTATCAGTCTCTCTGTACTACTTTATGTTAGGTCTGTGATCCCGGCGTGCTACAATGATATTACTTATAATAAATCTAGTACAATGTAGGCCTTGTTAGTTTATTTTCCTGGCAGTAGTACAATATCTTGTTGTTATTGTTTGCCAATGTTATGTGGTTATTGTTTTAAATGCTGAATTAGCACTTAGCATCACTGTTTTTGCAAGAATGGTTAGAGAAAGCTATCTCCTAGTTTCTGAATTAAAAAATTGAAGTTGAGTTTTTGTCAAACACTCAAAAAAAAATCAGCTGTTCAGTACATTTGGTCGAGTTATGCGCACATAAATGTATGGGGGAGTCGATTTTCTTTTTCGCGATTTCAGTGTTGGCCCCATAGTGAAACTTGTTCATAGTGATGAGTTCAATGGCCCCTTAAGAGGTGGCGTTTATTCTGTTACAGGTTGTATACTTAAGCATAGATTCATAATACAAGATTACTAATCGTACCGCTTTGTATAATGTCAATTGTTTGCGCACTTAAATCAACTGTCCTCGTGAACTTAGAACAATTACTTTGTTTGTTTGTCGACCCTATCATACGGCATACCAAAATAGAAGTCTCTTTTTCTTCGTCATTGTTTCCTCACTGCTGTTGAGTCAAATTTCGGGTAGGCAGCTAAAACACTCCATTTTGGGCAGGCGTGTAAAAATAATGGAGACTGGTTTTCAAATCGGGACAGCAACAAAGGCGAAAAACAAGTTTTTGTGACTGAAACCCTGAAAATCGGTACGACCTGCGGTAATCGGGACACCTGCCACCTCTACTCACTGCTGAAGAGTCCTGGGCTCTTCTGCCGTGTGGGCCGCTTGGTTACATGTTGCAAATTTAGGCATGTTCTTGGTGCATGTATGTGTTACAAATTCTGGACTGACCTTGCTGGTGCTCTGCCTTGATTGCGTTTTCCTTCCACTCAGTCAAGTACCTATCATGAGCCGTAATTATAGCACGTCAAACTTCAGCAAAAACTGTCACACAATCTATTTGACGAGCCTTTCCCCAATTAATGTTGGGGTCGGGTACCAAGATCTGAGGCAGATGGAGCGACACGATACCCCTTGCCAAGGTTGATGTCAGATCCATACCTACTGACAAAAATGTTCAAATGACAGCTGGGGCCAACGCCTTAACGTACTTTCCGAGACATGGAAGAAACTCAGTAGGTATTTAACTGATGATCACCCTGACCCATCTTCGGACCGGCCTCGGCAAGTGTTGCTTACCTTGAATTCAATCCGCAGCCGCTTAATTTACTTGCCTTATTTTCGTCTAGATCCTATAATTCCTATGGATATAGCAAATTGGCCATTAGTAGAATACATAGGAAAATTGTTTTGATAACATCTCTAATATATTTCGGGTGGATAGCTATCGCGCCAATTGATGTGTCTATAAGGTTAATTGAATGGGCTTGATGGGTGTGGACATCGAGACATCCTTGACAGTAGGCATAGGTATAATACTTTTTGACCAACCAATATATGTAGGAACCTACAGTCTATAGAACTTAAATATACGTATGTAAGTAAAGAAGTGAGAGACTTTAATGGTGTGTAGGTACGTACACTTTTTGTTTTGTTTTTTTTTTTATTAGCTTGGGTTGTCCCACTGCTGGGCATGTACAGCCCCCCGTATGATTATGCCAGTTAACTTTATCTCCTGCCTGCTACGGCCCATCCATCAGGAATGAGTTGAGATCGTTACGCTTGTTCTTTTAGGCCTGGCACGGTGACGACATCCGTCTTCAGGCACGTACCGCGTGACGAACCTGGCCCATCAGTTTTCGTGCATCCTGTAAATGTAGCCCGCCCAATCTTTACCATCGCAATGTACTCACCTGCTTCAAAATCGTCTTCAAGCACGTAACGCGTGACGAACCTGGCCCAAGAGTTTTCGTCCATCCTATAAATGTAGCCCGACCAATCCCATTTTACCATCGCAATGTACTCACCTGCTTCAAAATAATATCTGCCTCCACTATCATAGGACTCTGACACCATATTTGACACCCACCTTAAGATCCAGGAGACAGGTTTCCGAAAATCTCATATTTACTTCTCGAGTCACATTCTATGCACTCCTTCAGCTATGGGTGAATGCTTCTGAAGTAACAGGTGGCTTGAACTTCATTCATATAGGTATCTACTAGTTGTCACGCTACAAACTAAGTTTGCTCAGTGCACACGAATGCGGTACGTGATATTTTGTTTACGTTACCAGTAACACGTGTATGATTACGCGATGTGATCGAATGTGATGTAACTGACACAGCATTGATATGTAGGTCCCGAACTTCTAACACAGCTACTAATAACAGGCTTTGGGACTTCTCGGTGACACCACAAAATGAACTTAAAAATATTAGATACCTATCTAATATTTTTAAGTACCTAGTGGATTTAAAAAAAAAACAAAAATATGCAAAGGACGCTAAGTCCTTTTCTAGTTCTTCGAAAGCCAATAAAATAATGGATGCCTAATTAGTAATTAGGTACCTACGTATCTGATAGACATTTACTACACGTAAGCCACGAAATTAAGTTTGATAGCGTTGAACGATTATAAAGTTAGTAGGTAAAAGTTATAAATAAAAAAGTAGTTAACAATACATTGACCCGCCACTATCATTACAACCTTTTATTTACGCACATTCAATTCCTGAAGATAAAAAATACAGAAAAAAATCTTACCTTGTGAAAGGAACTAACCTCACACACTTGAGGTGTATATGTCACTGGAAAATGGCAAACTTCGCAAGATTATAAAATAACTTGAGAAATTGTAAACTTTCGTTAAATTGTCAACTGAACATTTGGAATGCTTTTTTACGAATCAAAATTTGATAGTTTATAATTTCTCGAATTCATTCCGAGAAATTGTGAACTGAAATAAAATGGCACCTCAGTCATTCACATACGATCAGTGACTAATCGGAAACTTGTCTGACATGTGTATGAATCTTTAATTCAATCTGTTTAGCTTTTTCCCAACTATGAAGGCTTAGCTGAACTAGCCAGCTAGATTGGAAGCCGACTCTTCCTGCTGGCTAGCTCAGCTAAGACCAGTATTTTACATGGAGCGGATGCTTATATTATGACGTCCACAACCCAGTAACTACGTAACACGGTTGTCCTTGGCATGAATGGTGTTTGATTTTATGGCTCCGACTATCTGTAACGACTGTCATAGAACTACAAATGACAGACGGGGCCACCTTCTTAACATGCTTTCCGAGACATGGAGGAGTCATGGTTAAAGAATGTCACCCATCTACGATCCGAATTCAAGAGTTGCTTAATCTCGAAGATAGAACCGTGCGGTTGATATCTGCGTCACATTTTTCATGAATGCTCCGCTCCTATTGGTCGTAGCGTGGTGTTATTATAACCAATAGCCTTCCTCGATAAATGGGCTATCCAACACTAAAAGAATTCTTCAATTCGAACCAGCAGTTCCTGAGATTAGCACGTTTATCCAACCAAACAAAGAAACTCATCAGCTTTATAATATTAGAGGTAGTTGGTATAGATGACGATAAAAATGCTACAAACTACAACTACCCACATTATTGTTTCAGTAAGGAACAGAGATGTCCGGGGATGTTCAGAGATCATCAGAAACTGCGAGGCCCTCGGAGTTAACCTCCCCTCTGACCAACAGGGGCGGTACATCAAGATGTTAATAGATGACAAGCGACAGTGGCCCAGGCCACAAGCGACGAAGGCGACGTCTAAAGACTTCAAGCTTAAGTTTTAGTATTTTTGTACAGTTTTTTTTTAACGTGTGTATAGTAGATTGTGAAGAATAAATTATGATTAGTAGGTACATTGTGATGTGGTCTTTCTATTTGTTAATATTAAGTGTAGTTCCGAAGCGATGAATTGAGAGCCTAGTAAGATTTTATTATAGTTATAATGCTCGTTTCGCACAAAACATTTATTTTTGAATTTGATTGGATACTATATTCATATTTTTTGTATGATACAAATTGTGTACCTACGCCGCATAAAATTATACCAAAATACTATGGGGTTGAAGTTTTGTTGAAAAACTTTTTACAAAAAATATAACAGACTTCCAAACAAAACACTACTAAGTATTTTTATTTTTCACTTTTAAGTGGTGATACTTGGACGACGTCTTCGTCTACGCAGAAATTGAAATGAGCATAAATGCTCATAAAATAAAAACTATTGAACCAAACTGAATCAAATTTTTACGGGACCAAACGGCAAGTATACCGCATCGAACTAAAAAGAATCACAGAAATGGGATCAGAAACCTCGTAATAATCGGTGTACATACATAAAAAAATACCCACCGAATTGAAAACCTTCTCCTTTTTTGGAAGTCGGTTAAAAACATTCGTGCTTAGGCCCAATGTGCTATATGTAGACAGATAAACAAAATACACGGTACTGACATGTGACAACGATCTGTCGTGATCACTCTTTTGCGTTTCGACAATCATTACCTATTGCTCATAGAATGAAAGTTTGTTTAGCTAGAGCCTCTGATGATGGTGGTGGGAGTTTTCAGGATGCTAGAAGCACATGATCGATCGAAGTTGCGCCGCTTTAGAGGAGACCTTGTGGATGTAGGTATAGAGGTATGCGGAACAGAGAGTAAAGTCTCGCAAACCTCAATTGAAAAGGGAGGTTCCTCCGACCAGACGGTTGTCGTTTCTGGTAGGCAGTTGCCCGATAGTTGATATTAAGACTGTTTTATAATTATATTCAAATCGCACGGAAAACTGATACCGCGATGCAGGATTTCGTTCAGATAGTTCGCTGCTGGCACAGCGGGATTTTTTGTTGCCGTACAAATTTCGCTTCGTTAGTTTCTCTTGTGGCGGCATTGATGCCGCTACAGATGTGTTATGGCTGAAATGATGATCCATGATAGGAAAAACGAGGTTTAGTAGAGGGTATCGCGGTTAGCTCAGTTTTTTTTAAATTTGGTAATAATTGCTGGCGCAAGGCAACTGAAAGTTTTGCGGCTAACCTAAACTTAGCTTAAGCCTAGTATAATAGGAACGTTTAGTCAATTATTTATTTATTGCCAACTGCCTACATTGTCTTCACTCATTTTATTGCTTTAGGAGTTCCAAATTCCAAAAGAAAATTGGAGTTTCGTGTGTAGATGACGGCACTTAGCAAACTACATTCAAAACGACGGACTAATTGACGCCGATGTTATATAGATAAACTTGTAACATAGAGCCATAAAGTGCCGAATGACAACCTATTCTGAGTAGGTACCTACCTATGTTATATAGTAGGTATGAGGCCTATATGTTTAGGTACTACATGGTCTGCCGTTCGGTTATAATTATTGGGTACCTATGCATCGCAAGCGCATTTCGCCAGTTATATTTTAGGGTCGTGTAATAATTGGCCAGAGGCCGGTGCCTGTGGCCATCTACCGGGCAGACATGTCTCAGGGCTGCTATTGAGTAATAATTACTAAGTTCTAACAACCTTATAGGTACCATTGCCTTATGAACCGGGAATCGAACCCAGTAGGTAGGTACCTATCTTACATTCAGCAGCTACCTCCGGGCACCTACAAATTTGCAGCTCTGCCGCCGCGCGGCACTTTGCTTTTATTATTTGTATGGATTAACAAAGCAGCGCTGCAACCGCACTTCTGCCGCGCGGCACTTTGCGACAAATTTGAAGGCGTACCTCGTAACAAATGCGGTCACCAATCAATGAATCGGTCAACAAACTGTGAATTCTTTATGTTATGGTACAAGTTCGTAGCCGACTACGAAAGGTAGGTATTTCATAGAAATACATAGAAACCAGTAATGACGCGGCGACACATCGCCTGCTGCCGCTGCTTGCAGTCGGCTACGAACTTGGTAAGTACCTTTACGTACATAATTGCAAATTATGTTGCAAATAGCGATCGTGCGTCATGTGAGTCTTATGTCAGAGACATAAGGCTTAGATTGCAACAAGCGACGCGATCTCGTGACTTGCATCAACTAAAGTCTGTTGTAAAGGAAGGACCTAATCTTTATACAAACGAACATCAATCATTTGTCAATAAAAACAAATGCTAATCACGTGTTCCTTGATAATACCTACCCCAAATTAATGGTATTTGTTCGTTAAAATGGCCTAATTATGTCCATCTTTATTTATATACTAGTATCTAATCCAGTAAGTAAATAGGTAATCTTGTAGCTAGATGAGCGTGCTAATTATTCGATTGCAAGGACTTCGAATACGGTTGGATCTAGATCATGATGATAGGTAATTGCTTAATTAGGTTCCGAGTTACCTACCTACATAAATGATTGAAGATGAATAGGAAGTGTTCTTACTAGCTACTAAACGATTCGTATTACAATTTTATCACGAATCATATTCGTAGACCTTCCGCACTTCTGTCTACTATCGACCAACTCCGGCAGGACATTCACGGTAGTTACCTAATCCGAAACGACTGGAAAGAGATCAGGCGCTAAATTCACGGCTTTACGTTATTTCTAAGGCACGCCTCCAAGGTAGATTACAAGTTCGGAGCCGACTGCAGGCAGCAGCAACCGGCGATGTGTCGCCGCTAGTGATGGGGAAAAGGAACATTCTCACAATGAGAATATTCTCGGAACGAGAATGTTCGAGAATATTCTCGTGGGCGTAACGAGAACTTAAAACGAGTCGGTGATCGTTTAAGTTTTTACATGAAGCAGATACTTTGATCATTTTTATTTTCATTATTAGATGTCATTAACATATATTTCATTGTCTATAAATAGGACAGTGGTACCATAACTAGCAGCTATAATAAACTTAATTACTTGTTTGATTCGACTTTGTAAAAGGACTTATAAATAAAACTCGATGATCCATTAATCCTGGACATACATATGAAAAACAGCCTGAAAATGACTACCTAGTCTTTAATGAATAATCAACATAAACCAAAGTGATTTAAATAAGAAAAATACTTTAGCAAGGATTATGGAATCTAGAAGTACTTATGCCTTCCTATAAAGTGCTATGAATATGTGATTTTAGTAGAGAAATATTTATTTTTGGTACCAACCTATTTTGATTAAATCAAGAGAAATATTAATATGACGTTCCTATTTTTATTTTATTTTGACAAAATCAAACCAATCAATCAATCTTCTAGCGTATACCATTCACATATAGAGTGAGGCCATGGAGAAGCACGGGGAGGCACTAGCGATCTCCCTTGACATCTCGAAGGCCTTCGACAGGGTCTGGCACGATAGCCTTATTAGTAAGCTTCCTTTCTTCGGTCTGCCCGCCGGATTGTGTGATTGGATCGCGGATTTCCTGAGGGATCGGTCTATCCGAGTGGTCATTGATGGCTACTCGTCTGGACTACTGGATATTAATGCCGGGGTTTCTCAGGGGTCGGTGCTTTCGGCAACACTGTTCTTGCTGCATATTAATGATCTGCTTAAACCCGGTACCTTTGGGTATGCAGACGTCAGCACTGTTGCTGAGAGATACGTGTCCGACCCACGAGCTGGTGGGTCGCAGATGGTCTCTCCGGGAGGCTATGGTTGATCGCTTGAACGTGTCCTTACAGGCTGTCTCTGAATGGGGCGATGCCAATCTGGTCAAGTTCAATACTGCTAAGACCCAAGCGTGTCCATTTTCCGCCAAAAGGAGCCAATTCCACCCAACTCCATCTTTCCGAGGTGCAGACGTGCCGATAACCGACCAACTTGAGTTTCTTGGGGTTACATTAACATCTAGCCTGAATTTTGGCCCTTTCATAGAGGCAAAAGCTCAAGTGGCTGCAAAGAAGTTGGGGATCGTAGCAAAGGTGAGACGATACTTCACGCCGGAACAGGTGCTCAAACTCTATCAAGCGCAAGTTTGATCGTGTATGGAATACTGCTCTCATCTCTGGGACGGATCTGCCAGATACCAGCTTGATGCCCTTGAGTCAATTGAGAAACGACCCAAGAGGAGCATCGGCAATGAAAGTTTCGTCGCGACAAAGCTCCAAAGTCATGAGCATCGACGACGAGTTGCTAGCATGTCGGTTTTCTACCGGTTGCATTTTGGGGAATGTGCGACGGAATTGCATAATTTAATTCCGCCAAGCCCGTTTCATCATCGGACCACAAGACGAACGGCGATGCGCACAAAACATTTTGGGAACACATTCATAGAGCGTACAGCTATGGAATGGAATTCCCTGCCGGAGTCTGTGTTTCCTGATAGCTACAACCTGTGAGTCTTGAAGTCAAGAGTGAATAGGTTTAATAGGCAAGCATGCTCCATCTTCGATCACATCATCGCTTACCATCAGGTGAGATAGTGGTCAAACGCGCCTATCAATAGTAAAAAAAAACATCTATCCACCCTATCGTTTACCTCTGATTCGAAATCTATTAAAATTGTCCGTTTTGCTACAGTTCCTTGAACTAACTACAAGGTGCTTGGCAGTTTCTGGTCGCAGGTTTACAATTACAATTTTACGAACGACGTAACCAACCCAAAGCCCTCATTTTATCAGTTGGCAACATGACACTGGCTACCCACATCTAGTGCTTGACGCCTACATACCTACCCACATAGTGACAAGGGTACACGATCAGAGGGCTAAGCACGAGTTTCTGTCGACAGCGTAAACGTATCGCCTGCGACAATTTTTGTATGCAAAATTGATCAGCGCCATGTGTCCGTATTTGGAACTAACTAATCGGTAGCACAAGTTTTTGACACTTACCTTCGTATCGAGTTTACGTTTTAACGTTGCGTAAATGAACCAAATGTATGGAAATCGGTAGCACCATGGTAGCACGAGTTGTGTAGTTTCGACTTTTTCGCTAGCTGGGACTTACGCACGTAAAAAATTGTCTCACTGACATTTTCTTGGTGAGACAGTTTACGTCAAACAATTTTCCGTATTTATTTTGGAATTAATGCAAGAATATGCAATTTTATCATGAAAACAAGAGGAAAGCATGTTGTATATTTATCATCCGATCTCCTATATACATAAAGACGCCAGGAGAAGTTGTGAAATGAGGTGGGAAAATTTTTCATTTTCTTTGTAAACACACGTAATAGTTTCTCATAAAAGAATCGTTTTATTAGTGTTATTCATGCGAATCACACAGAGCGGCCCGGCGCCGCCTGCGCGCCATGGTGAAGTTCGTTTCCGTGCGTTTTTCGCCGCAAATCCACGTTGTTTTCTGGTGCTCCATATCAACTGAAGTTCCAATCACGGAGCATCGCGGTAGGCGTTACAAATAAGTGCTTTAGGTACCTACCTAATATAATTCACGTGTGTGCAGCATGTTCATTTGTGCGCTCATCAAGTTTTGCAACGGGTACATACCAACGCAAAGTTGTAATGTAACTAGGAACAAACCCCACTGAGAAAATTATGTATTAGGCACCTAGAGCTCTTTCCATCCCTCAGTAACCAAATATATTATACCTGATACCCTATTCACAACAATATAAGACTTCAAATTTCTTAATTTATAACATATTTTTCAGCAGGTTTGTGAAAATAATGGCAAGAACTATAATCATAGGCCACGTTTTACAAGCCTATCGATGATGGCTAAAGATCGGTGCTTAACAAAGGAGAGAAGCACGACGAATATGAAATAGAACACCTTCGCAGCGTGACGACTGGTTTATTGTGAAGATCTTACCTGCTGCCCCTATACCGTACTGCTAGCACACCGTGAGGAGGGACACTTCTTCGAAATTAATTAATCAAATCCTAGATGAAATCGTCCCTTGTTTGCATACCGCTAACTTTCGGAGTAAATGAAAATGAATGTTCAACCCAATTTTAATCTGAATCCGACTAGCTATTAATGTAATACAATTTAGGAAACCTGGTTCCGTACCAAAATGGTAAAAAAGAACCCTTATGGTGTGACTAAGTCTGTTTATCTGTCACAGCTGGATATCTGAAGAACTACTATATGCTGCTATGAACTTGAAATTTCGAATAGTTTAAGATGAAATTTGTTCAACTATTTTTCACATAAAATAGAAATAAAAATGTATATTTTTCTTGTAACAGCGCCTGAAAGAGATTATTAAAAATTCAAAGTGGGGCTACTAGGACATGTGGGGTGCCGTGTCAAAGAGCGCTGTTTATGCATTCTCAAACATTATTTTTTTTAGGCCACATGGACCATGGTTTTCGACTTATGACGAAAAATTGACCATTCCCCCCTTATCTCCGAAGTTTGCATAGAGAAAAATCTGAAATTATTCCCTGTCATAGAAACGTGTGTAAAAATTACAGGAAAAACAAAACTATGTCTCTAAATAGCACACTTTTTCAGAAATCATCAACTAAAATTACACTAGTTCAACTAGCGGTCAGTCAAGAGATGGCGCTGATGTAAAACTGCAATATACACCGCAGTGACGAATTCTCTGACGAATATAGGCTTCACCGATGAAAATTTAAAAACATTTCACGTTTTAAACGATGCTACGAAACCCTCAGTGCGCGAGTCCGACTCGCTCTTCACCAGTTTTTTTTTTTAATTTGTTTACTCTTAACTAATATTGGTCGTAACGTCGCAAAGGTAAAATTGTTTGTTTATAAGTTTGCAAAGGTAATCTCTTGAAGTCAGGTCCGATCTTCGATCACTATTCTACGAGATCGAAGGGTGTGTGAACACTAATGTTGCTTCTATTTAACTGAAAACGCACAGTTTTTGTGGGACAACCTCATGATAGTCCAGGCAAATTAGTCAATTAGGTAAGAATCTCGGAATGAGAGAAACTCGGCTATAAACTTGTATAAACCTTTATTTTGACACCCTTTAGGGGGTCAAAATCTTGTCTTAAAACCTACTTATCGTAGGGTGTCCGCGATGACAGATATTTCAAGGGCAAAGATAAAAAAAAATCGTTTTTTTACACATTTTTTGTAAATAACTCGTTAGCACAACTAAATATATTTGTAGGATATAAATTATTATATCCTACAAGAAAAAACTCGAAGAAATGTGAAATCCAGCTAACCCTCACTGGGCCCGCGCGATGGATTGTTACCAACTCCCTATCACAGAGGAAGCCTGTATTCTACCAATAGTAGGAACTGTCTGCTTATTAAGCTTACGCCAGATACAATGCCTTATGGTGTCGGCCGGTGCCGAATGGTTCCGTAAAAGAATAATACCATCCCATCACTTCCCGTGGGTGTAGTAAGAGGCGACTAAGGGACTCACCAGAGAATGGGTAGCAGCATTCTTTGTAAAACTTAACACCATACACTGCGATCGCCAACCCGCCTGCCAAGGGTGACGATTATGGCAAACCCTCCCCCCAAAATTTGGGGAGGCCTATGTCTAGCAGTGGACGTCTTTCGGCTGAGATGATCAGATGCAATTTGTAGCAGTGCGTTCCTTCAAATGAGATGTTATAGTGAGTGTTAATGCAACGATTTTGAATAGGCAACTTGGCCTCCGGCGTTTTCGAGCAATCAGACTTTTAAGATTTTTTGAAGTTGTCTACCTTACGATCAAAAGTTGCTAATTGTAAGAAATCTCCTCGTCTCTGGATAATCTGACACTTTTCTGAAAGTTAATGACCGGGTAAACCTCTCGAATAATAATTTATTTAAAAAATACCTCATACTCATGAGTATGGAAATTAAGGGTCGTAAAGCAAAAGCTATAAAGAATTATTGAAACTTCTCCTGTGTAAACTAGATTTCGATTAGGTACTCGAAAATGAAAACCCACTATGGTCACCAAGGTATCTGGGCATAAATCGTTGCACACAGATCGAGTCATTGGTAATTGCTCAGTTAAAATTACCAATCACCCTGTATATAATAGATGGATGAAAAAAATATTTAGTTTTAAACAACATTTATATTTTATAATGTCTAACATACATAGTTACACGGATAACAATGAATGACAAAACATATTTATGAAGACGCCGGTTTTGTCCACAGTGTAGTGACTACGGGGCGCTTATGCGGCGGACTCGCGCGAGATAGCGCGCGTAGTTTTCAAACGTTCCTACCCGCGCGTTGCGGCCGCAGTACGGGCCTAGTCCGCAAGGGCCTAGTCCGCAAGCGCCTAATGCGCGGGTGGCGGGGGTATCAAACCAGTTAGATCTTGTCGCTCGGCGTATGCGCGTCTGATTTTATTTTTAAAATTTGTATCTTCTCTTGTGATTTTAGCTGATATTTTATTGAGGATGTAGGTAGTCAAAGGTTGAACCGGACATTCGAGTGTACTCAAAGAATTTTGTGGGCTACAATCACAGTTCTTCATGTAAATTAAAAAATTCACTATTAACACCAAATCCTCGTGCATGGTTTGCAGCACTTGAAATACGCCGCAACGCTATAACGGCTTGCACGTCACTGTGGCCACCGCACGCCTCCGCCGCCGCGCCGTCGCGCCCGCTATAAGCTGTAGTCACCGCGCGTTCAGTGAGGACGCATACATTGGAATGGTTTGTCTGCTCTTGGTGGCAATGCAGGCTTATATTGTTGCGGTGTCGACAAAGGCTCTTGGCTACAATCTGAAATATTTTTCGTCACCTGTCGATAAAAGAAGTTAAAATAATTATGAAAAACTAGCTTCTGCCAGCGGCTTCACCCGCGTGGTCCCATGGGAATATACTTCCGGGATAAAAAGTCTTTAAAAAGCCTATGTCCTTTCTCAGGCTCTAGACTATCTGTGTACCAAATTTCATTTAAATCGGCTCAGTAGTTTTGGCGAGAAAGCGCGACAGACAGACAGACAGAGTTCCTTTCGCATTTATAATATTATATATTAGTAAGGATACTTCAAAAATTGTGACACTAAATGCAAAAATGTTGGTGATTGTTAGTGTTTATGGACTTGGACTGAGTTGTGAAGGCCAGATAGGCAGCCGCTCCGCGTAAAATAGGTACTGGTATTCAGTTGAATCCGGCCTGACTAGAAGCCGACCCCAATATAATTGTCTTTCTCAGTCTTTCTCAGCCTGAAGCCTCATTCTGTGTGCTATGCAGGGCTATGCTATACTCTTAAGTCTTACTACATGGGACTCGGCATAATAGACGCATTTTACATTGTTGTATGGATTTGTGTAATACAAGTGTAGATTGTATACGCTTGGGGGAGGCCTATGTCCAGCAGTGGACGTCTTTCGGCTGATATGATAATGATGATGAAGTGTAGATTATAAATATTTAAAAATATACTTACTTTTCTTTGAAGTTCTCCTTGAGGTCGAAATGAATGAAACTGTTTTTGTTGACTTCGTTAAATAAAACATCTCAGAACTGTACAGCGCACATTTTCTTATAAAAGCTGGTAAATTACAATTTTTATTTTAAATGACAATAAACAACAATAGACGTTTACTCCTTAGGGTCAACACACACCACCACACAACTCAGTGCGGCACTTACAACACGCGGTATTAAAAAAATAAAAATCCTCCATAATATGAAGAAATCATTGCAAAGTATGTAATACTATGACTACTATAATTGTTATTACGATTAACCGAATGATTATGTGAGAAATGTTAGCGAACAATAATGTACCGAGATATACAAGGTGTTATAAAATAAAAGCTTATGAGGTCATTTTACTCATCACTATGAACAACTTTTAAAACGAGCTAAACTCATAATTCATAATTCTTTATTGTACACCAAAAAACCATAATTATATTGGATACAGACAGAATAAAGTTCACGTAGAAAGGCGAGCTCAACTCAATGTTGAGTTTTCTCCCAGCAAACCTTTGAGTGACAAAGAGAGATACAGGGTAGGATCTAGTGTACTAATAATATACGTAAATATACCTACACACATAAATGTATACCAAAAAAAGAAATCAGCGGTTCAGTATGTACCTACATTTTGTCGAGTAATGCGCACATATATCAGCAGGCGGTCGATGTTTTTCGTTTGAATAATGAGTACAATGACCCTTTAAGAAGTATTCCGTTTTTTCTATGTATTTATTATTAAGTTTGCCATTCGCATGTCGCAAACATTTTACAGCTACACGCGTTTGCATCAGTGTGCTGAGGGTTTTATATTTTTTGTAATTTGAAGGAAACCATCAAACGTAAAATGAAAGGTGTCAAACGTCGTATGCGGAACCGTTCAAAACCAAATAATTTGTCATAAATTACGACACCAATAAACTGAAATTAACAATAGTTTATGAAAAAAAGATTTTTTAAAATGACAAACAAGTTTTAACATGTGTATGAAATAAAATATATTTTTAGTGTTATTGTTTCCAGGCTCTAAATTATTCAAAATAGAATTACCGGTTTTTTTGTGCTCATTTTCAAAACGCACCATTCAGTTCAAATCGTTCAAATCGCTATTGCATTCTCTGCCTTAATTAACTATCGTTCAATTATTACTTTCGAGTAGTCGCAAGACGTTTATCAGAACTCGTGCTACCAAAAAAAAATCTCGCTGTAGCGAGTACGTTAAGGTCTGGTAAAAACGTCACGATAACGTTACTATTTCGCAAGAAACTTGTGCTAGGGGTACAGAGCGAACCCCAAAGGCAATGAACTGACGACAATTGAGTCTTGGGTTATCTACAATAAGCCATTATTATATTAAGTATTACACATAAACAATGATAAATTGTTTCTCGTGTAGATGCCTACTAATTAAATATAAGTAGGTACCTAGATAGTCTTTTACCTACTGGTAGGGATCATTTCCGGGTCAACTTTAAACTGTAAAATGATTTTTAAACTGTAGGTAGGTACCTATAGGTATACTCGTATGACTACTGTATCCTAGTACTGTTAATCGATATAGCCATGTACTCACATACCTAGTATAGGTACCCAGATCGCTATACATACTTGAATAGAGTACATGACACTGGTGTTCATCCATCCCTGGTATTTCCCAAGAAGTTATTCAGACACAATACGAGTTTTGGTGGATATTTCCATTAACGGTAGGTATACCCTATACCTACAGGACAGGACACCCGGCAAGGCGCGGTGATGGTAGGTGTACTTAGGCAGTGACCGAGTGGCGTCCGAGGACTGGGAGAAGTGTTGGTCGGCCGTTGGCGAGATGGACGGATGACATTGTTGCCATCACAGGTAGAACCTGGATGAGGCGGGCACAAGAAAAGAAAGGCCTTTGCTCACCAGTGGGCGAAGTCAGGCTGTGGATGATGATGATACCTCTATATCCCTGTACCTAAGAATGCCTATAATACCTACCGTAAGTATTTCGCCAGTTATGTTTAAGTCCCATATACTGACATCATAAGAAAAAGCCGTAAGGTGTCAGCCGGTGCCGTAAAAGAATAATAACTTCCCATCACTTCCCGTGGGTGTCGTAAGAGGCGACTAAGGGACTTGCCAGAGAATGGGAAGCAGCGTTCTCTGTGAAACTCAACACCATACACTGCGATCGCCAACTCGTCTGCCAAGCGTGGCGATTATGGCAAACCCCCCAAAGAGGTTTGGGGGAGGTCTATGTCCAGCAGTGGACGTGTTTCGGCTGATATGATGAAGAAAAAACCGGACACAAGCGAGTCGGGCACGCCCACCGAGGGTTCCGTACGTAGTTTACATAGTTACTTAAAATATTTTTTTTTATGATTTAATTACAAATGTATAGTTTTCAGATTTTTCCCTATACTTGTAGTTTGACGATGACGGTATTACTTTCCAAGAAAATGGCCTATAAACTTTGATTCCATTGAGAGTGTCGAAATATACGTTTTTTGCGGCATAAACGGCCGTATCTTTTTTTACATTAACTTAGAAGTTTGATTTTTTCACAGCTTCAAGGGACTGTAGATTTGAGTGTATGGTTTTTAATTTCAACTCGATACCTCCACGCGTGCCCGAGATAAAGGGTCTTCTTGACAGACAGTCGGACTGACGGACAACAAAGTGATCCTATAAGGGTTCCGATTTTTTCCTTTTGAGGTACGGAGTCCTAAAAAGTACGTATATCTAAACTAAATGAAGTGACCGAATTTCAATTCCCTCCGGACCCCAGTCGCAGTTAGCGCTCTTTGCCGACGACACGGCAATTTACAACTCTGGCAAGAGTGGTAAAACCAGCACAGCAAACTGTCCCTGAAATGCAAACTGCGCATTTACACCACTGCCATTCGCCCGATCATGACGTATGCGTGTGCTACATTCGCCCACGTAAAGTCATACCGGATCCATAGGTTGCAGGCCCTCCAAAACCGTTTTCTCCGAAAGGCCACGGGTGCCCCGTGGTTCGTTAGGAATGAGCGACTCCATGTCGATCTCAAAGTCCCGACCATCAAGCAGTTCATGAAACGCCTCACAAAGCGTTTCATTGAATCTGCTGAAAAGCACCAGAACCCATTAATCGCATCGGCTACCCGATACGCTCCCTCCCAGATCAGTAGGATCCGCCGTCCACGGCACACCCTACTCGAACCCGACGATCCCATTACCCTTGTCCAAGAGAGCTGTAGGGAAACCAGCACCTTGAAACAAACACACAGACCGCGACCCGCCGCCTTCCGGCCTCGCCGCCGAGGCCCTGCGCGACGTCCCCGTAATAATAGCAATGTTATTGCTCCCCGTCTTTTGCCTAACGAGCCAGCCCGCGCCGCTGAGCCATTAGCTTTAAACTCCCCTAATAATAATGTTATGACCCAGCCTGTCCCTTGCTGTCCTCCCGATAACGATGCCGCTGAGCCGAGGCCCGTACCCCACAGGGGGTGCCTCCAGCGGGTGCCCCCAGCGGGTGCCCCCAGCGAGCGGAGTTGTAGGTTAAGAATTTGTTGCCTTGGCTGGGGGCTTTAGAGTCATATCTGAGGCCTCCACAGGCTAGCCCGGTTGAGTAGTAACCACCCTTCTAGAGGTGAACTACGAGTGGTCCCGATCAATAAAAAAAAGCCCGAATCTCAATAACTCTTTCCTGACCGGGGTATCGACCCCAGGAAATTTTAAATTATAATTTAGTTGTTACCCAGAATAATTGATGCAAAACATAATCTCAGGAAGTGCTGAGATTTGAGAAAACATTGAACGTAGGTACCTATAAGCTGTTGATAGTTTATAACTACATAATAAGTATCATGAAGAGTGTCTATTTATTTTAACTTAGATATCCAGGTTCTGGAAATTCTATTACAATTACGAACCATTTAATTATTTCAAAAACTTGAAACTTTATCAACCCAACTCATTGTTGCCATAATTATTTTCACCGCTGGCTTTATAGACGATACCTGCATTCGTACCTAAGAAAATCAGTCTGGATCTAAGTTGCTGGGTACAGTGCCGAAGACTATAGATATAATTATTATATGGGTGTTCTTTTTCATGTTTGTTATTGATTTTTCAAAAATGTTTATTTCTAACATTTTTTTTTTAGTAAATCAAACCTGTCCAACTTTCCAAAATAGATTAAAATAAATAACATTAATTTCGGGGTAAATGTCTTTATTTTTTTTCGGGATGGTAAAATTAAAAATACACGCGATTTTATACAAATCTTAATTTTATTGAGATTTTTCGCATAACTATAATTAATTTTAACGCATAACAATAATAAATATTTATCAAAAACGAGTGATTTCATTCTCCTTCGGCTTGACCTCTTGCGCACGCGCAGCTGACAGTGCGCGTTCATCATTTCTTCGGAGGATGAATATTGCTCTGTGGAGGAAAAAAAAATATGATTAGACTAGTTATCAATATATATGACGTATAAAATTCTTCTGTTAGTGACCGAATGAGTGACTGACAGACAACACACAATCGAAACTATTTCAGGGGTACCAACTCAAAACTATAAACAGCTTTTACAATGGGATCAACTGTGAAACATGTTTTTTTTTTTGGCTTTAAAGTACCTAGGTTTCATTACATAGGTTTATTTAAGTTCTCATAACTCGTCAAATCTCTTTAATACCGAGACAAAGTTTCGTTTAAAACCGAGGGTAGGAACCGACATTCCCATGGGGCAATTCTTCGGTATCTATGATATTTTTCGGGTTCCGTACCCAAAGGGTAACCAACGGAACCCCATTATTAAGCCTACGCTGTCCGTCCGTCTGTCTGTCAACAGGATGTATCTCAAGAACTGTAATAGGTAACAAGTTGAAATTTTCACAGATTGTGTATTTTTACTGCCGCTATAACAACAAATAATAAAAATTGAGGTTTATGGTACGGAACCCTTCGTTTGGGAGTCCGACTCGCACTTGGCCGGTTTTGAAGCTGCATGCAAGTCAGCAGTTGTGTCTGTGATGGGTCGTGGTCCGTGGACACATCCATACTTTCTAATGTCAGATCTTTGTTTACAACGGACCCAGGTTATTAGATAATTTTGAGAAAACCAAAACAATGATCTCGACTATGCTAATGACAATGACAACGTTTGTCGCGTTTAAACTTGAATAAAACTAAAGTTATAATGGTTTAACTACTTAATCATCACTCTACGTTTAACCTCAAAAGTTACCTACTTGGAAGAATTTAAATGGTGTTATTGTGAAGAGTACCTCGAGCATGGGTGTATGTGTTTTTTTTTTGCATAAGTCACACACACTAACTGTGAGTAAATAACGTAACTAGTAGATAGATAGTTAATTTGTTGCATTGTACCTACACCGCAGTAGCACGCAAACTGCTAAAAGCATCGTTAATTTCTTTATACTTTAATTAATATTAATAATATTATAAAGAGGAAAGATTTGTTTGTTTGTTTGTATGTTTGTCTGTTTGAATTGAATAGGCTCCGAAACTACTGGACCGATTTGAAAAATTCTTTTAGCATTGGATAGCTACATTATCAGGGAGTAACATAGGCTATATATTATCCCCTTATTCCCACCGGAACGGGAACTACGCGGGTGAAACCGCGTGACGTCCACTAGTACTTTAATAAGTACCTGACTACCATCGCATTTCATCAACAATCAATATCAAAAACAATATTTTACTTATTTTATTTCATTTTTGATTGGTCATAGGCGTGACAATTCGCTTCTGACCACAATCAATACTAAAAAGAAAAAGAAAAACTGGTCAAAAGCGAGTCGGACTCGCCCATCGAGGGTTCCTTACAAATTTGTAGCTACAAATTACTTAAATAAAAACTGCATTGTTTTTATGATTTTATTACAAATGTATAGTTTTCAGACTTTTCCCTATACCTACTTGTAGTATATATGATGATATTACTTGCTAAATTTCATAGTTCTAGGTCCACGGGAAATACCATATACATTTTAATTCCTTTGAGAGTGTCGAAATATACGTTTTTTGCGGCATAAACGACCGTATCGTTTTTTACGTAAACTTGGAAGTTAGATTTTTTTCACAGCTGCAAGGGATCATAGACCTGAGCGACCTGAGTGACCTGAGTGTAATTTCAACTCGATACCTCCACGCGTCTCCGAGATAAAGGGTCTTGACAGACAGATGGACGGATAACAAAGTGATCCTATAAGTGTTATTAGGTACGGAACCCTAAAAGTAAAAACATGACATTAATGGTCGCATAAATATGTTCAAATATAAGTCGCAATATCATCAACATATTTCTAGTACCTTCGAGAATTGCTCTTAAAACCCAGAAACAGCGTTCGACTGTAGGTACCATCATGACGTCACGTCAGAGGCGACGTCACGTCAAAAACAACACTCGTGACTTCTACGAGCGTAAGCCAAACAAGATTGGAGCAGGATTCGATTCGTTTTCCACTTTCAATCTATCCGTATTTGATGTCATATCGTTTCCTATTTTCCTATCATGTTTACGAGGACTCTAGAAATATCAAACGTGTGATATGCGATGAGAAATGTTAGTATCTACTACCTAAGTCTTGCACACACAAACTTTAGTATTTTAGTCGTTAGTTTTATACGTTTTCTCTTTACTTTTATATCACTAGTTTTTTACTACGTATCGACTCCAAAGAAGGAGGTTATAAATTGGGATATTTAAGTACATATTTTTTTGATGGATTTGCAAAATTATTAAACTTCATAAAGATCTGATGAAGAACTTCGGAGATAGCCAATTAAATAGTTATGGTTTGGTTGGAATTTTTGAGAGGTACCACCAAAAAGTGAAAAATATAAAACTTTTTTACAAAGTACGATCCACTTTCAAATAAAAACCACACTACAAAGTACAAAATAACTTTAATTTTGGAAGTCAGTGTCAAAGTATTATTTTGTAAAACATTTTATTTTAAATGTAATTTCCAACATTATTTTGCCAAGAGCATGTTGTATGAAATAAAACTAGCGGTTGCAATAGCCTTGAGTTTAACAGTAGTTTTAATTAACGATTGGTTTTCTGTTGATTCATTGAATGAAAATTGGCACTGCAATGAGTGTAGGATGATCGCCAGTGCCGCAAATTGAATTGGATTGAGGAAAATGGAGGCTAAATAGTCTAAGCTGGGCTGTTGGATTTATATGACGGTCCTTTAAATGCTTGTTTTTGAGACCACATGGCATGAGTTGCAAATGTAACGTAAAAAATAAAAGATTTGTTTTGTTTTGAAGTTTTTTTTTTGTTTTACAGTATTTTAGGCTTTAAATTTATTTAAATTATAATCCTGACCAGTAAAGCGAAGTGGAAACCGAAGTTTCTTTATCTTTTTATTATCTGCATGGTCTCACATACAACCTGTTCAAAAATAACTTTGAAATAATTAGTGTCAAATGATGTGCCAATAAATGATTATTAATGGTTGCTAAACAGTTGTTAATGGCTCCACTTAAATGTTAAGAAAACAGGATTCTTTATTAGATTGCGTCTTAGATAACGCAGAGGCCGTTACAGAGGACTCTACCAAAATATTTCTGTAACTTTATAACCGTGGGATATTGGAGTGCCGGGCAAAAAATTATTAACAGCGATTTTCCACCCATTGGTCGTAAAATGCGATTTCTATGGATCTGTTGCATATTTTATTTCCTACCTAGGACCAACTCACTCTATCTTTGATTACCTGGGGCCTTAGACAAAAGGCAATTCTATTAGCGACTGCGATTGTTGAAATTCCAAAATGTAAGGCATTGTTCACGTGACATTTCGACAGCGTGTGTCAATTTCATATATTTTTGACGTTTTGACAATCGCCTTCGCCACGCTACCGCTGCCAGAATGTCACTTGTCTAGAGCCTCTGGTAACGCTCTTTAGTTATTTGTTTTCGGTATTTTAGTAAATATTAATCACTTGCTTTTATTTCGACAGATTATGGGCCCTGGTGCTACCACCTGGGCCCATAATCTGTCGAACTAACAGCTTTTCGTCTCTAATTCTACACTTAGAGAAGAAACCCTGTAAATTTTCGTGAAAAAGTCATAGGTAATAGTTACACTCTATCAGGGGAGAATGTAGGCTGGATAGAAAACTGAATGAGTGCCGTTCTGATGGCGGAAATGAAAACCTCTTCTTTTCTACAAATTGACATATGTAAAAGTTTAGGTTAACGATCGTTTTTGTTTAAAAAGTCGCTTTAAAGCCGCAGTTCTTAATTCAATATTATCATTCATACTTTATGTTATGTTCTTTGTACAATCGTTCAGCTGTCAAGTATTCTAACTGCTCGGTAATTTGAACGATAACCTAAGTAACCTAAGACTTTCGCTATCAACTTTATGGTCAGCAATAATTTATCATTCAATTGTGTGCCATTTACATTAATAATAATAATTTTTAAACATAAGCTTACTGTAGGTACTTTACTATTGTTATAATTAGAATATATAAATTCATAATAACTGATATTTGTTTTACAAATTGGTTATAAATAGCACTATTAAGAATAATTCCGTTTCGATTTACATGTCAATGATAACCGTTTATTTTATTGTCAGATAACTAGTTAACTACTTATATTTTTTATATTGTTGTTTATCAGGAAGCTTGTTAAGACATATTTACCTAACATTAAATACAGGCTGTTAATAAAATATGTACCTACTATCTATTTGTCGGGTATTCAACTACTAAAAAAATAAAAAAGAGAGAAAATAAAGAAGAGAGAGATAATAAAGAGTATTCTATTCTATTCTATTCTAAATAGACTAAAAATAATCCATCTACTAGCCAATTGTAAAAAAAAAGAAAATGCGTAACCTTTACGAACGTCATGAAACTTTTTTAAATTGAGAATAAAAAGTATTATTACCACTCAATTTGTGCCATTACTTTTATTTTACGGTACAGCGGTCACTAGGGTTAATAATAAACGTAAATAAATTAGTTTACACTAACGAGATTTTACCAATTAGAGTACCAACGTTCTATTATTAAATCGCAATACCAATAAAGGTACAATTCAAGGTTCTCAAAAATTCCATAGTCGAAAATAGTCTGTCGAAAATTGCTGTGAAATTTCGTAGGGCTCTAAGGTCAACCTAAAAGGTACGAAAATAGAAAATAGTTACCAGTTCAAGGCTACTACAGTTGTAAAGTGATTAGAAATCGTTCATTGGTCGCAGATGACAAAATTATAGTAAGGGCGAACTCTCGAGTTGACCACAAGGTCATTTTTTGTTGAGGTGTCGAAATGGCGACCGTTGCTTAGACGAGACGTGTAGCTATGCACTTGTTTCTTGGCAAAAAATGGGGCTTTGGCGAATATAATGTATTTTCGTGCTTTCCTAGAATGGTCAAGAAGAGTTATGGGCTTGCAAACTTATCTACTTACAGGGTGAAGTAAAATAATAATAATTAATTGGCAATTTTTCAAACGGTGAAAATCATCATGAAATATTGCTTTGAATGACTCCATTATGAAATAGGATTAAAAATAAGGTGACCATAATGTTTATTTATGTTCTCACTAGCTTCTGCCAGCGGCTTCGCTCGAGTGATCCCTAGGGAACATACTCCCGGGATAAAAAGTAGCTTATGCCAGACTATAATCTACCTCTGTGCCAAATTTCATGAAGATCCTTTCAGGCGTTCTGACGTGAAAGGGTAACAAACATTCATTTATCCATCCTCACAAATTTTCGCATATATAATATTATAAGTAGGAAGTAGGATTAGTATGATAACACAGATGTTTTTTTCCATTGCTGGGTTGTTTCCTCAAAATATTGCCAATTAATTAAAAATCACCCTCGGTCACAAATTTTTGGTAATTTTTAGGTTACTGTTTTACAATAACCGAAAACTGAACATAAATATTATGAGTGTTTTGCAAATTTTCTGTAACAACGGATCCGATTGATAAACCTGATTAAAAATATTATTGAATCTATCGACTCAAGTACCTATCTAAGAAAGAATGTCCCAAAGCGTGGCTTGCATAAGATCGATACAGTCAAGCCCCCAGGTCTTGGACTAATTTTGATAAATGAGCTGTCGACTAGTATCTCCTTGTCTAAATGGTGCTAAAGATAAAAGTTCAACGAGAGGTTACTAACTTCTTCTGCGAGGCACTTGTATAGAGAGACATGAAAAGCACATTAAGAAGAAAGAGCTTCAAAATTGAACTTTAGTGTGTGCCTTTTAACATTTTTTAGCGGACATGTAGGAGGAGTCTTTAGAGATTAAGATCACAGAACGTAAATGAAATAAAAACATCTGTAAAACCACGTGAACCAACGTTAAAACCTAAGACCATATTGAATGAAAATAATTTTGATCGCCTATTTCACATTTCCTGTACTTCTCTCATTCATCTTATCAAGATCGCCTTAGTCTATCTCTGAGAGTCTTTGTAGAGCCTACATGATGACACTGGGTCACAAGGGTGTCTGGTACCTAAACCAGCCGGACAGTTAGCCGAAGGTTTTTAAGTTGCTTTGTTTCGATATGTTTCGGTTGATAAGCACGGATGAACTTGCGGGTTGACAGTTTTGCGACAGTGGTAATAGGCCCTAAGTAAAGTGACATTCTATCAGCAGATACCGATTCTCAAAATGTCCAAAATACTTGTGGCGACCTCTAGAAAAAGGCCGAGTCAATGAAGCTCAACGAGTCCCGAAGAAACGATTCAATTGTCTTAGACCCCGCAACGAAAATAATCAGAAATGTACAGCGGAGGAGTAGGTTTGGTAGTGGATATAAATTTTTGTAGAGCCCAGCGATAAAGCTTATCCAAAATAAATAGCATAGGTTACCCATCCAATTCTAGATCTTATTAACAAATTCCATAAAACACAAATCATCTTACATTAATATGGCTATGGCAGGAACGGCGAGTGCGGCACTGATGAGGTAGAAGGCGCCTGGCATCGTGGACAGGGTGGTGAGGTACACCTTGCTGTACACTGGCGAGTAAATCACAGGCACCAGGGCCTCTGATATGCTTATTAGAGAGCTTGTTTTGCCTGGAAAGAGAAAAGTAACGTTGTAATAAGGAGTGGTGTGTATGAGTGAAAAATATGGTCCCACGTTTTTTGTACTATTGATGGGGGGTGCTCACGGCAGAACTTTGTTCATACAAATTTCATACGTTCATACAAACTAACGATTTCACGTTAGTTTTAATAGAAAGAAAGGAGGATGTGACACCAATTAAGAGAACACTAAGGTATGCTATTGGCTGAAGACAGTTAGTTTCACCAATCAAAGTTGTTGAAGTCGTTGTTGTTGATTTGCGATAATTTGCTTTCTAGAAACCGAACTTAAATCGTGCGGAAAAGTGTCCATCATATTAGTTGTGTTTCTATGACAAAGATAAACAAGTAAAGTCTTCAATGTGTCAGAAGAGTGTCATTAAGACCGTCATTTTAAATCAAAAGGCAATACTCGTATTTTATAAGGAGCGTTCGCATCGCTGTCACAGACTGTCAGAAACACCTCTAATTTTCCTTTACTTTGACAAGTTTTTGACATTGATTGTCGCTGAGATATTTTGAGCTCCTATTGTGACTCGAATTTGAACAGTTCAGTACGAGAATTGGCCTTCAAAGACACTAGAGAAAGTGCCATTATTTCTGCAAAAACGTTTGTTGAAATGCCGAAATATTTGTAAGGGATTGATCACGTGACATTTTGACAGCGTCTGTCAGTCCCATACATTTTGACGTTTCGACAATCGCCTTTACCACGCTACCGCTGACATAAAGTTACTTGTCAGCTTTAGGGACTACTCACACTTATTCAGCTCTATTCAACTTATGCTCACACAAGGTTCAAATTTCCACATTCAGAGTTCTTACTTTTTGTTGTAAATACCTAACAACGCTGTAGATGACATTGGAATTAGAAGTAGTAATATAAACTATAAAGTCATTATACTGTCTAACCGATAATTCAGAACGGATAGTTTAAAGACGTTGACAAAAAGAAACACAGTTTACTCAATTTATAGTCTATTGTTATTTATTGGTTATAAACTAAAATTTCATTGTTACTAAGTTCAGTTAATAATTCACGTTTCAAGTTGTCATGGGTCTGTTATGTTTATTCTACTTATGGGTACAAACCCATAAACAATACCATTATAACCTACTTCATTAATACAAATGTACCTAATAAAAATCTTAAGGTTCATTTAAAACACGATCTATTCGTATTCCTCTTATTATAATGATAAATACAATGATACCTAACCTACCCTACCTACTTGTATAAATGAAAATAATTTAATGGTAATATTCAGTTTTATTATCATAGGTAATGGATATGAGTGTATAGAAATATAAATTGCTCTGGGGACTGGGGGCATTTAAATTGAAATATCTTCTGAATTTCCGCAATACAATCCTGTGTAGAATTTAAAATTAGTACGGTCAGCAAAGGAAGCCGACTTTAGAAACCAATTTTTTTTTTGCTGTCCGTACTACATGATATATCGAACCAGCTTGAGTAAGTATATAAAAGTTGGATGATTGCTTACGCAACAGTGTCAATCGACTTGCTTTGTTGAATCTTCTACAAAATACTTCTGTAGTGCAATAAAAACCGGCCAAGTGTGAGTCGAACTCGCCCACCGAGGGTTCCGTACAAATTTGTAGCTAAAAATTACATCAAATAAAGACTATATTTTTTATGATTAAATAACAAATGTACAGTTTTCAGACTTATTCCTATACTTGTAGTATAAGACGGTATTACTTGCCAACTTTCGTTATTCTAGGTCAATCAATCAATATAGGTTTTCAAACCAAAACCAGGGTACTTCAAGTTGGCCTATAATTGTCAATTTTAGTTAAAAGCAAGGTCTTTTAGCAGGTTTTTTTTTTTTTTATTTGTGGTGGGTTTGCTCTTGACTCTAGTCTAGGTCAGAGATGACAGAGATAAAGTCTACGATGGAGCGAGCTTACCCAGAAGGAGCCTATTCACTCTAACTTTGAAGAGATTAGGGTTGTATGCGTTTGGAAACACAGACGCAGGCAGAGAGTTCCACTCCTTTGCGCATTATAAAAGACGTTTGGAAACGCTTAGTGCGAATTGGTGGAATAGTAACAAGGTAGGGATGGTAAGATGCAGTGCGTCTGGATGTCCGATGGTAGAAGGGGGCCGGTGGAATGAGGTCGTGGAGTTCTTGGGCACACTCACCGAAGTACAATCTGTAGAAGACCGACAAGCAGGCAACCTTACGGCGATGAGCCAAGCTGTGTAGCTTGGTATTCACCAGTTTTTCGTCACCGATGAGCCTCTTAGCTCTGCGTTCTACCGAGTCAAGCGCGGCAAGCTGATACTTAGCTGAGCCATCCCAAAGGTGGCTACAATACTCCATGCAGGATCGGACTTGCGCTTTATATAGAGTTAAAAGCTGTCCAGGCTTGAAGTATCGCTTCACCCTATTTAGGATGCCCAGCTTTTTGGCAGCGGTTTGGGCTTTGTACTCGATGGTGGCGCCGAAGTTGAGAGTTGAGACAAGTTAAGAGAATATTCCGAAAACTAAAAAAAACTGGCCAAGTGCGAGTCGGACTTGCGTGCAAAGGGCTCCGAACGAATTTTACTGTTTTGCCATGTTATTTTAACACTATATACTTCTTGTAGGTTTTTCTGTAATCAATAGGTAAAGATCTATTATCTCCATTTTGTTCAAAATTTTAAGCTCAGTAGTTTCGGAGATAAGGGGGGAATGGTTATTTTTCGTCTAATTTCTTTAATAACTTCAAAACCATTTATTTAAAAATAATATAATTAAGTACCTAACAGTTATCCCTTTCATTTGATATGTCACGCGATATTGTTCAAAAAACTTTTCTTTGATATTTTCTAGTATGACCCCCAAAAGTGGGTCACTTTTGGGGGTCATACTAGAAAATATCAAATAGAAAATATCACCATACAAAAATTTTATATTATTATTTCCGTAACGCGTTCGTGTTTGGGTCACAGAAGTCCACATGTGTACCAAATTTCAACAGAATCGGTCCAGTGGATCCGGAGAAAACTGGCTGTGACAGACGGACAGACAGACAGGAACTCGAATGAACCGTGTGTCCTATAAGGGTTCCGTTTTTTGTTCGGAACCCTAAAAAAGTTGAAAATTAAGGTAAACTTTGGTACTCACAAGTTTTCGCGAAAATCTAAATTTGCCCATATCTTTTTATCGTGTTGATTCAGGACCTTGATTTTTATACAACTAATATGGGCTGTAGATCTCAGTATCTGGTATAAATTTCAACTTGCTAGGACCACCCGTTCCTGAGAACATCGGTGGTGACACACGGAGAGACATACGAACAAGAGAGTGATTTTATAAGGGTTACTATTTTACCTTTTGAGGTACGCAACCCTAAAAATGAATCTTCGCAAATTATTGACCTGTTTTTATTAGGAAATAATTCCACAGGGTTTATCAGGAGTCACAGTTCGAAGATTAGTTGACCACAAAACTGATATTAGTGCCTACCTAATGTCATTAGACGATAACATATAGATGTCAAAATATGCGGAACAGTTTAAGAGAACCTACATAATGTAGATGATCAACAGATTTTATACCTATTCCAAGAAAAGTGTGTGCTTCTGGAATCATTGTCGATGTTCGGAAATATGAACGAAATTTTTTAATCTAACATAGAGCTGTTACCACCTTGGAAATACATGTATCTACCTATTTTTCGTAGAACAATTAGTTATCTATTAAGAACAGCATAGAAACCATTTGTGTTTAATTGAGCATGGTATTTTCTTATAAAACTTGGAATATTTGATTGAATAATTTTCATGAAATCAGGTATAATATATTGGTCATAAATAGTTATAATTTTAGACTTTTTGTAACTTTAAGCCAATTTCTTGTATCCTGAAATGGCTAACTGCGAATAATAAATGGTCTTATCCCAACATATTTGTGGGCATCATTTTGCATTGATATATTTCATCATCATCATATCAGCCGAAAGACGTCCACTGCTGGACATAGGTCTCCCCCAAGCGTCGCCACAACGACCGGTCCTGCGTCGATCAATTTATCTCTATATTATTCATTATCTCAGTATTCACTTTCTTGATAAACATGTCATCATTCGCACAATTTATCCATCGTATTGTTGATTTTCCTCCAGAAATTAGTTAACAGTGGGTACATACACTAATGCTTAATTATTGGAATTATCGATTGGACCTACTCACAACTGTATACTTAATTCTATTAGTTCTGGTATTAAATAAATTAAGAAAATTAAGTAAAAATTGTACTGATATCGGCTTCACGGTTTCTTTATTAATTTCCTTATTTGCATTCTTATTCATACACCAAACCTAATGCGCTGTGAGAAAATGTAGGAAAATTTCCTCAGAATCTTCCTCAACTTATGAATGCAAATAGGCATAATAAATTGCATTATTAATTATGATCGCTTTAGTTACACCCCCCCCCCCTCTTTAGTGATTATGTACGTAGGTAACTAAGCACTAAAGAGGAGATTCATACGCAAACAAAGTCAATCAAAGGCAATAATATTAAAATTAAGTACCTACAGGTAGTACGGAAATGTATTCAATTAACGGTTAGGTATTTTTCAAAGTTATCCTGGAAATTGTGTGGAAATCTACCCAGATTTCCGCACACAACCCATCTACCAATTTCTATCTCCATGTTATTCCTCATAACATACCCAGATATCCAGAATGAGGAAAATGCCGTGAGGAAAGTTTCGAGAAAAAATGTTAAGACTAGGGGTATTAAAAGGGTTTTGATTATATTTTTTTTCATAATTTTAAAATATTTGGTTTGACATATCAAATGAAAGGGTTTACATAGGGTAGGAAAATAATCTAATAATTTATAACCAAAGTGTATCGTGTTAATCAGTTAGGGCGTATACATAAAGGAAGCGGGTAACCAGCGCCAACCTACCATCGCTAATCGGTATCTACTGGTCCGTGCAGGTAACCGCTACATTATGAATGCTGGTAGATGCAGGGGCTGGCTGTTTTTTTTAGCAAAAATACGCGTTGTTCCTTTGCAAATATAGCAAGAAATGACAGCCTTCCAGCGCTGATCGGAGAGGTCGGATCTTGTCGGCGACGTTCGGAGCCAGGCGGCACTGGTTCGCCTCAGTATAGAGACTACCGGTGCGGACTAGCACCGACAAGCGCTGGCAGATCGGCGCCAGCGACCCGCGCTCTACGTGTATATGTCACCGGATAGTTGCAGACTCCGTAAGATTGTAATAGGTATATCTTTATTTGATTATGATTTCTCGAAATATTATGAAAAAATCGTTTTGTATAGGTCCAATAAATCCCACCCTAATTCAATAGTTTCCATCTTCGACCACATCATCGCTTACCATCAGGTGAGATAGTGGAAAACGCGTGCCTAAAAGTAGTTAAAAAATAATCCGTGGATTAGAAAAAATATTTTACAAGTTCACGCGACATTTTACAATTCTACGACGTTTGCAATTTTCCGTTGACATTTATACACTAAAACGATTTCATAGAAACAATGAATGGACTGTGACTGTGTGAAGGGATGACTATGACTAGATAGTCATAGTCATGACTACCTTCCTTCCTGAGAAGATGACTTATGGAGAAGTATGAAAGAAGGACACATATTGCGTCGACCCCAAAATAAATTGAAGTAAGGGCAAAATGATGATGATGACCTACATAAAGAGACTCTCACGACAATTATTGTTTTTGTTTCTAAATTGTCTTTCATAAAAATTAGGTAATTTCTCTTTTTCAGAATTCAAATTTTGAACGTAAGGAATGAATTAAGCTCATCGCATGCTGAAGATTACCTATTTTATAATCGGACAGTGCTAATCCGGTGCCATCTCAAGGATTCATAAACATTCCATTGATTGTTTTTGTTTCCATAATTCATTTTAATTACTCGCTTCTTACCAATATTGCGATCCTAATGAACCAATCAATGATTAATTTAGAATAAAAACAAAATCAATACTGTTTATTGTTTCTAAACGTTCCACGGAGACAATAGAAGTGGTAATTGGCTGTCAAGTGGTCCCATTCACAATTAATGACATTAAGGTTAATAAAGCGATTATACGTTAAAATCAAGGAAAATATTGTAATTAGTATATTATTTATTACATTTTATCCTGATTTGACAATGTTATTTTCTGAATCAGTAATAATTTTCCATTGTATTCAGTATTGCTGAACTTTACGTAGCCCGATTATTGGGAATTTAAAAGCATCCGTTTTCTTTTCATCTTGGCTAATTTATTAACTTTATTATTGCCGTGTTTAAGATTGATTTTAATTGGGTTTTATTATTTAATTTTCTGCTTTATTGCAGTATTTTTAAAAGAAATAAAATTGTCTTTACACCAAAGGATGACGTTATGCACGATACACCAAGCAAAAAAGCAATTAATAAGTTGAATTTAATTTATAAATCCTGTGACTAATCGTTCACTTACGTTATTAATGTTGTTGCTACATAATAATACCTACCACTTACATTAACAGACGTTAGTCTAGAAGGAACATGACGATTAAGTGTAATAATACCCATAATTAGGAACTACTTGTCGTATTTTATGATAGGTAATACACGTATTATGAAACAGAAATAATTCAAATTGACTCTTTGGAACTGAGCACAAAAAAAATACTTTAAATTAAGCAGTATAAAATAATAAAGTAAAAAAGTAAGGTCATAACCCTTCCTTTTGGCTCCATATCTTTCATAATTATGATCAATAGAACAACGGTGTAATTGCGAAATGCACAGTCAACATTGTTCTTCATTTTGAGTACTCAGCAGCATTGAATGCGTTATTTACGTTAGGTATAGCAATGGAGTAAGAATTTTCTTTAGAAATCTTTGAATTGTGTTAGAAAATGAGTCACTCTATTAATGTAGTAAAACCAAGTGTTTATAAAATAATAGTTGAATGTCAACGATTAAATCTTTTTAAACTTAGTTTCGTGACTAACGCGATTGCTTTGTCTCTTCAAGGTTCCGATCTATTACAAACCCTTGTTAAAAAAATAATCTAAATTCTAGCAGGTTTTTTTTAAGCATTCATGTTTTCAATCTGTCTTCGCCCTCAACTATAAAAAAAACTGTCGATAGTGCGTTGCGTGTCGATTGATTTGCGAGTCATTAAAAAAATTAAATGTAGGCATTTTCTTGAATAAAGATGTAAATAAAACGTTAATAAGCCTCATGAGAAAACTACAATAAACGTGTGACATTGAATCATCAAAAGAAAATTGCTTAATGTAGTAAAATTTTCTTGAAGCGAGTGATTCAATGAAAAATATTTTATGCTTGTATTAAGAGGAAAAAAGTCACCACGGCGTTTACTTTTGCCAAACATTTAATGTTTACTTACTGACTTAATTTATTAACAATTTCCTCCGGATGTTTTGTTTTACTGTAAGTAGGAAAAATCCTACATTACACATCTGTTTCATTATCTTCACCGAACCCTCTCTATACTACGCAATAAATAAACAAAAACTGTGATAGTAGCGCAGTGTACCAAAATAAACAAGAGTCATACTACGGCAGTTTTTATCTACATCGCTTGACAGGTATCACTCCATTCATTGTTTCAAGGGAATTTCATTATTGTAAATAGAAAATACCCACAGAATTCATGTTTCTTAGGCACTACTTAACTGAAAGAAAACTCGATTTGATTGATTGATGATTTTCTTAATGTGTTTTATTCAAGTTCAAATCAAATCAAAAGTCACTTAGTCAAATTAAAATGGGAGCCATTAAACGTCAAAGTTTTTCATTAAGACAGTTCTCCAAAACGCCCGCATATGGAAAGAGATGTTTATTTCGATTCATTGTCAGATAATTTACTGCCTCAGTTTTGCATGATGCGGTCCTTGCCCATTCAGTGCAGTGTAAACTCAATCAGTGTTTATTTCTATTAAAACATTTACAGGAAAATTTCAAACGTTTACAGATACTTGAATTGTCAATAAGTCAGTCAAACAAGTAAAGTTAGTTGAACATTCCAAAATGTTGCTCCCCTTTATGTTTATGAATGTATACAAGCTGCAAAAACACCGTTAGTAATTATTATCATAGGAAAACAAGAGGCCATTTTTACAATTTACATTAGATTAAAAATATTTGCCAAAACTTAAAAGATAACCAAACTGTAAAATGTCTTCCAACTTTATGGATACTAATAAAAATATGTTTAGTATACAAGACAGTGTAAAATGCGCATTAACCTTATTTTACATACCTATATTAAGAGGCCTATTACAATTTGACTGCGTATTTTGCGTAACTTTGGCTTTCTAATTCTCAGAAACTGAAATATTTAGACAACTTTGGCTTATTGAGTAGTTGGGAATAGTTATTAGTATTGAACATAGCGGCCTCAATTTGCTCATTTTTCTCTTATCTATTTGTAAAAAGCCAAAATTCTGAAGTAAGTTTCTCATGAAAAGCGCGACGGCACTTTTTCGAGCTCGTGGATTGAACTACTGTGTACTAAATGAAATGAAAAATATATCATAATATTCCTTATATAATGGTTTCGGTCATAACGGCCTCAGAAATTTGAAATAAGAATGCAATATGCGTAAAAAAAATCCCATTCAAATCTATAAAAACTACTAAAAACGCATAAAATTAACTGTAAATTTGTTCTTCGTAAAATTTATACAAAAATAAACCATAGTTCGTAAGAAATAAAAATATAATAAATAATTATAAAATAAATGAATGCGATGAGTCAGCAGTATCAGTGAGAGGGCTCTTTAACACTGGCTGTACCAAGGATAACGCATTTAGCGCGCGACTTCGTCTGCGCAGATTTAGTACTAACAATTTTCCCCCTTTTCACCCCTTTAAAGCTTAAATTTACTAAAATCTCTTCTTAGTGTCATCTAGATCATAAAAGAAAGCCTTGTGCAAAATTTCATGTTCCTAGTCCCAGAAGTTTCGTCTGTGCGTCAGAAAAAATACACTACAAATGTTGGCGATTTATTATTTTAGGTCAAACGAAAATCACTTTAATCAACATTTTTTGTTTGGATATCTTTGAACATTTTAATGGGATCTTATACCTCTATATATACCATCTTTGCATTGTATAGACTCAATATATTTTGCATTGTACAATTTGATTCAAAACAATTGTAACCCTGACTTTGTAAACTCTGATTTAAAAGAGTGTCCATGGAGTTTCTTGCACGTTCTTCTCCATAGGATCTACTCCTTGGAACGTGCAACTGCCGCGATGGAGATAGGGTCGGTGAGTGTGTTTGTTGCAGGACAACTTGCCGCTCTTGTCGCTAGTGCGGCAGAATTAGCTTCAAATATTTGACTGACAGACCTTGACAATTCAAAAATACCTGTATCTGGTCTATTTGAAATAAAGGATTTTGTATTAAGACAGATAGATTACAATATGGTTGACGTTGACGTAATATTATTGACAGATTCTAGGTTTGAAAAATACCAATTATGTGTACGGGACAACCGTCTATGTATATAATTTTATCCAATTAGTGCCATTGCTGTGCGAGTAAAACCTATAATCATCATCACAATCTCATCAATTTTCCAAATGCCTACGCTTAATACAAGGTCACATTACATTCATTGTGTCACGTATTACCTTGTACAAAACTACCTTTTCCTCAAGGCTCGTCGCAGTTTATCCTACAGGAGTTGTGCATTTGTCATTTAAACCAATGTTCACATTCGCATGTCAGTTGCTATCTGTCAAAAATGTAAGGAAATTGAGGCCTTTTTTGACAGAATGCGACTGACATGCAAATGCTAAAGTTGTTAAATGAGTAGAATTGACTCTCAGAAGGCCAATTATCTTATTAAAAAACTGGCCAAGTGCGAGTTGGACTCGCACACGAAGGGTTCCGCACCATAACCCTCAATTTTTATTTTTTGTCGCTATAGCGGCAACAGAAATACATAATCTGTGAAAATTTCAGCTGTCAACCTATTACGGTTCTTGAGATACAGCCTGCTGATAGACAGACGGACGGATAGCGGAAGCTTAGTAATAGGGTTCCGTTCAAATCAAACATCTCAGCGACCAACAATGTCAAAAACTAGTCTAACTGTTGGGAAGTTAGAGGTAACTATTTTTGACTGATTACGACAGGGATGCGATTGAGTTTTTTAAAAACACGAAACTGACTCTCAGATCAATCCAGGTTAACTTCTATTGTAACCTGTCTATAGAGAACTTTACTGTCTTGTTTATAGAGTTTAGGTATCATACGAACAATCTTGTTAATGAATATCTTTAGATGCTAGCTATCTTTCCCTGTATTACAGGTGTTACTACCTACCACAGGCACCAGCGATCCACAACCAAAAAATACTAGCTTTTGCTCGTGTGTAAATTTTGTTTGTATTTTTTGGCTTGTGGTGAGAAATAATCATTTTTTTTAATTATTATTATTTTTCATCTGTGAACTCATAGCTAATCAAGTGTCAAACTGGTTGATTTCTCTCTATGTGAACCATGTCAAAAATATTTGAGGCCTGGACCACAGAAATCTCTGATTAGTCATGTGATTTAGGGTGCATTTCCACCAAAGATATGCGAGGAAGCGACGCTAACGACAATTACGATAAATATTTCACTGTAAAGATACTTTTATTGCTGGTCATCATAAGCTACTATTCATCTTGGGAAACTGCACTGGGAAAGCAGCTTCTTGTGAGAGAACAATATTTTGTTGTGTTGCAATTCAGCGAAAACTTAGGAGTAGTTTAACACATGTTTTTGAGTGGTAAAACCGCACAAAAAAAAAAAAAAACTGAATAAGCACCTTCTGGTGACATTCACGGAACCGCTTTTTTGCATACAATTTGATTTGATTTGAAGCGAACGTTAACATTACCGCGATCGAGTATGTTAAATAAATCACAGTAAGCCTTCTGATCAGTTTTAAAGTTTATATACGAGTGGGCAATTCTCATGAATCAAACGTTATCTTTAATTGGAAATTTACGTTCATTTCCTTCAACCAAAACTTTTCATTTCACTCATGGTGCACTTCAGATGTTACAGATCAATTTCCCTTGATTACTTTTTATTGTACCGGAAATCGTTTCATTCTAAATCAAGCAGAATGAGATCTGTGTTCGGAGTTTTCTCTTTGTATTGCCTTTCGTAAGGCTATGGGAAATTGAAGGTCGCTCAGGAAATTAACTTAAAATAATCGACTCGCATCGAACAAGTCAAGCGAAAACAAAGATTTTTTGATTTTTTGAGGCGGGGAAACAATACTAAATTTATTTTCATTGTTCACGTACCTATATGTGTGAAAATACGCATTATCGATTACCTAAATCAGTAATACGCAATCATTACCTTATATGTTATGCAAACAATTTGTATGCTTAATTCTTGTAACGTTGTTGGGTGTGGTGGTTGAAAGAAATTACTTTATTAGGTCTAAACTTTAAAATTTAATATCCAGAGTTTTGGCAAAAATAGATGAGGTTAGGTTTATTGGCACGTACCTAGAACTAAAGCTAGAAGTGTGCTCAATGTGTGTCAGTGTCAAACACTCTTCTTAAAATGAAAAAATAAACCATCAGAGCGATACGAATATTCCTGGAAACTTGGCGTTTAAAAAAAAACTTTTTACCTGCATCGCTAGCACATTATTAACATTTTTAAGTTGTTTTTCATTTATTTCCCACTAGCTTCTGCCAGCGGCTTTGCCCGCGTTAAAACACCACTCCCGGGATAAAAAGCCTATGTCGTTTCTTAGGCTTTAGACTATCTCTGTACCAAATTTCATTTAAATCGGATCAGTAGTTTTGGCGTGAAAGTACGACAGACAGACAGGCAGAAAGAGTTACTTTCGCATTTATAATATTAAGTATGGATTTCATAACATAAAACAATAATTTACTCTGTCGCGCACCTACATATGAGTCACCGTCAACTTAACCATGAATAAAGCATTAAAAATGCCTACGCTACGAGCGAAGGAAGTCAAATGAGCCTTATAATCTTGCAAAAATATTTGTTCTGAAAAATCATACGAAATGAAAGAAGGTCGTTCGAGATTGTTTGGTTAACTACTTCAGTTAGTGTGATAACACGATAATTAATTTTTTCACTGATTTTGTCTACATTTGAGGTAGTTTACGTGAGTTAAGAAGGCCGCGTAAAATGATTCAACTAAGGTAGGTACGTACGATACTTAGGTAGGTACCTAGGAGAATGAAAATATGGACATTTTCTTGGAAGTGTCAGTCTCTGAGCCAGTTACTTGAATTAGTAATAGTACATCATAATTATGACTATAGGGAAAATTAAACGGAATTTATGTGGAAATTAAAACTGGTACTCTTGGTTTATTAGATGGTTTACGACATAAAGTGTATTGGTAAACACGTGAATGGAAATATGAGGAACTATTGTATAAATTATAATACAAGTAATAAAAAAAACCTTATTAATAAAAACAGTTAAGTAACCATATGATTAGATTAAAAACTGATAAGCAGATTCAAAATTTCTGTGGAAAAAATAAGAATTTACCAATTGTTGAATTTATTAATCATATCATTGTTTTTTTTCTTCATAAATATGACCAAAAGAATTAAGGACAGCTGTAAAAATAAATAGAAGACAACCATCGGAAAATGGACGATATGTAATTTAATGTATTCAAAGCAATACCTATTTAAACTTCAATTGAGTCAAACAACATCAATGATTAACGAAAATCGCTTTGTCTGATTCGATTACAATTGGATGTTTTGTAAATTCATTTACAAATCCATTGAGATGAATGCGTATTGTTTTACCATTTAATGTTGTGTGTTAACCTAAGGCACTCCTTTTTTAAAGGATGGGAAATCCCCAAAGGCTCCTCCCGCTCTGGGTGAAGCTGAAGGGAGTGTCAGACTCTAACTGACTAAAACCCATGCGTGTTCCTATTAATGCCCTTTGCGTTCCAGGGCCACGATGACTCTTTCGAACAATTTCCTCAACCCCGGCAGGCACTGGCCCTAGCGGGCCCTGTCTTCTTTGCTGACAGCTCTTTGAGGCGCGCGTGGAACACAGCGCGCCGTCGACCCGGGCCTGGTTCTGATCAGACGGCGAGCCACCCAATGCTCGCCGTCCGCAGAAGGCACCCCTTAAGATTACATCAAAGATATACGTCCCACGTGTGTTCATTATAAAATCGATTCAATGAATGAAAAAAAGAAAGCTGGAGTCTTTTGGATGCGAGAATTACAAGACCAGGTGATGTCGCGATGCTTGGGTGTAACCTATGCCCAACATGTTTCGACGGAGACAATAAGTAAAATATAGTAAACCTCAGACTAAAACCCTACTTGTATAGGTACCCAATGATAGTATTAGGCATATATGTAGCGTTTCAGTCTTAAATATTACTAATAATATCTATTAATGTTACTAAAATTGACGAACTACCTAGAATGAGAGAAGAATATGGAGAAGAACAATAGAATTTATTGAATTTTGTCAAAACACAACACCAAAATAACCCTAGTAATAGAGGGAAAACATAAATAAAGAACAAAACAGGAATAAAAATCTCGGCCAGGTAAGAAAATTTTGGAAAACAAGCAAATGCGTTGCTTGAGTATGAGAAGGTGGCATTTTGTTGACACAATTATAAACTAAAATATACTGATATTGAATAATAAAACGTTGCAAATGAACGATTACTTATGAATGCGTCATCGTAGGAAATCAATACGCATACCTAGCGCCATTTGTCTTAATAAAATTGCGATCACATTATTAACGTTATGATAACTTAGTTAGAGATAAACAAGTAGATGTAACTGGTTATTGTAATCTTGTTATTGATACAGAAACATAAAAGGCTAGTTTTATATTAATAGGACTATTTAACAAGCATGTTCATTTACTGAGTTTGTATCTAAAGACGTCGTTAATATAGTAAGTATCACTAATATTTTAAGAAGTTTTACAATATTGTTAGTGTTGTGTGTAAGAAAACGAAGGAATATTATACAAATAGGCGAACATTTTGGCAGAAATTATTTGCAAAGAAATAAATAAAAATGACAAAAAATTAAGATTTGAAAGTTTGGTTGACAATGGCAACTAGGCATATCATGAAATATTAAAAACAATCATAGCTAAAAAAAATATAACAATATGCAAAAAGATACTAAACAAACAACTTAGGTAGAAACAAGGAAATCATTCACTTGAAAAAGACGATCAATTAAATATTAATACTTAATATATTACGTTATAAATATCTCAATCATTTATAAATATCATGTAACACTAGACATAATACAAAATAATAAAATTGATTAGCTGTATATACACGATCACTGGTGAATGCAAACATGCATTAACTATTTAAAAATAATTAACCTTTGACTTCGTAGACGATACTGTGATGTACCATTTGTTTAAATGAACAAAGAGGAATTTGTATTAGATGTATTTCATAACTTAGGAATCATATCCTGCCTTTAGGAACTCCAATTTATTTTGAGTATTTTTCGCACGTACATCTCTATTTATCCATCTACCGTCATCTCAATGTTCATTTCTTTTTTAGTCATATTATTTTTCACACAATCCATCCACCTTTTATTTAGCTTTACTCTTTTTACAGCCATTTCTTAATATAGCAACATTTTCAAGCGACCGAGATTGAATAAGAAAAAATCGATTTCAGTCAAGCGTTTGAGAGCAATAGCCTGAAGAATTACATGATCTAGAGTCGAAAAATTTTGTAACATATTTTTTTTAAACTGTGTTGTCGATATGTCTAGTAAAAAGTAAAGTGGTGGAATTTGATTACAAAAAGTATTTTGTTCGCATTTTTAAGCAATTAATTAAACGAAAGTAAACGCCACGAAAAAATAATTTCGTATGTAGGTGTAGGTAGGCACTAAACTAAGTCTTCGATGTAATTGTTTCTGAGTAGGTAATGACTGGATGCTGTAAAATAGTAATTACCCTAGTTGTCTTGTTTAATGGAATAATGGCTTACTGTTTCACCGTTTGGCTTCCTGACAGGACAGCACTGGTATAAAAAATTATAAATCGAAAAGGTACTTTAAGGTCTATCAGAAATTGGTTTTGTCTGAAAAGATGAAACGCTTAATTAATTGTATCCGGTTTTGTAAAGAAAAAAATACAATTCACTCTGTGTCCTTGACCAGTGGGAGGGCGGGCAAGTTAAAAGTGATTGTCAACGTCAAGTTCTTTTCGAGAGTCGGTCGTGTTAATGACCTATGTAGGTGACTGAATAGAATATTGTTACGAGTTGATATTGCCTGATAAATAGATGATGATTCGTTTGATTAAAGATGGCTACAGGTAAATAAAATCAACAAACTCTACAACGTAGAAAAAAATGTTGGAAATAGAATGTGAATAGACTTTTAATTTGACCTTATTCTTATTCTTAGGTATATCTATGAAATGCCAACCACAACTAAACCGGATAAACGACAAGACGATAATGTATCTGAATTAATATTATCAGAAATCAAACACGAGTCCTACTAGACCATGCATAATTTTGTGTAAAAACATCAGAAATCTACTTGTCAGAAACCAATTAAGCAGCTAGAATAATAAATCTTTACTAGTTTACGTACATAGCTTGTTTTGATGAATCTAAGTTTCTAACATTGCATAAAGAGCAGTCTATTATGAAGTGATAGACATTTTTGAATCCATGCATGTGTTCCGATCTTTGCTCAACTAAAGACAAACTCTGTTGACATAGCAAATAGTAATGTTACTATATATTTAATGAGATATTTGCTATGGCTGTTTACAAATGTTAATGAAATGCAATTGTCAAAGTTCAACAGTCATTGAAGTAATCATTTTGGTGATATTTTTGTCTGGTCAATGTCTAGTTGCATCTTGATAACGTTAGACTATACTGGCAACACAAGAATGATTTCTAACATTGCATAAAGAACAGTCTATTATGAAGTGATAGACATTATTGAATCCATGCATGTATTCCGACCTTTGCTCTACTAAAGACAAAATCTGTTGACATAGAAAATAGTATTATTACTATACATTTAATGAGATATTTGTTTTGGCTGTTTACAAATGTTAGTGAAATGCAGTTGTCATAGATAAACAGTCATTGAAGTAATCATTTTGGTGATATTTTTTTTTCTGGCCAATGTCTAGTTGAATCTTGATAACGTTAGACTATACTGTCAACTTATATTTAAAACAAGAATGACAATAGGTCATAATTAACCGTCTTCATCACTTACGATGACACACAGGTGGTTATCTACTCATCATTGCAAACATAATCTAAATTGTGTAAACTGTGTCTTTAAGTCAAAAGTGTAAAGGAATTTTAGACCAAATTGTGGCTTAACATTGAGTGAGTGGTCAAAAACTAGCCTAAAATAATAAAAAATTCTATATCATAGTAAATATGATTGGTTCAGTTATTTTTAGGGTTCCGAAAAAAAGGAACCCTTATAGGATCACTCGGGTGTCTGTCTGTCTGTCCGTCTGTCACAGCCAGTTTTCTCCGGATCCACTGGACCGATTCTGTTGAAATTTGGTATACATATGGACTTCTGTGACCCAAACATGGACGCGTTACGTAAATCATTAAACTTTTAGTACGGGGGTAACTTTTGGGGGTCAAACTAGAAAATTAAAAAAAAAAGTTTTTTGAACAATATCGTGTGACATATCAAATGAAAGGGCTTACTGTGAGGGTTTTAACTATATTTTTTCATAATTTTAATATAAATGGTATTGAAGGTATTCAAGAAATTAGACGAAAAATGACCGTTCCCCCCCCCCTTATCTCCGAAACTACTGAGCCTAAAATTTTGAAAAAAAATGGAGATAATAGATCTTTGCCTAAAGATTACAGGAAAACCTATTAGAAGTCTGTAGTGTAAAAATAACATGTTAAAAAAATTAAATTCGTTCGGAACCCTTCGCACGCGAGTCCGACTCGCACTTGGCCAGTTTTTTATTAATACAAAGGCGATAATGCGATTATATCAAACGTCTAGCGTATTGAGCAAGGCAATACAAAAATAATTAAGAAAAGAGGTAAACTCACCGACTTCATCACCATCCACCAACTTGGAAGCGATTGATCGAAGAGAAGTGGCTCCAGCTGAGCTGAACATGTCCAGTACTGGACCCAAGAAGTAGATCGTCCTGTTAGGAGCCAGCGCGTACACCACGGCCGCGGCTATTCTACTCAGGCAGGCCACCACCCCGATCATGCTGTCGTCAATGTTCCATCTTTTGCTGAACAAATATATTGTTATGAAGGAACCTGTGCAAAGAAATTGTGACATAGAATATACTGCACTTTTTTCTGAGAGTTAATTTAACTAATATACCAGCCAGTCTGTTCCGTCAAAATAGTACCGTGTAAATTCAGAAATATTGAGTGTGAAGTGAGCTGCCATTCCAATAATAATTGATGTTAAGGATTTATAGCTCAGTTGAAGCTTACTTTACATACGTTTAAAAAAAAATATGTTCAAATTAAAGTTTTTTTTACTCCCTGACTAATCTTCGGCTTCAGGTGTTGGCTAGATACGCGCTAAATTAAAAATATTTCGCTATTTTAAACTCTTCAATATTGTTCATGCCTAGAAAAACAAAGTGTCTACCTTGACCAGCTTAAACAAAGAAAATTTCCTAACGAAGATATAATGATTAAGTAAAATGTTATCAAATACCGCATCTGTGGAAATTACCTATCGTTTTTATAAAACAGTATTGTCTTTGTATTGTGTTTTACCTACAATTATTTCTGTCATAACACGTCCGATGACGTATCTGATTGTCGCCTTATTTTAAACAATATTTCACTATCTGATACAAAATGGCGATAAAGTTATAGGGAAAATTACACTAATATTCGAGCAACGTTCGCATTCGCATCTCAGTTGCAATCTGTCAAAAATGTATGAAAAAATAGTTTTTTTTTTGACAGATGACAAAGCACTGGTCCGACTTTTTACATCTATTTATAGCCTTAGCAGTAGAAGATTTTTTCTTGAAATGCTTACACACTTTAGTGTTCTTCTATCGATAATGGTATCAGCCGAAAAGAAACTAATTGTACGATTTCGGATTGTAACTGAGAACATTAATTAATCTCCTGTCTGTATTAAAATCTGATGTGATTCCGTAGCGATACGACTCAAGATCTTACTGATCTCAGATTTAATTAAGCTTCTACAAACCACGGGTTTTATTACTTCATTGCTATGCTAAAATATCGGTTACCCAGTGTCTATTGTCTCTGATCTATTCTAAGATATTCCATGCCATTTCAGTATCATTTAATTGTAAGCGTTTCAAATGTTTGTCTCGTTTTGTTTACCCAGTTCTGGGCTGACAGTTCGAAGATAGACGCGCGGGTTGTTTTGAGGTCGAGCCAGTGCTAGACAGAAGAAGACAAATTACTTGCAAAGCCACGTTTACATTGTTCAAGTAGGCTTGATCTGAGATTTATTCGATAGCTTCTTAGATTGACAACTGCTTCGAAAACCAGTTATTGAAATTCGTAAATACTCTCAGTACTTGCATTTAAATTTTGTTATATCAACTCGATTTGTATAACAAATTCAGAGATTTTTTTTCGTCAACTTAAAAGCCAACTGTGTCCCTAGGCTATCCCGTCAATCATTTGTATCCAGTTGAATCATACGACTCATGCTAAGTGTACTCGTCCCATGTCAACGCGGCTTAAAACTGTCGTGTTTGGGCTAGATACATAAGACAGACTATGTGGGCTACAACAGAATTAGTTAAGGGTCTAATTTCTGTAATTTGTATTTTTTAGCACAAAGTTAAAATAAATCCGTGAAAATCTCTCATGGTAGTTAGAAAAAAGAGTCAAGAAATAGTTTGTTACACAGAAAGGTCAAACAGGTATGAAGTAGGTACCTAACAGTAATAAAACTTGACCGACGTATGGCAAGAGGATCCATTTCTACGAAACCCACAGGAATTGGGCTGTATTTTATTCTCTAAATTCTAACGGAACGGAACGTAATCTAACGGATTTTTATTGACTTGTAAATATTGATTTTTCAGTAGGTATTCTCTTCTATATTTATCATCAGATTCTGTTGAATTTTTACGCGAGATGTGAGTGTGAACTGTGAAATTTGATTTACTTGTGCCGATTCGATCCGATAAGCGGGAAATACTGTTTACACTTTTAATCTACTCGATTCATTTACTATTTTTACACGTGGGCTGTTTAACCTTTAGGAAGATCCTGATGCCATTTAAATCATCTACACAGATTTTTTTAAATAATTAATTACGTCTTTTCTAGAAATACGTTACTTGACTGGATATTTTTATTACATTTCTCAATACCTTGAGGAAAGACGAACGAATATACCTATATTCGTTTAAAATTGTTAAATCTCGTTAGTTTTTTTTTTTCGATCAATTTTGATTCTGTTTTCACTGTTCGTATTATATTTTTGTTAATTAATGGATAAACTGGTAAGATACGTAATTTTTACATGCATATGGTATGTAGCCACTATCTGTCAATACCATTTAAATTGTTGACCGCCGTCTTGAATTGGTCCTCGGTGAGAAATACACAACACACATCTTAACTAGAATTTCATAATTTGCCTAGCCTTTTCCTAACTATACTGGGGTCGGCTTCCAGTCAAACTGGATTTTGCTGAATACCAGTATTTGACGTGGAGCGGCTGCCTACCAGACCTACACAACCCATTAACAGGGTAACACGGTACTTTCTGGCAAGTCTGGAGTCAGTTTTACTGGCTTCTGACAATCCGTAACGACTGCCCAAGTTCTTCAAATGACAGCCGGGATCAACGGCTTAACGTATTTTCCGAGGCACGGAGGAAACTCGGTATGTTAAGATGGTCACCCATCCAAAGACCTACCTTGGTAAGCGTTGCTTAACCTTGAAGATTGACTTTAAATTAGAGATAATTTTATGTCAATAAACACAACTGCGCAAAATCTGATTAACATAATAACGAATTACTAATTTGTGTATTTTAGTAACAATAAAATATCATCTGAAACTCGTTTCTACATGCCTACAAGTATTTTTACCAGCAACGATTTGTTATTTAAATGGTTAACCAGTTTTTGTTGACCACGTGACATGGTGACAAAATAAAACATAAACCCAGCGCGATTTTTTTGAAGATCTGATAAAGTGGATTGCCCGGGGAGTTTGAACTCTGAATCCAATTATTGTGAATGTATCAATGATAAAAGTTCTGCAATAGAGGCATTTTACAGTCAAAGTAGGTCCGTAAATGTTAACCCATTTTTTTTTAGTTGCTTCTTGTTTTTTTAACATTTTTTTAAGTTATTTTAATAAAGGAGATGTGGGGAAACGGGCTCAATTGGCGTCGGTGTATACGACCTACATTTTCTGAAAGTTTATTTAAGGAGCATCATTTTTTGTTTTGGAGCCAAAAAAGTTCTTCCATGAAAAAAAAACCAGTCAAGAGCTAGTCGGACTCGCGCACCGAGGATTCCGTACTATCATATAAAACGTGTTTTCTTTTTAATTTTTATAGGAGATGCCTATATTCGTAAGAGAATTTTAACACTGCGATGTATATTGCAGTTTTAGATCAGCGCCATCTCTTGACCGCTAGTGGAACTAATGTAAATTTGTTGATGATTTCAGAAAAAGTGTGCTATTTAGAGACATCGTTTCATTTTTCCTGTAATCTTTGCATAAATATAAAAATATTTTACGCAATAAGATCAGTTGATGACTGTATATCTCTACAAAAAGACCTTGATAATTTACATAATTACTACACAAAAAATAAGATTACAGTAAATGTCACAAATTGTCAATGCATCAGTTATACACGTAAAAAAAAACAGTAACATACTCGTACCAATTTAATGAAATAATTATTAATAAAGTTGAGATGGTACGTGATTTAGGAGTTGTGTTTGATAACAAATTGACATTTTCAAATCACATAGACCTTGTTACTAAGAAGCCGTTAAATCTGTGTATTTTGCGTATGTTCGCAGCGTCCTCGGATATGCATGTACAATCTGGTCATCCCAATATATTTTATACAAAAGTCAAATAGAACGGATACAAAGAAAATTTATAAACCACCTCAACTATCGCCTCCGCCAACCGCCGATGACCTACGAAAATGGCTGTCGTGAATATGGTCTGCTTTCACTCGATGAACGACGTAAAGTGTTGAATATAAGTTTACTTTACGACATTCTTAATGGTAGGCTGGACTGCCCGGATTTGGTTGCACAGATCAAATTTAGCGCTCCCCTGCGACGCACTTGTCATACACCATTGTTACATGTGCCTCGGCATGGAACTAACTACGCTAAAATATTGTGTATTAACTCGCATTGCTCGAACCTACAACGCTTATTTCTCTCAGGTTGACTTATTTAATTGTACAAAACCTAGTTTTAAAGCTCAGGTTAAAAATATTGTTCTGAAAAACGCTTAGCAAGTAACGCAAACTCAACTCAACTCAACTCAACTCTGTTCATCATCATCAACAAGCATTCATCACGATCAATTAATTAATTGATTAGCAGATTTTTCCATGTATATTTAATCTAACTTACAATCTTTAAATTTAAATTTATTATATACATATTGTCTGAAGTCCGTTCGCATGGTTTACACACATTATGTTAATCAGGAAAACCTATTTATTAGCCTTACAAAACTGACTTCTATTTTCTGTAATATTTCATAAGTATCGCTGTTGGTTTTCTGAATAAAGTAAAATAAAAAAAAAATACAATAATTTCAGAATTTTCTTTATGCAATCTTTGGAGATAAGGGTGGGAACGGTAATTTTTTTTAAATTTTTGTCAAACCCGAAAAACATGCGGCCTAAAAAAATACAAAAATGTCTGAGAATGTGCAAATAGCGCTCTTTCATTATGATACCCCCCCCACATGCCCTAGTAGCCCCATTTCGATGTTTTAAAATTTTATACATTTTTATTTCTTTCTTATTTGCAAAATAGTTGAGCAAACGTCATCTAAAACTATTCCAAACTTCAAGTTGATAGCATTAGTAGTTCTTGAGATATCCAGCTGTGACAGACGGACAGACTTAGTAACACCATAAGGGTTCTTTTTTACCATTTTGGACCGGAACCCTAAACAGTTATCGGTCATTCAAAAATAAAATGTAAATAATATTTGTAGGAAAATTTTGTTTTTTTAAAACAAATCGATTTTTGTTTCGAAAGCCATGGCGTAGTTCCTACAAGGACAGGTATATGAGTTGTCGTCAGAAACCGCAACTGACAATGTGTTATAGATTAGTTTAATTTATTCTACCATACAAAGGTCTCGTAGGTTATGGTTATTATTATCATAAATGATGATTTAAACGTGTTTATAGACATTTTAGTACGGCTATTATTATAAGAGCGTAGGAAACCTTAAAAACTTTTTTTAGTTTATATGATGTTACGGAAAGGTCACAGAAAACCAGTGTGGCTTTGTCGCAGGAAAGTCGACCACCCATGCCATCCACACCATAAGAATCTTAATGGAAAATACCGGGATAGAGGGACTGATCATCATATGGTGTTCATCGACCTTGAGAAAGCATTCGACCGAGTCCCAAGGGATTTGATATGGCAGGCATTACGTTCACACAACGTACCAGACTATTACATCCGAATTGTAAAAGAAATGTATGAGGACGTCACGATAAGTGTGCGAAGCCCAGCTGGTATTAGTGATGAATTCGAAATAAAGGTCGGGGTGCACCAGGGTTCCGCGTTAAGTCCTTTGCTTTTTAATCTGGCACTGAACCACCTAACCGCTAACCTACAAAGGCCACCTCCCTGGGACTTGCTTGCTTGCTTGTTATCTTTTCTGTAACTTATATGGTGTACATAATAAAGAGTATTCTGTTCTATTCTATTCAATACGCAGACGATATAGTACTCATCAACGAAGATCTGAAAGATCTGGAGCAAACACTGGAACAATAGAGAGTCGCATTGGAGGAGGCCGGACTGCGGATTAGTAGGAAAAAGACTGAATATGTACATTTTAACTTCAGTGGCAGAGGCAACAGTTATACTATCAACCTTGAAGGCACACCTCTGAAAAAAGCCGATAATTTCAAATACCTCGGGTCAGTGATTTCTACAGACGCTACCATCGACGCCGACGTCACCCACCGGAGGGAACTATCGGGGATTTTGTGTGATAGGAGAATACTGGGTGGGTTACTGCTGTACGACCACCCTTAACATACGGTGCCGAATGCTGGCCGCTCAAAAAACAACAAGAGGATAGAATGCATGCCGCCGAGATGAGGATGCTATGTTGGTCGGGAGGTGTAACGTTGCTGGATCGTATTCGAAACAGCTACATTCGCGGCAGCTTCCGTGTAAAACTCATCCAGGAAAACTAACGGAGGATGGATGGTACGGTCATGTAATGCGTCGCCCACCAGAACACATGACGCGACAAGTACTCGAAATATTTCCAGCCCCAAAAAAGCGAGGTAGACCCGGACTCACATGGATAGCCGCTGTAAATAAGGACATGAAGGGCGCAAATGTCACATCTGCAACGATCCAGGACAGAATGTCCTGGCGAAGAATGACTAGGAGAGCCGACTCCAAATGATGGGAACAAGGCTAGGAGGAGTAGTATAGGATGTAACGGAAAGGTGTAGTTCTAATTGAAAAACTGTTTCTGCCCATGTTGATGAACATGGATAACAACTTTCGTGAAGGAAAAAAAATTGTTTCCTACGCTAATTTTCAATTTTCATCCTATGATGATCATTTTCATGAGCACAAGCAAAAGCAATTCTTAAAATATTACCACACGGTTCGGTTACACCCTGTATAAAAATAAATATATTATAAGCACGAAAAAATATTTACGTAACTTTTTAACAATTCATAAATTACAACGTAATTTTCTTATCTATGACACTAAACAATGACGTAACCTAAAAATATTTCAAAACTACCTTCTCGAAATCGCACGCTGTCATAATATTTATTTAACACTTTATCATGTCATCAAATTAATCTTTTTCACCGTGTATTTTTCCTAAAACAGATTGTTTTATGGTTTTTCTGCTGATTAACCATATTTGGTTAATGAAGACAAAATCTGCGTATTTGCTTTTTTATAAGGCAACGTGGAATTCTTGTTTGATCAGGTTAGTTTGCTGATATTGCGCAATATTATAATTAAGTTTGATAAAATTCTTTCCATTAGCTGTAGTAGCAAATAATTCGCAGAAAGATACCAATGTTTCATTTCAAAAGATTAACCCATTATGCGTCTTGGGAATCCCGAATAAACGTTCAACAGGTTTACATTTTCAGACAAGAAAATTGCCCCCATTCTATCTAAAGCTACACTTATTTAAAGCATATTTTATTCTAATGCCCCAACATGGGTCCATTATAGCTCATAATTTAACATTTTTTAAAGTAAGACTTCGTTAGTAGTGTTAAAACAATCACAACTCCGTCACTTTTGAGATTTGTAAATCTTTTTTTGCGTTTTTATTTTCTTTAGACTTTCGGGATTATAAAAAAACCCACTCAAATATTCTATTTTGACATAGCTCCACGATCAATAAAAAAATCTATGTGTTTTCAAGACGTGTGGCCATCTATCTCCGTGAATCAGTCGGTACAAAGATGCATGGGACGTATATGCTACAGATTTATTACTTTACCCCATCGACCTAGTACATATGTATCGCTCTAAAACTAGATTTATTGTCACCCTACAATGCTCAGTTTCCATTCATCATTTACGGTATAGGTTAGTTTATGAATGTCATTGTGACGGATGACGTTGTTGTAATACAAAAAAAAGTATTTTTTTTCAATCCGTGATCAAGTCATTAATTTACGCTGTATTCTGGAATATTTGTATTTAGCATCGTGATTGATTTGACGGTAAATTTTTGTTTACTTGTTGCGTTTTTTAGGATATACCAACCACATCGGAAATTATTTTTGTTTTGACACGTTTTTCACACAGCTGTGTTTATTTTTCTTTTACTTTATTATTTCTTTACTCATTCACACGTGTTAGATACTCAGCTTTGATAAAATAAATCTTATTTATTATTCAAGACAAAAAAAAACTGAATATATTTATTAACTCCGTCAGCCAAAGTTTTAGACTGGCAAACAAACAAACACTGATTACATTTTAGTTAAAATAAACACTATTATCTTGGTAGGTAATGACATGGATTATCTTATTAAGATTTCAAAACGACTGTATACTTGGTTACCGAATACACTGAAAATATTACACTTCACATTTTTTTCTCAATAATTTAAACAAAAATATAGAATTTGGATTCCTAGACAATATTTCACACTTCGTTATATTTTGACTTTTTTTATTTACCTTAGGAAAAGAGTCTGTAACTACAGACTATCATAAGCTACTGAACGAGCCTGTAATAGGTACATTGATCAGTTCTATGCCTCTTTTTCAGGTTTTACATTTACTACATGAACATAGCTGTGTCACCGGAAAAAAGCAAACTTCGTAAGATTGTTATAATTCTTTACTAGATTATAATTTCTCGATATATTGTGAACAAATATTTTCAATAAAATACATTCTATCCAATTTCAATAGCATCCAATTTAGTCATTTCTTATTAAGAAAAACGAATTTGCAAATTTCACGCGATATTTTGCAATCTTACGGCGTTTGCAATTATTCGGTGACAGCTATATTAAATATTTTAAGTAATAAAACAAAACTTACCAACACTTCCAACAAGGACGGAGTATGTGAGGAATAAGCTGTAGTCCACTTCGGTGAATTTGTACTTGTACCGAGTGAACCAGTACGTCATCTGCGCCTCACCTTTATCCCAAACGAAACAGGTATTAGTCAATCAGCCACCGTGGGACGGCAATCTGCAAACATCACCTGTAAAAGGCTCTGTTCTAGCCGTATACGGGGAAATCGGAGGGAACAATTGGGGTAATTGAGAAAAGAGAGACACAAAGTAAAAATGAGGGACACTTGGGCAAGAAAACATGGGGAAATACACAAGTATGAAGAAAATAATGGGGTGATTGGGAAAAACAGGAAAAAAACGCGTACATTTTTTAAAGATACACAGAGATAAAGTTTAAGATTTTGTTGGGGAACTTGGAGATTCAAAATAAAGCGAGAAAATACTTGAGGAAGTTGAAGTTACCATGGTAAATATGGGGATTGGGAAGTTTGAGGAAAAAAGGTAGATTTTTGAGGGACATATTATAAGAAGATTAAAGAAACAGTCAAACAAAAAAAAAAACATAAATATGCTTCTATTGATGAAATCGGGGGAACGTTGAGATAAATAAGATTTATTCAAATAGAAAACGATACTGTACCAACCGGGGAGTTTACAATTAAATTACAAAGTAATTCTACGTTCTAATATTACATCAATTTAAACTATTAAATAATATCCAAGTCATAAAATAAATTGACTGTGTCGATATGTTATAAAACTGTTATGGGAATTTTTATTTTATCGTTTCGCTTACTCTTTCATTGCAAATACCGTTTCAATATCGAATATGTTTTATTTTTAAATCATTAGATTAAGTTTAGTAAAATGAACTTCGTAAAATATACCTATTTAATTCTTCTTCTTACAGGGTGTCTTTTAATTCATATTACAGTGGATGAAAAGCAGTCATGAATGTGGATAATTTAATATCAGTATGTGGTCAATGTAACAACTGATTCTTTTTCATACGTCAGGGATGTATTAATAAAAATCAGTTATTCCGCATTATGTTCAATTATGCAAGCATAAACTTAATGTATTTTAGATGTGGTCTGAGGAACTGATGTCAAAAACACCTATAATCATTTCCCAAAATTTTGACAATTTGCGACTGAGATGGGAACGCAAACGTTGCTAAAAGTAGTAGAATTAGCCCTCTGTTTTATGGATATTATTATTATTAATTCTACCTACTATCTTTAGTCGACTTGACGTCAAAAGCGTACAAGGGACGTAACACTATGAGTTTGTAGTTAGGATTAAATTAAGCCCTTTCCGGGACTATTCTCAACCGTTCTCATACAACCAGCCTATGAGCTTTTATAGCAAAGGGACGCTTAGCTCAATGTGTTTATACAGGGTGTTTTTACTTCGCAGTTAATATTTCAGGAGTTGAAAGTACCTACTCAACAATAATAAGCAATTTTCTAAGAGAGACTATGAGATCAACTCCGAAATATGCTGGTCAAAAGTTTATGTTTGTATGACTCAATAAGACGAAGAAAACAGCTGATTTTTTGACGTAATATGGCCGAGTTCGCCTCCTCTTATCAGTTGTTCACATTCACGAGTGCCTACTTCCACCCTCAGAAATATTGTCACTAATTTAATAGTCACCCTGTAGCACGCAGCTAATAAAATATTCCAGCTTTTGTTAAACGGTGTTAAAATATGTACGCTCATCATAATTGTACCTACCCTATACTAAAATAATGCACATGAGTTGTCCGATGCTAAATAAAAGATGCATGATATGTTTTTTGTTTGACTTAGAAGTCAATATAATGTGCAATGTCCTGGCTATGAAATAATATCGATTACTTTCTTTTCTACTGTCGTTTTTCTAAACAATATTACATTGACATTGGAATGTAGCGTGTGTTGTTACTTATAAAAGGACATATGGAAATATAGATATTTTAATAAGCCGTTATAATATGCTACAAAAGGTTTTGTCCTTCAGATTTCCAGATAAGTTTATAATTATGTGATGGATTTGAGATTTATTTAAGAGATCGCCAAGGCAATGCTAAGTAGCCTAAGTCGTAGACTGTGGCCAGTATTACAACCTAACTCAAGGCACAAGTGAAAAAAGTAATTGGACAGTATACATATATATGCATCATCATATCAGCCGAAAGACGTCCACTGCTGGACATAGCCATAATCGCCACGCTTGGCAGGCGGTTTGGCGATCGCAGTGTACGGTGTTGCGTTTTACAGAGAACGCTGCTGCCCATTCTCTGGTAAGTCCCTTAGTCGTCTCTTACGACACCCACGGAAAGTGATGGGATGGTGTTATTCTTTTACGGCACCATTCGGCACCGGCCGACACCGTACGGCAACATACATATGTATAGTACGTATTAACCAATCAAGCAAGTACCTTCAAACTAAACGTAGTAGGTAGTAATGCTTGAATCGGTTTTCGATTGAATACGAGTACGTTACCCAAACGTTCTTAAAATAACTTTACAGAGTTTCGTGAACAACGAAAACTTAAGATAAATATTTAGAGTTTATAAACGCAAGAATCAGATTTTAGTATAATTAATTTGGCCTACGCTAACTTTGCCCAAGGCTCAGAAACGATAGGCTTGGCTAAAAAAGTTTTGGATTATACGGACTGAACTACCAGAGATTATTTTAAAGCCTGGCTTGAGATTTTGCAAAGTGATAAGACTAGATCACCATATAAATATTAGCCCGTCTGGGCCTCTCGAAATACTAATTAAGTAGCCACGAGGGGAAAAATGCGCTAAAACATTGGAAAATGCTGTTTCAACTTTGTAACAGATAGGATACTTCTTTTTATTGCAGTTGCTTTTTTGTATGTTTTAAATCTCACTTAAACTCCAGTTGCACCCATTTATTTGTCTGTTTTAGGTTTCTGTTACCAAAGGCTAGTCAACGGAACCCTATTACTGAGCCTCCGCTGTCCGTCAGCGGGCTGTATCTCACTAACCGTAATAGGTAGAACGTTGAAATTTTCACACATTGTGTATTTATGTTGCCGCTGTAGCAAAAAAAAAAACGGTTTATGGTACGGAACCCTTCGTGTACGAGTCCGGCTCGCACTTGGTTTAATTTTTTTTATTATTGTTGTATTGACACAGAAATCGCTAAAGTAATTCGACTGCCCCATACATTTATGTGTGCATATGTACTGAACAGCTGATTATTTTTTCGCGATTTCGGGGTTGGTCTCATAATAAAAGTTGTTCATAATTATGAGTACAAATGTATTCCTGTTGCCGCTATAGCAAAAAAATATTAAAACTGAAATAAAATGGGGCCCCCTTACAAAGAAACATGTATTTTTTGGCTTATGGTACGGAACCCTTTGTGTACAAGGCCAACTTGCACTTGGACGGTTTTTTATTTGACCAGGATACAACACAGCAGCACAAAACAAACTCCTCCTAACCGTGATATGTTACCATACGATATTAGTTATATGGTAACGTATATTGACGACAAAGGACATTGTTAGACCATCAAGGGAATTTTTAATCTTCCACCGATATCCCAGGATGAATCAGTAACATCTTCAGATAATTTTGAACCTGTCAAATTTGCAGTACATTCATTAATTTTCTTTCACACAAAAAGGCTGTTTTGCCATCTGCCGCCAGTTTCCTAAAACCTTAAATTCCACAATAGTACTACAGGTTTACGTAATATGAATGTGCATGTTAGTCATGTTACTTCATTTAGGTACGGTTAGGTAAGGTACTCGCTAAGTATTATGTATTGCTGGTTACTAGTTATAGGTAGGCTAGATAACAAAAGAAACTGTTGGTCGAACGAAACATGTATTTTGACACGTACGGACCGGACGGAGGCTACATAGATTTAACATAAGGTATCATGAGATTTTCCCAAGTGCCGAAGAGACATAGACTAAATGAATATTCAAAAAAAAAAAAACAAGATGGCGACTTGCCTTATGTGACGTCGTATTTTTTCGTGATATAATCATGTATTAGGTACCAAAATAAAGTATAGAAGAGACGATTCCAAAAAAATAGCGTAGGTACTAAAAATGTAGTCATTATTTTTTATCAGAAAACCCCAACGCAAAAAAACAGTTGAATAATTCCAAACAAGACTTTTATGTCGTTTTATACGGTCGGGTTTTTTGATTTCTTGTTTCCCACCAGCATTTCACAACTCTATACATAGAGGTAAATAGGTTTTTGTTTTTTAGCTATAAGCAGTAGTCATAATATCATTCATTTTTTTTTTATTATTGTTGTCTTATACAGAAATCGCAAAAATAAATCGACTGCCCCATACATTTATGTGTGTTTAAGTACTGAACAGCTGATTATTATTTCGCGATTTCGGTGTTGGTCTCATAATAAAAGTTGTTCATAATTATGAGTACAAATGACCCCTTTTTGCGAGTCCCAAATAAACATTTTTTTTTTCTTCTTTCTTTCTTTCTTTTCAGGTAGGTATTGCGTTTATTCTGTAATTCTATTAAGCGTTGTATAATGTATATAGACCTTCAGTTTATTTGGCTTGTGGTTCACTCTATTACAGGCCATTGATCGTCTCAAATAGCACAAATATTTTTGACGTACAAATTGTAACGTAATGTAAATTTTTACCATAGCTACAATACTCTTTTCGCACATAATATTTATTTGAATTAGATACTATATTCATATTTTTGAATGATATAAAATGTGTATGTCCCATCTTATAAAACCAAAGCACTATGGGGTTGTAGTTTTTCACATTCAAAATTCACTTACGTTAACGTTACTATATGTCAAAATATTCGTGCTAGGCCCTCAGAACGCAATTCACTAACGTTAACGTTACTATATGTCAAAATTCACTTACGTTAACGTTACTATATGTGAAAATTCAGTTACGTTAACGTTACTATATGTCAAAACATTCGTGCTAGGCCCTCAGAACGCAATTACGTTGCGTCAGGCAATTTTGTAGTTTCGTTGATTGCAACTGTTTTGGCCCCTTTTAGTTTCTTACATGTGGAACAACTGATAAGTTATTTGGAACGTGGCACGGTGCCACTATTTTTCATTGTAGTAATTAAGTCAAAAATTGTTCGTTATCTCGGGGTCACACTTGTATCATTGTTGTTGTGATTATGAGGTTATGCATATCTGATGTTGATTTGGAATGATTCCTAATTATGTTTGAACTAGTTGACCTGCGTAACTTCGTCTACTCCGCTCCTATTAGTCTTAGCGTGATGATATATAGCCTGTAGCCTTCCTCGATAAATGGGCTATCTGACCCTGAAAGTATTTTTCAAATCGGACCAGTAGTTTCTGAAATTAGCGCGTTCAAGCAAACAAACAAACTCTTCAGCTTTATAAATAGTATAGATATAGATTTTGAGAAGTAGGGACTAATTCTGGTTTTAGGTATATAAATTCAAAACAAATGCGATAAAAAATAAAAGGTTATCGGTTATACCAACTGCTATAAAAGAGGATTTAATAATAAATCTAAATATTTTTATTTGTGAACTCGAAAATTAACTGTGCATGAATTCTGCTAAAAATAGTGTGTCATTTTGTATCGATACAAACAAACGACATAATAAATTGTTTTGTTCAACCGAAATTATTGCTCAGGTCTTCTTCTTATTGCTCAGGTATCACATATCCTGCATTTTATGTGCATATTAAACCACTGTGGAACATAATTAAATACAATATATTGACTATATTTACTGGGGATGAAAGTACTTCTAAGTATCAGGAAGATTTCCAATGAATAAAAACCAGCCCAGTGCGAGTTGGATTCTCACACGAAGGGTTCCGAACCATCTTATTTTTAATTTTTGCTGTTATAGCGGCCATAAAAATACACAATCTGTGAAAATTTCAACAACTGTCTAACTATTACGGTTTTTGAGATATAGCCCGCTGATAGATAGACGGACGGACAGACGGGGGTTTTAGGTAGGGTGCTACAATTTTTTTTTTCTTTCTTCACAATATTAAATGTTGCGCGTTATCAAGAACGAAAGGAAATATTAAAAAAAATAGATTGTTATAAAACTTCCATCTATTTACACAATCTGATGCATGACACGTATATAATTACGTGAGCGACGTGAATTTACTCAAAATCTACAAAAATTGAAATATAACCAAAGATAAGTCACGCACCGTTTATAGCGTGCGAATACTTCCATTTTGTTACCTATCTTTGATTTTGCAGGCGACTCTACTTTATTCAGAATTTTCTATTTTTAGGATTCCGAACAAAAAACGGAAGCCTTACAGGATCGCTCGGGTATCTGTCTGTCACAGCCAGTTTTCTCCGGATCCACTGGACCGATTCTGTTGAAATTTGGTACGCATATGGACTTCTGTGACCCAAACACGGACGCGTACGCGTACGTAAATAATAAAAATTTTAGTATGGGGGTAAGACTAGAAAATTAAAAAAAAAAAATTTTTGGGCAATAACTGTGACAGGTTTTAAATACATATTTTTTATAATGAATGGTTTTGAAGTTATTCAAGAAATTAGACGAAAAATGACAATTCCCCCCATTGCCTCTGAAACTACGGAGCCTAAAATTTTGAAAAAAAAAATGGAGATAATGGTGGATGGTGATTTATTCTTGACCGGCTTTTCTGGACATGAGCCTTGACCTTAAGGATCACAGTTATAACCAGTGATCGGCATAAGTAGGGCTTTTCCCGGGATTTAGCGACTGTTATCTTAACATGGATATTATATATTATTATATTATATTCTTTATTTTCGGGCAACAATGAATCCCTTCTTATAGCGGCATCAATACCGCCACAAGAAAAACCAACGAAGCAAATTAACATCGCAACAAAAAGAACCGCGACGCCATCTATCCAACTAGCAGCGAACTACTACATCGAAATCCTGCATCGTGCAAGCAGAGTTTACCGAGCGATTTGAACATATACATCAGCCTGAATATCAACTATCGGGTAGTTGCCCACACCGGACACAACAACCGTCCGAACGGAGGATCCTCCCTTTTCAACGGAGGTTTGCGGGACTTTACTCTCTGTACCGCATCCCTCCAAAAAAAAACCGACCCCCCGAACCCCGAACCTCGAACCTCGACCCGTGACTAGTAAGTTATATGGCAAACAACACCGTGCGGGACCCGCGTTTACCGGAAATGAGTAGTATTCGTAATAATATTGTCGTGTGTACTAACTTTAATAACGTTTAAGTAACATTATTTATTACATAGAAATCCAGAAAAATATTCCCGCGAATCATGTCCATATTAACATTATCATTCAGGTTCGTTGACCCAAAATAGCACTACCTACGGCCGATCCGTAACTGTTTATATTATAGGTACCTAACTGTTTGAAAGTATCTATGTCAAAATCGCTTTAATGGTTCATGGGATGAGAATTCAAAATCCTATTCAAAAGCAAACTTCTCAATTCTAAAACATAAAAGTATTACACCCGCTTTTTTGCTTCGCTGTAGTCGGTTAATAATGTCTCTCACTTTATTCTGCTTGCCAAACTGCATTTTATATTAAATTGTCTGTGGTAAACATCAACGCAAGCTAATTTGTCATCCAGTCAGAAATAAATCTATAGCTGTGTTAGTATAAGCAGTTAATATTAGCATGTTTATTGTTTGGTGCGAACCAATTACGATATGTTTATTAAATATAAACATTGGAATATGTGAATTTACATTTTATAATAGGTACCATAAAATAAACTGACATTACCGTTTTTAACATAGGGTATGGACACAACCTATCGCTTGTAGGTACTTTGCACATTAGTTACTCTGTTAATGTAAATGGACCAATACGCACGAGCTGCAACGAAAAACTAATGACCCTGCCCCATGTACATGAGTATCACACTTACTTACTATGACAAAACAAAGATTTTTAAGAAAGTTCAAAATATTCATAATTATTGTGAAAAAATGTTTATAAGAAAATTCATAAGATTTGTAATGTGAAAAAATAGATTAAAAAGGCAATGTGAGTTGCTGTCAAAAAAAATTGCGAGTTATACAACTTACTCACTGAATCGTCATAACTGCTTTGTAAATTAAAACATATATAGGTAGACATTAAAAATATGTAAACTCACGGTGACATCGGAAAATGTTGCCAACATAAGTGCTTATGTAAAACGTACATTACCCCATTAAGATTTGCTATAGAGGTAGAAACGAGCTCAACATTTTAAATTTTTTCATTTGTATGTGTATATATGTTTCTTAATTAAAACGAATCATGGGAAAGCTTTTAGAACATTTTACCAAACGGTTAAGGACATCAAAAACTAAGATTTTATCCTTTTCAGGGTTACCCAAAGGATAACCAACGGAACCCTATTACTAAGCCTCGACTGTCCGTCCATCCGTCATTCTGTCCGTCCGTCTGTCTGTCAGTGGGCTGAATCTCAAGAACCGTGATACGTAGACAGTTGAAATTGTCAGTGTGTATTTCTAAAGCCACTACAAGAAACGTTTTTTTCGGTTTATGGCACGGAACCCTTTATTTGAGATTCCGACTCGCACTTGGCTGGTATTGGAATACACAGGTTCTACTCGCATCTGCAATAGCGGCTTTATACCAAAATGTAGAAATTGTTCACGATAACGGCGGAGTGTTGAACATTGTTCGTAAGTACTTGTAATGTGCAGATAACACACATTTGAGATTAAAAACCAACAATGTGTACTGTTCTAATAGGTTTTCTTACAAAATGAAAATTTATTACTCTTTATTTTGACTGTGAGTTTTGCTTCATTGAAATTGTAAGCCTTTATAATTGTAATGTCACGAAAATTAATATCTGCAAATAATTTAATGTTAAGTAAAAGTACTTGACATAGCATGGAGAATTTCCCACCGCAATTTCTTCAAGCTATTCTGCAGAGTTAGCAAGTAAATATACAAATGGGCAGGCCGTATTCTGAAGGCACTGGCTTTGTATTTTTATGTATTTAAACTCTATGTATAGTAGTGATACATAGGCGGAATTAATGCATGACATCATTCTCTACCATTAAACCTTTTGGTTAAAAAGGACTGTTGTAGAAATACAGAAATAAATAATATTTGAAAACGAAAGTTGTCGTTGAATTTCAACTGTTTTCATTTATTCGCTTTTATCATAAAATAAAGTAAAACTTTAAACTTGTAACAATGAATACCACAATAAACTAAATTAATATCTCATTAGTTCAATCATTACCACGCCTAACTTATTTGAAAACATAAAAGTTTGTATTTTATCATTTATCTTAATTAGACTCTCTGATATATAGATATATTTATTTTGTAAAACACAAGTAAACATGAGTACTGGTCATTGACTTATCAACATTTTCAAATGTTATGAAAGTCACTGAATAGTTTTCAATCCATTACAACTCACTATACAACATCTACCTAGTATTGTTACAAATACAAAATTCTTTATTTCAAATTAACCAGAATCAGGCACTTTTGAATTATCAAGGTCTGTCCAGTCAAATGGATAAAGCTAGTTCTGCCGCGCTAGCGACAAGAGCAGCAAGTTGTTTTGCAGCAAAACCGGTGGGTTTTGCTGCAAAATAACTTGCTGCCCACCGACCCTTTCTCCAGCGCGGCAGTTGCACGTTCCAAAGAGTTCCTATGAAGAAGAACGTGCAAGAACGTGCGCGTTTGAACTATGTTCTGTTTGTCTGTGGTGTGAACAAAGACGTGTCAGTTGATGCCCGGTCCTAACATAGTCCTCTACCGATAATAGGTTATTTAGTTTTTAGTTAGTTTTTAAGTTATTTCCTTTTAATTTTGTGTTTTGTGCGTCGCTATCGGTGAAATAAACGTCTTTCGTTTTTCTTTCAAGATTATATATTTAATTAGGTACCATTCATATTCTTAGTAGTTTATTCCAAATACCACCACTTTCCCAAAATTCAAAACAAACTCAAGGGAATTCATTGCATTCACTTTCACGACGACTCTAAAATCTATTATGCGAACATATTGTCTTGAGACAAACTAGATTACGTCTTCGTAAATTGATATAAATGTAACAGAGCGCCACTAACGAGTGCATCTACCCCTACGAAATATACAGGATGAATTTTGGGGATACTTTTCCCAGGCAGGGTTTCTTGAGACTTTGTATAAGTAGGTTAAGAAAAAGATTTGATACTTAACAACATTGGTGCAAGTAAAACACTAATTCCACCGGAGTCATTCCCGAAAACCTTTATTAATTTATATTACTTATCACATATACTTATTTTTATTTTTTTAAAACGAAGAGTTTGTTTGTTTGCTTGAACGCGCAAATCTCAGGAACTACTTATTGGTCCGATTTGAAAAATTCTTTCAGTGTTAGCCTATTTAATGAGGAAGGCTATAGGCTATATATCATCACGCTAAGATCAATAGGAGCGGAGCAGACGAAGTTGCGCGGATCAACTATACCTACATATACATATTACCGCAGATACCCTAATTTTTTACTATAGATTAGCATTGTTAAACTATAGTTTTCTTGGTTTTTTGAGTTTGTTATAGTGAAGTTTTCGCAATTGTATTAATACTTCTGGAGATTACCTTTTAAAAACATAATTATGTTTAGCTAAACAGACAATCAATTTGACGAAATAATGAAATACTACTTTCTCCCTACTTGAAATACATTCTTGGTGAAAAATATAATATTAAGAAATTTAATCTTAGTTTCACAATTTCGTCTCAAAGACTCGCCCTGTATACGGAAAGGGTAAATTCTGCTTAGTCACAAACAAACGACGCAGCTATTAACTTATCCGAGAGTGTATCTTCGTGTAGCTTCACAAAAATGTGAAATTAGAACAAATTTTGTCCCCAAATAAACTTATCTTGAGATACAACAGTTTGATGTAACTGCTAACAAAAATAAAATGCGAAATGAAACTGAGTTCTAAAAAAAACGGACCAAATGCAAATCTGTACCATAAACTGAAAAAAATCAGACGCCCCATTTTTTATTAAATTAAATTTTCATTATTTTTTTAGCGGCAATAGAAATTGCACACTGAAAATTTGAACTGTCTACCTATTATGGTTTTTGAGATACAGCTCGCTGATAGACAGACGGAAGGACGGCCAGCAAAAGCTTAGTAATAGGGTTCCGTTCGTGCCCCTTTGGGTACGGAACCCTAAAAGAACAGCTAGTCTATTCTGTAAATAACTATTTCGATATCGAGCTTCACCTAAATGACAAAACTCACAAAATGAGCTTTATTGCACACAACATTAATGTCCTAATTTGAAACTCACCTCGGATTCCGCTGTCGAGATAAGAAAATGTTGTTACAGAATAGCACTACAGCATCATTCGGAAGCCTTCTACAAAGTGACATTTTAGAATCAGAAAAAAATCCAAGATATATAAAATTGACATGTGCTTCCGAAATTTCATGAGGTCAATCACAAACATTTCAGATTTTTAGAGTCCCGTACCCAAACGGTAATCAACGGAAGATAGAAGAACGGAAAACGGATGGGCGTTGTCCGTCCTTCTGTCTGTCAACGGGCTGTAACTCATGAACCGTTATAGTTCAAATATGACCGTTAATAATTTATAATATTATAAAGAAGAAAGATTTGTTTGTTTGTTTGAATTGAATAGGCTCCGAAACGTCTGGACCGATTTGAAAAATTCTTTTAGCATTGGATAGCTACATTATCAGGGAGTTACATAGGCTATATATTATCCCCGCACTCCCACGGGAACGGGAACTATGCTGGTGAAACCGCGTGACGTCCACTAGTTTTGTGTATTTCTATTGCCGCTTTAACAAAAAATAATTATTTATAATATTTCTTTTTTAAAGGGATCCATTCAATAAAAGTTCGATCGAATACGAGTACGAGTTTAAAGTGTAATTCAGGCATGGCATAGAACTAAAGGCGACCATAAATTATCAAGTTATTTAAAAAATGCGGGCTGTTTATTGGTACTCAATGAATATGTTACAGTCAGCACCGTTAGTTGGTCAGAACCGTCAGTTACCAATGTCTTAGTTGCCGAGGATCACTTCAAGAAAAATAGGTGTTAATAAGATTACCAAAGTAAGTATTTTAAAGTTGTTTATGAGTCAAATGTACATAGTTTACAATTTTCTGCAGTTAAAAGTGGTTACAATTGACTAACAGATTTGGCTTAAACATAAATATTATTATTTTTATTTTCAAGGTAATTTTATTATTCAAATAGTTATTTAGTGAACATGCCAATAATTATCATAAAAGGCGTGTAAAATAACAAAAGATACGTAACGAGGTTGAGATAATATCTTATTTCAAACAAAAATGTCAGGGTCTGGCACGCAGTTCTACTCAGCAAGCTTCCTGCTTATGGCATCCCAGCTAGTTTTTGTAGCTGGATATCAGACTTCCTGAGTGAACGGTCGATCCGAGTAGTCGTTGACGGCTGCTCCTCTGACCTCATGGCTATTGATGCCGGAGTTCCTCAGGAGTCTGTTCTCTCTACAACTCTTTTCCTGCTGCACATCAATGACCTGGTATTGTTGGGTACGCAGATGACAGTACGGTTTCAGAGAGATATTTGTCCAGCGCAACAACCAGCGGGGCTGAAGTTCGTTCCTTGAGAGAGGCCATGGTAGAGCGGACAAATTTGACCTTTAGCCTTGTCTCCCAGTGGGGTGATGACAATCTGGTCACTTTTAACGCCACCAAAACATAGGCATGTTTTTTTAACGCAAAAAGGAGTCGTAAAAATATAGCAACTGTAGATAAGGAATACATGTCTAATTTTATGTAATTAGCACGTATCTCTAGTTTTTAAAAATGAACGGCCTAGAGGCCATTTAAGAATATCTAATAAAACCACACTATCTCATTGGTTGTCAGCAACTTCAGTTTAAAAAAAATAAAACATTTATGTCAGGCTATCAAGCCCATATAAAACTAATACAACAAATTAAATCAAATAACATTAGCAACTATTTCAGACTGACTGATTTCTGACTTTTTCCAGATTCATTTTTTTTCACGTTTTGGGCATCATCATTTTAATCAGTTAATAATTATTATTTGTATATGAAAAGGTTACATAATAAATGAAGTCCCTAAGTGATAAACCTGTGTTACAGGAGTCATCAAACTTTTCAGTTTCCTATGTTCTACAACCATGATATTCTATTAGGTATACTTATTTTAAAATAAAGGTTTTACAATTATTTATCACTATTTGTTCATATAGTTTTGGTACGTAGGTTATAATTGCGTATACCTATTATAAAAAATTTACGAAGTAAATCTTATGTTTGAGAAGACTAACTGATAGTTCCAGATTTTAAGCTTGAAGAAAAATGTACTCTCTCCTTTGTTGATGTCAAAGGCTTCCCTTTGACATCAATAAAGGAGAGAGTACATTTTTCGTACACGTTACACGTTCCAGAGTTATATTGAGCTTGAGACAGAGAAAGAGTAACCTGGTGCAGTGAGAAGGAATTTGAAGAATTCTAAACAATGAGGGGTCATGTCAAAATTATATATATATATATATAAATAATTGTATTAATTAATATTGTATAAGTACTAGCTCCTCAGAAAAGTGGCTACCATATTCAAAAAGAATTTTCAAAATTGAAATGGTAGTTTCAGAGATCAGCGCGTTCAAACAAATAAACGAACAAACTCTTCAGCTTTGGCATGCGGCATTTTGTAGCTGTCTTTTATTTTGATATTTTGGTAAAGCCAATATTATATATACATATATTTCATATTAAAACTTTACCTCGTCATGATTTAATCATAACCAAAAGCGCTTGCTAAAATAAAAGTTAATAATATTAACTAGACATCGAACAAATTATTAAAGTAATTTACATCGATGATGATAGAACTATCATAGTTCTATCATCATAATTATGGATGCCAAAGCCAAACTAACAAGCGCTACAATTAGACTTAGTTCAAAAATGCATTATGAACTAAGTCTAATTGTAGCGCAAGTTAGTTTGGCTTAATCTTTTCGTAGAAAGTTTACCATTCTGCAGTCTGAAGTTTTTTTTTTTCTAACTTGTAATTAAAGAGTTTTGGTTGGTACCAAAGCTTTAAGTAACTTGGTCCCAAAGTTGTGTCGAAAGTCGTGTTTCTGCACTTATTTATTTTTATTATTTTCTTTAGATCTTTTTTTACTTATTAGGGTTCCGAACAAAAAACGGAACCCTTATAGGATCACTCGGATGTCTGTCTGTGTATCTGTCTGTCTGTCCGTCTGTCACAGCTGGTTTTCTCCGCATCCACTGGACCGATTCTGTTGAAATTTTGGTACACATATGAAATTCTGTGACCCAAACACGGAAGCGTTACGTAAATAATTAAATTTTTAGTATGGGGGTCAAAGTAGAAAATTAAAAAAAAAAAAGTTTTTTGAACAATATCATGTGACATATCAAATAAAAGGGCTCACTGTAAGGGTTTTAATTATATTTTTTTCATAATTTTAAAATAAATGGTTATGAAGTTATTCAAGAAATGAGATAAAAAATGACCATTCCCCCCCTTATCTCCGAAACTACTGAGCCTAAAATTCTGAAAAAAATGGGATAATATATATTTACTTATAGATTACAGGAAAACTTATAAGAAGTCTAGTGTTAAAATAACATGTTAAAAAAATGAAATTCGTTCGGAACCCTTTGCACGCGAGTCCGACTCGCACTTGGCCAGTTTTCTTTTTTTCGATTTGATTAATTTACTGCTGCTACTGTAAAGGGTGGCTTTTACCTAACACATTGCCAACCTATAGGGGATGAAAATATTTATGAATATGAACAACTTTTAGTTTTAGGATCAATTCAATAACTACTCAACTTATCGACAGTGGTTGAAAGGCTCTGGTGCCAGTCTTTTTACGTGATCCAGTATCTTTTGAAACTGTGTATTTCATGTTCCACATAACCGCACAATAAACCTTTTAGAGCTGAGGTAGCAAGTTGTCTACTTCTAAATAAATAAGTGTTTTTATAAAATATACCTTCCTCATTTCAAAATCGAGACTAAATTTTAAAATAGCTTCAAAATGAAGCATGAGGAATTCAGCGAATATCAGCTATATAAACAATTAATGAAGAAATAGATACGGGAAGGTATGCGTCTGTCATTGTGATGCGAGACGCGAACGATATAAGCAGTAAGGATCGCTGAGAGATATCTGAGAGCAATAAATATCGTATGATTCGAACTTAAGCCGGACTTAATTTTAGTACAGACCTACGCCGTGAAAGTAGTTGGAAAAAAAATCAACGATTTTACTTACAGATCAGAATTTTAGTTACTACTAGCTTCTGCCAGCGGCTTCGCCCGCGTGGTCCCTAGGGAACATACTCCCGGGATAAAAAGTAGCTTTTGTCCTTTCTCAGGCTCTAGACTATCTCTGTACCAAATTTCATTTAAATCGGTTCAGTAGTTTTGGCATGAAAGCGAGACAGACAGACAGACACAGTTACTTTCGCATTTATAATATTAGTAAGGATTAGAGTATATTTACAGCTAACAATAGCTATATTATGTGCCTAAAATTGTATAACAAGATACCAAATTCCATAAAAACGCTACCGTTTTCTAGATTTAAAAATAATTTGACGAGGTTTTTAATTGAAAAATGCTTTAAAGTGTACATGAGTTTTTAGATTATAAATTGTAAGTTTTGTAAATTGCACGGTCATTTGTATTATTATTGTGTGGCGAATCTCTCCCATTATTGACATGATATTACTTACATTTATGATTGTTATTTTTAGTATTTTTAATTGGAACGAAGTTCCTTATCGCGCGTTGTGAAAGGGGGCTAGACGGAAAAAATTCATACGAAAAGTTGTAACGACACTTTTTGCTATAGTTGTAAGCTGTGCGGCGTGCGCGTGTTTCTCTGTCCTGTCTCTGTCTCTCTCTCTCTCATAGGAAGCAAGCCAGTTATTTTCGTTTCGTCTTTCTATTTCTGTTTACATTATAAACATAATGTAAACAGAAATAGAAAGACGAAACGAAAATAACTGGCTAATACTAAAAAAATATTATTATAACTTAAAAAAAAAAATTATTACAACTCCTTCACTAATTAATCGAAAGGAACTTCGTTCCATCCGGGTGTCCCTTGACACCTCTCAAGTTTTTTTTATTATTTGACATTTACCTAATTAAATAATAGAATTTCAATTAGATTACCTATATAATGACTGCATGACTATGATCAATAATTCACTCAAATAAAATAAGTAACTTTATTTATATTTGCACGCCGAAATTAAAGGCAGAATAAGAGAACAATTTTGTACATTTTACCAACCTTTTGTATCTTATTAAAGCAAATAAATGATTTTCGTTTTTTTTTATTGTTAGAGATCGGAGCTCTAATGGTTAAATTTACAGATCCTTTGGCAGCCCAATTACATTGCAAATACTCAGAATGAGAAACATTTTTAAAGCATATTTCTGCATCGGAGTTGTGGAGTTGTCTAAACGAAAAGCTGGTGTGTTATGCAGACGACAGGTCATCATCTGCCTAGCCTTTTCCCAATTATATTGGGGTCGGCTTCCGGGACTGGATTTAGCTGAATACCAGTATTTTACGTAGAACGGCTGCCTCTACGTAAAATACTGGTGCCTACAACCTATTAACACAGTACTTCTTAGCAAGACTGGAGTCAGATTTACTGGCTTCTGACAATCCGTAACGACGACAGGTAATTATGCGGACGACAGGTAATTAAATTAAATTTCAGCAGCCATTCAAATTTTGCTGTGCCCGACAGGTCCCATAGTTCATTCTATTCACTAACATTAACCACCTGTATGTGTATATTATGAAGTGCAATAAACGATTTGAGATGTGACCATCGCAGTAGTATATTAGTATAGTGATCAAGTACCAGTGCGGATATATGAAAACGCTGTGTTGATAGCCTTTTTTAGGGTTCCGAAAAAAAAAACGGAACCCTTATAGGATCACTCCGGTGTCTGTCTGTCAGTCTGTTCGTCTGTCACAGCCAGTTTTCTCCGGATCCACTGGACCTATTTTGTTGAAATTTGGTACACATATGGACTATTATGACCCAAACACGGACGCGTTACGTAAATCATAAAAATTTTAGTATGGGTGTCACTTTTGTGGGTGAAACTAGAAAATTAAAAAAAAAGTTTTTTTGAACAATATCATATGACATATCAAATGAAAGGACTTACTTTGAGGTTTTTAATTGTTTTTATTTTTTTTATAATTTTAAAATAAATGGTTTTGAAGTTATTAAAGAAATCAGACGAAAAATGACCATTCCCGCCCTTATCTCCTAAACTACTGAGCCTAAAATTTTGAAAAAAATGGAGATAATAGATCTTTACCTAAAGATTACAGGAAAACTTATTAGAAGTCTGTAGTGTTAAAATAACATGTTAAAAAAATAAATTCGTTCAGAACCCTTTGCACGCGAGTCCGACTCGCACTTGGCCAGTTTTTTATCAAACAACTCTCACAATATTAAAAAAGTTCTCACCTCAAACCTAGTACCTAGTAACCTAGACAAACTAGTATTTAATAAGATACTAGCTGACTCTGCAAACGTTGTTATGCCATACAAAAAAAAATACCCTACCACCTATTCTCATACCTACCGAATATACACACAAAATTTCATGAAAATCGGTCGAGCCGTTTCGGAAAAGTTTGGTAACAAACGCCGTGGCACGAGATTTTTATTTATCAGGTATCAAATTTAAATGAGGTGGTATTTACCAATCTTTTAAAATACTAGTTTGTTACTATCTTCCAATTATAATCTTTATAGGTATTTCTCTTAAAATACCAGTCAAGTTCATTTGGTATTATTCCTTTTATAGCTCTAGATCTGACATGAAAAATGGCCAGTAAAGTACCTTTTTTTTCCAGTATAAATTCAAAAAATATGGCCATCAAATCTGTAGGGTTTAATTTGGTTTAGAATATAAAAATTAACATTAAAAACACTTCAAATTATTCTTAAACCAGGAACACGCGCTGATTCATACTTTTTAACGATTTGACAAATCATTGCAATACTTATTAAATGTAATATGATTCTACTACATTATTAATCATTAATCTTCCGGAATAAATTCTCGTCGTGGAATTATGCTTATTTTTTACTATCGTGCTTAGAATACATTAATAATTTTCCCACACTCCATTTTGTCCAATTTGTTCTGCGACTACCAAATTACCAACAATGAAAAAACTAGGAGTGGAATCATCATTGTCAAGTCAGTGACAGCATTGGACATGAAAATTGACATTAATGTTTGTTTACAACGCTTGTCATGTACCCAAAAAGAATAGATGATACTATAATAAAATCTATATGTAATTTTGTCATTTCGATAATTGCATTGGACGGATTGTTTGCCAAAAGCTTTTATTTTATTATCATTATCGAGTGAAACTGTCGTGCCTAATTGAAAAACTGGCCAAGTGCGAGTCGGACTCGCGTGCAAAGGGTTCCTAACGAATTTCATTTTTTTTACATGTTGTTTTAACACTATAGACTTCTTATAGGTTTTTCTGTAATCTATAGGGTAAAAATCTATTATCTCCATTATTTACAAAATTTTAGGCTAAGTAGTTTCGGATATAAGGGGGGGAATGGTCATTTTTCGTCTAATTTCTTGAATAACTTCAAAACCATTTATTTTAAAATTATGAAAAAAATATAATTAAAACCCTTACAGTAAGTCCTTTCATTGTTCACAATATTGTTGGAAAAACTTATTTTTGTAATTTTCTAGTTTGACCCCCAAATGTTGGTCACATTTGGGGGTCAAACTAGAAAATTAATAATTTACCATACTAAAAAAAAAAAAATACGTAACGTAATTTACCAACCATACTAAAAAAATAATAATTTACGTAACGCGTCCGTGTTTGAGTCACAGAAGTCTATACGTGTACCAAATTTTAACAGAATCGGTCCAGTGGATCCGGAGAAAACTGGCTGTGACAGACGGACAGACAGACAGACAGACATCTGAGTGATCCTATAAGGGTTCCGTGTTTTGTTCGGAACCCTAAAAATGGAGAGGTTTCAAATTGAATACAGCTCTGGTCCTCATAAATGTTTTATCTCAATTTATAGAGTACGAAAAGCAGTCTCCATCAGGTGGCCAGAATATTTTAAGGATTTTGTTGATGTTAGTGGCGTATCTATTAAATTTTTTAGCTAAAAAAAAATAAAATAATAACTATAGAGCGATGGTTAAATTTTATGTATACTATTTTACCCCTCTTCTTGCACTATTATAATTATGGGACTGCTGATCCGCGCAACTTCGTCTGCGTTACATTTTTCATAATCGCTCCTCTCCTATAAGTCGTAGCGTAATTTAATATAGCCTGTAGCCTTTCTCGATAAAAGGGCTATTCAAAATTAAAAGATTTTTTCAATTCGAACCAGTACTTTTTGAGATTAGCGCGTTCAACCAAATAAGCAAAAAAACTCATCCGCTGTATAACATGAGTATAGTATAGATATAAATTATTCTAATAAGAACCACTTTTTAAGATCAATCTGACGCCGTTATAGACGGGCTTGTTCATGTTCTGTCATGGGACAAAGAAGTTGCACGCCACCTCTAAAGTCTACGCAGATAGTCGCGGGCGACGTGCTAGCTGAGTTAATTTTCTTTAAAACACTCTTTTCTTTGAACTTGCTAAAAAAACGTACATATATTGCCATTGAAATAAGTCGAAGATCCGTAAGAATAAGAATTTCTGAACTGTGACATATGAAAATGTTAGTGCTGAATTTGTTATTAATGAATTCCTGCAAGAAATTAGCATCAGACAAACGAGCTAGACCATATCATAGATCATTCTAGGCTATGCCCATATATTCTACCGATAAAATAAATTATTCTTAAAAGAACCTTTTTTTTAAGATCAATCTGACCCCGTTTACCGTTATAGACGGGCTTGTTCCTGTTCTGTCATTTTCCTGATTCGCTAAAAGCGATCAAACGATAAATGGATAAAATGTTCCATCGGCGTCTAAAAGAAATCGTTATGGAAGAATTTGTAAAGCAATTATTGCAAAAGAATGTATATTATACCAGGCTTCGTCATAGGGTATTTTACTGGATGATTTTGATTATACGAATTTTTACCTTTATTTTATTTCCTATTGCATTTAATTTTTTTATTTAAGTATATTTTTGAAAATCAGAAATGTGCGTCTATTTGGGAGGGATAAACTATTTTCCTTTATTTTCTTCTTTCTTTCAATATAATAAATAAAATACCGAGAAAAATGCAAAAAGCGAAATAGAGAAAAAAGCTGTAGCAACTTCTTTATCAAAAAAATACATCACGTTATTATAAATAAAAAAAGAAGTATGTTTCAATGTCGGACGCAAGTGACTTCTCCTCGTATCACTTCAAAACCGTGTCGCTGCTCTATTTTTCCAGTTATTTTTTCAAATTTTAAACATCTTTCATGTAATTGTAGTCATGCAAAGAGAGTGTAATAGAATAAACGCAATACCTAGTTACGCGTTGTATTCCTTTTTTTTTTTTAAATCGTTGCCCCACACTAGGAATTTCTCCTGTATCGTGGCTGCGTTTACAAACATACAAACTCACATACACAAACAGCCAGACCCGGAACAACTATCTGTAGGACATACAAGTATTTATTCAAAAGTCAGCCTGTATACGGTGTTTGGCCACATTTATTTTATAGTTCATCAAACGTGTTAGACATAATATTATCAGTAAAAAGACTAGGTAGTGTGTGACAAAGGATCTAAGCACGTGCACTATGTACCTACTCGTAATATAAATGACGTTTTCTTACGATTTTGTCCTCTACACTTAAATGTAATTAAAAACCTGCTTTAAATAATTTAAATAGCTATTTCCTTTTATGGATTTTCCTCAGTCTCGTTCATAAGAATACAGCCTATAAGTAAAAATGAATGAAAAATCGAGACCTAAGCCAACCAGGTTGATGTAAACCAAATAGTGAAAAAATGTTTTATTAATTTTCAATTTATATTTGTATAATTATTAATTTTTATAAGAAAATCAGAAGCTATCAACAGTCTTATGAATTAAGTTATTTTAAAAATTGTATTTAAATGTGAAAAATCAAAACCGCAGGTCATTTTAAATAAACTTGTTTCGCTCAACAGGAATAAAACTAATATACAATGCCAAGTTTGCCATTTGCTAATACCAGTTTTTCTATAAATAAGTACAAATTTTGTACTTTATTGATTTTATTCTATTGCTAGCCGGCTAGTTTTATTTTATCAGCCTTGGCATTTGATATAATCAGTATCATAAATATAATTAAGAATTTTGGAAATTCTAGTATAAATTGCAACTATGTTCACAAATCCTGCTCAAGTAAAAATCCATTAAACTTGAATTTTAACGGAAAGATACAGAAATATACGAATATCAACTTCCATAAGAAGGTGATATTCGTATATTTCTGTATCTTTTGCGCATACCCCGTTATATTTTTATCCTCTTGTATCTTTGTTAGTTAAAACAAATGTTAGACATAAATGAATTAAAATATTCTTGTTTTGATAACAGGTGATAGAAATTGATTTCGTGAATTTAGCCGTTGTATAAATTTACATCACAATATACACGTTATCTATAATGTGACATAAGTATTAGATTAGGTAGAGTTTACCAATAATTTTTAGTAACTAGCTGACGACACTTTACTCTGTTCTAACTAAATTTATTGAACATAATCTATGGAAAAAAATATTTTCAGTTTTTCCCAAATATTCCCGATTTCCAGATCATTTTTCATTTTTTTTTCTTTACTCTCATACTAAACAGTACAAACACGTTTTAAAAATAGCCGTTTACCAAACAATAGTCCAGTATTAATTTTTGAGCTCACGCCGGTAATTTCTTCTACGCGAGTACATAAAAAGTCTGACACGGCCCGCCGTGAGTCTTTCAAAAAGTTGTTATTCAACATCTACCTCTAAAAAAATGGAAATATCCACCACATTTTCATTTTTCGTGGAATAAGCTTCGGACTGTTAACGGACGAAATGATTTATGTACATAATTGAATAAAATTAGCTTTATTAATCGAAACCACCTAACAGCAAAAGTCTTGAGTACTGGTATCGGTAGAAACTAAATTTTTTGTTGCTATCCGAACTATTGAATTAAAAAAAATGTCTGCTTGCTTGAAGAACTTGCAAAACTTGGAAGTAAGTATCCAATCATGAAAGTTCATTAATTGATGGGAAGCTTCACTGTCGTGAGTGTTTTGAACAACTTTTTATACCGGAAAATACACATGAATAAAACTGTGGAAATGGAAACAGCTAATACTTGTCATTTAAAAAAAATCGGTAGAACAAGCCGTTGACCGTTACACAGTATAAAATAAACCGTTCCACTTTTGAAATAAGAAAAGCATTCTAAAACAAAATTTGAAGGGCCTAGCACGAATGTTTTGACGTGTAGTAACTTAACGTAAGTGAATTTTGAATACAAAAAAACTACAACCCCATAGTATTTTGGTTCAATTTTATGCGACGTACAAAAATATGAATATAATATCCAATTCTAATAAATATTATGTGCGAAACGAGTATTCTGTTGTAGTAAAATTTTACGATACGTTAACTATACCTACGTAAAAACATTCGTACTAGGCCCTCTGGTTACATTTACTAAGGTACTACTGAAACAATGGATTTAAACGTCACATTTATGCAATCGTGAAGTCTGCATATAATTGACGTTGTTAAAGTCAAAACCTTTATGCACTTTAACACCACTAACACTATATGTATTCATAAAACTGAAATTAAAAAGTATCGATAACTACGGCTGTACGAGCTATTCTTGTCGTCTAGTTCGATATGAATCGGTATTTGCAATATCAAGGGAAAGAAAATTTACATTCGGCAATGAAATCACAATAAAATCAAACGATCCGAGCACATATGGCGAATTTCATTTTATGTTGCGATAATAATATCTGAACATTCCTTGTGAAACACAGACATTGACCCGTACAAGAAATCTGCAAGAATCAGTGAAATGATTTTCTGTCCTTGTTTGTTGAACATATTTTGTCTGGTTGCCATGCAAACTGGTTGAATTTAGTGATTATGAATAAAAACATGTCAAATGAGTTCTGTGACCATTAAGCTTATCGTAAAATAAATTAGAAAATACATAGTATAAAATAATAAAAAGTATTTACCTAATACGGGTCCAACGATGAACATATACCCTAACATGATTAATATTATTTGTCTTCGGCGCGAACCTTCCCGCACTTTGAACGCCACATTCACAGTCGCCACTAAGTCCTTCACGGAAAGCACTGTTAAAATATTTGGCGTTTTATCGCTTTCCACTTCTTTCGTCTTCTTTGTCTTCGATTTAAGTCTTAAGACGATGTAAACAAACCCGATTAGATAGAACACAACCGATGTGCTGAAAACACCATAGTAACCGAAACAACGGGTCATAATACCACTGACCGCCATCCCTATGGGTCTGATAAGAGTCATTATTGCAGTAATAATCCCTAAACGGAAAGTCCTTTCGGATTCACTAGTGATGTCAGTAATGTAACTGTAAACAGCCATGGTCATGGCGACGCGGCCGCCTGCCAGCGCTGGCGGCAGACCCTCAATCAGCGCCGTCTCATTCACCCCAACTTGAAGGAAGAATATCGTACTTAGTATTAGGCCAATAGCAGATATCAGTTTCCCTAGAATAGGAAGCACCATGAAGGCTTTTCTGTTTCCCGTTCGATCGCTCCATGCTCCCAGGAACAGTGTTAGTATTCCTGGCAGAGCTGTCTGCAGCGGGAAACTCCAAGCGGTCATCGAAGCGACCATTGTCTGCACACTTTTCTCTTGTTCCGTGTAGTTGTGAGTGCGTCCCTGCATTATGTGCGAGCAGGTTCGCTCGTCGTAGTGTAGATTTACTAGACATGATTTCTCTAAGCACAGATTCTGGACTGCTAACCCTGTGAGAACACTCGGTAACAGGTAACAAATAACAAAAGGTTCCACTGTAACTTTCGATCTAAAAGCCCAGGTCTCTTTGAGGAATTTTTTCAGTCTTTTGCTCAATCTCGTTTCTGTTTTCTTGAGCTCGGTGCCGCATTGTATGTTGCACTTGCATGGTTCCACACTCACGATCTTTTCTCCGGGCACTTCGACCCGTAACGTCATTTTGACAACAGTTTACCACTTTATTGTTCATTTGTTTTTTAACATAATTTAAACGAAAACTATTTTGTTTATAGCAATGCGTAATTTATTTAGAAAAATTGTTTTATTTTTAAATATTTTTTACACAAGGGAGCGCGTTTACGTTTTCGGGGGCGAGTGTTCGGCTGCGCGTGCGACGGTTGATTGCGTGAGCGCGGCGGCTGCTGCGGGCGACTCTAGTCTCGTTACTGCCTATCAGCTGGCCGCTGGTACAGTTTAATTTGTACTTTATAATGTTATCACGTGGCCCTACTCGCGTGTATTCAAACTTCGTTTTATAATTGTAATATTGATCATATGCAATAAGCTAATCGAATCTTCACCGTGACTCCTTTATTAGTTCACAAAATAGGAAATATTCCACAGTGGTTCATTAGAGAAGGATGCGGTTATTATAACATAATTACAATTTTTCCGAACGGAATATTAAGGGTTATATTGCTAAAATGATGTAAAAATCTAGATAGCCGTTTCAGGATTCTACTTTTATTTGATATTTCAAAAAAAGTTACCTAATTAATTAACACATAACATCTTCTGCAAAACTGCACTACTACTTTGTCGGCAATGTTCTTGTGGATATGGTTTTTTATACACTTCATAATACACTACTTTACATTAAAAAAAAATCCTTTAACCCTAAGACAATACTGAATTTGGTTTCTACCTACCTTCTTATTACAAAAATATATGTCTTATATTTTTATCACGTCAAGTTTTTTTAATACACCCTCATTAAGTTATTTCGCTAACTTGTTACTGCTGCTAAGTTAATATTCGCTTTTGTTGTATTAATCTTACAATTAAACATTTTGATTCGTTTTAAAATTGCCTCAAGACAATGTAAATTCAATCCAAATAAGTTTTGCTATGTTTGTCGTCAAATTATCCTATCAAAAAACAAGAGATATATTACTGAAGCCGTAAAACAAGCCTATTTCCAATATTTCCAAATATTGGTGACAAATCTTGATAAAAATTGGGTTCCTCGAGTGGTATGTGAAAATTGTAGAAGTATATTATTGAACTGGTCTGCAAGAAAAAGAAAATACTTGCAATTTGGCGTCCCAATGTTATGGAGGGAACCAACAAATCACGCTACTGAATGTTACTTTTGCCTTACCAAAACTTCAGGTTTCAACAACAAAAACAAGAAGTATATACAGCACCCTGATATTCCATCAGTCACAAAACCTGTATTGCATTCTGAAGGAGTGCCTTACCCATCATTGTCCAGTATTTAAGTAAGGAAAATGAACCAGAGTTCATGGAGAATGAAATGGTTGAGTCTACATCAAACCATCCAATTTGTTGAAGAATTACCATAAGATGGGGATTGAAATTTCATTTTTTGATGTCATTGAAAATTCATACATACGATTTTATGTATGTCATTGAAAATTCATTTTTTACGGTCGCACCAGGATTTTTCTCCTGAGAACCTGGGAAGCGTAAGCGATGAACATGGTGAACGTTTTCATCAAGATTTGAAGATTTATGAAGAGAGGTACCAAAAGGAGGATAACAATATGGGTAACATACAAGAGGTTTTTGGGATAAAAATATGTTAGGTGATTACTGCTGGTCTATATTAAGAGAAACTGATGCTAATCAGCATAAAAGAAGAAGTAATCTGTGTATTTTTTAATTTTTTTGTCGGTCACACATAAAAAATGTTAAAAAAATAGGCTCACTATGTCCACTTCAGTATCTAACATAAACCCTATGTTTATTATTATTTTAACAATTTTTTATGTGTGACCGACAAAAAAAATAAAAAATACACAGATTACTTCTTCTTTTATACTGATAAACATTTTGATTGGTAGTATCTAACATAGGGTTTATTACTCTACCGATTCGCATTAGTTTCATCTATGGGTAAAAAACCTTGTAAAGTAGTGTAATATTACACATTTGGATTTAATATTTACCATAAAAAGCATTGTAGACACATTATTTTGAGTAGGTTTCTGTTTAGGTACCTACGAAGATATACCACTGGCATGTCACATCATAACAAAAATATCGTAACAGATCAAGAAAATAAAATAAATAAATAGAGAAAAGGCTAATGAATTTTTTCTGTATTTTTTCGTGTTAAACTAAAATCTGACCTTGATTTGTTCGCAATTGAACTTGACATTTAGAATCTGTTCATCTGAAAAGGATTTGTGTAAGCAAGTTGCCTTTGGGCTATATTTAAATGAAATATTGTAATGTATTGTATTTTAAGCTTATTTTGTATTCTATTTCATTGTGTTCAAATACAATAATAATGAAGGACAATTAAGTCATCAAAACTGAACAACGGAGCGACTAAAAATAAAAGTTTGTTTCATTTTGGACATGTGTTACTTGCATGTTTGTTTACATATGTTAATTTAATTATAACCATTATTTATTAAATTAGTCTACTAAACATTATTTAAACCATATTCTCCAAATCGGAACTTCTGAGAGAGTGCCAGACATTCTATGGACAGTTATACACGTCAATGACTAACCGCTACGAATCTAGCTAACTACCCAAGAGCTAGATTGACCCGGCACTATATCGTGTATGAGATTAGGATGGCTCTGAAGCAGCTTAAAAAAACAGGGCGTCGGTTGAGGACGAAATTACGGGCGAACTCCTGAAGGCGGGTGGAAAACCGGTCCTTTAGGCCCCTCAGGAACTGTTAAATTCCGTCATACTCGAGGGGAAAATGCCGGAGCAGAGGTGAGGTGGTACTCTTCTTTAAGAAGGGCGATAATGTCATGCTTATAAAAACTACAGGCCCATCTCACTTCTGAGCCATGTCTACAAGCTGTTTTCCAAAGTCATCACGAACCATCTCGCGCGCAGGTTTGACGACTTTCAAACTGTTCACGGCCGCAATGGAAGATGTCTTCAAGGTGTTGGATTGGAGAAGCATAGCATAGTCGGCCTTATAATGTTCCCACTGTTGGGACTCAGGCCTCCTCTCTAGGAGAGGGAATGGGCCATAATCCACCACGCGGGCCCGATGCGGGTTGGTGAATGTCACATGTCTTCGAATTTTTGGTTCTAGGACATGCCGGTTTCCTCACGATGTTTTCCTTCACCGTTTTGAGAGCAGTGGTGATGAAATAAATTACACAAAGTAATGTGCCTGGCTGTGTTTGAGCCCGCGACCTACGATTCGTAAGTCGGAGCCGTTACCACTCGGCCACCACTGCTCTCAGCCGTTACCACTCGGCCACCACTGCTCTCAACTCGACTGGAGAAGGCTAAGCATTAATGTCAATGGCGAGTTCATCAGCTAACTTTGATTTGCCGACGATATAGTCGTCATGGCTGACTACAGAGGACCTCAGTACAATGCTCGATGAAATCAGTAGAGCTTCCGAAAGAGTGGGTCTCAAAATGAACATGGACAAAACCAAGATCATGGTAAATACCCATGTAGCACCCACTGCTATCAAGATCGGGAACTATATACTCGAAGTTGTAGACGAGTACGTTTACCTGGGATAAACGGTCCACTAAGGTAGGGCTAAATTCGAGAAAGAGGTCAACCGTGGATTCCTATTCGGCTGGGCAGCGTTCGGGAAGTTGCGTGGTATCTTCTCGTCCCACATACCACAGTGTCTCAAGACGAAAGTCTATGACCAGTGCGTGTTGCCAGTAATGACTTATGGATCTGAAACGTAGTCGCTCACTATGGACCTCACCAGAAGGCTTAAAGTCACTCAAAGGGCAATGGAGAGGGCAATGCTTGGAGTTTCCTTGCGTGATCGAATCAGGAATGATGATATCCGCAAGAGAACCAAGGTTACCGACATAGCCCGAAGGATCGCCAAACTAAAGTGGCAGTGGGCAGGGCACATTGAGCGCAGAATATATGGTCGATGGGGCTGAAAAGTTCTGGAGTGGCGATCACGTACCGGAAGACGCAACGTTGGAAGGCCTCCCAAAAGGTGGACCGATGACCTGATGAAGGTTGCGGGCAGCTGATTGATGCGAGACCCGCAGGACCGGTCGTTGTGGCGACGCTTGGGGGAAGCCTGTGTCCAGCAGTTGCCGTCTTTCGGCTGATATGATGATGATGAAACATCATTTGCAATGTGATTAGTGTTAAAAAATCTGATGTCACGCAGATCCTACATCGCGCTATTAAAGTTCCCGCGCGATTTGAACGGATACAACATCCCGACATTTATACTTTCTATACTAATATATAAAGTTGAAGAGTTTGTTTGCTTGAATGCGCTAATCTCAGGAACTACTGGTCCGATTTGAAAAATTCTTTCAGTGTTGGATAGCCCATTTATCGAGGAAGGCTATAGGATATATCACGCTAAGACCAATAGAAGCGGAGCAGTAATGAAAATTGTGACGCAGACGAAGTTGCGCGGGTCAACTTATTGAATAAAACTGACTGGTGACAGGTGACAAGCGACAATCTGACAAATCGGCGTTAGTTTTTTTATACATTCTCTGCTTTAATTAACAACACCTGTCTCAAAATAGTGACAATTACGTCAATTTAGGCCCTACACCCGTCTGGTCACTCTGTCACTTACCTCTTTCATAGAAAGTTACAGAAATTATATCAACAATAAAAATTGTCATCCGTTATTACATATATGGGATCGAACATCCCATATATGTAATCCATTATTACACATTTCGGATTTTGACAATTCTTAAATCCTCCAGATGAATTCGACAGTCATCAAGGAATTTTCTTTGCGCTTCTTGTTTCGGCTGTTATGTCCAAACTATTTTGTTTCGATATGATAGGATAGGTAGGGCTAGTTGTTTCGGTAGGATTTAAGTTCATCTCTCCTAATATGACACATAGAGCTAGTGACATGGAGGCGCACATTTTAAAAATAGGCTTGTTACACTATACGGTATTCAGGGCCCTGTAGCAAGGGTGGGCGTAGCCCTTAACTAGGGAGCCGCTTATTACACTAGTCGGTCCATTCGGCCCTAACTCAGTTGTGAAGTGACCAGGGTTGCCAACGTGTGGGAAATTCTTCAAACTGCGGGGAATCTCAAGTTGATTGGGGATTTATTGGGGATTGGCAAGATTTGGGGAAAATGCGGGGATTCTGAAATTTCGATTTTATTCTTCTGATATTATTCTAAGTATCGAATTTGTGGGCAATCAGTAGATTTTTTGTTCCCAAATTGGGGAATTCGATGAGTCTAAAACTTCGCAAACAGTGGCAATTTTTTGTGTTGTTGGTGTCGCCAATAGCGACAATATAATTATAGTTCTATATTGTAAAGGCATAAAGTTCTTTTACGCTGTTTAAAGTTAAACTTATACTAAAATATTTTTTTTAAATCAACGACGGCTTCGATTAATAGAGCATCTGTTTTATCAAGAAGGTTTGAAATTACTTGAACTTTTCAGGACCTAGAAACTGTAAAAACTTGTAAGTAAATAGGTTCATAACGTAGCAACCCTTATGTACCTATGTACCTACAAGTTCCAGAACCAGACATCGCTTCCAGAATTGCCAATGCAAGAGCAACCTTTGCACAGCTCCGTCCTGTTTGGCAATCAAGGAAATTGACCCAAAGAGTAAAACTCAAAATATTCCGGTCCAACATAAAAACCGTGTTGCTGTACGGATGTGAGACATGGAAGGTCACTAAGGACATCTCGCACAAACTCCAGGTCGTTATCAACCGATTTCTTCGTCGTATCCTCGGTGTTTACTGGCCCGTGAAAATCTCCAACCAAGATCTGTGGGAACGCTGCGGTGAGACTCCTATCGACCAGCAGATCAAACACCACAAGTGGAACTGGATCGGCTACACGCTCCGAAGGGATCCTGAACACATACCGAGGCAAGCCCTAGACTGGAATCCCCAAGGAAAGCGTAAACGTGGTCGCCCCAAGCAGACCTGGCGCCGGACGATCATTGCAGAAGCGAAGCAATTAGGAAAGACCTGGAGCGAAATGAAGCGCGAAGCTCAAGACCGTTCGCGATGGCGGCGTACTGTGGACGCCCTCTGCCCCATCTAGGGGACACAGGAACTTAAGTCAGGTACATAACGTGCTAATATTTATCATAGATTTTCTTATCTAGTTCAAATTAGGTAGGTACTCTAAGTGAACAATACTCAGCCATCAAAATTCTTAATGACATGAAGTGTAGCACGTAATATATGCGCTCCAATTTTTCCCACAAGTCGGTCAAGAGGACTGGCAGAAGTTGCGTAATGTGCTTATTATCAAACAAATTAGATGCCTTTGACAATGACCATATTTTATAATTGAACGAACAATCAGATATAACATTTTTTATCTCAAGGCTTTAGGTGGAAATGGTTTTGCAATTAACTATGCACTAGTTTGTAAAAGGTATAATTAGTGTAGCACTGGATCTATCTGCCCAGCCTTTTCCCAAGTTTTTGGGGACGGCATCTAGTCTTACCAAATGTAGCCGGGTTGCCAGGTCTTCAAACCAAAAAGCAGAACGAACCAGCCAGTTTAGCTGGACATTTCGGTAAATAGGTTGTATCCGTAGTATTTTCGTCTTATTGGACGACAATTTAAGAAAAAAGTAAATCAAGGTTTTTTACCATTTACCTTAAAATTCAATGAATAAATCTTCTTTTATAAATTATTCTATATTCATAACTATATTAATTTCTGTAATTGCCATAGTAGTAGTACCTTCGTAGCTAGCGATACAAGTTGAGGTAGGCGGACTGGAAATAAACAAATGTAGAAAAATAAAGCAGTGCAGTATAATAATTATTATTATTATACTGCACTGCTTTGTAAAAACAACTTTAAGCGATCCGTGTAAGGTTGAATTTGCAAAAAAATTGTTTATAGTATAACTACACACAACCCACACATACATGTCAGTTCGGCAAAGTTAGGTAGGTATACATGTCAGTTTTGACAACAGTTTCGAGTGTTGCATTTGTTCGAGACTGTGCATCTTGGATTTTTATATATCAATGGCAGGTCCCGTCTAATATGGCCGGACATACAACCAAAAAGCCTGACTGTGTCCAGTTTTATCCGGACGCCTGGCAGCGCTAGATACAGCTGATGAAACTGACTATCTGAACTCCACTACTTACTTACTGGGGAACACGTTAGGTATTTAAATTTTCTGGCTTCTGACTACCTGTAATCCCTGTTAAAGATCGGATAGATTTTTTTTTTTTGCATTACGTTGCTAATAAATGTAATAACAAGTATTTGTCATTTAATAGGCAGCCTGATTTGTGCAAAATTAATAAGCTAAATATTTCCGCGATATAGGTACATATAAATTGTAACAAAAACAAGTTTTGTCATCGTCACAGATTTAAATAATTTATTGGCACCTTCAGAAGGTGACGGAGATTTCCTATACCTATTTAAATATTTTGTAAAAAAACAAACAAATACTAACAAAAACTTTCAGGGATTAAGGATTTCGTAGGGTTCCGTATGAATAAATGAAAAACGGAACCTTAGGCCTTATAGGACTCACTCACTCGCACGTCTGTCATTCCATCAGTCGCAACCAATGTGCTCCGAATCTAGAAGATCGATTCAATTGAAATTTTGTACACATAAACTTCTATGACCCAAACAAGAACGCCAAATGTAGTTATTTTTTAATATTTTGACCGGACTTATTATGGGGACTTTAAATAAAAAAAATTGAAAAATTATATATTTATTTCATTAATTTCTCATAGTGTTGAAGCTTTTTTTTAATGATGGGAAATTATCCATGAGAAATGACTCCGCTCTAGGCGGAGCAGAAGGGAGTGTCAGACTCTTACTGACAAAAACCCATCCGTGTCCCTCCTAGTGCCCTTTGCGTTCCAGGGCCGCGGTGAAAGCCTCTTCACGTGTTGGTCGAGATTCGAGGCTTTTAAAGCTTTTGACTATCACAACTATCAGTACATTGATCGCTGATTCCTAAAAACTTTTAGAGCGAGTTTGTTCCGTATAGCTACCCCTTTACGACACATGTTTTTTATTGTAATCTAAATCAGCAATAATTGTACAAGTTTTACGGTTTATATCATAACAACCATCTAGTTTATTCAGGATTACTGACGCTCATACAAAAGTAATTTCATACAAATTATGTCTGGTTTGCTCATGTTACTAATTAGTATTTTGTTTTGAATTAAATAAATAGAAAAAAAAATTCAAGGTCAACGCTTACAGCTAAAGTTCGGAAAACAATATTCTTTGAAACGCATGACTTTTTAAAAAACCGGCCAGTGCTAGTCGGACCCGCACACGAAAAGTTCCGTACTATAACCCTTAATTTTAAAGGTTCCGAACAAAAAACGGAACCGTATAGGAACACTCGGGTGTCTGTCTGTTCGTCTGTCACGGCTAGTTTTTCTCCCCACTGCACACTGGACCGATTTTGTTGAAATTTGGTACACATAGGGACTTTTGCGACCTAAACACGGACCGTGTTACGTAAATTAGTAAATCTAAACTCTATACTAATTAATATATAAAGCTGAAGAGTTTGTTTGTTTGTTTGCTTGAACGCGCTAATCTCAGGAACTACTGGTCCGATTTGAAAAAATTCTTTCAGTGTTAGATAGCCCATTTGTCGAGGAAGGCTATAGGCTATACGGGAATGGGAAATTCCTACGGGAACGGGAAAAACCGGGATATGCGCGTACGAAGTCGCGGGCAAAAGCTAGTTTTTAATATGGGGTCAAATTAAAAAAAAGGTTTTTAGAACAGAATCGTGTGACATATCAAATGAAAGGGCTTACTGTGAGGGTTTTAATTATATCTTTTCATAATTTTAATATAAATGGTTTTGAAGTTATTCAAGAAATTAGGTGAAAAATAACCATTCCCCTCTTATCTCCGAAACTACTGAGCCTAAAATTGGAGATAATAATTATTTACCTAAAGATTACAGGAAAATATACGAAGTCTGTAGAAAAAAATAACATGTTAAAAAAAATTCGTTCGGATCCCTTTGCACGCGAGTCCGACTCGCACTTGGCCAGTTATTTATTATTTGTTGTTATAGGTAGTGGCAATAGAAATACTCAATATGTGAAAATTTCAACTGTCTACCTATTACGGTTCTTGAGATACAGCCCGCTGACAGACAGACGGACGGACGGACGGACGGATGGACGGACGGACGGACGGACAGCGAAGGCTTAGTAATAGGGTTACGTTTGTTACCCTCTGGGTACGGAACCCTAAAAACCATCCCTTATACTTACCTCTTTACAACGTGTAACAGAATAAACGCAATACCTCTTAAGGAGTCATTGTAAAAGTTGTTCATAATGGTGAGTACAATGACCCTGTAAGAGGTATTGTGATTTGTCTGTTACACGTTGTATAAAATTCTGGTGAGACTTATAACAACAGTCCACCGAGCCTCAGCAGAGAACCTCTATTGTTGGGGATATTGGTAGTGTTATAGAGTTATGCGGAATAGTGTCAAGTCCCGCAAACCTCAATAGAAAAGGGAGAACTATCCGACTGAGACGGTTGTTGTGTCTAGTGGGCAACTGCCCGATCGTTGATATTCGGACTGTTTTTTTCTTTTACTATTGATAGGCACGCGTTTGACCAATATCTTACCTGTGGGGTAAGCGATGATGTGGTCTAATATGGAACACGCTTGTCTAGAAGTAACCTATTCACTCTTGACTTAATGACTCCCAGGTTGTAGCTATCAGGAAACACAGACTCCGGCAGGGAATTCCCCTCTTTAGCTGTACACACTATGAATGTGTTCCCAAAACGTTTTGTGCGTGTGGGTGGGATGTTCACCATGTACCGGTGGCGCATTGCCGTTCGTCTTGTGGTCCGATGATGGAACGGGCTTGGCGGAATTAAATTAGGCAATTCCGTCGCACATTCCCCAAAATGCAACCGGTAGAATACCGACAGGCTAGCAACTCGTCGTCGATGCTCCAGACTTTGGAGCTTCGTCGCGACGAGCCTATCATTGCCAATGATCCTCTTGGCTCGTTTCTCAATTGACTCAAGGGCATCAAGCTGGTATCTGGCAGATCCGTCCCAAAGATGAGAGCAGTACTCCATACACGATCGAACTTGCGCTTGATAGAGTTTGAGCAGCTGTTCCGGCGAGAAGTATCGTCTCACCTTTGCTAGGATCCCCAACTTCTTTGCAACCACTTGAGCTTTTGCCTCTACGAAAGGGCCAAAATTAAGGGTAGATGATAAAGTAACCACAAGAAGCTCAAATTGGTCGGTTATCGGCACGGTTGCACCTCGGAAAGATGGACCTGGGTGGATTCGGCTCCTTTTGGCGGAAAATAGACTTGCGTCTTAGTAGCATTGTACTTGACCAGATTGGCATCGCCCCATTCAGAGATAGCCTGTAAGGACATGTTCAAGAGCTCAACCATAGCCTCCCGGAGAGACCGGATCTGCAACCCACCAGCACGTGCGTCGGACACGAATCTTTCATCAACAGTTCTGTCGTCTGTATACCGAAAGGTATCGGGTTTTAGCAGATTATTACTATGCAGCGAGAACAGTGTTGCCGAAAGCACCGACCCCTGAGGAACCCCGGCATTAATATCCAGCAGTCCAGACGAGCAGCCATCAATGACCACTCGGGTAGACTGATCCCAATCACACAATCCAGCGGGCAGACCGAAGGAAGGAAGCTTACTAATAAGGCTATCGTGCCAGACCCTGTCGAAGGCCTTCAAGATATCAAGAGAGACCGCTAGTGCCCCCCGTGCCTCTCTACGGCCTCACTCCAGATGTGAATGGCATACGCTAGAAGATCCCCAGTTGACCGACTTCGGCGGAACCCGTATTGTCACTCACTAAGGATATCATTCGCTTCTAGGTATGCCAGGAGCTTATGATTCAGCACACGTTCCATACTCTTACAGAGTATGGACGTTACCAAGATGGGTCTATAATTCGACGGGTCAGCTCGACTTCCCTTCTTAGGCACAGGCTGCACGTTAGCTAGCTTCCAAACTAACGTGCAGCCGACCGACTTAGCCAGGGACCAAAAAGCCTTACTACCAGCTGGGAATGAAGCAAGTTTGTTCCCAATACGGCTAATATGGTCAAACCGAGCCCTCCGCAACACCTTCTTGCAGGACTTGGTAGCCCTGTTAAAGACTCTCTTCTTCTGACTTACGTCATTTACTTTGCGCGTACGAGTGTCGACCCACGCTAGGTACGCTGCGCGCTTAAGCGCATCAGCGCGATTGCACTCGGCACCAAACCATGGACGAGTTTCTCCAGACATTGTTATATCAGAGAACGGAAGGTAGTACTCCATTCCCCTCCGCAACAAATCTGTCACAGCATCCGCGCAAGTCGAAGCATCAGTTGAAGAAAAGCAAGTAGGCTGCCAAGGATAACATGCGAAGAATGATCGCATGCCATCCCTATCTGCTAACCTGTATCGCCATACCCGCCGCGTGCCTCTGGGCGGGCGGGGAGTAGGCGGACACAGACTTCACCAGACAGTGATCGGAACTACCCAGTGGAGAAGAAATCGACACCGAGTACCGGTCTAGATCTGTTGTCAGCAGAAGGTCCAAGCAATTGGCTGTGTGCGAATCAACATCCGGCACCCTTGTTGCCCCCTGGACCAGCTGGGTAAGATTTAATGCTAGCGCTAGCTTTTGCGTCTTTCGTCCAGCATGGTCTGTGCACTGGTATGGGAAGAGCCACTCCTGATGGTGAGCGTTGAAGTCCCCCAGTAACACCAATAGGGCAGAAGGGTACCGCTGCTCAGCCGCATCAGCCGCCTCACTCAGGTGCTGTGTGAGCCCAGTTGTCTCCAAATCACCGCTGTGCGAACGGTAGACACAGGCGTAGACAATTTTGTCCAGGCCTGTGTCCACTATAACCCACAGCGTAGAGAACCTGGAGTCTTCAAGGTAGTGGAGACGCCGATAGCAGATGTCGTCCCGGGCGTACATACATACGCCCGTACGTGGTCTAAAGTGGTGCTCCAGGGTAAACCCTGAGTAAGACGGGTATGACACGTCTGACGGACATCCGATCTGCGTCTCCGACAGGAATAAGAGCGCTGATTTCTCAGTCTCAAGGTGGTGATGTACTGCGGCAAGATTTGAGTGCAGTCCTCATATAAGAGAGGTGCACTTTCTGAGAGAGGGAGTGCTGCCGCTGTACAGCTTTTCTCTTTTTAATCCTGTTTATTTTTGAGTAAAGGAGGTTGAGGAGAAAGAAGTCAAATGAGGTTCCATGCTGATAACCTACAGGCACGCTGTGGCAGGACGACATCATTGGGGGACTAGTCTGGAGACTGCGGGGACGCCCGAGCCCCCCTGGGAATGACCATCGGGCCCTCTCGTCTGATCGCCAACCAGCACGATTGTGCATTCAGGGATTTTTCGAAAGTTTGCGGGGCAGCCTTTCATGTGTGGCTAGCACACTATTTGGGCCCCTAACTACCTGCGGTCAGCCAGCGGCGCACCGTGCCTTGAATCCCGCTACCCTCCGCGACTAGTCTCCCAATACGCCCATGTCAGTGCAAGCCTGGTTGGTCTGCCTGCATTGGATCAACTATTTCGACCCAAGACCTCTGTACTGGCTACACTGAGCATCGTACCGGAACGCAGTTAGGCCGCTTGGCGGTACGTCTTCGCCCAGTGGGTGGTCACAAACCATCGGCCGAAGCCTACCACCAGTTAATGTCACCTGATTGGCACCACCCGGGGACCACATGTGGGGTCAAACATTAGATATTCTCCTACGGACGCGGGTGTTTTAACAACAGTTTTACATACAGTTTTTTGGGGACCGAGTCCCCAAAAGTGTAAAACTGTTGCAGGTTGTTATTTAAATTGCACGGGAAAGTGATACCGCTATGCAGGATTTCTTTGACGTAGTTCCTTACTGGCGGTAGGTGTAAATGTGGCTGCGTTACTTTTGTGTCGGTATAGATTTCGATTCGTTTGTTTTCTTGGGCCTGCATCGAAGCCGCTACAGTGTATCAGTGTGTGTGTTAACACATGCCATGCGCACAGTGTGTCATAAATTTGATGAGACTGCTAATGTAAATGGGTAATGAAAGCTTTTTTGGTCCCCCAGTTAATGGCTACAAATTGTACGGTCTGTTTGAAGAACTCAACATACTGCGGTTATATGATTTTTTTAAATCGGTCTCTTATGCAAAGGTCTAATTGACAGTCGTAAGGCGGGCAAGAAAAGATAATACCTAACTTGTTCTTGTTTTACTTATTTCGACCAATACAGGGAATAAAGGTAACATCGATGTTTCAAAGAGATTATTTTTAGCACGGGTATCAAAATAGCAAGTTGTCAAATTCAAATTCAAATTATTGAATAGCAAAACATAGGTACGTAGATTACGAAAACACGAACTCACTACGAACGAACGAACTTAGCTACGGTTCACTATGGAACAGCTGCCACCGCTATCAAGCGCAAGTTTGATAGTGATACTGATCTTGGTACTGATCTTGCCTCTGGGTTGATTCTGCCAAATATCAGTTGGTTGCGCTTGAAAACAAGCTAAAAAGCTCAGCGGCAATGATGCACTGGTCGAGTCAAAGCTACAAAGCTCCTAATGGTTATATTTTGGGGAGTGTACGTCCTATGTTTTTTTTTTTACTATTTATAGGCTCGGAAAGAAAAGAATAAAGAAAGAAAGGAAATAAAGATATCATAGTCCGAAGAATCGCCAAATTTAAGTGGCAGTGGGCAGGGCACATGATTGTTGGCATGGGCGTCGTTATATAAAGTCGATGGGGTCGACAGGTTCAGGAGTGGCGACTGCATACCGGAACACGAAGCGTTGAAAGGCCTCCCTGACCGGACTAGAAACCTGCGATCTGGAATCCGCTGGACATCAGCATCACTCTCCGTGAGGGGCGTCAGGTGCGATAGTGGTCAAATGCAAACTTGGCATTAATTAAAGAACAAAACCTGACTAAGGGTTTTGCCCAGACGGGATAGGCAACTTACGGGGCAACAAAGAGAGACGATACTAAAACAAGCAGAAAATGGTCACTGAACCTAGATTTTTAAGGAAAACGCAGAATAAGCTCATGCATGTTTTCAAAATTGAAACTAAGAACAGTTTAATATTATTTATTTATTAAATTCGGATATAGTGTGCATTTCATAGCTACTCACATCCAATATCCTGGGTCAGGTCAGGTACTTAGATAAAACATTTATTTGCTGCAACACAACATTACAATATATATGTTTCAGTCATAATGATTACGAAGCCGTTACACATAATGAATGATCATTATATAATATGATTACTAAATTGTGTAGACAATGTGATAAATTAATCACTTTCTTGGGATAATATTCATTACAGTTGGTCAATGATACAGTCTCGTTTAGTGACTTGCCTAGCCAAGTAGCAGAACATAAAGCACAGGGAGCTTTAGGGCACTCCGTCTCGGATAGGTTTGGTTCGAATGATACAATGCACTTAGTTTTTCCTCGTTATGTTTAGTTTTAGGCCTTTTTTAACGAAAAATGTTCGCTACTCTATTTCCAATCAGTGTAACAGCTGAAAGTTAGAATAACACTCATTAAAAAACAGTGGTGACCACTAGAAATCCGCCAAGGCAATGAAACTTGACGAGTCGCGGAGAGAAGTAATAAACATTATCTTCGTTAATCCTAGAAAGGTTTAACCCGCGGTCGAATCTTGTAGTTGATGTTTTTCACAACCAACAGGCTATGGTACCTAATCAACTAGTAGTTTTCTTAGTGAGTTAAATATTGCATGTAGGTAAAATATTACTGTCCAACGATTTTGCCATTCACATAGGCCTTAAACGTTACCAACTGCAAAAAGCAATAACGGTACCAACGTATTAAGATCATGGCAAATGCTTGTACTTGAAACGTAATCTCATGATATTACAAACCACATACTTCATGTACGTGATATCAAAAATAAGTAAATTGGTTTTGCTTAGCTGGTCACGTAATTGTGGGCCCTACAGCCTGGTCCATGGATCCTTGAGTGGAGGTCGTAGAAAGCGGGACAACCTTCTGTCAGATACGAGTGGTCCAATGACCTGATGGAGATTGTTAGCCATTGTTATTTTGTCTGAATGGTTACTAGACATAGTTCAATGGAATGGGGAAAACATGTTTATTAATGGTTCGTGCTTTTAACATTTTTATGTTAGCAAAAATGTTGGAAGCTGGACTATCCATGAAAATGTTTGTAGGTAACTTAGTTGGAAAAAATGGCACTGCAATAAAACCATCTTCATGAGCGGATCAAATAAATATAAAGAGATAAAATTGATTCTTGGTGTTGTTATTGTGTTTGATGTTTTGATCTCTGAAAGTATTAATCAGCTTATAAAGCATACGAAGCTACTCCATTTTTAAGTGCCGTAGATTGCTTCGTATCCCGGAAAAAGCCCGATAGTTTTAGCTAGTATTAAATAGTCTTCATAAAATAGTTTCTTTTTTTATTTTAGCAAAAACGAAACTGCCGAAAAACAAAGGCAATGAAAACCGAAAAATAGAACAAAGCTTTTGAAAAATCACACATGTATTTTACTTTTCCATTATTTAATGTACATAATATGTTTCACGTGAATTGTTTCATATTTTACTATACTTTTTTAATTTACTTGACTGTATGTGATTTGGCGTTAACCTAAAATTAATTATAAAACTTTATTTATTTATTATTTATATATGCTTTATTGTACTTTGTTTTATTTTTCGCTTCAGTTTATTTAAGAGGTTTTATTTTTCAGTTTATTTAACAGGTTTTTTTTCGATTTTATATTGTTTTATGATACCATTCATACTTATACTAAACACTAGCTACAGTTTTTGGATCCACCATCAGACCCTCGAAGTAAGCCATAACCAAAAAAAGTACAAAATGTACATAGTGGTAAACATTCAACCATCCCGACATTTTTAAAACAGGAGTGATGTTTTACTTCAAATTTAAATCGGATAAACTTCAAGGATCCAATTAGGAAGAATCATCAACATCGGACGAACCAACACTGTTTTTGTTTTTGCGTTGTATTATAACACTCGGCTTGCATGGCATAGTATGTATATCCTTAGCACTAAACCAGATACAAAATTGTTATAAAAACACTAATCATCTCGAGATAAGATATCCTACCTTCTATCAGTTACTAAAGAAGGTTATTTCCTTGAGAAGTAAATTCATTCATTATTAATAGATAACTGCAAAAACCTAGCAGACTATTACTAGACTGGCAGACAATGGGACTTAACATTATATTTGAACTAGAACAATCGCAAAACTGTTTGGTAATGCAACCGGAATCAGGAAAATAAAGGCTATCGAAGATAGATAGATAGAACATTTATTTAGTACAAAAATAGAAGACACAGCAATACAAAGCGCCTGTTGCATTAATGAAACCAATTGGTCACACGACGAATTTGTGTCCGCTTGCAACAGGCGTTACCCATACATAATTAATTGAGCACGCTTCAGATCCAGATGATCCGCAGTGAGTTTCGGTAACAATAAAATGACATTGAATATTTTCCAACAATTGATGATTGCTTTAAAAATGACAATTGATGTAATGAATTTTATAATGTGCATTGACACACGATTAAATTTTTTCTTGCTTTTTTATAGCAATTTGTTCACTTGTAAATTGTACATCACTATTCTTGCAGTTGAGTGTGGGTTCGAGTAAAGTGTTCGTATATTTTCTCTAAGTACGTAATACAGTCATTTTAATTGAAAATAGGACACAGTTGCCATGAGAAGCCATGTGTTACCATAACTATTTTTACGTATCTACTAACAGGTTTAACTATTAATTATGATTTAATAAATGAAGGAGTCCAATACAAGATAAAAAGTGAATTACTGAATAATACAATTTACATAATCTAACGTCACATATCAATTAAATGTGCGTTGAATCATAAAATATAGAAACCCGAAATATATACTCAATGTGTTCTACTTTTAAAAGCATCCTTTACCTTGCCTTCGTTTAAAATATTCAATGATTTCTGCATAGAAATCACTGAATATTTTAAACGAAGGCAAAGTTACATACCTACCTATCTAAAAAAAGTGAAGAATGTGGCTAAACTTTGATACATCTTAGTTCAAGGGTACTTGGAGTTGGCTCTCCTTCAAATTATGAGTATAATCAAGATACTCGCAGCCGTGATTATAAGAAACAAGTTTCCGTGATGACTCGGTAACCTACGGCTAAGCTGCCAGTCGGTTTATGTATTTACAAACAAACGCACTCGTTAGAAGAAAACATTTATTTTATCCCACGTGAGTGACATGAAACTATCAAAATGAACGAGAAAGGTGAAAAGGGTTTAGAACTTACTAATAAAGACAATTTAGAAGCTAATGCTAATAGTGACAAGAAAAAAGAAAAAGAACCAGTGACATGTGGGATTCTCGTTCGAAAGTTTTTCAACTTCTTCACAGTGGAACCGTTCCTGTTGTGCTACGTTTTGCCCATAGCCATTTCAGGATTGGCAGTGCAAAAGCTCAATATAGAAAAAGCATGTCGTGTAGATTTGAACCTGTCAGAAGAAATATGTTTTAGAGCAGTGAACGGTGAATTCAGTGAGAATGACACAATCAGCACAGCGGCACAACTAAATGCAACGAAATTAGTGGCAGATATGACAGCATGGCAGAATCCTTTACAAAGCAGTTTGCCAGCCATTGTCATACTGAATGTAGGAGCGTGGAGTGACAAAACTGGAAACAGAAAAGCTTTGATGCTGATACCTGTTATAGGAGAAATTATATCATCAGCTGGATTGCTCCTGACAACGTATTTCTTTCTGGAATGGCCTTTGTGGTCGACTGCTTTAATAGAAGCTCTACCTTCAGCCTTAACAGGAGGTTATGCAATCGCATTGATGGGCTCATACAGTTTGATAGCAGACCTAACAACCGTTGAATCAAGAACATTCAGAATTGGATTAGTTGGAATTATTGTGACATTAGGAGTCCCATTCGGTACATCAATAAGTGGAGTTTTAACAGAAGCTGTTGGTTACTACGGAATATTTGGCATCAATTTGTCGTTGTATATTCTTGGTTTTATCTATACTTATTTCAAAATCAAGAATGTTAGGACTGTCAAATTAGAAGGGACTACAGCCCAGAAATTGATAGACTTTTTCCATCCTCGGAATGTGTGGGATACAGTATCCCTGATCTTCTTGTCTCGAGGAAAGCAGTTGGCACAAATACTTTTGGTCATTTGTGCTCATATCGTCATTATGGGACCGGTTTTTGGTAAGGTTTATTTTAATGACCCTTGCGATACATTTTTACATTTCCAAAATATTCGAATATAGTTTTGTCTCGTTTACTTTTATGTTATCGCACTAATTACCAAACACCCATTGCCATATAGAATAAATTATCCATGGAAATTGTCTCCATGACCAAATATCATCCTTCTCGTTATTTCCACTGTATTTTATATACTCCTTCGTTATAATAATTAATTTAAAAGAATCAATCTATAATTGCCGCAATAATTTCCGTTGTAATTATTCCTTATTGCCTTAAGTTTGTTAATGGAGATGTTTTTATTTATTTCTTATTTCTATACTTAATTTATGCCATTCAATAACAACTTTGTTTAAATAAAACAGACAATAATATCATAATTGGTCTAATTGTCTTATACACGGAATATCATAATTAATAATACCCTTGACTAACCATAATTTGCTTTTTTCAGGCGAAGCATCCGTTCTTTTCCTGTATGCGTTGACGAAGTTTAGTATGAGCGTCGTGGACCTGAGTTTCTTCAGCACGTATTCTATATTGATGGGCACTGCAGGTATGATAATCATGGTTTTAATACTTAAAATTTAAATGCAGTAGATATAGGTATTATGACTTATGAGGCTGATGAGGTAAATGCTACATCGTACTGCATAAAATGTTAACTGGTAATTGGGATATCAATGAAGAAGAAATATTTAAATTGTTTTGTTACACGTACATTATTTTATTAGGTACTCAGCACAAATGATGATTTTATGTTGCAAATCAACCAATCTAAGCTACGAGTGGTTGGGGCTTCAGATAAGAGAGCCTCCTCTCTATACGAGCAGTATCGAGAAGTACTGCTCTCGGTATCAGGCCCTTTATTCAACCGCGTAACGCCGGCTTCGACAGGTGGTCGTCCAAGCTTTTGGCCATCAGATCATTCAATGGCCGTAACGACAATCGGCCCAATGACAGTAGAGTCCACATTCCACATGTAGACAACCTCGTGAGCTAAGTCGAGATACTTAACTTAATTCTCTTTCTCAGCTTTCACGAGATTCTCATCATGTGGAACGGTAACATCAATTTATCATTGTGCGGCGCGCTAGTGGGCCTAACACCACTATATCCTGCTTATTGGCAACAATAGTCCTATTAGTGATGATATACTGATCCCAGTACATCGTGACATGGTAATTTTCGAGAACTGGGTCGTGCACATAATTGTAATACGGTACCTCAGAATCCATGGTGAATAATCCTGACCACTTTGTTATGTCTGTGCAATTAGTCGCCGTTAGCCAGACGACAACAACCAGAGATAATAATTATGTGTGATGAACTCAACCGGACAGTGGCATGCTTGACACACGACAACCGTCCCGGCCTGCATAATATGTCTCCGGTAGTTGTTTCTCAAGACAACCTCGCCATAATTTTATTGCACAAACAAAACCTTTAGTTTCCCTGAAGAGACCACCGAAACGTAGCTAGGGTACGGACGCAGGGAAACCTACATCGGACCCATAAAGAAGCGCTCGTGAAGTTCCTTGCCTATCCATACCTCCCTACAATCATTTGTAGTAAGTATCACAGGTTTGCGCCAGTTCTCTTTAGCCATGGACAACGAGGTGAGTCCCTTGTCACATACCCACATCGGCTTTAAGAAAATATTCTCTGAGATTACACATCTCACGGTGTGGAGAGTATTGGCATTTAAAAAGCCTTTGATGACAAAAAGGCCAGTTAGCTTAAATAGAAAATAGTACAAATACATTTTTACTACAATTCACACACGCATAGATACAAATAAAATACCACCATACATTCTGAATAAGATACACATTATGAGTATCATCAGTTTTTTATGTGGTTAGACCTAACTTGGAAACTAACTTTAACGAAAATAATAAGCAAAAAGTTCAATCATGATTTTATTTCATTTAAATTGTTTCAAGTGCCCTCGAGCCTTTATTAACTCTTCTGTGTATAGCTTTAGATAGAATAATAACCATTTTATTATATTCAATACGAGGCGTAGCTTTAAAGTTATTAAACCAAAGAAAACATAAATGTGAACATTATATTTTTATTCTGTTTATTGGTGCTCATTCTCTTGTTCACCAATTAGAAAACTGTGATAAATATAATAAGTACACGTATATGAACTAAGTTAGAAATTAGTTGCAAGTATAATTATGTCAAATTAGTGTATAGCCTTGAGCTGTGTTTTGATATAACATCTCTAAAATTTAGGAATAGACATTTATTTAGTCGTATTTAAATGTTAGAAAGCTGTCAATGCCATCTGAGGAATTAGAAAGGCCATTGAGTCTTTTACCAAATAGGAAAGTTTATCATATTAGGGAACCGTGGGTGTAAGACAGTTAGTCAATTCTTTTGGAAGCTCGATACATCAGTCATAGGTTAGATTGGTTTAACCGTTTACATCCATTGTCGTACCCATACAACAATTACTGTATCTATTTGAAGAAACAGTGGGTTCACCTCATAACACTTGGCCATCTCCGACTGGTTCTTATTTCTATAACAAACACACTCAAATGTTTTCATTGTTATTTTTCTTACTCCCCCGGGATCTAACGCAGCACTTTTTAGGGTTCCGAAAAAAAAGGAACCCTTATCGGATCACTCGGGTGTCTGTCTGTCTGTCCGTCTGTCACAGCCAGTTTTCTCCGGATCCACTGTACCGATTCTGTTAAAATTTGGTACACATATGGACTTATGTGACCCAAACACGAACGCGTTACGTAAATCATTAAATTTTTAGTATGGGGGTCACTTTTGGGGGTCAAACTAGAAAATTAAAAAAAAAAGTTTTTTGAGCAATATCGTGTGACATATCAAATGAAAGGGCTGACTGTGAGGGTTTTAATTATATTTTTTAATAATTTTAAAATATGGTTTTGAAGTTATTCAAGAAATTAGACGAAAAATGACCATTCCCCTCCCCCCCTTATCTCCGAAACTACAGAGCTTACAATTTAAAAAAAAATGGAGATAATAGATCTTTACCTAAAGATTACAGGAAAACCTATTAGAAGTCTGTAGTGTTAAAATAACATGTTAAAAAAATTCTATTCGTTCGGAACCCTTTGCACGCGAGTCCGACTCTCACTTGGCCAGTTTTTTTAAATAAAAGCGATGCGCTTTATTAGGAATTTCTTCTGTATCCGGACTTATACACTGCATACGGAACAAATATTTGTATGACATACAGTTAGTCGTTCCGGGTCTGGCTGTTTGAGTATGTGAGTTTATATGTTTGTAAACGCACCCACGATTCAGGAGAAATTCTTAGTGTGGGGCAACGTTCATTAAAAAAAAAAAAAATCGAACCCGCGACACGCAGCGCAGCAGTTAATCACTCAACCACTGCGCCAACCTTGTCGTCAACTTTGCTGGCGGTAGCCACTACTGATTCTCTCTCTTTCTAGTTGGACAGAGTGTGACAGGCTTATCCAGTTGTTCCATATTCAAATGTTCATAAATACTTCGTATTCCAGGTTCCGCTGTAGCCGTTACACTCTTCAGTAAGAAGATGAAGATGCATGACAGCTGCCTTGGTATCATCGCCACTGCTTGCAAGACTGTGTCTGGCTATGTGTACGGCTTGGCTCCAACCAGGGACTGGTTGTATGCTGCCCCAGTCTTCGACTTCTTTGGAAACTCTGGTGCCATTGCCATAAGGTCGCTTGGCACTAAGGTTGTGGAGCAGGATAAAGTAGGTAAGTAAAACATCATGACACAGATACACATGAGTCACACATGGTTTTAATTAGTTTAAAAAAAGTGATAATGTTAACGGCTATTTAATGTGTGCAAGTATCAGAGACCACCGCTTTAAGGTTGATTCACCCATATCAGGGACGTAGCCGGGTCTTTTTTTATTGTTGATAGGCATACGTTAAGGGTCAAAATTGCGGGTAGATGGTAACGTAACACCTAGAAGCTCAAGTCGGTCGGTTATCGCCACGGTTGGAGTTGGTATGGAGCTGAGTGCAACAAGAACGCTGTTTTCTCAGTCTCTAGGTGGTGATGGACTGCGGCGAGATTTGAGTGCAGACGTGTGTATGTTACAGAGGTGCACTTTGTGTGAGAGGGAGTGCTGCCGCTGTACAGCTTTTTTCGTTTTGTTCCTTATGGTCATGTATTGAGTGAAGGGGGTAGAAGAGAAGGAAGTGTAATCAAGTTCCATGCTATTAATCCTCAGGCACGCTCTGACAGGACGAAATCATTGGGGGACTAATCTGGAGACTGTGGGGACGCCCGAGCCCTCCCAGAAATGTCCATCGGGCCCTCTCGACTTGTCGCCGACCAGCACGATGGTGCAATCCGGGATTTTTTGACAGTGGTTGGCACAATTCTTGGGCCCCCAACTACCTGCGGTCAGCCAGTGGTGCACCGTGCCTCGGATCTCGCTACCCTCCCCGACTAGTCTCCCGATACGCCCATATCACCGCGAGCCTGGTCGGTCGTAATAATTGTTCCAATGCAGGCAGCATTGGAACAATTATTTCGACCCAACTCCTCTGAATTGGCTACTCTGAGCATCGTATCGGAACGCGGCTAGGCCACTTGGCGGTACGTCTTTGCCCAGTGGATGGTGTTGCAAACCATCGGCCGAAACGTACCACCAGTTAGTGTCACCTGATTAGCACCACCCGGGGACCCCGTGTATTGACTAGTTAAGGGTATTCTTCTACAGCGTGTCTTGGCCTCCGAAGCCTTGTCAGGACCGTGCAGGGACCGTATATCCGCCTCCTGTAGGGGTTTGCTATTTACATATGTCAGGAGCGTTACTGGGCAGTGACCGGGCTGTCACTTACTCACTCACCATTTTTTTTTCGTGGGTTGTATTTTAGTGTTGAGGAATTTGTTCGAAAGAATCACCGCGGCCCTGGAACGCAAAGGGCATTAGGAGAGGAACACGGATAGGCTTTCGTCAGTAAGAGTCTGACACTCCCTTCTGCTCCGCCTAGAGCGGTAGGAGTCATTTGATGATTTCCCATATTAAAAAAAAAGTAAATCGTATCGGTGAGTACACCGATACGATATACTTTTTTTATAAAACTAGCTATGGAAAATTACACTAGTAGTTGTCCATAGCTAGTTTTATAGAGTAATGCAATATTATTATCACGCTTCATATCTTAAGGTTTCAGTCTATGAGTGATTAAAGTAAAAGAATCCTTAATCTACTTTGGTTTCAATCAATCAATCATCGTTTATTTGTCAGAACATGGTAGGTGTGTACATTACATGATCTTAAGTTACTAAAGATACTCTCATCATATTCTACCACATGGGCGTACAAATGTTTAACAAGTGACATTGGTGATCAATTATAAATAACAATATTGTTAATACTTATAGTTAAAATTCAATAAAGGAATGTCAGTTACAAAATGAAATATTTATACATATCGTTTGGAGTAAATTATATGTCAGTGTCATTTAAATTCTTTAAATTGCTTCTTAAATCCAGCCAAATCTAACTCTCTAATTGTTTTTTTTTTGTTTTATTATAAATTTGCGGGGCTCTGCAGAATATGCTTTTCCGCATGAGAGCTGACTTGGCTCTGCGTCCACGGAGTATGTCATTTCGCCTGTTACGTTGTACAGTATCAGATAGGTACGAAAACAAATTTGGATTTAGTTTCACAAGGCTGTTTCATATATATACAAAGCTAGTAGTGTCAGAATTTTATGCTTTTGAAATATGGTACGCAACTGTCCGTGATCTGAAGCCCAAACATAGATCTTATGCAGCGCTTTTGCGCTTTAAATGAGGTTTCCCTATTTGTAGAGTTATCCCAAAATGTGATGCCGTATCTAAACACAGATGCAACAAGACCATGATAGGCTGTGAGTAGTGCATCCGTGTTAACGGTTGGAGCGAGTTTATATAGGGCATAAGATGATTCTTCCAGTAAAACTGTCTATCTATTTAAGTCCTAGGAATTTAGCACTGTCCACATCATTAATTACATTGCTTTGAAATTTCACGTTCATTTTTGTATGGCCAAATTCGATTTTCAATGGCCAAAGTGCATTATTTGAGTTTTATCTAGATTAATTTTTAAGTTGTTATTATTAAGCCAATAGATTATTGGGATTAATGCGTCATTTACATCAGCTTTGTATTGGTCAGGTTTATTACTAGCTACTGTTGCCGTGCTATCATCTACAAATAGGGTTACGGGGTATTTTATGGTTTTGGGCAGGTCATTAATATATATTAAAAAAGTAAGGGACCCAAACACTACCCTGTGGTACGCCAAAGTATACAGTACATCTTTGGAGAAGTATGTTACTTCAAATTTAAGTCTGTCATAGCAGATCTTTGTTTTCTATTTGAGAGATAAGTCATTAATAGATCCAGTATTTTACCGTTTATACCATAGGAGTACAGTTTGTTTCTTAAGATGTCGTGGTCAACATAGTCAAAAGCTTGTGTCATGTCACAGAACATATCACAAACAGGTGTATTTTTATCAATATTGGTCATAATTGTATTCAAGAAGTCATAGATTGCCATATTTACTGCCTTATTTTTCCGGAAGCCTTTTTGCTCGTTGCAGAGAATCATGTTTTTCTAAATATGCATATAGCTCGTGATAGGTATATTTATATCTAATACATCTCCTATATTTTTGAGAAAATTGGCAAAAACACAATAGGTCTATGATTTTCCATTTGCTGTTTATCCCCTTTTTTAAACAGGTTTTACAATAGAGACCTTAAGCCGGTCAGGAAATACACCTTGACTGGCACATAAATTAAGTATATGGCTCAGATGGGCAGAAACTAGATCAGCAACATATTTTATGACCTTTGTTGTTTCGTCATACCCTACGCTTTTGATGTTTTTTAAACTTTTTATAATATTAAATATTTGCATTGGTTGACATGGTGCCATGAACATGGTTTGTACTAAAATTTTGTTTACAATCTTAAAAATAGTTGATTTAACGAATATGTATCCGTAACTGAAATGCTAGCGGTCGTATTAATGCAAATTCGAGTGGTCCCAAAAATTTTATATAATTCAACACTTACCATTTCCTGCCTTTCTTTTTAAAGAATTTAAATAGGGTTGCAATGAATAAATCTTCATAAATCTCATGAATCTTGCAGCAAAAGAAGTGTTGTCATGTCTGAAAATGCCCCACGGTCCAAGTAGTTTGAATGTTGAATGAGATGATCATATTATCTTATTTCCTATTCTCTATAAATAAAAATAAATCGCCGAAATATATGTACGCGCATTATGACTTCGTAATTATTGAGCCTAATTGGATAATTATTGTATAGTTGTATAGCTGTAGTATTGTGTGTAGTAAGGGCGAGGTTTGTATGAAAGAAATTTTAGAAAAAAAATCCAGGAGAAGCTGGGGTGGGCCACTAGTTTAAAATAATTTTTAATATCGAAAATATTTTACAATAACTCATACTATGAATTAAACATCATTTTTCAAATAGATGGGCTGTATTTTGAATCCCTAGGGCTTTGTCTTAGGGTTTAAAGATAAAAAGAGGTTATTTGATTAATCAAAACATCAGACAAAGATTTTATGAAGCTTTTTGATACTTTCAACGTGAATCTTTAAAAGACAAATGATTGTAAAAGCCTTTATATTAAGAACACATTTTCATAGAAAGCTTTTAGTCTTTTATTATTTATTAATTCAAAAGTTTATATTATAATATAAAAAATTGATCAACTTGTCATCACTTGTTATTTTTTAATATATAATTTTTTACAATTTTATGCAGTATATTCTCTTGCTTTGGATTTTTTATGTTTATTAACATGAGTTTGTACTACGGAGTTTATTTTTATTTTGTTATTTGTTAAAAGCCCAGTTTTTCAAACTTGTGATACATCAATTTAGCACAGTCTGGCCGGTGGATGTTTTAATTACTCTTAATTGTGAATGACGCTGCTAATTTAATCATGTAAAAACTTTGTTGGTTGGGGAACACAATTTGTTTTAGAATTCATTCGGCTTCATTCAATTAATTTGGGACATATTTGATTCTGGGCGAGTCGTATATTAGGTAAGATACTTTAGACTTTCAAAAAAAATTTTTTTTAGTATTCTCTTCTTCTTTTTCTTCTCGTGTTGGTAGTAAGGTCTAGCGACCCCACACACCCTAGTAAGTGTCAGAGTTTCTAAACCGCCTCAAGGGTCTCTGACATGGTTAATTTGACGACCGCCATATAAATAATCATAATATTCTTAATAAAATATTCTCTTAATAAGATATGTATGTTTTTTGTTGAGCTAGGTTCAGGTACCTACTTATTCGTAACCATTGCGAATATATTTCAAAATGCCACGTAACAAAGAATTAGGAATACTTGCAATTATTATTCAAAAATCTACAGTAGCATAGCAGTGAAGCTCGTGGCTAAAGAATACTAGCCGCACGGACCGATCTTTAAGGTTAAGCAACGCTTGCCAAGGTTGGTCCGTGGATGGGTGACCATCTTAACATACCGAGTTTTCTCCGTGGCTCGGAAAGCACGTTAAGCCGTTGGTACCAGCTGTCATTTGTACGTATTTAGCAGTCCTTACGGATTGTCAGATGTCAGTAAGTCAGTCTTGCAAAGAATTGCCGTTTTACTCAGTTAATGGGTAGTGGAGGTCTGGTAGGCAGCCGTTCCACGTAAAATAATGGTATTCAGCTGATTCCGGTTTGACTGGGAGCCGACCCCAATATAGTTGGGAAAAGTTTAGGCAGATGATGATGACCTAGGGTAGCATAGTCAATACAAATACATACGGATTTCTAAAAACCAATAAGCTTATGTTTTTATCGTACGCTGATGTCAGCTTCAAGGCGTGTGGCATTATTATTATAATCATCAACAACCACAACCGCTAACCGGATTCTATATAAAAGATCAAGCGAAACATAATTTAAAAGAAAAAAAAACATCATTATATTTGTGAATCTTCTTTTAGATGGGTTTATGAATTTAAATATAAGTGTTGCATTCATGTTTGATGTGCAAATGCCACAATAGTTGGGAAACAAAAGTGTAAATAATTTGTCTAAGTATTTTTAGTGGTTAAATACTGAACAAAAACAATACACAAACTTTTCACATACAGACTTCTGTCGAAAATATACTAAGCTGAATACTTCAGCTGGAACAATGCCCGCCCTTGCTATCCGACTCGAAGGTCATATCATGAGTCAAGTCTAGCATTGCTATTGTGTACACAGCTTACCATAAACACATGGGTGAAGTTCACTTCAAGCTAACTCCACCTAAGTTTTCACGATGTTGTTTACAGAATAGACTAACTGATTATGTTGTGCTTTATAATCAATGAAACCAAACACATTGACGAAAGCAAGACTCGTTAAAAAGTATGCAAAAAAAAACAAGTTTATTGTATTGAACCGAGAATACCCTTTTTAGGGTTCCGTTCCCAAAGGGTAACCAACGGAACCCTATTTAAATACTAAGCCTCCACTGTTCATCCGTCCGTTGCCGAGCTGTATCTCAAGAACTGTAGACAGTTTAAATTTTGACAGCATGTGCATAAGTTAAAATACAAACTCACTAGTTGGCTGCTAAACCGATACGAGGACACTGAAGACATTCTTGGCATTCTATCTTAACACGTTTTAACATTAATTTATTGGACTCAAACAGATAACACACAACCTTACACTCTATACAACAGACTCACACAATAAATCACACACACAACTCCTTTCATAATTTCTTATAAAATTTTACACCCATTCACATCACAGTATTCCTTGTTGTCTATTGTCACTAGTACGTAAGTAATTATACATAGTAAAACGGTGTGGAGACCTGGTGACCTGAAACACAGGCCATGGGCCTAGCTTAGGCACCAGTCCCCACAATATTTTCAGTGTTGTACAGCTACTACTTGGCAATTAATATATGTAAATTTTTCTGTAAATATTGTGGTGAAATAAATAAACGTAAATAAATAAAAAAAAATCTGTTGCCGCTATAACAACAAATAATAATAAATTCAACTGAAAGTCAAAGGGGGTATACAAGAAACGTGTTTTTTTTCGGATTATGTCGTGTGAGAATCCGACTCGTACTTGGCCGGTTTTTTACCCAGATCACAGATTCAACTTGGTAAGCTAGTCAAAGAGGAAACTGTCCAATGTTAGCCCTGTAACTATCTTAACGCTGACACGGGAAAATAAAATAGAGCTCTTTAAAAGCTAATACCGAGCAAGGTATCCTCCATCCGTCTCTTTAAAGTTTGTCTTAAATTCTTGCTCTTACCGTAGCGGACATTGCATGTCGGCTTGAGTAAGAGAATTTAATATATGCACTGCTGAATAAATTGCATTTCTCAGCCACGTAGCTTCTGTCTAGGTTTTAATAGGTAAGCTAATATAAAATACAAGGGATTTTAATATAAATAAGGGAGTTTGTCTCGGCTTATGACACGGATTATTAAATTAAACTTCATGTACAGTGTCACTACTGTACATGAAGTTTAACTTAATAATCCGTGCCACTGCATACAATGTTCTAGAAGTGCATGGTCATATATAAGGGTGATGTTCTGTAGCTGCTGTACAGTACTTCGCAATTTTGGCCTATACACCGCCTTTACGATATTCTTCTTAATTTTCTTTCCTTTGCTGTGATTTTGGTTTGGCAATTAATTACTGCAGATATGACACTATGAAGTAGGTACTACTTATCTCTTGTCGAAAGAAAATGCTGAAAAGCATTGCCAACAAAAATTGATTGATGATAACCATCCATAAGATAAATCAATTAAACTGACACCATTCATTGCTTTCTGCACTCAACTAATTGCCCATTTGTCTATCAGCTCGCTTGAATGAATCCTGCGTCCCTCGTCTAGAAAATGATTTGTTATATTAGTTGAGAAATAATACAGGGGTAAAATTATGTTCTATCTGCAATATTTAATTTGATAAAAAAATTAAAGGATTTTCAATGTATCGTATCATTATTACATGAAAAAAGGTTATGTGGTTAGTTTCAAACATTGTAGTATTTTGAGAAATTACCTCAGGCCTCAGTAGGACTTTATCGTTACATCATTTCCAATCATTTCAGAGAAACAAAGTTAGTTAGAGTTCAGACTAAACATTATGTAATGATAAGACCCGCATGACTTTCAGTTTGTGTAAGTACATTACTAGTTTCATTCCCCGAGAGTACCCGGTACGAAAAGTAACATTGCCTTATAACTTCTATTTCACGACGTTATTGTTGGTATAACTAGATTACCATTTTGTTGTCCCCAGGGGCTTAATTATATCTTAAATACTATTGAGAATTTTACGCGTAATACTAACCAATGCTATTGACTGCCATGTCGGTCTGGTGGTCGCATATAGGTCCTAATTTCGATTCGCGGGTCGGACAGAATGTTGTTGGTTTTTTTGTCACAAATTTCTTAATAGCAACCTGGAGTCTCCATTTGTGTCAGATTGATGGCAATTGGTGAAATGTGGGTGTACCATAGGTGCATCTTTGCCTTACCCTTCGGGAAATACAGGCTACACAATTTGTTGTGTTAAACTATTTTCTTTATTAACTCATTACAGATATATAACTACTTCATTATTAATTAATAAAATAACCGTCTTTTCAGGTAAAATATGTTCGCTGATCGGATTCGTGGAGACTCTGATACCTGTGATCTACATACCGCTGTACAGCAAGTTGTTCTCCAACACCGTGGAGACTCTGCCCGGAGCGGTATACCTGTTGGGAGGGACCATGACAATACCGGCCTTTCTTATATTTATGTGAGTATTAGTTTTTAAATAACCGTTATTTGTTGTCGTTATGTTTATTAGAAACTATGCTGACAATTAATTAAAACTTGTAAAATTTTAATTTAAAAAAAATTTGTGGCATCTTTATCATCACATGCGAACTACCATAAACCAGGCGTCACACAAATTCTTCATCGTATTATTGAAGTCATCGTATTATTCGCACAATTTGAACAGATAAAACCGCCCGACAACAACCATAGGGCAGTTGCTACTAGACACAACTACCGTCGGAAGTTCCTTCCCTTTCAATGTAGGTCGTAAGAGATTCCACCCTTTTCCGCATACCTCTATAAAATAGCAGCTGACTACGGGCTTAGCGATCACTAGTGTTGTTTGGACTTGGCAATGTTTTTAGGGTTCCGAAAAAAAAAGGAACCCTTATAAGATCACTCGGGTGTCTGTCTGTCTGTCCGTCTGTCACAGCCGGTTGTCTCCGGATCCACTAGACCGATTCTGTTGAAATTTGGTACACATATGGACTTATATGACCCAAACACGGACGCGTTACGTAAACTATAAATTTTTTAGTATGAGTGACACTTTTGGGGGTCAAACAAGAAAATTAAAAAAAAAAGTTTTATGAATAATATCGTGTGACATATCAAATGAAAGGACTTACTGTGAGGGTTTTAATTACATTGTTTTCATAATTTTAAAATAAAGGGTTCTGAAGTTATTAAAGAAATTAGACGAAAAATGACCACTCCCCCCCTTATCTCCGAAACTACTGAGCCTAAAATTTTGAAAAACATGGAGATAATAGATCTTTACCTAAAAATTACAGGAAAACCTATTAGAAGTCTGTAGTGTTAAAATAATATGTTAAAAAAAATAAATTCGTTCGGAACCCTTTGCACGCGAGTCCGACTCGCACTTGGCCAGTTTTTTGTTATTGTTTTTGGTTCTTTCATATTGGTACACAACACGCCTTCAGAGTTTCGCCACTTTATTAATGTTAACTTTGTTCAGTGCATTTCTTTATTCTTTTGTACAAAGTATATTAAATAATAAATATACGAAGATAACTTACATAATAGTATTGATACGAAATTCTGACACTTTTCATATTTACGTTCCGACATAATTACCATCGTTAGTTTTAATTGATACAACCTTAAACAAAAACACCAGGATCTTCATTAAAAATAACTTAATGACAAACTCACATCACAAAGCTTCACAACCAAGTATTCAATGATACTTCAACTCACAAAAAACGATAGATTGCTCTTGGAAAAACTCAATGGCTCAAAAAGGTCGAGGCTGTTTCCAATCACGTAATCATTGTAATACATGACGGAATTCTGCCCAGTGTGCGGTTTGAACGGTCTGTCGACGACAATGTAAGACCAAAATGGCGCACGTCATTTGAAATTGATCACGTTATTCGGTCAGAGGCCGACCTCATAGACGTTGGTTGTGGATTTCTAATTTGCATGTGTTGCGAGAGTTTTAAAAGCTTTATTTAAGGGTGGACAAGGAGATGACTCAGGTTCCATAAAAATCTTAGCCAATCCAGCGCTTGTTATCTGAAATGTTAAAGTAAAAATAATAGTATGTTTGGATGTAGCTTTATAACAGTGAAAGAGATTTTAATTCAGATCATTACTTCCAGAGTTTCCTGTAACAAATTATATAAACACAAAAAATAACAATGTTACTCATCATAGTAATAATCATATATTTTCGGGTCAAACTTAACTGGATATTTGCTTTGAAACAGCCCAATATTTTACGGTATTGACTTCCTAATTTTATTGTAGGCACCACCTCCACGAGCGTGTGAATCGCGTTGACGTTTTGCTCGTCGATGGCACTTGTCGAATTGCAACGATAATATCGTCATTTGAAGACATGATCATAGACCTGCTTTCCTTATCGAATTAAATGATAGGACGATTGCCACGGTTGTGGAATTTTGCCAGAGTTGCGGGATTTTGCCCGGGTTGCGCAATTTTGCCAGGGTTGCGCAATTTTGTCAGTGTTGCGGAATTTTGTCAGGGTTGAAAAAGTCACCGCGGCTTTGGAACGCAAAGTGTATTAGGAGGCAGACGAATGGGTTTTAGTCAGTAAGAGTCTGACACTCCATTCCAGGAATCATTTGATGGTTTCCCATTCTTAAAAAAAGGTCGATTATATCGCCACGAGACACTCGCACCTTAGTACATAAATTTTTTGTAACGTCTATTTTCTTTTTACTTTTCAGAGCACTCTACATTATGCACAAACGAGAGGAAAGGGATACGGTGAAGAACCCAGCTGCGAAGGAGGCACACGCACACGACAATGACGTCACCGCACTTTAGTTGCTACACATTTAAACTAATCATAAAACTAAGTGACTGTACGTTTAACAAGCTTTTATATAACCTGAGGATTCATTCGTACAACAGATACTGGGGAAATGGCTACATTGTACACTACTCTATAGTTATATACAGCTGGTTTGAATCTAGTTAGTAGATTGAAAAATAGTGCTGCCCACCTCAAACGATTAGGATGTTTGCTGGATAAATAAAATATGACTCTATTTAGTCCACCAGTTAAATAATATAATAAAAAAATATTGGACTCGTCTTTTCAGCACTACGAAATCAATAAAATTTACAAAGATAGAACGCATCAATATTCAGAAGTCCAGATTGTGACGTCACTTCTAGCTAAAAAGTGGTAAACTTAAAATGTGACCGTGACGTCCATGCGAGTTTTCAACGCGCTACAAGCGTCTTCATTTTTTGTTTACGCAATCTAACTTACAACCAAAGATTTCTTAAGGAATCTATAAAATGTCTACAAGGGACTGACTAGTACAGCATGCTTTGTATATTTGAATTGCGTTCCAGGTTTTAACATTAATCATCATCGTTTGCCTAGCCTTTTCCCAACTAAATGAGGGTCGTTTTCCAGTCAAACCGGATTCAGCTGAATTTATTTTATGTTTTATTTATTATTGATTCAGTAATACACACATACATTTTATACATTTAAGTTTATGCCAACATCAATAAAGTTTTACCATGCACCAAAAGATCGACTACTTACACATTTCGACAAAAATATAACAACCTAAGTAGGTAGTTAGGAAAAAAAGAAACAACAACAGAAAAAGTATAAATTTACATCGGGTATATGCGAAAACGTTATCTAAAAAACTAACGAGCGTCATCAGTTACCAATCCGGCCGTCCATCCTTGGTACAAAATTGATACAGGTTGTTCCTAAAAGTTATTAGTTATGGTTTTTAATTATAGTATATTTTTACATTATTTGTTGTTATGATTTATTGTATTGTGAGGTATTCATTTATGCTTCATTAATACCAGTATTTTACGTGGAGCGGCTGCCTACCAAACCTAACGGTACCTACTCCTTGGTTTTAATATTAATATTAGAACAAAAAAAAACAACGAATCTCCAAGCACAATGAATTATAAGTTTGTGATAAAAAGGTTTTTAAGAATAAGATTAATATATCATATTTAAGGACGTATTTTGCCATACCTAACTCATGTTTCGTGATATGAACAGGTTTTAAAAACCTGAGAGATTAATATAAAATAAAAATACATAAGTATTATGCTAATTTGATATTTCGTTTATTTTTTTCCTAATAAGGTATAACCTTCTTGATAGTGGCAGGTATGTTATAACTTTTGTTAAAGGTATAATTTTGACATAGAACTACGAGCACAAGAAAAGATGTTTTTTGATGCTTAATGTCTGAACTGAAATTAATGCTTTTATCCATAAAAGCTTTAGTTATCTTCTATAAGAAAGAATCTTCTTGAAAAGAAGAACGATAAACTCAAGTTCATTATTCTTCCTTCTTTATAGAAGATTCCACTGGGTCACGGCTTGAAGATTGATAAAACGTACATATTGCACCTTGCGTAGTACCGGGGTACAATGATAATTAAAACTACGGTTATGCTAGCAGTTTTTGTTTTTGGGTGGAGATAGATTTACATTGTTAAAAGGAAATGCTGGCGGCGAGACTTTGTATGTAAAAAGTCATAATTCGAGGTTTGGCTCTCGACTGTTTTCTCCTCCAATAATGGACCGATTTAAGAGATATTTCACAAACTCAATAAGAAGGATATATACTGTGTCCCTATTTTTTCTTTTTTGGTGACATATTAACCGTATAAGCACTAGAACTCTCACAAAATGCTCAAAATTGTCTGATAAATCGCTGTCAACAGAGCCCTAGTGTACACATTTCACAACTATTAATCAAAAAAAGAAAACATAAAGACACAGTATACATTTTTCTTATTCAGTTTATGAAATATCTCCTATATTGGTTCAATATTAGAGGAGAAAACAGTCGAGAGCCAAACCTCGAATTATGACTTTTTACATACAAAGTCTCGCCGGCAGCATTTCCTCTTAAATTCTTCTCCTCCACATTTATTATGCGCACAGCGAAAGTGTGGAACTCTCTGCCAGCGACTGTGTTCCTTTCCACATATAACCTTCTAGTAGAGACTGCCTTCAAAGCAAGATTGAACAGGCATCTTCTGGGCACGCTCCCTCCATTACAGACCTCATTCATCGCTTTCCATCAGGCGTGATCGGTGTCAAGAGACCATAACTCAATAAAAAATAAATACATCACAGTATCTTTTTTTTTTACTATTTATAGGCTCGCGTTTGACCACTATCTCACCTGATGGTAAGCGATGATGTGGTCGAAGATGGAGCACGCTTGCCTAGAAGTAACCTATTTACTCTTGACTTAAATACTCCCAGGTTATAGCTATCAGGAAACACAGACTCCGGCAGGGAATTCCACTCCCTAGCTGCACGCACTATGAATGTGTTCCCAAAACGTTTCGTGCGCGTGGGTGGGATGTCCACCATGTACCGGTGGCGCATCGCCGTTCGTCTTGTGGTCCGATGATGGGACGGGCTTGGCGGAATCAAATTATGCAATTCCGTCGCACATTCCCCAAAATGCAACCGGTAGAAAACCGACAGGCTAGCAACTCGTCGTCGATGCTCAAGACTTTGGAGCTTCGTCGCGACGAGCCTATCATCGCCGATGATCCTCTTGGCTCGTTTCTTAATTGACTCAAGGGCATCAAGCTGGTATCTGGCAGATCCGTCCCAAAGATGAGAGCAGTATCTCTTGAGAATTCATTTCACAGAAATCACAAACCTTTCTGTATAAAAGATATGAAAGTCCGCGCATTCGACAGTGTGTCACCATAATCACCTAAGTGTTACGTGACATTGCATCCGAGCAGTTGCCAAAACAAGCAATTTAGCTAGAAATATTGAGCTGCAGTGTAAGTGACAAATTGTAATGCGATGTGGTATCGATATTTTCCAGTTATGTTCGAAGTGGTCAAGCATGAGTAAAGTGAGAGATAGAAGTGTTGTTTTTTTGTAATAATTGTGGCCTTTAGAAATACATAGATGCAATTAAGAAATAAGCTAGTTCTGTCCTACAAAAAGATAGTGACCTGTGCAACCTTCAAAGGAGATGATAAAGACAATATAAATTTAGTTCTGTCCGGAATTTGTATTAAAATAGGTACTCGTAAATATAAAAGGAATCGTTGATACGAAGATGAGTATATTAGGTAATGTAGATACCTAAAGATGAAATAAAATGGTGTCTAGGAGAACAGAGGGCAAAAAGGCCAAAGCCCCAAACGGTGGTCGGATCAAATATCTGAGGAGCTGGAGATACCTATGGTAGGCGCCAGATAAACTTGCAATAAAGTACCTACATTGACCTATCAATCCCTTCGTATAACTGAACAATAAATTATGAACTGTTTTTCATTACTAGAGAACGTAAAGGTCACGATAGAAGTCGATTCAGGACAGCTTTATGTCTTTATTTCTGGTTTAGGTATTAAGAAGTCAATAGGTAAATGTAACAATGGCCAATGGGTCAATGACCGTTATTGCACATTTATCTGGTGCTTAACATTACAGCGCCGTACTCCACTAGGACAATCGTTGAAAAGTTGATATGGAGTCACGATTTCATGATGAAGAATAAATAATAGTAGATTGTTGCATCGAGCATAAAGTGACTTATTATTGCATCGAGTGTCAGTTTAGTGCCCGAACTTTAGCGATGGCTCTAAAACACGAGTGCAATTATAAACGTCACTTCTGTGAGGTTCATAATCTGCTTTTTTTTCAACTACCGAATAAAGAACTGAAGTCAAATAAAGTAGAAACAATTTATTTAGAAAAATTAATAGTAACATTTGAACAACTATTAAATTTTAATGTATCTAAGGTTCACGTTTTCACCAGGCATGGTCATACATTTATTCTGCCATTATTCCCAGAAATAAGAATAGCGCTGATTGACTGATAGAAAATTAGTTGGTCATACTTGTAGCCTGCGATTGGCCTGTTGTATGGTGGCTGGTATAAATCTAGTTGGCCATGATTGTAAAGATGAAGCTTGCGATTGGACAGTCACCTGGGATTTATGGCTTTAGGACGAAAACAATGCAGTAATGGATTATGATACAACTTTATTGCACTGTTTTAAAGCAAAACCAGTGTAGTAATGGATTTTTATATTTACTTTACTGCATTGTTTTACTCTGAAGCAGTAAAGTACTGTTTTGTTTTCACTTTTTAGGCTAGTTATGATTAAATTATTGCGTAGTTGAAAGAAAAATTATATATAGAACGTGATGCCTACTTGTTTTGTGTATAATAAAGTGATAACAAAATAATCAATACCGTACGGACCTCGATGATTGTGTTGTTGACCACCCAGAGCAGAAAACTTCAAATGATCACTTGCTGCGATACTTATTTGAGCTGCAATTAGATCTGCAATGATATGAAATGAACTTTTACTATGTCTATCTATTACTGTGGCTCTACGTGTTCACAAACAAAGTTACAGTCACGATAGAAAAAGGTTCGTCACTTGGAGTTCTATCTTTGTTTGTTCCATGACAGAATCTGCTTACTGCTCTGCGACAATGCTTTGTTATCACGGCAAGCAGCTGAGTATTTAATCGACGTAAAAAAAAAACACCTACAATTTTGAATCTTCTATATATCCACTCAAGCGTCCAGCCGCGTGAGCGACTCTCACCCCACCTGTCCGCGCATTAAATGTCATTTTTTTTACGACCGCGCGAATCTCTTTCATCAAATGTGATTACTACTGAAAAACTACTATTGCTACATTCGAATAAAAATACTCACAGAAAGCTAAAAGTATCCAGATTTTAATTTAGTTAAAAGTAAATTTCTCGAATTAATAATATATTCGAGGTGGCAAGAAAAGAGTGTCTGAAAGGATGTGGGGGAGGCTTTTTCCCAGCAGTGGGATACCTTTTCCCAGCAGTGGGATACCATAGGCTATTCAAATAATAATATAGGAGAAAATAAGGCTTCATGTTGAGAACATCAAAAAATTATCATTTTTATTTTTTGTTTCGACTTTTACGAGAAAAGTATTATAGTTACCGGGAACAATTATTTTACACTATGATAGTACATACTAAACCCTCGGATGAAAATCACTCTCACGGATGACAAATTTCATATAGCGCCATCTGAAAATTTTCACGTTACACATTTAAAGAAAACGATGTCGTTTGGTGATTGTAGTCAACATGGACGGTATAGGCAAGAATTTTTGTGGTGACTAGACTCCCGGAGACGCTTGAGTGAATGTCATTTTTATGGTGTAAAATAAAGATTATGACATTTCTACTTTATACTTTTCTAAGAATGTCTCATAGTTACTTATTTAAATGAAACACTGACCAGTTAATTAAAAAGTTTTCGCTGGACATTGATACTATTTTGACCTTTGTGTTTTCATTGACAAAATATCATTTTGCCATTGCAGAGTAGATTCAAATAGTGCTGACCAGAAAAAAGACATAGAACCTAATATGAAAACTGATGTAGGTATAAATGACTAGACTGTACGTCCATGACACTGCCCTAGGTCAATGTGAGGGTAGCATTACAGAATGCAATGTCAACGAAGCTATTGGGATCATCTTCACTATTAGCGAGATATTATCTCGAGTACCTTGATAGGCAACACCTACTTGTTTATTAGGGTTCCGTACCCAAAGGGTAACCAATGGAACCTTATTACTAAGCAACCGCTGTCCGTCCGTACGTACGTCCGTATTTCTGTCAGCGGGCGTATCTCAAGAACAGTGATGGGTAGACAGTTGAAATTTTCTCAGTGTGTATTTCTATTGCCGCTATAGCAAAAAATAATAAAAATATTTAAAAAAAAAAAATTAAAGGGGAAGCCCCTTTATGGGGCTTCTATACAAGAAACGTGTTTTTTTTCAGTTTAAGGTACGGAACCCTTCGTGTGAGAGTCCGACTCGCATTGGCCGGATTTTATTTCAATACTTGTTGACCCGCACAACTTCGCCTGCTCCGCTCCTATTGGGCTTAGCGTGATGATATATAGCCTTTGGCCTTCCTCAGTAAATGGGCTATCTAACACTGAAAGAATTTTTCAAATCGGACTAGTAGTTCCTGATATTAGCGCGTTCAAGCAGCAAGCATAAATAAATAGAATATAGATATTATATAGATATATATATATATATAGAGTATAGATATAGATTCAGAACTAGCTGACCCACGCAATTTCGTCTGCGTACCACTTTTTAATTAATGCTCCGCTCCTATTGGTTATAGCCTATGGCCTTTTTCGATAAATTGGCTATCCAACAGTAAAATAATTTTTCAATTCGTACCAGTACTTCCTGAGATTAGCGCGTCAGCAAAACGGGATATGCGCGTGCGAAGTCGCGGGCGAAACCTTGTTATATATATTCCGCCTCCTTGCGTCGTATTCCTCAATGCATGCTGAGGGTCGTGACCTCCCTTCTGTATCACTTTCACACGTATGAAGTTTCTCCACCTGTTTCTGTCCCTGGCGGTGTAGAGGGCGTTGTGAACGGTATTGTCAAGGGCGGTGCGAATCTGGTCAAACCAACGTATTGGACTGCGTCCACGAGGTCTTTTTCAATCTACTTTGCCGGTTACCATGAGCTTCTCGAGGTTGTCACCTTCTTTCCTCGTAATATGACCGAAGTATTCTAGGACTCTGCGCAGACACTCAGCTGACAGCCGCGAGGAGATTTTCAGTTCTCGCAATATGGACACGTTAGTCCGAAATGCTCTCCAAGGAATTCGGAGCATCTTTCTCCAGCACCACATCTCAAACGCGTCAATGCGTTTGCGGTCTGCAGCTCTCAGTGTACAAGTCTCAGCGCCATACGAAAAGATCGAGAGGACTAAAGTCCGTACCAGTTTAGTTTTTACGGAAATGTTACGATCTTTCCAAATTTTTCCAAGCTGAGACATGGCGCTCTTAGCCGCGCTGCGCACTTCTTTCTCGCACGACCCTTCGTTACTGATGTTGGAACCCAGGTATATAAAGTTGTCCACTGATTCTATTCCTAATGCGCCAGTGAGTTCTAACTTCCCAGATCGATCTACCACCATGACCTTGGTCTTGGATCTGTTCATGGAGAGTCCCATCTCCTCGCTAATCTGCTCCATTCTGTCTAGAAGTGCAGCCATTTCCGACTCATTTGCTGCAAGAAGAGTTGTATCATTGGCGTAGAGCGCAGGTTGGTGATTTTCACGCCACCAACTGTAAAGCCTCCCTCCCACAAGTACGTCTCATAATGTGCTCTCCATAGGCGTTGAACAGAATGGGTGATAAAAGTCATCCCTGGCGTACTCCTTGGTGGAATTTGAAGGGTTTTGATGCTGTTTTATCGACTCTTATGACTCCTGTGTTTGAGCCATACAGGGTGCGAAGTAAGTGCGTTGAGATGATTCGGTACTCCAAGTTCTTGCAGGACTCTCCATAAGCAACTCCACTTGACACAGTCGAAAGTTTTTGCTGTTTTATATATTAAGTCACCGAAGTGGCGAACTCCGTAAGATAAGAACTTGAGAGATTGTAAATTTTCGAAAAATTGACAACTGAACATTGGGAATGCTTTTTACGCATCAAAATTTGAACGTTATAATTTCACGAATTCACTCCGAGAAGTTGTGAACTGAAATAAAAAGCTCTATTATATTTTCCCGTGTCAACGTTAAGATAGTTAAAGGGCCAACATTGGACAGTTTCCTCTAAGTCTAGCTTACCAAGTTGAATCTGTGATCTGGGTAAAAAACCGGCCAAGTGCGAGTCGGATTCTCACACGACATAAACAAAAAAAAAGCACGTTTCTTGTATGGGAGCCCCCTTTAATATTTAATTGAATTTATTATTATTTGTTGTTATAGCGGCAATAGAAACACACAATCTGTGAAAATTTCAACTGTCTACCTATTACGGTTCTTGAGATACAGCCCGCTGACAGACAGACCGACGGAGGCTTAGTAATAGCGTTCCGTTGGTTACGGAACCCTTAAAAGGAAAAGAACATAAAACATTTATTTGTTTTCTTTATAGGTTTCTTTTAATTAATGCAAAAGGAACTTCGACAAAGTGTCATTATATCAGCTATAGCGAATGAGAAAATGCCCGAAATGTGTTGGGTTGACCTGCGCTGCTCACGTTTGCAAACCCAAAGATTTTAGCAGATATTATAGTATATATACTTTGTGGAGAGACTATGTTTTTTTTATTAGCATTTTCAGTTATATTCCTAGGCATTGCCTTTCTTCCTTTGCTGAGCAATGTTGCTCAAAATTATAATAGCAATATAACGTTGCGTGTTTTTGCTCGAACCGCCAGGCTGGCGTCGTTGAATTTTTATTTTAGACATTTTTATTTTGCGTGTAGTTCACTAAAATCTAAATGTTATCGTATGTTCTGTGTGTCTTTAAACTAAGTAACCTCATTGAATAACAAGTAAACATTCATTAAAAAACACTTATACATTACCTATAATCTAAAAAAACCCATCGAGGTTGGTAACTTAGTACTATCAAATTGGTACAAAGCTGTACCCCAACCGTAATTCTACCTATCTGTTCCAGTTTAAATGCATTCTTAACGACTGTCACGAGGCGACACTAAATGCCCTTTGTAGAAACAAAACGAGCGATTCTATCATTACTTCAGTTACTTTTAAGTTACTAAGTTATAGCTCGTGGGTGTTCTAGGTATTATAGCTTACATGTACTGTACATCTGATTAACTCGGGGCTGAGGACTTTAGTTCTGAATTCAAATTATAATGCACGATAAATCTAAATAATAATTGATCGACATGGAAATGAGAATTAGTTTGTATTCGGAAATACGATGATTGCCGAGGTAAATTAAAACAAGGTCGTACGGTACATATTAAAATGACTTTAATGCACCCCCAGGAACTGCCGAGCAAAGTATTTATTGGCTCAATAAATTACTAAGTTTTTCCCACTACTTCTCTCCCGCGGCCTAAAGTGGATTTTTCCGGGATAAAAGTATTCAGGTTAGCAGTATGTACCTAGCTTAGACTTCTAAAAAATACCGTTTACAAACAAAGAATGTATAGAGAGAAGGGATTTGCTCAGCAGTGTTTTATTGAGTACCTCATACCTTTGAAACTTAGGTACGAATTCATGTTTCAACACTAATGCACTGTACACGAGTGTTGAAACGCTACATTCCCTAGCAAAGATATCGAGTTAATTATAATAATTTAGCATTTCCTCACACTATAGCTGATTAATGATAACTGGCGCATGGATAAACGTTAACAGATTTTCCTTAAAACTCGGGTTTTCCTTCGAAATGAATTTCACAGTTTTGCAAATTCGTTCATAAGTTACATAAATAATTTCCAGACAGTGTGAGATAATCCTCACAAATAAAACTTAAATGTTGAACAGTCACATGATCAGAAATTGAGATTCATTTGTTTTTTATACTTTTTTACTTTTTAGAGATGAGATGATGATGAAAAAAAGTAAAATGCACAACAATATTATAACATAAAAATAAAAGGAGCAATAATCGCAAAAGTTGGTGATACTGGTTCCCAAACTAAGCTGTCGCTTGTATTTTGGGACTCAGAACAATAACAGGCGCATAGGTATGTCGATCATCAAGGTCAAGCAAAGCTTGCCGAGGTTGGTCTGTGGATGATTGACTATCTTAACCAACGGGATTCCTCAGTGCATCAGAAAATAAGTTAAGCTTTTGGGCCCGGTTATCATTTGAACATCTTTGACAGTCGTTATGGGTAGTCAGAAGCCAGAAAATATGACGCCAGTCTTGGCAAGGTGTATCGTGTTATCCAGTTACTGGGTTGTGGAAGTCAGACAGACAGACGCTCCATACCACTCTGCACGACAAGATTTTGACATATGACACACCAGCTGAGGCGACTGGGTGTCGCGTATTACGTCATGAAATTCAGGAATTGCATGAACTTTCGGCATTAGAATTTATCATAAAACATTTGTTTCCATAGCTATTTCAGACAATACGTTTGTGAAAAATATCTTAAATTATAAGTTATGACTGTTCAAATTGAGTCAGTCTACTTAAAAATGTGTCTTATATAAGAATTACAACACCTTTCCAAAAGGTAGTCAACTTAGATTTGCCGAAAATATATACGTAAACAACCTTCTTGCTGGCTAAAATGATGCAAAAGGGCAAAATCAAGACAATCATTCTATTTGCATTCTTCATTTTGTCATTTTTCATACATAACTTAATCTACACTAACATTATAAAGAGGAAAGATTTGTTTGTCTGTTTGAAATGAATAGGCTCCGAAACTACTGGACCGATTTGAAAAATTCTTTCACCATTAGAATTCTTATCCCTGATGGACATACGCTATGGAATATTTTCAAAAACATTACATTACATCTTGCAGTTAAAAGTTACGACGGGTATAAAAATACTCTAAGTAAGTAAAATGTTCGGTTTGAGTGAACTGCCCTATGTTTAGTCTATTAGTAAGTAATTTAAAATAATAAATTACTTATTAATAGACTAAATAAAAAGAAAATCGACTTTGAAGGTGATCTTGCGGTAGTCACGCTCTTTACTCATTTAGTATTGTGCTCTGAAAATGGACATTTCTATGTGCGATATTTTTATCGTTTGGCTTCTTGCAGAAGAAATAGATAAAATTAAACGTAAAAAAATAAAACGCAAACGACAGTGGGTCGACCCAGTACCCAGACAGGTACAGTCCAAGAGCTAGATTGAAGGATTGAGAATTTATCTCTCTCTGATAATTCTACGGACTTAGACCGATAAAACTAGAAGTATAATTCACATATTAATAGAAATATTCTTTCTTGGAAATTTCTTCGAAGAGATTACTCTTCGATTTAGCTCTTGGACTATACCTACCTTAAAAATTGAACACATTATATCTTCTAATCTAAGACCCGATTAAATCTGTGACTTGGCGAAAACTTGCGACTAATTAGTGACTATTGAGAGAGAAAACAGATTTTCGCTAGGTGCTCTAGCTTTTGAGATTAGAATAGACCAAGCTGGGGTAGGCGCACCCCAGATCGGCCACCTATAAACCGTTATAACTTGTGAACCAGTAACGGACTAACTCTGGTATTTGGCGACTAATTAGCAATTTTTTTTTTGTATTATCAAAATTAAAATCCCTGATGGTGGCCATGGCAGTGTCAGTCACACAAGGAATCGAGAACCATCCGTGTACCGCGCTGTTCCGCCGCGTAAGGCTGCGTTCGACGCTGAATGCGGTGGAACAGCGCTGAACTCCATACATAGTACTGGCATGATAAAACACATTTGTCCTCATGTTATACTTGTTTGCCGCGAAGGCTGAAAAGACGCGGAAAGCTGAATGGATGCGGACGCATCTCCATACAAAATAGTTGTTTTCTATGGGCATAAGCTTAATAGAGCTAAAAAAGTGTGAGTACCTATTCCCTTAATCAGAATTCTGAATGAGCGTAAGTTAGGACTGAAAGCCTTTTTGTATGGAAAACAAATGAAGTGTTTTATTGTTTTATAATTATTATAATTTTATTTTTTTAAATAAAGAATCTAAAAAGAAGAAGAAATCAAAATATAATCTACCGTAACAAAAAAGTTTTCGATTTTTTAAAGTGATCGCAAAGTTTTTTTGATGTGTGTACCTCTTGGCAAAGCTGGTGTTGAAATGAAAGTTTCTGCGCTTCGACTACCCGTAACGACTGTCTAATATGTTCAAATGACAGCTGGGACCAACGCAATGCTTTCAGAAAGTCGAAACTCAATATGTAATGGATGGTCCTCATCCACGATCCGACCTCGGCAAGCTTAGTATAACTTCGAAGTTCTGTTTTAACGGATGTTATTAAATAGTTGTATCGAAAAACCCTTTTATACTCACGCATGTCACGCATCATCTCACACATTTGAAACGATTCAGATGAAATTTGGTAAATATATACCTGATTATGAATTTTCGTCATCCAGACAAGATTTCGACTCGCATTTAGGTAGCTGTTTTTTTTTCGTGGTTTTGATCCATCGCCGATGTTATCTCTGTCATCTCTGACCTAGACTAGAGTCAAGAGCAAACCTATCACAAATAAAAAAAGTTGTAGAAGTTTAATTTTGAACTATGCGTTCTGTTTGTTGTTTGAATCGCCGAAAACAGTACTTAATTGCATCGCTGCTATACAAATTGAACTTCTACAACTACATATATTCTGCCTTCAGCCATTGAGTCTAACGGGAGTTCTAAAGTATAATAAAGCTGAAGAGTTTGTTTGTTTGCACTATTGTTTGTTTAACGTGCTGATCTCCGAAACTCCGGAACCAGTTGGATTTGGAAAATTATTTATGTTTATGATAGCCACATTCATGAGGAAGGTGATGGGCTATTACGGGAACTGGAAAAAATGGGATATGCGCGTACAAAGTAGAGGGTAAAAGCCAGTACTAAAATATATGTACCTATCTACAAACACACTACACACATACCTACTTACTTGCATACATGCGAGCGAAAAAATTAACGCCCTCCTTTTGGGCCAATATAAAAAATAAACTTCTAAATGTGTCTATGGTAATACCTATAACATTTTCAATAAATATTATCTAAGTATATCCTACATACAAATACCTAAATAAAATTGAGGAGTCTGTTTGTAATATCAAAATAACAGTTTTTACTAAATGTGTATGAAAGTATATAACGGTACCTACATAAAAAAATACTTTTTATTTAAATCTGTTTGTTTCTTCAAGCTAGTCTCCGTAACGTCAGGACCGATTTTGACGGGTCTTTTACTTACATATTGATGATGTTCGACGGAGTAACTTATTTTAGAAAGGATTATGGTTCCGTGCAAAAAAATCAAAACCCATGAAAAAACCCTATTACGCGGGCGAAGCCGCGGGCAAAAGCTTGTCTACACTTCTACACTAATATTAGAAAGAGGAAAGATTTGTTTGTTTGTTTGAATTGAATAGGCTCCGAAACGGCTGGACCGATTTCAAAAATTCTTTCAGCAATAGATAGCTACATTATCAGGTAACATAGGCTATATTTTATCCCCGTACTCCCACGGGAACGGGAAATACGCGGGTGAAACCGCGTGACGTCCACTAGTCAAACATAAAACTCTCAAAAATTTTAATCTCAAAATATTTCTAAAATAACCTTCTGAATTTAAATTTTGAATAACAGACGATTTGGCGCGAAATTAAATAGCCATGCGTTGTTGAGTTGGTTTTATTCCTTATATCTAAAAACCTATTTGAATGACATAAGTAAGCATAAATAATAATAATCATTATTGCTTGTTGTATTTCATGCCTTTGACGTATTTTTAAACAAATTGTAGAATCGAATTACGATAATCGCTTATTTAAATTAATCGAGTTTAATTTATAATGGGATTGCAAAGTTTACAAATGTTTTTTAGAGTAGATCTACTCTAAAAAATATCGATTGGCATAATCGTTTTGGTACACAATATGGTTGATGGTGGATGGCGATTATCATATTTATATACTTGGATTTTATTTATGAAAATTAGTAAACTTGCGGGTAAAATATGAAAGAATTATTGGCGCTATCATATGACCTTTTTATACAATTGTTTTAATTAACGCCCAAACATATGATTTTTAAGTAACTTTATCAATAACAACATTAATAATGAGGATGTCGTATGACGTAACTCCTAGTACCTAAAGTTACTTCGCTTGTCTGGTACCTTTAGATACAAGTACCGAACTATACGGTTAAAATAGTAGTGTTGAGCTGCATACAGGGAGACTGGAAGTCGACCCCAATAGTTAGGAAAAGGCTAGGCAGATTTATTGACTTAAGGCTGCTCTCTCGAAAAATGTTTAAAAACAGCGTGCAGATGAAGCAACTTTTGGTCGGCACTAACGGAGAATATACATCTGAATAAATTAGAGAGTAATCTACATGATATGATACGTAACTTGGTTAAGCCAGCAATTTAAGTATCGGTATCACATGATAAGAAAAAAAAAACACGGAGTCACCTCCAAATCGTTGAAATGAAACCATTTTACTCCTTCATTTTTTATCTAAAGTCTAAAAAAAAATATCTACCGCTTTGTAATACAAATGAAAATAGGTAATTTGATTATTTTTTTTTTTATTATGTTATTTTTTTATAATAAATTAAAAATGCGGGTAACAGAGTGGCGCGTAGAGGAGTAGTTAGCTCCGTTTGTATGCACAAGGTAATTGGCATGTATACAAGCCTTAATGTTATATTAACACTGTCTATAACAGGCGCATAGGTATGTCGATCTTCTAAGTGCAACGCTTGCCGAGGTCGGTCTCTGGTCGATTGACCATCTTTAACACACCGAGATTCTTCTGTGTTTCAGAAAATACGTCATCGTAGTCGTTACGAGTAGTCAGTACGTCTACCATGAGTTTTATCAATCTAAACTCGCTAGCGACTGTAGTTAAAAAAATGTATGAAAACAAGTTTCTAATTTATTTTTTACTTGTTAACTAAAGTTTTACTTCTAACTCACTTGCTTGTTAGTTATCAACTTAAACAAATAAATTAGAAACTTGTTTTTTTGAAGTTTTCATACGTTTTTTTTTTTATCTACAGCCGCTAGCGAATATAGATTGATAAAACTCATGGTAGACGTAAAGAAGCCAGAAAAACTGACAGCAGTCTTGTCAGTAACTGGGTAACACGGTACTATGTTATGTTGGCTAGGCAGATAGTTAATTTAGGCTTTTTAAACACAATACAGCAAACAAACAATTTAAAGTATGAAGAACTTGGTTGACTAGCAGAGAATGCCCATGGCATTAAGTCCACCTCTGTACATTTGTGTGCTAAGTGTTAATAAATAAATAAACTTGTTTTAAACATTATCTATTTAAATAACAAACTGGCAATTTATTTTATATAGGCTTTTATTTTTAAAACTTCTAAGTAGTGCCTACGAAATTACCCACGGCAACTCGCACAAACCGAAAATAAAAACAAAAGCTGTGAGACAAAATGTGCATCAGTCCCAATAATAATACCTAATAATGTAAGTAACGATTCAGTCTTCGGCCTTGATCTCATTTATGAAATTATTTCTTCTTATTGCAGTCCCGAGTGACATTCATGAAATCAGACGCGACGGATTTTAGTCCTTTACAAGGCTACCAACAATTGGGACGGAATTAAATGTTTATGAATACTTGCAGTATGTCTGGTAAAATAAAAGAGATATTTTTTATATTCTTTTCTTTATTATACACATAAAAACATATAAATACAATAGGATACTTTTTATGGATAAGCCAGCTTGGGTTCTCTTTTTTGGGGTTCCGAACATCCTTAAAAATCTGAACCCTTATAGGATCGCTCGGGTGTCCGTCTGTCTGTTTGTCTGTCTGTCCGTCTGTCACAGCCAGTTTTCTCCGGATCTACTGGACCGATACTATTGAAAGGACATTGACCATCCATTTATGGGAGTTGGGCTAAATGCTGCCCAGAATAAACACGTAGTGCATTATGTAACTTAGGCTAACACTAATCTGCAAGCGAAAGCTTACAGATGAAATTCTATTTTTTATTGATGAAGAATGACATCCAATGGCACTTTTTACGGATTAGTTATTTAAAGCAACTACTCAGTTTATTATTACAATCACTTATTATATGACTTGTAACATTACATATTGATTTACATGCATATTAATATAAAAGAAAGCCGATGGTGTTCATTCATGGTTCATGGTTGTTGATTAGTTGGATTTGTTTCCACCGATCATTTACGAATGACGCCTGGAGGCGCAACGCCGGGGCGAGACTCCTCTGCCGCGGCAAGTCACAGCACGGCGGACGGAGCTCCGGCAGGACCTCATGGTGGAATGGAGATAGCGACTGTCGCAACCCAGCGCAGGGCAGCGACGTAGGATAGTTAGGGCAGGCAGGGTAGGCGGGATAGGCAGGGTAGGCAGGGTAGGTAGGGAAAAGAATCGGTAGCTCAGTATTTGCCGATACTGAGCAACGACCGATTCTTTTATTTAGTTTTTAGTTAGGTATAAGTCGTTTTATTTTATGTGTTTTGGACGTCATTTCTGACGGAATAAACGTGTTTTCTTTATTTTTCTTTCATTTTTCTCACAACTCTGGTTGTGTTTTAACTCTAAGCTGGTAAGCATACAAAAGAACCGGTTTGAGCCGAGCGAGATCCCGTATGATGGAATCTGATGGATCATATTATTTTTGAACGTAAACATTTGACTAAAATAAACTCTCGGACCGATTTTTATTTATTATTTTTTTTACATATAAATTAATGCAAGTAACCATTTGGAAGTACTCCCATGTCTGGGCAGCATATGGCTCAGAACCGGTCAATGTTCTTTGATATACACAGTGTCTCAAGACGAAAGTTTATGATCAGTGCGTGTTGCCAGTGATGACTTATGGAACTGAAACGTGGTCGCTCACAATGGGCCTCATCAGAAGGCTTAAAGTCACTCAAAGGACTATGGAGAGGGCAATGCTTGGAGTTTCCGTGTGTGATATAATCAGGAATGATGATATCCGCAAGAGAACCAAATGACTCCTTTCACTCCGGGCGGAGAGTGTCAAAGGGAGTATCAGACTCTTACTGACTAAACCTGATGGTGGCAAAGCTGTTGCCATCTTCCTAGACCTTGCCAAGGCATTTCATACGGTGTCTATTCCGCTCCTTCTGGCTAAATTGGAACGACTGGGTATAAGAGGCGCACTCAAATTGTCTTAAACACTATTTGAGCGGTGGTAAACAATGCCTGAAAGTGGATTCCTTCATTAGCACTGATCTATCTGTCTCTTTTGGTATCCCACAAGGCTCAGTCCTAGGACCTACACTCTTCTTAGTGTATCTTAACGACCTCTGTGAGTTGAAACTGGAACACGGTATTATAATTTTCTATGCTGATGATACGGTTTTGCTCTTTTCTTCTAAAACATGGGAGAATACCTTTCTGTTGGCACAAAATGGCTTCTACAAGGTGTCCGACTGGCTGAAACAAAATGTTGTTACCCTAAACTCAGAAAAAACTATGTACATACCCTTTTATTCACGAAATCCAAAATAAACCCCCCCTTGGTCTTTCCATAAAATCACATTATTTTCATGTCCACCCCGCAAATGCTTCTACTTATAACTGCCCCTGTCTGGTTAGGAGATCTGAAGTCAAATATTTGGGCGTCATTCTAAACTCATCACTGAACTTCAATGCAGATATTTCTTTACTTCAATCCAGACTTAGAAAATTGATTTATGTTTTTAAGAACCTACGACATGTAGCAGTTATTTTGATTCTTAAAAAAGTTTATAGGGCACTTTGTCAATCGCTTCTAGCTTGTATTTCTTGTTGGGGTGGAGCTTCCAAAACCACGCTACTTCCTCTCGAAATAGCACAGCGGGCAATTCTAAAGGTCAGCTCCTTCCGACCCATTGACTACCCTACACATCTCCTGTATTGATCCTGGAACCTACCAACCGTTCGCAGCTGTACATCTTAACTACGGTACTCAAACAGCACTCCCTTACCCTGTTGGACAGGAATACTCTGCTTAAACGTCGCCGCAATGCTGTAGTCCCCCGTTTCCATATATGTAAGCATTTATTTACACACAGGTTCTTCTGTTTCACCGGTCCCTTTCTCTATAATAAACTAAATACATACATTAAGACACAAGAATGCAAAACTAAAGTGTTAGATTTTCAGCTAACATGTGATTATAAAACTACAGAAGAGCTGCTGAAAGTTTTGAGTTAAAACTACACACGCAAACACATTAAACGCAAGCACACAACACTCACAAAACTCACACAACTCCCTCACAACACTCACATAACACGTGAGTGTTATAAAGCGTAAGTATTGTGTGAACAATAATTACGCTTTATAGTATTATATGTTATCTATTGTTAGTTATATTTTATTCTTTTTTGGACTGATATAATATGTTAAAGTAAAACCTATCTACTGTTACTACTAGTAATTATTTCTGGAAAGTGAACTGCGTCCTGAAATACAGGCTCGGCCTAGCTCAGGCGCAGTTGCTCATTTTTATTGTTTTGCAAATAACAAATTTCAATTTTAATACTGTACAAATTGAGATAAATAAATAATAATTATTATCATTAAACCCAACCATGTTCCTCCTAATAACCTTGGTGCTTGGGCCGCAGTAACTCTTTTGAACAAATTCCGCAAACCTGGAACAAATTCTGCAACCCTGGAGCTGGGTTATCTTACATTATACATTGTGTCACCCTATTTAATGTTTTCTTCATCTATATTTTCTGTAACGTAGGTATATGGTGCACATAATAAAGGTAGGTATTCTATGCTATAGATATATAAGTGTACAACAAAAAGTAAAATTCCTAAAGTTTTTCAACATCTACTTAAACAAACGAAACACATCGGAAATAAAGGATTATGAAAACAATTAAACATAATACACACAAGATATAAATAATAAATCTTTTAAGTACCCATGTATATACCTAATTAACTGACTTCCAAAAAGGGAGGAGGTTCTCAATTCGGTGGGTATTTTTTTATGTATGTACACCGCTTATTCCGAGGCTCCTGATTCAATTTCTGTGATTTTTTGCACTATACTTGCCATTTGGTGCCGTAAAAACTGAGAAGAAGTATATTCTTGAACAGAAAGAAATAAAACTCTTACACACTAAATTATAAGGTTATGTGTACTTAATTGTAACCTTAAAACCGAATGTTTCCCTTTGACATTTCCTTGTACCTAAGTACGTCTACGTGTATTAACATTACTTACCTGCAAAATCGATAGGTACCTATTCGAAAATATGCATTCATATCGGCATTCCATAAACAGATTTTAATGCTTTTAAAGCGAAAGTGAAATCTAACCTTATTTCGAAGGCATACTATACTATAAACGACTATTTCGACGGTAAAATAGTTGGTCGCTGTGTTGAACACGAGATAATGCTAAATGTTCTTTCGTAGATTCTTTACTTGCTTAAGATGACATTGTTTATTATTCTGACCGTATAGGTCACTTTTTTTTTTACTTGTTTTATTTATTGACATAATCTTCTCATTAACTTGTTTTTTTATGAGTTGTATTGCAGTATGTGGTTAACTAGCGACCTCGACAAATTGATAAGTATAATTTTGTCTGAGCAACAGGCAGCAGGTTCGTCATGCACCCTTAGACGTCGCTGCTTGCGGTAGCGTCTTTTCTTAGCTTAAGTTCCTGTGTCCCCTAGATGGGGCAGAGGGCGTCCACAGTGCGTCGCCATCCCGAACGGTCTTGAGCTTCGCGCTTCATTTCGCTCCAGGTATTTCCCAATTGCTTCGCTTCTGCAATGATCATCCGGCGCCAGGTCTGCTTGGGGCGACCACGTTTACGCTTTCCTTGGGGATTCCAGTCTAGGGCTTGCCTCGGTATGTGTTCAGGATCCCTTCGGAGCGTGTGGCCGATCCAGTTCCACTTGCGGTATTTGATCTGCTGGTCGATAGGAGTCTCACCGCAGCGTTCCCACAGATCTTGGTTGGAGATTTTCTCGGGCCAGTAAACACAGGATACGACGAAGAAATCGGTTGATAACGACCTGGAGTTTGTGCGAGATATCCTTAGTGACCTTCCATGTCTCACATCCGTACAGCAACACGGTTTTTATGTTGGACCGGAATATTTTGAGTTTTACTCTTTGGGTCAATTTCCTTGATTGCCATACAGGACGGAGCTGTGCAAAGGCTGTGTTCTTCAGTTCCTCCAGTTTCTGACACTACACTACCGAGGTATGTGAATTTGTTGACTCTCTCCACCTTCTCAGTGCTGATGAGCAACGGCAAAGAGCTTGTCGCCCCGCACCTCATTTCCTGGGTCTTCCGGATGTTGACTTTTAGTCCCGTCTCCTTAGCCTCTCATCGTAGGTCGTCCAGCTTGGCTTGCATGTCAGAGCGTGTGTGGCTCAGCAGGCATAGGTCATCGGCATAATCCAGGTCTTCCAAGACGCTGGACAGTCCCCACTCTATGCCGCGGCGTTTGCTGCTCAATGTATTGAGCATGATGCCATCCAGAACAACAAGGAAGAGGAGAGGTTAGAGAAGACACCCCTGTCGAACTCGCGCATGTGCCGGTATGTCCTCCGAGATGAGGCCGTCGTGTGTCACTCTACAGGAATACTTCTTGTAGATGGCTTCTTGCGGCAGCGTCGGGGATCGGGTTACTTCTTTACCTCTAATATGTCGAGAGAGGTAATGGCTGATCATTGCGTTATGCTCGTGAATGGGTGCTGCTCGTGGTGACTGGTCGTCTTGCTGACCGTGGTTTATTATTGTTGTAATTATTAAGTGTTATAATTTAACTGCCATGGTCCTAGTTTATCACTTGTGACTTTGGGTCACAGCTTGTGATTAAATTCCATTGTTGCACATGTAAGCGGGCACGCCATTTATCCCTTGAGGCTCGTTTTGATTAGTATCGTATGCTTGAGTTTACTTATTTAATAAACTAAATATGTAATTAGTTTTATCATTGTTTCATATTGATTGTTGGGATACTATAGTGTGCTAGCTGACATGTGCCATTTATTTAAATTAATGTTCGATATCTATCATAAAATGTTCAATAATAATGTTATATAAATTCAAGTTCTTTAAACTTAACAGACAGTTGTGTTGCTGGGGAGTTTGTTGGCCACATCTTCTTCCCAGCTAAAACACTAGGAAGTGGTGACGGGCTGGGCGATTTGGGGGCTGTCTTCATGTAAACTTGGACGTTCAAAGAGTGCTGACCGGATTGGCAACTAAATTAAAAGTGACTTGGTATCATTAGCATGACAAATAAGTAAATGAGGACGCATTTGGCATGCTGATGATACCAAGTATTTCATACTGGGGGAAACAAATCCCAAATTATAAAAAAGTGTCCTTACCTTTTTCGAGAAGTGTAGCAAAATGCACGACCACACCACGGCTGTTTTTTTTTTCATCTTTCTAAATTAAACCTATAACAAAAATTGGTTGTTTGTGAGTACCTTTGCTCCTTAAAGCTTGCCATTGATTTAAATATCACCATTTGTACAAAAAATCCTTGCATATAAACCCGCCATATCAATTTAGCACCAGCCCTTATATTTTATCACAAAACAAAAATCACCGACGTTACCCGAAAACCAGCCAAGCTAAAATGGGACAGGGCTGGATATGTCTGATGCATGTCGGATAGTTCATGGGCTACAGCCGCAATGTGGATCTCAGAAAATGTCTGACGACTTCGGGGCAGACCCTGGCGAAGATGGTGAGATGAGCTCATCGGCAGGATTGGTCCACTCTTGACCAAAGCTGGGCAAATATAAGACCGCCTGATCAACATGTGATCAATGTGGTGATGACTATAAAAGGTGTTCTTTTGGGCGCTGTAATTCGGGTGGCAGAATTCCTAAACAACATTAAACGGCGTTAAGGCGACCCACTCGTTTTTTGGCGACTGCACTGCCCTCTCACACAACCAGTATTCATTGTTTATATTAATCTCCAAATTGAGAAAAAAAGTGCATGATAAGTCCATTTGTAGCGAGTGGATGGGAAAATTCTTCGGTAAATTGAATTTTTCCATCTGTGTCCGATTTCAGACGACCTTAGCAGCTTATTCGCAAAGACTGCGATTCAACTCCTCTAATGCATGCTTGTACGACATTGTGCACTTGTTCATTACTAATGAGCTTGCACTGCTGCAAAACGACTCCCCGGCCGCTATTTTTGATAATATTGGATGTTGGGGTATCTTTGCTTGCAAGATTAAGCGGCAACTTAAAAACGGAATGTGCAGTCCGACCACCGCTAAGCAAAGTTACAACAATGCCCGAGAAAGCCACAGCCAGAGCTATATTGCGGCCCTTGCAGAGTTGGGCCAGCAGAAGATTCAGCACAACCTTACCCGTACCTCCTGGTACGTCAAGAAAGAACATTCCCTCCTTTTCACTGTTTACTCGGCGCAGAATTGTTTCGTAGACTTGACGCTGCTCGAAAAGTAAACGTGGTGCCATTTCATTGACACGCACTTCTAAAATCGCGGTATAGTAGTTTAGCTCCATTACAACATCGCTTGACAATTCCCCTCTTCGCTGCGGTGTAGAAAGGCGAAATCGGCGAGACATTTTCCAGACCATTTTATTCTCAATCAATACCAAAGCATTGCCAATGACCAGGTCATTGTGAGCGCCATCGAGCCCTATGCACAATATCTTCTGATAAAACGTCCTTGTATTTATTCTAAAGCTGGAGTTGGATAGTCCGCAAGCGCTCACTAAAATTGCAAACAGGTCCTTAACTTTGGCTGCTGAGCGACAAAGGAAGGCTTCCGCTATAGTCGCGTCCCAGTGGTTGTCAGTTTCTAATAACTCACGGGCCTCACATGCTTCCCTGAACGTTACTCGTTCTTGACCTTCTACGGTTTAAAGCACCTGGAAACTGGTCGGGCCCCGCATCATTAAGCAACATTCCGAAGCAATAACACGGTACATATCCGACCCAATGCGTCTCCTGCCTTCACACCTGGCCAGTTTTCAACCAGTGTTCCCTGTACACGACGCTTCCATTCCTTCCTAGATGCATTCCAAGTATAATAGCGCGGTACTTCAGAATAGAGCAGGGCTTTGGCAAATTTGCCATTTTCATGCAGTTGGAAGAACGTAGTCAGCATTGTTCTCGCAGGCGTCGCCGTCTCGGATATCCTGCTCAGTGAAGTACACTCGCCCGCCGTTGGGTAAGTGGACTGCCAGGTGAGTAACAGTGAGGTGTCTTTCATGCAGCGGTAAGCCTAAGATCCTCCACGCTTCTTCATTGCTGCTGACGTATCTAACTGCCTTAAACGTTTGCACTTCATCTCTGGGGTTAATATAGGCGTTACCTTGTTGGACACTGAAACCGCATTTGCAAAGGAAACTACCATCCCTTGCAATGTATTTAATGACTCGTACAGAACTACAGAATTCAAAATTTAAATGTGCGTTAAATATTTTCTACAATAGGGGTGAATAAGGTACAATCCAGGAGCTCTCCGCCTGTATCTAGAGGATATCCATAGTGATTGGACTGCCTGTCCTTCAGTAGTGGCCGGTGGTACTTTTTGTGCACTTTCCGTCCATCAAGCAAGGAGACGATGGGTTTTGCATGCCGCAGGGTTCATGAATCATGTTTTCCACAATTATTTTATGTAACTCTTTGTCTTTACTGGGTCAGGGATCTCGGCACTTATGTCGTCAATTTGCAAATGTACGTGAGGCAATCCACGTTTCTGCCAATCAATCGAGTACAAAAAGCATTGAATCTCCCCAAATTTTCGGCCTCTAGTAAGAAGATCTACTTATTTTTGGACCTTTATTTTGAACAGTCTAGCGATGAGATCCTTTCTGTCGTTCGATTTCTAGCCAGGCATGAGTACTTCAGCTATTTCTGTCCAGCAAGGGTTGCACGTGAATGTATTGAACAGGTCTGGTCGCACGTAGTTGAAAACGTACGCAAATTCATCTTGTGTACTCGTGGAGGTTCCGTGGATTATCTACAAAATAATGATGAGGCCCATGGCCCCATGGTCATCAGGTCAGTATCAATGGAATCTTGGAGAAATAGAGGGAACTCTTCAAATTTTTTGTAAGAGTATTTTCTCGGAGGGGTCCAGTTCAATTTAGTGAAGATTTGACAGAGAATCTCGGAGATAGGCAACTGAACTCCTCATTAAATTATAGCAAATGGATCTGGATTGCTGAAATCGCATGTTTGTTTATTGTTTACACCAGTTCATAACATAACATCACGCTGGTATTTTGAGAAGGGGTACGCACATGTGAATTTCAATTTAGTTGTGAAGAATCATCACTCAAAAGTGACAAAAAAGACTTTTTCACATAATCATACAACCGACTTCCAAATAAAAACTTTAATTTCAGAAGTTGGTGTCAAAAAACGAAGAAACAAAACCAAAATCACCGACTTCCGAAATTAAAGTTGTTTTATACTTTGTAGTGTTTTTATTTGGAAGTCGGTTGTATTGTTTTGTGAAAAAGATTTTTTATAGGTACACGGTTCCTGTTGGATACAATTTTTACGCAGGTATAGGAAACGTGCATTTTTCTAGGATATAAAAAGTAGCTTATGTCATTCTCAGACCCCTAAACTACCACTATGCAAAAACCATGCTAATACCTTGCCCCTTAAAGAAAAAAACAAATTATCCCACGGGAACCATCCATTCTTCCGGGATAAAAAGTAGCATCGTTCCATGACCTCAAAAACCACTATGCAAAGAATCAATTCAAACCCTTGCTCTGTAAAGAGAGAACAGATTTATCCCACGGGAACCGTACTTTGTTCCGGGATTTATAAATAAGCCTATACATAGAAAATAACTTTCTGACCCCTAAAAAACTACTATACAAAAATTCGTTAATCCTTTGCTCTCTGAAAAACAATAATAAATCTATCCCACGGGAACCGTAAACATTTTCGGGATAAAAGGTAGCCTATGTGCTATTCCAGACTATAATCAACCTCTATGCTAAATTTCATCAAGATCCGTTCAGCCGTTCAGACGTAATTGAGTAACTAACATCTATCCACCCATGATTCTACAAATAAATAATTCTGATTCTTATTCAAAATTTCGCAATTATAAAATACTATAGCCTATGTTACTCCCTGATAATGTAGCTATCCAATGCTAAAAGAATTTTTCAAATCGGTCCAGTAGTTTCGGAGCCTATTCAATTCAAACAAACAAATCTTTCTTCTTTATATTATTAGTATAGATTAGTTAGATTGATCGCCTTTTATCTCTTTTCTTTTTCATTTTCACAGATAAGCGCTTGTTTATTATGTACAGGTTTCTAACTAGCATAATAATATTAACATTATACACTTAAACCAGCTTTTGGTCGCAACTTCGTACGCTCATATCTGGTATTTTCCCGTTCCCGTAGGTATTTCGGGAAATCCTCACTTAATACTCTCCTACACTCCCACCCACACGCCAAATTTCAGCTTCCTACGACCAGTAGTTTCTACTGTGTGTTATCTGCCAGTCAGTCATCAGTAACCGAAGAAATTTATATATTAGAATATTTCCGTACTTGTGAAAATATTTTGAAATAATGGTAGGATTCCTCCCATTATTTCAAAGACAAAATATACCATTCCTATTCGTTTGCTTATTTTGCTATTGGTTTCAGCCAATACGTAAAATACTGTAATGTTACAAAAATACGCGTGAAAATCATAACCCTCCCTTTTCTGTCACAAAGTCGGGTAAAAAGAAAAAGAGGGCTGACTAAAAGGTTCCTTCCTCTTACAAGGAAAAAATAGTGAAGATTAAACGTAACAAGATATAGCTTTTTGAAGGACAAGTCATGCTAATGCTGGTAAGGGGCTCCTACTATAAGCTTAATAATATTAACATTTTACACTTAAAATAGCTTTTACTTCGTACGTGAACATTCGGTTTTTTCCCGTTCTCATAGGTATTTCGGGAAATCCTCACTTATTACTCCCCTACACTCAATATAGTCTAAGACTTCAAGACTATTGTATTATTAACTAGAGACGCTTTCGGATAGTGTAATAATACAGGTTTTTTTTTTAAAATCGACCGGTTGGATTCCTGGCTAGGAATACCGATTTTTTTTAGTTTTCATGGAAATCAGGCTCGATACTCCTTTCAGTGTTTTTTGATATTCCTCATAGTTTCGGATTTGGCCATCCACGCACACTTTAAAACTTCAGCCTGTGTACCGCAAATCTACTTCAAATAAAATTTATGCATGGTCATTTATCACATTAATATTTTTTTAAATATAAAATGTAACGTTCGAAATATATTTTTAGAAACAATGTTTGACAGTTTGGGGTAAATTTCTTTTTTTTACTATTGATAGGCTCGCGTTTGACCACTATCTCACCTGATGGTAAGCGACGATGTGGTCGAAGATGGAGCACGCTTGCCTAGAAGTAATCTATTCATTTTTGTACATGTCGGACATTTTTTATAAAGCTGCACCAGTGAGTTTTAGGTAATAAACTTTATGACTTCATTCCATAACGTCATTATAAAAAACCAGCCAAGTGCGAGTAGGACTCAGGAGCACACGAAGGGTTCCGTACCTTAAACCTTATTTTCATTATTTGTTGTTATAACGGCAATAGAAATACACAATCTATGAAAATTTTAATTGTCTACCTATTACGGATCTTGAGATACAGTCCGCTGACAGACAGACGGACAGACGGATGGACGGATGGACGGACGGACAGCGGAAGCTTAGTAATATAGTTCAGTTGGTTACCCTTTGGGTACGGAAAAGTAAAAAGCAAATAGATATTGAAAAGAATAGCAATCAATCTTTACTTAATATAAAAAAGTCGCATCCCGCGTCTGTACGCTTAGATCTATTGAAGAAAAAATATATTTTATTTATTTTTATTGTTTATTATTTTTAATTTTCCGTTGTATATTGTTGTTGTCGATATAGTTTTTCGTCATTAAATGGTGCGCCCATTTAAAGACAAAAAAAATATCGATAGAATAGGTACAATTGACGACTATGAAATGTTTAAAGAAAAACGTTAAAAATAAAATACATAATCTGTTAGGTAAATGGCCTTTCACCCAGGAATTCTATAATTATATTGAAGATACTTTAGTATGGGAAAAGTTAAATAAAAATTATGTAAATATGGTAATACAGAAAATGCCAGAAATGAGATTTATTCATGGGAGAAACCTTGTAGATAGCCATTCAACTTAATATTAGAAAAGTGCCGGTCACGCTGACGAATTTGAAGCGATGTAAAGTCAAAAAATTTCTTCATAAGCCGTCCAAATAGTCGGCTTAGCACTAAATGACTCTCGCCGAGATAGTTATTGAATCATAAAAAGGTGAACAACCTCCCTTACGCCTTGCGCCACCACTACGCTAACAATATCAGTGACTAGATAAGTCAACACATTTTTTAATGGGACTGATACTTGTTAATAGTAAAGTAAATCAATAAAAAGTTTTTTATACTAGTGGTGTTTGCACAACCGTTAAGATTATACTAATTTTTATTTAAGCGACAGAGTCGCAAAGCTATCGGAACAATGTTGGCCGATGCGTAACTCAAGGTACAGCAAGATAAATGAGCTACATATTTATTAAAAGTGGTGTCGTCGACAGTGAGACCTGTGTTATCGTATCGGCGAGATGCGAGCGACTCGTATGCGCCGACGCTCTCTCATATCGCGCTTAATTTTACAACCTGACATTTACTGCTCAGGTTTTTGGAAACTACAGACGAATAACCACGGATTAAACGTATAGTCACCTTCGGGTGCCGGTGGCGTACAGTGCAGTGTGTGATATAAGCCGTGGGCCGCAGAACTTTTACTGACTCTCACTTTTGTGGCGCCAAGCGAACATGAGTACGAGCGCTGAAAACATTAGTAGTGTTAACGAGCTAACCAGATCAAACATACTTCTTACAGGCTCCCAGCATTGTACGACATGGAAGGAACAATCCAAAAAGACCATAAAATACGTGAAGAGTATTTTTCGCGAGACCACTGTCGAACCTTGTTTGTTTATTTACATGCTGTGTACCGCTATATCTTCTCTAGCTGTCATGAACATGCACCTGGATAAAGCCTGCAGGGTTAATTTAAATTATGGATCAGACATTTGCAACCGTATCGCAAGGAGAAATACGACTGGTCTGGATGAGGAAGACAAGGAAATTCAATCGTTGGTCGCTGGAGTGGTCGCGTGGAAGTTCCCTCTTCAGACGGCCATACCAGCTGTGATGGTGCTATTTGTGGGAGCCTGGAGCGATAAGTACAAAAGGAGAAAAATATGCATTTTGTTTCCTTTTATCGGAGAGATAATTTGCAATATTGGGTTATTATTTGCTACGTATTTTTTTAAAGAATTGTCACTGACAGCGACTGCTTTGATCGAAGCGTTGCCAGCGGCGTTCACTGGTGGGTACATCATTATATTTATGGGAATGTTCAGTTTTATGGCCGATAGAACTACGATAGAAAATAGAACATTCCGCCTGGGGCTTGTAACTATATGTGTGACGGCGGGGACGCCGACTGGGACGGCTTTGAGTGGTATATTGTTACGTGATTTGGGATATTATGGGGTGTTTTCTTTGCTGTTAGCGTTGTACACTCTATCCTTCTTGTACGGTGTGTTCAGACTTGAGGACGTGTTGCCTCTAGATGAAGTGAGGAGTTTTAATATTCCTGAAAAGGTTAAGGACAGGAATGTGTTGAAGGACGTGTTTGAACTGGTTGGTAACACTGTGATGGTGGCTATAAAGCCTCGTGCTTTTAGGGGCAGGACTCAGATATTTTGTGTGTTGCTACTGTATCTACTGATGGTGGGACCTCTTTATGGTAAGTATCTACTTCCATTCCATTAAAACTATTATATTGTGTCTCCTAAAAGTAAATACTTAATTTCCTTTATAACACTGTAGTAAAAATACTAAAGACTGTTCTTGTCACAATGAGACGTCAAAAGTGGGTCATTAACTCATTACTCCGTCTGGATTTGTTCTTGGCTCTCAGTTAATAAATTTTCGTTAAGAGTTGTGTACACACATTGGGCGAAGTTGGTCCTTTCGCCATTCGTTTGTTTTAAATGGATTGCGTGCGTCTTTTATAAAATACAAAAGGGTTTTTTTGTGATGATGCGTGTATCTACGTCACATACTTGTTTTAAAAGGTATTATTTGCTAATATTATAAATGCGAAAGTAACTGTCCATTTGTTATCTCATCATGCTTTAACGGCTTAACGGATTTGGATGAAACTTGGAAAATAGTTAGACCATGTTCTGGAATAGGATATAGGCATTAGGCGACCATTTTTACCACTAAAATGTTCCCTTGGGAGAATTTTCGTCTTTCAGAAGCCACTTTGTTATAAAGTAGATATTGTTCCTTTGCTTTTCAAAATCATGTTAAATCTAAGATCGTGGGAAACGTGAACCAGTACTAAAGCTAGACATCATAAACGAGACATTAGCAATATTTTATTGCTTTCACGACACTTACATTAATTAACACGGTGTTAGTGCTTTACATCAAAATGTTCCAACATTAATTTTGCACTTAAACTCAGAACAAAAAACAAATTCATCCCGGAAGAATATGTACCTTGATAACCAAACTAAGGGCAAGCCTTTAGATCCGTAGTTAACTCCAGTAATGGTTAAAAATTGTGATAAAAATTATTAGTTATCAACTAATTATTTGATCATTGTCATTGGTCACGCTAGATTTTGATCGAAAAAATGCACATCTATATCTATTATCTATTACTAATATATAAAGCTGAAGAGTTTGTTTGTTTGTTTGAACGCGCTAATCTCAGGAACGACTGGTCCGATTTGAAAAATTCTTTCAGTGTTAGATAGCCCATTTATCGAGGAAGGCTATAAGCTATACATCATCACGCTAAGACTAAAAGGAGCGGAGCAGTAATGAAAATTGTGACACAGACGAAGTTGCGCGGGTCAGTTAGTTAACAATATTTAGGGGCACAAAATATATAGCCATTGTTTAACTACGTATATAAAATCTCGCTTTATACGAACACAATTGTGAAAAAGGTATGTTGTTACAATACATCGTCCAGGTATCGAACATTGTTAATCCGTGAGTTAACCATGCGGCCCGTTTTACTAGCCCACTATCTAGAAGGCAAGCCGGCAAATAACTGGAGAGCCTTGACTCCAATGCTTTCCTGTTAGCTTACTCCACATGTTCGCAAAAAAACGTTAACTGCTTCTTATTAGGGTTCCGTATCCAAAGGGTAACCAACGGAACCCTATTACTAAGCCTCCCCTGTCCGTCTGTTCGTCCATCTGTCTGTCAGCGAGCTGTATCTTAAGAACCGTAATAGGTAGAGAGTTAAAATGTTCACAGATTGTGTATTTATATTCTGTATACAACCTGTAAAAGAATAAACGCAATACCTCTTAAGGAGTCATTTTACTCATTATTATGAACAACTTTCCCTATTGGACCAACACTGAAATCGCGAAAAAAAAATCGGCTCCCCCATACATTTATGTGCGCATAACTCGACAAAATGTACTGAACAGCTGATTTTTTTTTCGCGATTTCGGAGTTGGTCCCATAGTGAAAGTTGTTCAAAATGATGAGTACAATGACCCCTTAAGAGGCATTGCGTTTGTTCTGTTACACGTTGTATAAAAATTAAGGGTTATGGTACGGAACCTTTCGTGTGCGAGTTCAGCTTGCACTTGTCCGGTTTTTATTTAAACGTATCAAAAACTGTGATAAGACACTCTTTGCAGTGTAAGTCACTCTCTCGAAGTTACGTAACATAAATGAGTTGATAATAAATTCTTGCGAACTCAATTTTTGGCATGTAAATGAAATAGGTTTATCGTTTCAAGTAATTCCGGTTTGGTAATACTGGATTTGAAAAGGTTATAGGTAATATTCGTAAATTGAAAAGAAATATCCTGTTTGTTCAGTTATTATTATCTACATAGGTTATACCTAGTAGTAGTATCTGCATTATATCCTTGAGATAATTTTATGTATTATAGGTACTTTTTGTCTTTTTAGGGTTTCGTTCTAAAATCGTAAAACCGATAGAAATTGTCTGCCTGTATGTCTGTCACTGCTACTTATTTAAAAAACTATTAACCTAAACCTTGAGTTGCCTAAATTTATAGAATTGAAATTATTTTGATATTGGTTTCAGCTTTGAACCTAATTGGTAAAATATTTTTCTACCAAGGTACGGAACCCTTGGTGGGTGACTAAGTTTTTTGGGTAAAGTTTTTTGTCTTTGTTTGTATGAGCAACTAAGAAAAACATAATACCACTCCTTGATCATTTTCTTCATTCAAATTCCACGAAAAATAAAATAACTACTAGGTAGAATAAAATTATTATAATCTATTCCACTGTTTGACAATTTAATAAGTTGCAGTCCAAAATATTTAATACTAAAAATAGTATGGGGCTGATATTGTTGGCAAAATAAATGTAATATTAATTATATAGAAGACTTTTAATCGATAATACTTATGCGTCAGTCATAAGCAACCATTTTGACTCGTTCCCTCTACAACGGCCTAAAGATAATAAATTCAGGGATATTCACTTTTCATGCAGTCTTACTCAGTTTTTGACGATCTTTTGAACTATATAATGTACTAGTGGACGTCACGCGGTTTCACCCACGTAGTTCCCGTTCCCGTGGGAGTACGTGGATAAAATATAGCCTATGTTACTCCCTGATAATGTAGCTATCCAATGCTAAAAGAATTTTTCAAATCGGTCTAGTAGTTTCGGAGCCTATTCAATTCAAACAAACAAGTCTTTCCTCTTTATAATATTAGTGTAGATTTAAAATCTTGATACGGGAAAAATGCTTTTTAATACTCAAAATTTCCTTGACAAAAATTGTTTCACTCCTCAACATTTCTTTAAACACAAACATCACTTTTTGCCAAAACCGTTTCGCTTGTCACTCATTGCTTATTATATAAGGTTTTGAGTTAAGCTTCGGGATCCTTCTGCTGTTTCGCTGCTCATTTAAAATATAGCAATCTGAAACCAACCAAACGATCCCTCACGACTTCCGTTTATGCCAGCATCGCGCTGATTAATTGAGTATCGTTAAAAAAATATTGGTCAAGTGCAAGTGGCACTGCGTATCGAGGGCTCCGTACCCATTTAAGACTAACACTTATAGAGCAAAAAGCAGCTGAGCGTCTATCCCACTTTTATTTTCTAGAAACTGTTAATTTATAGTGAACTGGCTTTTAGTTTTGAAGTAGCACCTATTCATTATTATTTTCTATTTATTTTATTGTGAAAGCATTTGTAAAATACGAGAAAAACACTGGTTAAAAAAAATATAATGATATTTTAAAGTAGGTAGTCATTACAGAAAGAAAACACCAATAAATCAATTATTGTTGTAACAAGTAGGTAAGCCAGATTTTTTTTTAATTAGCATAATTTCAGATTCCAGTTTTCAATGTTATGAGAACCCCTAAAAACACATAAAAATAAACCCACTTTCACACAAGCTTTTTAAGGCAACATGTATGTCATTAACAAAAGCGAACGAAGTGACGGATAAATAAAATTTCTCAAATGTCAAATTCTTTAGAAGATGTTGCATAATTTCGCAGAATTCATTGTGAAATAAAAAAATTAAATCAATACATAATTGTAACTGTCTGAACTCATCAATGCCACCAGAAAAGATTGCACATGATTGGATACATTTTCTTGACCACACTGTGAATTTTTAATTTCTCAGATGACTAAGTGACAAACACTGTAGTCCTCTGAGAAATTAAAAATTCACAGTTCCAAAGAAACTAAAACTATAACCGTCTTCAATTAGAAATAAGTTCTAATACTACCTCAACATACTATAATTTTCAAAGTATAAGAGAATCAGACTTCCTGAGATGCACTATTCGTTCCTTAGTCACACAATAACCACAAATGAACGTAACTCAGTGCATCAATAAACAGTACTAAAGACAATACTAGGTTTCCAATCACCGCAAGCCGCTAAAACTAAGTGCCTGATACTAGGTATTTGTCCTACTTTAGCTACATCCTTAACAGTAATAGTTACGTGTGAATCATTATCACGCAGGACTCAATACTCTGACCTGGATAAGACCACTATTGGAGCTAGGGATGTAGACATAGTTAAAATTTTCGCCAGGTGCGTTTGACAGTCTCATTGGCGAAACAAACTGCGTTCGGCCTTGACAGATGCGAGAAGAGAAGTCCTCAAGTGTTACAAAAGGTTCAATTGACGTCATCGGTGTACTTAGTACATACATAAACGTAAAAAAATTAAAAATAACGTCATCACCACAAAGGCACATATTAATCCTCGAATTCCATAGTTTCTGTATCAATTATTCAAGTTTATGATACCTAAGGAATGACCGACTTTAGAATGCGATACACCCAAATGATGTCGACAAAAATGAAAGTTTAAATAAATTCGTTTTTTTTAAACTCGTTTGTGTTTAACCAAATAAAATTAAAAATCTTGCGGACAGTATTCAGCCTTGGGCGGTGCAGTTCATTCAATTGTTCTTATAACAGGCGTCTCCGACTAACTACACTTTTAATAAAATATATAAACTAATAAAACCAATTCCTGACATTGACCTCAAAATTATTTAACTACTTAACTGAAAATTCGATCCGGAAATTCTCGTACGTAAGTTATGTTTTACCTTGAAACTATAATCATAACTCAACTTACAAAGTAAGATGAGTGAGAATTTTCGACACAAAAGTCTTAAATATAGAAAAAGCTTCGCAATTCCATATTTTTCTGGAATAGGTACAGAAGTTTATTGTTCTATTTTCGCTTATATCTTTAGTAAAATCTTTAGTTCAACGGGACATTATAACAGCAAAATCGATTCTACCTGGCAAATACAGCAAGCAATAAATTTATATTTATTTTTGTACAAGCGAGTTGCTTTACTGTTGCATTGTGATTGCTCTAGATAAATATTAAAATTCATCATAAATATAATCAGTTAAGTACCCAAATTGTTTAAAAAATATTTGATTAATGATTCCTGTGTCTTAATTACGGCTAAAATATATAACAGAATTGAAATCGCAAGAAATGCCTTTCATTATCATCATCATCATATCAGACGTAAGACATCCACTGCTGGACATAGGCCTCCCCCAAGTGTCGCCACAACTACCGGTCCTGTGCGTCTCGCATCTATCGGCTACCCGCGACCCTCACCAGGTCATCGGTCTACCTTGTGCGGCTTTCCAACGTTGTGTCTTCCGGTAAGCGGCCTAAAAATGCTTTTATTAAATTAAAAAAATCCGTGGTAAAGAAAACATGTCACAAATTTTATTCTCTTCCTTTCTTCTATGTGCCTATTGGAGAAGGCCTTCCCGTTTTTTTTCCTATTCTTGTCATTGATCTCATCCATGTGACCCGTTTCTAATAAAGGCTCCTGGTCCTTATTGACATGTCATACTTTAACCTGACAAAACCAAAATTGAATTTTGCTTTCATGTACGTGTCATTCAAGGTCAAATATATCTTTCACAAATAACCACATCTCAAACAGAGTTTTTCAGAGGTCATTGACAGATGTCCGTTAGTGTGACGTTGCGAGTAAGCAGTTACCATATTGTTTTTAACTCATTTACTTACAAAAACGGAAATCCATTTGTACAGTACATCGTCGTAATTTTTTATTTTATAACTAGCTGCCGCCCGCGGCTCTACCCGCGTGAATGTCGAAAATTATATCAATGAAACATACTCCCGGGATAAATAAGTATTATACCTATGTGTTATTCCAGGCTATACTACCTCTGTGCCAAATTTTATCAAGATCTGTTCAGCTGTTCTGACGTGATTGAGTAACAAACATCCAAACTTTTGCTTTTATATTATTACCAGCTCACCCGCACAACTTCGTCTGCGTCTAAATAAATAAAATAAATAAAATAAAAATAAGAGATTTTTTCAATTCGCACCAGCAGTTCCTGAGATTAGCTTTATCAAACAAACTCTTCAGCTTTATAATATTATAAATACTTATAAGTAAATAAGTAGTAAATATACCTAAGCCGTATGGTGTCGGCCGGTGCCGTATTGTGCGGTAAAAGAACAATACCATCCCATCACTTCCCATAGGTGTCGTAAAAGGCGACTAAGGGACTTGCCAGAGAATGGTCAGCAGAGTTCTCTGTCCAACTTAACAACATACACTGCGATCGCCAACCCGCTTGCCAATGCCGCTTGCCGTGGCGATTATGGCAAACCACCCCTCCCTTTGGGGGAGGCCTATGTCGAACAGTAGACGTCTTTCGGCTGTTATGATGATGATGATGATACCTAAGCACTAACCCATTTACTTACAAAAACGGAAATCAATTAGTACAATACATCGTTATAATTTTTTGTTGTTGTTTATAAAAGAAACTCAATACCATGTCCTTCACGCCGGTGGTAGAGGACGAGGTGTTTGTTACCCGACTGCCCCAGTACCGTAATGTGTCACTGTACACCATCCTAACTGTTTGGCGTAAAAGGCGCAGACCCACCGCGGCGCACGGAAAATTTCTGTGTTTGTGTCCACTACAACCCACGGACAGGCTACGCATCAATTGACGTCATTGGTACACGCGTGGCTTGCTCGAATATGGCGCTCACGTAGCTGGACGCTGTTAGAATCATGCACGCTGTGCATGCAGTCAAAGTATTAATTAGTGTATTTTTTGGTAATACAATAGGTCTTATAATTAGGTTATGGTAACTCAAAAAACTACCCATTATTACGCATTTTACATTATTTAGCAATTAAAGAATATAAAATCGACACTATACACGAACATTAATGCACGACTACGTCAAAACGGTATCGGAGCACAGTTTTGAGATACAGCTTGTGGAACGGAGCCGTATGTAGTGTGTCCTGCAGTGGAAATGAATACCCACGTTGTCAAACAAATTAATCCAAGCAGCTAAAATGGGCCGCGTGCCCGTGCACAGCATGCACCGCTGTGGGTTTGCGCCTTTAGGCTAGTTTAAAAATTACTTGAACCTTTGTTGTTGCACGTTTTTTTCTACTATTCTCAAGTATTAAAAAAACAGTGTTTCATAAATCGTCAACATAAACATTATGCTGCTTTTAACCCAAATTATTTGGGGTTGCGCTGCACTATTTCACAGTCACCTCTTCTACCAATTGATAAGTTTCCTAAAGAGCCTGTCATAGAGCACTGTGTCAAACTTATGACACAGTGGTCTTTTCCACTTTTTTTCCGTGATAAATAGTAGGCTATGACACTCTGCAATAGTGTTTATCTCAGATAAAAAAACTCCTGAGCTAGGTTAGAGTCCTGTATTTCAGAAGCCAGTGATTTCTCCATTTTGGTCAACGCAAAAAAAAAACCAAATTAAGAACGTTAAGAAGACAGTTCAAAAAGTAAACTATAAAAAAAAACAATTCAATTCTTTATAACATTCATTTTCTTTATATACGTACCTACATGACTGATTACCCAACACATATCTAGTCATCTCTACTATTCAGTTAAAACTAGTCTAGTGAAAGAACCAGATAATTACAATGTGTAACAAGCATTAATAAGTCAATTAAATTGACGCCATTATTAGCTTATTAGCCAGGCAATTTGTTGTAGTAACCCACAATGAAATTAGCGATTTCACAGCGTTTGTAGCGAATTTAGTATTTGGTTATACAGCCACCATTTCATTGCGGATTTAATTAGGGAAAAGTGAATGTAAATTAATGGAATTGTTTAGTTGAAAGATGATAATAAAGTTAAAAAGCTTTAACAGAACGTGGCGTGGTTGTCTATTAATCCTTATTATCTTTCACACAGTCTTTGCCTTGTTTCTTTGGACTTTCCTCACTTTTGCAGACGTCCACGTTGTGTCTATCCTGCTTCTTATGAAATACCTACTAGCTTTTGCCCGCGACTTCGCGATTCTGTTTTTTCCCGTTCCCGTAGAAATTTCAGGAAATTCTCTTTTAGTGCCCCCCTACACTTCTCAAGGAATCTACATGCCAAATTTCAGCTTTGTACGACTAGTAGTTTCGGCTGTGCGTTGTCTGTCAGTCACTCAGTAACTCAGGAGGCGTCAGAATTTCTTCGGCAATAAAATGACGTAGATTTGTAGATCTTTGGCAGTCATTATGGATTGTCCTTGTCCACCAGTCTTGCCAAGAAGTATCGTGTTACTCAGTACTGGTTTGTGGAGTTTAGATAGGCAGTCGCTCCACGACAAATACTGGTATTCAGCTGGATCCGGCTAGGCTGGAAGCCGACTCCAATATAGCTGGGGAAGGCTAGGCAGATGATGAGGTAATAAAATGGCTTACCAACGTACCAATCGATTTCTCTCATAGTATTCAGTGTGAATGTATAAGCAGCGAAAATAAGGATACTACGTTCAAGACTTCAAGCGTTGCCCATCCTTAAGGCGGAAAAAACGTCCTTATTTGCTTTATTACTGTTGATCGCATTTCCTCTGTTCATCCTTGTTTCCTTATTTATTTAGCAGCCATGTTTTCCTCAGGAGTTAAACAAAAGAATAAACAACGTATTTCTTTTGACTTTTTTCAGGTGACTCGCAAGTAGCGTATCTCTACGTGATTCGCAAATTCGGCTTCACGGAGGTTGAGTACAGCATTTATGGTACCATAAACATCGTCTTGGGTCTCTTTGGTAAGTTCAATTAACACTAATTCGTACTTACATGCATAGGTACATACGTAAAGGTTAATCCACAAAAATCAGTCACGTTACCGTCACGTCCTAGATAAGACACTGATTTTCTGAAGAAGAATTGTACTATGGTAGGCGCCAGACAAAAACAGATTATTAAAAGTATATTGTACCTTCGCCTAATATCTCTTCGTAGGTACACGAAATTATGAATCGTTTTTCATTACTATAAAATGTCAAAGATCACGATAGATGTCGATTTAGGAAAACTTTATGCCTTTACTACCTTCTGCTATCGGTTTGGCCCGCGATTATATCGGTAATTATCCTAAGAGAACATAATCCCTGTTTAAAAAGTAGGTTATGTGCCATTCCAGCTCATAATCTTACTCAGTACCACATTTAATTCTGATCCATTTCAGAAATCCATCCACCCAAACTTTCGCATTACCGTTTTTGAAATTAAGAATGTCATTAAATGTAGGTGAGTCAAATTATTTGGCGCCTACCATCTATACTTCTGTATTCGACAAGCTGACTCGGCAAACGTTGCTATGCCATATAAAAAAAAAATTGCCTTCGACCTTCCAAATATACACAAAAAAAATCATGAAAATCGGTCAAGCCGTTTCGGAGGAGTTCGATAACAAACACTGTGACACGAGATTATAAATGAGAAAGTTTAGATGTGTGGGATGTTTGTTACTCAATCACGTCAGGACGGCAAAATTGATCTTGATGAATTTTGTCACAGAGGTAGATTATTTATTTATTAATAACACATAGGAATTTTTATTCCGGGAGTATGTTGCCTTGGGATAATTTTCGACAATCACGCGGGCGGAGCCGCGGCCGGACGCTAGTAAACTATAATTTTGAGGGGAGCGTGACTGATCAGCGACGTGTCGGTAACGAGGCTGATATGTGTGTACCTTTAGTTAGTAAGGTTTGGGCAAGGCTGTCCGTCATAAAATCTTATCCTTTATTGTACCTTCTTTTCTTTGCTAAGGATTCGACTTTATTGCCTTATAAAATTTGTAGTTAAATGTGGACACACAAGTTTGGAACGGAATAATGTTTTGTATTTATCGACAAAGATTTGATGATTGATTAAATTATATGAAACTAAAATTATACTTGTGAAAGTATGTAAGTTTGGATATTTCTAAATCAGCCACGTTTCATCGGATTTAGATGATGCGCATGTACTTATAAAGCTTTCAATCCCAGTAGTAGGTACGTTCCCGTGAGGTGTCAAGGTTTAAGCAGGCTGCGCCGACGGTAAAACCTATTAAAATAATGAAGATATTGCAGTTTCACTGAAATAATCGATGATAAAGGGCTGGATACTACTGGATCGGTATTTAACCCAGTAAAGTATCTTTGATCCGTTGTGCGTCATAAGGATGTTCCTGTCTTTGGAGTGATCAAAAATTATTCAAGGTTACTAGGTAACTAGGTTTTGTTCCGTGAACTTGGGTTTTAAAACATTTTGTTTTTATATTTTTTATACGTCTTCTGCATAAAAAATCTCAGTACAACCTTTAAATGGACTTCTACAAAAAAGAGATCCCTAATGTTCACCTCCAAGAGTCATTTAAAAATTCATCGTTACAACATATCAGTACGTTTTTTGCAACTCATATCTTTACCTACAAAAAATGCACAATATTTTTATTTTTGGTCTGAAATGAAATCAGATAAATTGCTCTTATTTGTATAATATTTGTGAGTCCAATGTGACCTTTCTTCGGCTGGCGTATGTAAGTTTTATATTCTGCGATGTTTTGAGAAACGCATCTCGTTGCGTGCGCCTCGGTAAACGTCGTCTTTATCAACCTAGGTCAAGGATGGCGGTTCGCGATAGACTCGCGACGATCACGCAATCGATTTCCCGCTATCTTAAATGAAACTCAACATCTATCACCATAGAGCTCAATTTTCTCCATAAAAGATAACCTTCATTAATTTACTAATTATTTTTATCAAAACAGGTTTCAAGTAAGCAGGTGATATTCTACAAATTAACTTAAATTATCATACTTTCAATGTTAAACCTAATTTTCGGTCGTTCACTGGGTACCTTTAACTGCGGCAGGCAAATATTACAAGTTATAGATCCAGTTTTATTCAATTGGACAGGGATCATTGAACTAAAATCTGTCTTAAAGATTCTCCAACGACTCGAATATTTTTGAACTAGGTGTACAGAGATACAATACGAGCAGGAATATTCCATGTTTTACTTACTGATAGACATTTATACACACACTGGTAGACATTTTTTGATATAGATTTGCGTTTGACCATTACCTCACCTGATGGTAAGCGATGATGTGGTCAAAGATGGAGCACGCTTAAATAAAAGTAACCTATTCACTCTTGACTTAAAGCAGAGCTATCAGAAAATATAAAAATATATTATATTTTTGGTATCCTTACAAAAAACAAGCTGCAGAGATGCTGATGAATACCGAGTAATTGAAAGTCCCTGTATAAAAAGGAATATTCACAAATGAATTAAATTGCTTATTTTGGAATTAATTTGCGCATTTTCCTCTTTTTTAGGGTTCCGTATTTCCATAAAAATATTGTTAATTATATCTATGCGTACCTCAAAAGGTAAAAACGGAACCCTTATAAGATCACTCTCTTGTCTTGATCCGTCTGTCTGTCCATGTGTTACCACCGATTGTTTCAGGAGCGGGTGGACCTAGCAAGTTGAAATTGATACCAGATATTGAAGTCCCTATTAGGTGTATAAAAATCAAGGTCCTGAGTCAACGTCTTACAGCTAAAAGCAAGGTCTTACAGCACAAGTAAAGGAAAAAATCCAAAAAATAAAAAAGTTGAAAATTAAGGCAAATTTTGGTACCTACTTACAAGTTTTCACGAAAATCTAAATTTGTCCATATCTTTTTATACTGTTGACTCAGGACCTTGATTTTATACAACTAATAGGGACTTATATGGTGGTACAAAACCCTTGGTGCGCGAGTCCGACTCGCTCTTGACCGGTTTTTTATATACCTAAAATAGCAGTGCTTAATCTTAGTGTGTCTACACTTCAGTATCGATAATTGCGTCGTAAAATCATAAAATAGTTTACAAAAACGCAATAATTGCATATTTTTTTATGAAATGCGGTAAGGTCGGCGCAAGATCAATTTATTATCTTCAAGTATTGCTGAACTTATCAGAAAGTAAATATTGTCGCGGAATAGGCGCGAATTAAAGTTAAAAAGATAATAAGATTAATAGTGCATATAATAGTGTGATAAGGACTTAATAAGTAAAAAAATTATCATTTATATTTGAAATTACTTATTTTTTTATAGTTAATAGGGCAAGCCTATTAACAACAACAACAACAGGGTGCAACAGGGCCTGGGCCCTGTTTAATAGATATAACAGATAATGCAACAAGTTTGTCAAAAACTCACATAATTGTCACAATTTCGCGACTGGTGTTGTTTACTTAAGCAGTGAATGTATTGGAAACAAACGTAAAAAATTGTAGAATTTTCAGATTGTCGCTTGTCACTTGTCACCAGTCAGTTTTATTAAATAGGCCCCTCCCTGATGGAAAGCGATATTGTATTCGACGATGTAGCAGGCTTGCGTAGAATTAACCTATTAGTTCTTGACGCAAAGACCCTAGATTATAGGTAGGAAACACAGACTCCGGCAGGAAATTCCACTCCTTAGCTTTACGTACAATGAAAGTATTCTCAAACTTATCTGTAATTAGTATCATGGTAATTCAAACACGTGAGTGGAAACTCTGGGCATCTGTATCTACTGGTGCCTATCAACAGCATGCGCTACAGTGGGTTTCAAACATTGGAGACTAGCGCAGATAAATATGTCACGTAGAGTTGTACATGTTATACAACAGATCGGTTTCCAAAGTCCGGAAATTCACGATGTTACTCGTGATTTATATCTCGAATTTCCGTGAACTGTATGCAATTGTGTGTCACTATTGCAAGGAAATGCAGCAGTATAACGATAGTTTCTCATTTTTGTGTTAAATACCGTGATGTAAAATTTTAGCCAGTCAGTAAGACGAGGGTTCCACAAGACATAAAGAAAGAAAGAAAACTAGATACTTTTCTTTCTTTCTCTATGTATAATAGATATTAGGGTTCCGTACCCGAATGGTAACCAATGAAACCCAATTACTAAGACTCCACTGTCCGTCCGTCCGTCTATCTCTCTATCAGCGGGATGTATCTCAAGAACCGTAATAGATAGACAGTTGAAATTTTCACAGATTGTGAATTTCTATTATCGCAGTAATAACAAATAGTACAAATTAAACTAAAAATTAAACGGGGCTCCCATACAAGAAACGGTTTTTTTTTTCGGATTCTGGTACGGAACCCTTCGTGTGAGAGTCCGACTCACACTTGGCCTATTTTTTATTATTACAAAACTCACATCGTTACGCATTATTAATCTACTTACTACTACCGTCGTTTTAAAACAACGCTTAGAAAAATAACTTGTCACCTGAAATGAGGATACTTTTGAAATATATTTTTTTATTTATTTTTTTTTACTGAGGAATGGGCTTGCTGTTGACTACGATGACGCCTGATGGTAAGCGATAGATGTATCTTTAATATCATTCGGTTGCTAAGTGTCCTGTCAACTTATGTTAGGATTTAAGAATCACGCTAGGTAAGCGTTTCGTGTGTAATCAAGAAGTAAATCCAGCTATGAAAGCCCAAAGTCAGAAGTACATCAACACAATATGTTTCAGTAACATCTACGTTAAACGTACCTTCTTATATATCGAATTAAAAGTACATACGTAATATTTACGCCTATCCAAAGCTGTTGTGATTCCACCATTACCCTACAGCCCTACATAGTTGAGGTACCTGTTTAACCAATCAATTTGAGCAATCGAGTTTTAAACAGTTTCATTTGGAAGCAGTGGCGTAACTGATAATCTGCTACCTATTTGTACAGATATTTAATGTCGCAAAATAAATCCATTGACAGAAGGTAAACCGGGTAAATCTCGCAAAATATCTTTCCAATTTACATAAATTGTAATTTAGTTTTTTTTTGTCGTCATGCTTGGAGCGCATAAACTCTTTTTCTTTCTTCTTTTCTATCTTTTTTTCTTCTTTCTTAATCAGCAGTATTTTTTATTTCGCAAATCTCGGGGGGTGCTCCAAAAATTTGAAGCTACAAAAGTACGAGAAGAGGGCTTCGTTTGCATTCCCTAAGAAAGTAAAGCGATATCATGGAAAATCCTACACGTATTGGATTATTTTTGGATTTGAGACACCGCAGTAAAGTCGCACGAGAAAAATAGTAGGTAATAATAAAATAAAGAAAGAAAACACATTTATTTTGGCCAAACACAAAGGAACACAACAATCCGAAAATTTTAAAATTTTTAAACGTTAAATTGTTCTTACGATAAAATAATCGTAAGAACAATTTAACGTTTAAAAATAAATTAAAAAAAAAGCACTTGCAAAAAGAATAAAACACGTCCTTAACTAACATTAGATATTTGTTGCATCATTCGATACATACGGTTTCGACTACGCACTACGATTACGCGACTACGCTACGAATTGCAGGAAACTGCGCCTTCTGCATATATCTACTTAGTGCAAATCGTGTCCAAATACGCAGTACTGCATAATGCATGAGACTCAGTCCAGCACAACTGTTTATTTAGTAGTCCTAGTGTATAAACAGGGTTACAGAATACTGTTTCGATAGCATTAGATATGTTATTCAATGGAAGAACACTTCGAAGTAATTAAACGATGTACCTATGTACTATGTAGATAATGGGGGTGATGACAACAAAAAACTATCTAGTCCGTCAGATAGATTTCCAAAAGATATTCGACCCGTATTTTTTCTTTTTTTCACGTTAACAAAAATTAAAACTCGTGTGACGTCACATTTCAGTACACTTTTTAACCGACTTCAAAAAAATGAGGAGGTTCTCAATTCGACCGCATATTTTTATTTATTTATTTATACATATAGATTTATTAATTAATTATTTATTTATTTATTTTTGAACTGCGCAACTTCGTCTGCTCCGCTCCTTTTGAGCGCCTCCTTAGCGTGATGATATATAGCCTTCCTCGATATTTGCGCTATCTAATACTGAAAGATTTTTTCAAATCGGACTAGTAGTTCCTGAGATTAGCGCGTTCAAGCAAACAAACAAACTCTTCAGCTTTATATATTAGTATAGATAATTTATATGTGTAGATATAGATGATTTTTTTTTATATGAAAGGGTATACTGCCGAGGTATTTCCATTGCCACCACGTCAGGATCTGATGATGGGAACCCTGAGAAATCGAAGGCAACTCTCGAAAATTGTAGGCATGCAACTGGTAAAACTTGATATTCGTGTGTATGCTACTAAGGCGAGCCGAGCTACAAGCATACGAGTAGGCAATCCAAGTATCTATCTACTGTCTAGTCAGCAGCTCGCACTGTGTAAACTAGTCATAAAATACTGGTAGGTACTCAGCAACATTAAGTAAGACTGCAGGCCGACCCCAACATACCTAGTTGGGGCAAGGCTATGCAGATTGGGAGCGTCTGATGCAGTGATACATTGAGCTGCGTCGGTCGCAGCTGCGTGAGGTCCTGGTGGCGGAATGGCGGGACAGGCTCTCACGCCCTTCCGCTGGCCTCGTCACTATCGAGGCCATCCGGCCAGTGCTCGACCTGTGGCTCGGAAGAAGGCACGGCTCTTTGTCGTTTCGTGTGACGCAGGTCCTCGCGGAGCATGGCTGCTTCGGGAGGTTCCTGTGTCGCATAGGCAGGGAACCGGACGCTCGGAGTCACCACTGCGTCGACTGTCGAGAGGACACGGCGCGGCATACGCTAGCAGAGTGTGCCGCTTGGGAGGAGCCGCACCGTGCCCCCATCTCTGTGTCAGGCAGTGACCTCTCGATGCTGGCCGTAGTCCGTGCTATGGTCGAGTCCTGGGACGCGGTGTTCTCCTTCTGCAAAATAGTTATAGCGCAGAAGGAGGCTGCGGAAAGGGAAAGGGAGAGGGAGATCTCGACCTCTCTCCCTTCCCGCAGCAGGCGCACCGGGCGTCGTCGGGCATACGCTGCCCTCTCCCGGCCCCCCTAAGTCCGCCGCCCCTGTACCCAGCCAGGGGCGGCGGACTTGGGGATGTCCGTCGCCCCCATTCATCCGGAGCCTAGGTGGCGGCGCGTGGTAGTCCCATGCGCCCCTCTTTGACGTCGCGGGGGGAGTCAAATACCTCACTCGCCCAGCTGATCCGAGGTGGCCCGCGGAGGCGGGGGCACCAGCCGGAGATTTCAGAAGTCGTATGTTCCCGCGATCTCCGGCGTAGGTGAGAGATGGAACACCGGGGTGGTTTTAGTCAGTAAGAGTCTGACAGACCCCTCCGACCGCCCCAGGGTGGAGGACATCCACGAGGATTTCCTCCCGTAAAAAAAGGCTATGCAGATTAATTTTGCTGTAGGTCCGGTGTCCCCCACTGCATGTCCAAGCGCGTACTTAAACAATTAAAACTTTGGTAGACATAATCAGTTAGTTGTTCCTAATACTGAGTTTCAGGCTTCCTGCCTCTCTGTTAGAGGAATTAGGAATGGCCTAGAGCTGGGCCTGTTCCCACTCAGATGGACCGTCTGTTTAAACGGATGATGGCGGCCGACTTGGATGACTCTTCGCAGTAGCAAAGCGTCCGTCTAAAAACCCGGATTTGTTATTTTTCTCGGATCCGTCTAAATCTGAACAGTGTCATATAAATTGTACTGCCACTGGCATGACCGTCTTTTTAAACCGACCATCCATGTAAGTGGAAAAGGGCGCTAGGGTTTATCCGGTTGATAGCCCATTTCTAGAAGGATTAGACCCACATCTACAGACTTGCTGTGGGATTGGTGGTTGACAGAATAATATCAGTCTTCGAAGTTTTGGTTCCAGCACATTTCTCTTCATAATGTCTTTCCTTTACCGTTTTGTGGACTTCAAATTTCGTTTTCAGCATGCAATATTTCGTAACATTTTAAATGGCACGTGCCAATAAACTCTTGGGTCATTTACCTAAAATCCGGTTAAATTAATGCTAAAAGCTTTCAAAATATGCATTGTTTGTCTTCAAAACTTAAAATTTCGTAAATATTAATGTAGTGTCCAAATAATGGGTAGAAGATCCAAATCATAAAATAACTAGTTGACCCGCGCAACTTCGTCTCCATCACATTTTTCATTAATGCTCCGCTCCTTTTGGTCTTCGCGTGATGATATATAGCCTATAGCCTTCCTCGATAAATGGGCTATCTAAAACTGTAAGAATTCTTCAAATCGGATCAGTAGTTCCTGAGATTAGCGTTATTATTGCGTATTAGCGTTAGCGCCGCGACCTTTCTCGATAATAATGGGCTTTTCAACCCTAAAAAGAAATCAATTTGAACCGTTAGTTCCTGAGATTAGCGCGTTCAACCAAACAAACGAATTCTTCAGATTTTATAAAATTAAGTATAGATCCCCAATAAGGCAATAATTTGAACGTTTTATTATCTAGGGCCTGAAGTGAATGCGTCAGTCGAATGTTAAAGAAGCACGCAACTTTGATATTTAAAGTCCCTAAAAGTATGGATATTTAGGAAAAATTACGAAATCCGGTTTTAATCAAGTAACGAACAACAGCTACGTTAATATTTTTTCTCATAAATGTTCCCTGTTAAAGAAACATATTTTATTCAATAACTCAAAAACATAACCGTCTGAAATATTGGTCTCCTTGGGGATGAAGACGAATTACCTTTAATATTCGGTTTTCAAAACTGCATAAAGGATATTTGAAGTTACAAACTTGTCAAACTTTGACATTAAGGGCCTTTCACAGACAGTACCTACTGCTTTTTGGTCATCTATAGCGCCATCCGTGTGCATAGGCTCTAAAGTACAATAGATTCGTTCGTTAAATTTCTAAATTCATACATTAATCCAGGTGCATTTTTCTCTCCAGGAACCATCTTCTGCATATCAGTCCTGAGCAAAAAACTGAGCGTGCAGGACAGCGCTATCGGCGCACTGGCAGGTGCGAGCAGGATAGCTAGCTGCTTCATGTTTGCGTTTGCGCCGACAAGACCGTGGTACTACTCAGCCCCGCTGCTGAACATCTTTAGTCATACTGGTCTGACAGCTGTGAGGTCTTTGGCCACTAAGAGCGTTCCTTCGGACGAAATTGGTAAGATATTCTTACTTGTTTTACTGCTTACTGTTTGACTTCGCAGGTTCCGTGACATGCTGAGCGCCTTGCTAGCTATGCCAGAGCCTTGGTTCTATTTCCAGGTTTAGCAGTGTCATTAAGTTTTCCCATTAGAATTTCTAAGTTTGGAAGTGTGACACCCCGTGCCTCGAAAAGTAAGCTGATGGGCCTACCTCTGGTCTTTTCGGTTGAGTCCAATTGTCATCCCATCGGTATATAGAAATAAAGAAAAAGAGATCATATCATCTGTATATTTTGTACATTATAATTATCCAGCGTCGAAGGCTAATCTCCGGTGAATTTGGCCGCAGACAATTTCAGAAATGTAGCTGAACGCGATCAGGCCATTGCAATCCACGTTTGGGACCTGATGGAGGTCTGTACCATACCATAAATTAGGTATAATGACAGCTCTTGAAAGCGGTTTAAATGTGCTGTACAGGTTCTGTAAAAATGTCAAATTGAAGTGTCAATTGTGTTGTGTGGTGATCTAAACATTAATGTACTGTTAAGAAATAAAATTACACTGGATTTGGAACATTTCTTACTTAACTATAACTTGACTCTAGCTTTAAACCAGCCTACTAGGCCTCAGAGTAAAACGTGCATTGATAATTTTGCACATAATCTAAGAAAAGGATGGAAAACGGAAATTATTGACCTCATGTTATCAGATCACACATCACAAATACTTAAAATACCTGTCAATAAAACGTGTCGTTTAAAATTTTGGAAAACTGTAAAAAGAAATTACTCCAAAGAGAATCTTGATAAGTTTAAATCATGTGTACAAAATTTATCTTTCAAAGAAGTCTACGAAAGTAATGATGTTAATATGGCCTATAAGACCTTTTTAGATAGTTTCTCATTGTTTTACAAACTATGTTTTCCAGAGAAAATAATAACTATAACACTAACAAACAGGTTAAATGGATTTCTCAAGGCATTAAAACATGTAGTAAAAAACAGAGACGGTTATTGTGGGCGTACAGACTACACCCAACAAAAAAAGCTAAAAGTGACTTGAAAAAATACACTACGCAATATAAAAAAATTGTTAGACTAACTCAGAAGGCACAAAGTAGCTACTTTATAAACAACTCGCAAAATAAATCCAAAACCACATGGCAGATAGTTAATAGATCTAAAACTAACATGCCTAAAGAACAGATACTGACAATAAAAACAGAGAATTTGACTTACACAAACCCGACTGACATAGCAAATGCTTTTAATGACTACTTTATAGATGACATTGAGAATAACACAATAAATGACATTCAAATAAATAATAAGTTAGAAAATTTTACAATGCAGTCAATGTTTATGCAGCCTGTTCTAAAATCCGATATTATTCTAGCCACAAAGATGCTTAAAAATTCTAGTACTAACAACTAATACAGGTATTGACGGTATTTCTACAAAAGTAATTAAATATGTAATTGAGCACATAGCACCTACTCTAGCACATATTATTAATATGTGTATTACCGAGGGCATCTATCCCGAAGACTTGAAAAAAGTCATAATAAAACCACTTCACAAAAAAGAAGACAAGATGCATATCAAAAATTACCGGCCTATAGCCAAAATTCCCGTTTTTTCCAAAATCTTTGAAAAAATAATTTAAAACTCGCTATACCAATATCTTCACAAATATAATATTTTATGCAAAGAACAAAACGGTTTTCGGAGAAATAAAACCATTAAAATGGCTATTTTCGACCTTTTAAATAATGTTATGTCTGCTGTGGATAAAAAGACTCCCATCTGTGCTATTTACACAGACATGACTAAAGCCTTTGACTATGTTAACCACAAGATCCTTCTAGACAAATTGTATTGCTATGGCATCAGAGGGAACATTTTAAAATTATTAGAATCATATCTAAGTAATAGATTGCAATGTACTGAAATCACAAGAGTGTGCGCAAAAACCAAAATGGAACGAAAATATGTGTCGAATTTCAGGAGAATAAAGTTTGGAGTGCCTCAAGGTAGCGTGCTTGGGCCACCTTTTTTTCTCATTTACATAAATGATCTGCCAAAAGTTACACAACAACAAATGATTTTGTTTGCAGACGATAGCACTGCAGTAGTAAAATGTAAGGACTTAAATACTTTTCAAATTGACATTAATAATACTCTTACTGACATAATCAATTGGCTTAATATAAATAATTTAATAATCAACCTCAAGAAAACCAAAGTAATGCATTTCCACCAAAGAATTGAAGCTCCAAAAATTTGTGTCAGTTACGATGGCAACGAAATAGAAGAAGTGAAAGTAAGTGTCTTTTTAGGTATCCATATTGACAATAATCTTAATTGGAAAGCTCATATAGAACAATTATGTAAAAAAAAAAAAAAATCTGCCTATGCGCTTTTTCAATTGGCTAGAAAATTACATATAGACGCGTTACTTGTTGCTTATCATGGTCTAGTAGCCTCACTTCTACGATACGGAATTATTTTCTGGGGCAATTCCTCGGATAAGGGATTACTATTCAAGGCACAAAAAAGGTGTATTAGAGCCATGTGTGGTCTGAAAACAGATGGCAGCTGTGCACCGTATTTTAAATCATTAAAAATACTTACGCTACCGGCGATATACATATTAGAAATTAGTATCTTTGTCAAAACAAATCCCAACCTCTTTGAAAAAATAACAATTGTACGAAATATTCCAATTCGTAGTCAGTACAAAAATTCATTGAGTAATTATAAGCGTAAAACTGCATTAGTTAACAAAAGTGTCCTGGGTATGGCTCTACGCATTTATAATAAAATTCCAGATGCCATAAAAGAATTAAATCTTACACAATTTAAGCAAAAAATGATTTTTTATTAATTAATAAATGTTACTACACTATTGACGAATACTTAAATGACGAATTAATTTAGAATTACATTTATTAATACGAGTACTATTGACATATTATTTTTTTTGACATTTTTATTATTTTGACATAGTTTTTTTTTTATTTTTATACGTTTGACATTTTAATAATTCCTCATTTAGGTCTGACATAATTGGAGATGTAATTGTACACCATGAATATGCATGATTTTTAATAAATTTGTAAACCTCACACAATATTTGTACGCCTCCTGGCATAACATAGCGCTCTGTTAATCAAACATAAGATCTGTAATTCTTTACCTATGTTAACAAATAAATAAATACTGAAGGTTTGGATGAAGTGATCACGAAGTGAACTGTCTTACAATGTAATCAAGATGAAATAACAGTTCACAAAATCGACCGGCTGTTTCATTGGTAAAATTAGCCTTTAGAGGTACAAAGGTTGTTGCAGAATTTGTTCGAAAGAGTAACCGCGACCTTGGGGGAACACGGGTGGGTTTGAGTCAGTAAGAGTTTGACACTCCCTTCCACTGGGAAGGAGTCGTTTGATGATTTCCCATCCAACAAAAAAGAGGTACAAAGGTTTAGTTAAGTAGTATTTCTGGGCAAAAAAACAGGATATTATATTTTAAAATGCATGTCCATTTTCCTGTAGGTGCGCTTGCGAAAATCAGTAATGTTTCCACTACAGGTAAGCAGCTTATTACTGCTACTGTCCAGTAAGTAGCTTACCTAGCAAGAAAACCATTTTCCAATGTCCTTGAAACTACCCACCGCACTAAAATTCAATTGGCTCCACCCACAAAAGAATCACGTTCTTGAAACAAGTCTAATACCTTCAATGAATTCAATTGGAACTATTTGTAAGTAACTTCACCTCAGAATCTCTCAGAAACAGAAAATCCGTGGAATAACTTTGATTGTTCTATTTATCTGGAAGCGAACGGTTCAAAAGCACTTACACAAAATAAATGACGGAAGAAATTGCTCAATAAAACGTTACGACTTGATAAGACAAAATTTGCCGAAAAGGGCAAAAACAGCAGTTTGTACAAGGGAGAAATGCTTATTCAAAGGATTAACACCTGTTGCTATGAAGTCAGAGGATTCGTTTTCGCGTAAATTTTCTTCCCGTTAGCTCACCCACTAAATTAATCAGGGGAAACGTGGAAATTAGAAATTGTTTGTTTCGTCCTGTTGGTTTTGCGAAGTTTGTACTTCAAAATTCATGAAGTTTAGTAGATCTTTATTTAGAGATTTGTTTAGCGTGTTTCGGGTTAAGACATGCCTCTTGTTTTCTGACTGAAAATACAGTATGATTATACTGTTCTTAATATTTAAGCAGTAGGTATATTATAGTCAGTCAACTAGCAATATCTATCACAATCAATATATTATATAAAATTATTATATAAAATTCTTCCGTTACTCAGTGAGTACTCAGCGACTGACAGACAACGCACAGCCGAAACTACTGGTCGTAGGAAGCTGAAATTTGGCATGTAGGATCCTTGGGGGGTGTAGGGAAGCTTTAAGAGAGAGTTTCCCAAAATTCTTACGGGAACGGAAAAAAATCATATTCATATAGGAATCATTATTTGATTGCCACACTGTACTTGCTTTCCATTTTGCGCAGACAATGTGCTTTTTTCTTATCTGATCTAAACAAATAGCTTGTAACGTGACGTGATTAGCCAACAACCAATTCCTAGTTCTCACATTTCTAAATCTTAACTTATATTATAAATAGGTTAAAATGTACATATCAAAGGTAATATCTAGAAGTACTGACATGATTATAAAAAATAATTGCTGGATAGCTAGACTATCGCCTAGTTTTATAGGCTACTCAAGATCCCGAAAAAAAAACACGTTTACATTGGGATAGGTCCCAGGAGGAAAACTGCGGGAAAAGCTTTGTGCAGTGTATTTAGAATACTGGATCGAACGAAAGAGTCGACTTTTTTCAATACAAGGGGTGATAAGAACATTTAAGACAGTTGACTTTTTGATGCACTCTTATGCAGTTTTTTACGCCTATCGCCTGTTTATTATTTTAAATCGCGCTACTTTATCGCGGTACGGTGTTGTGGCTCAGTGCCATTATTATTTTGATATTAAATAAACACACTTTGTATCGTACCCTAATATAACTTAAACCTGTTTTGGGAGAACCAAGTACAACACCTTCAGATGTAATCAACAAAGTGCAAAATTCTAACCAGGAACTTTTCCTTTCAGCAAAGCTGAGTGCCCTGATGGGAGTGACGGAGGCCATAGCTCCGTCGATATACATGCCGGCAACGAGTTACATCTACATGATGACCATAGACCACTTTCCAGGAGCTTTTTACATGTTTGACGTCGCCTTGACTGTGGTAGCTTTAGGATTATTCGGGTGAGTCGTTCTTAACTTATGTCCACTACTGGACATAGGCCTCCCCGAAGTATCGCCACAAAAACTGGTCCCTTGCATCTCGCATCCATCGGCTTCCCGCGACTCTCACCAGGTCATCGGTCCACCTTGTGAGAGCCCTTCCAACGTTGCGTCTTCCGCTACGCGATCGCCACTCCAAAACTTTTCGACCCCATCGACTATCTGTTCTGCGAGTAATATGCCCTGCCCACTACCACTTCAGTTTGGTGATCCTTCAGGTTATGTCGGTTACCTTGGTTCCCCTGTGGATATCATCATTCCTGATTCGATCACGCAAGGAAACTCTAAGCATTGCCCTCTGCATTGCCCTTTAAGTGACTATAAGCCTTGTAATGAGCCCCATTGTGAGCGACCCTAACTTATGTACTGGTCATATTGAGTAAGTTTGCGATACTCTGCAGAGCTGACTTCGTGATATCAATTAACTACACAACTAGCGACAGTTAACTCCTTACCCAGATGTAGTTACTTAAAATAGTTTTTAGATATGTTCTTTGTGTTATTTAAACTTCATTTACGGTAGTGTTATAAAGGCTGACGAAACGTAACAAAAGTTTTTGTACGAGTCATTCTTGTGCTAAAAACTACACTTTAGTAGTTATACAAAATAGCAAATAAATTACATTTAAATTCTAAATTGATATCGGTCAAATATACTACTAAAATATTCATAAACATGCTAAAATTATCGTCAGTAATATTTTCGTTAATTATTTTTCGTCATTGGATATCAGAATCGAGTTCGTGGAGTTTCGCTTATTAATTTGACCCATTATTTGTTCAATTAATGATGAACCAGTCAGCAGAATAATGGGTATCATCTTACCCAATTACCAGGTTAGTGAGGTCAGAACTGCAAATACTGCATTCGATTAGGTTTGAAGCCTACTTCAACATAGTGGGAAAAGCTTATGCTGACACTTCACTACATGCGCAAATATTCGCCTTTAAAAAAAACTGGCCAAGTGCGAGTCGGACTCGCGTGCAAAGGGTTCCGAACGAATTTTTTTTTTAACATGTTATTTTAACACTACAGACTTCTAATAGGTTTTCCTGTAATCTATAGGTAAAGATCTGTTATCTCCATTTTTTTCAAAATTTTAGGCTCAGTTGTTTCGGAGATATGGGGGAATGGTCATTTTTCGTCTAATTTCTTGAATAACTTCAAAACCATTTATTTTAAAATTATGAAAAAATTAAAACCCACACAGTAAGCCCTTTCATTTGATGTGTCACACGATATTGTTCAAAAAACTTTTTTTTTTAATTTTCTAGTTTGACCCCCAAAAGTGACCCCATACTAAAAATTTAATGGTTTACGTAACGCGTCCGTGTTTGGGTCATAGAAATCCATATGTGTACCAAATTTCAACAGAATCGGTCCAATGGATCCGGAGAAAACTGGCTGTGACAGACGGACAGACAGACACCCGAGTGATCCTATAAGGGTTCCGTTTTTTTTTCGGAACCCTGAAAACCGGCCAAATGCGAGGGTTCCGTACCACACTTTACGATTATTGAGATAGGTACAGCCCGCTGACAGACAGACGGACGGACGGACAGTGGAGGCTTAGTAATAGGGTTCTGTTTACTGTTTGGGTACGGATCCCTAAAAAAATGAACTTTATCCTGATGATTTTAGACTCTAAAATCATCTATTTAGAGTCTATTGTTTTATATTACCCACGTAACTCGAATATTTTGACAAATAAGCCTAGTGAAGTACCTTTACAAACTCAAATCGTATATTTCAAATAAACCATTTATTGGCACTTTTGAATTGTCAAAGTCGGTCAGTCAAAAACATGAAGCTATTGTTCCAAAGCGTAGATCTCTATGGAGAAGAACGTGCAAGAGACTCCACGGACACTCTCTTAAGCCATGTGATGTATTACAAAAATCTTGTTAAAATTATCTTTGATTGCTTCTATATGTGAGGACAATGCAATACAAGGTTCGCGGACTATTGCAACTGCAAAATACGATATTTCAGATGACGAGCAGAATGTAATAAATTACTGATACACTACCAATGACTAGTTTTCATTCTAGGATATTCATAGATTACGATGACGAAATACGACATTGATAGAAGCATTAAAGGAAGCCTTATCTATATTTTGAAACAGGTGTTTGCTTCTGTCATTCTTCAATATTTTCCTCATAAAGTATGTACGAGAAGGTAGCAAAACAGTGACAAAAACATGGTGAAAGATATTATTGCACTTGTAGGTAAACAATTAGATTAAAAAATACGCAATGTTTAATCAATTCTTTGTTCCGTTTCGTCGTAATTATCTTTAATGTATTGGAAATACCAACTTAGAGATTACCCTTGTTGTATCCGAACTTCCGTATGGAATAAACGAATACATTGGAGCCTTAAAACGTCTACATTATGTAATTTCTTTTACTGATACTACAATTTTAGATGTATCTGTAGGTAAACTTATCTTTCCGCTAAGATACTGATGAAAACCCAGTATATTTTCAGATCGCTTAGTACCTATATTTTCAGGAAAGATGAGTGAGGTACGTGACTTAAATAAAATTCTGTGAATATAAATGGTTGATTTTACCTAAGCTAAAAAATACATGCATGCTTAAGACGGGATTAACTCAATATTGGATCATTTTTTTTATTTGTGATGGGTTTGCTCTTGACTCTAGTCTAGGTCAGAGATGACAGAGACAAAGTCTACGATGGAGCGAGCGTACCCAGAAGGAGCCTGTTCACTCTAATTTTGAAGAGATTAGGGTTGTAAGCGTTCGGAAACACAGACGCAGGCAGAGAGTTTCATTCTTTTGCTGCGCATCATTTTATAAATTTGAGGAAATTACTCTGACCGTTCAATTAATTAGAGTTTAATTTATGTAAATCCCGTAAAATAGTGGTCAAACGCGTTACATATTATTAGAAAAAAAAACCAACCGGGATTGACAGGCGCTACCGAAATGTTACGTAGTCGATCCCAAACATTATCTAGACACGGCAGTGTGTTACGGCAAAGAATGAAAAATAGTTTAATCCTCCCAAACTACGCAAAATTACAAATAGAATAAAAAAAAATATAGAAAATAGCTGAATTTGATTGTTTGCGAGTTGAAACCCTTGAAAAAATTCTACTTGGGCACAAAGATCCAAGTTGGTGGGTAAAAAAACTTGTTTACAAAAAAATATAACCGACTTCCAAACAAAACACTACAAAGTATAAAATTAAATTCGGAAGTCCATGTTTTTGGTTTTGTATCTTTGTTTTTTAACACCGACTTCCGAAATTAAGGTTATTTTCTCCTCCTCCTTTTTTGGAAGTCGGTTAAAAACTTACCAAGTCGCGTATTAAGAAGCAAAAAACAACAAATTTACTGTAAAAGAAACTGAAGAACAGTGAATGACAGGAGCTATTATGTATTTAAGGGACTTTTTGAAAGATACGTACACAGTAAAATCTCACTTATTTTTAAACGAAATCTCTTTATAGAGAGAACACTATCATATTAGTGTTTTTGGTGGAATGTTGAAATGTATAGGTAAAACAACACATTATTTTCCATTTAAAACCCAATGAAGTAAAAAACACCGGTAGCACTCCGGGAGTGCCGGCAGAAGTGAAAACATTTAAATAATACATCCTTACTGTCGCGGTCACATCATAGACAAACCACCGACAACAAAATAAACAAAAAGACACTGACGTGTGGCCGCGACAGCGACTGTCAGTGACAGATGTCAATCTTGACACAGTTCCTGACATAAACAAAACGAACCATAAAAACAACAAAAAATAACGTTGTCTTTAATTATAAGTACAAAAATACTATCATTTATGAGGTAGAATACAATGTTTATTTATTGCGCTATCGTACACAAATATGACAATTTACATGTTATTATTCATAATATTATATCGTTATTTATTTATATATTACATTAATTTTTATCTCTTAGAAAAATCAACTTTCATCCATAATTTCGTAATTCCGTAATTTCGTATCCTTGGATACGCGTGGCACGCTGTACATAAACACAGACGGACATTCGCGCAAGCGCCCTGTGCCGCCTAAGCAGAGCAGCACACTCAGGCACGGTAGAAAGAGTGGGAGATACTAGTTCCTCTCCCTTCCCCTCGATCTTACGCTTTTTCGCATCACGTGACCCTGACGCGAGTCCGTCTTACGCTTTTTGCGATCGGGTCACGTGACCCTGACGCGAGTTTAAGATTTTATACCCATTACAGAAAAGTGCTCAACGCCGCTAAAGAAGTTTTCACTTCAAAAATATTAATTCTCGTATAGCGGAAAGGCAAGATAAACTACGACATTTGCAATATTTTTAACACAGGGGAGTCTCGTTTAGGGACAATTCACACGAAACACAACAATCACACAACTTCGCAGGGATAAAAAGTGGTCAAGTAGTCGTAGCGTGTGTATGGTGAGCTTCTTGCAATTACATTGTGGCAACTGCATAATCTCGATGTTGTTGCGTTGTCGCTAGAAGTTGCGATCTGGTTACGTTGTTGCTTGTGATTGCAGACGCAACGTTGTGCTTTCGAGTCGAGGTGACCAGTGTCGCATCGAACACAACGCAACCATCAGCGTTGTGGTCGTTACCACGACCACACGGTTGAATTTGGCAGCAAAATGTGGTCCAATTTAACAATTCATTTTCGTATAAATTACTACCTGCCCACGTGTTGTGGTTTTTGTTCGTGTGTATTCTCCTTAAATCCATCAAAATACATTCCAATTTTATTGCACCAATGATAAGTAAATTAAGAGCGGATTTCACCAATGAAATTGAACGCGATCAGTACATCTGAACTGCGTTCAAGAGCTGTCAGTGTCAATATTCTACTGAAAATAACGACACTGACAGCTCGTAAATGTGGTTTGTATGCTGATCGCGTTCAGTTTCATTAGTGAAATTTGCTCTAAACAAAATCATATTTACCACAAACACATTTACTCTTTGATAACCTATCAAGTTCGTTGTTTTGATAGTATTATCCATTCATGTTTTCAGATTCGTAAATTGCGTTTTTAACTGAAATAGCTTTGGTTATCAGTTATGTAACGGTAACTGCATACGGCTCGAACTGATAAGACATTTTTTCTCTTACGAAATAAAAACTGTGGTAAATATTAAAAAGCTTGTAAATTGTCAAATGAACCGATAATTATTGGGAACATTGTGCGTCACAAATATTTAACTTATTTTGATACCTTTTTCTGTACATTTTGTATTATAAATTATGTGCAAAGGACACTGTACTCTTGATTGTGATCTCTCTCTATCACTCAAAGGTTTGCTGTGAGGAAACTCAACTTTGAGTTAAGCTCGCCCTTGTACTTGAACTTTTCTTCACTGTAAATAATATGAGTTGCTATGGTGTACAATAAAGAATTATGAATTGGTGAGGGGAAATTTTCACGAATACCTACTCGACGCATAGGGGATCGGAGGGTTAACTGGAACCCGGCAAAGACCCGTTAAGGAGTGAAATCCATGCGTGAAGTTGACACATGTCCTGTGTAGGGGACCGCACAAGACATGGTGCATCTTCTTGTCTGCTATTACATGCACATTTTTTACCCGACTGCGCGAAAAGTCTTACTTACCCGGTAAGACTTTTTGCGCGTATCTTGTATGTATGTTTCTTTGTAAATTTACTTATTACCTCGTACCTTCAAAATGGCTGAATGCATTTCGACGAGGTTTTAAAGTGTCGTTAGATAAAACCCAAGTGTCCTTAATAGGTATTTAAAAAAAAAGCAATATGGTGGATTTTGGGCCCTTAATTGTAAGTCGTTAATATATTTTTTTAACCAAACCTATCGAGTATACCAAATAAGAATAAAAGAAATTAAGTGGAGGTTACAAAATATATTTAATCTATGTGGAAATTGTTCAATTTGGAATCAGTTTTCGTTTATAAAAGTGTCCCAGTTGACTTTTTTGCAGTCGGGTTTATTGATTTTCCAAATTTGTGACTTGTTTACTTCAACGAAGTGAATGTATGCACATTTTTTTGACTACTACCAGGCGAATGCCAGAGTTCAGTGGCTTCTAGACAAAAATATATAATTTCAACAATACGTAACTACTGTAACACCACATGACTTTCCTGTAGCGCATGTTAATATCAATCCTTTGAACATTTTGACAATTGTTATTGCTTTTAGAATATCACTTTGTTATGCTCTGACATAGTCAATCGACAAGAAAAAGAGAAGTAGTTCTTCTACGATTATCAGGCCTATGAAGCCCTATCGGCATTTTCTTGAAAAAATCTAAATAATGAAAAGGATTTCTCATAAAAAAAAACCTTTAAAACTAAAATTAATTTCCCTCAGGCCGACAGAAGAAACAACAAAGCGAAAAAGATTAATATTATTTTACATTCTTTTATAACATTAATTTTTCTATGGGTAATCTATGGTCTTAAAATAAATTCTGCTGCGTTCTCACCAGAAATCATTTCGTAGCGATAATAGGGAATATGCACGATAAAAATATTTACTATTTATACAGTTTATCTAAACAAATACACAAATATAATACTAACAGTGAAAATATAATCAAAATTGCTCGAAAAACAAACGAGATATAATTATTTTAAACAAATGTATCCGTCCCTCTCGCGAAAACGCTGTTTTCTATGGCAGCTGTATAGGCGCCAAGAACTTTGACGTCACAATTCATATCGGACTTCTCTTTCTAATTGTAAACTTTGAAGCTTTATAACTTCATCGCTGATGAAGGTATTTCAAAAATAATTTCATAATTGTTTATTAGAGCTAATAAGTATTTCATTTTGCAAATAAAAAATCGCATGCATATTCCCTATTCATTGGAACTTTTTAAACATAGTTCTTCATAAAAATAGATACTTGATTTTATCTCTTTACTCTGACAAATAAACAAAATAAACCGAAATTCATTATCATCATCATATCAGCCGAAACATGTCCATTGCTGGACATAGGCCTCCCCAAGTGGCGCTATAACAACCGGTCCTGTGCGTCTCGCATCCGTCGGCTACCAGCGACCTTCACCATGTCATCGGTCCATCTTGTGAACCGAACCGAACCGAGATTACCTCTAGTTAATTAGGATTATATTATCTTAATGGTTAGATAAAGGGCTTTGCTCGTTCGTAGAATGTGAAAGTAGAAAAACCAGAATTTGGTAGTTTTTTAGGGTTCCGTACCAAAGGGTAACCACGCCTCCGCTGTCCGTCCATCCGTTCGTCCGTCCGTCCAACCGCCCAGTCTGTCAGGGGGCTGCATTTCGAGAACCGTAATAGGTAGACAGTTGAAATTTTCACCGATTGCGTACTTCTATTGCCGTTATAATATCAAATAATAAAAATTAAAGGGAAGAATTAAAAATATTTTTTCTTTCGGTTTATAGTACGGAACCCTTCGTGTGAGAGACCAACTCGCACTTGGCAAGTTTTAAATATGTTATCTTAAAAATATTACTTTGCCGCTCCGTACGAGGCATAGCGTTCCCATAGATATAGAAGGTAACTATTACAAAATAAAATAAAATCCTTAACCACTATTACCAGTTTGATGGCATTTATACTATGCTCTAATTTTAGAAAGTTGGCTGCCACCAAACTCGTTAGTAACAGGTTTTTAGATAAACTCGTAAAAAATTTGAACAAATTAAAGGAATGACGAACTCCTACTTTATGAGATAAGAATAGAATAGATACTCTTCATCATGTACCACTTATGGTTTATAAAAATATAGAAAAAGAAAACATTAAATTCAATTCAATCATTTATTTTGTAAAACATAGGTATGGTTACAGATAGTAAATTGTCTAATACAATTATGTGCACTATGTTTTGCCAATAAATAGCGTGAAAAATTAACACAAACAATAAGGAACTACAATTAAGATGGCATGTCATTAGATTAATTAAAAAAAGTGATTAAATTTAAAATATGGCAGTTAGGTAAATATATCACTGCAATTTTATGTACTTAAATAAACACATTCATCATAATAAATCAATAAATAAAATTGTACCTAAGTGTTGAGTTAGTAAGTCAGAATCTTCATACCTCTGTTGATACATAGGCCTACTGATATATAGGCCTTTGTTTAAATTCCTGATAGATATCAGAAATTTAAACAAAGGCATATTAAAGGATCCCATACACTCTTTATTTCTAATAGGTAGCTGCTGGTATACTATTATATATTTTTGGGGCTATACCTAGGACACTTTTGCCTAAAAAAAATAATTTTAAATACTCAGGTACCTAAACTAACCTGACTTTTCCCGGTTTGGTGTGGACACGAGCAGAGGGAAAATAGTTCGTATCGTACTTAAAAACACTTATAAAATGAACCAGCCAGCCAATTTTTGAGGGTGCGTCAACATAATAATAAGATACGATAAGACATAACATTTAAAAGAGTGACCGTGGAGTTTCTTGCACGTTCTTCTCCATAGATATATACGCTTTGGAACGTGCAACTAGCTTCATGTTTTTAACTGACCGACCTTGACAATTCTAAAGTGCCTTTAAATGGCTTATTTGAAATAAATGCATTGATTTGAATTGATAGCTCTTAAATATTAAGACTCCCCCAAGTTTAAAAAAAATAATTGCAAAGTTAATATGAAAAGTTGTCACTTTATTCAACTAAGATAGTTTTTCGGTATCTCTTTAGTCAAAGATCGCAAAGCCCCTAGACATTTCTCATATTGTCAGTAATACAGATCGCATTAGAAATACCACCCTAAGCTCCATAACTAAAGTCATAGATGTCGGAGTAAAAACAGTCAGGCTGAAGTGGGAGTGGGCTGGCCACGTCGCACGAATGAACCCGGAGAGGTGGGTGGAGATCGTTACTCACTGGACTTCTGAAGAAGGACGTCGTCGTCGAGGTCGATAGAGGCGAAGGTGGTGTGACGATCTCTTCATGTTTGCGGGCCAAACTTGGCCAGAGATCGCTCAAGACCGAGAGATTTGGAAGGATAAAGGGGAGGCCTTTGGTCAGCAATGGGACACAAAAGCAGTCTAACAAAAAATAAATAAAAAATAAGCGTGGGATATTGCACTAAGCTTTTCCAGCAATAAAAAAAAATATAGATCATACTCTATTTAGTTGTGAGTACCTTATCCTCTAAGATTTTTCCTCTGCCTACCAAATTCTCGAACAAACGCAGTATCACATGTTTGGTCATTATTATGCGCATACGCACCCGCATCCGTATCAGTGCCAATGATTGCAAAAATAAAAAGCGTTCCCTTTTTTCTTTATTTTTTTATTCTGACCAGCATACCTGTTATGTAAAAGAAGTTAGTTTAGAGACCCAGTAATAAGACTCGTCATGCTCTTTTCATCAAGTTTTGATAAACGTTTATTCCATATCTGTTTCATTTAACTCGTTTCGTTTTAGGGTTCCGTACCCGAAGGGTAACCAACGGGACCCTATTACTAAGCCTCCGCTGTCCGTTCGTCTGTCAGCGATCTGTATCTCATGAACCGTAATCGGTATAGTTGAAATTTTCACATTGTGTGTGTTATTTATGTTGCCACTAAAACAACAAGTAATAAAAATTAAATTGGGCTCCGTTACAAGAAACGTGTTTTTTTAGTATTTTGCTCGATTTTAACGGCATAATAGTGGATTATAATAATGGCGATGGTACGGACCCTTTCATGCGTGAGTTGGATTCGCACTTGGCCGGTTTTGTTTTCATGTTCTATATTTTTTATTTATGATTAATAAGTCAAAGTGATTCATATTCATAAATATTTATTTAAAAAGAAATAATTATGTATTCCGCTTTAGGTATCTACCCTTAGATACCTAAGCAGGTGCTTAAACTATGATTTTCACAGACCAAGCTGGATCTCATTTTGCAATTTGTCGAGAGACATTGATATAATGTCATATTTGCAGCAAACATAGATACAATGGCGCTGCAATCGCCTAGATTTTTAAATACATTTTAACGCGTTTGGATTGACATTTCCGGTCGACTACCATGCAAATATGATATTTAGATAGATAGATAGATAGAATACTCTTTATTATGTACACCATATAAGTTACAGAAAAGATAGATGAGAAACATTACATAGGGTGACACAATGGGCGGCCTTGTCGCTAACACATTTAACATCTTTATGGTTGCTTCAACTTCTTTCGATAACATTCTAGAATGGCTCCAATACGATCCACCGTATCGGTTGGTGGAAATCGTTTTTTAAACAATAATTCACTTACAAAATCAGTAACAGGTGATTGAGTTTAATTTTACCAGCAAGATTTTATATTCATTATATATGTATTTGTTCTTACAGATTCATCTACATACTGGTGAGGCGGAGAATGCGAGCCACCGTCACGGATCCAAGTAAAAAAGAAGAATTCGCCAGATCAAATGAAGTGTCTCGGTTTTAACTATTGTAATGTAGATTTTAGTTAACGTGAAACAAAATGATCTGAATGTGAAATGAAAAAAGAACATGTTGTGTTGTTTAAGAAAATTCCATAAAGGCTCCCACAGACAGACAACACTGTAACGACGAGTATTCATAGAAAATGTGGTCGCTTTGTCGCATTGCGCCTCTTGTGGGAGTCTTAGATGAAGAAGAAAAACGCATTGTCTTTTAAGTTTAAAATTTAAAATATTATGCTTAGGGGCTAAATCTAATTTTCCTCTGCTTTTTGCTGTGTCAAGAGGAAAAGACTGAAATTACAGGTACTTATGTGGGAATCAACTAACGACACTTCTTGTTGACAATAAAAACTGGAGTAATGTAATAGGGAAATGCATTTTTCAGTGCCGAAAGTGCACTCTACACTTATTAGACTAGATACTTAAAGAATTTCATTAGTTTTATTGTTTAAATTGTAATCGAATAAGTTTGTTTGCAGGGTATTTATAATCCTAATACCTACGTAGACACTATACAAAAATAATTTAAAAAATTACAAATAGTTAGCAATCTTTCTATCGAGACTTCTTAAATTAGAAATAAAAATAGTATACCTTCTTACTCGAATCTTACAGGTTGAGAAAATGTATAACATATCCATGCTCTATACTTACTAATATATAAAGCTGAAGAGTTTGTTTGTTTGCTTGAACGCCCTAATCTCAGGAACTCCTGGTCTGATTTGAAAAATTATTTCAGTGTTAGATAGCCCATTTATCAAGGATATATATCATCACGCTAAGACTAATAGGAGCGGAGCAGTAATGACGAAATTGTGACGCAGACGAAGTTGCGCCGGTCAGCTAGTAAATGTATATAAAATACATCAAGGATGTATCCACTAGGCAACATTTGACGCGCGATATGATACACATGTTGAACGGCAACAAGGAACTTTTTTGAAGCAACAATTTCAATGTTACGCGCCTGCTGGTAATGTCGCCCGTTTTTGTACACGTTGCTGAACATGTTGCCTAGTAGATTCGAGGCTTCATTGTTCACCGGTTTGACAAGAATTCCTAGTAAAATTAAAGTACTTAACACGGAACACATTATTTTTTAGTTTAAAACAGATTAAAAATCATGTATTCGATAAAGAACTCAGTGCAATGTTTAATCAAAAACGTATGTAAATAATAATTATCTAAGACTGCGCTTAGTTTTATTTTTAAATTGTTATCATACAACAATTATAAAAGGAAATGTCTAAGAAATATACGTTTTGTTATCTTGGATATGAGTCTTATGTTTATTTAGATGAGAAGTTCAATGGTCTATTATCTGTTCGCAAATACGATGGAGTGACGATGATGAAGATTAGCAACAAGTCTAGTCGAAATTCTTCCTTTCATTACAGTAAGGCTGGGTGCAGACTGTTATGGTATGCGCCAGATAAATCTATACTAATATATAAAGCTGAAGAGTTTGTTTGTTTGTTTGCTTGAACGCGCTAATCTCAGGAACTATTGGTCCGATTTAAAAAAAACCTTTCAGTGTTAGATAGCCCATTTATCGAGGAAGACTATAGCCTATATATATATCATCACGCTAAGACCAATAAGAGCGGAGCAGTAATGAAAGTTGTGACGCAGACGAAGTTGCGCGGGTCAGTTGCTTGTAATAAAGTGCATGGACCACTCCCTGATATTTCTTCGTAGGTACCCGAAAGTTAATTATGAATTATTATTCACTACTGGAATATATTAAAAGCACATGTCGATTCAGGTCATCTTTGTTTTTATTTTCGTTTTCTGAAAATAGGGTCAAGGAACGCTATGGATTTTTTTTTGGCTCTTACCATAAGACTGCACATGACCAATTCTTCCACCCTTGAAAAAAAAATGACCAAACGTGTCACAAATTAACAGCATGTTGAAATAAAAAAAAAATCAAAGCAGCTCACGGGTGTTTGAGAATTTTCAATTCAAGAACTAGGCCTTTGTCTCTAAACATTTGAAGACTTCAAAAAAGGAGATCTCAATTCGACTGAATGTTATATATTAATTTGAGGTTCAAACTTGCAGCTAAACTACTGAAATTAAACCTACATGTATTTCAGACCACATATGAAGTTTTCCTGAAATGCCGTCACCAAGAAACAAAACATCTTAGCCATTTTGTTCCTGCTGTGATCTATATATTTTTTTTAAATCAGCGGTAGTCTGTTTTAAAAACAGTCAAACAGAAATTCTACACACAGCTTTAGTGTTGCCAAGGAAACAATGTGAAAACCCGTGTTGGCTGGTTTAGAATATTTAGACGAGACAATTAAGTTGTTAAGTATGTTAATAACTGAGTAATTAGGTATTAACAGATGAATTAAGTTAGATTTGGTAATGATTTACGAATAGCATTTTATTTTCACATTATATGTTATATAATATGTAGGATATATATGATAATTATGTAGGTACTTAAAAGTTTTTTTTTTTGTTAAAATTAATCGCACTTATTTACTATTAACTTTAGATTAAGTTTGTTTTCAATTCACGATGTTGGGAAAGCTGCTGAAAAAGTAAAAAATGGAACAGAATTTGTATGAAATGATTTGCTAATAAAGGCGGTGATAAAAGCCCTTAGCATTATACAATAGTCCTTGTGTAAATGAATCGGTTACATGCACGGCAGATTATGTACGACTACGAAACAGTGATTGTAAATGACTAGATAGTATTAATTAAAATCTATAGTACAATTTTGTTTGGTAGATGGTTACATACACATTGGTTCCGTTAATGAGTGACTGTCAGGCAACGCACAGCCGAAACTACTAATCGTAAAAAGCTGAAATTTGCCAAGTAAATTTGGCAGTTCTTTTAGGAGTGTGGGGAGCACTAAGAGTATTTCCCGAAATTCCTACGGGAACGAAATAAAAACGGTATTATCGCGCTAACGCTATTATGATATAAGACTTAGAATGACGCAAGCAAGTTAGACGAAATGTCGTAAATAGCAGTTATTTTTTTTCGCGATTTCTCGTTTGCTGAAGTATATTTTTCTCATATTCATGTGTATTTTCACCCCTAGAAAGATTTCCAATGAATTGTAAGTCATTCTGTTTTACTATTTCTTTTTCAATTCAATTCTAAGCCGGAGTATATCAGCTAATTGCTATGTGTCAATCTAATCAAGATATCGATACCTACCTTGACGCATTGCGTTCCTGAACAAATAGTTAAGGAAGAACTTTACTTAGAAAGATAACGTTGTTGAATTAATATTTATTGAGAATTCAAGCGCCAATGAGTAGTTTGATGTCGTTGTAAAGTAAAGATTGTTATTACAGCGAAACTGAAAATTAATAACATAGAAATTTACTCATACCAAGGCTGTTTAAGCCTCGTATCCTACTAGGCAACATTTGACGTGCGACATGATGCACAACGAGGAACTTTTTTTAGTAACATTGTCAATGTTGCCATACAAAAAACTCCCGCTCTGGGCGGAAGAGAATGGAGTTTCAGACTAAAACCCACCCGTATTCCTCTTAGTGCCCTTTGCGTTCCAGGGCCGCGACTCTTTCGTACAAATTCCTGTACCCTGGCAGGCACTGGCCCTAGCGGGTCCCGTTTACTATGCTGACATTTCTATGAGGCGAGGCTGTTGAGTTATGACTAGAGAGTACGGTCACAGGCGAAGGCACTGATCTCTAGCCGATCCGCGGCTCTAATATCCACACGGAAATCATGGAAACATTTTCCATTCAATTGCTTATGCAGTGATAACTTTCAGGCCACATTGAGCCACGTAACAGACTGGTCTCATTAGGAAATTCCCTTAATCATTTAAGTGTCACTGTGACTCATAAAATAAAATGTTTATTAAAGACAAGCACACGTAATCACTAAAATGTTTGATTTTCAGATGACGTCACTGTTTTACAGCGTTTTCCAGATTCTGCTGAAATAACTTTCTTGATTTTATCTCACGAGACACTGAGATAAGAATTATTATGCTTTTACTCATTAATTCAAAACTCGTGACTTTAACCATTAACATTCAGGCAGTCATTAGATTATTTACATAGTAGGTATTTGGTCGTTAGCACTGTATTTTTTTATTATAGGTCTTTATGATCTAGTCTAATTAAACCACCTACTCTTAATTGAAACAAGCTCAAGCCTCACATCGTTAAGTACAAAATTAGAAGATTAAACTTGGATTATTTTGGTTGTTATTACGTACGGCTTACAGCTACACAATTTTACCACTTGCCCATGAATATTTGCAATACCAGAGGATACACAGCGGTGTGTGTTCATACCATAAACAACACTGAAATATCACATGCTCCTGCTAATACTCAACGATGATTGACTTCAATTAGAAATATGGCGGTGGTGAGTAGGTACTGCCAACTCTTCCACACAAATCATAACCATTACAACTCCTAAAAGCAAGACCTAGAAGCACCCCTAGAAGCAGCAGTGGCTACCACCAAAACGCACCAAGATAATGCTCGACGAGTCCTGAAGAAACGATTCTACACACATACATATATACTACATATATCAGAAAATAACAGCGGAGGAGAAGGAAAAAAAAGCATAACTAGTATGGGCAATACCCAAGCTCTAGGCATCTGGCTTCGGTTTAAACAAAAAAGTAGTTAAGATACGTTCATTACTTCCCTAGAATTGCTCTTTTGGAAAAGCTTCTAATAATAATAACTTCACTAAAGTAAATTCAGAAATCGAAGCCCTAAAATCGAACAGAAACATTCGTTACAGGAAAAGCAACCGGGTATTATCCGAGCAGAACTCCTAAAAAGAAAGGTGAAAAGTCATTTATTTAAACTTATCCTCCCTAAGGTACTGTCACGAACATGAAGTCTAAACGAAAAACGACGTGTACTTACCTTGAATTTAATCTTGATAATGACTGGAGACATTTTGAAACATATGTCGTTCAATTTTATTTACAGAGCTGCTCGTAAAAAGTCTATAATGCCACAGGAGTAATTGAGGTAGTAGGTTCACTCCATTTGACGTGGGACCTTATTGGTGATACCTGAATTAGATTACGTAAGGCACTTTTTTAACACGCTTTTAGTCGAATAGGCTTTAATTAACTTTTACAGTGACGCTGTTCTTTGCCGATTAATTTGTAGCGTTCTAGAACAGTTGAATCGTTTTTTCCCAGACTCGTCGAGTCTCATTGAGTCTCATTGACTCGGTGGTCGCCACTGTTTTGATAGATTCTGGGAAAAGTGAGGCGGGTTAGTTTCTAGTTAAAAAAACCGGTCAAGAGCGAGGGTTCCGTACCACCATATATAAATATTTTGTATATTTTACTTACTTTACGTTCAGATAGATGAACAGGCGAACGGGTGGATGAGCGGACAGACGGACAGGTGGAAGAGCAAACAGGCGGACAGTAGATACTTTACTATTGTGAATTTAGAAATCTTAGCCATAACTTTTTATGGTGCCTGAAAAACGTTTCAGCCACTCCATATTGCAACATTTTTATATCAGTAAAAATGTTGTCGTAGTCATGTCAACCGTTGTGGGCTCAAAAATTTTAGGGAGAAAACCTTTACTGCGTAAATAGCATGATATTTGGTTATTAAAATGCTTATTAAAATTATTATAAAAGTGTCCTACTACATTCAGTGGACTGGTGGGAGTACTATTAATTGCTTTGATAGCTGTATCGAGACAATCTATTGCCGTAACTGTAGAACATTTAGGAACCCTGTAAACAAATAAAATGTGAACATTTGTAACTTTAAGTGCGATACATTCACAATGACCACCTCCTGGGCTGTCAACACAATAACAGCGGCATCTATCACTCTTCACTTGTAGCACTACTGGCCTCACAAATACTATGGATCCTCAACCTTGTTATTTCGCCAAAACCTCGTAATGTGATATTATCACTACTCCCCGCACTCCATGTTTCCACAAAAAGAGCAATAAGAGAACTTTTGACAATAAGATCGGAATTCACATCTGGTGCATGCTAATAACTTTTTATCAAAAAAAAATTAAATCTCCGAAAAAACTGAAAAGCAAAAAATAATAATATAAACCTTTTTACAAAAAATAACTTTAATATCGGAAGTCGGCGTGTTTTGATTGTTTCTTCGTATTTTAACACCGGCTTTCGAAATGTTTGTGGTTATAATCTACTAATTACTACTAACATGGGTAGGCCTACAAAATATTTCATTTTACAAAATTTCAATGAAAATCGATACATATCGCGCCATCTATTAAAAATTATTAGCACTATTTTTTTTTTCTTCATGTTGAGACTCTGCGACACTGTAAACTGCGGTGTAGACACGTACAATTTATGCAGTTTCTGGTCAGCGCCATCTCTTTACAGATTGTGGAACTAATTTATTTTTGTTGATCTGATGATTTCTGAAAAACTTTGCTATTTAGAGACATCGTTTTATTTTTCCTGTAATTGAAGTGAAAACTTCTTTAGCGGCGTTGAGCACTTTTTCTGTAATGGGTATAAAATCTTAAACTCGCGTCAGGACACGTGACCTGATCGAAAAAGCGTAAGACGGACTCGCGTCAGGGTCACGTGATGCTGATCGAAAAAGCGTAAGATCGAGGGGAAGGGAGAGGAACTAGTATCTCCCACTCTTTCTACCGTGCCTGAGTGTGCTGCTCCGCTTAGGCGGCACAGGGCGCTTGCGCGAATGTCCGTCTGTGTTTATGTACAGCGTGCCACGCGTATCCAAGGATACGAAATTACGGAATTACGAAATTATGGATGAAAGTTGATTTTTCTAAGAGATAAAAATTAATGTAATATATAAATAAATAACGATATAATATTATGAATAATAACATGTAAATTGTCATATTTGTGTACGATAGCGCAATAAATAAAAATTGTATTCTACCTCATAAATGATAGTATTTTTGTACTTATAATTAAACACAACGTTAATATTAAAGTTTTCACTTCTGCCGGCACTCCCGGAGTGCTACCGGTGTTTTTTTTTTTTACATAAACTTCTATCATATATAATATTTTCAGACTTTTCTCTCCAAATTTCGGAGACAAGGGGGGTAATGGTAAAAATTTCAACATTGGTCGTCATAAGTCGAAAACCAAGCAGCCTAAAAAAAAGTGTAAGAATGTGTAAACAGCGCTCTTTCATATGATACCCTACATGCCCTAGTGGTCTCACGTTGAATTTTTTTTATAATCCCTTTCAGTTGCTGTTACAAGAAAAATATAATATATATATATTATTCTTTCTAATTTGCGAAATAGTTGAACAAACGTCATCTAAAACTATTCCAAATTTCAAGTTCATAGCAGTAGTAGTTCTTCTTCAGATATCCAGCTGTGACAGACAGACATAGTCTCACCTTAAGGGTTCCTTTTTTACCATCTTTGTACGGAACCCTAAAAAAGGGCTACAGGGTCTCTATGAACCATAACTTGACGAGGAGATAAAATAAAAAAACTTTTTACAAAAAAATATAACCGACTTTCAAACAAAACACTACAAAGTATAAAATAACCTAAATTTCGGAAGTCGGTGTTTTTGGTTTTGTTACTTTGTTTTTAACACCGATTTCCGAAATTTTGGTTATTTTACACTCTGTACTGTTTTGTTTGGAAGTCGGTTATATTTTTTTTAAAGTTTTTTTTTTAACTTTTGAGTGGTGATACTTGGACAACGTCTTCACCTAAGCAGAAATTGAAATAAGCGAAAATGCTCATAAAACAAAAACTGCTGAACCAAACTGTATCAAATTTTTACGGGACCAAATGGCAACTATACCGCATCGAACTAAAAAAGAATCACCGAAATCGGAAACCTCGGAGTAATCGGTGTACATACATACAAAATAATACCCACCGAATTGAGAACCTCCTCCTTTTTTGGAAGTCGGTTAAAAACCGTGCAATATCTAAGACGAAACCCTTTAGCCGACTTTTGACACAGTTTTTAGCGAAAGGCCGAAACTTTTCGATATCAGTACAGACAGGACTATCGGCTATGATGTGAATTTGTTACTATTTTATTATGATTGCAACCTGTTGTAATTGCCTTGTGAATGAATAAATGAAAAAAGTATTGAGTTCATATGCCAACATGCTGGCAGCCCATGAGCAAGATACTTATGGTCTATTATTTTTTACAAAAACACACACATTTCTCTTTTATTGTAGGAACTATGTATTGTATAACTTATCAAGAAAGAAACCCATTTCCTACAATCAAACGTCAACTTCAAATAACTTTAACAAAGAAAACTCGAAGTAGTCAGCAACAGAAATATACAACACAGTACCTCAAAGATCTTAACAATAACAGAATAAGATAAGGCCTACCCACATCATAACTTAACAATAAACTAAGTCCAAGCCAAACCCTGTAAAAGCTAAATTTTCTCTATAAATCAAAGAAAATGATAACATCGTGGTAGATGTAATACTCTAGTTTAATAGTTTGTAAAGGCTCCTGAAGACCTGCGCTATGACAACAATGGGACCATGTATTTTCACATACAAATCTTCTTCAACTCCTGGGATGAAAGCTTAAAAGTGCCAATTCTATAAATTTTTAGGGTTACGAATATCCTTAAAAACGGAACCCTTATAGCATCACTCCGGTGTGTCTGTCCGTCTGTCACAGCCAGTTTTCTCCGGAGCTACTAGACCAATGCTGTTGAAATTTGGTATACATATGAACTTCTCTCACACAAACACGGACCCGTTACGTAAATTAATAAATTTTGAGTATGAGAGTCAATTTTAGGGTCAAACTTGAAAATTGAAAAAAAAAATAGTTTTTCAAACAGTATCGTGTTACATACTTAATGAAAGGGCTTACTGTGAGGGTTTTCATTGTATTTTTTTCATAATTTTAAAATAAATAGTTTTGAAATTATTCAAGAAATTAGACCAAAAATGACCATTCGCCCCCTTATCTCCGAAACTACTGAGCCTAAAATTTTGAAAAAATGCAGATAATAGGAATATTATAAGAAAACCTATAAGAAGTCTGTAGTGTTAATAACATGTTAAAAAATGAAATTGGTTCGTAACCCTTTGCACGCGAGTCCGACTCGCACTTAGCCGGTTTTTTACTAAGCAACGTTCACATTCGCATTTGAGTCGCAATCTGTCAGAAAAGCCTCAATTTCCATAAATTTTTCAAAGATTGCGACTGAGATGCGAATGTGAACGTTCGAAATCGGCACTGCATCCACTCGTTAAGACGTGGTGAAGTAACAAAAAGACAGACGGAGTTACTTCAACATTTATAATATTTAGGTCCTATGAAAACGCGACTTCACATCGTTATCGCATTGTTTCGTCACACCTGTCTACGGAAGCCTTAATGGTTTTGTACTAGAAATAGTTAGTGTCCTATTTGAATTGAACACAGCTCAATGCGTGCAAATGGCAATGTTTTTAGTAAATTAATACTTGTTGTTGGAATTTTGGGCTCGATAGTTTTGTTCCTTTTGGCTTTGTGTGTCAATAATTTTGTTAATGAAATTTTTTACGCAGCAAAAGTAAGTTCATGCTATCTTTTGAAGCGGTAATCGCTGTGAGATTCACTACCTGGAAATGACTTGATGTTTTGCCGGACTGCTGATAAGTAAATGTCCTCTAGATTACACTTGTATCACAAAAGTAATCTTTAGATTCCAATTATTCACTAACTTTTCAGCAACGTTATCATTCGCAATCTGTCAAAAGAGCCTCAAGTTCCCTAATTTTTTCACAGATTGCGAATGTGACGAAAATGCAAACGACGCTTAAACAGTAGTAGAATCAGCATTCTGGTGCATTGCATAAAGTTAGGATTTTAAATAACCTATGACACTTTTATGGATCTATAGGATCAACACTTAATAAAAAGCGGTGAGATAGTGGTCAAACGTATGCCTATCAATAGTAAAAAAAGCCGTGTTAAGATTACTCACGTAATACCATAATGCAAGTAGATCCTCACTAATCAGCCCTTCAGTTCAATTGAGTAGGAGTTTTCATGATTCAATAAAATATCCTGATAAATCACCACGTTCTGACAAATATTGACTCAAACGCATGTAATTCGACACAAACTGATAAAGTTATTTTATTACGTCACTAACCACGTCAATTCTCAACGTTTACGAGAATATGATAAGAGTCACATAATGTGTTAGTACAGAAGAGCCACTCGAGCTTCACTTATCTAGCCTTGCTACAGGCTAGGTAAGTAAATTAAGCTATTATATTGGTTCTTAATAAACACATCCCTCGCTACGCTACGCATCCTCGCACATCTCTGTACGTCTACCATGAGTTTTATCAAAACATACTCGCTAGTGATACTTGTACTTAAAAAAAAAATGTTTAAAAACTTTTAAATAACAAGTTTCTAATATATTTGTTTAGTTGTTAACTAAAGTTTTACTTGCAACAAAGCTTGCTTGTTGGTTTACAACTACAGAAATAAATTAGAAACTTGTTTTTTTTTTAATGTTTTCATAAAAAAAATTAACTACAGTCGCTAGCGAGTATAGATTGATAAAACTCATGGTACACGTACTGATAGAAACGCAGCGTAAAAGTTAGTAAGCACAACGTACGACTCAGGCGTCGCCGTAAAAGACAGCAACACGCGATCATGGTTCCGTTGTCAAAGAGAGACGGGGCTATACTGAGCGAATAGTATTCTAACACTATCCCTTTCTTACAAAACAACTGAAACATGATTGCTTTAGCATGTAGGGTACCTGGACTAAATCGATAAAGTCTGAAATCGTCAACCCGCCTTCAGCAATAAGCGTAGTGAATAATGCTAGTGTCTTCTCTTTTTTGGAAGAGGTTTTTGCCTAATACTGGGACAAGTACAGGCAGAAATTATTTTTATCGAGATTATTTTGTAGAATCTATGCACAAAACTCAGTGCAATTGAAACGATGTTGAAAACTAACACGAATCTATTTAATTTTCTATTTTGTCCACAAAGTGTGCCCTCAACACTTTATCCGTTGATTTTATTGACTGATGTGCAAAGAAAGTGATGTTTACAAGGGCGATATATTTTATGTTTCTATTTTTATTGCCCAATAAATGTAAAAACTTCACGCCTATAAAGTTCGGTAGGCATCAATAAAGTGGGTAGACAGTTCAATCTAACATTTGGCCGGTTTTAAATTATGTTTAGGAACACACTCGTAGGCAGAAAAGTTTTACAATAAAGGCGTCTGGTGAAGACATTCGGATACCGGAGAAGCGAGCCAGAACATGGAAATAAAATTTCTGGAAGATCTTCGATTTTTGTCGATTTAATAAATACTCAAAATAGTAATATACTTCACCAGTGAGAAGCCACCAGAGGCACTAAAAAAGTGAAATTACACTAGTGAAAATGATTGCTAAAAGTTCAAAATTGATGGGATTGACCACGTATTATTATGGTTTTAGTCTTTTCATCAATCGCTTGAATACTTGAATGGTACTTTTTCCTGAGTTTCAGTAGAAGTCCGACACTCTTTTCCACTCCGCCCAGAGCGGCAGGAGTCATTTGACGATTTCCCACCCTTAAAAAAATAAGAATGTATGTTTTCAACAAACTATATATACCTACAGCTAGTATACCTCATCATCACACTACGGATCATCTCGTATCAAATATTAATGGTCGCACCGTACTCCTAGGCACAACCCAGTCTAACAGCACAACGGAAATAGGAATCCTCTCGCGAATTAGTGGTGATTGACTACTAACACTGGTACGTGGAGTTTCCTGCTTAATGTAGGTATCTACACATTAATCCTCTTGAGACCTGAGGAATATCTAGGTTCTCCATGAAAGATTTTATCCGAGAAGTTATTGCCAAAGGATACCAGTTAGTTATACACAGTTTGTTCCCTACTTAATAAACTACTAAATATGTATACTTTCTTGAAAATATGTATACGTTCTGAATTGTTGAGCCCTCAAAGTTTAAAATAATATGTTTATTTACTACTAGTGGACGTTACGCGGTTTCACCCGCGTAGTTCCCGTTCCCGTGGGAGTACGGGGATAATATATAGCCTATGTTACTCCCTGATGTTGTAGCTATCCAATGCTAAAATAATTTTTCAAATCGGTCCAGTAGTTTCGGCGCCTATTCAATTCAAACAAACAAACAAAAAAACAAAGTTTCCTCTTTATAATATTAGTGTAGATAGGTTTTACGCTACTTCGCACCCAAGGCCTATCTCACAGGACCCGTCCATTAATTCCGTTCCTTTATTATGAGGGCACAGTGACTTACAAAAAAGAGTAGGAAGATTCTATTCTACTCAGTGGTAGTGAAGCTTACTATTCAAGAAAAAAAAAACGTATCAGTACTTCCGTAGCCGAACGCGAATACTCTGAAAACGAATAAACAACCATTTTTTACCGTTTTATAGTATTAGTTTACATTTATCAAGCTACTTTATGGTTTCATTAAATCAAATCGACTTAAGTAAATCTGCTCAAACCTGGAATATTTACTAGCAAAGATGCACCTACACAAATAGCCTACAAGCAAGTAGTTAGGTACGTATTAGAAGTAAAAAAAAAACTAATAGACAGGAAACCAATAAATTGTCTGTTCAGAAGTCCATACATTTTCCTTTGCCAAGTCATTTCCTTTTATTCTATTTCTGCTATATCTTCGTTCCAAGTATTTCCTTTGAGAACAGATCTTTCCGATAGATAGAATTTAAAACGAAAATTAGTACTGCTGGCCGCAGACCATGGCCTACAAACGATATTAGCATTTAAAAAGTTAATTAAAGCTAATTATAGGGCTTTTACATGAGGAAAAAGCTATATCCTATCGGCGTGCGGCGGCGATAGTCTACAATTGTCTGAATGGCAAAATATCCGAGTTTGACTGACCACTTGAGAGAGACATTTCTTTAGTGCATGTCTATCCCATACGTTTTTGACTCTTTGACAATGGTTATCGCTGGTAGAACGTCACTTTGTCTTAAAGGTAAGTCTATCTGATGTATGTTTAAAGCACTTAGAATATTAGATGGTCGCTTAGTAATCAACACCGCTTAGTTATTTTTACTGAATTTTCAGTACAAAGAAAAAATAACACGCAAGTGCGAGTCGGACTCTCACACATAGGGTTCCGTATCAAAAAGCGAAAAAAATAATACGTTTCTTGTATGGGAACCCCCTTCAATTTTTAATTTCATTTAGTTTTTATTATTTGCTGTGATAGCAGCAATAGAAATACATACTCTGTGAAAATTTGTAAAGTCTACCTACTATAGTTCTTGAAATACAGCCCGCTGACAGATAGACGGACGGATGGACGGACGGATAGACAGACGGACGGATGGCCGGACGGACAGCGGAGGCTTAGTAATAGGGTTCCGTTGGTTACCCTTCGGGTACGGAACCCTACAAACGGAATAATTTATTATGACCAATGTACTAGGGTGCTGCGAAATGGAGGCGAGAGTCCTCGCGCTCATTAACGAATGGCGCGTGGAGGCGCAACGTCGGGGCTAGACTCCTCTGCCACGGCAAATCGCAGCACGGCGGACGGAGCTCCGGCAGGATCCCATGGCGGTATGGAGACAGCGACTGTCGTATCCCAGCGCTGGGTACGCCACAATCCATGTGGTAAGTCCCCTCTTTGAGGAGTGGCTAGAGCGGCGCCACGGCGTCCTCACGTTCCGCTTGACGCAAGTACTCACCGGACACGGTTGTTTCGGGAGATACCTGTTTCGAATTCGGCGGGAGGCTACGGGGTTTCAACACTGTGAGGATCAGCTGGAGGACACGGTGGAGCATACGGTGTGGCATACGGTGGAGGTCTGCCCTGCTTGGGCGGAGCACCGCCGTGTCCTCGTCGAGGCGATCGGCGGCGGCGACCTCTCACGTCCGGCCTTGGTTCAATCCATGGTCCGGAGCGAGGAGGCATGGGAAGCGGTCCCCTCTTTCTGCGAAGCAGTAATGCTAGCGAAGGAAGATGCCGAACGCGTGAGAGAGAGGGAAACCTCACGCCCCAGCCGCCGCAACAGGAGAAGACATCCCGGGCGTCGGAAGTCGCAGGGCGAATCCCGGCAACCGTAGGTGCGGGCCTGCGGACGGCAAGCATTAGGTGGTCCGCTCAGAACCAGGCCCGGGTCGACGGCGCGCTGTGTTCCACGCGCGCCTCAAAGAGCTGTCAGCATAGAAGACGGGGCCCGCCAGGGCCAGTGCCTGCCGGGGTTGCGGAATCTATTCGAAAGAGTCACCGCGGCCCTGGTACACAAAGGGCATTAGGAGGAACACGGATGGGTTTTAGTCAGTAAGAGTCTGACGCTCCCTTCTGCTTCACCCAGGGCGGGAGGAGTCATTTGATGATTTCCCATCCTTAAAAAAATGGTGCTGCGACAACTATTTAAACACTGGCCTAGTTTTGATTGATTGCATAAAACGTGATACTGTTTGTTTGATCCTATCCAATGACATTCAAAAGTAAAAACCTCAAATTTTCGACTTCGCTTATGCATGTTCGTTAAGTGATATAATATTATTTAGAACAGGGCTTTCCTAACCCTGTACAATCAATACTGGTTACTTTACAGATTGGCCGCAAAACAAAGACCTACGAAAATGTTTTTTTGGAGAAAAATCAAAATACGGCGATAGTGGTTATCTTTTTCAATTCTATAACATACAGCACTCTAAACGAGTCTTTTAAACCAGTCGTATAAATAATTAAATTCGGAATCTTTGTCCTTAAGTAAATGATGTGAATTGAATCTATGTAATTTTCCCAAAAAAAAAAAAACAAATTAAAATTTTTGTAATTGTGTTACGCGGGCCGCACTACCATGAGTTGTATCAATCTATACTCGCTAGCGACTGTAGTTAAAAAGATGTAAGAATAATTTAAAAAAACAAGTTTCTAATTTATTTTTTTAGTTGTTAACTAAAGTTTTACTTGCAACTTGCTTGCTTGTTTGTTAACAACTCAAAGCAATAAATGAGAAACTTGTTTTTTTTTAAGTTTTCATACATTTTTTAACTACAGTCGCTGGCGAGTATAGATTGATAAAACTCATGGTAGACGTACTGATTTAGAATATAAACGTGCAGACGACAGAGTAATATGACTTTTTGTGGAGGTAAGGAAGAGACTAACCTCTTGATCTCCAAATGTCTATAAATCTGGGTACAATAGTAAAATAATCTAACACGTCAGTAAAATTTTTGAGTGCAGTTGGGAACAAAATGTCCCGACTCGACACTTGACGTTCTTCTTCTTATCGTGTCGGTAGTAAGGTCTAAACCACCCTAGTGTCAGTTTCTAAACCGCCTCAAGGGACTCTGAAATGGTTTATTTGACGACCGCCATTTGACGGCCGGGACCACCGGTCTACACGTGCCTGCCAAAGCACGGAATCATCTTTTTATCAGACAATCAGGCGATTCATAACACTTGACGTTAAATTATGACCACTGCAGTCATAAACCTATGACATCGGCATGATGCGTTTATGTCAGTTTCAGCATATATTAACATAATATTATATCACAACAATATTCCCCGAGGACAACCCTGATATTCTAACCCTCTAACATTATAAATGTGGAAGTCTGTTTGTTTGTTAATCCATCACACTACAACGGCTAAACGGATTTGGATAGGCATAGTTTTGCTACCCGGGCAGGCCATGATCTTAATAAGGATATCCTATTATCTTAACTTACTAATCCTAATTTAATATTATAAATGCGAAAGTTTGTGAGCATGGATGGATGTTTGTTACTCTTTCACGTCAAAACGCCTGAAAGGATCTTCATGAAATTTGGCACAGAGGTAGATTATAGTCTGGAATAACACATAGGATAATTTTTATTCATCATTCACGCGGGCGAAGCCACAGGCTATAGCTAGTACGATATTTTTTAATCCCCTGGGGTGATTGTCGACTCGCGCGGGGCGTCTAGTTATGTCATCATCATCATATCAGCCGAAATACGTTCACTGCTGGACATAGGCCTCCTCCAAGCGTAACCACAACGTCCGGTCCTGCGCGTCCCACATCCATCGGCTACTCGCGACCTTCACCAAGTCATCGGTCCACCTTGTGGGAGGCCTTCCAACATTGCGTCTTCCGGTACGCGGTCGCCACTCCAGAACTTTTGGCCCCATCTGTTCTGCGAGCAATGTGCCCTGCCCACTGCCACTTTAGTTTAGCGATCCTTCGGGCTATGTCGGTGACCTTGGTTCTCTTGCGGATATAATCATTCCTGATTCGATCACGCAAGGAAACTCCAAACATTGCCCTCTCCATTGCCCTTTGAGTGACTTTGAGCCTTCTCATTGTGAACGACCACTCTAGTTATGTATTATATACAATTACAGATAAACAGGGTGAATAGAAACAAAGCATTGTTCCAAATTTTCACTTCTTTACCCCACATACATACCTACACATTATAAAATTAAATTGCTTTAAAAATTGGATTCTGGACTGTTGCAAATAATATAAAAATAACATGAAAATCCTTTTCAAGTTTTGATTCCATTAACCCCGTTCAAACCTCGGAAATGAATTAGCAAATAAATCTTCCAAAGATCAAACAAAAACGCTCATAATAACATCTGAAGTTGATTGATACGAGTAGGTATCCTCATATCCATTTCACAAATTCATTTCCATTACTTTCATATTAAGGAACCCTTTCAAAGTTATTGGTATGAAAAATGAGTTTTCTTATAACATTTATTAAGGCCGAGACATCAGGGAATCCTGGATATTAAACTTATGACTAGATCACAAGTGATTCAGGTTTCATTTTATAAGCTTTATAAAAGGTTATAGCTTTGTAAAGGCTATCAGGAAACACAGACTCTGGCATTGGTAGTACTGCCAGAGTCTGTATTTCCTGATAGCTACAACCTGGGAGTCTTTAGGTCAAGAGTGAATAGGTTACTTTTGGGCAAGCGTGCTTCATCTTCGACCAACGCTTACCATTAGGTGAGATAGTGGTCAAACGAGTGCCTAACAAAAGTAAAAAAAATAATAATTGTTAAACGTCATAATCTTTCTTACGTTGTTGGAAGAAACTAGAATGATGCAAGGAAAAGTGAAAATTAGAGTATTTTCTTATTACTCACTAGCGTTTTCATGCGACTTCGCTACCGTGCTACAGGGATAATACAATTTTAGAAATGACTAGTGGACGTCACGCGGTTTCACCCGCGTAGTTTCCGTTCCCGTGGGAGTACGGGGATAATATATAGCCTATGTTACTCCCTGATAATGTAGCTATCCAATGCTAAAAGAATTTTTCAAATCGGTCCAGTAGTTTCGGAGCCTATTTAATTCAAACAAACAAACAAATCTTTCTTCTTTATAATATTAGTGTAGACTAGCTAAAATAATATAGATAAAATAATTTTCAAAATCGGGTCAGAAGATCCAGAGATTATCCCCTACAAACTCACAAACTTTACCTCTTTATAACATTAGTAAGTATAGATTGTGTCCAGGCAAAGTACACTCAGCCATCGTGTAGAGTGTAGCCTTATACAACCACTTTCACTATGGGACCGACTCCCCCAATCCCCACACATTTCTGTGCGCATAACTCGACAAAATGTACGAAACAACTGGTTTTTTTTTTCGCGATTTCGGGATTGGTCCTGTAGTAAAAGTTGTTCATGATGATGAATACAATGACCCCTTAACAGGTATTGCGTTTATTCTGTACACGTTGTATTAGTGGAACCTCTTTGTAATATTAGCTCAGATTACCCTCTTTCGCTGTCAGAAAAAATAGAATGATGCAACAAACAATATTAAGTGGAATTATTTTATTATGTTCTTCTCTTCCCTATAGCCCACTGCTATTATATTTATCACTTCATAAATATGTATTGAACAGAAAGGACGCAATCTTAAGTTAAGTTTGGATGTATGTTTGTTACTCCATGACACTAGAACGGCTGAATGGATCTAGATGAAATTTGCCACAGAGACAGATTAAAGGTACATCTTATCTGTTTCTGTGCTAAATTTCTAAAAAGTCTAGTAGACTGTACAGTCTAGAATAACACATAGATTACTTTTTATTTCGGGAGTAAGTTCCTTTTGGACTCGATTATCATGCAGATGAAGCCGCTGGCAGAATGCAGTTCACAATAAATTAAATGAGCTATAACAGTTTGCTTCGACGAATTATCGGGTTGGTCCAACTAGTATTCAGATGAATAGAACTATCTGGAATTCAGTCATAATATTTGCTTAAATATCGAGCTAATTACGTAGATCTAGTCGGTTTAACCTGAATAATATCTAGGTCTACTAGTGAAACTTTGTTTTTCAGAATTAAGTATATTAAAGAGGGAAAAGTGCGAAATCTGTAAGTTTGTGAAGGGAATGTTGAACCCATTAGAAAAAAAAAATCTTTTACCATTTCAAGGCAACCTACCAGATGGACATCGGCTAAATATAACACAGGCAAAGCCGGGACGGGCCGCTCGTGACATTATGAAGCTGTTGGATTTTTACGGCGTCAAAAGGTGATAATCCAATACGGCACCAGCGGCCTGCTGGCATTTTAATAATTGGTACCTATTTTGATGGGCGTAGTGAAATTAGAAATAGACGATTTAAGACATATTCTGTCTAAAATCTCCACTATTCATTACATCAATTCATCAAGCCCAGATTTCAGTCCATTAAGCAGGATGATGAAACTTAATTGTATTTTGACAGACCACTAGTCCGTTTCGACAAGCCATAAGTACCACAGCGACCCGATTTCGGCCTGACAGACGCTTAACGACGATTGATAGAATAATTTACTGGCTACTGGATACTGTGCTGAGTTTATTGCGTAGACCGATGACGTATTTTGATATGCTATCTTTATAAAAATCTGGTATATGGCGCGGAATTAATGATGGATGGTAAGAGGATATCTGGGTCGATCTTAGGATGAGTTATGTTAGATTTGATGCTTCTACTGCATAAAGGGTATCGTCTTAATTTTTTTTACTTTACTTGGGTTTACTTTTGACTCTAGTCTAGGTCAGCGATGACAGAGACAAAGTCGACGATGGAGTGAGCCTATTCAGAAGAAGCTTGGACACTCTACCTTTGAAGAGATTTGAATTGAATGCGTTCGGAAACACAGACGCAGGTAGAAGGTTCCACTCCTTCGCTGTGAGCACTGCAATAGACGTTTGGAATATTATATAAAAGGATTTTTTTTGGATTCAAGCCGTTTGAACAAAATTTCTGCCATGTTATCTCTTCACGACTCTTGTTTGGTTGAAACTAAGTGCTGAAAGTCAGTCCCCCTACGATATGGCAATGCCATCACGATTCCTTTGTGAAAAAGAGTTGGTTAGTGCTATATGTGTGACCAAGTTCCATCTCTCGCCCACATCGGAATCATAATGGTTATAAGACATCCTAATACCGATAGACACTCGCTTCAAGTAAACACTGGCATTCAATTGTGTCCGATGTGACTGTAAGCTGACCATGACTCACGAGGTCGCAGACAGAGAATGGAGGAGACCCACGGTCAGCATGTGTTGAAGAAGAAGCAAACTGTAAGTTAACCCTAGCACAGTTGAGAAATAAAGCTAGATAGATAATGAGCTAAATTACATTTGTGTGAAATCAGTTTTTTTTTAACCTGTAATATTACCATAAAAGTTTAACACATTTTTGCAACGATGAGTTATAGAACGGGCTCGTACGGGGGTCGTAAGAGATTTGAAATTACGTTTCCGTTCAATTTCGTCCATTAGCACCCTTTGCTTTGCGTCAGCGTACCTGAATGCCTCTGCGAGGGGAGCTCTGGCGAAAATAATGTTATTTCCTCGAGTAGGCTTCCGCTGTTTGAAACCCTCTTTATGACAATATACTGGGCGGAAAGTTGAAGCGTACCTACCTAACCTAAATATTGCTACCAGACTTATTTTTATGCCAATACATTTTTTAACCCCCGACGCAAAAAGACTGTCTGTCTTTGTGTGTGCTGTCTGTGGTATCGTACACAAAATTATCTTAAACAATAATAAACTAATACCTACATATTATAGCAAAAACTTTATTAAAACTACTAGCTGACCCGCGCGGCTTCGCTCCCGTCAACTGGCTACTCTACCTATCGACCCTAACCTACCTACCTATCTTACTTACCTACCTACCTACTATTTTTTTTTATATTCTTATTATGCTATTCCGGACGAAGACTAATCCAAAAACACAAAAATCATAAAAATCGGTCGAGCCGTTCTCGAGTTAGTTAGAAAAGTGTTCGCACAAACCCGACTTTGTTTTATATATTAAGAAGAGTTAAGATTTTTGCTATATTGTGAAAGATTTATTAATTAATTAATTTATTTATATATACTTTATTGCACACCAAAATTAAAACACATTAAGGAAACCTTAAACTAAACAAAGGGTTCCGAACGAATTTACTTCTTTTAACATGTTAACTTAACACTACAGACTTCTAATAGGTTTTCCTGTAATCTTTAGGTAAAGATCTATTATTTTTAGGCTCAATAGTTTCGGAAATAAGGGGGGGGAATGGTCATTTTTCGTCTAATTTCTTGAATAACTTCGAAACCATTTGTTTTAAAATTATAAAAAAAATATATAATTAAAACCCTCACAGTAAGCCCTTTTATTTGATATGTCGCACGATATTGTTCAAAAATCTTTTTTTTTTAAATTTTCTAGTTTGACCCCCAAAAGTGACTGACGCCCATACTAAAAATTTAATGATTTACGTAGCGCGTCCATGTTTGGGTCATAGAAGGCCATATGTGTACCAAATTTCAACAGAATCGGTCCAGTGGATCCGGAGACAACCGAGTGATCCTATAAGGGTTCCTTTTTTTTCGGAACCCTAAAAATATACAATTCGAAGCCGGACAGCGGTGGCTTATTAATAAATAGGGTTCCGTTAGCAACCTTGGTACGGAACCCTAAAAATCGACTTGGTTCGCACGAATCAAAATCGTACGCCCAATAATTTGCCTTGGCTCGCAAATCGAACCGTCTGATACTCCGCACGAATCAGGGGGGCTACTCTCTAAACCCGAAATCCGTAGTTTTGGGCTTAGTTGCGGGCGTATTCTACTCCGTATCAACTAACCACTGAGAACTAATGATAACACGATTTGACAGTTACTGTGAAATCGTGTTGTCATTCATTCTTAGTTCGGGTTCGGGACTAATCGTAAGTCTGTAGGTGGTACGGAGTAGAATACGCCCGCCCGCAACTAAGCCCGAAACTACGGAATTCGGACTTAGAGAGTACCTAGCCCCCCAGAATCGATCGCTCCCGTCACCACCTTTGGTACGGTACCTTATTATTAGCCTTGTTTCGCAAATCGAACCGTTCGTTGCTTCGCTCTAAACGGAATCAATCGCGGAGGCTTAGCAGTGGGTCCCGTCAGCACCTTTGGTACGGAGTCCTACAGGCCTGGGATACGAAGTAGAAAATGCCCGCCCGAAACTAAGCCCGAAACTACGGATTTCGTTAGAGAGTAGCCCCCCTGATCCGCAAGTCGAACCGTTCAGTACTTTGCAAGACTAAATCAGTTGTAAGACTACGATAAATGCACTTTGAACGAAACCAGCACAACTCTGAGATTAAAGCAATTTTGGACCCTAACAGTTTTAGACCTTTCAGAGACCGAACCAAAATCCTAACGAACTTCGACTGTTTAAAAATCGTGTGAGGTCATTCTCCAGCGGAAAATCTTGACACCGCAATTCAGAAAAACGCGTCATCAGTGCAACGCCATCTATCGACCGTGTAAACTGACAAAATATTTGGCAGCGGAAGACGTTAAATAAGAAGCCCATATGTAACGATAAATAACGATAAGTTATTAAAATGTTTACTTTTATTTTGCTACGTCTACGTATTAAAAGTTTCACAAATAACTCAATCACTGTGTTTTGGTGTAACATTCATGCTTTCATACATTTTTGTTACATGCATGAAAGCATGAATGTTACACATTGACATTTTTTCATTACATGAATGCACGTATGGTTTCTCAATAGATGGCGCTCTGACTGATCAGAATACATAAGGAAGTTTCTTACTAAACTAAAAATTCAATATACATATTTTGATTTTGTGGATCGATTGTAACGATAAGTAACGAAAAGGTATAAAACTGATCACTTTTATTTTTCCACATATTAAAAGGTTCCCAAATAACTCAACAATTTTGAATGCTTTCGTACATTTTATTTTTTCTCAATAGATGGCGCTCTGACTCATCAGAATACATTAGGAAGTTTCTTCCTAAACTTAAAAATTCAATATCTTTTGATTTTGTGGGTCGATTTTGATGAAATAAACGCTAAATGTTACTCGGGTTATCACTTATTATTTTTAAGTACTTAGATTTGGAATCCAATCTTAAGTTTATGCGTGATGCTCCCACAAACGCACAGACAAACAGACAAACAGATAAACAGACAAAAATCTCAAAAATTGCATTTTTGTGTTTTATATCTTTTTCCTGACTTTTTTGTGTAATTTTCATGCAAAAATATTCAATGTACAGACACGGCTAGTCTACGATTTTATTATATGTATAGATTGCATTTTTGTGTTTTATATCTTTTTCCTGACTTTTTTGTGTAATTTTCATGCAAAAATATTCAATGTACAGACACGGCTAGTCTACGATTTTATTATATGTATAGATAACTAAACACGAAACGTTGTCGGCGTCGTGTTTCGCTGCGTGGTGTCGCGTAAACGTCGGAAACGACAAAATACGACGACTTTCGGCCAAAAGTCCTCTTTTAAGAAGATCTGTAGATGGTGGGTTGGAACTCGAACCACGAACGACGTAAAGTTGATGTTGTGGCGCGATTCCAACATTTCGACCCTCAGAGTCCACTTGGTCTTCTCTTTCAAGTACTGCAATGTAATTAACATATGAGTAGAAATTCTATTCCAAAATTGTAAAGAGTTTGATACTGCATACACCGTAAAGCTCTTGTTAGTATTTAGTGGGTATTTTTTTTGAGGACGGGAAATCATCAATAGACTTCTTCCGCTCTGGGCGGAGAAGGGAGGAAGGGAATGTCAGACTCTTACTGACTAAAACGCATCCGTGTTTCTCCTAATGCCCTTTGCGTTCCAGGTCCGCGGTAACCCTTTCAAAGGGATTCCGCAGCCCTCGCAGAAATACCATTGGCTAGGTACTGTTTATATCACATACATGAGTTACGGGAAGTAACTAGCTATTAATATATCACCCCATAACTGCCCCAATATTCTTCAAAATCGAAAAGGCACTTCAAACAGCAAATACTTTACGACTTTCAAGGAGGCACTTGAAACAGCAAATACTTAACGGGGAATGCTTCCAAGTTTATGACACAAACTTCATATTCTATTTTATGTTATCCACATAAGCGTTTGATGGCGTATCTAGCCCATGGGTGTACTTAACCTGATATCAAGTTTTATAGGAAACAGAAAATTATTTGAAACTAGGTTAAAATTGTTATGGGAAGCTTTCATGTCGTGTAACGATGTTAGAAACATGCTGCTCAATGGAGCTTGCCTAGGTTTAGCTTTGTAAATTATCTTGCAGTAGACTGGGGACTTGGGCAAGGATCCTGTGTTTAAAGGAAAATTTAATAGGAGTAGAACTTTCGTTATGAGCTTCATTATCTGTACCTCCTTAGTACAAAATAAAGCCGAGTATTGTATGTTTTTATTTTTGTTCATTATTTTATTCGTAATGCCCAGCGCATTTAAATTTTGACGGATCCAGATGAAGAAGTGTATATGACTTTTTATTGCAAGAGTATGTTCCCGGGGATGATTTCTCACATTGATGCGGGAAAAGCCGCTTGCAGAAGCAAGTAAAGAACTAAGTGATACAATCAAATTCTAATGCTAATCTAATTACGGAATAAAGAAATGGTATCAATAACAATAAAATAGGTCGCACAACAGAAGTTGGTCTCAGCACTCACTAGGTTTTAGGTTTTACAGCAATTTTTTACTATGGTAAGTAAATGCTGTTAGGGTATACCCTAACAACATTTAGTCAGACATACGACATTATTCATGCAATAAGTACCACGAATCGATTATTCAATAAAATACAACCTAATATCAAAAATGTCGTAACCACCACCCTCTGCTTGAAGAATTTCATACCGAACTTGACAGCAAATTTTCCTCTGCCTCAGTCAATATTGAAAACTCATCCGGAGTACAAGTGTGAAGTTATAAGTAAGTTATATGAATGTCGTTAGCAGACATCGAAAACTTGTTAAAGCATAACTAATGGACTTCCGAGTAAAGTTTATTATCTCCTTCACAAAAGATAATTTCTAACTCCGTGGAAAAATTGAAGACCTAACTTTATTTTCAAGGGTCGGTTCATACTACGTCATTATAATTTTATAATTTCTTTTTGTGGAATTAAATTTGTCACCTGGAATTATGAAGAGTGAACAGTGTTCTTGAGTGTGAAGCTGCAGGAAAAAAAAACGGGGTAATAGGTTGCCTTTTGGCACTCAGCGGAGACAAAATAGAACATCGTCAGGGTTAAACGACGCTTGCTGGGGTCGTCCCGTGGATGGGTGACCATCTATCACTTACGGAGACTTCTCCGTGCCTCAGAAAGCACGCTGAGCTGCAGGTCACAGCTACCTTTTTCAGATCTTTGACAGTCGTTACGGATTGTAAAAAGCCTGAATATTTGACAATAGGTATTAATATATGTCATCATCATCTGTCTAGCCTTTTCCCAACTATATTGGGGTCGGCTTGCAGTCAAACCGGATTTAGCCATAACCTACCAGACCTCCACAACCCATTAACTGGGTATTAATATATGTATAGGTATGTAATTTGACTAAGAGGTATCGTGTCACTCAGACACTGGGTTGTTGTTCACACTTTACTGTGCGGACAGTGAAACTGTTAAAATCAACGAAAAATGGCATGACACAAAAACAGTCCCATTTGCTTATTTTAGCTAGTCTATCATGTCCTGTTGCTATGTATAGGCCCCCCATAGAGTCCAGTCCTTCCACATTTTGCATGCCCGCTTTTACTTCTTTCAATTAAGGCGAAATATATCTAGTTTGTTATTTCCAACTAAGCATCTAAAAAGCGTGCACCCTCAAAAAGCCACAAGTCTCAATAAGCGAACACGAAAAGTCTAAAGAAACCGCAGTAACTTTTCTACAAGGCAATATAATTTTTCCGGCAGTGTGGCTCGACGTCCGCCTCCCCGCGACAGATGCAATATCCACCACCAACTTAGTTATCGTATCGATTCGCTATGTACTCGTATTTACCGCTTCCTAGAGCCCGCTATGTACATACATTAGCTGAGAATATGGAGGCATTTTATTTATAGTCAAGCTTTAAAGTAATATTCTCTGGGATAAAGACTTGTTGCATGAGGGTAGTAGGAGAGAGATAGAAGAGAATTGGTAGCCTTGTATTAAGAATTTAAATGTTTGAGTGTCGTACAGTAGTCCTGAGTTCGAGCTGTCACAGGCTCTTTACTTTGTGTAAAGGGGAATAGAACAATCTTACATGCATATATGGAAAGAAAGAAAGAAAAAATGTTAGGAACATGGTGCCCTAAAGTGTCACGGTGCTGAGATATTTAGAGGTAGTATGTTCTCTACCTATATACGTATGTTAAATCGTGCGCGTCAACTTAAAAAAAAAAAAAAACTAAAATGGCGGGGAGGCTATTCCAGGTCCTGATGTCTCTGGTGAAGGAAAACGTCGAGACGACATTTAGAGTGTTGCATGTCTTAGAGTTATCAAATAATAACCGATTGCCAAGTCGCACTGGGCCCACGTGGTGAGTGAGAGGTAGTCTGTCTTTGAGCTGCGGAAATCACGCTTTGCATAAGGATAATTGGTACCAAACCCTTGTAGTTAAGATTTGAACTGATGTAATTTAAATTCCTATCTTAAAAACAAAATACGAAGCACATGGTCTATTCACTTTTTTTGGATAACCTGTTTCAAAGGCTAAGGTCAAATGTACGCTTAGGCCACTTGAGATCAGTCGACTGTGATGTGGTGATTCCCATAATGAATCCGTTGTGTTAAAGAATTACTGCTCTTCGTCCCATATATCTCTGTCTTTCTCTCCCAGCGGAAACATAATGGCATTAGCACGTCATAGTTGGTGAATAGATGTCTTTATAGTTGAATCAGCAAGGTAAACCTATTTTACGTAACATTTAGATTCAGTCTATATATTTTTGTACCTTATAATATCGGCAGAAGTACTAAAACCACAACAATTATTACTTATTGTTTTACTCAAAGTATCAACCAAAAGCGACAAGTTCAATTAATATTTGAAATAAGTTCCACGAAGTTATGAATTAATATCGGAAAACTTTGTTTTATACTTTCCATTCGGTTTACTTTGGTGTTGAATCTTTCAGATGAAGCATTTTAATACTGACAAAAGTTAATTTACTAAAAATAACTTGAAAAATAATATTTGGCATTTTAGGTAGCTTTTACAATCGGATTTATTTCCAAACGTGTCTCAAGGAATCAGCTGGGATTAGCCATAGCTTGAGTCTCTGGGAATCAGAGTCATGAAATCAGAATCAGAGAATCTGGGAAATATGTCTCTTTATCCGTGTGCCAAGTTTTTTTAAATATATTTTTTGTGTGAGTTTGCTCTTGACACACACGCAGGCAGACAGTTTCACTTCTTTGCCTTTACCAAAGACATTAGAAACGCTTAGTGCGAATTGGTGGAATAGCGACAAGGTAGGGATGGTCATTTGCAGTGCATTTAGATGTCCGATGGTAGAAGGGGGGCGGTGGGATGATGTCATGGAGTTCTTGGGCACAGTAACCGAAGTACAATCTCTAGAAGACCGACAAGCAGGCCACCTTGCGGTGATGAGCCAAGCTGTAAAGCTTGGCAACCACCAGTTTTATGTCACCAAGTCACCATTGAGCTCCGCGTTTCACCGAGTCAAGCGTGGTAAGTTGGCATTTTGCTGAGCCATCCCAAAGGTGACTGCAATACTCCATGCAGGATTTTACTGACCTTCATACATTTATAATGTTACGTAGGGTACAACGCCTGCTAAAATTTAAATATCATTAAAACTCTTCGAAGTGAATATTGTGTTTAATAATCATTATCACAGGCGTCCTTGTAAATAATTGTTCGATTTACGGCTCAATGGGGCTTGAGTAAAACTCTTGTTCGCACCTAGTAGATATTCAAAATATTATTGTGAATAAATACCAAATTATTTTAATACAGTACCTCCAAGTGGATCCTTTTACTGATGTAACTCTGAACAAACTTTGTTTTCTATATGTTTCATTTGTTTAATTTCTTGATAAAAATTTAGAGCTGGGAAGAAAAGCCTGATTTAATTTAAACAAACAACACTAACTTGGAGAAACATTATTTTGTTTTTAAAAAATATGCCCGTAGCCATTTTTGGGAAAGCGGTTAAAGAATTTTGCGAACACGATATGATGCAGCTAAGTAAGATATGTCTTAGTATAAGGTTGCCGCGGTCAGATGCGGCTCGATAATACGACACGCGGTTTTACAAAGAACTTGAAAAGCAATTTTAGAACAATGTCTACTCTCATTCCGCTTTGTTACGACGTCATGCCAAAAACTTTTTCTTCAGTTGGCGCCCAATGCCACGTGCCATACCAAATCACGCAGTTTAAGTCTTTAATTTATGCAAGGTTTTATATCCTGTGGCAAGGTTTACACACTCGGAAGATGATATTCTCGTTCAATATAGCTATTCAACTTAAAAAAAAGCTTTTATTTAAACGCTCTAAAAAGAAGAAAATTAAGTTTTTCCTTAAGAATTTTAACTATCAACTTATAGCCTCATTGTATACAATTTATTTGATCATAAAAGCTTGTCGCGGGGTTTAATTACCTATCAGTATTTAATTAAATTGAAATTGAAAATATAATAAACTTAGCAGATCAATTGACATAATTAAATAGGTACTAGTTTATTTAAAAATCGCGCGACAAGCTTTTGTGATCATATAAATTGTATATAATGATGTTATAAGTTGATAGTACATTTTTTTTGGAAAAAAATATTTTCTTCTTTTTAGAGCGTTTAAATAAAATCTTTTTAAAAAAAAGTTTTATCGCTTTTAACTTATTTTTTAGCTAGGTTTCTGGTTTCTGGCTGGTGGTCTGTTGTTCTTCTCCTAGACAGGTTGCAGACCAATGCTGATGACGCCCATCTCGCCAAATTACACAAGTCCAACTTATTTCAGCTTGGAGCTCATTTTTCAATTTACTCTCAATGAGCCCTTTCATTTGATACCCATATTGCAGAAGTGCATTAAAAATAACTATTCCTCTATCTTGGATGATCCGCCATATTGGATTTAGAATGACGACACATTATTTTTCGAGTTACTCTCAACCATCCCTTTCATTTGATACCCATATTGTAGAAATGCATTAAAAATAACTACTCCGCCATCTTGGATGGTCCGCCATATTGGATTTAGAATGACGCCAATTTATTATTAGAATTACTCTCAACAAGCCCTTTCATTTGATATCCATATTGTAGAAATGCATTAAAAGTAAGTATTCCGCCATCTTGGATGGTCCGCCATATTGGATTTAGAATGATGTCACACACCATATCGTGCATTGTCATCCAAACTAAACGTGTATACAAAATTTCAGCTCAATCGGTTGAAGATATCTACTTCAAAATTGAGTTCAAAGATTCCACCCGAACAAACATACTTACATATCTACATACATTGCAAGTTAAATAAAAGCTTTTAAAATACATGCTGGCAGCATTGAAATTATTTTTTTTTAAGTTTGTTTTGATTCGTTGCGGGTGACGCGACGTGTCCTCTATAAAAGTATGATTTTGTAAATATTGTGATAGTTATTTCACGGTAAGAGTACACATACTTATTTATGAATAGTCATTCCATTATTTTACATAAAAGTTTGCACGAACAACATCAAAATAATACTTTTTCATTTCTCATAATCGGAAAGTAGCGTTTGTCTGATCCGAATAGCGGGTGGAACACGCTATTCAGATCAAACAAACTCTCGCACACTCTCAAACACGCTCCCCATCCTTGGGCGGGAAAGACTCATAGTATTTGCTTCCCTCTCGAGGGCGGGAATGAATTTAAAAAATAGAACTAAATTTGGTTAAGCAGCTGCAAAAAAACCTTACATAATTAAGAAAAAAAGTGTGAATTAAAAAAATCTAAACGGTTGCGCTCACGGCAGTGACGCGGTGTGTTCCATTACTAACTCTGTAAGCTGTATCGAAAACTCGGTTTAAATTTAGACTAGCATCTTATTAAAAAAAACATTTTTACAAAAAAAGTACAACCGACTTAATAACTTTAATTTCGGAAGTCGGTGTTTTTGGTAGTTTCTTCGTACGGTCGGTTGTAATTTTTTGTAAAAAGTTTTTTATTTTACGCTTTTTAGCGGTACCCCACACCTAACAACACCACTGGAAAATCGCAGAAAATCAAATACGCAATTTCGATTACTTGGATGTCTAAAAACCGTCATCCAAGTAAACGAATTCCAGCTATTTAATCATAAAAAAATACAACCGAATTGAGAACCTCCTCCTTTTTTTGAAGTCGGTTAAAAATGAGTTCAAGTGATTCCGTAATGTTGACCCTTGATTCTGTTAATGATGAGGCAAATACAGCTGTCGAAAATCTTTTGCCAGAAATTTCAAAGGAAAGAAACTTAAATACCTACATGTGGTTTTCACCTCGAACTACGAAGTGGAAACATTTTTAATGAAGCCCAGACGAGACATATTTGGCAGTGAAGGTAAGCTATAAACGTTTATCTAGGTTGGGAGAGGTCTTTTACTCTAAAAATAAACGTCGATCCCAACGACTTTACTGTGATATGTATTATAGATAGGTTTGCATAAAAAGAGGCAATCATATCAATCAAACACGTTGACGAGGTTGCGTAAATTTAGAGTAAAGACGTAAGGTAGGCGTGCATTTCTGGAGTAAAAGATCTCTGCTTGTTATTTTATCTACATAGGTACCTAAAAGATTAATAGTAATGACGAAATCATGTTTTTCACAGGTGGTATTGATACTCGAGAAAAGCGGTGCCTGCAGAAGCAGTGAACTCACAAATATAACAATTAACGACTTTGAAAATTAAGGCCAGTTATTACTCGAAAAATTGACTAAAACAAAAACAAATATTGAGCACATGACTGTTGTACGAGAAGAGTTTACACAAATAGTAAAAAAATATTAAAAAATCAACCTAATGACATAAAAAAAGGATCGCTTTTTTCTCAACGACCAAAAGGGAAAATGCTATAAACAAGTGATCGGTAAAAATAAAATCTCAGGTAAATAGCAACATATTTGAAATTACCAAACTGTGAACAGTATATCAGGCATTGTTATAGAAGAACATCAGCGACACTATTAGCCGATTCTGGGGCGAAATTGATAATGTTAAAAAGACATGGAGGATTCAAATCCAGCACAGTCGTGGAAGGCCAAATTGAGGATCTTGTCCAAAATAAACCTAAAATTTCAAACAAATTAACTGATACTATAAATTTACGCCCCACTTCGCCTCAACCAACTACTTCAAGGGAGTCTGCGCCATAGATTCCACCGTCTAATCAAATACTAGAGTCTCCTACTTTTACAGAAATTTAGCACAACCGTCATAACATATCAAACAACGTAAATATTCCAAACATAAATGTAACTTTAAATTTCACAAATCTGACTTCTCAATTAATTTTAAATAGGTACTACTGGTACTCATGTTATTATTATCAATAAATATTTTAGAAAAACTACTATTTTTTACTTTCCTTATATTCGAAATGAAAAGTAAGAGTCCTTAACACGGGTGAAAGACATCAATTCCTACTCGGACTATAGCCGCCCTCCGGTCAGTGTAAAGTTACGTCTGTGCGTAAGCCGTGATGCCGCCATTATATGATGAATTTTGTTTCTTTTTGTGTATAATCAACGATATGTCGATAAAAAATCGTATATAAGTAGTTATTACATAGTTACACAATGTATTTACAATTTTACTTCATAATTAGACTTATTTTGGCAAAGGAATGTGCCGTGAAAGACACTACGACATCCATAGTTTTTTAGGTGAATTCAGTTTAGCTCAATTTTGTGTAGGTTTGACTAATATTCAAATTCTTAAACCTAATATACCATGTGAAATCAGCTAACACAAAAAAATTGCTGATGACGTCCCTCTTCAAGGAAATCTTATCATTGTACAATTATAGTGGTATGTTGATTCTCGCCACGGGTGTTCTGGGTAGCACGTGTGTTTCGAGTTTTTTTTTTATAGCTTTCCCGTGTTATTGTTGATACTTTTGGAACTTGTATTAGTTTGTGTTGTCCTTGTGTCCGTCACCAGGTTTGTATAGTCTGTCGTTTTTTTTTTTTTAGCCTACTTCCATCCATAATGGATAGAAATAAACCACCCGATCCTGATCCTCCCGACATCCCAGCTTCCCTAACTCCTTTTCCTCCCACTCCGAACCCGTTATCGCAATTTGCCGAAGTAGTGTGTAGTGTCACCGACATGGATGTGACACAAACACAACAAAACACTCGCAAACGTCCCGGCCACGAGGAAATTATTACGCCTTCACCTCCAAGTAAGCAGCCAAAAAGCCAAATTGGTAGAATCAAATATTCAGTGCTGGATAAGGCTCCGTACCTAGTTCATGTTTCTCGCATTGAAACACAACTAAATGCAGGCACCACTCTACATCCCGTAAACTTCGGCAAATTTTTGATTTTAAATCACGTTGCGAACGTAGTCCGTGATGGCGTAAACAGAGTAGGTAGGAATCGAGTCTCTGTAGAGTTTACATCCCCTCAGGATGCTAACTCCTTCCTTGTAAACAGTCTGCTGTCGAAACATGGATATACAGCATCAATCCCTACTTACAATATCACAAGGATGGGTGTGGTAACCGGTGTTCCTTGTGATATTACAGAAGAAGAGGCCATAACATATCTGTCTGTACCTACAGGATGTGGTCAAATATTAAAAGTTCGTCGTATAAACAGGAAAGTGCAGAGAGAAGGTATGACAGAGTGGAGACCTACTGAAACATGTATAATAACGTTTGATGGTCAAGTTTTGCCTAAGAGAATTTTCTGCTGTTACACATCCCTCCCTGTAGAGCAGTACATTTATCCAACCATCCAATGTCGTAAGTGTTGCCGATTTGGTCATGTTGCCAACCTATGTAGGTCAAAACCACGCTGCAGTAGATGTGGCCACGATCACCCCGGTGATGGTTGCAACATCTCTGAGAGCGAGGCGTTCTGTGTGCTTTGTTCGGGGAATCACTATGCTAATAGCAAGTCATGCCCTGAGCATGGTAGGCAGAGGGCCATTAAGACTGTTATGGCTGAAAAATGCATCTCCTATGCTGACGCTAGCAAAGTAGTCCCCATAACTTCAAGCAATTATGCTAATGTCACTAAAACTCCCGTCTCATTTAAAAAAACCATTTCACTCAAGCCCAAGACCCATGCTCCACTTTCACCATCTTATGATAAAGCTGCCCATCAACAAATTGTTAGTGTTCCCCAACTTTCACAGCCAAATGGCTGCGCTCTAATTAATGACAATGTCCCCCTCAATAATACTACTTCTGTTATTGAACTTTTAATTAAACTTATACCAATAATTATTTCATCATCATCTAGTTCTTCAAAATCACCGTCCAACGTCGCCGACCAACTAATAACTCTTCTTCTACAAATTAAAAATGGCGTCCCGCCTAGTATTCCTTCAGTGGAATGTGAGGAGCGTGTGGCATAAAAAACACGACCTCATATTCCTCTTAAACAAATACAAGCCATTGGCTTGTTCCATAGCTGAGACTTGGCTCACCCCAAATCTTAGCTTCCGCATGCCACACTATAACATCCTTAGATGCGATAGATCCGATGGGTATGGAGGGTCGGCTCTTTTCATTAATAATCGTGTCCCATTCTCCCCTATTTCCTTACCCTCACTCCAGGATAATTTGAGCATTACAGCAGGAAAGGTAGAAGGCATCACAGTGTTTTCTATTTATATTGCCCACCCTCACGCAGATTTCCTAGTTATTTTAAAAAACATTTTTTCTAATGTCCATGGTCCATTATTCGTCATGGGTGATTTCAACTGCCATCACTACAGATGGGGATCGGAACGCTGTGATGCCTTCGGAGTTGCTCTGGTAGAGATTTTAGATGACCTGGATCTCTGCATTTTAAACAATGGCTGTCCAACTCGTAGGTCACCTCCCGGTCAGCAGAAGAGTTGTGTCGACCTTACATTCTGTTCGGTTGACTTGGCAGCATCAACTCACTGGGAATGTACATCCTTGTCGCATGGTAGTGATCATTACCCTATAGTTATATCTTTAGCTAACAAGACTTATTTAGAAAAAACTTCTCCTCCACTTTTGAAATATAACCTGGCCAAACCAGATTGGACAAAATTTGTTTCACAATTGGAGGACAAAATTGAAAATCTTCCAAATTTAAATTCATGTTTACTGGATCCTATTGATCACCACCATGCCAAGAGCTGCTATGAGAGATTTGTTTCAGCTGTTACCTCTAGTGCAGATTCTTGCTTCCCATTAAAAAACAGTGCCCAAAACAAGATCCCCTCACCTCCATGGTGGGACCCAGAATGCACATCGGTTGTTAGAGCAAGGAATGAGGCCGAGTCATGTTACAATGCAGCCATGAACACTGAAAACCTCTTGGCATATCTACAGGTTAATGCCAGAGCCAAACGTCTTCTTCGCAAGAAGAAACGTGCAGGCTGGGTGAAATTCTGCTCCGCCTTGTCTCCCTCCACTCCGATATCAGTTGTCTGGAAAAATATAAATAGATTTAGGCGTGGGTGTTCCCCTTCAGTTGCTTCACCCATAGCTAGAGCAACAGCTGAACATTTTTTCGACAAAATCGCACCACCATATGTTCCACTTCTATCTGAATGTGAAAATGTGTTCCTTCCTAGTATAGCAGACGATCCCTTTGATGCGCCATTCACTTTGCACGAACTGAATGTGGTTCTTAGTCATGTCCGGGACTCGGCTCCTGGTATTGACGGTGTGCCATATTCCTTCATATGTCGTGCAGGTGACAAGGCTAAATCTTACTTTTTGGATATCATTAATTTTTGTTATTGTCATGGCTGGGTACCAGATCAGTGGAAATTACAAATCATTATTCCCCTAGTAAAACCTGGCAAACCCCCAGATGATCCGAATGGCCTTAGGCCAATCGCTTTATCTTCAGTCCTAGCCAAACTACTGGAACACCTAATTAAAAATCGTCTGGAGTGGATAGTCGAATCGAGAAACTTACTGCCGAATTCCCAATTTGGTTTTAGGAAAGGGCTTAGCACAATGGACAGTGTCGGTGTCCTGGTTACGGATATTCGTCTGGCCTTTTCTAAAAACCAATCCGTCGTTGCCTCTTTCCTTGACATCTCCTCCGCATATGACAACGTTCTTCTTCCCGTTCTCAGGCAAAAATTGCAACAGCTGAGTCTTCCGGCCAAGATGATACAATGTATATGTGAACTCCTTGTGTCCCGGTCATTGGTTCTGAGAGTCCAGGGTGAGGAATTTGACGAGCGGCGGACGTGGAGGGGTCTCCCTCAAGGCTCTGTCCTCAGTCCGTTGTTATACAATCTATATACGGCCGATATTGGGTCCTGCCTTAACAATAATTGTCAGATATTACAATACGCCGATGACATAGTTTTGTATGTGACAGAGTCCTCCATTGTTAACGCTGCCGCTTCTCTATGCCTCTCGTTGGATTCTTTGAACCAGTGGCTTTTAAGCCATGGCCTATCGCTTTCCGCCCCTAAAAGCTCGGTAGTAATTTTCTCTCGGAAAAGACAGATTCCCCAGATTTCAGTGAGTATTTCAGGTTACAATATCCCTATTGCCTCTAAAGTTAAATTTTTGGGCGTACTTTTGGATTCAAAATTAACAGGTAAACCTCACATAAATTTCTTGATTCAAAAATGTGAAAGGGTTATATCAATTTTGAAAGTTCTTGCGGGTGTTTGGTGGGGAGCTCACCCCTACACCATGAAATTAGTATACAACGCTTTAGTTCGTAGCGTTTTGGACTATGGAACATACCACCTGATTCCATGCAATAAAGGTGCTTTGGCGGGGCTGGATAGGGTTCAGTCCAAATGTCTTCGGATCATCTCCGGTTGTATGAAGTCCTCTCCCATTAACGCATTGCAGGTTGAGTGCGCTGAACCTCCTCTGGCCCTAAGGCGGCAATATCTAGCTTCCCGTTTTTTGTTCAGGTTAATCTCTAGATCATCCCATCCTCTCATAGGTAAACTAAATGAGCTAGACTCACTATGCAGAAGCTCAAACTACTGGAGAAATAAAGAGGTACCATTAATTTTAAAATCGTTTCGTCAATCCCAAAATTTAGAGTGTCCCATCTTTCAGTGTCCTAAACTACCCCTTTATAACTTCGCTTACGAAGTTATTTGTTTTACCCCAAAAATTGTGTATAATATTGGTATTTCAAAAAAATCATCTGCAGCGAATTCGGCCTTCAATGCGGCGGTGGGCGAGAGATGGAACGGTTACCAGCTATTTTTTACGGACGCTTCGAAATTAAATGACGCTAATAACACTGGAGCCGCGGTTTATTACCAAAGCTCTAGAATAATTATACAATTTAAATGCCCTAAAGAGTCTTCTGTTTTTACTGGTGAGTGTGTGGCTATATTAGAAGCTTGTCGTTTTATAGAGTCGCACACTAACATCGAGAAGGCTGTTATTTTTACAGATTCCCTTAGCTGTTTGCAGGCGTTAGCTCAAAATCCTTTTAAAAATAAATTACATAGTCCCCTTATACTTAAAATTAAAAAATCTTTGTTGTCCTGTGCCAACTGTCGAAAGGATGTTCAGCTAGTTTGGATACCTAGCCATTGTGGTATTAAGGGTAACGAATGTGTCGATGCCCTGGCTAAAGATGCGTGCACATCTGCAACGGCTGACCTCTCACACAATACCCATCAAAGTTACGACCTGCTGGCGCTCCCAAAAGTGTATCTCCGGTGTTCCTGGCAAGAACAGTGGAATGAGTCTAGCAAGAAGAGAGGCAGGTTTTTCTTTGCTGTTCAACCCACTATAAATCCAAAACCATGGTTTTTTGGTTTCAGAAAGGTCTCCAAAACTGTTGTATCTGTTCTCTGCAGAATTCGTTTAGGCTTTTGCTGTACCCCTGTTTTTCTTCATAAACTCCGCATACGCGACTCCTCCCTCTGCGAGTGCGGACTGGGAGAGGGTACCCTAGATCATATATTCTTTGAATGTCCAAACAACGTCCCGCCGCTTGACTTATATAACCGTCTCCCTAAATTTAAAATTCCGCTTCCAATTAATTTCCCCTCTCTTCTAACATTTTCCTCTCCAGACCTGCTTGTGGCGCTGATGACTTTCATCCGCCACAATAGCATAAAACTATAACTCCCAACCCTTATCTGTATCATGGTGGCATGTATTGTGTTTGTATATGTGTTTATATATGTGTTTTAATAAATATAATAATATATATGTATTTTTATTCTTTGTTTGTTTCAGTCCTGTACTAACACAGCAAGTAATCAACTGTATCGATTGACGAATCTAAATCGTTTCTGCAGGAATCGTAGTTCCCTCCAGCAGTAAAACTTGCACACTTGCTTCTCCAATCACTTTGGACATTGGCAGAATAGTCGTCATCGGCTCTGTTGCCATTTAAAAAAAATAGAATAGAATAGTGGTATGTTTTTACTACATATAAAGGTTTATGTAGTATCCTAGTTACATTTTTATTAGAAACTACTCAATATACATATGTCGGAAATAAGTCAGTCAATAGAACAATCGGGACACCAACGCCATCTAGTGGCGTTCGACGGAGTCTAGGACCATGTGCTCGACAGAGGCTGAGCTCAGTCTACTAGTGGCGGTCGAGCAGTGCAGACGTGCCCACGTCTAGAAGCCGCCGCGTGTTCCGAATATTTGTTCAGTGTACCTATTGTGTGAGAATATTGTAAGTGAGACTTTCGAGTGTGAATAATAATTTGATTTAAAAGCAACCGGTGTTTCTATTGCGCAATAACCAACACTTCCCAAAGTACGCCCACTGTAGTTTCAATATCCTGGCTGATGTAACCTGGAGAGTTGTACCATCGCTGACATCAGAAAGTGGGATTCGTGTTTGTTCACACGCAAAATGAAAACACTAAAAGTGACAGTTGGCGTGTTTAAATAAGTGTAACAGTGCAAAAAAAATGTGACCGTTAAATTAAAAATTTAAACCATATGAGTGCTTTTTGAAGCACTATAAGTGCGAAAGCGGAATGCATTGGCTTGCGTTGATCCAAACAAGGTAGACGCGGATGCAAGATCATGGTGCACGACAACAGAGAAAGTGCTATATCGTCTTAAGTATCGAGTCAAGCAGCATTGCAGTTGGCAGCGAAGTCCTTCGTATGCTGTGCCTGTGGAAGGCCAGGACATATCGCAGCCCGATGGACGAGTGCAAGCGGCTAAGTGGATAGCGGAGCAGCTGCGGCAGGCAGTGAACGGCAAGTAGATGCTCGAGTCGTACAACGACATACGACGTACTACCGCCAGACGTGTCAAATGAGAAAAAGTGAACCGTATTGTTTTTCTAGTGCTGATTGTTTGTTGTGGTATGGCCTAATTAAGTTACGTAATGTTTTTGCGTTGACGAATGTTATTTTGTGGGAAGGTAACATGCGGAAACAATGCTAGTGAAATACGTGGCGGTTACATTTTGAAATGCGGGACACGTGGTGACAGTGATGGTGGAAATTGCGGTTCGTTCTTTTTTTAAACGCGTGCGCTTATCCAGACGCTAAACACTCGATGTGTGCCATGATGTGCCGTGGAACTCAATCCGATAAACCTAAATTCGACGTGCGATCACAGTGCGTCACCGCGGTCGTATGTTTTGTCGAGGATGCAGTGTTGTGCAGTTCAGCTTATTTTGGCTATAAGTAAGGCGCTCAAGAGCTTCGCGCCTGTATGCCAGCCACAGATAACCTATATGGGTTCAACGTAGGACCAATTCAAGGAACATTCTAAGGTCAAGTTCCTATACGTCGAGTTTTATGCGGCTACCCTCATCAAACTGAACAATGAAAACCAGTGTCGAACGGAGGCAAGCAACTTCAACACAGTGTGGAGGTGTGCGAGGATCATCACGAGAATCTGGTGAGCTATTTTCATTTTGTAATTGCTATGGAGCTCAGGCGCTCAGTAGTTAACATTTTCTATTTTGTTTACGAGTAAACGTTTTTGCTGTGGAGGCAGACTCGCAAAGAGCTACGGTTTCACGATTGACAATTATCGATGTTTGATAATTAACTTGTAACTTTATGGCTCTATTTATTTATTTATTTATTTATTTATTTATTTATTGCATTCATGTCGTTTACAAGGTCTTGTTACAAATAGGTATAAGTTTCGTACATGAACCCTGCTAGGGCACCGCAACATTTTATGTATCTAAATTATAATTGCATGCGAAAATAAATTAATTAAGAATACATTATTACATTATCATCAACTATTATACATATAAAATTATTTAAAAATATATTATTACATTTTCTATTTCTATTATTTGTCATCATTTCATTATTAATTCATTTATTATTGGATGTCTTTATTTCATTGCTACATTATTACATTGCGTCAATCTTCAAATTATCTACAATAAAGTTATATCAGAATGTCAATTTGTCAAGAACTCATTTAGGCTATAATAACACTTCTGTATTAGGTGCATTTTAAGTGCGTTTACAAATTTATTATCAAATTCAATGTCTTTAATCTCAGTGGGTAATTTATTATAAATTTTTATGCACATTACAAGAGGTCCTGACTGAAACATCGCTAGTTTAGAAATCGGAAATGCTAATTCATTTTTTACTCTTATGGAGCGTTGCAGCGGTCTTTGATTCTTAGCTACGGGGAATAACGACGCATGTTTTCTAACAAACTTACATACTTCCAAGATGTAAATGCTTGCTAAGGTTAGCATTTTATATTTAATAAAATATGGTTTACAGCTCTGCATTTGGTCTATATTCGCAAGAATTCGCACACATCTTTTTTGTAAAATAAAGAGTTTTTCTACGTCAACGCAATTTCCCCACACTATAATGCCATATGTTAACGATGAGTAGGCGTAGGCGTAGTATGCTGTCATAGCTGTTTTGAAGTCGGTCGATCTTTTCAGCTCATTTAAGGCATACGTGAAACTTGCAAGTTTGTTTGACACAACATTAATATGTGCCTTCCAATTTATATTAGTGTCAACTGTCAGACCCAAGAGTTTAAATTGATCGACACACTGGATCGGTATGTCATTGTACGAGTAGTTTATATTAAGTGGACGCTTTTGATAAGGTCTGTATTGCATCAGTTTTGTTTTAGAGCAGTTTATTTCCAAATTATGGTCCTTTAGCCAATTTATTATTTTTGTTAGTATATCGTCCAACATTGAGTTTAATTTACTACCGTCATCACATGAAAACACTATCGAGATGTCGTCAGCAAAAAGGACACTCTGTACATTTATTTCTCTCGGCAAGTCGTTGATGTAGATAAGGAATAGAATGCACCCTAAAACACTGCCTTGTGGTATAGACATAGTTACATGCTCCATTTGTGATCTCACGTGGGTCACTATGCCAGTGTCCGGGTGAACATATTCTACTTCGACGTACTGTGTGCGATTTTTTAGGTACGAGCAGAACCACTCATACGCGTTACCTCTCACACCTATTTGGTACAGTTTATTCAGTAGTACTTTATATGATACTCGGTCGTAGGCTTTACTCATATCTAACAGTAACCCAACTGCATATTTCTTATTATTTATTATTTTTAATGCTTCTTGGACGTAATTAAATACTGCTAATGTTGTAGACTTATTTTTTCTAAATCCATTTTGGCTGGTGTTAAAAATCTTATACTTCTCACAAAAATTATTTAGCCGCTTAGACATTGCAGTTTCAAATATTTTTGAAAACGTAGATAGTAATGCAATAGGGCGATAATTTCCTGCGACAGTTTTTTTGCCTTTTTTATAAATGGGTTTTACTATAGATATTTTTAGTAAATCTGGGACAACGCCCTCCATGAATGATTGATTTACGAGAAAGGTCAAAGGCATTATTAATTCGTCTATACATGATTTGACTAGCAATGGTGGTACTTCGTCATGACCAAAACTTTGCTTGTTTTTTAAGTTTTTAATGATTAATTTTATTTCACTTGGATCAACTGTGGTCAAATATATGGAATTTTCGCAAGGAGTAACAACATGTCGACCAGGTGGGTCCTCGTCAGATCTCATAGTGTTTGTTCTTCCTACCGAAACAAAATAGTCATTAAAGGCGTTTGCTACCGAAGTCGGATCTTCAACAAGAATATTGTTTACGTCAAGTTTTATACTTTCTCTAGTTTTTTTAGTCAATTTGTTAGTTCGACTTTTTATGATGTGCCACATTGATCTTGTTTTATTACTAGATTTTTTCATAAGGTTTATATAATTTAGTTTTTTAGATGTAATAACTGCCCTTTTAAGGATTTTCTCATATTGTTTATAATATCTTCGAAGTATAGGGTTATTAGTAGTATTAATTAATATTTTTAGTTCACGCTTGTGTTTACAAGCAGTTTTTAAGCCAGTAGTTAGCCATGATTTTGTTTTCTTGTTTTTAACCTTTATCAACTTTTTTGGTATACATAAATTCAATAGTTTTTGTATAGTGCTATGGAAGGATACGTAATTTTCATTAATATTTTGGTTATTTTTAAAGATTTGGTTCCAATCTATTTTTCCGAGTTCTGATTTAAATAATGATATATTATGGGAATTATACAGCCTCTTTTTCGTATAACATGTTTTTGTTCGTTCAGTTTGTATGTTGTTATGTGGTAGGGTGATTAAGACTCCCTTATGGTCTGATAGTCCCAGTTCTTTAACATATAAATTAAGATGATTATCAAAGTTAGTGAATATAAGATCTATACACGTTGAACTGGTAGCAGTTACTCTTGTAGGTTCCGTTACTCGTTGACGGAAGTTGAATCTATTCATTGTATTCAATAAGGTGAGTGAGATTGGTTTCTTTTCAAAAATGTTTATGTTAAAATCTCCACCAATTATTATGTGTTTCTTACTGTCTTTTAAATTAATTTTTTGCAAGAGTTTCTCTAGACAACTAAAGAATGTTTCGGTTTCCCTATTACATTGTGGCCAATATATTACTATTAGTAACGTGTTTAATTGGGGTATTTCAACTGCACAAGTTTCAAATATATATTCAACTGTTAAGTCCTTGATGTCTTGCCTTTCATTGTAATCTAAATTTTCTTTAAGGAATATACATACGCCTCCACCCACATATTGGTTGCGGCAGAAAGCGGTAGCCAGGTTATATCCCTCAAGTCGTAGTAAATCTTTTTTTGTTTCTGATATCCATGTTTCTGACAAGCATAATGCTTCTATATCATAACTATCGTATTTTAATGATTCTATTAAATGTCGTTTGGTTTTAATACTTTGTATATTTTGATAAAGAATATCTATTTTATTCACGAAATGTCATATTGCTGTAATTGTCAATAGCTTTCTCCGTGTCATTAGAATTTGTCGTCAGTATAAGGTCATTTTGGGTCATTTGATAGTTAGAGTCAATAGATGGATAGGTCAATATATCTTCGATGTAGCTTTTTGTTGAGGAATGTATGGAGAGCATCAACTCTTTTATATTCCTAAATATTATTTTCAATCCAGCATTTTTTAAGATACCATCGTAATTTAAATTGAGATTACTATCTAGGAAGTAAGCATGTTCATGTGTAAGTATATCAAGATACAGCAAGTTATTGAATGTCTCTACCCTAGAATTGTAAAGATAATAATTATTAAAAAATTTATATGTTGGCGTACAAATAATTATGTTTGTATGATTAAGATCTTGCAGTGTGCTTCTTATATGAAGGATGGTGTCCAGATAATTGTTTGTAGTTCTGAAATCCTCTTCTCCCAATAGTATAATACAATAATCTTGTGTAGAAAAGTTTTTAAGCTTCTCTTTAATTCCTTTTAGTAAAAGCTGTGTATTTCCTAAGGGTATGATATAGTGGCAGAGTTCAAACTTATCCAAAATATTTTCCGCAATCTCAAGTAGTTTGTTTTTATTGTCTGTACTTATGATACATACTTTAGGACGTTTTACGTAAGTTAGCTTATTTTGGGATACTCTCTTACTTTTTTGTTCTTCTTGTGTGGCGTTTTGGTTTTCTTTAGTTTTTGATGTTTTATCTTGTAGTGGGTTACTTATTTTTGGTTTATCCGTAGTAATAGACTCTGTGCTGTTAGTTGTGCATGGAGATGTCGCTCGTTTGTTTGTAGTTTCTAAATTATCTGTTTGGGTTTCCTTTGTATTTGTATACCTGTTTGGGGTTTTCTTTGGTGTAGCTTTACGTTTGGCTGGGCTCTATGCTTAAGTGAGGCTGTTATTCTCATGTTGACTATCGCCTTAGTGTATTAGTAGGCGCTATAGCTTTGGTGTTGCTGGTTAAGGCGTTTCAAATAAATAATGGAGCGATATTATTCTGCTATCGCTGGCGGAGAAATAGATCGAAGCGCTTAGTGCTAAAGTTGTTGGGACACTAAAGAGATATGGTAAAAATATCAACATCATCACTATACGCCACTTTACACTAAATTCCGGAAATTGTGATAATTACAGGCACTTTTGAATTGTCAAGGTCGGTCAGTCCAAAAAGATGAAGCTATTTGCACGTTCCAAAGCGTAGATCTCTATGGAGAAGAACGTGCAAGAAACTCCACGGACACTCTTTTAAAAAATAATAAATTGTTACAAATTTTTGTTTACATCAAGTTGAAATTATACAAACATGTGAGAACGATGTAAAAGACGAGCAGGATAAAAGCGTCCGGGAAAAAAAGGAACAATTCAAAGAAATATTTAAAATAAACCATGGCAACTGAGAAATGAACAGTCCCAACTGACAGCGCCCGTTCACGAACATGACGCATGCGCTAGCACCATTCGGCTCAACCATTTTGAAGGGAGCCAAATGATCCAACGCATACGCCACCATCAGCCAGACTTTTGTGTGAGCATGACACTCCCAACCGCCAGGGTACATTCAAGTCAAAAACAAACCTAAAACTGATAGCTATAGCTTAAGTTTAAGGTACACAGTACTCACACATGTGCCGTTAAAATGGATGAAATTATACATTGCTAACTAAATTGAGTCTATACAATGCAAATATTGTTTTTTTTTACAATCTTCAGCCGGTCCAACAATGTTTCCAAATGCTAACAGATTATTTTGTGCGCCCTAGTGGCTGTGGAGCCGGACCAGCATTCAGCCAAGCATTTTTATCTTCAATATAATCCCCCAACTTATAATATGTTTGCCTGCATAGTGTGCGTTTAATACAAGATTTAAATTTTGTCTCATTAAGTTCTAATATATGGGGAGGTATCTTATTATAACATTTTAAACAGTACCCTATAAAAGATTAGGCAACTTTAGCCAGTCTGAAACCTGGTTGAACTAATTGATCCCTATTTCTAGTACCATAATTATGTCTGTCGCCTCTTTTACTAAAAAGATGTAAATTCTTTCTGACATACTTGACGTTTTCGTAAATGTATTGACAAGGTACCGTCATGATGTTAATATTCTTAAACAGTTCCCTTAGAGAATCGCGCCGGCGGAGATTGTATATCGCTTTGATGGCTCTTTTCTGCAGAATAAAAATAGACTCAATGTCTGCAGCCCGTCCCCATAGTAAAATACCGTAAGACATGATACTGTGAAAGTAACTAAAATAGATCAGTCTCGCGGTATCGACATCCGTTAATTGGCGGATTTTCCTAACAGCATAAGCTGCTGAACTTAGCCGTCCAGAAAGAGATGTTATATGAGGGCCCCATTGTAGCCTTGGGCCAAGCGTAATTCCCAGGAAAACCGTTTTATCGACAAATTCTAGTTTTTCCCTGTTCAATACTATGTCACAATCGCTGCTTTTGACATTGGGTAAAGCAAATCTTATACATTTTGTTTTCTTTTCATTCAAAACCAAATTATTCGCCGTGAACCAATTTTGGACTAGCATTAGGGCATAATTTATGATATCAACATTGTCTGTCTGTCTATTTATCTTAAAAATTAAGGAGGTATCGTCGGCAAACAGCACTATATCAAGTTTTTGTTGCAATATATAAATAGGGTAAATCATTGATATATACTAAAAACAAGAAAGGAGCCCTGGGGAACGCCCATTATCACGTTTAATCCCGACGAATTGACACCATTTATTTGAACCAATTGCCGTCTATCATTCAAATAAGATTTGACCAAGTTTAACGCTGTTTTGACCAGTCCGTAATGCCCGAGCTTCAGGAGTAATGTATCGTGATCAACGCAATCAAACGCCTTCGAGAGATCACAAGACACCTATGGCATCCTATGCGTCCTCCCACGCATTAAAGATGTGCTTTAGTAAGGTAACACCAGCGTCAGTTGTATAACGTCCCTTGGTGAAACCATACTGTTTATCATGAAAGATGTTATTCGTGTTAAAATGATTAAGCATCTGATTTAGCATCACTTTTTCAAATACCTTACTAAACACTGGCAATACAGATACTGGTCTATAATTATTTGTGTCTTTACTATCCCCAGATTTAAAAAGTGGTATCACCTTACTGAATTTCATTAGGTCCGGAAAGACTCCTTGATCCACACACAAATTAAATATTACAGCTAAGTACGGCGCCACAGTCTCGATGATTGAGGTACAAACTTTGATAGACAATCCCCATAAATCTTCGGTCAATTTAATTTTGATTTGTTTAAAAGCTTTTATTACTAATATGGGGTTTATATGTTTAAAATTAAATTCAGTCGGGCTGGCTGAAACGTTCGCCTGTAATAAATCAAAAGCAAGTGAAGGCGAGGAATTTAAGGCTTCAGTAGTTTTAATAGGGATACTCGTAAAGAAATTTACAAATTCTTGAGCAACTTGTTTGTTATCGCTAATAAGTCCATGAGAAGTCTCCAATCCGTAATCAGTGTTATGTCTTTAGTTCCTATTTGTTTCATTGTTTATAATTTTCCAAACCGTCTTTATTTTACTGTCTGCTGTTTTTACTTATATATAAAGCCTTAGCTACCTTACAAGTGTTTTTATAAATTTTTGAGTAGGTAGCTACATACTTATTAAAAGTCTCAGTGTTAATAAAAGGCTTAAGGCCATACAACTCATAAAGTCTTTCCCTACTTTTTCTGATATCTTTTTAAAAGTATTATTGAATTCTATTTGGACTAAAGAAAAAAAATCTGTATACAAAATATTAGCATTGTTCATTGTAAGGTTCCAATCACTTAACTTCCCGATTAAAGTGCGGTTAAATTTATTTAAATTACCGGATGTTATTGGTCTAGTTTGTATTTGCACTTGTTGAATTGGAATGTTGGACTCAAAAGATACCAGTAGCCCACTGTGATCAGAAGGAAGGTAATTTACAATGGCTTTCTCTAAGTAGTTGCCACAACAAAAAACATTATCAATACATGTAGCAGTAGCTGTAGTTGTACGGGTTGGTTCTATGAACACATTAGACAAATTGAATGATTTAAAGAGATTCAATAATCTACAGCTTGGACTAAGCTTTTGTATTACAGTGACGGTAACAGATTTCCTTACATAACGACAGTTAGGATTAAAGCTTTAGAGCTATAGAGAATTCAGAGCTACCACAACTTTTCCTAAATAGATTTTCCATTTTTTACTACCGTGTTGCCTACTAAGTATGCGAGTTAATACGGGTGAGATTAAAATAAGATTAATTTATTCAAACTGTACAGTGTAGCGATGACCGTTATGTTCGTAGGTTAACGTAGAGTAATTCATAAACGTAGCTCCTTTACATGAACGATAGACGGAAAAATGGTCTGGCCCAGTTGATTTTCTTTTTGTAAGCTCCAATGATCATAACTGACCAGTGGATATGTTTTGAAATCTCTTTGTCGGGAAGTTGCTCGAGGCCAAGTACCAATTGACGTTGTGAAGTAATGAAGTAGATGATGCGTTAGCATCAATTTAGTTTTTTGTGAACATTTTCTGAGTTCAGTGGGTCGATGACTGTACCAGAGTATCGAACGGTAGCCCTGGATGGTATAGACGGGAGAGTCTGGACCAGGGTATCGTTGCGATAGCTCCGGGTAGTGTTGTCAAGAGTGTTGACGCGACATTCCCGTGGGGAAGTGCGAGTGTAGAAATTATGTTTTACTGAGCTATAAGATAGCTGTTGACTGTGAATAAGATACCTGTTGTTTTGATTTTTCGATTCAATGTTTGTTTGATGACTGTCAGTGGTACTTGGACTCGATAATCCCGAATACTAGTAAATCGCGAATCAAACTCAAACCCAAGCATTTATTTCAATCGAACTACTTTTCATCAAACTTCGAACTATTGTGGCCAATTAATCAAAAACATGAAGATTAGGAATAGCTCTGTGTATTGAAACGTTGTTAAGAATCTCTCATCTCTACTTTCGCGATAGGAAAAAGGTGAAATACGGCTTTCAATTAACCGCGTCAAAAAGCTTTATCTGTAGAGTTTTTAATAAACGAAGTTGCAAGACCGTTGTCATGAGCTGACAGTAGATGAGTAGTGATGTAGATACCAGAGTCTACATTTATGAGGTACGAAAAATGGTACTAGAGAGCGATGTGCGGGAGTATCATAAGGCTCCTAAGGTTGATAATAGAATGGCAGCTAAAATAAAGTTTTTGTTAACGATTTCGTTTTATAAGAAAATGAAGAGTGAAGTCAGACTGGGTTAGATGGGAAGTTAAAAGGTCCATTAATGGTATCAGAGGCTTTGGATGATAATTGCTACACATTGAAGGTTGAACTCCAAAGTGTGATTAGAAATAGGCTCACGATAGGGTAAAAAAGAGAGGGAGACCATAGGGTCATGTACCAGTCGTAGTAGATGGTAAAAGTTAAAGATGCTCACAGTAATAATGAGCATGCCGAGGCGGGGAACACGAGAGTAGACTTCTCTTTTGGCCGTCCGACCGCACCAGAGCCATTACGTAGTCGTAGCCCGGTAGAAATCGGTGTCTCTTGAGGTAACTCAAGTAGTCCGTGGGAAGGCGGTGTGCGTGTGGCTCTGGCGGGGGTCGTGGTCTGTGATGACCGTAGTGGTGGTCCACATGTGTGTAGATGCAAGTATTTCGAGGACAATGGTGTGATTGTTACTCGTGGTCTATGGTGACCGTAGTGGGTGAAAGTCCCACAATGCTCTACACACATGGTGGATGCACATGTTTGAGAGGCGGTCCCCATGTGTGTGAATGGAAGTATTTCGAGAGCAATGGTTTAAAAGCAACACTTCCCAAAGTACGCCCACTGTAGTTTCAATATCCTGGCTGATGTAACCTGGAGAGTTGTACCATCGCTGACACATATAATATATCCTAGTGGATGAGCGTTTACAAAGTTATTGCGCAATTTCATAAAAACGGCTCGGCAGACTATGAAGTTTGAGTATGATATTATGAAAAATTTATATAGGACTGTCAAAAAAAACGCTGTTATTAGATTACTTGTTTATTTATAATGTAACTTGCAAAATTTCGTGTAGATTGATACAGTAGTTTTATTAGAAATCGATAGAACACGGGAACAAACAATATTTCAGCCAGTTCTCCGTTATCAACATTTGTTTACGAATACAACTCTGGTAATACAACTTGTATTGTTAACATTTTATATTATAGTCAGTTTATTCAAAAACCCGAAACAGTTTACAGAATGTGATTAGAGCCAATAGAAACGTCAGCAGACCATTCTTTGTGACCAGAGTCGTAAGCATGTCAAGTTGCGGTAAAAAGCGCTGGGCGTTGACAGCTATTGATGTTTGACGCGCCCGGTAGTTGACAGGATCGCGTTGTCGCATTGTCACTTCACACTTGTCTGTTTTGTATTATCAAAAAGTCATTCACAGATCCAATTGAGCTAAACTTGTTTGTTCGTTTGTTAATTCTAACATCTTAACATTTAGATGAAACTTTACATAGTATATTTTTCATCCCAGAAGTATGTGCCCTTGGGCTAATTTTCTACTTTCGCGCGGGCAAAGTCACTGGCGAACGCTAGTATTAAATACACAATATGTAGGTAATTTCTCAACTTTTCCTAGCTCATATCTTGCGAAGAAAATCTTCTGACGTAATTTTCTACTGCTACGAACTGCTGTTTCAATTTACGTAGAAAAATATACTAAGAGGGAAATAATCTCGGTACGTATACGTTGCAATAATAGTAGGTACTTTAGTTTTAAACATATCCAGACCTGCTCAAAATTTTTAGGCAAATATCGTCATACGTTTTGTAGAACTTTTGTCATAGATGGTTGACTAAACATCTGACTTGTTGAAACCTGCAGTATGTATGTTTTTTTCCACCAGAAACAAAGTTAAACTACTGAGGAGCTTGTGGTTAAATAATGTCAGCCAAAGGGATCAATCTACATGATGATAATGGGTGTCCATCTTAACTTACCGAGATGTCTCCGAAACTCTGAAAGCACATTAAGGTGTACAGTAGGCTCAATAACCTTGATCATCTGGGCCACACATTCATATCTGCGCCGCACACACAAACATTTCCGTAGCGCACGCGCTACCTCAAAACTATTATCAAAGATTACGTGAGGACGCAGACAGGCGCGCCAAGCCGGCTTTTTTGCCTACGACTACACAAGAGTATGGCGATTGCACGGCTGATTTTTAGTTTAGATAGATACATACGTTACGCATATTTTTATTAACTGGTCTCATTTTTTATACGAATGTGGTTAAACAGAAGTAAAACAATATAGGTCAGAAAAAAACAATTTTGTGAAGCAGTTTCGTCTTTTCTGCTTACGATCTATATAGAGATATTCGAAACTCGAGGTCAAACTGTTACCAGTGCACTGGTAACAGTTTGACCTTGAGTTTCGAGTATGCAGTGTACCTACTACTTTTTGTTTCTGCCTCGTAAAAAGATTTCAAATAAAAAAGTACATTCTAAAGTAAAGTAAAATAAATAAATTTTAAGCCTATTTCATAGTTCAGCTCTGCTAAATAATTTTGTAGCAATTTAATTAACTAAAAACTTCAGATTCTGTGATTCCTGTGAAAGTTTTAGGTGTTTAATTGATGACGTTTTTATATCGGTTTATTTTGTAAACTGGAAATAAGACGTTGATTGTTGAAAAAACCCGACAATTGACAGTGAAGACACACTGGAGAAATGTCTCTGAAAAGAATTACCGCTGTAAATCCTTATTTAACTACGGAACCCTGCAAATTACCTCCCTTTGCGTGCGCTGCGATAATGATTGATGATATAATAAAATAATAAATTCGAATTTTAGAGGAACCATCAATATCTACAAACAGAAGAGGCAGTGATACCAAATGCCACACTATTATTATATGTCACTTTTTTTATTTAAAAATGAATAGATACGACATGACAGACCAAGGCAGACCACGTTATTCGCACCTTGGTATCAGTTTTACCAAAATAAATCGTACGTTAATTCACTTATTTTTTTGAATTACACAAATCGAACATTCAAAAGATATCATAATTTTATCAAAACAATACAATTTAACCAAACGGTCCCCCACAGACGCGACTGACACGCCACATATACCGACCAAATAATGAAAATAAATGTTTGTTTATGAACTTAGCTGTACACCTACCACAGTGTATTTCTTTTAACACAAAGGTTGACTAATAGAGAAGTCCTCGTTGCATTAAGTCCGCCTATGTACCACTACTGCTCATGAAGTTTAAATGAATAAATAAACTTATATTTATTTTTCTTTAATATTAGTCAGTTTGTTGGTAATAAAAGAAATTAAAAATTAACGTCGGCTACGTTTGAAAAAAAAGAGCAGACAAAAATAAAACCCCAGTGACGGCGATAGTATTTTGATAAAAGTTGCTGTATGAAACTGTACAATGCACCCACGCGCTCAATCAAGCTGGCTCCTCTGCAAAGAGCTAGTCTATGAACGCACACTAATACAAAAGTTCGTAAATATTTGCACTAACACATTCATATACACGTAGTCGGTCGATAGCGCGAGCGGAGCAACGAGCGACACAGCCTCCCCGTCTCAGTGCTAATGCTTACGCACGACTGCCGCCTTCGCCCAAACAGAGCTTTTAAAATATGGGAGACTCAATATTGAAAATTTTCTTTGCAAAACATTGATTGATTTACATGAGCAATGTTCATTTTGTAGTACACTTTACCAGCAATTTTTATTTTAATATTTCTTCCAAGCGGCGAAGGCCGCCCTCCGAGCAGGGATCCTGCGGGCCAAAGATCTGGCTCGCAAGGAGATGCTGGAGTCTCTGAACGGGGACCCGTGGGGACGACCCTACAAAATGGTGCGGAATAAGCTCCGCACCTGGGCCCCCCCGTTGACGCAGAGTCTCCGGCCCCAGCTGGTGGAGGACGTAGTGAGCGCTCTGTTCCCCTCGCGAGGGGAGCATACTCCCCCACCTATGGCTCCGCCACCTGCGGTGCCTGATGTGGACCACACCGACGACGACGGCGACGATGCTCCGGAGGTGACTGAGGTAGACCTGAGAGTGGCGGTTAACAGGCTAAAGGCCAAAAATACCGCCCCAGGACCCGACGGCTTACCTGGGAAAGCCTGGGTCCTGGCCTCGGAAGCTCTCGGGCCTCGACTAAGAGGGTTTTTAAGCGCATGCTTGGAGAGGGGCCAGTTCCCACTTCGTTGGAAGACGGGGAAACTGGTCCTCATCAAGAAGCCGGGGCGCCCTGCGGACTCTCCGTCCGCATACCGGCCCATTGTGTTGCTCGACGAGGTGGGCAAGCTTTTTGAAAGAGTGATTGCAAACCGCCTCGTCGGGCACCTGGTGAGGGTGGGGCCGGATTTGGCGGAAAACCAGTTCGGTTTCCGCACGGGGCGCTCGACGGTGGACGCCATCATGCGTGTGAAAGCCCTCTCGACGGGGGATGCGGTATCTCGGGGCAGGGTCGTCTTGGCGGTGTCTCTCGACATCGCCAATGCCTTCAACACCTTGCCCTGGAGTTGCATCAGGGAGGCACTTCGGTATCACCGGGTGCCGACCTACCTCCGTCGCGTAGTCGAGTCTTACCTGACGGACAGAGCCGTCATCTACCCCAGTCACCTGGGAGAGTGGAACCGGCGAGAGATGTCGTGCGGTGTTCCACAGGGTTCGGTTCTGGGGCCGCTCCTGTGGGACATCGGCTACGACTGGGTACTGCGCGCCGACCTCCCTAGTGGCGTCAGCGTGGTCTGTTACGCTGACGACACGCTGGTCCTGGCGCAAGGGAGTTCGCACCAAGCGGCGGCCGATGCTATTACACGCGGGGTTGCGACGATGATTGAGAGGATCCGGCAGTTGGGTCTCGAGGTGGCCCTACACAAGTCTGAAGCCATGTGCTTCCATGGTCCTCGTAACAGGCCACCATCGGGATCCCAAATAACGGTAGGAGGGGTTCACATCGACGTCGGGTCGACGATGACGTACCTAGGTCTCGTCCTCGACAGCCGGTGGAACTTCGTCGAACACTTCCGACGTTTGGCTCCTAGACTGGGGCGGGCCGGGGCTGCCTTCAAGCGGCTTCTGCCCAATCTAGGGGGTCCAAACGCCTCCTGCCGGAGGCTTTATGCGGGGGTCATGCGGTCTATGGCCCTTTATGGGGCGCCGGTGTGGGCGCTTACTCTGAGGAGGCGTCCAGCCCGATGCCTCAACGCGTCCCAGAGGGTCATGGCCATCCGGCTGGCCCGGGGATACCGCACGGTCTCCGCTGAGGCGGCGAGCCTCCTTGCCGGACTGCCGCCATGGGATTTGGAAGCGAGAGCCCTCGCGCTCGTTTATGAGTGGCGCGTGGAGGCGCTACGCCGGGGCGAGACTGCTATGCCGCGGCAAATTGCAGCATGGCGGACGGAGCTCCGGCAGGATCTCATGGCGGTATGGAGACAGCGACTGTCGCAACCCAGCGCTGGGCACGCCACAATTGTGGCGATAAGTCCCCTCTTTGAGGAGTGGCTAGAGCGGCGCCACGGCGTCCTCACCTTCCGCCTGACGCAGGTACTCACCGGACATGGATGTTTCGGCAGATACCTGTTTCAGATTCGGCGGGAGGACACGCCTGGGTGTCAACATTGCGAGGATCGGCCGGAGGACACAGTGGAGCATACGGTGGAGGTCTGCCCTGCTTGGGTGGAGCACCGTCGTGTCCTCGTCGAGGCGATCGGCGGCGGCGACCTCTCGCGTCCGGCCCTGGTTCAATCCATGGTCCGGAGCGAGGAGGCATGGGAAGCGGTCACCTCCTTCTGCGAAGCAGTGATGCTAGCGAAGGAGGAGGCTGAACGCGTGCGAGAGAGGGAACGCCCCAGCCGCCGCAACAGAAGAAGACGTCCCGGGCGTCGGGAATCGCAGAGTGATTCCCGGCCACCGTAGGCGCAGGTCTGCGGACGGCGAGCGTTGGGTGGCTCGTCATCCGATCAGGACCACGCCCAGGTCGACGGCGCGCTGTATTCCACGCGCGCCTCAAAGGGATGTCAGCAAAGTAGACGGGGCCCGGTAGGGCCAGTGCCTGCCGGGGTTGCGGAATCTGTTCGAAAGAGGCGCCGCGGCCCTGGAACACAAAAGGCATTAGGAGGAGCACGGATGGGTTTTAGTCAGTAAGAGTCTGACACTCCCTTCTGCTTCACCCAGAGCGGGAGGGGTCATTTGATGATTTCCCATCCATATTTCTTACAAACGGCTTCGAAGTTTAAAAATATTTTTACATGTAAAAATTGCTGGTAAAGTGTACTACAAAATGAACATTGCTCATGTAAATCAATCAATGTTTTGCAAAGAAAATTTTCAATATTGAGTCTCCCATATTTTAAAAGCTCTGTTTGGGCGAAGGCGGCAGTCGTGCGTAAGCATTAGCACTGAGACGGGGAGGCTGTGTCGCTCGTTGCTCCGCTCGCGCTATCGACCGACTACGTGTATATGAATGTGTTAGTGCAAATATTTACGAACTTTTGTATTAGTGTGCGTTCATAGACTAGCTCTTTGCAGAGGAGCCAGCTTGATTGAGCGCGTGGGTGCATTGTACAGTTTCATACAGCAACTTTTATCAAAATACTATCGCCGTCACTGGGGTTTTATTTTTGTCTGCTCTTTTTTTTCAAACGTAGCCGACGTTAATTTTTAATTTCTTTTATTACCAACAAACTGACTAATATTAAAGAAAAATAAATATAAGTTTATTTATTCATTTAAACTTCATGAGCAATAGTGGTACATAGGCGGACTTAATGCAACGAGGACTTCTCTATTAGTCAACCTTTGTGTTAAAAGAAATACACTGTGGTAGGTGTACAGCTAAGTTCATAAACAAACATTTATTTTCATTATTTGGTCGGTATATGTGGCGTGTCAGTCGCGTCTGTGGGGGACCGTTTGGTTAAATTGTATTGTTTTGATAAAATTATGATAAATTATGATATCTTTTGAATGTTCGATTTGTGTAATTCAAAAAAATAAGTGAATTAACGTACGATTTATTTTGGTAAAACTGATACCAAGGTGCGAATAACGTGGTCTGCCTTGGTCTGTCATGTCGTATCTATTCATTTTTAAATAAAAAAAGTGACATATAATAATAGTGTGGCATTTGGTATCACTGCCTCTTCTGTTTGTAGCCGCCGACATATCAGCCGAAAGACGTCCACTGCTGGACATAGGTCTCCCCCAAATGTCACCACAACAATATCGCTTCTGTGCGTCTCGTTTCCATCGGCTATCCGCGACCCTCACCAGGTCATCGGTCCACCTTGTGGGAGGCCTTCCAACGCTGCGTCTTACATCGGTAACCTTGGTAACGAAAGTTTAAGTTTACGACATTAATGTTGTCATTGATTCAATTTTTTTTTACTCTGGACGCTCTATATATGTTGTCAACTTGTCACTATTCCGTCTCCAATGAACCCTGTGTTTTTCTTACTTGGCCTCAGTAGGTACCTACTCCCATAGTACCACTGTATCTACAGCAAAAAATATGTAATAAGCCGTGGAAGGCGGAATGCCCGGGCTTTTCCTGCGTTGTCATGGCAATCATTAATCATTGCTTGTTGTTGTAGACAAATTGTGAGGAGGATGCAGCCCATCCCTTACAATTTCTCGGGGTTATTATTCTGCTGTAAACACGTAACTTTATGTGAGGTGCTTTCCAATGCGGAAATACCGTGCTACGTACTTAAAGTACTAATGAATGCTTTCAGAGATAAAATATAAGTGAAATGTTATTTTGAACTCTGCCATCTAAAGAAAAAGAGGTGCATCGGCTCTTTTTAGCAAAATTGAGTTATTTATTAATTTTCGCTAGCTATTAAGCTAGACTTTTCACAAACAAAAGTCTAGCTATGCCGAATAAACGTTCTTTAAATCAGAATTTCAATTTTTATAGCTCAGCGTCAATCAACGTCAAAAAATTGCCAACCTATAGAAAAATTTGAAGTGTTTTTGACAGTTTTCGAGTGCAATGCTAATGTAAACGCACAGGGGGTTTAAAAAGGCCACTTTAGCAGAATCAGAAAGCATATCACGCTACCCGTCACTGTCAAATCTTCTCAATCAACCTTGAACCTAATGCGTTAGCGATAAAGATGAAAATAAAATTTAACAGATTATTGTGTGGTTAATATTATGATTCTAATATGATTCTGCTATTTTAGGCCTTTGTTCTCCGTTTTTAGGGTTCCGTACCCAAAGGGTAACCAACGGAACCCTATTACTAAGCCTCCGCTGTCCGTCCGTCTGTCTATTAGCGCGCTGTATTTCAAGACCGTTGTAGGTAGACAGTTGAAATTTTGTTTCTATTGTCGCTATAACAACAAATAATAAAAAATAAGGTTTATGGTACGGAACCCTTCGTGTGCGAGTCCGACTCGCACTTAGCTGTTTTTTTAGTGTTGATCAAATGTGTCCTTTTTCAAATGGCGGCAGAAATAGCGATTTTCTGAAATGGGGTACCTATGCAAAGCACTCAAGATGTACTTATTATTCGAAATTCCTTATTTGTTCAGTTCTTGAAGAAAACGTGCGTCCAGATCAATGTTTGAAGATTCGATGTCCTATACCTACATAGTTCGAGGGGTTGGATTTGTTCAGTTTTGTTTTTGATTTCGACAAAATGCTTTGTAACCATGAAAATATTTCAGTAACATTCGTTTTGGCCAAGTTTAACATCGTAAGGCTCTAAAAATCGACAGATTTGGTGAGTTTTTAATCACGGGAATATGGAATCGCCGCTGGCACTGGAGCTTTACTTACAGTAGCGGAAAAAAAAACTTATCGCGTTTTACAGCAATGCCGCGGCATTGCAAGAATGGTGTGGAAATATTCAGATACGGTATCGTTCCAAAATGTACTCTGTGTTCTCATTTTCTGTTTTTTTATTGAGGAATAGGTTTGTGGCTTACTTCTATGATGGAGCGAGCGTGCCCGGAAGATGTTCACTGTTACTTTGAAGACGGGTTATATGTGAAAGGGGAACACAGACGCTGAATATTTGTTTTTCAATCAATTTGCTGAGTTTTTCCCACCTACTATGTCGGTGTCAGCTAAGTCTACCCCGACGCGGCTAAGTAATCATCAATCAACAATATCTATACTTAATCTATAGAGCTGAAGGGTTTGTTTGTTTGCTTGAACGCGCTAATCTCAGGTTAATTAATAATATTCTTTAATAGCCCATTTATCGAGGAAGGCTACAGTCTATATATCATCACGCTAAAACTAACAGGAGCGGAGCAGTAATGAAAATTGTGACGCAGACGAAGTTGCGCGGTTCAGCTTGTACATATATAAAATTCTTCCGTTACTGACTGATTGAGTGACTGAGTGACGGACAGACAACGCACAGCCGAAACTACTGATCGTCGAAAGCTGAAATTTGGCATGTAGCTTGCTTACATTTCGTAGAGGTGCACTAAAAGGATTCCCCGAAATTCTTACGGGAGCGGAATATGCGCGTATGAAGTAGCGGGCGAAAGCTAGTTGTATTTTATACGGAGCGACTACCTGACCGTCTCTACCCAGTAATGGGGTAATTCTATACTCTGTTGCAAGACTGGTGTCAGGTTTTCTGGCTTCTGACTACTCGTAACCACTGTCAAAGATGTTCAAATGACAGCTGGGAACTCATTGGCACACGTGTGTGCCGTGCCATTGGGCGTCAACTGAAATTGACGGATAATGGCATCCCACATGCCATACCAAATCACGCGGTTTAAATTTCTTTTTTAATAAAACGCAGTGTTTAATATTCTATGGCCCCCGATCGACCATAAAACATGGCGGCCGCCGATTTTTTTTCAATAAATTATTCAATTGTTGTTGCGTCGCGATCGCTATTGCGACCGGGTGCTTACAGGGGGTGCCTGTTCATTTACGCGGAGCAAGGTAGCGGAGTGGAGAAACGGAGAAGTATTAACCAATCATGTCAGTCAAAATGTCAGTGACTCACGTGGTGCGGAGATTTTATGCAATTGCGTTGGTTAAAATTTTTCCGTTTCTCCGCTCCGCTGCCTCGCTTCACTGTAATAGACAGGCACCAGAGCCGTCAAAAGGCTACTATTAACGGCTGGGTCAAAAGATTGGAAAAAAATATATGTGTAGGCGTATTATCAGGATTGGATATTTTAAAGTAAAAAGTAGGTAGTTTACTTATTAATCAATTTTATTCGATTAACTCACTCAATTTATAATAACTGTGAACTCAATTAATTATCATATCATAATTATTAACTAAAAGGTTTTAACACGATATTAGCAAATCTAGGCGCTATGACAACACGTGTATCGGACCGAGGTCTAGAATAGAATGCCCCGATCGCTCCGCGCGGTCTCCTTTTACGTCCGAGCACAAACAAGCCGAGTAGTGGGGGAGGTGGGGATGGCGACATCGCCTGATCGGTCCGGTGCACGTGCCGTGTACAACCGTACGATGACGTAGCGCCGTCACGGCCATTCTGACGTGCGTACGTCCTCGGACGCGCACTTTAGAAGCACTTAGGTATCTTTAATGAGAACCACAATTTTACTGTTCGTTCATCCTGACATTAAAATCTTATCTCATGGTCTGGTCCGGTCCTACGACCCTTCAGAGTAATAATCTTCTGGTCCGGTCCTAAGACCCTTCAGAGTAACATCTTCTGGACCGGTCCCAAGACCCTTCAGAGCAATATCTTCTGGTCCGGTCCTATGACCCTTCAGAATTATACTACTGGTCCAGTCTGTTGACCCTTCCAATGATGTACCTACATGATCTATTAAGTTAATCAAATCAAATCGTATATTTCAAATAAACCATTTACAGGCACTTTTGAATTGTCAAAGTCGGTCAGTCAAAAACATGAAGCTATTTGCACGTTCCAAAGCGTAGATCTCTATGGAGAAGAACGTGCAAGAAACTCCACGGACACTCTTTTAAACCATGTGATGTGTTACAAAAATCTTGTTAACATTAACATTGATTGCTTCTATATGTGAGGACAATGCAAAGAACAAGAAAACATATAAACAATTCAAAATGCAGGTACAGATTAAAATAAGCCAGTGGCAGGTAAGAGATGACCAGTTTCAACTGACGGCGCCCGTTCACGAACATGACGCGTGCATCAGCACCATCTAACTCAACCATTTTGAAGGGAATCAAATGATCCAAAACACGCGCCACCATCAGCAAAACATTTGTGTGAGCATGACAAGCTCTCAACTGCCACGCTCGTTCATGTCAAACTAATTTAATAACGAAATCTATAATTACATATGTAAATGGCTCCATAGTGCTCACATTTACAAAAAATTGAAAATATGCTTCTACGTTATACAAAACTATGGTATCAAGTAACTAAGAAAAGAAAAAAAAGAAGGCTGCTTTATTGTGTATACTTTGCTAATACAATAATGCAAAGAAATGATAAATAAATGATTGTATAGGAGAACAAAAAAAAGGGTAAGCATTTCTTCCAATTATCGAAAACCTAACAAGTGGACCCATGCTGCTGTGGCGGTGGAGCAGGACCGGCATTTAGCCAAGCATTTTTATCAAGGACATAATCTTCCAGTTTATAATATGCTTGTCTACATAATGTGCGTTTAATACATGTTTTAAATTTTCTCTCATTCAGTTCGAGAATATTAAGTGGTATTTTATTATAAAATTTAACACAGTACCCCATACGTTAACTACTGCTACTGGCTTTTTAAGTACGAGAGTCGGCAATTTTTTTTTAAAGTGTGAGCCCTAAAATAGTACCACTTAAAACTTTATTTTTATGGGAAGTTTCATGAACAAGTTCTTCATTATTATTCGCCGTCACGTCATCACTGATATTTTCTGCATCTAACGTTCATGTAAGCACTCACGAATTACTTTACGTTAATCTAAAATCATCAAAATCATCGCTGCGCTGTGCGGTTCGAATCAATCAATGTTATTATAATCTCACCCGTATTAAATTGCACAAAATGGAAAATCTATTTAGAACTTGTAATAGCTCAGAATTCTCTGTACCTTTAAAGCTTTTATCAATGTCATTAAAATCAAATTGCTATTCATGATAGTTTTGATACTATCAAATTTACTAACTGATGTTAGGCAAACTGCCTCCGTACGTTAATACGAAAGCCTAGATCCAAATTTACACTAAAAAAAACGTCTAAGTTGAAACATGACCTTGTGGTACTTGCTATGCGATAACTAAACCTAAAGCTCACACTGAATAAAATTTTGACACTATTACCGCCAATGGGAAACTCTTTTAAGTACTCGCTTTGTGCTAACTATGTCAAAATTACCTAGCACTATCAATGCAACCACCGAGTTGGTATCAACCCCTTTAAAGCTTCGTTTGCTATTCAAATAAAACTTGAGCGACTCACCAAGTATTCCAGTCGGCCTTGAACGCTCTTAACCCCACAGATGTTGACATGATACTTGGCTACTGCAGTTTGCCAACCTTCGGTCTGCCACGCTCAGAACCGTTCAGAAGTTGCAGCTGCTCAGCAGTTGTTGCAACTGCTCAGCAGTTGTGGCAGCATGCCAACCGCTAGCCTCCTGCTGGCTTTATACACCATGATACGATGTCTGAAACCGAAAAATGCTACGACAGTACAAGTCCAATAAAAGCTGTGGTGGGCCAAAAGGTTTCACGTAAGTGTAGTAGTCACAGTATCAAAGTAAATAAAAATCTAAATTTTATCGGACCATTGGCACAAGAAAGCGGCCTATGCCTATGAATGGTGATATAAAATCAAAATATTCAAAATAAAGTGTTAGGTAACTAAATCGCTCTTATGTCCAAAAAAATAAAAGCTGTCTGGTATTTCACTTCATGACTCGATCAGCGATAGCAGAATAATATCGCTTCATCAGCATTATTTGACCAATGACCAAGGCTTTGTGCCCATTTCAAGCGAACTCCTGTGCAACCGCCACTTCCAGGTATGTGCTTCCAATTCACCAAGAGTAGATAGCGACAGCAAAAGAATGGTCTCCCTTAGGGCAGTGTGTTGGCGCCGACGTTTTTTTTTTAACATCTACGCGAACGAACCGCCTTCCACCTAACAAACGGAGCGGTTCTTGTACGCGGATTACCTGGCCCTAGCAAACCAAGCAGCGACTTTTATGGACGTGGAGCATAAACGTACAATGGCACTCAGTGCACTGCGAGATTAGTGTGACCACAACGCTCTACGGCCGAACCCATCTAAGAGACAGTCGTGCGCCTTCCATCTCTGCTATAGGCCCGCAAATCGAATGCTTAACATCACATGGCGTAGAGCCAAGGTCCAACACTGCTCGAATCCAAAATATCTCGGTGTGACGTGAGATATGGCCTAAGCGTAAAAGTCAAACTGTTACAATACTTAGCTCCGTCGAACCCGGAATAACTTGCTCCGTCACCTAATTTCCATCAATTGGGGAGCGGCACCCGATGTTCTCCGTACAACCGGCATGTCCCTATTTTTTTCTGCTGGCGTGTTTGCTTGCACAGTGTGGCACCGACCTGCTCTTTCTCGTAAAGTAGACATTGCCCTAAACGAAACGTGTCAGATAATATCAGGCTGATTAAAATAGACTCCACAAAACAAACTATCCGCTTGCAGGCATCGCACCTCCTGCTGTTCGAAGGATCTGAAAACCGATTCCCGACATCCCTGTATGGCCACATGCCAACTTCGGGAAGACTAAAAAGTCGCAAGAGCTTCCTTCTTTCTACACAGGCGATCCTGGATATGCCATCTAAAGGGAGAAGCAGACTGTGGGAAGAGAAGTATTCACCACCTCACGACTTCATAAAACCCAAAGAGCAATTGCCCCTGGTCGTGAATCGCAATGGCCTTTGGAAAGCGTTAAATCGCGCGCCAGCGCAATTTGCGCACCCAGGTAGGCCGCTGCAAACACAACTTGGCGAAATGAGGATGTAATGATCTGTTGTATACCCAACGTGAGTGCAGTGCCCGTTTTCAGAGCACGAGCCATGTTACAGTGCCCCAAGTGCCCATTCTCCTGTAATTTGGAGTATCTAATGAATGCCACTGTTGCTGCAATTAACGTAACTACCTACTGGTCCAAAACAATAAAAAAGTTAACGATTGAATCGAAAAGAAGAAGTATTATTGAAAATGCTATCGCTTAATCTGCAACACTTATGCTATTAATAATAGCTTCACTTTAAGATAAAGCGACAGGCCAATTATCAAACATCGATAATTGCCATCCATAAAGGCGTTGCCTTTTGTAAGTCAGTCTCCACATCATAAAAATGAACACTCGTAAACAAAATAAAAAGCAGCTCTACAGCAATTAAAAAGTTTAAACGACTCACCAGATTGGCGTAGAAATCTTCATATAAATTCACACTCCTCTCCTTGACCTGACCAGCTGTTGTGAAGTTGCTTGCCTCCGGACGGAACTGGTTTAGTTCAGGTTGATGAGGGTAGCCGCATAAAACTCGTCGAAAAGGAATTCGGCGCAAAGCTCTTCAGCGCCATATGGTAAAACAATAAACTGCTCTGCACATCACTGCATCCTCGACAAAACATACCACCACGGTGACACACTATGATCGTGTGTCGAACTTCGGCCTATCGGATTTAACTTCACGACACCTCACGGCACACATCAAGTTTTTAGCGTCTGGATAAACGCATGCGTTTTAAAAACAAACCGCAATTTTCACTATCACTGTCATTACATTTCAAAACGTAACCGCCACATATTTCACTAGCATTGTCACGAATCTCCATGTGGGCCCTTTGAGTTACGTCCCAATTCTGATGTAGGCGTATTATCAGGATTGGATATTTTAAAGTAAAAAGTAGGTAGTTTACTTATTAATCAATTTTATTCGATTAACTCACTCAATTTATAATAACTGTGAACTCAATTAATTATCATATCATAATTATTAACTAAAAGGTTTTAACACGATATTAGCAAATCTAGGCGCTATGACAACACGTGTATCGGACCGAGGTCTAGAATAGAATGCCCCGATCGCTCCGCGCGGTCTCCTTTTACGTCCGAGCACAAACAAGCCGAGTAGTGGGGGAGGTGGGGATGGCGACATCGCCTGATCGGTCCGGTGCACGTGCCGTGTACAACCGTACGATGACGTAGCGCCGTCATATGTATATGGTAGATTCATAAACAACAATATGAACAATTATTGTTTTCGTATGACATATAGTTTTGCTGTAAAAAAATATTTAACAACACGCTATTTTTAGGAAGAAATATCCTAAAAATAGCGTGTTGTTAAATATTTTTTTACAGCAAAACTATATGTCGACGCAACAACAATTGAATAATTTATTGAAAAAAAATCGGCGGCCGCCATGTTTTATGGTCGATCGGGGGCCATAGAATATTAAACACTGCATTTTATTAAAAAAGAAATTTAAACCGCGTGATTTGGTATGGCATGTGGGATGCCATTATCCGTCAATTTCAGTTGACGCCCAATGGCACGGCACACACGTGTGCCAATGAGTTCCCAGCTGTCATTTGAACATCTTTGACAGTGGTTACGAGTAGTCAGAAGCCAGAAAACCTGACACCAGTCTTGCAACAGAGTATAGAATTACCCCATTACTGGGTAGAGACGGTCAGGTAGTCGCTCCGTATAAAATACAACTAGCTTTCGCCCGCTACTTCATACGCGCATATTCCGCTCCCGTAAGAATTTCGGGGAATCCTTTTAGTGCACCTCTACGAAATGTAAGCAAGCTACATGCCAAATTTCAGCTTTCGACGATCAGTAGTTTCGGCTGTGCGTTGTCTGTCCGTCACTCAGTCACTCAATCAGTCAGTAACGGAAGAATTTTATATATGTACAAGCTGAACCGCGCAACTTCGTCTGCGTCACAATTTTCATTACTGCTCCGCTCCTGTTAGTTTTAGCGTGATGATATATAGACTGTAGCCTTCCTCGATAAATGGGCTATTAAAGAATATTATTAATTAACCTGAGATTAGCGCGTTCAAGCAAACAAACAAACCCTTCAGCTCTATAGATTAAGTATAGATATTGTTGATTGATGATTACTTAGCCGCGTCGGGGTAGACTTAGCTGACACCGACATAGTAGGTGGGAAAAACTCAGCAAATTGATTGAAAAACAAATATTCAGCGTCTGTGTTCCCCTTTCACATATAACCCGTCTTCAAAGTAACAGTGAACATCTTCCGGGCACGCTCGCTCCATCATAGAAGCAAGCCGCAAGCCCATACCTCAATAAAAAAACTGGCCAAGTGCGAGTCAGACTCGCGTGCAAATGGTTCCGAACGAATTTAATTTCATTTAACATGTTATTTTAATATTATAAATTTCTCATAGGTTTTCCTGTGATCTGTAGGTAAAGATCTATTATCTCCAATTTTTTTCAAAATTTTAGGCTCAGTAGTTTCGGAAATAAGTGTGTGGGAATGGTCATTTTTGGTCTAATTTCTTGAATAACTTCAAAACTATTTATTTTGAAAATTATGAATAAAATAAAATTAAAACCCTCACACCCTCATCGTGTGACATATCAAATGAAAGGGTCCTTTCACACGATACAGTTTGAAAAACTTTATTTATGTTTTCTAGTTTTACCCCCAAAAGTGACCCATTTACTCAAAATTTAATAATTTACGTAACAGGTACGTGTTTGGGTCACAGAAGTCCATATGTATACCAAATTTCAACAGAATTGGTCCAGTAGATCCGGAGAAAACTGGCTGTGACAGACGGAAAGGTAGACGGACACCCGAGTGATCCTATAAGAGTCCCGTTTTTTACGGATGTTCGGAACCAAAACAGAAACTGAGAGCACAGAGTACATTTTGGAACGATACCGTATCTGAACATTTCCACACCATTCTTGCAATGCCGCGACATTGCTGTAAAACACGACAAGTTTTTTTTCTCGCTACTTTTATGCAGCGCTCTAGTGCTAGCGGCGATTCCATATTTCACGTGATTAAAAACTCACCAAACCTGTCAATTTTTAGAGGAAATCTGTCACACTAAGTGTCGTCTACAGATTGCTATATATCAAGCCTAACGATGTTAAACTTAGCAAAAACGAATGTTACTGAAATAATTTCATAGTTACAAAGCATTTCGTCGAAATCAAAAACAAAACTGAACAAATCCAACCCCTCGAGTTATGTAGGTATAGGACATCGAATATTCAAACATTGATCTGGAGGCACGTTTTCTTCAAGAATTGAACAAGTAAGGAATTTCGAATAATAAGCACAACTTGAGTGCTTTACATAGGTACCCCATTTCGGAAAACCGTCAGTTCTGACGCCATTTGAAAAAAGAACACATTTGACCAACACAAAAAAACCAGCCAAGTGCGAGTCGGACTCGCACACGAAGGGATCCGTACCACAAAACTTATTTCTTATTATTTTTTATTATAGCGGCAATAGAAATACACAATCTGAGAAAATTTCAACTGTCTACCTGTAACGTTCTTGAGATACAGCCCACTGCCAGACAGACGGACAGACGGACGGACGGACAACGGAGGCTTAGTAATAGGGTTCCGTTGGTTACCCTTTTGGGTACGGAAACCTAAAAACGGAGAACAAATGTCTATGGGTGTGGGTCTAAAAAGGCCACTTTAGCAGAATCATAATATTAACCACACAACAATCTGTTAAATTTCATTTTCATCTTTATCGCTAACGCATTAGGTTCAAGGTTGATTGAGAAGATTTGACAGTGACGGGTAGCGTGATATGCTTTCTGATTCTGCTAAAGTGGCCTTTTTAAACCCCCTGTGCGTTTACATTAGCATTGCACTCGAAAACTGTCAAAAACACTTCAAATTTTTCTATAGGTTGGCAATTTTTTGACGTTGATTGACGCTGAGCTATAAAATTTTGAAATTCTGATTTAAAGAACGTTTATTCGGCATAGCTAGACTTTTGTTTGTGAAAAGTCTAGCTTAATAGCTAGCGAAAATTAATAAATAACTCAATTTTGCTAAAAAGAGCCGATGCACCTCTTTTTCTTTAGATGGCAGAGTTCAAAATAACATTTCACTTATATTTTATCTCTGAAAGCATTCATTAGTACTTTAAGTACGTAGCACGGTATTTCCGCATTGGAAAGCACCTCACATAAAGTTACGTGTTTACAGCAGAATAATAACCCCGAGAAATTGTAAGGGATGGGCTGCATCCTCCTCACAATTTGTCTACAACAACAAGCAATGATTAATGATTGCCATGACAACGCAGGAAAAGCCCGGGCATTCCGCCTTCCACGGCTTATTACATATTTTTTGCTGTAGATACAGTGGTACTATTGGAGTACCTACTGAGACCAAGTAAGAAAAATACAGGGTTCATTGGAGACGGAATAGTGACAAGTTGACAACATTATATAGAGCGTCCAGAGTAGAAAAAAATCGAATCAATGACAACATTAGTGTCGTAAACTTTACCGACGTAAGACGCAGCGTTGGAAGGCCTGCCACAAGGTGGACCGATGACCTGGTGAGGGTCGCGGATAGCCGATGGAAGCGAGACGCACAGAAGCGGTATTGTTGTGGTGACATTTGGGGGAGACCTATGTCCAGCAGTGGACGTCTTTCGGCTGATATGATGATGATGATGCTGGTAAATATTTGTTTGGGCTTTGTAATTACTTTTTGCGGGTTCTGTGGAACCCACTTTAGGACTGGCTGATTTAGAAATCCATCCCCGGGGCAAAGATTTTTTTGGCATATTTTTTATTTTCATATCGAAAACAGATACCTACATCAAATCCAAATCTGAATTTTACCGACCAGTAACTTTTATTGTGCGTACACCTAAGAAGTTGAATTCTCTCCATTGGAACCATAACTCCGAGTATGGTTCCTGTTAATTACAACCTACTTTAAGTCAAGAGTGAATAAATTACTTCTAGGCAAGCGTGCTCTATCATCGACCAAATCATCCTTTTACCATCAGGTGAGATAGTGATCAAACGCGAGACTATCAATGACATTTTTTTTGCAAAGTTCCTTTTATCTGATTCTTCCATTGTGATAGGAAGCTATGAGTATCTAAGAAGAGACTCACATGACGCTTTCTATTCGATTTAAGCGAGTTACAATCGAATAGAAAGCGTCACGCGAGTCTCTCTCACTAGCCAATCAAATCACAATATACTTCTCATACATCTAAACAGACGAAAGCAATCTTACGTTTCAACGAACAAAATTGCATTTTCAAGTTCCAATCAAATAGGATTCAAACAAGTAGTGTTTTACAGTTTTATTCTAATATTATCGTAAAACTTTTTCAGTATGTAAGCAAAATTTGTAGCAGAAACTAGGAGAAGAATTTGTTTTATTTATCTAAACAATGAATTGTTTTGTTTTATCCTAATATATAAAATTCTTTCTTCCTTTACTGACTGAGTGACTTACAGACAACGCCGAATTTCCCGAAATTACTACGGGAACAGGAAAAAAACGGGATATGCGCGTACGAAGTCGCGGGTAAAAGCTAGTTTGTTCTATTAATGTTAAGTCATTATTTTGCTAAGTTAAGTAGCACTATATATAATTAGTAAAAGTTTTGTTAATGCTAATTGTAGTTAATTTAAGAGTCGAATCGCAAAAATCAGCTGTTCAATTCATTTTTTCGAAATGTGAAAACATAAATGTATGAGATAGCTGTTGATTTATTTTCACGGTTTCAGAGTTGCTCAGTTTTTCATAATGATGACTACCCTCTTTTCGGGCTTTTCGTCCCATCTACTATGTGAAACCAAAAACACTAGCCTCATATATTCGATGATGGTTTCCCATCCTTAGAAAAAAAGTAGGTAATCCCGTGAACCATAAGGCAAACAAAAATATACCATAAGGTGCCGAATCTATTTTAAGTGAGTCTGTACATACTTACCGCCTCTATGAAAGAAGAGTTTTTGCAAACAAAATTAACTCTGATACTGAAATGTACTTACTTGCAAAATACATAGAATAAAAGCCATTAAGCTGTGCAGGAAAACATGATCAGTTTCAAATGGATTTCATGAATTTCGCCATATCTCTAGTTCTTAGAAAGTACCTTTGGTGAAACTGTTACATGTTTCAGCGAAAGTGAAACTCACAAATCGACTAGTTCCGAAATATCCGTTCACAGTTTTTATTGCTATAGTTGTGTAAGTACTGCAGATATATTATGTCTTTCAGCTAGAAAAAGGAATTAATTCATTTTTAAAACCCGCGTATTTGTTTTTCTCAGTAATTTTCCAGTTTCTATTCAGTTTTAGTGTTACTGTACGTCTAACATGAGTTTTATGAATCTATACTCGCTAGCGTCTGTAGGTAAAAAAATGTATGAAATCTTTTAAAATTTGAGTTTCTAATTTATTTGTTTAGTTTTTAACTAAAGTTTTACGTGCAACTTGCTTGCTGGTTAGTTAACAACTAAAAAAGTAAATTAGAAACTTGTTTTTTAAAAGTTTTCATATTTTTTTTTAACTACAGTCGCTAGCGAGTATACATTAATAAAACTCATGGTAGACGTACTGTTTGTCAGTTTTCTTGACTTACGCCCGGTTTGTGAATTTTGAATTTCATTTGAGTACGTGTCAAACTTTATTGCTTAAGTTTGTCAAATTAAGGCTTGTATACATGCCAATGACCTTGTGCATACAAACGGAGCTAACTATTCCTCAACGCTCCACTCTGTTACGCACATTTTTAATTTATTATAAAAAAATAACACATATTTTAAAAAAGTAACAAAACCAAATTATTTTCATTTGTATTACAAAGTGGTACCTAGATAATTTTTTAAGACTTTAGATAAAAATAGAAGGAGTAAAATGGTTTCATCTCAATGATTTGGAGGTGATTTCGTGTTTTTTTCTCTTATTATGTGATACCGATACATAAATTCTGGCTCAACCAAGTTACGTATCATATCATGTAGATTACTCCCTAATTTATTCAGATGTAATTTCTCAGTAAATGCCGACGAAAAGTTGCTTCATCTGCACACTGTTTTTAAACATTTTTCGAGAGAGCAGCCTTAAGCTTGTTCGGCAAAATCTCAACTTCAAATTATAATTTGAGAAACCCAGGTTTGGAAGAGTAGGTACATACATTTCTATAAACAAAAAAATGCGAGGTGCTTAAAATGTACCAATACTGCCGTAATCTTATTTTCACACAAGTACATTACTACTCTACTAACAATTGTTCACACTGGTTCACCCGAAATATATAACTATTTACATTATTTCTTTGCCCACACAGCAAAATCTCATCTTTAAATTATAATTTGGGAAACTGAGGTGTTTAAGAGTACATACATTTTTGTAATAAATACAAAAAAAGCGAGGTGCCTAAAAATGTACCAATACTGCCGTAATCTTATTTTCACACAAGAACATTAATAAACATTACTACTCCGTGCCTTATCAGTCCCCTGTCAAATACAATTGTTCACACTAGTTCACCCGAAATATATAACTATTTACATTGTTTCTTTGCCCACACATTCGATAGGCCCTGAAAAAAAAATATGTAAAATTGCGATAATCTCAACATCTCAGTGCACATACATAGCTACTAATTAATTGTGTTGCGATATCCTATATTTCACGTAATAACTACTCGTTTTTTTATTATTGATAGGCACGCGTTTGACCACTATTGGTAAGCGATGATGTGACTCTTGACTTCCTGGTTGTATTTATCAGGAAACACAGACGCCGGCGGGGAATTCCACTCTTTAGCTGTACGCACTATGAATGTGTTCCCAAAACGTTTTGTGCGTATGGGTGGGATGTCCACCATGTACCGGTGGCGCATCGCCGTTCGTCTTGTGGTCCGATGATGGAACGGGCTTGGCGGAATTAAATTGTGCAATTCCGTCGCACATTCCCCAAAATGTAACCTGTAGAAAACCGACAGGCTAGCAACTCGTCGTCGATGCTCAAGACTCGTATATCCCATGTCGTGCATAAACAAATTAATATTGTTAGAATGAAAATTTCCGATGTGCCATGCCCAATATAACTAATTATGTCCCGAAGTGTCATATTCCAATTTCCCATATTATATCTCCTCATGTATGTCCTGAAGTGACAAAAACAGCGACCATTTATTCTTCCACCCTACGCTTCCATTGTTCGACTGTATGTGTGCCCAAAAAAGAATATTTCGGGAAAGTACCATCCCCGTTTCTGAAATTGCGTTAGTGCAGGACCATCATCTATATCCCTGAAGGTGAATTAGTCAGGACGAGATAAATCACGCAGGCGTTGATGAGTGCTCGGTTGGGAGCAAGGGTAACATTTGTCAGCGTCGCCGCATTTGGAGGGTTCATTGTGAAGTAAACTAGGAGGATGTTTTGCAGTTTTTGGTCTGGTTATCCAGGTGTATTGTACAGCTAGAATATGAAATACGTATTGTAGTATTTCTGTATTGTTATTCTGACATTAATTCTGATTATAAATGGATCGATGTTTGTTACTCAATCACGTCAGACCGGCTGAACGAATCTGGATGAAAGTTTGACTAAAAAATACTTAATAACCTACATAGATCTAGGTATGGAATACTATTTATTTCGAAAACAGAAGTTCGGAGACGGGGCGGATGATTGATAAAGACTCACAAAGTACCAGGAGTACTCATGAAGATGTATTTCCGGGGCTCAAAACCTACTCGCAGACTAAATCGCGGGAAAACAGTTTTTAAGTAAAAAAAAAAACAGAAGGTAACTCAGTTGTAAATCGCCGAAACGGAGTTCTGAAATGTTCTCCTATTTCAGTACTCCGTTTAGCAAGGTATTCTATACTTACCATGCTAGGTATTATTCGTTTAATAACATTATTAAAATTCTTCCTAAATATAGGCAATACCACAAACAAACATGAAATTTCATAGTATTTATGTAAATGTGACACCTACTGAGAAAATTATAAGATCCGTATCGTATCTCTAGTTTCTCTAGTTTACTACTAAATCTCTTATGGAAACCGATCGCCTTGGTTAAATGCAGTTCCCGATTCAGAATTTCGGAGCAGTGTAAATACTGACCAATATTTTACCGATTTCTATATATTTTCCTGTTGCAATACGTTCTGTTCTTACTAAATTGGAGCAGCATTATAATAATTATCCTCTGGCTTTAGAAATACTTACATTCTATCATAAAGTGCATTTATGGAATGGCAAGCTACCGATATGTCCCGTAGTATATTTTGCTTTTTTGGCAGCCTTCATCGCTGATAGAAAAGAAAAAAAAAACCGGTCAAGAGCGAGTCGGACTCGCGCACCGAGGGTTCCGTACCATCACATAAAACGTGAAATGTTTTTAAATTTTCATCAGCGAGGCCTATATTCGTCAGAGAATTTTAACACTGCGGTGTATATTGCAGTTTTAGATCAGCGCCATCTCTTGTCTGATAGTGGAACTAACGTAATTTTTGTTAATGATTTCTAAAAAAGTGTGCTATTTAGAGATATTGTTTTATTTTCCCTGTAATCTTTCTTTACTATTAAAGTGTATGATAAATAAATAAATAATAATAATAATAATTCAGGTTTTCGGAAACACTAGGATTTTTGTAAAAAAAAAAACATCATACTTCGACAGTAAACTAAGATTCAACTGAAATACCTCGAATTTTAAGAATCAGGAAAAGATTTCAAACTATGTCGTTTTATTGCAACAACAGATTCAACATAATCAGTTGCTGCCAAGCGGCGTTAAATTGACGCCTAGACAGACACTCTAAGAACCTCCACTATATTATGTGGTTGAATAACAAAAATTACAGAAGGTACACTGCAAATAAAGCGGGAGGGTTAAAAAAAACTCTATTTTTGTGAAAGCCCTGCTACGACTTTGAACTACTTACGAATACGAATGAATACCTGTAGCAATATAGACAGAACCCCACGCTATCGGGAAGTGGTACAGCACCTACCAGTCACAAACACACTTACAGTCATTTGGTTGGAGGTTGGAGACATGAAGAACGTTTCATCCAGTTCTTTACGCCATAGCCATGACAAAAAAAAACTAACACGACGATTAAACTGATATATCGGTATTAACAGCTATGTTTTTAGTAGTGATACCTATATCAGTAAAATCGAATAAGGTTTCTGGAAATGATGCCCAGGGCCTGCAGTCTCGACATAAATAAGGATCGCGTAGCGACCGAATTTGGTCGTTAAGTCCTAAGGCCGCCGGATCATACCATTGATTTTGACCGTGAAATGCGTGAAATGCGAAATTCGGTCGCTAGGCGATCGGTAAGTAAATCGAGACTTCCTGCCCAGGTTTTTAATTAGTTCATTGTCTTATAACGTGGACTGTAGTGTGATCTCGCGTACAAGTTCACCAAGTCAGTCGCTGCTATGTATCTACTCTCAGCATATGACCATCTCATAAAATATACTGACACGTGCGAGACAGGCAGTAGCTCACATCTGAGCTACTTCAATATGTTTAGGTTTTCTCACCTTGCACAACCACAAGGCCCTATCAATTTCTACTCTTGCACATTTTCCATCTACTTTCATCGTGACATGACTGTGGCAATGTCAATTTCATACCAACATTTTGGCCTTGTGTCAATCGGCATCGTTAGTCGAATTTCAGTTAATCGAGGCCCTTAGGCCTTTAAATTAAACCGAACCTTCTGTTCTTCCTTATTCTACGTCTATTTTGTTGGAGACGATTTAAAATTGAGGTCAATTACGTGCGGAGTCCCCAACCAATAATAGCTTGTAGCGAAACCAATACGGGTTAATGTTTGTACTATGGCGTTCTTGACCCTTATGGGGAGAATGGGGTCCCAAACGAACACTTGTTTGAAGGAGCTGGTCAATTGCGTCACACGCTATGGGGAGAAGTGAAGGAAATGGAATTTGATGATGTCGGATAGGTTACTTTGAAAGAAAGGAAACATTTTGTAGGTGGCGATGGCGTCGTATTGGAAATTGAACAATGGAGGAAGGCAAAAATAAATTCACTGCAATCAAAGTAATCTTTAATCGCCTTAAAATGTACATTTCAATTTCAACATTCAATGTTTCTACAATCATTATTATTAGGTAATAGTCACTTAGGACTAGACCAGTCCATTTATGACTCATGCGGCTGTCTGAGCACGTACCTTTTTCTACACATAGGTACCTACCATATAAAAAATTATCCCATTAGTAATGGATCGTAAAAGTTTAATTATAATTGCCCAGCACAATAATAATAATAAAGACGCCATGTCTTATTTATTCTGAGAACGCTTTGAGGGACTGTCATTTTTAAATATGGAATTTAAAAAAGTATTAGTCCTCAGCCTACTTTGAATTAATGAGTTTTGATATAATTAAATTACTCCTAGTAAGATGACCGTACTTGTGAAATTTATACGTTCCTTAATTAACCAAAATACGTCAGTTTTAGTTAAATAGTTAGACGATGACCAAATTCTTTCAATAGAGTCTAACCAACGATAGAAATATGTGCATCGCCCTTAGTAAAATGTACTGCCCTTTACAATATTACTCATTTATTGTACGACTAGCTGTGCCCGCGACTTCGTTCGCGTGGATGTCGAAAAATATCTGTTGCATAGATAAAATTTACTTTAAGTTAATACCTTGCGTATCCTGATCTGTCTCAAAATTAAGAAAATAGGAAGAGGGTACCTAATGCAGGGCACTCTATCATATCTTCCGGTTGAAATGCCGATTAGCCCGGGTAATCTCCTGGTACATACCTACCTCGAGGTAGGTATCAAAATCAACAAAACCGATTATCGAACGAACGGTGGTAGGTAGTCTTCAAACTACGAAACAAAGAAACTGATGAATAAAGTTGATTCTTAATTTTGTCCAGCCAGCAAAAAGAAACAGTTTCTTTGATTTTCCCTGACAATTGTAGATTACAGAACACCGATTAATATTTACATTTTATGTTAAACAGTTCTGCCGGGTTTATAGAATCGATTTACTGTGTAAGAATAATCGAATTTTTTAAATCGATATTTAGTAGGTACTGAAAGAGGAGACTTATTAAATGAGGAGCTCGTAGCTAAATAATAACAGTCGCACGGGTCGATCTTCATGGTTTAACAACTCTTTCCTAGGTGGCTCTGTGAATAGTTGGCCATATTATTTAACATACCGCGACTTCGCCGTGTTGATCGGAAGCTGATCCGAATATAGTTGGGAAAAGGTTAAGCATGTATTTAAAAAGACAGACAATACCATTTGGCCCCAATTGGGGCTGACGGTCCTTGAGAGAGTAACTCTGCCGTTTTATTGTCCTTTTCATTGAATGGCGGTTAATCAGCGGCCTAAATGATCCCCAATGCGCAAATGTGTCAAAGTGGCGAATGGATCTGTCATGTGACAACATTTAATGAATAGGCTGGCAGATGCTTAGGCCGTCTATGAATAGGGTAGGTGTGACGAAAATATAACTATGAATTTATTTATTTTTTGGGAATACTAAATTCTATTAAATGCCGGGATGTCACTTAGACCGTCTCCCTAGTGGAAAAAGGAAATTGAAACAAAATTACGTTTGTAATCTGTGCCCAGTTTTGCCAACTGTAGAATAAGTGTTTTTCGCAAATCATTTCAGTTTTTTACCATGAAGCATCATCTGCCTAGCCTTTTCCCAGCTATATTGGAGTCAGCTTCCAGTCAAACGGGATTGGAGCGGCTGCCTACCAGACCTCTACAACCCTACAATACTGGGTAACACGATACTTCTTGGCAAGACTGTAGGTGTCAGATTTGTCGGCTTCTGACAACCCGTAAAGACTGCCGGAGATCTCTTCTCGGTAGGTATGTTAAAATGGTCACCCATCCAGAGACTGACCTTGGCAAACCTTGAAGATCGACCCGGGCGGCTATTATATTCTGTGGTACGTAGGAATCTCGGTATGTTAAAATGGTCACCCATCCACAGACTGACCTTGGCAACCGTTGCTTAACCTTGAAGATCGACCCGGACGGCTATTATATTCCGAGGTATGTAGGAACCGCGGTATGTTAAAATGGCCACCCATCCACAGACTGACCTTGGCAAGCGTTGCTTAACCTTGAAGATCAACCCGGACGGCTATTATATTCCGTGGTACGTAGGAATCTCGGTATGTTAAAATGGTCACCCATCCACAGACTGACCTTGGCAAGCGTTGCTTAACCTTGAAGATCGACCCGGACGGCTATTATATTCCGAGGTATGTAGGAACCGCGGTATGTTAAAATGGTCACCCATCCACAGACTGACCTTGGCAACCGTTGCTTAACCTTGAAGATCGACCCGGACGGCTATTATATTCCGAGGTATGTAGGAATCGCGGTATGTTAAAATGGCCACCCATCCACAGACTGACCTTGGCAAGCGTTGCTTAACCTTGAAGATCAACCCGGACGGCTATTATATTCCGTGGTACGTAGGAATCTCGGTATGTTAAAATGGTCACCCATCCACAGACTGACCTTGGCAAGCGTTGCTTAACCTTGAAGTACGACCCGGGCGGCTATTACATTCTGTGGTACGTAGGAATCTCGGTATGTTAAAAATGTCACCCATCCACAGACTGACCTTGGCAAGCGTTGCTTAGCCTTGAAGATCGACCCGGGCGGCTATTACATACTGTGGTACGTAGGAATCTCGGTATGTTGAAATGGTCACCCATCCACAGACTGACCTTGGCAAGCGTTGCTTAACCTTGAAGATCGACCCGGGCGGCTATTATATTCCGAGGTACGTAGAAATCTCGGTATGTTAAAATGGTCACCCATCCACAGACTGACCTTGGCAAGCGTTGCTTAACCTTGAAGATCGACCCAGGCGGCTATTATATTCAGAGGTACGTAGGAATCTCGGTATGTTAAAATGGTCACCCATCCACAGACTGACCTTGGCAAGCGTTGCTTAACCTTGAAGATCGACCCAGGCGGCTATTATATTCAGAGGTACGTAGGAATCTCGGTATGTTAAAATGGTCACCCATCCACAGACTGACCTTGGCAAGCGTTGCTTAACCTTGAAGATCTACCCGGGCGGCTATTATATTCTGAGGTACGTAGGAATCTCGGTATGTTAAAATGGTCACCCATCCACAGACTGACCTTGGCAAGCGTTGCTTAACCTTGAAGATCGACCCGGGCGGCTATTATATGCCGAGGTACGTAGGTATGTTAAAATGGTCACCCATCCACAGACCGATCTCGGAAAGCGTAGCTTAATCTTGAAGACTCGTGCAACTCATCATCTGCCTAACCTTTTCCCAACTATATTGGGGTCGGCTTCCAGTCAAACCGGATTTAGCTGAATACCAGTATTTTACGTGAAGCGGCTGCCTACCAGACCTCCACAACCCATTATTTGGGTAACACGGTAGTTCTTGGCAAGACTGGAGCCAGATTTACTGGCTTCTGACAATCCGTAACGACTGCCAAAGATCTTCAAATGACAGCCGGGACCAACGGCTTAACGTGCTTTCCGAGGCACGGAGGAAACTCGGTATGTTATGATGGTCTCCCATCAACGTACCAACCTTGGCAAGCGTTGCTAAACCCTGAAGATCGACCCGTGCGGCTGATATAGATTAATTATGTCGATTCGAATCACCATAAAATTCATGAATCACTACTCTTCTCTTTTTTCTTTTTCGGCCATACGTATCGTTATCACCTTCTAATTAGCTACATAGCATTAGGTATCCAAACTTTATTTGTCAGACATTGACCAATCTGCTGATAACACCGCAATTCAGAAAAACGCGTCATCAGTACATCGCCATCAATCGACAATAGAATAGAATAGAATAGAATACTCTGTATTATGTACACCATATAAGTTATGGTGGTTATGGTTAGTTATGTTGTGTTAATGTAGTTGAACTGTCAAAATATAAGTTCAAACTTAGAAGCTCAGATGTTACGATAAATGAAACGATATGACTAAATGTTATTTTAACAGTTTCACAAAATAATAATATACGCATTCATTCATGAAACAGTTCTAAACTGTTACTATTTAATCTCAATAGATGGCGGTGCATGTATGTGCTTCACGTAATGAAACTTTAAACGAAACCTTTAAATACAAATATCTTTTGATAGAGTGAACCGATTGCCATGAAACAAAAACTAAGTTATACCTCCAGTTACGTACAATTTTAATGCGTGAAAGTTATCTACGTTATTTCTGTACTTCTGACGTGATGCCTGCACATCCAAACAGATAAACAGACAAACAGACAAAAATTCCAAAAATGATGGAAATGGGTTCTGTAAGTTACCCTTTATCACCCTAGCTATATTTTTATTTTTTATTTTGAATGTACAAAAATGACTCTCCAACAGATTTATTATATGTATAGATTTTGAATGTACAAAAATGACTCTCCAACAGATTTATTATATGTATAGATGTTCATATCAAATAGGTATTAAAGGAACGGTAGCATCATAACCTAACTCCTATTTTAAGTGCCAGTATCCTGTCATAGATATTTTCTATAGCGAACGTCCAATATCTTTTGAATAAGGGTAGAAGACCGATATTTATTTTGATACAGCTTCGAAGAAAAACTGCGATATTTTTTACGCTACGTAAGCATAAAATATCTTAAGAAAATCTCCCAGAAAGCCACTTTCCATGCATGGAGGACTCTTGAAATTTATTTCAAATTTGATTAAAAATCAAGGTCGGCTTTGCCTTCGGGTGCCGCATAAGTCGATCGCGGATCGAACAGCCAAAATGGCGGCAAATTGGTGATGCTATGAGTTTGTGATATGGAGATTTATAATTAATTTAATTTATTTATTCAAACTACAAACGCGGTCCATAGTGTTACGTCGAGAATAATATGTATCAATGGCTATAAATTGTGTAATAGGAAAACCAATACTTGTATGTTTTAATATTTTAAGTCCGAAATCATTCCAATGGAGCATACTCTCGGAATACGAAATACCGTATTAAATGTGTGTTATAATAAATACAAATCCGTTAAGTAGTTTTGTGTGCAAAATGAACAAATATCTAAACATCCACACAAACATTCATATTTATTATAATAGCAGAACTGCTGTGGGGTAGCTCTATCAAGCGCAAGTTCGATCGCGTGTGGAGTAGGTACTGCTATCATCTTTGGGACGGATCTACCAGATACCAGCTTGATACCCTTGAGTCAATTGAGAAACGAGCCAAAATGATAAGCATAGACGCCGAGTTGCTGGCCTGTCGGTTTTCAATCGGTTGCATTTTGTGAAGAGTGCGATGGAATTGCATAATTTAATTCCGCCAAGCCCGTTCCATCATCGGACTACAAGACATATGGCTATGCGACACCGGTACATGGTGGTATTTTTAACAAGTTCGGTCGATCTCACGTCGACGTTAAGCTGGTCTAGCATAATTTGGAGTTTTAATAAAGTTCGAGGCCAGCTTACACTAGTATCGGTACAACTGACGTGTGGCCTACTTTATTTTCTACAAAAAGTCAAATGTATGCATATTTTTTATCCCGTAGCCGAAGAAGAAGGGTAACGTTTCTCCAAAAATGTTGACAAACAACTGTTTTCTAAACTGGATTTATTTGGGTGAAGTGTGACAAATTAGGGCTGTACCCTCCATTCAAATTGGGAGTTCCTCGACTCGCAACTTTTTATGTCGCAGTCACAAGATATATTAAAAAATGAGGGGTATGTTACTTGTTAGGGTTCAGAACATCCGTAAGAAACATAACGCTTATAGGATCACTCAGGTGTCAGTCTGTCTGTTTGTCTGTCAGTTTCCTCCGGATTTACTGGACCGATTCTATTGAAATAGGGTACACATACGGACTTTTTAAACCCGAACACAGACGCATTACGTAAATAAGTAAATTTTGAGTATGGGGTGACATTTGGGGATCAAACTAGAAAATGTGATATGAAAGCGCTGCAATTATATTTATCTCATAATTTTAAAACAAATAATAATTACAATTACAAGTAAAATTAAGGCTCAGTAGTTTCAGAGATAAGGCGGGGGGCGCCTTATCTCTGAAACTACTGAGCCTAAAAGGAGATGTTTCATTTTCGGCCATCAGATTTAGGCCGGATTTGTCGTGCACAAAAAATCGTTTTTCAATTATTGCTATATTCTATTCAACTTGGCGTCTCATAGTTTGCATAGCCTGCTATCGTTCTGAAATCATATCACATCAAAACATAATATCACGTGGACAATAAAATATAAAAGGTATGTTTTCTTGTACTATTGACACTTATTATTATTCTCTTATACATCTTTTTGTCTAATCATAACCAAGTGTGACGATATCATAATTATAAAAATATTAGATCAATTTTTCTGAAGTGTAGATACTTCTAAACCATTTCTGAACGAAAAATTCAAAATGACTGTTTATTTTGACATAAACACTGAGTCTGTGTCAGTCTTGCAAACGTCAACCTTTTTTTTATGTACATAAAAAACATTTGATTTTATGAAAAATGTTACTTTATTCTATTCAAGGGTTAGTTTTCCAGCTTCTCTAAAAGGTACATGTTATGGCCGGTGTCCCATACAAAAATAAAACATCTCCTTTGAAAAAAAATGCAAATCTTTACCTACAGATTTTTTAACTTTAGATCGGCACGCGTTTGACCACTATCTCACCTGATACATAGATAGATTACAGGATATAAGAAGTTTATAGTGTTACAAAAATAACATGTTACAAAAATTTTATTTTTTCGGAACCTTTGTACTCGAGTCCGACTCGCACTTGGGCAATTTTTTTTTTCAACATATCTATTTAGACGTTTACTTGAAATTACTGGTTTTAGACTTAATGTAGGCTCTAGATAAAGCAACATTTCCTATCAGCGATAACGAATGTCGAAAGGTCGACATTCTACACTACTATATTCTATTGAAATACTTTCACACGGGTACATATCCGAAACTCTAAAGTCCACCAATAATCTACGTAGGAATTTTTATAAGCGAATGAGCTATAATAATATTCACTGGCTTATCTATTTACTGTCCATCACTCGCATCTTTGAAACACTCTATACCCTTCACCTCGCTCTCTCACACTAAACTATCTCCCTTGCAACAGCTACATACCACCGCGCCACCGCGTCGTAATTACAGGCAATCACAGTTGCTAACTTCGCTATCAAGACATGTCCCAGGAGCACTCAGCTGGTTCCTACTTGATCAACAAGTGCCCCGTATAATGCAACTGCACTATCCCTATATAGAGGATTCTCTAGAGATTTGGCTTGTTGAAGTTGACTAAGTAGATTCTTATTACCTAGAACAATGTTGTTAAAACTTCAGTGGTCCCAAGATTCGCGAGGCTTGTACAAAACACTACAAACTATAAAATAACCTTAATATCGGAAGTCGGTGTTAAAAACCTAAGAAACAAAACGAAAAACACCGACTTACGAAATTAAGGTTATTTTATGCTTTGTAGTGTTTTGTTTGGAAGTCGGCTATATTTTTTTGTAAAAAAGTTTTTTAATTTTCACTTCTAAGTGGCGATATTTGGACGACGTCTTCGTCTACGCAGAAATTTTCACTGTAATTTTGTGACCTTGAACAATATATAATCGTAGTTATTTTCTATTCGTGCCAACATTGAAATGATGTATAAAATGGTATGAAATAAAAGACTGAAACTGGATAAAGCACAACGTTTGGGAACATACTTGAACGCAGCAAAGGATTCATATCACAGGAAATTAATAGTGGCTAATAACACCGGCAAATCATGATAAAATCATCACTTTCACTTCTGTGTATAGAACATCCACAAACATTATTTTTCACTCCCGTAAAGTGACGTAGAATATGGCAATAATTGAAAAACGATTTTTTGTGCACGACAAATCCGGCTTAAATCTGATGGCCGAAAATGAAACATCTCCTTTTAGGCTCAGTAGTTTCAGAGATAAGGCGCCCCCCGCCTTATCTCTGAAACTACTGAGCCTTAATTTTACTTGTAATTGTAATTTTTATTTGTTTTAAAATTATGAGAAAAATATAATTGCAGCGCTTTCATATCACAGGATACAACTTGTTTTTTTTTTTAATTTTCTAGTTTGAGATCCAAATGTCACCCCATACTCAAAATTTACTTATTTACGTAATGCGTCTGTGTTCGGGTTTAAAAAGTCCGTATGTGTACCCTATTTCAATAGAATCGGTCCAGTAAATCCGGAGGAAACTGACAGACAAACAGACAGACTGACACCTGAGTGATCCTATAAGCGTTATGTTTCTTACGGATGTTCTGAACCCTAACAAGTAACATACCCCTCATTTTTTAATATATCTTGTGACTGCGACATAAAAAGTTGCGAGTCGAGGAACTCCCAATTTGAATGGAGGGTACAGCCCTAATTTGTCACACTTCACCCAAATAAATCCAGTTTAGAAAACAGTTGTTTGTCAACATTTTTGGAGAAACGTTACCCTTCTTCTTCGGCTACGGGATAAAAAATATGCATACATTTGACTTTTTGTGGAAAATAAAGTTTTATTATATTCCCTTGGTTTAATTTCCGGCTTAGAAGCTAGTAAAATATACCAAAGCAAATATATTTTTTTATCTTTTCTATTTCTATCTAATTGTTGCCAGTGTTCGTAAATCTACAAATTCAGATGGACTCAATCCGGACGTAAATTCAGGCTAAATGAACCGTGATAGTCCCAAAGTTTGCTGCTTCTATTTTGTTCGTTATTATTTATTTTATTGGATAGGCGATGTTTCCAAGTAAGTACCTACGCCATCTTGGAATTGATTTGTGTTTGTTATCTTGAACTTGGGACTGATTTGGTTGAAATACCTTTGGAGTGCATAAATATTGACTTCTTTAGCTTGTAATTTATTGTGAACATAATCGACCCGACTGAGTTCCGCTCGCGGTGGTTTCGTCCAAGTCAACGGAGATAAGCCAAATATGGTACCCACCAGATAAATGTGCAATATCGGTCATTGACACACATTTACTAACTTTCTTAGTATCACAACACAAAAAAGACATAAAACTGTCCTGTATCATTTCCTCATGATCTTCTGATACCTAGATACGTTCTCTAGTAAAGAAAATAGATTCATAATTTAGTGTTCGGGTTTCTACAAAGGGCATTAGGGAAAGGTCAATTTACTTTATTGCAAGTTTATCTGGCGCCTACCATACACAGGAGATATATATCATAGCGTATGAGCGATGGCAAATAATGAACCAATTAAGGATCTATTTCTAATAAATGACCACTAGCATATTTACAAAGTGGCAGTTTATTGATGTTGTTTTTATTACTATGTGTTTTGCTTGTTTCTATTTATAAATCGATTTCCAAACTAATGAGCATTTTTTAAATATAAATTCAGTTAATTACTTTCGATAAATCCCCTATACATTTATTATGGCCTTATCGCATTATGTTTGTTAAATCTTTACAAAGTCACCTTTTTTTAATCTACAAAACGGATTTTAAGAGCCTCAGTGAATAATTTCGTGCCGTGATTTAGCATCCCTCTCCCGAGCGCACGGCACACTCTCCTCGTACTCTCGCATCGAAAGTTCAAAAAATCGAATATAGCGACACCCCGTCAACTAATTCAAACCGCCAAATGATTCAGGGTTACTCGCAAGCAAATTATATTAACATATATCGATACTTTTATTAACAACCTTTTTAAAGATAGAATAAAATAAATATTCAAAGTAGACAAATAGTAAAGTTATTCGTGTACTACTTTTAAACTATATTCTGGTCGGCTTCCAGTCAAACCCGATTAAGCTGAATACGTATTTTACGTAGAGCGGCTACCTACTAGACCTCCACGTCCACAACCCATTAACTGGGTAACACGGAACTTCTTGGCAAGCCAGGAGTCAAGTTTATTGGCTTCTGACTGCCAAAGATCTACAAATGACAGCCGAGACCAACGGCTTAAAGAGCTTTCCGAGGCATAGAGGAAACTCGGTGTGTGAAGATGGTCACCCAACCACAGACTAAACTTGGCAAGCGTTGCTTTACCTTGAAGATTGTCCCGTGCGGCTGTTATTCTTTAGCCACGAGCTCCTCCATTTGTGTTATGTAAGGCGGTCAAATTGGATGTTCAACTTTATTTTGCTACCAAGCTAAGGCCAAGGATTACAGTTCAAAAGCCGCCATTTTTTCGAGAGTTTTCAAGACATTGATCATTATATTAACTTCATTCGAAAGTTCTAATACAATTGAAGAACTTCCAAATCATATTCATCGCTGATGGTATGTAAAAATTTACCCCTTCATGATTCTGACCTCCTTGTAGTCTCTACTGCTCATAATTCTAGCCCTAAACATACTTATTCGTGATTCTATTAGACATTGACACCTTTATTTAGATGATTTGATGTTTATTATTTGATTTATAATGTTGTTGCGGTACAGAATTAAAATATTAGTTCTAAAACCAATCAATAAGTATTAGTCCGGTCAAATTAGACCAAAAACTGTGTGTGAGTGAAGTTACAATAATCGCACTCAGCTCAAAATTGGTAGGATTGTTCAAAAAACTATGATAAATGAAATCTAAAAAGGCCTCATTGATCCGATTCCTGGAAAAAAAATTACTTGGGTTCAAAAGTCATAAAAACGTGTATTTAGCGATTTTCAGCAAAACGGTATCTATCTATCTATCTATTAGGATTTGGTTTCCGCACTTAGTCTTGATGTTGGACCATTGTGCGTGAGCCAATACAATAGTTTTCCCGGTTTGTAAAAACATCTGTAAGCGAGTTCTGTGACCCTAGTGTTTGACTCCGTATTTCGGTAACGCCTGTGCGATACCGTTTCCTCCTCCTCCATGCATGCTCTGCATAAAGTACTGTCCGTAATAGCTATCGTGTGTAAGAGCTTGTTCAAGGATGGCATAGCCTCCCTGGACTGCCTGCTGCGGGGTGCTAAGGCCCACCAGCGTTCCGCTTGTTTGTGGGTGTGTTCTTGTAGCCATGTGCGCGCGCAGCTGGCCGAAGCGGAGTGGTATTATGGGTTCGGCTCCAACAGCCACAGTATCAGATCCCCTCCTGGCCAGCTCATCGGCTGCGTCATTTCCTTGTGATCCGCTGTTTCCTTTTATCCACTGCAGCGTCACAGTGTTGCGGTTGGTCACCGTGATGCGTTCTAGTGCATTGTGGCATTCTTGTATGAGTTTCGAGGTGGTGTGATGCTTCCTTAGAAATTGAGGGACTGAGGCGCTGTCGGAGAGTATGCGAATGTGGGTATTCGTGACTCCCCTGGCTTCTATGGTATAGACCGCCAGGATAAAGCCCACGCATTCCGCATGATAGACGGTGTTGGGTTTACCTAGCGGTCTGGATATTCTGATGTTAAGATCATTGGAGTAAACTCCAACTCCGGTTCCGGTGCTTGTCTTTGAACCGTCAGTGTAGATTCTCAGCTCTTTGAGACCTGAGTGATCGTTCAAGGTGGTGTAGAAACGTGTGCATATTATGACGATTTCAACTCTTCCAAGTTTTGGAATCGATACATCTCAGAAACGGTGGTTCTTGGGAAAAAAGTATCTAGCCATTTTTATAGATAATTATTTATCTGATCTAGAATTTTTGTCTGAACTAATTTTATGATAAAACTTACCGTTTTACTGAAAATCGCGAGAAGCCTATCGTGTGTAAGGCCTCATCGATCGATCGTGAAGATGCGTGCTACTGCTAACGTGTTCTAAACGAAGTTCAGGCGCCGATAGTTAATTTTTGCATACAAAAATTTTGTGGCGCTGTAATCGTACACCTATTTGTATCGATACAAACGCGCTAATGCGGCGATAGACGGTAGGTATAAAAGAGCTGCAGTCGCGCCTATGTATTTTTATACAAAAATCTCTGTGTTTTCAACAGACTCCTCAACAGTAGTAAAATGGAGCTTGACGAGACAGCACTGCTTACGCTGGCTTTATTAGAAAGTATAAAAAATAAGCGACATTATTGGATTAACCCATTCACGAGCGAAAGAAGATTGAGTGATGGTAATTTTAATAGGGTAGTATTTAAACGCAAATCAAAAAATATTCTTCTTCTATGCAATAAGATTCCGAATTCCCATCAAAATTACTGATTGCACAGCAAAATATTCAACTCAAAATATCATTAAACACACTACAATTTATTTTCACAGCGTACAGCGATTTTTCCTAAAGCAAAATTTTTCATCAATGCACAGCTAAAAATCTTAATGCACGACAAAACTGTACTGCGACTCACCATAGTTCTGGGTGGTATAAAAAAAATTAAAAATCCGAGTCGGGGTAGTTTGAGTCGGGGTGTTGTCCATAAATATGGAAAATTTGCTGTGCAGTTAGTATTTATGCTATGTATGTAGTATTTTTGTACAAAAATAAATTTTACTGTATTGCATTATGAGGAAAAAAGTAATGTCATATTGATGTATGACTTCGAATTATCTGCAGTTTGAGTTTTGTTAAACATTTAGTTTTTTTGTGGTGAAGTAAGTTATTTGATGTAAAAATGAATATAAATGATGAGTATGTATTGATAGGCGATTATTTATTTGATAGGCGATTATTATTTGATATGCATTTTATAATATCCCATTTTAATACAACTTTTAAAATATTGCCCAATCATAAAAGATTAGGAAAAAATTCGAACTGCTATCGGATGTCGTGTGAGTGACAAGTAAACCATGCAGTGCCTCTCCCCCACACCTTTCTCCGACAATTATGAGGGGACTCTAGTCGGTAACTCTTGGGCCTTTTTCCATACAAACGTATTCCGCTGCTAGAGCTATGTTCTTTTTTGCAAAAAATCTAGATCGAATTAATACAAGCCTATATCATTTTTTTTTTCCAAAACATAATTACTTAAAGAATTATGACAATCTAAAAACCCGAAAAAACAGCAGTTTTTACTGCCATTTTCAGACGACTATCAGAAAATTTGTTAAGTTTTTATCAAAATAAAAAATAATAGAAGCATAGATGTAGTCTTCTTCTAAATTTTGATATGTAATTTTTATAGATCAGTCCAGTTTTGAAGAATAAAACAGCGGAATACAAAATGTCTTTTGGTCAAGATTTTTTTAGGTAAAATCAGCCTCTGATGCAGTTGCCGTTTTCGCACTTTACTTGATAGGGCGTAGTGCGACGCATCGGCAATATTTTCTTTAAATACCTATTTATCAAAATCCTCGGGACTGGAGTCCCCTCTTAATAAACAAACTCGATACACACGTACTTTGAATGCGCTTGTCGCGCGCGTTTGTATCGCTTTCTACGCGCGTTTGAATCGATGCAAATGCGACGATCTGCTTTTTGGTCCTTTTACCTATAACGCCGTGGACCCGCGTTCGCAAAACGTGTGTCGTCGGCGCGGTAAAAATACGCCGTGTGCTCTTACATTATTACATACCATCAGCGATGAATATGATTTGGAAGTTCTTCAATTGTATTAGAACTTTCGAATGAAGTTAATATAATGATCAATGTCTTGAAAACTCTCGAAAAAATGGCGGCTTTTGAACTGTAATCCTTGGCCTTAGCTTGGTAGCAAAATAAAGTTGAACATCCAATTTGACCGCCTTATATAACACGAATGGAGGAGCTCGTGGCTAAAGAATAACAGCCGCACGGGTCAATCTTCAAGGTAAAGCAACGCTTGCCAAGTTTAGTCTGTGGTTGGGTGACCATCTTCACACACCGAGTTTCCTCCATGCCTCGGAAAGCTCTTTAAGCCGTTGGTCTCGGCTGTCATTTGTAGATCTTTGGCAGTCAGAAGTCAATAAACTTGACTCCTGGCTTGCCAAGAAGTTCCGTGTTACCCAGTTAATGGGTTGTGGACGTGGAGGTCTAGTAGGTAGCCGCTCTACGTAAAATACGTATTCAGCTTAATCGGGTTTGACTGGAAGCCGACCAGAATATAGTTTAAAAGTAGCACACGAATAACTTTACTATTTGTCTACTTTGAATATTTATTTTATTCTATCTTTAAAAAGGTTGTTAATAAAAGTATCGATATATGTTAATATAATTTGCTTGCGAGTAACCCTGAATCATTTGGCGGTTTGAATTAGTTGACGGGGTGTCGCTATATTCGATTTTTTGAACTTTCGATGCGAGAGTACGAGGAGAGTGTGCCGTGCGCTCGGGAGAGGGATGCTAAATCACGACACGAAATTATTCACTGAGGCTCTTAAAATCCGTTTTGTAGATTAAAAAAAGGTGACTTTGTAAAGATTGAACAAACATAATGCGATAAGGCCATAATAAATGTATAGGGGATTTATCGAAAGTAATTAACTGAATTTATATTTAAAAATGCTCATTAGTTTGGAAATCGATTTATAAATAGAAACAAGCAAAACACATAGTAATAAAAACAACATCAATAAACTGCCACTTTGTAAATATGCTAGTGGTCATTTGTTAGAAATAGATCCTTAATTGGTTCATTATTTGCCATCGCTCATACGCTATGATATATATCTCCTGTGTATGGTAGGCGCCAGATAAACTTGCAATAAAGTAAATTGACCTTTCCCTAATGCCCTTTGTAGAAACCCGAACACTAAATTATGAATCTATTTTCTTTACTAGAGAACGTATCTAGGTATCAGAAGATCATGAGGAAATCGATACAGGACAGTTTTATGTCTTTTTTGTGTTGTGATACTAAGAAAGTTAGTAAATGTGTGTCAATGACCGATATTGCACATTTATCTGGTGGGTACCATATTTGGCTTATCTCCGTTGACTTGGACGAAACCACCGCGAGCGGAACTCAGTCGGGTCGATTATGTTCACAATAAATTACAAGCTAAAGAAGTCAATATTTATGCACTCCAAAGGTATTTCAACCAAATCAGTCCCAAGTTCAAGATAACAAACACAAATCAATTCCAAGATGGCGTAGGTACTTACTTGGAAACATCGCCTATCGAATAAAATAAATAATAACGAACAAAATACAAGCAGCAAACTTTGGGACTATCACGGTTCATTTAGCCTGAACTTACGTCCGGATTGAGTCCATCTGAATTTGTAGATTTAAGAACACTGGCAACAATTAGATAGAAATAGAAAAGATAAAAAATATATTTGCTTTGTTATATTTTACTAGCTTCTAAGCCGGAAATTAAACCAAGGGAATATAATAAAAATGTAAGTGTATCCTACCTTCTTCTACAAGATCCAATATATCTCTATAGTTTATAAATATATTGGACTCATTTTGGTGTGGTATAGATAGTCTTTACTATACCAAAATTGTTTAAAATTGCTTTAGTGGTGAAATCGAGTCATTTAGACAGATTGACTGAGTTATTTACGAATTCATAATAAGTTCTATGGAATATGTATTTTTCTGATTATACGTTATCACATTGGATGAATCATCATAATTGTCTGTTACTCTGTATTAAAGCTCACGCAGACAACCGCGACGCAAAAGTGTGACAACGATGCAACAACAATTTTTCATAAAAATTGTTGTAATTATAGCGTGTTAATTATATAGATACTAACTTATTTTCCAGCGAACTCCCGTGGCGCGATGTCACAAATGTCAAGATTGTCTGCCTGACAAGAAAACTTCGGGACTTGACTCCTTGTTTTTTTTTTTGGATTGGAAGGGAAATAATGATATGACTCCTTCCACTCTGGACGGAGCGGAGGGAGTGTCAGACTCTTACTGACTAAAGCTCACGCGTGTCCCTCCAAATGCCATCATTGGGGTTCCAGGGCCGCGGTACCTCTTTTGAACAATTTTGCAACACCGGGGGGGAAACCTGACATATTCCTGACATTGTAGTGTTTACAGCACGTGTCTCCCGTCGATGTGTGAAAGTTATGGCATGTGTATCAATCGTGTACTATTAATTGACACGTGTGTTCACGCTTCTGCTACGAATCGGAGGTGTTAAGGAAATGTATTCGTTAGTATTGCGCTTTGGTCATTGAGGGGAGAAGCTCTTTAATTGGGCAAGTTTATTAATTTACTAGTTGACCCGCGCAACTTCGTCTGCGTCACAATTTTCATTACTGCTCCGCTCCTATTGGTCTTAGCGTGATGATATATAGCCTATAGCCTCCCTCGATAAATGGGCTATCTAACACTGAAATAATTTTTCAAATCGGACCAGTAGTTCCTGAGATTAGCGCGTTCAAGCAAACAAACAAACAAACAAACTCTTCAGCTTTATATATTAGTATAGATTACTCTTTTTTGGGGTTCCGTACCAAAATAGAAAAAAAATAATAACTGGCGGTCCGGTAGATAAAAAAAAATGACTGTGTCATATGAACTGAAAACAGACAGACATACGAGTGATCCTATAAGGGTTTCGTTTTTCCACAGAGATGTTCAGAACCCTAAGGAGGAACCTGTAAGGTAATTCTGACAGAAAAAAGATGTGAGAAATAATTATGTGAGGAATAGGTAATATGATTGTAAAATGAAATAAGTGATAATAAGATGACGGTTGACGAAGGACAGTGGTAGAAGAAAACGAGTTTCGACACCGATGATGACACCTGTCATTTATTTCACTGAATTTGACCAGCTGGGCCCACAAGTCCATATTTTATGGCTACATATTTTATACCATAGAAGAATGTGACGGCGCTACGTCATCGTACGGTTGTGCACGGCACGTGCACCGGACCGATCAGGCGATGTCGCCATCCCCACCTCCCCCACTACTCGACTTGTTTGTGCTCGGACGTAAAAGGAGACCGCGCGGAGCGATCGGGGCATTCTATTCTAGACCTCGGTCCGATACACGTGTTGTCATAGCGCCTAGATTTGCTAATTTCGTGTTAAAACGTTTCAGTTAATAATTATGATATGATAATTAATTGAGTTCACAGTTATTATAAATTAAGTGAGTTAATCGAATAAAATTGATTAATAAGTAAACTACCTACTTTTTACTTTAAAATATCCAATCCTGACAATACGCCTATATCAGAATTGGGACGTAACTCAAAGGGCCCACATGGAGATTCGTGACAATGCTAGTGAAATATGTGGCGGTTACGTTTTGAAATGTAATGACAGTGATAGTGAAAATTGCGGTTTGTTTTTAAAACGCATGCGTTTATCCAGAAAAAAACTTAAAAACAGCTAAAAACTTGATGTGTGCCGTGAAGTGTCGTGAAGTTAAATCCGATAGGCCGAAGTTCGACACACGATCATAGTGTGTCACCGTGGTGGTATGTTTTGTCGAGGATACAGTGATGTGCAGAGCAGTTTATTGTTTTACCATATGGCGCTGAAGAGCTTTTCGCCGAATTCCTTTTCGACGAGTTTTATGCGGCTACCCTCATCAACCTGAACTAAACCAGTTCCGTCCGGAGGCAAGCAACTTCACAACAGCTGGTCAGGTCAAGGAGAGGAGTGTGAATTTATATGAAGATTTCTACGCCAATCTGGTGAGTCGTTTAAACTTTTTAATTGCTGTAGAGCTGCTTTTTATTTCGTTTACGAGTGTTCATTTTTATGATGTGGAGACTGACTTACAAAAGGCAACGCCTTTATGGATGGCAATTATCGATGTTTGATAATTGTCCTGTCGCTTTATCTTAAAGTGAAGCTATTATTAATAGCATAAGTGTTGCAGATTAAGCGATAGCATTTTCAATAATACTTCTTCTTTTCGATTCAATCGTTAACTTTTTTATTGTTTTGGACCAGTAGGTAGTTACGTTAATTGCAGCAACAGTGGCATTCATTAGATACTCCAAATTACAGGAGAATGGGCACTTGGGGCACTGTAACATATGGCTCGTGCTCTGAAAACGGGCACTGCACTCACGTTGGGTATACAACAGATCATTACATCCTCATTTCGCCAAGTTGTGTTTGCAGCGGCCTACCTGGGTGCGCAAATTGCGCTGGCGCGCGATTTAACGCTTTCCAAAGGCCATTGCGATTCACGACCAGGGGCAATTGCTCTTTGGGTTTTTATGAAGTCGTGAGGTGGTGGATACTTCTCTTCCCACAGTCTGCTTCTCGCTTTAGATGGCATATCCAGGATCGCCTGTGTAGAAATAAGGAAGCTCTTGCGACTTTTGTCTTCCCGAAGTTGGCATGTGGCCATACAGGGATGTCGGGAATCGGTTTTCAGATCCTTCGAACAGCAGGAGGTGCGATGCCTGCAAGCGGATAGTTTGTTTTGTGGAGTCTATTTTAATCAGCCTGATATTATCTGACACGTTTCGTTTAGGGCAATGTCTACTTTACGAGAAAGAGCAGGTCGGTGCCACACTGTGCAAGCAAACACGCCAGCAGAAAAAATAGGGACATGCCGGTTGTACGGAGAACATCGGATGCCGCTCCCCAATTGATGGAAATTAGGTGACTGAGCAAGTTATTCCGGGTTCGACGGAGCTAAGTATTGTAACAGTTTGACTTTTACGCTTAGGCCATATCTAACGTCACACCGAGATATTTTGGATTCGAGCAGTGTTGGACCTTGGCTCTACGCCATGTGATGTTAAGCATTCGATTTGCGGGCCTATAGCAGAGATGGAAGGCGCACGACTGTCTCTTAGATGGGTTCGGCCGTAGAGCGTTGCGGTCACACTAATCTCTCAGTACACTGAGTGCCATTGTACGTTTATGCTCCACGTCCATAAAAGTCGCTGCTTGGTTTGCTAGGGCCAGGTAATCCGCGTACAAGAACCGCTCCGTGTGTTAGGTGGAAGGCGGTTCGTTCGCGTAGATGTTAAAAAAAGCGTCGGCGCCAACACACTGCCCTAAGGGAGACCATTCTTTTGCTGTCGCTATCTACTCTTGGTGAATTGGAAGCACATACCTGGAAGTGGCGGTTGCACAGGAGTTCGCTTGAAATGGGCACAAAGCCTTGGTCATTGGTCAAATAATGCTGATGAAGCGATATTATTCTGCTATCGCTGATCGAGTCATGAAGTGAAATACCAGAGAGCTTTTATTTTTTTGGACATAGGAGCGATTTAGTTACCTAACACTTTATTTTGAATATTTTGATTTTATATCACCATTCATAGGCATAGGCCGCTTTCTTGTGCCAATGGTCCGATAAAATTTAGATTTTTATTTACTTTGATACTGTGACTACTACACTTACCTGAAACCTGTTGGCCCACCACAGCTTTTATTGGACTTGTACTGTCGTAGCATTTTTCGGTTTCAGACATCGTATCATGGTGTATAAAGCCAGCAGGAGGCTAGCGGTTGGCATGCTGCCATAACTGCTGAGCAGTTGCAACAACTGCTGAGCAGCTGCAACTTCTGAACGGTTCTGAGCGTGGCAGACCGAAGGTTGGCAAACTGCAGTAGCCAAGTATCATGTCAACATCTGTGGGGTTAAGAGCGTTCAAGGCCGACTGGAATACTTGGTGAGTCGCTCAAGTTTTATTTGAATAGCAAACGAAGCTTTAAAGGGGTTGATACCAATTCGGTGGTTGCATTGATAGTGCTAGGTAATTTTGACATAGTTAGCACAAAGCGAGTACTTAAAAGAGTTTCCCATTGGCGGTAATAGTGTCAAAATTTTATTCAGTGTGAGCTTTAGGTTTAGTTATCGCATAGCAAGTACCACAAGGTCATGAAAATTTGGATCTAGGCTTTCGTATTAACGTACGAAGGCAGTTTGCCTAACATCAGTTAGTAAATTTGATAGTATCAAAACTATCATGAATAGCAATTTGATTTTAATGACATTGATAAAAGCTTTAAAGGTACAGAGAATTCTGAGCTATTACAAGTTCCAAATAGATTTTCAATTTTGTGCAATTTAATACGGGTGAGATTATAATAACATTGATTGATTCGAACCGCACAGCGCAGCGATGATTTTGATGATTTTAGACTAACGTAAAGTAATTCGTGAGTGCTTACATGAACGTTAGATGCAGAAAATATCAGTGATGACGTGACGGCGAATAATAATGAAGAACTTGTTCATGAAACTTCCCATAAAAATAAAGTTTTAAGTGGTACTACTTTAGGGCTCACACTTTAAAAAAAAATTGCCGACTCTCGTACTTAAAAAGCCAGTAGCAGTAGTTAACGTATGGGGTACTGTGTTAAATTTTATAATAAAATACAACTTAATATTCTCGAACTGAATGAGAGAAAATTTAAAACGTGTATTGAACGCACATTATGTGGACAAGCATATTATAAACTGGAAGATTATGTCCTTGATAAAAATGCTTGGCTAAATGCCGGTCCTGCTCCACAGCCACAGCAGCATGGGTCCACTTGTTAGGTTTTTGATAATTAGAAGAAATGCTTACCCTTTTTTTGTTCTCCTATACAATCATTTATTTATCATTTCTTTGCATTATTGTATTAGCAAAGTATACACAATAAAGCAGCCTTCTATTTTTTCTTTTCTTAGTTACTTGAAACCATAGTTTTGTATAACGTAGAAGCATATTTTCAATTTTTTGTAAATGTGAGCACTATGGAGCCATTTACATATGTAATTATAGATTTCGTTATTAAATTAGTTTGACATGAACGAGCGTGGCAGTTGAGAGCTTGTCATGCTCACACAAATGTTTTGCTGATGGTGGCGCGTGTTTTGGATCATTTGATTCCCTTCAAAATGGTTGAGTTAGATGGTGCTGATGCACGCGTCATGTTCGTGAACGGGCGCCGTCAGTTGAAACTGGTCATCTCTTACCTGCCACTGGCTTATTTTAATCTGTACCTGCATTTTGAATTGTTTATATGTTTTCTTGTTCTTTGCATTGTCCTCACATATAGAAGCAATCAATGTTAATGTTAACAAGATTTTTGTAACACATCACATGGTTTAAAAGAGTGTCCGTGGAGTTTCTTGCACGTTCTTCTCCATAGAGATCTACGCTTTGGAACGTGCAAATAGCTTCATGTTTTTGACTGACCGACTTTGACAATTCAAAAGTGCCTGTAAATGGTTTATTTGAAATATACATATATATAAATTATAACTCTGAAGGGTCATCAGACTGGACCAGTAGTATAATTCTGAAGGGTCATAGGACCGGACCAGAAGATGTTACTCTGAAGGGTCTTAGGACCGGACCAGAAGATTATTACTCTGAAGGGTCGTAGGACCGGACCAGACCATGAGATAAGATTTTAATGTCAGGATGAACGAACAGTAAAATTGTGGTTCTCATTACAAATACCTAAGTGCTTCTAAAGTGCGCGTCCGAGGACGTCATCGTACGGTTGTGCACGGCACGTGCACCGGACCGATCAGGCGATGTCGCCATCCCCACCTCCCCCACTACTCGACTTGTTTGTGCTCGGACGTAAAAGGAGACCACGCGGAGCGATCAGGGCATTCTATTCTAGACCTCGGTCCGATACACGTGTTGTCATAGCGCCTAGATTTGCTAATTTCGTGTTAAAACCTTTCAGTTAATAATTATGATATGATAATTAATTGAGTTCACAGTTATTATAAATTAAGTGAGTTAATCGAATAAAATTGATTAATAAGTAAACTACCTACTTTTTACTTTAAAATATCCAATCCTGACAATACGCCTATAAATGTCTAAATTCAAACACAAATGTTTATTGCAATCCACGATAAACACATTGGACCGTCTAGGTAGTTTTTTTAGAAATAGATACAACTATGTACTATATCAAGCACAGTAAAATTTTAAATAAGTAGGAGTGAAAAAGAGCGCTTTAGGAATTTTCGTTGATAATAAATAACAATAAGTATCAATAGTCAATTATTGTCTATGTCTACGAAAAAAGTTTGTCGTATAGTCGCGCCTTTCTGCAGGAATATTAAACAAGTGGTCGTCTACAATTCTCAATGAATGGTAACCCCCGTCATTTCTGGTGAATCCCCTTATCATAATGATGATCATTAGTCAACTTGTATAGAGTAGTCTCTGTAATCGTTAGCTAAAGCATACGGTTAAGTATGTATCAGGCTAACATTCCTGTGGTTCCGTACTACTTTTGCGTTTTTTTTAATTTACGTGACTTTCTTTGCGCTTGCAGGTTCCGTACCATTAACCGGAAAGAAAACACATAGGTATTGTCTCTTTATTTATTTTTCTTGTTGTTGACGTTACAAAAATATAAATTCTGTGAAAATTTCAACTGTCTAGCTGTTACGGTTGATGAGATACAGCCCGCCGATAGACACACGGATGAGTGAACAGCGGACGTTTAGTAATAGGTTTCCAGAAACGGGATTCGGTTTAGCATTATTATTACCCTTCGTATGTGGGCTATCCTATAGGTTAGGTTTAATCGTAATAGCTGACCTGTGACATTATCATTATTTTAACGATTCAATTTGTTAATAATGAACTCAAATTAAACAAAAGTAAAACTGGAAATAAAAGATAGTGGACATAGTTTGGAACCCTAAAATGCCAATTGTTAATAATATCGAGCCATATAAATAATAACTGAACGCCCTTGTCCCCAGTTCAGCTTCTTCCTTATCGTGTCACAGTGACATCGACTTCCATCCATACTGTCGAAATAAAGACGAACTTTCGTGGTTTTATTATTATTGTGCCGATTTAAGGAAGTTGAAACGGTCAGTCATCGTAACAGGAGAAACACCAGAGATATTTCAAGTAAGTGTTTGCGGATTTTTTTTACATTTTTAGAGAAGAGACAATAAAATCACTGAATTCACATAATACTTACCCTCAAATTTGGCCCTGTCATAGAGGCAAAAGCTCAGGTGACTGCAAAGAAGTTGGGGATCCTAGCAAAGGTGAGACGGTACTTCACGCCGGAACAGCTGCTCAGACTCTATCAAGCGCAAGTTCGATCGTGTATGGAGTACTGTTCTCATCTTTGGGACGGATCTGCCAGATATCAGCTTGATGCCCTTGAGTCAATTGAGAAACGAGCCAAGAGGATCATCGGCAATGATAGGCTCGTCGCGACGAAGCTCCAAAGTCTTGAGCATCGACGACGAGTCGCTAGCCCGTCGGTTTTCTACCGGTTGCATTTTGGGGAATGTGCGACGGAATTGCATAATTTAATTCCGCCAAGCCCGTTCCATCATCGGACCACAAGACGAACGGCGATGCGCCACCGGTACATGGTGGACATCCCACCCACACGCACTAAACGTTTTGGGAATACATTCATAGTATGTACAGCTAAGGAGTGGAATTCTCTGCCGGAGTCTGTGTTTCCTGATAGCTACAACCTGAGAGTAAATGATAAATGATAAATGATATTTATTTTGCAAATAGGTTACAAGTAACTCTTTTACACGTCAATTTTTTTTTTGACGTATTTATCTAGATGAGGCCGGATGTTTCCTAGCTGACTACCCTGAGAAGAAACACCGAAACAAACTCAGAGGTCACAGTCTCTTTTGAAGTCCATACAATTGCCAATAACATATGAAAAACATGTAGGTTAAGGTCTGAGGTGGCCTTTTGAGGAAAGCACCACGCAGGTTTGAGTGGGCTTGTCCAGACAGTGCAAGCCTTTGTCAGTAATCGTGCAGCTCAACTCAAAACTTTGAGGAGCTCAACGAACCGACGAACAATACCAAAGTAAGGACATTTGGGTAAGCCGCATAATATACTCAAACTGCCAGACAGTCATGAAATCAATCCTTAAAATAACGACCTACATAGTCCTCACACTTACAATACATTCTTTTTTTTAAGAACCATGCAGATTAGTGTCTGAGATGGTCTTTAGAAGAAAGAACCACACAGATTTGAGTGAACCTGTCCAGTCAGTGCAAGCCTTTGTCAGTAGTCGTGTAGCTCAACTCAGATCCACATAGGAGCTCAACAACTCGACGAACAATACCAAAGAAAGGACATTTGTGTAGGCCGTACAAAGCACTCAAACTGCCAGACAAACATTAAAGTTACTCAATGAAATAAAAAATAATCCACATAGTCCCCATTCATAATAAAAATAATGATAAATTTAATGTCAAATTGTATATGAAAAATTAAATTAAAATGTCAAATTGTATATAATAAAAAGAAAAATGTCAAATTGTATATAAAAAAAAATTGTACAAAAGTCAAATTGTGTATAATAAAAGAAAATGTCAAAAGTAAAACTAAAAAATTGATAAAAAAATAAAAAATAAAAAATGTCAATGTATAAACCAAGCAAATAAATATACATTGACAATAATAATAAAAACAGAGACTGTGCAAGTGTATTTCATTGGAACAGCTCAATCCCAAGCCTTTTTGTCTTCAAGATAATCTTTTATGGTGTAAAAAGCCTTCTGGCAAAGTTTACGCTTTACAAATGCTTTGAATTTATTTATGCTTAGATCTTGAATGTGACTTGGAAGTTTATTATAAAAGCGTATACATTGGCATCTAAATGAGCCCCCTATCTTTTTAAGCCTGGTTACAGGAACAACAAATTTATGTTTATTCCTAGTATTAACATTATGTATATCACTGTATTTTTTAAACATTTTAATATTTTTATGGGCATACAAAATATTTTCATAAATAAACTGAGAAGGGACAGTCATTATATTTATATCTTTAAATTTATCTCTGAGGGAGTATCTAGGACTTAATTTATAAATTGAACGAATAGCTCTTTTCTGCAAAACAAAAATTGTCTGGATATCGGCAGCATTCCCCCATAATAGAATACCATACGACATGACACTGTGGAAATAACTAAAGTAAACTAAACGGGCTGTTTCTAAATCAGTTAAATTTCTAATTTTTCTGACAGCGTATGCAGCAGAGCTAAGTTTTTTCGATAATTTATCTATATGTGGTCCCCACTGAAGCTTAGCATCTAAAGTTATGCCTAAGAACACAGTAGTATCTTCAGGAGTCAACTCTTTACCCCTTATTAGCACACTAGTATCCACTTGCCTAACCTGAGGCATCGTAAACCTAATACATTTAGTTTTTTTTTCATTGAGATTTAAGTTATTAACATTAAACCAGTGTACTATTTTTGAAAGAACGTTATTTATATCGTTAGTAACCGGTTGCTGACGTTTAAGTTTAAATAAAAGTGAAGTGTCATCTGCAAACAACACTATTTCTTGACTATCCTTTATGAGGTAAGGCAAGTCATTAATATAAACAAGAAACAAAAATGGGCCAAGAATTGAACCCTGGGGGACACCCATTGTTACGGTACAGCCAGGAGATCTTTTCCCGTTCACGTCAACTCTCTGGATCCTATCACTTAAGTATGAAGTAATAAGATCCAGTGAGGAGTTCCGGATCCCGTAGTGGTGTAGTTTCCTGATCAATGTTTCATGAAAAACACAGTCAAATGCCTTGGATAGGTCGCAAAAAATTCCCAGGGCATCGCATTTGTCTTCCCATGCATTATAAATATGTCTTAAAAGTTCAACACCGGCATCAGTTGTTGAACGACCCCTTGTAAAACCAAATTGTTTGGTATGTAGAAGTTTGTGTCTGTTAAAAAATCTTTGCAACTGCTCTAAAATAAGCTTTTCAAATATCTTACTAAAGGTGGGTAGCACTGAAATAGGTCTATAATTAGTGGGGTCAAATGTACTACCCGCTTTAAACAATGGTATTACTTTACTATGCTTCATTAGGTCAGGAAACTCACCACAATCAATACAATTATTAAAAATAAGTGCTAAAGTAGGAGCCACAATGGTAATAATGGACTTTGCAACGTCCACTGAATTATCCCATAAATCTGCATGTTTTAATTATATCTGTACCAGTGACATGTTGGAAACTAAATTCGGAATCGCAAACTTTAACATTTTCTTTAAGCAGAGACTCTGCTGCAGTGGGTGATGAGTTCAGAGATTTTGTTGTTAAAATAGGAATCTTTGAAAAAAAATTTTCAAAAGCCGAGGCAACCTGGGAGTCAGAATTGATTACAATGTCATTAATTACAAGGCTGTAGTCACTACAACGAGGTTTTGACCTTCCTGTTTCACTATTAATAATATTCCACGTTGTTTTGATTATATTATTACTATTTTTAATCTTATTACTCAAATAACGCGACTTTGCAATACAACAAACTTTTTTAAATAATTTTGAATAATTTTTAACATAAGAATTAAATTCAGCCGTATTTACATGGGCTCTTTCATCATACAATTCATAGAGCCGAGTTCTACTTTTATGAATACCTACCGTAGCCCATTCACTGTAAGATACATTACTGCTAACCGAGATGGTTTTAGGTATAAAAGTGGAATTGAAATGTTTACAGTACATGTGAAAAAAATCCTCATATGACTTATTAGGATTATTTAAAGTAGTCAAAACTGGTAAATTATTGATGATTTTAGTTTTGAAAGTTTCCAAACGAGTTATAGTTCAAAACGAGTCTTTAAGTCAAGAGCGAATAGGTTACTTTAAGGCAAGCGTGCTCCATCTTCGACCACATCATCGCTTACCATCAGCTGAGATAGTGGTCAAACGCGCGACTATAAATAGTAAAAAAATATCCCTATTACTACCCTACTGGTGACCATGTGGTGTTGGGTAAATTTACACCCGAGTGTAGCTGGGGTGGGTCGCTAGTTATTAGATAAACAATAAATTACGTATGCACCACATGTGTTATGTGTTACACAGTTACTGCCTCTTAAGGCACTGGTCGCAAGCACCACTGGTGAATATGTGGTGTTGGGTAAATTTACACCCGAGTGTAACCGGAGTTGGTCGCTAATTAATAAATAAACAATACATTACGTACGCACCACATGTGTTATGTGTTAGTTAGTTACTGCCTCTTAAGGCACTGGTCGCAAACACTGGTGACCATGCTTGCCGTGGTATAACTAAAATGCCGTTATGTAAGATCTGGTCGATTTTTAGGGTTCCGAAAAAAAAGGAACCCTTATAGGATCACTCGGGTGTCTGTCTGTCTGTCTGTCTATGACCCAAACACGGACGCGTTACGTAAATCATTAAATTTTTAGTATATGGGTCACTTTTGGGGGTCAAACTAGAAAATTAAAAAAAAAAGTTTTTTGAACAATATCGTGTGACATATCAAATGAATGGGCTTACTGTGAGGGTTTTAATTATAATTTTTTCATAATTATAAAATAAATGGTTTTGAAGTCATTCAAGAAATTAGACCAAAAATGACCATTCCCCACCCTTATCTCCGAAACTACTGAGCCTAAAATTAAAAAAAAAATGAATATAATAGATCTTTACCTCAAGATTACAGGAAAACCTATTAGAAGTCTGTAGTGTTAAAATAACATGTTAAAAAAATTAAATTCGTTCGGAACCCTTTGCACGCGAGACCGACTCGCACTTGGCCAGTTTTTAACTTTGAGTTATTGATGACAAAAAAATATCTATCGTATATCTGTCGGTATTGAAAATTCGCTAACACAGATGTTAGCGAATTTATTTTCAATACCTTGAATAAGTAGCTTTGGAAATTCGCAAACACTGATCGATAGACATTTTTGCTCATTAATATATAGTATCAAAAGTTAAGAATCGACCTGATGTCGGATAATGGTATTTTAGTAATACCATGGCAGATGAGGTGTTGGGTAAATTCCCTGGTCGAGCGTTATTGGATTTATCCATCTAGAATCTTCGATGGAATTAGTGCCAAGTTAATAGCTAACTCGTTGCTAGAGTGGCGACCGTGTACCGGAAGACGCAGGAAGGCCTCCCACAAGGTGTACTGATGACCTGGTGAGGGTCGCGTGTAGCCGATGAATGCGAGACGCATAGGACCGGTTGTTGTAGCAACACTTGGAAGAGGCCTATGTCCAGCAGTAGACGTCTTTCGGCTGATATGATGATGATGAGCGGTTGTTAGTTAGCCACGAGCTCCTCTGCATATAGCATACTGTATAAATAACGTACCTAAATATGCATCTTCTTTGTAAATAAACTTTTCACTAATGAAAATATTCGCCTTTTTTTTCAGATAAAAGCTTCACCATGCCTTTCTCGGTTGCTGGTCAAATTCAACTACAAAGAGTATTCAGTAAGACATATGTTCTACGAGCAATTACAGCGTTTGCTATATCAAGTCTACTGATCTGCAAACTCGTGTATAATGATTATTTTTCGACAGAAATCATAATTAAAACAAATAATGTACAGGGTTATTTGTAAAAAACTACTAACCTCTTAGGGAGTAAAAATACACATTATATATTACAACAAACTTTTACATTTTCTAGAAATTAACTCTGAAAACTCGAAGAAAATATCAGCTGTTTCATACAAAATACAATATTTAGCCAATGAAAATGTATGAAACAGCAGATTTTTTTTGTAAATAACCCTGTAGAATATAATATTCATTTATTTGCTCAGAATGTAGGTATTTACAATAAGATGGTTACAATAATATTGAAGAGTCCTTGTTCCTGTATATAAAACCAAGCTGTGCGTCGCATCTGAGCAAGAATAGGTGGTTGCTCAGCATATGCCGTGGCGCTGGGCAAATCCAGCAATCAACGCGGCAACTGTTCTGATTTTCAGCATCCACCTTGGAGTGCTATTATGGCATCCTCCTTGTGAGTAAACACAAATTTTCTATTAAAAGCATTTGGCTGTTATTACAAAACCAAGGTTAAAACTAAACTTGTGGATGTAAGGGGGGGATGATTTCCCATCCTTTAAAAAAAGGGGGGATACGGTGCTTGAAAAAGTATTTTCAATATTGAAAAAGCTGCTTGGAATAAATCACGACTGGTTATTCAAGATTTACTAGGGACTGGTTACTCGTGCTGGTTACATAAAATAAAAGGGAGTGGTGACCCTGTATGCTCAAGCCCTGCTCCCACACCTCTTCTGCTTCTTCAAAACCACCGACACGTCAGCGACGAGCACCGTGAACGTTTTCTCCAAAACTTGGTTCTATTTAGCAAAATTTTCAGGGGCACAATGCAACCATTTCTGGTGTAATGTAAGACACAGATACAAAACAAAAACAGCAAATATAGTACAATTCTAGTCTTATTATGTACTTATCATTTGTTCTTTGTAAATCTATATGCTATCTATATAAATAAGTGTGAATGTATCTACGTACACGCATAACTTCGTAACGACTGAACCAAATTGGATAATTCTTTTAAAGAATAGAAAGAAAGAAAGAAGAAACTAGTTTATTTGGCACATACAAACACACACAGTGCAGGTTAATGTAAAAAAAAATCTAAAACAATTACATTGTGTGCCCCTCGGCTGCGCCAAATAGGTCCAGTTCAGCAAAAGGCCGGACAACTAGGAGTTGTCAGACGCTGGTTTTCAACTGAACCTTACGTTGAAGTGTACGGATGTGAATCAGTTTTACGATGTTATGTTGTTTGTGTTGTGTTTCTATTTGTGTTCGTAATTGTCAAGCCAAGCTTGTGAGAAAATTTTGAAAAAAGTACATCCGGGCGAAGCCGGGGCGGGCCACTAGTAAATGCGAAAGTTTGTGAGGAAGGATGGATGGATGAATGAATTGTTTGTTACTCAATCACGCCGGAGCGGCTGAACGGGTCTTGATGAATATGGCACAGAGGTATTATAGTCTGGTATAACACATAGGATACTTAATATCCCGGGAGTGTGTTCCTGTTGGGATAATTTTCGACATTCACGCGAGCGCAGCCGCGGGCAACAACTAGTTAAAAATAAACAATTTCTCATTCCAGGACAAAAACCTTGTAAACTAGTGATTAACAACTAGCTTTTACAAGTATTTTTGCTAGCTTAAAAGTTGAGAATAACTGAAACGTAGGTACATACTACTGAGACAAAAAATATCGTACATGCTTACTAATGCAGTAAATGGTCTACCCGTGTACCAATAGGGAATACGCATGAAAAAAATATTTATTATATAGAGTTTATCTAAAAATATACAAAAATATAATACTAACAGTGAAAATAAATTAAAATTGCTTGAAAATCAAACGAGATACAAGTATAATTATTTTAAACAAATGTATTTGTCTCTCTCACGAAAACGATGTTTCCTATGGCAGCTGTATAAGCGTCATGGACTTTGACGTCACAGTTCATAAATCGGACTTCTCTATTTCTAATTGTAATCTTTGAAGCTTTATAACTTCATCGCTGATGAAGGTATTTAAAAATTATTTAAAGATTGTTTACTAAAGCTAACAATTATTTAATTTCGCAAATAAAAAAATCGCATGCATATTCCCTATTCATCCAAAACCGGTGGTTAGCCGGTGATATATGATGAATTAAAAAAAAATAATCTGAATATACCGACTATCCCTTTAATCTACACTATTATAAAAAAAATGTAACCGACTTCCAAAACAAAACACTACAAAGTATAAAATAACTTTAATTTAGGAAGTCGGTGTTTTTGGTTATTTCGTTTTTTGACACCGATTTCCGAAATTAAAGTTATTTTATACTTTGTAGTGTTTTGTTTTGGAAGTCGGTTACATTAAAAAAAAAATACAATCGAATTGATAACCTCCTCCTTTTTTTGAAGTCGGTTAAAAAGAAACGATTTGTATGTTTATAACGAATAAACTCAAAAACTACTGGATCGTTTTCAAACATTTTTAACCGACTTCCAAAAAAGGAGGAGGTTCTCAATTCGGTGGGTATTTTTTTTTTAATGTAACCGACTTCCAAAACAAAACACTACAAAGTATAAAATAACTTTAATTTCGGAAATCGGTGTCAAAAAACGAAATAACCACCGATTACTCAGAGGTTTCTGATCCGATATTTGTGATTCTTTTTTAGTTCGATGCGGCATGCTTGCCATTTGGTCCCGTAAAAATTGATACAGGTTAGTTCAGGAGTTTTTATTTTATAAGCATTTTTGCTTATTTCAATTTTTGCGTAGACGAAGATGTCATCCATATATCATCACTTAAAAGTGAGAAATAAAAAACTTTTTACAAAAAAAATATAACCGACTTCCAAAAAAACACTACAAAGTATAAAATAACCTTAATTTCCGAAATTAAGGTTATTTTGGTTATATTTCTTTGTAAACAGATTTTTTTTTTTCACCATTAGAATGCTACATTATCCCTGAGTAAGCCAATAGGCAAAATTTTTGTTACTAAAAAAAATAATGGAGCTTTAAGAAAATTACAGCGCGAACGAAGTCGCAGGCGAAGTGCTAGTAATATTATAATATTAATAGGAGAGTAGAAATAAAACCGGCCAAGTGCGAGTTGGACTCTCACACGAAGGGTTCCGTAACCAAAAAACATGTTTCTTGTATGCGAGCCATTTTTAATTTAACTAAATTATTATTATTTGTTGTTATAGTGGCAATAAAATACATTCTCTAGGAAAATTTCAAATGTCTACTTATTACGGTTCTTGAGACACAGCCCACTGACAGACAGACAGACAGACGGACGGCCGGACAGCGGAGACTTAGTAATAGGGTTTCGTTGATTACCTTTTGGTTTCCCTTGCAACCCTAAAAAGTAAGAAATAGGACTTCTTAATTATTTATTGTACACCATAGCAACATATATTTTACAGTCAAGAAAAGTTCATGTACAAAGGCGCCTTCTTCTTTCTTTCATTACTTATATAAATAGTGTATTACAAAAATGAATTAAAAACCAAAATATCTAGTTAAAATGCCAACAGTGATAAAGTTAAAATATTTTGTCTAAATATTAAATACGTCTTATTTCAAAATATTTCAGAATTATTGAAATAACCACAGACAATCAACAACAACCCACACTGTGACAGTTGACCGGATTTATCTATTTACCTAACACACAATAATAAAACTAGATCAGTGTTTGACAATCATAATAACAGATTCATGTGATGAGGTAGGTACCCTACTTTGGACGCGACAATATTCCATGAGAGTCTTGGCTTTTCGCCAAAGCTTATGTACAGTCAACAAAGCTATTTGGTATGCAGGCAGCTAACTTGCAACTACCTTTAAACGATTTGTCGATTTTTTTTACCCAAACACGGTGATATATGGACGACATCTTCGTCTACGCAAAAATTGAAATAAGCAAAAATGCTCATAAAATAAAAACTACTGAACCAAACTGTATCAATTTTTACGGGACCAAATGGCAAGTATATCGTATCGAACTAAAAAAGAGTCACAAAAATCGGATCAGAAACCTCGGAGTAATCGGTGTAAATACATAAAAAAATACCCACCGAATTGAGAACCTCCTCCTTTTTTGGAAGTCAGTTAAAAATGTTTGAAAACGGTCCAGTAGTTTTTGAGTTTATTCGTTATAAACATACAAATCGTTTCTTTTATAATAGTGTAGATTAAAGGGATAGTCGGTATATTCAGATTTTTTTTTAACCATCATATATCACCGGCTAACCACCGGATTTGGATGAATAGGGAATATGCAAGCGATTTTTTTTTTGCGAAATTAAATAATTATTAGCTTTAGTAAACAATCTTTAAATTATTTTTTAAATACGTTCTTCAGCGATGAAGTTATAAAGCTTCAAAGATTACAATAGGGTATTCTACTAAAAAAATCTAATTAGTCCGTCAGATAGATATTCAAAAAATATTAAACACGTATTTTTTCTTTTTTCGCGTAAACAAAAGATGAAGATGATATAGTGCCACGATGAGACGATAAAACACGCGTGACGTCACTATGATGGTACAATTTTACCAAGCCACATGACGTCACGCGTATCTTCAACGCGCTGTATCGTCTTCATTTTTTGTTTACGTGAAAAAAAGTAAAGATACGTGTCCAATATTTTTTTTAAATCTATCTGACGGACTTATTAGATTTTTTAGTAAAATATCCTATTAGAAAAAGAGAAGTCCGATTTATGAATTTTGACGTCAAAGTCCATGACGCTTATACAGCTGCCATAGGAAGCATTGTTTTCGTAAGAGGGACAAATACATTTGTTTAAAATAATTATACTCGTATCTAGTTTGTTTTTCTAGCAATTTTAATTTATTTTCACTGTTAGTATTATATTTTTGTATATTTTTGTATATTTTTAGATAAACTGTATGGATAATATTTCTGTCATTATCAGTCGGCCTCGGACGTTGTGCCATAGACCACTGTGAACAGTTTTCTGTTCTGTCTATGGTGTGACAATAGAGTCTCAACTAATGTCCGGCCCTGACATGGCCTGACAGTGAAACTGTTATTTTTGTTTTTTCAAATAGTAGATAAGTTGTGTGTTTTTGTGCGTCATTTCTGGCGGAATAAACGTGTTTCCTTTCTTCTTTAGAGAAGAGTAACAATCAGTTTTGTGATTTTATAGTTCCCTCTTTATCATTGGCAGCATAGGTTTTTTCTTTATGGAATATTCTTTCTTCGATACATACAATAAATTGAACAGCAACGAAAACGGTATCAATTTTTTTTTTTACTTTTATAAACAAAGATTTATCAAAATGAAGACTAGACCGCAACAAAATGCAAGGATTATTCAGAACTAACTTGTGGGTAGTCGAAACTAAAATATTTTGACATTTTTATCTGTGACATGATAAAAAAAAACTGGCCAAGTGCGAGTCGGACTCGCGTGCAAAGGGTTCCGAACGAATTTAATTTTTTTATGATGTTATATTAACACTACAGACTTCTAATAGGTTTTCCTGTAATCTTTAGGTAAAGATCTATTATCTCCATTTTTTTCAAAATTTAAGGCTCAGTAGTTTCGGAGATAAGGGGGGGGGAATGGTCATTTTTCGTCTAATTTCTTGAATAACTTCTAAATCGTTTATTTTAAAATTATGAAAAAAATATAATTAAAACCCTCACAGTAAGCCCTTTCATTTGATATGTCACACGATATTGTTCAAAAAACTTTTTTTTTAATTTTCTTGTTTGACCCCCAAAAGTGACCCCCATACTAAAACTTTAATAATTTTCGTAATGCATCCGTGTTTGGGTCATAGAAGTCCATATGTGTACAAAATTTCAACAGAATCGGTCCAGTGGATCCGGAGAAAACTGGCTGTGACAGACGGACAGACAGACAGACAGACAGACAGACAGACACCCGAGTGATCCTATAAGGGTTCCTTTTTACCCTCTTCTTTATTGAAAATTCGCTAACATCTGTGTTAGCGAATTTTCAATACCGACAGATATACGATAGATATTTTTTTGTCATCAATAACTCAAAGTTAAAAACTGGCCAAGTGCGAGTCGGTCTCGCGTGCAAAGGGTTCCGAACGAATTTAATTTTTTTAACATGTTATTTTAACACTACAGACTTCTAATAGGTTTTCCTGTAATCTTTAGGTAAAGATCTATTATATTCATTTTTTTTAAATTTTAGGCTCAGTAGTTTCGGAGATAAGGGGGGGGAATGGTCATTTTTGGTCTAATTTCTTGAATGACTTCAAAACCATTTATTTTATAATTATGAAAAAATTATAATTAAAACCCTCACAGTAAGCCCTTTCATTTGATATGTCACACGATATTGTTCAAAAAACTTTTTTTTTTTAATTTTCTAGTTTGACCCCCAAAAGTGACCCATATACTAAAAATTTAATGAGTTACGTAACGCGTCCGTGTTTGGGTCATAGACAGGCAGACAGACAGACATCCGAGTGATCCTATAAGGGTTCCTTTTTTGTTCGGAACCCTAAAAATCGACCAGATCTCGCATAACGGCATTTTAGTTATACCACGGCAAGCATGGTCACCAGTAGTGTTTGCGACCAGTGCCTTAAGAGGCAGTAACTAACTAACACATAACACATGTGGTGCGTACGTAATGTATTGTTTATTTATTAATTAGCGACCAACTCCGGCTACACTCGGGTGTAAATTTACCCAACACCACATATTCACCAGTAGTGCTTGCGACCAGTGCTTTAAGAGGCAGTAACTGTGTAACACATAACACATGTGGTGCATACGTAATTTATTGTTTATCTAATAACTAGCGACCCACCCCAGCTACACTCGGGTGTAAATTTACCCAACACCACATGGTCACCAGTAGGGTAGTAATAGGGATATTTTTTTACTATTTATAGTCGCGCGTTTGACCACTATCTCAGCTGATGGTAAGCGATGATGTGGTCGAAGATGGAGCACGCTTGCCTTAAAGTAACCTCTTCGCTCTTGACTTAAAGACTCTCAGTTTGTAGCTATCAGGAAACACAGACTCCGGCAGGGAATTCCACTCCTTAGCTGTACGTACTATGAATGTATTTCCAAAACGTTTAGTGCGTGTGGGTGGGATGTCCACCATGTACCGGTGGCGCATCGCCGTTCGTCTTGTGGTCCGATGATGGAACGGGCTTGGCGGAATTAAATTATGCAATTCCGTCGCACATTCCCCAAAATGCAACCGGTAGAAAACCGACGGGCTAGCGACTCGTCGTCGATGCTCAAGACTTTGGAGCTTCGTCGCGACGAGCCTATCATTGCCGATGATCCTCTTGGCTCGTTTCTCAATTGACTCAAGGGCATCAAGCTGGTATCTGGTAGATCCGTCCCAAAGATGAGAGCAGTACTCCATACACGATCGAACTTGCGTTAGATAGAGCCTGAGCAGCTGTTCACCTTTGCTAGGATCCCCAACTTCTTTGCAATCACTTGAGCTTTTACCTCTATAAAAGGGCCAAATTTGAGGGTAAGTATTACGTGCATTCAGTGATTTTATTGTCTCTTCTCTAAAAATGTAAAAAAATCCGCAAACACTTACTTGAAATATCTCTGGTGCTTCCCTTGCAGTCTTGTTACGATGACTGACCGTTTCAACTTCCTTAAATCGGCACAATAATAATAAAACCACGAATGTCCGTCTTAATCTTGACAGTATGGATGGAAGTCGATGTCACTGTGACACGATAAGGAAGAAGCTGAACTGGGGACAAGGGCGTTCAGTTATTATTTATATGGCTCGATGTAATTAACAATTGGCATTTTAGGGTTCCATACTAAGTCAACTATCTTTTGTTTCCAGTTTTACTTTTGTTTAATTTGAGTTGATTATTAACAAATTGAATCTTTAAAATAATGATAATGTCACAGGTCAACTATTACGATTAAACCTAACCTATAGGATAGCCCACATACGAAGGGTAATAATAATGCTAAACCGAATCCCGTTTCTGGAAACCTAAACGTCCGCTGTTCACTCATCCGTGTGTCTATCGGCGGTCTGTATCTCATCAACCGTAACAGCTAGACAGTTGAAATTTTCACAGAATTTATATTTTTGTAACGTCAACAACAAGAAAAATAAATAAAGAGACAATACCTATGTGTTTTCTTTCCGGTTAATGGTACGGAACCTGCAAGCGCAAAGAAAGTCACGTAAATTTAAAAAAAACGCAAAAGTAGTACGGAACCACAGGAATGTTAGCCTGATACATACTTAACCGTATGCTTTAGCTAACGATTACAGAGACTACTCTATACAAGTTGACTAATGATCATCATTATGATAAGGGGATTCACCAGAAATGACGGGGGTTACCATTCATTGAGAATAATAATTGTAGACGACCACTTGTTTAATATTCCCGCAGAAAGGCGCGACTATACGACAAACTTTTTTCGTAGACATAGACAATAATTAACTATTGATACTTATTGTTATTTATTATCAACGAAAATTCCTAAAGCGCTCTTTTTCACTCCTACTTATTTAAAATTTTACTGTGCTTGATAGTACATAGTTGTATCTATTTCTAAAAAAACTACCTATACGGACCAATGTGTTTATCATGGATTGCAATAAACATTTGTGTTTGAATTTAGACATTCTTCTATGGTACAAAATATGTAGCCATAAAATATGGGCTTGTGGGTCCAGCTGGTCAAATTCAGTGAAATAAATGCCAGGTGTCATCATCGGTGTCGAAGCTCGTTTTCTTCTACCACTGTCCTTCGTCAACCGTCATCTTATTATCACTTATTTCATTTTACAATCATATTACCTATTCCTCACATAATTATTTCTCACATCTTTTTTCTGTCAGAATTACCTTACAGGTTCCTCCTTAGGGTTCTGAACATCTGTGTTGGAAAACGAAACCCTTATAGGATCACTCGTATGTCTGTCTATCTGTATGTCTGTCTGTTTTCAGTTCATATGACACAGTCATTTTTTTTTTATCTACCGGACCGCCAGTTATTTTTTTTTTTCTATTTTGGTACGGAACCCCAAAAAAGAGTAATCTATACTAATATATAAAGCTGAAGAGTTTGTTTGTTTGCTTGAACGCGCTAATCTCAGGAACTACTGGTCCGATTTGAAAAATTATTTCAGTGTTAGATAGCCCATTTATCGAGGAAGGCTATAGGCTATATATCATCACGCTAAGACCAATAGGAGCGGAGCAGTAATGAAAATTGTGACGCAGACGAAGTTGCGCGGGTCAACTAGTAAATTAATAAACTTGCCCAATTAAAGAGCTTCTCCCCTCAATGACCAAAGCACAATACTAACGAATACAATTCCTTAACACCTCCGATTCGTAGCAGAAGCGTGAACACACGTGTCAATTAATAGTACACGATTGATACACATGCCATAACTTTCACACATCGACGGGAGACACGTGCTGTAAACACTACAATGTCAGGAATATGTCAGGTTTCCCCCCCGGTGTTGCAAAATTGTTCAGAAGAGGTACCGCGGCCCTGGAACCCCAATGATGGCATTTGGAGGGACACGCGTGAGCTTTAGTCAGTAAGAGTCTGACACTCCCTCCGCTCCGTCCAGAGTGGAAGGAGTCATATCATTATTTCCCTTCCAATCCAAAAAAAAAACAAGGAGTCAAGTCCCGAAGTTTTCTTGTCAGGCAGACAATCTTGACATTTGTGACATCGCGCCACGGGAGTTCGCTGGAAAATAAGTTAGTATCTATATAATTAACACGCTATAATTACAACAATTTTTATGAAAAATTGTTGTTGCATCGTTGTCACACTTTTGCGTCGCGGTTGTCTGCGTGAGCTTTAATACAGAGTAACAGACAATTATGATGATTCATCCAATATAGTTATATATATAGTTTGACGGGAAAAAAGGGTTAAGTGGGAATTGGGATGGGTCTGAGTGGAAGGCCCGCCACTCTACGGGTCGCCCGGTGGTTTCAGTTACGTCTAATTCATAAGGAATTAGACCAAAAACGGGGTGGCAACCTCGAGAAGGTATATCCACCGGACTTGCCTTGAGGATCTACACGACCGTTGCGCTCTCCCTCAAGACCACGCCACCTTCCCGTCTCTGAGGGAGACGGCAAGGTAGGCCTGCATCTATACTACCAAGCAAAGCAAAGCAAAGCGTGTCGTTGTGCAACCGCAAAAGCATACATACAGACCCTCCCCTGCAAATAGGTTACAAGTAACTCTTTTACACGTCAATTTTTTTTGACATATTAATCTAGATGAGGCCGGATGTTTCCTAGCTGACAACCCTGAGAAGAAACACCGAAACAAACTCAGAGGTCATAGTCTCTTTTGAAGTCCATACAATCGCCAATAACAAAATGAAAAACATGTAGGTTAACGTCTGAGGTGGCCTTTTGAGGACAAAACCACGCAGGTTTGAGTGGGCTTGTCCAGACAAGCATTTGTCAGTTATCGTGCAGCTCAACTCAGAACTTTGAGGAGCTCTGTTGACAGTGAGAGTGGCATAGTTTGTCTGCGTAGCCCAACCATGTTGGGATCGGCTTTCGGCCTAACCGGATGCAGCTGAACACCATATTTCACGATCAGTTTCGTGACTTTTTTTAAATAATTAATTAAGATAATAGGTACAATAAAACAAATAATGCATAAGAATTATGAAACACCTTATTAATAACTAGCTGACCCGCGCAACTTCGCCTGCGTCACAATTTTCATTGCTGCTCCGCTCCTATTGGTCTTAGCGTGATGATATATAGCCTATAGCCTTCCTCGATAAATGGGCTATCTAACACTGAAAGAATTTTTCAAATCGGACCAGTAGTTCCTGAGATTAGCGCGTTCAAGCAAACAAACAAACTCTTCAGCTTTATATATTAGTATAGATGTTTACGTATCAAAACAATGTTGCTGTTCTATTCCGCGCCGCCCTTGAAACACAAGGCTGCGACTGCGCTCACTCCTGGATGTTTAAAACTACATATTATATATATATTTTTTAAATAATTTAAATGTTCATAAATATCTTTCTTTTTTTTTTAATGGATGTGTAGTAGTTATTGGATAGATGAAATGGGCTGCCGTCGTAAAAATACTTAAATGGCACCGTGAAGGTATAATTTAGCTTTGCATGCTGCTTTATTCGCTAGGCCAATAGGTTATTTTTAATTAATTCTTAAATCTCTTCTGATATTCATATATTTTATTAAATCAAAACAATTAAGCAGATTCGGAACCCACAGACCTTGTCAAATTGCTTTAAACTTGTTAGCTTAGTCATGCCTAATGTGAACAGTCAGCAACTTGAGCTGTACACTACAAAATGATAATAGGTAGGTCCTGTTAATGCCCAAACTACGGTAAGTAAGCTCACCACAACAATTAAACGTGGTTTAATTACAGCGAATACAAACCTAGGTAGGTATGTAGTACTTCAAAAGTCAACGACCCTATGGGTGAAAACTAAAATAGCTAGTTTGAAAATGTAATCTATATATATAATAAAGCTGAAGTTTTTCTATAAGTTGAAGTTATAGTGTGTTTGTTGGATTTGTTGAACGCACTTATCTCAGGAAGAAGTGTTGAAAAGCCCATTTATAGAGGGAGGCTATAGGCTATATAAAATTACGCTACAACCGCTAAGAGCGGAGCATGAATGAAAAATGTGACGCAAACAAAGTTACGCGGATCAGCTAATTCGAAATAATTGACATATTTTGCAATAACAAACTTTAAACAAAACAAGTCAAATGTTATGTTCTGAGGACCAATTCTATTAATTTAAAAACGTTCAAATTCAAGTCACATTCGCATCTCAATGCCAAAATGTCAAACAAGGTATTCTGCTAAACATAAGAGGAAATGCTGGCGGCGAGACTTTATATGTAAAAAATCATAATTCGAGGTTTGGCTCTCGACTGTTTTCTCCTCCAATACTGGACCGATATGAGAGATATTTCACAAACTGAATAAAAGGATGTATACTGTGTCTCTATTTTTTCCTTTTTTGATTAATAGTTGCCAAATTTGTACACTAGGTTTCTGTTGACAGCGATTTATTGGACAATTTTGAGCATTTTGTGAGAGTTCTAGTGCTTATATGGTTAATAAATCAATCAAAAAGGAAAATATAGGGACACAGTATATATCCTTCCTATTCCGTTTGTGAAATTTTTCTTAAATCGGTTCAATATTGGAGGAGAAAACAGTCGAGAGCCAAACTTCGAATTATGACTTTTTACATACAAAGTCTCGCCGCCAGCATTTCCTCTTAAAAGAACAATCGAAGTTGAAGTTTCATGCGATGATATTGCGAACTGAATTTTACTAAAAAAAGTTTTTGAAACGGTATTCTGCTAATTTTCAACCTGAACGCCATTTGACAATGAGACAAAAACTGTGTTCTAGTAAATATAACAACGTCAAAACTGACGAAAATTTTAGCTTTTGCAGATTCAAATTTCTAAATCCTTCAAAACATCATGAAATCCAAGATTGATTAAGTAGAACCTTGTTCTATAAAGTTAAAATAAATGGTTCTGTGTTTGTGTGGTGAAATAATACAAAACGTGTGGGTTCAGCCTGTGGAGGTTCCTTGCAGACGGTGAATCAGAGGTAATACGACGAAGTGTGTGCAGCAGAAGCTGTTCTTAGTGTTGTCGGCTACGATATCTCACAGTAAACTTATATTTCACATGCAGCCTTGCGTTTGGAAAATGTTACAGACTCACTAAGTTGTACCTAAATGGAGCCGCTTATCCAAAAGTATAGTCTAAGGAGTGGACTGGGTATTGCAGCCAAGGTTGGTCTACTAAGCGCACATTGTGATTCAGAGAAGAAAAGGCAGCAATTTAGCTATGTCTTAAGCATCTTCTTCATCACTGCGAGTTGGTAGCTCCTTCAAGGCTAGGCTAGTAACAAGGGTCAAAACTGAGTTCCTTCAGATTCTTACCTATGCAGTTATCCTGCTATATAGGTAAACTATCAGCCCTAAACCACCCTTGTGTGGTTAAAACACGAGAGAACTTCTCTGTGATTAAAAAGGCCCGGGAAAAGGCCGGAACTGTGAAATTTGTTAGTAATTAATACTCAATGTTTTCTTTCTTTCAGATTCTACACTTATTTGGAGTTCCTCAGGTACAGATAAGATATGAGTTTATTTTTGCATCATAAGACCATCTGATGGAAAGCATAATCAACATATTAATGAAAACCAACCATACCAAATGTTTAAGTCAGTGTCATATTCTTCTGTGAAAGAATGTTCAAATAAAAGATATTCACTTTTGGCAGTCTCTTTATTGATCTCGTCGTTTTAGTTCTAGGCTGTGTGGGGTCGTTAGAACTTATTGCCCACACGATAAGACGAAGAAGAAGTTCTATAGGGCTGATATTTTGGTCGAAAATTACCAAAATTAAACTTTACATTGCTTACATATTTAGGAAATAGGTACATTTATAAAAGCCCATACCTTACTTTTACTTTACTATTATGGAAATCCTACAATCTAATCGTAATATGTGGTGGATGTGTGTATTGTATTCTACTGATAATCCTTCTTCAATATTATTATAAACGTGAATGTTTGGAAATACGGATGGTTGAATTGATGAATGTCTTTTACTCTTACACGCATCAAGTAGGAAGAAGGTATAAATAATGTTGGCGCCTACTAGCAGATGAATAGCAACAAGTTGCGTTCATCCATGAGGTTTCTACATTATAATTGTAGGAGTTTTATTGTGTTGACGGATTTATAAAATAATACTTTCATTTAAAATTTTATTGCACAGTGTTAGTTACTCAACTCAACTTTGTTAAAACACTACTTTATATTAAAACAGCTATAAGCTCACAAGTTTCTTCGCGGGTTTCATTTAGCATTATATATAACACAGTCAATAATGACATGCATGTGTCGCAGCCAAATATTAGAATATGCCACTTTACGTAGTGGCTAGGTGTTTTAATAATCGGGGCCGTTTTGTACTACAGTGGATAATTAATGTTTAGCCGGATCTTCATTGCAATATTTTCTACAACAGGGTGGCTCATGTTTATCACGCATTACAATAAAGTTGTATTGTAGGATGACCTTACAGACTTCTAAAATGAAATGACTTAGCTACAAATTAAATACGTATTCTAAAGTCACTGATATCACTACGTTCCTACGTTCTTTTTTATTTTATTAAACACGTTTTTTTTTTGTTCGAATCGCTAAGACGTCATCCCAATACGAATTATTTGTTCGGAAAAACTAAAGGGCGATCTCGCGGCGCATACGCTTCGCCGCGGTAGCATTTGTCGTACAAATTAACGTGACGTTCGTATATTAGCGCGATGATCGCTTTGTACCTAATAGGTCGACACCTTAACGGCTCAAGTAAAGAGAACGGATCAATATTAATATTTTATGGACAAAATATATTTATTGGACGCCAATTTTGTTGTTGTAATGACAAATTGAAAAGTATAGGATTTACCACGAATTTACAAAGGCGGTTTATGACACGCTAAACTACCAACATTAAATTATGGCTTACCAATTGAAACGTGTGATATTCTGGCTGTTTACCGTCTCCATTTTATGGACCAGATAGTTTCTATGTTATGATGCGGATTCTACTTTATGGTTGCGACATGCAACCATAAAGTAGAATCCGCAATACTAAAGGTTACCAACCAGAACGGATATTTTAGACAAATGTTAACCAAATAATTAGCCTATCCGGTTCGGTATCGGACTTTTATTTTGTTGGACCTAAGTTCAAACCCCTCTTTTTTATTCAGTTTTTTTTATTTTGTGTTTGTTTCTTTCTTTCCAAACAATCTTTAAAACATTGTTAGGTATATTCTTTATTATTTACTTTCTTTTTAAGAGTTCTGAAATATATATAGTGCAAATATTAATAATATGATTATTAACGACTTTAAATTTCTTTCTGCAGTAGCCCAGCGGCAATTTTACCTTTAATCATGAAAAAATGTAAAAGGGAAATAAAAAGATATTTTAAATCAATGTTTTCATTTGTAACATTAATTAATACAAACTAGACATGTATTAAATATAATTTTTAGAATATTTCCTTCAGTACCTAACAGTCGAACAAGTCTGTAAATGCACTGTTAAGCTTTAGCCAGTAGAAACACAGTTTTTACAAAGGTTCCGAGAGTATCTGTTTACCCTGAATCTTAGAAATAGTACAGTGAAAAAAGCTCTTTCATCTTGTGAAAATGCAATACATCTTTACAGAATTATTACAGCAGAAAATTAGAATTTATAGTAAAATATAATATTTTGACTTTAGCAATAATAACATCTCTTTTGACGTCTTAAAATACCTGCTACACGCCTGCGCCGCACATTTACGAGTACGTTCCAATTGAGGTTTATTTCCAATCAAATGTTGTTTGTTTTGGCTGTCGTATAAATTTATAAATATTGTGAATATGAATTTAACTAAGCCCGATAAATTGGACTTTTATTTAATATAACAAATAACGTTAGTAAAATGGAAATTATCACAATTATCGCTAATTATCATCTGCATATATTGAACCGACACAAAAACATATTTATTTTCGTATATGAAAACAAACTTGCCTGCCATGCGATTAGAATACACACACACACAATGCGAATGTAAATTGAACGAATTTTAAAGTTAGCAGAATACCATTTTCCAGTGTCTTAAAAATCTAATCACATTTGCTATCATGTTTTTCGCATGACACGTTAATTAGTAGAATTGTTTTGATTCCATTGCAAACCAAATTTTTTAAGGAATCGTTTAAAAATCAAAAAATTCAAACGTAGAACCGCCGGGTATTTCTGTAATCATTTAACTGTCAATTTCGTCACGACACTACAGAAAAGAAACAATAATTGGCCGCACAATCGATTTGGCTCTTTCTAAAGAGTGGTAAATTTTGTCTTCACGAAATTGACCACTCTCTCTTGTTACTAAATCCATTCTTCATCTATATAACTTAAAACCTATAATAAACCACGATGTGACCAAAGCTGCGGCTAATTAGGTTTAATGTTCAATGTTAACTGTTATGTTAGTTATTAATGTTATGTATCTACTTGTGGACAAAATAAAAGGCAATATGGATGATGGATTCCTACCAAAATTAATTAAATGGAAATGGAAACCCGTAAGTATGAAATGTCGCATTGATATAAATCGATCAGAGAACATCTCCTAAAGATGCAACCAACGTATAGTTATAGGAAACGTATACGGACTTATCGTCGTAGCTCCAGTATCTAATAAGAGCTCAGAACAATTAGCTGCTCACCGCAGTCTTAATTAATTATTTAATTAATCGGACAAGACTCTAGCCGTGTATGGCTAACGATCAAAAGGTATTTCTGTATCTCAGTTAGCGTCCACTTCGCATTATACAATCTACTTAACAGTACGTATAGAGGAAAATGCCTGAAATAACCTACATGCCTTCGAGTATAAATGAGACCAGCTTTGGACCACTTATATGATCTAAATCTAAAGGGTAAGTTGTTGCTGGCCGATATTTATATATCGCACACACAATTAGAAAGTTCCACTCTTTGGGTGCGCGCATTGTAAAAGACGTTTGGAAACGCTTAGTACGAATTGGTGGAATAGCAACAAGGTAGGGATGGTAAGATACAGTGCGTCTGGATGTCCGATGGTAGAAGGGGGCCGGTGGGATGAGGTGTTCTGAGGCGTGGAATTCTTGGGCACACTCACCGAAGTAAAAGTATGTCAATTAATATGTCCTACTAAACAAACGACAAAATGATAGCGCCGCATGGTCTAAGAAATTAATTTTAGATATTTTCGATAATAGTTTAAAAATTAAATCAATAGAGTAAGTTTTGCGCCATCCACTGCTGCAGCTGGGCTGAGACATCGTTAAAGGTGTGCTTCAATTCACTAGCCACTTTTTTAAGGTGGTCGGTCTATCTAGCGTTCACTTTTAAACGTTTCCTATCCATAACCCATTTATTGCTGGTGGTTTATCCTAAAATGCCATTATGCACACAAGTTTAATGAAACCAGTATCGTTATTTTATATAAAAGTTAACGTCCACATTTAACAGTTATTTTTTTCCGAAGGCTTGTTTATGTTCATACTCTTACGTTCAGGCTGTTTTGCGTCCAACCTCGTTGCCTTTGTGGTAATTGAGTTCCAAGGTGTAGGAAATTGAAATTATGAAGCTAAATCCATGCTCCCTCTGGTTTAAAATTGTATCGTCATGTTTGCACGAACGTTTGCAAAGTACCCTTTAATTTGTCGGAACAATGGGGTTCTCGCTGTATAACGATTTACAAATGTTTGTATAAGTTTTTTATTTTTTTATTTATTGCTCTTTTTGTTTTGTTGTTCTTGCTTTTTGTTTGTTTTACCTATATTTTTTGTGTGCGTTGTTGTTCGGTGTTTTAGCAAACAGTTTAATTTTTGTTTCATATTAAAAATTAGCGACTTCAAAAAATCGCGCATAAGCACTTGTCTGGATAGTAACTATTTTGGTTACTACCTATATTATCCGTGAAAAACAGCAATTTTCCTGTTTCAAACGAAACAGGAAAAAAAATTAATTAAAAAAGAAACTGGAAAATCTGAATCTCTGAATATCTGTTATCACTTCGATTATTTTAGAGTAAGACGTAATAGACATTGATGCTAAATTTGGATTTACTCGAGCGTCGTGGGGACCTATTACATTTTGTAGTTTAGATGATAAGAAGAATAAAAGGTTCTGTAATGTTTCTCCGTTCAGTGGTGGGGGAAGCGTCCACAGATTATTTTAGAGTTTACTGTAGAAATAACGTGCATCGTTACAATAGAGAAATAGTGAGAAGGGCAGAGTGGCGCAAAGTGGGGAAATACATAGTTCTCAGCGACTGCATTCACGACACTATATTTATGATTTTAGCTACTTCGGCTTCATCCAAATCGGCAAATTATATTATTTCCTTGATTCGTAACTAATTTCCTTCAAAAAAAAAAAACATTAGTCGCGCTCGAGAATGTCCAAGTGACGTTTTTTCTTGCAACTTTGTGACTCTCCCATTTCCTTATGCCATGCTCAAATTATTGAAATGCATGTAACATACTTACCTAACCTTAATCTGACGCGCTCGAGTAAATCGATAGATCGTTTTTTTTTTTACTTGTAGCGGCATCAATGCCGCCATAAGAAAAACCAACGGAGCAAATCTACATCGTAACAAAAAGAACCGCGACGCCATCTATACAACTAGCAGCGAACTACTTAGTTGAAATCCTGCATCACGCAAGCAGAGTTTACCGTGCGATTTGAATACATACATCAGCCCGAATATCAACTATCGGGCAGTCGCCTACACCGGACACAATAACCGTCCGATCGGAGGATCCTCTAACGCAGGTTTGCAGGACTTTACTCTCTGTTCTGCATTCCTCTAATCTGGTGACCCTCGACAAAGAACGTCAGCGCAGCCTTCGTGCAACTACTTCAGCGTGACGTCATCATCACTTCCTCATCGTGACCTCAAGCTCTCGAGTAGCGAGTCATACAGCCAGCCAGTACCCACGGCTTCTACGGGTATCCTGACCACCAGCATGCAGCAGCCGCGCATTCCTGGTCAGCATCCTCAGCCTCTATCATTCTCATCAGCGACCTTGGCAAGCATACTGCACCTTCGGCCAGTCACATGAAGAACCATGAAGAACCTCTCCTGGTCGACGCCAGCAGTCACGCCACTACGTCGCACAGCAACGCTGCCCCACATCCGACGCCTTGGTTCAAAAACGTAGCACTGTACCACGTCCGACTCACTGGAGCATAACACAGTGCTGTGCCAGATCCAGCAACTGGAGCATAGCAGCATCATCCCGAATCACTGGGATCTCATCACCCCGACTCACTGGGGCACCGCAGACAGTTCCGAATCACCGAGAACTCTGCGACTTCCGGTTCCGACTCACTGGAACCAACCTTCCACTGACCTGGCAATCATCTCAAGATGTATAGACGACTCATCCACTATCGACCTCCGGTCTCCGGAGGGCAGTGATGTAGCGGCATCAATGCACAAGAAAAACCAACGGAGTAAATCTACATCGTAACAAAAAGAACCGCGACGTCATCTATCCAACTAGCAGCGAACTAATACGTTGAAATCCTGCATCACGCAAGCAGAGTTTACCGTGCGATTTGATCATACAAATCAGCCCGAATTTCAACTATCGGGCAGTTGCCCGCCAGACACAACGACTGTCTGATAGGAGGATCCTCTCTTATCAATGGGGGTTTGCGGGACTTTACTCTCTGTACCGCATACCTCTTATCTGATCATCTGCCCTAGACGTTTGACCATAGGGTCACCTGAGCCCTGTACAGGGCTCAGGTATTGTGGAAGTACTTAACAAGGTGCAAGGTTGCCCCCTTATGTTATTCTGACGCGCTCGAGTAAATCCCGAATACCCTGCTTGGGCTCCCCTACTATTATAACCTCAATATCAGAAACTAAAATGAAATCTTCGTAGGTTTGATGTATAGCAGTTATATTATTTGAATTCAGAATGCTAGATAATTTTCAAATAGAATAAAAAAATCTATGTCATAGAAGACAAAGTTTAAATTTTATTGCAACCCAGTTTTTTTAAGGTTCCGTAACCAACGGAATGTCATTACTAAGCCTCTGCTGTCCAGCGGTCCATCCGTCCGTCTGTCTGTCAGCGGGCTGCATCTCAAGAACCGTAATAGGTAGAACAACAAGTAATAAAAATTAAACTAAATTAAAAATGTAAGGGGGAGCCCCCTTGAATTTTTCCAATACAAGAATCGGGTATTTTTTTTTCGGTTTATGGTACGGAACCTTTCGTGTGAGATTCCGACTCACACTTCGCCGGTTTTTGAGATTTTTTAATACAAATACGTCAACACAAAATCAACATAAAATACATAGGTAACACTAACACCTACTCGAAGCATGAGTAGGTGGCAATGGATTCACATTTTATGGAATTATGAATTCTAGTCAAAGTAATATAAAATGTCAGTGGCACGTACTAAAATTTGTAACATTTCACATTTAGATGCTCCATCAGGTGTAGCAAAATTAAATATGTGCTAGATTATAAAATACATATATTTTATTGAGACGGTTTTATTCGCATCTTAGTTAGGACACTTTCGGTGCCCAGAACTCAGGATATGGGTCGTCATATGGGTCGACGACGCGAATGCGAGTTGTGGGCACACGAAAAAATTATGTTTCGACCCATATGCTGAGTGATGGGCACCGATGGGCACGACGCGGATGCGAGTTGTGGGCACACGAACAAATTATGTTTCGACCCACATGCTGAGTGATGGGCACCGATGGGCACTAAAAGTGTTAACGGTAACGCTCAAAAGTGTTTGGTCATCCAGACGATATTTTGTAAAAGTTCTTAAGAGAAATGATAATAATTTAAGCAATCCTTAAACATAACAACATTACCTAGTGTTTTTTCATTTTATACTTATCTGTATCTTCCACCTTTGTTTTAAATGACGGTCATACAAAGATTTTGCCCTGAAAAATGCTGGTGGCCAAATATTTTTGAGTGGTGGAGTACTAATCGTAGCTACTGGCAGTGGCGTAGCTATACCCTGCATCAAACGTTTTTTGGGGGTCCCTTTTTACCCGAGTGCGAAAATGCTCAAAAGGGCAATTTGCAGGTTTGTTTCTTTTTTTCAAATTGGCACTACTCGCACAAAACTTTCGCTCATATCATCATTACTCATCCATCATAGGCGTCTTGAAAATACTATCTGTAACCTCAAACGCATTATTTGAGGTTGCAGACAGTATGTTATTCTTGCTACCATACATCGGGGCCTTTGGTGGTCCGGGGGCCCCGTATAATTGATACGGCAAATACGGCGGTAGCTACGCCCCTGCTACTGGTTAAAAATCTGCATATATGGGTATTATTCAGAAAAAATCATCAGTTTCGATAGATACTGCTTAGTGACATCGTAATGGGTTGCTACAACCGGTTCGACTGGAAGCCGAACCCAACATTTATTTATTTATTTATTTCCCCCTTACATCTATCATGACAGGTTGTACCCAATGCGATAAATGCGCTTATCCTAATTATGCTAACATCTATAACTAATTATAAATAATGCATTCCTTGTAAATTCACTCAGAGTACAACAAATTATGTCCATCTCATTAGCAATCAGGTTGAGCGTGCGAAGTGCACGCGTCAGCGGCGCCTCCCTTAGAAGGTTGGTCCGACTGCGCGGCTCCACCAGTGGCGCGGTCGCCGTCGTTGCCACACGTACCTATCGGGGACACACAACATGTTGGAAAAGGCATGGCAGATGATTGTGTTATGGCTACATTGTAGCTAATACCAGTCAACACAAAAAACCAGCCAAGTGCGAGTCGGACTCGCACACGAAGGGGAAACCTTACGTACGTAATTTTAGTATTTTTTTTATAGCGGCAATAGATATACATACTCTACGTGAAAATTTCAACTGTCTACCTATTACGGTTCTTGAGATACAGCCCGCTGACAAACAGATAGACGGACAGATGGACGGACGGACAGTGGAGGCTTAGCAATAGGGTTCCGTTGGTTACTTTTCGGATACAGAACTCTAAAATTGCCATCAAAAAAACCTCAAAAAGTCGATCGCGATCCTTTCAAGCGATAAAAAATAAAAAACATTTTCGTATCCTACTTTTTCCTAATGATCCCGGTGTTGTCATCAACATTACGTTGGCGCACGTGTTGTCAAAAGCCTCTTGCTATCAACCCAGCATCTTCGGGTTTTCTGAGAGGTCCTCCGGGCCGCCTTGATCTCTCGAGAGTCACTCCCGCACTCGCGGTGTCAATAATAACGTCGGCAGGAGTGCCATCCCTCCCGGACTCTTGGAAAAATTTGCGAATAAGTGCCCGCTTTGTTATAAGCTTCGAAGAGTGTAAAGTTTTATACTTTAGGCGTTTTGCCGACCTATTTTATGATTTGGAGTGTTTCGCCCAGTATTGCTTAGCGTCGTTTCGAACGGGATTGGATGTCGGTTATGTAAATTACACACAGCATATTCCGTAAAAGACTTTTTAACCAGGTATTTATTTAATACTTCACGCACACAAATGTACAGAGGTGGCATGGTGCATGGTGATGGTGGTGGTGGTGCGTGGTGGTGGCGTGGTGGTAGTTTGGCATTTACTACCAGTTAATCTTTGGGTGATGCAGAGACAGTGGCGTGCCTAGGGTTTCAAAATAAGGCAAGCCCAATAAAATTTTAACCGATTTCAAAAAAAGAAAGTTTAGTTTTCGACTGAGTATGTAGGTATCTACGTATGTATCATCGCAATTTTCTTATAAACTACTGGTTAGGTACAATAAATTAAAAGTGAATTCATCCATCTTCTTCTTTACTAAAGAGACCAGTTCTAAAAAATTGCCTTTATTTAATGAAGTTTTGGACTCATCATGTCCTCTTAAAGGAAATTCCTGTTGTGCTAAATGACAAACAATATCGACAAATCTTTAAAATACACTACGGTTGTTATCAACGCGCGTGTTATATTTTGAAATTTCCTCAGATAACTGGCGTGATATAGATGTCTCAATTCGTTGTTTACCTAAATTACCGAAAGAGACCATTGCACACAGGTGTTTATGGGAATTTGCATACCTTTTAATGGCGCCACATTTGTTATTTAAATCATTATAACCAGATGTATTCCAAACGGAATCTTCATTCGAAAAAAATATGCAGCACCAGCAATACAACTTATTAGTGTGCGAACAGCCAACAATCCAACTAGTTTTATACACTGATCTACTAAATTTTCGTTTATGCGATTTACTAGTCTGAGAAATACACAGATTAGGCGTCGGTTTTAATGAAGAAATTAACTGTTTTTTTTCTGAGCAAAGTTTAAAGATTTTACCTTATCTTCGCCAATCAAAACTTGAACGCATTTTAAATCCTCACAAGGTACAATTACCTCCATTTTTGTAGGTAAGTCACCAAAACAATTGTATCACTGAGAAAATATAAGAAAACACACAAAAAACTTTAACAACATAACTTTTCCCACTCAAGCAAATGAAACTGAAGTGAGTTGCACTCGGGTGTCGGGAACTACTTACGCAGAGTTGCAGTGTTGTCATTTAGGCAAAAAAAAGTCGCCAGGTATATGAAAAATCTAGCTAGATGTCGTAATTTTTTTATTTTTAAGATATTGCTTGAATATTTAATTTCGTTATTTTAAAAAATCGCTAGTTTTTATTGTTGCTAAATCTTAAAAAAGTCTCCAAACTCGTTAAAAATCTCCAAGATCTCACAACGTCGCTAAAACGGCAACACTGCAGAGTTGGCAAGGTGACAAGGTCACGCATACGCGTGCAACTTCATACGCATGCACGGCTTAAATCTTCCATACTGATCGATTTGTAGACGCACAAGTTTCTAACTCGTTATACGGCACATCGCTATAAGTGCGAAAGTGACAGAGATAGTATTTGAAAGCCCGGCAAAAGCCGGTACGTGTAAGCGAGATAGCTATATGTAGATGCTTTTTTTTTTTAAGGATGGGAAATCATCAAATGACTCCTTCCGCTCTGGGTGAAGTAGAAGGGAGTGTCAGACTCTTACTGACTAAAACCCATCCGTGTTCCTCCTAATGCCCTTTGCGTTCCTGGGCCGCGATGACTCTTTCGAATAAATTCCGCAACCCCGGCAGGCATTGGCCCTAGCGGGCCCCGTCTTTAATGCTGACAGCTCTTTGAGGCGCGCGTGGAACACAGCGCGCCGTCGACCCGGGCCTGGTTATGACCAGACGGCGAGCCACCCAATGCTCGCCGTCCGCAGGCCCGCGCCTACGGTGGCCGAGAATCGCTCCATCAGCTATATGTAGATGCTGCAAATGCGAAACTCTGCGCGCGAACAATCGCGATGTGTAGTGTGGCATAGGTAGATACTTTGTGTTATTTTGATAAGAATTAAGCGCGCGAACTTTTAAATAGTTCGGGTTTGATATTGATTCTCTATCGAGCATTTTAGTGAGGCATCTTGGGCTTATATGAAGGTACCGCCACTGGGCAGAGACAAATGGTAGATGCTTTGTGCAAAAAAAACGCGATTAATCTTTAATTACAAAGATAAATGTACAGAATTTGAATTTTTAAACTGTTCGTGAATGGTTAAACCCAAAATTTCAGGAATATTGAAATCGAGTCTGATGCAGTTCAATCACCAACTGCATCAGACTGCTTGAAAAGCGACTTTGTCTGGAACTTTTTAGTCGTTTTTGCGGTCGGGTTTTTTGAAAAAGTCATTTATTTTTATTTCCTTAATTTTATTGAGTTACATTTTTGGAATCGTCTCCGCAAGCCCTTTATTTTGATATACCTTTCAATAGGCTTTGAGGAAAAAAGTTGTAGAAGACATAATTATGGCGCCAAAAATCAGCCGTTTTAATTTTTATACACCCAGTGTCACTCTCACTTTCAAGACGAATGTAACAACATCTCTCAAGCTAAAATCCATCAAGCCGTTTAGGCTACAGAGCGTCCCAAAGAAATATATATACATACATACATACCTACCTACATACATCTCACATAAATACACTCGAAAGAAATAACCCTCCCCCTGGCGCAGTCGGGTAAAAGCACTGAAAGGAGTCTCGATTTTGATGAATACTAAAATGGTTGGTTTACATAAAAAAAAATGGGTAAGTGTGAGTCGGACTCGCGTGCAAAGGGTTCCGAACCAATTTAATTTTTTTAGCATGTTATTTAACACTACACACTACAAACCATGGCAGCTGAGAAATGACCAGTCCCAACTGACGGCGCCCGTTCACGAACATGATGCATGCGCTAGCACCATTCGGCTCAACCATTTTGAAGGGAGCCAAATGATCCAACGCATACGCCACCATCAGCTAGACTTTTGTAGAGCATGACACTTCCAACCGCCAGGGTACATTCAAGTCAACAACAAACCTAAAACTGATAGCTGTAGCTTAAGTTTAAGGTACACAATACTCACACATGTGCCGTTAAAATGGATGAATTAAATAATATTGGTTTCTTACAATCTTCAGCTGGTCCAACAATGTTTCCAAATGCTAATAGATTATTTTGTGCGCCCTAGTAGCTGTGGAGCAGGATCCGTATTCAGCCAAACATTTTAAGCATTTTTATCTTCAATATCACCCCCAACTTATAATGCTTGCCTGCATAGTGTACATTTGATACAAGATTTAAATTTTGTCTCATTTCGTTCTAATATATGGGGAGATATTTTATTACAATATTTTAAACAGTACCCCATGAAAGTTGAGGCTACTTTAGCCGGTCTGAAACCTAGTTGACCTAATTGGTCCCTATTTCTAGTACCATAATTATGTCTGTCGCCTCTGTTACTAAAAAGATGTAAATTCTTTCTGAAATACATGATGTTTTCGTAAATGTATTGCCAAGGTACTGTCATGATGTTAATATTCTTAAACAGTAACAGAATTGCGCCGGCGGAGATTGTATGTCGCTTTTATGGCTCTTTTATGCAGAATAAAAATTGACTCAATGTATGTTGCCCGTCCCCATAGTAAAATACCGTAAGACATGATACTGTAAAAGTGACTAAAATATACCAGTCTCACGGTAGCGACATCCGTTAATTAGCGGATTTTCCTAACAGCATAAGCTGCTGAACTTAGCCGTCCTGAAAGAGATGTTATATGAGGTACCCATTATAGCCTTGGGTCAAGCGTAATTCCCAGGAAAACCATTTTATCGACAAATTCTAGTTTTTCTCTGTTCAGTTCAGTAGTTTCGGAGATAAGGGTGGCCATTTTTGGTCTAATTTCTTTAAAAATTATGAAAAAAATATAATTAAAACCCTCACAATAAGCCCTATTATTTTATATGTCACACGATACTGTTTGAAAAACATTTTATTTTCAATTTTCTAGTTTGATCCCCAAAAGTGACACCCATACTCAAAATGTAATAATTTTCGTATCGGATCCGTGTTTGGATCATAGAAGTCCATAATTATGTATTCTAAATTTCAACAGAATCGGTCCAGTAGATCCGGATAAAACTGGCTGTGACAGACGGACAGACAGACAGTCACCCGAGTGATCCGAAAAGGGTTTAGTTTTTTACGGATGTTCGGAACCCTAAAAATAACACACTGTATTATCACCTAAAATCCTGGCCTAGTATTAAATTTAATAACGTACCCGTTAAAAGAAAAGAATCCGTGTGCTACCTCGGTATGCTACTAGAAAGGAACTTTTCATTTATTGATCATATAAAAACAGTAGGTGAAAAAGCAAAAAAGAACTTCTACGCCTTGACGAGAATATCCAAAGCTACTTGGGGTCTCTCATTTCAAACCTTAAAAACTATCTATGGGGGGCTACTTACTTGGGTTGTATGTGCTACGGGGCACCTGTCTGGGCTGACAGGGCCACCATAGGGGCGGTACGCCGTAAATTGCTGCAAAGCCAGCGTTTGGCTTTGATATTCTTATGCAAGGCGTATAGGACGGTTAGTACTGAAGCCTTACCGGTGCTGGCGGGTGTTCTCCCAGTCGATCTAGAGGTGCAGCGGCGTGCTGCAATGTACTACTACGCTAGAATGATCACGGACCCAGAGATTTTACCGCAACGCGACCGTGCTAAGATCTGTAGATTACTAAAACCCCAGACTGACGTCTGGGAGGAACTTTTATCCGAATGGCAATGTAGGTGGGAAAATTCCATTAAAGGCCGACACCTCCACCAGTTTTTTCCATCCGTTCGTGAGCGGCTGGATAGGACATGGCTGGAGGTGGATCATTGTGTTGCCCAATTTCTCACAGGTCATGGCAACTTTAAGAGTAAATTATTTTCCTTTAGGCTTGTGGCCTCGCCTTTATGTCAATGTTCTACAGCCGACTATGAATACGAACAATCCGCACACCACATCTTATGGGAGTGTATTCTTTGGCAAACTGAACGCAATATTATGTTAGATAGTATTCAGGTTACATCTGGAGTAGTTTACTACACGGACCTTGTAGAAACCAGAACAAATTTCCGTGCTTTCAGGCAATTTTGCCATACCTATTACTGGAATCAAAAGTAGCTCACAATTTAGGACCCATTAGTTTTTAATTAATATATAATCCGTGGTGCTTGACAACTAGGCTTAACCCAGTTGTATATGTCCCTTGGTGCCTATTGGCCTAGCTCTATTCTGTCTCCTGCTTGAAAAGGAGGGAAGTGGAAATTATACATATATTTATTTTCCTACTCCTCCGCTGTACTTTTCTGATTAAATTCGTTGCAGGATCTAAGACAGTTAAATCGTTTCTCCGGGACTCGTCGGGCTTCATTGGCTCGGCGTTTTTCTGGTGGTTGCCACTGTTGATTCTGACTTTCAGGAGTTGCAGTGGTTGGGAATGTGTGGCGGGCTTGTCCCAAAAAAAAAAAAAAAAACACTGTATTATTACATTACACAGTAATAGAAATGCAATCAGTTAGTCATCTTTAAACTAATCTATACTAAATTCTGGGAACGAGTAACACATGGGAAACTGAAGAAAAGTGTTCATTTTAACAAAATACTTTTTTGGCTACGACATGTCGACTGTATCTACGCAAACACTATCAACGTGTTACATGAAAAATCACTTTATGTCATTATCATTGAAAACTAAACAGGTAAAAACTGACAATGATTGATACTTAAAAAAAAACTGGCCAAGTACGTGTCGGGCCACGCGTGGTGTGGGGTTCCGTAGTTGCACGTTACAATTCCCGACTTCTCAAAGGAAAAATTTAACTTTTCAGTTGACAAAATTGTTTTCCCAAACATGTACATCACGATCACTTCTTCAAAATGTGTGTTTTTATGTGATAAACTACACATTTTCAATTTTCAGACTTTTTCCTTTAATTGTGCATAAGACCTTGCTTCTTGCCAAATTTCACAATTCTAGGTCTATGGGAAGTACCCTATAGGCTTTGTATCCCTTGTAAGCGTCAAAACAAATGTGTCATAAATGGAGCATAAACGGCGTTATCAATGACTTAGGAGTTCGATTTTTTTCACTGCTCCAAGGGGTTATGAGTATCAGACCTGAGTATTTGATATAAGTATTAGCTTGATTCCTCGTTTCTGAGAAAAAGGGTCTTGACAGACGGACAGACAGACGGACAATTTGCCGACTGACGTACGGAACCCTTAAAAAACTTGTATTCGCTTTTAAGAGATCGACCCCAATAATTTTCAATCATCGGAAAATAATTTTCGCACCAAGAAAACATTTTCGCCACGGGACAAAAATAAAATTTACTAGCTCGGGAAATCATACTTGAAAAATTAACCATTTTTACATCGAACAACAGCACAATAACCGTATGGACAAAAAAAATGTGTGAGTGCTTTTCCCCTCACGTGTAATTAATGAGATCGTTTTGATTTTACTTAATATATTAAATAAATTTCGTGTAATTTAAGATTATACGGTTATGATTAAAAGAGTCGATGCTAAGCCGAATTTCATTGTTTTATTGTGTACACGAAAAAAAACCGGCCAAGTGCGAGTCGGACTCGCACATGAAGGGTTCCGTACCATCATATATTTTTTTTGTTTTATTTGTTGTTATAGTGGCAATAGAAATACACAATCTGAAAATTTCAACTGTCTACCTATTATGGTTCTTGAGATACAGCTCGCTGACAGACAGACGAACGGACGGACATTCGTCCATCCGTTCGTCTTGGTCATGCGCAGTGGAGGCTTAGTAATAAGGTGCCGTTGGTTACCCTTTGGGTACGGAACCCTAAAATTAATAATTTTTCGGGCTTCCTCTATTTAAAAGTCAAAGCTGATAAGTTAAGTTAGACAGGGTACATAATGTCTTTATTATCAAACGAAGTAAAACAATCGGCTATTAAGGCAAGACATTATCAACAAAAACATTTTCCCTTCTAGGCATATAAGTTTGGTACCTACCCGTGGAAAGTGCTTGCTTACACACGCAATAAATAGCCACATATTGTGACCATATTGTGACCTATAGGAAAAAGGCCTGAGTATGTCATCATCATCATCATATCAGCCGAAAGACGTCCACTGCTGGACATAGGCCTCCCCCAAGCGTCGCCACAACGACCGGTCCTGTGCGTCTCGCATCCATCGGCTACCCGCGACCCTCACCATGTCATCGGTCCACCTTGTAAGAGGTCTTCCGGTACGCGGTCGCTACTCCAGAACTTTTTGGCACCATCGACCATCTGTTCTGCAAGCAATATGCCACTTCAGTTTGGCGATCCTTCGGGCTATGTCAGTAACCTTGATTCTCTTGCGGATATCATCAGTCCTGATGTATGAACCACAAAATCTATCTTCTATATATATAAAAATGAATCCCGATTTCCCTTGGTCACGGCATCACGCGTGAACGGCTGGAACGATTTCGCTAATTCTTTTTTTGTTGTGTTTGTTTCAGTCAGGAAAAGGTTCCTATGAAAGAAAAAAACAGGAAAGTGGCAGTTGATGGGAGCGAAGCCGCGGGGGATAGCTAGTATAATATAATAGGTAACCATACCGATCACTTCGTGTGATACGGATATGAAAACTGACTGTTGACTGGTAGAGAATGTCTTGTTGCATTAAGACCGCCCATGTACTACTATTGTACCTACATATAGTATAAATACATAAATCGCAAAGTGTGGATACCCTGACGTATCAACTGTAAGGTGTGGATATGGTGCCGAGTCACAAACTATGCTCCACCTTCTATCTTACCCTCTGTGCCCCAAAACATGCAACCGAAGTGACTTATGTGCTGCCACCAACGATGCCGTGGAATCGCCAGTGTTTTGGGCCCTGTGCATTGATATATAAAAAACCCAAGATGCACAGTCTCGCACAAATACAACACTCGAAACTGTCGTCAAAAACTGACATGTATCAAGTGCCATGTGTGGGTTGTGTGTAGTCATACTATAAACAATTTTTTTTGCAAATTCAACTTTACACGGATCGCTTAAAGTTGTTTTTACAAAGCAGTGCAGTATGGCGAGCGATGCGAGATTGTTTGAAACTAGCGCACAATTTTTAATTATGCGCTTGTTTTATGTGGATGCTGAGTGTGTATCTTGGGTTTTTATATATCAATGGCCCTGTGTGTGACTTTTAAACTACTGTCGTGCCAGTGACACGATGAATAAGAAATAAATAAATAAAATCTCTGAAAATCGAATGAAGCAAATGCTGCTACTCATGAAAACTCGCTTAGCGTCAAAAATCAGACAGTCAGTCTTTAGTTTCAAGCATGAATCAAAAGGAATAAACAAATAATGCCTTTTCTGAAAACCTTTGAAAGTAAAGGTTTTTAACGAAAATTAAATTATAATACATTTAATAATTGAAACATTCATTAAAAAAAACCCTGAACAAAAAAGCAAAATGCGTCCTAAAACTTTTCGTCCCTATAAGAATGAACATTTTATCACAGAGCCTAATCCCATCCATTAAAGATGTAGTCTTGTGTAATTAAAATAAAACAAAGGTGAATTTCCCGCCCAAGGGCGGCCCAACCACTGAATTTTCCTCCTACGAGTCAAGCGAGTGTCTCAGTGCAATTCGAACGCTGTCGGGAAGCGGGCGCGCGCTCTTCGCTCCCGCCACACGCTCGCAAGGCGCAAACTTGTAAACTTATCGAGATATTTTAATAAATTGAAACATTTAACAGTAACAACAAGTGAACAGTGAGTGCTAGTGAGTGATCTCGTGAAGTTTCCTAGCCGAAAGTTCCAAGGAGATTTAAAATCTTAAGGTAACAATTGTTTATGTAATTTTGTCTTACATATATCACTATATATGAAACATCCGACTATGGAATCAGTCTTGTTATCGAGTGACCCCGGCTACGAGATGTTTGTTCAATTCGTTAATACTACGATTTATAGCCACACCACTTTACGACGTGCGAAAATTGTTTTTATAAGAGTTCTAATCACTTGTTTAATCAATAGTTATGTAAGTAGATAATACTATTTAGTTGGCATTGTATTAAAACAATAGGTTGTAAGTGCACACGGTGGTAAGGCGCCAGATAAACAATAAAATTAATTAGATTGCTTACATACTCGTAAAAGCATTATCATTTTGATAACAATGTATCGTAACAATTTGATGATCGTATGATGTCAGAGAAAAATCATCTATGAATGGATTCATCAATGAAAATTTTCCTGAATTAGCAAGTACGCATGAAATGCTACGCATTATTTTGATTCAACTTCTAATTATGGATCATACAAGTTTCTATATAAGATAAATATAATCATACATCGTAGGAAAGTAAAGAGTAGTAACAGAACCAATAAATTGATAGCACATTAATTTCTACCACACATAACACGACAAACTTGAGAAAATTGAGTCAAACTTGTAGTGATGGGACTTATTCGAAAGTTATTTTGGCTACAGGATAAAACTATGAGGTCGAAACTTTTATATATGAAAAAGTTATGATGTTGGAGAAGTAGGATATACTTAATACTCTGCTGTTGGATAAATAATTAAATCTTCTTATCGAGTCGGTTCTTCAAATTATAGGTACTGTTTGGGCTCAGTTGGTGGCCACGTTTATTGCATCATTTAAGAAATGGACTTTCTAGTAAATACCACGTAATAAAAAATAATTGCCGTAATGAATACAAGACTTTTGACAAAAAAAAAACAACTCAATCGTCTTCTAAAATAATACATGCGAACATCTTTGACATTTTGATAATGATGCCAATATTTTTATGCCTTACTTGGGTAGTGATAATACAATTCCAAATATGGTTAACCTAGGCCATATCTGCTTTGGCTCAGATTGTTAGAATAGGCCATCTCATCTGAGTGACGTCTATAGCCCGAAAAGATGCGCCATTTCTGCCGCAAATGGTGATTATAACAATAACCACTGAAGGCCGTTCATTGTAGCTTGTTCGAATAATTTGGCAGGCCCATATTTAGCTGTCAACGTTTAAGGGATGATGAAGATGTAAAAATTAATGTTGTATTGATAAGAATAGTACTCGACCTTATAAGGGTAAACAGGTAAACGCGGTTTTATAATTCATTTTGGAAGGTATTAGGTAGTTATTACATATTGATGCTCAAAAAGGAGATCCTTATTTGTGTAGTGTCCGATTCTTTATGATCAGGAATTCTGGATGCTGCCATCTCTATCGTGTAGGTCTGTTTTAAGCATATAGCGACTAAAATTCAAATTTTACCAAAACGAACTTCAACATACCATTTAAATACTTTACAGTTTTAGACTCTCGAAGACTAGGATTTAAAAAAATATGTAGGTTGTTTAAAATATTTCTTAGAGTTCAAGCAATTTCTGCTTACCTTAAAATAGATTCAGCGCCTTAGCCCTGATTTTTTTATTACAGACATGCAAAGATACATTCTGTTATTCGGGAAAGTAAACATGGAAAAATTCAGTAGCCTGAAAGTCTGAGAACTGAAAACTAGTCTTGCTATGGGGTATTGTGTTACCCAGCAGGTAAGCGGCTTTTGGAGGTAAAATAGGCTGTCACGTCTAATTAAATACTGGTATTTAGCTATACCCGGTTTTATTGGAAGCCAAACCACCAAAAGGCTACGTAGATTGATATGGTAAACTTGACAATATGACAACCCGGAAATTTTGTCAGTTACTTTCGTCAGTGGGCTGCTGTAGTGTCTTAACTGTGAAAATAATGTGATTTTTCGACAATTACGTCTTATTGTCAATTATATTAATTAGCGCTCAATATTCACAATAGTCACATTCGCACTTTACAACAACTAGTAGTATCAACACTGTTTACAAACCACTTCACTTATCGAATCATTTTATTAGGAATCTCTATCATTCAATTAAAACCTGATGTGTTCTACTAAAGATAGCAGCGTGAGTAAGCAAGCATAGACCGCGGTACACCGTAAAAATGGCCATAAAGCTGGCCCAGCTCGTTAACCCAAGTACTTCCTCCGCGATACAATAAAGTTACTTATTGAAATAACCACACCTTTCTTTAATACTGTCTCACTTTGTGGGGACGCTTTATTGCCTACTCAGATGGTCAGTGGCGTGGCTAATACGGAGGAGTGGATTGAAAATTGATATTAATACTTGATATTAAGTTTTTACGGTGATAGTTTGTTTGGAGATGGTTGGAGAGGTTATTTTACGGATAGTGACGTTACCATTATTCTTCTTCTTTTTGTGTTGATTTCACTCTTGTCCCACCAGCATATAGCCACCTTTTTTGTGTTTTTTAAGGATGGGAAATCATCAAATGACTCCTCCTGGCGGAGCAGAAGGGAGTTTGAGACTTTTAATGACTAAAACGCGTCCGTGATCCTCCTTTGCATTCCAAGGCCGCGGTGATTCTTTCGAAAAAATTCCGCAACCCAGTATGTAGCCACCTGGACAGTTCTGTCACTAGCTTCGTTTAAATCATGGAAAGTGCAGATAGTTTTACAGGCTGGGTAAGAAAGGAGGTGACGCATGTCCTGTGAATGGGTTATGATTTTGCATACTTTTTGGGTAAATTCGCAAACATGAGCATTTCTACATATTATTATTTGCTGATTTATTCATGCTACATTAGATTTACCTATATAATTTTTGCGTCCATTAAGCTTGGTTTGAATAAATACCGTTATATTTCAAACACATTCTGACCTCCTCTGACCTCTTTATTGACTGGAATATCGGATAAATCTCATTGTTGAGAGCACTTGAGAACTACAATAGGCAATATTACGTGTCAAGTTGAAAGTAGCTTTACAAAAGAGATACCTATTTCGCATCATTATTAAGGGGTATCCGGATGTTGCGTATGGAGATATTTTGATGTTAGAATTCTCTTAATAAAGGGATCAAAACCTAAGCTTAAGCCCTCCGTCTGTCTGTCACAAGGCTATCGTTTTTACCATACTCAGACATAATTTTTGCAGAATACTTGTAACTACAGTACAGTGGCGTAGCCCAAAGGGGCCCTGTATAACAAAACATTTGGGGCCCCCTTTCTACCCGACTACGGCAAAGCCCAGAAGGTGTACTGTTTTTATTACATAACAGAGTAGTACAAAACTGTGACTCATTTTACTTCTTACCACTATTATAATGGATGGATGGATATTGATGTTTGTTACTCAATCACGCGAGAAAGGCTGCACGGATCTGAATGTTTGTAGTCGGATTATAGTCTGGAATAGCACAGCCTACTTTTTTCCCGGGAGTATATTCCCTCGGGATATTTTTCGTCATCCACGCATGTTATGCCGCTGGCAGAAGAATAACTCATTCATTCGGACCTCTCATTGCTAAGAATTTGAGGCTGCTGACAGTATTTAACGACTTTTTGCTTTCACACGTCGGGGCCCCTTTGGTCTGGGGGCCCCGTATCATTGATACGGCGTTAGCTACGCCCCTGCTTTAGTAACAGATATGATACAACGATTTTTAAGCTCCGTTCGCATTCGCATGTCAGTCACAAACTGTCAAAAAAGCCTTAATTTCTATATATTTCTGACAGATGACAAGTTGCGAACGTTGTTTAAAAATTAGTAGAATTATTAACACTCAGGTATTCTGCGGGTCTAAAAAGGCCACTTTAGCAGAATCAGAAAGCAAATCACACTACCCGTCACTGTCAAATTTTCCCAATCAATCTTGAACCTAATGCGATTAAGGTAATGATCTTAACGATTAAGATATTTTTTTTTTTGCATTGGACAGATTGTTGCATATTATAATTTTAATATGATTCTCCTAAAGTGGCTTTTTTAGCCCTCCAGCAGATTTCCTACTGGGTAGAGCAGACGCCATTTTAACATAGGAAATAATAGATGGTAAACTGTAGTAGTTTGGGTTGTACCAGTTTCTCATATTATCATTGTCTTAAACAAATAGTATATACCTATTATTGATGCATGATTATCGGGCATTAAAAATTAGTCCGCAAATATGTCAATAACAGAAGAGCTCAAGAGGCTGATCATCGCCACACTGATTAGCAATGCTGATTTGTTGGTCGAAAATCAGCCAGCCCATTATTCACGTGAATAGTCGACCAGCTGCTTAGCAATGTCTAAAAAACCGGTCAAGTGCGAGTCGGACTCTCACACTGAAAAAAAAAAAACACGTTTCTTGTATGGGAGCCTCCTTTAATGTTTCATTTAAATTATTTGTTGTAATAGCAGCAATAGAAATACACAGTCTGTGATCGTTTTAACTATCTACCTATTACGGTTCTTGAGATACAGCGCGTCGACAGACGGACGGACGGACAGACGGACAGCGGTGGCTTAGTACTAGAGTTCCGTTGATTAAATTACCTTATGGGTACGGAACCCTGAAAACCCTATGTAAGCTGTCGTACCCCATTTCTCTAGTGATCCATCCCCAAACGGTTCGAACAATTAACTACTATTGAAGTTATTACATAGATCTGACATACCAGCAGGGCGATTCTGTAAACATCTCATCATGCTGAGATAAAGTATGAAGTGAACTGTCAACCCATACAAACAAGATGGAATGAGAGTTCAATTCATGTAACTAACCCGGAGAGATGTTGACAGAATCAACCGACCGTACTATGACCACGTGTTTTCAACTTTTCACATACTTTTCTCAGTAAATAGACATAACGGCAACATAAGTATATAAATAAATATCGAAGCAACAATTTTAATGAGTTGACCACGCAACTCGGGTGAACGGAGAAGAAATAAACAACAGCTGATTATATTATCGTTATGATACATGTGAGAATGGAAACTAGGAAATGAATCATCTAGTAGTGTCATGTCTATAGCATACACATAGAGTACTGGATAGATTATCCAGCAGTGCGATTCTGAAAACCTGTCGAAGTGAAGGCTTGGGTGAAGCGATTACTAAGTGAGCTATCATTCATTCATTCGTTCAATATTAACATCATGACGTTGTCAATACATTTACGAAAACATAAAGTATGTCAGAAAGAATTTACATATTTTTAGTAAAAGAGTCGACAGACATAATTATGGTACTAGAAATAGGGACCAATTAGTTCAACCAGGTTTTAGACTGGCTAAAATAGCCTCATCTTTCATGGGGTACTGTTTAAAATGTTATAATAAGATACCTCCCCATGTATTAGAATTAAATGAGACAAAATTTAAATATTGTATTAAACGCACACTATGCAGGCAAGCATATTATAAGCTGGGGGATTATATTGAAGATAAAAATGCTTGGCTAAATGCTGGTCCTGCTCCACAGCCACTAGAGCGCGCAAAATAAACTGTTAGCATTTGGAAACATTGTTGAACCGGCTGAAGATTGTAAGAAACCAATATTTGCATTGTATAATTTCATCCATTTTAATGGCACATGTGTGAGTACTGTGTATCTTAAACTTAAGCTATAGCTATCAGTTTTAGGTGTGTTTTTGACTTGAATGTACCCTGGCAATTGGGAGTGTCATGCTCACTCAAAAGTCTAGCTGATGGTGGCGTATGCGTTGGATCATTTGGCTCCCTTCAAAATGGTTGAGCCTAATGGTGCTAGCGCATGCGTCATGGTCGTGAACGGGCGCTGTCAGTTAGGACTGGTCATTTCTCAGCTGTTCCTTCTTTTCCGGACGCTGTTATCCTGCTCGTCTTTTACATCGTTCTCACATATATGTATAATTTCAACATGATGTAAACAAAACCTTGTAACAATTTATTATTTTTAAAAGAGTGTCCGTGGAGTTTCTTGCACGTTCTTCTCCATAGAGATCTACGCTTTGGAACGTGTAAATAACTTCATCTTTTTGGACCGACCGACCTTGACCATTCAAAAGTGCCTGTAAATGGTTTATTTGAAATAAATATTTTGAGTTTGAGTTTTGAAAAAAAATCCAAGTACTTCGTGACCACTTAGACATGTTTACAGAATCGGCCGGTAGGTCTCTATGTATTATTCAATTTTATGAAGAGAACGCTCTATTGGATAGAGCGAACCTGTAGAAAGAGACTCATGCCCGGTTTCTAAGTTACTTTATCAGTCGTTTATCTGTCTGTTGGTCATCACTAACCAACCATTGGCGCCTAGATAAATAGCGTTAACGGACAGATAAACCACCAATAAAGTGGGTACCTCAGAAACCAATTCCAAAGTTGTTCATAATAATGAGTTCAATGCCCGTTAATAGGTAGTGCGTTTAATCTGTTACATGTTATTGATAAAAAGATATTAAGGTTAACTTCTCATGGTTTTCTTTTTTTGAGCTCACATGATTTTATTCTCTAAATCAACTCTATCTCAACTGCCTCCGTGGTCGAGTGGATTAGGCGTTTGCCTTGTGACCCCGTGGTCGTGGGTTCGATTCCCGCGGAAAGCATACTTTGTAAAGTTGTTTCCAGTTTGGCTAGGACATTGCAGGCTTGAATCACCTGATAGTCTGATAAAAAGATGATTCCGTGCTTCGGAAGGCACGTACAAGCCGGTGGTCACGGCCGTCAATTGGCAGTCGTCAAATAAACCATGTCAGAGGCCCTTGAAGCGGTTTAGAAACTCTGACACTAGGGTGTGTGGGGTCGTTTAGACCTTACTACCCACACGATTAGAAGAAGATTCTCTAAATAACTTACATGTTGCCCTTAGAGACAAGGAACGCTTAGTCTAGTTATCTATGCCTACGGTCTATTTAAGTGGCCGTTGTACTATCAGCTTACAATGCAATATTCATTTAAGACGTTTGGATTCATCCGTCATCTCTGTCCATGTGTCTTCTCTGTCTGCATCCGTCATCTCTGTTAGTGCATTTGTAACTCGAGAAGCACTTAGCAGGTTTAAAAAAAAATGAAATAAAAATTAATGATGGACTGTGTGAAACTTTATTTATCTATTCTAGAAATGTGCCTACGGAAATGAAAACTGATAGAGAACTATAGAAGGAGAAGAAATGTTGCCCTGACCGCAAATAAATTAGGAGAATTGCAAAAGAATGATTTGATTGGTGATTTAAACTTATTACACACATTGTCGCATTGTCATTGTCGTTGTTGTTGTTGTGTGTGTTCTTTATTGTCGCTTTTGCCAGCGACATTGTACGTGCATATCCCGTTTTTTCACGTTCCAGTAGGTATTTCGGGAAATACTCTCTTAGCTTCCCTACGCTCTCCAATGAAGACATAATAAAGAGTATTCTATTCTATTCTTCATGCCAAATTTCAGCATTCTACGACCAGTAGTTTCGGCTGTGTGTTGTCTGTCAGTGACTCAGTCACTCACCAGTCACGAAATAATTTTATATATTAGCATTAATTACCTCAAAAAGAAGGTATTTTTAACCGACTTCCAAAAAAGGAAGTTCTCAATTCTGTGGTTTTTTTATGTATGTACACATCGGTGTACATATTATCCACAACCTCGGAGTAATCGTACTCCGAGGTTTCTGATCCGAGATTTGTGATTCTTTTTAGTTCGATGCGGTATACTTGCCATTTGATTCCGTAAAAAATAAATTGATACAGTTTGGTTCAGCAGTTTTTATTTTATGAGCATTTTTGCTTATTTCAATTTCTGCGTAAACGAAGATGTCGTCCGTAAATCACCACTTAAAAGTGAAAATAAAAAAAACTATTTACAAAAAAATACACTTTATAGTGTTTTGTTTGGAAGTCGGTTATATTTTTTTGTAAACAAAAATATTTTTTCGTAGATTGTGTTGTCAAGTTATTTGTTATGTACTGGTATTGAATAAGTTAAGTAACGTACCAGGTACCGTAAAACCATTTGTAGGACACAGAAGTTCGAAATGTAAAAGAGGTTGGAATCATTACTAATCAGATTATCTACGCTTAAGCAGCTGAACGTTACTAGATGAGGCATATTTTCTCTAGTAGCATAGAATATGTAGATATGTAAGTGTTTACTTTTACAGAATGAAGTGTAATACGAGTAATACTAGATACGAGTAGAATTTACTGCCTACTTGTGATATTAATTACAAATGAATGAGAACATTTTTTCTAAGTACCTATTAAAAATATGTATCAAAGGTAATACCTTGCAAAGTCTTATATTTTTCCTGATTAACATTATATTAATTTTACCTTGTTATCTATACTTATTATAGTTTGCACTCTAGTTTTTTCACAAAATAAATTGGCTCGGATTTCCTAGTCTAGTGCAGTGTTAAAGACTATGTCCAACAAAGGAGTAATAGGTTGCTTCCCTATTACTTACTGGTGTCACACCATTGCCCATTGGTCAATCTTTTAAAAATATCGTAGAGAATGAATGGATGTGATAAGGAAAAGGTAGGTGTATATTCATAGTATCTACTTCCATACATTTTGCTATTGAGTAACAAACAAGTAAGAAAATACTGAGAACTTGTTACAGACAAGATAACATGAAAAAATAAGTTGGAAAGATCTGATTAATAGAAAACCTTGCAAAGATGGATGCATTAAAGTTCCCTTAGACAGCAATATGGCAATGGCAGAACCCTTTTTAAATAAAAATATTTTACGGATAAATCTATTCATCGTTGTCGCATTGCCGCTTGTCTGCAGAAGCCTTTACGATAAAAGTGGCTTACGAAGCTATAATACTAGCAACATTTACAACACAAACAGGCCCCAACATAGACATATTGTGGCCCCAAAGTTTAGCCGAGTCAGCAGTTCCATATTGTTTGGAAGTCCGGATATCTTTTGACCCGACTTGGATACACAATACACATGTTCATGTCGACATGCCTCTTTACTCTCCGTGCTAAGTTAGAATGAAACGTCAGGTTTCCTGTTTGATATTTGTTACTGTAAATTCTGATGATTTAGGAATCCTGATCCTGATGGCTACAACTTGAGGGTATACGGGAATACAGGTGAATAGGTTACTTCTAGTCAAGTGCCGTACCGTCATTTACGTCATCGCTTTGCAACAAATCAGATTTTGTTCAAATGCGAGCCTACCAATGATAAAAACAAATGATGACCTAGAAAGAAACTACCATAGTAGTTTTTGAATTTAAAATGTCTTCTACTTTAATACCGCCTAATATAGTTAAGAGGAAATGCTGGCGGTGAGACTTTGTATGTAAAAGTCATAATTCGAGGTTTGGCTCTCGACTGTTTTCTCCTCCAATATTGAACCGATTTAAGAAATAGTTCTAGTGCTTATACGGTTAATAAATCATCAAAAAAGAAAACATAGGGACACAGTATATATCCTTCCTATTCCGTTTGTGAAATACCTTGTATATTGGTCCAATAGAAAACAGTCGAGAGCCAAACCTTGAATTATGTCTTTTTACATACAAAGTCTCGCCGCCAGCATTTCCTTTTAATAAATCTCGTTGCACTTTAGCCTTTGATCACAATTCCTGGTGGAAAACGATGATGTTCGACGATGGAGCATGCATGCCTAGAAGTCACTCATTCACTCTTGACTTAAGGAAATTTGAATAGGCAAGCTGAATAAATAGCAAACAGGCAGAGTTAATTTCGTATTTAAAATAGGAAGTACATATGGATTTTGATTTCTATATAACCAAGTTAGTTGCTAGAACTTGGTTCATCATCATCACCATCATCACAGCAGCCGAAAGACGTCCACTGCTGAACAAAGGCCTCCCCCAAGCGTCGCCACAAAGACCGGTCCTGTGCGTCTCGCATCCATCGGCTACCCGCGACCTTACCACCACCATTACCATTACCATTTGATTTTATAACATTTGCTGTGCCCTTATTGTGCAGCTTAGCTATTGCAGTAAGAAAACATAACTCATATTTATTTGCATGTCATGTTGTATGAGTTCGCAAAAATCAAACGGAATGGATCAAGGTAAGTTGTATAATGTATTTGTACCTACTCAAGACTTGAGAATATCGGCTTATTTACATTAATTTCTCGTATAAATGTACTTATTCTTACATTTAGTACAAAAACCACTTCATGTCGCCGTTACATTACAACTGCTATGCAAGTCAAAAGCAAAGCGTTAACTATTCTCTTCAATATTCATGTTAGGGTCAGTTACGGTCCAAGGAGGGAGGGTGTTTTAGGGATCATGAGTCGGAAATCATCCCAAGGGAACATACTACGGGGATAAAAAATACCCTATATCCTTTTCTAGGATATATATTACGATATATCACGTGTTCCAAGTATCATTCAAATCCGTTCAGCCGTTATGACGTGAAGAGGTTACAATCGAATGATTAATAGACCGGTAGAAGTAACTTTCGCATTTATGATTATAAATTATTATTAAGTATAGATTAAGGTGACCCTACTATTAACAGACAAAACATTACCAACTCCCCCCCAAAGATTCTGGCTGCAACCGCGCCTGTGTAGAGTCCGTAAATAGCCACTTAAGCCCCGCCAAAATGTCGCTGCTTCGAACATTTTCTAAAATAAATTATGGTATCGCCCTATCCTTACTTCCTTACTAATATTATAAATGCGAAAGTAACTCTGTCTGTCTGTCTGTCGCGCTTTCACGCCAAAACTACTGAACCGATTTAAATGAAATTTAGTACAGAGGTAGTCTAGAGCCTGAGAAAGGACATAGGCTACTTTTTATCCCGGGAGTATGTTCCCTAGGGACCACGCGGGCGAAGCCGCTGGCAGAAGCTACTTGGATATAAATCAGAATCAGATACATACGCTATATCAGAATTAATTTGAGCTTTTGGATTTATGAGCGCGGACGTGAGTAAAATACTCGACGATGTCGTACATCAAACTTTGACATTCCGGAACCTTTAACTGCGTTTTTTTTTAGGTTTTGTTTTATTTCTAAAAATTGCGGCAAATGCGTAACAAAATTTTTGGAATTTTAAATTCAATATATTAAAATCCCTTTACTGGTAAGCAGATTCTTTATTCAAATTTTCACATTCCCTTTTGCAAAAAATGTATGTACCTATTTTTTAACTTAAGGATGCCACAAATATTAATTGCGATTTTTAAAAATAAGATTTGTAACATGACCATGCAGCATAGAGATTATTTGTGCAGCCAATTCGTGCCCCACCAATAAACTCTACTTATACTTTCATAACAACATAAAATACTTGACATAACGTCACACTTCACAACATTTAATTAATTAAACTAAAGCTTATGTCAACGCTACACTTTATACACTAATATATAAGTGAAGTGTCTGTTTAGATATCAGTATCGCGTTATGTCATAAAATCATCCAATCGGAGCATAGTTTATCACTTCCCCGGTCAAAGATATTCACCGCTCTTGACATTTTGCTGTTTATTTTTATTATTTTGTGGATACTGTTTTTTGATAAAGTAAACTGTCTTTTTATTGCGATAATGCGTGTTATGAAAATTACGATGTTATTAATGCATTATGAACTGATAATATTAACTTTGAGATTGGCCATGAAAATCTTTGTAAACAAGTGGATGTTTTTCTGTATCGGTTAGTTTCCTAGTTTGTAAGGTTCCGTAACCAAAGGGTTACTTACTAACAGAACCCTATAACCAAGCCTCCGCTGTCCGTCCGTCCGTCCGTCCATCCGTCTATCTGTCTGTCAGTGGGCTGTATCTCAAGTACTGTAAAAGGTAGACAGTTGGTTTTTTCTCAGTGTGTATTTCTATTGTCGCTATAATAAAAATCAAATTAAGTTCAATATTAAAGGGGGCTCACATACAAGAAACGTTTTTCTTTCGATTTACGGTACGGAACCCTTCGTGTGAGTGAGACTCCGACTTGCACTTGGCGGGTTTTTTAAAATTTTATTTACATATATTTATTATTAACAACAGTTATTATTATTTTAAGAATAAACTGCTTTAGAACCTCGAGTAACATTTGACATAAAACGGTGCTTCTAATTACGACTGTCTCGACGCATTCATTTTGTGTGTTGGGGCATGGCAGCCAATTTTCAACTAGCTAATTGAATTAAATAAGTTATAATGCGGGCAGCTAAGTGATATCTAGCAAAGTACCTATTCGTTTTGAAATTACTTTACAGTTACAAACTACTTATAGATGTAGGTATAATCGATCAGGTAGGTACCGTTTCGTAACTAATTCCCCTAATAAATATATTACTAATTCTCCTTTTTATATTCGGTTTGTTACGTTAACGATATTTTTTATAACGCCATTGTTTGGTTAGTGGTTATCGGACAGGTAAACGATAAAGTTCCTCAGAAAGAGGGCATTAGTGGTTTAATCTAGACCTTTCCGCAGATTTCGTTTAGCGGACTACTTATACCCGGAGGCAAAACACTGAAGTGAAATAGTCACATCCAATGAGACAAGATGGACAATTTTTAACCGACTTTCAAAAAAGGAGGAGGTCGGTTGGTTTTTTTTTTGTACACCTATTACTCCGAGGAATCTGATCCGATTTCTGTGATTCTTTATTAGTTCGATGCGGTAGATATATTTGCTATCTATTTGGTACGTAAAAAAATAGTTCAGTTCGGCTCAGGAGTTTTTATTTTATGAGCATTTTTGCTTACTTGAATGATGTAATTTCTGCGTAGACGACGTCGCGTCGTCCAAGTACTAAAAAGTGAAAAACAAAATACTTAAGAAAAAAAATACAACAATTTCCAAACAAAAACACCACAAAGTATAAAATAAATTTAATTTCGGAAGTCGTTGTTTTAGGTTTTGTTTCTTCGTTTTTTGACAGTCGGTTGTATTTTTTCATTCGGTTGTTTGTTTTCGTACTCAAAAAGCGTTCAAATTGAAGTTGCAATACCATCTCGGAAACAATTAATGTAAAACTTGTCAACACATAAGAAATGAGAGTTTGCGAATTTCCCCTCAAGAAGATTTCTGGTTTCACCCTATGGATATGAACCCTAAAAAGGCTACTGCCAGCAATAAACAAGAAACAAATATCTGAACCACTCAAGAATTTCGATTTCAATACACTACTCAGACAGATTTTGTCTGCGTACTCAATCTGCGTATCAATAGATGAAGCTACTTCATTTACAGGGTTACCAAGGGTTATAAAACGCCTCCGCTTGGCTCATAGCCAGCCACACCAATTATCCATTGGATTTGCAAATTGCATTACAGACGTATCTACATAGTAGCCAGTATCTTGCTTGTTTAAATAGAAATTGTAATAATAGAACGACCGAAATAACTCATTATTATTGTAACCCTATAATAGTTATGTGCCGCAAGTATCATGAGATGGACACTGAACAAAGGATTGCTAGAAAAATCATCCTAGATACAAATGAAACGTAAATTTACCTGTTATTTTGACCTTATGAAAATCATATGTGTGTCTCTGTCCTGAAATAATAACAATTTACGTATCATGTCTGACAGAGCTTGATGTTTTGATATTTTTAATTACTAGCTAACAAGTTATAAATTTTGTGTCATGTATTAATTACTTAGCATACTTTTATATAGATTCAAGTTCTTAAAACGTAACAGACAGATGTGTTGCTGGGGAGTTTGTTGGCCACTTCTTCTCCACAGCTAAAACACTAGGAAGTGGTGACGGGCGGGCGTTTTGGGGGACTGTCTTTTGTAAAACTTGACGTTCAAAAAGTGCTGGCTCTCAGCCTAATTTGAATAAACGACTTTTGATTTTGATTTTTTTGATTTTGATTTACTCACTAATATTTTGAGAATACTGATAAAACTCTTCGTATTTTGCATTAACCACTCAATAAGTATTAAGTTCTTAAAAGTCCGGAAGTGACCGCGTTAAGATATTGTCAGTGACAAGATAATAAAATAGTTTAGTACAATGTTGCAGCTCGATTCACTCTGTAATCATCGCCCTGAGCCGAGAAACATACTGTCTAAATTATCCCAGCTTGAGTTTGCACACGATCTATGAAAATCCTTTATAAAAATCTGGATAATCGAGTTCGTGCCCAAAATGATGTTCGTTTATCATGAAAATGTGAAAAATTACATACCTGTAAAAGTGCCAAGAAAATTCATGTCTTTTCTTCAGAGCTTCAGTGATAAAATTGTGATCGAAAGCTGTTTTGATACCAGGATTAAATAAATGTCCACAAACTATTTTCTGAACAAAATGAAATGTGTGAGGACTTATTTTCTTTTATCCGCTACTGTGAAAATATTTTTCGAACGAAGTTGTTCAAAATAACAAACTTGAACTCTACATAAAAGTTATATTTAAGCATTTCTACGTTTTTAAACAGTTTTTTGTCAATGTATTGTTGCTTGAAATGACATTTACTATACCGCATTATCTATACTTATATTCTATAGAGGTAAAGTTTGTGAGGTTGTGAGTTTGTGAGGTTGTAGGGGATAATCTCTGGATCTACTGAACCGATTTTGAAAATTATTTTACCAATAGAAAGCCACGTTATTTGTGAGTGTCATAGGCTATATATTAACTCGAAAAATACCGCCCAACGAAGTGGGCACGGGTCAGCTAGTTCTATTATAATTTTATTATGTCCAATTTTCAATTCCTTGGAAACATACGATGCTGGATACTGGAACAACAATTTTGATCAAAAATGGTCGTTGTTACCATTGTCGAGTAGCGCTCCTCTGGGGAACCATAATAAAAGATTTTTACGCTGCTTCACGTGTTAAAATTAACACGATGGTGAAACATTACGTTTCATAACACCCCACAAGCCACAAGGTCATTGCTAAAACATTTTCGTGTCGTCCTTCCACTCGCTGCCCACTTGACATTAACTGAAGATCAAAAGAACGCTTTAAAACCTCTAAAATACTTAAACAGGCATTTACAGATCCTGTTTAAGTATTTATTATGTACATTATGTAGGTAGGCGGATTACTTATCCATACTTATAAACTTTATACTTACATCAGTACTCACTAGCTGCCATCCGTAAAAAAAGGTCTCATCTTATGTCCTAATTCAAGACATTATGGTCTAGCAGTGTGCCACACGATAGCACGTCTTAACAGCTAAACGGATTTGGATGAAAATAGCACACGGGTAGACATGGAATAGAACATAGGATATTTATAGTCCCGGGAATATGCTCCCTTGGGATTATTATGTACATTCACGCGGATAAAGCTATTAGATAATATAATAAATTCTGCATATTTTGATGTTTAAAAACCAATATAACTTCGCCCGCGACTTCGTCCGCTTTCTGAAAATAAAATATAGCCTATGTTATTTAGTGATACTGATAATAAAGCTTTCTACTGGTGAATTAATTTTTGAAATCGGTTCAGTAGTTTTAGAGCAAATCTTGTCTCCTTTTAATATTAGTAAAGTTGTATTACTGTAGATAACGCCTCAATGATTAAAAGGATTGAGTCGAAATTTAGAACACAAGAAGAAAAATGTGTTTGGAGGTATGCAGAACAGAGAGTAAAGTCTCGAAAACCTCCGTTGTAAAGGGAGGATCCTCCGAACAGACGGATGTAGTGTCTGGCGGGCAACTGCCCGATAGTTGATAATCGGGCTGATGTACGCTTCATATCGCACGGTAAACTCTGCTTGCGCGATCCAGGATTTCGACGTAGTAGTTCGCTGCTAGTTGGATAGATGGCGTCGCGGTTCTTTTTGTTGCGATGTAGATTTGCTCCATTGGTTTTTCATGTGGCGGCATTGATGCCGCTACAAATGTTCTATCTTCTAAACCTGACAGTTTCGGACTTATATGAACTTTTATTTCCAGTAGCTGGTACGTTCTCGTTGGATGATTTTCAAATCTTTCATGCGAGTGAAACCTCTTGCAATAGACAATATAAACTCAGCGTTTGAAGTTTAATCCCAAACGCGATGACGGTTTGATCTCCAAGCTTAAACGTGGTAACTGCGCAGTATCAAATGTTCTGTGCTCTAATAGCTAAGCCTCCGAATTTATCTGTTCTACTATTTCCTATGACATTGGATGGCATTGGTTTTATTGTGCTTCTAAAATTAGAATTTTTAGTTGACAAGACAAACTATCGTAGCAAAATCTACTTCGTAACAAAACAAACCGCAATGCCATATATGCATCAAACTACTAACGAAACCCTGCCTCGCGGTATCAGAGTTATCCGTGCGATTTAAAAATATACAACAGTCCGAATATTAACTATTAAATTGTCCGAACTATCGGGCATTTGCCCACCGAACACAACCACCGTCCGGTCGGAGGATCCTCCTTTTTCAATGGAGGTTTGCGGGACTTTACTATCTGTTCTGTACTCTTTATACTGGTGAAACCAACGTGATATGAACACGCAACCTTCGTGCAGCTACTTCATCATGACGTCCATAAGTGCATCTAATTGAACTAGAAATGAAAGCTTGTGACAAGTCTTCATAATGATTTATGATGCCTTTTCCCAACTATATTGGGGTCAGCTTCCAGTCGAACCGGATGCAGCTGAGTACTGGCAATTAACATGAAGTGACTGCCTGACTTCACAGCCCAGTAACTGGGTAACACAATACCCCTCAACAAGACTGGAGTCAGTTTTTCTGGCTTCATCAACATTTGGGACCAAGTCTCGTTGTATTGGATTGTCACCTCGGAACTCGGCAAGCGTTGCTTTTTAGACTGCGTTTCAAACAGAGATGTGTAAAGATGCGTAGCGAGGGATGTGTTTGTTAAGAACCAATAGAATCGCTTTAATTACCTAGCCTCGCTCAGCGCAAGCAATTCTATTCTGTTGGTTCTCAAGAGGGCTATTACATTTTTTCTTGAATTTGAGCGTTTGACTCGAGTTTTGATGTGTGATTATGGTTTATATATAGACACAAATTTAAAAAAAAAAATATATGGCCAAGAAAGTTTGATTCTTTTTCTTGGGAGTGCTTTAAATAAATATTTCAATTTGTTTACGTAAATTAGTAAATACCTTGTCTTTGCAAAGGATGTTTCATACAATTTTACTTTAAGCATCTTTTGATGCTTTGTTACATCGAAGATATAATAATTTAATCACTAATAAAAATGTTTATGGTACAATTGTATCTTCTACTTTGGAATGCTTTAATAAATTTATTACGTTACATACAGTAATATACCAAAAATAATTCCGTAAATCAGAGAGTTACTGATAATTTTTTGTCCGAAATTATACTTTTTTTCTATGAAAATATTATCCAAATTCAAACAAAAAGTAACTAATAAATAAGGTTACGACGTTACGTTGCTTGAAAAAAAAATTGTCTATTTAAATGTAAGACAATACTTTTAAACAATTGTTATATACAGAGCTAAAATCACAATAAATCTCGGGAAACGCGATTTGTTTGTAGCTTTACTCCGGGCCAAGCGCTCGATTTTGTAATAGCACCCTTAACAAACACATCCCTCGCTTCGCATCCTCACACATCTCAGGTTGAAACGCAGCCTTAGCCTTAAAGATTGATCTTATTTGGCTACGAGTCTACAAAATCATATTTATCGTATTATTGAGACCACTAAACACTAGACTCCATGTAATGACTATAAGCCGCTTTTGTCTCTCGACGCAGTATTTTGTCACTTAAACACTTTATCTGTATCAGGGGCTATCGTCTCGGTACTCTGACGTCATTTCCAAACTAAGCTGAATTGATCCCTCTGTCTTTATTGCCGCAGGATTTACTCTCAGCTTATGACGTCACCCACGAACTTTCCACCTCCTTGATTCGTTTAATTGGGGCAAGTGTCCATTTGACGCTGTTGGAGTACTATTGCCCAATTTTAGGTCCTTAAATACCCACATGTTTACCCTTAAGCCTGGTTATATAAAAAGGATGTAGTGTTACGTTCTGATGGCACTTACAGTACTGACCACATGAAACGAAGTCATCTCTATAAGTAAGATAAGAAGTGAAATGGTGTGCTTTCGTAAGCACATCATTTGAGAACAGCTTCACTGATTTAGTATTTATTTTCATGTCAGGAAGAAAAGAAAATAAAGACTCGTACAGGAATTTAGCGAAAAAGCAGTTCCGGCTTATAATTAAATCCGAGTAAGATTCTTAGGGAGGTTAAAAAATCGAAAATTCGGGAAATCTGTTTTTTTTTATTTGAAAGGAAGAAAGAAAGAAAACTACTTGATAAACACAAACTTCTCTAAGGATTTTTTTGATAAATACAGTAACTTGTCAAATGTCAGGTGAGCTAGTTAAGAAAAAACCGTCAAAGTGCCAGTCGGACTCGCCCACCGAGGGTTCCGTACAAATTTGTAGGTACATATTACTTTAAATAAAGACTATATTTTTATGATTTAATTACAAATGTATAGTTTTCAGACTTTTTCATATGCTTGTTATATAAGACGGTATTAATTGCCAAATTTCATAGTTCTAGGTCAACGGGAAATACCCTATACATTTTGATTCCCTTGAGAGTATCGAAATATACGTTTTTTGCGGCATAAACGGCCGTATCCTTTTTTACGATTTAACGATCTTTGATTTTTTCATAACTTCAAGGGACTGTAGACCTGATTTTTTTTTTTTTTTTTTTTGATTCGGACCACTCGTAGTTCACCTCTAGACGGGTGGTTACTACTTAACCGGGCTAGCCTGTGGTGGCCTCAGAATGACTCTAAAGCCCCCAGCCAAGGCAACTAAAAATACTTAACCTACAACTCTGCTCACTGGGGGCACCCCCTGTGGGGTTCGGGCCTCGGCTCAGTGGCATCGTTATCGGGAGGGCAGCAAGGGACAGGCTGGGTCATGACATTATTTAGGGGGTTTAAAGCTAATGGCTCAGCGACGCGGGCTGGCTCGTTAGGCAAAAGACGGGGAGCAACAACAACATTGCTATTATTACTGGGACGTCGCGCGGGGCCTCGGCGGCGAGGCCGGAAGGCGGCGGGTCGCGGTTTGTGTGCTTGTTTAAGAGTACTGGTTTCCCTACAGCTCTCTTGTACAAGGGTGATTGGGTCATCGGGTTCTAGTAAGGTATGCCGTGGACGGCGGACCTTACTAATCTGGGAGGGAGCGTATCGGGTAGCCGATGCGATAAGAGGGTTCTGGTGCCTCTCAGCAGATTCGATGAAACGCTTCGTGAGGCGTTTCATGAACTGCTTGATGGTCGGGATTTTGAGATCGACATGGAGTCGCTCATTCCGAACGAACCACGGGGCACCCGTGGCCTTTCGGAGAAAACGGTTTTGGAGGGACTGCAACCTATGGATCCGGTATGACTTTACGTGGGCGAATGTAGCACACGCATAGGTCATGATGGGGCGAATGCAAGTGGTGTAGATACGCAGCTTGCATTTTAGGGATAATTTGCTGTTGTGGTTCAGCATCGAGTGGAGCCTACCGAGAGCGAAGGCGGCGCGCGAGCGCACCGCCTTAATGTGCTCCATAAAACTGAGGTTTTTGTCCAAGATCACTCCTAGATATTTGGCTCGCTCTTCCCAAGGGATCGGCTTGCCAAACATCTTGATCGGTGGAAGGATCGGGGGGAGTCTAGCCCGCGGCCTGCGGAACAGGACCGCCTGACTTTTCTCGGGATTTACCTCAATCCTCCATTTCCGAAACCAACCGCCTAGGCGGTTGGCGGATCTTTGGAGGTGATGAGATATGGATTTACCACTCTTGCCAGAGTAGTAAACGGCCGTGTCGTCGGCAAAGAGCGCTAATTGCGACTGGGGATCGGGGGGAATATCGCTGGTGAACAGCGTGAAAATAAGAGGCGACAGCACACCGCCTTGCGGTACGCCGGCGCGGATGGGGCGGGGGGTGGAAAGCGCACCTTCGATACGGAATCGAAAGGTGCGGTTCGACAAATAGTCTCGAAGGATGAGCACGAGACGATCTGGCACCCCGAGTTGATATAGCTTGTATATCAGACCGTTGTGCCAGACCTTGTCGAAGGCTTTCGCTATGTCGAAGAACAGGGCTCCCGTCATCAAGCCGCGTTGATAGCGGCCGTTGATATGCTCAACGATGCGGTAGACCTGTTGGACGCACGAGTGAGTGGCTCTAAAGCCAAACTGCTCGTTGGGGATGAGACTCTTTCGCTCGACGTAATCCTTGAGACGCTTATAGATAAGCCTCTCGTAGATCTTGCCGAGCGAGCTGAGCAGACTGATGGGGCGGTAGGAGGACGGGGAGGATTTGGGCTTACCCGGCTTGGGAATGCCGATCACGATAGCCTCTTTCCACTGCTGCGGAAACATGTTGTTGGACAGAGCGCCATTGAAGATGGCGGTCATCAACACGATCAGAGTCTTGGGAAAGAGTCGAACTACCCTGTTGGTAATGCCGTCGCGCCCAGGGGCTTTCCTGGGTCTGAGTTGGCCGACGATCCTCTCCACCTCGTCCGGAGTGACGGGAGGGAGAGGGTCGTCGGGGTCCTCGACGGGAGGGAGGGAGGTCCTACGTTCGACCTCGGCGTCCACCTCGGCGAGGTGGGCCGGGTCGACTGGGTTCGAGCTTGGGGAACACTGGGCCTCTAGACTGTCAGCCAGGCATTCGGCCTTCTCGTCGTCGTTAAACGCGAGAGTGTTGTCAGGGCGGATGAGGGGGGGCATGGTGGTAACCTCGGAGGCGCGTAACTTCCTCTGAAGCTCCCAAAATGCGAGGTGGTTGGGCTGGAGATCACTGAGCATCTGATCCCATTGCTTGTCACGAAACTCTTTGATGCGATTGCTTACTTTACGCTGTAAGTAACGCATAAAAGCCTTGTTACTAGCACAGGGAAAAGAGCTGTAGGCACGGACGGCCGCATTCTTCTCGGTCAACAGTTCACGCACATCGTCCGGGAGTTTCCAGCGACGGTCGTCCGTCGCCGGAGCCTCCCTTGAACATTCGTCCAGGACTGACTGTACATGTTCCGTGAGCGAGCCGATCGCGGCCGCCGTGTCGGCAGCTGACTCTATGTGATCTGGGATTTTATCCAGGTGATGTGACGTGGTGACTTTCAGTTTTTCACTTACTTTGCGCCAGTCAGTGATCACTCTGGTGGGAGGAGGTTGGGAGGGGTCGGGAGGACCGAATCTGGGAGTGAGCTCCAGAATAACCGGCCGGTGATCCGAGTTGAGCTCGTCCACCGCCTCCACAGAATGCAAACGTAAGTTTACATTCTTGAGGAGAGCGATGTCGAGCACATCGGGTCGCCAGTTAGGTTGGTGAGGGTAATGGGTGGGATGCATCGGAGCGATGACATCGAAGTTGAGGGGGCTGCTGAGCTCGAACAGAGCTCTTCCTCTGGGATTAGCCGTGTGGCTATTCCATGAGGGATGTTTGGCGTTGAGGTCCCCCGCCAGAAGGACGGAGTCACTCAAGCCAAGAAGAGTTGTGAGGTCATTTCTGAGGGAGGGGCCTATGGGAGTGGTGGTGGGAGGGTCGTAGACAGAAATGACCGTGAGGGGTTGGTGGCCTGTCATGCCGAGCCGACAGACAGAGACCTCAAGCTCGGTTAGGGTGGCGGGCGGATCCATGGGGATGCAGTATAGGGACGATTTGTAATATATGAGAGTTCCTCCCCCATGACATCGGGTCCTGTCGTTGCGAACTAACCGATAGTTCGCAATTTTAGGATCCCGAAGATGGGGCTTGAGGAACGTCTCCTGCACCAGAAGCAGATCTATGCGATGGTCGCGGAGGAAATTGGCGATCTCATCACGTTGGCCTGAGAGGCTGTTGGAATTGAAGTACCCTATCCGGAGGGACTTCGGCCTAAACCTACATGTTACTGCGGGGGACTTAGCCATGAAGACGTTCATAGAGGCTAATAAAGTGAACTACATCACTGAATTCACGGTATACGGCACCGTGCTCAGTGATGTTAGAGGCCTTCAGAGCTTCGGTCATAGCCACAGCTCTGGGGGAGTAGAAGGCCTTGTAGAAGGCCATGTTAATATGGATGGCCATTTCAGGCGCATTCGCGGGAATAGGGTGGGTTGGGACTTTGGGAGTAGCCTTTGGTGGTGGGGGGGGAGGAGTGGCTGCCTGAGGGGCGGCTGCTCCGGCGACGGCGACCGATGGTCGGGGGAATGGAGGTATGGCTACATCCATGAGGGCCGGGATGGCCGGGGAGGGCTTTTGGGCCGTAGGGGCCTGGGTCTGGGTAGGCGCGGGTCCGAGCGCCGGGAAGTGGGCCCTATGGTTCAGCGCGTTCCAAGGGCTGGGGCGCTGAGGGTATAGGGCCACGGGGGGTTGGGTCGTGGGGGCTTCCCTCTGCTGGCGAGCGTTTGCACGCTTTGCCAGTTTGGGCGCAGACGATTTGGGGGCCTTGGGACAACCACGGTAGTTAGCCGGGTGCCCAGCCTCCCCGCACAGCACACAGCTGGGCGGGTCGGCGCATTGTGAGTGGTCCTTAGGACGGGGACAGTCAGGGGTGCCGTGGTCGCCCAGGCACTTGACGCAGCGCGGCTTGCCGAAGCAATTGCGCTGTGAATGGCCATATAGTTGGCAGTTGTGACACTGGCCAACTATACCGCTACGACGGGGCTTTTCCATCTTCAAGCCCTCTAGGAAACAAATCTTCGAGATTTTGAAGATGGGGTGGTATTTATCGTCTGTTGGATTACAGACGATGAGCACCATATTATATGGTGCTCCACCACGGCGGTGCATGCGGTGGACCGCAGCGACCGGGATCTCTTGACGTTTGAGATCATTACTGATCTCTTCAGGGGATATGGCGTGAGGGACGTTCCTCACTACCACGCGGACTAGGCGTTCCTCCTCGAAGGCGAACGAGTGGAAAGGTACCTTCCTCGCTACAAGGAGTTTATGCAACTCCCTGTAGTCCTGGGCAGAAGGCACCTGGACCTTAATTCCATTCCCCACAGCACGGGCGTGGGAGAATTGAATTCGGCGCTCGTTACAAGCGCCCGAAACCTCCGTCCACTTCGCCGCTTCATGAATGAAGAGGGGTGGCGGAGGCTTCGACTTCTTGGCGAGCGCCGGGTCGGACTGGGTGGCCGGGGGGGCAGTGGCCATCGGGCTGGGGGGACGAGACGCCTGCTGGGAGGTGCTGGCTTTGGGGGCTGCGGAGGTCGTGGCAGCGGGGGAGGGAGGGGAGACAGTTGGGACTACTGTCTTCCTGGCTTTGGGGGCGGACTCCTGAGCGGCAGAGCTCTTCTTCTTCCGCTTACCTTTACCCACAAGGGTAAATTCGGCGGAAGAGTCTGAGGTACCCGAGTCGTTATTATCCGAACCGGACTCGTAGTCCATGGGGGGGGGAGTGGGGGAGTCAGGCTCTAATGTGAGCGGGGCACTCTCGAGTACGTCACTGAAATCAGTGACGTCATCGTGAGTTGGAGAGGGGGGGGAGGGGCCCTGAGGGGGCACGGGGGAGAGTGACTCACGCGGCGGAGGCGAGCTAGTCCTACTGGGCTGGGAGTTTTTAAGGCTCTCCAGCCTATGTAGCCTATAATTGACGATACGGACCAACTCCTGATTGGGGTGGTCCTCTATCAGTCTTTGGACGAGATCCCAAAGGATCGCGTCCACCTCCTTAGGGGGAGGCATTTTGAAGTTTAGGGAGGGGAAATCATATGCCTTAGGGGCAGGGGGGGGAACCTAATCCTAAACTCCTATCAACCTAACTCCCCGGGTGGGGGTTCCCGGGGATGTGTACCCTCCCTGTCGGGTGTAGACAGGGAGGTGAGTACCTAGGGTGTGCCCTAAGCTTGTGATCTCGCTGCCAATCTTATTGTGCAGCGAGTCCCTATGGGTCTTGCGACCGACCGACGAAGCTGGAAGAGAGCGGGGTTAGGTAATTGGTCGCGACTAGGAGGCCCCCCAAGGCCGCGGGTCCAATACCCTTCCGACTTGACCTAGGCCCTGAAGGGGCTAGGTCGGTGTGTCGGGTCAACACCCACTCGGCTTCGTTGGCACCGAAAGGTTTCCACCGAGTGACCACGAGAAACGTGGATTTACCCTGAAGGGGTCACCACGTTTTTGACAGTACCCGAAACGGAAATAGGATATCTCTCGGCTGCCTTGAAAAAGGCAGCGTCGGATCAAAATGTGTAGTCAGCGACCACAGTGACGTCACGGCGAGCGAGACGAGCAGCGAGCGAGCGAGCAGCGATGAGTCACGGAGCAGACGTCCGTCACGGTCGGGCGGCGCGCGCGGAATGATGACTGTAGACCTGAGTATATGGTTTTAATTTCAACTCGACACCTCCACGCGTTCCCGAGATAAAGGGTCTTGACAGCCAGACGGACGGACGGGCAACAAAGTGATCTTATAAGGGTTCAGTTTTTTTTCCTTTTTAGGTACGGAACCCTACACAATAATCAAGAACGATGACAGCCTTTTTCCTGTAACAGGATAGGTTTGGGGTTGAGGAGAGGGTAAAAACGCCATTCATGGTGCTCGAGGTAGGTAAAAACGAACTACATAACATCAGTCCGTAATTGACCCTTTGCCGGGCAAAAACCGAGGATTGATCGCCATGTTTCTTCCGTGCGTTTCATCATTTCAGAATTTATGTTACAATAAAGTTTTACCTGAAAATGTTTTCATTCGTATTTTCTTAATAGTGAGTGCCGTTTTACGTAAAGTGAAATAACTTAATTTATTCAAATAAATTCGCAAGTAACAATTAGATACTATGACTATTATAATATTGCTACACTTAAATAAAAACTCTTAGCTAACTAAAACTAATCTAAGATATGGCGTCGAAAAATTCCTCCGCATCACTGGCCACTGGTAACATGCCCAAAAGGCTGGCAGCATTGCCACACAACGTGGCAATCCTAACAATTTAAAGGGATATTATAAATTGCATATCAAATAAATAATCGCCTATCAATACATACTCATCATTTATATTCTTTACTTACTTCACTACAAATAAACTAAATGTTTAACAAAACTCAAACTGCAGATAATTCGAAATCATACATCAATATGACATTACTTTTTTCCTCATAATGCAATACAGTTAAATTTATTTTTGTACAAAAATACTACATACATAGCATAAATACTGACTGCACAGCAAATTTTCCATATTTATGGACAATACCCCGATTCAGACTACCCCGACTCGGATAGGTTAAGTTAGAAGGCTAAGGCGGGAGCGAAGCGGAACGGAGCTCCCGCCTTAGCCTTCGTGGTTATTTTTTTTTTAAACCACCCAGAACTATGGTGAGTCGCAGTACAGTTTTATCGTGCATTAAGATTATTAGCTGTGCATTGATGAAAAAAATTCCTGTAGGAAAAATCGCTGTACGCTGCGAAAATAAATTGTCGTGTGTTTAGTGATATTTTGAGTTGAATATTTTGCTGAGCAATCAGTAATTTTGTTGGGAATTCGGAATCTTATCGCATAGAAAAAGGATATTTTTTGATTTGCGTTTAAATACTACCCCAATTTAAATGGTTATCACTTTAAGGTTGAATATCGCTTACTATATTTGTCTTTTCGCCAGTAACTTAATTACAACTTATACGAAGCTTACGCTACTACTTTAAAAAAAAAGGTCAAGTGCGAGTCGGAGTCGTCCATGAAGGGTTCCGCAGCAGCAAGTAACACAATATAAAAGTTCTTGTAGTTCGCTGTAACTTTATAATTATTATTTACTTAGGCACCTTTTACAGATTTATTATTAGAAAATAATGGTTCACGGTTTATGCATAAGGTTTATGTTTATGAAATTAAATGTTTTTAGAAAAAAATATTTAGAAACCTCAATATCATTTTTGAAGACCTATCCATAGATAGCACACGCATGGGTTTGATGAAAAAAAAATGAGTTTCAGTTCTAAGTATGGGGAACCTCCAAATTTTTTTTTCTATTTTTGTGTGATAATCTTAATGCGGTTCACAGAATACATCTACTTACCAAGTTTCAACAGTATAGTTCTCATAGTTTCGAAAAAAAGTGGCTGTGACACGGACAGACAGACAGACAGACAGACATGACGAACCCATAAGGGTTCCGTTTTTTGCCATTTGGCTACGGAACCCTAAAAATATATATGCATGAATACTATTTTAAAAATATTTGCATTAACTATAGGTAACAGTACATTTTGTAAAAAAAAACTGGCCAAGTGCGAGTCGGACTTGTGTGCAAAGGTTTCCGAACGATTTTTGAAGTGAAAACTTCTTTAGTGGCGTTGAGCACTTTTTCTGTAATGGGTATAAAATCTTAAACTCGCGTCAGGACACGTGACCTGATCGAAAAAGCGTAAGACGGACTCGCGTCAGGGTCACGTGATGCTGATCGAAAAAGCGTAAGACGGACTCGCGTCAGGGTCACGTGATGCTGATCGAAAAAGCGTAAGATCGAGGGGAAGGGAGAGGAACTAGTATCTCCCACTCTTTCTACCGTGCCTGAGTGTGCTGCTCCGCTTAGGCGGCACAGGGCGCTTGCGCGAATGTCCGTCTGTGTTTATGTACAGCGTGCCACGCGTATCCAAGGATACGAAATTACGGAATTACGAAATTATGGATGAAAGTTGATTTTTCTAAGAGATAAAAATTAATGTAATATATAAATAAATAACGATATAATATTATGAATAATAACATGTAAATTGTCATATTTGTGTACGATAGCGCAATAAATAAACATTGTATTCTACCTCATAAATGATAGTATTTTTGTACTTATAATTAAACACAACGTTAATACTAAAGTTTTCACTTCTGCCGGCACTCCCGGAGTGCTACCGGTGTTTTTTTTTTTTTTTACGTGTTGTTTTAACACTATAGACTTCTTATAGGTTAGGTTAGTAGTTTCGGAGATAAGGGTGGAATGGTAATTTTTCGTCTAATTTCTTAAATAACTTCAAGACCATTTAATTTAAAATTATGAAAAATACCCGCACAGTACTTTAAAAAAGAATTGAAATATCACACGATATTGTTGAAAAAACTTTTTGTATCCGGAGAAAACTGGCTGTGACAGACGAACAGACAGACAGACAGACAGAGTGACAGACTGACAGACAGACAGACACCCAAGTGATCCTATAAGGGTTCCGTTTTTTGATCGGAACCCTAAAAATCGGAGGAAAGTTCTCACGCCAAACATCGCTTGTATTGTTTGTAACAAATTTACTATGGCGTAACTTGCAAATGACGTCACACGCTATTAGTGCTGTCCTTGTTATCTTCTGTTGTTAATGTTGCTGCGTATGTTGGTATTGTTGATTTTTTTTTCTAGGTAAAGTTAGGGAAATGTCTTGTTTAATTTCATTTCCCTAACTTTACATAGAAAAAGAAACAACATAAGACACTAGGAATATCACATGTGAACATGGTTTCGATCACGTTACCTCATTCCGAAAGCGTCGAGCCTCCATGTCATTCAACAAATACCTACGTCCATTAGACCACAATTTGACGACCCATAAAAATATAGTCCTCACTCTGACGTAAGCACAATGTGTCAGGCAGTTAGACCACATGATTGATTACACTAAAACAAGTCTCGATTGTTTTTCGATATTAATTCATTCTGGCTATCTTTCGACACGTTTCAATACAGCATGGCGTTCGTGGATAATAAAAGCAAACAACAAACTTCGAGGTTGAGCCACGCTTGCCGAGGCTGGCCTTTGGATGGGTGAACATCTCATACCCTCCATGCCTAGGAAAACACGCCAAGCCGTTTGTTCCGGGTGTCATTTGAACATCTTTGACAGTCGTGGGTAGTCAGAAGCTAGGAAATCTGACACCAGTCTTGCTAAGGTATCGTTTTATCCAGATATTTTGGAGTTCACATAGTTAGTCGACGCGGCCTATTTTGACCTCAAAAAGGCGTTTGACCGGGTCCAAAATGACGTCTTAATTAAAAAAATATCTGCGATAGGATTTACCCCGAAGCTGCTTCAACTTTCGCAAGCTAGTCCTTTGTGCGCAGCAAACTGGAATACAATTCGCTGTTGTGGGATCCGCACGAGCAAAAGTATAAGCTGATGATAGAACAGGTTCAACGCAAATTTGCTCGGTATCTGTATAAAAAGTTATATGGGTACTATCCCTATTTTTATCCGGCTCTGTCTGTCGCGGGAATGTCGGGCATCAACACGCTTGAACTGCGACGTAAATGTGCGCTGTTGATGATGCACTACTACTTATTACTGAACAATAAGATCGACGATGCGACCATGCTAGCTCGCTGTGCACTGTTCGCTTCGGATCGACAGCGAGTATCGCGCGCCGGTGCCTCGCGGTGCCTGTTCGCAGCTCCACCGTCACGTACCCTTACAGCTCGATATGACCCAACAGCCCAAGCGATTAGTTTGATGAACGCCCTGATTGCTCAGGAACCGGAGGTTGATGTATATACGTGCACTCACGGTTCGATGATCAAAGCATGTATTATTTTTTTTAGTTTATAAGATAAATTTCATTTTGTTGGCTTACTATACGCTTTGGTGAAGACTGGTAGTATAGTAAGCAATTATTACGCAAATAAATAAATAGTCGCTGCATGTAAAATACCGGTAATGCATCTGCATGCGGTTAGGCTAGAAGCCAGTGGCGTAGCTAGTCTCAAAGGGGCCTTTTAGGGGCCCCTTTTTTAGGGGTACTTATTGCTTTTTAAACAAAATAGGCCCTACTAGCTCAGAAGTGTCTCGGCAGGCCACGAAGGTGACAACGGGACTAAATGTAGGAGCTTTCCGTTCACCCGTCGGGGCCCTTGAGTCCGGGGGCCCTGTATCTTTGATACGGTGGTAGCTACGCCCCTGCTGGAAGCAGACCCGAACATACTTAGGAAAAGGCTAGACAGATATATTTCGATACAGCATGGCGAATCGACTGGCAAGAGTGATTCGATGCCATCAGCACAGCGTTTAGGTCAACCAAAATTGGTTATTGATCTACCTTTGATGGGCTTTAGGTATGTCATTCTAAATGACCTATGTTTTATTGTTGGTTAGCTATTCCCCGCAGCTTTTCTCCCGTGATCAAAAGGAGTCCATGACACTCAGCTAGCGTGTAGATAGATCAGGCAAACAATTTTGGGTAATCGGATCTGAGGGCCTAGATCACGAATGTTTTGAGGTATAGTAACGTTAAGCCGCGTTTCCACCTGCAAGCAACTTGCATGCAAACTGCGACCTTACAATATCGTTAACGTAAGTGATTTTGAATATAAAAAACTGGCCAAGTGCGAGTCGGACTCGCGTGCAAAGGGTTCCGAACGAATTAAATTTTTTTAAACATGTTATTTTAACACTACAGACTTCTAATAGGTTTTCCTGTAATCTTTAGGTAAAGATCTATTATCTCCATTTTTTTCAAAATTTTTGGCTCAGGAGTTTCGGAGATAAGGGCCCCCCCCCTTATCTCCGAAACTCCTGAGCCAAAAATTTGGTCAAATGGTCATTTTTCGTCTAATTTCTTGAATAACTTCAAAACCATTTATTTCAAAATTATGAAAAAAATATAATTAAAACCCTTACAGTAAGCCCTTTGATTTGATAAGTCACACGATATTGTTAAAAAAACTTTTTTTTTAAATTTTCTAGTTTGACCCCCAAAAGTGACCCCCATACTAAAAATTTAATAAATTATGTAATGCGTCCGTGTTTGGGTCATAGAAGTCCATATGTGTACCAAATTTCAATAGAATCGGTCGAGTGGATCCGGAGAAAACTGGCTGTGACAGACGGACAGACAGACAGACAGACAGACAGACAGACAGACAGACACCCGAGTGATCCTATAAGGGTTCCTTTTTTTTTCGGAACCCTAAAAACTTTAACCCTATAGTATTTGGGTTTAATTTTATGCGACACACAATATGCATCATACAAAAATATTAATATAGTACTTATCTAATTCAAATAAATATTATGTGCGAAACGAGTATTGTATTTACAGTATATTTTTAAATAAAATAAGAACTTTCAAAGAAAATAAACGTCCCATTTCTGGACGAAAGGTTCGTGTACTTATTTACCGTCTGCGTCCTTATAGTGGGCGCTACATCTGTGTCAGATTGCAGGGAAAACCTTGTTTGTATACTGTCACTTTAATATTAGGGAAACATTGACTCACCCTAGTTACAAGTTGCTGACGCAATATGTCTTTTTCGCACCCCTAACATGTGCAAATTGATACTGTTACGATACTTTTGCCCGATAAAACGGTAAGTTTGATCTTTTACTGCTTAACTACGAAATTGTGTTAAAGAAATTAGGCATGAAGTATTAAAGTAACTTGGTGCCCTAAAATGGACATGTGAATGTTTCTTTTTTGTTTTTTTTTCCTCTTGGTCTTTAACGGGGGTTTAGCTAGAATCTACTTACAACACGCGTCACCAACCCCAACCCGTGCACCCTGCGGCACGATGGACCAATGATTTGAAGAAGGTACTTTTGCCCGATAATACGGAATTGTGTTAAAGAAATTAGGCATGAAGCATAGATATATAAAAAACCCAAGATACACACTCAGCATCTCAAAAACGTCCGCAAAAAACAAGCGAACAACATGGCTAGTTTCAATCAGTCTCGCATCGCTCGCCAAACTGCACTGCTTTGTAAAAACAACTTTAAGCGATCCGTATAAGCGATCCGAGTGTTGCATTTGTTCGAGATTGTGCATCTTTGTTTTTTTATAAATCAATGGCATGAAGTATTAAAGTAACTTGGTGCCCTAAAATGGACATGTGAATATTTTTTTTTTGTTTTTTTCTCCTCTTGGTCTTTAACGGGGGTTTAGCTAGAATCTACTAACAACACGCGTCACCAACCCCAACCCCAACCCCAACCCGTGCACCCTGCGGCACGATGGACCGATGATTTGAAGAAGGTAGCTGGCAACGGATGGATGCGGACTGCTCAAGACCGGGATGGTTAGCGCTCTTTGAGGGAGGCTTACGTTCAGCAGTGGACGGCAATTGGCTGATATGATGATGACTTACAACAACGCAGAATGTTTCAGCATCAATGTTATTGAATCAGGCTACATTTAAACGGTGATTATTAATCAGAACATACAATTTATGCTGTCCTACGTACAGCGTAGGTACTTATAATTTATACAGCTGTGTACGCTGTATAATGTTGGGATTACTAGACAGTTTCATACTGCATTCTTTTTTAATCATTAGTACTTAAAAATTAAAATGTTGCCCTGATCATTGCATTGTGAATGAAGCCTATAATCTCAGGCAAAACACATTCTCGACAGATCACAACAAACAAAATACCAAATACCTAGACACAAATAAAACAAATGAACTACCAAATATTTTCTTCTCTACAACCTCCATATTCAGTGTTCATCTGCCAAGTGCTGAATAACCTTTGGTATAACCTTTCCAATATTATACCATATAACTTAGTAAAATTTCTTCGCGTCGTGTGCCAAGAGTTCCGAACTTCACAGTACAATTGACCGGAGTAACCTCGGACCCTGCATAGCTTTTAGGCCACTTGAAGAAGGTACTCTTTTGTTTGAGGAATGAAAGACACACATACGTAAGCGTCCTGGTTGAAAGGTTTTCTACTTCTTCTGACTTCTATAGTGTCTCAATCAAACAGCAATGTTATTAAGTATGTCTGTAGCTAGTGTCATTACAGTAATAAAAGCTTTTATTTAACTTGGAATGTTTATATGTTATTCGTTAGGTAAAATCTTGCGAGGTTAATTAGAATCACTTCCTGTTATCCTAAACTATTTTCTGCCAGTGGCTTCGCCCGCGTGGTCCCTAGGGAACATACTCCCGGGATAAAAAGTAGCCTATGTCCTTTCTCAGGCTCTAGACTATCTGTGTACCCAATTTCATTTAAATCGGTTCAGCAGTTTTGGCGTGAAAGCGCGACAGACAGACCGACAAACAGACAGAGTTACTTTCGTATTTATAATATTAAGTAAGGATTATGACCTGATTTTTCGAATTTGATATGTTTTGTCTATTGTTTTCTTTAAATTGAAACTGCGAACATTGTTTAAAATTAGTAGAATTGACCCTCGGTTTATGATTTAAAGACGTTACATCGTGCTCGTCATAACCTACGGTGCATAAAAATTGGCCACTTTTCAACAACCCATAATAAGTCCGTACTTAAGATTCGGCAACGGTTATTTGAGCCCAGCAAAGTTTTTGCTGACACGAACAGATCGCGTAGAAACACCACGCAACGCAATAGGACAAAATATCCAACTAACTTTTTATATCCATAACCAAATGATAGTACTACATTTCATTTGAAAAGCGATTAATAACAAACATTTACAAAGTTAGCCACATAAACCGATCGCGTATTTAATATCCATTTGTCGGCAATTCATACACTAGTTAAGGCCAGGTAGACCGAGCAAAGTAGGTATCTAACGTTTCCATACTTTACGCGAAACGAGCCGTGCGCTAACGTCGAAGGCGTGGAGCCATAATAATTTATTATTAAAATAATTAAACTATTATGCAAAATTTAACCAGAAATTATTCTTCTATATGTTATTAACCTTTCTTAGATATGGTTTTTGGAAGTATAATTTTCATAAGCTTCAAAAACAATAAGAAAAACATCAAAAATAGTTGAATGTTGGCTCCTCTTCGGATTTTTTTTTGATCGAGCGAAGTTTTCGATATTATGTTTTGAACCAGAAATTATCAAAGTATATAAAGTAAACTTCAATACGTATTTTTAATGGCTTTTAGCAATCACTATTTATTTGTTAGTAATTGATTCAAAGTGATGGAAAATTGGGAATACCTGGCCTTAACGGTTTCTGGGAATTTATAGTTTTACTTAGGATTAACACTGAAGTGGTTGAAATATTTGGTGTTGGTTTTCAAATGGAATATTCAATAGATTTAGTATTATTGAGTAAATCTTCGCCGCTCTATTTCGGGGATTCCAATTTGGCTTTCTGATTTCCTTGTGTTTTCTTTGGTGTGTTCGACTTTTATGGTTTTGTGGGGAAAAGTTACGTAATAAAGGTTTAAAGAAAGTCCATAATCAGCTGAAAGCAAAAGTGGGATGAATAAATAAAGAAACTGATATAGGCTTTGAAGTTCTAAAGTGTCTACTACAAATGTGCGGTTAGTATGAAAATATACTTATCTACGTTTTTCCGCCAAAAGCTCCTATTTTTTTATATGTGTTTCAATGATCCTACTAATTTACAATAAACGAAAATAATTCTGTTTAACGACACCAACTTTGGTTGATACTACCTAGTACCTGGGTTCCTAACCTAGGGGTAATAACCCCCGCAGGGGTAAATCTGCTATTCTGTGGGGGTAACAAAGAAACTAATAATAAAGACATAATCTAATAAAATACGTAGCTATTTTGATTGTAAAAATATGAAATTATAGTTCGCTGCACAGTAAGTAGATACCACATGTGGCATCTCTTTCTAAAGTCGCATTTCAGCGATGAAAACCAAAACCTTAATTATGATCTCAGCACCTTTGGCGAAAGACTGGAGCCGAATATCCTGTTCTAGCGAACAGAGCTTTAAAAATGCTAATACCCTAATGCCACCTCCTATAGATGTAAAAGTAGTTTTTAAATTTTGGTTACACGTTTTTGACAGATTGCGACTGAGATGCGAATGCACACGTTGCTTGAAAATTAGTAGGATTGGCACTCGGAAACCTTCTCAATGTGGAACTGAAAATGGACTTAAGATGCGCTTTGAGTGAAACTAAACCTAACATAAAAAAACTTGCGAATGCAAAACAATAGCAACGGTCAAAAACAATTTTTACTTATTTTATTGTTTGGATACCTATTTAAAATAGTTAAAATTGTAAGACTGGTGCCTAATGACTGAATGTGTGACTAATAAAGATATTTTTATTTGCTTATATTATTTGTACTGATACATTTTAAGGACGGGGTAAAATCGGTATTCCATATAGGTCACAAGGGTAACAATATTGAAAAGGTTGGGAACCAGTGACCTAGTACAATACATTCAAGTACCTACCAAACCATTCTCAGAGTAAAAACAAAACCACTTCATGTCTGTCATTAACGTCTCGGAAATTACAAATTACGACTCTATTTTCTGACAGATGAAACGCAGCTGTGAAGCTTCGATAATAGCTACCACTACCAGAAACTACAATAAGTAGGAAGGTACTACATTTACTAACCCATCTGCCATGAGTAATGATCGAGCAATATCCGCTCTGACGTTCTATGCTTTGATATACCTAGCTAGCAGTGCATGGCTCCGGACAGGGTGAGGAGCTTTCGCGGGTGCTAAAGCGGGCAAGAAATATCTAACCTAAAGGCGGAGACTCGCAACGTTGGTTTTATAATACATCGAGTTTTCCTATCTCGTCACATTTGACAGTTCAGCGAGCCAAGCCGCTCGATGCAAGCCGGATCCTTCACTCGAATGTCGGCTTTTTCATAACAAGAGTCAAATGTTCGAAAAGAACGTTCGCCACGTTTAGTGTATCGCCGTTTTGTAACAGTAGAGCGCGCTTTAGCCATGTGCTCGAAGCGAGAGTTCGCTGCGTCTTGAGTATCGTCATGAAACAAGCTTTTGCGTCCAAAAAGTGACTATAGCAGGCAACTAGAGCGATGTGACAGAGCAGTAACTCGCAATGATCGCCGCCAAATCGCGCCCGCACCCGGGCCCGCTACCGCGCGGTCACTGTGAACAAGGTCAATGGGAAACATGCGTATGTGCCTAATTTAGCGGTATACATAAATGTAGGCGAAAGGGAAATCTACGTTACGAAATGGACATTTACGAACAGTTTCAAAAGATCTTTTGTTCTCATTTAGCATTTACGGGGCTTTTCATTAACTATGACAGTGACAAACGCGGTCATTCGCTACGCTACTTCTGTTACGTTATAAACGCTGGGTATAACTTCAAACGAAACAATGATTGTTTTTGCTATTTATATTTTATTGAGTATCTAATTGTTTACTATCTTAAGTGCGTATAATCTTTTTTGGTCTTTGGATACTAAAATAATTGTTTAGAATTTGATTGACTTTGTGAATATCAAACCAGGTTTTAGTAGACAATTGAATCTAAGAGAAATATTCTATTTAATTTTACTATTTCTATTCTCAAGAAATGTCCAAAAAGATAGCTGAAAGACCGTATGCAAAACGTAAAGTTTTAAACCCAGTCTTTTAAACGAAAGAGATATTAAAAGTATGCTCCAAAAAGTTTTAATATCATTACCAAAATTCGGTTTCCTTGAGTAATATTTTCGTCTTACTCACCGAAATGTAAGGAACAGAAACGAAGAGATATTGCAATGCGCTGTGGACGTCCACTTGGTAACGTATTTTATTTTTTAAAGTTTTATTTAAAATAGAATGTGCTGACATTATGATGTGTTCAGACAGGTCAGATCATGATTCTGAAATCATAAATGTGACTTTTTATTATTACATTCTAATTATTTTACACTTAAGTATTTTCGGGAATTTTATAACGGAATCTTTTTTTCGTACCGCTTTTTAAGGTTCCGTAGTCAAATGGCAAAAAACGGAACCCTTATGTATTCGTCATGTCTGTCTGTCTGTCTGTCCGTCCATGTCACAGCCACTTTTTTCCGAAACTATTAGAACTATACTGTTGAAACTTGGTAAATAGATGTATTCTGTGAACCGCATTAAGATTTTCACACAAAAATAGAAAAAAAAAAAAATTGGGGGGTTCCCCGGGTTTTTTATATATCAATGGGTTTCCCATACTTAGAACTGAAACTCAATTTTTTTTTTTCATCAAAAAAAAACTATGGATAGGTCTTCAAAATGATATTGAGGTTTCTAATATCATTTTTTCTAAACTGAATAGTTTGCGCGAGAGACACTTCCAAAGTGGTAAAATGTGTGTCCCCCCCCCCCTGTAACTTCTAAAATAAGAGAATGATAAACTAAAAAAAATAGATGATGTACATTACCATGCAAACTTCCACCGAAAATTGGTTTGAACGAGATGTAGTAAGAAGTTTGTTTTTAATACGTCATAAATCGTAAACCGCTATTTACCTTTCATTCAATCAACTCAAATATACAAAAAAACATTTAATTTCATAAACATAAACCTTATGCATAAACCGTGAACCATTATTTTCTAATAATAAATCTGTAATAGGTGCCTAAGTAAATAATAATTATAAAGTTACAACGAACTACAACAACTTTTATATTGTGTTACTTGCTGCTACGGAACCCTTCATGGGCGAGTCCGACTCGCACTTGGCCGCTTTTTTCTTGATGAGATGAAGGAAAACGATGATATGGTCGACCATGGAGCACACTTGCCTTAAAGTAACCTATTCACTCTTGACTTAAAGACTCTTAAAATTTTAATTTTCTCATTAAAATCACTTTGCAAAGGCGGGTCGGGACTCAAACTTGTTGTTTATGCAAAAAGGAAAACATAGTATTTATGCGCCTTACCAAGGAGCTAGCTTGAGCCCCTTTGTACAAAACATGGAATAGAGCCAGCTGGAACGAACTTAATTTTATTCAAAGAAAATTGTGAATAAAATGAACCGCATAAGATATTAATTACTATTTTAAAAAAACTTTCTTGCCTTATGAACCTGCTACAATAAAGATGCAAAATAACAAAACACTGTTTCAGGAATATTGCACTTCTTAGGAATTAACGAAATAACTTTTCCCTGTAGTAATATCAAGAAGAAATTTAATAAAGCGTAGCTTTTCTTGTAAAACGAAGCGGTAGGTATCTTCATAGAAAATTATTAATTGAAAGTTACAGGTAAAATTCACTTAGAATAGCAAGCACTCGTTAATATTCTGTGGGTTTATTAATTTAGGATATCGGCACGCATAAATTGATCAAATTTCAACTAAGCTATGTAGTTATTAAAGGAAGCTTTAATATTCAAGCTATCCGGTTTTAATGAACTGTCTTTATTATCATTATACACAGTTCAACTTCACCCACTGTTATGCTTAGGCTTCTCTTCTTATGTCAAACCTTATGATCTTATGCCACGCTCATCCAGAAGCTTATATAGGGTGAATTTTTAAGGTGTGCCTTCATGGCCAAATCCGAAACTATGAGGAATATCGAAAAACATTGAAAGAAGTCTCGAGCCCAATTTTGATGGCTACTAAAACTGCATCATAGGATTTTTTAAAAGTCTTTGCCTACCCAGGAATCGAACCGGTTGATTTAGAAAAAAATAAAATACCGTGTTTTATTACATACTAATTGAAATAAATTATTTGAGTCGGCGATCGACAAGACATCACATCATTTATTTAAAATAAAACAACGATTGCAAGGATATTTTTCTATATAATTCTCACAGCAAAAACATCAACGTTCTGTTCAACGGTTCATTCGCTAGTAATGTCCCAGCACGTGTGACGTGCCAAAATCAACAACTGTTACACTTCAAAAAATAGAGGCAAGGGTCTCAACCCTCAACAGCCAAACAATATTCGAATAAGTCGATCACTACCTTAGTGACAGGTATCTGTCAATGTTACCAGACAAAAAATACAAGATCGTTCACGTGTCTATGACAGCTGACAGATACCTGTCACTGGTGCAATAATAACAATTGGATAAACTAAATCGTGAATATAATAATACTGTTAGCCTTACACAACCATAAACCGACCATGCTCTCCAGGCATTGTGATTTAGCCACGAGCCCCTCTCCTTCAAAGCTTCGTCAATTCTCTAATTTATGCTCGTTTACATTTCAAAATCGGCCATCACATGCACACAACCATGGCCATTACTGAAACGCCAAATATTTGCGGAACCCCAATAAACCTTGACATAATGTAAACAAGACATGTGACGTCATGGGAAGCGTTCGCCTTGATTTACATAGACGACGTTTTCAACGCCTTATGGCGAAAAACAAGCCCATTATTTTTGTGTCATGTACTCGTAAGATTCTAGGAAATGGCTTTCGTTTGTGTAATACGTTTTGTCAATCCGTGTTTGTGGTTGGCTGTCAATTGTGGTTATCTGTTTGACACATTCCTTTGGTAGGTATTCTTGAATTTTGTTTTGTGGTAAGAAAATAAATGTTTTGTTTAAGGCGCTCGAAAGCTTTAGATTTGGTTACAAAACAATATTTTTATCTTGAAAAATCAATCATAATATGACACAACATGGATAGGTCCTTATATTTCTTTCACAAAGGTGCCTTAGAAACTAACATAATATCAGTACATATTTATTCTTTTTTCAGTCATTTCTGAAAAGTGAGAATGAGATATTACAATCGATATTGCTGATAGAAGCTGGATCAGAATGTACTTGGATTAATCAATAAGAAGACAAGTTTTTATTAACAAACAATATCCTAATATAATCGTAAAATTCTTCCGTCACTGAGCGACTGATAGACAACGCATAGCCGAAACTACTGGTCATAGAAAGATGAAATTCGGTATGCAGCTTCCCTACACTCCATAGAGGAGCACTGAGAGAGGATTCCTGAAACTCTCACGGGAACGGGATAATATGCGCGTACGAACTTGCGGGCAAAAGCTTGTTTAATTATATTTACGAAGCACAAGCCCAAAAACTTCGAACAGGGGTTATGTAACTTTACGCCGCCTTTACTGTATTCACGAGTACCTACCTACACCATATTATCAAGACGTACTTAAGACGGTGGTGAATTCCCAGAAATGTTCCTGACGTAAAGTTCCCTGCATCCTAAGAGCTTTCAGTCAGTGCTCCCATGACGTTCCGAAATGGTTCATGTTATGAACTGATCGATTTATTGACACCCATAAGGTTTCCATCAATTCTAACGTATCATTCTAAAGCTGATGGATATTGGCGGACGTCTTAATGGAAAGCGAACATCGTACGAATACGCGATCATTGCATTAACTTGTTCGCCAAAGCCGAACGCATTGTCACGCCGACAGAAGCCGATTCCCAATTTTGCAGAACAAATGAACGCAACGATCGCTAATTCGCACAATGTACTCTTTTTTCTTCGACTCTCAAATACCGATGGGACTGCAATCCACATGATCGGGGAGAGACCGGCGCAGGACTAACGGCTTTACGCGCTTTTTAGGTATGCGTCATGTATTGTAGGTTACACCCATGCTGATCAAGAGTTCCACACTTTGGCTGCTCGAAAAATAAGTCTACATGCAGAACTTTGTTTAAAATTGTCGCCAAGAAACACCAGACATCTCTTTCATGCTAAAGCTTAAATGCCCTGAGGTATACAAATGTAGACAACATTGTAACCACATTTCAAACAATAATTGCTCCTATCACACGTCTGTTTGAAGTCGTGCGATCATGAAACGCACCTAAACACAGATCGGTAAAGGGAACCGTATTGCCAATGTGTCCGCCAGTGTAATTGAGCAGATGTTGATTGAACGCACTACTGGCACAGGAGGAAGTAGCCAACAAAGACTAAACCTAACACTTGTGTCTGATGGTTACACTCACGAACAGTTAATGTGGCCCAAATCCTTACGCAATGGGTAAACTGAAACTATTTTTCGGAATTGTTTAGTGGGAAGATAATAATGCTGAAGAAATTTTCAGGTTCATTTAAGCAAAAAATTAGACATAAGATTATTTGTATATGTCACCAGAAAATTGCAAACGTCGTAAAATTGTGAAATATTTTTTCTTTATAAGCCACGGATATATTGGAAATTATTGAATTTTGGTGGGATTTATTGTAAACGAAACGATTTTTTCATAATATGTCGAGCAATCATAATCTAATAAAGATTTACTACAATCTTACGGAGTCTTCAATTTTCCAGTTACGAAGCTTAAGAATAAAAACGTTTGTTACCTACCTTCAAGCTGATTTTTTTTTCCACGATTTTTATTTGGCGTTCACATAATTTCGATCTCAGAAAAAGAATAGTCCACATAACTTTTACCTTTCGCATCACGTCTGCGAAGTTTCCCTTATTTAATTTTTATTTGACCTCGTACAACATCGCTGTAATTAATATCAGTTAGAGTCTCTTATAATATGATATCGGTGAGCGTCAGATAACGGAGCCGTTCTTCGCTTATGTCACGTTTTCTCGCTCACTCTTAGGTCATTGATGCAAAGTTTGATCTCTGTAGTATTACTTACTCCAGCGTCACGCGACGCACGTATTTATGACTGCTGCCAATTGACCAGCTTATTGTTATTGTATTCGCTTATTAAATAGGTACACCTACTGCCGGAATATCAATTTATTGCTAGTCTCGTTGGGTTTATTGTTAGTACCAATATTCTAATAAAGTATTATTACTACTAATGAGTTTGTTTGTGGCCATCTGTGAGGAAGAGATATAGGGTACAGATATACGAGGCGGCATTTAAATACTTATCCTATTAGATGTCACGACCAACGTGTTTAATTCATTTCCGGGTCCACTTTGTCGCATACCATTAGTCCATTGCCCTTAATTATTTTATTTAAGGTTTGAAAGTGGCTGGCATCAAGCCACGGCAGTTTGAACTAAATAAAACCGACCAAGCGCGAGTCGGATCCGCACACGCAGAACAGTAACCAAAAAAAACCTGGCCAAGTGCTAGTCGGACTCGCGTGCAAAGGGTTCCGAACGAATTTTATTTTTTTAACATGTTATTTTAACACTATAGACTTCTTATAGGTTTTCCTGCAATCTTTAGGTATAGATCTATTATCTCCATTTTTTTCAAAATTTTAGGCTCAGTACTTTCGGAGATAACGGGGGGAATGATCATTTTTCGTCTAATTTCTTGAATATCTTCAAACCATTTATTTTAAAATTATGAAAAAAATATGATTAAAACCCTCACAGTAAGCCCTTTCATTTGATATGTTACACGATATTGTTCAAAAAACTTTTTTTTGAAATTTTCTTGTTTGACCCCCAAAAGTGACGCCCATACTAAAAATTTAATAATTTACGTAATGCGTCCGTGTTTGGGTCACAGAAGTCCATATGTATACCAAATTCCAACAGAATCGGTCCAGTGGATCCGGAGCTAACTGGCTGTGACAGACGGGCAGACAGACAGACAGACAGACGGACAGACAGACAGACACCCGAGTGATTGGAACCCTAAAAATTACGTCTTTTACTTTTTTTTTAATTAGCAGCAATATAGATAGACATAGAGACAGTCTGTGAAAATTTCATCTGTTTGCCTATTACTGTTGGTTATCCTTATGACAGGGTTCCTTTGCCCTCAAATAATCACTTTCAATATTTAAAATAATAATGAGTAATTTTTGCAGCACTTTCACTACAAAAACCTATTAAAAAAATTGGTATAAGAATGGACCTCTTACCTTGCGTCTTTATTTAGTAGTAGTCTGTAGTTAGATAGTTTTGGCTTCCATAAGTATAAAAGTTGTACCCCTTTTTAGTTCGTTTATATTAACTAAATCTTAACGAGCTACGACTAAAATCCCTTTCCGGATTTTAATTTTTGCAATGTTTCAGGATTTTACCTAAAAAACAAACTTTTTTTTTGTTCCTTAGCGAGAAAAAAGTATGAAAAGAAAAGACAACTTAATTAAACAGAAACTACATGAGCTAGGCAAACCGCCACAGCAGCAAGAAGAATAAGGCTGACTGTCCACTGAAGCGGAGAGGAGCAGAGAAATATCAACCAATGGAATTGCATAAAATCTCCGCTCTGCGTCAGTCACTGAGATTGTATACAATTTATCATCATCATCATATCAGCCGAAAGACGTCCACTGCTGGACATAGGCCTCCCCCAAGCGTCGCCACAACGACCGGTCCTGTGCGTCTCGCATCCATCGGCTACCCGCGACCTTCACCAAATCATCGGTCCACCTTGTGGGAGGCCTTCCAACGTTGCGTCTTCCGGAACGCGGTCGCCACTCCAGAACTTTTCGGCCCCAGCGACCATCTGTTTTGCAAGCAATGTGCCCTGCCCACTGCCACTTTAGTTTGGCGATCCTTTGGGCTATGTCGATAACCTTGGTTCTCTTGCGGATATCATTATTCCTGATTCGATCACGCAAGGAAACTCCAAGCATTGCCCTCTCCATTGCCCTTTGAGCCTACTGATGAGGCCCTTTATACAATTGCATTGGTTAAATTACTCCGTTTCTCTGATCCGCTGCCTCACTCCGCGTCAATGGATAGGCAACTTTAAACTTCTTGAAATCAACTTTTCGGCTTTTTTGGTGACTTTACCTTGAAATATTTCGGCAACGTGACACTTTAGGACATCATATATTTTCTGTTTGTTTAAGTGTTATCTACCCATATATGCAATTAGATCGTGCGCAACAACTTTGAAAAAAAAAAACAATATGCCACAAAAGTTCTAACCCCTTTAGTAAATAGAAGTCAACAGTATTTAAGCTACGACTCCACTCAAGTTATGTTAACTTTGTTTAGTTAAAAATGGACGTGTCTGCAGCTGTCAGTTTTCCAACGTATTCTACTTAAATATTCACTTAGTTCAAGTTACGACTAAGTTCTTCATGAACTTCCATTTTAAAACTAAATATCTTGTTGGTTTTTCTGTTTACAACAGCTCTGAAAGTGCTCTGTATTTTAATTAGGGAAGATTCTGCTGGGATTCATTAGTTTTAAAAGAGAGTGTTCTTAGAATCTTCTTTGAACGAAGCAGAATATTTACAAACTATGAAATAATTTATTACTAGCACTTCGCCTGCGATTTCGTCCGCGCTGCAATTTTCTAAAGGATCTTTATTTTTTTTAAGAAATTATAGCTTTTGTTACTTCCTTGTTATCTAGCTTTCTATTGGTGAAAAAATGGTTAAAATTGGTCCAGTAGTAACGAAGGCTCCGTTACTACTGGACTAATTTTAACCATTTTATATTCGGTACAAACAAACAAAAAAAGCTTTCCTCTTCATAAGGTTAGTATAGGCTAGCGTTTACCCGTAACTTTGTCCGCGCATTATGGATGAGGATCATCAATAGCTTTCTTCAGTAAAAGAATAAATACGCTTTTAAAAACCATTTCACCACGAACACAGAACACAGTATATGTATTGGCAAAAAAAAAACACAGTAATAGAAACTTTAACAGAAATGGAATTGTTTTTTTTTAAATAAAATCCGCTGTTGTAATACAGCATGCTTAGGAGAAAGGAAGAACATTATAGAAAACTCAGAGTAATAGCAGTATTATCTATACAGGATTTCCCGTTCAAATACATATCGGACGCCATGTTACAACTCAAACACCCTACAGCGATACTTACTTCTGACATGACAAAGAAATGTCGTCCTAATTTCTTTACGCGCTTTATGTGTTACTAGCTTATGCCCACGACTTCGCACGTGCATATCCCGTTTTTTTCTGTTGCCGTAAGAATTTCGGGAAATCCTTCTACTCTCCCCAAGAAACCTACATGCCCCAGCTTTATAAGAACAGGGCCTGCAGTTTCGACATTTTTTACTGATCGCCAACCGACTGAATTGTATCGATAAGTCCTAACGATTTGTCAATATCGATATTTGGAAGTCTCTACATTCAAAGCCAGCGAACGTTATCGCTAGCAAATGTCAAATTACTGAACTTTGTCGTAAATTTTTGCGAATCTAGCGCCGAAACAGCCCGCTAAGCGTATCGATATTATTCGGTAGGCGCACAACAGTATTATTCGGTAGAAATTACCGAAATCCCAGACTTCAGGCCCAGTAGTTTCGGCTGTGCGTTGTCTATAAGTCACTCAGTAATGGACTTGACTTAAGTTCCTGTGTGCCCTAGATGGGGCAGAGGGCGTCCACAGTGCGCCGCCATCCCGAACGGTCTTGAGCTTCGCGCTTCATTCGCTCCAGGACTTTCCCAATTGGGTATTAGGTCTGCTTGGGGTGACTACGTTTACGCTTTCCTTGGGGATTCCAGTCCAGGGCATGCCTCGGTATGTGTTCAGGATCCCTTCGGAGCGTGTGGCCGATCCAGTTCCACTTGCGGCGTTTGATCTACCGGTCAATCGGAGTCTCACCGCAGCATTCCCACAGATCTTGGTTGGAGATTTTCTCGGGCCAGTAAACACCGAGGATACGACGAAGAAATCGGTTGATAACGACCTGGAGTTTGTGCGCGTTGTCCTTCCGTGCCTCACATCCGTACGGTTTTTATGTTGGGCCGGAAGAGGTTTATATTTACTAATTAGCGCAATATATTTGATTGTTTTGTAAACGACTATCAAAGATCTTCAAATGACAGCCAACGGCTTAACGTGCTTTCCGAGGTGAACGGAAATATCTCACCCATCTACGAACAGACCTCTGCAAGCGTCGCTTAACCTCGTCAAGGTGTCAAGGTGAAAATTCAAATTTGTATATGAATGCAGCATTTAATTAAATACCTATAAGCTAAATATTTAACACATTGTGCAGACGGGATCACAACACTTAATTACGTTTAGATTTAAAATGTACAAAAACACTACAAAGTATAAAATAACCTAAATTTCGGAAGTCGGCTAGTAAATTTTTGGTTTTGTTCCTTTGTTTTTTTACACCGACTTCCGAAATTAAGGTTATTTTATACTTTGTAGTGTTTTGTTTGGAAGTCGGTTATATTTTTTTAAGTATTTATTTTTCACCTTTAAGTGGTGATACTTGGACGACGTCTTCGTCTACGCAGAAATTGAAATAAGCAAATATGTTCATAAAATAAAAACTACTGAACCAAACTGAATCAATTTTTTACGGGACCATATGGCAAGTATACCGCATCGAACTAAAAAATCGGATCAGAAACCTCGGAGTAATCGGCATACATACACAAAAAAATCCATTGAATTGAGAACCTCCTCCTTTTTTGAAAGTCGGTTCAAAATACAACTCAAGCGGCCAAATATATTTATTTTTCAGCATTGACAAAAAACATCCAAGACATCAAAGACCAGTTAATTTAGTTTACTTTTTCAATTTATACCAAAAGACGGAACTTGCCCATTCCAAAAAACAAACAAAACAAAAAAAACCTTAGATCAATAATATCTCATAAATACCTGACAGAACCGACAGCAGGTATTTTATACCTTCCATCCTTATATAAAGCGATCACAGAGCATCGAATCGCTTCTGCGGCCGTTGCTTGATACGACATTTAAAAAAAATCCACACAAATGCTCATCAAATACTGACTCATAAATTGACGACCCGTGATCATTCTGAAAGAAAAAAAATGTTTATTTGAAACTCGCACAAGACAAAGAAAAAATTAAAAAACTAACAGTAGCGAGGCCAAAAAGGTCCCTATCTCAGAATATGCTGCGATATTTAAAAAATAAATACCAAAGCGCTGGTATTCTGATAGGGCCGGTGATCACAGATACATTCACGGAGCAAATATAAAATATTTATTTATTTATTTATCACGACACTTAAATAACACACACACACACTTTAATATATTATTAAAAAGAAATATTAAGGTATAAATGAAAGAGTTATAATAAAATTATGTGTAATATGTAACGCGGGCACAAGTGGTCGGCTGCCAAAATAAAAAAAGGTAAAACGTAAATAAAAATGTAAATAAAACGAAATAAAAAACCATATCAACTTTTAGCATCTGACATAGAGTTTACGTATAACAAATATAAATTATTATTATTATTCTGGCTATTGCTTCTTCCTCTTCGTCGTTCCGTCACTGCTGAAGATTGTGATAACATATGAAGCAACTCCGAGCTTTGCGATCTTTTGTAGTGAGGACCGCTCGATACATGTTGCCTCCACCACCCTTTATTGCGTCTGTCCATCTTGTCAGTACTCTGCCTTAGCACTTGACTATAGCTATGGCAGCTGTAATTTGTGTTCAGCGCACAATGCTCAGCCATGAATATTATTACAATTTTTTTTATTAATTTGAAAACATACAATAGTCCAATATCAACCGGCGAGCAGTTGCCCACCAGACACAATAAAGCCCAAATTAAAGTTGCAGGACTTTCTACCCTGTTCCGCATACCTCTATAAACACAAGTCTCTGCTAGAGCGACGATTCCGTACTTTATAAAAACGATCGAGAGAGAATAAAAACCGTTGGAGCGCGGCACAATGCCTTTTATATTTCAGCTCAACAGACTGAACCCTCAGCACTTAGATCATCAATACTTGTCCTCAACAAAGCTCTGAGAAAAGAGTCATTATTGATAATAGATCCAGTCTACGTTTTCTTTAAATTATTTGTATATCTAGAAAAATAAATTGTTAGGTCTGCGTTTGATTTAGACTGACAAGATGTTTTAAAGTTGACAGACATTCGTTTTCATGAAATGTAAAAAAGATAATTGTGTTTATCGAAATGCCGCAGCTTTTTAGGGTTCCGTACCTTAAAATTGATCAACTATTTTAATGGAACCTTTATATAGAGGTATAACAAATACCGAATAAAATAATTTAGAATTCATCATCATCATCATCATCATCATAATAGCCGGAAGGCGTCCACTGCTGGACATAGGCCTCCCACAAAAGGGGGGGGGGGGTTGCCATAATCGCCACGCTTGGCAGGCGGGTTGGCGATCGCAGTGCATGGTGTTGAGTTTTATAGAGAACGCTGCTGCCCATTCTCTGTTGAATCCCTTAGTCGCCTCTTACGACACCCACGGGAAGTGATGGGATGGTGTTATTCTTTTACGGCACCAAACGGCACCGGCCGACACCATGCGGCTAATTTACACAATTCAGAATGAAAGGGTAATATTTTCGGCTTGTGGTACGGAACCCTTCGTATGCAAGTCCGACTTGCACTTTGCCGGTTTTCCATAAACAAATAAAGGGTTCTTTTTTTAAGGTCCTAGCAATATTTAAATTTAAACATTGTGTAAACGACTAGAAAATTAGTATTTACTTTTAATTGAACGATTATGCAGTTCGATGAACATAGAGAATTGTTTTTTTTTTAAATAGAACTTAGAACGTCTACAACATTATTTAAAATATTTAATTTATGTAGTCTTTTACAGCATCTCTATTTAGCAAAACAATTCTTGAAGTAGATTTTTATTCATATGGAAAAGGACGAAAATTATACGTTAACTTTCAGGACTTATTGCAATTTTACATATTTTACATCAACAATTCAGTATGCATTTGCAAGTTTGCATATAATTATGTAGTTCCGTAGCTTCGCTTTATACTTACTTTATATATGTATTTTACACTCCCACGCTGATCATTAAAGATTTCATAATACAACGTGTAAAAAAACAGAATAAACGTAATAACGGAAAGGAGTCGTTGTACTCGTCATTAAGAACAACTGTTACCATGAGACCAATCCCGAAATCGTAAAAAAAAATTTGCTGTTCAGTACATTGTGTCTAAAAAGACCACTTTAGCAGAATCAGAAAGCACATCACGCTACCCGTCACTGTCAAATTTTCCCAATCAACCTTGAACCTAATGCGTGAGCGATAAAGATGAAAATTAAATTTGACAGATTGTTGTGTGGTTAATATTATGATTCTAATATGATTCTGCTAAACTGGCCTTCTAGACCCGCAGTTATGCGCACAGAAATGTATGGGGCTGTCAATTAGAGTTTGCTAGCTCGTGGCTAAAAAATAACAGCCGCACGGGTCGATCTTCAAGGTTAAGCAACGCTTGCCAAGGTTGGTCTGTGGATGGGTGACCATCTTAACATACCGAGTGTCCTCCGTGGCTCGGAAAGCTCGTTAAGCTATTGGTCACGGCTGTCATTTGAATATCTTTGGCAGTCGTTCCGGATTGTCAGAAGCCAGTAGAGATGGGCGTTGAATGAACGAACTAGTTAATTCAACCGTCTACGTACAATGAACGATTAGATGGTTCACCGTTAATCAACGGACTAGTTGAATTCGTAGACGGCTGAACTGAGACTCCACTACGTTCACGTCGACTTAACGCGACGATCGACGCAAGAACTTAGTCCGGTAATATAAGTTCATTTGTCTAAAAAAATGATAACTATGGACGAACAACGATCAAACTAATTTGACCTCTAACTCTGGCTATAAAGAGTTGTTATTTCTATGGGCCAAATGCCACTTTGGAGTAAAAATGCATTGTGTTCTAAGAAGAAGGGAAGTTCAAATAGTAACTGTAAAACTTATTTTTAACTTATTTACTTACCTACCTACAAAATAAGTTTAATATTCTGAGGATACCCATATAATTATTTTTAAATAAAAGCTACGAGACGCTACACTAGTCCACCTACAAACTATGTTGAATCGTCGAGCCGTCCAACGTGGACGTCGCGCGTCTCGTCGCCGCGTCGTCGCAAAATTAACAAAGTTTACGTCGTGGACTAGTCGAAAAATTCAACTAGTTGATCAACGCGTCGATTAACGGAAATGGACGGTCTCGTTTCGTTGACGATAAATACGTCGACGACCCATCTCTAGAAGCCAGTAAATTTGACTCTAGTCTTGCCAAGAAGTACCGTGTTACCCTGTTAATGGGTTGTGGAGGTCTGTTAGGCAGCCGCTCCACATAACTGGTATTCAGCTAAATCCGGTTTGACTGGAAGCCGACCCCTATAAAGTTGGGAAAAGGCTAAACAGATGCGCACTTGGCCGGTTTTTTTGTACGAGTACACCGCCACGGGACTTACCGCGAGACAAAACCTGCGCAATATTTATCGCCAATTAAAATGAGTTTGAAGTTTGACACACTGGGTGTTTGACTTTTCACTCTCTTCTACCTACGTCATAATTACTGAAAATATCTTAACAAGACAATAATACACCCCCACACCGATAGTTTTAGTACTTAATAAAAATCGAATAGATCAAAGAAGTATTTGAATGACTGGAAACTATTAATCGTAAAATACCACAGGAATTTATTACAAAGGCGAACAAAGGTCTGCAAAATGCGTCAGGTATCAGAATATTTTAATTTTTTACGTCTCAAAAGTTGAAAATAAATATCAAAGACTGCTGAGCTAAGGAGAAAATGAAAATTCTGAAAAGTAATTTTAAAACTAAAAAACTACTTAGGTATTACAAATGTAGAAGGTCGATTAAAGTAAAACTTTCTTTTTGAAAATGTGAAATATAAACATCAAAATGTGTGAAAGTCCATTTCAACTTAATTTTCCATGTACCTAAGCGTAACACTAAAAAACTAATCTCAAGATCGCATTAAGACTTTTCAAGAAAAAGTTTCTAAAAGCTAGATTCTGATAATGTTTGTGGTTATTCTTTTTTTTCGTTATTTTTTTTACACGAAATATCTAATCGTCATAATTTATATTCACTTCGTGATCTTTATTGCTCAAAAAATAACGCGTTAATTTTCAGTCTTTTATATTTTAAGGACAGAAGATCAAAAACACAACAAAAAAAAACTTTAGTATTAACGTTGTGTTTAATTATAAGTACAAAAATACTATCATTTATGAGGTAGAATACAATGTTTATTTATTGCGCTATCGTACACAAATATGACAATTTACATGTTATTATTCATAATATTATATCGTTATTTATTTATATATTACATTAATTTTTATCTCTTAGAAAAATCAACTTTCATCCATAATTTCGTAATTCCGTAATTTCGTATCCTTGGATACGCGTGGCACGCTGTACATAAACACAGACGGACATTCGCGCAAGCGCCCTGTGCCGCCTAAGCGGAGCAGCACACTCAGGCACGGTAGAAAGAGTGGGAGATACTAGTTCCTCTCCCTTCCCCTCGATCTTACGCTTTTTCGATCAGCATTACGTGACCCTGACGCGAGTCCGTCTTACGCTTTTTCGATCAGCATCACGTGACCCTGACGCGAGTCCGTCTTACGCTTTTTCGATCAGGTCACGTGTCCTGACGCGAGTTTAAGATTTTATACCCATTACAGAAAAAGTGCTCAACGCCGCTAAAGAAGTTTTCACTTCAAAAAACTTTAAATAATTTCAAAGCGTATGCATTTAGAAAACATGGAACAGAATTGAATGTATTTAACAGTTAACTTCAAGATATTAAATATCAAAACAATAATAACATCACAAAATTACAACATAATTACGTAAAAAAAATAGTAGGGAAAATCAAAAAGAAACTGCAAACACAACGTTAAAGTAGAATTAATATTCTATAGGTCTTACGCATATAATTTTCTAAATAATATACCATTTGGTAGCCAATCTAGAGCAGCAAAGAAAGTATCATCACTATTATTATAATCTCAAATTATCACAGTTCGAAGTTAAAGTATTAAAGAAAAACATTTTACAAAAAAAATATTATCGACTTCCAAACAAAACACTACAAAGAATAAAATAACCTTAATTTCGGGAGTCGGTGTTTTTGGTTTTGTTTCTTTGTTTTTAACACCAACTTCCAAAATTAAGGTTATTTTATTCTTTGTTGTGTTTTGTTTGGAAGTCGGTAATATTTTTTTTGTAAAAAGTTTTAATTTTTCACTTTTTAGCGGTGATACTTGGACGACGTCTTCGTCAACGCAGAAATTGAAATAAGCAAAAATGCTCATAAAATAAAAACGACTGCACCAAACTGAATCAATTTTTTACCAAATGACAAGTATGCTGCATCGAACTAAAAAAGAATCACAGAAATCTGATCAGAAACCTCGGAGTAATCGGTGTACATACATAAAAAAATACCCACCGAATTGAGAACCTCCTTCTGTTTTGGAAGTCGGTTAAAAAACGAAATATCTTAGCTTTGTGAGCACTACAGTAAAAAGAGTTAGTTTTCCTAAATATCAATGTAGTCTTTCTTGCGTCTCAAGAAGACTTGGACAAAGTGACATTTACACAATGTCACTTTGTCTAAGTCCTCTTGAATCACCAATTACGATTTACAATAAAATCAAAACGCACTCTCGCACTAATCAAATGTCACCTGCGGGTCTAAGAAGGCCACTTTAGCAGAATCAGAAAGCACATCACGCTACCCATCACTGTCAAATTTTCCCAATCAATCTTGAACCTAAAGTTCTAGTGATAAAGATGAAAATAAAATTTAACAGATTGTTGTATGATTAATATTATGATACTACTAAAGTGGCCTTTTTAGACACCCTGCTCTATCAAAAAATGTTTGGGACTAATCATAATAATCTTTATCGCTAATCGAATCTCACTTTATTTTATGCTAAAGTACCTTAATTTGGACCTACATGACTTTCATCTAATTAAATTAAGTAATGAGCAGTCCTTATATTTTCACTGCCGCGTACACAGGCCTGCGGAAATACGATACAGTAAGTACGTCTTTCAAATCTTATTACCATTTGTATTTCTATGGAAATCTGAGAATATGCCGTGTATATTCCGTGATCAATACTAATGCGAACTGGCCTCTTTGCTCAACAAATTCCAGTATATGCTCATACACATAAAGACAAAACTACAGTGAAACAGTCAAAGGAAATAATCAAAATTTTCCTCTGAAAATGTTTTTGTGCTAGCTAGAATTGTCAGAGCAAAATTCTGGCGAACACAAGGATTAGTGACCACAGTCCATGTTAGTTTGTTCGAAATACTGCTCAAACTCCAGCCATAGTTTTCAACTTAGTAACAAATATTCAGCTAGATATCACCCGTTGTCCCCCATTAACCTTCACGATTCGGCGAATCACACAATTGATTAGTCCCCGAATTCATATTATGATGAACACAATCATATTTTATTGGTCTCAAAACGACCAAATCATATTTATTGGTCTGAAACGAATAAAAAAACTCGATTGTTCTCAATTTTTCTTACTATTTTTCACCCTGCCAAGGGTGTAAACCTCATTTATATGGTAACTAGTTTCATACTTACGAATTCATCACGAAACAAATTAGATTTTTGCTCTATCATCAAAAATAGGCATATATTTGCATAGTAATTTTCAACGCAGCATGGTTCACTTATCGGTTCATGAAAATTAACCTTTTAACAGGCCGTGTTTTAGACTGATGAAAAAATCTGCTATCTATTTAACGTTGGTATTTATTTTTGTGACTTGAATCGTAGTAGGGAATCAACATTTCCTTCTAAATCAGAGTTGCCTAAAGTGTCTGAAAGTAAAAAAACTGATTGTAATGGTTTTACTTTTTTTTTCTATTGATAGGCACACGTTTGACCACTCTATCTTTAACTTTTTGGTATACGTTAAAGAATATGTATCCCAAGTCGGGATTTTACACCAGGAACCATAATTGGACCTACTTATGCAAACAGGAACCAACTCACACAATGATAACGTTGAGAAAAAGCCATTTTTATCTAAATTGTGTAAATAAACAAACTTTAGATTAGCCGGCTAATCACCCGCCCATCTCTAACCGTAAGAAATACACAATTTAGGCAAAAAACGGATTTTTCTCAACGTTGTCATTATGTGGGTTGGTTCCTGTTTGACAATAGCAAAAACACAGTGATATAATTTAAATAAAAAAATTCATCATCATTGTCAACACCGAAACATAGCATTTTCATGGCATAGTAATCGAATATTTAGGATATCAGAAAATAAACATGATCAATCTCCATCCATCAAAAATAATTATTTCTTTAGCAAAGTATTTTATGTCTTCATACGCACCTGTTGGTTTTCTTTCGTCTTATAATAGAATAATATCACGGCTTTTGCATGGCGGCTTATGTTCCACTTTGATTAAAATTTTCTATCACATTTTCCTTATTTAAGTACACATAGTAGACTGCGAACACCAGATTTAATATAATTTTTGCAAACGATCTTGCCTTGAGTCAAGGTCTTTCTTTTTTTGTTCATTTTTGTCAACTTAGACCAAGAGTCTTAAGAGATTGTTTATGTTTTGTTGATATGTTTGAAAATGATACTCTCTGGACGTACTGATTCGATTTTAAAGTAATATAATATTCTTTCAAATCTTTCTGAAAACAATACGTTGACTCAGGACTGTATTCATACAAACAGCCTTATTTATACTTATACTAATAACATATAAAGCTGAAGAGATTTTTTGTTTGTTTGCTGGAACTACTGGTCCGATTTGAAAATTATTAGATAGCCCATTTATCGAGGAAGGTATATATCATCACGCTAAGACCAAGAGGAGCGGAGCAGACGAAATTGCGCGGGTCAACTAGTCTTTATTATAAAGGCTGGATATGGACATGTACTGAATGTATGTCGAACCTAGTCTTCCAAAACCTAGTATTCGTAACTGCCGCATCTTCGTCACGTTATACAACATCACCACACAAAAGCAAGAGTATTCTTTTCAAGAGTGGCCCCAATTTGACGTGTTCACTCACTGAAAGAAAATATAATAAGAGGCTGAATGAATCCTTGAACTTTGTGTCAAATCATAAGGGGAGATATAATTTACAATTCGGAAATGATTGCGTAAGCTTTACTCGCCTTCCTGCCTGAAAATATTTAGATATCAGGTTGTTGACCTGATTCATGTTTTTTGTAGGGCACTGGTTTTTTATTCAGGTATAGGTATATATTTTATATGTATATTTTATTTTTATTTGTTACTTTAATTTTATCACTTTACATACTCTTCTCTTGTTCTTACACACTGTTGTCTACATTTCTTTTTATTTCTCCTGTCGCAGGTCTGCTGGAAGAAAGGCAGTTCCTTTGTACTTATGTTTATAATGTTAACTTTTACTGTTTTTTCTGTGTGTACATAAGTAATAAAATAAATAAATTAATAAAAAATGTACTGCATTATTGGAATTTGTCGTTTATTTCCAATTTCATTTTAAATCCATTTTTGCTTGTATTTTTTTTACTTTTGAAAGGGTTAATTGTTCCATATACCCTGTATTTCAAATATCCAACGAGAATTACATTTTGGCTATGGATCTTCTACAATTTGACTGACAAAATTTGTTTGACACATTCTAGACCATCTGTTTACATGATCGCTTTTGACATACTATCCTAGAGGGCCTTCTGCCTCTTTACAATGTACACTGGACCCATAACCTTTAAACCGGAACACGGCAGAAATAGGTACGGTATGGTTCACCGCATATCCTACGAGTCTGAACCCCATCAACCTTTGGCATATGCGGTTGAGTATTTCAAGCGTGGGAATGTAACCTTTAATTATTATCAACATAATTATGACTGATCTCTAGAACAATGTGGGTCGTTTCCTCGAGCGTATATGTATATGTTGTCCACCCTTTCTTAGCCCCTCGTCAGCCCTCGTTAGTAGTAGTAGTCACGATTGTCACATGGTGACTTTATCTCGAAATATCTCGGCAACGGGCACCTGTTCCTAACATTATTTTATTGATGCAGTGCCCTCTATCCATATACAGGGTTATTTGTAAAACACCAACAACCTCTTAGGCAGTGAAAGTACACATGATTATAAACAACTTTCACTTTGAGACCAACACTGAAAACTCGAAAAAAAATCAACTGTTTCATACATTTTCATGGGCTAACTATTGCATTTTGTATGAAACAGCTGATATTTTTTTCGAGGTTTTGGGGTTGATCTTCTGGTTGTTGGTGTTTTACAAATAACCCTGCATATAATGCATGTTAAATCGTGCGCCGCAACTATGACACAAAATAAAAAAGGTGACGGGGAGTCTATGCCAAATAGGTTCTTTCCCATTTACGTGGAGTCAGAGTAACATGTCTTCGTTTTCAATGCTTCTGTTACCTATAGTCATCTCAATATGAATGTCTAGAAAGGTATTCCTAACCGTATGATCTTTTATGCAACATAGAAATCAATTTATTTTTATGCACATTAGATTTTGCAGTGTTTTGTGTGCGAGACAATCAGTCGTGAAAATTTTTTAGAGCACATAAATAGAACAAGAAGCCTACAAAGAAAACATAGTAAAAAGTTGCTTAAAACCAGGTTAATAAAAACGGTAACAAGCGCCTCAATCTTTTTTGTTTTAATTAATTATTTTTTTTAACATGTTATTTTAACACTACAGACTTCTAATAGGTTTTCCTGTAATTTTTAGGTAAAGATCTATTATCTCCTTTTTTCAAAATTTTAGGCTCAGTAGTTTCGGAGATAAGGGGGGGAATGGTCATTTTTCATCTAATTTCTTGAATAACTTCAAAACCATTTATTTTAAAATTGTGAAAAAAATATAATTAAAACCCTCACAGTAAGCCCTTCCATTTGATATGTCACACGATATTGTTCAAAAAACTTATTTTTTAAATTTTCTAGTTTGACCCCAAAAAGTGCGTATCGCGTCCGTGTTTGGGTCATAGAACAGGTGTTGGTACAGATGTGTACCAAATTTCAACAGAATCGGTCCAGTGAATCCGGAGAAAACTGGTTGTGACAGACGGACAGACAGACAGACAGACACCCGAGTGATCCTACAAGGGTTCCGTTTTTTTCGGAACCCTAAAAATAACACATATTTTAAAAAAGTAACAAAACCAAATTATTTTCGTTTCTATTGCAAAACAGTAGATATTTTTTTTTAGATTTTTGTCAAAAAATGAAGGAGTAAAATGGTTTCATTTCAACGATTTGGAGGTGATTTGGTGATTTTTTTTTTCTTATTATTTGATACCGATACATAAATTCTGGCTAAACCAAATTACGTATCATATCATGTAGATTACTATCTATTTTTTTTTTCAGATCTTATTTCTCAGTAAACGCCGACGAAAAGTTGCTTCATCTGCACGCTGTTTTTAAGCATTTCTCGAGAGAGCAGCCTTAAGCAATATTCGCATTCGCATGTCAGTTGCAATCTGTCAAAAGTGTATGGAAATTGAGGCTTTTTGACGGATCGCGACTGAGGGGCGAATGCGATCAATAATATTTAAAAAATGATTACAATTGGCCCTCTGTCAAAAACCCCTCTAAATTCTCCACATTTTCGCAAGTAAATATTTGCCATTGATTGTTGCTGATATGATATTGCGACTGGAATTTGAACGCTTTTTATGGTTCCGTACCTACCCAAAGAATAACCAACAAAACCCTATTACTAAGCCTATGCTCTCCTTCTGTCCGTACGTCTGTCTGTCAGCGGGCTATATCTCAAGAACCCAGCTGTACTACTCAAGAAGTTAGTTGAAATGTACGCAGTGTGTATTCATTTCTGTTACCGCTATAACAACAAATAATAAAAACTAAATTACCTCTAAATTAAAAATTAAAGGGATACAAGAAACGTATTTTTTTCGGTTTATGGTACCTACGGAACCCTTCATGTTATCAGGCCAAATGCGAGTTGAACTCACACTTGGCCGGTTTTTATGTTCTAAAATTGACTTGCAGACCGTCATTATAAAAGCAAAAATATTTATGAGTGTACTTGTATACCGTAAGCGAAAAAGGCCACCAAGAGCCGATACGAGACGGATCGATACTCGATGACCACATACATCAACGACAGCTCGGCTTTACAGATTTCAATATAAATAGGTGTATAAAGTGATATATTGTTACTTACCATGGATAAACAGTGCATTTTGAGCCTTTTTGACTAAAATAATAGCAGTTAAGCTAGCTACTTTTCCTAAACGGCAAGTACTACTACTCTTTTACAAAAGCTTACCCTTTCGTCTTTCCATTTTTCTCGATCATGGTGGCAAATTCTTAAGGCAGGTCTTTTTCCAGTCACCTTCAAATACTATTTTATTTAACCTTTGAAATCAATTTCAGAAATGTAATTTTTAAAAAGAAATCTTGCTTAAACGTTTAAAATACATAGCTATTTGTCCACACTAAACGAGCCAAGAAGAAAAAAACAAGAAAATTAAGAATTTCCCAAAGAAAAACAAGGGCGAGCAATTTATTATTCAAACGCTCCCGAATCTCGGAACATTAAAACAATATTGACATAAAGGCCGACTTTACGTCGACCACAGACATAGAGGATGGCCAGAGGGTTCTCTACACTACCCAGGCTTGATATGAATACAGGAAGAATCGGAATAGGTATAACAATCTTTCAGCCAGTATATTTGTTTTTCTAGAATAGGATGATTAATTAGTTTTTAAGGTTCTGTACCAAAAGGGTAAAAACGGAACCCTATTCTTAGCCTCCGTTGTCCGTTCGTCCATCAGTCCGTCCGTCCGTATGTCTGTCAGCGGGCTGTATCTCAAGAACCGTATTAGGTAGACAGCTGAAATTTTCACAAAGTGTGTATTTCTATAGCCGCTATAACAACATGTAATAAAATTAAAGATTAAAGTATTATGCTACGGAACCCTTCGTGCAAGAGTCCGACTCGCACTTGGCCGGTTTTTTTTTTACATTTCTCAAATATTTAAGTAACCAAATATACTATTTTTTTTATTTTTACACAAATCGTTCCATTTTAATACCTCATTTGAAACAAGCATGTACATTTTAATAGTGGTCGAATACCCAATATTGATTGAGCCACGTTACAGGCATGCAACATTACTTACCTTCGTCGCTACGATCTACAGAAAGACATGTATTAATCGCACAGTTGCTTTTCTTCTTTCTACGCAGTTAGTCTATTCTGTAAATAACTATTACGATATCGAGCTTCACTTGAGTGACAAAGCTCACAAAGTGAGCTTTATTACCTACACACAACATAAAGGTCTTATGTTTATACGAAATTGATACTCACCTCGGAAACGAACATGTTGTTACAGAATATTACTACAGTAGTCAATTTTGTTCGGTAAATCCGGTTAGACTGGGAGTTGTCCCCAACGTAGTTGGACAAAGATTGATTCCTATGCCCATTCTCTGTATTTTTTTTTTATTTGTTCTGGGTTTGCTCTTGACTCTAGTCTAGGTCAGAGATGACAGAGACAAAGTCTACGATGGAGCGAGCTTACCCAGAAGGAGCCTGTTCACTCTAACTTTGAAGAGTTTAGGGTTGTAAGCGTTTGGAAACACAGACGCAGGCAGAGAGTATCTATAATACCTACGGACTTATTCTGGTTCCATATAAGGCGCCCATTACCCGATAGGTTTTGCTGTCAGTTTTACCACAGTCAAGGCTGTGACTGACGGATAACTTATTGTGTAATGCAGTAACTGACGGTTGCATAAAATTGACTGACAAAAATGTGGATATTTCTTTAGTCGCGACTTTTAAGTGAATTGGTCTGTTTTTTACAAATGTTTACGGAATGGGTAATAAATAGTTCAGTATTTGTCCTTTTTCGAATTCCGTATATCAGCAAATAATATATCGTAGTATATTTAAGAATGAGCGTCTAATGTCAATATACCGTCACTCACAGTCAGTCATTCGTCATTCATGACTATTGAAATTGACTGACGCTTGCAAGAGCGTGTAACGGGCGCCTTACAGGGTCGGCGATCGACGCGTCATCGCTCGACATCGTATTACCAATGACATTGATCTCTCGTTTATAAGGATTTGAGGATTTCACATGTCGATGTTTGTTTACAAGATGTCTTTAAGTAAATGGATTGTTTGAGTAATCATTATGTCATTGTTATGTAGTGTTTGTCGCATTCAGGAAGATATTTATGTCAGCATCTAAAATAAATATCGAACATTGTATTTGAACAAACTAATAAGTTTGGTGCGTATTACATGTAGCCTTAAAGCTGCTCTCTTGAGAAATGCTTAAAAATAGCGTGCAGATGAAGCAACTTTTCGTCGGCATTTACAGAGAAATTACATCTGACAAAAATAGGTAGTAATCCACATGATATGTTACGTAATTTGGTTCAGCCAGAATTTGTCTATCGCTATCACATAATAAGAAAAAAAAAATCACCAAATCACCTCCAAATCGTAGAGATGAAACCATTTTACACATTCATTTTTTAACAAAAGTCTAAAACAAAAAAATCTACTACTTTGCAATACAAAGGAAAATAGTTTAGTTTTGTTACTTTTTTAAAATATGTGTTATTTTTTATAATAAATTAAAAATGCGGGTAGCGGAGTGGCGCGTAGAGGAGTAGTTAGCTCCGTTTATATGCACAAAGTCATTGGCATGTATACAAGCCTTAATATTACTGGTGAAACATCAGTTTACTGTACCTACACAAGCAAAATTTTGATGATACAGGCATGATAAATGTTATTATGATTAACCTACTACTTTAGATTGAGCCGTGAGGTACCCAAGCTTGACAGTTTCATTGCACGATAAACTAATTTTAGTGCGGTCCTACATACATTCCGAAGTCCACATTTTGTATAATTGTGGTCAGCACATCTATACACACAAAACTTTATGGGAATACTTTTATTATGCAGCTTAGAAGTGGAGTCTTCCTGATAGCTACAACCTTGGGGGCTTTAGGTCAAGAGTGAATAGGTTACTTCTAGGAAAGCATGCTAGAGCTCTATCTTATTGCTTACCATCCGGTGAGATAGTGGTCAAACACGAAAGTATCGACAGTAAAAGAAGTATCACAAAGCGTAAAAAGTGAAAGAAATAATAATCACGACTACCTAAAGTACTCCACACAGACGCAAACGCAAGTATCTCGTGATATTCCTCTTAATGCATCCCTAAATTCTCATTCCAGATGCAAATGTTTCTCATCATTTGCACCAAAACAACAGCATTTTCCACCGCTTACGCGTCTCTTGACATTCACTATTTGAATTATTATGCTAAAGTACGAACGTGCACTGCGTCCTAAAGACTCTCCATTTTAACGGCACACGTGTGGGTACTGTGTATCTTAAACTTAAGCTATAGCTATCAGTTTTAGGTTTGTTTTTGACTTGAATGTACCTTGGCGGTTGGGAACGTCATGCTCACTCAAAAGTCTAGGTGATGGTGGCGTATGCGTTAGATTATTTGGCTCCCTTCAAAATGGTTGAGCCGAATGGTGCTAGCACATGCGTCATTTTCCTGAACGCGCTGTCAGTTGGGACTTCTGGTCATTTATCAGCTGCCATGGTTTATTTAAATATTTCTTTGAATTGTTCCTATTTATCCGGACGCTGTTATCCTGCTCGTCTTTTACATCGTTCTCACATGTATGTATAATTTCAACTTGATGTAAAAACTTTGTAACAATTTATTATTTTTAAAAGTGTCCGTAGAGTTTCTTGCACGTTCTTCTTCATAGAGATCTACGCTTTGCAACGTGCAAATAGCTTCATCTTTATGGACTTGACAATTCAAAAGTGCCTGTAAATGGTTTATTTGAAATAAATATTTTGAGTTTGAGTTCTCAAGACTCTTAACTCGTTTTAGGGCTCCCCGTCCCATTCATTCTTCAATCCCTTTTCATATAGGTAGCAAATTAAGTAGATGTGAGGTCTTTGACGGTTTTTTTGTAAACATTTATTTCAAATCTTAATTAAAAATGGTTATATTTTTTTAATTCATCATCTTCCTGCCCTTAACCCATGTTATTTGGGGTCGGTGCAACACGTTTTTTTCTTCCATTCTGTCCTATCACGCTATCACTCGTTTTTCATATTTTTAGGGTTCCGTAGGTACCAAAATAGTAAAAAGGAACCCTTATGGTGTGACTAAGTACGTCTGTCTGTCACAGCTGGATATCTCAAGAACTGCTAATGCTATCAACTTGAAATTTGTAATAGTTTTAGATGCCGTTTGCTCAACTATTTTGCAAATAAGAAAGAAATCAAAATGTTATTTTTTTTTGCAACAGCGACTGAAATGGTTTCTTAAAAAATCGAGGTGGGGCAACTAAAGCATGTGGATTATTATATGAAAGAGCGCTATTTGCACATTCTCAAATTATTTTTTTTTTGAGTCCGCATGATTTTCGACTTTTGACGAAAAACGTAAAAAAATTGACAATTCGGGGGAATGGTCAATTTTTTTTAGAAAAATCACAAATTATTCTATGTGATAGAAGTTTATGTAAAGATTACAGGAAAAATAAAACGATGTCTCTAAATACCACACTTTTTCAGAAATCATCTACAAAAATTACAATAGTTCCACTATTGGTCAACGGATGGCGCAATTTACACCGCAGTGTTAAAATTCTCTGACGAATATAGGCCTCGCCAATGAAAATTTAATAACATTTCATCGTTTTATATGATGGTACGACTCGCTCTTGACCGGTTTTTTTTTTATTATGAATATAAAAATGGCGGAACGAAACATGAATTTACGTTTCACAGAAAATCAACTGCATTTTATGGTTTGCGAACCAGGTATTCAAAATTACATGCATTGTTCTGAAAATAACATGATAGACCGCAAAAACCACAACTCTAATTTTAATGATGTCGGTTTTTGGTTGACCGGTTTGTTACTGGCAAAATAATGTATTTTGTTATCGTAATAATATATAAAATCTTCAGTTACTGGTGACAGACAGACAACGCACAACCGAAACTATTTATATAATATAAACTTATAAATATATAGCATTTAGGTTCCTTGGGGAGTGAAGGGGAGCACTAAGAGAGGATTTCCTGAAATTCCTACGGGAACAAGAAAACGCATACGAAGTTGCGGGTAAAAGTTAGTTCTGTGAAAAAATGCTAAACGAAATATTTGGATGGAATGCCTTTTGCTCACGTGACGAAAGTTTCTAGGGGGTGCTAACAAGAGTCGCTAACGATCCACTAATAGATTTAGATAACATAGCGGCCGACATTCATGAAACTCACCTCGTTTGAGGTAACCTTATTTAACCGCTTGATTCCCGCGTGTTGGTCTGTGGGACCAGCAAAACACTGTTAGCCGATTTTTTTTTTATAATTAACTGCTGGCATTTTCAGACTTTTGTGTGACAATTGGACTGTGGGACCGACGTAAGAATAGAATCTACGGTACGATTTTTGAAATTATGAACGTTCGCTCAGGGGAAAAGCTGTTTTTTTCGTTAAGGAGAAGACTTTATTATGTGATCATTTCTAAATATTATCCTTGGGTGATAATATTTTGACTATTACCTACTTTTCATAAATAATTCAAACATATTCTCTTTTTTGTTACAGGTAATCATTGGGGAACGAACACCACATTATTTTCGTCATGGACAAATGAATGAACCCTCAGAGGTCCTTTGAAAAGTCAGTTTGTAATTTTGTTTTTTAAATGGAGTTGGACACTTGGACATGACAGTCTCCCATATTACAACTTAAACAAACCGGACGAACATATCCACCTCTTTTGACGTGAAACATCTTTCATTTCGGTTTGTAGGGCCCGTCATTTGTAAAAACCATAATGTAACGAAGTATACTATCGTAAGACCACATAAAAGTTTGGTCGTAAAGAATCTACGGTATCATTTCTCATCAACGTTTTAAAGACATAACCTATTGCTCTTTAGTGCGTATAATTGCACTGGCGTAAATGGCTCTGTAATTGCGCGCAGCACGACGAATTGAGAACTAAAACCATCCCGCGTTGTGTTTATTTAGTGATTACTAAGCAATACAAAAATTATTATAAATCACAAGTCGTTTCACATAATTCATTGCTGCTGCGTCCCAGATACAGTCTATTCTACTTTTTTCTCATACGAAAGTCTGGAGGCCGTACACCAGACGTTAGCATGTCAAAACAAACAAACAAACATGTGAAAAATGACTAACGACTCGTTAATAAGCTACTGATCGTTTCTGACGTGCTAACGTGGCCGTCACGAGCGCATTCCGACACTTTCGGTTTCGGCTACAGTCATCTTTGCATGCTTCAGCGCTTTACAGCGCGTAATGCGATTTTGATGTTTTCGCTTTATTGTTATAGCTCCATATCTGACGTCAGAGGATGCATTTAAGTGTGGAATTTATTTGTTTGGATAGACTAAATATTTAGGTATTTAAATAGATCGGTACATAAAAGACTCGTACAATCGTTCATTCATTTCCTTATGTTTTTTTGTAGACTAGGGTCAAATAGGATTTACTTAGATTAGACACATATATATAAAACACATAATATGTAAAAAAAAATTTAGGCTACTCAGATCTATTTTTCTTCATTTATTTTAACTAGGACGCCAGAATAGCTGTATGTTATTTTTCTCTAAAAAAAGTTGTTCCCTCCCAATTGCAATAAGACTACAAAACATAAATAAGAAAACGTCTAACGTCTCGTCCCGAGGCGTAAATTTAAAAAAAAAATCTGTCATGTCACTTAAATTTATTACGGCAGTATGCAAATTCCCGACGCTAGCTTTCCCCACTTTTCCGAATGCATTGCTGCACAACGCTGGCATTTAATCCTATTCCAAGGCGTCTAAAATATGAGTCTCGGAGAGCTGTCTGTTTATGTTTTTTATTTACTATTTTTATTTCATGAGTGAGAACTCTTTTTGGCGTTTTCATTTTGTATTTTGTTGTGCATTTCATATTAATCAGACGTCAGCTTGTATTTTACATTATTTGCGTTCTTTAACTCTTAATTGGCATGTCTGTCTCTCATATTCGGTTTTATGTTCGCCATGTTTCAATTGTGAGCTAATTTGGCATTCATAAGATCTTTATTGTTCTCATTATACCTACTGTCACCATTCTACCAATTTAATAGGGAACATGCAGTATTTCCATTTTTGCTTTTATTTTAAAGAACTCCATCTAGAATAGACATAAATAAGAAATGAAAACTTTAATCTATTGCCAAAATTGCGTTTTAGTTCAAATTTTCGCGCGAAAGTGGACGATGACGTCACTCATGTCTGCCACTGGTCAAGAACTGTCCTAACTCAAAGACATAAAGTTGCCTTTTCGTTGTCATAACAGCAGTGACGTCACTAAACGCTGATTGTTGTTTTTACATACGTTCCGTTTCACGTTAGTTTAATTCAATATTTTTGTTAAAAATCGATATAAACTAAAATGAAAACGTTGCAATGGCCTTTATTTTATACTTTTTTATCATTTTATTAACAACATTCTAATACATTCTGTATTTGCATCTTCTCTATTTAGTGTGAACAGCGGGTCTAAAAAGGCCACTTTAGTAGAATCATATTACGATCATAATAGTAATCATACAAAAATCTGTAAAACATTTTCATCTTTATCGCTAACGCGTTAGGTTCAAGGTTGATTGGGATTTTTTTTACAGTGACGGGTAGCGTGATGTGCTTGCTGATTCTGCTAAAGTATAAACCTTTTAAGTCCCGCTGTTTTATTCATACTTACAATCGTACTTATAATATAAAGAAAATAAATAAAGCTTTGATTTGTTTCTAATTCATAATATTATACAAAAATCTAAACCCTTTCTCTTTTTGTAAGATGGGTTTTGTCAAACGAACATATTATGAAGTGGTCGACGCGCATCTAATGAAGTAATTTTGAATTACATTCGATAGGTACTGAACTATTTGCTGGTAAAGAAACAAAAAATAACTAAAACAAATGACAATCTCACCAACAAACATTCGAGTATCAAAAAATCCCCTATCGCATTGATTCCTAACCAACGACCCGTTCAACTCAAAAATAACTCTGATGAAAACTGATTATAGGTGCAAGTCGGACTCTCACACGAAGGGTTCCATACCTAACATAAACCGAGAGACACGTTTCTTGGATGGAAGCCCCATTAATTTTTAATTTAATTTTAATTTTTAGGGTTCCGAAAAAAAAGGAACCCTTATAGGATCACTCGGGTGTCTGTGTCTGTCCGTCTGCCACAGCCAGTTTTCTCCGGATCCACTGGACCGATTCTGTGGAAATTTGGTACACATATGGACTTCTGTGACCCGAACACGGACGCGTTACGTAAATGATTAAATTTTTAGTATGGGGGTCACTTTTGGGGGGTCAAACTAGAAAAGTTTTTTGAACAATATCGTGTGACATATAAAATGAAAGGGCTTACTGTGAGGGTTTTAATTATATTTTTTTTCATAATTTTAAAATAAATGGTTTTGAAGTTATTCACGAAATTAGACGAAAAATGACCATGCCCCCCCTTATCTCCGAAACTACTGACCCTAACATTTTGAAAAAAATGTAGATAATAGATCTTTACTTAAAGATTACAGGAAAATCTATTAGAAGTCTGTAGTGTTAAAGTAACAAGTTAAAAAAAAAAAATTCGTTCGGAACCCTTTGCACGCGAGTCCGACTCGTACTTGGTCAGCGTTTTGTTGTTAAAGCGGCAATAGACATACACAATCTGTGAAAATTTCAATTGTCTACCTATGACGGTTCTTGAGATACAGCCCGCTGACAGACGGACGGACGGACGGACGGGTGGACGGACAGCGGAGGCTTAGTAATAGGGTTCCGTTAGTTACCCTTTGGGTACGAAACCCTAAAAATGATGTGATTTCTATGACAAAGAAAAAGGGTGGGAACCATTGCTCTATAGAATCACATCCAAGCAGAGTAGACATTACTAAGGCCAGGAAAACACTAGCCTAGACTAGAGTAAGTATTTACTTAAGGAACCCATTTCTCTCAGCGTTGTCTGTCACTAAGTAGTCACGTGAGACGATAAGCAGGTTATATCTACGCTTCGTTTTACTTTCATTTACAGATAGCAAGATGGTTATATAGATAGTTATTATAATCAGTCAATTATAACCTAAACATTCGGATTTATGTTTAGTAGCTCTTTTGTATGTGATGAATGCTCGGTTTCTAAGGTACTTTATTGATCGTTTATCTGTCCGTTAACGCTAACGCCACTGGTTGGTTAGGCGGCGATCAGAAAAACGACCGATACAGAAACCGGGCATTTCTTCTCCAATTTTGACGGAACCTTGTTTTATCAGCCTGGTTTTTTTTTATATAACCGTGTTGGATTCGTTAATTTCAATAGCTAATCAATTTGGTTAGCATCAAAATATAAGAAAATAAATTACTAAGTATTTCTGTTATCTTTACGTTCAGTTTCATCAATATCATTATCATTATCTGTGAATGATGCAACTAAGCTCAAAGTTCTATATGGGTCATTTTAACGGGCTACTTACAGATTAATTACGGGCTAAAATATTATTTTGTGCTTTTTATTACAGCCGGAAAAAGGTCTTAGGATGTACCTTAAATGTTATTTAACATATACATACTCATATTTGATAGACTAGTCAAATAAGCATAAAAAGTCAGCCTCGGAATGAAAGGTAATAATCTGAAAACTCCTTAACACTCAATCAAAAGTGTAGAGTGTAAATTTGCAACAATGTTTGTAACGAACTTTTTTTCATGCGCTCAGACGTTTTTGAGACAGGGTGGAGAGCGCGCAGTGCGTTATACTGTAATATATAGTATACACAACATTTAGACATACACTGCGATCGCCAACCCGCCTGCCAAGCGTGGCGATTATGCCAAACCCCCCCTTTTGGGAGAGGCCTATGTCCAGCAGTGGACGTCTTTCGGCTGTTATGATGATGATGATGATGACCACATTTAAAACCAAAATGAAGATGTGTACGCGTTTCCAGCTTATTTCTCTTATTCCGAGGTGAAACGCTAATTTGACTGGACTATAATGGCTTAACGGATTAGGATAACACACAGCCTATAGTCTAATTTTAACTCCTGGCTAAATTGACAAGTGCAAATGGCAAACTGACATAGATTACAATAGCATTTAAGTCAATTTTGACATTGGCACTTGTGAATTTAGTCTCCGGGCATTGATATATAAAAAAACCTAAGATGCACAGTCTCGAACAAATGCAACACTCGAAACTGTCAACAAAAACTGACATGTATCAAGTGTCATGTGTGAGTTGTGTGTAGTTATACTATAAACAATTTTTTTGCAAATTCAACCTTACACGGATCGCTTAAAGTCGTTTTTACAAAACAGTGCAGTATGGCGAGCGATGCGAGACTGTTTGAAACTAGCGCACAATTTTAAATTATGCGCTTGTTTTATGCGGAGGTTTTTGAGATGCTGAGTGTGTATCTTGGGTTTTTATAAATCAATGTCTCCGGGATTAAAAAACAGACTATAGATAAAAACAATATAATGCTTTCATCTCGTCAGTACCGATGTTACTTTGACAAATCACTTTTTGCGCGAGCACAGCCCCAATCAGATGCTAAATATATCTTTATGTAATAGTTAAAACATAACATAAATAAAACAGCTTTTTTCCATCTGATAGTGACAGGCAGTGATTTATCAAACAACACGTTTACATCAATGCGGACCAAAAACGTGGCGATAACGATCGTCTATTATTAGAGATAACAATAATTATTATTATAGATAAAACAAAACACAACAATGTTCTATACAGAACAATTAAATTAGGAGGTGCTACTTAAACACGGTGAGCAATCGTCACGCAATATCCTAATTTTGATCTAATCCGTTGTGAAAACGCTTTGTTGCTTCGCGCCCATCTGTTCCCGAGCCTTAAAGATGAATTATTGTAACCGCTGTTAGGACAAAGGCCGTTCCCGTTACAAAAATAAAATGTATAATGTAATAAAATTCATTAAAATCAGAAAGATAAAGTCATTTGCTACTGCTTTGCTTAGAATGAAAAGTGGTCTTAGCTAAATTATAAGTGCTGCAGAGTTTCGTGATTAAGCAATGCTTGCTGAGTTCGGTTCGCGAATAATAGTAACCATTCTTTAAATACCAAGCCTCATCAGTGGCTCGGAAAGCACACACAACCAATCATACTGCGCCTGATCTCTACACACACTAATTGTGAATTACACTATCTTATTTATTTATTATATACTTTATTGTACACTTCATATTTAAAGCAGAGTAAGAATTCTATAAAACAGTCTTCTCTTTCTGTTCATATACAATGGGCGGTCTTATCGCACAAGGCAATCTCTCTATCTTCTTCATTTTTGGCTTATCTCAGTTGAGATGCCACCGTGTTCGTTAATTTTCATGGAATGTAGGTAACAACAAACTTTTTTCAGAATCAGAGATGAACCCATAGTTTTATAATACACGAATATCATAAAACTATGGGTTCATTTCTAACTCTGAAAAAGTGCCACACAAATCTGCTCCTGAAAAATATCAGTGAATTTAGAGGTACAGTCAACCCTTATGATGACCAAATGTCAACGACATAAAGACGCTCTAGTCGAAACTCGAGAGAACAAGATGATAAAATAAAACACAAACATTTTGACCTTACTATGGTAGGCGCCAGATAAAATTGCAATAAAGTATATTGACCATTCCCGTACATCCCTCCGTAGAAACCTGAACATTAAATTATGGACCGTTTTTCATTACTAGAGAACATAAAGATAGATGAATTCATTACTAGATTACGATAGGAGCCGATTCAGGATAGCTTTATGTCATTATCTATACTAATATTATAAGGGATATTATAAATTGCATATCAAATAAATAATCGCCTATCAATACATACTCATCATTTATATTCTTTTTTACATCAAATAACTTACTTCACTACAAATAAACTAAATGTTTAACAAAACTCAAACTGCAGATAATTCGGAATCATACATCAATATGACATTACTTTTTTCCTCATAATGCAATACAGTTAAATTTATTTTTGTACAAAAATACTACATACATAGCATAAATACTGACTGCACAGTAAATTTTCCATTTTTATGGACAACACCCCGACTCAGACTACCCCGACTCGGATAGGTTAGGTTAGAAGTTCGTGGTTATTTTTTTTTAAACCACTCAGAACTATAGTGAGTCGCAGTACAGTTTTGTCGTGAATTAAGATTATTAGCTGTGCATTGATGAAAAATTTTGCTTTAGGAAAAATCGCTGTACGCTGCGAAACTAAATTGTAGTGTGTTTAGTGATATTTTGAGTTGAATATTTTGCTGTGCAATCAGTAATTTTGATGGGAATTCGAAATCTTATTGCATTGAATAAGGATATTTTTTGATTTTCGTTTAAATATTACCCATATTATAAAGAGATAAAGTTTGTGACGTTGTGAGTTTGTGAGGTTGTAGAGAAGTAATCTCTGACTCTACTGAATCGATTTTGAAAATTCTTTTACCAATAGAAAGCCATGTTATTTGTAAGTATCATAGGCTATATATTAACCCGAAAAATACCGCCCAACAAAGTGGGCACGGATCAGCTAGTTTTTGATATAAAGAAACTCAATAAATGCATGTGGGTCAATGACCGTTAGTGCATGGTTATCTGGTGCCTACCATACCTGAAAATATTTACAACCCACAAGGTTCAATAGCCTTCTATACCTATCAAAGTGACCAATATTTATATCATAATACTAAACTCGCACAAGCTTGTTAAAGGCTAACGGAAACCTACCAGAGGATAAAAAGGGACAATAGATTTCTCGGTCCACAGGTTATTACGGCCTTTTTATAGACTCGTTTACAAGTCAACATGGCGAGAGATGATTCGACAAATAGCCGATATCCGATATTGAGAGTCTAAATGAACATGTTGGACAAATTTTCCTGTTTACGTGGTGTTAAGTGGGCGTGGTTAATGTTTGAGTGATTTATGTAGAACTGGGTCCTCTTGCACGATTAATTTTCAATGGGTTTGGATACGGCCAATGAAAATGGGTCAAGGAAATCACGTAGGTCATTAATGTACTGAACAGTAGATTTCAGAATTATAAACTATTGTAATATTTCTTTTTAGGGTTCCGTACCTCAAAAGGAACCCTTATAAGATCACTTTCTTGTGCGTCTGTCTGTCCGTGAGTCACCACCGATTTTCTCAGGAACGGGTAGACCTAGCAAGTTGAAATTTATACCAGATACTGAGGTCTGTCGTCCCTATTAGTTATATAAAAATCAAGGTCATGAGTCAATACGATAAAAATATATGGTCAAATTTAGATTTTCGCGAAAACTTGTTAGTACCAAAATTTACCTTAATTTTCAACTTTTTTATTTTTCGGAATTTTTCCTTTACTTTTGTTGTGCTTGTGAGTCTCGGCAACCATTATTATTGTTGGTCTTGGAAAGCATTATGATTTCGCTGTTCAAAAGTTGTTGGATCTCGAGTTGAGTCAAGGCCCACAACTCTAGAAATACTAACTCAAAAAACCAACAAAATGAAAAAAAAAAAACTTTTTCCCTATAAAATGTTCGTTTATATTAGCCATCGTGGTGAAAGCATTAGCCCTTTGACAGAAGTCTATTTCCCAGGGTGCACCGGACGTAATAGAAGGTCGTCATGCACCCTCCGTTGCTGATTGCTGGGCCAAGCATAAAATTTAATCATTCTATTTTTTTTTATAAACGTTGCCCCACACTTGGAATTTCTTCTGTATCGTGGGTTCGTTCACAAACTCACATACACAAACAGCCAGACCCGGAACAACTATCTGTAGGCCATACTAATATTATAAATGCGAAAGTAACTCTGTCTATCTGTCTGCCTGTCCTTCTTTCACACCAAAACTACTGAACCGGTTGAAATGAAATTTGGTACAGAGATAGTCTAGAACATGAGAAAGGACATGGGCTACTTTTTATCCCGGGAGTATGTTCCCTAGGGAACACGCGGACGAAGCCGCTGGCAGAAGCTAGTATTTCATATTCCATTCCATTGACAAGCTAAGAAGAAGAATGTTCGTGGAATTTGGGTTCTCTTGTATTGTCAGACGGAAACTATAAGGATTCGAAAATACGACGAAACGCTTCTTCATCTTGGCGTTACACAGATTTACTATTAGCTTGCTATAAGGAAAAAAGTCCGGCAAAGTGCGAGTCGGACTCGTACACGAAGGGTTCCGTAAATTAAGGTTTACGCTTAATTTGTATTATTTGTTGTTATATCGGCAATAGAAATACACAATCTGTGAAAATTTCAGCTGTCTACTTTCACTGTCTACTTTTACTGTTTTTGAGATACAGCCCGCTGACAGACAGACGTCCCGACGCATGGACGGACGGACGGACGGACACCGGGCTTGTTAATAGGGTTCCGTTGGTATGGAACCCTTAAAACTGTAGATACGCAGTTATTTGTGTAGCTAATTGAGCTTCTTGGAACTTTAACATCACATCATATCCGTAAAACAATTTCTTTCAAATTGCATTTTCGCACCGTTATAGTACGCAGGAGTCCTATAACAACAGTATAATACCACGACAGGGACACATTTTCTACAAGTTTCATCCATCTTAACTGTCAAACCTTTTAAAAGCTTTCAAAGTTTTCTTTGAAAACCATCCCAGAGAAAGGGTGCCTGTCCATTTGCGCGGAGCGAAGCAGCGGAGCGGAGAAACGTAGTAATATTAACCAATCATGTCAGTCCAAATGTCAGTGACTCACGTGGTGCGGAGATTTTATGCAATTCCATTGGTTAAAATTTCTCCGTTTCTCCGCACCGCTGCCTCGCTCTGCTAAAATGGATAGGCACCGTTACTGATTTTCTCTACATCTGACATGCGCTTTTCTATATTATGATAATCTTTAAACACAAAAAAGAGGGCCTAGCACGAATGTTTTAACGTATAGTAACGTAAACATAAGTGGATTTAATAAAAAAAAAAAACTACAACCCCATAATATTTTGGTTTAATTTTATCCGACATACAGATTATGTATCATACAAAAATATGAATATAGTATCCAATTCTAATAAATATTAGCCACATAAATATTACAGTCTGACCTCTAGATAATTTCTATGCTTTAAAACAGACTCTAAAAATAAAAACCCCTTTTAATTGCTAATGTTTCGCTAGCTGGGTCATAAATATGTAGGTAGGTACGGAACAAACCGTATAAATTAAGACAGAAAGATCTTGGAAAGTAAAATCAAGGAGCAAAGTATTTTTCTCTGCACTTATCCACCATTTAATATTAAAACTTGCGTCCAACCACCTGTTCGCTCATTTTCCTTTTAAACTGACTCTTAATTTATTTTATGCAATCAAAAGAAAACTTGATGTTTAGGGCAATTTACCTCGTCTCTACTTAAATGCATTTGTGTAGTTACTATAACAGTGTTAACTAACTTATGGAACTAATCTTTGGATCTACAGTTCCAAAAGTGCATGGTCATGTTTCAGGGTGATGTTATACCTAACATCAGCTATCGGTAGTTAGCTGATATACAAGAAAGGAAATTGTTTGTTTGCTGTATACATAGCGATATTGTATCAGCGGCAATGATACTAGAAAAAACTGGCCAAGTGCGAATCGGACTCGCATGCAAAGGGTTCTTAACGAATTGTTATTTCAACACTATATACTTCTTATAGATTTTCCTGTAATCTATAGGTAAAGATCTATTATCTCCATTTTTTTTTTCAAAATTTAAGGGCTCAGTCATTTCGGAGATAAGGGGGGGAATGGTCATTTTTCGTCTTATTTCTTGAATAACTTCAAAACGATTTATTTTAAAATTATGAAAAAAATATATTTAAAACCCTTACAGTAATCCCTTTCATTTGATGTGTCACACGATATCGTTCAAAAATCTTATTTTTGAAGTTTTCTAGTTTGATCCCCAAAAGTGACCCCCATACTAAAAAAAATAATTATTTACTTAACGCGTCCGTGTTTGGGTCACAGAAGTCCATTGGTGTACCAAATTTCAACAGAATCGGTCCAGTGTATCCGGAGAAAACTGGCTGTGACAGACGGACCGACAGACAGACAGACACACACAGAGACACCCGAGTGATCCTATAAGGGTTCCGTTTTTTGTTCTAAACCCTAAAAAAAAAAAACAAAAGATCATGAGGCCAAAATAAGCGTATGGCACTCTAGATCCATGTAGAGAGCCCTAATTCCCAAGATAAGATGCAGGTAAGGGATATACCAAACACGCAAAGTTTCATTTGTCTAGCTTACTGAATTTGATGAATAATATCTAAAATGCGTTGATTTCGTGTACTCACTGACTCTCTGAAGGTCATCTAAACCTGAAGGGTATGATATTAGACACTGATTTCATGTGAATTACTTAGTCGGCCGGTGTCCTGACTGACGTGCGACTTCTACCAGCTAAATAACTTCATAGTATATTTTTTTCACCGTATAGCTGGTGACTTCACAGTTTATTTATGAAGCATAAAGAAAGCTGCCTGTCCACTCGATTTAATACTTGCCACGTGTAAACCAAGCTTTACGAGCGCTCATAAGTTCACGATAGGTAATTGATCATCATATCGCATGCTCTTAACCTATTAACAACGGATACCACACCGCAGGGCTCTGAGGTTGGATTAGACCTATTACAAGGTATTACTAAGTTTCACTCTACTTGAGAGGAGCTATAAGTACATTAACAACTTAAGTTTATAATGCATGCATAATCTGGCATCCTCAGTGGGACTATTGCAGTGTGAGCTAGGCATTTGAGCTGATTATTTCGGAGATAGTTTAAAAGTGGCTCAGTTTCCATGCACTGCTAGTAACTGAAGCAGAGATGTCAGGCAATTTAAGGCGATGGCATCAAACATTGCCAGATAACGCTCTAATGCTCTTAGTTTAAGGGTTTTTCCGAAAAGCTTGGATAGGAGAGAGGGAAGAAGCTATCTTTCGTTGGTCAAATAAATATAGCGTTTATCTGCAATTGTGAAACACAAACTACGGAGAGATATAATCTATATGTTTATCGGGGATAGCTTCATTCGGAAACTTAGTAACGGCCGTTTTAATAACCTATGTTATTGAAAACGGATTTACTCAGAATTTATGATAACGTATTTTTTTTTGCTTTATCGATTGTAATTTGCCTAAAGCCTTAAATGTCTTGCTTCTCTCGACGTGTTTTGATAGCACAAATGAATCCCATTTATCGCTTATAGAACGTTCTTCTGCCTGAAGCATCTAGTTTCGCGACCTTTTTAATTTCTCAGTGTTGCCAGACTTTGCTAAACATCTCGAGCGCTGAAATGCACTTGACAGCGAGGATCGCCGAAGTTCATGGCCACCAAGACCGCGCTCTCGAATTTCTTAAAAGCTCGTAAGCGATACGTCAACCAGTTTTCATAGACATTTATTCTAAGGAGAACATATGTCCATCTGGAGAAGAATCTCTCTAGAAAAATAATTGTTGCATCATAAGGTCTTATCCATCTGCGAGAGACTACATGTAGCAGAAAAACACGGTAGTGTTTGAGTGAGTGAAAGTCCAAGAGAAACTTCCATTACCCGCAGACGTCCAAGCAAAATAAAACCTATTTTCCAATGTAACAAAAACAGACACGCAAAGCCAATAAAAACGCACACCCGAGCCTAAAACCTGTAAACGAACACTCAATACATTATCACAAAACCAACACATTAGTATAATTAATACTTCACCTTTGTATTCTATACGATATCCCATCAAACAAGAGTCGGCTTACTAAACAGATATACGGCTAATTGGTTTATTAGGAAACTACTTAGCGAATGACGCCGAAAATATATTAATTAATTAAGTAGTTAATCTGCGGAGAAGTGTCCCGCACCTTAATTGTGACTCCCTCTATGTGACAATTAATTTAATCTTCTAATTTTGTCAATACTTGAAACATAATCTATTTATTGCTCATGGGATATGGAAAATCGATCTGTGAGACAATTGGCTTACTGCAATATCCTATCCTACTATGTTTGGATGTTTGTCAATTGATCACGCCTCAATGGCTGAACGGATCTGAGTTGTTTAACACAATCATGCCTTGAACTGGGACATAAGATACTTACATTATTTTTCCGCCAGTAGGGATGTTTCTATTTTTATGCTCTAGCGTGTCATTATTTTGACACATACCCATAATAATATTCGAACATTAGAAATGAGATCTATTTAATAGTCACGTACTCGACACACCTTTCAAAGTACATTAAGGCTTACGCACAACGGGACGATATGGCAGAGGATTTTGCCACTAGCAGCCTAGATCCCGCGGCGGGTTGCCGCAGCCCCGCCGGAATGCTAACTGTAGCATTCCGGCGCCCTACCAAGACTTCCCGCGACACACGTGTCGCGGCAAACGCCGCGAGATCCCTTGCCGCTCCCTCTCCAATACCGTGCCAAGAAATCCCTTTTGATACTCGTACCACGAAATCAATTTATAACATTGGCATTTGTGTCGTATTCCGACAGATAGATAGGTAAGCTTGAATGTCCTTTGGTAAAAATTTAAATCCTTTGCCATTCTATCCCGGTAGTATGCGTAGGCCATATTCGTATCGCTAAATGTGTCACAAAAACTGTCCTCAATCCCTAGACATGGATACTCTTGAAGTGTATCACGGGAACCCCATGGCTGTATCACTAATTAAGAACCGCACTCTGACCGGAAATAAAGCCAACCCAAAAGGCTAGCGCAAATTGAACCCTCGACGATATCCGGCCACAAATGAGATTTTCGGGTGCCAAACAGCAACCATTGAGGACGTTCAAACTTCAAGATAAACTGACATTTAGCTGCCTAAAGTTTGATAAGTATCAGATATCTTATTTTGGGATACTGAGCCTTATTTACTTCATTAAGATATGAAATATTTATGGTTTTAGTTTGCATTTTATTTGTTCTATTATCAGTTTGGAATTTTGAAGGTTTTCCGCATATTGATTACAGCGATAGATAGGTATTACTGTTGTAATCAATACGTATGTAGAATATGGACAGTTCTAGTTTTATTAATTCTGCTAGAGAAACATGAGTCCTGTTTATGAGAGTCATATTTCCCTAGTCACTATGTTTATTGTATATACATATATTTAGACATATATACATAACAGCGTATTTTCAATTTCCGTCCTGCCGAAAATGGCGTCTGCAATCTTACAACAAAGCGCGGACGCAACTCACCTGTTAGCAACATACTTTATGTATACAAGATGAACCCTTCACAATGACGAAACAGTCATAAACTATGCCGGCTTACATACAGCTTTACTATGTAAAACAAAATACTGAGCTCACCTTCCCACGCGAGTTATAAAAGTCGGAAGAGGTAAATGGGTCAGTTCACCCCGCACGGTAGGGTTAACAACCTGTCAACGCGTCCCTACTCATACTCTAATACTACAAAGCTACGTGACAACACGTTGATTGCTTGGAGCCTCACTTAATGTACCTATGAGAAGCTTAAGGTACCTGCCCACCTGATTAGACGCAACGGGAAGATTAACAAGTAATCAAGACACACAGCTTGTGTCAACACATCTAATTAGGACTATATCTTAGAGGCACATGCAGTCCCCAGTGAATAAGGGCTTAAGGTGTGGTTTAGCTATCTATTCGACCACCGACACTGTGGCGTATATTGAAACCACAGCTTCAATCTTAGACACAATCTGGCGTACGAGAAAGATTTTATTTTCTCGTAAACTGGTCACATGTCGTCTAAATTGGAAATACGTGATCGAGTTTCATGGTAATGATCGTCTTTTATGTCGGTTGTAACTTACGGGTCATATAATTGAGTGTATAAGTTATCATTGACGCGACTTAGGATCGGTGTATGAACCCTTGGGGGTTAGAAACGTGTTTCCCTCGCTTGATTGCAGTGCCAAGGTTGGATACTTGTATTAGAGCAACTTTTGTAGACATTTCTTGATGTAACTTAGATATATTTTTTGTTATTATTAATGGACTCGCGTTTGCTCAGAATCTCACCTGGTGGAAAGCAAGCGATGATGCGGTGGATAGAACACAGTTCCCTTGAAGCAACACTCTGGACTTAAAATCACTAACTCTATCAGGAAATTCTACTCCTTAGCTGTATGCAGTGAAAATATATCCAAATACGTTTTGTGCGTATGAGTGGACATGTCCACCATGTACCGATGGCCCATCTTCGAACGTCATGAGGCCCGATGATGAAACGGGCTTGGTAGATTTAATACAGAACGAATTATTTGTAAAGAGTTTTATTAAGAGTATATGTGTTAAAGATTACGTAAAGAAAGATATAGTTGGCATTAATCGCGAGAGAGCTTTTAGAACAAAATATGAGATTGGAACCAGTGAACCATTGATAGCCATCCGTACTTATCTTAAGTAAAGTTATCAGTAAGTTCTCTAAGTATCGCGACTTGTCGACTTTCGGATTGAAAATTGTATTTCAGCTTAGCAGCTAGTGCACTGAATTTCAGACATTCAGAACTCCAAGTTTATCCGTAGTTAGAAGTTTAGGGCACAAAGCGGTACAGCATCCATTATCAGCATACTTGCAGAATGCAAGTACTTAACTGAGCTGGAATTCGTAATGTATTGGACAAAGGGACGACGTTTGTAGTGACCCAGACTTTTACAACTTTCTTCATGAGTGAATGTACTTGTAATATTAGTATTCGTCATATTAAATGCCCCAGATAATTTTATGGAGCTCGTGGCTAAATAGTAACAGTTGCACAGGTCGTTCTTAGAGGTTAAACAACGCTTGCCAAGGTTGGTTTGTGGATGGGTGATCATCTTAACATACCGAGACTCCTACGTGCCTCGGAAAGTACGTTACGCCGTTGATCCCGGCTGTCATTTGTAGATCTGTGGCAGTCGTTACGGACAGCCAGAAGCCAGAAAATCTGACACTAGTGTTGCCTGCCAAGGAGTACCTACCGTGTTACCCTGTTAATGGACTGTGGAGGTCTGGTAGGCAGCCTTCCTCATAAAATACTGGTATTTAGCTGAATCCAGTTTGACTGGAAGCCGACCCCAATAATATGTTGTTGATAAAAGGCTAGGCAGATGATGAGAGAATTTTAGAAGTTGCTCTTAACCAAGACACGATAAAATTATTCTGCTATTTTAGTTTGACAGAATCGTAAATGACAAGAAGCCCTAGACAAAGTGCCATTTTATCAGCGAATGCGATTGTCGAAAGGCCAAAATATAAAGGATTGTTCACGTGACATTTCAATAGCGTTTGGCAATGCCATACGCTTTTCACGTTTTGAAAATCGCCTTCGCCACGCTACCGCTAAAGAAATTTTATAATTCTATGCTAAGCATTGATATATAAAAAACCCAAGATACACACTCAGCATCTCAAAAACGTCCGCAAAAAACCAGCGCAATATGTATAACTGTGCGCTAGTTTCAAACAGTCTCGCATCGCTCGCCATACTGCACTGCTTTGTAAAAACAACTTTAAGCGGTCCGTGTAAGGTTGAATTTGCAAAACAAAATGCGCATCACTCGCCATACTGAACTGCTTTGTAAAAAAAACTTTAAGCGATCCGTGTAAGGTTGAATTTGCAAAAAAAAATTGTTTATAGTATAACTACACACAACTCACACATGACACTTGATACATGTCAGTTTTTGACGACAGTTTCGAGTGTTGCATTTGTTCCAAACTGTGCATCTTGGGTTTTTTATATATCAATGATGCTAACAGTGCTAGCAGTTTAGGAATAGGAGAAAGTCTATTTTATATACTTTAGACAAGCTTGGCGTCGCCTGCGTGACAGTCGAAAATTTCCAGGTCTGCCCATGTTCTGAATTTCAAACAAAGCCGTTGAGGCAAGATTGATTAACAAGCATCTAAACCTACCAAAAAGAAAAAAATCTTCAAACAAAATGCATTTCATTGAGCACGTTACTACAGCAAAACTTCAAAAATATCGGAAAGTGACACAACAAATTACCAAAATAATTTACGATTTTACACAATAATTATACCAATTAATTTAAATACATCGTACAACGCGCACATTTAATTTTTTTGATTAAAAAATTTACCGCCAGATGCACCTTCCTTGCTACAAAGCAGTTTAATTAAAATAAACTCGTTATTTATTTAACGATATCATTCCATACATTATTTAAAGCAGCATGTTAAATATTTTAAAAGCAGCGCTTTTATTAGCGAACATAATTTCGAGTGGATATTTAAAATTCGAATCAGCCGATGGCATTTTGTCTCTGAAGTGTTTTTTTCTTTTCTTTCGAAGCAGATTTAAAAAATAGTATAATTGAACTAAAACAATCTTCGTCCTTGTTTCGGATTGTGCTATCTTCATTCCAAAATAAGGGTAAGTATGATTTTTTTGTATGTCTTTACTATCAGCGGTTTACAGCGAGCAGGTTTTTTTTTCGTTAGTTGACTTTTCAATACTTTCTTACTTACTTTTAGAATTACTTTTCGAAAATAAAATAAAATTTTAGTTAAGTCCCTAATAGCTATGTCGCTACTACTTCACTCACTGTATTTCATGATCTTTCGAAGAATCCGACTGTGTCCGACCACATAAAATGCACTCGTGACGGATGAAAAGTTTATGAGTGGGCATTATAGTTCACAAGAGCCTAGTAGACAAAGTAACATCAGTGACAACATATCAGTGATAACAATGACGTAATAAGAAAAAAGGACGTTACTACACAAAACGAAGCAACCGATTTCTTACATTAAAATAATAGTTTATGGTCGGATATGAGTAACTTCGTATTGTGTAGTTACGTCCTTTTCTTGACAACCGTTTTGCCATGTACTGGTCATTGAATGGTAAAAGGAGATGGCTAAATTGAAGTATGGACGACTGCCCCAGCAACGTATTTACATGGTACTTAGCAATATGAAATGCTGAATAGCTGAATATTAGTATTTCGTTTATAAACAGTTTCAGGATCCTTTCATATCTTTACAATCCTGAAAATAAAATTGCACAACTCCTACTACAATAGGTATAGAAAACTTCAAAGAAATGACATTCTCAAGGAATTTTTATCAAGGTGTTTGAATGAATCAACGCTGATTTATTGATAAATGCATTTTTGACTAGCAACCTACTCCAATTTCCCACGATGGTACTAGAGTAAATATTTACAAAGGGGAATTGCACCAAATACGTGATACAACGGGCTTCCTTCAATCCGCGAGTATTAAATTCTCGTACAACCTAAACTACTTTTCTAAATGAGTTGAACTTTATTTCAATTCAATTGTACCTATAGTTTTCACAGACAATATAAATAAATGGTTGAAAGATTTGAGAGACAAGGTATTTGAAAAGAAAAGGATTAATATTAACTAAACCAAACAACTGATTTGGTTTTAAAGGTAGGTAAACAACAGCATTGCAAACACCAATTTATCAAATTACCCGAAATGCAAGTCGAATTCCCCAATTTGGAGATAAAACATCTACTAATACCCCATAAAGTCCCCTCAATTTTTTTAAAGAAATTAAACAAGTTTCAACTGATTTTATAAGCTTTCTTTTTTCTTTTTCACACGTTACAAGAGTTTGCTCGATGAAGTAAACTTGACATTGAAAAGTACTACAGTATATGTATTTAAATAATAGACCGGAAAAAGTGCGATTGACGAAATTACATACATTGCCGAAATAAATCCGAAAATTAAATAGGCAAAGAAAATCATTAAAACAGGAATCATCCGATATCCGTATAACTTAGCATAAATGCCCAGACTACCGATATTTAAAATCCCCGCATTTTTTCCACATATTGCCAATCCCCAATAAATCCCCAATCAACTTGAAATTCCCCGCAGTGGGAATTTCCCACAAGTTGGCAACGCTGGTAAACAATTCTGCTATTCACGATAGACTGTCACGATGACATGACAGTTAACTATGTTGTACGTTTGTTTTTTTTTTCATAGAGCACTTGAAATGTCACAGAATCAATAAAATAATCGGATAGGTTGAAAGAAAACAATTGAATTTGTCTTTGTCTACCATTATTCAGTTAATATTATTCGATTTCTTTCTTTAGTTCCTTTACAGATGTTTGCCAATATTTTTTTTTAAATAATAGTGACAAAAAAATTGGTTATCTAAGCTAATATTATTAAGTGGAAAGATTTGTATGTTTGTAACGAATAAACTCGAAAACTACGGAACCGATTTCAACTCTTTCACCATTAGAGTGGTGCATTATCCCTAAATAACATAGGCTATAATATTGATTACTAGAAAAAATTAGGTATCCTTAAGAAAATTGCAGCGCGGAGGAAGTCGCGGGCGCAGTGCTAGTTGTTTACAGTCACATTTTAACACTGTTTATAATATTATTTTACGCAAAACTTTAGTCGTGGGTTAATAATTGTTAGTATTTTTTCCTAAATCATTTTATGATGTTCTGTCATAATATCATAATACCTGACCGCCTACTATATCAGTATTATTCTCACTAGACTTGCCGCCATCGTAATGTTATTTTCTATTTTATTTCGACATTCCAGTGGCGACAAAACTAACACAAAAACGCAGAATGTTATCGAAACTCGAACTAATGTTTTCCTTTATGTTTGAAGTATTTTGACAAAAATAAAAACTTAACCATAAATAAATGAGGTCAAAATGAACACTTGACAGCTCCGGTATCTGACGAGTAAACCGATTCAAAGCCTCACGAAGTGGATTCGAAGATCATAACATTTATGTTGTCAATATCACCTTATGATCGCCACCGAATTGAGCCAAGCCTCCTGAAGTTAATTCAAACATCAAGATGAAGCCCAAACCGATCCAAAGTGTTAGTAATGTGCTTATCCAGCCGTAATTATGTAGTTCCAGAAAGTAAATAGTTTTGATAACTGTTATCAAAAATCGATATAAGTACAGTTTCAATTGGATTTTCTGGAAATGCGATATGACCTCTCCCTAGCTTACAAAATGTCATCTCAAACAAAAAAGGCTTGAAATATAGTTAGGATACTTTTTTTTATGTAAAACAGTTCACGCACAGATTCTAAGAATTTTTTAAACACTAAATAATTCAGTAGTGAATTTTAAATATTCCGAGTTAATGTGAGATTCCTATATATGCTTGGGGCAGTTATTTAGCCATCTCCTTTGGCATGTAGCTTCCCTACACTCCGTACTAAGAGAGGATTTCTCGAAATTCCTACGGAAAAGGAAAAAAAAACGGGATATGCACGAACGCAAGCAAAAGCTAGTTAGAATCAAAATAACTGTGAACAGACTGTAGTAAAGCCGAACCACAAATGCTGATGCGAGCCAAGTGATAGATTGATGGTAACTGTAGGCTGGTCTACAGCTAATATTCTAGACTTCTAGAGTGATACATAAATAAATAAAAATAGCGATATATTAGTAAGAAATGACATGTGTTAGGTTAGGTTAATCAGCACTTAGTTTTTCGTTCTATTCTTTCTCAGTGCACAGATTTTAGACACCATACCAATAAGTTTCCCGTCTGTGAAATATGCCTGAGCACAATTTTTAGCTGAGATATACACTAACCTAAATACAAAATTGTGACGGGCCGAATTATAAGAGTGAATGGTGACACTCACTGGCACGTTTGGTTTGTATGAATAGTTTTAACCATAGCGTCTCCAGCCAGTGACCGTCGAGGCGTCTTGATTATTATTTTAAAATTCGAACTTCAAGAACAATTCAAAATGTATGATGATGTACCTGCCTGCCCAAGTACCAATGCATTCGGACAATCGAACGTAATCATATTTTCAGTTGCTGTAGAACCAATTCACTACTATCTTTTTAAAAAAAAAAATGTTGAAAAAAATTAAGAAGACTCATCTCGTTAAAATAAATTAAATTAAATCTGTAGTAAAATTTTCCCACTATAAGAACAAGACCACGTGTACTTCTCATTATTCAACTCATCAGTTTTCTCAAAATTACTAGGTACTGTGATAGCTGACCTTCGAACAAGATAGTTGGATCTTGTTCGAAGTTTAGATTGTTGATGGCACATCCTTACTTATAATATTATAAATGCGAAAGTAACTCTGTGTGTCTGTCTGTCTGTCGCGCTTTCACGCCAAAACTACTGAACCATTTTAAATGAAATTTGGTACACAGATAGTCTAGAGCCTGAGAAAGGACACAGGCTACTTTTTACTCCGGGAGTATGTTCCCTAGGGACCACGCGGGCGAAGCCGCTGGCAGAAGCTAGTTATGAATAAATAGAGATAAAAACGAATTCAAATCAAGATATCTATGATAGGTGGCTGTCATGGCTATTTGGGTGGGTTAAAGAATTATGTAAAACTAATTAATTTAAAGGAAAACAATACTTTATAAATCTAAAAAAGTAATTTATTTAATGGTAGGTACTGCGCTATACCTACGACAGAATTTACGTAAGCTAGCTCTAATTTGCAAACAACATCCAAGAAACCGTCTCCTCCGCGGCACTAGAGTCGTCCCAGTTAAACGGTGCACCGGCAACGTTTGATACATTTTATTTCTCACCTCTAGTAACATTTTCCTGTACTTGACATGTTTTCAATCGTGTTGTGCAGGAAGGAGGTCGTTAGCTCCACTCGTATATTTTATTCGAATGATCACTGAGAGCGATTGTTCGCTTGTTGATCTGTGCTGGTGTGAATCATTTGTTGGGAGTATTAAAACTGTTTGGTGTTGAGTTGAGTTTCATTCTTATTTGAATTTTAAAGTAGGACAGTTTTTTGTGGGTCTCTCTTTTCTATGCGTTTAATAGAAAAAAAAAGGTATAAAGCGGGTACACTAGATAATTAATACGAAAAACTTTATTCCGTCACTCACAAATACGAATTTCAAAATACCGATTTTCATACTTCCGAATGGTTCAATATTTCTAATATAACAACTCCAATTTATCATTCATCCTATTTTTATAATTTCAACATTCCTAACGATTGTAATTACTATTTTCTAAATACCGAGTTTGAATAGATCGAATAACAAAAAGTCCAACTTAATGATAATTTGAAACACTCCCACAACAACACGAATTCCGATTATTAAAGGACCGATTAATTAGAATTTCGAAATAAAACTCTAAAATTAAAAAAAAAACTAATGATAGATGCGTTTTGCCATTAAAAGAGAAAACTATGCAAACAAGCGTGCAACACACACCATGCATGCAGCATTCAAGCAAGTAAGCGAGCATGCAAGCAAACGTGCAGCATGCAAACGAGCAAGCAAGCCAGCATGCAGTATGCAAGCGAGCATGCAACATGCAGCAGGCGTGGTTTCTGTCACGGCTCCGGCGCTGTGAGGCTCCGACGGTCCCTCGCGAACTTATCGTCCCAGATAGTTTTAACGCTCACCTGCTCCTCAGCTCGCAGGCCCCTTCGCCTCACTGCGCATACGCGGGCTTAAATGACACTCTTGGGATAGGGCATACAAGACTACGTGGAGTCGGATTTACAGCAATTCGTTTCTGTAACACAACATACTACTACTACTACTGTTTAAGACAACTTTTGTTTCAGACAATTTTTAATTTTTATTTAAGGTTAAAAATGCTTAAATATATTCGTTCAAAGAAGATTGTGCCAAGTGTATCGTCCGTTAAGTACTTCAATCAACCTTAGGTTTAATTGAACAATCCGTAGGTAGGAGAATTCTCTCCTTTTTGGATTTCGTTAATTAGTTATTACAAAAATCTGTGAAACGATCTTTAGGTATTTCAAACAGTAGGTCTTTTGACCGCAGTTATCTCGTAAATAGTTATAATAACTTTAGATATTATATTATGTATCCAACTGAATATAAAAAATTGAATCAATATCAGAATCCTAAGTTTAGCAGTTTATTCGAAGTATTGAAAATCGGAACGTCGTTTTTCGGACCGAGAACCTATCGAGCGCTTGATTCTTCGGACGTATGAAAATCAGAAAACAAACAAATCGACTTTCGGTAAAATATATGTCGTGATTTTTAATAACAGACATTATAATTCTTAGGTACTATAAAATTCGGACTTTTGAAAATCAGAATATCGAAATTCTGACAAAATATTTCGGAGTATTTGGGTGATCCCTATAATTTTTTTATTTAATTTAATTGCTTTACCACAAAGAATTTGATTACCTTTTCAAGGTTTATTTGTAAATGCGAATTAAATTGTTACAACCCCTATATTAAAGTATATCAAAAGTAGTTAAGCATTGCAACATCGACTATGAGTACCTATTATAGCCGACATTCTCGATAAATATTAATGAACAAGATTTAATTTGAAATTCAAAAAGTTTGCTAAAAGCACTCACAGTAATGACAGCAACTTGGTTTTCTCTTTCAAACTGGTTGTAAAAACTATTTGTAGCTACTAAAAACTTACAAACTAATTATCAAAAAAAAGCCCGCCTCTGTACATCTGTGTGCGTAAAGTATTAAATAATAAATAAAAACAAATGAAAGAAAAGAAAAAAAAATCCGTTCCCAATTTAAGCTTGTGGTCAAATTGCAATAGATAATCTGCATGAGAGCGTACGAATTCAATGCAGCTAAATGAGAAAATTAATAAATATTTTCGAAATAAATGTATTGGCAGTTGCAAAAACAAAATTCCTATAAAATCAATGATATTAAATAGTATCATCGTAGTTTTGTAACTCCGACGTAATCCCTAAGCATTCTTTTTTCAATCAAAGCATTTAAAAGCACTTTTGAATTGCCAAGGAGTCGGTCAATGACAGAGATGAAACTAATTGCACGTTTGTAAGCGTAAATCTTTATAGACAAAAACGTGCGAGCAACTAAAAAGCAACCATTTAAAATCATTTGTTTCTAAAAAACTTGATTTTTTTTTTTTCAATTTTAATTGTAAAATGTTGGTAATGGTTGGTTGGTGGTGTTGGTTGTTGGTGTTGGTATGTTGATAATTGTTTAATGTTGTGTGTATGTAATGTTGTTGTTTTTATTGTATTTTTTTGTTTGTTTTCTTTTAAGTGTTCTTTCATCGAGTATTACCACATAATTAATGATTTTAAAATAGCAAAGTCGTTGTTTTGTTGTCAAAAGGCAAAAAGTTTTGCCTTAACGACAGAATTCGAAAGCAAAACAACTTGAATTGCCAAGTTGAATGAAGTTCGCTATATTGTTTTGTTTACGCCTAAGACGGAATGAGTTCGGTCTAATGTTTCGTGCTATGCAAACAGAAAAGTTTTGTTTACCATGTGCCTTGAGGCATTGCTTGGAGAAACTTTGAGTCAGTCAACTGTAGGTAAATACATTTTATATGCTCTTTTAGGATTCGGATTCAAAATACAATTACACTGAAGTAAATCGTTTGGAAAATAACAAAAATTACTTGTAAACAGGTTTTCAATAAATTAAACATAAAAGAACAAAAACAAAAACGCCACTAATTGGATTCATAATCTATATATTATAATTATATAATTCTTACGTTACTGCGTGACTGACTGAATGACTGACAGACAACGCACAGTCGAAACTACTGGTCGTAGAACGCTGAAATTTGGTATGTAGGTTCCTTGAGGAGTGTAGGGGAGCACTAGGTACGGTGGAGGTCTGCCATGCTTGAGCGAAGCACCGCCGTATCCTCGTCGAAACAATTGGCAGCGGAGACTTTCCGCGTCTGGCCCTGGTTCAGTCCATAGTGCGGAGCGAGGAGGCATAGGAAGCGGTCACCTCCTTCTGCGAAGCAGTAATGCGAAGGAGGAGGTGGACCGCGTGAGACAGAAGGAAACCTCACGGCCCAGCCGCCGAAATAAAAGAAGATAGAATAGATTCCGACAGCTAGCGTTGGGTGGCTCGCCGTGCGATCAGAACCAGGCCCGGGTCGACGGCGCATTGTGTTCCACGCGCGACTAAAGGAATTTCAGCATAATAGATGGGGCCTGCTAGGGCACAAAAGAGTTACCGCGGCCCTGGAACACAAAGGGCATTAGGAGGAACACGAATGGGTTTTAGTCAGTAAGAGTCTGACACTCCCTTCTGCTCCGCCCACAGCGGGAGGAGTCATATGATGATTTCCCATTCATAAAAAAGGAACATATTATCATCTCAATTGACATGATTGATCGATATCTGCTTTTTTGGCATTTCATACAGTAGCGACAAGGTAATATTTTTTTGCTGTTACTGTTCCGATTTAAACTAAATATTTTGCTTAAAGTATGGATTAAGATAAGAAAACCAAAGAGTTAATCGATTTTACTTACAGCCAGTGTCATTGTTAAATAGGTTAATTTTACAATAACATTGTATCAATGTTTGTCGACCGTAAAACTAAAGTTCAACTACTTATCGTTCGTACTGCGACTGTAAACGTCGTCAACGAACCGTGAGGGCAAGCTTGTGCAGTAAATTGGCGGTTCAATTACCGTTACAGGCAACCGTCACTAGCGAATTTTGAAAAAAGGAATTGTAATTGCAAATTGCTTTATGGTTGAAATAAAAGGAGTTACAGACCTGCTACGATCTTTTGGTGTGTAAAATGGTCCGTAGAATAGGGCTTCATATTTTTATTATAGGTACAATTTATGTTTACAAATTATCATTTTTTACGGTTCCGTATCAAATTGGGGAAAAGGAACTCTTATGGTGTGACTAAGTATGTCCGTCTGTCACAGCTGGATATCTCAAGAACTACTAATGCTATCAACTTGAAATTTGAAACAGTTTAAGATGACGTTTGCTCAACTATTTTGCAAATAATAAAGAAATAAAAATGCATTTTTGTTGCAACAGAACTGAAAGGGATTCTTTAAAATTCGAAGTGGAGCTACTAAGGCATGTGGGGTTTCATATGAAAGAGCTATTGGCACATTTTCTTTTTAGTCTGCATGGTTTTCGATTTTTGACGAAAAATGTAAAAATATCCAAAGTTTGCATAGAGAAAAATCTAATGATAGTGATAGAAGTTTATGTAAAGATTACCAACAAAATAAAACGATGTCTCAAAGTAGCACTCTTTTTTAGATATCATCAACAAAAATTACATTAGTTCAACTAGCGGTCAAGAGATGTCGCTTAAACTGCAATATAAATCGCCGATGAAAATATTAAATCATTTCATGTTGTATACGATGGAATGGAGCCCTCGGTGCGCGAGTCCGACTCGATCCGACCGATTTTTTTAAATCAGGGATGTGATTCAGTCTTTGAATATCGATAGTGCGTATGTTTGTAACGCTGTCAGGCCTAAATCGCTGAACCGATTTTAATGAATTATGTTATAGATACATAGGACCCTGGAGACGGTTATAAGTTAAAGCTAGCAATAATGCGGGCAAACGCTACAATTATATTAATTAAAAACAAGCAATTATACCTTGGTTATTATAATTGCATTGAAAATAAGTTTACATGTGTCAAAGGGTCAATGTAAACTAATGCTATAAAGAGGAAAGATTTGATTTTTTGTTTGTTTGTTACGATTTAACTCAAAAACTACTGGACCGATTTCAAAAGTTCTTTTACTTTTAGAATGCTACATTATCCCTGAGTAACATAGGCTATATTTATTACAAGAAAAAATTAGGGAACCTTAATAAATTGCAAGAATTGCAGCTCAGACGAAGTCACGGGCGAAATGCTATTCTATTATAAGTAGGTTTACTTAAACAAGACAATACTTCTCAGAACCAAAACAATGGTACATTAAAATTAGTGCTTTATACCTAAGTATTCCGGACTCATCAAGTATTCAAAGACTGAAGCGTAATTCATAATTTTGTTTTTTTATGCAAATTGCGAACTTAAAGTTTCTTTCAGTTGTTCACGTAAACATCTCGAAAAATTACGAATTTAACGTAGAAGGTGATACCTATAATTGTTTAGTTACAAACTTGTGTAACTTTAAAAGGATTATGAACTACTTTTCCCGCAACTTCGCTCGCGTTTATATAGATTTTCATGAAAAAATCTTTGTTTATAATAATTTGAATTAAGAATCCGCTCATCAAATATTTATTACTCAAGAACGGCTGGACCGTTTTAGAAGATTTGTCTTTGAATAGCAGAATAACTATAAAAACATTTGAAAAATTGAAGAAAAATTATGTAAGTACAAAAATCATTTTGTCATACATGAATTCAAATACAACGCCATTTCTGATGCATGACAAAAAAAACGCGCCAAAAATTCATTCTGAGGCAGAACGAAGTTTGTCAGGACGACTAGTGCTAAATAGTTCGGAATTTTTTAAGAAACAACCTCCTTAACTGAGAATATAAAGTTCGACAAAGACCTATAACATTGATGTAAACCATTATCTCTGCCAGATTTTGAAAAGGTGAAGTGGAAGAAAAACTAGATGTGATCATAGGTAACTGGCTTAATCAAAATGGCATTCTATGAAAGATTTCAAAACTCCAAAACATTTGTGGTTGACCACGTTAGATTTCAGTAGCGTATGCGGGACATAATTATGCTACTGAAATCCAATGCGGTCAATCACCCGCGGTGGCTATATCGAACAAATTTCGCAACCCTGTGGGAACAGGGTTGCCCTAGAATGCAAAAGGCATTAGGGGGAACACGAATGGATTTTAGTCAGTAAGAGTCTGACACTCCCTTCCGCTCTGGGCGGGGCGGAAAGAAGATTTCACATCCTTCTTCTCAACAACCATTATTGCTGATAAAATTTCGCTTTGTCTAGAGAGTTAATTCTACAAATTTTAGCATTCACATCTCACTTCAGTTACTATTGCAATATGTCAAAAACACGTCTATTTTCCTGACATTTCGACAGATTACGAGTGAGATGCGAATGCAAAAGTTCCCTTGCCAAAGTACCCTTTTAATCTTTTAGAAAACAAAACCTGAGTGAACGGTCGATCCGAGTAGTCGTTGACGGCTGCTCCTCTGACCTCATGGGTATTGATGCCGGAGTTCCTCAGGGGTCTGTTCTCTCTGCAACTCTTTTCCTGCTGCACATCAACGACCTACTTTAGCCTGGTCTTGTTGGGTACGCAGATGATAGTACGGTTTCAGAGAGATACTTGTCCAGCGCAACAACCGGCGGGGATGAAGTTCGTTCCTTGAGAGAGGCCATGGTAGAGCAGACAAATTTGACCTTAAGCCTTGTCTCCCAGTGGGGTGATGACAATCTGGTCACTTTTAACGCCACCAAAACGCAAGGCGTGTCTTTTTACCGCAAAAAGGAGTCGTTTTGACCAAACTCCTACCTTTCGGGGTGCATCTGTTCCTGTGACTGATCGACTAGAGCTCCTAGGCATGGAGTTGACGTCTAGTCTCAACTTCGGCGCCACCATCGAGTACAAAGCCCAAACCGCGGCCAAAAAGCTGGGCATCCTAAATAGGGTGAAGCGATACTTCAGGCCTGGACAGCTTTTAACCCTATACAAAGCACAATTCCGATCCTGCATGGAGTATTGTAGCCAACTTTGGGATGGCTCAGCTAAGTATCAGCTTGCCGCGCTTGATTCGGTGGAACGCAGAGCTAAGAGGCTCATCGGTGACGTAAAACTGGTGGATGCCAAGCTACATAGCTTGGCTCATCGCCGTAAGGTTGCCTGCTTGTCGGTCTTCTACAGATTGTACTTCGGTGAGTGTGCCCAAGAACTCCACGACCTCATCCCACCGGCCCCCTTCTACCATCGGACATCCAGACGCACTGCATCTTACCATCCCTACCTTGTTGCTTTTCCACCAATTCGCGCTAAGCGCTTCCAAACGTCTTTTATAATGCGCACAGCAAAGGAGTGGAACTCTCTGCCTGCGTCTGTGTTTCCAAACGCTTACAACCCTAATCTCTTCAAAGTAAGAGTGCACAGGCTCCTTCTGGGTAAGCTCGCTCCATCGTAGACTTTGTCTCTGTCATCTCTGACCTAGACTAGAGTCAAGAGCAAACCCATCACAAATAAAAAAAAGCAAGTTCAAATAAATAAAAAAACAAAATACTGATGTATTACGCAGTAACTTGTGAAGTTAAGAAAATAATAATAATGACTGAAGTTTCGGGCCTACTTTGGCGTCTTTTATATCATACGGCAGTTATGACATTAAAGCTACCATTACGAAATAAGTCCAAAAAGATTGTTTTGCGTGATAAACTACGCTTGTTTTTATTTACTTTACAAGTAACAGCAGCAATTGTAATACTTTTCATGTTCGTATTTAATTTACAACTAAGTATAAAGAAAGAAGTTGTGGAATTGTTCAGAAGAGTTACAGTGAAGAGCGGCGGGAGTCATTTAATGATTTGCCATCCCCAAAAAAAAGTTATAAAGAAAGAAAGTATTACTAGTACTAGTAGTAGAACTTATGTGGTGTACATAATAAAGAGTATTCTATTCTAAAGTGTATTTATTTTTTATAACTTTTTCAGATTATTGAACACACGGTACGTACATAAAATAACAATAAAAGATGGAATGCTTTAAAATCGTATTGTGTTCTTCATGTATCTACGTCAAGTTTATTTTTGTTGTAACACAATTCTAATTTTATATAGCTTTTCATAGAAAACACTACACTAAAAGCAAGTTTATTTTATCAGAACATAATTCTAATAATTTAAAGGAATAACGGTAGCCATTAGTTATTATAGATATTGGTATTAATGGATGCCCAGACCATTTCCGGGTAGATACTCGTATATTCTCTGAAAGGATTGCTGAAAAGGTAAAAGGGAGCTCTATATCTGCATTATTAATGTCCACAACACAACGATAGTAATAAATTCCTTTTGTATTTTCGTAAACAAGAACAGAAAATTGGTAGCTAGAATAGGTACCATCTTATTCCACATTCTGTTATACTGTTAAAAGTCAATTAGTTGTTGAATAATATTCGCCGATACAAAGCCAAAAATAAAAGCTACAACCTAGGAGTCTTTAAGATTACATTTTTTCTTGGATTTGAGCATTTAACTCGAGTTTTGATGTGTGATTATGGTTTAAATTAGTTTTAAATGAGAAAAAAACAAAGTGTATCAGATTTGCATTACCGAACGTGAAAAGTATTAATTGTGACATAGTATTGAACCAAGAGAAACTTGAATTCGTCGATGACACAGTTTTCTTGGGGATCACGCTTGACTCAAGGCTACAATGGGGTCCTCATTTAACATCTCTTGCGGGACGGCTAAGTTCAGCAGCATATGCTGTCAGAAAAATCCGTCAATTTACTGATATAGATACCGCGAGGCTGGTCTATTTTAGTTACTTTCATAGTATCATGTCTTACGGTATCTTATTATGGGGACGTGCTGCAGACATCGAGTCTATATTTATTCTGCAGAAAAGAGCTATCAGAGCCATTTACAATCTCCGCCGGCGCGATTCCCTAAGGGAACTGTTTAAGGATATTAACATCATGACGGTACCTTGTCAATACATATATGAAAACATTATGTATGTTCGGAAAAATCTTCATCTTTTTAGTAAAATTAGTGATAGGCATAATTTTAATACTAGAAATCGGAACAAATTAGATCAACCCCGATTCAGATTAGCTAAAGTACACACTTCTTTTATGGGGTACTGTGTTAAATTTTATAATAAAATACCACTTAATATTCTCGAACTGAATGAGAGAAAATTTAAAACATGTATAAAACGCACATTATGTAGACAAGCATATTATAAACTGGAAGATTATGTCCTTGATAAAAATGCTTGGCTAAATGCCGGTCCTGCTCCACAGCCACAGCAGCATGGGTCCACTTGTTAGGTTTTCGATAATTGGAAGAAATGCTTACCCTTTTTTTGTTCTCCTATACAATCATTTATCTATCATTTCTTTGCATTATTGTATTAGCAAAGTATACACAATAAAGCAGCCTTCTTTTTTTTTTCTTTTCTTAGTTACTTGAAACCATAGTTTTGTATAACGTAGAAGCATATTTTCAATTTTTTGTAAATGTGAGCACTATGGAGCCATTTACATATGTAATTATAGATTTCGTTATTAAATTAGTTTGACATGAACGAGCGTGGCAGTTGAGAGCTTGTCATGCTCACACAAATGTTTTGCTGATGGTGGCGCGTTTTTTGGATCATTTGATTCCCTTCAAAATGGTTGAGTTAGATGGTGCTGATGCACGCGTCATGTTCGTGAACGGGCGCCGTCAGTTGAAACTGGTCATCTCTTACCTGCCACTGGCTTATTTTAATCTGTACCTGCATTTTGAATTATTTATATGTTTTCTTGTTCTTTGCATTGTCCTCACATATAGAAGCAATCAATGTTAATGTTAACAAGATTTTTGTAACACATCACATGGTTTAAAAGAGTGTCCGTGGAGTTTCTTGCACGTTCTTCTCCATAGAGATCTACGCTTTGGAACGTGCAAATAGCTTCATGTTTTTGACTGACCGACTTTGACAATTCAAAAGTGCCTGTAAATGGTTTATTTGAAATATACGATTTGATTGATTGATTGATTGATTGATTGATTGATTGATTGACACAAATTAAAAAAAAATATGGGCTAGAAAGATTGATTCTTTTTCTTGGGAGTGCTTTAAATAAATATTTCAATTTCTTTACGTAAATTAGTAAAAACCTTGTCTCTGCAAATTATGTTTCATAAAATTTTACTTTAGGCATCTTTTGATACTTTGTTACATCGAAGATATAATAATTTAATCGTTAATAAAAATGTTTTTGACACAACTGTATCTTCTACTTTGGAGAGGTTTATTCAATTTATAATGTTTCATACACCAAAAGTAATTCCGTAAAAAATAGAGTTACTGATAATTTTTCGTCCGAAATGATTTTTTTTCTATGAAAATATTATCCAAATTCAAATAAAAAGTAGCTAATAACTAAGGTTACTGTACTGGACGGGCGTGATCGGCTGGAACGGCGTTCGGGGTAGGTCTATCCTTCTTCAAAGCCTTCGATGTGAACTGCGACCACCCAACTGCATCCAGCCGCGCTGACGTCCTGTACCGATGTACGAAGGGTCTCTGTACCACACGTGTACCGTTCTTCTTTCTTGAGTTGAACTTGCTGTCTTCGGGAATGATTGGGGTTAGGGATGTTTGCTTACCAGGGAATCAAATAAGATGCAGATTGACTGTTTGAACACTGCAGCTAGCAGTTTAAGGGATGAAAATTCGCGACTATGTACTTTCTATTTAAAAGTTCTATATGTTTCTTGCCAATGACTACGAATTCACAATTTTGACCTATTTACTAACGTACCATGTTACTTTACCGTAACGAGGCCCAAAAACCACTAACTGTTTTAGTTTATTTTTAACTGTAAGTTTAACTTTAACTACGGTACATTCCCGGTTATATCTAGGCTTAGTCTAGGTCTGGATAGGGGTTGATGCACCTGTCTGTAAAGCCCCTGAAATTCCCCGTCGAACGGGGCCTACCCACTTAGGGGTTTGTTGCATTTATCTATCAAGACTATCTACAAGTTTTGAACTTGTTAACTATTAAGGGTTGACTTCCCGAAAAACTATACCCTTAGGGCTGTTGGGCTATCTGTATTACGGTAGGTGCACCATCCCTCTATCCAGATACACATCTTACAAAGCCACCCCTCTAAGGGTGGAAGGGCTATGAGGTCAGAAACCCGGAAGGGGAAAAAATCAGTGTTTCTACATTTTTCTATTTTGTGGCTTTACGCCTCAACTGACCATATATATGTATACATATTCTGAAAGGGCTTAGTGCCAGCTCTTTAATGCCTATATTTTAAAACCTAAATATCTAGGTTTTTGTGATGTTTAGTAAAAGGAAGGTGCCTGTGAATGGTGGTTTCTCAGTCCACCCTACTACCTTTGAGTAACTGTCCTGTGTAGGTGTATGAAGAATGTTCAATACCTGTGTACCTCCTTTACCTTTACCTTTTACCAGATACCTTTTCTAAGGGTGTTACCAGGAATGTGTTAGGGGATGTGTAACCCTACCTATCTACTTTAGCTAAATAAGTTCCCAAGACGTCTTACGCACCTGGGGAAAACGACAACAATTCTATGAATTTAATTTGCAAAATACAACAAGTGTTTTTAAACTATAACTTACTCTATGTTTACATAAGCTCTTATATACTGCGAGTTATATAAACCTATGACGCTACCGTCGCGAACAGTTACTAAACATAGTAACCTTAGTTATTAGGTACTTTTTTTTTTCAAAAAAAAAAATGTGTATTTAAATGTAAAACAATATTTTTAAACAATTGTTGTATACAGCGCTACAATCACTATAAATCTCGGAAAACGTTTAGTCCGGACCAAGCGCTTGATTTTGTAATAGCACCCTTAAGTCAAGAGTGAATTGAAGAGTGTGTGTTTTGTGTTTGATCTTCTACCGCAATATCGCTTACCATCAGGTGAGATAGCGGTCAAACGTGTGCCTACCAATAGTAAAAAAAAATGTAAGTGTTAATTTTACAAATTTTCAAGCAACGTTTGCATTCGCATCTCAGTCGCAAATCTATCAATAATTTATGAAAAATTAGGTGTGGTCGCAAAGGTTGCTTTAAAATGATTAGAATCGGCCCTCAAAAGACCAATTCGCGCACTTGAAAAGTGTTGAAATTCAAGCGCAATATCATCATAGCTACAAACGAGTGCGAGTCAGACTCGCCCGCCGAGGATTCCGTACAAATTTGTAGCTACAAATTACTTTAAATAAAGACTATATTTTTTTAATGATTTAATTACAAATGTATAGTTTTCAGACTTTTCCCTATACTTGTAGTAAGACGGTATTACTTGCCAAATTTCATAGGTCTAGGTCAACGGGAAATACCCTATACATTTTGAATCCCTTGAGAAATACACGTTTTTTGCGGCATTAACGACCGCATCCTTTTTTTAACGTCAACTTAGAAGTTTGATTTTCTACAGCAGCAAACGGCCATAGACCTGAGTTTATAGTTTTAATTACAACTAGATACCTCCACGCTTTCCCGAGATAAACAGTCTTGAAAAACAGACGGACGGACAACAAAGTCCTATAAGGGTTCCGTTTTTCCTTTTGAGGTACGGAACCCTAAAAACGTCAAATCTTGTCAGAATGTAGATGAGAAGAGGTGTTTTTGACAGTTTGCGACTGCGATGAAAATTGGAATTGCCCCTTTAAAAGAACCTTTGGAATTGTAGGATAGCATAGTAATAAAAAAGAATCTTATATTTCAGACAGAGTTAATTTTTTGGTTAGTATTCAAAAACTTAGAAACTAGTGTTAGTACTTACATTCTATCTAATTTTAACAAAACTATCATAATTACCTACACCACAGTCACATGTAGGCCTATCCAATGCCCCAGTATGGGGCTGTCCCACCTGTCCGCTGTAGAAATTATGATAAAACAATTATGCATATGAAACCGAAACACGGCGAACACTGCTCTCAGAACGAATAGCCCATTATAGAGCCAAAAGGTTCTGGGGTGGTGACTGTGTAAGTACCTTCCTGAAGGCATCGTTAGAAGGCGTTCCTCAGGGTGAACCGATGACCGCGGGTACACCCTGGTTGCAAAACCACAGAAGCAGCCAAAATGGTGACGCTTGGAGGAGGCTTATGTCCACCATGGATTGTTGATGGATGGTGGATGTTTTTCGGCTGAAATGATAATGTATCATAATACATTTTGCGGCAGGAGTACATCTATCAAAACATTTAGCTGCAACTGTTTACTAGTTTACAATATCAGATATGCAGCCGACTGTCGGGCTGATCTAAACATCTCGTCGGATTCCTGGAGCAAAGCCAAGCCCACCATTGTACCGGAGATCCCTCAAAATAGGTACATCAACATTAAATAGTTTTATTGTGATCCAATAGATTTCGTTGAGTCAGGTATTATTGGACTATTTTAGGAGATGGGATCATTACAATTTTGTTTTGCAGAAAGAATTGCAAAACCAATATTTGTTATGAATGATTTAAATATAGTGGTTTTATAGACGCAGCCTTGGATGGTTTCTCATAAGGTGTACAGATGAACTGCTGAAGGCTTTTTTTTTGGAGGACAGATTGATGGAGAGGGAGGCTAAAGAAAATATGGATGGATTGTAAGGGAAGGAGTGGCAGTGAGATGGTCAGACAGGACCAAGGATGGGTGGATAGGACGAACGGACGGACGGACATTCTCCCTATCCTCACACATGGCGACCAAACCTGGTATTAGATAGTTCAGCAGAATATGGATCGCAGCATTATAGGAGTCAAATTAACGGCCTGCGTTAGGAACTCAATGCGCGCTCCAAATCACATGTACGAGCATCGCCACATAAAATGTATTGTTTTAGTTTTTACCTGAACAAGCAGTTGCTAACTCACCGATTTATGTACATTTGCTGACTAGGTTATTACGCCCGCCACAAGCCACCTACTTTTGCTATTATATAATTTATTGTTTTACCCAATAAATTGTCAATAATTATCGGACACAAAACAGTGAGTTTATTTTCCTGTACACATCCCGAGTGATTCGTCCAACTACAGAATACATCTCAGTGTGCGGAGCTAACGCCCGTACATCACAAATTGCCGACGTCACCCAAAAAGCAGCTAAACTAAAATATCTTCTTGAAATAACTTATTACTGATGACAATTTGCAGCTACTTTTAAATTCTTACTCATGAGTTGACATTCCCGTTTAAAGCTGTCTTCATATTTTGAATATTATAAAGAAAATACGTCATACAATTACCATCTGCAAGAGTTTTACTTCAAAACTTTACATTGTATACCAAGCTGAATGGAATCCCGTCCACGGTTTAAATTCTTAACAAAAGATCCAGTGGTAACGCGTCGTTTATATAATATCTATTGAAAACTACGTGTATGAATGAACATACGGACTATGTTCTGGAATAACGTGGGCGAAACTTTGTTGTAGCGAATGGGTCTCAAAACTGTGTTAGAAATTAGCTCATTTTTAAGATTCCGGATTTCAACATGTATTCCAGTTCCACCTTTTAAGGCGATTACTCTTTTGTCTTACTGATTAAGAAATAATGAATCATAATATAAAGTTCTGCTATGTACTCGATGGGATTTGCCACACACATTTGCCAGATTGATCATCCTCTATTAAGTAACCTTTAGGGGATAGTTTTCCATAAATTCTTTCACAGTAATACTTCGTAAAGAACTGTTTTTTTTTAGACTGTGCGTTGTATGTTAGTAACTTCCTTTCAAAATATAGCTATGGCAATTCATCTGAAATTTTGTTGGAATTGGGATTACGGTATTGCGTATAATTATTATCCATTGATTTGAACAAGTTAATTGAAAACAGCTACTGGGGCAGCCAACATTTGTCATGCGATGAGTATTAAATGGAATTTGGGAAACAATGGTTAGGTACTAAGAATAGGTATTAAGCACAGTTTATATTTAGTTTTACATTCAGTGTTTATGAATTATCTTTATTGGTATACATAGAAATGTACTTCTATGTAGTTTAAAAATATAAAACTTAGTCTTAAAAACTTGCTACTGCTTACCGATATTCTTTAGAGCTTATCTATATTTTTTTTTTTCAGGAGCCCATCGGGATCACAGTGTCTGGACATGGCCTCATAGGTATGTTGTTTTTTAAATCATTCATAGATACTAAATAAATCCTTTGTTGAGGATTTTTCTTTATTTTAACCAACTGCATAAAAAGAGCATTTTCAGTGATTTCTCGATAGGAATCACGTAATCTTTATTTATTTGTCAGAGGAAGTAAGCAAACAGTGCGATTCCACATCAATTTTACTTGAGCAGATTTTAAATTCATTACACCTACGGTCCTACATGGATGATGTTATGACTGTTTTTTCGGGTTTTTGGATTATCATAATTCTTTAAGTAATTATGGTTTGGGAAAAAGAAAATGATAGAGGCACGTATTAATTTCATCTAGATTTTTTGAAAAAAATAATTGCTAGCAGCATTATCCATGAAGAAAACAGTGGAATACGTTTGTATGGAGAAAGGCCCAGAACTACCGACCCGAGTCCCCCCTCTTAAGAAGGTTAGGGACTTAATGGCACATTTAATCTAATAAAAATCTCGTGTCACAGTGTTATCGAACTCCTCCGAAACGGCTTGACTGATTTTTGTGTATATTTGGTAGATCTGAGTATAGGTCGCAGGTATTTCTTTTTATTTATCTGGCAAATAAACGTTTGCCCGGTCAGCTAGTCTAACATATATAAATCTCGTGTCACGTTGTTTGTTATCGAACTCCTCCGAAACGGCTTGACTGATTTTGATTAAATTTGGTAGGTCTGAAAATAGGTCGTAGGGTATTTTTTAAGGAAGGGTTTTATTTCTAAAGTGGCCCACCATACCTGGTTGGGAGATTTCTAATTCAAGAATCTGTTTTGATCTAAAATATCTATAGACTGTGAATTACACTTAATCCATACACTATAGCTATTTCAATTTAAGCTACAAATTAATAAGCAGATTACCACTTAAGCCTAGTATATTATATCATAAGGCTTGCTGGGATCTGGTCATAGAAACTATACTACAAATTAACTCAATAACTCCTTGGTTTAGATAACAATAGTCCTTGTTGGGATCGAGTACGTTTACACGCATATCTGGTGGGAGATCAGAGATATTAATTGCGCACATTAATATTGTAAGACAAGACTTGTGCGTTTATAGCTTGTAATTATTATATACAAGCCATTGACCACGTTCCGCTCGCGATAAGTTTTACTGTCGTAAAAAATCGGCCAAGTGCGAGCCGGACTCGCACACGAAGGGTTCCGTACCCTATACCTTAATTAAACCTTCATCAGATCCTACACTCCACGTTAGACTCATCTGCTCTGCTGTCCTCAATTAATATCAATACTAGGTATAACTCCAGAAAGCCAAGGACTTTTCACTTCTAGTCTATACAAATAACACCTCATATTTCAACCCTATCGTTAGAATGTGTCGGCTTTACAATGAAATATCAAAAGACGTCGATAATAGTATGGAATCATCGACGCTCGTGCCGTTACTTTTAAGAGACTTGTTTGTGCTCTTTCTCTCTGTTAGCGTTAAACATTGCTTCTGTAACTAACGTTTTTGCTGCTAACATTAATTATGTCAGTCGTGTGTGGTCCCCTGCACATCCCCTTTAAGCTGGGACTGTGTCGGAGAGCAGACGCGCTGCGTTCTGGTTAATGGTAAATGTTGTGCTTGTGAACTTGCCATTTCTTGTACTTATTATTACTATTTTTTTTTGTTGTTGTTTGCCATGTTGTGCGATAACGCTTTGGGTCATAATCAGGTCAAGACCTATGATGTGAATTTGTTACTATTTTATTATGATTTTAACCTGTTGTAATTGCCTTGTGAATAAATAAATAATTTATTGTTATAGCGACAATAGAAATACACAATCTGTGAAAATTTCAACTGCCTACCTATTACGGTTCTTGAGATACAGCCCGCTGACAGACAGACGGACGGACAGCGGAGGCTTAATAATAGGGTTCCGTTGGTAACCCTTTGGGTACGGAACCCTAAAAAGTAGCTTATAATGGTCTCCAGAGACCCATTCATCTTTGGGGCGAAATCCATTAAAGTTGGTTCAGCGATTTACTCTTGAAAGCGTAAGAAACAAACAAACTTATCGTTGTAATTATGATATTATTTAAGATTTGTAGTACATAGACATAAACACAGACAGTCTTTGTCTTTAATTAACGCAATGATCATGCAATTTACTACTATGCTGAAAGCGGGAAGTCTCGACATACTTACTGATCGCCTAGCGACCGAATTCGTTAAAGTCACCCGCACACAGTCAATCTCGAACGCATTCCATGGTCAAAATCAATGGTATGATTCGTGGATCGCGTTCGAAATTTACTGTGTACGGCCTTAGGACTTCTATGCGATCGTTATCCATGCCGAGACTCGAGACTGCAGGCCCTGGTTTCGCAATTTAATCTTCGGTGGAAAAATATAATGGTAGAATCCCAAATCAAAATGACTACAATTTTTCAAGGAGTAGAGAAGGATTTGATGTGTTATTAGCATAGATCACAGCATGTGATGGGTTGACTCGCTCTAGAAAATAGAGGTCCATTTTAAAACAGTTACAATTAAACAGAATTCGCTCGTTTGTATTGAACATTCGGAATTTAGTCAACGCAGATAAAATGTGAGTCATCATATGCCTAGCCTTTTCCCAACTATATTGGGGTCGGCTTGCAGTCAAAACGGATTCAGCTGAATACCAGTGTTTGACGTGAAGCGGCAGCCTACCAGACCTCCACAACCCATTAACTGGGTAACACGGTACTTCTTGGTAAGACTGGACTCAGATTTACTAGCTTCTGACAATCCGTAACGACTGCCAAAGATCTACAAATGACAGCCGGGACCAACGGCTACGTGCTTTCCGAGGCACGGAGGAAACTCGGCAGAAACTCGGCGGAAACTCGGCAGATAAAATGTGAGTAATGCGCATTAATATCTCAATACATAATTGTAATATCTACTCCCAAATCTCGACTATTTTAAAAACCATTTCTGTCTCAAGAAAACAATTGGCTGCAACGTCCAATAAAAATACAATTGTCCAATTCAATATAAGTGGGGTCCAATTTACCTTGAAACGCGGCGAAATGAGGAACCTAATCTAAACGTGTTCAATTTGACATAAAGTTGACATTTATCTGTGCAAGCAACGCCGCAGTGATGGGTCAAAGTACAATGGTGGTTACGAAAGCATTATATTATCATTTTAAAGTGGGTATTCAATATTGGCGGTAAACCATTTACAGAGTGGATGTACTTACGTTAATATACTCAATGCAGTCTCAGGGCACACTGACTGATTGACCTTTTGATAGGTTCTAAGGGTTATTGAATTGGTGTTCCTGATGAGGAATTTTGTCAGTGTATTCTTTGTTTGATGTGGGTTTAATCTATTCTTTGTTTTGCAAAACACATACCTAAGGACTTATCATTCAGTAGACAGATAATTCGTATGTACCAAGGGTTCTCAGGGTTCTTTACCTTAAGGGTAACCAACAGAACCCTATAACTAAGCCTCTGCTATCCGTCCGTCCGTCCGTCTGTCTTTCAGCGGGCTGTATCTCAAGAACCGTAACAGGTAGAAATTTGAAATTTTCACGGATTGTGTATTTCTATTGCTGCTATAAAAAAATATATATATTAAATTATAGGGGCTTCCATACAAAAACGTTTTTTTCGGTTTGTAGTAATGGTACCCTTCGTGTGAGAGTCCGACTCGCACTTGGCAGTATTTTTTTTAAGTTATCTGACTATTGAAAAATCGCCTACGATACAAAGATTTATTTGTTTATTTATTTTATTATTTATGTACACACAGAAAAACAGTAATAATTAACATTATAAGTATGAGTACAAAGGAACTGACGAAATTTCTTCCAGCAGACCTGCGACAGGAGAAATGAAAAATAAATGTAGACAATAGTGTGTAAGAACAAGAGAAGAAGAGTATGTAAAGCCTTAAAAACTAAAATCTACCTTTTTTATCGTGTGGGCAGTAAGGTCTAACGAAACTAAAGTAAAAATAAAAAATACTAAATATACTTATAAAATTTATATACCGAATACTATAATTATTTAAGAAATAGATAAATATATATTACTATCACAGTAGAAAGGAAAGGTAGTGTGCATTAAGTCGATTTTTAATAAGAGAAATTAAATTCAATTAATTTATTCTTCGTCTGATAGTCGTCTGAACATGGCGGTAAAAACGGACTGTTATCGAAATTGTCTAATTTCGATAAGTTTTTAACAAAAAAAAAAATAATAGTCTTCCTCTAAATTTTGATGTATATTTTTATAGATCAGTCCAGTTTTGAAGAAGAAAACAGCGGAATACAAAACGTCTTTTGGTCAAGGTTTTATAGGTAAAATCAGCCTCTGCTGCAGTTGTCGTTTTCGTCTGCTACAATAGTTTCTTCAAATTCCTCGGGACTAGAGTCCCCTCTTAAGAGGTCCTGATGAAAGAGGTCGGCTCTCACAAGAGGATTCAATTATTTAGGCTTGCTTTACGCACTAGTTTTATCATTGAAATACTGTCAGATATGACGTATGCGTCACAGTCAGAAGCTATTGATGTAGGTATCACCGTATCAAAGTGAGTAACTTTCCCAATTCTATTATTTTTGGACACTCGTGAAACCAATTCGATGCAGATAACGTTATCAATTAGTTACGGTGGACTAGACCTGTTGTTTGATTAATAAACCGAGCTGTTTTTTACAAGCCTTTAATTAACTTGACTGCTGAAAAAAATATATGTTTTAAGATTTGACCCATACTAGCTAACAGGTCCTCCTATCTTGCCCTCTGTACCCCTAAACGTGCAGCCAAAGAGACCTATGTGCCACCAAAGACGCCGTAGAAGTGGCAATGATTTGGGCATCCCAAATCTAAAAAAAAACCGTCGTGCCAGTGACACGAAGAATAAGAAGAAGAACTAACAAATTAAGAATCCTGCAACTCAATTTTGAAACAGTTTTGCATACAGGTTTGGTTTGGATGACGACGTCTAAAATTAGAAAAAAGTAGCTATTTTTTATTTTGGCAAATATATGTCAGCGAAGGTACAACTATCCAAGTTACATCAGTCAGGATATTGGAACTACAGTGGGCGTACTATGGGAAGTGTTGGTTATTGCGCAATAGAAACACCGTTTGCTTTTAAATCAAATTATTATTCACACTCGAAAGTCTCAATTACAATATTGTCACACAATAGGTACACTGAACAAGTATTCGGAACACGCGGCGGTTTCTAGACGTGTGCACGTCTACACTGCTCGACCGCCACCAGTAGACTGAGCTCAACCTCTGTCGAGCACAACGTCCTAGACTCCGTCGAACGCCACTAGATGACGTTGGCGTCCCGATTGTTCAATTGACTGACTTATTTCCGACACATAAGTAAACAGTGGACAAAGTTTGTTGATCGATTCTATTTCCTATGAGCTACCTACATACTCATCAAAACATTTAAATTTGGAAGAAGAAAAAAAAAGACGGCTAATTGACCGTTTTGGTGAAAGTGTCGCTCCTCAACTCGTGCGCTGAAGATTAAATAAGTGAAGAAACAATTGAAATTCGTGAAAATTGCTTTCGTATCTTCGGCGGTCTAGGGCGGGAAGTTTCAACATAGTTACCGATCGCCTAGTAACCGAAATTCGGATCAGATCATTTATTTTGATCGTAAATCGCGTTCGAAATTGACTGTGTACGGGTGGCCTTACCGAATTTCGGTTGCTAGGCGATCGGTAACTATGTCGAGACTTCCTGCCTCACTAACTCATCCAGTTAAGGTATTGTGCACTGTAGGTAGGTACTATTTAACTGCTGTTTTCGCCTATTTTTAACCGACTTCAAAAAAGGAGGAGGTTCTCAATTCTGTTGTTATATTTTTTATGTTTGTTATCTCATTCGTTATTTATGAACCGATTTGATTTTTTTTTTGTTTTATTAAAATCGGTTTGGAATTTTGATTTTTAAATCAAAATAGCTGGGATTCGTTTACTTGGATGACGGTTTTTCGTCATCCAAATAAACGAAATTGCGTATTTTGCTTTCCTGCGATTTTCTGGTGGTATTGTACGGTAACACTAAAAAAAAGTGAAAAAAAAAAATATTAACAAATAAATACCACCGACTTCCAAATAATAAAAAACACTACAACGTAAAAAATAACTTTAATTTCGGAAGTCGGTCTTTTGGTGGTTTCTTCGTATTTTGACACCGACGCAACGCCAACTTTTCAAAATCGTTTTACATTGTTTATTCGCACACCCAGTGTCGATAGTGTAATTATTTTAGTACTAGTGGACGTCACGCGGTTTCACCCGCGTAGTTTCCGTTCCCGTGTTAGTACGGGGATAATATATAGGCTATGTTAATCCCTGATAATGTAGCTATCCAATGCTAAAAGAATTTTTCAAATCGGTCCGGTAGGTTCGGAGCCTATTCAATTCAAACAAACAAATCTTTCTTCTTTATAATATTAGTATACAAGTATAGACTAGCTGTCCCGTGCAACTTCGTCTACGTCACATTTTTCATTACTGCTCCATTCCTATTGGTATTTGCGTGATGATATATAACCTATAGCCTTCCCTGATAAATGTGCTATCTGAAAGCATTTTCCAAATTGGACCAGTAGTTCCTAAGATTAGCGCGTTCAAGCAAACAAACAAACTCTTCAGCTTTATATATTAGTCAGATTCAGATTTCGCCTTAAAAAAGATAAAGGCACAAAACATCACCATTTTATTTACCAAGACTTCGCATTATAAAATGCAACCCTCAAGATTCAATACAGTTCCCGCCTTGTACATTAAATATTCATATTCTAAGAGCCCTATTACCCGATCTTGTGATCACCGCATAACCGGAGAAGCTAACCGAACCCAACATGGCGGTTATTAATTAAAAAATAATTAACCGGTTCACGGAGTCGAGTGTATCGGGGTTAATGATTAAACCTTTAGATAACGAGTACGTTCCTGTGGATAAATTCTCGGATACTATCGGATAAATGTGCATTTGCAAGAAAATTTTCAGAGCTTATAATGAAAATACGGTTTCGCCAACCAGGAAATTGTGAGATTCCAATTTTAGTGAGGATTCATTTCAACGAGCTTGCTCGGTAAAGTAAATTTTATAACGTGATGCGACCACTACAGCACTGCTTGGTAGTTTAATGATTTTTCCAATATAATATATTCTGTAGTATATACATATAGGTCCTAAGTGGAGGTTATTTCCCGCAGCCTGAGACTTGGATATAATCTAACTAATATTATAAATTTAAAAGTGAGTTGGTATGTTGTACAGATTTGGATTACTTTCGACGAATTTGCTATACGGTAAACCATGTCTTACGTAGGACATAGGATACTTTTCATCCCGTGAGTGGGTTTCCTTGTGATCATTTTCAACTAAAACGCGAGTGGAGTCGCGGACAGCATTTCGATAACTATAATTTTAGTATACTCTTGCAGCGATCGGCTTTTCTGTAAGCTTAATGCTCAATCGGGAAACGGTATCAGAAATCTTCAAATATATAAAAATCACGTGTCACGGAGTTTGTTATCGAACTCCTCCGAAACGGCTTGACCGATTTTTATGAAATTTTTGTGTATTTTTGGTAGGTCCGAGAATAGGTCGTAGACTATTTTTTTTTAATATATATATGGCAAAAAAACGTTTGCCGAGTCAGCTATTAGTATATAAAAAGCATTAACACCAATTAACCCATACCTGTAATCTTGTGGTGCATTATATCTCTCACTTCGACAAACCCATAATCGTTTGATTCTACTTCAAAGGTATCAATAAATACCTCTATGACGCTGTAACGTTTACATACCCACGCTTTTACATAAATTGAATCATATTAAATTAAATTAACTCTCCATCAACAGTTAATTATGTTCCTTGCTAACCAATTTAAATGAAAAGGGCAACAATATGAAAATGTCACGAAGGTTAAAAGAAGGTTTTACGAAGGTTTCTTCTCGGCAGAGAATTTGAATATTTACAAGTTGTTTATTCAGTTTATGCTAATGCATTAATTTGGATAATTTAGTACTAAGTTAATCTTTTTGTAGTGCCCAGATATATTTATTATATGAAATTATAGTGAAAAACGGCACAATATGATCTGCGAAAATAACCTCTAATTTTCGCGATTAGGTTGACAGCTCTTTGTGTAAAACGTCTGTCACTTGCTTATTACGTTCTTCTGGCAATATATAATTATAATTATTTCTTTCAATCCGTATTTTTACATAATTTAAAAAATAATACCAGTCCGTCGGAGCTATTAAAAGCCATTATCATTCAGCATTTATTTTTTTTTTTGGGAAAATCTCGTGTTTTTCATATATTTAACGATGTCACTAGCAGTCCTAAGACAGCCCTTTGTGCTCAAGCTGGATGTTCGCAGAATTTTGTAGCCAACTGGATACAAAATATGCCAGATAAATAATTGGAATGTGTATTTTCGTTCACGATAGTATGTTTCGCGTTATGTGCGGTTTCGCATTACGATCTGAATCTGAATTCCATGCGTTCGGAAAAAGTATTCGAAATTGGGATATTTATTGGAATTGTGTACTTCTCTTTCGAATATTGTCGACAATCATATAGGTAACTAGCCTTTGCCCGCGACTTCGTACGCGCTTATCCCGTTTTTTCCCGTTCCCGTAGGAGTTTCGGGAAACCATCTCTTAGTGCTCCCTTACACTCCCCAAAGAACTTACCTACAAGCCAAATTTTAGCTTTCTACGACCAGTAGTTTCGGCTGTGCGTTTTCTGTCAATCACTCAGTCACTCAATCAGTCAGTAACAGAAGAATTTTATATAAATATTGATGATATATTCGTTTTATGGAATGAAAATACAGAGCTTAATATTAAAAAGGCCTTGATGTAAATTATACAAGTATAAAATAAGTTTTGTTTTATCTTCTTGTAAGAGAGGCGTGTTTCATAATAAATTCAGTTTTTCACCTATTCATACAAATTATTATTTGACATTGACAAGGGTTCTAATTTAACAAAACACAATGTTATAAAATTTTGTGTAAATAAAAAATACTCCTACCACAAAATAGTACCTACCTGTTACTTAACAAAATTTTCGATTTACAAATAATTAATAAGACTTATTAGTATTATAAAAATTATAACACTACATCATTATATTAATTCGTAACGGAGTCTTCGAGGTCGTCGAGGTCCTATTTGTTTACAACTTAGATATACAATAAATTATACTAATTATTCTATAGTTAATAACTAAACAGAAGACAGATGGTCTTAGTCTAATCTCATCTATTTATATATGTTTTTAGCGCGTCGGTGAAATTTCGCCGTACGCTCTACGGCTCAGTAGCTGGACTTTTTTCTTAATAATTAGATATATGAAAATTGTTGAGTTTTATTCGTTTAAAATAGTGTAATTAATTTGTAAAGCTATGTCTAACACGAACATAAAAACGACTATCGGACCAAAACCGCCGAGCGTATTTTAATGAAATTTACACTATCTCAAATACAGTTTAACTATCTACATCTTGACCTACGGTTTTTTAAAGTCATAGAAAAATAAGGAAAGTACAAAAAACTACTGAATTTTGGATCCCGCGGGTATGAAACGACTGCGCGTTTTGTTCCTTCAAGATCGCTGGCGTATGTCGTCGTCTTAAGTCGAATTATGGATGACAGATTATTACTCCCAGTAGGCTCAGGGTTATAATAGAGCTCGAGATTTTCTCACCGCCTCCCATCAAAGTTAATCGATTCATCAGTTTGATTGACGATGATAACCTGAGTAGAATAATAATATTCTCTGCTGAGAAGCAGAACTAGAGACTTATGAAGTAAATTCGAGACGGTTAAACAGGACAAAATAATAAAATAAAGACTTATTCGCGTAAATGATTTTAAATAGGTATTTAATTTATACCTACTATAGTATATACACTGAAATAAAAAAACTCTTAACTAAAAATGATCTCAAATAATGGCGTCGACATGTCCGCATCGCTGGCCGCTGGTAAACAAATTAAATTATTAACAGCAACAGTGTTTTTAGCATGAAGTACCCTACTTACTGTGTAGATGTTAAATTATATTGAGTCACGAATATCGAAAGACATTATTTAAATGAATTTACTTTAGATAACGACATTCAGAGCAGTCAAATTAATTCAAATACAGAAATCAAACTAACCAAGCGGACAAATGAGACAGTACATACACAGCCTAACCGCGCACCGCCAATCAGAGCGCTCCAAACCACACCGAAGTGACGTCTAATGACACCCGCATTCGCTTACACTTCACATGACCAATAACAGCTCAGTAATACGAGCCGACCATACCGTTTTAGTAGGTACACAGGCAAAAAAAGGACTTTAGCGCGAATTCAATTCTACTAATTTTTAAGCAATTTTCGCATTCGCATCTCAGTCACAAATTTTAATTGAAGGCTGTTTCGACAGACTGAGACATGAATGCGAACGCAAAAATTAAAATTAAATTCGGAATTTAATTTCGGAAGTCGGTGTTTTTGGTTTACTTTCTTTGTTTTTTATGACTGACTTCCGAATAGTTATTTTATTCTTTGTATTGTTTTGTTTGGAAGTCGGTTATATATTTTTGTAAAAAAGTTTTATTTTTCACTTTAAGTGGTGATACTTGGACGACGTCATCGTCTACCCAGAAATTAAAATAAGCAAAAATGGTCATAAAATAATACTAATGAACCAAACTGAATTAAATATTTACGGGACCAAACAGCAAGTATCATCGAACTAAAAAAGAATCACAGAAATCGGATCAGAAACCTCGGAGTAATCGGTTTACATACATACAAAAAAAAATTACCCACCGAATTGAGAACCTTTTCCTTTTTGGAAGTCGGTTAAAAAAAGGTAAAAACTTTTAGAATTGGACCTCTGGTCTCAGTAGACATGCATGAATCCACTTGCGTGAAAGGATACTTGCGCGAAGAGATACTGCCGTGAATAAAATTTTGCGAGAATCTCTCGCAAAATTATAGACACTTGCGCCAACGACACGAGCGCGTTTACATTTACGGGAATACTCTTGCACGAAAGACGAATCCTTACGAAGGCTTAACCAAGCTGATAAATAGGATTGCCTATCCGCGCACCGCCAATCAGAGCGCTTCAAACCACACCGAAGTGACATCTAATGAAACCCGCATTCGTTCACACTCCGCGTAACCAATGAAAGCTCAGTAACACGAGCAGACCAAACGGTTTTTGTAATTACGTGACCCATGAGATATCAACACGAAGCGACTTTGAGAATCGGCAGAAATTGGATTGAAGTACAGACGTATTTTTTTCGAGTATTAATAGGTATGTATGTATTTTTGGCCATAGGTTATCGTGTCGTATATCTTTTTTTATTTTCATTTTCATAGCAACGTACTTCAATTTTTTAAAGTTTAGCCGTTCTCCAAATTATAAACGCCCTAATTACCCAGGAACCATAGTAACCATAATGGTTCCTAGGTAAGCCATAAAACATAAAAGACTATGATCAATTTATGTGCGAAGTTTTTTAAGACAATTCAGCATTTTTTTTTTTCAGCTCTTGTTTAAATGGCATCTAAGCTTTTGTTTAAACAGTCAAACCCTTTACACACCTAGGTACATACACAAATGTTTCACTACCAATACTGAATTCCCAAACATTTATAATTCAATTAAGTCAGACTCCACTGCAATAAGCGAGCGGTGAATATCATTATTTCTAATAATAGAGCTGAGTGTAAGTAATGCAGTACAGAAATTTAATTTACCCTGAAGCTGAGAGCAGCCGCGGTGTTGCGGATCATCCCTGAGGCATCTGTCCCACCACTAGCGATTAGCGACAAGCGAGTAGAGCTACTAGAACTTGTACACTAGCAGCACAACTCATTAAACTTTTCAACCTGATGTCAGAGAGATAACAGATGTTTTTCGAAGCTCTTGGGAATTATGCCATTGACCGCCACGACAACCGGCACAATGACTGCTGTATCCACATCCCACATGCCGACAACCTCGCGAGCTAGGTCAAGATTCTCAGTTTGCTGATTTTTCCTTACTTTTCACGAGGTTTTCGTCATGAGGGACCGCTTTATAAGCAATCATTATGCGATGCTGTAGTCAATCTATCAGTGATAACAATTCAATTAAGGTGTGTGATTGATATATGCTACCGATTTTCATGTACTCAATCGTATGGGATGTTGACTTTCTGACGATGGTTTTGCTGATAAAATATCATTTTGTCTATAACCTCTTTAGCGATAAATAAATATTCGAAAGTTGTACGCTTCCTTGTCAGCAGTGGGACCGGTGCCTTAGCTTTTATAATGTAATATGCATTTTCTTTCGTATAAAAAGTATTGCAGGGAGACTGTCAACCGTAGTCATAGAAATTCTTTTCTTAGATATTATGTTATATTTCACGTAGATGTGACGTCTGGTTCTTTTTCTGATCTTGTTCATTTTACCCAACTGCGCCAGAAGGAGTGAAGTATGTATGTATTTATATTTCTTTGGCACGCTCGGTAGCCAAAACAGCTTGGTGTATTTTAGTTTGTCGTTAGATTCATCTTGATTGTGAGAGACACTGTGTATATAAACCCTCAATGCCTATAGAGTAGGGTATCAAAATAATAGTCTCGCGGTAAAGATTACAAAAATGTAACTCACTAAAATGTATCAAATAATTCATCATAATCATATCAGCCGAAAGACGTCCACTGCTGGACATAGGCCTCCCCCAAGCGTCGCCAGAACTACCGGTCCTGTGCGTCTCGCATCCATCGGCTACCCGCGATCTTCACCAGGTCATCGGTCCACCTTGTGGGAGGCCTTCCAACGTTACGTTAGTTAGTGGCGTGTTTTATCAAATCATTGTTGAAGTAAAATTAATGCCTCCATCTGCATCAGAATGCTTGAAAAGTGATTTGTTTAATCGTTTTTGGCGGTCGGGTTTTTTGACACTAGCCAATTTTTTTCATCTTCAAGTGCAGCGGTGATATGGGAGGAAATAATACCATAAGGCGTCTTCTGCCTATATTGAGCTCATTGGAGTGGAGAAAGTTTCTTTCAATGATACTAAAATACGAGTGTATTTTTCTAATTGCATTTGAATACCTATTTCATCATCATCATCATATCAGCCGAAAGACGTCTACTGCTGGACATAGGTCTCCCCAAAGTGACGCCACAAGAACCAGTACTTTACCTAAGTCTCGCATCTGCGGCTACCCGCGACCCTCACCACGTCATCGGTGCATCTTGTAGGAAACCTTCCAACGCTGCGGCTTCAGGTACGGGGTCGCCACTCCAGAACTTTTCGGCCCCAACGACCATCTGTTCTGCGAGCAATGTGCCCTGCCCACTGCCCCTTCAGTTTGGCGATCCTATTTGCAAATCATGAATTATTTATTTTCTCAGATTCTTATACTCTAGGCAGTTTTCCAATAGTTTTCGCCATTTCCATTAATATCTACCTATCAGTTTGCACTAGTTCAGCTGGCATCAATTTAAAACCAGTTTATAGCAATTTAGCGGTTAAAACTAGTTCAACAATGCTCACGTTACGACGTTCCTAAATATCCAGTTATTTCTTGTATCGTAACATTAGCATACCGCGTGTCAATCTCGAAAAATATACCATGGTAACGTATACCGAAATAAAAATGCCCTGTCCTAATTCTGACAATGGTATATACAAATTTACATCTAATTACGATGAAGTAACATTGATTGACCAACATTCAACAAAATTATTTCTGAAAAACTAATGTGAGTTTATAAATCCTCCTCGACATTTATTATGCGCACACGCAGCCAGAGTGTGGAACTCTCTGCCAACGTCTGTGTTCCCTTCCACTTAAAACCCGTCTGCCTTCAAAGCAAGATAAACAGGCATCTTCTGGGCACGCTCGCTCCATCATAGACCTCATCCATCGCTTTGCATCAGGCGTGATCGAGGTCAAGAGCAAGCTCATTGATAAATAAAAAAAATCTTCTCGTCTCTACTCGACTTGACATGTAAGCTAAGCCGCGGGTACAGCTAGTTTATAATATTCGCATACGATATGGTATAGGGGGATTGATATGATATAATGTATTTGAGCATCCACCCTTTTATTGAGATAAGTCAATCGTATGTGATATTCAAATACCAATGGTACGCACATCCTATAAATAATATTCGACATGAATATCTAAATACAGCCGTTTTTGCAACGGGTCAAAGGACACGACATATTGCCAATTTGTTCTCATATATCCCCGTTATATTCGTAAATATGTAAATCGGGATATCCTTTTTTTTGTGGAAAACCTTTATGTTTTTTGAATGTTTTCTATTGCGTGCACTAACTTTCGATAAAAGAACTCCAAACTTCACCTACGGATTTTGACCTAAAATCAAAATCCTAAGTCAGATAGATACTGTATTCATTTTATTTTTAAATCACATCAAGAACTTACGTAACACCATCAGAGCAAATATAATCATCTGCTGCTTTACATCGTCATGTACGTGGTGGTATTTATAACTTAGCCACGGTTCTACGAATTGTATGGTCCAATATTTTTCAGAACTTATTTTACCCTCACCCAACTATGTTAGAAAGAAAATGCTTTGTTTAGAATGCTGTAAATGCTAATAGCGTGAAAGTAACCCTTGGGTCCAAGCCGTGGGTAGTATTGACCCAAGTTGTTGACTATGGTCTATTGACTTAACAATCAGTCTATGAAAAGAAAGAATGAAAATTAGTTTATTTGACACACACAGATACACACAATATTGGTACAAATAGAAGGAAACTGAATTTTGAAACAATAAAATATTGTGTGCCCCGCGGCTGCGCCAAATAGGTCCAGTTCAGCAAAATGCAAGACAACTAGGAGCGGCATGACGCTGGTTTTCAACTGAACCTTACGTTGAAATGTACCATTAATCGTAAATTAGTTTTGTAAGCTGGTGTTAAATATAGAGATAAATAGTTATTTATGTTAATGTGTAGTAAACGATACATAATAATTTGGGATCTAGTGATAAAATGACGGCTGTGCAATCAGTTAGCCATCTAAAAGTTCACAAATAGAACCCATGTCTATTTCCATGCCTTTACTGTAACGTACATACCTGCCTCAGACCATTCCCGGACTTCTGTTAATTTTTAATTTCCTCGCATTTTCATCGAACTCCGGTATAATGAAAAACAGAATATTACTTTTAATACCTGGAGCCGCACAAAAACCGAAACTCGTTAAATTTAACAGACTCGTCGGTAATTTTCTCTTCGATCAATCAATTAGTTAATGTATTCTGTTTTACCGTTTTAAAGGGGTAGGTATGAGTGAAGCCAGGGTTGCGGAATTTGTTCGAAAGAGTCACCGCGGCCCTTGCAAAGGGCATTAGGAGGAACACGGATGGGTATTAGTAAGTAAGAGTCTGACACTCCCTTCCTCTCTGTCCAGAGCGGAAGGAGTCTATTGATAATTTCCCATCCTTGATATGAGTGAAAGTTCTCCTCCTCAGTCGTTCACTCTTGACCGAGTGGTAGTGGTTTCATGATGATTCATCTTTTCTGGATAATGCAGCCCTCGCGATGCGCCTCCACTTGTTGCGGCTTACAGTGCTACTGAACATTGGACTTTGGAAAGTTCTTGCAGTAACTAAATAAAGACTTCCTCTAACAGATGCGACGTGACAACGATACGATGACGTTTTTTATTAATCGATTTTTTAAAACAGTTTGATAATGATTTTCATGAAAACACAACATCGCATCTTTATCGCATTGTAAAGGTATGTGGAAGGCTGAAAAAGTAGGTATTATACCTGACTATATTCCATAAAAGCAATTAATCAAAATATAGTTATCAATCTGATACCAAACACAATAACCTCAACAATATTGAAATCCAAAATCTATTCACCTCGGAATCCCGTTACAATAACGCCTAGAATTATGCTAACTACGCACAAAACAGCTAATTAGACAGATACCACGGTGCACCCGCTTCGGAAGCGATTAATCGAGTAAAAAGCAATTACCGACGTTCTGACATCGCCTGCCCGCGCCAATTAGACCCGTTCTTTATGTAGCGCCTTCCAATAAACAGTAAAAAGGAATCCCGAGCTGGTCAATTAGAAAGGAAGGCTCTTATGAAATAGATGGAGTTTTTTCAGTTAAGCTTTCAAGTCCTTTCTTAATTTAAAGTTGCTGTTGACAATTGTTGTTAACCACTTGCTAGTTTAATTAATTGGTGTTGAAAGACGCTTTTTATGTCAATTTTAGAAGTTATTTAAGCCAGGTTTATCCATACATTTTTTTGAGAACTATCTCAGCAGTAGGTATTGTAAAATAAATTATGAATAGGTTAACGTTTTAGTTATTAGCTACGTTAGTAATTAATAATATGTAATATTATTAATAATAACAAACGTAGTATTCAGTTATTATTAATCTACACTAATATTATAAAGAAGAAAGATATGTTTGTTTGAATTGAATAGGCTCCGAAACTACTAGACCGATTAAAAAAGTTCTTTTAGCATTCGATAGCTACATTATCAGGGAGTAACATAGGCTATTATCCCCGTAGTCCCACGGAAACGGGAACTATGCGGGTGAAACCGCGTGACGTCCACTAGCATTACATTATTGTGGACCAAAGTTGTCATAATTAATCTATTACTAATTTAAATTAATTATATCTTAAATTGCAAGTCTTTGATTTCATCTTAAAAGTAAACAGGCAACTGTAAACGAACTAAAAAAATCAGTTGGTATGCAGTTTTTGTGCATTTGACTCCGAAACAACTGCATAGTAACATGCTTGCAGTCCGCATGCAGTTCTAACGAATTGTAATTGACTGAATAAGTAGGCACTATGAGAACACGGTGGAGCATATACGTTCCACCGTATACTTCACCTCCAGCTAGTCTATTCTGTAAGAAACTATTTCGATATCGAGCTTCACCTGAGTGATCAAACTCACAAAGTGAGCTTTATTGCACACAGCATAAAGGTCTTCATTTGAAACTCACCTCGAACTCTACTGTCGAGATACGAAAATGTTGTTAGAGAATAGCACTACAGGTCTGCCCTGCTTGAGCGGAGCATCGCCGTATTCTCGTCGAGGCGATCGGTGGCGGCGACCTCTCGCATGGGAAGCAGTTACCTCCTTCTGCAGAGCAGCCGGTCGATTTTGTAAACATGTCGAAGTGAAGGCTTGGGTGAAGTGATCACGAAGTGAGCTGTCATTCCATCTTGATTACATGGATCACTCACTCACCATGACAATATGGTAAACATATTAGCACAACTCCATGTACTTTATCATCTTGCATGCACTTGTTATAATTGTATGTGCACACATGTTTGAGCAAATAAAGTTATCTGAATCTGAATCTTCGTGATCACTTCACCCAAGCCGTCACTTTGACATGTTTACAGAATCGCACTGCTGTAATGCTAGGGAAGGAGGCGGGCCACGTGAGGGAGAGGAAAACCTCACGCCCCAGCCGCCACCACAGAAGAAGACGCCCCGGACTGCCGAATGGAGTCGCAGGGTGATTCCGGCCACAGTAGGCACGGGCCTGCGGAAGGCGAGCTTTGGGTTGCTTGCCGTCCGATAAGAATCAGGCCCGGGTCGACGCCACGTTGTGTTCCACGCGCGCCTTAAAGAGATGTCAGCATAGTAGACGGTGCCTGCTAGGGCCAGCGCAAACCAGGGTTGCGGAATTTGTTCGAAAGAGTCACCGCGCTCCTGGAAGGGCATTAGGAGGAGCACGGATGGGTTTAAGCCAGTAAGAGACTGACACGACCTTGCGCTCCACAGCATATGGAGTCATTTGATGTTTTTCCATCCTAAAAAAACACGCAACAAAGCACTGTTTGGCTTTGGTAGAAACAAAGTATTTTGACGCTTGTACTTAGTTTATACAAAATCTAATAAATTTTATTCTTTGGAGAGTATCCTGTACCTTTTCTGAGTGACACGAGAAGTTAATTAGTTTTTCAAAAGCAGTAAATTCGATCTTAGCCATTAATTGTATCATGAATTCGCTAATCTGCTCCATTAAAACACTCTTGTTTCACAAACGCCGCCATTTAATTTCCGTCACAAACAATTGAACTGAGTTCCACGAAAATAATTACAGATTAACGGGCATGATTGTTGAGAGGGGATCAAATACGAACAATTCCCAACATAATTGTTTTTATGAACCTGAGGTATTTACTAATTAAATGCTACTGAGAACAATATTGAATGAAAGCAAGTACAAAATCAATGTTGTACGAAATTAGCCAACTTTTTTGGAACACTGGCAGGCGATACGCTAAAGTTTTTCTAAAATGAAATGCCAATTACAATATGCTTCAAAATATTTTTTCATTTAGTTATTTTACTATATTCAGTGTCACCACCATTCAGTGTATTTTTGAGGAACGAAAATTAAGTTGTGTAAATACAAAAGGTAGATCTGAGGAATCGTAGTTGTAGTTTTTCGGTAGCAGCTATTTGTTAAACCATTGACTCGAAAGATGCTGTTAATCCGATATTTTACACGTGACTTCACTTGTACCTGTTTTATTATAGCATAAAAAAATATTATTATTGGTTGATTGATATATATTGGATGTGAGATTTGGTATAGAAAAGTCTGACGAATATACGTATCCTATACCTTTGAGGGCCGATTCTACAATTTTATGAGCAACGTTCGCATTGACATCTCAGTCGCAATTTTAGAAAAAAAACTTTCTTATTGGCGCTCATTTTGACAAAGTGCGATATGCGAATATGAACGTTTGCTCAAAAATGAGTAGAATTTGATGTATAAGATATGTATATCCGTCCAAGATTCATGTTTAAATAATGTTCTATTTCATAATAATTACAATAGAACAACTATATGACTTGTACAATGTACAATCATAATATTGATCATATCGTACTACAAGCTACACTGTTGATTAACAATTACGTGTTGAAGACCACGACAAATAAGTAAATTATTGCACAAACAGATGCATTGCGTCGTCTTCAGACTATTAATATTTATTGTAGTGAAACCTAAGTAAGGTCAGCTAACAATTATAACTAAACAGGATTTGGTAAAAAAAAAAATTGCTAAGACTTTGGTCAAAATAAAAAAGTATATTGATTTTAAATGTACCGAAGATAAAAGAAGATTAAGTATTAGTATTCATTCATTCGTCAGAATACAAGCATCCATTAAGTAAGTAATGGGTTATTACGATCCTGGACCATTATCTCACCTGTAGTGCTATTCTGTAACAACATTATCTCGACAGCGGAATCCGAGGTGACTATCAAATTCGTATAAATATAAGGCCTTTATGTCGTGTGTAATAAAGCTCACTTTGTGAGCTTTGTCACTCAGGTGAATCTCGATATCGAAATAGTTATTTACAGAATAGACTAACAGATTGTAAGCGATGATGTGGTCGGCGATGGAGCACGCTTATCTAGAAGTAAACTATATTATGTAAACTAGCTTCTGCTAGCGGCTTCGCTCGCGTGATCCCTAAGGAATATACTTCCGGGATAAAAAGTCCATGTGTTATTCCAGACTATAATGTACCTCTGTAGCAAATTTGAAGCCTTTCAGGCATTCTGACGTGAAAGAGTAACAAACATCCAGCCATGCATCCCCACAAACTTTGGCATTTATAATAATAGTAGGAAGTAGGATAGCATTTTTTTATCCCGGTAGTACGCTCCCGTGATATAATTTACGACTTATTTGCGGACGAAACCGCCGAAAAAGCTAGTAAAGCAATAAAAATTTTTTCAACACAGCCACAAGCAGCTACAAATTAATCTAGTACAAAATTAACAAATGTAATAAAACGGGCTTATTAAGAATTATAGCGGCTCCCAAAGGGAAAGCTCTTGATAATTACATAAAGAGGGCTTCTTTGCCAATTAACACCTTCTAGCCCTCTTTGAGTGGACCAGCCACCTTTTAGCCGTCGTACCAACAAGTGCGCACTGATTTCTATTTTCTATTTAACTGTCTGTAGTACCTATTTAATTAAATTTATCATTACCTTTATTTCGTTTGTAGATTTAAATATTGACTTGTTCATTTTGTATACTAGGTAGGTACAATTTTCTTCGAAATTAAGCTTAATTAAAAATGCTGATTTAAGAAAAAGCCCATGAGAGAGCCTAGACAAAGTGCCATTTTATCATTGACCAACTGACCTGCGCAACTTCGTCTGCGTCACTGCTCTGCTCCTATTGGTTGTAGCGTGATGTTATATAGCCTATATAATAGCTTTCTGATAAATACGCTATCCAACACTAGTTCCATTAGTTCCTGATTAGCGCGTTCAACCTAAAAAACAAACAAACTCTTCAGCTTTATAATATGTGAAACTATTTTTGTACCATGTACCATATTTTATGCAAATAAATTATATTCTATTCCTATAACATTAGAAAACTAGTGTCAAAAAATGTATTGGATTGGCGTACGCTATCAAAATGTTCCGAGGTTAATCATGTGTTTTTGTACTAACAAATGCGGCATCACTTTTATACATTGATTTTAAATTTAAAAGGTATTATTTTATCTCATTACCTTGTTATATTAAGTCCGGCTATGTACCGTTATTAGGTTTAAATGAGTTTAACATTAATTAGGATGTAGTTCCTTTCTAGAAGAACAATAACGCACAAACGATTGTGATAAATCTGAATTGCAAAAGCAAAATTAGTCAAACAAAGCTCTTTGTTTACTTTTATCTAAGCAATTCCCTTATATTAGCATCCGCCTAAATTGAAGTAAATAGCTAAATTAATATTGAGACGTAAACGGCGTGATACAATAGTTTACATTGAATTTAGTTTACCCAACAAAACATAGGTACCAGGAGAACAAAACTATCTAGAATATTAAACAACTAGCTTCTCGATTTCTCATTTCTGAAAGAAGATTTATCAAAGGATATGTATACAAAAATAGTCGGAGCAACGAGACAAAGGGGAACTAAATAATTCATTCGACATACATAGGTCAAAATATTCCACAAATATTTTTTGTAGGCTAAATATGTATGTCTAGGTAAAAATGTAAGGCTTATCCATTTGGAAATAAGTATTACGAAAAAATTTCTAGCAAAGTTTTCGCTGAATTAATCATAGGAGATGAAAGGTAGTCAAGGGTGGTTGCCTTTTAATATTTATGCCTTAAATTGAACATCTTTCGGTCAACAAAACATGGAAAGCACCTTTGATCCTCATGTTTTACAATAGAACAGTGAAAATAGGAACGGGGTCAGGGCACTGTAAAATGGGAATATTATTATTTTCCTCTTTTATCTCTTACTCTTATACACTTTCCTTCGTTGGCAAAATCTTCATGGTTATAGCATGAGAATATTTTATTTGTAAAAAAACACGGTACATTATTTTAAGGTCTTATTAAATATAGGACTAGAATCGCCATTGCGAAACATGCCAGATTCTAGTCAATTGTTCGAATACTTGTATGCCAGTGCATTCACTGGCATACAAGTATTCGAACAATTGTGTTAATCGTTCTTTTTTGCATATGTTAAAAGTAAAACTAATTCTAATTAACACACATTAAATTTATACTAAAATCAAATCAGATCAACAATATTATTTGGTAAGTAACTCTTTTAGGTACATTGCTTTCATATACTGTTAGCAACATAATTTTTTTTTGCCAAAGTTTGCTATTAGGTACACTTCAGGCATGATTGCTTACTTGTTATGGAGCCAATGAATGCTGATGATCTTGGTGATGTATAAACGTTGATGATGACTGAATGCAACGACAAATGCTCATATATATCAAACGTCATTTTCAACACACTCAAAAATTGGCTCTATAATGTCCTCATGGTAACTTTTCTTCCTACATCAGTCGTGAATTTACCCTTCAAAATATTTAAATAGACCAAAACTGTAACTAATTGTTCAAAAGGTAAAGTCTGTTAAAAATTCATTTTCAACCAGGTAGTAAGATTATGCAAAATTTAATCAGGGAACGACGAACGTGCTTGGAACATTGGCTTTTAATATTTTAAACGCAATCTTAGGGCTTTATTGAAAGCACCTTGAATACATCGAAGGCACTATACATAAGGGAAGAACCCGACTTTCTTCCTTAAAAGGTAAATGAAACATTAAGGGATGATTATAAACACTTATGATAGTTAAGATACTTAAGTGTTTGGGGCAGGTGTACCCCATTTAATTATATATACTCGTAAACCATTTGTCAACTAATGGGCCTGTTTTTGAATTGAATGCTCAAGCTTCAGGAGAGTTTGACAAATTCTCAATTTCAAATTCAGAAATCGACGGAATGGTCTCCAATAAATTCAAATACTAGTTCAAATCTAGCCAGAACTATATTCCACCAGCCCTCATGCTGTACGGTTCCCTTCAGTAGGCAACCTTCACAGTAGCTACCTACTTCAAGAAGGTTGATCCAACCTATGTACAAAACTAAACCATTTACTAGTTTGTTCCTTTAGTAGGTACCTAATTTATAATTTTAATTGTGCAAAGGTACAATGGCTCCCAATTTTAATAACATGGGTAGATAGTTAATATTTTTTTCATTAAAAAATATGAACTTAAGAAACCTATCTCCCTTGGAGAGAGAGGCCATGGTAGAGCGGATAAATTTGACCTTACGCCTTGTCTCCCAGTGGGGTGCTGACAATCTGGTCACTTTTAACGCCACCAAAACACAGGCGTGTCTTCTTACTGCAAAAAGGAGTCGTTTTGACCAAACTCCTACTTTTCGGGGTGCATCTGTTCCTGTGTCTGATCGGCTTGAGCTCCTAGGGATGGAGTTGACATCCAGTCTCAACTTTGGCGCCACCATCGAGTACAAAGCCTAAACTGCGGCCAAAAAGCTGGGCATCCTAAACATGGTGAAGCGATACTTCAGGCATGGACAGCTTCTAACGCTATACAAAGCACCAGTCCGATCCTGTATGGAATATTGCAGCCACCTTTGGGATGGCTCAGCTAAGTATCAGCTTGCCGCGCTTGACTCGGTGGAACGCAGAGCTAAGAGGCTCATCGGCGACGTAAAACTGGTGGATGCCAAGCTACATAGCTTGACTCATCGCCGTAAAGTTGCCTGTTAATCGGTCTTCTACAGATTGTACTTCGGTGAGTATAGCCAAGAACTCCACGACCTCATCCCACCGGCCCCCTTCTACCATCGGTCATCCAGACGCACTTCATGTTACCATCCCTACATTGTTGCTTTTTCACAAATTCGCACTAAGCGTTTCCAAACGTCTTTTATAATGCGCACAGCAAAGGAGTGGAACTCTCTGCCTGCGTCTGTGTTTCCAAACGCTTACAACCCCAATCTCGTCAAAGTTAGTAAGCTTGCTCCATCGTAGACTTTGTCTCTGTCACGTCTGACCTAGACTTGAGTCAAGAGGAAACCCATCACAAATAAAAAAAAAAACAAAAACCTTCTGGTTTAGCAGTAAACAATTTATTAATTCATCGTGCTACCTTTTCCTCTCCAGGCGTTTTTAACTTCGCTTCATTGTTTCTTAAGCATTATAAAAATAATTTCCTTTATTTAAACACTCGCCTTATTTTTTTTAAATAAGCCGCACTGCTCATTTTATTTATAATCGGTCGAGGAAAAAAGTAATTAACTCTTTAAGGTAAAATGTTTGATAACTCAGGCAACTAAATGTATTACAATTTGTTCGCTATCTAAAAGATTGCTGTTAAAATCTTATTTTGCCAAAAACGTAAATGACACTTATAGCGACACAGAATGGTTGGCGCAGTGGTTGAGCGATTGGCTGCTGCGCTGCGTGTCGCGGGTTCGATTCCTGCACGGAAAAATATTTTTATGGGCTATAGATAGTTGTTCCGGGTCTGGCTGTGCGTGTATGTGAGTTTATATGTTTGTGAACGCACCCACGAAACAGGAGAAATTCCTAGAGTGAGGAAAGATTAAAAAAAAAAACCTTAAAAAAAGATGGACTTTAAAAATAACTTTAACTGTCTTAATATTATAAGATAAACAAATTCATTTCTTTTAAAGTACCTAGTAATCACTAATCGAATTTCTTCAAGTTGCTAAATGCTGACCTTGCTTTTAACTCCGCATTTATTTTTAACATTCATCTTCTGGCAACCCGGGTCCATAAGAATACAAAGTATAAAAAAGAACTTATTAACGAATACAATATAATATTCATATTTAAGCAGCAAATGAAAGCCAGCGACGTATTGCACTCCTTTATTTAGCTAATGAGTTTTTGGCCTACTTCTTCTTCTTCTCTATCGTTTCACTCTTGGCAGAGTTGTGGTCACGTCGAGGCGTCCACGTCGGTGGTAGAAGCGGACACAGTTCTCCGCACGATCTCCCGCCATCTCTCCCTGTTGATAGACTGTCTGGAGCAACAGACGCGGCTTCCTAGTACGGATTTAACTTCAGTCCAATGCATAGGGTATTTTATTAGTATTAAATATATTATTTGTATAATGTTCCCCAAAAGATTCCATTTATTTTTATTTTTTTGTTGTACACCTACCACAGTGTAGTCTTTTTAACCCTAAGGTTGACTGGTAGAGAATGTCTTGTTGCATTAAATCCGCCCATGTACCACTAATGTACATAAAGTTTAAATAAATAAATAGGTGACCTGTCAAGCGATCTAGTTCTTTTCCCTGCACGACCAGAAGCTCTATGGAGTCGTTATCCCACCTAAGGACATGTCTAAAGTACTGCGTATGCGCGACTGTACTACGGCCGACAGACGCTTACTCCTGCCAACTGTAAAAAATCTCTCACAATAATCCAAATAGATAAGTAAACGAACAACTGTCAATCTAAAAATAGCCTGTCTACGCATATTTCGATGTCAGACATCCCACGAGTCTGTCAGGAACATTCACTGTGAATGTCGCTTCCATTACATTCTTAGAAAAAGACGCTGTCGTTTAATTTGTTCCCTATAATGTGATATGATCGGAACAATGGAAGTAGTTAAGAAATGTTAGTAGACGGGACCAGCTAGGGCCAGTGCCTGCCAGCATTGCGGAATGTGTTCGAAAGCGTCACCGCGGCCCAGGAACGCAAAGGGCATTAGGAGGAACACGGATGGGTTTTAGTCAGTAAGAGTCTGACACTCCCTTCCACTCCGCCCAGAGCGGGAGGAATCCTTTGACAACAACCACTTTTGCACGGATGAAATTGTAAATCAGACTAATAAAATACGCTTCTTTCGCAATCGGCAAATTAATGTGTTGTCACTTGAATTTTTCTTACTTCTATCTAAGAAAAGGACGCTGTCATTTAATTTGTTTCCTGTAATATGATATGAACGGAACAATGAACGTAGCTAATAAATGTAATAATGAATGGTTCTCAAGTCATTTGTCAGAATTAATTAGAAGTGTCAATGGGATGTCTCGGAGTGATATAGCGTTTGAAGATTGTTTTATTGGAAAATGAGGATACGTTTCATTATTAAACTAAAATCCTATTAAAATTATTCTTTATTGCTGCATAGTTCATATCTATAAATCCATTATCATGATTTTGAATGAAAATAAGAAATCGTAATCACTATGTACATAATGCCGGTTCAGAGGGCCATGTCTAAATTCTAAATTTTTAAGTAACCAACGTTCACAAAAATGTGACATGCAAAAGCAAAAGCTGCTTAAAATTAAGTAGAATTAGCACTCAGGTATTTTTAACGAATTGAGTAATTTAAATCATTGAACACAAATAAATCTACACTAATATTATTAAGAGGAAAGATTTGTTTGTTTGAAATGAATAGGCTCCGAAACTACTGGACCGATTTGAAAAATACTTTATCGGGGAGTAACATAGGCTATATTTTATCCCCGTACTCCCACGGGAACGGGAACTACGCGGGTGAAACCGCGTGACGTCCACTAGTTGAAAATAAAAATAAATCGGACTCAGAAAGCATTAACCTCAATGTGAAACAAGTTTTTTTTTAAAAGATTATTATAAGATAGCTACATCTCATAGCTTCGTAACCTATGTGCAATAACAGAAACTTAATAAAATACCACAGCAGTACGTCCCTAGCATAATATCGACCCCTAAGGGTGCCTGTCCATTACAGCGGAGCGGAGAAACGGAGAAATTTTAGCCAATGGAATTGCAGAAAATCTCCGCACCACGTGAGACACTGACATTTTGACTGACGAGCTTGGTTAATATTTCTACGTTTCTCCGCTCCGCTGCCTTGCTCTGCGCAAATGGACAGGCACCCTAAATCATGCGTCGATTTTATTTTTCCTTAAAATCTTTTTCTTCAGCTAATCTTCTAAACCATTACACACGCCAAAAGAGAATTACTGCTCTTATAATGGATATTTTATTCAACTAGCACGCGAATACTACCCAGCAATTTAATTTAATGTGAGAAAGTTCCAGAGAACATTTTTTAGCTCAATAAAAATTTCCATAGCAGCAATTGTGACTATAAAAAAGATTATTAATAATAATCGTGTTCTGCGTGGGAGAAGGTACATGTTTATTTAATAAAAAAATATAATATACTAGCACTTCGCCCGCGACTTCGTTCACGCGGATTTAGTATTGCAATTTTCGTAGGTATCTCTATTTGTGCTAGTTATAAATATAGATGACACTCACAAATAACCCGGCTTTTTATTGGTAAAATAATTTTCAAATTCAGTTCAGTAGATCCAGAGATAATCCCCTTCAACCTCACAAACTCACATACTTTACCTCTTTATAATATTAGTATAGATATATGACCCATTCTTAATATAATAAATGTAAAATGAACTCTGTCTGTTTGTTAGACCGTTACTTCATCACGTCTTAACGGCTGAACGGATTTGAATGAAACTGGTAGGTATAGGTACAGGTAGACTATGTGCTGAAATAGAATATAGGATACTTTTCATCCCGGTACATTCACTATTACCTTTGGAATAATATCCGTATACTTTGACGTGGGTGAAGCCGCTAGAATCAGTTTTTGATCAATTTATTTTTCTGTTTTCCTAAAATTCTCTTTCATTTGAGATTTTTCTCGTACTTTCCTGTTTTTCCCAATAATTGGTACTTGCTTATTTATTTTCACAAAATATGATTGATAATGAGGTTGTAAATCTAGTTTAGTAGCAAATATTGCCTCTGGATCTCGAAAACCCATTAGGGAAACCTGGTATTTCCTGTTCAGTGCGGCAGCGTTGCTAATGTGCCAATACTTAATGCTTAGATATGTAATTTATACGTAACGTGAACCCCATTTGTACAGTACGAATGAACGCGTTATTGTGTAACCGTCGCCTTATGTCGATCAGCAGCCCAACCTTTTCCCACAGCTGGGCAAAGGCCTCTTCGCGTAAGGAGAAGATGGCACCTTATGCTAAGTCATGCTCAAGGCGAATTATAGACTTACGTACAGATATGAATGTACTCGTACAAGTCCAGATTTTGTCACGATCATCAATTATGTCAAAGGAGAATTTCGTATCTACAGTGTCAAGATTTGTTTCTAAAAATTATGTTTTCGATTATTATGACTTTTTGTGGGTTCCGAAAAAAAAAACGGGACCCTTATAGGATCACTCGGGTGTCTGTCTGTCTGTCCGTCTGTCACAGCCAGTTTTCTCCGGATCCACTGGACCGATTCTGTTGAAATTTGGTACACATGGACTTCTATGACCCAAAGACGGACGCGTTACGTAAATCATTAAATTTTAAGTATGGGGATCACTTATGGGGGTCAAACTAGAAAATTAAAAAATAAAGTTTTTTGAATAATATCGTGTGACATATCAAATGAAAGGGCTTACTGTGAGGGTTTTAATTATATTTTTTTCATAATTTTAAAATAAATGGTTTTGAAGTTATTCAAGAAATTACACGAAAAATGACCATCCCCCCCCCTTATCTCCGAAACTACTGAGCCTAAAATTTAAAAAAAAAATGGAGATTATAGATCTTTACCGATTACAGGAAAACCTATTAGAAGTCTGTAGTGTTAAAATATCATGATAAAAAATTAAATTCGTTCGGAACCCTTTGCACGCGAGTCCGAGTCGCACTTGGCCAGTTTTTCTATTAACAAAAACTTATCAATAGTACACTATTCAAATCAAATTCACTCCTTTAATCTTCAGCCCTGTTTCTTGATCAACACTTACAACATTACTTGAAAATCGTCTATCTCCGCTCCGATCCTAATTAAAGCCTCTGTTTACTGACTAATTATGAGTCAAAGAGACTTTAATACAAGAAGAAACAGATGTAAGTGGTCCCTGACCCCGTATTCAGGATAGCAAATATTTAAACAGGCAAAGTAAACAGCTATTTTGTTCAAGATAAGCTTTTAAGTACCCTAAGCTGTTTCGCTTGAACAACGAAAGAACACGCTTCAAATATATTGAACGGTTTGCTGTCTATTTTCTAGTACGTTTCTAATTTGATGGTAAATGAAAATAAAGATTAACGGTGCGTACAAACAATTTAAAGGTACAATCGTATGAAGAAAATGTGTTCATCTATTTTTTTTTTGTTTGTGATTGGTTTGTTAGTCTAGGTCAGAGATGACAGAGACAAAGACTACGATGGAGCGAGCTAACCCAGAAGGAGCCTGTGCACTCTAACTTTGAAGAGATTAGGGTTGTAAGCGTTTGGAAACACAGACGCAGGCAGAGAGTTCCACTCCTTTGCTGTGCGCATTATAAAAGACGTTTGGAAACGCTTAGTGCGAATTAGTGGAATAGCAACAAGGTAGGGATGGTAAGATGCAGTGCGTCTGGATGTCTGATGGTAGAAGGGGGCCTGTGGGATGAGGTCGTGGAGTTCTTTCTCTTAAGTCTTATTTTTTAAAAACGATCTATTTCTTAATTCTTAGTATTTATAATAATAATAAAGAAAAAGAAATAATATTCCATTAGAAAGTCTAACGGGGCCTCTGCGAGTTGGCTTCGGCCCCTCGTATGCCTACCAAAGGACCGGGACCTCAGGGTCCCGAGACTGTTCAAGATTATAATAATAATAACGTTTATTTTGTCCAAAAGTTATACACAAACAATTTTGGGTTTAGAGTCTTCATTTAAGCAAATGATGCCTGTATTAAAAGAATCCGCTCCTTCACAACAGTAGGTACTTAAAACACAATAAAAACAGTACATGGGTGTAGTAAAATAAAATATAATTATGTGGACGTGTGTGCGTGTGCATGAGTGTGGATGAGTTGTTGAGTGTACATGAGTGTTATGGATGTGTGGTTGTAAGTGTATGGGTGTGTGAATGAAATACCTATCAGTCATTGTAACGTAGACATGTACGTAGACCCATAATTTCTGGCCCAATTCTCATCGTATTAATCCTCAAAAATCCTAATTGTAACTACATCTAGTCACTTAAAATTTTCATCAACATTAAAACGTAGCCAGATTCATGTCTCTATTCCAAATTAATTTTCTAAGAACCAATGATTTTCTGAGAAATAAAATTAGATACTAAAGCTGCCTTGCTTATTGGCCTGGAAGAAACAATTGAATTATTAATTTTTTGCTTCTTTGATAAGAGCCGGGCTTTTATTAGAATCTAATTAGAGAATTAGAATGCATAGTCTCTATCGGAGACGGTGTCAAAGACTCATCAGCGAGAGGCAATCAAATTACTGTCAGGTGAAAGGGCTTCGACAATTCCTTTGTTCGCTGCCTTCATAACTACGAGAAGTAATTTTTAATTTCCTACCGTTCGAGTCGACAGCCGTAGTCTCTGTCTCGATAATGTCGAAGTTCACTGCCTTTTCTGGTCTTGTTCCGTGCCATCCATCAATTTTATTGCTGTCATTAAATAAGAAAACTTTCTCGTTCTCGATTTCAGTTTTATTTGATTTCCTAAACTTCAGTCTTAAGTCCAAGGTTATGTCTCAACAAAACCTTGGACAACAATGTAAAATTCAAAGTGTATCAGTTCTAATTTGTCAAGTTTAAAAAATTTGGAATTCATCATCTGCCTAGCCTTTTCCCAACTATATTGGGGTCAGCTTCCAGTCAAACCGGATTCAGCTGAACACCAGTATTTTTCTAATTTCTGAAAATCCGCAACGACTGCTAAAAATCTACAAATGACAGCCAGAACCAACGGCTTCACATGCTTTCCAAGGCACGGAGGAATCTGGGTATGTTAAGATGGTCATCCATCCACAGACCGACTTCAGCAAGCGTTGCGTGGCCCCACAATATTTCGGAAATGGACAAACACATTACATTTAGGCCTTTTTGTTAATCGTTATCTTTGATATGATGTTTCATATTCTAAGTCTCTTAACTTTGTTTAATCGAAGTGAGATACAGTCAAAATTTATTTCAAGAAAATATAGGTTAGGCAGCTTAAGTAATATCAATTCGACTTTCTTTCCCACACTTCAACAACGTTCTTCCCTTTAGAGAATAACCTCAACTCATTCAAAAGAGCTCAGCGCGAAGTTCACACATCTAATAAGCATTAAAGTGGCTCCCTCTCTTCGGAGCACGCTTTCGATACAGAATAACGACGATGCATTGTGCTTGAGAGCTGCTTCGTGTCCGATGAGCCCATAAATAAGCCGCTATACGTAGATCCACTAAATCTATGTTCCCCACCAAGATTGAGGGTCTTGCTGAACTGGACGGATTAATGCTCATCGTTAACCGTCTGAGTTTTGCACAGCCGAGGGAATCTTTTGATCCCTTTGCATCGCTAACATTTTTTGTGATGGTAGATGTGCTACAGGTTCATAGTACACAATCTGTAGACACACTTTACTGATGTAAATAATTATAAAAAATTGGTGACTCAAGGGCTGTCATTTACCTTGTACAGACTATAAACATTGCTATACAAATGCCTTACAATTTTTGGGTTCACTTCCAGTCTACAGTAATGTAGACCAATAATTTTTACGCCATTTTAAGGTTTACTTAACTCGATTTTATAGGTGTACTACCTTTTTCCACTACCTTTTCGTACGCGCATATTCCGTTTCTTTTTTCGTTTCCGTAAGAATTTCGGGAAATCCTGTAATTTTCTCCAAATCATCTCTAATCCTCAAAAACCGACATGCCCAACTTTCTACGACCAGTAGTTTCGACTATGCGTTATCTGTCAGTCACTCAATAAGTCAATAACGAAAGAATTTTATATTTTAAGATTAACTTTTTTTAGTATCCTATGGCGTCGCACTGCTGGTTAAAGGCCTCCCCCATATATTTCCAGATACTCTTTTCTTGCGCTACTTCTAACCAGTATTTAAAAGAAAAAACACCGGTAGCACTCCGGGAGTGCCGGCAGAAGTGAAAACTTTAGTATTAACGTTGTGTTTAATTATAAGTACAAAAATACTATCATTTATGAGGTAGAATACAATGTTTATTTATTGCACTATCGTACACAAATATGACAATTTACATGTTATTATTCATAATATTATATCGTTATTTATTTATATATTACATTAATTTTTATCTCTTAGAAAAATCAACTTTCATCCATAATTTCGTAATTCCGTAATTTCGTATCCTTGGATACGCGTGGCACGCTGTACATAAACACAGACGGACATTCGCGCAAGCGCCCTGTGCCGCCTAAGCGGAGCAGCACACTCAGGCACGGTAGAAAGAGTGGGAGATACTAGTTCCTCTCCCTTCCCCTCGATCTTACGCTTTTTCGATCAGCATCACGTGACCCTGACGCGAGTCCGTCTTACGCTTTTTCGATCAGCATCACGTGACCCTGACGCGAGTCCGTCTTACGCTTTTTCGATCAGGTCACGTGTCCTGACGCGAGTTTAAGATTTTATACCCATTACAGAAAAAGTGCTCAACGCCGCTAAAGACGTTTTCACTTCAAAAAAAAAAGTTATGCTTTTAAAAATGTTGGAGAAAAAATCTCGGCGCGAAATCTTATTGGTGCATAATGAAATCTATAAGTTTGTGATCCGTTTATTGAATGATTGCATTCGGTATTAACTCCCGAGTTCAGTCGGATGGCAGTTTCGACAGTTTATTTGAAATTCAGGAAACTTCGACTCGGGATTAATTTAGTTTTATCATTTATTCAAACGGACGTCGTTCCGCCATATTTGCCAGTAAAATTCACTTATCTTTAACGTGAAAAGCTATTCAAATTGACTTTTATTCTTCGTAGTATCTGTTAAGATATTATAGTATCGTATTGAATGAAAAATAAATGATTATACAATAGAGATTCAGATGGTAGATGGGACCGAAAGCTTCTGGAGTGACTACCGCGGACCGGAAGATGTTTCGTTGGAAGGCCTTGACATTTCGACAATCGCATTCGCTGATTGATTGTCACTTGTCTAGAGCCTCTAGACCGAGCGATAGATATGGCAACTCTTTTGGGAGCCCTATGCCCTGCAACGCAGGGGCCTATTATGACGTGCTTATGCCATCATGATTAAGCTGTGAAAATGGAATAGTGTTATGCGTCTTGTATAACTCCGTCTCCTTCCCACACCGTTATCATAATGGTTTTAAGTTATAGTAATAGGTACCCTGGTCTTTTGAATGAAATAATGATAATGTTGAGAAATCCATATTTTTCTGACCTAAAACAAAAATATACAGAATGTTTCAGAAGTACGTGGTCCTATTTAAGGATCAAGTTCTGTAGCTACTATGAAGTAAAGACACAAAACCAAAATAAAAAAATTGACTTTAAAAAAACCGACCGCAGAAAACGATTGAAATATTCCAAAAAATCACTTTTCAGGCAGCCTAATGCAGTTGATGGCGTCCATTTTAGTTCAATCACAGTTTCGATACTATCAACTACATCAGACTACTGTTTTTTTTTTTAAAATTCAATGTATTCTTATTTTGATATTATTTCTTTACTATATAGCAGTCACAGAACACCAGTCTTAAATATGACTATGCAGTTCTAGAACATCCTGTTTATTCAGGAATAATAATATAGATAGGTATAGTATGGATTGTTCGTAATCTTCTCTCACATAGAAGATATTCTAAACTCAGCAGCCTAATTTGATTTAAGGTCTCACTTATGATTGCAATCAGCAATGCATGTCTCTCAAACTGTACAAACATTATTTTGGATTGCAAACTAGCTACACTCCGTGGCTTCAAAACTGTGCTTCAGAATATATTACGTGTCGTGAATTAAAAACTGTTGAATGAGTTAACAATCCGACTATACTTTAAATGTTAACAGATCAAACTAATTCCAATTTGGTCCAAAAACTTGACTCTGAGTTAGCTGCTCACACGAGGTTATAATAATTATTATAATTAAACATTTTTTATTTATATATACCGAATATACCCCGAAACCACTGAACCGATTTTAACCATTTTTTCACCGATAAAAAGCTACGTTACCAGAAACATAACACAGGCTATAATTTATTTTTTAAAATAATAGAAATCACTACTAAAATTGCAGTACTAAACCCGCGAGAACGAAGTCGCGGGCAACGTACTAGTAACTAATGTTTCAGACACATATTGTCGTTGGTGTAACTAACTAGGAGTAAGTAAAATAACTCTGACTGAGTAAAAACAAACTAGTTTTTACTCAGGCTTCACGCTGAATTTTGAACGCCAATCTCAAAGTGCTAGTAATTTTATACCTGTATATGTTGGCACGGATTATACGTGCGATCCGTCTAGTATCTATTAGTTAGAGATTTTTATTTCCGTCGTATGCTAAGGGGCGGTCCAGACCCCCTGAATACCTACGCCCATAACTCGGACTGGTGCAGCTTTACCCTAAAAACTTAGTCAAGCCTTAGCAGATTGAGTAAGTTTTTAGGGTATAAAGTATTTTATACACAACAGTTACAAGTTATGTCACTGTAAATCACTTTGACATAGGTACACACGTCCACGTCGTTCGTGATAAAATCCCTGATTCGTTCGCAATAGAACTTTATTCATCATCCCTCCCGTCGTCGGGTAAGAATGGTTCCCATGATACATCTGCGCCGGCCAGCCCCTGATAACACAATAAGCCTTTTATACGATCCGACATCCTCATTCCGGACGCGAAAAACTTCCGATTTGAAGGGAAAGGCTGCCTTCACTATTTATTTATAAGAAGTTAAGACGTAATATGTGTTATAGTAGGCTTTTCCGCGGCTCCCTGTCCTTCCATAGGAAGGTGAAGTGTATTTAAAAAAAAGTACCTGATAGCCAAATGTTACTATAGCCAATGTAACAGAATTTTTAAATGATCGTACGTAGTTTCTATCATTACGACTTTTCTATGTGCTCAAAACTATAAAACTATTTAGTTTTAAAGTTTCTTGCTGATTAATTTTTAACCGAGTGCGCGACAGTAGATTAAATTATTACTTTGTCTTTTTGTTATGTATAAATTCAAATGGTTAACTTGACCAAGAAATGTAAGTAAGTCATAAATGGCAAAACATGTAGATCCTGTTCCTATATTTGGGAACAGGATGTATTTTATATGTACTCATGTTTTTGCAAAAATAAACATCTTATCTTTTACACTGATTTTTAGGGTTCGTACCGAAAGGGTATCCAACGGAACCCTATTACTAATCCTCCGCTGTCCGTCCGTTTGACCGTCCGTCCATCCGTCCGTCCGTCTGTCTGTACGTCTGTCTGTCAGCGGGCTGTACCTTCATAGGTAAACAATTGAAATTTTCACCGAGTGTGTGTACCTGTTGCCGCTATAACACAAATAGTAAAAATTAAATTAAATTGTAAATTAAAGGGGATACAAGAAAACATGTTTTTTTTTCGGTTTATGGTGCGGAACTCTTCGTATGAGAGTCTGACTCGCAATTGGTCGGTTTTTTTTTCCATGTCGTATCGATGATTCCAATTTACGTTTGTTTATTTGTTTTAACCAAAACTGTCACTTTGACCGCGTTAGCGTTTGCCTCGTTATATTAGTTTATGATGCTGTTACATAATAAAGGTTATTTCAATATGAGTGTGAATTTATAAGCCGAGCCACAGGTGAGGTTTAATATATTGTAACACGAATTTTTATTGTTGATATTGTTTAACGTAGTAGTAGTTTTTAATTAAAATAACTTTAATAAGTTGTGTAATTTTGATTTTATTTTTAAAAGTCTCCTGACACTTATGTTTTGAAAACTCTATGGTTGAGTGATTTTCAGGCAATATAATATTTAAATCTTTTTTTGGAACGAAGTTCCTTATCGCGCGTTGTGAAAGGGGGCTAGACGGAAAAAATTCTCACGAAAAGTTGTAACGACACTTTTTGCTATAGTTGTAAGCCGGGCGACGTGCGCGTGTTTCTCTGTCTGTCTCTCTCTCTCTCTCTCTCATAGAAAGCAAGCCAGTTATTTTCGTTTCGTCTTTCTATTTCTGTTTACATTATATTTGTAAGGTAGGCAGGGTAGGCAGGGTAGGCAGGGTAGGCAGGGTAGGCAGGATAGGCAGGAGAGGCAGGGTAGGCGGGTAGGCAGGGTAGGCGGGTAGGCAGGGTAGGCAGGGTAGGCAGGGTAAGCAGGGTACGCAGGGTAGGCAGGGTAGGTGGGTAGGCAGGGTAGGTAAGGTAGATACGGTGGGTAGGGTAGGTAGGGCAGGTAGGGTAGGTAGGGTGGTGTCTAAAATTGAGCCTACTGATTAAGTTTATATTACATTATATTTGTTAATAATAAAAAAAAAAAATATTTTAACATAACTTAAAAAAAAAATTACAATTCCTTCACTAATTACTTCTCCGAACTTCGTTCCATCCGGGTGTCCCTTGACACCTCTCATGTTTTTTTTTTCATTTGAAACGTCTGAGAACAAAGTCAGTCTATAAGGTATAACTTTTGATTTCATAATTAGAACTTTACGATATTATGTTGTTGCACAGAGAGCAGGGCGGGGAGTCTCGACTTACTTACCGATCACCTAACGACCGTATTCATTAAAGTCACCCGTACAGAGTCCATCTCGAACGCAGTCCACGGTCAAAATACATGGTATGATCCGTGGATCGCCTTCGAAAATTACTGAGTAGGGCGACCTTAGGACTTAACGACCAAATTCCTACGTGATCGTTATCTATATCGAGACTACAGGCCCAGGACAAGAGGTGAGGATTGCTTGGGACATAGCTCCGCAATATAATTGTGCCTCGTTGGAGTACCAGAAAAAACTGGCCAAGTGCGAGTCGGACTCGCGTGCAAAGGGTTCCGAGCGAATTCTTTTTTTAAATGTTATTTTAACACTATAGACTTCTTATAGGTTTTCCTGTAATCTTTAGGTAAAGACCTATTATCTCCATTTTTTTCAAAATTTTAGGCTCAACAGTTTCGGAGATAAGGGGGGTCATTTTTGTTTATTGTCATTGTCATTGTAATGGTCATTTTTCGTCTAATTTCTTGAATAACTTCAAAACCGTTTATTTTAAAATTATAAAAAAAAAATATAGTTAAACCCCCCCGCCTTTCATTTGATATGTCACGTGATATTTTTCAATAAACCTTTTTTTTTAATTTTCTAGTTTGACCCCCAAAAGTGACCCCAATACTTAAAATTTTATGATTTACGTAACGCGTTCGTGTTTGGGTCATAGACGTCCATATGTGTACCAAATTTCAACAAAACTGGCAGTAACAGACGGACAGACAGACAGACAGACACCGGAGTGATCCTATAAGGGTTCCGTTTTTTTTTTCGGAACCCTAAAAAAAGGTCTATGCTCAGCAGTGGACAAAGTCGAGCTGTGGAGTACCACCATAATGACAAAGTAGTGCCTGCAGCTGTCCACCTGGCTTCATAGGCGGTGTAGGGATTTCCAAGTGGATCATGAAGTCATGATTGATGACAGTCGGTGGCCCGCAGGGGCCAGGGCAGTTGGTGTCGGCGGTTGTGAAATCGACTGTATAGAAGTATTAATTCAAAAAAACAAACAATTTAACCTTATTATATTCTTCTTCTTATCATGTGGACAGTAAGGTCTAACGACCCTACACACCCTAGTGTCAGAGTACGTATATTGACGATTAAGTATATTGGTTAAGATATACATATTATGAGTTATATTATGGTACGGATCACAATTGTTTCTTCGTAGCTCTCGACTTCTCAAAATGACTACGTGCTTATGTTGTTACCCTCGTCAAAATGGTAGATATCGTTAGTGTCTCGAAGTATTTATGTAAGAGAATCGAGGCTTTACTACGTTATAATTCTTATCATATTTGCATTATGCGAACCACACTATTCTATATGTAGCAGTGGAAAATTGAAGGGAAATTAAAAGTGTATATTGTGTTGTTTTAAGTCTAAATAGGCTTCAGTTCTTGTAATCAGTATTATGAATAAGTATAATTTGATATTTGTTTGTTTGTTTACATGTCTTCAAAGAGTTATCTCTGTAAGTCGTGACACGATTACGAAAGTTCTTTCACAGATAAAAAGTGCTTCTTCTTCTTGTGTGGGCATTAAGGTCTAACAACCCCACACACCCTGGTGTCAAAGTTTCTAAACCGCCTCTGACATGGTTTATTTGACGACCGCCATTTGGCGGCCGGGACCACCGGCTTATACGTGCCTTCCGTCTTTGGTTAAACGCATCTCAGGAACTACTGGTTCGAATTGAAAAGTGAAAAATACGGCGCAGCACAGACGAAGTTGCGCGGGTCAGCTGTTATTTTATATCTGACACTAGCTGACCCGCGCAACGCGGTCTGCGTCACAATTTTCATTTATGCTTCGCTCCTATTGGTCGGAGCGCGATATTATATAGCCTATACCCTTTCTAAATAAACAGGCTATCCAAAGCTAAAAGAATTTTTCAATTCGAACTAGCAGTTCCTGAGATTAGCGCGGTCATTCAAACAAACTCTTCCGCTTTATAATATTGTATACTAGTTGACCCGCGCAACTTCATCTGCTCCGCTCCTATTAGTCTTAGCTTGATGATAATTATATAGCCTATAGCCTTCCCCAATAAATGGGCTATCTAACACTGAAATAATTTTTCAAATCGGACCAGTAGTTCCTGAGATTAGCGCGTTCAAGCAAACAAGCAAACTCAACAGTTTTATGATTTTAGTTTGGATTTGTTAAAACAATCTTTCATAATTTCATTGTTTACTAACGAGCTTCTTTGTGTAAAAGCTCTAGAATATATTCTTACTTATTAAGTATGTATTACACTACGTAATAATGTACATATATGTTTTTGAGTCGAGCTCTGATTTTGTCTAGAAATGAATTTCAAAGGAATCACTCATACGTTACAATCATTATGAATTCAGCTTCAAGGGTAGATCGATTCGTAACATTTTATGATTGTGAGTGAAAGCCCTCAAGTCAACATGAGTTTCTATATCACTGATGTGTGATAAGATTTTGATTAAATCTCACGACTGACAGCGATTTCCTTTCCAACATGTTCCGTTGAAATGTTAACAAAAAAACGGAAATGAAAATATAAGGTTGATTTTTTCGATTTCCTTTTCTATAAATACGTATGCCTATAACATGGTGACTTGTGAAATGTTCAGGTTGAGAAAGAATATTTTCAATGAATAGAAAATCTTGCTCAATTCAAAGAAAACTAATAAATTTCAAAATATTACACAATAAGGTAAAATTGCAACAAATAACTATTTCTCTCTATTTCCTCCAACATTTTTCATTGATGCTCCGCTTATATTGGTTGTAGCGTAATGTTACATACGCTTCCTCGATAAGTGGGTTACCCAACACTAAAATATTTTTTCAATTCTAACTAAAATATTTCCAAACAAGCACACATACACTTCAGCTTTATCTCTAATATATAAAAATCTCGTGTCACAGTGTTTGTTATCGAACTCCTCCGAAACGGCTTGACCGATTGTTATAACATTTTTTGTGTATATTCGGTAGGTCTGAGAATAGGTCGTAGGCTATTTTTTATTTAAATGGCAAAACAACGTTTGCCAGGTTCAGCTACTATTAGTATAAATTTAAGTCTGACAGTCTACTAGGAACATGAAAATTGTCCAATAATAATCAAAATTATTTAAAGGACATGTTTAATGTATGTTGTAAATTGATATTGGAATTACAATATTGAATTGGAATTGTAATATGGAATTGAATAGTAATATTGAATTTAATTGTAATAGTATTGAGGGTGAGCATATTATTATGATTACCTACATAATTTTATCTAATCACTAGCTTTTGCCCGCGACTTCGTACGCGCATATCCCGTTTTTTTCCGTTCCCGTAGGAATTTCCCATTCCCGTATAGCCTATAGCCTTCCTCGATAAATGGGCTGTCCAACACTGAAAGAATTTTTCAAATCGGACCAGTGGTTCCTGAGATTAGCGCGTTCAAGCAAACAAACAAACAAACTCTTCAGCTTTATATATTAGTATAGAGTATAGATATGACATAAGCACTAATTTCTTAAATTTGCAGTGCCCTTACAGGGTGCATGTACCAATACTTTGACATGAATGCATGCCTTTTTTAATGCATGCCTACTAATTAGTATTGTGTATATGTAAGCAAGAAATAAATAAATAACACGATTAACTCAACAGCTTACATATTTTTGTAAAGCGCAAATAGAAAGGAATCAGTTCCATTTTTTCATCTAGTTCTGTAACTATTTTTGGTGTATAATAAAGCATATTATATTTATCCATCGATTCAGCTATTTTAAAAGAGCAAATCGCTACTTACCAGCACCCTTTAAAAAATTCAACCAGTTCCTCACTTTCTTCTCAAGGAAATATTACTAAAGAGAAAAAAGTAAAGTTTTTATATGACAAAATACGCAGAATATTTTTACACAGAAATGCGCACGGCACTGGTAAATTAGCCTTCAGTAGTCGGTGTAATTTACTCCCGACTGTCAATTTAGACGGCCCTTGGTAATGACACTAACAAGGAAAAATGAAATGCAGAAAATGTAAAAATACTGAATATATTTTTCTGCTAGCTAACGGGCTTCGTCGCACCTCCGTCCTTCATATACAGGCTTTTATTTTGCTGCAGTGGAGCTGAAAAATAATGTGGAATGTAGTGATTTACAAAATTGATCATTGCAGTAATTTAGATAAATATTAGGATAATGTTAACTTATTTTATATTATTAAAAAGTTTTTGGTAATTAGGAATTAAGGCCTGATTTTTCAATAGTAACAAATTTTAAAGTTTGACTTATATGCTGTACAAAAGGGTTCCAATCCCAATTTGTATTACTCATATAAAATTATATATCTAAGGGCTGAATTTTTTTTTTTTTTTTGGACGTGGGCCACTCGTAGTTCACCTCTAAAAGGGTGGTTACTACTTAACCGGACTAGCCTGTGGTGGCCTCAGAATGATTCTAAAGCCCCCAGCCAAGGCAACCTAAGGGTTGAAAAATCTGCTTTTTGTATAAATACTTTTTCTGCGCTTCTCCACCGACATAGTCTGCCCACATCACCTTATTTCCCCTGTTTTGATCCATTTCTAACTACTGTATTTTCCCAGCAGACTCTTTTACTATTTTAATGTATTTTCTATATTTACTGTGTTAAGATCAGGTGCACTCTTTTTCATTGTGGTTATAGAAGTATAAAAAGAACTCTTGACATAATTTCATCCGTAACCAAGGCTGCTGTGTATCCTTGGGAAACCTACCTTTTGTAGTGGGTGTAATTCTGAGAAAGACGCAGAACACGGCCCTCTCACAGACTGCACGCAGGCGTTATTAAATCGACTTCAGAGCTTCAAGGGCCTCCTTTTACTTCACAAAGCATAGTTCTCTTAATAAAGTTTGAAGTCGCGTATGACTTCTTGTGATTACCATTTCTGGTATGAGGAAATCTTGAATGTTTTGCACAAAATGAGGACTACGAAAATTTGCCAAATATACATGAATGTATGCTAAAAAAGAATGATAAGTTAGACGTGAAGTGGTGAAAATGGGATACCGTGATTTTTTTATTGAAATGCTTGCGTTTGACCACAAACTCACCTGAGGGTAAGCGATGATGTGGTTGAAATGTGGCGCGCCTAGAAGTAACCTATTTTTTATTTCTTGACTTCAAAACTCCGAAGTTGTAGCTATTTTTATCTTGCCCTTAGAACAATAACTTATACCATGTTATATGTATCTGGCTGTAGATATAGGTACTACCTAAGTTTATTTTAAAAGCAGTACCTACTTCAATTTAACGAGGCATCTCCGAGAACATACATCTCATTAACGATGCTCTACCTAACTTATTACTCACTTACCCATCTATAAAAAGTTAGTTCAGTACTAACAAGCGAATAAGTCTAGCTTCTAGACTACTTATTTACGTAGTTGAAGGGTTGTATTGTACCTATCCAGACTTATTTTATTTTACACATTCATATCTTTACAGTATATTACCTTTTTTAAAGAATGGGAAATCATCAAATGACTCGTTTCGCTCTGGGTGTAATGAAAGGGAGTGACAGACTCTTACTGACTAAAACCCATCCGTGTTCCTCCTAATGCCCTTTGCGTTCCAGGGCCGCGGAGACTTATTCGAACAAATTCTGCAGCCCTGGTTACCATTTCTATTAAAACCTAGTTACCTTAACTAGCAAGAAATAATAGCCCATGTTGCTAGAACATTATGCTAAAGTAATACGCTAATTTTACTCGTAGTTTTTCGTGGAAACCACCCGGTTCTGACTAGCACATGAATATTTAAATCTGTTCCTCACTACGTATATTCTCGAGTCAAATCTTGGCAAAATATATTAATAATTTACGTTTTAATTATGAAGTTATTAATTATTCATTACTTAGTCTAGTAATTTTGCGGAAAATTGAGGAAAACCGAGTGCATAACATCGGACCTGTAGTCAGCTCAAAGTTGACTGATTACCTGTTTTAGAATAGGGAATCAGTTTCATTATTGTCAAATCCTGCCTCAATTCCCACGGTCTGGTTTATTATCTTATTCAAAGTTTTAGTTAGTTTTTAAGTACATATTATGTACCTAAATTAATAATTTCGTATCAAAAACAAAACAATAAGGTATCAAAGCATCCATCAAATACTAATTCTAGTAATCGGAATAACACACATAAAAATTCTGTGTAATCATCACGATTTTTTACGGTTTTTTTTTTAAACATTTTCATAATACCTGAACCCTGCTAAAATTTCCTATAAGACCTTACCTTATTCGTTTATTCTCGAGTGCTCAAATTACGTCACAATTTCCGGAACCCCTTTTATTTTGTAACATTTTTCACCTTAGCTCACCGCTTGACCGCGGCCCGGTAAAGCCCGTTTTTCATCCCACTGATCCCTTTCATGCTCACAGACCCTGCGTTGTAGATTCAAGGTTTGATTCCCTTACGAAGGTTTATCTTTACGCCTTAGTTATCACAAGGTCTAAAACTGCGGGCTCTAAAATCTACGGGCTGATTGTGTATGAATAGAAGAATAGAAGACTATTTTTCTAGGTCTGTCATCCAGAGAAACTAGCTGAGTAAAGAACAATTTTGCTTTAGTACTAGAACGGTTCCATCTCAAATATTTTCTCTCAAATTCATTTTAGGAGAATGCATTTTAATCGTCGCATTGTCTGGAAACTCGGTGTCAGCACAATCTGGTGAATAATATCAAATTGTTACCAAAGCTTTGAAACAGAAACTTTCCGCTGCGTTGTTATTTTTAAGAAAACCAAGTTCAATTCAATTTTACTTTGGAGATTAACCTTGCTTGTTAAGATATTTCTTAATTAACTTTGACAACAATAAGACAATAGGCAGTTTGCGTGAGTTCGTCGCCATTGACGGTAGACCCGCAGCTTTAAACAACAAATTATTAACTTTTGTTTGGGCTTTGTAGGAATAATCCAGCATGAGTCGTCATTTCAACCCCTTGAGTTTCATATCGTTAAAAGGTTTCTCTTTGATATAATTCCCATCTCACATTATTGAAACGGTTTTTTTTTTCTTCTTAGGTTGGCAGATTCTCATTTGCATTTAATACATTATTATTTTAAAAAGTTTTTAGTAGATACCTTAACGTGTTAGTTTAAGCATAGCATACTGGCATCTTCTGGGCACGCTCGCTCTATCATAGACCTCATCAAGAGATTTCCATCAGGCGTGATCGAGGTCAAGAACAAGGCCCATTCATGAATAAAATAAATAAATAATAAAAATAGGTATTATTTTTTAATTTCTTTCACTTGAATGCATATGACGTGGATATAATCATCATCATCATCATATCAGCCGAAAGACGTCTACTGCTGGACATAGGCCTCCCCCAAGCGTCGCCACAACGACCGGTCCTGTGCGCCTCGTATCCATCGGCTACCCGCGACCTTCACCAGGTCACCAGTCCACCTTGTGGGACGCCTTCCAACGTTATGTCTTCCGGTACGCGGTCGCCACTCCAGAACTTTTCGGCCCCATCGACCATCTGTTCTGTTCTGTGGATATGATGCGATTCCATAAATAAATCTTTGCCAAAATATATTATATTTAATCCATATTGGATGAAAGGAGTCTCCAATATGATTTTTATCAGTATTCTTATGCCTTTTGTCCCCTGCTGGACCAAGAGTCCCCCATAACCTTCCACTGTGCCTTATCTGCTAATGTCCCCACTCCGATTTTTAGGGTTACATACCCGACGGGTAACTATCGGAACCCTATTACTAAACAACCGCAGTCCGTCCGTCCGTCTGTCTGTGAGCCCGCTGGCTCTATCTCAAGAACCGTTATAGGTAGACAGTTAAAATTTTTACACAGTGTGTATTTCTATTGCCAGATGTATAAGGCAAGGCCTGACGGGTTAAATTAAATAAATTAAAAATTCAAGGAGGCTCCCATACAAAAAACTAGTTTATTCGTTTTATGTTACGGAACCCTATGTGAGAGTCAAACTCGCACTTGACCGGTTTTCAATATGCTTAAAATGCAAACTGATTTGAGGTTCCTATAATTTGTAACATCCATGGTTTCTTTTGTGCAAGCCCTATAATCAATCATCTGTTTGCAAACCAGAACAAGCTTCATCTGTAATCGGATAGAGCGTCTTTTGATGTACTACTGTAAGTACCTACTGACTAGTGACGTCAGTAGGGATTCCGTTGAGCTTCAGTCGTGTTAATTCTATACGGAGTTACTAACTTTTGAACGCGGCTTTGCATGCGTCAATATAAATTTTCTTAAAAAAAATAGAAGTCCGTTCAGCGAGGCTTAAGGCGTGAACAAACACACCTACTGACTAGTGACGTCAGTAGGGATTCCGTAGAGCTTCAGTCGTGTTAATTCTATACGGAGTTACTAACTTTTGAACGCGGCTTTACATGCATCAATATAATTTTTCTTAAAAAAAATAGAAGTCCGTTCAGCGAGGCTTAAGGCGTGAACAAACACACCTACTGACTAGTGACGTCAGTAGGGATTCCGTAGAGCTTCAGTCGTGTTAATTCTACATGGAGTTACTAGCTTTTGAACGCGGCTTTCCATGCATCAATATAATTTTTCTTAAAAAAAAAATAGAAGTCCGTTCAGCGAGGCTTAAGGCGTGAACAAACACACTTTTAAGTGTATGATATTAGATCATATTCATTCCACAAACTGTATATGTACTATAGCTAATTAGCAAAACAAAAATATAACAGTTCTAACCGAGAAAACTTTATAACTCCAAAATAACTTAGTTTTGACCCCAAGTTATCGGAGCCACATTATCTATTTATAGAATGCACCCATTAACCTTGTGTATGAACTCCTAATCATTAATTAATATTTATTTTTAACCGACTTCAAAAAAAGGAGGAGGTTCTCAATTCGACCGCGGATATATATATATATATATATATATATTTATGTGTGTTCGCGGATAACTTCGTCTTTTATGAACCGATTTCGATGAATCTTTTTTAATATTAAAGAGTATGCTGCCGAGGTGGTCCCATTGCCACCACGTCAGGATCTGATGATGGAAACCCTGAGAACTCGAGGGCAACTCTCGAAAATTGTAGGCACGCATCTGGTAAAAACTTGATATTCGTGTGAATATCGGGTGATACTACAAAACAATGAAGGTTTGGATCAGACCTGATGATAGAGATGACAGAGAGTCAAGGGAACTCTATATCGGTATGGGTAACTACCAAGTGTTTGGGCTTATTTCATTCGTATTGACGAAATCTTTACACCAAAAGTACTAAGTAAGTTTTATTAAATAGGCCCTAGTTCATAACATAACATCACACCGGTACGCTGTGAATGGGTACGCAGGTACCACTAAAAGTGAAAAACAAAACACTACAAAGTATAAAATAACTTTAATTTCGGAAGTCGGTGTTTTTGGTTTTTTGACACCGACTTTCGAAATTAAATTTATTTTATACTCTGTAGTGTTTTGTTTTTGAAAGTCGTTATAGTTTTTGTAAAAAAAGTTTTTTTAACATTTCAGTTCACCCACAATTCCCACAATAATGTTCCTATTTAGTAGAAGTCTTGGCTTACTTTATCGTATTTCTAATGTAAATATAATTAAAATATTGCATTCTAAGTAGAGGTAGACACTCAGCTTATCTACTAAGCTGAGTGAGGACCTCCACTTGCAATGCAATATTACTTAGTTACTACTAGCAAAGCTTAGTAGCTATATAGGAACTAGTAGGTAACGTGCGAATGGACCTGTGAGCTTCGGACTATGTCTAGATGAGTTACCCCTACGTTATTGTTAGTTTCTATGCTATTCCGACAAAATAACCTCAAACTTGAAGATTATAATGTTTAAAGTTATCGATCTTTACTTTATAGATTATAGAGCTGAAGAGTTTGTTTGTTGGGTTGAACGCAATAATCTCAGAAACTACTGAAAATATTTAAGTGTTGCATAGCCCAGTTATCGACGAAGGCTATATAACATCACGCTACGACTAATAGGAGCGGAGCATCAATAAAAAATGTGACCTAGACGAAGTTGCGCTATCAGCTCGTTTTAGTTTAAAAACAAAGTACCAGTGTACACGTTTTTTAATCTTTGTAGTTTCGGGGATAAAGACAGGGTCAATTTTCATGTTTAAAAAAAAACATAATATCTATTTGAGACAAATAGGTAGACGCACACATGAATGGAACTTATAAGAGTTTTATTCTTCATACGGACGGTACGAAACCCCAACTAACTTTTGTATGCGTTGCAGTTTAATTGATTGACAAACATATTTATACACTATCTCATAAAATTAGAAAGAAGTATTTAGTACGGTAAAGAGAATAGGTATGCAATAAGTATAGTATACGGCTGCCTGTCGTGTTCAGCGGAGCGAGGCAGCGGAGCGGAGAAACGGAGAAATATTAACCAATGGAATTGCACAAAATGTCAGCGACTCACATGGTGCGGAGTTTTTGTGCAATTCTATTGGTTAAAATTTCTCAATTTCTCCGCTCCGCTGCCTCGCTCCGCAGAAATGGACAAACTCCCTACGAGGGTGCCCTATTTCTGTTGCCAGCCTAGAAAACAGTAGTTTTAATTTAAGTCTAGTCCTCCTTTTCTAACGAAGTCACAAAAAGAAGATTTCTTCTAGCACAGTTAATTTTCATTAATTAAAAACTGTATTCAGGACCATGCTCCTTCAATCTTTGACATTTATTAGGTATTTAATATAGGTAAAAGGAAAAATCCCTGCTATCAATCTTGAAAATCCTCCTGCGTGCCTTGAATATGATTATTTAAATGTTAAATATTTATGCTAGATGAGTTTTTCACAGAATTACCTATAATAAGAAAATAGTCGTTAACGAAAATGTCATAAGAGGTGTTAATAGTAGTGCTAAAACCGTTTTCGAGGCATCTTAAAACATATTCGACTCGTCTCATCCTGTTCGTCAAAAAAAAATTCAGTTTCAGTTCTAAGTATGGGGAACCCACAATTTTTATTTTTATTTTTGTGTGAAAATCTTAATGCGGTTCACAGAATACATCTACTTACCAATTTTCAACAGTATAGTTCTTATTGTTTCGGAAAAAAGTGGCTGTGACACGGACGGACAGACAGACATGACGAATCCATAAGGGTTCCGTTTTTTACCATTTGGCTACGGAACCCTAAAAATAATTGATTCCGATCGTCCCACTCGGGATTTTAGAGGAACGAATGGGAATATATTCGATGATAAGTGCCTTTCGTCCCACTAAATAATAATGTGCATGAAATGTTATCGTACGAAGTCGTGGAAAAGCTAGTATTTTTTAAGGAGAGGAGATATCTAACTTTCAAAAATATCAGAAATAATTTGAGCAAAGTCAAAAACATACATGACCTCGAAAAAGAAACGAAAAATCTTCAACGAGATACGAATGACTCCCAAGTGGGGCCTTGCACGCTCGTTTGTGACATTCAAATCAGCTAACTTTTAAAAATGGATGGTGTTATTCAGAAATGTAACGCGAATTTTCAACATTTTGCTCTTTTGCCAGCCCTCCGTGACACTCGAGGTGGAGAGATGCCCTTCAAGCGCCTGATTCAGCTGTATACAGCGAAAACACCGCTTGAAGCACAACCTTCCGATCAAGTGTTGCTCTTATGAAAGTTTAATAAAGCGATCTCTTTGTCTATACGTACCACCTCGACCACCGAAAGATTACACGCGTTTGTACATAGTTTATCGAGCAGTTATAACCGTTATTGCTTTGAAATAAGGGTGTGAATACTGTAAAGAGCTCGTTTAATGCCCGAACCGGTGTGAATATTTTATTCAGCGGTTTACAGCGTTTATATGATTTTCTCCTGACCTCAGGGATTAGTGTGTTAACTTGACCCTGTATTATAATTTACATCACGAAGGCATCTCGTTTCATATTATAAACGTGGGAAATGTGTGATAAGCTTTAGAATTTTGAAGAACAAAAATAACAGGGACAGTGGGCATTTTAGAACATATGCCGATTTTACTGATAAATTCAATTATTCCGTGTTTTATTTCAAAATTTCCACGTGATACCTATGGGTATTTATTAAAAAAAGTTGGTATTATATTTAGGCTTACTAACGTGCCTTAAAGAAAAAACAAAATATGAATTTATAAATAAAAGCTTCTTCTTAATCGTTAGCCTCGCTAATCCTTTGAAATTTTAATGAATGAAACTTTTCATTTTAGCATTATGCAAACGACAGCGAAGTACCTAATTCTAGAATTTCAAGTAAGTAAGTACTACTAAAATGAAAAATGGATTTAAGTACTCCTAGCATATTTGAATAATCATGACTTGGAGTAATTCTCTTCATTTTGACCGCACCAATCGATACAACAAAAGAAAATAGAAGAATTATGATACTACTCTTATGTATGCTTGGCTCAAATAAAGTCTTTTCCTTTCTTTCTTTTCTTTCTAATTAGAAAGATTCCGAAGTTTGTTGTTGCAACCAAGAGCACTATGAATAATTCCTACGCGTATCAAACAGCGATTTTGAACACGATTCTAAAAAAACCGCCCAAGTGCAAGTCGGACTCTCACACGAAGGGTGGAAAGTCATAATGATGCTTTTATATCCAGTGGTCAACCACTGACACTCCATTGAAAGAAATGGCATAGAATCTTGTCAAAATCAACCATTATGAAATCAATGATAGACCATTCTGACACTATTGTAATAGCAGACTTGGGGCCCAGATAACTGGCAGCATTTCGACATTGAATGTCACAGCTGATTCTTTGGTCAATGAACTAAGAAAAGTGTAGTGTCCGAAATTGACCACGACAGTACTACTAACTGTTGCGGAATTTGTTCGAAAGAGTCACCGTGGCTCTGGAACGCAAAGGACATTAGAAACACAAATAGATTTTAGTCAGTAATACTACGACTACACTTCGCGTTAACGCGAACACACATCTCGCGCGGTCTCTGTTGCACAGCAAGACGAGCTGCGCGCGAGACAAAGCGCGCAAAGAAAAGTTCGCGTTATTGCGTTTTTTTTTTTTTTGTTTTTTTTTTGACTTGGACCACTCGTAGTTCACCTCTATAAGGGTGGTTACTACTTAACCGGGCTAGCCTGTGGTGGACTCAGAATGATTCTAAAGCCCCCAGCCAAGGCAACTAAAAACTACTTAAACCTACAACTCTGCTCGCTGGGGGCACCCCCTGTGGGGTTCGGGCCTCGGCTCAGCGGCATCGTTATCGGGAGGGCAACGCGTTATTGCGATGTGTAGCCGTAGCTTAAGAGTCTGACACTCCCTTCCCCACCACCCAGAGCGGAAGGAATAATTTGATGATTTCCCATCCTTAAAAAAAAGTGCTACTAACTACTACTAAAAAAAAATCAGCAGCTGGACTCCTTTCCTTGAAATAACCTAGGATCTATGAGCAGGATAGAAAATAGTACCGAACAAGACTTCGTTGTAGCAAACTTCAAATCAAAAGTGCATCCGGCGATATTGAGAAAGCGAGAAGCATGCCGTGCTACTGGGAACTATGCGCGGAACTTTGCAACTTGAACTATTGTAGTCGAGTATTGGATAAGTTCTTCTCTGGCGAATTCTGTTATACACGGGTATTATTTATTATCCATTTCAAATAATGATTAACTTTTCAAGACCTTAGAAGTATACTTCTTAGACTAGGCTAGGCTTCTTAATCATTATTTGAAATGCTGAACTTTCCACAAACATGTATTTTGCCGATTTTTTTTTTTTGAAATAGAGTTATTATTTTTTTTACTAAATAATTGTTTTTAAGGGTTGTTTTATAAATTTTCCATTTTTAATGCATTTTATGGATCTTTGAGATTGCTATAAAAAAAATCTTTCGTGACTTTTTATATGTTTTAATGTTATTTCGTCTTAGTCGTCATTTTCCCGTGGTAGGCAGAAACTACAAAAACGAACCTGCTTCGAAATCATCAAATATTTAATAATTATGTAGGCAAATCCGAGGCGTTTTTGATGGATTGTTTCTGCAATAGGAAAGAATTGGCCTCTGTCTTTGAGTATTATGTACCTGATCTTTCTTAAGAACATTAAAAATACAGAAACAGCTTTACAAAAAAACCTGAGACTTTTGAGCTAAAAAGTATAAGTGTGTTAATTAAACTTTCTCTCATTTTTCTTGTAAAAAACAGTCAAATCAAATCAAAAGGCATTTATTCAAACTAGGCTGAAAATCAGCACTTTTTGAACGTCAAAATTTACATGAAGACAGTCCCCCAAATCGCCCAGCCCGTCACCACTTCCTAGTGTTTTAGCTGGGAAGAAGAAGTGGCCAACAAACTCCCCAGCAACACAACTGTCTGTTAAGTTTAAAGAAGTCTTTAACATATTTCAGTGTCTGTGTTCCCGTCCACATAAAACCAGTTTGCTTTCAAAGCAACATTGAACACGCATCTTCTGGGCACGCTCGCTCCATCACAGACCTCATCCATCGCTTTCCATCAGGCGTGATTGTGGTCAAGTGCAATACCATTCCTCAATTTAAAAAAAAATCGTACCAACCTAGTTATGGAATCCTCGTATCCTTTTTTTAATTTTTCGCGTTCTATTTAAATATACGTGGGCAGACTTAGCGATATCAGTATGGCATTTTCCGTTGATTGAACTTTCTGAAGAGATCTACTAAAATAAAAGCCATGAAAAATCTTAAAAATTTGAGCTACAATACTAAAAAGAATGAGTATGTTAATTAAATTTTCCCTCACTTTTCTTGTAAAAAACAGTCTTTAACATTTATCGTTCCTTCCTAGTTTTGGCAACCTCATGTTCTTTTTTTAAATTACACGTTCTATTTAAAAATACGTAGTCAGATCAAAAGCTTGGCAGTATCAGTATGGCTTTATGCATCGATGCGGCTCAAAGCCAATGCAGGCCGTGACGTCATCATGGCTGTAAAGATAAAACGATATGCATGTAATATTATAAGCGGCGACAGAAGAGTAACTAATAAGGGCAATGTGCATAACTGTGTAACATACCTGTAGATAATCGGGTAGGTAGATATCCTACAATACAATAATATTTAAAAGTGAGAGTCTATATAAATGTATATATGTTTGTAATCAAGCAAACTTCAGTGGCAGACGGTTTGTTTTTAAACCCAATTGACTAACTCATATGTAATATCACATGTTATTTCACAATGGATAGAAATTTAGATCCTTTGCTTAATAGTTGTTTTTAAAAATTCGTCTGCTCAACAGCATGACACTCAATGAATGAATCAAATGCGTTCGATCGCAAGAATTTGTGTGCCGATCAGTTATGCTGCAGGTCTTCAGCTTAAAACTGTAATGGAATTTCTTTCATCAAGTTAAGAATGTTGCAAGTCATGTATTTGTAAAGTCACTCAAAACTCAAACACAAACGTTCACGTTAACGAGTTTCAAAACGTCACTTCCCGTCATAAACTTTATCACACATGATGGTCTCATTATATGTAGCGGAATATTCCAACGCTAGCTTTCACTCGCAGCTATACTCCCGTGCCTGTTAGAAAGATGCGGAATTTGTTTGAAAGAGTCACTGCGACCCTGATACGCAAAGGGCATTTGGAGGAACACAGATGGTTTTAGTCAGTAAGGCGGGAGGAGTCAATTGAAGATTTCCCATCCAAAATAAAAAAGGAACATTCCCGTGGCCTAACCCAATAAAACTATTCCCAACAAACAAATATTGCGAGTAGGGTGCCATGAACATAGTATCTAACTACTATACCTAGTTTAAATAAGACAGAGAGCTTAACCTTTTTGTGAATCAAGTTAAGTATATTTTATAAATAAAAGGATAATAAGGAGTATCCCGAGGAAGTATCTCGAGAATTAGGCAAAAGTACCCTAATTTCTCAGACCCTAATCGCAATACCATTGTTTCAAACTACACTAAAACTTTAATTCTCCTGGCAATCCCCTGTTATCTAAGATCATATATTAATTTCGGATTTTCCTCTTCCCTAGCGAGTTGGTTCGTAAAACAAAGAGGATATATTTCATCCACATCCCTGTGGAGCAACCTAAAAAGTGGCCAGTGTCCCTTATCTGAAGCTTACCGTGTTTCCTAAAACATTACTGTTGAGAATATAAGTAGGAAAAATCATTTTCTTCTCGTGTATTTACTGACCCAGAACTAACGAGGCTTATGTTACGTTGTTTTCAATTACTCGGATAATGAAAAATACCTTTGTTTGGAGAAAAAAGATAAGCTCATGCTCAATATGTACTGATAGTATTGTAATATTTTCGGGACTGGTGGCATTTTCGAACTTACACTTAGCAGGGAGCTTAGTTGGTTGAAAGTTTGTGAAAAAAATCTCCTAAGTAGTGTGTGTAATTTGTTTTTGCGTGACAAGACATTTGTTTTTTGTAATGAGTAGGAAAACTAAATCCGGGCGGAATCCCACAAATGCGGAAAAATAGCTTTTTTAAGCCGTAAAGTGTGTTTAAAAAAACCAAGGCTTTTGAGTTACCTACGTATAGCCTATACTACCTTTGTGTGTGTGTGTGTATCCGAACGTGATCGATATCAAGTTAAGCTACGACAGGGGATTACCCTGGAGTCTACGGCAAAATATGCTGGATTGAGATTTGATAAGGGATTGGATTCCTTGGTTCTGTGTTTATTATTAGGTGTACAATAAAGCATAAATAATTACCTAGCATCTGCAATACCTTCAGCATGAGCATTTAACCTATAACTTGTGGGACACAGGCCTGCTTTCTATGAGAAGGAATGGGCTTTTAACCAACACGGGAGCCATGTGCGACTTAGTTCTCCGATTCTTCAGTTCTCGGACTTGCCGATTTCCTTTTATTTAGATGTACAATTTTAAGAGTAGATGTAGTGATAAAATTACCCGGGCCTGCGGACGGTGAGCGATGGGTAGCTCGCTGTCCGATATAGGCCAACGTCGCGTTATGATCCACGGGCACCTCAAAGAGATGTCAGCTTAATAGACGGGGCCCGCTAGGGCCAGTGCCTGCCGAGGTTGCGGAATTTGCTCGAAAGAATCACTGCGGCCCTGGAACGCAAAAGGCATTTGGAGAAACACGGATGGGTTTTTGTCAGTTAGCCTGATACTCTATTGGAGTCATTTGATGATTTCCCATACTTAAAAAAAAAAAATAGGAGAAAAATACACTATTGTCTTTAATTTCGTCTTCCACTTGAGTCACTTACTTTTTCCCATGTATTCCATTAGTCCTGCATCCCAGTCAGGTTAATCTATTAACCTACTTATTTTACTGCCTCAATGTTTACAACTGTTTGTGTCACTCGAGTTTTATGTGCGACATTAACTTTTACTATAGGCGCACTTGAGTACTCACCTACACTGCGTCAAGCATTGAATTGAAACTTTCACAATACATGATGACTTTTAACTTATTGGGTATATTTCAGTGAGTGAAAGTAACTAAGAATATAAACAAACTTCATAAATCGGAAAATTATTTGACTTGCATTAAAAAACCCATCCACAAAAAATAATTAAAAAGATCCAAACAAGTCACTTTTGTAAAAGTTGTCTGATGCAGTTACTGGCATTTACTTTAGATTCAATTTTTAAAAAAAAAAACGTTTCCCCACACTAGGAATTATGAAAAAAATAGGAAAAAAATTTGCCCCACACTAGGAATTTTGGAATTATGTTTGTTACTATTCAGTCGAAAAAAATCTGAAATCTTTTTTTTTACTATTGAAAGGCACGCGTTTGACCACTATCTCACCTGATGGTAAGCGATGATGAGATTAAAATCATTTTCTCAAGTCCTTTATTTTAATACGCTACATTAGGTACTTAGGAACCCTGAAATATTTCCGATAAATTAAAAAGGATAGATAATTTAGTTTGCATTAAAATCTACTAGCTTATTTTAAACTGTCAGTCTAACTTATTTGAATATTCACCAATCTTTATTGAATAATAGTACTTAGCTATACATCAACGCAGAATTTCGCACAGCCTGAAAACTCTAACTTTTACAGATAATTAATCACTGCCGGCTAAGTGCACATAGATGTAAAGATCGGCTTTTAAAATTTGTTATTGAATAAATATTCATTAACAAACCCTCAGAAGCTCTAAACAGCGTAATTTTTTATCATCTCTATTTTTTTTCTACGCATTAGGTATCAGTCACACAAAGAAAACACGATTTATGCAAAAATAAAACTCAAAAAATTATTCAGTTGTTCCCATTGATATATAAAAAACCCAAGATAAACACTCAGCATCTCAAAAACGTCCGCAAAAAACAAGCGCAATATGTATAATGTGTGCGCTAGTTTCAAACAGTCTCGCATCGCTCGCCATACTGCACTGCTTTTTAAAAACAACTTTAAGCGATCCGTATAAGGTTGAATTTGCAAAAAAAAATTGCGCATCACTCGCCGTACTACACTGCTTTGTAAAAACAACTTTAAGCGATCCGTGTAAGGTTGAATTTACAAAAAAAAAATTGTTTATAGTATAACTACACACAACTCACACATCGAGACTATGCATCTTGGGTTTTTTATATATCAATGGTTGTTCCCATTTTGTCGCGTTATGCGAGCAAATCCGTACTAAACAGCTGATTTTTCTTTTATACACGGTGCCATTTATCCAATGACACACATAAAAAAAACATATTTATGAATATTTGAATTATTAAAAAAAAATTAAAGATTATTCCTTATCATGCATGACGCATGACGTAGTTTGAAACAACCAAGAGCGAGCGCAGTCCGAGCCTTGTGTTCCAAGGACGCCGCGGGATGGAACGGTGACATTGTTTTGATACGTAAACATTATTAACAGGGTGTTTCATAATTCTAATACATTTTTTATTTTTATTGTACTATTATCTGAATGAGTTATTTTTAAAAACTAACCTCGCCTACAGATAGTTTATGTCGGGTACATTAAGTGGGCTACTGGGATCCTGGGTGATACTATTAACGTCAATGTTTTTCTTTGAAAAATACACAAAGCCTGCGGAAAAATGCCAGCTTTTATTAGTATTTTCAGCCGACAGGTCTTCGCTAACCATCCATGACCGGAATACGGCCTATCCCTTAGTAAACTTATTTTATCATTTATTTCAGCACGTCTGTCTTCTGTAACGGAATAAGGTTTTAATTAGTATCATGTCGGACATCTATCATTCGCAAGACTTTGAATTTGAAATTTCAACAATGAAATTCCAAATTAAAAGTTTTGCGAATGAAACATTAACGGACCACGGACCCTAAGCAGTGAGGTTTTTTTTTTAAATTGAATATGTTAGTTCCCTAAATTAAGTTGAATTTTCTTTTTTTTTTCAGGTAAGCAAAATTACTTTTGATGGAATAGCCGGACAACAACCGTAAGTTAATTTGTAAAAGGTTTAAAATATATACATATTTATTATTCATTCAATGTTACTTACTAGCTTTAGTAAAAATTGTTTTCAAGATCTAAAATATTCACCAATTTTTTTAACATCTTAATATTTTCATCAACTGAATAATTTATGTCTATATCAGCCCAACAAATGTATCCTTGGCTGTCATAAAAACGGTCTACCCTTTACATTGAAAACCCCTCGTAAACACTTACTTTTCTTATGCGCTATGTTAGGTTAGTTTTATTAGTTCTTAATTTATAGGTAATATTGCTACCTCCACCCTTTGCAGTCCAGTATCTCAACAATCATTTTCAGGATTCCGAGGAGGACGAGTATGTGTTACGCAAGCGTTGTAGATAGTAAGGAAGCTGCTTTCTCACGCATAATGGCGTGAAAGCCTTCCTTGTGACGGAGCTTTGGCGAATATTCCCGATATAGAACAACGCCGCGTTAGCCGCAACAGCATACTGGAAGAGTCGTTGTATTGCACGCGCATGACGTTGTATGCTCGGCGCGTACTGGTGTCCTTTGGTGTTGTATAGCGTTCGGACATATTATTTTATCTTTTTATGCCTGTTCTGATCCTTTTCTTTCTCTCAAAATAGAGAAGTTACCATGTCAGCACCAGCTCGTCCCGAAATCACTGCCGCAAAGTTACTGCGATCCGTGTAAGAAATACATAAATTGCATGTTGATTGCATAGTCATTTTGGTAACTCATTCAGTATGAGAAAACCAAATTGGTGCCGCTAACTAATCTGAACGATAATCTGATAGTTCTAGGTCCCAACATGAAAAAGTAAAGACTTTTTATATTAATACAACGCAAATCCATCACTGTTTGTGAGAAGACAGAAACATTCTAAAAACTCAATTAAGCTGAGGAAACAAGAAAGAAACGAATATAGGTCTAGAGAAAACAATAAATGAGACAAAATTAGACAGTGTTCCATCTTCCGACGACCGTTGCGGAATTTCGTTTAGTTTGTAAATGGTCTTGATTGGAAAATAGACCAAGAACCAAGGTTACCGACATAGCCTGAAGGATCGTCAAACTGAAGTGGCAGTGGGCAAGGCACATTGCTCGCAGAACAGATGGTCGATGGGCCGAAAAGAAGACGCAGCGTTGAAAGGCTTCCCACAAGGTGGACTGAAGACCAGGTGAGGGTCGTGGGTGGCCATGCGAGACGCGCAGGACCGGTTGTTGTGAGGAGGCTTTTGTCCAGCAGTGGACGTGTTTCGACTGATATGATGATGATGAGGAGAAAATAGGCTTAAGAGTATCTCGAGAACCAGTAAGGTCATTGAATGCAAGGTCCTTTGTACAGTTTACACCACGTCGGAAGTAGCACTTTGACCTTGAGCTGACCAAGCGGAATACCCGTGGAATTGCAATAGAATCAGGTCAGCTTATTTGGTTTTCTTATTATCAATCACAATCACATGTCAATGTCGACTCAGAAGCCAGAAAAACTGACTACTGGAGTAAACTTGGAATTAAGTTGGGCACTTGCCAAAGTAGCATTCTATCAGCCAACGCGATTTTTGTTCCATACTAATTAATATAAGGGATTGTACACGTGACCTTTCGGGAGCGCTTGTCAATTCCGTATATTTCATCGTTACCGCTGAGGCGCTGACAGAATTATAGAATGTCAACGTTCGCATTCGCATCTCAGTTGTAAAAAAGCAGGGAAATTGAGGTGTTTTTGACATATTGCGACTGAGATTCAAATGCGAGTGTTGCTTAAAAGATTAGTAGAATCGACCCTCATGTTTAGGCTTTCTAGTGGAGGTAGGCAATTGTTTTAATCGGCCCTCTTATTTAGGCTTTCTAGTGGAGGTAGAGGGAGGCAATTGTTTTAATCGGCCCTCTTGTTTAGGCTTTCTAGTGGAGGTAGAGGTAGGCAATTGTTTTAATTGGCCCTCTTGTTTAGGCTTTTTAGTGGAGGTAGAGGTAGGTAATTGTTTTAATCGACTCTCTTGTTTAGGCTTTCTAGTGGAGGTAGAGGTAGGCAATTGTTTTAATCGGCCCTCTTGTTTAGGCTTTCTAGTGGAGGTAGAGGTAGGCAATTGTTTTAATCAGCCCTCTTATTTAGGCTTTTTAGTGGAGGTAGAGGTAGGCAATTGTTTTAATCTGGTAGGAGAATGGCTAACCAGAAACATACAATGCCCTAAAGAACACGGAAGCCAAAAGGAGAATATTAATTAATAGATACAATAGGGAATAATGCCTGAAATTAAATCTACGAACATAATATATGAGGTACTGGTTAGGAAATTCCTGGCTCAGAATTTGTGGAGCAAATTCTAAGGGTGATTTATGGATACGCTAGGTATATGACGGAGAAAAGAGGGTGAAATGTCCAAATATGAGCTATTGTATACAGAGGCAGTATGGAATAAGAATTATGATGAGAACACACAAGAGATTAAACTTTATATCTTTTTCAAGTTTGTTCGATATTTGAAATCATAAGTAGTGAGCTTTTTACATGTGGCCAGTGCGTTTGGAATATTTTTAAAAGGGTGATAATTCCCGTTCGTTTAACAATGTAAGTTTTTTTTTGTTTCATTGTGCCGGTAACACATTTATCCGAGTCAAAAAATGTTAATAAGTTTCTTTAGTCTCGATAAAATCAACCATTCACAGTTCACGGAAAAAAGCTAATGTCGATTAACTCGGGTCACTAAATCCTGAATCTGCATATTCAAAGTAGGACCCTACGAGATTGAAACATAAATATTATCAACCGCTCTATAAAATCAAACTTAATAATTGTATCGCTAACAGTTGTTTTCGCAGCCTTTGGACGAGTTTTGAATTAATAATTTATCTATGGTAATTGTACCTTTTACTCACAAAACAAATCGCTTTTACTAACTTTTATAAATAGATCTACATTTGAACCTTTCCTTGTTGTAGATATCATAGATATTTACATGGGAGCCATATTTATTTTATTATTTCATTTCTGCAAATTGAGCTAAAGTTCCAACTTTCAATCATACAGGCGTGCCAAAAAGTTCAAAAGTTTTGAACGGATTTCATTGCTCTAGTAGCGCCTAGGTATTCCCTCCTCTTACTTATTCACACACTATCATTCTGTCCATTGGTGAATCAACATTTTTTATAATAAATTGACTATGGTATTTATTTTATTCCTCTCCGCGACAAGAGCTGTTTTCAGCTGCGCAAAATTTACACCTAAAGAAACACTTCACTATTTTGTTGTAGAAACTAACGAAATATTCCAAACAACCATTTACTTTGAATCGTGTCATTATCATATTTTTTTTAAAGAATTGGAAATCATCAAATGACTCCTCCTGCTCTGGGTGAAGCAGGAGGGAGTGTCAGACTCTTACTGAATAAAACACATCCGTGTTCCTCCTAGTGCCCTTTGCATTCCAGGGCCGCGGTGACTCTTTCGAACAACGTCCGCAGCCCCAGCAGGCACGGGCCCTAGCGGGCCCCGCCTTTAATGCTGACAGCTCTTTGAGGCGCGCGTAGAATACAGCGCGCCGTCGACCCGGGCCTGGTTCTGATCAGACGGCGAGCCACCCAATGCGTTATCATAATAATACTTCATATTTAGCGTTCCTCACTAACCATTAACCGGTAAACAGTCCCATGAACTGCATGGGGTCTGCGCCTGTTAAATCAATCAGCCTAGCCTTTTCCTGCCTTTTGGTGCTGACTCCCAGTCTAGCCAGATGCAGCTACCAGTATTTTATACGCAGCGACTGCCTACCACAACCCAGTAATGGGATAACCCTAGAACCCTTGCTTTTCTGGCTTCTGATTACATTAACGACTGTCAAACATCTACCAATGACAGCCGACGAATATGAGAACAACAGCGGAGGAGTCTCGGTATGAAATGGACAGTTAGCCATTTACAGAGTGACCTCAGCTAGCGCTACTTAACTAACCATTGACGGTGTATAAAACTTCCCAAGCCAACTGTTCAAAGTTAACGATGTATGTGCCGCCCCCATCGCCCGCCCCAGAACATTGTGCAAGTTTACAGTCTATTATTAACTTGTAACTACACTCGCCTTCTCCTTTGCCTTTTCTCCGAGTTGGCAATTTTAAATTGGTTTGAGAACAAGGAGCAAATCTTTTTCAGATTACGTTTCACGTTCTCGATGCTAAAGCCAACCCAAGAATTAAAAATTATGGACTGTCTTAATGCCTAATTAGAATAGATATCTTTTGATTTCGATTATTTAGCGATAAGGGATAGTTTGCTATGTGTTAAATCATTTTCATAGTCATGTCGGTATTTCCAGAAATCGCCTTTTCCAAACGAAAAATTTTACTAGGTATTGATAGGCATACGTTTGCTATTTCACCTGATGGTAAGCGATGATGCGGTCGAAAATGGAGCACGCTTACCTAGAAGTAACCTATTCACTCTTGACTTAAAGACTCTCAGGATGTAGCCAGCAGGAAACACAGACTCTGGCAGGGAATTCCACTGCTTAGCTGTACGCACTATGAAAATGTTCCCAAATCGTTTTGTGCATGTGGGTGGGATGTCCTCCATGTACCGGTGGCGCATCGCCGTTCGTCTTGTGGTGCGATGATGGAACGGGCTTGGCGGAATTAAATTATTCAAATTCGTCGCACACTCCCCAAAATGCAACCGATAGTAAACCGACAGGCCAGCAACTCAGCGTCGATGCTCATGACTTTGGAGCTTCCACTCGATAAGCCTATCATTGCCGATGATTCTCTTGGCTCGTTACTCAATTGACTCGAGGTTATCAAGCTGGTATCTGGCAGATCCATCCGAAAGATGAGAGCAGTACTCCATACACGATCGAACTTGCGCTTGATAGAGTTTGAGCAGCTGTTCCGGCGTGAAGTACCGTCTCACCTTTGCTAGGATCCCCAACTTTCAGGTAGCCACTTGAGACTGTGCCTCTATGAAAGGGCCAACATTGATTACATTATTTTAATTTAGACCACACAGACATGCGTACAGTGGAATTTCTTATAAAACACGGTTTAAACAAATGGTGGATTAATATCGATATCAGCGATGTAACAAGAAATTATGTAAGTTTATGTAAAAGAGTTATGTAACTATTTTTGGCGTACCATAAAGTATTTTCATCTTCATGAGGCTGTAACTAAAATACATCAATGACGTTCGACGACCTCAAAATTGACCTCCTATGACATGGTATTAAATTAACCATCGATTAAGTACACCCACGAAGAATCCCCAAAATTGGATCGGTTCATCTTTTTTGACAGTTTCACGCCTCAGATAACATATTAATTCATCATGACAGGTATAAATATAACAGGTATGTAGGCCGAAGACAAAATGATTAAATGTCATTTTATTAATGTTAAAATGACCTTTCGACACCTAAGAACCACATATTTTTAACCAAGACGCCCACCAGTTGGGATAAGATTAGTCAGTGAAGATTTTCCATTACTTTTAACCACTAAAGTACTAGAAGCCTACTTCAATGTTTTATTAAAGAAAATACATGGTATTTCTTAGGAGAGTTCGTTCAATTTTACTCAAAATTGATTTTCTTTGGCTCCGTCCACCACGCCAGGGGAATGGAACTGTAAAAATATTTGTATTTCAGTTCAATCTCATTCAACTGGTTCCTAAGTAACTATTATGTAGGTACATATATGAAATTACACTTTACAATGAACTTAGCTTTTCCGGCGACTTCTCTCTAGTGACTTACGGAACCCTATTACTGAGCCTCCGCTGTCTGTCCGTCTGTCTGTCAGTTGGCTGTATCTAAAGAACCGTAATAAGTAGATAGTTGAAATTTTCAGTGTTTATTTCTACAGCAGGTATAACAACAAATAATAATAAATATAATTAAATAAAAATTAAAGCCGGCTCCCATACAAGAAACATGTTATTTTTTTTTGTTTATGGTACGGAGCTTTTGGTTTGCGAGTTCGACTCTCACTAGGCCGGTTTTTTACGAAATACAAAGTATGATTTTGACACGATACAACGACAGTATAGTTTTATCAGTTAAATATTTTTACTGTTATCGTAAAAAAATTACTCTTTACAAACACAAAAACAAATTCACAATAGATATTAACTTCTTAGGTTTAGACTATTAAATTAATATAAAATGTATTTCTGTATTAATAAAACGTTTCTTTTAAACATTATTTTCCTTGTTGTTTCCCGTAAACAAACTTGCTCTCTTCTGGGTTATTAAATTATCGGATACTTACTTCCATCAGAAAGTATCTAATGTTGTTACGTTATGAAGGGCCCAATTTTAATGGACTAAACAACGTTAGGTATACTCCCCCAAAACGTATGGACCGTCATAAACAAAATCGAAAGATAAAACGGCCATAAAACTGGCATGAAATGAACCTTTTGATAATCCATCCATACTAATATTATAAATGCGAAAGTCACTCTTGTCTGTCCATCTGTCTGTTACCTCTTCACGTCATAACAGCTAAACGGATTTGGATGAACCTTGGCATAAGGGTAGACCATGGCTTTAATAAGATTTTTTTCCTCGAGAGTAATATGTTCCCCTGGGAATTTTTCAGAAAACCAAGTAAAGTAATATAAATAAGTACCTACTTAAATCGAGAGTATGTAGTACCACCTACCTATTCAAATGAACTATTTAATGTAAACCCGAACTTTGATATTTTGGGGTAACAAAAGCAAGAGGCGTAACCTTATTTTTTCATTAAATCGTCCCTCCCCATAAAAAACGCGAGGAAATGTGCAAATAATTCCGTTCCCTCAGAACCACAGATAAAAATGTTCTTAAATCAAATTATGTGGCCACTTGCAATTACAAAGATCATCTTTATGGTCCCTTCAATTACTTCTTCTTTATTGAATATAAAATTACTTATCTTTTACGATCGTTTTCTTTTAGAAGTAAAATGAATTGAATTTATAACAGTTTCTTCGTTACGTCAGAAAACACTCAAGAACGGGTATAAAGCGGCGGATTTACGATCATAATTGTGTAAAAATAGGTATGTTTTTCGTCTAAAAATAATTATTCAAGGTTAAAATGGACCAGAACACCACGCATATAATACCTACGATCTATTTTGCTACCTACCTCAATAGATGGCCGGTATAGCCAGCCGGCCAAAAGAGAACTACCCTACACAGGGTTATTTGTAAAACAACTTTCAAGGAGTCAAAGTACACATGATTATAAACAACTTTTACTTTGAGATCAATCCTGAAAACTTGTAATAATTACCAGCTGTGCTATATATATTATCTAGTTATGGACACATTAATGTATGCAGCCAATATTTTTCCTGATTTCGAGTTTAGTCCCACAGTAAAAGTTCATTATAATCCTGTGTATTTTCACTCCCAAAAAGGTTGTTAGTGTCTTAGAAATAAATATGCAAAAAAAAATACGTAATTAATAAAATAAATAAAATATGTAATATAAATACAGGGTGTAACAGAAAAATCGCGTAACGATAAGGAGTTGTCCAAATGGATGAGGACTACAATATCACTAACTTTTATTATGTGACGTACATTGATATATAAAAAACTCAAGATGCACAGTCTCGAACAAATGCAACACTCGAATCTGTCGTCAAAAACTGACATGTATCAAGTGTCATGTGTGAGTTGTGTGTAGTTATAAACAATTTTTTTTTGCAAATTCAACCTTACACGGATCGCTTAAAGTTGTTTTTACAAAGGAGTGCAGTATGGCGAACGATGAGAGACTGTTTGAAACTTGCGCACAATTATACATATTGCGCTTGTTTTTTGCGGACGTAGAAATTAATTGTTCAGTACATTTTGTCAACTTCTGCAAACATGTGTATTAGAAAATTGATTTTTTTGTCTCGATTTTAAGGTTTGTAGTTAAAGTTGATCACTATGTGTGTCTTCGAGTGATATATATGTAGAGACAGCTTGAGCTCCTTTTGAGTTTTATGCTAATTAGTTACGGGTTACCTTGAGCGTTAACCTAACCACAACCCATTATAATGTGATACGGGTAACAACTAACTACCTATGATCCTAAAGCTGATGTTGCGGTTGGATAAATATGAAAGCTCTACTAGTAAATTCTCAACTAAATATTTGGAGGTAATTTAGCTCAACCACCTTACCAAGCAAACATTTCACGGGCAACATTAAAGTGTATTCAAGAACATGCTACATTACTAATGAAACGTTGACTGAACTTTGCCACATTTAGGGATGGTGATGTTGCGGAATTTGTTAGAAAAAGAGGTACCGCGGCCCTAGAACGCAAAGGGCATTAGGAGGAACACGGGTGGGTTTTAGTCAGTAAGAGTCTGACACTTCCTTCTGCTTCACCCGGAGCGGAAGGAGTCATTTGATGATTTCCTATTCAAATAAATTAAAAATTAAGGCTTGTAAACATGCCATGACCTTGTGCATATAAACGAAGCTAACTAATCCTCTACGCGCCACTCCGCTACCCGCATTTTTAATTTATTATAAAAAATAGCAAATATTTTAAAAAAGTAACAAATACCAAATTATTTTCGTTTTTATTGCAAAATAATAATAATAAAGATTTATTGCAGATAAAATCCATAACTTGTTAGTAAAAGTCTTACCCTAATGTTAGTACAAAACATACAAAATTAAAACATCTGCCCACCTACGTGTGCAGCCGTATCCAGTGAGCCAGCATGGGGCTGTCCAACTTATCACAAAATACACTCAGGATGCTGTGGGAGCTAGCACGTACTCTACTGAGAACAGAAGCGCACCTTTTCCGTATAATGGCATGAAAACCATCAACCCTGGCCTCGGTGAACATCCCAGAAGCGCTACAAAAACGTGGCAGACCCAACAGCATCCTGAATACATTGTTATACTGGACACGCAAGGCATTGTATGCCCTCAGCGTATACCTGACCCACAGACTGCATGCGTAAAAAGACTGGCAGTATGATCTGAAAAGGGTTATTTTGACTTGCGTCGTACAACGTGTAAGTCTGCGGATCAGCGTATTACCTCGGACAGCCATCGCCCTGCGTTCCCTTTCTATGTCCAGGTCATCATTCAGGTCATGAGTGAGCCAGTGACTCAGGTACTTAAATTTTGTTACTCTGAACAACGGAGTATTATTAATGGTCATATCTGGCACGTTAGTGTAACATTTGGTGCCTGCCTTGAATACCAATAATTCTCATTTTTTTGCATTATACCTGAGTGCCTGAGTGACGGCATAGTCTTCACACATCACATCACATTACATAGGGTGACACAATGGGCCATACATGAGAAGTGTTTTTTGTTTTGGAGTTATTTTTGCTCGATTTTAACGGTATAATAGTGGAATATAATAACGATGATGGTACGAATGCCCTTCGCGCGAGTGGGACTCGCACTTGGCCGGTTTTTTTTACCTTTCTACTTTGAGAGTGTTTATCGATGCCTTTGCCAAAATATTTTATTCGTCACACACGTCCTTGATATAAGTATACTAGTACATACACAGAGGTATATAAAATAAAGTCGCTTTTCGTGTTTGTCTGTTTTTGGTGTTTGTAAAACCGTGTTGTTCTTGTTAACTACGCAACGCATTTAAATGCGGTTCTCATCCCTCGGGGTGGCGCGATTTAGAGAATTTGTTTAAAAACTTAAATAATAATTGTAACCAAAATATCTAGCTGGAGCTAGCTAGTCATAATTACCATACGAAGCTAGAGTGGAGGGCTGATTCATTGGATGCAGAGGGAGTGTAAATCAAGCCTAAATTTTGTTGATCTGTAAACAAAATGCGACAAGCATTTCAGAAATTCAGCAACATATCTATTGAAAATACCAATTTCGAGATAGCATCCTATCCTACCTTCCCCAAATATGTTGCGGTCGCTTTTCAGTCCAACAAAAAACTACGAAATATTCTGCCATGACACATATTCCGATTCCATGTATACCCTTGCAAAATTCATCGAAATACCTTTCCTACATAAACATATTGCGGTACCTACAATCTACATGTAGGTAAATACACCAAGGTAGTTTAATATATATCAACACTTTGGGTCACAGAGTACGGAACCGCCTCAGTGGCTGCTGGAAACGGCATTGCATAATTTTCCATACAAAAACCAAAGTTGCCAGTAACTTACAGTCACTCATAGATATTGTCAGCTTCTGATAATAGGATATTTTCTTGAAAAAATCTATTTGTTCTGTCAGTTAGATTAATAATTATCAAACTATATTGGTCACGTATTTTTCGATTAGGCACCTATCACGTCATCAGCCTCTTCTCCTGAACTTTGATGCATTTTATCTTTGTCAAGTTTTATCGGTTTGAAAAGGCAAGAAATACGTGTCCAATATTGTTTTAAATCTAACTGGACCAAATAGAATTAATATTTTTACATCCAAGAGAAAACCCTGTTCTGTCTGATTTAAATGGCGATTCTATTCGTTGTCAGCGGAGCGATTCCAAGCTCTGTGCTCTGGGTCATGTCAGCCATGTCATCATATACGTCCACCGTGTCAGATCTCAAGACATGTGCGTCTTTGTTCTCGTGGCTCGGGACCATCGTTTAAATACAGGCATATCATATATCATCTGGCTATTGATAGAACATTGTGTCATTTAGATATCTACGAGTAAATAGTACCTAATCTATATTAGTTATACCTACAACGTGTAACAGAAATATCGCAAATCCTGAAACAGAGTCATCGTCCTCCTGATTAAGAACTACTTTACTTTAACTATGGAACGAACCGTAACCACCCATAAAAATCAGCTTTTCAGTATCCTACTAATCCTCATACTAATATTATAAATGCGAAAGTTTGTGAGGATGGATGGATGATTATTACTCTTTCACGTCAAGCGCCTGAAAGGATCTTCATGAAATTTGGCACAGTGGTAGATTATAGTCTGGAATAACACATAGGAATATGCTCCCTAGGGATTACGCGGGCGAAGCCGCTGGCAGAAGCTAGTATTTAATAAAAATGTATGAGCCACTAAATTTTTCTGTCGCGATTTCAGTGTCCCATAGAAATAGTTGTTCATATTGATGATCGGGTTTTATGTTATATCTATTAAACACTGTAGATGGTTATATTATCTGTTTATGCGTATACAGCTGCATCAAATAAACCCAACCATATCAGGCATTTAAGAGAGTATAAAGAGAGCTATGTCTTTAAACATCGTCCATATAACAAACTTTTTCAATTCCGTTCTTTATACCCATAATAACGCGTTATAAACAACTCATAACGATATCAAGGCTTAAAGCTTTATCTCCAATTAAAAGCTAGCGTGGTACTTTCAGCCGACCAATACCTACGTATCTGTATTGTCTATCCATTAGGTAAATCCGAGGCCCGCACTCGCCCCCACTGCGTAGGTGATGGGGAAACATCGGCCACAACTGAATAGCGTACCTATGTATTGTAATCACACAAGTTGATGGGATCGGTCATCTGTCTACCGAAGCTCCAAGTTCCCTTTACACAACTGTCTGTTATCTGGTTTTAGATTTTCGCTGATTCCAGGTTTGGTACTAAGACTTACTAAAGCAGGTAGAACATGTAAAAAGACTGAAGGCCTAGCCTGAACGTAACTGAATTTTGAATAATTATATAAAACTACAACCCCATACTATTTTGTTTTAATTTAATGCGACATACACAATTTATATCATACAACAATATGAATATATTTTATCCATTTCAAGCAAATATTATATGCGGAATAAGTATTGTAGTTCTGGTAAAATTTTACGTTACGTTACTATAATAATATGTACGTCAAAACATTCGTGCCAGGCCCTCAGATTAAACTTCTGATGCAGCATCAAAAAATAAACAGCCTGTACCGCCTCTCTCTTGAAAAAAGAACGGTGCCGAAATCATGGAAGCTTGCGAATGTGCAACCGGTGCCCAAAAAGGGAGACCGTGCTGACCCTGCACATTACCGTCCGATCGCCATTACCTCCATCCTATGCAAGGTTATGGAAAGGGTTCTTAACAGTAAGCTGCTGACCTACCTTGAAGACAATGATCTCCTCAGTGACCGTCAATATGGCTTTCGCCGGGGACGGTCAACTGGCGGTCTTCTTGTGTATGTCACGCACTGCTGGGGCGAGGCCATCGAGATACACGGCGAAGCACTTGCCGTGTCGCTCGATATCTCGAAGGCCTTTGGCAGGGTTTGGCACGCAGGTCTACTCAGCAAGCTTCCTGCTTATGGCATCCCAGCTGGTTTTTGTAGCTGGATATCAGATTTCCTCAGTGAACGGTCGATCCGAGTAGTTGTTGACGGCTGCTCCTCTGACCTCATGGCTATTGATGCCGCAGTTCCTCAGGGGTCTGTTCTCTCTGCAACTTCCTCGGGGTCTGTTCTCTCTGCAACTCTTTTCCTGCTGCACATAAATGACCTACTTCAGCTTGGTCTTGTTGGTTACGCAGATGACAGTACGGTTTCAGAGAGATACTTGTCCAGCGCAACAACCAGCGGGGATGAAGTTCGTTCCTTGAGAGAGGCCATGGTAGAGCGGACAAATTAGACCTTAAGCCTTGTCTCCCAGTGAGGTGATGACAATGTGGTCACTTTTAACGCCACCAAAACACAGGCGTGTCTTTTTACCGCAAAAAGGAGTCGTTTTGAACAAAACTCCTACTTTTCGGGGTGCATCTGTTCCTGTGACTGATCGGCTCGAGCTCCTAGGCATGGAGTTGACATCCAGTCTCAACTTCGGCGCCACCATCCAGTACAAAGCCCAAACCGCAGCCAAAAAGCTGGGCATCCTAAATAGGGTGAAGCGATACTTCAGGCCTGGACAGCTTTTAACCCTATATAAAGCGCAAGTCCGATCCTGCATGGAGTATTGTAGCCACCTTTGGGATGGCTCAGCTAAGTATCAGCTTGCCGCGCTTGACTCGGTGGATCGCAGAGCTTAGAGGCTCATCGGTAACGTAAAACTGGTGGATGCCAAGCAACATAGCTTGGCTCATCGCCGTAAGGTTGCCTGCTTGTCGGTCTTCTACAGATTGGACTTCGGTGAGTGTGCTCAAGAACTCCACGACCTGATCCCACCGGCCCCCTTCTACCATCGGATATCCAGACGGACTGCATCTTACCATCCCTACCTTGTTACTATTCCAACAATTCGCACTAAGCGTTTCCAAACGTCTTTTATAATGCGCACAGCAAAGGAGTGGAACTCTCTGCCTGCGTCTGTGTTTCCAAACGCTTACAACCCTAATCTCTTCAAAGTTAGAGTGAACAGGCTCCTTCTGGGTAAGCTCGCTCCATCGTAGACTTTGTCTCTGTCATCTCTGGCCTAGACTAGAGTCAAGAGCGAACCCATCACAAATAAAAAATAAAAAAAAAACCTTTAAAAAAAGAGACAAATAATGTCAGAATGTTATCTATACTAATATATAAAGCTGAAGAGTTTGTGTGTTTGCTTGAACGCGCTAAGCTCAGGAACTACTGGTTCGATTTGAAAAATTCTTTCAGTGTTAGGTAGCCCAAATATCGAGGAAAGCTATAGGCTATATCATCACGCTAAGACCAATAGGAGCGGGGCAGTAATGTAAATTGTGACGCAAACGTAGTTGCGCGGGTCAGCTAATCAAATATAAATGTGTGTCAGAAAAGTACAGGAATAGAATTTCAATTCCATCTGTACGACCTTTAAAAAAATAGCACTATTGCAGTTTCCCGAGAGCTCGTTGCAAGTTTTATTTGCGACCTGTGTCCACAAAACATAGTTTTTAAAATAAAGTTCACGCATGGCCGTGCTCGGTTTGTTTTATGTGGTTTATTTCATCTGTTTTTAACTGCTACGTTTTCTCCCTACTTAAATAAACGGTGGCACAGTTTTTGTACGTACTATTCGAATACGTTTGTCAGTTTAGTGAGAAGATTAAAGAAATTTTTTTAAACGAAAATGTTTTGGAATTAATATGGCGTAATGTGTGCAAACAATAATACATACATTTCGTACTGTTATATGATGTTATACAAACATGTCAGATTGGGATGTTGAAAGGGCTCATGATTATTGTTTTCTGATAATAATTTGGAAAACTACCAAGATAAACAATAGGTAAAATTGTTGAACAACTGCAATCAAAATATTAGACACAAATTACGTAGTAGACGGTATGTAAGGTTGCGGAATTTGTTCGAAAGAGTCACCGCGGCCCAGGAACACAAAGGGCATTAGGAGGAACACGGATAGCTTTTAGTTAGTAAGAGTCTGACACCCCCTTCTGCTCCGGCCAGAGCGGGAGGCGTCATTCGATGATATCAAAAAAAAAAGTCGGTGGTTAAGAAAAAACTTTTACTTAGATTTTAACACCAGAGACTAGACAAAGTTCAATTCTATGAGCGGTGGCGACTGTCGAAATGTCAAAATTCATCACGTGACATTTCGACAGCGTTTGACAATTCCACAGATTTTTGACGTTTTGACAATCGTCTTCGCTACGCTACGGCTGACACAATGTCATTTGTCTAGAGCATCACTGCACATCTTCTTTTAGCTACAAAGTGACTTACAACTCAGTGTAACTAAATTCAAAAACATTCCCACCTAGGTCATAATTAGACCGGTTCTGTTCATTACTTGAACTCACTTATAAAGTCAGCTTGCACGTGTTGCCTGCAGCGTTGCAGCGAGATAAAGTGCTTCAGCGGCTGAGTTCCAACACGGTTAATGCTAACGAGGGATTTCATAGCTTTTGTGTGCACCCAGCCGTACAGCCGCACTGATAACAGGACCGACACGTACCATTTCAAATTAAAACTTTGCAAATTCGAACCAAATGTCGACCAATATTAAACGTTGTGCTGCTGACTAAAAATGTGAGGCAAGTTAATCGGATCATTATTTTAAATTGCCTTTCAAATTCAGTGCAATTTGCTAATTGGATATTGATGGTAAAATTACTTTGTTTATCTAGTGATAACACGCATTATAGTTGCTTTATTTATCAATTTTAATGAAAACTTTTCATCATGGTACATACGCGAAATTGCGTGTTGAAAACGAATACACTTTTGGATAAGGTTAAAAATAATTGTGAAATATTTTACTAGTTGGTATCATTTTGTCAGAGTGTTTTAAATTATTTTTTTGCAAAGATTCTCCAAGGAAAATATACGATATAAAAAATATACCATCGTAGCTAAAATAAAGTTTCAGCCATGTTTCAAATTTTAGAATATTAAATTTTTTTATGTCTGTTGGTGAACTAATATTAACAGTCTTTTTATTAATTACCGTCTTTTTCTTAGTAGAATTAGTGGATTGTTTAATTTCCCACGGGGTTTTGACTCTGGAAAATCTAATACCTAACTCGAACATTATTAGGTTGTTTGACGTCACAATTTCTTCGCGAAGACTGCCAATAATCGCCATTTTATAATCTCTCTCAAGTCTAACTCATACATCTGTCTAGCCTTTCCAACTATATTAGGGTCGGCTTTCAGTCAAGCCGGATTCAGCTGCATACCAGTATTTTACGTGGAGTAACTGCCTGCGAGACCACAACAACCCATTTATTGGGCCAGACTGGTGTCAGATTTTCTGGCTTCTGAAAATACGTAATGACTACCAAAGATATACTAATGGCAGCCGGGGCCTACGGCAACATGCGAAATGACAACATGCTTTCCGAGACACGGAGGAGTCTCGGTATCTATAGATGGTCACCCCACCCATTCACAGACCAAGCACGGCAAGCGTTGCTTAACCTTGAACTACGTGTACGGTTGTTATTATTTACCCACGAGCTCCTCCTCTCAAGTCAAACTCATTTCTGAATAACTTAAATTAACAGTACACAACCTGTAACAGAATATACGCAATACCTCTTAAGGGATCATTGTACTCATCATTATGAACAACTTTTACGATGGGACCAATCCCGGAAGCGCGAAAAAAAAATCAGCTGTTCAGTACATTTTGTCGAGTTATGCGCACAGAAATGTATGGGGGAGTCGATTTTTTTTTCGCGATTTCAGTGTTGGTCCCATAGTGAAAGTTGTTCATAATGATGAGTTCAATGACCCCTTAAGAGGTATTGTGTTTATTCTGTTACACGTTGTATAAGTACAAATTAACATTAATGACTATTTCTCGTTACACAAATCAAACACAATCTCACGATTTCTATTACATTGGCAGCGAAAATTTAAAGCGAATTCCATTTTCTTTTCACAATTAATTCTGAATCAAAAGTTCAAACGACTGAGCTAGACTAATTGGCTGACACTGGCTGGCTTTGGCTCGCGCTGGCTGCGTGCGACCGAACGAATGGCTTACCGACCTCACCGTTACCATTCGAACCTAGAATTTCTGATTGTAGTTAAATATTCAAAGGGGATTTTGTTTCCAAACAACTCGTCTCGTTTGTGAGCTGTCTTTTTTACCGCCGTCCTGCAGAATGACGTGTTGAGTTTGAGAAATTGTTAACTTTGCGAGTGATTTACAGAACCGCTTGTGTAAACATTTATTTACGACTGATATTTTAATTACAGAACATGATTCGAATATCGTTCCTCAAGGGAGATACTCATTCATTCAACATTCAATCTTGAGTATATATAAAACATTTACTTGGAAGTCTGGAGTGTCATTAATTAAACAGCTACCCACCCACAAATGATATTGGCTTACAAAATATCACGTATCATCTGTATTGCAGAACGTTTTCATGCATGTTTTAATTCGTTATGTCTGGGACGAAACAATATTAAATGTTTAGCTTGGTTTCATTATGAAAAAGCCGTAAATTGCGAATGTAAAAAGTTTCTTGAAATACCTTCTTTGAAATTAGAATTCCAGGTGCCTTAAGTCTGCGTCTAAAAGCTCTCAGACACCAATTTTGATAACAAATGAATTTTTCAGCGGTGTCATTGCAATGAGTATTTTTTATTATATTTTTTTTTTACTAAATCTCTACTCTCATTTTTTTTTAATATCTCGGCCTATTCTAAGTTAGGGACCTTTTTAGCCTCACACATAAAATTAATGTTACTAAGATTTACTCAAGGTTGATGAACTCATTTTTACTCATAGTTTCTAATCTATTTAATTTATTTGTTTGTCTTTTTCAAGTCCCAAACAAAAATTTTTTGTATTTTTTTTTTCTTTATTATTAAAACGCTTTCTTCAAAAACTTAAAGAAAAACTGCGTAGTTCTCAAAAATACAACTTGTAAATACAATATTTCCGTTCGAGTAAAACCCCGTAGCTGGGTAGACAATGGCGTAGCAACAAGTACCAGGGCCACATAAACCGGCGGCAGTTATTTGTCTGACAGGAGACAGGTAGCACTAATGCAAATGGCCGACATTGCTGTGGCGAATCGTGAATATTCCGCCCGAATAAGCGCCCTTCGAAAACACGCGCCTATTTTTTTTTAATTTACTTTTATTGATGTGCCAGTTAAAGACAACTGTTTCGACAGCTGAAAGTTTTTAATATTTACAATATTATTTTATATTGAGTTTTATTCAAAATATTAGCAGTAGGTAAATGTAGGCTTTGTTCGTGATCAAGTGTTTTTGTTTGAAGAGTTCGGAAATATATTAAAACAAATTTAGAAGACCTTTAAATTTGTACATTGAAAGTAAATACCTATCTAAATAAATATAAACGATCAGTAATATTCCACTTCATTATAATTTCAAATGGTTTATCTTCTGAAATATAATCACGTCCGACTATGTTATTTTAATGAGGATTCCCTTTTTCAGTGAAAGCTTTTCGGTTAACTAAACTGTGTTTTACAAGAGGATAATAATTATAATCTGACTTTGTTTGCTTCTAGAAATTGTTATGTTTTATTTTTTGTTAAAAACGCGCATATTTTAATCTGCTTACCTATCTGCAATATTTACATAGATACCTATTGATATTTTACTTTTGCATTCCAACATTTTTCCTCCGCGAAAAAAAACGTTAAAAACAGCCATAAACAAGCAAAAATGAATACCTAACGTATTTCACTCGTGAAAATTATTGCAGATTTCTGGTTGCCGTTCGCCCATACATTTCAGAAACACTTTGAACGCAAAATGGGCACAATGGGAGCAAAACAAAAGGTCTCCGGCAGTATTTTTCCGGGGCTTAATATCAACAAGTTGGTTTGAATGGCCCCACATTTTTAACAATGAAACTGTACGAGTATTTGTATGGTATATGAAATATGCACGATCCTCTTCGGATGGCCTTTCATAGTGCGCTTTGGCAAGCGTTATCTGATTACCCGTACAAATTGGGGTGGCTGAAAGGATGGCCGGACAAAGCGGTATATTAAGCAGAGCTTTACTATGTTCATAAAATATGTAGTTATGTTTACATTTTGTACTGAATGTACATTATTAACGGTTACTGGGAAGCATGTGTTCAGCGAGATGATACTGAGTGCCAGATCACATAAACATAACTATTGCTATGCTTTTGTTTTATGAAATGGAAAAGAGATATTTTTACGCGAACTGTGACCTAACAATCAAAAACACAACAAACAAAAAACATGACCCTCCATCTGAAACAGTTGGGTAAAAATAAGCTAAGCCGGTCGAGCGAGCCGTTCTGAAGGGATGATTTTCCGTACATGCGGCAGTTGGTTTTATTAGTATAAATCTAATATATAAAAATCGCGTGTCACGGTGTTTGTTACCGAACTCGTCCGAAATGGCTCGACCGATTTTCATGAAATTTTGAGTGTATATTCGGTAGGTATGAGAATTGATGGTAGGGACACTTCTCTTTTTTTTTTCGTATGGCAAAACAACGGGTCCATATTGGCTCACCTAAAGTTTTTTACCCGAAATTTTTCTTCCTACTGATTTGTAATCCGAATGATCACTCTTCTTAAAAATTTTCATCCTAAAGTTTTCATTCATACTATTTGTAGTGCTACCGGCGATGTTCATAACTAACACTCATATTTCGGAAAATTTTAATTAATAATATCGTTAATGTAAATATATTTAAACTCCTACTGTTTTTTATCATAACGCTTTTATCCCTTAACATACTGTTAAGAATGGTTAAAGGTCGTTTCACTCATTTTTGTCTTAAATGAATGAAATTCAGGTCAGAGTGTCGTCTTGGGGGCACTATGAAAAAAATACTTAGAAAAATTTCGCGACCAATTTCGAGGTAGCGTTCGCCGGCCGCTGCCGCGGCACCGCTCGCTTCGCTCGCTCGGTTCGCGCGTAGTTGGTCACTGTTCAAACCTAACCTAACCTATGGATCCCTTCCATATCGTTTTTACGACAAACGGTTAGTCGGAGACAAAAAACACCAAGACACTTTTAGCCTTAGAATAAAAAGAAATCTAAACAGAAATGACTTTGAATAATAGTGTGAAAGATGGTTATGTTGAGAAAATATAGGAAAACAAATAAAAGTATAATAGATGTTTATTGCTACTGACATTATGAAGTTGAATGCTTCGGAATTATGAACATTAGAGACAGAGTAGTTATAAATTGTGATTGTTAGGATGAAAAATGTTAGAAAGAACATTTTCGGATTTCCAATTATCGGAGTTGAAAATTTAGGTGAACGCACCCCAAAACAACGTTTGCCGAGTCAGCTAGTAGAAGATATAATTATACAGGATGTTTCAGAATTTCATGTTCAGAGTAACGTTCTGTAATAGATGTAAAGAAACTAGCAAAAATAAAAAATATAGACTTTTTCAAAAAACCTAATCTTCCAAAAGCACTAATGGGTTCCAAGCAAACCACTATTCAATCAGTTATCATCAATTATATGAATGAATTTAAATAAATCCCATGTACTGCATAAAATTGCTTAAACTATTTATAATTTATTTGCGATGCGATGATGCGATTAAAAAAGGCGATATTATTTATTTTTGCTATTGTTTCCTTACCGCATATAAGATCCCACCAAAAACATTTTCATGTAAAATATTGCCAATACGAGACCATATAGCTCGTACTGTCAAAAAATTATCCGATCTCATGAAGAGAAGCTGCAGAGTGAAGCTTCTAACTCTTCAAGCCCTAACTTGTCAAACTCTACACTTTGGTCAAAATATGTAGCTTGGCCGTTTCGTTACTACAAGAACTATTGTATAAGACAAAAATAATGAACATGAACAATTAATAATATTTTCACCTTATGCCCATGTGAATGTAGCGAAATGGAATGGAACAGTTTAAGGGTATGGGGGTTTTAGATTCTACTAACTTACATACCAACACCTTTCTGGGACTTCAAGAAGTACCCTAAGAATTTTGATGATCATCAGTGAGTGAGTCAGTGATGAAATTGGGGTTTTTAGATATCATTAAAAATATCTAAAGTATAAGAGCCATGCAATTGAAACTTTATAATTATGTTTAATAAGTCCACTATTGACATTGTATCCCGAGAACTTTGTTTATTTGGTATAATTCAAACCCTAGTTACGAGTGTTCAAAAAACGACGAAGCTCTTCGAGAAAAGATGAGTAGTGCCCTTGCGCTTCGCTTGGCTCGTCTTGGCGGGGGCACTACCATGCCCCCAGATACAGAACGTTACCCTAAAGTATGACACCGCATTTCTGAAACACCCTTTGGATTATGATATGGAACTAGAAACTGAGGTACCGGTACGAATCCCTCGTGTAGAAGAATCTATGTTAATTGAGTTAGGTACTGATTTTATAATTTAGCGTTGTTCGATCCCAGGTTAAAACATGATTGTAGGTAGTTTACTAAACTTGGTTTAATTTATAACACAGCTCTATGAACACTCCAGTTTCGGCTTAATATTAACATAACTTAGGAATAGTTGTAAAATTATAGGCAGTAAGTACCTAGGTTCTATAATAATATTAATGTAATAGTGTTAGAACTTCTAAACTGTAGATGAAGTTATTTTCTTAACGAAAAACTCATTTATGGTACGAAACTGGATTTTCTCAGTTTATGGTATGGAACTCTTCGAGTACGAGTCCGACTCGCACTTGGCGGTTTTTTACACAAATAAATGTCTACAATGAAAATATTTACTACACAAAACTTTGTATATTTGTCGCTCAATCGCGCAGCGACAGCTGTACGAAATCGAATAAAATCCGTACAAAGGTAGCAAATACTCACAGGCAAACTAGGTACCTACTTAACAATTTAACCAGAACTTTTGTAGCGAGCAGAGCCGCGGGCACGCATAGTTACATTATACACGGTCTTTTCACTGGAACTTTTCTCGGGTTACATAAAATCGGTTTTTCGAAAAGTTTGTTCAACAGTTTTCCAATGAAAGTTTAATAAGTTAAGGTCTAAAACATAATGTATATGAGCAGGTGTCTTTAGGGTACCGTGCCAAAATGGTAAAAAAGGAGCCCTTATGGTGTGACTAAGTATGTTTGTCTGTCACAGCTGGATATCTGAAGAACTACTAATGCTATGAACTTGAAATTTGGAAAAGTTTTAGATGACGTTTGTTCAACTATTTTGCAAATAAGATAGAAATAATAATATATATGTTTCTTACAACAGCGACTGAAAAGGATTATTAAATCAAAGTGGAGCTACTGGAGCATGTGGGGTATTATATGAAAGAGCACAGTTTACACAATCTTAAATATTTTCTATTTTTATTTTAGGCCCCATGGTTTTCGACTTATGTCGAAAAATGTTGATATTTTAACCACTCCCCCCCCCCTTGTCTCCGTAGTTTGCATAGGAAAAAATCTGAAAATATTCTATATGATAGAAGTTTAAGTAGAGATTACAGGGAAAATAAAACGATGTCTCTAAATAGCACAGTTTTTCAGAAATCATCAGAACAACAAAAAATAAATTAGTTCCAGTATCTGTAAAGAGATGGCGCTGACCTAAAACTGAATATTCTATACCTACTACTACGGTCTCAACACGTAGAAAGAAAATTTAGTTGCAGTCAATTTTAATGGATGGCGCGATATGTATCGATTTACATTGAAGTTTTTGTAAAATGAAGTTTTTTCTTTTTAATTATATTAAGAATGGTATGTTCTTCTATACCTACTAATTTTATAAAGAGATAAAGTTTGTGAGGTAATCTCTGGATCTACTAAACTAATTTTGAAAATTCTTTTACCAATAGAAAGCCCCGTTATTTGTGAGTGTCATAGGCTATATATTATCCCGAAAAATACGGCCCAACAAAGTGGGCACGGATCAGCTAGTATTTAATAACCTTCCATCGAATAATGGGCTCCAAATTCTAATCCGTACAGTACATAAATGCCAGTAGATGGCGCTGTTTGAAAATTTAGAGCTTTTCTGCTACCTACTACCATATCGGGTGAGTTAACTTGATAGGTACATGGCTCGAATGATGTTAGTGCAAAGTACAGTTCGCAAAAACTTTCGTTACTCTCTTCCACCTGTCCGTCTGTCCGCTCATCCACCCGTCTGCCTGTTCATCTATTTGTACGTAAAGTAAGATATCCAAAATATTTATATATGATTGTATGGAACCCTCGGTGCGCGAGTCCGACTCGCTCTTAACCGGTTTTTTACTTTATCCAAACTCGTTTTTGTTTTTACAGTTGTACCTACTAGCTTTTGCCCGTGACTTTGTACGCGCATGTCCCGTTTTTCCCGTTCCCATAAGAATTTCGGGAAATCCTCTCTAAATGCTCCGCTACATTCCTCATGGAACATAGGAAATGCCTACATGCCAAATTTCAGTTTCCTACGACCATTAGTTACGGCTTTGCGTTATCTGTCAGTCACTCATTCATTCATTCAATCAGTAACGGAAGAATTTTTGTGTATTATGTATTTTATTATCTCTTTTTTCTTATACACTACTACGACTACTACGTTTACACTGGTTCTTGTTTTGTTTATTTTATTCTGCCTCAAAACTTTTTCTAATGCCGTCTTTTCCAGTTACTGGGTTGTGGAAGTCAGACACGCAGTCGATCTACGTAAAAACACTGATATACAGCTGAATTTGGTTTTACTCGAACCCGACTCAAGTAAAGTGTAAAGTACAAGTGGGAAACGGCTAGGCAGATGACGATGATTACTTTTTGTACAGCAACAGAGGGACCTTTTTTTCTCTCTGGGTGAAGCAGAAGGGAGTTGCAGACTCTTACTGACCAAAACCCATCCGTGTTCCTCCTAATGCCCTTTGTGTACCAGGGCCGCGGCGACTCTTTCGAACAGATTCTGCAACACCGGCAGACACTGGCCCTAGCGGGCCCCGTCTTCTACGTTGACAGCTCTTTAAGGCGCGCGTGGAACACAGCGCGCCGTCGACTCGGGCTTGGTTCTAATCGGACGGGTAGCCACCCAATGCTCGCCGTCCGCAGGCCCGTGCCTACGGTGGCCGGGAATCGCCCTGCGACTCCCGACGCCCGGGGCGTCTTCTCCTGTTGCGGCGGCTGGGGCGTCAGGTTCCCTCTCTCGCACGCGTTCGGCCTCCTCCTTTGCTAGAATTACTGCTTCGCAGAAAGAGGTGACCGCTTGCAACAGAGGGCCTAGCACAAATATTTTTGACGTATAGTAACGTAACATAAAATTTTACCATAGCTACAATACTCGTTTCGTACACACTATTTATTTGAATTAGATACTATATTCACATTTTTGAATAGTATAAATTGTGTGTGTCCCATAAAATCTGGTCAAGTTCAATGCTACTAAGACTCAAGCGTGTCTATTTTCCGCCAAAAGAAGTCAATTCCAATAAAACTCCATCTTTCCCAAGTGCAACCGTGCCGATAATAACCGACCAACTTGAGCTTCTTGAGGTTACATTAACATCTACCTTCAATTTTGGCCCTTTCATAGAGGCAAAAGCTCAAGTGGCTGCAAAGAAGTTGGGGATCCTAGCAAAAGTGAGACGATACTTCACGCCGGAACAACTGCTCAAACTCTATCAAGGGCAAGTTCGATCGTGTATGGAGTACTGCTTTGTTTGAAAGATTTTTCACATTCAAAATTCACCTACGTTAACGTTACTATACGTCAAAATATTTGTGCTAGGCCCTCTAGTCTACCATATTAGACGGAGTCTTGTGTAGGCAATCCCAAAATGCCCGAAATTTTCCGTTAAGATAAATGCGCATGGGAAATCTAAAGATTAATGACTCAACGTCATAAGGATTCGAAAACTTTTACTAAGCTCGTCAAAAATTTCGAGAATCCCATGATGATCTTAAAAGTTCCCTCGAACACAGACACTTTTGCTTTTAAAATAATCTCAGTACTTCTCGAAATAACTTCACAAAGTTGGTTGCTTTGAAGTCAAAAAGATCAAATTAGGGGCGTCTGATATAATCATAACGTTTTTTAAAGCTTCTCAACAAGTTTAAGGTATTTTTACCCGACTGCTCTAGAGAGCAAACTACCCCTTCCCCAGTCCCCTTCTAAGGAGACTATTGTTTTTTGAGAGTATGTTAATGTATGTATGATATATCATTAGATTAATTTTAAATTCGGAAGTGACTAAGGCCATGTGAATTTAAAAAAAAGCAAGATGGCAGGCGCGGTTAAGCAAGTGTAGCTCCACTTACTTAACCGCGCCTGCCATCTTGCTTTTTTTTCCGCAACATAGTCATAAGAGGTATCAAAATAATGCTCGAGGAGACGATTCCAAAACATATACATACTAAAATGTAAAAAAAAATGTGTTTATATCTAAAAAAAACCGACCAAGTGCGACTTGAACTCGCATACGAAGAATTCAGTACCATAAACCTCAATTTTATTATTTTTTGTTATAGCGGCAATAGAAATACAAAATCTCTGAAAAAAACTGTGTACCTATTAGGGTTCTTGAGATACAGCCCGCTGACAGACAGATGAACGGACAGCGAAGGCTTAGTAATAGGGTTCCGTTGGTTACCCATTGAATACGGAACCCTTAAAACCTGACCGCAAAAAACGACTAAAGATAAAGTTGGTGGCATTTATTGTAGTTTCAATCACATATTTATACAATTCAATTTTTATCCTGTCCTGTTCACTTGGTTTAACTGAAAACAAGATCCTTTGTGATTGACACGAGCGTGAATCGCCATCGGCTCGGTACTAAAATAAATTTAGGACCAATAAAACGCACAATGGCTTTGATTTGTTTTTATGATGTCTACCACGCGCGTCATCCGACACTCTTAACACAACAAGTATCCTGATTCTGATCTGTAAGGTGACAAGGATCTGCAATCTGCCTAGCCTTTTCCCATCTAGCTGAAAACCGGTATTTTCAGGGAGTGGTTTGCGGGTTTGCGGGTCAAGATATCAGGGGAGCAACACTAGGGCCAAAATTTCTAGCTTCTGACTACAATTAAGACGGAGATTCCTGAGAGCAGCTGATTATAAATTGTGAATCATTGGCTAGGCTAGTCATATTTTTTTGGAAAAAGTATATGTTACATTAGACATTTTTTTAAATAATATAATATATATAATGTTATGAGTTTTAATCGTTCAACATAGTGGAATTAGTTTGTAAAGTTATATCTAACACGGACATAAAAACGACCATCGGACCAAAACCGCAGGGCGTATTTTAATGGAATTTACACTTTCTCAATGAAAATTTAGGTATCTACATTTTGGTATACGGCTATTTTAAAGTCATAGAGTGATAAGGTAAGTACAAAAAAATACTGTTTTTGGGTCGCGCGGGTGTTAAACGAGTGCGCGTTTTATTCCCTCAAGGTCGCTGGCGTATGTCGTCGCCTTAACAACTGTTCATCATCTGCCTAGCCTTTTTCCAACTACTTATATTGGGGTCGGCTTCCAGTGCTTTCGGAGGCACAGAGGAGTCTCGCGGTATGTTAAGATGGTCTCCTATCCACAGACCGACCTCGGCACACGTTGCTTAACCTTAAAGATATACAAATGACAGCTGAGACCAACGGAAAAGTCTCCGTGTGTAATGGGTGACCTAAACTACCTTGTAGATTGACTCGTGCAGCTGTTAAGAGGAAACATAGGCGGCGAGACTTTGTTTATAAAAAGTAATAATTCGAGGTTTGGCTCTCGCTGCTTATCTCTTCAATATTGGACCGATTTGAGAGATATTTCACAAACTGAATAAGAAGGAATTATACTGTGTTTGTATGTTTTCTTTTTTGATTAATAGTTGTCAAATTTGTACACTGTTGACAGCGATTTATCGGACAATTTTGTGCATTTTTGAGGGTTCTAGTGCTTACACGGTTAATGAATCTTCAAAAAGGAAAACATAGAGACACAGTATATTTAAATATATAATAAATTTATTAACAAATTAAACAACTTTTGGTCCGCAGTACATGTTAATAGCACTTAATACTAAGTTAGTTTTATATCAGTAGACAAACAATAAAACTACCAGTGAAATTAATAAAATTGAATTGTAAAAATTGAAATTGGAATGAACGTTTGAAATTAATTGAAAAATGACAATAAATAAAATAAAATTGTTAACAACATAAAATCAAATTGAAAATGTCAGTGATTTACGATGTCAATAATTGAATAAAATAGGTATAAAATTTAAAATAATTAAAAAGTCAATAACTTTTAATTAAAACATCAAATAATTTAAAATAGCATATATGAATTATTTATTATAATAATTTAAAATATATCCTTCTTATTCAGTTTGTGAAATATCTTTTAAATCGGTCCAATATTGGAGGAGGAAACGGGCGAGAGCGAAACCTCGAATTATGACTTTTTACATACAAAGTCTCACTGCCCATCTTTCCTCTTAATATTTAGCCTAGAACTCTTCAAGTTCGAAATCTTCTATTTTTTAAATTCTCCGTAGTAGGTATTGCATGCTACATCGATTTTAACGAGAGAAAAACTCAATGGAGTGGATTTTATTGAACTACTGTTTGTTTTTTAATGTATAGTCGTCTAGATGGTGGATGTTGTTCAACGACACGGAGGTACGGTCATGTTCAACGACACGAGAACGGTCAATAACTATCAGTCACTGAACTGATATTGTTTTATGTAGGCACTTAGGTAAACATTGCATTCAGAGCATTATACGTACATAACATATCGACATTAGGTTAATATTGTGTGTTACTAAAAATTTATTGGAGTTCGAGCGTAGAATTTACTACGTAAATATGTGTTTCTACAAGTTTGACTTCACATAAACTTTAAGCTCTATTTCACTACGCTGATAAGTCTACCTCTGCATACCCTAGGTGCATGGTCCTCACATATTATAACTAAATTTTTGCATACCAAATATTGTAAAACATTTATTTGAGAAGAGTAACTTTGGAGTTACTTGTCCGTTCTTCTACATAAGAATCTACCTTTCCAAATAGACAGTAGAGTAACTTTAGTATTTTTATATTATTTGAAACGTGAATGACGTTCAAAGGTGCTGTTTAATATCCTAATTGAAATAAACGTTTTGACTTTAACTGATTTTTAGGGTTCCGTACCCAAAGGGTAACGAACGGAACCTTATTACTAAGCCTCTGCTATCCGTCCGCCCGTACGTCCGTCCGTCTGTCTGTCAGCGGGCTGTATCTCAAGAACTGTAGGTAATAGGTAGACAGTTGAAATTTTCACAGATAGTGTATAGCTGTTGCCGCTATAACAACAAATAATAAAAATTAAGGTTTATGGTACGGAACTCCCTGAAGACTTATTGGTGTAATCATTTCACTATTACAAGGACCCAATCAGAAAGATTCTATGAGAAGGGTATATTTATTGTACTAAGTACAGAGCATCTACATTGTACTTCCTAGTTTAACATCTATACTTCTATACTAATATATAAAGCTGAAGAGTTTGTTTGTTTGTTTGCTTGAACGCGCTAATCTCAGGAACTACAGGTCCGATTTGAAAAACTCTTTCAGTGTTGGATAGCCCATTTATCGAGGAAGGCTATAGGTTATATATCATCACGCTAAGACCAACAGGAGCGGAGCAGTAATGAAAATTGTGACGCAGGCGACGTTGCGCGGGTCAACTGGTGTATTATAAATGTGAAAGTTTGTGAGGATGAATGGATGGATGTTTGTTACTCTTTCACGACAGAACGCCTGAAAGGGTCTTCATGAAATTTGGTACAGAGGTAGATTATAGTCTGAAATAACTATTTTTTTTTCCCCGGGAGTATGCTCCCTAGGGATCACGCGGTTGAAGCCGCTGGCAGAAGCTAGTAAATCATATATTTACGTATCAATCAATCTTTAAACTCTACACTCTATCAGCAATAACGAAGGTAAAGGCCAAAATGTATGAGACCGACATGCACTATCAAAACACGTGATCAACCTCAAACATTCTTAACATTTGATAATTAACGCTGATATAATATTATCACTTGTGTAGAGCCTAAGGACAAATCGAATCATAATCAAAATCAATCAAAGGCATTTATTCAAACTAGGCTGAAAATCAGCACTTTTTGAACGTCAAAATTTACATGAAGACAGTCCCCCAAATCGCCCAGCCCGTCACCACTTCCTAGTGTTTTAGCTGGGAAGAAGAAGTGGCCAACAAACTCCCCAGCAACACAACTGTCTGTTAAGTTTAAAGAACTTGAATTTATATAACATTATTATTCAACATTTTATGATAGACTAGCTGTGCCCGCGACTTCGTTCGCGTGGATGTCGAAAAATATCTGTTGCATAGATAAAATCTACTTTAAGTTAATACCTTGCGTATCCTGATCTCAAAATTAAGAAAATAGGAAGAGGGTAATGCAGGGCACTCTACCATCTCTTCCGGTTGAAATGCCGATTAGCCCGGGTAATCTCCTGGTACATACCTACCTCGAGCTAGGTATCAAAATCAACAAAACCGACTATCGAATGAACGGTGGTAGGTATTCTTCAAACTACGAAACAAAGAAACTGATGAATAAAGTTGATTCTTAATTTTGTCCAGCCTTAATTTTGTCTCTGGCGAGGCGGCGAGCCTCCTTGCCGGACTGCCGCCATGGGATCTAGAGGCGAGAGCCCTCGCGCTTATTTAAGAATGGCGCGTGGAGGCGCTACGCCGGGGCGAGACTCCTCTGCCGCGGCAAATCGCAGCACGGCGGACGGAGCTCCGGCGGGATCTCATGGCAGTATGGAGACAACGACTGTCGCAACCCAGCGCTGGGCACGCCACAATTGCGGCGATAAGTCCCCTCTTTGAGGAGTGGCTAGAGCGGCGCCACGGCGTCCTTGAGGATCGCCCGGAGGACACGGTGGAGCATACGGTGGAGGTCTGCCCTGCTTGGGCGGAGCACCGCCGTGTCCTCGTCGAGGCGATCGGCGACGGCGACCAGTCGTGATCGGCCCTGTTTCAAGCCATGGTCCGGAGCGAGGAGACTTGGGAAGCGGTCACCTCCTTCTGCGAAGCAGTAATGCTAGCGAAGGAGGAAGCCGAACGCGTGAGAGAGAGGGAAACCTCACGCCCCAGCCGCCACAACAGAAGAAGACGCCCCGGGCGTCGGGAGTCGCAGGGCTATTCTCGGCCACCGCAGGCGAGGGCCTGCGGACGGCGAGCATTGGGTGGCTCGCCGTCTGATCACAACCAGGCCCAGGTCAACGGCGCGCTGTGTTTCACGCGCGCCTCAAAGAGCTGTCAGCATTAAAGACGGGGCCCGCTAGGGCCAATTCCTGCCGGGGTTGCGGGATTTATTCGAAAGAGTCACCGCGGCCCTGGAACGCAAAGGGCATTAGGAGGAACACGGATGGGTTTTAGTCAGTAAGAGTCTGACACTCCCTTCTGCTTCACCCAGAGCGGGAGGAGGCATTTGATGATTTCCCATCCTAAAAAAAAAAGCAAAAAGAAACAGTTTCTTTGATTTTCCCTGACAATTGCAGATTACAGAACACCGATATTTTTTTTACATTTTATGTTAATTGGTTCTACCGGGTTTATAGAATCGATTTACTGTGTAAGAATAATCGAATTTATTAAATCGATATTTAGTAGGTACTGAAAGAGGAGACTTATTAAATGAGGAGCTCGTAGCTAAATAATAACAGTCGCACGGGTCAATCTTCATGGTTTACCAACTCTTGCCTAGGTGTCTCTGTGAACAGGTGACCATATTATTTAACATACCGCGACTTCGCCGTGTTGATCGAAGGATGGAAGCTGATCCGAATATAGTTGGGAAAAGGTTAAGCATATATTAGAAAAGACAGACAATACCATTTGGCCCCAATTGGGGCTGACGGTCCTTGAGAGAGTAACTCTGCCGTTTTATGTCCTTTTCATTGAATGGCGGCCTAAATGATCCCCAATGCGCAAATGTGTCAAAGTGGCGAATGGGTCTGTCATGTGACAATATTTAATTAACAGGCTGGCAGATGCTTAGGCCGTCTATGAATAGGGTAGGTAAATGTGTGACGAAAATATAATCATGAAATTATTTATTTTTTGGGAATCCTAAATTCTATTAAATGCCGGGATGTCACTTAGACCGTCTCCCTAGTGGATAAACGTTTGTAATCTGTGCCCAGTTTTGCCAACTGTAGATTAAGTGTTTTTCGCAAATCATTTCAGTTTTTTACCATGAAGCATCATCTGCCTAGCCTTTTCCCAGCTATATTGGAGTCAGCTTCCAGTCAAACGGGATTGGAGCGGCTGCCTACCAGTCCTGTACAACCCTACAATACTGGGTAACACGATACTTCTTGGCAAGACTGTAGGTGTCAGATTTGTTGGCTTCTGACAATCCGTAAAGACTGCCTGAGATCTCTTCTCGGTAGGTATGTTAAACTGGTCACCCATCCACAGACTGACCTTGGCAAGCGTTGCTTAACCTTGAAGATCGACCCGGCCGGCTATTATATTCCGTGGTACGTAGGAATCTCGGTATGTTAAAATGGTCACCCATCCACAGACTGACCTTGGCAAGCGTTGCTTAACCTTGAAGATCGACCCGGCCGGCTATTATATTCCGAGGTACGTAGGAATCTCGGTATGTTAAAATGGTCACCCATCCACAGATTGACCTTGGCAAGCGTTGCTTAACCTTGAAGATCGACCCGGGCAGCTATTGTATTCCGTGGTACGTAGGAATCTCGGTATGTTAAAATGGCCACCCATCCACAGATTGACCTTGGCAAGCGTTGCTTAACCTTGAAGATCGACCCGGGCAGCTATTATATTCCGTGGTACGTAGAAATCTCGGTATGTTAAAATGGTCACCCATCCACAGATCGACCTTGGCAAGCGTTGCTTAACCTTGAAGATCGACCCGGGCAGCTATTATATTTCGTGGTACGTAGGAATCTCGGTATGTTAAAATGGCCACCCATCCACAGACTGTCGTTTTTACGTGAAGCGGCTGCCTACCAGACTTCCACAACCCATTAACTGGGTAACACGGTAGTTCTTGGCAAGACTGGAGCCAGATTTACTGGCTTCTGACAATCCGTAACGACTGCCAAAGATCTTCAAATGACTAAATGTTATTTTTTTTCCTTTGGTATTAAGAGTTTCACAAATAATATACGCATTCATTCATGAAACAGTTCTAAACTGGTCCTATTTAATTATCTCAATAGATGGCGGTGCGTGTATGTGCTTCACGTAATGAAACTTTAAACGAAACCTTTAAATACAAATATCTTTTGATAGAGTGAACCGATTGCGATGAAACAAAAACTAAGTTATACCTCCAGTTACGTACAATTTTAATGCGTGAAATTTATCTACGTTATTTCTGTACTTTTTACGTGATGCCTGCACATCCAAACAGACAAACAGACAAAAATTCCAAAAATGATGGAAATGGGTTCTGTAAGTTACCCTTTATCTCCCTAGCTATTTTTTAATTTTTTATTTTGAATGTACAAAAACGACTCTTCAACAGATTTATTATATGTATATAGATATCGAACATTAAATTAAATAAATGGATGGCACATGTTAGCTAGCACTGACAACTAATTACATATATAGGTAATTAAATAGACCTTTTCTTAGTAAGCTTTAAACATAGATGCTTATACAAAGACAAACAGCAAGTAAAATAAAAACAAATGCGGTGTTTGTGCACTGTCGGCTATATTTTCTGTGCAAACAGCACAGTGAACACAGCACAGTCAATGGTTATTACTCAAACAGTTATTGCTACTTTTTATGTCGTGTTTGCATTGGTACGGAAGAAATGCAAGTTTGAAATAAGTTTACTTTACAGAAGAATGCAGTGGTCATTGGGCTTTAGGTAAAGTGACTTTGTATGGCCCGCACTGTGCAACAGGTCCGGAATGAGTTCAGCCTAAACAAATTAATACATTATTACTATTTAAAGAAAGAAAGACAACTTTTTCATTTGGCACACATAGGTAAACACATTGTAGGTATTAATGTTAGGAAGTTTCATTTAAATAAAACAGTAATATGTGTCTGCCACGTCTGCACCAAATAGGTTCAGTTCAGCAAAATGTCAGACAACTAGGAGTTGCCTGACGCTGGTTTTCAACTGAACCTTACGTTAAAGTTTACGGACGTAAATCAGTTTTATATGGTTTTAAATATAACAGATGAATGTTAATTTACTAAACTAACTAATTATATTATTTAATAAATCTTTGTTAATTCGAAACAAATAACGTAACTTGAACGATGCAAATTAAATTTACATAAGTTTATGGTGGGAACAAAACACGCTCAACAAATAAGACTTTTCTCGTTCTCGCTACAGCCAAGATTAAAATTAAATTTAGTAGGCAAGATAAAAGGACTCGCTGAGAAAAATAATCGGATTTAAGCATTTTAACTGTATAATATCCTACTGAACCACAAATGTGTAAGTATGTTTATTTTGATGTTTATTATTTTCACGACAATCTAAGAAGTCAGATTTGACAGCTGACTAAAGAGGGATTAAAGATCACTTTACAACTTTGGTCGGCGCCAGATAAACGTGCAATAAAGTACATTCATTTTTCCCTAATAACCCTTCGTAGATACTCGAACAATACATTATGAACCGTTTTTCATTACTAGAAAACGTAAAGGATTACGATAGAAGTCGATTCAGTACAGCTTTATGTCATTATTTTTGTTTTTGATATTTAGAACGTCAATAAACGTATGTCAATGACCGTTATCGCACGGGTATCTGACGTCTACCATAAGTGTGAAAGAGATTTATTTTCAGTCTCTTTCAAACATACTAGTGAAGAAATGTTGTATCCTGCTGTCAAATCTGACTTCTTAGATTTTCACGAATATTATCAAACAACTGATGATTTAGGATACATAACAGTGGAGCGAGGCAGCGAAATGGAGAAATGGAGAAATTTTAGCCAATGGAATTGCATAAAATCTCCGCACCACGTGAGTCACTGACTTTTAGGGTTCCGAAAAAAAAAAGGAACCCTTATAGGATCACTCGGGTGTCTGTCTGTCTGTCTGTCTGTCTGTCTGTCTGTCTGTCTGTCTGTCCGTCTGTCACAGCCAGTTTTCTCCGGATCCACTGGACCGATTCTGTTGAAATTTGGTACACATATGGACTTCTATGACCCAAACACGGACGCGTTACGTAAATTAATAAATTTTTAGTATGGGGGTCACTTTTGGGGGTCAAACTAGAAAATTAAAAAAAAAAGTTTTTTGAACAATATCGTGTGACATATCGAATGAAAGGGCTTTCAGTCAGGGTTATAATTATATTTTTTTCATAATTTTAAAATAAATGATTTAGAACTTATTCAAGAAATTAGACAAAAAATGACCATTCCCCCCCCCTTATCTCCGAAACTACCAAGCCTAAAATTTTGAAAAAAATGGATATAATAGATCTTTACCTAAAGATTACAGGAAAACCTATTAGAAGTCTGTGGTGTTAAAATAATTTGTTAAAAAAATTAAATTTTTTCGGAACCCTTTGCACGCGAGTCCGACTCGCACTTGGCCAGTTTTTTATTTATTTATTCATTAATTATAAAATATATTATTATTATAACACCCTAACAGACACATCCAAGGCGATGTTATAACGTACATATAAAACGTCACAAAAACATTACAATACATCAATCATTGTTTAAACGGTCAGACCTCTTTCAATTAAAGTTTGCGCTACTTGAACAAATCTCGGCAGGTTTTGGCAAAATATATTTTGACTGACATGATTGGTTAATATTTCTCCGTTTCTCCGCTCCACTGTTATGGACAGGCACCCTCATACTTTAGATTCACATTAACTTAATCACAAAAGCAAAATGTATCCTCAAGTTATTGAAGGAGTGCGCTAAAACTAAACCTTTGTCTTTGTCTTTTGTTGAAATCTTTTGCTGTAGGACCTTAATCTATCGATCTGTACATACATATAAAAGGGAAACTGACTGATTGATATATTAACGCACAGTCGAAACTACTGGGACAAGGAATATGACATTTGCTCAAGGCTTCCCCTGTTATGCTGTAGGTGAGCACTAAGAATGGATTCTTAAAATTTATTCTTTAAGGGACGTGAAATTGGGGATAATTGTTTGTACTAAACCCGAGCAGCCGAAGTCGCGGGCGAAGTGCTAATTAATTAATTAATCACATCTCAAGATCTGATTGAATCAGAATCAGAAATCATTTATTTGCACAGAATGTAGGTAACACTTTTGATGGAAAAATAAAACATGTGGATCCAGTACATTTTACCGTATGGCAAGCAACATTAAGCACTATTATCTATACTAATATATAAAGCTGAAGAGTTTGTTTGCTTGTTTGTTTGTTTGCTTGAACGCGCTAATCTAAGGAACTACTGGTCCGATTTGAAAAATTCTTTCAGTGTTAGATAGCCCATTTATCGAGGAAGGCTATAGGCTATATATCATCACTAAGATCAAGAGGAGCGGAGCAGTAAGGAAAAAATGTGACGCAGACGAAGTTGCGCGGGTCAGCTAGTAATTATTATAAGTATTGGAAATCTATTGTAATAATTCTCAGGTACCTAATCAGTTTATAATGTCAAAATCTTAAAAGTCAAATTTACTGGATAAACAATAGTCAGGTAATCAGTTTATAATGTCAAAATCTTAAAAGTCAAATTTACTGGATAAACAACAGTCAGGTAATCAGTTTTTAATGTCACAATTCTTAACTCACATTCACCGTAAAAACAATAGTCATGCATGTATATAAAATAAGAATAATCATAGCATGAAATTAGACTCACGGATCATTGCGCGTAGAGTCAGCATGCTGAATTGGAAGTTGGTCAGCCATGTCTGTAGACAGACAGACGGTCAATGGAGCAGACATGTGTTAGAGTGGAGACCGCGTATGGGCAAACGTAGTGTGGCCCGTGTGTGACCCCTACGACACGATGGATCGATGATTTGAAGAAGGTGGCTGGCAGCGGATGGATGCGGACTGCTCAAGTACCGGGATGGTTGGCGCTCTTGAGGCTTACGTTTAGCAGTGGATGGCAATCGGCTGATATGATTGATTGAGACTCACGGGTAGACCATGACCTGGATACTACACGTACACATGAAATACTTTGTAACCCGGTAGTACTTGACTTTGGGATAGTAAAACACGCAAGCTAAACCACGGGCGGGAGTTAGTTTCGAAAAATAAAGACCATACCTGTGCTTAAATGCCGGGAATACTTAGCTCAAACACGTGTGATAAATTACCTCAGGAATAAAGAAATGTCGCTTTATTTTCTTATTTAATGTGAGTTACGGGGTGCACGCTGAAATGTGGGTGAAATAAAAGGCTAAATCTTGGACATTATTTGCTAGAAGAGCTGAATACTACTCGAGACGATATCCTATTAATAGGTCTATCTATGAAATTACCGTTTTATTAAACAGGTCACTTTCAACTATGACAAGTTCAGTTTGAAATGGTAGATATTATTATGTTATTCCTTTATTGAAATCGGTTACTTATTTTTTTCTGAGGAGCTCGTGGCTAAAGAATAACAGCTGCACCGGTCGATCTTCAAGGTAAAGCAACGCTTGCCAAGGTCGGTCTGTGGATGGATGACCATCTTAACATACCGAGCTTCCTCCATGCCTCGGAAAGCACGTTAAGCTGTTGGTCCCGGCTGTCATTTGTAGAACTCCAAAGCCCCAAAGTTTTGAGCATCGACGACGAGTTGCTAGCCTGTCGGTTTTCTACCGGTTGCATTTTGGGGAATGTGCGACGGAATTGCATAATTTGATTCCGCCAAGCCCGTTCCATCATCGGACCATAAGACGAACGGCGATGCGCCACCGGTACATGGTGGACATCCCACCCACGCGCACAAAACGTTTTGGGAACACATTCATAGTCCGTGCAGCTAAGGAGTGGAATTCCCTGCCGGACTCTGTGTTTCCTGATTGCTATAACCTGGGAGTATTTAAGTCAAGAGTGAATAGGTTACTTTTAGGCAAGCGTGCTCCATCTTCGACCACATCATCGCTTACCATCAGGTGCGATAGTGGTCAAACCCGAGCCTATAAATAATAATAAAAAAAAGACAAAAAAAAAAAAACTTTTGCAGTCGTAACGGATTGTCAGAAGCCAGTAAATCTGACTCCAGCCTTGTCAAGAAATACCGTGTTACCCAGTTAATGGGTTGTGGAGGTCTGGTAGGCAGCCGCTCCACGTGAAATACTGGTATTCAGCTGAATCCGTTTTGACAGGGAGCCGACCCCAATATAGTTCCAATATAGTTTGAAAAAGGCTAGACAGATGATGGTTACTTATTTTTTCCGTGGGTTTGGTTATTTTTAGTAATATCGCGATATGCTTCTCACACATCAAACAATGTTAATTAACGGACTTAGTACCGTTAAATAAAGCATTTTGTGTAGGGTTTTAGATATCTCATTTTTTTTTAATTTAAAATGAAATTAACTGCGCTTGTTGTTTTTTCTAGGTTTTGAGAAGTGTAATACTTGAATTAATCCAATCAAAACCCCTATTGTAACAGACCACTCCCAGACACGGTTGGTGTGTATGGAAGTTCATCTCTAGCGCCGAAGCATTTCGACGCTCTGTGATCATGTGATACATAATGTGGATATATATCTCTGTGACAGCAAATATTTTACATAAAGACCAGAGGGATGTCAGACGTGAGCAATATTTCAACTCAGACGCCGTAAAATGAAATTAATTCAAGCTTGCAACGTAAAATTCGCTTTGTTCTGTGTACTGTCGCCCATGAGAGTATGAAGACATTTTCGTTTAATCCATGCTTATCCCCTACACACAACTTTGTCGCTACCCGACAAAACAAGTCAGTTCTTACAATACCTAAAAATATAGTTATGTATTCCAACATCAGAGCAGTTACATTTTTGACAGCTAGGCGCGCTGAGCGCTCGTCGCAGTCGCACAGGCGCAATTCATTGCCCTACGATTTTAATATTTCCAACAAGGAAACTATACTCAACCTTTTTTATCCTCTGTAATGCAGACGGTTGCTATCACTATCATGAGTTGGACCTCGATACTCGTTCATTCGCTACTCCAGCTGGTTTCAGCTTGCCAAGCCTAACGTGTCCCAAAAAGTGCGATCATCCCACGATCGTACATCCTCTCATAATGAAAGAAGGAAAAACTGTCACTTATTTTGCCAGAAACTATAACTTAATAAATTACATACAATCGTAACAACAAAGACAATCCGACATGGCCGGAGGTACGGAAGGATCACACCATCAATTTCACATTTTTTATCTTCCAAAGGATACGATTGTAGGTATAGTTAGGTTAGATTCCTCCAAAATAAACAGCAATATCGAGTTCCAGTGCAAATGCGGGCCTTATTAACTAATAGGAGCGACCGACAGCTAGCTAATGACTTGAATCAAGGACCTAATTAGCAGCAGGCAGTGGTCAAACACCGTCCTCATAAGAGCACAAACAAATTAGGATCATCTCACATGCCCGACTATAAACAGCCACTAATGAACATGGGCCAATTAATCAACGAACGTTGGATAATAGATGCCTAAGGCTACTCTAGGCAAACGTCTATTTGTAATTCGCCTATTTTGTCACCAGAGGCTCTAGACAACTGACATTACGTCAGCGGTAGCGTGACGAAAGCGATTGTTAAAACGTCAAAAGTGTATGAGATTGACAAACGCTGTCGAAATGTCACGTGATCAATCTCTTATATTTTTTGGCATTTCGACAATAGAATTCGTTGCGTTCGTTCGTTGCGCTTTGTCTAGTCCCTCCTGCGGGTACGTCAGGGTGCGTCAATGCTTGCTACTGCATTTTCCGTTTGAAGCGTCGATTTTCTTTTGTTTTCAAGGAGTTTTTGAAAGCAGTCTATTGAAAGTTTTGACATGTAAAATTTACTGATTTTTAGATAAGCAGTTTTTTACAGGTTCACTGCCCGCACAACAGACAATAGTCAAACAATCAGCGAAGACGTTCAAGTGTTTCATGGGACTGTGAACCGGTTAATAATTAGTTTTGATTTTACCAATACTCTGATAACTAATTATCTTGACCCGTCGAAATATGGACTACACGTATTTGGTACAGTCAATTAATCTGCCTGATGTTGGCGTCAGCTTTCAGTCAACCCGGGTGCAGATGAATTCACGGTTATCTTCATTGGAAACCCTGTCCTTTGCTAATTAGGTATAGGCTTTTTCCCTCACTTTTTAAGCCTTTTTTGCCAATAGGTACAATTGCAGCCAATGTTACCTAGCGTGTGCCAATGACAAATGGTTTTTTTTTTGCATGATGATAAAAGTAACTCTTATTCAACTCAATATTTTTTTGTCAAATTAAACTAGATGAGTTTTGTTGTGTATAGCAAAGTATTAACGTAATTTATAAACTACTAGTTGACCCGCGCAACTTTGTCTGCGTCACAATTTTCATTACTGCTCCGCTCCTGTTGGTCTTTGCGTGATGATATATAGCTTATATCCGATGAATGGGCTATCTAACACTGAAAGAATTTTTCAAATCGGACCTGTAGTTCCTGAGATTAGCGCGTTCACGCTAACAAACAAACAAACTCTTCAGCTTTACATATTAGTATAGATATAGATTATTTCTATTACGCAAATAAGTAATTAAATAGAATTTAAAGGCCGGTTCACACTTTCATTATAGCAAGTGATTAGCAAAGCACTGATCGTAACTAGTGCTTGCAGCGCTTAGCATAATGTTCCAGTTACAGTATTACCTCGAACTAATTAAATTGTTAACAGGCAGTCAACATTTTATTTACGTACTTTGAGGAAACACATTTCTAAAGGTTATATATTTAAAATTTATGTACAGCAGTGATACATAGGCGAATTTGATTTGTTCACCAACCCGCCTGCCAAGCATGGCAATTATGGCAACCCCCCCCCCCTTTGGAGGAGGCCTATGTCCAGCAGTGGACGTCTTTCGAATTTAATGCTCCAAGGCATTATTTACCAATTAAGGCTCCCAAATACAGGTTCGACGTAAGAAAGCTACTCCGATGGGACAAAGCGTCACCAATACGACAACATTTTTTCACAGAAAAGAGTTGTACAGATAAATTATTCGCTGCTATAATAAAAACTCGTCAGAAGTATTCCAGCCTACATTCAGCCACACACGCAGTTTACAAAAAGGAAATTCAATAACATAGTTATGCACAACCTGTCTCTTTTTCAGTAACCTAAATGAATAAGCTTCTTTTCATCCTGGAAAATGCATGGTACTTGTGAAAATGGCAATCACATAGGTGCTGTTCAAATAATTAAATAGGTACGTCTTTTTGCTTTGCATGAAAAACCGTGGATTTTATAAGTACTGTAGATTAGTGCAGATCCTTGGTAGAAAAAGAAAATAAGTTGTTTTGACTCACTCCTGGGTAACTGACAAAATAGACTGAACAGCTGACATTTTTTTTTGAGATTTCGGCGATGAGTAAAATGACCCCTTAAGAGGTATTGCGTTTATTCTTTTACACGTTGTATAAACATGTTGATATTTTTTAAGCTTAGTCTTTACCGTCGCAATATTTCTTTTTAAAATTCCATTATAAGACATATTTACATTTGAAAGTTACCCTCTACTTTGGTACAGTTTTTTGAATGTCAGTGTATTATTTGAAGATTATCATATTATCCAATTAGAAGTATAAATAAAAACCCTGAAATCTAAGCCTTCAGCCATCCCCCGCCGATGCGTAGCTCTGCTTTGTTCCAGGGTGCCGCTCGTAGTTAACTAGCGAACCGGTTTCACTTAATTAATTATGTCGGCTTTCTGGTTTACTCAAAGCGGGAGATTTGATCGGATCGGAACCATCAGGGAAATGTAGTCGTAGCAATGCAGTTCTGTCGATGAAATGCTCCTGGTAATTCCTAATTAGTGCCTACTGGCAGTTTAATGTAAGTGCAAAATCATCATCATCATATCAACCGAAAGACGTCCACTGCTGGACATAGGCCTCCCCCAAGCGTCGCCACAACGACCGGTCCTGTGCGTCTCGCATCCATCGGCTACCCGCGACCTTCACCAGGTCATCGGTCCACCTTGTGGGAGGCCTTCCAACGTTACGTCTTCCGGTACGCGGTCGCCACGCCAGAACTTTTCAGCCCCATCGACCATCTGTGAAGTGCAAAATACATACTTAAAATCTTAGCTGCCTGCTTGGATTGCGGAAATATTCGAAAGATTTATTGCAGATCTTTGAACGCAAAGGGCATTTTGAAGGAACACGGGTGGCATTTGGCACAACAAAAAAATCAAAATAAATGGAATCTTAACTCCCTCCTCCACTCTCTTTCCTCTTCTTTCTTATCTTTTCTTCTTATCTTATCGTGGAATCTTTTTTCTCCTTTTTCTTTTTTTTCTTCTTCTTTTCCTTTTTTTTCTACTTCTTTTCTTATAATCGCCACGCTTGGCAGGCGGGTTGGCGATTGCAGTGTTTGGGATGGCGTTTTACAGAGAACGCTGCTGCCTATTATCTGGTGAATCCCTTAGTCGCCTCTTACGACATTCACGGGAAGTGATGGGATGGTATTATTTATTGAGTAAGATTCAGCGCTCCGTAGCAAGAGGAGTTTCTCGCTACGGAGTGTCAGAATCTTACTGACTTACATTTGGTGATTTTCCATAAAAAAAGCTATGCTATGCAGCTTTGTTGACAGATTTCATTCAGAAGTATTGTAGGTATGTATAGACGAGACTCTTACCTTTTCTAGGTTTAATCTAAGTATTAACCTTTAGAAGAATGGTCTTGTAAAAGCTTGTCTCTTCCGTGATAAAAATACCTATAGAAGCAGACTACTTAGGGCACCTCTTCTTACAAAATAGGTAAAAATTTCAATTTGGCAAATCATTGCTAGATAAAACTTATTCTTAGGATTGTATACCCGAAGGGTCACCAACGGGATTATATTACTGATCCTTTGCAGTCCTTCAGTCTTCCGTACTTCTAACTATCGACGAGCTATTTCTCATCACTAGCTTTTGCCCGCGACTTCGTACGCGCATATCCCTTTTTCCCTTTCCCGTATGAATTTCGGCACATTCTCTTTTAGTGCTCCCTTACACTCCCCAAGAAACCTACATGCCAAATTTCAGCTGTCTACAACCAGTAGTTTCCGTTTTGCGTTGTCTGTCAGTCGCTCACAATCAGCAACGGAAGAGAATCTCTGTTATATGTCAAGACAGTTTGAATCAAACTCAAACTCAAAATATTTATTTCAAATAAACCATTTACAGGCACTTTTAAATTGTCAACGTCGGTCGGTCCAAAAAGATGAAGCTATTTGCACGTTCCAAAGCGTAGATCTCTATGGAGAAGAACGTGCAAGAAACTCCACGGACACTCTTTTAAAAATAATAAATTGTTACAAAGTTTTGTTTAATGTTGAAATTATACATATAGGTATGTCAGAACGATGTAAAAGACGAGCAGGATAGAAGCGTCCGGAAAAAAAAGAATATTACAGATACTATTTTCCAATTGCAACTAAAACAACATTAAAAATTAGAGGACCATTCAAGCAACATTATTTTTTCGATTTACAGAACGAAACTTTTCGTGTGCGAGTCTCGCACCTGAGTGGGTATTTTCAATGTAGTAATTTTCCCACCGCAAACCCGGGTAAACCAGAAGATGTAATTTACAGGAAATTGCAACTTCCTCAGAAAAGTTCGATACACTTCCTTAAAAATTGCCAAAAAACGTCCCAGTCATCCGCAAGGCGTTACCATAACTTTGATAATGCGAACTAATAAGGCCCGAAGTTTCTGCGGCACGTACTGTATAGACTCACGTACTTACGATACTTACCCCTCAGGGAATTTCAATAAAATTATACTAGCAGCATCGAATGTTTGGAAAATTGTGCTATAATGTTGATACCAGAATGCCTTAGTAACAAGGGCGCGAACACAGATGCAGTTCTCTTCCCTCAATCTCATACTTGCTAACATACAAATCATGCATAATATTTATTCGCAGCTAATATAATGCAGGTAAAAAATATAATACGATATGTCAATGGGCAAAAACCAAACCAAAAAGACTTTCAAGGTAATTTTCACCTTTCAAAATTACCTTAAAAGTGTTTTTGTTTTGAGTATTGTGGAAGGACTTACTTCCAGCCTTATTATGTCGTGCCGAAGAAATCATTACTACACTGTGAGAAAGAGACGGAATTCACGATGAATAACACTATACCCTTTTCACAATGAATTTATGATGGGAATGACACCCTATAGAAGAGGGCAGGATTCCCCAACGCATAGACAGACATGGTGTTTGGACTAAATAAATTGAGTTAGTTACAGCAAAACAACCACATAACTTCTTTAAGAATACATAACTTAACAATAAACGCGTTTATAACCTTATTTCAATCTACTTACGCGCATTCTTCCTTCTTTACAGGGCCGCCAACCGTAATTGGATTTGCGCGGAGTCCGTTTAGTACCAACATTACCGCTAACGGGTAAGCAACGACTCTTAGAGTTAGTTGCTCCAGTGAACGCGACGGAGCAACAGGTGACTCTAGTCCTTCTTTAGTGTGTGTTACTAGGGAAGACAAAAATAGAAGTTTATAAGGAATCACTGGACGTTTCTGCGAAAAAGGGTTATAATGAGTTCTAGCTTCGCAGACACCCCCAGAGCAAATACAATGGAGAACAAATGTCAAGCCGGGCTAAAAGTGAACACTTTCTCTATGAACAGAAATTGCAGAGCTAACGACAAAATTAGGAAGATCCTTATAAATTATAACATAGCCTTAGACATGTGCCGACTGACAGAATATAGAGTAGTTAAATCATTAAAGCGTCGACGAAAAGTTGACCATCAAAACACGAGACAAAAGTATACACCAGATATTATGTATCTTAAAATTCACAGCGACTCCCACATTAACAGAAACACAGTTTCAACCCACATAAAGTCTTTTACCTTACCGAGTAAACACAGCTACAAGAAAAACAAACACAAACCGCTCGGTTACCGTTTGATCTGACATTTCATACTAACGTATTGGTCTTGAAATTGCACCACTATAAACGTTAGGTAAACTCCCTTTGACTGACATAAACAACTTACTAGACTACTGGAAAACGTAGAAAACCTAGCATTTTTCTATTTTTCCCTTGAAATATTATGGAACAATACTACCGTCATAAGAAAAAAGGACGTATCTACACAAAACGAAGTAAACGATTTCCGACATACATTTCATACTAACGTATTGGTCTTGAAATTGCACCACTATAAACGTTAGGTAAACTCCCTTTGACTGACATAAACAACTTACTAGACTACTGGAAAACGTAGAAAACCTAGCATTTTTCTATTTTTCCCTTGAAATATTATGGAACAATACTACCGTCATAAGAAAAAAGGACGTATCTACACAAAACGAAGTAAACGATTTCCGACATTCAGATTTACCGGCATCAATGCCGCCACAAGAAAAAACGACAAAATCCTGCATCGCGGTATCAGAGTTTACCGTGCGATTGAACATATACATCAGCCCGAATATCAAGTATCGGGCTGTTGCCCACACCGGACACAACAACCGTCCGGTAGGAGCATCCTCCCTTTTCAATGCAGGTTTGCGGGACTTTACTCTCTGTGCGACATACCTCTGAACGGAAAATAATGTGCGTTTGGAAACCAGTTATTTCGTTTTGTGTCGATACGTCCTTTTTTCTCATGAGGCAGAATAAGGATAAAATATACTTTGGTACCGCGGAACTGCAATTGTTCAAGCTTATTTACTTCGCTTGTTTATTCAAGTCTAACGTTTTCTCTACTTCCATTTAGCTCCTTCAATTACAGCTTTAAGCGTTTCGCAGTAGCTTGATAAACACTGTTGCTAAGCTATTTTGGTACGGTAAAGTTAGTATGCTAAATAGGTAGAGGTGATTTTTATTAGGTACACCTATTCAGGAATTTTTAAAATATGCCTTCATGGCCAAATCCGAAACTATGAGGAATATCGAAAAACACTGAAAGGAGTCTCGAGCCCGATTTTGATGAAAACTAAAACTGCATCGTTGTTCAAAAATCGTTATTCCTACCCAGGAGTCGAACCGGTAATTTTGAAAAAAAAAAACACCCTGTATTCATTAGTATTACACCATCAGAAAGTGTAAATTTCTGACTGAAGTTACCTATCTATACCTTCTTTTTTACTTTAGACCAATATTTTCATAACTTTCAACTCAGTTACGAAGCTGATAATTATAAACATGAAAGTACAACTCAGTTTTTCTTTTTATTTTGGTCGGTGATTCTCAAAAATTCTGGAAAAAATCCATAGCTCAAAAACTATGAAAAGTCGCGGAACAAACATGGGGGTGGTTCGGATACCCCACATTACGAGGGACCTAAATTTTATTTTTGGTCTTCAATGTTCTGGCCACATATATGTGATGGGTTTGCTCTTGACTCTAGTCTAGGTCAGAGATGACAGAGACAAAGTCGACAAATTAACGCAAACACAAACATAAGTAATAAGATAATACATAATTTATAAATATATTAATTCGAGGTAATTTGTGCATGCCAGAAAAAACCTGCCATGTGCGAGTGCATCGGAATCGCACACGAAGGTTTTGTACCGACGATTAACCCAAAAAATCAACATTGGCACTTTTTATCTCTCATGAACAAATTATTATTAATGAAAAAACAACACATTTTTTTAAATGCAAGTTTTTTTTTTTTTAATTCTTCTAAGAAAACTGTTTGGGGCTGCATAAATAATATTTTGACCTACGCATACAGTAAAGGATTTAAATATTTTATCGAAGAACATTCAAACTTATCTAGTAGGAATACGACATAAATGCCAATGTTATAATTGAGAGGCAGCATCGAAAGGGATTTCTTAACTAACAAGGCCAGTCAAATAAAAGCGAAATAGGTAAACCTAATAATGACATCGTCTTGACTCTTGATAAAATTACGCGGGAGACGCCATCTTTCTTTGCTTGAAAATAGTTTAAACTAAATAAACGAGTTATCTTCAAAATTAGATTGATTATCATCTTTGTCTTCATTAAATATTAAACATTATAATTATCTATTATGATGGATTTATTTAGCTTTTACTAAAGTTCATTACTGTCCAATTTGCTAGGCGTGACAAAGCAATTAACCACAAAAACAGTCAAAATACCGTCTAAATATTGCCTAACTATTTTCATGTTAGACGTAATTATTTTCATATTCACAAAATTACGTACTTGAAGATATTATACGCCTTCCCCAGACAGGCAATCCGAGACAATGGACCATTTTTCATTGAATTTGTTCTAAGAATATAAATTATAATTAAAATCTCTAGGGCGTTTAATTTCATAACATGTAATTAAGTATTAGTTTTAATTTCAAAACATGTAAGTGTTATAAATGAAGTTCTTCATACCAACAATAGTTAATATGATATATTTAGCAAATAAATTTGATTGATTAATTGAAGTGCTTCTTCTTCTTTTTCTTCTCATCGTGTGGGCAGTAAAGTCTAACGACCCCACACACCCTAATTGAAGCGCTATAAAATCAAAAAGGTCGCAATTAGGAGCAGCATTGTCGCGTATTGCCTTTAACATAATCATCAGTATCATCAAAAGTAAAGTTTGAGTTGGTCTGGACAAAAGTCAACCCAAGTCGACAGGCTTTTTTGTAATAGTAATTGACTTTTGATATTCTGAATCGAACATTAACTTACTCTAACTAACTAACTCATTCTGAACAAACAGCTCATAATTACGACTAACATCTGTTACTTGAATACCTCAGTGCTCTTTGCCCCGTAATCAATCGATCAATATGATTGATGCCTGACCCCTCTTAGTTGTAGCATTATGCAATCTATATCAATCAGACATCTGGATTGATCTGACCAATCAGTTATTAATTTGCTTAAGTTTGTACTTTGTTGGTTAGTTTATACCTATACTTATCATCTAACTTTGAACGTTAATAATTTTACCTTAAGAAATAAATACATTCGTATGTTCAGTTTGTTCTCAATGCATAGTACCTAACTGTACTCACAAGTTCTTCGTTAGACACGCGTTTGACCACTATCTCATCTGATGGTAAGCAATGATATGGTTGACTATGAAGCACGCTCGCCTGGAAGTAACCTACTTACTTTTGAACTAAAGACCTCACAGGTTGTAGCTATCAGGGATCACAAACTCCGGCACTCCTTAGCTGTAGGTACTACGCTAGTATTATATTATCTATTCTTCTTTGATTTAAAATTTAGTTCATGTTTTAGGTTTTTGCATTTTGTCTCTCAATATTTTTTTATATAAGAAGCTTGTAACATTGTGCTGCCACACAAAGTATTCAATGTACTAATTCAATGATCCTGGGCCACCAAGATACAGGCCGTGCCTAGTTTGGGGCCCATGGCCACTTCTGTTGCATTCGCTATCTACTTTTGTTCTATTCTTCATTGTGTAATTGTTTATGTGTAATAACTTGTGTGTGCCAATAAATAAATTATTATTACTAATTACTAATAATTATTATTATTATCTGTGGCTGTACGCACATTTACGGTATTCCCAAAACGTTATGTGCGTATAGGTGGGGTGTCCACCATGTAGTGGCATTGCCGAAAATCATGTAGCCTAGTAATGGAACGGGTACAATAAACTGCAACAACATAATCACCAACCTGCCCAACTAATTTATTTACTAGCTGCAACAATATAACATAAAATAATTAAAATTAAACAGAACTAAAGTTCCGACTCTATCGCACCGCTGTCTTCCTGGTAGCGCATTCAGAACTGACAGCATCGAGCCAGCAAGCCTTCAAGTTACAAATTCTATTGAACTTCTTAGTATTCTACCTCGCTAATAATTTCAAAAGATCCCCATGTTCAAACTCTGTCTAAGAATATTGAAATCAATGAACGCAAGATAATCCGACGTTAGTTTGTTAGTTGTCTGTTCTCGTAAAGTTATTATCTTCTTTGGACTTGCGGAAGTTGAACAACAGTAACTCCACTATTCCAACTTCGTTCACTTGTCTCAATCTTCTGTTTTCCTGGTAGCTCGTAACCTCAAATCTCAACATGGTCGATTTGCTGACAATGTAGGTTACAACCACATTGCGGTCAAGTAACCACTCGCAGTTACGATTTCTGGGACAGTTCTAGTTTTATTGTGAGTTTAGATTTTCTTTGTAATGACTATCCATAATAATAAACCTCCTCTGTCCGTCCGTCTATCTGTTATGAACCGTAATTGAAATTTTCATAAAAGAAAATAAGTTTATAATTGTTCGGAACTACGGAGTTCAACACGCACTTCACCAAGTTTCTCGTCTTCCAATTAAATAGAAAAGCATACAAGGAAGCTTTTAACGCCTCAAACATACAAGGAAGTCATGACGACAATCTCAATCTTATAACGCCTCAAACCCACTATTTACGAACTTACTGACCGGAACACTAAGTGCAGTAGAACATATGAAACGCTAACTACAACACAGTGAGTGGCTCGAAGTTTCACGGACAGCGGTTAGGAACTTTCCACATGCGCGGACCATGTCAATAGGGTCATAGGAAGCTAACTTTAATAACTGCTCTACGTATTTACATGTGACATTTTGTGACGCTCGTGTTACGGTGCCGTATGAAATTGTTTGCGAACAATTTTTGTGTGGCAGGCGCTTTAGATATCGGTTTTAGTGACGTTTATTACTGGCATATAGGTCAGCGGATCAGTGTGTAAAGTCCCGCAAACCTCCTTAGAAAAAGGGAAGATCATCCGACCAGACGAGTGTTGTCTGGTAGGCACATGCCCGATGGTTAATATTCGGACTGTTGTATATGTTCAAATCGCACGGAAAACTCTGATACCGCGATGCAGGTTCGTTCAGTAGTTAGTCGCTAGCTGTATAGAAGGCGGTGTCCTTTTTTTGCGGTACAAGTCCGATCCTGCATGGAGTATTGTAGCCACCTTTGAGAGGCTCATCGGTGACGTAAAACTGGTGGATGCCAAGCTACATAGCTTGGCTCATCGCCGTAAGGTTGCCTGCTTGTCGGTCTTCTACAGATTGTACTTCGATGAGTATGCCCAAGAACTCCACGACCTCATCCCACCGGCCCCCTTCTACCATCGGACATTCAAACGTACTGCACCTTACCATCACTACCTTGTTGCTATTCCACCACTGACCTAGACTAGAGTCAAGAGCAAACACATCACAAATAGTTAGTTTTTCATGGTTACTGGAATAGTGGTTGATGAAAGTTACAAAACGAAACAAACGACAATGACGATGGCAGGAGCAAGTAAAAAAGTTGTTTTGGTGTAGCATATTAAATCACAAGTTCCAATATATCCGGAAAACTTTTTGAATGGTGAAATAAGCTCAGCAAATCTACTAAACAACTTATGGAGTTGTGCCACAACTCCATAAGTAGTAGTAGTACTTTAGTTTGTTCAGAGATTTTTATAGGTTTGTATCACAACTGTTGTGGTACAAACATTGATATATAAAAAAACCCAAGATACACACTCAGCATCTCAAAAACGTCCGCAAAAAACAAGTACAATATGTATAATTTTGCGCTAGTTTCAAACAGTCTCGCATCGCTCGCCATACTGCACTGTTTTGTAAAAACAACTTTAAGCGATCCGTGTAAGGTTGAATTTGCAAAAAAAAATTGTTTATAGTATAACTACACACAACTCACACATGACACATGATACATGTCAGTTTTTGACGACAGTTTCGAGTGTTGCATTTGTTCGAGACTGCATCTTGGGTTTTTTATATACCAATGGGTACAAACCTATAAAGTCTCTGAAAAATTATGTCAAAAAGTGACATGCTGTTGACACGATACAGCATACTGGTGCAAAGCGTTTTTCAGCAATTCAAAAGAGATTCTTTTTGACTTGCTTTACTGGTACATTTACTGTAATTTTTTGCTAATATAAATAATCTGAAATTCCAAAGACAAGCATAGTTTCTCCAACACAGTATTCACAATTCAAACAAAATTAGAAGTGAAGACATAATTGAAAGATTTATATCTAGCAACCGTATATACCCGAAGCTAATTAACTGCTACTTAGTACCCAACTTATCAGATTCGGGCACATTCGAGCGTATTCGTAATCCACTCACGACAGATACGGCATAATCCATATTGTGTGTACTGTAATGTGCTAATTAATTATATCATATTCATGAATGTATTTGAGTTTTGAATTTCAGAAGTGTTATTGCATTTAGTGTGATTAGCAATTATTTGTGTTGATTTCATTTTGCGTCTGCTAAGGGACAAATTAATAATTAATATTTTAATACGTGAATTTGTCCCTTGAAAACCACAGGAAGGAATAAAAGCTGTTATCACTGAGGAGAGCGAAAAGAGGTCTTAACAAAGTGATTTTTAACGTGGCCACGGTGATTGAAATGTCCTATGATGATACAGAGAATTTACTGGTTGTGCTAAAGTGATTTTGTTTATACAATTCTTGACCTAGTTTAAGTACCTTGTTATTTAAAAAACTGTACGATTTATACAATTTTAGACCTAGTTTAGTTATTTATCTAGAAGTTAAGTTGTTAACTGTCTATATCACAGATTTTTTACACATTTGTATTGTACTATAGAATCCTTTTGATTATTTGTTAATTTTAAATTATTTTAGATCTTCTCGCCTGAAACACAGGATTTCCTAGTTCAGGCTCGTAATCCTTAGAATTAAGATATATATTTAAGACTCTATGTAATTTGTCCAGTAAAATTGGTAATAAATAATAATAATAATAACCCCACCGCCGTATCTCTACGTTGACGTCGTGGTGGGGCTTGCGTGCTCCAATGAACCTTAGGGATAATACTTAGGGTGAGGGGCCAGACAAAGAGAGATACAATCTGCAAGGCAGTTTTGTGGCGAACTGTTGGGCAGTAGCGACCCCACGGACCTGATCTCCCGGGAGAAGTCTTGTTCTTCATCTCCGGCTTGCCTTTATTGGCTGGCTGGAGTAAACACTGACGAGGAACAAAGCCCACCTCTTTCTTGCCTTAATCGGCCGGTCTGAGTAGAGATTCGCAAGAGCAAACGTGCTCGGGAGAAGGATGTATAATCCATGTGTGCCCCATTCCATTAGAAATGTCTAACGGGGCCTCTGCGAGTTGGCTTCGGCCCCTCGTACGCCTACATAAGGACCGAGACCTTAGGGTCCCGAGATTGTTCAAGACATACCTTAAATAATAATAATAATAATTATGCACTAGCTTTTTAGCGCTCTTCTATACTCCCCAAGGAACCTACATGCTAAAATTCAGCTTTTTACGACAAGCAGTTTCGGCTGTGCGTTGTTTGTCATTCACTCACTCAGTCACTCAATCACTCAGTAACCGTAGAGTTTTATATGTATTGATGTAACATAGTACAAGATGCAACGACTGGAGGGGTAATTCGCGTATTTTTTAGGAACATGCACTTTCGCATCGTAGTCGCATTCACAGCTACAAATTTGAAAGTTTTTTATCGACATTGATTGATTTGACATTGATCGTCGTTGAGATGATATTGCGCCTTGATTTGAACACTTTATAAGAATGAAAAATGGGCTTTTGATAGATGTACGCGATTGACAAGCTCTACGGAAATGTCATGTTTGACCACATGACATTTCGGTAGGGGCGTAGCTATTGCGCCCCTATTGGACGTGCGGGGGAGGACACATCACTCCTCCGGGCCTGAGGTGGCCCGCAAAGGCGGGCCGGCACTAGCCGGGGATCGTGGATGGCGCACTAGTTCTCACCATCCCCGGTCCAAGTGTGAGAAAGAACACCTGGGTGGTTTTTAGTTAGTAAGAGTCTGACAGACCCCTTCACCTGCCCCAGGTGAAGGACATCCATGAGGATTTTCTAGCCCGGCAACAAAAAAAAAAGTTCTTCGTGGCCTGCCAGAACAATCCTTGGCTAGTAGGGCCTAATTTGTTAAAAAAGACAATATGCATAAAAACGCCCCCCCCCCCCCCCACAATGTTTGATACCCCTTTGAGACTAGCTACGCCACTGAGTCAACCCTAAATATTGTGAAATTTTGACATATTTTGTGCTCGCTGATAGAATGTCATTTTGTTTAGAACCCAAGATATCCTAATCTATGAACACCACATTTTGATTATGCTTTTCACGAAGACTAACTTTGTGTTAAACAAAAACGGTACATAGGCCTGGTAAATGTTTTTTATAGTTATTCACAGCTGTATTTTCTCTTAAAATAACCATAGTGAGTTCAAAGCATCACTATGATGGAGCATTCATAAAAAAGCAGATGTCTATAAATAAAGATAGATTTTATAAATGTTTGAAAGTGGATTTTTACCAAATCATCCATAAACACATGTTGGTTTCCAAAGTTTATCATACACAAAATATCTACTAGCAGCTAGACATTCACTACAAACCTTAGAAGTCATAATTCAAGCAAGGTTAAACAGCGCTTGCACAGGTCGACAGTGCATCCACTGTCTCTGTCTCAGTATGTACTGGATGATCACCCACCGGTCATCATCCAGTACATACTGAGACAGAGACTCCTTCTAGACTTGGTTCCAACAGCTAGTAGTAGATCTTTGACCGCCATTACGGCTAGTCATAATCAGATGTTTTGCCATCTGTGCCTATCCTTGGAACTGAAAAACGTTTCATCGAATTTTGTATTCAGGGATGAGACTAATTAAGACTAGCTGGACATAAAGTTGGTTGCGGACGGAATTTGTTCGAAAGAGTCATCGCCGCATGGGTTTTAGTCAGTAAGAGTTCCCATACTTTGTCTCAATTTTATTTTATGCCACACGTAAAAACTTGCATCGTATAAATGCAGCTTTATTCAACCGCAAACGACAAAAATATGGCCAACTTTACTCAAATTAAAATACTTCAAAACTGATATAAATTCTTTTGGTTCGTGAATGTTGGTAAACCTTTGTCAGCTTATGTCAAGGATTAGTTGGTTTAGAACTTTAGGCTCGCCTTCTAAAACCACTTTGAATTAAAAGCTTGGTATTAAGCTCAACCTCTATCTATTTTATTGTAAGTACAGTCAACAAAGCTATTCGGTACACAGGCAAAAATATTAATTTTTCCACAGCACTGTCAATGTTTATTTCTAATGTGTGCATCATATTTTTTTAAAGCTTTTGACATACTTACGAGTGTGTTGTACAATAATTGTCTACTCAGCACACTCACAACATTGTTTAAAAGTAGTTGCAAGTTAGCTGCCTGCATACCCAATAGCTTTGTTGACTGTACATTTACCCCCGATTTCTGGAGTATTTGAAACACTATTTTAGCCTGTAAACCTTTCAAGATTTAACATACTAGTAGGTTTTGACTCGTTCTTAACTCAAAATACCTAATTCAATTGGGGCATGCGGGCTCTCGAATTTTTGAGGAGCGTTCGCATTCGTATCTCCGATGTAAACTGTCAATGACAAATACTTTTCTGAAAACTGCATCAAAATCGGTTTCGCCAAACTCGAAACTACTTTGGACATTGGCAAAATAGTCGACATCGGCTTTGCTTGCCATATTCTTTTCTTTTGTTTTTACTAATTGATAGGCTCGCGTTTGACTACTATCTCACCTGATGGTAAGCGATGATGTGGTCGAAGATGGAGCACGCTTGCCTAGAAATAACCTATTCACTCTTATATAATATATATTAAATGCCTTCAGAAATGGGCCCATATTCTGTCATAATCAAACCAGTTCCAAAATATAATTAAACATTCTATCAAAATTAATTTTACAACCTGTAATTATTACAAATTGAGTCATCGAATTTCAGGAACAATATCGTTCACGGTTGCAAAACAAACATTTGAGCGTTATCTCTGACTATCAACAAAATAAATTTATTTAGATATGAACTAGGTACAGCATTAAAGTACTAAATATATACACTTAAAATAAAATATCCTAACTAAGATAAGGCGTCAAAAAATTCGTCCGCATCGCTGTCCACCGGAAGTGAGCCCAAAAGACTGGCGGCATTGCCACGTTGTATGGCAATGCTTATCCTCTGTCCGAGGTAAAAGCCAGCCCTTGGGTCACGCGAAGTGTCAACTAAGCGTTTAGAAAGATCTTTAAATAAGGCATGAACAAAACAAAACAAAAACAAAATTAATTTAAGTATCATTGATTATTATTTTTTAGCAAATTAAAAGTGTGTAGGCGTATTTTCAGGATTGGATATTTTAAAGTAAAAAGTAGGTAGTTTACTTATTAATCAATTTTATTCGATTAACTCACTTAATTTATAATAACTGTGAACTCAATTAATTATCATATCATAATTATTAACTAAAAGGTTTTAACACGATATTAGCAAATCTAGGCGCTATGACAACACGTGTATCGGACCGAGGTCTAGAACAGAATGCCCCGATCGCTCCGCGCGGTCTCCTTTTACGTCCGAGCACAAACAAGTCGAGTAGTGGGGGAGGTGGGGATGGCGACATCGCCTGATCGGTCCGGTGCACGTGGCGTGCACAACCGTACGATGACGTAGCGCCGTCACGGCCATTCTGACGTGCGTACGTCCTCGGACGCGCACTTTAGAAGCACTTAGGTATCTTTAATGAGAACCACAATTTTACTGTTCGTTCATCCTGACATTAAAATCTTATCTTGACTGGCTTGTTGGTCTAGTGGTTAGTGACCCTGACTGCTATGCCGGAGGTCGTGGGTTCGATTCCCACCCAGGACAAATGTTTGTGTGATGAGCACGATCATTTGTTCTGTGTCTGGGTGTAATTTATCTATAATATTTATGTATTTAGAAATATATAAGTATGTTTATCAGTTGTCTAGTACCCATAACACAAGCTCTGCTTAGCTTGGGACTAGATGGCGTTGTGTGATAGTTGTGAAATATTATTATTATTATTATTATTATTATTATTATCTCATGGTCTGGTCCGGTCCTACGACCCTTCAGAGTAATAATCTTCTGGTCCGGTCCTAAGACCCTTCAGAGTAACATCTTCTGGACCGGTCCCCAGACCCTTCAGAGCAATATCTTCTGGTCCGGTCCTATGACCCTTCAGAATTATACTACTGGTCCAGTCTGTTGACCCTTCCAATGATGTACCTACATGATCTATTAAGTTAATCAAATCAAATCGTATATTTCAAATAAACCATTTACAGGCACTTTTGAATTGTCAAAGTCGGTCAGTCAAAAACATGAAGCTATTTGCACGTTCCAAAGCGTAGATCTCTATGGAGAAGAACGTGCAAGAAACTCCACGGACACTCTTTTAAACCATGTGATGTGTTACAAAAATCTTGTTAACATTAACATTGATTGCTTCTATATGTGAGGACAATGCAAAGAACAAGAAAACATATAAACAATTCAAAATGCAGGTACAGATTAAAATAAGCCAGTGGCAGGTAAGAGATGACCAGTTTCAACTGACGGCGCCCGTTCACGAACATGACGCGTGCATCAGCACCATCTAACTCAACCATTTTGAAGGGAATCAAATGATCCAAAACACGCGCCACCATCAGCAAAACATTTGTGTGAGCATGACAAGCTCTCAACTGCCACGCTCGTTCATGTCAAACTAATTTAATAACGAAATCTATAATTACATATGTAAATGGCTCCATAGTGCTCACATTTACAAAAAATTGAAAATATGCTTCTACGTTATACAAAACTATGGTTTCAAGTAACTAAGAAAATAAAAAAAGAAGGCTGCTTTATTGTGTATACTTTGCTAATACAATAATGCAAAGAAATGATAAATAAATGATTGTATAGGAGAACAAAAAAGGGGTAAGCATTTCTTCCAATTATCGAAAACCTAACAAGTGGACCCATGCTGCTGTGGCTGTGGAGCAGGACCGGCATTTAGCCAAGCATTTTTATCAAGGACATAATCTTCCAGTTTATAATATGCTTGTCTACATAATGTGCGTTTAATACATGTTTTAAATTTTCTCTCATTCAGTTCGAGAATATTAAGTGGTATTTTATTATAAAATTTAACACAGTACCCCATACGTTAACTACTGCTACTGGCTTTTTAAGTACGAGAGTCGGCAATTTTTTTTTAAAGTGTGAGCCCTAAAATAGTACCACTTAAAACTTTATTTTTATGGGAAGTTTCATGAACAAGTTCTTCATTATTATTCGCCGTCACGTCATCACTGATATTTTCTGCATCTAACGTTCATGTAAGCACTCACGAATTACTTTACGTTAATCTAAAATCATCAAAATCATCGCTGCGCTGTGCGGTTCGAATCAATCAATGTTATTATAATCTCACCCGTATTAAATTGCACAAAATGGAAAATCTATTTAGAACTTGTAATAGCTCAGAATTCTCTGTACCTTTAAAGCTTTTATCAATGTCATTAAAATCAAATTGCTATTCATGATAGTTTTGATACTATCAAATTTACTAACTGATGTTAGGCAAACTGCCTCCGTACGTTAATACGAAAGCCTAGATCCAAATTTACACTAAAAAAAACGTCTAAGTTTAAACATGACCTTGTGGTACTTGCTATGCGATAACTAAACCTAAAGCTCACACTGAATAAAATTTTGACACTATTACCGCCAATGGGAAACTCTTTTAAGTACTCGCTTTGTGCTAACTATGTCAAAATTACCTAGCACTATCAATGCAACCACCGAATTGGTATCAACCCCTTTAAAGCTTCGTTTGCTATTCAAATAAAACTTGAGCGACTCACCAAGTATTCCAGTCGGCCTTGAACGCTCTTAACCCCACAGATGTTGACATGATACTTGGCTACTGCAGTTTGCCAACCTTCGGTCTGCCACGCTCAGAACCGTTCAGAAGTTGCAGCTGCTCAGCAGTTGTTGCAACTGCTCAGCAGTTATGGCAGCATGCCAACCGCTAGCCTCCTGCTGGCTTTATACACCATGATACGATGTCTGAAACCGAAAAATGCTACGACAGTACAAGTCCAATAAAAGCTGTGGTGGGCCAAAAGGTTTCAGGTAAGTGTAGTAGTCACAGTGTCAAAGTAAATAAAAATCTAAATTTTATCGGACCATTGGCACAAGAAAGCGGCCTATGCCTATGAATGGTGACATAAAATCAAAATATTCAAAATAAAGTGTTAGGTAACTAAATCGCTCTTATGTCCAAAAAAATAAAAGCTCTCTGGTATTTCACTTCATGACTCGATCAGCGATAGCAGAATAATATCGCTTCATCAGCATTATTTGACCAATGACCAAGGCTTTGTGCCCATTTCAAGCGAACTCCTGTGCAACCGCCACTTCCAGGTATGTGCTTCCAATTCACCAAGAGTAGATAGTGACAGCAAAAGAATGGTCTCCCTTAGGGCAGTGTGTTGGCGCCGACACTTTTTTTAACATCTACGCGAACGAACCGCCTTCCACCTAACACACGGAGCGGTTCTTGTACGCGGATTACCTGGCCCTAGCAAACCAAGCAGCGACTTTTATGGACGTGGAGCATAAACGTACAATGGCACTCAGTGTACTGAGAGATTAGTGTGACCGCAACGCTCTACGGCCGAACCCATCTAAGAGACAGTCGTGCGCCTTCCATCTCTGCTATAGGCCCGCAAATCGAATGCTTAACATCACATGGCGTAGAGCCAAGGTCCAACACTGCTCGAATCCAAAATATCTCGGTGTGACGTTAGATATGGCCTAAGCGTAAAAGTCAAACTGTTACAATACTTAGCTCCGTCGAACCCGGAATAACTTGCTCCGTCACCTAATTTCCATCAATTGGGGAGCGGCACCCGATGTTCTCCGTACAACCGGCATGTCCCTATTTTTTCTGCTGGCGTGTTTGCTTGCACAGTGTGGCACCGACCTGCTCTTTCTCGTAAAGTAGACATTGCCCTAAACGAAACGTGTCAGATATTATCAGGCTGATTAAAATAGACTCCACAAAACAAACTATCCGCTTGCAGGCATCGCACCTCCTGCTGTTCGAAGGATCTGAAAACCGATTCCCGACATCCCTGTATGGCCACATGCCAACTTCGGGAAGACTAAAAAGTCGCAAGAGCTTCCTTATTTCTACACAGGCGATCCTGGATATGCCATCTAAAGGGAGAAGCAGACTGTGGGAAGAGAAGTATCCACCACCTCACGACTTCATAAAACCCAAAGAGCAATTGCCCCTGGTCGTGAATCGCAATGGCCTTTGGAAAGCGTTAAATCGCGCGCCAGCGCAATTTGCGCACCCAGGTAGGCCGCTGCAAACACAACTTGGCGAAATGAGGATGTAATGATCTGTTGTATACCCAACGTGAGTGCAGTGCCCGTTTTCAGAGCACGAGCCATATGTTACAGTGCCCCAAGTGCCCATTCTCCTGTAATTTGGAGTATCTAATGAATGCCACTATTGCTGCAATTAACGTAACTACCTACTGGTCCAAAACAATAAAAAAGTTAACGATTGAATCGAAAAGAAGAAGTATTATTGAAAATGCTATCGCTTAATCTGCAACACTTATGCTATTAATAATAGCTTCACTTTAAGATAAAGCGACAGGCCAATTATCAAACATCGATAATTGCCATCCATAAAGGCGTTGCCTTTTGTAAGTCAGTCTCCACATCATAAAAATGAACACTCGTAAACAAAATAAAAAGCAGCTCTACAGCAATTAAAAAGTTTAAACGACTCACCAGATTGGCGTAGAAATCTTCATATAAATTCACACTCCTCTCCTTGACCTGACCAGCTGTTGTGAAGTTGCTTGCCTCCGGACGGAACTGGTTTAGTTCAGGTTGATGAGGGTAGCCGCATAAAACTCGTCGAAAAGGAATTCGGCGCAAAGCTCTTCAGCGCCATATGGTAAAACAATAAACTGCTCTGCACATCACTGCATCCTCGACAAAACATACCACCACGGTGACACACTATGATCGTGTGTCGAACTTCGGCCTATCGGATTTAACTTCACGACACTTCACGGCACACTTCAAGTTTTTAGCGTCTGGATAAACGCATGCGTTTTAAAAACAAACCGCAATTTTCACTATCACTGTCATTACATTTCAAAACGTAACCGCCACATATTTCACTAGCATTGTCACGAATCTCCATGTGGGCCCTTTGAGTTACGTCCCAATTCTGATGTAGGCGTATTTTCAGGATTGGATATTTTAAAGTAAAAAGTAGGTAGTTTACTTATTAATCAATTTTATTCGATTAACTCACTTAATTTATAATAACTGTGAACTCAATTAATTATCATATCATAATTATTAACTAAAAGGTTTTAACACGATATTAGCAAATCTAGGCGCTATGACAACACGTGTATCGGACCGAGGTCTAGAACAGAATGCCCCGATCGCTCCGCGCGGTCTCCTTTTACGTCCGAGCACAAACAAGTCGAGTAGTGGGGGAGGTGGGGATGGCGACATCGCCTGATCGGTCCGGTGCACGTGGCGTGCACAACCGTACGATGACGTAGCGCCGTCAAGTGCTTTAAAATGTTCAGGTAAATGTATGTCTGTATTTACAGCATTTATTTTGACTAATGTAGGTAGGTATGTAAAATGAAGCATTCGAATCTACGTTTCAGAAAGGATATTATTATACTAGATTTTTTTTCTTTGACATTCAAAATTTTAGACTTTGACTCATTTTCTACGGTATAGGACTTCTCTCGAGAAGCTGATGCTCCTCAATACCCGATCGATTTAATGCCCATGTCTATATTATAATGACTAGCTTTTGCCCGCGACTTCGTACGCGCATATACCGTTTTTTCCCGTTCCCGTAAGAATTTCCCATTCTCGTATAGCCTATAGCCTTCCTCGACAAATGGGCTATCTAACACTGAAATAATTTTTCAAATCGGACCAGTAGTTCCTGAGATTAGCGCGTTCAAGCAAACAAACAAACAAACAAACTCTTCAGCTTTATATATTAATATAGATTATAATTTGACTAATGATTGCAGGAGTCATGTTATAAGTCTGCTGATGACATAATAAAGTCGTTTTCATACGCATTAATATTACCCGTAAATACCTCATTATTTTGCACATAATAATTACATTTCAAATACTCTTGAAAACAGCTGACTTTTCGCATTTTCGGTGAAATTAACATTTTCCGCGTAAAATGTTAATTTTCATGGGAGTTTGTTCAGACGGGATCTCATACAGTATTCTGTGTAATTGTTTCGACTTTATGCTCTTTTAGTGAAAGCATTTTGTGTAGTTATGTACAGTGTTTTGTTCAGGTTTTCAAATGTGTGGTTTGCCTGTATTATATGTATTTCAGGGAATTATTAGACAGAAGCTATTTTAATATGTCTTTTTTGTAAACTTGCTTAAAATAGGTAACGATATGTTGGTGTTTGTTTTCCTTTATTTTTTTGGATGGCTGGCTCGTTACATTCCTGGTGAAAGGCCTCCTATATTTCTTTCATCTTTCGCGATTCCGCGCATCTAATTTTCCGTAACCTACCTACTTCACTATCTCTGTTCTGAACGAAGGCCCACAGATTATCTGGACTTAACAAATAACAAATAAAATTAATTATAAAAGCACTTACCTGGGCACCTGTACTAGTTTACACGCTAAAGTCTAAGGTCTGCTAAGATAATATCTATAACTCTAGAAACCCCAAGGCGTACAGTGCACGCGAACGCGTTTGTAGGTAAAGCGTCCTTAGGTAGGTACCTAAGGACCCTGCTGTATGTAGCTGTATGTAGGTACATACAGCTTCTACTTATATCGCAAACTTCCGTACCTAGGTACTGCTCTTGCTTTAAACTTATAATTAATAATTATATAATATTAATGAAAGATGAAGTATGAATTTACCTGTTAACAACTTTGTACCTTTCACCATAATTTGTAAGTTGATTCATTTCCAGCAACAAATTACCAACCAGATTATTTTGCACAAGCTTATACCCGCTGCTTCGTTTCCTTGGCCTATCTCGCAGAAATAATGTATTTTTTTTCTAGATGAACACTTAAAGATAGCATAGCTTACTATTTAATTTTGTAACAGAATGTCCGTAATTGGATCGTCTAAAAATGAGTTATTAATAAATAGAGCAAAAGAAAATATTAACATACCTTTTTCTTAAGGATGGGAAATCATCAAATGACTACTCTCGCTCTGGGTGAAGCAGAAGGGAGTGTCAGACTCTTACTGACTAAAACCTGTTTTTCGACTTATGTCGAAAAATATTGAAATTTCGACCCCCCCTTATCTTCGAATTTTGCCGAGAGAAAAATCTGAAAATATTGTATATGATAAAAATTTATGTAAAGATTACCGGATTATTTTATACTTTGTAGTGTTTTGTTTTGGAAGTCGGTTACATTTTTTGTAAAAAGTTTTTTATTTTTCACTTTTTAGTGGTACCTGCGTACCCATTCACAGCGTACCGGCATGATGTTATATTATGAAAATAAAACTAAGTGCTTTCGGTGTAAAAGTCTCGTCAATACGAATGAAATAAGCCCAAACACTTGGTAGTTCCTACATACCGATGTGATGTTCCCTTGACTCTCTGTCGTCTCTATCATCAGGTCTGATCCAAACCTTCATTCTTTTGTATCAGTATCACCCGATATACACACGAATATCAAGTTTTTACCAAATACGTATCTACAATTTTCGAGAGTTGCCCTCGATTTCTCAGGGTTTCCATCATCAGATCCTGATGTGGTGGCAATGGGACCACACGGGAAGCACCAGCTTTCAAATAAAAAAAGAATCATGAAAATCGGTTCATCCAGTCGGTTAATATGAGGTAACAAACATAAAAAAAAAATACAGTCGAATTGATAACCACCTCCTTTTTTTGAAGTCGGTTAAAAATAAAACGATGTTTCTAAATAGCACAATTTTTCAGAAATCATCAAATCAACAAAAATGAATTAGTTCCACGTACTGTAAAGCGATGGCGCGGTCCTAAAACTGCATATTTTACACCGCAGTTACAGAGTCTAAACACGAAGAAAGAAAATTTAGTTCAAATAAATTTGAATACATGGCGCGATGTGTATCGATTTTTATTGAAGTTTTTGTAAAATGAATTTTTTTCTTTTAATTATGTTAAGCATGGTATGTACATCAATACTAATTTTATAAAGAGAGTGAGTGAGTTTGTGAGGTAATCTCTGGATCTACTAAACTGATTTTGAAAATTCTTTTACCAATAGAAAGCCTCGTTATTTGTGAGTGTCATAGGCTACATACCCGAAAAATACTGCCCAACGAAGTGGGCACGAGTCAGCTAGTTTTTTAATAACCTCCCATGGAATAACGAGCTCGAAATTCAAATCCGTATAGTACCTATGTGCCAGTAGATGTTCCCGTTCCCGTGGGAGTACGGGGATAATATAGAGCCTATGTTACTCCCTGATAATGTAGCTATCCAATGCTAAAAGAATTTTTCAAATCGGTCCAGTAGTTTCGGAGCCTATTCAATTCAAACAAACAAACAAATCTTTCCTCTTTATAATAGTAGTATTTGATAGGTACATGGCTCGAATGGTGTTAGTGCAAAGTACAGTTTGCAAAAACTTTCGTTAGCATTTCATATGCGTGCGTACATATACGTGCGTGCATATTATTAAATCGAATACACGAATCTGTGTTAAGTATCTTGCATTAACCTAAGTACCTACCTAGCTATTTGGTTATGAAGGTTTCAAGACCGAATTTCAAGTTTGCCTAATACCTACCACAGATATAAAATTAATGCAATCTCAAATTAACAACGAATCTCAAGTAGGTATCAACTTTAAATTGAATGACGATCCTCTTTTTATTTTTTATTTTGATCTTATATTAGATTCGACGAAATCTTTACATTTCGCTTGCTTGGACCTAGTTTGAGTCAAATGTTGTGTGAGTAGGTGTTTGTGATATTTTTAGGGACTTGAACATCAAGTGATAATATAGAATATAGTAATTATTTAATTATGTTATAATATTAAATTATAATATGTTAATACCGACTCGATACAGCGCGGCGCGGCGTAGTGCGGACACTGGTACTAATATAAACAGTTTGCAATGTGGAGTGGCTGAAACGTTTGTCAGTCACCATAAGCAGTTGTGGCTAAGATTTCTAAATTCACAATAGTAAAGTACTGTCCGCCTGTTTGCTCCTCCACCTGCCCGTCTGTCCGCTCATTCACCTGTCCGCCTGTTCATCTATCTGTATTCTGTACATAAAGTAAGTAAAATATCCAAAATATTTATACATGATGGTACGGAACCCTTGGCGCGCTAGTCTGACTCGCTCTTGACCGGTTTTTTTTTATTTCGCGGTGTACGTATCATTCCACGCAGAATTTTCGTAGTCGAATGTTCAAACTCCAAAAGACCTATAAAGTTTAACGCTTTCGTCGACCACACATTTCCAAAACAAATCAGGATAAAACCCGTTACTTCTATAAACATTCACGTACCAATCTCCAAAACAAACTCAGTCTAGCCTACACAGCTTAGCTGGCAAACACACCCAGCTCCCCAGGCTTTGTATTTATTTTTATTTCCCAGTGTACGTACGTGTCCGTCCGTATCTTTCCGCGCAATGCGCCGAGGACGATGCTAACGGCTTCAGGGCTTGGGTGATAGGCTTACGGCTAAACTCGATGCAATCTCTGTACTGTAGCGACCGCGTTAGTGCACCTAAATGGAGCTTGTGCTATTTATAGACAGTTATTTTTAGTAGTAGCTGCGCTAGTAATTGTTGTGTTTTGGCGTAGTGATAGTGATCATTGATCCATTTAGTTACGTTTATGGTACGTTTACATTTTTTTTAAACGTTGCCCCACACTAGGAATTTCTCCTGTAACGTGGGTACGTTTACAAACATACAATTTCACATACACAAATAGCCAGACCCGGATTTGAACTTAGTAAAAACGATATATAATTTATTGTTAGATTTCTTTCAAAAACCTTACAGAAATTGCACTGGCCTTTGTTTGTTGATTGTGTAAGGTATATCATAGAAATTTAAATCTGTAGCTGTAATTGATACTCAGTTATTACAAAAGTTTTAAGTTCATTTAATAAGTTATCTTTTCAAATCCGTTCAGTAGTTTTTTTTTGAAAGAGTAGCAAATATTCATTCATTAATCCAGCTATCCAGCAATTCACGTAACCATTCTTACAAACTATAGTAGTTAAAAGCTATATAATAAGATAAAGTATTTCTAAGTTAGTGAAATATATTTATAATACATAAAAACCTTACTTTGTCGTTTCAATCTGTAAAGGTGAATCATATTCATTGCCCTTTTAATACTCAAAAGGCTTGCTCAAGAGGAAAGACAGAATTTAAAATCACTTAAATCTTATTTATAAGAATACTGTGAATTATAAAGAAGATTTAAACATGATTTAGACTTATATTTATAGGATATTAGCTTATATCAGCGGTTCACCCGCGTGCAGTAAATAAAAGCTGCAGAAAAAACACGATTAATTTTCAGCACAGTCAACTGACAGCGCTTGCAGTATTCATAAAAGCTAAAAATATATTAATAGTATTTTTTTATTTCGGTTAATCTTGCACAATACATATTTTTGAATACAGAATTTACTCTTTTATTTAATATCCCGTTCATTAACATTTCATTCGAAACACATATTTCATTGGAAAAATCGAGTTGCATTTTCAACACCAACGCGTTATTTTATATCTTGTTTTTCTACGAAAGCCCGCTGAAACTTTTTCTTTGCATTCCTATTTGTTTACTTTATCCTTAGCATATCTGACGGTACCCGCGATAACTTTTTACAACAAAGAAACTGAACGTGTTTGGAATATTCTGAACGGAAAATCGGTAGCTCCTTTGATTATATTTAAACCAAACTCTGTTAGCTACTTACTTAACGATGAAGTCATTTTCTCATGAACTTTGAAGCAAAAAAATACTGGTTTGTTAAATCCATTTTTACAAGAATGCAATGGCGAAAATGAGAAGGATATTTTGTGGTTTACGTGATCGCTCGACGGAATATGGTAATTTGGTATGCACAGTCTGCGTTAAAATCGAAGTATTCCGTTAGAACACTGATTTTTAGAGCACAAATGTTTAGAGCACCAAAGCTATTCCCATTTGAGCACCATTGATGAATATTTTGAGTTACTGTTGAAAAAAAAACATTAATGAATCTAGTATCACAATACCTATTGCTTTTGGTACCATCAACCACGATGATTTAAGAAATGCCTCTAATCTTATGCCACTATAAGTATCCAAGTGGCCACGCCAGCCTAAACGCAGCCTAAACGTGGCCACTTAACGGGCCATGATAGCAAAGCTATGTAAATGTACCATTGCAAGAAAAGAAGACTATTACTAACCTAAGTAATGTCGAGACTTAGTTTAACATTTCAGAATTATTGGGATGGCTGTATCATTTTTAGGGTTCCGGTCATAAATTCTGAGGTCAAAGTTACCAACTTTTTTTTTGTATTCAAGAGAAACTTTGTTCACATGAAATACAACACAAACGTTCTAAGAAAAAAGGATTCAAAGCAAAATAGAAAGGAAAACAGATTTAGTTGAAAAAGCTTCTTATTTACATTACCGAATCGGTGTACAGGCCCGGCCATTTTTGTGCAAACACAAACCCACATTTAAAAGGTACAGAAGATCAGTTCTCAATTTTAGGACATCGGTGTTACTTGGTAATTGGGGTCGGTAAGTTACTATGTCTTAAACATAGATATAAAGAAAACTAATTGCTTGTCAAATATTATTGTAATTAACATAATTAGGCGGTTTATTGCTAACGTTTTGTTCTTACAAAGCATCTCACTAAGGCACAGATACAGTGGAAACTATTAAATTTGGATGGAATTTATTATTTAATTTATGTATTTTAGATCACAAACATATTAAAGTTAAAAGGGAATCGCTTGTCTTGGTATGGTCATGTGAAGAGTAGGGATGAAACGCATGTAACTAGAAGAGTTATGAACATGAATGTGGATGGATGGAGAGGAAGAGGAAGGCCAAAAAAAAGATGGATAGATTGTGTGAGGAGCGATATGAAAGAAAAGGGACTTAGTGATAGAGTGACGACTGATAGAACAGCATGGAAGAAAAAAACGTGTTGCGCCGACCCCAAGTAACATGGGATGAGGGCAGGAAGATGATGAGATCACAAGCATATTCATAACTTATAATTTTTTACATCAACATTACGGTGTTTGCAATAAAACGGTAGCAAAAATAAAGGCCTCCCACAAGGTGGACCGATGACCTGGTGAAGGTCGCGGGTAGCCGATGGATGCGAGACGCGCAGGACCTGTCGTTGTGGCGACGCTTGGGGGTGACCTATGTCCAGCAGTGGATGTCTTTCGGCTGATATGGTGATGATAAATAAATGTAGAAAATAACAATTTTCTGTTGGTGTCTTTCCTAAATCTTTAGAAGTACCTTACCTATTTCTGTCTGTTGGTGAAAATTTGACTATGAGTGACGTTGAACTTCAATATTTTATTATTCGTAACACTTGGAAACCTTACATTTATAAGCCATAACCTAAGGAGATAGAGTAATAAAAGTAATGAAATGTTCGTCTGCTAATAAAACGGGGCTTACCTTTACACTGCTATTTGCATAGATACATAGGCTTTATGTAATAAAATATAGGAATGGAAAATATATAAAGCCTGTCCAGCTTTAGTTGAAAGGCCATCTTAGATACCTCAAATAGCGATTTACCGAAACATTTGTCTCCTTAAACGTTGCAGTTGCGAATCCGAAATATTAAGAAATTGCAGTTGCAATTGTAATGGTTTTCTCCTAATCTCGTTTTAACGTTGATTTTGGATGAAAAATCATTCTAAAGCGACCTCAAGTTGCTTTTTTTAATACTGTTCTTTTCTCAGATGGTCAATTATTATTGTAACGAATCGCCCGTAATGTAGCTAAAGTCTGACCCTCCCTTTTGCTCCGCCCAGAGCGGAACTGATTGTTTCATTATTTCCCATCCTTAAAAAGGGGGTATTCTTGCACCTTCCTGGCTTTCAGTAAATCATGCGAAAACATGAAGAATAAAAAAAGCGGAATGATGTAGTAAAAGAGAATGTAGCAAAAGCGAGGCGTGGTTTCGACCTTACTTCGCTCAGCCTTGCACCCGTCTTCTTTAGTTATATCTCTATGTGACTGACCAAAAAATAACATCGAGGCAGGTTTTTGAAGATGCACCTCCCTGAAAGAAGTCCTGCCGGCGCTTTAGCTTTTTACGACTTAACGTACATACTCTAGCAACAGTAGCAACATGGTACCTGCTACAATTGACAATTCCTAGAGAAATTAGTCCGGAATTAACTACTATTTAGAAAATATAATAATGTAAATTCCATTTATTGAAGCATAGTGGTTTAAATGATAATTCTCTATGAGATCTTTGGTCGGTACGGGTCGTAGTTTTGATGAGATGATCAATAGCTCGTAAATCTTCAAATAACAACGATAGGGTTGACAAATCATAACACAAGTAAGATAGCCACTAGAAGATACCTTTACTCGTCGAGCGTAAAATGTATCGACGTCTGTGTATTGCTGGATAATCAGTTTTTTTTTTGCGTATATCCTTTTTCGTAAATTGTCAGTGGTCAGGCAGGGGCTAATAGTTCTCTAGTAGTAGTAATCAGTCCACTAAACCACCCAAATTCATAGCTTCTCATCTTTTGTTTCAATATTCTGCAATAGTCCAGCACCAACCGGGTATTGTCCTTGTGTAAACTTTCATATTGCAGGCAGGGATAATTGTCGGTTGGTGCCCCATACCATTTGAAATTTCTAACGGGGTCTCTGCTAGTTGGCTTCGGCCCCTCGTACGCCTGGCAAATCCAAGAACAAACGATTAATGATTGACACTTAGATTAGCCAATCAGTACAAAATAGATTAATGTTTTTGCAAATATCCTGATACGTTCTCGTATTATTGCAAAATCTTCCTTAGCTTCCAGGTATTCCGCAACATTATACACATGTATATTGTATAAGTAAAGGAAAAATATTAAATCACGCTCTTTCATACATCCACTTATACAGTTAACTTCGCTTCAGTTCAAGTTTTAAGTTATGCTGATGTTCAGAGAATCGCTTGCACGTATGTAGATAGAGTACAAATTGTGCTTTCGTTATAAGTTTATTGCAGAAGCGTGTAGATAATATAAAGTAGAACAGTATTTTTCTAAGACTTATAAACCGTCTTCATAAAAAAGATTAGGTTACGCATTCGTTGTAGGAATTAATTTAGTTTCAATTTCGAGGGCAAAAATATTACAAAACTGAAAAAAAAAGAAGTTAAATAATTGTTTGCTTTTTTTTGGAACGAAGTTCCTTATCGCGCGTTGTGAAAGGGGGCTAGACGGAAAAAATTCATACGAAAAGTTGTAACGACACTTTTTGCTATAGTTGTAAGCCGTGCGGCGTGCGCGTGTTTCTTTGTCTGTCTCTCTCTCTCTCTCTCTCTCATAGAAAGCAAGCCAGTTATTTTAGTTTCGTCTTTCTATTTCTGTTTACATTATATTTGTTAATATTTTTTTATGTTATTATAACTAATTCCTTCACTAATTAATCGAAAGGAACTTCGTTCCATCCGGGTGTCCCTTGACACCTCTCAAGTTTTTTTATTTGACTTGGGTTTGCTCTTGACTCTAGTCTAGGTCAGAGTTGACAGAGACAAAGTCGATGATGGAGTGAGCTTACCCAATAGAAGACAGTTCACTCTAACTTTGAAGTGATTAGAGTTGAATGTGTTCAGAAACACAGACGCACGTAGAGAGTTCCACTCCTTTGCTGTGCGCATTATAAAAGACGTTTGGAAACACTTAGTGCGAACTGGTGGAATAGCAACAAGGTAGGGATGGTAATTTGCAGTGAGTCTGGATCCGATGGTAGAAGGGGGCCGGTGGGATGAGATCGTGGAATTCTTGGGCACTCACTGAAACACAATCTGTAGAAAACCGACAAGCAAGCAACCTTGCGGCGATGTGGCGTGTTACTCATAGATTGTCGCTTTTTGCTTAATTAGGTATTTATTGAGCAAATAACTTTGCTGAATACCTATGTGACCAAAACCTATTGAAACTTGGGTCGCCTTTGTACAGGATCCAATTACTAGTGAAGAGCATTCCTTAAATCTCAACCGTGGCACTAAACCTTCGTCTAAATGGGTCTTTGAACTTTACCGCCTTGATTGTAACAATGTTTTCAAATACCCTATCAATTTGAATTGTTTGTGAGTTCCAGGCATTATTATTTTATACTAGCTAACCCGCGCGACATCGTCTGGGCCACAATTTTCATTAATGCTCCGCTCTTATTGGTCGTAGCATGATGTTATATAGCCAAAAATCGAAAAGTTTTTTTTTTTTTAGGTCGCATGCCTAAGAAAAAGAAAAAAGAAAAAAACTGGCCAAGTGCGAGTTGGACTCGCGTGCAAAGTTTCCGAACGAATTTCATTTTTTATACATGTTATTTTAATACCACCGACTTCTTATAGGTTTTCCTGTAATCTGTAGGTCTGTAAAGATCTATTATCACCATTTTTTTTTTCAAAATTTTGTACTCAGTAGTTTTGGAGATAAGGTGGTCATTTTTCGTCTAATTTCTTGAATAACTTTAAAACCATTTATTTTAAAATTATGAAAAAATATAATTAAAACCCTCACAGTAAGCCCTTTCATTTGATATGTCACACGATATTGTTCAAAAAACTTTTATTTTTATATTTTCTAGTTTGACCCCCAAAAGTGACCCCCATACTAAAAATTTAATAATTTACGTAACGCGTCCGTGTTTGGGTCACAGAAGCCCATAAGTGTACCAAATTGCAACAGAAGCAGTCTTGTGGATCCGGAGAAAACTGGCTGTGACACACGGACAGTAAGACAGACACCCGAGTGGAATTTTTTTTTTTTTCCTACTCCTCCGCTGTACTTTTCTGATTAATTTCGTTGCAGGATCCAAGACAGTTGAATCGTTTCTCCGGGACTCGACGGGCTTCATTGGCTCGGCGTTTTTCTGGTGGTCGCCACTGTTGATTCTGGCTTTCAGGAGTTGCAGTGGTTGGGAATGTGTGGCGGGCTTGTCCCATAAAAGAAGACACCCGAGTGATCCTATAAGAGTTCCGTTTTTTGTTCGGAACCCTAAAAATGTTTGAGAATGTGCAAATAGCGCTCTTTCATATGATACACCACATGCCCTAGTACCCCAAATTTTTAAGAACCCCTTTCAGAGGCTGTTGCAAAAAATATAAATACATTTTTATTATTTGCAAAATAGTTGAGCAAATGTCATCTAAAACTAATTTCAAGTGTAACATTAGTAGTTCTTGAAATATCCAGCTGTGACAGACTTAGTCACGCCATAAGGTTTCTTTTTTACCATTTTGGTACGGAACCCTAACAAACAATATTATAAAGCTGAAGTGTCTGTTACACTTCAGCTTTATAATATTAGTATAGATGTAAATGGGATTTTTGGCGCGTGGCTATAGTTGAAACTTATGAGCAAATGTTTGTCAACCGCACCCTTCTGAAAATTTTATTCCAGTACTGTAACTTTTGGTGATCCCTGCCCGTAGAGAAAACATTTGCTGAAAAATAAAGTACCAATTTCAAAAGTAACTTATACACACGCAGTGGCGTTTATTATTTCCAGATTTCTTCATGTGATGTAGAACCAAAATGTTCAAAGTCAAATATCTGCAGTCAAAGTCAAATAACATCTGCTGTTTTCAAAACCTTCACACAAGCAACGGTTTGTTTATAGCTTAATAGGATTATATCACACTGATACATGTCAGTATAATAGGAATTATGAGCTCAATTATATGTTAATTACACGGCCGATGACGTAATACTTTCCGCTTGATTCAGCCTTGTCTCCTCAAGCGCTGAAACGGCTGAAACTATTGCTTGATTAAATTGCGCAAAGCGATTTTATTGCTTTTTTATGAGACACTGTTCTTACTTAACTTGACACTTTCACAAAGTAGGTAATTTATTAGGTGTTTTAGGGGAAGAAGCTCACTGATCTTAGTTCTGACAAATGGTGAGGGTGACTTAATAATCTGAACAAATATCCTAAAGAGGTTGTTTAACATTGTTTGTTGTACTTGTAAAAGATATCATGTCTGATTTATTATGAGCCATAGTTGGCCGATCTAATAAAGATAAAGTGTAATTAAATATTTTTATCACGAAATAAAAAGCACAGTTTCTGCGAGGCAAGCTAGTCAGTGATGGCTTTGTGATCAGTCTTTTTATACCCTGTATATATTCACAAACACACGCAACACAAATATAATTGAAAAAGGGTTCGGACCTTTTTGTAAGAGTGCATAAGTACACGAGGCCCACTCGGGCCAGTATCTGCCAGAGTTGCGGAATTTGTTCGAAAGAGACACAGCATAAAGCTAAAGGCATTAGGAGGGACACGAACGGGTTTTAGCCAGTAAGTGTCTGACACTCCCTTCTGCTCTGCCCGAAGCGGGAGGAGACATTTGATATTTTCCCATTCTTAAAAAAAATGGGAGCTGGCATAGCCACCAGCCGCCATTACATTTTTTTTATTTTCAAAATTGATATTACATGTATATAAATAGAGTCACTTAAACAAACCAACATCTTTAGCAACATGGTGCCCTGTGTCACGTTGCCGAGATATTTGGAGGCAAAATGGCAAATTATTAAAAATCAAGTGCTTATATGTAGTAGGCTGTATTCCCATAATATTTTCTTCATTCTGGACTTCATTCCTCACCGTCAGACATCTATTTATCCTAAAGACTAATCTTCGCAAACACAGCCAACTTAAGTTTGATTACAAATTCTGTTCTACACGCACTCGAATAGGGTTTGTAACACTGAGTCACGTAGAACCGTACTGCAAGTCGTCACTACTAATACATAAGATCTAAAATCTTAAAAAAATAAATAATCAAAAGCCTACATATCTACCCATTAACCATTAGTAAATGCAAAATGAAACTTGACTCCGGCCTAAATTCAAAAAAAAAATATGACGAAACAAAGAAACTCGTGGAAGTGTAAATACATACACCGCATCATAACCACACATAACACTCATGCTACAAACACACAACATACAAGCATAACTCATTACTCATACACACTCATTCACCCTACAGGTACACTCACCACACTAACTCAACGTGAAAATACATCCCAATCATAGGTCCTGTACTGTTTATTTTTATCTTGTTTTGTTTCATTTTTTTATTATAAAGTAACTAAATCTAAATTAACTAAATTATATAATTAACTATTAATCTATATTATTACCTGTTTAGCATTTTTTGCATGGAACATAATTCCATTCTGTATTTGGAGAAGGGCGTTTGTAGTGTAACAGTTTATACTTTTGCAGCTATCAACGTTTTACTTGTACTTAGTCTTGTGTTATTGTTCCGAAATAAACTTTTATTATTATTATACTACAAGTGGACGACACGCGGTTTCACCCGCGTAGTTCCCGTTCCCGTGGGAGTACGGGGATAAAATATATATATGTCACTCCCTGATAATGTAGCTATCAATTGCTGAAAGAATCTTTCAAAACGGTCCAGTAGTTTCGGAGCCTATTCATTTCAAACAAACAAACAAACAAACAAACAAATCTTTCCTCTTTATAATATTAGTGTAGAATAATAATGTAGATTATTTTATTTAACCCCTTAAAATACCCGTTTTTAAATAGTTCTGTACGCTTTTACTGTGTGTATATGTATTATATCTATGGAGTAAAGAATTATATAGCAGTTAGACAAAAGTTTCTTATAACCTTTAGGTACATTTTATCACAAACATATTGAAGAAACTGTTTATTTTCAGATATAAAATCTTTTGTTTGAGAATCCAAAGCCCTTGTAGCGTCATCCGCTTGCAATCTACAGCTCAGCAAGGCAATCTTCCAATATACCTTCACTGGAATTTAATATTGTACAGTGTTCGCGTCGGAAACACGGGCATGGCCCTTCGCAACCAATTTGAATATCTTTACATTTTACATCTTATCCCGTGGGGAACTAAGGACAGACAATCGCACGTCACTGTTAAAACTTGAACTACGAAAACCAGAAGGTACTGTCGTAGCTAGCCAACTGGCCTTCAAGAAGATTGAATAAGTTTATGGCATTCTATGACTATACCCACTCATTCATATTTGGAATAGAGAAAAGTTAGAGCAGAGGGGCAATTCGATTTTTAACGTTCGAATTCGCGTCACTGTCGCAAACTGTCAAAAACACTTCTAGGTATTCTACATTTGAATAAGTTTTTAACATTGAATATCGCTGAGATGGTATTGCGACTTAAACGCTTTGTAGGTAAAGTTGGTAGGTGCCTACAATATAAGAATTAGCATTTAAGGAGTTTTATACCTTATACTAGGATTCTGTAATTCATAAAACTTTTCAGTTAAGTCTAACAAAAATACGTAACTACTACTGCTACTTAGGTCTGGATATAAAACTCTTCCGTTAAAGGTGACTGAGTGACTGACAGACAACGCACAGCTGAAACTACTGGTCGTAGAAAACTGTAATTTGGCATGCATGTTCCTCGGGGAGTGAACAAGCGTTATGAGAGGTTTTCCGAAATTGCTACGGAAACGTGGCAAAATACGTACGCGCATACCCCATGCGCGTACGAAGTCGCGAGCAAAAGCTAGTCATTCATAAAATAAAACAGGAACTTAAAAAAACCCTTTAAAACTCCCTTCGAGTACTTGATATTTTATTTTAATTATTTTTTTTAAATGTTTTATTTGGTATATTATTTGTTTATTCTTCCCGAAACAAAATTCTACTTTAAATTTTATTTATTAGGTGTACACCTACCACTGCGTAATCTTTTTAACCCAAAGGTTGACTGGTAGAGAATGCCTTGTTCCATTAAGTCCGCCCATGTACCACAATTGTGCATAAAGTTTAAATAAATAAATAATAAATAATATTTTTTTACTTCTGGAATTAATTTAATTACTAAATAACATTTAATGTTTTGTTTCAGGTAATCCCACAATTGTGTTACTAGACTACTGTTAGATCTCAAGGACTCGGCTACAGGTAACAATACGTACTAATCTAATTATAAAGCTGTAAATAAAATCTAATAATCTCTTCTGTCTCGCACAAATGTTGGATTAAAATTAAATAGACGACTTTCACCATCATCTTGACAATTTAAATCAATATTAATAAGTGTTGCCATATAATACCGACTCAATTCCTTAAGATGAAACGCGGGTGGAGAGACATTGTATGTAAAAAGTCATAATTCAAGGTTTGGCTCTCGCCTGTTTCCTCCTCCAATATTGGACCGATTTAAAAGATATTTCATAAACTGAATAAGAAGGATATATACTGTGTCCCTGTGTTTTTTTTTTTGATAAAATATTAAGCACTAGAAACCTCAAAAAATGCTCAAAATTGACCGATAAACCGCAGTCAACAGAGCCCTTTTTTTAAGGACGGGAAATCATCAAAAAACTCCTCCCGCTCTAGGCGAAGCAGAAGGGAGTGTCAGACTCTTACTGACTAAAACACATCCGTGTTCCACCTAGTGTCCTTTGCGTTCCAGGGCCGCGGTGACTGGCCCTAGCGGACGCCTTCTTCTCTTCTATGCTGACATCTCTTTGAGGCGCGCGTGGAACACAACGCGCCGTCGACCCGGGCCTGGGCCTGATCGGACAGCGAGCCACCCAACGCCATCCGCAGACCCGCGCATACGGTGGCCGAGAATCGCCCTGCGACTCCCGACGCCCTGGGCGTCTTTCTCTGTTACGGCGGCTGGGGCGTGAGGGGTCCCTCTCTCTTACACGTTCGGCTTCCTCTTTCTGACCATGGATTGAACCAGGGCCGGGCCAACAGAACCCTAGTGTACAAATCCGGCAACTATTCATGAATAAAGAAAAACATAGGGACACAGTATACATCCTTCTTATTTAGCTTGTGACATTTCTTTTTAATTGATTCAATATTGTAGAAGGAAACAGGCGAGAGCCAATTCTCGAATTATGACTTTTTACATACAAAGTCTATCCACCCGCATTCCCTCTTAATGACTAGAATAGGCCCCTTAAATACTAATTTTGATGTTTTTGATTAAAGGGTACTTAACTCTATTGTATCTATTAACTATTATATCTATTAACTCGATTGATTAAGAACCCTCTAAACATGGAGACTTTCATATTTATTATAACAATAAAATAAAAGTTTAAGTGATATCGTTAGTTTGGCGAAAACGTAGGTGTGTAATGTATTTTCGTAAGGTGTTAGTAACATCAAAGTTTCTTAGTACGTTTAATATCAAAGCCTGAAAATTAAAACAGTCTTAGTACATTACACCGATAAGCTTTTCAAAGATAATTAGGTACTTATAATACCTACGGCCTTATTCAGAACCACTATATTATGTTTTTCCATGAATGCTTTTACATCAGAAGGTACGTCATTAATATTTCCCTGATCCATTTATTTACGTATATTTCATACGTATTAAAATCGTAATTATACGATACTGAATTCAATATACTTAATTGAACACACATTCAATGCCGATAAAGGAATTATTTTAATGGTGTACAAAGAGCGGATTATACAGAGTGCTTGCTCTCCATTTTCAACTGTTGCAGCAATGATTCTACGAGTATTTCAGTACTATCTCGGTTGTTCAGGGCCGTATTGAATATATTGACAATAAGACATCATCTACCTAACCTTCATTTTTATTTGAGATGGGTTTGCTCTTGACTCTAATCTAAGTCAGAGATGACGAAGGAGCGACCTTACCCAGAAGCCTATTCACTCTAACTTTCCCAACCATATTGGGGTCGGCTTCAGTCAAACCGGATTTAGCTGAATACCTGTATTTGACGTGGAGCGGCTGCCTACCAGACCTCCATAACCCATTACCTGGGTAACACGATAGTTCTTGGCAAGAGTGGAGGCAGATATAATAAGTATTTATAAAAAAACATACATTTAATCGACAGGCATTGAAAATGTGTGAGACGGATTGACTTATGTTATGTCTCCGGTCGCCTGTCGGTTTTAGATATTGAATAGGTCCTAGCCAGCCCCTCTAGCACGACGTGCCAATGCCATTATGGTTCTGTTGTGAGAGAAAGACGGAGCTATACAGGACGAATAACGCTATCCTTTTTCACAACGGATTCAATTGCTATCTTGACACGACATAGTAGGGGAGAAGGTGGTTGCAGAATTTGTTTGAAAGAGCACCGCAGCCCTGGGAAACAAAGGGCATACGGAGGATCACGGATGGGTTTTTGTCAGTAAGAGTCTGACACTCTTTTGTGCGCCGCCCAGAGCAGAAGGAGTCGTTTGATGATTTTCTATACTTAAAAAATCTGGCCAAGTGCGAGTCGGATTCGCGTGCTCAGGGTTCCGAACCAATTTAACTTTTTAACACTACAGACTTCTTACAGTTCTCCTGTGATCTTTAGGTATAAAACTATTATCTGCATTTTTTCAAAATTTTAGGCTCAATAGTTTCGGAGATAAGGGAGGGAATGGGCATTTTTTATCTAATTTCTTGAATAACTTCAAAACTAGTTATTTTCTAATTATGAAAAAAATATAATTAGAACCCCCCAGTAAGACCTTTCATTTGATATGAAAACTTTTATTTACAATTTTCTAGTTTGAGCCCCAAAAGTGAACCCCATACCAAAAATCTATTTATTTACATAATGCGTCCATATTTGGGTCACAGAAGTCCATATATATATTAAATTTCAACAGAATCGGTGCAGTAAATCCGGAGAAAACTGGCGGTGACAGACGGACAGACAGACACCCGAGTGATCCTATAAGGGTTCCGTTTTTCACGGATGTTCGGAACCCTAAAAAAGGGCAGAAGGTGCAGTGCCATGATGTTTTTTTTTTTAATTTTCAGAAACATATTAGCATCATCCTATTTAAAATAACACTTCATTGAATCAAGCGTAGTTCATAAATATCAAATGATAGACGAGGCAGCGACCATAATGAATAGTGCAAAAACCCGATATGCAAATTAAAGTTGCGAACTAACTTAAAGCAGACCTCAAAGTTCAGGCCGCGATTAAATATTCTTAAGTAGCTCCGCTATTTATCATGTCAACTTGAAATGATAGATCGGTTTAAGTCCGGGATATTAAGTGATTATCACAGTAAAGATTGAATGTCACTTTCAAAGAACGTTTAAAGTCAATAGATAGATGACTAAAAAATTCTAATTAGTCCGACTCCATCGGATAGATTTCCAAAAAATCTTAGACACTTATTTTTTTTTCTTTTGTTCACGTTAACAAAAAAAATTGGCCAAGTGCGAGTCAAACTCGCACACGAAGGGTTACGTACCATAAACCTTAATTTTTATTATTTGTTGTTATAGCGGCAATAGAAATACACAATCTGTGAAAATTTCAATTGTCTTCCTATTACGGTTCTTGAGATACAGCCCGCTGATAGACAGACAGACCAACGACGGACGGCCAGACAGCGGAGGCTTAGAAATAGGGTTCTGTTGGATACCTTTTGGGTACGAAACCCTAAAAATAGGACGATACAGTGCGTTGAAAATAGGACGATACAGTGCGTTGAAAATAGGACGATACAGTGCGTTGAAAACTCGTGCGACGTCACATTTGAGTACACTTTTCACCGAATAGTGACGTCACGAGCCCCCACTCCTGATCTTTGATGCGTTTTATCTTCGAAAATGTTATTGATTTGATAAAGCAAAAAATTAAATTAAATTAAATAAAACTTTAATTCGGACTACAGTCCATAATTTTGTTAGTAACAATGGTGCTTATGCGAGTAGGTTAGTAAACACGTGTCCAATATTTTTCAATAATCTAACTGATGAACCAAATAGAATCATTTTTTTTTTTTACTAAGGAATCATTCCTATCCGCACTTCACTTAATTATAGTACACCCTAAAATTTTACACCTTCAAGCCTATATCGAGGTGTGGCGAGACGACCTAAACCCTTCTGCATGAGCTGGTTCGAGGTGGCTTGGGAAGGATTTTGGACCGCCGGGTATAGCTCTCTTCATAAAATTGAAGCTTCGATATTGACATACAAATATTGTATCGAATTGAAGTTGGTTGGTGAGGTCGTATTTCCCAAAAATTAAACACAAAAAAATCGGCCAAGTGCGAGTCGGCCAAGTGCGAAGGATTCCGTACCATAAACCTTCCCAAAAACTAAACACTAAAAAATCGGCCAAGTGCGAGTCGGCCAAGTGCGAAGGATTCCGTACCATAAACCTTCCCAAAAACTAAACACTAAAAAATCGGCCAAGTGCGAAGGGTTCCGTACCATAAACCTTCCCAAAAACTAAACACTAAAAAATCGGCCAAGTGCGAGTCGGCCAAGTTCGAAGGGTTCCGCACCATAAACCTACCCAAAAACGAAACACTAAAAAATCGGCCAAGTGCGAAGGGTTCCGTACTATAAACCAAAATAAAAACACCTTTCTTCTAAGAGCGCCCCCTTTAATGTTGAATTTCATTTTGTTTAACTTTTATTACTTGTTGGCAAAGTGGCAAAAGAAATACACGCTCTGTGTAAATTTCAACCGTCTACCTATTAAGATTCTTACGTTCTACGTCTGTTCCTCGGAAAGTACGTTAATCCGTTGGTCCCGAATGTCATTTGTACATTTTTGGCAGTCATTACAAATTGTTAGAAGCCATAAAATCTGACACCAGTCTTGCCTAGAAGTACCGTTTCACCCAATAACAGGGTTCTGGAGTTCAGATAGGCGCTCCACGTAAAATACTAATATTCAGCTGAATCCAGGTCCACTGGAAGCCGACCCCAATATAGTCGGGAATAGGCTAGGCAGATGATAACCTATTACGCTTCTCATCTGCCTCCGTGGTCGAGTGGTTTAGGCGTCTGCCTTGTGACCCGGTAGTCGTGGGTTCGATTCCCACGGGAAGAAACACACTTTGTAAAGTTGTTTTCCAGTTTGGCTAGGACATTGCAGACTTGAATCACCTGATTGCCTGATAAAAAGATGATTCCGTGCTTCGGAAGCCACGTATAAGCCGGTGGTCCCGGCCGCCAAAATGGCGGTCGTCAAATAAACCATGTCAGAGGCCCTTGAGGCGGTTTAGAAACTCTGACACTAGGGTGTGTGGGGTCGTTAGACCTTACTGCTCACACGATAAGAAGAAGACCGGTTCTTGAGATACAGCCCGCTGACAGTTCCGGTTACCCTTTGGATACGAAATTTCTAAAATTGTAATACAATTACATACCCTTTGTAACCTTAGGAAATATCAAATAGCAACTTAAAAGTGGTTCTTTTGCACGAGTCGAAAAACGAAATCAAAAGAAAAGTTTTAAAAGTTTACCCTAAAAAAAGATTAATTCGTTTCCCAATGACATCAAGACGAATTTCTTTTTGAGCCAGATTCAAATTAAAACTGTTTCGGTGACGTAACAAAAATGGCCGTGGTTTTCTTGTAATTTAAAAAGATACTGGAGGGAAAGAGAGTTTCTCTAACTTGCTAATTTAAGTTGTTACAGAAAACATTATTTGTCCTTTGCTTATATTTATGTATAACAGTGTAAACTCGTTCTTTCGTATGGTATCGAAGGTATATTGTCAAATTCCTGCTCAATGTGACTGATAACATTGAGCAGGAATTTGACAAGATAACTTCGATAGACAAGGGTCCAGTGGGTGGCCACCTGAATAGGCATCAATGGCGTATTCGACTGCCCCAGTGCTTATATACAAAGGTATGTCTGTATGGATGTATTATGTAAGCATATCAGTGGCACTCCTTGTATCAAACTGCATTAGACTACATTTTAAGTGATTTTAATGTTTGTAACTTTCGGTTGATTTAAGCTGTTGAGTTTTCTTTGTTTTCTTTTCTTAGGATACTCCAGCATACAAGTCAATTAATTAATCATTCTGATCAATATATAAAATTATTCCATTACTGACAGACAACGCACAGCCGAAACAAATGGTCGTAGAACGCTGAAATTTAGGCATGTAGGTTCCTTAGGGAGTATAGCGGAGCACTAAGAGAGGATTCCCCAAAATTCCTACAGGAACAGGAAAATCCGCGATATGCGCGTACGAAGTCGCGTGCAAAAGCTCGTAAAATATATTATCCGATATTACGTGTTCTTGAATTTCACAATACGTTTACAAAGCCTTAATAAAAACTTTTTAACAAAAAATTAAACCTCCGAAAAGACTGAAAAGCAAAAAATAATAAACCTTTTTAGAAAAAATAACTTTAAGTAATTTCGGAAGTCGGTATTAAAATACGAAGAAACAATCAAAAACACCGACTGCCGAAATTTAATTTATCCTTTTTGGTGGCTATAATTTACTAATTAATACATGCTTAATTTTTTATTACTTTTAAAATAGTTACCTATAGATTTTAACTGTTATATAATCCTACTTTAACTATTTCTTGTTGTATAATATAAATACTTAAAAAAAAAACAGGCTTTATATACCCACATGAGTAGGCCTACAAAAATGCTACACAACTCTGCACGAAAAAAATTTGTAAACCTACTTTCCGTTTTAACCTATTTTCGCAACCACTAAAAGTATAAATGAAAATGTAGGTAGAAAATTAAATACAAGTTTTGTCGTTTGGACCCCAGCCAAGAATAAACCACCCTATCACTTCCAGTAGGTATCGTAAAAGACGACTTATGAATTTTACTGAATAAATTCACACCAAACGACTATTCTACAATAATAGTAGCTGTTCGAGAAGTTATTCTGATTGCTGCTCGACTTGACCTGATTTCTGTAAGAGGTCAAACAGGCCTGATAACTATCATTTCGTATCAGTTTCCTTCGCCGCACCCTTATCTTTGGGCCAGTATCATACAACTATAGATGTTACATTAGTTCCAACTTTGTCCTAAACAGGCTCTAGAAAAGTGATATTCTATTAGCGAAAGTTATTGTTGAAAAGTCCAAAAAGTTGGGGATTGTACTTCTTTTTATTGTAGGTTATTTTTTATGGACCGTAATCCTTCTTCTTTGTCCTCGTGAAAATTCGTTAGTGCTCCCAGTTTATGGATAATTTTACAAGTTATTGATATCGCAGAAAAATGCCACATATTCTTGACGCAAAGAATAAATTTGTGGTCTTTTATACACTTTACAGATGGCCTGAGCCACATTCCATTTACTTCTGTATCTAACCCCACAATACTAGTCAATATTTGTTTTTGAAACTTAATATTTCTCTTTGCGACGTACTTTTTCACAAACGCAAACCAGTATTAATATTTTATTAGAGAATGCAGCTGGTTTTAATCCAGACACGTTTTAAACGTTGCGAAAAAATGGATAGAATAATATAAATATAGATACCTAATAGTTTTGCAGACGTCCAATATTCTGCAATATTTGTTATAACTGCGTTTTAGTACAGGAAAAACAAGTATTTAATGAAAATTATTTATTTATTGAATTTCTATATTATTTATGAAACTCTTTGCTCCGTCAATCAACGCGGTTCATTGAAAGTACAGTGTCAGACAGCATCTGTCTGGCAAAATTGCTTTTAATCTTTTTTGCAAAGTGCGTAAAATACTGGTATTCAGCTAAATCCGACTTGAGTGGAAGTGTGGAAGTCGACCCCAATATGGTTGGGAAAAGGCTAGGCAGACGATGAATCCGTTTTGCGAACTCGTGAGGCAGATACTATGTTTTATTTTGTTATTTAATTTTTGTTACTTGTTATTTTATTTTATATTTAGTATTCCGTACCCAAAGGGTAACCGACGGAACACTATTACTAAGCCTCCGCTGTCCGTCCGTCTATCCATCTGTCTATCAGCGGGCTATAACTCATGAACTATAATAGGTAGACATTGGAAATTTTCACAGAGTGTGTAATTTTGTTGCCGCTATAAAAAATAATAAAAATACAATGATACGGAACCCTTTATGCGCGAGTCCGACTCGCACTTGGCCAGTTTATTTTTATTTTATTTATATTTTTCTTTATTTCTTGTGGTAGGTATATTTTTCGTGAGATAGAATGTTTATATTTATTTTTTAGCCGAGCTAGATGTGGATTCATACGCATTACGTACATAATTTCAACCCTTTTGCTCATAGCGGTCGAGGGAAACAACAGCACGCCACCTGCTACATTACAAACCCATCAAGTCATTTACTCCTGCTTGTTTTGTGTACCTTCTACACTCCTTACCTTTCTGATGAACATCACGAGTAAGGTCTTTGAATGTCAAGGGAGTCCCTTTGGAGGTATTCGGAACAGAGAGTAAAGTCCCGCAAACCCCTATTAATAAAGGGAGAATCCTCCTACCAGACGTTGGTTGTTGTGCCTGGCGGGCAACTACCCGATAGTTGATATTCGGGCTGATGTTTTTTTTTTCAAATCGCACGGTAAACTCTGCTTGCGCGATGCAGGATTTCAATGTGGTAGTTCGCTGCTAGTTGGATAGATGGCGTCGCGGTTCTTTTTGTTGCGACGTAGATTTGCTCCGTTGGCTTTTTTTTTCTTGTGGCGGTATTGATACCGCTACATCCCCTTCCAACGTATAATGTGGAAAGAAATACTTTAACGGACGGAGGTATAATATGGTCGGGGTAGGTCAGGTGCAATAAACGGCCATCTTAAAAGGGGTAAAACTTTTGTAATGGATTTTATCGCCCGTCAAAGGTTCACTTCAAAAGTCCAGTCACGTCTCTTGACAAGGTGCCACCCATTACCTTTATAGCAGCCCGCCATAGAGAACTGAAAAGTTTCTATAACTTACTGCTATATCGTCTATCAAAATCCAAACTTATATTAGAAATGTGAAAGGGTTTCCCGCCTAAATCTTGGAATGTATATTGATAAATTTTTGTTACAAACGTAGATGGGGCCCTGGAAACTGGAAAGTTGCGGGGAAAAACGAGTCTATATCAATCAACAATATATATAAAATTGTTGACCCACGCAACTTCGTCTGCTCCGCTCCTACTGGTCTTAGCGTGATGATATAATAATATAGCCTATAGCCTTCCTCGATAAATGGGTTATCTAACACTAAAAGAATTTTCAAATCGGACCGGTAGTTCCTGAGATTAGCGCGTTCAAGCAAACAAACAAACAAACTCTTCAGCTTTATATACTAGTATAAGTCAGTAACAAAAGAATCTATAATTCTTTTGTTACTGACTGAATAAGTGACTTACAGACAACACACAGTTGAAACTATTGGTCGTAGAAAGGTGAAAATTGACATGTAGGTAAGTTCCTTGGAGAGAGTGAGCACTGAGTAAGAATTTCCCGAAATTCCTACAGGAATGGGAACGAAATTCCTATAGGTTTTACGTAGGTACGAAGTCGTGAGCATAAACTAGTGTCATCCTAAAATTTGAATTTTGTGATTTATAAAGTAGATGGGTAACTAAAGCATAAAATATACAGTTTGCACTGTCGATTCATGTACTCGTAACTACGGTGTAAATTCGCACCGTCACTTCAATACGCAGATCGATCGCGCGACCATAAAACCACAGGCCTAATTAAAACACAAACATACACACGACTAGCCATTGCATATATGTATATATATATATGGTTACTAATTATAGAACACTGTTGTAATGAGAAGAGGCTTCGCTTATAAAGTTAATTGGAACCGGGGGGGCTACTCTCTAACGAAATCCGTAGTTTCGGGCTTAGTTGCGGGCGGGCGTATTCTACTCCGTATCACCTACAGACTTACGATTAGTCCCGAACCCGAACTGAGAATGAATGACAACACGATTTCACAGTAACTGTCAAATCGTGTTATCATTAGTTCTCAGTGGTTAGGTGATACGAAGTAGAAAATGCCCGCCCGCAACTAAGCCCGAAACTACGGATTTCGTTAGAGAGTAGCCCCCCAGACTCTTAAGGCTTGATAACGTAGTAAAATGGAAAGAAACCAGAACACATTTTTCTACAGCCTGCTACAATCCAAAAGAACTTAAGTCCTGCGACTGCTGAACACGAAGTGCTGGTTTATATTTCCGAGTCGGGCATTTGAATATCACAGTACTGCCGCCATATGAAAAAGGTAATCTACTTTCGACCTTAAATTTAACGTTTTGTGTAGATACGTCCTTTTTTCTTCTCATGGAAGAGTAGCTCGGAGTCAGGGAGTCGGTGGTGTGATACCCCCGTGTCTTGGAAAGTACGTGAATCCGTTGATCCTGCAGCACCTGATCGTGTCGGATTGCCGTCCCATCGGACTATGGAAAGCAAAGTACATAAGCACAGAGATTGCACCTGTGTTTGCATACATACTTGTGCACTATGATAATGTTTCCTGTGCATTTGTATAATCTCCATTGAGGTTGTTTCAATCCATCTCCCAACAGCCACCGTGACCGGACTTCGGTCGGGAGGATTAATAGTATCCACAATTTTGATACCTACATGCTGGTGAAGTAAATCATTGCAAGCAAGAGCTTTATGGAGCCGAGCCCGAGGTTGCAATTACAAATGCTCACGCATATCAAATTACGATTTTCACAAACTTGCGAACAAGCAATAATCGATATTATTTTGTGAAGTTACCAGAATGTATGTCCCTAAAATTGTGTATGCATAATTGTGTATGTAGTGTATGTTTTCTCAATGTACTTAACAAGTAAACACTCCTATCACCAGGTAAATAAAATACCTACAAACCAGATACCTAAAGCAAAAGTAACCGAGTAGCTATATCTTAATTCCTGGTCTTGAGACACAGAACATTTATATACAAGGTAATGTACTGAACTGTGCCGCCTTACAGCCGTAAATAACGTGTAGCTAACTCGCCAAGTGAAATGTGCCTGACATAAATGTTCCTGAAACGCTTACAGCAAAAACGTATGTAATAATTTAACTATTTGTCTCGTAAATCTTGTAATTTCATTGCAATTTATGTTACTTTCAGTTCGTGCGTAAAGAGGATGAAAGAATTAATCTCGTTTTCGCAAAAGATGGGACATTATTTATGGCAACTCTGTCAAAAAAAAAAACAAAAATAAAAGACTTTCAGTATTTGTTTTGGCTTGGCTGTAGCTGGCGGTGGAAGTGAAAACTGGTAATGAACCTAAGCTGCTGTCGTTTATGATACGTAGATTATTATTTTCGTTCGTTTTTAACCCCCGACTCAAAAACGGCGGGGTGTTATAAGTTTGACGTGTCTGTGTGTGTGTGTGTCTGTCTGTGGCATCGCAGATCCCGACCGGATGAACCGATTTTGATTTTGATTTTTTATTTGACAGGTGAATTAGTCGGAAGTGTTCTTAGCTATATTTGATGAAAATTTGTCTAAGGTGGCCGCCGCCACAAAATGGCGGATGACATATTTTTTCGCAACTCCCTCAATATGGGTATTAAATGAAAGAACTTGGCTAGTAAAATACTATACACTATGACAAATTTCACATCCAAGATGGCCGCCACCACAAAATGGCGAAACACTTTTTTCACAACTCCCTCAATATGGGTATTAAATGGTAGGGCTTGACTAGTAGAATACTGTACACTATAAGTATTGAAAGGGAATGAGGAATATTAACCAACGAAATGAAAATTATTTTTTATTAAAAAATTTCTTTTCTCGAGCGTAAGGAAGGAAATAAATCTCTTGATAGGAAAAAAGCTAAGCTATATTCATAGCTATAGAAGCGAAAATTTGCCGGTGTTATGGACAATCCTAGAGGCTTTATAATTGCATATAGTAGGTAGTTCTTATTTATATTGTTCATTGCATACAGCTCTTATTTGTAATCTGCTGCGAAACAAATCTTCACCTTGTTTTTTTTTTCAGAAAAAGCAACTCTTTTAAAACTACACAAAACAGTTTTGACAAATGGCTAATTGCTAACCTTCAAGAAAATTGCACTTCTCTGTATATTATAGCGCATTTTCTTACAGTAGTGAGGTCATGCCAAGCAAAAAGCACTCGTGTTCAATACATTGCATTTTGAACCGACAATCAGGGCAATAAGAGCCACTTTTCGAGCAGGTGCGTTGAAACAAACGGTTCAGCTGTATTTTATCTTTTCCGATGTCTAAGCAGACTTGTAATTAAAAATACCGAAGTTAGCAGTGTTTAATTTGTAAGTAACGTGATGGGGGCGAACTTGGATGGAATCGGAATTAGAAAATATAGCTATAGAAAGAATATAGGCCACTCGTATTAAAGTAACTAGCTTTTGCCAGCGACTTCGCGCATATTCCGTTTTTTTCCCGTTCCCGTTTAGCCTATAGCCTTCGTCATGAACGTGGCTATCAGAAAGAATTTTCGAAATCCCGCTGGTAGTTCCAGAGATTAGCGCGTTCAAACAAACAAACTTCAGCTTTATTATATTAGAATAGATAGTATAAATTACTGGTGAATAAAAAAAAATTACAAAAAAATGTAATCGTTTTTTTTTTTCACTTTTAAGTGGTTATACTTGGACGACGCCTTCGTCTGCGCGGAAATTGAAATAGCAAAAATTCTCATAAAATAAAAACTACTGAGCCAAACTGAATTAATTACGAGACCAAATGGCAAGTATCGAACTAAAAAAGAATCACAGAAATCGGATCAGAAACCTCGGAGTAATCGGTGTACATACATAAAAAAAATACCAACCGAATTGAGTACCGTCTCCTCATTTTTTGGAAGTGGGTTAAAAACAACTACATTCGTATTAACGGTTATTCAATTAGCGTTACTTATCGGTGTGAACTGTCTAACAACAGCACCAATTGCCAACTAGGAAAAGAATAGAGATTGCGGCATGAATGATCCAATCTATTTTGTTAAAACATCAAAGTAAAAACTTGGGTGAAGCGAGCGTGAAGTAAACTGTAATCCCAACTGCTATTCCGAGGGCTTAGTACGAATATTTTTGACGTCTGGTAACGTTAGCGTAAGTTAATTTTGAATGTGAAAAACTAGACCCCCAAAATATTTTGGTTTAATTTTATGGGACAAACACAATTTATACTATTCCAAAATATGAATAAAGTATCTAATTCAAATAAATATTATGTGCGAAATGAGTATTGTAGCTATGGTAAAATTTTACGTTACGTTACTATACGTCAAAAATATTCATGCTAAGCCCTCTGTTCTGTTAAATATTAAACGTAAAAACTAAGTTGAAGTGAACTATCAATCCACCAGACTGATCGAGAGCTCACGTCAAGCTCGCTCAAGCTAAATTTTCCAGGTGAAATGTTTACTGAATATCACTGCAGAACAATTTAATTACAAGAATTGCCACTAAAGAATCTGAGCAGTAAAGAACTACAGTTTCTTTCTAATTAAATATCACTTAAATCAGCTTTTACTGTCTCCCATTAAAAGCGTTTAAAACAATCAATGAACCACCTACGCCGGGGACTGTTCATAATGATCGTCACAGCGTTATGGCAAAAGTAGTTAATAAAGTTTTAAGAGCTCTCCATCGAACGTGCCTTCGAGTTTGCATCGAGGAGAATAATTTCCAAGTTTCACACCAAGTTATTATAAAGGAACTTTTTGCTTTAGTTTATAATAACTCTTTGTTCGGGAATGAGCTAGGATCTTTTGGTATAATATATTCGATACACAATAATTAAAATATAGGTATATATAACTGTAACATTTTCGGTACATGCGCCGTTTAAGTACGAGTCGGATTCTCACACAAAAAGTATAAACCGTAAAAAACACGGCTCTTATACGGGAGCCACCATTATTTTTTTATTTAATTTCATTTATATTATTTTTATAGCGGCAATAGTAAGACAGACTGTTTACCTATTAAGGTCCTTGAGATACAGCCCGCTGACGGACAGACGAACGGACGAACGGAAAGCGGAGACTGATTCTATTATCAATGCAACTACAAAAGAAATACAATTTTAATAAAGTTTTATTGAAGTGAAAACTTCTTTAGCGGCGTTGAGCACTTTTTCTGTAATGGGTATAAAATCTTAAACTCGCGTCAGGACACGTGACCTGATCGAAAAAGCGTAAGACGGACTCGCGTCAGGGTCACGTGATGCTGATCGAAAAAGCGTAAGACGGACTCGCGTCAGGGTCACGTGATGCTGATCGAAAAAGCGTAAGATCGAGGGGAAGGGAGAGGAACTAGTATCTCCCACTCTTTCTACCGTGCCTGAGTGTGCTGCTCCGCTTAGGCGGCACAGGGCGCTTGCGCGAATGTCCGTCTGTGTTTATGTACAGCGTGCCACGCGTATCCAAGGATACGAAATTACGAAATTATGGATGAAAGTTGATTTTTCTAAGAGATAAAAATTAATGTAATATATAAATAAATAACGATATAATATTATGAATAATAACATGTAAATTGTCATATTTGTGTACGATAGCGCAATAAATAAACATTGTATTCTACCTCATAAATGATAGTATTTTTGTACTTATAATTAAACACAACGTTAATACTAAAGTTTTCACTTCTGCCGGCACTCCCGGAGTGCTACCGGTGTTTTTTTCGTCTTACTTCAAGATTAGATCAAAGGCTTTTTTCTAATCTTAATCCGTTTGTACGAGCCTTTAAAATGCCTCTTAGTAAACAAAGAACCACATTATAAGGTACTTACTGGATGGACTTACTTTAAGTAATCCAGATTACTCCAGAAAATCCTTCAGATTATGAGAAGGGCCCATCTGTCCTTTTATAACAATCCAAAAATATTCCCGAAAAAAAGTCGCGCATACCTAGAATAAGCCTTTAAATAACCGCTATAAAGAATTAGTAGGGAGAAAGACCACGAATTGTACTGAAAATTACGAATAACTACTATAAACATCACCCCGCAGTTAGTCAACCCGCCCATTAATTATACTGGAAATTACAAAAATATTTAAAACTAGTGGACGTCACGCGGTTTCACCCGCGTAGTTCCCGTTCCCGTGGAAGTACCGGGATAAAATATAGCCTATGTTACTCCCTGATTATGTAGCTATCCATTGCTGAAAGAATTTTTCAAATAGGTCCAGTAGTTTCGGAGCCTATTCATTTCAAACAAACAAACAAATCTTTCCTCTTTATAATATTAGTATAGACAAACCACCGCAAAAAGATGTCTTATTAGTAACTTTAATAACTCACCTGTAATATAAAATGCAGAGTTTATTTTCTATCGATACTTAGCACATTTGCAAAGTTTTGCTAGGAATTAAATTAGATCCTGATAGTAAAGTTCTGAATCAAATGAGGATTTTATACAAAACAAATGAATCATCATCATCTGCCTAGCCTTTTCCGAACTACATTGGGGTCGGCTTCCAGTCGAGCCGGATTTAGCTGAATACCAGTATTTTAGGTGGAGCGGCTGCCTACCAGACCTCCACAACCCATTAACTGGGTAACACGGTACTTCATGGCAAGACTGGAGTCAGATTAACTGGCTTCTGACTATCCGTAACGACTGCCAAAGGTCTACAAATGACAGCCGGGACCAACGGCTTAACGTGCTTTCCGAGGCACGGAGGAAACTCGGTCTGTTAAGATGGTCACCCATCCACAGACCAACCTTGGCAAGCGTTGCAAATGAATATCTACCAAAAAAACTGAACCATACCAACAATGTTCCTACTTGATTTCAGATTTACATTCAAATACCTTCAGTCCGTGACTTATCTAAGAAGCTAGTTCCATTTACCGGCAGACGGTCTACGTGACAGGCAATCTGTCCGTCTATTCAGACACGAGGGACGGGCTCTAGGAAACTATAGCTCGTAACATTGCACTACTTTTTCAATCTGCTAGCAGCGAGTCCCGGCGCTTTCATGTTTTCCTAGTAATCTATTGCTCTAGAGATCTTTTTTAATTTCTTTGAACAAGTATTTTACTAGTATTTTCTTTTGATAGATAATATTAATTAGTCTTGTTTATTAATCACTTTTGAATTAAGATTTTTTGTTGTTCGATCTAACGATCTCCATAAAAAAACCTGTGCAATGTGTATAGTAAATGAAATCAAACGGATCTTGAAGGACGACGACAACTGACAGATACGAGTCAATAAACATATTCGGTTTTCTATTTGAACGAGAATATTTGAAGTGGTTTGAACCCTACCTTTTCGGCAGATGGGACCAGGTGTTCCCGAATTTATTACAGAGATCGAAAATAAAACGAGAAATTTCAGCAACATTTTACTCCTAACTGGTCTAAGGTTACAATCGTAACCACACTTAAAACTTCGCCAGTGACCTTAGGCAAAGCGTAAAAGTTCGTTAAGGACAAACGAGTTTCAATCTCGTACAACTAACTCGCTTCAAACATAATTATTAATTGAATTTCTGAACGAATGAACGTCAACAGTCTCCGAGTTTGCGAACGAACGACACCTATGTGTGTATGGCACCCTAGTACTGTACCGAATTTTTTCATCAGGACTTCTTTAGAAGTTTCCCTGTTAAAACAACGTTGTAAGGATCCGCATAAACCGAATGGGAACTTAGGAGATGATTCCTGGTGGTCGTTTGTGAACCAACCAAACTAATCATGGTCCTTCGAGCCGAATTCCGGCCACCAAAAGGCCGATATTTTCTCTTATGAAGAAACCGTAGCAGTAGTAACTACGTGCTTCAGTGGTTGTGCTCAAATATAAATAAAAGTTATGTAATATCAATGGACTGCAAGATTTTAGGAGTATATGTTTACTGTGACATTGACTAATTTGCTAATTATTATTTAGTAAATACTAGTAGGATTCACCTGTTTAGTAGGTTCGGTATTATTACTGAAGTCTACTTTCATTACAGCGGAGCAAGGCAGCAGAGCAGAGAAACGGAGAAATTTTAACCAATAGAATTGCATCTAATCTCCGCACCACGTGAGTCACTGACATTTTGACTGACATGATTGGTTAATATTTTTCCATTTCTCCGCTCCGCTGCCTCGCTCCGCGCAAATGGACAGGCACCCTTAAGCTTTTACTAGCAATTTGAAATTAAAATCATTTCTGAAATCAGAAGCAAAATATTAAAAATGGACTGCTTAATAAAGTCGGTGCTAACAATTAATTTTTTCAGAGTAAGCACTTATTTCAAAGTGGCTTAAGTAAAACTTAAACTTTCAACGCCGCTTTAAGGCTGCTTCAGCCCGTTCAAATATTTGTTGTCTGGAAACTATGTTTGTATGGTCTACCACACTATATTATTCCTTCACTAATTCAACATTTTGCCTTTTGCGTAACTACCTACCACTCGACCTATTTTGTAAGTTACTGTAATAATTTTATTTAAGTACGTACTCAATCATTTTAGCAAATATGCTCGTGTACTGTGAACTGAAAACAGGTTCTGAATATTGATTACGGAAACGAATCCTTTGTAAAGGGAAAATATATACCTTTTGAATGCCATTATCACATTTTTACACATCAACTACTAGCTTCTGCCAGCGGCTTCGCCCGCGTGTTCCCTAGGGAACGTATTCCCGGGATAAAAAGTAGCCTATGTCCTTTATCAGGCTCTAGACTATCTGTGTACCAAATTTCATTTAAATCGGTTCAGTAGTTTTGGCGTGAAAGCGCGACAGACAGACAGATAGACAGAGTTACATTCGCATTATAATATTATATATAAATATAATATATATAGATATATAGTAATATATAGTATAGTATATATAGTAAGGATAGTAAGGATTTTCTTAACGTCCCACGGCAATCATCGAGTTTCCCGAGAGCATGATGATATGAATGAGTTCGTTAACATATCCTATTCTCAATTGCAACCGTTTTAGTGGGTTGAGTTGAGTTGGCTTTGTACTCTGAACAAAACTGTCTGCATAAACTTACAACAAAGTCTGCGCAAACAAATATCGGTGTGAAAGATTTTTTATTTAGAGTGGCCAAGTTCGAGTCGGACTCGCGTGCAAAGGGTTCCAAACGAATTTTATTTTTTTAACATGTTATTTTAACACTATATACTTCTTATAGTTTTCATGTAATCTATAGGTATAGATCTATTGTCTCTATTTTTTTCAAAATTTAAGGCTTAGTAGTTACAGAGATAAGGGTGGGAATGGTCATTTTTCGTCTAATTTCTTGAATAACTTCTAAACCATTTATTTTAAAATTATGAAAAAAAATTAAAACCCTCACAGTAAGTCCTTTCATTTGATATGTCACAAGATATTGTTAAAACAACTTTTTTTTTCAATTTTCTAGTTTGACCGCCAAAAGTGACCCCCGTCCTAAAAATGTAAAAATTTAGGTAACACATCCGTGTTTGGGTCACAGAAGTCCATATGTGTACCAAATTCCAACAGAATCGGTCTAGTGGATTCGGAGAAAACAGGCTGTGACAGACGGACAGACAGACAGACACCCGAGTGATCCTATAAGGGTTCCGTTTTTTGTTTGGAACCCTAAAAACAGAAAATCAGAGCCTTTATATTACAAAACAAACCATCGCTCACACATTCACCGTCTCTTTAAGTTTGAATAAAACCAGAAACTCCCAGCCCTACTATCAAGTAATAACTTTCCATTTTCTTGTCGATAAAAGACATCTAAGTTAATTTAATATTCAAACATAATTATAACAAGAATTAATAACATAAGGTAGTATGACGCTAAGAGAGATGAAATTCAATTAATTTCATAGATATCGAGCAAACTTTATCAATCTATTGATCGCCGTAATTTGATTCGGTCCGTAGTGGTGTGACATGCCCTAGTAAGAGCGACGAGATGTGTGTCACAGGGCTGGCCAATTTGTCACGTTACGTGATAAATATATCGCGGGTACTCTTCTTGCTCCTCCTCTGTTACTTTCTGATTATTTTCGTTGATGGATCCAAGACTATTCATTTTTTCATTGTCTCGGTGCTTTTCTGGTGGTTGCCACCTTTGACTTTGTTTCAGGAGTTGCAGTTTGGTTGGTAAATAGTATAGTCAATTTTTTTCATAAAAGGTAGAATTTGGCTATATTATTTGTTACATTATAATATTACTAACTTTTTGGGACAAGCTAATGCGTTAATGATATTGCGTTGACGTACCTACCGTACGTTTTGTACTCACTAACTCATAGACTGTCTTTGCCAAAATTTTCCACCAAGTCATGAAGCGTTCTTCATTTCAATACGAAAAAACAAGACTGTCGAGCTATTTTCTTAATTACATCAAACAAAAATAACTAAAAAAACAGACCAGAGAGTATCAAAGGGAAACTTCATTAACTTGTCAAAAAAAAATCTTGCCACCTTTCCTAATTTTTCCACCATCAAAACCAGCAAATATAACTTAACTAAGTCAAGCCCTGTCGAGAACACTCGACACACGAGTCACTAGGGTTGACGAAATACAACCTGCATATGCTACCAGGGTAGTCAGAACTAAAGCCTAGAAAAGGTGCCACTCTATTAGCAAACGAGATTGATAGAAAACCAAAATATGTATAAAGAAATGTTCACGTCATATTTCGACAGAGTTTGTCAATTCTATGCATTTTGATGTTCTGACAACTGCTTTCGCAATTCTACATGAACATCTTGACCAGACAGAACGCGCGGTGACCTGGGGGGCTACTCTCTAACGAAATCCGTAGTTTCGGGCTTAGTTGCGGGCGGGCATTTTCGACTTCGTATCACCTAACCACTGAGAACCAATGATAACGCGATTTGACAGTTACTGTGAAATCGTGTTGTCATTCATTGTTAGTTCGGGTTCGGGACTAATCGTAAGTCTGTAGGTAATACGGAGTAGAATACGCCCGCCCACAACTAAGCCCGAAACTACGGATTTCGTTAGAGAGTAGCCCCCTAGGACCGGTCCGGGCTCGGAGGAAATGTGGGCGGAGAGACTTTTGACTAAAAAGTTATATTTCGAGGTTTGGCTCTCGCCTGTTTTCTCCTCCAATATTGGTCCAAATTAAAACATACTTCATAAACTGAATAAGAAGGATAAACACTGTGCCCTTATGTTTTTCTTTGTAACCGACAACAGCGGACTATCGGACAATTTTGAGCATTTCTTGAGGGTTCTAGTGCTTATACGGATATCTTCTTCCTCTTCTTTCTATCAAAAAGGAAAATATAACCTGCAGACCTGCATGACTGGGCAGTAGAAGCTAGACGAGTTGCCTCAGAGTAAAATATACGATAGCTGACTATCGAGGCCGGCTAAGTCACGTCGCGCTTGGCGCCGCCCACAGTAACTTCAGTATAGATGGACGTAAACGGCGGTAATATGTTATATACTTCACAGCCGCCTTAGCTTTCGCGCATGCACCACACTCTGGCCGGGGCTTAAGAGGTCAGAAATCTCGCGAGCTAAGACGGAAATATATTCTTCAGTTTTATACTTGAAGACCTTGAAGTACAGCAAATATTTAATATAATTAAAACTTTCAAGGAGACGACTGACTAAAACACCTATTAGTACCAATGATATAAAAAAACCCAAGATGCACAGTCTCGAACAAATGCAACACTCGAAACTGTCGTCAAAAACTGGCATGTGTGAGTTGTGTGTAGTTATACTATAAATTGTTTATCCGTATGGTGTCGGCCGGTGCCGTATGGTGCCGTAAAAGAATAATACTATCCCATCACTTCCCGTGGGTGTCGGTAAGAGGCGACTAAGGGACTCTCCAGAGAATGGGCAGCAGCGTTCTTTGTAAAAATCACCATACACTGCGATCGCCAACCCGCCTGCCAAGCGTGGCGATTATGGCAAACCCCCCCTTTTGGGGGAGGCCTATGTCCAGCAGTGGACGTCTTTCGGCTGATATGATGATGATACTATAAACAATTTTTTTTGCAAATTCATCCTTACACTGATCGCTTAAAGTTGTTTTTACGAAGCAGTGCAGTATGGCGAGTGATGCGCAATTTATTTTTGGAAATTCAACCTTACACGAATCGCTTAAAGTTGTTTTTACAAAGCAGTGCAGTATGGCGAGCGATGCGAGACTGTTTGAAACTAGCGCACAATTACACATTGTGCGCTTGTTTTTTGCGGACGTTTTTGAGATGCTGAGTGTGTATCTTGGATTTTTTATATATCAATGATTAGTACACGTTTCGATTCAAATATCTACTATCGTTCTCTATTTCAAAACTTTTAAAAGTGGCGTCAAACGAGTGATTTATTTGAAGAGTACTCAGACTAAAGGCTTGTGTCAGTCTAAAAGATTTCTTTTGCATCGTTAAGCATCTATTTTAACTTTCCATTAAGCATCTGTAAAGTGCCATAGCGGCTCATAATTCTCGAATAATATTTTAATATCTGCAAACCAAGGTTCATGGACCTTTTCCCCAAGGGTTCCTACTAAGAAAATCCCCCTATAACTTATCACATGTTGCTATGTAGTATCAAGTCTTGCCGATATTAATAATGGATCAGTCTAGACGCCGTATGACTTTGCGAGCACCCTGCCACCCACATGCCTGCTTAATATGCGTCGCTATAAAATACACAAGTCCAGATAAGAAAAACTCATCTTTTGTGTTATTTTACGAGCGTCCAAGGAGAAAACAAATATTTACACCAACACACAACATTCACAGATTTATATGATACCCACATTCCAGAATCGTTGTTCTGTGTGGTAACTATCCCACGGGATCATCTTCCAGGACGCAAAGTATGCTTTGTCATAATCCACAGACCAAGGTCTGCTTATGTGCCTACTATCATCCAAATCCATTCTGTCATGTTTGGAAGTTTTTTAATCAATCAGGCCTCAAGTGACTGATTAAAATTCGTCCAAACAGACAGACTTTCATTTTCATTTAAATATTAATAGGATGCAATTATTTTTATAAAATAACGATAATCAAGTAGGCGAATTTCATGTTTGCTTAATTTATTAACTAAAGCAATCAATTACTTTTAGTACAAAACAACAATAATCTAGTGAGCTTATTCGAAGCCACAGCAATATAATGATAAAATTAATGATAAAATTAATTTAATAATTTCAGTTCACACTGATTAAAAGCTGTATATCAATTTGATAATTACTAGGTTTACGGTGTATGATTGAATTCTCGTTAGCATACATTCATCCCATGTAAAACTGCTTTATAGTATGTTGAATAAAACTGATTGATAACTGTAAGCAATTAGAGTTGCTCTTGTTTTAACTTTTTATTTTTTCATTCATTTCATTTAAGCATTTTCAGTTTCAATATGAAAATGGTCGGTTTTTATTTACAGTTTTATTTCGGAGCAAATAACGGTGCTTCCTGCATAATTAAAAATGGTATAAAATGGGAAAATATATTTTATGTTTTTGCTTTTACCATTTATATGAATAGTTTATTCGATAGTAACAAATTCGTAACAATAATAACTAAAAAAACGAACAAATAAACTAAATGGGAAAATGACAAAACCTTGTAGATTCAAAAGGTAGAAATATATTATTTTCTTAAACTGACAGTCAACCCACAGCCTAAGCTGGGTCTAGAAACATGCAATTTCGCGTAAGAATTTCTTAATTAACAAAATTGACTTCAGCTTGTCTTGCACTTGCAATAGAGTGTGTTGTTATGTTCTTAATTTTTAATGAAAAGATTTATTGTGAGGGTCTCAAAAATACATTTTTCATAATTTAAAAAAATATCATTTTTCATAATAATACATATTGAATTATGAAGATGAAAATTGCCAATTTTTCCTTATCTCCGAAACTACTGAGCCTAGAATTTTGAAAAAAAATCAGATAATACTTTTATAAGTTCTTTACTTAAAAAAGTTTAAATGATTCCGAATCCGACTCAAACTTGCCGGATTTTTAATAAAGTCATTTAAATAACTACTCGTTTTTTTTCTAGTGACGCTACTAATGGGAAAATATACATTCCTTTTGATAGGTAAACGACATAAGCCGCCTAGTTATTTTTCCTTATATCTAGTCTAACATAAAGGTCGGGGCACACAATAAATTACGTAATCTGCCAGCCTCACGTGTACCGTTTGTAGCCACAGATGACAAAAAAATGCGAACCGAATATGACAAATGTTTTGTTGATATTTTTCGAGTTACCCGTTCGTTCAAACAAAAAATATCCGACCGATCTCACTAATCTATTTATATCAACTTATAATATAAAGGTAAAAAGAAAGAAACATTGTTTTTGATAAGTAATTAAATGTTTTTTTAACCGACTTCTTCATAATATTCGATCAATAAGATTAGCATACTGCCCGTCCTAACCTACGGTGCACAAAGTTGGTCACTTACAGAACAACAAAAGTCCAGACTCAAGATTTGCCAACAGGCTATGGAGCGCAGCGTAATAGGTGTTAAGCGAACAAAAACAAAACAAATTGTTACATCCTTATGATACACATTTCTTTGTAATTTTTGTTATGTATTTGAGCCAGATGTATTAAGACGAGCGCTAATCCTGCCGACAAACTGCCACGCAGTTTGGTCACATTAAATAGAAACACCACCCTGCGCTCCATAACTAAAGTCATAGATGTCGGAAAACAAACAGCCAGGCTGAAGCGAGAGTGGGCTGGCCACGTCGCACGAATGAACCCGGAGAGGTGGGCGAAGATCGTCACTCACTGGACGCCTGAAGAAGGACGTCGTCGTCGAGGTCGACCGCGGCGATGGTGGTGGGACGATCTCATCATGTTTGCGGGACAAACTTAGCCAGAGATCGCCCAAGACCGAGAGATTTGGAAGGAGAAAGGGGAGGCCTTTGCCCAGCAGTGGGACTCAAAAGCAGGCTAACAAAAAAAAAAGATTAAAACAGCTAAAAAGTTATTTCAATATCATAATAGGTTTTTGTCAGCCGTTAAAAAGCGATCAGCAATTTCTGGTCTGCAACTAAATCAGGAATTATAAGAATTATAATATTTGGACAGCATGATACTGAATTTACTGTGTTTACGAAATAGAGTCATAACACAAAATTATTTTTTGGTCAGCAGATTATACAATCTAGAAAGTTAGCCCACCCTGACACGGACAGGTTTGGTTCGTTTAAACCCTACAGACAAATATACCACCAAATGAACACTAGTTTCAAAAAAATCAAAATCAAGTAGATTACTTCTAGCGTGCTCTATCTTTGACCACATCAGGTGAGATAGTGGTCAAACGCGTGAACATTAATAGTAAAAAAAAACATCAGCTATCATCAACTCTTATCCCTCAGGTAATAATCAAACAATAATACAACCACATTCATAGCTCACTTTGCATTTAAATCGACCCAGATCCGGTAATTCGCCGCGTTTGAGAGCGTGTAATTGCACTACCACACTATTATAAATACGGATACGAATGTCCGACACTGTTATACGCAAATAAAGGAAGCTTTGTACTACATGTTATATTCATCTATGTGAATGGGTTATTGTATAATTCTGCCACTTAAAACTGAAGGCCAATTTCGCCAATTAAAATGATTGCATCTAAACTTCGTTTTAGAGCTGTCAATGTCAATATTCCACAACAATGATGATACTGATAGTGACAGCTTTTGAACGCAGTTTCCGCGTTCAGTTTTTTGGAAGTATTGTAAAAGTACGTTCCTTTTAGAAAAAATTCAATGCGTGAACAGAAAACAAAGAGTCCCGTACTTAAAAACTTTTCAAAATCATGTCGCAATCTTATCTCGACAACCATATATGTTAAAAACTTGATCAAAATGTACGGAAAATAGAAGTGTAATAGACAGCTAGATGCTGCGATCAGAAGCTGTATAGGAATTCCTCCTTAGTTCAAATGTTCTTTATGTCACTGAAACTCCCAATCGCCTACGTTGCTACGGCGTAGACGTCTCGTAGCCGATTGCTACGAAACTATGATGTGAGACGTCACATGCCATAGCCTTTGCAACAGAGACTATGGACTATGTGCTTGTTGCTTTTATGGAACACGGTCAACAAAGTATATATCACCATCCGATTAACCTTTAAAGTTGAAGTTCGTGAACACATTCGTAAGAAGTTGGCTGTTGTATCATCACAGCGCTAATATTTTCCAATTAGCTATTCGTATTCATTGTTTAAGTATTTCGTTTTCATATTTATCTTGTTAATTTGAGTATATATTAATAGCGTATGTGTAGTTTTTATATGTATATTATTGTTCATTTTAATTGTATTTGAATAATTTCAATAGCGTTTAATTCTTCATATTGCACCTACCACTATTCTCTGCATCACCCAAAGGTTGACTGGTAGAGAATGCCAATGACATTAAGTCCGCCTATGTACATTTGTCTGCTGAAGTGTTAAATAAATAAATAAATATACCACAAAGGCTAGACTTATAGTTTGTGTAGGGTTTGTACACGCTATCGTAAAGAAATAACACCAAGACACCTGTAATTAGTACAGAACAAGACATCAAACAAAACCAGAGTGTTCGTCCAGTCCCGTTAAAAATCTTTGCTTGTTTCTTCAATTTATTTAAGCAGACTATATTACATTTTATATCCCGATACATTTTTGCGACGTTATTTTGATAACAGCAACCGTTGTCATCGCTTCATAAGATGTAGCTTAAACGATTTCATACCTACCTACCTACTGCAGGTACTTTGACGTCAGTTCGCGACGAAGATAACAGCTATACACGTTTAGTGCCAATAACCTCACTTTAGTGCACTTCACAGAGCACCAACCTGCCTCAGCGGTCACTATAAATACAAATAGTTTTTATTGAAACAAGAAACAATTTTACAAAAGATTGTGTTCGTTAACAACAGCATAAGTCTATACTAATATTACAAAGAAGAAAGATTTGTTTGTTTGTTTGTTTGAATTGAATAGGCTCCGAAACTACTGGACCGATTTGAAAAATTCTTTTAGCATTGGATAGTTACATTATCAGGGAGTATAATATCCCCGTACTCCCACGGGAACGGGAATTACGCGGGTGAAACCGCGTGACGTCTACTAGTATGATATAAAGACCGTAATGCACATGCCTGAAACTTGCACAAACCTATGCAAATAACTTATAAACCGTAGTGACATGCACCAATCATAACTTGTAATGGCATACAAGATGCTTGCATTAATTTGTGCTAGTTAGAGGTATGTGTATAACTACGTGTAAGGCTACGTTTTCACCTGCAACCACCTCGCATACAAGTTGCATTACGAATTAAAATTCGATCGTGCCCCGCAATGTAATTATACTTGCATGCGAGTTGCTCGGCACCAAGCCTGTCAGTGAGTGTTGCCGTTTATTTTACAAACTTTTATCCAACTTGCCTGGTTCGTTTGTTATGTACGGGTCACATCGTGTTGCTGAATTAAAAAAACAGTTATCCTCAACCGATTAAGCTTAATTTCGTTTACAAAATTAAAAAATCAAAAGATCGTTATTCAAACTAGGCCGAAAATCAGCACTTTTTGAACGTCAAAATTGACATGGAAACAGTCCCCTAAATCGCCCGTCACCACTTTCTAGTGTTAGCTGGGAAATAAAAGTAGCACAACAAACTCCCCAGCAACATAACTGTCTGTTAAGTTTATACAAGTTCGATTTAGATGATTGTCGTCCAAACAGCACAGTTAGCTAAGTGACATCATTCTAATCCAATATGGCGTAAGTACTTACTTCAAAAATGGCGAACCAATCATTTTCTATACTCACAAATAATATAGGCCCACGTATTAAATTATAGATTTGCTGAGAGGAATACAAAAGAATAAAAACATAAAAAATTATAGTATTTTTTTATTGGATAATTTATTTACTCATTGAATTTGATCCTGACTTGCGCTATGATAGACGAATCTTGTGCTCAGTGCATATTGTATGGAATAGTTTATAATTTGTATGCATGACAGTCAATAAATAGGTACATTTTCTTTCTTTCTTATGATGGTAATGGTGCATCTAGTCGTTCGGTGCTCTGTGGCATATTTCATGACGTTCACTCAGCACTGAAAGATTTTTAGTGTTTCACGTAAAATGTTATACAGTGCCGCAATAAAAGAATAGTTTCATTGGTCAATGATTTTTACACTTATTGTGACCCCTTTATTTAATAGGTTAAAGGTGTCTTTAAAAGTTTGGCAAGTAATAACTTCTCTTGGTTAATATCCATTTTCTAAAAAAAAAGCCGTAGAGTGTTTTATTCTTTCTTACCCTATTTCTAAAGTGTTTGTCATGCTAACCAATGACATTGAAAATCAGTCAATTCAAAACGAAGGCTTCTTCTGGATAAGCTCACTCCATCGTCGACTTTGTCTCTGTCACCTAGACTAGAGTCAAGAGCATACCCATCTCTAAATCAAACAAAAAAATACAAATAAAAACGGTCACCAGTTTACCAAAATTATCAAACACTTTTGGTAAAATTTTATAAATGATCGAACCAGTACTCCAATATTCTTTATAAGCCTATTATGTCAATAATTATTATCCTAACAATATACGTCTTGTTAATCTTAAAAGTTTTCGAAAGTAAAAGTAACCCGTTCAATATCTCATTACATAAAACTTTTCTTGTTAAGGGGTCTTTACTATGCTTTTTTTTTGATGACATGGGGGACGGGGGGGTCTAAATGGTGATTACGTCAGCAATATTTACTTCCTTTTTTGTTTGCAAATCTTAGTAGATTTTAATTTAACATAATTATGGCTAGTTAGTTGTTTTTACTCGCACGCGATGTTTAGTTAGAAAAAAAATTACTAAAATTCTGCTTACGTCATACTTGAACGGCCCTTTAACGTTTTAATCTCCTCTGTTGGCCCAGGGGAAAGAAAACAACTAATATGAGCCCTAGAAATTCGAATAATAATTTAATGAAGATTAGAATAAACCAGAATACAGATTCTTAGTTCATAAATGATTGAATACCACGAAAGTAGGCTGCTGTTAACAGCCAAGCAGAAATCCAGGCAAGGAATCTGGGGACAGTTTATTTATTCTACAAAAATCCGGTGAAAATAATCCGGCTTATTTTAAAAATATGAGCGGCAAGGAATTCCTTAATAAATAGTAGGGGCTTACTCGCAACCGGGATTGTCTGAAGCCAATGGTGTACGACTGTACGTGCAACAAGCCCGAAATTTTGTCGAACCTTGAACCCTATTTTGTATTCAAACATATTTCGAAACCCAGAGTTCTGCGCAGATGGGCCCAAACCCCAAATATTCGACCCCTGGAAGGTTTACAAGCAGTTGTCAAATAAATCAATCCGAGTTGGACACCAATTTGACTCTGAATAGGGATTGAGTAACTTGTTGAAAGATAATTTCAAATTCTGTGAGATTTGTACAATCTCAGTTATAATTTTAATGGTTTCCTGATTGCAATTCAATCAGAAATTGAAATGATTTGCGAGACTGAAGCATGAATATGAAGAAAACGTTTTCTATGCATTTTTGACTTTCTATGTCTTTTAAATGAAAATTAACGTTTGAATTGAATTCATAGCAGTATTTTTAATTTCAAAAGCCGCAAAAAAAACTCAGGAAAGAAGAGAGAATGCAGAACGACGTGACGGATGACAGAGAAGATTGGAAAAAGAAAACTTGTTGCAGGAATCCAAAGTAAAACGGAACAAAGGAACGACGATGATGGTACAAAGCAAATGTAAATTAATTAAAATGATGGTGAAAAATAATAAAGCACACAGATAAATCCTGAGAGGTTTTCGTCGTATGACAAAAACAATTGTGATTGTAATAAAAATTAAGTATTTTGGTACAAAATTAACAATTATTGATTTATCCCTGGTGATGTAAAAGCCATTTGGGGTTTTATATAAATCTAGTTGACCCGTGCAACTTCGTCTACTCCGCTCCTATTGGTCTTAGCGTGATGATATATAGCCTTCCTCGATAAATGGGCTAACTTTTTCAAATCGGACCAGTAGTTTCTGAGATAAGCGCGTCAAGCAAACAAACAAACAAACTCTTTAGCTTTGTATATTAGGATAGATTCTATTCTCACAGCAATATTATGATATAAGCAAATAAACAATCTGTCACAATAATAATAGGTGAAAACATCAACAGATAAGAGGGAGAGTATTAGTAAAATGACAAATATAGTAATCTCAGTCGCTATCAGCACTTGAGTTTGACTCAGTTGATATTGATGTTAACAAAATGATACAGAAGTCGACGCACTTGAAGACTATGCCGTACTTATACAGAAATAATTCAGTAGCTCTTATCAATACTATATACTATATCTGTTATCTATTATTACTAATATATAAAGCTGAAGAGTTTGTTTGTTTGCTTGAACGCGCTAATTTCAGGAACTACTGGTTCGATTTGAAAAATTCTTTCAGTGTTAGATAGCCCATTTATCGAGGAAGGCTATAGTTTATTTATCATCACGCTAAGACCAATAGGAGCGGAGTAGTAATGAAAATTGTGACGCAGACGAAGTTGCGCGGGTCAGCTAGTAATATCATAAAGCTGAAGGGTTTGTTTGTTTGGTAGAACGCGTTAATCTCAGGAAATACTGGTTTGAATTGAAAAATTCTGGTACTGACTGAATTGAAAGGAAGGGCCGGGGAAAGCTATAGGTTATATGACATCACGCTACGACCAATAGGAGCGGAACATTAATGAAAAATGTGACGCAGACGATATTGCGCTGTTCAATTTGGCACGGAGGAAGATTATATATAAGAGACGTCAGCTAAGAAAGGATTTTAGGAAACTCACCCCGTTGAAGTTGGAGGTGGAATTGTTTTAAGTAAACCTGTGCAGAAAAAGTCCTGCCAACTTCTATATAGTGGCCATTCAGCAGCAAGAAATTGAAATTTTATCCCAGTAGTACTATGTTCCCTAGGAATAAGTTCCAACTTTCAGACGGGCAAAGTCGATGCCGGGAACTAGTCTATACTAATCTATTCCAATATTATAAAGAGGTAGATTTTTTTGTTTGTTTGTTTGTACCGAATAGGCTCCGAAACTACTGGACCGATTTAACCATTTTTTCAAAAGCTAAATTAGAAAGTAACATAGGCTATCATTTATTTAAAAAAAAAATAGATATCCCTACGAATATAGCAATACCTACTAAAACCCTGCGAACGAAATCGTGGGCGAAGTGCTAGTAAAAAATATTACAAAGCTGATTTACATTGAAGCAGACTAATTAGTCTGGATGAAATCTAGCATAATGATCAAAGTCTAGTGTTTCTTTGAAAGCTGAAAAGGCCGTGTTCTGTATTAACTTTGTCTTTACTTGAATGAAGACAGAAAATCAGAACTTCAGAATATATTACTTAAACTAAGTTAGTGCTAGTTAGGCAGAATAAACAAAAGAAATAAAAGTATTTAGGTATTCATCGATGCAAATTTAAAACAAGGTGTTTGACTGGAGTTTTTTATTAGATTCTGAAAAGAAAAATAAAAGATAAACCAAATTAAAAAACAAAAATCAGAATAAAATTGCGAAGTTTTAAACGTTACATATACAAAAACAACACTATTAGCTATCGTTTGACGTCACAAGCCACATCGTTGTAACTTCTTGCCATTTAGGAGAAACGACGATTTACGTGACAAGGACAGAAGATAACTTTAGAAGCGTATAACTTTTCCACCTATATTTTTATTTTTACACAAATCATATTTACCTATACAAATATCTTTAAAAAAAATGTCATCTATACAATATACAAAAAAGAAATCCGTTACTGACTGAGTGATGTTCCTTGAGAAGTGTAGGGGAGCACTAAGACGTTTTTTTTCCGATTCTAAAGAAACGGGAAATAATGGGATATGCGCTTACACAGTCGTGGGCTAAAGCTAGTCCATGTACATTTTTGTTAGAAGTCAAAATAATAATTTCCTTAAGCTTTACATACAAAATATCTTATTAAACTCAATTCATCACTTGGTTAGCAAATAATTCTAGTGAGGTAGGTATTGTTTCCAATTTGTTTGCGGGTCACGTAACAAATATTGGTCACATTGTAGATCCTAATACAGAGTTTACCCTAAAGGCCTTTCTGTTCAGAATTGTTACCCAATATCAAACAGGTCTTTGCTTATTATTTTAGTAGCTTCTGTCAGCGGCTTTGCTCGTATGGAACTCGAAAATTATCCCAAAGCAACGTAGATAAAAGACCAGAAGATCCTACTGGAATAAACGTCATCATTATATCGTTCAAAAGACGTCCACTGCTGGACATAGGCCCAACACAAGTTTCGCCACAACAACCGGTCCTATGCGTCGTCCATTGGGTAACCGCGATCCTCAACAAATCATCGGTCCACTTTGTGGGAGGCGCGCTAACGCTGCATCTTCTGGTACGCGGTCGCTACTCTAAAACTTTTCGGCCCCATCGATAGTCTGGGTTAAATTACCTACCTTATATCCTTATCCATCTAGGGCTCTAGGCCACTCAGGCTAAGTTCATGATACCAATTTCAATGATACAAATTCATTCAGACGCTGAGATGCCGTGGGATTGAATAACAAATACAAACTATTAACAACAATAATATCCAGTTTAGATGCAGGACTATCAGGGAATAACATATTTTTAGTCATAATCATCAGCCGAAAGACGTCCACTGCTGGACATAGGCCTCCCCCAAGCCACAAAGACCTGTCCTGGGCGTCCCGCATCCATCGGCTACCCGCGACCTGTACCAGGTCATCGGTCCACCTTGCTTAAAGGGCAATGGAGAGGGCAATGCTTGGAGTTTTTTTGCGTGATCGAATCAGGAATGATGATATCCGCAAGAGAACCAAGGTTACCGACATAGCCCGAAGGATCGCCAAACTAAAGTGGCAGTGGGCAGGGCACATTGCTCGCAGAACAGATGGTCGATGGGGCCGAAAAGTTCTGGAGTGGCGACCGCGTACCGGAAGATGCATATTTTTAGTATCTAAATAATTTTGTTCTTTGCGAACGAGATTTACTCCCTCTTTCTACCTACCTGTCGATTTGTATCTATACTAATATATAAAGCTGAAGAGTTTGTTTGTTTGCTTGAACGCGCTAATCACTGGAACTGCTGGTCCGATTTGAAAAATTCTTTCAGTGTTGGATAGCCCATTTATCGAGGAAGGCTATAGGCTATATATCATCACGCTAAGACTAATAGGAGCAGAGCAGTAATGAAAAATGTGACGCAGACGAAGCTGCGCGGGTCTGCTAGTACTATATAAAATACTTTAGCTAGCTCTACGCAGATATCTATTTACTTGCCAAGTGTAAACTAAGCTTAAGCAAATACGGATATCCTTTCTTCCGCAGGAAATCCTGTTACCCCCAACATAAGGGAATAAATTGAAGTCAGCCGTTCACATACAATTATTGAGCTCTACACAAACTGACATTCTATGAGCAATAACAATTGTCCGTAAGTCCGAAATATATGGAATTGACATACACTTCCTTAGTGTAACGTGGTCAATACTAAACATTTTGGTATAAAGAGAAACGATACTTTTCTAGAACCCAAGTTTAAAACCCGAATATTGCAAAACTGTACGAAAGAGTTACCGTGGCCTTGGAACGCAAAGGGCACTAGGAGGAACATGGATGAGTTTTAGTCAGTAAAAGAGTAGGTAGCTAACTATTTAACAGCTGATAAGTGTCTCACTGAAAGTGCTGCTTGATACTTGTTTTTGAGGTCCAAGATTAAAATATGGCTTGCAAACCAATAACTTGAGAAGAAATTTAGATTTAAGCAGTTTTTACCATATCGCTACAGAACCCTAACCAAAGCGTATTAGATAATATCGTAACCAGCCAAGTGCGAACAACCTATTAAAATTGAAATGATAGTGCCCTGAGCATGACATACTTACCCCGCTAAGCTTCGACTAACTCTTTTGCCAACCTTTTAGGTATGGAACTCAAAAAGCAAAAAAAGGTTAATGCCATATCGTTTGCAGACGTCGACAACATTTATTTAGGGTTGCTCTTTAAAAAAATCCTGTATCCTTTACGTCATCTAGTCCCCTAAGCCTAAAGTTTATAACTCGTACTGCTGACTGCAGTTAGATAGCTTTAATACTAAGTTAATGTCCTATCCCGGTCCACTTTATGTCAAAACTAGACAGTTATTATATCTTAACTTTAATAACGTTATAAATTGAAACGGGTTTTAACAAACACCATTATGACAGGGTTATCAGATCCAAAAAATGAAAATCCAAAGAAATATTTCCGGTTTTTTTTTTTTTTTTTGATAAGTATATAAAACATTCATTCGATACAACAAAAAACGCAATGCACAATTAAATTTAAAAAGCTAAGCAACTATTTTTTTAATTCTAAAAAACAACATTTAGGTACTTTTATTTTTTAAATAGAGATATTATTTTTAAAAGCGAAGTGACCATTCCAAATTTTCAGCACGAAATTTTAAGCGTGTTTGTGTTGACTATTGTTGTTTTTTTAATATAAAGTTAACTTGATTTTCATATCGTAATTACCATTTTTTTAACTTCCGGGTGACTTATAATTCCCCCCGAATTCCGGGTAGAGACTGAGCTATGGGAAATATTCGAAAAATTCCGGAAGTATAGCAACCCTAATGATGGGAAGTGGTTGGCAGCCGGCGTATCATTTATAACTATGTTGAAATCCCTGATGCATACAGTTTTGTGTCAGCTGTGTATATTAATCTTTATCGTTTGTCGTTTACGGGGTGCTTTTAATGTTATGTTATGCATTAATAGACAGATGATAATGGAGGCAGCATTATGGATTATGGTAGTGCTTCGAGGTAGACGTTTCCTATTTTATTGCTGTTTATAGATAATGTTGTTGTTTGTTTCTTTCCTTATGGTTGGCGCTTGATAAACTTGCAATAAAGTACCTTTCCCTAATGAAACACACAGAAATGTCACTGTCAAGAATGTTGCAAGTATAAAATTCGAAATAGCTACGCTAGATGGCACAGTCTACTTCGTGCACGTTCCCCTAAACTGAGCGTGCAGAAACCGCAGGTGGCAGCACAGAAGCGTCAATGTCAAGTATTTTGACCCTTAAAGTTTCGAATATACGACACTAGATGGCATAGTCAACGCCGTGCACGGTCCCTATATCCCTTCGTAGATAGGTATCGAACAATAATTTATGAACCGTTTTTCTTTATTAGAGAACGTAAAGGATCACGATAGAAGTCGATTCAGGACAGATTTATTTATTTATAACTGTTTTTGATATTAAAAAATCAGTAAATGTATGAGGGTCAATGATCGTTAATGCACATTTATCTAGCATAGAACTACTTAAGCCAATAGTGCTGTTGGATGAGGTGGGGAAGATGCTAGAGAAGATTCTCGCTACCCGCATCGTCCGGCATTTGGATACGGTTGGCCCAAATTTGTCGGACGCACAGTTTGGTTTCCGGGGTGGGCGTTCGACCGTGGACGCCATTATGCGTCTCAAGACTCAAGCCAAAGATGCGGTCAGACAACGGGAAGTAATGTTGGCGGTGTCATTAGACATCGCCAATGCGTTCAATACTTTGCCATTCGGCTGCATCGCAGAGGCGCTCCGTTTTCATGGGGTGCCCGTGTACTTAAGGCAGCTGGTGGCAGACTATTTGAGGGGGCGATGTATAAGTTACCAGGGACGCAATGGCGAAATCGTACGGAGGCCTATCACGTGTGGTGTCCCACAGGGGTCAGTCCTAGGACCACTACTGTGGGACGTGGGTGACTGGGTCCTTCGCGTTGCTCTCTCACCCGGGCTGGGCGTCATTTGTTATGCTGACGACACTCTCATCACAGCCCGGGGAGGAAATTTTGAGGAAGCGGCACGCTTGGCTACTGAAGGAGCGTCTCTGGTCATCAGTCGCATCGAAGCGCTAGGTCTTAGGGTGGCGCTCGAGAAGACTGAGTCCCTGGTGTTCTATGGGCCGCGACGTCGACCACCGGCGGGTGCTCACATTACTATAGGTAGTGAGCAAATCATGATGCGCACGCACATGAAATACCTGGGCCTCGTCCTAGATCGCAGGTGGAACTTCGGCGAGCACTTCTGCCGACTTGCCCCAAAGCTAATCGGCACAGCTTCCGCCCTAAGTCGGCTATTGCCGAATCTGGGTGGAGCGAGTGTGAGCTGTCGACGGCTTTACACGGGGGTGGTTCGTTCGATGGCACTGTATGGCGCCCCAGTGTGGGCGGACTCACTGACTGCCCAGAACAAGGCTCATCTGCGGCGACCGCAAAGAGTCATGGCAATCAGGGTAATACGCGGATACCGCACAATCTCAGCTGAAGCGGCGTTTGCATTGGCAGGAACACCCCCCTGGGATCTGGAGGCGCGAGTGCTTGCCGAAGTTTACCAACAAAGTGAGGAAGTTCGGGCGGAGAGCGGCAATGGTCCGCTGCCTGAAGTGGTGATGAGGTGGCGGAGAGAGGCGCAGGCTGCTATCGTGAGGCAATGGGCGGAGAGGCTGGAGACGCCTAGTGCTGGACACTGGACTGTTGGGGCTATCCAGCCAATTCTAGAGGAGTAGGTACGGAGGCGACACGGGATGTTGTCCTTCCGTTTAGTGCAGGTTTTGTCGGCGCATGGCTGTTTTGGCAAATACTTGCATACAGTGGCAAGACGGGAGGCAACTCCCATGTGTCATCAGTGCGGCTGTAGCCAGGACACGGCTGTTCACACTCTCGTGGAGTGTCCAGCCTGGGAAGCGCAGCGCCGTGTTCTGGTGGCAGAAATTGGGGAAGATTTGTCACTGCCGGTCGTTGTCGTTGATGGTCGGCAGTGAAACGGTATGGGAGGCGGTTGCGTCTTTTTGCGAGGACGTGATCTCGCAGAAGGAAGCGGCGGAGCGGGCCAGGGAGGAAGACTCTCTTGCTGACCCGATTCGTCGAAGAAAGACAGGACGGCGCAGGCGGCGGAATGCCGACTTGATGCCGCCATAAGAGGGGCCTGCAGACGATAGATCGGGGACTCTATCGTCCACGCTGTAAGGTCCCTGGAGTCGTGGTGATGTCCCAGGGTATCTGGACATCGCTGAAGGAAGAGGAAGCCCGGAGGCGGGCATAGAAGAGGGAGCTCAGAAGTGGGCCACGCTAGATGGGTCGCGAATGTCATGCATAGCAGTTCTCGCCACCCATCCATCAAGGCGAAAGTAGGTGCACAGGCGAAGTTTTTAGTGGGTGCAAGTCCCACATAACCACGCCGTCTCCCCGGATGACGTGGTATGCGATAGGCATTTTCTTCGCAAAAAAAAAAAAAAAATAAGGACTATGAAGTTGCTAACCTCAGTACTTAATATAGGACCTTAAATGTTATGGAGTTGCTAAGCTTAAGAAACTAGCTTATGCCAACGGCTTCGCCGAAAATTATGTCAAGGGAATATAATCCTGAGATGAAAAGAAGCCTATGCTCTATTCCAGGAGATGATCTTCCCATGTGCCAATCCCATGCTTCATCCACATCCATTCAACTGTTAAGACGTGAGGAGTTAACACACTGGCTGACAGACATACAGAGCTGTAGTGCTTTCTCTAACAACATTTTCGTATCTCGACAGTAGAATTCGAAGTGAATTTCAAATGAAGATCTTTATGTTGTGTGCAATAAAGCTCACTTTGTGAGTTTTATCACTCAGGTGAAGCTCGATATCGAAATAGTTTCTTACAGAATAGACTAGCTGCTTTCGCATGTATAATATCAATAGGATGAATGAGAGTGGGTTTTGACATTTACTATTTCATTTGAAAATCTGTAAATGTCACATTGTTAAATTTAAATTGAATCGTCTTCCTATTTGCATAAGGCGCAAGTAAAGTACTCGTAATTATGCAAATCCGTCGCAAATTAAAAACCAAGAGATTTTTATTCCGTAACTATTGAAAAATAAATTACGTTCCCGATACGATACTTTCCGTTCGTGTACGATTCAATATACCTTGAATATTCACGAGAACTTTAGCCGCTGCGGATCCGCGTTTAACCATTCTAATTTTAAAACGACCGACAACGCCCGACATAGCCCAGTATTGCCCGACATCGCCCGACATTCGTAGGCACCGCGCAGAACAATTGTCAAAACGAAACAAACGTCACGAAACGGAACGATTACGCTTGAATACGGGGCAAACGACTTTCCATTATATATCTATTGTTCCCACCGTCACTTTAATATTTTGCGCTCGTTTTCAGACCTATTGTAATGGTTGAAGCGCTGCGTTTTGTTTTTTATATTGATGAACATACCATATTAGAAGTAGAAATATCCAATTACTCTCTAAAAATATTGATGTTTTAATAATGATCTTCAATCAATCAATCAAATCAAAATTCTTTTATTTTAAATAGACCATTAACAGGCATTTTTTTCTTTTATTGATCCTCTTAAAACTTTGAGCTTCTGATGATTTTTATTTTGTTTTAATGATCTATTTTAGGGTTCCGTACCCGAAGGGTAACCAACCGAACCCTATTACTAAGCCTCCGGTGTCCTTCGGTCCGTTCGTCTACCTGTCAACGGGCTGTAACTCGAGAACCATAATAGGTAAATAGGACATATTATATTTTCACAACGTGTGTATTTCTATTGCCGCTATAACAACAAATAATCTATACTAATATATAAAGCTGAAGAGTTTGTTTGTTTGTTTGCTTGCTTGAACGCGCTAATCTCAGGAACTACTGATCCGATTTGAAAAATTCTTTCAGTGTTAGGTAGCCCATTTATCGAGGAAGGCTATAGGCTATATATCATCACGCTAAGACCAATAGGAGCGGAGCAGTAATGAAAATTGTAACGCAAACGAAGTTGCGCGGGTCAGCTAGTAAAAAAATAAAGGGGGCTCCCGTACAAAAAACGTTTTTTTGTTTTCGGTTTATGGTACGGAACCCTTCGTGTCTGAGTTCGACTCGCACTTTTCTTCGCCAGTTTTTTAATAAAAACATTTTGTTTTTTTTTTAAGTTCGGTGCAATAACTAAGCACGACCTAAAAGCACCTCGACCAACAACGCGCGAGCCGAACGAGCCAAGCGAGCAGTGCCATAAGAGCAGCCGACGAACAGCTTCGTGGCACCTACTCGTTCGTCTTGAAGTTTACAAATTAGTAAATTTTAAATTCTATTTAAAATATCAAAATGGAAATAATTTGGGGCATGATGTCTATGGATACCAGAGTCCTCAAAAAAATATATTGACCGAACCGAACCGTTGATTCTTCATCCACGCTTTTATTATATCTCATAAAATCCTTGTTTATGCACGAACAAATTGTTTATTTATCATCTCAAAACCACGGTTTTGTTTTTAAGTATAACTAAGTAGGATTATTAAGATCCCTGGCACTAAGCCCAGACGGTACTAGGCTAGGAAGAATAGGAAATTAGCGTAAAAAATTAATAATAAAACAAAAGAAATGAGGATCCGGTGTTAGCGATAATTCCAGCCTTTCCTTATTAGCGACTTTTTGATGTCTACAATAAATTATTATTGTAGACATTAAAAGACAAAATAGATCTTGGTAGCCGCGAGGAATTTTATGAAATAGGTACTAGGCGACCCGCGTAACTTCGTCTGCGTCACATTTTTTTTAATTAACTCTATCGGGCCTTTCTCGCACCGAGGGTTCCGTTACGGAACCCTCGGTGCGCGATTCCGACTCGCTCTTGACCGGTTTTTTTGTTATTAAATGCTTCTAGAGCAATGATTTATTTCCAAAAAAGTTTTGCTCTAGAAGCATTATCCACGAAGAAAACAGCGGAATGCGTTTGTAATCGTACAAAATTGTAGGTAAGTACGTATTATAAATAATATGTTTTCTAAATAGTAAGTACGTATTATATTAGTATGTTTTCCTTTTTGATGATTTATTAACAGTATAAGCACTAGAACTCTCACAAAATGCTCAAAATTGTCCGATAAATCGCAGTCAACAGAGCCCTAGTGTACAAATTTGGCAACTATTAATCGAAAAAAAGAAAACATTTTGAGCATTTTCTGAGAGTTCTAGTGCTTCTACAGTTAATAAATCATCAAAAAAGAAAACATAGAGACACAGTATATATCCTTCTTATTCAGTTTATGAAATATATCTTATATCGGTCCAATATTGGAGGAGAAAACAGTCGAGAGAACCTCGAATTATAACTTTTTACAATACAAAGTCTCGCCGCCAGCACTTAAAACTATGATTTTTATGACGGCAACGGCAATAGTTTCTTTAAATATCTATTTTTAAAATTCCACGGGACTAGTGTCCCCTAGCTCCTATTGTTCATAGCGTGATATTATAAATATAAAAAACTAAAAAAAAAACAATTCGAACCAGAAAGTGTTCAGCTTTATAATATTAGTGTAGGTAAATTAACTAGCAACACCCAACCCGGATTCGTCATTTTTATTTTTGATTTTCTGCCTTCCAAATCTTGTTAACAAAAATACCAAACATAACCAAAAAAGAAATTCGCAGATCAGGCAAGCCATTTCCGAATTTTGCAAGGCTAGCGCTCATAAAAAAAAAAACAATTATATTAATAGATATTATAAAATGTTGCACTTGTTTACCTAAAATAATAACCTCTTGAAGTGGATACTTACTGTCTTCCAAAAATTAAATTACAGTGTTAGGAAGCTACACGAATGCCGAGTCGTAGCACATAAAAACACGGGAACGCATTTACAGGCAGAATTAAATAAAAATAGCTACTCCAATTCAGGAACTGAAATCCTTACTCCTTACTAATTTTATAAATGCGAAAGTAACTCTGTCTGTCTGTCTGTCGTGCTTTCACGCCAAATAATTGAACCAATTTAAATGAAATTTGGTACACAGATAGTCTAGGGCCTGAGAAAGGATATAGGCTACTTTTTATCCCAGGAGTATGTTCCTCCGGGATCACGCTGGAAAAAATATTTCTTCCAAATTCCGTTCCAAAGGCAATTTAGTTTATCACCTATTAGGTTCTTGTAGTCGTATCTTTATTATATACTAGCTGACCCGCGCAACTTCGACTGCGTCACAGTTTTCATTACTGCTCCACTCCTCCGGTCTTAGCGTGATGATATATAGCCTATAGCCTTCCTCGATAAATGGGCTATCCAACACTGAAAGAATCGGACCAGTAGTTCCTGAGATTAGCGCGTTCAAGCAGACAAACAAACAAACAAGCAAACAAACTCTTCAGCTTTATATATTAGTATAGATATCTCCAATATTTGATTCTTATAAAATACTAGCTTTTGCCCGCGACTTCGTACGCGCATATCCCGTTTTTTTCCCGTTCCCGTAGGCATTTCCCATTCCCGTATAGCCTATAGCCTTCCTCGATAAATGGCCTATCCAACACTGAAAGAATTTTTCAAATCGGACCAGTAGTTCCTGAGATTAGCGCGTTCAAGCAAACAAACAAACAAACAAACTCTTCAGCTTTATATATATTAGTATTAGTATAGATTAGTATATATTAGTATAGATTAGTATAGATTAGTATAGATTAGTATAGATTAGTATAGATTAGTATAGATTAGTATAGATTAGTATAGATTAGTATAGATTAGTATAGATTAGTATAGATTAGTATAGATTAGTATAGATTAGTATAGATTGGAGATATATAAAAACTAAACAGGCTCATCATGGAGCCTGTTTAGTTTTTACCCGACTATTTATTGTTGGCCTCAATCTCGATCCTGATGGTAAGCGATGGACGAGATCTACGATGGAGCGATTGAGCCCAGAACATAATTTACAAGTGTTCACTCTTACTTTAAAGGCTGACGGGTTAGCATCATCATCATCATATAAGCCGAAAGGCGTCCAATGCTGTCCCCTAAGCATCACCACATCGACCGATCCTATGCTTCTCGCCTCACTCGGATTCCCGCGGCCTTTTCCAGGTCATCGTTCTACATTGCGGGAGAACTCCAAAGTAGCCAGTACAGAACCTTTCGGTCCCAACAACCACCTGTTCAGCGAGACGACGATGGTGATAGGGAATGCGGACCCTCAAAGACTTCCACATTTTGGCTGAACTTATACGTTCAGCCAAAATGTGGAAATCCCAGCGAGGTACAGTCGAGTACATACGCAGCCACTCGAGACAAACCGTGATGAATCACGACGTAACTGTACAGACGTGTGATAAATCAAATCATATCAACTTCAAACAAGATACTGGCGAACGTTCGTGACCTACAAGTATTTGTTTTTTCACCAACCAAGGAGTGTCAAATAAAAATAAAACCAATAAAAATGGGAATATTTCCATTGTTTGCCGACTTGCGAACGGCAATTTCCTTGTAAATTGACGGAAACGAGACGAAATTCACGTCTGCGCTGTGAATTAGTTATTGTTGGCTTTATATCGCCAATTCCCTTTGTTGAGAAATCGTGCCAACAAATTGTCTCTCGAGAAATGAAATCTTTTAATATTTGATCGTTTTGCGTCAGTGCTTGTTCGCTGGCCCACGATTTAATAACGGTATTAAGCCCCATGTTATGCGCCAGATAAATGTACAATAACGTTCATTGACCTACATACATTTATTGACTGTCTTAATAACAAAAACAGAAATAAAGACATAAAGCTGCCCTGAATCTACTTCTATCGTGATCCTTTACGTTCTTTAGTAGCGAAAAACGGTTCATAATTTATTGTTCGGGTATCTACAAAGGGATATTAGGGAAAGGTCAATGTACTTTATTGCATGTTTACCTGGCGCTTATACTAGACAAATTGACTTTTTTTTTATCCTCCTCAGAGGAGTTTGGCTTCGCACATCTCGTGTACAACAAAGTGACATTCTGTCAGCGATAACGATTGTCAAAAAGTTTAAAACGTATGAGGTTGACATTCACATGTGTCAAATGTTGTCAATGTCACATGATCTTTTCCAAAATAATTATAATTTTGACAAGGAATATTGCTGATAGAATCATACTTTCTCTAGAGCCTCTTTGACTTTTTAATCGAATAGTTTTGAAATGTAGAGGTGACGGAGTAGAGAACTACTATTTTTATTCCTTTTTAGGGTTCCGTACCCGAAGGGTAAACAACGGAACCCTATTACTAAGCCTCCGCTGTCCGCCCGTCCGTTCGTCCATCCATCCGTCCGTCCGTCCGTCCGTCCGTCTGTCTGTCAGCGGGCTGTATCTCAAGAACCGTAATAAGTAGACAGGTAAAATTTTCAGAGAACGCGTATTTCTATTGCCGCTATAACAAAAAAATAATATAAATCAAATTATATTAAAAATTAAAGGGGCCTCCCATACAAGAAACGTGTCTTTTATTCGTTTTTTGATACGGAACCCTTCGTGTAAGAGTCCAATTCGCACTTGACCGGTATTTCTATTTTTCTCCTTTATAATACGTAATTTGATCCGAATCATTGGTAAGCGTGGGGGGCCCTTCATTATGAATGCGAAATGAACTTGTGCGAATTGATATCCGATAGATAGAAAGGCAACAAAAATACTTTTACAAGGCTCTATAAATAAATTAATAAAATAACTATTTTATTCCTTATACTTTGTTTAGTTGTCAGATACTTTGTAGTCTTTTTATGATTTAGGATCAAATTGCACCAAATAATCGTGGTTTATGGTGTTTTTCTCCCGCCGCTTCTGATTTTGTGTCAAAAGAAAAAAATAATAATTGAGAAATATAATAGAATAGAATGGAATGGAATGGAATGGAATGGAACAGAACAGAACAGAACAGAACAGAATAGAATAGAATAGAATAGAATACTCTTTATTATGTACACCATTTAAGTTACAGAAAAAAATAGATGAAGAAAACATTGCATAGGGTGACACAATGGGCGGCCTTATCGCTAAAAGCGATCTTTTAAAGACAACCTTTGGATGGATTTTAAAGAGAGGAGTGATAGTACTGCAGGTAGTCGTAGGTGTACTATTTATTTATACAATAATAACATAATCGATAAATACATATAAACGATATAGCAGAGAACCCAAGTAAAGACGATAAAGGAGAGAGATAATGATTTTTTACCATAGTTTTAAAAGTAGACAAAGATTGAGCACGCCTTACCGACACCGGCAAGGCATTCCATAACTGCACCGCCTGAATCGTAAAAGATTTGTCATAGAAGCTGGTGGAATGCATCGGCATCTCTAGTCTCAAGTTTTCCGATGACCTTAGATATCTATTATGTGTGTCATGAAAGAACTTGAAACGTTCTTTAAGATAAGAGGGGGTCGTAGGACGTATTCCTGAATAATGTAAGTATTAAATTGATTATACACCGATTTCTGAATAAAATATACAAATTAATATGAAGTTAATTATTTGTCAAACTAGTGGCCCACCCCGGCTTCAAAATTTGCGTTCACAAAAACCGCGCCCTGACAATTACGAACACAAAAAAAAAGAATTATTTTTTCGATTTCTTGTTATTTCAGCGATTCATTTTTATTTATATACGAGTATGTCACCGGAATTTGCAGACTCCGTAAGATTGTAATAAATCTATAATAGATGATTTCACGATATATTTTGAAAAAATCGTTTTGTATCATTGATATATAAAAAACCCAAGATACACACTCAGCCTCTCAAAATCGTTCGCAAAAAATAAGCGCAATATGTATAATTATGCGCAACTTTCAAACAATCTCGCATCGCTCGCCATAGTATACTGCTTTTAAAAACAACTTTAAGCGATCCGTGTAATGTTGAATTTGCAAAAAAAAATTGTAAATAGTATAAAGAACTACACACAACTCACACATGACACTTGATACATGTCAGTTTTTGACGACAGTTTCGAGTGTTGCATTTGTTCGAGACTGTGCATCTTGGTTTTTTTATATATCAATGTTTTGTATACATAATAAATCCCACCCAAATTTTATAGTTTCCAATATGTCCGTGGCTTATTAAGAAAAAAAAATTAAATTATTTCTACTCATACTCGGAAAGTAGGCCTGAGAAGCGTGTTGAAAGTATTACTTTTCAGACCTAGGGAGAATCGTTTTCAACTGACAGCCGTCAAATTATAAAAAAAAACTTGTTGAACATTTCTATTGAAACATGTCCCAACATTCTATGCAGCCAGTCAATTATAGCGCGACGCAAAATTGAAATACTTAATATAAAGACGAGTATCAACTAAAGATTATATTTTTAAATCACTTTATTATAGTGTACTTTCAACAATTTCTTTAAAATAATTATTACGTAGATTTGGGCAATATATTTACAAATTTTTCAATTGTGAAAATGTAAAATAACGGCTGAATAGCTGGCCGGTCACAAAAAAAAAAAACAAAATAGGCGGGACAGCAGCAGATCTCATTTGTTTTTTCAAGTTGTAAAGTTTTGTTCATACTTTTTACATATAGCAGAGATTCCCATTAACACTTCCCTCCCCACTCGCGCGCACTGCGGTGTTTATTATATCGCTGCGTATTGTAAATTCGGAATTCGCGTTGTGTGTTTATTTTAAGGCTTGTGAATTGTTCCTAGCGGTGCTATAGTGTAGTAAGTGCGTGTTTTGTAAGTTTTTCAAAGTGTCTGTTCATTTATTTACTGGTAATTAGTCAATTTCTCCAGCTTTCGGTAAGTGCATTTATTTTTCTTGTGTGTGGGTAACGCGAAATAACTTAATCGATTGATATCTATTTGTTTAGTTCTTTTGATATTTTTTAATTCATCCGTGTTGTTATAAAGTAATTCATGATGTCAACAAATGATGACCCTCCAGATCGTGCCGGAGATATATTTCGTCGAAATACAAAAACCCAAAGGTCGCCCGTGGCGACCTCCGCTAATTCAAAACGCTTGTTCAGCGAAATGTCTCCATCATACATTTCGCCCGATGATAGGTCAAAACGGGTTCATCAAACTTTCGAAACCGTGGAAAAATCCTCGCCGATTTTAAATATCAGTAATGTGAGCAATACCGATTACTGCGACTTAGTTTCCGAGGCGTCAGCCTACCTGTCAAAAATTAACGACTTAGTCAATGATCAGGGCTCTCGCATTAACGTAGCAAATAAATCTGCCATTATGGATATGACACAGCGTGTCACGGCCATCGTTTCTATGCTGGCCATAAAATCATCATGCAACGAAACGAAGTTAGCCAATACGGAACGCGAATTAGAAAAAATCAAGTCGAATAACTATGTCAATCCCAATCCTGTCAATAATAATAATAACAATTGTAAAATTTCGTATGCGGACTCGTTGAAACTACGCTTGCCAAAAGTAGCTCCAGCAATTATGGAATCCCGTCCACCATTGCCGTGTGTGGTGGCTTATCCGACCGCAGCTCGATCAGCTGATTATAGCACTTCGTCCGCGACAAAACAAGCGCTTATGAAAGCAATTAAGCCCTGTGATGACGGTTTTCAAATTGGAGGCGTGAAAAAAACCGCGAAATCAGGTGTTGTTCTACGTGTCGCTAGTGAACATCAGCTTAAAAAATTGGAATCCGTGGACGCAATTAAGGCCGCTGGTTTACGACTAGAAAAACCAAAAGGCATCGCCCTCGAGTATTAGTTAAGGATGTACCATCTTCAATGGATGATGGCGCTTTTCTGATCGCGCTATACCGCCAAAATATTAAAGATGAGCTTCAAATGAAAGAGGATGACTTTATTAAGGCTACTAAAATTATCCGTAGGCGCTCGTTAGACAACGGTCGTAAGTGGATAGGCATCGAGTTAGATTCCGCAGTACGTAAACACTTAGTTTCTACCAAGGATAAATTATTTATTGATTGGGCTACCTGCCGCTTTATTGACGATGTTGAAGTCGTTCGGTGCTTACATTGTCAACAGTTCGGTCACGTTAAGAAACACTGCGTTAATAAAGAACCGACTTGTGCTAATTGTTCGGAGGCACACGAAACAAATGATTGCCCGCATAAGGACGACATAAATTTCAAGCCGACTTGCGTGGCGTGTAAACGCTTTAAAAAACCGTGTGATCATCGCTGTGGATCTCAAGAGTGTACTACTTACAAACTGAAACTCGAACAATTAATCCTAAACACTAATTACTAAAAATGGATAGTTTAACCATAGGACAATTAAATCTCCATAACGATAGGGTGGCGACATCTGAGCTGGATAAATTGATTGTGGATTATAACCTTGACATAGTACTTGTTCAGGAACAATATCAAAACGCGCGCTTACGTCACAAGGTAGTTCAGCTGGATTGCAAGGCGCGAGCCGGAATTTATGTTGCGTGTTCTTCGAGCTTTACTGTAACATCTATATGTAATCTCATGACGCCCCATTGCGCTGTGGCGGAAGTATCATCACCTACCTTTAAGGTTTACGTTGTGAGCTGCTACTTTCAATATTCAGACCCAGTTACTCCACATATACATAATCTCCGTCACGTCTTGCGGTCGCTCGCGGGCTGCAAAGTTATAGTGGGTGCTGACGTGAATGCATCTTCTTCCCTGTGGTATGGCAAAGTTCGGGCCACTGATTACGAACGACGTTGTGCCGTTGAAGATTTTATTGCTGAGATGAACTTATCAATTCATAACACCCCGGACGCACCGCCTACTTTTTGTAGCCAAATGGGCGAATCTTGTATTGACGTCACACTTTCCAGTGCAGACGTACGCTTGGATAGGTGGCGTGTCCTTCCTGACGCGTCTTGTAGTGATCATCGCCTGATCGTGTACGAATTTGTTCCTATGTTTACTCAAGGTTCGTCACACTTAATTGGGAATTTTAGATATAAAAGTAGGGGCGCGAATTGGGAATTCTTTAGCTCACTTTTTGCTTGTCATGCCAAAGACTTCACTCGCGATGGACTGTCAGCTAAGGAAAGTGCTGAGATAATGTCAGACACCTTCACATACTGTGCTGACATTGCTATTGGTCGCGCATCTATGACCAATATTCGTAGATGTGATTGGTGGAATGACTACCCTGTTGAACAACGTAAAAGCTATCGCAGAGCGCGCAGACAACTTAATAAGCTTAAAAAACGTAAGGTTATCGGGGACCCCCTTAATCTTGCTTTAAGTACTTTTAGAGTTGCCAAGTCGCGCTACAGAGCATCGGTTGAAAAATCTAAGGGTAATTTACTCCGGAAAATTGTTGATAAACTTGATAAGGAGGGTCCGTGGTCTCCTTTGTACCACGAGTTCAAGGCTAATAGATCTGTCGACCTTGCGTACGTTCAGAACATTAAAGTAAATAATAAACATACCACCGGCATTGAAGAAACAACTGATGTTTTGCTTAATTCTCTAATACCAGACGATTCATCAGTAAATGATAATGAATACCACCAACAGATTAGAGCGTGGGCCGCGGTGTCACCTGAATCACCGGAGTCAGACTTTCCATCCACTGACGAATTCATAAACGTTGTCAAGAGACTACCTCTCAAAAAATCATCCGGTGAAGATAAAATATCTAATAGAATGATTATAGAAGCGTGTAAAACAGCGGGCGACGCGATCTTATCCGTATATAACCGATGCATTGCAGAAGGTATTTTTCCTCGAATATGGCGACAAGGCTTTATACGCATTATTCTGAAGAGTGGCGATAAGCCCCCGGATGACCCTAAGTCCTTTGGGGAAACTCTTAGAGCGACTAATCGTTCCGCGCTTGCTACCGAATGGACCTAAATTTCATATTAATCAATTTGGTTTCAGTATTGGTAAATCCACAATCGACGCGGCTCTCTCTGTCCGTAAAATTGTTAACTTATCGAAACATAAATACGTGGTTGGAATCTTTCTCGACATATCTGGCGCTTTTGATAACGCATGGTGGCCGATGTTACTACTTAAAATGAAAACCCGTGGTTGCTACAAAAATATCTATAATCTGATTCTTTCGTATTTTCTAAACGGCTCCGCGAAACTTGAACTTGGACATCATTCCATTTCTAAGTCTCTAACCATGGGATGTCCTCAGGTTAGCTCAGTTATCGGTCCATATGTATGGAATTTTGGCTACGATGATTTCCTCGCGCTTCCGCTCCCATGCGGCTGTTCATTAACCGGTTACGCAGACGATGGCTTACTGCTCATTGAGGCAAGCACTCGGGCGGGACTCGAGAACTTGGCTGACACATGTCTACGTTTAATATCACAGTGAAGATCGAAACCGTCTGACCTTTGCACCGCATAAAACCTATCAACTTATTTTAAAAGGGAACCTAAAATCCTGGCCTAGTATTAAATTTAATAACATACCCGTTAAAAGAAAAGAATCCGTGTGCTACCTCGGTATGCTACTAGAAAGGAACTTTTCATTTATTGATCATATAAAAACAGTAGGTGAAAAAGCAAAAAAGAACTTCTACGCCTTGACGAGAATATCCAAAGCTACTTGGGGTCTCTCATTTCAAACCTTAAAAACTATCTATGGGGCTACTTACTTGGGTTGTATGTGCTACGGGGCACCTGTCTGGGCTGACAGGGCCACCATAGGGGCGGTACGCCGTAAATTGCTGCAAAGCCAGCGTTTGGCTTTGATATTCTTATGCAAGGCGTATAGGACGGTTAGTACTGAAGCCTTACCGGTGCTGGCGGGTGTTCTCCCAGTCGATCTAGAGGTGCAGCGGCGTGCTGCAATGTACTACTACGCTAGAAAGATCACGGACCCAGAGTTTTTACCGCAACGCGACCGTGCTAAGATCTGTAGATTACTAAAACCCCAGGCTGACGTCTGGGAGGAACTTTTATCCGAATGGCAATGTAGGTGGGAAAATTCCATTAAAGGCCGACACCTCCACCAGTTTTTTCCATCCGTTCGTGAGCGGCTGGATAGGACATGGCTGGAGGTGGATCATTGTGTTGCCCAATTTCTCACAGGTCATGGCAACTTTAAGAGTAAATTATTTTCCTTTAGGCTTGTGGCCTCGCCTTTATGTCAATGTTCTGCAGCCGACTATGAATACGAACAATCCACACACCACATCTTATGGGAGTGTATTCTTTGGCAAACTGAACGCAATATTATGTTAGATAGTATTCGGGTTACATCTGGAGTAGTTTACTACACGGACCTTGTAGAAACCAGAACAAATTTCCGTGCTTTCAGGCGATTTTGCCATACCTATTACTGGAATCAAAAGTAGCTCACAATTTAGGACCCATTAGTTTTTAATTAATATATAATCCGTGGTGCTTGACAACTGGGCTTAACCCAGTTGTATATGTCCCTTGGTGCCTATTGGCCTAGCTCTATTCTGTCTCCTGCTTGAAAAGGAGGGAAGTGGAAATTATACATATATTTATTTTCCTACTCCTCCGCTGTACTTTTCTGATTAAATTCGTTGCAGGATCCAAGACAGTTAAATCGTTTCTCCGGGACTCGTCGGGCTTCATTGGCTCGGCGTTTTTCTGGTGGTCGCCACTGTTGATTCTGGCTTTCAGGAGTTGCAGTGGTTGGGAAAGTGTGGCGGGCTTGTCCCAAAAAAAAAAAATATATATCAGAGATTAACACGATGAGTTCACCAGATTCAGATATGAATTTTTTCTTTAGCTAATTCGTGTTTTTATTTTTACTTAAAGAAAGTAAAGATAAAAACACGAAAAGCACAGAGTATTCGTAATGAAAAACACAGTGTTTACCTCGGGTGAAAGACTTATTTAGTCCCTCGAACTTTTGGCGCCCTCGCTAAGTTCGGGCGCCAAACTCGGTCTCAGGACTAAATCAGTTACTTTTAGCCCTAAGATAACAATGTACTATTACAATTTCACGCGATATATTACAATTCTACGACGTTTGCAATTTTTTGGTGACATATAGACAGATATAATTAAATAAAATTTGTCTTTTAAGTAGAGATGGACACATTCTTAACTTTAAATACTCAATGCAGAAATCCACCCTATGTGCGTGATAAACCTTTTTTAATAAACCACATTTCCAACCCTTTAAAACTACGAACTACTCACCTGCAGAAGAGAAAACTAATTTCACTCACAAAAAATTGTATTTCCCTATAGGCCTTTACAAAATTATTGGAAAAGGTCGAGAGTAAGTAAAACAGATTTTTCCGTTGTCCCGAGGGCACAATTTTGCTGGTTAAAACGAAATGTTGATTTTAACTGGTATCTGATGCCGTGTGTATTTTTTATTAAAAAAACAGCGGTCTGTTGTAATTTTTTACAAAATTGAAACCCTGTCCGTTGGGGATTGTTATTTACTTATTTTTTTGATGAAACCGAAACTTCTCTCGTTAAAATAACAGCTGTGGAAAAGTTACACATTCAATACTTATCATACGCGGAACAAATTTATTGATTGGGGAGTGTGTTGCGCCATTCCTTCTTCCCTGCTAAAACACTAGGAAATGGTGACGGGCGATTTGGGGGACTGTCTTCATGTAAATTTTGACGTTAAAAAAGTGCTGATTTTCAACCTAGTTTGAATAAATGCCTTTTTATTTTGATTATGACGAATAGATATTTCTTTGAATTTGCCATACAAGGTGTGTTTTCACTTTCCAGGTTTTGCGTTATTTTTTTACACCTTGTATAGATTTGTTATTACAGTTAGATATCAATTAGCAAAACTCATTTAATTAAAACTTCATTTCAGTTAAAGGCACTGCTGGTGAAAAACTAGATTTCATTTTAGTGAAAATCACCAGTCATCTTCGCTTAGCTTTGTTCCAACTATATTGGGGTCGGCTTCCAGTCAAATCGAATTCAACTGAATACCAGTAGTTTACATGAAGCGGCTGCCTACCAGACCTCCACAACCCATTAATTGGGTAACAAGGTACTTAAGACTGGAGTCAGTTTTTCTGGCTTCTGACAATCCGTAACGACTGCCAAAGATCTACAAATGGCAGCCGGGACCAACGGCTTAACGTCCGAGGCACGGAGGAGTCACGGTATGTTAAGATGGTCACCCATCCACAGACCGACCTCGGCAACCGTTTCAATACCAGTATTCCTTTTTATTTTTTGTTCAAATAGTTCCTTAATTTCTCACTTTCGTTTTCTACGTAAATGGAAATCAGACATATAATTCTCAACAGCGAATTTAATTTGAGTAGGTAAATATGCTCGGCCCTCAATTTAGAGCAGTCTGCCAATCTTTGATGGTTTACTTTTGTAATTATATAAACAGCAATCTGATGCTATCAAAGACTCTTGTAATTGGAAATATCTTAATGTTAGTTCATGTTGAATTATGTTTCTTTTTGTACTATGAATAAAAAAATATATTTGAAATATGAGGTCAAACAGGGGTGTTTACTAGGTTACTTCTAGGCAAGTATGCTCTATCGTGGACCGCGTCACGGCTTTCCATCAGGTCGGATTGTTCTCCTACAACAGCCTATAGTTACATAAAAACCAGCCAAGTGCGAGTTGGACTCTCACACGAGAGAGAGAACCATAAACCGAAAAGACACGTTTCTTTTATGAGAGCCCCCTTTCATTTACAATTTATTTTAATCTATATCTATACTAATATTATTAAGAGGGAAGATTTGTATTTTCGTATGTAACGAATAAACTTTAAAACTGCTGAACCGATTTGATTTTTTTTTTCAGCAATGGATAGCTACATTATCAGGGAGTAACATAAGCTATATTTTATCCCCGTACTCTCACGGAAACGGGAACTACACGGGTGAAACCGCCTGAAGTCCGCTAGTTTTTAATACTTGTTGTAATAGCGGCCATAGAAATACACACCGTCAAATTTTTAACTGTCTACCTATTACTGTTCTTGAGATACAGCCCGCTGACAGACTGACGGACAGACGGACGGACAGATAACAGAGGCTTAGTAATAGTTCCGTTGTTTACCCTTTGGGTACGGATCCCTAAAAAGGATTCTATCTGCATTGGGCATACTGACGTGCGCTGACGAAGTGTCATGGCGAAACAAGGATCTTTAACAACTGTTATCATCACTCATGGAATGTTACTTTGTCTAAAACCAAAGGACATAGTGTATTACGCGGCTTTTCCTTATTATTCCTAACACCATGGAAACCCCACAAAGTGTTATGTTTATGTTTAGTTTATGTTCTCATGAAACTAGTACAAACAAACTTTACACACTCATCCAACTCTTTATAGACTCAGTGATTTACGTGGAGTTCCACGGTACATTGTTATCATACATAAATAAATACGTATATAAATCAATCAGCTGGTATCACTTGCCAGAATTAAAAGTTAATTTGGTATGTGTCATTGAACTCTTAAAATAAAGTCTACTCATAACCTACATAATGTCATCGGTAGTTAGTTCGTTCTTGCAAATACAAAATATTATCATATTATTTAGTAGCTGATGCCCGCGGCGTCGCCCGCGTGGATCTCGGTTTTATAATATGTAGTGATAGTGAAGTGAAAGTGAGACAAAAATTTTGTTAACTAGAATTTATAAATCGAGATACTTTAAAACATCCCCGCCAACTCAAGTGACGAGTTTTTCTTAGAGTTTTTTTAGTTTATTTTAGGTGAAAACTTTGTATCTAAACGCCCCTAAAATGGTATGGGTTAAAATAAACTTTGAACTTCATTTCGTTTGACAAAGAGCTTGTTGTTCCAAACTTTTATTTATCCTAATATTATCTAATATCTAATCTCAGAAACTGCTAGTTCGAATTGAAAAATTATTTTAGTGTTGGATAGCTCATTTATCTAGGAAGGCTATAGGCTATATAACATCAAGCTTCGACCAATAGTAGCGGAGTATTAATGAAAAATGTGACACAGACGAAGTTGCGCTGTTCAGCTCATAACAAACAATTATCTCGAATTCTGAATCGAGAATTCGATATCATTACACATACATATTCAATATCATACGAGTATTCTGTTAAACAAAAATCCTGCAAAGTACACAAAGCACAAAGTACAAAGTAGCGAGCAGAAGCTCACGCTCGAAATACAAATAAAAACCGTAAAATCAAATTCTTGGTGAATATTTATGTGAATTTATTTCTAGAGACAAATAGTCCCACGTTTAATTTGAACTATGGAACTTTACAGCCGGCTACATTCGTCTGATTAACATTTTCGTATTTACACATCTAAATTATATTTGACTGCAGCTATTTAACATCAGGTTATTTTACTCATTAAAAATGCCGTTTTATTTAAGTTGAAATCAAATAACCGAAATTAAAAAAGGAAAACTCAATTAAATGTGTAATTGTCTCTCAAGGTGCGTATAAATCAAATTACAGAGAGCAATATGGCATCGCCTTCCTCTGACCGGTCATTTCCACAGAGCACACAACAGGACAGACTGGACACGAGATAGCTAATCATTTGAAGAATTTAAAGAAAGAAAAAAAAATATTACACTCAAACAAAACGCACATTACAAATTATCATTACAAATACTGACTACATAAAAAAAATAAAGTTGTTAGCGTTTGAGGACAATTTTTGGCTGTCATAGCCACGGACAAAAATGTCAAGGGCCGTCAATTTCTATTAGTCTAAGCTCCCACAGTCCACATTCCACAGACGTTTCTTATTTTCTAGTACAACCTCAAATCCACCTTGAGTTTTGAAATAAAATGTTGTATAAATAGGCCAAAAAAAAATTGCCATCAGCATAAACATGCAGGTATGCGAACGTTTAAAATACTTACTAATACTACTCTATCCCACACATTGTCAGCATCGTTAATTAAAGTTTTAACAATAGGCTCAGTTTACTAATGATTAGTAGATTCCTAGTTCGAATTTTGTGTAACAGAAACTCAGACGGTGATTGTCAGAGGATGCCTGTACTAGAAAGGTAGTCAGGTAAGTCACATCAAGATTGTTTGATGACCTTTATTTACCTATTATCTAAACCTTCCTATTATAGAGGCATTGGCATTTTCATTCAATCAACTTATGGGTTCTTATTTCAAAATTACTTTATAGAATTTAATTTAAAATAAAATTTTAAACCGCCAAAATGGCGGTCGTCAAAAAAACTATGTCAGAGGCCCTAGTGCGATTTAGAAACTCTGACACTAGGGTGTGTGGGGTCGTTAGACCTTACTGCCCACACGACAAGAATAAGATTTAAAATCTGCTTACAAACTAAACTTTAACTAAGCATACGGTTAGATTTTTTATGAACAAGCCTGTTAATGACTGCGAAAATAAATAACGTCCCGGGGTTCTTTTATGAGTATTCGGTCACACTCACTGAGCCCTCAGGTCTCTTGCCAGCAGAGGCACTCAGTGCTCTGTGGGATTCACTTCCTCTCCAGCGCAATGCCATTGGAAGCACTAGCCAAATTACACAATTCTGTGAAACGCTTTTAACCTCGTTTCACTTTTACCGTCCATTATCTATGAACTGTAAGGGAATAAAAGCATAATATGATTATTCACGAAATGTAGTTTTTTAGAATTTAAAATGGCAAATTTTATGGCAGTGATGCACTAACTTTGTTTGCTCAGCTAGCGAGAATAGAAGCCATTTACTAACATAAATGTTATGTTCAATATAAAAGCTATCTATTGACATTGTTTTAATTTATTTTTTCTATTTTATGTTTGCTTTTTGAACTATAAATATAGGGGATTATATTATATTTGAAATATAATATAATCCCCTATATTTTAATTATTACTTACATACACACACACACATTATACATAACTATTAGTTATGTAATATTACATAACTAGAAGTAATAATGTATCTGCAGGTTCTGAATTTTGACAGATTTTCTTGAAAGAAATTTTCTCAACTTAAAGGGTATAGATCGTTTGTGACCAAACCAACGTTTTGTTTTTTTTTCAAAGTTGCGGCGCTTGATGTTTCGGGTATATATGTGTAGAGGATACAAACAAAAAAAGTTAGCAATAAAATGTCCCGTTGTCGAGATATTTACCTACCCAATACAAACTAATTACGTCCTACCTTTTACCTAATCCAAAGTGAAAATTAAATTATGAGTAGGTAAATTCCTGCGATCCTACTGTAAACCACCCACATAATTACATACATCGAGTTACTAAATACAGCCTCAATCAGGAACCAATAATACACATAATTACACACTGCCTGTTCATGTTGATATCATCTGTCGGAGATTGAACAGTGCACTTATTTACATTCAGTTATAGAGGATTAACTAACCGACACACATCGATATTTACATAATAATAATCACATATAAGGTACTAGCATTAAGCAGCGGCTTTGTCCACAAAATGCCCTTGTCTAGTATGTATGTATGTACTGAAGGCAAAGCACGAATGTTTTTGACCTTTAGTAACGTTACGCAATATTTTACTATAGTTAAAATAGTCATTTCGCACATAATATTTATTTGAATTGGATACTGTATTCATATTTTTGTATGATATAAATTGTGTATGTCGCATACAATTAAACCAAAATGCTATGAGATTGTAGTTTTTTATATTCAAAATTCACTTACGTTAATGTTACTTTACGTCAAAACATACGTGCGACAACCATATTTAATTTTTCTCCCAGCAGAGGGCTGCTGGAAGAAAAATCAACTATTGTTGGTCGTCGTAATCCAGAACTTATTGTTAGTCTAACCGTATAACAAGTTTCTTCTAAGGCGCCACCTGCACGAGCGAGTGAATCCGTAAGTGTGCCGTGAGTTGACGTTTTACTCGTCAATGTCACTTGTCAAATCACCGCGATAATATCGCCGCGCCTTGTGGAAAGACGTTCATAGAGTTTTTACAGAATAAAGTGGCAGGGGGGTAATATTGCAGCAAAACACTCGTTCGTGTAGCTGAAGGTTTATTTAGGATGCCTTTCCACCAGTGCTTTGCCATATGGACCAATAAATATAATTGGTGGATATCAAACGCATCCATAGCAACGTAGCATAGCACATCTCTGGTAAAAATGTAGCCTAAAACGGATTAAGTCAAATAACTGTATTTTTTATCCAGGTCATGGTCTTGTAGCGACATCTATACCGGAAGTTACGATCTACAAAAGGACCTGATGATACACAAATCCTACATCACAATACCAAACTTCAACGCACGATTTTTACAAATACATATAACCGTTAGTATGCCTGCGTCCGTGTTTCCAAACGCTTACAACCCTAATCTCTTCAAAGTTAGAGTGAACAGGCTCCTTCTGGGTAAGCTCACTCCATCGTAGACTTTGTCTCTGTCATCTCTGACCTAGACTAGAGTCAAGAGCAAACCCATCACAAATAAAAAAAAACCGTCCAATAACAACCAACGGGCAGTTGCCCATCAGACACAACTCCCGTCTGGTCGGAAGATGGTACACTCTTTTGGTAATGGTACTTAACACCCTACCCTGTTCTGCATACCTCTAATATTCGACCTGTCCACCATTCAGGCGTGTTTGATTCACAAACATCAAACCAAACAGATTTTCATATTTATATATAGGTGTCATTACTTAGAAATAGGATTATTATTCATACACACGTACATAAGCTAATTTTAGCGTTGTGCTCGTTCGTGAACTGCGTTTTAACGAACCCTACTTCAATCTTAAGTGAACCATTCCTTGCTTGCACTTTTCTTTGAATGAAATAAAAGAAAGTGTTTGTAACGTTGGCGCGGCACTTTCAAGTTCAATAATAATAAAAAAATTAAAACAATATTTTTATTTCAGACATCTTTTTTAACCCCTGACGCAAAAACGACCGGGTGTTATAAGTTTTTTTTTCTTTTTGAAAGGTGAATTAGTCGGGAGTGTTCTTAGCTATGTTTGATGAAAATCGGTCCAAGATGGCCGCCGCCACAAAATGGCGGATAACATATTTCTTCACAACTCCCTCAATATGGGTATCAAATGAAAGGGCTTGACTAGTACAATACTATACACTATGACGAATTTCAAATCCAAGATGGCCGCCACCACAAAATTATGAATTGCATTTTTTTTTCACAACTCCCTCAATATGGGTATTAAATGAAAGCGCTTGACTATAGGAATGACGAATATTAACTATCGAAATGTAAATTAAGTTTAAAAATCATGAAATAAAAATTAAATTTAAAATTTAAAAACACCCCGACAAATAACCTTTAAAAAATTAAAAATAATTTCAATTGATGCTTTTAGTTTAATATACGTACAATTCGATTCTTTTGGCCAAACATCTTCGCCTCGGGAGACCGCAAATCTTTTGTAAGTGTGGGTTTTTTAATTTAGCATTGACGCGGCACTTTCAAGTTCAATAAAAATATCTTGAATACAATATTTTAAGTTAATAAAATATTTTTTATAAAACTTGTGATACACATAAAAGATACACGCGATTTATTTAGGTCTCACAAATTCTATTTCGAAAAAGAGTTTAGATTGAAAGATTGAGCGATTTTAAATGTAAACGCTCTTAAGACAACCATCAACGTAATTTTTTTTATCACATCTATCAGTACCTAAGAAGTTAAATCTGTGGTCCGCTGCACGGGAGAAGTTCTTAGTTATTCACCTAAATAGGATAACATACTTTTTTAAAAAGAGTACCTCCTTAGTTCATTCAGAGATATCGTTGTCAGCGATAAGACCGCCATCATTGTAACCATATCATTAAGTTTGTGTAAAAGAGTTGTGTAACCATTTTTCTGGTACAATAATGTATATTCGTTTCTATCCATCTAAAACGTCACTAACCTAAAATAAAAACGCCTATCGGAACCCGTTCAAACCAGTTTCTAAGACCATCACTATCTAAGCATTTGCCAAGTTAGTCTCTGTGTACATGCGTAAACTCTTAAGATTCTAGGATATGAATAAATACATAATAGTAGCTAATATTTATCTGCTGGTCATAATTAATTGACCGTATCGTATTCGTGTGTAGATTCCTCATTCCTACATATTAATTATATTTTATTTTTATAATTACGTAACAATTTACGTACGTATATGTCTTCCTTTGTTTTATACACTTGAACCATACCATAATTTTAATCTATATGTTCCACAATAAAATTTAATCTGAGGGGTAAATTCCGTATTTTAAAGGAATGTTCGCATTCATAACGCAATCACAAACTGGCAAAACACCTCCGATTTCTCTGCATTTTGACAGGTTATTGATGAGACGAGAATGCGTCTTAAATTTTAACGCTTTTTAGGGTTCCGTACCCAAAGGGTACCCAACAGTTCGTCCATCCGTCCGTCTATCCGTATGTCTGTCAGCGGGCTGTATCTCAAGAACTGTAATAGGTAGAGAGTTTAAATTTTCACAGAGTATGTGTTTCTATTGCCGCTGTTACATCAAAAGTAAAAATTAAATTAAAGAAGCGTGTTTTTTTTGGGTTTATGGTACGGAACCCTTTCTTGTGAGAGTCCGACTCGCACTTGACCGGTTTTAAATACAAAAATTGGCCTGTGCTATTGTATACAGTAAAGAGTATTCGATACATCTAAAAAAATAAGTAAATAATAAACGTAGACCACACCCGAGAAACAAAAACAACCATTTATAGGTTCATAGATAACCCAAATAGAGGCAGACCCATCACTAGGAACACCTAATTACTTTTGGCCGGCCTGACGATCGAACTCATGACCTAAATTCCGCGGCACTCGCTACCCTCTCCAATAATGGTTCCCCATAACAGCGCGATCCGTTCAATTATTTAATTAAATATCTCCGTCGCAGATAACACTGAATTACTGCAATCAAAACACTACCATTCCTGCTTAATATTTATATACTCGTATGTTATACATACATGAAACTGTGATAGAACCACGTATTTGTTATCTGTAGCACGCTCCTTGAATACTAACTCAGCCCACATTACGACTGTATCAAATAATAACTCATAAAAAGTGTGTACACAACTTATCTACACGATAACATGACCAAAGGTGTCTCTTTGCAGGTTGCACGGACAACAAGGCTTAAATGGAGCGAAGGAAATTAAATTAAAAACTAAAGTTCCTTGCACGATACGCAAATACTCGCACAGACTGCCGATGTTTGCTCTCGGAACGTTATCACTTGATAAGTTGGAACACAAGCCGCGAGCAAACATCGTTATCATGGTAACGTTCTTACCGGGGAATGGGAGGCGCTGTTCTGTGCCGCAGACTCCGCTCGGCTGCGCGCCCCACGAGGCACCACAGACCTGAGCCACGCTGCGACCACATCCACTCCCTGCCACCGGATGGCGCCATGGAAGTTCAACGCAGATAGACCCGTGACAGTGACAACTGATGTGACTAAGTGTTAATATAGTGTAAAATAATCAGCCAAAGAACAAACCAAAGCTAATCAGCTCAAATTCCTAGTCGAGAGAGATTAAACGGCGTCAAGCTGGAGGACCTAACGACTTTTGATACGGAGATAGTAGAGAATGCCAGTGAGGAGTGCGCGGCGAAGCATGAGCAGCCGGAGGGGTTCTGCCCCGCGTACTACGACGGGCTGCTGTGCTGGGACCCCACGCCCTGGAACTCGCTGGCCATCCAACGCTGCTTCAGCGAGTTGAATGGCGTGCAGTACGATGACACACGTAAGTTTATCTCTAATCCTTTATTACGCCGCTCTTCAGCAATGTAAACAATGCTGTCACGTGGTAGACGGATCTGATGGAGGATTTTGCCGAAATCTCTTTAAATTTTTCAAGAGTAAATTGACCTTCAATGAGCCAAAAGGAAAAGTCCTCGTACTAGCATATTTTATTTAAAGATATTCTTAATGTTTTGACATTCCATCAAGTTTTCTTTGCCTTTTGTTTGAGCAGTTCTCGATCTTGCTTCTACGAATACTTTTGAAACTCTCAAAATTTTCCTCAGAAAGGGTTATGTTTCCCGTGACCTACCCTTCTCAATTTTATATGATAAATTATTTTCCTACTACACCATTAATAGGTAGATAACTTTTATATAGGAGGTTTATTTCCATTGTTCGAAAATGGGGTATCTTTGTTTATTTAGATGACATTTCTTTTTCGAAAAAAGTTTTTTTTTGCTTGGAATTTCGGACAATTCTTGTATACAAAGAAATGACAAAGAAAATTAACTGCCAAAGTGACATGTTCAATGTACGTCCCTTTGTAAGTAAATTCAAAAAGGTTTTTATTGGAATAGGGAAACGAAAAAAAAAACAAGAGTAGGAACCTAATAAAGGGCTTTCAATGATCCAAAAGGAAAAGTGACCTATATATGATAGGTACGTGTGTTGACTTTTTAACGGTATTCTTGGTATTTTGACATCCAAAGTTTTCCGCTGCATAAAATGCAAAAATAGTGAATTCGGTAAGCAAGCTATATAATATATAGGGTACTAGCTGACCCGCGCAACTTCGTCTGTGTCATAAAATATAATTATTTACGACATCACATTAGAAACCTCAAAAATTACAGTATTTCTCCACTATTGAATGTTATTATACATATAAACCTTCCTATTCAATCAATCTATCTATTAAAAAAAACCGCATCAAAATCCGTTGCGTAGTTTTAAAGATTTAAGCATACATAGGGATATAGGGACAGAGAAAGCGACTTTGTTTTATACTATGTAGTGATACGCAAGGTATTCTTTTTTTAAAAAAACAAGAGTTTTACACAGTGCACATGTTTTAGACAATTTATCATCTGTGACCATACCTATGTTTTACAACATAAATGATTGATGATTGTTTTTGCATTTCCGTAGTCCAATATAGGTACCTAGACCCACACATATCTGCTGTACCAGCTTCGTGTCATGGGCATGGCACTTTGGCAGTTTACTTATCTTGACATTCATTTGTTTACAAATTCTAATGGCAAGAACCGGTCCTATATCAACAACAACAATCTTGTAGTTGTAAGTAATCTGAAAAGCGTAGTGATTTAGAGTTTTTTTCGACTCTGACATAGATCACTTAGATACGTATCATTTATATCAAAGACATAAGAGGCAGTAACTATAATTGTACCACGCATAAGGCTGCCGAGACGCACAGGACCGGTCGTTGTGGCGACGCTTGGGGGAGGCCTATGTCCAGCAGTGGACGTCTTTCGGCTGATATGATGATGATGATGATAAGGCTGCCTGTCCATTGTGTAAAACCTCAGTGACTCACGTAGTGCAGAGGGTTAACGCAATGCCATTGGTTAAAATTTCTCCGTTTCTCCACTCCGCTGCCTCGTTCCGCGGCAATGGACAGGCAGACTTACACACCCCGCAAGTTACATGATGGTTATGTCAACATCGCATAATTTTCTAAACTACTATAATTTACATGATTAATTATTGTTAGATACAGTAAACATTAAATCAATTGAGCATAATGGCTTTAGATAATAAAAATCAAATTATTTATTATTCCTAATTAGTGAGACCTGACTTACTCGTACGTATCACGGCCTAGAGATGTCCTCGTAAAATTACATTTTTTTTTTTCAAATACTACCGAAACCAGATACAATGAAAACGATGGCCCGACATTAAAAAAGAACAGCTTTGTTCCCCCAGCGTACTCCAATAACAGCAACAAAACGTTTTCAAAGCTATCATTGTTTGTCGTACTAAAATATCTTGAAAACAAAAGCGAAACAAATAACAACTGTTCCTGGCATCGTTTTTGTTGTTGTGGAACAGATAGAACTGTTGCAGCGATTGGAGTGTTAAATGCATCGGTAATAACTCCGCGTCTGAGTGCAACTCTATACTGTTTTATCATCATACGGGCTTGAACGAACAGAGAATTTCTTTGAGTCGTACACGGTACTTGGTTTGGTGTAGCAGACGATTAATAAACCCGTGTTTACGAGAAATATTGTTTAAGCGCTATTTTAATAGATTTCAGTATTACTTTCATTTATTTTTCTTGTGAAAATTGATAGAAGTGTTGCAGCGACTGGAGTGTTAAATGCATCGACAATAACTCCGCGTCTGAGTGCAGCTCTATATTCCTTCAGTTTGTTACGGGTTTACTAAACGGACTGAGATTTTCTTTAACGGTACTTGGTTTCGTGTAGCAGACTAAGTAATCCCGTGTTTTAGGAGAAAAGCCGAGTGTTTTTAACCGACTTCCAAAAAAGGAGGAGGTTCTCAATTCGGTAGGTATTTTTTTTATCATGTATGTACACCGATTACTCCGAGGTTTATGATCCGATTTCTGTGATTCTTTTTTAGGGTTCCGTAGTTCGATGCGGTATACTTGCCATTTGGTCTCGTCAAAATTTGTTTCAGTTTGGTTCAGTAGTTTTTATGTTATGAGCATATTTGCTTCTTTCAATTTCTGCGTAGACCAAGACGTCGTCCAAGTATCATCACTTAAAAGTGAAAAATAAAAAACTTTTTACGAAAAAATATAACCGACTTCCAAACAAACAATACAAAGTATAAAATAACCTTAATTTCGGAAGTCGGAGTTAGAAAACAAAACCAAAAACACCGACTTCCGAAATTAAGGTTATTTTATACTTTGTAGTGTTTTGTTTGGAAGTCGGTTATATTTTTTTGTAAAAAAAAATATTAGAAACAATTATGTTGTTTTTGACGTGAAACTTCTTTAGGCGCGTTGAGTACTTTTTGGGTGGAGAAAAAACATTGATTTTGCGTCATCGTCACCGAACGCTTTCCATCTACACTAATATTAAAAATTAGTGAAAGATTTGTATCTTAAAAACTACTGGACCGATTTCAAAAATTCTTAGGTAGAAAGCTACATTATCACTGAGTAACATAGACTATAGAATATTTTCAAAAAAGTTAGGGATCCATATGAAAACTTCGACAATGTAACCCAAGATGTGAAAAAAAATACCAAAAATGATCCTTATATCGCGTACACTGCGGAAACTATTGACAATAGAACAAAGTGGTGTACTTCAGTTTTATAGAGGACATCAATATCTACAAAAATATCTGCGAGGGTATATATCTAACTATTATGATTAAGTCACAATGACTGCTTTTTGTTCAAATTATTTAATCAATACCCGGGTGAAATGGAATAGTAGTGATTTTAGTATCATGATATTAATCCTTATTTATTTAAATTGTTTAATAATTAAGGTTGGTTATGTACATATAAATTACACTTAAAATTATTCAATTCGAAAATTTCGTTTAAAAGCTACGACAGGTATAAAAATACTAAGTGAGAAAAAAATCGGGCAGTCTGAGGACTGCCGATAGAAGTGAAAACTAAGTAACCAATTAATTGTATGGTCGAATTATATTTGGTCTATAAAGAAGTGTTTATGATCAAGGATTTAAGTTTAAATTGGTCATTAACACTTCTTTACAAACCAAAAATAATTATCTAATAGCTCGACGATATAATTCACAAGTTACTTAGTTTCCACTTCTAAAAGCATTCAGGGCATTCTTTTGGGACTGCCGATAGTGCCCAAAGAATGCCCCGCATGCTTTTTCGTTTTGTTTTGCTTCCATTAAAAATGTTTACTTTCTTCCTTTCTTTCTTTATACGACTCATTGTTGCCAAATGGTATTTAATAGTTTTTAGGGTTCTAAACCTCTTATATGTATAAATGAAACCCTAACAGACCCTGATAGACACCGAGTGATCCTATCACTCGATTGTTTGTCTGTCACAGACAATTATCAGATGAAAGGTAATATAATCTTTTGTGACCCAAAAACGGACGTGTAACGAAAATAAATACATTTTGAAAATGGGGTCACTTTTTGGGGGAAAACTATAAAACTTAAAAAAAGTTTTTCTTACTGTACCGTGTGACGTACCAAATGAAAGGACGTATTGTGAGGATTTTAATATAAATGGTTTTGAAAGTTATTTAAGAAATTAGATGAAAAATGAACATTGCCTCATTAATATCTCCAAAACTACTGCACTTAAATTTTTGAAAAAAGTAAAGATCAAGAGAAATAAGTCTAGGTATGGTTTAATTAAAAGTAACATTATACAAAAATGAGATGCGTTCGGAACCCTTTGCATGCGAGTCCGACCTGCGTTTTATTTTATAACTAGCTGACCCGTGCAACTTCGTCTGCGTCACAATTTTCATTACTGCTCCGCTCCTATTGGTCTTAGCGTGGTGATATATAGCCTATAGCCTTCCTCTATAAATGGGCTATCCAACACTGAAAGAATTTTTCAAATCGGACCAGTAGTTCCTGAAATTAGCGCGTTCAAGCAAACAAACTCTTCAGCTTTATATATTAGTATAGATATCGAGTCTACATTTATTTCATTTCACAACAAGCGGACTTTCGTTCCGGATTTTCTACAACGGACCACATACAAGATATGCAACAAGTGATAGAGAAATACAAGGAGTTCAACAGGCCACTATATATTGCTTTCGTCGATTACGCCAAAGCGTTTGACACGATTTCTCATGATGCTATTTGGGAAGCTCTGAATAAATGCCACATAGAGAAAAATACATAAGAGTACTGAAAAATATCTACAAAGGTAGCGTAAGCCAATTTAAACTTGAGAAACGAGATCCTGATATATCGATCTGCAGAGGAGTGAGACACGGAGACTTCCTCGTACCCAAGCTGTTCATAATAGTACTACAACACATTTTTGATAACTTTAACTGGCAGTCGGAAGAGATTAGATTCAGCCGAAATCGACTTACTCACCTCAGGGGGGCTACTCTCTAAGCCCGAAGTCCGTAGTTTCGGGCTTAGTTGCGTACTCCGTATCACCTAACTACTAAGAATTAATGACAACATGATTAGACAGTTACTGTCAAATCGTGTTGTCATTCATTCTTAATTCGGGTTCGGGACTAATCATAAATCCGTAGGTGATACGGAGTAGAATACGCCCGCAACTAAGCCCGAAACTACGGACTTCGGGCTTAGAGAGTAGCCCCCCAGATTCGCGGACGATATTGTTTTATTCGCTGAAACAAGAAACGGTTTAGAAAAAATGATAAATACTCTAAAGTAAAACAAACAAAAGTACTGACAAACAGCCACACAATTAATACTATAAACCTGAACGGAAAGCCGCTGGAATATGTGAGGGAATACATATAATTAGGGAAGCAAATATTATTCGTAGACCAAAACGAAGAACAAGTAGTCGAACATCTGGAAAAAGTTTTCAGTCATGAAAGGCGAATTTCTCCTCCACCTAAAGAAAACCATCTTAGGTACCTGCATTCTACCTACCCTCACGTACAGATGCCAAACGCGGACGTATAATACAAAAATATAATCTAAACTAGTAGCATGCCAGAAGTCAATACTTAAATTAAGAAGAATACAAAGAGTAAAAGTGAACTAATGAGACGGAAAATGAAAGTTATAGATGCCTTACTTTATGCTCTAAAACAAGAGTGGCTTTGGAAAAGACATGTAGAAAGATACACAGACAAATGGTGGACAATAGAGACACCAACGTGAGAAGGACCGTCAGGAAAAAGGAGAAGAGGGCGTCCTAGAAGACGAGAAGATATAAAAGCGATAGCAGGAAGCGAATGAAGAAAGAGAACAATGGACAAAGAGGCCTGGAACAAGTTGCAGGAGGTTTATACCCAAGAAGGGGTTCCTATCAATGGTGATGAAGGTAGCAACGACAGCGATTAAAACGAACAATTTTAATTCTTATATAAATTCATTACTTAATTCACTGCATATCACATCAAAAGTGATATATTGTAATAATAAATTAATATTTTAAATATGTAATTAACATGCATGTAATATTAATAATTTGTAGATTGGATATAAATGGTCTTTATTATTATTTATTTATTGCATTTAATTATTAATGGATGGAGTGCAGTAGGTTTGAAGCCTTAGTTAATTTTGCTGGGTGATTCCTTGTCATACAAAAAAAAGTTAAAGGTCATTATTTTTACACGACTGCCTAAAAAAAGGAGTGTTATGTTTTCAGGGTTCATGTATGTATGTCTGTATGTATGTTTGTGAGTTTCTTTATTCCATCGTAACTCCTAAATGCCTTAACCGATTTCGATGTATGTGGTATCGTTAGAAGCGTTATTTGTTTTTTCCGCCATTATGTTTTCCACTTTAGGCTGCTTTAGCCATCCAAGGTTACAGAATTTGTTCGAAAGAGTCACCGCGGCCCTGGAACGTAAAGCTAAAGCCTCTGCTTTAGCCATAGCCATTAAATTCCTTTACGTAGGTATTCTAAAACATTCAACCGAAATTAAAATGAAGTGAAATGAGCAACATAATATAGTCAATTCCATAGGTGCATGGTCCTCTAATATAGTTAATTAATGTTGTTCATCAAATTTTGTAAAACATTTATTTGAAAAGAGTAACTATGGAGTTTCTTGTCCGTTCTTCTCCATAAGAACTTCTACCTTTCCGAATGGACAGTAGAGCCACTTTGTTTTTTTTTATAGAGGGTTATTTGTAAAACACCAACAACCTCGTAGGCAGTGAAAGTACATATGATTATAAACAACTTTCACTTTGAGATCAATTCTGAAAACTCTAAAAAAATATCAGCTGTTTCATACAAAATGCATTATGAAAATGTAAATGTATGAAACTGCTGATATGTTTTTCGAGTTTTCAGGGTTGGCATATAATTTTAAATGTAATGATTTCGTTCAAAATTTCCATTTAACGTTTTGACTTTGACTTTGAATTGGTTATGTTATCGTACAGGTGGAATGTACATTGATTCAATAAACTGGCCAAGTGCGAGTCGGACTTGCATGCAAAGGGTTCCAAACCAATTTCATTTTTTAACATGTTATTTTAACACTACATATTTCTTATAGGTTTCTCAAAATTTAAGGCTCAGTAGTTTCGGAGATAAGGGGGGAATGGTCATTTTTTGCCTAATTTCTTGAATAACTTCAAAACCACTTATTTTAAAATGATGAAAAAATATATAATTAAAACTTTCACATTAAGCTCTTTTATTTGATTTATCACTCGATATTGCTTAAAACCTTTTTTTTTAATTTTTAGTTTGACCCCCAAAAGTGACCCCCATACTAAAGATTTAGTCATTTACGTAACACGTCCATGTTTGGGTCACAAAAGTCCATATGTGTACCAAATTTCAACAGAATCGGTTCAGTGGATCCGGAGAAAACTGGCTGTGACAGACCGACAGACAACAGACACCCGAGTGATCCCATAAGGGTTCCGTTTTTTGTTCGGGACCCTAAAAAGTATCGGATACTGCGTTTTATAGCTATAATAGGTACACACTAGATACGATTATTTATCTGGATATTTGCTTAAACTAATAAATAACTTTGCAATATAACAGGCGTTTTTCAGTTCTCTCCTAACATTAGCTGTTTGTTTTCCAACCTTTATTTGGATAAACCACTAGTGCGGACAGAGTGTACTCATAGCTCTATCGAAAACCGCAAGCCATTAGGCACTGTCAAAATATTATCCATTTTAATATTACATCACATAAAAATATATGTATGATATTACAGTAGGTCCCCTATGATATCACTTTGTAAAATGAAAACAAAGCGGTACCTAAGCTTATTTTATTAAAAAAATATATTTTATAGGTCAGTAGCAAGAAGAGGTAAGGGGCTACCTTCGGGAATCACGATGATACATGCATATACTTTGGGATATTTCATTCATATTATTACTCGATAAGTGTAAATTAATAACATGGTAAGTGCAAATAACCATTGTAGCATAGCCCACTCTGCCGCCATTTTCATTGTTCTCACATGGCAACTTTACCTTCAAATATCTCGGCAACGTGACACTTTAGGGCACCATGTTGCTAACATTTTTTGTTTGTTAAAATGTACTCTACCCATATATGCATGTTAGATCGTGCACCGCAACATTGAAAAAAATATCAAAATGGCGGCAGGGGGGGGGCTATGCCATCTCCCATAGAAAAAAGTTTAAACCCCTTTAAAAAAATCGTATACAATTTTTTTTTTTTGCAAGTAGAATAGAATAACATTTATAAAATCATTTTTACGAGTACAGTTCATAATAATTTATAACGTGTTTTAGACTAAAGTCACCAAAATCTAAGAAGTCCGATTTACCAGCCGAGTAGAGAGGGATAGAAGATTGCTTTGCGAAAGAGATTTATTTTTATGTTTCTTTCATACTTACTAGTAAAGCAATATTGTAACCTGCTGTCAAAACGGGCCTTTTATTTTTTGACAACTACAGACACTAGATGGAGTCGGCTCGATTTAATCTTAATATTTTTCTATATATTTAAAATTTAATGCTTTTAGTTAGTCAGCGCATCAATTGAGAATCAATGAATTGTTTATTTTAATGTTCGTAAATTTCTTAAAGAAATAAATATAAAAAAGTTAAAAGAAAAATTCGGAGAAAACTGAAAGTGATTTTGTCTTTAAAAATGTGTTCTTGGAAATATTTGAACAGGGCAGCTTCTATTGGGTCTGTTATTTTTTACAAAAAAAAATAACTTCGCAATTTCTCAATCATTATTTGATTCTATTTGTGAGTCACTCAAGAAAATCAAGTGCCATAAATTGCGAGCACTATTTAGCTTGCCTATTACGTCTGTAGACATAAGTAATGTATCCAGATTAAATAGGCTTAAAGATAATCATAACTCGAAGCCAGTTGATCTTAAGAAGCTTAGCCATACTTGAGAATGTATCTTGTCAAAGTAACTAACGTTGTCCCAATCTCCGTCGTATTAAATATATCTGTCACCATAATAAATTGTGTGTGATTAAGATTATAATATATTTCTTCTCAATAGTATAGGGTTAAAAATCTTTATACCATTGTGACATAGCCCCATCGCCGCCATTTTCAATTTTTTCTTCAAAGCTGCGGCGCACGATCTAACATGCATAATCTGGGCACTTAAAAATGCAATAAAGAACACGGAAATACATAATGTGTTGTAAACTCTTGAATTTGGGACTAAAGAACTGGATTAGATATTTATTATTTATTTAATTTCAATCACTTACGTTATCTGCACTTACAGTAAGTACCTACCAACACGTACAGAGAGTCAGCAATCTAAGTATTAATTATTATCATTATACTGGCTACACACAATCATATAAAATGTCAATCAATATATGAGTTTCAATATGTCGAGTTTATAATATAGCAAGTGTTTACAATAACCCGGTGACATATTCTACAACGAAATCTGAAAATATTGAAAAGTTGCTCAAGAGAGAAAAGATAAAAAGCATCCGCTATATTAAAAAAGTGTAACCTCGCAGAAAATCCGTCCATCGCGTCTTCTGAATAATATCGTGCAAACAAATCGTGAGAAAATTCTCTTTGTAATCGCTGAAATATTTTGTGCACGAATGCACCAAGGCTAGAATTTTTCCTTAGTTGGTGTATTAAAATAAACTTATTTTATTTCGGAAATAGCAACGTTTGGGTTTTAAACTATGTATATAATATCGTTTTGCATAACTAAAATATTATTTTTTTTTGTAAAAAAGTTTTTTTTATTTTTTACTCTTAAATGTTCTACTTGGTCTACGTTATTGTCTTCGCAGAAATTTAAATAAGCAAAAATACTCATAAAATATAAACTTCTGAGCCAAACTGAAGTTTTACGGGACCAAATGGCAAGTATAAAAACCGGCCAAGTGCGAGTCGGAATCGCACATGAAGTGTTCCGTACCATAAACCTTAATTTTTATTATTTGTTGTTATAGCGGTAATAGATAGACACAATCTGTGAAAATTTCAACTGTCTACTTATTGCGATTCTTGAGATACAGCCCGCTGACAGACAGACGGACGGACGGACGGATGGACGGACGGTTAGTAATAGGGTTCCGTTGGTTTCCCTTTGGGTACGGAACCCTAAAAAAGAATCACAGAAATCGGATCAGAAACCTCGGAATTATCGGTGTACATACATAAAAAAAACATACCAACCGAATTGAAAACTACCTCCTTTTTTGGAAGTCGGTTAAAAATATTGAACCATAACGGTAGATGTCGGTAGTAGGACGCCTTTATTTTTTTAATTATTGGTCTAAGGATATTTATAAGTGACCCACGTGTAGCCGGCCCAATGACCGTTATTATTTTGCTAAATCGAAACATACGAGTATATAAGCCAAGGGAATCTCCCAACAAAATGAGCGATCTCAACTATCTTATTTTAAGCTGTATTATTTGCGAAATTCTAACAGCCCTTTATTTGTGACAGAAAATGCATCTCGGTTTTGCATGGATGGCGGCATATGGAAGAACTACTCCAACTACGCGAACTGCACCGAACGCATCCCCAACGTGTCGCCGACTGACGTCACCAGCCTTATCTACCTCGCCGGCTACTCGCTCAGCCTCGCTGTGCTGTCGCTCGCCGTGTTCGTGTTTCTCTACTTCAAGTAAGTGTACTAGTAACGTGTTGCTAGTGACGTCACCAGCCCCATCTACCTCACTAGCTACTCGCTCAGCCTCACTATGTTATCGCTCGACATGTTCGTTTTCCACCACTTAAAGTAAGTATACTAGTAACGTGTCGCTAGTGACGTCACTAGCTTCATCTACCTCGCCAGCTACTCTAACGAAGGGTAACAAAACAAACAAGCGTTTTGTGTATCGGCTATTCCCATTGTGAACACTCGTTTATCCATTTGTTAAAAAAGGAGGAATTATTTTCACGATAAAGAATTAAAGAGCCAAAAAAAAGAAGTTATTCTGGGTTATTTCCTGGGTTTTGCGATTGTGAAAAAACATTTATTTTTTGTAAAAACGTTGTTTGGCTTTCACATTGAGTCCAAAAATGTATGGTAGCTGAATGATGTCCTTTCGACAGTAAAAAGTTGGTCTGACGATTCGTGCTAGACAGTTCATTACGTACAGACACTATGTGTCTCGCCCTAGGGTTAAACAATTCAGTTTTCTCAACAAAAACACACACTAAAGTATGTTATTTATTGTTTCAAGAAGTTTGTGTCTCTTTATTTAGGGTTCCGTACCCAAAGGGTAATCAACGGAACCCCATTACTAAGCTTCCGCTGTCTGGCTGTATCTCAAGAACCGTAATAGGTAGACAGTTGAAATTTTCAGAGTTTATTTCTGTTGCCGCGATTACAACAAATAATAAAAATTATATTAAATTAAAAATTCAGGGTTTTCTATGGTACGGAATCCTTCGCGTGAGAGTTCGACTCCCACTTGGCCAGTTTTCGGTACCTAGGATAAAAAATATCATAACTAATTATATTTTTAAGTACTTACATACATTCTGACTTTTGTTGTGTTTATTTACTCGTTAAATGCATACGGAATCGTCAGATTTTAATGCAAAAGGCTTATTTTTAGGGTCTCAAATTAAATTTTTCATATTATAAATATATTTTATCGTAAAATAATTTTTTTCAAATTAATCAGGAAATTATCCCCCCCCCCCGTGTCTCCGAAACTTATTTTTTTGTAAGGATGGGAAATCATCAAATGACTCCTCCCGCTCTGGGCGGAGCAGAAGTGAGTGTCAGACTCCTATTGACTAAAATCGATCCGTGTTCCTCCTAGTGCCCTTTGCGCTCCAGGGCCGCGGTCACTCTTTCGAAACTACTGCACCTATAATAAATGCTATGCCTCCAGAAATTATCTTTTTAAACAACAAATAACAACCTTTTAATACACACACTCACTACTATGTCTGCAATAAAGATATATATATATATATTAATAATGATACGTAGTTGTTCAGACGATTTGCGAATTATCAGCAAAGTAAATCGATAGACACGGTAAGTAGGCTACTGAACTGAGATCAGTGCGATATTTATCTATTACATGTTTACATAAATATAAGATCAATCATACTTGTCAAAGAAAAAGTCACTGTTTGATAGTAGATAAATATTATAAACAACAAAATACATAGGTTATTCCACTATCTGACTAGAGTCAGCTAGTTTGTCACGTTATCATATATTAACACTAGTTGACCCGCGCAACTTCGTCTGCGTCACAATTTTCATTACTGCTCCGCTCCTATTGGTCTTAGCGTGATGATATATAGCCTATAGCCTTCCTCGATAAATGGACTATCTGACACTGAAAGAATTTGAAACTGACAAATCGGACCAGTAGTTCCTGAGATTAGCGCGTTCAAGCAAACAAACACACTCTTTAGCTTTATATATTAATTTATTTATTTATTTATTTATTAAGTATAGATTTAAAACCCCCGAAATGAAAATTCTTTTTGCAAGATACTAGCTGACCCGCGCCACTTCGTCTGCGTCACAATTTTCATTACTGCTCCGCTCCTATTGGTCTTATCGTGATGATAAGAAGCCTATAGCCTTCCTCGATAAATGGGCTATCTAACACTAAAAGAATTTTTCAAATCCAGGACCAGTAGTTCCTGAGATTAAAGCGTTCAAGCAAACAAACAAACAAACTCTTCAGCTTTATATATTAGCATAGATATTTTTTTTATAAAATTTAAAATAAATAAAAATCTTATAATTCAGACAGAGCCCATTATTTGGTTAGCATACAAAAACTTAGAAACTACTGTTAGTACTTGTAACTACTGCAAAAAATACAATTACTTACCATCTAATTTTAATATAATTACCTACCTACCTACGCTACAGTCACATGTAGGCCTACACATACAATGTCCCATTATGGGGCTGTCCCACCTATCCGCTACAGCTCTTAGGATGCTGTTGGGGCTGGCGCGTACCCGGCACATGGTAGCAGCGCAGCGCTTGCGCCTGATGGCATGAAAACCATCAATCTCCGCCTCCGCGAACACTACAGTAGCGCGGCAACCCCATCAACACCCTGAACGCATTTTTAATGTGTATTTACTTTTCTTTTCCAAAAAATGGACTATTTAGCCTTAAAGTATGAAACTATATGAAACCTTCGTGTAAATATTAATCCGCAAACCCGTATTTACCTAATAACTAAACTAAACCACAAATTCTGCACCAGAATACTAAAACTAAAACGCTCTGTCATGAATCCGACAAGGCTACGACTATCGCTAAAACAGGCTACATTCGATTATCGTTAGACACGGGGCTGACTCAGCAAAATGCTGAACATTATGCTAATGTCCGGTGGCTGATCGTGAATAATTTCTCTAGCTTATGACGCACATGTATACCTATTTATTTTAGAGATACCTAAGCTAAAGGGGTGACTAGACTCACTTTTATGGTACACATTATGAATGTACAAACATTCTAACAGGCCTTGATAATGGAAAAAAGGCTAGGCAAAGGGAAACATTTTGTCAAATGTTTTAAAACATTCTCGGATCAACATAATACTACTAATAAAAAACCGGTCAAAAGCCAGTCGGACTCACGCACCGAGAGTTCCCTACCATCATATGAAACGTGTAATGATTTTAAATTTTCATCGGTTACCCCACATAGTAATTCGAATTTTTAAGAATACCTTTCAGTCGATGATGCAAAAAAAAAATCGTTTTTATTTCTTTCTTACTTGCAAAATAGTTGAAAAAACGTCAACTAAAACTATTCCAAAGTTGATAGCATTAGTAGTTCTTGAGATATCCAGCTGTGACAGACAGATAGACTTAGTCACACCATAAGGTTCCTATTTACCATTTTGGTACGGGACCCTCAAAATTACTTTGATTCTTAAATCAAAGTATTTCGAAACTATCCGTTCAGCATTAACCAAGGCCTCTTTAATTAATTACGATCACAATAGCCATTTTAACCTACTTAAAGAGGGTAGGTAATATCTTCAAGATTTTTGGGAAAATCCATAGGTTCTTAGGTATGTACTTAATAGATAGAGAAAATCGAAAGCCACTATCAGTCTGTCTCATCATCATATCAGCCGAAAAACGTCCACTGCTGGACATAGGCCTACCCGCAACCGTCGCGAGCAATGTACCTTGCCCACTGCTACTTGAGTCCCCCAAATGTCGCCACAACAACTGGTCCTGAGTGTGCTGTTAAGTTTTAATGCCTAGACCGCTGAACCCATATTGACAAATTTTGATATAGAGCTGTAGTGCTATTCTGTAACAACATTTTCGTATCTCGACAGCGGAATCCGAGGTGAGTATCAAATTCGTATAAACATAAGACCTTTATGTTGTTTGTAATAAAGCTCACTTTGTGAGCTTTGTCACTCAGGTAAAGCTTGATATCGAAGTAGTTATTTACAGAATAGACTAGCAAAACTGAATTTCTGAGAATGATGTAGGATACTTTTTGTTCCGGTACTACGTTGTTCTGCTAGGAGAAGCTAGTACACAAATAAATCAAACCCTTATTTCCTAACTTTCAGACAAACCACATAAAAGCAGAATAAACGTACATCTTCATCCCAAACGCTAACTAAACTGATAACTTCAGCCACTATTATTTACATTGAAAACCAACCCGTAGTGCGTATGTTTATCTTCTAAGTAGTGTGGCCAAAAGCTATCATTACGAAGATCCGGGGCATAAGGGTGCTTTTCCACGAAAGATTTGCGAAGTAGCTAAGCTGTGCGTGAGAAGAAACCACCAATGGGATCACTTCATTTTTCTAGCCTACCTAAGCTGGCTGCTTTGCTGTAGGTATTTATTCTGTAACCGGGTCGGAATTAATAAAAGTCTTGATGGCGACTATGGTAGAAGTCATATACCCGTGCAATAACGGTTTGTTTTTTTTTTTACCCGTGCAATTGACCCACATACATTTATTGACTTTCTTAATATCAATAACAGAAATCCTTACTAATATTATAAATGCGAAAGTAACTCTGTTTGTCTGTCTGTCGCACTTTCATGCCAAAACTACTGAACCGATTTAAATGAAATTTGGTACACAGATAGTCTAAGGATATTATAAATTGCATATCAAATAAATAATCGCCTATCAATACATACTCATCATTTATATTCTTTTTTACATCAAATAACTTACTTCACTACAAATAAACTAAATGTTTAACAAAACTCAAACTGCAGATAATTCGAAATCATACATCAATGCAATACAGTTAAATTTATTTTTGTACAAAAATACTACATACATAGCATAAATACTGACTGCACAGCAAATTTTCCATATTTATGGACAACACCCCAACTCAGACTACCCCGACTCGGATAGGTTAGCCTTCGTGGTTATTTTTTTTTAAACCACCCAGAACTATGGTGAGTCGCAGTACAGTTTTATCGTGCATTAAGATTATTAGCTGTGCATTGATGCAAAATTTTGCTTTAGGAAAAATCGCTGTACGCTGCGAAAATAAATTGTAGTGTGTTTAGTGATATTTTGAGTTGAATATTTTGCTGTGCAATCAGTAATTTTGATGGGAATTCGAAATCTTATTGCATAGAAAAAGGATATTTTTTGATTTGCGTTTAAATACTACCCGATAGTCTAGAGCCTGAGAAAGGACATAGGCTACTTTTATCCCGGGAATATGTTCCCCAGGGACCACGCGGGCGAAGCCGCTGGCAGAAGCTAGTAATGACATAAAGCTGTCCTGAATCGACTTCTATCGTGATCCTTTACGTTCTCTAGTAATGAAAAACGGTTCATAATTTATTTTTCGAGTATCTACGAAGTGATATTAGGGAAAGGTCAATGTACTTTATTGCACGTTTATCTGGCGCCCGCCATATAAAGGTTATGCTCCGATAGATTGCAATACTTTTAAATAAAAACCAAAACCGCCTATGACAGCCGTCCTTCTTCATATCAATAAATTCCTTTACTGAGTGACCGCATATCCTCCTTAGTGCTCCCCTACACCCATGTAGGGGAGCACTAAGGAGGATATGTGCCTACGAAATCGCGGGCAAAAGCTTGTCTGTCATTAGATTCGAATTGTATTCTGTACGTCTGCAATATAATATATTTTTTTAAGTTGTTAACTAACAAGCAAGCAAGTTGCAAGTAAAACTTTAGAGATTGTAATGTGTGACTCATGGTAGATGTACAGTACGTCTACCATGAGTTTTATCAATCTATACTCGCTAGCGACTGTAGTTAAACACATGTATGAAAACTTAAAAAAAACAAGTTCCTAATATATGTGTTTAAGTTGTGAACTAACAAGCAAGCAAGTTGCAAGTAAAACTTTAGAGATTGTAAAACTCATGGTAGACGTACAGTACGTCTAGCATGAGTTTTATCAATCTATACTCACTAGCGACTGTAGTTAAAAATATGTATGAAAACTTAAAAAAAAAACAAGTTTCTAATTTATTTTTTTACTTGATAACTAAAGTTTTACTTGCAACTTGCTTACCTGTTAGTTAACAACTTAAAACAAATTAATTAGAAACTTGTTATTAAAAGTTTTCATACAATTTTTTTAACTGCAGTCGCTAGCTAGTATAGATTGATAAAACTCATGGTAGACGTACTTAATTTGCGCGACCCTTTAAAAGCAGATATAATCATTTCCTGCCAGCATGTACAAAGACTGCATCACAGTACATACAAAAAAGCGAGAGTTGAGTCCGAGGCATGCAAGCGAGGAATTTGTGCGAGAGACGCGAGCGAGAAATGTGGTATACTCTTACAGTCTAGCTACCTCGCACATCACTAGTAGGAAAGCTTCCTAAAACGGGACAAAGTGTACAGAAAGGCTAATCCCAGATTTAGGCCCAGATCTCCAAAATCCTTAAGATAAAATCGACGTCATTTGATGTTGCCTCTTTAAATAAGGGTATGGTATCGATTCCGATTAGGATCCCGTGTTTGCATTAGATACGGTAACGGGCTTGAGTTTCTCTGTTTCACTTTGATTTTATCTTTTAGCCTCTGTTATGGTTAAAGAGACGAAATTCTTTTTTTTTGCCGCTCAACAATTGGTTAGGTTAGTTGTGGTAATTAGGTTTTTAGCCATTTGGTAGAATTCGGTAGGTACGTACGCCTATTAATGGTGAACTTGCGTACCACAAATGTTTAATTATATATTAATAGATAATAAGAACCTTAGGTTGCAAATTATATACAGGTGAATTTTTAAAGTGTAAGTTCAGGGCCAAATCTGAAACTAAAATATCTGGAATATCGAAAAACAGACTATCGAGAACAGAATTTTATCCTTATTAGCTAAACTTTCGGCTGGTATACAGATGTGTTTTTCTTTTCGAAATCAACACATGTTCGATTCCTGGGTAAGAATAACGATTTTTCAAAAATCCAATTTTGCAGTTTTAATTTTCATCAAAATCGGGCTCAAGACTACTTTCAGTGTTTTTCGATGTTAGTTTCGGATTTTGCAATGAAGGCACACTTCAAAAATGCACCCTATATGTTAATATTTTTTTTTTATAAAAACGCAACGTAACTGTAGTTGGTGAGTATTATCGTGACAATGTTTGTTATTACAATATCCTTAATATCTCTTTGTAGAATAGTCCATTAATTAAAATTACTGGACTAAATGTCAATTCGCGCTTTATTCTCATTTTTTTTTAAATTCAGGATGTCAAAAAAAAATTACCACTAAGTAATGCCATGTTATAATGCAACACCGACCAACCTATAGCTTTATCGTCTCAACAATTCATATATACGATTATTTTATTCCCAAAGGCTTCACGATGCTTAAAAAACACTTCGAAGCCACACATCCAATAAATATCTAGAGTCAATAAAATCACTGTCAAATCGTTAAGTTACACTGTCAGACTATTCGTCGTAACTTAAGGGTAAGCGTCGAGATATGTCACTCTACATTTATTGTTTGGATACATAGACATTTACCACTTTTACGCATATTAAGGTGCGTAGGTACAAACACATCAGTCACGTCGACGGCGACGTCTCGTCTCCGAGCAGACTGAGATACATCAAAACATATCTTTTACTAGCTTTTACAAGTGGCCTCGCCCGCGTGAAATTGAAAAGTGGAAATTTCCCCAATGGAACTCATGGGGTAAAAAGTCCTATCTCCTATTCTAGGATATGGTCTACCCGAGTGCCAAGTTTCACCCAAAGCCGTACAGCCGCTAAGACGTGAAGAGGTAACAAAGAGACAGCCAGACGGACGTAATTACTTTCACATGTATAAAAAAACCAGCCAAGTGAGAGTCGGACTCGGCCACCGAGGGATAAATTTAGTAGCTACAAATTACTTTAAATGAAGACTATATTTTTTATGATTTAATTACAAATGTATAGTTTTTAAACTTTTCCCTATACTTGTAGGGTAAGACGGTATTACTTGCTAAATTTCATAGGTCTAGGTCAACGAGAAATACCCTATACATTTTAATTTCCATTGAAAGTGTCGAAATATACGATTTTTGCGGCATAAACGACCGTTTCCTTTTTTCATGTTAACTTAGAAGTTTGATTTTTCACAGCTGCAAGTAGCCATAGACCTGAGCATATGGTTTTAATTTCAACTCGATACCTCCACGCGTTCCCGAGATAAATGGTCTTGACAGACAAACGGACGTACAACAAAGTTATCATATAAAGGTTGCGTTTTTTCCTTTTGAGGTACGGAACCCTAAAAATAGATACTCAAATTTACCATTAGAGATAACTTCAATCGGGAAAGTGAATAAAATATTACCTAAACATTATTTTAGGTAAAACAATATTTCCATTCCATTTTATTAACTTTTCAAATAGACGAAGTGTTATAATATTGTCAAGTGTATTTTATGATAAATACCTCACAGTGAAAAAACAACAACTGTAAACTCATATTTATTTGTTAAGCAAATATTATTTTACTATTTACTCCAAATGTAGCTTTATTACAATAAGTTGATCCTAATATCTATCAATAATAGTAAGGTTTATCAATCGTAAAAGTCACGGTAAATAAAATAGCAATTTCTCAACCATTTCATTTAGGCCAATAAATAAATAAAGTTCATCTTGAACCGGTCTCGATAGATTTGATCTATCAATTTTCATTTACCTCTAGACATTCAATAAAATAGGAGTTGATTGAAAAATGTTTAAGAACTTTTTTTCTTTGCTACAATAGTCTGCTGGGATCATTGATATACCTATAAAGAACCCAAGATGCACAGTCTCGAACAAATGCAACACTCGAAACTGTCGTCAAAAACTGACATGTATCAAGTGTCATGTGTGAGTTGTGTGTAGTTATACTATAAACAATTTTTTTGCAAATTCAACCTTACACGGATCGCTTACAGTTGTTTTTACAAAGCAGTCCAATATGGCGAGCGATTCGAGACTGTTTGAAACTTGCGCACAATTATACATTATGCGCTTGTTTTTGAGATGCTGAGTGTGTATTTTGGGTTTCTTTATATATCAATGGCTGGGACCTAGGTAACAGCGGCCTCATTTACTCGTAATTTTAAATGACTTATGCCCGGGTTCTGATGAACTTTATCGGTCGATTATCTGTCCGTTAACCACTTACTAAGCAATGGCGTTATGATAAATAGCGTTAATAGACGAGCTACCTTCGCGCAGCTGAGACCTGTCTGGCAATCACGGAAACTGATCCGAAGAGTCAAACTCTAAATCTTCGGGTCCAATGTCAGATCCGTGCTGCTCTACGGGTGCGAAACGTGGAAGCTAACTAAGGACATCTCACGCCAAATCCAGGTCTTCGTCAACCGATGCCTTCGCCGTATCCTCGGGATTTACTGGCCAGAGACGATCTCTAACGTAGAGCTGTTGGAGAAATGCCACGAGAGCCCAATCGACCGCCAGATCAAGCGTCGTAAGTGGAGGTGGATTGGTCACACGCTCCGGAGGTTTCCTGATCATATACCCCAAACAGGCCATGGATTGGAATCCTCAAGGAAAAAGGAAGTGTGGCCGTCCTCGACAAACCTGGCGACGCACCGTGTTGGTAGAAGCGACGAGCATCGGAATGACGTGGAGTGAAGTGAAGCGTGAAGCTCAAGACCGCTCGCGATGGAAAACTACTGTAGACGCCCTCTGCCCCGGCTAGGGGTCATAGGACCTTAAGTCAAGTCTCGACAATAGTGCTTTTGTTTGACAGAAATCTACACTAATATTATAAAGAGAAAAGATTTGTTTGTTGGTTTGAATTGAATAGGTTCCGAAACTACTGGACCGATTTGAAAAAATCTTTTAGCATTGGATAGCTACATTATCAGGGATTAACATAGGCTATATATTATCCCCGTACTCCCACGGGAACTGGAACTACGCGGGTGAAACAGCGTAACGTTCTCTAGAGAAAAAATAATTTCATAATTGTTTAATAGAGCTAATAAGTATTTCATTTTGCAAATAAAAAAATTGCATGCATATTCCCCTATTGGCAAAATAATACCGAATCGCTTATGTAATAAAACTTAACTTTAAGTATTAAATCAACTGGAAATAATATTCAATACTCAATACTTTATTGCATTCCACAATGTAGGCTTAGGTGGTAAACATTTTAAAAGTAACAATCATGGACCCTGCCGGGCACAGCAAAAGTAAGATGTGAAGATGAGGACTTAACATTTAACTTATTATCTAACTTATTCTAAAATGGTTTTTGTCTAGTCTATGCAAGTTTCAAAGATTTGTCGTTTAAATATTCGTTTACGCTGTAATAACATTTCATTACTAAAAGTTTGTTTTTAATTTATTCGTGAATATATGTAGTTTTTTTTTTTCATTTCTTATTGATTCCGGCAACATGTTGTATAATTTTATTGACATGACCAGAGGGCTTGTTGAGTGTATTTTTAAGCGGGATGTTGGTAGGTTGAGTCGTGTATTCAGTCATTAAATGTAAACTTTGTAAACTAAACACATTAATAGAAATAGAGCAATAATATAATAACACAAGCATTATCACGCGGATTCACTACCGTGCTTTATCTCGCAGGAACCAACTTTTTTTTTCAGGGTAAGTAATTAAAATATAGCGAGAGATAATGTGGACACCCGCCTGCCAAGCGTGGCGATTATGGCCAACTCCCCCCTTTTGAGGGAGGCCTATGTCCAGCAGTGAACGTCTTTCGGCTGATGATGATGATGATGATCAGAGATAATGTAGCTTTCTTTCAGTGAAAGAATTTATATAAACATACGCACTTCTTTCAGTTGTTAGGTACTTACATTCATTACATAAGTACATAGGTTTCTAGTTAAGATCCCCATTCATTTTCGGAAACACCGTACTTGAATAAAGTTATTTTTATTTATTTTACCATTTATTCATTTATTTACCAACTAGCTTTTGTCAGTGTTGAAAATTATTCCAAGGCGATATTTTCCCGACGATAGTATCCTATATGCTATTCTAGCTGTGTGCCAATTTTAATCCGAATTCGTAAAAGAGAATAATTTAATAACTTTATTGCACACCACATAACAAACAAAGGACAACGTTTTATAAAACAAGTGTACAATGCGGTCTTATCGCACAGGTCGACCTTTACAATCATTTGTAACTGTAATGCGTAGGTACGCCTCTCAATTTAGTCTATTTGGACAGTCTCCTTCTCATTATTCTGGGCTTTGAATAAAATGTTAGTCATTATAGGGGTAGGACATTTGAAGGGAAATCAAGGGTCCCAGTTGCTTTGAAAACCCTACTTATGTATTGAGCCAAGTATCTACTAGACCCAGCATTATGCTGAGCTTAGACCATTTTTCGCGGATGCGGCGTAAATTTTCCGTGTGTGACAGCCAGTTTTCTCCGGATCCACTAGACCGATTCTGTTGAAATTTGGTACACATATGGACTTCTGTGACCCAAATACGAACGGGTTACGTAAATCATTAAATTTTTAGTATGAGGGTCACTTTCGAGGGTCAAACTATAAATTAAAAAAAGAAGTTTTTTGAATAATATCATATGATATAACAAATTACTGTAAGGGTTTTAAATATATATTTTTTATAATTTTAAAATATTTTAATTAAAAAATAATTAATTTATTCAAGAAATTAGACGAAAAATGACCATTCCCCCTTCTTATCTCCGAAACTACTGAGCCTAAAATTAAAAAGCTTATAAGAAGTCTATAGTGTTAAAATAATACGTTAAAACAATGAAATTCGTTCGGAACCCTTTGCACGCGAGTCCTACTCGCACTTGGTCAGTTTTTTTTTCTTTGTACTAGCTTTTGATCGCGGCGTTCACTAGAGAAACTCTAACAAACAAACTCACTTTGACATTTATTATAATAATAATTAAGTTAATATTTAATTTCGAAAGTCATACCTATAGTCATGCGTCATACTTATGAAGATACACTTCAGAAGATATACTTTTTATGATTTTATTACAAATCTATAGTTTTCAGATTTTTCCCTATACTTTTAGTATATGACGTTATTACTTGCCAAATGTCATAATTCTAGGTCAACGGAAAATACCCTATAAATTTTGATTCCCTCTTGAGAGTGTCGAAATATACGTTTTTTGCGGCATAAACGGCCATATCTTTTTTTTCGTTAACTTTTTGAAGTTTAATTTTTTACAGCTTCAAGGGACTGTAGGCTATATGTGGTATATATGGTTTTAATTCCAATTCGATACCACCACGCATCGCCAACCCGCCTGCCAAGCGTGGAAATTGTGGCAACCCCCCCCTTTGAGGGAGGCCTATGTCCAGCAGTGAATGTCTTTTGGCTGTTATATGACGATGATGACCTCCACGCATTCTCGAGATAAAGGGTCTTGACAGACAGACGGACGGACGGACGAACAACAAAATGATCCTTAAGGGTTCCGTTTTTTCCTTTTGAGATACGGAACACTTAAAACAAAAATCTTTGGACCACTGTAAATGGGCCAACCTGTATATTAAGTAACATTTATGTATCCAAGTTTTGTACTAAAAGAAAACAGACGTGCGAACGAATTTACCGGCACGATTTATTTCAGCCAAACATAATGTCATTAATTACTATCCTAATTAATTTATGAAAACTAAACGTCGACATTAAAGTAAACGTCATCAACTCAACACATTTCAGTACTGATTATGAAAACAATTGAACGTCACATTGCAAACAGCCAGTGTTGTCACATTAATGTAATTTGTTTGTACAAAATTGTGGTTCGTAATGATATCAATTTTGCGCCTAACCGACAACGAATCGCGTCGCGTACCTTTTACAATTTCACAAATTGAATTTCAAATGAACCGTCAATGAATTTTCTTTTTTTCTCAAATAATCTTTTTACGGTTATCTTTTTTAAAGAAATTTATTTTTTCTACTTCATTGCGAAACGAGGTTCTTTTGTATAGGTGAAAAGGTGGTAAAACGTAGATAGCTAACGATGAAACCGCGACAGCGTTTTAAATGATTGTAAAAACAGTTGAACCGTCTTCCCCTATTCGAACTAACTACATTTTTCGTCTAAAAAAGTACAAATGAGTAACTTAAAATTACAAGTTTTCCGGCGATAAAATTCCACCCCGAATTTTAAGTTGTGTGTTGAATTTAATTACTCGGTTTTGTGACACGATCCTTCACTTTAAATAATACCTACCTATCTATTTCTATATTTACGAAAATCTTAACAGCTTTATTACGTTGAATGTGGAGATAAGTTTAATCGGGCGAAATTTTCGGCAAGACAGGCGAAGCAAAATGGTAGCCTTCAAAAACCTTTTCAAAATAACATCGTAGAATATAGAAGTTTATATTTTATTCGGTTTTAGTACAATATTTGTCCACATGTTACGTTATGTTCGTAAAGAGTCGTAATCAATACTTCCATACGTTATTATAAACGTCGTGTTTGCCTGCTTGTATGTTTGTTACCTCTTCATATCTTAATGGCTGAATGGATTTTGGTGAAACTTGGCACGCAGGTACACAATGTCCTGGAATCGGACATAAAATACTTTTTATCCAGGGAGTATTTTCAGTTAGGATATTTTCTGACATACACGGGAAAGAAGGCGCAGGCGGCATCTAGTATGAGATAATAACGAGCAACTATCTCTCCTCATTACAAGTATTATCGGATACACAAATAAGGACATTGTTACAAATAAAAAAACTGCTCATTTTCCTTAACAATAAGAACTGAGATAAAGTTCTCGAAGAACTCCGTTGTGGTTGCTCTTTCTATTTTATTACGTTATCTTTTTTATCTTTATCGGAGAAAAATGAAAAAGATTTGTTGATTATTTTCATGAAAATATTTTGTATATTTTTGCTTTATTTTTATTAAAATAGCTCACTTGATAGAGGGTTGTAAAACAAATATTTTTGTACAGTGACCGCGTTAGTTTGTGGTTTACTTGACGCCTTTTCATGTCTAGACTACATGGCCTAAATAGCTTTCTTTTTACCGTTGATTTGTTTTTACATTTTCCCAATTTACTAACCATTTCAAGCCTTCAGCATTTCCATTCAATTGGGCATATTTCCCATTGACAGCGATGTGGATGGATTCTTAGATGCCCAATAAGTGCTTTCTGAACGCGTTTGTACATACTTATTATTTATTACACGTTACTATTTCTAACACATACAATTTTTTTTTGTATTAGTCTTCTTGTTTATTGGAATCTTATTCATAGTTACATAACTACATTAAAGTATATCATACGAAAATTTTTGTTACAAGCCTACGGCATAGTAATTCGTAAATAATTTCCTTCTTTCAAAGGTATGGAAAATGTGTAAATCATATTTTGATCGTGTCTGAAACAAGCTCAAAAGGCGGCTATATCATTACCAAGTTTAATCAAAAATATTTTATAAGATAAATTCTCTTTGTTGTTTTATAAATCTTTTCCCCATTCTGTTTACTTTCCAAATCTGTATGAAACAGTTACTGCAGCAACCAATGACAATTTAATGGCCATCTGAAATTTATACTTCCATTTATGAAGAGTAGCGTATCGTGCCAAGATATTATAGCCGCTATAATATGGCTGTGTACTAAAGTTAACGATCTATCATTCAGTGCATCAAAACATCAACAGACAATGTTTTAGGAATCAAACATGTTTAAACAAAGATGTGTTTTATTTTGACAGTAAGTGAGATTTTTGCACTTGAAACCTTAATTAGGTACACAGACAACTCAATGTGGTACAACCCTAAATAATAGTACATACAATAAACAAATAAAACTGTTTGTGTTTATGTTTGTGAAAGGTAATCCCGACTGACTATAAACATTATTTCATAGATAGAAAGCTATGCTGTCACCGAGTGGTTAAATAATGTATTATATACATTGACTAGCTGACCCGCGCAACTTCGTCTGCGTCACAATTTTCATCTATAATATAACTCCTACCCTACTCCAACCCTACTCCTACCCTACTCCTACCCTACTCCTACCCTACTCCTACCCTACTCCTACCCTACTCCTACCCTACTCCTACCCTACTCCTACCCTACTCCTACCCTACTCCTACCCTACTCCTACCCTACTCCTACCCTACTCCTACCCTACTCCTACCCTACTCTTACCCTACTCCTACCCTACTCCTACCCTACTCCTACCCTACTCCTACCCTACTCCTACCCTACTCCTACCCTACTCCTACCCTACTCCTACCCTACTCCTACCCTACTCCTACCCTACTCCTACCCTACTCCTACCCTACTCCTACCCTACTCCTACCCTACTCCTACCCTACTCCTACCCTACTCCTACCCTACTCCTACCCTACTCCTACCCTACTCCTACCCTACTCCTACCCTACCTGCCTACCTACCTACCTACCTACCCTACCTACCTACCTACCTACCCTACCTACCTAGGTAGGGTAGGTAGGTAGGTAGGGTAGGTAGGGTAGATAGGGTAGGAGTAGGGTAGGTAGGTAGGGTACGTACCCTACCTACCTACCCTACCTACCTACCCTATCTACCTACCTACCATATCTACCTACCCATTTTTTTTTGCTTTTAAACCTTCCCTGTATTTTGGCGAATCCAACAAAAAAAGAATTATTAAAATCGGTCCAGCCGTTCTCGAGTTTTAGCGAGACTAACGAACAGCAATTCATTTTTATATATATAGATACATAAAAAACCGATGCACAGTCTCGAACAAATGCAACACTCGAAACTGTCGTCTAAAACTGACATGTATCAAGTGTCATGTGTGAGTTGTGTGTAGTTATACTATAAACATTTTTTTTTTGCGAATTCAACCTTACACGGATCGCTTAAAGTTGTTTTTACAAAGCAGTGCATTATGGCGAGCGATGCGAGACTGTTTGAAACTTGCGCACTATTATACATATTGCGCAAGTTTTTGTGATGCTGAGTGTGTATCTTGGGTTAGTCTTCTGTTTATCCCTGCAATATGCACGTTTTCTGTGGAATAGGCCACAAGGGCGAAGCCGCGGTTTCTGGATTCGGATGCGCGGTTCTCGGATGGGATTGGATGTTAAAAAATCATTCAAGAAATCACAGCTAGGTAATGCGCTTTTGACAATTTGTCACAATAATTTTGTGATAGTTTTCCCGAAAATGCTACAAGGCACAATATTCGGTATACTCGGTCACTCAGTCCCGTGTCATAACACTAAACAGTCCATTGTGTTTGAGAGTCACAGTCAAAGCTGTGGACATTACCGGACATAATGGCGATAATATTATTATGGTGAATAGTGAATATCAGTTTTGGCAAGCAAACGAGAGATTACGGCCGTTCGCTAACACGATACATTTGAACGATGCGATCAAAGCATAATAACATCATTTTTGATATCATACGTGAAATGGCTGTTATGGGCGGACGAAACTGTTTCCATTAGTGCTAAAGTAGTTTAGAGATTAGTGTTTTCTCATTCGGTATTCATATCAATATCTACTTATAACTTCATATCTGATATTTATATTTATACTAGCTGACCCGCGCAACTACGTCTACGTCACAATTTTCATTACTGCTCCGCTCCTATTGGTCTAAGCTTGATAATATATAGGGGCTATCCAACACTGAAAGAATTTTTCAAATCGGACCAGTAGTTCCTGAGATTAGCGCGTTCAAGCAAACAAACAAACAAACTCTTCAGCTTTATATATTAGTATAGATGTGATATTTTAAAAGCGTGATTAACTCTGTCTGTTACTTATACTCCAGTTTCATTTTGAAGTAAGCACAGTAGTTATTTCTTGACGGCATTACCATCAAAACTACTCAAATAATGCTTAATATAATAGTGTTTCTGTTTTACTGAACAGATTTAAGAGCTCTCTTTTAAAGCTTAAGAGCAGATTTGCAATAAAGTTTAAATCCATTGCGAAAATGCAAAGTGCATTTAAAATAAGCGTTGATGACATATACCTGAAGGCTGCTCTCTCGAGAAATGCTTAAAAACAGCGTGCAGATGAATCAACTTTTCGTCGGCATTTATTGAGAACTAGCTGTGCCCGCGACTTCGTTCGCGTGGATGTCGAAAAATATCTGTTGCATAGATAAAATTTACTTTAAATTAATACCTTGCGTATCCTGATCTGTCTCAAAATTAAGAAAATAGGAAGAGGGTACCTAATGCAGGGCACTCTATCATCTCTTCCGGTTGAAATGCCGATTAGCCCGGGTAATCTCCTGGTACATACGTAACTCGAGGTAGGTATCAAAATCAACAAAACCGAACATCGAACGAACGGTGGTAAGTAGTCTTCAAACTACAAAACAAAGAAACTGATGAATAAAGTTGATTCTTAATTTTGTCCAGCCAGCAAAAAGAAACAGTTTCTTTGATTTTCCCTGACAATTGCAGGTTAAAGAACACCGATTAATTTTTACATTTTATGTCAAACAGTTCTACCGGGTTTATAGAATCGATTTACTGTGTAAGAATAATCGAATTTTTTAAATCGATATTTAGTAGGTACTCAAAGAGGAAACTTATTAAATGAGGAGCTCGTAGCTAAATAATAATAGTCGCACGGGTCGATCTTCATGGTTTACCAACTCTTGCCTAGGTGGCTCTGTGAATGGTTGGCCATATTATTTAACATACCGCGACTTCGCCGTGTTGGTCGGAAGCTGATCCGAATATAGTTGGGAAAAGGTTATTAAGCATATATTAAAAAAGACAGACAATACCATTTGGCCCCAATTGGGGCTGACGGTCCTTGAGAGAGTAACTCTGCCGTTTTATTGTCATTTTCATTGAATGGCGGTTAATCAGCGGCCTAAATGATCCCCAATGCGCAAATGTGTCAAAGTGGCGAATGGGTCTGTGATGTGACAACATTTAATGAACAGGCTGGCAGATGCTTAGGCCGTCTATGAGTAGGGTAAGTGTGACGAAAATATAATTATGAATTTATTTATTTTTGGGAATCCTAAATTCTATTAAATGCCGGGATGTCACTTAGACCGTCTCCCTAGTGGATAAAGGAAATTGAAACAAAATTACGTTTGTAATCTGTGCCCAGTTTTGCCAACTGTAGATTAAGTGTTTTTCGCAAATCATTTCAGTTTTTTACCATGAAGCATCATCTAGCCTTTTCCCAGCTATATTGGAGTCAGCTTCCAGTCAAACGGGATTGGAGCGGCTGCCTACCAGACCTCTACAACCCTACAATACTGGGTAACACGATACTTCTTTGCAAGACTGTAGGTGTCAGATTTGTAGGCTTCTGACAATTCGTAAAGACTGCCTGAGATCTCTTCTCGGTAGGTATGTTAAAATGGTCACCCATCCACAGACTGACCTTGGCAAGTGCTGCCTTGAAGATCGACCCGGACGGCTATTATATTCCGTGGTACGTAGGAATCTCGGTATATTAAAATGGTCACCCATCTACAGACTGACCTTGGCAAGCGTTGCTTTACCTTGAAGATCGACCCGGACGGCTATTATATTCCGTGGTACGTAGGAATCTCGGTATGTTAAAATGGTCACCCATCTACAGACTGACCTTGGCAAGCGTTGCTTAACCTTGAAGATCGACCCGGGCGGCTATTATATTCCGTGGTACGTAGGAATCTCGGTATGTCAAAATGGTCACCCATCCACAGACTGACCTTGGCAAGCGTTGCTTAACCATGAAGATCGACCCGGGCAGGTATTATATTCCGTGGTACGTAGGAATCTCGGTATGTCAAAATGGTCACCCATCCACAGACTGACCTTGGCAAGCGTTGCTTAACCTTGAAGATCGACCCGGGCAGGTATTATATTCCGAGGTACGTAGGAATCTCGGTATGTTAAAATGGTCACCCATCCACAGACTGACCTTGGCAAGCGTTGCTTAACCTTGAAGATCGACCCGGGCAGGTATTATATTCCGAGGTACGTAGGAATCTCGGTATGTTAAAATGGTCACCCATCCACAGACTGACCTTGGCAAGCGTTGCTTAACCTTGAAGATCGACCCGGGCGGGTATTATATGCCGAGGTACGTAGGAATCTCGGTATGTTAAAATGGTCACCCATCCACAGACTGACCTTGGCAAGCGTTGCTTAACCTTGAAGATCGACCCGGGCGGCTATTATATGCCGAGGTACGTAGGAATCTCGGTATGTTAAAATGGTCACCCATCCACAGACCGATCTCGGAAAGCGTAGCTTAATCTTGAAGACTCGTGCAACTCATCATCTGCCTAACCTTTTCCCAACTATATTGGGGTCGGCTTCCAGTCAAACCGGATTTAGCTGAATACCAGTACTTTACGTGAAGCGGCTGCCTACCAGACCTCCACAACCCATTATTTGGGTAACACGGTAGTTCTTGGCAAGACTGGAGCCAGATTTACTGGCTTCTGACAATCCGTAACGACTGCCAAAGATCTTCAAATGACAGCCGGGACCAACGGCTTAACGTGCTTTCCGAGACACGGAGGAAACTCGGTATGTTATGATGGTCTCCCATCAACGTACCAACCTTGGCAAGCGTTGCTAAACCCTGAAGATCGACCCGTGCGGCTGATATAGATTGATTATGTCGATTCGAATCACCATAAAATTCATGAATCACTCTCTTCTCTTTTTTGGTCATACGTATCGTTATCACCTTCTAATTAGCTACATAGCATTATGTATCCAAACTTTATTTATCAGACATTGACCAATCTGCTGATAACACCGCAATTCAGAAAAACGCGTCATCAGTACATCGCCATCAATCGACAATAGAATAGAATAGAATACTCTTTATTATGTACACCATATAAGTTATGGTGGTTATGGTTAGTTATGTTGTGTTAATGTAGTTGAACTGTCAAAATATAAGTTAAAACTTAGAAGCTCACATGTTACGATAAATGAAACGATATGACTAAATGTTATTTTGTTTCCTTTGGTATTAAGAGTTTCACAAAATAATAATATACGCATTCATTCATGAAACGGTTCTAAACTGTTACTATTTAATCTCAATAGATGGCGGTGCATGTATGTGCTTCACGTAATGAAACTTTAAACGAAACCTTTAAATACAAATATCTTTTGATAGAGTGAACCGATTGCGATGAAACAAAAACTAAGTTATACCTCCAGTTACGTACAATTTTAATGCGTGAAAGTTATCTACGTTATTTCTGTACTTTTGACGTGATGCCTGCACATCCAAACAGATAAACAGACAAACAGACAAAAATTCCAAAAATTATGGAAATGGGTTCTGTACGTTACCCTTTATCTCCCTAGCTATTTTTTTATTTTTTATTTTGAATGTACAAAAACGACTCTTCAACAGATTTATTATATGTATATAGATATAGATATAGATTCACATGTGAAAGTAGGTAGTAATCTACATAATATGATACGTAATTTGGTTTAGCCAGAATTTATGTATCGGTGTCACATAATAAGAAAAAAAATCATGAAATCACCTCTAAATCGTTGAGATAAAACCATTTTACTCCTTCATTTTTAACAAAAGTAACTAGATAACACTGCATTGTAATACAAACGAAAATAATTTGGTTTGTTACTTTTTTTAAATATGTCTTTTTTTTAAATAATAAATTAAAAATTCGAGTAGCGGAGTGGCGCGTAGAGGAGTAGTTGGCTCCGTTTATATGCACAAAGTCATTGGCATGTATACAAGCCTTAACTTATGGAAGTATTTTGTCATTGTGCATTCAGAAGCGAGGAGGCAGACGATGGTTCTCTGATTACGGTTTTACATTCTTTAGAAATATTTTAGTTCAGGACACATACCTATAATATTAATACAATACAACCGTTGCGTTGTAAAAAGTCAGAATAGTTATAAAAATATGAAGAAGGATCGTTTTTCCGCGCATCTGTTTGCTTACTGACGACTAGCTTTTTCCTGCGGCTTTGCTCCAATGTAATATTTCCCGGAATAAAAAGTAGCCAATGTTTTTTTACTATAGATAGGCATACGTTTGACCACTATCTCACCTGATGGTAAGCGATGATGCGGTCGAAGATGGAGCACGTTTGCCTAGAAGCAACCTATTCACTTTTGTCTTAAAGACTCCCAGGTTGTAGCTATCAGGAAACACAGACTCTGGAGGGAATTCAACTCCTTAGCACGCACTATGAATGTGTTCCCAAATCGTTTTGTGCGTGTGGGTGTCAATGTCAGCTATAGTGTAGCTTTTTAATAGTAAAAGTTTTTTCGTAATCGGTACTTTTAGAGAAAATCTATAACAAACACATAAACAAAAAAAAACAGTTTTACTTCGATTCAGATTTAGAAAAATAGCTTCCCAAGACATTGCAGCTCTGCCTGTCGACTTGAAAATGTACTTTATAACAAAAGTTACATCATCGATACTGTATACACAGTCCGAGGCAGAAACGTGTTGCCACGGCACGGATGCTGAATCTAAAGTTGCATATTTTTTATCTAGCTCGCGCCTGTCCAGTCGACATGCTCGTGTGATCGTGTCTGTGTACTTGCAACAGATTTGAAAAGATCATAGATAAAACAGTCCCGAACTTTCGGAAGAGCTCTTGGCTAAATGATCCTTATCCTTACTAATATTATAAATGCGAAAGTAACTCTGTCTGTCTGTCTACTCGCTTTCACGCCAAAACTACTGAACCGATTTAAATGAAATTTGGTACAGAGACAGTCTAGAGCCTGAGAAAGGACAAAGGCTACTTTTTATACCGGGAACACGTTCCTTAGGGACCACGCGGGCGAAGCCGCTGGCAGAAGCTAGTAATAGATGAAACAGTCTGTAAGTCAAGTCTACCAGTACCCTAGATAAATATAATACCCTCACAAAATTGACCACTGCAGTGTAGAAAGGGATAAGGCTGCTTTGCGGCCAATACTAGTCTCATACAAGGCTGTGGCGTGTAGCCCAACAAGAGTTCTAAAAAAAGACAATTTGATCACTTTATCCTTCTCACGCTTCCCTGCCCTTAGCTATTTCACCTTTCACCTGGATAGGGAAAGCTCAGTACATTCTCTATGGCCAGCACATACCTACAAGGTGTTACAGAAATAACGCAAAACCAGAAATAACCACTTTTACTGAAATCGTGAAAAAAATCAGCTGTTCAGTACCTTTGGTCGAGTAATGCAATTTCAGGGTTGGTCCCATAGTACATTTTGTTCATAACGATGCGTACAATGACCCTTTTTTAAGTTCGTTTCACCTTATAGGTATACTCAAAGAGCTTTAAACTCTGTGCACAGCTAATGATAAATGCTAAAGGGCTAATTAGTGCCCCCTTTGACACAAATGAGGGTTAAATACACCGAAAGTCTCCAGCAGACCAACAATTAGCACCAAAGGACTAATTAGAACCAATTTGGTGAAGCCAAAATCATGTAGGACTAACGTTAGTGCCGGAGGTGTCATTATGGTGACGTCAGACGTGACCACTTATTCTCTATTGAGGTGTATAGTCGAGGTTGGCTTGCACGGGTCACGAACCCCTGAGTCATGAAATGATACTAAACTTTAGGCGTCCACCGTAAAAGCTTTTCAGTGGCTACAATAACTGTAATTAATAGTATTGAGGACAGCCACATGAGGTCTTTAAAATCCTTACTTATACTACAAATGCGAAAGTAACTCTGTCTGTCTATCGCGCTTTCACGCCAAAACTACTGAACCGATTTAAATGAAATTTGGTACACAGATAGTCCAGAGCCTGAGAAAGGACATAGGCTACTTTTTATCCCGGGAGTATGTTCCCTAGTATAATATAAAACTAGATTGGTATGTTTTAAATCTGATTGATTTGAACGAATGGTCAGCAGACGCGATAATGCGACAGCGAATGACGACGCTTATTCTTTGTGTTGAATAATTTTGTTATGTTTCCTGATAGCTACAACCAAGTCAACCAAGTCTTTAAGTCATGAGTGAATGCTACTTCTAGGCAAATGAGCTCGTTGCGACATTTGTTGTTGCGGTATTTGTTCGAAAGATTCACCGCGGCACTGGAACGCAAAGGTTTACGTTAGAGGAACACGGATGGGTTTTAGTCAGTAAGAGTCCGACACTCCCTTCTGCTCCACCCAAAGCGGGAGGAGTCATTAATTTGATGATTTCCCAAAGTTAAACAAAAAAGTTAAGCGAGCTCATAGTCGACACATATTCGCTTTCCATCAGGTAAGGTTGTGGTTAAAAGCGAACATATCTATACTTAATATATAAAGCCGAAGAGTTTATTTGTTTGCTTGAACGCGCTAATCTCGGGAACTACTGGTCCGATTTGAAAAATTGTTTCAGTGTTAGATAGCCCATTTATCGAGGAAGGCTATAGGTTATATATCATCACGCTAATACCAATAAGAGCGGAGCGGTAATGAAAGTTGTGACGCAGACGAAGTTGCGCGGGTCAGCTAGTTAAATTATATAAAAAAACGCATCATCGCGCTGTCGAGCGAGCAGCGAGCATGCCGCATTTGCCTCGAAGGAGGCGTTAAATAGAGATTAAATTGCTATGTATAAGATACGCCTTATATACTGTCTTACTAGGTAATAATAAATTGTCGAAAACAGAGATTTTAGAATTTAGCGCTAAGGTTTAAGCGAGTGGTCGTGCAAGCGTGTGTAATATAATTTCTCTGTAAGAAGCTCTTACTTGAGTCACCTTTGCGTATTATGCGGGTCTTAACTCAACTTTAACTCGTCTTAGAGAAAAGCGTGCTTCAGCAATTATAATTACGAGAGTTATTTTCTCAAAAGACGTATGTATCTTACATCTAGCTTTGCCTGTATTTAGGGTTGTCTTCCCATAAAGCTTTTTGGATACGGGTTCAACTGAATTAAATGGTGGCCATCTTTTGTTAGGCTTTAAACATTTTGCTAGTGACTTTGATTTTCACTAAGAATGGATTAAAAGAAGACTCATTCATTTTTGTTAATGATGATAATGGTCCTTAATCATTAGAAATCAAAATACTTCGAATGAAATACTTAACAACAAAAATGAATGTCTTCTTAAAATAACAAAAATATAATGTTTTTAAAACGAAGGCTTCCCCAATTACCCCCATCAATCTAGTCAGATTGTAGTCACACGATCCGGTCTGTTTGGTTTCTGGCAACCCTAATTGTATCTAAGCTTCGCCTTGCCAATACTAACGTTATTCTCTCATTTTCAGAGACCTGCGATGTCTAAGGAACACGATACACACCAACCTCATGTCTACGTACATACTGTCTGCTTGCAGTTGGGTATTAAACTTAGCTTTACAAGTAAGTATCGCTCTTTATTATCTAATAGCATAGAGTATCGAAATGCCTAAGCGGTCACTGCTAAAGCCGGCATTATTAAAACTTGCCATACAAATCAAGCGTGTCAGCGTATGTCACCGTTTAACAATAGAAATTGACGGGCAGTGACAATTTCTGACTATGGCTAAGGCAGTTTTCATACGACACAGCTCATTGCCGCAGAGAGTGGATTTGGGGAAGCACATTTTGTGACGCTGAGTGCGTCTGTCCTCTCGGATGGATTGATTTATCCCATAGTGATCCGCGATATAATGCCAAGCGTTGGAGACGGTACGTACGAGCGCCGCTCGTCCGTACGGTCGGACGATAAATAATAAATGATCGTTCTTATTTGTGTTAACGTAGACGCCAATATGAACTAAAACTGAATAAGCGCCGCCGCGGATAACGGAATTTCTTTATTTTTTTCATTCGATGTGACATAAGCGGAAGTTTACGATAACGCTATCGAGAACGTTAAAAAACTCGTAGAATTAAAAAAAAAAGAAAGATTTGCTTCACCGCCCGCCGCATACGTGCGCGGCGTTGCTTGAGTATTGTCTACATACGACAGCCAATACTTGTAAATTTAAGAATATTATACGCTATGGCGTCTCTAGACGCTGCCAGCGCGGCGTTCCATGCTCTGTGTGCAATGTTATCTGTAGATAGTGGCTGTAAACACTGGCTTAACGAAGGAATGAGAATTAGGTTGGATTTTGATTTATACGACGTCATCTTAGTGGAGACATTAAAATTGTACTGTAACCGTAGTTGTTCTATTTGGCAGAATTTAAAAAAAAAAAAAAAAACCAACAAACCAATTTTATTTAAAATTGGTTCGTTTCTTCAACATTTTTTAACAAACTAGTGTTGAAAAATCTCGTTTCTCATTGCACTCTCGTCTCCATAAAGCCCTTGTCCAAATTTTGTTGTGTCCCACATGCATCAAAATATAGTAAATATAGCGACATTTATGGATAAATTAAAGACACTCACCTACCTACGCTTTGCCTTTGATGATATCAACGTCAAAGCGAAAGCGTAGGCAGGTGTATAAACTAAAACAAGACATAATACAAAACATATATTCAGTCTGGATACATTATTTATAACATTTCCATCACACAGCCTTCAGACAACATACATTAGTTTTAAAAATCCTTGACGTGTGTCAAGCACAAATGTATCATTCGTCATACATTTTAAAATTCAGATGTCTACGTAGGTACTATGTATAAAAGAATTTAATAAAGAATACAGTGTTTTGAAAAACCACTATATTTGAGACAATCTAAGAAGTCTGATTTGCAGGACACAAAATTGCTTTACAAGTATGTATGACCGAGAAATGAAAATAAATCTCTTTCGCACTTAGTGGTACAGCGATCTTCTATCCTTCTCTACTCAGCTGTCAAACAGACAAAAGTCTATAAGCCACAGCGATTGACGAGATGGCAAAATGTTAGGACCACATCGTATTTTGATAGCGTCACACATCATTGTCGATCTCAGGATGATAAATCAGCGTCAATCGATAGTCTACAATGACTATCGATATTTTGACTATTGCAAACGCTGATACGAATGTATCACTTGTCAAAAGCTATCTACACGGTGATAGTAGCTGCCCTGTCTCTTGCGAAGTGCAGGAACCCAAGAAATATAGGTTCCGCTCGTACCAGCATGGCTGACACTGGTGAGCTACTGCCGAACACGTCCGAACGATGCGAGTGATGGCTGACCTGTTGCCATGTGCGAGTTACTACAAGGCGACCAGGCCGTTAAAACAAAAAATGTTGAATTATGTCGGATGCGAGCTACTATCCAACTCGCACGTGGCAGCAGTCGTAAGATACGTCCATACGATACGAGTTACTACACTGCAGCTCTACTCGGTAGCCTGACTCGCACCCTAGCTCGTACTGTGTATACAAGCCTTACATTTTTGACTTTTTAACAATCGCTATCGCCGAATGACAATATCACTTTGATTCTCACAAGAACGGCCATAGTGTAGTTTATGTGTAAATTCAGATTACTACTTATTCAATTCTAGATTACCTTTTACGAAAAATACATTTTACCTCATTATAATATTTATCCAAATAAATGTTTATATTATCTAATTCTTTCCTACAGATTTATCGAGGTCACGGTTCCGATCATATATCATATTTTTTCCAGGGCTCCAATTGATTTATATGTACAGTTGTAACAGCGGATATTGTTCTTTCCAAACAAAACGATCTGCTAAGTCTCAATCGGCACAATTATTATAAAAATAAACAGGACGTTGTAATAAGATGTCTTACATTTGATGATGGTTGCTCCACATTAATCCTAATCCTAATCAATTCTAATAAAAATTCTTCCGTTACTGAGTGAGTGACTGACTGACTGACGGACAACGCACAGCCGAAATTACTGGTCGTGAAAAGATGAAATTTGGCACGTAGGGAAGCACTAAGAGAAGATTTTCCGAAAAAACGGGATATGCGCGTACGATGTCGCGGGCAAAAGCTAGTAGGTATATAAAATTCTTCCGTTACTGAGTGACTGAGTGACTGATAGATAACACACAGCCGAAACCAATGGTCGTAAAAAGCTGAAATTTGGCATGTAGGATTCTTGGCACTAAAATTCTTCCGTTACTGAGTGAGTGACTGACTGACAGACAACGCACAGCCGAAACTACTAGTCGTGAAAAGCTGAAATTTGGCATGTAGGGAAGCACTAAGAGAGGATTTCCCGAAATTCCTACGGGAACGAAAAAAACGGGATACGCGCGTACGAAGTCGCGGGCAAAAGCTGTAGTAACTTTATAATCATAATAACTGAAGATTATTGACAAAAATTCAAGACAAAGTCCAATTCTATTAGCGAATGTAATTATCGAAATGCTAAAATATAAGGGACATAAGGAAATAAGGGGGAGAATTCATCACGAGACATTTTGACAGCGTTTGTCAATCCGATACATTTTTGATGTTCGGACAATCGCCTAGGCCTCGGCTACTACTAACAGAATATCACTTGTCTAGATCCACAGTACATCCAGTAAAATATTTTGACGTGTGCTAAGTAGGTACCAATAACTCCAAAAATAATAGTTATCTTTACGCAAAATGTAAATAGGCACATAAGGCGCCACCTCCACGAGCGATTGTCACGCGGCAATAGTATCGTACTATCGCTTCATTCTATAACAACTCTATGAACGTGTCTCCACACTCTTCACACGGCATTTATTATCGCGGCAACTCGAAGAGTCACACTGACGAGGTGGCGCCTGAATGTAATTATTTGCATATGTTATAGTCAAACTTCGAAGCTCCGGCGGCGCTCCTAGGTTTGACTAGACAATCCTCAGGTCTGACTTAAGGTCATAGTCAAAGCCCAAATAAATAACGTTTTTCGGCCTTTGAATACGTCAAAACTTTAATTTCATGAAATCGGGGTTTGACCAGTCAAACTTCAATTAGGTATTAAAATGTTAGTTTGTTAGATTAGGTATAACAAAAAGTCATTTTTTAATTTTAATGTTCATTGTCGTAATTAAAATAAAAAAATAGTCTTTATTATCACATGGTGAGCTATTTAGAATTGCGCAATACGTTAGATCTTTTACATTTACTTAATTTTTAACCGACGATAAAATAGGAGTTTCTCAAGTCGACGCTTATATTATATTTTTTATGTGCATAACTTTAGTGTGTGAGTAGTCCGATTTAATTATTTATTGGAAAGGGTGTACCTTGAAGTTGGTCCGTATAAATTTGGAAAAAAAACCCTATCCCAAAGGGTGGGAAAATAGGGGTGATTTATTGTTCACTCACAGAGTTTAATGCTGAGTTGTGTAGCATTTTTAGGCCTACTCATGTTGAAATATAACGCCTGTTTTTTAAGTATTCATACTATACAAAAAATAATAGTTAAAGTAGGATTATATTACTAAAGTAAGGTAGGTAGCTATTTTAAAATTAATCAAAAATTAAGCATGTAGTATCATCATCGCGTTTGAATTCGCCGCTAGAGGTGCTAGTGTAGCGTGAGGTTTAAAATGTCAGATTTCACTGTTAGTTGGCTATTGACGCGAGTTTATTTACTTATTTGTTTTGATTTTTATTTTCCTTCTAACTTTCTTTACATGCGCGTAATAACAACTTTAATGCTATGATTAAGAACCTTAGTCGACAGTGGCGCCAACTGGTGAGTACACAAACGGTAGCCCTCATTAGTAGATTATAGCCACAAAAAATTATAAAATAAAAACTTTATAAGAAGAAAATTTAACCGCCGCTAAAACTTAAAAGCAAAAAACAATAAATAGACCTTAATAGCTAAGTTCTTAAACTAATGTAAGTAATTTTGAGTCGGCGCCAAACAAGCAAATTAATTAATTACGTAAAGCGCGACACGCCCTTTCGCCGGAAAATGCCATCTTTAGTCTTTCACACCCCCACGCTCAAACTACAAACATGAAATGACTGATAAAATGATTAATCGGATCGGAACACCGCAAGAGAACATGTATAAACCTGTTTAAATATGTCACAAGTACAGATCGACGTTTGACCGAGTCTGTCAGTCGCTTCTAGGATCGACTAGGCAAAACCCGAAATATATTATTTTTCTTTCGACGTTTGACTGAAAAGTTAAGAACTTCTAGGTTTAACTAAAAATACTTTGATCAGTCAAAGGCCGAAAATTGAATTTATTTCGGGGTTTGCCCAAAGGCTTTGGTCAAGGTCTAGGACTAACTAATCATAACGGGAAGCGACTGCATATCGACCTTTGACTATAAACACATAGCATTTTGCCATAAACTAGCATGCAAGTTCTCTGAAATACAGGCTACGTTTTAGAACCGCACTTTGCATTTTATTCACAAGTCGTCCAACCGCATGCGGGGGAGGAAAACAAAGTTTGATCCCTAGACTCCCGTTCCATCAAATATATCAGCAACGCAGATATGGTATATAAAGTTGCTTGAGTGAAGTTACTCTCAAGTAGATGCGGTTTCCACTCCACCGGATTCACATCAACTCAACAGCCAAAGGAACTTTTATGCTTTGACTGACAATTTTGCGAATCTATCTCATCTCGTTGAAAACTTCGTGTTTTCCAAACACAGGCTGTATTCCAACGAAAGCATCAACATATTCTCGTAACAAATATTATTACTGATGTACTTTACAACTTTCGCAATATTCAGTTAATTATTCTGCCAACAACTGCTTAAATATGCAAATTTACTCATTTGAGAATAGCGGTAAAATTTACTTCTTGGCACGAGTAAGTAATTTTCAAGCTGAACAATTCATAAAAGAACTATAAACCAGAGTTGTTTCAAGGAAGTTGGTAACCAACATAGCAAACATTGTGTGGAATATTCTAGTAGGTGCGCGAATGTATTTCAAAATGAATTGCTATCCTTTTTGTGGCTAATGAACCAGCCATGAATAAAGAATACGTGCCGCGGATAAAAGAGAATCAAAAGTCGGAGTTTTGATTATAAAGCTACAAGAATCGTCGTTAATTTTGAATTTACTGCCATGAAGGATTTCGTTCACGTCTCAAGTCTTTGAACTTACTTTTATTATCTAAAGTCCAATCGCGATCAAGAAAATGCATGGGAGTTATATCGTTCAGTTTATCTAGTCCAGATCTAAATTATTCAAAGAAAATATGCGATGAAAATGTTTTAAAAATAACAAAGAAATCATGCCAGATTTTTATTAGCGATAAATAATTTCTGATCACAATATTTGTAGATTTAAAACGTACCGAATAGAAAATTCCATAGAGCATTTTTGTGTACCTGTCAGTAAACATGCCAAAAACATTGCTCGAGTATAAATAAAAAAAACTCTATGCTTTATTCATGTCACGTCAAAATAGACCGACTGTAATGTGGTGGTACTCCTTCAAGGCAATCCATTATCCATCAAATATGTTTTCTAGAACTAAATCTATCAATCACGGGGATCTTTTTCTGGAATACTTTATTACCCGAACGATCTGATTTCTTTCGTTTGCGTTCCGAATATCTTCATATGTTTGGCGTCACGGGTGAAATTCAAATAAATGATCTAATATGGAATGCCTACCGGGAGATTCTAAGTAAGGTTACGGATATAGATGGCAGTTGCCCTACTTGTATGAAATATCGACTGACATTCGTTCCGCAAATAGAGTTATTGAAAGTTTTCCCTCAAAATATGTTGATGCGTACGTACTACAGCAAAAGATCAGAAGATTTCCCAGTATACTAGTAATAGTGGTTGGTGATGATTCGGTCTTTATTCAGGTTAAAAAATAGTGACAACTCGACATAAAGGGTCTTTCAACAAGGACGGGTCGATCTTGAAATTAAATAAAACAAGCTATATGTATGTGAGATATTAAAAAATATATTTATTTATTTGAAAGGGCCATTTATGCCATTATTTATGAAATATGACATCGTTTAAATGTCCACCGGCTTCGAACGGTGGCACGGATCCGAGAGGTCCAATTTTCAATTACTCTACTGCATAGAAGATGGCCTGCGTTATGTTGACTCTCAGGGCATCGGTTGACTGCGGATTATTTGCATAGATCTGCGACTTGAGAAAACCCCACAAGAAAAAGTCTAGCGGGGTCAAATCGCACGATCTTGGTGGCCAATTCACGTCACCTCCGCGAGAGATAACCCTACCCTCGAACAGTTCATGCAGAATGTTCATTGTGTTTAATAATAAAGTTTTATCATTTGGACGTGCTGCTCAATCGTGTAACTAGCCATGGTGATTTGGCATCAGTAACTGAATTACTTAAGAAATAACAACGCATTTGACAGATGCCGCCAAAACAACATGGCCGCCACAAACTGTCAACATCGACCCGCCCTATTTGAAAGACCCTATACATTCGGATCCTTTTTTCCAACCCTACTTAACGCATAAAAACAAAACCCAACGCATTAATAAAACTCCCTAATTAAATCCTAAATCAAGTAAACGCTCAGGATACAAAAGATCCTCTTGCAATAAGGCATCATGCGTGGACAAGGGTCCTGACAAAGCTATTAATTAATCTGGAAGAGTGTCCTCCGCGTTGACAACTGGCTTTTCATCTCCCTCGCCGTAATTGAATCCGTAACAGCCAACATACCGGAGATAAAAAAAAAAACATGGAAGCCTCCGTTTGTTTCCTGAGGCCTTTGTGTCGAACAGTGCTTTATAACCATTGATGGATAAAAATTGTATAACAAAATGCATCACTGTAACATTAGAAGTAAAAAAAATTTTAGTTTTTGTCAAATGTTTTGCGATAGTTTGTTAGGCTCTTTTCTTGACATTTTTCTTTCGTGCCAACTTTAAGAAAACACTTAAGTCGACCCGCCTAATCTACCGCAAATATTTGCGAAGTCAAAATATTTTCGTCATCAAATGTCAAAGAAGTAAAGGTCTGCGACAGTGCAACATTTGTAGACAAATATATTTTCACATTTTCGGTAGATTGATTAACTGTTGCAATCAATCATTGCAACCAGAGGGCCTACTTTTGTATTTTTACGAAGCGTCCGCATTTGCAAACTGCCAAAAGTACCTCTTATTTCCCTGCTTTTGGAACGAAGTTCCTTATCGCGCGTTGTGAAAGGGGGCTAGACGGAAAAAAATCATACGAAAAGTTGTAACGACACTTTTTGCTATAGTTGTGAGCCGTGCGGCGTGCGCATGTTTCTCTGTCTCTCTCTCTCTCTCTCTCTCATAGAAAGCAAGCCAGTTATTTTCGTTTCGTCTTTCTTTTTCTGTTTACATTATATTTGTTAATAATATTTTTTTTTTACAATTCCTTCACTAATTAATCGAAAGGAACTTCGTTCCATCCGGGTGTCCCTTGACACCTCTCAAGTTTTTTTTTTATTTGAGATGGGTTTGCTCTTGACTCTAGTCTAGGTCAGAGGTGACAGAGACAAAGTCTACGATGGAGTGAGTTTACCCAATAGAAGCCTATTCACTCTAACCCTGGAGAGATTAGGGTTGAATGTGTTCGGAAACACAACAACACAACTCAACATTTTGACATTGAAGATTTTAACCATCGCTGTGATAATATGGCGACTTGAAATTATGCTTTTAAGTAAAAGAATTGGCCTTCGCAAAAACAACCCACAACACAGAAAAACCACAGTTAAATAATAAAAATAAAAAAAAAAACAAAACAAAAATCAGAGAATACATAGGTAAACATACCGAACAAAAACATCTGTCATTATTTAGGTGTTTGCATTCAAGTTCCGCTACAGTTGGAAGGCTACACTCTCAAACAAACGCGTTCGCATTCCCGGGAAATAAAAACCCAGGCTGTTTTTACCTCGAAAAATCGCGTCGCCCTCGGAAACAAGCCACTGCTTTTTGTTACCGGGAAGCTGCAGTTAACTGCCGGTAATTAATACGACACTTTAAGCGAATAATGGCCAGTTTAAATCTCACATAAAATGTGCTTAAATACTTACAGATTACATCTATAAAAGGTGTTTAATAGGGGATGGAAGTTTGTATCGAAATTCGTAATTTTTGCTAATATAAAATTAAGTTGTAATTAATACATGCATGCAGTTCTTAGTGATATTTCATACTGATAAAGTAATCAATGCATACTTACATAACTAGCTAGAAAACGGGTTATGCGTGTACGAAGTCGCAGGCTAAACCGGCGACTTCGCACACACAGATCCCGTTTTCTCACGTTCCCGTAAGAATTTCGGGAAATCCTCTTCGCACTCCCCTTCACTCACCCAGGAACCTATATGCCAAATTTCAGCTTTCTAAGACCAGTAGTTTCAGTTTTACGTTGTCTGTCAGTCACTCAGTCAGTCAGTAACGGAGGAATTTTATATATTAGGATAGTAATAATATTATAAATGCGAAAGTAATTCTGTCTGTCAAACTTGGCACACGGGTAAACAATGTCCTGCATTGGGACTTACAATACTGTTATCCCGGGTTTAGGATCGCTTGAAATTATTTCCGACTTTCGTCCGGGCGATGCCGCTGGCAGTTTTCTATTTGCAAATTATTAAGCTGTTTTGTTGCTTACGAAAGATAAATCCAAACACAGGGTCGCTTTCTGAATCACCACTTAGATTATAATTCATTAACTTGTCTAATTTTATGGCGCAAGCAACTGCTATACGGCAGAACTGAAATCTCTTGACCGTTAACTAATTCAAGCATATAAAAGCCCTTCAATATATTCAATCAGAATTTTATGTGGACTTCATAAAACTAAACATACCGTATTTGTCCTGTCCCAACTCGTAAAAGGTGGGTAATGTGAATATTTTAAATGTAAGGACGTTTACGAGATAAGGGTGAAAATGGCTGACTTACTCGCATGTGGAAAAGGTATAAAATAACTAAAAAGAACGAGTTTATATTGTGTTTACGGAAAAAACCCGAATTAGTCCGCGTCACGCGTGTTTTCAACGCACTTATATCATCATCATCATCACATCAACCGACAGACGTCCACTGCTGGACATAGACCTCCCCGAAGGGAGGTTTGCCATAATCGCCACACTTGGCAGGCGGGTTGGCGATTGCAGTGTATGGTGTTGCGTTTTACAGAGAACGCTGCTGCCCATTCTCTGGTGAGTCCCTTTGTCGCCTCTTACGACACCTACGGGAAGTGATGGGATGGTATTATTCTTTTACGGCACCATACGGCACCGGCCGACACCATACGGTAACAACGCACGTATTGTGTTAATTTTTCGTTTACGTGAAAAAAGAAAAAATACATGTCCAATATTTTTTGGAAATCTAACTGACGGACTAATTAGATTTTTTCTGTAAAATACCCTATTATGCACCTGTTTTAATAATGTTTCGAATTTTACGCCAATACGTTCTTATTTTAAATCTTCCTTACGTTTCTCTCACTCTCGTGACACGTGACAACTTCTTATTCTTTAGGCTGCGTTCAAATATGTAGGTACCCACATTTAATTTAATGTATTTTTTTTTCAGAACTGGTCTGACGAGGCCCAACAAGATCAGACGTCGTGTATGATTCTGGTCTTATGTATGCACTACTTTTACCTCACTAATTTCTTCTGGATGCTTGTAGAAGGTAAGGAAATACATAATGCCAAAAATTACCAACGTGAAAATCCTATAGTTGGTTTATTATTTCAATTCACCGCCACTACCTCAACTATCGACTTTAGCGTTAGCGACGTATATTCTTAATTAATTTATGAGTGACTATTTGTAACTAATAGGACCTAAAAACGATTGGTCACAATGGTATTTGCGTGTTGTTTGACATAGAGTTAGTTATTCCATAATTTGAAAACAATCTTAAAAATAAAGATCACTTTTTTAAACAGGTCACCTTTTTAATCCATTAGATTATTTAACAGTGTTCTCTTGAATTTAAATACAGACAAATGTGAGTAACAATTCCTATGGTAAAAAGTTTGTATAAATAAGGTCTCTACATATTTTTTATTTAGTTTTTAAGGTCATTTTTTTTCTCATTAAACGGGTTCGATTCCCGGTTCAGGCAGGCGATTATTTAAAATTCTTTAAATGCAGTTCGTATTGCTTTTAAAATAAAAATGAAGTCTTCATTCAGTATCTTACAGTTTTAAGGTACTTTTCCTTCATGTGGCAATGTCTTGGGACATCCTGTATAAGGGTATTTAAAAAACTTTGTAGGAATGCCACGTAGCCATGTTTATTTACTATACCTAGTAAATCGTTGCAGGCCTGTACCTGTACATGCTAGTGGTGGAGACGTTCACCGCGGAGAACATCAAGCTGAAGGTGTACACCACTATTGGATGGGGTGAGTGCCATCATGGCTTTTCTTTATTTATCAGTGCTGGCTAAAGATTGCAAGGGTTAGCATAATATATGTGGGATGAGACTATGTTTAATCACTTAGAGCACCGAGGCTGCCTTGCGGCAGTCACCGCCTATGACGAGTATGACGAATGACTAAGCCTTTCATACAAATCGAGCTAATCAAAGAAAAAAAAATTGTATTTGATAAAAGAATTTGTATTTGAGCGTGTCAATGAGTGTCACCCTTTGTTCATAGAAATTGCTTATTCTAGAGAAACATATCTTATCAATTACACTAGTTACAACAGCTTTTTCATACGTTTACATCGTTAAGAGCGTTAACGACGTAGGTTGTTTTTCGAAATGAATGAACCAATTTAAATAAAACTTACCCATGAGCAAGATACATAGGTCTAAAAAGTTTCGAAACATAGTGTTTGAGAACATTTTCGAAAAATAGTGTTACAGCTAAATTCGACCAATTTTAATTTTTCTATAGAAACAGAGATTTCCAACTATCTTTTTTTAATGAGACATTTCGAAAATGTTCTTTACTACCTTTTCAGTTCACTCATTTCGATAAATAAGGACTTGAAAGTTTGTATGAAATGCAGTACGGAAAACGCTTTTAAAAGTTTAATGCAAAACACTCAACAATAAATAAATTCCATCTCCAAAGCAAATAAAGAATGTGTATCCAGTGAATTTTATTTATCAATTGCACACACTTCAATGCTTTTAACTACAAGTTAACTGTTACTGTAAATGAGATATTTCCATTTCACTCGGTAATATCTTAGTTTCATAGAGATTTTGCCCGGTTGCGTAAGAAGGCACAGTGGTAGAATTGACTTGATTTTGTATTAATGGCAGATTTTATGTCGGTAGGTACTAAACAAAAAAAAACTAGCCAAGTGTTCCGTACCATAAACCGAAAAAAACAATTTAATCTAATATATAAAAATCTCGTGTCACGGTGTTTGTTACCGAACTCCTCCGAAACGGTTCGACCGAATTTCAGGAAATTTTGTGTATATTCGGTAGGTATGAGAATAGGAGGTAGGGTATTTTTTTTGTTCGGTAAAACAACATTTGCCGAGTCAGCTAGTATATGTATATTTGTATTATTTGTTGTAGCAGCAATAGAAATACACTCTTTGTGGAAATTTCAACTGTTTACCTATTCCGGTTCTTGAGATACAGCCCGCTGACAGACAGATGGACGGATGGACGGACAGACAGCGGAAGCTTAGTATAGGGGTTCCGTTGATAACCCTTCATGTACGGAACCTTAAAAAACAAGATTAGAGAAGAAGGGTGCCCATCTTTTACATACCGAGACTCGTCCGTAACTCCCGTACATCAGAAACCACGCTTAGCCGTTGGTCCCTGCTGTCATTTGTAGATCTTCGAAAGTCATTACTGCTAGTCAATACATAAGAGAAAGAAAGAAAGCCAGGAAATCAGCACCAGTCTTGTCATGGTGGGGGGGGACTTGTGAAGATGATTCCCTGCTTCGGAAGGCATGTATAAGCCAGTGGTCCCGGCCGCCAAATGGCAGTCGTCTGATAAATCATGTCAGAGGCTCTTATGGCGGTGTTAGACCTCACTGCCCACACGATAAGAAGAAGTCAAGGGGTACCGTGTTAACCGTCCACTAGCTTAGACTACCTCAGCCTGCGAAGGCAACAATTCTTCAAACAAAACACTGCTAACTTAACTTCATATCCACCTTGATCACGGGCCCGATCCAATAAACAAACAAAAACAAGTGCCGACAAAAATAGCAATGAACATTTCTCTATGTAATAAAAATCTGTAAATAAATTCTTACATAAAATATTTCACGTTTGTCCGCAGGTGCGCCCGCCGTGTTCCTCATAATATGGGTGATATCGCGCTGCTTCGTCAACGTCGTGCCTTCCAATGGAACAGATGGGGTGAGGATCTCTAATTTCCAAGACTTACTCGGAAACTGACTCTTATGTCACTACTTTTAGGTTCACAATGCAGTGTATTTCACACATGTTTGTTTTAGTTTTCATATTCGCACTCGTGTTTTGCGGCCAGAGAAAAGTGAAAAGTATAATAATAACGAACGAAAAAAATACTAATTTCACTACCCAAAGCTCATCTAAAACATTTTACGTAAATAAATTAACTTTTCGTACATAAAACAAAAATTATAAATTAACTAAGAAACTCTTAACCGTAGCGTCAGAATTAAAACGACACGGCTATAAAAAATATTCAAGGCCAATTACACTATCTCGCCCACAACGAAATTGAAAAGGGCAACCAATTAGTTGATAGAACCACTATATTTAGCATAGTAAGGAGTATAGGTTAGAAATGGGCAAACAACTGGGTTCAAGCACCAGGATTCTGTCCCTCTAGAGGTTTTTGAAGTACCTATGCAAAAAGCTAAGGTTTGAAAGTAAGAAAATTTATTTATTTGGTACCTACAAATATTAGAATAATTATATTTATAGTTCAGCAAAACGCCCGACAACTAGAAGTTGCCCGACGCCTGGTTTGCACATTTCCATAATGTCGTACGAGCCAATGGTGATGTCCGAAATGTTCCCAAGTGGTGACCGCGTACTGGAATACGCAGCCTTGGAAGGCCCTCACACCTTGAGGCAACTAATCCTTGACCTTGTGAAGGCTACGTGAGCGAATCCACTGGATTAAAAATCTCAGGACCGGTCGTTGTGGCGACACTACGGAGCTTCCTGCGTTTGTCGGCTAAAATCATGATGATGATATTATATTTGTGATGATGATAAATAAAATTGTTTTCTTTGTCAGCAGCTGGCCAACACGGGGGAAGCCAAGATGTGTATTTGGATACACGAGCACCCTGTGGACTGGATTCACAAAGCTCCCGCGCTGGCAGGACTCGCCCTCAACCTATTCTTCCTTATTAGGATTATGTGGGTGAGTAACAGGTGGATGAGGCTGGTACAAGAACCTGGGGATTGACACAAGAAAAGGGAGGCTTATGCTCAGCAGTGCCGAAGTCGGGCTATGGATGATGATTAATAGGTGAAACTGAGGACCTAATTAAAAACTGGCCAAGTGCGAGTCGGACTCGCGTGCAAAGGGTTCCGAACGAATTTAATTTTATTAACATGTTATTTTAACACTACAGACTACTAATAGATTTTCCTGTAAACTTTGGATAAAGATCTATTACCTCCATTTATTTTTCAAAATTTTAGGCTCAGTAGTTTCGAAGATAAGGGGGGGAATGGTCATTTTTCGTTTTATTTCTTGAATTATTTCTAAACCATTTATTTTAAAATCATGAGAAAAATATAATTAAGTCCCTCAAAGTAAGTCCTTTCATTTAATATGTCACACGATATTGTTCAAAAAACTTTTTTTTTAATTTTCTAGTTTGATCCCCAATAGTGACCCCCATACTAAAAATTTAATGATTTGCGTAACGCGTCCGTGTTTGGGTCATAGAAGTCCATATGTGTACCACATTTCAACAGGATTGGTCCAGTGGATCCGGAGAAAACTGGCTGTGACAGACGGACAGACAGACAGACAGACACACGAGTGATCCTATAAGGGTTACGTTTTTTTTTCGCATTTCAGTCACAATCTGTCAGAAATTGCGACTGAGAGACGAATGCGATGATAATGTTGCTTAAAAATTTGTAGGATTAGAAAGGTAAAATGGTTACCTTTCGAAGTAAGAAATCTGATTGTGAAGATTTTTTCACTGATAGAAAGCTAAACAATCGCTCAATGTTGTGGATTACGTTTTATCCCATAAAAAAGTGTAGGTTCCCCCATCGGAACCTTTAATCATAGGTTAGATCATATGAGCGAAACCGCGGCAAATAACTAGTCAGTAATAAGATAACTTGCAATGAGTAATTTATACCTATCTCTGAATTTGTTTATTTAGATAAAATATGATTTGTTATCTAAACTGGGCATTTTACTCAGTTTGCAAAAACAAATCTTAAAACCAGCCAATAGAATTTCCCAAAAAAATTAATCAGTTTTCCGTTTTCCCCTTTCTAAAAGGCACGATAAGGTTTTTTGCAGGCGGGTCAAATTAATTTGAAGAATGACCCGGCAAGTTAAACTTCCCTCGGGAAATTAGAATAGCGCATTAAGGACCAATCGGAACGTTCTAGTTGAAATAAATTGACAACATCAATTTTCTTCATATTTTTCTCCATCCAAGGAGATTTAAACCCTTTTTGGGGTTCCGTAGTCAACAAGAAACCCTTATAGTTTCGCCTTGTCTGTCTATCTTTCTGTCCGCGGTTCAGCTCAGGGACGCTTAGCACTAGAAAGTTGTAATTTGGTATGGTTCTAGAAACAGGCTTTCAGACATACATATTAATCACGCCGACAAAGTGGTAAAATAATTTTTTAAAAAAACAATATCTTTAGGGTACCCGCGCTACACATAAAGTGGCGATGATTGTTTTTTTTTATCGTCAATCCCAAAGTGTGGGTTGTCATTCTATAGGTCGGTTATAAATATTGGGGGTGTGAAAAACTATTTTTCCATCCAACGATCCGATTGAGAAATAATTAATCTTTAAAGTGCAAATTTTTGTTAGAGTCAAGTTTTTCCTCCCCTATACCAGCTAAACAGTTGTTTTGGAGAAGTGAAAAAATTCATGGTAGTAGTATACAAATTTAAAAGGAAAACAATCACAGCTAATTAGGCTTTACAAGTTAACGAGTAATAGTCGACCAACCTATAAAATTTTACAATTGTGACGTGCAACTAAGGAACCCTGCACTGCTCGTGGCCCAACACGAACTTGGCCGGTTTTTTTACTTAATAATATTATGAATATTCGATGTTTTTTTGTAAAGCCTTAACAGCTGAGCGGATATAGAAGAAACTTAGCACATGAGTAGATCATACCCAAGATTAGAAAGTACATTCCGTTGAGAAAATAAAAATCTTTCACGAGGGTGAAGCTGCAGGCTTAATTTAATTGAAAATAAAACTATCTAAAGCAGACAAAAATAAAGAAATAAATTGGTTTCTGTTTCACATTCTGTAAACAGATCGTTTTATAACTGTGAGGCTAATTTCTCGAACTGTGGCCCTAGACAAATGACATACTGTCAGCGGTAGCGTGGCGAAGGCGATTGTCAAAACGTCAAAAATGTATAGGATTGACAAACGCTTTCGACATGACACGTGATCAATTCCTTATATTTTGGCATTTCGACAGTCGCATTCGCTGATAGAATGACACTTTCATACTTCTGTGACCCAAACACGTACGCATTACGTAAATAAATATTTTTTTTAGTACGGGAGTCACTTTTGGGGGTCAAACTAGAAACTTAAAAGAAGTTTTTAAAACTGTATCGTGTGACAAATCAAATGATACAATTATATTTTTTTTCATAATTTTAACATATATAGTTTTGAAGTTATTAAAAAAATTTGACCAAAAATGACCAATCCTTTTTTCATTTCATTCCATTATCTCCGAAACTACTGAGCCTAAAATTTGGAAAAAAATGCAGATAATAGTTTTATACACACACTTAAAAAGATTACAGGAAAACCTATAAGAAGTCTGTAGTGTTAAAATAACATGTACAAAAATTAAATTGGTACGGAACGCTTTGCACGCGAGTCCGACTCGCACTTGGACAGTATTTTTCTAGAATCGGGGTTTAGCCATACAATATTGTATACTAGCTTTTGCCTGCGGTTTCGGTTTCGCTTGCGTTAATGTGGATACTCGCAAAAAAATCGTTATAGTGTAGGCTACTTCTCCATCTCCATCTCAATATATGAGTATCTATCTCTGAACCAAAATTTATCACAATCAGTTCAGTGATTTAGGCCTGTAGGCGTTACAAACAAACAAACTCACTTTCGAATTTATTACATAAGTTTGAATTAAAGCACTATTCTCCACCTCCAACTCTCTCTTCCAAATTTTACCAAGTATTATAACTCTCCGGTCAACTAACCAACTCTTCTTATTCTTACCAGGTGTTAATAACAAAACTCCGGTCAGCGAACACCCTGGAGACGGAGCAGTATCGGAAGGCCACCAAAGCGCTTCTAGTCTTGATCCCACTGCTAGGGATCACAAACCTGCTGGTGCTGTGCGGACCGAGTGATGACTCCTGGATCGCGCATGCCTTCGACTACACGAGGGCGCTGCTGCTCTCGACACAGGTATGGGCATTCACTTTTTTTTACTATTGATAGGCACACATTTGACCACTATCTCAGCTGATGGTAAGCGATGATGCGGTCGAAGATGGAGCACGCTTGCCTAGAAGTAACCTATTCACTCTCGACTTAAAGACTCCCAGGTTGTAGCTATCAGGAAACAAACTTGGGTAGGAAATTCCACTGTTTAGTTGTATGCACAATGAAAGTGTTCCCAAAACGTTTTGTGCGTGTGGGTAGGATGTCCACCGTGTACCGGTGGCGCATCGCCGTACGTCTTGTGGTCCGATGATGGAACGGGCTTGGCGGAATTCAATTATGCAGTTCAGTCACACACTCCCCAAAATACAACCGCTAGAAAACCGACCGGCAACACCACAGAAGACTTAATATTTCTTTGAATCGGTCCTTTTTTCCCGGACGCTTTTATCCTGCTCGTCTTTTACATCGTTCTCACATGTTTGTAAAAATTCACCTTGATGTAAACAAAACTTTGTAACAATTTATTATTTTTAAAAGAGTGTCCGTGGAGTTTCTTGTACGTTCTTCTCCATAGAGATATACGCTTTGGAACGTGCAAATAGCTTCATCTTTTTGGACTGACCGACCTTGACAATTCAAAATTGCCTGTAAATGGTTTATTTGAAATATACGATTTGATTGATTGATTGAATAAATTCAGTTTACAGGGGGCAACCAAGTCTGAAAACTATAATTTTATACTATATTAAACGCATATACCATAGAGAATGGAATGAGCTTCCCTAGCCAAAAATTAAGCGAATACGGGCTGATATTTTTAAGAGATGGAAAACGTTCATGCGGCCAGTAATTGCTAGAGAGAGACTCGATGTGATGGTGCTATCTCACGGTACTAACTTACAGTGTCATCGTTCGTCTGAGTATTCTCAGTCAATTCCCTATGACTATGCGTAAACGTTCTTTAACACAGTACTTATTAGATTTTCAAGACATGAAAACACAGAAGAAATTTGGGCCTGGTGCTTATTGATAAGTACTAAATATTATATAGCTTAAGTGTTCGTTTGTCTGATTAGTTGACCGCGCTTATCTCAGAAACTAATGGTTCGAAATGATTGAAACAATATTTTAGTGTTGGATAGCCCATTTATCGAGGAAGGCTATATAACATTACGCTACGACCAATAGGAGCGGTGCATTACTGAAAACTGTGACGTGTGTAATAAATAAGACAACTTTACTATAACAGTTGGAACCGTGGAACCCAACTACCAATTACTTAAACTGACGATAACAAAATCTATTTTAGTGTGCAAGCCCTGCAGTTTATCTCAGTTATAAAGCCAATTCTTCAAGCACTCGACGCGGTCAGCAGTCGTTAAATACGAGATATCTGTTAGTCTGGCATAACTCTTAGCTCCCGCAAAACCGTTGTAAATCGGCTGTAGAAACCGCAAGATCACTTCAGACTGCTTATGTTCTGTTTCTGTTTGCCTTCAAATTGTTTCCCTTTGACTTAGAAACATAGAGCTCCTCGAACAATCAAACATAAGCCTCAACTTGTGGCAAGTTCAGTGTTCAGTGGCGTTATGAAGTTCCGAACTTGTGGGCATGTCTATATATTCGTGCCGAGTCATGGTTACTTTTCGAACTGCGGTGGTTTGATGTGTTGAAGTTAACTATAGCCGTACTGCGTACATTGTAAGGCGTTTTTGCTACGTAGTTTATTGTTCGTTCGTACTTCCTAGGGTAAACAAAACTCGAGTCGAAAATTAATACCATGGTGAACTAGATAGAATGAGTTCGTGAGGCCAGTTACAACAACACCGGCGATTGGACAGCACTATAGTTGTCAAAATAAAAGGCCCGTTTTGACAGCAGGATACAACATTGCTTTACTAGTAAGTATGAAAGAGACATAAAAATAAATCTCTTTCGCACTTAGTGGTAAAGCAATCTTCTATCCCTCTCTACTCAGCTGTCAAATAGGACTTCTTAGATTTTGGTGACTTTATTGTTAATTTATTAACAAAATAAATCAAGAAACACATATTAATGGTCCATTAGATCCCACGGAAATTTTATCATTTCAATATCAGAACCTTTCGATAATGAAATAAATTTATTTCCAGGGTTTCACAGTGGCATTGTTCTACTGCTTCATGAACACTGAAGTGCGGCACGCGATCAGGTACCACGTGGAGAGGTGGAAGACAGGGAGGACCATTGGAGGCGGGCGGAGACGGGGGGCATCCTACTCCAAAGACTGGTCCCCTCGGTCAAGGACAGAGAGCATACGGTAAGAATAACTTAGTATATTACTCATCTGCGATGCATGTAGAAATTAAAAGCACAGAGGGGTCTTATCTCCAGTTTTTCAAACGAATATTATTCCACAGGGGTTCGAACTTTTTTATATGAAAGCCCTCATTTTGTATTTTTTTTTTAATTGCGGCGCACTGCCTAACGATACATTGGCAGGCGACACTTAAACAAACAAAACATATTAGCAATATGGTGCCCTAAAGTGTCACGTTACCGAGATATTTGAAGGTAAAGTCGCCATGTGAGAACAATAAAAAACATTTAAAATGAATTTATCACACGCTTATATACAGTAGATTGTATTCTAATAATGGTCCTTGGCTTGATTTAACGTTTTATATAAATTAATTACTATTATAAAGTTCTTAATCACACGTGTACACGTATTCTTAGTTTTACTTTCTTCCAATAAATGATTAAATCAAGCTGGGAACTATTATTTGAAGTTAATCTAATGCTAATTTTAATGACAGTCATGACTGTCACATGGTGATTTTACCTCGAAATATCTCGGCACCGTGTCCTCTACCCATATATGCGTGTTAGATCGTGCACTGCAACTTTGAAAAAAATACTATGCCACAAAGATTCTATCTCCTTAATGTGTCAAATTTCAAGTGGTAAACTGCTGAGATTGGGTGAGTAAATTGTCAACACCCAATCACACCAGTTTATGCGAGGGATACATCACGTGACATTCCGGCGTTTGCCTTTCCCATTCATTTTTTGACGCTACACTGCCGCTGACAGTACGTGTTCCGAAATATAACCCAATATACTGGCCAGTGCTCATGACATGAATCCGACACGACATATTGTACTGGAAAAACACGTACGACACCACACACCTTTAATAACTTTTGGAGCAAAATTATTGTAAACGAACACAAACACTGTTCTCAATATGGCGTCAATTTATTACGTCAACGCCTTGCCAGTATATTTCGGAACGAATCAACAGTATGGCATCGGATTCATGACGTCATGAGCACTGGCTAGTATACTGAGTTATATTTCGGAACATACGCAAAATGTCACTTGTCTAGACTCTTGACAATTTTTCAAATTGTGTGTTAATTTTTGTTTGAAAAACTCGGGGTTTAGTGCACGCAAAACCAAATAAAAATACTAATTCAAAAACCTGGGATAATTAAACTTTCATCAAACGTAGACAAAAGGGTTTTATTGGCCACCATTCCATTAATTTCGCCACGAAACTTCATGGGACGCTAACTTTTGAATCAAATTAGGGCAACTTTTTGAAACGTTCGTCCCAACTTTACGCTTGATTCACGGCTCGGTTGATAAGCAGGTGAAGCGTTATTTAAGGTTATTGGAATTATTAAGGACCTGCCAATTAATTTATCATGCGTATAACCTTCTTCGGTGGTTCCGTAGCTACAGAATTCATGTTCGTGAGTTTCTAAATTAAATCTTCTAGATTTTCAAATAATAAAGATATATATGAATGTTAAGATGAAACAATATCTTACTGTTTGTCCCTATTGATTTTCATTCAATTATGTTCTTTATGTATACAATGAATAAATACAATATGTGAAATATCAGTCACAGTTTCCAAATAACCTGACAATTTTAACACTACGCGTGACAAACAGTCTAAGCTCCTGAAAGTCACATAACGTCTGTCACGAATATCTATCGTATGCCAGGCAACGCAATAAAATGTATTTCATATTTCGTTTCAAGATTGACAGTATCACTTTTATTGCGTGATGGTAACTGAACCAAAAAAGACGAAAGAAAAAATGACTGAACTTATTGTAAAAAAAAACTGACAAGAAAGATGGACAAATCGCTAAATTCTCGACATTTTCCAAGTACCAACGCAATATTATTTATGTTGCGTTGGTACTTCTAAAATGCCTTAAAAAAAGGGTTCGAAATAGTTATCATACCGTCTCAAAAAGTAGTATCATTATAGCCCCAACTGACAAACGAAAACTGACAAGAGAAATGGACGAATCGCTAAATTCTCCGCATTTTCCAATCACCAAGGCAACATAAATAATAAGGGTTCGAAATAATTACCAGGGAAAAAGTAGTATCATTGTAGTCCGATAATGAAGTTCTGACTTGCAGAATACGATGTAGCTACATTTCAGACCGAACGAAAGTCACGACTCAATTGACTAGAAGTACCACTTAAAAGAATTTATGAAGGAATATATTGTTGAAGAAAATTCTAGTATTCGAAGCATTGCTCGGTAACGAAACAATATAAAATAAGTAACTGCTGTGGGACGGACTCAGTGTCTTGTTTTATGTAATACCGACATAATATTCCTCAAGAGTTTACAGTACAAATTGTAAAGTAGCAAGCAATACAAATGGGAATATCGATGTTATTCTATAAAGGATGTCTTTGGAGAAAATGCGCATTTTTCTTCCATGCTACCAGTATCGTTAATACAACTTATTTCACAAAAAATCTTATATGTATTTTTTTTTTTTTTAATAGAATTGACATCACTTATCTCGTTGTAAGGTTTAAGTATCGAAAGCAGTGACCATGATAACTTTACTTTTGTTGTTTTTTGTTCGAAACATGGTAAAACAAAAAAATACATCTCTAATCTAATTTCTTCTTAATGATCTTAAAATTGAGCTCACTGTCTTCGAAGTAACCGTTGTAAAGCTCTGCACTATATGAATATTTGAAAGGGAATAACCGAGAACCATTTTACAACGATGGTTTGGACCAATGGCTCTATAAATTCACAAATTTCTGTTGACGAAGCGCTAAACTGCACGCTTGCCATAAAATTATATGCATCCAATAACAGTTTCCCAAATCCATATTTGATCAGATATTTTTATTTCCCAATAGACTCACAGTATGAAGAGGCCCACGGATTCCAATCTGGATATACATTCAACGAATTTGCTAACTGGAATGGACTTTATGCATTTAAGAAGATGTTCTAAGATATAATGTGGATTTGGATGGATTTTTTATTGTTTTATTTTTGTTACGTATATTTTATTAATTTTACAATAAATCTATGTTTAATCAGCTTTATTTATTCTTCTTATTAATTTTAGTACCCCTTTCAGTCCTTTGTTTTCCTCTAAATTAATAAATCATAACATTTTTATTTTGGCACAACACTATTCACTACTTCTCACTTAAGATCATCAATTTCAATTTAATTTTGCATGGCACTACTTGTAACCTGGACACTATTAGTAAAAATGCATGCCTAGATGTTAAAAACGAGCAACTCTTGGAATAACACTTACTTTATTCTCACAAAGAAAATCTCTTTCCACTATCCGCTAAACTAATTTTAAAAGGTGCTAATAGATTTTATTTCCCAAGATACCGTTTGAATTTACATTGATATCGTTTCTAAAGGGATAGACTTCAAAAGGGCTCACCTAAAAGGGTAAATTTCCATACCTATTGACAACAAAGTGCGAACGAACGGAAGGAAAATGGAATAAATCTTGGTATCCCTTTGCCAAATAACCTCGAGTGCCATTGACAACTCAATTCGAAAAGTAATAAGAACATTTATTTATTCTTCCACTTCGTTCGTACATCTAAAATCAGCAAACAAAATAAAGCTAAAATTTTAGCCAGTTTCCACACAATCGCATTCGACAAATAATGGCTCGACTTTGAGAAAACAATACACAACAAAGTTGAATTTCCAAGTGGCGTTTGCTGACAAACAGAGTCGAACTTGTGCAATATTGTCCAAACATTGCAATTTCAACCTCGCTTTGAAGTTTCAAAACAGCTGAAAGTTGTATGACACAGTAAACAACTACTTACTTACAATAAATAAAACCTCAACAGAGGGAAGAAAAATAAATTTTACCAGGAATTGTAATTTTAGATAATTTATGAAAGTTCCCAAGTGTGTTACCACATCAATGGATTGATCGTCGCTCGATTGTACAATGGATTGGTCGAACGAAGTTGATCGAAAGTTCTTACTACCTACACAAAAAATTTACCAAACAGATTGAACGACGTCGATCAAACTCAACGATCTACGGTCGATCAATTGGTAACGTGGTTATACCCAAACGGACACAGTTGCAAAGCATTTTGTCGGCACACAAGAGATTTTATTCGCCATTTTTCTTTTCTTCATTAACTATCTGAAATTCCAATGACAGGTAAAATTTATCGTGAATTAAAAGTTTATCGGTAGATAAGAGATTCTGTGAAACTCAAAATTAACTTCAGTTTAGTTTGACATTTCTACCGCTTGGTTGGAATTTAGTACCTATTAACTTGCGGGATTGGAAAACAGGGTTGTAATGGGTGGCCCTTAAAATGCATGACAAGCTTTTTTCAACTGTTATGTCTTTTATACTCTGTCTAACAACTGTACAGTAACGATAAACTTAAAAGTATTAAAGCGAAGGAGATGATAATTTTATGTACCATTGTATTTGTAGATACTATTTTATACAAGACTAGTGGACGTCACGCGGTTTCACCCGCGTAGTTTCCGTTCCCGTGGGAGTACGGGGATAAAATATAGCCTATGTTACTCCCTGATAATGTAGCTATCGTTTGCTGAAAATTTTTTTCAAATCGGTCCAGTAGTTTCGGAGCCTATTCATTTCAAACAAACAAACAAATCTTTCCTCTTTATAATATTAGTGTAGATTAATTGTCAATTTCCTAACTGAAATATGTCAAGCAGAAGTAGATGTTTATTTTGCCATACGTTTTAACTTTTATGACCAAACTGATTAAGCCAATTCCGAGCATGTTCGAGCGCAATTTTTTCTTACCAAATCTGTCTCTCCCTTGCTTCAATACTCAAAAGACAACCGAAAGTAGACATAATTTTCTCTTTTTATCAAATTTATGTTTGTCTTATAAAAATCATGGAATGTTCTTTTAAAATGTATGTTTGTCTTATAAAACCCATGGAATGTTCTAGGACTATTGTTAGAGTTACTTAAATATTAGCGTATATGCACAGAGAGTGTTTGAATACGGATGTTAACAAGAAGCCTGTGGGGCAGGTTGTACAGCCACCCATCTAAACGAGAGTCAGCAGCGTCGGAGACAACTACTACTACTTTGCTGGTGCCAAGAACATCACTGTTGCCTCCCCTTGATGGCAGGCACCTTCATGCTGTAAGTATCATATCGTTGGCAAAAGCTCCATTTAATTTGTTTACAACTGTTATTTTAGAACCTGTCTTTACCTTGTACTCCAGACTAAGTGTTTCTTATAATTAGAGATAACAATTGTCAGACAGTCCAAAACGTATGGGATTGCGCTACTGAAATAACACGTAGTGGTCAATCTTAAACATTCTGGACTTTTTGACAATCGTTATCGGGAGTCTGAATTTTTCTAGAGCTCCTTTCAGATAACGTTGAACTTATCGAGACTGTTCATACTTCGAAGTAATAGAAGTTTACCACTTACCAATGTCTATAAAGTTGGATAATTACTGTCGGTCGTCGGAGTCAAGTCAGTCGTCAGTAGCCTGAAACAAAATACCTATCCACATTTGTCTCTCCAGGCAGTTTTTTGAATTTTGTCTCAAAACTACCAACTAGTTAAGTTTTGTGCCTAATTTCAAGTTCTTAAAAACATAGTTAGGGTGTTATCACACCAATCGACCGATCAAGGATCAATCAGTGATCGACCGTGGTCGATTTGTGTGACAACTTTATGTCGATCGACGTCAACTGATCCATACTACCGTCGATCGATGACTTGATGATTTGGTGTGGCACCACCCTAAGTAGTACTCAACTGCGCAGGACTACATCACGAGCGGCAGCGCGAGCGGGGACCAGTCCCCGGTTTGAGGCGGGGGGCGGGGGAGGCTGCCGCGCCTGCGCACCCTGCCCGAGGAGGACGCGGCCCCCCCGGGCCCGTCCGCCCCTGCCTCTCCCGCCTCTTCGCCACCGCTCGCCCCCACCGACAACCACCAACACGCCACTTCCACCAGCATCTCAATCCTCAACGGGTACCACAAATCGGACGACAAGACATCAGCAAACGGACCGTTCTCACTCACCAGATTAGACACAGTATCCAATGCCACGACCCCCAACTCATCGAACTCTAGCACGAATACTAAATATTTTGAATATTAAACTGTCGGTTCATTCTGTCATCATCTCAGTAAGCTTAGGTGAAGTGAGCATGAAGTGAACTGTCATTCCATCGTGTTTGTATGGATTGACAACTCACTTCATGTTACTCTCACCTAAGCTTACACGGTGAGAGGTTTTCAGCATCGCACTGCTGTACGCATTTAACGTTCCTGTAACTATTGTAAAATAATTATTACTATATAATATAATAGCGAATATTTATTATGTGATGCATGAACGGACTTAGTCATAACGTATGAAATACATTTATTAGCTTATCGAATAATAGTAATATAACTAAATTTAAAAAAATATATATTAATTCCGGGATAACATAATTCCTCAAGTTACCGTTATAATTATATATTTTAAAATTAATGTTATTGGAAAATTGTAATATGGAAAGCTGAGTTTTCTTTAGTAATTTAGAAATATTATTTTTTATTTTGTAACTACGAGAATTTATAACAAGTCATAATAAAAATAATAACTTTTTGTACGTATCTCACATATTGTAAGCAAGTCTACATAATGTAAAATGTTGCCAAAGCTAAAACGGCTTATGTAGAATTATAGATACTATAATATAATTATAATACTATTTAAGTATTTAGTCGTAAGGAAGAAATTGGGAAACAATGCGCTATTTGTATCATAAATTTTATAGCATATCGTAAATTTTACATACAAAGATGTTATTTTCTGTGTAACTACGAGTACTATTCATAATTATGTCATCTATGTAAAACTTATGAGTGTAACATTACTACCAATTTACTATTACATTAGTCGTATTAAGATTCAGAGTTAATGAAGCTAGCTATGTATTTTGTACTAGGTATATATCTGTATGAATATTCGATGAACAACTTAATAAATGTATGATATCCTTCATGGTGTACATGTGAATTCTAAAGTGAATTAATGTTTGTACATTTATCTGTAATAAAATTTGTGATCGTCGTTGTTTGATTTTACTAAGAAGAACTTCGGCTCGACGTCAACCACTCAATTTTGAACCCCTACCGATAATGGTGACGACATATTGAACTTGCGAGTCCCCTTTTCTACAAGAAATAATTCACTTGCCTGGGTGGCAGTCTGGCAAATGTTGTAATGGAATGTATTAAAACGTATCTACTTAGTTACCTATACCAAACCTATCTAATCTAATATTATAAAGAGGTATGTCTTTATTACATGTCACTATGGTCGACGCCAGATAATTTTGCAATAATGGTCATTGACCCACCTACATTTATTGACACACTTAATTCCGAAAACAGAAATAAAGAAATAAAGCTGTCCTGAATCGACATCCATCGTGATCCTTTACATTTTCTAGTAGTGAAAAACGATTCAATATTTATTGTTCAGGTACCTACGCAGAGATATTAAGGAAACGGCAATAACCGTTATTGCAAATTTATCTGGCGTCGACCATAGTAAAAAATAAAGTAAAATCAGCAGTCGAACTTTAGAAAAAAATGCAGATAGTGCTATTTCTATAGTTGCGGATTCACGTGTAAGCCTGCACGAGTGTTGGTAGCTGCTCCAACACCACATGCATCCAGCCTTCAGGAGAAACTCAGAAAGGGTTTGTAAACTATTTTCATCAATTTTTTTTTAGATTGGTAATAATTCTCGGCGATCTCTGGTCGATGATAAGCTGGCCATTGTGTTTTTCTGCATTAGTTCCTAAAGGTGGCGGAGAAATCAGTTATCGAGTGTATTGAAACATAAATGTGTAAATAATAACGTAACACGTGGACTCTAAAAACGTGTTTGTTTTGATATGCTATAACTCTAGAGTATCAATAAGACCACATCAAAGAATCACCTGGCACATGAATTATTATATTTTTTCGGTTTCATTTTTTTATACGAAATAATTCGACATAGTCACGATTATTTATGTAAAACACCTTACGTGAATACTCTTTCACTCAAAGGGCAATGGAGACGGCAATGCTTGGAGTTTCCTTGCGTGATCGAATCAGGCGTGATGATATCCGCAAGAGAACCAAGGTTACCGACATAGCCCGAAGGATCGCCAAACTAAAGTGGCAGTGGGCAGGGCACATTGCTCGCAGAACAGATGGTCGATGGGGCCGAAAATTTCTGGAGTGGCGACCGCGTACCGGAAGACGCAAAGTTGGAAGGTCTCCCACAAGGTGGACCGATGACCCGGTGAAGGTCGCGGGTAGCCGATGGATGCGAGACGCACAGGACCGGTCGTTGTGGCGACGCTTGGCGAGGCCTACGTCCAGCAGTGGACGTCTTTCGGCTGATATAATGATGATGATGATAATGAATACTCTTAGCCAAAATATGAATTATAAATTTGAATGAAAAATTTTATACTTTTCAATGAAACTTAGATCAAGAGTCTAGTGTTAGTATGTATTATCTTCGAAACTATCTATTTTCGGAACACTAGTTCTAGGACTCTTTGTATTACTTTTACATATAGAATATAACCTTAAGTTAAGGAATAGAAACGGCAACACATTATATATGGGGGAGATCTCGCCCTCTTACTTGACAGTAAAACTAAACAGAGCGATTGAAGTAAAACGAGTGATATTCCCCATACATTCCAAGAACATATCCATTGCTGAATCCTAAACGGTCGTAATCAACGCTAAATTGCCCTCACAATGAAGACGTTGAATAATATGTAATATAATGTTCTCGAGAACAATGTATTAGGGAAGCTTGAATACCTCCGCACGTTATTACGAGTTGATTAGGCAATGCCTTGGAAGGAGCTTTCCCTATTTAGATATGAAGCGAATACGGGCCGATTAGTGTGCGAGAAATAAAACGATAATAAGGTCCAGTAATCGGGTATTTGACTACTATGAAAAATATACATGAATGATGATGATGATACTATTTGATAGATGTTATTAAAACAGTACCGTTGGTGAAAAAATAAATAAAATTGGTGGAAAAACAAAGAAGTTATACGCTTTTGAAGTGATTCTTCTATCTTTTACGACTAGAGTCACTATATTTAATTTCATTTGACGTTCAAAAGTGCCTTTATTGGTCTAGTTGAAATAAATCATTTGACTTTGACTTTTCTTCTCACAGAAAATGTTGGACTGGATGACTTCAATTCAACATGGCGGGACTTGTGAGTGACATTACACGCAATTAGTGCTGTCTCTGTTTATCACAGGTTTTAAAACGCTGACAACACCGACATTGTTTTATATATTTTAGCAATATTTTTAATTGCGTCTTGTCTGCTCTCTAGGTTTTAAAAAATGTAATAAAATAAGCCAGTCAAATAACCTATTGTCTTTATTTTGGACTCCAAGATGACCCGGTGATGCTTGTACCACCAAAAATTGATTTGATTGCAACACAATTTTCTATGGTTCCGAACATCCATCCGTCAAAAACGGAACCCATAATAGGATCACTCGGGTGTCTGTCCTGTATCTTTTTTTTCGGTTTATTGTATGGAACCCTCCGTGTGAGAGTCCGAATCACACTTGGCTGGTTTTTTATATTATACTAGCTGACCCGCGCAACTTCATCTGCGTCACAATTTTCATTACTGATAAGCTCCTATTGGTCATAGCGTGATGATATATAGCTTATAGCCTTTCTCGATAAATGGGCTATCTAACACTGAAAGAATTTTTCCAATCGGACCAGTAGTGCCTGCGATTAGCGCGTTCAAGCAAACAAACAAACAAACTCTTCAGCTTTATATATTACTAGCTGACCCGCGCAACTTCGTCTACGTCACAATTTTCATTACTGCTCCGCTCCTATTGGTTTTAGCGTGATGATATATAGCCTATAGCCTTCCTCGATAAATGGGCTATCTAACACCGAAAGAATTTTTCAAATCGGACCAGTAGTTCCTGAGATTAGCGCGTTCAAGCAAACAAACAAACAAACTCTTCAGCTTTATATATTAGTATAGGTAGATTTTTATTTGGTTCTGTTCCACTGTTGAATAAAGGCCATCTTCATCTAGTCTGCCTTCTAGGGCATTTCACCAGTACTTGAACTGGCTTCGGCGACGTTGCCTTCTGAGAAAACTTTAGCCCAGCGGACGCTAAACAATACGGCTGATGGAACTCTCCCAATGCCTAATTGCCGTTGTTACCCACGTCTTATATTACAAACCGTTCCTTTCCTATTGGGTTTTTTGGCGAACCAAGAGGCCGAACTTTTAGTGAATCGTTGAGCAACCAAGAGTCGACACGTGACGGTCAGACGTTAGTAATCTGATTATCACGTGTGTTGGTATCCCTCCTCTTGAGTAGTACTGACGTAATCTGAGTGGGGTTGATTTGTGTCCCGCTTGTTCTTAATCAATATTCACTACATTTTATCCACAGAACACTGAGACGTTTCGCTGGGGTGTGAATTGTGTGGTATAATTTACAATTAATGTAACAATTAATGATCTAATTTCATGTTATCACATCTCTATGATGCAACTCTATTTAATTTCATACCAATAATCTTCAATTTTTACACTAGCAAATAAACTAATGGTTGAACGTTATAATGTCCATTTTGTATAAGATTTCTTTGATCTAATAAACGCTTAAATGAAAAACTCACTCTAACTCCCGTCATCCTCTTCGAACGTAACTTAGATCAATTAATATTAATTATACAAAACTATAAAATGACAACATACACTGAAACTTTTATTAGTTATGGAGTCCTTAGAGCCTAGCCCTATGCTAGGTCTACGGTCTACCACCATTTTATCAAAATAAATTGTGGTTTTTTCCATTAAACGACTGCGACCCCTAAGTATCAACGTAAAACAAGTACATCAGCGGTGGGCACACCGGTCGCCGTGTAGCGGTTCATTCTGTGGCTAATGAGCGTACCCGTGGATTTAAACAATGGAATAACAATGACTCGGGAAACACTGAACTGAAATGTTACCTACGTGTAAAGAACTGGATATATTGTTACTATACTGAAATGTATGTCTTCACCAGACCAGTGCCAAGGTAGCATGAAAGTCATTGTTTGAGAAAGTAAGTGTTAGGTAGGCGAAATTATAAAATTAATTCTAAACCTTAAATTGCTGAACCGAATATGATGAATTTTGGTACAGGGATTTATAGGACCCTGGAGATTATCAGCTAGGTTTTATTTGCGAAAATCTATCATAACTTACGCGCGCGAAACCGCGCGAAAAATATAATGCATGCTAATACAGGTCTTTTTCCAGCTCTAGGACAGCATAGCTTCTGTATTTACAAAAATACTTAAATTACACAAAATTCAAAGCATATTTTAGGGGGTATGCGGTACAAAGAGTAAAGTCCCCTCCATTGTGAAGGGAGGATCCTCCTACCAGACAGTTTTTGTGCCTGGCGGGCTACTGCCCGATAGATGACATTTGGGCTGATGTGTTATATTCAAATCGCACGGTAAACTCTGCTTGCGCGATGCAGGATTTCAACTTAGTAGTTCGCTGCTAGTTGGATAGATGGCGTCGCGGTTCTTTTTGTTGCGATGTAGATTTGCTCCGTTGGTTTTTCTTGTGGCGGCATTGATGCCGCTACATCACTCCCCTCCGGAGACCGGAGGTCGATAGTGGATGAGTCGTCCATACATCTTGAGATGCTTGCCAGGCCAGTGGAAGGTTGGTTTCAGTGAGTCGGAACCGGAAGTCGCAGAGTTCTCGGTGAGTCGGAACTGTCTGCGGTGCCCAAATGAGTCGGGTTGATGAGATCCCAGTGAGTCGGGATGAAGCTGCTATGCTCCAGTTGCTGGATCTGGCACAACACTGTGTTATGTCACAAGAAACTCCACGAACACTCTTCTGAAGCATGTAATGTATTACAAAAATCTTGTTAACATTATCTTTGATTACTTCTATATGTGAGGACAATAATGCAAAGAACAAGAATATACATAAAACATTCAAAATGTAGGTGCAGATTAAAAGCCAGTGGCAGGTAAGAGATGACCAGTCTCAAATGATGGCGTCCGTTCACGAACATGACGCGTGTATCAGCAGCATCTAGCTCAACCATTTTGAAGGAAACCAAGTGATCCAACACACGCGCCACCATCAGCGAAATATTTGTGTGAGCATGACAAGCTCTCAACTGCCACGCTCGTTCATATCAAACTAATTTAATAACGAAATCTGTAGCTAATTACATATGTAAATGGCTCCCATTTAATAGTGCTCACTTTTACAAAAATTTGAAAACATGCGTCTACATTACACAAAACTATGGTTTTCAATGACCAAGTGTCGTATATAGGAGACCAAAAAAAAAGGGTAAGCATTTCTTCCAATTATAAAAACCTAACTAGTGGACCCATGCGGCTGTGGCTGTGGAGCAGGACCGGCATTTAGCCAAGCATTTTTATCAAGGACATAATCTTCCAGTTTATAATATGCTTGTCTACATAGTGTGCGTTTTATACATATTTTAAATTTTCTCTCATTCAGTTTGAGAATATCAAGTGGTATTTTATTATAAAATTTAACACAGTACCTCATAAAAGAAGTGTACACTTTAGCTAATCTGAATCGGGGTTGATCTAATTTGTTCCAATTTTTAGTATTAAAATTATGACTATCACTAATATTGCTAAAAAAGATGAAGATTTTTCCGAACATACATAATGTTTTCATATGATTAGATAGATAGATTGTAAATGGCTCTGATAGCTCTTTTCTGCAGAATAAATATAGACTTTTCCATGTCTGTACGCAATTGAAGTAGCAATGTTCGTTAAAAAACACTTCAACTTATTTAAAACCCTGACCGGTAAACGTCACCAGGACATAATTCACGTGATACCTGATAAAACCGCATTATACGCACGCAAAAAGCGTTCTGGGAATGGCCCCTATTCATAATAGGATACTCATGACTATAAGAGTTGAGAAAGATAATGACAAATTTAAAAGAATCCTAACAGATTTTATGGTTGAAAAGGCATACTATTCCATTGGTGATTTTTTCTCAGACAATTTAAATAAATAATAATTGGGGTTTTGTTTGTGAGTCAAGTGTCCGATTTATTTAAAAACTGAATTCAATGTAATGTCTTAATATTACATATGTATTTTAATTTGAATGATAATTTAATGTATCCAAAATTTGTACGCCTATTAGGCTAAACATAGCGATCCTAACATTAGAATAAGATCTTATTATTCTACCTATATTTTGCAAATTAATAATTTGAATTTGAATTTTCATTGTCTGCAGCACGTCCCCATAATAAGATACCGGTAACAAACAACATTACAACAAACAGCAACCCTCTGCCTCTAGAGAAAGAAGGAAAGAAAAATGTTTATTTGGGACTCGCACAAGACAGACAAAAAGTAAAATTAATTAAAAACTAACAGTACCTAATAATTAATTAAAATAGCTTGAAAAATAGCAACATGAATTTAATCTGAGCGAGGCCACAAAAGGTATCTCCCTATCTCAGCATTATGCTGCGATATTTAAAAAAATAACGCAGCGCTCGTATGATAGGGCCTGTGACGCTATGGATACACTCACGAAGCACATAATAAATAGAAATATACACAGACAATTAAAATAATAATTATTAATTTTACTGATCATTCAAATCTCTGAAACAGCCATTTTGTAAGGTATTTGGAAAAGCTTCAGGCATATGAATGGAAAAGCAAGGAATAAGATGAAATAAAATAAGATGATTCAGTGGCTCAACCTAACCTAAAAGATAACTACCTCTATAGATCTATTTTTCTTTTCTTGAATTTCTTAGAAAGCAAGAGAAAAATAATGCCTTAAAGTACAAAGAGATAACATCGCAAATGACGCGACAATGTCTAGAGAAAAGCAATCTGCGGCACAGCGGGGATTACTACAGATTTATGTAGATTTATTAGACTTACACCGCAAATACGAACACACGGTCAAGGAGACCGTGTATTTTGTTTGAAACTAGATCGTCTTACTCGACAAAAAATAAACAAACCAATCATGAAAACTTAGAGAAATGTGCGTTTATTGGTACAACTTGAGGTTGTACACACTCTTTAATTTATAAATATATCATTATTATGCTAAAAGGGCCTCAACTCAGCATCATAAACTTCTCCAACAGTAGTGTAATGAAATATAATTTTGAAATATTCGTCATACATAAGCGAAAATATTAAAATTGCTTACTGACAAAAACCACGCGGTGTCCTTTGGCCAGGATGCAGGAATGCTTGCGGTCAATGCTTGGCCGGGGGGTGCAGGTATTCAGTCAGCTTATCCGGTTGCAGCTGAGTACCAATATTTTACATGGAGCAGCTGTCTGTCTGACCTCCACAACCCAGTAACTGGCAGTACGGGGTAGTAACAGTAATTCCCTATCCTAATATATAAAATTCTTCCGTTACTAAGTGAGTGACTGACTGAAAGACAACGCACAGCCGAAACTACTGGTCGTAGAAAGCTGAAATTTGGCTGGTCGTAGAAAGCTAAAATTTTGCATTCTTCAGCACTAGGAGGGGATTTCCCGAAATTTCTACGGGAACAGAAAAAAAGGGATATGCGCTTACAAAGTCGTGGGCAATAGCTAGTTCCCCTATATTCTGATGAGTTTTGACATTGATTTTGCGACTTTAATTTGAACATTTAAAGTACAATTGTCGAGGTTGGGAGACAATTTACTTACAGTAAGGATGTTGACCTTCTGACTTGTTTCCTCATTTGGCTATGCTAAAGTTAAGGGTATCACTCAAGATGCGGGATCAACTAGCCAAGTTAATAAAGCCCTTGATCTCCTCAAATACGGAAGTTGGGAGTCAGTGTCTCGACCGTCACAAGTTAATACCACCGTGTTATAGTTTTAATTGATATTGTGGTTGTACCGTGTAGTAAAGGTTACTTTATAGAGACTGGTACAGATTCGCAAACTTACTGAGATGGAAGGAAACATTAAATAATAAGTTTGCTATTAGGGATATTTTTCTCAAAGAGACATTCTTTCAGCGAAGATATTTTAGATATTTTCAAAATTCCAAAATATCTTACAAACCACTTTTTTTTTCGACCAACGTTATTGCTAATTTGCTTGACTTCGTAGGCGCATATGCCATTTTCCGTTCCCGTATAGCCTACAACCTTCCTCATGAATGTGGCTATCATACCCAAAAAGACTTTTCCAAATCCAACAGCAATTCCAGAGATTACCGCGTTCAAACAAACAAAGAACCAAACCATCTCTTTAGCTTTATTATATTATAGTATGAAGATGGAATGACACTGTTTAGAAGCTCTAGTAGTCCCACGAAAGCAAGGTATCGAGATCGAACTTATTTTTTTAAGTTAATCGTAACTTAAAAAAATAAGTTCGCTTTCAATTATTATGGTGAAATAAGTAAGATACTACAAATGAAAAAAGGCTTCCAAAATATCGTTCTAACAAGCTCGTACAGCGGCCGATACAATTACATGCCCTATGGCTAACTGTCCTGAACAAATAATGAGCATTTTGTCTAATAATAAAAATATAAGAGGAGGGATGAAACGCATGTAACTAAAACAGTTATGAATTTAAATGTGGATGGATGGAGAGGGAGGCCAAAGAAAAGATGCATGAATTGTGTGAGGAACGATATGAAAGAAAAGGGAGTTAATGATAGCGTGACGGCTGACAAGACAGAAAAAACGTATTGCGCCGACCCCAAATAACATGGGATAAGGGCAGGAAGATGACAATTAATAAAAATATATCATGAAGCTATGTACTAAACACCCTGACTACTATTGCGTAACTTCATCTATCTTTACTCTATACTTATCCATACTAATATATAAAGCTGAAGAGTTTGCTTGAACGCGCTAATCTCAGGAACTACTGGTCCGATTTGAAAAATTCTTTCAGTGTTAGATAGCCCATTTATCGAGGAAGGCTATATATCATCATGCTAAGACCAATAGGAGCGGAGCAGTAATGAAACTTGTGACGCAAACGAAGTTGCGCGGGTCAGCTAGTATGCTTATAAAATGCAGAGGAATCTCTTGAACAAAATTGTAAAATTGACTGTCCCAATAAAATAGACGAACAATTAATTTTAAGTCAGCGTTCAGTACGTCAGACCAAAGATACTGTTCTTATTTTGGTAGTCTGAACCTTATATTTAAAAAAATAAAACTAATTTTAATAAAGATCTCAACTACTATTAATCAAAAAAATTCTTTACAAAACTGTCAAAGCACATAAAAATATCGCTCCAAGCTTAATGTCCCTTTCATCAGAACATCACTCGAATAAAATTAATAGAATATAACTCGAATTAAAGTCCGTAATGGATCCATTAGGTCTGGCCAACGCAATATCTTCTAAATTATATGGATTAAGTACGTACTTAGGGTCACATTACCACAAAGCACCTTATCTCGACTACACACTTTAAAAAATAAATAAATAAAAAGAGGAATGAATTATTAGCCCATATTGTTTTCTGCAGACTAAAATTTATTATTATTTATTTTGACTGACCTGTTTGACTGGGAGCTAACCCCAAAATGTTTGGGAAAAGGCTACGCAAATGATAATTGTTTTATGTAGACTCATCATTTCAGACGAAAGGCTTCCGCTAATAGACAATTGGATATAGGCCTTCCTGTTGGGTTTGCCATAATCGCCTCGCTTGGCAGGCTGGTTGGCGATCGCAACGTGGTTGTTAAAATCTATACTAATATATAAAGCTGAATAGTTTGTTTGTTTGCTTGAACGCGCTAATCTCAGGAAACGGCTGATCCGATTTGAAAAATTCTTTCAGTGTTAGATAGCCCATTTATCAAGAAAGGCTATAGGCTACATATCATCACGCTAAGACCAATAGGAGCGGAGCAGTAATGACAATTGTGACGCAGACGAAGTTGCGCGTGTCAGCTAGTACACACAAATAAAGCTGCTGCCCATTCTCAGGTGAGATTATACCTCTTTTATACCTTTTTTTTTACCCAGCCTTTGCTTTCCCACTGCTCAGAACAGGCCTCAAGTCTTGCCAGACTTTAGAGTTTTAGACAAGCCGCGCTAAAATGTCTAAATCATCTTACCATCTCTTTGAACCGCCCAGCGGTCAGTGTGCACGAGGCTGACGTCAGTCGTAACACAGTAGACGGCGTTATTCCATGGGTAATATTCCATAGGTCATATTCTATAGGTAATATTCCATAGGTAATATTCCATAGGTAATATTCGATAGGTAATATTCCATAGGTAATATTCTATAGGTAATATTCCATAGGTAATATTCCATAGGTAATATTCCATAGGTAATATTCTATAGGTAATATTCCATAGGTAATATTCCATAGGTAATATTTGTAAGTAGGTACCTACTTACAAAAAAATACTCGGCACTGCCTAGCTCATAATAAAACTTTTTAGTACTGGTAGAAATTAAAAGTCTCATAACCAAACTAGTGATATTGATAGTACAGCCAGAATTCTAAACAAACTTAAATATTCGCTTCTTTTGTATTCAAAATTCTTCGATTCTTTATTGTTATATCTGAAGAATACATAAACCTGAATAGTTTTAAATGTGACCTCCAAAAAAACTTTCATTTTAGTACCTAAATCAATGTTTAAAGTATCTTTGATATGTATCATCTTTATTCACTGAGCCCTGTCTTTATTTAGTAAGTACCCATTATGCTGACGATAAAAGAAACTTCGAGTGCAATGTACCAGTGCTCCTGTAAGCCGAAGTGACTGTTGAATAATGCCTTCACTAATATAAAATTCAGTTCCAATTTGCTGAAAGTTAACCATCGCTTCATATTTATGTTATTCCATCACACAAATTGATTCTACTAACTTTTGCAAAAGATAAATAAATAAATTGACCAAAAAAACCATAATACACTTACTTGAGTACGAAGTGAAGTACAGAGACAAATGAAGCGTCAAGTGTCTGTTAGAATCAGTCACAGTGATGAATAATGTATCGCTATTCGCCCTTGGGAGGACACGGCCGCACGGGTTGATGGCTCCCCGGTATTAATCACCTCTCATGTGACAATTAACGGGCCACTTCGTTATTTAGACGGTTTAGGACTGACAGATTCATTTACAAAGGCCTACGAAACTATAGTTCACTATTTGAGGCTGTAGTTTCAATGTAGAGAACTTAATTAGTGAGAATTCAAGATTTATATTGGCAAATAAATTGAATAGGACCACGTAAGTCTGGGTTGTGGAAATCACGAGCAATTTTGTCCGTCTGACTTAGCTTGTCACCCCGACGCGACGTCGTAACATTAGAACAATTATTTTATTCAAGAGAAAGATTTTTTATGTTAAAATGGACAAGTAAATGGCAGACGATGTTTTTTTAAGGTGAGAAACCATCTAATGACTCCTTCCGCTCTGGGTGGAGCGGAAGAAAGTATCAGGCTCTTACTCACTAAAACCCATCCGTGTTGTTCCGGGAACGAAGGAACACGGATGTGTTCCTTCATTCCAGGACCGCGGTGACTCTTTCGAACAAATTCCGCAACCCTGGAGACAGATGATGCTAGGAAATAAAATTGGTTATATTTTTTATAATATCACAAAGAAACAATGTGTGTTGTATGTTTGTACCTACTTATATCAGTATCGTTACTCGAAATAAACCAAATTATTTAAATTTAATTTAAAACATTACTTGACAAATAAAAATATTAATTACAAAACAAATGCAGTAACAGTTGAAATTACTCCCATTATTTTCAAGAACAAGTCGAAAACATAAAAGGTGAAAGAAATCTGGATCGACATCTAAAGTACGATTAAAAGATTAACTTCATTGCCGCCTGAAGTCATTAAATACGGACTATGTTTACTTTGCCTCCATCCATGGTTTTATTGTGTTTCAAGTACCTACATAGATAGTTGTAGATTAGTAGGTACTCGAGTACGATTAACGACCGTATAAAAACGGATTTATTATAATGAATTTACGTGAAAAAATGTCACAGTACAAAATCCAATGACAAAGTGCTGACCACTAACGAAAACGATTGTCAAACTGTCGAAATACAAGGGATTGATCACGTGATATTTCGATAGTATTTGTCAATCCCGTACACGTGACGATTGTGACGTTTTGACAATCGCATTCGCCACGCTACCGCTGACAGAATTTCACTTGTCTAGAGCCTCTCTGGTGTGTAATTTCAGAAGGACAAGTCTCGTATTTTTATAAGGGACCGTTTACATTCCCATCGCAGTGGAAAATTGACAAAAAAACATCTAAGTTCCCTATCCTATAAATATCTATTTTATTTGAACGATATCCGTAACGACTTCTTCTTTTCGAGTCGACGTTAATTGCAGATTCAGTGGCATTAATTAAATCCCCCAAAGTCCAGGTGTTGTTAATAGAGGTGATATAAATAATACGGGCGGGCTTAGAAAGCCCTTTGAGGAGTCGTTTCTATTAATTGGCCTTAAGAACGGCCGTTGATGGTGACTCTGAGAAGAGCCGTTTTGGAGTACCATCGTGGTGAAAAGATTACTCAGCTGGACTCGGCGTTTGCTAGTCCAAGGTGCGCTGTGGGTTTGGAATCGCAGAACGATTTATAAGCTCCTTTCACGCACGCTCGTAACGACTGTTAAAGATCTACAAGCGACAAAAATCAAAATCAAAAGGCATTTATTCAAACTAGGCTGAAAATCGGCATTTTTTGAACGTCAAAATTTACATGAAGACAGTCCCCCAAATCGCCCAGCCCGTCACCACTTCCTAGTGTTTTAGCTGGGAAGAAGAAGTGGCAAACAAACTCCCCAGCAACACAACTGTCTGTTAAGTTTAAAGAACTTGAATTTATATAACATTATTATTCAAAATTTTATGATAATATCGATCATTAAATAAAATAAATGGATGGCACATGTCAGCTAGCACACCATATTATCCCAAAAATTAAATATGAAACAATGATAAAACTAATAACATAATATAGGTAATTAAATAAGTAAACTCAAGCATACAATACTAATCAAAATGAGCCTCCAGGAATAAATGGCGTGCCCGCTTACATGTGCAACAATGCAATTTAACCATAATCTGTGACCCAAAGTCACAAGTGATAAACTAGGACCATCGCAGTTAAATTATAACACTTAAAAATTTTAACAATAATAAACCACAGCCAGGTCCAACAGCCTAACGTGCTTTCCGAGATACGGAGGAGTCTCACTATCTAACAACCACCCATCCACGTACCGACCTCGGAAAATATTGCTATTTAGCCACGAACTCCTCGAAACTTGAACCGTGTAAATGGAAGGAACAAAATCAAAAACCAAATTCTATTTTGAATTAAGTACTTGGGTATCTTTGTATTTATTTTGACAACTTAAGAGGCCTAATACAATTTGAATGTGTTTTTGCGTAAAATGACCAACTTTGGCTTTGATATTCTCAGAAACTGAAATATTTAGACAACTTTGGCTTATTGGATAGTTAAGAATAGCTATTAGTATTGAACATAGCGGCCTCACTTTTCGCATATTATCTATTTGTAAAAAGCCAAAATACCGAAGTAAGTTTCTCATGAAAAGCGCGACGGCACTTTTTCGAGCTCGTACTAACCAAATGAAATATCACCTCAAAAAAAATGAAAAAAGAATGGAATATCCGTAAAAATATCCCATTCAAATCCATAAAACTACTAAAAACACTCAGAATTAACTATAAATTTCTCCTTAATACATTAATATTATTACGTAAAATTTATACCGAAATAAACCATAGTTCATAAGAAATGAAATTTTAATAAATATTCATTAAATAAATTAGTAATAAACCCTAAAATAAACGTAATTGCAACTGCCTAATTTCTTCATAATGCGATGAGTCAGCAGTTTTGTGAGTGAAAACGCAATTCTGTGATAGAGCTCTTAAGTAAGATTACAAAATATTTTTTTTTGTATTTTCTTCCTTTGTATTTTTTTTTTGTTAGCTTTGTTTATGAGCCAATCACGAGGTTAAACTAATTAAGTTACATGTTTAGCTTACAGTAGCACCCTCCAGTAAGCTAAACCTGTAGCTTAATTTCTCTTTTTATTTATGACACCTTTAAAAGGTGTCATAAATAAAATATAAAAAATAACTGGTGAAATACTGGTATTCAGCTGAATCCGGTTTGACAGGGAGACGACCCCTATATAGTTGAGAAAAGGTCAGGCAGGCAGAAGATGATACCTTCTAAATTCGAATGTTAAAACCAGCCAAAGCTGGAAAGTTTTGCACAGCCCTCTTTCTGATGTATTGCGGCCGACTCGGAATCAATGAAAAGTTTCTTCTTATATGTTTCTAAGCCTCCAAAAAAAAAGAGGTCCTGATGAAAGAGGTCGCGTCTACAATACCTATACTACACCTTATCCGCTTCCTTAATTTTGCATCAAGAAAACAGTATTTATGCTTATTTTTCTTTGCCTATAATACGTCTTGAAGTTGACAGCCATTTTGCCAGCGATGGAGATACCGCGATGATGGTAATTTCTTACCCGCTTTGCTTTTGTTTTAGCCCAATTTATGACAAGGCATTTGTCAAGCTCACCGGATCTTGTAATTTTGAGATAAATAGGAACCTACGGCAATCTCAGTAATGTGGGCGTTCTGATTGGACGTATAATAAATACAGGGATACAGCAATTTGTGGCGTAATGAGATTTTTGTGTTTCAATTCAATTGTTACATTACCTTGAGGATATTCTGAGGTTCAGGACGGCCTACGGAATAATGAAAAGCTATGTATCGTGAGTTAAAAATATATGTGTCGAACAATTGAAGAACATCTTTTTGCACATATTTGGATGAGCATTTACCTACTCACTTATGTAAATCCAGCGTCACACTCTCTGATTGACAAACGAGACTCGCTCCCAGATTGACTACTTTATACTGAGCGCAAGTCATGGTACATTTGCTGAAATACCTTTTGACCTTTGAGGTATCAAAGTCTTGGTTGCTGTGCATTTTAAACGAAAACAATTTAAAAGTAAACACTTCAATGAATAAATTTATAACATCACAAAGCGTATCAATGAAAAACTTTTATTAATATAAACTCGTTAAACCGCTGAAATGTTCACAATCAACTTATTTGCATGTCAAAAGAAAATTAAATTTTTCCAATTGTTTCTGAATATTTAAAGCTTTTTGTTGTTCAGACAATGTTTTTTATTAAAGTCGATGTTCATTGGTGCGCCTTAATGAAAGACACAAGTAAATAAAAATAAACATCGCAAACATCAACCGAGCGAAACACGAACCGAGCAAAATTAATTAAACTGTTAGTATACACACGAGTAAGAGAATTTAATTAAAAAATCTAAATAATTAAGTCCAATCTGAAGACCGCATTACGTTTGCATGATCGGGATGCTGTATTGAAAAATGACGTGATCAGAAAACTAAAAGCACTAGAGTAAAAACAGTTACATAACAATACAAAGACACAAGTGTATTTGTAGCTCAAAACTGTTCCTTTGAAAGGCTAAAGTAATAAATCGTCGATCTATGCAGCCGTACGACAAGAGCGCTCGGGCGAGCTGCACATCCGATACAGACGCTCACTGAATCCCTTTGTGTAACAATTCCGTTTGTAACATTAAAGAAGCGCTTAGGTTTGTTATAGAGATATTTTATCGCGTTAAAACCTAAGTTGAATAAGAGGTGGCAACGCAAGCACGTATTTCAATTAAATATTGATTTTAGGCAAAGAAATTTTGTTACAAGTGAGCGAAATTTACCAGTCTCTTGCTCTCAGATTCGGCTCGGACTCATACATCAATCATAAATTTTGCTTTTTTCCTCGCAAGACTGCAAAACATAATTTCTTACGCGAGTGCATTTGCCATTGCGCTCTTGGCTCTATTACACCCCTTTTTTGAAGGATGGGAATTCATCAAATGGCTCCTCCCGCTCTGGGTTAAGCAGAAGGCAGTGTCAGACTCTTACTGACTAAAACTCATCCGTGTTCCTTGTAATGCCCTTTGCGTTCCAGGGCTGCGGTGACTCTTTCGAACTAATTCCGCAACCCCGGCAGGCACTGGCCCTAGCGGGCCCCGTCTTCTATGCTGACAGCTCTTTGAGGAAGTCGAACCACCCAATGCTCGCTGTCCGCAGGCCCGCGCCTACGGTGGCCGGGAATCGCCCTGCGACTCCCAAAGCCCGGGGCGTCTTCTTCTGTTGCGGCAGCCGGAGCGTGAGGTTTTCCTCTCTCTCACGCGTTCAGCCTTCTCCTTCGCTACAGTACTGCTTCGCAGAAAGAGGTGACCGATTACTAGCTTCGTATTTTCACACTGCAAAGCTGCCTTGCTACCTGCATACTATTCTTCCGCTTTAGCCTATAGTACGGCAAGGATATTCTTTGCATTTTCCTGCTTTACAAATCAGATACACGCGTGCGAGCGAAAGAAGTAAGTATCTAAATATAAAAGAAATAACTCTACAGCACTACAGATCCGAAGTCACTATTTGCAGTTGATTGTCCGCGTGAACTCGTGCATTCTTCCTACGTTTCAAACTGTTCAAGTGCTCGCAGGTATGCTTCAGTCCAGTCGTTTAGAGCTGTTCCATAAAACGCTCACGTTCCATTATTCAGGGATATGTATAACGTCCCAAGTATGGCTGAGAGGCGTGATGCAGGTGTAATGCGGGCCATACACGTTCAAGCAATTTGATCTAACAGGCTGGTTGAAACTGTTTGATCAAATAGAAATACGAAATGTCGTATTACTTCATGCCATTTGACGACACATTTTTGTTAAACTGTCCCACAGATATTCATGCCAATTTATTATTTACTAGCTTCTGCCAGCGGCTTCGCCCGCGTAGTCCCTAGGGAACATACTCCCGGGATAAAAAGTATCCTATGTCCTTTCTCAGGCTCTAGACTATCTCTGTACCAAATTTCATTTAAATCGGTTCAGTAGTTTGGCGTGAAAGCAAGACAAGCAGACAGACAGAGTTACTTTCGCATTTATAATATTAGTAAGGATTGGACATGTATGGCCCGCATTATGGACATTCCAATCGTCGTCAAAGCCCTAAACTGGTTGCCTTTCACGCAGTTTTGATTTATGGCTAGGACATGCTGGATATGCCGATATTATATCTCCTCCTAGCTATTACCAGATTCTTTGCTCGCGTGAATGTCGAAAATTAATCCTCAGGCAACTGATACCTGGGTTAAAAAGTATCCTTCGAATGTATCGACTCCCAAGTTATTAAAATCGGCCTAGTAGTAGAATTATTTATATAGTTATTTTAGTAGTTAAAATAGATCCATGACCTGTTAAAATCATAATGTTTGAAACTATGCTTTATATAATCCTCGTAACTTATAATGCTATAACAACAGAATTTAATTAATGTCTTTTTAGCCATTCTTTAAGAAAACCAAAGTGACTTAAAATATGAAAAAGCCTAACACCGTCTAATTTTATAGAAGGTACACGGTACAGAGAGTAAAGTCCCGCAAACCTTCATAGAAAAGGGAGGATCCTCCGACCAGACGGTGTTGTGTCTGATGGGTGACTGCCCGATAGTTGATATTCGGGCTGTTGCACATACATGTTCAAATCGCACAGAAAACTGGTACCGCGATGCAGGATTTCATTCAATAGTTCACTCCTGGCGAAATAGATGGCGCCGCGGTGCTTTTTGCTGCCGTGCGAACTCTTCGTTAGTGTTTTTTTTGTGGCGGCATTGATGCCCCTACAATTTGGTGGAATGCATCCAAAAACCTAACTATATCAGACCTTATCCAGATGCCTGGCAACCCTACCAGTGTTGCCTTTGATTGTACTCACTTTAGTTAATTAACCCCCGACGCAAAAAGAGGGATGTTGTAAGTTTGACGTCGATGTCTGTCTGTCTATGTGTGTGTCTGTCTGTGGCATCGTAGCTCTCAAACGGATGGACCGATTTCGATGCGGCTTTTTTTGTTGTTATGTTTGGTTAAAATCGGTCCAGCAGTGTAAGAGTATCAGCTCTTTTCCAAAATTATGTAAGGCATTTTTGGCGTATGATTTCTCGATTAAGTGCTTCACTTCTTTCTTGCTACCTTGCAGGTTATGATCTTGCAATACGGTCACGTTGACCTAGTACTACAACCTGGATGGTCTCCAGAGAACCCAACTCCTCGAAAACTTACAGCATACATAACATGTTTGGATTGGATTCAATAGATTCTATATAATAGCAGAATAAAATCCGTCGGGGTTGCCATTCCTTGCCCTGAAATGGAATAAATGATTGCAATTCTACTGATTATGTGAGCAATCATTGTATTCTGTAATTCCAGGACAGCAAATGTCAGCCCTAACGGATTTATTTCTGCACTAGCTTCTGTCTGTTCTCAGCGATAATTATTATTTTTGACTTTTTAAATTTTCTTTTTTTTTATGCGTTGGGGACTTTTTAAACTTTTAATTTAATTTTTTATTAAATGAATAGGTATGGTAATGCTATTTAAAACGTTTTTTTCTAAAACTTGTTGTTTCATAAAATAACGCTCGGATACTCGTACCTACTGTTATTTTTTTAGACTTAATCTAGTTAAATATGGAGCTATCCATCATTCCGTTTCATTATGTAAGTAAGTGATTGTCTCCGAGAATGACTGATCGTATGATGATCTATAACCCGAAAATAATAATATTTAGACAGCGTCAGGCAAGAGGAATGTATCAAAGATATGCGTTAGGTAAATAAAAATGCATATAAATATTTATTCACTCAACATTTAAAATTCTTGCACTACATCTTAAAATATAAACTCCAATTTCTCCTTTCCAATTAATATAGGTAATAGAGGTTTGGTCTTAATTTATTGTGGCGAAATTATAGTTGAAAATATTTTCTATGAATATACTTAATTGATCATTTAGTTGTCAACATTCTTGGGCTTTCCTGTTCCAAAATGTTTAGGAATACCAAAGGGTGTTTTGTAATCATGTTACCCCTGAACTGAATATAGATGTCAAATAGGCGGTAGTTCCATCTTAAATTCTGGTATTCAGCTCCAACCGGTTACACTAGAAAATCCAAATATAGTTAGAAAGAAGAAATAAACACTATTATTGCCAACACTACAGTCGTGATATTTTGAACAAAGCAAAGATTTCTTATAATATGGTAAAAGGAGCGGGCTCGGCAATTGTTCAGCAGTGTGCAGCATAGCCACAGCGCTGGTCAATGCTCATTTACAACCCTCCTCTCTCCAACCTCTCCCATTACTTTAAACTTACAATAATCTTAATGTAATAAAATTTTCTCAACTGCTTAACGTAATATAGAATAAATACCTAGGGAAAAGGCTAGGCAGATTATTTAATCAAGAAAATAATTTATTTCCATCGCGACACATATTCTAAAGTAGAATCTGGGTGTTTCAAACAAGCAAAACACGCAGTTTTATACATAGACAGCAAAGCTCGCCGTTCTCTAAAGCTAAAAGGACTATTATTTTTGTGGTGGTTTCGAGCCGAGGCAGCCATTTCCTGCGCTTTGCTTAGCCTCCCACTTTCCGTCCTTTTGAAACCTTTCAGTTTTCGATTCCGCTCAACCGCAACCTTTGCAATTGCCTTTGATTGTACTCACTTTACACTTTAGTTAAGTTTTTAGAGGAGTTCGGTATTGCTTTTGTGGTTAAACTACTTGAAAGAATTGCATTGTGTTATTGTTGTAGCTTTGCATTTATACAATAGCATATTATTTCAGTTTTCAAACTGCTTCTAGGATTTTGAAACAAAGGCCACATTCAGTAGGAGACTGAAACCTACTAGGAATGTTTTTAAACTTGTTATGAGAATACCATGAATTGTATATATAAAACCTGTAACGCAATAAACGCAATACCTCTTAAAGGGTCGTCGAACTCATCATTATGAACAACTTTCACTATGGGGCCAACACTGAAATCGCGAAAAAAAAAATTCGACTCCTCCATACATTTCTGTGCGCATAACTCGACAAAATGTTCTGAACAGCTGATTTTTTTTTTCGCGATTTCGGGATTGGTCCCATAGTAAAAGTTGTTCATAATGATGAGTACAATGACCTCTTAAGAGGTATTGCGTTTATTCTGTTACACGTTGTATACGTAGGTACAGGGAAAATGCAACAATTAAAATAATTAGATACGCACTCGAATACATTAAATTATCACGTCACTATTTTATTTATTTATTTAGGTTTAAATAATCTTTATTCTCATAAGAAGATACAGTTCAATTAAATTAGATTTACATTTTAACATAAAGTCGTCGTCTAATGACGAAGCGTGCAGGTGAAGAATAAGTAAAACAATAACAATACAAGAGAAAAACTCAAAAAAAGTCGGTAGTTACATTTTAAAAAAGGTTACAGCTGGCCAATTTGACACCAAGGTACCAATTATTCAACTTGTGAGGAACACAAACAACGATTAAAAAGCGAACTACTGTGTGAATGTGTTAGTGCACGCACATGTACGTTTGCTTGTGTATGCCTACTGTACTCTCGGAGACATTCATGCATTTGACTTTTTCATTTATTTATATTTTGTTACGTAGGTATGTAATCAATTTAGGTTATGTTATAGTTATGTATGTATATATATTTAAATGTAATATAGAAAAACCTCGTGTCACGGTGCTTGTTACCGAACTCCTCCAAAACGGCTCGACCGATTTTCATAAAAAAATTGTGTTTTTTTTTTGGATGGCTAAACGATTCCAGCTTGTATATATATATATATATATATATATATATATATATATTTTTTTTTTTTAATGTGTGTACTTATTCTAGTTTTATTCGATCTTAATTTATAGTGTTTACGTGTAGTGTACATAGATTGATTTAGTAATTATTAATTTCAGTTATTTATATAAACCTGTATGATTTTATAAATGAATATATTATGTACTCAAACGTTTAGATTTATAGTAAGTTCACACTTCTACCGTTTTCGTATTTACATTTTTTATTTTTCTTGATGTAATTATTTAATATGGCGTTTTTTATGTAGAAATTACTTTTTGCATAATGTAATCTTTTAGTTTTCTTTTGTAAATATTAATACTTTTGCACTCTTTGATTTCATTTGGCAATTTATATTTAGGGACAACAAACAGCAGTGTAATAATAATTAAACATTATAGATTAAAACTTCATAATAGAGGTAATAAATACACTACTCACAACGTTATCCACATATTACTACACAGATTTACTAGTTGTTAGAATAAACGAATATTCTTAATATATAAAACAAAGTCGGGTTTGTTTGAACACTTATAACTCGAGAACGACTGGACCGATTGTGATGGTTTATATGTTTTTTGGATTAGGCTTCGTCCAGAATAGCATAATGAGTAATAAAATATTTAAAAAAATAGTAGGGTAGAAGTAGGGTAGGTAGGTGGGGTAGGGTAGGCAGGTAGGGTAGGTAAGTAGGGTAGATAGGTAGGGTAGGATAGGTAGGTAGGGTAGGTAGGTAGGTACGGTAACCAGTTGACGGGAGCGAAGCCGCGCGGGTCAGCTAGTAAATATATAAAAAAGAAAACACTACTTAATTATTTGTATCCCTTTCGGTGGAACCTAGGATGGACTAAACATTTTTCCCATCGTTCATCAGTCTTTCGTTTTTCTTTTCATTAGGGTTCCGTAAAAAACGGAACCCTTTTAGGATCACTCGGGTGTCTGTATGTCACAGCCAGTTTTCTCCGGATCTACTTGACCGATTCTATTGAAATTTGGTATACATATGGACATCTATATATTTTTTTAGTCACTTTGGTCACTTTTGGGGGCCAAACTAGAAAATTTAAAAAAAGTTTTTCAATCTGTATCGTGTGACATATCAAATGAAAGGACTTACTGTGAGGGTTTTAATTATATTTTCTTCATAATTTTAAAATAAACAGTTTTAAAGTTATTCAAGAAATTAGACCAAAAATTACCCCTCCTTAACTCCGAAACTACTGTACTTACCTAAAATTTTGAAAAACGCTGGTTGTAGTTCTATACCTAAAAATTACAAGTCAACCTATAAGAAGTCTGTAGTGTTACAATGACATGTTAAAAAAATTTAATTGGTTCGGAACCCTTTGCACGCGAGTCCGACTCGCACTTGGCCAGGTTTTTTTTTCTCATTGTACCTGTTGGTAGCAATGTAATACTTTTCTATTTTGTTTGTTGGTATTGTGTCTCTATGCTTTTGGTTTGTATTGTCTATTGTGTTAATGTGATTGCTAAGGTAACGTCTATTTTTTTAATAAAAGTCTGCTTTAAGTTGAACGGTTGTTTTACTAACATATCAACAGGTTATGGGGCCCAGACACATAATCCTAAAGAAAAAAGAGTAAAACAACAGAAACTGTTTTTTCGTCAAAAAGGTAAAATTGTCCGCGTGTGGTTAGAAACCGGCGGACGAGAAAAATACTTGCGAGTGATTGTAGCAAGGTCGGGACGAACAGACAGGAAGATGGCGGACGACAATTCTTTAAAACTCCAGACGTATATAAAGCTCGAGGGAACTTCCAATTGGAATATTTGGAAATTCCAAACCATCGTTTTGTTGCGGAGTCAGGGCTTACTGGAAGTGACAGACGGAAGCAGTGTGAAACCAGAGGACGCCGTTGAGAAGGCTGTATGGGAAAAGAAAGACGCGAAAGCTCAATCATGGATTGTTACAAGAATGTCAGAAAGCGTGATGATGCATATCATAACATGCACTACGTCAGCCGAAATGTGGCGAAAACTTGCGAGCGTGTATGAGCAAAAATCTCAAACAAGTATACATATCGTACAACAACGTTTCTTTCAATACAAGTACGAGGAGGGCACGGCGATGTCAACGTTCTTATCTAAAATAGAAGAACTAAGAAACCAGCTCAAACAGATGGGAGAAGACATTTCAGACAAATTCGTAATAACAAAAGTGCTAATGTCTCTTCCAGATGCTTATAAACATTTTGTGTCGGCGTGGGAGTCCGCGCCTGACGATAAACAAACGCTCGAAAATCTTGTCGCGAGATTACTGATTGAAGAAGAACGTATTAACGACAAGGAGCCTCCAAACTCGTCAGCATCAGCGTTTGTAGCTAAGAAAAACGTAAAGTGTTATAAGTGCAATAAGCTGGGACACTATCAAATTGAGTGTAACCAAAACAAGGGTTCGGGACATGACAATAGACCGGTTAAAAAATGTTATTATTGTAAGAAAATGGGACATAATAAGAGTGAGTGCTACTTCAAGAAGAATCGGGAAAAGGACAGTACGAGTAATGCATTTATGCTGATGAACTCAAATAGTAACGTTCAAGAATCTAAGTGGTTAGTGGACTCAGGCGCTAGCCAACATATGTGCCATGATCGTAACCTATTTGCAACATTTTCATCGATGAACAATAAAACAGTGATAGTCGGTAATGGCGAGGAGATTAGTGCGCTCGGGTGTGGACAGGTGGCGTTACAGGTCTACAATGGCAATAGATGGGTACATACAACCATAGATAATGTACTCTTCGTTCCGAAATTGAAAACAAACTTATTATCTGTCAAATGTGCTACAGAGAGAGGTTATGTTGTTAAAATGGACAATAACTTGTGTAAATTCTACAAAGGAAATAATGTGAGTGCCGTAGCGAGTCGTAACGGAGATATGTACTATATGGACGTGCGTTACAAATGTGAGATAGCGAACGCGGCTGAAGTGAAATCTGGACTTAAAGAGTGGCACGAAAAACTGGCTCATCAAAACTTACAGTATGTGAGAATGGTGCTTAAAAACAACAACATTAAAGTGAACGACTCTAACTTTGAGTGTGAGAGTTGCTTGGAGGGCAAAATACATCGTTTGCCTTTCAGTGCCAGTGAAAATAAAACGAGAAGGCCATGTGAGTTAATACATGCAGATACGTGCGGACCTATGGAGGTGCCGTCCGTGGGAGGATCCAGATACTTCGTAATTCTAAAGGATGACTTCTCTAACTACAGGTCAGTGTACTTTGTTAAAGGCAAAGATGAAGTTAAGAAGTGTATTGAGAACTTTTTGAACAAGGCTGAAAATGTAACCAAAAACAAAGTATTGTGTTTTAGAAGTGATAATGGATTAGAGTTCGTGAACAAAGAAGTTAAAAATTTGTTTGAGAAACGTGGAATAACTCATCAAACCACGGTTCCATATACTCCCGAACAAAATGGCAAGGCGGAACGAGAGAATCGAACTCTTATAGAATCAGCACATACAATGTTGTGTGCAGCAGGTTTACCTAAGAAGCTGTGGGCAGAAGCTGTTCATACTGCGGCATATGTACTAAACAGAACTAGTAAAAGCAATGAAACTGGAAAGACCCCATATGAAACGTGGACAGGCAAACAATTTGATATAACGGGCCTTAAAATCTTTGGAAATCCTGTGTATGTCCATGTTCCAAAAGAGAAGAGAAGAAAATGGGATCCTAAAGGGGAGAAAGCAGTCATGGTTGGCTACGAGGAAAATGTCAAAGGCTACAGGGTATTCTTCTCAGATAAGAACACTGTTGAGGTAAAAAGAGATATCATATTTCTAGGAAAACAGAAGGAGCAATTAGTTATGCTGGACACTACAATGGAAGAGAAGGAGGAAACTAGTCAAGAACATTCTAAAAACAAAGAGAAGGCTGAAGATCAAGGAAGGAGGATGGAGAAAGAAGAAGCACAGGCTGAAGAGGAAGAGGTAGAGGAGACCCTTAATATGACTAGCGAAAGTGACAGTGTCTACATACCATGTTCAAGTGATGATGAATACAGTGATGATGATAATGGAGAGATACAGACACGTGAGAAAAGTACTCGGATTAGGAAACAGACTTCATTTTACAAGTGTCATCATGTCTATGTTGAGGGAAATGAACCAAAGAATTACCAAGATGCCATGCATAGGGAAGATGCGAGTAAATGGAAAGAAGCAATGCAAAGAGAATTGAATACTCTCAAGGAAAATAATACTTGGACTGTTTGTGAAGAACCTATAACTAATAAGACTGTTAGTAGTAAGTGGGTATTTAAAATTAAAAACTCTAATAGTAATGTACAATATAAAGCGAGACTAGTGGCAAGAGGTTTTGAGCAGTGTGATACAATGGAACTATGTGATTTATATGCACCAGTAGCTAAATTAACAACTTTCAGGTTATTTGTTTGTGTAGCATCAAAGTTAAACTTGCCGATTAGTCAAATGGATGTTACAGGTGCCTTCCTATATGGAGAAATGGATGAAACAGTGTATCTAGAATTGCCTGAAGGTGCATATTGTGGTGATAAAAATATTGTTAAATTAAATAAATCTTTGTATGGGTTAAAAAAATCACCCAAGTACTGGAATGACAAATTTAATTCAGTTATTATGAAACAAGGTTTTGTAAACTCAAAAAGTGATTATTGTCTGTACACAAAATGTGAGGGTGATGCAAGAACATATGTTTTACTGTATGTAGATGATTTATTAATATTTGGAAATAACCAAAAGCAGATATGTGACCTTAAGTCATTATTAAATAATGAATTCAAGATGAAGGATTTGGGCTTAGTTTCCAATTTCTTAGGTATTCATGTAAAACAAGATTTAGTCACAGGGATCACTGAACTTGATCAAAAGAAATATTTAGAAAGTGTATTACAAAAATTTGATATGCAGAATTGTAAAGAAATATGTACACCAATGGATCTGAACTTTAATACTAAAATATTAGAAGATAACAATGATTCTGTGATTGATAAAAACATTGAAAATAAATGTAGAAGAATTATAGGTTGCTTGTCTTATGCTGTGTTAGGAACAAGGCCTGATTTGTGTGTTGCTGTGTCAATTTTGAGCAGATATCAAAATAATGCAAATAATATTTTATTAACTGCCTTAAAAAGAGTGCTAAGATATGTTAAACATACAATAAATTACAAACTTGTTTACAAATGTAATAGCAACTTATTAGTGGGATATTGTGATGCAAACTGGGGAGGTGATTTGAAGGATAGAAGGTCGACAACTGGTTACTGTTTTAAGTTTGCAGATTGTTTAGTTTCATGGTCCTCTAAAAAACAGGCCAGCGTTAGTCTATCTTCTACCGAGTCAGAGTATATAGCTATAAGTATGGCTACTAGCGAAGCGTGTTGGTTGATTAATTTGCTTAAAGATTTCAATATTGTTAAAGTGTGTCCGGTCACAATATTTTGTGATAATCAGAGTGCCATAATGGTAGCGAATACTGAAAGTGTCAAGAGATTAAAACATATTGACATCAGATTTCATTTCATAAAAGAGTTGATTAAAAGTGGCAAAGTAATGTTAAAATATATTAAAACTGAAGACCAAACCGCAGATATGTTTAGAAAGGCATTAAATAAAAATTTATTGTTAAGATTTATTAAAAACTGTGGTTTGTATGAATAAATTAAATAAATATGCCACTGTAAGAGTGTATTACATTGAGAGGGGGTGTTGGTAGCAATGTAATACTTTTCTATTTTGTTTGTTGGTATTGTGTCTCTATGCTTTTGGTTTGTATTGTCTATTGTGTTAATGTGATTGCTAAGGTAACGTCTATTTTTTTAATAAAAGTCTGCTTTAAGTTGAACGGTTGTTTTACTAACATATCAACAGTACCCTATGTTTCCAAAATTAATAAATGAATGTGAAAAATATGTGTGTCTACTGAACAACATTTTTTTTTTTTGTTTAATTGGTAAAACTTCCGGCAGTACAAGTACGTTGTAAGAATGGGATTATCATAATATTTTGACAGGTCCCTTGTTTCCTACTAACACACGAATTTACGTTGACCCTGATGGAAGGGAAAACTAAACGTCGACTATTTTCAGTGTCAATATTTGCCTACCCACCGATTTTGTAAAAATGGCGGGGAAATTAAATCAGTATGAACTAACTAGCTGACGCCCGCAACTTTATCTCCGTCACATTTTTCATTAATGTTCCGCGCCTATTGGTCATAGCGTGATGTTATACAGCCCCTAGCCTATACCTATCTATAGCCTTTCTCGATAAACGGGCTATTCAACACTACAAGAATTTTTCAATTCGAACCAGTTAGTATAGATTTAATTTATGCACAGAACAGCCGAGTCGTTAATATCTTAGTCAGTTTCCAAATTCTTCCTATATCACGTTAGGTGTTGATAAGGAAGGAAGTAAAAATTATGTTTTTATTCTTCTCCGCTGGTATTTTTGTTTTAATTTCGAAGTAATTCAAGACAGTTCAATCGGACTGTTGTAGCATGGTTGACCACATAGCCCGTGGTGTTTCAGTCAGTACCTATAAACGTAAGTGATGAGGCAATAAAAACGTAAGTTAATTAAGTAGAAATCAAGTTGTGAAGGTAAAATACGTATTTATTTTGTATATTAAACCTCATTTATTAGGGACTTTACAATGACATCATTATTAGCTCATCCATTTATGATCTTTACTAGCTATTGCCCGCGACTTCGTCCGCGTGGAAATGTGGTGATGATTATAAAAGGTGTTCTTTTGAGCGCTGTAATTTGGGCGGTAGAATTCCTAAACAAAATTAAACGGCGTTAAGGCCACCCGCTCGTTCTTTGGCGACACGTCATCGTCGTCGTTGTGCATTGCTACAAAAGGACTCCCCGGCCGCTGTTTTTGATAATATTGCATGTTGGGGTATCTTTGCTTACAAGATTAAGCAGCAACTTAAAAACCGAATGTGCAGTCCGACCACCGCTGAGCAAAGTTGCAGCAATGCCCGAGGAAGCCACAGCCAGAGCTATATTACAGCGTACGTCAAGAAAGAACAATTCCCCCTTTCCACTATTTACTCGGCGCAGAATCGTTTCATAGACGTGACGCTGATCGAGAAGTCATCGTGGTGCCATTTCTTTGACATGCAATTCTAAAACCGCGGTATTAAGTCCATTACAACATCGCTAGACAATTCCTCTCCTCGCTACCATTTTCCAGATATGCGCCATCCATCCATTTACCATCCAGCCATTTTATCCTGAATCAATATCAAAGCATTGTTAATCCGAATCATGTAAATTGAATCGACGCTATGCGTTGTTATGCGTAGTTATGCATCGTTATGCGTCGTTATACGTCGTTTGCTTCGTTTTGTTTTGTTTCGTTTTGTTTTGTTTTGTGAAAAACATTTTTTATAAGTACACGGTTCCTGTTGGATACAATCGTTTCGTTTTGTTTTGTGAAAAACATTTTTTATAAGTACACGGTTCCTGTTGGATACAATCGTTTCGTTTTGTTTTGTGAAAAACATTTTTTATAAGTACACGGTTCCTGTTGGATACAATCGTTATGTATAGGAACCATGCTTTTTTCTAGGATATAAAAGTAGCCTATGTCATTCTCAGACCCCAAAACTATGCAAAAACCACGCCGATACCTTGCCCCTTAAAAACAAAAACAAATTATCCAACGGTAACCATGCATTCTTTCGAGATAAAAAGTAGCTCACGTCGTTCCCTCCTCAAAATTACCACTTTGCAAAGAATCAATTCAAACCCTGGCTCTGTAATAAGTAAAACAGATTTATCCCACAGGAACCGTACTTTTTTCCGGGATGTAAAATAATTCTACGTCATTTTTTGACCTCTAAACAACTACTATACAAAAAATCATGTTAATCCTTTGCTCTCTGAAAAAAAAATAATAAATCTATCCCACGGGAACCGTAAATATTTTCAGGATAAAAAGTAGCCTATGTCCTTTCTCAGGCTCTAGACTATCTGTGTACCAAATTTCATTCAATTCGGATCAGTAGTTTTAGCGTGAAAGCGAGACAGACAGACAGAGTACTTTACTTTCGCATTTATAATATTAGTAAGGATTATTAGTAATTAGTAAGGAAGTAACGATTGCAGCAATTAGAACTGCCTCCGTGGTTGAGTGGTTAAGAATCAGATTCAGATTCATTCATTCATGTGATTTTTTGGTACATATTACATGACATCTTAATAATAAACGATCAGTTCCTCAAAAATCTACCTTAAAGGTGTACACTCTTTCATGTCATTAGTAGGTAATTATTTAAAAAAAGAATAGTTAAAATATTTACACAAAATAATTACAACAAAACACAACATAACCTAAGACAGGAAAAAAAAGCAAAACATTAACAACTAAGTACACATTTTAATTATGAATGGAATTAAGATAATAAATTAATACATTGTCAAAATTAAATAAATATCAATGTCAAATAACTTACAATTTATCATTAAAAAATTTTGCAATAGTATAAATAGCATTTTTCTAATAACAGATGTCTTAATTTGTTTTTAAATTAAAAAATATTTAAGTCCTTAATTCCGTTTGGTATTTTATTAATACTAGTTGACCCGCGCAACTTCGTCTGCTCAACTCCTATTGGTATTAGCGTGATGATATCGCCTATAGCCTTCCTCGATAAATGGGCTATCTAACACTGAAAGAATTTTTCAAATCGGACCAGTAGTTCCTGAGATTAGCGCGTTCAAGCAAACAAACAAATTCTTCAGCTTTATATATTAAGAAGAAGATAGATTTTTGGGGCCATGCTAAGTATACTTTTGTGCATTGAGGCGGTCCTTGATGGTCGAACGCATAATTCATGTCTATATTCTTGTCTAATCATTTTATAGCGATTTTCAGATGCTTTTCTGTGTAGATGTTCTTTTTAACAAATATAGCAGTCTCAAATATGGACAATCAAGGTAAAGTCATTATTTTTAATTATACAAAATAAAGTTTGCAGCTATCAGTTATTTTTATACCGGCAATAGCACTAATGCATCTTTTTCCGATTTGAACACCATGAACTTATTGCAGGAGTTACCTCAAAACATGACTCCGTAGCGTTGTATAGAATCGACATATAGATAGTATGCAGTGACTGCTGCTGCTTGATTGACTATTTTCTTTAGTTTATACAAAGCAAAAGCAAACTTACTATTTTGTATAAATTAATATTGAAGTGTTGTTTCCAATTAAGTTGATTGTCGATTGTTAAGCGTAAAAATGTTGTGTTTGTATCTTCACTTTTTTCATTATTAAAGCTTACATTTAGTTCCAAGTTAGTTACTCTTTGACGAAAATTCATAACTTTGGTTTTCTTCAAATTTATAATTAAGTTGTTATGTTCTAGCCAGTTAAAGGCTTGTTGTAATGCATTGATTATGTCAGCTTCAAAGTTATTATTATTCTTGTTAAGTTTAACAATGATAGTAAACAATGTCATAGGATAGGGTATATTCAGGGGAAAGTCATTTATATATATAAATAAGAAACAATAAAGGCCCTAGCACACTGCCTTGGCGCACTCCATAAGTTATTTTTCTTTCTTTAGATAAGTATTTTATGACGGTTTTATTTACAAATTCGACTTATTTTCGTACGTTGTGTTCTGTTTTTTAAGTAAGAATTTATGAGTTCTAAAACATTTCCCCTTATCGCATACGCATTTAACTTGTTCAGCAGTATATCGTGATTGACCAAGTCAAATGCTTTGGTCATAACCATGTATATTGCTGATATTGGGACTCTTTTATTCATATTAGCTATGATAACATTAAGAAAGTCATATATTGCCATATTTATTGAATGATCTTTCCTAAATCCTTTTTGTTCTTTCACAAGTATATGATGTTTACTGAGGTATCTACATATAGATCCATTTTTCGAATATCCTGGATATTAGCGGAATAAGAGCTATTGGCCTGTAATTTTTAATGTCTTTCTCATCGTCTTTTTTAAATAATGGTTTTATGACAGTAGCTTTAAGCTTATCAGGGTAGATTCCAGACTCAATACTTAAATTAATTATGTAGCTGAGAGGATCTAATATTATTTCTGAAACATACTTTAGAAACATTGTTGAAATATCGTCGTATCCTACACTATTTTTATTTTTTAAGTCTTTTATAATTCTATTTACTTCATATGGCATGATAGGGGCTAAAAACATTGATTGTGCAGAGAGATTTATTTTGTTGTCAGCGGTCCGTTGTGTCGAAGCAGTAGAAAGTTTTTCTGCTTGGCTTATGAAGTAGTCGTTAAAGGTATTTGCTATGTCTTTGGGTGCAGTGAATGTATCTCCATCATAATTTATTTCTTTTGTGTACTCTGGTGGAGAGTTGCTTCTATTTTCATTCATTATTTTCCACGTATCTTTCGATTTATTACATGCCGTCTCTGTTCTATAATTATTCTTTGCTAATTGTGTCAATTTTATAATTTTCCTAAGTCTGTTTGAATAATATTTAAGTCTCGTCACATTTATTTTAGATGGGTTTAATCTATGGTGCCACAACAGCTGCCTTTTTATTAGGCTACACCGTTTAATACCAGGTGTTACCAATTTGGATTCTCTATTAAGTTTCTATTTTTGTACATAATCGCAAAACATAAAACAATTGAAATAGTTCTATAAAAGTTGTTGTATGCTATTTTAGGGTCCTTATTGAGGTAGACATCAGAAAATGAAATCGATTTCAAACAGTTTTCGAATTTCATAAGGTTTTCATTACTAAAGTCACGCACTTTTATATTCCAACTTTGGAGTAAACATGTCTTTTTTACTGGAAGCTTTAAAGTTTGCGGTGTGGTCCGACATATGTAGATCGAGGACATTATGAGTACATTTTCGTGAAATATTATGCGCAAAATTATCAATACACGTATTGCTTTGTAATCTAGTTGATTGATTAATTTGTAAACATAGATTGTACTTCAATAGGAAACTAGTAAATTCAAGAGATAATTTATCTTGTTTTAAAATATTAATGTTGAAATCACCACATAGAATTACATTTTTGTTCGAGTAACAGTATTTTGATTATATAATTTTTAATTTTGAGGTAGTATTTCTTGTGTGTGGGTGATTATGTGGTAGTAGTTCAATTGCACAAACTTCGACAACGCCTTCAATTGACATTTTACTAACATTAGTAAGTTCTTTGAATTGGAGACCAAATTTTACCAAAATACAGGCTCCCCCTCTTTTCGTACTTCTTGTATAGTAAGCGAATAATTTATAATTAGGTATTGAAAGAAGCTCCTCGTGTCCTCGCTCCATAAAGTGTTCTGTGACGCAAAATATGTCTATACTGTTTCTTTGTTCGGCTAGTTCTTGCAGGTGTAGTGTTAGTTGATCCACCTTGTTGATGAGTCGAGCGATGTTCTGATGCATAATTGAAAATTGGATGAACTTACCTAAGTGAAATCCAATTGTAATTTTGTGAACATTGATCTGAAAAATAATTGATTACAGTGTAGTATTTCCTTCACTACTCTATGGCATCCCGATTATATTAAAAGAGAAAATAAAAACAAAACCTTTTTTAGTCTGTGGCAAGACCAAACGTTTTAGATCTCGGAGGCTGCTTGTTTCCCCATTATGCCAGGGTTTCAGCTGCATGTGAGATAAATGATGCTGGGCTGGGTGGGTAATTATTTTTCAGATCAATGTTCACAAAATTACAATTGAATTTCACTAAGGTAAGTTCATCCAATTTTCAATTTTGCTTAACATTGATCTGAAAAATAATTAATTACAGTGTAGATGTTCAGAGATGAAGCATAATGGGTATGTGAAAAGGCAAAGTAGGTACCTAGTAGTAGTATCTATGTACTAATGTCTCTAAGCATTTGTGGGGATATAGTGAAGTAATTTTAGAAATAAATTAATTTTCAAAGTATTTTTTAGTTTTCATAATATAACAATCAATGTCAAAAATGATTAAATTATTTTATTATTATGTTATGATGCACATAATATTATTAGTATTAGTGAGACCAATAGTTTTACCACAAATAGAAACTGCTGTGGGAAGGAAAATGTTAACATAAATTGTTATTTATATTAAAGTTTTAAATCATAGAGAGTAGATATCATACTCATATCATTTATACATATACCACCATCACCACATACTCATAAGTATTGGTGTTACTAACATCAAAATCATTGACTAAAAAGAAAGAAAAAAGACTGCTGATCTTATCTGTATGATCAGCCTGATTGGAGTGGAATTCCCTGCCAGAGTCTGTGTTTCCAGATAGCTACAACCTGGGAGTCTTTAAGACAAGAGTGAATAGGTTGCTTCTATGCAAACGTGCTCCATCTTCGACCGCATCATCGCTTACCATCAGGTGAGATTGTGGTCAAACGTATGCCTATATATAGTAAAAAAAACTTGAGAGCTAAACAACTTGCCTACCCTGTCTATCCTGCCTACCCTGCCTACCCTGCCTACCCTGCCTACCCTGCCTACCCTGCCTACCCTGCCTACCCTGCCTACCCTGCCTACCCACCTACCCTGCCAACCCTGCCTACCCTGCCTACCCTGCCTACCCTGCCTACCCTGCCTACCCTGCCTACCCTGCCTACCCTGCCTACCCTGCCTACCCACCTACCCTGCCTACCCTGCCTACCCTGCCTACCCTGCCTACCCTACCTACCCTGCCTACCCTGCCTACCCTGCCTATCCTGCCTATCCTGCCTACCTTACAAATATAATGTAAACAGAAATAGAAAGACGAAACGAAAATAACTGGCTTGCTTCCTATGACAGAGAGAGAGAGAAACAGACAGATAAACACGCGCACGCCGCACGGCTTACAACTATAGCAAAAAGTGTCGTTACAACTTTTCGTGAGTTTTTTTTCCGTCTAGCCCCCTTTCACAACGCGCGATATGGAACTTCGTTCCAAAAAAAAAACCCTACTAGTGTAAATTAAAATCGATTCGATAAGTGTTGTTATTGTTGGATTCTATTACAGTAAGTTGTATTTTTTTGCAAAAGTTGAGAAGCTTTGTGACCAGCCAGTTGTTTTCCTGATTACATCTGCAGGTATTGCAGATTTGGTGAATCCTATGTGATGTGTACTTACTTGTGTCCCCTCCACTGTCAACTAGGATGGATTTCAAGGCAGCAAGTACTATTTTTCTGGTGAGCATCATGTTCGCCTTAATTGTCATGTGCATTAGGTATTTTGTTAAGGAGCTTTTTTAAAAACAAAATACAATGTATATGATGTGGCTGCACTAAATTTTAAATAAATAAATAAACCTAGTTATTGAAAGTCTGCTTAGATGCTCGATGATAGTTTTTTGTAAGCAATTATCAACTACTTCTCCTGAACTGTAATCTTGACTGTCCTCTGGATTTAGTAAAGACTACCCTAAAAGTAGGGCACTGGCTGGGCATAGCGTAGGTCCTTGGTAGTAAACAAAAGGCAGATCCGTAAGAGCTTGCTTTTTTGTACTAACAGATGTCTTTGCAATATCACTGGCGGAATTTATAATTTTATAGCAAACAGGGTTTGCCCTAGTTGAGCACTCACCAAAACCGAAGCTAGTAAAGTTACTAGTTTTTTGGTAAGTATGTCTAGACGAAGCTGTGTTTTGAGGTAGTTTAATTAAATGATTCAATACAGTGGATGGCTGGATTCAGTTTAAACACAATATAGAAATTGCTTGACAGAAGTCCTCCGTGCCAACCATCTCTCCCATGAGAGATAGCTCCATTTTCAAATTTTTCTATTAAAAACTTAATAATGAAAAGGACAGAAGCCAGGGTGAATGCCAGACCATATGTTTTGCAAAATTTTTATAGACTGTATTGTATTGTTTTTGTTTTTGGGGTGGTTTGGGATCTACTTCCTCGCGGTCCACCCCGGGCAACGGCACCACAGGCTTGCCTGTGGTACGGTAGAACGATCCCACTAAAAGCGGTGGAAGGCTCCGCAAGGAGCCGCCTAGCTCGCTACCACCATCCCGCTGAAGTCCGGCGCCAAGCAGCTTGCTGTGTTGCGTCGGTGTGCGGGAGTGCCAGTGCCTTTGGGGGAGACGGAAATTGTCAGTGGCTCTGCTCAGAACCGGTCTTGGTCACTGGGCTAGGCTTTCCGGGTAACTCATTTTGGAGGGTAGCGGGATCCGAAGCACGGTGCCAGCCGTTGGCCGACCGCAGTTAGTAGGGGGCCCAAGTAGCACGCCAGCCACGTGTGAAAGGCTGCCCCGCCAACTAGCGAAAAATCCCGATATGCTCCACCGTGCCAGCCGGCGACTGGATGGGAGGACCCGGTGGCCATATCCGGGGGGGTTCGGGCGTCCCCGCAGTCTCCAAATGAGTTCCCCATAGGTAAGTTTAGCTCTAGTGTTCCACTTGGTTCACTGAGCAGCGCCTCGACAATTCGACTTTTTTCCCCAACCAATCTCCAAAAAAATGAAAAAAGCGAAGAAAAATAAGGTGAAACAACGGCTGCACTTCCCGCTAAAACTGCACCTCACTAATATCAGGGGGTTGCACTCCAATCTCGATCCGGTCCATGACCATCTTGAGACCGAGAAGCCGCACCTGTTTTTCCTAACGGAGACGAAGATAACAACCCCGTCGGACGTGGCGTACCTCAACTACCCGGGCTACTCTCTGGAACACAAGTTCAAGAAGCAGGCTGGGGTCTGTGTGTACGTCCGCGATGACATTTGTTGTCGTCGTCTCTGTTGCTTTGAGAAATCGGGTTTTTCTGCCATATGGCTACTTGTGGACACTGGCGTGGAGAAATTCATCTACATCGGCGTATACCGATCGCACAGCGGTGACCAGGAGACAACAGCGCTGTTTAATTCCCTCGTGGAGTCGACCAACGTAGCCCAGCAACGGTACCCAACTGCGAAGCTCATTTTTTTGGGGGACTTTAACGCCCACCATAAAGAGTGATTGTTCCCGTACCAGAAAACTGACCATGCCGGGTGAGAGGCGCGCGAGTTTGCTTTAACGCTAGATCTAACCCAGCTGGTGAATGTGGCAACGCGGGTACCAGATGTTGACGCCCATACACCCAATTGCTTGGACCTTCTACTGACAACTGATCCGGACAGTCATTCAGTATCGGTCTCAGCCCCGCTGGGAAAGTCTGACCACTGCCTGGTGAAATCCGTATTGACCTGCTCTCTTCCAGATAAGAGTCCTAGAGGCACAAGACGAGTATGGCGATACGAGTCAGTAGATTGGGATGAGATGCGGCACTTTTTTGCATCTTATCCTTGGCGGCAAGTGTGCTTCTCTTCGGGTGACCCCTCGTGCTGTGCTGACATGATTGCGGACGTGATTCGGCAGGGGATGGAGTATTTTATTCCATTCTCCGAAATCCCGCTCGGTCACAAATCCCGGCCTTGGTATAATGCAGAATGCGCCCACGCTGAGGCCCGTAAAGAGTCTGCATACCAAGCGTGGATCAAGGCCCACGACCGAAAGGTTAAAGCACGTAGGATGCGCGCGAGGAAAAGAGCCTTTAATTCTGCCGCTAAGTTCTGCAAGCGGGTTTTAGGTAGGGCACGTTTTGACCATGTCGGACGTATCGGGGCCAACCTAGCATTGCACCCTCCAGGTAGTAAGCAGTTTTGGTCCCTGTCGAAAGCGGTTGAAACGAATTTTTGTCGACCCACTTTGCCTCTAATGTTGAAACCTGATGGCTCACTGGCTCACTCTGCAAGTGAGAAAGCAAATTTGTTTGCAACTCTCTTTGCAAGCAATTCGCGTCTGGACGCTGGCTCCAAGCAACCACCAACTTTACCTCGTTGTGACTCTTCGATGCCGGAGATCACAGTTCACATTAAAGAGGTCCGAAGAGTATTGTGCAGTCTAGATGTGAATAAGGCCAGCGGGCCTGACGGCATTCCAGCGAGAGTGTTGAGGCAATGTGCACCTGAACTGTCTCCTGTGTTGGCCCGCCTGTACCGCCTCTCTCTTGAAAAAAGAACGGTGCCGAAATCATGGAAGCTTGCGAATGTGCAACCGGTGCCCAAAAAGGGAGACTGTGCTGACCTAGCACATTACCGTCCGATGGCCATTACCTCCATCCTATGCAAGGTTATGGAAAGGATTCTTAACAGTAAGCTGCTGACCTACGTTGAAGACAATGATCTCCTCAGTGACCGTCAATATGGCTTTCGCCGGGGAAGGTCAAATGGCGATCTTCTTGTGTATGTCACGCACTGCTGGGGCGAGGCCATCGAGAGACACGGCGAAGCACTTGCCGTGTCGCTCGATATCTCGAAGACCTTTGACAGGGTTTGGCACGCAGCTCTACTCAGCAAGCTTCCTGCTTATGGCATCCCAGCTGGTTTTTGTAGCTGGATATCAGACTTCCTGAGTGAACGGTCGATCCGAGTAGTCGTTGACGGCTGCTCCTCTGACCTCATGGCTATTGATGCCGGAGTTCCTCAGGGGTCTGTTCTCTCTGTAACTCTTTTCCTGCTGCACATCAATGACCTACTTCAGCTTGGTCTTGTTGGGTACTGACAGTACGGTTTCAGAGAGATACTTGTCCAGCGCAACAACCAGCGGGGATGAAGTTGTTCCTTGAGAGAGGCCATGGTAGAGCGGACAAATTTGACCTTAAGTCTTGTTTCCCAGTGAGGTGATGACAATGTGGTCACTTTTAACGCCACCAAAACACAGGCGTGTCTTTTTACCGCAAAAAGGAGTCGTTTTGACCAAACTCCTAATTTTCGGGGTGCATCTGTTCCTGTGACTGATCGGCTCGAGCTCCTAGGCATGGAGTTGACATCCAGTCTCAACTTCGGCGCCACCATCGAGTACAAAGCCCAAACCGCTGCCAAAAAGCTGGGCATCCTAAATAGGGTGAAGCGATACTTCAGGCCTGGACAGCTTTTAACCCTATATAAAGCGCAAGTCCAATTCTGCATGGAGTATTGTAGCCACCTTTGGGATGGCTCAGCTAAGTATCAGCTTGCCGCGCTTGACTCAGTGGAACGCAGAGCTAAGAGGCTCATCGGTGACGAAAAACTGGTGGATGCCAAGCTACATAGCTTGGCTCATCGCCGTAAGGTTGCCTGCTTGTCGGTCTTCTACAGATTGTACTTCGGTGAGTGTGCCCAAGAACTCCACGACCTCATCCCACGGGCCCCCTTCTACCATCGGACATCCAGACGCACTGTATCTTACCTTCCCTACCTTGTTAGTATTCCACCAATTCGCACTAAGCGTTTCCAAACGTCTTTTATAATGCGCACAGCAAAGGAGTGGAACTCTCTGCCTGCGTCTGTGTTTCCAAACGCTTACAACCCTAATCTCTTCAAAGTTAGAGTGAACAGGCTCCTTCTGGGTAAGCTCGCTCCATCGTAGACTTTGTTTCTGTCATCTCTGACCTAGACTAGAGTCAAGAGCAAACCCATCACAAATAAAAAAAATTGTTTCATTGTACCTTAAGACAGAAGATGCTCGCTGCTAGAGAAAGGTGACTGCTAAATGAGTGTTTTAGTCTTAAAAAGAGATAGCAAAAAAAAATTAGGGCTGGGTTCAAACACAATCAGCTTGTATTTCATTATACTCATGGCGAGAAGATATGGCTGTGAATCCCAAAAAAGGTAAACCAAAAACGCCTTTAGCTTTGTCACTTATAATTTTTCATACACATTTAGATAAAATGGCAAGTTTAAAATTAATATTCAGTTCAATTTAGTGTAAATTAATCAATTTTTAAGTGCATATGGATCTCAATTTCAAGAAACATAGGTGTCATATTTTTTCACCTTGATTTAAGAAACTTGATTTAAGAAACTCCAAAGTAATTACTTACGCTAATGACACTGTTATCTTGTTTCGTGGTAGTGACTGGAATGAGGTTCAGCTTCACGCAGAGTCAGCCTTGCAAGTTGTTATGAGATGGCTGACACAGAACTTGCTCACCCTCAACTTGGATAAAACCAAGTTTATCACTTTTAGTCCAAGGAAAGCGTCACAGCCAGCCCTTTCCTTTCGTCTGACAGCTCATGCGTGCCATACAATGAGGACTGCCACCTGTGGCTGTCCTGAAGTAATGCGCACGGACTCAATCAAATATCTAGGAGTTTGGGTCGACGGCAGTTTAACATGGAATGAGTAAATCAATTCACTGGTCTCTAGGGTTAGAAAATTGATATTTGTTTTTAAAAATCTCAGGACCTCCGCCAATTCCTCTACCCTGAGAACTACTACTACTACTTTGCTCTTGCCCATTCCATTTTAACGTACTGTATTTCGGCCTGGGGCGGTGCTTGTAAATGTAATTTACTGCGCTTGGAAAGGGCGCATAGGGCTGTCCTTAAGGTAATGGCCTTCAAACCCTATCGTTTTCCTACCAGCGAACTGTATACCTTATGGAAGCTACCTACAATAAGACAATCTTTTGTTCTAAGTACAGTGCTGCGGAAACACTCAAACTTGTCTTTTGACCCGGAATTTGGACAACAAAAACGTAGAACTGACAGAGTGTGCCCGACTTCAGTTGTTAAATTAGACATTGTCCGCCGGCAGTTCATTTTCTGCAGTCCTGTGCTTTACAATCGAATTAATAAAGTGCTGACCATTTACCCACGTACTCTCCGGGATTGCAAAAAAATTATCGATCAATGGCTTCATACTCTCACCTATGAAGAATTGGAGAATTTAGTGAAACCCTAAGGATCTTTCTTCGACATAGACATGCATACCAAATACACGTAGCGTAGAGTGCGCTCGTGGGGAGGTTCCACTAGTGCACCCTACACTTACACCCACAGACACGCACTACACTCTCATAGAACACTCCCACATGCACAACACTAAGCACTTACCTATTTTATGTTTTTATTGTTTTAATTTTTATTTTTTCTTTCTGTTTTAATTGTTTAATATGTGTTTATCCTTTTTTAAAACACCACTATATTTAAATTTTTGAAATCTGGAACGCTGTCGTCTCCCTCTTGGAGGTGGGCGTTAATAGCTGTGACACAGTTTTGCAACTAATGCAGCTATTTACGTACGCAATCAATTTGTAAAATGTATTTTTGTTCCAATAAAGATTATTATTATTATATTATTATTATTTTTATTCATTCTTGATGCAAACAACTTTATCTGTGGGGTACCAAACTGATCTTTAATTGATGAGAAAGAATTATTGCATAGTTACCCCTCGGTATCTATATTTTTTGTATTACGGGATTCTTCACCAGTCAATGAATTATCTTTAGATCTAATATATAAAGCATAGATGTTTATATTCTTTAAAAATGGCCAGACGCATGTTGTTGAGTTCGGTTACGGTCACATTCTTTTTTGGTTTATTATTTTGTATGGATATTTGTAACAGGAGCATATAGTAACCATTTACCTATTGTAACAAAATGGGATCTGAGGCCATTTGTTTCCAACATGGAAGGTCATTAGATATGTTGCCTGCCTGTACCTGGTTATCAACCGCCTGTTGGGTGCATGGCGCGGAGCAGCTCTCACGGGGCAGGATTGATTCGGTCCAGATCAGTGACACAACAGCTGTGTCATACGATTCTTCAGTTCACCTCAAGCCTTCTGGTGTGCTGACGAGGTTGGTTTTGAGGTGGACCTTACCGGTTTCTGTTTGTCCTCTGCTTGAAGACATTTTTGTTTGGGCAACCCTTGGCATGTTCTTTTTAATTATGTGAGATCATTTAAAAGTTTTACAGAGTCACTAAATTTTTTGATGACCATAACTTTTGTCCACATCTGGTTCTTTAATAAGGTCAGTCATGATTCGGCCTACGATGGCCAACTCTATACTGAGTGTTCCCAAGGACTTGTACCCAATTTTAGAGCTCTTTGTTATTATAGTTTTATTTCTTCATTAAGAATAGGGTGTCAAACAGTTTTCAGTTTTACGTCTTCCTTCAAGCTTGATGGAAACTTTAACTCCTCCAAATGGGGCAAGATCTGTATCTGTTTGCGCATTTTCCACATTTGAAATTATGCATAGGCATGCATAGCATAGCATAGTCGGCCTTATAATGTTCCCACTGTTGGGACCCAGGCCTCCTCTCTAGGAGAGGGAATGGGCCGTAATCCACCACGCGGGCCCAATGCGGGTTGGTGAATAGGCATGAGCAGGTGTGAAATATTATATAAAAATTATATAATTGTAGATAACAATTATTCATATAAATAGGTGAAAATGCATTGCATATGTTTTTCATGGGTATCTCGTGCCAAATAAAAGCTGTGGTATCGCATACCAAGTTTGATCTTCATGCTGAAGGTATCTCGTACCAGCACGGTAATTGAGTATCAACATTTTCGGGGCATCTCGTGCCGAATCAAAGCTGTGGTATCTCGTACCAAGTTTGATCTTCATGCTAAAGGTATCTCGTACCAGCACGGTAGAAGTAAAGACATTTTTCTTCATTTATGCCGAAATACCTAAAGTAGGTATAGCATCATTTTCACCTAAAAAGGAAGTCGGTGCCCAAACTAGTCACTTACCTTCTTCATGTGTCCGTAGAAAATTCGGCAGAAGTATTCTGCCGCTCTGGACTTGGTGTGGGACTCGTAGTCCGAGTTCTGAAGTTTTCCAATTCAGACAAGTAAAAACGCCGGGGGACTGCGTGAGCGTGTTCTGCTCCTTTGCCACCAATTTGATTTTAATAGCATGGCTAACCTTTTTTGTACCTTTTCCTCACTTTGCATGATGAAAGGATTAACAAATAAATTATCACAAAACGCGGAAAGAAAAGTGACGTTTGGTCTTGCCACAGACTAAAAAAGGTTTTGTTTTATTTTTCTCTCTTAATATAATCGCGATGCCATAGAGTAGTGAAGGAAATACTACACTGTAATCAATTATTTTACAGATCAATGTGAAGCAAAATAATCAGATAATTATAGAAAAAAAGTGTCTGAATGCTTAATTTGTGAGGTAGAAGAATTAGATGTTGTCATATTATTTTCAGTATCGATTTCAGTTATAGTCCTGGAAGGCGTTTGCCTTGTGACCCGGTGGTCGTGGGTTCGATTCCCACGGGAAAGTATACTTTGTAAAGTTGTTTTCCAGTTTGCTTAGGACATTGCAGGCTTGAATCACCCGATTGTCTGATAAAAAGATAATTTCGTGCTTCGGAAGGCACGTATAAGCCGGTGATCCCGGCCGCCAAATGGCGGTCGTCAAATAAACCATGTCAGAGGCCCTTGAAGCGGTTTAGAAACTCTGACACTAGGGTGTGTGGGGTCGTTAGACGATAAAAAGAAGAAGAAGAAGCAATTTGATTTTTTGAATAACGGTTTATAGACATCGTTTCTGGGAATACAAAACTGAATATGGATCCTTATTCAAAATCACGTAAGGACCTGTTTACGTTTATAATTTTCCTTGTTTTAAACAAGGTAAATTAATCGGAATTGGTTAGGTACCTATTATTACAGACTTGCTGTTTAAGGTGCAAGCTTTTTTCTAAATATCAGTATTCGCACAACTGTCGTGCATTGCACACGAGTTGTTAAAAGACTTAAGATGTCAAAATTCAAAGGTAAAGAGCTTTTATCATCATGGTGGCATCCCGTGCCGAGAGATCCAGGTAAGTACTTTATGCTTTACGTTGTTTTTATTCGGTGTAGGACCCCTCAAAACTTATATGTATTAGCAACCAGACTTTTCCCGCGCATCCATCTCCGTATCAAAATTCATCAAAATAAGTTCGGCGATTTAGACATGACAGCTTCAACAAATTCACTTTCACATGTAACTGTTACAGTTAAAACCCGTTCTCAGTTACAAAGCGTTTTCTCTAGTTAAAACTAGTTTTTATTAAATGTCTTTGTTACAACTAGAATTTCCTACTTATAATTAAAGCTTTAAATATTTAAATTTTAGATAAAACTAGTTCTAACTTTGGACTTTAGTTAAATTAGTATTAAAAAAACTTATTGGGGATTGAAATATTTTGACATTGTTTATTAAAATATTTATTAAACGAGTGTGTTGAGTTTGGTGCGTAAACCTGTAAAACCGTCAACGAATATTTTGACGACACTTCTGAGTATAAGGTACGCCACCCTAGTCGACACACTCTTGATCTTAACCTGGACACAAGGGAACCTGTGAACGATAAACCCAACACCATCCTGGGACACCTGGTCACCTTCCCGGAAATAGAGCAGATTGCCGGATTTGAGAATGATCTTGTCCTCCCCCTCTCTTCAGACTTCAGACAATCCCACAATACTCCGTTGTAACTGGCTCAATTTCTCCTCAAGTTCGGTGATCATTGTTACCAGTCGTCGGTGTTTGTAGAGGTAGCCGGATCCTCTCCGAGGATTCTTAGCACCCCTTGCCTCGCCGTGACCATGACCGCTACCAGAGTCAAGGACAGACGGGCTGCCAGGCACTAGGGGCCATTTTTTCGTAGTTCCTATCATTATCGGGGGACTTGCTATAATCGCAACGCTTGGCAGTCGGCTTGGCCATCGCAGTGCAGCTGTTGCAATGTACAGAGAATGCTGCTGCCCATTCTCTGGCGACTCCCTTAGACACTTCGTAAGACACCCACGGGATGTGGCATGCTATTCTTTTACGTCCTATGCCACATAATCTCAAATCAGGTGAGGTCTCTCGACCAATCAGAATAAAGCACGATGAACTTTGACCCCGGTTGAAACAGTTTTAACTAAATCATTTCGACAAAACGCGTTTTGTCCAGTTAGAAATAGTTTTCACTGACAGTAATTTTTAGCAGCAGTTAATTCTAGTTGTAACAAAGGCATTTAGTGAAAACTAGTTTTAAATATAGAAAACGCGTTGTTACTAAGAATGGGTTCTAACTGTAACATAACCATTGTTTTTTTTTTACTTGTACAGTCCTACTGCTTGGTAAAGGTTTCTCTTTACACTCTTCTGTGTTGCTGTTCCGGTCACTCTCACGTAAGCACCTCTAAGTCATCACGCCAGCTATTCATAGGCTTCAATCAGCGAAGATTAGACGTATTTGTTCTGGCTCCTATTGCCATGCTGCTGGTCAATTCTGTAAACATGTCAAAGTGAAGGCTTGGGTGAAGTAATTACGAAGTGAGCTGCAGTGCGATCCTGTTAATATGTCGAAGTGAAGGCTTGGGTGAAGTGATCAGAAAGTGAGCTGTCAATCCATGTAATCAAGATGTAATCACAGCTCACTTCGTGATCACTTCACTCAAGCCTTCACTTCGACATGTTTACAAAATCGTACCGCTGTATATGAATACAATGGCGGGCTACATATGAATGTAGCCCGCCGTCTGACCGTCACTTTAAGATTTCTACTGACGCATAATTTTAGATGTCAAATATCTCGTAGATCTTAACAAGCTACAAGATAAAAATCAATATTGGCGTGCCCTTATTATTTTGTTGAGTGCCACTACTGGCTCGAACACTTGGCGAATATAAAGCAATAATAAGATTTTTTTTAGTTACAGGAAGCTGTCTCAGAAGAAGTTCCACTAGGAAAAGCATGATCCCTACACATGTGAACAAATTGAACACACGTCTCATAGAAGCGGTTCCAAACATCGCGTACATGAGGAGGTAAGTCCTACTTATAAGGCCGATCAGGTTTTTATGATTCCTTTTTTATCTAAAGTTATCGAGGACTGTGTTCACAAAATATATTGCACACTAACCCGTGTTTTTTCTTTAATCACGTAAACAAAAAATGAAGACTATACAATACAGTGCGTTGAAATATCGCATGACGTTAGTACATTGTTTACCAATCAGTGACATCACCAGACCCCACTCCTGAACTTTGAACCGCTTTATTCTTGTAAATTTTTACCGATTTAAAAAGGGCAAAAACGTGTCCAATCTTTTGAAACATTTAAATAACGATCCAATAGTATTTTTATTTTTCTATTCAAGAAAATTCCTTATTCTCTAACTTTATTTACCACAACTACCTATCACATTTCAATCACGAGATACACAACTGACCAAACGTGGTAGTCCACGTCTGCTCTCTTTTAAGTATCTGAAGATAAAAGGCAGAGAATCGAAGTCACTAAAGCTACTGTTTTAATGTTACTCGACTTCTCCAACGCTTTTAATACCATCAGTAGCAATGTCCTTCTATCCATTGTTTCCTACCTTATAGCTTCTCACGAGGTGCAGCAATGCTGCTCCTTAAATCTACGAGGGCGTCAGAAGTCATTTTTTGCAAGAGACATTCCTTCAGGTTCGTTTGATCTTGCATCTGTTGTCCTTCAGGGCGGCATTCTGACTCCTCTCTTGTTCTCCATTTTATTAATCTCATAACCGCCAAACTTCAGCGTGAAGATCATCTCTGCGCTTATGAATTGCAGCTCTACGGTCAGGAAAGAGTTGAAAACTTTACGAATGCGGTCGAGGATTTAAGAGCCCTATCATAGAATTGCGTTTTCACTCACATAACTGCTGACTCATCGCATTATGAAGAAATTAGGCAGTTGCAATTACGTTTATTTTAGGGTTTATTATTAATTTATTTAATGAACATTTATAAAAATTTCATTTCTATAAACTATGGTTTATTTTGGTATAAATTTTACGCAATAATATTAATGTATTAAGGAAATAACGCTCAGAATTAACTGTACATTTCGTACAGTTAATTCTGAGCGTTTTTAGTTGTTTTATGGATTGAAATGGGATTTTTTTACGGATGTTTCATTCTTATTTTAAACTGAGGCCGCTATGAACGAAACCACTATATAAGAAATATTATGATATATTTATAATTTCCTTTGGTTAGTACAGTAATTCAATCCACGAGCTCGAAAAAGTGCCGTCGCGCTTTTCATGAGAAACTTACTTCGGAATTTTGGCTTTTGAGAAAAAAGCGAAAAGTGAGGCCGCTATACACTATACTAATAACTACCCAATTAGCCAAAATTGTCTAAATATCTCAGTTTCTGAGAATAAGAAAGCCAAAATTGGTCATTTCAGGCAAAAAACACAGACAAATTGTAATAGGCTTCTTAAGGATGATTAATGACTGCTCCGATCGAATCACATTACTAAGTGTCAGGCCATTGCCAAGCTATTGCTTAAGAAAGCTGAATAGCCTGACTGTACCCCCTGTATTCTGAAAAATCATTCCGTTTAGCTCCGAGGTCTTGTTCTGAATCTCGACAATTACTTTGACTAGCAGAAGCTGGTCACGAGGATCAGTCAAAAAGTAACTGGATCGTTGCGGACGTTGCGGTAGCTTTGTCGGTTAAAAAATCTTACCCCAACGTACAGTCAACAAAGCTATTCGGTATATAGGCAAAAATATTAATCTTTCCACAGCACTGCCAATGTTTATTTCTAATGTGTGCATTATAATTTTTTAAGCTTTTGACATACTTACGAGTGTGTTGTACATTAATTGTCTACTCAGTGCGTTGCAAGTTAGCTGCCTGCATACCCAACAGCTTTGTTGACTGTACATAAAGGAAATGCGAAAAGATTCTTAATATTTCCAACAACTGACTATGGTGATGTGAATGTAACCCGATTTGTTTTCAACTTCGTAAGCGTGATCATATTTACCCATTTACCATATACCATACCGGTTTTCTATTCTTGACAATCCCTCCGCTCCTCCTTTTCTGTGTTCACATATTCAGCTCCTATGCTCTGCGAACAATAAAAAAAAAATCATATAAAATGTTTAAAAAAATGCTTATGTGTAAAATCATTATTCATAATGTATGAATCAAAGACATTCCTCGTTTAAAATATGAGTCAGTTTATTAAAATTCAACATTTTCCGCAAGTTCGCCTTATGTCATTTCGTCCCAGACTTAGATCCCCACAAGCGACACTATCGGATGGTGTAATTAATATTCGTATTATAGGATGATTTTTGTAAAATCCAAAGATTCAGTTTTAGTTTTCATTTGAGTATTTTTCACTTTTATATAGTTTCGCATTTGGTCATCCACGCCCACTTAAAAATCATAATGTTTATTTAGTTTCTTTCACGTTTTGACTACTTTTGTGTTTTATTGCACTTTCTATGGCATAAAACACAAAATGGGCGAACTTAATGCAACAAGGCATTCTCTACCAGTCAACCTTTGGGTTAAAAAGATTACGCTGTGGTAGGTGTACAACTAATAAATAAAATTTAAAGTAGAATTTTGTTTGTTTGTTTGTGTGTTGAATTTTTGATGTTTTTGTCTTTGCACCAAAACTAAAGTCGTCTGATACAAAATGCCTAAGGCATTAACACCGTCTTCACACAGTGTTTTTTACTCTTCATTAAATTTGATAAATGAAATAACTAACGACGTCCACTGAAACATATAGATCAGTAGGTAACTGAGCCGAATCGGCAAAAAAAGGTAAAGAAACACCATTTGTTCTAGAATGTTAGAAATGGGCGCCAACCCAAATGCGACGTGCCGTGTGAGCCACTTGACCGCGTGCCACATTGCAGCCATGCACGACAGCGACGCCCTCGACCTGCTGCTCCGCTCAGGAGCTGACCGCTCCAGGTCTGACAAGCACGGCATTACACCACTCCACTTAGCCGCCTGGGCAGGCAACGCGAAGCAGATTGCTTTACTGCTGAACTTTCCGGAAGGTTAATTGATGAGACGCCCTAATAACTCAGGATAGACAATTTAATTTGAATTTTTGAAGTTAAAATGTTTTTATTCTAAAATACATAGTTAAAACAAGTAGCTTCAATAATGTTTTTAACTCTCTAGGAGATCACTTGTCTCCTAAAAAGGAAGTTTTGATGTAACCAAATATGTGATATGTTATTTCCAGCCTTGAAAAACAGCGTCCTAGATCGCGTAATATTATCATCCCAAACTTTGGAAGAAGTGAAGAGTCTACATGTGAATAAGTTGACGAACGTACCCTGTCGACTTAACGTGGTGTCTACACTGCCAGATGAATGGTGCGACGGCATGGAGCATAAATGCAAGAATATCATAGATATCGTGGGTGCCTGAAAACGATTTTATGGGTCATGCGGATTGACAGTTTTTCTTCCGTATAATTAAAGGAATTGCGGTCTTGTCTTTATTAAATTCTCACTTTTTCCCTTGCTTTTAGTCGCCACTATTCCAACATGGATGGACCGCGCTGCACTCAGCCAGCGCGCGCGCACATCACCATTGTGTACAGTTGCTACTTTCCGTCGGCGCTGACGTGAGCGCGCAAGACCTGCTGTGTAGAACACCACTGGACGTTGCTGGCTGTGCACATTATATGGGGCATAATATCAATGTAAACAAGTAAGTTAGTTAGCTAAAAGGTGAATTTGAGGGTGCTAAAGAAACAGTTAAGTATGTATTTATAATTTGTTCACAGATTCATGGAAACCGTTGACTTACTATTGGCTGCCGGTGGCCAGTTCCAAAAATACAGTGATAAAAGTAATCCTCTAGACACTCCACTGCATACAGCGGTGGAGCTTGAGAGCGAGGTGGCCGTGGAACAGATACTCCTCGGTGGTGCGTCTGCCACCGTGTGGAACAGCCAGGGACTCACTGCCATGCATGTTTGTATAAAGAAACGAAATAAAGCACTGTTGCAGGTAAATTGAACCAATTAGATCTACTCAAAATTATTAATATGAGTTGATAATGTTCACTGCTGGCCAAATCCTCTACCCTTATATCTTTACAACCATATATCAGCTCTTCTGAATCCACATGCGACCAATGCCACGCTTTTCATTTTCTGGTTACTTTGGTGACCTTCCTTCATAAAGTGCCCAGTTCGTTCTCAAAAGTGACTAATTGGTCAGGTCTGTCCTAAATTCAGTTGTTTCAATTAATTTGTGGAAATCTGGTGAATTCGGTAGAGATTAAAGTAGCTCTATACTCTTCACTTGTCTAGATGTTAGCCAATCATCACGGCAACAATGAAAATCCGGACTTAGCAGTTGTGGACGTAAAAGATCTGACGGGCTCCACAGTGCTCTGTGCCGCTGTCAAAACGGAGTGGATCGAAGGAGTCTGTATAGCTCTCAGAGCAGGAGCCAGTACCATCATGCAGGTACTTGCACCTTATACTTACAGTTGTGTCAACAGTATTTTTTCAGTAAATTCTTATTTAACATTACAAAATACATAAACTTAAAAAATTGACTCAAACTTACATTAGAAAATATTTAACTTACAGCCGAATGGAGAAATACCTATCCACATTGCAGCACAATTAGGCAACATAGATATAATGCAAAACATATTAAATATTGCGACACAAAGTACCATCGATTATTGCAATAAAGAAGGAGATACTGCTCTTTTCATAGCAGTAAGTTACAACCACTTAGATGTCGTCAAATTGTTGCTTAAAAACGGTTCGAACATAGAAGTAAAGAATTGGGATCATGCTAACGTGCTCCATGTAGCTGCTGAACATGGCAGAAAAGAAATACTGGAATATTTACTCAAATATGATAGCAACGTTAAAGAAAAACTGATCAACATGTCTGACTATGTTGGTCCACCATTGCATAACGCAGTAAAAAATAATCATCCCGTTTGTGCAGCACTGCTTATCTCCAACGGCGCTCGAGTAGATGTGAAATGTTATGGTAATAGCACGACACTTTTACACATAGCTGCACGTAAAAACTTTTGTGAAATAGCAGAAGTTATTTTAAGACATGACAGTGAAACTATTCATAGTCTTAATGACTTAGGGTGGACACCTTTACATGTAGCATGCTATTACGGAAACAGGGAAATGATTAAATTGCTCCTGCACTATGGAGCTGACTTGTCTGGAGCCATAAATAAAACTAATAGTGACTGCACTAAACAAACAGCGCTTATCCCTATTGAGATTTTGATGGATCGCGTAACAAAACCAAATGAATTCATGCAAGAAATATTTGACTCATATATAACTATCAAACGTGGGACTTGTCAGGAACCTGTTTGTGAGGTTGAAATAGACTACAGAGTTTTAGTTCCTAAATCTGACAAAAAACAGGTGGAAGTGATCAAGGCACTAGTTAATATGGAAACCAGATACGACCAGGATTGTTTACTCCTTCATCCCTTCGTGCAAAGCTTTTTGTATCTAAGATGGACATCATTATTATACTACTTCTATGGTATATCAGCAGTACAAGTATGCTATATGATTTCTCTTAACGTGATCGCTGTGTCTTTTTTCTGGTATAAGGACAGAAAATTTCAAGATGTGCCCGGTATATTTCATAATGTTTTTTGGATTTATATCTTTTATTTGACGGCCGGCGTGATATCAATACTGGTAATTTCAACTCATAATTTCTTAAAGCAAGTGTTTTTGTTAGTTTTAATGTTAATGGGATACATTCTGTATTTTTAAATCTCCAGGAGCTTATCTTTATAACAACGAAAGGCAAAAGGATCATTCTATGTAAAGAGATGTGGTTGAGAGTTTTGTCAGTATCGCTGGCAGTTACCTTGCCTACAATTGTGTCGTGGGATTCAGAGCACTCTTCAGAGTGGGTGCGGCTTCTCGTCTCAGTCACACTAATCTTGAACTGGGTTAAAATGATGTTCCTACTCTCCAGATTCCCAAAATTTGGATATTATGTTCTGATGTTTGGAAAAGTTGCGAACAAAGTGTTTAAGGTGAGTTGATTCACGTTAATGTGTCCTATATTGATATATAAAAAAACCAAGATGCACAGTCTCGAACAAATGCAACACTCGAAACTGTCGTCAAAAACTGACATGTATCAAGTGTCATGTGTGAGTCGTGTGTGGTTATACTATGAACAATTTTTTTGCAAATTCAACCTTACACGGATCGCTTAAAGTTGTTTTTACAAAGCAGTGTATCAAAAGCAATAACATTTTACGACCGAAGTAAGTCAATAGAACAAGGCATGGAATGGAGACGATAATATGTTTTATATATTTTTTCAGTTGTGTTTTAAGAGTTTGGTAAATTGTGTTCTCAACACATAATAATACTGTTATATGAGCGTAAATATGTTCCTGGGTAGTACATGTCGAGCTTAGAATAGAATAGAATGTTTTATTTCAGACCGGAGTCCATAGGGTTAGTAACAATTTATATTCTAGTGTTAGTAGGGTACAGACAAAGATAAAAATATACAGTTAACATTCAGCGTGGAGGCTTGAGATTGACATTTAATGAAATGGCCAATTCTACGATATGGACACGATAGACATATTTTCGTCAAGTTACGCTACGTTCACACAGAGACAGGATTTATCGTCTCTGATTTTGACCGTACTTATACGACAGAACCGAATGCTCTGTTCATGCGGCATTTGATTTTTCTTTTCTGAAAAAAAAAGCCGAATGGCGTGTCACCGCGTGAATACGCAATTCGGTTTTTTGCAGGAAAGCGCTAACCCCTTGACTTCGATTGCAAAAACCGTTTTTTTCTGACACTGCTAACACCTTGACTTCGATTGCAAAAACAGTTTTTTTTTTAATTTGCTTATATCTCGAAAATGGTGTGTCCTATCACAAAATTAATCAAAAATTTGCCCCGTTATGAACCCCCTGTCGCGAAATTCTCAACATGTAGGGAAAAAAAATAATATTTTCAAATTCCGCGCCCGCGACTACTTGTCGCATCTAATTCTGATTTCTGGCATTCGGTAAAAACCCGCTCGTGTGAACGAATGTATTGAAATGCTACTGCCACTAAACTATAACCAATTTCGTGACGCGTGTGACGTGTGTTTCGTGAGTTTCGGACTTAGTTGCGGACGTATTCTACTCCGTATTACCTACGGACTTACGATCAATTACGCACAACACAATCGGATCTTAAGTTTTGCTTGTTTCGGTTATTTGTCGGACCTTAAAACCGAATGCACGTGTAAACTCATTCATATAAATTGTATTGTGACTAAACCGTATCCTGTAAAAATCAGGTCCGGCTAAGAAATTTATGTCGTCGTGTGAGCTTAGCGTTACTGCCGTCTTCTGTTTCCCAACTATTGTCTTTTACACACATTGCCGGCTGCGTATTTAGTACTGTATAGAATACCTTGGCAAAGAATAAAATTAATAATATTTCATACATTACCTGAATGTTTTAGGTATTCTATAGAATATTATACACTGCCTAGGTATTCTGTAGAATACAGGATTAACCAGATTACCGGTAACAGATATAATATTTACGAACATATAAAACCGTCGCATTAATGACCCCTTCTGCTTTGGAACTCAATTAAAAACTATATTACAATACTTGACGCATAAATATTTGTTAAAAACTCAATCCAAAAAAGTGAATAAATGTATTAATAAAAAAATAGACACAATAAAAAAAATCGACTCCATTAATAAGAAGGATCATTTGTAGTATGCGACTAAAATAAAAGGAGGCTGTAATGCATCGTTCTTACACTGGCAAAGCGGCGATTGAAATTTGCCGTATTATACTTGGACCGTTGAGTGAAGTTTTGAGACAAATTAAATCAAAATCACACATAGCTTTACATATTAAGCCATAAAAACCACAAAAACAAATCAATAACTTTTTTACTTACTGAAAACACGATATTCCATCCTTTTTCAACGTTCCTGGCGTAATATTTGTACAATTTGTCAACGAACATTTTTGACAAGCGTGCAGTATGGCGAGCGATGCAAGACTGTTTGAAACTAGAGCACAATTTTAAATTGTGCGCTTGTTTCATGCGGAAGTTTTTGAGATGCTGAGTTTTTATATATCAATGGTCCTATAGGGTTGATTTAGACTTAGACTATTTTCAAAGGAATAATTTATTATTTTAAAAATTCACCCTTTTAATTTGTTTCAGATCCTTGCACTATTCATTTTTGTCATATTTGGTTTCTCAGTAAGCTTCATGATACAGTTCCATGCAGGGCATCCATTTGAAGATCCTTGGTCCGCTCTTATGACGACGATGGTTATGATGTCATCGGAGTTAGGTTATTATGAGACAATAATTGGTAAAGGTTGTAATGAGACAGTTAATAATGAGAGCGGTGCCCATGCATCTATAATCAATTTACATCTAACATTTATGGCTTTTCTTATTCTAATTTCAATAGTTCTAATGAACCTCTTAGTTGGTGTTGCCGTAAATGACGTCAATAATTTGGAAATGATGGGTAACATACAGAGATTGAAAAAACAGGTGGAATTTATAACTACATTAGAAGATGCCGGTCGCAATAATGTCATAAAAAAATATGTTCCATCCTTTCTATACAAAATATGTTATGATGACATAAAGCGGGTAGACTTTTTCGTGATGCGATCACAATCATTATATATACATAAGCGTAGTCCAGGTTGTTGTTTGCCGGCCCGATTAAGGCAAGCCATTTTTGAAAACGCTTTATTACGAAAGAAGCAAAAGGACGACGAGCGAAGAACGATGCTGTACGAAATGAAGCTGGATGAAGTGCACAAAGTCATTCTCAAAAATGACAGCGCTGAAGCAACAACGACTGAGCGGCTAACCTCGTTAGATACAGCGGTGAAAAAAATATTGGAAGAACTAAATAAAATACGTGCTGTACAAGACGGAAGTGGGCGCGCAGCGTTGCATTATTAGAGTTCCAAATCAAACTGAAAATTCATAGAACGGCGCTGGTATACCGCTAGTACCGTAAGAGTATTTCGCGTAATTTATAAATGGTTGCTAGGCAAAACATAAATGTACATTTAGTTATTTCTCCGATCCACCTGCATGATCCATGATGAATTGATGAAGCACAATCTTTTTAACAATTTTAAAATGATATGATTTTACAGTTTCTTTTCTACTATTTTGTTTTGTGTGCCACTTAATTTGTGCTAAATAAATGTACCTTTTCTTTATTTTTTATGCCGAGATTTTTATGCCTACATAGCTGGTCGAAATTAATCAAAACCTATAGGGGTGTGTGTGTTGGGGTCGTTTTGTTGTATGTTAAGTCTCATGTTACGTTATTATGAAAATAATCAATTAATTTTGTTACAAAAATTTATTATTAAAATAATATCGAAGGCAATTTCGAACTTTATTTTCAAAACTGAGGCAAATTATTGCTTTCTCATAATTGAGTGTTAAAGTGGTGGTATTGAACGCTATAAAAAGATATATATAAGTGTTAAATTGGTGGTAGTTAACGCTATTTAAATTATTTTTATTCACATAAGGTTTTTTTCCGATGATGAAGATTCTAAAACATAATTTAAGAAGGTGAGAATATAGTGATTTTCCTACGTGGAGTATCTCATTGAAACTGCGAAAACGATGATCAGTTCCATCCAAAATAAATAACTACTCTTTGATTTTGACTCTTCAAAAATATAACTACTCTTTGATTTTGACTCTTCAAAAATATAACTACTCTTTGATTTTGACTCTTCAAAAATATAACTACTCTTTGATTTTGACTCTTCAAAAATATAACTACTCTTTGATTTTGACTCTTTAAAAATATAACTACTCTTTGATTTTGACTCTTCAAAAATATAACTACTCTATGATTTTGACTCTTCAAAAATATAACTACTCTTTGATTTTGACTCTTCATAAATATAACTACTCTTTGATTTACTGCGAAATAGTAATAACTCTAGCCAGAGGGCCAATTTAACTATTTTTAAGTGACGTTTGTATTCGTATTTCAGTCACAATCTGCCAAAATAAAAGAGGTGTTTTTGACAGATTGCAACAGTGATGCAAATTGAACGTTTTTTAAAAAAATAATGAAATTAGTGCAACAGTGTTGCAAATCGAACGTTTTTTAAATTTTTACTTCCGGCCCCCTGTTTTCATTAAGATATTGGACGTGCCATAAGATTTGACTCTTTCTTTTTCTTAAATCATTTTTTTATTAATAAAAATATTTTTCATAAATTACGAAAAATAACTAATGTTTGCTAAATTGTACTACGGTCTCTAGTAATTTATATTTTTTTTTACACCACCTGCACAAAAACGTCAGATTATATGTCATGCAAAGTCAACCTAAAGTAAGTCATTATTGCCCGGCGGGCTGTAATGAAATTCAGTACAATATTATTGCCCGGAGGTCAGTAATGTGATTTGAATTTGGAACTCAACTTGGAGACCGACAGGAACCGCTAGCGGCCACCCCTCTTCATGACTTGCGAACAATATTCTCGCAGTAGGTGTGAAAAGTAGTGTATGCTCCTCAGGGACAAAACGTCTCTGCCTTGGGCTAGCTTGAATCTCTCACTGCATTCTGGGTTCTTGAAGGGGGAAACTGACCTTAACACCTACATACAATTTTTTTTTTTTTTTTGTTAGCCTGCTTTTGTGTCCCACTGCTGGGCAAAGGCCTCCCCTTTCTCCTTCCAAATCTCTCGGTCCTGAGCGATCTCTGGCCAAGTTTGTCCCGCAAACATGATGAGATCGTCACACCACCTTCGCCGCGGTCGACCTCGACGACGACGTCCTTCTTCAGGCGTCCAGTGAGTGACCTACATACAATATTTAGGAAAAATGAAAATTTTATCAGCCTAGGGTAACTAAGGAACAGTCACATTTGGTCAATCAAAAAACTGTTTATGTGTGTTTTTTACCCGACTGCGCCAGGAGGAGGTTAATGTTTTTTACTCTTCAACAATGACCAGTCAGCCAAGGCAAGAGTGAACAGCGGGTCTAAAAACGCCACTTTAGCAGAATCATATTAGAATCATAATATTAATCACACAACAATCTGTCAAATTTCATTTTCTTCTGTATAGCTAACGCATTAGGTTCAAGGTTGATTGGAAAAATTTGACAGTGACAGGTAGCGTGATCTGCTTTCTGATTCTGCTAAAGTGGCCTTTTTAGACCCGCAGGTCTATCTTTCTGGGCTCTCCCGTTCCATTGTAAACCGCATCTATCGCTTACCATCAGGCAAGCTCGAAGTTAAGAGCAGTAGTGCTATTCTGTAAGAACATTTTCGTGTCTCGACAGCGGAATCAGAGGTGAGTATCAAATTCGTATAAACATAAGACCTTTATGTAGTGTGTAATAAAGCTCACTTTGTGAGCTTTGTCACTCAGTTGAAGCCCGATATCGAAATGGTTATTTACAGAATAGACTAGCAGGCCCGTGAGATTTTAAAAAAAAAACGAGTTTGCTTATGACCACACGACTGAAGTGAAACTTCTTTCGCTCCATCTGGCTATGAGAAGAAGAGAGAAAGAAATTGTGCGCACGCACTGCTGTTGGCGGCGAACGTGAGTTTAGTGGGGGATATAAGCAAGAGTGCTTATATCCCCCACTCAACTCACGTTCGCCGCGCCCGATCACACTTTTCGTAACGCTTACGTCACGCGTTCGCCAGCTTACTCCCCAAGCCAAGCGTGCGTAAAAAAGTTTCACTTCGAAAACTTGTGACACAAAAAAAAATCTTTCAAGAAACCGTCAGCCATATAAAATTAATATTTTTTTTTTGCCTACGCAGTGGCTACGACGCTACGAGCTACGAAATTGCTACGGAAACATTGTACCGTAGATTCATAGCGCATTATTTAAGTACTAAACAATGACTAAACAATATTTTTGATTCATTGTTCTTTACTCTAATACTTCTGGCTGGCCGGTTTTTGACATCTAGTCGGCCTTGCACACGAAGGGTTCCGTACCATAAGCCGAAAAAAAGATGTTTCTGGTATGGGAGCGCCCCTTTATTTCTAATTTTGTTTTATTTTTATTATTTGTTGTTATAGCGGCAACAGCAATACACATTCTATAAAAATTTCATCTGTCTACCAATTACGGTTCATGAGATACAGCCCGCTGACGGACGGACGGCCGGACGGACAGCGGAGGCTTATTAATAGGGTTCCGTTGGTTACGGAACCCTAAACATGCTCTTTCATACTGAAAGCTTTGATTATAATCCAAATAGATATCGTGACGCCTCAAAATGGCACTATTTGAAATGCATTGCAAAATATGTTTTTTTTTTTCGAACCTCTGAGTTCCTTTGACGCGCGCAGTATTGAAAATGTACGCCAGACGCATGTCACAACGCGATGCGGTATCTGGACATCTACATAGCTCGAAAATATTTCAAAAAATGGTCTGCTTCCCTTTGAATGTAGAGAGCAGGCGCACCGGCTATTATTCTACCTAAACAGAAAATCGCCTGCGCCACGCCAATAGACGCGGAATATTGGATTTTTACGAACCCATACACGTTCGATGTACTATATAACATCCTAAGCTTTTGAAAACTTCAAATGGACAAAGCGGAAATATCGTATTCTATCCTCTTTATATTCGGGAATGTACAATGTACAAGATATTTTGTATTTACTCAAAGATTTTTATAACTTAGGTAATAAATGAAAAAGCAAAAAATCTACAGAACTTTATTACGCCAAAGGCAAGCGAAACAGAAATTACATTAGCATGATACCAGCATACATTTACATTGTTTGCCTTTCTCGAACGTGAACGAAACCGACCAAACTTAATTGAAAACTGCGTATATTTTGTAAACAACCTGCGCCACATCGCCGAAAGTCTCCCTGTTCATTATGAAAACATCAGCCGCAGTTAAACATAGAGGGCGCTGCGATAGGCCGAGCATCAGGAGCACGACCTTCGCTTGTTTTGCCTCCATTAGCTCCCACCCACAGCCGTAAACTGATGCAGACATTTCCAGCCCTGCCGATATAAGCATCTCTCCCCCAAAACAGTACAACAACAGCGGCGTAATTCCCGTTACTCCGGTCAGTATCGTGTTCCTCACATCCCATACGTTCATCGTCTGCAGGGTCGTCACCAGGACTATCGTCATGCTAAGGAAATGAGCCCCAAATATCACTTTGTAAAGCTCTCGTATCTTGCCATGGTAATGTATCAGAAACTGGTGGTGCTTAACGCAGAATATTAACAACTCATTGATTGATTCGTTTTCTGTCTCTTCAGACTGTCGAGATTTTTCGTTCTTGATCAAGATAGTGTTTATCTCGTTAAGAGCTTCTATGATGGCGTAGAAGTGGCCCAGCTCATGGCAGATGAGAGTGACGAACAGCACAATGTAGCCTGTCTGATTGATGGCGGAGAACGCAGTCGCCACACATGTCAGGACGAATGTTAGCTCGTAAAATGGTGTTTCGTACTTCGGACTTAAACCTGGAAAGGACGGGAACGGTGTTATTTTGATTTTTTGATATCAAAAACATACATGTTAAATTCGAATTATATCTGCATTAGTTTCGGAGATCCCCTATCTCCGAAACTAATGAGAATGGTAACTTTTGGTCTAATTTCTTGAATAACTTCAAAACCATTTATTTTAAAATTATGTAAAACATATAATTAAAACCCTCGCAGTAAACCTTTTCATTTGATGTGTCACACGATACAGTTTTTTTATTTTTCTACTTTGACCCCCAAAAGTGACACCCATTCTAAAAAAGATAAAATATTTACGTAACGCGTCTGTGTTTAGGTCACAGAAGTCACCGACACCGAATTTCAACAGAATCGGTCCAGTAGATCCGGAGAAAATTGGCCGTGACAGACAGACAAACAGACACCCGAGTGATCCGTATAAGGGTTCCGTTTCTTACAAATATTCGAAACCCTAAAAAAACACGTTGAAAGAATGAAAGTATGTAATATGTGTTAGTGTGAGAAGTGAATGTCGTAAGTATGCAATTCACTAATTGTTAATTTTGTTGAATGTTTTAATCTTTTGTAGACATAGTGACATTCTATTCTAAAAAGTCCAAAATGTTCGGTCTTACCTGCGTAACCTATCGGTTGCAGTCAATACAATTGTCAATTCGAAGCGTTTTGGGCTTCTTAACAATACTTTTCGCTAATAAAAAGTCTCTTGTCTTACCAATTATTTCACCAGGCGTAGTCGGCAAATATCGATCGTTCCCAATAACCGTGAAGAGGAATGGCATCAACAGGTAGGTGACATGAGTGACAGCCTGGTTGGCCACCACCAGCCACGAGAAGTAGCGAGCTCGCTGCAAAGTGCTGAGCATCTTCTTCTTTGATGCTGTGCCATCTGGTATTGAATCCAACCCGTATCGGCTTAGCTCAAAAACCGTCCGCAAACGTGCGCTTCAAAATTATAGACACAATTAATTTAACCGGTAAGGACAGTAAAACAACAACAATACACATTTCATATAAAACAATATACATTTCATATAAATAACCTCAGTTACGAATAATTTAAGGCTTGTTCATACAAAATACCCAGCTGGATACTGCGCGAAACCGAGTGAAAATCGCTACCGCTCTGAGCAGCGAATATGGCGTAGGTCTGAGGGGCTACTCTCTAAGCCCGAAGTCCGTAGTTTCGGGCTTAGTTGCGGGCGTATTCTACTCCGTATGACCTAACTACTAAAAATTAATGACAATACGATCAGACAGTTACTGTCAAATTGTGTTGTCATTCATTCTTAGTTCGGGTTTGGGACTAATCGTAAGTCTGTAGATGATACGGAGTAGAATACGCCCGCAACTAAGCCCGAAACGGCTTAGAGAGTAGCCCCCCTGAATACTGTCAGGGTCGCGGAATTTGTTCGAAAGAGTCACTGCAACCCTGGAACGCAAAGGGCATTAGGAAGAACACGGATGGGTTTTAGTCAGTAAGAGTATGACACTACCTTCTGCTCCGCCCAGAGCGGGAGGAGTCATTTGATGATTTCCCATCCTTAAAAAAAAATCAGACAAGTGTGAGTCGGACTCGCCCACCGACGGTTCCGTACAATTTTGTAGGAACATATTACTTTAAATCAAGGCTACATTTTTTATGATTTATTCCCTTGAGAGCATCGAAAAATACGTTTTTTGAAGCATAAACGACCATATCTTTTTTTACGTTAACTCAGAAGTTTGATTTTTTCACAACTTCAAGGTACTGTAGACTTGAGTATATGGTTTTAATTTCAACTCGAAACCTCCACGCGTTCCCGAGATAAAGAGACAGAGTGATCCTCTATGGGTTCCATTTTTTCCTTTTGAGGTACGGAACCCTAAAAATGGTCTGAACACGCCTTTATTTCATAATAATCCATCGAGGTGTATACTCGAAGGGTGGAAAAAAATAACAGTACAAAGTTTAAAACCTCGCAGTCCACATAAAGAAGTATTTAGTCAGAGGCACAGAAGACGCGCTGATGCAGTTCATGGCTTTGAAAGTCTCGACCTTGTCAGGGAACACCCGCACCATGTAGATTAGCTGACTCATCTGGCCCACGTAGATAAATGAGCCCGCGTATATCACTGTGGCTAGCACGGACAAAACTGTGAAGCCTGGAAATGAAGGTCCATAAAAGTTAAAAATTCATCTGATATTTTTTTTTTAATTCGCATTTAATTTTTTAATGTCATTTCTCTGGCCGAAAATGTTCTTCTTCATACATTGTAAAAAGTAAATTAGAGATTAATGTAACTTGATTTTTCTAGCTTTTATTGAAACAAACGCGTTTTCGTTTTTTTTTTTCTAATTCGAAATGACCCGGTTATGGAAAATGTTTATTTTATGATACTATTAGATAATATGAACGAGACTGGGGTATGTAACAGCATCCCTGCTGCTCCTACTTCGAAAGCAGCCAGGATGATGTACCTACAGACTCGTTGTTATTGGGATTAAACGCAGGGTAATTAAGCATAACGAGTTATTTATTTTAGTTATTGTTTGTTTTTAATTAATTTGTAACGATGTGGGAGGCATAATCTGTTTAGATTAAACCCTCTTCAATAAATAAAGAAAAAAAATGATACTATTAGAAGAGCTAAGATCAACAAAAATCAGAGGTATGAATTTTTAAACACATCAATTCTGACAAAATTAATTAGTTTTAACTTTTCTTTACACGTTGTTGGAATACAATTAGAGATAATTTGATTTTCCTAGCTTTTATTGAAATAAACTTTTTTTTTTGTTTTTTTCCCTGTTTTTACCAGGTCATGGAATTTTTTAATTTTTTTTTTATTATAAGAAGAGCTAAGATCAAACACAGGATTCAAGAAAAATCAGAGGTAGGAATTTTTCAAGGTCCGAAGCTAATTCGACTGGTTGACATTCCAAGAGACGCACACTAAATTATTTTCATCCCGTAAAAAACATCAATATTTCTAAATACTTATCCGTAATCTTACTTCGTTTATTTTCGCCAAATACGTTACGAATCCCAACTAATTTTTGTATGGAGCTGATCATCTCCTTCCCTGCTTCGATGGGATCCTCCCCGTAGGAAAGCTTCCCCATATAACTTCGTATTTTATCACTCAGAACCGTCATCGTTGCTCACAAGCCTTACCGATATGAATAAAACTTAACTACACTGGGGTATTAAAGAGCAATAAATTTAATACCCCAATTTGACACCCAATTAAAAGAACACAATTTACCTCAATTATTGTAAATAAATTTTTAAATTGCTCTCAATATTATTTTAATATCGATAGTGACTTAAACGTTGTTTAATAGATTTTTAAAATAATATCTGCCAATTATATTGTAACTTGCTTCTGCCAGCGGCTTCGCCCGCGTGGTCCCTAGGGAACATATTCCCAGGATAAAAGTAGCCTATGTCCTTTCTCAGGCTCTAGACTATCTGTGTACCAAATTTCATCTAAATCGGTTCAGTAGTTTTAGCGTGAAAGCGCGACAGACAGACAGACAGAGTTACTTTTGCATTTATAATATTAATATTAGTAAGGATAAATAAATTAATAAAAATAAGTATATATACGTATAAGTAAGGATAACTGTTAATTGATTTCACACCCTGTGGTCACCGTGGACCACCACGATGGCCACAGGTTCTTGGGTTTAAACCGCTGAGTTTCTGGAAACACGAAATTACAAATCGGTACATACACGCTACATCACTGGTGTATGTATCTATTTTCTGTTGGAAAAGAGGCCCTCTGATAAACAAACAGGGCTCGTATATGGGCGAAACTTGATTATAATTTTTCGAGGAAAATAAGAAACCCACGCGAACGAAGAAAGTTTACGTAGGTATACAAGAAAACTTCGAAGTTCTTGTAACATGACACTAGAGGTTATAACGATTTGAGGAGAACCGATGTGTATAATAAAATAATAACAAATATTCCGTACATAAAGACCCTGGGTTTAAACTAACTTGGATTTAAAAAAAATAACTCTGGTTTGTGCAAATGGGCCTTATTTAATGAACTTAAATCAACATACTCATGACATGTACCTAATAGGGGGCGAACCTACTATCATCAACCGAGAACAAGTTCAAACTCAGTACTGTCACTAAGAAACCGTTGGATAAACACAATAACACTCCGCCTGCCCCGGGGAGCAAACCCAGGAACTCATTCTCAGCAACCAGATTCACTAATACAGATCAAAAACCCACTAATACACTAACACCCCAGACCATGCTTCCTCGAAGCTCGGCTCGCTATTTGGCATTCATTTCACAAATGGGTGTAGGTAGGTCTATATGTGATTGATTCTGCAGTACATTTGTTACCTCTGCCGGCGGCATGGGTGCGGTGTCTAAATTAATCACTCAATTTAGCGAAGTGCTTGCTACACATTCATTGGGGTCAGGTAAAGGTATGTGTTTGGTAATAGCTAGGTTTGTTCGGGAATAGGCTGGTTTTTCAGTGCCTTTTCTCAACTATGTTAGGATCGGATTCTAATCTTATTTTTTTTATTTATCTGACTATGTAGGTCAATCCGTTTTTTTTACTACTTTTTTTTTGTCAGTATCAGTATTATAGAGTGTGCTAGCTAACAAGTGATAAATAATATTTTTTTTTTTCGTGTCATGTATTAATTACTTTGCATACTATTATATTAATTAAAGTTCTTAAATCGTAACAAACAGATGTGTTACTGGGGAGTTGGTTGGCCACTTCTTCTACACAGTCAAAACGCTAACTAGGAAGTGGTGACGGGCGGGCGTTTTGGGGGACTGTCTTTTGTAAAACTTGATGTTCAAAAAGTGCTGGCTCTCAACCTAATTTGAATAAACAACTTTTGAATTTTGAATTTAACCGGATTCAGCTGAGTACCAGTATATTACATGAAGCGACTGCCTTTCTAACCTCCACACAGCCCAGTATCGGGGTAACACGATACTCTTTTTGCAAGACTGCGGGTCTAAAAAGGCCGCATTAGCAGAATCAGAAAGCAAATCACGCTACCCGTCACTGTCAAATTTTCCCAATCAACCTTGAACCTAATTCGTTAGGGATAAAGATGAAAATGAAATTTGACAGATGGTTGCGTGATTAATATTATGATTATCCTAAGGTGGCCTTTTTAGCGCCCCTAGTGTCAGGTTGTCTGGCTTCTGACTACTCGTACAATTTTCAAAGATGTTGAAATGACAGCAGGGACCAAACTAAAGGCTTAACGTGCTTTTCGAGGACCAGAAGAGTATGTAAATGTCCACGGCGTCCTCACCTTCCGCCTGACGCAGGTACTCACCGGACACGGTTGTTTTGGGAGGTACCTGTTTCGAATTCGGCGGGAGGATACGCCCGGGTGTCAACACTGCGAGGATCGCCCGGAGGACACGGTGGAGCATACGGTGGAGGTCTGCCCTGCTTGGGCGGAACACCGCCGCGTCCTCATCGAGGCGATTGGCGGCGGCGACCTCTCGCGTCCGGCCCTGGTCCAATCCATGGTCCGGAGCGAGGAGGCATGGGAAGCGGTCAACTCCTTCTGCGAAGCAGTAATGCTAGCAAAGGAGGAGGCCGAACGCGTGAGAGAGAGGGAAACCTCACGCCCCAGCCGCCGCAACAGAAGAAGACGCCCCGGGCGTCGGGAGTCGCAGGGCGATTTTCGGCCACCGTAGGCGCGGGCCTGCGGACGGCGAGCATTGGGTGGCTCGACGTCTGATCAGAACCAGGCCCGGGTCGACGGCGCGTTGTGTTCCACGCGCGCCTCAAGGAGCTGTCAGCATAAAGGACGGGGCCCGCTAGGGCCAGTGCCTGCCGGGGTTGCAGGATTTGTTCGAGAGAGTCGCCGCGGCCCTGGAACGCAAAGGGGATTAGGAGGAACACGGATGGGTTTTAGTCAGTAAGAGTCTGACACTCCCTTCCGCTTCACCCAGAGCGGGAGAAGTCATTTGATGATTTCCCACCCTTAAAAAAAAAAAAAAAAGGACAATTGTTATATAGCCGCAGCTCCTCCTTTTAACAAAAAGAATAAACAATTTTATTTCGTTTCAATGTTTAGCCAGCCTTCAAGGTTCTCAACTAAACTCGCCACAAGGTTACTTGTTTATTATTAAGATACAAATAAACTTTGGCTGTGGTTCCTAAAATCATAACTTTAAAGGGTAACTGGTTGTAAATAGCTCCCAAGACATAAACAAACCCTGTATTTCTGATTACTTGGGCGATACAGTTGTTTATAGGGCGCGTAAGACTGGGGGCGGTAGATAATCACGATCCGAGAGCTCGTGAGCCTATACAAACTATGAAAGCAGTTCAATATTATAGACTAGGTCTTGCACGCGGCTTCGCCCGCGTGAATAGTGGTGAATCCCAGGGATCATAATCTTCCGGGTTAAAAAGTGTCCTACGACCTAATCCAGCCAAAACCCGTGTGCATCGTGTGAAAGGAAAACATAGAGGGACAGACCTACTGTCCCTCTATGTCTCATTCAGTTTATGAAATATCTTTTCAATCGGTCCAATATTGGAGGAGGAAACCGGCGATAACCAAACCTTAATATGACGGTAGGTAGGTACGTAACGTACGTAATACTATTAGATTTTTAATGCAAAATAGACATACGTAATCTATTTACTAACCATTTTCGGCAATTAAACCGGGTTTATTGGTTCTACGTTGATTTGATAAAGTATAACACCAATAAACCGGGATATAGGTTCGGCTGTGCTTGATTGTAGGTTTAGCCTTCTCAAATAATTTGTGTTCTTTTCTGCAGTTTCATTTTTTATTTTATTTTATTTATTAAGGGATAATAAACAACTACAACATATATATAATAATACACAAGATTAACATAATTTTAAGTGGTAATGTTGCAGTCCACTGCATTGTCCGCAGATAAAACAAATTTATGAACACTGGTTGCCACTAGATGACCATTACCAAAATTAACAAATATTTTGAACTAAATAAATAAGTTACTAAAAAGCCAGAACTACAAAGTCAAATCGAATAAAAAACAATGTCATTCCCTGAAATTATGCAATAAATAAATAATAATTAGATTACAATTGAGATAGAAAAAATTATAACATTACATTTAAATTTATTTTTCGAGCATGCAAAAATATCAATATCAATAAAATTTTAATTATAAGATTCCAACATTCTATGAATAGGGCAGCGTAAGCCAGAGTTCGTACGACAAGAATTAAGCGCAAATAAAGTACGTGCACGAACCTGACGCACATGAACTGTTCGGGGGACAGAATAACACAGCTTACTCGTTAGATCAATGGCATCAAAATTATTGTGTACAATGTCATGAAGTACGTTGGCCTCCTGGTATTTGCACCGGTTCTCCAAGGTGATAAGTTTTTACTTATGAAGAAGTTGGGAATATGACAGATTTCTTTTCTTTCTTTCTTTTTTAAAAAAAAACGTTACACCCACCCTAGGAATTTCTCCTGTATCGTGGGTGCGTTTACAAACATATAATACACATACACAAACAGCCAGACCCGGAACAACTATCTGTAGGCCATACAAATATTTGTTCCGTGCGGGAATCGAACCCGCGACACGCAGCGCAGCAGTCAATCGCTCAACCACTGCGCCAACCGTGCCGTCAAATAGATAAGTCTTAGTCCCATAACATCTGTAGTACATAGCACGGAGGTACTTGCGCTGGACCCTTTCTATTCCAGCTACGTACTTTTGATAAAAGGGGTTCCAAATGGGGACCGCATATTCCAATTGAGAGCGAATGAGCGTCTTGTACAGATAGAGATATATTGAGGTACGCTTAAATTCTCTCACTCTCATCTCAAATCCATGCATTTTAAAAGCACTATTGACTATGGCTTCGATATGATGGTTCAAGGACAGTTTGCTATCAAAGAGAATACCCAGATCCTTCACTATAGAAACATTATTTAAAGGGATACAGTTAAGGTTGTAATTGAAATTGATGACAAAATTATTATTAGTCAAGTGTATATAGTTAATATAGTTACACTTGGGGATGCTAAGACGCAATTTATTGTCAATACAGTAAACTGTTAGTGTATCTAGGTCCTCCTGAAATGACTGGCAGTCGTCCATAGTACGTATCACTTGAAACGCCTTCAAGTCATCAGCGTACATCAAACATTTGGAATTTTTAAAACATTTCTTAATATCGTTAATATATATAATCAAATATAATGAATAATAGCGGTCCCAGAATAGAGCCCTGTGGAACTCCGGAAGTAACATTAACAGAGATACACCGATGACCATTAACAACAACCCTTTGCGACCGGTTTTCGAGGTACGACACAAACTAACGCAACAAATTTCCGCGAACAGTTAACAGGCATGCCATCGTTTTTATATCATCCCACACAAAAATGTACGTCGTACCTACGAGCCAGGCGAGCTTTGGGCTAAGGTATTTAATTACTGTTACCAGGCATTTCGACTGACTCTGGATGAATACCGACAGGCCACCAAATTGGATAATACTAACATGCTACCTACTTTTAGTAGTTTGTACTGGGGATGGTAGTTCCTATTTTTATTGCGCAAGAAAACACTTCTAGTGCCATTAAGTTTTCATTAGCAGACATTTTCCTAGACTCCGGAAGTTTTCTGTTCTGGAGTTTCCTCACTAATTTTGCAATCTCATTAGAGTTCTATACGGAGGTTGTTTTACTTAGGTTTTTTTTTTTAATTTGGTCGATTAACACGCCATCTACAAAACGATTTTTTTTATATATTTCGGTTACCTTAACCCTTCAGATACCCTTTACCATACTCCTACATAAGTTTTACTACTAAACACCGTCAAAACGAAACTTTTGTGCATTCATCAATTTCAACACCGGAGGTCTGGTGCGCACCGTCCCTGAGTCCGCCTCGTCCATCTAGCCCAGTCCTAGGGCACCCCAAATATTAAAAATCTTTAAAAAAAGGAGGCGAAGACCCTTATGTTGGCCAACATAAACGTTAAGTGCCAAAATGTTCGTGCTCGCTACCCTACCTACTCGCATAAATCGGCAAAGGAACCTGTTCTTATGTAACTATAAGAAAACCTACCAATACGTCTACCATAAGTTTTATCAATCTATAGGTACTCGCTACCGACTGTAGTTAAAAAAGTGTGTAAAACTTTTAAAAAACAAGTTTCTAATTTATTTGTTTGATTTATTAACTAACAAGCAAGCAAGTTGCAAGTATAACTTTAGTAAACAACTAAAAAAATAAATAAGCAACTTGTTTTTTAAAAGTGTTCATACATTTTTTAAGTATAGTAGCTAGCGAGTATAGATTGATAAAACTCATGGTAGACGTACTGAGCTCTCTCTAGTAGGTTTTCTAGCTTAGAGCCACAGCCTAATTGCGTAACAGACATATTTATCTACTAGATGCTAGCTGCCACGGGCAACTTCGTCTTCACGGGCAACTATCCTACTTATAGCCTTCCTCGATAAGTGGGCTATCCTACACTAAAATAATGTTTCAATTCGAATCATTAGTTCTTGAGATTAGCGCGTTCAACCAAACAAAGATTATGATATAGATTTAATTTTGTAATTTTTAAAGTTGCCGAGAAGGTGAATTCTGGACTTCCTTTCGATTCTGTAGTGCTATTCTGTAACAACATTTTCGTATCTCGACAGTGGAATCCGAGGTGAGTTTCAAATTAAGAATTTTATGTTGTGTGCAATAAAGCTCATTTTGTGAGTTTTGTCACTCAGGTGAAGCTCGATATCGAAATAGTTGTTTACAGAATAGACTAGCAGATATGCGAGTGTATGTGTTAGGCAATAAGGGTGCGTGAAGTAGGCCAAATTTAACTTGCATGATTTCATTACAGACAGACACCGGGCAAACTTGTAAATAAAACATCCTAAAACCCTAAAGTTTCTGAAATCGCTTAGCGCGCTCTTACATTACCTATCCTGTATTAAAGTTTAAATGCGCAACAAGTCTTCGAACGTCGGGTTCGAAGCCCGCCATTGTAACGTCCACAAAAAAATGAAAACCATTTTTCTATAAAATAAAGAAGTCCTGGTTCACGGCTCACAGTGTCTACATAGTCTCTATAGAAAGGCTTTAATTTCCGTTCGAGAACGAGCGGCAGGTAATGGAATGAATCGAGAGAGGTAATTACTCCTGCAGCCGGTACGTTGTGGCCTGAAGTGAAATACGACTGCCGTAAATGTGGGAGCATTCTTGTTGCGGTCGCAGGGGCGTTAGATTTGTTCAGGATTTCTATTCAGGTAATCTCTGGATCTACTGAACCGATTTTGAAAATTCTTTTACCAGTAGAAAGCCACGTTATTTGTGAGTGTCATAGGCTACATATTAGCCCGAAAAATACCGCCCAACGAAGTGTGCACGGGCCAGCTAGTCTTGGATATAAGGTTTGGCCGTTTGGTACCTAATGTAAGTACTAGGTATAACTTAGGTGCTAAAGTAGGTAAACTTGGTCATCTTACTAAGGAGGGGTATATAGAAAGAAAGAAAAGAAAGAAAGAAAAATGTTAGAGGAGGAGGAAGTGGTGTGTGGTGTGTGTGTGTGTGTGTTGTTGTTGTTGTGTGGTAGGTAGGTAATAGAATGCGGTTTTCATAACATGGGATGACGAAAGCCGGTAGCCGGTACGTTGTAGCCTGAAGTGGGCCTTATGAAAAAAAAAACAATCACTCAAAAATCTATTATAAAATTCACAATAAGTACTCACGTCGATACTTGGGTTGGTGGCAATGGCAATGGATTGAATATATCTCGAATTACTTAATTAAACTACAGGGTTCATACATTTTTGATTGGCAATTATTTCATTATCTACGAAACAGCTGATAATTTTTTCAAGTTTTCAGGGTTGTTCTCAAAGTAAAAGTTGTTTATAATCATGTGTACATTCACTGCCTAAGAGGTTGTTGGTATTTTACAAATAACCCTGTATTCAGTGGCGTGCGGTAGGTGCAAGCCAGCAGGACTCCCTAGTCCCTATACGCGGTGCCATTTTAGTTTCTCTAGGCTCTTATATCATTTACGTTATATGATAATAATAGGTTGAAAAAAGTTTTGATCTTGCTCACCTGTCTTAGTTATTTTCACTATGTTATATTTCGATGTTATTAATGTTATAAGAAATAAACACAATTTAATATCACTATAGCACAGAATTCAGTACAGAAACAGCACGTTGCAGTGGGTCGGCGCGATAGCTATGAGTTATATGGTGTTTTCTTTTTAACCAGTTATTATCTATGCTGCTAGTCTATTCTGTAAATAACCATTTCGATATCGAGCTTCACCTGAGTGATAAAGCTCACAAAATGAGCTTTAATAAACACGACATAAAAGTCTACGTTTATACTAATTTGATACTCACCTCGGATTCCGCTGTCGAGACACGAAAATGTTGTTACAGAATAGCACTACTGGTCTATGCTGGCTTGCACCTACCGCACGCCACTGCCTGTATTATGAGTTTCCTGGGTATTTCTGGGGTTGCCAGTTTAAATAAATCGAGATGAGTTGTAGGACCCGGTAGGTCACAAAATTGTAGCTTGGTTCTAATTTTTGATGTCGGACTTTTCGAAAATTTTGTGAATGGGTAATAAGTATAGGGATTTCTCACACCTGATGGATAAATTACCTCAAGATGGTTAACCCGAGACATAGGACGTGGAAAGCAGAGGACTGAATAAAATTATACTCAACTAGACAGATGAAACATTAAATTTATAATCATACAGTAAAATCACAATTGATGTCTAACAATTTCTAAATCTGACAAAAGGTGTTTTTCGTTCGCGTTAAAGCGAAACAAACTACTGAGCGAACTACTAAGGGGGGGTGGGAGGTTGGAGGAGAGGAGGGTTATTAGGATTCAATCTGTAATTTCAAAATTGTAATGGTCTGGAATACTGGACCTTGATATGGGTAGCAAGGTAGTTACAACAGGTGTCTTAAGGGGATAGATAAGTACCTACCTAATTGTGTATTTCGTGTAGGCAGGCATTACAGTAAATCCAGGTATCAGCTGGAAATAGACACAATCTCGATACAAAATTAAAACAGCTGACACATTAATCTCGCCAAAAATAAAACAAGCACGCTCGAAACGACTTCGTCAGGCTTACACGTTGATCCGTAGAAAAACAATCTTGATGTCTTTACACCGCGTCCGTTTAGAAGTTCAAGATTCGCCAATTATGTTTAAGTCCCCTGTACAGTAACAAAGCTATTTGGTATACAGGCTAATATATTATTTTTTCCACTGCATACCCAATTTTTTTTTCTTTTGTGTGCATTATAAATGATAATTATTTATTTACTTCAGATACCAATAATCCATATAAGGGTCCTATAAGGGTTCCTTTTTTTTTTAGGGTTCCGAAAAAAAAAAGGAACCCTTATAGGATCACTCGGGTGTCTATCTGTCTGTCTGTCTGTCTGTCTGTCTGTCCGTCTGTCACAGCCAGTTTTCTCCGGATCCACTGGACCGATTCTGTTGAAATTTGGTGTACATATGGACTTCTATGACCCAAACACGGACGCGTTACGTAAGTCATTAAATTTTTAGTATGGGGGTCACTTTTGGGGGTCAAACTAGAAAATTAAAAAAAGAGGTTTGAACAATATCGTGTGACATATCAAATGAAAGGGCTTACTGTGAGGGTTTTAATTATATTTTTTTCATAATTTTAAAATAAGTAGTTTTGAAGTTATTCAAGAAATTAGACGAAAAATGACCATTCCCCCCCTTATCTCCGAAACTACTAAGCCTAAAATTTTGAAAAAAATGGAGATAGTAGATCTTTACCTAAAGATTACAGGAAAACCTATTAGAAGTATGTAGTGTTAAAATAACTTGTTAAAAAAATTAAATTCGTTCGGAACCCTTTGCACGCGAGTCCGACTCGCACTTGGCCAGTTTTTAAGCTTATTATAACTTACTCAGCACACTCATAACATAGTTTAAAAGTTGCAAGTTAGCTGCCTGCATACCAAATCGCTTTGTTGACTGTACATAATAGAAGGTGAGCCTATTGCTATCAACCTGGTACAAATCCAGACATCCGGGAAAAAAACGCAATGCACCGCCCCTAAGGCTACCCACTGACCCACCTAACCCGGGAATCGAACCCAGTACAGCTAGTCTATTCTGTAAATAACTATTTCGATATCGAGCTCACAAAGTGAGCTTTATTGCACACAACATAAAGGTCTTAATTTGATACTCACCTCAGATACCGCTGTCGAGATACGAAAATGTTCTTACAGAATAGCCCTACTGGCCAGAACCTCGTCGTCAGCAATAACAACGACAGCTGGACTAACGAGGCATTAGATACAGTTAAGAACCACAGTACCTACCTAGGTGGATATATCTTCCTAATGTGATGGCGTTTTGTCTCTATCTAACCTTCTTCTTCCTTCCTCTTCTTCTACTTCTACGGATCAACAAAATCGTAAAAATTCTAGATCATGAAAAGTAGGTAGACAGGTACCTTATTGTAGCAATTTCCGTAAAACCTCTTAACCAGATTAAGGTGAATTTTCTTTCTAGATTTTAATCAAATATGTAAAAGACTTACCTACCTACGTACGACTTTGTGGTTAAAATGCCTTTATACTCACCCCGTTCATCTTTTACGGGTACAAACCGGTCACACACTGATCACACTGTAAAGAGTTCGGTCAAGTTTTGTATTGATTGTGCTGAACTCGAAAATATGTATATGTCAACGGAAAATGGCAAACTCCGTAAGATTATAAAATAACTTGAAAGATTGTAAACTTTCGATAAATTGTCAACTGAACATTGGGAATGCTTTTTAACGCATCAAAATTTGATAGTTTATAATTTCTCGAATTAATTCGGAGATGTTGTGAACTGAAATAAAATGGCCACCAATCAGAGCACATGTCTACAAGAAACAGGCTCTCATTGGTCTGTTCAGATGTGACGTCACGTGTATGCCATAGAGTTACGAATTTAATGGACCTTCCATTGTCCAATGTTGGTTGGTTTTCAATTTCGCGAAATAAAAAGATCCTTGACAATAAATCGCGATTTTTTCGTTCGTTTAATTCTTATTTAGTATAACGTTCTTTTGATCTTATTCTAAAATCTTGTCTAACTGACATTTGATCTAACCGCTGAACAAAGAGCGACCGCGCCAGCTCGGGGGGATGTTATGGAGCTCCGTAACCGTAACCGAAACTATCGGATATCCGAAATAAAAATATATTCATAACCGTATCCGTTTCACAAGTTTCGTATAAGGACGGAGTCTAAATAAAACGACATGTTTCATTACTAATTATAATACCAAATGATAAACTAGACTAGATAAAACCTATAAATAAAACCAAATTATTACATACTGTTTGTGTTTATATTTTACTTTAATCTAATATCCGTAACCGAAACTATACAAAACTAACGGATAATCCGAAATAATTACATGTCCGTAACCGTATCCGAAACCGATATAATTTTATTCCTATATCCATATCCGTATCCAGATCCGAAATATCATATCCATAACATCCCTAATGAGCTTAGGGCACCCCGACACGGATAGGTTAGGTGCGAATGGGACCACGGAAGCTTAGTTCGCTCATTTCGCTCGCTCACTCTAGCTTCCGTGATCCCATTCATGTTAGGTTACTTTAAACCCTGCAGGCAGAAATAGGACCCCGCTGCGCGGGACTCGTCAACATGTCCTGGTCACAACCGTAATTTTAACCAACATTGGACAATGGGAGGTCCATTTAATTCGTAACTCTATGGTGTACATGTGACGTCACATCTGAACAAACCAATGAGAGCCTAGTTTCTTGTAGACTTGTGCTCTGATTGGTCGCCATTTTATTTCAGTTCACAATTTCTCGGAATAAATTCGAGAATTTATAAACTATCAAATTTTGATGCGTAAAAAAGAATTCCAAATCTTCAGTTGACAATTTAAGGCTGCTCTCTCGAGAAATGCTTAAAATAAGCGTGCAGATGAAGCAACTTTTCATCTGCATTTACTGAGAAATTACATCTGAAAAAATTAGGTAGTAATCTACATGATATGATACATAATTTGGTTTAGCCAGAATTTATGTACCTATCGGTATCACATAATAAGAAAAAAAATCACCAAATCACGTCCAAATCGTTGAGATGAAACCATTTTACTCCTTCTTTTTTAACAAAAGTTTTAAAAAAATATCTTTGCTTTGCAATACAAACGAAAATAACTTGGTTTTGTTACTTTTCTAAAATATGTGTTATTTTTTTATAATAAATTAAAAATGCGGGTAGCGGAGTGGCGGGTAGCGGAGTGGCGCGTAAAAAGTAGTTAGCTCCGTTTATATGCACAAGGTCATTCGCATGTATACAAGCCTTAACGAAAGTTTACAATCTCAAGTTATTTTATAATCTTACAAAGTTTACTCAACAGATTAATTGGAGAGCCGTCAATATATTGGCTGGCATTTGATCCTCTGATTGACCTATTGTTTGCAACGCTCTGCCCAGCTATCCATAGTACATCTGTTAGGTATAATTAAGTTTAATCCAGCCTACTGCTCCGAGTAGGCCAAAATAATAGGCGTATTATGCTGTGGTCATGAATACGGAGGGATTAGATTTCAGACTGTTATGATATCATAGCATTGCAGTAAAATGAAGTTCCTACCTATTGTTTAAGACGATTATACAGCAATTACTGATACCACCATAAGAGGAATATAGGTAGGTAAATATCGACTATGTTGGTGGCGATCCCGATCCTTTCAGATCCTTTTCAGAGTTCCGTACCCAGAGGGTGTAAACAAATCAACCGAATTGCCTACCTACTAAGCCTCCGCTGTACGTCCGACCGCTCGACGGTTTGTCTGGCAGCATCCCATGAATGTAGACAGTTGAAATTTTCATAGTGTAGAATTTTTTTATTGCCGTTGCCCGTGATGGCGTATAAAACAACAAAAACCAGTCAATTACGAGGTAGACTCGCGCACTAAGGTTTCGCATTGCCGCAATTTTCCATGCTTGCAAAACCTACCTACGCCACTTAGGTACCGTGGAGTACTCATTGACTCCAGCAAATGCGACACCGCACTCGCCATTTTATATTAGCAGCGGCCTACTTGGGTATGCAAGGCTTAACGAAGGATGCCTCGCCCAATTTGTTCCTCTCCTTAAGTGGTCTGCCGTAGATTGTAAAAACCTCGAGTCAGGGCCGTGGTTCGTCACAACGTAGTGGGCCACCAGGGCCTGTGTGAACGAATTTATATAAACACACCGATATTTTTTTAGCTCTGGACTGACCTGAGCCCGGCCACGTCCAAGGCCCTGACCGGATGTGTATGAAAAAGCGGCCAAAATTAAAACCCGGTTTTTTTTTCGGTGTTTTTCGTTTTTTTTTTTTTTGTAAAACGTTTTCATTTTTCACTTTAGTGGTACTCCACAACACCACTGGAAAGTCGCAGGAAAGCAAAATACGCAATTACATTTACTTGGATGACAAACAAAATACTTCATCCAAGTAAACGAATTCTAGCTATTGATTGATTTTGATGAAATTTTTATGGGACCACCTCTGAAGTATGATCGACCAAAAAAAACATAGTCGAATTGAGAATTCCCTCCTTTTTTGAAGTCGGTCAAAAATGCAGAATTTTATTAAAAAGGTATATTTATTAAAAGTTACCAAATTACCAATACTACGACAAACAACACGTCTTTTCACCTTGAACCGTTTGGCAAAGTTAACGGGTTTTTTTGCCCCTAAATATATGCTGAAAAATCGGTTTGCTTTCACTAATACCTATATCATAGAGGATGTCGTGTTACGCTTAAACAAAATATAGGGGGAAAAAACAAAATGCTAAATTATTTTTCAACTTTCCATTTATTGTAGGAACCTATTTCATATGGACTCAACAACATTCAGGCTAACAAAAATATAAATAAAAACCTAGGTATACCTTAAACATTTTTTTTTATAGACACAACATGGACTCTTAGCCAATCAGTTTTCACTCTAGTAATTCACACTCTAAAGAAGGGACTCCATACATATTTACCCAAGCCTGACATGAATGACACTTATTCCAGTTTTCTGGTGAAAAATAATCCATATCAATATTATAGAAATGTGAAAGTAACTCTGTCTGTATGTTACCTTCTCACGTCGTAACGGCTGAAGAGGTTTGGATGAAACTTGGCACACGTGCAGACCATATCCCGGAATAGGACATACGATTATTTTCATCCCGGAAGTATACTCCCTTGGTATAATTTTCAAGTTTCACGCGGGCGAAACCGATGGCAGGAGTTAGGATGCAATATTTTTATTCAATTTCGATGGCTGACCCATGTTGCAGTACAGACGAAGTATACGTGGGGATAGGTGGTAGCACAGAAAGCTCATCGTCATGTCATTGTCAAGTATATTTTACTTTATAACTATCAACATTGCAACGCTAGATGGCACAGTCTGCGCACAGGCGCGTGCAGGCACTATAGGTGGAATTATACGTCAAGTATTCTTAACGTAAAAGTTTCGAGTATGCAACACTAGATGGCATAGTCAACGCCGTGGACGTTCCCTATAGATATACATAGTCGTTTGATGTAAGCAGGCAAACATTGCCATTGAAGCCGAGGCGGAATAGTCGCCCGAGTCGAAGGTGAGACCGTTGTAGAACCGAAAGACTGCACAATGACAAAACGTCCACGTGCAGCAAATGTTTCTCCACACTTACTCTAAAAAATTAATACATTTTCATGAACATCCATCGAAACTGAATAACATTTTTTCTTTTATTTGGTACTCCAAAAAATTCAAAAACTGGAATAGGAATAGGTCGCATTCCTGTCGGGCTTGGGTTACGAATGTCCCTTCTTCGAAACGTCAACTGTTCTACCACAAACAAACACAAATTGTTTTTAGTGCGTACCTAAGAGTTTTAGTACCAAGTGCAGTGCGGTTTTCACTGTCAAACTAATATCAACCTTGACGAAGTAGTGATAAGGTTGAAAATAAAATGACGAAGGTGCATCGTGCGGACGTCAAGGTCCTTAGACCTCAAATAAAAAACATCTCAATGTTTTTTTTCGACGGTGTTTTTAGGAGCACAATGTTGACATTTGTCTGGCAGTGAAATACGCGATACACTGGGCTTTACCAGTTCTGCGCTACCCTAGACAAAAACAAAACAATTGCAACAATTTCATAATAGGATCCTCGATTCTTTCATATTTGTACTTCATCCACACAATCGCAAAACAACTATGTACAATCAAATCTAATAACGAGCTACTATTTCATATTTTTGTATCAAATGCCTTTGTACTAGTACTTTTGTTTGACTAAATACTATACAATTCTTTTCTTCGGACGGGGTCCAAGCTGTGTTCTGTTGTACTGGTACGGCCCCCGTTGTAGACGTGATGGGTCTAAAGGTTTCTGTTTATCGATCTCAGAGTTGAGCAGCTGATCCAGAGTCTAAAATTAAAAGACAAATATTAGCTATAAATCAATCTTTAAACGTGGTTAGAATTTACCTCGCAGTTCTTACCTAATATACTTATATACAACGTGTAACAAAATACCTCTTAAGGGGTCATTGTACTCATCATTATGAACAACTTTTACTATGGGACCAATCCACAAATCGCGAAAAAAAATCAGCTGCTCAGTACAGTTCAGTGTTGTCGAGTTATGCGCACAGAAATGCATGGGGGAGTCAATTTTTTTTTCGCGATTTCAGTGTTGGTCCCATAGTGAAAGTTGTTCATAATGATGAGTTCGATGACCCCTTAGGAGGTATTGCGTTTATTCTGTTACAGGTTGTATATGCATATGTATATACTTTTATCCTTACGAATATTATAAATGCGAAAGTAACTCTTGTCTGTCTGTCACGCTTTCACGCCAAAACTACTGAACCGATTTAAATGAAATTTGGTACACAGATAGTCTAGAGCCTGAGAAAGGACATAGGCTACCTTTTATCCCGGCAGTATGTTCCCTAGGGACCACGCGGGCGAAGCCGCTGGCAGAAGCTAGTTAAAAATATCAGTCCTGATCAGAAGGTCTAAGTTGCTAAATGTCCAACAGTGCGAAACGTCTAATGAGCAGTAAGTCTAATTAGCAAAATGCCCATGTAGCATAACGTCCAACTAGCAGATGGTCTTTATAGCAGAACGTCTATTTAGCAAACCATCATTTTTAAAATGTGTACACTCATGATAGAAAGTAAAAGTCATTTGTAAAGTTCATTAAATTTATTTTGATAAAAATAACCTGGGTTAAAAAGCTAGTAACCTCTTCAATATTATTAGGATATTAGGCGCACAAATTCTCCAGCATTAATTCACCTAATATCCTTTTGATATGGCCAAGTTTTATCAAAAATTCAATGGGACTAAGTTTTTGTCCCTCAAATTTTGCAGCTCTTTTGTATTTGGCATTAAACATTATATCGATCTTCCTTCTCTTATTTCCTTCAAATAACATTTTTGTCTTTGCGATCTTGCCAAAGCGCTTCTTTTCTAAGAGCTTTGAGGAATAGTAGCAGGGTTGGCTTTGATTTTATATTCGTATTCAGTCGCCTGTGCCAACCTTCGAGTGCATTGTTTGTGCGAAAATTATAGCCGCTAGGACAGTTTATTATATCTGCCAGAGACTGTAGCCATTGTCTTTCAAATTAATTTAAAAAAACCACCATTTCTTTGCTTTTCGTGGCCTTTTCAACAATGCTAGTCCAACATTCTGTAATGTATGGAGAAGGTAGCAGAGGTAAATTGGAACATATTCTGACAATGTCTTTGCACTCTCTGTTTTCAGGAAGACCCAATGTTGAGGCTTTTTTCCAAACAGCTTTATTAAGATGATAATAGCAGCCCGTTATTTGAGTGTTCGGAAAAGCTTCTTTAATTCCATTGATAAGAGCCATCTCATAATCGCACTTTATAGCCATCATGTCTATTTCAAAATGCTGCTTGATGAGGCTGAATAAGCGTTCGTAGGTTTCTTGTCTCTTGTCAGGTAGTAACGCGTATATAACTCCCATAACACAAGTTAAATCATCACAGCTATTCAAATCAACATGAACTGATAACAACTGATAGAATGGCCTAGGTGTAGCTTTGAATGTCCCATCTATAAAATACATCTTATTTTTCAATGTCTTAATGCATCGTCTACTCACGGGTGTTGAAAATATCCTTCCTGATCAGAAGGTCAAAGAAATGGTGGCTTTTTTAAATTACTTTGAAAGACAATGGCTACAGTCTCTGGCAGATATAATAAACTGTCCTAGCGGCTATATTTTCGCACAAACAATGCACTCGAAGGTTGGCACAGGCGACTGAATACGAATATAAAATCAAAGCCAGCCCTGCTACTATTCCTCAAAGCTCTTAGAAAAGAAGCGCTTTGGCAAGATCGCAAATACAAAAATGTTATTTGAAGGAAATAAGAGAAGGAAGATCGATATAATGTTTAATGCCAAATACAAAAGAGAGCTGCAAAAATTTGAGGGACAAAAACTTAGTCCCATTGAATTTTTGATAAAACTTGGCCATATCAAAAGGATATTAGGTGAATTAATGCTGGAGAATTTGTGCGCCTAATATCCTAATAATATTGAAGAGATTACTAGCTTTTTAACCCAGGTCGTTTTTATCAAAATAAATTTAATGAACTTTACAAATGACTTTTACTTTCTATCATGAGTGTACACATTTTAAAAATGACGATTTGCTAAATAGACGTTCTGCTATAAAGACCATCTGCTAGTTGGACGTTATGCTACATGGGCATTTTGCTAATTAGACTTACTGCTCATTAGACGTTTCGCACTGTTGGACATTTAGCAACTTAGACCTTCTGATCAGGAATGGACCAACGGCTTTCCGAGGCACGGAGAACTCTCGGTATGAAATAGATTGTCACCCCATCCGAGGACCTCATAAAGCGTTGCTTAACCTCGAAGATCGACCCGAGCGGCAGGTACTATTGAGCCACGAGCTCCTCCTCCGCAATTTACAAAGTAAGAAAGTAATTAACTCATTTTAATTTGACGCTTACCTTAGTCTCAATAAGCCCCCTATCTTTCAAGGCTTTCTCGATGTCCGCAAACTCTTTCTGAACATCCTTATTTTTACTTTTTTCGACAGCTTTCCGTACCCTTTCGAGCTGGAAACAGATTTACTTAATTTTACCTATGGACTTACATAGTTTTGATGCTGTGTAACTAAGAAATAGGGATCAGTGACCACCAACAATGTCCCTTCAAATCGAGATAGACGAAAACAAGGTCTATAGCGGGCTCACTGAAGAGTTTGTTTGGTTGAACAAGCTAATCTCAGAAACTACTGGTTCAAATTGAAGAATTATTTCAGTGTTGGATAGCCCATTTATCGAGGAAGACTATAAAACATCACGCTACGTCCAATAGGAGGGGAGCATTAATGAAAAAAAGCCTGCCAAGTGCGAGCCTGGCTCGCACACGAAGGGTTCCGTATTATATAAACCGATAACAACACGTTTCTTGTATGGGAAACCACTTTAATTTTGATTTTATTTATTAGGGTTCCGTACCTCAAAAGGAAAAAGCGGATCCCTTATAGGATCACTTTGTTGTCCGTCCGTCTGTCTGTCAAGACCGTTTATCTCGGGAACGTGTGGAGGTATCGAGTTCAAATTAAAACCATATACTCAGATCTATGGCCCCTTGCAGCTATGAAAACATCAAATTTTCTAAGTACCTAAACGTAAAAAAAGATACGGTCGTTTATGTGTACAAAAAAACGTATATTTCGACACTCAAGGGAATCAAAATGTGTAGGGTTTTTCCCGTTGACCTTTGAAAGAACTATGAAATTTGGCAAGTAATACAACGGTATTACTTGCCAGATTTCATAAGAAGTTATACTACAAGTATAGGGAAAAGTCTGGAAACCATACATTTGTAATTAAATCACAAAAAATATAGTATTTATTTAAAGTCATTTGTAGCTACAAATTTGTACGGAACACTCGATGGGCGAGTTCGACTCGCACTTGGCCGGTTTTTTTTTATTTAGTTGATATAACGGCAATAGTAATACACAATCTGTGAAAATTTCAACTGCTTACATATTACGGTTCTTGAGATACAGCCCACTGACAGACAGACGGACGGTCAGCGGAGGCTTAGTAACAGGGTTCCGTTGGTCACCTTTTGGGTACGGAACCCTAAAAATGTGACGCAGACGAAGTTACGCGGGTCAGCTAGTCTACATCTACACTAATATTATAAAGAAGAAAGCTTTGTTTGTTTGAATTGAATAGGCTCTGAAACTACTGGACCGATTTGAAAAATTCTTTTAGCATTGGATAGCTACATTATCAGGGAGTAACATAGGCTATATATTATCCCCGTACTCCCACGGGAACTACGCGGGTGAAACCGCGTGACGTCCACTAGTTAAAAATATAGGCAAACGAAACTTACGGTCTCTTCAAAGAAGGTGTGTTTGTCCTTCTGTGTAGGACTATCAATATCCAGGACATTTCTCAAAACTGGCAATGTGTCTTCAACCCTGCCCATATCTGCTAATGCTATCGCCTGTTGGTTATAAATACATCCTATTTAATAATAGTCTTATTTATTCTATCTTCATACATAACATAGGTTTATAAGATGCTACAGAAGAAAATGAGGTACCTACACTTTATTGTACAGGGTTATTTGTAAAACACCAGCAACCTCTTAGCTGTTTCATACAAAATGAAATATTTAGCTGATGAAAATGTATGAAACAGCTGATATTTTTTGTGAGTTTTCGGGGTTGTTCTCAAAATAAAAGTTGTTTATAATCATGTGTACTTTCACTGCCTAAGAGGTTGGTGGTGTTTTACAAATAACCCTGTATAGGTTCATAGTAAAATTTCGTCACAAACAAATTCATTTGAAATATTGCAAAGAATTTTCTATTCTTGAGAATTGGTAATAAATTAGTATTTGATAATAAACACATACCTTTATATTCCTAATAGTAACGTAATGCTGTTTTTGTGACGATATTGATTCCATGGCTATGTGTGGAGCTCCTTGCTTTAAGGCTAAAGCTGAAAATAAAAAAAATAAAATTGAAAACAACTTTTTTTCCAATAATTATACACTCTATGGTTAACCAACAAACTACACTTTAGTTAGATATATACTTATTTAACACTACAATCTAAAATTACAGCACTCACAGCAAAAAAGTATCAGCAAATATGTGTTTTTGCAAAAGCAACTTTATCACCTACAGGTATGGTTAATTTTGGTGCAACTATTTATAATAAAACTGTTACATCAAATATTTATGAGGAGGAGGTTTGTGTGTTCAATATACTAACCAGCAAAAAAGGTACATGCTCTTCTAACTGGTATACTCCCCGCACTGGCCATATCAGACCATAGTTTAGATGCATACTCTAAGCTCTGTGGTGTGTTCTGTAATTAAAAACGGAAAATTATGATTCGGGAAAAAAAATTGCAATGGCTGATTATTCTATGGCTTAATGTAAAATTGACTGATTAGTTACAATGACTTACATAATACATTAAATTGGTGTTCTTTTTTATATTATTCGTTGCTCAATCAACAATATCTCCTACAGTAGTAATCACAGAGCCTTTGTTGTGCAGGCATACAACTTCTGCCTGTAGCAGAAGAAAGCTTGGCAAAAACAATAAAGTTGTTGCATAGGGAACCACAATTTGAAAAAAGAAGTGTTGCTTCCTTTTTTGAACTATTTTAAAGATACTCACTTGTTTATAGCATGCTGCCAGTATCATTACCACAGAATATTTAGGGAACTTGCTCATGTTAATCTGTTTCTGTTTTAGCCCGTCAAATACTTTGTACATCTCATCGTACATCTCATGGCTATACAGAAGGTCGAGCAGGATGTGGTATGATATTTGCTGGTCGAAGAAACCATCATTCTTTGGGTCATAGAAGCACTGAAATAAACATTTAACCATAAAATATGTTATGCAATAATTCTTTCAACTTTAACAAAGTGTTTTTGAAAGTTGAAATAAATAACTGCTTTTTTTTGTACTATTTTATAAAGATAGAATTTAATATGATTTCCGAATTTTGGAATACTAACTCTTTGTCATACAAAACAAAGTACAATATCCATTGTAACCCATACTTTTTTAGGGCCATTATAACAGAAATGGTCACTTAAGTCTGTTTCAAATATGCAATAGTAAATTTGTTCCGTTGTTGCTGATGTAACCAAATATTATAAATTCAAGTACATATCATCAAAATTATTTCTTCTAAAACTCTGTACATTTTACCTCTAATGCTTCCTTAGGCGCATCCAAAAAGTGGAACATTCTCATCACAACTGGTCCAAAGACGTAGGACCCAAACCTTAGCTCATTGTTCTGAGAATTGAACCTGGAATAAAAAAATTAGAGCTGTTACTTTACCTCTCAAGGGACATAATCAAACCTTCAGAATGAAAGTGACTTAACTCAGAAATTGCAATTTGTAGGAAACGAAGTATGCAAAAAAGTATTGATATTTTGCACTGTAAGTATCAATATATACGTGGGCAAAGGCTAGTTGATTGACAATCGTAGAGTTGATTAATAAAAAACTTTTTACAAAAAAATATAACCAACTTCCGAACAAAACACTACAAAGAATAAAATAACCTTAATTTCGGAAGTCGGTGTTTATTTTGGTTTTGTTTCTTTGTTTTTTAACACCGACGACTAAAAAGTTTTTTTATTTTTCGCTTTTAAGTAACAGTAACACAATTGGACGAAATTGAAATAAGCAAAAATGCTCATAAAATAAAAACTACTGAACCAAACTGAATCATATTTTTACGGGACCAAATGGCAAGTATACTGCATCGAACTAAAAAAGAATCACAGAAATCGGATCAGAAACCTCGGAGTAACCGATATACATACATACATAAATAAAAAAAAATACCCATCGAATTGAGAACCTCCTCCGTTTTTGGAAAACTATAAATGTATCTTCCTCATGACGTATATAATTCAGGCTCACTTTCATCACAGGGTTTTAGAGTAGGCAAAAACAGAAGTAACAGGTTATTTCATGTGTCACTCATTCTAACAGTGTGTATTATAATGATTCAGAGTTTTCCTGTCACAGCATTGTAAGTAAGCAAAGCCTTTCTGGACTGGTCAGTGGGGGTTGTACGTTGTTTTATAGAAAACAGTTTTATTGAATTTCGTTTCACATAATTTTTTCCTCGTTTATTTTAGTTAATTTAAATAAAACAAAAAACATTTTAGCGAGTGACAGTTTCTAAACGTTTCAATTCATCCTTTTGACAAAATGCATACACTATAATAATAAAATTACAACACCACGTTCGCAAAAACAATGTGGGTGGTACGACTTTCCATTGAGGTCCGCCGAATTGAGGGTCGGGGAGGGGGGGGAGGGGGAGGGGGCGGTTGGTTACTACAATTTGCCCGAATGTTTTGTTTGCCCTAAAAGACATTGACATACTGTAAATTGCCCGGAACTTAGATACCATAAGATACGAGTGCCATACGTATTGTTTTTCATATTTTTAAGTGCCATAATAATTATCAAACAATATTTTAACGCCATAATGATTATTAGACATAACATAAAATATTCTATGCATGGTTGATGGTGGGCTTGGTCGACGGAGCCCCGCTTAGCGGGGCTCCTACTTCTGTGTGGTTTATAAAAAAATAACCACGAAGGGGATGGCGGGGTCTATTCGCTCGCTTCGCTCGCTCACACGACCCCGCCATCCCCTTCTAACCTAACCTATCCGAGTCGGAGTGCCCTAAAGTCCCAATTGCATCCAGTTTCTCCTGATATAACAACAGTTACACGGTACTGGGAACGGTGGCGCGGGAACTACCAGCTACTGGTTCCGATGGCAAGTCATGGGCACAAGTGGCTCACTAGAGTCCAACACTTGCACACACGGGGGGCCTGCAGAAGAGCTCGCAACAAGTGGCTCATCAGAGTCCAACACTTGCACTACACTCGATTCTACAGATGGCACAGCAGAACACGAAACCTGGGGCTTCGGAGACGCCATGGTGGTAGTCAAACGTTGTTTTCACCGACAGGAGTACGTAAACGCTCTCAACTGCTAGGGACACAAACGATGACTGACGATGACAGTGACAATACAAAATAGCGTCAGTTTTACGTTTCGTTCTACAAGCCGGCAAAAGACGGTGGACACTACAGATTTTCAATTATAATAGCTCGTAATGAAAATAATGCTGTGATTTAAATATAAACTGTTAAATATATGTGTACATGAAAAGTATTGAAATGAGTACAAAATATAATTATTTACATACATTTATATAAAATAAAATGTTACCGAACGTATGAAACCTTAACCGTAGGTAAAACGAAACGTTCAATGGTGAGAATTCTATATAGTCTGTGGTAGGGATTGACATAAATATTGTAAAAATAATTGATTTTCAATATTTTTTTTCTCAAAAAGTACGCGTCTTCGAATGTTGAAACTTTGCGTGTGTGCTTATAATAATGTAACCTTTCTGTAAAAAAAATATCAACTCCCAACTCGCCGGACGGCAATGGAAAACTCACCCTTAAATGGCAATGGGGATAAAAGACAAAACTATGCAAACACATACACCATGCATGCAGCAAGCATTCAACTTGCAAGTGAGCATGGAGCATGCAAGCAATCATGCAGTATGCAAGTGAGCATGCAACATGCAGCAAGCATGGTTTCTGCCACGGCTCCGGCTCTGCCTAGCCCCTCCGCGCCCACGCGAGCTTAACCTACACTCTAGGGGTAGAACAGATAAGACTAGGTAGAGTCGGTTCTACAGTGATTCCTTTGTGTCACTAAGTTTTGTAGCACAACATGTTGACTTTTTAAGATAATATTAATTTTAATTAAAGGTTAAATAAGCATTGATATATAAAAACCCAAGATACATACTCAGCATCTCAAAAACGTTCGCATAAGACAAACGCACAATTTAAAATTGTGCGCTAGTTTCGAACAGTCTCACATCGCTCGCCATACTGCACGCTTGTCAAAAATGTCGAAGTGTTCGTTGACAAATTGTAAAAATATTAACGTCAGGAACGTTGAAAAAGGATGGGATATCATATTTTCAGTAAATAAACGAGTTAATTGATTTGTTTTTGTGGTTTTTATGGCTTAATATATAAAGTTATACACATATGTGATTTTCATTTAATTTGTCTCAAAACTTCACTCAACGGTCCAAGTATAATACGGCAAATTTCAATAGCCGCTTTGCCAGTGTAAGAACGATGCATTACAGCCTCCTTTTATTTTAGTCGCGTACTACAAATGATCCTGTTCTTATTACCGTAGATATTTTTTTATTGTGTCTAATTTTTTTATTAATTAATTTATTCACTCTTTGGATTAAGTTTTTAACAAATATTTATGCGTCAAGTATTGTAATATAGTTTTTAATTGAGTTCCAAAAGGAGAAGAGGTCATTAATGTGACGGTTTTTTATGTTCGTAAATATTATATCTGTTACCGGCAATCTGGTTAATCCGGTATTCTATAGAATACCTAGGCTAGGCATGGGCAAAGAATATCGATATATCAAAATATCGATATTTTTCCAAACAATTATCGATATATATCGTCGATATTTTCAATCGCGATATATCGATATTTATTTTAGAGTATCGAATTCGTATCAATTTAGATTTTTTTAACGTAACTTTGGTTTCGTGTTTAATGTTATTAGATACTTATGTCCATATCTGATGAAGTGATGACTACTGGTTTGATTACATTGTTTATAATTGTTTAGGCTCGAGAATTAATAAAAAATACTATTTTCTTCTATTTTCGTCTATTCTTTTTTACGAAGTTGGAATGCTTTGGGAGTATGTATGAATAATCATCCGAAAGCTGATGATATATCGATATTTTTCAGTCGATAATTATCGATACTGTTTAAAAATAGCGATACGATAAATATCGACATATTTTTTTCACTTGCCCCTAGACAATGTATAGAATACCTAAAACATTCAGGTAATGTATGAAATATTATTCATTTTATACTTTGCCTAGGTACCTATTCTATACAACACTGAATACGCAGCCGCTGCAGCTGGGAAAGAGAAGTGTGGGGGCGGCAGTAACGCTAAGTTCACACGACTACATAAATTTCTTAGCCGGATCTGATTTTTAGGGTTCCGAAGCCAAATGGCAAAAAACGGAACCCTTATGGATTCGTCATGTCTGTCTGTGTGTACTGTTGAAACTTGGTAAGTAGATTTATTCTGTGAACCGCATTAAGATTTAAAACACACAAAAATAGAAAAAAAAAATTTGGGGGTTCCCCATACTAAGAACTGAAACTCAAATAATTTTTTTTTTTTTTGAAGACATGCCTAGAAAAACTTTCAGCTTTTATAAAATAACGAAGGTCTGGCCGTCGTGGGCTCTTGGGCTATAAGCTCGACATGTACTACCCAAAAAACATATTTACGCTCATATAACAGTATAATTATGTGTTGAGAACACAATTTACCAAACTCTTAAAACACAACTAAAAAAAATATAAAACATATCATCTCCATTCCATGCTCTGTTCTATTGACTTACTTCGGTCGTAAAATTTTATTGCTCTTGGTACACTGCTTTGTAAAAACAACTTCAAGCGAACTGTGTAAGGTTGAATTTGCAAAAAAAAATGTTTATAGTATAACTACACAGAACTCACACATGACACTTGATACATGTCAGTGTTTGAGTCAGTTTCGAGTGTTGCATTTGTTCGAGACTGTGCATCTTGGGTTTTTTATACATTAATGTAACTAAGATACGTTTTTTAAGATTAATTTTTCCATAAATGGCAATATGCCGACTAAAATAATTCTAAATGAAATTCTGTCATCTTAAAAGTATACCATTGTAAATTCGGTCATATAAAACAACAATATTAAATTATAATTACATTTTCATTGCATAATATACCATGGAAAAATACAGCAGACAATCACTATTCGTAAAAAATAATTCTATTGTTTGTTAAATAAAAAATGTGATTATGAAATTCATAGAATTGTGTATCTGTGAAATATGTTTCATTCAAGTTAAAGTTGTTAAAACAATAATATTCGACATAAAATTGCAAGAATTAAATATTATATGAAACATTTTCACAACAAAAATCTATGAAATTTCAGTCCGCGAAACAAGGGTTCTCTGGTCAGTGGGTCATGCTGAGGGCAGACGCTAAGTATAAATTATAGATGTTTCTTACTTTTGGATCATACTCAAAACGAGTTTCAAATCAGTTGGCTCAGCTAAGTGCACCATATTTTTCAAGTCTTCTGTAAATATCATATTTTCTTGGGATGAGACAAATTCATTCATCTTAGATCTGAACTTCTCGGCATAGTTGGTGAATTGCTCCTTGGCTCTTTTCCTTGTGTGTAAGAAGCCATCGATTCCTAACGCGGCAGGCGAATACAGGTTCTTGACTGGAAATATAAAAGATAATTTATAAAAGGCTCAATAACACTATTAAAGTTAATATCTGGGTACCTTTGAACACAATGCCGACAAATTATATGTACAGATCTAAGGAAAACTAATCTTCAAAATGTTAAATTAAATTACAAACCTTGAGTCACGTAAACACCTCTATATGGCGCTATTAAACGTAAATTTGAGTAGAAACTAGTTCTCGCTAGAGAATTCACTATAATAGACATTTTAATATAATAAATGTATAACTTTTTTAAATGCAATTTTTAGGTTATGTCACTAATGAGAACCAGGGGGGACCACAGGGGAACGTTTTGTTTATGGTAATTTTTACTGTCTGTCTGTTGACATTGACAGTAGAGTTGCGCAAAACAGTGCGTTTTAAAGTCATGTAATATGACATTACTTTTCGTACAGAGGAATGCTGCATTACACCATGACTCTAAACATGACGCGAAATGACGTGCCACACGGTGATTATTGTTATGAAATGCTCGCGTTGTAGAAGATATAAATCATGCGCGTTATATTATGGTATGATATGACAGTTGCCAAACGCAATGCGCCCGGTATTACCTACAGTGCGCGTAGTGCGACAGTCATGATTTAAAACATCACGTAACTATACCTCGGCAGTCTGCGGTGTTAATAAAACGTAAACCTTATAACTTGAATCATACGGTTCTAAATAACAGTTCATTTATTTAGCAGCCAGCCGATCGGCGCGTGCTCCTTCTCACTTGCACACATGGCCAAAATTACCGAGATAATACGAACACCGAACCTAACAGCGCGCCGCGCGTCATGTTTGAGTGTCATGTGCAATGCTTAATTTAGTCGAGTCATAGGTAATGGAACAGTACGCGGTCGGGTTATATGACGCGCAATGCAACAATCTCATTACTTACACAAGTCTAATTGACAGCGACGGTGGACCCACAACCAAAGAAAAACCTATTTTCATAACTGCATAAATAAAATGTTTCTAGTGTGAGCCTACCGGTCTTACTGTCTTCGGTCCGCAGCACTAAAAAGTTAACCACAAGAATTTTAGCTCAATCTCTGGTTGACTTTGAAGTGCCGTGCTTGGCCGATGCTGTGAATACTTTGAAAGCGGCTTCATAGCGGCTTACAAACCTGAATACGGCGCTGGCCGAGAACCCGTCTTCTATCTAGAGACAGTGAGATGAGCCGCTCTGTAGGTTAGAATTCAGCACTGCTGAGCGTGAGCGCGAATGGGAGTCAGGCCTCTCTACCGTCACCCAACATACAGAAATAGGTACTATGCTGAGAAACATCACGTTCCGGATCGCTACATCAGCTACATCTATGGGTCTGGGTCACAGAGTACATTGGTCTGGGTGCTCCTAACGGAGCTTCACATCGCTGCCAAGTGATGAAGCAGCCAACTACCTGGGGCACCATGGCCTTTCAGCATTAATCATCCGTCTGGCGCTTTCTTTGGCCAAGGAATCAAGACGTTAAATGGCAACCCATTCAACTTGACGATACGACTAGTGTTCTGGGCACTTTTACCTTTTACCGCGATGTGGATGAATTTTTAGATACCCTATAAGTTCTTCCCATGGATTTTTTATATCATATCAATCTTCTTCTTCTCAACTATCTATCCTATAGACTCTTGATAGGTGGATAGAAATAGTTCGTAGAGAAACGATGTACAATGGAAGAGGAAGAGACCACGGTATAGACAAAAAAAGAGCAAAATTAAAAAAAAAATGCAACCATAACGTGATCCAGTGTTGCCATATATACAGATTTCTCCGTATTTTTATACAGAACTAGCTTCTGCCAGCGGCTTCGCCCGCGTGGTACCTAGGGAACATACTCCCGGGATAAAAAGTAGCCTATGTATCCTACACTGTCCACATTTGTTTCTGCAATCTTAGGTCTACCTCATTTCAATGCCGCCGTAGAGAGGATTTTCTCTTCTAGCATAGTCGCCCTTATAATGTACCCACTGTTGGGACTCAAGCCTCCTCTCTAGGAGAGGGAATGGGCCGTAATCCACCACGTGGGCTCAATGCGGGTTGGTGAATGTCAAATATCTTCGAATTTTTGGTTCATGCCGGTTGAATGCTCATCTATATATTTAATAAAGACCAAAGCAACGCAATAGACAAATACTATTGAAGGTCTTTTGCATACAAAGCAACTGATTGGTGAAAAACCTAGCTACAACCTAGTAGAGGTTGAAAATAAATGACTGTTGTAATCAAACTTTATCACGTTAGTACTTATCCCTTGTTTTTCAAAAGAAGTAATGATGATGATTGATGAATGATGATCATTAACATTCTATTTTGGTTTATTTGATTATACAGATTTTAATGGGGTTGGCAAGTGAAAGCTGATCTCAGATGGCGCCACCACTACACGAACCTTTGTCAAAGTGAGATAAACACTATTAGTCTGTGATTCCAGTCTTTAAGATTCATTTATTCGTTTGTTTGTGTATTGTAGGCAATCTGATTTCTTTTAAGGTTTATAAAATCGAATTCACATTATCTTATGGTACGTTTACACGCTTGCCGTGGCTTGGCAAGCGTCCACAAGCTCCAAGCCTTTACAAACGATTGGATGCCATTTACACGCTTGCGAGTGCGTTAGTATGTTCCGGACAGGCAAGCATGGCGGACGTAGACGTTAAACTTGTGAGGCCTCGAGAAAGGCCCTATTCTCGTCGTTAGACCAATTACTACTCAGTACCTGGATGATCGAGCCTTGCTCGGTTTTTTTTTTAAGACGTTTTCTAAAAATGAAACCTAGCTAGATCTATTTATCGTTCCCAAAACCACTGCATATTAAATTTCATGAAAATCGATGGAGCCGTTTCCGAGATTCAGATTATATATATAAATACAATTATACATTTATACAATAATTGCTCGTTTAAAGGATGATCGTAGCGTAAAACTAAAAACGTCCGTTCGATGCGAGCTTGTGAGCGAAACTAAACACGCGCCAACGTCTAAAGGCGTCGCAAACGCTTGCCGCAAGCTTCCTTTGATCTGTGTTCAAAAACCGACATTAGTCCGGATGGGAGACAAGCTCACGCAAGCCAAGCCAAACACCCCGTTCACACGCTTTTGTTTGTGGACGCTTGCGAAGCCACGGCAAGCGTGTAAACGTACCATTACATTATAGGTTATGTGAGGTTATGTGATGCAGGTAGGTTCAGGGGAGCTACTCTCTAACGAAATCCGTAGTTTCGGGCGGGCATTTTCTACTTCGTATCACCTAACCACTGAGAACTAATGATAACACGATTTGACAGTTACTTTGAAATCGTGTTGTCATTCATTCTCAGTTCGGGTTCGGGACCAATCGTAAGTCTGTAGGTGATACGGAGTAGAATACGAACGCCTGCAACTAAGCCCGAAACTACGGATTTCCTTAGAGAGTAGCCCCCCTGGATCGTACAAATAATTGGAAATAGTTTTTGACGATCTAATCAAACTGAAAGTTATCATTTACCTAAGTATTTACCTATCTTTTCATCAAAAACTGCTTTTTTATTTTATTGGACTGTGCGCTACTAGCGCCACTTTGACAGTTGTCGGCCCCATTAAAATAGCATACAAACAAACAGATTTTAGCAGTTTCTACTGTAGATAAAAGTTCTGTGGATAAAAGGTTCAAGGCATCTGGCTGGCAACACTGACGTGACCAACAAAACAAAAATGGAGGTGTTAATGTGAAAATGTAAATTTTTTTATTATTTAATTTCTGGAAAATTGTTCGATATAGTTGGCATAACTTCAACAAAAATTTGCATTACTGTAGTGAATGACTTTCAAGTCATTAAATTTCTAAAGCTAAAGAAGATCTGTGTGAAGTAATTTGCGACAATATTTTAGTGTGGCACAAACACGAAATGTAACAATGAATTTATTGATTCGATGAATCACTTACGAGAATTAGACAGTTTTTGTACAATTCCAGAATTTGTGAAAGCGAACAACAATTTGTGTAACGCAAGAAACCACGAGGCAATGAAAACCGAAAGGTTTCCTGTGTTACACAATCCTCAATCTTGTCTCACAGGATTCTTAGCATGAATAATTTCCCTTTACTTTTAATTCCTCATAAATTAATATTTGGTCTGAATAAACCCTGTGTAAAATTTGATTGCATTGTTGATACACTTGGTTAAAACGTGATAATTATAGTAGGTAGTGAAAATAGTTATTATAAATTTATTTTCACATGTTCTACCATTATTTTGTTTTAGCTTGCCCATTTATGAAATCCACTGTTGTTATTTATTTGCACATTTTAATTTAACTTCATGCTATGAATTCTGTTTTGATAAACCAATAATTCTTAATATCTACATGTTTGCAAACATATTTTTATTAAGAATCATAATATATGTAACTATGAACTTAATATTGTGTATTACAACATTTTTCAAATTAAATTGGTGTAATAATTGTGTATTTCACTAATTAGCACAATTTTTTCTAGCTAGCACATAGACTTTATGATTTGAAGTCCATAGCAAATAGTCATGGACGGAAGTGTTAAGTGACACATTGATCACTGGACATTATTATGACTGGACAATGTAAACTGAGATGAGAGGTCAACAATGACCTGATGATAATGGCAGGGTGGAAATGTAATCAAAGATACAGTTAACATACTTATGTATAGATGCGCAAACAGTCAACTTCATGAGGGTTGTGATATTATGTCCTTCATAATCTATATCATAACAATACTCAGCATCTTTAAACAACATTCATGAAAGTGACACAAGGCTCATGCTTTTAATGCACAAAATCATGTATTTTTTATATATCCTATCTACTTCAAACCCTTTTTAATGTTGGCTTCAGTAGTTCTAATTTAATGTGTTGAAATTAATTATGACATTATATCTTTACAGATAAGTGGTGCTGTTCTTACAGAATTTGTTAAGTGCTAATTAAATCATTAGGGAGTTGAAATGGCTGACAGTTACAGCAGACATTCACAAAACAAATCAACAAAATATCAACAGAATGAAAAAGATATTATGATGAAATCCAAATCTAGGAGGTCTAAACATTCTGATCAAAAATTTCATCATGTGGAGGCAAAAACACCTCCATTGCCCACCAGAAGCACCTCAACGTTGGAAGAATTATTACAAAAAAGAGAATCTCTCAAACAGGAACTAAAAAACATTGTAAAACATTCTGACCCCTCATCAAATAAAGAAAGCAAAAAACGTAGGCATTCCAAAGAAGACTATGCTTATGAAATAATTAGTAATAAAAAATTGTTCAAGGAGAATGAGACTAAACCTAACACATATTCTAAAAGAAAATCTTTTCATGACTCTTCTCCAGAACTAGATCATACACAAGCAGATTCAGAAGATGAAGAAAGTATCATTGAGCTGAGAAGAAGTTTACGTAAACAACTTTTAGAAAAATTCAAGGGTTCTAATGATAAGGGCAGTGATAGCAATGAATCAAACAATAAGGACACTAGTTCTGTAGATAAAGACATCAAGCATGTTAAAAGTGATCAAGTCAACCAAAATATTACAAAACAAACAACAGACATGTTTTCTGAACAAGACGAGTTTGATTCTAAGAATACATCGAAAAATGTAACTCACAACGACAATGATGCTAACTTGACTGATAATTGGGATGATCCAGATGGGTACTACAACATACGTATTGGAGACGTTATGAACAATAGATACACCATTAAAAGTATTTTAGGCCAAGGAGTGTTTGCTAATGTTGTTCGAGCTCAAGATAACACAGAGGGAAATGATTATGTGGCCATTAAAATCATTAGAAACAATGAATTAATGTATAAAACCAGTCTAAAGGAAATAGCGATTCTAAGAGAAATAAGGGAAGCAGACCCTGACAACAAATATCATTGTGTTCAGTTCTTCGGACAGTTTATGCACAAAGGACACCTCTGTTTATTACTAGAATCTTTGCACATGGATTTAAGAGCTGTCATCAAAAAGTATGGCAAACACCATGGTATCAACATAAAAGCATTAATGAGCTATAGCAGACAGTTACTTATGGCACTAAGACTACTCAAGAAACTCGGGATTATTCATGCTGATATAAAACCTGATAATATTTTAGTGAATGAAAAGAAAAATGTCTTAAAATTGTGTGATTTTGGCTCAGCAGCAAAGAGTGATGACAATGAGCCTACCCCTTATCTAGTCTCAAGGTTTTACAGAGCACCTGAAATCATTCTTGGAGTGCCATACAAACATGGCATTGATGTATGGTCAGCAGCATGTACCATTTTTGAAATGGCTACTGCGAAAATTATGTTTACTGGAAGTTCAAATAATAAAATGTTAAAATGTTTTATGGATCTAAAAGGAAAATTCTCTAGCAAGCTTGTTCGAAGAGGTAAATTCAAAGATCAACATTTTAATTACAATAATAATTTCCTTCTTCATAAAAAAGATGAATTTACTGGTAGAGAAAAAGTTGTTGAAATGAGCAATATTAGTATTAGTAGAGATTTACTTTATGAACTCAAAAAGTCTTATAAGAATGCATTTCTGAATGAGGATAAAAAACTTGCACAACTGAAAGACTTGCTTGATAAGATGACAATGCTAGATTCTAGTCAAAGAATTTCAGTGAATGACTGCTTAAAGCATCCTTTCATTTTAGAGGAGTTAGAGAAAAAAAGCAAGTAAAAAATAATAAAGCTGTTTTATTTTGTTACAATAAGATAAAGTTAAATAAAAGATTTTTTCAATAAAAAGTATTTACTTTATTATCTTCTAAGAGGAAAACAAAAAAATATCACTTAAGGTTTTCATAATATGTATAATATATGGACTATCACAATTCAAAAGGAAAAATTGACTTTGTCATCCAATATAATAAAACTGCTGAAAGAGAATTGACATGACCACTTTAGACCTCCAAGTCTGTTATCCTGAGAGTACAATCACAAAACCGAACAGAACAAATAAATGTAATTTGATTTAAAATAAATAGGCTTATAATACAAAGCTTTTTATTGAAGTGCTTTTGTACGAAAATTATCCGTAAATAGGTACTTTCCAGTGAAATTATAATTATTTTCAAAATATGTAATAAGATTTATTTAGAGGTGGGAAATATTAATTATGGTAACAAAATTGCAGCTGGCAAATAGTACTTACATTTTGATGTAGTCAGGTTTTTATGTTAGATGGTTGTTACAAATTAACATATAAATATCAATTGGATCACCACTTAAAACAACTATAAATTACAAATAGAGCCTTCTTTAAAAAATATAAAAACATTGCTTACTTTCCATATTTTGCCACTTCAATAGGACTAATCCATTAAAAAAATATAACAACAAAAGTAAGTAAGATATAATGCATCACAGTACAATAACATAAACAAACCAATATGTATCTGTTATTGGCGAAGTCCGCAGTTTGCCAAGTTGACCATGAGGCTACCCTACTTGATTGATACACGGGTTGTAAAAAGAAAGCGGAAATCTAAACGATAACATTACGGTGCCGAGCTAGTGTGGGCGTCAATCATGAAATCATCGTGACCTCCATCCATAACTAGCATTTACCGTTTATGATCCTGTATGTATGTTTTTGAACCATAAATTTAAAAACCCACATATTTTGAAATCTTTGGGTAACTGTAGCTAATTTATTGACAATCCAAAAACTTCTGAGTCTGGCAACATAACAACTTACGGACTTTGCCTGTAACTTATAAATCACACTTACAGTACAACTTATCTCTTACAATAAAACTTCTGTAGCACACTTTACAGAATAAAAGATATTATTTTACAAAAGTTCCCTAATACTTGAAGTATGAATACTGTAGCAATGAGTAAAGGACTAATTTAACTGCGGTTATCATTGCAGTTTCTTTTAAAACTAAGTACAATCAAACACTGAAATTAAATGAACACTAAGTTTCGAATGATTGCTTTATACTGATAAGTTATTGTTTTTATTTCAGATATGTTCAGTTTAATGAGTTCTTACTATAATAATAAACAATATGGTAAAATAATTAAGGTAAAAAGGTTTTTCCTACGTACTCAAAGTAATCAATGAATTCAATACTTCGCGTGTATATTCGATTTTGATGTAGTCATAACTAAAATAGTAGACGATCACAAGTGCTACAGAACGATTCAGTATTTAATTATATTTGAGAATAACCTTGGCCAAGCTTCCACATGCAACTTTTTAAGTTTCTTCGTTGCTGTCTCAAAACTGATCAAGGCAACTAAAAATAAAATCACAAGACAAGTCACTACTGTCACAGCAACTTTTTATAATAAATCTACTTTTTAACAACTATCATATAATCTTAATGTCAAAATCTTATGGATGGAGCCATTACACGATGAATTAGGTAGTATATAGTTAGCAGAAACGACATGAAATGCAGTCTCAATGAATTCGATTTGATCAGTGGCTTTACTTATCACAAAATTAATGGTACGCAAAGACAACATATTGTGTTGGTAAATACAAGAGTTACCTATGAGATTCTAGTATCCACTAACTATTAACATCTCTTTAGATTCTATTGTTACTCGACTCTAAATTATACGATTAATGTTTTTTCTTTGGATGTGTGGAGTTGGATAACACAATAACGAGTTTTTTTTTTGTGTGTCGTGATTGTTGTTATGTTGAGGGCATGTTTTGGCTCGTGAAGCCGGAGCTGGGGGCGCCAATCTCGATGGACTGGCCTGACGCTATGGAGTCGGGGCTCTGCAGCGACGCGCTGTACACGGGGTTCATGGGCGTGGTCCCACCGGCCTCAAACAGTGTGCTGTCGTATACACTATTGCTCTGCTGGAAAATACAAACGTTTGAGCTTTAACTTGCAATTCGTTTGATCTGTTACATGCTGAAAAGATTGAAGTTTTCGAGTCATATGGGTTCCTATCGCCTGTAGATACACCCTGTGAAAGAGCTTGACTGTTTACACACACGAATTTAACTCGCACTTTGCTTGCTTTTTGCAAAGACAAAAAAGAGTGAAAAATGCTTTTAAGAGGCGACGGTTTAACTCATAAATTGCTTTGCGCAAGGAGCAAATAACTGTATAACCCTAAACCTTTTCAATAATGGTGAATATTACCTGATAAATGTAATCGGAATCAGTTTTAAGCGAACTGAAGCTCTGCTGGTGCGGCAGGGAAACCTGATCCTCGTCCATGGGCTCGTCCATCTGAGCCTTGTACGAGAACATGATGCTCGGTTGAGATACACTGAAACCACAAATTAAGAAAAGTTTAATTAATGTATAGTTTGATGCTTCTAGTATTTCTCGTGGCTAATGGTGCATGTAGCTTGCGCATGTTGAGGCACTTGCGCAGGTTATATGCTCCGTGGAAAGGTGGTGAATGGGTCCAGCGACTCGTGCATGACGAACGCGAGCTAGCCGCGCGTGATCTGCGACGCGCGCATACTACCCGCAAAGTTTGTTGTTTTGTTCATTTTGTTTCTTGTGAAGAGACGCAAGTAGCTCGCGCCTTGCTTGCGCCAGCTACTTGCACTGTGTACAAGCACCACTAAAAATAAGAGTTGCACGGGTCGAACTTTAAGGTTAAGCAACGCTTTCCTAACCTCGGCAAGCGTGTCCGGTCCGTGGAAGGATAATAAAACGTTACAAACCGAGATTCCTCCGTGCAAGTTTAGCTGTTGGTTCAGGTTGTCATTTGAGCATCTTTGACAGTCACTGTCGGCAGCAAGAAGCCAGAAAATTTGACACAAGTCTTTTCAAGAGGTATCGTGTTACCCAGATACTGGGTTGTGGAGGTCAAATGGCAGTCGTTCCATTTAAAATATTAGTACTCAATTGCACCTGGTTAGACTAGAAGCCCAGAACTAAAAAATCGAAGTTATACGACATCTTTCATTCCTTACTGGGCCAGCGTGGTGGATGACAGTACAGCCCACTATCGGTCACAGAATGGAGGCCTGTGAACTAATTCCTAATGCTAAGGGGGCCAGGGCTAATGCTAAGAAACAGGTTGCACATTGTACGATTAAAGTTCAATGACAAGATATTCCTATAAATGGAAAATGACGTCAACTAATAAATCAATGCGTCATCGCCTAGGTAACTTCTCAAAGTGCATGAACGATAATAAGACAAACAGATTCATTTGTATAAAGATACTTATTTTATTATACGAGTCGACATAGGACCACTGGGGACGACACCAAATAAATATGCATGCCCGGCTTACAAGTTCCGGCTGTCATGCGCCGTCGATTTCTATGGGTAAACAGTGACACTCAATGACACGCTTGGTTTGTATGGAAAGTTTGACGGTACCGTCCGTAGAAGTGGCCTACGTTACAGCGTTTCCATGCCCAGTGCAATAGCGCGAGGGGAAATGTAGGACGAGGTTTTCGCGCGTCACTACGAAAAAGCGTTACGTACTAATTTATTAAAACTTTAGGCATGTCACCGGAAAATGACATACCCACTTCGTAAGATTATAAAATAACTTGAGAGATTGTAAACTTTCGTTAAGGCCTTACCTCTGCTTCAGAGCCGTCAAAAGGCTACTTTCTAAAGGATATTCCTCATGAACGGCTGGGTCAAAAGATTGGAAAAAAATATATGTATATGGTAGATTCATAAACAACAATATGAACAATTGTTGTTTTCGTATGACATATAGTTCTGCTGTAAAAAAATATTTTTACATGGAAAAATTGCTGGTAAAGTGTACTACAAAGTGAACATTGCTCATGTAAATAAATCAATATTTTGCAAAGAAAATGTTTATTGAGTCTCCGATATTTTTCAAGCTCTGTTTGGGCGAAGGCGGCAGTCGTCCGTTAGCACTGAGACGGGGAGGCTCGTTGCTCCGCTCGCGCTATCGACCGACTACGCGTATATGAATGTGTTAGTGCAAATATTTACGAACTTTTGTATTAGTGTGCGTTCATAGACTAGCTCTTTGCAGAGGAGCCAGCTTGATTGAGCGCGTAGGCACATTGTATAGTTTCATACAGCAACTTTTATCAAAATACTATCGGCGTCGCTCGGGTTTTTTATTTTTGTCTGCTCTTGTTTTTCAAACGTAGCCGACGTTAATTCTTAATTTCTGTTTATTACCAACAAACTGACTAATATTAAAGAAAAATAAAAAATCAATATAAGTTTATTTATTCACTTAAACTTCATGAACAATTGTGGTACATAGGCGGACTTAATGCAACGAGGACTTCTCTATTATTCAAACTTTGGGTTAAAAGAAATACACTGTGGTAGGTGTACAGCTCTTCAACACAAACATAAACAAACAGAAGTTCATAAACAAACATTTATTTTCATTATTCGGTCGGTATATGCGGCGTGTCAGTCGCGTCTGTGGGGGACCGTTTGGCAAAATTGTATTGTTTTGATAAAATTATGATGTCGATTTGAGTAATTCAAAAAAATAAGTGAATTAAAGTACGATTTATTTTGATGAAATTGATACCAAAGTGCGAATAACGTGGTCTGCTTTGGTCTGTCATGTCGTATCTATTAATTTTTAAATAAAAAAAGTGACATACAATAATAGTTGGGTATTTCGTATCACCGCCTTTTCTGTTTGTAGATATTGATGGGTCCTCTAAAATTCGAGTTTATTATTTTATTATATCATCAATCATTTTCGCAGAGCACGCAAAGGGAGGTAATTTGCAGGGTTCCGTAGTTAAATAAGGATTTACAGCGGTAATTCTTTTCAGAGACATGTCTCCAGTGTGTCTTCACTGTCACTTGGTCGGGTTTCAACAATCATCGTCGTATTTCCAGTTAACAAAATAAACCGATATAAAAACGTTATCAATTGAACACCTAAAACTTTCACAGGAATCACAGAATCTGAAGTTTTTGAGTTAATGAAATTGCTATAAAATTATTTAGCAGAGCTGAACTATGAAATAGGCTTAAAATTTATTTATTTCAGTTACTTTACTTTACTTTAGAATGTACTTTTTTATTTGAAATCTTTTTACGAGACTATAAAGTAGTATAGGCAGAAACAAAAAGTAGTAGGTACACTGCATACTCGAAACATATAGATCGTAAGCAGAAAAGACGAAACTGCTTCACAAAATTGTTTTTATCTGACCTATATTGTTTTACTTCTGTTTAACCACATTCGTATAAAAAATGAGACCAGTGAATAAAAATATGCGTAACGTATGTACCTAAACTAAAAATCAGCCGTGCAATCGCCATACTCTTGTGTAGTCGTAGGCAAAAAAGCCGGCTTGGCGCGCATGTCTGCGTCCTCGCGTAATCTTTGACAATAGTTTTGAGGTAGCGCGTGCGCTACGGAAATGTTTGTGTGTGCGGCGCAGATATGAATGTGTGGCCCAGATGCTCAAGGTTATTGAGCCTACTATACACCTTAAATTTGTCAACAGAATTTGATAGTTTATAATTTCTTGAATTCATTCCGAGAAATTGTGAACTGAAATAAATCAGAGCACAAGTCTACAAGGAACTAGGCTCTCATTGGTTTGTTCAGACGTGACGTCACATGTACGCCATAGAGTTACGAATTGAAAGGAATCGTTTTCAATTTCGTGAAATAAAAAAGCCCCATGACAAAATATTGGGATTTTTTCGTTTGTTTAGTATATTATTTACTACTAGCTTTTGCCCGCGACTACGTATGCGCATTTCCAATTTTTCTCGTTCCTGTAAAAATTTCGGGAAATCCTCTCTTAGTGCTCCCCTACACTCCTCAAGGAACCTACATGGCAAATTTCAGCTTCTTAAGACGTATTTTACATATTAGGATAACAGGTTTACCGGTTTCATAGAATCGATTTAATGTGTAAGAATAATCGTTTTTTTAAATAGATATTTAGTAGGTACTGAATGAGAAGACTGCTTGAATGAGGAGCTCGTAGCTAAGTTATAACAGTAGCACGGGTCGATCGACCATTGGTCGGGTAACAATTTTAACATACATACATGTTAAAATGGTCACCCATCCTCAGACCGACCTCGGCAAGTGTTGCTTAACCTTGAAGATCGACCCGTGTGACTGGTATATTCCAAGGCATCCTAGAATCTCGGTATGTTAAAATGGTCACCAATCCATAGACCAACCTCGGCAAGCGTAGCTTAACCTTGAAGATCGAGCCATACGACTGTTTTAGTTTAGCTACCATAAAATAATACCAAAAAATCCAAAAATCCGTACACCACTAATGTAAGTAAAACACCTTCTCCTAGTAGACTCGAAAATCAAATCGAACAACAATCGACGGCTTTGCACTATCGACTAATCATACAGTTAGTAAAAATAATCGTCACTGAACAAAACATCGTTATGGGCTGACATTGATATATAAAAAACCCAAGATACACACTCAGCATCTCAAAAACGTCCGCAAAAAACAAGCGCAATATGTATAATTGTGCGCAAGTTTCAAACAGTCTCGCATCGCTCGCCATACTGCACTGCTTGGTAAAAATAACTGCGATCCGTGTAAGGTTGATTTTGCAAAAAAAATTGCACATCACTCGCCATACTGAACTGCTTTGTAAAAACAACTTTATGCGATCCGTGTAAGGTTGAATTCGCAAAAAAAAAATTGTTTATAGTATAACTACACACAACTCACAAATGACACTTGATCCATTTGTTCGAGACTGTGCATCTTGGGTTTTATATCAATGTGAGGCTGTGGTCATATTTCTGCTGAGAAACTTACACCGCCATTCAGAAAAACGCGTCATCAGCATAACGCCATCTATCGACAATGTAGTTGAACTATCAAATATAAGATCGTACTCAGAAGCTCACAATTGTTACGATAAATAATGATAAGATAATAACATTTTCACTTTTGTTTTACTACATATTAAAAGTAAAACAAATAACAATATGTGTTTGTGTTCTTTTCACAAATTTGTTTTCTACTATGTTTCTCAATAGATGGCATTGCAAGTATCTGGAGTCTCAATGAAAACTACCTATTTTAGCGCTCGATGAAAGTTCTTCTTAAACTTAAAAATTCAATATCTTTTGATTTTGTGGGTCGATTTTGATGAAATAAACGCAAAATGTTATTCGGGTTATCACTTAATATTTTTAAGTACTTAAATTTGGAATCCAATCTGTGGTTTATGCGTGATGCTCCCACAAACGCACAGACAAACAGACAAAAATTTCAAAAATTATATTTTCGTGTTTTATATCTTTTTACTGGCTTTTCTGTGTAATTTTCATGCAAAAATATTCAATGTACAGACACGGTTAGTCTACAATTTTATTATATGTATAGATATAGATAAAGTTCTTTTGATCTAAATATCATCTTGTATAACTGATATTTAATCTAATCACTGAACAAAGAGCGACCGCGCTAGCTTGGGAACTTAGGACACCCCGACACGGATAGGTTAGGTTCGAATGGGATTGCGGGAGCTAGAGTGAACGAGCGAAATTAGCTCCCGTGATCCCATTCGACCGACTTTAAACCCAGCCCCGCGCGGCAAGCAGGAGAAATACTCGTCTCCTTTTTTGTCTTCGCCTTGTTGTTGATACGCGAGTTCGCTTTACTTATTCTTGAGACGCCAATTCGCTGTTTAGCATAGTCCACACACAGGCCAAATCTTTTCAATTCCTTCTGGACAATACTGCTGGTTTATTACATTTTCTAAGACAACAACTCACCTGAAAAATTCGCTCAGGAATGTGTGATAAACAAGGGGGGTGTAGAGCGAAAAGTAGAGCCAAGTAGTGACGTCGACGACGCATAGGCCCGACTGCATGCTGCCCCATGCTAGCAGCCCCACGCCGACGGCCTGCGTCGTGTCCAGTAGGGCCAGTAGCAACACGTACAGGTAGAAGGACAGTTTAGCTGCAACAAAATACGTTTTATTTGTTTTTATCTGGCCTTACAAAGTTCATGCAATGATTTTAATGCTAGCGTGATGTTATTTAACCTTCCTTGATAAATGGGCTACTCAACAATAAAATATTTTTTTCAGCAGTTCCTGAGATTACCGCGTTTAACCAAAAAGCAAACAATCTCTTCAGCTTTACAATATCTACAAAGTAGTTCATATTTACTAGCAACCCGGCTTCGCACGGTTAGCAGCTCAGCACCCAGTCGGTAGTTTTTTTTTGCGACATCTTCAACTATCAGTCATATTTTAGCCAATGTACCCAAAACCTTATAGTATACCTAAATCTTCCTCATGAATCACTGGATCCTTATGAATATCAGATCGGTAATTTTTGAGTTTATCGTGTACAGGGGGGCTACTCTCTAACGAAATCCGTAGTTTCGGGCTTAGTTGCGGGCGGGCATTTTCTACTCCGTTTCACCTAACCACTGAGAACTAATGATAACACGATTTGTCAGTTACTGTGAAATCGTGTTGTCATTCATTCTCAGTTCTGGTTCGGGACTAATCGTAAGTCTGTAGGTGATACGGAGTAGAATACGACCGCCCGCAACTAAGCCCGAAACTACGGATTTCGTTAGAGAGTAGCCCCCCAGACGCGGCGGGGAGACTGTTAGAGGTAGGTACCCCCCCCTTACTGACTCCTAAAACCGGGCTTCTAGGATACAAGGAAATTAACGCACAGCCCCAATTGAGAGTTACTGAATCTGGCTGATGATGAAGTTAGAACCGCTTCAAAGAAATGCCTCAGCGAATTTACGTGCGATCCAGTGTAAGGCAGGTTTGATTGGTGATTGATCAGTTTGTCATAGGTCGTAGCACTCGTAGCTAAAGATTTAACGATTGATCAATTGAATTGAATGCTTTTGTACAGGGAAAAGTATAATATTAGTTCGTGACTGTGAGCTCATATAAGACATGTTATTATCGTTCGAAGCCATACACAAACCACGCGCGGAGTTAAACAGTGCATCCATACTAATATTACCTATAAATGCGAAAGTAACTTTGGCTGTCTGTCTGTAACTTTTTCACATCTTAACGGCTGAACGGATTAAGATGAAATTTGGCACACAAGTAGGCCATGTCCTGGAAAAGGACTAAGGGTTTTTTCTTCCGGGAATACTCGACAGTCGCGGGCGAAGACGTTGGCAGAAGCCAGTGAATTTCATAATAACACGTTTAAATACTATCTGAATATGCAAATTACTACTTTTCATATTCAATTTAATATGTTTTAATGTGTTTATAGTTTTCGACAGTTCTAGATAAGTCAGTATTAAATGTGTAACATAATATCAGAATTATTGGCTATGGGATCAAGTTGCTTGGTCAGACCAATAACAAATGTTGAATTGATCAATGTTACTTTATTATTATTGCAGAGTTAAAGAGAGGATTAATCATCAATACAAAATTATCATATGCGTAGTCAATATTTCTATTCTACTACTATGGAGACAGTGAGCCAGGGTTGCGGAATTTTTCGAAAGTCACCGCGGCACGGCGCTGGAGCGCAAAGGGCTTTGGAGAAACATCTAGATGGGTTTTGGTCAGTAAGAGTTTGACGCATGACACTCCTTTCTGCTCCCAGAGCGGAACAAGTCATTTGATGATTTCCCACTCTAAAAAAAAGAGAGGCAGTGAGTGACTTTTCACTTCCTATAGAAAAGCTTAAGTTGCTTTCACTGTGCCTCTTAATTTTTTAATCGACTTCAAAAAAAGGAGGAGGTTCTCAATTCGGTTGTATTTTTTTTATGTTTGTTACCTCATAACTCCGTCATTTATGAACCGATTTGAAAAATTCTCATGTTTATGTGAAAGGATATATCTACTTACCGATTGGTCTCATTTAAATTTCTTCAAATCGATTTAGTAGTTTGGCTTTTAAATCAAAATAGCTGGAATTCGTTTACTTAGATGACGTAATTGGTTTGTCATCCAAGTAAACAAAATTGCGTATTTTGCTTTCCTGCGACTTTCCAGTGTTGTTAGGTTAGGTACCACTAAAAAGTCAAAAATAAAAAAGTTTTTTTTCCAAAAAAATACTACCTCACCTAATTTCGGAAGACGCGAGTGTTTTTGGTTGTTTCTTCGTATTTTAACACCGACCTTCGAAACTAAAGTACTTTTTTTTATTTTTAGAAAAAGTTATTTACTAACTTTGAGATCTAGTTACAGTTTGAGACATAACAAGTTTCATTCAAATTGGTTCATTCATTTCCAAGAATAAGAACTTGCAAGCTTGTATGGTATGTCTACACTGCCTGAGGAGTAAACATCTTCAGAATGATATAATGCAAAATCCATAATCATCATTCCTGAGTACAATCAAGTTAATAACAAAAGTTCATTTGCAGAAGTGTGTGAATTGGTTACCCAGACATCTAAACTAATATTATAGACGAAAATTTGATTTTTGTTTGTTTGATACAATTTAACTCAAAAAATACTGTACCGATTTCAAAAATAATTTCACTATTAGAATGCTACATTATCCCTGAGTCACATAGGCTATATTTATTACAAGAAAAAAAACCGGCCAAATGCGAGTCTGACTCGCACACGAAGGGTTCCGTACCAACAAACTTAATTTTTATTATTTGTTGATATAGCGGAAATAGAAACACATTCTGTGAAAATTTCAACTGTCTACCTATTACGGTTCTTGAGATATAGCCCGCTGACAGAGAGATGGACGGTCGGACGGACGGACGAACGCTCAGCGGTAGCTTAGTAATAGTAATAGGGTTCCGTTGGTTACCCTTTGGGTATGGAACCCTAAAAATTAGGGATCCTTAAGAAAATTGCAGAGCGGACGAAGTCACAGGCGAAGTGCCAGTTTCAAATAAGTTTAAATACACTGTATTTTTATATGTTTGTTTATAATGAATAGGCACTAAAACTACTGGACTGATTTTAAAAATTCTTTAACCAAGAAGCATTTATTAACACTGAATTTCATAGGCTATATTTTATTTTCAGAAAGTGGGCTAAGCCTCGGGCGAAGGTCTAGTATCCAATAATAACAATACTATCTCGACTTTAACAATAAATATTAACTGCATGTTACAGTTGCAATAATTTATTGTACATGAACCAGTAAACAATAATGATAACTGAATGAGGAAATAATTCTCATTATTATTTAGTTTAAGTATTAGAAAGTTAAAAGCATACTTACAAGTAATTTCATACAGGAACACAACAATTAAATATATCATAAAAAGAATTATGATTCACAGGACTGCTAATCTCTAATGTTTGTAATCAGTTACTCTTACAATATTGTTATCTAAATAACAAAGCTGAAGAGTTCACTTGTTTGTTTGAGTGCACTTATCTCTAGAACTATCAGTTGAATATGGAAAATTCTTTTTGTATATAGCCACATTCATGAGGAAGTCTACAACTATACGGAAATGGGATATGTGCAATCAAAGTTGCAGGCAAAAGCTAGTAGTGTACCTAAATGATTGTCATAATAAATTGGTTGTTCATGATTTGCTAAGACTAACAAAATACAATAGGAAATGTCTAGCAATGTGTGTGCGTATCTATAATAACCATATGCCAAGCCACTTTAAGTCACTAAGTATAAGGTTGTTGAGGATAAAATGGTATAGGTGGTTAAGTGAACATAGTTTTTATAATTTGAAAGAGTTTATAGATACTAAATTTTAATTAAATTTATTAATGTTATAAAGTAGTTTGCCTAAAATTTTTGCATGCTATAACATAGCCAAACATGTTTGTGCCTTTTTATTTAGTTTAACACCATTTTATACCATGTTTTATGCAAATAAATGATTTATTATTATATAATAATGGTTACTCATTGTATCAATCTGCCTAGCCTTTTCTGAAGTATGTTAGGGTTAGCTTTCGGTCTAACCAGATGCAACTTAGTATCAGTAGTTTACATGGAGGTACTACCTATCTGAGCTGTACAACCGAGTACTGGAGTAACAAGATACCCATCTGCAAGACTGGTGTCAAATTTGCGAACTTCTGACTACCCATAACAACATTAAGAGCATGATAAAAATACACAATACCCAATATTAAATTATTATTAAAAATACTCACTTGGTAAAGCAAGATATTCCCTCAAAGGAATCCAGGGCAATAGTAATATTAAGAAGTAAACGAGGGCAAAGACTAAAGATGATGTGAACCAAAACAGCATCCCTCCGTGTCCAAACAGATCGTAATCTCTGGTGTCAACGTGAAACATGTCATCTGGCATAACAATCTCAAGGGTGCCTTGCGTGACAGTGAAAGCAAGGGATAGAAGTGACGTTGCCAGTAATACGTATCTAATGCTGCTGCGACTGTCCAAATGACCTGAAAGGTAATTACAATAATATTACAGTTTATTAAGCCATTAAAAAGTTACTAATTTTTAATTAAAAAGTTTACAATTGATGAAATTGATTGATGCAAACATTTTTAGAACTGAGTTGACCCCCTAACTTCTGAATCCTAAATATAAACAGTGAAAGTCTGCATGACAATGAACAAGCTGTGATGGAAACTAGAACAAGATTAGTATTTTAGCAAAAAATATCAAGGTTGAAACTTACCAAAAGCCAAGCCAAAAATCACAACACTCATCTCTGTGGCTAGCAGGAAGAATCTGACCATGACCCATAACACCTTGTCCACCAGTCCGCCCAATGGCACTGCCGCATTCACGCTCATGGACACAGCACATCGCACCAGGCTTATGATCACATTGCCCCATACCAATGTGTAAAACGTCAAGAATATAGGACTGCTTGTAGCGCGCAATTTTAACTGAGCCTTGTTAAATCTTACTACTAAGAAAAGCACAAACAACACGTTTGGTATCAAAATGATTAAATCCCAAATACGGACCCTGCGAAAGAACAACAATGTGAGCACAAAAACGAACGCAAAAAAAATACCAAGGACGCAGAACATTAATTATATACCTTGAATTATTTATCTCGTAGTATAAAACATATTTACAAAAGGTATCCTCCGTAACGGGAGGAAAATCTGAGCCATTGGTGCCGTACATCTTCATAATCATCTACTGTTTTGCCATTCAGCTTGTTACGAAAGCGTCTTGAGCCCGTGGCAGCATTACTCCAATAATCAAGTTATTGGAATAGGCCACCGTTACGTCAACTTAGTCCTATCATTATAAACATACACTTTGATTCTGCACTAGTAGTTCTCTAACTTTCTAATTCAATTTACAATCACGACACTAATAAAATGATCACACCACGAGATTATTTAAGTAGGTATTGTGATAAATAATTTATTCTTTTCCATTCAATTCGCTTCTCTTCTTCGCTTTACTAACTTGACATTGACAATTACGCATGGAACAGGCACAGATTACTATAAGCCAGTTTCTTTTTTTCTTATTTGGCAACTGAGCCCATTGTATGGTTTAGAGTTTAGACTATGTCCATCCACTATTCTACCCATAGAGAAAGAAAAAATATGAAGACGCTGCGATATTCTATTATCTACCTTTGCTTGTACCACCTTTGGCAGACATTAACTATTAATATAAATTCGAGAGGTCCAAGATTGCTTCCTTGACTTACTCCTGATAGCGTTAAGTGGGGTTCAGATTTGTGATTGGCATATTCTACATATTGCCGCCTGTTTCTCATGTAGCTTGTAAAAAATCTCAATAAGCACGGACTGAAGCCAATAGCTGCTAATTTTTTGAGTAGTACGTCATTATTAACGAGGGCAAAAGCTTTTCTAAAATCGAAATACGCAACGTCCACCTGTCCCCCCCCATCTACTATCGGCAAGATGTCCGCTACGTATGTAAGGAGATTACTGGTGGTACTCTTACCCGGCCTGAAACCATGCTGCGCTTCCGATAGCTGTGCGCGCTTACCTGCGAAAATATTGCTTTCTGAATGGCAGACTCCAATAATTTCGTCGGCGTAGACAGCACTGCTACCGGTCTGTATCCTTTCACCGTATGTCTGGAACCAGCTTTTGGAACAGGTACCACTCGAGTTATCTTCCATTGCTCTGGAAATATTGCCCTCCCCAAACAAAGGTTGAAAATATGCAACAACGGGCAGGCCATTACAGAACGACAATCCTTGAAGATGAAAGGTGGTATGCCGTCTGGACCCGTGGATTTCGTGGGCTTAGGTTTAAGAATTAGATGTTTTACCTCATCCAGATGTAGTCGCTCCAGATAGATCCGTGCGCCTTCATTTACACCCCCCGATTCGCCTACTGCTTTTTCCACATTCAGCTCCGCTCGTTGTGTGCTGTACACTGAATGAAAATATTCTGCAAACTCCCTAGCACAGTCATCGTCCGAAAGTATCTTTCCATTTTTTTGTGTTTTTTTTTGGTGCACGACAAGTTTTACTTGATCTGATAAAGTTCCAAAACGACATGGGGTTTTCGAGAAACTGACTTTGAAGCCGTTCTTTGTACTGGCTGCTTGGTAAACGCTACGTAATCAGTGTAATCACTACTTGTCCTGCTTACTTTATACTTTGGGTTGTTTATCCTGTAAAGATAGTATAAGTTTGATAAACAAATAAACTAATATTGTTTCCTTTTTCCTCTCGTAATTGGGTATTCAAAAACTGCGATAATTCTGTTCTGTAGTGCTATTCTCTAACAACATTTTCGTATCTCGACAGTAGAATTCGAGGTGAGTTTCAAATGAAGATCTTTATGTTGTGTGCAATAAAGCTCACTTTGTGAGTTTTATCACTCAGGTGAAGCTCGATATCGAAATAGTTTCTTACAGAATAGACTAGCTGTAATATTAAAGTATGCAATCTGTTTGAAAAACGAACAGCTTTGGAAAATAGTTGGCAACACTGTAGTAATCCGATTCCAAAATTCCATTCTTCTATCCAAATTCTACCACCAGATGACTTTGACAGTATGTTTGACACAATATCTTGACATTATTGTGCTAGTGTCAAAAAAATAACCATGTCATAAAAAATATTTCCTTTTCAACATAAATATCTCATCTCCACCCATAAATTACTGGATTAAATCAGAATCACTCGGTTATCAAAGAGATATAACTTAGACAAATTATGGAGCAGACAGAGTAATAAATTGAGTGGTTTCGTGACTGCAACGTTTCTGTTACTTATAACTTCCAGTTGTTTATGTAATACCCCTTGTCATTTAATACCCTGTATAATCTAAACAAGAAAATGTCTCATAAGCACAGATTCCTTTGGAGCCAGGTTTTCCGAGTAACCAGGAGTGTTAGAACTATTGAAAATAAAATGTCAGATCGTGTTACCAACATTCCTAGGGCATCAAAACCTTACTTGTTAGGATTTTCACTGTTTACTTGGCTCGGATTCGACAGAAAGATGACTGCAGAAGATGAACTTGTTCACACCATAAAGCATTGTGTTTTATTTATCCAAAAAAATGAATTAGACAAGGCAGAGCAGCTACTTCATGTAGCATTGAGACAAGCTCAACAAATTCATCATCAACTTGGAATTACTTATATTTATGACGTCATGGCAAATTTAGCACTACAGCGGGAACAGTTTGACAAAGCAAAGAACCTATTTGTTGCAGTAACACAAAGAATTATGACAGATGGTGCTTCAGAAGATGACCCTAGAGTCGTTCATCTCAGTGTTAAATTAGCTAGAGTCAGCCATCTGCAAAAGGATTACACCACTGCACAAATAGGTTATGAGTGGTGTTTAGACAAATTACAGCAATTATTACAAAGGGATCCTACGGATAGTAATAAGAAACTCTTAGCAATGGCTGAAGATTGGTATGGACGGCTGTTTCTAGATGTTGATAGATGTGAAGATGGCCTGAGGCTCATGAAGATTTCCTTAGACAGAATGAGGGAAGTACCAGATATAGAAAAGGAAGATTTAGTAGTTCAGTTAAATGACATTGGCACAGTGTGCGATCGAATTGGTCAAACAGATGAGAGTATAAAATATTTCAAAGAAGCCATTGAAATGGCCAGTACTCTGGAGATGGATGACCTTGGAACTATGTATGTGAATTTGGGTAGGGCCTACATGAAGCAAAAACTACTAGATGCAGCTAGAAAGTCTTGTGGTCATGCTTGGAAACTAGGAGTAATGGCAAAAAATAAAGAAGTCAAACAAGAAGCTGAAATGTGCATCAAACAAATAAACAATCTTTCATAGACAATCTTTTATTTAAGAAAAATAGTGTTGGCATGTTTCACTTACGATGATAATGTACAATACAACGAAAATAAAGAACTAACTTTATAAATCTCAGAGATGTCCACACCCTGTGACAAAAAATTGTGGCACAAAATTAATACATTTTTTTAAACTCAAGTTATACATTGCAACTATAAATTTTACAAATTATTATGTATACCTACAACTATTCTATTTATACAGCACTTTCTTTTGAGACACTGAAAGGTTCAGACACAACTTCTGTTATGGTGTCTGCAATAAGCACATCTTTCACGGGGCGGTCATTGGCTCCAGTGACAGTCTTTTCAATCTTGCGAACAACATCCTGTGAACAAACACCATTGTTTATTAAAACATAACACAAACAGGTTTTCTTGGAAAGGACTTGGAACTTAATTCCAAAGAACGATAAACATTGCAGTGTTTACCGTTTTTTGGTATGGTTCTGATTTCAAAATCTATTCTGATTGTTTCTGAGCATAATACCAAGAATCTATACTAATACTAATAAACATACAAAGCTGAAGAGTTTGTTTGCTTGAACGTGCTAATCTCAGGAGCTACTGGTCCGATTTGAAAAATTCTTTCAGTGTTAGATAGCCTATTTATCGAGGAAGGCTATAGGCTATATCATCACGCTAAGACCAATAGGAGCGGAGCAGACTAAATTGCGCGGGTCAACTAGTGTTAATTAAAAAAACTGGCCAAGAGCGAGTCGGACTCGCGTGCAAAGGGTTCCGAACGAATTTAATAACATGTTATTTTAACACTATAGACTTCTTATAAGTTTTCCTGTAATCTTTAAGTGAAGATCTATTATCTCCATTTTTTTCAATATTTTAGGCTCAGTAGTTTCGGAGATGAGGGGGGAAGGGTCATTTTTCGTCTAATTGCTTGAATAACTTCAAAAACATTTATTTTAAAATTATGAAAAAATATAAATAAAACCCTTCACCCCTTTCATTTGATATGTCACACGATATTGTTAAAAAAAACTTTTTTTCTAATTTTCTAGTTTGACCCCCAAAAGTGAACCCCATACTAAAAATTTAATAATATACGTAACGCTTCCGTCTTTGGGTCACAGAAGTCGATATGTGTATAAAATTTCAACAGAATCTGTCTAATGGATCCAGAGAAAACTGGCTGTGACAGACAGATGGACGGACAGACAGACAGACAGACACCCGAGCGATCCTATAAGGGTTCCGTTTCTTGTTCGGAACCCTAAAAACAAAAAACAAGGCAGTTGACAATTTGAGTGCTGAAATATTTCTTTTTGTATGTATCTTTATAAATATGTTTGCATTAATTATTCACAATGGATGTTATACATATATTAGTCACAGCACTTGTGTTTACACAGCTGCTGTATAATAACAATAAGGCAATTAGTAGTAAATAATGAAAGATTTATTTACTGTTTGTTCTTCAAATCTGATTTTAATATGGTGCATCCCCGAATAGTAAAAATACTTAGGTATTTTTTCGGGGATGCGCGGCAATTTAGATGTATCCCGGGCCCCCAACTTATGGTAGAGTTAGGAAGTGTGAGGTTTTAGTTGGTAGGAATTAATTCATCATAACCCTCGGTCCTTCCCAGGAGAGTGAGTACCCATGAGGATATACGAACAAAAAGAAGGTACTTATTCTTACCATGCCTTCCAAGACTTTTCCAAAGACAACGTGTCTGCCGTCGAGCCAGGGAGTCTTGGTGGTAGTGATAAAGAACTGGGAGCCATTGGTGTCTTTACCAGCGTTGGCCATGGACAGCCAGCCAGCGCCGTAGTGGCGGAGCTTGAAGTTCTCATCTTCGAAACGCTCGCCGTAAATGCTGCGTCCTGTGGTTCAAATTAAGTTTATTAAGGTAAGTAGTAATATATAGCAAGGGATAGGTAACATATTTTAACCGTCTTCAAAAAAAGGAGGATAACCTCCTCCTTTTTTTGAAGACGGTTAAAATAATATGTATGTCAATTCGACTATGTTTTTTTTTTTGTATGTATGTAAAATTTTTTTGTATGTTCGTCATTCCGCCAATCATGCATCGGTTTTGATTATGGTGTGACTAAGCCTATCTGTCACAGCTGGATATCTCAAGAACTACTAATGCTATGAACTTGAAATTTGGAATAGTTTTAGATGACGTTTGTTCAACTATTTTGCAAATAAGAAAGGCAAAAAAAAATATATATTTTTCTTGCAACAGCGGCGACTGAAAGGGATTATGAAAAATTCAAAGTGGGTCTACTAGAACATGTGGGGTATCATATGAAAGAGGGCTGCTTACACATTCTCAAACATTTTTTTGTTTATTTTTAGGCCGCATGGTTTTCGACTTATGGCGAAAAATATTGATATTTTGACCAATCCCCCTCCCTTATCTCTGAAGTTTGCATAGAGAAAAGTCTGAAAATATTCTATGTGATAGAAGTAAGTGTAAAGATTATAGGAAAAGTAAAACGATGTTATAAAATAACTTTAAATTCGGAACTTCCGTAATTAAACTTATTTTATACATTTTAGTGTTTTTTTTTTCATTTTTGTACATTATTATTTTACATTACTTACCTAAACAAGATAAACTCCGGATAGATAAGGATTCAAGTACTCTATTTATGAAATACAAATAGATTATGTACAGTTGTTATCAATTATTTTGATTTACGACTAAGTAAAACATACCTATAACATTCTAGAGTGTTTAATTTGCTGCCATAAGCCAAACCAAGCCAAACCAATTATAAAGGTGAACATAAAACTAATTGGAAGTTTATCAATTCAATTTAAATGGACTTTGGTTACATAACACATGAATCCTATTAAAAAATGGCCAACACAGTGTTTAAGAGCCTTTTGTATTTTTACAATGTTTTGAATCTGACTTCTTGTTTTTCCAATGAAAAATGAGGCTGGCACAGGAATGTGGGGATTGGGCCAATCCCCACATTCCTGTGCCAGCCTCATTTTGCCAATCCGATTGGCACAACAAAAGAGAGGCCTATGCTCAGCAGTGGGCGAAGTCGGGCTGTGGATGATAATGACGAATGAAAAATCTGTGTATGGGACATTGTATGTGTGCTATCCTCCTACTTACCACCAGTGCCATCGCCTTTAGTAAAGTCTCCTCCTTGGATCATGAAGTTGTCAATGACTCGGTGGAACTTGCTCTCCTTGTAGCCTTCACCTGGGCGTTTCTGTGCCAACTGGAAGAAGTTCTCGGCAGTCTTGGGGACAGTCTTTCCGAACAATCCAATGACGATGGTGCCAATGTCATCTTCACCCAGCTTCATCACAAAGCTTACCTAGATGACAATAATAAAACAACGTTATTTTTAGATATCTAAAAAACGGCCAAGTGCGAGTCGGAATCTCACACGAAGGGTTCCGTACCACAAACGCAAAAAACACGTTTCTTGTATGGTAGCCCCTTTTTATTTTAAATTTAATTTCTATTAAGGCTATAGCGGCAATAGAAATACACACAGAAAATTTCAATTATCTACCTATTAAGGTTCTTCAGATACAGCCCGCTGATAGACAGACAGACGGACGGACGGACAGACGGTGGAGGCTTAGTAATAGGGTTTCGTTGATTACCCTTCAGGTACGGAACCCCAAAAATGATGAATTTTCTGAGAATCTATTAGAATATAAAAAAACCCATCGAGATTAATAACAATGTCATAGCCAATTAGTAGCATACGCCGTATTATATTAAGGCCCTACCTCTGCTTCAGAGCCGTCAAAAGGCTACTTTCTAAAGGATATTCCCCATTAACGGCTGGGTCAAAAGATTGGAAAAAAAAAATATATATATGGTAGATTCATAAACAACAATATGAACAATTGTTGTTTTCGTATGACATATAGTTTTGCTGTAAAAAAATATTTAACAAAAAAAAAATAATATTTAGCTATTTTTTGGATATTTCTTCCAAACGGCTTCGAAGTTTAAAAATATTTTTACATGGAAAAATTGCTGGTAAAGTGTACTAAAAAGTGAACATTGCTCATGTAAATCAATCAATATTTTGCAAAGAAAATGTTCAATATTGAGTCTCCCATATGTTTAAAGCTCTGTTTGGACGAAGGCGGCACCGGCAGTCGTGCGTTAGCACTGAGACGGGGAGGGTGTGTCGCTCGTTGCTCCGCTCGCGCTATCGACGACTACGTGTATATGAATGTGCTAGTGCAAATATTTACGAACTTTTGTTTTAGTGTGCGTTCATAGACTAGCTCTTTGCAGAGGAGCCAGCTTGATTGAGCGCGTGGGCGCATTGTACAGTTTCATACAGCAACTTTTATCAAAATACTATCGGCGTCGCTCGGGTTTTATTTTTGTCTGCTCTTTTTTTTTTCAAACGTATCCGACGTTAATTATTAATTTCTTTTATTACCAACAAACTGACTTATATTAAAGAAAAATAAAAAATCAATATTAGTTTATTTATTCATTTAAACTTCATGAACAATAGTGGTACATAGGCGGACTTAATGCAACAAGGACTTCTCTATTAGTCAACCTTTGGGTTAAAAGAAATACACTGTGATAGTTGTACAGCTCTTCAACACAAACATAAACAAACACAAGTTCATAAACAAACATTTATTTTCATTGTTCGGTCGGTAATTTAGTGATGGGTCGTTGAAGGTTTTTCCGTCAACGAAACGTTAACGTTGAATTGCGTTTGTCAACTAGTTAATTTTGTCAACGAGTTAACGTGTTACGAACGTCAACTTGCATGAACGATAAACGCCTAAACGCTTTTATTAACGTATGCTGTTGTAATGTTAATTTACGAACAATTTGATGCAGTTTGCGGGAGTTTTATTATTAAAGAAATACAATTTACGTACGTTGAAAATAACAAAATGTTGGGTTCATTTTCTCGTTTCGTCAAACGAGTTGAATTTATAAACGTCGTTGTCTCGTAACTCGTTGACGAATTCAACGAGTTGATTTGTACACGGTCAATGTTAATCCCGTTGAAGAGATATCAACGTTGATTCAACTAGTTCGTTGATTCAACGCAGTGATGGGCGTTGGTATATGCGGCGTGTCAATCGCGTCTGTGGGCCCCGTTTGGCTAAATTGTATTGTTTTGATAAAATTATGATAGCTTTTGAATGTTCGATTTGAGTAATTAAAAAAAATAAGTGAATTAAAGTACGATTTATTTTGATAAAACTAATACCAAGGTGCGAATAACGTGGTCTGCTTTGGTCTGTCATGTCGTATCTATTAATTTTTAAATAAAAAAAGTGACATACAATAATAGTTGGGCATTTGGTATCACTGCCTTTTCTGTTTGTAGATATTGATGTGTCCTCTAAAATTCGAGTTTATTATTTTATTATATCATCAATCAATTTCGCAGCGCACGCAAAGGGAGGTAATTTGCAGGGTTCCGTAGTTAAATAAGGATTTACAGCGGTAATTCTTTTCAAAGACATTTCTCCAGTGTGTCTTCACTGTCACTTGGTCGGGTTTTTTCAACAATCATCGTCGTATTTCCAGTTTACAAAATAAACCGATATAAAAACGTTATCAATTAAACACCTAAAACTTTCACAGTAATCACAGAATCTGAAGTTTTTGAGTTAATGAAATTGCTACAAAATTATTTAGCAGAGCTGAACTATGAAATAGGCTTAAAATTTATTTATTTCATTTACTTTACTTTACTTTAGAATGTACTTTTTATTTGAAATCTTTTCACGAGACTATAAAGTAGTATAGGTAGAAAAAAAAAGTAGTGGTACACTGCATACTCAAAACTCAAGGTCAAACTGTTATCAGTGCACTGGGCCCCAAGTCTGCTATTACAATAGTGTCAGAATGGTCTCATAATGATTTCATAATGGTCGATTTTGACAAGTTTGGTAATATACTAATATAAAAGCGTCATTATTACTTTCCAATGGTCAACCACTGACACTCCATTGAAAGAAATGGCATAGAATGGTAATCTCGTACATAATGACAAATTAATAAATAATATTTAAAAACATATATAAAAGAAATCTGGCATAACTTGTCAAAATCGACCATTATGAAATCATTATGAGACCATTCTGACACTATTGTAATAGCAGACTTGGGGCCCTGGTAACAGTTTGACTTCAAGAAAGACGAAACTGCGTCACAAAATTGTTTTTATCTGACCTATATTGTTTTACTTCTGTTTAACCACATTCGTATAAAAAATGAGACCAGTGAATAAAAATATGCGTAACTTATGTATCTATCTAAACTAAAAATCAGCCGTGCAAACGCCATACTCTTGTGTAGTCGTAGGCAAAAAAGCCGGCTTGGCGCGCATGTCTGCGTCCTCGCATAATCTTTGATAATAGTTTTGAGGTAGCGCGTGCGCTACGGAAATGTTTGTGTGTGCGGCGCAGATATGAATGTGTGGCCCAGATGCTCAAGGTTATTGAGCCTACTATACACCTTAAGGCTAGCCGGTTTACAAAATAGCGCGGCGCTGTTTTTTAATACGATATCTCATGTTCAGACGAATTGTAGTCTCGACTAGCTAATACTTCACGTAAATTTTATTTTTGTGTGGAACTCTAATTCTTTTTAAGTTGAAGTAGCCAAGTTACTCCCGTCAAAATCGGTCCAGCCGTTTCAGAGATTAGCCTGAACAAACAAAAACGCAGACAAAATTATAAAAAAGGATATTTAATGTAAGTACCATGTAAATATGGTATGACGTTCATGTGCATTTAGTTGACACTACAAAGAACTTTGTTGCTACAAATAACCTGGATGGTGTTCTAATACTGCTTATGTAGGTATTAGAAAAAAAAAAGCGTCGAACCGTAAACCGGCTAGCCATAATCAAGAACAGCATTGTTTAATATTGTAATCATTGGTGATGACTAACATACAGCAACAGGATAGAAAGGTCTTCAGAAAGATGTAAAACCACGATACATGCTTTTTTTGGCGCCTTTTTACTTGCGATATACAACTTCAGTAGATTAAAAAAACAAAATGCGCTTATCGAAGACATTGACATAGTTCTCATTAGCAGCTCCAGAAGTGCTAGATAGTGGAACTAATCATTACAATTTGCCATGGAATTTTAAGCGGTGCGGCTTTCAAATTGTCTTTTGGGCCTATTGGGCTATAAAATGACGAGTAAATGCGTAAACAGTAAGCATTTGCAAATAATGATGTCATTTATATTCTGACAAATTCATATCTCTATATATTCTTTTTATTCTAATGTATAGTCAAGAACAAAATATTTTGCATTGTCATGAAAGAAATTCAAGTTCATATAAAGGAAACACTGATTCCCGGTACTATAATACACAATGGATGTGGTACATCAGACAAATGGAAACAAACTGAGACAAGTTGCCAACAGTCAATGTTATTTTTATCTTCCATATCCTTTTGTTGATAAACTTGAAGGTCAGAGTTGAGTTTTTCTCAAATGATTTAATTAACAGTACTTAGAAAATATAAACAGTTTTATCTGAACAGTTCACATTCATGGCACATTACTGTGATAGTGATGAAAATGTATAGGCCAATCACAGCTCTACACACAAACAATGCCACATGGCAATCAAATGCACATGGGAAACATCATGATAATTAACAAAAGGAAAAAATCTTCATCCTGCTAACACATTCAGTTGATGAGGTTATAAATAATAAAATAAAGTTTAAGTTATTTTTTCTACTTCTTTTTTATAGTTCAGCATCTTTTTAAATTGTATGTAAACTGGTGGTTACTTTATTTATTTATTATGTAATGGCAGCTTTAAAGTTAATTCTGGGCATGGTCTACCTGTTTTTCAAATTTCATCAAAATCTGTTCAGGATTGAGATATAATATTGTTAGAAACTAAGATTACATATTTTATCTCTATTGTATAAACTTATTGTGAGATCCAGTACCTAGATAGTTACAGAAACTATCAAACAGGATACAAGAACTATAAAAATAAATTGAATACGTGCATTGAATAGCTAAGAGCTAATAAAAATTACTTTGGCCAACAAAAACTTGTAGCGTCATCACAAAAGGTCACCGACCGATCATCGGCAATCACGAACTTTACAAAGGAACTATTTGCTTTGCATACCGTTACATTCTAACACAGTTGCTTCAATTGAATCACAATAGACAGACAAGAAGACAACAATACTAACCTTGTGAGTTACTTTAGGTCCTTTGGGCGCATCTTCTGAATGGGCAGCGGAGATAATCAGAAGAAGACCAAGAGCTGCTGCGAAAGCGCTCATGATTAAAATAAGTTTAATCCTGTGTCTTAATATTTTTACGAATTGACCCTAACTGGTAGGATGACGAGTATTTTTATTTTTTATTTGGACGGATTCAAGTCCCTTACTTCGCTCGCCGGCAAAAAACACGCTGCCACCGGAGGACAACTAAAACGAATTAACGAAATCCGACTCAGTTGTATTGTCAGACACAGCCACAGCTTTATCTGTCACCCAGTGCTGTCGGTAGAGAGGTGGAACGTATATACTGGAATAGGTTTTTGGAATAGGTATCTGGCTGGACGCGTAAGTATCTATTCCGTGCGTGCACATAAACGGGTATCGAGTATTTAGGCGTATGGAGTTTGATACTATACTCGCGGACTTGCAGTTTCGCGTAGACGAGTTTTGCGACTTGCGTTTTGCGTTGCGACCCACAAGCTCAGTTAGTTTCGGAGATGTTTGATTCGGGAGTCTAAGTTATCAAGTCGATTTATTCGTTTTGCGTTTCTAAACCTTATGTCCATTCAAATAGAATCACTATTGCGTTGCAATAACTTGATAAGTGCATGTGCTGTGCTGTGAAAATGTTTAGCAGTTTTTTTTGTTTTTTAAATCTTTTGACGTGACAACGTCTTATAATTCGATGGAGCCGGCTGCACGCACGAAAAAACATGACTAATGCGGCGTTACCTCGCTCTGAGGCGTTCCATTTAAGGCTTGAAGTGCAAGCTAGAGCGCGAAACGAGCGACAAAGAGGCACAATCGGCCTCCGCGTTCGGCAGCGTTCGACATCTGTCTCTCTCCTACTTTAGTGAGCGATGCGTCCGCGTGGACAGCTGCTATACAATAATACATTTACATGTTTTCGTCAAGTATGAAGTGCAGTGAAAAGTGAATGTGGTGTCAATTGTTTATAGCAACGATAATTGCGGTTATAAAGGTAATGATTCTTTCGATATTTGAAAAATGCAACCATGCCATCAGTATTTTCTTATGACGTTGTCACGTTCAACTATCGTCAGTAAACCGACTTTACAGACAACCGATTTTTTTTACACAATACGTCACAGGACCAGTGCTGTGTTTTTATTTTCGTAAACGTGTGTTTTAAGAATTTTGGTGAAAAGTGACTTTTAGTGCATAAGAACTTAGTTTTGTGGTGTTTAAGTAATTATTTATTTATCTAATTCTTAATTTGAATTAACGATGGCTCCGAAGAGAAGTATCGTTTGGGATCATTTTGACGATAAAGGAGACTATAAAGCATAGTGCAAAATATGTAAAATGGACCTTTCGTTTAAGGCATCAGTGTCGAATTTGATGAAACATTGAAGAGACGACACGGTGAGATAACATGAACAAATGGAGTTGATAGAACCTTGACTTCCGGAACCTCTACCGTCAGAACCTTTACCATACCAACAATTTTATTTCTATCAATAAAAACTGACAGTCCTGAAAAATATGAAGGGAAGTTTTCAGTAAGATTTAATTTTAAGTATTATAAAAGATACGAGTATCAACGCGTAATATACGTTAATAATCCATTAACTGAAAATACTCCATTACTCCGATTACTTGATCTCGAAGTAACGTTACGAAGACTCGCTAGCTATAGAAACGTCAATAAACTCGAGACGCGTAAATACTCGTGGACCTAGTATTTGGAATAAGTATTTGTGCGGACGCGTACTTCTAAGACTCAGTACGCATTTTACCTAGTACGTCTCACCTCTAGCTCGGTACTGTGTACTGTCAAATCTCAACAAACCACGTCATGTCTCACCATACAGATAGAAAATATATGGAGACGCCGCGACATTCTATATCTACCTACCTTTGCTTATACAAATATGGGTGAAATACGAAACAGATTGTGAAATATCGTTTTGTTTCACTCTTTCTAATGTGGTAATCGTATTTGATAAAAGAGACAACAGTATTTCAGTTGTTGCTCATAATGGCAACATTTTCTTGTGACGTTGTGACAGTTGTAGGTAAGTACCGTTTTCGCCATTTTATGCGCCAAGTCTCGTGGTAGTTCTGCTGTCAGATAAGTGTTTACTTTTGTATTTATTGTGATTTGTGAGAAAATTACGAGAATTTTATCTTTCAAATTGCACGTATATGATGGAAAACAGCCATTCAAGATGCCTGTGCGTTGTATTATGGAGTGTGGTGCAAGAAAGAAGGAAAATCAACCTGAATTGTTTTTGCACAGGTTAGTAACCGGTTTTCATGCAATATTACATATAGTAATACATTTTTGATGAAAAAAATGCTAAGCTACCACATGTTTATGGTTGTAGTTTTCATATTTGGGCTTATTCTCGTCCAACAGACCTTTTTGTAATTTCATAGTTTCATTCGTTTGTTTACAATAATATGTCATGATGGAATAGTGTAGTACCGTTGCCGTAATATTTTCCGATACTAGTTCCTTCGCTGCGCTGATACAACATCGGTATAATACGTGTTCTAATCGGTTCGAGTGACCTTGTTAGGTCCGGCTCGCTGTTCACAGCACTGAGAGATCGCTCTCCAGACTTTTATGATGATTGGTTATACAAGATCCGGAAATAAGACATCATTTTGTTATTTGTTTTAATTTTTTAATTACGTATTGTAACAACTCGAACCAAATGATTTATTGATAAAAATATCAACCTTTTTATAGGTTTCCTAAAAATGAAGAATTAACCTCTCTGTTCTGTAGAGGTTCTACAGACAGGTTTAAACTACGGCTACAAAGCAGCGTTTTCGATATAACTTAAGGATTGAAGTAGTTTTTTTCTCTTTTTCAGGTTGCATGAACTGGAAAAATTAAGACTGAAAAATATTTCAATAAACAGAAAAAAAATAAGCGCTTCAATGAAAGGATACTCTGCAGAAATCCGAAAGTTCGCATTAACGTTGCATTTTTATCCCCGCCTATAATTATATAAGGCGAACTTACAATACATGCTTACTCACACAAGAACTTTGAGCAAATGGTACCAGCATGTAAATTGGGAACCGGGATTAACGAAAGAAGCATTTGTTTAAAAATTAAAGTGCAATGAAGTACAAAGTGTCATACCAAATGTTTATTGAATAAATAAAACACTTATGTTGATTATTACCGAAGTTTTATTTAATGAATAAGTAAAAGCGAGGTGTGATGCACAATTTATGGTTATGTTTCAATATTTTAAAAATAATCTGCATTGTATGAGCAATGGAAGCTGGTAAGTTCGTTTTTGAAATAGGTGTATTGGTACGTTTGTAAAATATTACTAGAAATGCAATATACAAAGACCACTATCTATTTTCGTACACACCAAATTAGTATCCCTCGAATTGTCCCGGAAATGAAATAACTGTATCTGGCAAACCTAGTCCACATACCTACCAGAAGCTACAGACCAGATATAAAATAAGCGAAAGCACAAAAGTGATGCAAGTAAAAGTGTTTTTAAAATCTGTGCAGAAAAAACTACATTAACTGTCATTAACAGAAAGGAGTAAGCCTTTACTCATTGTTTTGTTACAACAGATTGTAAGAATATAAATTATACTTTTGATTCAAACGTGAGTCTAGTAAGACTCGTAATACTAGTATGTAGTATTAGTATCGATACTTTTTATAGTATCGTTATAGTAACACTGTATTCCCTGATTGGTACAACCCTAGCATTGGCAGCCATTTTATGCGCCACTTTGAATTGTAGGTATGCACCTTTTTTTTGTAGGTATTTCCAGTCCATACTTTTTATATGTCTATGGTCTCACCACTAACAAATATCCATGGAATTAATAGGTACAATTGTGGTTGTCAAGTACCATTGTAAACTTTTTAATAAATTTGGAACTGTAGTGTGCTCTTTTGAAATTAGGCACAACCTTTATATTCTTATTAGCTTCTTGCTTCGGCGTGTTTCTGCTCTCCTGGTACTTGTGAATCTACAGATTTCACAATTCCTGCCCGGAAAAATCTTCGACATGTATCGTACAAATAGTAAAAAAAAAAATTTGCTCAGAAATATTTTGACATATTTCTGGTCCCCTGGCACTTTTGTGTCTTTAGCGATCACAATTCCAGCCCGGAAAAATCTTCGACATGACTATTAAGCCATGTAAGTTACCGGGATAAAAAGTGGCCTATATGTTATTCCAGGCTGTTAACTACATGTGTGCCAAATTTCATCCAAATCCCTTCTGCCGTTTTTACGTGATTGACGGACAAACATACAAACTTTCACATTTGTAAAATTAGTACGATTATAAAACGAAACAAAAGGCATTCGTCGTCTATAAAATGTCGCCAAATACTTGTTTAGGGGCCCAAAGAATAACATAATGAGGGGGACCTCATTATGTTATTCTTTGGGGAACTCTGAGGGATGTAATGTAACGGAGCCCATTTAACGAAGGTAAAGGCTGAAATGAAGAACAATAGCGCCTCAGATGCGGAGGTAACCAAGACGCAGGTGCAAGAAAAGACAATTTTTTATCAAACATTTATATAAAATAGAAAAGTTGACTTATTGGGAATTAAATTTCAGAAGGGGCAAACTATTTCACAGAAAAACCAAAGGTGATTTCGTTCAAAACAATTTCTAAGTGGTCCAATTACACTGGCGTCAATAAACAGTTGCCCTAGTGGTTGGCACGCACCGAGTCTGTTGGCACGGATCGGAGGTGATGACTGATGGAAGCAAAAACGTGATACTTCGAGTTATATCTGCACAACACTAAAGTGTTTTTACCACATTGTCCCTTTAAACTTGGTTTTCACTTCTTCCGTTATAACTGAGCGTTTGCGCAGTCGGAAGCGAGTTCAGACAACCGGTTTGGTGTAGGTAAATCACAATCCTACTCGCCACGCCGGGACACGTCTGAAACGTAGGGCTTTAGGTATTAACTTTAAAACAAACAAAAACAAAACATATCACGAAATAGGTAGTTTCATTAAATACCATTGCGAGAAATGCACAGCTATTGCATGAAATGATCAAACATTTTAGATAAGTATGGTAAAATATGGAACGCATTTAGTCTCACACCGCCTTAGTTGATTCCGTTGTGAAAATGGGATAGGTAGTGCAATTCGTCCTACTTAGCTTCGTCTCTCTCAAACAGCCACAATCTCAAATCTCAAATCGTTTATTGCTCCATAATGTACACATACAGGTGGTAAAAAGGAATAAATAGGAACAAATTTATGGACCCTGTCGGGCACAGCAAAACTTTAAATAATCAAGAGAGAGGAAGAGCGCTTTAAATAACTTTTCTTGCAAAATAAATGTTCATTATTTCCTGTTCAACATATCCTTTTATTAAATATTTTAAACGTATTATTACTATTTTTGCCCACGTGTTTATTTTTGGATTAAATTACATATTAGTTGTTTATTCGCTTGCATTTTCTGCATAAGTGCAGAAAATGCAATCATGCTGGCGTGAGCACGTGGGATGTTGAAACTACAAACTTACAGTTTCTTGATGTTTTCCACATTATTCACATTCGTTTCAATTTTATGGTCTTTACTATTTATCATCAAACACCATTGTTTAGTGGGCTTCTGAAAGTGCAACAGTGTTTGGTCGCTACTGCTAGAGTTTTCACAATCTTTTGGAATCCGATTTTCTACACTACTTAAATTATTGTCGACATCGTTATTCGTATCAATTCCTCCTTGAACGCTTTCACTGTAACATTTTCTTATGAAACTGAAAAAATATTGAGTTACATTAATAACACTAGTTTACAAAAAAAATAATCCTGTTTATGTGATGAAATGAAATATATATTATTTATATAAAAATAAAAATAAAATTTAAATAATTTTTTTATAAAAATATATTTTTTGTAGCACGTCAGTATTCTGAAATATAGAATGGAGGTCTTTGTTTTTTATCCACCCGCCATTGTTTACTATACGTTTACTATTTTGTAAACAACTGAATGATTCGGATGTTTTAATTTATTATATAAAAATGTTTAACTAAATCCAAATCGATTTTGTTATGTTTGTGGGAAAATGGTTCAGCCAAATCGTGGTTTCCCTATAACAAAACCATTGCAAGAAGCCTATTTACATTATTTTGGATTTCCGGTGTCAAATCAAAATAAAAGTTGGGTTCACTAATTCCAGATTGGTCCTCAGCTCCTGGTATTCAGGTAAAAATAGATCACTGAAATTTGGTAAACCAATGATCAAAGCTTTGGATAAGTCCAAGCCTGCATTTCAATACCTCTGCTCTGTATTTACGAATCTTTATACGGCTATATTAAAGGAAGGAATATTTATGGGTCCTCAAATCTGCGAATATTGGACGATACAAAATTCGAGAGCCTTTTAACCAAGGTAGAAAAAGCAGCCTGAAACTCTTTCAAAAGTGTCTTTAAACATTTTTTAGGCAATAAAAAAAGTGATAATTACAAAGAGATTGTTGAAAATCTATTGCAAAATTCTGTCTCCGAATGGGACGACGCCAATCTGGTCAAGTTCAATGCTGCTAAGACCCAAGCATGTCTATTTTCCACCAAAAGGAGCCAATTCCACCCAGCTCCATCTTTCCGAGGTGCAACCGTGCCCATAACCGACCCACTTGAGGTTCTTGGGGTTACATTGACGTCCCCCTTCGTCCGTCGCCCTTTCATAGAGGCAAAAGCTCAAGTGGCTGCAAAGAAGTTGGGGATCCTAGCAAAGGTGAGACGGTACTTCACGCCGGAACAGCTGCTCAAACTCTATCAAGCGCAAGATCGATCGTGTATGGGATACTGCTCGCATCTTTGGGACGGATCTGCCAGATACCAGCTTGATGGCCTTGAGTCAATTGAGAAACGAGCCAAGAGGATCATCGGCAATGTCAGGCTCGTCGCGACGAAGCTCCAAGTCTTGAGTATCGACGACGAGTTGCTAGTCTGTCGGTTTTTTACCGGTTGCATTTTCGGGAATGTGCGACGGAATTGCATAATTTAATTCCGCCAAGCCCGTTTCATCATCAGACCACAAGACGAACGGCGATGCGCCACCGGTACATGGTGGACATCCCACCTACACATACAAAACCTTTTGGAAACCCATTCATAGTGTGTACAGCTAAGGAGTGGAATTCCCTGCTGGAGTCTGTGTTTCCTGATAGCTACAACCTGAGAGTCTTTAAGTCAAGAGTGAATAGGTTACTTCTAGGCAAGCGTGCTCCATCTTCGACCACATCATCGCTTACCATCAGGTGAGATAGTGGTCAAACGCGAACCTATCAATAGTAAATTAAAAATATGAGCGTATGGGTGTAAATATGTCACTAAAAATAATTTTTTTTCATTCCCATTTAGTATTTTTCCGGAAAATCTTGGTAGCGTGAGTGATGATCACGGTGAGCGATTTCACCAAGATTAAAATCATTTGAGTAAAATTATCAAGGTTTTTGGGACCAAAATATGCTAGGTGACTATTGTTGGTCTGTTGTGAGAGATACAGAAGAAAATATTTACAAAAATAAGAGCAAAATAACCCATTTTTAACTGTCTATTGTTTAATTAGATGTAAGTAGTTTTTTTGTAAAAATCTTCTTAAATATTTAAAAAAACTGACGTGATGGATTTTTTAAAATATTTTTTCCGAGATGTAGATACCTACCCAAAGTAACGTAACCGTCCATTTCATGAACAAAACTCATGTAAACTAGTGTTATTATTATACCTTTAAGACTGAAATAAAACGAAAAGAACAACACATTTCTATTAAAACTATTAATACATATATGTGGGTAAATATACATAGGTTATAGATATTATTTATAATCTTACCGAACTTCATCTTGATTTTGAGATTTAGAAACTAAATCGCTTATAAAATCCAACTCATCTGAAACTATAAAAAAAAAAAACTTAATCAACATAAAAACAATACCTACTGCGGATTATTAGTAACGTAGACGAATCTATTCAACATTACACAACATTTGTTGCGTTTGCATTCTGCTATGCTATTCTCTAAAGATTCAGCCTTGTGTACAGCGCTGCTGCGGCGGTGAAACTCAGTTTCGTATTCTCTAAGCTACGTAAAGCTACACTAGCGCTCAAGGCTGTGACGGCCGTGAGTTAAAACTACCCAACGGCGAACAAATTGACACTATTGACAGTTCTTCATACATTTTGGTATTCCCTACGAAAAAACAGCGACGAAAACGCTTACAGCCTCGCACACAGCCTCGCTTCGAACTGTCAAATCCAAAAGCTACAATAATCGCGCGTTCGACTCTTACATTTTACATTTATTTTTCTTATAAGTATATAAAAATGGCAGATCGGTTGATTATAAAGCTTAATTTATTAGAAGAAGCTAAGAAAAGTGACGATTTGTCGCTCCAACGTCGCTCTTCCAAACTCCACTAACCTAACATCTCTACTTGCACACGGGATGGAACGCACTGGCATGCTTAAATTACACAATGTTCCTTTACAACAATATAGTTATAGGTACATTAATATTATAAAATAATACCTAGTAACATAATTTACATAATTTTATTATTATCTCGTGGCACTTTAATGTAATAGCCATGTTTGATAACAGTGAAAATACTTATCGTAATACTCACGTTTCAGTAGGTTTATTTATTTATCCTCTTGGTCACAGAACTATCTATAAAATTCAAAGCAATAGCTGCTGATGCCGACACAAATAAAAGTTTCCAAACTTAAAACTCAGGTGGTTTTGTTAGCGTTGCGTCTATTGTTTTTTGTTTACACGTTCGTTTTCATCGTCGCGTTGCGTTGCTCGGAATAGGCAAAGGAATCGTCATTCAGCCTTAAAAATTTAACAATTATAAGCAATAAATTCTTATAATTATGGAATTTGTGCATAGTTTTACTCTATTCCTTAAAATACTTAAAGATAGACATTTATTTCAAATTTTAAACCCCTAAAATTCTCAGTCGAGATTGCTCGATTATGATTAAAATAATTTGTTTCAAGGCCCTAATTCGTCTACGAAACAGCGACGAGAGGCTACAGCTTAAAGTTCGTCGACGACCACAGCCACGCTAGTGAATACAGTTTGAATCAGCGCCACACGCTCGGGCGATCTCAAGGCTGTCTCGTCGACGAGCTCGTCGCAGCTTACAGCCACGAAATTGTCTTTTAGAGAATAGCACTGCTGCGCTGTGCTACGTTTGGCTAAGCCATAGGTAAGCTAATATAAGAGGGCTATTACATTTTTTCTTGGATTTGAGCGTTTGACTCGATGTTTTATGTGTGATTAGATTATGGTTTATATATAGCCACAAATTAAAAAAATATATATATGGCCAAGAAAGTTTTTAATTTTTTTTTCTTGGGAGTGCTTTGAATAAATATTTCAATTTGTTTACGTAAATTAGTAAAAACCTTGTCTCTGTAAAGGATGTTTCGTAAATTTTACTTCAGGCATCTTTTGATGCTGTTACATCGAAGATATAATAATTTAATCATTAATAAAAATGTTAATGGTACAACTGTATCTTCTACTTTGCGAGTGCTTTATTCAATTTATTATGTTTCATACAATAATACACCAAAAATAATTCCGTAAAACAGAGAGTTACTGATAATTTTTCGCCCGAAATTATATTTTTTTCTATAAAAATATAATCCAAATTCAAACAACAAGTAACTAATAACTAAGGATACTATGTTACCTTGCTTGAAAAAAAAATTGTCTATTTACATGTAAAATAATATTTTTAAACAACAACAATACAGCGCTACAATCACTAGGTATAAATCTCGGGAAACGCAGTCTGTAGCTTTAGTCCGGGCCATGTGCTCGATTTTGTTATGGCGACGACCAGCGACCTTGAGGGAACAAAACGCGCACGCGACCCAAAATTCAGTGGTTTTTTGTACTTACCTTATTATTCGAAGTCTTAAAAAAATCCGTATATCAGAATGTAGATAATTTAATTGTCTTTGAGATATTGTAAATTCCATTAATAAACGCCCGGCGGCGTCCGATTGTATATTGATACAGTAGGTTGAACGAATAAAACTCAAAAATTTTCATCAAATTATTAAGAAAATATTAAAATGTAACATATATTTTTCCAAGAAATTACGATCAGCCGTTTAGGCGTGATTCTCATTTTAAAATCAGCTACTCTCAGGTATGTCCGCCTCAACATTCCCGTGTTATTTTCTATAAGCTGCCCAAGATTTGGTTTGTTGTACCGTAAAACGGAGTGAATAGAAACAAAACTTTAAAACAGATTTTTACTTTATTAAATTCAGAACATTTAAGAACTCCAATTTAGAAATCAATATAAGTTTTTTAAAAATTGATATTTTTTAGAAACCAATAATGTGGCATTCAATTGAAAATACCATTCAAAGTTTTGTTTCTATTACCTCTGCGTTTTTTAACGCGTTTTACCGATTAGGTACGACTGCATGGTTCAGGGTAAATTTTTAGCTAACGTCTTGGAAGACCGAGCGGGTTAGTAGTTACGCTACGCGGACATGTGGTCAAGTACGAGTCAACAATCAGCATATTATATAATCTCTAGGTACCAATTTTTTTTTAGCCGAATTCTTAAAAATAAAGCATTAAATCTCACTGACAATATGGAGTATTTTATACTTACTTAATCTAGAAACCGACTGAATATCCTTACTAATACCATAAATGCGAAAGTAACTCTGTCTGTCTGTCTGTCGCGCTTTCACGCCAAAATTATTGAACAGATTTAAATGAAATTTGGTACACAGATAGTCTAGAGCCTGAGAAAGGCTACTTTATATCCCGGGAGTATGTTCCCTTGGGACCACGCGGGCTAACCGCTGGCAGAAGTTAGTACTAAATAAAGTTTAGCACAGCGCAGCATAGCAAAACTAAATGTTGATTAGTAGGTATTTAGTGTTATATTCTTACCAGTGTTACTTATGTCAATATTATTAGAAAGAGTTTTTCTTCCATTACTCTTTTTTCTTACGCTACCTGGCTTCCTTAGTTCTGGCTCTGCCTGTATTAAAAGAAAGAATATAAATGAATTGGGTTTAGGTGGGTACCTGATTTGTGAGAGACGTATCTAAAATTTCTATCTTGAGGTTACACTACCTGAGCTGATTTCATAACTTTTCTATTAGATCGCCATTTATCGATTGCTTTCTGTTGCTGCTCCTTCAGGTAGACATATTTAGAATACCATTTGACGTGCGAAATAATTTCTTCTTCACGGACATCTAAGGGTTTATGAAAATTTTTCATTTTACAAACCTCAAATTAATCAATAGAGGTAAGATAAGAAGGAAGAAAACAAAATAAGGTATGTACCTACTTAAGATTAAATACAACTTATGAAGAAATATATTCGTGCCTTGGTCGACATCACCATTTATCGATTAAAGATCATTCTCATGTAAATAATGAAAGAAAGAAATCATTAAGGGAGAATTTAAAAATACCACACCCATACAACAACTACAACACGAGTAGTTTAATTCAGACGGACCACATTTTGCCGCCAAATTCCACCGTGTGGTCGGGATACCACAACACAACCACCAGCTGCACCACGCTCTAGCGGACGGCCACCTTCCAAACACAACATTGCATCGACGCAGTGGCACGCGTTGCTGGGCGCGCCGGAGTTGATCTATGTGTCTGCAAACCCTAACCAAAACGTAGCCAAATCGCTACTACTAATTTATTATAACAATGCAAGAGAGACTATTCACAGTAAACCACTTTTTGTCGGTGTGATGTGGTCTGGTTGTGGGAAGTGTGTACTCTTCCTAAGAAAGTCATTCAAGCAAATGCATCACCTAGTAACTTCGGAAGAAGTTCATACAAAAATGAATCAAATGCTAGAGAATTTTCTACAGGATTATCCATTCCTGCAAAAGAGGTATCTATTTGAGATCCAAAATGTTTTTTCCAATGGTTTACAAAAATATTATGGTGATATTCATTCCATCCTCCGTATCGATTTGCACTGTTCTTCATGAATTCTTGAAACTGTTGAACTTCCTGTCAATCAACACTTTTTGGTTAAAATATATCTATTAATAAAAAAAGCAATTGCTGTTCGTTAACTCGCTAAAACTCAAAGCAGCTTGATCGATTTAAATTATTTCGTTTTGTTAGACAATAATATAAAAAATAAGTGGTGCGAAGTTCACCGGATCTCGGATCTATTGGTCTAAGTCGTAGTAATTATATTAAATTCGTGTTTAATCCTCTCACTGCAGTCCAAAGGCAGGCCTTTCTCCCTCTTCCACAAACGTCTCTCTTCTGCTAATTGGAGGCCTGTTCAAACCTACGCACTTGTTTATTTGTCATTAGATCGATACCTATCGCATTTGCGAAGTTCCGCCAGTTAATTTATTTTGATCCTAACACCCGCAAACGGGTCACCGACCCCAGCAACCGGTGGCTGGCGACAAGCTGCTTACAAGATTTTTAACAAGTTTTGTGTGAAATTGCCGCATACGTGTAGCGAGTGGCGTCCACTCACAACTCAGTGTCCGCGACATGTCATGTTTTCATGGCAGCTACCGACCACCTTCGTTTGCGCGATATCAAAGGACGTGGCGCGCGAAAGTCACCGTTGGCTATGCTCGGTGGGCCGTTTGCGCGGAGCCTTAAACTGGCGGACTAAGGCGGTACCTAACAAAGACTGGACGTAGAAATTAAAAGAATACTCACTAAACTCTTGAAAGGTGATGTCATCATCATCTTAACAGGACTCGGCACGATCTCGTTGTATTTTGCTGTTTGAATTCTTGGTTGTCGTTTCAACTTATTTATTGCAACTGGATTTTCATTTATCTACAAGCAGGAATATTTATTTATTTATTTAAAAAGAAAGGTAGTCAAGAACAACGACCATAGTTTTGGTCTAATACTCACAGCATGATCTAATTGTTGCTCAGCAGATTTAAGACAAATTAATTCCGTTTGTAAAAACATCTTGAATGCTTTTATACGATTTTCCAATTCAAGAGTATTTTTTTTAAATTCATACATGTCTGAAATGGAATTAAAAATAATATAAAACTGCACGTGCACAACAATGGTTGGGTCAACTAATCTATCACACCAGTATATTCCTCTGTTTCAATTCCCTATTAAAATTAATGTTTCGTTCTTTATAAATCACTAGCTTCTACCAGCGGCTTCACCCGCGTGATCCCTAGGGAACATACTCCTGGGATAAAAAGTAGAAGCGTTCTGAAGTGAAACAGTAACAAACAAACATCCATCCTCACAAACTTTCGCATTTATAATATTATTAGGATTAAGAAAAAACTTTAAAACTTGATATTCATTAATAGACCAGGCTGAAGCCTTTAAAAATGGTAAAAAGTGAAAAAAAATTATAGTAGGATGAAACCCATTGGAAAAGGAAGAGAATATAACAAATACTAAAGGAAAAATAATTTACGGGCGATCTGAGGTCGGGAAGTGGATGGGGTGTTTTTTTTTTTGCGTTTTCTGGGATTTACCAAAGTAATGTATATTCTAGTAATGTATAATCAGAAAGTAGACATTTCAACGAACAAAAAGCCCACCGACTCTTTAAAAAAGCAGATAATTTGACGGGAGAATTTTCGATTGAAAATTAGGGTGCTTTTTCGACATTAAGTCAAAATAAGGTGAAAAAATAAATATTTCAAATTTAAAAAAATACAGTGTGCTTGGGACATAAAAAGGTAAGTTTTCACCAAATTTCGTGAAAGATAAAAATAGAAAACCAAAAACTTGGTTATTTGAATTTTCCACATAAATGAGGTTATATGAAAAAAGTGTCAATTCAAAAGTTGTAGATCTTTATATTACCTACAACTTTGCTATTAAACATTTTTCCATAGGACTTTTAGTTTTGCCGGAAATCGAGATAAACTGTTTTTTTACCCTTAAAAACTCACCCCCACCCACTTCCCGACCTCAGATCGCCCGTAAATTATTTTTCCTTTCATTGTTGTTATATTCTCTTCCTTTTCCAATGGGTTTCATCCTACTATTATTTTTTTGGTTTAAAAAATTATCGACTCTGGTCTATAATGCTTGTAAATTGCTTTATAAGCATTTTCAATATCAGGTTCTAAAGTGCTTAAACAAAATACATCTACACCATCGAGATATAAGTACTATATCTCGATGATCTACACTTAATATATAAAGCTGCAGAGTTTGTTTGTTTGTTTGCTTGCTTGAACGCGCTAATCTCAGGAACTACTGGTCCGATTTGAAATATTCTTTCAGTGTTAGATAGCCCATTTATCGAGCAAGGCTATAGGCTATATTACATCACACTCATAAATAGGAGCTAGCATTAATGAAAAATGTGACGCAGACAAAGTTGCGCGGGTTAGCTAGTATAATAACTATAAGTATTCCCTGAAAAAGTGTTGTAAATATTTTCTAAAGCTCACCAAGTGTTTTCAGCGTTTCTTTGCAAGACGTACTAGTCCTTAAATCTTGATATAATAGTTTTATTTCGTTAAACGAAGTTTTAGTCTTTCCTAGATAAGCTTTAAAATCTAAAAATGTTTGGTAACTTGTTGCATCAATATCTCCGGTCCCTACATCTATTTGCGTTTCTGGCACACATTTCTTGGTTATGCCCTGGAGAAGTAAACTTTCTTCAATTTGCAATCGTTTCAGTTTAGCGGACAACCTTGAGGTTTGTGTTATATCAGACGAACTGCCGGATTTTGTAGAGGTTAAATCCATCTTCGTTTTGTATAACACTATGTTTGATTAATATTGATCAAACTAACAATATTTTGAATTTTCCCCCGCTTGACAACCTCATTTACCAGACTAAAAAAATAATAATTACATCGATTTCCAGAATCGACTAAGCTGTGAATGGGGTTACTACTGAAAAACTTAATTCGGTTTACAGATTCGGTTTTGGATTTATTTTACCGACAACACTGATCAGCCGCTAGCTCGCTAGGTTATATGTGTTCTGTGCTGATCAGATCGTCTCATCTGAATCTGACTGAAGGCGAATTTTGGCTAAAAGGGGAATTTTGTGGAATGGAAAGTGAAATTTCCAGGGAATACTTTTGAAATACATAAAAATGTTCAGTCGTTCGAGATTGTTTTTCACAAAGGCTCTTCCATTGCGGGTCAGTATTGTTCGTTAAATATTTATTTACATAATAATTCCTAACTTAGTATTGATGTACTTAACCTTATAATATATTGTTTTCAGAACGTTTTTAACGTGGAATATCAAAACAATGCCCGAATTGTGTACAGCATAACAGCCACAAGAAGTCGCTCGACTACCCCGCTAAATACTATTGTTATGTTCGTCCCACAACAAGAGGTATTTTATCATAATTCAAAGTTATTTTTAAGCTGATCAGTTCAAATGGTATTTAGCTGATTTTTTTTCGGTATAATGCCTGTACTAAGATATAGTTGCTGTGAGGTACGTTTACAACACTTGTGTGAGAAGATTAATCATTATTTGAGTCATTTTAGGGATGGTTTGTTTTGCATTGAGATAAGAATGTTTCATCATTCTTGTAGTCTTGGTAGTAACATGCAATATTGAATAATTGCAGGCATGGATAGTGGAGCGCATGGGAAAATTTCACAGGATCCTAGAGCCTGGTCTCAATCTACTGTGGCCAATAGTGGATAAGATAAAGTATGTGCAAAGTTTGAAGGAAATAGCCATAGACGTTCCCAAACAGAGTGCCATTACGTCTGACAATGTTACGCTGAGCATTGATGGAGTGCTATATCTTCGAATTATTGATCCTTATTTAGGTAAGATTGATTATTTTAAATATTGCACCATGTTTAGCATTATTGAATGGTCATAAGATAAATCAGTAATTCCAAAAAAAGTATACAACCTCTAACAGAATAAACGCAATACCTCTTAAGAGGTCATTGAACCCATCATTATGATCAACTTTCACTATGAGACCAACACCGAAATCATGAAAAAAATCAACTCCCCTATACACTTATGTGCACGCGCATAATTCGACAGAATGTACTGAACAGCTGATTTTTTTTTGCGATTTCGGTATTGGTCCCATCATAAAAGTTGTTCATAATGATGAGTACCCCTTAAGAGGAATTGTGTTTATTCTGTTACACGTTGTATAATGAAAAGTTACAACCATGGAAGAAATTTCTTATATTGTACCAGGTGTCAAAGACAATCTGTATCAGTGTATGGTAACCCAACAGAGAGAATCTTCTTATTAACATATAATAGGTTCACTTTTACAAAAGAGTTATAATGACCAACTACAAAAGAGTTAGAATTCATAACTTATTCTAATATGTTTGTTTTCCTACTCAATGAGCTCATACCAGCTCACTGTCAGTATTTCATTTTAATTAACATTAAAGTACATTTAAAATGTTAGGTATGTATGCACATACATATATTCAGAAATTAAGTGTTGTCTAATTCACATTGGGAAAATTTGAACAGCCCTTTGCATTGTACTGGGATATTAGTGACAAATAGAATAGAAAGAATTATCTTGAAAACAATCTTACTATTACTATAATCTAATACTTCAGATTGTGTAACATGTTCTGAGTTTATATTTGAAGACAAACAAATTAAGAAGCCGCGTATAAAACTGTGTATTTCTTGTTTTAGTCCAGTGATAACCAAAAAGAGTTTTAAACTTGTCTAGACATAATGTTATTGTTTTAATTCCAGCATCATATGGTGTTGAAGATCCTGAGTTTGCTATCACGCAGCTTGCTCAGACAACTATGCGTTCTGAACTTGGTCAAATTTCACTTGACAAAGTGTTCCGGGAGAGGGAATCTCTGAATACGGGCATTGTGGATGCCATCAACAAGGCCAGTGAAGCTTGGGGCATCACATGTCTCCGATATGAGATCCGTAAGTATATTTAGACAATGTGTAACAGAATAAACGCAATACCTCTTAAGGGGTCATTATACTCATCTTTATGAGCAACTTGTAATGGGAAGAAGAAGAAACCTGTAATCGCGAAAAAAAAATCAGCTGTTCAGTACATTTTCTTGACTTATGCCAACATAAATGTTTGGGGCAGTCGATTTTTTTTTCGTGATTTCAGTGTTGGTCCCATAGCAAAAGTTGTTCATTATGATGGGTACAATGACAAATGTTGCATTTATTCTGTAACAGGTTATATATTATCCATTGGAAAAAGTATTCTAAATTATCCTAACGTTCAAAATGCGAAAGTGAGTATGTTTTTTAACAGACTTCAAAAAGGAGGAGGTTCTTAATTCATTGTTTTTTTTAGTTATGTTTTTACCTGATTACTCGAAGACGCCTGGACCGATTTGGAAAATTCTTTTTTTGTTTAAAAGGGTAGACTTCCCAGGTGGTCCCATGATCACCAGGTCAGGATCTGATGATGGGATCCTGGAGAAACAGAGGGAACTCTTCAAATTTTATAGGCACACTTGAAGTGATTTAGGTAGTTTTAGGAAGAGTATTTTCTCTTTATGAAGATGTAATGAAGAACTTCGGAGGTAGGCAATGGAACCCTCAATAACTTATAGCAAATGCACCGGGATTGCTGAAATCGCCTTTCGGTCTATTGTTTCCACCAGTTCATAACATAACATCACACCAGTACACTGAAATGGTGAATGTTGTGATGTGAATGTCAAAATAAATTATTATTATGTTAATGTGTGTGTGTAAATAGTACATCTAAGACTACCTACAATACTGTATCTCCTCTTTCTCTTTAGAATCCATCCAAAGGTTGTCTTGAAAAGATCGCTTTTAGGGATAAGGCCGCCCATTGTGTCACCCTATGTAATGTTTCTCATCTATCTTTTCTGTAACTTATATGGTGTACATAATAAAGAGTATTCTATTCTATGTCAATTTAGCTGTGGAGAATCACCATTAAAAAGTGAAAAATAAAAAACTTTTTTACAAAAAAATACAACCAAAACAAAAAACACTGACTTCCGAAATTGAAGTTATTTTTTACTTTGTAGTGTTTTTTTTTTGGAAGGTGGTTGTAGTTTAGCCTGAATCTCTGAAGCGATTTTAGCAGATTTTGGTATAAGTGTAGTGGGTCCCTGGAGTTGGTTATAGGCAAAATTTTTTTCGACGAACTTTTTTCAGTAACGCAAGCGCAGCCGTGTGCTAAAGCTTATTTAAAATAGATCGATTTATTTCAATCAAATGCCTGACTTAAGGCTAAATAAAGATTGGGATGAGGCCTTTCCTGATGTGTTTTCCCAACAATTGTTTTTATTTACCTGAATAAAAATACGTCATACAATTTTACTGTCAATCATGTTTGGACACTTGAATGTAATACAGAAGCAGAATAGGAACAAAATCACGAATTTGATTCTATTTATATATGTGATTTACTAATCATTACAGGGGATATTAAACTACCGACGCGAGTGCACGAGGCTATGCAGATGCAGGTGGAAGCAGAGCGGCGGAAAAGAGCCGCCATCTTGGAGTCTGAGGGAGTGCGGGCTGCGGACATCAACGTCGCTGAGGGCAAGCGTCAAGCCAGAATATTGGCGTCAGGTACATTTTTCTCTTTACGTAAAATACTAAACGCGGGTGCGTTTAACCCGATTTCTAAAATCTTCCCTTCAGAGGTTCCGAAGAGTAAGTCCACATTTTTGAATTCACTCATTGCAATACTGCATTGAAAATGTCACCGAGTTATTGCCAAAACCGTAAGATATAATCGCGTGAGATTGTAAAGTATGGATACTTTGTAAACTATCTAATTTGAATGGGATTTATTGTTGTATTTATAATCAAATCTGATGGTGCAAATAAAGTAATAAAGAATGCTTTAATTTTACAAATTTCATGGTACAATCACCTGCAAAATTGCATGGATACTTTAGTGCAGGGGTGGCCAACTTCATTAGACCCAAGATCTACTTTTTACTGACGAAACCCTGTGCGATCTACCAATTACATAGGTACTTCTTTAAATTTCAAATGGAACAGAATATTTCAGTATATATTTTTTACACCACCTGCACGAAAATGTCATATTATACAACGTGCAACAGAATAAACGCAATACCTCTTAAGGGGTCCTTAAGAGGTATTGCGTCATACAAATTCAACCTAAAGTTATAATGAAATTCAGTACAATATTATTGCCCCATAATGTTATTTGAATTTGGAACTCAACTTGGAGACTGTCGGGTACCTCTAGCGACTAACCACTTCTCTACATGAATTGCGAACAATTTTCTCGCAGTAGGTGTGAAAAGTAGAGTATGCTCCTCAGGGATAAAGGTGTCTTTGCCTTGGGCTAGCTTGAATCCCTCGCTGCATTCAAGATTAACTTTCGAATCCTTCATTAGGGTCGGGATTCAATATGACGCCCGTGACAAAAGACACTGCTTTATCCTCTTGGTGCATAATCTACTATTATTAACCTGTTTTTTTTTTCTTAATTAGCTTTGTCTAACTGCTGGTTAAAAGCCTCCCCTAAGTTCTTTCAGAAATTATTTTCTAGCGCCACCTTGTATCAGCCCTCACGGTACGCATCCAGGTCGTCTACCCACCTCTTTTTGGACCGGTCTCGGCGACGCCAGCCGTCTTCGGGCAACTATTGCGTGGAGACTTTTGCCCAAACGGTCACAGTGTATTCAGCTTACGTGATCCGCCCAGTCCCATTTGAGCCTGGCAGCCTTCTTAAACACGTCCATTATTGCCGTTTTGGAACGCAGCGTGGTGTTTCTGTCCTTTCTTTTTACGCCCAGAATGCTGGGCTCCATATCTCTTTGGCAAACTTTTGCAGCTCGGTGAGCGGCCAGGTCTGGGCATCGTAGGTTAGGATGGGTAGAATACACATTTCGATGAGTTTGCGCTTCAGGGAGATCGGCAGATCACCCTACATTAGCGTCTTCATGGACCAGTAGTATTTCTAGGCTTTTTCGTTGCGGCAATCGATTTTCTTTTCTTGCCTGATCGGAGGTTTCTCAGCCTCCTTTTGCCGACGTCAATACCTTTGGTCTTCTATGAGGCTGTTTTAAATATCTCCTCGTAAATAATAATTTGGGAGAGTCAATCGCCGTTTAACACCGTTTTAAATTTCGAATGAAATTCAGTTTTAAGTTAGCGGTGCTATTTTGGTAAATGTTTATTAACCTAACCTATTCATTTTTCATACTACTTTATTATAGTTCTAATGAATTATAATCGATGGCGTGACATGTATCGATTTTTATTGAAGTTTGTGTAAAATAATTATCTTTTTTCTTTTTAATGGTCTTTCGAGGGATGCGGTACAGAGAGTAAAGTCCCGCACAGCTCCGTTGTAAAGTGAGGATCCCCCGCCCAGACGGTTGTTGTGCCTGTTGGTTGTTGTGCCCGATAGTTAATCTTCGGGCTGATGTATATGTTCAAATCGCACGGTGAACTCTGCTTGCGCAATGCAGGATTTCAATGTAGTAGTTCGCTGCTAGTCGGATAGATGGGGTCGCGGTTCTTTTTGTTGCGATGTAGATTTGCTCCGTTGGTTTTTATTGTGGCGGCATTGATGCCGCTACATCACTCCCCCCTCCGGTCAGGTCGATAGTGGATGAGTCGTCCATGCATCTTGAGATGCTTGCCAGGCCAGTGGAAGGTTGGTTCCAGTGAGTCAGAACCGGAAGTCGCAGAGTTCACGGTGAGTCGGAACTGTCTGCGGTGCCCCAGTGAGTCGGGGTGATGAGATCCCAGTGAGTCGGGATGATGCTGCAGGCTCCAGTGAGTCGGAGTGGTGCTGCTGCTGGCTCCAGTGAGTCGGAGCGGCGCTGCTGCTGGCTCCAGTGAGTCGGAGCGGCGCTGTGCGACGTAGTGACGTGACTGCTGGGGTCGACCAGGAGAGGTTCTTCATGGCTCTTCATGTGACTGGCCGAAGGTGCAGTGTGCTTGCCAAGGTCGCTAATGAGGATGATAGGGGCTGAGGATGCTGACCAGGAATGCGCGGCTGCTGCATGCTGGTGGTCAGGGTACCCGTAGAAGCCGTGGGTACTGGCTGGCTTTATGACTCGCTACTTGAGGGACGTTCTTTGTCGAGGGTCACCAGTTTAGAGGGTATGCGGAACAGAGAGCAAAGTCCCGCACACCTCTATTGTAAAGGGAGTATCCTCCGACCAGACGGTTTTTGTGTCCGGTGTGGGCAACTGCCCGGTAGGTAATCTTCGTGCTGATGTATGTGTTCAAATCGCACGGTAAACGCTGCTTGCGCTATGCAGGATTTCAATGTAGTAGTTCGCTGCTAGTTGGATAGATGGCGTCGCGGTTTTTTTGTTGCGATGTAGATTTGCTCCGTTGGCTTTTCTTGTGGCGGCATTGATGCCGCTACAGCATAACCGTAAAATCACCACAAAGTAGACTTATAAGAAAATTTGTGACAACGCAAGCTTCAAGGTCAAGTCTTGAATTATATTATCTGTGGCCTAGCTGGTGGTAGCAGTAGAACCCGTAGTGGGGTCTCCGTCTACGCTGAACGAATGTTATGGCGAACTAAATTTAAAAACTCTACCTCGACTTTAGTGCCAGTAAATCTACCTCCGTAACATCCCTACAGTACCTACTTACCAACGTACAGTAGCAGTGATAATTTAAAATACAAAAATATTCGTATTTATAGTTAACAAACCTTCGTGTTTGACATAAATAATCATGATAATGTTATTGTTATAATAGATTTTCAGGGTTCCGTACCCGAAGGTAACCAACGGAACCGTTACTAAGGCTCCGCTGTCTGTCAGCGGGCTGTATCTCAAGAACCGTAATAGGTAGACAATTGATTTATTCACAGAATGTGTATTTCGATTGCCGCTATAAGAACAAAATATACAATAAAGGGGGGCTCCCATACAAGAAACGGTTATTTTCGGGTTATGGTACGGAAACCTTCGTATAAGAGTCCGACTCGCACTTGGCCGGTTTCATACTTTGAAGTATCTTTATTAAAATCTGTAGGTATTTACAGAGTTTCATTTATTCTATCCAATCTATTTGGTCTTAAGAATAAAAGTAACTTTACGTGTCAAAAGCTGGAGAGTTTGTTTGTTTGCTTGAACGCGCTAATCTTAGAAAGTACTGGTCCGATTTGAAAAAGTCTTTTAGTGTTAGATAGCCCATTTATCGAGGAGGCTATAGGCTATATATCATCACGCTAAGACCAATGCTAGTATTATATTATCTGTGGTGTAGGTATCATAAAAAAATACTAAAAATTATGTTGTTTTTGAACTTGAAGTGGTCATAACTTTTTAAGTTATTAAAACACGTAAGTAATAGGATAGTCACACAGATCTAGGTCTTAAATTAATAAAGCTAATAAGGACTAAGTAAATTAATATTAATTAAGTATAAATTCTTCTCTTGGATTTTTTCGAACGGTAGGCAACATGGTCTCCTCCAGCATTTCTATATAATTTGCACTATTTGCTCAACTTGGTAGTCTGAATAGTTCTCCCGGATCGGCTGCACTCATCTATCCCCACATGTTCACTGTTATATGACCAGATTGCATATTGGGCACTACGTGACCACTTGTGTATCGTGTATTATTTCGACGCCACAAACATAATGTTCCGTGTTCATTGGACTTTAAAAGTTTTTTTATCTGGTAAGATGACATTACTCCAATCGAATTTTATGTTAGATGGTGTTGCAATAAACCCTCCTCTTCAAATCGTCGTACACATAGAACAACTGTTTTTCTCTGCAACAATAAAACATAAATATATAGTACCCAATAATTATTGAGTTATGATTATTAGGTAGTTATAGTAACTAAAAATAATGGAGTTTTTATACAAAAGAGTAAAAATAAAACTACTTACGTTTACACCGGTCTCTCTGGCTAATAAAGTTTTTGCCTTGATTATGCTAAGCAATTATTTGAGCTCTTAACGATATCAATATTACAACGCGTACTCATTTTGTTAAAATAAGTAGATAATTCACCTGAACAAAAGGAATTCGAACGAGGTAATAGGAATTATCTTAGCGGACGATTAATTAAGCTAAGTCATAACTCTTCGATCCAAGTAATATTGATACTACCTACCAATTATTATATAAGAGCCCATTTTCAACCTACCCCTCTCATGTTTGAAAACTAGAACTTAGAACATCAGATAATTATAAATTGATATATAACTTTAAAATAGTTAATATTTTGGAACAATTTTCTTTAAAAGAAACTATAAATTATTTGAAGGTTTGGAGATTCAAAAAGTACCTACAAAAATATTTTATCATTTAAAGCAAAGCAACTACGCCATCCAGTAACAGCATAGTTAAATTTTGTTAGGCGATGACTAATGAGACTGGTTTTATGCTAGATGGCGTCATTTCTCGCTTCACACGATTTTATTTATTCTCTATCCATGCACTTTTGCAACCGACCGTACACTAAAATAACTTGCCCTTATTTTGTTTCTAAAATACTAATATTCTTCCAGAGGCTGAGAAACAAGAGCAGATAAACAAGGCGTCTGGTGAGGCGCAGGCGATGCTCGCCGTGGCGGAGGCGCGCGCCAAGGGACTCAAGCTGGTCGGCGGTGCGCTTGCGCAGCAGGTCCGTTATTTATTATTATTATAAAATTATTAGTTGAGGCGCTCTTAGCTAAATTATAACAGCTGCACGGTTCGATCTTCGAGGTTAAGCAGCCCCTGCCGAGGTCGGTCCGTGGATGGGTGACCATACATACGGAGACTATTCCGTACCTCGGAAAGCACGATGGTCCTGACTAATTTGTAGATCTTTGTCAGTTGTTACGGCAGATGCCAGAAAATCTGACATCTGTCTTGGCAAAGGGTTCTGTATTACCCAGTTATTTTGGTTTCCAGAACCAAAATAACTGGGTAATACAGAACCCTTTCACATGGGCAGTCGTGCCATGTAAAATATTGGTACTGTACTCAGCTGCTATTTTATTAAAAAAAAAAAATTGTGGGAAATATATAGGTTATCCCATGTTTTTCACCAAGTCAAAGATATAATCTGCAAGCCTTAAGTCACACATGAAAGAGTTACAGCACTTTGGGATGACAAATACACCGTCTTTTCACAGGATAGCAAGCACGCCGCCTCCCTGACCCTGGCTGAGCAGTACGTGTCGGCGTTCAACAAGCTAGCGAGGACAAACAACACCCTCATCCTACCGGCGAACGCAGGAGACGTGTCCACCTTAGTCGCTCAGGTACTGAGTGCATTGTATACTATTTTTTTAACTTCAAGTTTTTGAACTCAGGTTGATATACTACCGAAAATCCTTTACAAACCTGTTAGACCTAATGGTCCAATACCATTATTGGCTATTTATAGTTTTGCCAGTAATATAATTATTTTTATAATAAAAATAGAGGTAATTTTTCGGTGCGAATTTGGATTTATGAGTGATATTTTTGATATTATGGTCTACTAGCTGAGCCGCGCAACTTTGTCTGAGTCACATATTTAATTAATTCTTCGCTGCTATTGGTTGTAGCTAGATGCTAGCCTTCCTCGATAAATGGGCCATCTAACAGTAAAATAGTTATTTAATTCAAAACAGTAGTTTCTGAGCACGTTCAACCAAACTAACAAACTCTTCAGCTTTATAATCTTATCTTCTAATGAATATAAAAATCTCTGTGTTACAGTGTTTGTTATAGAACTCCTCCGAAACGGCTTGACCGATTTTTTATGATTTTTTTGTGTATATTTGGTAGGTCTGAGAATAAGTCGTAGGCTAGTTTTTTATTTATCTATACTAATATTACAAAGAAGAAAGATTTGTTTGAATTGAATAGGCTCCGAAACTACTGGACCGATTTGAAAAATTCATTTAGCATTGGACAGCTACATTATCAGGGAGTAACATAGGCTATATATTAGTCCACTAGTTTATTATATGGCAAAAGAACGTTTGCCGAGTCAGCTAATATAAGTATAGATATACATTTAATTATGTTGATTATTTTTCCGACCCAAATATCGACCAATAGAATTGCACCATTCGACGTCACGTGGTACAACCTACATGGTATTATACTGATAATTTTTTGAAAATTTTCTCTGGTAGTTGCTATATATAAAAAACAAAACATGACAAATTTGTTTTTTGTTTTATTCATTATGAAATTCTTATTTGTTAACTGTACATTTCGTCTCATGGTGCAATTCTATTGGCCGACATTTGGGATGGAAAAATAATCCCCCGAATACCACACGAGCTTCAAAATTATCGGGTATTTCCCGATAGGTTCGTTGCAAACAAATGAAGGAGTCAAGTTTTTCAGGTTAAAAAATCACGAGCGCGAAGCGCGAGTGATTTTTCCTGAAAAACTTGACGATTTTATGGTGAATTGAGAAAAAAAACATGGTGCAATTCTATTGGCCGACATTTGGGACGGAAAAATAATCCCCCGAATACCACACGAGCTTCAAAATTATCTGGCATTTCCCTCAAGGTTCCCTGCAAACAAATAAAATCGTCAAGTTTTTCAGGAAAAATCACTCGCGCTTCGCGCTCGTGATTTTTTAATCTGAAAAACTTGACTCCTTCATTTGTTTGCAACGAACCTATCGGGAAATACCCGATAATTTTGAAGCTCTTGTGGTATTATAAGTGAAAATATTAACATGACTTCTCTTTTCAGGCAATGTCAATATATTCTACAGTGACAGCACACAACACACAGGTCAAAAACATGCCTCAACTCGACGAGTATGAGGAACCTCTAGTCAAAGTTAATGCATTAACAGAAAAAGGTTCCTCCTTCGCTGGTCCAGCCATAGTCAACTTTGATGGCTCTTTAGAAGAGTACTTCTCAGACGATGAAGAAAGAGAAAAGGCACTGAGGTCTCACAAAGAGAAGAAAGACTACCACACACAACAATTAAATAAGCTAGAAAAAATAGAAAAGGACACATAGAATTGTTACTTAGTACCTGTTTAAAAAAAAATAAGATTGTCTCTGCATTTTAAATGTAGCTCTGAAACTTTGTTGTGTTATTTGGTGCATTAGGGACTAGTTCTGAATGAAAACTAGGCGTTTGCAATAAAATGCATTTATTTTCATACATTGTACAATACAGTCAGTTCCAAAGTGTATTAAAGTGTTAATGTACAGATATTCAATATTTTTAAAGCAAATCATATCTCATTAGTTGTCATCTTAAGTTATTTATTGTGAAATAACTCTGGAGAACATAAAAATAAAAGTTAAAAATATTATAAAAAAATATTTATTTTTATTTTTATCACTACAATAGCCAATTGGAAATAAAATAAGTCTTATAAGCTTTCATGGGGTTAAATTATGCTACCTAACGTAACAAAATGTTTTCATAAAAAAGTTGGAGATACCAAATTAGTTTTGAATGTTATGTGAACCATCCTTATCTAGCTATTAAATCTACGCATATGTAAATTCTTCTTTATTATTATAATTTTTTGGCTGAGTTTGAGCCTGTAGTAGGGGTACTCGCCGCGAGCATTCACTTCAGGGGGTCTACTCTCTAAGCCCGAAGTCCGTAGTTTCGGCCTTAGTTACGGGCGTTTTCTACTCCGTATCACCTACGGACTTACGATTAGTCCCGAACCCGAACTAAGAATGAATGAAAACACAATTTGACAGTTACACAGTTAGTGGTTACATGATACGGAGTAGAAAAAACGCCCGTAAATTAAGCTCTGGTTTCCTAGGATAGCGGTGTCGTCATATAGCGGCCGTAATACAGCGGTGAAAGATAGAAAAAAGTTCTAGTGACGTCATTCACCGCTGCATTACGCCCGTTATATGACGGCACCGCTACCTTAGGAAACCAGAGCTTTAGGCCGAAACTACGGACTTCGAGCATAGAGAGTAGACCCCCCCTATTAAACATCCGTTAGGCAAGCTTTTTTTTGTGACGAACATTCACTAGAAAAACGAATAAATTTGAATAAATGTACTCAGGGACAAAATTAATCCTTACTTATATTATAAATGCGAAAATATCTGTCTGTCGCGCTTTTACGCCAAAACTACTAAACCGATTTAAATGAAATTTGGTACAGGGATAGTCTAGAGCCTGAGAAAGGACATAGGCTACTTTTTATCTCGGGAGTATGTTCCCTAGGGACTACGCGGGCGAAGCCGCTGGCAGAAGCTAGTTATTTATATTTATCAACCAACAATGTAGATCCCAGGAAGTGTCCGACGGCATCGCGGCAGTCCTAGACGAAAATAGTGGCACGAGCTTGACAATAATGGACAGGATAAGCCGGGAAAAATGGAAGGAAGAAAGGGAGGTCTTTGCCCTGTAGTGGGACAGAATAGGCTAAAATAAATAAATAGATGTACTCGCAAATGAATGTTCGTTGCGTAAACGCTCGCGCACCGAAAGCTTACAATAAAAAATTCGGGATTCGAAAATATCTTTGATGGATTAGTTGGTGAGCACCAACTAATCCATCAAAGAGCATTAAAATTGAATGCTTGGGGTGAGTACCAACTCTCCATCAAAGAAATTTTATAGAACAAGGATTTGGAACCTTCGTTTTAACTTCAGGATGTCGAGTTAAAACTTCTTTCCGAAATAGAAGATTTTACTGAACATCCTTAAGCCAAACTGCTTGTTCCTTTAGTTCACAATAGACACAACTACAAAAATATACCTATAACATTCATAATCACCATTTATAATAACGATAAATGGAATAAAGCTACTACACCCAATTTTGACAACCCTTAAACTTAACAATTTTTCATAGAGAAGAAAATAATAGCCATAATTTATCCTAAATTTTATAAGCACTTCTCAAAGTGCTACATCTCCGTTTGTTTTTCCATGTTGTATGCATAGTTATAAATAAAAAAAAACTTGTTTCAAAACCTTTTGATTACCTACTGTTATTTACATAATGGATTATAATATTATCAATATATGAAATATCAAGTGGATTTAGAGAAACAAAACAAGTAAAACCTGTTTTACCGTAATAAGGATAACAGATCTTTTTAAGATATTTTCACTATTTTTTCTCTTTGATTGAAGTAGCTGACTGTGCCTTCCTCCGGTTGGGTTAGATTTGTAGGTGCTGGCATTCTGTGCAGGCTGAGATATGACGCTGACAAGTCTGTGCCGTCGAATTGTCGCAAATGAATCTAAAACAGTCACAAAAATACCGTTAACCTTCAGTACAGTTACAAAATAATTAAAAGACAAAAAATATCAAGAGACTTAAAAATACACAACTGTATTTATTTTTCTCTACAGGTTGTGCAAACATTGGCAAAATATAGAAGCTGGAAATTCAAGTCACGAATTTTATCGCTATACTCACTAATAAATGAAGGTTGACTTCATCACTTCTGCTCAAATAGGGGAAGTTACCGCCACTCTTCAAATGAGCTAGTTTTGCTTGAGGGTATGACTTATACAGGTCCTCGCGAACTCGAGAACTTAAGGCACATTCATCCCAAACATCCATTATTGTGATAGGCAGATTTACCAGTGCTTGTGGTTTTATGTAGCAAGGTGTACAGTTTAAAGTCAGTCTTGAAGCTAACTCTGCCTGATTTAGGGACTCCAGCTAAAAAATATAAGATTATAATTATTATGAATATATAAATAACTAAACAAAAAGATTTATTATCACCAACCAAATTTTTGCATAAATCAATTTTTAGTTGATTTTTGCATAAATGACAGGAATGCAATGGAAATGGTGATAAAAAATCAAGCAGTGTTTTTGGTTCCAAGTCCATGTTCAGTAAAACTGGTTGAGACACCCAGCCAAAAACACTTATATTTTTTTAAAGATAAGAATCAAAGATAAGATAAAACCAAGTAACATTCAAATGACCATTTAGATAACATCTATGGTTCTGGTTAGTAACATATTGTGTAAGAACAGGAATTATGTTGCAGGATTACAATATCAAGTTGCAAGATTTTATGTTGTCATAGTTGTATAAAGTTACATGGTTGTTCAGCAGACCATGAAAAAATTATTACAACTGCTAAACAAATGTTAAGAGATATTACTTTTTGTCATTTTATTTTGTGTTTTAACAACTCAAGGATACTAGGAAGAATTTGGGGCAGACCTTTGCCCAGCTGAGAGACAGAGAAGGCTAACAAAAAAAATCAATTGTCATACTTACCCTTTCAACCATAAAGTCAATTGATTCAGCCATCCTTTTGTCCACTTTGTCTGTTGTAAAATTGCCCATGAGCATTCTCTTCAACACCAATGAAGGCAGAAGCCAGAAGAGGGCGGAAGAGTCATGGTATTCAAACACTGATGTGTCCGTGAAAGTATTGCAAAGAACAAGAGAAGCAACACGTGGACAGTTACTTGTTATTTCTGCAAACTTTTGTGCTATAAAACCACCTAGAAGAATTGAATAAATGTATAAAATCTGAGGTTAATAGACTATGAAATGAGTAATTAAAATAATGAATTCTTATCTGTTTGATGTGCTGATTTGAATAAATAAAAAACAAACTGATAACTTATCTATGTTTGTTATTTTGCTTCACTTTAGGAACAACAAACTTTGTAATTACTACCTATTGTAATGTCTCTAACATTAGTATTGATTGGAACTTGTTCCAATCACTATGCAAATTACAGTAATGAGATGACACATAATGCTACTTATTGTGTAGGTACTTTCTATTGATAAACTTGGTACATTTACAATAACAGTTGAATGGAACTTCCTGTCAGTGGAATAATTAAATAAAACCAACCTAAGGATGCTCCAAAAATATGAACTTTGTCAAGCTCAAGGTAGTCAATGAGTCTTTTGAAGCCATCGCACCATTCCTTAATGTTCCAGTATGGTGGTGGTTCAGCAGCAATGACTCGAACCCCCCGCGTAGCAAGTCCCAAGACTTGCTGGAAAAACACGTCGGCGGTGCCAGATACTGGCGGCAGACATATCAAGGGACAGCTTACAGATTTTGGGCCACTGTCGAAAATTCTCCAAGCCTATGAAAGTTATTAACAAAGAGATTAATTACATTTTGATATTTAAAGAAAGATAGGAAGTCAAAGACTTATAAAAGTGGGTCAGGTAGCTTACCCTCACTAAATAAAATTAAAAATTCGATAGATAGTGTCTGATTAAGTTTGTTTACCTTGGATCCGTCTGAGTCGACCACTATTTTCCTCAGGGGAATACTGCTTCTAAAACTGAGATACTCATTAGACTGTGATAATTCACTGACGCAACTCATTTTTATTTTCTATTGCTTTAAATAAATATAAAGGTCAAATCTTAGAATAGAACATAAAAACTTAGTCAAGTGTTTTGAAATGGTTAAGTATAAATCGCTGGAACAACTAGACTTTGACTGACGCAAATGACGTATTTACGTTTCACATTTTGACATTTTAAGAAACGTCATTTTATTCCTATTCCTTTCCACGCAGAAAACAGTTCATTTTTATCGATCAACCAAATAGTATACTATTTAGTTGATCGATAAAAATAAACTGTTAAAATATAATAGTCGAATTTTTAATAAAGTAGGTTTTGGTCGGTCCTCTCTCTTAGAACAATATGCAAGAGCTGAGAGCGCCCAGCCGGTCTATATTAAATCGTTTGCCCGCTTAGACCCTTGCTCAGGCCAGTCCTCGTTGCTGAGACTGTAGTCTAAGTTCGTCTCTTTAGTTTAGCTTAGTTTAAGATTCCTGTAACCCTGGCATTAATTTCGATTAAGGCCGCCACAGGCAAGTCCGGTTGAGAAGTCGACAACTTTATAGGTTGACCAGTGGCCTTAAAAAGGCAACTTTAGCAGAATCATATTAGAATCATAATATTAACTACACAACAATCTGTTATATTTCATTTTCATAACACATTGGGTTCAAGGTTGATTGGGAAAATTTGACAGTGACTGGTACCGTGATTTACTTTCTGATTCTGCTAAAGTGGCTTTTTTGGCCACCAGACCTTGGATACCTACCTATTCCTTTTTGACTGTATAATCGTCACCGGAAAATTTCAAACGCCGTAAGTTTGTAAAAATATCCGCGTTAAATTATAAACCATATTTTCTTAATAAGACACGGATATATTGGAAACTTATTGTATTTGGATGAAATTTATTTTATAGGTTTTTTTCATAATATATCGAGAAATTATAATCTAATAAAGATTGATTGTAATCTTATGGATTCTGCAATTTTTCGGTGACATAATATGGAAATAAATACAGATCTCTTTCCCTCTCTGTTGTAAGTATTATTACATACCGTTACATGATTGGCCAAAGAAGATAGGCGTTGGCATTTCATGTACTAGTAAATAATTTGTGCTAATATTATAATTTACTAGCTGAACAGGCAAAGGTTTTATGCCATAGAAAAAAAAAAATAGCCTACGACCTATTCTCAAACCTAACGAATATACTCAAAAAATTTCACAAAAATCGGTCAAGCCGTTTCAGAAGAGTTCCACAACAAACACCGTGAACACGAGATTTTTATATATTAGAAGATAAACCCATACTGGGCCCAGGCAAGCAATATCTTTGGCGCTAAACACGTTCTTCAACTTGAGACGCGAGCTTGATTGATGAAGTTATAATTATGCTAAAATTACGGTGATGCCGCAATAGAGCTTTTGCAACAAAAGAAAACCATATCCAACTGCGTAGACCACGCGGGCACGGGTCGGTTTAGTTTTGTTTATCTTTCAGCCGGCCAGATTTAGACAGTCATCGTGACGTCGTTTTATCATCTCGTCGATTCTATATGCGCCAGTCATGCCGAAGTAGACTACTTACGGTCTTTACATTTATTGATAAATTATTGTTTTACGTTTAAGTAATTGAATTTTCAACTTAGTGATGGTGCGTTGGCCTTTTCAGTCAGGAGCGTGTGGTTTTTATAGGCTAAATAAAGGGTGTAATAAAAAAATGCGTTTCTCATCCAAACACATTCTGTTTATTATTTATACGTAATTAACATTCTCATCGTGAATTTTCCTACGATAATTTTCCAAACCGCTTACTCTATCTTACATCTAACTAATGAATAACTTTTGGACGATTTTAGCAGGATTTTTAAAATATTATGTTCTGACTGTGACAAAAGATAAGGTAGGATCTATTTACTCTTCAAGGCTGCTAGCACACGGTCCTCTTGTGACCGCGACATGTGGTCAGTACGGCAGCCACCTTGAATACATCGATGGCGAGTGACCACCAAGTGGCAGCCAGTGCTTGTCAATCGCTAAACGTATGACACGTTGCCGTCACAGACCACTTGCAGCCGTTGCGAGATACCGTGTGCAGAAACACTAAATATTACGAAATAGCATGGCGATCAGAGATAACATGTTACAAAATAGCTTTAATAGGAATTTAGAAGCCAAAGTCGCAGGTAGTCTAACTCTTAAAATTAGAAATCATATAAGTATTACGTTACAAATCTATATAAATTTAACTTAGTGCACACTAACCATTAAAATTCATTTTTTCTTAATATACATTACAAATAATTTCGTTCATGAATACTAAACATTCTTATTAATGTAGGTACTGTATAATTCTTTAGTGTTATTATAATATGATTTGAGCATACTCTAGAATCATTGAAAATTCTGAGCTATAGCATCTCTATACACACTGAATTTGTCAGGATCGAAATGAGTGAAGCATTGAAACTATAAGGGTAAACAAACACACTAGAGCATTTACACATTAGTAATGATCTTACGAAAAGTACCTACATTACGAGCAAAAGCTCAATTCAAATAACATTTTATTTACAATGCAGCAAGCTAGCGGACGCTCCACGCAGCGTTCAACAAAATGCTCATGAGTGACCATTTTCTTGTAACATTCCTATCATTCCATTTTGTAAGTCGTCTCCTCTATACAGTTCGACAAAGTGCTCGAAAGATCCCACAGACAGGTACGACGCGAAAATGCGACGGTATTCATTTTTTTTTCTATAAAAAGTTGCCGTTTTGTCGCCTCGCGCCTGTCTGCACGGGTCTTAAAACGGATCGATGTTCTGTTACAAGTGAATGCTGTAATGCGCGCTTCCCGTAAGAACCAAAAACAAACGTTTACTACTAAATAGCTAGGTACATCGACATGCCAGTTCTTTATAATTCCATACACAACACAAACATTTAACCACTATGAGATAATTATGACTGTGTTTCAGAAATTAAAATGCCAGAAATTATTGTTATTACCTTTTAATGATTCTAATAATCAAAAAATTAATAAAACTAAACATAAGACAAACGAATATTCAGGCAATAATGTTTTACAATCACAGAAGTATTGTTACACATAAGAAATATGAACAAAACTAATTATATAATTGTCTATTTCAGAAAGATTCTAACATTTACATAACGGCCACATAAGCCATTGAGATATAATAATTATAATAGAAACAAGAATGACTCATTCACTGTTATTACAATAAAATTAGTATTAACTATCCAGTTCAGGCAAGCGGTACGGGCAACTGAAAATAATAAACGTAATTAACTATTCAAATGCATTAAATAGTCAGATGAAATGATGCCATCGTTTATTTATAATTATTATTATTATAAGATTTTCAAAAATAGTCAATATTCTACAGTTCAGATATACGACGTTTAGATATACGATTTTATAACAATTAATATTCAAGATATATTGGATCTAGAGGAATCTTTACATTATGATCCGTTAAACAGATTATTTTACACCTCATATTTTAAATTTCGTCTGCTGATAATTTTTTTATTACAAAACTCTCTTGTGCCGCCATTTCGGTCAAAATAAAATGGCTTTATAGAGCTGGTTACTATTGCCCTTGTCAAAATATCGAAGAGCTTAGAAGAAACTTAAAACGTTTCTTAATTATATTGTTCACACGTTAAAAAACAATCCGTTACTTTAAATATAGAGAATTCAAAGTAAAAACGAATATTATAAATTGAAAGGCGCCGTTTTTGACACTATTTCTAGAACTTTTGCGTGTTTTGTTATACACTGCGAGTGTATAACAAAACACGCAAAATATAAGCAAAAAGTAGGATATAAAACAAAGTTAAGAGAGAAAAATATAAATTGATCTAAAATTGACAGCGTTCGCTTCAAGTTGTTGAAAAATAATATTGAACTTAATTTTAGTTGTGCAGGTTTATTAACACTGCAAAAGCATGTAATATCAGTTGTATAACCCGCCTGTATAAGTACGGAAGTGGGCTGTATGCTGTATCACGCATGGGCAGTCAGTCGTAAAATCAAGTCACAACTCACGACTATACAGCATTATTGCCTTGGCTATAAGTAACTGCAAAGAAACTAAAATTCGCCAATTTAGAATATTGAAAAAAATATGCATGTCAGAAAATAAACGACGCGATTCAATACTGATTGGTTTTCAGTCGATTTGATCAAAAGGAACTAACTTTTTTTTTCATAATTGCTTAGAAAGCGATGTGGATTTCAAGGAAGTAAGAATAGGGTAGGTTAAAACTTGGACTATAAAGGTCATAGCCCACATATCAACTCGGATAGGGATCGTCACCGTATCGCCTTTCGCCTCGCTGTCAAACAGGCGTCAACGTAACGTAAGAACGTAACCAAAGCGGATCAGCAGCTCCGGTACGTCGACTCGGCTACGGCTAGGTCACGCCGCGCTTATGAATCACTGACCGCTGGTCACTTGGCTGCCACCAGATCGGTTTGAATCCGAACGTGAAGTGCAGCGCACGGTTATGTCCCGGTTCACAGAACGCGAGATGGCTATCAGCAGGACAGCACGTTCGGCAACAGAAGTGAGCTAGGCCGCGGGAGTGGTGAGACTGAGAGGGCACGGAGAGACGGAAGCGCGGGGACGACGAGCCGTAAGCGCGGGAACTGCAAGTTGACCACGCACTGCAACGCGTTTTGCGAGCTTGCCCCGAGGCGAAGCTATTACGTTACGATTCCGATTGGAGTGCGTTGCAGTGTATCATAAAAAATACTGCATGGTCGAGTTAATACGGTGACGATCTCTTTCCGAGTTAATATGTGTGTGCCATCCTTTAATCGTATTCAGTATCTTGACCAGTTACAGCACTGAGACTTTTATACTGGTTTTTGACAAAATGGAAGTGAGGGTGAGGCGAATGGTAACATTGTTTTGCTTTGAAGTCTAAGTTTTGCTGTCAAGATTTTGAATACAAGATTTTTACTCCAGTAGGCTAGTTGACATTTTTTTTTAAACAGATCTTTAAATTGTTTGTTCTATTTGTAGACCGGAAAAATGGCTTGAAATAAACTTTTCATTAAGAGATGATAACCACAAAAGCGACGGTTTCTAGAGTTATCAGTGCCATGGTGTCACATCATTTGTATAAAAGATATATTTTTTTTCCTAAGTTATATGACATTGAGTTGTTTACAAATATGACGCGATATCGTCCCGATCGTGACGGAAACGTTTTTGGCATGAATTTAGTAAGTAGGGTCTGTGACCAACATTATGTAACCCACTTGACTATTAGCGAATGATAGTCAAGTGGGTTAGATAATGTTGGTCGCAGACTGTACTAAGTACCTACGTTTTCAAATTATAGATTAAAAAATATATTTTCAAATTATATTAGTCAACTAGCCTGCCATTCGACTTGTACATAGTTATCGAGTAGTTACAAGGTTTAGCCGGAAGTATGTGGTGTCCTTGTGAAAGGGGGTGTTACCGGCTGGGTCCGTCCGCCGCAACAGTGGGCGTGCGGGCTGGGGGCGCGGGGCGCGGCCTCACGACTCTCCGTTGCCGCTGTCGTCGCCGTCCCCGTCCCCTCCGTCCACCTCCTCGTCAGAGTCGGTGTCGAGATCATCGTAATCGTCGTCGTAGAAATCAGTCATATCCAACTGAAAAACAAAAATACAATATTTTTATTCCTTATCTATACTAATATATAAAGCTGAAGAGTTTGTTTGTTTGCTTGAACGCGCTAATCTCGGGAACTGGTCCGATTTGATAAATTCTGTCAGTGTTTTATAGCCCATTTATCGAAGAAGGCTATAGGCTATACATCATCACGCTAAGACCAATAGGAGCGGGGCAGTAATGAATAATGTGACGCAAACGTAGCTGCGCGGGTCAGCTAGTTCTCCACATAAAAAGTTGTTAACCAGTTACTGGGTGGGTGGTGGAAGTTAGATAGGGCAGTTGCTCTTCGTAAAATACTGGGATTCAGCAGAATCTGGGTTGACTGGAGCAGAGTTGAAAAAAGGCTAGGAAGATGATGACATAAGGATGGTTATGTACAAAGGTGAGGTTAACCTAGAATTGGGCTTTCAAATGCATTTCATCACATTGCAAAAAGTATGCAAAGTACTTTTGTGCAAGACAGAAAATAAATTTCCATCAAAAATGTATCAATGTTGTATTGAAGTTGAACCGCTACAGAACTTGTTCGTGACGTTTGAGATTTGAGATTTAAACTTGTTTTTCTGCGACCTACCCGTTGTTCTTAGTAACTGCATGACATTCATTTTTTGACGCGTTCTAACATCTCTACAATATTTGATGACGTCCATTATATTTGTTAATTGATTCACCTTTCATTTCTTCTAAACATAAGCATTGCAGCACTGCTGCACAAAATAATTATTAAATTATAGAATCTTTTTAGAAACCTATATGTATAATCAAACGTAGACACAAGTGTTCACCGAGAAAACTCTTCCAATGAGTACCTAAAGATATGAGGAATAATGAGACTTTTTGGCACTCCCAAACTTCGGGTCTTGCTAACACCCCAAAAGGAAATTCTTCAGCTCGTCAGACAGGGAATTGAACCCAGTAACATAAGCTTATCTCTGACCATGCGACAAATTAATAGACTGTCCTATGAATAAATAAATTCCATTGAAGCATGAGGTCATTTTAATTTATTATAGTACAGTTTATAATGGTGTGACTGATAAAGTTATCCGCTGATCCGCATTCATTGAATAGGTACTTTTATCTATCATAATCAGTATTGAATGGATTGTTAACCTTATGAATGTGTTGATTTTATAGGTGACCAGAATTTTTTCGCGGTCTGTCTCTCAGGACTATAGCAAACACCTAATAAGCCGCGAGAGATTGTACCCTTTTTTCTCAATAAGACACGGATTTATTGTAAACTATCGCGAATTTAGATGGGATTTGAAATGCTCACAAAATATATAGTTTTTTAACCAACTTATGGTATTTGCCATTATCCGGCAAAAGGGATATCAAGTAGTCTATGGCACTCAGCGATAGTGAAGCATTCTATCAGTGAAATTGTTGTCAGTAGGTATTTCCAGTGATTCCTTTTCGCAAACAAAGGAACAATACTTGACCTTTTCATTTAGATACTTTCATCATCATTATCTTTCTGCCCTTATCCTATGTTACTTGGCAACACTTTTTCTCTTCATTTACATTACTTTAGGTGCAGGAACTACAGAAGGCAGCACAGAATTGTTCTTAAATTTTCGAATATGCAACGCTAGATGGCCCAGTTTACTTCATGCACGTTCTCCTGCATAGAGCGTACAGGAACTGTGTTGGTAGATGGCATAGTCAACGCCGTACACGTTCCATATTTAAATAACTAAATTCTGCCAAGGCTGTATACTCCCGAGATGAAAAGTATCCTATGTAGTATTCTAGGACATGCTCGACCCATGTGCCATCCAAATAAGTTCAGCCGGTAAGACGTAGAGGTAAGAAACAGACATACAGATAGACACGAGTTATTTTCGGATTTATTTTATTTTTTTCTTATCGTGTAGTCAGTAAGGTCTAACGACCCCACAAACCTTAGATTCAGAGTTTATAAACCGCCTCAAGGGCCTCTGACATGGTTTATTTGACGACCGCCATTTGGCGGCCGGGACAAACAGCTTATACGTGCCTTCCGAAGCACGGAATCATCTTTTTATCAGACAATCAGGTAATTCAAGCCTGCAATTTCCTAGCCAAACTGGAAAACAACTTTACAAAGTATGCTCTTCCCGTGGGAATCGAACCTACGACCACCGGGTCACAAGGCAAACGCCTAAACCACTCGACCACGGTATTAGTATAGTATGAATGAAAGTTTTGGAGAGGCGGCCGCTTATACCGGTAGACGTGGAAGGCCTACCACAAGGTGGGCCGATGACCTGGTGAGGGTTGCAGGTAGCCGATGAATGCGAGACGCACGGGACCGGTTGCTGTAGCGACACTTGGGGGAGGCCAATGTCCAGCAGTGGACGTCTTTCAGCAGATATGATGATGATGATGATGATTATGAATGAACAAACCTGTGGCTCCTGTGTCGTCGACTTGACTTGTGTTTTAATGCAATAGTCTTCTAACGTAAGGGGTACTACGATGCCTTCCTTCTCCGCCTCCGTGCGCGCCACTTGGGCTTGCTTCCTGTAAAACAAAACAAACGACTTAGAACATGTTTCTCTTATAATAGCACACGATAACGTTGCAACGAACGATAAGAGTTGAGTACTCGTGACTCTTAACATTACAGAACTTAATTACTATATACTAACTACTACTACTACTTAATTACTATAATATTATTTTTATGTTATTGAAAGGGTTTTTCTACTCGGGTTTGCTCCCGGTGATTTTTAGGGTACCGAAAAAAAAAAAACGGAACCCTTATAGGATCACTCGGGTGTCTGTCTGTCTGTCCGTCTGTCACAGCCAGTTTTCTCCGGATCCACTGGACCGATTCTGTTGAAATTTGGTACACATATGGACTTCTATGACCCAAACATGGACGCGTTACGTAAATATTTAAATTTTTAGTATGGGGGTCACTTTTGGGGGTCAAACTAGAAAACTTAAAAAAAAGTTTTTTGAACAATATCGTGTGACATATCAAATCAAAGGGTTTACTGTGAGGGTTTCAATTATATTTTTTCATAATTTTAAAATAAATGGTTTTGAAGTTATTCAAGAAATTAGACGAAAAATGACCCCCCCCCTTATCTCCGAAACTACTGAGACTAAAATTTTGAAAAAAAAAAAATGGAGATAATAGATCTTTACTTAAAGATTACAGGAAAACCTATTAGAAGTCTGTAGTGTTAAAATAACATGTTAAATAAATTAAATTCGTTCGGAACCCTTTGCACGCGAGTCCGACTCGCACTTGGCCAGTTTTTCCTTATTCCCGCCCTGAGACCCTCAGGGAAAAGGAGGTTCGGATCCCCTGCTAAGTGGTTACAAATACTGTGTCCCCCATTACTTTGCTTAAGATGGTTACTGTTTGAATAGCCGCTTGTTTCTGTATTATATGTATGTTTATGCCTGCATCTAATTTATCACAATATCTATGAACTTATGCTCTTAGCTACTATTCGCTCCTATAACTACCGGTATGATTTCTGTAGGTGTGTTCCTCAATCGTGTAATCTCTATTTTAAGTAAGTGGTATTTGCTTTTTCTATCTCTTTAGGTATAATCTGATGGTATTGTTATATCTATTACTAGTTGACCCGCGCAACTTCGTCTGCTACGCTCCTTTTGGTCTTGGCGTGAAGATATATAGCCTTCCTCGATAAATGGACTATCTCACACTGAAAGAATTTTTCAAATCGGACCAGTAGTTCCTGAGATTAGCGCGTTCAAGCAAACAAACAAACAAACAAACTCTTCAGCTTTATATATTAGTAAGTAAGTATAGATATATGTTTTATTTTCTGTTTTATTTACGTAAATTATATCTGGTCTATTATGTGTCCCACATTAATTTTGCTGTCTCATTTTCTTTTATCTGTGGCTGAGTTAAAACTTCTTGCCACCAGAGGTTAGGGACTTCAAATTTGTGCTTCTTCGCTAGTGCCCAGAATATGTATTGTACAATAATGTTGTGCCGCTTGATGTAGTAAGTGCCAGCTAGGTTTTCACACCCAGAGATGATGTGCTGTGTGGTCTCATCTTTCGTCAGACATAACCGACACTTACCAGGCCTTTTTAAAATGTCTCTTTCGAACTGTTTGGTCATAATAGCTTGATCTTGTATAGCAAAAATTGAAGATTCTAATGAAGACGATACCTGTTGTTTTTTTAGCTAGTTGAATGAATATTTTCTTATGATTATTATTCTTTTTAACTTAATTAATTTAATTGTATGTATTGTATGCTTTGTGTTGTTCATTGAAATTTTGTGCCAAATAATGAGTTTTAAGTTACTTGAAAATGAATAAATAATAATAATTAGGTACTTGTATCTGTAATTAATTGTAACAAAGACAACCATTTCATAGTTTTTATACAGCTTAACAGGTGTACTAGTCATCAACACTGGCAGTTTTGCTTTTTATCTAAGGTAATAATTCGCACTAAGCGTTTCCAAACGTCTTTTATAATGCGCACAGCAAAGGAGTGGAACTCTCTGCCTGCGTCTGTTTCCAAACGCTTACAACCCTAATCTCTTCAAAGTTAGAATGAACAGGCTCCTTCTGGGTAAGCTCACTCCATCGTAGACTTTGTCTCTGTCATCTCTGACCTAGACTAGAGTCAAGAGCAAACCCATCACAAATAAAAAAAAAGGTACGGAGTAACAGTCGCATTGGTCGATCTTTGAGGTAAAGCAACGTTTGTTATGGTCGGGCCGTGGATGGGTGACTACCCATTACAGACCGAGACTCTTCCGTGTCTTGGAAAGCTGTTAGTCCCGGCCATTATTTGTAAATCTTTGTTAGTCGTTACGCGTAGTCAGAAGGCAGAAAATCTGACATCAGTCATACGAAGGGGTACGTGTTACCTATCTATTGGGTTGTGGAAGTGAGAAAATCCCTCATTTGTTCAGCTGCATCCAGTTATACCAGAAGCCGATCCCAGGATAAATGGGAAAGTACTTAGAATTTTATACAGCAAAAATCCATACTTCCATACTTAAAAATGCGAAAGTAACTCTGTCTGTCTGTTTGTCGCGCTTTCACGCCAAAACTACAGAACGCAGGTAGTCTAGGGTCTGAGAAAGGACATAGGCTACTTTTTATCCCGAGTATGTTCCCTAGGGACCACGCGGACAAGCCGCTAGGAGAAGCTAGTATTATAAATGCGAAAGTAACTCTCGTCTGTCTGGCTGTCGCGCTTACACGCCAAAACTACTGAACCGATTTAAATGAAATTTGGTACAGAGATAGTCTAGAGCTTGAGAAAGGACATAGACTACTTTTTATCCCGGGAGTATGTTCCCTAGGGACCACGCGGGCGAAGCCGCTGGCAGAAGCTAGTATATTATCAAATCGAAAACGATCATCAATCCAAATCATGGAACATAATAATCTTAGCCAATAGTGATGATTGATTGAAATAAAAAGGTCCATCCATGTCCCAAGTACACTCAAATACCCACATATGGTATTTTTTGTAATTATAGACGTCACCTTCAGCGCCGAGCCGTCAAACGGGCGACTTAGTTAGAGATTCAGCGAATCGAGGACGCGACCGAATAAACTCATTGTGTTATATTACTTTCACCGAACGACGGAAATGTGTTTTGTCACATAGCCACGGTAGGTAACAATTGAACTGGGATGAGTTGGACTAGGAAATTTCGGCAGCATTGAAGATTGCTAAGTGCTCCCGTAGACCCTGGTGATAGTGTGCGAGGGAACACGAGGTGGAGTCAGTAGGAGTCTGACAGACCCTCCGTCCGCCCCAAGGCGGCTGACATTTCTAACCCGTTACCAAAAAATAAAAATTCGTCAGCTTAGAGGGCTGGACAAATTGGGTAAAGCAGCAAGCATCGTTGAACCATCTCAAAAACAAAACTAATCTTTATGCACAGTGGTACATTGGCGAACTTAATGCCATCAAACATTCTCTACGAGCCAACCCACAAGTCCACGATTTAAACAAAGACAATGACAGATCTATGCAGGTGGCTTTACAAAAATACTGGTCGGACAGAATTTGAAACGAATGGGCACGAAAAGAAAGACTTCTAACCCTAGCCCAAAATAGCTGGAAGTCATCGCGTCGTGAGGGCTTTTTTAAGCATTTAGACAGTAACCATGGTATGAACACCACTTGAGAAGTAATTGCATAAAAGAACGCTGGTAATATACATGCCATTCATTTTGCCAATTCAACAAAATTCATTACGTTATTTACGCCGGGAGGTAGACTAGTTTATCGAACAAACAAAGTAATGGATTAGGAATTTACTTCAAAATCCTTCTGAATGTGTTTCGAAATTGTGGTGCAGTTGTAGAGGATACACCGTTTACGGAAGCAAGCGCCAGCAAGCAGTTAGCTTAAGTTTTGAAAGCACCGAGTACCATTCGTACTTTCATTTTATAGCATAACTGCAGTGCAAGTCGTTCTGGTATACAAGTCTTTAAGTAACAGAAAATAATGTTATGATCAGAGTTACGAGTATGAACAATGACGAGCGCGCAATAGTTCATCATTGTTCATACTCTTATCTATTCATCAGCTTCTGCCAGTCGCAGATCATGATTGCGATGTGGGAGGGAGACGGAGGTAATATAAGACGCATAGCACTATCCCTTTTTCACAACGGAATCATGTTGTTGGCTGGTGAACTCACCTGATAATATTCTCGTACTCCTTATCCTTGCCTTTGGAGTCGCGCCAACGGCGGTACATGACGCTGGCGTCGACGTTGGCCGGGCTGAATGTGTTGGGCTCGTTGAGCAGCGAGATCACGGACAGCAGCACGGTGCGCACCGACTGCGTCGGGTTCCAGCGCTCGCACGGCAGCTCGCCCGACTGCGGGTCGTCCACCGGCGGGTGCAGGATCGATATGCACAGGTCACCATTCTGGAACAGGTTGAAAAGGTTGCTTAGTCAAGTAGAACGTCTTTGATTTAGTGGGATACGATATAGAATTTGAACTGTCTGCACAAACTTCAAAGTCTGTGTGTGCCCTTGTATTAAAGCACAGATTTGCCCCCTAAAATATCTCCGGGGTCGACGGCTATTCTAAGTTCAGAATGACCGAAATCGGTTAGGACTAGTTAGGAAATTTATTAGGTCACCTAGAACCTATACCGTCAGGTTAGTCTTAGTTCAATAGGTCAATATCAATATCTGTAGCCTTATCCCAAATAGGTTGGGGTCGGCTTCCAATATAACCGGATTTAGATTGATACCAGTATTTTCCATAGAGGGACTGCCTAACTGAACTCCACAACCTAGTAACGGGGAAACAATCACGACAAGACTGGAGTCGGTTTTGCGGGCTTCTGACTACACGCGTAGCGACTGTCAAAGATGTACAAATTAAGAGGATAGACTTTGTATGTAAAAAGTCATCATTCGAGGTTTGGCTCTCGCCAGTTTTCTCCTCCAATATTGGATCTATTTAAAAAAACACCGGTAGCACTCCGGGAGTGCCGGCAGAAGTGAAAACTTTAGTATTAACGTTGTGTTTAATTATAAGTACAAAAATACTATCATTTATGAGGTAGAATACAATGTTTATTTATTGCGCTATCGTACACAAATATGACAATTTACATGTTATTATTCATAATATTATATCGTTATTTATTTATATATTACATTAATTTTTATCTCTTAGAAAAATCAACTTTCATCCATAATTTCGTAATTCCGTAATTTCGTATCCTTGGATACGCGTGGCACGCTGTACATAAACACAGACGGACATTCGCGCAAGCGCCCTGTGCCGCCTAAGCGGAGCAGCACACTCAGGCACGGTAGAAAGAGTGGGAGATACTAGTTCCTCTCCCTTCCCCTCGATCTTACGCTTTTTCGATCAGCATCACGTGACCCTGACGCGAGTCCGTCTTACGCTTTTTCGATCAGGTCACGTGTCCTGACGCGAGTTTAAGATTTTATACCCATTACAGAAAAAGTGCTCAACGCCGCTAAAGAAGTTTTCACTTCAAAAATATATTTAACTAACTGAATAAGAAGGATATACACTGTGTTCCTATGTTATTAAATATTGTTCCTTTTTTGATTAATAGTTGCCTTTGTACACTAGGACTCTGTTGATAGCGATTTAATGGACAATTTTGAGACATTTATGAGGGTTCTAGTGCTTATACGGTTAATAAATCATCAAAAATGAACATAGGGACACAGTGTATATCCTTCTTATTCAGTTTGTGAAATATCGCTTAAATCGGTCCAATATTGGAGGAGAAAACAAGAGAGAGTTTTGGCTCTCGCCTGTTTTGTCTTCAAATATTAGAGGTTATTTGAGGTTTGCCTTGAATTGATTTTTACAAAAAACATACTTTTCCAGCAGTCACGGACCGAAATAATAGAAACTCAAATACATATTTTTAAAGCACTGACTATTTCTCTTTAAGACTAACGAGACAAAAACCAAAGTATTTACTTGACCTCCTCAGTAGAGCAGGTCAAGTTAATAAGCACGGTAAAGTTGTTAACTGGTTTTCGTTAAAATTAGCTGCTTTCCCTAACTCTCTCTTATTAATTTGCTTTACTTTGGTAAGAATTCTGTGGTCGGTGACAGGCACAGATATCCGAGTGCCAGGCATGTTGTTTACATAATAAAAAAATAGCGACGTCACATCAGGGCCGCGATAGTATTAATTTGGACGTTTGTAAAATATAAGCAAATTTATAGTACCTAAGTCAAGTTTTTTTTTTTGCTTTTTTGAATGCTTTAACTTGAACTTGTATTTTTTTTGCTTGACTTGCTTGCTTTTTTTTAAACTTTAAATGCTCTAGTCTAGGTCAGAGATGACAGAGACAAAGTCTACGATGTAGCGAGCTTACCCAGAAGCAGCCTGTGCACTCTAACTTTGAAGAGATTAGGGTTGTAAGCGTTTGGAAACACAGACGCAGGCAGAGAGTTCCACTACTTTGCTGTGCGCATTATAAAAGACGTTTGGAAACGCTTAGTGCGAATTGGTGGAATAGCAACAAGGTAGGGATGTTAAGATGCAGTGCGTCTGGATATCCGATGGTAGAAGGGGGCCGGTGGGATGAGGTCGTGGAGTTCTTGAGCACACTCACCGAAGTATAATCTGTAGAAGACCGACAAGCAGGCAACCTTACGGCGATGAGCCAAGCTATGTAGCTTGGCATCCACCAGTTTTATGTCTCCGATGAGACTCTTAGCTCTGTGTTCTACCAAGTCAAGCGCGGCAAGCTGGATGCTTAGCTGAGCCGTCCCAAACGTGGCTACAATACTACATGCAGGATCGGACTTGCGCTTTGTATAGGGTTAAAAACTGTCCATGCCTGAAGTATCGCTTCACACTATTTAGGATGCTCAGCTTTTTTGCCGCGGTTTGGGCTTTGTACTCGATGGTGGCGCCGAAGTTGAGACTGGATGTTAACTCCATGCCTAGGAGCTCGAGCCGATCAGTAACAGGAACAGATGCACCCCGAAAAGTAGGAGTTTGGTCAAAACGACTCCTTTTTGCGGTAAAAAGACACGCCTGTGTTTTGGTGGCATTAAAAGTGACCACATTGTCATCACCCTACTGGGAGACAAGGCTTAAGGTCAAATTTGTCCGCTCTACCATGGCCTTTCTCAAGGAACGAACTTTATCCCCGCTGGTTGTTGCGCTGGACAAGTATCTCTCTGAAACCGTACTGTCATCTGCGTACCCATCAAGACCAAGCTGAAGTAGGTCATTGATGTGCAGCAGGAAAAGAGTTGCAGAGAGAACAGACCCCTGAGGAACTCCGGCATCAATAGCCATGAGGTCAGAGGAGCAGCCGTCAAAGACCACTCGGATCGATCGTTCACTCAGGAAGTATTATATCCAGCTACAAAAAAAACTGGCCAAGTGCGAGTCGGACTCGCGTGCAAAGGGTTCCGAACGAATTTAATTTTTTTAACATGTTATGTTAACACTACAGACTTCTAATAGGTTTTCCTGTAATCTTTAGGTAAAGATCTATTATCTCCATTTTTTTTTTAAATTTTAGGCTCAGTAGTTTCGGAGATAAGGGGGGGGGGAACGGTCATTTTTCGTCTAATTTCTTGAATAACTTCAAAACCATTTATTTTAAAATTATGAAAAAAATATTATTAAAACCCTCACAGTAAGTCCTTTCATTTGATATGTCACACGATATTGTTAAAATAAGTTTTTTTTTTTTATTTTCTCGTTTGACCCCCAAAAGTGACCCCCACACTAAGAATTTAATAATTTACGTAACGTGTCCGTGTTTGGGTCATAGAAGTCCATATGTGTACCAAATTTCAATAGAATCGGTCCAGTGGATCCGGAGAAAACAGGCTGTGACAGACGGACAGACAGACAGACAGACAGACAGACAGACAGACACCCGAGTGATCCTATAAGGGTTCCTTTTTTTTCGGAACCCTAAAAACCAGCTGGGATGCCATAAGCAGGAAACTTGCTGAGTAGACCTGCGTGCCAGACCCTGTCAAAGGCCTTCGAGATATCGAGCGACACGGCGAGGCACTTGCCGTATCCGACTCTCGATGGCCTCGCCCCAGCAGTGCGTGACATACACAAGAAGATCGCCAGTTGACCATCCCCGGCGAAAGCCATATTGACGGTCACTGAGGAGATCATTGTCTTCAAGGTAGGTCAGCAGCTTACTGTTCAAAACCCTTTCCATAACCATAACACGAGTTTCTTTAGAAGTTTGTTTGGGTTTATTTATTCCAATATTATTCAATCATCAGTATTCTTCTGGTTATTATTTCTGGCGTCGTTTTAATTTACATTCATTCGTTTGTCCTAGGATTTTATCGATTGTTGCCAAAACATGATTTCAATCGTAAAGGGTCTCTCATACAGGCTGACGATAATGATAAAACGCAACGACAATTCTCATATTTTTAATTGTTTTGAGAAATGTTCATCTCATTGTTTTTGCGTTGCCGCGTCGCGCCTGAATGATGGAACCTTTACTTGATACGTTAAGAAATCGGAGGTCAGATATTCGTACGCCAGATCTTATAGACTTTCAGTCTAATTTACAGTCAAGGCTAACCATTGATATGCTTTGGGCCAAGAAGACGAACAAAATGTAATTGTACCATAGACACGAAGAAGAAGTCTACGATGCCCATTAGCGAATTGAAGTTTACACAATAAGCTGCAAAGGCCGGAGTTATTAAATCAGATACTATTTAATGCTTCACGGTTACGGTTAGGAAGACAGATTTCGTTTTCGTTGCGTTAGAGCGCGCATAACACAAGTGTTACATAAAGTCCATTGTTGCTTCGCCTCCCCGGCACACAGATTACCAGCAACCTTCATAACCATTCTTACGTATTCGTTACACGCGTCAGGAGAAACTGGGATACTGAGCGTGACTTTGTTTCCTTCAAACAAGCGTGCATGCCTGAAGCGTCGGTCCATTTTTAAGTTCTAGTAAGCGTAGGCACCTAAAAGACAAGTAGTACTGGGCAAGTTTGTTTGATGATGATGAGTAATTTGGTATTTAGGATAGAAAAAAAAATCACCACTATCTGTGACATATACTCAGTTCGGCCCAAAGACGCTAAAACCACAGCTGGACAAGGGCCTCCCCGATAGTCGCCACATACATAGATCGGTTATGACTTATGTGGTTCTTGCATTCTGCGGAACCCTATCAGTTCGACGGTGAAGTTTGTGGGATGCATTTATAGCTGCATCTTCCGATACGCAGTCGCCACTCCAGAACCTTTCGGCTCCATCTATCCATCCGCGACTAGAGCTAGGTTATCAGTCTAAGAACATTCGTTCGATTTCCGCTAACTTAGGATAAAGTAATAGACGTTGCCTTGAGATTTTGCAATTCATAATTAGATAGATATCGTTTGTGAAATTATTAATTAACTAGCTGACCCGCGCAACTACGTTAGCGTCACACTTTACATCACTGCTCCGATGATATATAGCCTATAGCCTTCCTCGATAAATGGGCTATCCAAAACTGAAAGAATTTTTCAAATCGGACCAGTAGTTCCTGAGATTAGCGCGTTCAAGCAAACAAACAAACTCTTCAGCTTTATATATTAGTATAGATTTCCGCCTACATCCTCACATCGTCGTTCGGTTATTTGGTAAGGAACAAACCGCATAAATATACTAGATAAATCACAACAAAATTTTAAATGCGAAAGAGTTTATTTGCTACGCGATTACGTCTAAATCGCTGAACCGATTTTGATGTAAGACGTGGATACGGTTATAGGCTCCGTTTTTTTTTTTACAAAAATCTATATTAACGCGAGCGAAGCCACGGGCAAAAGTAAGTACTTCGAAATAATCTCAACAATCGTTTAAGTAATGAATATGATAAATGAAAAAAAAAAACGGCTAAGAGCGAGTCGGACTCGCGTGCAAAGGGTTCCGAACGAATTTCATTTTTTTTTAACATTTTATTTTAACACTATAGACTTCTTATAGGTTTTCCTGCAATCTATAGGTAAAGATCTATTATCTCCATTTTTTTTTCAAAATTTTAGGCACAGTAGTTTCGGAGATAAGGGGGGAATGGTAATTTTTCGTCTAATTTCTTGAATAACTTCAAAACCATTTATTTTAAAATTATGAAAGAAATATATTTGAAACCCTTACAGTAAGTCCTTTCTTTTGATATGTCACACAATATTGTTCAAAAATCTTTTTTTTTTTAATTTTCTAGTTTGACCCCCAAAAGTGACCCCCATACTAAAAATTTAATGATTTACGTAACGCGTCCGTGTTTGGGTCATAGAAGTCCAAATGTGTACCAAATTTCAACAGAATCGGTCCAGTGGATCCGGAGAAAACTTGCTGGGACAGACGGACAGACAGACAGACAGATAGACAGACAGACAGACACCAGAGTGATTCTATAAGGGTTCCGTTTTTTGTTCGGAACCCTAAAAATAAATAAAGTAATGATATATGAATAAATGAGTTAATTTAGCATATTGGGATACAGAAAGACTCGCTCACTATCAAAATTATGGGAGGAAGTGGACTTTCAGCAAATATTTCATATTTCTAAAGACTTTATTCAATATCTACAGTTTCTCCGAATACAGTAAAACCTGGACAAAGACAATGTCGTATGGGCATAAATAATTAATCATGAAAATCGATGCAGCTGTCGCAGAATAGTTGAACAAACAGCAGCTAGAATACTTTGAAGTTATGTATAAATAATATACCTCGTACGTATCCATAGTTCCATACTGATATTATAAAATCAATAGTCTGTCTGTTACATTTTCACCTCTAAATCGCAGTTTCATCAAAGGGTTTGATGAAACTTGGCATAAGTATAGACTAAGACTTGGATTAGCACAAACTAAGGATTTTACTTTTCGTCCTGGACATAGATATAAGCGCCTTTGCCCACGGCGTTATTAACGTGCCGAAGCGCGACGAAAGCAAACAGTGCGTTACTGCATTTTGGTCATATACAGCGCAGTGAGCGGCGCGTTCGTAAAACGTGCTTCGTCGGCGCGTTAAAATAAATACGCCGTGTGTGTGCATAGGCTCTAAGAAATAAGTTCTTTGGTCCCGGTAGTAAGTCATCCCGAGAGTATATTATGACACCCATCAAGCGGGCGAAACCGCGAGTCGAAGCTAGTGTATAATAAACTAGGTAAGAATGTGATACAAGAGTTACACACGGTTATGGAATCAACCGTTCGTACCTGGAAGTAACTTAGTTACTGGTGTGTATCATTATATCGTTAATCACACTCGTTTCCTGATCTCATGAATTACTTACAAATGCAAGCTGTAAGGAAAGAAAAATGCTTCATCGCACTGGCGGATGGTATATTGATTGTAAAGTAATTTTATTAGGTAACTAGCTTTTGCCCGCAACTTCGTGCGCGCATATCCCGCTTTTTCCCGTTACTGTAGGAATTTCGAAAAAGCCTCTCTTAGTGCTCCTCTACACTCCCCAAGGAACCTGCATGCCAAATTTCAGCTTTCTACGACCAGCAGTTTCGGCTGTGCTTTGTCTGTCAGTCACTCTTCTATATTAGAAAGGAGGATAGCACTTTGCCTGCGGATTTCTTGGGAGTCCGAGCTTCAACACCGTTTCTATCCATTGGGCAACAAAAAGGATTAATGTCTGCGTCTAAAGCGCGTTAGTGCGCATCGTCGGCGCATTAAAAAAACGTCGTGTGCAAAGGTCCACAAAAACGTGCATTCGTAGAGATTTTTATGTCGTTGGGGGACATTGTCCCTGTCAATTTTGGATTTCCCCAAAACACTTCATCCACCTTATTTTACACACTCTCTAACTTTATCAAGCGATCAATATAACTCAAAGGCCAACAACGATCAACTGACGCGGAAACAGCTATTAGTTTTGTGTTGCTAGTCTGCACTAATTTCTGCCAAGATTTGGCAGTAAATTGGTTATACATGTAATTCGTACTTGTCCTACATTCGAACTTATTCCAATCATTTTCTGACTCACAATGTTATTGCAGATGATTGCACATTGCAAAACAAAAAAACTGGCCAAGTGCGAGTCGGACTCGCGTGCAAAGGGTTCCGAAATATTTTATATGAAGCGACTGCCTATATGACCTCCACAACCCAGTAGCTGGGTACCACAATAGGTACCCCTTGACAAGACTGCTGTCAGATATTTTGGTTTCTGACTACCCGTAAGGACTGTCAAAGAGCTACAAGCAACAGCCGGGAGCAACAGCTTTTCGAGACACAGTCGAATCTCGAAAAGTTGAGATGGTCTCCCATCCATGGTAAGCTTTGCTTAACTTTGAAGATCGACTCGTGCGAGTGTTATTATTTAGTCAAGCATTATTGTAAAAATTAAGAAAAAAGCTCTTGGTATAAATGTTAAGGTCATCAGCACCCTTCACCTTACAATAGCCGCTATTATATTACTCATCAATTTGCACCGTCGGCATTGACAAGGTCCCCATACCTACCGACTCCTTATGTATAACATACGATATCTAGCTTCATGTCTTTCTAAGGAGATAGCGGAAGGAGGTAAGCGAGACGGAACGGACAAGAGGCTTACCTCCGCAATTTGCCCTTGACGGTCTCGGTAAAGTAGCATATCGAAGACCCCACCCCATTTACAATACGTACTCTGTTCAATATTTCGTGAAGGCTGTTTTATCGAATCAACTTAAAACTTATCTTGTATTGGAAGATCACCAAACATCATTATAGACCCCACCCCATTTACAATGTAATCTGCTCAACATTTCGTGAAGGCTGTTTTATCAAATCAACTTAAAACTTATGTTGTATTGCAAGATCACCAAACATCATTATAGGTACCTACCTATATGACAGATAATGCTCGATTCGTTCAATTCTAACCAGTGGCCTACTCTAGTATTCGCGTGACCCAGATACATTTTGTCCATCGCGATAGCTAGCTACTTTACAATATAATAATTAACGACTGCTTATAAATCTTTAGTCATATTTGTTCATGTTTTAAAATCCCAATTTACTTAAATGATTCTTCTGAAGTCGTAGATATCGTAAAAGTCGTCAAGGGTCATTAACAGCGTGGCTGAGGTAATGATGAGCCGAATCACGGTTTGATACGTATAAATTCAAGTTGCATGACAATGCAGAATATTCAGCCTTAACCTCAATGGTGACCGTGATAGGTATTCGGATACATTACAATACGAGGCATTGAAGAAAACTTTTAAAGAAATCGATTCCAATGATCGTGCAAGCTAAGTCTATGATTAGTCTTCGGCTGAATAGATCTAGTTCTAAGTTATTGATGTATATTGTTACGAACGAGTGTTACGTCAAGTGATTTGGCTTCATTGTTTTATCGTTTGTCGAGTTCTACAATGTTTGAGAAACCTCAAAATTGATAACATGAACTGTTGTTAGTGTTACCAACCAAAGCAACAATGGTAGAGTGAAACTGTTTCTAACGGTCCTCACTGACGCACTCGGAACACTCTGCGCCGTGGTACCTGAGCTTTTGCGCATAAAGATTTGAATGCTAACACCTAGTATTTTGTTTTCTAATGTTGTTGAATCGAACGATCTCGAACCAACTTATTTGAAATTCATGATCGTCATAACATTATCAGTAAACAGGAGAGGGGGATAGAATCAGATTTATTTATTTATTATGTACACCTATTTGAATTAAATGTTCCTGGAGTGGGGTTCCTTGCTGTTGTAGAAGTTGGTGTCAGAAAATTCTAATGACTTCTTAGAACAAGTAGCTATATTTTCTGTCAGTGAAGTCATGATGATAGAGCATAAAGGCGCGGACATTACAGTGATGGCGTGGAGCGTCGCCCTCGGCTAAAAATATGCCACCGGTTCACTGCGCGCTTCCTCACAAAGAAAATGCGTGTGCTCTGACCTCCAAATCGGGAAACACTTGAAAAATATAGGTACACAATGTTTATTTACAACATCAGTTGCAAATGAGTACTATGTATTCTACAACAATCATGTCAAGGTGCATGGTCAAGAATAAGTTAACAGTGCGGAACACCTATCACGAGTTCGCATGTCGAAGGAATATTCAGAATTCAATGGATACATTTTGAGGTTAAAATCATCATACTTTTTGCCTTGTGTAATTTGGGAAGCTCTTCCGGATGTCAATGTTTAGATTAAATCAAAACAGATTCTTCCGCAAAGGAAATCTTCCTGGTGCTTTGCTACATTTTACCTGATATTGAAACAATGTTAGACGGAAGAGGGAAAATCTTTTGAGAAATGTTAATTAAATAGAGTTTTAAATTCACGACAAGAAACCTTACAAGAAAATATATAATGTTTTAAATATACATACTGCGTCAGTTACTCAACAAGTCCGCATCTTAAATATCCGTTTAGAAATTCATGTAAGTGGGTAGCTAACGGAAATATATTCAGCATTGCCTTTCCGATAAGTTAGTATAATATTGTATTATCAAGAGTAAGTGGCTACCGGCTAGTCTGGCCGAGCAGTCGTGAGGCGAGGACCTTGGTGACTCGGCCGGGTGGGTTGAAGGCCCGGTGACGCACGTGACTGGCCGCGGAAGCGCCCCCGCCTTTTTACAAGCCAACCTCCTGTCTTATCTTAACAACTATAAATGTTCTTTAAACGCAACCAAAGAATTGTTAGAATATATCATGTGAAGGGTCCAATTCTCTCTATCGGAATCCGGATAGGAACCAGAATTATGGAACAGTATCTGGACGAAAACCGCCTATTTGTCTAAGCTGGCAGATGAAGTTAACAGCAGTGAAACAAGTCATAAAAATATTTCCAGTATAGATAACATTCTGAACTGCGCAACATGGCGTAAATACGGGTCTTTCTTGAGTAAAACCTTCGATTATTGCAACTTTGTGGCAAGAATATCGGCTTTTGTTCCCTCGGCAAGTATTGACAGATTCATATTCAGTATCGGGCGTCGAGTATCTATGGCGCGTGCGACCGGGAACCACGTGGTCAGCATTAAAAGAGTCTGATTGAGATGTTGGCACTTGCCTCCTATGTTGGGACTTGGGACGCTCGCGTTTCGGGGGCGTTATTTAAAGAACCGCGTGTGAATGTAGCACAAGTTCAAAGCGGCCACCGCGACGCAGGTCGGAATAAGGTTAATTACCCCAAGGCCGGGGAGAGCCGACATCAGCCGGGATGATCCTCAAGGGAAAGACTCTTCTACAGATAAATAAAAACAAAATAATTCTCCTTGACATTGTGCCAAATAGACTTGTTTATAAAATATTTTTAATAGCATGAGTTTATCACGCCCAGCGATGTCGTTGAACAGTTAATAAAACTTCGTCATCAGAAGCTGATATGACGCCACTTTTACTTTTTTGAAGCAGGTTACACGAATGATACGGATTCGCTGCACATTGTAAATGTTTTATTAAGGTAAATCTGCTATTCAAACATCCTGCAAACATGTTGAGCCTATCAGACACTTCCTAAAAGGAAAAACGGTGTCATGGTAAGTTTTGAATTTGTGTACGTATCAAGAGCCAGAGCAGGACGACACGCGACGATTTTCTAATCTAAACGAATATTCCGATTGGAATGGTATCAGTCAAAGGAAATTACTAACAGGGAAACAGGGCCAACAGGGTAGAAGTATAACGCTTGTTTGTCGATAAAATTGATCGTGAAATACAGGAAGTTGGTACACATGATTTTCGTAAGGGAGCATAAAATATGTACAATATGAACGAAGTAGACGGCTACAGCTAGTTGACTAAGTGATTCACAGGCGTTTAAATTAAATATTGGACGGTTAGTATACTTCGTCGGTGGCTTCACTTCATGGTAAAGGTCGTTCAACTTAAATACGACATCCTGCTTGAAGAGATCTTTTTGTGGGTTATGTTTTACACAATTACACAATATTATAAACTGTATACCTCTGCTTATTTGTTTACTTTAATTTTTAGCCAGTGAAGGGCTCTCCATTCGTCCTGGTTTTGGGCAAGTATGAACCACTACTGTTTCTACTACTATCTGCATGTTTTTATGTGTAAAGAATGAAAAATAATAAATACATAGCAATAGCGATACCAAAGACTTTCAAATATGTAAATAAATAAAAAATAGTTTACGTCAGAACATTCTGGATCTATAAATAGATATTCCCTAAAAGCTTGGCTCATTCAAGACATGTCTGTCGTCTTTGTTTTAGCTCATGAGAACGAATCGTGAAAGTAGAGTATGGAACTGGTTTACTAAAAACTTTACTGACACTAACAATGTTTGTGCCACATTCAATCATTACACTGCATACATTTAAATATAAATCCGATAAGTATAGTAGAAGATTAAATGCGCGCAACACTTGATCTAATTTAGTATCGTTTGTTAGAATCTTAAAAATAAGGTAGGCAGGGCGTTGCATGCGTCACTTCGTCACTTCGTCACAGTATGATTCAGCCAATCAGACTGATGACCCCGCTGCTTCGCTACTATACAGGCTACATTATTTTGTACCGACTCAGTTGACTCTTCTAAAAGCTAACGGTAACGCGCAGAGACGCAAAACTGTACAACCGGCTGTGGGCTGAGTTTTAAGAAATCAAATGCACTACAACTTAACCTTAAACCTTGTTTTTTCAGTGGAAAAGAAACTTTATATGCAATTCAGTAAAATCTCATCGAGAAAATTTAGATGAATTGAACTTGAAGTAAACTGGCGAACTTGAAGTAAGCTTCCGCAGTGTTATTATGTAAATTTCGAACCTTGAAAACTTAGGTGAAGTCAATGATGTATAATAATACGTCATTGGGCGAAGTGATCTGGCAATCCATGTCTACAGCCAGGTGATATAACAGTTCACTTCACGCCCACTTCACATAGCAGTGACATTTTAACAGAATAGACTAGCAGTATTTAAACAATTCTTTTCGCAGGTAGGAACTTTCTGAATTATAATTCTCGGAGGAGCAAGAAGTCTATATGTAACGCCAGTTGCACGAAAGCCACAGGATCGTGTCGAAAACAGATTGCATGCTGTGCCCCACTCACTCAAATATTGATCTACCGCAATACTAATAGTATTGTCAACGAACGAGTCAATCTACGAAACTGAACATTCAAGTGATGATTCATTTGGAATTTGTAGAAATGACAAGATATCAGCGGGAGTATAGTTGTGAGATGTTGGGTACTACATCGATACCACATCTCAACTGCAGGCCAACTTAACCCGGAAAATCGACATCAGCCCTAGGACAACACTCGACTATGGGGCAAGTCGTCTCTGAAAATTCGACGACGTCGGCAACTTGACTCTAACATAGACATCATAATTATTTTAAGCGTTGATTTTCAACGGAGCGGAGATGGGCTGCTATTTAACTGCCTGTGCAAAGGAAACTTTGGGTCGGCCTATCGTGATGTCAATATTGTCAATACGCTACAGTAGACCAGAAACATGAGAATGGGGAGCTTGAAATCTAACAGACTTTAAAAATGCCAAAAACCAAGCTTACTGCAGACTGGGACAACAATAGGAAAACATAGCACAAAATGAATGGCTAAAATTTAATTCATTCAAAGTAGGTCAGTGTGATACGTTTCGCAGTCCCGGGGTCAAAGACGCCAAGAGTGTGTCGCAAGTCGCAACTAGATAGCTATGAGAACCAAGATAGTTGTTGAAGCCTGTATAGATGCATCTTGGTAAAGTCGTCCTACTAAAACATTTTGCATTTTGATTGGTCACTTCTTCAATTGCAAATATTGCTAGCGAAATGATTCTGATATCGTCAACCATGGCGTCGCGTCGTTTAATTAGGGCGTTTATATCGCGGAAACTGGCAATTCCGGATTCGCAGAAAGAGGTCGTTGGAAGCCTGCCCTTACAGCGACTCCTTTTCATTGGAAGTTATTTCTTTGTAAAGTTTTACTGAAGCCAACCGGTGCTAGGGGCGATTTTGAGAAGTACTTCCCTACCGTACTTGGTACAACTGGTTTCGTAACCGCAAACCACGTTTTGTTTGTAAGAGGAGTGGTTTTGGTTTCCCTATTATCGGTTGTACCCGCTTATTTGCAGTTGAATTGAGATACTATAATAAAATACTTCATCAAAAACTAATACAACACCTGTAGCTACCGTTTCGGGTAAGCAGTTGTTGTGTCTTTCTGTAATTTAAGAGTTGATACTTCAATCAGTATCACTTCAGGTTTGTTTTTGGTTTTGTTGAACTTGACTTTGATATCCCGTCAAACTTAAATACTTACAGATTTTTGGGAAAGGGATACGTACGACTAAATCTAGCGAGTCAATGTTTGGTTACAAATAATACTATACAAGAATACCAAATCACATGCAAATCTTAACCTTTAACAAACCAATCTTCTAGTTTGTCTTGATTGATAAATGAGAAAATAGTTACTAGATTGGCCCTGTTATCTCCAGTAAGGACTGGGCCGATCTAACACGAATCACGATCTTGGCTAGCTACAGATCTTACCGGAGTATGTGTAACGCGTATGTAAAATCATACTAAAATTCTACGAAAACCTAGTTCTGCGTTCAACAATAACGTGTAACACGTGTTCGTACGAGTTCATCACAAATACTCAGTCATACAAAAAAAGGTTCCTACGAATTTCAGTAACGAATATTAGCAAAAAGCGAGGACTACAAGCAATTATAAATCAGTATATCACTGGCAGCAGCGTTCTCTGTAAAACTCAACACCATACACTGCGATCGCCAACCCGCCTGCCAAGCGTGGCGATTATGGCAAAACCCCCCTTTTGGGGGAGGCCTATGTCGAGCAGCGGACGTCTATCGGCTGATATGATGATGATGATATCACTGGCTACAATTGCATCCTTAATATCACAACAGAGACTTTGATGTAGTAAGGAAACTTCACAAGTAGAATATACTATTTTTAATTTCTACTTGGAAAGTGTGCGTCATCGGTATACTTGGAAAAGGAATTACACGTTAAGCTAGGAACAGTATATAGAAGGAAATTTTGTATCACTTGTACAAGATAGATGTTCAGTTCTAATAATGATTTATTTTTAGTAAAATTTCTTAGAATGAAAATAAAACATCGGTCCAAGGAAAAATAATTAGGTTTTATTTTTGAAATTTTTCATTTTCTTGGAAATAAATCTACCTGCTTGTTGATTCATCCATGGCTTCAATGCAAGATGATTGATACAAGGCTTTAGGAAGATGCTCCGTTTTAAGATTAATTGCGGTCTTTCCTTGTAAAATGTATCATATACACCTCCATTTCCTCCAATCCTAAAAATGCATATGTTTTCACGATACGATAACTCCGCCAATCCAATCCAATAGCTCCGCAGTCTAGATTTGGATTTCGTTTGAAAATGCATTCTATGTATAGCTCTAACTGCATGAGATAAATGTATTTGAATTATTTATGATCTCTATTGTCATGTTCAAATTAACATTTTGATTAACCTATCAACGATCATAAGATTGAAAATGAGTACTTAGTCTTATTAAATGTGTAGCAAATCCTTGTCAATTGCTTACATATGATATATTAATTGACTAATACATGTTTCAACGGTACGATCTCGTTATCTGTTGACGTCACTAATATTAGTAATTATCTTGACTAAATAAATGAACTGTACTACTAAGACGATCTTCGGTTTGATAGTTCGTAATTATAGGTTACTAGATTCTGCCAGCGGCTTCGCCCGCGTGGTCCCTTGGGAGCATACTTACTCCTGGGATAAAAAGTAGCCTATGTCTTTTCTCAGGTTCTAGACTACCTGTGTACCAAATTTAATTTAAAACGGTTCAGTAGTTTTGGCGTGAAAGCGCGACAGACAAGAGTTACTTTCGCATTTATAATATTAGTTCTCCGCTTTTGCCAGCGGCTTCGCCTGCATGAATGGCGGAAATATCCTAGGAAACGTACTCAGAATAAAAAGTACCCTTTGTCTTCTTTTAACTTAATCTTGTACATATGAGTATTATTATTAATTTATTATAATATGTTTTGGCATGACAAAATAGATTCTGAATTATTATTAGATATTGTACGCCCCATGCGTATGTTACAGCGATCTACATATTATAATAAGAACTGCCTTTCCACCAGTGACAAACAATAAATGAATTTGATTTGATTTAACTTACCATAATTCTTCAACATTGGTTCAGCTGTTTCAACGTAAAAACGTAACAAACAGACAGAGGATGGTACTGCGCCAGAATTAATGCTGGGTACATAACGACATTTACGTACTGGCTGATGGTCAAAGAGCCCCAAGGATTTCGATCTCACAAACCCGTGACGAGAACAGCCTTATCATCAAGGGCGAGGTCAACGGGACACGCACGGTTATCAGTTTCCAACTTATAAGTCGGTTCCTTGGGGACTCTGCATACAACCGAGAGCGCATAAATTTGGTGACAGCCACCGGTCAGAGCATTCCCGTCCCAGGAGAGAGAAAGAGATGCAGTTAAAGCTAGGCAACAAAATCTACCTGCATAATGTTGTGGCCGATATAAGGACGATAGCATCCTGGGCTTAGACTTTATGAGGAAGAATCGTTGTGAGATCGACGTTAATCAAGGAGTTATGAAATGTGGACAAGAGGAACTTTTCATGGGAGGGGCTTTACCTGGAAATGCATACAGCCTAAAGAAGATTGTTCTTCCTCCGAGATCGGAAACGGTTGTACCGGGTGCGTACTCGTGGAAAGGGTAGACAATGACCTTCCATGGAAAGTGGCACGAATATTGGTCAGAGCCACCGACATCTCAGGAGTACGTGTGCTGAACCTTTGTGACAATGAACAGGTGATAGAAAAGGGCACACTGATGGGTACCTGCGAGGAAGTGGATTCGTTGCGTCGATGCCAATACCTATCAACTGGGATCCTCAGCAAGGATGCACAAAAGAGAGTGACCACACTTTTA